>OX038887.1:10629979-16570546 GCA_943789525.1 Agriphila geniculea | reverse complement strand
TAACTGAAACCCAATATTATAGTAATAAGTCTTATAAATGTGGGAAAATTTAAACTGTTTTTTATTTTATCGGTATAATTAGGTAACAATGTAGACTAACAATCTGAAAACGGAGCCATTTTGGCTGTTTTAGTTGCTTCACTTTTGACAGTGCGCTTTGTAGAGAACTATCGTTCTAGGTGTTATTATTCTAAGTATTTTACAGACAAAAAAATTGTTTAAAAAAACAAAAAACCGACTTCAAAAAACCTACATCTAAAAAGCAAGAAATAATATTCGTAATAATAAAAACACGTCTATTGAAGTCGGGTGGGGCTGGAGTACAAATTCCTTTTTTTTTATTCTAAAAGCCCCACCCGACTTCAATAGACGTGTTTTTATTATTACGAATATTATTTCTTGCTTTTTAGATGTAGGTTTTTTGAAGTCGGTTTTTGTTTTTTTAAACAATATTTTATTTTTTTATTTTTAGTGTAGGTACCTTTTGTATTAGGTAGTGTAGGTATATTATTTAGGTAGAAAAATCGGCTTAGCCAAACGTGAGTTAATCGCGGAGAAACATACATACATGCGGGTCAAACTGAGAACCTCCTTTTTTAAAGTCGGTTAAAGAACTATACTTAAGATATCCCTTTTCCAACAAAAAATAATTATCTTATTCAGTTCATAAACAAAGAAGTTATACGACTGATCATCGAGGTAATTCACACAAAATCATACTATTTTCGTACTTTTTTCATGATTACTTGAAAAGTACTGAACCGATTACAAAATTTTAAAAAACCGGCCAAGTGCGTGTCGGGCCACGCGCCTTCGGGTTCCGTAGTTACCTTATACCATACCATATTTAATACCACCTATCATTTTTCGTCTGCAAAATAACTTTGTTTTTCACAGTGTTGGTATGAATGACAAAGTTATATTTGCGGTTTTGGAAAATGTGCTATATCTCAAAAACTAATTACTATATCTCGTTCAAACTAATTTTGGTTGAAAGTGTTTATTAAGATCTACAGCATATATTTTTTTTAGATTTTTCACTCTCTTATTTCAAAAGTTAAAGGGGGGGGGGGACACACATTTTACCAATTTGGCGGTGAATATCTTTCAAACGGTCAACTTTGAGAAAAAGTTGTCTTAGAAACCTCAATGTCATTTTTAAAGACCTATCTATAGACACCCAACACGTGTTGGTTTGAAGAAAAAAATTTTTTTCAGTTTCAGTTCCATGTATGGGGAGCATCTATAAGGGTTCCGTTTTTTGCCATTTTGGCTACGGAACCCTAAAAATGGGACCAACTTGGGAGTTTACCTAATGTAATAACGTTTGAATCATTTCAATCGATTTTACACACACACATGATGCAAGTCCTACAACAATAGATTTATTAATAAACTGTATTATAACAGCAGATGCGTTTGTAGGCCGCCACCTGAACACAGAGTATACCGTAAATCATATCGTTTGGTAATGACTTGATAAAAAACCTAAACTATTAGCTGGCCAGCCAAAAGGTGCTCGAGATCTGGCGATGTTTATAAATGGAACGAGAAATGTGTTCCATTTTCAAAACATTTAGAATAAGCATGCCGTTTTGAAAAAAAACGTCTCGTTACGAGATAGTGGAAATCAAACTGAACTTTAAATCAAATCAGTAAGTACACGCGTACCTTCGTAATGAAGGTAGATGGAGTGGAACAAAATGCAAGGTACCTACTTAAGTTAAAACAACTGTTATTTTGAAAAAGTTATGTTTTTCTTACTACGGAATACCTGGTGCATGTAGGTAACGCATTTATGTGGAATTACAGTTCAAAGAAAGACGTTTAATAATTAAATCGAATCAAAATATATTTATTGCGAATACAGGTACTTAGTAAGAGATTTCAAATAGGTAGCAAATTAGTTCAGTCATATTCTGACTTTCTGACATTGACATACAATAATTAAAATAACAGTAATTTTAGTAGGTACAATGCCAAATCTAAGTACTTATTAGTTATTATCTCATAAATTATTAGGTACATCAAGCAATTACCTACTTAAGTACCTACTTGAATAAAGTAAGGAAGCTAAATAAGTGTGTTAATAAGTAATTACCTATTTACAAATACATGAATATTTTTTTAAAATTATTTATAAAGTTTTAATAATTATTTAAATTAAATTTGTGAAAAATCAAAGAAAATTTAATCTAACTTTTCAATAAATAGATTCTAACACGTACCAAATACGTTGACATACTCCATAACAATTCTATCCATAAAAAGATGAGCTACAAAGAAATGCCGTTGTAATTTGAGCGGAAATAATCGGAAAGCGGACATCAAAAAATCTAAATTTAATAACGAAACAATCCTTTTGCTCCAATATCATTATCCTATTCAGTTTGACAACAGCTATGATGACGTGAATGACGCATCCCCTCGCGACACAAAGGGGTCCGTTAGACGCATTAATATTACACCAACAACACTATTCCCTATTTCGATTCCCTTTTTTGTGTGCTGACAACATCGAAAATTTCGAATGTCACGCCTTGTTCATCGCGGCAGCGCGGGAAAATAAACGAGATCGTTCTTTTTTCGAACCCCAAGCGCCAGAAAAAAGATTATATAGCTTTGGAATATGTTCGATAACGTCCCGTTATATCCTCATTTTAAGGATGCGTTCCAACCGGCGTTGTACTCTTTGCTATAACCTTTTTAGGGTTCCGTACCCAAATGGTAAAAACGGGACCCTATTACTAAGCCTCCGTTGTCCGTCTGTCTGTCTGTCTGTCTGTCTGTCTGTCTGTGTGTCTGTTACCAGGCTGTATCTCATGAACCGTGATAGCTAGACAGCTGAAATTTTCACAGATGATGTATTTCTGTTGCCGCTACAACAACAAATACTAAAAACAAAATAAAATAAATATTTAAGTGGGGCTCCCATACAACAAACGTGTTTTTTTGCCGTTTTTTGCTCGATATTAATAACGACAACAGGTAGATAGTTGAAATTTTCACAGATGATGTATTTCTGATGCCGCTATAATAATAAATACTAAAATCAGAATAAAATAAATATTTAAGGGGGGCTCCCATACAACAAACGTGTTTTTTTTTTTGCCTTCGTGCGTGAGTCCGACTCGCACTTGGCCGGTTTTTTTAATTCGTTTTGTCTCCTACACACCGGACATAATCGAATTTTTGACAAACAATATGGGTTGAAATTGGTTGCTTTATTGATGTTCCTTTTATGGCGTAGGATAAATTATTGTTTGATGCCCGATAAAGAATGTTGGGTCATGTTTAACGAAAGAAACTTTGTAATGATGACGAAATTGAATGCTGACAACTTTAATCTAACAACACAAGACACAATCGAGTTGATAAGCCCAAGCGTATGAATTGTGTCGTCACATGAAGTTTTTTTATTATAATTTAGTTCAGTATTTAGAAACATTACTAACTCCTTCAATATTTCTTAAAAAGGTGTCTTTCCTTGCAGTGAGAGTACCTTACGGCTGCAATTTGGGTTGCATATTAGAAAATCAAAACTTTGTCGAGCAAATTTTTAAAGAACATCGAACAAAACAACGAAGTTGAATACTTAGACCAAATGTTTTATTTAGAAAAAAAATATAATCCCAATGTATGTGACATCAAATGAACGACTGATCAAACGTTGCTAGATGTAATTTTAAAATAGCGAATCATTACTAATCTAATTACATAATAACAAATGAATCTATGGAGGTGTCTTTGGGCTTCACCTAAAATGCTTTATAGCAAATTTAGCAGCCGGAAATGAGTCTAAACTAGTCTACTGGGACTTAGAAACCGTAGACCGTAGGTAACGAGAGAGGTGCAGGAGCGTAGCGACGAGCATGTTAGGTTGATATGAACCCATCGCGCGAGCCGAGCAAGCGAAGCGAGCGTGCCGCGGCCAGACTTTGGTCAGTTGAACTTTTGGTCAAATGACCACTGTTATTTTAAACTTTGTTGTTTTTTTTTGTTGTTCTTTAAACATTTGCTCGACAAAGTTTTGATTTTCTAATATGTAATCGCAATTTGAAACATCACGCATGTCGGCCAAAACGCAAAAGCAATTAGACATTACCGAATCCATCATTTCCGACCATGGGTGTCATTACGCCCGTAACACAGGAGTCTTTAGGCTTCTCACACGTTCCCTCTTGGCTATACCGCCCGTGGCCGAAACAAGCCGCATAATTACACAGATCATATTTACGAATGTAAATGCGTCCGACTGTGCCCCGCCATAAATCATGTTGCGGTCATCTGCCGCCCGCGGCGCTGCCGACGCAGCCATCACACGGCCAGGTTAAACAGACCTATGGATTAGGGTTGCCAGATGATAATTTGATAAAGGAGGGCAGATACCTAAATAATTGATAAAGACCCCTTAAAAGGAGGACATTCACAATTAAACGATTCTTTTAATATTATTTTACTTTATTTTAATCATATTTAGCTGAGCTGCCGATTTTTGCAAGAAGTTCTTTCTTGGTTTTTCAACAAATAATTATGAAAATCTTCACATGTCATGTTTTTGAAGTTGTATTGAGTAAGAATTAAAGATTTAACTGAATGCACACTTAGTGTGTTCCTCTCTTTTCTTCACTGAGTGTTAATCAGTGAAAAAGGCAAAAAGGAGGACTTTAGTAAGGGAGGACGGGAGGACAAAGCGTGGAAGAGGACATGTCCTCCTTTTGGATACCATCTAGCAACCCTACTCTGGATGGAACCTACTCTATAGCTTACAGTTAAATGATACTATCAGATTTGGCGATTAATACAGGAAAATTGGGACTTAACTATGGGAATTTTCCTTATTAAATACATGAGTTGTTGTTGCCATTTTCTTAGAAACTTATCTTTCCTAATGAGTAAGTACCTATCCATATCAGTACTAAGAACTTATTCATTTTGACTTTGTTTTCTGAGTTTTATACTTAATAGAGCATTGAATACCTACGAAAAGAAATTAAAGGCTAATGGTTTTATTGTAACACTAGCGGCCGCCCTCGAATTCGTCTGCGTTGAAAGGTTTTTGTGCTATCCCTCGGGAATATACTTTTTTCGCGATGAAAGGTATTCTATGTCTTTCTCTATATCCCTGACAATGTGTATGGAAAATTTTATGATGATCGGTTCAGTAGTTAAACGTGAAGGCGTACCAAACAAACGGACTTACGCATTTATAATATTAAGTAAGGATTGAAATTGAAACTTTCCTCAAAAAAGTTAAAGTAGGTAAGTATTTCAGGTAAGATCGTAGAAAATAAAACAGTTCAAAAATTTTGCTTTTTTTATTGTTTTTTTTTAACTTTATCACGGGCATCACGGCGGCATAGTACGCAAGGTCTCTAAACGGAGAGCGAGTATGAAAGGCCAGCGTTCACTGGGTGACGCTTCAAATGTGTATCAACGGAACGCATTGTGAGCGGTCGTTCCTTTTTTAAATCGCGGCGGGCGCGCTTGACAGATGCTTGTAATGTTGCCATGTGCATGTGATAGGGATTTATAATGCGACTAAGAGTTACACGCGGCATTGTCCGTGTGAAAGGATGATCACATGACGGTAAGGAATACATTAATGAATATGGATGTACATAATAAATAGTAGGTAGTGGATTAGTAGTAGCGTGTGTTATGATTTTTTTAAATAAATATCATGATAATTAATGTCCCTTGTTGGAAGCAATGCAAATTTTAAAATAGAGTACCTAGGTAACTACTTACCTAGCAGTGGCGAAGGGTCCAAACATTACCATCGGCTTACCTTTTTAACCGACTTCAAAAATTTGAAAAGGAGAAGGTTATCTATTCGTCGCGTATATTTTTTTTTATTTATATGTATGTACACCGATTACTCGAAGACGGCTGAACCGATTGAAATGATTCAAACGTTATTACATTAGGTAGGCTTCAAGTTGGTCCCATTTTTTTAAATTTTGAAGTTCATTACTTTTCAAGTAATCTTGAAAAAAAAGCACGAAAATAGTATGATTTTGTGTGAACTACCTCGATGATCAGTCGTATAACTTCTTTGTTTATGAACTGAATAAGATAATTATTTTTTTGTTGGAAAAGGGATATCTTAAGTGTAGTTCTTTAACTGACTTAAAAAAGGAGGTTCTCAGTTTGACCCGCATGTATGTATGTTTCTCCGCGATTAACTCACGTTTGGTTGAGCCGATTTTTCTACCTAAATAATATACCTACACTACCTAGGTAATACAAAAGGTACCTACACTAAAAATAAAAAAAAATAAAAAATGTTTAAAAATACAAAAAACCGACTTCAAAAACCTACCTCTAAAAAGCAAGAAATAATATTCGTAATAATAAAAACACGTCTATTGAAGTCGGGTGGGGCTTTTAGAATAAAAAAAAGTAATTTGTACTCCAGCCTCACCCGACTTCAATAGACGTGTTTTTATTATTACGAATATTATTTCTTGCTTTTTAGAGGTAGGTTTTTTGAAGTCGGTTTTTTGTTTTTTTTAAACAATTTTAGAAATCCCACCTCGCCGATCCACTATGCAGATCACAACATTTTTGTAGAACGGCTTACCTTCTCTACAATTTCACCCCTCGCCACTGTTACCTTAGGGACACGATTATTTCGTTAGTTAGGTACATTTTCTTAATTACTTTTGTTTCTGTGCTCAAGAAGTGCGTCAAACATTTTGACACGTCATCGACTCAGAAAAAAAAATTACTTTGAGGAAAAACCAGCACTGGAACGTATCGGTTTCGAGATCAGGAACTAAATGTTTTATGAAGACTTAATAAAGTTAAGAAGATAGATGAAATAAGATTGTTACTATAGGTTGATGGACGTAACCACCCGCGTTTACAATGTTGACGAATTTGTTGATAATAGACTGCCTTTCTAGTTAGGTATGTGCTTACCTTCAAAATATATATTCCTATAATCTTTTGTATTAATTTATAACGTCACTTGAATGACTTTACAAAATAAAGGACAAACTTGTTTACATCAAGAATTAAAAAAATCCACGTAATTGATTTTGCCAAGTTCAATAAAGCGACCTCTGTTACATGTACCAAGTTTTCAGCAAACAAACTAAAACGAAACAAAGTTAAACGAAAATTAAAACAAAACACGCGCGATTTTATCGGCCATCACGTGCCGCGCACTTCGAGCGAATCAGCACGATGATATTTATTTTCTGGCAACTGTCAACATTGGCCTCTTGACATGACGCAATCGGGGATTTCGGAGAAACGGAACGTACCGGAACAATCTGCAGGTTGGTAGCTCGGGATGATTCAAATTGAAATTCGAATTTAGAACATAAAACAATTTTGAAGCGTCAATTCGATTTATAACTGTTTCAAAACCTTTTGTGAAATGTTTTTAATGAAATTTTGATTGGTAAATAAAGCGTTCAGTTTAGTTTTAGTAGCACAGCACGTCAAACATGACGTTTATACTGCATTCTTATAGGGATCCATAAAGTATTATGTATACTTATTGTATTTTTTATTAGTAGGTATTTCTATTGCAAGGGTCGTAGCACCTCGTAGACTAGGTAGCTCGTAGTCGTAGTAGAAATAGTCCGAAGGCAAAACTTTAAAATAAGCTTGTCATAAAATATCTATTTGCTCAACAAAATCTACTTTCTTATAAATCTGACACGCGATTTAACTAAAAAAAAACCGGTCAAGAGCGAGTCGGACTCGCGCACCGAGGGTTCCGTACCATCATAAATATAAATATTTGGATACGTTACTTTAGAACAGTCTTTCAAAAGTAGGATAGACGGGGGACAGGCAAAAAGGTGGATGGGCGACCAGGCGGACAGGTGGAAGGGCGAATAGGCGGACAGTTAATTTACAAATCTTAACCACAGCTGATTGTGGTGACTGAAAAACGAGTGGCTGACACTCCACATTGCAAACTGTTTATATCCATTGATATTTGCAACAAAATTCGTGTGCGCGTGTATCGCCTCTGCACGAACTAAACGTTTCTTCTTATAATTTTTAATCGTCATCGTCAGCCTAAACACAAAATTTGAACATCCTACCTTTGAAACTAAGAGACTTCCATACACACTTTCATCCCTTATTTCATCCCCTTAGGAGGTGAAATTTCCAAAATCCTTTCTTAGTGCTCACCTACACCATGAAAGGTATCTACCCTCCGGTGTCTTTAATTTCAGCCGTTAGAGCTCTAGGCATATCCCAACAATCAATCACCAATCAATCTCCAATCAATCAATTTAGAGTTTTATATGTATAGATTTTATTTATTACTAGCGAACCGCTTTCGCTTCGCTTCGGTTCCTTCCTTTTTTTGCCAATTTCGACCTTCCTACAACACCCGAAAAGAAAACAAATGCCTTCCAGTCATCACCTCCCTCGGTCCGAAAGTCTGTTTCCATCCCGTTCGAGTCCCGTCATCGGTTTGAGAAACGCGCTGATGGTTAAAATTTACTCTTAGGTGATCGATTAACGATTGGTCTGCTGGAATGCACTCTGTGCTTGTTTTACTCTTTGACCCCCTGTCACGCGGCGTGACAAACCGCCATGTTGCGGAAATATTTAGAGCCAATTTTATTCCTTTTTTTTAATTTTAAGTAATTAACTTTAACAATATTTGAAAGGGTCTAATCAATTAAAAATAATAAATATTGATATTGTAAAAATAATAAGTGGCGCTATAATCACAAAAGTCAATAAGAAGTTAAACTATGACCGCGCATACCGTTGTTTCACTCGATGATTAAATTACGTATTTTAATGACTATATTTTTTATGATTTAATTACAAATGTGCAGTTTTCAGATTTATTCCTGTAAGTGTAGTTTATGACGCTATTACCTGCCAAATTTCATAGTTCTAGGTCAACGGAAAGTACCCTATGAATTTTGATTCCTTTGAGAGTAGGTCGAAAATGCGCCCTAAATGGCAGTATCTTTTTTTCACATTCATTTAGAAGTTTGGTTTTTTTACAGCTTCAAGGGACCGTAGGCATAGTAGAACCAAATAAGTAGGCCAACTCGAGCCTCGAGTGAGCGATACAGCTTAAACACGAAGGGCTGTCACATCGCTAGTTTATTCGGTCGTCAAAAAATGCATAGTCAATCTCTATACAAAATATTTTTTCCTTGTAGGGTAAGCATCAGGGATCTATAATACAAACTTTTTTTAAATATTTTTTGTAGGTAGACCAGCGCGTCAGACCAAATTACAGTTTACTTTAACCTAACTGTTTTCAGGGATTGACTACAATTTTTCATTGAGTACGTCATGTTATGTGATTTGAAAACTTACGGTCGATATAGGATTAATTAAAACGTGGCTTTACTAAATAATGTATTTATTCAAATAAAAAAAATATATTATAAAAATAAAAAAAAACAAAAATCAAACCAAATACCAACTAAATACCAAAGTACATTCAATAAAACCGTATCCGTACACGTATACCGTAAAAAATAGTATCCGTTAAAAAGTGTTTTATTTCATATTATTAAAAAATATTTTTTACACTATTAACTGTTTTTTTCTTTTTTATTTACCTACACTTCTCAAAATAATAATCTTTAAAGTCTGAAATTGAATACTTTCCATAACCTTAAATAATAGGCATTAAGAGTACCTTTCAGTGGCGAAGGGTCCATACAAGCCGATTCCCATCGGCTTACCTTTTGGAAATCCCACCCCACTGATCCACTATGCAGATCACTACATTTTTCATCATTTTTGTAGAGCGGCTTACCTTCGCCATAATTTCACCCCTCGCCACTGGTACCTTTTCCTGTAGGAATTTGTGATTTATTTAAAGAAATTACACAATTGACATAAAAAAAATTTCGTCTGTTTCGACAAGTACGAAATGCCTTATTATTTAAAGTTAATGTAAAATATATCCTCATTCTTACAAATCTTTTTTGCAATAATATCTTTGGAAAGCATGGTATGTACTGTAGGTAGGTAAACGTTCAAATTATCAGGAGCGGCAGCACAGCGGCGTGAAGCGTGCGTGAGCGCGGGCGGGATTACGTACGGCGCAGCCACGACTGTTGCACCTTTATCACCTTTAAATCTTGTCAGTGTGTGCGTGCGACGACGCATACGTACGGGCGTGCTCACATACAAACCGCGTTCGTGCGTATAATGAGTAAGATGACTTACTTATTTGGTTCTACTATGCCGTAGGCCTTAGTATATAGTTTAAATTTCAACTCGATACCTCCACGCGTTCGCGAGATAAAGGGTCTTGACAGACAGACGGACAGACGGACGGACGGACGGACGGACGGACAGACAGACGGACAACAAAGTGATCCTATAAGGGTTCCGTTTTTTCCTTTTGAGGTACGGAACCCTAACAAAAATTTAAAATGCACCTAATAGGCCAGTAAAATCTTACAAATGTTTTTCCTAAAAACACAAAATGCGATGTAAAGCTGCATTTTTGGTATGTTATTTGGACCCCTTAGGTTAGAAGAGTGTGGAACTATGTTTTGCAAGCAAAAAAAAAGTTGTGCTAGCTGCGTTATACGTGAAAAACTGCAAAAAACTTCAGCATAAACTATGGGCTTTTGACATTACTTAGTTGCCGATATCATTTTGAAAGTGTATTAAATTTCAAACAATTAAAGCCAACCCTCAACTTCCTATGTCTAATAGTTTTGAGATATGATGCTTGATGCTTGAAACATTGACACTCACCGGCATATCTAACCGCCTTCACCGTTATTTTCATAAAAACATGCTCACTTCACTTTTTCATAAATAAAAAAGGTTGTGTATCTCTGCAATGATTTGATTGTTTATAGATTAGTCAGGTGCTCATTTTTCGAATAAAAACGTCAAATAAGCATAGACAGCTCTCAATTTATCCAAAAAGAGGAAAAGGTAAACCAATTTTCTCGTTCCATACCGATATATGGTATTAAAATTATGCATTGCTTTACTGCTTTTTTGGCGAAATTGAGTGATGTCTATGCTTATTTGATATTCTTATTATGAAAATAAATCTCAAAAACTATTAGACATACGGAGCTGTGGGTTAGCATTCATTGTTTGAAATTTAATACATTTTCAAAATGATGGTAACAGCTAATGTCAAAAGTCCATAGTTTTAACCAAAACCTGAAAAAAAGCAATTTTTCCCGTATAACGCAGCTAGCACAAGTTTTTTTGCTTACAAAAAATGGTTCCACACTCTTCTAAGGGGTCCAAATAATATACCAAAAATGCAGCTTAACATCGAGTTTTGCGTTTTGAATGTAGAATTTTACTGGGCTATAATGTAAGTCGTGTTGCTCTGATTCCAAAGAAAGTAAGTAGGTAAAGCACTTGTGTTATGGAAATCGCCAATATACCTACGGAGACAACTACAAACACCCAGACCTGAGCCAATATAGAAAAGTTCGTTTTCTCAATTGACTCGGCCGGGGATCAAACCTGGGACCTCAGAGATGGCAACACCTTGAAAATCGATGTGTACAACCCACTCGACTATGGAGGTCGTCATAGATATAATAATTATATTATAAGTACTTAGTTAACGAATAATTTCACCCCCATGTCGCCATGTCCAGTTCCCAAAGCTAACATGATCAGATAAAACCTTTCCAAACGTGCCCACATAATAATTGAATTTCAATATCTGACTAATTTATTGCGTCTTCCTTTACAAGCAACGATGATACCATCTTGGACTTCAGTTTGTCTTATAATAACAAATTAAACTTTATGACTATTGAAAATAGAACTTATTTTCTTCTGAATGAATTTGAAAGGAACCTTCTGAACGCATCATTCTTAATTCAAAATTGCACAATGAACCGAAGAGGTTGTATTTCGAAGACAAGTGATTGCTGACTAATTATAAACTTTCATTGGTCGGGACAGATTTTGAATTAAATGATTGAAATTGATCTAGGTCCTATTTAATAAACGTGACAATTTGTCAATTATCATGACAAATGTGGTTTACGTTGCAGTGGTGTAGCAATGAGTACCTATTATATGTTTTATTTTCAAATTGTTTGACGCAATGGATATAAAATTGTCATGAAAGGTGAGAAATTATTGTCACGTTTATCGAATAGGGCCCTGATGACCTGTGGTCACAATCACAATAATGCACGTTTTTTTACTCATGTGATAATGCGTTGAGGTTATGTTTATGTATGACCTTCCTGATTTTATGATGATAATAAAAGTTTTGCGTTTTGTCACTTCTGCTTCGATGGCCTTGTATGTTGCTTTTTTTGTTGTATTTTACAATAGTGTCTGCACAATTATTTTGTCGTAATGCTGATGGCTGTACTTTTTAATAAAGTATACCTACTGCGATTTAAGATAAGATGAGAATACTGTTACCAAATTGTTTAATTAACTACTTACTTGAAAAAATACCTTGTATGCTATGTTAATGCTAACATCATTGTATTCAATTAAAGCACAACCATAATTAAGGTGCTTTTGGTAACAAGTAGGTAC
Organism: Agriphila geniculea; assembly: GCA_943789525.1. Lineage (NCBI taxonomy): Eukaryota > Metazoa > Arthropoda > Insecta > Lepidoptera > Crambidae > Agriphila > Agriphila geniculea. The sequence continues at coordinate 16,558,042 of OX038887.1, read as the reverse complement.
CCTTTTACTACAGTCAGCAACGAGAGTTGTTTAACACTTTAGTACTTTGTTATAGTAACTTCTTTTTCAAACCGTGAGATACCTACCTGTTAAGAAAGTTGCTATGACAAAGTACCAAAGCGTTAAGCGACTTTCATTGCTGACTGTATCTAATTAATCTTTCCAATAACAAAGACATTTTACATAAGTACTCTTTAAATAGGGTTGTCACCGAAGCGTACTTTTCTCCCATAAAATAGGGCTGGTCCCACTTTAGGGAACGAATCAAAATGGCTTCCCTGTTCAATTTTAATTGACAAACCCAAGGGAGCAAGATTCTAATTACTTGTTTGCGAACCACTTGAAGAAAACGCTTTCATTAATTAAACAAACGGTTGCAAAAGTCAAACCATTTTGTTTTATTTTATATTTAAATCCGTAATGTGTTAGATATTTACATTGGTGACTAAAACCGCACAACTTTTGCCGCAAGGCGAAAATCAACCGTGTAAATTGAAATTGAGCCTAGGCTTTAGGTAACTGAATAAAATTATCTGATCCGGTGGCCAAAACTGGAACTACGTTAATACATTTGTTACTTAGGTTACGCCATCAAATACATAGCCGACAGCGACGCCATCACCTGCGATTCAGTTTTGGAAGTGACTGATGGCCTAGGTGACTAAAGTCGACCGCCAGGACCCGAAGCGAAATGACAGCCAGTTGCCTTTACCCCTCTGCCACTTACTGTGACCAATAGGATAGGTAGGATAGATAGGATAGTACCAATAGCCTCAGTAAACGATATCGCGTTGTCATGTCAGTATAAACATTGGTACAAAAAAGGGCAAAATGCTCCGTATTGTTCACCAAAAAAATAGCGGGCAATCAAGAAATGTTTCTTTTCACGCGTAAGCAAAATTTCAACCTATCATAGTAACTATTTTTCGTAAAATTAATAAAATTTGGTATGTAAACAAAGTAGGTATAATATTGTCATTATTTGACAAGTGTAATCCCTTCTCACCCCATAAAAATTGGTCGATCGTGTTATCATACATTTTTCTTACGTTACGTGTCCAGTGGTTATTTCATCCAAGGCCACAGGTGACTAAAATAGGCCCATGTAAATAGCCCTTAATTTATAGGTACTGACGTAATTTCACAATACAATACCAAAAGCGGTTCATAATGCAATTAAATTGACAATTTACAACTGAAACTTATTCCCAACTAGCATTTTGGTAATAAGAATTGGTGTTAAAAGAGTTATTTAAAAGTGATTTTGGCAAGCAAGAGTTATACAAAGGTTATAGCAATTGGTGTTAGAGCACGCTCTAACCCCTTACAACCTCTTATTTGGGCCCACGTCTTATAGCGCTGTAAGTAATAGAATGGTTATAATGCTCACTCTTTTAACACTGAGAGTCACATTACAGTTATAGAGTGGCGTTAATGGCAAACAATTTTTCGTATCTATAATGGTGGTATAATATAAATGTTGCTACCTCAAGCACTTTAAAGTCTGTATTATGGTTATAATAAAAACTACAGGTGGTACACAAGTTCTTAAGTCTGCTGGTATAACTTTTATAGTAATATATTAGTTCTTTTTAGGTTCATTTTTTTCTTGGAGTTACTTTATGAATCTTGATCAGTGTTGATTCGCAACTCAGAGCTGTAGCGAGTTTTCTTCTTCTATTAATTTTCATTATTTTAGTTCTTAAAGTGTTACTGATGATGTGTGATGTGTGATATCGTGTAAAAATGATGGCTAACTAAGGAAATGTAATTAAGATTGTCAATAACTCCATCAGTCAAGTTTGATTTCTTCATCATATGGCTAACATTTATTGCGAGGGCTACTTTATTGAGAGAATAATATATGTTGTGCATCTCAATTTTGAAGGGCCTTGAAAATAAGTGATATTTGAATTAAAAATAATTTGTATTTTATCACGCGGGGCATACACACAATATACATTTATAAAAAAACATGATATTGGCTCTGTCTTTTACAGTTATTGTGTATTGTAGTAATAATATTGTGTTTTAAAATAAGAAAATTATACAAAAATGGGTTTTAAACTAGTTTTATTTCTGAATTATTTTTAGGTTATGTTTGATTTAGCATGGCGTCTATTCCTTATTACCCTAGGTTCCTATTATTACTGTTAATGAACAAAAAGTGCTAGATGGCCTGTAATTAGAACTATTGTTGCACTTGTAATACCAGAACGTTTAAGGTGTTTGGTTTTACTATGGTTCAACTTGGATGTAAAGGTAGTGGTATTTTAGGGTTACGTTTCTGTTAACTGACTGACTGACAATGACACTTTCGTTTTATCCACGAACTCATGGCAAAAATCACAAAATTCTGACTACTTATAGGTATCACTATAATCTGCATGTAATCAGATCAGAAAAGATAACATTTAGAGGTTAGAGACATTATACATCTATAAAAGTAATATTTTATATGTTTTATGATATCAAGTGAAAATAAGAGTTACAATGGTTAAATTGCATGTTAATATTGCTTAGAATAGCATAAAAGTAAATTTGTACCCCGCTGTAACAATTAGGGCTCTAAAAGTAACTCCATAATACCAATTGCTATCATATATAGGGGTTTCTAATTACTAACTTAAGTAGCTGTAAATAGGTTGCGATTGACACTTTTATATCAACTTAGGTGATAAAAAAAAATTCTAACTACTTTCTAGAGCTCTTGTCGTTAGAAAGAGTTATAAGAAACTATAATATTACTTTAAGTATTTTCTGATACTTGAATTTATAAAAGCAGGTGCTATGATGGTTCCGACTATACCGTTTATACCTCCTTAAGTAATATTACGTTTCCTAGTTTAGTTAAGTGGTATAAAACATTTACTTAGCACTCTTTAAGAACACTTGGAAATAGTGAGACTTACTAGAAACCTTACTATTACCTTAGGTTCTTATTGTTACTTGAAGTTACAATACCTAGTGTTACTGTGGTTCAGCTTTTCTCTTTTATACCTACCTAAGTCATATTATGTCTTCTTGCTGCTGTTACTCATATTGATGAGTTATTTAGTTATAGTCATGACCATTGAACAAACAAAAGTTTTACTGGACGCTTTTATACACCCATTAAACCAATACAAACGTTAAGAAAGGTGGAAACTAGCGCCAAAATGTTGGTTGGGTTCTTATGGTAGGCTGATTTCAGAGTACTTGCGGTACAAAACGAAATTTTCACTTTTCCATACATTCTCGAGTGAAGTTGCAGCGGATCAATGTCTATTGTCAATTAAATCGCATTGTACACAATAAAAAAACCGGCCAAGGGCCCAATTTTTTAAATGATGATTTTACTACTGATTTTCGTTCGACATCTCATTGTTTTGAGTCATATGTCGAACGGAAATCATTCGAAACGAGCGCTCGAGGTCAGTCGAGCGATTCAAAAATAGGGTCCCCCAGGTATAAGTCGGACTCGCGCACGAAAGGTTCCATGCCAAAAAACGGCAAAAAAAACACGTTTGTTGCATGGGAGCCCCACTTAATTTTTTTCTGTTTTAGTATGTGTTGCTTTATTGGCAACAGAAATACATCATCTGTGAAAATTTCAACTGTCTAGCTATTACGATTCATGAGATACAGCCTGGTGACAGATAGATGGACAGTAGAGTCTTAGTAATAGGGTCCTGTTTTTACCCTTTGGGTTTGGAACCCTAAAAAGACTTGAAAACTACAATAAAAGCAAATAATGCACTAGAAAATTAAAACGACTACCCACTCCATCAGCTAACCGGAAAATCGTCGCCATTCGAGCTACAATAAAGCAATTTATATCATCAAAACAAAACTAACGATAACCACATCGAATACGACATACAACGCCCGCTTCACACACATTAACAAAAAACTCTTTTCAAGTTAAACGCAACGTATACCATCAAGCGATAGTTCCTTTTTGCCAGGGGTAGTTTCTGATTAATCGTGTTGTCGCGATGTCGCCGCACGTGTGAACCGGGCCTTATGGCGAGCGTGACGCGCGAGTGACATGCTGTAATTAATGGTCGAGTAAATAGCAAGTGGTGTACAAATTAAGTCGAATAAAGGAAAAGCGATTTGAAACTACATAGGAAAATTAATATTAAGAAAGGTTATAGTTTTCTACAAGGTTTTCTAGGTACCTATTGTGTTTAAAAAAAGATTTATCGTGGATTTTATCGCTGAATCATGTTCACCGTGTTGTATTTCAAAATAAATGTCATTTTCGCAATCACCATCCCACAAAACCTAAAAAACGATATCCACATCGATTTTCATGTTTACTTTACCCCATTTACCCCCTAGACATGATTTTCAAAATAACAAAATATGTGTTGTCTATTTATTTATAGACGTGTTCCTACGAAGTGTAAAGTTGTAATGTCTACTTTATATTATTTTTCCATACGAAATTTGAACCCCATTTACACCCCTTTAAGAATTAAATCATGTCAACCGTGTTGGACTTCGAAATAAATGTTATTTATGCAGTCGTCATCCCAGAAAACCCCAATAACGACAACCATATCTATTTTTAGGTCTATTTACCCCATTTCATCTCCATAGGGGTTGAAATTCTACCAAAAACAATATACGTTGTGTTAGATTTCCATCCATCCATCCTAAATTACAAATTTAGCGATTTTTACTTCGAAAATGAAGGATTTTTTTCTAAACACAACTTCATCCCCTTTTCACTCCTTCGGGAATAGAATTTTGAAAAACGCTGAGACACGTATTTATTTATTTCTTAATTTTCAGCCTAAACACAAAATTTGATGATCCTAGCTTCAAAACTGAGGGACTTTCATACAAACTTTCATCCCTTATTTCATCCCCTTAGGGATAGAATTTTCAAAAATCCTTCCTTAGTGGATGCCTACACTGTATAAGGTATATATATGTGTGCAAAATTTCAAGTCTCTAGGTTCAGCGGTTTGGGCTGTGCGTTGACTCACTCAGTCAGTCAGTCAGGACTTTGAAATTTATATAAATAGATAAAATACTTAAGGAGCGTATTCATTAGATGACACATTTGCCTGCGACACGTATTTCCGATTTTCCATTTACAAAGGGTGACATCGCGTGACGTGGAGTAGACATGTCAGCTCATTTTTCTTAAATTTAGGTATATGTAGGAAACATGAAGTTTGTTTATGGATCGCAGATCTGGGGGCTAATTTTTCTTATTTCAAAATCTATCGCAATCACTTTCATTTTAACAGATGCCTGTGACACATTGCTACATTTCTTTGGTAAGTTTTATTTTGTGCCAAAAAAAGTATCAATGTTCTGCCATATGAAAACGATTGAGATAGATTTTGAATCCAGACAATAAGTGGGCAGTTTTGTTCAACTTTGTATCAGGTTTGATCAAATAATATCACTTTTTACCACAAATAACTTCAATATTTAAACAGTTAAACTTTAATTCCAAAAATTTAAATAAGATTCAATAATAATAACAATAACTACACATACCCAATTTTATTGGTAATTGTTAATTGAGTAAATGCGTATGACTTCCACATTAACTATAACTATGCGTCATAAACTCAAGAAACAATCCCGCAAAACAAATACCACTTTTTCCTTATAAAAATGTTTTTTTTAGCAATTAAGGAATGGTCTCCCATCTTAACTGTCAACAACATCAAAAATACCGTCCTTAAAAGGAGTGATGTTCGCAAATTGAATGTGCAAATAACGCGGGAAAAGCCGTTAAGAAGTGTCAGTAATTGTCACCGTCTCGCCTCGAGCTGTCACCTGTTACGTCAATTATGCAAATGTGGCGGGAAAATTGCCGTCATACCGATGCACGGTGTCCTCCCAATGAGACAACTGGATTTAATCATAAAAATACTGTAAAACAAAATTACGACTACTAGGTACACGTACTGTAACATTATCGAAATGAAGCCGCTGTTATCAGCTGAAATATAAAACTTGTATAAAAGATTTTCCAAGTTTAGAAAATGACTTGAACTTAAAAGATAACTTGTGTTTTGCCCTGTGTTTATACAGAGTGTTTGGTAATAGTCTTATAAATCCAAGAAAGGGTACCTACCATGCATACAACCCCGGAAAATTATCGTAAACCATGAAAAACCACGACTTAATTATTATTTTTTGTTCTTTTTATGATAAAATGCATAGTGGCAACCCACGTATGCATGGTACTCTATCTAGCATATTCGTCTTTATAAGAGTACCTATTATAAACCAGTCTGTATAGTATGTTAGTTTCTACACTATCTACTATCACTGTATAAGCCCAATGCTTGGCTTTGGCCATTGTTAATTTGGCAAAATAATAAGATTAATTAAGTAATGAAATATGTTATTACTTAAATAAGCTAACAATACTAACGTAGGATTAAGTAAAAATTGTTACTAAGATATAACTAATAATCTACGAGTATGGATGTTTCGTCTGAAATAAATGTTTTATTATTATTATTATTGTAAACTTATTTCGTTTTTCTCAAATTTTTGGTATTTAAACATTTGTGGGACCGCGGGTCAACACAAAGAGGCTATAATTAGAAATCTATTGTATTATTATTATTATTATTATTAATATACAGCATCTTATCAGCTTTTTAAAATTGATTAAAATTTAAACATTTAGTCATATAAATCCCTATAACGGCCAACGGTAACAACCCATCCAGTAATTGTTTCGTGGTTCACGGTGTGCGACAAGTGGCCGATAATTCCTTCATGCCGCGTCATCGCGCCGTATGACGCGGCCCTTATAGTGGCCACTCTGAATATTTAATTTGGTAAACTTGTTTCAGGCATTTAATTACTTAATACTAATTGTGTAGGGGTAATGAAGACACTTTTGTAGGTATTATTAACGAACGTAGAAGCAAGTTTTGGATTTATTTTTCAAATATAAGGTGGAACCAAATTATGTAACAATACTGAAACAGGTAGTGTGCGAGTGTGTTAACGGATAGTGTTGCTTAAATTGAATAACTTTCTCCAAAGAACATAGGTCGGAAAAAATTGTTTTAAAAAACAAAAAACCTACCTACTTCAAAACCCCACTATGTCTCTAAAAAGCAATAAATAATATTGAAATCTCTAAATTAAATACGCATTATCATTGTAATAAAACACGTCTATTGAACTCGGGTGGAGCTGGAGGACAACTTTTTTTTATTCTAACAGCCCCACCCGACTTCAATAGACGTGTTTTATTACAATGATAATGCGTATTTAGTGATTTCAATATTATTTATTGCTTTTTAGAGACAGAGTGGGGTTTTGAAGTCGGTTTTTTGTTTTTTAATACAATTTTTTATTTTTTTCCTTTTAGTGTAAGTACCTTCTGTATTAGATATAATTTATCAAGGTAGATAGAAAAATCGGTTAGGCCAAACGTGAGATAATCGCGGACAACCATGCATACGGGTCAAACTGAGAAGAGAACAAACATACATACATACAGTCATACATACAGGTCAAACTGAGAACCTCCTTTTTTGTTTTTTGAAGTCGGTTAAAAAAACATACTCCCAAACAAAATGTATTGGTCAGCTGACCGACTTATATGGAAAGGCGAAAAAAATTTTTTTTACCTATGTCCCTTGGAAAAAGTTGTTCATATGTAAATAATTTGGTTCAACCTTATACAACGTGTTACAAAAATACCCCTAATACCGAATAAGGTAGATAGGGACCATCAAACTAAACTTTTTTTTCGTGATTTCAAAGTTGGTCCCATAGTAAAAGTTGTTCAGTTTTATGGTCTCTATCTACCATATTCGGCATTAGGGGTATTTTTGTAAGAAAAAAAAGAATGAAAGAAAAATACATTTATTTTGGGACCACACAACGATACACAAATAAACTATAACAAAAACAACAGAAACTAAAAACATAGGTAGGTATACACATTGCGTATCGTCGCGTGATGCCAAAATGTGCCAGGCTCAGTATTACGCAGCAAGCGGGGGCCTGCTGCACTGATATTCTGCTTGACACATTTATGACATCAGATACGACGAAACAAGTACTTGAGTATACTCATTGACTTATTATATTACTAGCGTAAGTATACTTAATAATAAAGAAAAAAAACAAAAACAATAAAAACACAAAAACAACGATCGTAATAAAAAAACAAAAACAATAATACAAAATAAAAACACGACTTTCTTTCCCTTTCGTCAAAAGGAGATAAAATAGTCTAACATGACTTTTTTAGTCCATCTCGTCTGTGTTTGTGAACTAATGGCAATCTGTAACACGTTGTATTGGCTCCGTGCACGCTTTTAGCGCCACCTAGCGTGTTGCAACTTTGTTGGCTCTGACCTGACCGTTTTGACGTTTTGATATGTAATGGCGGCATTGTGAGAAAATGTTAAAAAATACTACAATTATATTGTGTTATTAATGTAAATTTCAAAATTACTGTGATTTGGGTGGACAAAGTGTTGTGAAATCATTTTTGGCCATTTAAATTAAATATGGCAAGTAAGATCTATTCAAAAAGAATGTTTTATTTTGGTTATATCAGGGTTTGTTTACTTCTTTTTTAGTTGTAGATTTTGTAAAACAAGAGGATAAAGCTACTTTAATAATTTTACTAAGTGATAATAAACATTTACAATTATTCCTGTATCGCTAATAATAAATTAAATATCGTTTTCAAACAGATTACAGAGCCTTCATTATTTCTACTTTTTGCCACCATGAGCGCCGCGATCGATTATTATACCTTCGCACCCTCCCAATAAGATGAGAGAAAAGCCTGAAAAAAAGGTAAAAATGTAATAGATTTTGATTGGATCCAAGGTTTTCGTTACAAAGAGTCGACAGTTAATATTGAACTTTTCTAAATTAAAATTATTATAACCAAACAGCAGGCACAATAAGCCAAATTGCGTCCATTGTCAATATCAACTGCAGGTGGTCACACGCAACTGCGAAGCGCATAAAACGATATAAAAAGCGAATTTTCGCCCCATATGCGCGTGCGCATGCGTCAATTGACGGCGACAGGCGCGACCGCAGACACAAATGTCGCGAGAGCGCAGTGTAAAAATGTCCCAGTAGCATAATTTGATCTGAACTAAAATTTTGGCATTATTGTTGAAAGTTTTATATTTTACTAGCGGCCGCCCACGGTTTCACCCGCGTGGTTCCCGTTCCCGTGAAAATATCAAGATAAAAAGTATTCTATGTTTTAATCTAGGCTATCTACTATCAGTGTACCAAATTCCAGCCAAATCCGTTCAGTAGTTTTTGTGTGATTGAAGAAGAAACATCTAAACATTCACTTTCACATTTATAATATTAGTAGGATTTATAATACAAGTTTCAACCCACATGCATGTCATGTCGAGAAAATGGTGTTTTATCAAGTTATTGTATGATTAAGAATTAATTTTATATGAAGTTCCAATATTCATGCAGCTAGATGCTTCCGTAAGTAATTCTATAAAATAAACAAAATTTAAAGAGGAAGAGGAAGTTATTTACGTACGCTTTATACTTTTGTTAAATTATAAAGTGAGTGAGTACTATTTTGACTATTTCATTTCAAAATGGTTTATCGATATTTGACATGCATAGTTGCATTTAAAACAAAACAATAATTTCCATTGCTCAGATAAAACCCTACTGTCCAGTTTTTTCCCCGTGGTTTTAATATAGTAAGTGACAGATAATTTTGTCATGGCGTGTATCAGAATTCCTGATAATTTTCAGTCATGCCATGTCGCAGTGAGAAGGCAGCTCTATAATGGGCATTACGATACGAATAAGTTTGCCAAACCCCTTTTTTACACGACTGCCCAAAGCAAAAAGAGTGTATAATTGTTCAGGATTCATGCGTATATTTGTGGGTATGTGAGTTTCTTTATTCCACCATAAATTCTAAATGGCTCAACAGATTTGAATGTAAGGGGTATCGTTAGAATCCTTTTATCATTTCGAGTGACACTAGCTATTTTTTTTTTGAAAAAAATTGATATGGCGACTGTAGCACGCCATTTTCAAATGTGAAAAAATTTTTTTTTCTTCATTTATTACAATACGGGCATCAAATGAAAGGCCATAATGAGCACATTTCAAAACTATATAATTTGTCACTAAAATGTTTGAAATAAAAATTAATAAATTTAAAAAATATTAAATACACGACTGCCCAGCCAAAAACGAACTAAAAAGATAAATAAAAAGGTGTCATTGCAGTCGGGGGACCTCTTTAATTGAAAATTGTTTCACAAAACGGTCCCCCGACTGCAATGACACCTTGATATTCATCTTTTTAGTTCGTTTTTGGCTGGGCAGTCGTGTTTTAAATATATTTTAATTTTTTTATTTTACTTTATACTATAAGTACCTACTTAAAGAAAAATATTGTAGAGTCACATTGAATCTTATAATTTATGTCCTAATTTATGTTAACTAGATATCCAGAATTAAGAGTTGGGTAAAACAATTGAAGATTGAAGAGATACCTAAGTAAATGTAAGTAAAACTTGAAAAAAAAAAACAAATTTATAGTTTTTATTACATGAGTGAAAATATTTTTATAAAAATATTTCCACTGCCTCAAGTTTTGCGTATCTGCCACATAATGTCGCCATCGAACTAACCGCTAATGGCCGACAAAACCACAGAGCACTTTCAATTCACGCTAATTTTCGACATTTACATGAATTACAACCGAAAATTCCCAATAATGTCGATGCAATTCTCGAATTAAACGCATGCGATCATTGAGCTGGTTTCACGTCAATAATGATAATTTAAAAGGTCCATACGCGTGCGTGAGGTGAGGGCTTTATTTTTGGCAGACAAAATTTTTTTTTCGATCTGTCATAGGTATGACATGTGTGTAACAAACAAATGAAATAATAATCAGATGCTCTTTTCGTTATCTAATTTTAATTAGAAAGGGTAAATAATTGAAACTATTTCAATTCAACTAAGGCGGCCCCAAGACGATCAATTATATTGCACAATATTTTAACCCTTTGTTAGACTAGTTAGACTAGTGTGTCATTTTTTTAACTCACTACTCTAAGGTTCGGAACGATCAAGAACTTTAAGTGTCATTAATAGTACAAAGTATTCGTTTTCCATTTGGAATACCAACAATTGAAAAATTCCTCAAAGTCAAAGTCAAAAATAGCTTAGTTCAAATAAATGATTAAGTACTTTTGAATCATCCATATTTTCCTACCACCCGTTCCAGACTTTTTAGCTGACAAGAAGAACAGGTGCAAGAAACTTATCAGCTTTAACAGCCATAAATAACGATATTTACAAACTTAAATATATCCTATAATCTTAATCAAATAAAATAAAAACTTTAAAGTTTTTGGTCGTTCCGAACCTTAGAGCGAGTTAAAAAAATATCACACGAGTCTACAAAGGGTTTAATATTGCGCAATATTACTGTGTCGTCTAGGGGCCGCCTTATATTTTTAAAGGTTTAATTTCAACACAAAAAATACAAAAAATCCAATATAAGGACTAGCGTCGTGTCCAAAGCAATAAAAAAATAATCAAGCGCGCCATTTTAAAACACACAGAACTTCTTTGTTGTCTATGTACACAGCCCCACATGCACCCATAGCAATTAACCCTTCCGAAGCCCGTCGCAGCCCTTTATAACCCTTTAATACTCCAGCCATTGTGTCAACTGTCACTCGGAAAAGGTTGAATTAAAAAGTGGGTGTATTATTTTTTTCGAGCCATAGACGATAAAATTGTAAGTGGAGGGTCGTGAGTGGCTAATAACATGGTTCATGGTGAAATGACAGCCTTTAAGCATCTTGACTGGCAGAGAGCACTATGTAGTTTGAAATAGGCCCGAGCAATTTGACTTTATTAGTGTTTTTTATTGCTTGCTTTTCTTTTATAGTGAGGGGGTAAATAAGGGAAAGACAATTGAATATTTATAATCGAAAACGCCAATCTTTGCAAATGAGGACTTTTCAAAATGACAAGAAACTGTAATCTTGATAGATGGTGTTGATTGAAATGTATGTGTCAATGTGTTTTTTTTTACTAAGCTTCGAAGAGTACTCAGGTAAGCAGGCAGATGTAACCCTAAAATGTTTCTCTTTGGGCAGATGTCAGCCAGCGAGCGCTTACTTGCCTTTTTGGTACAGGCCGTTTATTTGTAAAAGCCAATTTTGACACTTCTCTTTCTATCAACGCTATCTAATGAGGCAAATAGTTATAATTTTTATTTTTAAATGTCACTTTGAAAAGCCCTGTTAGATTTATTGGAAGGAATTATTAAAAATCTATGGTGCAAATGGAAAAGTGTTTAAATACATTCTGATAAGTTTATAGAGAACGGAAAATTATTTCTTTTTTATTATTAAAATGCGTTTAACTAGCACCTACTACAACTTAATATTTATATCTGCATTAACTACACTAACCACCATACCTACAGGTTTTGATGAGATATACAACATTATTTTTTGTATATGATACGGCTAATACCCGAATGTGCGGCTAAACCTAGTTTTAGCCGGCTAAAACTAGATGTAGCCGATAGCTGTTGGCTAAAACTAGGTGAACCGATCTGCTTTACCCCTGTAGGTCCCGAATATAGGTTAGAAATTTTAGGCGAGCGCGAAGCGCAGCGTAGCGTGAGCCTTAAATTTCGAGGTTATTTTTTTTAACAGACAACAGAAATAACTTTATTAATACCCCATGCTACACCTAGTTTTAGCCGGCTACACCTAGTATTAGCCGCGAGCAAATCGGCTACACCTAGTTTTAGCCAACAGCTATCGGCTACACCTAGTTTTAGCCGGCTAAGCCGTAATTAGCCGTAACATATATACGAAGGCCGAAACATGGGTCAAATATTTTTATTTCCAGAATCAGTATAAAAAAATGATAACGATGCCCTAAAAACTCACGAAGTTACAAGCTTTTTGTGTTGTGCGTGCGAGACATTTTAGTAGGGTGTGCGTTAATTATGGTTTTTAAATATTATTTATAAAATATAACATGATAAAAAAAATGCAATCGATTCTATTACTGATTCTGATCCGTATATACTAAAAATAACCTTGTACCAGTTATTACTTGAAACTTCATTTCTGGATTTGATTATGATTGCAGCTTAGGAGCCGCAAAAAAATCTTGCAGAATAACTGTGCATCAGCGAAAGGCATTCATTTTCTAAAGACAGCATGGACTAAATAATCCCAGAAAAAACCACTAAGAAATCATAGATTCAGTTATTTCGACTCAGTTACACACAAGTTGTTCTTGGTTGATCCAGGTGGTCTATAATTACATCAAATTACTTATACCAAAACCAAACGATGCGGTGGTGCGATACACGATCAAATTTATGACCCATACTTATGTGTCATTTTGTGCATCAAATGTGCCAATGATACAAGTAATGAAAAAAAGAGATGTGCTGATTAGTTTTTTAGTTGGTTATTTCTAGTTGAAATATTTTCTAGTTTGAAATACACTTTTAGATTTGAAGATGCATGTTTTGAAATACTTTGTGAGTCAAACTTACCTTAATATTACTTACCTGCATTTTTTGTACAAACTACTCGACAAGAGTCCTTTTCATTTCAAATTCAGTTTATTCACCGGCTTAAAATAAATAAATTGTAAACTGTTCCACTCTCTATTTATTTAGAAAAAGTTATAAATTTTACTTCATCTGATCATTTTTAGGGTTCCGTACCAAAAGGGTAAAAACGGGACCCATTACTAAGACTCCACTGTCCATCTGTGTGTCGGTCTGTCCGTCTGTCTGTCTGTCTGTCACCAGGCTGTATCTCATAAACCGTGATAGCTAGACAGTTGAAATTTTCATAGATCATGTATTTCTGTTGCCGCTTTAAAAACAAATACTAAAAACAGAATAAAATATATATTTAAGGGGGCTCCCATACAACAAACTTTTTTTTTCTTTTTCCAGTACGGAACCCTTCGTGCGCGAGTTCGACTCGCACTTGGCCGGTTTTTTATACCCAATGTGACAAAATCGAACGAATAAACTTCTCAATTAAAAATACAAATGTAACAAAATTTAATGATTCAATGAATCAATTAAAATACAAATAGCATTTTATAACCTTTTTCCTAAACCTATAAAAAAAGAAGTCGTCTTAATTGTTAACCTAATTAAACTAGTAAAAACAATGATTAGTGATTTAGTATTACTTCACATCCCTATGACTACTACTTACATAAAGACGTGATCGTGTGTTATGTTTCTAATAGCAAAATCATTGGTGCCTACGTGTTGAAAACTAACCAATTTGAACTGGATAATACGGTATTGTTTTCAATAGTATAGTTTCATTTCGACATTAGAAAATACCTTAGAGTAAGACGGGCTTCTACAGAAACGAAGCCTTTGTTGCTCGAAGGAAAATACTGATTTTAATTCACCTTCTTCAGTGTACTAAAACTAAATCTAAATTGACTAAAATAATAGACGTCATCAGCCACATTGTAATGTCCCCATTGTTGGGGCTTAGGATCTTAGGACGGTCTTCCTTATCGATTTTAAAGAAGATTATTTTTTTTTCATGGAAGATTTACAGACAAATAACATCTTTTAATAGAACTTATAAGTAAATACTATGCTATTGACCAGATAAACCATAACCCACCAAACTCAAAATGGATTGGAGGGTATTAACACATATTACTTATACAACGTGAACCCGAACCCAAAATGTGAAAAAAGTTTCTTCGGACCATCAAACTGAACAACTTTTTCTATGGGACCAACTCTAAAATTGCGAATAAAATCTGCTGTTTTATACATTTCGTTATTTTTTGCGATTTCAGAGTTGGTTAGAGGTTTTCAGATATTTATATACCGTGGTATTAATGTAGATGCAACCAATACAAACGGCTTAACATGCCACGGAGAGAAAGAAAAAATGTTTTGCCCACCCATCCCATATCAGACCCTTGTGATAGTTGCTTAACTGGCGCAATTTCAAAGCGAATGCGCTAACCACTGCGCCATTGGACTCTGCCACATAATTGATAGTGCTCACTAGAAATAGCGCATATTGTACACTCTTGGTCACGACGAAAGTCATTGCGCACGCAACTAAGAATACTCAGTAAAAGGTAGAGTAAGCAAAAAAATTTTTTTCCTACATCCATAAAAACTTCAAAAAATTATTGTTATTTTTTATGTGTGGAATACAAGCTCCGGCAAATGCGAATTTTCATAAAACCTTTCTTAGCAGATGTCTCCAAAATAATATGTCGTTTTTTATACCACATCACATTGCCTTGATAAATCGATGAGTCGGTCAGGAGAACTACATATTATTTTAACATAAGCATCAATTGATAATAAATAATTGTGCCAAAACTATTTTAGGTACCTACTTAAAGAAACTTATGTAAATAGTTACACCGCCTAACCCCACGCCTCAACCCAAATCAGCATATTAAGTTTTCCAGAAAAAAACCTCTTATCCGTTTATTGTTTATAGTTTTCCTTTTATAAAAGCGTTTGTACCTATGGAATTCTGCAATATCGATGACGAATAATATTATTATTTATAGCTTTAAGGGCAGATTTTTTAATCATGTTGTTTTTTTTTTCAAACTGATATCAGTCAGTTAAATTACTAAACAAATAAAATAAATGGCATTTGAAACATTTGACAGACAAGCGAATGACAAACGTTTTCGATAACTTCAACAACGCCCGGAAAATAAGACACAATAGATTTTCTATTGATGACCGACCACATGCGATCGCGCGGGCATTGAAGAATTAATACGTTATCATCAAGCGAACAAATTTTATCTAGGCATAAAAAATCAGCCCATAAAAATACGTTGCTATCTTTATTTGCAGACCTTACATTGAAGATGAAGGTCCATCTTGACCCGTATGGTAATTGAAATTAATATTTACAGTGATTAAATAAGTCTCATAAAGCGTTTACAATAAACAATGACTAACAAAATGTAAATTATAATTGTAATAAGCGGCCGCCCGCGACTTCGTCCGCGTGGTCCCTAGGGCACCTTTGACAAAAATAAACAGATTTCAATTATGTGTGTGCCAAATTTTATCCAGATCCGTCCATCTGTTTAGGCGTGAAGAGGTAACAAACGCACACACTCAAACTTTCACATTGTTGGATTACCTACACAAGTTACACTGACTCGATTTAAAATCCAAAAAGTAAATGCTAACAATACAGCGTGTAACAAAAACCGTAATGCCAAATATGGTAGATATGGACCATCATACTGAACAATTTTTACTATGGGACCAACCCTGTAATCGCGAAAAAAATCACGTGTTTCATACATTGTGATTTTTCGTTATTATTTTTTGTATGAAACAGCAATTATTTTTCACGATTTTAGAAATGGTTTCATTGTAAAATTTGTTCAGTTTACTGTCCGTATCTACATATTTTATTAATTCGCGGGTAAATATTTATTAGTAAGGCAGAGTCTGTTTAAAGTGTGTGTGTAATTATGAGGTTGTGATTCTTCACACGTGTCACGTGTTAGATCTGTTTCCGGTTTTTCTGTTTCAATACTGAAATATCAAGCTAAATGTTTGTCTCCAAAAAGTCAAAGTTTGAATTTTTCCAAGACAAAAATATAGCTGGCTAGGATACGTTTCTAAATCTGAAACCAAGCTATGGTCTGCAAATCACCCTAGTACCTTATATACACTGCCGTTACATTTCCACCCTTTCAAAGAGCATCCAAAGTACGCGTCTCAGCATCACATAGATGACTGAACACGGATCTGAATAACAAGGGACGACTGTGCCCCAGCAAACATCTCAATTACCACCCTTATTAACAGGGGTCGTTATTAATCAAGTCTTCAAACACAAGATGATGTGACCCGGAATCTGCTACCCTATGTTGGTTTTGCTTTGCTCAATGTTTGCGTACTTAAAAGGTATCTGTCTTAAGCCTACTGGCTGTAACGGTCGACCTTCTAAGTTATTATTTTTTATTTTTGTATTTTTTGTTTAAAAACAAAACTTAACTAAATGCATATTTATATTTTTAAGAAAACTAGTTTATCATATCACACTGGCTTTTATAGGTGTATATCCATTAACTTTTTTAAACTAAAACAATATTGCTTATAAATAGTTACCTCCATACCCAAACAAAAGAAATACACATTATTCAGGTGAGGTCCAAAATAAGTGGTTATTTTCCTACAAAAATTTTCTTTAACAAAAACTTTATAATTTGTTATCATTTTTATCCCTATTGAAGAGTAAATTGTAAAATATGTATTACTGTACGTTTAACTCTATAAGTAGTACCTACATAATTAATGAAAAAGCATGAAGATTCTAATGCTAAACCAAAAACTAAGCCTCAAACTAAGATATGAACTTTCTTATCATTAGTACCAGGTGATATTTCCCAGCAGGTATGAAATGAACATTAACACCCCTTCGTAAACATTCAAACATTGCAAAACTAGTCTCTATTACATTGGCATTAATGCGATTTCTACCTCAAAGTGGTTCTACTGATGTGCTGTCTTCAGTACTAACCCTAATTCACGATTTTGGTATTCCCCATTCTAATCTAGGTGCTTGAAGGTAAGGTTAATCTAGGCTTTCCCATGCTAAGCTAAATTTTAAAAAAAGAACACAAAAACATATCTTGTTTTAGATAAAACAGAAAAGTGACACTGCTCACTCTATACCTACTATTATTGTAGAAATGGATTCCAGTTCAAAATAATTTAAGTTCGATACTGGCCCATAGACACAGAATACATAATAGTACAAGTACAGAAGATCCACTCCGCAAAGTAATTTAAATAAATAGCGACTCTATCCCATACACAATAAAGTGCAATTCAGGTCGCACACCGCTTCCACCCTACTATTCACCTAGAAGTTGCCTCTCTTTCTATCGCGTAGCTCTTATCTCTTCTAACGGTTTTAGGGTTTGTTCTTCTAAATAATAATTAAATAATAGGTACTTAATGTACTTAAATACATTTCAAAAAAACCTAGACTAGGTACAGTCGACGCCACATTAGACTATACATGCTGACTTTGAGGCAATTTGCTTTCTTACGAAATAACATTGTCATTAATAATTAACTTTATTTCGAAAGTAGGTATGTAGTACCTACCTACCTCATCTTTAAATTATTATTGCAATAAATACCTAGTTGGGTGAAGATTGTTTAGCAAATAAGACAAGTAAGTATCTAAGAATAAACGGATACTAAATAATATCTAGGTAGTAGACAAGCACTTCTTACGTTTCGATGTCGTTTTGAACTTTTGGAAGTGTGAAAAACGTGAGGTTCGGATCATTTTTATTAGTATTAAGATGAACGCGGCGAGTGAGTGACTATCGAAATTGAACTGCTAACAGCCAGCCAACGGCGGCAGCCCTCTGAAATTAGTCCGTCCGGACGGACCCGCTGGCTACTTGTAGCTTCGTACCTAAAGCGCGGAGTGCGCCTAGCCTGCCATAGAGTCTATGGAATGGACCGGTATCGAATCTCTATGGCATAGACAATTTATCAAAGATTAATTCATAATGAATCATACTGAAATAGTGTGTTGAAACAGATTTAATCTGAAAATTATGAAAACTTCTCGAATCAAATCTTTTATTCAAATACATTCCATTCATTCGTAACAATCAGAATAATTTGATCAGGTTATTAATATTCTATAATTATTGCATACCGATAAATACAGTAGCGATTGTCATTACTAATAGACAAGTATAGTGTTATATGGGCTAATAGGTAACATAATAAGGGGTTGCAAATTGCAGGACTGAATAATGGATGCCTCATTAGAAGGTAATACGATTTACCTATTGGTCAGCAGTCTTGAAACAAAGATGGCTAACTCAACCATAGTAGATCTGATCATAACTAATATAGACAAAAAGATGTTTTTTGAAATTTTAGATTTTAGGCATTCACTATGCTATTTTTATATTAAGCTAATAAATTTAATAGAAAAAATACTAAAAAAAATTGACACATCCGTCTGAGCTGCTACAGGTGAGTCGATTTTTTCTAGTATTTTTTCTATTAAATTTATTAACTTAATAAAAAGATATTTCGTATTCTACCCACAAATATTTAATTCCACTTTCTACCCAAAATCTATTCCGTTTTCATATTATTAGTTATCGATACAGCAAATTGTTATATTTCCGCATTCTACCCAAAACGATTTCGACCCAAAACGGTTTACTTTAAAATATTCATCCTGAAAAAAATACTTTTCCTGCTGGATAGCGAAATAACTTTCCACGCAGACGAATTCTCGGGTGGTCGATAGATCTGTAATAATTTGCAAATTCGGCAAGTTACTGTATTGACATTAATACCACAATTAATTGATTGTTGTAGACTTTAATTAAATCCCAGCACAGCTATATTATACCAGTGGTTGTCAAGGCAGCGACTAATTTGTTTGCAAATTGGGGTTGACGCGGTTAGAAGGGTTCTGTCTGTCGTATACATAGCGATTACTTACAGTGTCTTATTTACTGTGGGATTTGATTGAGTTTTCATTAGGATAAATGGTTATTTCACTGAAAGGTACTTGATGAGTTTATTTTTGGGGAACGTTTCTAGCTGACATAGAAATGACAAATCCTATGTTAGCTAGAAACGATTGATAGAACAAATTGTTAACATTAGTTTATACCTACCTAAGATTATTACAGCTTTGAAATTAAGTTATACATAAGTATAACTAAAGCTAATTGTTGAGTTCGGATAACTGAACCATGCAGACTAATTCACGAGCGGAAACTAGTTCAAAGATAACAATATGTTAGGATTATACTTACACTACAAATCGATATAATACTTATTTATGAGATCAGCCCATTTAAGTCCCATCTCCCCCTCCACCTCGTACACTGTTTTTTTTTTTGAGAATAGGAATCACCCACGCGGGATCAATGATACCTAAATTGGTTTCATTTAGTTACCTCCAAAATTCTCATAAATAAAAAAATATATATCTACAAGCATCCAGCAGGTGGTACCAAATGGTGTGATGATACTTAAACAGGTGACAGTGTTCCTCATACTGAACAACTTCCTCCAAGGAACAAAGGTCCAGAAACGAAAAAATGTTTTATACTCCCATACAAAATGTATTGGTCAGCTGACCGACTTAGTATGAAAAGGCGTAAAAAAAAAAAAACTTTTTCGACCTATGTTCCTTGAAGAAAGTTGTTTAGTTTAAGCAGCACTATCACCTGTTTAAGTATCATCACAACATGATACCACCTTAGTATATGACCAACAGCAACATAATCAAAACATGCAACAATAATAAAAGTATTAGGCATACCAAATCCTAGTCACCCGAGCTATCAACAAAGACTTATTACAAAATCTAGTTCCTCATAAGGCGATGGAACTCATTGCAAATGTTTCGGTACGCCATAATTCACGTATTGCGTGCCAAAAGCCTATATTATCACCATGACCACCCCAACTAGAGCTCCAACCTCGACAGCCTGAGGTAATTCTTCAATGGATGTAAAAAACTTTGGTGCACCATCAGAGCTCTAGATATCATGGTCTTAGAAGACTGTAAAGGTAATGATAGTGAAGTTGTCTCGTGATAAGTACTTAATGGTTTAGATTTTCTTAGTTGATAGTAAATGTAGTTATTGTATGAGGAAATATGAAGGCCTTAAGTATCAGCAAGATAATTGTGTTATCTTAGTTTTTGATCAGGTAAAAGATAAAAATGCAAATGATTATTTCACAAAATCACATAAGTTCTTACTTACATTATTTTACCTTATAGCACTAAACATGAAAACAAAAATTACAAATTGTCCCGGGTTCGATTCCCAAGGGTAGATACAATTTGTACTCGGTTTGGTTGGTGGTAGAGCTTATTTCCATTACGCCTGGCTAGCTACCACCATCTTACTTAAGTCTGACGCCATTACAACAATTTAAAATTGTTGTGTTCCGCCAGTTAGAGGTAAGATAGCCAGTTCCTCAGTGATGAGGTTTCCGGGAGTAGTGCTCTTCCACCTCCGGCCTTATCGTCACTTAACATTAGGTGAGATGAAGGCCAAGCATTATCCCGTGGTTCATAAAAAAAGTCATCCCCACTTTATAATTTTTCAATAGAGTTTAATTGTAAATACTTAATATCTTAAGCTAAATGTAAGTTATAATATTTTTCACATTGGAAACTATTTATCTATTCAACTGAGTATATATCATTGAACCGCAATTAGAGTATCATGATACACCATTATCACGATACAATATGAACAAATATTCCACACAAAAAATCCGAAACTCGTGACAAAGCCATTGTCAGAATATGTTAACAACAAATAAACGACATACGACAGTGCCGAGCACTCGATATTTTTAACTATTAGAGCTTTTTAGTGCTAAAATATCGGTTACACGAATTACGCAAAAATTTGGAGAAAAGATCCATTCTAAAATACCTCTAAAATCTTTGAAACAAGATTCATATTTCGTTGTCATTCAGAGTACTTTCGGACGCATGTCATTGTTCAATTGTCACAGAATAGTGACAACCGAGTTAACACTCGATTACTTATACTCGACTCTAAATAGTTCAAGAAACAAGTAGTTATTTGGTCATCATTGAAAGACGACAATCTGATTAGAGCATTTTTGTATGGAATGTCGAATTCTTCTACGAAATTGGACTGTACATAATGTTAACTTAGTGTTACAAAAAAAAAACAAATTCTTAAAATACTAACGTTGAAAGATTATTTCGTTATATTTAATGACAATCTATAGTACGGAGCGGCACGCTACCAAATGCAAGTTTAAGTTGCTTGTTTTATTCTTGATTCCTTCTAATAAATTAAATAAAATGCCTTTTTCGGGTTAATAACTTGTATTGTATGTGGTATTTACACGAGTCGACTGACTTAGCAGGCGATTTGCTGGTTGATTTTAGTCAATTAGCGCTTTTTATTGACAATCGCTAGTAAATTTAAGGTGACGATTCGATTTTACAAGTGATTGTCGATAAAAAGCCCTCTTCTCTCAAGTCGCCTAGCAAGCCACCCGGAAAATCGACCCGTCTGGATACCCCATAACTGTGCATTAGAAATGTTGCTATTAAATTTTAATGAAAAGAGAAAGATACTGATTGATAATACTTTTTACTCATAACGTTGATATCTTAATATAAATTCAGAATAAATTGCATTGGTTTTAGATTGACCGCAACTAATACCTCGAAATATACCTTAACTTTTTTATTCCTCCCGTTGTATTTTCCTCGACATATTTCTTAAAGTCGAAACTTCAAGATGAACGTCTCCCAGTAAGCCGATTCTTCCGTGCCAGCGTCCCCGGGCCCCGGATAAAAACTATTTTAACCCTTTAACAGCGGCTTAAGTGTCCAATTAGCGGGGTAGTGTCAAAACGAGCGCGACACTCGGGCACTGAATTCACACTCCCAAGTAACAAAGAAGTATTGATGAGTTTTACGAAGAGTTACTTAAGTTTAGAAATCACGTAGATATTTTTTTGGGATTGCTTTACAATGGCGGCCATTTACATTTCTAAAAAATTCGTTTTATTGTTATTAAATTTATATAGAACTTTCCATTTTTATTAGCTTTTTTTCTTGTCCTTCCGGAGTATGGGTAATTTGCTCGATATGTGAATGATCACAGACGCATGTAAAATAGCGAATGCATGGAGCTCAGAAGTGAATACCGAAACAATCCTGATTGATTCCTTGCAATATCGAAAAACAATATTAAGATTTTTAATATTTTTTTACTTTAAGAGGAAATCATTTTTAACTTTTCAGCAGACATGAAAGGTAGTTTATACATTTTCTGCAATTCAATGTCTGCTTAAAAGTTTAAAAAACTTTGCCTCCAGTAAAGTGTTTCAAAACAGTTGACTTCAGAGCTCAGACACAGAATAACTAATAGTACAAGTTGCTTTGGAATGTCTGTGAATTTATTAGCTCTACAAAGCGGCATCTCAAGGAAGACTGTCACAGCATAATGCAAAATGGCTTCTTTGTCTGGTGTTGTCCTTTTTAATTCGTGACTTTTATGCGTCAAAGTGATTCACTCATCGTTCTATACCGCCTTCTTACCCCTATTCATAATAAGCATAAGGATGATATTCATCTGTTAAAAACGGCAAAATGAGTTGTTCATCTCTTGCAATATAACATTTCCATATCAATATTGTAAATCTTATGATTGTATATTAAGGTCTATATTTGAATGAGTAAAGTGTCAAGTGATATTGGCCAGTGAGTGTACTAAAAGGTCCCAATCTTTTTATTGGGGCTATGTGGACAAAAATGCAGAAAAGGGTTGACCGGTAATTTTTAATGTATGCGACTTTTGGAAACTGTCGTACGTTTGTGATGAATCGGTTTTTCTTTGAAGTGAGATTAATTTTTGGTGTTTTCCTTATTATCTTTTTTTGAAAGTTTTAGATACGTAGTATTTATGTTATCTGTATGTGGTAGCATGATTAGATTTTTTTTTAACAGCCATGTTATAAAAGCGCACTGAACCGACACGCTCCGTGCGTTAGAAATTTGGCGTCCGGCAACTTGGACTGACAATCCGGTGAAGGTCGTGAGAAGCCACCTCTGTGGTCTTGTGGTTCGCCCACCCGTGTAAGACGCAGGGGTCCCAGGTTCGATTCCCAGGGGGGGTACAGTCCACCTGGCTAGCTACCACCATCTTACCTAAGTCTGACGCCATAACAACAATTTAAAAAAATGTGTTCCGGCAGTTAGATAACAAGTTCCTTAGTGATGAGGATTCCGGGTGTAGTGCGCTTCTACCTTCGGCCTTATCGTCACTTAACATCAGGTGAGGTGAAGGCCAAGCGCTATCCCGTTGTGCATAAAAAAGCCGCTGGATACGGGCAGCACAGGCACAATCGTCCGTGGAGGTTCTTGGAGGAGGGCCCAACAATAGTTGCCATGCAGCTGAAATGATGATGATGATGATCACGTGATACACAAGCATGGGTTCATCCTGTCAATACAAGGCATTAGCACAAAAATATAGTGAGATAGAATTGGATTGTTATGGAGCCTACTTTCAAACAATACTTCTCGATCCGAATTCGATTTGATTCCGATAGATTTTAAGTGGTAAAGTTCACATCATCATCATCATCATCATATTAGCCACACGACACCCACTGCAGGGTATAGGCCTCCCTCAAGGATCTCCACGACGATCGGTCCTGCGCTGCTCGCATCCAGCGGCTTCCCGCAACCTTCACCAGATCGTCGGTGCACCTTGTCAAGGGCCTACCCACGGAGCGTCATCCGCTGCGCGGTCGCCATTCAAGAACTTTTCTGCCCCAACGGCCATCGGTTCTTCAATGGTAAGTTTACTTCAATGTAATTCTGTTTCGTAAAACTAATCGAAGTTTAAAATGCTACAGGAATTCCGTTTTCGTCAGAAAAACAGCCTATAATTTATTCTGACGAAAGCGGAATCTGACGAAAGTGTCCTAATCCGTAAGGTTATTAATTCGTAATTCATTAAAAAGTATCTAATGTATAAGTATAAAAAAGTATAAGTAAATGTGTTGCAGTTTTCATAAAATATGATATATTTAATTGTTTAATTAAAATCATAATAAGTAATGTAATAATTATTATTTTAAGTAAAACTTTTAACGAAGTTGTTTTACGAATTATAACTATGATACGTTTAAAGGTCTTTGTTTAATTTTTTTCGAAGTTTTTTAATTAATATTCAACAACAATTTATCAAATATGTCGTAAACAATTTCCGGTTTAAAATAATCTACCATGGGAAAAATTTGGTACTTCTATATAATTTTGTATGAAGGTACAACAATAACGTCTCGTAATTGTTTTAATTTGCCATTACTTATCTTTAAAACAAAATTTTATGATAAGACTTGGCTACATTTTTTTTAATATTTATTCCAGGTGCGTAAATTTTTCTCAGGAAAATAAAATAGAAGCAAAAGAAATTGTAACTCTCAGCCTAGATAGCGAAATAGGTCGTAAATTATAAATAATTCCCAGCTATTGTTAATAGATGCGTTTTTAAATCTACATACATTAAAACGTAAACGTCTGTTGTTTAGTATTTTTTTAACATGAGCTCCTCTAAAAATGTTGCCTACAAGTAAATTAAAATGTGGTCAAATTAGATATGAAGACCATTATACAAAATCATTAAACAAAACTGTCAGTCTGAATATTAGTAGATAAGTACACGTACACTATACGCATTAACTCTATACTTAAGTAATGATATGAAAATTAATGAAAGTAGAAATATTTTTTATGAACCAAGATGTTTAACATCATTTAAAATCATGTGTCACACGATCACCAAGTTCTTCCATGACTCACAAAAACACATAAAGAATCTTACACACACCCGCGAATCGCAACAAAAAGTTTCCCGAGTAAAAAACCCACCGTTTTTTCCGCGTTCCAAATTCAAATAGAGTCCCTTTGACCTGGCGGCATCTGGCGGGACATCTATTAGCAGTACGCGAGCAAACTGTTTAAAAGCTACCGGAGTTCGCTTGGTCAATGTTTGTCCTTTACTGTGGACTTAGCGATTGAAGACGCTCTGGGAATGGGTTGTTTCATGAGGTTTTGTTTGACGTGAGGCGTTTTGTCGTTTTATGTCATCATTGTGTTAGCCATTATTTTGACTAAGAGCTAAAATTGAGAAACGCATTTTTTTAATATTGTGATACATAGCTACAAAATTAACTTATTATTATTATTATTTGATTGTTAGGGGCTATGCAGTTCAGATAAAGCTGTAGTCACTGCGACCTAAAAGATCTGTTGTAACTCGCCACCTATTTATAGTAACTCTTTAAGCCCAGCGGCTTCCAAGAAGTCCAGTATCTTCCTGGTTTTCGGAGTTTTTATTTCCTCCGGGTCGATTACGTGTCGCCCCAGATGGATACTACGCCTGTGGATTGGGGGTCCACAGTCTAATAAGAGGTGCTTGGGCGTTTCCTGCTCCTCATTACAATATCTGCAGACGTCAGTATCACTCAATTTCATATGAAATAGATGTCTGTTCAGTTTGCAGTGTCCGGTTAAGGCTTCAAAAAAATAACTTAAGCGCATCATCAAAAGCACGATAGAATATGTAAGAAGTAATTTCAATATAACAAGTTATGTACCCACCACGTTTTTGCAAATAAATGCTTACATACATAATAAAAATGACCTTTTTTGCAGTTTAGTATCGTTAACTTTTTACCGACTTCAAAAGGAGGGAGGTACTCAATTCGACCCGTTTTTTTTTGTTTTTTTTTTTGTTTTTTGTATGTACACCGATTACTCGAAGACGGCTGAACTGATTGAAATGATTCAAACGTTATTAGATTAGGTAAAATTCCAAGTTGGTCCCATTTTTTTAAATTTTGAAATCGGTTCAGTACTTTTCAAGTTATCTTGAAAAAAGCACGAAAATAGTACGATTTTTGTGTGAACTACCTCGATGATCAGTCGTATAACTTCTTTGTTTATGAACTGAATAAGATAATTATTTTTTTGTTTGAAAAGGGATATCTTAAGTGTAGTTCTTTAACCGACTTAAAAAAGGAGGTTCGTAGTTTGACCCGCATGTATGTATGTTTCTCCGCGATTAACTCACGTTTGGCTGAACCGATTTTTCTACCTAAATAATATACCTACACTATTTAATACAAAAGGTACCTACACTAAAAATTAAAAAATAAAAAATTGTTAAAAAAACAAAAAACCGACTTCAAAAAACCGACTTCAAAAAACCTACCTCTAAAAAGCAAGAAATAATATTCGTAATAATAAAAACACGTCTATTGAAGTCGGGTGGGGCTTTAAGAATAAAAAAAAAAGGAATTTGTACTCCAGCCCCACCCGACTTCAATAGACGTGTTTTTATTATTACGAATATTATTTCTTGCTTTTTAGAGGTAGGTTTTTTGAAGTCGGTTTTTTGTTTTTTTAAACAATTTTTTGTAAGATCATGAACTTGATAAATTATAAGGGACTGATAAAATAGGTAAATTGACTATATTGTATACTATACATAGTTGATTACTTAGTTAATTAATGTATTTTACTTTCAATTGCCTTTGATTTGCTTAAATTATTCTTGATAACTATAATCTGACTTAGAAATAGAAATAGAAATAGAAATTCGTTTATTTGCATTTGAACAAGGTTACATTTTAAGATGGTCACAATAAATTAGATTCAGCTTATTCAGCCATCAACAAATACCTTCAAAAATACGGAAAAATAAAAGCAGAGAATTAAATAATTATGTTACGAATTACCCATTAGGTACCTTCTATTTTCGCGACTCATTGTAAAAAATGCAAATCCACTGGAACTTTCGTTACATACGCATCATAGGTTTCAGCCTGAGTGGCTATTAGTAACTCCTAATGTTAAAATAAATAGTTTTAACCACGACTTTACTTATATCGTAGCGCCACGCAACAGCGGAGGTCCCTTCCATCTTCTAATCACTTGGACACACACGGTTCCTTTGCCTCGCCGCGAGTGTGTCCGCTCCTTTAGAACTAGGAATTTTAAATATAGAACGTCTTAAGTAGCCTGTATGAAGAATTTAAACTTCGAATACCAAAAAGTCTTTAACACCAACCTCTTTTTACAGACTTGTGACGTTTAGGTTTTTCAAGGTGTCGGTTTTTATGTTGTTTAGATACAGTAGTGGTCTTTAGGACCACCGTCGGATGTTTGCTCCTTGGACTACAGATTAGTGGTGTGTGCTGCCGCGTTTTAGAATAACAATCACGCCATAATGGAAATATCGTTTCGTTTAATGCACGTAGCTATAAATAAAAGGTATCGATAGGTGGACCACCTAGGTGATTCAATATCGATAATACTCTTATAAGTATTGCAGTTTGAAACATATTTTTATGTGGAATATAAGAATCTTTTTCATAAGATATGGTCAAATTCCTTTCAACCTTAGGTACAATCTCGCATCCTTCAAGTCGTGAGTATGGTTACCATTTTTCCGGACTTTGTCCGGCTTTTTAGATTGGGTTGGGTGGTGTCCCTATTCCCTAATACTAGTTATAAAACATACATAGCAGTAGTGTTGTGTTGTTAGCGAAAGAGAACACTATTGCTACCAAAATATAAGGCCTTTCTTAAATAGTGCACATAATTTTAAGGAGTCAATGTTCTCATGCATACAAACAACTGTTACTATGGGACCAACATTGTAATCACGAAAAAAAAATCAGCTGTTCATAGAAAATTTAAAATCGAATAGATCAAAATGTATGGAAAAGCTGATTTTTTTTTCGCGATTTCAATGTTGGTCCCATAGTAAAAGTAGTTTGTGTGCATGAGTACATTGACCCCTTAAAATTTCGTGCACTATTTAAGAAGAACCCTATATATCGAATCTGGGCCAGGTCCATGTATAAATACAGTATACCAAAAATAGGTAAAGAAATGATAAACAGTTTCTAATTATCCAATTTCTATAAAATCACATAGTGTTTTGTAAGGAATATTTATGTTGTGCCTTAAAATGTAAGCACACAACAAAAAGACATCATGGCGGAAGATAACATTTTTCAGTCAGTTATTTTTTTTTAATGTCAGAACTTTTATCGAAATGTACGGTTTTGTCAGGACTTTCAAAAATTTGAAATTGTAACCCTAGTCGCGAGTGAATAGACGTACTATGGGCAACAGCGTCGCTTAACCACTGCTAAGGTTAAAATCGCTTGCACGCCGCGCCCGCTGTCACATACGTTTAGTTCGTGCAGGGGCGATACGCGCGCACACGAATTTTGTTGCAAACTGGCTGTTGCCCATAGTACACTCCTAGGCAAGCGCGTTTCATCGTAGATAACATCATCGTTTACCATCAGGCATGATAGCGGGCAAGCGCTTGCCTATCTATCATAAAAATCCCTTTTGGCACTACACAACAACACCATTTCATCCTACTAATATTATAAATGGGAAAGTTTGTGGGTTTGGATGTTTGTTCCTCAATCACGCAAAAAACTACTGAACGGATTTGGTTGAAATTTGGCACACAGATAGTAGATAGCCTAGATTAAAACATAAAATACTTTTATCTCGATATTCCCACGGGAACGGGAACCACGCGGGTGAAACCACGGGCGGCCGTTAGTAGAAAATATTCCAATGTCGAACATACTAAAATATATAAAATTTCGTTAACCCCAACAAATTGAAGCCCAAAAATATCACCCGCTCCCCACACTGGCCCATATATGTATTTTGCTAAATATTAATAAAAAAAGGAGCCACCCCTTTAATCAGAGCCCTTGTAATGAAATCTGTGCAACCATTACGGGATTAAAAATAATAACTAGGGGTAGGGCGCTGCCCTAATGAGTTATTGATTGGGGCGATCGCTGGTTAGATTGATACTTTTACTCTACTGCTGCTAAGGAAAGAGTTATGTTTTTCGCGCGTATCTTTTATGTATGTATATATGTTTATATGTAATATTCTTTATTACTTACCTTTCAAACGGCTGAACGGATTTTTTTATCATTAAGTTATTGTTAGATTTGTCTTGACAGCCCTACCCCCTAGCATGACCGACGAAACACGATATATGTATATCGCGTGAAATAGCGTTTTATCGACATCCAACTGTCAAAATCCATTGTCTTTTGACAGTTAAATGCGATAAATCACTAAATTATATCGTGTTTCGGTGGTCATGCTAGGGGCCCTAGTGTTCTTAGGTAATAGTGACGTTACAAAAACAACATGGGGGCTGTATGGTGGTTATTTGAAGTAAAAAAAAATTTAGAATACTGCTTTTAGTTAAGTTTTTGGGACAGTTGTATGATTTTTATGTTAAGTTTCGCTTTTAAGCGTAGGTGATGAAAGAGAAACAAAACTGAATAGTTAAACGATATAAGAGACCCTAAGCACAAGTCATAGTTACCATAGTCATAGTTAGATATCTTTTCGATTTACAGGCATTTAATGACAATTTCAGTAAAATCAGGAAAATGTACCGATCACTTACGAACTTCAATTTATAATATTGTTTCCTTCGATGACGTTGAAAATACTGTCATTCTGAAATTACAGTCCAAAAATTTATAATGATTATAAAGGAAAAAGTTTTACAAAAAATATTAGCACACTAGCAACTTTTGTTTCCGCAACTATTTTGTCTCTTGAATCAAGCCTACCTTCGGGTTTGTATGAAAGCGCGCACACGACAGCCTAGCCGGCGACTTTACATACAAACCATGTGAGAGACAATAGTTGCAGAGACAAACACGCGGTCCCTAAACGTGATTTTAGCTGCGGCCTTTACCGAGTCTAAGGTTACAAGGAACATACGACTATGTATATAATGTTATATGTATATGACGATTAATTTGCATGTCCCGTCGTCAGTCAGATGTAATCAAGCAAATACGAGAGGAGCGACCCCTATTTGCCAATTATGATCCTTTCGCTTGCACCGAGGGTCAGATTTTTACCGCGAAAATTGCTGATCGAGGATTTTTCGGTTTTCATTAAGCTATACCTACCTACTCCAATAAAAAAAAATGTTTTATGTTTTATTTAATTTTTAAAAGATGTAAGTACGGGTGCATTCTGCCTGACAAATCTCTGAGTCATCGATCGCCATAAAGTTCATTTTAACTATGGAAAGTAAAATATTAAACATTCCATACAAATTACTTTCCATGTTTAAAATTTCCTCTATGGCGACGATTACTCAGAGATTTGTCTAGCAGAATGCACCCATTATTAATGTTTTAAGAGTAACGCGGCTTTCCGGACGGAAGCCGCGTTGCTCTAACTAAGTTAATGTTGATTATAACAATGCTCAGACAGAAAGTGATGCATTTATTTATCCGCAATAAAGTTTTTTGCTTTTTTAAGCAATACATAAAATTATATTAATGATAAACTGATCATAACAGACCGGGGAAAACATACCGTTTTAATAATCCTATTTTAAATAAAACGTGTTTTGACTTCTTCGTTCAAATTTAACTCGATGGTTTAAATGATAATGCGAAAAAACAGTACCTACAAAAAACTTGTTAACTAAAATAGGTTTATTAAATGTTTTTTATGAATAACACGATTATTATATAGCATCGTGAAACTGAATGCCGGCTCTATTCGTCGTCCAAATTATTCGTTCTTAAGTTCGAAACGATTTAAATAGTCAATTCAATGCTTTTTTTTCAGCAGTAAGCGCTTCAGTGAGTGACGTCAACGGCGGCGCCACAGCGATTCCATTTAACCCCGGTAAGTACAGGCGGCCGGTTAACGTCGCGTTAATCTTGGCAATGCGTCAAACGCGTTGATCCACGGAAACGTATAGTTAATGCTTACCAATTTGTATGTATGTTAGGTAAACCTTATCCAAGTCTTTAAGGCTCATGTCCATTTTGTACGGTGCCTCAATCCATTTAGATCGATTATGGGCTTACCTATGAGATTTTTTTAGTCACCTGTGACTGTAACGGTCGACTTTAGTCACCTAGCAAGTCGCTTCCAAAATTGAATCGCAGGTGATGGCGTCACTGCCGTCTATGTAGTTACCTAGGTAACAATATGTATTAACGTAGTTCCAGTTTTGGCCACCAGATCAGATAATTTTGTTCAGTCACCTTTTACACGGTCGATTTTCGTCGTGCGGCGAAAGTTGTGCGGCTTTAGTCATCCATGTAAATACCACATTTAACATACTTTTTTCTCTGCATTTATTTTCTAAAAAGGTAAATAATGCATTTTGACTGAAAATTAATGGAATATTGGAACAGAAAAATTAAACGAAGAGAAATAGAAATACTCTAGATCTATTGAAATTACTAAGACCATTTTACATGAACACAGATAAGTATAAGTGCAAATAAACTGAAATATCAGACAGAAAATAGCCTGAATTTCATAAAACACAAAGAGTAGCTATAATTATATATTCAGGAAAAGAGTGCCCTCTTGCAGTCAATCATGGCCAACTTGTTTGACAGCGCCATCTATCGAGTGTTGCCTCAACTAAGATTGTAGGACATTCAACTCTACGCACTTAAACAGCGAATATCGCCGACGTAATTCACAAAAAATGGATGGAACTACAAACACGCGTGTACGCAAGGTGCAGTCAGCATTTTCTGTGCGATGTCAAGTACTATTTGACGTTTGCTGTCATGAATGTCAATTTAGTTTAGTAGCAATAGATAACAGATGGCGTTAGTTTCTTTGATTAAATATTTTACAAAAGAACTGTCCCCCCCCTGATAAAACATGTAACTTAGATCGACTCAATATTCTTCAAAATGATAAAGCGATGCCATACACCGAAATCCTTTATTCTGTGATGTTACAAAGTACTTGTTAATAATATTCCGTTTTACGTCTTACATAATTTGATTGGCAGATTACAATAATTAAATCCCTTGAGAACAATATTATTTTGCAAGATAATTATAATAAGATATTTTATTCTAAACCGTTTGTGTTCAATTTTGCTAAAACTTATTATATTGTTTAAACACAATTTTTTTTAGCATAGCATTATTCTTATATTTTTTTAGAAATAAAGTAAGAAAATGACTATTTCGTGAGTTTTAATAAAAAAAATTGCCGTTGCACCACCCAGTAATAAGTAAGTTACATGTTTTACAAATGATGGATAAGTACCAGATTATCATAATTAATTAGGTGTATCGTTATAGAGATAAGACTAGATTAAGGCTAAGTAGCGATTGCAATTTTTAATGTAGGCATAAGTGTGTAAGTAATTAAAAAATCCTACTCAACTTTTATCTGGTGGCGCAATTACAAAACTTTTAACTGTTCGCAGCAGGGAATGATAACGTTATTTTTAAATGTAACGTTATGTCTTACTTTTTTACCGTTAATATTAACATTAACGTTATGTCAATAAATAACGTTAATTTTAACGTTAGTTTACCGGTACTAAAATTTAACACTATATTTAACGGTAATTTTACAGGTACAATATTTTAACGTTATTTTTACCGGTAAATTTTACGGCGCTTGTTTGGGTTATGATTCTAAGTTAGATTTTTATTCTAGGAATCTTAAAAGCTTAATTGTCTTATATTGATTTGGAAATAAAATAAAGATTACCTATACCTACCTTCAACACTTTGAAGGAGGCTTTCAGCATAGTAGAATGCTTTCAGTCAATGAAACTGAAAAACTTTCTCTTAAAATTGGTCGGAATGCGTAAATGATTTGGAAATTTTTGTAACTCTTCATGCAAATCAGAAATTTCAAAAGATCGTATCGGTCCATTTAGTTTCGACGGTTCAAAAATATTGTTTCATGTCTTCGGGAATGACCATAATATAGCCTATGTATTTCTATCATGAGCTTCCGCCTGCGACTTGTGGACATTCGGGAAAATCCCTAGGGAACCTTTGACCTGGATAAAAAGTATTCTATGTTTTAATCCAGGCTATAAACTATGTGTGCACATTTCATCCAAATTCTTCTATCTGTTTTTTGCGTGATTTAGTAACAATCATCCAAACATCTTAACATCCAAACTTTCACATTTTATAATGTTGTAACGTGGCCATGCGACCTCTTTCCCAGAGTAAAAACTTATTTTTCAATTTTAAATTTGAAACTATTTCAAATTTTTATTCTGTTCTGAAAACTAATAAGTATTTTGAATTTAAGTGTCCGCTGCCATTTTTCTCTGCATGTCAGTCCAAGAAAAATAGCCAGCGATTAATTATATTTACCCAGTGAATTGCAAATAATTTAGATAAAAATCAAAAACAAAGAACCTTAGCAGGTTCTTTATTTTTGGAAATAAAACTACACTGTAGAATTCTGTCTTTTATTGCTCCACCGTGACAGTGTTGTAACCAGTGTATTCCTCTTATACAATATTTCGATAGAGGAACACAAAATGTTTGAAACTAAATCTGGTGATGCCGCGCCTCCCCTCCTGGGGTGGACACCGTTCCCATGGCGGCTCTGATTATATCGAGTTTATGCACCGATGTGTCATCGGGGACGGTGGTATGCACAACTGAACAAAAATAAAAGCAAGAAACTACCTATATCCTGAAAGAACATATTTTTTATTTCTAAGAAAACTAACAGCGTATAATGTATTGTAATCAATGTATTAAATTCTCAAATTAATTATTTTTCTCCCAATTCTATAATGATAGGGGATTAGATTATTAATCAATTCATTACGTTATTTGTTAAGAGGCCGGCTAAACGTGAACTTCCCATATAAACGTAATATCAAAATGATTTGCAATTTGAGCATAATTAACTCTTCTTGTGATGTGATTCTGATTAAGACAGTACTTAAGTATTTGTCTAGGGTGTTTTTTAATAAAAAATCCAAAGTACTCATCCAATTCAAAAATCCATAACATTTTTTTCATACAAAACTGTAAATCCCATTACTATTTTTTTTATTTGTTTTGATATTTTTGATTCCTTATTTACTCCATAGAAGTCTAGACAAATACTGTCTTAATCCACATAACATTGACAGGAGCAATTAATTGTGCTCAAATTGTAAATCTTTTAAGTGTTAAGTTTGTATGGAAAGTTCGCTGTTCGCCGGCCTTTTAACGTAATGTAGAAAGACAGATGCCGTAAGTCCAACAGATACAACAGTTTTAGTAATTAAGTTACATTATTTATAAAAATAATAACTGAATGATGGATAAAACCATCCATCCGTACTTATTACAAACGTACGCCGATCATAATACTCTTAGTACTTGTCAATACACAAGCGACGCGGATGCATACGCACCCAATGTATTCAATACCAAAAACCATCTCAATTTTAACACCCCCATCAAAACTACTGAACTCTAAGACAAGGTGATAAAGTTCATTTTTAATTTATTTTTTGTTTTAACTGAATGTTATTTTATAGTTTGTACAGTGCCGATCGGGACGGCCATTTTGTTATCCTAGCGCTAAGTGCACTTTGTCAATACGCCTTTGGGGTGATTAACAACTCTATGTATTTTTCCCCTGCAAATTTTGGCTACAGGGTTTTTGCCCCTATTTATATACAAAATGCTAATTTTTTAGCGTGTACTATTTTAATAGTGATAACATATGGATGTTATCACTATTAAAATAGTACACGCTAAAAAATTAGCATTTTATTTTGTATATAAATGATGGCAGTTTGTGATGGCAGTTTGTGCACAATTTTAAACGTTTTCAAGTATCGCGATATTTAACCTTTTAATGTGAAAAAATCTTTTAGACGCATAATACCACATATATGCAAAATACCAACTCGAGATTTAGTGGTGTTTTGCGGATTTGTAGAAAAAAAAACGTAAAATACTTACCAACTTCGAATAATCCCAAGGAAAAAATTACGTAAGTATTAAATATGAAAAAAAAAAAAATAAACACCATTTCAATAATAGGCTATTTGACTAATTTTGGAAAAACCATTTTAAGTTATTCCTTATTACGTAATAAACGCACCACATTGATATTTCAGGAAAAATCAATGTATTTCAGTAAAAAAACAGTGTTAAAGTTTAAAATTTTAAAACCACGCCAAAAACGCTATGGCGCTGGAAACGTCACTTGTTGACGTCACTAGCCTGTAAACATTGTAATATCCTTAGCCATTTGACAGCCATCAATCGCGGATCCTACATCTATGGTCGTGTCAAACGCCTGAAGCCATATTTATTTACAGGCAAGTGACGTCATTACATTAGTAATCTTAGAGCGTTTTCGCCACAGAAAAAAAAACAAAAATTATTGCATTTTTCTAGGTGAAATTAATCAATCAATAGACTTAATTTAGTCTATATAATAGTTGAATATGTTTTTACGCCATTATCTGTTAGAATGACCATAATTTGCAGTATATTTTCAATGTTGTCAAATACCCTATTCCTAAAGGATTTATGTAAACATCTTACATATATACAAGAGAATACTGACACATACGTTTAAATACGAAAATGGAAGTTTAGGACTTTCAGAGCAAGACTAAATATGTGTATCTTGATTGAATACAAATAGTAAACATATAAACAGTAGTTAAACTTTTCTTCATTTCATGTATGTAAGTATTTTTAGATTTCAAATTATCATGATGGAAGAGAATGACTACATATATTATGTGAATTTATCACAATTCTTAGAGCAAAAAAAACGTGCCTGCTATATCATTACCATAGACATAGAAAATTTTTCGCTACGCTCAAGTAGACGGACTATGGTGCGAGTGAGAAACCGATTCTTACGGCTTATGCGATGTGTGAGAAAGAGTTAAAAGAAAATGACAGCAGAACCTAGTTTGACTTCATTTATCATCTTTTATCATCTTGGGGAAAAGCGTCCGTTCGATTATTATGTGATTTTGATCGCGATCGGGTCGATTTGGCTCTTATAACTACATAAATCTATAATGGTGTCGTGTTCTGTGTTAAATTGTAATGTTATTTACAACAAAAACCCAAATAAACACTCATTTCACAGGTAAATAAGATTGTACAAGTACCATTTTCATATTTCATATTTTAGTTGAATATATTCCCAAACACACTAAGTAATACACTAATATCATGCTATTAACCGCCTATTTTCTAAATAAAGGCTGATTTGTAAATATTATGTGTTAGATAAAAAGATATTATGTCCGTGAACTTGACAAAATAAGGCGTAGAGATTGATCAAAAATTATTGATATCGATACTCATGTCGATGATTTCCAATATAACTTTGTTTGTCTTTGTGAACACTGATAGTTTTATCTAAAGCTGCTTTTAACCGACAGTTTTCAAATGGTAAATTATACCTACTTAAGTACTAATTTAACAATATTTCCAGGTTTCCTGTAAATCCAGTGATTAAGTTACTGGATAAATGTCATAAATAGACTAGAATAATTCGACTGGGAGCCCTTAAAGGAGACTTTAAGATTTTTTTTAAATAAAATTGTTCAAAATTTTGTTTGTGTTTTACTTATTAGAGCAATAATACATTAAGGTTATCGACAACCTAAAATGGACTTCAAGGCATCTCTAAAATTCACGCACACGTTTACAATTTTCACACACTGGCTCATGTCACTTTTGGTGTTGCAGCCAAGCGAACTCTGTTCGTCTATTCCAGTGGAATATTATGTTTATGATCATTACATAGGTAAGTACATAAGTATGTAAGTACTCGTTTATTTATTTATTCATATGGCATACACAACAGATGACAGTCAACAATAACACCTTTGTTATTATTTAAGTTCATCTATTCTCTATACCGAATTAGATTGAACCAAAATTCTAAAAATAACATGTTTTTACAACTAATGAAGCGTTCAAACTTGTCATACCTTTGGCTTTCGAAATAAACAGCAATAAAATTAATGTCGAGACTTACAATATGGCAACAACGAACATTTAAGACCTGGGCACACCGGCTGCGTAGTCACGCGCGTGGTCACGCGCGTAGTGACGCACAGCAAAGATACGTGCGTGTTCGGTGTGACGTCCAATAGGGAATGCCATTGTGTACAACGTCACGAGCTGCAATGCGTAGGCTTACGCATCAGTCTACGCGTTACGCAAGCGGTGTGCCATGTCTCATAAAGTTTCAGACATTACAACGTCATGGTACGTCGTGCACGCTTACGCATCCGGTGTTTCGCACTTAATACATACTGGTCTCCTATTAACTATGCACTTGTGTTGATTTTGACGGATGCACGTTAGTATTGGGTTAGGACAGGAATAGTCTTTAGCGGTTCTAGACACAGACTGCATAATGTTGTGTTAGCAGCATAGTTTATGTAAATCTGTGTAATCGCCGCGTCGAAGTAGTTCC
The DNA here is from genome assembly GCA_943789525.1 of Agriphila geniculea. NCBI lineage: Eukaryota > Metazoa > Arthropoda > Insecta > Lepidoptera > Crambidae > Agriphila > Agriphila geniculea. Next base: position 16,520,132 of record OX038887.1, on the reverse strand, counting down.
GACGATATGTTAATATATTTAGCTTTGAGCTTCAGTTGTGTAACTTTAGGAGGAATGTTTAGCAACTATGTGAATGTGGCTTTGGGCGAAGTAATTGTTTAGTAGAAATGGATAATCTTAGTTAAGGAATTAATGCCATTTTTGTCCTTACTAATATTATAAATGCGAAAGTCCGTTTGTTTGTTTGTTTGTTTGTTTGTTACGCCTTCACGGCTCAACTACTGAACCGATCGTAATGATCGCATACATATTGTCAGGGGTACAGAGAAGGACATAGGGTATCATTCATCCCAAAAAAAAAGTATTGTTCCCGAGGGACAGCAAAAAAACTTTCCACGCAGACGAAGTCGCGGGCGGCCGCTAGTATTGTATAAAGTATTGGGTTAAATAATTGTTAAGTTTAGTAGATACAAATGGGTGACCTTAGTTAAGGAATTGGCTGCATTTTTTATTGTACAAGGAAAACAAATATATGAAGGAGGACATCGTAAGGATGACTCTGACTAGTATAGGTACCTTTATTAAATAAAATTATCCTATGTTTTAAAAGTATCCTATGTTTTAGTCCAGGCTATAAACTGTGCACCAAATTTCATCTATATCTGTTCAGCCTTCAAAAAAAACATACATACAAACGAACAGAGAACCTCCTCCTTTTTTTGAAGTCGGTTAAAAATATCGGATCGCAGTAGATTGTGATGTAGACTGCAAATCTGCGATCCGATATTTTCAACCGACTTCAAAAAAGGAGGAGGTTCTCTGTTCGTCTTTATGTTTTTTTTGTGATTTTTCGAATTTCCACCCACGGGGATGTAGTCGCGGGCGGAAGCTAGTTAAAACTAAATGTAAGTACTATATTTTTTAATGTTTTGAAAAAAACTATTTACCTCGAAAAAAAGGTACCAACCCTAAGCCAGACCAAGCCAGACTGACGTAGATTGACAATCCAGCACAATCTGATCACGCCAGATTGAAATATTTCCCGTAAAGTCCGTTGGCTCAGATAGTGTCGCCCTTTTATCTCACCGCCTTAGCACGTGCCGCTTCTTGTCAAAGGATGCCGCCGCATAAACAAAGGATACCACGAGCGGCGTACACCCGCAAGTCAATTTAGATGTTGGCAGTTTACATAGAAGTGCCGTAGTGAAAGGTTGTGTTTCTTACCGGTATTCATGTCTCTGAACACAAGTGCTTGCGGGTGTACTGTACTAACGAAGAGCCTTTAAATCCTATTACTAAATAAAACTTTTATCACTTTTTGAATATTGTTTTTATTTCATTACGAATTACACATTACATAGCCCGACCAGAAGGGTCCGGAGCCGTAGCAAGAAGCCTCGACAAAAACAACACGGTTGGGAACTGTTTTGCGTTCGAAACATAAACTATTATTTCTTTATGAATTTTGACAATAAAGCTAACGAAAAGGCCGAATATGATGTCACTACATCACAGTACCGACACTATCTAAGCGAATGGACCATTTACTTTACACAGTCTATTTCTGTCAATCTTTGTCAGTCTCACATGGTCTGGATTGTGTGTGTAATGGGTGCCTGATGAGTTATTTTTTGTCGTTCTAATTTGGTTTTGTCAAGTTCAATTTTCTAAATTGATTTTTCACTTTAGTGACTAATTAATTTTTCCAAATGTTTGGAATCGTTACAACAAACGAGTCGTTAGCAAAAAATACACATTGGTAATTCATAGTCGCTTTAAACGATTCACTAAGAACAAAAATGGAACAATCCCAAAATTAAATTCCAAAATGGATGTTCACACAGAACCAAGATTTGCACAGCCATTAGCAAGAAGCTTCGGCAAATTAAATGGCAATCGATTTCGAGTAGCACTGGCTATTGGGGAAGACGCCGCACTCCCGTTGACGTCAGCGGATTAGATGCACCGGCAAAAATTTATGAAAAAAAAAACGCGTTTGGGAGCCCCACTTAAATACACCGTTAATTTTTAAGTATATCTAAAAATAAAATAAATCAGCTGTTCCATACATTATAGTCGAGTCGATGTTGTACTTTTCTATGGATCAGCTGATTTTTTTTGCGATTTCGTGGTTGCCCCATAGTAAAAGTTGTTCATTTACGTGGTCTGATTTCCCCATTTCATTTTTAAATATACTTAAAAATTAACCGTGTATTTATTTTATTCTGTTATGGTTTTTGTTAATATAGTGGCAACAGAAATATATCATCTGTGAAAATTTCAACTGTGTAGCTATCACGGTTCATGAGATACAGTCTGGTGACAAACAGACGGACAGTGGAGTCTTAGTTACCTATACGGTCCCGTTTTTACCCTTTGGGTACAGAATCCCTCCCGATTGAAAAAAGGATAGCTATTCAGCGCACATTCTATCTGTCTTTTTTATTGTCCATATGTGAACTTGGTCTATAATCACATCTGATGTTAAGTGATGATGTAGACTACGATGCGGCACACTCACCTAGATAAAGCCTCACACTATCCTTTAAAAGGCCCAAGTTAAAATTATTAGGAAATACTTAAGCAAGCAAGCCTATTACACTTCTTAGTCTAAAGTTAATAACATCATAGTAAATGTATTTATCGACCTAAGTTTTTGCAAAGCTGTAGCCGTACCAAACCAATCCTTACCCATTTTCCAAGTATTAAGTTTACTTATAAGATATACCTATAAGAAGTTATAAGAGTACCGATACATTATTATTATTATTATCACACAGAAGAATGAGAATTTAGAAAATAATTTCAAAGGATTATGCCGATTTTAATAAACAAGCTAGGCCATGATGCGCTTTGATGAAATTACCAAAATACTATAGTAATTTTATTGTGATTGAGTGGGAAGAATATCATTAAAATATAATGCGGGAAAAAAGAGAAATCTCAATCTCAGGGAGCCGTTAGGGGTCACATTTTCCTATTATATGATATTTTGTTATCTACCCCTTTTTGACATGACATGAGTCTGTCACAGAAATGCGCATCATGACCCAGAATGCGGCATGATCCTTTCAAATTATGCGTATAAAAAGTATCGACGTCAGCAACATTAACTAAAGTATCAAACTGTAAAAGAAGGAAATATCCTAATTAAATATGGATGCACCGTTATGAGTTATGCAAATATTTTAGACGGTGGCTAACGATGGGGGGTGGGGGGGAAACTTCGGTACTGTCGGAGGAATCACTCGCTTTGTTTACATGGGGTCTTTTGGAATATCTTTGGAAATACTTGCAAGGGTTAAGAGTTTACCTTGTCTTTTAGCTTCAATAATTAAACTTCTTTTCTTGGCATAACAACATGACTTTTGAAATCCATAACAAAATTTTGTCGTTTCAACTTCCATCTTTACGATACAAAGTGGCTTTTTTTTCAACATTGGGCAGCAAATGAGGGAATGCATATTATGCAATGTTTTTTATATTTTAATTAGTGATTGGAGTGATTTGTCAAGATTTTATTTATCTACATTATATTATGCAAATTTAGCGCCCAAAAAAATAATTATCTATATAAATACACAATTTATTAAAAATGCTGATGGTACCCTCGCAAAATATCAATTGTTATTTTATAAACACACAAACTCAGTGACAAATAATTGTTTGCAGTTTTGGTGGTGGGAAAACGGCCGTCGTTTTGTTTTTCGTCGAGAAAAATCGCAATAAATTTATCTGTCATGAAGTTTGTGTGTTTATAGATAATAATTGATATTTTGCGAGGGAACCATTAGCTTGGACTTTTAATAAATTGTGTATTTTTTACACGGTAATATTTTTTTTGCGGGAATGGCGCTAAAATGTTGCAATATAATGTCACCAAATTGTTTTTATTTTATGGTTGTCGCAACTTTTGAATTTTTATTCAATAAAAACATTACCTAGAGTTATCTTTTTATACCCAATTTTGCTAATTTTGGTCAAAAGAAAAAAACATAAAAGGGCGCAATATTTTCTGCTATCCGTACGCTAATGCGACTTTACAAGAAAAAAATCTTTGTTGTTCAGCAAGTCATTAACATAATGCCAGTCGCCAGTTGCGGCCAACTTCTTACAGAGTAGGTAGAGCTTGCGAAAAATTTTGCAAGTTTTCCTCGAACGAGTTTCTTAAATGTACTTACGTATACTTCGCTAATTAGGCTAGAGTGTACGATTTATAGGTTTTTTAGTTAATTTGAATAAGGAAATATTGTGTAGAATTACTAATTTGCAATATTTGATTACTAATACAAACAAAATGCACGTAATATTGCATTAAAAAGGTTTATTATATGGAAACCTATAATACACAGCTTTGCAACCACTGTCTTAATTTTTTTCGACAATATATTGAACAGATGGAAATTACTCTTATAAAAAAATAGTATTAGATTATCCCGTTCAGTACTTGTTTTGTATTTATTTACAAGCTTTTGTATTAAATACAAAAAAAAACTTTCCCTAAAAAAGTAATTTTATTTATTACCTTATTATATTTTACATATTTATTTACATTTTAGACTTAAATTTCCTATATAAAAATTTAATTAACGAACAAGAATACGCCCCAGGGTTAACCCTACAATGCGACGTTACATTTTAATAAAATTCTTCAGCAAACATTAATGAAACGGGTCCAACAAGCCCCGCATTGTGAGCAGTCGCCATTATGGCTCTAACCGAGATAATGCACGGGAAATGACGGCAAAAGAACTTTAATTCGCGCAGCGATGAAAGGGTTATGGGGTCGGTCTGATAAAGGAGGGACCCTAAGGATATTACCGTCCCTTTTTTGCTCTACATATTGATATTAATGCTTATGAATTTTGTCATAATTGCGCGGCGTTTTGGGCATTAAAGGCACTCTTGGTACTTTTTGCTTTCATTATTTTGAGACAAGACCTTGTAACTGCTGTTTAGTCTTATTTTCATAAAGTACTTTTAAATTTTTTCGTTAAAGCTTTGAAAAATTAGTTTGTTTACTTGCCGTTTCTAACATTTTTTTTGTCTTAAAGTCGGAAAATTGATATAGGAATCGTACTAATACCAATTCTGTTACTGTTGTACAATCGTTGTGTCTAAGATTTATAATTTAATTAGATATTTTAAGTAATGATAGAGCTGTTAAAATCACATTAAATTATTAACTACTTAAATACGAGTATATGTAATATTATTCTATATCATGCTTCGGCAACCGATAACCTATTCCAAGTATCACATCGTACCTACACATAAAACATTTACGCACCGTATTAACATGAACGTAAGCCGGATTTAAAGTTTTCGAGTTTCGTAATTCTATAGGTATTTTGTTAAAACCAACGTCCCAAAATCCCAAAACAATCAGCCACATCGCTTATTAAATTAATAAAACCCTACCTACATGCTTTTAGAGATAACCGAGTCCCAAAAGTCCCGGGTATTATCGGGTACTTCGTTAATATTTAGGCTTTGTTAATTAAGGGCCCGTTTGTGACACGCTGCAGACAAAGGGTTAAGGGCGTATTGGTTTTCTTCCTTTGTATTTTTTGCAAATATGAATCAAGCCTTTTTTGAGGTTGTCTTGGTGATTATGAGAAATAGAGAACACTTTGCAAAAATTTAGCTACTTAGTCCCAAACACGTTTATAATATTATAAATAAGTACATAATTATTCATGTACACTTTTGTACTGTTTGCGATAAATCTAATGCATTATTTTTAGAAAAAAAATTGATTATGTATCTACGGGAAATAATAATATTAGGTGCAGCTTTTTTGCTATGCAAAACATGTTCATTGATTAAAATTGCCATGCCAACAACGGATGTTAAAAATCACTTGAAAAATGGAGTAAACCTTAAGTAGCACAAAATCAAAGAAACAGAACTAAGATTTAAACAAATGCAATCCAAATCCCCCATTGCTCGAAAACTTCCATTTCTTATTATGTAAATTCAGGTGTCAAAATCAAATTAATGTTTAGTTGATCAGCAACACGATACAGGCGCAGGCGCATACAACAGTGGCGCGCATTGGTGTAGGTAATTCAGAGATATATGTAGATAACTGTCTTTATGTATCTTTTTACAAAGTTTTTATTAGGTCGCTTTTTCTTTACAAAATAATTATCTACCTAATATTGTCCATGGAATCAGATTTTACCCCACACTCCACTTGAAAAGTGGAATAAGTCTCAAATACTTGTACTTTCAGCAGCATAAAATCAAAAGAAACAAAATTAAGATTTCCAAATCGTCCTTAACCAACCAATCGCTCAAAAGTTTCATTATGCAAATTCAGGTGTCAAAGTCAAATTGATGTTTTTTCCGGCGCAGGCGCATACAACAGTGGCGCGTGAGTAGAAAGCGATGGACACTGCACATTAGTATAATTAAAACTCGCTTGCCTCACGATCGGACGAGCTGTTGCGCTCTTGACGGGCTGTTTTCGGGGCAATGGGGTACGGATAGAAAAACAGGCTACTGGTAAACAAAAATTTGGCACATTTTTTACATGAAAACAATTTTTTCTACTTTTATTCAGGGGTAAAAATCATCCCGCTTGTCGATGGACGGTCATAGTTACCTCTAATGACAACGATTAAGATATCACTTACGCTATGTCTCTCTCGATATTCTCTTTTTCTACCAAGGGGTTTTAATTCACTGAGCTTTGCCATCAAAACAATGTGCCTAAGACAAGTTGGTCAACTACATAGACCTAGTATATAAAAAACATCCATGTAAAAGGATAAGCATAGATATCATCATCAGCTTACCATCTCTTGTAAATTACAGTGGTATTTACTGGTTATTTGTGTATCAAAATTCGCAAACGGATAATATTTAATTAATGTCTGATATGCTCATCGACATGCGTCTGAGATCTTCGATACTCATAAACAGGTATCTTTTAGAGTCTTAACCCAACTGATTTCTGATGAAAAGATACGATGCCAGTCTCTAAAATCTTCTCAATTTGAAGTTTTGAAAGAGTGTTCTGACTTTACGCATCAGTAAATAAATTAAGATGAACCAATCAAACAATCGATCAATGAATTGCCCTTTGAAAGGGCTCTTAAGCATATTAATAGCTTTCCATTTGCTATCGATTTTCTGCTCACCAAATAGTATAAAAAAGTTAATTTATCAATCGAACTGTTGCAGTTATATCATCGGCCCAATCACTTATCGCTGTTCTCGTGGCTGCTGACTGTACCAGTAGTTACGACTACTTCTGAACGCAATATTTCACTATCAAATTCACACGATCGTATCTGAACATCTGTCACGACCTTATATACGCAACTTGTTTAGGGTATGGCAACGAAATCAGCGATTGAGTACACCTGTTTAACAATTTTGACAGCTATGAAGTTGAGTAAAAGGTAAAGTGACTTTGAAACTTTTTTCTTTTAGTGTATTTTAACGACATTGGCGAAATAATGAAGAATACAAAACGAGGCATTTAAATAAATCAAATAAAGAGTATATTTTGAAACATATTTTTGTTTTATTCATGGGTAACGAAACCTTCGTTTGTTAAAATCGTTTTTAAAATTTGTACTACCTTACAAAATTACCGGTTCAATACTCTCTAGCAATGTGAAAGTCGATTAATGTTCAAAAAGTTGGTGGGTTAATACTAAAATCTCATATTACTAACCTACAAACTAGGCTAGTTGTTGGGTAATTAAAAAAATACTAATCTTCCAACCAGGGGGACACATTGGTTTGTCGGTTAGTAAAAGATACTAGTACTGCAACATCTTTTATTACTGTGTTGTTGCTAATAAGATTGATTTCAGACCATCCTTCACGAGTGCTACGGACTTATGTAGTTGTTAAAATTATACATTTTTATCTTCATCTAGAACCTGACTAGTCAAAATCGCTAATCGCTTAGCTCATGACCCCACGCGAACTATCGTCGCACCTCGCACGCCTCACATATTTAATGTGCTCATTATTTTTTGTAGACAACTACATACATTCGGCTAACTGTACTTTCATTTCGGAGATTGATTATTAAATATTTTGTTCGTGCTTAATTATACGCTCGAGTTAATTGAGTAATTTATGGCGAGATGTTTGGAAGCTTGTAATTTTTTTGCCGACTGTACTGCAATTAGTTGTCGTTGGAAATCTTTGAAAATATCTGTGACTTTCGTAGTTTTACAGTTTTCAAATCGAAAATAACGTCCAATCTCATTGTAAGCCGCTCTACAAAATGTTATGATCTTTATAGTGGATCGGTAAGGGAAGATTTCCAAGGTAAGGTAAGGCGCTGGAAATCGGCTTGTATGGACCCTTCGCTACTGATAGGTACTTAATTAAATGTACATTACTACCTTACCTTTACATAATATCACTTCAAAATTATTTGAATTTTTAACATTTCAGCCTTTTAAATGCATTTTTTTTTTGACAATTTTTTGTATCAAAGATAAAGTAGAAAATATCTCGTTATCAATATAAAATGGATAGTTACAATAGACTATCAGTATCAAAGTATTTTTTTACACTCGACCACAATATTATTTAAATATGCAAACTGAAACAAAATCACAGTTTAAAGTGTACTTAATGTAAACCATAATTTGAATAACACTGTCGTATAACAGTGCATTTTATAATAGTACAGTAGCCCGTAGAACATTTAAATCACCAAAAAGGTAAAAAGTAGCCATACACAGATTTAAGAACTGATGAAAATGGTTGGATTTTATCTGGTCTTAAATCTATGTATGATCACTTTCCATAGTCTTACTATTATCAGTGGCAATCAAAAAAAGCTGTAGAACACGACAATAGCTAAACCATGTGGTAAACGTTGAAAAATAAAAAAATATAATTTTTGGAGATATACAAATATATTAGGTTACGGCGGGTTGCGATCTGTAAAACTTGGGTTAAAGTATCTATAATTTCGTAATAAATAACTATATCATAACGGCAAGCGGTAATCTTTTTGGTAATTTAAATGTTCTACGGGCTACTGTACTATAACATACATAATATTAAAGCGACACGCGTTACTTGAACCACAATGGCCGTTACACTACGTTGGTTTAACTTTAACGAGTTGGTTAAATAACTGTAATTTTAGATTTTTCACTCGTTCGCAACTGGGGGTGTTGAACAAACTTTGACAACCGCAGTAATGAGGTGTAAATGAAGTGTAATTTCGAATTGCTTTCTTTTTTCTCACTTTTTTGATATAATGATGTCGGTCTAGCGCAATCTAACTTATACGGAAGTCGTTAATGTAATAAAATTATAGATCTTGAACTGTCTGGGCACAACTACGTACGTACATCTTCATTAATAGTCAAAACACATATACAAAACATTAAAAAGACGCATCGTTTGACAGTTAAATTTAAACCCCCTTTCTGCGTATCCAAAACTATAAATTAAGTGGACTTGAACTGGAAGCAACACAAAAAGTCACTATACCTACGTGATTTTGATTCGTCTCCTAAGGAATATGCAGTTTATATTTTGCTTTGGACTTTCTATTCATATGAAAGCTTACGCTAAGTCGACGATTAAAAATATACAATACAATATTAAATCACATGGCGCATGCAATTTTATGTCAATTACACACTGATGTAATTTATTTTATAGAACTGAAAAGTTGTATAATTTTACAGTTTATTGCTTACTTATGTGCTTCAATTAGTGGTTTAAACGGAAAGAGAGTTGACTATTTAAATAAGGTATTTATTTAGTCTTAAGGTCACCCGAAACGGTTAATTGCGAAAAATTGACATGAATTGACAACCGCTGCGGCTGCACATTTAAACGATCAATGTTCGCATCAATGAGTGTCAGTTACGTAAAAATTTACAATCGCAATTGATCGTTTCTAGGGGCCTTTACAGCCTTATTACTAGTGGCTCTTAGAAAAACTGGCTCGACAATAAAATTCTATATAATTTTCAAACCTGCTCACAAAATTTCACGATAATACCTTGAGAAATGCGACTTGTAGAGGAGAAAAGACAGATCCGAAAAGCTGGACTGAAGTATGTTTCTTTTTACATATCTCCACCATTTTGAAAAAATTAAAAAGACTGGCTCGACAAAAAATCCTATATGATTTTTAAACATGCCCACAAAATTTCGCAATAATCGGTTGAAAAATGCGACCTGTAGAGGAGAAAAAACAGCGCCAGAAAGCTGGACTAAAATAAGTCTTTTGTAAATTTCTCCGTCATTTTGAAAAATTTCGAAAAACTGGCTCGACTATAAAATTCTATATAATTTTCGAACCTGCTCACAAAATTTCACAAGAATCGGTTGAGAAATGCGACCTGTAGAGGAGAACATACAGCCGGACATACGAAAGAATTTTTGGCCAAGCTGAAGCAGAGACGCTTCGCTCGCACTTCGCGCTCGCTCGGTCAATTAATAAATAAGGCATGTTGTACACGTAGTTTAACCAAAAATATATTGCTTAGCAACATAACTGCTTACGTTTGACGTCTCAAAGCGTCATATTCCTAAACAAACTTTCTGGTTAACTTACTCTTTATTAAAATATTTATTAATAAGGGCCTTACTAAGTATATCCATTCGCCATTGACGGAGTACTCGTAGACAAAGAAATGAAATGAAACAAGATTTCTGTGCACAGCTGTTAGGTTCGCACAATCGCAGCACAAATCGCAAGTTGCAGCGTCCGAGCGATCACGAGTCGCACCCGCCCCCGGCCATATCGAGATATTTACTTGTGGCTCAAGCCATAAGATGTAGCGATTTTATGTAATGTTTTATGTAACTTCAAGTAGAAAAAGTTGTATGTATGCAGTGGTAACTTTCGTGGTAAGATATATAGTAGCAACCGATGAAAATGGAATTTCTAGTTTTATGAAATTTTACAGAAATTATATGACATCCACAATTAGTAAATATTTTTCTGAAAAAGTAAGTCGAAAGTTTTCGCTGACTAAACATGTAAGTATAAAAAATATAAGTTTTATTACAATTTTAAGGTAACTCGTTGATTGAAACGGATATTTTTACGACAAAATCTCTATTTCAAAGTATTTTTAATAAAATAAAATTTACAGTAAGTATCTACACTTGTATACGTACCCTATATTTACGCTTTGCAACCTTTAGCTACCCTAATTCGATATAACCTAAGTAGTTTAAAATTTAGATGTTTTTTTGGAAAATTTCATCCATCAATTATGTTTAGACAATGCTGTGATTGGTTATTATTGGTATTATTGATTAGTTTTTTTACAAATATATTTTTTTTAATAATACGAGATATTTTATTTTTCTAGTTGCAGTTTCCAAATTAGGGCACACGCAAATCGGCACGCACAAACACCTAATATCATCATTAACGATGTCTGTAATGCCCAATGATTAATGGCGGGTTTATTGTCTCTAACTGGAGATATCGGACGAGATTTCTTAATTCCGGTAATTAGACGTGCCGTGACGCAAGACGGCACATGACGGATTGCCTAGGATCGGTTGAGTTTGGGGTTAGGACAATGAGTACGTAAGTGTTTATGGAAAGATCATCAGTGTTCCGATTTTCACTATTGGTGTTTGGTTATGTGTTGGTTGTGTGTTGTATTAGATAAATGTATTTTATTGTGGAAAGTGTTTAGGTACGACCCATAATAGTAGGGAATATCTGAAAAAAATCAAATTGTCTGTATATTTTTATAAGATAAGCTCCCTTATTATTATGAAAAAAAAAAAATAAGTTTTCAAAAACCTACAGAAGAAACAGCAGAATGGAAATGATTCCCTTGCCATTTTCTTATCATCATAAACATATTAAAAAAAAATTAACTAAAAATGACATTTCTGTATAGCCATTTATTATGTCAAAGTGCCTGTACCTACGTTTGCGAAGTAACTTATTTTTTTTTACGCAATAAAAAATTTGAAACTTTTTTATATTAATAAGGCAGTTTATACTACGAACTTTAAAAAATTATTCGTACAATTCCGATTTTTGTTGATTGACAAGATTGCTTTTTCCATGCATGCCTCTTTTTTCCATGCATCCCTCATTACCTTTTAATCATGTACAATTTTGCCGACGGAAATGGAATTACGGAAAAAACTTTAGTACAAAATTCCAATTATCTAACATCAAAATAGTTAGTTTACAAGGTTTTTTTGGGTCTGCGACTTAGGTAAAGCTTTTTGCTGGTTCTAAAAGCAATCCAGTGGCATTACAAATTCGTCATATCGATTTCTGGGTTTTTTTCATACATTTAGGACCTCTTATAAATTCACAGAAAATATTTTATCACCGCCAAAAGCTTTATTTTTATGCGTAGGTGTGTATGTATATTCTTTAGGGCTGTACGTAGTTATATAAGAGTGCCGAAGGGCTTAGGGCTGCCGCACCCACATCAAAGTTTCAGCTGCCCGCTGCTCATAAATCAGGGGGCACGTGACATCCCCGGACAGTCGGGAATAAAATAATTAAGAAAAAAGGAAAAATCACGAAATATGATTTTTGGTTTTTTTATATGGTAAAAAGAACGCTAATTTCTTACAAGGATAATGTAAGGTAACTCAAATCTTATCTTTGAAAGAAACAAATTATGTTCAACCTGTTTTTCATATTTTTTTGAAACAAAATCCAAATTGAATTCGTATTACAAAATAACCCCTAATGTCCTATAACCTACCTACCTAACTAACCTATAACCTACTCCAAATCTATTTATAAAAATAACCCATAATGCCGAATATGTAGATAGACACCATCAAACTGAATAACTTTTACTATGGGAATCAACTCTGAAATCACGAAAAAAAATCTGCTGTTTCATAAATTTTGATATTTTCGATATTAATTTTTGTATGAAACAGCTGATTTATTTCGCGATTTCAGAGTTGGTCCCATAGAAAAGTTGTTCAGTTTGATGGTGTCTATCTTCATATTCGGCATAATGGGTTATTTTGTAACACGTTGTATATAAATAGATTTGGAGTAGGTATTCCTAAATTCCAACAGGCAACGCAGTAACACTTTGTCGAAATTGCAAGCATAAGTACATATTTACAGATGTTTCTTAAAAGATCCACTTTTTTCAGAATGTCTATATTCAGAAAAAAGTGGAACTTTTCAACATAATTAATTATTGTCATAATGTTTGTCTTCTCGCCAGTACTCGCTGGACAATATCTCTCCCAGATAGGCCACACACGTGTGTGTCTGTATAAATAAAATACTTTTGCTTGTGTGCGTTCACCCCAGTAGCACGGATGCTAAGTCACAGTGACCCACATTGTTATGGGATACTTATATCTGATAAATACGTCTCTTACTTAATAAGTTAAATTGGTAAAATTATAATCATATGGATGTATCTTCTAACAATTTTGTGAACTGAAAAGAAAATTTATTTAAATCTTTAACTAAAACTTACATACCTTTAAAAATTATGTCCTAAATCTATTCAAAAAAAAATCTATTGATAGATAGGTACACGATGACTTAAATTTAGGAAAAAGCATTTAAATCCCACAAAATAGGTAGATTAGTATACTTAATAACAACTTATTTATTCCTTAAACGGCAAAGTGTTACAAAGATGTTTCTATTTTGAAATTAATTTAATAAATCAATGAAAATAATTTTAATTTAGCCACAGTCCTTGGAAAAAAAACGATTCCATTATTGTAATAAGACATAATAATGTTAAATCAAACAAACTACTTACCATTATAATTTAAGACGAATAAATAAGTAAATATTATTACAGACCCATTTACGAAATAATTTTCACTTCGTTTGAATGAAAGCTTCAGCCCCCAAACAAATATGGTTAAAAATATCATTTAAATCACTTTTCACTACCCAAAATTGCACTTTACAGTATGTAATCACTTTTGAAATCACACGATACTTAAGCACTTAATATTTATAACTATATTTGCTGTCAATTTAATGAGCACTTGAGCCCAACTCAGCTCCTGTCCCAAGGCGAAAAACCAAGCATCTGCCGACCCGTCGCATTTCTTAAAAAGGGTTTATTATTAATGCACCTCTTTGATATAAAGATTATTCAATATGGCGTATAAAAATGGCGGCATGGGTGCGGCTTGTGAAAAGATTATAAAAGAGCCACGGTTTTATTGAAAGTCCTTTGTATGGTGTAATTATACTTGTGATGTATAAAATCTGAACTATAAACTAATATTTATTTTACCTAAAAAAACACTGAAACAACATATCTCCATAAATACTCATAAAATTAATAAAACAGATTGCAATACCCATTAAAATAAAAAAATAGTAACTTTTTAGTAAGTAACTAATACTTTAACATTAAAAAATAATGTTATGTTTTTCAGTCATGCTACTACATAATATATCATGAACCACATAAAAATGTCACCTAAAAACTAACCTATGATTAGTTAGAGTTAATTAATCCTTATTTTATATTATAAATGCGAAAGTAACTCTGTCTAGTACGCCTAAACTACTGAACCGATTTTACTGAAATTTGGTACGAAGATAGATGAGACCTTAGGGAAGGACATAGACTACTTTTTATCCCACTGCTGGGCACGGGTCTCCGTCCGCACGATATAACCTGTAGTCTACGCGGGTGAAGCTGTGGGCGGCAATCATTCTCACTTGTTCCAGTGGATATCTGCCCATGGAACTACTGATACGTTTCATTATCACTGGTTCCATTGGCAATGGAACTAGTGAGAATGAATATTGAGAATAAAAAGTATCAGTAGTTTCATGGGACAGATATCCACTGGAAGTAGTGAGAATGATCCGCGGGCGGAAACCTAGTAATTTCATAAAACACAACATTGTCGTACTTTACGTATAAAAGCGTTAAAATAAATATCCAACAATGTATCAAAGAGGCGTGCTGCCCCGGTGACCGGCAAAGGGGCTCATCGAAACAGAAAAAAAACAACAAAACGTCTTTTTTACCCTCAGGGAGCGCAACAGCTGCGCTTTTGTCTGACAATGATACAGCCATGTTGTTACACAACCCTCAACTGCACACGGGCCTAAAAGACACTCGCACATCGGTAGGGTTATACAGTTATACACCCAAATGTCGAGTCACGCTTGATTTGGGGCGAAATTGTCCCGTTTTGTTGTTTTGCTCCGTAAAAATTGTATGTTGCGTGTGCTCTGTTAAAATTTTGCGACGGTTATTGTGAGGTTGTCATTTTTGTTTTGTGTTGTGATGTGTAAACTTCGCTTGTTTGGTTGTAAATGAACATGGCATTGTGTGATTGTCATACGATTTTGAAACGTGGCATGCTTATTTTTTCTTAATTTATAATCTCACGAAGGATTTACAGGTAGTTTTTATTATTATTAGCAACAAAATAAATTAACTTCTCGCACAATTATAAAAAAATATTATAGTGTAAGTTCCACTTCCATTATCGCTCTATCAGATATCAGTTAAAAAATAACCAAGCTATTATAATAAGTATCACTATATCTCTCTCTCTCTTTAAAATTACATCTAATTACTTTCCTCCCCACAACCATTCAAAACCCCCATTCCAATCACAATGAACAGCTGAACAAAGTAAAGTACATGAAACGACGTCAAATGACATTTTCAATTGCGTTCCATTTTCGAGCCGCGGGCTCCCATTGGGCCGCGCTTGGTGACAAATGGGCGACAAAATTACGCGGCAGCCAATCGCAACGCGGTAACGGTTGCCACGGGTAATCAAGGATGTCGTCGAGTGACATTTTTTGTGCTTTCACTTTTTATAGTAGGACTGTGTGTATTGAAATGGTTTATTATTGTCAAAATTCTTCAAAATTACATAAAAATATACAGTAATATCGGTGACCACGCGCTTACTTCTGGTAAAAAACTGTAAATCAGTGAGTTTATGCCTTTTTCCGTCTATGCGGCACACAGTTTAGTTTTTTTCTTTATAATTTTGTTTATTGTAATCATTCATCATCAGTGTACTGTATGTGATGGAAATAAACATGTATCTATCTATCTATCAAAATTTAATTGGGAGGTATTTTACCTAGATAGAAAATCTCTGTAGGGCTAGATAAATAGCCCTACAGAGATTTTCATAAATAGTTACCCGAAAACCATAATTAATTACCTATTTGATATCAAAGAAAAATTACAACAACTTTATTATTCAACGTAAAACACAAGTTTAAATTGCAAGATTAAATAAGAAAAAAGAATTAAGGTAAATCCAATAAGTTATTAATAAATAACTTAACTTGAATTTAACTTAGTATTTGGACTGTATTTTAATTATGTTTTAACTTATTTTAATGTTACGGATTTTACAATAAATCAAGTAACTCAATATGTTCTCAATTTTACCAATTAACTTACTTACAGTAATAAATTAATTGAACATACCTACAACCCCTATATAGGTCTGAACCTACCTAGACAAAATATTTAAACCTAGCATGTGAATGGAACCAGCACTCCCCTATCTTACAGGTTTTAAATACCAACACTAGTTCTCGCAAACATTCGCCGCAAGTTTATTTCAATCAGATAACATAATAGAGACAACGGCTTGAACATTGCACATTTAACCCGTTTATTTCATTGTCGCGTGCGTTCCTAACGGCTTATCGGCCATTACACGCCATAACCCGTCGCCCGCGATGGTCGTTTAGATACCAACTCGCACCCAATACGGTCGTTTGTACCCGCTGCCATGGGAGGGTTAACTTGAGTATCAAGTGGAAATTATAGAGTCACAGTGGGAGAAATAGTCACAATTAATAACTCTAGACAACATCATCAGATAAAGCTTATTTTTGTAATTGAAGTGCGTGTCAAAATAATGAAATACCTATTTAAGTTATTACATTATGATTACTATTATTACATTATTTTATTACATGAAAATGAAGCTGGAATAACCAAATCACTGATGACCTTTAAATAGCACGTAAGTATTTTAATAAATTAATAGGGTAATTTTACAAGATAAAACAAAGAGTGCGTGTGTCTCATCAAATGTGTAAATCAAAGGCCGAAATCTTTACATAAATATTTGGAGCCATTTTAAAGAAATAAATAAGTTCGAAAGTGATTTCTCTAGTTTGTTTAACTTAGTCTGTTTAACTTAGTGAAAATAAAACAAATCAAAATAGTCAAAGCAACCGTGTAGACCTCACTTAACCCTAAACTACGCACTACAGTTAAATAGCCCCTCAACAACTCGTAAAGATCGCAGATAGCGCCGTGTCATTTGTTACGTTATTTTCGTGTTGACACGTAATAGTGTTGATTACGTGTCATTTCGGAGATCGTGTCAGATTAAGGGTTGTAAATCATATTCTGTAAATATGAAAATGAACAGGTAATGAGTAGTTAGGGCTTATAGTTTCATCGTTACGGTTTTTAGGTCTATTGCTTGTAATTTTGTTTCATTAACATTAACATAGATAACTCTTGCTATTTGTAGTACAATAACGCAACTTTTAGTTATGGTAGGTAAGAGTAGCACATAATAAGAAGTAGGTTGACGGTAAAATTTATATTTCAAAATAATTATAATGTTATCAGATTAGTAAACGGAGGTTTTGTGTTAAACTCTTCTTTCAAAGTTACTGAAAATATTTGAATTTTCGTGCAGAGTTTTAAGCATTTTTGGCCCAACTAAATTTTAATTAAACTTATTTCTTTGTCTTCAAATATTTTGGTCATGCTTATGTTTATCGAATGCGCAATAGAAGTTCAAGTCTTAACATGTTCTTCGAAAAAATCATAGTAAGTATGTACATGTCGATTGTCTCACGCTAACATATATTAACGTAACCAAAGCATCACGAAGTCATAATGAGTACATTCACCATCATGGCTGTTCTAACTGCCCAGATTGTTCGGGCAAACAGCCAGATGCGGATGTTTGGCCATCGTTAGAGGTTCGATTCTCGAGTCGCTTTTGGGGGACACTAATGAATCATCATTATGCTAGCATATTTAGTTCATTTGTGAACCTAAATTCTATAGTATAGTTGATGGTATAAAAAATACACTTGGAACTGCATAAATAATCTGAAATCATAAAACTAAAGAGAAAATATTAATTTCAGTTGAAGTTTTGAAAATCGAAAACTTTATTTTGTGTGTTTAAAGGTTATTGTTAAAATAAAGAGTACAATTCTCAGTTTGTATATAGTCAAAACGAAATTTTATTTTGTGTGTTTAAATGGTTATTGATTTATTTAAATAAGTAGATATCATTTAAATCCGTTATACTTTAAAAATAAAGCAATTTTATGTTTTTAAATGTGGTTAAGAGAAGATTATCCATATTGTTTTTTAAATAAAACGTGTATCTCAAAAACAAAAAGCAGACCAGCTGAATACTTCGTGGCCCGCTGGCACCCATCTGCTATGTAACCATTGCGTAAATAAATAAACATGGTGGCTATTGTGTGACAAGAATTATTTCGTCGTCGGCTATTTTAAGTAGGACTCGATAAAAAGATATAAAACAGTTTGGCGTCATAAAAACCTCTTTGCAAAATATAAATTCGTTTCTGTACTTTGCGTTAAACTGTGAAAAAAGCCGTGACAGAAAATTACTATTTAGACCTACGAAGGGTTAAAATTTGAAATAGTAACTTACGTACTATTAATGATTACCTAAAGTTTTTAGAATTCAAGTCGTGGTTATAAAGGACAGTTTATATTAGAGTTAAAAGTTCATAGAGAGTGACGCATCTTAAGGCCTGAGCACACCGGCTGCGTAGTCACGCGCGTGGCCACGCGCGTAGTGACGCGCAGCAAAGATACGTGCGTGTTCAAACTTGTTCGGTTCAGTGTGACCTCCAATAGGGAATGCCATTGAATACAACGTCATTACTACACGCATCAGTGCGTTCCGCTCTGCGTAGGTACGCAGCCTTAAAATTTTATTTCATTTTTCAGTACTCATTGATACCACGCGAACGAATATTGAATTTTATAATACTCTATATATCCCACAAATAATTATAATCGCTCCAGTTCCAAGAGTTCAAGCTATATTTGCCGAGTTGTCCTTGTCATGCGACATGTGGCCAACATTTGTGTGCAGTGTAAATAAAGGCCCGATCACAATGCGCGTCGTGTCCTCCACATGTCGTTGTAATGACGTAGGTACCAGTAACTATCTGTCATTGGTGTTATTACAGTGTGTGAAGTACGATGCCCTATAAAAAGTAAGCACTTGGCGACAATTTTATTATGTGACATTATGTGGAGTTGTGGCAATTGGCTTTGATAACTTTTTGAACATGACTGGAAATCTCAAAACCATTTCGAGGAATAAGCTTTCGGTACAGTGTCTACTAATTAAATTTAAAAATAAGTCTATATTTTTAAAGATATTTATAATATTCAATAAAAAGCTTTAACCTTCAAATGACCTTCATATGACGTCATCACATACAGATCTCCCAGCCATAATAAAAAAAAGAAAAAAGTGCAAAGACAATTTTGACAATGAACTTGGCATTAGGGATGGTGGAAGGTGGAAGTGAAAAAATATCGATATAGGTAATATTTCTCAGAAAAAAATGGGATGAAATGGGACGATGACTAAGTAATGGATTCTAATTTTAAGGTATTGTAAAACATAAAAAATAGCAAAATAAACCCCTACGCGAAATTTTGGCTCGATTTGACGAATTTTACGATGATTTTTAAGACTCAAAGTTGGAAAAAATCAAAATGCTCCAGTGACA
Organism: Agriphila geniculea; assembly: GCA_943789525.1. Taxonomy (NCBI): domain Eukaryota; kingdom Metazoa; phylum Arthropoda; class Insecta; order Lepidoptera; family Crambidae; genus Agriphila; species Agriphila geniculea. The sequence goes on along the minus strand of OX038887.1, from coordinate 16,500,442 downwards.
AAATAGTGTCGACTATTAGAATCCATACGTAATTACCAAAAAAATGTTTTGGAAAAATTATTGTAAAAACATCTAACGATATATCAGAGTATTTAATATCGCCCGAAAATATCGATGAACTTATCTCGTAATTTTTTCCACATCCCTACTATTAAATGTTTGTAAATAGAAATAAAGTATGCACATATTTTCACAATGTTTATTATGTTATCCTGCAAATTTATCAGTCCACAAGCAATCGTTACAATTTCATCCATGTAGCCTACATCCAAAATAGACACAATACATACAATACATTTCGCAATTTGGGTAGATTGGGCGTGTCAGTTTTTACAAAGTTTTTCAGCAGAGTTTCCACTGGTAAGCATTTTTATTAAAATTTTACCACCTCAAAAATTATTGCGGCAAATTAAGAAGGTAGGCTAGAACCGTCACAACTGGATTAAATGAATAAAATAGAAGAAATATTAACTATAACTTATTTGTTTACAAACAACCATAAAGTCATTATGACAGTTAATGACACTTGGCCTTTCTTTTTCTATAAGTAGATGGCAAAGGTTTTCTTCTTAAACTTTCATGCCACTAATGACGTCATTCCGGTTGACCATATCCGCTCGACAAATATATTTATAAAAAAATAAATACGGGACCAAATGTTAAAATATTCAAATTAGTTTCTTAAATTGGCCTAATCTGTAGTAAAAAAATATAAAAAAAATACCTTTTATTTTTTAACCAAAGCCAATTGTGTATTGTACATTTTTAATAATTGTGATGTTTATGTATCATATACGAGTATCTTCCGTAGAGTTGACTGGCCCTTTCATTTAATTCGAACGAATAAGAAAATTTTGTGATAAACATTTTATAAGAAAAAATGAAAATTGTGTATATTTTAAACCATGGTACCTTTCAAATATTGCAGGTTGCTGTAGCTTTTCAAGACAGTATAAAATCAACTCAACTAGGATTCAGTCTGTTTCACTTACATTTTCAGTAAATCATGTTTTATAAGTAATTCATAACGTGCGTGACAAAACAACAATTTACTACCCCCAAGTAGATTATGAAGACAATTACCACACCAATTACAGGCCGACCATAAATCCAGGCTAATCACAACACATACTTAAGGTGACATAGAGCCAGAACGGCCGACTTCCGGTCAAGTGGCCCGGAACCGGAAGTACGCCGGCCGGAAGTTGTATACAAAGTGAGAGCCTTCGCGTGTGGGTGATACCATCGGGGTGGGCCGGGGGAGGCGGGGATATTTATGGCCTGACTTGAGGCTAAGACCTGATATCGAAAACGATTATGTTACCGTAAAATATGAGCGTCACGTCAGGGAAATGGAAGGGTTTGGATTCTTTTTGGGTTTAAAATTTGGTAACAAAATAAGGTTTTATCTAAAACCTTTTTGTTTGAGTGGCTAGCATCAGTACCCAGTGTCACCATATCTAATACCCAGACGAGGCAACGTTTAGAAGATCGCAATTTTTATATTCTGACTCATTAGAGTCATCATTAGATGTGTAACCCGTGTTGTTATCACTTTTATTATCCATGATGCAAGTTATCATCTTACCTAAGTCTGACGCCATAACAACAGTTTTAAAAATTGATGTGTTCTGGCAGTTAGAGGTAAGATAGCCAGTTCCTCAGTGATGAGGATTACGGGTGTAATGCGCTTCCACCTTCGGCCTTATCGTCACTTAACATCAGGTGAGATGAAGGCCAAGCACTATCGCGTTGTGCATAAAAAAAGTAATTCAGATTCAGATGTAATTGAAAGAATGTATTTGATTTTCAACATCTTTGTATAGCCTCCCCCAAGGATCAAGATATTAATGTTATCTTGTATTAATTAATTAATAACTTTATATTTTCCCAGTTATTATTCAAACTTCCAAAGAATTAGCAAATGCGTCAACTGTGGAGTTATTTCACTCATTTCGGAAAAAATGTGATTTGTGCATAAATGAGAAACAATATCAAAAAAATATTTATGGATTTCTTTGTAAAACCCAAAAATTCTACGACCTAACTATAGCTAAAACGTTAAATATTTTTAAACCAGGTTAAGCCATGGATTAGGATCAGAGTGAAACCATTTATCGCATTCGCAGGGCGGCGGCTAGATTGCAATCGCATAGCGTGCGACTGTCGCACCACACTGCAACTTTATGTATAGGCGTATCGCGTGTCGCTAAACGCTGCCACTGGAAGCGGGACCTTAAAATACTTTTACAAATCTGGAGTCAGAAATAAGGATGATTGAGACTGTTTTTTTTTCATTAATTCAAACAAGATTGGAAATTTGTGAAGGTAATGGTGTAGTTTAAATGTTTTAGTGCACATATGGGCATTTATTTTCTACTCCACACTACATAAATCATACTTAACGCAATATTTTGTAAAGGTAAAGGTATTCTAATTCATTACTTTATGCTTTACGCTGGTAACTCTCCACGCAGACATGTCCAATGAGTAAGTTTTATCTGAGCATAGAACTTTAGCTTACAAATATGCTAGATTTTGCAAATAGTATAAGAAAGGAAGGTGGTGGACCCCTACAGTAAATCCCCAGTAGACGAAACTTTACAGTATGATAAAGTATCATAAATAAAACATATTTTTAATAAATGTTTTGGTTCATACTATATCACATCCCTGCAAAGTATCATCGACTGAGGATTTAATGTTGGGGTCTCCATAACTCCATACAAAAGATCAACTTCATTTCCTACACTAAAATCCTTTACTGCGAGGGTCTGACTTTAGTGCATTTTGAATATTATCTAAAGACTTAAAATAACCGTGAGAGCTTGGGTTATTTATTCAGGGATACATTCAATAATTTAACGCTTATGTAAACTAAACTTAGATTTTGACAAATATATCAGCAAGGTTTCCACTTTTATATAACACACACAAAGGAATTTGTGGTTGAGTCACAAATTCTGGTCCACTTATTGAATCGCAAAATGTCGAGCATGATCGTTTGTTCGTGCATCGGGGGACCTATGATGTACACCATAAGCATAACATACTCGTGGGAGAATGCACGTCTTTTCTTAGTAAATAAATAAAAAACAATGCAAATAGTAGATTTTTATTACAATTAATATAATTGTTACAAATAATTAGTTTATTCAATGTAATTTATAAATAAAAGTCACTAAACGACTCGTAAAACAACTGAGTGCACGTGCGCCTCCCCACTGCGCCATCACGCCACATCACGCTACCGAGCTTGTTTGCGCACGTGTATAAAAACGGCTTGCGCAGGTGTCGATAGCTCAGACGTTGTTCAACTGTCGGACACGGCACTCTGTCGGATCGGTGCTCTGAACTATCTGGTAATGTAGTTAAGTATTACTCCTTTTATGACAGTAATAATAGTGTAATAAAATTACAATATTTCATGCAATGTTAAAGCTAATAAATCTAAGACATGTGATAAATTTAGAATCAATAAATTATTCGATAACTTAGTCATAACCACGACATTGAAATAAATTAATAAATATCTCACATTGCCATCCTTTCTTTTATTTTCTCTCACATCAGAAGTGGGATCTAACCTAGTTGGATTACATATACTCTGCCTTCGAATTTTTATGTTTCAGGAATATCAAAATGCTCAGCTTGAATTTGGTCTTAAAATATAGTAAATAAGCCAATGAGACCTTTCCCTTCCTTTTTGATCAGTGAAAGGACAATTTTATGATATTATGTACATATTGTGACATCACAACCTAGTAGCATTGTAAATTGAAAATGTAACACAGTAAGTGCTAAAGCCAAACTGTAACTTCAGTGAATTGTTTAAGTTTCAAAGATGATTTTATATGCTGAGAGATATTTTAATGTGAATTAAGCTGTGCCCTTTACAGTTTACAATTTTATTCTTCGTATCAAATCATAGCACTAATGAGAAAAAGTCTTATTACTTCATTGGTAGTACTGCCCAGTAGAACTAGTGGGAATAAAATCTTTCTTTTCTGGTTAAAATCGTGTGTACAGAACCTATAATAAAATAAATGAAACATCTGACAATTAACCAACTGATATTTATTATTCATTTACAACAGAGATAACTTGACGTTGTTGTTACCTATAGATTGAACATTCAAACAATTTTTGTGCATGCAGTTATTGCAGATGTCAATTGTGCCTTAAACATTATGTAGATTAAGTAAGAAAAATCTTTCTATAGGCACTTTTAATTGAAATAGTTTTCCTCGGCAAAACAGGAACTCTTTTGGTCTTTGGAAACAAAGGTTCTCTTCTTGTGCAGCAATTATTCTTATCGGGACTGCTGTGGTGCATTATCCTGTGCTTAAATAGATCCAAACAAGGGTAGGATCACTTACAAACCCTAGATTTTACTAGATCTTTTAAATAATTTATTTTAGTTCATTGTTGTTTGATGCCATACTTACTGCACTGTATTTGTTTTGATCCCTGGTGGATACAAACTATTTTAATAGGGATGTTTTTCAATAGAATTTCTGCAATAAAGCATTGTTGCAGAGGACTGTGTACATACAATATACAGTTGAAAATTACAAGAACTTGTAACAACGGTCTTCCTATATTTATTTTTAATATTCAAGAGAAAGTTAATTTAAATTATGAATTATTATTATGATACAGACATGAGTTTTGAATAGAAATTCGATTCATTCCCTCAATTTATTACATGCATTTCCTAAATTTTGTTTCTGGTGTTAATACAGAGTGTGGGTAGACTAAAGTGAAAAAAAAACGCAACATTCGTAATCGCTCCTCATTATACATAGTAGTAAATTATTAAGATTTGAATATTTTGCTGTGCTTAGCTGTACTTTTACTGTGCATTTGTACTTTACCGTACTATTGTGGCAGCAGATCTTACCAAATAGGTAGTGATTCTAATTAAAAAGAAAAGTAAGTATGATTTTCTAAGTGATATGATGATACTTAAAGATTTCGTAATTAATTTAAGTTTCACGTTGATGTTTTAGTTTTTCGTAAACAAGATAAACTTAAAGTTAATACTAGTTGTTTTTATGTTGTACAAAAAAGGTGATAATTACATCAATATAAAATGAAATTGGTAATGGTATTCTTGAATATCTTTTCTCAACCCGCTTTGTCATTATTTGACACAAAGATGCAGGTGTTCGCTCTCCCAAGTTGAATGTTTTAGTTTGCGAATTACTCAAACTTAGTCTTCACTTACTTCTACGAGTTTTAGATGTTGTAATGTTTTGAGAATGATGCCCATTCGTGGCAGTAGTGTTTTTGACTATATTGATGTTTCGTCACTCTTCAAATATCACTATGATATTTATTTTTATGACTAAACTATAACGTATAATAATAATCGGATGTGTTGGATGTGTTGCGAACTGTGGTTCGTGATAATTTTAGGTCACTCCCCTGTAATAGAAGGCGAGGTGACAAAATCGTTGGAGACAGACTAATCTCCTTAACCTGGTTATCTTATTTCTCTTTATGCACTGACTCCTGGCCAGATGTTCACTGTATACTGAGCAATAAAGAATATTACCAGTTGGCCGTGCATGCTATTGAGGCGATTTTTACCGAGGTCGCGAGATTCTAATGAATGCCGCGCCATATGAACTTTATTATAATGTTTTTTTACCTAGGTACTACTAAGTAAAAAAATAAATAATATTTTTAAGTTCGCCGTGCCCATGTGGCTTATGTTATTACTGAGGTAGTACTATATAATTTACGAGTAATGAATAATATTGCAAGTTTGCCGTGCCTTCGTGTCTTATTTTTACCGAAGCAATTACTACTATCTGAGCAATATAGAACATTGGATCGAAAGTTCTCCATGCTCTCGTGGTAGTAGTCTGACCAAAGCTCTGTTACTATTTTATATTATAATACCCACACGACACATGCACTTACTCACATACAACAACACACCCCTACACACACTATTTGAAAAATAAAAAGTTTATGTTTTTAGAAGACTTAAAATGTTCAATTGTTACAGTGTCTGCTGATTGATGTCCATGATTATCCAGATGACGTATACCTGGGGCTCTGATGAACCTGAATTGGAGGCGTTTGCGTGTCTCGGACACTGGGCTGCACCAGTACAATGTAACATCTACGATTACAAAGATTCTTATTATAAATACGAGTGATTTGTAATAAGTCCTTTCACCAATGGAGATTATTGTTATGTAATTTTTTTATATAAAAAAGGGTTATCTCCCATTGAAGGTTTCAGTGTGATAAAAGTGAATTGGGTCATGTGATTTGACCATAATTAGAAGCTATGTGATTTAGCTTGACGGTCATGTGATTTGACCATAATTAGAAGCTATGTGATTTAGCTTGACGGTCATGTGATTTGACCATAATTAGAAGCTATGTGATTTAGCTTTACGGTCATGTGATTTGACCATAGTTAGTTGCTAGGTGATTAAGCTTTACGGTCATGTGATTTGACCATAGTTAGTTGCTATTTTATTTAGCTTTACGGTCATGTAATTTGACCATGATTAGTTGCTATATTATTTAGTGTTAGAATCATGTAATTTGGCGATTTGATGATGATGATGTTGTGTGATTCGATAATAATGATTTATTTTTCAGATAACAAATATCTATGTTTGCTAATTTGAGAGTTAATCAACTATGTTTTTATTTATGTTTGAAAAAAAATTTACATAATATTGTTTGATTGATCTATTTAACATTGTCACTGGAGGTCGGCATAACCTCTCAGAGTTTTCTTTCACCAGTTCTTTCTCGAGAGGCCTCCTTTACGAACTGGTGGTAGATTCAGTAGTTAAAACAATTTTAATCCAATAAATTCAATAAAAATAATGCAATATTAGAATATTTATATAAATGCAGATTGATATTACTTGAAGCGAGTAGACTGAGAAATAAAGGCAGTGAATTTAATTATTCATCGGTTAACGAAACGTTACATTTCCTATACTGGAAGCTTCAATTCAATTTGGTGCTTTATTGCTATTCCACAAATTGGAAATATAGTTACTAAACATAATGTAGTTTCGAATAAAGATTTTAATGATTCGTGATTTGTGAAAAATAAAGTGTAAATTGTTTTGTTCGCGAGCCAAGTGGCTGCTCGTCAGAATGGCCGTGTGGGAGAATGCACGTCTTTTCTTAGTAAATAAATAAAAAACAATGCAAATAGTAGATTTTTATTACAATTAATATAATTGTTACAAATAATTAGTTTATTCAATGTAATTTATAAATAAAAGTCACTAAACGACTCGTAAAACAACTGTGTGCACGTGCGCCTCCCCACTGCGCCATCACGCCACATCACGCCACCGAGCTTGTTTGCGCACGTGTATAAAAACGGCTTGCGCAGGTGTCGATAGCTCAGACGTTGTTCAACTGTCGGACACGGCACTCTGTCGGATCGGTGCTCTGAACTATCTGGTAATGTAGTTAAGTATTACTCCTTTTATGACAGTAATAATAGTGTAATAAAATTACAATATTTCATGCAATGTTAAAGCTAATAAATCTAAGACATGTGATAAATTTAGAATCAATAAATTATTCGATAACTTAGTCATAACCACGACATTGAAATAAATTAATAAATATCTCACATTGCCATCCTTTCTTTTATTTTCTCTCACATACTACCTACATATTTCAAGTTTAAGACAACCGTGAGATCCTGTCACTTTAAAATGAACGCTTGTGCCCAAGTGTTTATTAAATAAACTAAATGTGTCGAGTACAAAGATATTATGATTGTCGCTCGATGTCAATCCTGGCCCTATACAAACCGGCCACACCGTTACTTGGGTCTTGAAATGACATAAAGCTGGACATGCATGTAGCTAGCGAACTAAAGCTATGGAATAAGCATTCCACTCAAAAAATGGCACCACACGAAAAGTACAACTAAGTGGATAGATCTAAAAATACTGGCATTTAATTATGCAGCACAAAGCGTCTGAACACTGGTTGCTTATTAGCGACGATAATTTGTATACTTATAGATCTTTTCTGTACTTAAATGAAAAAAAAAATAAGATACGTTATTTCTGCATCTTTTTACTGCCTTCTTTGCATCTTTTACACCATTTGACTATAAAGGACGTCATTTCTAATAAACTCTCCCTTTCTATCTTTTTTCTACAACATAAACTGCAATTTATTGTAAAGAACACTCACGTCAGTCACCGGGTGCGTGGCTGGCCCGACTAAAGCTGAGCGGGTTGTACTTTTTCGGGCCCGTGGTGTAATTTTTAAGCAATATTTGTTTACAATTAGACTTCCATAGATTTAAGTTCGCTGCGTGTAGCTATTGTGTACGCTACAATAATTGGAAAGTTTTAAAGTTAAAGATTCTTGAAATTTGCATTAGTATTTAAACAAATTATCATTTAAATGACTTGTCCATTATTATTTTGCGAATATTTCATTTTGAGAAGGAATGTAGTGTGTGGTATGTACGTGTAGAAAATGTGTAAGTATTAATTATTTCCAAACAATTTAAAGTTATCATGAAATGTCAAAGAAAAAATCTCAAAATAAATATTCTGAAAAACTAAAATAAAACCAAAAAGTTGTGTGCTTAAAACAGGTTATAGCAAAAAAATTTAGAAATTAAAAAATAACAATTTGTACTCGTAAGTTCCAAAAATGTTATTTAAATTTAACTCGACGATATGGTAAAATATGATTATTATTTTCACAAAATGATTTAGTTTCAAACAAAATGTCGTGAATAATATCCACATGTAACATTTTTACTGTTTACCTTGACAATATGTCAGAAAAATGGTAAAATTTTCACACACGAAGAAGTCGCATGTCGCACCGTGAATGGCCACCAAAAGTAGGTTTTAATTAGATGCTTATCGTGGCGGGCCACCCACCCGGCGCCGACGCGCGACACTTGCAACACGGCGTGACTCAGTGGACCTCGGCGCAGGTACACTGACAGTGCGACGAATAACAATTGACGTGGATGCCCAGCTTTAGCAGCGTATTAAATCCTTTTTTTGTAACTGAATTTCAAGCCCGTTTCGTTTTAGTAAGTAATTTATAATGACTAATGGCAGGTTTTTGAAAACATATGTTAATAAGTCAAAGTTATTTAGGGTAAGAAAATTTATCAGGTTAAATTTTATTATGAAGCGCTCATGGCGGAACTTGACAGACTGATCGTACTCAATCACGTTTTTCAAGCAACGCTCGGTCCGGTCAGGTGTCGGATGGGTGACCGTTAAAGTGGCATTACAACTGAGCGCTACCATGCTTCGGAGGGCACGTTAAACCGTCTGTCCCGGCTGTTGTCACCTGATAACAGTCGTTAAGCCAAGTGAGAGGCGTTACAGGCGGCTTTATAAACTCTAACACCAGAGGTGGCCACTAATCTCATTTGATAAGAAAGAAGGTTATATCATGAATTTTGTGAAAATATTTAATTCAGATTTTATCAAAAGCGTTGTAAAAAGAAAAAAATATTGACTTGTATCAAACCAATGTTAACCAATATTTAAATATCATCGAAAAGCTTTTCGCCGCAGCTATACGACACCTTCTCCTATGCAGTGGGCGTGCGAATCGCTTTACAATTTCACATACTAAACGATAACTCTTTCGTTAATCTCGAGTGTGGGATGTATGAGCAAATATGCCTATCCCTTTGTCACAAAGAAGACAATAGTTGTGTACATAGAGATGGTATTGTTAGACTCGTGATTGTACGGATAAGATATTGGGCAACCTGTAACATGACATTGTACATCGTGCATAGATTAAAAGTCATTAATTCATTCTGTTAGCGTTGCTAAAAATATTTTCTTTTTGTCCGTTCCAGAGAATGGAAAAGGCAAAGCACCTTACAGCCAAGACCATAGACATAGAAAAATTTTCGCTGCGCTCAAGAAGACCAACAAAGCGTGGAAAAGAGAAGTTAACATAATACGGACACGGTCTATGTAAAAAAGAGACAAAGGATCAAGTGACATGTGCCAACATTTTTTACAGTAAGAGCCCCTAGCGTCCCGCCTAGCAAATGAGCAATCAGTTTGTTTAAAATATTTGTTAATCTTAATTATGATTTAGAATAAAGGTATCGTGCAGCCATGGTGTCTTGTGCTCTAAGTAATTGTGATGTGACAAAAAGAAACAATCCAAGTAATCACACTTTTCACAGGTAAATAAGATATTGCCACACATTTCTCTAAAACCAAATTTCGCTACATTTATTCGTTTATCGACGAAGAAAACAGTATGGAACATAGTTCTTTAACGCATGCCCACTATTGAGAACAGTTATTTTTAATGGCCCCACTGCTGGAGCACAGGCCTTTATGGCTGGATAAGAAGGATGGACCAGTAACCACCATGCGGGCCCAGTGCGGATTGGTAGTTGATTGACAGTTATTTTGATCAATTTTTTTATACTATAAAGTTGAATAAATATCACTGTAAAATATAATATTACTCTTAAAAAGTATTTTGTCTATTGATATTAAAGAAAAACAGAAATCTTATGTTATGAGTTTTGGTCTTATGAAAGAAAAGTAACAAATTTTTATCATTATACTTTTTTGTAATTTATTTTATTATATTTCTACTAAACGCTACATTATTTTAAAATACCAGATCAAAGAAAGTCCTCTAAAAAAACCTTTTTCCTCATCCTATTATAAACATGTCTAACCTATAAAATCGAAATTTTATAGTTTCGAAAGTTATGAGACAAAATTGAATACATGTCGACGTCACTCAAGGAAAGAACTTTAACCTTAGTGTCATGAGAAAAATGCGAATATCAAAGAATCATTGTTTGATTGTACAGAAGACAACACGTAAGACGCTACGATTTACATATCCTAATTTAGACGCCTAGTAATAAGGTTCAATTCAGTTTGATATCCTTCTCATGTAAAGATGACAAAGAAATATCAATCTTTCCAGGCACAACAATGTAAAATTTCTGACATTAAAAATGACGTTAACAGGTTCCGATGATCATAATACAGGGCTAATTTTGGAATGTCAGTACTTTTCGAGGTGAACATAACAAATTAAGATATACCCATACTCGTATGGGAAAGATTATTATTCATAATGTGGCTAATTCAAAAGTCGCTTGCAAAATTGAATCGCGGTGATGGTGTATCTGTCGTCTGTTAGTCGATGGCGTAACCTAGGTATATGTATCTAATAACACTTATAGTATTAGCCACCGGAAGTAGATACTAGAAAAAAATCTACTCACTCGTAGCACCTCAGATGAGACTCAAACCCGAAGCTCTTGGGATTCTGGCCCAACGCACTGACCAATAACTATGCTAGGCAGTCCCTAGCATAATTGGTCGCTACGCTAACTTAAGTCGATTTTTCTAGTGTTTTTTCTTAAATATTAATTATCTTAATATAAAAATAGCATTGTGAATGCCTAAAATCTAAAAATTCAATGATGAAATGTTGCATAAATGCTAGCGTTGGAGTTTTGAACTGCTTCATTAGATCGATACAAACTACCATACCACTTATGCATACATAATTACACTGACCGCTAGTAATCATTACACATGAAATCCGATCAACAAGGACTCGTTAATAGATCGCATGCTACGCATTGCAGTCTAAAACACAAGGCTAGCAGGGCTGCCCAAACATGTAATTTACTGCTTTTAATACTGAAAATGTATTTCCATTATAAGTAAAAAGTTTTAAGTTAAGTAAAAAAATATGTTAATGGCCAATAGTGTAGGAAAGTGTAGACGAAAGTTTACAGTATGATAAAGTATCATACATGGAACATATTTTTTAAATTATTCAAATCTTTTTTTTTTTTATTTTGGATATTTGTACATAGGTTTTGGTTCATAGGTACTATATTACATCCTTGCAAAGTTTAATGATGTGTTGGGGTTTCCATACAAAAGATAGCTTTTTTCCTATACTACAACTAGGAAAATAACTGTTAAAAGAAATAGATTTGAAGTCCGAAATATCATACCTAGTGTCGAAACTGGCAAAGCGCCTATTCCTTTCGTCTGTTAAAGGTCGTGTGATAAACAAGAGGTAATATTAAATCTATGAGTAGTTTTCTTATTAAAATCACAGGTACTGAAACGCGTTTGAACTAAAACATAGGTATTCGAACACCTAACTTTTCCCGACGTTTCGCTAATAAAATGCAACGTGAAAGTTAATAAGTATATAGTTTTCTTATTGCAGGCATATTGTATTGCTCCGAATCAAGTAGGTTAGTAAGTTAGCTTGCCTGAAAAAGATTGCTTATTATTATTAGCAATAAGCTCGCCTTTTGTGAGCTTTCCTTTTTAGGATTCCGTACCCAAAGGGTAAAAACGGGACCCTATTACTAAGACACCGCTGTCCGTCTGTCTGTCTGTCTGTCACCAGGCTGTATCTCGTGAACCGTGATAGCTAGACAGTTGAAATTTTCACAGATGATGTATTTCTGCTGCCGTTATAACAACAAATACTAAAAACAGAATAAAATAAATATTTAAGGGACGCTCCCATAGAATAAAAGTGATTTTTGCTGTTTTTTGGTACGGAACCCTTCGTGCGTGAATCCGACTCGCACTTGGCCGGGTTTTTTTTTATGTCATGTAGTAGGTAAAGTGTATTTTATTTAAAATTTAATGTTTAAATTAATGGAGGAGCTCGATGGTGCAGTGGTTTAGTGCCTGGCCCAGCGATTGCGGAGGTTAAGCAACTTTCGCAAGGGTCGGTCATGGGATGGGTGACCAAAGATATAATATCTCGAGCTCCTCCGTGCTTCGGAAAGCACGTTAAGCCGTTGGTCCCGGCTGCATTTGTAGTCGTTAACACCCACCAATCCGCATTGGACCCACGTGGTGGGTTATGGCCCATCCTCCTTATCCACCCAATCCCATGGGCTGCCCCAGCAGTGGGGACATTAAAAATGGCTGATGGTCATGGTGAAGTCAACTCTGTCAACAGTTTTTTAAGGTTATACTTTACATTTAAATTGCCTGTTTTTTTTCAACAGACAACCCTGCGTCATTAGTTGTGATTAATGGCACATCCTCTTTGTTCGTTTGTCAGCTACTTATTTGACGTTAATTGGGCTGTTATTGCGCGTCAAGGTGGTAATTCTACCTAAGGTTGTATTTGGCAATCACTAAGGTTTTTTGTTTAGCTAATTATTATTCTTAGGGATTTATAACAACGTTTAATCGGATGCAAAATAAATTTTAATAAAGTAATGTGTATTTTTGTTTTTTTTTTATTAATGAAACATATTGCAGAAAAACATCTAACTATTTGTATTTACACCAAATCCTCACTTTTACCGCTGCTCACGACAACTTTATTATAGGTAAATGAGATACCTACCATAGGTTTTTTCCAATATCCATATTACATGTTTAGATATTAATTTATAAAAATGGGGTATGAATAGGTATGTATACGATACAAAAGTATCACTTGCCTACTATGATTCCTAATTATTGTACAAAAATTTACACTTCATCTTCAAACTTCTGTATGTTGAATATGGAAAGGAAAGTAATACCTTTTAGAACGCATCGTGTTACAAAATAACCCGAATTCCGATAATGGTAGATAGGGGCCATCAAACTGAACAACTTTTACTATGGGACCAAAAATAAATAAAAAAATAACGTACGCAATAGGGAACATGCATAAGTCACCGATTTTGATAAATTTGAGCTTGGTCGCTGCGGACACATATAAAAACATGATGGAACAGAAAAATAAAAAATAAAATGTATTACTTTAGTTTTACCACACAAGGGAAAATAACGATTTTTTTTTCGTTTTCGGATATTATGCACTTAACAGTCAGATAGAACATTAAATAATAAATAATATTTTGTATGACACATATGTACTTAAACGCAATATTTAGGGAGATATTTAAAATTCTTGGCTAACTCCATACTAATGCACTGATACGTGACATGAGTGACGTCACAAATGTTGACCTTTTTGTATAGAGCGTTTTCGGCGGGTGCTGCCGCGTGCTAACTTCAAGTAACTATATCACAAGAAAAAAACACAAGAGAAAAGTTTTAAACAGTTGATTTTCTTACGCATTATACTTTTGATTTTGATACAAAAAAAAATTGATGCATGTTCCCCATTGCGTAACGCAGTCACTTGGCCACGATAATCGTCCGCAGTTCGTTGGTTGCAGTTATAACAAACATTTTGAATTTGTCTATCGTAGTTTAATGACTACTAAATGAACGATGTAGGATATGCTAGAGAGAAACTGTCAAACTTACGCAGTCTCTTCGCAATATCGCATACAAAAGTGATTTGTAATAGGAAACAATCAAAACGAAGCACGGACGCAGCTGCGTATAATGCATTAAACTTTTCGTAATAGACTCCCTGTTTCATATATTTTGATATTTTCGTTATTAATTATTGTATGAAACAGCTGTCTTTTTTTCGCTATTTCAGAGTTGGTCCCATTGTAATATTTGTTCAGTTTAATATTCGGCATTAGGAATTATCTTGCAACACGTTGTATAAACTAACATTGAACTTCTTTAATGCTACCACCAGCTAAGGTCAGATTCACCGAAGCCCAAATAACCGCACACGGCTTCAAACCGAACCGACCGAAAATAGTAGCTCGCGGTCACCGCGGTTGACAGGACAGCGTATGCGCATGCGCGCAGGGCAAACGCACATTATAGCTGTAAAAGCGTTTATTATACCATGTGGGTGGTCTACTGAAATAGGATGCGAGTGTTTGGATTTGATGTTAATGTGGAATGCTGTGGGATCCGTAGAGCGATCGCATATGGCTTTTGGATGCGCAGTCATGTTAATATGGCGCTTATGATTTTCCTTTCTCAGTTGTCAATAAGATGACGCAATTTATGCAATGGTGTGCACTAGGCACAAAGGACATGTCCCATCGCGCCTATGTCATTTGCCTCACCATTCTCAAAAAATGAAAGTCTATCGCGTCTTAATCAAAGTAGTATGTCAGAGTAGGTATTTTACTCTAGAATCAGATTAATAATTATTTTCTGCATTAAAAAGTGGGATTTTTAAGTTAAAACGCTTTTAAATCACAATTTTTTTATCATGATAGTACTCATATTTTTACTTACATTTTTTCACAAAATACTTCAGAAAACAACTTAATGTTTTTGTAATTGTTTTTCTAAATATAAAACAATTCTTGACTGATACTATACCTAAATAAAATGTAATTAGCATTTTTTAATTATGAAAGTAATTAAATAAAATGAAACCGGGGCAACGCTGGGACATCTCCTTTATCGGTTCACGGTCCTTCAAAATAAATGTCGTTTATACCGACCTCGGACGAACTACTGTAATTAATATGTGGTACATAAAGGTACAGAGAAAATGTAAATCACTCTCTTGTCGATTTGCCTCGTTTCTTTTCATACGAGTATTCTGTATGCCTTTTTTGAGTAGACTACAACCACATGTTTACTGTGTGCTACAAGCCCGATGTGAAGGATTTACAACCTAATTTTACTTAGCTGCTACACTCCTTAAGCTTTGTCCAGACTAGTCCATTTTGGCGTATCAGATCACCGTATCTTTAACATAAGTACATCGCTAGTTTGGTTGGTCGTGCTTGAAGTAATATCAACGCACGCCCAATCAAACTAGCGATGTATGGTTGGTGATCTGATACGCCAAAATGATACAAGTCTGGACAAAGCTTTACACAACGAATAGATAAAACATTCAAATAATTGAAACTCTTTTCTTGCAGTGATTTTTTATGTTACTAGGTATATTTAATTATTATTCCAGTTAGCAAAATGAAACTAAAACCAACTAGTACGACATCAGCCATTTTTATTGTCCCCACTGCTGGGACACAGGCCTTCCTTATGGGTGGATAAGGAGGACGGGCCATAACCCACCACGCGGGCCCAATGCGGGTTTGTGGATGTTAACGACTGCAAATGCAGCCGGGACCAACTGCTTAACGTGCCTTCAGAAGCACGGAGGAACTCGAGATAATAAATTTTTGGTCACCCATCCCATGACCGATCCTTGCGAAAGTTGCTTAACCTCTGCAATTGCAGGGCCAGGTGCGAAACCACTGCGTCACCGAACTTCTCAGATAAAGCTGACCTGACCTGAGCTTGAGGAGAGGGGAAGGAAGGAATAAACTCCTATAAATTTCTTTCCAATTTCGAAATTTTATTTCAATACGACTTTCCCAAATCTGTATCAGAAAGACTAAAACGAGCTCAAACACAAACCGTGACGTTTAACGACCCCACAAATCTCTCAACGATTATCTTTCAAGATCAAACGGAATAAATAACACATCTATTAATGCAGTTATCAATCTACGTACTTTACGACCGGTAGCAAGCTCAGATAACACTCGAAAATCTATAAAACCCGCGACCTTTATTCATACTAAACCAAGTCAGCATCCTGTCACTCTAACGAGCTGAGCTGGGATGAACAAACTTAAAGAAGATGCGAAGGAAGACAGAGTAAAGGAGTCTAAACCTTACCGCTAAGGCACATACGCTTGTGATATCTGATATTCCATAGACAAACATATAGAAGACAACAAACAAGAAACATCCAAAGAGTTTAAAACCTTACTCCTTGGACTGAAGTCTTCATCTCTTAGTGTTGGAAGCAAATGTGGTCAAAACTTTATGGGTACAATTAGGCAAGTTTTATGCTTTTATTGTGGCAGCCATCCTTGTCAACTTCTGGGAACGGCGGACCTTCAGGTGTCATTAAGGACTGTAAAGCGGGATGACAGTGTCGTAACGAGACACATAATGAGCATGTTTATGGCTTCAAGCTATGCTATTGATAGGTCGATGTATATATCGTCTTGGTCAGCTTTATCTTCACAATCTTTTAAGTAAGCCGCAACTGTGTAAAGTTTTATAGCAAGTTTATGATATAATAATCTGTATTTATGATTCACGACGCCCAAACTTTGCTATGAGATAGTTAGTTATCTTGGATTATTCGTGAGTTAACATACAGGCTGTCCCAAAATTTTGCCTTCTCACACGGCATACAGAGGGAAGGCACCTTAAATATTGAAGATAAAAAAATATTGAAAGGAGACTTCATTTGATTTTAAAAGTTATTAGAACTGCATTCAAAGATTTTTGGAAAGTCACCTGCTTTAACCGAATCAAACCCACTAAATTAGAAAACAAAAAATATTTTTACTAAACCGATCGAAAGAGCTACTCATTAAGATTATTTTTTCTTGAATAACACTTATTTTAAACAATACGAAGACCATTCTAGATATATAAAAAAATAACTTGTCTTCCAGCCCCACCCGACTTCAATAGACGTGTTTTATTAATAATGTTTTGCGTAACTAATGATTTGAATATTATTTCTCGCTTTTTTAGAGGTATTTAATTTTGAAGCTGTTTTTGTTTCAGGTTTTTTGAAGGAGGTTTTTCTTTTTTGTTAAAAAAGTTTTTTGAAAAATCTTTGAATGCTGTTCCAATTATTTTTGAAACCAAAATTAAGTTTTCTGACAGTAAAATTTCCTACCTTCAATATTAAAGGTGTGACAAAGTTTTGCGACACCCTGTATAGTTTGAAGTGCTTTGAATATAAAAAAAAGGTTTTCAAATTTAACATAAGTAGGTAACTAACGGAAAACTAAGTAAGATACGCGGAAACAACTGCTTGAACGTTTGATTAAATCAAAAAAATACATTTTTGGAGCATTAGGTATTTTTTGCTCGAAAATGATATTTAATTTTTTGTTCATGGTATGTGACGAAATTTTTGAATTTTATACTTAAATTTTTCCCTGTGAAATGGGAGTCAATATCATACCAAAACACTATTTCATGGAACGAAGGACTTATCTTAAGAAGCTGAAAAACGATAATAATATTATTACCCATGATAAAATTTAAAGCATATATTTCTATCATAATCACAGATTTAAAATTATTTCATCATTAGAAATCGCTGAAACTTAATTCACAACAAACGCTTTTAGTCGACTTTTATAACTATAGCTTTTATAATGTAGCTTAAATAAGAGTCTGGTCAACGAAATATGAGATTGAAATGGCGGCGCCACTTTCCCTGTTAAATTAACGTTTAGAGGTTAAGTTATTGGAAACTGGACCTTAAAATAAGGCACAAAATTAGTTCCATTTCCAACCGAGTCTCATCTTTTGTTGACCAAACTCTAGCAGCTGATGCAAATTCTAAGTGATAATAAAAGACAATAGTTTAAACCAAGTTTAAACAGCAAACAAATTGCGCAAAATAGGTATATCACAAATGAGAATCACCAGTCATATCGCGAACCAGTACGGCACCCGAAGCACTGCGATCGTATTACAGACATGTTGACATGCGTAGGCGCAGCGCTCTTTATATCCATGCCAAAATTCTCATGCATCTTTCTAGCACCTTAATGTGATAGAAATAGAGATGATTATGGTGTGAATCAGTGGAGGGAATTGATAGTTTTAGAATAGAGAAGCATTCAATTAAATTTGAGCTAGAAGTATGAATGTGTAAAGTTTATTATAGCCTATCATTTAGAAGGAAGACAGCTTCTATTCGGTATTCAAAAACCAAAGCTAATGATTTAGTGATAAGGTAGTTTTTCCTTGGTGTCTTGTTTAAGAGTTCTGTTCAGCATTCGTCATACGTCCCCGGTAGGCGCTTAAGATGGCTGTTCCATAAAAGCCCTTTGTTTTATTCCAGTTGGTAATGTTTCTTAGCTAGCACTTTATGCATGAACGTTTTCTCATTAAAGTTCTAGAGATTAGTCTGAGAGCTTAAAGCTCATAATTCTAGTTCTTAACTCACTTCAAATTAAAGCCTTTATAAGTATGCCAAGTAAATTGAAATAAATTGCCAGCCAATTAAATGTTTCTCATTTTTAACTCCCTTTAAAAACCTGAAAGGCAAAATAAGAGTTGATACTGACCTAACAAGACTAACGATTTAAATAGAAGATGGGTATTAGAATATCATCATACATTATTTCAGTATTTAGTATTTATTTATTGCATATCACATTACATAGTGAGGTGAAACATTTATTAATAAGGTCTACCTGTAGGTAGACCTTATTAATAAATATAACTGAATGATGTATCATTCAGTTATATTACTGGCTCAGGTATATTACAACAGAGTGAATTGGTACAGTTCAAAGATCAATTAAGGAGCTTTAAAATGATACTTATCAATTGATTCTGTGCTTAAAAAGGTTGTAAAAAGTTTAGCCGAGTCGATTTCATTCCTCTTAAGTGTAGTAGACTACTCTGACTACTTAAACTAATAAAAATAAATTAAAAAATTCCCCTCTCCTTTACTAGTTCAATGCAAATAAGCGCAGTTGCAATAATTTAATCCAATAACAGACGGGACCCGCGGCGACGTCGCATCACCCGCCATATGCAAGTGTCAGTACAATTATTGCCCGTGGGCTGCTTCTCTGTCGGAAATGTAGGGACACACGACTAATGTAGTGTGTGTAGTGCCATAAAATAGAGAGACGACAGAAGTCAAGCTCAGTACTACGCGTGCTGGAGCAACACACATATACATAGACAGCTCTCACCGACTGATGGCACTGCGTCATGCATTCGAACTCGTTTGAGATTTCGTCTGAGATTCCGGTTTATCGCATGTTGGTGAGAGTAGTCTATGTGTGCGTAGCTCAAGCGCGTGTAGTACTAAGCTTAACTTCTGTCCCTCTACAGGCTGTATTTTTATTCACTCTCCAAATTTTAAGGATATTTTCAGTCCATGAAATTGAACAACTTTTTCCATGAAACATGTATCGAAATACGCCAAAAGTTTTTTGTCATCCCTTATTAAACTGATCACGTGATCTCTTTGATTTGTGTAAAAGTATTTTTTTTACATTTTTGACCCTATGTTTCTTAGAGAAAGTTGTTCAGTTTCATGGACTGAAGACATCTTTGAAATTTGGAGAGTGAATAAAAAACACCCTGTATTTTGTGGTAGGTAGTGATTTACCTAGTAATCGCGTGTTTGATCTGGTGAAAATGTTCACCTACAGGAGAGTGCACCTCAATACCACTTCAGACAGACATTTTATTTCGGTGTCTACAAAACAATAAGTTACAACTAATGCCTAAGTGGCGGATTGCATACTTTTAGTAACACTTACTGACCATGCACTCCATCAACATCAATTATCGGAAATAGATCTCAAAGTAGATAATATAAACTTAATAATCGTGTCATAATAGCATAATTTAGACATAGTTATTTTTAATAAAACACGAAATAACAAATATATTTGAGTGTTCATTTACTGTTTTAACTTTCCATCGCATGTTGTCGCTACACAATTAGCTATTTATCCACACATAATCCGAAAACTTACACATTACCCAACACCTCACCTTGATTATCAAACTTTCTAGTTTTACGAGCATCAACTAAAAATCAATTAAAAACTTAATATGAACACATCCGTTGACACGGAATCGAGTACTCATCATCGGCAATCGGTAAAAGTTGTTAACATTTCCGATCACCTCGAGTGCGTGACTCGTATGCCGAATAAGCGATTCGCGTTGCATGATGATCTTGACAGTCGTTGGATCAATTAGAAATCGATCCTTTTATGGATCATTAAGATTTTGGGTCAATAATAAACGCTGCGCTGTTGCGATATCCTGTTTGGCTTTGGTGATTTAGAATTCGATTTGCAGGCAAATTTGTAATTTTTTTTTCATACAATGATTAATCTATAAAGTAGAAAGAGAAATTACACTTTTTTTACCCGACTAAGCAAAAAGGAGATTTACGATTAACATTATACCAAATAGGTAAAGAATTAAAAAACTGTTTATACCATAAAACAAAATCAAAAATCGTGGCATTAAAGTTCAAATTCGGTTACGTTTGTTTGTGCTCAACATTAGGCAATAGATTTTACACTTATCAGTAGAACTGTCAACAGTCACCGTCTGTCAGGAAACGTGGAAACTGAAAAAAGCCTACCGGATGTCGGCAATCGGAAGTAAGCGCTCCCCCAGACAGGTTATCAATCAAGGTTTGTGAACGTTCCGATTGAAACTTTTTTTATTAATATTAGACCGGGAACACACTTGCATTGAGCGATAATGGGGATGCATACTGAGGAACTAATGGCGCCACAAGTATTTGTTAAAAAATCGTTTGATTGACTGTTTCAAATATCAAGTGTCATTTCTGACGTATTTTAACCAATCAAATCCATTGATAGCGGTCGCTTCGCCGCTAGCGCCATCTAGCTTAAGCTTTACGTGGAGATCCCCATTGTGAAGCGACGACAGTTTAAGTGATTAAAAGGATAAGTAAGAAATTAAGCCAAGCTCAAAACTTTTGAACCAATGCAAATTAGTGGATGTTGACGACTGCAAATGCAACTGGAACCAACGGCTTATCTGCCCGCCTTCTGAAGCACGAGAAACATTAGTTATTAGAACAACGGCAACGGATTATTTTCAATAATCTGAGTAAAATAATAAATGAGTTTTCGAATTTTTTAAGACTTTATCCGTATTCATGAATTGTTCACTCATTCCGTGACCGTCCTTTATTTGCATAAGTTACTTAAGGCGATTGTATGACCGAAAGTGGCGCCCTCAGAGGTCTTTATTTAATAAGTTATTAATAGAAAAAGATTTTATTAATGTTTTACGTGGAGTTTTTAGGGTCCATAGTCAAGTATTTTTAGAAGGTATCACTACATGCCCTCGTAGTCATTCGTAGAAGTAGATAGCAAATGTGTCAAAAACGGCAACTTTTAGCAGTTTTGCTATCTTCTTCTAGCAGTGACTACGAGGAATTGTAACGATACCGTCTAAAAATACTAGACTGTGGGCCCGAAAAATTACACGTAAAACATTATTAAAATTGTGTATTAAAATTATAATATTAAATAAAATTCACCGCGGCGCCACTTCGCTCAGGGTGCCACCTTAAAGGCCGTAAATAGCAAAGCAAATGCGCTAATCCAATGCGCCATCATCGACCTCAAATTGTCTTAAATAAATAATTATAATAACAATTAACTACAAGTGTACCCCGTCCTTAAAGGTGGCGTAACTCGACTTTATAGATCTCACTTGCGATAAAGCTAAACTTTCATAGGGGCGACACGCGATGTTTTTTTACAACATATCAAACTTATGTTGATAGATATCAACCCAGTAAAGATTTACTTAGAAACTTAGAATAATAACACCTAGAACGATAGTTCTCTACAAAGCGCACTGTCAAAAGTGAGGCAACTAAAACAGCCAAAATGGCTCCGTTTTCAGATTGTTATTCTACATTATTACCTAATTATGCCGATTAAATACAAGACAGTTTCAATTTTCCCACATTTATAAGACTAATTACTATATTATTGGGTTTCAGTTACGACTAGTTAACATAGGAAGGATATAAATTTGAAAACTAAGCCATTCTGGCTTGGTATAAGTTGCCTCACTTTGCATACGCGGACACGGCTTCTAGGTGTTATTATTCTAAGCTTAGAAATAATAGTAAAATTGAAATCACGTTTTCCATGAAAATTTGCACAAAAATATGAGTTTGGTTGAAACAATTTAGGAACAACAAGGCAAGGCAAGTTTCAGGAAAATATTTTTATTTGAGTATCACAAACGTAAAAAACCAAAATAGTAAATTATGTCCAGCTACCATAAACCTTTTTAAATTAGTAAGTAATTTTAAATTAAAATCAATTAATAGCTCAAATAAATAACCCAGTTAATTAAAATTTTGCGAATCAATCAATATTTCTTGCGACAAAAGAAACGGTTTTTGGTATCCTCTAATAAATAAAAGAAATTAATTGACCAACAAACATCAGGAAGTTATAAACCAAAAATATAATTGCAGATACAGGTTTATCACTTAACTAGCTAATCGGATTCTTACACCAGCATACAAATCAATAGATCTTCCAATCTAGATCCTTGTGTATTTTGATCATAGATTAGAAAATCGAACAGAGACAAAAAGAAGATTTGTACTATGGGCAACAGCGTCGCTTAACCAGTTTGCAACAAAATTCGTGTGCGCGCGTATCGTCCCTGCACGAACTAAACGTATGTGACAGCGGGCGCGGCGTCCAAGCGATTTTAACCTTAGCAGTGGTTAAGCGACGCTGTTGCCCATGGTACATTTGATTGGCTTATCTATTTAAATATTTATTAGTTGTCGAGTCGAGTTGATATAATAATACCTAATCAGACAGAAGTTCCTTGACTCCTTTGTATATTACCTATACTTATTACCTTTCGTCTAAATTATACCTCATTGTGTGCTAGATTAAAATTGAAACTAAAATCACAATGTTCTAAAGCAATTATTATAAGATTTTGAAAATCGTAAATCTGTTTTTTTTTAAATTTGAGATTGTTGCATTTACAATGCTATTTTTAAACCATACTAAATAATATACTAGAAAAAATACGACTCGCACCAGATCAATACTCAGACGGGAATCGAACCCGCGACCTTTGGATATCCGGTCCAATGCTCTGACCGCTGAGCTACCGAGTCACTAGTGACATCGTCGAATTTTTCCTAGTATATCCTAAACTCTTACGCTGTAAGCCAGCGTTATTTCACCAATGTGAGGAATTACCTCGACATTCAATTGAAATATCTTTCCAGATATTTTAACAATTGATTAAGATGAAATAGCTATATAATTTTTAAATTTGAGATTTTTGCATTTACAATGCTATTTTTAAACAATACTAAATAATATACTAGAAAAAATACGACTCGCACCAGATCAATACTCAGACGGGAATCGAACCCGCGACCTTTGGATATCCGGTCCAATGCTCTGACCGCTGAGCTACCGAGTCACTAGTGACATCGTCGAATTTTTCCTAGTATATCCTAAACTCTTACGCTGTAAGCCAGCGTTATTTCACCAATGTGAGGAATTACCTCGACATTCAATTGAAATATCTTTCCAGATATTTTAACAATTGATTAAGATGAAATAGCTATATAATTTTTAAATTTGAGATTTTTGCATTTACAATGCTATTTTTAAACAATACTAAATAATATACTAGAAAAAATACGACTCGCACCAGATCAATACTCAGACGGGAATCGAACCCGCGACCTTTGGATATCCGGTCCAATGCTCTGACCGCTGAGCTACCGAGTCACTAGTGACATCGTCGAATTTTTCCTAGTATATCCTAAACTCTTACGCTGTAAGCCAGCGTTATTTCACCAATGTGAGGAATTACCTCGACATTCAATTGAAATATCTTTCCAGATATTTTAACAAGTGATTAAGATGAAATAGCTATATAATTTTTAAATTTGAGATTTTTGCATTTACAATGCTATTTTTAAACAATACTAAATAATATACTAGAAAAAATACGACTCGCACCAGATCAATACTCAGACGGGAATCGAACCCGCGACCTTTGGATATCCGGTCCAATGCTCTGACCGCTGAGCTACCGAGTCACTAGTGACATCGTCGAATTTTTCCTAGTATATCCTAAACTCTTACGCTGTAAGCCAGCGTTATTTCACCAATGTGAGGAATTACCTCGACATTCAATTGAAATATGTTTCCAGATATTTTAACAATTGATTAAGATGAAATAAATAAATAACGCTGGCTTACAGCGTAAGAGTTTAGGATATACTAGGAAAAATTCGACGATGTCACTAGTGACTCGGTAGCTCAGCGGTCAGAGCATTGGACCGGATATCCAAAGGTCGCGGGTTCGATTCCCGTCTGAATATTGATCTGGTGCGAGTCGTATTTTTTCTAGTATATTATTTAGTATTGTTTAAAAATAGCATTGTAAATGCAAAAATCTCAAATTTAAAAATTATATAGCTATTTCATCTTAATCAATTGTTAAAATATCTGAAAAGATATTTCAATTGAATGTCGAGGTAATTCCTCACATTGGTGAAATAACGCTGGCTTACAGCGTAAGAGTTTAGGATATACTAGGAAAAATTCGACGATGTCACTAGTGACTCGGTAGCTCAGCGGTCAGAGCATTGGACCGGATATCCAAAGGTCGCGGGTTCGATTCCCGTCTGAGTATTGATCTGGTGCGAGTCGTATTTTTTCTAGTATATTATTTAGTATTGTTTAAAAATAGCATTGTAAATGCAAAAATCTCAAATTTAAAAATTATATAGCTATTTCATCTTAATCAATTGTTAAAATATCTGGAAAGATATTTCAATTGAATGTCGAGGTAATTCCTCACATTGGTGAAATAACGCTGGCTTACAGCGTAAGAGTTTAGGATATACTAGGAAAAATTCGACGATGTCACTAGTGACTCGGTAGCTCAGCGGTCAGAGCATTGGACCGGATATCCAAAGGTCGCGGGTTCGATTCCCGTCTGAGTATTGATCTGGTGCGAGTCGTATTTTTTCTAGTATATTATTTAGTATCGTAAATCTGCCTCAACTTAATTATTTTCCAAATCATTATCGCTTTAACGGCATGTTATGGTCAAAATAGGGTTAGCCAATTTCCTTACGTAAAATTTTGTCTCTGATGGCCTATTTCTTCTGCGGTTAAGTTTAATAAATCCAAGATGTCCGACGACACAATAGCTCCCAGTTAATTGCGACGATGCTACCGACACTATAAATTTTGCCTAGCGCCGATAAATAAGCTGCGTAGGCGACGACAGATCTGCCATGAGGCGGATTGGGCATCCAGCAGTGGGAAAGAGACAGCTATATCTTTATAATAGGAGTTATAAATTGGACTTCAATTAGTAAGCGGGAAATTGTTTGAACGTTACTGAACTATTTTATACTAAGGACTCTGCGGTTCTATTTTTGAAGTTGAACAAGAAAAAGGTCAAAACAAATGCAAGAATTAAAAGGTTACGGTTTGTTATTTTGTTAGGTCATACTTATAGTATTAAGGGTGCGGGCGGGCACATCCGTCTGACGCCTGTTAACACGCCGTATTTATATGGACATGTTTTAAGATATGTGTGCTTCTAGTGCATAAAAATTGTTCTGTCCCCGTTGCATGACCAAGAAAAAGATAATGATATATCAATTTATCGATACTTAATTGTCAAAATATTGATGATTTTATCGGTATATCTCATTGTATAGCAGTTAAATAATAAACAGATAGCTTCAAGAATCCACTATGCAAGGCTATTTTAAAGCAATAAAAAATCACTTCACTAACAACATCACTAATCTTACACGAAAAAGGATCTTGTGACCTATCTAGCAACCAGACCGAGACTACCTACCAAACGAATGCTCATCACATCACCAGCTTAACAAGACCTTTCTAAATCAACCAGTTTACCATTCATCTATGTCACTGGTCAGTATTCATAGCTTTAAAGACAAATGCACATCACTGTTTTAACACAGTTTAAGAAACAATTAAAAAAAAAAATTTGGGCTATTTACATGGTTGATTTTAGTCACCTGTGACGGTCGACTTAGTAACCTAGTAAGCGTCCCCGCTGATTGGTGATTTTCGCTTAGCGATTTTTTGTCGCTGAGAATAGAACATATGGAGTTCTATACGGAAACGCCCACGAGCTACTTTTTGTAGCTGCGAAAGACACGGCGTTAATCGCGGCGATAATCGCGACGCTTTTTTGTCGCTGGCTAAGTAAAACCCTTGTCGTGTCATTTCGCGAGCGATTATCGCCGCGATTAACGCCGCGATTATCGCAGCTACAAAAAGTCGCCCGTGAGCGGTTACGCTAAGTCGCATCCAAAATTGGATCGCAGGTGATGGCGTCGCTATCGTCTATGTAGTTGATGGCGTAACCTTGGTGACAATATGTAATAAATAACATAGTTCCAGTTTTGGCCACCGGCTTAGATAGTTTTGTTCAGTCACCTGCAGCCTAGGCCGAATTGCCATTTGCATGGTCGATTTTCGCCGTGCGGCGAAAGTTGTGCGTGCGGGTTTAGTCACCCATGTAAATAAATCCCCATTATTGCTGATCAAGAAAAAAAATGCTCGTAGATCAATAAATTCGTAGTTCGAAAAAACTTTCTTCTTTATAAGTAGGCACAGAAGACCATACAACAAATACTATAAGTAGGTAACCGATATGACAACTTTTCGTATTTTCATGGAAACTGTAAAATCTCTAATGCCCCCAGATTTTTTAAGATTGGCCAGGAATTGCGCAACTAAAGTGAATGCTTCTATTCAGCTACAATAATTACACTGCACGTAGATGGTTCTCTTGCGAAACTATTTTGTCAAGCAGATGTTACCTGCTGATTGAGCCGTTGTAACTCGAAGACAATGTCAGAATTTTAATTAAGCCGTGAGCAAATTGAATGTATGATTGGCAGTGATTGGGTTGAATGACGCTCACGATGAGCATGCTAGAGAAGTTGGAATGAAAGAATAATTGGACTTTTAGCATTTAATAGACACTTGACAATTTAATAAAAGAAAAAAAGGTTATTTTAGAAATGGTAATAGAAATTTATTTATTGCATGAATGTGGTATAACAGAATCTTAATTAAATACATACATTAGGTACAAGCACATTCGCCCAAATAGGCATGCAACATATTAAATATAAAATAAGCTAATAGGCATATAATTCTAATGTCAATAATAATATATGAATTAATCATGTCAATATTATATTATGTTACAATCACTTATTAAAATATTCATTTAAATTATAGAAACATTTTTCTATTAGCCACTTACGTAGACTAGTTATGAACAAATTAGAGGGCAGTTGTCTTATCGCTACAGGGATGTGGTTATAGACCTTGATTGTCATGATGTAACAATTTTTACGACTAAAAGCGCTTCTATGTTGTGGAAGTAACACGCGATGCTAGTCTCTAGGGCGGAGTCTTGGATTTACTCTATCGGTTGGGGGGAAAAGTTCTGGATTATTTCTAACAAACGTTCCTATCTGTAGGATATATAGTCCTGTCAAAGTTAATATCCCCAAGTCTACGAATAATTTTAAATTATTTATTTATTTATATTTATATATAAGCGATGAAAATTTGTTTTGAATTGTGTAGATTTATGATTAGTTGATTGTTTCTTTTTTCATAACTTTCATTTTATTCTTAAATTTTACAAAAATGTACTGTTTATGGAGACAAAAAATTATGGAACTGCACGTAAAGTCAGAAGTTGCCATCGCTCAGTTATTGTTTCATTTTCTGAATTATATCAATTTAGAAAAATGAGCTTTTTTTCTACGAGTTTATATCCTAAATCTAATATAATGCCCTTAAAAAATGAGTACCATATTTTTTAAGTTGCAATTTCTCCTAAACTATAGAAGTTAGAGTTTTGAAATAAAAAAACCTTTTAAGTACTAAATAGTAAATTCTATCAATTTTTTTGAAGCTTTAGTTTTATATAAATTATTTTTCTAATCCTTTCTTTTTAAAAATATATCTTGTTTACATTAAAAGTTATTGCAATTTTAAAAGTGTGGTTGGTACTAAGTTTGAAGGACATGCAGTACGATCCGTCTTTGCTTCTTGTTTTCATAACACGTGTCGTGCATATCATCTTTTGTACTGATTTTTATGTGTTAATACTGTATTTTCCAACAATAAAACAACACTCTAAGGTTGTCCGACTTTACCCAATTTACGTCAAAGATTTTCACAAAGTTGCCCTAAAGTGCGATGACTAGCAATCTGTCAAATCCTGGAGGGGAAAAAAGTGGCAAAAACGCGCTCCTCTTGAGATATCAATTTAGGAGAAATTACAGGCTAATCTGTCACATCAAGAATGGCCCCAGGACAAATCATAGTGAAGAATGCGATGGCAGTAGGTGTGTCCCCAAATATTCCATGGCTTAAAATGTAACGACACATGAAAATGCCGGAAAAACTACATCAGATTGTCATATATTTCTATGCTAAAACAAGAAATGTTTATCGTTAAGTATATGCGTTTTATCCTTAAATCGTAAAAGGATCATGCCGCATTCTGGGCCATGATGCGCATTAACCATACAAATCTGTGACAGACTCATGTCATGTCAAAAAGGGGTAGATAACAAAATGTCATTTAATAGGAAAATGTAACCCCAAACGGCTCCTTGAGATTGAGATTTCTCTTTTTTCCCGCATTATATTTTAATGATATTCTTCCCACGCAATCACTATAAAATTACTATAGTATTTTGGTAATTCCATCAAAGCGCATCATGGCCTAGCTTGTATAGTAAAATCGGCATAATCCTTTATATACCTCTTAAAACAAGAAGGGTTTTGTTCTATAAACTTCATCTGTCTTATTTTATTTACTCTTGATATTAAAGCGAAATGTAAGGCGCAATTCAATAAAAAAAATAACTGAATAGGTATACTGCCGTGATACGCTACTGTGTCACAATCTTGTCTCCCCTATTTTTCTACTTTTTATTCTTTTCCTTGGTAAAATCCCTTTGGGGACAAACGATGTCAGACAATCTTGTTAATTTGTTCTGTTAAGAGGGTTTTATGTCTTTTATCGTTGTTCTTGTTTTGATATACATTTATAAAGCTGTTTAAGAAGATTTCTGAATGCCAGATTTTTCATTTTTAAATATCTTGAAAAGAAAATCATTAAAAATATAGGACACAATTTTACCTTACCTACAAAAACTTTAGTGTTTGTGACGGCTACGAGCATAGAGAAACGCACTCTGTAAGCAAATGGATTTTCCTTACAAAGTGCTTTTAATTAATTAATTTAATGTTTTTAAGTCATCATAGAGATCGGATAATCGGTTGCAATTTTACTAATAGTCAATTGTTTGCTAACATTTTATGGAAGAGGCTTCTTAAAATATTTAAAATTCTTAAAATGTGTATATTCTCATGAGGTTAAATAAGCCTTGTTACAACATAAAAAGATTGTGTTTGCTTTTTAAAAAATAAAGGAAAAGTAGGGAAAAGCAACTAACTATGTTTGTAACAGGCCAACTCGAAATTCTTTCATATTGGGTTTATTTATTATCTCAGGGGAGTATACACTAAAATTAGTTACCAAATCTCGGAATCCTTGGATATTTTAAATCCCTGGATATATCAAAATCCTTGGGTTTCAAAAGCCTTGGATTTTAGGTAAATATGCATCCGATCTCTAGAACCTATTTTTACTTGAACTGACAACCAATTAACTGTACTCATATATTTTTATCCCATCATAATTCTTCACAAAAGGGAAGACAGTATCACCGCTCCCCTTCAAATTGGCGGCAAAATCTTTTATCATAATAAGCCCTAACATTTCCGCGCTTTTTTGACGAGGGCAGTAATAGGCTCATTGTTTTATTCGGAGCTCGACAATTGGCTTCGAAACTAATTCCTTTTTCTTTTCTGCCCGATGCTCTTTTATACGTTTTATCGATGCTCATTTTGAGCTCAATTTAAGGGTAGGTTTTGCAGGTCTTACAACCGTTTTTAAGGCCTAGGTATTGTAAATAATGTCAAAAGTTAAAAATAAACTTTAACGTGAAATTTTTTTCACCCTATGGAAAATTGAAAATGTCTTAACTAATAATTGTTTGCAAAAAAATATAATTTTAAACAGATCGCAAAAGAAAACTATAGAAACATACAAGACTTATGAGACTGTTCGAAAACAATTCAAAGTCCTCACGCATTATAAAAAAAACTTTTAAAATTATTAACAATAAATACTTACTTTTGGACCGGTCACACAGCTTACATTACATGCTTAAACGGTAAAGTAAACATTGGATATGCAATCAAAACGATACGGCAAAATTAAGTTGAAATCAATTAGTTGTCAAGCGTGACCAATTTGAATGAATTCTGGCATACAGGTATGAAAATGACACATTAGGACTTATTTCGTTTCTTTAACTTTTTAATAAATGGTGTCAATGAACTTAGATGCTACTGTATTATAGATTATTTCTTGCTACGACTGTGCTTCAGCGTAGTACGATTACTATGGTAAAAAAATAAGTAAATATTTTTTGAAGATGAGCAAGAAACGAAAATAGTGACCCACTACTTTTTTTTGTAGATACCCAATGAAAATTCTGCTCAAACGTAGCAAAGATTTTTAACAACGAAGATTTTGATAATCGTTGCGTAATAATACAAAAACAAAATACCATGTATTGATCATTTATTCATCTCATCTATTCAACCCCATCGATTCACCCTATGAACATCATGCATAGGTCGAAACATTATAACTAGGAGTGCCTATAATATTGTTAATAGTACATTATGAGACAAGTTAGCTTAGGTTGCTCATTGCAGACAAGGCTGTGGGTTGCAGCCCAAGCCGCAGACGAGGGCGTAACTCAGCCGAGTGTGCAATTAGCAAGAGCTCACGAGTTTCATACGACGTTTTTCAACACATTTGCGAGGAAAATACAAAGTAATTTACCACACAGCAACAAATACGACAAAAACAAAATATGACAATAGGCATGTTGACTATTTTTTTATTTTATGTTACATAAATTACCCCTAAAAAAAAGAAACATTTGTATAAGAATTATTACGCTAGCATGACAACTGCCCGAGATATCACAGTTTGAAATGCACAAAATTGGACTCACCCGGAAACGCTCCATACTAACGGCTACCAATTTATGACGTCACGCCTTCCTTCGTTGTATGCAACGCGTAGGAAATTTGTTCGGCAGCTATATTAAATATTGTGTTTATCAAAATGGTTTCTTTGACAAATTTGCTATAAATTTTACGGACTAATTAAATGTATTATTAATTTTAACAAATTTTATACTTTTTAAATGGACTTGTCCACCCAACTTTGAAGGATCATAAAACAAATAATACGCAATATATAAAACCAAGAGGTATACAAGCTACTCCAAAAGTTTGATATGTTTACGATTTTTATTAGTATTTCGTTATTTTATTCATAAGTCAACATCCCTATTATGGGAAAAGGCGCGTAGGTTTTTTTTTTTTGTTTTTTTCACACGTCCAATGCAAGAATAATTTGCGAACAAAGGGGTGAGTGAGCATAGCCTACTTCAAAATTTTAATTTTAAGTAATAAAATGCAAATATTTTAATATTTTATGACAAAATATTGTGAATAATGAATAATTTGATAATAATAAATATTTGTTTGACTTAATTAAGGACTTACACATATATTTGTTTCAAAAATGAATATGAATTTTCAGCGGCATAAAAGCTCTTTGTCGTTACTAAAAAAATAACTGTATTACCCGGTTAAATTGGGAATGCTATGTTTACTCGCATAAAACTTGCAGTAAGGTACTAATTTAACTTATAGGGATGATTCTATAACCAACTAGTGTTTTATATATTATTGCACGCGTTTGTTATAGCTCGGTTTATGGCCCTAAAAGCGATGTATTAGGGCTCACTTTACGAGCAAGTGTGTTAAAAATATAGTTTCCTTTTCCTTGTCACGTAAAGGCAAGTTTTTATACTACTAGACTAGCGAAAACGCATCATTGGCAGCCGAACTTAAAATAACACTGAACTATCACTCAACAAATTAAAAAAAATAGATTCAGTAACAACACTGCCCTAAAATTGGCAAACTCAACGTCAAATGGTGGTTTGTTTAGTCGTTTTATTACTTGTAAGCAAATTACGTGAAGTAGAATTGTTAACCCTCCGTGATCCTCTGATCTAAAATGTCAACTGAGTGATTTTGAAGTCAGGGGCAGTTCGGTAGTGACGCAGTGCTAGGGTTAGCATTTCTGCGCCTATTACGAAATAACTTTTCTTTAAGTCTTTGTGAAAATAATTTTCATTGAGATTCCGAAGAAATAAGTGTTGCACTATATTATGATTACAAATGTATTTATTAATTTAACTTGAAAATAAAATTTTAGAAAGTTTTCTTTAATTAAACGACCCACAAAAATTATGTAGAAAGTAAATTATAGTATGTACTCAGGACTCTCTTTGACTGACGGAAACATGATAGCTAAAACTTTTCTCTATAGAAAAAAATCGTAGTGACTTCTAATTTTGTAGTTTTTCAAAAATACTATGTCCACATATCATCATATCTGTAACCTCAAAAGCATACAATCACAACATTGTCTCTATGAAATTGATATTCCTCAAAACACCAGACCCTAACCTTTGATCGGCGACCCGTGTAATCCGCCGACTAATATTATCCTAACCCCCCAACGACAGATAACTTTTAATCAGTACGCAAATATGTTAGCGTTGCATATTAAGGAGTGTGCAATTGTGTTAGCGCAGTCATGCACGAATGCCCTGGGTCCGTGGCATGTCACAGTATTGGAACAACCCCTTATTGGTATGTGAGCAATTATACAACTGATTTGATGTTTAAATTTTGGTAGGAATAGATCTTATTCGTATCGATATAGATGTAGCTGGAAGTAAACTGGAATAATTAAATAGGTCTTATAAAAATAAAATTAAAATAATATTTAAAACACGACTGCCCTGCCAAAAACGAACTAAAAAGTTAAATAACAAGTGTAATTTGCAGTCGGGGGATCATTTTATGGAACAATTTTTAAAAAAAATATTGTAAATAGTTGCCTTGGTTCTGTAGCGCATCAGGTATGTTCGCCGAGGCCCGCATTCAAGACTTTTATGCCATAATGCGCAACAGAATAGCCTCGCTGATGCATAGAGTCCGCTGCAGCACCAACAGCCTCCTGACTGTGATTGCAGACCATTGTGACGGTCCAATACTGAAACACTGGGTCACTGTACATATGACCCGTGTATCAGTCAAATAAAATTTGTTTCTAGCCCTATTGTTACTATAACATAGCTATTTACGTTTTATTTTACTAACAAATATGGACTCTGTCTAAATTAAATAAATAATAATAATAATGATAATATATCTTTGAATTTGTCACTTTATAGCTTCTATCATCATTCTAGATCATTGCAATCGTTCGGTAGCTAGAAAATTGCATCACGGGACAGTAGCCACTGGACCAGTAGCAATTCGTCGTCCCCGTTCCACCAAGATTTGCTCACGTCCACATGTCATCAGCGTCGCCAACAAATAATGATATGCCAGACAATTACTTTGAACAGCCAAACAAAAATCAACTATAAATCTTTATAATAAGGTTTTATACAACAAGTACAGTCGTGAACAGAAGTGCCGGTTGCGCGCACGGTGTGTTTGCGCACGTTTGGTGTCGTATTGCGATTGATGCACGTACGCAGTGTCATTACTGTGCGGACATGCTTGCGCCGATCACTATACAATGGTAAAGAAAAGTTAATAAAACAATGTAAGAAAATAATCATGTTTAAGTGTGACTGAGCTTTTCTTTTAAATTTCAAGTTGAAAAAAATAGTGCAAGACAAGCGCTAGAAACGTAATAGTATTTTTTTAATAAATTGACAAACCTACTTTCTTTTCCAAAGTTACAGTGTAAACTGAAATATATTAAGCGACAGGATATCAGCTTGTCCTTTAAAAACGAAAATCCAATTTTTCTTGACTCTTGATTTCAGTTTGAAGTAATAGGATTTGTATTACATTTTTTTAATTCAAAATTAAATCATTTTATAAAAAGAATAGGTACCAGGATCAAAACTAACTCGTATTTATGCGATGCAAATTAATTAGGCAACTCAATGATACCTTAATAAAATATTTGTCAGTAATAAAATTAAAGAAATCTGTTTCTAAATTTAAATTCCACACGACTGTACTCACGTTTTCCATTGACTTTCATGTAGTCCCTGTATTTTATGTTCGAAACAGATGATGAGACAATGGTAACCGTTTCTCAAAGTTATATCGACAAACGAAGCTACAATACTGTGACAAATTGGACTCTAAATCATACTATATTAAGATCAGTAGTTCCAGCAAGAGTCAAGTATAGAAGGTATCTTAAAGAATTGGAGCCATACATGGGACTCAATAAGATAGTCAGCTACTAGTAAAATAAAAAGTTTGAGAACCACTATGTCACGTCACACCGTGATTGCTTCGACTCTGTCTGCTACTGCAGGATAATGTTATTTTACACAAATTATTTGCGTCATTATATTGAAGATTGATGTCATAAGCTACCCTATAAGAAGTTACGTGTTATTGCAAGGAATGGAGAAGCAAAATATTTGCAGGATAAGTATTATTTGCTACGGGTTTCAGATATAAAAAAAAAAATTAAAAAAATATTAAAAACACGGCTGCCCTGCCAAAAACGAACTAAAAAGTTAAACAACAAGTGTCATTGCAGTCGGGGGACCTTATTATGGAACAATTTTTGATCAAAGAGGTCCCCCGACTGCAATGACACTTGTTGTTTAACTTTTTAGTTCGTTTTTGGCAGGGCAGTCGTGTTTTTAATGTTTTTTAAATTTATTTATTTTTATTTTACACATTTTAGTGGCAAATTATATAGTTTTGGAATGTGCTCATTAAGGCCTTTCATTTGATGCCCATATTGTAATAATAGAAGATATATTTTTTTTCACATTTGAAAATGGCGTCGTACAGTCGCCATATAATTTTTTTTCTAGAAAAAGTATCAGTGTCATCAGGATGCTGTAAGGATTCTAACGATACCCCATTTATCTAAATCAGTTCAGGCATTTAGAAGTTATGGTGGAATAAAGAAACTCACATACCCACAAACATACATGAACCCTGAAACATATACACTCTTTTTGCTTTGGGCAGTCGTGTAAAAAATACAACAGATTTGAGCTACCTATAGATTGAAGGAATACCACAAGACATAAAATATTCAAGCTACGTCGGTGTTATGGAAATCAGAGACAACAGTGAAACTTCAAACATCCTGACCTAGGCCATTATAAAAAAGTTGGTTTCTTAAATTGACCCAGTCGGGAATCGACCCTGGGCTTCAGACATAGCGACACCATGAAAACCGGCGTACGAACCACACGACCACGTAGGTCATCAAACTCATTCATCGTATTCATTTTGAAGAAAAATGCTAAATTTTATGACGGATTGTGGAAGGCAGCCTCCACAATCATGTAGGAATACCAGAATAGTTAGTGGATAAATCTAGAGGTAATATGAATCTAGTTAAAAACTTGTCATTCGATTAAATTTGTGAAACTTTATCCTCTTATTTACCTTTTCGAATGCCTCTCCGTGCAGTCATTCTTAATAAAAGACGCCATGCTATACCTACAAATTGCCAAGGAATTTCCTGGCCCAGCATCATTAGATACTTTAACAGCAGAAAACCACGATCCACAGTAGAATAGCGAAAAAACAAAACGATAACGCAATCCACGCGAAAATTACACAAGCAATCTGGAAAGGAATGTATCACAAAGGCTGCGCGAACGCAATAACCCCCCAGTAGTTGGGCAAAATTGACAGAGCTCACGACCGAGGGCCAATTTGACACATGTAACATGAACTTATACCCATCTTCCTCCGACGAACCGCGTTAAAAAAGGTAGGGACAATCGAACCGGCGAGACAGAATTCAATTCAATTTCGAAAGCATGATACAGTCATGTACTTACACGCTACCAATATGAGAGGCGAAAATTGGCTGTATCCATGATAGAACAACCGGAGCTATACTTAGATAATGTGACACACAGACAACACTGACAACGAGCAGTACGCTCTACAATTCTATGGCTTCGATCTTCTCTCCAAAAATGTTTGGCCGGTGACAACATTCTAGCTTCCTCAATAGAAAAATAAAAAACAAAAGCCGCTAACGGGTGTAACAAGACACTTAACGAAGCCGAAGTCCACACATTCCGCCCATCGTCATGATCATTTTTGTCTTTAGACTATACCCCGGAAACTAATAGCTACGAAGTTATTGAAGGTCAAAGTAAAAAAAAATCAAATTATAAAAAGATCTTATTTTTTTCTTTATTTCCTAAATTTTGTCCCATGAAACTCAAGTATTTCGTAAGAAACAATGGCTTCAAAACATCATCACTCAATGAATCTCATGAGCACACACATAAACGCAGCTGTGTAGCATACACTTGCAGGCATGGTCTATTGTACGCGTTACATTGCGTGGTAATATATGCAATGCTTTTTAACACCAAAAATTAAAATAGTTTCCGAGCAATAATTTTGAACAGAAATGGTCCTGATGAATATGCAGAATACGTAGACCTCGGCATCGTTGAGGGTCTTGTTACACCCGGTATATGTAATTTCACGTTCGGGTTACACTTCTATACATATTCAATTCTAAGTTTATAAATAAAATATTATACATTGCTTTCAAATCGAACGAATTTCATAAAAAGTGATATCATAATGAAAATTCAATTCTGAGACGAGAAGGACATTATTGCTTTCTAACGCATTCTCGCTGGCCGTTCTTCCGAACCTTATGTCCGACACATTAATCCACACCTCAAGCATTACTCGCGTACCGATATTGCCATATCATCAGCACCCAGTTATTTGCTCTCGAGTCGTGTGAGAAAAACGTTGCCAGCCATCTAACCGCCAATTTGGCCGCCCGGAATGTCAAATGTTGGGAAACGCTGTCCGAGATACGACGTGAGTGTCGTTTGTTTGGCCAAATCGTTATACTTGTTAGGCGGCGCGTGATTATCGAAATTATCGATGTGTTATCGATAATCGGTAAGGCGGTAACGTTCGGAACTATTTCGATATGTGTATCATTATTAGTAGGTATTCGTTTGTTTTTAGGGTTCCGTACCCAAAGGGTAAAAACGGGACCCTATTACTAAGACTCTGCTGTCCGTCTGTCTGTCACCAGGCTGTATCTCATGAACAGTGATAGCTAGAAAGTTGAAATTTTCACAGATGATGTATTTCTATTGCCGCTATAACAACAACGAAAATAGAATACAATCACAGAATAACTAATTGGTACAATTAATATTTAAGGGGGGCTCCCATACAACAAACGTGATTTTTTTGCCGTTTTTTGTTCGATATTAACAACGACAACAGGTAGACAGTTGAACTTTTTACAGATGATGTATTTTGGTTGCTGCTATAACAACAAATACTAAAAACAGAATAAAATTAATATTTAAGGGGGGCTCCCATACAACAAACGAAATTTTTTGCCGTTTTTTGGTACGGAACCCTTCGTGCGCGAGTCCGACTCGCACTTGGCCGGTTATTTGTAGTTTACGTCATGTGCTATGAAAATTGAATATAACGAAAGACATATTTTTAACGTGTCCATTCTGAGACTGGGTTTAATTTAATCCTTACTAATATTATAAATGCGAAAGTCCGTTTGTTTGTTTGTTTGTTTATTTGTTTGTTACGCCTTCACGTCTTAACTTATAAACCGATCATCATGAAATTTTGCATACACGTTGTCAGGGGTACAGAGAAGGACATAGGGTACCTTTCATCCCGAAAAAAGTATTGTTCCCGAGGGATAGCAAAAAACCTTTCCACGCAGACGAAGTCGCGGGCGGCCGCTAGTGTTCAGAATAAAGAAAAGAAATGTTTAAACGGATTACTGTATGTAAAGCGATTATATCTGAAAGAGAATAAGTACATTAAATTGACACATTTTTATAGTACCAAAGAAATAGTGAAGGCTTTGCATACAGCAATTTTATTTGATTGTCATAACACTGGCAGACAGCTATTGTACTTTTAACATTCAAGTGCTAACGTTTTAACGATTTAAAAAAATGTCGGTAGTCTTCAACCTCTAGAAAGTATATCGCCTCGTATTATCTTGTCACTGTGATGTACAAACCACACTTGCTAACAAGAAGTCATCATACTTGACCGATCTGAGGCTTTATGACGCCGTCACTTCTAACGTCTGTTGTAGACCACCTCACCATCTCAAAGGTTAAGTTATCATTAAAGGAATTTAGCCTTTTTGCTTTTACAATTAAGGCTTACTCACTTTGGTAGGTTAACAATCTTTTACAAGAGCTGCGACGGATAGTCACTTCACTAATTCCTTTATGCTATGTTAACCCTAAAATAATCAACCTTGTAAGCGGAAAAGTAAGGTTGGTTTTCGACTGTCGTTTTAAGTGATGTGTGCTTTTCTAAGGGTGTGTAAAGCATCATGAAGACGTCAGATCTCTCAGTATCGAATGACATATGGTTGGAAATTTGAATATTATCGTGCTGAGACGAACTTTTGCCGTGACGTGCCGCAAAGGTCCGTATAGACATTGACAAGTTTTTTGTGTGCATAGCACTTGCTTGTCTGTCGGTTCGGTATTTATCCGTACACTTCACGGTAGAGTGTATATTGTTTCTTTCACTGACATTTCGCCGCTTGAATAAATAGAAATAAATACAAATGTTTACTTTTTTCGGTTACAAAAGCACACAGCGAGAGGTCTTTTAGGTTAACGTAATAATGTCATAGAACGAAAGAAACGGTTTAAAAGAAATTAAATAGATACTTAACATACAAATTGCACTACCAAACAATGCTAAAAAGCTTTAAGTATGAGTTAACTCTAAATTTAAGCTTAATTTAATTCTAGCTTTAAGTATGAGTTAAAGTAGTGACCTACTAGTAGTACCTCCCTACCTACCTATTCTGTTATTCTTCATGAATTCTTCTATCTGCCCTAAACACACAGGTTTGATTTCAAACTGTCAATATAATCAAAGAAAATCGACAAAAGTGCCATCTATACAAGCAATTTCAGAAATGGTCTGTGATTTGGCACGTGACTGGTTGTCATCTGTTTATGGACTATCAAAGAGACGAACTCAGGGATTCAGGATAGGTAGTACAGCGAAAGATATGGGTATGAGATTATGCTGATTCATATATTATCACTGCTGAAAAGAAAATAGGAGCCACTCTATGGTTTCCCATACAATCGAACTTATTTTTTAAAGGTTTTTTATGCAAAATTCAAACTGATTTCGTTTGAATTTGATATTGTTCGAAAGCTGTAATAGTCAACTTGCAGACTCTACTGTCCAAAATTGTTTAATTACTCCTATTAGATGTGTGTCTGTTAAAATAGAAAGAAATTGGAGTTTCATACAAAAAAACACGAAATTTAACTTTTTTTAAATTCTAACTGACAGAGAACTGAGTAGTATGCATACATATTATGTGTTTTGTTTAAAAAAAAGAACACAAATTAAGTCATTTGACCTTAGTAATACACTGTCAATAAAACAAAATAAATCCGAACAAGGTTGACGATCCAGAGTTCATTTCAACAATATTTTTGTTAATAAATTTGACTTTTGATACGCAATTTCCTAAATCTAAAGAGGTACGATAAATATATAAAAATATACATATATTGTTGTGGTCAATAAAAAACTGAGTACATTCCTGTCGCGTTCTGAAGATTACAGCAGGGCAGTGTAATAGCGCAGGTAATGGTCAGTTTGAATAAGAAAATTACACGCGCGACTGTCCCGCTTCGCCATCTCGATGGAATTTAAATTGTCATATCTCGTGTCTGTGCTTATGTATTTATAGGTCTGTGTATTTTTGAAGAAATGATCAAATATCGTTGAAACGTGCTGTCGATTATCGACTTTTTCGTGACGTATACGAGTAGATTTAATTTTAACCACTGAGCTGAACATACAATAAGCTACGCAAATAATATTTTTCAGATAATTTAGATAGTTAACACTTCCTTAAAAGTTACATGGACTCTGTATCTGTACTATTTTATACTACATACTAGCTTTCGCCCGCGACTTCGTCCGCGTGGACATTTGGAAAATGGTCCCATATCAGATTGATGGTCCCTCATATTCGTAAGGCCTTTGTAAGGCTATACCAAACAGTTTGTATTTGGCTATTACCAAAAAGTTTGTATTTATTGATGTCATATTATTAGTCATCAACTTGGCTATCATTAATTAATTCTTAACTTTCTTACAAAAAATATATTGCAAAGTGTAGCTAGATCATAGTTGAGAAATTAATATGAATGTAAGGAACTTTTTCCCACTGGTAATTTAAATTAAAACCATTTCCATCGCAAGCTACCAAAACTATGTTTTGTATTTTGTTCTTAATCTTTATTAATATAAATGACGCGCGCTAAGTACGCGTTCTGTTTGACAAAGCCGTCTTTCATATTTATAATACAACGTGTTCCAAAAATTAAACGATTTCAGAGTTGGTCCAATAGTAAAAGTTGTCCAGTTTGATGGTCCCTATCTACCATATTCGGGATTAGGGGTATTTTTGTAACACGTTGTATAAGTAGGATATATTATATTCCGTTACTTTCACATTATTATAATATTAGTACGATATCCATATTAACCCGTTCATGCCCCGTTCCCGTACCCGTTCTCGTTCCTGTTCCCGTTACCGTATTATTTCAGCCCTTTAGGGGTTTTAAGCATTTCCACCCTGTTCAACTTGAAAACAAATGCCATTTTTGCAATCAACTCCCATAAAACCTCATTAATGACTTCTATATCGATATTAGGCTTTTTATACCCCATTTACCCTCCAAAGGGTTGATTTTCAGAAATCACAAAATATGCGTTTGCTTATTTGTTTACAGAAGTACTCCTATAGTTTCAAGTCAGATTGTCTATTTTATATTTTTTCCATACAAATTTTGAACCCAGTTTTCATCCCCTGAGGGATTGAATAATGTCTACCATGTTGGATTTTAAAATAAATGCCATTATCGCAATCAACATCCCATAAAACACCCATATCAATTTTGGGCTTTTTTACCCATTTAGCCCCTAAGGGCTTGAATTTCAGAAAACCACGAAACACGTATTAAAAACGAAATAAGCATTTGGGTTTAGAAGTACTCCCACCACAAAGTTTCGAGTTGAAATGTGTATTTTTTTATTCCATACAAATTTTGAACCCCCATTTTACCCCTTTAGGAATGGAACTTCCGAAAATCCTTTCTTAGTGGATGTTTAGATTGTATAAAGTATCTATGTAGGTATGTACAAAAATTACCAGAATTTCAAGTCTCTAGGTCCAGTGGCTTGAGCTGGGCGTCAGTCTGTCAGTCACCCCTTCACTTTTATATTAGAGAAAATGACGCTCGGGGTCAGTAATATATTTTTTAATATTTTTTTTAATGTAGCTTTATCAAGATATTTAGTACCGGCTCTCCCGGTTACAGTTTATAACAATAATAATTTTATATTCACTCAAGCAAGATCGAAGTACTCAAGACAAAATTTAATTTTATATAAGAAGCGCCATCTAGCTTCAAATAGATATATTAAAATAATACCAAAGCAGCAGACAGACAGTGATGTTTTTGAAAACCTCGCGGTCAAGTTCAAACTGTATGTTGTTTAAAAATTCTCATAATAGATGTCTATGATGAGAATTTTTAAACATAATACAATTTGAACTACTTATTTACCTATTTATTTTATTTATTTCTACAAAACCGACGACCTTGAAATATTTCCGCGACAATCTTGAAAGTATCTCCAATCTAACATAAAA
Source organism: Agriphila geniculea (assembly GCA_943789525.1). Lineage (NCBI taxonomy): Eukaryota > Metazoa > Arthropoda > Insecta > Lepidoptera > Crambidae > Agriphila > Agriphila geniculea. The sequence continues at coordinate 16,457,996 of OX038887.1, read as the reverse complement.
AATTGAATGAAATCAGACTACGCGTTAATGAATAACAACCAAGTACACATTTTGACTTTCATCCCCTCTCCCAAGGAAACGGTGCTGAATTTCGGGATAAAAAGTATACGTTGACCTTTCTCGTAATATGAACTCAAATCATGCCAAGTTTCATTTGAATTCATTCAGTAGTTTCGGAGTCCATGGCGGACGTGATACAGACAGACAGAAAGACAGACAAACAGACAGACAAAAATTTAAAAAAATACAGTTTTGGCTTCAGTATCGATTCTAGAGAGCCCTTCAAAAATTTTTTTCAAGATATCTTCAATGTACAAACTTGGACCTGTTACAGTTTTATTATAAGTATAGATTTGAATTATATAGTGTATTCTATGATGTTATATGTGATATTATCTATGATGTTAAAGTCTTTTGCAAGAAGCTTTGGGAAAATTCAGTGGACGTCAGTGCTGACAACTGACATTTATTTTTCTTAATCGTACAAATGCACTAAGAAGTTTTGATTCCGATATCGAAGTCAACCACCCTAAAAATAACTTTCTACCCCTTTTCAACCCTGTTAGGGGATACATTTCAAGAAAATACGAAACACGTATTCAATTAATTTTGTTAAAGAATGTCTATGTCAAATTTCAAGTCAATCGGGCCAAGGAATCGCTTTCTCCCATACAAACTTTGCCACCCTGTTTTACCCCCTTAGGGGTTGAATTTCGCAAAATACCGTCTTAGTGAGCACCTTCACCCTAAAAGGAACCCCCATGCAAAATTTGAGACTCCTAGCACTTGTAGTTTCTGAGATTTCGTGATGAGTCAGTGAGTGATTTACTCTTTTATATATATAGATTAAACTTTGTCCCTAAAAGTCTAACTTTAATTGTTATTATCACGAGTCACGTCGCGAAGAATGGCAGCAGATCTATGATGTGAATAAATAAATTTGTTTGAAAGAAAAACCTGCACGATTATCTAAATTACGTTTCTCAATTACAATTACTCACAAGCTTTCTGAAGCTTAAAAACTATACATCGGTTTCGAGCTCTAAGAACTCCATTTACATAATAACACTCGACAAACATTCGCGTTGTATCTGATTCTGGGAGACGCTAGGAACGATAAATCAACATCACCAGCGGCCGATCTCAGGCTCAACGTGACAGCGACACCTGTGGCGACCTCTCACCCGCCTGACAGCCGGTTAATAAGCCGGACTGAGTGCGGCCCTGTCACATGTCATCTGTCAAACGAGGAAGATTGTCTATGACTTAACTAACTTTTCGGCGGGAAAGCAAAGGGTCTAGTCAGGACGTAAGTATCAGGATCATAGGTTAGAATTGAAATTGAGTCTTTAAGTTTTTGTATGTGTACAAGTAGTGTACTTCGTCAAATTTGTGTTTTTTGAAACATCATCAGATGTTTAAAATTTGCAGTTACAGGACTAATTATTTTTAAACTTTTTTTTAGATTTTATGCATTCACAATGCTATTTTTGTATTAAGATTATTAATATAATTGAAAAAATATTAGGAAAAATCGACTCACCCGTCCCGTCTGAGCTGCTACGGGTGAGTCGATTTTTTCTAATATTTTATCAATTATATTAATAATCTTAAGGACTAATTATATTCGAACTTTCAGGAGGTATTATTTTTTAATCAATTTAAATTTTATGTATTCAACTCTCAAGCTTAGGTACGCGCTCACTGTATCCGTTAAAAAGTGCTTTATTTCATAGAATTTAATGTTTTTGAAGAAATTACAATACAAAACAAACAAATTCTTCACTGCACAGTCAATAAAGATTTCGAAAATGGACTTACCTTGTCTTATTAGAACTTCACCTCGTCTGTGATCCATTATGTATTATAGGTGTTCCTTAAAAATAACTAAACTAAATTAATTTTAGTTTGTTTAAGATTATATTATCCTATTATATAATATTATAAATGTAAAAGTTTGGATCTTTAGATGTTTAGATGTTAGGATAGTTGTTATTCAAATACGCATAAACGGTTGAACGGATTTGGCACACAGATAGTTTATTAAAGCCTTTATCATAACATAGGGTACTTTTTATCCCAATCGAAGGTTCTTTAAAGATTTTCCGAATGTCCACGCGGAGAAGGTCGCGGGCGGAAACTATGGAATAATAATTCTTTATGATCTTGTATAGCGTTAGGTATAGAACATACAGTCAGCAATGAAAGCTGCTTATCACTTTAGTACTTTTTAATAGTAACTTTTTTGATATAATCTTCAAAACTGTGAGAAGTTATTTCTAAAAAGTTGCTATGACAAAGTAATAAAGTGCTAAGCAATTTTCATACCAAACAGGAATACAGTCAGAATGTGAATGTCAGTTAGGTCTAAATGTGAAAGCAAGTACGAACTAGACAGATGAGTCTATCATTTGCATTGTAGGAATGAAGTATAGTGAATGCTATTGACAGTAAAATATTTCGAAGTTATCACGTTTCATAACTCATGAAGTGCGCAAATAAATCGATGCCTAATATCGAAACGTGATTCGGTCAGTGTGTGTAACTATTTATTATTCGGACAATCTATATTCACTTTTACTTCGTTTAAACTTGACAAGCTAATTAAAACTACAAACAGACATACTACGTGTTATGATTGATATCACTATAGATGGGGTCACAATGAATTGACTTAAGGTTTCCGAGGTTTGAGTATGGGTCTTAAAATAATAATCATTTACTTACGCTAACATTTAAGAATTAAAAGTGATTGTGTTAAAATCTTGTCAGAAAGTTTTTCGTATTTAAGACTGGAGCACATTAAATCCAGTTGCAGTCCGAGTGCGCAGACGCAGTCCATGGGTTGAGGACCTACCAGTAAAGTATGAAATACTATAAAGGAATCCTTCATCATCATCATATCAGCTGCACGACACCCACTGCTGGGTACCTCCCCCAAGGATCTCCACGACTAACGGTCCTGCGCTACCCGCATCCAGCGGCTTCCCGCGACCTTCACCAGATCGTCGGTCCACCTTGTCGGGAGCCTAAAGCCCACCGGTAACGATCAATTGCGATTGTCAATTTTACCGCAATTAACGCCCATTGACGAAAAAATTGATCGTTTACGCGTGCAATTGAAGCGATTGTCAATTGCTCCAACAATGGAATTGACGGAAAAATTGACAATCGCAATTGATCGTTACCGGCGGGCTTAATACCCACGGAGCGTCGTCCGGTGCGCGGTTGCCATTCCAGAACCTTTCCGCTCCAACGGCCATCGGTTCTTCTCGCTATATGTGTCCAGCCCACTGCCACTTCAGCTGAGCAATCCTTCGGGCGATGTCGGTTACTTTAGTTCTCCTGCGGATCTCCTCATTTGGCATTCGATCACGCTGGGAAACTCCGAGCATGGCTTTCCCCGTTGCACGCTGCTGGGTCACCTTGAGTCTCCTTATGAGACCCATAGTTAGAGACCACGTTTCACTGCCGTAAGTCATCACTGGCAACACACACTGGTCATAGACTTTCGTCTTGAGACACTGAGGTAAATCGGACGTGAATGTTTTTCGAAGTTTCTCTAATGCTGCCCACTCGAGTTGGATTTGACGAGAGATCTCTTTCTCGAATTTGGACTTACCTAACTGGACTGCCTGTCCTAGTGTCAACATCAAAAGAATCCTTAACTTAGGTATCCGTATATAAATAGTGGTTAAAGTATGAAATTGCCGATATTTTCTCACACACAAAGGCTCTCATATCTTCTATGATGTTACATAATGTTACAGTAACTTGTTATTATTTCGAATTATGGTCATAACGGCCCACTATGAGTAATAAAAATATTTCTGACTTTTCCTGAACGTTAAAAAAAGTAAATAGGTACCTATCGTAAAAGTAACTGCTTTTTTCTATAGTAGAAATGACCACCTAAATCGTAGTAACTTAGCCGATACTATTTTTTAAAACATGTGACATACAGCGTAACCGCTTACGGGCGACTTTTTGTAGCTGCGATAATCGTGGCGTTAATCGCGGCGATAATCGCCCGCGAAATGATACGACAAAGGTTATACTTATGCCAGCGACAAAAAAGCGCCGCGATTAACGCTGCGTTTATGGCAGTTACAAAAAGTAGCTCGTGGGCGTTTACGTATAGAACTCCGTATGTTCTATTCTCAGCGACAAAAAATAGCTCAGCGATTAATCGCCCGTCAGCGGGGACGCTTAAGCTGAATGTTTGAACATTTATGCACAAAAGTTTCAAAACATCAGCGTTCATGGTTGTTGAATAAATTATGACAATGTTAGTATGGAAAATGCAAATTCTTTAAAATTCTCCATACAAAACCACAGAATAGATATAAGTACTACCGTACAGAAAGGAATCTCCCCGCCCCACCCCACAATCAATTACCTCACCCCACCGGCGCCCACCGCGCGAGTTCCGTGTGCCGATCCGTGTGCTCATTCAATAGCTCGCACACAGTTGCGCGTGTGCAAAAACGTCACTGTGTAGCGTCTGTGTCAAGAACCTTATATTCATATTCTAATAAGGTTCTTGGTCTGTGTAATAGGTAGTTGAAACGTGACGCTTGTATGGAGTGTCTGGGGTTTGACAAAACGGCAATTTTTTCGTTGGACCAGGGTTAAACAGCGACATCTGACCTTTATTTCTGGAACGCTCAAGTGGATATAACCCCTAATATTGCTATCATTGAAAAGAATTCACATATGCATTTGTGTGAAATCATGTGCATTCCATCGGCGTAGGTATGTACATTACAGTTTACCATTGTCATAGAATTTCACACATTACTAGATTTAGTTTACCAGTCTTTAAAGTGCTTGAGTTGATTATTTGGCGGTAAGTACTAATGACACAAGGTGAAACAGAAAACATTAAGATCCTTTCAAGGGACATAGGTGTATTTCATATGAAATCGAAATGTTTTTTAAAAATATATGAGTTGAGAAATTGAGTTATAGGGACTCTAGGGTCGACGATAATATATACATATCAACTTTGTCTAGGGATACAGGTGTTATTTTCATACAAACGAGGTAACTTTGAAGCCTAGGTTTTCTGACAGGGATGTACCGTGCTGTAATCTTATGATGGCCATCTAAGGACTGAATTGAGTAGATTCAGATCGCTATATACACCCAACTGATCTGATCAGCATTCTAAAAGATTAATGGGTTAGAGTTCTCAGTTTGAGGATTTCCATACATTTTCATGCTATTTTCGCGGTTTTTTTAAACATGTCCATTACGTTTATAGAATGCTGGTCAGATCAGTTGGGTGTGTTTAGCGATCTGAATCTCCTCCATTCACTCCCTGGATAGCCGTCATCAGATCACAGCACAGTACATCCCTGGCAGAAAACCAAGGCTTCAAAGTTACCTCGTTTGTATGAAAATAACACCTGGTATCCCTAGACAAAGTTGATGTGTGTATGTTACCGTACAAACAACAGCCAGTATAGAATTTTGTATACTTGGTTGTTGCACCCATATTTGAAAAGCACCTTTAATAATATAAAAAACTTCAGCAACTATTAATATTCAAAGCACTCCTAATAACATGTAAACATCAGCAATTATATCTTTATTAATAAAAGCCTATATTCAATGTTGTGATAAAAGCCGGACAGTACGTTGTTTGCCCGTCAGCCATTTACCGAAAACATTGATGACATTTTGATGGAGACCACGCATTTGCTATACATTTATTACAACGCAGCGGGAATTACGAACTTGTTTGGAACACCGGTATAAAGCAACTGGATACGACTATTTATTCGAAAAGCAAATTCGTTAACACCCTTCATTTCAGAAACATTAAAAAAGGCCCTTCTAAGTACACTACGCCTATTAGCTTTTTAATTCCAATAGACATGAATGCTATGAATGTCAATCTGATATAAACAAAACTGAGCTTGCAGAAAGATTGTATTCCTTATGTTATCGACCATTACCGATTTATTTAGGCTTGTTTGTTGAACAATAAAAATTTTATTTTTATTTATTTATATATTTAGTACACACAACATTTTTACAAGAAAAATAATGGACAGAAAAGTAGTACAAGGGCACAAATAATAATTTTATTGAAAAATTATTTTTCAGTATGCAAGTTTGAACCACAAAACCATACAATTAAGTTTAGTCCTGAAGTTAAATAATGCCAACCGAAACGATAACGTTGATAGTTAGCACTTTAAACAATACTAAATTAGTTAGCACTTTTTCTAAAAATCACTTACTAAATCTGTGACAACCAGATCGTAGCTCTGAAACCACATTTGTAGTCACCTCACCAGCATGTAAGGTAGGAAGGCTAACATGATAATTGTGTGTTATAGGGACTAGCTACACTACACATATACAACCCCGGATTGTCAACCAAATCCTTCTGGCCGGATCCAATATAACATAATATTTCCGTGGTTACATATTTCTCGTTTCACTGCAATTTATAACTTACTACACTTACGTCTAACAGTCCAATAACCAGTAAGATACTATTTTGGGTCACATCCATAGCGTCTACATCTATGTTCTTAAACTCAATATAAACAGGCAAAAAAGTCACGCGCTCATTGCGCCTCCGATCGCACCGATAATTTTTCAACACACCATCTACTTATTACGATCATAGCCAGAGCATTAACTAACGTGAAGTCTTTTCAATCTTGCCGTCTAGCCTCCAAACTGAAAGCAACTTTACCGCATCTAGTTTTAAAACTATATTTCTTTGAAACTACAGAGAAGGTTGCTCTACTTTTGCTAAAGGATTTTCTGACTTATTGACTACAGTTTTAAAGTAAGTTTTTGTTTGTATTAGTACAGAAATAGTGCTAGCATTTCAGCTAGACATCGGTCAAAGAATCGTGACCGGCCCGTCCCCGCACCTGACATCCACTCGTACTAATGTACTACAGTACACTATAAAAACTGTTTCGACACTTGGGTCTGTTTTAACCGCGGCTTAGTAGCCGTTGGTTATGCGAAAGCCTAAATTTTAGGGTCATGTCTGTCAGCTATGAGAATGATCTAGAATTCTAGATAAAAAGTATCGGTGTGCAAGGATAATATTATTAAAATTGACTTTATAGTTGTGTAGGTTATACACATGAGTAAATATTTGTAAATTATTGATAAGAAAATAAATTAATTTAAAAAAATATTAAAAACAACTGCCCTGCCAAAAATGAACTAAACAGTTAAATAACAAATGGCATTGCAGTCGGGGGACCATTTTGAGCCACTTTTGATAAATCAAAGAGGTCCCTCGACTGGAATAACACTTATTATTTAACTTTTTAGTTCGTTTTTGGCAGGGCAGTCGTGTTTTTAATATTTTTTAAATTCATTTATTTTTATTTCACACATTTTAGTGACAATCTATATAGTTTTAGAAAGTGCCTATCAAGGTCTTTCATTTGATATCCATATTGTAATAATTAAAGAAAAAAAATATTTTTTTACATAAGAAAGTGACGTCGTACGTCTAACAGTCGCCATATTTTTTTTTTTCAAGAAATGTATAGCCAGTGACACTTGGAATAATGTAATGATTCTAACCAAATCCGTTAAGGCATTTAAAAGTTATGGAATAAAGAAACTCACATAGTACCCACAAACATACATGGACCCTGAACACATAATACTCTCTGTTTTTGGGGCAGTCATGTAAAAAAAATCTAGTTGCTTTAATTAGAGATAGTGGTAGTATTTTTTGTGTGTCAATGCAAATGGTTCATAAATTATGTTGGAAACTTTGAAGTAAACATAACATTTGTTTTGATGTAGGAAATAATTCTTTATTGATTTATTAATTAACATACGACGTGTATTATTTAGTTTATAGGTACAGTCAGGAATAAAAGTTATTATGCAAATATAAAGTTACAAAACTAGTGAACACCGAAACTGACCATAAATCACTTAACAGAATAGTGTGCAAAAAAAGGGTAATCATTTCTGTTACAAAAACACTAAACATGATTATGCCGTAAGTCACTAACTATCTTAATGTCGCCACTAACTATCTTAGCGCTATTGCACACGGGCAACTTAGTCGCCCAGCAACTGTTTTGTCTCTCACATGGTTTGTATGAAAAGTTGCCGACTACCGCATCGCATCGTGTGCGCGCTTCCATATAAACCCGTGGACTTGATGTGAGAGACAAAACAGTTGCTGGGCAACTAAGTTGCCCGTGTGCGATAGCGCTTAATATCATAATTCGCTAAACACCATCACAACCGTAAGTCGGTTAACTATTATAAAGTCATAAGTCGATAAATAAACATCATTACAGACTGTCGGTAACTACATTTTATGATTATTCTAAGATTTTATGATAAAACGCGAATTTTTACTTAAATTTGATAAGTAATAATATGAGTTATTGAATCTCATTTAACCAAAATTTTCGCATTTAACAACAGAGTACAGATACATACATATACCGCCCGGCGCGTAATTGGCAAGATAAAATAAGCTTTAAAAAAAAAAGAAAAACCGCCTTCAAAAACTTAAAAATAAAGACAAAAACAGCTTCAAAATTAAAAAGCACTAAAAAGCAATAAATAATGTTCAAATCACCAATACGCATATCAATTTTAATAAAAAACATCTTTTGAAGTCGGGTGGGGCTGAAGGACAACTTTTTTTTAATACCAAAAGCCCCACCCGACTTCATGTTGTTTTTATTTTTAGGTTTTTGAAGGCGGTTTCTCTTTTCTTTTAAAAAGCTTTTTTGTTTTCAACTTTTTTGTGGTATGTAACCGTGTAATAATTCTTTAACTTTATATGTTTTCAAAATGCCCATAACTCAATTTCCAAAGGAGTTCCGTTATGCCTTCTTAGTCCAAGTCTAGTCCAGAACGTAGCAAACAGACCTTCATAAATCTACCAATATCTCAATCACAAACATTATCCTATTTGAGTTTGAGGAGTTCCATTGGATATCTTCGAGGTCCAAGGTTCAATGTCAATGAAAGTAGGTATTAAGCGACTGACGATATAGTTTTAGGTTTAAAGACTTTATTTTCAAAAAAGGCTGACATAAGCCACATACATGAAAATAGCGAGTAGCGCGACAGCAGCGCTGCACACGCGATGCCTTCCGCTCCGTTTCTATCACAGCGCTGCACACGCAATATAGAAGTGCTAGTCGCGCAACAGCAGTGCTGCAGACGCGATTTAGATGTGCTAGCTGCGCGACAGCAGCTCTGCACACGCGATTTAGAAGTGCTAGTGGCGCGACAGCAGCGCTGCACACGCAATTAAGATGTGCTAATCGCGCGACAGCAGCGCTGCACACGCGATATAGATGTGCTAGTCGCGCGACAGCAGTGCTGCACACGCTATATAGAAGTTCAAAACAAGTTTTGTTCAGCGACTTTGGATATAATTTACATCATTTAATGTTGTTATTAGTAATTTAGTGGTATAACTGAGTTCAGGGACTTTGCTAGTTTAGATATGATAAGATATTTTGTAATATATCTTCATCAGTAGTTTATGGCACTTAATCATGATTAGGAAAAAATGAAACCAAATTATGTTCAAGAATTTCCGTTGCTGACTGTACCTATTTAAATGAAGACTATTACCAAACTATTAAAAACAATTATGCCAATTATAGTACATAATCATGCCGAATATTAAAAAAAAACCCAATAATTATTATTTTCTACAGTACTTCATATAAAATTACTAAAAATATAGTAATGTCATAACGAGCTCATATTGTTGCTTCAGAATAAAAAGAAAATTGTTCATAAAATAATCATATTTTTATATCCCCTATCTATAACATGAGATTGATACGTAATATTGAACGATTACACTACCTTAGTACCATAACCGTAATTTCCCTCTCAGCTCACAAAACATATTCCCAAGCGAAAGCAAAAAGATTAAAAAACAGACACGTCACAGTAACGTATCACATAACTATTCAAAAGTTTAATGCCTATTATTTTTTCGCGCCATTCTGAGCTCTGTATCAAGGAGCTACACGCAACGTCCCATCATAGAGCACGGTCGTGACTATCCTGACAGCTACTTTTTATCCTGCGCCTGCGCCGTGTAATGCCTCCTTTGCGATGCTCTCTTTGTCTACTCTTATTTACGTGCCGACTCTGCTGTGTATTCGCGGACGCGTATTAGCTAAAGATTATGCAAGATACAGTGGGACAGTAGGCAGAAAACTAATGGAAAGTTGAATTTGTTATTCCACAATCCAACATAACTGAATAGTTAAAGTGGTGATACCTTAATAACAATTTAAATGTTATAATAATGAGAACAATTTATTTTTTACCTTAGCTGGCAGCTGATCTTATTTCCCGCGTAGTAACGCGGATAAGATAGCCCAATGATTTTCTAGTAAGAAAATCATTAGGCTATCAAATCAAATCATTATACTTCAAAGTTTAGAAAAGATAATGAAGTAAAGTATTGATAAGTATATTTTTAAACAAAATTAATAAAATGTTTTGTCTAGCTAGGCTAAATGAATGTCAAATATAATTGCCCAATCTGATTACATTTCGTGCACAAAATATTTAGAAATAACTGTCATTGGTGGAAGTACTGACGATAAAACGGTAAGCATACTTAGAAAAACGGGCTAAGAAACTCGGGAATATTGACAGACATGTTGTCAACTTCATTAACTTTTATATCAATAGTAATTATTTTTCTCACCTATGCTCTGAAATATTGGCATTATATTTGAACAAAGAATGCTGGAGGTTCCACATTTACGTGGTGGTCTACACAATTCCTAGGTACTTCCCGCACTGATCACCATGGCCACACGAACCAATTTAAATTAAAAATTATACTAAAATAATATTTCCTCACATTTCATGAGAATAAGCACTACACAAGCCGTACGTTAAGCTATTTACATTGCCTGGAATGATTATTAAAGCCCTCGGTTACGGCTCGTCGGGCTTCAAACCATCCTCGACAATTTAAATGAAGCTTCCCGGGGTTTTTTGTAATGTACTATTTTCAGTTATACAACACGGCGGAGAACCTGCAAGATCACCAATCCTTCCTCTCTCACAAGCCGAATACTTGAGGTACCAACATCTGCCAATTTGGCTTGCTGTACACCTCTGCGTTATCTAATCTTTGTCAATATCATGGCTTGTCCCCGGTCGTCGGGCATGCCATGGGAACGGGTAGCGTCCAGCAGACGCGAACTATCGGACCCATTACCTCATTACCCGCCGCTGTATTTAGTGTCGGAATGCGCGCACGCACCATAATAATGAAAGCAACTCTATTTACAACCGTTCAAAGCTATTTTTTTCACGAGGTCTATCGATTGACGAAATATTTGGATTTTTTTTTTATAAAACGCTGTGGCCACAATACTGCGCTATCGCGAAGATTTTCATTGCAATTAGAAACTTAGTTTTATTTCACTTAGGAAGTAAATTTGGTAACACGACAACGAAAATCGTCGCGATAGCGCATTAATGAGGCCGCAAGTCAATGTTTGTATCAATGAATTCTTTTTGGGAAAATTCACGGAAATCCACGCAGAGGAAATAGTAACAAACTTTTGTTCAAAAAAAATTCTGCAACTTCAATTCGTTCTTTAAAAGCCTACTTTTTCAAAATGCTCAAATTAATACAATAACAATAATTTGGTATGGTATTTTTCTTTAGACAAATGATTTTCATGAGACAGAAAATGCTATTTTATGTAATGAAACATATTTAGGTACAAAAAAAACACATGGAGGAAAGTGAGAGTTGAAAGAGAAATATTGAAATTATATTGGATACATACCTAAGTTCTTGTACTTAGGCTAAGTACATTGCTACATCTCCAAAAACACTGGTTTTAAGGACACAATGGTGGTGGTAAGGACAAAATACAAACATCCATACAAGAGCCAATATAGAAAGTAAGGTTTTTTTTAATAACTAATATATTTAAAAAAGACCCCGACAATTGCACAAAAATGTATGATAATTATAAAACTAAAAACTCTGATATTTACCTTACATCTCTCAGAATGCTGATCAGATGAATGTGTATAGCGATCTGGATCTCCTTCATATTCACTCTCTGAATGGACATCATCAGATAACGACTCGGTTAATCCTTGGCGAAGAACCAAGGCTTCAAAGTTACCTCGTTTGTATGAAAATGGACTGGTGTCCTTTGGCCACAACTTACATGGTTATTTGTAAAATACTAACAACCTCGCAGGAGTAATAAACAACAACATTTGGTCTACGACTTTTCCGAAAACAGCCAAAAAGGATTTGATTTTTCATACGAATGGATGAACAAGCGCATCGAGTTTAGTATGAAAAGTCGTTTTTTTGTCTATTTTCAGAAAAGTCGTAGAACAAATGTTGTTATTTATGGTGTTAGTAATCTACTCCAGCGAGGTTGTTGGTGTTTTACAAATAACTCTGTATAAAGGCTCAAATTCTTTAAAAATCTTCCATAATATTTCCCTCTCTTTTTTCAAGACAAACACTCAAACTGCTGGTGTATTTCAAAGAACACATGCAAGAGGAAGTGCGGGTGAGTTGGGCATAAGGGACAGCGGCACGTGAAAGTGATTAGCGTACAGTGCCGCCTTGTCGCTTACAACGGGCCCTTGTTGTATCCCTGAAGGGGACACTGGGGTATATGGCGTATTGCGTTGATACTGAATTAAAATATTTAAATTCAGCGAACTATTGATGAACTTTGATTAATAACCACATTTACCACATACACATTGAAAATTTATAAGTTAATAATAAGTTGATTGTTTAACGGACATACCTAGGTACTAAAATAACAGGTACAATATAAAAAGTTTATACCACTATAGTAAACAGGGAAAATATAACTGTTATAAATAAAACAACAAATTGTTGTTATAGATCAATTGGTATATTCAATTACGTTAAAAATACATCACGATAATCTTGTTACTACCTAATAAACATGGAACTCTAATGAAAACAATTTATTAGCCTAATTTTGTGCGATTAAAAGCCCCCCATTCATCATCCTTTCACAAACGATTAATTTTAATAATTTCCTTATCGTGTGCCACGGTCGCCCGCCCTCCTCAAGCACGCAGCGGCAATGTCGCGTCCGATTGAGTTTCAACACATACAACGCACCCTTTGTACTACCATACTAACGCAAGCAACAACAAAAAAACACAATGTATTAGCGTCACTTTGCGGTACTATTGCTGCGGCACCTCTTGCTAATTACCCCTTTTAAGCGTCAAATTTTTCTTGACACTTGATCTCGAATCAAGTGAAGCTCGACTTAGGTCGTTGTTGCTTGGTTACGTGGTAGTGCCAAAATTGATGGTCCGTTGGTAATTGCAAGACAATGCGATGCGAGTCATAAACTTCTGTAAGACAATGAGGTCACAGTTATTTTGAGTGCCACTATTGCAGTGAATGTTAACATGGAATTTTAAAATGACTGTTCTTTCGTTCAAATATTGCCAAACAGATTCAGAGTCTAATGTAACCATAAGATTCATTCAATGAAAAAATAAAATTAGCTTTAATAATAGCTATAGATAATACTTCTTGCAGAAATGGCACAAAAGCCAGATATTTCAAGCACTCCAAAATAATACCCCAATTTCGAAATAACAAATTTAATTTGCGAACACCGAAACAGGAAACGAAATCTCCAAATTGTTTGTACAAGCACTCGATATAAGCACCGATAGCGATTTAAAGGAATAATCGAATGAACTCGAAAATCCGGCGATTTCACAAACAGCCCTCGACGAAAGGCAAAAGTTGGACAAAAACCGGCCCACTCAAACTGAGCGTGAAATATGGGAAAAAAATATACAGCGCAACTGCACAACCGCCTATTCAATACTTCATAAAAATATGATTGACATGTTTCTTAATATGACATCTCCTCGAGCGGTGATATTTTTTTGTCGCCTGCTTTTGCCCGGGAATAGAATACGCGGTAATAACGACACAAAAAGGGATGCAATAGTGACACTATTCTGCCTTTTTACTTTCAAAATAGAGTTCTTTTTCCCTTCCCAATTCATGTTCATGAAAGTCCAAAATTTTGGCACAGACATTAGAAAGGAGATATTAAGTGCTCAGTAATCCAATTACACGTTCTTTGTCAAGTTTAGGATGTGGATTATGTTTCTATGGAGCCACCATGTTTTCCCCCCAAAATATGTGATTATGTACAAAGGGATATCTATTGAATTTGTGTCCCTTTGTCCCTCTTTATGTGAGTATGTCGTAATGACACGCTTGAAAGATACCGATTGGTTTTGTTTGAATTTCTGAGATGAGAGTATGGAGTTACATATTGTACAATTAATACAATAACATATTTGAAGATTCACGGAAATATATTAAGGAGCGTAACCGTTGTTAGTTATATTTTAGTTCTTTAAATGGCTAAATAATAATCTCTTAGGGCCTTACTAAAAAAGATTGTATAGCAGATGTATAGTTACACAATGGTTACTCTCTGTCAAACTATTTAAATTTGACATTAAAAAGAAAGGGACAAAACAATGTGTAACAATTCACTCGCTATACAACTTTGATTAGTAAGGGGGTAATTGTTTTTGGTGTACGTAGTTTTAAATAGACGTGATAAAGGTATCCTTCTTTTTTAATCAAAGTAAAGCTAGCAGGTGAAATCTTTTCTAAAGAAAAACTTATATAAGACATTATTTTATACAGTAATAATTATCTAGCGTTTTTAACGTTTTATAGTAAACCTTTACCGGTATTTAATACCGAAATACAAAACTAACATAAAGCTGCTTTTTTCCGACTTTTTTGTGGCAATTAATAGATTGTTATTAACGGGCTTTGCTTAGTATTCACTGTTATAAATATCTCAAGATATATTCCATCAGTCAGTTAACGTCGATAACACTTATCAATAACGTTAGATATTTCTACCTATATTAATGCATTTATTTTATAATTAATATATCACGTCAGCATTAAATTTTCTTATTAAATACTTTTATTAAACTATTATTTTTTATTTTAAAGCAGCTATTATATAATGTACATGGAGTAGAAAGTTTAATGGATATACGTTTTTATATAGCAATTAGGTCCTTTTTGACAAACCATGATAAGATGATGTGATGCTTACTAAGACTAATATAATAACTTTATATACAGAATAAAGGTTTATAAAGTTAAAAATATAACTTGCTTACATAGCTACCACAAAATTAAAAAAATCTTAAAAAAAAAACAAAGAAAAACCTCCTTCAAAAACCTTAAAATAAAAACAAAAACAGCTCTTCTTTAAATAGTTCAAAATAGCAAGAAATTATATTCAAATCACCAATACCTACGCATCAATTTTAATAAAAACGTTTAATTCCAACCGACTATTTAAATTTGAAGCTGTTTTTGTTTTTATTTTTACGTTTTTGAAGTAAGTTTTTCTTTTTTTTGTATGTAACAAAAGTCAATTATTGTTATCTAAACTATTGAGGCTGTGATCCATTTGCGAGCCAAACTGCATGCTGGTACGCCAACGAACTCGCGAACCAAAAGATTAAACCGCCAATGGAGCACCTGCAAGTCTGCGGACTTAAAAACCGGCGGATTTGCTCGCTGGCTCTTTGTACATGCTTGAAATTTTAAGTCCGCGGTGCAAAAAACCGCCAGTGGATCAGACGAGCCGGCGAGGCGACACTCTTTTTGCGACCTGTATCTTGTTTATCTATTAGAGGGGACACTAAATAAACCTAGTAACTCCATAAACACTTCCTCGGATATCCTCAAATATTCGTAATTTCGGTAGTCATTTGGTTCACCAATTAGCTCTGACAGTAAATTTATATGGGACAAGCGTTGTCTTTCTTGCAGCCAATTTTTTGCCCGTACTGTATGGCGTCTTTTCTTCTTTTTTGTTCTTACTGCTGGTGTAACAGTATACCCAAGTAACAAAGTAACTCCGTCTGAGAGCAAGCCTTGACTTCGCTAACGATGAGAGTAGACTGTTTTGCTCGCCAATGGCACATGAGTAAAGAAAAGGTCCCAATGGATCACCGACGAAAGCCAGTGAGCCGGCGTGGGCGAACCAACGATTTAAGCCGTTGGCTCGCCGGTTCGCAAATGGATCACCCGCTTTACTTAAGTCGGGTCTGCTGCGCTTAATTTTCAACAAAACATGTTGAAAGAACATTGTTTTCAAAACATGTTTAGCATAACCGCACGTCCGCTGCGCCTAGGTTTTGTTTTGAAAACATGTTTTGTTAGAAAATTTGCGTCCAATCACGGCTCATCCCAATCACCATAACATCTCAAAGTAGCGGTCTTTCTCTGAGTAACTCAATTAAAAATAAAGTATTCTCCTTATTCCACTCCATCACTAAGACAATTACACAAATCCATCGAAACACAAATCACACGAACGCAGGCGAGACGTCTGCATTTAGTGAGCGCTAACACAAAATGAGTCACTTCCCCTCCCCGCAGGCGAGAGCGGGGGATGTTTTCCGTTCGTCGCGGCAAACATGTTTTGTGTTTTTGCAAAACAAAACTCATAGGCCACGCCCCAAACATGTTGAGAAAACATTGTTTTGATGTTTGAAAACACAAAAACACGGCGCAGGAGACCCGGCCTTAGCCAACCATTCTAATATTTAACCTTACTTTTTCGCTCTTATGCCCCATTTACATTAGTCCAGTGTTTTACCGAAGTGGCGAGCGGCGCGGGCGCAGGGATCACATATTGCACTTGTCAAAGACGCGATTCCGCGAAACTGTCAGATTTATCGCACGCGATTGTGCGACCGATTTACGTCGCAGTGACGAGTCGGGCTCTGTGTCTGTGGGTCACTATGACTTTAGGGTTATCGCACAGATGTCGTTAGACCTGACCTTAAGTTAGGACGTTGTTACTTTAGTGCTGTTTTGACAGATATGACTTGTTTTATGACCATTTTGCTAAGTGTAGGTTTAATTTAATAATAAGGTTTGCACTTCCTTGAAGTGAAACATTTTACTGCATAATATATAGGTTTTTGGATAGAGTCTGTCTAACTAAAGCTGGCACGTGGTTGGAAAAGGAACTAATTTTGCGCTATTTAGATAAAAAAGAAAGGACATCATCCATGTTTTATACATTTTGGCCCAAATATGAAATTATCCAAAAAAAGCATTTTTTATTATGGCACCGAAACTGTAGCACCGCTGTGCTACCGCATTAAATTGGTAAAATATTTCATTTGTTTTTCAGTCAAAAAGCCGGCACTTTCACTTTTTTGCCAAAATGTATGAAAAGACAGACTTTTTGAACTCGATTAAAATCAAGTACAGCGGTGCTACAGTTTCGGTGCCATAATAAGAAATGCTTAGGTGAACACAATCTATCAGAATAAAGCACTTTTGCGTTTTAGCCGGCACTTTCACATTTAGGCCGAAATGGATGATGTCCTTTATCTGCCATTTGCACAAATATTATGTCATTCATGGAAATTATTAATTTATGATGATGAACTGGATGATAGACACAACTAATCACAGACGATAACATGTATATCACGCTTATGAACGTGTCATTATTGATTTCCAATAAACACTGCCACCTAAGATGACTAACAGATTATAATTAGATCAAACAAGTTATCTAGGACTAATTTATGATATAGGTACTTACATAAGAGGCGGTTCACACGACATTTGTACTACATTTGTACGCTTGTATAAATATTGGTTAACATCACACAATCATTTGTGTTATGGAGATCAGAGACAACAATGGAATCATAAACACCCAGACCTAAGGGCCTAGTACGAGTTGTGTTTCTCACCTCACTTTGCGAATAGTATCGAGTGAAAGAGAGGAAATCATGCGAGTGAGTGAACGAGTTAAAAAGAGAAAACGATAGTTAACTATTCGCAAAGTGAAGTGAGTACAAAAAACCGGCCAAGTGCGTGTCGGGCCACGCGCCATAGGGTTCCATAGTTACCTTATACCATACCATATTTAATTTAATACCACCTATCATTTTTCGTTTGCAAAAATAACTTTTTTTTCACAGTGTTGGTATGAATGACAAAGTTATATTTGCGGTTTTGGAAAATGTGCTATATCTCAAAAACTAATTACTATATCTCGTTCAAACCAATTTTGGTTGAAAGTGTTTATTAAGATCTACAGCATATATTTTTTTTAGATTTTTCACTCTCTTATTTCAAAAGTTAAAGGGGGGGGGGACACACATTTTACCACTTTGGCGGTGAATATCTTTCAAACAGTTGGCTTTGAGAAAAAGTTGTCTTAGAAACCTCAATGAGCTATCTATAGACACCCAACACGTGTTGGTTTGAAGAAAAAAAAAATTTTCAGTTTCAGTTCCATGTATGGGGAGCCCCCCCTAATCTTTTATTTTTCTTATTTTTGTATTAAATTCGTTAAGCGGTTAACAGAATACATCTACCTACCAAGTTTCAACTGTGTAGTCTTAATACTTTCGGAATAAAGTGGCTGTGACATACGGACAGACAGACAGACAGACAGACAGACAGACAGACAGACAGACATGACGAATCTATAAGGGTTCCGTTTTTTGCCATTTAGGCTACGGAACCCTAAAAACCAACTCATACTAAGCACTCAGATACAATTTAGAAAAGTTTACTTTTATATTGACCCCATCCCGGGACCTCAGAGATGGCAACACCTTGAAAATCAGTATAGAATCCACTTGACCACGAACGTATAAATAAATATAAGACAAACGTTGCTTTGATCCTGAAGAAAATAGAAAAAGCATATACATAAAGGTGTTAAGAAAGTCAAAAAAAACGAGTACACCATTCACACACCCGAAACAATAAACAATGATGCATATTTATACCGAGCAGTAGCTGGTGGAAAGAACTACTTTCCACCCTAGGGCGGAAAATAATTAAAAAAACTGAATTAGGTTACGTAGTAGGCCATGGAGTTATCTCATCGGCAACGAAAAATTTTGCATAATTAAAAATAAAGGTATAGTTACAAATTTTTTATACTCTTTATCAGAAACATACCACTTGAAGGCAATGATTAAATACAATAGATCTATTATAGTGATAGTGTGTACTTAGTAATCTGTCATGTTACTTCTCTTCAACGCCACGGGCTGTGATTACATCTGAAAGGTGAAGGACGTTACGTACGAACAAATTAAAAAAGTACACAAGTTTCTTCCATCCTTTTAAGGAATAAGTGATATTAGATGAACAGAAGTTTACTAACAATAACTTATTTGCTGGTTGAATTTGTTGGAAGGCAGAAAAATATGTGCCTCTAAACCACGAGATTTCGGTATTGACTGAGGTATGAAAGTTTCGAAGCCAAGTCGAAAAAATAAAAAATAATTTTCCGATTGCAAAGAATAAGTACCAATAATAATTTATTCTCACACTTTACAACTGAATAGTAAAATTAAGTCCGTTTTATAAACGTATTTTTAAAATATTTTTTTCAGTAAATTATTATTTTCTGCTTTTTAGTTAACGAGCTAAGACTAAAGAAAAATATACCATCTCCTATCGGAGCACTCGTCAAGACGATTCAAACGAGCCCAAACTCGATAGGGTTGCATGGTTTTATTACAGAGTCCCAGTCTCCTTCTTCCGGCTCCATCATCAGACCCTGGAAACTATTTCCCAACAAAGAACTCGTAAACACGATTCAAACGAGCCCAAACTCGATGGGGTTGTATGGTTTTATTACAGAGTCCCAGTGCCCTTCTTCCTGCTCCATCATTAGACCCTGGAAAGTATTTCCTAACAAAGAACTCGTCAAGACGATTCAAACGAGTCCAAACTCGATGGGGTAGCGTGGTTTTATTATAGAGTTCCTATGTCCTTCTTCCGGCTCCATTATTAGATCCTTGGACACTATTTTCCAACAAAGTACTCATCAAGACGATTTAAACGAGCCCAAACTCGATGAGGTAGCATGGTTTTATTATAGAGCTCCTATGGCCTTCTCCCGGCTCCATCATCAGATCCTCGGACACTATTTCCTAACAAAGTACTCGTCAAGACGATTCAAACGAGCCCAAACTTGATGGGGTAGCGTGGTTTTATTACAGAGTTCCTATGGCCTTCTTCCGGCTCCATCATCAGATCCTCGGACACTATTTCCCAACAAAGTACTCGTTAAGATGAAAATCGACTCGTCAAATGAGCCCAAATTCGATGGGATTGCACGGTTTCAATATTGAGTTCCTTTGGCATGGCCCTCCAGCTTCATCATCAGACCCTGGACTTTATTTCCCATTAGAGTACTCATCAAGACGATTCTTACAAGCCTAATCACAATGGGGTTGTATGGTTTCCTCATTAAGTTCCTGTGGCCTTCTTCCAGTTCCATCATCAAACCAGCTCAATGACACCATAATATTGCATTGCCTTCCAGTTTTAACCTATGTTCAAAGTTTCAAGTCTCTAGCTCATCGGGAAGCTAGTTTAAAATCGTTCGCAAATTTTGCGGAGAAACAAACACACAAACGTGAAAGCAACCTAATAAAAACGTGTTAAAAAAAAAACCGGCCAAGTGCGTGTCGGGCCACGCGCAGTAGGGTTCCGTAGGTACATTATATACCATACCATATTTTAATACCGCTATCATTTTTCGTCTGAAAAAATAACTTTGTTTTTCACAGTGTTTGTATGAATGACAAAGTTATATTTGCGGTTTTGGAAAATGTACTATATCTCAAAAATTAATTACTGTATTTCGTTCAAACCAATTTTCGTTGAAAGTGTTTATTAAGATCTATAGCATATATTTTTTTTTGATTTTTCACCCTCTTACTTTAAAAGTTAAAGGGGGGGGGACACACATTTTACCACTTTGGCGGCAGATATCTTTCAAACGGTTGACTTTGAAAAAAAATAGTCTTAGAAACCTCAATGTAATTTTTAAAGACCTATCTATAGACACCCCACAAGTATTGGTTTGATGAAAAAAAATATTTTCAGTTTCAGTTCCATGTATGGGGAGCCCCCCCTTAATCTTTTATTTTATTTATTTTTGTGTAAAAATCGTAAAGCGGTTCACAGAATACACCTACTTACCAAGTTTCAACTATGTAGTCTTAATACTTTTGGAATAAAGTGGCTGTGACATACGGACGGACAGACAGACAGACAGACAGACAGACAGACAGACAGACAGACAGACAGACAGACAGACAGACAGACAGACAGACAGACAGACAGACATGACGAATCTATAAGGGTTCCGTTTTTTGCCATTTTGGCTACGGAACCCTAAAAATGGATACTCTTTCCAATCAAACTTCAATGAAAATATGCTACAAAAGTCATAGGTACCATTATCTGAATATAGGTTTGACTTTTTTCGTAGCTTAACCTAAAGGGCTTTAGAAGTTTTAGCCAGAAGATTCATAATAAGTCCCATTAATTGCCAATCAAAGACCACAAAAAGTTTTGATCTCAACAAATCTTAGTCCTTTCGAGCCCTCGATGTCAATGACCAATCACAAGGTTGGCCAAAAGTTAATAATTAGAGAATTGGTCACAGTGTGTTTATGACTGCCGTCGGCTGAACACTGGTTTACGGCTGTGAGCGGCTGAAACAAAGCAGCAATATGCCATTAACCTTGTGGTATTATATAATGGCCATTAATCAGACTGCTGCGACCGTGTCTTCTAAAGAAATTATAGGTACAGATCGAGGGATGTGTCCTGTGGATTGATAAGGAATGATCGGACGACAAGCTCGCCGATGGTCGGAACGGAACTATTTTTCTGTACAAAAATTACGTTTGTTTTTAGAAAATTGAGGGGCTGGACCGAATAAATAATTCGTTATTTATTTTGATACTTTGGAAACGGTTTCTGTATTGTTTTGACGTTTATAAGATTTGAACTCGATCTCGATCCTGTAACAATAAGCGCACAGTTCAACAAAACTTTCCACCAAAAAAAGTATATGAAACCTAAATTAAAATGCTTGAATTTAAACCCCCTATTGCTCATACTGAACTATTTATATCTGACCCATCCATCGATACTCCAAACGTGAGCCCACAATTTTAATCGGCGCACAACACACGGGCGTGCGTCGGTATAGCAACGGATTTACCGTTGATGGTGTCCCGAACGTAATTAAAATGGTTGATGTCCCGCCCTCGCGCCGGCGTCCTTCGACATCGCATAGACTACCCACGCACAGAGACAACAGACATAACAGCTTATCTCAGTTTACTTAGGCCGCCAACGCACCGACAAGTGCCTAGATTCTAGATATTCGATACATATCTAGAATCGAAGTAAAAAGAACATTCATGGATGTTCGCAAGGTGAATCGATACATGCAGGCGACTGCCTAGCATGTATCGTAGACGCGAGGCTTACAACAAAAACCATGAGATCCTATCCTAGCGACCCACCTTCCAGTGCGGTCATTATGTATCGTAGCAAGTAACCAGCCCCCCTACTCAAATGGCCACTTTTCTATTCGTTCGCTAACTTAAAGCTTAAAAATAAGCAATTAAACGATCAAGTCAGATGTCGCAAGTTTATGTAAATCATAGACATTGTTGCATTGTATGGAATTGACAAGCCTACGACACGTAATTTTGGAGTTTATGGCTTATTTTTAATTTTTAAGTTAGCGAACGAATAGAAAAGTGGCCATTTGAGTAGCCCCCCTGATGTATCTAGGCGCTATTCTAGGCACCTGTCGGTGCGTAGATGGCTTTAGGGTCGGCCGGCACAGCTTTTCTCTTTCATTCTTTCTTGTCATTTATAGATATAAAAGTATGTGAAATTAACACTATTCGGAATGTTATGATATGAATGTAAAGAAAGATAATGAGGAGATGACGTGTGACAAGAAATAATGGAAAACACATAGATAAGAATCTTCTTGTGGATATTTCTATTGATATCCCCATGAGACTAAAATGCTCCCCAGTGTGCTAGAACACAGACTTGTTAATGAAAATCCATAGAAGAACCAACCATAACCCATTATGTAGGAACAATCTATCTTTATAAGTGACAAATCAATAAATAACCAAAGTACATTCTTCTATTCTTTAAGTAATGGACTTGTTCCACCGTCATCAGATTGATTTATCACGTTTCAACGTCATCAGTCAGGAGTTGATTTGTTCATCGATTCTATTTAATATTTTATTCTCTGCACCCTACATACTCTGTATCATTTAAGCGTTATAGATGATGGCCAGCGATAAGCCGAGGGCTCACCTCGTGCGATACAGGCGCGGGCGCCATCTGCAGGATTCAATACATTGTAGACCTATCACCTGCCCAGTAAAACCTCTTGGTTCTTGCATCATTAGATATTATTGTTGTTATTAAAATGGATTGTTCTTTGTCTACTTATGTTTTTGTTAATATTGTGCAGTATGAAAATTAATGTTGAGTTATACTTCTTGACCAGCCTGAACTTATGCTTTGAACAGCCGATGAACTTGATTCTATTCCTAATAAATTCAAACAAAGAAGAAGTGCAGGTTGTTAAAACTGCGAACAACGAAGAAAAACGAAGTGTACATACTATTCAAATTGAGTACTATGATGAAATATAAAAAAAAAAATCTAGAATAAATACCTATATACGATTATGAAAAATAATAAAAAAAGTTTGGGGAATAAAGCGAATGGAAAATTAAAATAATAGGGAAAAATCATTTCGTGGAATCCGCCCCTACAGTCTTTGATATCCAGTCCGAGTAATTGCATAAGTTACTATAGTTTTTGATAAAAATAATGTAGTAGGAGTAGTTATCTTCTTATCATAGGTGTAGCCAGGCCAGCTTTTCTATAGCCAACTTAAGCAAACGTGTATTCTCCAGCTACAGGCTAAAAAAATGGTGTTCACACAATGTCGTCTTCAAAATCCTAATCTTTATCGCGCACATCTCAGACAATATTAATCAGTTCTCTCCCGATCTTAATTATTAGAGGCTTATTTAATTTATTTCGCCGTCCCATACGTTATGGGACGTCCCGAAATGCGGTGGGACACGCCCTGCCATTATGGGACGGAGCGCTCTGGCAATATATCATATGAGATTACGGTGACCATGCGGTATTTTTGACCATTTGATTTTGTTTTTTGTTGACTATTAACTGTTTTCGTTTAAGGTTTTAGTATTCACTAATATGTTTCATGCATCATTGCCACCTTCAATTAATCAAGAGAAACCTTCTGTCATCTAAAATAATACAAAATTCTTTCTACTCCTACTTTAGTTTTCTAACAGACCTTAATAATTTGACTTCTTTTATTTTCATGAAATGCAATCACGCATCTTTATCACACAAAATAATTTAACTATATTCATTTTAACCAATATAAATAATATTTTGATCAAGTTAAAATTTATACGTCTAATAATTATTTAATTATAATATATATATTTCCAATCTTCACATTTTATTTAACGTAATTTGTTTCAAGATGATCGAATAAAACCATAAAATATAAGTTTACCGTCTTAAAAATCCCTACTTACCTACCTACTTACCTACGTAAAATCCCTACTTACGCGTATATTATAAATGCGAAAGTAACTACTTATGGTCTGTTACGCTTTCACGCCTAAACTACTGAACCAATTGTGAAGAAATTTGGTACGGAGATAGATGGGACCTTGGGGAAGAACATAGGCTAGTTATACTTTTTATCCCACTGCTGGGCATGGGTCTGCGCTGGCGCGAAATAATCTGTAGTTAATTATATGATGATGTCTAGCTGTATGGCAATGAGTATACAATTAAATTTTGAACTCTTTCCTCTCTTCCACCTTATCATGGTGACCCGACAAGGGGAAATTACCACCAAACTTATTACACGTTTAAACAAAACAGAGGTTAACGATTAACGCCGGTCGCTGGATCTGTGGGAGCGAGCGTGTTGTGTTGTTGCTAATGTCGGGGTACTGATTCATTGTCCGACACTGCTATAACTTTATTTGGTGAACGAGTTGAATTTTAAACAGATTTGTGACCTGAATGTCACATTATCTCATCAATTTGAGCAGCTTCGTTGCCCGCCACTCACCACTGCTAGGCTGTGACTTAGTTTTGTAGACAAGGTTGATCTTAAACAGCGGTTCTGAAGAGATTTTTGATGAGGTAACTCTGGAAACTGGAGAGCATGTGTCTGAATGTACATACATATCATCATTTGAGCTGCTTCAATTCTTGTTTTTCTCTCGGTTTGATGAACGAACTTGATATTAAAACAGATGGTTTGAGGAGATTTGTCAAGAAATATCCAAATGTAACATATCTCATCATTTTGAGTTGCGTGCTTGACCAAAACTGCTGCTAACAGGTACTTAAGCAATTTTTAAGAGATGAGTGCTGAGTGCATCTTTTGTGCTTTTTACTATATATTTGGACAAACTTTATCAGTGAGTTTTTGGCGCCATTTTGTCGAGTTCGGTTCGTTGACTATTTTAATTATTTGCAGATTGATTCATAGTGAATTTGTGTCTTAAAATTGGTGCAGTTTTGTGGTACAAGTGTCTACGCAGCTGAACAATATGTGGGATAATTGAAATAGGCGCGATCTTGGTTGTGTGAAGCTGAGACTTTTATTGTAGTGGTGGCTACCTGGGCTGATCTTACTGAGTAAACTGTCTTGATATACTTGGTTCCAAATGCTCTGTCCAAGCTGCATTGGAATACTATGCACCCGCATTTTATTGTAAACTGAAACAATATACTACTAAACTATTCAACACTAGACACTGGCAAAAATTACTCCCTAAAAGAGGAGAGTAGATTGCCAAACTAAAAATAAGAAGAAGAAGAAACTTTATCAGTTTCCCTAATGTAAATGTGCTAATCTCAAAAGTGGATCATTACTAAAATCATATTCTAAAAGTTGTAGCCGTTACTATAAAACTTTACCAGTCATCCCATCCGCACCACCGATCATTAACCGACAAAATCTTTCAACATAATTATACGGCATATGTCCACACCCCGTGAGGTACAACAAATCGTATGGCGGACATTTTTCAATCGGTTTTTATCGGTACACAATTAATAGTTCGTAAAATCATTAACGGACGACACAACAGAACAAAAGTCGCCGAATGAAAAAGGAATGGTTCCCTGCGGGG
This sequence comes from Agriphila geniculea, assembly GCA_943789525.1. Lineage (NCBI taxonomy): Eukaryota > Metazoa > Arthropoda > Insecta > Lepidoptera > Crambidae > Agriphila > Agriphila geniculea. The sequence continues at coordinate 16,431,845 of OX038887.1, read as the reverse complement.
AACGATCGGGCGCACAATGGCGGACGGTCACGCCGACACTCGTCCTCATGTGTTTAATCGAGGAACACAGATGTATCGATGTGTAGGATGGATGGAATTCGATATTTAAATCTCTGACAGATTTCGCGACATTCGGATTACAATGTGATTAAATTGACAATAGACAGTGATCCGCTGCAACTTCACTCGAACATGTATGTACGGCAAAAAGGTAATTTTACAGATTTAAATATGTCGTTTTGTGCTCTGAAGTTTATCACTACTGTTGTATGTGTATATTGTTAAATTAAATCAAGTTCGAATTTAAAAAGTGACGTTTCCCTACCAGCATTAAAAATTTGTTTGATGATTGTAGGATGGATGGAATTGTAAAATTGCTATTACCTACTAATTTCGAAAAACGAAAAGAAAATCAATACAGATGTAGATGCTTCAGTGGGTAGGACTGAAAAGCCCTAGGATTAGGAAACGGATTCTAAAACAATAAGATCGACGAAGTTCTCTTTTTAAAAATGCCACTGTAATTATCGTTTTATCTGAAAACTTGAACAATCAAATCACACTTCTATGAAAATCCAAAAATAATTTGCAGTTTAATCAGAGAAAAAACAAAACCCTCAGGCACACAGGATTTTTTTAGACATAATCCTGATATGGAACATCCCTGCAGCAAAAATAAATCACGAACAAGCACCTGTGACCACCATAAAACAAGTGTGCAAACTTTAAACAAACTAAGCTTACACTAAACATACTTTAAAAACACATCATAAACATTTAGATACAATACACCAAAATCGGACACAATCTCTATTTGTACGACAATAGGTGCTTGTTGGTAGAGCGGCGCCAACAAAGTATTAGAAGAGACTCTTAACTCAACCCCTGCTGCTATGGAATGTCACGGTGGTGACAGATTCGATGTCCGGACACAAAAGGGCTTTTGTCGGAGAATAACCTTTATTATTTTAATGTTATTTTGATATAGTGTTTAAAGTTTTGCAATTTGTTTTTTATTTTAATAAAAATGGTTTAAGTTTTTTCTATTAACCGAGCGAGCGCGAAGCGTCTCCGTATCAACATGGGCAAAAATGATGTCCGACTGTTCTCATCTGCAGGTTGCATTTCTCAACCGATTCTCGTGAAATTTTGCGAGCAAGTTCGATAATTATATAGAAGTTTTAGTCAATTCAGTTTTTTTTAATTTTTTCTTAATGGCGGAGATATGGGGGTTCAAAAGGTAAAAAACATATTTCACCCATTTTGTAAAATGTCCATAAATGTCGTAAAACTTTTTTAATAAGACGCATAAACTTGAAAGGGTCGGGGTCACTCGGGGTGTGAGGGGATAATGGAGAAAAAAAAACGCTCCTGTGTCACATCAAATCATAAGGGAATTTTATTTAAGCTTTTTCTTTAAAATATTTTAATTTAAAGGGCACGGTCAACATTTAGTAGGTTTACAAAGACAGACTTGCGAGGTCTACAGCTTACAAAGCCACTTTATGGTTGGTAATCTTTTTTAATTCTGATTTAAAGTAGGGTATTTAGGTATGCGTTAATTTTGTGTAAAGTAAAAAAATCAAGTTATTGATTGAAATCCCTAGAGATGCTGTGATTGTCGATAGACAACTTTAGATATTTACATAACGTTTAAACTTAGTAATATATTATGTTCACTTTTCAATTTCCTACGAACAAAATATAATTGCTTAGGATAGAGTACTATGATACAAGCTCGTCCCGCTGTTTTAGCTAAGTATGACAAATCTTACATATTATGGCTCAGCGAGGATGACGCCTCCTCAGCACGGAATACCTGTAAGGTTGGCTTATACACAGCTTATAAATAACATATCAGGCCCAGCTGGATATAAGAAACTATAGTGTCTAAAAAATCTATTGAAAAGCTGTCGGTAATAATATTAGGTATTTACCTGTGAAATTGCCGATATTTTGTCACTTAATGAGAGAATAATAACTTCTATGATATAAAATGTTTAACAATATCTTGATATTATATTGAATTATGACCATGGTAGTCAACCTATCAGTACAAATAAAGTCCTTATTTTAGCTTTCTTAACATTAAAACATATCTTTAAAGTGACTTTGGAAGCAAAAATGGTGACCGGAGGGGTTATATTTTTCGCTTATATCGTAAATGGAATAAGTTAGCATAGTGTTCTAACAGTAAGTACACAAAAGTTTTGTTACATGAGTGTTCACGGTTGTTAAATGAAGAAAGAAAATGCTAGTATGAAAAATGCAACAAATTCGGCAATTTTATAGGTAAAGACATACCTATTATTGTCCTTTCGTTTCTTCAAAATGGAAGAAAATCAGCGTCTGTTTAACTTTTTTTGAGGGTCATTTACTATCACCGATTCGTGAAAACTTCCTTCACGAATTCGTGAATCCTTTTTGGCTGTCCTACACAGTTGTAGGTATATTTGGATTTCCATCCATTCTTATGAAAGTAGTTTTGTCAAATATGTTCAAAAATCTTAAAATATGTATATTCAAAATCACTACGTAAGATCGTAGATACTGAAAGTAGATCATTAAATGATAATCTTTGTTTAATTAATGTTATCGGATAAATTTTAAAGAGATTATACAAGGTGTATTTTTAACCACTCTCCAAATTTTAAGGATGTGTTCAGTCCATGAAACTGAACAACTTTCTCTAAGAAGCATAGGGTCAAATATGTAAAAAAAGACTTTTTTCATACATATCAAAGAGTATAATCAGTTTAGTATAGGATGACCAAAATTTATTGGCGTATTTTGACACATGTTTCATGGAGAAAGTTGTTCAGTTTCATGGACTGAATACAGCCTTAAAATTTGGAGAGTGGTTAAAAATACACCTTGTATAATCTCTTTAAAATTTATCCGATAACATTAATTAAACAAAGATTATCATTTAATGATCTACTTTCAGTATCTACGAACTTACGTAGTACCACAATAGTAGAAAATAGCAATAGTAGTAAAAGAAGGCTATCTGATCCCGGTCGCACTAGTCTTTTATTTCCTGCTAATTTGTATTTCTACGATCCTTCATAAGACCATAAAACCTAATTGCATTAAAAAGACACCACCACACGATCTGAACCCAGCTCATACTTAGTATCGGAACCGTGCGTGTCCTCACTACACAAACCGGAGCCGATATTTATGCCCCCCGGTCACGGCACCGTCCGATAATTTACAACAACGTGACGACATTAATAAAGGACGGTGATGTAGGGGCTTTTAATAATCAGTGCCCGCTGCGACAATGTCTATGAGTTTGTTATTGAGTTTGTGGATTTATGTGAGGTTATTAATTGAACGAATCGAATGTTTTAGTTTGATTGTTTGTTTGTAAAATACCAGTTGATTTTTAATCTTTTAACCAATGTTTATTCGAGGTGTTTACAGGAATTTTTGGAATCTAGTAATGTATTACTTTTTTCAAACAATATTAGCATTTTTCGGTTATCAAGATTGCTAACATAACTATTATTTAATTGATTCTAAAATCTTTAAAACAAATCTTGTCACGGAAAATTAAACACATTCATGTGTATTTCTTCAAGATTTCATACACATGAAATACTTAGCTGTATTTCTTAATGATTACGAGTACTTCACACACACCGTACATTAAGTAAGTTAAGTTATCTTCTCACAAATTGCGGCATCCACATTCGTCTCGCTACTAAAACAGATAACGCTTATAACTGAAATTGGCAACTAAGATAAAACAATAGAATCGGTAACGTGACGCGCCAATTAAATAACACTTTGTCTAATAACTGTTAATTCTGTTAAAAGCTTTTCAGAAGATAACGCGGTGATTGTGATAGATGACCTTTAGTAACTAAAATAGCTTCGATACTTTGGGTGTTAAGAGTTCATGTCTTTTGCAATATAAGCCACTGCAAGGAATTTTCCTTACATTACATACTTAGGACCGAAACTGTGGGTGAGTTTAAACTGGGTGACAAGTGAGGTATTAACTATCACCCAACTGAAACTCACCCGCTATTTGGTTTTCAGTTTTATAAGTCACAATTTCTACCTTAAATTATTATGACCAAATAAAATTGATAAACTGTGACCAGCAATGAAAGTCAAAATGCGGGAGTTTAAAATGTGTGAGTGGCCTCATAAGGCTTTTAAACTGAACTTATTTTAAGTGTCAATCGTTCCAAAGCACAAATTTTTCAACAGATTTAATCAAGCAAAACAAATCAAAATTTAGTGTCCTCATCCTCATACAAAGAAAAGCGATTGTCAAGAACATCGATTAATTCCTTTCTTCCATGGCCACATAGGTGCTGTGGTGATCGTATAATGTTCATCACTTGCGAGCTGGCCATCTCACTATCGTTGCTGGCTGGATTTAATTAGAATTCTTTTTTTTTCTAAAATCGGTGATTGAATTTATAAGAAGGGCACGCGGTGTGTATGCGTGGCATGGATGGTCGTCTGTCTTGATTTTGAAATAGAAAAAGAAAAACATTAACAATATTTTTTTATATTAATTTAAAACATCTCTTTAATCTTAACAACGCTCCCTCCCAACACTAGTTCGAGTATCTTTGACAAGACAAATCTTTTGTGAACTGAAATAAAAGAAACCAAGTTTGCAAGGTGTTTTATCGCTAACGCAGGTGTGTTTATGACTCATTATAGTCATATTTTAACGTGAAATGGCTTTCACACAGCCTCTCCGATTTTAAAAACAATCTCCGATTTTAATAGATTAAATTCCTTTACTCTAATTATCTTTGGCCAAAAAACCTTTGTCGAATACTTTTAAATAGTTTTGTATCAAAAAAATTGCTGACCTAAACTTTCAAGTTTTATGAGATCGCAATAACGAAAGCAAGCCAGAAAAAATCCACCATGGATCTAACAAAAGTACCTACTCTCAACTCATCCAGAGTCGTGTTTTTTAATGAATAGAGAGCGGCAAGCCTCTAATTGAGGCGGAATTAATGAGAGCAGCCGAGAGCCTCCTCATAAATCACGCTGTAATTTGATTTCCTCTCCCAAAACAAATAACTTTTGACGGCGCATTACTTGTAGACGACTCTATAGTTTTTTTTAGTTCTTGTTAGTTGTAATTATTTGGTTGAGTGCAAGATAGGGTCTGAACTAATTTCGGTGGAGACAATTTAGCAACTTGCCCATGGCACAGCTTTACCATGTGCCCAGAGGAGGTAAGTATATATTGGAATGCCTAATTTTTTTTTGTCCTAACTGTCTTTGGCACAATAATTATTGCCCTAAAAACTTTTCGCACAATTTTCATTTGACCTAAAGGATGTCACCAAAAATGGCCCAAATGATGTACCGAGGTACACTCTGCGGAAAAAAATACCCTATGATACCCTGAGTAATAATATACCAGTAATATTTTTTCTGGTTATTTACAGACGAGAAAAAATTATGAAAATTGCATTCGATATAGAACCTATTACACAGATTATATCATAACATTCAGCTCTTTGATACTTGAATAAACTGTCAAGTTGACAGTTGTCATTGTCAGTTGATGTTGATTTTATTAAACTCGGAAGTCGGAATGACGTCTCTCATGGCGTTTTGTTTGACAGTTCTTTAAAGTGAATATCCAGTATTGCCATATAATTTAATTGTGTTACAAGTAGGTAGTTCACACTTTATATGATATATTTCTAAGTTTTGAGTAAAGATTGAACTAAAATAACATTATTTTCGAAATCCTCGTATTTTTTCCTACATTTTGGTATACATGTACCTCAGGTACATAAAATGGGCTGAAATGTATGAGCGATTAGCGACCTCCTTTGTTTAGCCTATTTTCACTTCGTCTAAAATTTTTTCGCCGCATGTTTACTTCCCAAATTCATCATTAAGCATAACTATTCATAATCCCTAATGTTTAAAAGTACTAAATAACAATTCGCACAATTGTGTAACGCCTAATAAATTTCTCGCCGAATGTTCACTTCACTTAATCATGAGAAGAATCATCATCAGTAGAAATAACCGTCCTTAATACGTTTTGTTTACTACTTGTAAATTGAAAATTACTAAATTTAATTAAACACTTTTGAATGATTTGATCAACGATCAAGGCATAAATACTTGCATGCAAGCAAGAGCAGGCATGCCTCATGCAAGCAAGCATACAGCATGCAAGCAAGCATGCAACATGCATGCAAGCATTAGGGAGCTCCGCTCGCTCCGCTGCAAGTGGTCAAAACACTAACCTAACCTAACCTAATGGTCTTCGCATTAAAAGTTTTTCTTTACAGCAGGGGCCTCAGGCCCCCCGACCCCCCTGAGCAAGGGGACCAGCCTCCCTGCACCCCCGGCAAGCATTTTGCAAACAAACATGCAAGCATGCATGCACACAAGTGAGCAAGCATGCAAGCAAAAGCATGCATGCATGCATACAATCATGCAGCATGCAACATGCATACAAGCATTATGGAAGTGTTCAAAACACTAACCTAACCTAACGTAATGGTGTTTGCATTAGAAGTTTTTCTTTATAGCGGGGGGCCTCAGGTCAGCTTTTTGACGATTTGTTTCTGTTACTGACCTGTATGCAGTACAATATTGTTATGCCAAAAGTTATGTATGCAAGACAATATTAGGAATAACAATACTTCGGCGTAGACATTATTGTGTCATAAGATATGTATGCTAATAAATTTTAGGACAATCAACATTACTGGTTTTAATAATTAGGGATTTTAACGTTTAGGCGAAACGACAAAAATGCAAAAAAATCTATTAGGCCAAACAATAATTGTACCTAAGGAGTTTAGGCCAAAGAAATTCGGCCAAATGAAATTAGGGCCAATGACTTTTGGCGAGTCAAGGGACACCCGCCCAGAGGGTATCTATGTCTAATCGGCGTCTCAAAGTTATTATTCAGAACTCCTCTGAATTCCGAAATGAAATTAAAAATAGTGTTAGTGTGACGAACTACATTACGTAGCCGCGCGCGACTTTGTCCATGTGGACTTTGTTCTAGTTGGCGGATTAAGATGACACATACACCAAATTTTAATTTAGACTTTAAGAACCTTTACTCAATTTTGTCGGCGCAGCATCGGAACGACATCATAGCGTGCTTGGTATATGCGGTACCGAAAACATACCGAAAGCTGTCCAGTAAGTTTTCAGACGGACGAGACGAGTGCCTATAGTTCAATAGAGTCATTAGAGTGTTACTCATTTGTCGGCGCAACATCAGCTCGGTGCTGTACAAATTCAATTTGGTACGAAATCTGAGTATATAGCAACGAACTAAAATCTATGGAATATGCATTCCGCTCAAAAATGGCACCACACGAAAATCACAACTAGGTGGATTGAGCTACAAAGCGTCTGAATACTGGTTGCTTATTAGCGACCATAATTTCTATACCTACTCAACCACTCATAGATATTTATTTTCTATACTTAAACAAAAAAATAAGATACGTTATTTCTGCATCTTTTTACTGCCTTCTGTGCGTATTTTACCTACACCATTTAACTACACAGAGTATCATTTCTAATAAACTCTCTCTTTCTTTCTTTTCTTTAGGCGGCCCCTAGGCGACACAATAATATTGCGCAATATTTAACCCTTTGTAGACTCGTGTGATATTTTTTTAACTCACCTTAAGGTTCGGAACGACCAAGAATTTTAAGTTCATGGTAGCTTCTCAAAAAACAGTTTTATAAGTATAGGAAAGTTTAAATAATTGGTATTCGAAATGGAAAACGAAGACTTTGTACTATTAATTACATTTAAAGTTCTTGGTCGTTCCGAACCTTAGAGTAGTGAGTTAAAAAAATGACACACGAGTCTACAAAGGGTTAAAATATTGTGCAATATAATTGATCGTCTAGGGGCTGCCTTACAATACAAACTGCATTATTGAAAAGAACACTAACGTCAGTCACCGAGCCCGTGGCTGGCCCGACTAAAGCACCACGGGTTGTAATTTTTTGGCCTCGTGGTGCGTTTGGAATTACACGTTTGGATTTTAATTCGGTGGTAAATAGAGTAAAGGGCTCCAGAAATGCATACAATTGCATCGAATTTAGTGCAGTAGATTATATTGTTTGTACAAAATGTACCTATATTGTATGTACCTAATAATGACACTCTTTATAGTGGTGCAGTTTCGACAAGTAAAGCATAAAATAAATAAACAGTTAAAGTTAAAATTAATAAAGTTAGAAATAACTTAGCATTTAAATTAGATGTATTTTTTACTGCCATCACAGAACAATCCAATTTAAGATTAATTTTCCTACTAAGCAAATTTTGTTTAATAAATTGCAGTGAGTGGACGAATCCAGAAGGCCTCATTCGCATCACAATGGGGACACAAAACCCCATTATTACCTTCAAAAGGACGGCGTACCAACAAAAACAGAACTAATGAAGTCAAACCAAAGTTTTATATCGCCGATGGCCCATAGTAAAGTTTCACATCGTAAATTCTCGTCAGTCAAAACGATTAACAAGAAAAAAAACTGTTCACCAAAAAAATTCAAGTCAAATTATTCAAAAACAAACGATTTCGTACTCTATGTTAAATAAATTAAGATTGTGAATAGTCTAAAATTGGACTGTAAGGGACAAACTGTCATAAGTTAGATTCGGTCACTTTTCGGCGATTGTATTTTTTTCAAATTTCGTTTATTCTTTGGCGGCTCGCTTATTGGAACCAAATGACACGACAGGTGACGACGTTTTTTTTTTAATTCGTTTACAACGGGCGGGACTGAATTGTTATACATTTTATTGCGTGTCCGTCCGTATGTTTCGTGCGATCTACGAAACGATAGTAAAGCTAATTTGCTGGTTTTTGATCACAGATGTTGCGATAGTGATGTCTTTGTAATGTTGTGGATTGGCTGCACTTAAAATTAATGATATCCTATTTCATTAAAGGACCCTTTATAATAAAACGATGATGACGAAATAAGATGCCATCTAGATATAAAAACAAAGGCATCAGTTTTGTAAATCTTTTTAGAAATGTAGTACCCATTAATGCAAAATAAGAAAGAACAAATCGTAAGCTTAGGTTGTTTTCATTATGTCTCATTATCATTTATAATATTGCTTATGAATTTATGAAAATACTTACCTCGAAATTTTTCAATAATAGTTGAAGAAAAGACTAGATGCTAGACAGTACTTAGGTACTCTAGGTTAGCCTAGATGCATAAGAAAAAAACGGGAAATAAAAAGAAATGATACATTTGTGGCGTATTTCCTTCACACTGAAAAAACTAAAGATGTAAAATATGTTATAGGAAAATACGACAAATTCAAGGCAAAGAGGTAAAAGAATTTTAGGAGTGACCGATAAAGAATACAATTAAAATAATTAGCCTAAGCCTAAAATAGGGCTATCTTGTTTATACGCATTTGGCTGATAAATGTAAGACAATGTTTTATGTTAGTTAAACACAAATTATATGCAAATAAAACAACTGGATCATTCATTATCATCTTCAAAACCTTCCCCCATGTCTTTTAGACAACACCGAGGCAAGTTACATTTAAACAAACACACCGACAAACGCAGACATTAGCAGGCATCAGTCAGGTTAGACAAAGAAACAAAACTAAATTGTGTAATAAATAATAGACTAAACGATGGTACACTTGTCTACGATTGTTGGCGGCTATTAAAACTACATTACAGAAAATAATGTACACTCGTGATCAATAACAATGGAAAACTTTATTTTTATGTTTTTGATCTTAGGTTTGTGTGACCTCTAGTTAGCTACAGCTTCTGTTTAATTAACCGAGTGAAACGTCTCCGTTTCAGCTTGGACAAAAATGATTTCGTTTATTATTCCGGCCGTTCTCTTCTCCACTGATTCTCGTGAAAGAACAATGACCACTTCCCACAAACACTATTTACTCAAAAAAGCTTGTAATATGGTCATTATTTTGACAACCTTCTTTGTACAAAGTCGAGCTTGCCGGTGTTCTCCGATGGTGACGCAACAAAGTTGTATGGGATTTCATTATTGTCGAGTTTTAGCCACCAGCAATTTCCTTTGAGAATCCATTATTGTCGAGTTTTCTTTCAAACATAGTTAGGTGAAAAATTCACTTTACAACCCGCGCAGATAAAGAATGGGATTAGAAATGGCTCTCAGTCACACTCGTTGTGGTAAGCGCGGTGAGCCGCCATTTTGAATCCCATTCTATATCTGCGCGGGTGTTGTATTGTTGTACCTAGATGATGTTTTTGTACTTTTATATAAAATTAGTATGGAAAAATAAAAAAAACTCGCACTTGACCGTTTTTTGACCTTTCATTCAATACCTCTTATCTACTTCCGCGGTTACAAAGGGGATCAAAAAAAACCTTATTTTTTGGCTCCGACCCACCGTTTCTGAGATATTTGCATTTTTGTATTTTTTCGAAATTAGGTTATAAGTAGCTACTATAGTAGGTATAGTAGGCAGTATTCGCATTTTTTGAGTAAAGTACTATACAAGCCTTGGTCCACAATGACTGCACTGCTGGCCACGTTATGATGGCCTAGAGCTAAGCTTACCTACGCTCTCGGCCTTCAAGCTTGGTCATCATTGCAGCCCTTGCTGTCCGCGCTATAAAGGCCTCGACCTCCGGTCTCGGCCTTTATTCTAGCTTGTCCATCAAGGGCTGCAATGCTGACCGCGCTGTGACGGCCTGGACCTGCGCTAAGCTCCGCTCTCGGCCATCATCATCGCTGCCAGCAACGCAGTCATTAGTGACCGCGGCAGTAATGTACTATTATTGAATTTTAATATGGCAATCATTAAAATCAATATGTTCTAGTTTATATCGTGAACTATTACTAATCTTTATTAATAATTTTCTCAATTTCTGAATTACTGATTTTTATTTTTGTTAGCAATTTAGGTATGATTAACAATAAAAATGCAATTTTAAGAGCTATATTTTATTGCTTCTTAATACACGATAATTGATAAAATTAACATTTTGACAGGTCAGAAATCCTTCTTTTGTGAACGATCAAACGGCAATTCACGGATTTTTGTCGATTCAGTTTTTCAAATTTTTTGTAAATGGCATTGATATGGATAATTAAAAAGTGAAAAGACAGCCTCGCGAAGTTACAGCTCCCGGAGCCACTAGTTAGTTTTTGATTGATGCGTTTGATCTAGGATATCCTTGAAAATGTTTTGATTTTAATTTACACATCTCTACAGGTACTCGTTATATTAGTAAACATTTTGAGATGTAAGTGTGGTTATAGAAAAGACACGTATAAACAATATCTATCTATGAAAGTTTATTAGGATGCAAATGATTTATAAAAGAGTGCCACATTTTTTACAGATATTCCACTCTATATTTTTATCAATCATTAATTGTATTTCATTGTGTATATTAAATATATTGCAAAGAACAGAACACTTTACTAAGCCTACTCTACTCACACTTGACCATTTTAAAGCCAAACCATTTTTCATTTATAAATCTATGACGAATCAACAAAGCTCATTCAATCGTGCTAGTCAGTTTTTGAAATCAAACCTAAGCATCCTATTAAGCACTAGAATAACATTGAACCTTGCATAAAAATTTAGTAACACCTTCAGTGTTTTTAATAAAAACTCTACATATATAAATTAATTGCAAACTTGTTTCTCATGTCATAGCATGTTATTTCACACAAAAAGTTAAATTAATAGGCATTTTATATAGTAAGTAAAATTGTAAAAACAATTTATTTAGATAGTACCAATCTTTGATAAACTCTACATATTTTTTATCTGATAAAACATTAAATGTGTACTAAACTAGAGCATATAATTTAAATAGTAAAGTATAAGTATTACAGTAACCTACCTACTAAAAATAAGAGGAATAGAAAATGTGAAATTCCAAAGCACCTTTATCACCAAGTTTTCTCGAAGCACCTTTATCACCGAGTGTACCACTTTACAACAGGAAACCCAAGTATTGACGTACTCTTATGAGTAACGGACATAAATTATGGAAATGGAACGAAATTAGGAACATCGCGCATACCTTTGACTCTTATGGTTTTTTAATGTTTATCGTGTTTGACTTTTAATTAATTTGTATGAACAGTGTTTAATAAAATCTTGTCAAGTATTTAAGTATTATATAGTATTGATTACCATGACATTAACGTTTAAACGTTAATGTCATGGTAATCAATTCAGAAAAACCGAATAGCAAACTTACAAGCTTAAGTTCTATCGAAATAGTCGTTATTAGGGAAGGCCTTTGCCCAGCTGGTTTTCGGATATGGCATACAATCACAGCTTTCATCAACTTAAAATTTTAGTTAGTGAAAAGCAACTGAAAAGAACCTATTCAACTGATATTGGCATAAGATTTTTCCGTTGATAAAAATGTTTAGATTTCAAAATTTTACCTAATGATTTTAGTTTATTAAATATATTTGTTGGAAAAATACACATTCTAATTTATAATAATTTTTCTAAATTTTAGTGTATCTAACTGCATTAAAATTTAACTTGACCTATTAGATTAGACACATTATACCTAAGTCTTCTATACCAGAATTGCCAGATACTTAAACTAAAGATATTTAAAACTATAGCGAACAATATTGACTAAAGCATACCATTTCTGGTAATTCTTATAACTACTACTTATCAATTATTCAATATTTTATGTCTACAATAAAATTGATCTTGACCTATATAATAACATTATAAGTCTTCTATACCAGACTTTTAAAACTAAATATATTTAAAACTATTGCGAACAATATTGACTAAAGCATACTTTTTCTGGTAAGTACTCTTATACTACTAATACTAACCCAATTTTATAAAAAAAAGCAAACAGAACACCAGTTATTACATTACTTTTGCATCAATGGCAACAAAGGCTTAATCCATAATCGGATGCCGCAGAAATCTACCAACTCGTCACTAACAATAATAGCTTTCTGGGTGGTCTGTGACAGTATGGCTCTGTGCCAAAAATGCAACAATGACACAAATTCAACAATCCCTGTGGGCCGGACTTTGACAAACCGAAAATGTCACTATTCTTTTGTCGGATCATCACGGTGGCGCTACCGCTTTCAATCCACTTGTTAGCAAAAGTCAGGTTTTTTGCACTTACACCATTTTGACGACAGATGACAAAGGTAAGGTGATTTGCGAAATACGATTTCAGATAGAAGTCGTAACGAGATTTATATATTTTTTTTACTAAAGACTTTTGAGAATAAAGAGTTCGATTTTTTAATTTATCAGTAACAGTAAGTTGTTTTTACAAAATTAGTTTATAAAAGGTCTACATTAACGATCATAAAACAAGAAAAAAAAGAAGTGCTTATTAGTTCGTGTTCCTCCAAATTAAAGGCTAAAATCGTGACTCTATAAAATTACGGCTATAAACGCGACTACATAATTAAAGCATCAGAAAATTCACCTACATAAAACTAAAAGTGCATAACACCTATAAGACAGCTGCGAAACAGTCGCAAACTCTATAAACATCACGCAAAGGTGCATGAAACCTATGTAGAGCTACGATTGTGCTACGGACGCACCGCAAACGCTGCTCCGAAAAAAGCCACATTTGCGCAAACAACGTCACAAAATCCGCAGCAGACTCATCCGGCTTAGGACCTAAAAAGCGCCGCCGGTGACACCTACCTCCCCCTCCCCCACCCCATTCGCCGTCCCACTCGCACGCCCGCGCTTCATCCCACAAACGACACAATGAGACACACACTTTTGCCACCAGACGACCCAAACGGCATATCCAACGCGCAGAAAACCCGCCCTTACGCGCCTAGCTTTAAAGCCATCGTCTAAATGCGCGACACATTAGAGGACACTATCATTACAGCGTATAACGTCACAACTTACTCATACGCCCTTTAAGTATCAACTTTATTTTAATAAGCATAGGCGTCAAATTTGTTTGTATCTTTTAAAGGTGGTATAAAGACACAGTTTTCAAATGTCACGCAGTGTAGTCGTCTCTTTTCTCCGGAGTCCTGTCGCATCTGCTGGCTCCTTTGGCATCCTTCAGTGTACACTGTCCCCCCGCACATCTTTCATCCCGCTCTTTGGCGCTGAAGCCCAGTGTCCGGCCTCGCAGACTGCCAGACGGTTGTGTCTGCCATACGCCATACATATATGTCTTACGTACTACATATAGGATAAAGGATTAGGTGTGACATGGACTGTGTAGTGACTGGCAGTGCTATTTGATGTTTGTTTGTGAGAAAAATTTGCAGAAGCATTCATGATTCAGGTCAGTTTTCCTTCTATTGTTTATTTTTCCGGAAACTTTAGTTGAAAATTGTTACAAAACAATAAGCTTTTGTTGTAATTATAAGTATTGTTGTCAAAGGTTAGGGGTAATATAATGTAACCTTTGTTTTTGACCGATAGCAATATAAGTATTCTATTGTCTTATTATAAACTTTTACGTAGGCACACCTATTCTAATCCAAAGCTTTTAAATAATATTCACTAATCCCTACAACATTTTCTTTGGATAATAATAACATACTTATTGAAATAAAAACGAAAATACTTCAGAGTTCATAAAACATTCATAAGGCACCTAATTTTATCACAAAGTTAAAATATTAAAGACGCAAAATAATTAATAATCTGAAATGAAAAATTTAAAATTAATAAAAACGTGTGTTAGCAAGTTTTAGCTTTTCGTATAATTTCCACACGGCGGCTTTTTAGTGTAGTTCCTTGTTTTTTTCAAAAGACTCGTTAAATCAAAACTTACATTTAAATCCTACTAATATTATAAATGTGAAAGTTTGTGGGTTTGGATGTTTGGATGTTTGTTCCTCAATCACGCAAAAACTACTGAATTTGGCACACAGATAGTACATAGCCTAGATTAAAACATAGAATACTTTTTATCCCGATATTCCCACGGGAACAGGAACCAAGCGGGTGAAACCGCGGGCGGCCGCTAGTGGATAATAAATGTAAGAATTGTTTGGAAAATACTTTTCACCCAATTTGGAAACGACTACGAAAAATATAAGAAGGAGCAAAAAATTTACCAGTGAAAACAAATTATAAAAAAAAAACAAATTCACGTCGCAAATAAACTTGTCAGAACTGAAACAACTATGTTGTAGAGACAAATATAATCATATTGATCGAACTAACGACAATTAACGTCCAAACTTTTCCCATCATTACATTACTAACACAACTATTAAAACATAGATTCATTGACAACAAAGTTACTTAATAGGTGTTGCTCAATTCAGCAATTAAAAACGCTAAATTTAGTAGGTGGCTAATTACGAAATTGGGTGCAGAGCCACTCAATTGATTGTTAAAAGTGTAGGCGTCGGTATGATCAATTGAAAAGATATTTAATTACGATTGAATTTGAATGTGTTAATTAAATATTGCGAGAAGTTATAAATGGCGATAAAAATAAATAAACTAGTGACTATGCCCAAAAATGAGCGACATTTTTAAAGATTTATTGACATAAATGATTGAAGTGTGTTGGATAATGTGCAAAAATGTGTTGTTTTATAAATTTTCATTGAGTGCTTTGAAATATTTTCAATTAGAAAACGTTTGGTCGAAAAGTTTGAAAAGATTTTTCCAGTAGATACTTCACATTGCTTGAAAACTTATTCGTTTTCTGTATAAACTGATCTGAAATTAGTAACAATGATTTTTTGTGTTGTAAAAGTATTATGTTTCAGTTTGACATTGTGTTTCAGTTTTAACATTACAAAGACTACTTGGTAGAGAAATTGTGTTTTCTAACATGTTTGTAGGGCGTGGAACTAAAACCAAAAATGAAATACGACTATTAATAATAAACTACAATAATACATTAGTAATTGCTTTACGTTGCAAAATTTCAAGCTTATTAGGTTATTGAAATGTTTAAATAAATTAACAAATCTAAATATGTGTATCACATAATAAAGTAAAACTTTACAAGGTTTACTTTATTATGTTTTAACATTTTTCTCATTGTGGCAAATGTTCGGAAAAACGTTGGACATTACAAAGTTGTTGAAAATTTTAGAGATTTTGTGATATCAATGGTTAATGTAAATCCTTTGATAACAACCTAGAACGATAGTTCCGAGAGGCTAATACTTAACCTATAATTACCTATGAGAACGAAAATACTATTAGGATTAGTAACTATTTTTCTCGTTACGATTAGGTGAAGTATGAAATCTAAATCTAAGCGAGTTTGGCCCAGTCTTTTTTTGCCTCACTTTACATAAAAAGAGAGGCTTCGAGTTGTTATTATTCTAATTATAAATCTTATTTTAAAATAGCAAAGATTTTCATTTGACTACAGTTAAACACCTTTGCTTTTTAACGGACTTCAAAAACAAAGGAGGATGTCAATTTGTCGCGAATATTTTATATGTGTTCTTAAATTATGATGATAGTTTATATATCATATACACAATAAATGCAATTGACAACATTTCCAAATTTTTTGTCCTTTGTTTTTATTTGTTATTTAGAAATTACTGATGAAAACAAGAGACAGGTATTTTTTTCATTTTCAAAATTTTTATTTCAAGTCATCATAATATTAATTTGAAAACTTATTCATTCTAAAAGAGCGTAAGTGCAGTTGCAAAAAAAAACCATTATAACCATATAACGTTACATAATTAATACCATATAACGTAACATAATTAATCATGTATTGATATTGCTTTTTAATTCATAACAGATGTCACTTAGTTTCAAGTTATGTTCTTGTGACTAAAAGTTTGATTTGGCAGTTTTTCTATGTAGGTTGTAAATTACATTAAAGCTAAATAACTTAACTTTTTAAGATTTTGTAAAATGTTTAGAAACATTGACTCTACCTTATTATTACAAGTTTTTAGTTACAGCAGTTCAATCATATTTTGTAAGTTTGAGTTTCTACAAATTGTGGTCAAGCTCCTATTAACTTACCCTTTTTAAATGTGTTACCTGACCTTCAGAATTTTACTAATTGAAGAACAGTACTTTTATACCAATCAAATTATCTTTAGGAGACAAACTTTGTACTTACTATATTTTATAAATAAATAAATAAATGCTTGGACAATTTCACACAGCGCCATCTAGCCCCAAACTAAGCAAAGCTTGTAATATGGGTGCTAGACAACTGATATACTACTTATATACTTTTTAAATATATACTTATTATACATAGTAACACCCAGACCTGTCACAGAAATTAAAATTCATCATTTCAATTTCCGCCCGCCCGGAAATCGAACCCGGGAACTCTTGCGTGGTAGGCGGCATGTAGACCACTGCACCACTCAGGTCGTCAAATGTTTAAATGTGGAAACTTGTGATTGGCTTTCGTTAACTATTTAAATTATCTATTTTACTTTAACCTAGCTATAAGTTTTCCAATTATTTGTAAAATAAAATAAAAAGCAAATCAATTCTCTTTTAAATTCAACCGCGCAGCGTAAATGATCGCTCAGTGTAAAATATCGAATCGATGATAAAGTATTTTTATAGATTTTATGTAAGGACATGTTAATTTAACTTTTAAATACCTCGCTTTAACAACGGGAGAGAAAGGATGGGCAATTCAAGAAAGTTTAATCAAAAATTTCTTTGAAGTTTTTCAATTCAATTTCAACATTTTCTTCCTTCATAACAGGGTTAAGTCTGTTATTGTTAACGTCATAATCGTGTTTCAATTGTGTTTCGGTTTTGTGTTTCGGTTTTGTGTTTAAGAAACAAGAACTGTGTCAAAAAAACAAAAAGTATTACAACTCAAACACAATTGAAACACGATTATGACGTAAACAATAGCAGACTTGGGCCCCAGGAGATTTTATTTATTAAATATTACCGCGCGGTATGGATAAGGCTTCGTCTAAGCATCGCGTCGCCGGTCGCTTGCGCAGCGTGACACATTAGTTGTGAGCAACGCCGCCGCTCGTCGCCGCGGGCGCAACGTCGCTTGCTACGCTTACAACACTCGCTGCTGATGGTCTAAGACAATCTGACAAAATCACATGCAATCTATGATGAAGGAAGTTATTTCATAGAATTTTTTGATTTTCAATTATAATGACATGTAAAAGTAGATAACTAAATTCTAATGTCACGCATATAAGCGTCTATCTTTCGCACGCGAATACGTCCGCATGCAAATTTGGAAAATCCTTAAGGGATCTTTGACCAGAATAAAAAGTATGTTTTGTTTTAACACAGGCTTTAAACTATCTGTGTGCTATTCTAAATCCGTTCAGGCGTTTTTGCATAATACATTTTCATGAAAAGTTTTATTTTTCTTTTATCTTCAACCTCTAACCGTCGCTTGCGCAGCGTGACGTATTAGTTGCAAGCATCACGCCGCCGCGCTCGTCGCCGCGGGCGCAACGTCGCAACACTCGCGATGCTGGTGTTTGAAGGAGTAGCTATACCTATTCCATTCAATCTCACATAGAATCAATGATGAAGTCATTTGTGGAATTGCATCATTTTTGTAATTTGTAACACGCTTGTAACTCAAATAACACCCTTAACACCAGTGGCTCTGTAAGCTGTAGACTTCATGTTTGTGACATCTTTTAACATTTTTTGAAATGGCTGAACTATTATATTTTTTGAAAAATTTAATATAACTGAATCGCCTTAAAAAACTACATTTAAAACTGAACAAAATATTTGCACAAAAACAGTTTTCAACATGAAAAATCAGTGACAACCTTAGGGCATTAAACCTAAGGTGACAACCATTAATACATTTCCTTTAACATACCTACTTTCGAACGTATGAATGTATGTATGTTCGAAATATGTAGTAATACGAAAGAGGTTCTACTCTTTCCAGGTATGTATATGCTATCTCATTTAGGCTTATACATATATTGCCCACCATAACGCTACAGCAAACTTCCCCCTTTTCCCCTCCACGCCCCCCTTCTTTTGGAAATTTTTTCGCAATATTTTGTTTAGAATGAAGTCCTTTTGATTGAAATCCGTCGATAAATAACGCTATAGCAAACTCCCACCCTTTTCCTCCCTGTTTTCCCCCAATCAAAAATCGCAAAAAATGAAATCGATTGAAAAATTCGACGCGTTCGTAGGCAAGAACAGACGTCTCTCTGAAAAGCTTTTGTCCGTCTGTCTGGACTGAGGCGCTTCTCGAAACTGAGGCGCTTCGCTCGATAAGTAACGTAGCCAGTGAAGCTAGTAAGTATTAAAAGCCTTTTTACACTTTCTACAAAAAATATTCAAATAAAAAAAAAACAAACTTCGTACCTTCCAAAAAATAATATTTTCTTCACAAGATATAAAATATTTCACTTTAAAACCTTGCTTTAAAAAACATATTAAAAGACTAACTTTTACAAATCACACCACAACATCATTACACAAAGCCAGTTCATCAAACACGCTAATGCAAAATACGTGAAGGCTGCATAGCATCCCGTAATGTCCGCCTCGAACCTTGCATTTTGCTGATGAGTCGATTTATTTCAATAATCCGCCATCTTGACCTGTGCTCCAGCTGTATTATATTCAATTACTTTAGCCCCAGGCGACGGCCACTTCCGATAGTGAAGAAATATGAAAGGTTTATCACTAAATCGCTTGGTGTTTTCGTTTTATCCACAACGGGGTATAGTGCTTGGCCTTCACCTCTCCTGATGTTAAGTGACGATAAGGCAGGTGGAAGCGCACTACACCCGGAATTTTCATCACTGAGGAACTGGCTATCTTACCTCTAATTGCCGGAACAAAACAATTTTTTAAATTGTTGTTATGGTGTCAGACTTAGGTAAGATGGTGGTAGTTAGCCAGGCGGACTTGAAATAAGCCCTACCACGCACCGACCAAACCGTCTACAAATTGTACTCCCCCTAGGAATGGAACTCAGGGCCCCTGCGTCTTACACAAGTGGGCGAGCCTACAGGGGCGGTAAATTAATTTTTTTAAGTCGGAAGGATAACGCGTTACTACGCTCCACGTTCTTCATGCAGATTCAGTAAAATCACATACATAAATGCATTTTAGATGTGTTGCACATTTTTATGCAAACTTGTCACTTTATATACAATTCTCTTTATTTCAATTTTACCGCCTCTGTCTCGCAGATTTTCTCGTTGCACGAAAGACGTTAAAGTCACACTTTTTAAGGCATATTGCCAAAGCATACCTATATACGGGAAATCTGTGGGTAAATCATACTAAAATATCGCTGGAGACTGCGAGTCCTTAATAATAATGTTGGGTCTACCTCGTTTTTGCAGTACATCCGGCATGTTTGCGGAGTACCAAACTGATGGCTTCGAAGCCATCTTACGTAAAAACACCACCTCCCTAATCCGCAGAGTGTGAGACAGTCCCAACAGCATCCTAAAGACCCTGGCCAATCGATACACTTCCCACTATGGAAGTGCTTTATTTGAAGACTCACAGCCACGGGAACCTACTCTTTTTTTTTTGATAGCCAGTCTTGGCACAATAATTTTAATATTCAATATAAATTAAATTACTAACAATAGTATTAAGGTTAATTACCAACACATATTATGGTTGTAATTTAACTGAAATAAAAAATATTTAATTTAATTTAATTTCTATGGTCTAGTGGCTTGACCACCCGTTTAAGAAGCAGGAGTCCCGGGTTCGATTCCCAGGGGAGGTACAATTTGTACTCTGGTGATGGTAGGGCTTATTTCAAGTCTGCCTGGCTAGCTATCGCCATCTTACCTAAAGTCGGACGTCATTATAACAATTTAAAAATTGTTGCGTTCCGGCAGTTAGAGGTAAGATAGCCAGTTCCTCAGTGATGAGGATTACGGGTGTAGTGCGCTTCCACCTTCGGCCTTATCCTCACTTAACATCAGGTGAAGAGAAGGCCAAGCACTATCCTGTTGTGCATAAAAAACTTTAAAATTACGAATTATGATCATTACGGTATTATTTCGCCGATATCAGACTTTGTTTCTAAAACTTCTTATTTCCTTACAAAAATTAAAGCTCTTTTCGTTGTAGCTTAGCCGAGACTTACGCTCGATTGCACTAAACTTAAGAATCACCTAAGTCTTTTCCTAACTACAACACGACCAAATTAGAACGGTGTCATAAACTATACCGTCATGTAGCTGTCATTCGCCTAGTTATCTTGGTCGAGTTGTAGATAAGAAAAGACTTAGGCGATTTTTTAGTTTAGTGCAATCGGGCGTTATTATATTTATTATAAACACACGAAGCATTAGTATGCTAAAGTATTCATACATTTGTGTACACAATAACATAATGTAACAATAACTTTTGCCGTTGTCAAAGAAATAAAAAAATTACAATATTGTTTAAAATTTAATTTCCTTAAAATTCTTCATGCCAAAGCTAAGCATTTTTTTAATTCATAACTTCTTTCAAAATTTACTTTAACCCCGAAAAGGTCTCAATTCTTTCAAGGCTTTGTTAGTTAGCAATATAAAAGATTTTCCTGGAAATCCTAAAATCCCTTTTCCAAATAAAAGTTTTTATGGCGTCAGTAGACGGCCAACATAGAAAAATTACGCGTTTTGCCGGAATCAAAAATTGGTAAGTAACATTTCTATGACACAAAATATAGTAGATACAGAAAACGACCAAACACAAAAAGTTTAAAAGTGCAAACAGTTTTTACGCATATCGTAAGTCGTAACCGTCGTAACACAAACCAGACGAAACACCTAATGTAGTTTATTATGAGTGTCTATGAATTTAAGTAAATAGATAGAACTTGGTTAAACTTGAAACTTCAACCGTGACCTTCATTGTTCAGTATCCATTTCAGTTTGTGAATAAACATCACTCAACGATTGATTTAATTAGGATTTGTAGATAGGCAATATCTTATACAGAGGAAAATCGATAGTTCAAGGTCAAGTTCATTCGTTGTTTACGTTAGAATTGATTACGTTGTTACTGAGTACCTATTGTAGTTTAGCCCTTTTTACACTTTTTACATTTAAAAGTGTAATCTTTCTTGGCACTCAAGGTGTATACATTATAATTATATAGTATATTATTTTATATTATTGTAATTATTATTATTTAACTACATAGTATTAAAATAAAGTATTAAAACTAGTAAATAGTAAAATAAAATAAAATGATAAATAACTTCACGTTTTTCGAATATTACACACATCAACTTTGTCTAGGGATACCAGGTGTTATTTTCATACAAACGAGATAACTTTAAAGCCTAGGTTTTCTGCCAGGGATGTACCTACTGTGCTGTGATCTAATGACGGCTATCCAGGTAGTGAATGGATGAGATTCTGATCGCTATACACACCCAACTGATCTGACCAGCATTCTAAAAACGTAATGGACATGTTTAAAAAAACCGCGAAAATTGCATGAAAATGTATGGAAATCCTCAAACTGAGAACTCTAACCCATTAATCTTTTAAAATGCTGATCAGATCAGTTGGGTGTGTATAGCGATCTGAATCTCCTCCATTCATCAGATTGCAGCACGGTACATCCCTGGCAGAAAACCAAGGCTTCAAAGTTATCTCCTTTGTATGAAAATAACACCTGTATCCCTAGACAAAGTTGATATGTATACTTCGATTACCTAATTAAAATGTTCTTTGGGTCTTCTAATTTGGGCATGTAGGCCGCGCTTTGAACCACTAGCGCCATCTGTTGCGCACGTATGGAACTAAAAGTGGTAAAGCGTACGTATGGATATAAATTTTTGCGCATCGTATCCACAACAATAGAATTATGTTAGTAATTTTAGAACACAATGTATCATATTCACGCAAATTAACTATTACTCACTTACTTACTAAGGCCAGTGTATCGGCCAATTAAAACAGTTTAATTAACATTTTTAATACTGTCAACTTAGTGAAACGATTTCATATTTTTAACCAAGTAAGTAACTCTGAAATTTTTACCAAATACTTTTCTCATTGCATCTTAAAGATTTCTTCAGCACTTATTTTAGTTGTTCAAGTTTCAGGCAATTCCCTGACCGAAAGTGATTTATTTAATAAGTTGTTAATAGAAAAGAGTTTTAATAAAACTCTTCGTGGAATTTTTAGGGCTCATAGTCTAGTATTTTTAGAAGGTATCACTTCATTCCCTCGCAGTCATTCGTAGAAGTAGATAGCAAATGTGTTAAAAACGGCCACCTTAAGCAGTTTTGTTATCTACTTCGAGCAGCGACGAGGGAATGTAATGATACCGTCTAAAAATACTAGACTGTGGGCCCTAAAAAATGCACGCGAAGTTTTATTAAAATTGGTCGGCGCCACTTTCGGTCAGGAAAGCGCCTTAATTATCGCTCACAGTAGGAGTGTCCGGCAATTAAAGCACGTACGCAACGCTTGTATACATCGCTGGTTTGAATCAATATAACTCAGCGTTTGCAACATTAACTCCTACGCACTAAAAGGAATGTAAGTAAGAGAGTTTTGTCTTATTGTCTCCATGAAATTATATATTTCTTCATCCTCAGTAGAGAACAAAACAATTCCAAATTAAATAATTAGATACTTACTTATCTTGCTAACTTTAGTAAACGTCGGGTAACTCAAGTTTATTAGTATAATTTTGAAACCTTTACAGTTTCTCATTTAATTTAATGCGACAGTACCACATATATCATACTAACATTAAACCACGGATCTACCCACGTTTTACTTGACGGAGTGTTAAAGCAACTCCCATCTGAGATCGTATCGAGCAGACAGACAAACATTAATACTGGCTTGTCAATGAAATTACAGGGTTTAATTGATAAATACACAAATAGATTTGTTAGGCAACTTCCTAAGTTAACTCTATGTATGGGTGTATCGATACTTTCCATCTAAATATGTTTAGGCAATGATAATAATTTAACGACGCTTACTTGCAATTGATTAGTCTGTTGAAATTAATATTATCTATATTAAATATTTTTTCAACTTACGCACTGAAGATCGTTAAATAAAAAAATTCTAGAAGTTTCATTTAGTATTAAAACCATGGTACCCATAGAAATAAACTTTATAACTTGTTATAAGAAAGAAAACATTTCAAGCAATCAAAAATTTACCAAAAGTAATGTTGTATTGTATGGTTATGTATTTACACCACAGAGTACTCTTTTATTGATTTACACGTTGTTTTTTAAAACCTGTGTTATAGATGTTTTATTACATCTCTTACATTTTTATGAATAAAGAAACACATTTTCTGATCACATTAGATTAAACTTTATAATTATTCATAAGGAACTGGGTTCTAATTCCTACACTTTAAGTTCGCTTCAAGATCAAAGCTTAAACTATGACTGAAATGAAAGTCGTTTTAAAGAAGGTATTTAATAATATATTTCTTTTTTTATTCAAATAATATTTAAAGTATGTAATTCATCTTCCAAAAACTCAAAGTGTTAAGGCTAATTACTTAAACACAAAAATAACCAGTCAGAGCACATGCAGTGTTTAAAAAGCAATTACACCACTTGCTCCGTCATTCGTTGCAACAGATCTCTGAAACAATCCATCATCTAATATGACACACTTTAAACTCCACTTCAAAATATGACACAGTTGAAACTCTACCATAAAGTATGACACACTTGAAACTCCGCCTACCGATGAGATCGTCACACAAATTTTACAGGCACGGAAAATACAGAATTATAATCGGGCAAGGAAATTATAATTGCATTGCGAAATTATTAGGTGCAAACATTATATTGGTAGAGCTGCCGCGGGCTCGGCATTATCTGATGAGCGAGGTACTTGACAGGGTAAGTGATGACTCCGCTGATAGAAATTCGAGTTTATTACTCATTGAATTTATGTTGCAGTTTCGTGTGTTTAAAATTCACTGACGGAGTTTGAGCAAAGATGTTTGGGAAAATGTAAACTGACCCTGATTGATAAATTTGTTCATGAAGAAAAGCTCTGACGGAATAATTTACGTTGCCGCTGTCTGATGTGGGCTTTTGCTTATGTGCATTTTTCTTGAAATTAACACACCTATTGACGAATTGTTTCTTAAATGAAAGACCACCCCAGACAAAGAATTTCTATGGATATATTTTAAGAAATTCCCCTTTCACATCTGTGAAAAGGAATTTCCATCCAGAGCAAAATTAACGTTATTATTGTCTGTCTTTTGTCAAAAAAGCTCACGTGCCTCGGGTCACTTTTCACAATAAACGCACGATTCTCAGAAACGGTTGACCTTTGTTACGTTTCTATCGGCCGGTTTCTGAATTGAGAAATTCAAGTTGAGCACTACTTAAGTACAAATTTTGTATGGGTGAGTAAGATTTAAGTAGTGCTCAACTTCAATTTCTCAATTCAGAAACCGGCCGTATGCCACCTTTTTGGCGCCGAATTTCGCAAACAATCTCTTATCAGTGAAAACGACCCATTGTGATGACATCAATGATTGCTGTTTCACATACGACGGTGGTGACTTCAATGGCGCCGCTCTTTTGTTTGCTCGCCGCTTATTGTTTTTCGTTAAAAAACCTTTTTCTTGCATTTGTATGCTATTCAAATCTATGAATGCGGTAACCAGTTTCCCTTTCGAATGTTTTTGCCATGTATTGCAGATTAAGTATTTTTATTGTTATTTTGTGTCCAAATGGCATTTTCAAGGTTGTAAAAAAATGTGCCTTTTTTTCTAATCAACTATAATACCGAATTAATTCATACTGAATCCATCTTGTACTTATTCCTCATAATATAAAACAACACAGCTACTATATCAACTTGCAATGAAAATAATAATAATGAACCTAAACATCTTTAATAACATAAATTACTCTTAATTAATAATTTTCCTATTGTAGTAAACTGTAAATTGCAATTGACATTTTCGACGTCAGCCATTTTTGATGTCCCCATTGCTGAGATATTATAGGCCTCCCTTATGGTGGACGGATGGAGGAGGATGGGCCATTACCCACCACGTAGGCCCAAAGCGGATTGTTGGATGTTAACGACTGCAAACGCAGCCGGGACCTACGGCTTTACGTGCCTTGATACATTTTTGGTCACCCATCCCATTACCGACCCTTGTAAAAGTTGCTTAACCTCCTCAATCGCAGGGCCAGACGCTAAACCACTGCGCCACCAAACTCCTGAAATGACCGAGTAAATGACATTATGCAAATGAAACAACCGAACTAAGTTGGTAGCACCGATAAATCAATAAATATTTCACCACCAAAGGAGACTTGAAATTCCCAACCGGCAAGTTATGAAATTCAATTATTATTTTATAACTCTCGTCGATGCCCGGAAAACGAGACACAATAGACTTTCTATTGTTGTCCGGACGCTGGCGACCGCTCGGGCATGTTGAATTAAAACGTGTCGTAAAATCGTGGTTAGAAAGAGTCAGGTGACGTTTTCTATTGTTTTATGACAGGTAAAATCGGTTAGTCCGGTCTTAGATCCCCACTCTAAGCGGCACCTTTTAGGAATTAGGAATTATCCCTTATGTCACAGGATTAGTCTTGTCTTAGACATTGCAGTGACCGCCGACGTGAAATTGGAACAAAAAATCCGTGTTACAGTAAAAAGTAGTTTGAACCGTCAGCGAATATTCGTGTTTTAACAAAAAGTGGACTTATACTTATGTTTCGTCAGTAAATATTCGTACTTTTACATTGCCAATAGTGGATTCAATATGTGTTAAGGTGTTAATCGAATTTCGAAATCATGGATGCGTGTAGCGAAAACCATTTGTCGAAATTAACCCTTTTTGTAAAACGATGGTGGGAGGACGGCTATAGTCAGGTCGGTAAAATGATCATTGTTTTGCTATGTTAATATTAATAGTGGAATGTACATACATCATGTTTATAATTATTTATGCCAAAGTGACTATTAGGTATAGCATTTATGTATGGCACACTAATCCTTGAATGAAAAATGGAACATGAAATTTAACAAAACCTCAATATTATGTACCTACAGAAGTTTATGACAGATTTATTAACTTTATATGATAAGCACTTAGAATTTATGTCTTCTTAATGTTTTATTTTTTTTATTTAGGAAACAACAGCATAATAATAATATAATAAAGCACATTAGCCTAACAGATTCCACTATTAGTGAACACAAACACAATTTCAATACAAACAAGATGCAATTATAACAAACGTACTTTTTAGGGTTCCGTACCCAAAGGGTAAAAACGGGACCCTATTACTAAGACTTCGCTGTCCGTCTGTCTGTCTGTCTGTCTGTCACCAGGCTGTATCTCATGAACCGTGATAGCTAGAAAGTTGAAATTTTCACAGATGATGTATTTTTGTTGCCGCTATAACAACAAATACTAAAAACAGAATAAAATTGATATTTAAGGGGGCTCCCATACAACAAACATATTTTTTTCCGGATTTTGGTACGGAACCCTACGTGCGCGAGTCTGACTCGCATTTGGCCGGTTTTTTAAATAGCAAAAACAAACTCAATAGGTAACTATTTGTGCTTACATTTTGTTTTTATATAATAATAATGGACTGTAAAATTAATAAAAAGGGTAAGAATGTACATCAACTTCTTTTTTAAAGAAGCGCTCAAAAAATTCCTTATTCTTTAAATAGGGATACGCAACAATCGAGTTTAAGTATTTTTCCATATTGTCGTTACAAAGTATTTTGTACAAAACCCAATCATAGTACACCAGCTCAGCTTATAAGCCGAAAATCTATACTTTACGGAGCGTTATCCAATTATTATTTAATACCCATAACAGGAGGTGTGTTAAGCCCAGATTAAGATAAGCCAAGACGCCATACTGTCCAAGTATATCATTACCAGTATTAAAGTTAAACGATCCGGAGTGGATAATTTAGGCATCTAAATTGTATCAGAGAGGTTAATGTGATGTGAAGAAATTATAGTGTCTCTGTGTGACGTCTTTTATGTTGCGTCAACTATACTTTGTGATCACACGCTCCTCTGTAGGTATAATATTATTAGAAAATCTTTGAAGGCTTAAATCTTTATTTTCATTAAACAATGTTCGGTTATTTGAATTTGGTAAATTTAAGGAAATATATGGCCCTTTCAAATTTTTGGGATGTTTTAAAACTTTTAAAATCATTTCGTTAGAAAGGCTTGAATAGAAATGATAATTAAATTTTTAGATTATAGGCATTCACAAAGCTATTTTTACATTAAGATAATTAATATATTAGAAAAAATGCTAGAAAAAATCGACTCACCCTAAGCACCCTTCAGAGGTAGGTACTACGGGTGAGTCGATTTTTTCTAAAGAATAATTATTTTTCAAAACAGTTCTTAAATAAATACAACTAAAATGGCGTTTACAAAAATATTTTCTATAAAGACTGACTCAATTGGTTTTAAGTTTATTTCAATTAATAATCTAGAAAATAATCGTCCTTTAATAATTTCGAAGGTTTCCAGACATATTGACAGATAGTAAAAAGTTATCTAATATCCTTTTTATTTTTACACTATATTTATACAAATTGTGAGTTAGTAAGATCTTATAAATTTTCAGTCTTAAGCTTTCCAATATTCTCCATAATATAGAATGCAATTTCGATCGGTCTGTTATTTTAGTGTACTCATAAATCTTCTTAGCATCTGAAAAATTTTATACCTAAATCACTTTCACACGGCATGTTTAGAACTTACACAATTTACAATTTGACGTTTGGGCTGTTTTTAGTGGGTTTGCATCCCACGTTGCTTACGTGAAAATATTCTATTTATTTTAAATGAAAAATAATTTGGATATACAGGGTTATTTGTAAAACAAACTCGCAGGAGTAGATTACTAACATCATTAACAATAATATTTGTTCTACGACTTTTCCGAAAACAGACAAAAAAATTCAATTTACCATACAAAATATCTGAACAGTGATCGAAAAGTCGGATACAGTTTTTGTCTATTTTCGGAAAATTGGTAGAAATGTTGTTGTTAGAAATCTACTCCTGCGAGGTTGTTGGTGTTTTACAAATAACCCTGCATAGAACAATAAATAGTTCTTTCTTTTGCGAATATAGCATAATTAAATAAAATCTATTTTTTAAAGAATATTCTAAGTTCTAACTTTATAAATAACATTTTCTGAATTTCAAGGAAAACAATTAAGGTGGTACCCTGAGCGAAAGTGGCGCCGCGGTGAATTTTATTTAATATTATAATTCTTATACCCAATTTTAATAATGTTAATCGTGGAGATTTTAGGGCCTACAGTCTAGTATTTTTAGACGGTATCGTTACATTCCCTAGTAGTCACTGCTAGAAGTAGATAGAAAAACTGCTAAAAGTGGCCGTTTTTGACACATTTGCTATCTACTTCTACAAATGACAACAAAGGCATGTAGTGATACCTTCTAAAAATACTAGACCACGGGCCCTAAAATCTCCACGAAAAACATTATTAAAATCTTTTTCTATTAATAACTTATTAAATAAAAACCTCTGAGGGCGCCACTTTCGGTCATACAACCGCCTTAACAACCAGGTATGAATTAAATAAATGCTTGAACAATTTCACACAGCGCCATCTAGCCCCAAACTAAGCAAAGCTTGTAATATGGGTGCTAGACAACTGATATACTACTTATATACTTTTTAAATATATACTTATCATACATAGTAACACCCAGACCCGTCACAGAAATTAAAATTCATCATTTCAATTTCTGCCCGGCCGGGAATCGAACCTGGGACCTCTGCGTGGTAGGCGGCATGTTGACCACTGCACCACTCAGGTCGTCAAAACAATGGGGTCAATGTTGACAACATTTCTTTATGTAACGTTATCAGTATCTATTTCGATTGCTTACAATTGCAAGTAAAACCTTCCTTTAGTAATGTTCATTGTAAAGAATATTTCGTCTCTCAAAATTTACACGAACCGATCACACCACGATATTCCCATTCCTGAAATCGTATGCTCTAAAAACTATGCTTCGTATGCTAATCATCGTATGCTAAACGGTAACGAGGTCGGATCGCTTCGGTGCTTTCTCCAAAACACTGATTCATTCATTGGTGTTACGATAATTAAATTAATGGTTACATTCGACCACCCACACTGTATTGTTTGACTAACGACAAATATTGATACAATCGCATCGGTTAGTATCAACCTTGTGCGTCATGCATTTATGATGGCTTGAAGACATATTGATAAGAATTAGATATTTATAGAAGCCGCTTCGAAATTTTTTATATTAAATAAAAAAATTCTCATAGAATAGTGGCAATATTTTCGTTTTCTTTTACAATGACCATGATGGATGACTATCAGTCGTTATCATTTTGTCCCACTGCAGGGGCACAGGCCTTCCTTATAGGTGGATAAGGAGGATGGGCCATTACCCACCACGCGGGCCCAGTGCGGATTGGTGGGTGTTATCGACTGCAAGTTCACCCGGGACCAATAGCTTAGTGTGCCTTCCGAAGCACGGAGCAGCTCAAAATAATAAATTTTTGGTCACCCATCCCATGACCGACCCTTGCAAAAGTTGCTTAACCTCCGCAATCGCTGGGCCAGGCGATAAACTACTGCGCCATCGAGCTCCTTCTTTTACAATACAACACAGTTATTTGTTATTAACCGACTTCTTTTAGCGTACCTAGTCTGACGAAAATAATGTGTTATGTTTGTATAGAACATTTTTTGAAAATCAATTAAACTTTTCAACCATTAAAATCTGCTTTCTTTAAACCACTGAGTTAAATCAGCACTATCCACAGATTAAGTAAGTCCCTCGCAATCACAGACCCAATCACAGTATATCCTTACCCTTTACTTTTTATTGGCCGTATAATTACGCGCAGTCTCAGTATCAACTTGATTCTCATCCACTTAACTGCTCTATGCAAGTCTAATTATTAGGCTGTGGGCTCTGCTTTGAAACAAGTGTGTGGGATATGCGGAGCGAAAAGCGTATAGGGTTAATTTTTTATATGTCACGTGGCTTTTGACTTATAAAATTCTAGATTTCACAAGTCATGGCACTATTAATAGTTTATGATTAACTATCGTGGGATTTTGTCGTCATTCCATATAACGTTATGTTTTTACCGCAACGCAAGCCACATGTGGCCCGTCAGTCAGCAATATGCCAGTGGCCCAACAGCAATAATATTCCCGTATATTTGAAAAAAAAATGTTTTTTGCATGCTTTATGTTTTTAATTTGTGCTGGTGGCCCGCCATTAGTTCATCATTTGCCCAAGTGGCCCATGGTCTAAATAATCTGTGCATCCCTGATTTAAAGGATGCCCGTGTCTTAATTATTTATGTCTTTTTTATACTAACTAGACTCGTAGCAAGCGTAACAAGGACAGACTTTCGTGAAGACCGTTTCAGGGACTCAAAGTTTAAGGCAATAAAATAAACTTGAAAGTTGTATCTTTAGTATGGGCTTACGAATAAATTAATAGAACCTATACGAGGTTCAACACTTGAACAGTAAATAGTGGCCAAATAAGGCCACAATAAAACATGTAAAAGCCATTTCTCATTACCTTTATTTAAGTTTTCCCACACGAAATGTGTTACCGACTCCGGCGCACGTTTAAAACACTCATTACGCAAAACGGCAACGCATTTTGCGCTTCACTGTACTGGAACCTGTTTACTTACTTCATGTATCATGCCCTGAACAATATGGCATGTCACGACGAGCAACCAACGAAAAAAGATCATCGCGAAACGCGCATTTTTTAAAAAAGGAAAGAAAGTTACTGAGTATCCGATATAACACCATACGTCACGGTAATAAGGTACACTTTGTTACGATGCGGTAAGAAAAAAAATCCGTGAAATATGTCCGCTTGTCCATTGCTCTGCCGGTAGGCGTGGGTCAGATATACCAACATATTTATGTTCTTCGCCCGAGGCAACGGAAAATGCACTCTTTCGGGACGCAACAAGTGTCGTGTTGATGTGTGGAAATGTTTGCGGGTCAGTCACCTCGGCTTAACATTGCGACTTTGGACGATTTTTTGTATGTTTTTTGCTGTTGACTGTTGACAATTACTCGTAACGTTCCCACAGTTGGTGGACATCACTATCTTACGGAAAACGACTCTTAAAATTATAAAAAAACTGTACAGGTGCATCTTTTTAATGTTAACTTTTTTTAAGTAACTAAAATGTCAGACAATAAATAAGCAAAATGCTATTATTATAGGTAATCAAACAGTATTGCACAATTTGCATACTTAAACTTACAAAGTATATTTCTGTAAGTTTAAGTATGCAAGTTGTGAGTGTAGTTTTTTCCATAACATACCTACCTCAATATTTTTTCTTCCAAATAAACATTGCAGAAGAAACAACAACAAGTCTTGAATGTAAATGACAAAACTGCGCAGGCGCATATTTGCAATTTTAACTTATTTTTGGTATGTAAAGTGTTAGTAAATAAAAAATATAAATTATATCATTATGGGCAATCGAACAATATATAAGTAGGTAAGCATTATTAAACTTACAACATATTAGTACAGTAGCCTATTAGTAGCATATTAGTACCAAAAAGGTTACCGTTTGCCGTTGTAATATAGTTATTTATTACGAAATTATAGATACTTTCCAAGTTTTACAGATCGCAACCCGCCGTAACCTATATTTTTATATCTATTTATATTCCAGTTTAGCTATTGTCGTGTTCTACAGCTTGGTTTCATTGTCACAGATAAAAGTAAGAAAATAAAAAGTGGCCATACACAGATTTAAGACCTGATGAAAATGGTTGGACTTTAATCTGGTCTTAAATCTGTGTATGGCTACTTTTTATAGTCTTACTTTTATCTGTGGCAATCAAACCAAGCTGTAGAACACGACAATAGCTAAATCATGTGGTAAACCTTGAAAAATAAAAAAATATCATTTTTGGAGATATACAAATATAGCTTACGGCGGGTTGCGATCTGTAAAACTTGAGTTAAAGTATATATAATTTCGTAATAAATAACTATATCACAACGGCAAACGGTAACCTTTTTGGTGATTTAAATGTTCTACGGGCTACTGTACTATATGAGTTTGTGAATTCTGCCACAACATTTACCTACCTCAATAATATTTCTTCCAAATATAAATCTAAGTAGGCTAATTTAATTAAAGTATACGAATCAACTTTGTTACGACGTGATCGGATAATGGGCATACAGCATTACAGCCTACAAACGCCCCTAGTCGACTCATAGTAATGAGAAATTTCTTTTTTAAAATTAACGCATTCACAATTTAAAAAAGCTATTAAAATGTTGCTCCTACTAATATTATAAATGTAAAAGTTTGGATGTTTGTTACGCGATCACGCAAAAACGGCTAAACGGATTCGAATAGCCTGGATTAAACATAGGATACCCGGTCAAAGGATCCCTAGGGATTTTCCGAATGTTCCGAATTTTCAAAGTCACGGTCCGAAGCAATAGCTTCCTAAATAAAATTAATAAAAAAAGCTAATACATTTAAAAGAAATTATGAAATACTTCCAGCAAAGGTGGCAAGGATTAAATTCCAAGAAAGATAGTCATTATAGTTTTCTCTTTAAATCGACATAATTATAAAAATGATACAGTTTGAAACGAATAACGTCGCAGCTCGGAGATAAATCTACTTGGTTTTAAGAAGGAAATTGCCTTGTGTACGCCCTGTAATTAGGGCCCGTCACTCGTTCCAGAACGTATGTTTTTCTTAAACGACACTTTATTATACAGCGATTATCCGTTTTGTGGCATTAGAAACGAAATGTTTTAAAATCGTTTTTTGTGATTGCTGGCGTTTTGTGAAATTACCCGTTTGGTTTGGGCTGTCTCGCCGGTAATGACGTGGTGTGTCGCCACACGCCAGTGACAAACGGGTCGCAACAGGCGACAAATGTTTATTGTCACGAAAACATTAACCTGCACGGTTATTAGCGAAATTGTTGATATGATACTGGTTTGATAAATTTAAAGTTTCCATGAAAACGTTTGCAAATGGGAATGAATTTGTGAATTCGATATTTGTGACTTTGGTGTTTATGTTATTCAGAAACTTGTAATTATAAGAAAATTATACGAGTAGTACTAGTAACACATATTGTAGAGTATTTGGCAAAATGTTATAATACATTTAATTACACATAAACAATCTTTATTTTATAAGCTTAAAAACAAATAGTTAAGGACGCTTTTTTGTTAGTTTGTCTTTTAAAAGAACATAACAAGATTAACAGATTTAAAGTCAAATTAACCTTAAAAGTACACTTTTCACTATACAACATGTTACCAAAAAATCCTAATGCCGAATATGGTAGATAGGGACCATCGATTCAGAGTTGGTCCCATAGTAAAAGTTATTGAGTTTGATGGTCCCTAAGTATCTATACCATATTCGGCATTAGGGGTTATTTTGTAACACGTTGTCCATAAAAAGGAAAAAAATAGAGTCAAATTCGAAAATAAGCGGCAACATTGTTATATAATGGTTCATTCGTAAAAAGTCAAGGATGATAACCATTTCAGAAACATTACTTTAATATTGAATCTTATCCCTCGCATTCATTCGTAAGTGCATATTAAAATAGTGGTCAAATTAAACGAAACTTAACTTTGACAACCCGACCTGAATGCTTACTAAATGAATAGTAATTTAGTTTTTGGATTAAATCGTTCCGAACACGCGACACAAACCACTTTTCTATTCTGGAGTGGATTCAAAGCCGTCATTTTACACAATTTTACCCAATTGCTCTCCGTTCTCAGAATTAATTTGATATTAGCCTTTGAAAACGCAAGGTGTGGTTTTGTGTTCGCCTGATAGTTATTTTGAGGAGTTTATACAACCAGTGTTTAGGTTTCTCTAGACTCGATAATCTTTTAGAATTAGCCACATATTCATTCATAGCCGTTTTTCGATTGAATTCATTTATCACAACATGTTATTTGTTAAATCAGACGACGTATGATTACGCATTTACAAGACTATAAATTTATACACATGAGGAATAACCTTATCCTTTTTTTATAAATATAAAATGGTTTCTTTTTTGTTACAGGAATCACAGACGAGCAACGCTGAGAGATGGAGTGGGCGAGGGCCAGAACACAACATGGCTTTGCAACAGATTCTCAAGCTTCAAGAAGCACGAGCTCTTCACAAAACCTCACTTCTTCCTATCTACAAAAAGAATGGCCTCCCTTCACCCCCTGGAGATAGCCACGAATACGACCAAAGCAAAAGTGAGAAGAAATCAGAACCTTACGACACACGCGCTTTTGAACAATTGAAAATTGAAGCAGAGTTCAGAAAACTTATGGAACAATCTGCGAAGGATGCTCGCAATGAAGAATCTCTTAAATATCTACAGCACATGATGGAAGCAAAACAACACTTTGACTATCTTAGAAGCATCCAAGAGAAGCAGATGAGGGCCTCAGCAGAAGTCGATAGAGCTGAGGTGAAAAAAGAAAGACTTTCGCCGGTGCAAAGTAGATCGTCTCCCATCCAAAATATTTCACCGCATAGAATGTCTTCAGCTGAACTGTCACCAAATCATAGTGTCCGTTTATCTACCTCATCCAGCCCTCTCTCCACTACTAGTCCAGTTAATTCATCTCCACTTAGTCATCTACAAAACATGCAACCTTTTGATTTTCGAAAACACAAATCCAATGAAATGAGCGAGAAGGAAGATAACAGAAAATTAAATTACGACATGAGTCACGCCGAAAAAGCTACAATGGATTTAATGAGAAGCCAGTTTTTCAATTTCCCACTGCCTGGTAATTTACCAATTCCACCTATTTCGATGCCATCAACCTTCAATCATCCGGCGGCCATGGTAGCTGCGCTGAGTCAAAATCCTATGGGTCTCGCTTCACTTCAAGCATTAATACCGCAAATGTCCGCAAAACCAGCAGATTCCATGGACAATAAATCTAGCAACATGTCTGGAAAAATGAGGCTGGACAATATGCGACCAGACGATGAAAACGTTCTCAACCTAAGCAAGGATTCCTATGAAGCGGCACAGAACTCTAGAAATTTGTTATTAGGGAAATGTATTACACCACCTAAAAGACAATGGGGAGCATCTCCAATGCCTTTGAACTTAGGAACTCATTTTATCAATCCTGCTACTGGAAAGAAAAGAGTACAGTGCAACGTGTGTTTGAAAACTTTTTGCGATAAAGGCGCGCTAAAGATACATTTTTCCGCAGTTCACCTTAGAGAAATGCATAAATGTACCGTGGAAGGCTGCAGTATGATGTTTAGTTCGCGAAGATCAAGAAATCGTCACAGTGCTAATCCAAACCCGAAACTTCATTCGCCACACTTAAGAAGAAAGATTTCTCCTCATGATGGTAGAAGTGCACAAGCTCATTCTGTTCTAATCCCACCTCACTCAGCAGGACTTAGTATACCACCAGTAATGAATTCCATGCATCCATTTGGGTCCTACCCTCTCATGAACTCATCTCACAACATGAGACAGTTTGCCTCAAATGTACCTTTAGACTATAAGAATAATGTAAACATGAATTTTGCGTCTGGTATAGATCACTCACACTTACGAAGAGAATCCAGTTCTGTAGAAAATAAAGACCAAGATGGTCAGGTTGAGTCCGATGAAGATGATGGAATAGTTGTTGTGGCTGGCGATGATGACGATGATGATGGAGAGCATATTGATACCAGTGACTATTATTCCAATATCAATAAATCAAATGGATCAGTTGATGATTCAGAAACAGAATATGATCAAAGAAGTGTTAGTGATAATAATGATAATATCGAAAACAGAAAAGATGAAACTATTAATACTGAAGTAAAAAGAAAACGCAAAAATTTGAATCCTACTAGATTGCACAACAACCACTCGCCTAGTGAAAATCTCAATCTAAACGATCATTCTGAAGAAGCTTTAAACGAAAACGACTTCAGTGCCTTAGATCTTAAAAGAGTTAAAACTGAAGAAAGTGAAAAAACTGTAGACCATCCAGAACTTAAAAGTAAGAATGAAAGTGTTACCGGTAAACAAGAAATCCCTGCCGTCAAACAAGAACCTATGGAGGTCAATTACACTGCCCAAGACTTAAGGGTAAAGGAAGAACCTACCGAAGACAATACCAAAAAATGTAATGCAAATGATACCATTCAATCAAGTGAAGATCATTTTTCATCGGAAAATGCTTTAAAGAGATTGGAAAGCTTATCAAAGGGAGATTTTCCGAATGTGAAAAAGTCTGACATTCATAATTCAATGGGTCCTTTCAACTTATCATTGAACGAGTCAGTTGATTATTCTGATAGATCTCCGTCCTCATCAGTATCCAGCTTCGATTATGCAACTGATGATAATCAGGGTCAGATATTCGGTCACTTTGATAGTGGTTTTTTCGTTAGCACTACTGATGTGCCTCTCGATCAAGAAAATCCTCGACGCTGTGCTGTCTGCGGGAAGTTATTCCAAAACGTGTATTTATTAAAAACACATTACCAAAACGCTCATTTAAAATTAATGTACAAATGTAATATCGAAGGCTGCAGAGCATCTTTTCAATCAAAACGAAGTAGAGATCGACATAGCGCAAACGAAAGTCTTCATAGGAAGATACTATCATCTGAAGATTTAAGGATATGTGACGAGTCTTCATCACGATTATTAGAGAAAGTTAGGGAACAGATGGAGCTGATTTCGCGGTTCAATGAGGAAGAACGTGCTGTACCCTACATCGAATCCCATAAATACTACAGAGCAAAGGAGTCAGATAAAATTAGGAGTCAGTTCAGTCAGCATATGCCTTTTAGCCCTCCTTACCCACCTTTGCAGTTACCTGAGGCTTACCTGAGCAATCGCGACATGTTTGCTCAGCATCCATTCCTCTTCGCACCATTCGGAATGCTCCCTAACTTCCCACCCCTTCCTTTAGGATTCCTCCCACCTAGTCTTAACGCTTTCGGCTGCCAGAGCCAAAATTACTCTCCACCTCTTCCTCGTAAGCTAAATTATTTCATCGAAGACGAGGCTCCACGACCGAATAAGGATGGAACCTATCCTTGCAGAGGTTGTAGAGACAACTTCAAGGATCTAAATACTTTAAAGGTACATTGTGAAACTGTCCATGTGCAAGCTTTGCACCGGTGTACGTTAAACGGATGCAATGCTGCCTTCTTCTCGAGAACTAAAAGAAATATGCACTATGAATCTCACATGGCGAGACGGCAGAATGGAAGAGGTATCGCAGTGAATACATCTTGACCTAAATAGACCTTAAAACATTGATATAAAACCCAATCTCCAGTGCATTTGTGATGTTATTATTTATATTTACCAAAAAATGTGTTGTATCTGTACAGAAATATCCCAGTACCTTTAAATTCTCATAGTTTCCGTTATAAGATAGTTCAAAGATGGCATTTTTAGCTTGAGATGATTGTAAATAATATTAGTTTATAAAAATAAGGTTTTGTAATAAGCATTTGTAAATAGCTGTAGTATGTTATACTTCTGATGATCTTTTTGTATAAAAACATAGAAATCTCGACATTCCATAGTAATAATTTGTGCAATAAAAATGTATATAAATAATTATAATAATAATGTACAAAATTATTCTTAGTTTTAATATTAACAGTTCAATATTTCTTTTTGTAAGCTGGTGTTTATATTTGGTTTTTGATTATCTTTAAGTCTCAAAGAAATCCTTTTATGTTATTGTAATCAGAAACCAATATGTTTAAAACCAGAACTCTTCAAAATATTATAAAACGGCATATTAAAATTGTTAAATATAGAAATCATATCTTTTGCATATTTTGGTGCTAATAAAAAAATGCTGTAAAATTTTGGCATCATTTTCAGTACTGTACGCGTGTGATGTTGTATTGTATAAAAAAACCAAAAAGTATTAAATGTTTAAGATAAGAAACTTGAAACTGTATTGTAATAAAAACGCATGTTATTCTTCCTCTTGCCAAACGACAATGTAATAAAATGTTTTGAAAAAAAAACCTTATTTTTTTATTTTTCACCAGTCCATAAAATATTTTGAGAAAACGATAAATTACTCATTACTGCCTATCTTCTATTCATCCTTAACGTTGATTAAATTTTGAAAATACTGCGATATCCTTTCTTTCACCTGTTATTCCAGTAAACTTATGAATCGCCTAAGTCTTTACCTAACTAAGTACAACTCGACCAAGACAATTAGATGAATGACAGCTGCATGACAGCATCTAAGTATCTACATGACAATGAGACCGATTTAATTTGGTTGAATTTTGTTAGGACAAGACTAGGCATCTCTTAAGTTTAGTGCAAACGGGTGTAAGTGCTCCTACATTAATAAAAAATATTTGTACAAAATTTCAAATTCCTTAGTCCCTATAGTCACAGAACTCACAGACAGAGGAAATTAAAGTATAATATAATTAGAGGAAATTAAAGTGCCCTTAAATTAATGATTGTAAATTTTGCAGAAAGGAAACATTACTTTATTTTTAAAAATTAGTAAAATTGCATTTAAAGAATCGAACGGGCTAAAATCCAAAAACATTATATCCTGTACTTTTAGTCCGATCAATGAGCATATTTGTTGTATGGAGACTACCGAATAATTCTCCCGTCAATGAAATTTGGCATGTGATGACGTTAGGTAATACAGATTACAGATGCACAATAAGCCAATATTTTTTTTTACGAGAAGTTAGGTATTTTTACCTAAACATAAAAATCGCTTATATCTCTCTGTGAATATTTTCTCGGGCTGAAACACTTTCTGTATACGTACTTATGTACTTGTTAGAATAAGTATGTAAAGGAATCCAATCTTTTTTCGACTTCAAAAATACCCCAAATTTAACTTTTAACCTTTTTCAATATATCTCCTAATGAAAAAATTGTCTGTTGATTATTCTTTTTTAATGTGCTTTTATATCCTTAAATACATAGCTTTGTTCAGTAAGCCAATAAATTTTCTTCTTTAATCATATTTTTTTTATTTTTTGAACTTAAGTGGTTATTTACGTAATGTGTAAAAATACTCGGTCCATTTTTATACTTTTATTAAATAAATTATTTTATATTAAAACAGATTTATTAATAATCCAAGATATTTTCGAACGCGCATATATTTTTTATGATAATCGCCGATTTAGGATAGAGCGTAAGAAAGGGTTGACCTTCACTTGACTACTTGGAGCTGCTTAGCCACGCACTTTTAGAGTAGTGCGCGTAGTAGTAGTAGTTTAGAGTAGAACGCCACAAGTCGTACTTCGTACCAGGCGTGAAAGGTATCTCCAGACATTTCTGGAACTTCTGGAACGCCAAATTTTAAAATTGGCCAATGACATCAGTTGATGTACAGAGGTCGTTTTCGGCGTTCAAATTGATACTGGGTGATCAACGGTATTTTTTTACATTATGCATATTTTGGACATATTAACAGTTTTTAGTGCATATTTTGGCCTTTTTAGTGCATTATTTGCATGCATATTTTGGCACTTTGTTAGTGCATACTTTGTCCGATGTCTAGTCTATTCAAAAAGATGAGTGTATTGTGTTCACGGTTCATGTATGTTTGTATGTATGTACAACAGATTTAGATGTGTGGGGTATCGTTAGAATCCTTACATTACGCTAACTAAGTGAACATGGCCTTTTTTGAAAAACCCCCTGATGCCAAATATAGTAGATAGGGACCATCAAACTGAACAACTTTTACTATGGGACCAACTCTGAAATTGAGAAGAAAATCAGCTGTTTCATACAAAAAATAATGACGAATAAAATCTTCATATAAACAATATTAACGAAATTGTCAAAATGTATCTAAGGCAGCCATTACAAATGCTCATGCAAGCGGGATCCCTTGTTTTCGCATAATTGTTTTATACCTAATTTGATTTGGCATAACGGCTTTGGCATAATCTTTTTTGTCATAATAATACTTTCGCATAATTGTTTTTTGGCATACTATTTATATTAGCATAATTATCATTTAGACTAATTTGTTTTCGCATAATGTTATTATGCATATTTTCTATTCGCCTAATATTATTTAGACATAAAAATAAAAAAAAACAATAAGAATGAATATTTTTACGCACTCATTTATGTTAATGCAAATGGGGTAGGTATTGTATTGAAATGCCAAAAACTCATCACACATACGACCTAAATATCGACTCATAAAACACCTATTTTTAAAATACCGAAAATCTTTAATGTCAATATCCAATAGAACGAAACTTGAAAGATTTATTATTAAATGACTGATGATAGTTCGAAACCCTGAAAGTTAAAATGCCGATAGTTAAAAATCCCGAAAATCTGTTTAGGTCTATTAGGTGCGACGACGAGCGAGCGTAGCGAGCAAGGAGGAGGTAAGGTTCCATTGCGACCAACAACGCACGAGCCGAGCGAGCGAAGCGAGCGTGCCGCGGCAGCGGCCGGCGAAGTGCCAGCACCGACCTGCTGGCATGTAACCCTCAATTAACCTTCGGTTTTTTAAGCTTCGGGATTTTGTATTTTAGGTAAAATGTTCTTTCGTGATTTTAAACGTCGTGATTTTTTTGTTTATTAAAATATGCGTAAATAACATTATGCGTGTTTAAATTTATGCTAAAGAATATTATGCTTAAACATGATTATGCTTAAAGTAGTTATGCTTAAAAAAATATGCATAAGCTGTTATGACTAAATAATATTATGCGTAAACATCATTCGGCGAAATCATATTATGCTATGACATATTATGCCTTAAAATTTTTTGCAAATACATAGGGAACCCATGCAAGCATCAGTCAAATTCCATCAGTCATGTCAGTCACGGCTGTGACTGACGATTAACCTACCGTGTAATGGGGTGACTGATGGTTGCATGAAGTTGATTTCTTCTTTCCATCAGTCAGTCAGTTAAACGTGATTCATGACTGATGTCATAAATCACGTTCATGACATGACAGGAATTAGACTGACGCGTCAGTCAAATTCCATCGAATTTGACTGATGCGTGCATGAGCGTGTAATGGCTGCCTAACAGCTGTTTATTTTTTGTGGTTTCAGAGTTTGTCCCATAGTAAAAGTTGTTCAGTTTGATGGTCCTTATCTATCGAATTCAGCATTAGGGTTTATTTTTTGATATCCCATTACTCTCGTATTCCGGAAAGTAGTGACACTAAACTCAATGTATGGCGAGGTCAAAATTTTGTCATAGATGAATTCACATGGCAATATTAAGGCAGTTCAGGTAAAACTGAGCTGATTTAACTCAGTAGCCATCTGCCCCCCCCTTGGCAGGTAAAGGGGTGGCATTCATAGAGTCACGCCGCCACCGCACTTCAGAAAAAAAAATCGGGTTGCACTCCGGGAGTGCCGGCAGAAGTGAAAACTTGAATATTAACGTTGTACATTTTGATATTTTGGAATGGTTAGGGAATAATTTTGCACGATTGCCGTCTTACGAATTTACTCTGTATTTGAATTTACGAATACAAAACAGTATTGTACGAAAGTCTTATCCATAGCTTGACAGAAAATCTAGTTTTGACACTGAAATAAAAAATTAGCGCGTTGCTACGTCTTGAAATGACGCGCCGCCATTTTCACCGCGCCCCGTAGAAAGAGAGGGGGATACTTTCGCCGCCGGCTGTCTACTCTCCATCCGTCACATCCGTTTTACGAATTTTCGATCAGGGTCACGTGATTCTTACTGACGCGAGTTTAGCATTTCCCATTACAAAAAGCGTACAACGCCACTAAAGAAGTTTTCAC
The DNA here is from genome assembly GCA_943789525.1 of Agriphila geniculea. Lineage (NCBI taxonomy): Eukaryota > Metazoa > Arthropoda > Insecta > Lepidoptera > Crambidae > Agriphila > Agriphila geniculea. The sequence goes on along the minus strand of OX038887.1, from coordinate 16,389,045 downwards.
TTCAAAAATCATATCTCCTTCAATATACCAACCACCTCGAGTGTGGTATCATATCATGATAAATCATGGATGAGGAATCCATTTTTGAGACATTTAATATACAGCTGATTCAAAGATAAACCGGCCAAGCCAAATGAATAGTATCGTTTTACCTGAAAATAAAACGGTTATTAAATCATCATCATCATCATATCAGCCGCATGACACCCACTGCTGGGTATAGGCCTCCCCTAAGGATGTCCACAACGATCGGTCCTACGCTGCCCGCATCCAGTGGCTTCTCGCGACCTTGTCGGGGGCCTACCCACGGAGCGTCGTCCGGTGCGCGGTCGCCATTCCAGAACCTTTCCGCCCCAACGGCCATCAGTTCTTCTCGCTATATGTCCTGCCCATTGCCACTTCAGCTGAGCAATCCTTCGAGCGATGTCGGTTACTTTAGTTCTCCTGCGGATCTCCTCGTTTCTGATTCGATCACGCAGGGAAACGCCGAGCATGGCTCTCTCCATTGTACGCTGGCTGACCTTGAGCCTCCTTATGAAACCCATAGTTAGCGACCACGTTTCACTGCCGTAAGTCATCACTGGCAACACACACTGTTCATAGACTTTCGTCTTGAGACACTGAGGTAAATCGGACGCGAAGATTTTTCGAAGCTTTCCGAATGCTGCCCACCCGAGTTGGATTCGACGAGAGATCTCTTTCTCAAAGTTGGACTTACCTAACTGGACTGCCTGTCCTAGGTATACGTAGTGTTCAACAACTTCAAGAGTAGTGTTCCCAACATGAACTGGAGAGGGTACAACATGGCCATTTGACATAATTTTCGTCTTATCCATGTTCATCTTGAGACCCACTCTTTGGGAAGCACCACGGAGATCTTCGAGCATTATGTTCAGGTCTTCCATGGTCTCAGCCATAAGGACTATATCATCGGCAAAACGAAGGTGTGTTAGGTACTGGCCATTAATGTTGATTTATTTATTTTATTTTTATTTTTTGAATATGGTACAATTACAGACATCAGATAGAAAACATTATGAATAGCAACTAATTAATAATTTAATATAATGGTATATCTGTGCCCAATTACAATCGTACTCAACATTTGCCATTAGCTACGTACAACTGCAATTAGTACTAGATGTTAGGTGTAAAAGTATCGAAACAAGTAATACAATTAAGCGAAAAATTAAAAATAGGTAGGTTCAGTGTTTGATATAACAAATTAATCAGATTTAATGGCTGTATACATATTTTTTTTAAATACTGGTAAACTGTCATGAAACAAATCACATTCGGAACAAACCTCATTGTAGTATTCACACATTCTATACAATGGTCTATTTTTGGATACATTGTTTTTAGTTGGGGGTATATAGAACAGTCGTTGTATGCGTGGAGACCGAGTCGGAACCTTGAACCTAAGCATCTTCAAAAGATCGCTGTCAGATAACCCATTGGCTATTTTATAAAGTGCACACAAATCAGATATCCGTCTGCGTCTCTCAAGTGAGGACATGTTGTAGTGATTCAGGCGATCCGAGTACTGGTGTAGTTTTTTGCGCAATCCACACTTCGAGCATAAGGCGCGTACGAACCTGCGTTGAATAGCTTCTATCCTGTCGATATGAGTTTTGTAAATTGGTGACCATACTGAAGAGCAATACTCTAAAATACTTCTAACCAGAGTTTCGTATAACATTATCCACGATTTTATATGATTAAATGGTTTCGCTTGGCGAAGAATAAACGACAGCATTTGGTTAGCTTTGCTACATATATAATCATAGTGGGGCCTAAATGAAAGACATGCATCATAATATACGCCCAGATCGCGTACAACCCGTACTCGAGTGAGAGTTCGACCGCCGATATCATAATTATAATCCAAGGGATTTTTCTTTTTAGTAAAAGATATTACATGGCACTTGTCAGTGTTGAGGGACATTTGATTGACTTCACACCATTTAGTAATAATGTTTAGGTTTACCTGCAGGAGCTCACAGTCGCCAATATCTGCAACTGTGTTAAAAATTTTGATGTCATCGGCGAAGGCCAAGCATTCGCTTTTGATAATTGTAAGAAGATCGTTTATGAACAATAAAAATAATAGTGGCCCTAGGTTTGATCCTTGCGGAACGCCTGAACTTGGTACAAACGGAATAGAGTCATAGCCACTAAGCGAGACAAGTTGAGAACGGTTCACGAGGTACGAAGCAAGCCATCGTAACAGGTTTCCATGGATACCAAGGTGTTCTGCTTTAGCTAACAATATCGAATGACTAACCCGATCGAACGCCTTGGCAAAATCCGTATAGATAGCATCGACTTGTTTCCCAATATCAAAGGCGTCACATAAAAATGATGTGTAATTCAAGAGATTAGTATTAGTTGATTTTTTTTGAACAAAACCGTGTTGCCTCGGACTAAGTATAGGACTGATGTGGTTGTATAAATGCTGGTAAACAAGAGCCTCAAATATTTTTGCGAAGCAGTTCAGTATACTGATAGGACGGTGGTTCATAATATTTTTTCTGTCACCAGATTTATGTATGGGCGTAATCTTTGCAATCTTCCATAGAGATGGGAAAGTACTCTCTTGTAAAGACTTGTTAAATATTAGTGTTAATGGATGGACAAGTGCTATAGCACACATGCGTACAAGTATCGGAGGAATGCCGTCCGGTCCGGCACCCTTGGATACATCTATATTTTTCAACCTAGCCAGCACGGAATCACTTTTTATTTGTAACTGACTTATAGTAGAACTATGCGACGGAAAATCAGGGGTGTATGGCGCTGATGAGTTTTTTTGATAGATAGAGGAAAAAAAATCAGCAAAAAGATTTACGATATCTGAGCCTGTAGTAGCAGCTCGGTCATTTAAGTACATACGGTTTGGCATTGCGTTAGTACTTCTTTTGCTTTTCGTATAGCGCCAAAAAGATTTTATGTTAAGCGTTAGGTCCTTCTCGATGTTTGAAATGTAAAGTTTAAAGCACTTCTCCATCATAGTCTTGACACGCTCCCTAAACATAGAGAATGTATCAAAATCCCTGGGATTCTTAAAGCGCTTGTATAAATTATGGTACTTAACTTTCTGTTTAAAGGTTCTTTTCAGCCCAGGAGAGAACCAGACAGGATATCTTGAGGAACGAGATTTGATTTTCGGGGTGTGTTCATTGACTATAAGATAAAGCTGGTTATAAAAGAACTGTACAAAATCATCACAACTAAGAGTATTGGCATAGTGAGCCCAATCAATTTTCTGGAGCTTTGATATACAACTTTCGAAATCCGTTTTGTGGAAACAAAGTCTCTCAAAGCAATTATTAGGGGATAAGGGAGAATCATGGACATGACAGTCTAACTCAAAAGGAGGGTGATGCACGTCAAGGCGACTTATGGGGACTGCCTGTCGCAGAGAAAATGTGTTTGAAGAGTTGGTGATAGCTAGATCTAAAATTTTATTATTATGGTTTGTGATATTATTTAATTGGTAAATATTCCTTGACTGAAACAAATTACACAAGACTTCGGATTTTGGACAATAGCTGCTCATCGGGGTTTTGGTTTTGGACAATAGCTGCTCATCGGGGTTGATGCCGAGTCCTTTCCAGTCCAAGAGCTTAAAGATGTCCTCCAAAGCAGCTGTTGACACGCTCGTAATAAATTATGAAATGTACAAAGGGTGGCGTGACCGACCTTTTCTAAACAACAGGAGACAGTTCAGTTGTACAGTTGCGCAGAACAATTGCTGGGATTCCATCGGGACCACTAGCTTTGTTCACGTCTAGAGTACGGAGAGTTTTAAGAACCTCTTTGTTTCGGATCTGAAAGTCTCCCATAGAGGAGTCAACACGAGGTATCGAAGGTGGAACTTTGTTACCGACATCTAGATGCGAATTCTCTGCAAAAAGAGAGGCAAACAAGTGTGCCTTCTCAGTCGCCGTATGAGCCAGCGATCCGTCAGGTTTCAGCAGTGGTAGGAGTGAAGGGCGACAGAAATTTGATTCGGCTGCTTTCGCTAGGGACCAAAACTTTCTACTTCCAGATGGATGGGAAGCAATTTGGCTCCAATGCGGCCAATGTGGTCAAAACGTGCCCTGCGCAACATCCGTTTACTGGACTTGGCGGCTCGGTTATACGCTTTCTTCAGGGTTTGTGAGTCCGCTGATTTGCGCGCTCGAGCATCAGCCTAGGCTAAAAGAGCTGACTCTTTCTGCGCTATGGCGCTGCGACAGTCAGCATTAAACCAATTAATACCAATATTAACTATATAAGTAAATATATTTTTTAAGTTGAATAAATGTACCTTCTTTAAGATATAATTTTTTTTCTTTTAAAAAAATTTTATTTTTCAAAGACACAATTTTCGACTGTTGAATAAAAAAAATAGCAAACTGATTTTGATACTATTGTCAATATTTTACTTTTTAGGGTTCCGTACCCAAAGGGTAAAAACGGGACCCTATTACTAAGACTCCGCTGTCCATCTGTCTGTCTGTCTGTCTGTCACCAAGCTGTATCTCATGAACCGTGATAGCTAGACAGTTGAAATTTTAACAGATGATGTATTTCTGTTGCCGTTATAACAACAAATACTAAAAACAGAATAAAATTAATATTTAAGGGGGGCTCCCATACAACAAACGTGATATTTTTGCCGTTTTTTGCTCGATATTAATAACGACAACAGGTAGACAGTTGGAATTTTCATAGATGATGTATTTCTGTTGCCCCTATAACAACAAATATTAAAAACAGAATAAAAATAATATTTGAGGGGGGCTCCCATACCACAAACTTGATTTTTTTTGCCGTTTTTGGGTACGGAACTCTTCGTGCGCGAGTTTGACTCGCACTTGGCCGGTTTTTTCTTTGAATCATGTGATCCTTGTTCCTTATTCGATCGATATGAAAACACAAAAATAGTTCAGTTAATGATGCCGCCCACAACCTTGTTCACCATTTATATAAATATGCGATCAAAATATTTTTAGCGATGGGTGACCATGTTCATGGTGGCATATCTCCTAGAAGCTTCCTACTTCGCAACCCAGACGATGATATTTGATAACACCAAGCTAATGGCTATTTTTCCAGTGTGGTCTGGTGCATTGGGACGATCGCATATTGATGCGATAGATCGAAAATGACCCTAGTTGGCCGACGCACGGTGGGGCCGAAGTCCCGAAACATGATCGTAAGTCGAAAATCAGATTTTGTGAAATTTGAGAAAAACATTACCGAATCATATTCTCGATTAATGTTGCTATTTATTGTTAATAAATTCTTTCTTTTTCCTTCTAAAAATAAGTGTAGAAATCTCAGCAAACTCAGAGAAGCAGCCAGAAAAAACATTAAAGAAAATGGTTTTTCAAAGTTGTGGCGTTTTTTACTAAAATAATACAAGTTTCTATTTTGTTCCAATAATGCAATATTAATTGGTAGTTTTTTGAGGATCGGCTACATACCTTACTAAGCTTCATATACATTTCATATGTGAAACATACCGTGTTGACATGAATGTTGTAATTTTTACATTTAAATGCCTACAACCTAAGTAAAGGCAAACGGCCGAGATTCAAATATATTGTCGTCGATGCACTAGGGGTTGTATTAAAAAAAACTAAAAGCAAAAGTTTCGGCCGATTGCCTTTTTCAGAGTTTACGGTCTTTTATTGGTTGTAGGTGCGTTTGATTTATTCCAAAAGTAGATAAAATCTTCTTATGTTTTGTAATTTGAATTTCGACGATTGTCGTTAATAAGTAGTAAATTACAGCCTAGAACGGGAAGTTGGCATTTGTCGAGGTTGCTTTAATCATTCGAGGCAATGCAAATAGCTTCCAGGACAAGGCTTGTATAAAGCTTTCTCAAGAAATGCGAGGAAATAAACTTAGTTAAGCGCTAACTGATGAGTTCTACCGTTTTGAATTTGGAATAGGTACTTGATCGGGAAGTATGTAAGTATTGAAATTCATTTCCGCACTGGATTTTAAATTTAGAATGTGATGAACCAGCCTCCACGGCAATGTGGAACGCCTCACATTCCTTTTTCAAATGGAATATTCAGAGCACATTACATTTCAGAGTTTATGCTAGAAAATGTGTGTAGTGGGAAATTATTTCCCAACAAAGACCTCGTCAAGACGATTCAAACGATCTCAAACTCGATGGGTTTGCACGGTTTTATTACAGAGTTCCAGTGGTCTTCTTCCGGCTCCATCATCAGACCCTTGAACACTATTTCTCATTAGAGTACTCGTCAAGACGATTCAAACGAGCCCAAACACGATGGGGTTGCATGGTTTCATCATAGAGTTCCTGTGGCCTTCTTCCGGCTCAATCATCAGATCAGCTCAGTGACACCATAATATTGAATTGCCTTTCAGTTCTGATATATGTTCAAAGTTTCAAGTCTCTAGCTCATCCGTGCCATCATTTCCGTGCTTAATTTACGCAGTTATCATTAGTAACGAGTTTCGATCGCTAAATCTTTAGAGCGCCCCAGTGTGCGACGGTCCATATCCATCTCGGAAAAACTTTTGTAGAACTTTCTTTTTTTTTAAATTGAACCTTTTTGCACACTTCCAGTTTTACTTAGTTACCATATTAAATTGAACGTTAAGTTAGGTATTAGCTATAAGAAAACAGTAGTTCTTTTATAATCCAAAAATATATTGACATTAAAACAAGAGACAAATTAAAAACATTATCAACAGTCTATTGCTAAGTAACAGAAGCCATAGTGAACTCAAGCTGTCACACCAACATAAATTGGGTAGGTACCCCAAAAAATGCCATGCCCGGTAGTGGAAGTTTTGGCGCGAACAAGAAGTAATCGCTGATTGGATAATTTTAGCCAATGGGCGGCATTGTTGTTCACGAATTTAGGCCGGAAGTCAAGTATAATACTATAATGTGTATTATTAGGCTTTGAATAAGGTAAGTATATTTAATAACCGTTTTATTTTCAGGTAAAACGATACTATTCATTTGGCTTGGCCGGTTTTTCTTTGAATCAGCTGTATATTAAATGTCTCAAAAATGGATTCCTCATCCGTGATTTATCATGATATAATACCACACTCGAAGTGGTAGGTATATTGAAGGAGATATGATTTTTGAAGTGAAAACTTCTTTAGCGGCGTTGTACGCTTTTTGTAACGGGGAATGCTAAACTCGCGTCAGTAAGAATCACGTGACTCTGATCGAAAATTCGTAAGACGGATGTAACGGATGGAGAGTAGACAGCCGGTGGCGGAAGTATCCCCCTCTCTTTCTACGGGGCGCGGTGAAAATGGCGGCGCGTCATTTCAAGACGTAAACACTTGTGTCACCATAGCAACGCGATAATTTTTTAATTCAATGTCAAAACTCTAGATTTTCTGTCAAGCTAAGACTTTCGTACAATACTGTTCTGTATTCGTAAATTCAAATGCAGAGTAAATTCGTAAAACGGCAATTCGTGCAAAATTATTCCCTAACCATTCAAAAATATCAAAATGCACAACGTTAATATTCAAGTTTTCACTTCTGCCGGCACTCCCGGAGTGCAACCCAATTTTTTTTTTCTGAAGTGCGGTGGCGGCGTGAAACTATGAATGTCACCCCTTTACCTGCCAAGGGAGGGCAGATGGCTACTGAGTTAAATCAGCTCAGTTTTACCTGAAAAGCCTAAATATTGCCATGTGAAATGTGAATTTATCTAATGACAAAATTTTGACCTCGCCATACCTTGAGTTGAGTGTCACTACTTTCCGGACTACGAGAGTAATGGGATATCAAAAAATAAACCCTTATGCTGAATTTGATAGATAGGGACCATCAAACTGAACAACTTTTACTATGGGACCAACTCTGAAACCACAAAAAAAAACAGCTGTTAGGCAGCCATTACACGCCCATGCACGCGTCAGTCAAATTCCATCAGTCATGAATTATGTTTGACTGACTGACTGATGAAAAGAAGAAATCAACTTCATACAACCATCAGTCACCCCATTACACGGTAGGTTAATCGTCAGTCACAGCCGTGACTGACATGACTGATGGAATTTGACTGATGCTTCCATGAGCATTTGTAATGGCTGCCTTACATTTTGACAATTTCGTTAATATTGTTTGTATGCAGATTTTATTCGTCATTATTTTTTGTATGAAACAGCTGATTTTTTTTTCAATTTCAGAGTTGGTCCCATAGTAAAAGTTGTTCAGTTTGATGGTCCCTATCTACTATATTTGGCATCAGGGGGTTTTTCAAAAAAGGCCATGTTCACTTAGTTAGCGTACATCCAAATCTGTTGTACATACATACAAACATACATGAACCGTGAACACAATACACTCTTCTTTTTGAATAGGCTAGACTTCGGACAAAGTATGCACTAACAAATTGCCAAAATATGCATGCAAATATGCACTAAAAAGTCTAAAATATGCACTAAAAACTGTTAATATGTCTAAAATATGAACAATGCAAAATAAAAAAACCGGCCAAGTGCGAGTCGGACTCGCGCACGAAGGGTTTCGTACCAAAAAACGGCAAAAAATCATATTTGTTTTATGTGAGCCCCTTTAAATATTTATTTTATTCTGTTTTTAGTATTTGTTGTTATAGTGGCAGTAGAAATACGTCATCTGTGAAAATTTTAACTGTCTACCTGATGTCGTTATTAATATAGAGCAAAAAACGGCAAAATAATCACGTTTATTGTATGGGAGCACCCTTAAATATTAATTTTATTCTGTTTTTAGTATTTGTTGTTATAGCGGCAATAGAAATACATCATCTGTGAAAATTTCAACTGTCTAGCTATCTCAAATACATGAGATACAGCCTGGTGACAGACAGACAGACAGACAGACGGACAGCGGAGTCTTAGTAATAGGGTCCCGTTTTTACCCTTTGGGTACGGAACCCTAAAAAACGTTTATCACCCAGTATCAATTTGAACGCCGAAAACGACCTCTCTACATCAACTGATGTCATTGGCCAAATTTAAAATTTGGCGTCATTACTGGAGATACCTTTTACGCAGACCTTTGGCGTTGATGTAGGCATTAATGTTTTTCGTTTTCTTCAAGGCTCGGGTTTTTTTACGCAAAATAGCGTCTAACTTTTTATGCAACCATTCGGCTAAGGAATGAGTAATGGCGTTCAATCATTGTTTACAGCATTTCTATTGATTTAAATAGAGGCTAGCTTAACTAGCTCCCTATACGTAGCTCCCGCTACTAAACAAAATATGCACGATTGGGAAAAAAGGCTAAAATATGCATTAACGACGTAATTAGAGAGTGATCTATCTATCTAGATATCCGATATCTACTTATAAACACACTTATTAATTGTTTAATTCAGAAATATCTACCACTACCTTTAAACTCTTGAAACATCATTTTTAATAACGGTGGCCACCAATCAAACTCGCTTACACTACTCCAAAAGTGCGTGGCTAAGCAGCTCCAAGTAGTCAAGTGAAGGTCAACCCTTACGCTCTATCCTAAATCGGCGATTATCATAAAAATATATGCGCATTCGAAAATTTCTTGGATTATTGACAAATCTGTTTTAATATAAAATAATTTATCTAATAAAAGTATAAAAATGGACCGAGTATTTTTACACATACGTAAATAACCACTTAAGTTCAAAAAATAAAAAAAATATGATTAAAGAAGAAAATTTATTGGCTTACTGAACAAAGCTATGTATTTAAAGATATAAAAACATATTAAAAAAGAATAATCAACAGACAATTTTATCAATAGAAGATATATTGAAAAAAATTAAAAGTTAAATTTGGGGTATTTCTGAAGTCGAAAAAAGATTGGATTACTTTACATACTTATTCTAACAAGTACATAAGTACGTAAACAGAAAGTGTTTCAGCCCGAGGAAATATTCACAGAGAGATATAAGCGATTTTTATGTTTAGGTAAAAATACCTAACTTCTCGTAATAAAATTTATTGGCTTATTTTGCATCCGTAATCTGTATTACCTAACGTCATCACATGCCAAATTTCATTGACGGGAGAATTATTCGGGTCGCATAAGCCCCGTTGATCGGACTATTTTATGACACTAGTCGATAAGATCAATGATAAGGATATTTTTCTATAAATAAACATAGTATCTTAAATTTAAGACAGAACCAAAAATGATAAAAAATTAAGTGTACAATAAAAATTTTCGAACTAAATAAACTACATACATTACTTTTGCCTTTAATTTAAGTAGGTACTATGTTGTTCAGAAGATATCGGCAGGCTTCTTTTCCTCCTACTACCGTCTTTTCTACTCTATAGTCTGTTAATAAAGTAATATGTCCGTGATAATTTCAGTAAGTCATTTTCTCTTAAAACATAATTACAAATCGTTAGTACCTAATAAAAAAAATTATAAGTCCATTCCACGAAACGAGCTTCCAAGGAAAAGCCTAAAATACACTTAAATATTATTTGAAGGATGTGACATTATTGCATAAAATAATCCACCTAAGGTTGCATAGTTGATAACAAGTCACCTATTCAAATACATAATAATTTAGGGATAAAAGAACACGCCAAAACCTCCGTCTTTATTTCGAAGCAATAAAAGTCGTGTCAGACGAGCTAAACCAATTTTTTTAGCAAAACATAGGATATTAACTAAGGATTCGCCCAAACAGCCAGAGGCACGTTTTAATATTCCAGAAGCCAATATGCCTTCATTTTCGTGATTTATGAATTTCAAATAAGACAGGATTTTTTCTCCAAAAAACACAATAATAAAACGCATTGTTATGGTAGAGTTGGTAAAATGTTGGCATATAATTTTGTTTTTTAATTTTCGATCGAGTTTTCCTAAAAATATATTATTTATTAGGTACCTACTTAAATTTATTATCATTAATAAATAATACATTTTCTTTAATCTCATGCGAATCTTAGAGGGAAACACATTTTGTTTTATTCGACACAGGTCTTCCTTATGGGTGGATAAGGAGAATGGGCCATAATCCACAACGCGGGCCCAATGCGAAATGGTGGGTGGTAACGACTGCAAATGCACCTGGGACCAACGGCTTAACGTGCCTTACGAAGCACGGAGGAGCTCCAGATAATAAATCATTGGTCACCCATCCCATGACTGAACCTTGCGAAATTTGCTTAACCTCCGCAATCGCTGGGCCAGACGCTAAACCACTGCGCCACCGAGCTCCTCATTTCTTTCTTTGTTTATCATAACAATTATCCCATTAACGCCCGGAAAATGAGACACAACTATTTGTGTTGTATATTATCTATATTTTCCGTTGTTGTCCGGACGCCGGCGTCCGCGCGAGCATTGATGAATTAAAACCAAAGCTAAAGCGTTACCGTTTTAGTTTCGTTTTACAGAAAAATGCTTTAGTTTTGGTAAAATTGTTGAAAGCTATGTCTAGGATGCCAAATTTGGACAATTTCGAAGTGAACTTTATGAAGTATATAAACCTACATGACAATGGAATCTTAGATTATTTTCAACACACTTGTTCGTAAAGTGAGGCCTAATACATCGCTTTTAGGGCCATAAACCGAGCTATAATAAACACCGTTTTATAATAATATATATATATAGTTAGTTATAGAATTATCCATACAAAGTTAAATAAGTACCTACTGCAAGTTCAATGCGAGTAAACAGAGCATTCCCAATTTAACCGGGTAAACAGTTATTTTTTTTAGTAACAACAAAGAGGTTTTATGCCGCTGAAAATTCATATACATTTTTCCAATAAATAAATAAATGTGTAAGTCCTTAATTAAGTCAAATAAATAATTATTATTTTATTATTATTCATAATTCACAATATTTTGTTATAAAATATTAAAATATTTGCTTTTTATTTTGAAAGGCTGTATGCTCACTCACCCCTTTGTTTGCAAAATATTCTTACATGTGTGAAAAAATACCTGCGCGCCTTTTCCCATAATTTTCATATTTTGTTTTTGTCGTATTTGTTGCTGTGTGGTAAATGACTTTGTTTTTTCTTCGCAAATGTATTGAAAAACATTGTATGAAACTCGTGAGCTCTTGTTCATTGCACACTTGGCTAAGTTACGCCCTCGCCGGCTCGGGCTCCAACCCACAGCCTCGTGTGCAATGAGCAACCTAAGCTAACTTGTCTCATAATGTACTATCATAATACTAGATCATAGACATATAAAAATTTTCGCTGCGCTCAAGGTCTAGATCATAGACATAAAAAAATTTTCGCTGATAAAAAAATTTTCGCTGCGCTCAAGAAGACCAACAAAGCGTGGAAAAGAGAAGTTAACATCTTACGGACACGGTCTATGTAAAAAAGAGACAAAGGATCAAGTGACATGTGCCAACATTTTTTACAGTAAGAGCCCCTAGCGTCCCGCCTGGCAAATGAGCAATCACAGTTTATTTAAAATATTTTTTAATCTTAATTAGAATTTAATATAAAGGTATCGTGGAGCTATGGCGTCTTCTGCTCTAAGTAATTGTGGTGTGACAAAAAGAAACAATCCAAGTAATCACACTTTTCAAAGGTAAATAAGATATTGCCAAACATTTCTCTAAAACCAAATTTCGCAACATTTATTCGTTTATCGACAAAGAAAACAGTATAGAACATAGTTTATTAACTTCCTTTGCCATAATATAGTCATATTTTATGAATCTAAGTCATATTTTACGTATCTCATATAAAATGTATTGATTCGTTTTCGGATCACCTGTTTATTGACTTTGTTGTTCTTTGACATTCTATTTCTATGGTCTAGATAGTGTTGCAGTTTTGACGTACTAAACAATACAGGCCAATCTTTAAGGTTTGTGTGCATTTTTAGCATCGTTGCATCCAAAGAGTGTTGTAATATAAACTATGGCCGCGTCACACTATCTATTAGTTATTCTGTGACACTACTTCAATGTTTGCGTGTTTTGGTCACCCAATGAAGGCTTTTCAAAATGACAAAAAACTATAGGCTCGATAAATGGCGTTGATAAAAATGTATGTGTCAATGTATTTTTTTTTACTAAACTTCGAAGAGTCTCAGGTAGGCAGGCAGATGTAACCCTAAAATGTTTCTCTTTGGGCAGATGTTAGCCAGCGAGCGCTTACTTTCCTCTTTGGTACAGGCCGTTTATTTTTAAAAGCCAATTCTGACACTTCTCTTTCCATCAATGCCATCTAGTGAGGCGAATAGTTATTATTTTTATTTTTTAAATATCAATTTGAAAAGCTTTTATTGTTGGGTTGGGCCTTTATTTTTTTCGACGCTTTCGTAGCTTTGACTGTCTATCTAGACATATAAATAAATAGTCAAAGCAATGGTTTTGATTTTATCGTTCAGAATTAGTGCGATTGGGTTCACGAAACCTTTGACGGCCCAGCCACGTACAGCGCAGCAGGAGGCGAGGCAGGCGGCGCGGCAAGCGAATTCAATAATCACTGCGCGCTATCCCGATGGCGGCCTCTCAGCTCGTCGCCACGACCGCGCAGTGGTTACCGAATTCGCTTGCCGCGCCGCCTGCCTCGCCTCCTACCGCGCTGTCCGTTGCCGGGCCGTGACGCAGTTTAATCAGCGGTACCTACATCAAGAACCTTATATTCATAACCTACATAGTCGTCCAATGCAGTAAATAAGTAAGTATCAAACTGGCACCCCTGACAACTGTCTGTCGCCGTGACATTTTGTGTCGTGTCGTGTCGGTGACGTCGCGTGTGGCGACCGAGTTAATTTTTAAATTTCCCATTACTGCTTTCAAGGGCCGGTAATTGATTTTATGGTGTTTGGCGACAGAAGGTGTCTAGTATACCTACGTCAAGGGTGTCTTAAACAAAATCGACTATTTAATAATTTATAGATTGATAAATAGGTTTGTTCGCGTAGCCTTTCACGTGGAATTTTATTTAGGAATATTAAGAACAATTTGTAGACTCTATGTTCTCTTCTAAAGTCTAAACTATCTCCTTACCTTAGAATAATAACAACCTAGAACAAAATTTCTTTACAAAGCGCACTGTCAAAAGTGAGGCTACTAAAACTGAACCATAATTAAAAAAATATCCTTCATACTTCCCCTAATCGTACTTATAAGTACGAAACAGTTTCAATATACCTTTAGGGAATTAGCATAAAAACAGTTTTATTTATTCTTATGGAATTAGTTACGATTTTATTGGATTTTATTTACGATGTAACGAAAGAAGGATATAAATCTGAAAACTCAGCCAATAATGGCTGAGTGAGGTAACTAAAACTAGGCTTTATGGCTCAGTTTTAGTTTCTACGAGAACTCTGCTTCTAGGTGTTATTATTCTAAGTTCCTTCCCAAAATTCTCAAAAAATTATTCAGTGCTCTAGGCTTAAAAGCTTAAAAACAAACAGACAGACACTTTCACATTTATAATATGTATTTACCACATGCTCCAGCGGTAAACATCGACGACTCTACAATATCTGTGGCATGGCACCTACGAGCACGCTCACTGTGAGCACGCTATTAAATAATAACGAACAAATCAACTAACATCAACTTCGGCAGCTCAATAATATATCTTCCAAACATCTACGGTCAAAACAATACGCACTTCCCAAAACCCGCACAAAGCATAGTCTGTCCACATTTACATAATCAACTCTCATCACAGCCATTTGCATCCGAAACGCACAACGAATTAAACCGAAAGAACTACAAACCAACATATTCATGCACTCGACTAAACTCTATCAGATTAGGTCTAAGTATCAAAATCGTGTAATAAACTTTTGTAAAATGGTATGTTATTGTGCGCGGTTGCCGTATTCAAAATAAGTAATTCGAACGTCCCGCTTGTCAGCAATTTGTTTTGAAGAGAGAACACTTCTAATTCGCAAAAAGAACGAACGTTCTATTTTTAAAAAGTATCGTCACGCAAGTTTAGGTTGTGTTCACATAAAGGCATTTATAGCTTTTATTTATTAAAAAATATGAAACACTTGTTAAGTATCCGTTTTCTTCTGATCTTTGATAAATTAACGATATCTTTGAATTTCACCAATTGGTGTCTATCTCTCTCATGCTATGCTCCACCTGCGTTAAAGTTAATGTTAATGTCCAACTACGCTTTAGCTAAGGCGTTATGTAAATACTTACTATTAAAAAAAATATGTACTGTCGTTTGTCAATTAACACGTTAAAGTCTTGGCTACATCTGCGTAACGCCTAGATTAACGCTTTAAGCTATGCGTTAAGATAAGACGCAGGTGGAGCCGGCGGTACAGTAAAATAAAAACTTGCGATTTCGATCTTTACTGTCATATGACATTGGAATTTATTCGTATTAATGAACTTATTTTCACTAATTTACTTCTCAATTAAATATTTCTTATGATTTCGTGATTTTTCGTAAAACATTTTGATGAACAGCATCAGAATGTTTTAAAAAATATTCCTAACAAACTAATGTCTCATATTTCACCAATGTAACCATATCTTTATGAGTTCCAAATTTGAATTCGAAAAGTTCGAAATGGGGCTTTCTAGTGTTCCTTTTTGACGTTAATGAGAGTGTGGCTTCTTAGGGAGCTGGCGGGGTTATTACAGGCAGACGTTAGGCAATTTAGGGTTAGCCACGTGATATTGTACCGAGTGATTTAATGTAGGGGTGCGGGGTTAAAAGATTAGGTGAGTCGCTAGCTAGAATTTTTGATAGAGCCGTGTCATTAAAGTAACAGAATGACCGTGCTTATATTTCAAAAATATAGAAGCAAACAGGCAATACTGCCAGCGCTTAAGTAGCGTAGGTAAAACATTGTTAACCTGTCTATAACCACTCAAACAAACAAACAAAAATTAATACCACGTTAACCCTATATAGGTATAGTGCAAGTGTCTAAAGTTATTGTTCTGAAACAAAAATGACAATTTCAACGTAGATACTTTTTTGTCAACCAGACCAGTCCGAAAATTACGGGTATTCGGAAAAACTACCCTTCAGGTAACCTAGCACGAATACGAATGACCATCAGCCATTTCAATGTCCCCCCTGCTGGGGCACAGGCCTTCCTTATGGGTGGATAAGGAGGACGGGCCATAACCCGCCATGCGGGCCCAATGCGGATTGGTGGGTGTTAACGACTGCAAATGCAGCCGAGACTAACAGATTAACGCGCCTTCCGAAGCACGGAGGAGCTCGAGATAATAAATTTTTGGTCACCCATCCCAATGACCGACCCTTGCGAAAGTTGCTTAACCTCCGCAATCGCTGGGCCACCGAGCTCCTCGAAGACGAATACGAATAGATACTTATCGTAAAATTTTGTTGAACGCACTAAAATTATAACTAAATAATACTTGTGTAATGTAGGTCCGTAAATTTATACCCTACTCATAGTCTTCTTTACTTCGAACAAGAATACCCTAGATGTCCCAGATACCCAGTCAAAGTCTCAAAAATGGCACCTTTAAATAACGCCCCACTTTCAAACTGAGCGCTTTTTTACACGACTGCCCAAAAAAGAGTGTTTTATACGACTGCCCAAAAAGAGTGTGTATGTGTTCAGGGTTCATGTATGTTTGTGGGTATGTGAGTTTCTTTATTCCACCATAATAGTACAGTAGCCCGTAGAACGAGAGTAACGATAAACATAAAAATAAACGAGCCCGAGTAACGATATATTAAAGTTTGTAAGTAAATATCGTTACTTATGGCTGTTACAGCTGATAAGTTTCTTGCGCCCGTTCTTCTTGTCAGCTAAAAAAGTCTAGAACAATGGTGGTAGGAAAATATGGACGATTCAAAAGTACTTAATAATTAAGTTTATTTGAATAAAGCTTATTTGACTTTGACTTTGACTTTGACTTTGAACATTTAAATTACCAAAAAGGTTACCGTTTGCCGTTGTGATATAGTTATTTATTACGAAATTATAGATACTTTAACCCAAGTCTTACAGATCACAACCCGCCGTAACCTATATTTGTATATCTCCAAAAATCCTATTTTTTTATTTTTCAAGGTTTACCACATGGGTTAGCTATTGTCGTGTTCTACAGCTTTATTTGATTGCCACTGATAATAGTAAGACTATGGAAAGTGATCATACACAGATTTAAGACCAGATAAAATCCAACCATTTTCATCAGGTCTTAAATCTGTGTATGGCTACTTTTTATAGTCTTACTTTTATCTGTGGCAATCAAACCAAGCTGTAGAACACGACAATAGCTAAACTATGTGATAAACCTCGAAAAATAAAAAAATATCAATATTGGAGATATACAGTTAGGCAGGCAGTTTATACCGTATGAGCGACGTTCAATTCATATTTCGAACTTTTTGGTAAAAAAGGTTACGACGCATTGCTTTAACTATCAAAATAGTTGACAAAAACGACTAAACGAGCAAACGATTCGGCACACGAACTCGCGGGCCTTTCAAATCGGTGTACCCAATGCGTAGAGGGACTAAATCGCGTTATGACTAGTCATAGTGCGAAGTAGACCTGAACCTTGATTATATAAGTAAGTCTGTTGCTAACAATTTTCGATTGAAATCGATTGAAAGCGCAGTTACATTGCCGCTTTAAGTAAGATAGTTCTCACATTGGTTCTTACTAAAGCAGTAATGTAACGCTATTTCTGTCAGAGTTGATTGTAACAAAGTTACAAAATCAGTAGGCTATGCTATGGGTTCGGTTAAGTTAAGGTAACCTGTAAAAAAGGCATATTCGAGTAGCAGGGATTGAAATACCGTTAAAAAAAATAACGATACAAAAAAATAACGTTAAAAATACCGTTGAAACATTTTATCGGTAAATTTACCGGTAAAAATAACGTTAAAAATATTGTACCGGTAAAATTACCGTTCAATCAAAGCCAAAGTCAAAGTCAAATAAGCTTTATTCAAATAAACTTAATTATTAAGTACTTTTGAATCGTCTATATTTTCCTACCACCCGTTCCAGACTTTTTTAGCTGACAAGAAGAACGGGCGCAAGAAACTTATCAGCTGTAACAGCCATAAGTAACGATATTTATAAACTTTAACATATCGTTACCAGAATTACCAATATTACCAATACCTATAGCGTTTAACTTTAGTACCGGTAAAATTATCGGTAAAAAATTAACGTTATTAATTGGAATAACATTAATTTTAAAGTAACGGTAACAAAAAGTAATAAATAAGGTTAAAATTAACGTTATTTACTGAAATAAGGTTAATTTCGTTAAAATAACGTTATTTATTGACATAACACGATTTAAATCGCTTGATATAGCGTTTTATCGACACTCAACTGTCAAAATCCATTGTATTTTGACAGTTAAACATGATAAATCGCATAAATCGCGTTTCGGTGGTCCTAGGGGGCTGGTGGCCTTCTACTTTCTTTTTCTGATGTGAATACTGAAATACTAAAATTTCATCTCTAAACATTTTCACGAACGTCAAATAGGATCTATAACAGATAAATATGCTATTCCTACATTAAGACTACGGTTAAAGTATCATTATATCTACTTATATATTAATATTTATATCTTTCTTTATGTATAGGCAAATAATATATTAAAGTTATCTTATTTATTTATTTTATTTTACATTATTATTACTTAACTACTTAGGCATCCTTCTTTTTTATTTTTATTTTTATTTTTATTTTTTAATCTTTTTTTAATGTTAATTCTAACTTTGTTTTTTTATTATTTTGTTTTTGTTTCTAATTTAAATCACATGCTTATTACAATGTTCATGTTAGCAAACATTCTAACTTTAAAATATAAAATGATTGTAATTTTTCCAAAATTCTCGTTAAATGTCCAATATTAATTGTAATTTCAAGGGAAACCTATAATTAGCCTTACTAAATTTATTTACTGATATGTTTTTTTTTTTTGTAACGCTGCTGGTTTTCTTACAAATAAATAAAAAAAAAGACCACAGTTATGTTAGATAGTTAATTTACGTCTGGGCCATTATGGCCATATCATATAGCACACGCGATGCACTCCGGCGGCCAAAACAACCCGCCAAATAACCAACGACCATTAGGTTAGGTATACAATTCTTATGATGACCCAATGAAGATAGTCTGGAGCTAACAAGGTCAACTCAGTCCCAAACTAAGGACGAATGAAAGTTATTTCCATTTGCCTTAACGAGTTAACTTTAAAGCTGCGTAGATTTGAAAAAAAAAACAAATGTCACTGCCACAGTTTTTCAATAATAACTTTTTCGTAAGTTTTATAAAAAAGATTTGTTCCATTCTTTTATTCAGATTGAAGCAGAATCTTCAACACTATATTCATTTAATATGATTTTTTTCTACTTACTTACATTTTATCATGCCAATCATGTGATTACGATCTCTTTGATTGGAATTTATAAAATGTTTCAAGTCGCTCCTGGCATTTATGTGGTATGTTGAAAAATTCACAAATTCGGCATTCCAAATTCAAATATTTAAAATGCGTTGTCGCTTCGGGGTTTGACAAACTGTGAGAACTTTCTCTCGTGCGCAATTTGAATTTTTCGAATATCTTCCATTTTCAAATAATGAATAAATGGAATCGTTGCCGTAATTCCGTGATCAACAGAAGCATTTTGATTCGATGATATAACTACTTAAATTATTTGCAAGTAGGTAGTTTTGGTAATTTGAATCTGATTCGTATGAACAACACCTTCGTTCGTTGTTTCTTTCTTCCACAGGTTTAGTACTTACTACAGGGACTAATGTCATAAAAACATTTTGTTTTTATAAATAAGTAGTAGGTACCTACCTACCTACCTTTCAGTAACAAGAACAGAACATAAGTAAGTACCTATCACCCACTTGAATTAAAATAAAATCAACTAAAGAGCATCCAAAACCGCCACCCACTTTTTAACCTCAATTATTATGTTTTTTTTATTCTTACAAAGTAATTCTATTTAACTAGCCTATATTGTTTTAAATATTAATTAAGCGTACCTACCTACAATGTAGGATATCTACTTATATAATTTTGGAGCTTCTTCGTTTCTTTTCTCAAAGTGTATAAAATAATACCTACTACATAGAAGGTATTTTTTGAATAAAATGCCTGAGCACAATAATTATGAAATTAAAATCACAGAGAGAAGCTATTTCGTCAAATTCTTACACGCAAAGTGCGAAACGAAAACGAATTTAAAAATGCCATCGGAGCTCGTGCCTCGATAGCAAAATCATTCCAAATTCAAATTTTGATAATCATTCAGGGGCACGCTTCTAAACGCACGCCACAATATTTTGGTAGCCACGAAAGAGGCCACTTACGTTCCAAATTCAAAAATTCACGCAACTTGAAAATTTGATTGTCCAAAGAGATTCGATTTGAATCGTCACGCAATTTATTTTTAATTCAGTAGCATTGTTTTCAAAATAAGTAAAAGTAGTGACTCGATACGTCTCGCTCTCTCACCCTGCTACGTGAATGCGATTGTCCCATTTCCATGCGACGTGAGCCACACGGTGACATCTACGCGACTCTACAAATGCCCACCAATAACAGGCGGAGGCCCTCCCATTGGCTGAAAGTGTCACGTTGTATTTTTTACGACGTAGTTACGTCAGACTGATTTTAATGTTCCTCCTTAAAAAACCTTTTTCTGAATACCTAGTAAGACAAATAGTTTTAAGTGCTTTACAAGGTCTTTCCTGTTATTGTCAAATAGCACGACCGACGTAAGTACCTAATACTTAATGATAAGGATCATTGAAATCAATTATTCGTAAAATTAATTGATTTCAGTGTTGAAAACGACGTGTTTATTCAACGTTATTCAAAACTTGTTTTGTCGTTTTGAACATACAATTAATATTTTGGTTAGGCCACACAATTTTAATACTGACTGACAAGGAACTACGGAATATTTATATTTCAAAAAAAAAATACTTAAAATTCATTGCCCGCTGCAGATCATGGAGAAAAAGATAGAATTTAAAATTACTTACTGAAACTATTCTAAACAAGGTAGGCGTACCATTTGTGGTTGGTTAAAAATGTCGCCAACTCCCACGCGCGCTTACTCCTTATTGGCGCAAAGTGTCACCGTGTCGCAGCGCGCGACAACCGCCATTGGCCGGGACACGCCTACGAATTTAAAATTAGAACGCGTGCTCTAAATTCAAATTTAAGTAGCTACGAATTGTTTTACAACAAAGTCCCATACATTCGAATTTGGAATATCTACGAATAAGGTAAAAAAAACTGTTTAACCTCTTTTGTTGCTTGTAAAGAAAACTGATACTTTTCTTTTTTCTCAACGAATCATAGAATATAAAACCTTTTTGGCGCGTTGTCACGATAAGGTCGGAGCTGTACTGAGTTGCGCGGAACTATTGATTGGGTCTGCCGCACGGCCGAGAGGTGACAAATGACTTCGCACGGTTACATTTCATATAATTATACGAGATTGGTTAGATGTGCCAGTAAGGTTATGTGAGAATGGCAATGATTGATTAGGTGGAACGATGGTTTGCGCTAAAATAAGTTTCGCGCTGGCGGAAATTGCTTTAATTAGTCAGTAATTATATAAAGATAGGCACCTACGCTCTATTAAGCTTGGTTATATTATGTAGGTTACAATATAAAGTATAAATACAAGTATAACATTACCAAATTAATGAGAGATCAATACTTAGTGGTCTTTCTAAAGCTCATCTTTACACTTGTGACAACCCTGATTTTCAGTTAATATTTTTTCCGCTTTAGAGCCGCAGTAACAAAAATAAAATACTTACAAAATTAACGCACGGAAATAAGTAAGTAAATTGTTTACTTACAGATTAAAAAATCTTAGTAAAGATTTATCCCAAAAATAAAAACCTAAGGTAACCACATTTATCCAGTTACTCACACCGATGTTTCAAAAAGCAATTCTTATAAAGTGCAATGTTAAAAAACTAGGGGTGCAGAAAACCCCGGTGGGGTTAGCGACATAAAAGTTTACGAGCGGTCGTGGAGACCGCAAATATCAACAGGTTTTAGGGTTAGGATAGTGATTTTGTCCCGGAACTATAACTAGGGTTAACTGGTTTCTTTCAAGTTTAATGACTTTTGTATGACCCATTTAGCAATAAACAAACGAAATAAGAATAAATAATGAAAATGAAAATGAAAAATTCTTTATTAAAATAAGCTCACATAATGAGCGTTTTTAAATCGTCAAATAGTTTTTTATCCCTACCACCCATTATGTCGTCTTTTAGCTGACAAGAAAAATGGGCGCAAAAAACTTATCAGCTTTATCAAATGGAACGATATTTACAAATATGTATATCGTTTCCAGACTTTATATTAATAAAGATTAACAAATAAATAAAATTATAATTAGATCATTACTTAATGAATTACAAATTTTCTTAATCAATTTACAGGGTTCAAGCTAAATTCAAAGTATAAAGTTATTATTCAGTCTAGGCTGTAACAAAAAAAAAATACAATTCAATATGCGTTAAGATGGTAGTCAGAAGCAGACCCATTCCCACTGGCAGCACCCGTTCACGAGCATGACGCATGAACCAGCCATCGCTTCGCTCAACCATATTTGAGGGAACGTAATGAACGACCCGCCTCACACGACACCACCGCAGAAATGATTAAAGAGAGAATGACATACTAAGGCTACCCATGTTAAGGCATCGAATTGAAAACTAATAACCAAAAGCTTTTTATAGGCCTTTCACAAAACTACTGACTATAGGAAGTAAAAATATTGCAATTAAATAAATCAAAACAAGGTAAGTTATTATGATATATACGTTTCGAGTAAGAAGTGCCATACATACAGACAATAATTAAAACAGTTTTTTTTAATTTACGACGCCCTTAATACAAGCAGACAGAAGCAGACCCATTCCCACTGGCAGCACCCGTTCGCGAGCATGACGCATGAACCAGCCATCGTTTCGCTCAACCATATTTGAGGGAACGTAACGACCCGCCTCACACGACACCACCGCAGAAATTTTTAAAGTGAGCATGACATACTAAAGCTACCCATATTAAGACTACACCCACATTAAAAAATGGTTGTTTTTTTTTGGGTCTCCCGTCGTTATCATAATACTTAATTCTAAAATAACATCTGAATTAACTCTGTAATCCGAAAAAAGTGTTTTATTTCTAATGAACTGTACCTACGCGGAAGCCTTAGAAGTGTATAAATGTGAAAAAGAGAAAACGATTGTTTACGGTAACGAAAACAGTTTGCTGAAAACACATGGTAAGGCCACTGTAAGTATTATTTATTAATGACAATTTTATTAAATTCAATCAAATTTCAATCTAGAATTGAAACAATAAAGAATTGAATTAACTTTTACATCGAAAACATAAACCAATTTATTATAACAACACCCCCAACAAATTCGGTAAAAAAAATGTACTTATTATTGTTTTTCATGAACACGAAATAATAGTTATTTCAGTATACAGGTGCACTGAGTGGCTTTCAGGCTACTTCAGAGCTGGAATCGTAAAATTTTACTACAGGTTCTGTTTATGGGACCAAATAAAACCTTTTTCAGAATGTAAGTGCCTTAAATTGTAAGTGGGAATGTATGTAACAAGTATTAGACTCTGATACATTAATGCCCGGTCTCTTAGGTAGAGTTGAGTTCAATAATATGTACGCACCATTGACAGTTCTTCAACCTGCCCCTGTATTATGACCTCTTATTTCCTGGCAGTTTTCTGACTGGTTATCAATCTGTCTCTTTTATTTGATATACAGCGAGAAAGAGATGTAACTATAGCAATTTATAAACCTGGCAAGTTTTAAGAGGTTGTAATACCCCCCTTGTATGCCTTTATAATAATAGTCAACATCCTGTTACAAATATATATACTTAGGTAATGAACTCAACTGAACTTATCGGTGGTTTATTGGAAGTTTAACTTTATCTGGTTACCATTATCTGGTTTTAAGTTAATTTTATTACTTTAAACTAGATAATGTGGACCCCTCTATTAACCTCCGATAAAGTATCTCAGAAACCAGGGGTGAGATAAGTATTTAATTATTTTCCATTTTCTTCCACAAACTACTGTTTCCTCGCTCTTTTTCAATTACACTTTTTAACTAAGTAAAAGTATTAAATTTTTCAATAATGTTTTGAGCTTTTTAAACTAAGCATCTTAGTTTAGTGTTATTATAGACGCTACTAAATAAGGATGAGAAAAAAATTATACCTAAGTACTAAATTATTTTCCTACCTGATTCCTACTGTTATTTTTAGGATCCGTACCCAAAGGGTAAAAACGGGACCCTATTACTAAGACTCCGCTGTCCGTCTGTCTGTATGTCTCTCTGTCACCAGGCTGTATCTCATGAACCGTGATAGCTAGACTCATGAAATTTTCACAGATGATGAATAGGTACATCATATCAATATCAATCGGCAACAGAAATATCTGTTGCCGCTATAACAACAAATACTAAAAACAGAACAAAATTAATATTTAAGGGGGGCTCCCATACAAAAAAAGTGATATTTTTTTTGCCGTTTTTTGCTCGATATCAATAACGACAACAGGTAGACAGTTAAAATTTTCACAGATGATGTATTTCTGTTGCCGCTATAACAACAAATACTAAAAACAGAACAAAATACATATTTAAGGGGGGCTCCCATACAACAAATGTTTTTTGCTTTTTTTTGGTACGGAACCCATCGTGCGCGAGTCCGACTCGCACTTGGCCGGTTTTTTTATAACTACGGAGTTAATGCGAAAAACCATTGTTATACAAACCAGTAACGTTTCGTTTTGTTTGTATCGTTTAAAATTAGCGCGGGCCCCTTGCGCTAATTTTAAACGATTAAATTAGGCCAGTAGACTTATTAGGATACCTACTAACTAGTAAATTTATTTTTGCGTGGACCAAAGTGACAATCAATGAATTTTCTCACTGCCTAATACGGTAGTGAAAGAACTACGAACTGTAAAGGTCATAATTCAAAATAATATAAGTTTCCTCCTATGGAAAAATTTAAATAGGTATATAAAATTTCAGGAGCTCGATGACTCAGTGGTTTAGTACCTGACCCAGCGATTGCGGAGGTTAAGAAACTTTCGCAAGGGTCGGTCATGGGATGGGTGACCAAAAATGTATTAGCTTGAGCTCCTCCGTGCTTCGGAAGGCACGTTAAGCCGTTGGTCCCGGGTGCATTTGCAGCCGTTAACACCCACCAATCCATTGGGACCGCGTGATGGCCCATGCTCCTTATCCACCCATAAGGAAAAGTCTGTGCCTCAGCAGTGGGGACATTACAAATGGCACATGGTCATGGTCATAAAAAATTCAATACATTTCCCCTTAAATAAATTTGAGTAAATTTATAAAAAAGGTTTCCGTAAAACCGGGATCGCTAGACCCTAGCCCAAAAGAGTCCATATCACGAAGGTCCATCCACTCAATCATTATCTTGAGCTCCTCCGTGCTTCTTAAGGCACGTAAAGACGTTGGTCCCGGGTGCATTTGCAGTCGTTAACACCCACCAATCCGCATTGGGCCCGCATGGTGGGTTATGGCCCATCCTCCTTATTCACCTGTAAGGAAGGCCTGTGCTCCAACAGTGGGGACATTACAAATGGCTGATGGTCATAGGCATAAAAAATTCAATACATTTCCCCTTAAATAAATTTGAGTAAATGTATAAAAAAAGGTTTCCGTAAAACCTGGATCGCTGAACCCTCGCCCAAAAGGGTCCATAACACGAAGGCCCATCCACTCAATCCACTTATTTGCATTCCATTTCATTTGGAGGCAGAAGTGGCCGGACACTTTATTCGTTTTTTACTGTCTTTTTATTTTTATTATTTCGAGGGTTACGGTAGTTTGTTGTTCGGTTTACGAGAGGGTTGGAGTCTAGTTAGCGAATTGTTGCGTACTTACCGGACTAAAAGGGTTGAGTATAAAACTATGTTTGATTTAACTCGCTGAAAGGTTGTTGGGTTGTGGAATTTTTTGGTGTAAGTAGTTCTATTTTGTTTGATTGTTGTCTGTTTGGTGAAAAAAGTTTTTTTTCTCTTTATCCACAATACAAATATGCGAACTATCAATTATGCTTATATAATTTATTTTCCTATTTTATCTTTTTATTAATTACAATTGATTTTGTGCACACACAATTTTTAACAAAAAAAGTAGGACAAAGGCGCCTTATTTCATATTGAAATTTCTTCCAGAAGACCTGTGAGAGGAAAGGACATTAAAGGACATCTTATTTAATGAAATCGTGTAATTTCCTACTACGACCTATTTTTTAGGTTTCCGTACCCAAAGGGTAAAAACGGGACCCTATTACTAAGATTCCGTTGTCCGTCTGTCTGTCTGTCTGTCTGCCTGTCTGCCTGTCTGTCTGTCACCAAACTGTATCTCATGAACCGTGATAGTTAGACAGTTGAAATTTTCACAGATGATGTATTTCTGTTGCCGCTATAACAAAAAATACTAAAAATAGTATAAAATAAATATTTAAGGGGGGCTCCCATACAACAAACGTGTTTTTTTTTTTGCCGTTTTTGGCACGGAACCCTTCCTGCGCGAGTCCGACTCGCACTTGGCCGGTTTTTTACATAAATTAACATTATTTTGAAATTGACTGAGCTAGCGCAAAGTGCGAGCGAATCGTCTCCATTTCAGCTTGGGCAAAAATGCTTTCGTACGAGATCTGGGGCCCTATTTTTGAATCGCTCGACTCCAGTCGAGCGCTCGTTTCTACTGATTTTCGTTCGACATCTCATTGTTTTCAGTCATATGTCGAACGAAAATCACTCGAAAAGAGCGCTCGACGCCTGCCGAGCGATTCAAAAATAGGGCCCCTGTCTTGCCTGTCCGACTGTTCTCCTCTACAGGTCGCATTTCTCAATCGATTCTTGTGAAATTTTGAGAGCTGGTTCGATTATTATATACCTAGAGTTAGGACGATTTAGTATTTCAAAATTAAAAAAAAAATTAAACACATTTCAGCCATTTCAAAAAAATTTCAAAATTGTCTACAATACGTGAGGTTCACAATACAGCTCACAGAGTCATTTGATCTGATGAAGATTTTCCTATATGCTACGAATTGATTGATTTATTTTTTTTCTTATCTATCATTCCATTTCTATTACGTCTAGCAATAAAAAAAAAATTTTTTCTTGGGTCTTGCATTCACAATGCTATTTTTAGTTTTATACTAGAAGAAACGTCTCAAACTCAAAATCTATGTCACGTAGAGTTGTAGAGTTGACTTGGTTTATATAAAAATACTTAAGGCGAGTGTTAAAGAAAATTAATACTTTTTGATATAATGCCATAACGGTCGCTTGAAAATCCTACGGATCTGATATTATGATATATATTTCATTATATCTTTATCCAGACACGTAATGAACCAGAAAAACTATTTGATGATTTTGGCTCGCTACATCTCAATTTCGAAAATACCACTTATTTAGTCTAAACTTTGAAATTATTTAGAAACAACCTTAGGTATTCAAGTCGAAATTGCTTTAAATAATAATTTGTATCAGCAAAATTCACAATCGTATAGAATTATTTCTCTGTGATATCGTTATTTACTACGAAGTGATTTTGTGTTTTTTTCGCTTAATCTCCCAAATCGGTCTCGCTCTTGCGCGCGACGTTTTCTCGTTGCTATCTCGCTTTACTGATATAGCACCTTAAACAAGATATTACTTTCCAATAATTCTAAAGTTTTAAACCTAAGATTTTAATCTATCTGTAGCCAGAACTTAATCAAGACGTTACAGTTCTTATCCGTCAGTCTGTGGATAGTTACCTACTGGAAGTTAATTGGAGGATCTGTATCCCGCTGGGTTGGTATTGCGCTAGTTATTGCACCGGGAACCGTTTACATTAACTTAACCAGTACACTTCAACGTTAAGTTTAACGGAAGGTTGAATATCTATTTTTTTCTATGGTAACTTTTCAGTTTTTACATACTTCTGGGTAGGTATTTTACGACGGCAATCAGAAATATAGAGCATTCAGTTTCTCTTGTGTGCAAAGTTGGTTGAATGCTGTAAGGTGCAAAGTGATAAAGAAGTAGTTAGTCCCAAACAAGTACTATAACTAATAAAAAACTGAATGCTTTCTAACAATTATCTAATCATGATTTTCTAGAATTTCTGTAGAGCAGTGTTTTGCAAAGTGTGGGTCTCAAAGCCTCCACAAGGGGGTCGCGGACGCTCGCGAAGTCTCTTTGTACCGATAAAATTTTTGTAATATAATAAAAATATAATAATACGGGTTAGGAACCGTGGAAGGTGGGAGGTCGCGTCATAAAAAAGATGGAAAAACAGTGCTGTAGAAAGTAAAATTACCATTTATTAAAAAAACATTTAAATTCGTCATAATTCAGATCACTTTCTCAGTTTCATTACGATTCTTGTATTATCATAAATACTAGCTGTGCGCCCCAGCTTCATGATTGAAAATGACGAAAAGAGAAAAAATGGTTTTTTTACGTCTTTCAGTACAATTTTTTGAAAATAATTTTCATACAAACCTTGACCTAATAATAACAAACACAAAAAATATATTTTATTTAGTGCAGTCATACTGAAGTTATGCGCTTACATACCTACATTTTGGCTATTCATTTTATTTATTCCTTCTAAATTGACCAACCAAATTTCAAGGATGTGTTCAGTTTTATGAACTGAACTATTCAAACCTTTAAATTTGGAACTTTTGTAATTTAAAACTTTCTCCAAGGAAAACAGGGCCAAATATGTACCTTCCTAAAAAAACGACTATCCATACAAATCAAAGAGATCATGTGATCAATTTATCAAAATATTGTGGCGAAATTCGACACGTTTCTTGGAGAAACTTGTTTACTTTCATGGACTGGACACATCCTTGAAATTGGGATGGTAAGTTTATAATGACCCTGTATAGATTTATTCAGTATACCTAGTTCTTATAAACACGCCCTTATCTTAAACACAGTCTGGACTGCAGCGGTCGTTGCAGTAAACCAAGGCTCCAACCGTTGGCTCCACTATTTATGACATCTGCTGAACTAACGCGGGCTCTCTCGGAATTAAATGGATACATCTCTCAACTACAAATGTGATAGGTCTAATTAAAGTTCTTAAAGAGATTGGTTACTGCGGATTAATCTCGGGATTACTTAAGTTTTACGTCACGTATATGACGGCATTTACAATTATTACTCAGTCATCCATAGATAGTTACTCTATGGGAATTAACTAAATTAAATACTTGCACCTGGTCAAATGTACAATAGAATATTGTAAGAACATAATACCAACCAATAATGGTGGGTACCATTATTCTTGCAAATAAATGCTTTTTTTTACTTACAAGCGAATACAAATTAAATGTGCAACCAATTGTTTTAAATAAGTAGGTACCTACTTATATTTTTTAGATGAACTCATTGCAAATCAGCAAAACGTTTGTTGTGAAGCAAAATTTTGATAAGTTCTTATAAATATTGTAGTGGTTGATTTCTTCATGTGATTATCTCACCTTTGGTGGAGTTTTGTAACAATTCGCTGAATTTTTTTAAGAGGATGTAAAGAGGATTGTAAATTGTAATTATGGTTTTTAGAACAGGCATCATGCGTAAACTGGTGCACGGTGTCTGGAAAACCAAAGAAAATACAAATTTTTATTTTTGCAAACATTTAAACATAATTTTATTTAATTTCTTGTTCTATGTCAGTTAAGATAAAAGTAATTACGGAGAAAATATATCAACCAATTTTCATAACGTCCCCCTTTCTCAACTTAGAAACTGCACTTAACAATTTCAAGCGTCATTTAAACTAATCTCTGGCAAAGGAAAGCGCGCTGTTCAGCCGAAGCGTGCAATTCGTAAGTCACTGGCAGGTTCTCTTCCATAAACAATGCCATTAGCGCGAACGTTACGCGGCAGATTTTAAATTTGGAACGCGAACGGCCATTCGTCATGTCGCCGCCGCGCCCGCGACACTCTGCCGCCACGCTTTTCAGTGCGAGGAATAAAAGTACTTGATCATTTCAGTATTGTATTATATACCTATTTCTGGGGCCCTATTTTTGAATCGCTCGGTAGGCGTCGAGCACTCTTTTCGACTGATTTTCGTTCGATATATGACTCAAAACAATGAGATGTCGTACGAAAATCAGTAGAAACGAGCGCTCGACTGGCTTCGAGTGATTCAAAAATAGGGCCCCTGAAACTTTTTACTAAATTGCCCCCTTACTTTCGATGGGATCGAGTTCACATCAGGATCGAATTAACGTCAAAAAACTGCTACCTTGACAACGGTTTTCATTTTGCATAGTGCCGTTTTAACGATAGCTCGATTCGAATTCGATCTCGATCGCGTCGAGTCGAGAGTAAGGGGGCAGTTTAGTAAAAAACCGGCCAAGTGCGTGTCGGGCCACGCGCAGTAGGGTTCCGTAGGTACATTATATACCATACCATATTTTAATACCGCTATCATTTTTCGTCTGAAAAAATAACTTTGTTTTTCACAGTGTTTGTATGAATGACAAAGTTATATTTGCGGTTTTGGAAAATGTACTATATCTCAAAAACTAATTACTGTATCTCGTTCAAACCAATTTTCGTTGAAAGTGTTTATTAAGATCTATAGCATATATTTTTTTTAGATTTTTCACCCTCTTACTTTAAAAGTTAAAGGGGGGGGGACACACATTTTACCACTTTGGCGGCAGATATCTTTCAAACGGTTGACTTTGAAAAAAAATAGTCTTAAGAACTTCAATGTCATTTTTAAAGACCTATCTATAGACACCCCACAAGTATTGGTTTGATGAAAAAAAATATTTTCAGTTTCAGTTCCATGTATGGGGAGCCCCCCCTTAATCTTTTATTTCATTTATTTTTGTGTAAAAATCGTAAAGCGGTTCACAGAATACACCTACTTACTAAGTTTCAACTATGTAGTCTTAATACTTTTGGAATAAAGTGGCTGTGACATACGGACGGACAGACAGACAGACAGACAGACAGACAGACAGACAGACAGACATGACGAATCTATAAGGGTTCCGTTTTTTGCCATTTTGGCTACGGAACCCTAAAAAGTGTCAGAAATAGGTACAATACTGAAACGACCAAGTAATTTTATTCCTTGCACAGTCCCCTGTCTTATTTGAAATCGTTTTCAAGTCATGAAACGAATCTATTCAAATACTGAAAACAGCTTAGTACTTACTGAAATTTGTTCTGTGGTGCAACTCCTCGCTAAAACAGGTAAATAATAACCTATTTATATAAAAGATTGTTACGATTAATTGTAAATTCTTACTTATTATTCTCCTAATAATATTTTTTGCCAACTTTTAAGACGAAATTTTTCAAAGATCTTGAAGATCTTTGATTTTTGCATCACCACCTAAAGTTGGCAAAGTATCAACCACTCTCGAACCAAGTTAAGTCTTTGACTAATGACGTCATGTGTCCCGCGCAGCCCGATCGCGAACGGCAACAGCAAATGACTCGCGATGAATTTAAAATTTGAACTTGGAACACTAACAAGGGAGGCGATGCCGTGAGTTATCGTCGAACTGTCGCCCGTACTCGCTCGGGTAACTACTTTCATACTTTGTCATTGCGGGAGATTAAACGACGGTTATTATGACAGCGAACAAAAGACAATCGCTTAAAATGTGAATGTTTTCGTTTGTACGTATGTATGTACGTGATTAGGGTATAGATACACGCCCTTACTAATAAACGTTGTTAACCAAGTGATTAGTTACAATGTGTTTTGTTTTGTCCCTTTCTTTTTAATGTCAAATTTAAATAGTTTGACAGAGAGTCACCACCGGTGTGTAGCTATAATCCGTTATGCAATCCTTATTGGTAAGGGCGTAAGTCTAAAACTTTTAATTAATTACTAGAAAATCTGCAAGATTGAAGTTCTTGGCTACGTCTAGAACTGTAAAATATGTGGATTATAAGTTGAACCTTATTTGTATAATATAAGAGTGTAAATTGTAAGGTACTATTTCAGTACTGTACTTAAAAAAATAAACTATTACCTGACATTTAGTACTAACTAAGATTTATACAATTCCGTAGAGCTATAAAACGCATAGTTTTGTTTAACTATCCATTATCTAGAACAGTGGACTCACTGTGTTCAAAGTTTAAAAATACACAGAGACGACGCGGGTGGCCGCAGGGAATCAATTATTACCTAGCAATTAACACGCACGCAGGAAGAAGTCGGACGCCGAAATGCGTGTACGTCACGTGTATGACGACCTTTACAATGTTTACTCGGCCATCTAAGTTACTCTATGAAGGGAACTTAAAATCCCAAATTCCAAAAGAAAATATAAAACAAATAAGTAACTAAGTAATATTAACTAAGTTTTTCGCTGAACGTTTGTCGTAAGTAAAGCTTAATTTTATTCATGCATGTTGAAGCTGCTCTATAAACCGAATAATAATAATTTCGCCTAAAAAAGTAGACTTTAATACGATCTACCATAATGAATAATGAGGAGCTCGGTGGCGCAGTGGTTTAGCAACTTTCGCAAGGGTCGGTTATGGGATGGGTGACCAAAAATTTATTAGGTATCTCGAGCTCCTCCGTGCTTTGGAAGAAGGGACGTTAAGCCGTTGGTCCCGGCTGCATTTGCAGTTGTTAACACCCACCAAACCGCATTGGGCCCGCGTGGTGGGTTATGGCCCGTCCTCCTTATCCACCTATAAGGAAGGCCTGTGCCCCAGTAGTGGGGACATTAAAAATGGTTGTATAGCTTATACTTACTTACTTTCTAGAAGAAATTTCATTAGAGTATTTATAAATTCTTGTTACAGTTTACTATTTTGTTGTTTTATTTCTATAACGACTAACTAATAACACTGCATCAGTCATCAACAAAGAACAACACTACATTCCGTTAATTCGCTCTCATTTCGATTCATTAAAAACAGCAAGCTAATTAGTCCTAATTGCACTTTGTGACAAAGAAATATGGACCTTTGACTCTCAGAGATTATAAAGACTACGGAGGTCATTTTATATTAGTTATTACCTGTCTTTTGAGTCACTGTAGCCCGAATATGGCATTAACACGCTAATGGCACTCATTGCCTGCCAATCAGTTTAGCGGTTGGCATTTGTCGAACTAATTTAGCTTTCCCGCCCAAACTTCGTCCGCCATTTTGACACGTGTCCGGTCTAATTTTGATGACGTAGGTGCGTAAATCTTTGTGTAAACTTCGGTGGGCCTATTTACGCTAAACTTTAAAACAAGGTTAGCAAAGTTTAGGAGTAAGCTAAGGACAGACTTTTAAATACAGTAAGTACGGAAAATTAGGTTTACCAAAAGTACTAATTCGTAAAATCAGTGTTAAAGAACATAAACGCACAGAAATCAATCTTAATTTTAAATTAATGTATGTATTGTAATCACTCTGAAGATAAATCTTAAAATTAAAGGATAAAGGATGTCCAAATTAAAGGATATTTAAAAATATCCTTTAATTTGGACACCTGCTTACAAGATTCTTAAATTAAAGACAACTACGACACATATCTCTAGGGCAGTTTGTCGTAGCAAATTTACTATTAGTAATTTTGCCAATACGCGACGATGTGTGATAGCTTGGTTTTGCAACCAGCAACTGAAAATACTTATTAGAGGAAATGGTAGACCGACCGAGATTTTGAGAATTAAAATTAGAAAATAAGTTTCTTGAATGCAAATAAAAATGTTTACAGCCTTTCGATTAAAATTGAAACTGTTAAATATGAAATTCTATTTTTAAATCATTGAGCGATGGAATTTCTCGTTCCAAAGAGGCTCGATATCTGCCCGTACGCATCGCACGCACGCTCTATCGCCCAATCGCTGACGGGGGCGGGACGAATAATTTCAAAAAAAGAACGTCGTTACGATTTATCTTTTTAATGGGATGTTGTCATCGGATTAAGTTGGATGGTTTTAGAGTGAATTTATGTACCATTTGACACACGAATTGCCGAAGGGGAAATAGTGTTCGTATTACATCATTACCTACTTTATTTGAGTTACTTAGCGTGTTTCAGTTAAGAGTACGAAAAGAAATGCCTTGTTACTCCATCTCCTGTGTGGCTAAAGGTTCAATTTTGATTCCTGTGATAAGAATTCTAGGAAGGCTAGTTTTTTATTAAGTCAATAGTATAACTAGGGTTTATGGAGTGATTTAAGAAAGCAAAAACACTCTCTAGGTAGTATTGTGAAAGCGACATATACTTACAGTTTGTAGTACCGAGAAGTCACTGGTGCTGTTGCCTGTGGCTATAGGGATTGCTTGTACTTTATTCGTTTGAATAAAAAAAAGTGTCGAAAATACTTCTGGCTTCTGCATGGAATGGAATGGAACGGAATATGCTTGTTGTAAGAAATGAATGATGTGTCGCCCGAATGGAAAAACGGAACGCAAGACAAACATTAACAACTTTCAAACAAAAGTTTCAGTCAATATTCTTTATCTCATCGAAAAATACTTTTTTTCCAAATACATTTTTATACTCGTCAGAGATATACCTACGTTATTTTCGTAAAAAAAGTTGTCAACTCTGTGGCCTGTGCCTTTTCCTCCAAATTCCTCAAGAAGGCATCAGCGCGAAGGACCCAATACAATAGGGTATTTGACAACATTGAAAATATACTACAAATTGTGGTCATCCTAACAGATATTGGCGTAAAAAAAACATAATTAACTATTATTTAGCCAAAATAAGTCTATTAATTTCACCTAGAAAAATGCAATAATTTTTGTATTTTTTTCTGTGGCGAAATCGCTCTAAGATGACTGATGACGTGACTTGCCTGTAAATAAATATGGCTTCAGGCGTTTGACACGACCATAGACTAAGGATCCGCGATTGATGGCTGTCAAATGGCTAAGGATATTACAATGTTTACAGGCTAGTGACGTCAACAAGTCACGTGTCCAGCGCCATAGCGTTTTTGGCGCGGTTTTAAAATTTTAAACTTTGACACTGTTTTTTTAATGAAATACATTGATTTTTCCTGAAATATCAATGTGGTGCGCTTATTACGTAATAAAGAATAATTTTAAATGGTTTTCCAAAATTAGACAAATAGTTTATAACAACTTACCTTCAACTTACACAATACAATTACAAATATAAACGTTATTTTATAATAACTGGTACATCTTCTGCGTAGGAATAAATGATTATAAAAGTTTAACATCACAATAAACCAAACACAATTGATCAGTTACCAAAATAAGCTCCTAATGTCTAATAAGGCGGTACTTCTCAGAACCAGCATTTTAATTATTGTGATTGATAGTGAGACGTGGCAAGCCATTCATTTGTCAGAGAGACGCCCTTGACATTTGTGAACTTCCTCGATCGGTGGATGGACATTCGTAAACGATCAGTAACAACAACATCAATCTTGGAGCCGATAATGACAATGGTACTGTGGATAGCATGTTGGTGGTTACACGTTGGGAACTGCTGTTAGCATGTGAACACTGTGCATCTCTGAAATAACATTTTGCAAAAGTAAGATCCAAAATTGACCTAAAGAAAACAAAGACTCTTCTAGCATGTTACTGGTTACAGTTTGGGTGCTGCGGTTAGCGTGTGAACAAAGTGTATCTCTGAAATAACATTTTGCAAAAGTAAGGTCCAAAATTGACCTAAATAATAGAAAAACAAAGACTCTTCTAGCATGTTACTGGTTACAATTTGGGTGCTGCGGTTAGCGTGTGAACAAATAGTATCTCTGAAATAACATTTCGCATTAGTATAATTCAAAATCGACCTTAATAAAAGAAAAACAAGATAATCTTCCAGTTTTGCATCAATCCTGAAACTTATAAAGTGAAATCTACAGTGGATAGCATGTTGGTGGGTACACTTTAGTAGTAAGCCTT
This sequence comes from Agriphila geniculea, assembly GCA_943789525.1. Lineage (NCBI taxonomy): Eukaryota > Metazoa > Arthropoda > Insecta > Lepidoptera > Crambidae > Agriphila > Agriphila geniculea. The sequence goes on along the minus strand of OX038887.1, from coordinate 16,353,110 downwards.
TTGCGATTGGCACTGTAGGTACTTACCTAAAAGCAAAGAATGATTAAAAATCAATTTTCATAGGACATGAATGCAATATCAGTGTAAATTGTAAATAAAAGAATAGTGTCAGTACAACTTGTTAACAAAAACCTTTATTCCATAATGAAATATTTGTTTTCGTTTATCACAGGTACTTAAATAATTCATTGTCTTAGCTAGCCAACTATATTTTTATCACTTTTTTAATTTTTCGCCCCCAAGAAAGGGCAAAATTGTACCTATGGTAGATATAAGAACATTTGGACAACTATTCCCAACTTTGTCAATATCGTGTTGTCGTTAATCGTTTTAAGAAACGGCCTTCATAAGTCAATATCAATTGTTTTTTCATTTGACTATTTTATAATACCAAAACCTTACATCATTAGGAACAACAAACGTCATCGAAACCAGGAAAAAAATCAAAATCAAATTCGCAGATAAAAATGAAAATGAAATACGTAGATACCTGGCATTAAATAAAGATTAATTACCTCTTTGAAAACAAAAACAGCGAATGTTTTCGTTGATAGAAATATCATTGGACTGTAATCTTAAAATAATAGCCTTCTCAGCTACTAAAAACTGTAGCGGGCATAGACAAAAACCATAGAATAAATAGTCTGAAACGCAAGCAAGGCAAAGAACTGTCATGCAAATGCCGGACACCGAATGAGTGATGGTTTTAGTGCGTGCTCGCTGCGATCGCTCGGAAACTGGGTATCTTTAGTGTGGTGTCGAATCTAATGACTGTGGCACGATATTTATCTAAATATCGATTGTCATTTTGTAAATCTGGTATGGTGATAATAAAATAAAATAAAAAATCCAGGCAGCTCACACCAACTATTTTAAACTTTTTTTGGATTAAATAATGGTCGAGACGTCCACCCAATATCTTAATAATATTTTTTTTGCGATTTAGATTTTTTACAATCAGTTTAGAAGTGCCATGTAGGCACATTTTGGTAGTTCTAACTAAAGAAATGTATAATAATAATAACATTATTATTAGCCGTATTGTAAAAAACCTTGTACCTAATAATTAAGGACTTGAATAAACTACCAAACTAATAAGGGATTGGCTATTTTTAAATGAAAAAAAACTGTGGTGTGATTTATGTTATGACCGAGATATTTTGAAGAAATTATTAAACCTAGTTAAAAAAACATACCGTTTATGTAGAGTCCACATGCTATCATATTTTCGGGGATATTATTGCCTTTTTCAAATATTTTTTTAATACTAATAAGCCTTTTTTTAACACAACTGTACTGTGTTGGTGGCACCTGCTTACAAAACGCCTAGGGGATGCTACAGTTTATTTTCTTATTGACCGAGCCGACCAATTAGTCTCCGTTTCAGCTTGGGAAAAATATTTCGTATTTCCATCCCGCTATCCGGCTGTCAGTCTGATCTCCTCTACAAGTCACATTTCTCTACCGGTTCACGTGAAATTTTGTGAGCAGGTTCAATAATTATATATCTCATTAATTAATTATTTAATTAATATATTTCTTAGGTTATAGCCATTATTTAATTAATATATTTCATAGGTTCAACAATTAATATACCTAGATTTTTTGTCAATTCAGTTTTTCGATATTTTTCAAAAACAAACATGTTTCATTCATTTCGATAAATGTTTAAAAATATTCAAACGCGAGGTCTACGTCTCACAGAGCCACTAGTAATACTTTTAAAACCTAGTTTATAATGAAATCAGTCAGCAATTACCTACGTGGTAATAATGTTACTTTTTTTCATTGTACTGTGTTGATTACCTTTAAAAAATTCATTGAAATTAAATTGATATCACTACTTTCTCTACCGATATGAAAATATTGAAAGTTTATAAGATAAAACTACTATTTATCCTTTAAAAGAAATTAACAAAATTAAAAGGTAAGTAAAGTAAGTACAGTGATTATGGCAATAATCACTGTACTTACTTTACTTACCTTAAATTTCTATCAAAATGGGAGGGTGCTTGTTGAAAACCCTTTTAATGTAATTTCTTTAATTTGTCTTTGGGTTTATGAGAAAAAAACTGTAATTATTTTGTTTTATGTAATGCCAAATAATAAATGGTTGTTGTCACACGCATGGCTGTCGAAATTATTTTTTTCCTGAAATTATTCCTTTACAGTGCTGTTAAAAAAGCTCAGTCAAAAGCTTCGTTTCACCAAAGCAGAGTTCTTCGCGTGAATTTTGTAGGATATATATTTAAGTATTTCATTACAACAAATTGTGGCCACCGTAACTCGTTCAGCCCGTAATCACCGTGGCATATGGATCCTGCGGTCACATAAAAACCTCTGCAAATTACCTGTTTACTTTTTTCTACTAAAAAAACTTAATAAAAACCGAGCGCGTGCCTAGATCGGCGCCAACTTAAAACGGTTTAAAAATATACTAACGTAAAACGGCGGCATTGATTAAAGTAATGTTCTAACTGTGTATTTAAACTTGGTACCTACTCGGTTTAGACAACCAAATTGCTATATCGTAGAGTTTATTTTATTTAATGTTTATTTCAGTTTAGATTTGACGTATAATTTATTCGTCGTTTTACATAAGAGATACTCTAACATTTAAAACGTCCAAATGGGCTGTCAACTTTATTCGTACTTATTCAAATTGAAAAAACTTACGACACAAGAAATAATCGATCTAATTAACCACTCTCCTACAATACCTCACAATTTCCAAACATTTCTTTGTTACCTCATTTTTCGCGGGTTCGTTTCACTATTGCGAAGTGTCGATTCTCAGATCGCACGCAACGGGTGTTATTACGGAGTCGTGCGCTATGGACAATGCGTGCGCCTGCGGTCCGATCCATTGTTACAATTATCGATGAGTCCGTGACATTATGGGGCACACGCTCACACCGAAGATTGTGCGGATTTCATGGTGAAAAGCAAAATGGTAACGAAATATGTTAAAATATTTCCATATATAATTCTCTATCGAGTAATTTTACGCGCGTTTTTTTTCTCGATAGCTGTTCGTGCTAAGGGTACAGTTGGCAAGCGTAATTATTGGACCGGACTTCCAAAGGTCGCAGGTTCGATTTCATCTCCGAATGTATTAATTACGCTACAAAAGCATTTTAACTTTCATTTAATCTGATATCAACTTATAAAACTGATACCCAATGCCATTTTATGTATCTGTCGCAGGCGTATTGTATATTTAGCCGTATTACCAGTGGCGTAACTATACTATCTGAGGCCCGTGGCAAATTCATCGACCGGGGCCCTCTCTTAAGTGGTCTGTAGGCCCTCCCATGTAAACATTTTTGACGTTTCAGTATCATTTTTAACCAACTTCAAAAAAGGAGGAGGAAATCAATGGTTTTTTTATGTATGTTTTACGATAACTTCACCAGTTGTCTTAGAGCATTTAACCAAGTAAGGAGGCGTCACGAGAACTAATTTCTTTACAAAAAGTCTGCCACTTTCCGCGGGGGACGAGGTAACGCACACACAAATAGTGTTAAACACTAATGCATTTTCGATCACGTTGCTACGCACGCACAGGAAAAAATTATCAAACACGAGCTTAAACTTTACGCACACAAATACATACACACGCAGAAACCAACCTGTCAGTACACGCGATGACGTCATTTTCATGTAAACGTTGCTAGTGCTTGACACTATCGATATTTTACTCTCGATACCTTCTTCGGCTCATATTTTTAATTTATGTCATAATGATTGAATTATGATGACAAAAATTCAAATATGAGTCTGTAGTTTTTTTTTTTCAATTTAGGCCCTTCGATGATGCTAAGGCAACCTTTGGCTGTCGTCAAAATCTACAAGGTGACTTATTAGGATAAGTCAGTAAAATCGATAATACTGCAAGAAATTCTACCCGGTCAATTTAACTAAGCAAGAGTTTTCAAATACTGGTATGTTTTCGCATCTATCAAATCAAAGACATAATTTCTTAGATTCAAATATCAGCGGTATCCTCTACCGGTGGCGGTGACGATATCCCAATGGGTATGCGGATAACGCGCTGTTTTAACCATAGCGGAATTTTACCGCTATCAGAGGCGGTAGCGGTGGCGGCGGTGTGGTGGCGCGCGACGCGAGGTGCGTTCGCGAGGGTGCGTCCGCGGGGGCAATAAGCCTTTGTTCAGACGATAACACACGACCCGACCTCAACCAGAACTCAACTCAAACTCAACTCGAACTCAACTTAACCGGAGCCCACTCCTTGAAATAAAGCGCTTTCAATTTTGAATTTTATGACACATTAATAAGGTTTGCAAACCGATAGCGTAGCTTTTATGACATTCACAAGACTTGTACTATTATGTATTCTGTATCACAAGTGCTTGTAACAGCCTAGACTGAATAAATTATTTTGAGTTTTGAGTTTAGTGTTATTAGCTTGTATTATTAAACAGTAGGAAGCTTCAAAATGCTGTGAGCAAATTGTGCGAGTACGTTTAGGAAACATGTTTTGCACAAGCTTGGATCGAGGCATCTCGTATCATTGCATCTTTTGGAAATCTGAAATAATTTAGGCCACTTTTGTCACATTCCGCTTCCGTCAAAATAAATAATAGACTGTTTTTTTTTCTGAAAAAAAACGAAATTCCTCTTTCGGCAGAAAAAACGTTAGTATTTTTTTCCAATATTTTATAGCCAGAACAACATACCTACTGATAAAGTCGATATCGATATTTGTTTCTGTGCTGTCACAACATTACTTTTGCTGCAGTGTGGCCACCGTTTTTAAATTAAAATGGCATATTTTGGGAAAAATTACTGACATCCGTAAATATTTTATGATAATAAAGTATTATGTAACGTTAAGGAGGTAAACGAAAGAAAAGTGTAGTAGAATCTGCCTAAAGAGAATTGTATCTAAGAAGTGAAAGACAGAAATATAATTTAATAAAATTCAATTTATTTATGATATAAAACACACACGTAGTACACTACGTGTGTGTTTTGAGGATTATCATGTGGAAGCCCACAGCCGGTCACGATACTCACGATGGGCAGAAGCACAGAGAATGGAGCCCGCGGCAAGTCACAATGAAAAGAAGCACGGAGAGTGGAGCCCGCGGGTCACAAATGTCACAATGAACAAGAAAATATTTGCACGGAGACTCGGATTGTCAGCCGGCAGGCTGATTATCTAATTAGAAACCACCTAGCGACCGGTCTCATTTGACAGATTTTTACAACGGAGCTTGTCGAAATAACTCCCGTTTTAAGTTGTGATTTGACAATGGTTTAATACTTACTATAAATAAAACGCGTAAAAAAAATATTACACAATTTTTAAATGCGAATTTGTGTACTCACACTACTCACTCGATAGCAATATAAAAGAGCGAGAAGAATAGTAATAATCCCCCATAAGTAATAGCCCCCCCTTAATCTTTTATTTTTTTTTATTTTTGTGTTAAATTCGTTAAGCGGTTAACAGAATACATCTACCTACCAAGTTTCAACTGTGTAATCTTAATATTTTCGGAATAAAGTGGCTGTGACATTCGGACGTGTGTTCTATTTTCCCTACTTTTCAACCTGCAACCAGGTGTCAACCCTTGAAGAATAGGTATAAGTTTTGAGAGCTTGTACTCTGTTCCGTTATTTACTCATGTGCTACAATACCTATTTTCAACATAAGTTTAATAGTCCTGCTATTTTTAAAGTATTGAGTAAGAGATTATAATAATTAAAGATATAGAAAAAAATAACAATAAATAATTTGCAAAAAGTAATCTATACCTAATAAATTCATCAAGCGTCTACACTACAGTACCTAATGAATGGTAGGTATTAACAGGTTAAGAACGTGATGTTTTAAGTGTCATACATTCAACTTAAAAAAATAGGCTAAAAGGGATTTTGTATAATTTAGTGGCAACACTGTTTGATTGACAATATTTTTGAATTATTTTAATTTTTAGTGCATTATTTGAAAACAATTGGACAAAATAATACCAGCAGATGGAAAATAACGTTATCCTTTTGCACACTAAATGTTTCCGATATTTTTTTACTTGAAATAACACTGCAAATCGGCATTTTTAGCTCCGATGGTTTCGCGTGTACGATGATCAGCTGAATGGTGGGGAACTCGGGTCAACTAGTTTTATATAACGAGTATGAGCGGCGGTCATTCTCGTTTGACAGAGGGGTACGCCTGACAGTGGCGTCTCCTTAATTGGTTAAATGCTCTAAGCCAGTTGTTAACCGATTTTAATAATTATTCTTTTTTATCTGAAAGAACATAGTTCAGGTGTAGTTCCTTACAATTTTTACAGAGATATGGCAAGTAGCTTTTTCATAATTCTGAAAGATAACAGTTATTTAGCTTACCCATGGGCGTACCCAGGTTCAGAGCGGGGGGGGGGGGCAAATCAATTTTTTTATTTGCATCTAGTCAAATAAATAAACATAAATTAAAATAGGTAATTTCTAACTGAGCTTTATTTCCTATACATTCTCGAGTAGGGTTGCCAGATCAGAAGTTCAAAATATCTGGAGAAAATTTGAAATTGTCGGGATTTTGAGGCTGTTTTTGAGAGGGAGAAAACGGCCGCGCAGCGAGATTTTTTTAGTTTCATCCATTAATCTTGTCTGGGCTGTCTATAGAAAAAGAAAACGGCCGCGCAGCGTGATTTATAGTTAGTCCGTTTTATCCACTAACCTTGTTATCCTGCCTGCTTATTGCAAGAAAAAGGCCGCGCAGCGCGATTTTTTTGTCAATTTCGTCCACTAATCTTGTACTCGTGCCCATAATAAAAATAAGCCGCGCTGCGGGATTTTTTTATCAGTTGAGAACAGGTGCACGATTTTTAAAAGTTATCGTAGCATAATAGTAGTTGGAGTACCATTGTACCATATTGTACCATTGAACAAATTATATAAGAACTAAAAGTTAAAAAAATATTTAAACAGGTACACTCCTTCATACCTACCACGAAAAAGTTAAAAGTAGAAAAGCTATAAAAAAGAAAAACCTCATTCAAAAACCTGAAAATAAAAACAAAACAGCTTCAAAATTTCATAAAACGCATATCAAATTTTAATAAAACACGTCTAATGAATTTGGGTGTGGCTTTTAGAAATATTTAAGAAAATAGTTGTCCTCCAGCTCCAGCCGTATCCGACTCCAATAGCGATGTTTCATTTAAATTGATATGCGATTTGAATATTATTTCTTGCTTTTTACAGGTATTTAATTTTGGGGCTGTTTTTGTCAATTGTGAAGCTGTTATTTTCAGAGTTTTGAAGTTTTTTGTAATAAATTTAAAAAAATAGTAACTTTTTGAGGATCTGGATATTCACTAGAGTCGGGCTCTGCTATTTTAGCATTTTCAGCGCCCCTTTATTCATTTCCTGAGCACTGTTCACTCGATTTATCGTCAATAAATTCCTCATTCAAGTACCGACTGATTTTAGGCAACTATTTTTTTTCTTCTCTTTCGTTTTTCGCTCCCACTTAAATACTTTCTAGAACATACTGATATCTTTTTTCGAATACTAAAATAAACGATATAAAACGAAAACTACGACGACCAAAAAACAATGTCACAAACAAAACAACCAATTCTCACAAGAAACTTACTATGACTGTTGCGTAATGAATGGACACTTTTTGGATACAGAGATTTGGAAAAAATATTTTGGCTATCCATTATGTTAACAAAGGAATTTGACCACTGACCGACCATCTGTGAACTTTCATTCATGTTTCAACTTCTTACGTCCCGCACCTAATTTAGTCCTTTTTTGTTCAGACGTATTTATTAGAGAGCTTTTGTTTCCCATCCAATGCATTCTTATTTCCGCTTTACGTTTGTATCAGTTTGGCTAAGATAGTGAACCCTATTGGCAGTTTTTTTTTTCTAAATTTTGTAAAAAAATGGTAGGGTTCCTCTTGTGGTCACGGCCTCTCGAGCCGGGGGGCCCCTTCGGGCCAGGGGCCCGTGGCATTTTGCCCGCTCTGCCACCCTATAGTTACGCCACTGCGTATTACATAGCAACTAGCTGTTTTAGAAAACGGCGCCGTATTGTAAAACGGCGAGTCAACGATACGCCAGATTGACAATGTGATACGTTGTCCAATACGGCGGAGCACGTTTAGCCGTTTTGTATCAAAGTTCTATTGTAGAGTGACCACACTAACAAAATGAAACAGTGCCTAATTGAAAATTAATTTAATTTTAATAATTATGAAAAAAGGTAGGTTTAAGTAACTTCTAAAGCACCTAGTAAGTAACATGTGTTCTTTTTATTAGTTTTAAGGAATATATGGGTTATTCCCAAAGCTCCATGAATGAATGGGTAAGTACTACTTTTATCAAATAAGAATAGAATAGAATAAAGATTTATTGACACTCACATATTTAAAGAAAATAAAAAAAAAACACAAAAAAACAACAGAGGCACGGAATAAAACGGAGAAAACTAGAATATAATTTTAAATAATACCTACTTAAGAACTAAAAAGAGAACAATTAAAAAAAATCGGATGTGAGGCCAATAAAAAACCCTGCCTCAGCATTTGTGCCTCTGTGTCAGTCTTAGGTGGGCAGAAAGAGCACAGAGGCGCTGTTTTTCTGACAGGGTAACAGTGAACAGTGACGTAATTCATATAATGATACAAACTATTATTATATAATAAATAATTAGGTACAATTACAATAAATAAGTAGGTACGGTACAAAACGGTTTGGTTCTTATTTGTAAAATTGTAATATTTTAGACTTACTAGAAAATTTAGCTTTTTTTGGTTTAAATAATTTTAAATCCTCTTAAAAGGTAACTTTTTTTGTATTTGTAATGTATCAAAATATTGTTCTTTGGGCACTGCCCAAAAAGTAGGGTATTCTGAAATATGTTTCTTTAATCTATACTGACTACACTCATTACGTTGTATTTAGTACACCAATAATATCGCGTAGGAGTTTTAATCTCGTTCTTTGATCCACGGCTTTTTCACACTTCCGCGTTGAGCTGCGTAGAAACTATTTAACTACACATTAAAAATTGTCCTTAAAACATTATCTGTACACATTTTGGCACGTTTTCTTCATTTAATTCATCCATATTCTTACATATTTTCGATGCAATATCAGCACTTGACGCCATTTTTATTGTTATGGTAGGCAGCGCTGCGAGTGTTGATAATTAGTACTAAAAACTTACGGAAAAGCGGCTTATGAACCACCCAATGACATTACGGCTAGCCAGGCGCGGTCCGAAGGGGGGGGTCACGGGGGACATGACCCCCCCCAAAATCGTACACGTTAAAAAGAAAAATCTTCTATATGCAAGCGGTGCGACTGCACTGAGCGCCCTCGTGTGTGGGGCGCCGAAAACGCCCGACCACCGCTGCACCGGTCGACTATCAATCGTATTGTTGCCTGGTTATGAGCGACGAAGCGACGAATGAAACTGACTAAAAATCGCACTGTGCGGCCATTTTTTTGTATAAACAAGCAGGATTAGTCGATGAAACTGACTAAAAATCGTGCTGCACGGCTATTTTTTTTCTAAAAACAAGCGAGATTACAAGATTAGCAGATGAAACTGACTAAAAACTGCGCTGCGCGGCGATTTCTTACAATAAACAAGCAAGGTTACAAGATTAATAGTTGAAACTGACTAAAAATCGCGCTGCGCGGCCGTTTTTCTTTACTATAAACAAGCAAGACTACAAGATTAGTAGATGAAACTGACTAAAAATCGCGCAGCGCGGCGGTTTTTTTACTGTAATAATCAAAATTAGAAGATTAGCAGATAAAACTGACTAAAAACTGCGCTGCGCGGCATTTTTTTTTGCTCTAAACAAGCCAGTTTATAATATTACTGGTAGAAACTGATTAAAAATCGCGCTGCGCGGCCATTTTTTTAACCATAAACAAGCAAGATTACAAGATTAGTAGGTGAAACTGACTAAAAAATCGCGCCCCGTAGAAATATCGCCCAGGGCGCTGGTAGTGCTTAAACCGGCACTGCTTCTATAAATTTACAAAATAAAAAAAACAATTGTATTATTGTGTGTATAGTGACCCCCTCCAAAATTTCAGGCTGCGACCGCGCCTGCGGCTAGCCGTATTGAAAATCGCAAAGCGCTCTATTCAATGCGGCGTACTTTTAATCAGCCGTTTTGAATACGGCGTTTCTTAAATCCGCCGCATTACAATACGGCGCCGTTTTCTAAAACAGCTAGTTGCTATGTAATACGGCTAAATATACAATACGCCTGCGACATATCTATGATTACTTTATAAAATATTTTGATAATTAGGGTTCCGTACCAAAATGGTAAAAAAGGAACCCTTATGGTGTGACTCAGTCTGTCTGTCTGTCTGTCTGTCTGTCACAGCTGGATATCTCGAGAACTACTAATGGTATCAACTTGAAATTTGGAATAGTTTAAGATGACATTTGCCCAACTATTTTGCAAATAAGAAAGAAATAATAAAATTAATATTTTTTTTACAACAGGGACTGAAAAGGGGTCTTAAAAATTTTAAGTGAGGTGACTAGGGCATGTGGGGTATCATATAAAAGAGCGCTGTTTGCACATTTTGAAACAATTTTTCCTTTTTTCTTAAGCCGCATAGTTTTCGACTTATGATGAAAAATGTAAAAAAAATACCGGTCCCCCCCCCCCCTTATCTCCCAAGTTTGCAAAGAGAAAAATCTGAAATAATGCTATGTGATAGTAGTTTATGTAAAGATTACAGGAAAAATAAAACGATGTCTCAATATAACACACTTTTTTAGAAACTCAAAAAACAAACAAATTTTTTTTAGTTTCACTACCAGTCAACAGATGGCGCTGTCCTAAGCATGCTAACCTAAGGGACAAAAATAGTTCCACTATCGGTCAAGAGATGGCGCAACCTAACACACCAATAATAAATTGGTGGCTGGTTCTAATTCTAATATAATTAGCTACTATTTGCCGTACGAATAAACGAAGAATAAGTTCCTACTTAGTAATATAATAATAACGAGGAGCTCGGTGGCGCAGTGGTTTAGCGTCTGGACCAGCGATTGCGGAGGTTAAGCAACGTTCGCAAGGTTCGGTCATGGGATGGGTGACCAAAAATTTATTATCTCGAGCTCCTCCGTGCTTCGGAAGGCACGTTAAGCCGTTGGTCCCGGTTGCATTTGCAGTCGTTAACACCCACCAATCCGCATTGGACCCGCGTGGTGGGTTATGGCCCGTCCTCCTTATCCACCCATAAGGAAGGCCTGTGCCCCAGCAGTGGGGACATAATAAATATATACATAAAATGGCTGATGGACTAGTAATATAAACATTTTGCAATGTGGAGTGGCTGAAACTTTTTTCAGTCACCATAAGCAGCATTTGTAATTTAACTGTCCGCCTGTTCGCCCTTCCACCTGTCTGCCGTTTATCCTACTTTTTTAAAGACTGTCCTTAAATAACATATCCAAATATATTTATGATTGTACGGAACCCTCGGTGCGCGAGTCCGACTCGCTCTTGACCGGTTATTTTGTAATGTTTAGATATAGATGGTGAATGGTAATGTGCAGAAAAATCTATGTAGATTTTTGCAACACTGTACGGTCTATAGTACATTACTGCCGCGGTATATAATGACTGCGTTGCTGGCAGCGATTATGATGGCCGAGAGCGGAGCTTAGCGCAGGTCCAGGCCGTCACAGCGCGGTCAGCATTGCAGCCCTTGATGGCCAAGCTAAAATAAAGGCCGAGACCGGAGGTCGAGGCCTTTATAGCGCGGACAGCAAGGGCTGCAATGATGACCAAGCTTGAAGGCCGAGAGCGTAGTTAAGCTTAGCTCGAGGCCATCATAACGTGGCCAGCAGTGCAGTCATTGTGGACCAAGGCTTGTATAGTGCTTTACTCAAAAATGCGAGTACTAGCTACTACTATAGTGGGTACGTATAACCTAATTTCGAAAAAAATACAAAAATGCAAATATTTCAGAAACGGTGCGTCGGAGCCAAAAAATAAGGTTTTTTTCGACCCCCTAAGGTACCCCGGAAGTGGTCAAAAGGTATTTAATGAAAGGTCAAAAAACGGTCAAGTGCGAGTTTTTTATATTTTTCCATACAAATTTTACATAAAAATACAAATAATATCACCTGTGTAATAGGGTTTTCTCCCCTCAATGTACAACACCCGTACAGATAAAGAATGGGATTGAAAATGGCGGCTCACCGCGCTTACCACAACGAGTGTGACCGAGAGAGCGATAGGTGTGGCGTTCTATATTTGAAACAAAACTCGACAATAATGGATTCTCAAAGGAAATTGCTGGTAGCTAAAACAAGACAATAATGAAATCTCATACAACTTTGCCGCGTCACTATCGGAGGAGCGCGGCAACACCGACTTTGCTCAAAGAAGGTTGTCAAAATAATGACCATATTACAAGCATTTTTGAGTAAAATTATGTTCTGCATCATTGTTTATTATGAAATAAATAAATAATTAATTTTTCGACCAAAGCACTTGTGTTTCTTGCTGTCCACAATCTTAAGAGTTTGTCTGAGGAGCATTTTCGTATCACAAAAGTAAATTCCACAAAAGACTTTATAAAGATCGTATCATTAAGCATTTTAAAAAATGATTTTCTTATACCTCCCAATACTGTGTATTTAATGGCGCGCCGACATTCCCACAACGAGCGACAAGGGACGTCCGCTCAATGCGAGCGCCGCAGGGCAAATGACTTGGCCATGGTTTTTTTTTACTTTTTTTGCGCGGGTAGCTGGAGAATGTGACCGCGTGCTATATGCGCCGTGCTTTGTTTTGGCCCCGGGGGCAAAAGACATTCTTGTATTTTATACGGCAGAATAAATTACATCGAAGTGAGATGGCTCTTGTAATTTTTATAATTTTTCATGTTGTGGATGTGGATATGGTCTAATATATCCTCAGTCGTAAATACAAATCAGTTTCTTGAGTAAAAATAGAGTTAAACTAGGGAGGGCAAATTTTAATCATTTTTCGAATTTTGCTTTACAAGACACCTCAAAAGTTACGTAATGCGACTTAGGTTATAAGAAAAATAATAGAAAAAATTAAAATTATCACTTTTATCTCTCTAATAGCGTTCGAATTTTTTTTAAATACCTGTATTTCGTGTATATCAGACTTAAGAATTTTGCATTAAATGACCTCTCAAAAGTTGCGTAAAGTGACGTAGGTTCTAGGAAAAATAATTAAAAAATAGTCGATAGCAATCGATTATGTAAAAAAATAATTCAACAAAATTAGATTTTTCGAATCGGTTTTGATAAAATTCCTGTTTCATAGTGATAAGCTAATTTTTTAAATTATTTTTCTTAGAACCTACGTCGCATTACGCAACTTTTGAGGGGTTTTTTAATGCAAAATTCTTAAGTCTAATAAACACGAAATACAGGTATTTTATAAATAAATCGGCCCACCTTATTAAACATGGGATAGAACTATTCTGTTAGTCAAAAAAAGCAGAATAGGTAACGTAATTTAATTATAAACGATAAAAATAATAAAAGAAGATAAAAAAATAATTATTTCAGCTACATAGGTACCTACACATAAGTTTTAACGCGAATTTAATAGAAGAGGATTCATTTTTGAGATTCTCATAGGTAAGCAAGTTTTAAATTAGTTTTGATTAGTTTCAGAAAATGAGAAGGCAACTTTTTCTCGGCAATACCAAACACTATTAGCCTATGATTTACAGGTGTAGGTACTGTCCACACACACACACGAAAATAAGGTCGTATTTTTTTTTAAACTCTTTCCATTTTTTTTTCTTATAGATTTAAACGCGTTCCCAAAATGTTTACGCCCATTCGCGCAGTCGCGTAATTTGCGTACAGTATGACATGTGCACACGCAGCTCGTGAGAACCGCGGCTCATTAGCCGTGCAGTTTATGTTATTAGCGATTGTAAGCAATACTAATGTGGCCGTAATGGAAGATGATTTTGACTTCCTTTAGTCCTGGAATGCTGGAACTTTGTAAGATACTTAAGGCCCCTATATACCTCAAAGTGGCACCCACATCATAATAAAATTAATTACTCAAGTACATAATGTATCAGAAATTCACATGTGCAGATTAGAGCTAAGATTCTATAGTTTATTTACCAACAATAACCTTAGCAAAATAAAGTTCATTGTAGTAGTAGATAGTAGTATGTAGTTAGAAAAAGAGCAAAAGGTGGCCTGGCCACTTATGACACTTTTTGCTAACTACTACTGCTACTACCACAGAATTGATATAAGTACTACCGTACAGAGAGGAAATTCTCCGTCCCGCCCCACAATCAATTACCTCACCCCACCGGCGCCTACTGCGCGAGTTCGTAGGCCAGTTCGTAGGCTCATTCAATAGCACGCACACAGTTCCGCGTGTGCAAAAACGTCACTGTGTAGCGCGTCTGTGTAATAGGAGTTGAAACGCGACGCTTGTATGGAGTGCCCGGGGTGTGCTACTACTATAAAAAACTATATTTTATTGAAGTAATTTGTAAATAGAACCTTAGCTTCAACCTGTAAATGTGAATTTTCAATACATTATGTAGCTACTTAACGAGCAATTCATTTAATTAAGACGAGGGTGCCACTTAAGGGTTATAGTCGCCTTAATGTTTTTAACGTCATGACAAACGCACTTTGTGTTCAAGCAGAACACTAAAATATATTTTTACAGCTCTCAAAAGAGCAATGTTTCAATTATTGTTTGTAGGAAACTTAGTTGTCATAGTAATTCTGAAACTTTAGTTGTATAAGTAAAGTAAATTCATTTTGTTCCAGAAAAATGGAAATACCTACCCTTATTTTAATCCTTTCTTAACGTAGGCTCGATATTAAGTAGCTCAACTTACGAGTATACATTGAATTTGACGAACTAATGCCGAATATGGTAGATAGGGACCATCAAACTGAACAAATTTTACTATGGGAGCAAGAGCAACTCTGTAATCGCGAAAAAAATCAACAGTTTCATATATTTTAATATTTTCGATATTATTTTTTGTATTATATTTACTATATCATATCATAATTCAACTATTTTTTTACCAATTGGATCCTATAACTTTTTTAAACGTCAGGCATCGAACCGGCAACCCATGGGAAACGGGTGTCTTTGTAAATAGCCGGTGGGTAATTTGCATTTCGCTGGAGCGCCGCGTACCGTGCTTGCCCGCTAATTGTTGTGTACGGATATCAGAAAAATCAACTGGTCGCGAGATAAGTATTTTTGTTAAAAATATTCGTGTTTCTTTTGTAATTATACGTTATCTAGAACCAAGTGCGTGTCGGGCCACGTGGTGTATAGGGGTCCTTAGTTACTTGCGATGATAATATAGAGTCTACCTACATAATTGCTTAATATGTGTTACTGTGGGCAAATGCACATTTACTGAATTGTTAAGAAGTCAACAAAAAACCCTAATAGTTTCACCATGGTCGTCCGTCTGTTTGTTTGTCTGTCTGTCCGACCTTAGCTTAGTTCAGTCAGAGGCCCTTAGTACTAGAAAGTTGTAATTTGGCAGGAATGTGTTGGTATAATAGGTAATCACGCCAAAAAGTGATAGAATAAAATCTTGTATTTTTTTATTTAATTTAAGTTCTTTCTAAATTTCATTTCAAAATCGAATGAGGCGTCGTCGTCCTATACAGCATGGCGGGTAAATTTCTTGTTGAAAACGATGTGAATTACAAATATTTTTCCTCGCATTTGTGATGAAAATTAGTGTTCAATTCGAGTCTAAGGATCTATATTGATACAATACCTCGGGTGTGCAAATATATCACTTACAACTCATGTAGGTATATGTGTTAGGCTCAAAGACCGAAATAGGTCTTTGAGCAAAAAAAACGTTCACCATGCGTTCTGGTTAATGCCAAAATGCCATTGACGCGTTCTGAGCTCTAGTGGGTACAACCATAAAACGATGGACAGGTCGTAAATTCTCAGAACCATGATAAAGGTAGAATACGACGCACACTGATTTGCAATACCTGTGCGTGGATCCTACCTAGTCTCAAAACTTTTGAAAGACCAATTTCGATCTTTGAGCCTAACATACGTATAACTATCTACTAAAGCTGAAGTTTGCGAAAAGCTTTTAAAAACTATTTAAATGGATCAAAAATATTACTTTGGGGCTAAATATAAAATACATATTTACTATTTTTTCTGCTGACCTTACTTAATAACGACAAGAGTCCGTACCACGCGCATTCGGTGTTCTCCGTACCACTCGTTACACCACGGCACCTTCCAGTGTTCCTAAGAAGCCTTATTATACAACTTGAGTTAAGACCTTCTATTGTGAAATAAAACACTTTTTAACGAATACTAACGCGGTTTTATTGAAAGTACTTTGGGAATTTGTTGGTTTGGTATTTGGTTTGATTTTTGAAGTAAAAACTTCTTTAGCGGCGTTGTACACTTTTTTTGTAATGGGAAAAAATGTTAAACTCGCGTCAGTCAGGGTCACGTGACCCTGATCAAAAATTCGTAAGACAGATGTAGCGTAGGCAACCGGCGTCGGAAGTATCCCCCTCTTTCTACGGGTGCGGCGAAAATGGCGGCCGGTCATTTTGGCGTTCAGCGGGTTGATTTTTCTGAGAGATAAACTTTTCAATGTAATATAAATTGTCATGTTTGTGTACGATAGCGCAACAAATATTGTATTCTACCTCATAAATGATAGTACTTTTATACTGATAACTAGCGGCCGCCCGCGGTTTCACCCGCGTGGTTCCCGTTCCTGTGGGAATATCGGGATAAAAAGTATCCTATATTTTAATCCAGGCTATCTACTATCTGTGTGCCAAATTTCAACCAAATCCGTTCAGTAGTTTTTGCGTGACTGAGGAAAAAACATCCAAACCCACAAATTTCACATTTATAATATTAGTAGGATTTTTGTAAGACTTTTTCCTTTTAATTAGATAAAACACCTGCAAAAATGTTGCTTTCTATATAATGTGACCGCCTCTGTGGTCTAGTGGTTCGCCCACTACCCGTGTAAGACGCAGTGGTCCCGGGTTCGATTCCCAGGAGAGGGGGTACATTTTGTACTCGGTTTGGTTATTTCAAGTCCGCCTGGCTAGCTAACACCATCTTACCTAAGCCTGACGCCATAACAACAATTTTAAAATTGTGTTCCGCACATTAGAGGTAAGATAGTCAGTTCCACAGTGGTGAGGATTCCGGGTGTAGTGCGCTTCCACCTACGGCCTTACCGTCACTTAACATCAGGTGAGGTGAAGGCCAAGCACTATCCTGTTAAGCAAGTGGCAAGTTTAACATAATAACAAAAAATATTATCTGAAGTTGTTGTTTTTTTCAGTAATGAATCAAAAAAGTGTCTTATACGGGGTGTTTTTTTATGCACTCCTCAAATTTTTAAGATGTGTTCAGTCCATGAAACTGAACAACTTTCTCCATGAAACATGTGGCGAAATACGCCAAAAAAGTGTGGTCTTCCCTTACTAAACTGATCACGTGATCTCTTTGATTTGTATGGAAAGTATTTTTTTTACATATTTGTCCCTATGTTTCTTAGAGAAAGTTGTTTAGTTTCATGGACTGAACACATCCTTCTTTTTTTTTTGTCGGAGAAAATGCTTTTACGCGTCCCCCACCGCAGGTGAATAGGGGTTCGAAATGTGGAACTCTCCAGGAGGGGACCGCAACATTCAGCGTTGCGGCTCCCTCCATGGCCGCCTCCCGTGATCCCACCCAGCCAAAAGGCTCGGCGGGATCCCGGGAGGGGGGAACACCCACTAAAAACTCCGGCACTTGCCCTCTCGCCGCCGGTTGGCCCTGAGGGACCCTTGTAGGAATCCGCCTCATTAGACCCGGCGCGGCGGCCGGCTCGGCTGTCCGGGCCTCTTCGCGGTTGGGAGATGGCCGGGCAAGTTTAGCCATCTCCCTAGACGGTTGGGACCGTGCAAGGCAGGCGATGGGTCACCCCCCACCGCCCGCTTGGCCCCGTTTAGGGGGCAATGAGATGCGCGTAGCGATGCCTCCTTACCCCCGTCCGTCTGCGGCGGAGAAGAGCCGCATGAGCATCCTCTTCGCGGACTCTCTCCGCCACCTCCTTCTGGAGGATGATATCCTCACAAAAGGAGAATACCGCCTGGCATGCTCTCTCACTGCTCAGCATCGCAAGGATGACGCTGGGCAGCGAGAGATCCCATCCCACCACGGACTGAACACATCCTAAAAATTTGGAGAGTGAATAAAAAAACACCTTGTATTGTATAACATATAAATGCTTATACATATTATATGTGAGGACCTGTAAATGACTTCCTACTGTTATTACGAGTGCTATTTGTTTGTTACCAGTTGTTGGTCTTCCATAAGATTAATAAATAAATAAATATTATATCGTACAGGGTCATTCAACGCAGGCACGAGCGCGGCCTCCCCGTTCGGCGGGTTCAAGCCGACTACAGGCACTAGCGCGTTCGGGGCGCCACCTGCCTTCGGCGCGGCTGCTTCCACGCAGCCCGCCACTGGAGGGGGTAAGGCTACAGTACAGTCAGCGTCAAATTGATATTAGCGTCTAGAGTAGTCAAAATGATCTGAAAAACTGTCAACAAGCACAGATAACTTTGAGTTTTGTTTGTTAAGATAATGGGGAATGTCCGAAAAAAATAAAATTGGCTGAATATTTTTTTATAGGTAGAAATAAGCTCCCTTAGTAATAGAAAAAAAATCAGTATTTTCGGTTGTGTGAAAAATTAAAAAAAAATTAAAATCTCTTCGACTTCACAAATGTAGGAAAGTAACAGAAGAATGGAGATTATACCTTTGCCATCACCAGCCACAACCACAACATGGTATTAAAAAAAAATTTCAACACAAAATGTCAAGACATTTTTTTTAAACTAGCTTCCGCCCGCGACTTCGTCCGCGTGGATATTAGAGAAAATCTTTAGGGAACCTTCAACCAGGATCCGACCAGCCGTTTTTACGCGATTAGGCGGGTCACCACCAAGCGCGCTGCCTCGCGAGGCAAGACGTTTGCCAAGACGCAAGACGCAAGGCGTTTGTCGCACGAGGCTTCCTCGCTCGGTGGGGACCCACCTAATCGCGTAAACACGACTGGTCATTCCCATTCCCGTTCCCGTTTCGTCCTACTTCCGTTCTCGTTCCCGTTACCGTCCCGTTCCGTTGCCATCCCATCCCGTTGCCGTCCCGTCCCGTTCCCGTCCCGACCCGCCAAGTTCCCATTCCCGTTCCCATCCCCGTCCCGTCCCGTTCCCGTCCCGTTCCGTTCCCGTCCCGTCCCATTCCGTTTCGTTCTCGTCCCCGCTCTTGTTCTCGTTCCCGTTCCCGTTCCCATCCCCGTCCCGTCCCGTTCCCGTCCCGTCCGATTCTCGTTCCCGTCCCGCTCCCGTTCCCGTTCCCGCCCCGTCCCATTCCCGTTCCCGTTCTCTTCCGCTCCGTTCAGTTCCCGTTCCCGTTCCCTTTCTCCCCGTCCCCTGGGGCTGAATCATGCATGTCCACCGAGTTGGACTTCAAAATGAATGTAATTTTCGCAATCACCATCCCATAAAACCTCAAGAACGACATCCATATCGATTTTTATGTTTACTTACCCCATTTACCCCCTAAGGGGTTGATTTTCAAAACCAAAAAATATATGTTTGGCTATTTATTTTTAGACGTACTCCTACGAAGTTTAAAGTTGTAATGTCTATTTTATATTCTTTTTCCATACAAAATTTGAACCCCATTTTTACCCTTTTAGGGGTTAAATCGGTTAAATCATGTACATCGTGTTGAACTTTAAAATAAATGTCATTTTCGCAATCACCATCCCATAAAACCTCAAGAACGACATCCATATCAATTTTTATGTTTACATACCCCATTTACCCTCTAAGGGGTCGATTTTCAAAATTACCAAATAATATATGTTTGCCAATTTATTTTTAGACGTACTCCTACGAAGTTTAAAGTTGTAATGTCTATTTTATATTCTTTTTCCATACAAAATTTGAACCCCATTTTTACCCTTTTAGGGGTTAAATCGGTTAAATCATGTACATCGTGTCGGACTTTAAAATAAATGTCATTTTCGCAATCAGCATCCCATAAAACCTCAAGAACGATATCCATATCGATTTTTATGTTTACATTCCCCATTTACCCTCTAAGGGGTTGATTTTCAAAATTACCAAATAATATATGTTTGCCAATTTATTTTTAGACGTGCTCCTACGAAGTTTAAAGTGGTAATGTCTATTTTATATTCTTTTTCCATACAAAATTTGAAAACCCATTTTCACCCCTTTAGAGGGTTAAATCATGTCCACCGTGTTGGACTTCAAAATAAATGTCATTTTCGCAATCGTCATACCAGAAAACCCAAATAACGACATCCATCTCTATTTTTAGGTTTATTTACACATTTCACCCCTATTTCATCGCCATAGGGGTTGAAGTACTAACAATATCAATATACGTTGCGTTAGATTTTGTTCCATAAGCCTTTACTATAAATTAAGTGATTTTGTACTTCGAAAATGAAGGATTTTTTTCCATACACAACTTCATACCCCTTTTCACCCCTTCGGGGGTAGAATTTTGAAAAACGCTGAGACCCGTATTTATTAATTTTCAATCTTCAGCCTAAACACAAAATTTGAAAATCCTAGCTTCAAAACTGAGGGACTTTCATACAAACTTTCATCCCTTATTTCACCCCCTTAGGGATGGAATTTTCAAAAATCCTTCCTTAGTGGAAGCCTACACTGTATGAGGTATCTGTGTGCAAAATTTCAAGTCTCTAGGTCCAGCGGTTTGGGCTGTGCGTTGATAGATCAGTCAGTCATTCAGTTTACGATTTTATATATTAAGATTAAAGCAATTCGTGCAAAATTATTCCCTAACCATTCCAAAATATCAAAAATGCACAACGTTAATATTCAAGTTTTCACTTCTGCCGGCACTCCCGGAGTGCAATCCGATTTTTTTATTTTCCCGACGTTTCGGCACCTTTGCAGCTGCCGTGGTCACGGGGAACTGAAACTGATCGTGAGGACGTGAGCCTACCCTGAAGCGATGAATTTTTAAAGACGTTTAGAAATTAATATTTAACAATAAATTTTTAATTGGTTTAAGTTAATTTATAATTTAAATTTGCTAATTAATTAATGCTCAAAAGAGAGGATCTACTGAAAACTACCACCATTTCACAAAATTGGAGGCGGGTGAATCAACTTTTTGTTGTTTTGTGGCGTTTATTATAATATCTACGTGAACCATTTTTATATGAAGTTAATCTGTAGTTGCAAATACTCTCAGCTAATTATCTTATAAGAAAACTTAAAAGACATGGAAATATTTTCGTGATTTTAAAGAAAAACATAGGTGACCCAGGAGACAATTCTTATTTTTCATATAAAATCTGGGGACAACATTGTGCCCTGGGTCACCCATCTTTTTCTTTAAACTATTGATTATTTTTGTATAAAACTAAGTATTTTTTATTGGCTATGAATCTAAATATCGTAAAATAGAGATTTTTTTACAAAATAATTATATAGTTTTATTTTAATTTATAAAAATTTACACATGGGTCGATTTTTTCGTGACATTAAAAAGTTGATTCACCCAGGCCTCTCCATGAAAGAAATGGCGAAAGAAAACTTGGAGATAAACTAATCCTTACTAATATTATAAATGCGAAAGTCCGTTTGTTTGTTTGTTTGTTTGTTTGTTACGCCTTCACGTCGTAACTACTGAACCGATCATCATGAAATTTTGCATACACGTTGTCAGGGGTACAGAGAAGGACATAGGGTACCTTTCATCCCGAAAAAAGTATAGTTCCCGAAGGATAGCAAAAAACCTTTCCACGCAGACGAAGTCGCGGGCGGCCGCTAGTAGACTAATAAACGAAGGATAAGTTTATTACTTAGAATAACCAAAAGGCTTGTTTAGGGAAATGAGGCTTTGAGACGTTCAACGTAAAGAATTGTTAAGTAATATTTTTGGTCAAAAGGTTTTTTTTTGTAAATTAATTTATTATTAAGGCAAATAAAATTATTTTTTATATCGTGGTCATTGTTGTCTATTATTTTTTTGTCTCCCACCTTGCTTTACAATCTATTTAGATCAGTTAAATATTAATTAAGACTAAAAGTTATAAATAACTTGAACCAAAATCCTTAAGCCTAACATCTATAATCTCCTGTATTCATAAAAACTACACACGTTTACTACCAGGTTTACCATTAGAATTTAACTATTGTATGCTCATGACGCGTAAAATATTTCCAAATAGCGTAAAATTCGCCCATTTTGCATATATACCCTTGTGCGACTTAGCGCCACTTGCTTCACACAAAAACAAATTTTTTGTTGATTAAAAAGAGAAAATGCCTAACGCGTTTTGTCAAAGTTTACTTTTGCTTAGCTTTTTTAAACCCGTTAGAAACCAAAAGTTTGTATACTTTTGGCAAACAAATCTGATATTGCAGTTAAAATTAAAGGGTAGGCCGTTATCCAATACAAATAAAGCACACTTTTGACGAGCATTGAACAGGTATGGTAAAAAGTTTGTAAGACAAATCTGCCCGGGAGGTCCGATCGTCAAATGTTGTCATATCTGCATTTGTGTTCGAACAAAACCGATTATTGTTCAGTGAGCATCAAAAACATAATTGCAATACAATAAGTCGTAATTGTTGTAACAAAAGTCGATTGACATTCTATATTCTGGTTTCGGCCATTGTGAATTCTCTTTTGTAATAGTGTTGTATTGCTTCAGATGTGAAGTAAAGCGGGTATAGGGCGGTACAGCAAAGCAATAGATGTTTGGAAAATAAAAATCTATTTAGTTTATCTTATCATTGTTGTGCGATTGGTATCTTTCTTTTATGTTCTTTGACCTGTTGGGTATCTTTTGTTACACCAGTGCCTGTATTATAAATAAGTTACGTTTACTAATACTCGATAGCTTAGAGCATCGCGGCTTCGTCTCGAATCGCGGCTTCGGCGCGTCTTACTCTAAAGTCGCATTACTAATTTCCCAGCAAAAATGTAAACAAAGAAACGTCACTGTCAGATTGACAAACTGACCCTGATAGTGAGAATTTCAGATATTGAAAACCTTTGGTCACTTTTATAACATTTAATTTGTTTATTATATTGAGTCATAATAAATACAATGTCATCCAGGGTAATTTTAAAGTAGGATGGTAATTAAATTTTTTATCTTTATAACCTATCATAATTTTTGATGTTAAAAGTTCTTGAAACGAGCTGATAAGAAATCTTTACTTAGATATTGACTGTATGTAAACTATCAAAAATACGTAGCATCTTCTCCAGTTCCCCCCAATACCAAAAGACAAAATGTTACTACTACAGCTACTACTCGTGACACTAATTTTTATGAAATTTTATAAAGTGACCAAAGGTTTGATGTGTACGCTTTGCAGTTGATGTGTGCACAGCATCATAAAAATGTTTTCTACTATAAATCTGTTATCATGAAATATCAAATTATATTACTGTTTTTGCTGCAAAAGTCATGATTCAGAATATTTATCTAATCTTTTTTTATTAGGTTTGTAATGAAAAAACATGTAAGTGTGTTTATTTCTTGACTTAGCAATATACTATTTCTTTTTGTGTTGTTTTGTTCTGGCAACACCTTTGTTTACATTTTTGCTGGGAAATGAGTAATGCGTCTTTAAGCTCGATAGCGACCTTAGTGAGCAATTTTGTATGCAATTTGGCGCAGCGCTTCTGTTCTGGCGGTAACTATACTAACTAAAAGTTGCCATACAAAATGTCATATTAAGTCGCTTGCGAGTATACTCGTAGTAAGAGTAAACTTATAATACGCTTATAGAAGTGCTAGCTAGCTATTACTTATACTTAATAATGCTTTACTTATATTATTTATGTATCTTTATGATCTTTATCAAAGAAAATACAAAACAACGTCCCAACAATCGTACCTACCGTTAAAATAGTTAAAATCATAAATATATCATAAAATCATAAATATTTATTTGCTTCAAACACGGTATGAAGGTGGTACAAAGTTATAAAGTGCACATGTTTCGCCATTAATATAAATAGCATGCAAATCTAGAATGAATAAATTAATGGATAAAAAATGTCAACTATGAGAAAATTATGTCAAAAAAATATCAATATCGAATTATTAAATTAATTAAAAATATAGTCAGAAATACCTGTTTTACCTGTTATTTAATTTAAATGTCTAAATCGAAGAAATCACCCACTGAAACATTTCAGCTCTTCATAGTAGGAAATAAACATTCGAAGTGGATTTTAATTCAATGTAGGTAAATCCGAAGAAGAATAAAGCCGAGAAATAATTGATTGATCATCGACGATCGTCAAACATAAATCTAATTACAATATGATCCTAATTTCTCTGTATTATACAAAAACTGTTTTGTTTGTAAAACAAGCAAATTATTTATATGTCCATCACCTAGCTAGTCGAAGTCAATGAGAATAAAGTGGAAGTCGTGCGATTCATCGCTCAGATATTATCGGCCATTAAAAACCATTCTTAAAATGCGTAGGTCTGTAAAACAAGCTTATAGTTAGGTTAGGTCAAGAATCTTATATTCATATTCTAGGTTAGGTACCTACTCGCAATATAAATAAATAAATAGTATGTACTAACAACTAATAAAAAAGTATATAGTGGTACAACTATCTAGTCTAGTAGACAGATAGCGAGTAAAGAAGCGCAGTGTCTGCGGTCGTGCGATTTGTCGCTCAGATGTTATCGCCAGTCGTAATTCGGCCGCGACTGCCGTGCGTGTCGGCGCTCGCTGCGATTTCTGAACTAAGGCCTGGGAGACAATGGATGCAAGTTGTAACGAATTGAACGTAATTAACGTTTCATTATTACATTACGAGATACTAACATACTCATTCTCCTCTGGTTGAACTGTGCCAAAATGTACTGCGAAAGCTTGAGCGAGGTAGCTTGCTTTACATGATACAAGTGGGTAATTTTTCTTAGTTGCTATTAGAAGCCAATCAAAAAAACTTAATTATGTATTAATAGAAGTAATATGTTTCATTATTACATAACGGGATAAGTACATAAAATAGGTACTCAGTCTCCTCTGGTTGAACTGCGCCAAACTTTACTGCGAAAGCTTGAGCGAGGTAGCTTGCTTTATATGATACAAGTAGGTAGGTAGTTTTTCTTAGTTGCTATTAGAAGGCAATCAAAAAAACTGAATTATACACGCTGAAATTTTAATCATTTGGTTCCCAATCAATCAAAAAAAAATCAGCTGTTCCATACAAAAGTGCAGTACCTACTCGACCTTAATGTATGAAACAGCTGATTTTTTTTGCGAGCAGGACAGTTGGCCCCATAGTAAAAGTTGCTTGTAATCATGAGTGGAACCACCCCACCCACGGCGGGAACCAAATGATTAAAATTTCAGCGTGTATTGCAGCAATACACGCTGCAATACACGCTGAAACAAAAAATGTAGATGCTACGCCGTAGCTGCTACGGCGAATATAAAAGTCACAAAGAAAAAATATTTTCGATGCTACGCCGTAGCTATGGCTATTATATTTATTTATTTAAGGACAGCTAATAAGAACATACATCAAAGACAACACATAATGATACATTAAATGAACTTACAACCTAGTGTTGCCTTTTTATAAGCTGCCACGACATACAGCAATGTCTATTTCGTAGCATAGCATTAGGTAGCTACTTTTAGCTAAATTTGAAAAAGAGGATAGTTCTTTGTGGCATGTTAGATGAATCGCGCAAGGACAATAAAGCGTTGTTTTTGCGAAACAGAATAACGATTTTTTACTTACATTTAAATAATTAATTTTACGTAGGTACTTTTTAGTAACCGGAAAAGTTGTTTGTAGTTTAGGAATGACAATTAAATTGTTTTTAACCGACTTCAAAAAAAGGAGGAGGTTCTCAATTCGATTGTATGTTTTTTTTATCGTTGTTCGCGCATATCTTCGTTATTTATGGACCGATTTTAATGATTCTTTCTTTGTTTGATTAAATTTTCTTGCAAAATGGTCCCATTTGTTTTTTTTTTCAGATCGGTTCAGTAGTTTTCAAGTAATCCTGAAAATACTATGATTTTGCATTAATTACCTTGACGACTTTGTTATTTATAAACCGAATTTGCTGATTTTTTTGTTGGAAAAGGGATACCTTAAGTTTAGTTCTTTTAATTTCATTGACATTAAACCTTGGACCTCGAAGATATCCAAGGGAACTCCTCAAACTCAAATAGGATATGTAATTGTGATTGAAATATTGGTAGGCTTATGAAAATCCAAAACAAACCGAGCTATGGTCTGTATGCTACGTTCTGGACTATACTTGGACCACAGAATATATACTCTAAGAAGGCACAACGGAACTCCTTCGGAAATTGAGTAATAGGCATTTTGAAAACATATAAAGTTAAAGAATATTACACGCTTATATACCACAGAAAAGTTGATAATAAAAAGGTTTTTAAAAAAAAGAAAAACCGCCTTGAAAAAATGAGGTCGGGTGGGGCTTTTAGAATTAAAAAAAAGTTGTCCTCCAGCCCCACCCGACTTCAAAAGACGGTTTTTATTAAAATTGATATGCGTATTGGTGATTTGAATATTATTTATTGCTTTTTAGTGCTTTTTAATTTTGAATCTGTTTTTGTTTTTATTTTTAGGTTTTTGAAGGCGGTTTTTCTTTTTTTTTTAAAAAGCTTTTTTCAAAGTTGATTTGCTCCCATTGTAGTTCAACCTTTCTCCCGCGTCCGAACACCTTGTAGATAGGGCGGCAGAGCGCTCGTGAGCGATGCGCAGCCAGATAACAATTGCTTTGTTTCGCTGTAAAACTCGAAAATTAACATCATTTGCCAACGCCCGATCGCGCCCGAGATACCAACACTTGCTGGTGAGGCACAAGCCATGAGATTAATGTGTATTAAATTATTATGTGGAAACCTAAGGATGAGATTAATGTGTATTAAATTATTATGTGGAAACCTAAGGAAACCTAAATACTTACACATTAGGTAGGTACTTCATTTTTAGAAAATATTATGGAAAAATATGTTTTTTTTTAAGACTAGATGAATCTTAAATAGTTTTTGAATAAACCTAAAGATTGGCAAGTTTCCAAAGTAAGTACCTAATATAACCTATTCTTAGCAATACTTAAAAAACACAAAAAGTTGCAATCTGAGTCGAATTGGAAACAATTTGAAATGCAACAAAACTGCTGAGATAAAGTTTATCCTTAAAATCAGTTACCCCATGAACTAATAACAACCTCAGTTCTAAATTGGCTAGGGAAAATCCAAACCAAATAGTTAAACGTTAAACCGGACAGAAATTTTATTATAAACTAAGGTACCGCTCGCGACTTCCTCGATATTTGAATTTGATATTGTTCAAAAGCTGTAAAAGTTAACTTGTGAACTTTACTGACGAATGTCTCATAGGAGAATTATTTTATAAAATTCACGTATTTTTGTATGAAAATTATACAGTAAATTTGGCAGTAATTAAAATCCGCAAGTTGACTAAGTATTACAACTTTCGAACAATATCAAATTTAAGTAAAATCAGATTGATTTATGCTCACTTATTAAAAAAAGCTTTGAGAAATGAAATGGCTCGTTTGTATGGAAAACCATATACCTAGTGGCCCCTATTTTCTTTTGAGTAGTTATTAAAAATATTAGGATGATTAGTATAGGAAGGTATTATTGAACTTTCTCTTCTTCTAACTTAGACCAGCCATATAAAATAATGTGGTGTTTAGTTTTAATAGTAGTCTAGATGTTGCAATAGGATGTTATTCGTGAGCTGTTGCCGGCTGGTAGCTCCTCGTCTCCGTTTTTAATCTCCCTAGATTTATGTTCAAGGACCGAACAATTACCTACCTACGAAGGTTTTACCACAATATACACTGGTCATCACAAAAATCAGCCCACCTACATTTTACTCGAAAACTCATGTTTTAATATTTTAAATGAAACAAATCCTTAAGTCCTACTTAAGGTGGTACCCTGAGCGAAAAAGTGATAATAAACATATATAATATATATTATAATTGTTCCTGTATCGCTAGTAATAAATTAAATATCGTTTTCAAACAGATTACAGAGCCTTCATTATTTCTACTTTTTGCCACCATGAGCGCTGCGATCGATTATTATACCTTCGCACCCAGCGAATAGGTCATTTGTTCTGTATTGGAGCTTGAAATTACAACCAAGTTTGATCTGAAATATAATATGTAGCTTTACGTAATGTCTATAAATGCAAAAAAAAATGCGCGGCTTGTTCGAAACGTCTCTTCTGCTAACTAACTTTTGTTTCGTAATTCTGTCGTGTCTATGGTAGATACTTTGGGCTAGTTGGGTACTAATAGCTGCTATAAGCTAAGCCGTAACTGATAAATTGAAGCTAGTTACTTTGGTAGCTATTGCAAGTAGGTATTGTATTGAGTACTAGGTGACCCAACAGATGATCATCTGTTTTAAACAAGAACTTTAAATTCATTCTGTAGAATGAGTAAGTAAGTTATGTTGCTAAGGTTTAGAAAAGTTAACAAGGTCGTTAAATTTTATCATCATTTTTCGCACATCTTTCTTAATTTTTTCTTTAATAAGAACCTTCTCCTGAAAATAACAAATACAGAAAAAAAAATAGCGAAATCCGTCCAGCCGTTCACGCGTGATGCCATGACCAAGGGAAATGGGATTCATTATTCATATTTTAGATTTTGGATTTTACGAGAATCCTACTAATATTATAAATGTGAAAGTTTGTGGGTTTGGATGTTTGTTCCTCAATCACGCAAAAACTACTGAACGGATTTGGATGAAATTTGGCACACAGGTAGTAGATAGCCTAGATTAAAATATAGAATACTTTTTATCCCGATATTCCCAAGGGAACGGGAACCACGCGGGTGAAACCGCGGGCGGCCGCTAGTCTTTCATAAAAATAACACTACCCATGACAATGTTAGCAAATCAAGGTATTCGGTATATGGTAAGGGTAACGTGGTGTGTGTGACCTTATCCCGAGAAGTATTTTTTTCTATTCATGTAAACTATTTGCCACCCATGTCGTCTGAAGCTTGCAGAATCCCACTGCAGGACATAAAGTCCCAGTTAGAGCCAGGTGCGATATCGCACACAATCGCCCGCGTCGGGTATCTCACGATTCAAGCTGGCCGTCTGATAGATCGACTGGCGACTTTGCGGTTTGAAAAAACTGTGGAGTAGCCTTTGCGATTTGATGTAAGGTACCTACGTCGGTTCTCCACGTTTCGACCACACGGCCATGGTTGACCATCAGCCATTTTTTAATGTCTCCACTGCTGGGGCACAGGCCTTCTTTATGGGTGGATAAGGATGGGCCATAACCCACCACGCGGGCCCAATGCGGATTGATGGGTGTTAACAACTGCAAATGCACCCAACAGCTTAATGTGCCTTTCGAAGCGCGGAGGAGGTTATTGATTTTTTGGTCACCCATCCCATAACCGGCCCTTGCGAAAGATGCTAAATTGCTGGGCCAGGCTCTAAACCACTGCGTCATCGAGCTCCTCGCGGCCATGGTTAAACCTTTACAACTTTCTGAATAACTTTCTGGATATTGGACCTACGAATTTGCGATTTTCATTGTCAGTTTTCTACAAATTCCTTCGTAATGTTGAAGACATAGTAGTTTTTCTTCTACGACACCGTGACCGAGCAATCGAAACGGAGACGTACCTATTTTCGACACACTATTGAATTAAAAGAAGCTTAGATTAAAATACTTATTTTATTACTCTTTCCAATAGAACAGCCATGCGCAACAGAAACTGTTGCTCCATGGCTGTAAGAATTTATAACAATTTACCAATTGTCATTCGAAATTTAGCTCTAAATAAATTCAAATACAAACTTAAGACATGGCTAATACAAAAATGTTACTATACTATAAACGAATATTTAGATAAAAAACACTGACATCTGAAACTTGACATGTAGAATTTAATAAAATATAATTATGTACTTATTTAGTTTTGACGAAAGTATATAAATATTATAATGTGACAATTTTATTTTTATTTTTTATCATGTATTAATTAATTAGTAAGGACCTAGGAACATTTGAAATGCAGAAATAGTACACATAAAATGCGGCACTTATTATGACAAAAAAACAAAATTTTAAAACTATTCAACATGTAAGTAGTAAATTAATGAACGAATAGTTTAAGTTAAAATAACAAATATAAGTTTCTAGATTAGCTAATAGATTAAAATGTATTTTGCATGCCCAAAAGTGGGTGAATGTGTCTTGTGCTTTTTAGAATTAAGAACTCCATCTGTACCTACCACATTCTGGCATAATAAAAATGTTTATGTTTATGTATGTTTAATAATTTTTTTCTTTTAATTTTCACCGATAGCACGGCATCAGCCTTCATAAGCCACTAATTTGTTGATTATCTAGCTAGCGTGTTCACATTGGACTCACGTGGTCTTGAGCCGTCCTTTTTATAGAAGGACTCTGCACTAGTGATGTAACATGAAAAAAAACAAATAGTTTTTTTTTCACAATGCTGAGAAAAAAACATGAAAAAAAACATAGCCCGTTGTTTTTTTCTAAATTTGTTTTTTTTTTTCAAGAGTAAAATGATGGAAAATAAATGTTTTATTTCATCGAATCAATAATTATAATAGATTTTTATTCTTAGTCAGTGTCCAGATATGAATTTCAATCCATCTTATTTTATTTTTCTCCAAAATGATATATTTGTACGAAGAAAAGTTTAATTTTTTTCCCCAAACGCGATTTTTGTTCCCGAAATGTTACGTTTTGTATTAAGAACAGATTCTTATCTTAAACATTGAATTAAAATTTTCCACACAATGGGGAAAACCCCCCAAGTTGAAGAAAGACACTGTTCTCCGTTCTAATTAAGTTCATAGGTACTTAAAAAAACATAAACCGAAATGAAGATTTCACCGTGCGCGTCTTTAAATGCTGCCAACTGTTGAAAACTTGGTACTATTCAAACAAAAAACTAATGAAGGTTCAAAAACTATAACATGAACTTATGAGTATTAATTTTTAACGGAAACCTTAATAATTTTGACTTCTGTACTCTTGAAAAAAAACATGCTCCAAAAAAAACGTTTTTTTTTTCATGTTTTTAACTCTGCCCCAACAGTATTAAAAACATTCGAAATAGATGCTGTTGGTGGTGATAAGCTAGCTACTCCATTCCATTTGATTAAAATTCTACAGCGAAAGGTCTTATAATTGTACTGAAACATTTAAAATAGAAAATATTTTATGGAATCTCGTAGGAAAACTCCACACCATTCGAGTGCACTTAGTACAGATTACTTACTGAAGCACGACGACAACAAGGATCGTGACTTACGTGCAACCGCGATAGATACTGGATATTATGATAAAAAAACGACGTGATAAATTATGTGTGACAAACAAGGCGAAGGACTCTTTTACAAGGTTTGCAATCACATTCTATTATTCTTTGCTTTTATTTATAATCGCTGTAAAATGCAGGTTAAATGAAATCAAAACGTTTTTCCCTAGTCTTATCCTACTACTTACTTTGTCCTACTACTTAGTTAGACCTCTAGGAAATATAATTATTCCTCAGTTAAATTCTGAATTACCTCTATTTTGTGTATTATAACTTTGATCAGTGTCATCAGTCATCACTCATCATCATCATATTAACCTATAGGTACCACGTACTCTACCTTTTACAGTAGAGGGAATGCGTTTATGAATCCAGAAGGTACCTATGTGTGACTCGCCAAGTCCCTACACATTAAACCCCCTACTGCTTCCCGCACTAACACGCAGGACCTACGGGACCTGATAGCACGCACCGTGTAATCCTGGGGTTGACGCCCCATCGGACCCGGCACTTGGATTATAACCACGTATCTGTCTAGTCTACCTCTACCTACATAATATCTGTCCCAATCAACACAATTCGACCAAGATAGGCCCCCAACAAACACTGTTATGGACTAACCACGAAATCGTTTAACCGCGCATCGCCATTCCCGCACACTGATTTTCGTTTCACTTTATAATTTCATTAAAACAACAGATGCTTTTGCTTCCGACGCCATGACAAGTTGACAGGCATCCTTTAACTTTCACAAAGCTATCCTACGTTTTGAAATTGGAAAATAACCCTTTATCCCTTTGACATAAGATCAATTTGATGTTTGAATTAATTTTGCAGAGGTTAAATGTTAACCACCCATTTCCAAGGGAGCCGAGTTCATGATGCAGTCGAGATCGTAGGTAAGTACTTGTTGGGTATAAACTGTTTTAAATTCTAACCAGATGAGGTGGCTAAGTTCTACTATCCTTACTAATATTATAAATGGGAAAGTCCGTTTGTTTGTTACGCCTTCACGTCTTAACTACTGAACCGATCATCATGAATTTTGCATACACGTTGTCAGGGTACAGAGAAGGACATAGGGTAACTTTTGTCCCGAAAAAAATATTGTTCCCGAGGGATAGCAAAAAAACTTTCCACTCAGACGAAGTCGTGGGCGGCCGCTAGTTTTATCTATAGTTACCAAACGTAAGCAAACTTTACCCAGTAGATAAGAGAGACACTTAACATAGGCTATCGATGTCCCAGAATTAAAATTTATTTGGGATTTTAAAAAATCTAACAATCGTAAGTTATTTATAACTAGCGGCCGCCCGCGGTTTCACCCGCGTGGTTCCCGTTCCCGTGGGAATATCGGGATAAAAAGTATTCTATGTTTTAATGCAGGCTATCTTCTATCTGTGTGCCAAATTTCAACCAAATCCGTTAAGTAGTTTTTGCGTGCTTGGGGAACAAACATCTAAACATCCAAACTCACAAACTTTCACATTTATAATATTAGTAGGATTTAGCGGACAAAACTATAGTCAAAGTGAAAGTCAAAGTAAAAAAAATAGTTTTATTCAAATAAACTTAATTATTAAGTACTTTTGAATCGTCCATATTTTCCTGGAGGGACCTTAAATATTGAAGATAGGAAATACTGAAAGAAGACTTCATTTTGTTTTGAAAAATAATTGGAACTAATTCAGAGATTTTTTAAGAATCGCATAAGATACGATACATACAATACGTAATAATTATATTTTTTTCATGGTTTTCCTTTTGTTTAAGATTTTAGTGAATAGGTAGGTAACTCTTTCGTTAGGTATCAAAAAAATATTTTTTTTTCATATTTGGGGTTCGATTCCTGGCTAAGACAATCGATTTTTCAAAAATCTTTGAATGCAGTTCCAACTATTTTTATAAAATGAAAATCGAACTTCAGTAAAATTTGCTACCGTCAATATTTAAGATTTCAACCTAGGTAAGTTTCCTTTCGCGTGGCAAAGATTTAGGACACCTGTATACTTACCATATTTTTATTGTAATTAATTTGAATAATTGACATGTTTATGAAATAAGGCCCAGATTAAACTGTCTCTAAATAAAACGTTTGGCTTTGATGTGCCTACCTATAGCAGACACCTAAGGTACGGTTGACTATATAGAAACGAGTATCTAAGTATGCAGATAATGTTAGGGACTCCATATCAACCAAAACGTTGATCGTAAAGTATATCACAAAAGAGTACTCTCACGCCCAGTAATAAGATACGATTTCAAATACAGGTAGACACCAAATTCCGTATGTAATTTTCACATCACGCGCTTCCTGGGCCGACAAGCAAATTGGCCGATTGTTTCAGTGCGAGGTCGACATATGGACAAACACATAATTACACTTAATTGCTGTGTTATATCGAAAGAGAAGCTTAGGACAAGGTTACGGACGCTATACGTCTGTACCTGCCTATGTGTAACAATAAAATAGATGTGAAATATTCATTGTAAGTACTTAGGTACTTTAAATAAATATATAATAATTATAATCGTAAAATAATTGTATGTTTACTTGGTTGTTTATTGAAACAGAGAATGTGTATGCTAGGTTTCAGTAATCAAGTTTTACTAATTGGTAAATTTTACTTTATCTACTGGTTTAAAAAAATCGGAAAAACATTTTCCAAACATACTAAGTTTGGGCTCTTGCAGGAAGAAAACCACTAAATGAATTCTTATGAAACACTAGCTTTTGCCCGCGACTTCGTCCGCGTGGACATTCGGTAAATCGCTATGGAACCTTTGACCGAGATAAAAACTATCCATGTTTTACCACAGGCTATTCCAAATCCGTTCAGCCGGTTTTACGTGATTGAGTAAGAAACATCCAAATGTTTAACTTTCACATTTATAATATTATTAGTTCCCATTCCCGTTCTCGTTCTCATTCCTGTTCCCGTTCCCGTATTATTTTTCCATCAAAAATTTGAACCCCCGTCTCAGTCCTTTAGGTGTTAAATAATGTCCACCGTGTCGCCTCGGACCCTAAAATAAATGCCATTTTCGCAATAAACATCCCATAAAACCTCAATATCGACATCCATATCGAGTTTGGGCTCTTTACCCATTTACCCCTTAAGGGGTTGATTTTCAGAAATTTACAAAATACATGTTTGATCATTTGTTTATATTGTTATTAGTACCTACTCCTACGAAGTTTCAAATCGTAACGTCTATTCTATATTTTTCCATACAAAGTTTGAACCCCATTTGACCTCTTTAGGGGTTGAATAATGTCTACCACTTAAAAATAAATGCCATTTTCGTAATCAACATCCCATAAAACCTCGATAACCACATATCGATGTTGGGCTTTCTTACCTCATTTACCCCCTTAACCACAAAACACGTGTTTGCTTATTTGTTTTTAGAAGTACTCCTACGAAGTTTCAAGTTGAAATGTCTATTTAATTTTTTTTCATACAAAATTTGTACCCCCATTTCAACTTAGAATTTACAAAAATCCCTTCTTAGTGGGTGCTTACACTGTGTGAAGTATCTATATACAAAATTTCAAGTCTCTAGGTGAGTGGTTTGGGCTGGGCAATAGTCTGTCAGTCACCCCTTCATTTTTATATAAGAGATACGCCAAACAACTTCTAGTATACTCTTATCTAACGTCCTGGAAGCAATTTTGAAAAAAATACATTTTGAAATATTTTGATCCCAGTATTCTATGAGTTAATGTACCAGAATCAAAAAAATTCAAAAAAATACTTAATGTTAGTTTTTTCAAAAATGCTTTCAGGATGTTAGATAAGATGAAGAAGATATATTACGAGTTATTTGACGTATATTTCGTAAAAAATCATTTAGTGGTTTTCTTCCTTCAATAGCCCAACCTTAGTATGTTTGGAAAATGTTTTTCTTGGTTTTTTAAACCAGTAGTTGCAATGTCTTAATATTGTGTATATTTGGAATCAGCTCAAAAAGCCCTTTCATTCGATATCCCGCACGATGGGTTTTGAAAAAAAAATTCAAATTCCATACAAAAAAAAGATTGTGTTATTATAACTCTCTCCCATACAAAAATCCAAGATGACACCCCTTCTTAAAATGATCTAAAGGTTTAGAAGGTTCACCCTGCCAAGGGATATCCTTCGATAACGAAACGACGTATCTTGCACTTTTATGTCGTGAGCAAGTGCAACTAAGAGGTCAGGGATGAAATTATGGCGAAGGTAAGCCGTTCTACAAAAAATATTGTGATCTGCATAGTGGATCGATTTAGTGAGATTTCTAAAAGGTAAGCCGATGGGAATCGGCTTGTATGGACCCTTCGTCACTGTAAGAATATGGGCCATAAAAATTTCACGAGATGTTTTATTAAAATTGTTAATAAAATTCACCGCGGCGCCACTTTCGGCCAGGTAAGCGCCTTAAGCCCACCTCTGACATTCCATACAACCGCGCTATGCACGACAGCTGTTGACACAAGCGACTAAACGAGCACGCGATTCGGTACATGAACTAGCGGGGTGGGGCGAGGTAATTGATTCTAGGGCGGGGCAGGGAGTGTCCTTTCTGTACGTAGTACTAATATCTATTCTGTTACATAAGGCAGTTAATAAAACACTTAATTATTTAAAATCATTTATTTCATTTTACAACTCTTCTTGTGTTTCAAAATTTCAACCGGAGTTAGTGAAAGCGTTTTCCCACAACTCTCGCACTTATACTCTTTGGCATTAGGTCGGTTATCCTTTACAGGTTTGGGTGGTTCTTGTACCTTCTCTGTTTTAGCGGAACAAGTGAACTGTTTGTGCTCAATTCGCTCTAATGGCGATAGACATAAGGCCATACCGCAGTCAGGGCACGGCCAAGTGAGGCTGTACGTTTCATGGTAGAAGTTTGAACTCCATTCTGTGTCTACCACGCTGAAATAAAGAAAAAAATAAGTTACAGTTCATATAAATATGTCTACATCGTGATATTTTTATCATTTGGTTCCCGCAGTGGGGTGGTTCCATTCATGATTACAAGCAACTTTTACTATGGGGCCAACTCTGATATCGCGAAAAAAAAAACAAATGTTCCATACATTAACGTCGGGTAATTGCGCTTTTGTATGGAACAGCTGATATTTTTTCCGCGATAGCAGAGTTAGCCCCATAGTAAAAGTGGCTTGTAATCATGAGTGGAACCACCCCAATGCGGGAACCAAATTATTAAAATTTCAGTGTGTATATTAGAACGAAAACAGTCAAATCTTATTCAACCAAGGCAATTTCAATAACCATCTTAGGGTGGGTACTAGGGGTTGCAGTCCCGGTACTGAGGAGAAAACTGAATTCCCGGTACTGCGCTAACACTGGTACCGGGAAAACCGGGAAATTTCGGGACTTTTCGGTACTGAGAATTTTTTTACTGTATCGTAAAGAAATAAATAAATAAAATAAAATAATAACTCATAGGAACCTTACCTACGTTACGAATACGAACGTCTCCTAACTCTTTTTCATTTTATAATTATTTGGTTTACAAACACATAAAGAATATACCCATTCTTTAGCTTTGAACAGAACAAGCAGTAGTAGTAGGTAAAAAAGTAACTACAATGCTTGAACAATTTTTAATTTAAACTATAATGCCGCGGACACCAGAAACTTAAGATAAATTCTATTGTTTGGAGGATAGTGGTGATACTTGGCAGCCAATGCCTGAATGAGGTAATTTTTGGTGCTGCGGTCTTTGCAAAAGTGCCAAGTGGACTACAGATATATCGAAGCCAAGTGCTGAGGAACCTATACGAAAATGCCACTATGTCGGTCCTATTACTGAACCAGAGCACAAATCTCATCCGAGGTATAAGACAAGAAAACGTAATTTCTCCGAAACGGTTCACCGCTACGTTGGTGCTTTGAGGAGATCTTTAATCTCATGGAAAGGGTTCGGTTTCAAATTCTAGGGCGAGTATCTAACTAACCCCCTATTTGCCGACGATATAATTCTTAAGGCTGAGACCTGCGAACACCTGAACACAATGCTCGAATATCTCCGTAGTGCTTTCCAAAGAGTGGGACTAAGGATTATAATTTAAGATGAAATAATGTTGAATGACCATCCAAGGTTTGAGACAGGAAGACGTAATTTCTCAGAAACGGTTCAACGCTGTGTTGGAGCTTGGAGAACATCTTTAATATTATTGACTGGAAAGGATTAGTTATCAAATCTAGGGTGAGTATCTAACTTACCCTCCTTTTGCCGACGATGCGGTTCTTAAGGCTGAGACCTTCGAAGACCTGAACACAATGCTCAAAGATCTCTGTGGTGCTTTCCAAAGAAAGGGAGAAGGATTATAAAATGAAAATCATGTTGAATGTCCATCCAAGGTGTGAGATAGGAAGACGTAATTTCTCAGAAACGGTTCACCACTGCGTTGGAGCTTGGAGAACATCTTTAATATCATTGACTGGAAAGGATTCGGTATCAAAATCTTGGGCGAGTATCTAACTTACCCTCTTTTTGCCGACGATGTAGTTCTTAAGACTTGAGACCTTGGAAGACCTGAACACAATGCTCGAAGATCTCCGTAGTGCTTTTTAAAGAGGGGGACTTAGGATGATAAGACGAAAATCAAGTTGAATGTTTATGTGCCCGCTCCAGTGTATGCTGAGAACACTACACTTGAAGTTATTGAATATTATGAATTCCTGGACAGAGTAGAGGTAGGTAGACAGTCCAGTTAGGTAATTGAAATTTCGAGAAGGATATCTCTCGTCGAATTCAACTCGTATGGGCAGCATTCGAAAAGCTTTAGTAAATCTTTGCGTCCAACTTACCTCAATGTCTCAAGACGAAAGCCCGGTGTGTACCAGCTCGGCTTACTTCGCGCGTCATTCATTTATTTTCGTTCAAAGGGCAATATAGCTTTAAGCTAATAGACGCTTAATTATTGACCTAATTTTAAGTTATAACAAAAGTACCGAAAGTACCGAATTTCCCGGGAATCAATTCTCAGTACCGGTACTGCGTAAAAAGTCAATTTCCCGGGAAATACCGGGAAAAATCGGTACCGGGAATTCCCGGGAGCATGCCCTAGTGGGTACCCACATAGGTTCGCGAACCTCGTGCTCCGCGAATGCAGGTTCGCGGAGCTTAATGTGGACGCTATTGCGAACTTCTTCTTGCTCCCCTTTTTTGTTTGTTCGCATTGGATCGCAAAATAAGGAGCGCACACCGAGGTTCGCACACATACACACTATGGCGCAACGCATAATGGGTCAAATGGGAGTCTAAATGCGGAGAAAAGAGCCCATAACCAATACCAATACACTATTAGTTATTCTGTGCCAATACCAATTCACTATGGCGCACTGTTAAAGGTTCGCGGAGCGCGGAGGTTCGCGAACATAAGTGGGTACCTAAGATTTGCTGTCTGTCAAACGGCATGCTGCTTTAAAGCATACAAACATCAAATATTCTTATTAGTATTATGAAACTTAAAATACTTAAAGAGCTTAACAAAGCTAGAATGATGAAGGGGCAAAAACACTGTTTTTTTATTGTTTATCTATGGTAGTATTCCAAAAGCTTTATCTATATGTCAAAAAACCAAATGATTAAAAGATAAGATTCACGAGTTTTTTTAAACAATACTGCTAAAATACTAAAATTTTCAATTTTCAACATTTTCAATTCAGAATGAACGCTTTTCAACTCATCATTCTAGCCTTGTGCCCTTCAATTGCAAATAACATAGTACTCTAAATATAGATCATTATTTTAATACAGTTTTTATATTGGTATTCTTCGTGGCATTTTCACTTACCAATTGTAAACTATATTATCAGTAACATACACCCCTCCCTTCTTCTCATGTGGGCGGCATTCGAAGCCTTCTTCAAACGGATTAGGGTCTATATTCGGATGAGCTTCCCCCGGGCCATAGTATAACACTTTCAGATCACCCGGTAGCAATCTCTTTATAGTGTAGTACACTTCACAGACCATATAGGAACTTATGTCGCAAGATAATTCGTGCTGAAGCTCTTCGTATGAGACGGGTGAGTTTTGCTTTTGTAGTTCTCCTTCTACGGTTTTGTTGGGGTTTGCGTCTGAAATTTAATCAATTAATCAATGA
This sequence comes from Agriphila geniculea, assembly GCA_943789525.1. Lineage (NCBI taxonomy): Eukaryota > Metazoa > Arthropoda > Insecta > Lepidoptera > Crambidae > Agriphila > Agriphila geniculea. Next base: position 16,313,483 of record OX038887.1, on the reverse strand, counting down.
GGACATCGATGGCGCAGTGGTTTAGCGCCTGGGGCCGTACCGGCTAACGCATCGAACTTCGATAAGTCTGCCCGGCTTCAAATTAAAACAGATAAATCGAGCCTCAATCAGGCCTATAGATGTGAAGCTGGTTACTAACATTTCTAGCCTAGCGGCTAGAAACGGCTTATATGGCTCGTTATTATTTCTAGCAATAACTAGCGGCTCGAAACGGCTTACATTTCATTGATATATTTACATGATTTAGTTTGTTGTTCTTGTTGTTTCTTTTCTGATTTATTTACTATAGGACACATTTAACATAAATAGACATAAACCATGTATTAAGTGTTCAATACTCAAAATTATTATACAAAATGTGACACAGCAGTGGAAGGACTACTTTAATAATTTATTTGTGAGAGATGTTTTGAAACAAGGTATTTATCCATTAAATAAGTATGGGCAGATACCTAGCATTATAATAAACATTAAGTTTCGTTATTCGTTTCTAGCCGCTCGTTTCAGTTACTACCGGCTCACGAGCCACTCGTTTACAACTATAATCAGGCCTCAATTTCGAACCTCAATTCAGATGTCACAAGAACATCGATATCTTCTAAATAACTTCATAATCGTATTCATATTCATTTATTCACAACATAATGTTACAAATTATATTCGTTACATCATGACCTCTTATAAGGTACTAGCGGCCACCCGCGACTTCGTCTGCGTGGATAGTATTTTGTCTATCCCTCGGGAACAATTATTTTTTTCGGGATAAATTGTACCCACATAGGGTACAATTTATCCCGAAAAAAATAATTGTTTACACCTGACAACGTGTGTGCAAAATTTCATGATGGTCGGTTCAGTAGTTAAGACGTGAAGGAGTAACAAACAAACAAACGGAATTTCGCATTTATAATATTAGTAAGGATATTAGTAAGGATTAGTGAAAAAGTTACGTAGAATACGAAATTCCTTATTTCGATTTATCTGTTTTACGTTGAAGCTCGGCAGACTTATCGAAGTTCGATGCGTTAGCCAGTACGGCCCCTGGCCCAGCGATACTTTCGCAAGGGTCGGTCATGGGATGGGTGACCAAAAATGTATTATCTCAAGCTCCCCCGTGCTTCGGAAGGCACATTAAGCCGTTGGTCCCGGGTGCATTTGCAGTCGTTAACAACCACCTATTCGCATTGGGCCCGCGTGGTGGGTTATGGCCCATCCTCCTTATCCGCACATAAGGAAGGCCTGTGCCCTAGCAGTGGGAACATTAAAAATGGCTGATGGTCAATCATTATCATATATCATATTTGCGAGTTGTTGCGGACGCCGAATAAAGATAATTTCGTATAATGATCTGGAATTACTTGTCTCGCTTGCACCTTCGCTAACCGATTGTCGTCGCTTTCACACACATACTCTAACCTTTATCTGTGCGAGCGCAACGGCAATATGTTAGTCTTGTTAGTGCGTGTACATGCGTTATTGTACGAAATTCTCTCTATGCGGCGACCGTTTGTTATTAAAATCGAATAATTAGAGCATGTTGACAAAATTTTACTATCCCAGTCAATTGGTAATGCGCCTGGCGGCCATGATTTTAACCTCAAAAACGAAAAACAATTGTAAAATTTTTAATATACCTAGACCCTATCTTATTGAAAATAATAATTTAATAATTAATATATTAGATTACCTATTAGAATTTTCTTGTTTCATGACATTTTTAGTTTCGGATCACGTCAACGTGGATGTTAATGTGACAAGGTTCCAGCGCATTACCAATTGACGGGGATTATACTTTATCCCATTTGTATGTAGTATAGTATATAGTAATAGTAGCAGTCTGCAATACAAATAACACTAGGGCTCTTATCTAAACCGCTCTCAACGTTGAGAGCAATCTTGAGATCATACCTGAGATGCTGTTCCTATAAGAAGAAAATCTCAAGTATGATCTCAAGATAACTCTTAACGTTGAGAGCGGTACGGGCCCTAGAGTCTGGTTAACGAAAGATGAGATTGAAATGGCGGCGCCACTTTCCCTGTTAAATTAACGTTTAGAGGTTAAGTTATTGAAAACTGAACCTTAAAATAAGGCGCAAAATTAGTTCCATTTCCAACGGAGTCTCATCTTACGTTGACCAAACTCTGTTGAGAAAATACTTGAGATCAGCGACATAAAATCTATGGAAGTGTAATTGCTAACAAATATTGCTTAAAAAATGGCACCATGGGGCCGAAAAAGTACAACCCGCTCAGCTTTAGTCGGGCCAGCCACGCACCCGGTAACTGACGTTAGTGTTCTATTCAATAAATTGCAGTTTGTATTGTAGAGATAAGATAGAAAGAGAGTTTATTAGAAATGACGTCCTTTATAGTGAAATGGTGTAAAAGATGCAAAAGCAGTAAAAAGATGCAGAAAAAACGTATTTTATTTTTTCGTTTAAGTATAGAAAATATCGATGAGTATACAAATTATGGTCGCTAATAAGCAACCAGTGTTTAGACGCTTTGCGCTGCATAATTAAATGCCAGCATTTTTAGCTCTATCCACTTAGTTGTACTTTTCATGTGGTGCCATTTTTTGAGCAGAATGCTTATTCCATAGAGTTTAGTTCACTGCTTGAGATGCTCTTCTGATAGTGACAGGTATAATCTCAAGATAGCTCTCTTTATAAATACACGGACCTAGGTTTATCATAAATACCTGCTAATCTTCTGTTGATAAGAGCATCCCACCGCTGCCGCAGTTTGGTAGCTTTCATCAGCAAGTTTAATCCCGTGTCGGGATACGGCAATTCTAATAGAAGCCATGAATCACATACTATTCTGAAAAAAAAAATAAAAAGGTTGATAAGAATTTGAGTCTAGGGTACAGTTACGAAGAAATAAAAAAAAATATTTAAAAAAAATAATGGTTTTATACAACGTTTACCTAATGCCGAATATGGTAGATAGGGACCATTAAACTGAACAACTTTTACTATGAGATCAACTCTACAATAACAAAAAAAATCTGCTGTTTCATACATATTTTCGTTAATAATTTTTGTATGAAAAAAACATATTTTTGCGATTTCAGAGATGGTCCCATATATTATCCCTAATAAAAGCATTGCTGGGGAACTTCGGTCGCGTAATGAAGAATAACAGCGATTTTTGTATAATGACTTATCCTATAGCTTAAGGGACCCCATGAACAACTGTGAAGAAATTTTCGCGATATCTCTTGAAACAGACAAGTTACATGGTCTAGAACATGGTCTAGAAAAATATGTTTATTGCTAGACATTTAAATATATGGTCATAAAGTTTCAAGTGATTTAACAGACCCGTGACATTCTCCATTTCGGCATAGTTGTCTAGACACTTAGGACTCCAAAAGTATATTCTGTAACAGTATTTGAGAACAACCTATGGAGATTCGTTTTTAATTGTCTCTAATACTAAATATACACGAGTCAAACATATAAACAAACCTAGTGAATCCCATGTTAGTGTCAATAGAGTGCGCTAGTAACAAGAGCGTCTGCGCGGCCGGCATTCGCATGGAGTTCACTATGTAAGGCTTTGTGGTTTCTAGAAGTGATCTGAAAAAAACACATTTATTTCAATGTAAGAAACAATTACACGAGTTTGAGGCTAGGCAGTATGAGGCTAAGATATTTTAAGTGACTTTTCAGTATTTAGTAGTATAAGTTTTGTGGATCACACAGGATGTTAAGAACCGAACGCTAGACCTACTCAAAGTCGGAGCCCATTGTTTGAAAAAGACGGGGATACTTTAGGCATTGACCTCTATATTATTACACTGGACTGGCTGCTGTCAAACTGCTCTTGTGCCTATTTGATTTCCGCCATTTTGGCGCTGTAGGACGTAACGTGAGAGACATGGTTCTAAAGTCTGAAGTCTGGAGAGACCATCACGGCAACCATTTTCATTGTACACGTCAAAATTAGTTCTTTAGACTCACGCTAGTGGCGTTTCAAATAGGCACAAGAACTTTGCTGTCAAATCATACAGACAGCCAGTCCAGTTAATAAGAAAAAAAAATGTTCATGTCAGTGTGTTAAGGTATCCTCGTCTCTTTCATCAGGCTGCATTGGGCCACAACTTTATGTACATTCTGTCTGTCTATTGCGACCATCAGCCATTTTTAACCGACTTCAAAAAACAAAAAAAGGAGGTTCTCAGTTTGACCAGCCTTTCTATTGTCTAATTCAAAAATCTATCACAATCGCTTTCAGGATGTAACACATTGAAGCTCCTTTTTGGGACAAATAAAAACTTACCAAAGAAATACAGCAGTGTGTCACATCCATCTGTCAAACAAAAGCGATTGCGATAGATTTTTTGAATTAGACAATTAGCCCCCTGTATGTATGTATGTTTGTTCGCGATTATCACGCGTTTTGCTGAACCGATTTTGATGCGGTTTTCAGAAAAGTATTTGTTACACTTAGGAGAAGGTTTAAGTATTTAAAGCGACTTCAAAAAAGAAGGTTATGAGTTTGACCCGTATGTATGTATGTTTGTCCGCGATTATCTCGCGTTTGGCTGTACCAATTTTGATGCGGTTTTCAGAAAATAATTTGTTACAATAAGGAGATTTTGGTATTTTAACCGACTTCAAAAAAGAGGTTCTTTTCTCAGTTTGACCCCTATGGATGTTTGACCATGATTATCTCACGTTTGTCCAAACCGATTTTTCTACCTAGAAAATATATGTAATACAGAAGGTACTTACACTAAAAAGAAAAAAAATTATTTAAAAAACAAAGAACCGACTTCAAAAGCCTACGCTACCACTAAAAAGCAATAAATAATATTCAAATCATATATACGCAATGGCGACCGCCAAATAAAAATAAGTTGTCCTCCAGCCCCACCCAACTTCAATAGACGTGTTTTATTACAATGATATTGCGTATCTAGTGATTTTAATATTATTTCTTGCTTTTTAGAGGTAGCGTAGGCTTTTGAAGTCGGTTCTTTGTTTTTTAAAACAATTTTTTAATGTCCCCACTGCTGGGGCACAGGCCTTCCTTATGGGTGGATAAGGAGGATGGGCCAAAACCCACCACAGGCCCAATGCGGATTGGTGGGTGTTAACGACTGCTAATGCAGCCGGGACCAACGGCTTAACGTGCCTTCCGAAGCATGGAGGAGCTCGCGATAGTAATTTTTGGTCACCCATCGCATGACTGATCCTTGCGAAAGTTGTTTAACCTCCGCAATCGCTGGGATAGGCGCTATATCACTGCGCCACCGAGCTCGTCTGTCTAAAATTGATTTCTAACACATGTCAAACTCCCGAGTCTAGTAGTTGTGGGTTGTCCGTTTTAACAAGATTAGTTTTATACAATAGGGAACATGCATAATTATTTTTTTTTGTATCAAAATCAAAAGTATAATGCGTGAGAAAATCAACTGTAATATTAAAACTTTTCTCTTGTGTTTTTTTCTCGTGATATAGTTACTTGAAGTTAGCACGCAGCAGCACCCGCCGAAAACGCTCTATACAAAAAGGTCAACATTTGTGACGTCACTCATGTCACGTTTCAGTGCATTAGTATAGAGTTAGCCAAGAATTTTCAAATATCTCCCTAAATATTGCGTTTAAGTACATATGTGTCATACAAAATATTATTTCTTATTTGATGTGCTATCCGACTGTTAAGTGCATTATATCCGAAAACGAAAGAAAAATTCGTTATTTTACCTCGTGTGATAAAACTAAAGTAATACATTTTATTTTTTATTTTTCTGTTCCATCATGTTTTTATACGTGTCCGCAGCGATCAAGCTCAAATTTATCAAAATCGGTGACTTATGCATGTTCCCTATTATACAATAGACAGACAGCGCTCATAAATAGTGATGGGACTCGAAGCACAATTGATTTGAATGACGTCAGAATCAGTTTTGAATGAATCAGTTATTTGATACGAAGTTTTGATGACGTACAGCTTGACCATAACGAGTTGAAATTAAATAAAATGGAACTAAAAATTTTCAGTACTAAATGTACTCATTGTTGCCAAATTATTCGTGATTTTGACGTATTAACATAGAAAGTGGCGCCCTCAATTTATGTCAACTCTTTATGGTCAAGCTATAGCAAGCTTACTTTAGGAACTGAGAACTACTTACCTACCCATTTAAAATTCCTTAAGGTTCAATATTTTTTGCGATATTGTTATTGATTGGAGTTATCGTATCGATTCGAATCATCACATTGATTCGAATCATTATAAGGATTCGAATCATCACATTGATTCGAATCATCACATCGATTCGAATCATCGCTAAATTCGGATCGACGATTCGAACTGCTCACGGGTAATTCGAATCGACTCGAATACATTTCTTTGATTCGATTCCCATCACTAGTCATAAAGTTGCGCGTCAACTGATAGTGACGTATTATTGGGTTTAAATACTAAGGTGACGTGCATATAAAAAGTACAGAATGATGTAGAGATACGTACGTATAAAACGTGCAAAATGAAGTAGAGAAACGTACGTATAAAAAATTAAAAAGTGCAAAATGACGTAGACAATCAAAGGTGATGTCCAAAAATGTATGAGGTCTGGGCCACGTATTTGTACAGTATACCAAAAATAGATAAAGACGCGATAAATAGTTTCTAATTATTCAATTTGTTTAAAATCGCTTAGTTTTCTGGAAGGAACATTAAACAAAATGCAAAAATGCATAAAAAAAAGCATCATCATGGCGTAAGATGTTACAGCACAGAGTAGTTAGAACTCAATGACAGTGACAATGGGCGCATTCTGCCAGACAAATCTTTGAGTCATCGATCGCCATAGAGAGTACATTTATTTTTAACCATGGAAAGTAAAATATTGAACAATACCTGCAGCTAGACCGCCTATCTCAAGGCGATAGCAATGCTCTATCCGTCCTTGTCATATCCTATAATCAAAGCAATCGAGCCGCAGGCCTCCTTCACTCGCTCGTCGGTCGCGTGATAAGGGTGCTACACCTACACGGTGCATGCAGCTTGCGCACGTTGAGGCGCGGGTTACTTGCGCAGGCATACAATGCTATGGAGTTGGACCCGCTTTACGTGTTTCCACGAAACATGTAACCTGTGCAAGTGCTCAACAAATGCCGGGTCCAATAGCGCGTGTTTTGCTCTACACAATTAACAAAAACATCTCAACATTCAACAAAAAACACGTATGAGGATTTTGTTTCGCGAAACAATGTTTTGTTGATTGTGTAGGGCAAAACACGCGCTATGGACCCGGCCAAACGCGGGCTACTTGCGCCGTGTAAAACACCCCAGGCACCTACCGCTATACGCTAGAAACATACTATTGTGTTGTGTCGTGTCGCAATCTGTCGCGTATCGGTTTCATACATTTAGTATGGTTAGAAACACATTACTACAGTGTATCGTGTCAACACAACACAACACAATAGTATGTCTCTAGCGATACTTTCCATGGTTAAAAATGTCGATGACTCAAAGATTTGTCTGGCAGAATGCGCCCACTGACAGCTGCTTTTTAACGGAGAGTTGCCATATTTGACGTTTTATTTCTAGTAAAAAATATTGATCTGTTTTTATTAATAACCATTCATCAGTATATTTTTCTCCATCTTTGAGGGTGGTGTACATAGACGTGGCCCAAATTGGGACATGTCCTTTCAACCTTAAATACACTCACAAATAGCACAATATCTGATGCTTGGCAGACAACGGTAGTCTACTTTGGAATGCAGTAGGTCCGTCCGTCTTTATATCCGCCTCGCTAAGCTGCAGCACGCGGGCTTGCTTGCCGAAGTAAGAGTTGGGGTGTAGAAACACGAACGGCTTGCTGTAAGTGTGGTATAATTGTTCTGAAATAGACTGAATGTTTTTTTTTTAATTAATTTAATATGATTAGAACTTTTTACGGTCTGCACTTAGAATAATAACACCTCGAACAAAAATTCCCTACAAAGCGCACTGTCAAAAGTGCGGCAACTAAAACTGAGCCATAATAAATTAGTTTTCAATTTTTTATCCTTCATACGTTACCTTATAATCGTAGTTTCAATTTCCCTACCTTTAGGCGATTTTTTATGATTTTAGTTACAATTGTGTAACGTCTAAAGGATATAAATCTTAAAACTGAGTCATTATGGCTCAGTTTTAGTTGCCTCACTTTATATACGAGAATTCGGCTTCTAGGTATTATTATTCTAAGGGCCTTTATATAAAACAAACCACAGAAAGAGATTTTCAACATTGAGGGCGATTTAATATAGTTTAATTTAAATTGAAAAAGTTGGGCATGTTTGTTACTTTGAGGTAAATACGTAGATAAACTTGACACAACTTTACTTCTTTTTATTTAAGTAACAACGTACCTTGCAATGGTTAAAGTTGTCAGCAACTGCCACTTGGGGGTATAAGGCTCTGCATAACACTATCTGTAAAACAAATAATTTTCTACTTAATCCTTCTAAAACTTCAAATGAGCAATAAAGTTGTGTAATTTAAGTTCACATTAACATAGAGTTACCATTCATGTGGATGGATTACTGTTTTTTTTTTTTGTAAATTGAAAGAATTATAATTAATTAAAACTTAATAAGAAAGACGACCCAGCTTCACCGGTTTTGGATAAATTCCGGTAACCATATTAGGCAGACAAATAAAATTTTAATCCATTTATAACATAACTCAGAAGATGAGAAACATTTGTCATACGGAACTCTAAATATCGTAAATTGTCCTCTCCTATTTCGGTAACAGCAATAAGTACTAAATACCTACCTTGGTCAGTGAAACATGGTCACTAACTAGGGTTCTCATAAGCACGCTCAAGGTCACCCGTGCTATGGAGAGCCATGCTTGGCGTTTCCCTGCGTGATCGAATCAGAGATGAAGAGATCCGTAGGAGAACTAAAGTAACCGATATCACTCGAAGGATTGCTCAACTGAAGTGGGAGTGGGCGGGATACATAGCGAGAAGAACCGATGACCGTTGGGACGGAAAGATTCTGGAATGGCGACCGCGCACTGGACGACGCTCTGTGGGTAGGCCCCCGACAAGGTGGACCGACGATCTGGTGAAGGTCGCGGGAAGCCGCTGAATGCGGGCCAAGCAGGACCGAGCGTTATAGAGATTCTTGGGGGAGAGCTATACCTAGCAGTGGGTGTCGTGCGGCTGATATGATTAGTACCTAAGATCTTAGCGCCACTAATAAGCGCTCTAACCCTGCCCGCGTCATTTGTCATAAGGAACTCTACGTCCTTAATGTCTAAAGCTTTGTCCGGACTAGTCCATTTTGGTGTATCAGATCACCGTATCTTTAACATACATCGCTAGTTTGGTTGGGCGTGCGTTGAAGTAATATCAACGCACGCCCAACCAAACTAGCGATGTATGGTAAAGATACGGTGATCTGATACGCCAAAATGGACTAGTCTGGACAAAGCTTAACGTGTCGTCCTCTCCTTTCTCGTCCACTATCTCCCCGCGTGCAATGAAGAGCCATGCTTGTCGTTTCCTTATAGGATATAAGAATTAAAGTAACCGATATCGTTCGAAGGATTGCTAAGTTGAAGTGGTTGTGGGCAGGACACGTAGCGAGAAGAACCGATGGCCGTTAGGGCGGGGCGGTTCTGGAATGGCGACCGCGCACGCTGATTTTTTTTTATTGACCTCTATCACGCCTGGTGGTAAGCGACGAATTATGCGATCTACAGTGAAACACGCTTGCCTAGGAGTAACCTATTCACTCGCAACTTGAAGGCCCCCAGATTGTACCTATCAGGAAACACAGACTCAGGCAAGGAGATAGTTGGATGTGGGCAGCGCAGGACCGATCCTTGTAAAGATTTTTGGGGTGGCATATAAGGGTGTCACGGGGGCAATGAAACACCAGGGCTCCACAGTGTAGTATGTATGTATAATTCCAATCTTTTATCTTACTAATATTATATATGTGAAAGTTTGTGGGTTTGGATGTTTGTTCCTCAATCACGCAAAAACTATAGAAATGGGTTCGGTTGAAATTTGGCACACAGATAGTAGATAGCCTAGATTAAAACATATAATACTTTTTATCCCGATATTCCCGCGGGAACGGGAACCAAGCGGGTGAAACCGTGGGCGGACGCTAGTATTATATACCTTTGGTATTAAAGTGACTTCTATAATATTGTAACATACAATCATTAGGTTCATAAGGTTCAATTTATTTGTAAACGGATGATTCTAAAATCACATTGCTGACGTACCGAGAGAAAAATCAAGTCTGAAGACAACGAACAGTCAATTTAGAAGTATTATTTTTCGGAACAAAAATAAAAATTTGACATAATTTGAAATTGCGAAATAAGTTTTTACTCTGGGTAAAGAGGTTACGGCCACGTTACAAGGGTACTTCTACACGGTGCAAGTAGCCCGCGCAAGTTGAGCACTTGCGCAGGTTACATGCTCAGTGGAAACACGTAAAGCGGGTCCAACTCCATAGCATTACACACCCGCGCAAGTAACCCGCGCCTTAACGTGCGTTAGCTAAATGCACCGTGTAGAAGCACCCTAACCAGGCCTCCTGCACTCGCTCAACTCAAGGTCGCGCGATAAGCACCTACCGCTAGCCGTTCGTTTGAACGAACAAGTGAGCAGAGGGCCGCCACACGCCCGCCTGTGTAGTCGCGCGGCATCTTACTGCCTGCGTAGGTATTGTCTCTTTATAATAGTAACTATGTCGAATCGACATTACTGTGCCGTGTACGGATGCCAAAATCAAAAAACCAATAACAATTGGGATGTTGACAACTTTTTTTATTTTATATTACATAAATTACCTCTCAAAAAAAGAAAAATTGGTAAAATAATTATTTCGCTAGCTTGAAAACTGCCCGAGATATCACAGTGTGAAATGCACACAAATGGACTCGCCCAAAAACGCTACATACTAACGGCTAATGAGTTATGACGTCACGCATCAGTAGTTTGTATGCAACGCGTAGGAAATTTGTTCGGCAGCTATATTAAATATTGTGTTTATCAAAATGGTTTCTTAGGCAAATTTGCTATACATTTTACGCACTAATTAAAGGTATCATTTATTTTAATAAATTTTATACTTTTTAAATGGACTTGTCCACCCAACTTTGAAGGGTCATAAAACAAATAATATGCAATATATAAAACCAAGAGGTATACAAGCTACTCTAAAAGTTTAATATGTTTACGATTTTTATTAGTATTTCGTTATTTTATTCATTAGTCAACATCCCAATTGTCGTTTTTCGCATTATGATATATGCTACACAGTTCATTTACACGAATACAACCCTAACGTTAGTAATCAGAAAAGGTAAGAGCACGCGATAGAAAGAGAGGCAATTACTAGGAGCGCTGCGCGATCTGAATTGCACTTTATTGTGTCGGAGCAAAAGTAGCTTTTTATTTAAATAACTTTGCGGAGTGCTGCTTCTATACTTGTACTATTAGTTATTCTGTGCCCTAACTAACAGTGGGTGTCATGCGGCTGATATGATGATGATGACTTACCTTCAGCATAATCAGGTCCCTCCCGCTAGAAGCACTAGCGCCACTGATGAGCGCCCTGATCCTGCCCGCGTCATTCGTCATACGGAACTCTATGTCCTTAATGTCTAAAGTGTCGTCCTCTCCTTTCTCGTCCACTATCTCCCAAGAGTCCACTTTCAAACGCTTCTTGCGTTTCGAGTCTTCTGCGGCTTTTTGTTTGAATTTCCTAGGATTTGATACATTAGTTTATTAAAACGTTAAATCTTTTAAATCGATATTGAACTCTATTAGTTTGAATTTGAGTTGAAAATCGGTTGTGAAAACTTTTTATTCTGTTTGTCTACCTGCTGCCTTGATTTGATTATGAATATTCATAATAAAATCATCTCTATAGGCCAGCCGCACACACGCAATAATATTGGTAACAATAATATTGAACAATATGATTTAATACTGACATAATCTTCAATACCGTCCGCACACACACAATATTATTGACAATATGCAAATTATTGCCAATAATATTGCGTGTGTGCGGCTAGCCTTACAATTCGTCTCTATAGAAATATAAATCGTGGAAATTTGCAAAAGCAATAAAAATGAGAGCCCAAAAGTCGACTAATTTTACAAAGATCACAAAGAGAAATTAGTTCCTGTGATTGATAGCATAGAAATCAAAGATATGACGATTTATTAAGCACCTTACCTTCTCATATCTTTCAGGTATTTCAGCTGTCCGTGGCGCATTGACCGTTCAGCTGACGACATTGATTCAGGCTCCTGGGTTTCCATAAGATTATTGTCCTGGGGAACAATCATAGTACATATAGGATTTACGGCAAATACATAATCTTCAGTTAGGTGTCGATTTCCAATTTAAGTGCGAAACACAATCTGTACACGCAGGCGTGCACGTGCACGTGAACATACCATTACGTTATAATATAATGTCTTGGTTGGCCTGGCGAAACTTTTCTCATAAAGTTCCAGATATTACAACGTAATGGTACGTCCACGTGCACGTGCGCATCTACGTGTACGGATCCGGTGTGTCTAGGCCTATTAGCACAGAATAAATAATAGCACAAGTACAGAAGCAGCACACCGCAAAGTCATTTAAATAAATAGCGACTTTTGCACCGACACAATAAAGTGCAATTCAGGTCGCGCAGCGCTAATGGCCTACAGTTATTTTCACTTAGTAGTTGCGTCTCTTTCTATCACGTGCTCTTACCTTTTCTGACGACAACGTTAGGGTTGACTTCTTATGAATGAACTGCGTAGCATATATCATAATGTGAAAAACGACAATTGTTTATTGGTTTTTTGAATTAGACATCCATACACGGCACAGTAATGTCGATTCGACATAGTTACTATTATAAAGAGACAATACCTAGTCTACGCAGGCAGTAAGATGCCGCGCGACTACACAGGCGGGCGTGTGGCGGCCCTCTGCTCACTCGTGCCTCCGTAGGCTAGGGATGCGCCGATCCGATCCGATCTTTTGAAATATCGGATCGGCGGGCATACGATCCGGCGATTTTCGGATCGGATCGAGGCCATACGATTTTTCGCCGGATCGATACAAAACTTGAAAGATCGGATCGCTTGGATCGTATGAACGAAAATGCTGTTTGTTTACGAAAAAATGGGCACTTTGGTTTATTTGTTACGATATTTATCTTTGTCTACATTTAGAACTTGGCCGAAAACTGGCGCCCATAAAAATTGTACTTAACTACTGGTAGTTAGGCGCGTCTTCAAGTATAAACTTTTGAGAGAAATTCGTCTTTAAGTTCTCTGAGTACAATATTACTATTCCACATTATTTTATACATTGTTTTGCATGGGTTTACTTAATAAATATGCGATAGATTGAAAATTACCCTGGTTGGCCGGCGTTCTAAACAGCAAGTAGAACAGCAAAGCAAAGAAACGAAACCGGTAGGTCTGGGGGGACCCTTATTTGCATCCGATCCGGATCGATTTCCTGAAAATCGGATCGAAGGCATTCGATCCGATCCGCGGATCGGATCGTGGAGTTACGATCCATTACGATCCGAAAAATCGGATCGACAACCCCGGATCGCGCATCCCTACCGTAGGCACGGCTAGCGGTGCATATCGCGCGACCTTGAGCGAGTGAAGGAGGCCTGCTATTAGCAATAAATCCAGTCGTATACTTATGCTAAGTTTGAGTAACAATAATGTACGATTCAAACAGACCGGCCAGAGTCGGAACGCATTTTACCTTTGCCAGAGGAAAATAAAGCGTCTCTATAGGTAGTTAATTCCATATTTGCATGAAACCGCGGCAGCCGGTCGGCTCCGTCCGCATGCCGCGGCAGCCGGTCGGCGCCGGCAGCAATATGAAATTTAACTAATGTATACACGCTTTATATTGCTCTGACAGAGGTCATATGTGTTGCGATGCGGGCCGGTTGGTTTGAATCGTACGTAATAGTTCTCCCAGTTGTGCAGCCAACTTGGTAAATTCGTACAATCTTAACTCTTCTATACCCCGACGGTTACACCACTCTTTTGCTAAAGTGCAGTCAACTAACGTAAGATCGTACTGTCGTTCTTATTCTATGCCTCATTGCTTTCACCACGTACGACCGACCAGCTTAATAAGATTCAATTACCTGTAACAATCATCTAAGCTAGGCAGCAAAGTTCGTTAGTTCGTGCAGTTGTTGCTCTTCTATACCTCTTCAGATATCCACTTTGACAATAAGGGGCAACTTGTTACAAAATAATTCCTAATGCCGAATATGATAAATTTTATATGAACATTTTTTGTATGGAACAGCTGATTTTTTGTTTCACGAATTCAGAGTTGGTCCCATAGTAAAAGTTGTTCAGTTTGATGGTCCCCATCTAACATATTCGGCATTAGGGGTTATTTTGTAATACGTTGTATTCTTTATACCAAGGTGGTAAATCTCATTTACCTGTAACAGTCCTCTCAGCTGTGCAGCCAACTTAGTAAGTTCGTACAATCGTTGTTCTTCTATTCCTCGTCTCTTACACCACGCCCGACCACCTCGGTTTTCTGCTTTGACTGTCAGCCATGAACAGTATAACGAAAGTAGAGTTAAGGGATCCCCGTGATCAGATTCTTCGGGTTTTCTTGCGTTCTTTAAAAAGAAAGAAGATTTAAGGCAAGGTAAAATATGGACATAGACACTATTTTTACTAGTTTATCTATCGCTTTTTTAGGGTTCCGTACCCAAAAGGTAAAAACGGGACCCTATTACTAAGACTCCGCTGTCCGTCTGTCTGTCTGTCTGTCACCAGGCTGTATCTCATAAACCATGATAGCTAGAAAGTTGAAATTTTCACAGATGTATTTCTGTTGCTATAACAACAAATACTAAAAACAGAATAAAATTAATATTTAAGGGGGGCTCCCATACAACAAACGTGATTTTTTTGCCGTTTATTGCTCGATATTAAAAACGACAACAAGTAGACAGTTAAAATTTTCACTGATGATGTATTTTTGTGGCCGCTCTAACAACAAATACTAAAAACAGAATAAAATTAATATTTAAGGGGGGCTCCCATACAACAAACGTAATTTTTTTTTTGGTACGGAACCCTTCGTGCCTGAGTCCGACTCGCACTTGGCCGGTTTTTTTTTTTTCATTTTAACACGAATTAAATGGTAAGTAATGTGAATGTTGCTAAATGACATTATTTTAGTACATTTTAGTACTATGTAATTATGTTATTCTGTAAACAGTGACGTTATTGTAACCAACATTAAGGGTCTGTTTTACAATCAAAAAGTAAGTTCTGTTCCGAGTAGCTTACTTGACAGATGACTTGACAGTTGTGATATGAATAATATGTCAAATCATCTGTTTAGTAAGCTACGCAGAACTTACTTTTTGATTGTGAAATAGGCCCTAAAAATAACAGACACAATTTAGGGGTGGTTCCCATTTTGTTCTATAGAAATGACGTCACCGGGACAAAAAAAGAAAAAATATTTCCAATTGTTCTATAGAACATTTAGTATCAAATTTTCTCAAATTGTTCTATAGAACAAGATAACAGGACTCCTTGATGATTATCAAACTGGCTCCTTGAGGTTTGATAATCACAAATTATCAAAAATTCGTGACAAACATTACATGAAACTGTTTTGGAAAAAACTATTCTCATTGGGGTGGAAATTAAAGTATGCAGTTCTATGGCAAAAAATAGGACAGAATAGCCTTACTTTGTTCCGCTGACGTCAGTTCTATAGTACAAATGGGAACTACCCCAATTTAGAAACTTTATGACCATAAGGCCAATGGATTAGTCACTATTACTGTCAGTAACAGCTTACAACGATGACGTCACTATTATCTTAGCACCATAAGAGCTATTAATTATCAGCAGCAGTAAAGTAACATAACTCCTAACTTATCAGAAAATAAGGAAACCAAAAAGTATTTACCTCGCATTCAAAATCCCTATGAGCTCTTGTGGTGTAAATAGATCTGATGCCCAAGGCAGCCGCTAGTGCCAAAGCAGAGTCTCTCTTATGTGGTGGTAGAGTCGCACTGCCCAATACTATGGCTTTAGCTAGAGACACTTCCACTGGGAGATTGGATAGAGCCTTCCCTAAGGCAGTCAGCTTCTCGTTTGAGGTCAGTGCACCCTAGAAAACATTGTGATTTATTATAAAACCAATACTGTGCTAAACGGCGATTACATTACTTTAAGATAAAGAATGGGCATCGGAAAACATCGGAAACAATCGTCTAACATAACAAAGACAATTAACAAAAACTAGTTTGGCCCTATGTCATTTACACAACTTTATTACAATGAAATAAATGTCAATGTCATTTCTAAGAAAAGCGAAAACACGAAGTTAGCCAATGCCCATTCTGCATCTTGAAGTATTGTACAATTCTAGACCCAGCCCCTGTAGCATAACAAAAGGCATAAGAATAAATAAAACTTACTAGAACGGACTCTTCTTTATCCGAGTCCCAAATGCCGCCATTTATATA
Source organism: Agriphila geniculea (assembly GCA_943789525.1). NCBI lineage: Eukaryota > Metazoa > Arthropoda > Insecta > Lepidoptera > Crambidae > Agriphila > Agriphila geniculea. The sequence continues at coordinate 16,296,941 of OX038887.1, read as the reverse complement.
ACTACTTCCCCTTTCACGTCGCTACGCCCCGCTGTCGTCCAAGCGTGTTGCCAGGGTTGCTTACTGTTAAATATTGCTTACGCTTAAAGATAATATCGCTAATATATGAGTTTTTCTTTAGTTTTAAATCATTATTTTAGTCTAGTTAGTAGATACAAAAATAAAATTTTCACTATTTCTGGGTAAGTACTTGCCTACTCCTGACTTTGTATAAATAAAGTAAATAAAGATTTAGTATGGAAATTAAATTATATTTTGAACAAAAATGTACCTACCTTTTTCCTACAAAATGTTTCGTTATGTTTCAACTTTCATCACGTAACGAAATCACAGAATAGATACGAAATAGTATTGTATAAAGCTGGGTATGACTGATACTCTATTTATTATACTTTAAGGCGGTTGTAGGACCAAACACACCCCAATAACTTGACGCCATTGTAATTTGTTTCCAAGATCGTACGGAACGCACAAACAGGCAAACGCGTGTGCGGCGATGCCGGCCGTGGCAGCCAGACTGAGTTTCTTGTTTAACAAGTAGGCTAATATCGTGACTTTGACCCCGTTCGGGGCGGGAATGTCCGTTCTAGTAAGTTTTATTTATTCTTATGCAAAAGGCTCGAGATCTTATCGATATTTATCGAAATGTCAACTGACAGTTTCATATCGACCAAACTTTTTGTTTTTCTAAATTGCATTCTGCACGCGTAGCATGACCAACATCGAGATAAGATTCGACTCACAGAACAATGGCTTGTCTACACCGAAATGTCACTTTTGTCGGGTTGAGATCGAGATACTCATGCTCGCATTTACAACTAGTAGACTCGTATTGTTCTTTGTCGTGGCCTTATGTCAAAAGTCGACAAACACGAGCTTTTCTCTTCAACTGACATTAATTTGACAGTTGAATCAGAGAAACTTGTCTACCACCCTTTGAGTAGTCGAGAAGGTCGAGAGAGAGTTCACAGACTAATAAGAAGATTCGAAATAGTTTTCTACGTATTTTATTTTATATGAATCTAAATTTCGCAATAAAAATAAATCTAAATTGTCCGTGCTTATATTTTATTCCTTAAAAACTTAAAATTAAAATTATTTTCATACGATGATTTCAATATTTCGTAATTTTCTCGTCATTTAGAGAGTTCACAGACTAATAAGAAGATTCGAAATAGTTTTCTACGTATTTTATTTTATATGAATCTAAATTTCGCAATAAAAATAAACCTAAATTGTCCGTGCTTATATTTTATTCCTTAAAAACTTAAAATTAAAATTATTTTCATACGATGATTTCAATATTTCGTAATTTTCTCGTCATTTAACACAGACTACTAAATAAACAATTTCGTTAGTAGTCTGTGTTATCTTTTCAAAATACTCTCAATAAAAGAAAGGCAAACGAATTTATATCCATACAGCTATATTTAATTAGTTTTAAGAGTTTAGCGTTGTGAAATCTATAGAAAGGAACGGTGCTTTATGAGAAATAAAGTAATTATTTTCTATTGGCAATATTATTCTTCTCGAGCTCGAGAGAGCTTGTCTACGGAAGAGAACGCTTTCTTGAGTGCTTCTTTATCTTAGAACTTATAAAAAAATGAGAATCATGTTTAAACTAAATTATTTCGGATCATTTTAGATAATTTTGACGTTTATTGGTGTTGAAATAAAAAGATTACCTTTAAAATTCACTTTTTTTTATTAAAAGACATTAAAAGGTTTCGAAATTCTGAGAACGAGTCCCACTTGTCTGTCAAACTGTGCTCAGCAATCAAGAAGGTCGAGACGACAAGTCTTCGTAGACAAGAGTCCTGTTTGCTCATGCTACGCGTGCTGATTTCAAGTGCGACTTACATTACACCATAAATTAAAATTTTGTTAAAGTACCTCAATGATTCTGTCTCTAAGATCGTTCAAAAAATATATATCTACGCGAAACCCAGCGCCATCCATCATCTATCGACAGAGCTTTCATATAGCTGTTGTTTGAGCTCCAACAGCGCATTCTCGACAGCATCCTCTGTCGGCGCGTCGAGGAACGGGAACCGTCTGACGTCACTGACGTCCAGCGCGCTCATCAGCAGCAGCAGCGATGCTAGCGGCACGCGCGACACTTCGAGGGTACTAAACGTATGTACTTACTTACATAATAAGCCGAAGAGAGGCGCTGCACGAGTATTAACGGAAATTATAGCTAGATTCATCCCATGTAGCATGATGTAGAGCTTGACATTCTATCAATATCGAAATGTCAAATATGACAGCATGATATCGATAGAAAAACCTTATGCACTTATACGAATCAAAACATACGTCTGCAGGGCCGAGAAAATCAGCTAGACTATAAAAAAGAGGATGCATGTGCGTTATTCACGAAACATAATTTTCCTTGCGGAAAGCCAGCGCCACCTATTGACACAGAGCTTTAGTATAGCTACTTCTTAATGTATGTACTTACATAATAAGCCGAGGAGAGGCGCTGCACAACGAGTATTAACGCAGAATATTGCTAGATTCATCGCCTGTAGCATGATGTAGAGCTAGAGATTTTATCAATATCGAAATGTCAAATATGACAGCATGATTTCGACAGAAAAACCTTAAGCACTTATACTAATTAAAACATGCGTCTACAGGGCCAAGAAAATCAGCTAGACTATAAAAAAGAGGACGCATGTGCGGTATTCACGAAACAAAATTATCCACGCGGAAAGCCAGCGCCATCTATTGACACAGAGCTTTGATATAGCTACTCACGTGTTGTTTGAGCTCCAACAGCGCATTCTCGACAGCGTCCTCTGGCGGCGCGTCGAGGAACGGGAACCGTCTGACGTCACTAACGCCCAGCGCGCTCATCAGCAGCAGCAGCGACGCCAGCGGCACGCGCGATACTTCCGGGGTACTAAATGACTCCATATCCGTGAATTGCTGCTCCGCGTACACGCGGTAACAGACTCCGGGACCTAAAGGGTTTTTATTCATTGATTTTAGGTTATAGTCTGACCGCAAGATCCGCAATAACTCATAAATCATAATCAGAAAAACATGGAAAAAGTTGTACAACCCGCGTAGATAACGAATCGGATTAGAAATTGCGTCGTTCCGTTCGTATTCACTTCTCGCTCGCACACTAAACGCCACACTTGTCGCTCTCTCAGTCACACTTGTTGTGGTAAGCGCGGTGAGCCGCCATTTTCAAACCCATTCTTTATCTGCGCGGGTTGTACATATTGTAAAGCTGGGTATCCACCAAAAAAAGTTGCCAACTTTTGTGTTGTCAACACGCGTTGGTGACAAAAGTTTCTGTAATTACCTTGTATATGTTACCGGCAATGTATGAAATGCAGGCATTGTATACAATGTCTGGCCCTTTTAGGCAATGTATAAAATAGAATGAATATTATTGTCTATTTCACACATTACCTAGAAAGTGTATACAATGACTAGGCATTGTATAGAATGCCTGCTGGTCCACCGGCAATGTGTAAAATAAAAAGATTTTGATCTTAGTTGGTTAGAGGGCAGACACAAAAGCTCTGGGGTGGGCTGAGGGGGGCTCGAGGGGGGCTCACTGAGTTTGGAATCGAACCTGCTTTAATCCTGTAGGCCCCGCATATAGGTTAGAAATTTAAGGCGAGCGCAGAGCGCAGCGGAGCGTGAGCCTTAAATTTCGAGGTAATTTTTCTATAACAGACAACAGAAATATACTCAATTTACACTCGAGGGGGGCTCACTGAGTTTGAAATCGAACCTGCTTTACTCCTGTAGGTCCCGCGTATAGGTTAGAAATTCCGAGGTTATTCTTTTAACAGACAACAGAAATATAATTATTTTACACATTGCCGGTGGACCCGCAAGCATTGTATACAATGCCTAGGCAAAGTATAAAATGAATAATATTTCATACATTGCCAGATTGTTTCAGGCATTGTATACAATGCCTAGGTATTGTATACAATACCGGATTATACACATTGCCGGTAACATATACACAAGGTATCCACCAAGAATTTTACAGAAACTTTTGTCACCAACACGTGTTGGCAACACAAAAGTTGGCTACTTTTTTTGGTGGATGGGCACCTTTAGGCTTAGTTCATATGAACGCGCTGGCATCAACATCACTGAGAATGTACATGGCTGAAGCAATTATTTGTTTATGGATTTGTTTATGTTATAATTGACTTATTTATAGTCTGTGGAACAATGATTCGATATGACCTCTTCCGGTTTCGACATTAACGTAGGTACTTGTGTTTGCTCTCGTATTTATTTAAAGTCTAAAATAAATTACAGTCATTTCAAACAAGTGTTATTAATTAATTAACCGGCCCAGCCAAGAATACAATAGTTTATCTATAAAAAGTTATGTCAACAAAGTATGTTTAATACCTATTTTATTGTCATTGTTTGACTATTTTAAATTAAAACTAATTCTTCCCAAGACCTCTTTAAAAAATTATTTGAAACCTAGTCCTCGGAGTTAAGATTCCAAATGGCATTTATTTTTTCGACTTCGTCGCTAAGCAAATCGATTGAAATTTCGTCTTCGATACTATTTTTTTTAACTAACTAGATCCGTTCGTCTAAAACCTCGTGGCGCGGCACAAGATCTTGCGCGCGGTGCCTGGATTCGTAGGTTTAGTACGGACGCACAGACATGTTACGTGAATGAATGATTGAAAAAGGTTTGACATTAATAATTAAAATTATTTGTATTTAAACAGTTTTGATTTATTATAATACAGTAATAATTAGCGGAAGGCTGCGAATGTTATTAAAACTGCCAATTTGCAACAAAAACCTTTTGTTATTACACTTAACGCGCCATTATAGCCCGGGTTTTAGTCTGTGGCAAAGTGGCCCCCGACAGGTGATTGATAAACCAACCTAATCGAGAATGTCACGTTTCACTAATAACATTTGATGTTATGGGGATATTTCTTGCTGCAGCATTACACACCTAAATAGCTTTTGCTGATTTTGTTTATTTACGTTTTTTGTGGTTACATTTCTAAGTTCGGAGTTATTTTTTGCTTTTGTTCAAATTTAGTTATACTTTCAAGTGTTTCCTACGACTCGCACCTCGCACCGAATTCAAGAGAATTCTAAATCAATTAAGAGCAATACTTAGTAATTTTTTTAAGTGATGAGTGTTTGCTATATTTCATCTGATAATGGTAAACTAAAAAAAGGGACATTTAACCTTTGGATTTAGTGTGAATTGGTTCACTTCACTTTCATGTAAGTAAATTGACTTTATTATTCTTGTCTGTATTCCATGTTACTATCTCTTCTGTAACTTTAAACTTTGAGTTCTCTTTGAAACAAAACCCAAACTGATATAAAATTGACGATAATTCACTTATTTCTGGAATAAAATGTTAATCCGAAACTCTTACGGAAGCACTTGAGTTCACGTAAGAATTGAGGTTAAACGCCCGAAAAACTGATCCAGTGCTTCCAGATTCACTATAATTACAGTAGATCTACTGTATTTTAGACGTTTCTACTGCCTACTGTAATCATAAATTACAGTATACAGTAGAAAATTGATTACTTTCAATCATTTATATTAATGAAATCTAATGTAAAACGAAACGCTAGCTGCGTTTCGTAGCTTTCCTTTATCCATAGATAATGTAGAGTAGGGTTTTTTCACAAGAAACAAGCCTTTCTATTTCGATTTTAAAATCTACTGTATTATTTCTAGAATCGACTGTATTTTTTAGCTGAAAACACTGTAATTTTACTTTTGGTATCTGGAAGCACTGGTATGATCTTGTACCGCGCGGTTGGCAGTGCCGCGCGGTACTGCGCAGTCATGTAAACTTAGCCTTACTCTCTGGGAGTGCGGGAATAATATCAGATATCACAGACAAATAAGAAGGTCTATATGAAACTTAAATAATTATAATCACCTGTTCTCCCAGCTCTGCCTTTCCTCTGATCCGCACTCGCTTTAGAGATCCAAAACTCTTTTAACCTCTGCATTTTAGATGTTGAATCGTAACTCATCTCTTTAACCTGATTTAATAAATAAAATCATGGTAAAATACTGATTTAAGGCGACACAACATTAGCGCCACTCCGGCAAAAAAGATGACTGATGCAAAACTGATACAAACAAGCTGATGGTCCTCCCCCTCGCAACATATAATTTTATATTTATAACATATTTGCTCGTAAAGGATATCTTATTACACCAATTTCAATATCGTATTGTATCTCATTACGAACTTGTGCGGTAATGTAAAGTAAAACGCACGGTTTCCTTGATAAACCGTGCGTTTTACTTTACATTACCGCACGGTTTATCAAGATACTTCGTCTAAAACGAACGGTACTTTTTTAAATCTTAGCAAAGAGTTTTTATGTCAGAAAAGAGGTCAACATTTTATGGATAAAATTAACTTTGGGAGATAAAATATAATAATTAAACATTTAATTATTCAATTTAATTAATGTTGACAATAAATTACAACCATTTATCTGTAACAAAAACACAAAAATATTAATTTACTTTATTAGTAATACTGGCTGTTTTTATGCCTTTGCCTTAAAAAAAAGCGCTGATGCGCGCGCATTGCTAATTTAATTTTTTTTTGCTGTATTGGTTTTATTTAAAAATGTCGTCAAGTACTGATAAATTTATTAATTCAACACCGCCAAAAGTCTCAGAGGCAGCGAAAAAGGCTACTCTAAGCCTCTTGCCCGAAAAATTGACCGATAAGATACTTACAAGCGTATCAAAATTTAAACATATGGAAAACAAGCAAAGGTGCAAAGTCCGAGTTTTATTTATTTCCTCGCAAATATGTTATAAAACGTCGTATGACATACGTGCGCTTTGATAATTACAGCCTCTGCTTTCTTGTAGCCCTCGCCTACGGCTCGGGCTAGCAATGTCGCCTCGGCTGTAATTTTCAACGTACCGCACTTATATCATAATGTACTATTATCTATAAACATTCTTTGTTTACAGTTTTGGTAGCTAAAAACGGCCGTATCGGTTGTTGTTTTTTATCGAGAAAAACCACAATAAATTATGTGTCATTAAGTTTGTGTGTTTATAAATAACAATAATGATATTTTGCGTGGGGACATCATCTTGGATTTTTAATAAATTGTGTATTTATACGGTAAGTCATTTTTTACGCACTAGTGGCGCTAGTGTTGCATATAATCACAGTTTAGTGCTATAATGTCGGCTTAAGTAAAGTGATATACAGGGTGTTTGGTAAACTTATAAGTGTCTGATCCGAAAGGGAGATGTTCGGTGTCGCTGTGTGATCAATAAGTATAGCTAGGTAAAAAAAATACTTAAAAAAGGGCTTCCAATACAAAATGTTATTAGTCACTTGACTACATTTTGTATGGGAGACCTAATATTTTTACTCTTTAGTCACTGAACCCTCTTTTGGGTTGGACACTAAGAAATTACACCCTGTATACATTTTCTGAGTGAGTCATCCAGTACCTGTTATGCGAATGATGATGATGAAAGATGATGATAAAATAGCATTCTAAAATTAACCAACCAGCAATTCAAATATTTTTGGGGATAATTAATCAATATAAATAATGTCAATATAAAAAATCGTTGCTTACTTTACCGGAATCCACCACAAATCTTATTCCATCGATTGTAACAGACGTTTCAGCAATATTTGTTGAAACTATACATTTTCTTACACCCTCTGGCGGATAATCGAAAACCTGAAATCATCCTTACAATGTAATTTAACGGCATAGTGCAGAATATTACAAATACAATAAATTGTAAGTTGGTGGCGCCACTTTGCTAAATTAATATGTTATTGAAAACTGACCTTTAAAATAAGGTATGAGAACTGCCAAAATTATTATTTTATCTACCACACGGACGCACGTAACTTATACTGGACACACTGTACTTTGAATACCGGGTGTAACAAGACCTTCAACGAAGCCGAGGTCTACGTATTCTGCCCATCATCAGGACCATTTCTGTTCAAAATTATTGCTGGGAAACTATTTTGATTTTTGGTTAAAGAAGCATTGCATACTTTACCACGCAATGTAACGCGTACAACTGACCACGCCTGCGAGTGTATGCTACATAGGTGCGTGCAGCCGAGTTGAAAGGCAGCGTTTATGTGCGTGCTCATGAGTTTCGTAACAAACAATGGCTTGAAAACGTCGTCACTCGATGTATCTCATGACTCATGAGATACATGAGATGACGAGTGACGACGTTTTCAAGCCATTGTTTGTTACGAAATGCTTAAAATTTTGATAATGTTTCATTGGACAAAAAGTAGGAAATGACAAATATAATAAGATTTCATAAAAAACCTGAAATTTTTTTTTTTACTTTTACCTTTAATAACTTCGTAGCTATTGTTTTCCCAGGTCATAATCCAAAAGACAAAAATGATCCTGATGATGGGCGGTATACGTGGACTTAGGCTTCGTTGAAGGTCTTGTTACACCCGTTATAACAAAAAAAATATTCTATAAATGTCCTTAAAAAAATCAAAACTTACTTTGTCCTGTTCTGTCAAAGACAACCCACTATGCAGAGGCAATACTATCCATTTTTTAGTTTTCTCAGCGTACTGCTGTGCCGCCTCGCAAATTGCAGTGATCTCTTGGACTCCCGACATAAATACTAGAAGATCACCTCTCTCATCACCTGTGATAAACAAATTAATAACTAGTGGCTCTTGGAACTGTAGACCAAGCGTTTGAGACATTTTTGATCATTTTTCGAAATGGTTGAAATATGTTTAATCTCTCTGTCTAATCAAAACTTAATAGCTGTCCTATGCCTGTCAGCCCATTGACTCTTATATCAGTTCTCTAAGTTTTTAATTTATAAATTAGTTACGTTGAGACATAAGAACTTCTACCTAACTAAATTTCATTAGTCAGTGTTGAAGTTTCAGTAATAGACGCTAGTACTATTATTTATTATGAGGTAATAGTGTTTTATACTTCCTTGGATACTTAATATTTCTAATTTATAGATTGTAAACTTAAAGACATAAGAACTTCTACCTAGCTAACAAAACTTAATTATTTTCATTACTTATTGAATTTTTAGATTTTAGGCATTCACAATGCTATTTTTATATTAAGATAATTATTTTAATAGAAAAAATACTAGAAAAAATCGACTCACCCGTAGAAGCAGCTCAGACAGGACATTTTTTAGTATTTTTTCTATTAAAATAATTATCTTAATTTTCAATACTGCTGAATCTTCATAAAGCTTCAGAAATTGTGTTTGATACTTGCTTGGATATTTAATATCTATCAGCTGCATTATCTGGACATATGGCTGAGGATCCAGCCGGTCGTCACGAGTCGGTTTATCTTCTATTAATATAGGTTTGTATTGTAATTCTATTGGGAATAATCTTCCAGGAACCTATAACAAAAAAAATATTTGAATCTTTGGTTTCAAATATTGTTGGCAGGGGTCAATATAGGCATCTATGTGGCTTTAGTTTGAAGTAAGGTACCCTTATACAGGTGGATTTTTGAGACGGTACATTAAGAGCACTATAACGGTTAACGAACCGTTAACGAACCGTTATAGTTACAGGAAAACGTTCCAAGGAGACCATCCATAACTTTTTAAGATATTATGAACTGCATTCACAGATTTTGGAAAAAAATACGGTTAGCAAAAAAATGCTAAAATACCAAAAACATTTTTTTTATTCCAATCGATCCTATTTCGTGTGGAGATCAAAATACTCTATGGGACCATTTAAGGTATGAGTACTAGAAACGACAGAAATCGCCAAAAACTTTTCCCATACATTTTGTATTGAAAAACGATAAATAAACTCGAAATATTTTTTATTGCCAAACGATCCTATTTTTTACTGTGATCAAAATACTCTTTAAGGCTTACTGAAATTTGAGTACAGAAACTGTTTTTTTAGATCTAATGTTGTAGAAGGTTGTGCCTGCGTGTGAAGCCGGTGTTGTGAGTTGCTGTAGTTTCTGTACTCAAATTTCTTTCGCCTTAAATTCAGTTGGCCTTAAAGAACATATTGATCACAGTAAGAAATAGGATCATTTGGCAATAAAAAATATTTCAAGTTGATTTCTCGTTTTTGAGTACAAAATGTATGGGAAAAGTTTTTGACGATTTCTGTCGTTTCTAGTACTCATACCTTAAATGGTTCCATATAGTATTTTGATCCCCACACGAAATAGGATCGATTGGCATAAAAAATTGTTTTTTGGTATTTTAGCATTTTTTTTGCTAACCTTATTTTTTTCCAAAATCTGTGAAAGCAGTTCATAATATCTTAAAAAGTTATGGATGGTCTCCTTGGAACGTTTTCCTGTAACTATAACGGTTAAGATACCTGCCCTTAATGTACCGTCTCAAAAATCCACCCTGTATTGTGATATGGTCAAAATTCTGGTTATTCCGACCTGTTACTCCAAAGAATCCACCCTGATGTGAATTATAGGAAACATTTATATCTGAGAATTCACCCTAAGCTAGGGAGGGAGCAAGCATAGGGAGAATTCTTGGACATAGGTTTCCCAGAATTCACCTCAGGGTGGATTCTTTGGGGTAACAGATCGGGATAACCGCTAAATTCTCTATGAGTGGAAGAAACTGTCTTAACAATGTTAACCGCCTCTGTGGCCTAGTGGTTCGCACTCCCGTGTAAGACGCAGAGGTCCCAGGTTCGATTCCCAGGAGAGAGCTACAATTTGTACTCGGTTTGGTTGGTGGTAGGGCCAAGTCTGCCTGGCTAGCTACCACCATCTTTCCAAGTCTGACGCCATAACAACAATTTAAAATTTGTTGTGTTTCGGCAGTTAGAGGTAAGATAGCCAGTTCCTCAGTGATGAGGATTCCGGGTGTAGTGCGCTTCCACCTTCGGCCTTATCGTCACTTAACATCAGGTGAGGTGAAGGCCAAGCACTATCCCGTTGTGCATAAAAAAAGCTTGTATATCTAAAATATAAATATGTATGTTACAATACCTCTATAACTGCTGCAGATTCTGCAGAAAAATAATTTTCGAAAAGTTTTATGTTGATTGTAGCAGACATAAGAACCAACTTAATATCAGTTCTGGTGTGTATAAGACATTTGAGTACTCCAAGCAGAAAGTCTCCCATTAAATGCCTTTCATGGATCTCATCAAGTATAATGACGTCATAGTTTGGCAAATTTTCAGATGACATCTGTGAAAATTAAATATGAAATCCATGTCATTAAAATATTGCAAAAGCTGAAATTTTGTATATACTTAATATTTTAGATTTGCAGAATCATATTATAAAAACATACTCTGAGTGCAATTACCAGCTTTTAGATGGAATAGAAAAATAATGGAAACATTATAAATTATGATCAAGTTACAAAATGGAAATACTTGTGAGTACATAAACCATTATGAAACCAAAGTGTTACAATTCCTCAGATATTTTGACTTACTGTTTTGTTGACATTACTGTATTTATTGGATGATAAAAAAAAACAGTTTATTTTGTGTGTTTAATTTCAAAGCAAGGAAAAAACATGTTCTCTCACCTGCCTCAACAATAATCCTTCTGTTATGAAACAAATTTTCGTATCCGCTGTTTTGCTCTTTTCAAACCTTATCTGGTATCCAACTTTCGACTCAAATTGTGTGAGCATTTCATATGCAACTCGCTTAGACAGGGAAACGCATGCAATTCGTCTGGGTTGTGTGCAAGCTATGAACAAAAAGTTAATAATAACAATAAAATTAAACGTAAGTCACAGAATAGATATAAGTACTACCTTACAGAAAGGAAACTCTCCGCCCCGCCCCAGAATCAATTACCTCACCCCATCCCGCGAGTGCAAAAACGTCACTGTGTAGGTAGCGTCTGTGTAATAGGAATAGGTAGTTGAAACGCGGCGCTTGTATGGAGTGCCCGGGGTGTGCGTAAGTCTTTAATTAAACACTTTTGTAAAAAAAACTAACTTATTTAAAACTAGCTTCTGCTTGCGACTTCGTCCGTGTGGATATTCAAACAAAGGTGGGTTCCCACCAACCGTGCTGCCCCACGTTTTCCTGTCTTACAATTTCATCCCCTATTTTAACCCTATTTCGCGATTAAAGGTACCTAGCCTATGTCCTTTCTCAAGCTCTACTCTTATACTCTATCTATGTACCAAATGTCATCAAAGTCGGTTCAGTAGTTTAGGTGTGAAAGCGTAACATACAGATTGACAGACGAGAGTTACTTCGCATTTCTAATATTAATAATAATAAAGTATGGATAAAGGTACTTAATCCAAAGTTAAAAGCTATTATTAATAAACTCTCTTCAATCAGAAACAGAGACCTAAGTGCTCCTTTTGTTAATTGTTTTACAATTTACTCAATAAATAAAAACCTCATAGTTACCAATATTTTGGAAGCCAGCTTCATGTAAATACTGTGGAACTTGTGTTGATTTCCCACATCCAGTGTCGCCAGCTACTATCACCACTCTATTATCCTGAACAGCTGATACTATTTCATTTCTGTAACCATATTTTTCCATAACAAGATGGGTACATATCAGAAAGTCGAAAGTTAGAATGTCTAAAGTTAAAATGGCAAAGTTCAAAATGTCAAAAATCAAAATTCAAATGGTTTAAAATGTCTTAAATTATTATGTATAACGTCAAAATAGCAAAATTCAAAATGTCAAACGGTTCAAACATTAAACTAGTTAAAATATCAATGGTCCATAAGTCAAAGGTTTACAATGATTTGAAAACAACAATTCGCAATTAATTCGATTTACAGTTTTGTATGAAAAAAATTAATTGGCATTTATTATGAATTGGTAATTTGAATATTAGACATTTTTAGTTTTGATTATTTGAACTTAGACATTTTAATTTTGACATTTTGAACTTTGCCATTTTAAGCTTAGACATTCTAACTTTAGACCTTCTGATACATACCCAACGAGATATACAGGATGGAATTTTAAAACGGTACATTAAGGGCAGGTACCTTAACCGTTACAGTTACAGGAAAACGTTCCTAGGAGACCATCCATAACTTTTTAAGATATTCTGAACTGCATTCACAGATTTTGGAAAAAAAAATACCGGGAGCAAAAAAATGCTAAAATACCAAAAAAATTTTTTTTATGCCAATCGATCCTATTTCGTGTGGGGATCAAAAAACTCTATGGGGTCATTTAAGGTACGAGTACTAGAAACGACAGAAATCGCCAAAAACTTTTCCCATACATTTTGTACTGAAAAACGAGAAATCAACTCGAAATATTTTTTATTGCCAAACGATCCTATTTTTTACTGTGATCAAAATGCTCTTTAAGGCCAACTGAAATTTGAGTACAGAAACTACAATAAGTGACAACACCGGCTTCACACGCAAGCACAATCTTCTACAACATTAGATCTAAAAAAAACAGTTTCTGTACTCAAAATTCAGATATTCTCAAAGATTATTTTGATAACAGTAAGAAATAGGATCGATTGATAATAAAAAATATTTCGAGTTGATTTATCGTTTTTCAGTACAAAATGTATGGGAAAAGTTTTTGGCGATTTCTGTCATTTCTAGTACTCATACCTTTAATGATCCCATAAAGTCTTTTGATCCCCATACGAAATACGATAAATTGGCAAAAAAAATTTTTTTTGGTATTTTAGCATTTTTTTTGCTAACGGAATTTTTTTTTCAAAATCTGTGAATGCAGTTCAGAATATCTTAAAAAGTTAAGGATGGTCTCCTTGGAACGTTTTCCTGTAACTATAACGGTTACGGTACCTGCCCTTAATGTACCGTTTTAAAAATCCAACCTGTATAGTGGTGGCCACAAATCACAATCAAGGATGCCATTTTCATACAAACAAGGTAACTTTGAAGACTTGGTTTTCCGCGAGGGATTGATGGAGCTGTGATCTGATGATGGCTATTCAGGGAGTGACTGAAGGAGATCTAGATAAAATACACACCCAAGTGATCTTCAGGAGTTCCGTTAGTTCCATAGGTACACTGTTTTTGCAGATTTTTAAACATATCCTTACATCTCTTAGAATTCTGATCAGCTCAGTGGGATGCCTTGTTTTCGCATAATTGTTTTATACCTAATTTGATTTGGCATAACGGATTTGGCATAATCTTTTTTGTCATAATAATACTTTCGCATAATTGTTTTTTGGCATACTATTTATATTAGCATAATTATCATTTAGACTAATTTGTTTTCGCATAATGTTATTAGGCATATTATCTATTCGCCTAATATTATTTAGACATAAAAATAAAAAACAATAAGAATTAATATTTTTACGCACTCATTTATTTTCATGCAAATGGGGTAGGTATTGTATTAAAATGCCAAAAACTCATAACACATACGACCTAAATATCGACTCATAAAACACCTATTTTTAAAATACCAAAAATCCTTAATGTCGATATCCAATAGACCGAAACTTGAAAGATTTATTATTAAATGACTGATGATAGTTCGAAACCCTGAAAGTTAAAATGCCGATAGTTAAAAATCCCGAAAATCTGTTTAGGTCTATTAGGTGCGACGACGAGCGAGCGTAGCAAGCGAGGAGGAGGTAAGGTTCCATTGCGACCAACAACGCACGAGCCGAGCGAGCTATGACATATTATGCCTTAAAATTTTATGCAAGTACATAGGGAACCCAGCTCAGTTGGGTATGAATGGTAATCTGGATCTCCTCTATTCACTCCCTGGATGGCCATCATTAGAGAACCGAGGCTTCAAACTTAAAAGTTACCTCTATTTGTATGAAAATCAACTGGCGCCTTTGGTTGACATGGAGTTTTGAGTTCATATTTTTTTTGTGTAAAGAACTTATAATTTAGATCACGAATACGAAATATTAATGTAAGAAAACAAATAGGACGCGAGAAATAAATTTCTAAAAATTAAGAATTTCTAGGTTAAAAATGTCTAATTTTAGACCAGTGTCGTCATTTTTGACGTTTAATGTCGGCGCACTAGGTTGATAGCACTGCTAAATTATTACGATGAAGACCAAAGACCGCAGGTCACGTGATAGGTGCGAGGAGCGTAGGTGCGACGAGCATTTCGGTGTACATGAACCCAGAAATGACTTTTTTTACGGGCGAAAATTTGTATGTACGTCCCCTCCTCTCTCCCTACCTCTTTTTAGCCTCCCCTGCTTAATTTTCATATTTTTTGTTTTGAGGTTATGTTAACACAAAAAAATATTTCTCGAAAACTACGCATCACTGGCAGATGGGGATTGGAGGAGGGGGTTGTTTCCCTTCCCCCCCTCTTCCCCTTTCTTTAATTGCCGAAAAATAACAGTAATTTGGCTGATATCATTACTTTTTTGTGCGAAATTGAAAATTCATTTTAAAAAAAGTATGCATTTCCTCACTCCCAAATTTTAAGGGGGGGGAGAACACACCCTTTCCACCCTTAAATTCCACGTCATTTAATGGAAAGTCGTACCGCACCTTTGATTACATGGCAAACACTATTATAACAACATTTGACAAATGTTTATAACTAATACAATAGGTACAACCCGGTCGAGTTAACTTGGCACCTGAATCTCGATAGACCCCCTTCATTTTCTCCTTTCCTCACGCCACGGTTGTCAATTTTTTTAAAGTTTTCGATTGATTATCGATAAATTATTGCTAACAAATGTATTAACGCTACTGGCATGACGATAGTGGCGTGAGGCAAGAAGAAAACGAAGGGGGTCTATCGTGCTTCAGGTGCCGAGTTAACTTGACCGGGTTTTAGGTCCATAATGAAAAAGAAATATGAATATTGTAATCACCTATATTTTGCCACAGGCAAATCCTTTTGGGCTTGTCTCAACTTTTTCAGTTTTTCAAATTTCTCTTTATTCTTAAAGTCTATATAAGTGGACACAATGTTCAAGAAAGCTTCAAACATTTTTTTATCCAGCTTCTTTTTCCCCCTTTCATCAGAGTAAGTGTCTACATATTTTATTCTAGTGTCAAAATTTATACAAGCAAACTTTGAAAACTCCGTTGGAATACCAATATCTTTAAGTTCTTGTTTATGTCTTGCATCATGAACAATAAGTGGCTTGCCAACTTTCTTCAGCATAGCTTCATACTTAGCCATAAACACCCAAAAATCTTCGAGATTATTTACCACAGTGTTGCTCTCGTTACTATACAAAAGTATTTTGTTTAAATCTCTCTTATAATCTAGGAAACTAAAATCCGGGTCTGGCTCTTTAGCTGCGGAAGAACTTGGGCTCGAACATTTCTTTCGTGATCTGACTTCATCATGGGAAAGTGACCTTTTCCGTTTACGTGAGCGGCTACCGCGAGGACTTGGGCTTCTTCCCATAACAATAAAAAATAAGTTCTAAGATCGTAATAAAATTAATCCACAACAAAACAGAACCGTAACCAACCAATGACAGACACTGACAGTGACAGGTGACTGTGACACATGACAGCCAGATGAGTGAGTGACCAATCTGGGGCCGTACCGGCTAACATAGGCTGCGGTCCCCATGGCGATAATATCGATATTATCGCGATAACAGCCGGTCCGCATGCACGTTAGCGCGTTTACAATATCTAGCGTGACGTCACTCATGACGTCATTACCAGCGCCATCTTGGGCTTACAGCGACCATGCCTCGGAGCGTAATCACTGTGAACGTTCTGTCAAAAGTTATAAGTGACTGTCAAACGAAACAGGTGTCAGAATTTTATTTCGTCAAAAAATCAAAAAATGAGAGAGTTCGTTATAGAAGGATCTTTTCCTCACTTCACAACAAAAGGATAGAGCATTATATTGGTTAATATTTTGTTAATACTAATTTGGAGCTTATCCAAAAAGGTGGTTGATGTAAAAAGTTGAAAAAAAAAAAGATGTTGGGTGCACACGACTCAATAATCAAACGTTCTTCATCATTATCATCGCTTTAGAGAGCAAAAATAGTATCTAGCAATTATTCCATCTTGTATTTGAGGTTAGAATAAAACGTTAGCGCGCTTACGAGCGGTTCGCATTCGCCAACTGTCATTTGTCGATTTTATCGATTTGAGCGCGATATCGAATGCGGACCTCGTGTGAGCATTGTAAACGCCGTAATCGACGTAATCGCCATGGGGACCGCAGCCTTACATGGCTATCGTAATCGCTTTCATTTGACAGATGGATGTGATACATTGCTACTTTTCTTTGGTAAGACTTTTTTGTACCAAAAAGTAGTAGCAATGTATATTTGTACCCAAAAGATGGATGTGATACATTGTTACTTTTTTTAGGTACAAAAAAATCTTACCAAAGAAAAGTAGCAATGTATCACATCCATCTGTCAAATGAAAGCTATTACGATAGCCATGTAAGTTAGCCGGTACGGCCCCTGACCATATTTTTTTTTTCTGGCTCGTACGATTCGTACATTTTGCCAATGTGCGCTTTTATAATTCCCAACGGCACGGCACGGCCCAGCACGGCACAGCCCGGCACGGCTCGGCACGGCAGCGGTGACGCCGAAAGATGCTTTTATAGCTTGACCATAAAGAGTTGACATAAATTGAGGGCGCCACTTTCTATGTAAATACGTCAAAATCACGAATAATTTGGCAACACTGACTACATTTAGTACTGAAAATTTTTAGTTCCATTTTATTTAATTTCAACTCTTTATGATCAAGCTGTATAACTGCTGCCGTGCCGGGCCGTTGGATGTTCAACACAGAACACTCATATCGAAGAAGTTACCAATTGTACATTGTACAGTAGTGTCGTGTTTTTTTGTACCTATTTTTTACACGACTGCCCAAAAAGGAGTGTATGTACTTTAGAATAATATAAAAAATAAAAGTTAACCTTTTCTCTCTACATTTTTGTTATCTTTATAATTATTTCATAAAATAATAGTTTACAAATTATTATATTGACAATAGGTAGTTTTTCTACAGTAATGTGTGTTTATGTACAATTTGATTAAAAATTCTGAAATGAAATTACAATGTAGGTAGGTAGTAGGTACTTACTTAAATGATAGATAAATAAATCTTTTAAAAATCAAAGAATATAGATAAGTACTTAGGTACGTACATGCAGCTGTTTTTCATTACGTACCTACTTTCCAAGATAGGTAGGTACCTACACAACACATTATTTAATTAAAATCTACTAGGTAATTATTTGTTGAAATCAGGGATTGAAATACTGTTAAAAAAATTACGTTAAAAATACCGTTAAAACATTTTATCCATAAGTGTAAGTATCTAGATTTTTTCCGATCAGTACCGAAATAACTGTTTATCCGAATTTTACCTATTTGTTGAATTTTAATGTTGTTTGTATCCAAATTCATACATAGATACTTACAATAGTGTACCAACAACACAGTCAATATTCTGGTTGTGCCCTTTATACACGCTGTATATTCTTTGCTCTAGACTCACACTCACACATATAAATCCTTGTAGCTACGCACTACATCGTAAAAGTTCGACGGCAGCGTAGGATATGGCCGGCACGGCACGGTTTGCCGGTGCCATTGAGGAAATATAAAAGCGTCTCCATATGATTCCATACATTTCACTTCCCTGTTGTGCCGTTGGACGGCTGCCGGGTGGTGCCCCGTGCCGGGCCGTTGGGAATTATAAAAGCGCACAATGTCGAGTAAAATGACCATAGTAATGAATGACCAAAAAGTTTTTTTTGTTTGTCTCGTACAAGGAGGTTTAAATAGGGAGTGAGTACTATTCAAGAACCTTATATTCATATTCTATAAGGTTCTTGGTACTATTGAAAAATTCTCACTATTCGTTTAAAAGAAATTCAACTTTATTGCGTTCACCATAGAGTTGAAATTCTATCACTAACATTGACTGCAGACTCTACTGTGTGAATGAAACAACACTAGGTGGAGGTCGGTGTCTCGTTCGCACAATTGCCATTACTAAACAATAATACCACCAATTTAGAATAACACATAGTAATTGTAAAATAAAACTGAACTTACTCTTTTGATTTAATTAGTTTTCTACAATAATGCTGGCCCTGTTTCATATAAGTTACTAATATTATTAGCTAACTTTATTAGACTCATAAAATAATTTTATTAGTTGGCATTTTTCTGTTTCATAAACTTTTCTATAACACTAATAAAAAAAGACTCTTTGATGTTACTAATATTATTAGACTACCTGCGGGTCTATCGCGTAATTACTCTTAACTTAAGGTAACCTGACTTCAGTCAAGCCAATGTATTGGTCTTGCCTTCAAATTTTTGGTATCGCGTAAAATTCATCTTGGACTTGAAGCCCAATTGACTTCAAATACAGATAACTATATTGAAGAGTGAATGATGTTATGAGTGTGTTTTTTTGCATGTTTCTTTTTTATCAATTTTAGCTTTTAAGTACAACTTTGGCTTCAGATTGCATTATTTCAATCAAAAATCTATTAAAACTATGTTTATTGATCATATTTTTACCATATAGTCTCGTAAGCATAGATTTGAAATAGATCTGTGGCGATATTGAGTGCATTCCAGCAGACAAACCACTAAGTCATTGATTCGTCGAGACAGCATGCATTTTAACCATGGAAAGTACTTTGTTTAAAGTGTAGTGTGTTACTAGCAGCCGCCCGCGACTTCGTCTGCTTGCAAAGTTTTTTTAGCTATCCCTCGGGAACAACACGGTTTACAGGATAAAAGGTACCCTATGTCCTTTACTATACTACTGACAACGTGTATTAACGTTATCTTGTCAACTTTGACTATCCCCACAAATTGGTAATGAACCTGGCGGCCATGTTTTAACGTCAAAAACGAAAAACGATTGTAATTTTTTTGTATACCTAGACCCTATTTTATTGAAAATAATATTTTTACAATTAATATATTAATTTGCCGATTAGAATTTTATTGTTACATGTCATTTTTATTTGCGGATGACGTTAAAGTGTATGTTAATGTGACAAGGTTCCATCAAATTGCCAATTTGCGGGGATTGTAAAATTTCGTGATGATCGGTTCAGTAGTTAAGACGTGAAGGCGTAACAAACAAACGGACTTTCGCATTTATAATATTAGTAAGGATTTATTTTAACTTACCATGGTTAAAAATCTACTCTATTTATTGGCAATCGATCACTCAGCGATTAGCTTGCTGGAATGTATGTACCCATTGTTGTTGTTTGAGGTTATATATAATGTATGTTTACGTGAAATTTTTATGAAATTGAAAAGTAAGTGCAAATTGTAAGTATTCATGCTTTTCATTTCCTTAAATTCAATGACCTTTAGTTACTTTTTGTTATTTCCCAAGGCAATCATGTGGAAATGATTCAACAACGGGAATACGTTATAGAAAAACATTTTCGAAATGTACCTATCCTATGTTTTACAAATTTTAGTTCGCATCTCTCGTTATATTGCGAATGTTACTCGTGTAACACTCACAATATAACAAGGGATACTGAGACTGATCAAAATTGTACGTTACCAACTGTATTAGCTGTCTCAAATGTCTATTGACTTAGTACGTAAACAGTGCTTTCATTGCATATGTTTCAGAATGCCTTGCCTGCGCACAAAATTGTAAACAATGTCCCAATTGCCCGCGAGCGGGCCCTTCCACCTTACATTCCACGGGGCGCCCGCCCCAACGCAGGCGACAACCCACCGCTCTCAAGGTAAAGTTTTTAAACTGCCTTTTCGTCAAACACCTCCGGTTTACATATTTTTCGAAAGCTTGTAAGTTTTAACACAACCAACCCTAAAGATATAAATAGGAAGGTACCTATATACCTACATATATGCGAAAGTAGCTAAATATGACATTACTAGTGCACAATAAATTATCAAGCAAATGAATAATATTTCTATTTTACTAGCAGTTTCTATAAAAGCAGTACTTATTTTACTCAATGACTGACTTTAATCTGCTTTTAGATTCATCATCTCCAGCGGCGCTCCTACCTATACTGTTCTAAAAGAAGGCTTCCACCGTAGAAGAGAGATTGATGGGTGCTGCGGAACAAATTGCTACCTGCCACTTGGGCAGAAAAAAGCTACCAATAAGACATGTGTGGCTGCTAAAGAATGAGCTAAAAAAGCTACTGAAGTAAAGACTGAGCTTTATGCATAATTTATTATATTATAGGTAGTACATTAACACATTGACTGCCAACCTAGGAGTATACTCATAGTATATTACTACGAGTATACTTGCATGACAGCCAACATATTAAAAAGTGAATGTAGTTGATTTATTTTTATGTTTATTATTAAATTGACAATGTACAACTGAAGTGACTGATTTCAAAGCGCTCGCAGTACAAAATGACAATTTAATCTCAAAAATTTTCTTTTTTCCATACATTCTCGAGTGAAGCTGCAGCGGATCACTGTCTATTGTCAATTTAATGAAGGCGCAGTCTGAACACTAGCGCCGCTATTGAAACGAGAATCATAGTGCTTAAATAAAGACGAAATTGTGAATCCACGACAAAGTGGCCACTTTTAGCTATAAAAGTCAATTAAATTAAACAGCACGCTAGACAATATTGTTTAAGTGATAAAAAGTACCACAATGCTTGTTTGGAGTGCACTACAGAGAGATAATTCACAATTTTGTGTTTATTTAAGCACTATGATTCTCGTTTCAATGGCGGCGCTAGTGTGCAAACTGCGCCCTATTAAAACGGATCTTAATTGATAGTTTTTAAATTGGAATTGAAATATCTTTCTTATTTATGCTTTAGTGAAAGCTGTTCTATGTGCTATGTACCTAATAACTATAGAAGTTTTAAAATAGAATACATATCACCCAAGTTGTTTATTTCTTATAACACTTGTAACATTAGTGTTGTGCAAAATATTGATATGTGAATATAACTATTAAACTCTAGTAGCAAAGACTGTTATGTTTAATGATAGTATACTGTACCAATATAATAAGTCTATGTACCTAATAATTGTAGTAGTTTTATAAAGGAATTATACTTGTATGTTTTTGAAAATGTTGTTTAACTACCTACTTATGTGAATACCTTTATACAGGGTTATTTGTAAAACACCAACAACCTAGCAGTAGTAGATTAGTAGGTAACATCATATACAACAACATTTTTCTAAGACTTTTACCAAAACATTGTCTGTCTATTCTCCATACAAATGAGTTTTGTATGAAAAGTCGATTTTTTTGTCTGTTTTTGCAAAAGTCGTAGAACAAATGTTGTTGTGAGTAAATGGTGTTACTAATCTTTTTAGATTAGTAACATCATTTACTTACAAGTAGTCTGCGAGGTTGTTGGTGTTTTACTAATAACCCTGTATAGGTAGGAACTGAAAAAAGTAAAAACAATTATTGATATAAAAAATCTCTTTATTAAAATAGGCTTTCCTTCCTACATCTCCTCCTGAAACACAGTAGGTATGTAAACCCTGACTGCCTTATTAAACTATTAAACGAAGAATAAGTTTACAACCCGGCTAAACAGCAATATTACTTGGCATTTACCTCTTAGTATAATAAACGTAATTATTTTGGCCCAAAATAATACAATACATTGCTGTGAGTCAGTGTCTAGCGACTGACTTACCGGCAGGGTGATTATCTAATTAAAAACCACCTAGCAACCGGTTCCAGTTCACAGATATGAATGTGATACATTGCTACTTTTCTTTGGTATGTTTTTTTACCCCAAAAAGAAGTAGTAATGTATCACATTCATCTGTCAAATGAGACCGGTTGCTAGGTGGTTTCTAATTTGATAATCAGCCTGCTGGCCGAATATTTTAAGTACCTAAATAAAAGCACTGAATATAATTGTACTGAAGTAAAGGTTCTTATTGATTGTTGTACATACACGAAGAATTTAAATGATGAAATTAGTGACTTGATCCCATGGTTTTGACATTCACAATACCTATAGATACGAGGAGTGGCTGCGGCTGGAAGGAAAGTTAATCTACCTAAGTTTGAAAGAAAACACAGAAGGATGAGTCCCTTGCAAGTTGCAACTTAAATACATTTATCATTAATGACATATTCCCATTAAAAAAATTGTATTGTCTTGGGCATCACAATGGTCATTCACAGCATCCTTTATCTCTTCATCCGTCGAAAGACCTCTCCACCTCTCAAATTTTTCTGCACATGGATTTGCAGAGATCGACAGGCTGCAAAAATAAATATTATTATATTATGTATCTAATATTTGACATGAAATATAGAAGAACAGCAGTATGACGAATCAATCATCTACGAAGATGCTGTGGGCAATGATGATGATGATGATGAGTCAATTTATTTGTAAACAAATCACCATTCATATTAGTATTTATGTGTAACTATTTCACTACATTGACATAAAATAAATGATTAAAAATTCTATCATAATAAAAAATATTCCTAAGTTATGGTCACAAATTCTATCTATGAGATGTAAGTATATAGGTAAGGAAAAAATAATTTTATAGGCTACCTGAAAGCCAAAAGCGGTGGCCTTCTTCATGAAGCCACTGTCACTGTCTCTCCCCTTCCAGCTGGATACATATTCCATACATGCACAGTGTTCATGAATCACACCACCAAATGCCACATCAATAGGTGTAGAATATGTAGAATTGTAGATCTGCGTCATAGGTACCTAAAAATTATTACATTATTATTTACAAATTAGATTAAGGTAATTAAAAATAAAATTTTAGTCTTGGTATCCTAACAACAACCAACACATGCGAAAAATGGCAGCGCTTTCGATTACTCTAATTATGTGCCCTCAATGAAACTCCAGGCTCAATACAACATCAATAATTGAGAAATCATATTTTGTTTTGTAGTGTTATCACACTAAGTAACTAATCCTGGTACTTTTCTTTTTTATTTTCTGTATGTGTGTGTGCCAATATAATGTTATTCTTTCTTTGGTTGGAGAGTCAGTTTTGGGGTCATAATTGAACTGTATCATATCAAATAATGAATGTGTATTATATACCTTTGTGTTGCTTGTGATCTTGGAAAACATATTTTCATAGATATCTGACACACTCAGACATTGTAGTCTGCGAAAGGCCAAGGATCCTTGCACTAAACGTTTTGTTGGTTTGGTAACTATCACTTAGATTTAAATGATGAAATCCTTAGGCTTCCCGGCCTATACCCAGCAGTGGGTGATGTGCGGCTGATAATATGATGATGATGAGATTTAAATGAAATGCAGCAAAATCTGAAAAATAACAAATATCTTCTTTAGTCGTCTTGAGGTGAACTTCTAAGTATTTACAATACTAAACAACTAACGCATGAATTACCTTAATTAATCTCAGGGCACACACGGCTGTAAACCTTTAACTTCTTGGTAGAAACAAGGCAGAAGTGGAGTACGAAGATCTTCACTTTAAAATCTGTTTAAGGCGTCTCTCTTCAGCCACAGCACGGCAGATTGCTTGTTAGTAAAAAATAATCGGTTAATTATTAAATGCACTTAATAGTAACGAATATTAAGCACAAATCTTGATAAAATAATCGAAGCCAGGGACTAATTTACTCTTGGCTTCATTTGACATTACATTCGGGCTATCACGGTTGACTTTTCTTTTTTAATTTTTACGCGATACCGAGAAATGTCAAATCGTATAGGAAAAATGAAGCTAATCATTCACTCTTTAGCTTCGTCAAAAATATTAAGTTAAGGTAATTACGCGATGCGACAAGTTCAAGTAACCTGTCATCAAATGTCAAAACTCAAACCAATTGGGCTTGGATTTTTTACGTGATAGAGCCGCGGTATCTATGGTCTTTGGACATACGTGCGAACTGTTTATCCTCTATTTAAAAACAAAACGTGTTCCGTTTCACTCTAAAATACGAAGTACTGACATTTTGTCACACAAGATTCTGTTTCTTTTTACGTACACTAAAATAACAATAAAAATAAAAATACGCAATTCCGCGCCGAGAGTGGGATGTCATTTGAAAGGCCTTTCAAAGTTCTATAAAATGCGATAAATTTCAATACCAAAATCAGGTACCTCGATTTCTCAAATTCTAACCAAAATTGTTCGTTGATTTCGTATGTAAATTCCATGACTGTATGAAGAGTTCTCCTCCTAAATATCCTCGGGCTACTCACAATAACATTATCTTCTTCACTTGACTCTGAATCACTCATTTCAAATGATTTTCCAAAAACTAATAATAAATTTATTAGACTAGAAAGACTTATGAAAAGTAACTAATTTTATTAGCTGATAATATTAGTTTATTTTGTTTATGAAACGGTTTACTAGTAAAACAAATAATATTAGCTAATATTATTAGACGCTACGCTAATAACTCATTTTATTAGTTTCTACTTTTATGAAACAATATCTAATGATTTAAACTAATATTTTTAGTCTAATGCTCATAATATCAGACTAATATTTTATATGAAACAAGCCCCAGCATTATTGTAGTTGTATAAATTAAAGTGTCAATCCTAGCAACTCCGATCCGATTTTGACTTTGGCGCCGAATTTAGAATTTAGAATTTTAGAATTTCAATATTCAGGAAATATTCCTTTACAAAACTAGGGTGACCATAAATACTACACCATTTCAGATTTCCCAAAAGCTAAATTGTTCTATCAACTGAAATAACTAGAAGTCGCAGGCGAGGGGTAAAGTTAATATTAATAATCAAATTCATGTTTATGCGCCGATTTCGATGAAACTCGGTTTATGGTAATATTTCGACAAGAAAATAATAACGCAGTGTTGAAAATATTAAAAAATCCAAGATGGCCGCCAACTTTTAAGTTTGTAGGCCGATTTTGATGAAATTCGGTTTTTGGTACTATTTTGACAAGAAAATAGCAAAGTAATTTTTAAAGTTTAAAAAATTCAAAATGGCGGCCAACTTTTTTGTTTGTGGTCCGATTTCGATGAATTTCGGTTTTTGGTACTATTTTGAGAAGAAAATGACAACGCATTTATAAAATATTATAAAATTCAAGATGGCGGCCAACTTTTTTGTTTATGGGCCGATTTCGATGAAACTCGGTTTTTGGCACTATTTTGATAAGAAAATAACAACGCATTTTTAAAATATTTAGAAAATTCAAGATGGCGGCCAACTTTTTTGTTTTTGGGCCGATTTCGATGAAACTCGGTTTTTGGCACTATTTTGATAAGAAAATAACAACGCATTTTTAAAATATTTAGAAAATTCAAGATGGCGGCCAACTTTTTTGTTTTTGGGCCGATTTCGATGAAACTCGGTTTTTGGCACTATTTTGATTAGAAAATAACAACGCATTTTTAAAATATTAAAATATTCAAGATGGCGGTCAACTTTTTTGTTTATGGGCCGATTTCGATGAAACTCGAAAATAACAAAAAAATAACAACGCAATGTTAAAAATATTAAAAATCCAAAATGGCGGCCAACTTTTTTGTTTTTAGGCCGATTTCAATGAAACTCGGTTTTTGGTACTATTTTGATAAGAAAATAATAACGCTATGTTAAAATATTAAAAAATCCAAGATGGCGGCTAACTTTTTTGTTTGTGGGCCTATTTTGAAAAGAAAATAACAACGCATTTTTTAAATATTAAAACATTCAAGATGGTGGCCAACTTTTTTGTTTATGGGCCGATTTCGATGAAACTCGGTTTTCGGCACTATTTTGATAAGAAAATAACAACGCAATTTTTTTTATATTAAAAAAATTCAAGATGGCAGCTAACTTTTTTGTTTGTGGATCGATTTTAATGAAACATGGTTTTTGGTACTATTTTCACATAAAAACAACAAAGAAATGTTGAAAATATAAGAAAGTCCAAGATGGTTGCCAACTTTTTTGTTTGTGGGCGCGATTTCGATGAAATACGGGTTTTGGTACTATTTTGACAAGAAAACAGCAACACAAAGTTAAAAGTATTAAAAATCCAAGGTGGCGGCCAAAATATTTTCTTGTTCTTCTTTTACTTTCAACCCAGTAATATCAAAATCAACCCAAAAACTAAATTAGCAGCTATTTTGACCTTTTGACATTGTTTACGTTGCATATTACCATATTTACCATATTTATAAATCAAAACAAAAAAAACTTAATAAAAACGCGATAAATAACTTGTTTATAAAAAATATTTTTTAAATAATTAGTTTCTGCTTTTTAGCTAACGAGCTAAACTGAAAATATACCAACTCCTATCAGAGTTCTCGTCAAGAGGAATCAAACGAGCTCAAACTCAATGGGGTTGCATGGTTTTATTACAGAATTCCAGTGGCCTTCTTTTGGCTTCATCATCAGACCCTGGAAACTATTTCCTATCAGAGTACTCGTCAAGACCATTTAAACAAGCCCAAACTCGATGGGGTTGCATGATTTTATTACAAAGTTCCAATGGCCTTCTTCCGGCTCCTTCATCAGCCCCTTGGATATTATTCCCCAACAGAGTACTTGCCAAGACGATTCTAACGAACCCAAACACGATGGGGTTGTTTTCACGTTTGTTTCACTTTTGTTTCACGAAGGTTTCATCATAGTGTTCCTGTGGCGTTCTTCCGGCTCCATCGTCAGATCAGCTCAATGATACCATAATATTACACAACCTTCTAGTTCTGTGTTCAAAGTTTCAAGTCTCTAGTTCATCGGGAAGTTAGTATAAAATCGTTTGCAAAATTTGTGCTCAAACAAACAAACGAAAACACAAACAAACGAGCAAGCAACCTTATCCTCCTGTCTGTCAAAAGCCTGCTGAACTCCGCTCATTTTTATAAAAACGTGGCAAAAGTATTAATTGTAAATATAGAACTACCTAAGTACCTAAGTTTATATTAAACAGTTTAAAGTAATAAGTATGTCTCCGACCAACCATACAGTTTGGTCACCCTAATGAAGAAAGAGATACAATTATCTACTTGACCTCTCTGTCGGCTCGTTTTGGGGCGAAGAGCTCAATCTGGTTTATACCGAAGGGATGTGCTACATCTATAGTCTCGTACGATCAAGGAGGTTAATATAGGGAGTGAGTGCTCTACAAAAATTCTCACTATTCGTTTAAAAGAAATTCAACTTTATTTTCTCTAGTATAGAGTTGAAATTCTATCGATGAAATTGACTGAAGGCACTACTGTGTGAATGAAACAACACCTGGGCTGCGTTCAGAGGCTTAGCGTGCGGTTGTTTGTTTGTTTTTTAACTTACTCTAACACCCATTTGCACTAAACTTAAGAATCGCTGCAGTCTTTTCCTAACTAACTTAAGACATTTTTAGCAAAAAATTGGTTTGCACTAACCTTAGGACGTTCCTAAATGCACTTTAGGCTATTCTTAACTTACGCGCCCAATATCGAGCGCCCAAGGCTTAAGAAATTCCTATGTTATGAATTGTGAATCTGTGGTTATAGCCTGTGGCCGTCAATTGTGACAAAAACAGAAATATTTGCTGAAAAATGGAAGATTCATGGAACATTCATTTAAATAATTGAATTACTAAACGACTCGGTGGAAAATCGCAAAAATTGCAGTATTTCAATACAATTACTGCACTTATAAAATAATAAGAACGTATAAAATAACTGTACTTGTATGTAAACTTCTTCATTAAGCTGCCGTGTCAAGGTTAATTTTTGACCCCAATTACCGTATAATACGGCAATTACCGTACCATTGGCAACACTACCGCGATTTGATTTCCATTTTCTAAATTGACAGTTGATGACATAACTTTTTCGATCACCCTACCAAATAAAATAAACCAACGCCTTATCTTTCGTCTCCTTTTAACTCACGAATGAATCAATGTGATGTTATAACCAAAAAGTACTCTATGACCTATATTACTTCGCCGGCTTAAAAATCCATAAACAATTAATATTTACATTCGTTCATTCTTTCTCTTAGCAAGGCGATGCCCAAGTTACGACGTAGTTCTGTTAGTGCAAACAAAAATTTCAGCTCGGCATTTTTAGGCTGTTCCTAAGCTAAGAAATAACTTAACTAGGACACGCCTAACTTGAGTTTAGTGCAAACGGCTGTAAGGTTAGGAACGACCAAGAACTTTAAATGTCAATGTCCAATACAAAGTCTTTATTTTCTATTTGGAATACGAGTAATATAAATTTTCCTTTATTCAAAATCAAATAAAAACTGTTTTTTTGCGAAGCTACCATGATTTATTTGAAAAATAGACACAAAAACATCAAAATATAAAATAATATCAAATGACATTGACATTTTTTCTATAGACAAACGTCAGAGCGTTTTACAACCATCAATTTTGATGGTTGTTTGGTTGCAACGCTCTGACGTTTGGAACGGGAAAGTTGTAACAACCCAACGTCACGCTCTAATGTTTGGAACGGCGTTAGAGCTTCCGGTTGCACTCGGAGCGTACGTTCGGAACGCAAACCTGCACGCGTAGCATGACCAACATCGAGATAAGATTCGATTCACAGAATAATGGCTTGTCTACACCGAAATGTCACTTTTGTCGGGTTGAGATCGAGATACTCATGCTCGCATTCCTATGTTCTCGAGCTCGAGAGAGCTTTGTCTACGGAAGTGAAAGCTTTTTTGAGCGTCTCTTTATCTTAGAACTTATTAAAAAATAAGTAACCATGTTTAAACTAAATCATTTCGAATCATTTTAGATAATTTCGACGTTTATTGATGTTGAAATAAAAATATTACCTTTTAAAACTCATATTTGTATTAAAAGCCATAAGAAGGTTGTAAAATTCTGAGTGCGAGTCCCATCTGTCTGTCAAACTGTGCTCAGCAATCGAAAAGATTGAGATGACAAGTCTTCGTAGACAAGAGTCCCGTTTGCTAATGCTACGCGTGCAGGTGGAGGTCGGTGTCTCATTCGCACAATTGCCATTACAAAATAATACCACGATAGTAGGACAAAAAAAAATGTATGTTACCAATCAAGTAGTGTATCAAAATTAAGGATTCGGAGTGGGATGTCGAATATATACTATTTAAATATAAATTTAGAATGACACATAATAATTGTAATATAAAACAGAACTTACTCTTTTGATTTAATAAGATTTCTACAATAATGCTAATCAGCTATCATCGGTGAGGTGGTAATAAATAGAAGTGTCAATCCTGGCAACTCCGATTTTGACCTTGGCGCCGAATTTAAATTTAAGAATTTCGATGAAACTCGGTTTTGCTACTATTTCAACATGAAAATAACAACGCAATGTTGAAAAAATAATAAATCCAAGATGGCGGCCAACCTTGTTTGTTTGTTTGTGGGCCGAATTTGATGAAACTCGGTTTCTGGTACTGTTTTGACAAGAAAATAACAGAGCAATTTTTAAAACACTAAAAATCCAAGATGGCTGTCAACTTTTTTGTTTTTGGGTCGATTTCGATGAAATTCGGTTATTGGTATTATTTTGACAAGAAAATAACAACGCAATATTGAAAATATAAATAATTCAAGATAGCGCCCAACTTTTTTGTTTGTCGGCCGATTTCTATGAAAATCGGGATTTGATATTATTTTGACAAGAAAATAACAACGCAATTTTTCAAATACTAAAATCCAAGATGGCGGCCAACTTTTTTATTTTTGGGCCGATTTCGATAAAACTGAGTTTTTGGTATTATTTTGATGAGAAAATAACAACGCAATATTAAAAATTTTAAAAAATTCAAGATGGTGGCCAACTTTTTTGTTTGTCGGCCGATTTCTATGAAAATCGGTTTTTGATATTATTTTGAAAAGAAAATAACAACGCAATTTTTCAAATGCTAAAATCCAAGATGGCGGCCAACTTTTTTATTTTTGGGCCGATTTCGATAAAACTAAGTTTTTGTTATTATTTTGATGAGAAAATAACAACGCAATATTAAAAATTTAAAAAAATTCAAGATGATGGCCAACTTTTTGTTTGTAAGCCGATTTCGATTAAACTCGGTTTTGGAACTATTTTGACAAGAAACTACAAATCGCTATTTTTAAAATACAAAAAATCTAATATGGCAGCCAACTTTTTTGTTTATGGTCCCATTTCGATAAAACTCGGATTTTGGTACTACTTTGACAAGAAAACAGCAACGCAATGTTCAGAAGTTAAACATCTAAGATGGCGGCCATTATACTTATTTGTTTTTTTCAACCGAGTTACATCAAAATTAATCCAAAAAGAAATTTGGCAGCGATTTCGATCTTTTGTGATTTTTTCATCACATTGCATTGTCAAAATAGTATCAAAAACCAAATATCATCGAAATCAGCCCAAAAACAAAAAAAGATGCCCGCCATTTTAGATCTTTAGTATTTTAAAAATTGCGTTTTTATTTTCTTGTCCAAATAGTACCAAAAACCGAGTTTCATCGAAATTGGCCCAATAACAAAAAGTAGGCCGCCATCTTGGATGTTTCTATGTTAAAAATTGTAATGTTAGTTTCTTGTCAAAATAGTACCAAAAACCGAGTTTCATCGAAATCGGTCTACAAACAAAAAAGTAGGCTGCCATCTTGAATTTTTCAATATTTTCAATATTGCGTTATTATTTTCTTGTAAAATTAGTATTAAAAACCGACTTTCATAAAAATCGGCCCACTAATAAAAGAGTTGGCTACCATATATTTTCTATATTTTTAACATTTCATTGTTATTTTTTTGTCAAAATAGTAACAAAACCGAGTTTCATTAAAATCGGCCCACAGACAAAATAGTTGGTTGCCATCTTGGTTTTTTTATATTTTTAACATTGTGTCGTCGTAAATATCTAGCTTCTTATTATAACTTCGCTAGTAAAAAAAATCGGTGTAAGTATTTTAAAATTACTAACAATAGTATTAAGATTAGGTACTAACACATATGGATGTAATTTATCTGAAATAAAAATTATTTTATTTAATTTAATTTTAGACCTTATTGACATATTTACCAAAATAACGGTTTTTAATGAAACAGCAAAGTTATTGAACGAGAATAATTATGGAAAACAGCAACCGAATTTCAAACGTCAATAAATCCAAAATCGTTTGCTTCTTGTTTTCAGGGTTCCGTACCCAAAGGGTAAAAACGGATCCTTATTACTAAAACTCCGCTGTCTGTCTGTCTGTCTGTCACCAGGCTGTATCTCATGAACCGTGATAGCTAGACTGATGAAATTTTCACAGATGGTGTATTTCTGTTGCCGCTATAACAACAAATACTAAAAACAGAATAAAATAAATATTTGAGGAAGGCTCCCATACAAAAAACGTTTTTTTTTTTGCCATTTTTTGCTCGATCTTAATAATGACAACAGGTTGC
This sequence comes from Agriphila geniculea, assembly GCA_943789525.1. Classification (NCBI taxonomy): domain Eukaryota; kingdom Metazoa; phylum Arthropoda; class Insecta; order Lepidoptera; family Crambidae; genus Agriphila; species Agriphila geniculea. The sequence goes on along the minus strand of OX038887.1, from coordinate 16,264,654 downwards.
CGCTTTAACAACAAATACTAAAAACAGAATATAAAATATTTAAGGGGGGCTCTCATACAACAAACGTGATTTTTTTGCCGTTTTTTGGTACGGATCCCTTCGTGCGCGAGTCCGACTCGCACATGGCCGGTTTTTTAACTACTGATCACTAGACAATTTTTCCTACCTTCACTTGTTTTTCCAACATTCATTAGTTTTTTCCGAAGTTCACCCTCATTGTATTTTTATTAAAATTTGAATAAATTTTATAGATGTATGTTAAAGATACGGTGATCTGGTACGCCAAAATGGACTAGTCTGGACAAAGCTTTAGCGTGTAGCCGTCGCCCGCGCACCGGAGTGCGCTCGAGAGTACTTGAGCCACTGAGATGTAAACATTTTTTTTTATTTAACTTGACTGGCTGTCTGTATGATTTGACAGCAAAGTTCTTGTGCCTATTTGAAACGCCACTAGCGCATCTAAAGAACTAATTTTGGCGTACAATGAAAATGGTTGCCGTGATGCGCTCTTCAGACTCACGCGCGAATCACGCGCGAAGCCGCGAACTTCCCGCGAAGCATGAGTTAGAACCGATTCGCATATTCTTCGCAGCTTCGCGTCGCGTTCGCGCCTCGTACCCATAAATTGTCGGTTTTTTTTTTATTTTGATTCGCGCGTGAGTCTGGAGAGGCCATGGTACAAATTTTTCTTCAGAATTTGACACTAGTGATGGCATATCATCATAAGCTTAGAGCATACAGAACGGGAGTAAGCAAGAGCGCTCTCCTACACTAGATTTTATTCACCGATTCTGGGGGGAGACGAGGTACACACGCACAGCACACAACTTCATATTCACGCACACTCTTGAAGCTTTAAGTCATGTTGTTACACACGCACACAAAAACAGAATGACCACAAAGTTATATTTGCGGGTGGTCAAATTCGGAACTAACCATCTAAGTACAAATTGTGACAGATCACGTAGACGGCAGCGCCAAACTTACCGACAGAAATAAGTTTGCCCTTGCGTTAAGGTTAGTGATGGGACATAAAAAGACCGATGAAATTGAATGATTAGAAGCTTTGATTTGAACATGAGTGATTATGATTACGAACAAAAAAGTTTTCATTTTATTTTGTGATTTGCACCAACAATCACTAAAATACGCTTACAAATCAATGTTTAATAACATACATAAAACATCGTTCTACCCTTTTATCCTCAAAATTGTACAGAAATGAAATTCCGATAGTGAGTGTTGGCGCAAGATGCAAATGTAAAGGTTATCAAAAAAGAAAATAAATGTGATTAATAATGTAATCATTTATTTACAAGTATCTGTGTACAGTCAGCAGCACATCAAGCTATACAAAACTGTCAAAAATCTCCAATGAATTATGAACCTTTAATTGCTTGTTAGGGTTCCGTAGCCTAAATGGGCAAAAATCTAAGCCCTTATAGATTCGTTATGTCTGTCTGTCTGTCCGTCCATCCATCCGTATGTGACAGCCACTTTATTCCGAAAGTAATTGGACTACACAGTTGAAATTTAATATAAGTAGATGTATTCTGTAAACCGCCTTATGAATTATGATTTTTACACAAAAATAAAAATAAAACAAAAGATTAAAGGGGGGCTCCCTATACATGGAACTGAAACTGAAAAAAAAAATCCATATATATAAGTCTATAGATGGGTGTTCAAAAATGACATTGAGGTTCCACAGACTATTTTTTCTCAAAGTCAACCGTTCGAAAGACTGCCTAAGTAGTAAAATGTGTGTCCCCCCTCTAACTTTTAAAATAAGAGAGTCAAAAATAAAAAAAAAATATATGCTATAGATCTTAATTAACAATTTCAACGAAAATTTGTTTGAACGAGATATAGTAATCAGTTGTTTGAGTTGATTAGTTGTTACATTTTCCATATAACTTTGTTATTCATACAAACACTGTGAAAAACAAAGTTATTTTTGCAGACGAAAAATAGTGGTATTCAATAAAGTAACTACGGAACACTACTGAGCGTGGCCCGAGCCCGACACGCACTTGGCTGTTTGTTTTATTTAAAATTTATCATTTTTTTTTATTTAAAATTGATCAAGAAAATTTTACACTTTTTTAAATTTTAGCGCTATCGCACACGGGCAACTTTTGTCTCCGCAACTTTTTTGTCTCTCACGTGATTTGTATGAAAAGTTGCAGACGACCGTGTCGCTTCGTGTGCGCGCTTCCATATAAACCCGTGGACTTGATGTGAGAGACAAAACAGTTGTTGGGAGACTAAGTTGCCTGTGTGCGATAGCGCTTACACGCTTGAAAATTCAGCTGATGAACAATCTTTAACATAAAAGTTTGAGGGAATCATCATCAGTATGACCATTATTTAAATTCTACATAAAGAGTGTTAAGGCTTAAACGAAAACATTAGTTTCTGTTTTTAGGGTTCCGTACCCAAAGGGTAAAAAGGAGACCCTATTACTAAGTCTCCGCTGTCCGTCTGTCTGTCTGTCACCAGGCTGTTCTCATGAACTGTGATATCTAGACAGTTGAAATTTTCACAGATGATGTATTTCTGTTGCCGCTATCACAACAAACTCTACAAACAGAATAAAAATAAATATTTAAGGGGGCTCCCATGCAACAAACGTGTTTTTTTTGCCGTTTTTTGGTACGGAACCCTTCGTGCGCGAGTCCGACTCGCACTTGGCCGGTTTTTTTTCTTTACGTGTAAAGAGTATAGAAAAAAACCTCACTTCTGTACTTTCTAGATGTTTGTTATTGTTTTTTCATCATTTTCTTTTGCACAATTATCTTTCTTGAAAAAAGTTATTGGAGCTACTTCACAGTACGTTAAATTTGTATTTTGTTGTAGAATTTAAAACGTTTCCGCTATTATTTACGCCAAAAATATGACCCCACGCAAGCGCTTTTGATGATATACTTTTTTTACAATCATCTGTGAGGTTTATACGCAATTTAAAACTTGTAGCTACTAGAGAATATGTTTGCCGTATGTTTTTTTGTGGCAGAACTTTACGTTTTCTATATAAAAGTATGATCCGCGCAAACCATGTTTTCCCATCATGGACCCTTAACGGCAAACTGCATTTTAATACAAACTTTGAAGTCCTTAATTTTCGAAATGGATGAACCGATTTTAATGAAATTTCATACACTTAGGCAGAATACATCGGTCCAAATAGTTGAAATTTTTAAAGGATAGTACAAATAAACCCCATTAAATTCCAAATCGTGATTTTTAGGGAAGTTAGCGGAGATGCAGACAAACAGTCGAATAAGTGTCCTTTATACTAGAGTTTGGTCAACGAAAGATGAGAAGGGAAAACTAATTTTGCACCACATTTTAGGGGTCAATTTCCAGTAACTTAACCTCCAAATGTTAATTTAACAGGTAAAGTGGCACCGCCATTTCAGTCTCATCTTTCGTTGACCAGACTGTGTATAAATTTTGCAATAAAAGAATACAATTAAGTACATAATATTAATTATAAAAAAACTATTCATTGATAATATAGGTGCTGATCAGATCACATCAAAATAATAGTTAAAATTCATTTGATCTTTCATTCGTTCAAAGCGAACGTGAGCACACACATTTGTTCACACTGTCACAGCTCTAGACTTGTACCATGATGTTTGTTTCATAGATTAGTATTATGTTTGGTATCGTTTTGCTATCGCAATATCTGTCGTTAGCTTACTTAACAAATTGCGTTTTCTTCGTGATTATTTCACAGTTTGTTAATAAAATTAGTTTAGGTGTGATAGGAAATACCGTCTTTAGTAAAATTTGAACTTTCGGATCGTCTTTTGCACAAAATCACTGCATAATACATCATTTTAGCGGAGCTGCGTTCGGCGATATGTAGTATTACAAAATGGCGAGTGTTCGTGGCCAACTAGTTTTTATAAACTGACACGACCAAATTGGTCATGTACTTTGGTGAAAGGGGGCGCGTGTTTTGCCATCTCCCGTTCTGTATGCTCTAAGATCATAAGTATCGATAGTTTCATTGGCGATTGTAAAATTTTATAAACACGTGTTGTTTTTCGCGATATTAGTTTATTTCTGGATTTGTAGTTGACTTGTTTCTTCGTATATAGTATAAGCGTATCCGGAATTCAGAGCTAGGCTAACGGCCTTGCTGCTGATTCTTTTAACAGTTTCTGTTAAACAACTGCCTTGCTTTTCGTATGGGTAAAAAATGTTCGGCCTTGAAATAAAGACGACACAGAAGAAATCGGCCATGTGCGAGTCAGACTCGCGCTCGAAGGGTTCCGTCAAATTCCCTGCCCATCCCTTGTTACTTATTAAATAATTCTCATAAGTAGTTGAAAACTATGGCTTATTCCATTTGGGAATAGAAATTGCTTTTAAGGTTTCAAAATTAAAGTTCTAGTGAACGCAATGTTTAAATACTTAAATTAATACTGAAAATGAAATTAAAGATTGTGATTGTTTCAAAGCCTTAGTTTTATTTGTTCCTGTTTATACAGTGAAGAATACCAGCATGTCTCCGTTATATTTCCCTCCACCCCTGGAAAAAATAAATCAAAATGACCTCATCCAATGACGTTTACAAGCTGGCTGTCACGTTGACGGATCATGTCAATCGACTTTTTACTTTTTAATAACATGTAACCACAGACAATAATCGAGTCCACTTCGAATATTTTCTGATTTTTCAGACCGCTAGCGCCATCTTTTGCGGGACTTTAGCACTAAACTCTATTCAACTAATGAGTTTGTTTTGAAAAAAAAAAATATTTTTAAGGAAATATAACGTTAAAAATGCAACGTTACATAATGAAATGTGTTTTATTTACTTTTTTTTGACAATTATTTTTGATATTTACCTACCCATTATTCCATGGTGTAAGAGGCAGCTTCCCGAAGCCGAAAAAATGTACTCGGACATAACAGTTTTATAAATTAAATAATAATAATAATTTTTATTATGCATAAATAATTCCATAGAATAAGAATACATTTTTGACCAGTTTGAATGGAAGTTTTAAGTTGTATTTAGGGCTATCGATATTTGCCTCGACATAGGCACATCACTAGATTTAGTACCCTGTACGTACGCTACGTCCTACAGCGCCAAAATGACGGTAAACAAATAGGCACAAAACAGTTTAACATAAGCCAGTCCGCCTAAATATATGCATGTCAGTGACTTGAGTGAAGCCACGGACGAAACGCACCCCTAATAATATAAAAAAGTAAAAAGAAAAAATACGACCGACACCAGTGCCCTCTATGCCATAGAGCAGTAATCATTAGGATTTCCGCCATTGCGTTCCGCCATTTTGCTTGGTCGTGCAGTGAACGTAAAATCAATCATATGTATTCTATCGTGGATATATTCGTAATTTAGTTTAGAATTAGTGTTTAAATACACTAATGGCTTGCTTAAATACACTTAAGTTAGAAATTAAGACTTTAGAACAAGTGTTTCCAAAAAATCATGAAAGGTTTCAGATAATGTCTGCTAGTGTCGACGAACTGACCTGCAGATTCGTTGGCAGAAATGGAAAGAAATATGAAATACACGCTAATATCACGGTGAGTAGTCCAAACTATCTACTTTATATCGTAAAAAGTTATGTTTCTGTGCAGGGGTGAGTTTATTGATTATCCCTAGGTGGGACAAAGGGTCGTTGTTTATGAGGGCAGGGCTGTCAATAAAGTGGTTTGCGGAAGTAAATCCTGCCTTTCCTGTTTTGAAACTGCATTTTCCACGAAATTCTAACTCTTCAGCTTTGTTGTTAAATATTCGGTCAGTTTTAATACCTACAGCTAAATGTTTCGAAAGTGTATGTCAATAATAACCATCTGTTATCGCTAATGCTTTTACGCATACGGGTCGCTGACGAATTCTATCGATCATTTTCAATTGCTGAGTGATGAATATAGGGTATCTTTCTACCAGTTGCACTACAGCTATGCTTTACTGAGGATTTACGTCTGTTTTGTTTGGGTAACGGTATACAACCGCGTTTTTGGGACAAAGAACTTAGTCATCCTCTACCTACCTGTTTTTTGTAGAGAAGGCATTTTATTGGTCCCCAACCATTGCACTTTTTGTTTGCCCAAGTGTCAAGTGATGTTCTGAAACTTGCTTTCTAATACTGGTATGGATTGTTCACTTTGCAGTTTAACATGGTATGATTTATGTAAACAAACAACATTTATAATATTGTTTACTATTGATTATGAAGTGCAAGTACTGATAATAATAAAATTACAACAATACATTGTCAAATCCTTTACTAAACAACAATTAAATAGATATCACAGGTACTGGGTACTTTATTGCTACAAAGGTACTTAAATAATGTTTATCTTGAAATATTATAAATTATGTAACATTCCTTTTGACTTATAAATAATCAAATTATATAAGCCTTGGGAAGCAGAAATGTTATGTCTAAATAATGTTAATGTGTATTTAATGTATAAATTAGGTATGCTTTATTTATATCTATGAGTTTAATTTAATAATTCAACATGTTAGTAAGAAGCCCCTACAAAAACAGGAAAATCAATTATAATACCTAATTGTTTTAAAGATACAATAATGCTATGGTTTAATAAAGAATGAGTGTGGTGTATTAATTCTAGAATTAAGGACAAACCCAATATGATACATATTGGGTTTCGGAACCAACTTTGAAATAGTGAAAAAAATCTGCTGCCTCATACATTTTTATAGTTTCGTTATTAATTTTTGTATGAAACAGCAGATTTTTTTTCGCGATTTCGGAGTTGGTCCCATAGTAAAAGTTGTTCAGTTTGATGGTCCAAAGAAACGGTTTTCTCATTTTGCGTTCATTCATTAACACATTGTATAATGTGTGAACGTGGTGGTAAACCAAAATTTAAAAAAAAGTATTTTTTACTAACCAAATTGCTTTTAATTATATCCAGGGTCCTTATTGTCTAATTTAAAAATCTATCACAATCACTTTCATTTGACAGATGGTGCCACATTGATTCTTTTTGGCACAAATAAAAACTTACCAAATAAATGTAGCAATGTGCCAAATCCATTTGTCAAATGAAATCAATTGCGTTAGATTTTGAAAATTAGACAGTAAGTACGCAGATCTTAGGGTTTTTTTTTTACGTCTCTGTGAAAGAAGTCACAATCAAGGCTAATAAGTTGTGCAAGTGATTAACAAATAGTATCTAAATGTGTTACATTTGACAGCTCATTGTCCACTTAAAAGCAAATAAAGCTGGACTTTGCTATTTATTTTAAGTTTGAGGAATTTCAAAGGCAGTTGTTTCAAATGTTTGGTCGAGCCACCTACATTGAATTGTTACTAGAGATCAGACATTCGAATGCATATTTACCTAAAGTTAAGATGTTGGGTATTATGGAAAGCACTCTTTTATCAAAAAAAAAACAGAGGATTCCAGGATTAACCAATTTTAGTGTATACTCTGTTAGATGTAATAAATAAACCTAAATTGACACAAATTCAGTTGGCAGTTGGTAATTGGTAGCTTTTCCCTATTTTTACTGTCAATATTTTTTAAGCAAACACAACCTTATCACGTTTGTAACAAGGCCCATTAAACCTCAAAGGGAATATACACATTTTAAGAATTTTAGGTGTAAAAGCACTAAACTTAAGACTTGCCTAAGTCTTTTCTTATCTATAACTCGACCAAGATAACTAGGTGAATGACAGCTACATGACGGCTAAGTTTATGACACCGTTTTAATTTGGTCCTGTTGTAGTTAGGAAAAGACTTAGGCGATCCTTAAGTTTAGTGCAATCGGGCGTTAAACATTTTACACAGTGGCTTCTATAATTTATGTTAGCAACAATTAATTTTAGTTATGCGAATATCCGATCCCTAATCATTACATAGATGCAGAAACATTTATTAAACTGAAGTGAGGATGTTTCTATGAAAATCGGAAAATAATATGTGGCCCAATTTCTTTGCTCTTGAGTTTTTAGAGGATCGGAAGATAAACATCTTCTGATCTATTTACATAATAACTTATCTAGCTTTCCATCTCTTTGAAAATGTAATTGTGAGGTCTGAAATGTTGACAAAGTGCATTCTATTTTGAACCTTATCAGTTTGAAATACATACCTGAACTGTTTCTAATGGACAGTTTATAAAATCAGCTTTATGCTGGTTGGTATGCAAGCAGTTAGAAGATGAATTTTAGAAGTTAACCATTTTGTTTGTAATTTTGTTTTTAGGAGACATACCCTAGCACTCCACCAGTGTGGTTTGCTGACAGTGACGATCCTATTGTGACAAATGCAGTACAGATCCTAAGTCACACACAAGGCAGAGACAATCATGTCATAAATCAGGTAAGATTTTTTTAATATGCGGACCAGAAAAGGCATTAGCATTTGCTGATGAAAATGGTGCAACAATGATCAACAACTAGTCGGCCAAGTGTAGAGATTATGGCAATAGCTTTTTATGGGAGAAGCCTTCATCCTGTACAAACAAGCTGTATAAATTAAAAAGAGAAAAAAGCAGTCCATGACTAGTTTCTAGCCGGTTCTTCTCATTACAAGGTTTTCTGCTTAGAGTTTATGAATTGATGGGGTACAGATGCCGGCATATAAGTTGGCAAGAGAAAGATGAGACAAAAGATGTGCCGAGTTTAGTATTTGTGGCTACTGCGCATCTTTTGTCTCGTTTTTATCTTGCCAAGTTACGTGCCATGCCAGGCAGTATAGCTTCTTTAATGATCACAAGTGCTTATAACTTGTTCATAGTTTAACAGACTAGACTATTTTTTTTTATTTACTGTAGACTACCCTATAGTTGTTTTGTTATGATTATTTCAAACTACTGGAAAGAGACATACCATGATATTTATAGCTGCAATTCCACCATTTGTTTCTATAGAGTTGTAAACATGATTGGCTCTCATCAATGCCTCTTGAATTGATACAGAATGAGCAATACGTAACATTGTTATAAGAGTTATGTAATTTATTTTTATAGGTTGGTATATTGTTGAGAGAGCTATGCAAAATACATGGCGTGCCAGAACCGCCAGACTTAGATTCTCTGGCATTACCGGTCCATCCTGCTCCACAACAAAGGTCAGTACTACATTCACATATTATAATCTTATTATTCTTTAGATTTGTTTCTTATTATTTTGTAATTGGGCTCATTTTTATTAAACATAATTATACAGCTAATTATTCTTCAGATTTTTCTATTAGTCTTAGTTTTAATGCATGTTTTTCTTCTTTCTCCTTTTCTTTTCTGGATTGTATTATTTTCTATCTGTGAAAACTGATAAAAGTATGATTGATCTAGTTTTACCTTAGCTATAATTATTAAATAAATGCTGTTTGTTTTCCGTGAATAAATAAATTATTCTTTTGTAATAAGGCATATTTTAGATTGAATATTTTTACTAATTTTATTGTTGAAGTGAAAACAAGATTATGTGATAATTGATCACTTTTACCACAATCCACATGATAAGATGACATACATATTTTATTTGCAAAATGCCCAATTAAGTTGTGTCTATTGCACTACTTTGGTTCGTGAAATATCTTGGTGGAAGCAATGTTTACTCGAGTTTGTATTCTGCAAGTGTATATTTATTTGTCAATATAGATAAGGGTGTCAATAAACTTATTACATAGGACAAAGCCCTGTATATTAGCTGGAGACGTAATAGAATATCAAATATACGTATTTCATGAAATACAATTGGGATTTTTGATAATTTTAATAGAAATAACTATTTTGTGGTGAAATATTTGATACACTTGGTAATAAAGTTCGACAATCAAATGGAAGTAATGTTTGTTAGAACAGGAACATTGGGAATAATAGTCCAATGTTCCCGCACAATGGACCTTGTTTACTCGCGATTGTTTATGAGGAAGATATCAAACTATAGGTAACCAGTACTTCTGGGGATGTATTTTTGAATCATTAGAAATGAATCTTAAATTCATGCACGAAAGCAAAACGTATACGAAATCAATTTCGATTGCTCCCAATTTTAAGCATTTTTGAAACAATAGAAATGAGTGTTGCCCTAAAACTCGAATCTTATAATATTTTTCATTTCACGCAGAAAAAATAAAAACCGTAAAGCCATAACTCGTTGATTTTGAAAACCGGTATTATGTTACGGGGGAACGGAACGTAAATTAAAAAGTTATAATGACATTGTCTGTTAGTCATTTGATTTTGATATTTCTCTCTCTTTCTCACGTCATTTCTACTGGTAGAATATCGAAAACGAGTGGGTCGGACCACTCGTTGCAAAATTCACGAGTATGAATATTCAAAAATAGCGATTTTAGGGATTCGCATACGAATCTTGCGATTTCATACACGATTTGGAATTCTAATGATTCAAAAATAGGGCCCCTGAACTGTACTACTGATAATTGTAGGGCTTTGATGCATTAAAAGACAATGTTGATATGATATATCTTAGCTGCACTTTATTGTCAATATTAGTACTGATTCGAAAGTCTGTAGTTTTGTTATTGATATCGACTTTTATTACTAACTTCATAAGGTTGCTGAATAGGAAATATGCATCGCATCAATTTTTTTGTATCATAATCAAAAGTATAATGCGTGAGAAAATCAACTGTAATATTAAAACTTTTCTCTCGCGTTTTTTCTCGTGATATAGTTACTTACTTGAAGTTAGCACGCAGCAGCACCCACCGAAAACGCTCTATACAAAACGGTCATGATTTGTGACGTCATTTGTCACGTTTCAGGCGCGTTTATTATGGAGTTAGCCAAGAATTTTCAATTATCTGCCTAAATTTTGCGTTTAAGTACATAATTATGTGTCATACAAAAATATTATTTTTTATTCGATATTCTATCTGACTGTTAAGTGCATTATATCCCCTGATTTCATCTTGTGATAAAACTATTGTTCCATCATGTTTTTATACGTGTCCGCAGCGATCAAGCTCAAATTTATCAAAAATAGATGACTTATGCATATTCCCTATTGTCAAAAGTGTAAGTAGACATGTTAAAGAAGTTAACTCTACAAGTAGTACTTTATATAGTACAGTCAACTTCTTTAATATGTGTCTTACTACTTACTACTACCACAAAATAGAGGTACTAACAGAAGTAAAGCTTAGTACCACGGGCGCTCGAGCGTCGCACACACACAAAGACAGCTTTCACCGCTGCGCCTGCGCTGCGTCACGTACTCGAACTCGTTTGAGATTCCAGTGATACAGTCTCGGTGAGAGGTGTCTATATGTGTTGCTCGAGCGCGCGAGTGCTAAGCCTAACTACTGTACTCTCTCTATATTGTGTTACTACTTTAATGCATCTACTTCAGAGGCCAACTATAACATAACAAATAGTTTTCTCAGCTACAAATTTCCACAGAGTTCCCAGCGTGACGTCAAATGGCGCAGAGTCTGGCACTGAAGAGGACGAGGAAATGGCTGCCGAGGAGGACGAGTCGGAGGGAGAGGATGACCTGCCCCTCGAAATGGTGGACGACGCTGGACGCAGCAATAAAGTTAGTTGATATCTTTCATCCATCCATCCATCAGCCATTTTTAATGTCCCCACTGCTGGCAGCCCTTCCTTTTGGGTGGATAAGGAGGATGGGCCATAACCCACCACGCGGGCCCAATGCGGATTGGTGGGTGTTAACGACTGCAAATGCAGCCGGGACCAACGGCTTAACGTGCCTTCTGAAGCACGGAAGAGTTCAAGATAATATATTTTTGGTCACCCTTCCCATGATCGACCCTTGCGAAAGTTGCTTAACCTCCGCAATCACTGCACTATGTGCCGTAAGTCCAAATTTGTGTACTTTATTCCCTATTTACTTTTTCTCACTTCCATTGGCACAGACAGTCTAGAGCAGGGGTCTCCAAACTACGGCCCGCGGGCCAGATCCGGCCCGCGAGCAGCAACAATCCGGCCCGCGAAAGCAAGCCGTATCGTACCAATAATACTGTAATTTACAGTATGTTGGTGAGCTACCTAGATCCTGGCCCTTGGGACTTGGTGGAGGAGTAAGTCTGGCCCTTTTGCTAAAAAGTTTGGAGACCCATGGTCTAGAGGACCCAAAAGTGTAGATTTTTGGGATTTGACCCCGTGACCCCACTGGTGACCTAAGTAGGTGACCTCTAGGGTCAGCTTAAACTGAGAGCGGCATTCGACTCCTTTTAACAAGAGTAGTATCTGGTTCAAGTTTCAAGTCGATCGATGCATAAATCACTGAGATATTTATAAGAGACTAAAGTTCCGAAAAACCGTGAAAACAGCCAAAAACTCCTCAAAAGACACCCCTACAATCCGAACTTGGGGCAACTTTGGGCAAATTGTTTTTCTTTTACTTTAAAGTATACATACTGAAGTTTTATTACACCGAGTGCCAACCGGGAACTCGAACGGAAAGTACCAAAAAAAAAAAGATCAAAGATTCAAAAAAGTCGGAAAAAAACTTTTTTGTAAATAATAGTTTTATTGACTCTAAAAGCTTGTAGCAACGTTAAATCATCATATAGTACTGTTTCAGTTCGTTGAAAAAACATACAGAAACATAGCACTAAATCAGCCAGTCGGGGCCCGGACTGACGTCCCTCAGCAGGCTAGGTTAGTTCCTGCTGAGGACCACGGTGGGGGTTGCCGTGACTCTCCATCTCCCCCTCGGAGCTGCTCGCTCAATGTGGGATTAATTTTGGAAGGGTTTACTTACAGCTCTGGGGCCCTTCCTTTCTATCCACCCACACATCACCGCGAGATGCAAAGGGCCAGCTAGGCCCTTTGCCGGGGGATAGGTATCAGTGGGTACGATGTTTTAAAAGAATATTTTGAAGAAAAGATTTTATAAGCTTGAATTTGTATATACTTTTTACCATATTATGTTGTTGTTATTTTTAATTTGAAATTTCTTTGCTTTAAACGCCACTATACCTTGAAAAGGTGAAATTGTAATACCTAACATCTTTTATACTTATACTATTGTATGTACCATTTTATTTCAATTTTCATGTGGAATAAATGATTCTATGATGATTTAACGTTGCTACAAGCTTTTAGAGTCAGTAAAATTATTATTTACAAAAAAGATTTTTTCCGATTTTTTTGAATCTTTGATCATTTTTTTCTGGTACTTTCCGTTCGAGTTCCCGGTTGGCACTCGGTGAAATAAAACTTCAGTATGTATACTTTAAAGTAAAAGAAAAACAATTTGTCCAAAGTTGCCCCAAGGATCGGATTGTAGGGGTGTCTTTTGAGGAGTTTTTGGCTGTTTTCACGGTTTTTCGGAACTTTAGTCTCTTATAAATATCTCAGTGATTTATGCATCGATCGACTTGAAACTTGAACCAGAGACTACTCTTATTAAAAGGAGTCGAATGCCGCTCTCAGTTTAAGCTGACCCTAGAGGTCACCTACTTAGGTCACCAGTGGGGTCACGGGGTCAAATCCCAAAAATCTACACTTTTGGGTCCTCTAGACCCTGTCTGTGCCAATGGAAGTGAGAAAAAGTGAATAGGGAATATCAATAAAGTACACATATTTGGACTTACGGCACATAGTGCACTGGGCCAAGCGCTAAACCACTGCGCCATCGAGCTCCTCATAGAACATAATAAATAATCTTTACTTTCCATTTTACATATTTGTGGCACATCTTATTGTTCCAACATAATAAATAAACTTGGACAATTTCACACAGCACCAACTAGCCCCAAACAAGCTTATGGTCCCCTCACAAAATATCAATTGTTATTTATACTAAAGCTATTTTTATAAAGCTATTTATTTATGAACACACAAACTGAGTGGAAAATAATTGTTTGCAGTTTCGCCAAAAACGGCCGTCGTTTGATTTTTAGGAGTGGCGCTGTGTTGCATATACAGTGGTGAGTCGATTTTCATACAAGCGAGGTAACTTTGAAGCCTTGGTTCTGCGCCAGGGATTGATCTAGCTGTGATCTGATGATGGACATCCAGGGAGTGAATGGAGGAGAGCCAGATTACTATATACATCCAACTGATCTGATCAGCATTCTAAGAGCTATTTGAATATTAAAAAAAAACCGTGAAAATAGCATTAAAATGTATGGAAATCCTGAAACTGAGAATACTTATCAGACCAGTTGGGTGTGCATAGCGATCTGGATCTCCTCCATTCATTCCCTGGATGGCCATCATCAGATCACAGCTAGATCAAACCCTGGCGGAGAACCAAACCTTCAATGAGGTAATCGTTTGTATGAAAATCGACTGGTGTTCCTAATTATCCGGTCACCACTATTATATAGCACCTTAACAAATATTATACATTATTTATTACTCATAATTTATTTATTTATTAACAAACTTTATTATGTACAACCAACATTTGTGTATTAATTCTAGGATGACATGGAAACAGAACACCTAGCAACGCTAGAACGGCTCCGACAGAATCAGCGACAAGATTACCTATCCGGCAGCGTTTCCGGCAGCCTACAAGCCACAGACCGCCTCATGAAGGAGCTACGGGACATATACCGCTCTCACTCCTTCAAGAACAATATGTACTCCATCGGTGAGTACATTCATCTCTTTAAATATGTATGTATACAGTTTAAAACTTTGTCACTCTCTTTTACTTTATTGATCAGAAATCAATGACAAAGAACTATAGTCTCTTTATTGACCCATTTGGTAAACAATCTTTACCCAACTCTATTAAAAAAAAAAACATTTATAAAAGACACACATCAACTTTGTTTTAGGATACAGAAGCTTTTTCATACAAACGAGGAAACTTTGAATCCAAGGCTTCACCTTGGTTTTCTGCAAGGGATGTACCGTGCTGTGATCTGATGATGGCTATCCAGGGAGTGAACGGAGGAGATTAAAGGACATATTAAAAAAAAACTGCAAAAATAGCATTAAAATGTATGGAAATCCTGAAACTGAGAATTCTGACCCTTCTATCTTTTAGAATGCTGATCAGATCAGTTGGATGTGTATAACGATCTGAATCTCCTCCATTCACTCCCTGGATAGCAATCATCAGATCACAGCACGGTACGTCCCATGCAGACAACGCTTCAAAGTTACCTCGTTTGTATGAAAAAAAAACACCCATATCCCTAGACAAAGTTGATGAGTATACAACAAAATGGTTTTTATAGAATACTTGACTTGTTTTCGTCAGATTCTGCCTTTGTCAGTTTGTTTTTGTCAACACTTTATGATCAAGCTGTACGTTCTCATGCCACAGAAAGTAGCTTGCACAAAAGTCTTCATAACACTTATTATAAAGACTTTTGTGCCTTTTAATGATGGACAAATGCCTAAACCAGTGTTTCCTCTCCACAGAGCTAATAAATGACTCATTATACGAGTGGAATATCAGACTCCGATCAGTAGACCCCGACAGCCCCCTACACAATGACTTACTGCTGCTTAAAGAGCGCGAGGGCAAGGACTCCATACTGCTCAACATTATGTTCAAAGAGACCTACCCCTTTGAGCCGCCTTTTGTACGCGTTGTTTACCCTATCATATCAGGTGAGGATTTTTATTTGCAATTTACATGCTAATATAAAAAATAAAATCGGTCAAGAGCTAGTCGGTCTCGCGCATCGAGGGTTCCGTACCATCATAATTGCACCATCAAACCACACTGCAGAGTAGAATAATAAAATTAGTATTGCAGTTTTAGGTCAGCGCGATCTCTTGACCGGTAGTGGAACTAATGTTAACTTTCTTAGAAATTTGATAATTTCTATAAAAGTGTGCTATATTGAGACATCGTTTTATTTTTCCTGTAATCTTTATATAAACTGCTATCACACAGAATTATTTCAGATTTTTTACAGATTACAGATAAGGGGGGGGGGGGGGACGGTATTTTTTTTACATTTTTCATCATAAGTCGAAAACTATGCGGCCTAAAACAAAAAGGAAATGATTGAAAACGAGCAAACGGCGCTCCTTCATATGATACCCCACATGCTCTTGTAGCCCCACTTCAAATTTTTAAGACCCCTTTTCAGTCCCTGTTGTAAAAAAGATATTTATTTTTCTATTTATTTCTTATTTGCAAAATAGTTGGGCAAATGTCATCTTAAACTATTCCAAATTTCAAGTTGACAACTTTAGTAGTTCTCGGGATATCCAGCTGTGACAGACAGACAGACTGAGTCACACCATAAGGGTTCCTTTTTTACCATTTTGGTACGGAACCCTAAATAAAAATATACAAGACTTGTTGCTGCTTAAAGAGCGCGAGGGCAAGGACTCCATACTGGGGCCCTATTTTTGGATCCTTCAGCTGGCGTCAAGTGCTATTTTACACGACTGCCCAAAAAGGAGTGTATTTACACGACTGTCTAAAAAGGAGTGTATATGTGTTTAGGGTTCATGTATGTTTGTGGGTATGTGAGTTTCTTTATTCCACCATAACTTCTAAATGCCTGAACTGATTTAAATGTATGGGGTATCGTTAGAATCCTTGCAGTATTCCGAGTGACACTGGCTATATTTTTTTGAAAAAATTCAATATGGCGACAGTACGACGCCACTTTCAAATGCGAAAAAAAAATTTTTTTTCTATTATTATTTCACGGTGTAATGTCACAATTGATAACAGGCCACTGACATGAAATTTTTTTTTATTTAACTGGACTGGCTGTCTGTATGATTTGACAGCTAAGTTTTTGTGCCTATTTGAAACGCCCGCCACTAGCGTGCGTCTAAAGAACTAATTTAGACGTACAATATGAAAATGGTTGCCATGATGGTCTCTCCAGACTTCAAACTTTAGTACCATGTCCCGCACGCTATGCTCACGCTACGTCCTACAGCGCCAAAATGGCGGAAATCAAATAGGCACAAAAACAGTTTGACATAAGCCTGTCCAGTGTAAATATATGCAGGTCAGTGTAACAGCAAAGAAAATATACACTAACGTGAAAAGAAGCGACACTTGCGCATGGGTGCTGTAAAATTGCTCGCGGCTATGTGTGAGTGCGCCGGGCGAGCGCGGGGGTGCCGCAGAGCCATCGGGGCGAGGAATCTCCTCCGAGGAGGCACGCGCTATCAGGCTTGCCTAGTTCGCTCGCACCGTGCAATAGGAGTTGTTGGACGTCTTTCCTTGCGTTAATGATGCTAATAGCCAACCCTATCACAAGTCGTGACTACTCGTCACGCTTCCGACATAGCCGCCGCCAAACTGGCGCCAAGCTCACACTTACAGGGAGTGACGCCGCTGTGGTAACAGGCACTCGAACAGCACAAACTTATCTGACTCGGTGACGGCGTCGCTCGCTGTCGTCTATACAGGGTGGATTTTTAAAACGGTACATTAAGGGCAGGTACCTTAACCGTTATAGTTACAGGAAGACGTTCCTAGGAGACCATCCATAACTTTTTAAGATATTCTGAACTGCATTCACAGAATTTGGAAAAAAAAAATCCGTTACCCAAAAATATGCTAAAATACAAAAAAAAAATTATGCCATTCGATCCTATTTCGTGTGGGGATCAAAAGACTGTATGGGATCATTTAAGGTATGAGTACTAGAAACGACAGAAATCGCCAAAAACTTTTCCCATACAATTTGTACTGAAAAACGATAAATCAACTTGAAATATTTTTTATTGCCAAACGATCCTATTTCTTACTGTTATCAAAATACTCTTGAGGATAACTGAATTTTGAGTACAGAAACTGTTTTTTTTAGATGTTGTAGAAGATTGTGCTTGCGTGTGAAGCCGGTGTTGTCACTTATTGTAGTTTCTGTTCTCAAATTTCAGTTGGCCTTAAATAACATTTTGATCATAGTACGAAATAGGATCATTTGGTAATAAAAATATCGAGTTGGTTTACCGTTTTTCAGTACAAAATGTATGGGAAAAGTTTTTGGCAATTTCTGTCGTTTCTAGTACTCATACCTTAAATGATCCCATAGAGTCTTTTGATCCCCACACGAAATAGGGTCGATTGGCATAAAATTTTTTTTATGGTAGTTTAGCATTTTTTTTGCTAACGGTATTTTTTTTCCAAAATCTGTGAATGCAGTTCAGAATATCTTAAAAAATCATGGATGGTCTCCTAGGAACGTTTTCCTGTAACTATAACGGTTAAGGTACCTGCCCTTAATGTACCGTTTTAAAAATCCATCCTGTAGACGACGGCGTAACCTCGGTAACATAACGTAACACAACCTGATTTTCTTTCGACATTTGACTCAATCTCCATACATTTGAGTCAAATGTCGAACGAAAATCAGTAGAAAAGAGCGCTCGAGGTCAGTCGAGCGATCCAAAAATAGGGACACTGGTCCGATAAGTTTGTAATGAGCGATTGGAATACGGATTTTGCTATATCGAATGAAAATTAGTAGAAAAGAGCGCTCGGCGGTAGCCGAAGAATTTAAAAACAGGGCCCCTGCTTTACGTCGGGTTCGTTCGCCTGCCGGTTTAGTTAAGATTGTATATTTATTTCAACTGTTCGTCAGGCTACGCCTACAAGTTTCCATCAACAGATTGTATTTCAACTTTATCATACTTTTCCAGGCGGCTACGTGCTAGTAGGCGGTGCGATCTGCATGGAGTTGTTAACAAAGCAGGGCTGGTCATCCGCGTATACAGTAGAGGCAGTGATCATGCAGATCGCGGCCACGCTGGTGAAGGGCAAGGCACGCATACAGTTTGGCGCCACCAAAGTAGTGTCGCAATCGCAGTACTCGCTGGCGCGCGCGCAACAGAGCTTCAAGTGTCTAGTGCAGATACACGAGAAGAACGGTCAGTATACTAATACGATACGTGTCACATCAGCTGTTTCATACACTGGTCATCAGCGTGTACCGCAGAGGCAATGATCATGCAGATCGTGGGCGCGCATACAGTTCGGCGCCACCAAAGTAGTGTCGCAATCGCAGTACTCGCTGGCGCGCGCGCAACAGAGCTTCAAGTGTCTAGTGCAGATACACGAGAAGAACGGTCAGTATACTATACGATACAACGTGTCAAATCAGCTGTTTTATACACTGGTCGTCAGCGTATACTGTGGAAGCGGTGATCATGCAGATCGTGGGCGCGCATACAGTTCGGCGCCACTAAAGTAGTGTCGCAATCGCAGTACTCGCTGGCGCGCGCGCAACATAGCTTCAAGTGTCTAGTGCAGATACACGAGAAGAACGGTTAGTATACTATACGATACATGTCAAATCAGCTGTTTCACACACTGGTCATCAGCGTATACAGTAGAGGCAGTGATCATGCAGATCGCGGCCACGCTGGTGAAGGGCAAGATTCATACAGTCGGCGCCACCAAAGTTCTCTGAAGTTGGCCACTTCTGTTGTACATTGTTAATTTAATCGCATTGTACAGATTACGGCAAACATCTTGACGCTCTTTCGACGGAGTGGGGATGAGTTCGCGCATGTGCACTTGCGAGCGACCAATAGCGCGCGCCCCTCTCCCGCCGCCCGTGTGCCTCACCGCTACGCATACCCAAAATACGCGTTCTGCGCAATCTCTACCCGTAGCTCTAACATGAGTTGATGCAAACTGTTCTCGCTACCGTAAACTATCGGCTATACTGCTCATATTTCAATGCGAGTGAAAGAAAGAAAACGATAGTTTAAGCCAGTTTAAGGTAACGAAAACTGTTTGTATCAACTCATGGTAGGGCTACAGATTTCAAGATGTTTGCCAGCTACTGTACGTCCATTCCACGAAACGAGCTCCCAAAGAAAATCGGTTCGTGTACGCCCATTAGTTAATGCGCGTGACCTTCAATAACCCATTTGTTCCCAACAAGTCACATCTGTTACTCGATGTGAACTTTTTATTCCCAATCAGTCAAATTGTTATAGGTTATTTCCTCTGTAACAGGGGCCCTATTTTTGAATCGCTCGACTAGCATCGAGCGCTCTTTTCGACTGATTTTCGTTCGACATATGACTCAAAACAATGAGATGTCGAACGAAAATCAGTAGAAACGAGCGCTTGACTGGCTTCGAGCAATTAAAAAATAGGTTTGAGAAATTTCTTTGAGAGCGGTTTATGAATACAGGCCTAAGTTTATGACCAGCATTGATATGGTATGTGTTGTTCCCAGGTTGGTTCACACCCCCGAAAGAGGACGGCTAATGCAGGCCTTAGCGCCCATACATTTAAGACTAACGTGCAACAGTTGACAGTCAACGCCCAAACGAGTCACGCGCTAAATCTGACAAGTGATTGATCAGATTGCCTGGTCTTAAATCGATTCCATACAAATCGTAAACGCGATACCGTTTTATGTTAACTATGACTGAAAGGACTAATGTGGTTGATATCTCGAGTATTGTATGTAATTTTAATTGTTAAGTGCTATTAAAAGTTTTGATAAGTGCGGGCGTTCACGAGAGACTTTATAAGACTTATAGGAAATGTTTAAATGTGTAACGTTTTTTGTAATCATTAATTTCTCATTAAAAGTTATCCACATGGTAGCCTTAGAAAGTTACTGGAGTGTGAAGTCGGAAAATTCTTTGCATTTCTTTTTAGTTATGGAAAATAAAAGAAAAACCTGTGATTCTTATTTTTACGTCTTTTAATGTACCCTTTTGTGATTGTTTTTGTTGCCGTACGTAGGCTTTGGAGTAGTTGAATGATGTGTTAGAATATCTTTAACTGCACTGATTTATTGATTCTCAAACGTTGTAACCGGTAAACTACAATTCTATACCGTAGAGATGTGTTATTTTTACCCTAGAGGATAACTTTGGCTCAAATTGGGAAAGGGTTTTCCCATTCCTGACTAATTGTTCGAGTAAGGCTCAATGTAGGTACATTATGGTGAAATGGAACGGAATAGAAGCAATTTTTGTAACAAAATTGTACATAGCATAATAAGTCTTAATCACAAAATATATATAAATACTACTGTACAGAAAGGAAACTCCGCCCCGCCCCACAATCAATTACCTCACCCCACCGCGCGAGTTCGTGTGCTCATTCTTTCACGCACACAGTTGCTCGTATGCAAAAACGTCACTGTGTAGCGTTTGTGTAATAGGTAGTTGAAACGCGGCGCTTGTATGGAGTGCCCGGGGTGGTATTATGTGAATTGAAAACTAGATGCGATTCAAAAAGAGTTCACGCGTCTTCCGGGGAATTCACAAGCATTCTCGAGCATTCTCACAATACCAAGTTTGCTACTTATAAAGACTCATTTCACTACATGACAAAAAATTGCTCCCATTTCGTTCCAAATGTAACTTGACAGTTCTGTTTTAAAAGTACGATCGGTGCTGTTATACCGTTGTGAGACTAGTGCATACTATTTAGTATCAAACAAAACCATTCCCAGTTTTAGCCAAAGTTATTCCCTAGAGGTAATGGTAACACGCCTTAACCCGGTAGGTATTTTTCGATAAGTAAGACTGAATACTTGTCTTAGTCGTATTCTTTATCAAAATGAAATCGGGGGGCGTAAAATTTGGAAAAAAATGTAAATAAACAGCGAATGTAACTGATTCTATGGTTTTATTTTAACATATAATATTGAAAGTGATAAATGTACTTTTATGACACGATGTACTATGGGCAACAGCGTCGCTTAACCAGTTTGCAACAAAATTCGTGTGCGCGCGTATCGCCCCTGCACGAACTAAACGTATGTGACAGCGGGCGCGGCGTGCAAGCGATTTTAACCTTAGCAGTGGTTAAGCGACGCTGTTGCCCATGGTACGTCTTCTTTGCCTCCGTGCCTTGCCTATAATTATTTATAGGATTTTACAAATTATATCAGTTGGTATTGTAGTGAAGCTAATATTGTTCATAAGAAATACCTAAATGGACACTTTGTAAAGCATAAACCCATAATAGCTCATAATACATATTGTATCAAAAAACCGTCAGATCCTGAAAAAGGTGATAGGGTTGCTGAAGAAACTGAACAATATTTTCCATGGAACATAGGTCGAAAAACGAAAAAAAAATGTTCACACTCCCATACAAAATGTATTGGTTAGCTGACCGACTTACTATGGAAAGGCGAAAAAAAAAATTCGTTTTCCGACCTACGAGTATGTTCCATGGAAAATGTTGTTCAGTTTTAGCAACACTATTACCTGTTTCAGGATCTGACAGGGTTTTTTGATACATAATGTATTACTTATGTGATTTTTTTTCCAATGGCGGCGCTAGTGTGCAGACTGCACGCTCTGCAATACACTCTTCAACAGTTTTCATTCTTTCTGTAAGTTTTAAAATCTATTCTCGCCAAAACTGGCATGAGCTAAAATGGATTTTAAAACAGGATGAATGAAAACTGTTGAAGATTTATTCAAAAATATTAGATACAATTTAAGATATTATTACATGAGCTTTTTAAATATTGACTTGGTTTACGAGTAATAAAAATAAATTAATTGGCGGCGCTAGTGGACCAATATAATAGCGCCTTAAATATTGAAGGTAGGAAATTTTATTGAAAGAAGACTTCAATTTGATTGTAAACATAAAAACATAATTGGAACTGTATTCAAAGATTTTTGAAAAATAGCTTGCCTTAACTAGGAATCGAACCCATCAAATTTGAAAAATATTGATGTATGGCTTTTAATGTATGCGATTTTAAAAAACTGGAACAAAATGAAGTCTTCTCTCAGTAAAATTTTCTTCATATATTTTAAGGTACTTTCACTCCATGTGGCAAAGTCTTCATCTTCACATATTTAAAAAAAATTAAACATTTTTATTGTAATGTAACAGTCAGTTATTAAATGCAGAAATACCACAGATTAAAAATAAGGGATTTTTAGAAGACAAGACAGTGAAAATACTATGTTTTAATTGATTTATTTACAGTTTTGCTGCTTTGTTGTATTTGTTATTCTCCATCACTGCCTTGAGGTGAGCTACGTGCAGTTCGCAGCCAGCCTGATTGACGACTTTGCAGAAATCTTTCTCATACATTGTTTTCAACCATTGCTTTGTTTTAGGGTACCTGCAAAGATATTTACACAGGAAGTAAGTAAGATAATTCACAACACAATTTTGTCTATTTATTTAAGTACTATGATTTTTTCCAATGGCGGCGCTAGTGTGCTAAGCCCTCTTCACGAACCTTAGCTCGTCAATTGGGTACAATCCATCTAGTGAACCGACGGTAGACACGGCGCAAATGTCTGCCACCGTCATATTATCATCAGCCAAGTAGCTCGTCTGCGACAAATAATCTTCAAGGATGCTGTATGCACTCTTTATTCCCCAAATCACTTCTTTTGTCATTTCTGTCATTTTTCCTGAGTACGTTGGTCCCTTAAAATTTATTGAAAATAGCACATTTAACAAATAAGCAGGTACCTACAGTAGCCAGCAAACATCTTGAAATCGGGTAGGGATTGCGTAGAACGCGTATTTTGAGTATGCGTAGTGAGGTACGGGGGCGGCGGGAGAGGGGCGCGCGCTAGCAAGTGCACATGCGCGAACTTTCCCCCACTCCGTCGAAAGAGTGTCAAGATGTTTGCCGCAATCTGTACTAGGTATATATTTTATTTGAAAAACTTTTATTTGAATAAAAGATATAAGTAAATACTAACCATAACAGCTCTGAGTCTCTCGAATAGGATTCCACAGTCGAAGAACAGTCTTTGGTGTATGGTAGCTCTTTTATGTATATCTTTAGGGTATAGATATTCATGTTCTGGTTTCCCATACTTATCGAGTAAGTAAATTACTATTGCATGACTGAAAAAGAATTTAAATGGTTCGTGTTTTGCTTGTTGCTAATAGGGCCTCTAATGTTAACTTAATAATCGTGTTTCAATGGTATGGCTTTCTGACACAGTTCTTGTGTTACTAAAACAGTACCTAACAAATGCATATACCTACACTACATTACAATGACAAATTGAATATGAAGTCTGCAACGGGTCATAGGAAAATCTAGATGATTCAAGTTTATTATTTAATATTTCGTATCTTAATGGGGTTTAAACTAGTGGTGGGCGACCTGAATCAAATAACCCGGGTAACTTGAGTTACTTTTCCAGCCAGTCAACTCGGGTTGACTTTGACCTAGCCTGAGTTGACACGATCAGTACATAAACAAAAAAATCTGTGTGTGTATGCTCCACGCGGGTCAAACTCGGTGTAAACAATAAAAAAATGTGGTTTGGGGTTAGGTTTTGAGTAAAAAAACTGTTTGTATTTCAAATCCTGCTCTCTTTTAACTCTTTTATTATAAATTAATTCAGATATCGCATCGTCGATTCAACTCAACCCGAGTTGACCTGAGTAGAATTCCGGGTCAGCATTGATTTCAACTCGGGTAGGGTTACCAGATGGTATATCTAAAAATCCTGACAAAAAGCCTGATTTCTACCAAAAGTCCTGACATTTTGCCAAGTTGATAATATTTATTGCAAAGTTAGTTGATTATTTTACTAAAATGTACTAGTTGATTGTTACCAAAAAAAGAAAGAAATATAAAGCTTAATTTTTAAAGTTTTTTTCTATCATGTGAATAATCCAAAAAAGCCATTTTCCAAGTCGGGCCGGAATCCTGACGGGGACCCAAAAAGCCTGACATGTCAGGACAAATCCTGACATCTGGTAATGCTAACCCGAGTTTAAAAAAATGTGACTCGGCCCATCGCTAGTTTAAACAATTGAGACGTGTTGAGAATTATTGAGACACAATAATTATGTTAACATTAGCAGAATTGGCTGTAAGTAATGTAGGCAAGAGTTAATTGAATCACCTGTCACTCAAATAAAAATCACCTTCTTCAATGAACGGAATAGTGCGCATAGGATTTTTCTGAAAAAGAAACACCTCATTACAAACCTTGTACGTAGGTATGGTGTAGTGTAGACAACGGTTCCCGAATTCTTTTGGCTACAGAACCCTTTTTGGTTCACTGTTTTTGGTTGGAACCCTAGCTCAAGTAAGAAGTAAAGTAAACTAACTGTAACATTGTTTTTCTTACGTGAAATCACACCATTCTGAAGGCTTTTTGGCTTGGTGTTCACATCTTGTAAGTATAACCTCCCGGAACCTAACTCTCCGACCATAATTTGACCTTAAAAGAAGGATGTTTAAGGAAATAAAACGTTTATTTAGTTAAACAAAAAGATAAGTAGGTATATATCTTGAATTTATAAACTCTTGAATTTTCGCGGAACCTCTGAGAGTCTCTTACAGAACCCAGGGTTCCGCGGAACCCCATTCGGGAACCGCTGGTGTAGACTACTCCTGGTAGAAAGGTTTACGGGTAGGTACTTAGTACTTTTTAACAAATTAATAATATCACTTGAAAGAGAAGACTCGTAATAAGTAATAAATAATATAATAAGCCCTTACCTTTTTCATCTCAGTTGATTTTTTTTCTGGCGTTAGTGGGCTCAATTCGTGCATTTCAAACTTTAATCCCAGTATGTAAAGAATCATTTTGACTGCTCTGCTAGGCGGACTAGCATCGGTTTGATACAATACAGTTTTCATGTTGAGATAGTAAAAATCAACGTACCTAAGTAAATTATTTAGTTACAAAAGCGAGTACTTATATTCGTTAAATCGAACTTTGAACATTGTGATTAAAACGTATGTTATTGTCACACTGTGATTGTGATGAAGTTGTGATGTGACTTCAAGAAGTACATAAACAAAATAACTTTGCCAGCTGACAGCTGTCAGATTGTCAGCTGTCTTCTTCTTCTTGTTTTGGCAATCTACTTTCCTCTTGGAAGTAACTTTTGCCAGTGTCAAGTGAATGAATGAATGAATGAATAATACTTTATTTGGTTACTTAAACACAAAAACATTCACTTATAAAATACTTAATTTCTAAATTACTTAGGTATAATTATGTTATGGTAACCAAAAAGGCAACCAGGGGGCTAATTGTCTAATTCAAAAAATCTATCGCAATCGCTTTCGTTTGACAGATGGATGTGACACATTGCTGCACTTCTTTGGTAAGTTTTTATTTGTGTCAAAAAGAAGCTTCAATGTGTTACATCCTGAAAGCGATTGCGATAGATTTTGAAATTAGACAATAGAAAGGCAGCTCAGCTAACAATATCATGACCTGTCAGGGTCACGAACGCTGATTTTCAGCTGGGCCTAAAACAGAGGTACACAAAAAGGAATGACAAGAACGGTGGTTTAATAGTAATACATACTTTGCATGCATAAAACGTAAAAAAAACGGTGATTGTGCGTTGATAGATAAAAAATGTGTAATGATATAGATACCTAGAGATTGATAATGAAAGATATAAAGATAATATATTTTGAATTAAAAAATACATATAAATTACTTTATATTTATAAATCATAGGAATGTACTGCAGCCGTCTCTTTGTTGTGACAGAATTAGTTCTTTAAGTCGTTTACGAAACACTACCACACCACTCAACTTACGAAAAGGTGGAGGAAGGTCATTCCATATCTTGGCTGCTGCATATTTAAAACTTCCTTTAAAAGCTGTTGTTTTGTGGCTTTGTATGTTAAGTCGACCAAGGCGATTCTGAGCAGACCAAGTCAACTTGTACCACAAGTAGATTGGTTTACGAGTTGTAATGATACCAAACAAGAGAGATGCCAAGTGAATGTAACGTCTAGATGACATGTTTAGAATATTATTACTATTTATATAGGGTGAGACATGGCTCCGAGGGGGAATTTGGAAGCAAAATCTAGAACACGCATTCTGCACTCGCTGAATCAACATTTTTGTTTTTGCCAACAAACGTGGGCCATAAACTGAGTCAGCGTAATTGAACTTTGATAAAATGAGAGATTCAACCAAACGGATACGTAAATCAACACTCAAATATTGCCTTATTGAATATAGAATTTTAAGCCGATAAAAACAATTTCGGGCGATCCCGACTATGTGTGAGTGAAAACGAAGCTCATCATCAAAAAGCAAACCGAGGTTTCGAGCTTCCGTCACATATTCCACAGGTGAACCATTAAGCATTACTTGAGGAGCGAATAGTTTAACTTGAGCTACCTGTTTTTTGGAGCCAAATATCATATACTTTGATTTAGCAGGATTGAGCATTAGTGAGTTACGATGAGACCATTCACTTATTCTTTGCAAATGGCAAATCTTCATTTAACAAAGCTAGAGTTGAACCTAATTGATTAGGTTTGCAAGATATATAAATTTGCAGGTCGTCTGCGTATATGTGGAATTTACAGTTTTTAGGGTTCCGTAGCCTAAATGGCAAAAAACGGAACCCTTATAGATTCGTCATGTCTGTCTGTCTGTCTGTCTGTCAGTCTGTCTGTCTGTCTGTCTGTCTGTCTGTCTGTCTGTCTGTCTGTCTGTCCGTATGTCACAGCCACTTTATTCCGAAAGTATTAAGACTACACAGTTGAAACTTGGTAGGTAGATGTATTCTGTTAACCGCTTAACGAATTTAATACAAAAATAAGAAAAATAAAAGATTTAGGGGGGGCTCCCCATACATGGAACTGAAACTGAAAAAAATTTTTTTCTTCAAACCAACACGTGTTGGGTATCTATAGATAGGTCTTTAAAAATGACATTGAGGTCCCTAAGACAACTTTTTTCAAAGTCAACCGTTTGAAAGATATTCACCGCCAAAGTGGTAAAATGTGTGTCCCCCCCCCTTTAACTTTTGAAATAAGAGAGTGAAAAATCTAAAAAAAATATATGCTGTAGATCTTAATAAACACTTTCAACCAAAATTGGTTTGAACGAGATATAGTAATTAGTTTTTGAGATATAGCACATTTTCCAAAACCGCAAATATAACTTAGTCATTCATACCAACACTATGAAAAACAAAGTTATTTTTGCAAACGAAAAATGATAGGTGGTATTAAATATGGTATGGTATAAGGTAACTACGGAACCCTATGGCGCGTGGCCCGACACGCACTTGGCCGGTTTTTTATATGTTCAATTACATCCGTAACATAAAGTATGAAAAGCAAAGGCCCAAGTATAGATCCCTGTGGGACACCTCTATTAACTGTCATAGTGGAGGATTTGGCGGTAGTACCATCATCATTACTAAATGAAACATATTGGGATCTATTACTTAAATAACTATGGAACCATTTTATAGCGGTGTTATCAAAACCGTAGTAATTTAGCTTGGAAAGTAACAAAGAGGTGTTAATTGTGTCGAAAGCGCGAGAATAATCAAGTAGAACAAGTATAGTCACCATCCCGTTGTCTTGTGCTTCCAAAATATTACTTGTTACATCAAGTAAGGCGGTAGTAGTACTGTGATTCTTTCTAAATCCCGATTGTGCAGAAGGAAGAATATTATTGTGTTCAAGGTATTCAGTAACCTGTATGCAAGCAATTTTTTCTAAAATTTTAGCGAGACAGGGAAGAAGACTAATAGGTCTGAGGTCTTTACAACTTGTAGGGTTATTATTTTTTGGAATTGGTCGGATAATGGCAGTTTTCCAGAAATCTGGAAACGTTTAAGAAAGTAAAGATGTGTTAATGATAGAAGTTATAGTATCTAGCGTATGAGGAATAGTTAGCAATAACATGTCTAATGATATCTTATCTACTCCAAGGGCGTTTGATTTCAAGCTCTTAATAGCCCTAATTATATCAGAATTACTGATTTGTTCGAACTTAAAAGTAAAGTCGCCCAAACGATGCCATTCGAAGTAGGTTAGCGTCGACAATTCATTTTTTTCATTATTGGGTAAATCTAAAAACTGTTTATTAATTTCGTCAGGACATGGAAGACCAGGAGGGAGTTCAGTATTCTTTTTAGATGGCAAAACATGATATTTAAGGTTCTTCCACAAGGTTGTAGGATCATTGATTTTACTATTGATGTGATATCTGAAATACGCCCCCTTTTCATTATGTATTGCTGTAATTACAACTCTTTTAAATTCTTTATAATATAGACAATGTTCTTTCTTTTTTGTTTTCAAACATTTAACATGAACTTCATTTCTAAGCCTTATCATTAACTTTACATTTTCAGTTATCCACGGGTAAAACTGTTGTTTGATTAAAACTTTCTTAACAGGTGCATGTTTATCAAATAAGTATAGTAAGTATTTACTAAATGCAACTACCTTAGCATTCGTATCTTCCAACGGTATTATAGCATCCCATGGAATAGCTGTCAGATCAGCATTGAATTCTACAGGGTCTATATCTTTTAAAGGACGGTAAGTTATGTAATAAGGAGGTGATTTATGTTTTCTAAAATTGAAAGTACAAGTCACAAGAGCATGTAAAGATAATTTGCTACTTATAAAATCTACAGACACATTCCTGACTTTAGCATCGGTGCAAATGATGTCGATTAAAGATTCACTAGTTTCTGTAAAATGGGTTGGAGAATCCACAACCTGTTCCAAATTCATTAACTCAATAAACTCCAATAATTTATATCTCTCTGCACAGTCCGAGAGGAGATTAATATTAAAGTCACCTAACGAAATAACTTTATCAGAATATGAAAAAGAATTAATCGAATCCGTAATAGCATTCAAGAAATGATCCACATTCACCCATTGAGGACGATATGCTGTCCCAATTAAATTTTTTATGCCATTTACATCAATCCGTAACCACATTTGTTCAACTTGCGGTGCCTCAGGGTGAACACAGTTACGCGCAAAAATACCTTTACGAATATAGAATGCGACACCGCCGCCACGGCCTCTACGCAAATGAGCAGGACGCGGGACGCTGCGAAGAACATAGCCAGGAATACGTGGAGCTTTACCTTGTTCACCCGGACGAAGCCATGTCTCGTTAACCGCTAGGATATCAATAGAACGCTGTGTTACTGCCACTATGAATTCTTCATGGTTTTTTCCTAAATAGCCTGGATTATAGATGCCAACGTGTTGAAAATTTCAGTGTTATATTGTTTCAGTTTACATTAAAATGCGGGTGCATCGCATTCCAATGCTGCTTGGAGCATTTGGCACCAAGTACATCAAGACAGTTTACTTGGTAAGTTCTGCCGAGGTAGCCGCAACTACAGTAAAAGTCTCGGCTTCACACAACCAAGATCGCGCCTATTTCAATTATCCTACATATTGTTCAGTTGCGTAGATACTTGTACCACAAAACTGCACCAATTTTAAGACACAATATCCACTATGAATCAATTTGCAAATAATTAAAATAGACACCAAACCGAACTTTACAAATGGCGCCAAAAACAACCCAAAAACTCTGTCAGCTGTCAGCTATTTTTTTTCTCATTCTTCTTATTCTTGTTTTGGCAATCTACTTTCCTCTTGGAAGTAATTTTTGCCAGTGTCAAGTGTTGAATAGTTCAGTGGTAGATTGTTTCAGTTTACATTAGAATGCGGGTGCATTGCATTCCAATGCTGCTTGGAGCATTTGGCACCAAGTATATCAAGACAGTTTACTTGGTATAAGTTCTGCCGAGGTAGCCACCACTACATTAAAAGTCTCGGCTTGACACAACCAAAATCGCGCCTATTTCCATTATCCCACATATTGTTCAACTGAACAATACGCAACTGCGTAGACACTTGTATTGTACCACAAAACTGCACCAATTTTAAGACACAATATCCACTATGAATCAATTTGCAAATAATTAAAATAGTCACCGAACCGAACTCGACTAAATGGCGCCAAAAACTCTCTACTTTTTTCTTATTCTTCTTATTTTTAGTTTGGCAATTTACTCTCCTCTTTAGGGATTATTTTTTTCCAGTGTCAAGTGTTGAATAGTTCAGTGGTAGATTGTTTAAGTTTACGTTATAATGCTGGTGCATTGCATTCCAATGCTGCTTGGAGCATTTGGCACCAACTATATTAAGACAGCTCTGCTCCCCCGCGACTCTCATAATAAGTTGAATCAAATATATTATTTCTCTCTTTGATCATTTTGACTATGTGTTTTATGTTTTTGTATAGAATATTAATTAAATTTTACGATTATTACACTACAAAAGGTAGAGGTTTTTGGGAAAAGATGTTATTAGCCATCAAAGTCAGGCATTTTTACCGACTTCAAAATAGGAGGTGGTTCTCTGTTCATCACAATGTTCAAAGTTCGATTTAACGAATACAAGTAAGTACTCGCTTTTGTAACTAAATAATTTACTTAGGTACGTTGATTTTTACTATCTCAACATGAAAACTGTATAGTATCAAACCGATGCTAGTCCGCCTAGCAGAGCAGTCAAAATGATTCCTTACATACTGGGATTAAAGTTTAAAATGCACGAATTGAGCCCACTAACGCCAGAAAAAAAATCAACTGAGATGAAAAAGGTAAGGGCTTATTATATTATTTATTACTTATTACGAAAGTCTTCTCTTTCAAGTGATATTATTAATTTGTTAAAAAGTACTAAGTACCTACCCGTAAACCTTTCTACCAGTAGTAGTCAACACCAGCGGTTCCCGAATGGGGTTCCGCGGAACCCTGTGTTCTGTAAGAGACTCTGAGAGGTTCCGCGAAAATTCAAGAGTTTATAAATTCAAGATATATACCTACTTATCTTTTTGTTCAACTAAATAAACGTTTTATTCCTTAAACATCCTTCTTTTAAGGTCAAATTATGGTCGGAGAGTTAGGTTCGGGGCGGTTATACTTATAAGATGTGAACACCAAGCCAAAAAGCCTCAGAACGGTGTGATTTCACGTAAAAAAAAACCGGTCAAGAGCGAGTCGGACTCGCGCACCGAGGGTTCCGTACAATCATAAATATATTTGGATTTGTTATTTTAGGACAGTCTTTAAAAAAGTAGGATCAACGGCAGACAGGTGGAAGGGCGAACAGGCGGACAGTTAATTTACAAATGCTGCTTATGGTGACTGAAAAACGTTTCAGCCACTCCACATTGCAAAATGTTTATATTACTAGTCCATCAGCCATTTTAATGTCCCCACTGCTGGGGCACAGGCCTTCCTTATGGGTGGATAAGGAGGACGGGCCATAACCCACCACGCGGGCCCAATGCGGATTGGTGGGTGTTAACGACTGCAAATGCAGCCGGGACCAACGGCTTAACGTGCCTTCCGAAGCATGGAGGAGCTCGAGATAATAAATTTTTGGTCACCCATCCCATGACCGAACCTTGCGAACGTTGCTTAACATCCGCAATCGCTGGTCCAGGCGCTAAACCACTGCGCCACCGAGCTCCTCGTTATTATTATATTACTATATAGTAATATATATAATTACTTAGTAAAGTATGAACTTATTCTTCGTTTATTCGTACGACAAATAGTAGGTATTATATTTGAACCAGCCACCAATTTATTATTGTAGTGTTAGGTTGCGTCATCTCTTGACCCATAGTGGAACTACTATTTGCCCTTAGGTTAGCATGCTTAGGACAGCGCCATCTGTTGACTGGTAATGAAACTAAAAAAAAAATGTTTTTTTAATTTCTAAAAAAGTGTGTTATATTGAGACATCGTTTTATTTTTCCTGTAATCTTTACATAAACTACTATCACATAGAATTATTTCAGATTTTTTTCTTTGCAAACTTCGGAGATAAGGGGGGGGGAACGGTATTTTTATTTACATTTTTCATCATAAGTCGAAAACTATGCGGCCTAAGAAAAAAAAATTGTTTTAAAATGTGCAAACAGCGCTCTTTCATATGATACCCCACATGCCCTAATCACCTCACTTAAAATTTTTAAGACCCCTTTTCAGTCCCTGTTGTAAAAAAAATATTAATTTTATTATTTCTTTCTTATTTGCAAAATAGTTGGGCAAATGTCATCTAAAACTATTCCAAATTTCAAGTTGATACCATTAGTAGTTCTCGAGATATCCAGCTGTGACAGACAGACAGACAGACAGACTGAGTCACACCATAAGGGTTCCTTTTTTACCATTTTGGTACGGAACCCTAAAAACAATGTTACTGTTAGTTTAAATAACTGTAACATTGTTTTTTAAAATTTTGGGGAGCTCGGTGGCGCAGTGGTTTAGCACCTGGCCCAGCGATTGCGTAAGTTAAGCAACGTTCGCAAGGGTCGGTCATGGGATGGGTGACCAAAAATTTACTATCGCGAACTTCTCCGTGCTTCGGAAGACACGTTAAGCCGTTGGTCCCGGCTGCATTTGCAGTCGTTAATACCCACCAATCCGCATTGGGCCCGCTTGGTGGGTTATGGCCCGTCCTCCTTATCCACCCATAAGGAAGGCCTGTGCCCCAGCAGTGGGGACATCAAAAATGGCTGATGGACTGAAGTAAATATTTGAAAAATGTTTAATTGAAAAGTAATTTCACCAGAATGAAAAACTCGAGACTACCTGATGTATGTGTTAATGGTGATTTTGCATGTGATACTATTAAGTCTAGTAAAAATAATTCATTTTTTTTAATTGAAAATATCTACCTAATTATTTGATTCTTTTTCATTGGCCCTAATTACCATATTTACTAAAATTATTCCTCAAACGGTCATTAGTCACATATGTAACCACTTATCTTATTCCCTAAACTAACGGTCACGGTTACATTATCGTCGATGAAGTGACAATACCTCCTAGCTATCATATTATATGAAATCTACTTTACTTAATGTAATAGACTTAAAATTTAATTTCGCGTAAACGAAATTTTCTTCTATCTGTAAATTCCTTTTAATCTACGAACATATAGCTATTAAAATTTTGTGGAAATAGCTGCTAAGTGCACAAGTAAATATTTACGTATTTTTTATGGCAATATCTTGTGCCTGACAATCTAATAGCATGTTCACAGATAGGAGCTATTGTCACTTCATCGACGATATGTAACCACGGCCTACAGACAAAACCGCAAAACAAGTACCTAGTCAATTTTCCATGTTTTAAGATCCTTATAGAATCCTTACCAAAACCCTATGTAAACATTTTTACTATCACGCAAAAAAAATTCTGCCCGTTAAAGGGTTAATGGAACCTTAAGATGTAAGTTTTTGCTTAAGCAGACAGACAGACAGAAAGGTCATCGTTGTCATACGCTGAGGATAATTATGTCAAAAAATGCAACAGCAACACTCTGGTTCTTAAATAACAATTTACCAATTGACATTCGAAATTTAGCTCTAAATAAATTCAAATACAAACATAAGACATGGCTAATACAAAAATGTTACTATACTATAAACGAATATTTAGATAAAAAACACTGACATCTGAAACTTGACATGTAGAATTTAATAAAATATAATTATGTACTTATTTAGTTTTGACGAAAGTATATAAATATTATAATGTGACAATTTTATTTTTATTTTTTATCATGTATTAATTAATTAGTAAGGACCTAGGAACATTTGAAATGCAGAAATAGTACACATAAAATGCGGCACTTATTATGACAAAAAAACAAAATTTTAAAACTATTCAACATGTAAGTAGTAAATTAATGAACAATTAGTTTAAGTTAAAATAATAAATATAAGTTTCTAGATTAGCTAATAGATTAAAATGTATTTTGCATGCCCAAAAGTGGGTGAATGTGTCTTGTGCTTTTTAGAATTAAGAACTCCATCTGTACCTACCACATTCTGGCATAATAAAAATGTTTATGTTTATGTTTATAAGCAAGTAATATATCTGTTAAATAAAAATATACTGAGACTGTATATTTTATATTTACTGTATATTTATACTTTATACTATATATTTTTTTACTATATATTTATACTGTATATTTACTGCGGCCCTTTCTAAACCCAAATTGTGAACGAGCTAACAGGTTGTTATGTTCCGAAAACCATTCTAGCCTGATTTTAATGAAATGTTCGGCTAATTTCGAAATAACTGAGGCTAATGCAATAGGGCCTATAGGAAGCAGGATCCGTAGGATCTTTACCAGGTGTTAAAATTGGAATTGTTTTCAGGAAGGTGGAATAACACCAGATTATACGGTTACATTAATGATATTTAATAAAAAGGAAAGGGTTGAACATTTAGCATGAGCAAGGAACGAATAAGGTATAGTCTAAGCCTAAGCCTACCGTCTAAGCCAGGGGGGAAATCTGAAACATGATTTAAGACCGATTTCAACTCTTCAAGATCTGAGTGATCGTTGCCAGCATAGCTGTAACTAGTAATTATTTGGTATTTCATAGTGATTAGGAACGTAACATGGAGCTAATATATTGTTAAAAGGGTCTATCCAATCTAAATTAAAACTAGAAACATTGTTAACTGCTTTTTGGGAACATCTAAATCGTTTTAATATTGTTTTAAACAACCGTTGAGGGCGCGTCTGGCGACAAAGATAAACAGATTTTTTTCCAACCTTCTTTCTTTTTCTTTCGTAGGTAGTACCTAAACGTTTAGTTGCAGCCGTAACATTTTTAAATTGTAAATAGTTTTCATTATTTAGAAAAGAATTACAATTTTCTTCGGTCTCATCCAATATCGTTAATTCCTGCCGGAATGTACAATCCGTAAAGGCGAAAACTTATTATTCTGTCGGATTGTGTTGTGTCGCGCGCGACCATAGATATAGAAAAATTTTCGCTGCGCTCAAGAAGACCAACAGAGCGTGGAAAAGAGAAGTTAACATCATACGGTTACGGTCTATGTAAAAAGAGACAAATAGGATCAAGTGACATGTGCCAATATTTTTTACAGTAAGAGGCCCTAGCATTATCTATGGCCCTAGCGGCCCGCCTTGCAAAGCAGCAATCACGATTTGCTTAAAATATTTGATAATCTTATGGGCCCTATCACATTTTTTCGTCGAAATTTCGATTTTGACGGATTTTAGCGCTACAACCTAGAGAAACCTTTGGGTCTACTAAATACATTTATAATGTGTTCGCGACAAAAAGTAATATGATGATACACTGGAAAGTTAAAGGGAAATTAAAGTTGGTGAACGCTTTCTTAGAGTCAACTTTGAACATACACAGAAAGAAAAACAAGTACAAACAACAAATAAAAGTATGAAATTTGATTTTCTTATGAAGTAAAGATAATAATCTTATATAAATTTTACGTAATAATAAATATGTATCTAGGTGAAATTCACAGTTAATTCTGAGCGTTTTTAGTAGTTTTATAGTTTTTGATTGGGATTTTTTTTCACATATTCCATACATAATTTCAAAATTCCGAGGCCGCTATGAACTATTCGACTATTGTTAACGGCAGAACGAAGTGACTGTGTATAACAATAGCAGAAGACAATAGCTTTGTGTTTTTTGTAAGACTATTGTGTGTGTGACTTTTTCTGGATCCTTAGTATTATAGACAGACAATATTGTATCGTAGTTTTATAGGAATAAGGTTTGAAATCGTTAAGTATAGTTTTGTTTACGAATGGTCGCAGCGAGAGTCTCGACCGCCCGTGAGTCAACGGGAAGATTCTAGCGTCGATCTTTCGCGAATCTGTATTGTTCCGCGCCCCCAGCGAGAGGGTATAAAAGCCGCACGCGTTCGACGCAGAGTCAGTATTATTCGGTCAGTGTTTTTTAGAGTATTATTCAGTCAATATCAGCTAGTTGCCTAAGTTGTGAGTTAAATATAGTTAGTTCAATAGTTCTACGAGTGTTTTTATTTCCGACCACACCGACGGATCCTGAACCCTGCCCCTGTCTTCTTCAATTTGGTCCTTCGAGCCGGATCGTCGGTGACTGAAGAATCGTCGGAATAAGAAGATCGAACTTTCTATCAACGGAGTACTGAAGAAAGAAAATGTCATACTCTACGAGGAGCAAGCAACGCGGAGAAACTCACAGTGAAATGGAGGCTCAGCGGCTACGTGGGACAGCGATGACCCGAAACGAGCCCGCGACAACTGGCGTCGCGGATTCAGGCGTCGTGACGTCCATCCCCCCAGTAAGATCGCCATTAACGTCGACTCGCCCTGGTATAATGGATCAGAGCATACCACTGGCCAGCGATAGAGGAAGAATTGAGGATTTTACGACGGGAACGGAGGCCGAGAGTACTACTCCAGTGGCCAGCACTATGCGCGCGCCCTGTAAAGCGCCGAGTGTTGTGTCCTCGCGGTCGAGCCGTGCTCAACGAGAAGCAGCACGACGCCGCATTGAATATGAAACGGAGTTGGAGATCTGCGCAGCCCAGCAACGATTGGCCGAAAAGAAGAAGGCTATGCAACTAGCTGAATTGGAAGTGGAAGAAGAGCTTGAAGAACAAGAAAACGTTGTTCATGAGCAAGATATAGCACGTGTCGACGAGTGGATTGAGAAGTCGCCATTCCTCACGCCTGAAGACAAGACGCCACGTACGATGGAAGTAAAGCAACGTGAAACGTCTCGGGAACGTCGCATACCTGGGAAAGTAATAGAAGAATTAGCAACGGCGATACAGGATATGGCGAAGCCGCGTCCTATGCCACGCGCCTTTTATGAACTGCCGCATTTTAATGGAGATGCCGAGTGGCTGTTTTTTAAGAAGAGATATGAAGACTCTACGAAGACCTACGGATTTGGCGCCACTGAGAACATCACGAGACTGCAGATGGCCATTCAGGGAAAGGCTAAGCTGATGGTGGAAGACCTGCTACGTACCAGTTCTGACCCGGAAGAAATTATGAAGAGCTTGGAACGCACTTATGGGGACCCGAATCTACTGTTGAAGTGTGCCCTACAGAAGATACGAGTGCTGCCAAAAATGACTGACAATGACAGCGATGGACTACGAATGTTCAGTGCTACAGTGCGATCGTGCATCTCGACGCTGAAGAATATCAAAGCCGACGGGTACATCAACAATCCTCAACTGGTACGGGAGTTACTAGAGAAGCTTACGCCGTCACAGCGGACAGAATACAGCAAGTTTGCAAGACAGACAGCCATCATGGGTGACACGGATTTACGCATATCGCCTACGCTAACAGTGTTCGTAGACTTCCTGGAGGAGTTGGCTGACACCGCTGCCTACCTAGTTCCAGCTGACATCTTCGGGGGTGGAGTCCAGCAGAAGCCGACTGCGAAGCCACAACCAGCGAGTGTGCACCCAGTGAGGAATGTGCAAAAAGTTATGAAAGTGCACGAGTCCAGTATAAATAAATGTAGTATGTGTGAAAGTGAACACAGACTCTCGACATGTGACAAGTTCCGGGCTTTGGATGTGAACAACCGATGGGATCTTGTAAAAGACAACAAGCTGTGCTTCAAATGTCTGGGAAGCAACCACAGCCGATTTACGTGCCGAGCCAAGCGTTGTGGAAAATGTGACTTTAATCATCACACGCTACTGCATGCTGTGAAAGAAGAGAACAGCGAAACCGAGAGTAAAGCTGTCAGCGACACTCAAATTGAGAGAGTGACGAACCTTGGAGATCGCCGTGTGAAATCTTTGTTGAAAGTGATTCCTGTGAAAGTACAAAACGGAGATGTAACGCATGATACGTACGCCTTGTTGGACGATGGTGCCACAGTGTCGCTTATTGATAGTTCTGTAGCGACAAATCTACGAGGGTCGAAGTCACCGCTACAGATTATTAGTGCCGGTGGACATTCGATCATGGACGATACCTCACGATTTGTGACCGTGACGTTGTGTGGACCAAATGGTGAATCCCATAAGGTGAAAATGCGCACGATCAAGGACATTAAGTTACCAGCTCAAACAGTGCCACGAGAGATAGTGGACCAGTGTGATCATTTGAAGAGTTTAGATAGTGTGCACATGACAGACGCCGTGCCACTACTACTGATAGGCCAGGACAACTGGGAGTTGATCGTCGGCGGAGACATTAAACGCGGAAAAACAGGAAGACCAGTAGCCTCACTGACGAAGCTAGGCTGGGTGCTGCACGGTCCCGTGAGTGAAAGGTTCTACGACTCCGCAACTGTGAATTGTATGATAGACCTAAACGACTTGGTGAAGAAACAGTTCGAGCTCGACAACATCGGAATAACAGCGCAGAAAAGAGTGAAATACGAAGAAGTGAGAGCTGAGGCGATATTGAACAACACTGCGCGTCTCACGGATGATGGATGGGAAGTCGGACTCCTGTGGAAAAAGGAAGACATACAACTACCGGATAACTACCGTGACGCCGAGAAGAGACTGCGAGGGATAGAGAGAAAAATGGAATGCGACTCTGGATATGCAGCTGCTTATACTGCACAGATCGAGAGGCTGCTAGAGCGGGGATATGCGCAAAAAGTGGAAAAGCCAATCCTGTCGCCACACACTTGGTATCTCCCTCACTTTGGCGACACGAACGTGAATAAACCAGAAAAACTCCGACTCGTCTTCGACGCCGCTGCTACGTGCCGAGGCACATCACTTAATGACAATCTACTAAGTGGGCCTTACCTCCTTAATTCACTTCTGGGAGTACTATTCAAGTTCCGATCAAAGTCGATAGCACTGACAACTGACATTGAAGACATGTTCCTGAGGGTGAAGATCATCGAGAAAGATCAGGGCGCTCAGTTCTTCCTGTGGAGAGGCGCTTATCGCGTCCGTGAACCTGATGTCTACGCGATGAAATCTATGATATTCGGAGCTGCTTCATCACCTACTTCTGCGATATACGTTTTAAATAAGAACGCCGAACGCTTTAAAGACGATCATCGCGAAGCTGTCGCCGCCATACAGAAGAGATATTATATAGATAACTACAATGACAGTGTAGAAAATAAGAATACTGCCATCAAGATGATCGAGAAAACCAGTGAAATCCATCGAAGCGGTAATTTTCGTATCAGGGGGTGGGCGACGATACTACTCCTGGAGCTGCAAGCTGTTTTTCTTACATGCAGACTTGCGGAAACTGTGGAAGATGAACACTGCTTCGAAATTAGACAAAGATTACTATGGACAGATTCGGAAACGGTGCTACAGTGGATCAGATCGGACCCGCGAGACTACAAACCCTTCGTCGCGCACCAACTGGCTGAAATCGACGAGAAATCAGAGACCAATTCACCTACCTGTTACAATCCAACCGACGAAGAAGCCTCGAGAAAAGGATGGGCTATTGAGAAATCGGTTTGGTTTTCGGGACCTGAGTTTCTTCGTGAAGATGAAGAGCGTTGGCCCAAAAAAGTACACTCAGCCACTACTGAAGAAGCAGTTGGTGAACTTCGCTCAGCCCTAGTATACGTCATCGCCGAGGCCCAGCATCCTTTCATCGACATAAAGAGGACACCAACAAGAGCAGTACGACCAACCGTTCGTGTGTTGGCATTCATGCGCCGCCTCAAAGATATAGTAGCATCCGCTGGCACAGCAGAATTAATTGGAAGAGCAAAAGACATCCTGTTAACGCAGTCAGAAGAGGCAGCTTTTATACGAAAACTGAAGACTGGAAGTAAACTGCGTCGCCAGAGGTGCCTTCTTCATCTTGACTGGTTGTTGATAGAAGATGGTTTACTACGAGTACGAGGTCGGACGGAAATGAGAAAAGCCTGGCAGAAAATGGACATTCATCGGCTAGAAAAGTCAGCCACCACATTGGGGATAAAGTGGGTCTTCAACTCTCCTGTGAACCCACATATGGGAGGCTGCTGGGAGAGACTCATACGCTCCACGAAATCAGCGTTAAGGGTGACTCTGAAATCGAGAGCACCCAAGGAAGAGATCCTACAGACGCTACTGGCCGAAGTTGAGTCGACCATTTACAGCCGACCACTGACGCACGTATCGGTCGACTCCAATGATCCAGTCACCTTGACACCTAATCAACTGTTACTGGGCACCGCATCAGCAACGACGCGCCTCGGGGAATTCACGAAGGATGATTTGTGCACGAAGAAGCAATGGCGTGTGGTACAAACCCTAGCCGACATGTTTTGGCGTCGGTGGATAACTGAATATCTGCCTACACTGCAACGACGCGCGAAATGGACGCAAATGGTCGCTCCATTGAAGATCGGCGATTTAGTGATCATCGCAGACTCCACCTTGCCCAGGAACGTGTGGCCACGAGGTGAAATAGTCCAAGTGTACCCTGGAGCCGATGGACAAGTACGTGTTGTAGATGTACGAACGACTCGTGGGATTCTTCGACGGCCTGCAGTGAAAGTGATCGTTCTGCCTACTAGTGAGTGTTGAGTGATACCCTCAACAAGGGGGTGGAATGTTAACGGCAGAACGAAGTGACTGTGTATAACAATAGCAGAAGACAATAGCTTTGTGTTTTTTGTAAGACTATTGTGTGTGTGACTTTTTCTGGATCCTTAGTATTATAGACAGACAATATTGTATCGTAGTTTTATAGGAATAAGGTTTGAAATCGTTAAGTATAGTTTTGTTTACGAATGGTCGCAGCGAGAGTCTCGACCGCCCGTGAGTCAACGGGAAGATTCTAGCGTCGATCTTTCGCGAATCTGTATTGTTCCGCGCCCCCAGCGAGAGGGTATAAAAGCCGCACGCGTTCGACGCAGAGTCAGTATTATTCGGTCAGTGTTTTTTAGAGTATTATTCAGTCAATATCAGCTAGTTGCCTAAGTTGTGAGTTAAATATAGTTAGTTCAATAGTTCTACGAGTGTTTTTATTTCCGACCACACCGACGGATCCTGAACCCTGCCCCTGTCTTCTTCAACTATATAAGAGATAATATTCAATTTTTTTTATTTCATTTGTTTAGCACAGTAGTTCAATCACGCACGCATTTTATGAAAATCTTTCTCTGCAATTTCGGGTTTAATTTTAAAGTTAAGCAAATTTTCAAAAAAGCGAGGCCGCTATGAACTATTCCAATAGCTATTCTACACTATTCAATAAGTCAAAACTGTTAATGTATTTTTGTTTCTGAGATCGAGAACCCCAAAATTTGCCATTTTACGCAAAAATCACAGTCGAAACGTAATTTGCCTCTTAATTAGAATTTAAAATAAAGGTATCGTGGAGCCATGGTGTCTTGTGCTCTACCTAAGTAATTGTAATGTGACAAAAAGAAACAATCCAAGTAATCACACTTTTCACAGGTAATTATAAGATTTGCCACACATTTCTATAAAACCAAATTTCGCTACATTTATTCGTTTATCGACAAAGAAAACAGTATGGAACATAATTTATTAATTTCCTTTGCCATATATTTTATGTATCTAAGTCATATTTTACATATCTCGTTTTTCGGATCACCTGTTTATTGACATTGTTGTTCTTTGACATTCTATTTCTATGGACGCGACAAAAGCGTAGCGGTTTCTTAAATTTTGTATGGCTAGAAACAATTATTACACTGTGTCGTGTCGACACAACACGTTTTCGCCTTTAAGGATTGTACTTACATTCCGACAGGAATGAACGCTAGTGGATGAGGCCCTTGGGCGAGTAAGATAAAAAAAACCGGTCAAGAGCGAGTCGGACTCGCGCACCGAGGGTTCCGTACAATCATAAATATATATGGATATGTTACTTTAGTACAGTCTTTAAAAAAGTAGGATAAACGGCAGACAGTTGGAAGGGCGAACAGGCGGACAGTTAATTTACAAATCTTAACCACAGCTGCTTATGGTGACTGAATTAAAAAACAAAAAACCGACTTCAAAAAACCTACCTCTAAAAAGCAAGAAATAAATATTCGTAATAATAAAAACACGTCTATTGAAGTCGGGTGGGGCTGGAGTACAAATTCCTTTTTTTTATTCTTAAAGCCCCACCCGACTTCAATAAACGTGTTTTTATTATTACGAATATTTATTTCTTGCTTTTTAGAGGTAGGTTTTTTGAAGTCGGTTTTTTGTTTTTTTAAACAATTTTTTATTTTTTAATTTTTAGTGTAGGTACCTTTTGTATTAGGTAGTGTAGGTATATTATTTAGGTAGAAAAATCGGCTCAGCCAAACGTGAGTTAATCGCGGAGAAACACACATACATGCGGGTCAAACTACGAACCTCCTTTTTTAAGTCGGTTAAAGAACTACACTTAAGATATCCCTTTTCAAACAAAAAAATAATTATCTTATTCAGTTCATAAACAAAGAAGTTATACGACTGATCATCGAGGTAGTTCACACAAAAATCATACTATTTTCATGCTTTTTTCAAGATTACTTGAAAAGTACTGAACCGATTTCAAAATTTTAAAAAATGGGACCAACTTGAAAGTTTTCCTAATCTAATTACGTTTGAATCATTTCAATCGGTTCAGCCGTCTTCGAGTAATCGGTGTACATACAAAAAACAAAAAAAAAAAAAAAAAAAAACTGGTCGAATTGAGTACCTCCCTCCTTTTGAAGTCGGTAAAAACGTTTCAGCCACTCCACATTGCAAACCGTTTATATTACTAAGTAGGAACTTATTCTTCGTTTATTCGTACGGCAAATAGTAGGTAATTATTTTAGAACCAGCCACCAATTTATTATTGTAGTGTTAGGTTGCGCCATCTCTTGACCGATAGTGGAACTATATTTTTCCTCAGGTTAGCATGCTTAGGACAGCGCCATCTGTTGACTGGTAGTAAAACTAAAAAAAAATTGATTGTTTTTTGAATTTCTTAAAAAGTGTGTTATATTGAGACATTGTTTTATTTTTCCTGTAATCTTTACATAAACTACTATCACATAGAATTATTTCAGATTTTTCTCTCTGCAAACTTCGGAGATAAGGGGGGGGGAACGGTATTTTTTTTACAATTTTCACCATAAGTCGAAAACTATGAGGCCTAAAAAAAAAGAAAAAATGTTTAAAAACGTGCAAACGACGCTCTTTCATATGATACCCCACATGCCCTAGTTGCCCCACTTCAAATTTTTAAGACCCCTTTTCAGTCCCTGTTGTAAAAAAGATATTTATTTTTTTATTTATTTCTTATTCGCGAAATAGTTGGACAAATGTCATCTTAAACTATTCCAAATTTCAAGTTGATACCATTAGTAGTTCTCGAGATATCCAGCTGTGACAGACAGACAGACAGACAGAGTCACACCATAAGGGTTCCTTTTTTACCATTTTGGTACGGAACCCTAAAAAGGAAAAACTATGGAAAAGCGTTCCCAAGGATTGGGATTTTTTAGGGTCGTGATAATTTTAGGGGTAATTTTAGGGGCATTATGATAATAATTGTTTGTTTGTTACACCTTCACGTCTTAACTACTGAAACGATCGTCAGGGGTACAGAGAAGGACATCGGGTACCTTTCATCCCGAAAAAAGTATTGTTCCCGTGGGATAGCAAAAAACATTCCGCTAGTTTAGCATAAAACCACATTCTAAATGACCTAGAATAAGAGTCGATGTAATAGTTGTTGGTGAGCCAAATAAAAAAAAACCTGCGCATGCACCTTTGATAAACCAGTAAATTGTAGATAAGTACCTATTGATAAATACTTACCACAAATACCTTAAACTGATTCTGTTCTTTATGTCTCTAGCAGCAACTTGAAGCGAATAAGCAAGACAAAAACTAAATTTATTTTCTAACAGAGTACTAGGAGTGCGATGAAAACTTTTTCAATATCGAAAGTTGGATCGGTTGTGAAATAAAGAAAACCTATATAATTCACATGTATGTAATTTAATTCCACCAGTCATTTTACAATAGTTACGAGAATTGCATACATATAGAGTGAGCTTGAGTTTATCTGCATTGACACATCAAATAGGGGATGAGCTATTCGTATGGTACGTTGGTAAACAAATAGGATACCGATTCTGCGTAATGAGTACGCCTGATAGCTTCAGCCAGCATCACAGAAATATCAATGGTCTGGAGTTTTGTACACATTTTCATGTGCTTCTCCTGAGGTATGGTATTTGTAACAACTATGGCCTCTAAACACGAGTTATTAATCTTGTCAATAGCTTTGCCTGCAAAGACTCCGTGCGTTAAAATAGCATAGATTTTACTGGCACCAGATTCACGTAACTTCTCTGCTCCTTTGACGATAGTGTCGCAAGTATCTGCCAGGTCGTCAACCATGATAGCTATTCTATTTCTTACATCACCAACGAGTACAGTTGAGTCACCTTCGTTAG
Organism: Agriphila geniculea; assembly: GCA_943789525.1. Taxonomy (NCBI): domain Eukaryota; kingdom Metazoa; phylum Arthropoda; class Insecta; order Lepidoptera; family Crambidae; genus Agriphila; species Agriphila geniculea. The sequence continues at coordinate 16,219,773 of OX038887.1, read as the reverse complement.
CCCGTTGCCTTTCTTTGTGTATGATAGCAAAGTCGATGTCTAGTATGTCAGCTATAGCAGTCATCCTTTTTGCTCCTCCAGCATCAGGGGAGACCATAACACCGCTTTTCCATTCCGGGATGTTCTCTTTAATCCATTTCGTGATTGCTGGTTCAGCATAAAGATTGTCTACGGGGATGTTGAAGAAACCTTGGATCTGGGAAGCGTGCAAGTCAATAGTAATGACGTGGTCTGCCCCAGCTACTGATATAAGATTTGCCAATAATTTAGCTGTGATTGGCGCTCGACTCTTCTCTTTTTTGTCTTGTCTGGAGTACGGGAAGCACGGTATGACGGCTGTCACTCGAGATGCTGCAGCAATCTTGCAAGCGTTGATCATGATAAACAGTTCCATCAAGTTGTCATTGATATCCCCGCAGCCGCTTTGGACGATGTAAACATCCTCGCCTCTAACAGATTCACCAATTTCTACATTAGTTTCCTTGTTGATAAAAGTCTTCGTCGTAGCCCTTCCGAGATCGAGTCCCAGTCGCGCGACGATTTTCTTTGCGATGTCTGGGTGTGAGCTTCCAGTGAACACTTTGATGTTAGGCATTCTTGCACCGGGGTTAATGAAACTTTTCTTCTGAGTGGCTTCTTTGGGTTCTTCTTGATTTTCGTTTTTCATTAGTTATTTTCGTTATCGATTTCGCCCTGTCTACTTGCTTCACAGTTCAGACGCCGGGTATAAATGACGCTGTTCAATTAAAAACAGATTTTATCTAAGTTCAGGACGGGGTCGAGTTGAACTATCGGTAATCACTATCCCCTATAATAGTGGAGGAGTATATAGCTTATCACTCTAACGAATATAAACAAACGGTTTATTGTTGTCTGATTTGTATTACATCATTATTTCATTGCCTCCACTGTTTTACATATACCTAGTTAGGTTATTACATATATATTATGTTATTAGTTAGTATTTGATCTGTTAATTATAATTTTTTGAGTAGGTATCCTACTAATATTATAAATGTGAAAGTTTGTGGGTTTGGATGTTTGTTCCTCAATCACGCAAAAACTACCGAACGGATTTGGATGAAATTTGGCACACAGATAGTAGGTAGCCTAAATTAAAATATAGAATACTTTTTATCCCGATATTCCCACGGGAACGGAAACCACGCGGGTGAAACCGCGGGCGGCCGCTAGTTAGTAAAAAAAATAAATTTATTTTGAAAAGCACTTATGTCGGAACTAAAACTCTGTCGAAATTAACTCTGACCTACAGGGCATGTCGTGGGTGAGCGTACTTACACCCAATCAGTCTAAAATAAAATTTAACTGAATGAATGCTATCAAAATAATATAGACAAATCGAAGAACCAATAAATCCAACAAGATGCAATAGATTGATCAATAAATAGGATTTTAAATTGGTAGTAAGTAGTAAAGATATCATTAGAGAGGAATTTAAAATTCTAATCAGGATGTACGAGTACCTACGTTAATTTCATAATTTTAGATACCTAAGACGCACATTATATTCATTTATTTATTCTAGATTATTATTGATAGTCTCTATCATTCAATCTAGAACGTTGAGGAGATGAGGACTCAAACTGAATGTTTACTTAAAATTAAAATCCTAATCCAATATCGTGAGCACAAGAAATCAAATAAATAAAAATGTCACTGAAATAAAATTGCAGATATTAATTTATTACATTAGAAGTGATTAATATTACTTAATATTTGAAAAGACGGATCGATCATGCTATGATCCAAAACACCTAGGTACAAATAAAGTTTTCAGAATCACCGGTATAATACAATTAGTATTCAAATACAATAAACTGAATAATGCAACATTTTAAACTTCAGCAACAACTCTTCAGATAGGTACCTATTACAGAACATTGAAAGGTCACAATTTAAAACAAATCAACACACAATTTGAAAAGTTTGTCTTATAGAATACTTAATCAGGAGAGAGGATATACGATTTTGTCGTTTTCCAAATCGCACAAGTCTATTGCAGTAATTAGTTGTTTGTGATGATCATAATCATTATATTCTTCATCAAGCCCGTATATTTTAATGACACTTATAACATTGGCCCAAATAGCATCTTCACCGCATATAGCATTAAAATCATCATCTTCGGTGCTGATGGTTAGATCTGCGTCGTTTATTCTAAAGTTTATAGTCAAGTTGTGAGATATGTACAGCTTGCCTTCTGCTAATCTGACTTCTGTAATAGTTTTCTGTTCAGTTACATTGACGACTTTAGTAGCAATAACTAAAGTAAATGCAGAGTTATTACGTGTAGCGTCAGCAGTAGACAGTACGTCCTGAAATAAAATGAGATCCACTGTTTTAAAAGGGATTAGGACTTATCACCGACAATCAGTTCACCGAATGCCATTTGCCAACCGCCATATCACCGAAGATTCATTTCACCGACAGGCTATTTTACCGACGGGTCATTTCACTGACAAGCCATTTGACTGAAACTCTTTTCACCGATTCAAGTGTACTTGATTCTTATTGATTAGTAATAATGACATATTATTTCGATTTGGTTTGACAAATAATGTCTGAAATAAAAATTGTTGATTTACTTACATGCATGATTTTGTTTTCCTTTTGATAAAATCGGTGAAATGAGTTTCAGTCAAATGGCTTGTCGGTGAAATGACCCGTCGGCAAAATAACCTGTCGGTGAAATGAATCTTCGGTGATATGGCGGTTGGCAAATGGCATTCGGTGAACTGATTGTCGGTGATAAGTCATAATCCCACCTAATTATAAATGACGGGGAAGCTTTAGTGTACTTAGAGAGCTTTACAGAGCGTAACATAATATGAATATCGCGTGATATACAATGCTGCCGTGCATAAGCTATATTGCCGTTAACCGACATGAAGCTGAATTTGACTTTTTAAGGCGCTGCTTAATCGAATTTTTAGGTTTTTGAGGGGGTGCGGCAGACGAAGCGCGGTGTGCACGTGCAGCGGCGCCCCTCCCGCGCCGCACCTCCCCTGCGCTGCGAGTGTAGCGGTGTAGACTGGGCCGCATTTAGAAAATTTTTGTTTGTTTTTAAATTATTTGCTGTTGTGAATAAATGTCATGTTCTCTGATCAGGGTGAACAAAAATTTGAATTGAATTTTGAGATATTACAGAAAAAGTATACTTTTAATCACGTAAACGAGCTTAAAGTGTCATAAAAAAAACTCGATTTCCAAGAAAGTTTCTTTGAAAATTTTTCCCACAGTGATGGTCTATTTTTATAAGAAAAATTGTCTTTGGGGTACCTACTACCCTTTTACTATCCCTTGGTTCTTGTGAAATTATTTACATGATTCTTATTTCCAATTCGTGCGCTGTGTTGCCTTTTTGCTAAGCTCATTATTGGCACGTAATAATTTTACTATTTTGCATTTCTGGTGTATCTTAGGCTGTTTCGTTGACGAAACTCTAAAAATGTGAGTTGCGCGACTCCTAGCGAGACTTGATAGACTGAGAGGTCACGGGATTTTTGGTAACGATCGAGGAAAAGGTTAGACTCGTTTTTATGGGTTGTAGAGTGGTCCCCTAATGTGAATGGTGTCGGTAGCGGTACGCCTGATCTCAGTGGTTGCAACTTCGAGTGATCTAAATATACACGGTTAATTTTTAAGTATATCTAACAATGAAATAGGGATTTCAGACCACGTAAATGAACAACTTTTACTATGGGACCTACCACGAAATCGCGAAAAAAAATCAGCTGTTCCATAGAAAAGTACAACATCGACTCGACTATAATGTATGGAACAGCTGATTTTTTTCGCGATGTGGTGGTTGGTCCCATAGTAAAAGCTGTTCATTTGGGTACGTATCAGAATGTCTAAAGTTAGAATGTCTAAACTCAAAATGGCAAAGTTCATAATGTCAAAAATTTTAATGTCTAACGATTAAAATGTCGAAAGTTCAAAATGTCAAAAACGAAAATGTCAAACGGTCAGATAGTCCTAACTAAAAATGTCTAAGTTCAAATACTAATATAAATAAATATCAAATAATTTACTTATACCTTTCTTTCATTTAGGTACCTAATTAATCAGGTTAAATAATTGCGTGTTAACCTCTGTGCCTCCGCCGCACATCACCATAGCCGCGCTGCTCCCTGATTCGGTAGCCGATGCCAGTCACTGATTCAGTAGCTGGCAAACAAAAACCAACAATTGAGTTTGAAATAGATTTTTTCTGGCGCTTCGCCGGCCACTGCCACGGCACGCTCGCTTCGCTCGCTTGGCTCGCGCGCTGGATTCATGTCAACCTAACATGCTCGTTGCTACGCTCCTCGCACCTATCTCGTGACCTACGGTCTACGGTTTCTAAGTCCCAGTAGACTAGTTTAGACTCATTTCAGGCAGCTAAATTTGCTATGAAGCATTTCAGGTGAAGCCCAAAGATACCTCCACAGACTCAATTAACCTCAAAGAAGGCGATTCGTTTTAAGATCCAACCCAATTCAAATAAATCATTGTGAACTTAGACTTAATGACCATTGATATTTTAACTCGTAAAGTATTTGATACATTTGATACTTTGAATTTTGCTATTTTGAAGTTAGACATAATGATTTTTGACAAAGACATTTCTGAAGAAACTGATTGGTGACTGACATATCAACGCACAGCCCAAACCGCTAGGTCTAGAGACTCCAAATTTAGTACATAGGTTCCTTATAAGGTCTAAGGGTGCAATAAGAAAGGATTTTTTTCAAAACTCACCCCTTAAGGGGGTGAAACGGGTGTCCAAAGTTTGTATGAAATTCCCTCAGTTTGAAAGCGAGGATCTTCAAATTTTGTATTTAGACTGACGATTGTATTTTTTTTGAAAATTCCACTCTCTAAAGGGTGAAAAGGGGGATGAAGTTGTGTATAGAAATAATAAAAATCCTTCATTTTCGAAGTGAAAATCGCTAAATTTATTATTTAAGCTTATGGATGCAAATTTAACGCAACGTACATTATTATTGTTAGTATTTCGATCCCTATGGGAATTATAATGGGGATGAAATGGGGTAAATAAACCTAAAAGTAGATATGGATGTCGTTATTGTGGTTTTCCGACGATTGCGAAAATGACCTTTATTTTGAAGTCCAACACGGTGGACATGATTTAACCACAAAAAGGGTGAAAATGGGGTTCAAATTTTATATGGAAAAAGAATAAAAAAGACATTACAACTTAAAGCTTCGTGCTTTAAGTTGTAATGTCTAGGAGCAGGTCTTAAAATAAATAGGCATACACATTATATTTTGTGATTTGATTGCGGAAATGACATTTATTTAACAGGTCTTACCTGTTTATTTTGTCATTTTTTTACTTTCTCATCAATTTTAACACTAGAAAAGGCAAAAAAACGTCCAGTCACACAGTTAAAGTCTATTAGTAATTGTTTTAATTATATAAAGCTTTAATATTCCCAACGAAAAAACAAAAATATCGACCTACACAACGCATAGTATTGAAACTGCAAATCACGTTCTTTACAGTAGAGCAGTTTAAGGTTTTTTTTACACAAAATTTAACAAAATCGTAATTTTGAATTGAATCAGTAAAGTATCTTTACTAAACAATAGCTTATTTTTGTCTCTTTTTTTGTGCCTAATAACAATTTTATTATAATGTTATATTTATATTTTCCAAGATATTTCACATTCGATAATATTCCATGCTTTTAAAATCAGGAATTTCATCGAATGTGGCTGATTCAATAGTATTCAATGCTTTTGAAATCTGGAATTTTATCGAAAGTGGCAGATTCGATAATATTCTATGATAATTTATTAAGAAATAGCTATATATTTAACACTTTCGTTACTTTTTTGTTAATTGAATGAGCTATAATAGTGGAATCGTAAAACAGAAATAGGTCAGAAATAGGTTCCCAAATCAAACATAAGGAAATGCCGAGCACGGGTCTCTCCATAGGTAAGATGGTCACGATAATTTTCCGAAGCATTCGGTATTCTTGGGTTCCTCCTATCTGTATTCGATGAGGGTCTTCCGTCTCAAAGATTCCTTCCTTATTTGGACTTAATGTGTCTGTACTAGGTGTACGTTGGTAGTAAGCAAAAACTTCGAGTGTAGTGTTCCTAACAATAACTTTAGGCCTCTGTGGTCTAGTGGTTCACCCACCCGTTTAAGCCACAAAGGTCTCGGTTCAATTCCCAGAAAGGTGTACATTTATACTCGGTTGGGTTGTTGGTAGGGATTGTTTCAAGGCTGCGTTGAAGGATATTTTTAAGCTCCTAGACTGGAAAGGATTCGGCATAAATATCAATGGCGACTATCATAAGACACCTTCGTGTTTCCGATGATGTAGTTCTAGCTGGAAAGACCTGAATACAATGATTGATGATCTGATCTCCATGTGCCTCCCAAAGAGTAGAAATCAGGATGAAACTTGATTAGACGAAAATATTGTCAAGCGCCTATGCTTACACGCACCAATTAATTTTATTTTTCTCTTTCTTTTTTTTTTATATTCCACAACGGGTCAGTGCTTGGCCTTTATCTCACCTGATGTTCTCTTGATGATCTCACTTAACATTAGGTCTGCATCCGGAATCCTCAACCACTGAAGTATTGGCTGTGTTAACTCTATGATATCAAATATGTTTCTTCTTTATTTAGAATCGACGACGACAATACTTTTAAGAAGTGGAGGGTTACGACGATATCTATTACACAAACAGAGGATGACCAGATTAGTGTCAATCTGGCCAATAAGTCCCACAACATTGAAACTGTCAGTGAAGAAGGTAAAAGCGGCAAACAGTTTCGTCTCACTCCTCGCTGCAGTTAGATGGATTTATGCTTTGGTTCTGCAATCGGAATAACATGGTGGCATTTACGAAGTAGCTCAGCATCTTGATATACCTGTAGTTTACATGGCTCCACATGGCACCTCTGGTAGACTACTGCAGCACCACCCAGGTCTCGATCAAAGGCTTTCTCATAGACAACGAACGCCAAGCAAAGTGCCAATTATATACACTTGGGTCATGGTTAGAGTCTAGATACCTTTTTCACTGTCAGTGCAATGTAGTGGGTTTAATTGGCAAGACTGATACTAATCTTGTCATCATCAGTTTGTAAAGTAGGAAAAAATTCGTAATAAATATTGTTTTAACTCACTCCTCCACGGTATAGTCGTTGTAGTATATCGACTCTAAATGAAAGAAAAAATGTATTTTATATCATGTTACTTTTGTTAAGTAACATGATATAAAATATATTTAAAGCAAAAGAACAATAAAAAACAACTTTTTAATTAAATTATTATCTCAAAAAATAAAAATAAAAAAGGTTACTAATATAATATTTTAGTTTCAATCATTCTCACTAGTTCCATTGGATACAGTTCCATGTAAATACTGATACTTTTTGTTCTGTAGTTCCACATATTCATTCTCACTAGTTCCATTGCCAATGGAACTAGTGAGAATAATCAGTATCAGTAGTTCCATGGAACTATATCCACTGGAACTAGTGAGCAGTAAGTGATTGCTCCGCGTACCCCTTTGATGCAACCTCGCGTACCACTGATTGGGAAACACTGCCATAGACAATCGGTACAGGCGTGTTAATACCAGGGCTAACTCAGGGGTGCAAGTCCTCAGAACAATGGCTGGTATACTATCCAGACTACTGGCTTTATTCACGTCCAGATCAAGCAATGCTTTTTTTAAATTCGGTCTCTCTGATGCGGATTTCCGACATTGAAATCTCACAACTTGGTAAGACCGATGGTACAACATTGCCAGGATCTAAAGAATCTAAACGAGAACACTCGGCAAATAAATTGGCAAAACAGTATGTGCCAAAGATCCGCCTGGTTTCCGCAGAGGAGGCATTGAGGGACGGCAGAAGATGACCTCCACAAATTATACCAGAATTTTTCAAGAAGCAAGTTTTCCCTATGCAGGACTTGGCGGCTTTGTTAAAGGCTTTCCTCTTTTCACGTGTATTTCTAGCTTTATAGGATCGAGCATCAACCCAAGTAAGATATAACTCATGTTTCGACGCTACTGCATCTCTATATTTAGCAAAATACCAATAGTGAACATTGTTAGAAACCCTGACAAAGCAGAACGGTCACAGCATTCGTGGAGTAGAAGGAAATATGATTTTAACTAAAAAAAATATTTTTCTGCTAAAAAAACTAGTATAAATCGATACACAGGAGCACTAGCCTTTAGCCATAGGCCTTGTCCCGCTACATTTTGTTATTTCAGTTGCATTATATTCATTAGGTAAAAAAACTTCATCATATCAGCCGCACGACACCCACTGCTGGGTATAGGCCTCCCCCAAGGATTTCCACGACGATCGGTCCTGCGCTTCCCACATCCAGTGGCTTCCGGCAACCTTCACCAGATCGTCGGTCCACCTTGTCGGGGGCCTACCCACGGAGCGTCGTCCGGTGCGCGGTCGCCATTCAAGAACCTTTCCGCCCCAACGGCCATCGGTTCTTCTCGCTATGTGTCCAGCCCACTGCCACTTTAGCTGAGCAATCCTTCGAGCGATGTCGGTTACTTTAGTTCGCCTGCGGATCTCCTCATTTCTGATTCGATCACGCAGGGAAACGCCGAGCATGGCTCTCTCCATTGCACGCTGGGTGACCTTGAGCCTCCTTATGAGACCCATAGTTAGCGACCACGTTTCACTGCCGTAAGTCATCACTGGCAACACACACTGGTCATAGACTTTCGTCTTGAGACACTGCGGTAAATCGGACACGAAGATTTTTCGGAGCTTCCCGAATGCTGCCCATCCGAGTTGGATTCGACGAGAGATCTCCTTCTCAAAGTTGGACCTACCTAACTGGACTGCCTGTCCTAGGTATACATAATAGTCAACAACTTCAAGTGTAGTGTTCCCAACATGAACTGGAGCGGGCACAACATGGGCATTCGACATGATTTTCGTCTTATCCATGTTCATTTTAAGACCCACTCTTTGGGAAGCACTACGGAGGTCTTCGAGCATTGTGTTCAGGTCCTCCAAGGTCTCAGCCATAAGAACTATATCATCGGCAAAACGAAGGTGTGTTAGGTACTGGCCATTAATGTTGATGCCGAGCCCTTTCCAGTCTAAGAGTTTAAAGATATCCTCCAACGCAGCTGTGAACAGTTTCGGAGAGATAACATCTCCCTGTCTCACACCTCGCTGCAGTTGGATAGGATTTGTTCTCTGGTTCTGTACTCGGACCGACATGGTGGCATTTTTGTATAAATACCTCAACACCTCGATATACCTTAACTTATCCATAGTAATATAGTGACTGAAAGTTTTGTTGGCTTTCCTTATGTTAAAATTGATAAAATAAAGTAAAAAAGAATCACAAAACAATTAGTTCTTCCTTAAAAAAATACGATTTTAAACTGTTTCAAAATCCAATATGTACCTATTGATTGGATTGGACAATTTAAGTCGCACGTTAATAGTATAGGATTATTGTAAACGTGTGAAATATTGACGCAGAATTAGTTTTGAGGCGGGAAATATTAGGAATTAACCGTAAGAGCACATTGAATGTCTCACTCCATACAAAAAAAAAAAACATAAAATATTTTTATCCAGCCAAACTATTCATTTTAGACAAAAATATCATAAGAAATTTCTTCTATAATAAAGAGTTCTATCGATTAGTATTTAAAAAAAATACTATTCAAAAAAAAAGTCGTAACTTGCGCGCGTCATAGCTCTGAAACGAAACCACTGAGCACTACATACTTTAAATAGGTATTAATACTGACAATTTCTCTGATCGTTACTTTCTCGTAACAATGAAGCCTCTTATAAGCGCTATTACTGGAAGTGGCAACCACTGAGATCAAGCAGACCGACATCATTCACATTAGGGGACCACTCTACAATCTATAAAAACGAATCTAACCTTTTCCTCGACCGTTACCAAAAATTCCGTGACCTCTAAGACTATGATGTCGACGACGACGCGTCATCGACATCAAGTCTTGCTAGACGCAGCGCGACGAGGCGTGCGTTTACCTACTACAGTGCTTCTAATACTAACACTATTTAATTTATTACTAAAACCTAAAAATACAAAACAAACACCTAAAACTATTACTTAACACTAAATAAAATTATTGAAGTGAAAGCTTCTTTAGCGGCGTTGTATGCTTTTTTGTAATGGGGAAAAAATGTTGAACTCGCGTCAGTCAGTCAGGATCACGTGACCCTGATCGAAAATTCGTAAGACGGATGTGACGGATGGAGAGTAGACAGCCGGCGGCGGAAGTATCCCCCTCTCTTTCTACGGGGCGCGGCGAAAATAGCGGCGCGTCATTTCAAGACGTAAACACTTGTGTCACCATAGCAAGGCGCTAATTTAACTTTTTAAACTAAAAGGCTAGTTTTTAGGGTTCCGTACCCAAAGGGTAAAAACGGGACCCTATTACTAAGCCTCCGCTGTCCGTCTGTCTGTCTGTCTGTCTGTCTGTCTTTCCGTCTGTCTGTCTGTCTGTCTGTCTATCTGTCACCTGGCTGTATCTCATGAACCTTGATAGCTAGACAGCTGAAATTTTCACAGATGATGTATTTCTGTTGCCGCTACAACAAAAAATACTAAAAACAAAATAAAATAAATATTTAAGGGGGACTCCCATACAACAAACCTGTTTTTTTTGCCGTTTTTTGCTCGATATTAATAACGACAACAGGTAGACAGTTGAAATTTTCACAGATGATGTATTTCTAATGCCGCTATAATAATAAATACTAAAATCAGAATAAAATAAATATTTAAGGGGCGCTCCCATACAACAAACGTGATTTTTTTGCCGTTTTTTGGTACGGAACCCTTCGTGCGTGAGTCCGACTCGCACTTGGCCGGTTTTTTACATTCTCTTTGGTCAAAACTCTAGATTTTCTTTCAAGCTATGGATAAGACTTTGGTACAATACTGTTCTGTATTCGTAAATTCAAATGCAGAGTAAATTCGTAAGACGGCAATTCGTGCATAATTATTCTCTAACCATTCCAAAATATAAAAAATGCACAACGTTAATATTCAAGTTTTCACTTCTGCCGGCACTCCCGGAGTGCAACCCGATTTTCTTTTATTTACTTAAAACAAACAAAGTTTACAAAACTTTCAAAAATCCAAAAGAAAAAGACGAGACCGTCTTGACCGACACGCTGCGATATGAAATGAAAAGTACGGCCACATTCTCGATATCACCCGATGCAAGCCCCCGGGCGTTCACCCCGCCCCTCCCGCGCCAAATCTCTCAGTGTATGCCGAAAATTAGCAAATATTTTTCTAAGTGCATTGCTCTTTACATTTTTCAGGCGCTAAAAAACCTGTTTATTTTGATTTTAATAGTGATCCATAACATTTACATTCTTTTTTTTTCGATAAGTCTTTAATTCACCTTATGTTCGATTTGTTATTTGAAAAAAATATACTAGTTGCCGCTGAAAATTTCGAGTATTGTGCGACGAAAAAACTTTTTAGAAAAACATTTTTTTTTCACTAACTAAGCTTTTACTTTAAATTATTTATAGCTAAGTCTTTAATTCAGGATATGTCAAATACAACAATATTTTTTTCTACCTTTCAAAATGAGTGGATTCTTCTAACTATGCGACAAAACTTTATATGTTTTCATTGATGCTACGTTTTGCAGGTCCTTAATACCATTTGACACAAGAAAAAATGCGCTATCGAGCTATCTGACCCGTTTTTTTTCTATCTTTTTAATTACCTGAGATAGCGACACGTAAAACGCCGTTATTTGCACAACTTTTAGAAGAATATAATTCCGATTCCATAGCTATAACGCCGTTAACATTTTATAACAAATGTACACTAAAGCTTCCCCGTAACTTATAATTAAGTTATAACTTAATTTCCGTAAACTAATTCAACCAGACTTTCATGCGGTTAAAATATTTTAACTATTTTGTAATCATGTTTCCTGATAAATCAATATTAAGTATAGCTTTAGATAGAGATTTAAAAATAAGTGCACTTAAAAGATCTCTAAAATACCTATTTAATGATATATCAAATTTTGAAATCGGTTTCATAGTTTTCAAACAGTGACGATTTTTAATTAAAACGCGAATATCCCGAAATGTCATTTTTTATGCACGGCAGAATATTAGAATAATTGTGATATAGTGTTTTATTGATACTCAATTGTCAAAGTCCATTGTCTTTTGACAGCGTTTTGGTGGTCATGCTAGGGTATTTGGAGGGTGCGAAGGTATAATAATCGATCGCAGCGCTCATGGTGGCAAAAAGTAGAAATAATGAAGGCTCTGTAATCTGTTTGAAAACGATATGTAATTTATTATTAGCGATACAGGAATAATTATATATGTTTATTATCACTTAGTAAAATTATTAAAGTAGCTTTATCCTCTTGTTTTACAAAATCTACAAATAAAAAAGAAGTAAACAAACCCTGATATAACCAAAATAAAACACTCTTTTTGAATAGATCTTACTTGCCATATTTAATTTAAATGACCAAAAACGATTTCACAACACTTTGTCCACCCAAATCACAGTAATTTTGAAATTTACATTAATAACACAATATGTATAGTATTTTTCAACATTTTGTCACAATGCCGCCATTACATATCAAAACGTTAAAACGGTCAGTTCAGAGCCAACAAAGTTGCAACACGCTAGGTGGCGCTAAAAGCGTGCATTATGTAATTATGTAACAAAATGTAATTTGAATTAAAGTTCATATTTTTATTGGTATCTAACCTATTAATGGCATATTATGTTCTTACAGTGTATTCTTAATTTACAGTATATGTTTTTTTTTATTCTCGCTGTAAACGTTGAAGTCGAATTTGAAAATATAATTACTTACGATGAAAATTATTCATTTTGGAGCTTAATTTATGAGATTGCATAAAAACACATATACCTAACCGTATCTTGTTTTTTTATATACTTAAACCATTTGAATAGTAAATATAACTTGAAACGAGATATATAAAAGTACCTACGCGTACAACATGAGTGGGATGTTAATAACAATCCTAGACCTATGATGTGGGTTTCCAAATTAAATTCTTGCTGCGGTTCGTATCGAGGTCACGACCCATTGTTTTCGAAATTATGGTAAAAACAATATTAGTTTTTATGTAACAATATCATATCCCCTAATATTAGTTCAGCATATTTAACTAATTTTGTTGGGTAGGTACCAAGTTTGTGTATTTTGATACCGAGGGTTCCGTAGCATCATAATAAATACACTGCAGAGTAGAATAATAAAATTATTATTGCAGTTTTAGGTCAGCGCCATGTCTTGACCGATAGTGGAACTAATGTTAACTTTTTTAGAAATTTGATAATTTCGAAAAAGTGTGCTATATTGAGATTATTTGAGACATCGTTTTATTTTTCCTGCAATCTTTATATAAACTGCTATCACATAGAATTATTTCAGATTTTTTTTCTTTGCAAACATCGGAGAATAGGGTGGAGGGGGGGGGGGACGGTATTTTTTTTACTTTTTTCATCATAAGTCGAAACTATGCGGCTTGAAAAAAAAGTAAAGGGATTGAAAATGTGGAAACGGCGCTCTTTCATAATGATACCCCATATACGCTAGTAGCCTTACTTCAAATTTTGAAGACCCCTTTTCAGTCCTTGTTGTGAAAAATATATTTATTTTGTTATTTATTTCTTACTTGCAATTAATTAATACTTAATTGTTGGGCAAATATCATCTTAAACTATTCCAAATTTGAAGTTGATATCATTAGTCCTTCTCAAGATATCCATCCAGCTGTGACAGACAGACAGATTGAGTCACACCACAAGGGTTCCTTTTTACCATTTTGGTACGGAACCCTAAAAAGTGAGCTATTTCAATAAAGTTTTAAAAAAGTACTTATACGTTATAGCTAGCGGGATAACATTTATAAGTATTTTGCTGGATTTAGATAAATAATAAGATTTAACGAAAACAAATCGTAATCTTTGACAGAGATATATTTGATACTACCTACCTGCCAGCCTTAAAGGTCGCGGTGTGTTTTTACTTTTCTTGCTGAATTACTAAATGCAGAAGGTCTGCGACATAGCAGTGGAAAGACAAAAGGTGTTGGTGATGTAAAATTGCTGTTAATTAACTCACCATTTGCGTGGGAATAATAGATCCTCCTCGGACGAAAGTCAAGAAATCGGCTTCAGTTGTAGTCATAGTGACTACTTCTCCTTCCTCCGCATCTATCTTAAGTCCACTCCAGAACTCGTACCAAGTCCCTGGCGGCACTCTGACATGCACGTGGCTTTGACTAGGCTGAAGATTTGGAGCAATGAGTAGACTGTCTCCAACGCTGAACTGATTGCGCAGTTCCTTCAACTCGTCATTATAAGGAAACTGGTAGAACATCGGCCTTAAAAGAGGACCTTCTTGGAGCACAGTGTAGAAATATGGTGAGAGAGCAAGTCGATTATGTAAAGCGTTCATTGTCAGTGCTCTGTGGGTACCTTCGAAAGCTAAAGGATCTCTGGGCGTCGATTTGGAGTGGATCTTGACTATTGGGAAATATGTAGCAGCCATGTACCATTTTACACAAAGGTTTGCTTGATTATCACTGTTGAAATTTGTGGTATCACCACACACTGGGGATGACCAAAGCCAGTGACCAGATATTCCACCTAAGGCTGCTTCTACAAGCTCATTTTGCAGATTGGTCCAAGAAGTTTGTATGTTTTGCCTGTTGATCACCACTTTTGCCTCCATCCATTGGCTGGTAGACCATGTAGGGGTGTTATTGTTAATTCTTTCAAAAGCTCTGATAATATTTGTGCTGTACATGTTGTGCTCTACGAGATAAAGTTGATTATCTGGTCTGATAGCATTCCATTGTGGTGTACCATTGAATGCATTTTCAAAATTCTGAAATAATATCAGAAATTGCGGATTTAGAAGACAATTAAAAGTCTCCATACTTATCACCTAAAATATCCCAACTTACCTGATTGAAGTAAGGTAGCGTAGAGTAAGCCTCGGTATGTGACTTCAGGGACTCATCCAAAGGCCAATTGTTCTCCAATACTATTCCGTCAACATCCACATTGATGTTTGTTTTCCACAGTTTGGCCATAAAATCGTCACTAACAATTTCATAATCAGGGTACACAACTACATCGTCTATGGAATTGATGTAACCTTTGTAAATGTGTGAAGAGTTCCAACGCAGAAGATAGTCTGAATATTCACAAACGATTGAGCAATCGCTGGATTGCGTTTCTTCAGTTATGTTTTCTGTAGTAATATTGTCTTCTACGACTTTTTCATAGCGAATCTAGAAATTGAAATAAAGATGAAAATTGCTTTTAACTGCTACTTAGTCCGAGTGAAATTTCGTTTTCCGTGAACATTTTGGGATATTATCTATCTCTTTCTCTCCTAATTCAAATCTATGTCTAATCGCTTCTTATGTATTATTTTTATCTATATTATTGTGACAACGTAGGTAACTAAATATCCAAATACAACTTATACTATTTCCTGAAATATCAATGCAGGTTTATTAACCTGGATAGATGTTTCAGTAAATTGTTACTAAAATCCTCTTGGGGTTAGGCGAGTTTATTTATTAACTCGCCTAATCCCAAGAGGATTTTGGTAAGTAATATAGGTATGTTTAAATTTGATTACTTATGAAGTAAAATACTTACGAAGTAAATTAATAATTCAAATGAACTTAGAAGTCAACTTTACAAGGAAATAAAGTGTTAATTGTATCGAAATCTTTCAAGTTCAATTACCTAGGTATAGTAGGCATCAAGTCTGCTTGTTTTAAGATAACATACTTCACTTTTTATTTGGAAAACATCTAATTCTCAAGGAACACTAATACATATATTATTGTTACTTACATAAGGTGAAACATGTGGTACAAATCTTTTGCCCGCTGTTTTTAAAAGATCTGCTGCGGTTGCTATAGCTTCTAAGTCTTCAGCTGGAGCCTGGGCGTTAAAGACTATCGGTCCAGCTCCACAGTGACTCTCATATGGTAAGTCGATAGCCGTAGCATTTGTTATAAATGATTCTAGGTAGTCCACTGCGTCATCTTGGTCTCCTTTTATTTCACTAGAAAAAACGTAAGTGTATACTCAGATAATAAAAGCATCTTTTGTATATGTTACAGTAAAAACCCGTTTTTAGTTAAAACGCGTTTTGACTAGTCAAAACTAGTTTTTACTTAAGGCCTTTGTTGCAACTAGTATTTCTGAAGTCTGGAGAGACCATCACGTCAACCATTTTCATATTGTACGTCAAAATTAGTTCTTTAGACGCACGCTAGTGGCGTTTCAAATAGGCACAAGAACTTTGCTGTCAAATCATACAGACAGCTTGTCCAGTTAAATAAAAAAAAAAATTCATTTCTGTGCTCGGGGGTGACACCTGTTTCGTTGTAAACTTAGTTTTAGTTTGTAGCGTGCTGCCTGTCGCTCCTGAACTCTTAGTTTTAAGCTAGTTTTAATTAGTATAAGTTTCTTAGGGAATAAGTATTTTTGGCCATAACTTTCCAAATTCCTTGAAAATAAGCTTTTGCTTGGCAGCAATGTATTCGTCTCTTTACGGCGATTCTTATTAGGGTTGTAGTTTCATCCTTTCTCATACAATTTTGTTGAATTTCATTCATAAATTTCATACTTAGTAGAAAAGTGAGGTTATAATTTTGTATTTATTTCGACAGCTGCTTGTTTACATGTGACAGCTGAGTTTATTTGCTTTTTCTCAATGCTATTCACACTTTGCGTAGGTTGTCTATCAATTTATTGTTCGTCCCGCTCTTTCGTATTGCTGCCGAGTGAATACACGAATTCCCATTTTGAAATGCTGTATTATTTTTCTTCTGTGTTTTTCTTTCGATTTTTCAAAATTTTTAGTTAGTATAAAAGGATTGTCAAAATTAAAACGTCAGTTATTTATACGCTCAACAGCGCATTGTACGTGCGAGCTCTGGCCGTTCCCGGGCCTTAGGCAAAGGCCCGGGACTCAAGAAGCCCCGCGCCGCGTCAGTAATCATCAGTGTGTCCAGTGCCAAGAAAACTCCCCGTGCACAAACGTCTCAAACTCCTCGCTTCTATTGACCCGCGCGAATTACGGGACCTCCGTGACGGCTCTTCGTGTTACGTTTGATCTTCCCGCTTCGGGACCGCTACGGGCGACTACGTGTTCCGGCGTTCGCGACCGGCGTTCGCCGGTGTCAGCGAGTGCCCCAGTGACAGCGTTCGTCCCAACATCCGCTCCGACCGGTCGCGAGTGCTCCCGTTATCGTGACCCGGTGCGTCGCGGCGTTCATCCCCTTTACACCCCTCCCTCAAGAGAATTCCCTCTAGACTCCACGTTCCCCTCCCCAGAAGAAAAACGTCCTCGTACTGCCTTCTGATACCCGTTACTTTTAGTATTTAAGTTCTAGTTATACGTGTGTTTTGGTTGTTAATAAACGGTAATTGTATCCTATTTAATTTTCTATCGTTCTACTCTACTCCGCACCAGCTAGATACGATCCTCTATCTTAGGTAGGATATCTCTCTCTTCCCTTTTCCTTTCACTGTAACGTTACAAGTTATTATAATAAAAGAAAATATTTCTGTTTTCTGTTATAAAAAAATAACCTATACGCGGGACCTACAGGAATAAAACAGGTTCGATTCGATTCGATTCGCTTGTAATTGAGTCATTTCTCCAAACAAGATTCTCTAATACTAGTTTTCACTAAAGCTCTCTAAGTAAGAACTAGTTTTAACTGAAATTTAAATATACGTTGTAGTAAATTCTAGTTTTAACTAGGTAAAACTAGTTCTTACAAAGGCACTTAGTTCAAACTAGTTTAAACTAGAGAAAACGCGTTTTAACTAAAAACGGGTTTTTACGGTAACATATATAAACAATTGAGGCAGGAGTCCTGAGGGGAAAAGACGAAGTTTTAGTGTCATCCTTGCAAGCGAATTTGTTTTCTAACTGTGAAGCTCATAACTTTGCTGACTGTAGGTACCTATTTGTAGAAAATTATATCACGAGATTTTCTTTACTTTTAAAAACTTTTCTCAGTTATCATTTTGATCCGAACGTTTCTACGTAGAGCGAACTTCAATAACTTTAATCTAATTTCCAACCAAATTCAGAATTCTGAAAATGAAAAGACTTTCGTCAAGTTGAAGTGGAATTTCCGAACAATCATCTGTCGAATAAAATTTTTGTTACCGGACTTTCGTGATATTATGCGAATTTCGTTTCGACCCTGAAAATTAAGAATTCCAACGATGCTTATACATCGTTATTTTGAAAGTATATCTAAAAATCAAAAGGGGTGTTCAGACCACGTTAATGAACAACTTTTACTATGGGGCCAACCACGAAATCGGGAAAAAAAACAACTGTTCCATAGACTATAATGTATGGAACAGCTGATTTTTTTTCGCGATTTCGTGGTTGACCCCATAGTAAAAGTTGTTCATTAACGTGGTCTGAACACCCCTTTTCATTTTTAGAAATACTTTCAAAATAACGGTAAAATGTATTATCCTTTTAAATTTATCGACACAATTTTTTTTCCACTAGTGACATCATGGTTGACTGACACGCTGACCTAATCACCACTATAATAAATCTATTGTGTTTCACTTTTGCCTTCACAAATTCGACAAAATATTAACTCAAGGGATTATTAATCTGTTTTACATAAGACACTTTATTCAGTTACAAAAGAAAATTGCGTAAGAAAGTATCTCATCTCGTGTTTTTTTTGCTAAGTTTGCAGTCACATTTTGGCGATTTTGTATTGCTCATAAAGAAAATTCCCGTTCTTCATGAGAAATAAGCTAAATAAAGCATACTAAGTAAGACATTAAAACGAAAACTTGTTTAATTAAATGACAGAGTACTAAAAAGATTGGTATTTTGCAATCGTAAAGTATTCAGTGTTTGTTATAAGTGGCAAATATTTATCTGAGAAACATGCTTTGTTGTTGCTTGCATATTTAACAATATTATAAGGTATTTGTTATTCATAGCACTGCTTGTTTGTATCTAAAATAATTGTGGTGCAAGATATTTTGAATTTGTTTCACAAACCTTTGGCTCCAATAAGTTATGAATATAAATGAAGTACAGTATCTTATTGTACTTATTAAAAACTTTAATCCAAAGTTTTCTGTTGCAGCAATATTAGTAATAAGTTTTCAAGTACAAACAAACACATAAAGCATATGCTAGTCTTTCAAAATTTAACTACCTACGTGACTTTGTTTAGGTACTTTCTGCGATCTTAGAATGAGCCTACTCTAGTCTAGAGCCCAAAGCCCCCGGGCGCAAAAGCGCGGGGCGCTGCTAATTAATAGTACATTATGATACAAGTTAGCTTAGGTTGCTTATTGCACACAAGGCTGTGGGTTGCAGCCCGAGCCGCAGGCGAGGGCGTAACTCAGCCGACTGTGCAATAAGTAAGAGCTCACGAGTTTCATACGACGTTTTTCAACACATTTGCGAGGAAAAAACAAAGTAATTTACCACACAGCAACAAATACGACAAAAACAAAATGATAATCATGCTGAGAATTTGAGAAAAGGCGCTCAGGTTTTTTTTTTGTTTTTTTCACATGCCCAATGCAAGAATATTTTGCGAACAAAGGGGTTAGTGAGCATACAGCCTACTTCAAAATTATAAATTTAAGTGATAAAATGCTAATATTTTAATATTTTATAACAAAATATTGTAAATTAGGAATAATTTGATAATAATAAATATTTGTTTGACTTAATTAAAGACCTACACATTTGTTTATACCAAAAATGCAAAAGAATTTTCAGCGGCATAAAACCTCTTTGTTGTTACTAAAAAAAATTACTGTATTACCCGGTTAAATTGAAAATGCTCTGTTTACTCGCATAGAACTTGCAGTAAGGTACCTATTTAACTTTGTAGGGATCATTCTATAACCAACTACTGTTTTATATATATTATTGCACGCGTTTGTTATAGTCCCGGTTTATGGCCCTAAAAGCGATGTATTAGGGCTCACTTTACGAGCATGTGTGTTGAAAAATTATTTGGCAATCTATGTCAGGGCTCACTTTGTTTATGTTATACAACGTTCCATTTGGTCGTGTAGGGCCCTTGCTACCTATTACGCAGTTTTAGTAAATGTTTATGATCTGCAAAATAGAATAGGGTATAATATTTATTAAAGCAAAGGGTTTTATATTTTACTCAAAAATGCTTGTAATATGGTCATTATTTTGACAACCTTCTTTGAGCAAAGTCGGGGTTGCCGCGCTCCTCCGATTGTGACGCGGCAATGTTGTATGAGATTTCATTATTGTCTTGTTTTAGCTACCAGCAATTTCCTTTGAGAATCCATTATTGTCGAGTTTTGTTTCAAATATAGAACGCCACACCTATCGCTCTCTCGGTCACACTCGTTGTGGTAAGCGCGGTGAGCCTCCATTTTCGGGGAGAAAACCCTATTACACAGGTGATATTTGTATTTTTATGTAAAATTTGTATGGAAAAATATAAAAAACTCGCACTTGACCGTTTTTTGACCTTTCATTAAATTCCTTATGACCATTTCCGGGGTACCTTGGGGGATCGAAAAAAACCTTATTTTTTGGCTCCGACGCACCGTTTCTGAGATATTTGCATATTTGTATTTTTTTTGAAATTAGGTTATACGTACCCACTATAGTAGTAGGTAGTACTCGCATTTTTGAGTAAAGCACTATACAAGCCTTGGTCCACAATGACTGCACTGCTGGCCACGTTATGATGGCCTCGAGCTAAGCTTAACTACGCTCTCGGCCTTCAAGCTTTGTCATCATTGCAGCCCTTGCTGTCCGCGCTATAAAGGCCTCGACCTCCGGTCTCGGCCTTTATTTCAGCTTGGCCATCAAGGGCTGCAATGCTGACCGCGCTGTGACGGCCTGGACCTGCGCTAAGCTCCGCTCTCGGCCATCATAATCGCTGCCAGCAACGCAGTCATTATATACCGCGGCAGTAATGTACTATTACTAGTGGCTTTGTTGGTTTTTTTTCAAGCAATAAACTGAAAAGGTTTTACACACCTTAAATAATTAAAATTGGTCCTGAGGTTAAGGCGTTGTTATGTTAGGTACATAATTAAATAAACAGACAGAATTACTTTAGCGTTTACAATTATAAATTGAGTTTTGAACAGTCCGGTAGAATTATTATTACCTGCATATGTGCGCTCCAAGCATCCAATATTCCAGCTCCTTTTTATGACCCATCAGATCCAAAACATCTTTCATTACATCTTTTGGTTCCGGCCCCAAAAACAAATGCAGCTTCAAACCAGACTTGGCAATACTCCTCACTATGACTTGGTTATCTCCAGAAACGGTCACTTCAATTGGAGTTACAACATCGATTAGTAGACCATGGTAAGAACCGTTGGATTGCGCGTAAATCAAGGGTAACGAACTCAACCCACCATCATGACTATAGATCATTTTAACAGCTCCTTCTTTAAGTGGTATATCTCCAAGACCAAACATTGTTTCCTCTGTTAACTTGAACGTCAGTTCCCAAATGTTTTCAGATGCTATCAAAGGTCCTCTTTCTGTATTAAAAATGGTTGATCCATTGAAGCCATCGACTATAACGTTCAGTTCGGGTGAGGATATTCTGTAGTTGTATTCTTTGTCTTCTATTCTCCTCCCTTCAATTGACGTCTCATGAGCATCGTAAAAAGTTAAAGAAAGATGAGTAGGGGATATCTCATCAATGGAAAGTCTTAAGCTTGTGACGCTGTTCTGTGTAGCGAAGGGGACTGTAGAAATTCTAGGTTTCAATACAACTTCCTCGTTCCAAGGTTGGTCCATGATGTAAGAAAATCTGGATGGGAATCTATGGAAACAAAAGTCGTTGTCCAAGTCGTAACAACATTGTGGATGGCATTCTGACTGGAGAATGTTGCCGAGTCCACATGGTAATCTAGCGGCTCTTTGTACTAGACATGAGCCGAAGGAATGGCCATCTGACGGTGGCCAATCTTCGCTGAAGATGAATAGGTATCTATATATCAGGACCGGGGCTACGATCGCTACCAAAATAAATGCGAGTATAACCCTTAGAGGTCGGTTCAGTAGAATTCTGTCGTACCATTTGACTTCTGAAAATGTAAAAATATTTGTATTAGATGTCTGTCAACTACTTAGAATTTAATAAACATCATCTACTAAATGTTTATTTGAATTCAAATATTTAAATATTTCATTTTTCAATGTTTAGATAAGTACGTAAGTACTTTATAAAATAACCTTAGAGCATTAAACCAAAGGTTAGTGATCTAAGAAAATAACAGTGGTTGGAGTACTAGCCCAATTTCGAAGGAAAACCGCATCGATGTATGTACGATAGACCCTTGCTTGTTATTGCTTGATAGATGGGTTGCTAATTGGGTTTTAGTATCTATAGTGGTGTAATAAGTAATATCTAAGTATACCTATCACATAGGAGAGCGGTTTGATAAGTCCATGACTTTGAAAAGAAAAATATTTTTTTTCATAACTTATTTTTGTCTCTTAAAAAGATTCGAATCTTCATTCGAGAATAAAGATTATTCTCGAATGAAGATTCGAATCCTTTCTAATCTCTAGATTTAGCCCACTGAGATTTTTTTCTCCTACCAAACATGAATAAAAGTCTTGTCGGGCAAAGATTTTTATCAAGCTTAAAGGTGGTGTCTAAAATAGGCCCTCATTTTAGTTACCACTGTTTACAGGCGATGAAAGAAAAAAATAATGGGTTAAATAGGTAGGAACTTCGTTGGCCTGAATACGCAGAGCTAAATATGTCGAAAAAAGTGTTTCTTCACAAAGTCATGAACTTATCAAACCACCCTCGTACGCAAACGGTAACCTTATTCGTGATTTCAATGTCCACGGGCGACAGTACTGTTAGGTCAAAATATTTTTTTGAGCCGTAATTCTTAAAAAATGCCCTTATGAGAGGTGTTATATGATACGTCATCAATTTTTGTATGAGAAAACAAATTTTGTTCTATAACCTATCGTGTATGATACCTAAATGAAAGGGTTTTTTGAGACAATTCTAAAAATATCCCACATAATTACATTTCAGCTACTTGTTTTAAATGAAACCAAAAATACCATTTTTAAAACATGAAGTGTGGGCTTCTCCAGATATGATACGTTTGAATTATTTTTATTAAAACGTATGGCTACTAAAATATATCTTGAAGTTTCGCAATGTACACGACACTGAGAAGCTTCAAGAAATATGTTAAATGATACTGAATTATTTTAAATTAATGCTGGTGGATAATAATTAATAACTTTATACTTCACCTTTAGTTTTTTCGTACTCATAAGGCGCTTTATCATCTTCTTCTTCTTTGTAGTCTGCATTTCCGTTAAACATTGTTTCTTATCTGGAAAATAAGTCATAGTTAGGTATAGTAAGTAGGTAATAAATAATGTTCTATATCAAACGCCTAAAACCCGGTTTGAAAAACTAAACTAATATCAACAATATTAATAAATAAAATCAGGTTACGCTTTTACGTGATGTCAAGTAAATGTTCTGTCATGGCTTTCTCCACAACGCGTTGTCGTCGTTTGGTATGTTGACCACGACGCGAATTTCGCTTTATGGTATTTCTATGATTACCTACCATAACGCATTCTGGGTATTTTTATAAGAGCCATGACACGAATTTCGCGTCGTGGCATTTTGGCAGTGACTTGATCGATTTCGGTCGTTGAGCCCTATATAAACACCATTCAAAATATGATTTCACAATTAAATATTAGCCCTCACTAAGTTTACTTTTCGTGACCTATTTCACAAAATATTCAATAGCGCCACCGCTGTGTTTCACATATGCACAAAGAATAGCTATTTACAGACCTATTTACAACTTTTCGATATTCTCATTTTCTGACGTTTTATCATCAGCATCAGAATTTCAGCCATAGGAAACTCCTGGGTAGGCCTCTCTCAAGGAATAATGAGATTTTAGCCGTGGTTTTATTTCACCGTTAACCAGTAAAATGAACGTGATATGAATCCAAACTACGTTGACTTAATATAGTATTACTCACTTAGGTCACACACGTACACATCACATCATATTGTCAAAAAAGTTGTTTCACTACACAAATACTTTTTCTTATTATGTTTTTCAGCGATAATAAGTGAAAAAATCTTCGAACAAATTACAAATCGTTTCCTTTTAGTATTGTTTATCTACTAACTAATGACGTTCTGTGAAGTGCCGATATAAATCTTATTAAACCAAGTGATTTGATTAGAAATGATAAATATTCGATAAGATAATGCATTCGAATTCATTAGGAATGTTGTTATTATTTCTTGTGATTAAAAAACAGTAAAATAGGTAGGTTTAAAGCATAGACATAGAAAATTTTTCGCTACGCTCAAGTAGACGGACTATGGTGCGAGTGAGAAACCGATTCTTACGGCTTATGCGGTGTGTGAGAAAGAGTTAAAAGAAAATGACAGCAGAACCTAGTTTGACTTCATTTATCATCTTTTATCATCTTGGGGAAAAGCGTCCGTTCGATTATTATGTGATTTTGATCGCGATCGGGTCGATTTGGCTCTTATAACTACATAAATCTATAATGGTGTCGTGTTCTGTGTTAAATTGTAATGTTATTTACAACAAAAACCCAAATAAACACTCATTTCACAGGTAAATAAGATTGTACAAGTACCATTTTCATATTTCATATTTTAGTTGAATATATTCCCAAACACACTAAGTAATACACTAATATCATGCTATTAACCGCCTATTTTCTAAATAAAGGCTGATTTGTAAACATTATGTGTTAGATAAAAAGATATTATGTCCGTGAACTTGACAAAATAAGGCGTAGAGATTGATCAAAAATTATTGATATCGATACTCATGACGATGATTTCCAATATAACTTTGTTTGTCTTTGTGAACACTGATAGTTTTATCTAAAGCTGCTTTTAACCGACAGTTTTCAAATGGTAAATTATACCTACTTAAGTACTAATTTAATAATATTTCCAGGTTTCCTGTAAATCCAGTGATTAAGTTATTGGATACATGTCATAAATAGAATAGACTGGGAGCCCTTAAAGGAGACTTTAAGATTTTTTTTAAATAAAATTGTTCAAAATTTTGTTTGTGTTTTATTTATTAGAGCAATAATACATTAAGGTTATCGACAACCTAAAATGGACTTCAAGGCATCTCTAAAATTCACGCACACGTTTACAATTTTCACACACTGGCTCATGTCACTTTTGGTGTTGCAGCCAAGCGAACTCTGTTCGTCTATTCCAGTGGAATATTATGTTTATGGTTTAAAGTTAAGTATTATGTATAACAAATTGCAATAAAGTTATTTACTTTTAAAAATAAAATTTATTCTATTATTAAAATGTTGTGACGTCATTTTAAAGCACGTTAACGTTTTTTTATTCATGTGATAGCACTATCAAAAGTCGATAACTATGCGGTCTAAAAAATGATTAAGAATGTGCAAACAGCGCTCTATCCCACAAGCCCTAGTAGCCCCACTTCAAATTTTTAAGATACTGTTTTAGTCCTTATTGACAAAAAAGCCCTTAAAGCCGAAAATGGAAGATAGGGATGCATACAACCCCGAGAAATTATTATTAACCTTGAAAACCGCCACTCTTTTGAATGATTTTTATTTTATTTTCATGATAAACTGTGGCCGTACCGGCTAACGCTCCAAACTTCAGCAAGTATGCCAGGCTTCAAATTAATACAGATCAATCGAATCCCAATCATCAGGCCAAAATGGCAAACCCCGATTCATGATGTCACACGAACATCGATATCTTCCATCAAATAACTTGGGCAAATAGTACAATACGAAATTTCGTACTTCAATTTATCTGTTTTAAGTTGAAGCCGGGAAGATTTGCCGAAGTTCGGAAAATTAGCCGGTAGGGCCCAGATTGACAGCTATCTTGGACGAGTGGTTGATTTGTCCAAGACAGCTATACACCATTGGCTTCTAACCTGGGGGTAATTACCTCCGCAGGGGTAAAACAGCTATTCTTTGGGGGTAACAGAGGTGGTACCAGTAAGAATGAATAGTATAGATAGAGAGATGGTACTATGGTTCATTTCAAATAACGTGTGATACGGCGGCAACACCCCTCCCCCACGCTGGGGGTGAAGTCTATTTCCCTAAGTAGGTGATATGGGTAACAATATTGAAAAGGTTAGGAACCACTGCTATACACGGTCAAATTGATTGGACGCCGCGCGCCGTATCAAGCCCGAGACGATAGATTTGATCGTGTCGTGTTATGTATGGCCTACTTTAGTCTCAGGACAATAACGTCATAACTGAATAAGATACAATCACGTCTACAAATATGTACTTATAAAGTTTAGAACTTTGTCACTTAAACTACTTTACTTTCTTGAACAGAAATCAATCACAAAAGCGTCAAAGTTCTAAATAAGTACATATATTACATGCTGAAATTTTAATAATTTGGTTGCCGTAGTGGGATGATTCTACTCATGATTACAAGCAACTTTTACTATGGGGTCAATATCGCGAAAAAAAATCAGCTGTTCCATACAAAAGCGAAATAACTACTTGAATGTATATAATAGCAGATTTTTTTTCGCGATATCAGAGTTGGCCCCTTAGTAAAAGTTGCTTGTAATCAGGAGTGGAACCATCCCACTGTAGGTACCAAATGATTAAAGTTTCACGATGTATTTTTTGACGTGACTGTACTTACATATCCTTCATTGTTCCTATTGACGCATTCACAATAAAGGTAGGTACATAATATTATTATCCTACGTTCCCAAATAAGACTTCTGATCAATTCCGATGCTTTCATATCAACATCCTTCTGCGGAAGGAAGAAGATCAAATGGGACCTCGGAAATTGGGAACTACCGGTATAAATTTTCCTGAAAAGGTCAAAACACGTAAAAGCTCCTGCATAATCGAATTACCTACTGTAGGTACACGTGTAAGAGGCGATACACATCGGATGCGTAAGCGTGCACGTAGACGTACCATGACGTTGTAATGTATGTAACTTTATGAGACATGGCACACCGCTTGTGTAACGCGTAGACTGATGCGTAACCCTACGCATTGCAGCTCGTGACGTTGTACTCAATGGCATTCCCTATTGGACGTCACACCGATCACGCAAGTATCTTTGCTGCGCGTCACTACGCGCGTGACCACGCGCGTGTCTACGCAGCCGGTGTGCCCAGGCATTAAAGGGCAAAATGATTTGATGTACTTAGCTAGAATTTAATATATTTACCTCTCAAGCTTACGCACTCACGAAACGTGAAATAAAACACTTTACACTCATTTCATGTCTATGAGCGAGTAAGGTTGAGAGGCGAATATATTAAATTCTAGCCAGTATGCGTAAAATTTAACAATTTGTTAAAGGGATTCAATAACTTATCAAAATACATTACTAGCGGCCGCCCGCGCCTTCGTCTGCGTGGACAGTTATGTCTCTATCCCTCGGGAACAGTTCCTTTTTCGGGATGAAAGGTACCCTATAAATAATACTAGTAAGGAAGGATTATGAATTTAATATTCAGTTGAGAGAGTCCTTTTGAGAGATAAAAAACCGGCCAAGTGCGAGTCAGACTCGCGCACGAAGGGTTCCGTACCAAAAACGGCAAAAAAATCACGTTTGTTGTATGGGAGCCCCGCTCAAATATTTATTTTATGCTTTTTTTTGTATTTGTTGTTATAGCGGCAACAGAAATACATTATCTGTGAAAATTTCAACTGTCTAGCTATCACGGTTCATGATAGCTAGACATGTTATGTTTTATGGTAAAGGCCTGTTAAATAAATGGCATTAAGTGAAAATTAAGAGCCTTGCTCAAAATATTTTTTAATTATAAATTGGCACTTAAGTATTATTAATTTGAAATCTAGTCTTTTAAAGTAAGAACTTATGAATATTTTTCTTTTGGCACACTTAATGTTAACGTTTTGTTCTTTATAGTGACGTTTTCAATTATAAAAGATTAATTACATTAATGTTAATTCTTAAAAAAAAAAAAAAATATTTGTAAAAATATTTTTAAAACAGAACTGCGAGTTGACATATAAGCTCGTATTATATCAAAATCAAACTCAAATCTCTGCTTGAGTACAGTTATAAAGGGATGGCGCTATATACGATGAAAAGCACCATCCCTTTCTAACTGTACTCAAGCAGGGATTTGAGTTTGATTCTATAATACGAGCCTTAATCCAGAAGTCAGGTCGATATATTCCACCCACTCTAGCTGCAAATAAGCAAGGAGTTTTGATTTCTTGTGCGTCATGCTTACTAACCTACATTAAATTAGCGACCTTGAAAACTTGGTGGCACCTGACCACCAGTACTTGTTGTATGGTCTGTGCACCTGACGCTCAAGAAATCAAAACTCCTTTGATTATTTCCAGGCAAAATTATCTGACAACTGGACTTCAGGTAATAATTTGTGTAACTAACTATGGAAGTTGATCCCTTGAAAATTTATTGAAAAGTAAAAATAAATACCTATCATAAAGCTCTAGGTACTTACTACTTATCCCATCCCCGCTTTGTTAAGGGGCTTACATGCGCCAATTAGCGCCACCAATAGGTTGTATCGTGCGTCTCCTGGCACCGCCAATCAAGAAAAGAACATTACAACGAAATGACTATGTTTAATAAAATTTTTAATAAATGGCTAAAAGTGGCCACTTTTGGCGGTCCGGTCCGGTCCGATTATATTATAGGTCACGGCGAAAAAATATGTAAATAAATGAAAAACGCGCAAACTGCATATTATTTTACTGTAATTATATTTGAATTTGAACTATAGGTATATTACCCTTGGAGTAAACAGTGTTTTGTGATATTTGCAGATAAGATTAAGTATAGGTAATACAATTTTTCACAAATACATAGTTGTATCTAGAAGCGCCTATTATTTCTTTTTCTCATAGACGGGGATGAAAAGTAGAGTGTAGGTATCACACGGCCGCAAAATTATTTTCACCTCGGGCGACGTATATTGAATCCCTTGCTGCGTTCAGGATTCTACTTAAGAATCCCTCGCTGAATCCTTCACTGCGCTCTGGATTCAAAATAGCGCCCTCGCCGTCAAAATATTATTTTGCTCCCTTGTAATACAATCAACTATTTTTGTTCGGCTGCGCTAGTGTAGGCTCGGAGCGCCCTTAAATGCTTTTTATTTTTATTAGCTTTAAAACAGGGTTATAACAAAAAGTAAAGTGGAAACTTTTACAGAAGATTTAATTATATTTAAGAAGACGTATTGATGTCTTTTACAAACATGTAGGTAACTAGCAAATCTAAAAAAAAATCGGTTGAAACTTGAAAATTAACTTTGTGCATTTTTGATATTTTGAGATTAGCAGCAAAGGATTAAACTTATTTCTTTCCTATTACTATACA
Source organism: Agriphila geniculea (assembly GCA_943789525.1). Taxonomy (NCBI): domain Eukaryota; kingdom Metazoa; phylum Arthropoda; class Insecta; order Lepidoptera; family Crambidae; genus Agriphila; species Agriphila geniculea. The sequence continues at coordinate 16,190,225 of OX038887.1, read as the reverse complement.
GTCACACAATTCAATCAGTTTGTAATTAGAGAAAAATACTAAAGATTTCGCAGCAGTGGCCTTTTTAATTTCTACATGCACGCCCAATGCACGCATTCTACGATTTAAACTTATAGTCACAGAGTATAAATATAAATAAGTCTATGATTTCACCGAAGAGATCGCTGCTATTAGTTCCATTTTCAAAATTAGCGCGTTGCTCGTGACACAAGTGTTAACGTCTTAAAATGACGTGCCACCATTTTCAACGCGCCCCGTAGAAAGAGAGGGGGATACTTCCGCCACCAGCTGTCTACTCTCCATCCGTCACATCCGTCTTACGCATTTTCGATCAGCCACGTGATTCTTACTGATACTGACGCGAGTTTAGCTTTTTTTTCCCCATACAAAAAGCGTACAACGCCGCTTAAGAAGTTTTCACTTTAAAAATACCTAAATAGTTACGTAGTTTCGATAATTATTTTAAGTGAATAAACCGTTTATTGCTGTCATTTACAATTATGTGTTTACGTCACCACAGAGAAATATATTCAAATTCAGTGGGTGTCTCGATTTGCATGTTATTATATTGCTGACAAAAGCCCCTAGCTCTGTCTGCGTGGGCAGAATGGCACTGATCATGACTAAGTGACCACGTGACTAAGATATATAATTATATAACGTGTTACAAAAACCCCTTGAAACCGAATATGGTAGATGAGGGAACCATGCATACAACCCCGTAAAATTATTGTGTGCGCTGGGGTGGAGTGCTGATTCATGCAAATGAAGTACGACTTCTTCAGTTGAAAATGTATATGTCACGGCTAATGCCCGAAGTGCGGCTAAACCTAGTTTTAGCCGGCTAAAGCTAGGTGTAGCCGATAGCTGTTGGCTAAAGTAGGTGAAACGATTTGCTTTACCCCTGTAGGTCCCGAATATAGGTTAGAAATTTAAGGCGAGCGCGAAGCGCAGCGTAGCGTGAGCCTTAAATTTCGAGGTTATTTTTTTTAACAAACAACAGAAATAACTTTTTTAAGAGTAAATCGGCTACACTTAGGTTTAGCCAACAGCTATCGGCTACACCTAGCTTTAGCCGGCTAAAACTAGGTTTAGCCGCACTTCGGGCATTAGCCGTAACATATATATTACAAAAAATAGTACATAGGATTTTTAGATGTGTCGTTAATGTTTGAACAATGGAAGATAACGCGAGGGGAAAAGACGCACGCGCTGGCCGGCCACGAGCCCTCTCTGGTTTCTTGACAATGACGTTGACGTTTGCGAGGTTGACAGGTGACGTTTAGATGGCAGTATTGCCAGGCGTGAACAATTATTTTTGTGTAAATCCTAAAAACCGCCAGTTTTTGAAGAAAAATATTGTGTGGGCGACAGGGAATGAAAACGTTATTTTTAAATGTAACGTTATTTCTCACTTTTTTACCGTTAATTTTAACATTAACGTTATGTCAATAAATAACGTTAATTTTAACGTCATTTTAACGAAATTAACGTTATTTTAGTAAATAACGTTAATTTTAACGTTATTTCTTACTTTTTGTTATCGATACTTTAAAATTAACGTTATTCCAATAATAACGTTAATTTTTTACCGATAATTTTCCGGTACTAAAGTTTAACGCTATATTTAACGGTAATTTTACCGGTACAATATTTTTAACGTTATTTTTACCGGTAAATTTTTTGTATCGTTATTTTTTTTAACGGTATTTCAATCCCTGGTGGGCGAATCGACGAATCTACCCACGTGATTTTATGCCATAGAATCCATAGATGATGCAGCTACATCTACTATAAGCAGCGAATTTAAATCCATGGAAGTGTAATTGCAAACAAATATTGTTAAAAAATAGCACCACGGGGCTAAAAACCGGCCAAGTGCGAGTGGGACTCGCGCACGAAGGGTTCCGTACCGAAAACGGCAAAAAAAAACACGTTTGTTGTATGGGAGCCCCCCTTAAATATTTATTTTATTTTGTTTTTAGTATTTGTTGTTATAACGGCAATAGAAATACATCATCTGTGAAAATTTCAACTGTCTACCTGTTGTCGTTATTAATATAAAGCAAAAACGGCAAAAAAAATCACGTTTCTTGTATGGGAGCTCCCCTTAAATATTAATTTTATTATGTTTTAGTATTTGTTGTAATAGCGGCAACAGAAATACATCATTTGTGAAAATTTCAACTTTCTAGCTTTCACGGTTCATGAGATACAGCCTGGTGACAGACAGACAGACAGACAGACAGACGGAGAGCGGAGTCTTAGTAATAGGGTCCCGTTTTTACCCTTTGGGTATGGAACCCTATAAATGACAACCCGCACAGCCAGACGGGCCAGCCATGCGCCCGGTGACAGATGTTAGTTTTTAGGGTTCCGTACCAAAATGGTAAAAAAGGAACCCTTATGGTGTGACTCAGTCTGTCTGTCTGTCTGTCTGTCTGTCTGTCACAGCTGAATATCTCGGGAACTACTAATGGTATCAACTTGAAATTTGGAATAGTTTAAGATGACATTTGCCCAACTATTTTGCAAATAAAAAATAAATAAAAAAAATAATGTCTTTTTTACAACAGGGTCTGAAAAGGGGTCTTAAAAATTTTAAGTGGGGCTACTAGAGCATGTTGGGTATCATATGAAAGAGCGTCGTTTGCACGTTTTCAATCATTTTTTCTTTTTGTTTTAGGCCGCATAGTTTTCGACTTATGATGAAAAATGTAAAAAAAATGACCGTTCCCCCCCCCTTATCTCCGAAGTTTGCTAAGAAAAAATCTGAAATAATTCTATGTGATAGCAGTTTATATAAAGATTACAGGAAAAATAAAACGATGTCTCAATATAGCATACTTTTTTAGAAATTAACAAATTTCTAAAAAAGTTAATTAATATTAGTTCCACTATCGGTCAAGAGATAGCGCTGACCTAAATCTGCAATACTAATTTAATTATTCTACTCTGCAGTGTGGTTTGATGGTGCAATTATGATGGTACGGAACCCTCGGTGCGCGAGTCCGACTCGCTCTTGACCGGTTTTTTATTTTAAAGAAAAGAGAGTTTATTAGAAATGACGTCCTGTGTTGTCAAATGTTGTAAAAGACGCAAAGAAGGCATAAAGATGCAGAGATAACGCATCATTATTATAATAACTAGGCTAAAGTTAAGGTAAAATATCTACGAAAATCTTAATCTTTGTGGTTGGCTCTCAGGACAAGCTTAGTTCGTTTTCTGCTGATATTCTTTAAGAAAACAACCGGGAACTGCCGAAAAGTTTCGAAGTGATCAGCGATTTTCTACGAATTTCAATAGAACTGCACCAACAAGTGCTAAGTAAAATGAACAAAGTCAGACTCCAGAATTTGTTAGAAACGAGAGAGCTTAAGCTTTTTGTTGGATAACTTCCTGATCAATTAAATATAGGTACGTCTTAATAGTACAGTAGCCCGTAGAACATTTAAATTATCAAAAAGGTTACCGTTTGCCGTTGTGATATAGTTATTTATTACGAAATTATACATACTTTAACCCAAGTTTTACAGATCGCAACCTAAAGTTGCCTATCAAGCAATTATTTGACAATTGAAAAGCCTATTAAATAGCTTCTTCAGAGGTTGTTATGCATCAGAGAAATGCTATATAAAGTGCGCCCAAACCGGCTGTATAGAAGCTTACATATACCATTATATGATAACCACTGCAGCCAAAAGTTGTAATAAAAACATTCTCATGGCTTTTATATCGACTAGTTGTGCTACCTGGGCTACTTGCGTCGCCTCGGGTGCTCTTGCGCGCCCCCTTCCTGCGCCTGCGCGCCGCCTGGCACACCTCGCCCCCGGCTCGTGTTATCTGGCATGCCGGCTACGCACACTTCCTGGCGGACTTCCAACTGCTTCTATACTGCTCTCTACGTAATCCAATGGCTCTACCCCATCTCACACCTACAGGCGCACCCTACGCGTGCCCGCGTCACGTCCAGCAACCTCATTTGTAATTACCCTTTTGTATTACCTAACTTGTATTTTCAGGCTTTTCAGGACTTATTTTTAATTTTGACCCTTCTTTTATTTCAACATTTCCTATAATTGCTCTATTTATCTATAATAGCTTTAGTAACGTGACAAGCATAGCGTTCACATTATGAGATATAATCGCCAGTTGTCACCGATCTGTCATAGTATGCAGCTCATTGATCAAGCGATAATGATACGTAATTTAATTCCTGCTTGGCATTGCTGCTACAAAAGCAGAAAAATACCAGACTCTGGATATCAAATTGGATACCTACTGCTCAAAAAAAATGGGACCACCATATGATTTTCCATACAAAAGAAATGCGGTTTGACGAGCTAACTACTGAAAGTACTTTTTTAATCTAAATTCAATCTAATTAAATCTGATTCTGAATTTGATGTTATGCGAAAGCTGTTTTTTAATATAAATTAAATCCTAATTTATTTGAATTTGATTTTATTCGAAAGCTAGAGTCAACTTGCGGATTTTGCTATCGAATTCGACAGCAAAATCCGCAAGTTGACTCTAGCTTTCGAATAAAATCAAATTCAAATAAAATAAGTCAAAGTCAAAATCAAAGTCAAATAAGCTTTATTCAAATAAACTTAATTATTAAGTACTTTTGAATCGTCTATATTTTCCTACCACCCGTTCCAGACTTTTTTAGCTGACAAGAAGAACGGGCGCAAGAAACTTATCAGCTGTAACAGCCATAAGTAACGATATTTACAAACTTTAATATATCGTTACCAAATAATTACAACAGGGTGACAGGATTATTGGCAACAACATAGACTTATTGTTATATTACTTCAACAAAGTACTTATAGTAGCAAGTTATGTGTTACATCATTTCCACGCATTTTGATCTTTAAGATAATCGTCTACTTTATAATAACCTTTACCCATGAGCGTTTTTTTAACATGGTTTTTAAATTCATGCAAAGGAAGATCAATCACTTGTTGTGGAACTTTATTAATAAAGGCTATGCCTTTCCCCATAAATGAACCTCTAGTTTTTGCAAGCCTAAATCTTGGAACGGCAAGTTTATCTTTATTTCTTGTATTAAACTGGTGAATATTGCTGTTCTTAGCAAATGAATCATAGTGTTTCCTTACATAAACTAAATTTTCATAAATGTTTTGGCCTGCCAAAGTTAAAATATTTATTTCTTTGAACAATTCTCTCAAGGTATCTCTCCGCCGTAGATTGTATATGGCGCGAACAGCTCTTTTTTGGAGTACAAAAATATTTTCAATACTGGCAGCTGAGCCCCACAATAGCAGTCCATATGACATTACACTATGAAAATAACTAAAGTATACTAACCTTGCCGTTTCAATATCAGTTAAAAGCCTTATTTTCTTAACAGCGAATGCCGCTGAACTAAGTCTACTTGACAAGGCCTCAATATGTGGATCCCATTGCAGTCGAGAATCTAGTGTGATACCTAGAAATTTTGTACTCTCAATAAACTCGACTTCATCGTCATTCAAATTAATATTTAATTTTGTCTGCTCAACATTAGGTAATGAGAATTTAACACATTTAGTTTTTTTGGGGTTAAGTGCTAAATTATTACTATTAAAACAGTATGAAACTTTAGAGAGGGCACTATTTACTTCGTCCGAACAGTTATTACCTCTGTTTACTTTAAAAACTAAAGAAGTATCATCCGCAAATAGTACTGTCTCACATAAATTATTCGCGTAGTTGGGAAGGTCATTTATATAAATTAGAAACAACAATGGGCCCAATATTGATCCCTGTGGCACACCCATATTGATGGGGGCTCCGGTAGATTCAGTTCTATTAATCACTACTTTCTGAGTTCTATTGTACAAATACGATTTCATAAGACTAACTGATTTATCAGAGACACCATAATGTTCTAGCTTCTTTAATAGTGTTTGATGATCAACACAATCGAATGCCTTAGAAAGGTCACAGAAAATGCCAATTACATCTTGCTTTTCTTCCCAAGCGTCAAGAATATGTTTGAGAAGTGCAATTCCAGCATCAGTAGTACTTTTACCCTTGGAAAATCCAAACTGATTTTTATGAAGTATATGATTGTATGTGAAGTAATCTAATAATTGGGAATATATAATTTTTTCAAATATTTTACTAAGTGCTGGTAGTATAGATATTGGCCTAAAGTTAGCTGGGTCACTTTTATCCCCAGATTTAAAAAGAGGAATCAATTTACTATTTTTCATTAGATCAGGAAAGACCCCTTCGTCAATACATTTGTTAAAAATAAAAGCCAAGTAAGGGGCTAGTACATCAATTATTGATTTAATAATGCTTGTTGACATGCCCCAAAGATCTTCTGTTTTTTTAACATTAATTGTTTTAAAAGCTTTTATGATATCTGCACTATTTATATATTTAAAGGAAAAACTTTCATTGCACTTATCAACACTAGACTCCAGAAGGGAGACAGCGATGTTGGGACAAGCACTAAGAGTACTGGTAGTTTCTGCAGGTATTCTAGCAAAGAAATCTTCAAAAACTTTAGCGACCTCATTGTCAGATTCAAAAGTTTGATCACCAGTTTTTAAACAGAAGGAATTTATATTGGATTTTGATTTGCCCGTTTCTTTATTAATAATATTCCAAGTAGCCTTAATTTTATTGTCAGCTAATTTAATTTTATTTGAAAAGTACTTGGACTTTGCTAAGATACAAACTTCTCTGAATGTTTGTGAATACTTCTTGACAAATTCAATGAAGTTAGGATCACAAGAAGTAGCTTTCTCTGCATAAAGTTCGTATAATTTCCTTCTGCTCTTATATATACCGGGTGTGGCCCAGTCACTAAATTTCGTACTATCATTACATTTGATCACTTTTTGTTTAAAAGTTTCACTAAATTCAGTTTGAACTATGCTAAATAAATGATTATATAGGTTATTGGCTTCAAAATTTGGTTCTGGTAATGTTTCAATTTTACTTGTGACATTGATTCTGAATTTTTCAATACAGTGTTTTTTTATTGACCTACACATTATTTCCCGTTTAGGTGAAACATGATGGTGCTCAATGGAGGCTAATTGTCAACTATGGTTGGATTTAATACAATTTAAAATTGATTTTTCAATGACATTACAGTTACAGAAAATATTATCTAAGCAGGTTGCCGATGTGGGTGTGATACGCGTTGGTTCATTAAAAATATGTAGCAAATTAAATGATTTAAATAAGTTTATGAACCTACTCGACAGTTTGGCTAATTTAGGGTCTAAGATGTCGACATTAAAATCTCCGCAAATCGCGACTTTTTTATTCTTCCTACAGGTCATTTTTAAGACTTCCTCCATAGTGGACTCAAACTCAGAGTAATTTGCGGTGGGGGGTCTGTATACGCATACTATAATTATTTGATCAAGTTCCACACAAGACAGCTCAATGGTTCGTTCAATTGAGAGGGATACTACATCTTTGCGTTCTTTATATTGTAAACTATCATGTAGAATAATAAGTGACCCCCCTCTTATAGCAGATTTCCTATTAAACGAGCTAGCAACTTTGTAATTATCCAAACTTAAAACTAATTCGTGTTTTTTCAACCAATGCTCAGTAACACATAACACATCAATATCTTCAGAATTTAAGAATAAGCTTATTTCTAAATCTTTGCCAGAAAAGCCTTGCATATTCTGGTGTACAATTCTTAAACAGTTAGGCTTTTCTATTGTTAAGTCAGGGCTAGAGGATGCCTCTATTGTCTTATTGTCTTAATAAGATTGAATGTACATTAAAAAAACTTTATAGAAGTTAGCTCGTTTAATAGCCCCTATTTTCTTTTTAGTATGTATAGTATACTATAAAGTTCAGAGGAGAAAGTGGTGAATCCAGACTTTTTGCCCACGTTTTGTAGTTTCTCCACTGCCAGTTTATAAAAATATCAAGTGTCATATCTTGATCATGAAAGAACTAAACTGAGAAAAGACAATGCTGACAAAACTGCTCATCGAACAGTCATCGAGTCAATAAAAAATACGGATTTTCCTATTTCGAATAAAAATCGGTAGAAATCTAGCGCTCAATGCGAGACGAACGATTCAAGAGTTATACTATTTCTATTATATTATAGAAATACAGGAAAAGTGAAAAAAAATCATGTTTTCCTTTGTAGTCTTGATTGTTCTTTGAAGTATCAATACATTTCACAATGGACTATGGTCAAAGTACATAAAAACATTGTTCCCTCCACCCGCGGTGTAAATTAAGTCTTAATTTTAGTGAATGTACGTATTCTGTAATAAATGCCGGAGACGGAAAAAATTTGATAAAGCACCTGGGAAGCAAATTGCTAAAATTGATTGATGAGGGTGAGTTGCTACCTTGTAAACTCAATTGCTTCTAAATTTCTTGTCAATAGTAAAAACTCAGCTAAGATTTTTGTACAGCCATTTTTTTAGATAAATTGGTTTTTATTTTTTCACGCCATCAGCGCTCTTAGTGCGAATCCATATAAATGCAGTAGGCACAAAAACCCTATTTAGCCTCAGTAACACAATTTACTTCAAACATGCTTGATCTACGACTCTCTTTTCTGGACTAACGTACAGAGAGTAACCAAATCCTATGGCAGCGAACGCTCATTTTGTACGAATGATTATTTTTCGTAATAAATAAAAATTTGACATAGTTTCGAATTTAAAATTGAGAAATAAGTTTTTACTCTGGGGATAAAGATCCCCAGATCCTCTGGGGAAAGCCCCAGAGTAAAAACACGGCCACGTTACACGCATAGAAAAAAATTACTCTTAACAGAGGTTACACGCCTGCTTGCCGAGCTCTGCCCCTGTGGAGCGACTCTTTTCTTTTTGGGGTATGATCATGAGGCAACATCGAACGAAAATTACTGATAAGATGTTTAAAGAGATGATTTTACTTAAGTCGAACTTAAAATTAAAATAATTATTCTTATGATCTATAATGAGCGTGTGAGATATTTAACGTTGTTTGTTCAAAATAAGCTAATTAAATAATTATTTTTATAGCACTATCCAATGAATAATTTATTAATATTTATTTTCAAACTGATTTTTAGTTTATATGTTAGTTCACATGGTGATTTGTGTAGCCATTTCCGGTTAAGTGATCCTGAGTAGTATATTATTTCTAAAATCTTATAAATTATAAACTAATTATGTTTTGATAATAAGTTATTGATTAATAGTAATTTTACAAATAATTATCGATTGAACATTGACTATTATAACGATTTTGCACAAACACTTCCGGTAGTCAGAGGCGGGGTAGTGGGTTGTTTACGCCACGTTGGCGAACGGACATTCGAGCCACCGCGCAGTGAACACAACTCGGCCTCCTGTCAGTGAAATCTGGCTCTGAGTACTTTTTAATGGATAAAAGCTAAGTATTTTGCTATTGTTGAAGTAAACTTGCTAAATAAATCATTTTAGTTTGGTTTGATTGAAATAGTGACAGTTTTAAAGACGAAATATGGACTAAGTGTGGTATTTATCTATTTGATTGTTATTTTTTGATCATAAAACAAATGATTTGCTCGTTTAAGTGGTTTACCTTATTAAATATTAAACAATTTCTGACAAGCGCTATAATAAAAAAAAACTTTAATTAAAATGTTGTTTTCTTACAAAACTATTTGTATTTTTAAAAAGTATTTATAAATACCTATTTTGTATCTAGTATTTCAAATATCTTTCTCGAAAGTATTTTGTATCTGGTATCTGAAATACTTAATTTGAAAGTTTTTTGTGTTTTGTATTCCTAATACTTTGTACAGGGTATTTTGTACATCACTGCAATACATTCCTTGTATTTACACGAACAGTATTGTTTTATCTCACGATCACGAATGCGGTTGGTTGGCATGCTCTCGTATTACCTACACTAAAAAAATTTACATGTGCACTATTGTGAACCTGAAATCTTAATCTTCTTAATATTAGGTCTTTACCTATGAAATTGCCGATATTTTGTCACATACAGAGAAAATAATAACTTCTATAATTTAAAATTTTAACAAAATCGTGAATATTACATCGAATTATGATCATGATAGTTAACTATCAGTAAAAATAAAGTCCATATTTTGGCTTTCGTGACATTAAAAAAAAGATCTTGAAAGTGACTCTTTTTTGTGAGCAAAAAAAGGGTGACCGAAGGGGTTGTAACTTAACCAAAACTTATTTTTTCGCTTATCTAAAATGGAAATAAGTTAGCATAGTGTTCAAACATTAGTACATAAAAGTTTTGTTACATGAGTGTTCATGGTTGTTAAATGAACAAAGAAAAGACAGTTAATTTACAAATCTTAACCACAGCTGCTTATGGTGACTGAAAAACGTTTCAGCCACTCCACATTGCAAACTGTTTATATTACTAAGTGTGAACTTATTCTTCGTTTATTCGTACGGCAAATAGTAGGTAATTTAATTATATTAGAACCAGCCACCAATTATTATTGTAGTATTAGGTTGCGCCATCTCTTGACCGATAGTGGAACTATTTTTCCCACTTAGGTTAGCATTCTTAGGACAGCGCCATCTGTTGACTGGTAGTGAAACTAAAAAATTTTTGTTTTTTGAATTTCTTAAAAAGTGTGTTATATTGAGACATCGTTCTATTTTTCCTGTAATCTTCACATAGAATTATTTCATATTTTTCTCTTTGCAAACTTCGGAGATAAGGGGGGGGGGGAACGGTAATTTTTTTTACATTTTTCATCATAAGTCGAAAACTATGCGGCCTAAGAAAAAAGAAAAAAATATTTTAAATGTGCAAATAGCGCTCTTTCATATGATACCCCACATGCCCTAGTCACCTCACTTCAAATTTTTAAGACCCCTTTTCAGTCCCTGTTGTAAAAAAAATATTTTTTTTTTATTTCTTTCTTTTTTGCAAAATAGTTGGGCAAATGTCATCTTAAACTATTCTAAATTTCAAGTTGATACCATTAGTAGTTCTCGAGATATCCAGCTGTGACGGACAGATAGACAGACAGACAGACAGACTGAGTCACACCATAAGGGTTCCTTTTTTACCATTTTGGTACGGAACCCTAAAAATACTACCTTAAAGGACACTTATTAAGCTTTAAAAAATATATATTCACTTAGACTTTAGACTTAGTTCAGCGGCATTTGCTGTTAAGAAAATAAGGCTTTTAACTGATATTGAAACGGCAAGGTTAGTTTATTTTAGTTATTTTCATAGTGTAATGTCTTATGGACTGCTATTGTGGGGCTCAGCTGCCAGTATTGAAGATATTTTTGTACTCCAAAAAAGAGCTGTTCGCGGCATATACAATCTTCGGCGGAGAGATACCTTGAGAGAACTGTTTAAAGAAATAAATATTTTAACTTTGGCAGGCCAATACATATATGAAAATTTAGTTTATGTAAGAAAACACTATGATTCATTTGCTAAGAACAGCAATAATCACCAGTTTAATACAAGAAATAAAGATAAACTTGCCGTTCCAAGATTTAGGCTTGCAAAAACTAGAGGTTCATTTATGGGGAAAGGCATAGCCTTTATTAATAAAGTTCCACAACAAGTAATTGATCTTCCTTTGCATAAATTTAAAAACCATGTTAAAAAAACGCTCATAGGTAAAGGTTATTATAAAGTAGACGATTATCTTAAAGATCAAAATGCGTGGAAATGATGTAACACATAACTACTATAAGTACTTTGTTGCCAATGATAGTAATGTAATAAGTCAATGTTTGTTGCCAATAATCCTGTAACCCTGTTGTAATTATCTGGTAACGATATATTATTTAAGTTTGTAAATATCGTTACTTATTGCTATAAAGCTGATAAGTTTCTTGCGCCCGTTCTTCTTGTCAGTTAAAAAAGTCTTGAAAGGGTGGTAGGAAAATATAGACGATTCAAAAGTACTTAATAATTAAGTTTATTTGAATAAAGCTAATTTTGACATTGACTTTGACTTTGATTTATAAATCAGTAAATATTCCATACAGATATGAAAATTTAAATCACAGTAAAGCAAAAGAAATTATGTAAACAGGAGACGCGTTACGCTCAAGAAAAGTAACAAAAGAAAATTATTGTTACACGAAAGATGAAACCAAGTCCTTTGTTATCAAGTCCGTATTTAGATAAAAACTTACTGTTCTAACTTACTATGTGTTTTGTTTGTTGTGTTTTTATCCATTTCAGAAATCTTCTATTGCTTCCATTAAGTTAGCAGAAATAGGTAGTCTTAAATATTCAGTTTACTGTAGTTAAAGTTTAAATCCGTTTACAACAACTGAAACAAAAAGTCTGTGAAACGGTAACTTAGTGTTGACACACTGTTGTAGCATTTGACGTAAGTGTATACAGGAATTTGATTAAAATATCGGGCAAACAAAGTGAAGTATACGGACCCGCGTTAAAGAGCATGTAGCTGACATGAAACATAGGCGCGATAACAAGTCTGCAGTATGTGAACACGCTTTTCCGGGGCCCAACCATTATATTGGATTTGACAAACCCCAAATCCTTGTTAGGGAACATAGATTCATTCCTAGAATTCTCCGCGAAACTATTAAAATAAATAAATATCCCAATTTCAATTCAATAGAGATGATGGTTGGAAAATTCCACCAGCTTGGGGACAATTCACAAGCTAAAGCCCCAAACACACAATGCAAGATCTAATGATACGGTTAGTTCCTTTTGAAAATAAATCCTACTAATATTATAAATGTGAAAGTTTGTGGGTTTGGATGTTTGTTCCTCAACCACGCAAAAACTTCTGAACGGATTTGACTAAAATTTGGCACACAGATAGTAGGTAGCCTAGATTAAAACATAGAGTACTTTTTATCCCGATATTCCCACGGGAACGGGAACCACGCGGGTCAAACCGCGGGCGGCCGCTAGTTAATAATAAAAGACGGAGGTCGACAATCCTCTCCAAGTTTTCTTTCGCCATTCTTTCTTGAAGGGGCTTCAATTTTTGAACTGGTGGTAGTTTCAGTAGATTCTCTCTTTTCAGCATTAATTAATTCATAAAATTAAATTATAACATTAACTTCAATATTAATTTCTGAACGTCTATAACAATTCATCGCTTGAGGGTAGGCTCACGAGCAGCTTCAGTCCTTCGTGACCGCGGCAGCTGCAAAAGTGCCGAAACGTCGGGAAAATAAAAAATCAAATCAAATACCAACTAATTACCAAAGTACTTTTAATAAAACCGCTCCAGTATCCGTTAAAAAGTGTTTTATTTCATGTCTAGTGAGCACGTAAGCTTGAAAAGTGAATATATAAAGGAATTTGATTAAAAATATTTTAAAATTATATCCAGTATTTTTCTTAACTTTTATAATAAACTAATGAGTGACCTACCTACTAATCTCTAGGTACGATATTATCTTAATGAGTTTTCTATGCGATAATGTCATATATTCCATTCAAAGTCTCATTCATCAGGCGTCATCCATCAGCTTATTCCGGCAGTCTCCGTTACGGAATCGCTACGAGCAGTCGTGCTACTACGGCGAAGCTCCGTAGCAGCTACGTCGTAGACGAAAGTGTTTGTTTGAAAGTTTAGCGTAACGTAAAGCATTTAGTAAAATTGTGGTAAAATATTTTGATTATAATTAATAGTTGTCTTAGTAAAGTGTGAATGTTTTAAAGCTGATATATAGTTTGTTATGCGTATCTGAAATTAAAAACAGTTATAGAGTAATTTAAGAATTTTAAATTATTGTGGAAGCTGATAAATTGTAAATGTATCTTAAAATATGTCACACAGTTTAAAACTTCATTTAAGATAAAAAAAAAGTCAATTTTTTTGTGTTTAAAAACTAATGTGTCTTTAGATAGAGTGCAGTGATTGACCATCTCAATAGTGTAAACTGACGAAAAAATATAAAAATGTAATAATAAAAAAATGATCAGAAATCTCACTGAAGCCTACCAATTTACCGTCGACCACGACTTATGGGATTACTTCGATATGGAGTCTTCGGTAAATGTCACAGAGAGGAGTGACACAACTGTCCCTGCGCCTGAGCAGTTCGTCATAGCTGTGTACAGCGTGTTGCTGGTCGCTGGGGCTGTCGGCAATGTCGCTGTGTTCGTCTCTTTGCTGCGCTCGCGCCGACGGAAGTCGAGAGTCAACTTGTTGATGACGCATTTGGTTGTTGCTGATATGATGGTGACGTTCATCGTCATCCCTCTTGAGGTGAGATACTTTTATAATAATAGTAAAATCACTTCCCTAAAGCTAGGGTTTCCTAGGATGACGGTGCCGTCATATTACGGTTGTAATTTAGCGGCGTAGAACGTAAAATATATGACAGTCGAGTCAACAAGCTTATGACACAGTTAATTGTTGCTGATTATGATGGTGACGTTCATCGCCAATATTTTATTTATAATAACAGTAATTTCAGCCGTCATGACCACCGACACATGAATATAGCGATTTATGAACACAGCAGTCAAAAGACAATGGATTTTGATAGTTAGCTAGGACGCTTTTATATCTGACCGAAGATCATCGGTTGGTTGGTAAGTTTGCACAACCAATGATCTTTCGGTCAGATATGAACAACACTCTGCATAACGCTTGCGACTGGCAGATTCAGATTCATTTAATTGCAAGTCACAAGTTGGAATGGGTGTTACAAGATTGGTAGGTACAAGTGACGCCCTGCTAGGGCACAGCGAACATGAGGGGTTAATAAATTTAAATGAAATAAATTCCCTTAAAAGTAAACAAAAAGCGACCAACCACTTGCTACGTAAAGATTTCTGATTGTGTCTGACACTTGTGATCAGCGATTTATTAGCTTATGGTGCAGCGTCACAAAACTTACCATATACTTTTACGCAGCTAGAGAAGTGATCCTGGCTGCGTAAAATTATCTGGTGACGCTTTCTACAGCATAAGTTAATATTGGCTATTTACGGTACGATTTTCGAAAACCTAGTAGCAAAATCTATTAGAGGAGTTTATAAACAATTTACAAATTGAGCTATTTTTTACGTATTTATATTAAATAATCTTTAAAGTATTTCCTATCTAACAAAAAATAATGAGTGAAATCGGACTAGGTACCTATACGCAGTATGAATTGTAACAAAGTACACATTTTAACTTTCATTCCCTCTTCCAAGGGAACTGTGATGAATTTCGGGATAAAAAGTATCCATTGTCCGTCCTTGTAGTATGAACTGAAATCATGCCAAGTTTCATTTTAATTTATTAAGTAGTTTCGAAGTGAATGGCTGCGCCCATGATACCGACAGACAGACTAGACAAAAATGAAAAAAAAAAAAAAACAGTTTTGGTATCAGTATTGATTATGAGGTTAAGACCTGTAATGGGCCATAGCAGTTTTATTATAAGTAAAGATAGATAGAAAAAAATAATAGGTCTGTTATGTGTCGTTACAGCCAACAAAAAAATACGTACAGATACGTAACCTAGCGTCCGAATTTTAAATGGTCGTTTTTGGCGGGATGCGTAAATTGAAGATCATCGTTTCAGCTATTGTTGTGCAGAATTCATATACAGAACAGAGTTTTTATTTTATTGGTCACGTAGATAATTCGTCAAAAGCTTTTATGCTCTACCGATTACAGGGGGCCTATTACAAAAATAAGGTACGCAATTGCGTAACGCAGTCACTTGGCCACGATAGTCGTCCGAAGTTCGTTGGTTGTAGTTACAACAAACATTTTGAATTTGGCTATCGTAGCCCATAGACTACTTGATGAACGACGTCGGATACGCTAGAGAGAAACTGTCAAACTCACGCAATCACTTCGCAATATCGCATACTAAAGTGATTTGTAATATGAAACAATCAAAACGAAGCACGGACGCAGCTGCGTGTATCGCATTAAACTTTTCGTAATAGATAAGACCCCCTGAATTGTATTTGTTCGATTTCTGTTCGATTCAGTCGATTTGTTTAATTTGCGGGCGTCTGAAGATTGTAAACGATTCCAATACCAAATAAAATTGTTTCCTGTTCCAAATCAGTGAAAAATATTAAATATTTTCTTTTGAGAATTAATTAATTGGGTGACTGGAAATAATTAAAGGCGACTGTTAATGGGATACTTAAATACCTACTAAACCTGGCAGTGGTTAATTTTTTTAGCGACAAAATAACTAAACGGGCAACAAACTGTGGATTACAAAAAATACGTAAAACGGACGACTAATTGTGGGAGATAAATAATTTAATTTAGCAGTGAAAATTCTAAATGAGTGACAAAAATACTGAGTGGGTAACCATTATACCAACTAGGTAACTATATAACTGATTTAAGTTGCCCAATCTGGTATTTTGTAGTATTTTTGTCATCTCGATTAAGATAATAGTCACCTTTTTTTAATAAAATATATGCCAAATTTTAAATGTTTTGTGTGCTCTTAGGTTGTCGCCCAAATAGTAATTTGGTCGCCCGTTCTGAATAACTAGTTACTAGTGGCGAAGGGTCCATACAAGCCGATTCCCATCGGCTTACCTTTTAAAATCCCATCCCCATCGATCCATTATAACATGTCATTACTTAATTTTTTTCGCCAATTCGGTAAGATTAATTAATAATAGCTACAATTATTTTTTATGAATTTCTAAGTATTTAATTATCTACTTAAAAACGCTCGCGCGCGCGCCGCGCCCCGCGTGCAAGGAATGTCAAATCAATTTTCGTACAAAACTCCTTGACGCAAGCCGACGTCCTTTAGCTTCCTTTTTGCACTGTGTCTTGGCGCGGTTGCCACGGGCAACGGTTGATTGTTATTACTCTGTCTCTTTCTCACCAACGCACCACAGTCGCGTGCCTTTCGGTTGAAAATAATGAAAGGCAAGCCGGCCGGCTGTGGCTTAAGTTTTCTCTCTCTTTCTATTTGAAGCGATGTTAACGTTTCTTTTCTCTTTCTGTTATGAAGAGACGAATAAGTTTTAAAATGCAAAATTAACAAAATAAGAACGATAGAAGAAAATACATCGCAAATTAGATATTTTTATATAGAAGTATAATAGTACGTTTCCGCCATTATCATTGTTTATGTGTGTTTCGAACGTGATTAATTAGTTTTTATCAAAATAGTGAATTAGTGAGTGAGAATCGATACTTTTTCCCGGTTTTTGTTTATTTTAATGTGTTTATCTCATGTATTTGTTTATTGCGGTAAGTTTTATTTGCCATAATGGCTTTAATTAATATGGATTGTCGTTTAAGTGACTAGCGCGGCGAAACATTGTTTTCTAAACTTAGTTACGAAGTTATGGTTACGTTAGCAAGATGAGTTTTTTTAAACATTTTCAATATAATTCATCTTTCTACGATAAGGATGACAAGCAGTTACAAACTCAATAAAATGTTTTGTTTTCCATGATTATTATTTCTGATTCCAACTCAGTATAGAGTAGCGCGGGCTAGACTGTCACTATTTTATCAGTGCTTTTTTGCATGGTGAAATTGAGGCCCTAACTTCTGAAGAAACGCGTGAAGCTTGCACCACGCGGTGGTGTTTTTTGTTCCGGATTACCTTCGCCATATTTCGACCCCTCGCCACTGCTAGTTACTGTCACCCATTTTCAACATTTGTAGGCACCCTCAGTCCTTCGTCGACTTAGTATTTCAGTACGCTATATTCAGTATTTTGGATACCCAAAATGGGAATTTATTGTTACCCGATTAAATTTTCTTCGGGTACCCTTTTCTTTTTATATCTCGGATATAAGTTTTTTTCCTTTATTGCCCGTGGTAATACAAAATAAGTGGTATACCGAGAAGGTGAACGGACCATGCGTTGGTGAAGGATTTCGTCCATGGTAGAGGTCATGTACTGTAGGTCCTACACTGTTAATTTCTGTAAATAAACTGTCAACAATTTGTAAATACTATTCTGTAACCAAACTGTACATAATGTGTAAATATAAATATATTTACACATTATGTACAGTAATGTATTTTAATATTTATATAAATAATAATTATGAGTTAAATTTTTTTCAGAGCATAACCAGTTTAAGTACTTAGTATACTTCACTGTAGTTTTGAAAGAATTATTGTTTGTCATGTTCAGTTTCGTCCGCGCGAACGAAGTCGCGGGCATCAGCTAGTACAAAATAAGTGTTGCTTAGAAACGATTAACAGCAGATAAATCTATGATAAATGAATTATTATTAACATATTCGAACAACGCGGGCTTCCTGTAACATTATCATTCGTTTTGCTATAATAGTACATTATGAGACAAGTTAGCTAAAGTTGCTCATTGCACACAAGGCTGGGGCGTAACTCAGCCGAGTGTGCAATGAGCAAAAGCTTACGAGTTTCATACGACGTTTTTCAACACACTTGCGAGGAAAATACAAAGTAATTTACCACACAGCAACAAATACGATAAAAACAAAATATGTCAATTATGGAATAGGCGCGTAGATTTTTTTTTGTTTTTTTCACACGCCCAATGCAAGAATATTTTGCTAGCAAATGGGTGAGTGAGCATACAGCCTACTTCAAAATTATAATTTTAAGTGACAAAATGTAAATATTTTCATATTTTATAACAAAATATTGTGAGTTATTAATAATTTGATAATAATAAATAATTGTTTGACTTAATTAAGGAATTACACATTTATTTATTTCAAAAACGAATATGAATTTTCAGCTGAATAAAACCTCTTTGTTGTTAATAAAAAAATAACTGTATTACCCGGTTAAATTAGGAATGCTTTGTTTGCTCGCATAGAACTTGCAGTAGGGTACTAATTTAACTTTATAGGGATAATTCTATAACAACCTAGTGTTTTATATATTATTGCACGCGTTTGTTATAGCTCGGTTTATGGCCCTAAAAGCGATGTATTAGGGCTCACTTTACGAGCAAGTGTGTTGAAAATCAATTTTTCTATTACGTTTGCTGAAAAATGTATAATTTTTACCTTAGTACTTTACGTACGTACGTACTTGTATTACTTAGTATAATATTTTTTTGTAAATGTAACTAAAATGACAGTTACCAAAATATAAATTGCTTTGGTTTTAATGAAATGTGGCATTACTCGTAGGTTTGACAATATTTTAGTAAAATCCAACCATCCAAATGCAATTTGAAGAGCGCAACGATTCGAACGGCATTCAATTTTTCAACCATGGAAGTTAGGTACGAGTATGAAAACAATCTGCAAAAACCGGCCAAGTGCATGTCGGGCCACGCGCCATAGGGTTCCGTAGTTACCTTATACCATACCATATTTAATACCACCTATCATTTTTCGTTTGCAAAAATAACTTTGTTTTTCACAGTGTTGGTATGAATGACAAAGTTATATTTGCGGTTTTGGAAAATGTGCTATATCTCAAAAACTAATTACTATATCTCGTTCAAACCAATTTTGGTTGAAAGTGTTTATTAAGATCTACAGCATATAATTTTTTTAGATTTTTCACTCTCTTATTTCAAAAGTTTAAGGGGGGGGGGCACACATTTTAATAATAATAATAATAATAATAATAGTAATTTTTTTAGACCTATCTATAAACATCCAACACGTGTTGGTTTGAAGAAAACAATTTTTTTCAGTTTCAGTTCCATGTATGGGGAGCCCCCCCTTAATCTTTTATTTTTCTTATTTTTGTATTAAATTCGTTAAGCGGTTAACAGAATACATCTACCTACCAAGTTTCAACTGTGTAGTCTTAATACTTTCGGAATAAAGTGGCTGTGACATACGGACAGACAGACAGACAGACAGACAGACAGACATGACGAATCTATAAGGGTTCCGTTTTTTGCCATTTAGGCTACGGAACCCTAAAAACGGATATTAAAACTGAATTCGAGCCTTGATAGCTCGAGCATTTTAATTTGGAAATTGTTTGTTACATATTCACTGTTTACTTAAACCAAAGCTAAGTAAAATTTGAATTTCTTTCATAAATATTACCTATGATTATGACTTAAAAAGTTTGTTTGAACTACTTAATTACGGAAGCCAATTGTGTAATCATTATAAAACCTAAAAAGTTCTGTTCCGATTTCTATCGGATCAATGAAGAGGTGAGGGGTGAAATTATGGCGAAGGTACAAAAAGGCGTTTCTACAAAAATGTTAAGCGGATCAGTGGGGTGGGATTTCTATTTCTAAAATTAAGGTAAGCCGACAGGAATCGGCTCGTATGGACCGCTTGCCACTCCTAGGTACCCTTTCCTAGCGACGTCATTTCTGATTTCTATAGAACAATTAATTATTTAGTTTCTTTACTTAGGATCGGAGTCCAATAATGATTTGTCTGTAATTACATAGCTCTTATAGTCTGTCCTCACCAAGTCGCTTCAACTTTCAAATCAACTTGCGTCAGACGTATGCAATATTGCTGACCGTTTAGCTTAATTGACATTAAAAGAAGGAGTATTGAAGGAAGTAGAACCTTTATAAAAGAAGGAAATTCATATTTCATGGACGAGTTTTTGATAAAAGGTCGTTTGAAAAAAGAATCTTGTATTAAATTCTAGAGTCAGAACCACATGAGTAAAAAAACGCTCATGTGGTCAGAACATCCTCGGTCCCCTGGTGTCTTAATACATGTCTAAGTAGGTAGACTATTAATCGTGATGGTTCGTAGGTTACGGTCTGGTCATAGGTATACCGTTGAATAAATTAAAGCATTTAATGAAAATATCAAAGTCCCCAAACTGTTAATTGTGCAGAAAATGAGATGATGTCTATCACTTATTAATAGAATGTGAGCGTAATCGTAACATTGGATGACCTGAACACAATGCTCGAAGATCTCCGTAGTGCTTCCCAAAGAGTGGGTCTCAGGATGAACATGGATAAGACAAAAATCATGTCTAATGCCCATGTTGTGCCCGCTCCAGTTCATGTTGGGAACACTACACTTGAAGTTATTGACCATTAAGTATACCTTGGACAGGCAGTCCAGTTAGGTAAGTCCAACTTCGAGAAAGAGTTCTCTCATCGAATCCAACTCGGAAGGGCAGCGTTAGGGAAGCTTCGTAAAATCTTAGCGTCCGATTTACCTCAGTGCCTCAAGACGAAAGTCTATGACCAGTGTGTGTTGCCAGTGATGACTTACGGCAGTGAAACGTGGTCGCTAACTATGAATCTCATAAGGAGGCTCAAGGTCACACAGCGTGCAATAGAGAGAGCCATGCTTGGCGTTTCCCTGCGTGATCGAATCAGAAAGAGATCCGTAGGAGAACTAAAGTAACCGACATCGCTCGAAGAATTGCTCTGATTGGCAGTGGGCTAGACACATAGCGAGAAGAACCGATGGCCATTGGGGCGGAAAGGTTCTGGAATGGCGACCGCGCACTGGACGACGCTCAGTGGGTAGGCCCCCGACAAGGTGGACCGACGATCTGGTGAAGGTCGCGGGAAGCCGCTGGATGCGGGCAGCGCAGGACCGATCGTCGTGGAGATCCTTGGAGGAGGCCTATACCCAGGAGTGGGTGTCGTGCGGCTGATATGATAATCAACCAACATTTGGTGCATATTCTCATTGGAACCGTTGCTTGTCGGAAGCTGCTAAAGTTATCATCCACTTTGTTACTCATAGTTTTAAGTTGCTTTAGTTATTAAGATTAGAGTAAGATGGAGCTGGCATATCCAAATAGTTGATTGTAGCTCCTAAACAAAAATAGAAAAAAAACCGTGCGTTTGCTCTTTAAACTTTCTGCTATATAAAGACGTTTTTTTGAGAAGATAGGGCATGCGCTATTGAATACAATGAGGCATGTCTTATTAAAAGTGCAAGAGGAACGGGAAATCAATTCTGTGTCAAGCTGGTGAAAAAATTTAAACACTTTTGATAAAAACTGTAATGTGCATAACTTTAATACAAGAAACAAGAATAAACTTTCCATGTTTCAGATTACAAAAAACAAGAGGCTCTTTTTTGGGTAGATGCATTGCAATATATAATAAGATTCCATGTAATATTACAGAATTACCATTAGAAAAATTTAAAGATTCTGTTAAATCTATTCTTATGAGCAAGGGCCTTTACAAAATTGTTGATTATTTAGATGACAAAAAAGCATGGGAGTAAATTGCTTTTGTATTTATATGTTTACTTAGATATGGCCTTTGAAATCTGTTTTTTTTTATATATTGATTGTGTTTGGTAGGTAACGATATAATAAATTGTAAATATTGTTACTTTTGATATGGCTGATAAGTTTCTTGCGCCCATTCTTCTTGTCAGCAAAAAGTCGTCCCGAATGGGTAATAGGGAAAAGAGAAACTGGACGATGTTAATTACTTTTAAATAAGTCTATTTAAATAAACAATATTTCTATTTCTCTAATTAGAGTACCTAACTGTAGCGGCGAGATTATACGCTACATAATAAATGATGAAGAAATGCAGGAGCAGCGAAAAGTATGAATTGAGCGGAGCGGCATCTACCAAGCGCCGCACACAAACTACACAACACGCCGTACAACAATGATACACATCGAAGTTCACTAGATGGCGCCTGAAGCAGAAAGAAATGACGATCAGTATGGCGAGCGAGAAATCAATATGGAAACCCTACATCTCGCTTACGGAGTTTTCTCAGCAACTCAGCATATATACAACTACCAACCATCAACGGTTGGACCGCGGTCCCCGAGCACAGTCACCTAGCTCGGTGGAAGTACTTCCCTTTTCGCTGATTACCTGGCGAAGAGTTCCTGCCCCTACACTAACTATTTGAGATCTGTCCTGTATTGTCCATACGCACTTATCATGTACTTACCTAAATATCTTTTCAGAAACAATAATTGAAACTTACACTCGCACGTAATACCATTTGCATAGGACATGCAGATCTGTAGCCTGATTGATGAAGCATATTGTTTTAGTAGTTATGTGTGGGATTGTTGAATGTAACTAACCAAGTTACTGTAGGAAGGAACCTAAGCTACCGGCCTTAGAGCAACCCGGCTTCCGTCCGGATACGGAAGCCGTGTTGCTCTAAGCTACCGGCTACCAAGAAAAGTTTCTATTCTGTGGTCTTACAATCAATATGCATAAGTTGGCGGGAGCCCATTATTAAAGTAGACCTTTTTAGACAATATAATACAAAATGAAATAAATTGTGCTGAGTCTAATAAAAAACAAAATAGTAACGTAAAAAAAAGATTGGAGTAGATATGAATATATAATTATGTCCTAGGTAGGTAAGTACATTAACTTTATGCCAAAATCACGGTAACGTTTCAAATGTTTATTTGTTTCACATGCCAAGATTGCTATCAAAATATTAGAGCAATATATTGATGCTAATGTGGTATTTACACAAGTGACTAAAGCCGCACGGCGAAAATCAACTGTGTAAATGACAATTCGGCCTAGTAGTCCAATCAACGGGGCTTATGCAACCCGAATAATTCTCCCGTCATTGAAATTTGGCATGAGATGAAGTTAGGTAATACAGATTACAGATGAACAATAATCCAATAAATTTTGTTACGAGAAGTTAGGTATTTTTACCTAAACATGAAAATAGCTTATATCTCTCTGTGAATATTTCTTCGGGCAAAAATGCTTTCTGTATACGTACTTATGTATTAGTTAGAATTAGTATGTAAAGGAATCCAATATTTTTTCGATTTCAGAGATACCCCAAATTTAAGTTTTAATATTTTTCAATATATCTTCTATTTAAAAATTTATCTGCTGATTATTATTTTTTAATATGTTTTATACCCAAATATATATCTATGTTCAGTAATCCAATAAATTTTCTTCTTAATCATATTTATACATAAACGTATAAAAATGGACCGACTATTTTTACACATTACCACTTAAGACCAAAAAAAAAAGATTAATAAAGAAGAAACTTTATTGCCTTACTTAACAAAGCTTTATAATAGGTCTTTACCTATGAAATTGCCGATTTGTATGGAGATTTTTCAAGAAGTTGCATTTTTCACAATAGCATTTTCTTTGTTCATTTAACAACCATGAACACTCATGTAACAAAACTTTTATGTACTAATGTTTGAACACTATGCTAACTTATTTCCATTTAAGATAAGCGAAAAAATAAGTTTTGGTTAAGTTACAACCCCTTCGGTCACCCTTTTTTTGCTCACAAAAAAAGAGTCACTTTCAAGATCTTTTTTTTAATGTCACGAAAGCTAAAATATGGACTTTATTTTTACTGATAGTTAACTATCATGATCATAATTCGATGTAATATTCACGATTTTGTTAAAATTTTAAATTATAGAAGTTATTATTTTCTCTGTATGTGACAAAATGTCGGCAATTTCATAGGTAAAGACCTAGTATTAAAGGATATAAAACATATTAAAAATAATAATCGGCAATATATTTTTTCAATAGAAGATATATTGAAAAATGTTAAAAGTTAAATTTGGGGTATCTTTGAAATCGAAAAAGGATTGGATTCCTTTACATACTTATTCTTAATAGTACATAAGTAGGTATACAGAAAGTATTTTAGCCCGAAGAAATATTCACAGAGAGATATAAGCGAATTTCATGTTTGGGTAAAATACCTAACTTCTCGTAACAAAATTTATTGGATTATTGTTCACCTGTAATCTGTATTATCTAATTTCATCACATGCCAAATTTCACTGACGGGAGAATTATTTGGAAGTCTCCATACAACAAATATGCTCATTGATTGGACTAAAGGCCGCAGGTGACTGACTAAACATATCTGGTTCGGTGATCAAAACTGGAACTAATAATTATTACATATTTTTACCTAGGTCATCGGTCACCGCCATCGTCTATAGACGACAACTACGCCATTGCCGATGTGTCAACTGCGATTCAATTTTACAAGCGATTTGCTAGGTGACTAAAGTCAACTGTCACATGTGACTAAAATCGACCCATGTAAATAGCCCATAACTTAACTGTCAAAATCTATATCTTTTGACAAGTCTCTGTATTTTGTGATTAAGTGTCTTAAGGCGACTATAATCCCACAAGTGGCGCCCTCATCTTAATTAAATTTATTGTTCGGTAAGTACATAATGTATCGAAAATTCACATTTAAGTACAGACTGAAGCTGAGGTTATATAGTTTATTTACAAAAGGTTACCTCAGTAAAATATAGTTCGTTGTAGTACCTAGAAGTAGGCAAAAGTATTTATTAGCTCTGTGCACGATTTCAGCGCCACCTAGCGTTCGCAACTTTGTTGGCTCTAACCGTTCTGACGTTTTGATAATGTACTGGCAGCATTGTGACAAAATATTTAAAAAATACTATTGTGTTATTAATATAAATTTCAAAATTACTGTGATTTGGGTGGACAAAGTGGTGTAAATCATTTTTGGTCATTCATATTAAATTTGGTAAATAAAGTCCGTTTGCTTAGATAGTGTCGCCCCTTTTATCGCGCCGCCTTGTCAAAAGATGCTGCCGTATAAACAAAGGAAACCGCGTGCGGTGTACACCCGCAATTGAATTCGGATTTTGGCAGTTTACATAAAAGTGCCGTAGTGAAAGATTGGGTTTGTTACCGGTATTCCTGTGTCTGAACACAAGTGCTTGTGGGTGTACCGACACTATCTAAGCAAACGGACTATAAAATCTATTCAAAAAGTGTGTTTTATTTAGTTATGTCAGGGTTTCTTTACTTCTTTTTTATTTGCAAAATACTGTAAAACAAGAAGATTAAGCTACTTTAATGGTTTAATTAAATGATAATAAACACATATCAATGGGGTTGGCAACGAAAAGCTAATTGTAGATGTCGCTGCGTACGCTTGTTCCTAAGACAGTAGACGTTCAGAACAATTTGTATGGGAAAATAGGTTTTTTTTTATACACAACGGGGTAGTGCTTGACCTTCATTTCACCTGATGTTAAATGACGATTTATTTTGTGGTATTTTGTTAACGAAAAAGACCCATTGACCCTTAAAAGACTATTCTAAGACAATGCAAATGCCGTAATTTAAAGCCAAATTAAGACGTTTTTATTTTTACAGAATTTATAATTTTTTTTCTATATCTAGATTTTTCGGAAATATGTAAGTACCAACATTTTTAAAGCCTATTTACACAAAATTTAATCATTTTAAAACTAAAAAACAATTTTGTTAAGTAAAATTCCTTTGTTTTCATAGTTCTCGTGGAACAAGCGTACGCAGCGCCATTTTGACAGTTGCCTTCTCCATTGTATCTGGATCGCCAGTAATAAATTAAATATCGTTTTCAGACAGATGACAAAGCCTATATTATTTCTACGTTTTGTCACCATGAGCGCTGCGATCGATTATGTATGATACCCCACCTAGTTCTTCGCACCCAGCGAATAGTGGCCACTTTTTGTTCTTTTGCCCAAAGACTTCTATGTTACTACAACCACACATAGAAGTCTTTGCTTTTACCTAGGTAGTCAAATACCTACAACAGTATGAAGGTATGTTTGTGGTCGTGGCATCGTTCGCGCGTATTTCCAATGGGAATTTCGGAATATAGGTAGCTTTTTCTTCAAAATTCAATTGTCATTAGTTTTTTAACTATTGTCTTTAAAGACACAGTTACTTTATTGCACACACAAGGTTAAACCCACCCTGCTCCACTTACATCCACATCACACGTAAACGCATACACAAGTAGGTACAGCAATTCGTTCTAGCAGGTTCTAGCAGTAATTATTATAATTTTCTTATTTTTTGTAATCATTTTTTTAAATCTCACACGTTCATGGTATCTCATATACGGTGTTTTTACCTAAATGTTTTTTTAAGCAAGAGGGCCCTGACCCGTGACCCGTGGCACAGGTCCTTTTATATACCTATATCAGGTACCAATCTGTCACAATGCAGGTCATATTGAAATATTGTTGTTATCAACATTCTAGTTAAGAGTACCTATTGTGATGAGAAAAATAAATTGATTTATTCATTACTAGCGGCCGCCCGCGACTTCGTCTGCGTGGAAAGATTTTTGCTATCCCTCGGGAAAAATAGACTTTTTTGGGATGAAAAGTACCCTATGTCCTTCTCTGTACCCCTGACAACGTGTATGCAAAATTTCATGATGATCGGTTCAGTAGTTAAGACGTGAAGGCGTAACAAACAAACAAACAAATAAACAAACAAACGGACATTCGCATTTATAATATTAGTAAGGATTCATTCACATTGTTAGTAATCAATATTTAATTGTTTGACTGTCATCAACGAAAGTCGGTTAACACTTTAGTATTGTGTTATAGCAACTTTTTTGATTAAGGCTGCGCAGTCTGCACACTAGCGCCGCCATTAGAAAAAAAAATCATAGTGATTAAATAAAGACAAATTTCAAAATTATCTCTCTGGAGTGCACTCCGAACAAGCTTTGTGGTACTTTTTATCACTTAAGCAATATTTTCTAGCCTGTCGTTTAGTTTAATGGACTTTTATTGTTAAAAGTGGCCACTTTTCGCAATAAAAGTCAATTAAACTAAACGACAGGTTAGAAAATATTGCTTAAGTGATAAAAAGCACCACAAAGCTTGTTCGGAGTGCACTAAAGAGATATTTCATAATTTCTTTTTATTTAAGCACTATGATTTTATTTTCAATGGCGGCGCTAATGTGCAGACTGCACGTTCTTAAGGTTTCAAACGGTACGGCATCTATATCAAAAAGTTGTATGACAAAATACTAAAGTGTTAAGTGGCTTTTGTTGCTAGCTGTACATATCGAAAAACCTTATTAATTTGCTTTTCCATGTATTTTGTAAATGAAAAGCGTTCTAATTGCCTACACGTGTATCATTGCCTGACGGAGATAATTACAACGAAAATTGTTGTAACAGTCTATAAGGAGAACAAAAGAAACCCAATTTAGTAGGAAGGTACACTAGCTCATAAATAATATCTACTTGGAATAACAAAATATCCAACACTTAAATGTAATATTGCCAGAAATAACTTTGATTGATATAAAATTGAGTAGATTAAACCTTCGAAATAACAAGTACTTGAAATATACTTGTTTTAAATATAAGTCTACCTACTGAAATTAAGTAGCAATTTGGATGTAGGAAAGTGTTTCTTAAACTTTCAGAATAAAAAAATTCAAGCTCCCCGTAAAATAATATTATAAGGAAAAGTTAATTATGGTTATGGGCACACGTTATACACAAACATATGTTACGGATCCCCTAAGGGGTTCGTGGACCAAACTTTAAGAAACTGTACCTGCTCATTTTATTTCAATAAAACTTTCACTCATAATAAGTTACACTAGTATTTAGAGCGACTATAACAGGAATGGCTAACTTCATGCCTATAATGTGGCCAGCAGTGGCATAGTAGAACCAAATAAGTAAGTCATCTTACTCATTATACGCACGAACGCGGTTTGTATGTGAGCGCGCCCGTACGTATGCGTCGTCGCACGCACACACTGACAAAATTTAAAGGTGATAAAGGTGCACCAGTCGTGGCTGCGCCATACGTAATCCCGCCCGCACTCACGCACGCTTCATGCCGCTGTGCTGCCGCTCGTAATAATTTGAACGTTTACCTACCTATAGTACATACCATGCTTTCCAAAGATATTATTGCAAAAAAACATTTGTAAGAATGAGGATATATTTTACATTAACTTTAAATAATAAGGCATTTTCGTACTTGACGAAACAGACGAAATTTTTTTTATGTGAATTGTGTAATTTCGTTAAAAAATCACAAATTCCTACGGGAAAAGGTACTTTTAATGCCTATTATTTAATGTTAAGGAAAGTATTCAATTTCAGAATTTAAAGATTATTATTTTGAGAAGTGTAGATAAATAAAAAACAAAAAAACAGTTAATAGTGTAAAAAATATATTTTTTAATATTATGAAATAAAACACTTTTTAACGGATACTAGCGCGGTTTTATTGAATGTACTTTGGTATTTAGTTGGTATTTGGTTTGATTTTTGATTTTCATATTTTTTTTATATGAATAAATACATTATTTATTAAAGCCACGTTTTAATTAATCCTATTTCGACCGTAAGTTTTCAAATCACTTAACATGACGTACGCAATGAAAACTTGTAGTCAATTCCTGAAAACAGTTAGGTTAATGAAAACTGTAATTTGACAGATACATGTGATACATTGCTACTTTTCTTTAGTAAGTTTTTATTGGTGTCAAAAAGAAAGTGCCAATGTATCACATACATCAGTCAAATTACAATTAACATTAACTTCATTATTTTAGTCGATAGACGCGCTGGTCTACCTACAAAAAAAAAATAAAAAAAAATGTATTATAGATCCCTGATGCTAACCCTACAAGGAAAAAATATTTTGTATAGAGATTGACTATGCATTTTTTGACGACCGAATAAACTAGCGATGTGACAGCCCTTCGTGTTTAAGCTGTATCGCTCGCTCGAGGCTCGAGTTGGCCTACTTATTTGGTTCTACTATGGCAGTGGCGAGGGGTGAAATTATGGCGAAGGTAAGCTGATCTACAAAAATGTTATAATCTGCATAGTGAATCGGTGGGGTAGGATTTCTAAAAGGTAAGCCGATGGGAATTGGCTTGTATGGAGCCTTCGCCACTGGTGGCCAGTAAGCTGTGTCCTATCGGTCTAGCCCCCCTACTCAAATGGCCACTTTTCTATTCGTTCGCTAACTTAAAACTTAAAAATAAGCAATTAGACGATCAAGTCACACGTCGCAAGTTTATTTAAATCACAGACATTGTTATATTGTATGGAATTTACAAGCCTTTGACACGTAATTTTGGAGTTTATGGCTTATTTTCAATATTTAAGTTAGCGAACGAATAGAAAAGTGGCAATTTGAGTAGCCCCCCAGATTCGCATAAGGGTCGATCCAGAAAAATCATTAAGTGGTATTTGTGAATGCCTTTAGGTCAATGAATAACACGTCCGCTTAGAAGATAATAATATGTTACTACGTTAGAGCAATAATACTAAGTAAAATAGTTAAGTTGAAAATATCCGTATAAGTAGGCGATATTGGAGGATAGCCAAACAACTTTCATGTTAATAACATTGATCATATAATCCTGTGTGTTGGATTTTGGCTGATAATAGAGAAGAAAGAAAAAAACATGACTTCATGACTAACCGAATAAAGCATAAGCAATAAATAATAAAGTAAAGCATAGGTTATCTTTGGATGATAAAAAGAAGATCGGTCATAAACTCAGAGCTAGAGGCACATATTAAAATAAAAACCGGTCAAGAGCGAGTCGGAATCATAATAAATACACTGCAGAGTAGAATAATAACGTTATTATTGCAGTATTAGATCAGCGCTATCTCTTGACCGATAGTGGAACATTTTTTTTCTTAGGTCAGCGCCATCTCTTGTCTGGAACTAATGATTTTTTTTATTTCTAAAAGGTGTGCTATATTGAGATTGAGACATCGTTTTATTTTTTCCTGTAAACTTTACATAAACCACTATCACATAGAATTATTTCAGATTTTTCTCTTAGCAAACTTCGGAGACAAGAGGGGGGAAACGGTATTTTTTTTACGAATTCACAGATCTCATGCACCACATGTCCTTCAAATGGTATTGGAAATGAACTTCAGCAATAAAAAAAGAAAACGAATTTATAGTTTTCAAAACTTGTTTTACTAAGTAATTGTTATAGAAAATAAAGACGTTTCAATAATACTTCTATACTACCTATACATACTAGGTACAGTTTTGTTGTACGAACATGCATATTCATTTGAATTTTATAATAAAACATTTATTTTAATTATCATTAGAAAATACTAAGGTTTCAGGTTACAGAGATTTCAATTCTATATTACTTTTATACCTACTACATACTACAGCTTTCATGTACGAATATACCTACATACATATTCATTATTTTTTAAGTTAATTTTCTAAAACTTTCTAATTTATTTATTATTAAAATACCTACATAGGTTGTTCAATACTACTTCTATACTACAGAATATACATATAATAGTATTACAAACTACAATCATTGCTACACTCCGGAGCGGAATTTTTTGAACCACTTGTTATTGTCAATTTTACGTTCTCCTGTTTCTGTGTCTATTATTTATTCCACTGGAATCGCTGAGTAAAAACTCAATTTCCATGTCCAGAGCCCTTGTTCGCTTTAGGACAGATTCGCTTTACGACACATTCGCTTTACGGGAGATTCGCTTTACGTCAGATTCGCTTAAAGACAGAAATTGTACAGTCGTTTTAAAAAGTCTACCAAAAAAATATTTTCATACTCCACAAAATTAGGATTTTTTTTCATTTGCTCTCCGCGAAGCGCGAAGCGTATAGAGCGCTTGTGCAGGCTAAATATGACATAAATATTTTAAATATAGGTATGCCAGCATTTTTTGTTATTGTTTGATGTTTTATTAATCCCTTTTTTCGCTTTAAGACAGATTTGCATTATGTCAGATTATCTTTATCGAGTTGATTGTACTTCTGTTGTAAAGCGAATCTACCGTAAAGCGAATCTGTCGTAAAGCGAATCTGTCCTAAAGCGAACAAAGCGAACCAGAGACATGTCGGTCCGTGTGATTTTAAAACCAGCTCGAGGCCCTCAGTTACGCCTCGGGCCTCAAACCACACCCTATTTCCTATTCGTTTATCCGCCCGCTTACCTATACACAAAAAAAAATTGTCGGTTGGGTATCACGGAATCCCACCATACAGTGCTTTTGTTTCGCTCAATGGTCAGAAAAAAT
Source organism: Agriphila geniculea (assembly GCA_943789525.1). Classification (NCBI taxonomy): domain Eukaryota; kingdom Metazoa; phylum Arthropoda; class Insecta; order Lepidoptera; family Crambidae; genus Agriphila; species Agriphila geniculea. The sequence continues at coordinate 16,158,521 of OX038887.1, read as the reverse complement.
ATTCAAAACAATAGAAAATAGTTTTTTTCGGCCTTACCCGTGCAAGGCGCCCGGTCCTTGGCTTTTTGCATAAAGAAACGTAACTAATGTTAATTAATGATATCGTATTCTTTGAATGGATAATATTAATGATTTTTATTTAACTTAGTTGTTTTACGTTATAGTGGTTGTATACGTATACGCCAACGATATAATGATTGTAACTTTTTTTTCGCTTTACACCTTTCTTACTTGCGTGCTGACGACATGCTACTTGGCCAATAATGGCCGAATAATTGATAAGAGGTAATTACCCTTTCGCTACATAGTTAAAGAGACAATTCACATCCCGCGGCGTTGCGCTCAAATAATGTGCACGGATATAAAGACACAATGTTTGATATATCATAAAGGAGCTTCAAATGAAACTCGGAGATCTTCTCAAAAACTTATAATTTTGATAATAAAGCTTAATTTAAGCGCAGATGATCTGATCGTGACAATGCAGAAAAATGAAGTTAAAAAAATACAATTTCATACAAACTACTAAAGTCCTAAAAATACGCTTAACGAATTTAACACAAAAATAAAAGAGTAAGGGGGGGGGGGGCTTTTACTTATGGGGGATAGTTAGTATTAAACCATTGTCAAATCACAACTCTCTGTGCTTCTTTTCATTGTGGCTTGTCGCGGGCTCCATTCTCTGTGCTTCTCCCCATCGTGAGTATCGTGAGCGGCCGCGGGCTTTCACTACACTACGTGTGTGTTTTGAGGATTATCATAAATAAATTGTATTTTATTAAATTATATTTCTGTCTTTCACTTCTTAGATACAATTCTCCTTAGACAGATTCTACTACACTTATCTTTCTTTTACCTCCATAACGTTACATAATACTTTATTATTATAAAATATTTACGGATGTCACTAATTTTTACCAAATTATGCCGTTTTAATTTAAAAACGGTGGCCACACTGCATCATAAGTAATGTTGTGACAGCACAGAAACAAATATCGATATCGACTTTATCGTAGGTATGTAATTCTGGCTAAAAAATATTGGAAAAAAAATACTAACGTTTTTTCTGCCGAAAGAGGAATTTCGTTTTTTCAGAAAAAAAAAACAGTCTATTATTTATTTTGACGGAAGCGGAATGTGACGAAAGTGGCCTAAATGTTTATATTTCAGATTTCCAAAAGATGCAATGATACGAGCTGCCTCGATCCAAGCTTGTGCAAAACATGTTTCCTAAACGCACTCGCACAATTTGCTCACAGCATTTTGAAGTTTCCTACTGTTTTATAATACAAGCTAATAACACTAAACTCAAAACTCAAAATAATTTATTCAGTCTAGGCTTTTACAAGCACTTGTGACACAGAATATATAATAGTACAAGTCTTGTGAATGTCATAGAATCTGTAATGAAATTTTTTTCCCCCGGGGTATTGATGGTATTTACCCCACTGAAAATTTTAGTCGGTAGAGCAAAGGGGTCATGTGGATTCGCGTGGCTCAGTCATCTATGGACTAACTATAATTTTGGGCGCCGTTAATATCAATGAAAGTAAAAGATTAAAAAGATTAAAGTGTCCACAGATCGAAACAAAGTGAGTTTAATAAATCAAACCAAGATTTTTTAATATAGTTATTCCGTTTTAAGGCCTACTTAAACATGAGCGTTATCCGTTACCACCGTGCGTATTTTGTATGGCATTTTTGCAGCTGTTGTCGCGTACGTGATACGTACCGCGTGTTCAGCGAAACTTTTAGGTTGCGTTCAAACGATAACACACGACCCGACCTCAACCCGAACTCAACTCAAACTCGCCTCAACCGCAGCCCACCTTGAAATACATCGCTTACAATTTTGAGTTAGTGTGAAATGTTCAGGTGAGTTTAAGGTGAGTTCGGGTTGAGCGCGGGGCGTGTGCAGTAGCATTGACAAAATATAACGGAGCTTATTAATGTGTCATAAAACTCAAAATTGAAAGCGCTTTATTTCAAGGAGTGGGCTCCGGTTGAGTTCGAGTTGAGTTTGAGTTGAGTTCTGGTTGAGGTCGGGTCGTGTGTTATCGTCTGAACAAAGCCTTATTGCCCCCGCGGACACACCCTCGCGAATGCACCTCGCGCGCCGCCACCACCGCCACCGCTACCGCCTCCGATAGCGGTAAAATTCCGCTATGGTTAAAACAGCGCGTTATCCGCATACCCATTGGGATATCGTTACCACCACCGGTAGAGGATACCGCTGAGATTTGAATCGGCCTTCACTAATCTAAGAAATTATGTTTTTGATTTGATAGATGCGAAAATCTACCAGTATTTGAAAACTATTGCTTAGTTAAATTGACCGGGTAGAATTTCTTGCAGTATCATCAATTTTACTGACTTATTCTAATAAGTCATCCTGTAGATTTTGACGACAACCAAAGGTTGCCTTAGCATCATCGAAGGGCCTAAATTGAAAAAAAAACTACAGACTCATTTTTGAATTTTTGTCATCATAATTCAATCATTATGACATAAATTAAAAATATGAGCCGAAGCGATACCTTCGGAGTAAAATATCGATAGTGTCAAGCACTAGCAACGTTTACATGAAAATGACGACATCGCGTGTACTGACAGATTGGTTTCTGCGTGTGTATGTATTTGTGTGCGTAAAGTTTAAGCTAGTGTTTGATAATTTTGTCGTGTGCGTGCGTAGCAACGTGATCGAAATGCATTAGTGTTTAACACTATTTGTGTGTGCGTTACCTCGTCCCCCGCGGAAAGTGGCAGACTTTTTTGAAAAGAAATTAGTTCTCGTGACGCCTCCTTACTTGGTTAAATGCTCTAAGCAGACAGGAAAATATAACAAATAAGTAGATAGCTATTGGAAATCACCTTTTTTAATACCTACTTTCTGCCTTTTTAGAAATTAAAATGATAAGTATAAACTTTGACAAGTGGAGATTATCTTGATAGTAGTAATTATTGTGTTTCGGATATTTAGAAATATAGATAGGGATATTTAGGTTTGCAATTTGGGGACGGACAAAGGTCAATGGAAAGACACTTATCTTTTCTTTGGTCTTCACACTCCGGTGGTGAAACTTTTGCTGTTCCACTGCTCAGTATGCGTTTGGTATCCAGGATTTAGTGATTTAATAGCTTTATTTCCAACCTTATCCAGTCCGGGTCTTCGATTGTCTATACTTATTGCATCATCTTCAGTGGCAATAACGTAGCAGAATTCAATCTTTTCTTTTCCCTTCATGGGCCACCAATTTATGTTTGATATAACATAAAGGAGCTTCAAATGAAACTCGGAGATCTTCTCAAAAACTTATAATTTTGATAAAAAAGCTTAATTTAAGCGCAGATGATCTGCTCGTGACAATGCAGAAAAATGAAGTAAAAAAAATACAATTTAATACAAACTACCTACAGTTACAAACTCCTTTGCCTTCATTGCTAAAAGCAAACGTTAAGGCGCATACGCGTAAACACACAATAATTAATGTATAGACGCGTCTCGGTACGGTGCGGGGCTAAGAAAATTATAGTTAGGACCAGATCGGCTACATTGACTGTGAAAATGTGCAAACAGCGATCTTTCATAAGATACCTTACCCCACATGCCCTAGCCCTAGTCGCCCCAATTCAAATTTTTAAGACACCTTTTCAGTCCCTGTTGTAAATTTTTTTTTTATTTCTTTCTTATTTGCAAAATAGTTGGGCAAACGTCATCTTCAACTATTCCAAATTTCAATTTGATATCATTAGTAGTTCTCGAGATATCCAGCTGTGACAGACAGAATGAGTAAGGGTTCCTTTTTACCATTTTGGTACGGAACCCTAAACACTTAGTCTTTACCTATTAATTTAGCATCAATGAAAGAAACTCTATAACAGTATGCTGTGTTAACCGCATTTTCTGTTAATGAAACCCACCTTGAGATTCAACCTATTAACCACAAAACCTCATCAAATATCATAATTATTTGATATTGAGTGTGCAGTAGGTACAACAGCTCACTATGACATTCTATTGAAATATTATTGCAGCAGATATGTACTAAGTATTGCTATACCTAGATATGCAGCAGTGTCTCATTTTTACAGCTACAATAAAAGCACATGGATTCTTGATATTCCTACGGCTATAAAAGACGTCAGGGGCCTTGGGAATATACTATTATTGTCAACATGATGCGAGAGTTATTGTTCTAAGTGGGTTATCGTGTACTATGTTTTCCTATGAGTCGAACTTAGAAGGGTGACTTTGTTAAAGGATATTGCAATCACATAAAACTATTACACTTATGGTTAAATGATTAGCATGCCGAGTCAAGCTTGAGCTACCGATCGGCACAGCTTTTTTTTATAGCTCTCTAGTTTTATATCTAAATAGGCAAATAAAACTAAATAGGTACTTGACCGTGTTCACAGGTATCGAAAGTCGGTCGTTACCGAGCTGATTGGGCACAGAATACATAACAGTACAAGCACAGAATACATAATAGTACAAGTGTTTGGGTGAGTACCCAATTAGGTTCGCGAACCTCCGCGCTCTGCAAATTTGTAACAGGCACGTAACAGGGCTGGAAAACCTGGTTAAAATTCGCAACCAGGTTTCGCGCAGCTTCATACATTTTGAAAAGAGCGTTTTTATTTCGATTCTGCTCGTCGAAACCGGTATTATTTCTGGTTAAGCTCGTAGACCGTTTTGGTTTTGATTCCGCTCCCAAAACCTGGTTAACACCAAAATGACCAGAATCGGTTGAGAAAAGATCAAAAAGCCGGAAAGCTGGACTGAAATCATATCTTCGTCATTTTAATAAATTTCAAAAAACTTTCTCGACTAATATCCTACTTATAAATGTGGAAAGTTTGTGGGTTTGGGTGTTTGGATGTTTGTTCCTCAATCACACAATAACTTCTGAACGGATTTGGTTGAAATTTGGCACACAGATAGTAGATAGACTAGACTAAAACATATCATACTTTTTATCCCGATATTCTCACGGGAACGGGAACCATGCTGGTGAAACCGCGGGCGGCCGCTAGTATTCTATATATTTAGCAAACCTGCTCACAAAATTTCACCGGGATCGGTTGAGAAATGCGACCTGTATGTAGAGGAGAACAGACAGCGCCGGAAATCCGCACTGAAATATGATTTTTTTCACTATCTCCGCCATTTAAAAAACAATTGAAAAACAAACAAAAAAAAATCTATACAATTTTCGAACCTGCTTTCACGAGAATCGGTTGAGAAATGCGACCTGTAGAGGAAAACAGACAGCATTGGAAAGCCGGACTGAAATATGTATTTTAAACATTTCTCCGTCATTTTGAAAAATTTCAAAAAACTGGCATGACAAATAAATTCTATATTATTTTCAAACCTGCTCACAAAATTTCACGAGAATCGGTTGAGAAATGCGACCTGTAGAGGAGAACAGACAGCGCTGGAAAACCGGACTGAAATCTGTTTTTTTAACATATCTTTGCCATTTTGAAAAATTTCAAAAAACTGGCATGACAAAAAAAGTATATCGTTTTCAAACCAGCTTACAAATTTTCACGAGAATCGGTTGAAAAATGCGATCTGTAGAGGAAAACAGGCACAGCTGGAAAGCGGACTGAAATCTGTTTTTTTTAAATATCTCCGCCATTTTGAAAAATTTCAAAAAACTGGCTCGACAAAAAAAATCTGTATAATTTTTGAACCTGCTCACAAAATTTCACAAGAATCGGTTGAGAAATGCAACCTCTAGGCTGGAACAGACAGCCGGACATACGGAAGAATTTTTGCCCAAGCTGAAGCAGAGACGCTTCGCTCGCATTTCGTGCTCGCTCAGTCAACAAAGACTTCTATGTGGTGTAGTATACACATAGAAATCTTTGTCAGTCAATAATAACTTAATGTACTGAGAAAATGGACTTACCTAAGCTCAAATGCATTGATTCAAGCTAAAACACCAAATTCAATCGTCAAAATAGACGATCACACCACAAAGGACCCGCCATACACTTTTTCTCAAAAATATGAACACCATAAAAACTTATACTCGTAACCCTGTTGGTGCTGTCAAAATTCTAATTGTAAATATAGCTTTACTCAATTTTATTTAGATGGGTATTGGTTGGGTGATTGGGGATTTAGGTGGGTATTAAAATTACTCTTCAAATTACCCATGTAAACTGACTTTTTAGACAGACTCTATTACAAAAGATTTTTCAACACACTTGCTCGTAAAGTGAGCCCTAATACATCGCTTTTAGGGCCATAAACCGAACTATAACAAACGCGTGCAATAATATATAAAACACTAGTTGGTTATAGAATTATCCCTACAAAGTTAAATAGGTACTTTACTGCAAGTTCTATGCGAGTAAACAGAGCATTTTCAATTTAACCGGGTAATACAGTTATTTTTTAGTAACAACAAAGAGGTTTTATGCCGCTGAAAATTCATTTGCATTTTTGGAATAAATAAATGTGTAAGTCCTTAATTAAGTCAAACAAATATTTATTATTATCAAATTATTCCTAATATACAATATTTTGTTATAAAATATTAAAATATTTGCATTTTATCACTTAAATTTATAATTTTGAAGTAGGCTGTATGCTCACTAACCCCTTTGTTCGCAAAATATTCTTGCATTGGGCGTGTGAAAAAGACAAAAAAAACCTGCGCGCCTTTTCTCATCATGATTTTCATTTTGTTTTTGTCGTATTTGTTGCTGTGTGGTAAATTACTTTGTTTTTCTTCGCAAATGTGTTGAAAAACGTCGTATGAAACTCGTGAGCTCTTGCTTATTGCGCACTCGGCTGAGTTACGCCCTCGCCTGCGGCTCGGGCTGCAACCCACAGCCTTGTGTGCAATAAGCAACCTAAGCTAACTAGTATCATAATGTACTATTTAAACACTTGTTTGACTTAGGCGGTGGTCTGCAACAAACGCCGTAGGTCGCGTCCGGCGTAACGCTGTACGCGGCCTACGAATGCTTACTATGGAAATGTACTAGAGTGGTCTCTCTCACACGCCTGACGCGGCGCACGAACGCCGTGCGCCGAGTCCGTAGGCCGTACGCCGCCTACGCAGTCATTTCGGAGCATTCTGGCGTAAACGCCCAACAAGCAAAAACGTCATATAAGTTCTGACTTGTACGACTTTAAGTCGGATAGCAGTCTTATAATAGTAATGACATGACTGCCAGGTCCTATAGACGTCTTAAATTTAACTTTTTAGTCGTGCGACTAATATGTCATAATAAACTGGTCATAGTAACGTCGGCACGACTAAACTATACGACGTTATATTAACGTTTTAGCTAAAACGTCTGTACGACATGTAGTCGTACTGGAGTCAAATTTCGACTTTTAAACGACGTTTAACAAAATGGCAGCTTTACTTGGTCTTCAAATAACCTTAAAATGACTTTTTGTCTTTAAAACGTCATATAGAGATTAGTGTGCGACAAAATTAACATGGCTGACATTTGTAGAATTAAACATAATTTTATTAATAAAAAAAATATGTTTCAAACGCAAAACTACGAAGGGGCATGAAAATATGAAAAGTATTTACATAGGTATATTATCATAAAACTTTAATTCCCAGACGAACTAAACGGTATGAGAGACAGACACAGTTAGCAAGATATGAAAGTTAAATAATTCTCACCTTTTATTCCTTGTAATAGATTTATTTTACACTCAGATCTCGAAACATAACCACAAACACGAGTCACTGACAAACACTAAAAATCAGTCGTACAAGTGTTGTTACTTGACTCATATACAACGTTTTCGTCATTCAAAAACATCTGTATGACCACAATATAACGAAAGAGTCGTAGTAAAGTTTTGTTGCGACTACTGTACGATGAAAGTGGTAATCTTGTGACTTTTGTATGACCATTAAATAACAATCTAGGTCGTATAAATGGGGCCCTTTTCGCGTTGAGCAAACGTTATTATAACGTTAGTGTGACCTATCTTCTTGGTAATAAGATAACGTTTGTACGACCATTGTACGACGTAAAATTGTTAGTTGGGCGGACGCCGCGTTTTTTTCGCGCGTCACTCTGGAAATGGTGAAATTTAGGCAATTTAGGTAGGAAAAAGACAGAGTACTAATAGAATTAGTTAAATGAAACATAGTTTCATATTATTATGATGCCAGCAATAAAAACAATGTGTTGAATCACAAACGTTGGGAAGAAATAAGCTTGGTTGTTGGTCAACTAGGTGAGAATCCGTTTTATTCACTTGTGTAGGTACCTACCTATTTTGTTTTTGTATTGTGTAGGTACCTAGGTACTTTGTTTTAAGTTTTGTATTTATTTACCTTGCGTAGGTACTATGCGATAAAAATCAACTTAATATTTAAGCACCTACTGATATTCATGACTATTTTCACTTTGGTAAGTACCTAAAGTGGGTATTATGCAGGTCATCTATATTTTAATCGCTCACGTCCGTACACAGATTACTAATCGCCCGTTTACATTGAGCGCATGCAAGAAACTGAAAACAGTTCCGAGCGACCATCGCAGTGATGCTGGAAGCCGCGTCCGGCGTCTGGGACGCTGGACGCGGCTTCCAGCGTCTCTACCGGCGTTTGTTGCAGACCACCGCCTTAGTCACTGTTTAAATGTGATGCTGTCTTTTTCAAACAATATTGTAAGAAAAGGTTCCTTTTCTGTCAATATTGTATTTATAGTAATTAAATATAAAATTTAATTTAAACAGCGTCTAAGTTAAACAGGTGTTTAATAATCTTTTGTAATGTCTTTAATCTTTATAATTTTGTGACCAGTGTTCAACTATTTCAGACACTGAAAAAATGAAGTGAACTTATTAATAAAAGCTGTTTGAAGTCATAATGAAAGCTGAGAATGTTATGTCATGCGGTGGGTTATAACTTTTTGGCTATGATCCAGACGGATCAAGGCCCTAAACCGGGGATAATAAAGGGGATATCCGCTAATACTTAGGGAGTCAGGTTAATCTCTATGTAGACGTTATAGAGAGGTAATACGACGATGTTATTACATCAGAAGGTAATATTAGGTCCTTACTTATGAAATTGACGTTTTGTATGGAGAATTTTTGACAAATTACATTTTCCATACTAACATTTTCATAATTTATTTAGCAACGAACGCTATTGTAACAAACTTTTATGTACAATATTTGAACATTAAGATAACTAAGGCTACATCAATAAAGCGAAAAAATAAGATCGTTAAAAAGAACTTAGCCTAAGTTACAACGGTTAAAGTGGTCATTTTCGCTAACAAAAAAGGAGTCACTTTCAAGGTGTTTTTTTAATGCTAAGAAAACAAAATAAATAGACTTTAATTATGCCAAGAAGTGGCTATGGTTATATTTTAATATAATATCCAGCAATTGATAAATATTTTAAATCACAGAAGTTATGAGGTTCTCTCTCTCTGTGTGAAAAAAAACTCAATTTTCATAAGTACTTAAGGACACAATATGTATGATATAAATTAAAATCTCTGCACTTTAGTTACTTAAAATGTGCGAGTAGAGATGGACCCCAATCGCGTTAATTTTGAATGGTAAAACATTGTCATTTAGGTTATATTTACCTAAAAATCTTTGGTTTAGCTTTAGAATTCTTATTTAAATATTGTCCAAGATTGGCATACTAGGCTGCAGCACAGCTTTTAACAATTTTGAAAAACCGTGGACATAAGTTCTATTAACATCTATCACGATAATGTTTTTAAAGAATTAAAACACGTAAATGTTCACAAAGGGGCGGGGTCTGACGGGATCCATCCTCTTCTCATATCCAACTGTGCCAAAGAACTCGCAACACCTATAACAATTATTTTCCGTTTCTCTGTCCAGACCGGGACGTTTCCGAGTTTATGGAAAGAGTCTTTAGTAACCCCCATTCCGAAAAATAAGAGACGAGAATGTATAGATGAATACAGACCCATTTCAAAACTTTGTATCTTCGGAAAAATCTTAGAAAAAATTGTAACCGCCCAATTGTCGCACTCGTTTCGTAGTTACATTTCCGAGGAACAACACGGTTTCTTTAAGCATCGCAGCGTTGACACTAATATGGTTACTTTTAATGATTTTCTGCTGCGTGCTATGGACGATAACCTACAGGTGGATGCCGTGTACACCGACTTCTCCAAGGCGTTCGATAAAATAAATCATGATCTGCTAATAAAAAAGCTTGCGAGGGCCGGTGTACATGGCAGCCTCCTTAGATGGATCCAATCCTACATAAGTAACAGAAGTCAGGCAGTCTTTGTTAAGGGTTATTCTTCACAATTTCTCCCAGTGCCTTCGGGCGTTCCTCAAGGGTCCCATATTGGACCCTTGCTATTCACAATTTACATAAATGACATAGGTAATTTTCTAAAACATAGTAACCATCTCTTGTATGCTGATGACACTAAGTTGTATCGAATCATTGGATCAGTTAGTGATTGCTATAAACTCCAAGAAGATTTAAATGGATTACATGCCTACTGTGAGTCTAACCAACTATTTCTTAACAGTGACAAATGCTACACAATATCTTATACTCGCAAAAAAAACCAAGTTACTTACGACTACCACATAAATCAAAAGGCATTAAAGAGAGTAACCACAATTAGGGACCTAGGTATAATTATGGATTCGACCTTATCATTTATTCCACATATCGATCACATACTGGCTTCGGCTTTTCGAAATTTAGGTTTCATACTACGCATAAGTAAACCCTTCAAACGACCAGAAACACTAAAAATCTTGTACTACTCCTTTGTCAGATCTTTTCTAGACTTTTGTAGCACTGTATGGAGTCCTTGCTATGAGGTTCATATTAAAAGAATAGAAAGAGTCCAAAAAATTTTTATTAAATCCTTAAATTACCGTCAATATATTTTAAATCAGTCATACACTGATTCGTTAAAAAAGAACAATTTACTATCTCTACGTCATAGACGCAAAATGTTTGACATAGTATTTATTTATAAAATTCTAAATAACTTGGTCGACTCCTCGTCATTGCTGAGCAGATTGTCCTTTGTTTCTCGTGTCCGTCTCCCAGTGCGCTCCTCACGTTCAAAACCACTTTTCGTTACTCCACGATATCGAAAGAATTATACACGTAACTCGTTTATGTATCGTTCCACTAACGTTTACAATAATGAATTTACAGATATTGATTTATTTAATATATCATTGCCAAAGCTCAAATCCGCTCTTTTTCAGAGATTGTGTTGTGAGTAATGTATTATTGAAAAATTTAAAAATGTCGTATGCAGCACTCAACTTGCTATTTGAATTTGTTATTGTTATATTTTTTCAATTATTGTACATCAAGTTGTTAGCTAGTTATCGTTCATACTTAGTTTAATATAAGTATTAGATTAGGACCTGTTTCACAGAATCCGATTAAGTTAAAATTAAAATTAGTACGAATAATTCTTAAAAATGTTATTCCATCTTAAAATTAAACCAGAAGTTATTAGTGCCTAACCACAGACTGTGAAACAGAATATCAATGTAATATCGTCTAGTCCTGAGAGTGGCTCATTAAGTAACAAAATATGATATAATAGATTATTTACAGGCACTATAGGTCTATTTCTGTAATCACATTTACAATGTTATTATCTTGTATACATGACTGTTTGTTGCCTTGAATAAATTAAAAAAAAAAAAAAAAAAACGGTTAAAGTGGTCATTTTCGCTAACAAAAAAGGAGTCACTTTCAAGGTGTTTTTTTAATGCTAAGAAAACAAAATAAATAGACTTTAATTATGCCAAGAAGTGGCTATGGTTATATTTTAATATAATATCCAGCAATTGATAAATATTTTAAATCACAGAAGTTATGAGGTTCTCTCTCTCTGTGTGAAAAAAACTCAATTTTCATAAGTACTTAAGGACACAATATGTATGATATAAATTAAAATCTCTGCACTTTAGTTACTTAAAATGTGCGAGTAGAGATGGACCCCAATCGCGTTAATTTTGAATGGTAAAACATTGTCATTTAGGTTATATTTACCTAAAAATCTTTGGTTTAGCTTTAGAATTCTTATTTAAATATTGTCCAAGATTGGCATACTAGGCTGCAGCACAGCTTTTAACAATTTTGACAAAACTAAAGCGAGTGTTTTTCTGTAAAAGAAACTTAAATAGTAACGATTTTGTTTTGGTTTTATCGTTGATAATTAGCGCGATTGGGTCTGATAATTTATGTCACTGGTTGTTTTTATGTTGGCAATAAGCATGGGTCTAGATAAAACTAAATAAATGATTATTAAACCGTCATAACTTGTATCTCGACCGCATCAAAAGTTAATGTTTTATTCACTGAAAATTAACATACTTCATAAAGAGTTAAATCGTTGGAGGTGAATATAAAATAACAGTTAAGACTTAAGGCACCTTTTCTGCTCTCAAATATTGAGAATATTAAAATTTTCCTTGTCTGCTTATATTCACTTTCTTAAAATTTCTGCGCAGTATCATCAGTATCTTCATAATATTCTAAAGGTACTTAGGATCCTTTTACGAGGGAGTTATAAAAAAATTACAGTGTCTTATATTTAAGTGAGTACGAAAAATATAAAGGCTTAAAGGTGTGCGTCTACTGCATCGAAACCGGAGCGACCAGCGCGGACGGATTTTTGTTTTGTATGAATGGAGAATGTCACTGGGTCTGTTAAATCATTTGAAACTTTATGACCATGTAGCTTAATATCTAGTAATATACATGTTTTACTTTCATTTAAATCAAGCGAGTAGTTTAGAAGTTATAAGGGTTCGAAGGAAATGCCAAGCGCACTTAAATATGTGCTTTATTACGCAAGACGTAAGGTTCACCTCTATGACCAATGACGTCATTCTACAACACAATATAACAGTGTTCTAGGCCACATAACTTTTCTGTTTTAAATATCGCGAAAATTTCTTCACAGTTGTGCATGTGGTATTTGACAAGTCACTAAACAAAAATCGCTGTTATTCTTCATTGACATTTTCACGCCATAGAAAAGCCATACAAATTGAAAAAATCCGTCCGCTTCGGCCGATCCGTCCGCTCCGATGCCATGCGCACGTTTAGAGGCAACTGGCAATGATACTTTTAATTATATTTCATTCGCTTCATTCTTCAGATATAAATACCACAATGTAGTTTCTTTTCATCTTACTGGCAACTCGCACTTTTAGAGGGTATCACTGTATATTTTTTTTAACGCTCCCTGCTCGACCGCGCCCATCGTCGCGTTCGTTCATTCTTTTCTTTTGCGCGGCAACCGACGCACGACCTAAAAAAGTTACATTATTTCTACGACTAATTGATCGTTGATCATGCCTAAACGTAAAACTGTGGAGTATTATGAAGAAAAAATAAGAAAGTTAAAAGAAAAGCCGAAAAGACGACGACGTCACTTGGTTTATTCTTCATCTTCAGATGCCGAAGCAAACGAAGGTAATTAAGTGCATTTACTACCGACATAATTTCGAAAACTAAGCATCTCTAAGCTACCGTAGATTTAATTATTATGTGATAACAAAAAAAAAAAAAAAAAAACTAACTTTACCCATGTTTGGGGGGTAGCATGATGCTCAAAAAACCCGTAAGTTTGACAAAAGTCAATCAAGTGGGTACAAATTATTCTTGTTACGTTACGTAACTTTCTAAAGCACGTAATTTACATGCTAGAATTTTCATTTACATAGATGTCGGTACACACGAAGAATACACCGGTCCAACGACGGCGCCGGCGCCGGAACCGGAGCCCGTGAACATCGCTGGCGATAAAAACCCTGCTGACGTGGGAGGTGATCCGGCTTCGGGACCCGTACTCACACCTGAGGAACCTTCGGTGCCACAAACCCAGCCAGCCGATTCACTTGACCTCGACCCTGCGCTGTTGTCTGCGTTGGGCGAAGCCGTCGTAGACACTCCGACCTTTGGTGAAAACATTCACACTAGCCTCGCACAGCGGTGGCTACCAATTCTTAAAAAAGGTTTATTAAAAGACTGTAGGACGAAACTTTTAAATGACTACCCAATCCCAGAAAATTGTAAATTGCTTAAAGCACCAACTTTGAATTTCGAAATATCAGCAGCAGTGGTCGAAGTAGTTCGAAATCGAGATAAGAGTATACAAACGAAACAGGACCAGTTAGGCCATGGTATTACAGCCATAAGCAAAGCCATCACAATATTACTCAGTAGTGACGACAAAGTCAACGCTATTAAAGTTCTTTCTGACGGTTGTCGGTTATTGACCGACCTACATTATAGTGAAACTGAACTTAGAACCAAACTCATAACACCCTGTCTCCAAAAATCCTTTTTGACAATAATTGAAACTCAGGATAGGGATGAAACCCTCTTTGGCGCTAATTTGTCCGACAAAATTAAAACAACTGCGCAGGCGTCAACCTCATCCACAATAAAGCCCAGATACTCGGAAAACTGGCGCCTGCCCGGCCGGCGGCGGCCTACTCCGGCAAACGTGCCCAGCGGCACTGATACAGGTACACGCGGCTAGACTAAAATATTTTTCCGAGTGTTGGGCTTCCATCACTAACAACAAGGTTGTTCTTAATTGGATTTGTAATGGGTATAGAATTCCTTTATGTAAGGACATAACGCAACGTGGGGTACCACGTAATTCATTTTCTCACCATGAAATACACTTAGTATCGAAAGAAATCGAAAAATTAAAATTTTTGGGCGCAATTTCAGAATGCCAACCGTGTTCAAATCAATTCATATCGAAAGTTTTTTTGACGATGAAGTCAAATGGAACATATAGATTTATTTTAAATTTGAAGCCATTTAACAAGTTTGTTCAACACGAACATTTTAAAATGGAAGACTTCAGAACGGTTTCTAAACTTATTCAACCATTTATGTATATGGCTTCTATAGATTTAAAAGAATCATATCTTCTTGTACCGATGAATGATGATCAGAAAAAACTTTTACGGTTCAATTTTGAAAATAAAATATACGAATTTAATGCATTACCTTACGGACTATCTTCGGCGCCCCGAACATTTACAAAAATTATGAAAGAGGTCATGTTATACCTTCGCAGTCGCGGTTTTTTATCCGTTATTTATTTAGATGACATATTATGTCTAGGATTAACCTATCAGGAGTGTAAGAAAAACGTCGAGACGACTTTAAAATTATTACATTGTTTGGGGTTAGTGGTTAATTATGAGAAGAGTTCATTGTGCCCATTACAAAACATTAAATTCCTCGGTTTTCATTTTGATTCCGTCAATATGACGATGTCCTTACCTTTTGAAAAACGTGTTTATATAGAAACACTCGCAAAAAAAATATTATAACCTACCGTCCATCACAATAAGGGAATTTTGCCACTTTTTAGGCGTGTTAACAGCAGCTTGTCCCGCTGTACGGTATGGGTGGTTATACACTAAATGTTTGGAACGACAAAAATACCTTGCGCTTAAAAATTATCAAAATTATGAAATTAAATTTAGACCATCGAATGTGATTTTGCCCGATTTGAGATGGTGGATCGAGAATATTCACACGACACTTAAGCCACTTAATTCAGAAAATTACGAGTTAGAAATTTTTACTGATGCTTCTCGGTCTGACTGGGGCGCATTTTGCAACGGCAAACGGGCAAATGGCAAATGGAAAGATAGTGAAAAATTACAACACATTAACTATTTAGAACTTTTAGCAGTATTTTTTGGACTGAAATGTTTCGCTCGCAATTATAATGATATTAACATTTTGTTACGGATCGATAATACTACAGCTTTAAGCTACATAAAGCGAATGGGAGGGATACAGTACCCTCACCTTAATAACTTAGCCCGCGAAATTTGGCAATGGTGCGAAAAGCGAAATATTTGGCTTACCCCTTCTTACATCAATACTAAAGATAATAAAGAAGCTGACGAAGAATCGAGGAAAACAAATCCCGATATCGAATGGTCACTAAATAATAATGCTTTCCAGAAAATAGTGAATTTCTTTGGAAAACCTAATATAGACTTATTCGCTTCTCGTACCAATGCTAAATGTAAAAAATATATCTCATGGAAGCCAGACCCGGAAGCACTAACCGTAGACGCGTTTACTATACCGTGGAAAGATTTCTTTTATGCGTTTCCACCCATAACATTAATTCTTAAATGTCTGCAAAAGATTAATAGTGATAAAGTTGAGGGTATTTTAGTATTCCCATATTGGCAGTCGCAACCCTGGTTTCCACTACTTAAAGCTATGCTTATATCAGACATACTTTTTTTAGAGGCAAATACGGATATGTCCATATCTCATTCCAGGAATCACCACTTCACCGACCTTACCCTGGGTGTAGCCAAGCTCTCCGGGAGGCGTTTGTCAAGCGAAACGCACCGGCCGCCTCGTTAGACATCATGATAGCTTCACTAGCCAAAAATACCCTAACTCAATATAATGTTACTTACAAGCTCTGGTGGTCATATTGCGATAATCATTCTATTGATCCCTATACACATTCCATATCCAATGTAATGGCTTTTTTAACTGAACAGTTTAACCATGGTCAGGCCTATGGCAGTTTGAATAGTCACCGTTCCGCACTTTGCCTACTTTTAGGAAACGATCTCGGCTCTGATCAACAAATCAAAAGGCTGCTAAAAGGGGCCTTTAGATTAAGACCTTCTTTACCAAAATATGGTTTCACTTGGGACCCCCAACTTGTGTTAAACTATGTTTCTAAATGGGTGCCCAATGAAGATCTGGATCTTCAAAAATTAACCAAGAAAATGATTATTATACTCGCTTTAAGTACTGCTCATAGAGCTCAAACCTTGTCATTAATCAAATTAGACGATATCGTACAAAATGTAAACGGCATTCAAATTATGATTAAAGATTTAATTAAAACTTCATCGGTCAATCGAGATCAACCGATACTGTCCCTACCGTATTTCACTGAAAACTTGAATATTTGTCCGGCTACTACCATAAGAGCCTATATATCAGCCACCGAATCCATTAGACCTAATTCCATAAAAAACTTTATATTAACAACTAAACAACCCTACCGCGCGGCAAGCGCACAGACTATTAGTCGGTGGATAAAGCAGGTGCTGGCTGAAAGCGGCGTGGATGTGGCACAGTTTAGCGCACACAGCACTCGTCACGCTGCGACATCCGCAGCGCACACAGCCGGCGTCTCGCTTGACATTATACGTAAAACCGCTGGCTGGACACACAGGTCCCAGACTTTCGCTAGATTTTACAATAGGCCATTGGCCCAAGAAAATAACTTCGCCGCTGCTGTATGTTTACCCAATAAAAGTTAAATTATTGTTAAGTTAAACTTGGTTACAATGTTGATTAATAGGACAACCCAATTTGTAATTGACTAAATACCTTTTTTTCTGAAATTATAACAACTTATGATTTAAATTGTATCTGGTGATTATTACAGAATTGTAATTATGATGATTAAAAAAGAAAATATATTATGAAATCATTAAATACTTCTTTTATTCATAAAAGCATATTTAACCATTAACAAAATTCCTTACTATAAATATCTACATTGTGGTATTTATATCTGAAGAATGAAGCGAATGAAATATAATAGGTGATCAAACGAACTTCCAAGTGAAGTTCGATCACTATTATATGAATTCGCTTCATTCGAAGATATAAGAACCCTCTCTACCCAAACCCCCTAGTAAATTTTGTTAATGAACTCTAAAATAAATGAACGAACGCGACGATGGGCGCGGTCAAGCAGGGAGCGTTAAAAAAAATATACAGTGATACCCTCTAAAAGTGCGAGTTGCCAGTAAGATGAAAAGAAACTACATTGTGGTATTTATATCTTCGAATGAAGCGAATTCATATAATAGTGATCGGACTTCACTTGGAAGTTCGTTTGATCACCTATAATATCTCCATAGCGGCCGTGAAATCTACTACTTATGATTTCCGGTTGTAACAGCTTTTATTTTCCTTCATAAAGTTTATGCAGAAGGAACATCGAATTGTAACATTATTACATTTTGTTATCATTTTGATACAAGATCGTAATCGTATGGAATTTTGTAGATTACGATGTAGAAACTAATACCCAAGGTTGATTATAAATTATTTCTTAAAACTATAGTATTTTATTTATTGATTATCATAATTTGTTCATCATATTAATATTATATACCGCTCTAACGCCGAGATCAGAGTTTTGTTTGAATTAAAGTGATTACTCACAGGAATCGCGACGAGGAATCTTAATAAGCCTTGTTACTAAGAAATAATGTACATTTTTTAATTGTAATACTGACATATTTTGATTGTGTTACTAATAAATAATTACTAAAAATATAAAAGTATTTATCAGCTTTCTTACCCACCTAACCTACAGAATATAAATTAAAACAATTCACTGGTTGAAAAAGTTAATTGACTACATAATAATATATGAATTTATTACCTCTTATATAAAAGTGAAGGGGTGACTGACAGACTATATTGCCCAGCCCAAACCACTGAACCTACAGACTTAAAATTTTGTACATAGATATTTTATACAGTGTTAACACCCACTAAGAAGGGATTTATGGAAATTCTACCCCTAAAGGGTTGAAAAAAGGGTACTAAGTTTGAATGGAAAAAAAATATTAAATAGACATTTTGACTTGAAACTTCGTAGGAGTGCTTCTTAAAACAAATAAGCAAACACGTGTTTCGTGGTTTTTTAAAAATCAACCCTTTAGGGGGGAAAGGGGAAAAAAGCCCAAAATGACCGACAAATCAACGCACAGCCCAAACTACTGAACCTAGAGACTAAAAATTTTGTACACAGATACCTTATATAGTGGTAAATATTTATTAAGAAGGAATTTTTTGGAAATTCCACCCCTAAAGGGGTGAAATGGAGGTTCAAAGTTTGTATGAAAAAGAACTATTAAATAGACATTTCGACTTGAACCTTCGTAGGAGTACTTCTTAAAACAAATAAACAAATACGTGTTTCGTGATTTTCCGAAAATCTATCTTTAAGGGTCACCCCCTTAAAGGTTGATTTCGCAAAATCACGAAGGGCAAAAAAAGCTCAAAATGACTGACAAATCAACGCACAGCCCAAAAACTACTGGACCTAGAGACTTGAAGTTTTGTACACAGATACCTTATACAGTGAAGGCATCTACTAAGGAAGGATTTTTGAAAATTTCATCCCTAAGGGGATAAAATAAGGAATTAAATTTTGTATGAAAGTCCCTCAGTTTTGAAGCTAGGATCTCCAAATTTTGTGTTAAAGCTGTCGATTGAAAATTAATAATAAATAGCTCAACGTTTTTCAAAATTCTACCCCCGAAGGGGTAAAAAGGGGGATGAAGTTGTGTATAGAAGAAAATCCTTCATTTTCGAGTTAAAAAATCGCTAAATTTATAATTTAGGCTTCTGGATGGAAATCTATCGCAACGTATTTATTATTTGTATTTTAAACCCTATGGGGATGAAATGAGGATGAAATGGGGTAAATAGACCTAAAATTAGATATGGATGTCGTTTTCTGGGATGACGATTGCAAAAATGACATTTATTTTGGAGTCCAACACGGTGGACATGATTTAACCCCTAAAGGTGTGTAAATGGGGTGCAATTTTTGTATGGAAAAATAATATAAATTACATTACAACTTTAAATTTCATAGGGGCACATCTAAAAATAAATAGACAATTATGAGTTTTGTTATTTTGAAAATCAACCCCTAAGGAGGTAAATGGGGTAAGTAGACATAAATCGATATGGATGTCGTTCTTGAGGTTTTATTGCTGATTGCGATAATGACATTTATTTTGAAATCCAACATGGTGGACATGATGGAGAGAGGGAGGTGGGACAGGGAGAGATTATTGTAATAAACTAGCTTTTGCCCGCGACTTCGTCCGCGTGGATATTAGAGAAAATCATTAGGGAACCTTCAACGCAAGCCTCGTGCGAGGCCAGCCACACGCGGCAAACGTCTTGCCTCGCGAGGCAGCGCGCTTGGTGGGGACCCGTCTAATCGCGTAAAAACGGCTGGTTGGATCCTGTTTGAAGGAAGCATATAAGAACATAAAGCCTAAATTCTAACAATAAAAGTGGTAGACAGAAAACTTTTATAATATTATTCATAGCCTATTTGTTTTGCGGTATATCTGATTCTGAATTAGTTTAGTGGTTATTTACTCTGTAAGGCATGATCGCAGTATTGAATCTAAACCAAATATTTGCAATTTGGAGCTCAATAATGAGATTTTATTTTATGCCGTATTTATTTATTATTGTATTTATTCAGTGAATATATACAGACAATGACGCCTGTAGCATACCTTCTATACTAGGAGGTCATAACAATTTTGGTAACGATCGCGTAAGTGGCTGACTCTGGGTTCACGGGATGGAGAGGTACTGTCTGATGCTGTCACTAAGGCTGTCAGCCATTTACCTTATCGTTTTTTTGGTAACGATAACACATTTTTCAGCATATAAAATAATATAAAAAGCTGCATATTAAAAGAACGCAACCACTTCACGCAAACAGGCCGACATATTTAGCATCAGAGAGTGCCTCTCCATCCTGTGAACCCAGAGTCAGTCACTTACGCGATCGTTACCAAATTTGTTATGGCCTCCTAATCTATTCGCTGTACCAACGAAACCACAGTAGATTCCGCCCGCCACGACTTGTCTTTTACCGACTACGATATTGCAACTGTAGCAGGGTTCCCCATATTTTTTCTTAAGGAGATCGTCCTAGCAAAAATTTATGGCTAAAATATCGACATTTTGACCGTTTAACCTACCAAACATTTATCAAGAAAAAAAATCCATAAGTACTTAAACTACGTTGGGACCCAATGTAGTTTTAATTATGGATTTTGAAGTAAAAACTTCTTTATTGGCGTTGTACGCTTTTCGTAGTAGTTCAACGCTTTTGTATGGGGAAAAAATGCTAAACTCGCGTCAGTAAGAACCACGTGGCTGATCGAAAATGCGTAAGACGGATGTGACGGATGGAGAGTAGACAGCTGGCGGTGAAAGTATCCCCCTCTCTTTCTACGGGGCGCGTTGAAAATGGCGGCGCGTCATTTTAAAACGTAAACACTTGTGTCACCAGCAACGTGCTAATTTTAAAAATGGAACTTGTAGCAGCGATCTCTTCGGTGAAATCATAGACTTATACTCTGTGACTATAAGATTAAATCGTAGCATGCGTGCATGTACTCGTAGAAATTAAAAAGGCCACTATAGTAATAGGAAAGAAATAATTTTAATCCTTTGCCGCTGATTTCAAAATATCAAAAATGCACAACGTTAATATTCAAGTTTTCACTTCTGTAGGCACTCCCGGAGTGCCAACCGATTTTTTTTTCTTGGTTTGCACCCAATGGTTGGGTGCAAATCTGTTATCCTTGGCGATCGACTTCGAAATCTCTCGCGATCGACCGATCGGGACAGAATACAATTAAGTAGGTATTATATGGGCACCTATGATCTAGTGTTTGAAGCATTTTTGTCTAAATTCTCTGAATGTGTATGTATATGGATGCACCAGAATATTCTAGGTAGGTATGTAATTGATATTTATGTTATTAGACATAATAAAGTACTTATTGAGGAAAGGAAAACATCCAAAATCTTCGGTCGTAGTAAAGCAATTCGATAATAGGGCCCCGACAGTAGAGCGGCATTCTTGTGACGATAATTAAATGATCCAATAGCTTTTTATAAAAATGATTTTCGTATTATAAGCATAACGGGCAAGTGGAAAGGGAATTGGTATTTTGCTTTCTTAAATTATGTTAAACTAGCACTACAAACTAATATTTTCACTAAAAGCCACCCAAGGCTTAGTCCCCGTAAATTATTAGGATTTTCATACAAAATTAAAGCAAAAGCGCTGCTTTAATTTTGGTTAAAAAATCATTTGCTGGTAGGTATTTCTTTTAATTAAAACATGTTTTATAGTAATGTTTTTTATAAAATAAATATCCTCGAATTGAAATTGCTATTAATTGTGACATAAATCCAAACAAAATTCCCTGACAATAATTTAAAACTAAGCTCACAGTTCAGAACTACATTACATAATAACTTATTATGTATACTTAGTAAAAAATTATAGTTTTAACTAGAAAAAACTAGTTCTAATAAAGGCATAATGTTAAAACTAGTTTTCACTATGGTAAAGGCATTTGAACTAAAAACTGGTTTTAACTGAAAACTGAAAAGTAGGTAGGTAGTTGACATTTTGATTCCTGTAAATTGTACTCAGTAGGTATATTGTTACTGCAATGACCTTATTTTTTAACAGAGTCGTCAAGATGCTTCTTCAGTTGAGTAGTTTGATTGTAAAATGTGGAAGTGAGAAAGTGGTGTACGCGGTGTATATCGCTATCCTGCTCTATAAAAGCTGTTCCTTGTTATTTGTCACTCGACTTAAAGGATTTCAGTTTATGCTGATTGCTTTCTTGCTGTGTCAACTTTATTGGGACACGAGATTCTTTGTCATTAAAAGTGACCTCAATTGTATACAATACAGTTGAGTAAGATCATTCTTACCTACTTAATATCTAAAAAGATGCACAACTTTTTTTTTATATTTCTAGATATTATATTTAAAAAACCGGACAAGTGCGTGTCGGATTCGCGCACCAAGGGTTCCGTACCAAAAAACAGCAAAAAAAAAAATAAACACGTCAGTTGTATTATGAGAGCCCCTCTTAAATATTTTATTGTTTTAAGTATTTTTGACAGAAATTCATCATCTGTGAAAATTTCAATTGGCTAGCTGTCACGTTTCATGGAATACATCCTGCCTTTCTATTGTCTAATTTCAAAATCTATCGCAACCGCTTTCAGGATGTAACACATTGAAGGTTCTCTTTGGCACAAATAAAAGCATACCAAAGAAATGCAGCAATGTGTCACATCCATGTGTCAAACGAAAGCGATTGCGATGCGATAGATTTTTAAATTAGCCAATTAGCCCCTTGGTGACAGACAGACGGAGAGTGGAGTCTTAGTAATAGGGTCCCATTTTTAGGGTTCCGTACCAAAATGGTAAAAAAGGAACCCTTATGGTGTGACTCAGTCTGTCTGTCTGTCTGTCTGTCACAGCTGGATATCTTGAGAACTACTAATGGTATCAACTTGAAATTTAGAATAGTTTAAGATGACATTTGCCTTACTATTTTGCAAATAAGAAAGAACTAAAAAAAATAATATATTTTTTTACAACAGGGACTGAAAAGGGGTCTTAAAAATTTGAAGTGAGGTGACTAGGGCATGTGGGGTATCATATGAAAGAGCGCTGTTTGCACATTTTAAAATATATTTTTTTTCTTAGGCCGCATGGTTTTCGACTTATGGTGAAAAATGTAAAAAAATACCGTTCCCCCCCTTATCTCCGAAGTTTGCAAAGAGAAAAATCTGAAATAATTTTATGTGATAGTAGTTTATGTAAAGATTACAGGAAAAATAAAACAATGTCTCAATATAACAAACTTTTTTAGAAATTCAAAAAACAAACAAAAGTTCTTTAGTTTCACTACCAGTCAACAGATGGCGCTGTCCTAAGAAAAAATAGTTCCACTATCGATCAAGAGATGGCGCAACCTAATACTACAATAATAATAATTGGTGACTGGTTCTAATATAATTACCTACTATTTGCAGTACGAATAAACGAAGAATAAGTTACTACTTAGTAATATAAACAGTTTGCAATGTAGAGTGGCTGAAACGTTTTTCAGTCACCATAAACAGCTGTGGTTAAGATTTGTAAATTAACTGTCCGCCTGTTCGCCCTTCCTCCTGTCTGCCGTTTATCCTACCTTTTAAAGACAGTACTAAAGTAACATATCCAAATATATTTATGATTGTACGAAACCCTCGGTGCGCGAGTCCGACTCGCTCTTGACCGGTTTTTTTTTATCCTTTGGGTAAGGAACCCAGGCAGATGTAGTGTTTGAACGAGTTTTGTGCAAGAATGAGCGCGACATGTTAGGCACAGTCGAGATAATTAATACCTAAACATATTTTTGAAAATTTTCATTTCGAATGCCCAGCGATACATTTTGGCACACGAGTCGCATGCCGACATCAAATCACAGCTGGCAAGATTCCGATAAACTTTATTTTACGATGATAGCAATAAAACTTTCTCATCTTGTCACCCTTTATGTCAGCCAACCGTTAACTTTATTAGTATCGGTGTCACTTTGATAAAGACCGAGATATCGAAATGATGAAGTTAGTATTAGCCTTTAAGTCAACCACAGAATAGATATGTAATAGTACTAAATCAACTACAGTTTTAATCATTTTTATAAATTAATGTGTGATGATGTGACTGAATTTTGTAATTTTGAATTTTGTCAAAGTTTAATCGACGGATTTTCTACGGGAACATCCTGGAGATTCAATTTCATTGCAAACGAATATAATAGTCGACTCATGACTGAATCTATTTGAAGTGGAATTTTCCGTCGCAAAATTCATGAAACATTTAGTGTTTTTTGTCGAGTCTCAACACGAGTCTGTCTTAGTTGCATAGACCTAAATTTACAGAAAAATAATTAAAATATCAAAATTTTATAAACTCGCAATGTTTACCCGCGATATTATCGAATTGTTACGCGTACTTACTTATTGCTTCTCAACGAAAAATCTAAATTGCGACAGGTGGTTTCATAGAAAAAGTTGCTTATTTCTAAGGGTAGAATCATCCCTCAAAGTTTTTGCTAGAGTGCTAACACCCTGTATTTAGAATTGAATAGAAATTATCTTATGTATTTTGCTTTGAAATCCTGTTTTTTTCTATTGACCGAACTTCGCAGAAGCCAGAACCGCTAGTAATTATTTCAAGTTCACTGAATTTGAGTGTTTGAAAGGGTAAAAAACGGGACTTTATTACTAAGACTCCGCTGTCTGTCTGTCTGTATGTCACCAGGCTGTATCTCATGAATTGTGTCGTGATTGCTAAACAGTTGAAATTTTCACAGATAAAATAAATATTTAAGTAGGGCTTCCATAAAACAACAAACGTTTTTTTGCCGTTTTTGCTCGATATTAATAACGACAACAGGTAGACGCTTGAAATATTCACAGAATATTTAGTTCACTTTAAAAATAAATAATAAAATATATAGTTAAAAGGGCTTCCATACAACAAACGTGTTTCTTTTACGGAACCCGGAACATTTATGCCTCTACCAGTATTGAACCGAGATCTTTGGGCCAGTAGAAGAATCGTTACAACTGTTCCTATATATGTAATGATTATTATTATTAATTCAAGTACCTATTTACCTAGTAGCAGCCTTCTTTGTTTACTTAATTTCAGGCATTCTGAACCTTTCGTAGAATCTCTTTGTGTTATACATTATCTTGTTTATTTTTCAGATTGGATGGCGAACGACCAACGCTTGGCTCGCGGGCAACTTGGCGTGCAAATTTTTTTTAGTACTCCGTGCTTTTGGACTGTACTTGTCATCAAATATTTTAGTCTGCATATCACTTGACAGGTAAGAATTATAATAATTTGTGGATATAATTAATGTATAATATACTTTAAATAGAGTGCAGGTCAAGATGAAAAAAAAAATGGTTGGAAGGAAAAGACTAATTAATTATAATTATTAAAGAGCTCATTTCCCAAGTTCCAGTTAGCACCATCTTCTGATTTAATTTAGAAATTACACATAATTCTAACTATTACTTATCTTGAACCAAAACAACTTCTAAATGTAGAAAAGAAAAATAAATGTCCTTAATATCGAAAAGCATCAATTCCTTTCAAAAACATGGTAATATAATGAAAGGAAGTTTTAAAAGGAAAACCCTGAAAAATATATCTCATTTCGTTTCTTGTTAAACATGAGTTGATAAAAACTAAAAATAATATTATTATTTAGCACAGATTTACTGAGAAACATATTTTGAATAAGACTGAAATAATATTATAATCTCGAGACGAAGTAGGTAAACATTGAAAGTTAATACTTTAATTAGTTTAGTTTTGCAAAGATATTTTGTGGTTCTCGTAGCTAAAGCACATTAATCAAGCTTTTATTAAGATTACTTGAGTGTCAAGTAATTAATGCCTCTTATCTTGAAGTAAGTGATTTTGGACCATTATGATGGCATTTTACTTATTGAGTAGTTTTTATTTACTTAGATTTTACAAGGTTTTGTTAGTGGCAGGTAGAGAATTCATCTTTATTTCTAGATCACAATGTTATTGCTTTGTCAAATGAGTGAGGTTAATAAATTCTATATTAGTTACTTGCAGGGCTGGAAACCGGTTTCTAATTAACCAGGTTAATTTCGGTCTCAAACAGGTTTTTTCGTAGGTGTTCACTCGAGCGGAACCGATTCGCGAGCGATTTTGCTTATGGGATAAACCTGGTTAATTTCACGATGCGCGTGAATAGTGCAGCGATATATTTTGTCTCTTTTTATCTGCGGGCGGGATTTATCCCAGGTTTATCCCAGAAGCAATTCGCTCGCGAATCGGTTCAACATTTACGAAAAAACTTGTTTGAGATCGAAATTAACCTGGTCAATTAGAAACCGGTTTCCAGCCCTGGTCTTTAGTTTCGTTGCTTTGCATCGCGTGGGCGGAGCGAACAAAATCATTTTGGTATTAACCAGGTTTTGGTAGCGGAATTAAAACCAAAACGGTCTACGAACTTAACCAGAAATAATACCGGTTTCGACGAGCAGAATCGAAATAAAAACGCTCTTTTCTAAATGTATGAAGCTGCGCGAAACCTGGTTGCGAATTTTAACAGGTTTTTCAGTCCTGGTTATTTGTTTAAGGTCAAACACTCAAGCGTCATCTTTCTCTCAATTGGCTTCGATCGTACGAGCAAACGGTTCATTTTGTAAAATAATATGTGTGTTTTAATCTCGTCGTGCAACGAAAACGCATATTTGCATCAAGCCAATTAGGACGAGACGGGTCACACTAACTAAATATTTTACATAAAATGAATAAGAATGTTGAAGTTTTACTTTCATTATAAAGACAAAGTCGTTGATAAAAAAAAATAACTTAATTTCATACTGAAAGTTTAAATACTCAATCAGCGTAATAATAAAGCAAATGAACCCATTCTTCTACAAAAATCATTCATTGTGTATGTGAGAACAATTTGGAATTGTAACAATGATTTAATCTTCACTAAACTTTCAACGGTTATAAATATTTTAAATAATTCGACTGGATTTTTTCTTGATTTTCCACACAAATAAACACTTGAAATACAAATGAACATAACTTCATTCACATGAGAGGTACATCCACAGAATACATAATAGAACAAAATCCATCTAAAAATATTGCCTGCAAAGATACATATAAAACTGTTTATTTCAGTATGCTAATTTTATTCAACTTTTTTTTGTCATGAAACTGAATCGTCTGGAAGCAATAAATAAACACTGAAATTATTAAAAAAGCCCTATGTACCTACTTGTTTTTTTTTCAACATTTGCTATGAAAGCTTAGGAATATTTAATCGATAAAATGTTCATATTTCTTATTATTGGAAGTTATTGTTTCTTGACCAAAGTTTGAGATCAAAGTCCTATTCAAATGAATGTTTAATACGTCAAAGAGGCGCCCTCATCTTAATGATGAGGGCGCTTCTTGAGGTTTATAGGAGCCTTAATGTAGCAGGCAATTGGCTCAATAATAATTAGCCTTTTCATTGAACGACGCCGTTTCATCAGCGGACCAATGCGTCCATAGCAACATTTAATTAACGGGTTGGAAGATGCTTAGGCCGTTGATTGAATAAGGTAACCAACCATGTGACGAAAATATATGAAATAGGTGCTAGGTATCTATTCAATATTGATAAATATTTATTTCACAATCAAAAAAGTAAGTTCTGGTAATAAACTTGGGGCCCTACCGGCTGGGGAGCGTCAACTTAAAACGAAGAATTTCGTATTGTACTTTTGCCGAAGTTATTTGGAAGATAATAATATCGATGTTCGTGTGACATTATGAATTGGAGTTCGCTATTTTGGCCTGATTGGGGCTCGATTTATGTTTTAATTTGAAGCCCGTAGTCCAATAAACTATAAACTAGCTTTATCTGGACATAATTAGATAACTGAAATTTTATTTTTCTGTGTAATAAATTAGTGTAAGCGCTATCGCACACGGGCAACTTAGTCGCCCAGCAACTATTTTGTCTCTCACATGGTTTGTATGAAAAGTTGCCGACGACTGCGTCGCTTCGTGTGCGCGCTTCCATATAAACCCGTGGACTTGATGTGAGAGACAAAACAGTTGCTGGGCGACTAAGTTGCCCGTGTGCGATAGCGCTTAGATATAGTTAAAATAAAAGGAATTAAACATTTCGAAACTTCGCATAAAACTAAAAAAAAAACAAAATTTTCAACAAATTTTGATTTCATTATTACAGCATAATAAATAACTTAGTAAATGTACATGTATTATGCTATGACGCTTGCATTTCAGGTAAATAAATCAAAATTAAACTAATTGATCAAACGGAACTATTGTTAATAAAGAAGGTCCAGTAAGTGGCAAATATTTTGGCTTATCTTACCAGAAATTATAGGTAACTGTAATTTAATAAGTCATACTGAATGGTATATAATGTGACGACGAACAAATTGGATTTTGTTTAATTTTGCTATTAGGTGATAGCATTTTAATGCACCATAAAATTATACTAACAAGGTATTTGGTTAATTATTTTGCTTTTAGGAAAAAGCTAGGTAACGTACGAAATCTCATGATTTTTGTATGAAACGGTTACCATCCCGGATTTCTTACATCACATATCTAATTAATATTTGACACTTAATATCAATATCCGATAAACTAATAAAAACAACGAGTTTATTATTTAAGTCCAGAGAAAGCTAGTTTTATTGGACTACCGGCAGACTTGCCGAAGTTCGATGCGTTAGCCGGTACGGCCCTTGGTTGGCAGACACTACGGCTGTTCACAACATTGACGAAAAAATATGAAATATTTTGACATTGCAAATTCTTGACATTTAGCCCGCTGATTGAATGGCGCCTTTCAATTAAAAGGCTAGGCCGCTAATGGAACGGCTGATTAAGCTAGTTGGCTGCGACATTTTTATAATTATTTTTATTAATTCTAAGAATATTTTCAGATTTTTCGCGATCCTTTATCCTCTTCGGTTGGCGATTGCGAGAAAGAGAAGCAAGATGATGCTGTATTTAGCGTGGATGGTCGCCCTACTATGTAGTTTGCCGCAGGTTAGAACATTTTATTTTTTAATGTCACTTTCTTTTTAAAGCTATGTTCTCATTGATTGTCGATTGACGAAATAATTTGTTTTGGTAGAGCACTCTTATGTATGACCTCCCAAACAAAGGATCTTAGGCCGCCAGAAAAGGACACGCGGTCACGACAGTAATTTTGAATATTGCCTGGTTTATATGGGGTAACATGGCAGTGCAGTAGCCCAGTCCAGCGCTTTATTGCTGCTGGGCTTGTGTGGACTCTAGTGTCAACCCAGTCCAGCCCTCGTATTACAACCTTTTAAAACTTGCCAGTTTTCTGAATGGCTATAAATGTGTCTCTTTTATTTGCTATACACGAGAAAGATCGCATTACGTGCTCGCTCGGTTAAAAATGCAGGTTGGAGCCAAAAATAAGGTTTTTTTCGAAAATGGCATAAATGGTTAAGTGCGTGTTTTTTTATATTTTTCCATATTTTTTTATGTAAAAGTAAAGAAGGTCATCTGTGTAATAGGTAGTGCAATAATTGAAATATTAAGGCCGCCGGCAACGATCAATTGCGATTGTCAATTTTTACGTCAATGCCATTGTTGGAGAAATTGTCAATCGCTTCAATTGCACATTCAAACGATTTTATTTTCGCATTAATGAACGTCAATTACGCAAAAATTTACAATCGCAATTGATCGTTACCGGCGGCCTTTAAAAAAACCGCCAGAAATAACGTATTTTTATAGTTAACGATATTTTTACGGCACCTACTACATCAGTAAAATATTGTTATTTAACGGTAAATAATATTTTTAACGGTATTTAAGGGTATTATAACGGTAAAACGACGTTATCTAATGTAACATAAAATAATAATGGTAATAAGGGCAAATGACTTTAATTTCATAACAACGTCTTTAATGCCTGGAAATTAAAATCGTCAGAGTTAAAATTATCAAAATAAAGACTATTGAAAATTTCATTCGAATTAAGTTATTAAAAGAAAAAGATATTTGTAGTTTGTCACCCATGACTTTAGAGCTTAGAGCATACAGAACGGGAGTAGGCATATACACGCACCCCCTTTCACCAAAGTACATGACCAATTTGGTCGTGTCAGTTTATAAAAACTAGTTGGTCGCGAACACTCGCCATTTTGAAAGACTACATATCGCCGAACGCAGCTCCGCGAAAATGGTGAATTGTGCGGTGATCTTGTGCAAAAGACGATCTGAAACTTCAAATTTGAATAAGGACGGGATTTCCTTTCACACGTAAGTATAATTTTATTAACAATCTATAATATGATCACGAAGAAAACCCAGTTTGTTTAGTAAGCTAACGACAGAGATTGCGATAGCAAAACGATACCAAACACCATGGTACAAGTCCTAGTGCTGTGACAAAGTTAAAGAAGACGAATGAACGAAGTCAAAGAGAATGAATGTGATCTGATGTACATAAATTTTTCAATGATTAGTTTCTCTGATGTTGTCTCTTATTTCAATAACACAAGTGATTTTTTTTTTTCTCATTTATTATGGCATCAAACAGTCATACATATAATGATTTATTGAATTTTTAGATTTTAGGCATTTATAAATCACAATGCTATTTTTATATTAAGATAATTAATAGAAGAAACACTAGAAAAAATAGGTACGGGTGTCTATTTTTTTCTAGTGTTTTTCCTATTAAATTGAAACTTGTGCGATGGTACATTTCTCGAAGTCGGACTTACCTAACTGGGGCCATGGTCAACAACATCGAGTGTGGAATTCTGAACAAAAACTTGAGCAGATACATCATAGTAGCGATGGGCCGCGTCGCTATTTTTTCGACTCGGGTCACCCGAGTTGAAATTAATGCTGACCCGGGCTTCAACTCGGGTCAACTCGGTTCAGCGATATGGGCCGTCGAGCGCCGACGAGACGCAATTTTTTTTCAACTCGAGTTATCCGAGTTGAAATCGAGTTGAATCTATGCGGAGTGCGGACCCGGGCTTCAACTCGTTTTGTTTGTATTTGATAACTATTGAACCGAACCAACTCGGTTGCCTTTGCAAGTGGCAAAGTAAAAAAGTCAAAGAGATCAGGATTTGAATTATAGTAATAGCAAATAGTTTTAATCAATCAACTGTTAGTCATTAACAAATGCGCATTAGTTAGGTACAGAGATGAATACCTAAATGAAGCTTTTTATTATAATTAAAATTTTAAATATCACTAAGACTGATAATTTAACTCAATTATCAGTCTTAGCGCTTATTACTTCTAATATTATTTATTCATTATTCATCATTAAACCAATTATTTGGCATTAAAAAATTAACAAAAAAATTACACATCTCAGAGTATGTAATAGAGAGGCACAAGTTACGCTTAACTAAAGTTTTTCTTTCACGAAATTAAAATATAATAACAAAAATACTTAGGAGCTTCTAAACATCATTAAAAAGGTGATATAACGCGGGCGGGGGGAGAGCGGCGGGCCGCGAGGCGAGTGCGAGAGAGCAGCAGTGTTTCTTTCAGACAAAATTCTCCGGGGGGGCAATTAAGAGGTTCGGGGGAGCTCGTCCGTCGATCACTACACTAGTTAGCCCGTCTACCTACACACAACACATTTTTCTCCGGGGGGGCACTAAGGCTGCTCCGGGGGGGGGGCACCGCCCCCCCGGATTAGTACCTGAAAGAAACACTGGAGAGCAGTAATACAATGCCACGCACCGAATCGAGTTGGCCCGCCGCCGGATTGATTTTGTCCAAGCCCGAGTTGACTCGGTTGGTAAGACACGTACGCACCACGTGGGCGGCCCGCTTTGCGCGTCAACCGAGTTGACCCGGGCTAGGAAAAAAACAACCCGAGTTGACGGGTTGGAGAAGTAACTCGAGTTAACCGAGTTATTTGACCCGAGTCGCCCACCACTACATCATAGTGATTCAACATGTTTTTCGTCTTATCCTTGTACATCCAATTAAAACAGTACACCCAAAATCATTCCTTACCAAAGAACGAAAACCTATATGGCCTGTGTCCAGCATCGGACTGAAACGGGCTAATCACGATGATGACGAAACGAAAAGACCACAGGCGCATTCTATCCGCCTAGTAACTATGGTCCGTTCACCCACGAAAATGACGCTCTGTTGTCTGAACAGTGGGCATGAGCATGATAATATATAGCTAATAGATAAAAAATAATAGAAATTACTTATTAATTCCTACGTAGTTGCACTATAGGTATTTTATTGGACGAGGAATACGTTTGAATTTTTATCTATACAGGATCTTTAGCATGGATTATGTTGAAAACGTTGCGCTTTAGGGCTTTATATCACGCAACATTTTTTGTCCATCTATAGATCCTCTATCAATATACATAGGTTTTATCGTGCGCCGCTTATTAGGTATTTAATTAGACGGGGAATAAGTTTGTTTTTTATCTATACAGGATCTTTCACATGGATTATCTCGAAAACGTTGCGCTTAAGGGCTTTATATCACATAGCATTTTTTGTTCATTTATAGATTCTCTATCGATATACATAGGCTTTATCGTGCGCCAATTATTAGGTATTTAATTGGACGGGGAATAAGTTTGGATTTTATCTATAGATTAACTCGTAAACGTTGCGCTTTAGGGCTTTATATCATTTAATATTTTTTGTTCGTCTATAGTTCCTCTATTGATGTACATAGGTTTTATCATGCACCGCTTCTTTTTAATTTTATTTTCTTTTCCCGTCAAAATCTGAATTTATGGTTACCACTATGCCAAAATGTTCAAACCCTTATGAAATGGGGAGGAAAAGCGCAATTTTATCCCGATAGGTGGCGTCTTGTCTTTGGTACCCGGCCGCTTCAAAGAAACTATCAAAACATATGGGAATCTCTTGGAGTATTGCACTTTATAATTTTATACTGAGAAAATGCCGCATTGTTGTGCATGTAACTGTTAAAATATTGGAGTTCATCGATTCCCCAGTAACAAAAAAAATGTGCAAAAAGATATTGAAAAAAGATGCTATTCCCTCGATTTTCTCCTTTACTGAGCCTGAGTAACATTATAAATCAAATCAAAAGGACAGTTTTATGAATTTAATGAAGCTTCGCCAAAATAACATAATATTTGAATCAGCTTTGTTCTTTAATATTTCAACCTCGACAGTTTCTAACATACTTATTTATAACTTGGATGAATTTCATAGGTACATCAAATGTGGAATAAGCCCAATATTTGGCCAAACAGAAAATTAATAGAATTTTATATACCAGAGTCATTCAAGAAACTTAGAACCTGTTATTATTTTAAGTCAAGAAATATAATAAAATGGTTCGTGTAATTTTAGATGGTACAGATATTCCAGTACAAAAACCTGAAATTACTATTGCACAGCAGGCATCATGGAGCAACTATAAACACGGAAAATTTTCTTAATCAATTTTAAATTAAAAAAAAAACAGCCAAGTGCGTGTCGGGCTACGCGCAGTAAGGTTCCGTAATTACCTTATACCATACTACATATAGTGGTACGAAATATAGTGGTATTCCATAGAATACCACTATATTTCGTCTGCAAAAATAACTTTGTTTTTCACAGTGTTTGTCTGAATGACAAAGTTATATGTGCGGTTTTGGAAAATTTACTATATCTCAAACAACTGCTTATATATCTCGTTCAAACAAATTTTCGTTGAAAGTGTCAATTAAGATCTATAGCACATATTTTTTTAGATTTTTGACTCTCTTATTTTAAAAACCGCAATGACATTTTTGAAGACCTATCAATAGACTTATATATAAATGGTTTTTTTTCAGTTTCAGTTCCATGTATGGGGAGGAGCCCCCTTTAATTTTTTGTTTTTTTATTTTTGTGTAAACATCGTAAAGCGGTTTACAGAATACATCTACTAATCAAGTTTCAACTGTGTAGTTCTAATACTTTCGGAGTAAAGTGGCTGTGACATATGGACGGACGGACGGACAGACAGACAGACAAACATAACGAATCTATAAGGGTGAAGTTTTTTGCCATTTAGGCTACGGAATCCTAACAAGCAATTTAAGGTTCAAAATCCATTGGAGATTTTTGACAGTTTTGTATAG
This sequence comes from Agriphila geniculea, assembly GCA_943789525.1. Lineage (NCBI taxonomy): Eukaryota > Metazoa > Arthropoda > Insecta > Lepidoptera > Crambidae > Agriphila > Agriphila geniculea. The sequence goes on along the minus strand of OX038887.1, from coordinate 16,124,130 downwards.
CTTGATGTGCTGCTGACTGTACATAGATACTTGTAAATAAATGATTATTATTAATCACATTTATTTTCTTTTTTGACAACCTACACACCTTTAAATTTGCATCTTGCGCCAACACTATCGGAATTTCATTTCTGTACATTATTTGAGGATAAAAGGGCAGAACCATGTTATATGTATGTTATTAAACATTTATTTGTAAGCGTATTTTAGTGTTGTTGGTGCAAATCACAAAATCAAATGAAGACATTAATTTTTTTTGTTCGTAATCATAATCACTCATCTTCAAATCAAAGCTTCTAATCATTCAATTTCATCGGTCGTTTTATGTCCCATCACCAACCTTAACGTAAGGGCAAACTTATTTCTGTCGGTAAGTTTGGCGCTGCCGTCTACGTGATCTGTCAGAATTTGTACCAAGATGGTTAGTTCCAAATTTGACCACCCGCAAATATAACTTTGTTGACATTCTGTTTTTGTGTGCGTGTGTAACAATATGACTTTAAGCTTTAAGAGTGTGCGTGAATATGAAGTTGTGTGCTGTGCGTGTGTACCTCGTCTCCCCCCAAAATCGGTGAACAAAATCTAGTGTAGGAGAGCGCTCTTGCTTACTCCCGTTCTGTATGCTCTAAGCTTTAGAGCAAAGTGTGTTGCAGCGGTCCGGAAATAATAACACTTTTTCCACAAACTTGTTTGATTTATTGAACTACTACAATTTAGTTTGTTAATTTGAACTCTCACAAATTATAATTATTGATTAACATAGGTTCCTTTAGACTTGTACACGGTATCGTAGTCAGCAGCAGAATGTGCCTCCGATTGACCCATCGACCCGAGCCCGCCTCGCAGTGGTGGGGTGAGGGTCCATGCGTCAACCGAAAAGGCGGGAACGCTTCTGATTGGCCGCGCTGTATTCCGGATATCAATTGAGCTTCTATTACTTAAGACCCAGAATAATAATAGTTAAAAAATAATCAATAATTAACATAATTAATAATAGTTAAATTTACTACAGCTCGGCCATCCAACAGCATTACACGTCCTCGTGTATTTGTACGAGGGATATAGTGAAAACAATTCAAAGACTATATAATTACAATATCGGATAACTTATGTAGGATAACAATAATAATAAATTTAATTTCTGAACAGCATCTTTATAGATTATGTAACATTAAAAAAAAAACACGACATTATTATCAAAAACAATTATTGAAATGAATCGCTTCTATGCATTCATGCATGTATAACACATTTTATCATATAAATAAAAAAATAGTAACAAATCACTGAATGTAATGAATCGCTTCTATTCATTCATATAAATAACATAATATTGGGTTTACAGATCGCTTCTATCTGTATGCCACAAGAAAATATTTATTTTGTTTTATTTTTATCTGAAATCAGGGATATATTATATAAATTTTCTACTAGGTACTATTTACAAACAATCATTATGCAAAATGTAAAACTATTTTAAATGACTTCTAATGACAAATAATGATAATGATTTAAATATATAAACCTGAAGTGAAATGAATCGCTTCTATTCATTTCGATATATTGGTTGTAGATCGCTTCTATCTACTGACCAAAAATAATAGGGTACTTAATAGATCGCTTCTATCTATTAAGGTTGTAGTCATCAACTGATACAAAACTGAATTTAATTTATCTACTAATTTACGGATGCCTCAGAGTCAGAATCTTCATCCTCTGAATCATGTGGTGGTGCGAAAACTAGCCAAGGTTTCATTTTATCTACTGCTACTACTGCACTGTATTTCCTATTATTTTTTCTTGTAATAGGCGTGTCTTCTATTATATATCGGTCATGCTCTAATACGTTAGTTACTCTATACGGCCCCTGAAACTTTGGAACTAGTTTCCTGCTTTGCCCAGATGACGGTACCTCCCTAGCGATGCTGACTAATTCACCAGCATTGAATTTTCTGGTCGCTTTTAATTTGCTATCATGATAAGTCTTTTGTTTTTCTTGGTAGCTTTTAACGTGTGTATCGATTTTATTACGTAATTCTGTGATATTACTGTTTTCACCTATTAGTGAACTAGAATCTATACAGGATTTCAATTTGTTTTCGCTGATACCTCTTAATTTAATACCAAAAAGCGCCTCAGAAGGAGTACAACCTATTCCCCTATTTTGCGTATTGTTTAGTCCCCATTGAACTTCTGGGACATGAGAGTCCCATTTACTCTCGACTTCACCAACGCATTTAGCCGTAAGTGCTTCCAAAAGCGAACGGTTGTACCTCTCAACCTGGCCATTTGCTCTTGGTGTCGCTACCGCATTCAGGACATGCTTAAAACCAATCTCATCGGAAAACTTCTTAAAATTAGTGCTCGTAAAACAGCTACCACGGTCGGATATTAGTCTCTTAGGTGCTCCAAATATACTAAAATACTCTTTTAATTTATTTATCGTTACGTTTGTACTCGTGTTCCTAACAGGTTTTAAACATATAAATTTAGTGTAAGCTTCAATTATCACTAAAATATGGGTGTTTCCGCTCGAGCTTTTGACAAATGGTCCTACATGGTCAACGTGGATAGTATCAAATGGTTTGTTAGACTTTGGTATTGGGTTTAAAGGTGGCTTAGTGTTTGCAGTGGCTTTAGTATAGCTACACTGTAAACAAGAGCGAACATATTTATTTACGAAATTCCTCATTCGTGGGAACCAATAGGACGCCTGGATCTTTGCCAAACTTTTATCTAATCCAAAATGACCAATGTCATCGTGGTTTTGTTTCATGATCTGCCATCTACATCCTTTAGGAACGACCCACTTATCACCGTTGTTAGTTTTCCTATACAGCTTAGAATCCTTAATAACATAATTTTTCTTTATATCAGCAACCTCTTTATCATTTGGCCCATTCAAAACAGTGACAATCTGCTGTATACTAGGATCGACTTGTTGAGCCGTAGTTAACCAGTCTTCTTGAGTAACGTTCATGACGGTGTAACGTAGGTCGTCAGAATAGTGGCTGGGTATTGCATTACGACTTAATGCATCAACGTGATTCATCGATGTACCTGGTCTATATTCCACAGTGAAATTAAATTCTTGAAGTGCGATCCACCACCTCGCCACTCGAGGTATTAGATCACGCTTCAAGAATGTGGCCCTTAAAGAATTACAGTCCGTAATTACTTTAAATTCTCTCCCAATCAAGTATACTCTGAAACGTTGTAAGGTAGATACCACTGCCAACGTTTCGAGCTCATAAGCAGTCATGTTTTGTTTGTAGCAAGTCGTTTGTCGACTAAAATACGCTACGGGGCGTAGCCTATCAAGGTCATCCCGCTGCAGTAGTATACCCGCAACACCATACTTGCTGGCATCCGTATGGACTTCAGTGTTGGCTGTGGGGTTGTACAGAGCTAATGTAGGCTTACTGGTAAGTAGAGACTTCAAAACTTCAAAGGCTCTATCTTGATCCTCACCCCATGCCCAGACGGAATCCTTTTTTAATAGGGATGTCAACGGCCTTGCTATAAGAGCGAAGTTATTAATGAACCGGCGGAAAAAACTACATAAACCAATAAACTGTCTAATTTTATTTTTTATTTTAAATATCTTTATTGTACAATACAGTATGGTACAAGAGGCGGACTTAATGCTAGTAGCATTCTCTACCAGTCAACCTTTGGGAAATACGATATTCGCGAATGCGGTACAGAATATATATATTTAGAAATATCTACACAATAATATAATACTTATATATCCTTTACAAATACATACAAAATAATTACAAAAATATGGATTATATACATATAATAATACATACAATATTATACTATATAATATTATAAGGAGAAGGAGTAAAACACGATGACGTTACTTTTCGCACTATGAGCATCATAATTCGTTCAAGAGAAACTCGTGCACTTTTTTTTTAAAAGAAAATTTGTTGGTAGATCTTCTGATTGGTTCAGGGAGATCATTCCATAGGCGCGATGCTTGCAGAGTGAAAGAATTGGACATATAGCCAGAGCGGAAGAGGGGGATAGAAAGTAAAAGAGAATTGGCAGAACGGAGTTGACGATCGTGAGAGTCGCGGAGATATTGAAATTTACATTTCAGGTACTCTGGAGAATGGGGATTATTGAGGATGGAGTAAAGCGTGCAGAGCATCCTTTGCTGCCTGCGCTGACGTATTGGAAGCCATTTAAGCTGTGACCGGTAGGAAGAAATGTGATCGTATTTACGGAGGCAGAATACAAAACAGATAGCGTTATTAATGAGGCGGTCAAGCTTATTAAGAAGGTCCTCATTCAAATCAGGAAAACAGACATCAGCATAATCTACGAGAGGAAAGATGAGTGAAGTAACAAGCATGACCTTCGTACGGATAGGGAGAAAATTTCTAAAACGATTCAGGAAACGTAATGAGAAGGTAACAGTACGACTAATTTCAGCAACCTGTGTAGTCCAGCTGAGCGACGAATCGATGTGTAGACCAAGGTTTTTAACGCTGGCGCAGAGAGGGATGGTAGTATTATTCAGTACAATAGGCTGAACCAAACTGTTGACCACTTTAGCTATTTGTTTAGAGCCCCCAACTATTATACCCTGGCATTTAGATGGGTTCACTGCTATCCCGAAATCATTCGACCAGATGCAAATGGTGCGTAAGACATTGTTTAACAGCGTGATAGCAGAGTCGATTTCATCGACTGGCGTCTGTGCGTATATTTGGAGGTCGTCAGCGTAAAAGTGGTAAGAACAGCCAAGAGAGGAAGAAAGGGAGTTAATAAATAAGGAGAAGAGGAGAGGTGAGAGAATGCCACCCTGTGGCACACCGGCAGAGAGATGGTTCCAGTGAGATACATCACGTCCCACCCGCACCGCCTGCTGGCGACCGCGGAGGTAGTTAGAGAACCACTCCAGTGACAGTGAAGAGAAGTTCAGAGACTTTAGAATGGCAAGCAAGATATCGTGGTCGACCATATTGAAGGCATTAGAGAAATCGATAAGGACAATGATGGTGACCAGCTGATTCTCCATGCCATGTCTAACATCCTCGGTTACTTTGAGGAGTGCTGTCGTTGTGCTGTGTCCAGGGCGGAAACCTGACTGAAGGGGAGTGATAAGGGAGTTGGAGTAGATGAAGGAGGAGACTTGCTTGTGAGCAGCGGCTTCTAAAATTTTGGAAAGAAAAGGGAGGATAGATATAGGCCTGAAGTTATTCAAAAGACGAGGAGAGGAGGTTTTAGGCAGAGGAGTGACGAACGCTTTACGCCAGAGAACAGGAAATTGGCCAGTCTCGAGGGAGTAATTTATGATGTGAACTATGGTGGGTAGAATTTGTTCTAGAACATAGATAATCATTTTCCGGCTAATGTCGTCACACCCGACTGCATTGGACTTGAGAGAGGAAATTATCTTACTAATCTCATCAATTGTCACTGGAGAAAAAGAAAAGGAATCGGAATGCAGAGGGCCTTTGGAAGCAATCCTGGTTATGGTTTGGGACTTGATAACAGGGTCTAATGAGGGAGTTGAGGAAAAGTGATTATTAAAGTCATTTAGAGAAAAAGGGTAGGAGTTAGAGTTAGGAGAAGCTTTACCAAGGCCAAGGGAACGAAGAAATTTCCATGTATTGGCCGGAGAGCTGTTGGAAACGTTATCAAGGAAATACTGACGCTTAGCTGCTCTCACCATTCTGTTGCACCTGTTACGTGCTATCTTGTAGAGAGCCCAGTTCTCCTCAGTTCTTTCATTCTTGAATTTCCTGAAAGCGCGATCCCGTCTAGTCATTGCCATGCGAACACCCCGCCCGATCCAAGGAGCAGGCGGCCGTTTAACTCGGACAGCTTTTAGTGGTGCGTGGGTATCGAAAAGTTGAAGTAGAAATGTATTAAGGTAAGAGATTTTGTCGTCAACTGATGATAACCCAAGAATTGCATCAAAGTCAAATTTGCTGGCATCTTCCTTTAAGCTGTCGAGGTTGAGCCGAGCGAAATTACGCATCCAAACAAGGGAAGGTTTGGGCTTAGGAGGTCTTAAGCGATATTGAGCGAAAATAAGGTCATGTTTGGAGAAGCCCGGTGCAGGTATTTGACCGAAGCTCGAGACGTTATCTGAAGAAGTTATAATTAAGTCTAGCCAAGTATCACGAGCGGAGGAGTTATGATGAGTAGGTTCTAAAGGGAGAACAGAGAGATTGACAGACTTAACAATATTCAGTAGTTTAAGGGACTGGGGTGAGCTGCAGGAAAGATCAGTATTGAAATCACCCATGATAATGTGATGTCTATAATCCGAGGATAGAGGTTCAAGAACAGACTCGAGATGAGATAAGAAATCTACAGTAGGGGGACAATAAACAACTGCAAGGACCGCTTTGGCGCCTTTAACACATATCTCCAAGAAGATATATTCAGCCGATCCGGAATAGAGAGACGGAGATGAAGCTAGGATTTTATATGGGATATCACTACGTAAGTAGATGGCAACACCACCACCACCTTTACCAGTGCGGTCATTACGTATTAAAACATACCCAGGAACTGAATAAGACATTGAAGGAAGACAAGGTTTTAGCCAGCTTTCGGAGATTAAAATAGCGTGCATGGAGGATGAAGAGAAGGTATCGAGGAGATCAGAATAACTGGAAGGAATGCTCTGGGCATTGATGTGGCAAACATTAAAAGAGTAAGGTGAAGTGAGGATGGCTTTATGGAGAAGGGTCCCTAGTGTTTCCGGATCAGACTGAGACAAATCGCTGCAAGTGGATGAAAAGCTCATATCGTGTGCTGTGTGGAAGGAGTCGTCATCGGACATTATATAAAAATAATATATTTATATATAAAAATAATATGTAATAATAATAAAAATACCTAATAAAAAACAACTAGAAGAAATTAAAACTATAAAAAAAAAATCAGCTGTCCTGCCGGTTGACAGGGGTCAGAGATGACAAATTAAGAGCCTACAAAATATTAAGAGCTAAAAGGCGAGATGCCAAGGCAAACAGTGGGTATTGGTGAATCAGGTAGCGTGTCGTAAAGGCAGAATGCCAGGACTTTAAGGGCGCATGAATTCACACGGCGGACCGGGTTGGACCAGACACGACCCGACATGACAAAAATAGTATGGTAATGAGCGCGTTTACACGATGTCCGCCAGTGTCCGCTGCCGTGCGCCGGCGCCGTCGGTCCGTCGCGCGAGTGCGGCCTAAGCCGTATCAGACAATGGGTGCACTCCAACACATCAATCGCTGAGTGATCGATCGCCACCGAGCTCATTTCAACCACCGCGGCGATCGATGACCCAGAGATCCGCCTGCCGGAATGCATCCAGTGCAAATCATACATGACAGCTTCTGTCACCTGTCACTCAACAAAAAACGTCAGTGGTCAAAAGTGTCACAACACAATCACAAAGAAGATAATTAAAAATTAATAATATAAAATGAGGTAAAAGTGAATTTCAACAACTGAACTGAACTGAATAGATTAATTGTTCAGTTCAGTACTGTTATATCAATAATTGTATGTTGATCTTTAGGGGTTGGAAATTGAGCCACAGCTTCAATTTTCCTTGACCCTGGCTTAATTCCATCTCTACTCAACTCGAACCCTAGGTAATCGACATTCTGACGAAAAAAACAACACTTTGACAGATTGAGTGTTAATCCTGCATCCTGTAATAATTTTAAGACTGTATCTAAACGAGACATTGCATCTGCTATTGAATGAGATGGAATGATTATATCATCCATATAAGCTGATGCTATATTATGTCTTGCCTGCCCTAGCACCTGATTTATCATACGCAGAAATACAGCCGGAGCATTAACTAACCCGAAGGGCATCCTACTAAACTCAAAATGCCCGTCTGGCGTTATGAACGCAGTTTTATGCCTATCGTCTTCATTAATTTGAATTTGGTAATACCCAGATTTTAAATCTAATGTTGTACAATACTTATAACCAGCCAAGTCATCCAACTGATCGTCTACCCTAGGCAGTGGATAATTCTCTTTTACGGTTTTTCGGTTTAATGCCCTGTAGTCTACGCACATCCTCACTTCCCCATTTTTTTTCCTAACCAACACTATAGGACTGGAATAAGAGGATGTTGAAGGACGGACAATATTGTTGCGCTGCAATTCCTCTACCATATCTCTCACTTGCGACCTTTCATGGACCGACAGCCTATATGGCCGGAATACTACGGGGGTATCATCCTTAAGCTTAATAGACATTTCAACAGCGTTGGTCTTCCCTAACTCTCTAAGATTGAAAGCGAAACAGGATCTATATTTATTAAGCAAAGTAGTCAAATCTGCAATGTCACTGGCCGATACACCGCTATCTACGTTCAAATCTTTGGGATCTATAGTGGGGTGATTACTCTCTGTTATGGTTTTGACATCTAGTTCAGGTAGGAATCCACTATCTTCCTTTGCAGGTATACCCCTAGCTATTAAAGTACCTTTTTCTAAAACAAATCCATTCTGAGAAGACCCCTTGACTAACACCTCGCCTGTACCATTATTTAAGGAGAATATTCCTTGAACGAGACAATGTTCGTGGTTTAATTTGAATCTGAAACTTTCCTCGACATATATTACGCCAGAAAAAGGGGGTTTGGATAATACTCTAACAGCGGTCAGGCCCTTAATGGGTGTAGTTTCATTACATATTAAATTTAATTTCGGTCGTTTGAGGAGAATATTAAGCTGGTTGGAGTCTTTCTCGAAAACAATATGGGGCTGTTCGGTGAAGGATTGTCCAATTAAGAACGGGATACGCATAGCGTCGTCAGGAACTACAAGGACTTCTACGTTGGCCTCGACTCCATCAATTATGACGCTAAGTGTAGCTTTTTGCAAAGCCTTGACAGACCCACTACCAAAGCCTGTGAGCACAGGTAGAGATTCCGTATTCCAATCGCATGGAATATTCCTACTTTCACATTCTTTGATTATCGTTGCATGACTGCCAAAATCGATAAAACACTGCTTAGCTATACCATTTACAATCGCGGTCTTATGCAGGCCATACACCATCCATTCGATCGTCCAATCGGCATGATACTGCCGATTGGATCCAATCGAATTGACCGTGTGTGGTCGTGGATCGGAAGGACGATCGAACTGACGGAAAAGGATCATGCCGATTGGATCATGCCGATTGGACGGTGTGTGGCAGTGGGCGATCGATCGTATGATTTTCTTAACCGACTTCAAAAAAGGAGGTTCTTTTTTCAATTGTACATATTTATTATATCATTGTTGGCGCGTATCTTCGATATTTACAAACTATATTTGATGATTATTTTTTTCTATTTAACCGATTTCAAAAAAAGTAGGTGCTCAGTTTGACCTGTATCTGCGATTATCTCACGTTTGGCTGAACCGATTTTAATGCGGTTTTAAGAAAAGTATTTGGTGCATTTAGGAGAAGGTTTAAGTATTTTAACCGACTTCAAAAAAGGAGGTTCTCAGTTTGACCTGTATAATATGTATATTTGTCCACGATTATTTCGCGTTTGGCTGAACTGATTTCGATGCGGTTACCAGAAAAGTATTTGTTACATTTAGGAAAAGGTTTTGGTATTTTAACCGACAGCAAAAAAGAAGGAGGTTCTCAATTTGATTGTATATTTTTTATCGTTTTTCATGCGTATTTTCGATATTAAAGGACCGATTTTGAAGATTATTTTTTGTTTGATAGAATTTTCTTGCGAGATGGTCCCATTCTTTGAGCAGTTTTCAATTGAAGTAATCCTGAAAATACTATGATTATGGGTTAACTACCTTGATGACAATTTATGAACCGAATTAAGTGATTTTTTGTTGGGAAATGGATAGACAGCGTGAATTTGGAATTGAGTTATGGGAATTTTGAAAATATATAAAGTTAAAAAATATTACACGACTAGTTACGCACGACGGCACTTCTTATTACGTACGGCATAAAGGCGGTCTCAAGGTCAACATGTATAGTCAAACGTGCCGCTGACTGTACCATACCACAAAAAAATTGAAAATAAATAAGCTTTTAAAAAAAAACCTCCTTTAAAAACCTAAAAATAAAAACAAAAACAGCTTTAAAATTAAATAACAACGATAAAACAAATATATACAATCGAATTAAGAACCTCCTACTTTTTTGAAGTCGGTTAAGAAACTCATACGATCGATCGTTCACTGCCGATTGGACGATCGAATTGATGGTGTGTGGTGTGTATGGATGAACTGCAGATTTGAACCAATCGGCAGTATCATGCCGATTGGACGATCGAATGGATGGTGTATGGCCTACATTATAGTATTTATTGTCAAGAGATTCATTAGTAGTTACGGTCAAAATGGTTTTAGCTTTAGGTTTTATGGATTTCTTTTCACTATCGGGACATTTTTCAGATAAATGTCCAAATAGGAGACAATTGTCGCATTTTACGATGGGTTTCTTACAGTCCGACTTATAATGCCCTACTTCGTTGCAGTTATAGCATGTAATTGGCGGTCGTTTAGAGTTATTATTATTTATACGATATCTATTATTAGAATACTCCACTTTCTGCTCAAAGTTTTTAGTCTTCCGCCTCTCTATATTGCTATTAGGTTTGCTACCTTTAGCGTTTCTCAAGTAACAAAGTAACTTTTCGGTAGACTCAAACTGTGCCGCTTCGGCCCCTAATCTAATACCGCGGTCCTCTACACCAAATATAATACAATCTATAGCCTTTTTGCCAACTATATTACACCTGTTTAACAAGATAATTTTCTCGTGAAAATAATCTTCCAAAGATTCCCCAAAACGTGCCCTTTTAGCTAACATTGCAGTCAACAATTGCCCATAATTTTCGTCACTGGAAAAAGCAGATCTTAATTTTTGTTGCCATTCACACCAGGAAAATAGTACAGAATCTAATCCTTCATACCACTTTTTCGCAACACCATATAATTTAGGCAAAGCATAATGGATAGTTTGTCGTTCGCTCCAGTTATAAATTTTGGCACATTCGTTTACCTTATGCAACCACATATCAACGGTTTGCTCTTCGCGAGATGGATTAAATTCAGGAATAACATTTTGTAAAGAATGCAGAGGCAAATTATCATGATTAGTGCCATTCTTTATAACTTGGAGCGCCTCAACTAACTGTGAAACAGTAATATTAGGAGCAGTAGTTGAATAACCTTCAGGCGGACTATTAGACTCACGTTGTTTCCGAACGGGACTCCTAGACCGATAACTGCTGTTATTTCGGCGATGCGCAATTGCTACAATTTTATTATCTCTAGAATTACGGCTAGGATTTCGCGATTGCCTGCTTTCCAAACGGGACGTATGGATAGAAGTTTCTCTAGGATAACGATGATGTCGATGGATTTCCACGCGTTCGGGGGAGGGTTTTCTAGATCTTGAAGTATTTGGATGATACTCTGGTGAGCGACTCGAGCGATAATGACGACGTCGACGAGATGTTTTGTGTGGCAAAGAATGACTCACGGAAACACTGGATCCACTGCTATGCTCTCTTACTCCAGGTTGACTTGATCCGTGTCCTTCTTCAGCGCTGTCTTCACTCGTGCTGCTCACAGACCGGTAACGCTCACGCCTTGTCTTCAATCTGCGCCGTGATTCGTTCATCGATGTCGGTAAAAGTGGAGATTGGTCTGCCATCGTTATTCTGAAAAATAAAACAAAGCGCAAAACTACCTGAATCTAAAAGAAATCTGTATTTACCACTTACAAGGAGCACACGTTTTACATAAAATAGTCATGCCAGTTTTGTCGGTAAGTAAGTTATTAACATTGTCAAAGTGTCGCCTTGACCAAATGCTAGTGTCTGTATGTAGTGGCATTATCAAGGAGTCGCCTTGACCAAACGCCTGTGTCAGTATGAAGCGGCATTATCAAGGAGTCGCCTTGACCAAACGCCTGTGTCTGTATGTAGTGGCATTATCAAGGAGTCGCCTTGACCAAACGCCTGTGTCAGTATGAAGCGGCATTATCAAGGAGTCGCCTTGACCAAACGCCTGTGTCAGTATGAAGCGGCATTATCAAGGAGTTGCCTTGACCAAACGCCTGTGTCTGTATGAAACGGCATTATCAAGGAGTTGCCTTGACCAAACGCCTATGTCTGTATGAAGTGGCATTATCAAGGAGTTGCCTTGACCAAACGCCTGTGTCAGTATGAAGCGGCATTATCAAGGAGTTGCCTTGACCAAACGCCTATGTCTGTATGAAGTGGCATTATCAAGGAGTTGCCTTGACCAAACGCCTGTGTATGTATGTAGCGGCATTATCAAGGAGTTGCCTTGACCAAACGCCTGTGTATGTATGTAGTTTGTGATAGACAGAAAGACAGAAAAATAACACTTCTAAATTAGTCATTCGAAAAAAAAAGAGAAAAAAAATTACTCCAATTCGTTTTAACGAGACATTTTTTTCTTTCTAAAATTGTTGACGTGTCTTAAAACTGTTTACTATCTTGAATAATAATCATGGTTCAACTAAATCACTTCAAATCATTTAAGAGAATGTCAACGTTTAGTCGCATTGAAATAGAATAGCACAATTTTAAATTCATGTTTTATACAAAAGACATCTAAAGATAACCTTTTATTCTCATTCGATTCTCTCGTTAAAAAGAATATGGTATTTACCTTTTTTTTGTGAGTAATCCCTCTTCTGAACTGTTGCAGCGGTCCGGAAATAATAACACTTTTTCCACAAACTTGTTTGATTTATTGAACTACTACAGTTTGTTAATTTGAACTCTCACAAATTATAATTATTGATTAACATAGGTTCCTTTAGACTTGTACACGGTATCGTAGTCAGCAGCAGAATGTGCCTCCGATTGACCCATCGACCCGAGCCCGCCTCGCAGTGGTGGGGTGAGGGTCCATGCGTCAACCGAAAAGGCGGGAACGCTTCTGATTGGCCGCGCTGTATTCCGGATATCAATTGAGCTTCTATTACTTAAGACCCAGAATAATAATACTTAAGAAATAATCAATATTAGTAACATAATTAATAATAGTTAAATTTACTACAAGTGGCTTCACAGAAGCCCGCGTTGCTCTAAGCCCATGACCATCGGATTATGGTTTTTGATATATCTTCGAAACTAGACCCTATTTACACAGTTTGAATAACCTCTTCCCGATTTTAATAGTATTTCATATTATCATTGTAGACATAAGACCCTTTTGTCCTATTTTTACTTAAATGGACACAATATTTCAAGCTAAAAATATAAAAAAAATCATTTAAAGCTATTTTCGCCATTGTTCGACATCCTATTTTAGTCTACTAAACACATTTTAGTCTTTATACGTATTATTTTGGTGATTTTGTTGCTTAATGCAAGCTTTTAGATATTTTGATAAGGGGTACATTGCTTAAACGCTACTTTAATTGCGAGTTCTATAACTAGTTTTCTATTATGCCTCTTTAAATAAAAATAAAAATAAAGTATGTTTCACTCTCCCCCTTAAGGTTAATTGTTTGTGAACTAAAAGTACCGAATAAAAGTGTAATTGGTAAACGGACTCCTTGACCTCTTACAGTCTACAGCCCCCGTAGGTATTATTATTATTATTATACAAGCTCTTAAGCCAGTTTTCTGAATGGCTATCAATGCGTCTCTTTTATTTGCTACTAGCTGACCCGACAGACGTGGTCCTGTCTTAGTTATGATTTATGAATATTGAATTCGAATTTTAAACGACATGCACTTTTTTTGCAGCCCGTTCAAACGTCATAAGGTTACATTAAACAAGTATTCTTAAATTTTCTTATTTTCCGGGCAATTTTCTTTATTTTTTCTTTCATAAAAACCTTCTCCTGATAATAACAAACACAACAAAAAAGAATTATCGAAAACACAACAAAAAAGAATTATCGAAATTATCGAATTTGGTCCCACAATGCCACACTAACTATTTTCGAAATTCAGTTATCTTACGACTTATCCGTACGTATAACGCACATTTTCGTAGCATCGACCTTTTTTCAAAAACTAAACGCACATTTAAAAAAGATGTTGTAAAGGCACTACAAGAATTATAATTTAGTTTTTCTTTTTTTTCATATAAAAATGTCTGACAAATAGGCAAAGGGCAAATACAATATGTTGTTTAACTGATTGATTTAAATTTTGTATAAGTGTTTTAATTTTCTGGTAACAAAACTGTTATATTACTTAACAACGACATAAAGTATTACTGTTAATTTGAGGGAAACCTATTATTGGCTATACTAACATGTACCTAATGTTAAGTAATTTTGTTAATACGCTGTTGGTTTTCCTAATAAACTAAAATAAAAATAAAATTGGGTTAGGTGATCTCGAGATTTACGCTTAGCAAGACATTCAGTGATTTATTTTTTAGGTTCCGTATCCAAATGGTAAATAATAATAATAATAATAATAATAATATAGCTTTATTTCAGGTAATATACCCATATTACATAATAATACAAATACATAGTAAAAGTAAAAATAAAAGTAAAAGCAAAAATACATATAAAATTAAAATTATAAATTGTCATTATATATTTAGCTAGGTCTTAAATAAATGCCCTACCTCAAGCAGCCGTTTCCCACAGTGTGTAATTTCGACCAATGACGAAAAAACACATTGTCTATATCTCTATTTATATTTTTAAGGATAGAATTATCACTTTCCCTGACTCTGGCCCAAAAAGACGCCGATCGTGACCGGAGAATGGCAAAGAAGTCGGCGACATTTGCATCAGCAAACATTTCTTTAGCACTGCAATGTCTCGGCAACCTCATCAGAATGCGGAAGGCGTCATTATACTGAACCCTAAGCACATTGAAAGAGCGTTTTGTATATTTCAACCAAAGTTGACATGTATAAAACGTCTGACAAAATGCCCTGAATAACATGACTTTGACGTCTCCCGTACTTCTGGCAAAGCGCCTCGCGAGCATATTACAGCGCACTGCGAGGGCCCTACGTTCTCTTTCCATGTCATCCTCATCACTCAGCTTTTCATTCAGAACGTGCCCTAAATATTTAAATTTAGATACAACCTGAATTGGTGAACCATATAACCAGACCGGTAGCAACCTCTCCGGACCTCTGCCCCTTTTAAATACCAGGACCTCTGTCTTCTTAACGTTGTATTTCAATCCGTGTTGTTCAGCATATGACTCGCAGATTGAAAGTAGTTTGCGGAGTCCATTAATCGAGGGGCTGAGAAGCACCATGTCATCGGCGTAGCTCAGGCTGTTAACACATACGTTACCAACATGGCAACCCGTTCTAGAGCTTCTCAGCCTCTCGATCAATTCATTAACGTAAAGGTTAAAGAGGTCCGGGGAAGTTAATCCTCCTTGACGAACACCGCAGTCTAATTTAAAATTATTAGAAGTCGCGTCGCCCCATCTAACTGAATTAGTCTGGTTCTCGTACCAGTGTCTCAAAAGATTCACTATAGATGGAGGAACTGAGGTTTGGTCGAGTTTATTCCACAGTACTTTGTAATTTACTAGATCAAATGCGCGACTCAGATCCAGAAAACACGCATATACTGGTGTATCCCTCTTGAGATAGTAACTCACAGAATGCTTGAGTGCTAGTATAGCTGAATCCGTTGAGACCCCACTACGAAAACCAAACTGTGCATCATCTATTCGTATATTTTTCACCAATTCAGGCCGGATAACTCTTTCAAATATTTTACCCACTATAGTGCCAAGAGATATAGGTCTGTAGTAAAAACGGGACCCTATTACTAAGACTCCGCTGTCTGTCTGTCTGTCTGTCACCACTCACCAGGCTGTATCTCATGAACCGTGATAGCTAGACAGTTGAATTTTCACAGATGATGTATTTCTGTTTCCACTATAACAACCAATAAAACATAATAAAATACATATTTAAAGGGGGCTCCCACACAACAAACGTGTTTTTTTTTTTTTGCCGTTTTTTGGTACGGAACCCTTCGTGCGCGAGTCCGACTCGCACTTGGCCGGTTTTTATATTATAGAGAAGATACAACGAGAAAGAGTAGGATGTAACAATAGCGGTCTTTCGTCGATTCATCCCACGAGTGTTTCATCCCACGGTATGAATCGCACAAGGACGCTTTTTGAGTTCGCTGTTTCATACTAAGCAACCATTTTAATGCAATTTTGCAAGCATTTACTTAGATATTTTTTGTTAAAATTGATTTTATTTTTATATCATGGTATGAAACAGCGAATTCAAAAATCGTCCTTGTGCGATTCATACCGTGGGATGAAACACTCGTGGGATGAATCACGAAAGACCCCATAAACCTGACAAGTTTTCAGAGCTTGTAATACCCCCCCTAGCCTAGTGTAAAGGCTAGGTAATGTGTCCATCAGCCATTTTTTAATATCCTTATTGCTGGGGCACAGGCCTTCCTTATGGGTGGATAAGGAGGACGGGCCATAACCCACCACGCGGGCCCAATGGGGATTGGTGAGTGTTAACGACTGCAAATGCAGCCGGGACCAACGGCTTAACGGGCCTTCCAAAACACGGAGGAGCTCGAGATAATAAATTTTTGGTCACCCATCCCATGACCGACCCTTGAGAAAGTTGCTTAACCTCCGCAATCGCTGGGCCAGGTGCCAGGTAATCCAGTGTCGTTTGGGAATTACTTCATTCATTAATAATGTTTTATAAAAATAATTTATATTATGGACCTTCATTTCTCTTTTTAGGGTTCCGTACCCAAAGGGTAAAAACGGGACCCTATTACTAAGACTCCGCTGTCCGTCTGTCTGTCTGTCTGTCTGTCTGTCACCAGGCTGTATCTCAAGAACCGTGATAGCTAGAAAATTGAAATTTTGACAGATGATGTATTTCTGTTGCCGCTATAACAACAAATACAAAAAACGAAATAAATTTAATATTTAAGGGGGGCTCCCATACAACAAACGTGATTTTTTGCCGTTTTTTGCTCAATATTAATAACGACAGCAGGTAGACAGTTGAAATTTTCACAGATGATGTATTTTTGTTGCCGCTATAACAACAAATACTATAAACAAAATAAAATTAATATTTAAGGGGGGCTCCCATACAACAAACGTAATTTTTTTTGCCCTTTTTTGGTACGGAACACTTCGTACGCGAGTCCAACTCGCACTTGGCCGGTTTTTTTATTGAACAGTGATCAAATTTTGTGATATGGCTTAGTTAGACCATCAAACTGAACAACTTTGTCTATGGGACCAACTTAATCAGATCAAAAAATATTCAGCTGTTCCATAGAAAACATCAATATCTATTCGACCAAAATGTATGGAACAGCAGTTTTTTTTGCTCTGATTCAGTTGGTCCCGCAGCGAAAATTTTTCTATGTCTATGGTTGGTCCCCTAGACAAAGTTGTTCAGTTTGATGGTCTAAGCAACACCACAAAATTTGATCACTGTTTAAAAAAAACACACTGTACCTATATAGCTTTATTAAATGGAAAGGAAAATAAAAAGCAAAGAAGGAAAGAGCAGTAGTATGCTACTGTTAGGGTGTGTCCCCACTTAGGTTCGCGAACCTCGCGCTCCGCGAACCTCTGTTGCAGGTTCGCGGAGCGCAATGTGGACGCGCGGAGCGCGGAGCAGACGTCCGCGCTCCGCGCTCCGCGAACCGCGCTCCGCGAACCACGCTCCGCGCTCCGCGCTCCGCGAACCACCCTCCGCGCTCCGTTCCCATGATCAAATAAGCTTTATTCATATAAACTTATTTTTTTTTATTATTTAATTATTAATTATAAAGTACCTTTGTCTCCACAGTACTATTATTGTGTAATTAATAATGAGTGGCTAAGAAGGAGTAAAACTTTGAATAGACAATCATGCTTATGTACAGTCAGTAGCACGTCAGGTTGTACAAAGTGTCAAAAATTTTCAATTTATTTTGAACCTTGTCTTCGCAATGAGGGCTTTTCAAAATGACAAAAAACTGTAGGCTCGATAGATGGCGTTGATAAAAATGTGTGTCAATGTATTTTTTTTACTAAGCTTCTCTTTCCATTAACGCCATCTGGTGTGGCAAATCGGGACCCTATTACTAAGACTCCGCTGTCCGTCCGTCTGTCTGTCGGTCTGTCTGTCTGTCTGTCACCAGGCTGTATCTCATGAACCATGATAGCTAGACAGTTGAAATTTTCACAGATGATGTATTTCTGTTGCCGCCATAACAACAAATACAAAAACAGAATAAAATTAATATTTAAGGGGGGCTCCCATACAACAAACATGTTTTTTTGCCGCTTTTTGGTACGGAACACTTCGTGCGCGAGTCCGACTCGCACTTGGCCGGTTTTTTAACTCACTCTAATGTTCAAAACGACCAAGAACTTTAAATGTCATTAATAGTACAAAGTCTTCGTTTTCCATTTGGAATACGAATAATTGAAACTTTCCTTTATTTTGAATCAAATGAAATCCGTTTTTGAGGATCTACTATGATCATTTTAAAAATTAAAATTACGCTCTAATGTTTGGAACGCCGCCGTTAGAGCGTTTGGTTGCACCCGGAGCGTAGGTTCGGAACGCAACCCTGCCGCGCTCCGCGCTCCACGAACCGCGCTCCGCGAACCGCGCTCCGCGAACCGCGCTCCGCGAACCACGCTCCGCAGTGTGGCCAGATTAAAGTTTACGAAAATACATACCAAGTTGCACATGGAAAATAAACCGATAAAAATACTGATTTTCTAAACAGGTTTTATTCATTTATCATTAGAATGAATGTTTAAATTATATTTTAACATTCTATTCAAAGGCAAAACTAAACATATTTTCCGGATGGATGCGCCAAGTACAATAAAAACGAAAAAAAAACACGTTCTACTTATATAACGATCCAAAGGTACTACTTTAGGGAAATTCCCGAATTAGCGAAAGAAAAACCTCAAAGATAAAGTGAAGTGCATAACAGAAAATAATTTTATTTAAACGTATTAGATGACTTGATACTATTTATAATTCTACTATGGCTACTTTTTTGTTTGTGGGCCGATTTCGATGAAACTCGGTTTTGAGTACTATTTCGACAACAAAACAGCAACGCAATGTTAAAAATATAAAAAAATCCAAGATGGCGGCCAACTTTTTTGTTTGTGGGCCGATTTAGATGAAACTCGGTTTTGGGTACTATTTCGACAACAAAACAGCAACGCAATGTAAAAAATATAAAAAAATCCAAGATGGCGGCCAACTTTTTGTTTGTGGGCCGATTTAGATAAAATTCGGTTTTGGATACTATTTCGACAACAAAACAGCAACGCAATGTTAAAAATATAAAAAAATACCAAGATGGCGGCCAACTTTTTGTTTGTGGGCTGATTTAGAAGAAACTCGGTTTTGGGTACTATTTCGACAACAAAACAGCAACGCAATGTAAAAAATATAAAAAAACCAAGATGGCGGCCAACTTTTTGTTTGTGGGCCGATTTAGATGAAACTCGGTTTTGAGTACTATTTCGACAACAAAACAGCAACGCAATGTTAAAAATATAAAAAAATCCAAGATGGCGGCCAACTTTTTTGTTTGTGGGCCGATTTAGATGAAACTCGGTTTTGGGTACTATTTCGACAACAAAACAGCAACGCAATGTAAAAAATATAAAAAAATCCAAGATGGCGGCCAACTTTTTGTTTGTGGGCCGATTTAGATAAAATTCGGTTTTGGATACTATTTCGACAACAAAACAGCAACGCAACCGAGTTTCATCTAAATCGGCCTACAAACAAAAAAAGTTGGTCGCCATCTTGGATTTTTTTATATTTTTAACATTGCGTTGCTATTTTGTTGTCAAAATAGTACCCAAAACCGAGTTTCATCTAAATCGGCCCACAAACAAAAAAGTTGGTCGCCATCTTGGATTTTTTATATTTTTAACATTGCGTTGCTGTTTTGTTGTCAAAATAGTACCCAAAACCGAGTTTCATACAAATAGGCCCATAAACAAAAAAGTTGGCCGCCATCTTGGATTTTTTATATTTTTAACATTGCGTTGCTGTTTTGTTGTCGAAATAGTACCCAAAACCGAGTTTCATCGAAATCGGCCCCCAAACATAAAATTTGGCTGCTATGTTTTAGAAAATAGTACTAAAATCGTAATAAAAGGCACGATCTGGCAACATTACCATGTGGTAAATAATCATTCCATCATTGGAATTGGAATTATCAGTATTTACCACACAGTTGGACCACAGTAAATACTTTGTGTGTGTGTAGCCGTCGCCTTATACGTAATTATAGTGCGACTATCTTGAATTAATTTTATCTTGTTAATACAGTCGTACTAAAACGTAACAGTACCGTCAACATTTCAAAAACGGTAATCAAGCATAAGTCCCAAATTAGTTCTTTTTCAGAACAGACTCTACTGATCTTTGCTTCTGAATGAAATATAGACATAATCCGGGAAATTCCTTGAACATCAATGTTCGCGGGGACTTAACACCGTAGTTACCATAACTTTATAGCCAAAATATACCGAAAATACTTACTTCCGCTAATATACCTACAAAAATACTGATGTTCGGAAAAGTCGATAAAATATACCGAAAAAGTATTAAAATACTGAATCTGGCCACACTGGCGCTCCGCGCTCCGTGTTCGCATGTTCGCATCGGATCCCAAATATGGAGCGCGCTCCGAGGTTCGCGGAGCGCGGAGCGCGGAGCGCGGAGGTTCGCGAACCTAAGTGGGGACACACCATTATACCTAGTTGAAAAGTGAAGATTAAAAAATTAAGGTACCTATTTAAGAATGGTTTCATTTCAGACAAAAAATATTTTAGGAATTTTCGAAAGTCAAATGTGGCACACTTGACGAATTTCATTGAAATATACTAGCATCTCTCGATCTCGATTACATTCTTTCTAGTTTAGTACCCTAGTGTAACCTTGTAATGGCTAAATCCGTTTTTAGGGTTCCGTACCAAAATGGTAAAAAAGGAACCCTTATGGTGTGGCTCAGTCTGTCTGTCTGTCTGACTCAACTTGAAATTTGGAATAGTTTAAGATGACATTTGCCCAACTATTTTGCAAATAAGAAATATATAAAAAAATAAATATCTTTTTTACAACAGGGCCTGAAAAGGGGTCTTAAAAATGTGAAGTGGGGCTACTAGGGCATGTGGGGTATCATATGAAAGAGAGTTGTTTGCACGTTTTTAATAAATTTTTTTTCTAGACTGCATAGTTTACGACTTATGATGAAAAATGTAAAAAAAATACCGTTCCCCCCTTATCTCCGAAGTTTGCAAAAAGAAAAATCTGAAATAATAAATATTATAAATGCGAAAGTCCGTTTGTTTGTTTGTTTGTTTGTTTGTTACGCCTTCACGTCTTAACTACTGAACCGATCATCATGAAATTTTGCACACACGTAGTCAGAGGTACAGAGAAGGACAAAGGGTATCTTTCATCCCGAAAAAAAGTGTTGTTCCCGAGGGATAGCAAAAAAACCTTTCCACGCAGACGAAGTCGCGGGCGGCCGCTAGTCTGAAATAATTCTATGTGATAGCAGTTTATACAAAGATTACAGGAAAAATAAGACGTCTCAATATAGCACACTTCTTTAGAAATTATCAAATTTCTAAAAAAGTTAACATTAGTTCCACTATCGGTCAAGAGATGGCGCTGACCTAAAACTATTATTCTACTCTGCAGTGTGGTTTAATGGTGCAATTATGATGGCACGGAACCCTCGGTGCGCGAGTCCGACTCGCTCTTGACCGGTTTTATTTTTTAATGCTTATGGTCTATAGGTACTAGGTACAAACATTTGATTAAGATCCTACTGAATAATTATTTGAACGTCATCAATTTGAATGAAACAGGTCTGAAAATTTAAATTACTGCCTTTGATTTTCTATTTATTCTTATAATTAAATCTGTTGGAATTCTTATTCATAATACAGAAAGTTTATTATAATATATTCAAATGAGTTCTTACTTTTCTCGCTTTCTTTTTTAACAGGATATTTTTTTTTTATTAACCATTCAAACTTTGAGGCTGTTTTCATTCCATGAAACTTAACAACTTTCTTTAAAAACATGAGTCGAAATACATAAGCATTTTGGGACATCTACTACTAACCACCGGTTTCTGAGGTACTTATCGTGGTTTATCGGACTTTATCAATAACGGGTCCACATTATCCGGTTTAAAGTTCATTGCGTTAATACACTTCTAAGGCTTCCGCGCGTACAGTTTATTGAAGATAAAACACTTTTTACGGATTACAGCGCGTATATTGGTTAGTTCAGATGTTATTTTAGAATTATTTAGTTTTGATTTGTTGGTTTTTTGGGTTTCCCGACGTTTCGACACCTTTCCAGGGGCCGTGGCCACGGGGAGATTAAAGCAAAGAACATGCCTCAAAGGGACCCAACCATTACATGAGATCTGATAAATCACAAATCCTTGCCAAAGAACAAAGACTCATTGCTACGCGGAGGCTATTGAAATCAACAAATATCCAAATTTCAATAGAGAAGATGGTTGGAGAGTAGCCCTAGAATGGGATCCCATAATTCATCAACTAAAATCCCATCCCAAATCACACACTGCAGGATCTAAAGATACCTATAGTTAGTTCGTTTCGTAGATAGGGATCAAAAGGGAGGTAGACACAACCTTTTGGAGTTTTCTTCCGCCAGTTCTCCTCCCTCCCAATTTGTCAATTTGTGGACTGGTGGTAGATTCAGTAGCTAGATCGTGATTTCTAATTAACTTTTATCAATTTAATTCAGTAATAATTATTAAAATCAGAACGCAGCAATAAAATAACTTAACAAACTTGAAAGGATTTTTATAAAGTTCCGAGCGGGAACTTCATTAAAATATATGCAGCCATTTTAACCGACTTCAAAAAAAGGAGGAGGTTCTCAGTTCGTCGGAATCTTTTTTTTTTATGTATGTTACTCGATTACTCGAAGACGGCTGGACCGATTTGAAAAATTCTTTTTTTGTTTGAAAGTATATACTTCCAAGTTGGTCCCATTGTCATGAAATCAGGATCTGATGATGGGATCCTGGAGAAATCGAGGGAACTCTTCAAATATTATAGGCACATCTATAGCGATTTTAGTATTTTCTTAAATAACTTGTGCATTTGCTTTCGAAAAGTACTATTTCGGTGAAGTGGAACTGATGATGAAGACCATCATAGATGATCATCGGAAATTTTCAATACTAAGTAGTTCACTGGTACGATACGATTACTTTAATATGGTTGCTAGGATATTTATGCTCATCATAATTAATATGGTGAAGTGGAGCTGATAGTGAAGTACCAGAAGAACTCCTCAACAATAAACGCCCCTGCGTCAGGAAAAGCAGTACTATGTAAAAAGTGATGAGCCGTTGACATAAGGCTATTGTAACTTAGATAATATCATCACCAAATATACTTACCACAAAAAAGCTTAAAATAAAAAAAGTTTTTAATAAAAACAAAACCTCCTTCAAAAATCTTGAAATTAATGTAACAAAAAACAGCTTCAAAAATAAATTAATGGCTCTAAAAAGCAAGAAATAAAATATTGAAATCTGCATAATAACTAACTCGAAAGTTTGTATGCATATCTTATATTAAACAACGTCTTATGAAGTCGGGTGGGGTTTAAACCCATGATTAAAGTTTAGATATATTAGTTTAGATAAAAAACCTCCTTTGTTCCCCCCCCCCACCCGACTTCAAAAGGCGTTGTTTAATATAAGATATGCATACAAACTTTCGAGTTAGTTATTATGCAGATTTCAATATTTTATTTCTTGCTTTTTAGAGCCATTAATTTATTTTTGAAGCTGTTTTTTGTTAGATTAATTTCAAGATTTTTGAAGGAGGTTTTGTTTTTTTGCTTTAGTCGTCCCGTGAAACACGGCCCCTGGAAAGGTGTCGAAACGTCGGGAAACCCGAAAAACCAACAAATCAAAACGAAATAATTCTAAAATAACATCTGAATTAACCAATAGGTACTGTAATCTGTAAAAAGTGTTTCAAACCTCCGATAAAGTACCTCAGAAAGGGTGCGATTCGGTTGCCATAAAAACAGATAATCTAATTTCAACGTCACTAACGTTGACTTTATCTAATTTTCATTTGGCCTAAACAATAGATGATATAATTTTTATTTAACCTATTATTCATTTGACATCATTATTATTTGCCATATTTTCATTTGCTCTAACGTCTTTATCCTATAAGTATCATTTGATATATTGCTTTTTTAGGGTTCCGTACCCAAAGGGTAAAAACGGGACCCTATTACTAAGCCTCCGCTGTCCATCTGTCTGTCTGTCTGTCTGTCTGTCACCAGGCTGTATCTCATGAACCGTGATAGCTAGACAGCTGAAATTTTCACAGATGATGTATTTCTGTTGCCGCTACAAGAACAAATACTGAAAACAGAATAAAATAAATATTTAAGGGGGGCTCCCATACGACAAACGTGTTTTTTTTGTTGTTTTTTTGCTCGATATTAATAACGACAACAGGTAGGCAGTTGAAATTTTCACAGATGATGTATTTCTGATGCCGCTATAATAATAAATACTAAAATTAGAATAAAATAAATATTTAAGGGGGGCTCCCATACAACAAACCTGATTTTTATGCCGTTTTTTGGTACGGAACCCTTCGTGCGCGAGTCCGACTCGCACTTGGCCGGTTTTTTATCTATCTTACATTTCATATACATATCATTTGATCTAATTTTACATGTTATAATATACCCTTGCTATAAAATAGAAATAACTAGCTTTTGTCATAATGATGCTTGCCTAATTATCAAATTCACTAATGCTAATGTTTAATGTCGTAACATCTATACGCATTCATATATTATAACAAAACAAGCATGCAAGCCAGTTTGCATGCTCCTGCTCGGGTGGGTCGGGTGGCCTGAGGCCCCCCGCTATAAATAAAACATTAAATGCACTAAACCAAGTAGGTTAGGTTAGCGTTTTGACCACTCGTAGCGGAGCTCCATAATGCTTGCATGCATATTGCATGTTTGCTTGCATGATTGCAAGTTTCTTGCTTGCATGCGTGCAGGCTGCTTGCTTGCATGCATGCTGCTTGCTTGTATGCATGCTGATTGCATGCTTGCACGCACGAGTGCTTGCTTGTATGCATGTATGTTTGCTTGCTTCCATGCTTGCATGCCTGCATTAATACATTTCATGTTGGTTTAATAAGGTTTGTTATATTTTTGGGTAAATAAATATAGTCAAAATATTTATTTCAATATAAGCAACAAATACACTCCAGGCTTCCAGCAGACTAATCACTGTCATCGATCACCATAAAGTAAATTATAGCCATGGAAAAGTTTTATTTATTTACTTTCTTTATTTATGCTATGCTTGTTTTTAAATCATAGGTGAAATAAAATTATTTTAAATGTTGATTAGAGTAAATGAATGGTATAAAAAATGTGCTTTATATCATTTGATAATTAGATCAAATGATTATTTATGTCAAATAATTTTTATATCACATGTATTTAGGTCAAGTGAAATTATATTAACCGTATGTTATATTATTTGATCGATATGTCAAATGAAATTATATGAAATGTTATTATATCATCTGATCGTTAGTGCATGTAAATTTAGGTCATACATTACACACCCCCTCAGAAACTATCAGTTGATCTCGTTGTGTCTCCTATTTTCGTATGAATAGATAGTCAAAACAATTTTGACGTCTTTCGCCGTGAATAAAAAAGATTTAACTTTGATAGAATACGAAATGCAGAAAGCCTTATAATTTGTAATAGTTAACTTAATTTATGTCGTATCATCTATGATGTATGTATTGAGCTAAAGATCTATAATGATTCTTAACATAGCCTTATCTCTTGTACGTGACTAACGTGACAGTTCAAGCCTTTGAGTGCGAACTGTCAATAACATTGCATCCCCAACAGCATACAAATCAGAGTTCACTAACTTGACAAACTGTGCTAAACGGAGTTAAATAACCGCACGGACATCAAACATTGCCGCCAGATTAAAAGGTATTGGGAGACCGACGACGACGAAGGGTTCTGGTAACTCGAAATCTATTGGAACTTTGTTACAATATTGGTAGCTTTTGTATGTGTTAGGCTCAAAAACCGAAATCGCTCTTTGTGCGAAAGAACCGCTCACAACGCGTTGTGGTCACTGCCAAAAATCTTCAACGCAATATTCGTATTGTGTCTCTTATAAAATGTCTATGGCGCGTTGTGGTAATCACAGACAGACCACAAAGCTAAATTCGCGTCGTGATCATCATACGAATCGACCACAACGCGTTGTGGAAATGAAGAAAAGCCATGACGCGTATGGAACCATGATAAGGTAGAATAAGATGAACAGTGATTTGTGATATCTGTGCGTGGGTCGCACATCGCGCATCGCTATCGGTACATAAAAGTCTCAAAACTTTAGATATATCTAAAACAAAAATATTGCTTAGTTGTTATAATTAAGATATAATTTCGTTCTCTATTAAGTAGGTACTAGACAGAAAACATGTCAAAAATATCGTGTCATTTAAATAAAAGGAAAGGACATAAATTACTTTTAAAAAAATCACAAAAAACACACAACAAACTGTGACCTTTCTGTGATTAGATTACCACAACGTGTCATGGGTGTTATTATAAGAGCCACAACATGAATTTCGCGTTATGGATTTTCGGCAGTGACCACAACGCATTGTGAGTCAAAACTAGTAAACAAACGAAAATCCTCCTCACTGAATTGTTTTTATTTCAAGTTGATTATGTATTCAACAATTTAATCAAAAATAGATAGATAAAATTGATATTGATGAAGTCGAAAATGAGGTTTGTATTGAAGATCAAACATATTTTACGATACAACAATATACAAGAATGGCGCACAAAAGATTCTCTTTATTGGATATCACTTTGTAACAATGAATAGATGTGTTTCTTGCTTTTAGCACAGATTCCAAACAGAAAACTTTTGAATGAATTTTCTTTTCATGATACTGAATATTCTACAAGCATACACGGCTATTAATAGATTTGATATTAATCATTATTTTAATTAATCATAATTTTAAACTGATTTCCTTAAATGACGTTTATTGAATACTAAAATGAATAATGGTGTAGTCATTAATCTAAATGAAACTGTCATTAAAAGCAGCGGTTCCCGATTTCTTTTGGCTTCGGAACCGTTTTTGGTTCACCGTTTTTGGGCAGAACCCTAGCTCAAGTAAGAAGTTTACTTGTATAACATTGTTTTTTTACGTGAAATCACACCATACTGAGGCTTTTTGTCTTGGTGTTCGCAACTTGTAAGTATAGTTTGACTTTAAAAGAAGGACTTTTTAAGATAACATTTATTTAGTTAGAACAAAATATATTTATTTACCTCTTGAATTTTCGCGGTACCCCTGAGAGCCTCTAACGGAATCAATTTTACCTAACTACATAAATAAATAGTTTTAGGTTGTTCTATGTGATATTAATTATCTTCATTATTAATATCATAGAATATTTTAATAAAGTCTTTTTATTCAATAGTTATCCCGATATGGTCAATATTTTTTTACTTGCGAAAATTGTTTACTAGGTACCTTATTTAAAGTGATAAATACACACACACACTGACCATAACATTAATTTTAACAAGTTTGATATTTTTGTAATTCAGATTTCGGATACCTATAGGACTGCTATAATTTAACACAGAAAACAGGCTATTGCTTATCCCAGGCATCAGACTCCACAAGGAGGTAATAATATGATGTACCGACCTACTGATCAATAATCAATCATAGAGTTACCTCATCGGTAATGGTTCAAAAAAATAGATAGGGCGCATTCACGAACAACAATGAAACATGGTATAAACAACCAGTGCAAAATTAAAAATATTGGGCGAAGCGGCCGGCGACGCAGCGTGTTCCAAATTTAAAATAAGAAAAACTATAAAATATTGGCAACTCTGTGAGTTTGAGCTGTGATCTGTGAGTTTGAGCTGAGTGTGCCGTAATAAAGTTTTGTTTCAAGTAAATTTTGTATTTACCTACTAAAAATGAGTTAAAACAAAATTTCAAACAAAATAAAAGAAACAATTAAACTACGCACTAATTCGCCTCAACCAACTACTCTGCCATGGACTTCGCCGTCTAATCAAAGAAGACCAATAAAATATCTCCAACTTTTATAGGCATCCAACAAAGACAAATCGGTCATCATAATATATCAAACTGTGTAAATATTCCAAGCAAGAATTTAACTTTTAAGTTTCACTAATTATTCTAATTTTTCAATTAAAAAAAAGGTAAGTTAGTATAATAAGTATAAGGTCTACCTACTTAGTTACTAAGTACTTACATGTTTTTATTAATAAACATTTTTGAAAATCTAAGACTTTTTTACTTTCCTTATATTCGAAATGAAAAGTAGAGTGCTAAACACGGGTAAAAGTCATCAATTCCATACTCGAACTACTAGCAAACTGATCGTTTAAGCAATTATTCTCACGACTATGGATCGTAAAACACTCGTATGAAAAATCCTATAATTTCAAAAAGCAGTATTAAAGCAGCTTTCTAGATCTTTTAGCATTCAATGCTTTTTGGCTCTATAAACATGTCTAATAAACGTGGACTCGACGAATTCATATTGCATTTACTCGACAGTTGTATAAAGATATCTCTCGATCGCATTCAAACAACCGTTAGTCTTATGACAGCTCTTTAAAAGCATCCGAATTGCTAATTTGTCGGGAAACTAGCTTTTATAGCACTATCTTTCGTCACTCAATTTTTACAGCATTATTGTGTAGTAAAAGCTGGTCATCCAACAAAATAGCATCTCAGTTACTATAACAGCATCTAATGTCATAGTATGGCTTTCTGCAAGGCTTTAATTCAACTTAACCATTGAAGTTCAGAAAATGCTGTCAAATTATCTACTACAGGCCCAAAGATGCCCAAAGGTAATTTTGGAAGCCATCATTCAGTTCAGCGTGATAGTGGAATGAAAGTTAAATAAAATCTTCTACAGCACTGTGGAAAATGGACTATAATTGGTGGAAAAAAATTAAAAGAGGTGAGGGTTCCGATGGAAAGTAAATAAGATGTTGAAGCAATTGAAACAATTAACATCCACCAACACCAACATATGAAGAACGAATACTTAATATTAGTGTGGACTCCGTAGGAAATATTATGCTAATACAGATTACGTTTGCAAACCGTTTACTATCGATAGTAGGTAGCGATAATGACAATTACACACAGATCAGAGACTATAAACACAATGATAGATTGATGATTTAACATTTTGCACTAAGGAACCCTAAACTAACTGCAATGGCGCTTTTAGAAGCCGTAAAATGGAAACCTCATTTCTATTTTTCGGCTAAGAGCTGAGTGAATGCTTTGTAATCATAATTGAGTTGCTATTAATGGCGAATTAATTTTATATATAAAACTAATATTATTTGTGATTCATTATTTACTCGAAATCTTGCGGCCCATGAAAATATTAACTATAAATGTAAGGATTGTAGACGAAAAAATAAATTCCGCATATGAAAGTAAGACTTATGAGCTAACTTTAATAGTTTACCTTTACTATCATTAAGGCAGTAAAATTGTAACATATAATTTATAATGGCAAAATACATTTATTTTTATTTCCTTCCTTTACACGAACACAACACACGCTAATGACTCGGTCTATGAGTTGCAATCACACGATCAAAGTGTCGAATGATTGTAACCGCACTGCTATATTACCAATGATAAGTCGAATGAAAGAGGTTCTACTGACTATTATAGCACTATATAGCACTTGAGTTGCGATTACTCTATTTTCTTTCAACTAAAACGCAATTCAGAAGATAATCTTACGATATTTACAGCATTTAAAGCAGAGAGAAGTGCGCTCAAATCGCGTTGAGAGAACGTTCACAGATCGTTTACTCAACATTTTGTAAATCCGTCTCTCAACTAATAGATGAAATAGAAACGTGCTGCTGACTTTTTTACGACTTAAATTGCTAGTTGGGAATATCTCGTATGGGAATTGCTTCCTTTTGACCCTTATATAACAATCTACTATTTATTATTGATTTATTTAATGGACCCCTAATTCAAAGGAACCATTTGTTACACACAACTATTTAATTTTATTTTAATTTGAAATATGGCACTTTAGTTTGCGAACCTATTGCCTAAAGATATACATATTTAAATAACAAGCTCGTTTGAAAGCTGTAGCCTGAGGCAGAACAATTTTTAACCTTCAACATTTCTAGAATTCCAATATACTTGGAGTTGATGGGACATATAAGTTATTATTCTGTTTTGGTACGTCTCAATAAATAACATCGTAACAAATTTCAGTGAGCGTGTTAGCTGTACGGTTATTTGAATTTTCTTGTTACCTAACTAAAGAGAAGGGAATATTGAAAAACAAAATTGGACAACAACACATTTTACATTGCTTCGATTAATTAACTAGCTAAAACTCCTGTAATAAAAATAAGGAACAACGACGGAATCACAAACTTCGGGCTTGAAAATAGTTACTTTTAATCCCAAAGGCAAATAATAGAGTAAAAGTAGTTTATGCGAAATATTTTTCACAGAAAATGTCTTTTAGATACATGAAAGTCGAATAGGTCCTACGAAAGTTTTGCTGTGTAATTCTCTAGTGATTGAACCAGGAAATCATTTTGAGGAGATTAAGTATTCGGCGAAAGAACTTTTACTGCTCTTATTATAAGATTGATGAGAGCAATTTCTGCGTGATCTTATTCTGCCTTAGTTAGATGCGTCAAATGATTAAGTAACGACATTTTACGGTATCTACTTTCTTTGTCCGTAAACTTACAAAGTTGCGTCAAACGAAAAGTTTCTCAATCCGGTTTTCAAATAATTTTAAAATGGATATTTAAAAATAAAATGCTTTCTAGTAACAAAGAAGGACTGAAAGGGGGGGGGGGCAGGAAGGGGCAGCTGCTCCCTGGATTTTGTTTACCTCCAACTAACTATCTTATTTTTTTTATATTATATTATTAATTTGCCCCCCCTGGGCACCCCTGCGATACAATAGATTTGCCCCCCCTGGCCCAGAGCCTGGGTGCGCCCATGTCTAGGTCCGTATTTATAAACCGCTCTCTCAACTTTAAAAGCTATCTTGAGATCATACTTGAAATTGGAACAGCATCTCAGGTATGATCTCAAGACAGCTCTCAACGTTGAGAGAGCGGTTTATAATGACTCGGCATGCGGCCGAAATGGATACTTTACGGGCCTTAGGGCTTTAGTACGGACTTGCAACCTTATGGGTGTGATCATGTCCGTACTAAACTAAGGCCCGTAAAGTATCCATTTCGGCCGCATGCTTGGTCCGCTCTCTCAACTTTAAAAGCTATCTTGAGATCATACTTGAAATTGGAACAGCATCTCAGGTATAATCTCATAATCTAAGACAGCTCTCAACGTTGAGAGAGCGGTTTATAAATGACTTAGGGTACACTTGGGCCGTGGGCCGCGGGCCAAATTGGAATCATCTCAATAGGCACCTAGTGGACAAATGGACCGAGCATGCGGCCGAAATGGATACTTTACGGGCCTTAGTTTAGTACGGACATGATCACACCCATAAGATTGCAAAGAGAACAACGTGATCTTCTTTATTTTCAAATTATAACTAAGTACCTATAAAATGGTTGAGTCAATTTATCTTACCAGTAAGATATTTATATGCTAAAAGTTTTGCTTGAAATCTCAAAAAATCTTTGCTTCGCCTTTTTGTAGCACCAATTATGCCAAAAATCGCTACTCTGTAAGACATTGTAGTTCTGATAATAACTATCAATAAATCGATTTTTTTTCCTTTTTTTTTTTCATAAGTTTAAAAAGTGTATCTGTAACAGTTGATCACAGCGTTATTGTTATACACGGTTAATTTTTAAGTACTATATCTAAAAATGAAAATGGGATTTCAGACCACGTAATTGAACAACTTTTACTATGGGGCCAACCACGAAATCGCGAAAATTATGTTACTTTAGTACAGTCTTTATAAAAATAGGATTAACGGCAGACAGGCGAACAGGCGGACAGTTAATTTACAAATCTTAGCCACAGCTGCTTATGGTGACTGAAAAACGTTTCAGCCACTCCACATTGCAAACTGTTTATATTACTAAGTAAAGTAGTAACTTATTCTTCGTTTATTCGTACGGCAAATAGTAGGTAATTATATTAGAACCAGCCACCAATTATTATTGTAGTATTAGGTTGCGCCATCTCTTGACCGATAGTGGAACTATTTTTTTTCTTAGGTCAACATTCTTAGAAAGACAGCGCCATCTGTTGACTGGTAATGAAACTAAATAATTTTTGTTTGTTCTTTGAATTTCTAAAAAAGTGTGTTATATTGAGACATCGTTTTATTTTTTCTTTAATCTTTACATAAACTACTATCACATAGAATTATTTCAGATTTTTCTCTTTGCAAACATCGGAGATAAGGGGGGGGGGAACGGTTTTTTTTTCATTTTTTTTTATCATCATAAGTCGAAAACTATGCGGCCTAAGAAAAAATAAAAAAATGTTTTAAAATGTGCAACCGCGCTCGCAAAAATTAGGTCTCAGTTCGATTTTGGAGAGGGAAAAAGTGTAAAAACTAGGTCAGAACAAGTGACGATCTGATCGTAACATTGTTTACGCGTCTCATTCTCTCGTTCGTCGATTACCGTAAATAGCTTTTGTTTATCTCAAAACTACTTACATTTATTTTTTTAGCCTGACAATGAAAAAGCTTTACAACGTCCTGTTTAAAACGCTAGTTTTTACACATTCTCTTTGGTCGTGTTGTATTGCCAGTGTTGAAAGTTGTAACATTTGATTTGGCCAAGTTACATTTTGTGCTTGATGTGGTTAAATGGAGAGGCTTGTTCGCTCAACTGTGGGCTTCTGGTGTATTTGAACATTAATTCTATCACAACAGTAATCAATTTGTCAATTAGTTTTTATCCATCGTTGGCTTGTAAAGACAGTTTATCAGAGTGCTCACACAGTATAATTTTGCTGCAGCAAGTAATGGATGTACGGTGTATGGTGTATGGAAAGGTGAAAACTATTGTGATAGATAGATAGATGATATCACCACCTCAGCGTCCACCTGAATTGTGCTTAGGTAATTTTGTCCTTAGTTCTTTGCGTTGGACTTGTTATATAAGTACCTAGGTACCTATATAGTTTACAAAATTTTGTAGTAAAAAAAAAATACAGCGAGTAGCTCTTAAGTTATCTTAAATAGATAACAGTCATCTTTTATGTTGGACCTTTCATAATTTGATTAAAGCTTATACAAAAAGTCAGTCACATTTCGAAATTTGATTTTAATTCAAAGAATCACATTTAGTGATTTTCATTCAAAAGGCTCCAACTAAATACTTCTCACTTAATGAAGATGCAACTTGAACCAGATTTATCTATTAACAAGATAATTATGTAAGGACGAGCATTGTATTGTATTTTTTTTTGTTATTAGCCTTTTGTTCGTACATAGGTATACTGCCCGGCATATATATTGGCAAGAGAATGAAAGAGACAAAAGATGCGCAGTAGCCATAAACTTAGTGTTTATGGCTACTGCGCATCTTTTGTCTCTTTCTTTCTCTTGCCAATATATCGCTCATTTGGAGCGACAGTGACACAAATGCAAATTAGTTAACTTTACACTAGATCAGAATAAAGATTATTTCATAGATCAAATGAAGATTCTAAAGCATTCTTACGGCTAATTATCATTTTCAAATTGTTTTTGAACCTACAAATAGGCGTTTTTACTGCCAACGCAGATGATTATGCATAGTATTTTGACATTTATAAGTCATTTTTGCTTATTTTTGCAAATGTGTCACTTTTTACTCGGACATTGGCAGAATCGTCACGTAAAACGAGACGCAGCCATTCACCATAAAAGTTGAAGTTGAAGTCAAATGTGTCACTGTCGCTCCAAATGAGCGAAATATGCCGGCATCTGTAAAAGTATTTTTATTTTATTATTATGGAAACAAACAGTCGCTTACAGTCTTCAAGTGCCTTTAAGCCAATGATTTTTTTTTTATATTTTTTTTATATTACATTATAATAGGATCTTACACCCACTCATTATTAGAATAGACGTTCACATTCTACACTCATTCCTTTATAATAACGGGTAGATACCCGTACTTACTTATCTTTAACATAATTATGGTGTCTTGAAAAAAAAACAAATTGTTGAAGAAATAAAATATCTAAAGGACTTAAAAATAATGTAGGTGTTTACAACAACTCAATATTTATAAGTGAAATAAATTCTACGAAAAATAATTTGTTTGCTGGCGATAAATTCAGCATCCAAAAAATACGTTTAATTTGTAGATATTTAAAAAGGTACTTGTATATATTTTTAGCTTGAGTTGATATATTTATTTTAGCAAAGCTCTAGTTTAATGAAGAATCTTTTATAAGGTTTATCTAAAAACTTAATTAAACTCGAAGCACTACTGTACTTATGCAAGATAAAATTTAAATGAACTAAGTTTGTGATAAAAAATATGAACGTAGCTTCACATTCATTTCCATTAAACACATAATTTCGGCGTACACGTAATGAGCTATGAAGATAGTTATTCCAATAATTACCCGAGGGATTGAAAAATAACTATCCATGCAGACAAAGTCGCGGGCAGCCCCTAGTTTTTTTGTCTGTTTTCGGAAAAGTCGATTTTTTAATATACTCAACGGAATAATGCTTGGCCTTCACCTCACCTGATGTTAGGTGACGATGGCCAAAGGTGGAAGCGCACTACATCCGGAATCCTCATCACTAAAGAACTGGCTATCTTACCTCTAACTGCCGGAACGCCCGGAACACAACAATTTTTAAATTGTTGTTATGGCGTCAGACTTAGGTAAGATGGTGGTAGCTAGTCAGGCGGACTTGAAATAAGCCCTACCATCTACCGCCAACCAAACCGAGTATAAATTGTACCCCCTTGGGAATTGAAATTGCGTCTTACAGGGGTGGGCAAACCACTAGACCACAGAGGCGGTTAAATCTCATTGCATTTGTTACAGAGTCTGGTATTCCGCGTGATGCATCACCCACGGGTGCTGGAATTCCAGCAATGCGTCTCCTTCGATGCCTTCTCGAACCAAAGACAAGAGCTGGCCTACAATGTCTTCTGTCTCTGCGCTATGTACTTCTTGCCTCTCATGATCATCACCGTGTGCTACGCCTGCATATTCTATGAAATATCCAAGAATTCTAAAGAAAATTCTGGTGAGTGATTTTTAATCTTTTTATGCACAACGGTATAGTGCTTGGCTTTCACCTCACCTCATGTTAAGTGACGATAATGCGCTCTACACCCGGAATCCTCATCACTGACAGCTGGCTATCTTACCTCTAGCCGGAACGCCACAATTTTTAAATTGTTGTTATGGCGTCAGACTTAGGTAAGATAGTGGTAGCTAGCCAGGCGGACTTGAAATAAACCCTACTACGAGTACCAACCAAATTAGATCATCGCCGGCCATTATGTCCCCACTGCTATTGGCTGAGGAAGACGGGTCCGGTTCCAATGGTGGGTGTTTATGATTCGATTCGATTGTTTGTGATTAAACATACGGGCATAGTGCAAATCTGCGTGTCTCTACCTACACTAGACCCTGTTTTTCAGGGGAAGGTTCATAATTCATTTGTTACTTGTCAAATTGCTTGTCTTTGTACTACTCGTATTTTTATAACTTTCTTATTTCAACGGCATCCAGGCATATTTTCGTAACTGGCTACTTTTGGTCAGATAGGCGGAATTATCCAATGCTAGTTACGTGTATTTGCACTATACCCCGACGCAATGCATCTAAGACCATAGCCATGTTGTACATTTATAAAATAGAAGTATGTGTTTTAAGCAATTTAGATTTAAAAACGACTTTTAATAGTACTACTTTTTTACTTTTAATATTATGCATACCACGTAACAAGACAGCGCTTATGAATAAAAATAAAATACCGACCAAAATAAGGGAATTCGATAATTTCAACAGATTTTCAAAAGATACAATTGGACAAAGTGTTAAAGATTTTTTAGATGATCAGAGTCTAGACCTAGTAACAAAATAAGGAATATAAAAAGTACCCAGCTACGAAACTAATCTAGATAAAAACAACGACTGTTTTTATCCAAATTGTGATAAATGAGTTTTTCTAAGTTGGAAACGTAAAAAACGAAGGTGCCTTCAAAAGATTAATATCACGAGATAAGCGCTTGTTCTTACTTTTATTTGGGTGGAAAATCTCAATTCATTACATCATTCGAGTTTACTTTTATTATATTAAGACTCTTTGAGATTGTATTACAATAAAGAATCTTTCATCTACCTAATCGTCGCCTTGGTAAAACAGGATTTTATCTGCCATTTTGTACAAATACCTACTTATTACTTTACGCAAAAATATGACTGTTCTACGCTCGAATTAAGAAATCTTGGTCACAAGAAATGAGACTGCTGCTAGCTAAGTCTTAATTTCTCATTTTTTATTTATTATTAAGTGTTATACCTCAACTGAAAGCTGAATGAATGGAGAATATGTTCTTAAAATATTTTGCACGCTTAGTTACTCGTTTTTTTTAAAGATATTTGCTGTTATTTCAAAAAAATCTGGAAAAAAATAAAACATTACGAAACGCCTGTAGTTTTCGTCATTTTTTTTATTTATAATTATCACTCAGAATGTTTTCTTTTCCTTTTTAAATCGTACTTTTGGTAAAAAGTTAGTCAATTTCAATTATCTCATAAACTATTAACTTTGTAATGTTATTTTCCTCTTGCCCTCTGTTTTCAGATAAATAATAATGAATTATACTATGTACTCATCTTATAACAACAGCGGGGTAAAATAAAGGAACAACAACATATACAGGGTGCATTTGAAATCACTCTCCAAATTTTAAGGATGTGTTCAGTCCATGAAACTGAACAACTTTCTCTAAGAAACATAGGGTAAAATATGTAAGAAAAATTGGACTTTTCATACAAATCAAAGAGATCACGTGATCAGTTTAGTATGGGATGACCAAAATTTTTTGGCGTATTTCGACACATGTTTCATGGAAAAAGTTGTTCAGTTTCATGGACTGAACACATCCTTAAAATTTGGAGAGTGATTATAAATGCACCCTGTATAGTAAATAAAAAAGTATAATTTTATTTTGGTTTCGTTGATTTTATACAATGCCAAATTATTTTCTTTGAAATTGGGGACGGTTAACCGCTGAAATTCGCTGGGATACAAAATAAGAAATCAGAAATATCACCTGGTGTTCCCGGTGTTTATATTAGCAATGGTTGAATCTTAACTACCTAACTCAAAGAAACTGGGTGATTTAGGATTGCCTGCCCGTCGGATATAAGGATAAAATGAATTATTTGAAATAAATCTAACTTGGGAGTAAATGCGGATGCCTTAGTATGTAATAAGTGCCGAAGGCGAACCGTCGCCGATGCTCGCTGACTCGTTTTCTCGGAAATGTGTTGAAAAACGTCGTATGAAACTCGTGAGCTCTTGCTTATTGCACACTCGGCTGAGTTACCATAGTCATTAAAACTTTGAACTACTTAACTTAGGTATATCTTCGTCGTTGTTTGTAATATCAAAATATTTTTTACTGGTCCAAGGTTTTACCCTGTTTTACTTGTTCTTTGTTTATTTAACATTATAAAAATATGTTTTTATTTTCAGTAAGACAAGGTACCTATCTATTCTGTTATCAACATACAGTATTTTGCTCCCTCCTTAAAAGTTAGTCTTAATTTATATAGAACCCTGTTGTACCAAGGTGACGAAATTCAATCGAATATGTGATTTCATGCAGCAAAGACCTTACCTACAAATTTTATAAAGGTACAAACCTAATAAAAAAACGAAAAACCTAATAGCATAGGAAATTCAATTGGTTGGTAGATCGAATAAGTCGGCAGGAAAATTCTTAGTCTTATTTTAGATGTATGATACGCAAATCAGTGGTACGTTTGTGTTTTTATTATTTTTTCAATACAGTTGCTCGAAAATGTGAGCTTACGCTGACAGGCCAGCGTGCGGTAAGTTGATTTTACCGCACGCCGTGCGTTTTTGTTTACGGTTTAGTACAGCGTGCGGTAAGTTGATTTTACCGCACGCCCGCGCCGTGCGTTTTTGTTTACTTACGTTTTTTTAATTTCTACTAGCTTCCACCCGCGACTTCGTCCGCGTGGACAGTAGAAAAATATAGCGACCAGTTTAAAATGACCTCTTTAGTGTATGAAACCTAGTACTAAGGAGAGTTCAAGCTGTTTCCACCCACCTGAATTTAATGAAACATAGCTTAGATTTTAAGTTGGACCTTAATCTACTAAACTAAGAAAAGCCCATCAAAATCCTTTAGTGGTTTTTGCGTAATACGGGCACGAATATTTGGAATTTTTACTAAATGTATAGATTACAACTTCAGTAGTACTTATAATATTTTCTTGCAAATGTATTAAAAAACGTGGCACACGGTTGTTAAGGTTTTTTAAAACTCGTGACGATTATAATCCCTCGCCTGCGGCTCGGGCTTATAAAACGTCAACTCGTTTTAAAAACCTCCTTACCAACCTTGTATCATAAACTACTATTAACATTTTTACTGCCCGCCCTGCGGTAGATCTAGGTGTAAAATAATGTATTACGACAACCACAGAGGAAATAATCACTACGACAACCTCCGTTTAGTGTAAAGTCTGTTCATCCTTAGCGTCCCCGCTGACGGGCGATTAATCGCTGAGTGATTTTTTGTCGCTGAGAATAGAACATACGCAGTTCTATACGTAAACTCCCACGAGCTACTTTTTGTAGCTGCGATAAACGCGGCGATAATCGCGCAATTTTTTGTCGCTGGCTAAGTAAAACCTTTGTCGTGTCATTTCGCGGGCGATTATCGCCGCGATTAACGCCGCGATTATCGCAGCTACAAAAAGCCGCCCGTGAGCGGTTACGCTTACTTATCTTATTTAGTAAACAGTTTTTGACAGTTGTCATACGTCTTTTACACTTAAATCGTTATTTAATAGTACATTATGATACAAGTTAGCTTAGGTTACTTATTGCACACAAGGCTGTGGGTTGCAGCCCGAGCCGCAGGCGAGAGCGTAACTCAGCCGAGTGTGCAATAAGTAAGAGCTCACGAGTTTCATACGACGTTTTTCAACACATTTGCGAGGAAAAAACAAAGTAATTTACCACACAGCAACAAATACGACAAAAACAAAATGATAATCATGATGAGAAAAGGCGCGCAGGTTTTTTTTGTTTTTTTCACACGCCCAATGCAAGAATATTTTGCGAACAAAGGGGTTAGTGAGCATACAGCCTACTTCAAAATTATAAATTTAGGTGATAAAATGCTAATAGTTTAATATTTTTAACAAAATATTGTAAATAAGAAATAATTTGATAATAATAAATATTTGTTTGACTTAATTAAGGACCTACACATTTATTTATTCCAAAAATGCAAATGAATTTTCAGCGGCATAAAACCTCTTTGTTGTTACTAAAAAAATAACTGTATTACCCGGTTAAATTGAAAATGCTCTGTTTACTCGCATAGAACTTGCAGTAAGGTACCTATTTAACTTTGTAGGGATAATTCTATAACCAACTAGTGTTTTATATATTATTGCATGCGTTTGTTATAGTTCGGTTTATGGCCCTAAAAGCAATGTATTAGGGCACACTTTACGAGCAAGTGTGTTGAAAAAATATGTTAGTAACTTTATTAAATTATTTACAATTTATTTCGTAATCTATGTGTGGAAAACCATTTGATGTATTTTATAAATGATTATTTCAATAAAGAGTTGGGTGAAGATTGTTTACCATATAAGACAAGTAAGGATTAGAAATTTAGAAAACGAACTTTTCTACATTGACTAAGGTCTCGGTGTTTCCACCGTTGTCTCTCGATCCAAAACAGAAGTGTACTTTGGAATCAGAACAATGTTATTTTGTTGTCTAATATTTATTATTTTTATTATTATATTAGGTTTATTTTCCTTGTTATGAACGGAATGGAGAAGTTTCATGATGTTTGTTGTAATCTTTTTGATATGTATGACATTGAGTATAAGAAAAAGAATGTATGTTTTGACATGGCTCATATTTGGTGGATTTTGTCTCTGTGTCAACGTATTAATCTTATTATTATAATGTTTCAAACTGGAAAATAGCTACTTTTATTTAATTTTATAGAATTTTTTAGTTTTAATGTAAAAATAAACTTTATTTAACTTCTTAAAATTAAAATATAGCATAAAATTAATATATCAGGGGAAAAAATGAAATCCGTCAGTACTTAGCAGCATTTATGTTGATGAATTTTTGCACGACACGACCTGATTGAAAGGGCGTGACTTCATCCCTCTTCGCTTGTATGGCGGTGGTGCGGCCCGCGGGCTGATTATCTAATTAAATGAAACCACCTAGCGACCGGTCTCATTTGACAGATGAATGTGAATGTATCACATTCATTTTTTTTGGGGTGAAAAAAAACATACCGAAGAAAAGTAGCAATGTATGTCGAATGAAACCGGTCGCTAAATAGTTTCTATTTAGATAATCAGGGTGCCGGTCGCTCGAGATGTTCCGCAAACTGATGACGTCACGCCACTTCGCGCCCGAACGTGCCACACTGCTCTGGAAAGTAAGACACGCCCAATGAGCGAAATTATCTTAAAATCGTAACTTTCACGTCCTGTAACTTTTACATTTTTAGAGATAATTTCTTAATAGGCATGATGACTTTTATTTTTATTTTATGTTACATAAATTACCTCTCAAAAAAATAAACATTGGTAAGAATTATTTCTCTAGCATGAAAACTGCCCGAGATATCTCAGTTTGAATTGAAATGCACACAAATGGACTCACCCAAAAACGCTCCATACTAACAGCTACTCAATTATGACGTCACGCCTGAGTAGTTAGTATGCAATGCGTAGGAAATTTGTTCGGCAGCTATATTAAATATTGTGTTTATCAAAATTGTTTCTTAGACAAAGCTAAGTATACATTTTACGGACTAATTAAAGGTATCATTTATTTTAATAAATTTTATACTTTTTAAATGGCCTTCTCCACCCAACTTTGAAGGGTCATAAAACAAATAATATGCAATATATAAAACCAAGAGGTATGCCAGCTATTCTAAAAGTTTAATATGTTTACGATTTTTATTAGTATTTCGTTATTTTATTCATTAGTCATCATCCCAATTGTTTCACAGTTGTATATAATTTGGCCTTTATTATAATAATAGCGAATAAAAATATAGGAAACTTCTCCATTGAGTACTTGCACAGGGCAAAGAAAGTACTTGGCTGCACAATGTGTGAAATAAATACGCCGTAATTTAACCACGAAAAGGTCGAAACGAGGTCAGTTTAGGTTTAGGTTTATGAATTTGGGTGCTATCTGAAATTACGTGACCAGTCCTAGACACAGAAGAGATATCCACACGTACCTACTGAATTTCACGATGAGGGTCTTTTTGATTGGAGTCTCAAATAAAGATTATTAAATTGTAAAATTGTCATGATGTTGTGAAACTCTGTGTAGTGAGATTGATTGATTAAGCGTTTTATTTTAAGCGGTTGAGTTTAGAAATAAAGATAGAAAGAAACTGGAGAAGGTCAACTCAAACATTTTGAAACTATAATGTGAGCGTTTTCTTATTACAAATAAGTATCTATCAATTCGTGATTAGATGGATACAAAAATAGGCAAAAAATAGATTTCTCATAAAGATCCGATAAGTTTATTTTTAAAATTATTTCAATAAGTAGACTTAATAAAAAGACTGAGATAACAATATGTATAAAAGAGCAATTTATTAAATAAAAAATCGGGTTGCACTCCGGGAGTGCCGGCAGAAGTGAAAACTTGAATATTAACGTTGTGCATTTTTGATATTTTGGAATGGTTAGGGTATAATTTTGCATGAATTGCCGTCTTACGAATTTACTCTGCATTTGAACTTACGTACCCATACTACGTGACCCATATTTTACCATTTTTGACCCCCCTCCTCCCCTTGGTGACCACCCGTAGTATATGCCAAGACCCCCCCCCTCCCCCCTGGTTTTCACGTAGTATTTC
The DNA here is from genome assembly GCA_943789525.1 of Agriphila geniculea. Lineage (NCBI taxonomy): Eukaryota > Metazoa > Arthropoda > Insecta > Lepidoptera > Crambidae > Agriphila > Agriphila geniculea. The sequence continues at coordinate 16,081,876 of OX038887.1, read as the reverse complement.
ATAGATAATGGTTTTACATAATTTTTAACAGAAATCTAAAAAAAATTTGCAAATTTTTGTCTTTTCATTAGTAAGGCGCTTGCCACGTAATGCCAAGAGTGTGTATTATAATTTTACATACAATTACAAGTGAAAAAATGTATCGAGAAGAAAAAAAAATTCGCTGCGTGCCATATTTGAATACAACTTGAAAAAAAAAAAGAACCAGATTTCCATTGACAATATTGCCTACATGACAAAACATAGGCCCCCCTCCCCCTCTCCTGTGACCAAGCGTGGTATTTTGAAGACCCCCCCTCCCCCCCCTTAACGGGTCACGTAGTATGGGTACTTTCCCTTACGAATACAGAACAGTATTGTACGAAAGTCTTATCCATAGCTTGACAGAAAATCTAGAGTTTTGTCATTGAATTAAAATATTAGCGGGTTGCTATGGTCACACAAGTGTTTACGTCTTGAAATGACGCGCCACCATTTTCACCGCGCCCCGTAGAAAGAGAGTGGGATACTTCCGCCGCCGGCTGTCTACTCTCCATCCGTCACATCCGTCTTACGAATTTTCGATCAGGGTCACGTGATCCTGACTGACTGACCCGAGTTTAACATTTTTCCCCATTACAAAAAAGCGTACAACGCCGCTAAAGAAGTTTTCACTTCAATAATAATTTAACTGATGTCATACTTTGTACAATATCCTCACTGCCGTACAATGTACAAATAAACGAAGAATTGGTTATCAAAAATATTGACCAATATTACTTCCTAACGTTTAACATCTCAAAGAGTCATACCTATTCCTAAACAACCTTTTTAGTTATTCTAAGTATAAACTTATTATATTAGGAGGTCATAACAAATTTGGTAACGATCGCGTAAGAACGCAACCACTTCACGCAAACAGACTGTCATATTTAGCATTAGAGAGTGCCTCTCCATCCTGTAAACCCAGAGTCAGCCACTTACGCGATCGTTACCAAAGTTATGGCCTCCTAATCGGCAGAATGTCAAAAGTAATCCACCTACTCGCTGAACTCGAATATTCCTCCTTACTAAATAAAAACGTATCTTCTAATTACGTATAAATTTGAAATAAATTAGGAAAGTAACAGAAATATAAAGTTATTTGATACCTCCGTTTCCAATCTTACTTAATAATAACTAAGGTTACTCACAAATTATTTTATTTTTCACGTTTCTCATAATTTGTACAGTCCATACAAACCACCCACTCTCCTAAAAGAGCAAATATAAGGTATTGGCTTTGCAGCTATTTTTAGATTAAACATCCAATAATCCACTCAATAAAAAATAATTGGTTGTTCTGTCTAAAATCAAGTACTTACTTACGATATAAAAACAAAGTGGGTGTTGTATGTAATAAATATTAACATAAAGTACTTTACCTAGGTTCAATTAATAATATTTGCGTATAATATTATGTCTACTTAATACTTTAATGATTTATTTGCACTTCTAATGAGCATGATCCAAGAAAACAAGGTCTGGTATTCCGGGAATAACTCTTAAATTATGTATTGACTCTAATCTGTTTGTGTACCAAAACCAAATAAATAAATAAATAAATAAACACTGGTTTATGTCACTATCCAGTTGCACGATTGCACCATCAAACCACACTGCAGAGTAGAATAATCAAATTAGTATTGCAGTTTTAGGTCAGCGCCATCTCTTGACTGATAGTGGAACTAATGGTAACTTTTTTAGAAATTTGGTAATTTCTAAAAAAGTGTACTATATTGAGACATCGTTTTATTTTTCCTGTAATCTTTATATAAACTGCGATCACATAGAATTATTTCAGATTTTTCTCTTTGCAAACTTCGGAGATAAAGGGGGGGGGGGGAACAGTCATTTTTTTTACATTTTTCATCATAAGTCGAAAACTATGCGGCTTAAAACAAAAAAAAAATGATTAAAAACGTGCAAATAGCGCTCTTTCATATGATACCCCACATGCCCTAGTAGACCCACTTAAAATTTTTAAGACCCCTTTTCAGTCCGTGTTGTAAAAAAGATATTTATTTTTTTATTTATTTCTTATTTGCAAAATAGTTGGGCAAATGTCATCTTAAACTATTCTAAATTTCAAGTTGATACCATTAGTAGTTCTCGAGATATCCAGCTGTGACAGGCAGACAGACTGAGTCACACCATAAGGGTTCCTTTTTTACCATTTTGGTACGGAACCCTAATTATAACGAAGCAGTGCAATTGCATTGAAAGTTGTTTTCAATACCGATAGCGGAGATGACATAATTTTGTGTTGACCACGTCACTTCTGTCTCGGAATCCTAATACCCGGCGCTGAAAATTATTGTTCCATGCTAACGAGGAGCTCGATGCCGCATATGGCTTCGATTATGGTGGAACGGATGGCTAACTAACAATATTACTTATTTTGAGAGCCTCCTGCTCCGGAAGGCTATTTAATCATTTCCCAGAAACTATTTAGTGGGTAGCTTTCAAACCAATTTGTTAGCAATCGCTCTTTTGAATTAGCTATGTTATGATATTGATAACAATATTTCCAACGAAGATATAATTACAATTAGAAATAAAACACTTTTTACGGATTATAGCGCGTAGAACTAAACTCCTCCTTGCTCGCTACGCTCGCACGTCGTCGCTCGTCATCTGTTTATCAAAGGTCTACAAGTACTAAAGTTATAAAATTAAATTGTATAGTGCAAAGTATTAATTATTTTAAAGCTAAGCATATTTATAGTGGAAACAATTATTTTTATAGTACATTCAATTAATTTTAAAGCTAAACGTTTTAAAGTGTGTTACATTACTATCCGCGTCAATTATTGGCAATGCGCATGGCGGCCATGATTTTAACCTCAAAAACGAAAAACAATTGTAATTTTTTTATATACCTAGACCCTATCTTATTGGAAATAATAATTCAATAATTAATATATATATCAGATTACCTATTAGAATTTTCTTGTTTCATGACTATTTTAGTTGCTGATTACATCAACATGGATGTTAATGTGACAAGGTTCCAGCGCATTACCAACTGACGGGGATAATATTTTTAAAATTCGTTTATATATTTCCCGTTATTTTTGTTGTATTTTAATGAATCTTAATCGTTAGCACTGTTTCTAATATATTTAAGGATTATTGTCTAGATTAATAATCAAGCAATTTTCTTTAAACATGTATTGACTCTAATCTGTTTGTGTACCAAAACCAAATAAATAAATAAGGCGTTTTTTTTTGGAACACCGCTGATAATATGTGCCGTGAGTTGCAAAAAAACCGCCAGTGGCAGACACAAATGAACTGCAGTTTTGGTCACATTTGAGCAACACAAGCAGCCTTAGAAATAATTGAACACTATAGTACTTTATCACTCCAACTATAACCCAAAGTTGCAAACTTAATCATCACAATCAATGCGACATGGTACTTAACTGTTTAGGTACTTTTGAGGTTGACCATGCTTTATAAAATTATACTCAGCTTAAAACCACTTTCTCGATAAAGGACTTTGAAGTAAAATTAACCTTACAGTTCATGACCGAGTTAAACCACAAGGGCAAGATATTGTTGAAACATGAGTGTAATGGGCCGTTAGTGGCCTTGTAATCTCTTAATTGTGATATAATGGCGTCAGAGGTAATTTGAGCTTATACTCAAAATAATAACGGTTATTATTCCTCTTGGAATAGTGTTGCTAAGCTAAAAAATATTTGTTGTAAAGTTTCATTGCTTTTCCGCCTATCCTATGCTATGTCACACTCCGGGCACTCCATACAAGCGCCGCGTTTCAACCATACTATTCCATTCGAATAGACGGACAGAGTTCGCTTGGCTGTGAAACCAAAAGTACATGAGCCAGTGTTTGTAAATTTGTAATTGTGTGCGTGAATTCTAGAGATGCCCTTAAGTCCATTTTAGAATTATCGATAACCATAATGTATTGCTCTAATAAATGAATCACAAACAAGATTTAATCATTGTTTATTTATTTATTGTATGGACAACAAAACAGACAAAAATCGTATTACAATCAAATAAAAATTTCACAATAAAGTTCTGTATCAGATTGGAATCCTACTTATGTTGACACATCATTCCTTTATGTTTGAAACAGTGGGTAGGGGGAATCAAAACATCCGTGCAGCACTTTATGCAAGTGAATAAGGTCCAGTTCCCTACGGCGGAAAAATAAAGTAAAGTATATTTTACAATTATTTAATTTTTTATTTCCGTACCGTAGGTATTTACCTACGGTTGTTCATAGGTTCGTTTTCGTATGAATAAAAAAAACCGGACAAGTGCGAGTCGGGCTCGCCCACCGAGGGTTCCGTACAGACCTACATCTATTCATAAAATAAAGCTATAGAAAAGTTGTGTCGGTACAAAGGAAATATGTGTTATACTCCGTCGCAGTACCACGACGCCAAATAAGTGCAAATCCTACTTAAAATAAATGTACATTCATTGTTCGTAATTTGTACGCCATTAAAAAAATTGTACGTTACGTATTTTAGTCTCAAAAAAATGTCGGTGTGGTACTGCCAGGGAGTATGCTCTGCCGCAGTACCACTTGTTTTTCTCACGAACCAGAGACAGTTTGCATGGTTTTTTTGGGTGAAAAAAATGTACATTAATCGTACGTTCTAGTATCATACAAGAAAATGGCCAAGTGCGAGTCGAATTCGAGCTACAGGGCATTTACAGTTTTTCAAATACACCTCGATCGTTATCATTATTGTGGGGAGATGGGAGAGGAAGAGTTGTTGGATTGGATTGCATGAAATTTAAGTGTTTGACCTAGCTACCCTAGACGTAGGTAGGTATATAAATCATGCAAATACAAAAAGTACGCTGCATTCAATTATTTTAATTACAACAACTTCACATAACAATATACATTAGAAGATGACATTGAATTTGTTGATTTAATCACAGAATACATAATAGTACAAAGTACAGAACATTCACTCCGCATGGTCATTTAAATAAATAGCGACTCTTGCTCAGACACAATAAAGTGCAATTCAGGTCGCACACCGCTTCCTTGCGTACAGTTATATTCACCTACAGGTTGCCTCTCTTTCTATCGCGTAGCTCTTAGCTCTTCTAACAACTTTAGGGTTGTCTTCTTCTAATCCTTCAACGCTCGAGCGGCCCCATCGGGCCGCACAACACAACAATGGAAAATCTATTGTCTCATTTTCTGTGCTTGAAGGATTAAATACTTTATTACAAGTTTTGTGTTTATTAGTATGTGTACCTACCTACTTAAATGTGAAAAAATTACGTTTCAAATAAACCTAGGCTAGATGTGCAGTTAACGCCACATTAGACTATGTGTTAAATTTGAGGCAGTCTTTATGCCACCGCCACCATACTGTTGCCGGTTACGGAATCCTTAAATCCAGAAATGTAGGTATTTAGTTAAGTAGGTATAATTCGCACAAAAAAAAGAATTAAGTAGGTGGGTACCTTAGGAAATTTGATCGAGAAAAATAGTCACGACCCGCCTCTGTATATAAGTACCTATAACTACACGCTTTCCTACCTATAGTATAAGTTACACCTACTTATAAATAGGTATGTACCTACTCATAAAAATTACGAGAAAAATAAAAAAAATATAAATTTTTCTTATACATTTTAGAATCTTTCGGTAAAGCGAATAAACCGGTCAAGATCGAGTCGGACTCGCGCACCGAGGGTTCCGTACCATCATAATTGCACCATCAAACCACACTGCAGAGTAGAATAATCAAATTGGTATTGCAGCTTTAGGTCAGCGCCATCTCTTGACCGATAGTGGAACTAATGTTAACTTTTTTAGAAATTTGATAATTTCTAAAAAAGTGTGCTACTTATATTAAGACATTGTTTTATTTTTCCTGTAATCTTTATATAAACTGCTATCAAATAGAATGATTTCTAATTTTTCTCTTTGCAAACTTCGGAGATAAGGGGGGGGGGACGGTAATTTTTTTTCATCATAAGTTGAAAACCATGTGGCCTAAAACAAAAAGAAAAAATGATTAACAAGGTGCAAACGGCGTTCTATCATATGATATTCCACATGCCCTAGTAGAACCCACTTCAAATTTTTCAGACCCTTTTTCAGTCCCTGTTGTAAAAAAGGTATTTATTTTTTTATTAATTTCTTATTTACAAAATAGTTGGGCGAATGTCATCTAAACTATTCCGAATTTCAAGTTGATACCATTAGTAGTTCTCGAGATATCCAGCTGTGACAGACAGACCGAGTCACACCATAAGGGTTCCTTTTTACCATTTTGGTACGGAACCCTAAAAATGAAAACTTTGAATCCTTCTGTTTATTGCGACAGCCGTCCACGCAACAATTATTAGTATTACGATTCTCCATCCTTACTAATCCTTACTAATATTATAAATGCGAAAGTCCGTTTGTTTGTTTGTTTGTTTGTTTGTTTGTTACGCCTTCACGTCCTAACTACTGAACCGATCATCATGAAATTTGCATACACGTTGTCAGGGGTACAGAGACGGACATAGGGTACCTTTCATCCCAAAAAAAAGTATTGTTCTCGAGGGATAGCAAAAAACCTTTCCACGCAGACGAAGTCGCGGGCGGCCGCTAGTATTATAAATGTGAAAGTCCGTTTGTTTATTTGTTTGTTACGCCTTCACGTCTTAACTACTGAACCGATCATCATGAAATTTTGCATACACGTTCTTAGGGGTACAGAGAAGGACATAGGATACCTTTCATCCCGAAAAAATATGAATCCCGAGGGATGGCAAAAAATATTTCCACGCAGACGAAGTCGCGGGCGGCCGCTTGTTATTTATAAATTATAATAGTGTACGGTACAGTGCTGGGAGCAATAAATAATGATCGATTGACCGTCATAGAGGCACAGAATAACGCACGCGTGTACTCACAAGCGCGGCGGCAACCCTGACTGATTTTGCAACTCCGAGTTGTCGCGCGCTGTAGGTACTTATCGCGGTAGGTATGGGCGAGTGACGGATGCCTGATTTAATTTTGATCTCGTCACTGATTTTTTCCATAAATTTTGTATTTGTATTGTATAAGACGGTAAGGCTTATACAATTCGTGTAATCTACTCCATCCAACAACTTTTCCTCCCCAACTTATTTTTTTGTTGACGATTTATTAAGTTGTATTTGGAAAATTGTAAATGCCCTGTAGCTCAAATTCGACTCGCACTTGGCCATTTTCTTGTACGATACTAGAACGTACAATTAATGTACATTTTTTTCAGCTAAAAAAACATGCAAACTGTCTCTGGTTCGTGAGAAAAACGAGTGGTACTGCGGCAGAGCATACTCCCTGGCAGTACCACACCGACATTTTTTTGAGACTAAAATACGTAACGTACAATTTTTTTAATGGCGTACAAATTACGAACAATTAATGTACATTTATTTTAAGTGGGATTTGCACTTATTTGGCGTCGTGGTACTGCGACGGAGTATAACACGGAAATATTTTGAAAAAAGTGGTTGGTAGTTATTAGTTTTTTATATGAAAACTGTACTACGGAGAGTTCAAACTTTAACCCAGGTTCTACCTACCAGAATTATGTGAAAAATTGCTTAGATTATAAGTTGGACTCCAAGCTACCAAACTGTAAAAAAATACCATCAAAACCCGTTCAGCAGTTTTTGATTGATTCGCGCAAAAACATTTACAATTGACTGCTATGAAATAAAACAATTTTTAACGGATACTAGCGCGGTTTTATTGAAGGCACTTTGGTAATTAGTTGGTATTTGGTTTGATTTTTGGTTTTCCCGACGTTTCGGCAACTTTGCAGCTGCCGTGGTCACGGGGGACTGAAGCTACCCTGAGGGTAGACTCACACCCTCAAGCGATGAATTTTTTTTAGACGTTCAGAAATTAAAGTTTTAACAAAATTTTTAAATGTTTTATGTTGATTTATAATTTAATTTTATGAATTATTTAGTGCTAAAAAGAGAGAGAATCTACTGAAGCTACCACCATTTCATAAAATTGGGAGGCCCCTCCAAGAAAGAAATGGCGAAAGAAAACTTGGAGAGGAAAACCGACCTCCGTCTTTTATATTTATTTATTTATTTGCAAAAGGAACTAACTGTATCATTAGATCTTACAGTGTGTATGAGGGGCTTAAGCTTGTGAATGATGGGGTCCCAAGCTGGTGGAATTTTCCAACCAGCATCTCTATTGAAATTAGGGTATTTATTTATTTCGATAGCCTCGCGGAGCATTCTAGGAATAAATCTACGTTCCCTAGCAAGGATTTGGGGTTTGTCAAATCTAATATAATGGTTGGGCCCCTCAAAGGCGTGTTCACTCACTGCAGACTTGTTATCGCGCCTATGTTTCATGTCAGCTATATGCTCTTTGACGCGGGTCCCTATGCTTCTCTTTGTTTGCCCGATATAGGAGAGCCCACAGTCACAATCTAGTTTGTAGACGCCTGCGGCTTGAAGGGGGATATTACACTTGACAGGTCGTAAGAATTGGTTGATCTTCTTCGGCGGCTTGAAGTAAGTTTTGATTGACGCTCGCTTCAGAATGTTTCCAATCTTGTCAGTGACACCCTTCACGTATGGTAGGACGGCAGGTTGACGCTCTACTGTGGCTGGTTTGGCGCGTTTTTTGTGATGAAGGCGTGGTACTTGCAATTTGTTGTTACGCAGTACTTGTTTGACATGCTGAAGCTCAGCAGTCAGGTGTTGTTTATCACAGATGCCGCGGGCTCTCTGAAACAAAGATTTCCCTACGGTAGCTAACTGTATAGGATGATGGTGAGAGTCACCATTAAGGTATCTGTCTGTATGGGTTGCTTTACGATACACTGTATGGCTCAAGGTTTGGTTCGGATTCCTGATAATGAGAATGTCTAGGAAAGCTAGTTTACTAACTGTTTCTAACTCCATAGTAAATTGTATGTTGGGGTTTATGGAGTTAAGATGGTTGAGAAATGCAGGGACACTGTCTCTAGGTAGTATTGTGAAAGTGTCATCTACGTACCGTTTGTAGAACCGGGGAGTCACAGGTGCTGTGGCTAGTGCTTTCTCCTCAAAATCCTCCATGAAAATGTCAGCAACAATGGGGGATACAGGAGAGCCCATTGCTACGCCATCCACTTGCACGTAGAACTCCTCGTTCCATAACAGATAGCCAGATGTTAGGCATAATTCTAGTAGTTCTGCATATTCAATTGGCATGTTGTTATCAAATAGCTTTTTCCTGATGATATCAATACAGTCCTGTACTGGTAAGCATGTGAATAAGGACTGAACATCAAAACTAACCATAGTTTCATCATCAGCGAGATGTAGATGTTGTGTCTCACTGACAAAATGGTAGGAATCTTTTACAAAGGCTGATGTGTTACCTCTCAGTGGAGTGAGTGTTTTCGCTACGTGTTTAGCCAATTTGTAGGTTTACTACTAATTACTACAAATTACCTACAAATTGGCTAAACACGTAGCGAAAACACTCACTCCACTGAGAGGTAACACATCAGCCTTTGTAAAAGATTCCTACCATTTTGTCAGTGAGACACAACATCTACATCTCGCTGATGATGAAACTATGGTTAGTTTTGATGTTCAGTCCTTATTCACATGCTTACCAGTACAGGACTGTATTGATATCATCAGGAAAAAGCTATTTGATAACAACATGCCAATTGAATATGCAGAACTACTAGAATTATGCCTAACATCTGGCTATCTGTTATGGAACGAGGAGTTCTACGTGCAAGTGGATGGCGTAGCAATGGGCTCTCCTGTATCCCCCATTGTTGCTGACATTTTCATGGAGGATTTTGAGGAGAAAGCACTAGCCACAGCACCTGTGACTCCCCGGTTCTACAAACGGTACGTAGATGACACTTTCACAATACTACCTAGAGACAGTGTCCCTGCATTTCTCAACCATCTTAACTCCATAAACCCCAACATACAATTTACTATGGAGCAGTGGCGAAGGGTCCATACAAGCCGATTCCCATCGGCTTCCCTTTGAGAAATCCCTGAACTAACCCAGTACCCACCACCGATCCACCAATCAGATTATAACATATCATTAATTATTGTCAAAAGATTGTGCGGAGAAATACATGGACAGTATTATTGTATCATTATTTCAAAGCGCCTACAATTATTTCCATAGCAAAGTTCGACGAGTTAAGCCGCTTATTTTTGGCTTCATGTTCGCACTGCGTCTGGCGTGCGTTGCCATGGTAACCGTAACATTGTTATTACTCTGTCTCATTCACACGCACACATGCCTATCGGCTAAAATAACCCGATGCACCACCGGGTTGTATTTTTCCATCTCTTTCTATTTCAAGCGATTTTACGTTTCCCTTCTCTGTCTATTACGAGTATACGCGAATATGACGCGAATGAAACGAAATGACATCCGAGTGATAAATAAATAATAATTAGTACCTGTCCGCCATTATTATTGTTTATGTGCGTGTTTGGAAAGTGATTAGTTTTTTTGCAAAATAGTGAATTAGTGAGTGAAAATCGATACTTTTCGCAAGTTTTGTTTATTTTACTGTGTTTATCTTATACCGATTTGTTCATTGCGGTAAGTTTTATTTGCCATAATGGCTTTAATTCATATGGAGTGTTGTTTACGTGTCTACTTACTTACCGCAGGCTATATCAAACCTACATCTTTGTACGAAAAATATACGTGGATGACAGGCAGTTGCAAACTCAATAAAATTATTTGTTTTCCATGTTTATTATTTTCTGATTCCAACTCAGTATGAAATAGCACGGGCTAGACACTGTCACTATCTTATCAGTGCTTTTTTGAATGGTGAAAGTGAGGGCCTAACTTCTGAAGAAACGCTTGAAGCTTGCAGCACGCGGTGGTTTTTTTTTCGGCTTACCTTCGCGATATTTCGACCCCTCGCCACTGCTATGGAGTTAGAAACAGATAGTAAACTAGCTTTCCTAGACATTCTCATTATCAGGAATCCGAACCAAACCTTGAGCCATACAGTGTATCGTAAAGCAACCCATACAGACAGATACCTTAATGGTGACTCTCACCATCATCCTATACAGTTAGCTACCGTAGGGAAATCTTTGTTTCAGAGAGTCCGCGGCATCTGTGATAAACAACACTTGACTGCTGAGCTTCAGCATGTCAAACAAGTACTGCGTAACAACAAATTGCAAGTACCACGCCTTCATCACAAAAAACGCGCCAAACCAGCCACAGTAGAGCGTCAACCTGCCGTCCTACCATACGTGAAGGGTGTCACTGACAAGATTGGAAACATTCTGAAGCGAGCGTCAATCAAAACTTACTTCAAGCCGCCGAAGAAGATCAACCAATTCTTACGACCTGTCAAGTGTAATATCCCCCTTCAAGCCGCAGGCGTCTACAAACTAGATTGTGACTGTGGGCTCTCCTATATCGGGCAAACAAAGAAAAGCATACCCGCTTCCTTTTCAAAAAATTGTTTCGATAGTAAGATGCTTATGTCCACCCACATCGACACCATAGTGGGTAAGGCGTATCGCAATCTCGGATTTGTCATGCGTACTTGTCGTCCCTTCAATAACCCCACTTGTTTAAAAATTGTGTACTATGCATATGTAAGAAGTCTACTGGAGTACGCTGCCCCGATTTGGTCCCCATGTTATCACACTTACATTGATCGCCTCGAGGGACTGCAGAGGAAATTTGCTCGGCATCTTAATTTCAAATGTAGAAAACTTCAAGTCGGGTCGTCGTATGCCGAGATTTGTCGCGCGTACAATCTGCTAAGTCTAGCCGAGCGCCGGCAGGTACTGGATATGGGGCTGCTATATGACGTCATCTGTGGTGGTCTGGATTGCCCTGAGCTTCTTGAGCTTGTGTATTTTAGTACTCCGCGACGTCGAACCAGGCACACTAATTTGTTAAATGCCCCATTTAAATTTACAAACTACGGGCAAAATTCTGTGTTTTGCCGATTACCAAGACTTTACAATAATTAATAATATTATAAACCTATAGCATAAAGGAAATGAAAACCGCTAAGTCCATAGCTTACCTCTGATTTATTTTAAAGTTATTATTCGTAGGCGACTTTCGAAGTAAAATCGCGTGATATTATATTTACAAAGGCTCTATTAGTGACAATAAGTATGTCATCCCACGACTCGCTAAAGCGCTTCGTATCGACTATACTATAGTAATATCTCGTAATGTTTATCGATGCTTTCGCAACACTGACGCTAAGTAATAAAACTTAAAACATACCTACATGTTGTAAAGGAGCATAGCGGTATTTTAAACACTTAGTGCCATAATATTAAATAAAGTCTGTGTGGTCAGAAGGACAGCTTTGGGCGTATTCAATAATACTCCCGACTTTCCGAAATTTGTTTAATTGCGCTTGGGAGCTACAACACCTTATGACCTGGGAACTGAAATCGTCCGTATGTGTATCTGTGTGTGAGGAAAATTGCCAAGTGACCCTTCTGTAGACATAATATATTGTGCCAATGTACTCGAAAATTGTATTCTGATCCGTGGATCCATCCATTTGGATCATAGATACATATACACATATATACATACATAAAATTCAATGTTATTGAAAAGGAAGTGTACTAGGCTGATAAGCTAGTAAGTACTAAGATATAAGCGGACCCGCGTCAAAGAGCATATAGCTGACATGAAACATAGGCGCGATAACAAGTCTGCAGTGAGTGAACACGCCTTTGAGGGGCCCAACCATTATATTAGATTTGACAAACCCCAAATCCTTGCTAGGGAACGTAGATTTATTCCTAGAATGCTCCGCGAGGCTATCGAAATAAATAAATACCCTAATTTCAATAGAGATGATGGTTGGAAAATTCCACCAGCTTGGGACCCCATCATTCACAAGCTTAAGCCCCTCACACACACTGTAAGATCTAATGATACAGTTAGTTCCTTTTGCAAATCTATATATATAAAAGCGTAAATCACTCACTGACTCATCACGAAATCTCAGAAACTACAAGTGCTAGGAGTCTCAAATTTTGCATGGGGGTCCCTTTTAAGGTGTAGGTGCTCCCTAAGACGGGATTTTGCGAAATTCAATCCCTAAGAGGGTGAAACAGGGTGGCAAAGTTTGTATGGGAGAACGTGATTCCTTGGCCCGATTGACTTGAAATTTGGCATAGACATTCTTTTACAAAATTAATTGAACACGTGTTTCGTATTTTTTTGAAATGTATCCCTTAACAGGGTTGAAAAGGGGTAGAAAGCTATTTTTAGGGTTGTTGACTTCGATATCGGAATTAAAACTTCTTAGTGCATTTGAATGATTAAGAAAAATAAATGTCAGTTGTCACTGCACGGGCTGACGTTTAATCTCTAATTTTCCCGATTTTCAAGACAAGCTTTCATAGAGTAAGATAAAAAAAATTGCAAGCTTTGATTCTTATAATGTTGTATAAGATTTTATCGCTTTTTTTACTACTTTACGAAATATTAGTCAAATAAAACGGCAACATCAGGCAAATATCAGATAACGTGACAAGGAATGTGGTATTTAGAGAAGTGTTTCGATGGAGAGCCTGATAATAATGCACAACATTAGTTGCACCCGGCATAAATCTTTGCCCGGCATGCGTTGCAATGTCACGTTTTTTTTAGCCAGAAACATTTTCAATAGTAAGCAGAACAATTCACCAAACATTCACCAAAGTTTCAACATAATCGGATGTGGATGAATGGTTTAGGAGTGCAAAGGAAACAAATACACATACATCGATTTTTATTTATAAAGAAGATAACTATTAAGCAAAGATATTAGAATTTTTAACTATAAGGTAAGTATTAAATGTAACATAATATTATTATACTTATTTTGTTAAATTACCGCTAATAAATTTTATTAAGTACCTACCTAACTAATACAGAATCGTTAACAGGGCGTCGATTTTGTAACCAAACTCGAACCCCACTTCGAATCTCACTTCACTGCACGGGAATTTTAAATCATAAATAAGATAATGATAAGAAAATTTTTTTATCACAAAAGATTTTAGATAGCTACGCAGGCTACTTATTTTTTTTGCAATCAGTAAAATAGCTCATTTAGTAAACAAATGTCTAATAACAAATTCACGCGAAGTGAAGTGAGATGCGAGTTTGGTTACAGAATCGACTGACTGCGCGGGTAAAACAGCGGGGTGCAGCTATTACCTATATAATCACAAAATTGTATAAATGTGAAAGTTTTGATGTTTGGATGTTGTTCTGTTAGATACCTACTCAATCATATACTCAATCACGTCTGAACGGGTGAACGGATTTAGGAGAAATTTGGCACAGATATAGATTAAGTCTGGAATACTTAGCACAGGCTTCTTTTCATCCCGATCAATGGTTTCCAAGGGAAGACTTACAACGATTACCGACTGCCACGGGGGCGGGGCCACGGGCAAAAGCTATACATAGTATAAAACAAAGTCACTTCCCGCCGTCTATACGCTTCTCTTAAACTATGCATAAAAACCTCATTAAAATCGATCCATAAGTTTGGGAGCTAGGTTGGTTGCCTCAGATAGACAGACACACACACACGTCAATTATATTATAACACCCCTTGCGTATGTACGTGGTATGGGTATATGTCGTCCTCCTAGATATATGTATCCTGTAGTATAATCTAATAACTTTACACTGACACCACATTAGCACAGTTTTACATTTAGTAACTACATTGCACCCGTGCGAAGCCGGGGTGGGCCGCTAGTAAATAAATAAATATAAAAGACGGAGGTCGGTTTTCCTCTCCAAGTTTTCTTTCGCCATTTCTTTCTTGGAGGGGCGTCCCAATTTTATGAAATGGTGGTAGCTTCAGTAGATTCTCTCTCTTTTTAGCACTAAATAATTCATAAAATTAAATTATAAATCAACATAAAACATTTAAAAATTTTGTTAAAACTTTAATTTCTGAACGTCTAAAAAAAATTCATCGCTTGAGGGTGTGAGTCTACCCTCAGGGTAGCTTCAGTCCCCCGTGACCACGGCAGCTGCAAAGTTGCCGAAACGTCGGGAAAACCAAAAATTAAACCAAATACCAACTAATTACCAAAGTGCCTTCAATAAAACCGCGCTAGTATCCGTTAAAAATTGTTTTATTTCATGTCTAGTGAGCGCGTAAGCTTGAGAAGTGAATATTGACTGCTATATATAGATAACCATTTGAAATCCTTTGTCGCCACGTAAAAAATAACCCTTCCAGGGATTACGACAAAGAATTGACCACGGGCGAAGGTTTGAAATGGAATAGTACATTACTGCAGCGGCACTCAAGACAGGCATTGAAGAACATACGTAAGTCCATCAATGCCTAGTTGCGGCCAAAGCTTGTGTAGTACTTTTAAACTTTTAACTTTTTAGTTTTAAAAGTTTTAAGCTTTTTATTTTTATTTTAAATTACTTACAGTAATTGAAAAAAGAAAATGGAAAGTGGAATGTGCACATAAAGGCCTTTCATTTGATACCCATATCGAAAAAAAAATTCCGGTTTTTTTTCATTTATTTCCAGTTTTTCATTTTTTTCCCCAGTTTTTTTGAAAGTGCTCATCAAGGCCTTTCATTTGATACCCATATTGCAAAAAAAAATAATTTTTTGGTTTTTTTTTTCCAGTTTTTTGGAATGTGCTCATCAAGGCCTTTCATTTAATACCATATTGCAAAAAAAAACTTTCGTTTTTAATTTTTTTTTTCAGTTTTTTGGAATATGCTCGCTCATCAAGGCCTTTCATTTGATACCCATATTGAAAAAAAATTTTTGTTTTTAATTTTTTTTTTCATCTTTTTAGAATGCGCTCATCAAGGCCGTTCATGTGATACCCATATTGCACCAAAACATTTTTATTTTCGTTTTTTTTCAATTTTTTGGTATGTGCTTATCAAGGCCTTTCACGTGATACCAGTACATATTATATCGAATATTTAAAAAAAAAATTTTTTTTAAATATTCGTTAAATATTAAAAGAAGTGACAGACAGTACAATGTCTCTTCTTCGAATATAATCAGAGATTTCAAAGAACTTTTGCTTCCGCCTGCAAAGCCCAAACTTGAAAGAGCTTTGTGTCTCAGTGACTTTAATTTAACAGATTCTGACTCTAATTAATCAGATTCGTAATTACACCTAATAAAAATTGATTGTAATAATAATAGGCATTTGTTTTATTTACTCTATGCACACGTCCTTACAATTCCTTTGTGTTACATTTGTGTTATGTCACACAAAAGCAACACAAATGAAATTGGCAAAGTTTTTGAAATCGTCCCACGTGCTCGTGGAATGTGCTCGCTCATCAAGGCGACATCTTGTGTTTCATTGAAAAGTTCGCTCCATTTCTGAATTACACGTGTGTAATGAGTTTTAATAGAAACATTGCCGGACAGACGCCGGCAATTTTTGTATGAAAATCCATTAATACACGTTAGTAATGGATTCTCATACAAATATTGACGGCGTGGTTTAGGTCTGTCCGTAAACTCCGATTTAGCACGAAGAAGGTTGTCAAAATAATGTTCGAATGGGGTTGGCAACGCAAAGCTAATTGTAGATGTCGCTGCATACGCTTGTTCCTAAGACAGTAGACGTTCAGATCAAAATGTATGGGAAAATATGTATCTATTTTGTGTTTTTTTTTACCTAAAAAGACTCATTGTCCCAAAATGGATATAAAACACTGTTCTACAATGCAAATGCCGGAATTTAAAGCCAAATTAAGACGTTTATATTCTTACAGAATTTATATTTTTTTTCTATATCCAGATTTTCCGGAAATTTGTAAATGCCAACATTTTTAAAGCCTATGACACAGAATTTAATCATTTTAAAGCTTAAGAAAACGATTTCTTAAGTAAAAGCCCTTGGTTTTCTTAGTTCTCGTGGAACAAGCGTACGCAGCGCCATTTTGACAGTTGCCTTACCCAATCATATTTGAGAAAAAATAAAATAATTACAAACCCACAGCACCTGTATAAAATACAAGTACTGCTAATTGTCAACAGATGGCGCTGTATATCCATACTAGTACACTGTATAATAGTACACTGTATAATGTTCTGTGAAATGGTTTTATCTATCGCAATGTTATTAGAGAAAATGGGTGTATTCCAACAGGACCCTTGCTCCGAAAGTCTGTTTCCATCCCGTTCGAGTCACGTCATATTGTGAAAAACGCGCTGATTGTTATATACCTACTCTGTGGTGATAGCTATTGGTCTGCTGGAATGCACTCCGTTGATTGTTTTACTCTTTGACCCCCTGTCATGCAACGTGACATACCGCCATGTTGCGAAAATATTTAGAGCCAAATTTATTACTTTTTAATTTTATTTTTAAAAGTAATTAACTATAACAATATTTGAAAGGATCTTATAATCCATAATAATAAATACTGATATTTTAAAAAGAATTAGTGGCGCGATTATCACAAAAGTAATTAGAAGTTAAACTATGACCGCGCATACCGTTGTTTCACCAAGATGATTAATAATTACGTATTTTAATGACCATATTTTTTTATGATTTAATTACAAATATACAGTTTTCAGATTTATTCCTGTAAGTGTAGTATAAGACGCTATGACCTGCCAAATTTCATAGTTCTAGGTCAACGGGAAGTACCCTATGAATTTTGATTCCTTTGAGAGTATCGAAAATGCGTTTTTTTCGCTCTAAACGGCAGTATCTTTTTTTTACGTTAACTTAGAAGTTTGATTTTTTTACAGCTTCAAGGGACCGTACACCGTAGTATATGGTTTAAATTCCAACTCGATACCTCCACGCGTTTCCGAGATAAGGGGTCTTGACAGACAGACGGATGGACGGACGGACGGACAGACAGACGGACAACAAAGTGATCCTATAAGGGTTCCGTTTTTTCCTTTTGAGGTACGGAACCCTAAAAATCAAAGAAGGAAACACATTTTCAATGTTGACAATATTTATTAAAATTAGTAAATAAACATCTTATCAACATTTATCGAAAGATTTTTTGTCAAAATTTATTCTAGTCTTAACGTCAGTACCGTGTAATGTAGTGACTGATGGTTGCATGATGTGATTTGTTCTTTCCATCAGTCAATCAGTTAAACGTAATTCATGACTGATGGAATTTGACTGACGCTTGCATGACCATGTGGCTGCCTTAAAGTTATATTGGAAATCATTGACATGAGTATCGATATCGATAATTTTTGATCAATTTCAACGTCGTATTTTTTCAAGTTCACGGACATAATATATTTTTATCTAACACATAATGTTTCTAAACATTAGTGTTAGACAGACAGTTGACAATTTTCACAGATGGTGTATTTCTGTTGCCGCTATAACAACAAATACTAGAAACTGAATAAAATAAATACTTAAGTGAGGTTCCCATACAGCAAACGTTATTTTATTCCGTTTTTTTGGTACGGAACCTTTCGTGCGCGAGTCCGACTTAAGGTACGGTTTTTACCCTTTGGGTACGCAACCCTAAAAATCAACCAAATCACCAAAGTACTTTTAATGAAACCGCGCTAGTATCCGTTATAAGGGTTTTATTTAAAAAAATTAGGACATCTGGGGCCTGTTGCATAACAAAATACAAGCTAATATTGCTGTAAACTGCTGATGCTGTAAAGGAATTGTCGTTGAATGGTTAAAAACTTTATCATATGAAGAGACTGAAAATTTACTAGAAAGAATTGTATAAACTTAATTATAGAATTATATCACAAACAGATACACACACACACACACACACACACACACACACACACACACACACACACACACACACACACACACACACACACACACACACAGGTTTTGAGCGAGATATCCCTAACACAAGTGTATCAAATCTACTTACTAGGGAGTCTCACCACTTGTTTAGAATAGAAACTTTATGTTAATAAAACATTTTTTATTTATTTATTTATTATTATTAGTGATTTTCCATAGAAATTCACTAATAATTTAGCTTGAAATTTGTTATGCAATAGGCTTCAGGTAGCGTATAATGAGCTATTGTTCCTTTATAATGTTTACCCAGTGCTATATTAGGTACCATAATATTCTTACAATAAGGCTCTACCATACTACCGTGATATATACCTACTCCTTTTAGACAAATGTGTCCGTAGCCTAAATGGCAAAAAACGGAACTCTTATAGATTCGTCATGTCTGTCTGTCTGTCCGTATGTCACAGCCACTTTATTCCAAAAGTATTAAGACTTCACAGTTGAAACTTGGTAGGTAGATGTATTCTGTTAACCGTTTAACGAATTTAATACAAAAATAAGAAAAATAAAAGATTAAGGGGGGGCTCCCCATACATGGAACGGAAACTGAAAAAAAAATATTTTCTTCAAACCAACACGTGTCGGGTGTCTATAGATAGGTCTTTAAAAATGACATTGAAGTTCCTAAGACAACTTTTTCTCAAAGTCAACCGTCAAAATACACCGCCAAAGTGGTAAAATGTGTGTCCTCCCCTCTTTAACTTTTGAAATAAGAGAGTGAAAAATCTAAAAAAAAATATATGCTGTAGATCTTAATAAACACTTTCAACAAAAAGTGGTTTGAACGAAATATAGTAATTAGTTTTCGAGATATAGCACATTTTCCAAAACCGCAAATATAACTTTGTCATTCATACCAACACTGTGAAAAACAAAGTTATTTTTGCAGACGAAAAATGATAGGTGGTTTTAAATATGGTATGGTATTGGCTCCGTGCACGCTTTTAGCGCCACCTAGCGTGTTGCAACTTTGTTGGCTCTGACCTGACCGTTTTGACGTTTTGATATGTAATGGCGGCATTGTGGCAAAATGTTAAAAAATACTATACATATTGTGTTATTAATGTAAATTTTAAAATTACTATGATTTGGGTGAACAAAGTGTTGTGAAATCATATTTGGTTATTTAAATTAAATATGGCAAGTAAGATCTATTCAAAAAGAGTGTTTTATTTTGGTTATATCAGGGTTTGTTTACTTCTTTTTCAGTTGTAGATTTTGTAAAACAAGAGGATAAAGCTACTTTAATAATTTTACAAAGTGATAATAAACATATATAATTATTCCTGTATCGCTAGTAATAAATTAAATATCGTTTTCAAACAGATTACAGAGCCTTCATTATTTCTACTTTTTGCCACCATGAGCGCTGCCATCGATTATTATACCTTCGCACCCTCCCAATAAGGTAACTACGGAACCCTACGGCGCGTGGGCCGACACGCACTTGGCCGGTTTTTTGTTTCCAACTATTCCATCCGAGGTCAAATTGGCGCCAAACCAAGAATATAAATGGTTTGATCACGATATGGAAAAGGGTTCTCGAAATGAAACTGCTGGCAAAAGCGAACAAAAATGCCTATGCCATTTTAGCATTATTGGTCTAGTATGTGATTCCCAGACTCCTGTTGTTTTGAAAAACAATAGTTTTCTCTTTGATAATTAAAAAAATATTTTGCAGTTTTGTTATTTGAGTTTGTTTCCTAACAGAAAATTTAAAATAGTACAAAATTATAAAAAAAAAACCCTTGAATGCAAAGTGCAGCTATAGTTAAATCTACTTAATCGTAAGTTAGCTAGGTATCTAAATATTTTTTCACACCACATGCTCGACAATGCCGAATTATATGTCATGTAAACCTTACCGAAAGCAAGACATTATATCTCTTGGCTTTAGCCGGGTTATAATGTAATATTATAACCCGCTGGTCAATAATGTGATTTTCACTTTCATAATTCTTATTGCTATGTTTATAAAGTCTAATTTCACTAAACAGAATGTGTCCTCAGCGGGCGCGGCCAACTCGATTTTCGAAGACCGAGGCCGTGGCCCACTAGATTCGCTCTGAGACGAACTTCATTTGTTTGTCAAATCGAGTAGGCCATGCCAGCTGAAAGAAGTTGCTATAGCCCTAGCTTTAGAAGATTCTAACTATCTACTAAGCCTGGTTTTTTATTGTCTCGCATAAAGTGAGAAAAGTAGAGTTTACACCACCGGGATAAAGCTGTTTTATTCTTGGGCGCTTGAATCCCTCACTGCACTCAGGACTCAATCTTAATTCCCTCGCTTTGCTCGGGAATTAACTTATAACACCCTCGCTTCGCTCGGGAGTTAAATTTGGAGTCCTTCGTTACGTTCAGGATTCAATGTAGCGCCCGTGACATAAAACAGTGCTTTATCCCCTTGGTGTATAATCTACTATTATCTACACCCATGCTTTGAATCCTCTGTAAACAGTTAGCTTACTGCCATCATTACTATATCCCGAGCCAGAGCTGGTCCTGCAGCGCCGCGCGCCCACGCGCGAGCGTTGCATTATGAAATTCAGTACAATATTATAACACTCTTGCGGAAGACATAATGACGAGGAGGGAGAGGAAAGTCAAAGTCAAAGACAAAGTCAAAGTCAAAACCTTTATAGAGGATAAATATCATGGGTGTTTTTAATCCATATGTATTAAAATATTGTTTGTTTCCCTAATAAAAATAAAAAAATGGGTTTAGATAAAGTCTTGTATGCAACTGTACATAATTAGGTATTAAAACACTCGAGTGATAAACCCACATTCGTGTTTTAATACCCCTCGTTGCATAAATAACTATGACAAGTATTTTCTTTAGATTTATAATGTCGATATAATGAATAGTTTTGTGATTGAAGAGCTTAGGGAACTTGTAGTGAGTGAGCGACTGTCACAAGCTATCTCGTTAAGTTTTTACTCATCTGTATGTTCCACAATCCACATACGAAACTGAGGGGCTATTACAAAAAAACCGGCCAAGTGCGAGTCAGACTCGCGCACGAAGGGTTCCGTACCAAAAAACGGCAAAAAAAAACACGTTTGTTGCATGGGAGCCCCCTTAAATATTTTTTTAGTATTTGTTGTTATAGCGGTTACAGAAATACATCATGTATGAAAATTTCAACTGTCTACCTATTGTCGTTATTAATATCGAGCAAAAAACGGCAAAAAAATCACGTTTGAGCGCGTAAGCTTGAGAAGTGAATAAAATCACGTTTGTTGTATGGGAGCCCCCTTTAAATATTTATTTTATTCTGTTTTTAATATTTGTTGTTATAGTGACAACAGAAATACATCATCTGTGAAAATTTCAACTGTCTATCTATCACGGTTCTTGAGATACAGCCTGGTGACAGACAGTCAGACAAACGGACAGACAGATAGACGGACAGCGGAGTCTTAGTAATAGGGTCCCATTTTTACCCTTTGGGTACGGAACTCTAAAAAGCATCGCGATAAGCGTATGATGCTCGTCCTACTCCGTGGCACTATTATTGGTCTCACGAATAAGTTTCAATATCAAGTAAATTGGACGACGAATTGCGTCCGACAAACGTATTTATTTTTTGTAATAGGCCCTTTGTTTATTCGTAGTTGTAAGACGGACCTGTGAAAAGTAAAATAAAAAAGTAGTAAAATTGGGGCAAAAAAGGGAGATTAAAGCTACAAAATTTGGTCAAGGTTTCCAAAGGTTTGTATCATTCTTTAGCTCGTTATGATAAAGTAAAACTCAAGGGAATAAAAAGATAAAAGGACGAACAAATTGGGGAGGCCCAGCATAAATGAATATGATTTATTGTAATACATAAGTAAAAGTCATTGTGAAGAGTTCCCAGGAAATTCAAGTTTTCGTTGTTAGTTGAAACAGTCACAGAAGATAAATACCTAGTCCAGAAATGATAAAAATAACTTTGAAAAGTAATATTTACCTAGCAGGTATTACGTATGGCTGACGGCAATATTCGTTTTTGGTATACATATAAATTGTCCAAATAAGTAGTTATGCATTTTATAATTTCGATAAAATATTGCAAGGGACTGCTGATAAACATGAAGGCAATTGAAACTCGTTGATTGCTGAAAGTTATAGTTATAACTTATAATACCGGTGTATGGGACAGCTTGGCCAAAACTGAAACAGTAGCTTCAGACCATGATTTATAATTGAAAACAGCTGGAATTTTCCTCAGGAACATTTTCTAATTTTCCGACTTTTTTTCCGTAGTTATCGGAAATCATTCGATCGGAATTATATCAAAAAAATGTCGGCAAATTAGAAAATTTTCCTGAGGAAAATTCCAGCTACATATTTTCAATCATAAATCATGGTCTGAAGTTACTGTTTCAGTTTTGGCCAAGCTGTCCCATACACCCGATATATTTTTTTGGACTTAGTTGCTCGTTTGGAGTTATCTAATATCTAGGTACCTATATTATTTTATTTTTGCTAATATGACTCTTATAGGTTAGATATCACTTAAGAATTTAAATTCCAAATTCAAACACGTAGTTTTATATAATGAGATTGTGGAGCAAAACGGAAGGTACGAGTTTCACGAAAAAATTGAGGGTCTTATTTCCTCTATCCGGAAGTCAATTAAGAAAACAGACAGGTTGGATGCAGGGACCGGACGGAACCCTTTCGATTTTGATCTACGAAATCTCATATTCTCACGCTATGATTATTATGTTTGCATAACGAATAGGGTTACCCTATCAAAGAATCTATTTATTGTATTTTTTTTTTTTATTTCATTCTGTAAATACTAAAAACCCAAACGCACGAAGTGGTTTTTAAGCGCTTATCCGGTCCCTGCAGCGAACTAAGGTTGGTTGGATGTCAAAATAAACTTAAAGATCTTTTCAGTTTTGCTTATTTTGTCCTGATTTCCTTTATTGTTCACATGCCGTCGCTTATGAATTTTTACGTCTCTGTATGTATAGGTATGCCCTTGACTTGCTCTTATCTTACTGGTGTCCTATATAACTTTGTAAAACAAACTTGAGAAACTAGAAGATAGCAGATCTTTATTTTTGTCGTCCCGAAAATTATGCGACAGTTATTAAGTTTCTTGTTTGGTCCTTTAGTTAATTTGTATTAATAGTAACTGCTAAAGGTTTGTTTCAAATAACTTTGACCTCCATGGTTGTTGAGGATTCTTGAAAGTGTATAAGTTTTTAGTTATTCTGTAAGTTAGTCATTCTGCGTTTTGGTCATTTTGCCCTCTTAGTCTATTTGCTTTTTAGGCAGTGTGATCAGGAAGTATTCTAACGAGCGCCAACCTGCAACTTCGCATGGACTTAATTCCATGCGATGTCCCGAATTTCGACCCTGTTTCAGTGCCTTCGTTATTTATTATAGCAACAAAATTTTCCATGGTACAATAATTTATCTCTATACCTACTAAAATCCAACAAAATTTGGTTCTGTGCTTCAGGCATGAAAAGGTAAAAGACAGAGTTACATTCACATTTCATAATATTTAAGTAGGTATGAGTGAATTTATAAAATAATGGCGGCGTGAATTGGAACCGGCGACAAGCTCGCAAGTTGCCTAATTACGTTTGACATAGAGCCTGGCTATGTTTAATAGCTAGCCTGGTCTAGATTTTATAGGTAAAGCTTTGTCTAAGCCTAATCAGTAGCGATTTTAAACCTTCGTAGTTTGGTAAAGTTGTAGTTTTACGATATTAAAATTGACAGGTTTTGTTTCGTATTAACACACGCTTTACCGTCTTTGATTACGTTAAGTTATGGTTAATGTGAGCAAAGTAATCTCATTACCTATCACTTTATTGATGAGTGGAGGCACGTGGATCAGCAGTGGTTGAGAACGGGGCTTGCAGCGATATGAAAAACACGGCGTAGTTATTACAGTCTTTTATTTCTCAGAATAAATACAACACGTAATAACTGGGACGAACGCACATAGACACGAGTACAAATCTCAAAGGAAATTAGAATTAAATTATTTAAACATTATCAGTCAAGCATGGCGATTGGCGATGGAAGAGAGCAAAAGCAAAGACAAATCAGACCGAATACGGTTCTTCGTAAAAGACAAGAACAGTGTTGTCATTACTAAAATAATGTTTAAGGCACCTTTACATTACACTTAACGTAATCATGTACTCTTAACTCACTCATAACTCGTATCTTCATCGAAAAATATCACTATACGAGAAAGTTACGACATACGTGAACCTGATCGTTATAAAAAAAATTAACATGTTTATTAATAGGTCGCTTTTTTGTCTATTTGTTTTTTTCATAAAGCATAATATTTTTGTGTCAATTACCTGATTATTTATTCATATATTTCTTAATAATTTTAATTTTAGTTGATTTAATTTTTATATTGATGATGTGAATTTGAATTTTAATAATTTGGAATTTAATGATTTTTTATTTCAATCATTTTATATCTGACAATTTTAAATGCTAATTTTAATTAAGTAAGTAATTGATTTGAACGTATCGTTTTTTAAATAAACAAACATATTTTTAAGTCTCGACTTACAGTAATGGATGTTTTTATATGAAAAAAAAAAACTTATTATTATTACTTATACAGAAAAAAGTTTATCCATAAATTTTCACCTGTGACTTTATAAATTGAATCCCATCTACCACATAGGACGAACTCTCAAAGAAAGGAAATGAGATAATTAAATAAGGCTTATGTAACAAATTACCTTTGCATAAACCTTAGTTGAAGATAAGTTATGTGACAAATTACATAATAAATTATTTTATGTGTGTCGATTAATCAAGGGTGTTCTGCGAATGACTTCTTATGTTAAACGATTTTGGGCTTTAAGGACAAGATAAATGATCGTAGGTACTTTGAAACGGTTGCGTTTCATCCACAGAACATAGAAGTAGTTAGAAGTAGTATGAGCTCAATTTAGTATGAAAACCAGTGTAACCGTATGGTTACACTGTTAGTATTAACACATTAAAAATCGAAGCCAAGCCCCCCATTTAATAGTTACATGCTACGCACACATACTTTGTGAACACGTAATGCGTGTCAGAAGTATGCGGAGCTCTCACATGAGGTTACACCGACACGGGTCCCGCCTACTTGCGACTTCTACTGGGGGGAAAAATTTTTTCTTTGTTCTGTGGTTTCATCTGCCAAATAGGTACCTCCTCCACCACGGGGCAATTAATTAAATTCGCATGATACGAAGAGTCTTATGCTTATTATCTGTTATATATTATATATTAGGATCGAATTATTTTAATATTTTTATTCCGTCAACTGCGCCCACCTTCGGTAGGAAGATGCAAGTTCTGTTATCACGATACTCAAGATTAGTACTTATTCTAAAGTAAAGTTAATTAGCCGTGCACTCTACAATACGTGTAATAATAAGTTGTATGAACAATATAATAATTCTCTTCATGATTATAGGTACGGACTGTTTTTAATCTTTGGCAAAATATTTTTGAATCAAAATAAGGAGAATATCTAACTTAAGGAAATAGGTACTTACTTTCTTTCAAAAAATATCAGAGCAGTCATTCAGAGTTAAAAGTTTGAAAGCCATGTGTTTTCTCATTTAACTGTCAATGACAGGGGTTCCATAACTTATTTGGGATGAGCCACCTTTCTACCAAAAAAACCCCCTACAGAGACAATTTTAGGTTAATAGCAGGTAAGAAAAAAAAATTTGGCCCAAAACAATGACATATGTACTACACAGGTGGCCCGCGCCCCGCTTGGAAAGACTCTGCGCCCTCCATGGGGTACGCACTCCCCACTTTGAAAACGCTTGGTCTATTATGTTCTAAACTATAAAATATGGTACGATTCTTAATATTTTCTCTCTTTGCCAGAAAAATGCCAGCACTCAGACCACAGTCGTGTGATGTTGAGGAGGTCCGACCAGCGGCCTCTGGCGCGGGCTAGAAGAAGGACCCTCAAGATGACCATCACTATCGTCACTGTCTTTGCCTGCTGCTGGCTGCCGTATGCTACCATGACTCTGTGGTAAGTGGAATTTTTATACGAGTTCTTGAGAAAAAAGGGACCAGTGGATTTATATTATCCATTTTAAAGTCTTGCTTGGGCACATGCCTTCCATAGGAATTTACTCATTTATACAGGTACATTCTTAGATGGAATTTAACTCACAAAACTTACGCATAGGTAATTAGTGGGTGTTACAAACAGCAAAACGCAACCGAGCTACGAATATTCTTTCCGAAGCTCAGAGGAGCTCCAAATTCGTGGCGTGGTCATCATACCAAACGATCACAACACGTCGTGGAAATGAAGAAAAGCCATGAAACGTTCGCTACCTTTAGCACGAACAGCTATCGAGAGAAAACGCACGTAAAAGTGCTCAATAGAGTATTCTCTATGGAAAATCTCATTTTGCTTTTCGGAAGATAGCGATGTACAAATTTCCCATACAAAATTACTCTGTTGAATGTTTTTACTAGCCTAAAGGTGCTCTCTCACCGGGAGCATTCGCGTGTAATGTAACGTTACAGATTTGAGCATTACATCAGTGAAGGAGGAGAACCGAGCATTACAATGCGCATCTTGTAATGAATACATCAGTGAAGGAGGAGAACCGAGCGAATGCTCGTCAGTCAGGGAGGTAAAATTGTAATGCAATGTTCAAAGACGAATCTATAATGTTACAGTACACGTGAATGCTCACGGTGAGGGAGCACCTTTATATTTTTCGATAGTTGTTCGTGCTAAGGGTACAGAGCACTAGTTGGTGCAACCATAATACGATGGACAGGCGAGTAGTTTCCAATGACTAATGTTTGGTGATTAATGTCATAGAATAATAATTCTACAATTCACAGAAAATAATTTGGAAATCAAGTTTTTTTATGAAAATTGTTTTTTTTTTTCAAATCAACGTAAATACGGCTTCGAATTGTCCTTCGAACACAGACTTTTAGTCATTGGAAACAGAACGAGTCATGGCTTTTCTTCATCATCACAACGCGTTGTGGTCGTTTGTTTGGTATGATGACCACGACGCAAATTTCGCTTTGTGGTCTTTCTGTGATTACCACAACGCGTCGTCGTGGGCGCTTTTATAAGATAACTAGCGGCCGCCCGCGACTTCGTCTGCGTGGAAAGGTTTTTTTGCTATCCCTCGGGAACACTACGTTTTTTCGGGATGAAAGGTGCCCTATGTACTTCTCTGTACCCCTAACAATGTGTATGGAAAATTTCATGATGATCGGTTCAGTAATTAAGACGTGAAGGCGTAACAAACAAACAAACAAACAAACGGACTTTCGCATTTATAATATTAGTAAGGATTTCGCGTTTTGGATTTTTGGCAGTGACAACAACGCGTTGTGAACGGTTTTGATCTTTGAGCCTAACATATTTAAGTATTATAAAAAAAGTGTACAGATGTGCGAGCTGCTAAAACTCAGAAACAAGTCCCAATGGTTTTTATTTAAAAGCAAACTTGTCAAGCTATTTCTTTTTTATTTAGAAGCCGGAATGTTTCGCAGTTCAGGAATTCAGCGAAAAGGGAAGAATTTCCATGGAACAAAGTAGCCCGAGCATTTCCACTAGTCAATTAACAATGTCATAAAACAATGGAACATTTTAGATATACCTAATATCAAACAATTTTAATTTAATAGAAAAATCAGGAATTGAATAAAATATTCATGAATAACAGCGGTAATTTTATTATTTATTAATATTATTTTAGAAACTTTAATAATAAAGTAAACTACCATAATTCAAAAATATAACAATCATAAAAGTATGTTAACGATTGTTTCTATAAACTCGTTAACATACACACTCCGATCTAGGTTCATTTTTGACCCCAACAGTGTTAATGCTTCCAGTAATATGACAGCAATGCAAGTCCGCTACCCGCCACACCCCGGTGGTTAATTCGTCCAAGCCCGAGGATGACGGTGCCGTCATATTATGGCCGTAATTTTACGGCGCGCCGTATTGTTTATAGTACAGTAGCCCGTAGAACATTGAAATCACTAAACAGGTTACCGTTTGCCGTTGTGATATAGTTATTTATTACGAAATTATAGATACTTTAAACCCAAGTTTTACAGATCGCAACCCGCCGTTACTTATACTTGTATATCTCCAAAATTGATATTTTTTTTATTTTTCGAGGTTTACCACATAGTTTAGTTATTGTCGTGTTCTACAGCTTAGTTTGATTGTCACAGATAAAAGTAAGACTATAAAAAGTATCCATACACAGATTTAAGACCTGATATAAATGGTTGGACTTTATCTGGTCTTAAATCTGTGTATGATCACTTTCCATAGTCTTACTATTATCAGTGGCAATCAAACAAAGCTTTAGAACACGACAATAGTTAAACCATGTGGTAAACCTTGAAAAATAAAAAAAATATCATTTTTGGAGATATACAAATATAGCTTACGGCGTGTTGTGATCTGTAAAACTTGGGTTTAAGTATCTATAATTTCGTAATAAATAACTATATCACAACGGCAAACGGTAACCTTTTTGGTGATTTAAATGTTCTACGGGCTACTGTACTATTACATAGAAAACGTTCTACTCCCCTAAATTACGGCCGTAATATGACGGCACCGTCATCCTAGGAAACCCTAGCTTTACACGGATGCCCAGGAGCGTAGTTATGACGACAAATATGTGCCTCTGGTGATTTATGACCCCCTTGTTTCGAAACGGTCTGATGACAGAATTGCTGGGTACTCAATTTTTTTTGTAGCGACGCAAGATTTCCTGTTGCTCCACCTACGATACAAAGTTCACATTGCTTTGATAGCACTGCCCTATGTCGAGAGTCGGTGTTTATTGTTGAGTGGTAGTGGAAACGCTCGCTATTCAACGCTTGAACTTTATATTCGACTTCGGTTTTCAAGAAAAATATTTCTTGAGTTTTTCTTAAACCTATACAGGGTGGATTTTTAAAACGGTACATTAAGGACAGGTACCTTAACTGTTATAGTTACAGGAAAACGTTCCTAGGAGACCATCCATAACTTTTTAAGATATTCTGAACTGCATTCACAGATTTTGGGAAAAAAATACCGTTAGTAAAAAAAATGCTAAAATACCAAAAAAATTTTTTTTATGCCAATCGATCCTATTTCGTGTGGGGATCAAAAGACTCTATAGGATCATTTAAGGTATGAGTACTAGAAACGACAGAAATCGCCAAAAACTTTTCCCATACATTTTGTACTAAAAAACGGTAAACCAACTCGAAATATTTTTTATTGCCAAATAATCCTATTTCGTACTGTGATCAAAATGCTCCTTAAGGCCAACTGAAATTTGAGTACAGAAACTTCAATAAGTGACAACACCGGCTTCACACGCAAGCACAATCTTCTACAACATTTAGATCTAAAACAAGTCAGTTTCTGTACTCAAAATTCAGTTATCCTCAAAGAGTATTTTGATCACAGTAAGAAATAGGATCGTTTGGCAATAAAAAATATTTCGAGTTGATTTATCGTTTTTCAGTACAAAATGTATGGGAACAGTTTTTGGCGATTTCTGTCGTTTCTAGTACTCATACTTTAAATGATCCTTTAGAGTCTTTTGATTCCCACACGAAATAAGATCGATTGGCATAAAAAAATTGTTTTTGGTATTTTATCATTTTTTTTGCTAACGGTAATTTTTTTCCAAAATCTGTGAATGCAGTTCGGAATATCTTAAAAAGTTATGGATGGTCTTCTAGGAACGTTTTCCTGTAACTATAACGGTTAAAGAACCTGCCCTTAATGTACCGTTTTAAAAATCCACCCTGTATAAATTTATTATTATTAACCTATAGAAATATATAAATTTCAGTACATAATGCAAAGAGCCACTCTTATTAAACTCACATTCGGTATTTCAACCATTTGCTCGTTCTGAACTGCATCTAAGAAAGAATTTTAATAAAATACTTTTGTGTAACTGAAGCGGCCTTTCTTGTATTCAACATTAATGTAAGTTAATACTTTATAAAATTTACAATTTTATCACTAGCGCAGTCACGAGTCATTCTGTTCTATCCCACCCAGCGAAAATTTTTCTATGTCTATGATCCCACCCGTCACAAATTCAAAGTGATATATTTTTCTTCTCGAGGTAGTTGGCGTTTATTCCTGTTACATAACTAAACAGTAATCCAATCACAACAGACTAAAACACATCAAATAGGTTTCAGAAATAATTTGTTTCGAAATGTAATTCAATGCAATGTTTATGATTGCTATGTTTTAAGACATGGCTATGTTTTAAGACATGGCCAAATTCTGGAGTAAAATGTCCCACCAGTCACTATGGAATGGTCATAAATAGGATTCAATACAATAAGTCCAAACATTTTCCAGATTAAAAAAAATAGATTAGCTTTGAAACTGCTCTCATAATTTCCTTTCAAACTTTGTAGTACTTAAGTATTAAGGGTGTAGACGCGCATCACGTTCCATTTTTAAATTTTCAATACAAATGATCAAAACAACTCTGCGCGAGCCGTAATGAGGGCAAACTTTGAAAATTCCTATTAAATTATTAAATAAATATAAGTATATACAAAATACGCAATACATTAGACAAATACCTCATTATTTCTAAGAAAAATAAAAAATGACTTTAGATTAAGTAAATACCAGTAAAAAATCATGTTTGAGTGTAGGTACCTATTTGAGATTTTTTTTATATTTTATTTCTCTGTGATTAAAAACATTTTTTAAAGTTTTCTCTCTATAGGGAAGTCCTTGACAATACACACAATAAGTGAAAAAATAAATATAGGTCGTATTCTTATTTGTTACAGCTGAAACGTTTTTGAAAAATACCTCTGACAAGCAAATTTGAAATTCCACTTGAACAGATTTTCTTCGTTTTAGAATACCTGATAATTTATTATGTTTTTCTCTCTATACGGCACTAATTAAAGAATTTTGCTTTCTAAAACTAAAGTTTACATCAAAATTAATGCTTTTATTCTTTAAATAACTTCATTGGAAAAACGCTAATTTCTTTGAAATCCTGATATACAGCCTTAATATTTAATTTCTTTCTGGCTTACGAATTTTCATGTAACTTGATAAAAAAATTATCATTGCAGTCACGTGTAACATTATGATGATACAGTAGCTCATTATAGTTCACGGTAGGACGCAGTAGGTCTCTCCCCCCACTCCCTTGGGAGGATGCTGCCATAATATCTAGGTAGGAGATCGCAGTTTTGGACCGTTTTAATTGGAAAACGACGCTGTATATTTTCTAGTTTATCCATGGAGGTGTTAAGCCGTGCCACTTGCTCATCGACTCTTACATATTTTTAAGTGTTAAGGCGGCTATATGACTGAAAGTGGCGCCGCGGTGAATTTTATTAAATAGTGTAGGTAATTCTAATGCACAATTTTAATAAAACTTGACGTGGACGTGGCCCATCATCATTACATTCCCTCGTGGTCACTGCTAGAAGTAGATAGCAAAACTACTAAAAGTGGCCGTTTTCTACGAATGACTAGGAGGAAATATAGTGATACCTTTTAAAAATACTAGACCATGGGCCCTAAAAATTCCACGTAAAGTTTTTATTAAAATCATTTTCTATTGACAACTTATTAAATAAAAACCTCCGAGGGCGCCATTTTCGGTGGTATAACCACCTCAAGGGTTCATGTAATGCAATATTAATTTAATACGTACCTAGGTGACAAAGAAGATTAGCACCTTCTTTCCCACCTAGGTTAACCACCATTAATATTGCATTGAATTACATTTAGAAATTAATTATTTCTGAAATCACCTTTCAATTAATGGTTTGCAATGCTGTCTCCCTTGTTCCTTGGAAATAACTATGGCCAGATAATTGGTTATCTGTGAACTTTTTTCCTCCAGTATAACTAGTTATATTTTAGGAATAGAGTTTCCTTACAGAGGGGCTACTAAAATGGCCACTTTTCTATTCGTTCGCTAACTTAAAAATTATTAGTAAGCCATAAACTCTAAAATTACGTGTCGTAGGCTTGTCAATTCCATACAATACAACAATATCTGTGATATACATAATCTTGCGACGTATGACTTGATCGTTTAATTGCTTATTTTTAAGCTTTAAGTTAGCGAACGAATAGAAAAGTAGCCATTTGAGTAGTGGGGCAGATAACTATTTCTAACAGTTATCTACGAGAAAAAATTAATTCCTAAAAGATAACTAGTAAATAAAATAGTTATCTGTAAGGAAAATTTACAAGTTTTCAAATCAAACCTGAAGGTTTGATTCATAATCAAATTCAAAGGTTTGATCACATAAAAAAATCATTGGCATTAAGGTATTGTTGTGATCAATTAAGGTAAGTTTTGTTTCTTTTCATCTGAATTAAACAATTTTTTAGTTTGATTATATCATACATTTTACAATAGGTATTGTCTTTAATTTAACATGTTCAGAATAGTAACAAGAAGGATCTGTAATATCCTACAACCCTTTAATATTATTTCGCACATAGCATTATTTCGTAAGTTGCACCAACTTCTATCGTTTAGTAGGACATTTCCTCCTCAATTTGTTTGCATTTCATATTCATAATTCTTATAACTGGCGCGCACGAGCAACTTCTGTCTCCGCAATTAATTTGTCTCTCACGTCAAGTCAACGGGTTTGTATGAAAGTGCGCGTATGTAGCGTCGCGACAGCTATAGCCGGCAGACTTTCATACAAACCCGTAGACAGACAAATTAGTTGCGGAGACAAAGCTCTTGATTGATTTTCCACAATGTAAAATTTCGACTATATGGGCTTCTAGGCTTGAACCAAATGATTACTGCTTTAGTCTATAATAAGAAGATTATCCAATTAATAAGTAGGTGTACACCATGCAATGTCTGCATGTAAAACACAAACATAAATAAAGAGGGTGAAATTCCCTTTTATAACCAACCTTTGCGGTGTAGGTCGTAAAAACATATTTGATGTTCCACCTAGAACGATATAAGTCGTGTAAATTAGTGTTGGAAATGTCAATAACTTGAAGAGATAACGAGATAAGTTTTAGTTAATCAAAGTGAAATAAAAGTAAAATATCAAAAATGTTTCATAGTGATGACTCAGAATGAAAAATGAAAAAAACCGGCCAAGTGCGTGTCGGGCCACGCGCCGTAGGGTTCCGTAGTTACCTTATACCATACCATATTATTTTAATACCACCTATCATTTTTCCACTGCAAAAATAACTTTGTTTTTCACAGTGTTGGTATGAATGACAAATACTAAATAATATACTAGAAAAAATACGACTCGCACCAGATCAATACTCAGACGGGAATCGAACCCGCGACCTTTGGATATCCGGTCCAATGCTCTGACCGCTGAGCTACCGAGTCACTAGTGACATCGTCGAATTTTTCCTAGTATATCCTAAACTCTTACGCTGTAAGCCAGCGTTATTTCACCAATGTGAGGAATTACCTCGACATTCAATTGAAATATCTTTCCAGATATTTTAACAATTGATTAAGATGAAATAGCTATATAAAAAAAAATGAATAACAAAGTTACATTTGCGGTTTTGGAAAATGTGCTATATCTCGAAAACTAATTACTATATCTCGTTCAAACCAATTTTCATTGAAAGTATTTATTAAGATCTACAGCACATTTTTTTTTAGACTTTTCACTCTCTTATTTCAAAAGTTAAAGGGGGGGGGGGGACGACACACATTTTACCACTTTGGCGGTGTATATCTTTCAAACGGTTGACTTTGAGAAAAAGTTGTCTTAGGAACCTCAATGTCATTTTTAAAGACCTATATACATTATAAACATCCAACACGTGTTGGTTTGAAGAAAAAATTTTTTTTCAGTTTCAGTTGCATGTATGGAGAGCCCCCCCTTTATCTTTTATTTTTCTTATTTTTGTATTAAATTCGTTAAGCGGTTAACAGAATACATCTACCTACCAAGTTTCAACTGTGTAGTCTTAATACTTTCGGAATAAAGTGGCTGTAACATACGGACAGACAGACAGACAGACATGATGAATCTAAAAGGGTTCCATTTTTTGCCATTTAGGCTACGGAACCCTAAAAAAGCATTAAATCCGTATTGAATAAAAAAAAACTTACCATAATATTTATTCCTAAAGTCGCATTACTCATCTCCCAGCAAAAATGTAAACAAAGAAACGTCACTGTCAAATTGACAAACTGACCCTGAGAGTGACATTTTCAGATATTGAAAACCTTTGGTCACTTTTATAACTTTTTAATTTGTTTATTATATTTTGAGTCATTATAAATATAATGTTATCCAGGGTAATTTTAAAGTATGATGGTAATTAGATATTTTATCTTTATACCCTATCATAACCTTTTGATGTTAAAAATTCTTGATACGAACTGATAAGAAAACTAAACATAGATATTGACTGTATGTATCTAAACTATCAAAAATACGTAGGTAACAGAACAGAAGAGGGTTGGCAACGCAAAGCTAATTGTAGATGTCGCTGCGATCGCTTGTTCCTCAGACAGTAGACGTTCAGAACAAAATGTATGGGAAAATAGTTATTTATTTTGTGGTATTTTTTTTTACCGAAAAAGACCCATTGACCCAAAATGGATATAAAAGACGGAAGAAAGAAAATGGAGATGCCGGTATTGAAAGCCAAAGTAAGACGTTTTTATTCTTATAGAACTTATGCATTTTTTCTATATCCAGATTTACTTCACAGAATTTAATCATTTTAAAGCTAAAAAAACTATATTTTTAAGTAAAAGTCCTTTGTTTTCATAGCTCTCCTGCAACAAGCGTATGCAGCGCCATTTTGACAGTTGCCCTCCCTATTATAATTGTTTCAACTAGCCTTATTTACAATAAAGTCAAAGTCGAAATCAAAAAAATCGTCTATATTTTCCTACCACCCGTTCCAGACTTTTTAACTGACAAGAAGAACGGGCGCAAGAAACTTATCAGCTTTAACAGGGATAAGTAACGATATTACAAACTTAAATATATCGTTACCAAATATACATTGGCCTATCTAGAGATTTTTAAATTACAACAAGATTAGTAACCAAATCCTTAAAGGTGCATCGTGCGTCCACTAGCGCCGCCTCAAGAAAAAATAATTACAACGAATAACTAGTTATCTATTCACAGTGTTTGGTAATACCCTTATAAGCCACATGTTTTATGTCGGTTAATAAAAAAATGTCACTACCCTCCTATGTCTCCCCTACGAATTAAATGTTTATGGTTTTTGTTAAACTATTTTGAATAAGAAATAAATGTAAAGATTATTTAGGTATTCTTATTAAAATGTTGGATCTAAGTTAAACTGAACTTATTTTAAGAAAATTTTATAATCTTTTACATACATTCTTAATCGAGAACTGGCAGAATGTCTTAGCATCTTCGCCTGTCGTCGTCGTCGTCCCCCGCCCCCCCAAACCAAAAGACAAATGTTACTACTACAGCTACTATTATTACTATTTTTTAATAAATTTTATAAAATGAACTAAAGGTTGATGTACACGGTTTGCAGTTGATGTGTGCACAGCATCATGAATATCTTTTCTACTATAAAACTGTTATTATGAAATATTAAATTATATTACTGTTTTTGCCGCAAAACTCATGATTCAGAATATTTATCTAATCTATTTTTATTGGGTTCGTGATGAAAAAACATGTAGGTGTGTTTATTTCTTGACTTAGCAATATCCTATTTCCTCTTGAGTTGTTTTGTTCTGGCAACACCAGCCTTTGTTTACATTTTTGCTGGGAGATGAGTAATGCGACTTTATTAGAGTTATAGGTAGGTACATATTACTGCTAATACCCGAAACTTTTTTTTTAACAGAAAACAGAAATAACTTTCTTAAAACCCCATAAATTACTCCCTCTTAGTAGAAACACAAAGAAAGCTAGACCTAGTTTTAACCGACTTAACCTAGTATTAGCCGCGAGCAAATCGGTTACACCTAGGTTTTGTATTTACGAATGTACTTATTTACAGTATAATTTTTCTAATAGTTTTTATCTAATAGTTTTTTTTATTTTTTTTCTTTCAGCTTTATATCATATTTATAATTCGTAGGTGTTTTACAATTTGTTGTACTAATAATAAACTACGTCATAGATATCGTCAGCCAATATAAAATATTTTTTTAAGATAATCTTGTTTGAATAGGGGAATTACAGAGGCCAGACTGGCAAAATTTCTATGTATTATGCTATTTTCAAATTATTGGCAAAATTTTCTATGTATTAGCCATATTATGTCTTCCAAAAAATATATGTAATTGATATACCTATACCTTTACCTTGATATACCTTTTACGAAGACAGATAAGTACTCGTAGTATTAAATTCTATTATAAATGTACCAAAAAAAAAATTATG
This sequence comes from Agriphila geniculea, assembly GCA_943789525.1. Lineage (NCBI taxonomy): Eukaryota > Metazoa > Arthropoda > Insecta > Lepidoptera > Crambidae > Agriphila > Agriphila geniculea. Next base: position 16,044,621 of record OX038887.1, on the reverse strand, counting down.
TAACGCTTTTTAACTGATTTTTAAGACTTATCGAAAATTTCTCGAAAGAAATAAAACACTTTTTACGGATTATTATATTGGTTAATTTAGATGATATTTTAGAATAGGCTATTTGACTAATTTTGGAAAACCATTTGAAATTATTCCTTATTAAGTAATTAACGCACCACATTGATATTTCAGGAAAAATCAATGTATTTTATTAAAAATCAATGTTAAACTTTAAAATTTTAAAACCGCGCCAATAACGCTATGGCGCTGGAAACGTCACTTGTTGACGTCACAAGCCTGTAAACATTGTAATATTCTTAGCCATTTGACAGCCATCAATCGAGGATCCTTAGTCGATGGTCGTGTCAAACGCCTGAAGCCTTATTTATTTACAGGCAAGTGACGTCATCAGTAAACTTAGAGCGTTTTCGCCACAGAAAAAAATTCAAAAATTATTGCAATTTTCTAGGTGAAATTAATCAATCAATTGACTTGATTCAGTCTATATAATAGTTGAATATGTTTTTTTACGCCATTATCTGTTAGGATGACCACAATTTGCAGTATATTTTCAATGTTGTCAAATACCCTATTATTTCGTTTTAATTTGTTGGGTTTTTTTCGGGTTTCCCGACGTTTCGACACCTTTCCAAGGGCCGTGTTCACGGGACGACTACAGCAAAAATGCTGATCATATTTTTATAAAATTACCCGCTCGGAACTTTATAAAAAATGCATTCAAATTTATTAAATTAGTTTATAGCTGCGTTCTGATAAAAAAAAACAACAAATCAAAAATAAATAATTCTAATATTCCGTAAAAAGTGTATTATTTCTAATGAACTGTACGCGCGAAAGCCTTAAAAGTGTAAATATTTAGAAAGTTATTCGACTAAATTAATATATATTGTTCATAAAATAGGTTTTTGTAATAGTAAAAATAATTAGTAGTATCATATTTTTAAGTTGAATAAGGTTTTTGAAATCGAGAAATGCCTCAAATTTCTTTGATCACGGGTAACGCGACTCAGTGTAACCACCACGCATGTTACCTACAACCCACTACTAGGGTGCCTTTAATACATTTAATTTTATTACCTACTCGTAAACCAAGTCAATATTAAAAAAGCTAAGATCTTGCCCTCCTTTTGAATTCAAAAAATATTAGAGATTATTTAGGAGGGCATGATCTTAGCTTTTATTTAATATTGACTTGGTTTACCGTAATAAAATTAAATGTATGTGCGCTAGCACAGAATACATAATAGTACCTACAAGTACGCTAGTAGGAGGCGTACTACGGCGCCTTAAGGCATAAAGTCAGTCATTTGCTTTGTTATTTATGCTTTAAAGTTTAAATGTTTTTTCACAGGTACATGTTGGACCGGCAGTCAGCAGAGCACGTGTCAGCCAAGGTGCAGGACCTGTTCTTCATCATGGCTGTCTCCAACTCCTGCATGGATCCATTGGTGTATGGCTCCTTCACGCTGGAACCTAGTACCTTCACCAGAACTGTGAGGAAGATCTTCTGTATACATACCAAGCCTACTGTATTGCCAGGTATAGTATAGTCATTTCCTATATGAAAAAACTAGTGCAATGCACAAAATAAACGCGGATTGGTGACACTTCGCGCAATTTTTTAACATTGAAAATGTTTATTCGTTCGCTCCAGTAGGCCCCTATTTTCGCTGAAAGTGAGATTCACCCGTGTTACCCTGAGGTTTAGGGCCACGAATTTTTACGGTTTTTACGGGCCACGGAGGTTTGGGGTTTTGAAAATTGAAATCGAAGTGTTTCAAGATAATGTGCGCGTAATTTCGGGAAGCGCGCTCCTTAGATGCGCGTCGCGTCGCTGAGTTGCTATGGAGGTTTGGTTTGACGTAGTTAAACAAATCTTAGGAAATTTTATATTTTTTAAGTAGTAGTACTACCTTTCAATAAAATAGTAGGTAATGTTTATAACAATGAAATATTTTTATATGAATTTTATACACACGAATCACAGAAAAGTTGATCCAAAATTGTTCATCGCTTTGCTGTGATTTCAAAGTATTGTAAGTAGGTACTAATTCAAACAAAGGAATATATTTTTATAAAATTCAATAAATTCAATAATCTATAATAGGTAGATTCATTTTCAATGCCCTTTCAAGTCGTGTAGAACACGAGATCTGTGAATTTTTTTACAACAATGCCCATAAAGTAGTATATGTGTTCAGGGTTTATGTATGTTTGTAGGTATGTGAGTTTCTTTATTCCACCATAACTTCTAAATGCCTTAACAGATTTAGCGCTATCGCACACGGGCAACTTAGTCGCCCTGCAACTGTTTTGTCTCTGTCTCAAGTCCACGGGTTTATATGGAAGCGCGCACACGAAGCGACGCGGTCGTCTGCAACTTTTCATACAAACCATGTGAGAGACAAAATAGTTGCGGAGACAAAAGTCCCCCGTGTGCGATGGCGCTTAGATGTATAGGATATCGTTAGAATCCTTACATCATTTCCAGTGACACTAAAAAAAAAACAATATGGCGACTGTACGGCGGCGCCACTTTCGAATATGCAAAAAAAATTTTTTCTTCAATTATTATAATATAGGCATCAAATAAAGGATTTTGATGAGCAAATTCCAAAACTATATCATTTGTCACTAAAATGTATGAAATAAAAATAAATAAATTTAAAAAATATTAAAATAATGACTGCCGTGCCAAAAACGACCTAAAAAGAGAAATAACAAGTTAGTGTCATTGCAGTCGGGGGACCTTTTTGATTAAAAATTGTTCCACAAAACGGTCCCTCGACTGCGATGACACTAACTCGTTATTTAACTTTTTAGTTCGTTTTTGGCACGGCAGTCGTGTTTTTAATATTTTTCACAAAAGCGTCGTCATACTTTCGGAATCCATAAAAGATCAAACTTTGTTCCAGGAATATCTGGACCCGACTTGAAGAGTAAAGTGCAGAGCAACGACACGTATCGTCTTGATCATGTATGTCTAATTTTTAAACCACCCTTTTTTAAACCCCAAATTTTTTATTTTTTATTTTTATTTTTATACAACATTAAATTAAATGTAACCTTTCAAACGCCAAACAATAAAACATATTTTTATAAACATTACCCCATCTGTATACTAAATTGCCAGTATTCTTATTAGGGGGTGAATAAACAAGTCGAAATTATTAAAAACATTATCGTTTTTAGGGTTCCGTAGCCAAAATGGCAAAAAACGGAACCCTTATAGATTCGTCATGTCTGTCTGTCTGTCTGTCTGTGTGTCCGTCCGTATGTCACAGCCACTTTATTCCAAAAGTATTAGGACTACATAGTTGAAACTTGGTAGGTAGGTGTATTCTGTGAACCGCTTTACGATTTTAATACAAAAATAAAAAAAATAAAAGATTAAGGGGGGGCTCCCCACACATGGAACTGAAACTGAAAATATTTTTTTTTATCAAACCTATACTTGTGGGGTGTCTTTAGGTAAGTCTTTAAAAATTACATTGAGGTTCCTAAGACTATTTTTTTTCAAAGTCAACCGTTTGAAAGATATATGCCGCCAAAGTGGTAAAATGTGTGTCCCCCCCCCTTTAACTTTTAAAGTAAGAAGGTGAAAAATCTAAAAAAAATATAAGCTATAGATCTTAATAAACACTTTCAATGAAAATTAGTTTGAACGAGATACAGTAATTAGTTTTCGAGATATAGTACATTTTCCAAAACCGCAAATATAACTTTGTCATTCATACAAACACTGTGAAAAACAAAGTTATTTTTACAGACGAAAAATGATAGCGGTATTAAAATATGGTATGGTATAATGTACCTACGGAACCCTACTGCGCGTGGCCCGACACGCACTTGGCCGGTTTTTAAATGATTAATTACTAATACTCATAAACTAGGAATTTCTTATTTTGGTGGACGTCAACCACAAAACTAGCTAGTTAAGTTTTTTATAAGTATAGGTTTATGAATGAATGAATGGTTGGCAGTGTTGGCACAGTATTGAAAAACTACTTACAAGATTGGCAGACAATTTACGATTTTTTTCTATCGAGAAAAGTTTTAACATCATGGTTCTGGCAATCACACAACAGAGTAGGTAGGTACTAAAAATCTACATTAGTTTTTTTGGAAACGATGAATCAAGTAATACTATTTTTATTTTTTTAAATTTATTTATTATTAATTCGCAACATACACAATCATTACAGGTAAATAAACCTAATGCGATGGTGTAGTAGATATTATATAAAAAGATAATCTGTTGAGTTCACTCAGCGGACACGAAAATATATCAACTCGCTCAGCCATAGCGTTGATCACACGCAACGAGCGCGCAAGTGGCGAAATTGCAACTGTCTGAAATAGTTGCTCTGAAAATTATGTGTACTTACTTGAAGCTAAATGTCCCCGTAAAGGGATATGGGTAGGTAATTTAAATCAGATATTCAACAGAAGATCACAATATTTGCGTGTTTATCTTCTGGGGCTTAGAGCAACGCAGCTTCCGTCCTGCCTGGGCCACACACATCGCGATAACATTCGGGCGATAAACTTCGTCTTCGGTCTACGGCGAAACATCGCGGTCATATGATGCGCGCTGTAAAGTTTATCGCGATGTACGAGCGATGTACAAACGCAAAAAACAAAATGGACGCTGCGGTCGCTCTGTATTTTATGGCAACAAATAATTACTTTTAGTTACAATATCAACTACTACATACTGCAAAAAAGAAACATTAACAATAGCTATACTAAAAATGTTATTCAGAATCTGAAATATTAAAATCAATCAGATTTTGATCAGCATTTTACAACACATCCGCTAGGTACGAGGGGTGTTGGTCGACTGAAGTGGGCCGTGCAAGGTGCAAGCGAAGTTCATCGCGATTAAACTCTTTGATGTGCGAGAGTTTACCGACAGCGGAGCGATGTGCTTGAAGCTTCGCCCGAAGTGCCGAAGTATTCACGAATATTTGGCTAGATACATCGCGATGACCCGAATATTCGCGTTATCGCGATGAGTGCGGCCTAGGCATCCGAAAAGCCCGCGTTTCTCTAAGTTCTGGGAAAAGGTCAAAGTGTTCAAACCTCCGTGGATTTGTTTGTGATGTTTTGAAAGGAAATGGAATACTAATGTAATTAAATTTCGTTTATCTTAGTATACTTTACATTGAGTCTTATTATCAAATACATTGCCATGCAAACCAACGGGTTTGCATGGCAATGTAAAATAAACGTATTTTTAGACCAATTATTTTCATGCCTTGTTTGATGTTGCTTCAATAAGCAGGAACGAACGAACCAATGTTCGTTTTAATGTTTAGGCTCATAATAGGTAAATCATCAGATTTTGTTTTTATTGATGTTGTTCTTTATTCAATAGTCAAGAGACAATAAAAGATTTTAGGGTAAATATAACAAAGATAACTAGTTTCTAGCATTAGCTTTTGTTTATTTAACAAAGTAATTTTATAGTGTAAGCAGTTTCGTTTTATCTAGTATCGTAATGTCACATTATAAAACACTATTATAGTTTGTTTGAGTAAAAATTGGAAACAGGTTTTAGGACAAAAAAAAACTTATAAGAAGTTCAACTTACCTATATACTTTGTGTACTAATACGGATAAATCATTATGAATCGAAGTATTTCTCACACTTCGAACCATTATTCATGTTAGTCGCAACCATTAATAATATCTTTTCGGAATACACCGTCCACCTTTTCCCATTCGGTGAAATGTGAACAAGTGATGTGACAAATGGAGATAAGCACAGGCATATGACGCAGGTTTTCTTTTCCCCCAATAACTAGGCGGCTAATATTTTTGATGTATTTGCTAGAATTTAGAAAAAAGAAAATTAAAAGCCAGGCTGCATTCAGATGATACACACGACCCAAGCTCAAATCAAACTCAACTCAAACTCGACTCAACCGCAGCCTACTCTTTGAAATGCATCACTTGCAATTTTAAATATTTTAATAAAGCGCGGGCTGCGTATGAGTTGACTTTAAGGGGCCATAACAGGAAAACATGGTTTGCGCGGGCCATATTTTTATATAGAAAACATAAAGTTGTAGACAATAAAAAAAACATACGACAAGCTAAAAAGATTATCAAGTAGCTACAAGTATTAAATTGCGTATAAACCTTACAGATGATTGTAAAAAAAAAATCAGAATATCATCAAAAGTGCTTGTTGCGGGCCATATTCTTGGCGTAAATAATAGCGGAAACGTATTGAATTCTACATCAAAGTACACTTTAACGTACTGTGCAGTTGCTCCAATAACTTTTTTCAAGAAAACTATAATTGTGCTAAAGATAATGATGAAAAAACAACGAAAAACATCGAAAAAGGGCAGAATTCAGGTTATTTTCTGACTATTTACACGTAAAGAAAAAGACAGATACAAATGATTTCGCATAACGGAGCCTTAAGGTGAGTTTGAGGTGAGTTCGGATTGAGTTTGAGTTGAGTTCGGGTTGAGTTTGAGTTGAGTTTGAGTTGAGTTTGAATTGAGTTCGTGTTGAGCGCGGGGCTGGTGCAGTTGCATCGACTAAATATAACGGAGTCATAAGACTTAAAATTGTAAGCGATTCATTTTAAGGAGTGGGCTGTGGTTGAGTTGAGTTTGAGTTCAGTTCAGGTTCAGCGTTTGTTATCGTCTGCATACAGTAGTGCTAATCAATATACTTGAGGACAAAATCGGTAACAATAATAAACAAATTATAATTATGTCGGACAAAACAAATTAGATTTCTAAGTAAATAGCTAAAACACAAGTCTTGTATCGAATTTTTTTTCAATAACTGAATAAAGCCTCATAAATATTACTAACTGTAAATTAAAATTACCAGATTACACACATATAAAATACTAGCGGCCGCCCCCGACTTCATATGCGTGGAGAGTTTTTTTGCTATCCCTCGGGAACAATGCTTTTTTTCGGGATGAAACGTATCCTTTGTCCTTCTCTGTACCCGTGACAACGTGTATGTAAAATTTCATGATGATCGGTTCAATAGTTAGGACGTGAAGGCGTAACAAAGAAACACACGGACTTTCGCATTTATAATATTAGTGAGGATTTTACACACAGTTAATATTTTAACACATGTTAAAGTAAATTCAAAATTGGTACCTATTAGAGTTTATTACACTCGTATATTCTGTGCGATTAGTCAAGTAATTTATGAAACTCCCGATAGACACCAAGGTAAAATCTAATCAAAACATCCATTTTCTGTAATTAACACCTAAATAAACATGAAAATTTGTGAAGTCAATAATAGAAGCAACTTAATAAATAAAGATAATGAATTATAAGGAGACGTGAGGGGTGACAGGAAATAATGGAAAAGAAGGACGAAATATCAGGGAGATGATTAATTAATAAGTGATTTTTTTAAACATTTAATGTACGAGTACCTATATTATGCTAAATGTTAAGACGACAGTATAATGAGCGTAAAAAAATACTGATACCTAAGTAAACAGAGATTTTGCCACTAAAACAAAAGTTTCAGAAAATATGAACAGAATGGATGGAGTCTATTAATATTTTTGAACTTACGACAAGCGAAAAAAGCATAAAGACTGTTCAACGTCAATATGTGTAGTCTGATGTGTCATCGACTGTACATATTCTTTGAATGTTACTCAAAATAAGTCTGAAACTCTTTCCAAGTATCTCTTCACAGATGTATTTAATGTTATCATAAAGTTATTTAACTTTCAAATTGTGCGAATTAATTCCCTTGAGAAGAGCAATAAAGTCTTGAATAATTTCAATTGTAGTAGGAAGGTTGAATATAAAGTTTTAGAGAGGTATAAGGGTCCTAGTATAATTTTACGTCATACGTTTAATGTTTTTAAACAATTAACTAAATGAAAGTCATAAAAGTTCCTGCTATTTACCGTCTCATGTACTATGGGCAATAGCGTTGCTTAACCAGTTAGCAACAAAATTCGTGTGCGCGCGTATCGCCTCTGCACGAACTTTAAAAAAAAAAATTCCCTTACATTTTGTACTGAATAACGATAAATCAACTCGAAATCTTTTTGAAGTGAAAACTTCTTTAGTGGCATTGTACGCTTTTTAGGGTTCCGTACCAAAATGGTAAAAAAGGAACCCTTATGGTGTGACTCAGTCTGTCTGTCTGTCTGTCACAGCTGAATATCTCGAGAACTACTAATGGTATGAACTTGAAATTTGGAATAGTTTAAGATGACATTTGCCCAACTATTTTGCAAATAAGAAATAAATAAACAAATAAATATCTTTTTTACAACAGGGCCTGAAAAGGGGTCTTAAAAATTTGAAATGGGGCTACTAGGGCATGTGGGGTATCATATGAAAGAACGCCGTTTGCACGTTTTAAATAATTTTTTATTTTTTTTCTAGACTGCATAGTTTTTGAGTTATGATGAAAAATGTAAAAAAAAATACCGTTCCCCCCCCCTTATCTCCGAAGTTTGCAAAGAGAAAAATCTGAAATAATTCTATGTGATAGCAGTTTATATAAAGATTACAAGAAAAATAAAACGATGTCTCAATATAGCACACTTTTTTAAAATTATCAAATTTCTAAAAAAGTTAACATTAGTTCCACTATCGGTCAAGAGATGGCGCTGACCTACAACTGCAATACTAATTTTATTATTCTACTCTGCAGTGTGGTTTAATGGTGCGATTATGATGGTACGGAACCCTCGGTGCGCGAGTCCGACTCGCTCTTGACCGGTTTTTTTTTTGTATGGTGAAAAAATGTTGAACACGCGTCAGTCAGTCAGGATCACGTGACCCTGATCGAAAATTCGTAACATAGAGGAAATAATCACTACGTATTCGTAAGAATATGTAAGCACTTGTGTCACCATAGCGACGCGCTAATTTTTTAATTCAATGTCAAAACCAAAACTCTAGATTTTCTGTCAAGCTATGGATAAGACTTTCGTACTATACTGTTCTGTATTCGTAAATTCAAATGCAGAGTAAATTCGTAAGACAAGACGGCAATACGTGCAAAAAGTTTTCACTTCTGCCGGCACTCCCGGCCGCACGCAGCTGTGTAGCATTCACTCGCAGGCGCGGTCTTTTGTACGCGTTACGTGCGTACACCAAAAATTAAAATCGTTTCCTAGCAATAATTTTGAACAGAAATGGTCCTGATGATGGGCAAAATACGTAGACCTCGACTTTGTTGAGTGTCTTGTTACACCCGGTATACTGACGAAACGCTTCAAATAAAAAGATTTAATTATTACCAAAACTATCTTCGAGCGAGGACGCAATTTCAGACCCGCCCCCGCCTATATTGTTTTCCGATGGAGTGAGCGTAAAGTTTCAGGACATAAAAGAGCTTTGATCGTGTTCCGATGTTGTTGTTTGATCCACACGTTCGTAGGGCGAACAGAAGTGATGTAAGCGTTGCTGAAAAGATTTTAATTAATTTTAGGGATCAATGTTTGGTAAAAGATTTTCCGGTGATTCTTATTCACTATTTTAATGAACGGTAGAGCTTTTTGGATACAAAGTTAATATAAGCGAGGTGATTGTCGTAATGTAACTATTTTGTATTGCACAAAACATTGTTTAGGCCCTAGAGCCATTCCTAGCTCGGTTTCGTCAATAAATAATGTACTTATTCATATCTTATTTGATCTAGTTATAAGATAGGTACTTCTAGTTTATATTTTTTTGAATTTCAAATATATGTTTGAAGAACCAGCCCCCTAGCATGAACACCGACACCGTAATTTTTAAGTATATCTAAAATGAAAACGGGATTTCAGACCACATAAATGAACAACTTTTACTATGGGGCTATTCACAAAATCGCGAAAAAAATCAGCTGTTCCATACATTATAGTCGAGTCGATATTGTACTTTTCTATGGAACATCAGATTTTTTTTCGCGGTTTCGTGGTTGGCCCCATAGTAAAAGTTGTTCATTTACGTGGTCTGAAATCCCCATTTCATTTTTAGATATACTTAAAAATTACCGTGTATATCCCGTGAAATAGCATTTTATCGACACTCAACTGTCAAAACCCATTGTCTTTTGACAGCTAAAAGCAGGTTAAGTGATAACTCACTGTATCATATCGCGTTTCTGTGGTTTCAAAACATCGATTCAAAATTAGTAGTTTATGATAAAAGGTTTGTATAAGGAGGATTTTAAAACGTGGTGACGTCGTCACGAGTCCTAAAAAACATCAACAACCGTGTACTATCGACGTTTTTCAATACATTTTCGAGAAGACATTATAGGTACTACCAACTGAAATTGTAGTAGAAATAAAAAAAAACGTAAACAAAAACGCACGGCGGTGCGGTAAAATTAACTTTCCGCACGCTCTGAGACCCTATTTTTTAATCGCTCGGCTGGCGTCGAGCGCTCGTTTCCACTGATTTTCGTTCGAAAAATCAACTCAATTCTATGAGATTGAGTCAAATGTCGAACGAAAATCAGTAGAAAAGAGCGCTTGACGCCAGTCGAGCGATTCAAAAATAGGGCCCCTGTACTAAACTAGCACTAGCACACAAAACGCACAGCGTGTGGTAAAATCAAGTTTCCGCACTTGTTCCTTTGTTCGCAAAATATTCTTGCATTCGACGTGTGAAATAGTAGTTTATGATACAAGGTTGGCAAGGAGGTTTTTAAAAGGAGTTGACGTTTTATAAGCCCGAGCCGCAGGCGAGGGTTTATAATCGTCACGTGTTTTAAAAAACCTTAACAACCATGTGCCATACTACGTTTTTCAATACATTTGCGAGAAAACATTATAGGTATTACTAAAATTGCAATCTATACATATAATAAAACTGTAAATTTTAAATATTTGTGCGCGTATTACGCAAAAACCGCTAAAAGAATTTTGATGGGCTTTTCACAATTTAGTGAATTAAGGTCCAACTTAAAATCTAAGCTATGTTTCATTAAATTCAGGTGGGTGGAACCAGGGAAACAGCTTGAACTCTCCGTAGTACAAGCTTTCATACACTAAAGAGGTCATTTTAAACTGGTTCTTATATTTTTCTACTGTCCACGCAGACGAAGTCGCGGGTAAAAGCTAGTAGAAATTAAAAAAAACGTACGTAAACAAAAACGCACGGCGCGGGCGTGCGGTAAAATCAACTTACTGCACGCTGTACTAAACCGTAAACAAAAACGCACGGCGTGCGGTGAAATCAACTTACCGCACGCTGGACTGTCATCGTAAACTCACATTTTCGAGCAACTGTATTGAAAAAAAACCTGCGCGCCTTATCCCATAATTTCATATTTTGTTTTTGTCGTATGTGTTGCTGTGTGGTAAATTACTTTGTTTTATCCTCGCCAATGTGTTGAAAAACGTCGTATGAAACTCGTGAGCTCTTGCTTATTGCACATTTGGCTGAGTTACGCCCTCGCCTACGGCTCGGGCTGCAACCCACAGCCTCGTGTGCTATGAGCAACCTAAGCTAATTGTCTCATAATGTACTGTACAGATTTGTTCGACTTCTGATATTTGACGAGTGCAAACAAAATGGAATAAATGTTGGTAGTGGTGATTTACATTTTTATTGGCAATTGATTGGCAACTGAAAAGTTAAATCGACAGTGGCAACATATCGTTGTTTGTCACTTAAAAATACGTTCGGAGGGTTAAATATACTCAGATAAACTTATACATTGTTTATATGTAGATTTAGATGGTTTTTCTAAAAGTTGATATTACTATGGAACAGCTTATTTAAAAATGTAGGATTTTTAACAACTGTGTTTTGTAAAAATAAAATATTTGTATTTGTATAGAATTGTACACTTACAATTTGAAGTGAATAATGTAAATACGTTTTATTCTCCAGGTGCGGCCAAGCTGCCTACGCATGTATCCAGTTCGTGTTGAAGAAACTTCAACAGTTATACGGCAAAGTGCGAATTCGGACCCTATTCATTTCTACAGCGAACATTCTTTCGTTGAACGAACGATAAAACCGTCACAAAGTTGTGAAGTCTTCATCTTACATACTACGCCTAATCGTATGTCACAGTCGACGCTACATTCTTAAAATGAAAATAAAAAATGGACTAAGTGTTTGGAACAGTGTTAGGACAGCTTTACAATTGTGTTGTGGGAATCAGCCTGTGTAGAGAGACTGTATGAGACTTATACTGTAAGCTATACAAAAGTTTTTTTTAACTATAATAAGTACCTAAGTAGGGTAAATAAGAATAATTTTTGGTGAAATAAAATTTCGTCACAACCATAAATCTTTTATTTTTGCCTAACCAAATTTCGCAGAAACATGTTCGATGTAGTTTTTTCTGTCCTCTAAAGATTTGTTAAAATTCATATTAAATAATCCACTGCCGATTCTAGAAATAGAACAAATTAAAAGCTCGTTAAAGCCATAAGGGGGCGTACAACGCTGGAAGAAATGTTTATAGTAAAAATTAACGAAATTATTGAAAAAAAAATATCGTTTTTAGGGTTCCGTACCTCAAAAGGAAAAAACGGAACCCTTATAGGATCACTTTGTTGTCCGTCTGTCTGTCTGTCCGTCCGTCTGTCTGTCAAGACCCTTTATCTCGGAAACGCGTGGAGGTATCGAGTTGAAATTTAAACCATATACTAAGGTCTACGGGCCCTTGAAGCTGTAAAAAAAACAAACTTCTAAGTTAACGTAAAAAAAAGATACTGCCGTTTAGGGCGCAAAAAACGCATTTTCGATACTCTCAAAGGAATCAAAATTCATAGGGTACTTCCCGTTGACCTAGAACTATGAAATTTGGCAGGTAATAGCGTCTTATACTACACTTACAGGAATAAATCTGAAAACTGTATATTTGTAATTAAATCATAAAAAATATGGTCATTAAAATACGTAATTATTAATCATCTTGGTGAAACAACGGTATGCGCGGTCATAGTTTAACTTCTAATTACTTTTGTGATAATCGCGCCACTAATTCTTTTTAAAATATCAATATTTATTATTATTAATTATTTATATCCTTTCAAATATTGTTATAGTTAATTACTTTTAAAAATAAAGTTAAAAAGTAATAAATTTGGCTCTAAATATTTTCGCAACATGGCGGTATGTCACGCTGCATGACAGGGGGTCAAAGAGTAAAACAATCAACGGAGTGCATTCCAGCAGACCAATAGCTATCACCACAGAGTAAGTATATAACAATCAGCGCGTTTTTCACACCGATATGACGTGACTCGAACGGGATGGAAACAGACTTTCGGAGCAAGGGTCTTGTTGGAATACACCCATTTTCTCTAATAACATTGCGATAATAACACCATTTCACAGAACATTATACAGTGTACTATTGATATACAGCGCCATCTGTTGACAATTAGCAGTACTTGTATTTTATACAGGTGCGGTGGGTTTGTAATTATTTTATTTTTTCTCAAACATGCTTGGAAATTCGAACATTATTTTGACAAACTTCTTCGTGCTAAATCGGAGTTTACGGACAGACCTAAACCGTGACGTCAATATTTGTATGAGAATCCATTACTAACGTGTAATAATGGATTTTCATACAAAAATTGCCGGCGTCTGTCCGGCAATCACACACGTGTAATTTAGATATGGAGCGAACTTTTCAATGAAACACAAATACTTATATGTATCAAATGTCGCCTTGATGAGCGCATTCCAAAAAGATGAAAAAAAATTTAAAAACGAAAAAAAAATTTTTTTCAATATGGGTATCAAATGAAAGGCCTTGATGAGCATATTCCAAAAAACTGAAAAAAAATAAAATAAAAACGAAAGAATTTTTTTTTTTGCAGTATGGGTATCAAATGAAAGGCCTTGATGAGCACTTTCCAAAAAACTGAAAAAAAAATTAAAAACTGGAAATAAATGAAAAAAACCAGAAAAAAATTCTTTTTTTCAATATGGGTATCAAATGAAAGGCCTTTATGTGCACATTACAAAAAGATTAAAAAAAATCTTTCCATTTTCTTTTTTCAATTACTGTAATTTAAAATAAAAATAAAAAGCTTAAAACTTTTAAAACTAAAAAGTTAAAAGTTTATAAGCTACTTGGTTTGAATTTCCGCGCATTATTTGAGAAAAGTATACTACTACTACTATACAAGCCTTGGCCGCAACTAGGCATTGATGGACTCACGTATGTTCTTCAATGCCTGTCTTGAGTGCCGCTGCAGTAATGTACTATTCCATTTCAAACCTTCGCCCGTGGGCAATTCTTTGTCGTAATCCCTGGAAGGGTTATTTTCTACGTGGCGACAAAGGATTTCAAATGGTTATCTATGTATAGCAGTCAATTCTAAATGTTTTTGCGCGAATCACTTAAAAACTGCTGAACGGATTTTGATGGTATTTTTTTACAGTTTGGTAGCTTGGAGTCCAACTTATAATCTAAGCAATTTTTCACATAATTCCGGTAGGTAGAACCTGGGATGAAGCTTGAACTCTCCGTAGTACAGTTTTCATATAAAAAAAACTAATAACTACCAACCACTTTTTTTCAAAATATTTCCTTTGAACCGACACAACTTTTCTATAGCTTTATTTTATGTATAGATGTAGGTCTGTACGGAACCCTCGGTGGGCGAGCCCGACTCGCACTTGTCCGGTTTTTTTTATTAGTTATAAACTATTTCTTATTTTAGAAAACTGACAATTACAAAACTAAAGAGCTGGCTAAGGTTTGTTCTTTCGGCATTATTAATATACATATTTATGCCAAATTACAACTATTCAGTACTAAGGGCCTTTAAGATTTTTTTAGATATCCCATCTGGTAACCCTATGGACCGTCGGCCAACCAGGGTCATTTTTGATCTATCGCATATTGGGACGAGACCAAATTGGCAAGATAGCCATTAGCTTGGTGTTAACAAAAATTATTGTCTGGGTTGCGAAGTAGGAAGCTTCTGGGAGATATGCCACCCTGAACATGGTCACCCATCGCTAAAAAAATATCGATCGCATATTTACGTAAATGGTGAACAACGTCCTGGGTGGCATCATTACCTGAACTATTTTTTTGTGTTTTCATATCGATCGAATAAGGAACAAGGATCACAAGAGCATATATGTGAAATGTACTTACCTGCCCTGACCTCCTAGACGCTTCCTGAAAGCCACGCAAGACTATGGTTTAATATTCGCTTGGGACCTGCCCCACCCCCTGAATGTAATTACATGCCAATATGTAGTCGATTATTTTTTTGGAAAAAAGGCTCTATGTTTCTACCCTGGCCGCGCGCATGCTTCCTAAAAATTAACCAAGCCGATGTCTAACATGTTTGTAATGATACCATCTACCATCCTGTTCACCATTTATATCAATATGCGATCGATAATTTTTAGCGATCGGAGATCATTGTATGGGAGGCCATAATGTTCAGGGTGGCATATCTCCCAGAAGCTTCCTATCCTACTTTACAACCCAGATGACAATATTTGATAACACCAAATTAATGGCTATCTTGCCAATGTGGTCTGGTACAAATTATGCGATAGATTGAAAATGAGCTTCTGGGCCGACGGTCCACTAGTCAAGACACAGCTTAATTACTTATTCAAATACAAGATACAGTGCCATTGATAGCGCCAACAATAAAAATAATAACCAACGAGGTTATTTTGCTTGCTTTAAGCTATTTTACAATCATCGTTTCTTATAATAAAAAAAAGATTAAGTTGCAAACGTATATTATTATATATATATTATCTACTTATTTTTGGGTAGATATTATCATTTATTTTTGAATACCTTCTTATCATTGTTTCTTATTATCCAAAAAAAAGATTAAGTGTCAATCGATATTTATTAGGTAGAAATTATCATTTATTTTTGAATACTCACTTATTCATTATTACGCTAGACTGATCAGATTAATCCGCCAGAGATCTCATAATGTTCAACTCAACTCAAGTTCCGAATGCTCAACTCAAGCAATAAATGATCGGTAAGTTAAAGCTGACTTCTTTACACAATAAAGCCTCTTTAACCTACTTACGATTTCACAGTTATACGAACAAGTGGGTCAAAGACTTAACTTCCTAAGTAACTGCTTAATAATTGCTGGTTAATATATCAGCTCAATGACTTTTAGAAATAGGTGTACGGTCACGAGCAATAAGATGTACATACCTACACACTTTAGAACTATGTTACATTCAACTCTCAGTGTGAAAATGTCATAGGTTATTCAATAACGTAATATGACATAGGTTCTAAAGTGTGTACATCTTATTGCTCGTGACTGTACCTACTTCAATTTTTTGCAGTTTGGTCGAGGAAAGTAGAATACTTTTTTTAAAGCGATTCGACCTGAATCCTGAAAGTTACGTTCAGTAAAATCTTTCGAGGTAGACTAAAATTGTGAAGTAGGTATTTGAAAATAAAGAAATTATTGTACTGCGCTAACTAGGTACGTAGTGCTCTAACTATACAGGGAAATTTTGCGACCCCTTTACAAAATAAAATATAAGTTTAAGGAAGTAATAAAAAAATTAAGGTGAGATAATTATGAATGATTTCTTTTTAAATTCACAGTTTTCAGTCACTTTATATTCTAAAAATCTAGGCGCGCATGCTCACCCTCGCGCAGGGGACAACTAGGTAACTTTATACGTATTTCTATTCTTGGTTTTATTTCAATTTTCAATACCTTTAACAGAATTGCTCCAATACAGTCAAACCAAATTTCTTCGAATACCTAAGTTAATAAGAAGAAACGATCAAATCCCACGAGGGTCAATGCACTTACCTAGCAACATAAAAGATATTCCTTACCTCGGTAGAGAATAGACCTCTGGCTTTCATCGACAAAACCTTTCTGTAATTAACCTAACTATACTCTCGGGAACTCGTGGATTTTCGCAGACAAAAGAAATTGAGACGCTCAAGTCAAAAACAGACCAAGTAGCAATTTTGGCGAAATAGAGTTAATGATGCAGATCAGTAGTATTTTATGAAATCTACAGGCCTAATATATAAAACCGACCAAATAATCACTATAAACGGTCCAAATCAGGTCAAAATACATGACCGAAAATTCTATTAAAGTCAAAAACAGACCATGTATCGGTTAGATGGGTGGTTTTTGTCTTGAATTCTATTGAAGAATAAAGAATAATCCTGGTGACCTACCTTAATCAGGAAAAAACAGATAAATATATATTAATCGATTAAATGTGCGTATGAAAGAAGAGAAACTTAATTATAAAAAAGCTCTATCTATATTTTTTTGAAAATGTCTATTTTTTATTTTTATTAAATAAATATGAGACCTGATGATATTGAAAATATTTCCGAGTCTGATGAAAATGATGGGGATGAGACTGGCTATGAATAAATATAAAATGTTGTATATTTGTATCATTTTACTAAGCCAAACTTAACCTCAAATCAAAAAAAGACCATATAAATAATTTTGTCTTAATTTTTAAAAATATAAAGAGACTATCCTTATTTATTTTCATAACATAAAAGTGTGGCTAAAGAATGAAATTACTTTATTATATTTTTTATTTCCGATGTTTGGTAAATTTTTTTTAAACCAGAATTTTTTTTGGAATTCCCAAAATTTTAAAATTTGCACTTGGTCTGTTTTTGATTTGAGCGTATCAATTATCTTACTTACTTAACCCGCTGAAATTATAAATGACATTGACTATCTCTATTTCAGACATCAGATTATTATCCTTTTTTTATAGTATCTAAATCAATTACATAATGGTAAATTGGTTTGAGTAGAGTAAGTGGCTCACGACTGGATGTTTGTGGTACCATTGTTGACCGATGATCTCCATAACACAAGCGATTATTAATCCAATTAATTTAGACATAAATTTATCGTTGCATCAAATCAGGTATTTATGGTTTTTGGATATATTGTTGGTAATGTAGCGGCAATGTTCAATCCAAGTTTTCGACCTCGGCAGACGCCCGGGTCATTCTCAAAAACAAAAAAAAGGTACCTTTATGAAGTTTTTGACGATTTTGACCCAGAAGAACTAGTTTTCCATCAAGATTGTGTAAAAAAGTTTTAAAGAAGGTTAAATTTTCAACTATTTGACGGTAGTTTCGGAGATACAGCTTTTCAAAATTTAGCCAATTATTAAAAATACAATTTTTTATCTAAATTTCATGTTTTTCGGAAGAAATTATGTTTCTGAAGCTTTATTTCTAACTAACCTCCACCCGCGACTTCGTCCGCGTGGACAGTAGAAAAATCCCCAGTAGGTTTCCCCTTTTTCCCGCGACTTAATAAGTCGTCCAGTTTAAATGATCTACTTAGTGTATGAAAGCTAGTACTACAAGCTGGTTCCCTGGTTCTACCCAACTGAGTTAGATAAAACATGATGACTAAGATTTTAAATTGGACCCCAAGCTACCAAACTGTGAAAATCCCATCAAAATCCGTTCAGCGGTTTTTGCGTGATTCGCGCACAAACATTTAGAATTTACAGTTTTATTATATGTATATAGATATATAGATAATCGCTAATTCCTCGAGTTAGGTTTTCCTACTGGCATTTTCATCGTTAATTATTTGCCGTTTTTAGGGACCCAAGTGATCCATCCAAACAAGGTGTTAGGTAGTATAACTACCTATAATATATAAAATTCAAAGTCCTGACTTACTGATATATCAACGCACAGCCCAAATCGCTGAACTTAGTCACTTGAAATTTTGCACATAGATATCTTATACGGTGTAAGCATCCACTAAGAAAATAAAATTGGAAATTCCACGCCTAAGGGGGTAAAATTGGGGATGAAAGTTTGTATTAAAGTCCGTCAGTTTCGAAGTTAGGATCTTCAAATTTTGTATTTAGACTGAAAATTAAAAATTAATATTGACGTGTGTCAGCGTTTTTCATAATTCCACAACCGAAGGGGTGAAAAGAGGGATGAAATTGTACCTGTAAAATCCTTCATTTTCAAAGTTAGGATGGCCAAATTTTGAAAAGCTGTGTCTCTGAAACTATCAGCCGTATCAAAACCGTTTTACCCTCAAATTGTTGCAAATTTAACCTACTTTAAAACTTTTTTACACAATCTTGATGACAAACCAGCCTTTCTGGGTCAAAATTGACAAAAACTGAAAAAAGGTACTATTTTTTTTTGTGAATGACCCGGTCGTCGGCCCAGGTCGAAAACTTGGATTTAACATTGCCTCTCCACATTACCGAAAATATATCCAAAAACCAAAAATACCTGATTTGATGCAACCATTACCCCCTTTTCATGTCTAATTTTACTGGGTTATATAGCTATTTTACTTTTATTATTTAATTTAATAATTTTATATAGCTATTTCATCTTAATCGATTTTCTGGCAAGATGGTAAAGATGTTGCATTTGAATGACGAAGGCACAGAATACATAATAGTACAAAATGAAGGTAACTTCACATTGATCAAATAACGCTGGCTTACAGCGAAAACGTAAAAAATACCGATATTTCCTCTTGGTCCCATGATTTTGACACATCTAAAAAATTTCGCCGCTTACACTAGTGAATCGGTAGCATAATTCGTCAGTGTATTGGGGCGGAATCCCAAGAGTGCGGGTTCGAGTCCCATCCGAGGTGCTACGGGTGAGTCGATTTTTGCTAATATATTAATCATCTTAATATAAAAAAGCATTGTGAATGCCTAAAATCTAAAAATTTAATTATGTATGAGCTGTTTGCTTAATAACTCTTAATATTTCAGGCATGCTGTTATTAATAATGTAAGTAAAGAGGGCTCTACACTCGCACCGCGAACCACGGCCGTGAATCACGGGCGCGGTTTGCGCATGAAAACGGTGTGAAAAATATAGCCGTCCAGACTCGCGCGTGAACCGCAGCCGCGAATCACGGCAACATTAGTTCGGCACACAAGTTCTTTGACGCGGACCAAAAAACCGCCACCGGACGGGGAACGCCGCGAAGCGCGAACGCGAAGCCGCGAAGCCCATACGCGAAGCTGCGAAACCCTCCACACTCGCGGTTCGCGGCCTTCGCGGGCTTTCGCGGTGCGAGTGTGGAGCCCTCTTAAGAAAACTTAATAAAAAACAAGTGGAAAATATTTATGTAGTTACCAAACTTCTGAACCATTTCGACAGGTGAGAAGCGATCTCAAAAACTAATATTATTTAGCTAGAATAGCTGTATGCATTTGACATTTCGATTACTGTCACACCAAATATGAAACTCAATTCAATTTCACAAAAAATCTTATAATTTAAGTTTGTTTTTATTTCAAGTTGTAGAGTTTCTGCATAACCATTGCATGACGATCACTACGCGCAATAGTTCTGTAGATACATAACAGGAATGGTGCAAACTCTTGGAAAACTCAAAGGAAACTTATACTTATTCATGTTTAATAAAATAATAAGGTCGTTAAATTTAAGTTACATTAGCTAAATTAATTGAGAAAATAAAAAAACTAGGTACGTTACTAGTAATAATTGAAACAAAAGTTAATATTCAAATAATATTATGATTTTATTCATGTAACATAATGAGTCATATCATAATTATTATTAAAAAAGGTTGTACTTAGAAACTAAGAGTGAAGCAAAATAAAAAATATGTTACTCGTTAAAAAAAACAAAATTTCCTCAAACTATTTACAACTTAAATCCTGGGAGTAAACCTTTTTTTGGTAGAATATGATATTGCGAATTAGTTTAATAACGATTACTTGAAAGTTATATATAATAATTAATTAATATACAACGTGTTACGAAAAACCCCTTATGCTGAATATGGTAGATAGGGACCATCAAACTGAACAACTTTTAATATGGAAACAACTTTTACTATGTGGCGTTGCACCGGACGAACCATGTAAGCCATTATTTAAAGTATTGAAAATTATGCCTCTTCCTTGTCTTTACATTTTTGAAATAGCAATATTTGTTAGGCAAAATCCACATTATTTTCATACAAAAATTAATAATGAACCTATCAAGATGTACGAAAAAACGGATTTTTTTTCACGATTTGAGAGTTAGTCCCATAGTAAAAGTTGTTCAGTTTGATGGTCCCTCCTTATCTACCATATTCGGCATTAGGGGTTTTTGGAACATGTATAGTTTTATACTTCTGGCACAAACAACCTGTACATATATTATCTATTACCTACTAAACAAATTTTGTATGAAAAAAATCATCCCAGACAAATAGTCACTGAGGTAAACTTTGATATCTATATTTTAAAAGAAATGTATGCATTCTAAACATTTATATTTTAAATACGTAGTACATTTTTATTTTTGCAATAGAGAGTACAAATAGAGTTGTATACGTTATTTAGACGGTTCTCACACTGGCACCGTGTTTTAGTTTGTATGCAAGTACATCAATTTGTATAGAAAACCGCTTGGTCCTACACACTGAGGCCGCGCCGAGGCGCGGGAGAGCGCGGAAATCGCGGGGTACAACACACTGAGCTCCATAGTATCGTGCCGGTTTTTGTACGTAAGCGCGGGGCCGTCGTATGACGCCGATCGGCGCGGAGGCGCGTCGAAAACCGCCCGAATAGGCGGCGCGCTGCGCCGTCGTCGCGCGCGTGAAACGCCAAACCGCGCCCCGCGACGGCGCGCGGCGGCAGTGTGAGAATCGCCAAGTCTGTAAAGGCACTTTTTATATCAAAATCGTGATTTTGATGTTGACATGGCAACGATTACTTCTGCACCTGGAGACCTGGGGGCCAAGTCTGCTAATTGAAATAAAATGACACCGTTCTGCGATCAAGACGCGACCTCATTACGTTTGTTACTAATTGGGTATTCTGCTAAAAAAATTATGACTGGATTAATGGTCGTCGTTGAATCGTAATGTCGTCGTAATGATGGTGTTGCCCACTAAAATCTACCATGAGGATAGATGTCACAGTGTAAAATAATAGCACTCTCATATAAATTCCATTTCAAGTAAAAAAACCGGTATTCAATCGAAATTTTTGTTTTTACGACTTATTTGGATAATTAATGGTCAAATGTATTTAAAGTTTCTTAAAATCATTAGATACAACAAAATGTGACGTACTGTATTACGAATCAGTTAATATTGCACTCAAATATTTAAATTATTAGAATTATCTAATAAGAACTTTGTAGAACGGAACGTTATTTATGTTAAGTGGTTGTCATGACGACATATATTTGTTGTGTTCCAAAGAGTAGAGTCATATAAGGAAAAGTCCACTAGTGCCTCTGGAAATCGATGCGGAACTACTAACATGAAATTATAATAGTTGAAAATGTATTGTTTTGTTTCTTTATTATATTTTTTGACTTTTTTGTGATATTTTTTATTTGTAACAAAGTATTAATGAAAAAGAATAAATCAAAACAAAACAAATATGTTAATTTGGCTAGGTTTGATTGAACTCGGTATTCATCCAACGATAGTAGTGAGTGTCATATATAGAGTGGTGGTGTGGTAATCGAATCGAATCGAATTAGGTCATCGAATTTTACAATTATATTATTGTAATTCGCACCAAGGCCTTTTTCAAAAAAAAATTCGTTTGCATCATTGTAAAATAATGTTGTTTTTAAATACTTTATCTACACCCATGCTATAAATCCTTAAAAAAAGGTTTTGAAACAGTTAGATTATAGCCAATATTAAAACAACCAGTGTCATAAAACCATAATATCCGAGCGAGGGTGACAGTGGGTGCTCCCCGCGCCCACTCCCGAACGATACTTTATGAAATTCAGTATAACATTAAAACACTCGTTATGATTCAGATAATTTCATAATGGACGCGCGCGTGACGGGCGCAACCAGCCCTTGCTCGGATATTAAGCAACCGTTTCAAAATCCTTTATAGAGGATTTACTGTGATCCATCGTCATAGAGTAAATTTTAACCATGGAAAGTAATTTTTACGGAATATTCAATATTTTATTTTCCATGGTTAAAATTTACTCTATGGCGATGGATCACGGTAAATACCACGCGTGTAGCCGGCGCCTAAGGGTTAAAGAAAAAGATAAAGTCTTGTATGCAACTCTACATATTATTTAGGTATTAAAACATTCGGGTGATAAGCCCATATGTTTTAATAGCCCTCATTATACTACAGTAATTGCATAAATTACTATTATCTACACCCATGTTTTAAATCCTCTGTAAGGGGTTCTGAAACAGTTAGCTTACTGCCATCATTACAGAATCCCGAGCGAGAGCTGCAGCTCTATCACGTAAAAAATCCAAGCCCAA
Organism: Agriphila geniculea; assembly: GCA_943789525.1. NCBI lineage: Eukaryota > Metazoa > Arthropoda > Insecta > Lepidoptera > Crambidae > Agriphila > Agriphila geniculea. Next base: position 16,021,376 of record OX038887.1, on the reverse strand, counting down.
TTGGTTTGAGTTTTGACATTTGATGACAGGTTACTTGAACTTGTCGCATCGCGTAATTACCTTAACTTAATATTTTTGACGAAGCTAAAGAGTGAATGATTAGCTTCATTTTTCCTATACGATTTGACATTTCTCGGTATCGCGTAAAAATTAAAAAAGAAAAGTCAACCGTGATAGCCCGAATGTAATGTCAAATGAAGCCAAGAGTAAATTAGTCCCTGGCTTCGATTATTTTATCAAGATTTGTGCTTAATATTCATTACTATTAAGTGCATTTAATAATTAACCTATTATTTTTTACTAACAAGCAATCTGCCGTGCTGTGGCAGAAGAGAGACGCCTTAAACAGATTTTAAAGTGAAGATCTTCGTACTCCACTTCTGCCTTGTTTCTACCAAGTAGTTGAAGGTTTACAGCCGTGTGTGCCCTGAGATTAATTAAGGTAATTCATGCGTTAGTTGTTTGGTATTGTAAATACTTAGAAGTTCACCTCAAGACGACTAAAGATTGTTTGTTATTTTTCAGATTTTGCTGCATTTCATTTAAATCTCATCATCATCATATTATCAGCCGCACATTACCCACTGCTGGGTATAGGCCGGGAAGCCTAAGGATTTCATCATTTAAATCTAAGTGATAGTTACCAAACCAACAAAACGTTTAGTGCAAGGATCCTTGGCCTTTCGCAGACTACAATGTCTGAGTGTGTCAGATATCTATGAAAATATGTTTTCCAAGATCACAAGCAACACAAAGGTATATAATACACATTCGTTATTTGATATGATACAGTTCAATTATGACCCCAAACCTGACTCTCCGACCAAAGAAAGAATAACATTATATTGGCACACACACATACAGAAAATAGAAAAGAAAAGTACCAGGATTAGTTACTTAGTGTGATTTTTTATTAATAATAAGTAATACAACAAAACAAAATATGATTTCTCAATTATTGATGCTGTATTGAGCCTGGAGTTTCATTGAGGGCACATTATTAGAGTAATCGAAAGCGCTGCCATTTTTCGCATGTGTTGGTTGTTGTTAGGATACCAAGACTAAAATTTTATTTTTAATTACCTTAATCTAATTTGTAAATAATAATGTAATAATTTTTAGGTATCTATGACGCAGATCTACATATTCTACACCTATTGATGTGGCATTTGGTGGTGTGATTCATGAACACTGCATGTATGGAATATGTATCCAGCTGGAGGGGGAGAGACGGTGACAGTGGCTTCATGAAGAAGGCCACCGCTTTTGGCTTTCAGGTAGCCTATAAAATTTTTTTTTCCTTACCTATATACTTACATCTCATAGATAGAATTTATGTGACCATAACTTAGGAATATTTTTTATTATGATAGAATTTTTTAATCATTTATTTTATGTCAATGTAGTGAAATAGTTACACATAAATACTAATATTAATGGTGATTTATATATATTTATATAATATATATTTATACAAATAAATTGACTCATCATCATCATTGCCCACAGCATCTTCGTAGATGATTGATTCGTCATACTGCTGTTCTTCTATATTTCATGTCAAATATTAGATACATAATATAATAATATTTATTTTTGCAGCCTGTCGATCTCTGCAAATCCATGTGCAGAAAAATTTGAGAGGTGGAGAGGTCTTTTGACGGATGAAGAGATAAAGGATGCTGTGAATGACCATTGTGATGCCCAAGACAATACAATTTTTTTAATGGGAATATGTCATTAATGATAAATGTATTTAAGTTGCAAGGGACTCATCCTTCTGTGTTTTCTTTCAAACTTAGGTAGATTAACTTTCCTTCCAGCCGCTCCTCGTATCTATAGGTATTGTGAATGTCAAAACCATGGGATCAAGTCACTAATTTCATCTTTTAAATTCTTTGTGTATGTACAACAATCAGTAAGAACCTTTACTTCAGTACAATTATATTCAGTGCTTTTATTTAGGTACTTAAAATATTTGGCCAACAGGTTGCTAGGTGGTTTTTAATTAGATAATCAGCCTGCCGGTAAGTCTGTCGCTAGACACTGACTCACAGCAATGTATTGTATTATTTTGGGCCAAAATAATTACGTTTATTATACTAAGAGGTAAATGCCAAGTAATATTGCTGTTTAGCCGGGTTGTAAACTTATTCTTCGTTTAATAGTTTAATAAGGCAGTCAGGGTTTACATACCTACTGTGTTTCAGGAGGAGATGTAGGAAGGAAAGCCTATTTTAATAAAGAGATTTTTTATATCAATAATTGTTTTTACTTTTTTCAGTTCCTACCTATACAGGGTTATTAGTAAAACACCAACAACCTCGCAGACTACTTGTAAGTAAATGATGTTACTAATCTAAAAAGATTAGTAACACCATTTACTCACAACAACATTTGTTCTACGACTTTTCCAAAAACAGACAAAAAAAATCGACTTTTCATACAAAACTCATTTGTATGGAGAATAGATTTTTTTGTCTGTTTTGGTAAAAGTCTTAGAAAAATGTTGTTGTATATGACGTTACTAATCTACTACTGCTAGGTTGTTGGTGTTTTACAAATAACCCTGTATAAAGGTATTCACATAAGTAGGTAGTTAAACAACATTTTCTAAAACATACAAGTATAATTCCTTTTTAAAACTACTACAATTATTAGGTACATAGACTTATTATATTGGTACAGTATACTATCATTAAACATAACAGTCTTTGCTACTAGAGTTTAATAGTTATATTCACACATCAATATTTAGCACAACACTAATGTTACAAGTGTTATAAAAAATAAACAACTTGGGTGATATGTATTCTATTTTAAAACTTCTATAGTTATTAGGTACATAGCACATAGAACAGCCTTCACTAAAGCATAAATAAGAAAGATATTTCAATTCCAATTTAAAAACTATCAAATTAAGATCCGTTTTAATAGGGCGCAGTTTGCACACTAGCGCCGCCATTGAAACGAGAATCATAGTGCTTAAATAAACACAAAATTGTGAATTATCTCTCTGTAGTGCACTCCGAACAAGCATTGTGGTACTTTTTATCACTTAAACAATATTTTCTAGCGTGCCGTTTAGTTTAATTGACTTTTATAGCTAAAAGTGGCTACTTGTCGTGGATTCACAATTTCGTCTTTATTTAAGCACTATGATTCTCGTTTCAATAGCGGCGCTAATGTTCAGACTGCGCCCTCATTAAATTGACAATAGACAGTGATCCGCTGCAGCTTCACTCGAGAATGTATGGAAAAAAGAAAATGTTTGAGATTAAAATATGTCATTTTGTACTGCGAGCGCTTTGAAATCAGTCACTTCAGTTGTACATTGTCAATTTAATAATAAACATAAAAATAAATCAACTACATTCACTTTTTATTACGTTGGCTGTCATGCAAGTATACTCGTAGTAATATACTATGAGTATACTCGTAGGTTGGCAGTCAATGTGTTAAAGTACTACATAAAATATAATAAATTATGCATAAAGCTCAGTCTTTACTTCAGTAGCTTTTTTAGCTCATTTTTTAGCAGCCACACTTGTCTTATTGGTAGCTTTTTTCTGCCCGAGTGGCAGTTAGCAATTTGTTCCGCAGCACCCATCAATCTCTCTTCTACGGTGGAAGCCTTCTTTTAGAACAGTATAGGTAGGAGCGCCGCTGGAGACGATGAATCTAAAAGCAGATTAAAGTCAGTCATTGAGTAAAATAAGTACTGCTTTTATAGAAACTGCTAGTAAAATAGAAATATTATTCATTTGCTTGATAATTTCTTGTGCACTAGTAATGTCATATTTAGCTACTTTCGTATATATGTATATAGGTACCTACCTATTTATATCTTTAGGGTTGGTTGTGTTAAAACTTACAAGCTTTCGAAACATATGTAAACCGGAGGTGTTTGACGAAAAGGCGGATTAAAAACTTTACCTTGAGAGCGGTGGGTTGTCGCCTGCGTTGGGGCGGGCGCCCCGTGGAATGTAAGGTGGAAGGGCCCTCTCGCGGGCAATTGGGACATTGTTTACAATTTTGTGTGCAGACAAGGCATTCTGAAACATATGCAATGAAAGCACTGTTTACGTACGAAGTCAATAGACATTTGCGACAACTAATACAGTTGGTAACGTACAATTTTGATCAGTCTCAGTATCCCTTGTTATATTGTGAGTGTTACACGAGTAACATTCGCAATATAACGAGAGATGCGAACTAAAATTTGTAAAACATAGGATAGGTACATTTCGAAAATGTTTTTCTATAACGTATTCCCGTTGTTGAATCATTTCCACATAATTGCCTTGGGAAATAACAAAAAGTAACTAAAGCTCATTGAATTTAAGGAAATGAAAAGCATGAATACTTACAATTTGCACTTACTTTTCAATTTCATAAAAATTTCACGTAAACATACATTATAACCTCAAACAACAACAATGGGTACATACATTCCAGCGAGCTAATCGCTGAGTGATCGATTGCCAATAAATAGACTAGATTTTTAACCATGGAAAGTTAAAATAAATCCTTACTAATATTATAAATGCGAAAGTCCGTTTGTTTGTTACGTCTTCACGTCTTAACTACTGAACCGATCATCACGAAATTTTACAATCCCCGCAAATTGGCAATTTGATGGAACCTTGTCACATTAACATACATGTTAACGTCATCCGCAAATAAAAATGACATGTAACAATAAAGTTCTTATCGGCAAATTAATATATTAATTGTTAAAATATTATTTTCAATAAAATAGGGTCTAGGTATACAAAAAAATTACAATCGTTTTTCGTTTTTGACGTTAAAACATGGCCGCCAGGTTCATTACCAATTTGTGGGGATAGTCAAAGTTGACAAGATAACGTTAATACACGTTGTCAGTAGTACAGTAAAGGACATAGGGTACCTTTTATCCTGTAAACCGTGTTGTTCCCGAGGGATAGCTAAAAAAACTTTCCAAGCAGACGAAGTCGCGGGCGGCTGCTAGTAACACACTACACTTTAAACAAATTACTTTCCATGGTTAAAATGCATGCTGTCTCGACGAATCAATGACTTAGTGGTTTGTCTGCTGGAATGCACTCAATATCGCCACAGATCTATATCAAATCTATGCTTACAAGACTTTAAGGTAAAAATATGATCAATAAACATAGTTTTAATAGATTTTTGATTGAGATAATGCAATCTGAAGCCAAAGTTGTACTTAAAAGCTAAAATTGATAAAAAAGAAACATGCAAAAAAACACACTCATAACATCATTCACTCTTCAATATAGTTATCTGTATTTGAAGTCAATTGGGCTTCAAGTCCAAGATGAATTTTACGCGATACCAAAAATTTGAAGGCAAGACCAATACATTGGCTTGACTGAAGTCAGGTTACCTTAAGTTAAGAGTAATTACGCGATAGACCCGCTGGTCCTGCAGTGCCGCGCGCCCACGCGCGAACGTTGCATTATGAAATTCAGTAGAACATTATAACACTCTTGCGGAAGACATAATGACGAGGAGGGAGAGGAAAGTCAAAGTCAAAGTCAAAATCTTTATAGGGGATACATATCATGGGTTTAGATAAATATCATGGGTGTTTTTAATCCATATCTATTAAAATATTGTTTGTTTCCCTAACAGTGCCTGATTTAGGGTTTTAACAGCCCTAGGCTAATTATGAACAGGCGCCCCCCTGCCTTATATTCCTTCCTGAGCCTACCCTGATTTTTTAACCGACTTAAAAAAAGAGGATGTTATTAATTCGACAGACTGATTTTTTTATGTTAAGCTACCGGCCGCGACTTCGCTTGCGTGGAAAGTTACCTATTTTTCTATCCCTCGGGAACAAGTAGGTAAGTTTTTTTAGAGAGATAAAAGGTACCCTATGTATGCCCTTTTCTCTACCTCTGACAATGTGTATGCAAAGTCACGGTCAAAGTAAAAATATATTTGTTTAAATAAATTTAATAATTAACTAGTAGGTAGTACTTAATCGGATAACAATAAATTCCCATTTTGGGTATCAAAAATACTGAATATATCGTTCTGAAATACTAAGTAGGCGACGGACTGAGGGCGACTACAAATGTTGAAAATGGGTGACCTTAAAATACAAATTGAGTAACTAGTTATTCAGAACGGGCGACCAAATTACTATTTGGGCAACAACCTTAGGGCACACAAAACGTTTAAAATTTTGCATGTATTATTTTTATTAATAAAGGTGCTATTATCTTAATCGAGATAACAAAATACCATGTTGAGCAGCTTTTAAATCAGTTATAGGTATGTATAGTTGTTACCTACTTGGCATAACAGTTGCCCACTCAGTATTTTTGTCACTCATTTAGAATTTTCACTGCTAACTTAAATTATTTGTCTCCCACATTTGGTCGTCCGTTTTACGTATTTTTGTAATCCACAGTTAGTCACGCGTTTATAGTTATTTTATCACCCAAAAAATAAACCGCTGCCAGGTTTAGTATTTAAATATCCCATTAACAGTCGCTTTTAATTATTTCCAGTCACTCAATTAATTAATTCCCATAATTAATTAAGTGCTTTTGACTGGTCTATATTTTCCTACCACCCGTTCCAGACTTTTTTAACTAACAAGAAGAACAGGTGCAAGAACAGAAATAAGTATTAATATTTACAAACTGTATAAGTGTTATCGTTACCAAATATAGGTAACAGGATTATACTTTATGGAACTATATAGTGAGTATCGCTATTAGCAAATTAATCATTTGTGTTTCCTTACATAAACTAAATTTTCATATATATTATTACTAATGTATTGACCTGCCAAAATTTAAAGGCTTAAGTACTTTTAAACTTTAAACAATGATCTCAAGGAATCTCTCCACTTTTTTTTGAAGCACAAAAATATTTTCGTTATTACTTGGTTGGCTCCACTTGGTTTTTTCACAATCGAAGTACTTTCATTAACACTCATTTTACATTTTCAATAAAACGAACAAAACTATGTAAGTAATACTTTAAAAAAAAACGTGTCTATCAATCACAAATATCACAATCAATACCTACGTGAGTTGTGAGCACGCCTGTCACTATCACCAAATACGTAATGAATGACAAAAATTTAACTCTACTACTCGGGCCCGGTCAAAGCGAAATTTGGTTAAAGTTTTTATTTCTAACGTTTTACCTACCTACCTATTCATTGTGTAAACAAAGAATGACCATTCTGTTTTTTTATGTTTCGACTTTTTAGTGCCGCACGTGCAGTCTTTTTTGTTTTAGAGGTTTGCGAGCTGGGTGTGCGTTTGTGCCTCTGCCTGGTCGCACCATGGGGCACATCTGTGTGTCAGGTCGGGGATGAATGGGTGAAAGTCCATCTGAATTGTTCCAAACCCAAGCAAGATTTTACGCGTGCATTTTAAAATTTCAAAATTTTATTTTTTAAATAAGTGGTGCTTGCAAGGATTGCTTGAAGCTAAGCGCCCCCCTGGTCCTTGCGCCCTAGGCTTAAGCCTTATAAGCCTGTGGGTAAATCAGGCCCTGTTCCCTAATAAAAATAAGAGAAAATAAAAAAATGGGTGTAGATAAAATCTTGTATGCAACTGTACATAATTAGGTATTAAAACACTCATGTGGTACTATTATCACATTCGTGTTTTAATACCCCTCGTTATAGTACAGTTGCATAAATAGCTATTATAGCCAAATTAGAACACGATTTTTAATGTCTGTACTGTTTTCTTAAATATTAGATTATTTTGATTTTTTATAAGTCCGCTATGGTTGCTTGCCACCCGTACTTAATAATAAGGTATATACTTTATTTCTGGGTAATTGTATTTTATACTTTATGAGGAAAATAAAGTACGCGAAAATACTCACATAGTTTGTTTAAATATTGCCAAAAGTAATAAAAGGTAAGTATGTTTTTAAAGTTAAAAATAAATAATACTATTCACTTCTCAAGCTTACGCGCTCACTAGACATGAAATAAAACACTTTTTAACGGATACTAGCGCGTTTTATTGAATGTACTTTGGTATTTGGTTTGATTTTTGGTTTTCCCGACGTTCAAACCAAATACCAACTAAATACCAAAGTACATTCAATAAAACCGCGCTAGTATCCGTTAAAAAGTGTTTTATTTCAATAAATAATACTTTATTTCCATATAAGGTACTTTTTTCTACCTTTAGCAACCAATATACTTTATTATTCCAAAAAAAGGTGGCAACCCTAGTCCGGTCTGGGTCTGACTGCAGACATTTTAACAAACTTAAAGATTTTGTTGTGAAAGTTGATGGCTAAGATACAGAGATGGCGCTACTTGCGCGTTGTTCTATAAGTGTGTGTGGTGTGCCCCTGTTGTGTGAACTTGTGTGTGGTCTGACGTTCAGCGAGTTTTAAGTAAAGAATTTTATCTAATAACTAAATAAATAAACCCAGAAACTACAGAAGTATTGATGAATCACATAAAATCATTATTTAACCGTCAGGTTAAGTATTGTACATTCGGTGATGAAATGTTGTAAGAATTCATATCTACAAACCAATACAATACAACAAATCATACAAAGACGTTTTACCTACCTTTACGAGTAAGTAAATTACCTAGTAAATCCCTGAACCTGACTCTCCGACCAAATACTACCCTTAGACTATTATAATTTAAGTTATTACCTTCTATACACATAGTGGACTTTAAACATTGAGGCACTTTCCTATACTATGCCTATACTATAGTATATGGACCCACCAATCCGCATTGGGCCCGTGTGGAGGGTTATAGTCCATCCTCCTTTCCACCCATTATTTATTTAAATTTCAATTGCCCACTGCACTTACAGTTTCACACCAAAGCATGCAGAAGGCCAATTACATTTTATACACACAACAGACGAATAACACAATGAACAAATACATGGACAGACACATAGAATACATCAACATCTGGTTGCTGAGCGATCAGAGCATTGAGTAGCCCCAAAGCTTGGGCAGTGGGTGCATATTTTGCCGTCTGCGTGCGGACTGACGGAGCCGGGAATAACCGTCGCGTGCGCAGTCGCGTTAATTTTTGAGGAACGATAAGGAAGGCCTGTGCCCCAGCAGTGGTGACATTAAAAATAGCTGATGGTCAAAGGGTCCATACAAGCCGGTGCTCATCGGCTTATTTTAGAAATGCCACCTAACTGATCCACTATGCTCATCAAAATACTTATTACATCAAAATACCGTAATTGTTCTCAAGAAGTCTATTAATTGCATAGACTCTTAGCATGCCCGCGGACTACAGACCAAACTGTCGGCCAAGAGTTGGTTTTGTATGAAGAATCGGTCGATACCAAATCATTGTAGTGTGTGCACTTGCATACTTCTTCATACTGATTCCAACTATCGGCCAACAATTTGGTCTGTACTCAGTAGTCTGCGGGCATGCTTAACCTAATCTCATTAAAATTTTTATTAATTACTAATTTTTTATTTCAGATACAATATGTGTAATGACATTGCAGAATATAATAAGCAAGTACCTTTTGGAAAAGTTATTACCAAACAAAACTATAGATGTATATTTGCTCCAAGCGAATAAGCAAAACTATGAAGCATTCGCTGTATTGTAAATAAAGGAGCACGCTGGAAAAGTGACTGCTGTCTGTAATTTGAAGCTTGTGCTTTAATCATATACTGTATTGGTTTTGATACTATAAAATAAAATATTGACTCTATGTTAACCTGTTTTCATTTTGTCTACTATTACCCACATCAAATCTAGGTCCGTACCCAAGAAAAATAATTTTGAACCATGCATCTACAGTAGGTAGTATAAAGGTCCAACATTAGGTTTAAGAAGCAAAGTATTTTAGTAGGTATTGTAGTGTAGAGTAGATTGATGATCTACTAATTTGCAAGTTTACAAGTATTAAAAAAAGTCTGGAACAGGTGGTAGGAAAATTTAGGTGATTCAAAAGTACTTAATAAGTTTATTTGAATAAAGCAATTTTTTTTTACTTTGACTATTAGTAGATAAAGTACTTGGGCCATGAATGTTATCATGAAGAAAGATGTTAGGCATTGTATTGGTTACAGTACTTAAATATTACAATAAATATTTAAGAAACACTTTAATATGATAGGTAATAATTATAAATTATAATATTAACAGCGATTCGAAATTCAAATTAGAATTCTGAGTAAGTAAGTAGATAAAAATGTTCACTTATAGACACCAAGTGTTTACCTACTTATTTTATTATGGATCAGTGGTTATTAATCTTTGTCCATGGTTTGTCCTATTTATTTATTTATCAGTAGGTACTACTTACCTACCTATTCAATAATAAGTGAATTTGCATACAAAGGCACCTAGCATCTAATAAGTTCCTATAGGTAGGTACAATAGGAAAATCAATCCTTAAAATTCCACTGTGGGCTAGGTAAGTAGGTACACATTGTTTTTCCACAATATCTATGATCACTAGCCAAAATATGCCAGCGTAAACTTGGTACTGATGGTCTCATTCTTCAATGTTTACAAACAAATTCTAAGAAAGAGGTGTCGTTGCTCGATTGTAGTTCAATGGCAAAATTGTCATTGAAAAACCATTGATTTAAACGTCAAACAAACGTCAAATAAGAGCAGAATACCAATTAATTGTTCAATCGAGACGCGATTGTAACGCAGTTATTAGCAGAATGCCAAAAAGTACCATGACGATTGAATGATGGTTCGATGGCCTGTCATTAAAAAACGATTGAACTTATTTAAGGAGCGGAATACCAAATGTGTCAAAATTGGCGTTTGAGACCCAATTGAGATTCCATTGATGCATTTTGCAATTAGCAGACTTGAGCCCCTGGTATTGAAAAGAAAATTAAATACCTAGCAAGAAATCTCAGCAAGGTTTTGCAATAATCTTAATAAGCGTTTAGAAAATGTAAAAACGAATTCGTTTAAATTTTTTTTTTTTACATTTCATTATAATGCAATAATGATGATGCATACATTTCTTTTGATAAGGTTAATATATGGCACATAGTAGAAGCACATGCGCGCACTTTTGTTTAAAGAAAAACAGGACAAAATTAATTTATATTTCAATAGGAATAGATTTTACATAACATTATGTATATACAGATATGGGTATTATTATTATGTATGGCAAGAATTAATGACTAGAAAAATAAAGTACAATACAATTAGCTGTTTATAGCTGTTTTAATGGCAAAAAAAAATATTTTTAAAAATAATTTTAAAAAGAGAGCAATAAATTTACACTTCAATAAGCAAACAAAATACAATTTCTACATTAAGGTCCCTTGTTTTCTTATTATTACATTTACACAGTACTCTCAGTAGTGTTAGTGTTTTTAAAATATATCTTTTATCAACTTTTGCCTCTCATAACCTAACTAATGTGGTAATTACACGTCTCAACTTGCCAGGCAACTTAATTGCTGGTCGATTTCAGTCAACTTGCGCTTTTTATCGACAATCGCTTGTAAAATTGACCTCATGAAACTAGGTTTGCGATTAAATTTTACAAGCAAGTGTCAAAAAAATGACTAAAATCGACTCGCAATGTCGCCTGCTAACTGCCGTCTATCATAGTATACATATGAAACAAGATGCAATACATCATAACATACAGACAGAACTTCAATAAACTTAAAATTAACAAAATCAGACATATGATATTGTTGGACTATTTTAGTGACTCGGTAGCTCAGCGGTCAGAGCATTGGACCGGATATCCAAAGGTCGCGGATTCGATTCCCGTCTGAGTATTGATCTGGTGCGAGTCGTATTTTTTCTAGTATATTATTTAGTATTGTTGGACTAGTAAATATTCTTATTTATTTATTCTATCAACAAAAATATGAAAAAAAAGCCAGCTTTAAATCGCAATAGTGATAAAGGGAGCGTTTTATAATTTTTTTTATAACTTTGTGTACAAAATCTTTGATCTCTGTGAGGTCCAGCCGCCACAAAAATCTAATTAATGGTAATTTGTAATTTAATTTTGCGTTTTAATTAATTCATAATTAAAACTTGTTATCGAGTATTTATTTAACTAGGCCGTGTATTGGATAACAGCGAAGTATGCGAAATTAATTTTACTATTTAATAAAATAGGGTAGAGTTTTCTAAGGCATATACACATGAAGTTTTTAATATCGAGCAGGCAACGCTCTTCATTTAATAGTATTATATATTAGATAATATTTGTGGGGGTCCACAGTTCCACACCAAATAGTTACATTTTCATTTCAAATCAAAATATGTAAATCACAAAGGATAAAATAAAGTAAATAATAATTTAAAAAAAATCATCCATAAAATACACTAGATCGCACTAAAACATCATAAACCCAAAAGTTATAACTAGCAAAAAAAATCTACTTTTGCACCAAAATGTAAAATTTTACTAACTACATTAATACTTACAAACTAACGTTTTGCCATTTTCTAAATAACGTTTATATTGGGAATAGGTATAACATTTTTGTTCGGACCTCCACAATTATTATACCCCGCAAATCACCTCATTAAGGCCCTGTCAACGCTGCCGAGTTACCCCACTATAATATTAATAATTATTCTATGTAACAGAACCAGTGGTATTGTCGTCAACGCACGTTGATTGATCATTAATGTATGAAAGCACTAAACTCAAGAATTGGCTTTGGTTAAAAAATAAAAGGTATTTTTTTTATATTTTTTTACTACAGATTAGGCCAATTTAAGAAACTAATTTGAATATTTTAACATTTGGTCCCGTATTTATTTTGAAGGTTAAAGCTTTTTATTGAATATTATAAATATCTTTAAAAATATAGACTTATTTTTAAATTTAATTAGTAGACACTGTACCGAAAGCTTATTCCTCGAAATGGTTTTGAGATTTCCAGTCATGTTCAAAAAGTTATCAAAGCCAATTGCCTAAGTATTTTCTTACCTACAACTCGACCAAGATAACTAGGTGAATGACAGCTACATGACGGCTAAGTTTATGACACCGTTTTAATTTGGTCGTGTTGTACTTAGGAAAAGACTTCGGCGATCCATAAGTTTAGTGCAATCGGGTGTAAAATTGGCATGCCAGTAGATGCCCGTCTGCTCGCTTAAAATACTTCGTGTGCATAAGCTTTAAATGTTATTTCTTACAATTATTATACATTGCGATTAATTTTACTTTATCCAACAGATATACCAACATCAGAGCACTTGCGGTACAATACGGTGTATTTAATCTGTTTCAATCTGTGCGCATCATACATTCTCGAGTGAATTTGCCGTAGACCACCGTCCATTGTCAAATTAATCGCATGATAGTAGGTATATTTAAATTAAACTGTTGTATTTTGTCGTCAGTCTGGTTATCTAGTTTGGCATCGGCGAAACTGATCTCCTGGCCTGCAGTGCTCTGTTGTTGCAGTAAGATCTGATTTCGTCAATAGGCTGCATGAGGAAGATTGGCACGTCATCATCACGTTTCTGGAACCAATTTCAAATTTATATTAGTTATTTTTTTTTTACTTCAAATTGGACCATGAAACTCGTGTCCCAAACTTTTTTTCATGCTATTCGTGTTGGTGTTGCGTAAGTATACAATGAGGACTCGTTGGCGCAGTGGTTTAGCGCCTGGCCCAGCGATTGCGGAGGTTAAGCAACGTTCGCAAGGGTCGGTCATGGGATGGGTGACCAAAAATTTATTATCTCGAGCTCCTCCGTGCTTCGGAAGGCACGTTAAGCCGTTGGTCCCGGCTGCATTTGCAGTCGTTAACACCCACCAATCCGCATTGGGCCCGCGTGGTGGGTTAATGGCCCGTGCTCCTTATACACCCATAAGGAAGGCCTGTGCCTCAGCAGTGGGGACATTAAAATGGCTGATGATGATGAAGTATACAATATGTAACAAAAATCCTGTCAGCTACTGAAACAGGTAATAATACTGATAATGTTGGTCTGAACGATTCTCCAAGAAACATAGTATTAGGTCGAAAAACGTTTCCTTTTCGCCTTTCATAGTCGGTCGGTCCCATTTTGTACGGGAGTATGAAGTTTTTTCTCTTCCATGCAAAATGTTGTTCAGTTTTAGCAACACTATCACCTGTTTCAGTATCTGACAGGGTTTTTGTTACATAAGTATTGTATACGCGTATATATGCGCCATATTCGTCAAAATATTCGTTGGATCAAACCCCTTGTTCCTCGGATATAACCATGACCAGATAACTGGTACTGTCAAAAGTACACTTGATAATAAGTAGGTAGCGTGTTTTTGTATTTTGCCTTTTTGTCAAGACAAAATGCAAAATAGAAAACGACAGAAATAAAAAAAACCGGCCAAGTGCGAGTCGGACTCGCGCACGGAGGGTTCCGTACCAAAAAACGGAAAAAAATACGTTTCTTGTATGGGAGCTCCCCTTAAATATTAATTTTATTCTGTTTTTAGTATTTTTTGTTATAGCGGCAACAAAAATACATAATCTGTGAAAATTTCAACTGTATACCGGTTGTCGTTATTAATATCGAGCAAAAAACGGCAAAAAAATCACGTTTGTTGTATGGGAGCCCCCCTTTAATATTAATTTTATTCTGTTTTTAGTATTTGTTGTTATAGCGGCAACAGAAATACATCATCTGTAAAAATTTTAACTTTCTAGCTGTCACGGTTCATGAGATACAGCCTGGTGAAAGACAGACAGACGGACAGCGGAGTCTTAGTAATAGGGTCCCGTTTTTACCCTTTGGGTACGGAACCATAAAAACGTCAGAAAACAACACGGTGCCATGCCAACAAGGCTATGGTAAATCTTAGAGTAAGACGGGCTTCGGGACGAAGCCGTCGCTGCTCGAAGTGGTAAATACACGAATACGAATAGCCACGTGAAGTGCAAAGTTGGAAGTGAACTAGGTACCAATTTTTTTCTATACGAGCCAGGGGTGTTGGAGAATCAATCACTCATAACGAATTTCACTGACATAACATTTTTTGTCTTGATAGAACAAAAACAATTATAATAAAATATGTACCTGGAATAATACTTCTCCCTCGAAATAAGTCAGTTGGTGTTTTCTGGACCGTAGGAGGATTCCCACGAGTTTGTCCGAAATCACTGTGTATATCTGGGAAAAAAAAAGAAAAGTAAATTTATTATTATCATAAAATAATGAGCAGCCTTTTTGCTTCGGTCATCCCGTGACCTCGGCTCGGAAAGGCGTCGAAACGTCTCGGTTAATCAAAAAATTGTTATAAAACAAAAAACCGACTTCAAAAAACCTACCTCTAAAAAGCAAGAAATAATATTCGTAATAATAAAAATACGTCTATTGAAGTCGGGTGGGGCTGGAGTACAAATTCCTTTTTTTTTATTCTAAAAGCCACACCCGACTTCAATAGACGTATTTTTATTATTACGAATATAATTTCTTGCTTTTTAGAGGTAGGTTTTTTGAAGTCGGTTTTTTGTTTTTTAAACAATTTTTTATTTTTTTAATTTTTAGTGTAGGTACCTTTTGTATTAGGTAGTGTAGGTATGTAGGTATTATTTAGGTAGAAAACTCGGGTCAGTCAAACGTGAGTTAATCGCGGAGAAACATACTGTAACGTTGTTTTTTTTCGTTGTTTTGGTCGATTTCCTTAAAGGGAAAGCTTTTTAGTAGTATTAAGATACTTGTTCCCATTAATGATAAAATTTTATTTCTCGGCAGTATGCCTGATGTCTTTTTCCTTGTTTCCGTAAAAAGACCAATTCAAAATTTCGCGTCATTGAGATAAAAAAAAAAAAAAAAGATTAAAATCGTTATTTGTTGTAGTATTCTTCCCCCACTCCGAGGGCCTTTGCTAGGAGCTCTTATCGCAAGGGTTGTCAGCCAATCTGCTTTACTTTTTCATACTACGGACCTCAAAGGTTGTAGGAGAACCGACCTTTTAGCCGTCCTGTTTGAGACGTTTAAGTGCGTTCTTGGATCGTGATTTCGTCGTGTTCGCGGACACGGCTTCGGTGGGCCATACAGCGGGATCGATTGGCTGTAGTTTGACAATCTCTGTATGTCAAGTTGGACGGACGGGGTCGATGCGATACACGCATCGCTGAGCCAGCGCTTAGGCTGACGGAATGCGTCTGAAGTCAGGAGGTCGAGTTGTCTGTGAAATAGATAGGTAAAATACCTAGAGGTCGTTGAGCTTTTGAAACGCAAATTCAGCTGTGTCATTTGTTTTGTTATATTTTTCGCTGAAATTAATTGCAGTCGGTAGCTAAAGACCATATCTAAATTTGCACCATACTACGAAACTAATCCTTTTCGACAGTACCATAGAATTCTCCAGGTATTGTGATTTTTCACACTTAGCTGTTGGTTTTTTGGTAATTGGCAACTGGATTTTTCATCACCATGTTCGTTTATTTGCAGAGGATTTTTGGCTGATAAACGCCGCAAAACGGAGAACTAAGTCGTCTTGTGATAATATACTACCGATTACTGTGGATTTGCACCAAATCAATTGGGAAACAAGGGGAGTCGTAGGTATGCATCATCAAAATTTATTAAGATTCATTACCCAGTATGTAACAAGTGGATTTGTTTTATCTACTACTTTCAATTTCAGTTCTTTTCATGTGAAAAGAGACTTTGTAAGTTGAGAGCTAGCTACGGCATGTCTTGGCATCTCGATTTTGTATATTGGTCGGCGAGTGTGATGTTAGAACAGAAAATCCGGTGATGAGTAATATTTATAGTCAGAATTAACATGTAAAAACAGAGTGTCCTACGGTGGGAACCAAATATGATCAAATCCGAGTTACCGGGGGTGGTTGTTGAGTGACTTTCTTTTCGTAGAGTGATTTTTTCTTGTTTTGGAGTAGATTCTTCCGTCCTTCGTCATGGAATCTTACTCGGAATCGGCCCCGAGTCATTGAGTAGTAAAGAGTTGTGTCCATTTAAGACCGACTTTGTAAATCATTGCTTTGATGCACACCATTACAGGTGAAGACGCCACGATTAACCGCCGAACCGCTCTGACGCCCATTGAACTTCGAAGTGAGCGGAGAAAAAGCCGACATTAACCACACTCGAATCTTCACGGCCGACTCCTAGGAATCTATAAAGCCAGCAGCCATCGTAGCGTTTTGTCAACCTGACTCGCTGCACGTTATCCAAATAGGTACCAGTTAACTTTCAAATCTATTTAACCCTTAACTAACCGAAGTCTAAGTATCCAGCGCTCCGTTCGTAGTCCTCCGAGGGAAACCTACGAGTTTCATTTAAGTTACATAAATAGAAAACACTCACTGATATCCAACGAGCAGGCAATTCTCACCCTTCCCGCTAGGGAGTACATTTTAAGCCTAACCATTTAAAATAACCTCTGTGGGAGAAATATTAGATTTTTTAACTTCGTTCCTCGTATCATATCTCTGTGTAAATTTCAGGATCTTCGATTGTCACGTTGATTGTTAGTATTGTATAGAATCGAACCTATTTAAATAAAATTGTAGTTTGGTATTGACTGTACATTAAGTTGTTTATTTATTTTCCCTTGATGTCATCGAGGTGAGTTCAAAATCGCATGAGTTTATCTATTAATTATTGTTTCTGAAGCCAAAAGGCTGAAAGGAGGGAAAAATCACATGACATACATGCGGATCAAACTGAGAACCTCCTTTTTTTAAGTCGGTTAAAGAACTACACATAAGATATCCCTTTTCCAACAAAAAAAAATTATCTTATTCAGTTCATAAACAAAGAAGTTATACGACTGATCATGGTAGTTCACACAAAATCATACTATTTTCGTGCTTTTTTCAAGATTTCTTGAAAAGTACTGAACCGATTTCAAAATTTAAAAAAATGGGACCAACTTGGGAGTTTACCTAATGTAATAACGTTTGAATCATTTCAATCGGTTCAGCCATCTTCGAGTAATCGGTGTACATACAAAAAAAAAACGGGTCGAATTGAGTACCTCCCTCCTTTTGAAGTCGGTAAAAAACCAATAAATCTAAACTAAATAATTCTGAAATAAGATCTGAATTAATAATATATGCATTGTAATCCGTAAAAAGTATTTAGTTTCTAAAGATAATTAACTTTTTTTTATAGAAAAGAACTCGTTTTCAATCCCATCTGAGTGGTTGGAGATAAACAAGTTGCTCTTTTTCTTTTCAGTAAAAAATACACAAAATCTTATAAACGCTTAAAGGTTGTCAACCCCTGGAAGTTATTATCAAAGAAAATTACAAAATATATCGCAGAACATTTCTAAGAATATCAGCAATTTTTAGCACAAAACTGCTTTGAAGACTAAAGTTCGTTGACGCTGAACGCGAAGATTATAATAATAATAATATTAATAATTTATTGATAACTACTAGATTACCTTATAATGAAACTCAAAGGAGGAATCAAGTGAAAATGAAATTTAATAAATTAAGGCTGCAGTCTTGTACGAATCAGTGTTCTTGCAGTATTATCAGAAATTAAGATCTTTTTTTAGTTATTAAAAAAGCTACAAATGAAATTCATTTAACATCACTTTACAGTGCGGGGTTTCGAGTTTCCAAAACATTATTACTTTATTTACTTTAATGTTACTTTTAATTACTTTGTTAGGTTATCTAAAACTTTTTTTTTAAATATCTTTTGAAGAGGTATCAATTTACCACTTACAAAACAACTATGAAGTAATGAAGATGATTTAAAAAAAACTGTATTGAAAAATACATTATAGCAGCTATACAAAGTAGCTCGTCAGCGGATATATACCTTTACAAAAACGCGTTTTTGTAAGATTATTGTCGAGGATTTAAGAATAAATGTTATCTGAATACATTTCGTGTTTTTGCAATATTTTTTACGTAAGGCCAGTGTAGAATGAAATAGATAGCTTTTAATTTCATAATAATCCGAACGAGTTGTGTTTAAGTTTTTTTTTAAATAGTCCTAATATTGCCAATTAGTCTCTAAGAAATACACTTATTTACATTATGACTGAAGAACTTCAATTAAATTAAAATCCTCAATGATCAGACGATGCTGCTGAATTTGAATGAAAATAGAATTTCAATCAAATTATTAATGTGGCTTGAATAAACTTTCAAACGAAAGCACTAAGCTTATAATAATTTATTTATTTTTATGTACACAAAGCAGCCAGTAACAACAAATACACAATTAAAACGATAACACGATGTTGAGATCAGTGAATTTTACGGTTCCATCTTTATAAATTGAGTTGTTTAAGTTGAGACCCAGGCAGTGACCCAGCCTGCCTAGCATGACCGATTTATATCGCGTGATATAGCATTTTATCGCCACTCAAACTGTCAAACTCCTTTGTCTTTTTGACAGTTAAACGTGATAAAACGCTATATCACGCGATATATATCGTGTTATGCTGGTCATGCTAGGGAAGCTGGTAATTATAATTACGAGTAAAATGCATATCTCAAACGATTGTCTTACTGATTTTTGCTTCTCGAAAATACTCAAAAAGTGGTCCTAATCCAAACACATGTTAGTATAATTATTAAAATATAATAAACATTATAATAAATAATAAATATAATAAAATATAATAAATATTTTAACATTTATCTAATAAACATTTTAATCCTGCCCTTAATTATACACCATTAATTTTTAAGTAGATTTAAAAATTAAATGAGGATATCAGGCCACTTTTCTGAATACAAAAATAGCAAGACGGTGCGTAGATTCATTCTTTTTATATTAACGGAGGTAAACAAGATAGTCTCTTTTGATTACGCGCATGTGATTCTATGAATGAGCTCTAAATCCGAAATCAGTAAAATTTTGGGACATAAGAAAAACATCAATATCTTGACCAATTATTAAGTATTGAAACTTTTAACTGTGCATACTCGATTAGAATAGGGAAGAGATACACTCATAAATTTTTAGATATACTTAAAAATTAACCGTGTATATTTCTCAAAAGAAAATAAATAAATGCTTGGACAATTGGGGCCACATTTGATTTTTCACACAAAAGAGCTAAGTTCCGAAAGATATTTTCCTGATAAATTTTGTGTGATTTTATTTGAATTAATTTGTTCGAATGCTGTAACAGTCAACTTGCCACCTTTACTATCGAATTAACTGTATAATTTCTCCTATTCGCTGTGTCAGTTAGAATAAAAAGAAATTCGAATTTTGATACAATAAAAAGTGTTAATAACGAAATTTATAATTTACAATTCTAACTGGCACACGGTGAATACGACAATAAAATCGGTAAGTTGAGTATTAGTCATCTTACGCTCCAGAGGTCAACAGTGCAGTTCGTTTGTATAGAAAACCATAATTTAAGGTGGCCCCTATTTTCTATTGAACAGTATATTTTACTATACAAATCTTAAACTACTCAATTTCAATTTGTGGTATTAATAAGCTGCACTAAATTAAAGACGTATTTATTTATATTAGGATGACGTCTATCGATGTGTTGTGTTGACGAACCAAATATTATGGGAGTTAATAAAAAGTACAGTACCTAATGTTTTCTGCGCATCGTCTTGCGCGAAGTTCACAGTAGTCATAAAGTTTGGAACGGGCTATACCAGGGAAAAGAACAGATATGTTCCCGTAATATTTTGAATCAATTTAGGTTTTTTTAGCAATATTACTTATTACCAATATTATTGAGAACAAAGTTCACTTCCACGGGGTGGCCGTTTGAATATTTTCATAGGTTCTTTTAGTGATATGATTGATTAAAATAAGTGTGAAAGCAAGCTTTGTCAACTTATGTTACACCCAGATAAATGTTGTATATAATTGTAGTAACGAAACATTCGTAAATTGTTATGCTGTCATTTATTAATATGGTAGACAGACAACTTTTTCTGCATGTAAGAACGTCGGGCATAAATGAGAAAACAATAATATTGTAATTCATGGGCATTGAATGTCTGCCAGATTTTACTCGGCATCATTATAATTTCTATTACCACAGTATTATGTACATAGGTACAACATAAAGATAATTTCACTGACCAATTATGCTACCGAGTCGCGAATTCGCAAGAATTATCGGAAGTGGTGAAATTTTCTAGTACTTTTTACGTTTTCGCTAGCCAGCGTTATCTCATCAATGTGAAGAGTTACCTTCAACATTCGAATGCAACACCTTTACGGATGCTAGACAATCGAGGAGGTTGAAATAGCTATATAGTTAATTATCTTAATATAAAAATAGCACTGTGAATGCCTAAAATCTAGAACTTCAATAATAAAGACAATTTTTAAAACCTAAAGAAAATCTAACTTTTATAATTGCCAATACTAAAAAAATATTTCTTTATTACCAGACTGCTAAAAATCTATTAGGTACATTAATATTATGTAGTACCGACTTATGTATGGTATACTATACATACACTCTGAACGAAGACGAGCGGTGGCGTATATTGCTGGTTTTGTAACAAATGTGTTAAAGAGGAAATTTTCATAAGCATCAACGAACTATACATTCGCCGAGGTTCGGGAGAGCGTGTGGAGCCGGGGTGTAATAAGCAACTTCAACATATTTTTTTGTAATATATTACTTATCAACATTGTTACAAATCCCGTTTGCGATCATCGCATTCCGAGTGCATCATTAAACCGATTCTAAATTTAATTTCTTGGCCGTGACAGAAGATCAGAAACAAGGAATGTCCCGTGACGTCACTACCGCCGCAATCGCATGTCCGGGGGATATGATTAATTACCTCCTGTTTATATCAAGTCCGAAAACTCAATCGATTAATAAAAACCACTCGCGTGTTGGACACCCCACTTGGTGAAATTTATGATGACAGTGATGACACTTTAATGTTTAGTTCGGAGGAAATTGTTATGTCTGTCAGTAAAATTTCTTAGATCATAAAAATTTAGGGTTATTAATTTTAGTTTTTTAGTGATGAAACATTTTATTTGATGACCTTGGCTCGGCAACATCACTTAGTTTCATTTTATATTCCGGGTTCCCCGTAAAGTCAGAAAAACAAATGATTCTTACTAATAAGTTGTCTTTGGTTGTTGGGATATGATGTTTGCTATAGCCACAGAATAGATATAAGTAGGTACTACCGTACAGGAAGGACACTCTCCGCCCCGCCCCAGAATCAATTACCTTACCTCACCCCACCGGCGCCCACGCGCGAGTTCTGTGTGCCGATCCGTGTGCTCATTCAATAGCTCGCACACAGTTGCGCGTGTGTAAAAACGTCACTGTGTGTGAGCGTCTGTGTAATAGGTAGTTGAAACGCGACGCTTGTATGGAATGCCCGGGGTGTGCTATAGCTTTGCTTCTTAACACAAATAATACTCGTAGTCCAATTTTGATTGTAGGTACTATGGGCAACAGCGTCGCTTAAACAGTTTGCAACAAAATTCGTGTGCGCGCGTATCGCCCCTGCACGAACTAAACGTATGTGACAGCGGGCGCAGCGTGCAAGCGATTTTAACCTTAGCAGTGGTTAAGCGACGCTGTTGCCCATGGTACGTCCTGCCCTGCCTCATATTCCGATAAGAGTTAAGAAATAATTAAAATACTACCGCCCGGGACTTCTTCGGCGTATACAGTTATTTTTCTATCCCTCGGGAACAGTTTTTTTTTCTAGATAAAAGCACAAAGTAAGTAGCGGCAGCGCTCCGCCAGATAAAAGGTACACTTTGTCCTCTTTTGTACACTAACAAAACAATGTGTATGCAAAATTTCATTATGATCAGTTAGGTTTTGATAAAGACGTGAAAGCGTAGTAAACAAACAATTAAATAAAAAACTCACTTTCGCAAAAATAATATTAATTTAGCATTAGGATAAGTATGGACTTTATATAAGACTTTTTGGGAATGCAGCGAGCCGTAAAGCTTTGTAGCAAAGCTCTATCTTTTAGTAATTCTAAATAATACACGGTTAATTTTGAAGTATATCTAAAAATAAAATGGGGTTTTCAGACCACGTAAATGAACAACTTTTACTATGGGGCCAACCACGAAATCGTGAAAAAAAACAACTGTGGCCCTACCATGAGTTGACGCAAACTGTTTACGTTACAGTAAACTGTCGGATATACTGCTCACAGTCAATACGAGTGAAAGAGAGAAAACGATAGTTTACTGTAACGTAAACAGTTTGCAACAACTCATGGTAGGGCCACTGTTCCATAGAAAAGTACAACATCGACTCGACTATAATGTATGGAACAGCTGATTTTTTTTTCGCGATTTCGTGGTTGGCCCCATAGTAAAAGTTGCTCATTTACTTGATCTAAAATCCCCTTTTCATAGATATACTTAAAAATTAACGGTGTATATTTCTTTGCAAATGTCAGAATTTTGGATAGCACTAGGTATTTGCATGGGCGGGCGGCACAATTTTGTTTGTTTTTTTTTATTCTATTGATTGAACTAAAATTTTACTATGGGATATTAAATAGACTTCTACTAATTTTACACAATCAATCCAAGTATTTGTTATTATTATTATAAATGCATGTTGATGATAAATCCCACTTTTTACCTCAGCGGGCCCTCTATGTCCTCTATGCCGCGAGGTAGGGAATGGGCGAGGGGTAGGGGGAGGCGGGATGAAGTGGGGCACCCCCTGGTACCCTTAAACCAACCCTTGGTTTCTGAGATCCTCATATCATTTGAGGTAATTACTGTACCAGTGGTAAACCTAACCTAATAGGATGGGGGAGGGGTACAACCCCCTCCTCCAACTTCCATCTGCCGGAGATGCATAGTTTTCAATAATTTTTTTTGTAAACATTACCTCAAAACCAAAACAGGTGTTTCTGGCGCTCACACCCGCTCCACTCGCTCGGCTCGCGCATTTTTGGTCACCATATTAACCTAACCTATCCTTGAGACTTTTTAGGCGATCTTTAATAATATGTTTCTCGGAAACTACTAGGCTGCTTCAAAAAGAACTTCACTGAAAAACATCTTGCATCGTGTAGTTTCAGTCAAAAAAATATGAATATCCAGACGGCCCTTAATGTACAGTTTAGCCAATATTATTAACATCATATTTTGATGTATGAAAAGGGAACTGTTACACTGACGAAACGTTATTCGTCTAATAGTTGTTTGGCCTAGTGAAAGATTTGACAAATGATTAATGTTCCAAACGTTTTGTGGCATAATTATAATCAGCTTAACAATAATTCTAAGGAGACACTTAAATATTTTTTTGTGAAAGAATTACAAGTTTTTTTAGAAAAAATATTCTGTAAGCAATCAATGAACTTTGTTCAATATTTAACTTATTAGTTATTTGAACATATTTAATCAAGAACACAAACAATTTTGTTTGAAATTATTTAAAGTTAAAGCAAATATAATTTATTTAATGAGAAAGTAAATATAGTTATTTACAGAGTCAAGTTAGACCAAATCTTTGAGTTAGACAACAAAATATTCTGATTAAAGACATCGGACGAATTTGAAATTAAGTCAAGTTCAATTTATGGAAATTGTTAGTTTTAAATAATTTTGTTAAAAGTTTTTTATAATGGCGAAGAGGCTTGATTGACAAATTGTGTTTTTTTCGTTAAATACTCTTTGTTTATACTTTACTTATTTATTTTGTAGCTTCAGGATTAACATTTCACTCCAACGAGTTTAAAATCAAAGTCAAAATATTATTAGTAACTGAAATAAGCTTAAAAAGTAAGCTCTTTTGTTTGGCTCTAAAAGTCATTTACGATTTCAACTTTATTTCAATTAAATAAATGTCAACGTCATTTCCAAGAAAAGCACTAACACGAGGTTAGCCGCTGCCCATTCTTTATATTGAAGTACAAGACATAAATAAAGTTGAATTTGCCTTAATTGAAGAATAAATCGAAAGCCACGCGTATTCATTTTGCCTCCTCAATTCAAAGAAATTAAAAAACTACATTGTTTAAAATTGTATCCCGACTGAAATTCCGTCCAAGGACGAACGCATGCCGGTTCGTTCAAAATACCGTTTTGCGAATTAAATTAATCACATATTCTGGCTCTGAATATACTCGTGTTTCGTTAGTCTTTAGCAAATCTAACTGAAAACAAAAGCGACCGAGCAGACCGAGCACATATTTAATTCTCTGTGGCCGGCGAAGACTCGTGGTCGTGATTCATACTTTTAAACATTTCACTCTCACTGAAAGACAATGAAAAGCTTAAAATATACTGGGTAACTTTTTATTTATTCATCATGTTCCTTAAAAGTTGTGTTCACTCCATGAAATTGAAAAACTTTCTTTAAGGAACATAGATCGAAATAGCGATCGCCGCGACTTCTTCCCGTTGCAATTTTCAAAGATACTTTCTAGTGCCTATAATTATAAAGTGCCCTTTATATTTATTTATAAAGGGAAAAACTTACTGAATTGTCTTTTTGTAAATTGATATTGTGTGGTACTAATATTAAATCATGCAAAATGTTCTATGATACTTTCCAGATTAAGCTACTGACGTAATTATACTGATTATGTGGAAAAATTAAAGCCTGTAAAAGGAGACAAAGGCTGCTTTTTATTCACGAAATAGGACTTTTCTAAATATAATCGGTTTACTAAAACCGTCATACAAACTTTTTCAAAGAAAATGTTGTCGTGTAACGGTACTATAACTTTTTATCTAATAAGAACTTTTCTATGAAAATTGTCTTTTCTTAAAGTTGTCCCTTACAATCGCAATTGTAAAAGGAATGAAGATGCTAATGTAATGACAAATCACTAATGTACGTAGAAAGACAACATAGTATCATATTATTGGCACTCGATTCATATAAAAATATATTTAACCAACATAAAAGCGACTCTACATGATCGAAATAAAAGTCAATATTCCAAGTTCATACATAAGAGTGGAGACAAAAGACAGATGATAATACATTTTTAGTTGGAGTTTTAGCGGCCATAAACTGTGATGTTTAAAGACGTATAATGTGACTAAGGTGTGCCAAGTTATCATAAATATTGCTAACGCTCACATTTGTGTCAAGATAGAAACGGATAACTGGATCATAGACAATTCACCTACATTTAAAGATCACCGCTGCAATCGTTATTGCTTCTTGAAAAATAATTTTTGAAGTGGCTTTCGTAATAACATTGGTTGGTGGTTGAAATCGCTACATCTTGTAATAAACACTACACTTCGATGGTTCGTCAAGATGACCAAGAGATTTATTTTTGTGTAGTGCCAAACGACCTCGCTATGACATCAGAATGGGCGTAATGACTGAAGAACAATGTTGACTACTGTTTTACGTAAAGTAATTAGGCAGGTGTTAATTTACGGAAGTGACGCGTTTTGTTTGTATAAATTTAGCTACTGAAATGGCGTAGGTACACATGACAGCACGTCAAACTAAACAGTGGAACTATGAAAACAGCTTTTTTATTAGGTATGGAATAAAGACGGTCTCAAGGCTAACATGTTTAGTCTGATGGGCCGTTGAGTGTACACTGAGATTCCATAGGGATAGTTCTAAGATGCGTGCCAAGAAGAAAGAAGTTTCAACATAACCTTTTCTTATAATTGAACACTATTTAAAGATAGTCTAGGTATAGCCTTGTGGGGTTTTGCCACTGTTTATTCAGCCGAGGCTACTGACGAAATGTCTACGATAAATATTTTCATCATTCTATGACTAGTGCGTCTATAGGAATGTAAACAAAATGTCTGCGATATTTTCATCATTCTATGACTAGCGTCTAGGAAAGCAAAAAATTACGAAGTATACGACTTTCGCAATTAATTAAAGACTGAAAGCGTATTTTTTTAATTAAGAATAAAAAATCTGATTTTTGCGGTGAAGCATCATGCACTGGTTTTTATGTCATGGTGTTGTCACTTCATAGGTTCCGGGTTTGGTTCATGCAGGAAAATCAATTGATCAGTTAACTTTTTATATTGTCTCTTTTATATGTGTTTCTATATGTGGGTGCTTTCTATACTTTTGGGAAAAGAGGAACTTAATCTAATATTTATTTATTAAGTCTGATATTGGTAATTATTGCTGTTTTGCCCTTAATAACCTGGTTCTGATATAATCTCCAGACAATGTGATTACCCTGAAAATCAAAAGTATAAAAAATTGTTAAAAAAAACAAAAAACCGACTTCAAAAAACCTACCTCTAAAAAGCAAGAAATAATATTCGTAATAATAAAAACACGTCTATTGAAGTCTGGTGGGGCTACAGATTCCTTTTTTTATTTTAAAAGCCGCACCCGACTTCAATAGACGTTTTTTTTATTATTACGAATATTATTTCTTGCTTTTTAGACGTAGGTTTTTTGAAGTCGGTTTTTTGTTTTTTTTTTAACAATTTTTTATTTTTTTCTTTTTAGTGTAGGTACCTTGTAGGTAAATTATTTAGGTATTAAAATCGGCTCAGCCAAACGTGAGATAATCGCGAAGAAACATACATACCTACGGGTCAAACTGAAAACCTCCTTTTTTAAGTCGGTTAAAGAACTACACACATATCCCTCTTCCAACAAAAAAAATATCTTATTCAGTTCATAAACAAAGAAGTTATACGACCATTATCATCGAGGTAATTAACACAATATCATACTATTTTCGTGCTTTCTTCAAGATTACATAAAAAGTACTGAACCGATTTCCAAATTTTAAAAAATGGGACCAACTTGGAAGTTTACCTAATGTAATAACGTTTAAATCATTTCAATCGATCCAGCCGTTTTCGAGTAATCGGTGGACTTACACAAAAAAAAAACAAATATACAGACGAACAGAGAACCTCCTCCTTTTTGGAAGTCGGTTAAAAATACATGTGCACTGCGTTTCTACATTCAATCCCTCAGAGAAAATCGTATCAAAATCAACCGGTGGAAATTTCAAAAAAAAATTCCTATGTCAGCGTTCTGTTTGTAATAGTGCAATTCAACTGGTCACAAATACGGAAAAGAAAGTCTGTCATAATTTTATGTCACAGGGAAATAGGAAAGTCAATGATCATGAGATTGAAAGTAAGGTTACTAAGTTTTTATTTATATTGTTGTGTTTCAGATAGTCTTGTATCCTTTTATTTATCAAATAGTGTGTTTGTGTTACTTATTTACTCGAACGTTGTCCCTGTTATTACCGGAGACGGGCGTTAGTGCTGCGACACAGTTTTATAACTTTTGCAGTCTTTAACGTACAATAATGTAACAATGTGACTTGTTCTAAATAAACTATTATTATTATTGTTATCCCAGGGACCTCAAATGATAAATACTCCATTCAATTACGTTGTGAATTTGTTCCTACACCAGATAAATTTAACTTCCGTCCTAAAAGGAAAATTACAAATAACTGAATGTACTACTGAAATGTACATATTCGAAGGTTTACGGGAATGAATACCCACTGAATATTAACGTATTCATTTAAGCTTTCTTGTTTGTTAACTTCTATAAACAATGCCATTCAAATAACATGCATAAAACATTCATTATTATCCAATGAACCTTACAGTGTTTCTCTCGATTTCGCTTGATTAATCATGAATTTAGGTATTTAACGCAAAATGAGAAAACCGTTTCTTCGGACCATCAAACTGAACAACTTTTACAATGGGACTAACTCTGAAATCAGCTGTTTCAAACAAAAATTAATAACGAAAATATAAAAATGTATGAAGCAACAGATTTTTTTTTTCGCGATTTCAGAGTTGGTCACATAGTAAAAGTTGTTCAGTTTGATGGTCCGAAGAAACTATTTTCTAATTTTTCGTTAATTTATTAACACGTAAAAATGATTCCTCTAAAATAATTATGTAATCATTTAATAGCGTTTCAGTGAACTGTGTTTAGTTTATACATAAAATAACTTCGAGTTAGTTTCAATTTCAAAAAACAATTATGTATTCACTATTCATAAATATGTTTTAGATAGCCCACACTATTTTGTTCTTTTCGTAAGTTAATTGGATAGGTTTATTGGAAATAATATGCTTGTGGTAAATAAGCTAAAAAGGAAATTATTTCCAACTAACTAGCTAGTATTAAAATGTTAGTGTACAATTTAATCAACTCTGAAATCTGTTTACCACAAAATGAATTTCAACCTCACAAGCGTAAATGGTTTCCTTTTCACACGTCATATTACCCACATGTAACTTTATATGGACTCTTTCAAATTGACGCTAAAAGCTAAAACGCAGCTTTTACTGCTCAGCTTCTGCTCAGCCATGACCTTGCCGCAGTCACAGGAAGGTTTAGAGATTACGACGCTTTGGTGTCAAACACTCAGTCAGACACTTGAGCGTCTGTGTGTGAACGCCACTGTCTGCCCTTGCATGAGTAAAACAGACATTGATGGCAGTTTGTGTCGCAATTTATGTTGTAATCTAGTTAGATCACACGCTACTCCGCATCACAATGCATCACGAAGTTTTTAGCAAAGACCGCGCGTACAAAGACAGTGTGGACAGATTGTTTTGTAGAAATTTTAAATGGAATACAATAAATGAAGAGTTTGAAAACTTGGAATCGCTTCCCTTTTCAGATTACCCATACAGCTTGGAGATCATTCTAGGCAAAGTTGTAGCGCGCGGATAAAAAAGAGGATTAAAGGTATGATTCCGATGTCGGCAGCACTGCTGCGCAGCAGTGCTGTGTGCTCCAAATTGAACCCTAATGTTACGTTTGAAAGGCTCAATTTGATGTGAGCGGAGAAGCGTCGCGACACTGCTGCGCAACACTGCTGCGCGACACTGCTGCCGCAACACCACTGGTCCCCATACATTCTCTATAGGTTTATATGAGACTACATTCCGAGCTCGGCAGCAGTGCTGCGCAGCACTGTTGCGCAGCAGTGTCGCCCAGCAGTGTCGCGCAGCAGTGCTGCAGACATCGGAATCATACCTTTATGGTCATATTTTTAATTGATAGAGAAGTCCGTTCATACACCGGAAATTAAAAGTCACACCTTACGAAATCTAGTTTTTGAAGGAAATATTAATAATTAAAACTGACCGTAAATAGTTCTCCAAAAAATATGACTCTGGTAGCGTCTTTCAACTCGGGGGGTAGTAGACTCTTGCAAGGTTCTTTTCCGTATTCATGGATGATTTCACAGAGTTCCTTCATTTCTTTGCATACTCTGGCCTGGGCTTCTGCTCCTCTGTACTCAGTCATTGACCCGGGGATAGGCCTGAAGAGAAAATTGAAATAAATAAAACAAAAAAGTAATTAATTGGACAACATCATAATTATATGTACACATCATGTATCGAAAAATCCTGTCAGATCCTGAAAAAGGTGATAGTCTTGCTGAAACTGAAGAACATTCTTCATGGAACATACAGGGTGCATTTGTAACCACTCTCCAAATTTTAAGGATGTGTTCAGTCCATGAAACTGAACAACTTTCTCTAAGAAACATAGGGTCAAATATGTAAAAATAAAATGACTTTTCATACAAATCAAAGAGATCACGTGATCAGTTTAGTATGGGATGACCAAAATTTTTTGGCGTATTTTGACATATGTTTCATGGAAAAAGTTGTTCAGTTTCATGGACTGAACACATCCTTAAAAATTGGAGAGTGGTTACAAATGCACCTTGTATACAGAAAAAAAAACCATACTCCCATACATAATGTATTGGTCAGCTGACCGACTTAGGTATTATGGAAAGACGAAAAAAAAAAATAGTTTTTCAACCTATGTTCCTTGGAGAATTTTGTTCAGTTTTAGAAGACTTATCACCTGTTTCAGGATCTGACAGGGTCTTTTGATACATGATGTTTTGCTTCCATTCCAAAGTTTTACAATATTAGAAGATAATATGAAAGTATAATGAATTAGCTTAATTTTCCTTTTATTTTATTTTGTGCGTGCTTCTTTCACAAGAAAATTAAAAACAAAATATTCAACAGCAATATTACGTGGTCTTAGAAAGCAATGACCGAAAAGCGATATAATACTTGAAAAAACATAATCTTCATTACGAAGATTAGAGAAAAATATTTGTTCTTCTACGCTGTGAAAATGCGTGGTATTTCAGGCACGAGGCCCTGAGCATTCCACAACAACGTAACTGAAGTACGTTTAAAATATGATCACATAAATAAACTACGTTTTAATGCGTGTGGCGCTAGATTTCGATTAACAGCTGTTGGGATATTGAGGTAGGCTCATATCGTAAAAAATCACCTATTTTAAAACCATAGAATCACCTATTTTGAAACCATTTAAAATAACGTTAATAGTCAAGCAAGACACTATAAACTACAGCGGTGATAATTTTGCTGGATTTTGGATGAAACATTTTACTGTCATAAAATGAAATATTTCATTGACATATAATGAAACATGATTTGCAATTTTATTTAAAGAAATATTATCTAGGGTTAATCATCTAATTTGTTATTGCCAGTGAGTTGACAAATGTGATAAAGTCTGATATAACACTATTCCTAGACAAAATCTTCTAATAAAAATACATGTAATATTTAATCTTATATTTAAGCTATGTTTTTAGTATATTTCTAAAAAAATCTTATTTTTTTATGAAATAAGGGTATTTAGGCTGACATTTTCGTTTGACAATAAATTATTTCAACCTAAACATCAAAAGTACGTTCGGAATTCAGATATTTCATATTTTAATGTCAATTTTTTAAAGTGTTTCAGATCCAAAATATTAAGTAAATGTTTCATCTAAAATTTAGCAAAATTAGTCTTGCAGATTTAATGATACAACAGCTTAACGTTGATTACATTTACTAGAAGAAGAAGGACAATATTTTAAGTTGGACTTTTGAATTTTCTTGAAAAGGCTTGCTGAGTCAATACTGAATCAAAATTCAAACTGATAAACGATGTCAATAAAGTTATGACATGAGAAATTATGATAACAGGAGAGTCTGCTGTCATTCTTTCAAATCAACTTTCTAAAGCTAAACCTTACTTAACGCGACTGTCACGTCTAGGTACGTGTTATAAAAAACCGGCCAAGTGCGAGTCGGACTCGCGCACGAAGGGTTCCGTACCAAAAACGGCAAGTAATACGTTTGTTGAATGGGAGCCCCTCTCAAATATTAATTTTATTCTGTTTTTAGTATTTGTTGTTATGGCGGCAACAGAAATACATCATCTGTGAAAATTTCACTTTCTTGCTATCACGGTTCATCAGATACAGCCTGGTGACAGACAGACAGACAGACAGACGGACAGCGGAGTCTTAGTAATAGGGTCCCGTTTTTACCCTTTGGGTACGGAACCATAAAAAATATGTGATTGCATCTTCTGTGGATATTGCATGACAATGGCATTTGTGGGACACCTCAAACTCCCCCAAAACGCAGCCCACTATGAAAGTCCCCCACGACTTGTCATACAACTTGACATTTAGTGTCGCGTGATTTGTCAAACGGCATGTGCCACATTTCAGCTTTGTTATTGTAGTACAGTAGCCCGTAGAAGATTTAAATCACCAAAAAGGTTACCGTTTGCCGTTGTGATATAGTTATTTATTACGAAATTATAGATACTTTAACCCAAGTTTTACAGAACGCAACCCGCCGTAACCTATATTTGTATATCTCCAAAATTGATATTTTTTTATTTTTCGAGATTTACCACATAGTTTAGCTATTGTCGTGTTCTATAGATTGGTTTGATTGCCACAGATAAAAGTAAGACTATAAAAAGTAGCCATACACAGATTTAAAACCTGATGAAAATGGTTGTACTTTATCTGGTCTTAAATCTGTGTATGATCACTTTCCAAAGTCTTACAATTATTAGTGGCAATCAAACAACGCTGTAGAACACGACAATAGCTAACCCATGTGGTAAACCTTGAAAAATAAAAAAATATAATTTTTGGAGATATACAAATATAGGTTACGGCGGGTTGCGATCTGTAAAACTTGGGTTACTTAAAGTATCTATAATTTCGTAATAAATAACTATATCACAACGGCAAACGGTAACCTTTTTGGTGATTTAAATGTTCTACGGGCTACTGTACTATTGTAAGACGTGCTACATCCCCAGGTTATAGATGATCGAAGGATTGCAAAGACTTATTATTTTACTGCTTGCCTTGAAATTGTGACTTTCATTATCATGCTAAAGTTCACTAAATATCTCTGCATTAAACTTTGCCCTTCCCTCGCGAACTGTTACTTTCCATTGTGTTAATTTGTGTTCAAATTAGAACAAACATTCTCTGTTTTCCTGTGAATGATGT
This sequence comes from Agriphila geniculea, assembly GCA_943789525.1. NCBI lineage: Eukaryota > Metazoa > Arthropoda > Insecta > Lepidoptera > Crambidae > Agriphila > Agriphila geniculea. The sequence goes on along the minus strand of OX038887.1, from coordinate 15,988,166 downwards.
AGCTTTAAAACTCCAGAATATAAGCCAAGCGAGTAGGAAATAATTTCAGCAATAAATGATAATATTGAAAAATACATACAGAAAATGATTAAACAGTTATTCAGTTAAATCACATTGGGTTTGAAAATTTATGATCCTACTTCCCAATTTTGGAATAGGTAATATAGAACAGTCAGGGCAAAAATGACAAAAATCATCATTACCTACTCAAGATGTTATTAAGGCGGTTGTATGACCGAAAGTGGCGCCGCGGTGAATTTTATTTAATACTAGCGGCCGCCCGCGACTTTGTCTGCGTGGAAAGGTTTTTGCTATCCCTTGGGAACAATACTTTTTCGGGATGTAAGGTACCTATGTCCTTCTCTGTACCCCTGACAACGTGTATGCAAAATTTCATGATGATCGGTTCAGTAGTTAAGACGTGAAGGCGTAACAAACAAACAAACAAACGGACTTTCGCATTTATAATATTAGTAAGGATTGTAATTCTAATACAACATTTTATTAAAAAATTACGAGGAATTATTAGGGCCCATAGTTTAATATTTTTATACAGTATCACATTACATTCCCTCTTAGTCACTGCTAGAAATAGATAGCAAAACTGCTAAAAGTGGCCGTTTTTGACACATTTGCTGTCTACTTCTACGAATGACTACGAGGTAATAATATAGTGACAAAAAATATGTCGATAATCGGACGAAGTTCTTTGACTGAACCTATCTAATAATCTCACGAAATGGAATAAATGTCGTCAATTTATGGTGTAGTTTTCAGAGAAGGCCCTGCTGGTATTAAAACAAAAAAAACCGGACAAGTGCGAGTCGGGCTCGCCCACCGAGGGTTCCGTACAGACCTACATCTATACATAAAATAAAGCTATAGAAAAGTTGTATCGGTACAAAGGAAATATTTTGAAAAAAAGTGGTTGGTAGTTATTAGTTTTTTATATGAAAACTGTACTACGGAGAGTTCAAGCTTTATCCCAGGTTCTACCTACCGGAATTATGTGAAAAATTGCTTAGTTTATAAGTTGGACTCCAAGCTACCAAACTGTAAAAAAATACCATCAAAATCCGTTCAGCAGACTGCTATATATAGATAACCATTTGAAATCCTTTGTCGCCACGTAGAAAATAACCCTTCCAGGGATTACGACAAAGAATTGACCACGGGCGAAGTTTGAAATGGAATAGTACATTACTGCAGCGGCACTCAAGACAGGCATTGAAGAACATACGTTAGTCCATCAATGCCTAGTTGCGGCCAAGGCTTGTGTAGTACTTTTAAACTTTTAACTTTTTAGTTTTAAAAGTTTTAAGCTTTTTATTTTAATTTTAAATTACTTACAGTAATTGAAAAAAGAAAATGGAAAGTGGAATGTGCACATAAAGGCCTTTCATTTGATACACATATTGAAAAAAAAAATCCGGTTTTTTTCATTTATTTCCAGTTTTTCATTTTTTTTTTCCAGTTTTTTGGAAAGTGCTCATCAAGGCCTTTCATTTGATACCCATATTGCAAAAAAATATTTTTTTGTTTTTTTTTTTCAGTTTTTTTGGAATGTGCTCATCAAGGCCTTTCATTTGATACCCATATTGAAAAAAAAAATTACCTTTCTTTTTAAATTTTTTTTTAGTATGCTCCTTGATGAGCATATTCCAAAAAACTTTTCAAAAAACTTTCATTTGATACCCATAGGTATTGAAAAAAAAATTTTTTTTGATTTTGATACCTATACTAGCTTCCGCCCGCGACTTCGTCCGCGTGGATATTAGAGAAAATCTTTAGGGAACCTTCAACCAGGATCCGACCAGCCGTTTTTACGCGATTAGGCGGGTCACCACCAAGCGGGCTGCCTCGCGAGGCAAGACGTTTGCCAAGACGCAAGGCGTTTGTCACACCACGGTGCTTGACACCCCGGTCCCGAAAGCCTTGTGTGTTACAGCGGGGCATTAGGAGGAAAAAAAAAAGGCGTTTGTCACACGAGGCTCGCTCGCTCAGTGGGGACCCACCTAATCGCGTAAAAACGACTGGTCGTTCCCATTCCCGTTCCCGTTTCGTCCCGCTCCCGTTCTCGTTCCCGTTACCGTCCCGTTCCGTTGTCGTCCCATCCCGTTGCCGTCCCGTCCCGTTGCCGTCCCGTCCCGTTCCCGTCCCGACCCGTCCCGTTCCCATTCCCATTCCCGTTTCCATCCCCGTCCCGTACCGTTCCGTTCTCGTTCCCGCTCTCATTCCGTTCCCGTTCCATCCCATCTTGTTTCATTCCCGTTCCCGCTCTCGTTCTCACTCCCGTTGGCGTCCCGTCTCATCCCATCCCCGTTCCCGTTCCCATCCCCGTCCCGTGCCGTTCCCGTCCCGCTCCCGTTCCCGTTCCCATTCCCGCCCCGTCCCATTCCCGTTACCGTTCTCTAGCGCTCCGTCCAGTTCCCGTTCCCTTTCTCCCCGTCCCCTAGGGCTGAATCATGCATGTCCACCGAGTTGGACTTCAAAATGAATGTCATTTTCGCAATCACCATCCCATAAAACCTCAAGAACGTCATCCATATATAGTATTTTATGATTACTTACCCCATTTACCACATAAGGGGTTGATTTTCAAAATCACAAAATATATGTTTGCCTATTTATTTTAAGACGTGCTCCTATGAAGTTTAAAGTTATAATGTCTATTTTATATTATTTTTCCATAAGTTGTCCATACAAAATTTGAACCCCATTTTCACCCTTTTAGGGGTTAAATCATGTACATCGTGTTGGACATTAAAATAAATGTAATTTTCGCAATCACCATCCCATAAAACCTCAAGAACGACATCCATATCGATTTTTATGTTTACTTACCCCATTTACCCCCTAAGGGGTTGATTTTCAAAACTACAAAATATATGTTTGACTATTTATTTTTAGACGTACTCCTACGAAGTTTAAAGTTGTAATGTCTATTTTATATTCTTTTTCCACACAAAATTTGAACCCCATTTTCACCCTTTTAGGGGTTAAATCATGTACATAGTGTTGGACTTTAAAATAAATGTCATTTTCGCAATCACCATCCCATAAAACCTCAAGAACGATATCCATATCGATTTTTATGTTTACATACCCCATTTACCCTCTAAGGGGTTGATTTTCAAAATTACCAAATATATGTTTGCCAATTTATTTTTAGACGTGCTCCTACGAAATTTTAAGTTGTAATATCTATTTTATATTCTTTTTCCATACAAAATTTGAAACCCATTTTCACCCCTTTAGGGGATTAAATCATGTCCACCGTGTTGGACTTCAAAATAAATGTCATTTTCGCAATCGTTATACCAGAAAACCCCAATAACGACATCCATCTCTATTTTTAGGTTTATTTACACATTTCACCCCTATTTCATCGCCATAGGGGTTGAAGTACTGACAATATCGATATACGTTGCGTTAGATTTTCTTTCATAAGCCTTTACTATAAATTAAGTGATTTTTACTTCGAAAATGAAGGATTTTTTTCTATACACAACTTCATACCCCTTTTCACCCCTTCGGGGGTAGAATTTTGAAAAACGCTGAGACCCGTAATTATTAATTTTTAATCTTCAGCCTAAACACAAAATTTGAAAATCCTAGCTTCAAAACTGAGGGACTTTCATACAAACTTTCATCCCTTATTTCACCCCCTTAGGGATGTAATTTTCAAAAATCCTTCCTTAGTGGATGCCTACACTGTATGAGGTATCTGTGTGCAAAATTTCAAGTCTTTAGGTCCAGCGGTTTGGGCTGTGCGTTGATAGATCAGTCAGTCATTCAGTTTACGATTTTATATATTAAGATTTGTGTTTCATTGAAAAGTTCGCTCCATTTCTGAATTACACGTGTGTAATGAGTTTTAATAGAAACATTGCTGGACAGACGCCGGCAATTTTGTATGAAAATCCATTATAACACGTTAGTAATGGATTCTCATACAAATATTGACGGCGCGGTTTAGGTCTGTCCGTAAACTCTGATTTAGCACGAAGAAGGTTGTCAAAATAATGTTCGAATTTCCAAGCATTTTTGAGAAAAAATAAAATAATTACAAACCCACCGCACCTGTATAAAATACTAGTACTGTTGATTGTCAACAGATGGCGCTGTATATCGATAGTACACTGTATAATGTTCTGTGAAATGGTTTTATCTATCGCAATGTTATTAGAGAAAATGGGTGTATTCCAACAGGACCCTTTGGTTGTGTGAAGCCGAGACTTTTATTGTAGTGGTGGCTACCTCGGCTGACCTAACCGAGTAAACTGTCTTGATTATACTTGGTGCCAAATGCTCCAAGCAACATTGGAATGCGATGCACCCGCATTTTAATGTAAACTGAAACAATCTACCACTGAACTATTCAACACTTGACACTGGCAAAAATTACTTCCAAGAAGAAAGTAGATTGCCAAAACAAAAATAAGAAGAAGAAGACCCCCTGTCATACAGCGTGACACACCGCCATGTTGCGAAAATATTTAGAGCCAAATTTATTACTTTTTAATTTTATTTTTAAAAGTAATTAAATATAACAATATTTGAAAGGATCTGAATAATTAATAATAATAAATATTGATATTTTTAAAAGAATTAGTGGCGCGATTAATCCAAAAGTAATTAGAAGTTAAACTATGACCGCGCAATGCCGCGCATACCGTTGTTTTACCAAGATGATTAATAATTACGTATTTTAATGACCATATTTTATTATGATTTAATTACAAATATACAGTTTTCAGATTTATTCCTGTAAGTGTAGTATAAGACGCTATTACCTGCCAAATTTCATAGTTCTAGGTCAACGGTAAGTACCCTATGAATTTTGATTCCTTTGAGAGTATCGAAAATGCGTTTTTTGCGCCCTAAACGGCAGTATCTTTTTTTTACGTTAATCTAGAAGTTTGATTTTTTTACAGCTTCAAGGGCCCGTAGACCTTAGTATATGGTTTAAATTTCAATTCGATACCTCCACGCGTTTCCGAGATAAAGGGTCTTGACAGACAGACGGACGGACAGACAGACAGACGGACAACAAAGTGATCCTATAAGGGTTCCGTTTTTTCCTTTTGAGGTACGGAACCCTAAAAAGGATTTACTTACTTGCCATATTCATCCTTTGAGAATGTGGGTTTGTGGCTTTTGTCAAAGCTGCCACTGAACGCTGTGACCTTCTGAAGGTCTGTGTGGGTCTGCGCTTTCGTGTCGAAGGCCGATATGAGGTCTGTCAATGACGAACTCTGGAGAAGATAACGTTTTTTATTAGTCCGTGGCGTTATGTAAAAGATTTTTTCTTTTTAGTTACGGTTATGTATCTATGTAAATGTTACGGCCAATACCCGAAGTGCGGCTAAACCTAGTTTTAGCCGGCTAAAACTAGATTTAGCCGCACTTCGGGTATTAGGCGTAACATATACTTACACTTACGAGCAAGAAAATCGACTCATGACACTTTTTTGTATTAACCAAAAAATCAAGACAAACTAAACTACAATGGTGACAAGATAAATAAGGATGCCAGTCGATATGAATACAAACGAGGTAACTTTAAAGCCTTGATTCTCCACCAAAGAATGACTGAGCTGTTATATGATAATGGCCTTAAAGGAAGTGAATGGAGGAGATTCAGATTACTATACACCCCCAACTGATATGATTAGCATTGTAAGAGATATAAGGATCAGAGTTTCAGTTTCAGGATTTCCAAAAAATTTTTTGCTTATTACGTGTTTTTTTTAATGTCCTTATATCTCTTAGAATGTTGATCTGTTGGATGTGTATAGGAATCTGAATCTCCTTCATTCTCCTTGGATGGTCATCATCAGATCACAGTTAGGTCAATCGTTACCTCGTTTGTATGAAAAATGGCTGGTGTCCTTAATTATCCGGTCACCACTATATATGTTTATCACATACAATAAACAGCATACTTTTTGAAATGTTTTTATTTCCATTAACACTTTGAATGATGATACTTTCTTTTTCGCCCTTTCGCTCATGGAAATAAAAATATGATATTCAAAAACATTCATTTCAGTTTCACTCTTGTAAAAAAGGAAATGTGTTATTATTATTTTTCAGATGTAATGGAATTTTTTACGATCAGTCATGCTTGTCATCAGTCAGTCACTTAGAAAATAACGTTTTACAGGTTGTGAATTACTTCAGAACTCTATACATCAATATACTTAAGTTTGAATGGAAACAAACATTAAAGGAAAAGGATAAAAACCGGCCAAGTGCGTATTGGACTTCGCACATTTAGGGTTCCGTACTAAATAGGACTAAGGGTCGAGGCTTATCTATACTACGTGCTTGACTGCAAAATTAAGTTAGTTTGTAATAAGAAAATGAGGGAATTTTAAAGAAAAAATTAAGATTTATTATATATTGGTAATTGTTGATGAAATATACGTAATAAAACACATTAAATCACCAAATTTCAAGTTCATTGGTTAATGAGAATTAAAAAAACACTAAACAGTTCTGAATAAAATGGAAAAAGCTGGCTTTGGTGGCTTCTCATGCCTTTGTTTTCTAATTTTTTATGTATATAACGAGCTCTAAGCTATGATACCCCACGTTTGGGTAAAACAGATATTATTTCTTCTAAAATATTTTAAAATATTTTTTTTTAACTTCACCTGGCTTTAGGTCGGCAAGAAACATTATCTTTGATGCAAAACTGTAACTTAAACGATTTAGCTGCTACAGTTTTGTGTCGGATGATGGACGGACAGACGGACATAGGTACAGGTTGGTAGCAATAGAGCTCCATTTGGCTGTTTCGGGTACGTAACCCTAAAAAGGAAATTCTTCAAATAAGAAATAAATAGGACCTTCTTTTTAATATGGAACTTTTGTATGAACTCAGATGAATCGTGAGACATTTAAAATACGTACGTGACTCATTTATGTTTTGTTTATGGTCGAGAGGAATATTAAACAGAACTATTTCTAAAACGACAAACTTTATTGTTTGAACAGGACAACTTCTATCGGGTCAGCTAGTAGGTAAATATGCTTTTGTGATCCCTAAGGAATTCTGAAACTCTACCATAGTCATATCCGTTGTCTGTATTATTTATTATTGACAAATATATGAGTAGTTTAACGACCTCGGTCCCTGAAGGGTGTTTGAGGTACCTTTATCGATTCTGATTTCCAGTACACAAGTGCTTTAGCTACTTATTTTGGAATCGGAGCAACGCGTACCTAAGTTATGTTGTCTACTCAGAATCCGGGAATCAAGTGCCAAATTTGGCTTAGCGACTCGATAAACAGAGGTCGTCAAACCATATTTGTCAAATTATACGCGACAACGGACGTGACTGCGATCGGTGAGTGAATGGTGTGATTGAACCCTTATAAACTTGAGAAACAAGCAGTAGCTAGATGAAACTTAATTCTTTAACAACTCCCATAACTATGCGCGACAACGGACGTGACTGCGATCGGTGAGTGAATGGTGTGATTGAACCCTTATAAACTTGAAAAACAAAGTAGTAGAGATGAAACTGAATTCTTTTACAACTCTCGAAACTATGATAGTAATTTTAGGTAGGAGGTACTGTTTTTATAAACTTTAGGTCCACTTAAATGTGTGATGTCTAATCATAAATCTTATTAAGTATTTTAAGTTAATATTTTTTGTTTAATTTTACATATGTAAGTAAAAAATGTTTTGTTCTGTGAGTAGCCTTATATTCGTATTAGCTTGCGCCCGCGATTTCGCCCGCGTGGACATTCAGAAAATCGCTAGGGAACCTTTGTTCGAGATAAAAAGTATGTAACGTTGCACGTACATATTTATAAACTGATACGTATTTTTTTTAATAAACTACATTTTAAAATAAATAATATACAATTTAAAACTGTATTATTTATTAAATAACTAAAGAAAAACATTAATAAAGCTATTTACAACCTTAACCTAATTAATAATAAAAATGAACTTAAATATTAAATTAAACTATACTTTTAAAACTACAAACCTACTTAAATATTAATTACTAACACAATAACGTCACTATTAAAAATTAATAACACTAAACAAAAACATAACAAATAAAATAAATTGAATATAAATTGTCCTCCACGATGTGTGACCACTTGTACTTTAAGTTGTTTCTTTTGTATTCGAAACCGGTCGACGTTGAGCTCGGAGCGACATTTGAATAACGTTCGTGGCCAGATCATTCCAAAGTGGCTTTGAGTGAATACGTTCTGACATTTTTTTACTCAGACATCAATCGTATTTCTCAAAATTAACTTGATTATTAAAATTCAGTTCGGTATCGTTTATACCGCTTTTAAAAAGTGTTTTCAACCCCGATTGGGTAAGTGTTGAATCGATTTTATTGTGTTAGCTTGCAACGTCGTAGTGACCTAGGTATTTGATTTTATTTCTGTGCTTTAATAGTACATTATGAGACAAGTTAGCTAAGGTTGCTCATTGCACACAAGGCTGTGGGTTGCAGCCCGAGCCGCAGGCGAGGGCGTAACTCAGCCGAGTGTGCAATGAGCAAGAGCTCACGAGTTTCATACGACGTTTTTCAACACATTTGCGAGGAAAATACAAAGTAATTTTAACACAGCAACAAATACGACAAAAACAAAATATGTCAATTATGGGAAAAGGCGCGTAGGTTTTTTTTTTGTTTTTTTCACACGCCCAATGCAAAGAATATTTTGCGAACAAAGGGGTTCACTGAGCATACAGCCAACTCATAAATTATAATTTTAAGTGATAAAATGCAAATACTTTAATACTTTATAACAAAATATTGTGAATTATGAATAATTTGATAATAATAAATATTTGTTTGACTTAATTATGGACTTACACATTTATTTAGTTCAAAAATAAATATGAATTTACAGCGGCATAAAACCTCCTTGTCTTGTACTATTACTTATTCTGTGTCTTTGTTGTTACTATAAAAAAATAACTGTATTACCCGGATAAATTGGGAATGCTCTCTTTACTCGCATAGAACTTGCAGTAAGGTACTAATTTAACTTTGTAGGGATAATTCTATAACAACCTAGTGTTTTATATATTATTGCACGCGTTTGTTATAGCTCGGTTTATGGCCCTAAAAGCGATGTATTAGGGCTCACTTTACGAGCAAGTGTGTTGAAAATTATTATTGTAGTTTGGTGATTGATTACGACGCTCCTAGTAACATAAATGTAAATAATTGTTCTTATTAACTATAATTTTAGTTAGCCGTTACGGCTTGTAAAAAATTCTACCCCCATATAAAAATAAAATTGTTAAAGTTTCGAAATTTAGTTTGTTTTACTTATATTAAAGAGTAAAAGTAGTTTTCTTAATTATAATAACAATTCAGTATTCTTTTTATGTAAATTCCTATCTGCATTAATTTTATTCAAGCCACTACACCGCTATTATCGGTCATCCCTGATAGCCTTCTGCTGCGATTGATCGGATAGCTCGATGTGGTGGACGTATTCTAATACGCACAATGGTGGTGAATTCCAGGGTTTGACACTGGGACATTTCTTCCCGGGACGTTTGACACTGGGACATTTCTTCCCGGGACGTTTGACACTGGGACATTTCTTCCCGGGACGTTTCACGCTTGGACAACGCACGCACTACGCACCCGAACACCAACTTGTGGCCCACCTCCATCCGTCGCCGACCACTTGCGCGACGAACCTGGCAGACACACAGGGAAGTGTCGATCCGCGGAGCACAAATTAAGGGGCTTCTCCCCGCGACCCTATCTCTCGTAATTTATTTTTTATCAATATATTTTTTTTGTTGACGCGTAGCCTTTTCTTTTATTCTTTTCTCCAAACGGCTGCCCCGTCACAAGTATGCTTTGTTTTATTAAACCAGTCTATAAACCAGAGGTGCCCATACGGTCGATCAATGTTGATCGCCAAAGATAACAGATTTGTCAATTTGCAACCAATGTACCATGGGCAACAGCGTCGCTTAACCGCTGCTAAGGTTAAAATTGCTTACACGACCCCCCCCTGTCACATACGTTTAGTTCGTGCAGGGGCGATACGCGCGCACACGAATTTCGTTGCAAACTGGTTAAGCGACGCTGTTGCCCATAGTACGAGTAGTTTCACTTGCAATTTTTTGTTTTCTTGATACATATTTGGTGGGTTAAATGGTCAAAATGTCGATCTCTTAGTCAAAAATTTTTGCTAAGTCGATCTCTTAGGATTACCCCTGCTATAAACTATCTACTTATGTACCTTTCAGTCGTTTTTGCGAGATTGAGTAACAATCATCTAAATCAAAAACTTGGACATTTATAATACCTAATTAGTGGTTTTTTTTTCTCATTACTTCATCCTCATAGCTTTCACTCATTACTTCATCCGTTTGGGATTTCACTTCTCGTGTCAATTTCGATTAACACGTGAAAACTTAAAGAGATCTTCGATAGAGCTTCAATTGAAGCTCTCTTCAATCTCTTCAATTCAAATCTCTGTTCAATTTGACTTCAAGATATTTGGATAGGGTTGTGTGAAAGTTTACGAGAAGCAGGCTACAGTAGTTTGAGCTATGCAAGGAGTGTTGTTTTAGTTAGGATAATAATAATAGGGGTTTAAGTATGAAATTGTTGATTTTTTTCTCTCACATCAAAATATTATTATATTGTTATTAAAAACTCCTTTTTTTGTTAGCAGAAATGACCACTTAATTCTTTGTAACTTAGCCATTACATAAGTATTTTTTTCACTTAACATATTGGTTTGGCATTAGTAAGCTGAGTGATTAAACAGTTGTGCATAAAAAATATTTAAAACTTGATAAATAAATTAAGAATTATGTTAATATGTACAAGGCAAATTCATTAAAGTTTTCCATACAAAACGGAAATTTTATACTTAAGCTACTAATATTACGAGCAAAACTTTTTATATGAAATCCGCTTTACCTCTGCTGAAAATTACGTAATAACGTAGCATTTTTAGGGTTCCGTAGCCTAAATGGCAAAAAACGGAACCCTTATAGATTCGTCATATCTGTCGGTCTGTCCGTATGTCACAGCCACTTTATTCCGAGAGTATTAGAATTACACAGTTGAAACTTGGTAGGTAGATGTATTCTGTGAACCGCTTAACGATTTTAACACAAAAATAAAAAATATTTTTTTTCTTCAAACCAATACGTGCGGGGTGTCTATAGATAGGTCTTTAAAAATAACATTGAGGTTTTTAAGACAATTTTTTCTCAAAGTTAACCGTTTGAAAGATATACACCGCCAAAGTGGTAAAACGTGTGTCCTCCCCCCCCCCCTTTTACTTTTAAAATAAGAGAGTGAAAAATCTAAAAAAATATATGCTGTAGATCTTAATAAACACTTTCAACGAAAATTGGTTTGAACGAGATATAGTAATTAGTTTTTGAGATATAGCACATTTTCCAAAACTGCAAATATAACTTTGTCATTCATACCAACACTGTGAAGATCAAAGTTATTTTTACAGACGAAAAATGATAGTGGTATTAAGTATGGTATAGCATAAGGTAACTACGGAACCCTACGGCGCGTGGCCCGACACGCACTTTGCCGATTTTTTTCATATCAAAGTGCGACGCTGTACGAGGTTTGGTTTTCAATTCAACGAATTTTATATCAAGAGTAGTTTTATGATGAGTTGAAATTAAATAGCTGTAAGTATTCCAGAAAATCAGGCATGTTAAGGTAGGTAATTCAAGAATTTGTTAATCTCTGGTGTCGTAAACAATCCATGTATTAAAAAGTTTGAGCTAGTGATAGCGTGATACTTATAATTGGATGATTTCCATTAAAACTAATTAGAAAACCGAGCCAAAGATGCGGCTTCACGAAAGCAAGATAAGACTGAAGGTAGATATTTCTCTAAGCATCTCATAAAATGAGTGAATGAAGATTTGCGACTCTATCGGTAAGCGAACGAGAAACATTCAATATGAATGGATCACGAATTCAACGAAAACAAAATCGACGATCCGCAAAATTGTTACTGAATTATAACAACACTTGGTACTGAGTATGATAAATAAATGGACTTGGCAATGTTTTAGCAGACACTACAGAAATAGCGACAGACTTAGAACATTGCGATAACGGTTCGTGTGACACGACCGAGCTAAAAATACAGGGTTTTGTTCATATAATACACTATGTATTGTGATGAAAAACAATGAAAGTATTGGTTTTACGCAGTGAAAGTGGTTGGTAGGTGATGAAATGTGAGAGGGTATGGAAAAAGCGTTTCGTAAAAGATGAAATTGGATAGTGTGAAAGCTTTCTGCTATGTTGTTTTCTATGATGAAAATAATGCATATGAAATTCAAAAATATATAAGTCGCTTCGATATTCTGCATGATTTTTTTAATTTTTTTGTCAATAGCTTTTGCTTAGCTTAGCTTTTACTTCCAAGATCGCAAGATCGACAAGCAGATCATCAATTTTGTGTTCTTAGAAGTACTTAAGAAATCAATTTAATTTAAGACATCTCTCAAGATTTCAGTGGGCAAGAGACTAAGCGAGAACAAAGAGAAGTTAAAAAATAAAGGTGTACCGAAGTTCTGGTGAAAGTTGTGGAAAACCGCTGGAAGCGGCCATTGCTGGGGCCGTGCCGACTAATGCTCTGATCCTCGGAAAGTCTGCTGGGCTTCAAATTAAAACGGCGAACTGAATTAGGTAGGAATCGATATCTTCCAAATAACTTCGGTAAATAGTACAATACGTAATTCCTTACTTCGATTTATGTTTTAAGTTGAAGCCCGACAGACCCGCCGAAGATCGAAAAGTTAGCCGGTAGGGCCCCTGGACAGATCATCATCGTCATCATATTATGATGTTGTCTACCTTTACATATTTTATGTAAAAAATATATAACACAAACTTGTGTTATTGAATTAAAATAATAGGATAAATTCCTCAAGGTTTCCTATAGAATTTATATTAAATTCCTTATTTTAGTATTATACCTGCCTATATATGAAAATAATTTCTCTTCTACAAAAGCTAGAGTGGATAACCGAAAAAGGGATAAGTACTCGCCTAAATTACAAATTCCAGACAGCTTGCCCCAAAACTAAACACATCGATTACTAAGAACAAATGAATACCGATTTTATATTTGTTCCTACCGAGTATTTAATTTTTAGGGTTCCGTACCAAAATGGTAAAAATGGAACCCTTATGGTGTGACTCAGTCTGTCTGTCTGTCTGTCACAGCTGGATATCTCGAGAACTACTAATGGTATCAACTTGAAATTTAGAATAGTTTGAGATATCATTTGCCCTACTATTTTGCAAATAAGAAATAAATAAAAAAGTAAATATCTTTTTTACAACAGGGACTGAAAAGGGGTCTTAAAAATTTGAAGTGAGGTGACTAGGGCATGTGGGGTATTATATGAAAGAGCGCCGTTTGCACATTTTTAATCATTTTTTCTTTTTGTTTTAAGCCGCATAGTTTTTGAATTATAATGAAAAATGTTAAAAAAAATACCGTTCCCCCCCTTATCTCCGAAGTTTGCAAAGAGAAAAATCTAAAATAATTCTATGTGATAGCAGTTTATATAAAGATTACAGGAAAAGTAAAACGATATCTAAATATAGTACACTTTTAAATTTAAATTTTAAAAAAAGTTAACATTAGTTCCACTATCGGTCAAGAGATGGCACTGACCTAAAACTGCAATACTAAGTTTATTATTCTACTCTGCAGTGTGATTTAATGGTGCAATTATGATGGTACGGAACCCTCGGTGCGCGAGTCCGACTCGCTCTTGACCGGTTTTATTATTATTATTTATTTATTAATACCAAAACAAAGAGGATTGGGTTACGAAATAGTCCCATAAAACCTACTAGCTAGTCGGTTTGACTATGGGACCTTCAGTCTCTTTTTGTTTAATCTATAATAAACTGGACTTAATTTAGTTTTGATGTATATGTTTTAAATAAAAAAAAAAAAAATAACTGGCTCATGTCTAATATCCGCTGGCAGGCCATTCAGTAAATAGGGTAGACGTTTTTTTATAGTTCTATCACCATAATAATTATTCACCCTAGGTACCTCAAACTTGACCTCGTCTGGTGGTTGTGTTTAATAAGTGCTAAGTTGTGTGTTTAATTTCCATGTTGATTTGTGATTAATAAATATTTGTGTTTCAAGCTATATTTGTGTTTCACTTGTGCCCAACGACAGAGGCTTTACTAAAACTTGTTTAATTATTATACGTATAATATATTGATGTTGTTCCCTTTTGATCGTGACTGTTTTGGTAGTTCTATTAGGTACCTCTATTAGCTGTTTGGTGATATTTTTATAAAGACGAATATGGTTGATAGAGGGTACCATGTATACAACCACGGAAAATTATTATAAATCCTTAAAAACCACCACATGGATGGGAAAATTTGATTTTAGATTTCCGTACGTTAAAAAGAAAAAAACACAACCCTTATAGGATAACTTTGTTGTCCGTCTGTCTGTCTGTCTGTCTGTCCGTCCGTCCGTCCGTCCGTCTTTCCGTCTGTCTGTCTGTCAAGACCCTTTATTTCAGGAACGCGTGGAGGTATCGAGTTGAAATTTAAACCATATACTAAGGTCCACGGTCCCTTGAAGCTGTGAAAAAATCAAGCTTCTAAATTTATGTAAAAAAAGATTCTGCCGTTTATGCCGCAAAAAACGAATTTTTGATACTCTCAAAGGAATCAAAATTCATAGGGTACTTCCCATTGACCTAGAACTATAAAATTTGGCAAGTAATATCGTCTTATACTACACTTCAGGGAAAATCTGAAAACTCTACATTTGTAAATAAATCATTAAAATAGTCATTAAAGTACGTAATCATAATCAATCATCGAGGTTAAACCAAACATTAATATCTTTGGGTTAAACAATGGTATGCGCGGTTATAGTTTTAACTTCTCTAATTCACCTATGAACTTGAAATTTGATGATAATGTTTATTATAACGTATATTTTACCAACAAAGAAGGTTTATGAATATAATTTGTCAAAGTTTTGCGTAAATTGGTTGAAATATAACGATTTGTTGGAAGTGTCTGAAAAAGTCAAGCCGCCTTACCTGGGAGCTTCCATCGAAAACGCTGCAAAATCCTTTTGAGTCGAAAACTAATTGTTATGTTACTGTATAAATTACTTTCATTATTTTCCATAATTATAACATAATTATTTAATTTACCAAACGAGTTATTAAAATAAAAATTAATTTTGTTCACATGAATATGAAGTTCTTTTAATCTGCCATGGCGCTAATCACAATAATATTTATTTATTTTTGTGATAATCGCGCCACTAATTATTTTTATAATATCAATATTCATTATTATTAATTAATCAGATCCTTTCAAATATTGTTATAGTTAATTACTTTTAAAAAATATTAAAAAGGAATAAATTTGGCTCTAAATATTTCCGCAACATGGCGGTATGTCACGCCGCGTGACAGGGGGTCAAAGAGTAAAACAAGCACGGAGTGCATTCCAGCAGACCAATCGCTAATCGATCACCTAAGAGTAAATTTTAACCATCAGCGCGTTTCTCACACCGATGACGGGACTCGAACGGGATGGAAACAGACTTTTGGACCAAGGGAGATGATGACCGGAAGGCATTTGTTTTCTTTTCGGGTGTTGATGGAAGGTCGAAATTGGCAAAAAAAAGAAGGAAGCGAAGCGAAAGCGGTTCGCTAGTAATAAATAAAATCTATACATATAAAACTCTAAATTGATTGATTGATTAGTGATTGATTGTTGGTATGTGCCTAGAGCTCTAACGGCTGAAATTAAAGACACGTGTCAAGTGTCATTGCAGTCGGGGGACCTCATTGATCAAAAATTGTTCCATAATAAGGTCCCCCGACTGCAATGACACTTGTTATTTAACTTTTTAGTTCGTTTTTGGCAGGGCAGTCGTGTTTTTAATATTTTTTTTTTTTTATAATCAATCCCAATAAAGGGCAAAAGGAAAATACAAATTCGGTCTAGCTAGGGTTGCCAAAATGCAGTTTATCATAAAAATAAATGTTCAAAAAATTGTGGTTTAAGTATAATATTTTTCCGGGGTTGTATGCATGGTAGACAGGGCTACTATATTCGACTTGATAAGGCTATTACAAAATACCCTGTATGTATTTAATAACGAATTTCAGAATCTGGTATTCAATATTTTCAACTTTTCAAGTCGGTTTTTTGGGTTTGATATGGATTTTGAAGAAAATACCCTAAATTCGTGATGGTGTTGTTGCAAAGAAAGTCGTTTGCATACCGGTTTTCATGATATTTCTGGAATATCGGGTTCACTGGGTCAATACCAAACCCGTACTTTATTACCGGGTACGGGTACCTATCCAATATTCTCTTGATACCAGCACAGAATAGATACCAGTCCACCCTTCGACTCGTAACCAGATCATTTTCTCTCCGGTCCAATTCTCTTCCAACTGAGCTTCTCCTACGAGTTACTAGTTTATACCTAATATATGACAAACAACATTTTGAATTTGATTAAGCTAATATTGATATTAACCACAACGAAATGAATTAAATAAACTGTGATAACTAAAATTATTGGTAAATTTTGAACTAATGTGTTTTTTACTCCAAATGATGTGGAATATCGAAATGAAAAAAGACCGGACGGTCAATGATAATACAAATGTTTAAATTATAAACTTGTACTTAAATCTGTGATTATACTTAGGTTTAGAAAATATTTCACCTTATTTATACTGCTGCGGTGAACTCGTGTCGTGTTATCTTCATAATCCATTTCTTGATAGTAATAATCTTACCAATTGCATGCATTTTAGGTTTATTATTGTTTAATGTTACTTGCAAACTATGTGTTGTTATACTGTATTCATGATGAAATTATTTCTAATGACAGTTTCTGATTAAAAACTGACACGAAACAAAACGAATGCCATCGGTTTTCAAGGGTTGCCTGATTTTTGATAATTCTTTTGGTACAAAAATTACGGTTTTACCAGAAAAGTTTTTAAAACACTGTTTAATTATTTAGACACGGTTTATGATGTTGTCTCTTCCAAACAATATTGTCAAAAAAGTGACAACATCACATTGAAACAGCATCTAAGTTAAACACTTGTTGAACAGAGTTTTGTGGTAAGGCCGTAATAGTCTAAATTAATATTCATTTACATGCATTCAACATTGTGTCAATTGGTATGTCGATACATGTAACTTACATAATAAAAATCAATATGAGCATAACATAAAAGTCATATCAGAGTCATTAAAGTAACAAACAAATGTACATTAGTTTAATTAAGATTTTTTTGACTTGCATTCATCGATGAATCATATTTATGTTAGGTATGTCCATCGGTCTGAACGATCGATCACCAAAATCAGTTGCATTGATAAAGTTTATATCATGAAGTGGTACTTAGAAGAATTTAAATGAAGTTTAAAACTCAGATTTGTTCTTAAGATCTTTGAGAGTAGTTAAAAAAGTTCAAAATAAATTAAAAGATCAAAAAGTCGTGTTAATTAAATTGGTTTTGGTAGAAAATGACAGACCATTTCTTGTGGACTGTTCGTGGGTGAGAAAAGTATATTAAATGATTCGTATAAACTCATACAAACGTTTGACGCGTCTCTTTTCAGCTGAAATGAGAAATAATAATATTATTATTAAACAATAAAATAAAATATCACCCATTACTATCTAAACTATCCATGCGAAGTTAAACTCAACGAATTTTAAATTAAAGAATCAATAAATCAAATTATAATGCAGTTCGAGTAATTATTTTTTTATCATACAAATAAAATTTATAGTACCTAATCTGTTTTACAAGTAGGTATATTTTATTAAAATGTATTACTTAATACCAACATAGATTTTAATAAAATAAACTTGTGATAATAATGAAAGTAAACTATTAAATAGTTAATAATAAATTCAGATCATGGATTTCAAAATCATGTAACTTTTTATAGGCTCAAGAAATATCGATAAATAGAAAAAGAAAATTCCAACAAGTTATTATGCTATCTTAAACTGTAAGCTCCGAATACCAAAATAAATACGTATTTATGTGTCAGTAAAGCCTTTTAACTTTTTAATAAATACAAACAAAACTGTAGACATAAATGTTTATTGTAGTTGTTTTTAATAAAATATTGTGAAATAATATATTGTAAAAACTTAGAAATATTTTAAGTAAAATGCTTGATGTTAATAGAAAATGTCAAAAATATTTAATAAACCACAAAGTCAAAAATATTTGCTACGATATTTTATTATGGTTTTAAACGCTACGAGTGATCCTGTTACGGGCAAAATTGTTTCACAAAGAGGAACAATTTCAACAAAATACTAAAACATGACACGGAAAAAGTTTATTGGCAGAAATATTTAACTACAAAGCAACCCGACAACAGCTGTGATCAATAGGAATCCATTTATAAAATGTTATGGCCGATAGCGTTTAACGAGTAACATGAAAGAAATTCCTAACGCCTCGATTATGTTTTCGTTTATTTGATGCCATATGATTAACAATAAAAATTGAAATTTCGATAGCCGCGTCGCGTGGCTTAGCTAGCAATTGTGGCGGTTAATCAACGTTAGCTAGGGTCGGTCATGGAATGGGTGGCCGAAAATTTATTTTATCCAGTTCTTTATAATTTATTTTGGAGTTCCTTGGAAAAGCAAATCTGAGTTTTAACATAGGCCCGGCTGCATTTGCAGGTCGTTAACAACCACGAACGAATCTGCACAACTGTGGTAGGTACTATTATAGCCAATTCTCCTTATCTATCTATTTCTTCCATAACGGGGCCTATTTAATAAGCGTGATAATATTGTCAAACCATGTCAATTTTGTATTCATTGCATCAACCAATTTGAAAATAGAAAAACATACTAGATCAATGTGCTCCAGTAATATAAAATCGTTGATATTAGTGATGATTAAAAAATGACTTTCAGTACTATATTATTGTAACTACAGTGTATTTAAGGCGCTTTCCTGGCCGAAAGTGGCGCCGCGGTAAATTTTATTTAATATTGTAATTCTTATACACAATTTTTTATAAAACTATTTTATAAAAAAATATTATATTAAAATATATTATTATAAAAATAATTATTATTATACGAATTTTAGGGCCCATATTTTAGTATTTTTAGATCGTATCATTACATTTCCTCGTAGTCACTGCTAGAAGTAGATAGCAAAACTGCTAAACGTGGCCGTTTTTGACACAATTGCTATCTACTTCTACGATGACTATGAAGTGATATCTTCAAAAATACTACACCATTGGCCCTAAATTTTTCACGTAAAGTTTTATTAAAATCATTTTCTATTAACAACTTATGAAATAAAAACCTCTGACGGTGCCATTTTCGGTCATGGAATCGCCTTAAAAGATTTGTCCATCAGCCATTTTTAATGTCTCCACTCAGTAGTAAGGGCACAGGCCTTCCTTATGAGTGGATAAAGAGGACGGGCCATAACCCATCACGCGGGCCCAATGCGGATTGTTTGGTGTTCAACGGCTAAACGTGCCTTCCGAAGCACGGAGGAGCTGGAGATAATAAATTTTTGGTCACCCATCCCATGACCGACCCTTGCGAACGTTGCTAAACCTCCGCAATCGCATGGCAAGGCGCTAAACCCCTGTGCCACCGAGCTCCTCAAAAAGCTCCTTAAAAGATTTACGTGGTGTTAAAGTAATTCGAAACCGACGAAAGAGTTTTATACTATTATGACCTGGGTTGACTTTTATGACCGAAAGCTCAGAGCGCTGAAGAGCCCATATTTTTTGTTTTGTCTGAAACGTGTACAATTCTGTGCTGAAGTTTTAACGATTTTTCACAGTTTCCGTATTTCAGCATAATTTCTGACAATTCTATCAGTCGTTTTTCGATTTCCTCATACTGCTGGGGCACTGGTTTAGGTACTTGGGTTACATTATGAGCGCCTCTGAAGTTTCAAAGTACCATAATGCCTACGTTGTATTAATAATAAGCTGAATAGGGTATTTGACAATATTGAAAATATACTACAAGTTGTAGCCACCCTAACAGATAATGGGGTAAAAAACATAATTTCAACTGTAATATAAACCAAATTAAGTCATATTTAATGATTAATTTCACCTATAAAAATGCATATTTTTTGTTTATTTTTCTGTGGCAAAAACGCTCTAAGATGACTGATGACGTCACACGCAAGTAAATAAATATGGCTCACTGACGTCCATTATACAAGTACGCTGGACAGGCGAACGTCACCATTCATTTGTTCCGATTTGAAAATCGCTAGAAGATATTGGCGCTGAGAGTAGAAGATTCTACTATGGCAGTAGTGAGTGTACTTGGAACTAATTAGTTCCAAGTACACTCACTACTGCCATAGTATAGAAAATTTAATCTACTGCTCTCAGCGCCAATATGGCGATTTTCAAATCGGCCAAAAATTGCACTTTTAACATTGACTTGTTTAATGAAATACATAGATTTTTCCTGAAATATCAATGTGGTGCGCTTATTACGTACTAAGGAATAATTTAAGGCGGTTGTATGACCGAAAGTGCCGCCCTCAGAGGTTTTTATTTAAAAATAATTTATTAATAAAAAAATATTTTAATAATGTTTTAAGTGGAGTTTTTAGGGCCCATGGTCTAGTATGGAAGGTATCACTACATGCCCTCGTAGTCATTCGTAGAAGTAGATAGCAAATGTGTCAAAAACGGCCACTTTTAGCAGTTTTGCTATCTACTTCTAGCAGTGACTACGAGGGAATGTAACGGTACCGTATAAAAATTTTAGACTGTGGGCCCTAAAAATTCCACGCAAATCATTATTAAAATTTTGTATTAGAATTATAATATTTAATAAAATTTACCGCGGCGCCACTTTCGCTCAGGTTGCCATCTTAAAATGGTTTTCCAAAATCTGACAAATAGCCTATAAATTTGTCCACCCCCTGTGGGCGATACAATAGATTTGCCCCCCCTGGCTTAGAACCTGGGTACGCCCATGAGTGTAAGCTTTTATTACCGACTGCACTTTAGTCCGCCATATTTTCTTGTTCTGTGGTTGGTTACAAGGCCATCAGCATAAAGCTTAAAGCGACATCTAGTCAAAATTTTGAGAACTAGTAAGGACTTTCTTGCTGTCAAAATGTAACACGCTTTTGATTTGATTACAGACGGACAAACACCGGACAGATGAAACTAAATAAAAGCTTTATTACAAGCAAGGTGTGCGCTTTTTCTCGGTTTTCTTTATCGCACATCTAGTTCCTTATAGACATAAATGTCAAAAAATCTAAAATTGAGTTAACTATGCCACAACTTTCCTTTTATACGAATCTATTGAGTGCTTAAAGATCGTTTTTTTTATTCAACAACTGTGCGGTAGACGGCGCCACTGTCAAACACAGTTATAACAAAAAAAACTTGAATGTGCTCTACTGTAAAATTAAGATATGACATTTATGACTTTAAAGAACTAGATGTGTGTTATATTATAATAACTCCAAAAAATATTTACAGACGTAGGTATTTGTTTTATTTAGATTTCTGTCTTCCTGACATCTCACTGGGTAAATTTGTAGTTCTTGAATGAGTTAAGTTGCTTAGCATTAAAGAATGGAAGAAAATTAATACTTGTTATGGAATCCTCCAATTAATATCTGGCTGCACTGCACCGCGCAGACAAATGATATCTTCCGTACCAAGGTTCTAAGGGGTAAATCACACTGGAGGTTTACGAGCACTTGCTCGTAATTCAACGCTAGGCGAGGCTTTAAACTCAAAGCCTAGCCTATCGTAGAACTCGCTCGTATTATTTCGCTAAAATAAATGTAGAGCTCAATTTTATGTATTTGCAGCTGTTATCTTTGAAACTGGCATTTTATGAGGCTATTAATGGCCAATGTGATGATTTTATGTGGCTGATCTGACCACAACTGCGGAAATCTTGCATCTGTTAGCTGAAAGTGATAAATGTAGGCATCTACATAAATACACAGTGGTCATGAAAATTGAATAAAATAAAACACTAGCTTCGTCTACATGATTTCCACTTCCTGTGAGATTTTTTTGTTCCTAACATATCTATTGAGAGTCATTTAACCTGCTGGTTAATAGCTGTTTTTGTCTTAAGTTTTAATCTTTACGTTAATAAGTTATTTTTTCAACAAGTGAGCAAAGTTATTTTTTGCTTCGAGTGCTGACTTTAAATTACGAACTAGAGAAGTCTCAGTCAATTGAATTACAGGCTACTGAGGGCCTATTACAAAAAAGAATCGCGATAGTCGGATGCAATTCGTTGTTAAATTTACTTGATATTAAACCTTATTTCTAAGACTATAATGCCATGGAGTAGGACGAACATCAAACGCTTATCGCGATGCTTTTTTGTAATAGGCCCTCTGAGCACAGTAAGCGATTTAAAGCACGAGACTTAAAAACACTTTTCCACTCTACCAGCGAGAAAACTCGTGGCAAAATAGCTTTTGCTGAAAAGTGATTCGAAATGCTTTTTATAAAAAAAAGCAGCTAATAGCGATTTTACTTTGAGTTTTTACGCACCAAAAGCGCTTTTTTTTTAACTACTAACTAATCATAATAAAATACTAACATCATTTTAACTTTTCAACTTTGTTTATTCTTTACGTTTTGGCTCGACTGCGCAGCATAATATCAAATAGTGTACGCAAAATAAATATTTTCATGAAAAAAAGGAATCTAAAAAGTTTTACATATATTACTTCATTTCTACGACGTAACTTTAACGAAATGAAATCATTATCCTTTAGTATTATTCTCATCTCTCATATTCTTAAGTTCTCTAGCCTTCGTTTTGTTTATATATTTTTTATTTTCCTTACTTTTAGCTTTGACTTTAGGGATTGTGGTAGAAGTATTTCATCTTCCATGCCTTATTTTATAAAGAATCTCATTTTCATACACAATTAATTGAAGTAAAGCTATAACTAAGTTTAGTTTAATTTATTCATTTTATATCGGCCAAAACACAGTTTAAGCTGTCCCAGGCATTTTAGAGATGGTCGGCCCTCCACTCTCAAAAAAATTTTAATCATATTCAAAAAGTCATGTTTATTTAATTCAAACAGCAGGCGGGAAATGGTGCTTTCAACCCTAGAGCGGGAAAGAATTTTAATTAAAATAGACATTACTTCAGGCCCGTGTGTAATACTGCCGCCCCTATAATTACGACTACCTACCCTGAGCTTGTCAGAAAGAAAAGATTTCTTTTGAAAACGAAAATTAATTTTAAGTCTTCCCCACGCTAAGGTTTTGTAAAATTCTACTCAACTTTACAGAAGTGGGTGAATTTCTTGAAATATGGGATGGGATGGGATGGGATGAATTTCTTGGGCTTTGAGAGATGTTTGTACCTACTTATTGTGTAGAGTTACGGCGCGGCGTGCAAAACGCGCCACGCGCTCTGGGCCACATGTGCTTCCCCACGCTTTGTTTTTGTAAAATTCTACACAAGTGGGTGATTTCTTGATAGATGCTTTTATCTTTGTATGTATCCACTTCTTGTATAGAACTGTAGCGCGCCACGCACTCCAGGGGATTGTTTCATATAAAATATTAGTCTTATATTATGAGCATTAGACTAAAAATATTAGTTTAAATCATTAGATATTGTTTCATAAAAGTAGAAACTAATAAAATGAGTTATTAGCGTAGCGTCTAATAATATTAGCTAATATTATTTGTTTTACTAGTAAACCGTTTCATAAACAAAATAAACTAATATTATCAGCTAATAAAATTAGTTACTTTTCATAAGTCTTTCTAGTCTAATAAATTTATTATTAGTTTTTGGAAAATCATTTGAAATGAGTGATTCAGAGTCAAGTGAAGAAGATAATGTTATTGTGCGATGCCCGAGGATATTTAGGAGGAGAACTCTTCATACAGTCATGGAATTTACATACGAAATCAACGAACAATTTTGGTTAGAATTTGAGAAATCGAGGTACCTGATTTTGGTATTGAAATTTATCGCATTTTATAGAACTTTGAAAGGCCTTTCAAATGACACTCGGCGCGGAATTGCGTATTTTTATTTTTATTGTTATTTTAGTGTACGTAAAAAGAAACAGAATCTTGTGTGACAAAATGTCAGTACTTCGTATTTTAGAGTGAAACGGAACACGTTTTGTTTTTAAATAGAGGATAAACAGTTCGCACGTATGTCCAAAGACCATAGATACCAGGTAGTCTAATAATATTAGTAACATCAGTCTTTTTTTATTAGTGTTATAGAAAAGTTTATGAAACAGAAAAATGCCAACTAATAAAATTATTTTATCAGTCTAATAAAATTAGCTAATAATATTAGTAACTTATATGAAACAGGGCCCTTAGTTTCTAAAATAAATTATTTAGTGCGTGGGTCATTTTTAGTAGAGCCACACAGAGAGGGCCAAAGAGCCGCATGCAGCTCGTGAGCCACGGCTGGCCACTTCTTCACAAGTGATCTCAAAAGTAGTGAAGACCGCCCGGCAGTGTCAAGCGCCATCTCTTAGAAAAGCAAGTACTATTACTAGAGATAGAGTCCAACGACGATAATAAAGTCCTCGAAATTTTTTCATGTCAGTGCCTCGACTTGACCGTAAAGAACGTTATTCTTCTGTTTTTTATTTTTGTTTTGGCAATCTACTTTCCTCTTGGAAGTAATTTTTGCCAGTGTCAAGTGTTGAATAGTTCAGTCGTAGATTGTTTCAGTTTACTTAATAGAATGCGGTTGCATTGCATTCCAATGTTGCTTGGAGCATTTGACACCTGCAAGTATATCAAGACAGTTTAATCGGCAGGTAAGTTCTGCCGAGGTAGCCACCGCTACAATAAAAGTCTTGGCTTCACACAACCAAATCGCGCCTATTTCAATTATTCCACATATTGTTTAGTTGCGTAGATACTTGTACCACAAAACTGCACCAATTTTAAGACACAATATCCACTATGAATCAATATGCAAATAATTAAAATAGTCACCGAACCGAACTCGACTAAATGGCGCCATAAACTCTGACGATATTCTAATCGATGTATTGCGATTTTTTTTTTATTTAAATGGTAAAAAAGTGGCCCATCGCCATTTGCCCGATTTTCCCGTATGGTCAATTTGGGCCTGTCTAGGGTTTTCGGGTACCCGGCCTTTTTTCATACCCGGGTATCGGGTATTATTTATTTCAATACCCGGGAATACCCGGGTACCCGGGTATCTTCAAATTCAAATAAAACTTCACATTTTTCATGTGTGTCGCTCAATTAACATACACACCGTTAAATTTTAATCGTTTAAAACTTAAAATCCCTTTATATGAGTGTTCCGCTAATGAAAATAAAGATATTTTTGCTGGAGAGATATGGATATTCCCTAAGTAAAGTAACTAAAGTAGGGCAGTTTAGATCATATGACACATCTGACATCTGTTAGTCCTTAGTGTTATTTATCAAACTAAATCGTAAATTAGCTTTCCTTGTGATTTTTACAACAATTAATATTTACTTATTATTAACTGAAAAAAATGCCTTTAATAAAATAAATATTATGTGCCCGCCGTTAGAAGGGTACGTTGTTAAATTTTGATGAAGTGTTAAATGTGATCTATTAATTTGACCCTACTTTAGACAGCTAAAAACATTGTATGTATTAGTCATTAAGATCAAGTATTAATATAGGGAAGTATTTTTGTAATTTTTCGACGCATGTATCTTTGGCAAAAAAAATGTTTTATTCGTAAAAAACTCACTTTAAGGAATTTAAATGATTGGTTAGCCAGTGTATTTATCAAGAAGAAACAACTTGGTACTCCTAGAAAATATCTGTCGAAAAAAACAACAAAAAGATATGTGTTCTCGTATTTCGACTATTTTCGACTGCATTTCTTTAAAAAAGTTGCTCAGATGATTATATAAATACTTTAGAAAAATCGCGCAGACATCTTAACAGTGATAAAAACTTATTATTAATGTAAAATAGAAAAGGAACAATAAAAATTATTGGTTTATTATCATTCATGTTGTCCTGTTAATGAAACTAGCTTTTGAAAATGCCAGGGAATTAAGAGAATGATTAGACAGCCTATCTGTAAAAGTGGGTTTTATCGATTATAGGGCTTTGTACAGCAGATTTAAATTATGAGTACTGCTATAGAGAGTAAAATAAAATATTTTTTATTGTACCCGGGTACCCGGGTTTTTTATCAATTATTACCCGGTTCCAAATTCTCTTGTATACCCGGGTATACCCGACCCGGGTACCCGGGTCCGAAAACCCTAGGCCTGTCGCTGAGCTTTGAAGTGAAAAAAATAGTCTTTTTATTCGTATGATTTTTAAAATAGTACATGACTATTAGTCTGGTAAAAGCTTCCCCAGTGACGTTAAGTTTTGGCAAACATAGAGCTATGATTACCATTCCACGCAATACGTGATTGGCAACAACATATTCTCGACATAATTCCTGACTTACATACGAATACCTTACACGCAGAGTAGATCATTCGATTTGTGCGGAACTTGTAATTAGTGTTAAGTGATATATATTTTTCACCTCTCCAGCACGAAAAGGGAGCTTTTGGCGCGTAAAAACTCGCAGCAAAATCGATTTTTGCTGCGAGCGTGAGGCAAAGTGCTTTTTTAATTTCGAATACCAACTTTAAAAATAACAAAGAAAAAAGAAATGACGCGACAAGGATGAGACTTGTAAAATTGATATGTGAGAAAAGGATAGATAGAGTGCTTTATGGTGTCATACATGGATTAAAAAGTAAAAAAATAAAGTGCACGGATATACCAAGGAGTTTTAAATAAGGATTGTTAAAAAAGAAGGTTGATAATTCGAAATAAAGAGTATGGACGAAATGAGGTCGCATGTATGAAATAAATATAAAATCAGAAAAATTAACGAAATTTATTAACAAATCACTGTTTTATGATTATAAATAAATAAATAATATTAATGGGATATTAACAAATAAGATGGGATATCAATAAATAAGAGAAAAGCACAACGTAATAATGTAAAACAAAACGGCGGGAATCTACTTTATGAATAAAATTTTCAGCATCGGTTTGACCGAACTATTTGTGTGATAAATTACAAAAAATGAGTGCGTTCAACGATGAAGATAGTTACCTAACTCCAAAAGAATTGAGTGAACAAGTTTCTAATGTTGAAATTTAGCTTTTTACCAGGAAACTCACGTAAAAATTTTCTCGCTTGTAGAGGTGAAAAGGTTGTATGTTTTACACGAGACCAAAATTTTGTTCTGCCTAGTGACTTTAAATCACTCACTGTGCTCAGTAGTCTATATTAGAATCACTCGCTACGCTCAATTCTAGACTACTTCGCTAGTTCGTGATTTAAAGTCGGCACTCGCAGCACAAATTGATTTTGGTCACTTGTATAACAAATAACTAGTGTGTTTTTGGGGCCTAATTAAAGTCATTTTGTAACTGATGGGCTGCCAGCACCACCGCTCACTTATGTTATTACATACTTACAAAAATAATTACGATAAGGCCCTACTTAACTAACGTGAGGATTGTAAATTACAATTGCAATTTATTATACAATGCGGTGTCCTTAAAAATTCGGTCTGTATATTTTCCAGTTTCTAATTGGCTGACGCAGCGGATATCAAATTGTCATTGTTAGAAAAAAAATTAGAGAATTTGAAATGAATTTATCTGTATAGAAATTTAACGAGAAATTATACAGAGCCTTTCAAACTTGCACTAAATAAACTAATAAAATTGTGCATTGTTAGAAATAATTATGCATTGCCCTTGCAACTATTTATAAAACATTGCTTCCTCTTACAAAACATCACAATAACGCCATTCAATTTTAGAAAATTAGGAAAATGTTGAAAGTGACAACCAATTTAATATAATACACTGGCAATATATCTATTTAATTAACAATAGAAACATTATAGCTACTGCCTATAATTTTAAAGTTTTCGCATTTTCGCATTCCTTCTTCATTTCTGAGTCGTTTTCACAGAAAATTTCATCTATCTTTAACAGGATTCAGACATTTCCATTTAAGGCAATCAAAACATCATGACTAATTTCCTTAGGTCAGCGTATACGTTAAGCGTTCAAGTATTTACCGACAAAATCAGCAGTATAAATACCAGCATTCCTGAAATACTTCCAAGTACGTAGTCGGAAAAGTGAGTCAGTGGCGACGTCAAACGGCCATCAATTAAAGCTAACGAGTACTGCAAGGCTGCAGGCGATACGCCAAAGAGTAAGTCACGACTGTCATTTTCTAGGCAAAATGACAAATACAATATTTACATGATGCCCGTGACACTGGATGAATGTATGATTTTATTATCTTCTATGAATGACCGACTGCTAAACATCTCTGATTCGGTAATTTAAAGGTTAATGGAAATCCCAAAAAAATTTTGAATCATGTTTTAAACATGGCAAACTATGGTTGAAGGTTTGTTCTGTTGTTATTCTGAGGTAGGGTTTCCAACTTTTTTTACGTCAAATATAGTATTTTCAAGATTATTACGTGTAAAAATATAGTACATGGCGAAAAGGCCAAAATATATAGTAGGTTGCCGTTTTGTATGGAGGATTTTAAAGAAATTGTATTTTTCATACTTAGGCCGTATATAGAGAGAACGCTGGTTGCCGATCGGCGCTTGTCGGCGCTGGTCCGCGCCGGTAACCGTTAACATAAAGCAAGCAGGTTGAAGCAGGTTTCGTACTAAACGTAGCCAGCGCTGACTGGCGCGTGTCGGCGCTTGTCAGCGCTTATCAACGCTTGTTCATACAAATGCCTTTGCTGGTTTTCGCTGGTTACCTGCGCGGACCAGCGCCGACAAGCGCCGGTTGGCAACCAGCGTCAACCAGCGTTCTCTCTGTATACGGTTTTACTGAACATTTTCAAAATTTATTCAACAACCATAAACACAAGAGTTTAAACACAAAAATGATTATGCAATTACTTAAATAATTTTTTCGCTTTAAAAATATTGTAGGCGAGCCCGCAATGTAGTAGGTAGTAATATAGTATATATTAAATAGTACGGTTGGCAACCCTATTCTAAGGTGAAGGTCAAATTCTCTTTAAATCCTGTAGGTGAAAAGTACGTTGACCAATTTGGCCTATTTCCGTTGTTCCTAACCTTTGCCCACCACTTGGGGATATTGTGAAAAAAGGTTTTTTTTTATACATTTCTTTCCAATATCCCCCAATGGTGGACAACTGGAATAGACCGTCCATACTTTATTCTCCGATGTCCACCAGTGGTGGACAAACAGAGGGGGACAACGGTAATAGGCCACCAATTTTAGTCTCCCTCTTGTGTGAAATCTTATCATTATTAGTAACTTATTGCCTATTTTTTTATTGTAGGTCTAAGTCCAAAGTAAGATAAAGGAGTAAAATTTCTAAATTTTCAAAAAGGAATTGTTTATTAAATTTATTACATATACAATAGCTTAAACTGCTTTGTTCTACCATGAAAACGATATTAAACCACGTGACCCATATTTTCGTACTACTTCTATTGAAAAATTTCCGTAAAATGTTATGAAAACGGTTATTTCGGTACTTCTTATTCGTTTCCGTTTACACGTAGATATCAATGATCAAGGTTAGCTTTATTTATTTTATATCAGTTTGTTTTGTTTCATACCGATTTTTATTGAACGAGCAATGTATTTCAACCTGAATGTAAACAGAACAAAGATTTTTTGAGGTAGAATTTTTTTATTGTGAAATTAGAAATTTTTAATAACACAATGTTTTTTTTATGCACAACGGGATTGCCCTTGACCTCACCTGATGTTAAGTGACGATAAGGCCAAAGGCATACTACACCCGGAATACTCATCACTGAGGAACTGAGAGCTGGCTATCTTACCTCTAAAATTTTTAATTGTTGTTATGGCGTCAGACTTTTTGTTTGTTTGGCTTATTTGATTCTATTCTCAACATTCCAAATAAGCGATTCGATAGAAAGGACATTAAATAATACTTATCTAAATTGCGAATACCTACAACTATGCTGTTGCTTTGTTTCAGTTCAACATAGTTTTTGAGATTGATCCTGAAACTTTTGCTTCACAAAGTTTACTTCATAAAACAAAACTTTCTAATAATTTTTTTTACAAAACAGTTTGGAGTTCAACTAGAAGAAAAATTTTTTTATGTAGGTAATTACCATCATCATCAGCATACTATCGTCCACTGCTAAATATAGCTAAGTACATACATAAATATATACCTACCTACATTCATACCATTTTTTGTTTACTTACCGAAGTATACAAAAAAATGTTAAGCCGTAAAGACGGATAAAATGAGACACAATAGATTTTCCATTATTGTCCGACCTCATACGGCCGCCTCGCGCTTAATGAGTCTTTTTTTATTTAGTTGCTGAATTAACTTATTATACCTAGTACTTAGATGGCATTGAACCCTCAACGTTTCGCAATCATGCCCTGGCGAACTGAGCCATCGAGTCGTTAGAAGATTAGTGACTACGAATTTTGTAGTACTAGAACTAGACTTAGTACTTTTTACTTTTTCACTATAAGTGTATTGCTTGTTAATTTATAATTAAATTCGTGAGGAAATTGTTGCACGAGTGCACTAGGATCCTGCAAGCGACGAGAGGTGGCGAATCATGTTGTGAGGCGCAAATCCACGACCGACCCTTGGTCACACCGTTTTACCACACCGGTGTGAATACAGGGAATTTTTTTACCCGTAATCACAGCGATGTGATTACGGGGAATTTATTCCTACCCGTGGTCACACCAACACACCCTTGACCAAATTTGCTTTTATAACCCTAATAGTGATTTCAATATTTATAAGTGGGAAGATTGCGCATGCGTACAAACAGAAACGCGCCATTTTCATAAAATGTTGTACCATTTTATATAATAATACAACCGGCGGCGCAGTTAAAGAATGGGATTAGAAAGGGCGGCGTACATGTTCTCTTCTCGCTTAAGGTGCGTTTACATCTGTTCAACAACTGGCAATTTTGTGGAAAGCAACATGTTGAAAGCAACACTGTTGCCGTTTGTGGAAAGAGTCTTGCAACAGAACGTCGACCTTTCTACAAAATATGTCTTGTTGAAACACATTGCCTTTGTACCCACAGTAGATGCATTCATTCAACAATATTGCTTCAACAAATCATATTTTTTACTTGTTTATTTGTGAAAAATGGAAATTCAGTGGAGTAATGAAACAGTTATTCAGTTTATTGAGAATTATAGAAATGAAGAAGTGCTCTGGTATATAACCCTAAGTGAATGTAAAGACAATAAAAAGAAAAAAGATGCCTACTTAATACTAGCCAATCGGTACGGTATGTGTGTCATCTGATAGTAACTATGTCCTTTAGTAATGTTTCGGCATCCACTTCTAAACACATCCCGTTTTCACCACCGTTTTATTTTCCTTTCTTTCCGAATACTTTTAAAACTGTTGCGTACGACAATCCATTGCTTCAACTAATTGTTGACAAGCGTAAACCTACCTTTACGCACTCACACTTATCGTGGGAAGCGCTATGAGCCACCATTTACGATATTTTTTTGACTGGAGGAATTTTGTACAATGACCCATACTTTATCTCAAATTTGTTAGTATTAGGAAAAATGAGAAACAAATAGAAAGCTACTAAAAATATAAAAGTTAAATCTTCCCCATATTTATGTGATCATGGTACTTTGAAGACGTCTTGTTTTACGAAAAAAGTCTATATTTTCTTTGAAATTTTTCATGTCAAGGGTGAGTCGGTGTGACCACGGGTAAAAAAAATTCCCCGTAGTCACACTGGTGTGGTAAAA
This sequence comes from Agriphila geniculea, assembly GCA_943789525.1. Lineage (NCBI taxonomy): Eukaryota > Metazoa > Arthropoda > Insecta > Lepidoptera > Crambidae > Agriphila > Agriphila geniculea. The sequence goes on along the minus strand of OX038887.1, from coordinate 15,956,243 downwards.
CGGTGTGACCACGGGTCGGTCGTGCGCAAATCACGTGTTCGTGAAAATTAGGTTACTATATTGTCGTTATAATAACTTAGGTAGCAGTGGCGAAGGGTCCATACAGATCGATTCCCACGGGATAACTTTTTAGAAATTCCACCCCACCGATCCACTAAACAGATCATAATATTTTTGTGGAATGGTTTACCTTCGCCATAATTTTAACCCTCGCCACTGTAGTAGATCTTCTAATTTACTCTGAGATTTTTACGTGTACTCTACATTAAAATAAAACACTATAATAACGCTTATATTTTATGTCATTTCAATGATTTTGGATTAATTTTTGAAAACGCTTTTTTGAGTAATAAGTATTCATTTAACATCTACTTTGCAATGCATTGCGTTTAATTTTACGTGACACTAAAAAACAAAATGTAATTTTTAACGAAATAGAACTACCGGAAATTAATAATTTTATCGTCTCTAACAAAGTTTTAATATTTTTGACAGCAATATCTTTGGGCTACTTGCCGTATAAAAAAGTTAAATGCTATTTAAAATCTTCTTTATTAGTAGTATCAAGAAAATTAATATGAAAACCAAAAGCATGTTTTAAATTTATCACAAGCTTCTCCAACTGAACTCATTCCGTTTATTTGATTTCAGAAAATATTCACTCAGAGTTGAGTTAAAAGAGTTGGCATCGATTTTTTAATTCTACTTATACACAACTACATTCTTTCAGTCATAAATACACAACAGTTGCACAAGCGTTTATCTGCATTTAATACAATTTACGTACTATTTCTATTCTAGGAAGGAAGCCTTACCCGTGATCGCCTCTGAATGGGGTCGTCACCTGGTATCGTAAGGAAATTTCCGCTCATTTTCACAAGTTTAAAATCACAAACACAAGCGTACTTGAAGATCGGAATTCGTTAAAAATAGCACGTGATCGTGCTCCCGGGCGTGCGTACGCGGCGACGGTCAATGTCAGAATGATGTTTGATTTCATGAATGGGTGACGTTTTTAAATAGCCTCCCCCACCAATGGCCAGGGAGACGCAAAAAAACGTAAGACGTGTGGGAGTGTCTACGTTCCTATAGGATTGTCACCTAAATAATTCTGAGAGAAACGATCGTGAAAACATCTCTTTAATAAAATTATTTTACTAAGAAATGGAGCTGAAACATTACTTATGTCGTGTACTAAAGACGATACAACTTTTAAGTAGGACAGCTAAATGCATTGAATTGACGTAGGTCACCAGCTGTTAATCAGTTTCATGCGAAATGAGAATGATTTTCATTTAAACATACACGTTTATTGAAATCCGGTGCTCGCAGATTCCAAAGATTCTCAGCATTCTTTGTCGATGGAATTCTAATTGCTCCACCCGCCAGTACAATTATAGTTTGCAGCTGAAAAATAATGTAGTTCAACGTTATTCGTTCTCAAAGCCGTTGATTCAAAATAATTAGATTAAAATTTAATTTTATACAATCTAAGTATTATTTTATTTTGTGAAAAACTATTGATTTGAATGTGATTCCTGACAGGTTAACGATCTTTCACGAAAGCTTATAACTTTTTTCACCAAAAATGCAAGAAAATATTATTTATACGGCTGCGTTCAAACGATAACGCACGACTCGCTTTAAACCCGAACTCAGCTCAAACTCAACTCGAACTCAACTCAACCGGAGTCCACTCCTTGAAATACAGCGCTTACAATTTTGAGTTTTATAACACATTAATAAGCTCCGTTGTATTTTGTCGATGCAACTGCACACGCCTCGCCCTCAACCCGAACTCACTCAAACTCAACCCGAACACAACACGAACTCAACTGAAACTCAACCCGAACTCACCTCAAACTCACCTCAACATTACACAAGAGCTTATTAATGTGTCATAAGACTCAAAATGGTAAGCGATGTATTTTAAGGTGGGCTGCGGTTGAGGTGAGTTTGAGTTGAGTTCGGGTTGAGGTCGGGTCGTGTGTTATCGTTTGAACGCAGCCTACTCATCAACTTTGTTAAGCGCTACAGGTGTCTTTTTCATACAAACGAGGTAACTGTGAAGCCTTGGTTTTCTGCAAGGGATATACCGTGCTGTGATCTGATGATGGCTATCCAGGGAGTGAATGGAGGAGATTCAGATCGTAATACACACCCAACTGATCAGCCCCCCTACTCAAATGGCCAACGTTCTATTCGTTTGAACGCTACGCTTACTTTTAAAGTTTAAATATGAGCAATAGACTATTAAATCACATGTCGCAATCTTTTGTAAATCACAGACTTTGATGTATTGTATGGAATTAACAAGCTTACGGCACGTAATTTTATAGTTTACTGCTTAAAGGCTTCAATGGTAAGCGTAGCGTTGAAACGAATAGAAAGTTTGCCATTTGAGTAGGGGCCCTGATTAGCATTCTAAAAGTTAGAAGGGTCAGAGTTCTCAGTTTCAGGATTTTCATACATTTTAATGCTATTTTCGCGGTTTTTTAATGCTGATCAGATCAGTTGGGTGTGTATAACTATCTGAATCTCCTCCATTCACCCCCTGGATAGCCATCATCAGATCACAGCACGGTACATCCCTTGCAGAAAAACAAGGCTTCAAAGTTTCCTCGTTAGGCAGTGTGATCAGGAAGGGAAAAATATCCCTAGACAAAGTTCATTTGTGTACTTAGACTAAACAAATTACATTTGGCTAGGTACTAGGACTTATAGGTATTTTTTTTTTGAAAATTATAAAGCAAAACAAAATGAAACGAAACAAATATATTTGAAATACGGATATTTATTTATTTTTTCATAAAAATTCTAAATTCAATAATGTGTTAAACATTTAACATTTACATATATGCATTTATACAAAGATATATGCAATGTTTAGTGATTTTAATACTAAAATTGGAGCGTAACAGACGCACGATGATGTTGATGTAGTTTAGTTAGAATGATAATCACATTTTACACTTACAAAATTATATTTACCAAGTATTGTCAAATGGTAAAGGTTATTTTTATTTTAAAATTTGATGAGATGATGTTGACTGTGCGCTTTTCTTTGAACTAACTCGAATCGGAATATCCCCATAAACGGCAAATCCAAATACTAAGACTTAATGTACACATACGTTCAAAATCAATTATACACCAAAATTAATACTGATTTTATTGTTAGTTTATGCAGATATCACACGATCCCATCAAAACTGTAAACCTCTTTCACAATACGATGGAAGTACGATTTGTAAGTATTTACAAATGGATGATCTTTTTATGGAATGATTCAATTTTGAACCTTTGTTTCACATTGAATTAGAAAATTAAAATTAGACAGTCAGGATTATATTCAATTATATCATTTGCTGCATTTCAAAATCACTCCATTCAATGCATTAATGTTTATTTGATTCTTTACCTATATTATTAAATTTGCTTGTTTATATATTTCAATGGACAAAGAATGTAATATCTAATTCAATCATTTGGTATTTAAGCAGCATTATTATGTTTTTTACGTTAATACATTGAATAAAATACTACAAAATAGCATACAACAAAAACCTACATTAAATGTGTTCAATTTAGCTATTACGCTATATTTATTATAGATTCAGTCGACTCAGAAATTTTAAACAAAATTTTTCATTAGTAAAGACGAGTAAATACATATTTATATTATTATTGAGATTTGGACTAGACAAACCACATTCTCTATCTACAGATATGTAATCCATGATAAATGCTAATATATAGAAAATCTAACTCCCGTGTCTGTTAGTGATGTGCGTCGCTACACAACGCATATATTTTCATGACCACATTGACTTTTGATTATTCTAATGCAGGTATACTTTTTTTGCACTTATGTGTTTTATAATACGATTCATGTTTTTGGTTGTATCAGTAAAATGTAAAATTAAAATATTTTCAACAGTCAAAATGCGATTTCGTGTATCTCAATCTATAACAAGTGTAATAATAAAAAAGTTGTATTGCTTTTAAAATTGTTTTATAATTATGAAAATCAGATATTTATAAGTAAAAGGTCGTATACACATCATGCTGGAGTCTTAGTGGAAATGAAAATATATACACTAAATTATTTATGTGATTCTTCAAACTGTGTTTTGATTTTTGAATGTGATATTTTAAAATTAACATTTTTATATAACAATAATATTGATATTAACGCTCTTTATTGTTTAAATTTATCGTCATATAGCCTTAACAAATAATTTTGAGCACTGATCGATCAAGTACAATCTCAGTAGTAAATAAATAAAATATAAACATCGTACGAATTCATATAAAAAGTATATATAATCAAAATCAAATGTAAATGGTAAAATATTAAACATTTATTTTGTTTTCAGTGCCCTGATTACGTTTAAATAAAAAAAACTTTAATTTGGTAATTATTTTAACAGTTACATAACATCCGTTCAATGAATTTACCAGCTAAAACAGTTTTACACAAATAACCACGACAGTTAATGATGTACTTTAATTTATAACAATATCACAATTTTCAATAATATACAATAAGACGTTGGAGATATTTTTTATTTGATTACATTTTAAACAGGCCAAGCATTTAAATTAAGAGTAAAGATCGTGATTATACATACATTAAACAACGTTTTAGTTGGTATTTACAAGTCGGTAAAATACTGCAGTCATATATTGTCGGGCAGTAAGCTTCAAAAAGATAATAATAGACAAGTCACAATCTGACAAAAATGTAATACTTCTTTTTGAATCTAACTGTAAAGCAATGTTTTGACGACTCATTACAATGTGGATCACTCAAAACGGGACACAAAACGAGTAATTTTTTAGATATAAAAGATGACAAGACCGTACATTTCATTAGAAATCATAGCTATAACTATATTAATTCCACTTTAGAACACTCATCTCCTAAACGACCATGCTTTATGTATTTCGAACGATTTACTTACATCACGCAGTAACAAAACGAGAGACACGTTCATTCGCAGTATTAACACTCAATATACCCTTAAAAATTTTAGGTACATATTCCGACTAATCAACGAGAAGCAAAATATATAAACGAACATAGGAAATAATTTACATAAGGCCATATAATTTATTTACTGTACACGCGAACGAGTAGATGATTAATTAGATAAATAATGTTGCATTATTATAAAGGATTAAGGATTAATGCATCCGTATTTACGACAGTTTGGTCCATATAATAATATTATTACATTAATCATGTATCCGATCTTTAAGTATTCAGCGTATCGTAAAATGGGAGTGCGACCGTTTAATATCAACAATTAAAATTCACGCACTTCGATATTAAAATCGTATACAAATAGTTCGAGATAATTTACAAATTAATATTATTATCACGTAAACGATTTTATTGCACGCAAGTGTAACAAGTTAACATCTACTTTAGCAGATTATTAGGCTTCGCAAGGAATAGATCCGAAATTAGGAAAGTTGGTCTTGGGGTTTCACAAGGTTTTCCATCAAAAATCTTTAAGAAAAACAGTAAAAATAGTAAAATTGATTGGAAAATGCGCTGAATACATAAAAATGGTGGACGCGCGGCGCCCGCCGCCGCCTACGGTCAGTCTTTTCTGATAAATGTTTACGAATTTGTGCAAAATATTCTACTATCCGCGTAACTTAACACAATAATTTATTTACAAAACGCATCTCGGACGAGATCGTACGAAAGTAAACGAACGAGCACTGACCGGGTACTGCGAGCGCCGGAGTCGTGTATCAAATCCGACGCGAGCTCTCTTTCTGGCGCGAAGAGAGGATGCCACCCGTCTCGCTCGGGCCGAGCGAGAAGACTGCTCTTTGCTCTCTGCTCGAGCATCACAACCACTCCAGCCGCGGTCCGCGCGGGTTGGTGCTATAGTAGTGCTATAGAAGCTCGTCGGGCACTGCGTTGCGCCCGTTATGCTCACGAAGGGCCCTGCCCACCAGTGGGCGCTTCCGACCTCATTTCTGACTTGAGCTTGACGAACTCTCGAGCCACCTCGTCGCTGTGCCTTTGTGACAATATTCGAAGTATGGTCCACCCTGTTTCATCCATCTTCACTCGGGTGCCCAATGGAAGCCAACAAGCACATGAACCCTGTAATTACAATGAATTTCATTGATATACACTCTTCTATAGCTGCCAGTTTATAATATGACAGGTTCTGCTAACATGTACTTTAAATTATAAGTATGGACCTAAATTATATTATGCCTGGCGCATAGAAATACCAATTACGTCTGTATTAGCGATGTCTCAATAGAAGGGAGAAGTATCAGTATCGGAGAGGAACTCGATGGCGCAGTGGTTTAGCGTTTGGCCCAACGATTGCGGACCTAAGCAACTTTCGCAAGGGTCGGTTATGGGATGGGTGACCAAAAATGTAATATCTCGAGTTCCTTCATGCTTTGAAAGGCACGTTAAGCCGTTGTTTCCGGGTGCATTTACAGTCGTTAACACCCAACAATCTACATTGGACCCTCGTGGTGGGTTATTTATGGCCCATCCTCCTTATCCACCCATAAGGAAGGCCTTTGCTCCAGAGCAGTGGGGACATTAAAAATGATGATGGTCATGGTCATCAGTATCAGTGTTAAAAAAATACAACTTGGAGTATAACACTATACCTGTTCAGCGATATCAGCTAACCGCATGACGGCGACGCCCACGAGCCGGTCTTCCCTCGCGAAGCAGTAGTCGCGCACGCACACGTGCAGCTCGAACAACTCCAGCTGTTCCGTCGCACTCACCATGCTGGAAGTTGACACACACATACAAATCGATCAGGGGCCTTACCGGCTAACTTTTCGAACTTCGGTGGGTCCGTCGGGCTTACACTTAAAACAGATAAATCGAAGTAAGGAATTTCCTATTGTACTATTTGCCAAAGTTATTTGGAAGATATGTTCGTGTGAATCATGAATTCGCCATTTTGGGCACGATTTATCTGTTTTAATTTGAAGCCCGACAGACTTGCCGAGGTTCGGAGCATTAGCCGGTACGGCGGCCCCAGGAGAATAATATACAGATACATCTATTTATAATGTTTTTATTTTTGTGCTAGATAAGTTACATTTTTTCAATGCAAAGTGAGTCAGAAAGAACTCTCTATTAGGTTTTGGTCTTGGCAATAAAAACGTTGGTGGTGCCTACACCACAATATGAGCGGAAAATATATAAACGAAAAAATAGCGAATTCCCCTAAGCACAAGGGGGCTGGTCTTGATATAAAAGAAATGGACAATACAAGGATTGCAGAATATCCAAATAATATATTATAAACTATTTTCGTAGGTATATGAAGTTGCAAAACGCTTGTAAATATTAGGACGAAGAAAATTGGCGTTGATATCAAAGGAATTTTGGAGAGGAGTACGCACCTGTTTTTGTAGAAAGTCCTTCACCAAGATGTCCTGAAGGTAGCAGGTTCGAGGGCTGGCCGATAGTGGGAGCGGCGGCACTCGAAGCACCGTACACAAGCACTTTACCACTTGATTTGAGCTCGATTAGTTTGCACTTAGTTAAATGCGGTTTTTAATAATGAAAATTGTACACACAAAAAAAAAGTCCTTGCGTCTCAGGCGCTCGCAGCAGAGCGAATGTTCTATGTAGTAGATAGTTTAAAAAATTCTAAAATCTTTGGATAGATTGATTATAAAAAAACCGATGCACATATCCACATCGTTGCAACGACGAAAAGGACGACAATAGTTCAAATGCGTATAGGAAAGGGATGGGAGATCGACAGGATGACAAGCGCTTTGCAAATCATTCGTTTTCCTTAAAAAATATTATTACAATGGCCCGTATTCATAAAAAGAAGGATATGCTTTATACTTGCTGAATTTCAAGGATATGCTTCTGTTTGCATTCACTTCCTTGCATAACTTTATACTTCTACCTTATTTTTTAGAGGATATCCTTCGGTTTTATGAATTCGGACCAATGAAAACGAAATCCAACAAACGAGAGACTTTTTATATTTTTAAAACCTCGACTTTACTACCTAAACACTATTACTTACCAAAGAGCATCTAAGTATATACCTTACCTACTTCCATCTTGAATGTTATAAATCAAGGAAAAAAATGCATGCATTCTATAATCTAGAATTGTAGAGTCGAGTGACTTACAAGTGGAAGGTCTCGTTGAACTTGGGACTCCAATTATTGCTCTTGGATTTGGTTGCAAACTTCCTCTTCTTGTCAGCTAAATGCGGCCCTATGAGGTTCACTTCAATGAATGGACGGAACATGCCGCTGGCTATCACCCACTTCAGATCGTTGGCAGCCACCACTGAAAAAATATTATCGACTTGTTGTATTGGGCTGTGTAATAACGCCAGATGGTGCTCTTACACCAAGTAATTTAATTTTGACTCTCTAAGACAGAAAACTTTTAAAAAGACCAGGAATTTGGCTTTTATGGTGTCTATAATAAATAGGCGTCAAGGCAATAGGGTTACTATTTGGTGAGCTAAGTTACTTGGCTATCACTACCAGTCCAAGCTTTTGTCAGTCAGGCTCTAGTTGTCTTGTGCTATGAAAAGGTCTGTAACGCAATGAAACAAGTAGGAGAAGTGGAAATAATTATGTAATTAAATAATTTTATGGCCATTATGGCGTATGCCTGTCTAGCCAACTAGTAAGTAGGTACTCCACGGTAACTAGTAAGTAGGTAACGTGAGATTGATTAAGAAGAAAAAGAAGCTGTAATTTTACCTTTCACGGTAATCTTGTGTTCACCGGTGCCAGGATGCGTGAATAGATCGACCTGCAATGACACCTCACCGACGCTTCCTTCTTCTGCAACTGCTGCGTCTGTAAAATATACATACTCATTTAGTTTTTTTATAAAGTTATATTAATTGGCATATCCAAGTGATTCTATCCAAAGTGTTTTCTGAAACCATTCTTATTTTTATCCGACTGTAAGAGGGTTATGTTTTTCGCGCATATCTTGTCAGTATTTGTATTTTTGTATGTTTTTCTTTTATGCATACAAAAGTACCTATGTACTTTACGAGTCCAGCGGCCGTATCTCAAAACCTTTAACACTGTCTTAAGTTACCTTGGTTTTGTTGACTCGTGACGAACGTTCTGATAAGTGTGTCCGTCGTCTGCGTGTACAGACTGAGGGCGTATCTTAGTGACTGCAGTTCTGGACTTTTCTCTAGGAAGGTCTTCTTCAGGCCATTGCCACCAGCGTGGAAGTACAGCTTGATGGTGTCCAATGCCGCATCGAGCACTGCACATTGCTTGGGTGATAAACTCTTCTCTGCTGATAGATGCTGAAATGGTAATATCGTTTTCATCGTCTCTAAGCCTTTAACATATGGTAGACCTACGTCATAAAAATTCTAAAGAATTGGTGCAAGTTTTTTTGGAGTCATGTAAATGCTTTACCGTCTTCAAATAGTATGAATTGTAAAAGATTAACTTACTTCTTTCGAGATGTCCATGACGCCAGAAAGCGCATGTTTGACATCCTGTTTCCCCACTGTGCTTTTGAATAGCTGCGTCATGTCTTCGATCTTCGCGTTTGCTGCTAAGTTCTTTGCGTTGTTCGTGAGGTTCTTCAACATCATCTGTAGATTTTTTTTATTGATTTAATTAAAAACAATCCTAGAAACATTTATCATTGTCAATATATTCTCTCAAACGACTCGTTGTCACACCAGCTTACAAAGAGAATGTAAAAACAACCAGCCAAGTGCTAGTTGGACTCGCGCACGAAAGGTTCCGTACCAAACACGGCAAAAAAATCACGTTTGTTGTATGGGAGCCCCACTCAAATATTTATTTTACTATGTTTTTTGTATTTGTTGTTATAGCGGCAACAGAAATACATCATCTGTGAAAATTTTAACTGCCTAGCTATCACGGTTCATGAGATACAGCCTGGTGAGAGACAGACAGAAGGACAGCGGAGTCTTAGTGATAGGGTCCCGTTTTTACCCTTTGGGTACGGAACCCTAAATTACCAGCTTACCACACCGGTGTGACTAACGTTCATTTTTTCCGTAACATGAAAAATGACAAATTTTAAACTTTTTTTATAAAACAAACGTTATCAAATTACCAGAACAGCATAGATTTAGAGGAGGTTAACTTTATCTAACATATTTGTTCCATTTTGTTATACTTACTTAGGTACCTATGCCGATTACTTACCGTTTTATCAGTCATAGGCGGAAGCACAACAGTCTTTTCTAGAATCTTCATTACAATCTTCCACAATTCCTTGAGCAGTCGCTTCAATACAGTCTTTTCACAGGATTCAGCGTACATTGTCAGTGAGCCATCCTAAAATGACAAAATATATTGTTTAGATGATGTTTAGAATATTTATTTTATTTCCACTCGCTATGTTACAATCAAGGCCGAATAAGAGACGAAGTGATGTCCAATTTAAGAATCTAATCTACCAACCGCTTTTCTGTTTCAACTGTTTTGAGTTTGACTGTTTCTTCTTACCAAGATATCCATTAGCGGTCGCAATACTTCATCCGCTTCGTGGTGCGCGGGCGGTTGTGGTTGCCCAGGAGCGCCACCGCCACCGACTTTCTGCAGCAATTCTCCTAGCTCCTTCACGCTAGCTGTGATGCGGGTCTCCAGACTGTGACAATTAAAAGTTGATCAATCAGTGACTGTCGGCCGGTTTCTGAATTGAGAAATTGAAGTTGAGCACTACTCAAATCTTACTCACCCATACAAAATTTGTACTTAAGTAGTGCTCAACTTCAATTTCTCAATTCAGAAACCGGCCGTGTGTCATGCAATAAGCACTTAACAATAATTAAGAGATAGGGCTACTATCTCACCGGGGATCAAGATTATTGGGAACTGCCGTAAGTGAAACGTCAAAATTACCTGATAGCAAACATGGAAGCCAACTCGTCAAGGGTGTTATTTAAGCTTTGTTGTAGATCATGCAGTATATCAGCGGCATCTCTCTCCAGCTTAGTCCCACCCATCGCTTCAAACATCTTTTCTAGTTGCACTCGAAGTTGTTGAATGTTGTTCATGAGTATACACGCCTGGAAAATAAAACTTGTTTTAACCTTTTACCTCTAGGACTGAAAAAAAACTAAAATTAGGTTTTTTTAAGATTCCAAAACATACCACTCTTTCCTCCTTCAGATGCTCAGGGAATTCTTTCTTCACAATATCTGCATAAGCCACTAGCACCTTGACTATCGTCTTGGCAAATCTCTTCATATACCTGCGAAACAATTTGGTCATATAACATAATCAAAAAGGTAAATATAGTCGAATTGCCATCGTCTTCTGCTGGGACAAGACCTTATGAGCAAAAATTAACTATGGCGTATTCCATACCAGCAAAAGGTAGAAATAGTGCGTGTAAACCTTGGACGAAAACGAATTCAACTGCCGTTGAGGTCAGTGGTTGAGGTGCTTTCCAATTGAGATGGGGTTAACTAACAGAAGTGAACAGCCTTTGTAGAAGTTGCCTACACAATCATAAAGAAACGCGCTTTCCATTTTAGTAAATGAGTGAGATATACCTCTTCCAGATCTCAGGATCAGGGCACTCGAGTTTGGAGACCACGTCAAAGCACTGCGTGAGTTGTGTGAAGACGTCCACCACGGAGTTACTGAACAATGCGTGCTCGCTAGATTTTTGGAACTGTAAACAAGAAGTAAGTGTCAGATGCTAGATCAATCATTACATGAGATATTTCGTTACTTCTATGAAAATAAATAAATGCAGGATCAGGCTTTTGAGAAGGCATACATATATATGCAAGGTTATAAGTAGACAAGGTCGAAAAAGTTCTTATGAGTGATTTTAACCACGTGGCCATCCACATAGACAATTACCACAGACTGGTAACTTTCATTATTTTATTCAAATCTTTAGAATATTTTAGAAATTCTGTTACAGAGTTATTTTTCAATATAAAGTTACTTCTATCAATGGAAGGATAAGCCTAAGGACTCGAGAGCAAAAGATGAATAAAAACACTTACCCCATCCCTCTTGTCTCTGTTGAAGGCTCCGTTGAGATATTCTAGGGAGACATCATCGTTCTCGTTGAGCCACTGCATCACGAAGGGTTCGAACCAAGCTGGGTATTCCGGAACCGCTCCACAGTACGGTGGGACGTCCTTCACGTAGTTTGTGTGTAACCATTTTACCTTTGAACAAGAGAACAATGGTTATGCTATTATTGAAATCTCCTCGTGACTACGCTGCTACAAAGACAGCTATTATTGAAAACCAAAATATAACGACAATCCTAGACACAGTTTGAACTCCGCAACCAATCCTGAAGCTCTCTCTTGTCTGACCTTATGTCATATCGTAGTCATTTCATACCTTAAAGTGTAAATTCATATAGGCGGAAGACTTGCAGAGCCGATGCTGTTCATGTTCTTCTAGTGCATATTTCATGTCCACGGCAAAAAGTGACCACATGGTTGCAGCAGACAACTGGAATCAAAAGAGGTCAGATATAATGTTATTGATGAAATATTAATTTGTTTATACAAACCATGTAACGACATCAAGACCTATTGAAACGCTAAAAATAATTCTTTAAATTACAAAAAAAGAAAGCGTCGTTTAAATGAAGAAAGAGGAATAATAATTTAAGGAGATTTGTGAAAACTAGGTTACTTTTTTCTACCATCCTCTTTCTGTCCCTCTACAGATTGTCTTTTATTCTTCGCTCTGTTAGCCATCAAGACTCAATCTTATCAACATTATTCACTACCTATAGATTCATAAATGTCCTTACAAAACCTGTCCCTCTTAAATACGTTCTTTCACTTCCTCTCCATCCATCATCCATTAACATTCAGAAATTTCAGACTAGATTTTTTTATTATGAGATTATAATTTATTCCATACCTGACCAATATTCAATTCCTGAGGAAATTGGTTGAGGACAGGAGCGTAGCTGTTCCTATCCTCTTCTATCACAGATACAATAAGAGCTATGAGTTTGTGCCAAAAGTCTACGGAGTCCAGTTGTGGACCATGATCTGATGGGTCCCGCTTCGCTTCATTTGGATCCACCTGATGAAAAAATAATTTCGTTAAAACTAACAAATGACGGAAAAATAAGGGGTTAACTCTGTTGCTTTTTACATTTTAATTTTAATGGTTGAATACTGACCTGAAATTCTCTATTGAACAATTCGTAACAATTCTCGAAGAGAAACTGATATGTCGATCTAAGGCAAGCCTTCACACAGTCTTTGACTACGGTGCTGGCACGGGGTGGGCTGCTTAGCTCTTGGACCTGAAAATAACATAAGTAAACATATTTTCTTTATTTATTTACAGATTCAACTGAGTATATTGTCTTCAATATTTTTTTTGTCGAGTTATGATTGCTCTGGTTCATTTGACATGCAGTGTGAGTGTGTGAATCGCTTTATTATATTGGATTACATAAAAATATACTGTAGGTAGGCAATTTATAGTAGTATGATACAATTAGAGCTAACTAAGAAGAGTACAAGGTGACAAAACAATATTACAAACTTCTTTTTATGACCTTAAAAGTAACGTTAGACATTACCTGATTTCACGTTTGTAGTCAGGTAAATGCATACGTTTATGAAGGTCCATAAAACATACCTTCATCCTAAAGAACGTGATGCTGGTGAGCAAATCAACTGTAGACTTGAGGTCCATAAGCTTCTCAGCACTGGAAGCAGGAAAGTTGTTTCTGTACATTGACAGGTCGATTCGGAGAGAGTTGTGCAGCTGATCCAGAAGTTTGACGAACTTTTCTTTCTGTGGGGTAAAGGACAATGACATATTTTTTGTAATGTAATATAATGTCACAATCGCTTCGACTTCGACAGTACCTATATTGCTTTTAAGCAGTGAAAGCCAATAACCAGAAAACCTCCCTTGCCCCTTTTCACAAAGTGTGTTAGTGGCTTAAGATTGGGTTAGTTGCTCTCAAAATGTTATAGAAGTATGATTTTACCACAAAGCGGAGATGAATAGAAACTCTGCGAATGTGGCGAAGCGAAACCACAATATAACCGTTACATTTAACGTCTTATTTCAAACTTAGATAATGTCCTTGAGAGAATTCTGCGGTGTCAATAAATCTTGCTATTATCAATTTTGTGGATAGTAATTATGCTGTATTCTTGGATGGTTTGCTTATTCGCGATGGAGATAGCGAAAGCATTTATTGACCATTATTTTTACGACTCTGCCACACGCTGCTATATCTGACTCTTTTTTGCCTAGATAGAAATCAATTACTTCAATCGGAGTAAGCTCTGGTTGACGAACAAGCTACAAATACTAATCTCAAACGATAACTTTGAAACAGATTAGAAAAACTGTTGTTACCATGAATTATATTATTTTTCGTTTGCTCGAGTTGGTTACTTTATAGAACACAAACAAAATGCCGTGATGAAAATAAGTTTTAATAAGAAGACCTAAGTAATTATCCAAGTGTTTAATTTAATCTTTCAACTTGCATGCAGCTAATTAGTTGAGTTGGAGGTTGACATGGCTGACGAAGCAGTGAGCGTAGTAAATACGCGTTAATGTTAGCCAGACAGTCGTAGCGGTAAGACTGTGGCATTCCCCAAAGTAGGCGTTATTACCATGGCATAAGGCAACTTACCCCAAAGTTGGAGGCAGCGAAGCGGTCGGAGGCAGACACGGCAGATGAGGCGGTGGTATGAGCGTAGTACGCGTTGATGTTAGCCAGAAGTGTTGACATGACGGCTGGTACACCCGCACACAAGTATTTCGTTGATAAGCAGTGAAAGTGGCTGCGAAGAAAAATATAGAATTAGTTAAGTCGTTACCTACTTTATCATTCAAATACTGAGTAAGGGTAACGAAGAATTAAAATTTTCAAATAAAGTATTGTTAAAGTACATCGATTACCATATTTATTAATTTATAATGACGGCTAATAATTACGTATATTACAAGTAATGTTTGTGTTTACTAACATTTTAAGGCATGAATTAATTATTAAACTGATATGTACTTCAAAGTATTTTTTTAATAATTATCAAATAACTAAGATTATAATTTTATTTTCAACCTATCAACACGAACGCTCAATTTGCAAGAATCCTTGAGTTACGAGGAGATATTATAAACCTATTTCAGAAAGTGTCTTAACAAAATCTTATTAGACTTTAGCCATAATACTCTGAGCGACAGAATTTTACTGGAGCCAATTTTCTCATAAATCTGTAAGCAAAATCGCACTTAACTTATCTGAACATAAAATCGATTTTCAGTTATCCAGAAGCTTTTCGTAGAACGGAATTTGGGAAAAGCTCTAGTTTCTCAACAATACTCTTCATACGGATTTGTCCTTATTATAAGCTTATTTACGCGAGATATTGTCCATTTGAGCGAGAAATAGTTTTCTGTGCCAAATATAAGTCGGCCTTCGCCATTCATAGTGTTTGGTCAAGGGTACAGCTGTTAGAGGAAAAATATACTCAAAGTTATTACTACGCAATCATAAAAAGCCAAGTTCTAGCCCATGATATGTTATACATATTAACTTAACTTAAAAATGAATAACAGTGGTTAAGTTTCCCTTGAAGATATTGGTATAAACTTTTTCTAAGAATTTATGGAGAAGATTAGTTACTTTGAAATTTGCGCAAAAAGTGTTTTATCTGGTAGAGTATCAAGACTGCCTCTGGTTTGGACTATTGTGATCAAATGTTAATAAAAGACTTACGTCATAGCCTGGTAGATGGCTTCGATGCCGTATCGCATCGCAAATTCATCAACGATTTCCTCAGGGTTTTCATTAAAGTAGACCTTCCATGCATCATCACCTCTCGCCGCTGGCAACGTCACAGCACCGCCATTCTCCTCACAAAGATAGTGGAAGAGGTTTTCATGAAGACAGGTGTACTGAAAAGAAGAGTAAGATATGGTTTACTTCTATACTGTTCAAAAGAAAAAACGGGTCACCATTTGATTTTCCATACAAAAGAGCTAAGTTCTGAAAGGTATTTTTCTGATAATAATAAGTAAAAATAATAATAAGTTTATTGGCAACAAAACAATTTCATATAACATATTGTTATTAAACTATACATCTTAATAACTATATCAAACGACATCTGCACCTAATCTAGTGAAAACTGTATCTCAGGTGCAGCGCTCTTGATTGGAATCATGTTTATGCAATAGTTCAACATCACATATCACATCATCAGCCTACCATCGTCCACTGCTGAACATAGGCCTCTCCGAGTGCACGCCACTGAGCACGATCCGCGACTATACTCATCCAGTTTATGCCAGTCAGTTTGCGAAGATCGTCGCTCCACCTTGTCTGAGGTCGTCCCACACTACGTTTGCCCATACGCGGTCTCCACTCAAGAACTCGTCAGCCCCAGCGGCCATCGGTTCTATGGCTAATATGGCCGGCCCATTGCCACTTCAACTTGCTAATCCGGTGGGCTATGTCGATGACTTTAGTTCTCTGTCGGATCACCTCGTTTCGGACCCGATCTCTCAGAGAAACTCCCAGCATAGCCCTTTCCATAGCTCGCTGCGCGACTTTAAATTTTTTAATCAGCCCTACAGTGAGTGTCCACGTTTCGGCTCCGTATGTCATGACAGGCAGGACGCACTGGTTGAAGACTTTCGTCTTTAGACTCTGTGGAATAGGCGACTCAAAGACTCGACGAAGTTTCCCATATGCTGCCCAGCCCAGCTGTATCCTTCTGTTGGCTTCTCCCTCGAAGTTGTTTCTACCCAATTGCAATGTTTGCCTAAGGTAGACATATTTCGTAACAACTTCGAGAGGACTACCTTGTACTGCAATCGGTCCTGGAAGTACAT
Organism: Agriphila geniculea; assembly: GCA_943789525.1. Lineage (NCBI taxonomy): Eukaryota > Metazoa > Arthropoda > Insecta > Lepidoptera > Crambidae > Agriphila > Agriphila geniculea. The sequence goes on along the minus strand of OX038887.1, from coordinate 15,939,374 downwards.
GTTCGTTGAACATAATCTTGGTTTTGTCCAAGTTCATCTGAAGACCGATGTGTAGAGAGGAATCAGCTAGGCTGTTCAGCATGCATTGTAAATTCTGCAACGTTTCGGCCACAATGACGATGTCGTCCGCAAATTGCAAGTGTGATATGTGTTCACCGTTAATGTTAATACCGCGTCCTTTCCAGTCCAACGTTTTAAACATATCCTCTATTGCATTTGTGAACAATTTGGGGGATATCACATCCCCTTGTCTCACACCTCGATGCAAGGGGATATGCTTAGTCTGCTGGTTCTGCAGTTGGACGGCCATGGTTGTGGCATTGTAGAGACATCTCAACACTTGAATGTATCGCCAATCGACTTGGCATCGTTGCAGGGATTCTAAAACAGCCCAGGTTTCGATAGTATCAAATGCCTTGTCATAGTCCACAAATGCTAAGAACAAAGGCTGGTTATACTCTTCGGACTTCTGTATAATCTACCGCATTGTGAAGATGTGGTCTATGGTGCCGTATCCTCCTCGAAACCCAGCCTACTCCGTAGGCGGTTTGTGGTGACTCTTGAAAACAGCTTGTAGACGTGGCTTAGGAGCGAGATGGGTCGATAGTCCTTCAGTAAGGTCTTGTCTCCTTTTTTGAAGAACAAGACGACGACACTCCGATTCCACTTCTCAATAGTTCAACGCTAAAGTATAATTAACTTTTGCCAAAATCACAAGTGTGTGTTAAAGTGAATCCTCTCACCATAATATAAGATAAATCCAATCTGATTGTATTTGACTTTGATATTCTTTGAAAGCTGTAATAATCAACTTATCGACTTTACTGTTTAATTTCTCCTATATCGTGGGTCAGTTAGGATTGAAAAAAAAATATTCGCATATTTTTGTATGAAACTCCAATGTCTTTTTATTCTAGTATTATATTATTAGAGGTTTCTCTTAAGTTTTCCAAAATACTATTAATTAAGATAATTAAATTAAATTGATACCTACTTTCCAAATTTTTAATTACAAGCTATAAAATGGTACTAATTTTAATACTTTATCTTAATTGCTTCTGTGCTGAAAAAAGGTTGAAATAAACTTAGCTGAGTCATTACATTACTCTCAAGTGTATTTACAATGGGTGTCATTGAATCTAACCGTGATATTGATAACTTTAGGACAACAATTTGAAATATTTATAAGCATAAAAAATCTCAAGATGTCTTAAGTAAAATATTACTGATGCTGAAAGTCAAGAAATTAATTATGAATGAAATATGATATGAAATGAATAGTAAAACAAAAAAATCGTTACTTTTTTATTTTTTAGCATCTGTAGGTAATCTTTTAGGACTTCTTGTGATTTTTTTTGTTTATTTTATCTTGAATTTTGATCACTTTAATTTAAGAAATTGTTGTCCTAAAGTTATAAATATCGCGATTACATTCTTAGTTATTCGGCCAAAATTCTTAGTTTAAAGATTGTCATTGTCTTCGATTTGCCCTGTATACTCAGCCTAAAGGTAACATGTAACATAATGTTTACAAATAGATAATTAACAAAAACATATTGATCGTAGGTAGTCAATTCCATACATCATAAGTTTTTCCCGATTGATCGAATTATGCATGCGATATGTGACTTGAGCGTTTTTTGTGTGCAGATGCTTTCAGAAAACTTTCTTCTACTCAATAATAAAGTCTTGACTACGACAGAAAAGGAAAAAGCAATAGAAAGTTCCATCATCAGATGTATCGCTTTCGTATTAAAACGGCCCTAAGCAAATGTTCTTATTTGGCGAACTAAAAACTTTAAGTGATAGCTTTTATTAGAGCCATTAAAAGAAACTCACTCTTTTTTCATTTACGAAAAACCTTCGCAAAGAATTAGGAATGTGTTTTCAGGTAAAAAATGTTAGTCCTAAAGATAAAATTCAATTTCGTATATCAAACGATACACAACCTCGGTACGTGAACCAAAAATAAATTGGATTCCATTCGAGTGAACTTTCCCAAACCCAAGAGAGCAGACATGCTGACATTGATTAATAATTGACAGTTGTGTATATAATAATGTTTATCTATGTTTGTATTCAATTACTTGGAAATGAGCAGGCTGCTTTGTTCTGGAATCATCTAACCTTTCATCGATTGTTCTTGAATAAATAATGCCTACAACATTATGCTATTTGTAGCCTTTGGGGTTGTGTTACAAATAATGGTACAGAAGTCTCATCAATAAATAGAATACAAAACAATACATTGTTATTTTCTACCGTTAACAACTAGCAAAAAGTTTCATTTGTATTTTGTTTCATTACGGAATAAATAGAAACTATTCAAAAAAATATATACAGATGCCGGCATATAAATTGGCAAGAGTAGTTAGTTAGTAGCTATAAACACTTAGTTTATGGCTACTGCGCATCTTTTGTCTCATCTTTTTCTTGCCAATATAAATGCCGGGCAGTATACTGACCATAGACATAGAAAAATTTTCGCTATACTGACTGTTCAAATTTTGAATTTCGAATCATTTCTTCGTTTATAATATATAAATTATGATAAATTTCAATTACTAAAACAAAAGAAAAAGGTTGTTTGAAAAAGGAATGTTTAATTGGAGATATATCTCTGCAATTCGTATTTCACAACACAGTATTATTGTCGCATGTGATACGAGAAAATAAGGTACAGTACGTGTCAGATCATAATGTATAGAATGTGTACGTCTTTCTCCGTTTGAGAAGAATTTATTGCTGATGAGATGTCGTTCTGGGGTTTCAGTACTGCATAAAATTAGAACATGAGGATCAAGCTTATGTGGCGTGATATAGATTTGCTTTTATTATGATTATGAGTTATGAAATCTGAGTGGAATTGGAATTACATACTTACATTTGGTTTCTTAGATTACTGGATTATTTGACATTTTTGGGATTTTGGTTTTGGATAAGTTGACATGTCGAGGTGGATATCACCAAAAATAGCGTCAGAGGTTTTTATTTAATAAGTTGTTACTTAATAGAAAAGGATTTCAATATACCTTTACGTGGAATTTTTAAGGCGTATGGTCTAGTATTTTTAAAAGGTATCACTATTTATTCCCTCGTAGTCATTCGTAGACGTAGATAGCGAATGTGTCAAAAACGACCACTTTTAGCAGTTTTGCTATTTAATTCTAGCTGAGACTACGAGGGAAGTAATGATACCGTTTAAAAATACTAGACTATGGGCCCTAAAATTCCACGTAAAGTTTTCTTAAAATTACAATATTAAATAAAATACACCGTGGCATCACTATTGGGCATACAACCACCTTAATAAGCATTAAGCATTCTATAGTAAATAGATTTACCTGAATACAAAAGAATTCACTCAGAGCTACGACGTATGGTTGATATTACTTACTACATGCGGTACGGTGTTTAATTATAAACAAAAATAAACAAAAACCGCCAGCGTACTTAAAATTAATCAAAAGATTGAAAGCGCCCCAAACGATCTGAGTTTTAATTAATCTCTATCAGGGGTTACATCACAGACTTTAGCCCTCTTATTAATAAACGAAGAGTAACTATATTATTATTAATTGACAGGCAAGCAGTTGAGACAACTGATAAAAGCCTGTATGCAGTTATATCATGGGTTGAGTTTATCTTTCATTAGTTAAAATAATTATTTTAATAGAAAAGTTTTAACTTTCATTAGTTTTTAGGGTTCCGTACCCAAAGGGTAAAAACGGGACCCTATTACTAAGACTCCGCTATCCATCTGTCTGTCTGTCTGTCTGTCACCAGGCTGTATCTCATGAACCATGATAGCTAGAAAGTTGAAATTTTCACAGATGATGTATTTCTGTTGCTGCTGTAATAACAAATACTAAAAACAGAATAAAATTAATATTTAAGGGGGGCTCCCATACAACAAACGTAATTTTTTTGCTGTTTTTTGGTACGGAACCCTTCGGGCGCGAGTCCAACTCGCACTTGGCCGGTTTTTAAATATTTGTCCAATCTATTCTTAAACTGATTCGTATTCTGTGCAGACATCACTTCTTCTAGCAACTTGTTCCAAGCTTCAACTACTCTATTACTAAAGAAATCTTTACACCTAGTTTAACCAAAAAGTAGGAACATGACGCTTTTAGACGTCATACCGTAAGGAGTAATAATTATTGCTAAGTAATAGTTTTGGTTAAACCAGGTGTAAACTTATTCTTCCTTTATTAATAAGGCCGTAAAAGCCCATTCTGAAAGTATTCGCGAGTTAATACAAACAATATCAGATATCTATACTTAATGAGACTACGTCTCTTGACTACTTACAGATGCCCACGATTTTGTACGCGTGAATTGCCCCTTCCCCTCATAAGGGTTTGAGTTTTCAAAAAATATTTCCTAGTGCTTGTCTTTATCCTTATCCTTACTGATATTATAAAAGCGAAAGTCCGTTTCTTTGTTTGTTTGTTACGCCTTCTACTGAACCGATCATCATGAAATTTTGCACACACGTTGTCAGGGGTACAGAAAAATACATAGGGTACTTTTCATCCCGAAAAAATCTTTCGTTCCCGAGGAATAGCAAAAAAAACATTATATGCAGGTCGCAGACGAAGTCGCGGGCGGCCGCTAGTTATAAAATAAATCTTTGTACACCATTTCAAATTCCTAATCCCAATAGTTTAGACTTTGCGCTGAAATGCAAGACAGTTTTTTATTCATTTTTACAAGATAACAAGAAATCCAATATTTTATCCGGAGGTACTGTACCCACTATCTATTGATATACAGTTATTAGAGCATGATATGAACCATTAACCTTATACATGGTTAATTTTAAAGTATATCTAAAAATGAAATGGGGTTTTCAGACCACGTAAATGAACAACTTTTACTATGGACCAACCACGAAATTGCGAAAAAAAATATCTTTCATGAATACGCCCTAAGTCTCCAAAGTGCGGGTGACGTAAGAGAAACTATTTTTTGTGGGGTCTGAGTGAGTGCTGTATTGTCGTTGTTTCTTTGTAAGTGTTAGAATTCTGTTTTATTTATAGTGGCAATACTCGTATTGTGTACGCACATGGCATATATTGCCTGAAAGCGCTGGTCTGCGCCGTCGTCGAAATAAGCACAAGTACGTTAGTATTCACAAATCAGCAGTAAATCTATTAAAGTCATCGTCGATAGTCCCTTTTTTTCCTCGGTCCGTCACTGTCAGTCATGCTGGCAGCGGTCGCGCTGGCCAGGGTCTTTAGTCATCAAAAAGTCTATAACATTGCCAGTGAGCCAAACTAGAAGTTTTTGCTGCGCGTCTTATGTATTTTTTTTCTTTGCGTAGAAATATCACTTTGAAACTTTCGATTTTAAACGATTAATAATTATTAATTTGTTCTTAGTGACAAAGTATAATACTTATTACACCTATCTACCAACAAATGCACAGATATATTCACATTGCTTGAACTTGAATGAATTCTCTCACCACTCTCCTGAATGTCAGAATGGAATAAATTAAACGCATAGTAATTCGAAAATTATGACTCATTAATTAAATGAGCGTAATAATTTTACGCCTAGTTTAATTCAGGCAGTGTATCAACTGAGCCGACACGCTCTAATGAGTTTTGTGGTGGTCTGGAATGGCACCTACTTACTTTAAGCTACCTAGTCTTTAGAATGAAACTTAGGTATACACGGTTAATTTTTAAGTATATCTAAAAATGAAATGAGTGTATCTCTTCCCTATTATATAATCGAGTATGTTACATTTAAAAGTTTCAATATTTAATAATTGGTCAAGATGTTGAGATTTGTTTATGTCCCAAATTTTTACTGATTTCTGGATTTAAAGCTCATTCAAAGAATTACACGGGCGTAATCAAATGTTACTATCTTGTTTGCCTTCGTAAATAATTAAAAGAATGAATCTACGCACGCGTCTTGATATTTTTGTGAGTTTGCCGATTAAACAAGATTTTTTCCGATATTTTCAAACTATTATTTTTTAAATTTTAACTGCACGTTCATATTCAGAAACGTGTTCTGATAAACCATTAATTTTTTAGATATTAACGGTGTATATGAAGTTTTATAATGATAACTTTACAACGATATTTTAATTGAAAATGCTATAAGTCGGAGTGTGCAAAATAACGTGGTGTCTGATTAAAGACGTTTGATAGTTCTTGTTAGGGGACTGGCTAACCAGTCTGAAATTTGTTGTAAAATTTTAAAGACTGGGTGAGATTTTCATGACCTGTATTATAGTGTTACATTGTGAAGATAATTTGATATAAATGACACAGTCAATTTCGATCACACAGAAAATAATTTCCGTTTTCGGAAGAAGACTAAAAATGCGATGTCTGTGCGTGATCTACATAGTATTGTTCCATAAGATTGTATTGACTAGCATTTAAAGCCCTCGCTGTGGATACAGTTTTAACGGATAGACTCAATAAGTGTTCAGCAGTTGTGATTAAAAATTACATACTTAAAACTGACGCGACTGAAATATAAAGTCGGAATGATTAATAATGTTTATGCGCTGTGAAATCAAAATGTTTGAATTCAAAATGACATAGCTAGCACACCTCCATCATTAGCCGATAAGCTTTTTGAACGACCTATCACGGAAATTCCTGGATCTAGGAACATTAACCTGAATTTAGTCTCCTTAGGTAGCAGATAATACTACGCAAAAGTGTAAAATTAAATTATGAGAGAGACAAAAATAGAGATGTAGATCTCACCGGGAAAATTTAGTTTCTGGTCCCAAAATTATGGCTAGTTCGTGATCGGACGTATTATTTATTCAGTAAAATTATTCAAATTTCTGTAACAAAAGCACTCTACTGGGCACCAAATGCTCAAATAAACTAAGAGCCGTCGTCCCTTCATTTAGAATTGTTACTGTTTCAGCTGTTACTCTGAAACTTTCGGTTTAATTATTTTTAAAGCTTTCGACCGACTGTAAATATGAGAAAATATTTGAACGTTTATATTTCTTTAGGGAAACGCGGAAGTGGAAAGTTTGAGAGTGGTATTATTAGTAACTTTGGGATTAGATACTCATGAAATTTCTCTGTAACAAAGGAATGTATAAATTATAAGGGATAAAGCCGCGATGAGGCTGTAAAGATTGTACTGATAATTTTATTTCAATCAGTTAGTTACTTTCACGTTCATTTATCTCTGGAAAGTCCAATTGCAAAACTTTACAATTATGTATTATCTTTTTATTTTATTCGTAAGTAATTAATTTTGTATCCAAAACAATCCAAACTTTGTAAGGTATTTGGTTGGCTTGAACTGTTTGGAATTTACTACTTATTAAATTCAGTTTAAATACAGGCTTTATCAATTAGGAACGATTTATTTACAAGTTACCTACAGGAATAGAAAATATTTTGTAAACCTATGACGTCCATGACAAACTTTGACGATGAAATATCACATATTTTCAATTTATATTAAGTATAGAAAATTAAGTTTCCATATTTTTCTGAAAAGCCAAACTTAAAAGCTATAACCATTCAAATGCAATTTGTTTTCACGAATGTCAAATTAACATTGAAAATACCAATACCAAAATACCTCCTACATACTATATTAACATGTGACTAACGTGAGTGAAAAGCCGCTTTATTTATATGCCACGTGAAAATTTGGCGTCCGTACATCACCCAGTCCGACATAATTTGCTAAGAGAAGCTCCGCCAATATTTTGGACTCCATTTAATTAAAGGGTCCCTTAATAAATCAAGGAAAGATAAATTGGTTTAGTCCCCTTAACCTTGTCGCAGGTACGGGAACGGGTAATTTGAATACGCATTAAGAAACAAGGTACATTTCGGTTATCTGTAACGTAACTTTGAAAGTAAAATATTTAAAAGAGGGATTAAAAAGAGATTTTATTCAAAATAATAATAACAAAAGAGTTTCTATAGTGCTCAACAAACTAAGATTAGTTCGTTGATAGCATTGATAGTGCTAGTCTAGTCTAGGTTTGACAGAAATAGAAACTTTTTTCATCAGCGAACGATTTTTTCGCCGGAAAAATATTACTATCGCTGAAAGTCATGGCGGAACCGGAACTGATTATAACACGAATAAATGAAATTCAACCGTACTAGGGTTTACATAGAGCCTAAATTGAAAACTACTCTTGATCTGAGCCGTCTCGGCCTTATGATATTTCACTGTCAAGCCAACAAAGGCCTGAATGAGTCGCGCACAAAAGCGATATAAATGCTCATGGAATTGCTTCTAGTACTCTCGGATGTTTTCGTCGTAACTTATAACAGGGCCTATTAAAGAAATTTACAAGAAAAAAAGTCCGAATGTTGGCAAAACATTACTTCGACGCGCTCACGCTACGAAATTTACGATTTGATAAACTGCCTCAAAGGATTTTTAGGCACGAAAATGAGCTTAAGAAAACAAATGGAGCCAGTTGTTCATTTTTTCGGTACAATTGTTCATTTTAAAATGTGTATTACATGGGTTTCATTTAAATTGTTTTTGTAAAAAACGAGGGAAAGGGTTTATTTTAGATATTTATGAGTAGAAAATATGTTTAATTTTATGATCACAGAGGGAACCCTTTTCCCATTTCATTTTATTAAAATCTAGTTAGGAAAACACAAAGACGGCTCAATGTCAGCCAGCGGCAATGGAGAGACGCATGCTTGGTGTTGCCCTGCGTGATCTAATAAAAAACCGGCCAAGTGCGAGTCGGACTCGCGCACGAAGGGTTCCGTACCAAAAAACGGCAAAAAAATAATAATACGTTTGTTGTATGGGAGCCCCCCTTAAATATTAATTTTATTCTGTTTTTAGTATTTGTTGTTATAGCGGCAATAAAATACATCATCTGTGAAAAATTTCAACTGTCTACCTGTTGTTGTTATTAATATCGAGCAAAAAACGGCAAAAAAACACGTTTGTTGTATGGGAGCCGCTTTTTAGTAATATGCCGCTTGTTATAGCGGCAACAGAAATACATCATCTGTGAAAATTTCAACTTTCTAGCTATCACGATTCATGAGTTACAACCTGGTGACAGACAGACAGACAGACAGACAGACGGACAGCGGAGTCTTAGTAATAGGGTCCCGTTTTTACCCTTTGGGTACGGAACCCTAAAAACGAGAAGCTCTGTAAAAGAACTAGCAATTGCTCTTCCGAAGTGGCGAATTGGTGGTACCTAAACAATATATAGCGAGAAGAACAGATGGACGTTGGGATGAAAAGTTTTTGGAATGGTGACGTGCACCAGACGACGCTTCTTGAGTGAAAGTAGGCTACGAGTTCGACTAACGATCTGATGAAAATTGTGAGAAGCCGCGCTGGATGAAAAAAACGTAGCATCGATCGTCGTGAAGTTCCCTAAGGAATCCTGTGCCCATCAATGGGCATCGTGCAGCCGATGTCATACAGATTAAGGACAGTTAATAGTAAGTTTTAGACATGAAGAATTCAGGTTAAAGAATGTAAGAATTCAATTTACCTACATTTTAATTTCATACAAAAGTTACAAAACCTGAACTTTAATTCCATACAAAAAAACTGATCTTTCGTTACCGATACTGCGTACCAAAAAACTGACCATCAGCCATTTTTGATGTCCCCTCTGCTGGGGCACAGGTCTTCCTTATGGGTGGATAGGGAGGTTGGGCCATAACCCTCCACGCGGGCCCAATGCGGATTGGTGGGTATTAACGACTGTAAATGCAGTCGGGACCAACGGCTTAACATGACTTCCGAAGCACGGAGAAGCTCGAGATAATAAATTTTTGGTCACCCATCCCATGACCGACCCTTGCGAAAGTTGCTTAACCTCCGCAATCGTTGGGCCAGGCTCTAAACCACTGCGCCATCGAGCTCCTCAAAACTGATACCGACATAATCCCTATTCAGTGTCAGCTTACTTTCCAAACTCATGTTTCTGATATCACGCGTGTCCTTAACTATATTTTCACCGTACAAAATTCAATTTGAATATTTGAGCAGCCCTTGAGTTTGCATTAAGTAATATTTGACACGCATTAAGCACATTAATATCCGTTTGGAACGTAAAAGCGTACGTTACAGAAGATTAGAGGGCTAAACAGCGCCGTGAAACGAATACTTTTGGTAACATACATTACTTAATTAAGAGTCGCTTGCTCGGTTTGTAATCTTATTAATTTGCGTATTTTGAATACTTAAATGGAAAATAATGTGCGCTTTGTAACGAACGAAAAATCATAACCGGTAAAACAACTCGGCCGACTTGCGGCTTTTAATTTTGTAGAATTGAAACATTTATAAGAGAAATAAAAATTTTCAAACTCAGTTGCTTTCTAAGAAGTCATAACTTTTCCTTAGTGGGAAATTTATAGGAACCAAACCCAACATACAAAATTCAGTAATACAATAGGGAATATGCATCAAATGTTTTTAAAACAAAATCAAAAGTATAGTGCGTGAGAAATCAACTGTAATATTAAAACTATTCTCTTGAGTTTTTTTCTCGTGAAAGTTAGCACACAGCAGCACCCACTGAAAACGCTCTATACAAAACAGTTATGACTTGTGACGTCACCTGCGTCACGTTTCAGGCGCGTTTATTATGGAGTAAGCCAAGAATTTTCAATTATCTCCCTAAATTTCGCGTTTAAGTACATATGTGTCATAGAAAATATTATTTCTTATTCAATATTATATTTACTATTTACTAGTACTAATATGGGCTCTGCCTGAAATAAAGAATTAAATAATAATAATAACAATATTTGACTGTTAAGTGCATTATATCCGAAAATGAACAAAAAAAATCGTTATTTTCCCCTGATTTCAACGTGTGATAAAACTAAAATAATTCATTTTTTATTTTTGTTTTTCTTTTCCATCGTGTTTTTATACGTGTCCAGAGCGATCAAGCTCAAATTTATCAAAATCGGTGACTTATGCATATTCCCTATTCATTTCATTCAAAGAAATTGAAGTAGGCAATTGAAATTGTAGTAAGGCAGCTTATTTAGCGTCCTCGCAGACTACAGACTTTCTATCGGCCGATAGTTGGCCGATAGTTTTTATATGAAGAGTCGGCCGATACCAAATCGTTGTAATGTGCGCACTTGCATACTTCTTCATACTGATTAAAGGCCCGACCCAACTATCGGCCGACAGTTTGATCTGTGTTTTGCGGGGACTCCTAGCGGTGGATTTGATCCACTTCATTAAAGAAAATATAAAATAAATTTCACTCAAATTATTAAATAAAAAGTCCATTATATTAAGTGACTTTCCCTTTCAGTGTAATCTGCAGCACGTAAAGAGTGAGATTTTATTGAATCGTTTCGTTCTTTCGTCTTATTTATCGGCCGCGCTTTGCCGGTCGTAAACTTTGTAGCCTATAAGACCATGAATACTTATTTGATTTTTATGTGAAAAGGAAAAATCAATTAGGTCAATGTGCTTTTGACAGATGGCGCTTTTTAAAAGAGAGCGAGATAGAGCAGCAATATTTTTAAAGTCTATTCAACAATAATAACAAACAGATTTAGGTATAACATTATTCTTCGTCTGATTGTAGCACATCTTGAGGCCTAAACGAACTAATAATATCAAATGATCTGGTTTTTCCAAAGGCGCTAATCGCGGTAGGTTTGAACCTACATAATATTAAAACCTACGTTAGTTGAAATAAGGCCATAGTTTAGCTTTGGTGCTATAATATATGAGCTCAAACTATTTTCTTTAGGAAACTTAATGAATGCGCGAATAAAAGTAATAAACAATGCTATTTCCTAAAAGAAAGATTATGACTGTACTTAAAGGGACATGTAGTTTAAAAGGTACATATTTTTCGTTCACCACTAATCTTATGTAAAAATTGTTATACTACATTTTGCAGGATGTTGAAAATCCCGACTAATTTCTAGGTCACGACCTCGTTCCTTTCATTTGCCTTTTAGCTTACAAACTTTTAATAGGACCGAACTGTCAAGAGCCTACCTTTTGTAATAATGACGCGAACGTGTCGCAATTTGCGCGCAGGAAATGGAAAAATTAGCCCCATTTATAATTTCTTTATTTCGAGTGTCTGTGAAAACTCAATGAAGAGCTAAATGTTATTAAAAAAACTGAACGCTGAAAATTAGTTTGGTTAATTTACATTAGACGCCATAGTAAGAGTATAGTTAAATTTTATCACGAATATGACTAAAAGCCGCGTTTGCTGATGCTGGGGCCATACTAAAGCCATAAATTATCGCTTTAAATGTTTCTCAATGTTTTTATGAAAGTACATTTAAGGTCCATCAAGGTGAAAACATAGTCCTACCTAGTTAGAAGTGCTGATTAAATTCAAGTCACGATGGAAAAAAGGTAAAAATAGATTTGATTTCGCTTATCAGGTTCAAGACATATTGAAAAATTGGGAGTCATTGTAAAATTGGGGGTACCTAGGTAAGATGACTTTCGTCATTATAATTTGAATCATTAGATTTTGAATCAAGTTAACTTTGGAAATGTACTGTGTTGTATACGAGTCTGTCCTAGTATCATTATAATATAGTACGAGGAGGATTCCCTTTTGCAAAGTGACATGACGAACATGTTTCCACAAAATTAAATTAACGTCCCACAGAATCAAATTATGCGAATCCACTGATGGTTTACATAGAGGGGATGTCCGGAATGTATAAGTAGGTATGTAATGAAAAAAAAAACTCATAGAATAATGATGATTCTTTTCTTTTTTGTTTGTATCTTTTCAAGTTTTCCCTAAAACTAATTTGAGCCCAGCAGAGATTTAGTGAGAGCCATAAATATATCTGTCAATCATTTTTGTAATAATAATGTGTTTAAAAAAGTTTCAGGTCATCCGTGTTTCTCATTCCTTTGTTATGACGTCGTTTAATTTCATAATTTGTTTAGCCTGGAATTCAATTTGAAAGTGCGAAAGTTACTAGACAAATTTCCGTAGTCGTACAAAGTTATGTACCTACAATATTGATAAATTTAACAGTCAAGCAAGACGTATTTATTATAGATATTGCAAATATTGAGAATATAATCACTATATTACATATTACCACTATACGATCAATTGAAAACATCTATATTTTTTTCTCTTTTTATTCTAATTATAAAAGGCATTCTCTATTTGTCAAAATACGAGTATGGAAAATAAAGTAAAAGTTTTTATTACTTATATTGGAATACTTTATTGCACCTGTTATTAGTAACATTTTTTTAATTAAAAAATATCATCTGATACTTTTAGAATATACTACATAGAACGTCTAGAATAAACTACAAAGCAACTCAAGCTTATTTTAGGGACGAAAGCTCCACAGCTTTTTCATTGACTGTCCTCGTTTTTAAAGTCCATTAAATAAAGTAGGGATCCATTTTTATGGGAATTTTCTTTAGAGAACAGGAAGCATAAACAAATTTAGATAATCGAATGATATTCGTCGTTGGATATACTCAAACTCATTTATTCAGACTAGAACTCTAGTGCCCGTATTTATACGCTCTCAATGTTGAGAGTTATCTTGAGATCATACTTGAGATGCTCTTCTTATATGGACAACATAGCTCATGATCTCAATATAGCTCTCAACGTTGGGAGCTGTTTATAAATACGGGCCTAGGAGTCTTACCACTGAATCACTACGTTTTATTTGCAAGCACTTGTGAATGTCAAAGAAACTGCGCCATTGGTTCGCAAATCCTAGCGGGAGAGCTTGTAATATTGTACTTGCACTTGATTTTGAACCTTACGCTTGAGTTAATTAATGTAACGGAGTTGGACGAACTTCGCCCGATTATCGTAGTTCTTTTCGTTGTAATAGACCCTCCGACAATTACTGCATTTGTCTCGTTCTTATGTAAGGCGTGACTGTTTTTGTATTTTATCTTCTGTACGCTTAGAAAGGAAATTTAGTTCGTACACTGATTTTGATACTAGTTTCGTTATCTGCGTTGTGTTGTCTTACGAATAAAATGTTAAGTACTTAATGATGTTTGATATTGTGATTTAAGTAATTTTCAATTTAAAGTAAAAGTGGCAACTATGTTCCAACCATCTTTCTACGCTAAAACCGACTATTTCCTCAAGCTGGCGACAGGCGCGGTCGCAGCCTGAAATTTTGGGGGAGGTCACTAATAATAATAATTGCTTTTTTGTAAATTTTTAGATGCTTTTTCTATGTGACATGTACGATTTTGGGGGGGGGGGTCATGTCCCCTGTGACCCCCCCCCCCTCGGACCGCGCCTGGCTGGCGAATTATAAGAGTAAATTTATTATGAAACTAGCGGCCGCCCGCGGTTTCACCCGCGTGGTTCCCGTTTCCGTGGGAATATCGGGATAAAAAGTATTCTATGTTATAATCTAGGCTATCTACTATCTGTGTGCCAAATTTCAATCAAATCCGTTTAGTAGTTTTTGCGTGATTGAGGAACAAACATCCAAACATCCAAACCCACAAACTTTCACATTTATAATATTAGTAGGATACCTTAGAATAATAACACCTAGAAGCCGTGTCTGCGTATGCAAAGTGAGGCAACTTATACCAAGCCAGAATGGCTTAGTTTTCAAATTTATATCCTTCATACGTTAACTAATCTTAATTGAAACCCAATAATATAGTAATTAGTCATATAAATATGAGAAAATTGAAACTGTTTTGTACTTAATCGGTATAATTAGGCAATAATGTAGAATAACAATCTGAAAACGGAGCCATTTTGGCTGTTTTAGTTGCCTCACTTTTGACAGTGCATTTTGTAGAGAACTATCGTTCTAGGTGTTATTATTCTAAGTGAAATACCTACATATTTTCACACATGGTATTTTTTTTAAATATCAAGCTGGTGTATAACATAAAAAACCTATAAGAACACAATGGTAATGGAACGAATAGTTGTATCAATTCTCGACAGTTTTACTAACTAACAATGCTGTAACTGAAAGATATACATATTAGAATGAAAAAGATATAATGGCGATTATGTCGAACAAATTTTATCAAGTCACAAATTAATTAAAGGAATAAGAAGCAGAAAATAAAAGTTTTGAGTAAAATATTAGGTAACTTAAGTTTATACTCTCAATTAACTGAACGAATCACCACCATTATAGAAAGTATTATTAAATCGCTAAAACGATGTAAAATGGGGCCCATAATTACGCCGACTATTGTCAGTCGGAGAATTTCAGCCGCCCTTAATTAATTAAAGCTTTTACATGAATTTCTGCGGTAGACTGGTATTTTAGACGACATTTTTCACTTAGAAAAATAACACATGTTTCTATTGTAAAATTAGCTAAATTAATGTTTTCAGTTTATGAAGAAATGATAAAAAGTGAAAGGACCCCGCACAAAATGTTCGAAAAAAGACAATCGGTCAATTTGGCTGAAATTTAGGGTAAATATACCCTGTAACAGGTTGATCAGAACTGTAAAGTTGCAAAGTGAAATAATGACTAGTTTAGAAGATATGGCTTTTTTAATGATGAAAGAAAAAACGGAAAATAAAGAAACAAATCACATATTCATGTTTCTAATTTAACTATTTTTACTTATTAGGTATAATTGTACTATGTAGTCGCATTTAGTCTCCTTAATTTTAAGGAAGCTATCAGTTTCATAAAGTTTCTGTCGCATCTGATAACTTTTTTAGAGTTAAGATAGCCGTAACTTTGAGAATTGTTTGAGTATTTGGCTGCTATTTTAATATGCATAGTTCCCATACACAGTATACAGAAAGAAGGTTCTGATAATCCTTTCTGACGATTGTTTGAGTATTTGGCTGCTATTTTAATATGCATAGTTCCCATACATAGTATACAGAAAGAAGGTTCTGATAATCCTATCTGACGTACAGTACTAGGCACGTATCTTAAAATTTTTTCGACGGAGTGGGGATAAATTCGCGTATGTGCTCTTGTGAGTGACCAATAGCGCGCGCCCCTCTCCCACCGCCCGCGCCCCTCACCGCTACGCATACCCAAAATACGCGTTTCGCGCAATCCCCACCCGATTTCAAGATATATGCCTCGTACTGTATATCTTGTGGTTTTTTGGGGTTCGCCCGTTACGAAGAAAATGTCAAGTATCCGTCCCCGAGAACGCTCCTAACCATTTTTAAAGCGAGAACATAGTATGTACAGTTAAACCTAATAATTAAAAATAATTAAATTAGAAACGTGAAAATGTGATGTGTTTCTTTATTTTTACATTATTTCTTACAACATTAAAAAAAACCGGTCAAGAACGAGTCGGACTCGCGCACCGAGGGTTCCGTACAATCATAAATATATTTGGATGTTACTTTAGTACAGTCTTTAAAAAAGGATAAACGGCAGACAGGTGAAAGGGCGAACAGGCGGACAGTTAATTTACAAATCTTAACCACAGCTGCTTATGGTGACTGAAAAACACATTGCAAACTGTTTATATTACTAAGTAGGAACTTCGTTTATTCGTACGGCAAATAGTAGTAATTATATTAGAACCAGCCACCAATTATTATTGCAGTATTAGGTTGGACCGTCTCTTGACCGATAGTGGAACTATTTTTTTTCCTTAGGTCAGCATTCTTAGGACAGCGCGATCTGTTGACTGGTAGTGAAACTGAAGAATTTTTGTTTGTTTTTTGAATTTCTTAAAAAGTGTGTTATATTGAGACATCGTTTTATTTTTCCTGTAATCTTTACATAAACTACTATCGCATAGAATTATTTCAGATTTTTCTCTTTGCAAACTTCGGAGATAAGGGGGGTGAAAGGTATTTTTTTTACATTTTTCATCATAAGTCGAAAACTTTGCGGCATAAGAAAAAAAAATTTTTTTTATAATGTGCAAACAGCGCTCTTTCATATGATATCCCACATGCCCTAGTCACTTCACATCACTCATCATTTCGCATAACGTTCATACAGAATAAATCATAACGCATATTTTTTTTCCGCATAACCTCTATTGTAATAATATTATATCGGCACATTTCTTTTTTGCATAAATATTTTTGCTATACCGATTACTAATCATACCATTTATTGGCATATCAATCTTAATCATAAATATTCCAAGTCATATTTATCAAATACTAGCAGCCGCCCGCGGTTTCACCCGCGTGGTTCCCGTTCCTGTGGAAATATCGGGATAAAAAGTATTCCATGTTTTAATTTAGGCTATCTACTATCTGTGTGCCAAATTTCAATCAAATCCGTTCAGTAGTTTTTGCGTGATTGAGGAACAAACATCCAAACCCACAAACTTTCACATTCATAATATTAGTAGGATCATAATGTTACCGGGTAGAAATTATACTAACAAATTAGTTACACCGTAAATTAAATTTATTTATATGTTTTATAGTTTAGAAACTTTGCTATAATTGAAGCATAGGCGTATAGAGTTGACCATGACCATCAGGCAGGCAACATGCAAGCAAGCATGCAGCATGCAAGCAAGCATGCAGCAAGCAAGCAAACATGCAGCATGCAAGCAAGCATGCAGCATGCAAGCAAGCATGCAAGCAAGCAAGCAGCATGCATTCAAACATGCATCATGCATGCAAGCATTGTGGAGCTCCGCTGCGAGTGGTCAAAACACTAACCTAACCTAACCTACCTATAGTGCTTAATTTTTTTTCTTTATAGCGGGGGCCCCCTGCAACCCCCGGCAAGCATTTTGCAAGCAAGCACCCAACATGCAAGCATGCATGCAAGCGAGCATGCATGCATGCAAGCAAACAACCAAGCAAGCACGCAACATGCATGCAAGCATTATTAAGCTCCACCCACTTCACGCGCTCCGCTACGAGTGGTCAAAACACTAACCTAACCTAACCCACCAATGTCAAAGTCAAAGTTAAAGTCAAAATAAAAATACCTTTATTCAAATAAACTTAGTAACTAAGCGCTTTTACGTTTTCCTTCGTTTCAGACTTTTTTAACTGACAAGAAGGTAGCATTAAAAGTTTTTCTTCAATAATAATAATTACTTAAATTGGTTATGCTTTTTTATATTATGCTTTAAAACATTAGTACCTACCTACTTATGTGCATTTTTTATTACATAGTTAAGCAAAATTATATTAACCATAAAAAAAGATTATTATTTACAATGTTACGTTACGTATTTATCTTATATTTTTTAGGTAATCTGAATTAAAATGATTCTTCCAGAAATCGTTTCTGACTTGAATATTTATGGTTAAATCCATTATAAGTGCATAATGGATTTAACCATAAATATTCAAGTTGAAATTTTAATCATTTGGTTCCCGCCGTGGGGTGGTTCCACTCATGATTACAAGCAACTTTTACTATGGGGCCAACTCTCCTGCTCGCAAAAAAAAATCAGCTGTTCAAACAAAAGTGCGGTACCTACTCGACCTTAATGTATGGAACAGCTGATTTATTTTTGCGAGCAGGAGAGTTGGCCCCATAGTAAAAGTTGCTTGTAATCATGAGTGGAACCACCCCACGGCGGGAACCAAATGATTAAAATTTCAGCGTGTATAATTCAGGTGTATGTAACTTTTAATTGAGCGGAGCTCGGTGACACTGGTTTAGTGCCTGGGGGTCTATTACGAAAAGTTTAATGCGTTACACGCAGCTGCGTCCGTGCTTCGTTTTGATTGTTCCCTATTACAAATCACTTTCGTATGCGATATTGCGAAGTAATTGCGTGAGTTTGACAGTTTTTCTCTAGTGTATCCGACATTGTTCGTTTAGTAGTCTATGAACTACGGTAGCCAAATTCAAAATTTTTGTTATAATTACAACCATCGAACTGCGGACGATTATCGTGGCCAAGTGACTGCGTTACGCAATTGCGTACGTTATTTTCGTAATAGGCCCCCTGGCCCTGCGATTGCAGAGGTTAAGCGTTTTATGCAATGGTCAATTATCTCGAGTTCCTCCGTGCTTAGGAAGGCATGTTTAGCCGTCGATCCCGGCTCCATTTGCAGTCGTTAACACGCACCGATCCGCATTGGGCCTGCGTGGTGGGTTATGGCCCTTCCTCCTTATCCACCTATAAGGAAGGCATGTGTCCCAGCAATGGGGACATTCAAAAAGGCTGATGACGAACTTTTAATTGCACTAAAGCTTTGAGAATCTCATACTTTCAGGGTTGGCCGAATGTGTACATTTTAGCTACTTGTAAAGAGTTAGTGACGGTCCGGTCGTTTGCATACATTAAACGGAGCAAACGTGCAAAGGTGTATTTTAATCTTTGTTGCCTCAAAGTTATTACGTTTTGAAGTGAAGAGTAATTTCCACAGCGGAATTAAGAGAGATTTTGCTACTTTTTTATGTTAATATAAAAATAAAAGTAAGATGCCTTTGACCTACGATAAGATTCCTATTTGAATAAGAGTACATTTTCATAATCATTATTTTGCTCTTCGTCGTCAGCCAATTTTGTTGTTATTGCACTATCTGTATAGTGCCCCAAAAGGTCTGTACCTTGTTTTGTATTTTCTAGAGTACCTAGAACTTAAAGTTCGTACAGCAACACTTTAGTTTCATTATTTTAACAATGTGCGAATTGACAGCTATGGTGAAACTGACAGAAGTATTGTTCTATGGTCTGTGGGCTGACATCATCAGCAGAGCACAGGGTAAAAAAAATTGTTGAACATTTATCCCGTGACCAGAGGTCACAAGTCAGTTCTTGGGCGAGCCAATGAAGAGAAGCTAACTTTTTTGGATAATTATATTTTTCGATGGTTATTAGTTTATTTATTTATGTTTGTTTAAATTATCATGTCGGTGTAAGTTTTTACAGTATTTAAGTCTAACAAACTCTTAATTAAAATTGAAGAATGTTAAATCACAACTCGCACTTTGTTACCGCACCATAACTTTATGTTTCCTCCTTATTTACAAAGTTTTGAGTTTACAAGGCCGGCACTTGGGCTTCGGAGCTGTAAACAAAATTCGACCCACATTTCAAGCTGGGTCTATTTGTATTAGCTCTCCAAGTTATTCATTTTAATGAGGGTTCCAAAAGTATATAGGAGTACTTTTACTTGGATGAAGATACAACAGATATACAGGGTGGAAAAAAAGACGGTAGGTTGAAGGAAAGTACCCTAAATATCGATTGTGGCATATTTTACTGAAATAAAAGCATAAAAGATTTTTGATAAATTGCTTGTCTCAGCTGGGAATCGAACGGACTAAAATCCAAAAAAATAACTTTCTGTACTTTTATGATATTTCTTCTAAATAACATGTATCTTAAATTATTAAATTGAAGTTAAACTCGAGAAATATGAAAAAATGGTGTAAAAAAACTTTGTTGTAATTACCTACTTAATCTTCCTAATTTTTTTGAAGTGCATTTTTTAAATGAAGTCTTATTTCAGATAAATTTCCTACCTTCAATATTTAAAGTACTTTCCTTTCGTGTGGAAAAGTTTTGGGACATTCTGTTTAATATGAGAATTTAGTTTTTTTAGTTATTTAGTAATTTTAATGTCCCCACTGCTAGGGCACAAACTTTCCTTATGGATGAATAAGGGGATGGGCCATAACCCACCAATGCGGATTGTTGGGTGTTGACCACAGAACAAAGAAATGTTTTTATTATTGTGTGGTATTGACGAAAGCAAAATCCGGCCATAAACAACGGTTTTATGTGCTTTACGAAGCACGGAGGGGCTCGATATAACAAATTAATGGTCACCAATCCCATGACTGACTTGTTAAAGTTGCTTAACAGTTGTAATTGCAGGGCAAAGCATTGCCCACTACGACGCCGACGTCGAGAACCTGATAATTTAGTATAAGTACTAACTTTTTTCTCGAGGAGCTCGGTGGCGCAGTGGTTTAGCGCCTGGCCCAGCGATTGCGGAGGTTAAGCAACGTTCGCAAGGGTCGGTCATGGGATGGGTGACCAAAAATGTATTATCTCGAGCTCCTCCGTGCTTCGGAAGGCACGTTAAGCCGTTGGTCCCGGCTGCATTTGCAGTCGTTAACACCCACCAATCTGCATTGGGCCCGCTTGGTGGGTTATGGCCCGTCCTCCTTATCCACCCATAAGGAAGGCCTGTGCCCCAGCAGTGGGGACGTTAAAATGGCTGATGGACAGACTAACTTTTTTAGAAATAAGGGAATGAAATAGAAATTTTACAGTCAAATTTATCAGATAAAATTTTAAATGCATTAGTTTACGAAAGTTATTTTACGTAATGGGTAACAATAAACAGTACACACAATAAAGTTTAACAGCGTTGTGTATTTTAACGATGCGTTTAATTAAACTACTTTATGAGGGAGAATTTCACAGCTGGTGCACTTAAGGCAGCAAGACTTAATTATATTATAATTGGTTGTGTTTAAAACGCTTTTAATGTCCTAAAAGCACTAAAAGACTAAGAAAAACCGTAAAATAATGGGGTAGGTTTACCTTATGAATACTGACTCGCCCACCAACGGTTCTGTATTTTTTTATTTGAGATATAACCTCGAAATTATCTTTTCAACACACTTGCTCGTAAAGTGAGCCCTAATACATCGCTTTTAGGGCCATAAACCGAGCTATAACAAACGCGTGCAATAATATATAAAACACTAGGTTGTTATAGAATTATCCCTACAAAGTTAAATTAGTACCCTAATGCAAGTTACTAGGCGAGCAAACAAAGCATTCTCAATTTAACCGGGTAATACAGTTATTTTTTTTATTAACAACAAAGAGGTTTTATTCTGCTGAAAATTCATATTCATTTTTGAAATAAATAAATGTGTAAGTCCTTAATTGAGTCAAACAATTATTTATTATTATCAAATTATTAATAACTCACAATATTTTTCACTTATCAAGCTTACGCGCTCACTAGACATGAAATAAAACATTTTTTAACGGATACTAGCGCGGTTTTATTGAATGTACTTTGGTATTTAGTTGGTATTTGGTATGATTTTTGGTTTTCCCGACGTTTCGGCACCTTTGCAGCTGCCGTTAAAAAGTGTTTTATTTCATCACAATATTTTGTTATAAAATATTAAAATATATGCATTTTATCACTTAAAATTATAATTTTGAAGTAGGCTGTATGCTCACTCACCCATTTGCTCGCAAAATATTCTTGCATTAGGCGTGTGAAAAAAACAAAAAAAAACCTACGCGCCTTTTCCCATAATTGTCATAGGTATTTTGTTTTTATCGTATTTGTTGCTGTGTGGTAAATTACTTTGTATTTTCCTCGCAAGTGTGTTGAAAAACGTCGTATGAAACTCGTGAGCTTTTGCTCATTGCACACTCGGCTGAGTTACGCCCTCGCCTACGGCTCGGGCTGCAACCCACAGCAACCCAAGCTAACTTGTCTCATAATGTACTATTTACAGATTTTTTGCTTTGCTTGTGTTGTGACCTTTGCTTCCTGCCAAGTGTCAAGATTCAAGGAAATAACCAATAGTTTTAGATTTCGACGGAGTCAATGCTACAAATAGCTGTGTCCTTTGGTAAAGCTAAACCAGCTTAATAACTTTAAAGTTTTAAAAGATCGTGATAATTAAAATTATTTTTCACTTCTCATGCTCGTAAAGTTCGTCCTTATGTTGGGTATAGGCTGCATAAAATCGCTTTTTAGGATTCCGTACTCAAAGGGTAAAAACGGGACCCTATTACTAAGACTCCGCTGTCCGTCTGTCTGTCTGTCTGTCTGTCTGTCTGTCTGTCACCAGGCTGTATCTCATGAACCGTGATAGCTAGAAAGTTGAAATTTTCACAGATAATGTATTTCTGTTGCCGCTATAACAACAAATACTAAAAACAGAATAAAATTAATATTTGAGGGGGGCTCCCATACAACAAACGTGATTTTTTTGTTGTTTTTTGCTCGATATTAATAACAACAACAGCTAGACAGTTGAAATTTCCTCAGATGATGTATTTTTGTTGCCGCTATAGGAAAAAATACTAAAAACAAAATAAAATTAATATTTAAGGGGGGCTCCCATACAATGAACGTATTTTTTTCCGTTTTTTGATACGGAACCCTTCGTGCGCGAGTCCGACTCGCACTTGGCCGGTTTTTATGCTCTAGTGCATAAAGTAAAATCTTCGTCTAAGTCTCAGACTTTAAGACAAAGGTCGTCAGGTAAAAAGCCACACACGCATTTTAACTTCGTTGAATTAACTTGTTATTTCATTCTGTTTCTTCATTTTAGGGTTCCGTACCCAAAGGGTAAAAACGGGACCCTATTACTAAGCCTCCGCTGTCCGTCTGTCTGTCTGTCTGTCTGTCACCAGGCTGTATCTCATGAACCGTGATAGCTAGACAGCTGAAATTTTTACAGATGATGTATTTCTGTTGCCGCTATAACAACAAATACTAAAAACAGAATAAAATAAATATTTAAGGGGGGCTCCCATACAACAAACGTGATTTTTTTGCCATTTTTTTTGTACGGAACCCTTCGTGCGCGAGTCCGATTCGCACTTGGCCGGTTTTTTGTTGTGTTTTGTTGTGTTAATACTTTTTTATTTTTGAAAATGGGTATCAATTTTATTAAAGACCTTGATAAAAAAACTTTTTTGTTCAATTTTTGAATATGGGTATCAGATGAAAGGCCTTGATGAGCACATTCCAAAAATAGATATTTTGTCACAAAAAAATAAGAAACAGATATTTTTTTTTATTTTTGACTATGGGTATCAAATGAAAGGCCTTCATGAGCACATTTCAAAAATATATAATTTGTCACAAAAATTTATGGTATTTTTTTTATATATTTTTACATTATTGTTGTTTAATTTCCTCACAATCAAAGTGAAAAGCAGAGTGTATAACTCGTACATAAAGCCTATTTTACCCTCGATATATACGTCTCGGGTAAAGCGCTTTTTATGCTCTAGTGCATAAAGTAAAATCTTCGTCTAAGTCTCAGACTTTAAGACAAAGGTCGTCAGGTAAACAGCCACACACGCAATTTAACTTCGTTAAATTAACTTGTTACTTCATTGTTTCTTCATTTTTTGTGTTATACTTAATACTTTTTTATTTTTGAAAATGGGTATCAATTTTATTGAAAGACTTCGATAAAAACATTTTTTTTTCAATTTTTGGATATGGGTATCAAATGAAAGGCCTTGATGAGCACATTCCAAAATTATATTTTTTTAATAAAAAAAGGAGTTTTTTTTCAATTTTTGAATATGGGTATCAAATGAAAAGCCTTGATGAGCACATTCCAAAATTATTGAGATTAAAAAAAGAGTTTTTTTTTTCAATTTTTGAATATGGGTATCAAATGAAAGGCCTTGATGAGCACATTCCAAAAATAGATATTTTGTCACAAAAAATTAAGAAAAAACATTTTTTTTTTTAAATTTTTGACTATGGGTATCAAATGAAAGGTCTTGATGAGCACATTCCAAAAATATAGAATTTGTCACTAAAATTTAAGTTTTTATTTTTATTTTTACATTATTGTTGTTTAATTTCCTCACAATCGAAGTAAAAAGCAGAGTGTATACTCGTATACTCGTACATAAAACCCATTTTATGCACTTGTTGTACAATCTACTATTATTAAGGTACTATTATTTGTTCTTGTCAAGAGAGTATTTACCGGAGGAATGTTAATAATATGAAGGCACCAATACCAGTTTACAAGCTGACCGCAAATAAACCAGGCATTAGAAATTAGCGCAGACGAAATGAGAATGTATACCTAAGCGACACTATAATAGATCGAAAATGTTAAATGCACAATAAAATGCTTTATTACTTTAGTGAGACAGACAGCCTTGGCAGTTTATTCGCCATAGATTGGATCCTATATAGATTATATGGGTTTAATGTTCTGGTCTAGATCTTTTAGCTCTAATTGTTTTTTTTTGTCCCAACAAATTCGATTAGGCCCGGTCGTTATAAATAAAGTTGAATTATAAACGGTTATACCCTGGAGTCGAGACAAACGAAGCTTCAAAGGTAGCGTCGAGAACCTTAGAATAATAACACCTAGAAGCCGAGTCCTTGTATATAAAGTAGGGCAAAAAAAAAACCGGCCAAGTGCTAGTCGGACCCGCGTACGAAGGGTCCGTTCCATGGCAAAAAATCACGTTTGTTGTATGAGAGCACCCCTTAAATATTTATTTTATTCTGTATTTGGTATTTTTTGTTATAGCGGCTTAGGGCATACAGAACTCTAAGTATAGCGGCAACAAATATACATCATTTGTATAAATTTCAACTGTCTAGCTATCACGGTTCATGAGATACAGCCTGGTGACAGACAGACGGATAGCGGAGTCTTAGTAATAGGGTCCCGTTTTTACCCTTTGGGCACGGAACTACTAAAATAGTAACTAATCCCCTACAGGTGGGGAAATTTAATCTATTTCGTTCTTATGGGTACAATTAGTTAACGAATGAAGGATAAAAATCTGAAAACTAAGCCATTTTGGCTCACTTTTGTTCGCCTCACTTTTGACAGCTGTGATATAACAACAAACATACAAAGCGGGAACTATTTCTAGGTTCTTATTATTCTAAGGCAAAATAACCAAATAAGATCATGAAAAAACTTTATACGATAATATCCGTAAAAGTTTTATAATCTAATGTCTAAAATTCTAAAAAAGGAAAACTTCTTTAGCGGCGTTGTACGCTTTTTTGTAATGGGGAAAAAATGCTAAACTAGCGTCAGTAAGAATCACGTGGCTGATCGAAAATGCGTAAGACGGATGTGACGGATGGAGAGTAGACAGCTGGCGGCGGAAGTATCCCCCTCTCTTTCTACGGGGCGCGTTGAAAATGGCGGCGCGTCATTTTAAGACGTAAACACTAGTGTCATCAGCAACGCGCTCATTTTGAAAATGGAACTAATAGCAGCGATCTCTTCGGTGAAATCATAGACTTATTTATACTCTGTGACTAATAAGTATAAATCGTAGAATGCGTGCATGTAGAAATTAAAACCGGTCAAGTGCGTGTCGGGCCACGTACAGTAGGGTTCCGTAGGTACATTATACCATACCATATTTTAATACCGCTATCATTTTTCGTCTGAAAAAATAACTTTGTTTTTCACAGTGTTTGTATGAATGACAAAGTTATATTTGCGGTTTTGGAAAATGAACTATATCTCAAAAACTAATTACTGTGTCTCTTTCAAACTAATTTTCGTTGAAAGTGTTTATTAAGATCTATAGTTTATATTTTTTTTAGATTTTTCACCCTCTTACTTTAAAAGTTAAAGGGGGGGACACACATTTTACCACTTTGGCGGCATATATCTTTCAAACGGTTGACTTTATTTTTAAAGACCTATATTTGACGGATATTTTTAAAGACCTATCTATAAACACCCCACAAATATTGGTTTGATGAAAAAAAATATTTTCAGTTTCAGTTCCATGTATGGGGGCCCCCTCTTAATCTTTTATTTTTTTTATTTTTGTATAAAAATCGTTAAGCGGTTTACAGTATACACCTACCTACTAAGTTTCAACTATGTAGTCTTAATACTTTTGGAATAAAGTGGCTGTGACATACGGACGGACAGACAGACAGACATGACGAATCTATAAGGGTTCCGTTTTTTGCCATTTTGGCTACGGAACCCTAAAAAGACCACTGGCGCGAAATCTTTAGAATTTTTCTCTAATTACAAACTGATTGAATTGTGTGACTATATAGTAATAGGAAAGAATTAATTTTAATCATTTGCCGCTAATTTCAAAATATCAAAAATGCACAACGTTAATATTCAAATTTCACTTCTGCCGGCACTCCCAGAGTGCAACCCGATTTTTCTACTTGTGATACCTATATTCTCTGCTTGAACGTCATTTTAGTCGGACTTAACAAATGAATAACTTAATTAATTACATTAATTACGTTCGATTTCCCCCTGAATAATAGAGGCGAGTTGCTCAGTCTACAATAAAGTTTATCTTATTTATAACTCACTTATTATAGCTTCGGTTGGCAACAGTGTTTGGCTTTAGAGTATAATATAGTATTGGCAGGTTTGGCAGTCAGTACACGATATGCTTTTAGAACAAACCCTAATCGCTTTTTAATGGTTTCATAGGTAACCATGAAATAATTTAACTTGACTCTGTGGCTTATGTTAGGCTAACTAACCATTAATATTATAAGTACAGTAGGTTTAATACATATCTGTCATCTAGGTTTTATGAAATGCAATGTAAAACCTGAATATGATAATTTTAAACGTTGAGCTTATGAATTCTGTAAAAATAAAAAATAAAATAATTTTCTTGGTTATCTTTCTGAATAAACTATAAATTCAGAATATCAAACAAATTTTCCAGTTTTCACATCCTGCATTATTTTCAAAAAAATATCTAAATAAACTTACTTTTAATTTCAAAACGCATTTTAACGTTTGTCTTGTTAGATCTATAGTCAGCAAAATAAAAAATTCTGTGTCGATTTAAATATGCTAATAATATCCATTGAAATACAGAGAAAAGCCGAGCACTGTGGCACGGTTACTTCGTCCGAATGTATTCCGAAAGTTTTGCCTTTATGTCCGGCAGTTGCAGCCGGTGACGAGAAAGCGTTGGTAATTTTGTGAGAATTCCACTGCATATATGGATTACTGCAGTAAATTCCGAATACTAACATACTTAAGGAATAAAACTGTGTAGTACGTAGATTTTGAACTAGATGTTTGGTATACTAAGTTTTAAGCTCTTTAGCGCCCACTAAAATGTAGACAGACATGTTTCCATTTACTACTCCAGATTTCAGTTATGTAATTACATTGAGGAATTTCTAAGTTCAAATTAACTGAAAAGATAAAAAATGAGCTATGAAAAAATAGTAAAACATTTTTTATAGTATTTTTGGGATTATTTCACTTTTATCATTATTGTTAATCATGAACCTATACTTCTTTTGACGATGTCAAATGTCACGTGCAGATTAGCACCTAAAAGCACTCATAAAAACCAAATATCATAATAAATAATAAAAAACTTATTATATTACTTTGCCAAATATATATTGTATCGTGAGAGAAATACGAGTTGATATCGATACGATGTTCAAGGGTCAATAATAATGTTATTATAATATTTATATCCTCATTTTGGATTGCAATGAATATCACAATATTTTAGTAGAGTTTCCATTCACTATTTTACAAATGAAAACAAGATTTACGTTTATACGTTTTAGATATTCCATGAGTCCAAACAATGATCTTGGATTGCAGTGTCTTACCTATAGATAGTCTTTTGTTTTAAACATTTATTTACACGAACTGGCTGGCAACAAAACTTTTTAATAAAATGCAATGCTATTTAAATAAAAAACAAATTAAGAAAGCCGGTTACAAACAAACGAATAATAAATAACTGTCTAATGCATTTCCAATTAGTATAGAGAAACTCAATGTTTTCACACTAGGCGGGGTGAAGCCAGTGGGATCAGCATTAATCCAATTTGGCTTGTTTTCTTTTTAGCTACAACAGCTATTTCGATGCTAAAAGGTCAAATTGTTCACTTTAATTTAACAATGACCTAACTGATCGTATTTTGTTTCCGTTGAAAAATTATTCTATACCTATATATCCATACATAAAACATAACCCAGGTAACCTATCATACTTTCGAAACTTTTCTGTTCGAATTTCAGTTGTTCGAAAACGGTACGTCGACGTTTTAAATATCAGATTAGCTGTTTTACATAATTTTGTTAGAACATAGACTTATTTTACTAATGTTTCACTTTCCAGAAAAACGCTAACTCAATTATTTAATCACTTTTTTCTTTTCACAGATGTTTTATTAACCATGATTTTCTTTTCTAGAAATTATTAAAGATAGAAGTAACTTTTGATAGATTTATCTGTTGACAGATGTTTTACTAGGTAACCTTTCATTATTTCGAAACTTTTCTGTTCGAATTTCAATTGTTCGAAAATAGTATGTCGAAGTTTTAAATATCAAATTGGTTGTTTTACATAATTTTGTTAAAACATAAACATATTTCACGTATGTTTTATTTTCCAGAAAAACAGTTGCTCAAATATCAAATCACTTATTTTTCTTTAGACAGATGTTTTTCTAACCATAATTTTCTTTACTACAGATCGAAGTAACTTTTGATAGAATTCGTGTTTCATAACATTTAATTGATTTAGAAAATTCGGTTGTATTTTTAACCCTAATATTATTTTCTTTTAATGCAAAGACCATTAGGTTAGGTTAGGTAAGTGTTTTGACCACGCGCAGTGGAGCGAGCAAAGCGAGCGGAGCTTCATAATGCTTGCTTGCATGCTGCATGCTTGCTTGCATGCTTGCTTGCATACTGCTTGCAAAATGCTTGCCGGGGGTGCAGGGGGGCTGGCCCCCCTGCTCGGGGGGGTAAGAAAAACTTTTAATGCAAAAACCATTAGGTTAGGTTAGGTTAGTGTTTTGACCACGCGCTCCATAATGCTTGCATGCATGTTGCATGCTTGCTTGCATGCTGCATGCTTGCTTGCATGCTGCATGCTTGCTTGCATGCTGCATGCTTGCTTGCATGCTGCAGGCTTGCTTGTATGCTGCATGCTTGCTTGCATGCTGCATGCTTGCTTGCATGCTGCATGCTTGCTTGCAAGCTACATGCTCGCTTGCAAGCTACATGCTTGCTTGCATGCTGCAAGCTTGCTTGCATACTGCTTGCAAAATACTTGCCGGGAGGTTAAGGGGGCTGACCCGGGGCCTGAGGCCCTCCGCTATAAAGAAAAACTTTTAATGCAAAAACCATTAGGTTAGTTATTAGGTTAGTGTTTTGACCACGCACAGCGGAGCGAGTGGAGCTCCATAATGCTTCCATGCATGTTGCATACTATCTGAGATTATAATGTAACTATCTGAGGTTGCAAAAATAATTTCTTAGATGTTTAGTACCTATTTCTTAATTTTAATTTCGAATTCAAGATAGGTATAAGATTCTTTGTCAGATAAAGTGTTGTATTTTATTAATATTGAAAACGTTTTTCTGGATACTACAATCATCTAAGAATAATAGTTTCGGCCAAATGTTGAGTGGGATGTCAAAACATATGGAATTTGAAAAAAATATAAGTGAAATTCGGAGTTTCAATAATTTGTCAATTGTGTTTTCGGTAAAATGAAATTTAAGAAAAACAAATAAAAAGGAAATCGCTTTCGGTAAACTAACATTCGAACAGAGAAATTTCTAATTTTAGATACGTATAGGATTCTAATTATTTGTTAGATAAAGTGTTGTAATTTAATAATATTGGAGACGTTTTTCTGGATACTAAATCATCTATCAATAATAGTTTCGGCCAAACGTTGAGTGGGTTGTCATAACATATGGAATTTGAAAAAAAATATAAGTGAAATTCTGAGTTTCGGTAATTTGTCAATAGTGTTTTCGGTAAAATGAAAATTATGGAAAACAAAAAAGAGTAAAACGATTTCGGCAAACCGAAATTCGCACACAGAAATTTCGAATTTAAGATAGGTAACCCATAACCCAACATATCCAAAACATATCCCTAGAAAAATACTAATATGATTTGCACATTAATCCATTTGACTATATTGTTGAATCATCAACTTTACAAACGATGTGTATTCAAGGAAAAAATTGAATGTTATTTTGTAAACGCAACATATAACAATTTAGTTTCAGTTTTGACGCTTAAAATAATTGCTATAGTCACACTGCCCGAAAATCTAAAAGTTCCCATTAGGCGTTTGAGTCAGTAAAATCCGGAGCATGAAATTGGATAGAGAATCGGTTTGGACATAGTAATTTACCAGTGAGTTCGAGTTACAGGAAAAAAATGTTTAGGAGGTATTAGGTACGTACAAACATTAAAAATTTGTCTCCAAAAATTACAGACCAAATCATTACAAGTTGCTGTTAGTTAATACATGTTTTGAGGTTAGGTTAAGTTAAATGGTTTCATATCTTATGTCTTTATCATTAAATACAACACAAAATATTGTAAATTGTATGTAAAACTTCGTCGTTTTTATTTTAAAGCAGAGTGCTCTCGTATTTATTTTACTCGAAAGTGTTCCAATCTCTATGAATAACCACTTAGAATTTGCATGGAATGGTCAAATTGCAACCGACGCGGTCACTTTAAAATAGGCGGGACAAATTGATATCCGGTTAGTGGCAGTTTTCCTCTGTAAGGAAATTAAATGTCAATATTAACATTCTGAATTTTAAAACTTCGAGTAAGGTAGAGTCTGTGCGGAAAGAGAAATGACTTGGGATTTGTGCTTGATCACCGTTTTTTGTCATGTTGACTACACTGTTATACATACTCGTAATAATAGAGCGATTGTCTTGATAGATATCAAGATATTACAGTTGCACTAAAACGTGACAGTGCCGTCAACATGTCAAAAACGGAAATCAAGCACAAATCCCAAGTGGGTTCTCTTTTTAATAATAATAATAAAAAGTTCTTTATTGCACCAAATCACAAAATAATTTCAACAAGAATTACATACAAGAAATTGTGCACTTCAGATTTATATTATAATTATATCAGACATCAAGCAGAGGTCCCCAAACTAGGCAAACCTGTATCTTGAGAACCCAACTGTTTATTATAAATAGAGAGAAGCTACTTTTTATATTTAGAATTATTTAATTAAATATGCAAGCAATTTTGAAAGGAAAATATTAGGATCAAATCAAAACTACTACTAACTAACTTTCCGAACAGACTCTACCTAAGTATTTTGAAAAATAATGACATGATATTATTTTTCAAAATTAAGACTTCATTTTCTCAGATAAAAGAGAATTTAATATCGATTTCCGATATTATTTTAAATTAATCAACTGTACTGTGTATTAACTCAGCTATGCTTCAGCAGCATTGCGCAGAATGCCACAGAAATGCTGATTTTCAGACAGCTCCCTAGGTAAGGTGGTGACTTTTGCGGTAATATTATAATTATACAAATAAATATGCCATTAAATAAATAAATAAAAAAATATTACCGAGTTCTTACACACTTCACAGCCTTCTCCCGGCTCCATCATCAGATCAGCTCAATTATACCATATTGCATTGTCTTCTAATTCTAACCTATGTTCAAAGTTTCAAGTCTCTAGCTCATCGGGCAGCTGGGGCTTTTGGCATAGTGGTAATCATATTTCTTTTTATTTTTGGCGGGGATTTCGGAAATAATTGCGGCACACGATGAAACCTATGTATATCGTATATAAGGGATCTATAGAAGAACAAAAAATATATACAAACAATGCCTGGCCCTTTTAGGCAATGTATGAAATATAATGAATATTGATATCTATTTCACACATTACCTAGGCAGTGTATACAATGACTAGGCATTGTATAGAATGCCTGCTGGTCCACCGGCAATGTGTATAATAAAAAGATTTTCGAGAATAGATTCGAGGGGGGATCGAGGGGGGCTTGGGGAAAGCTCGAGGGGGGGGCTTGAGGAAAGCTCGAGGGGGGGGAGCTCGGGGAAAGCTCGAGGAGGGTTCGATGGGGGGCTCGAGGGGGGCTCGAGGGGGCTCGAGGGGGGCTCGAGGGGGGCTCGAGGGGGGCTCGAGGGGGGGCTCGAGGGGGGCTCGAGAGGTGCTCGAGAGGGGCTCGAGGGGGCTCGAGGGGGGCTCGAGTGGGGCTCGAGGGGGCTTGAGGGGGGCTCGAGGGGGGCTCGAGGGGGGCTCGAGGGTGGCTCGAGGGGGCTCGAGGGGGGCTCGAGGGGGCTCGAGGGGGCTCGAGGGGGGCTCGAGGGGGCTCGAGGGGGCTCGAGGGGGGCTCGAGGGGGGCTCTTTGGAATCGAACCTGTTTTACTCCTGTAGGTCCCGCGTATAGGTTAGAAATTTAAGGCGAGCGCGGAGCGCAGCGGAGCGTGAGCCTTAAATTTCGAGGTTATTTTTTTATAACAGACAACAGAAATTTGAGTTTGGAATCGAACCTGCTTCACTCCTGTAGGTCCCGCGTATAGGTTAGAAATTTAAGGCGAGCGCGAAGCGCAGCGGAGCGTGAGCCTTAAATTTCGAGGTTATTTTTTTATAACAGACAACAGAAATATACTTATTTTACACATTGCCGGTGGACCAGCAGGCATTGTATACAATGCCTAGGCAAAGTATAAAATGATACATTGCCTGATCGTTTTAGGCATTGTATACAATGCCTAGGCATTGTATACAATGCCGGATTATACACCTTGCCGGTAACATCTATACAGGATCTTTAACATGGAAAAATCAGTAATTATGATTACCACTATGCCAACCGCTCATGGAGGTTCAAACCCACAAATAAACAAGTAAGCTACCTAATGTATGTAAATAAATGTATTAAAAATCTCTTTTCTTAACCGTGATATTGATTCACGAGTATGCTATAGATATACAGAGTTTTTTATACCTCTACTTACAAGTAAGTTAGAGGAGAAATTACAAAATAAAAAATTAAACGCCTGATAAGCTTGAAGAAAACTTTCGTAATTAATGTAATTTTTAAAGTGAAAACTTCTTTAGCGGCGTTGTACGCTTTTTTGTCATCAAAATTTTAAACTCGCGTCAGTCGGGATCACGTGACCCTGATCGAAAATTTGTAAGACGGATGGAGAGTAGACAGCCGGCGGCGGAAGTATCCCCCTCTCTTTCTACGGGGCGCGGCGAAAATGGCGGCGCGTCATTTCAAGACGTAAACACTAGTGTCACCATAGCAACGCGCTAATTTTTTAATTCAATGTCAAAACTCTAGATTTTCTGTCAAGCCATGGATAAGACTTTCGTACAATACTGTTCAGTATTCGTAAATTCAAATGCAGAGTAAATTCGTAAGACGGCAATTCGTGAAAATTATTCCCTAACCATCCAAAATATCAAAAATGGACAACGTTAATATTCAAGTTTTCACTTCTGCCGGCACTCCCGGAGTGCAACCCGAATGTTTTTTTAAACAAATCGACAAACTTTCCTCTGACACTGCGGCTCGCGTCCACAGGACTATTATGTATTCTGTGCCACAGGTAGCATAGTTCATTTTAAATTTACATAACAAGGCACCAAACCTCGTCCCTCGGTGAATGTGGGGAAGAAATTATACTTTTGCATTAGCTAACAGTCCCGCTTAGTTAGCCTGGAAACTTTCCACATTTATTCTCAAAACTTGTCCCATTCCGCGCCCATCTGGACACGGCGTCGGGACAAACTAGACCCAATTGTTCTCGAATGAATCGATTCAGAAATCGTCCGAACGAATCGTTTATGAACGATTACCTTAATTCGGATTCGGTAATAAAAGAGCGATTCGGGTGGGAATCGCACGGTAAAGTTTTACTGCTCGCGTTTACGCAAATTTGACAGTTTGAACGTTACGATTTATGAATTCTGTCTATGGTATAGGGATAATGTAAGGGGAGAGCGATTAGACGGTGTTGCTCGTATAATTAGCGCCTAACTTTTAATTGCTTCTTTAAACTTGAAAATAATCTCTTTTCCATTAAGGATGCTTTCGAATTAAATGTTACCTATAGGATTACTGTACTACTTAGCTTAAAGATTGAATATGTTGCTGACTTGTTTGTATTAAAAATTTTGATACAATAGGGTATTTGACAACATTGAAAATCGGTCTTTGAGCCTAACATATACACTAAATTAAGTCTATTAATTGATTAATTTCACCTAGAAAAATGCAATAATTTTTGAATTTTTTTCTGTGACGAAAACGCTCTAAGGTTACTGATGACGTCACTTGCCTGTAAATAAATATGGCTTCAGGCGTTTGACACGACCATAGACTTAGGATCCGCGATTAATGGCTGTCAAATGGCTAAGGATATGACAATGTTTACAGGCTTGTGACGTCAACAAGTCACGTGTCCAGCGCCATAGCGTTTTAGGCGCGGTATTAAAAGTTTAAATTTTTACATTGATTTTTTAATGAAATACATTGATTTTTCCTGAAATATCAATGTAGTGCGCTTATTACGTAGAAAAAAAAATTTAAAATAGTTTTCCAAAATTAGTCAAATAGCCTATTAGCACTTCATCAAAACACTATGAGTTCCAAATGAATAAACAATTGTTTAACCTTCCGAAGTAATTGAACTACTAAACAAAAGAATAATGAAATTCACTATTTATGCTTTTATTACACAAGCGTGTCTTCCATAATATCATAGTTTATTAGATAAACACTGCACGTGTATGAAACTCCATCTCAAGAACTAAAAGAATACGACAAACGTTATGTGGAAGCTACTGCGCATTGTGGGAAGTTATCATCACTACAGTAAATGGTAATTTGTAGAGTTCTGTAATTGCGTGAAACAATACTGTATAAGCCTGGCGGACAGCCAAGTATTCCTCATTTGCCAATATGTTTGACCTGTTGCTACACGCTGGGAAACAAATGGAGGAAAACGTAAAGGAAAAGGGTGGGGGTCGATTTTACAAATGATTACGTTCCACCTCTGAGTATTTGGAAACCTGAAATCGGACGATACTCGTACGATTTACATTATTAGCTCAGTTGTTCGATTCACAAAAACACAATCTATCCAAATATCATTAAATCAAGTGTCATTTGTACAAGATATCACCAGTTTTATATTTTTAATTTTATGGCATAAAAACGAAAAACACTTTTTAAATAATTATAATCACTATTTAAAATATTACTTGTACAGTTGAAGAAAATAATTATCGTGAGCAGAAAATATTATTCTATCTATACAAATAAAGTCGTTAGTATCTGATTGAAAAGTCATTGTAAACCAATTCAAAATTTCAAGTAATATACTACGAAACGAAAAATATTTCAACGCCTAGATCACTACGGTGTAGCTACTTTAATGACGTGGATAGAGTAACAGGAATAAGGTCCAAATCTATGTGAAACTATGCAAACGATAAACTTTCATCCGATTAAGGTAACTTTTTTTTGTAGTAGGCCCTCTGTATTAAGTCCCTTTGATGGCATTGAGTTGGTAAAGTTGGGATGTTCATTTGTTTTTGTTTCGTTGCCCAAGCAAGTTTGCGGTGGCTGTCATTGGCCATCAGTTTTAATGAGACTCAAGTTAAATACGCAACGAAGCTTACACCACCGAGTCTTTGCTCAGGAAATTCTAGGGATCATGGCGGATTTTTCCTTTCAATACCCATGTAGTTAAAATTACACAGTACACAGTACAATCTCCTAGAATATTTTTTGTCATTTTTACCACGGATCATTCATATTGTGAACGTGATACATTATCTGCCTGAAAACTTGTTTGGAGTTATTTTAAACTAATATTTTTTATACAACGGTATTTTTAATGATAGTCTTTCCTTCCACCCAGGTTGTTAGTAATTGAATAATTTCAGCAAAAACAATGGCCTAAACTTTAGATGATGTAAAGTTTTTTTGGCATAAGTTATATTTTATCCTGTGTAGACAATCTCATAAAACTGCACTTACCTGCACATGGTATGGTGCAACTTTCTCTTCTCCCTTAATCTCGACGTTGATGTGCAGCCTGATGGCACCTGACACAGCTGACTTGTCCGTCCTCTTCTCAAGGTTGTACCATACGTCCATTTCACCGGACAACGTCCGAACCTAGGATTGGATAAAAAAATGGAGTAAAAAATATGATATACAGGGTTATTTGTAAAACACCAACAACCTCACGGGAGTAGATTACCAACATCATAAACAACAACGTTTTTTCTACGACTTATATCATAACTCAATACATTCACCAAAAATGAATTTTCAAGTTTTTATTGTACTGTTCGACACTTTTTACGTCTATGGATGGCTCAGGGGCGGGCGGGTGGGGCCTTCGGGTCGCGCGTACTAGGCGCTCCGCGCGCCGCGCGCGTAGAGTTATGAACGGTAAATTAAAATGTTTTTTTTTTGTATGAAAGTAAAATCTAAAGAATTATCAAAAGTTGTAAAACAAATGTTGTTGTTTATGATGTTGGTAATCTACTCCTGCGAGGTTGTTGGTGTTTTACAAATAACCCTGTATACGTTGTCTTGATTCAAAGCACTTATTAGTACCAAATACTCATACCTATACTCATTTTAGGTACCTTTTGCTTTTAGTAGACAGTAATGTATTAGAGTTGAAAACTATCTCAGTCTATGGAAATTTTGTAAAAAAAAACTTAACAGAACACCTACA
The DNA here is from genome assembly GCA_943789525.1 of Agriphila geniculea. NCBI lineage: Eukaryota > Metazoa > Arthropoda > Insecta > Lepidoptera > Crambidae > Agriphila > Agriphila geniculea. The sequence goes on along the minus strand of OX038887.1, from coordinate 15,902,221 downwards.
CGTAACTAATCGATTTCTATCAATTTAGGCGCTCACCTCAATAATCGTTTGTCCCAAAAAGTCGTCGGATTCTCTCGTCAATTTCTGCCGCAGTTTCGATTTAAGATCGTTATCTTCATCCCACACACGCACCTTGATTCGATCTGAAGAGTTGTGGCATTCGCTGAAAACAATAATCGAATTGATGTCAACTAATATATACATTGGCGCGCCGCCGGCACCGTCTACCTAATCCTGATCTAGTCCGAAACGGATATCATGATCTTTATTTCTGGAAGTGTGAAATTGTACTTGTAAGTATAAAGCTCATAATGATCATGTTACAGGCTGCAACGTAAAGAAGGAGCAGCAAGACTACTTTTCAGACTGTCTGTTGACTTAAGTATCTAAGTTTGCTAAAAAATATCATTGATTTAAATTGCCCTATGGCTCAAAAAACATAATCCAAAATGCTTACGTACAGTAAGAAGGTACTGAAAAGCATAGTTACCTACAAATACTTTACGATAAACTGACTCGACATTTTTTACAACACTAAAACCCCCGGCACTGTTATCACGCAGTAATGTCAAGCCATTTTTCTAAATTGTCTCGGGCCTAAGTGAACTGGATAACGCCCCAAAAGATTCTAGTCTCGTAGGGAATCACCTATTTATCAAAGATAAAACTTATGTAGCATAACATAAGGAAGTTACTCGAAAACTCACAAGTAAAATTTTTCGTTCCACACTGGATTCAGCTCTTGAGGCATAGTTCTGGTTCGTTTCTTCACCTTGCTGACTTGGACTGTGACGTAAGGATCTGAAGTACCACTCTTGTCTTTCGCGATCAAACCTTGGGCGCAGATAACTGCGTGGGAAAGAATAAAATTAACAATTTGTGAAAGAAATTATATATATCTATAACAGTTTATTAAGCTTTCTAAATACAAGTTAACACTTCAATAACATCTAACATACAAAATAATATTACCAACATTTTCCTGTCAATGAAGAAGGTTTACGTTAAAAGGGATATTACAAATAGTCTTCAGAAAACTCTTTATAAAAGAGGTTATCTAAGGGCCCATTCTAAAAGGGCTCCTTGGTGCGCCTGAACGAGCCCTGACAAACGTATTTTTGGCAAATTCTCGACAGTAATATAATTGTATATCTGCCTATGATTTCATTTGGACTATGAAATAAATCTTTTGATAACTTTCACTTAAAAACAAAACATATAGTACTTTAACATTACTTTTACATTAATTTAAGTACCTTTTTAAGATAAGGGTTGGTCCATGCTTAACAGTTTATAATGAATATTGGTAAAAAAAGTTTCAAATTATTTCATTGAAATGAGTCCAATCACTGAGACAGCAAAGAAATTTAAAAACCAAATCATAATATTGCCTATCAATTTTGTACGGCAATTCAGATGTAGGTAAGTACTATGTTTGTCAAGATCAATTTTATTATTGCATCCAAAAACAATTGATGTAAATATTAAAAAGAAGGAGCATTTACTTCCAGAAAAACTGTTTAGCGAGTACGACAAGATTTTTAATAGTGTCATCGTGACTAGCAGATTCTTCAGTGTTAGACATGGGCCAATCCCTTACATAATAAAATGATAATACCTATATGATATACTGCGTACATAGCAGAATTACATAATACATACCTTGTATTACTTACCAAGCCGACAATTCTATAAGCCGTCGTATGGAAATACTGTTCTAAATCAGGGTGTAGTGTGAGCAGTTGGGCTGGGGTTATAGACACTAGCTTCAAATCTACCAAACGTAATATCTATTCCGCAATTCGATTCTAAAACAAATTCATCATAGCGCCTAAAGTACCGAGTTTCTACGGCAAACTTCCAACCAAGAAGAAAATTTCGAAGAAGAAATTAAAGAGGCGCGGGAATCATGTCTAATGGTTTTGGAATTTTCACGAATCAGAAAATTTTGGAAAGAAATAGGAAGTGAAGAAAGAAGAACTAAATGTTATTGTGTTCGGGGTCTTCATTCTCCATGCTTAAGATCATCTAAACTTTAAGTAACAATCGACTAAAAACCTTGTAAAGTAATTATTTGTTTTTACTGTATTTTAATCGTCACTAAAACATTCGGATCGCAATTTGCATCACAATCAGCAGGCTGCCGTTCCTAAATCTGAAATGTATAACGTAAAATTTATGTTTAAATTGTGAGATTCATGCAATTTGTGTTAATTTAGCAGACGTGCTGCCGGGTCGTGGTTTTGCAGTCACAATTGATTAAACGTGATGTTAATTCGTGTCATTTGGTGTTTAGGGAGTACAAAATCGTGTGCGTGACGAGAATTTTATATCGGTAACGTTATCTTTCAACCAAGTGTTGGATTCGTGGAAGTTCCTCTGTGTGTATGAAATTCAAGCTACTTTTCAATGGTGGTGATTAGAGGCGGTGCATTATCGACCGTGATAAAATCAGTCAGTATCTGAAGTTAAGTAATAGAGTGGTTTTCTTGAAATCTGCTAAATGTAAGACATTGAACTCGGAAGCCTTAAGCACAGTAAAAGCAGCGATTACGTTATTAGCAGATGTCAAAAAATTAAGTAGTACAGAATACAGGCGAAGAGTTTCAGTCTAATAGAGTCAAAACTGCGAGCGTGCGGTTCGAAGCCGCAAAAGACCACAGCAAACCTGTGATGGCGATCTTGCAAGACCATTTCGACGTTCCTTCTATAGTGATTTGCTCAGCTTGTTCAAGACTGTCAATGTGAGTGTCTGGGTCGACGTTAAATGTTCGCCTGCCCGCCACATGTAACGAAAGACGGAATTCAATTTAGTGTTGAGTGTATGTTGTGTTTTTTACCGCTGCTGGACCGCTGGTGACTTCTGACCTTGAGACCTGTGGGGTAATTGGTTAGTGGCACGGGACATCTTCGAACCTGTTATGGCGATTTTGGCGCTCCATTTTGAGGTACCATCGAGGACTGATTGCTTCACGGTGCTCATGTGCGCTCCATGGGGGTCTCCATCGATGCTGAACACGCGTCTGTCACATACACACTGGTGTCAGCAATAGCGATTCGACAAGTGTTAACAAAACATAAAAACTGACATTGTATACGTGTTATGTACCGCATTTTAATAAGTACCAAAGTGCAGAATATAATTAAGGCAAAAGTAATCAGAAACACAAAAGTTGTAATAAAAATCAAATCGGGAAACTCACCAAATCTTAACTGAGTGCAGAAGTGACAAATGTTCTGTCATTTAACTTATTAAAAATGCGCAATGGATTTAGCTACTGTGACAGATATAACTAATATAAATTAATATACGATAAAAAATACCTGTTTATGCAAAGATCTTAAACATATTTAGTTATACATGTAGATAAAAAATGTATGTTCCAAACGTACCTGATGAGTTCGAAAATTTCCGGCTTATCTCTCTCGCGCTGTTTCATTCTTTCTTTCATGGCGGTAATGATCGAGTTGGCTTTGTCTTCGGCGCCATGTTTCGAAGACTTTTCGGCAGCCCCTGCGAAACACACTGCTCAGGCGGTGCCAACTAGTTCTTTGCATACGCGGGATGCGCCGGGACGGCCGCCCGCCCCGCGCCCGAGCCCGCTACGGCCACTCGAGGCTACAACCTGACGAGACTCCAACATATACCAATCTGACCCGAATTTGAAAGATTAAATAAGTAACAGTATTTTTATCTCGCTATGAAATAGTTACCTGTAATCGTCAAGTGCACTAGAGATGTCCTTTGATGGTTTATCTAGAGTTTACATATATTCATACAGATGAATTCAAAACACCATTACACAGAATAATACTGTCGTGCCATAATTTACGTAGATGAATGCGCGGGAGCTTTGTAGGGTAAACCGTCCGTGTGGCTGATATGTACCGAAGTAGGTATAAAAACCATAATTTCTTGACGCGTCATTTTGCTCGGTTTGCATGTAGACAAAATACTGGTACTTATTTAAAAAACAGTGTGAATTTTTACGACTATCAGATCTGATCAGGTCGATGACCTCGAGCGGCGCAAGCCGGAGCGGGCCTGAGCACGACGCCTATAAAGCAAACTGGATACAAACCAACGCTTTATCAAAATTATATACAAAGAAATTCTTCTACTATGGTAGGTTATTAGACATGCTCTCATCCTAATAAGCTACCAAACAGCGTTGGAGTTGTATCAAAAAGACTATTACGATAAATATACCCTTTGTAATTTGTATGTTAGTTTTGTTTGTTAGTATAACACAACAGTATAACCTCTCTGGTTTAGTATAACAGTAATTTACAATTCAACGTCCGTCATTATTATTGTAAGCTTTTATTACACGTAAGGGATTCAGATGTAACATAAAGACAGTGAAATAAACACAGAAAGTGAAAATCTATAAAACAAAATATGTAAAATAATTATCAACTAAAAGACCACATATAATATTGAAGTGGACAAACACTGGATTGCGTGCACACACCGCTACAGGCACTTGCAAACGAGTGAGAAATCATGTTTTTTTATTGTCAAGGGTTTGTCATCTCGAAGCTCGCTATATCGATTTAGAAAATGTGTTAGATAGTGTAGAATGTAAAGTAGGGTATAGAAAAGTTTAACTTAAGTATTATAACAAGTTTTAGTATCGGCGCTGGGCGGGGCAACCCGGAAGGAATGGACGAATGACAAGACCGAAATCCCTATCTACGTGATCTAGTTAGTCTACACTTCGAAAACATCAATATTAGAGTTACAATTCTAGCTGATGCAATTTATAAACAAGTTATAAACAAAGAAATGAAAAAGAGGTAAATAAAAAACAGGATAATAAATGACAAGAAAGTATATAAGGTAATACCAAATAATGTGATAATACTGAAACAGGTGATAGTGTTGTTTAAACCAAACATTTTTCTCAATAGAACATAGGTCGTAAAACGAAATAAAAATTTCATACTTCCATACAAAATGTGTTGGTCAGCTGACCGACTGACTATGGAAAAGCAAAAAAAAAAAACATTTTTCGACCTATGTTCCTTGGAGAATGTTGTTCAGTTTTAGCAACACTATCACCTGTTTCAGTATCATCACATCATTAATTGGTACCACAAATTCTTAATAACAAAAAGTTAAGCAGTTAATGAGAAAATTAAAGAAAAATGAGATAGATAATAAAATAAATATAAATAATAGTGGATAATGCTTTCAAAGTGTAGACCAGAAATGAGAATGGCGTGCAGTCGACAACTAAATTGAAACATAATGTAATTCGCGGTTGTAACGTCTTAACGACTGCGCACCTAAATGATCGTGCAAATGTACTAAAACCGAATATTTATAGGAATAATAAATTTTGAAAAATATAATGTATAATTGTATCAATTGTTCATTGACAGCCATGCACACCCAAGCAAAGTACAAAATATCAATCAGGGGAGGAAAAACTTCATGCGGTTATTATATGAGGTCAGGTAAATCTGAAGGAAGAATAAAGAATAAAAAAAGAACATCAAGATAAAGAAAGACGACATCAATTAAAAAAATGAAAAAATGCCTTTTTATAAGGATAAGGTCGTTCGTGTATCTTTTTAATGCCTCTAGTGTAGGTTAAATTATTTTGATGATCTTATAGTTAAGTGACAATGTTCGACGTCTGAGTGCACGACGGACACATGCAAAAAATTTACACATGCACAAATCGAGCTATCAAACATTAAGTTTTACTACAACGACACTTTATTTTACCTTTTGACATTGATATCATCTAGACAGCTAACTCTTACAGAATATGGAGTAAGAAGCTAGACTTATTAAATTTAACTTAGATTTATTAACTTTCTGCTTTTATTAATAATATTGGAACGTCACTTTGCTTTTGTTTCTATGTAGAAATAGTATGGTATTGGTAATGGAACTGGTTTGTAATGCTTATTATAAAAAATGGAATTATGAAACTGGCTGGATAATAGCCAATTTAAGATATACTAGTCCCAACACGCCCTTTTGATAATGTGGTTTAATCTAGATATTGATTCTGATTGTTAAAGAATATATGGTTCAAGGAACAGAACTCTTATCAACCCCAGCGTTCCATGAAGTGTCATTCAAACTCCTTATGGTTATAAGGGTTGCGAACATGCTTTGAACTTCTAATAAAATTGTATAGCTTCCTTTCATGTCGTACCTTTTTTCTGAAATCATTTCTCTGGGTTAATGCAAAATCATGTTCAAATTTTAAAACTGATAGTAATTTATCTGCTTAAATAATATGTCGAAAACCACTAATATTATTTGAAAGAAAGCTGATAATTGAGTCAAAAATGATATTTTGGTAAACATTTCATTGATTCGGGCACAGGAGATCTTCACAAGTCCAAAGATCTTGTCTTCAAGGAGTGACCTATCGAGAGCTCCTTGACTCTTCTTCAGATTAATAAGGGCAAGCTGTGCTTTCAGCCAAGTCTAAACCTTTAGTTATAATTTCACTTTTCACATAAAAATCAGCAAAGTGACGATCTTCCCATTATTTAGAAATATGTTTATAGTCTCTTTCAAACTTAGAGCATCGCGGCTACGTACAGAAGCGCGTCTTACTCTAAGCTTTCAAATAACAATCAATAGTATATAGGTAGATTATCCCTTGAATAGAAATAATTTAATTATTTCTTGATAAGTAAAGTAAGTACCATTATTAGTAACTATACACTATTGACTCTTAGAGTAAGACGTTCGAACGAAGCCGCGATGCTCTAAGCTATTGACTGTATAAAATAATATTTACATAATAATTTACCATCATTATCATAGATTGAAAATTATGAATTTCTTTATAACATCGTCCAAAGGTAACGAGTTGACTCAAATTAAAAAAACGATAGTGTAATGTATATTTTTCTGCATCGATATCACTGTGTGAATTTCGTAAGGATTGGATTTACGTTCCCAATATTTTGTTTATTACTAAGGATTCCAGCGAAGTCTGTCAATATATAAACGTAAGCCCAATCCTATCTTCACATACACTTTTTTAAATTTGAATTGGCGCGGCCAGAGAGCATTGTTCTCGTGCTCTGCGGCCGGACCACATTCTTTGTTAAATATTTTCATATCTGTTGAGCTACTTTTAATTAGGTATGATTATATCCTGTGAAAGTAGACTTCAGCTAGCTGCTATGTTGACATAAACCATTTGAGTACTTAAATGTGATCCGGCCACAGAGAACCACGCTCAAAAATCAACATCCGTACCAACTCAAAGCTCAACTTACTCTGTAGGCAATCGGCATTGAGCAAATCTTTGCACTTCTCGTGACACTTGACGCCGCATTCGGTGCACCTGACACCTTGTCTGGCGATACCCCACAAAAGACCTTCACATTCGTAACAGTAAGTTGGCGAAGTCGCTGTCCACAACACGAAGTTATGTGGCGTCGTTGACGATATTGGGTATATGAGCGCTTGCAGAGTCTTCTTGTAAACATGCATTTTCTGCAAGCAACGTTTGTGTAAGCACTGTGAGTTTTATGATATCATTAATGTCATCTACTTTTGCATTTTTATACATATGAAGTGGTAGTTTTTGATAAACTGTTGACTTACCAGCTCTTCGTCGTTTAATGTCGCGCGATGAACTGCTGATGTCAATCCGGCATTCCTCTTTGTTGCAGCCATAGTCTAAACATTCAATAATTATGTTAATGATAAAGTAAAAAAGAACTTCTTGGCTCAGCGTGAACAACTGACTAAGATGTGGTTTGAATATTTCTATTGTATTTTATAATTAAAACTCTTTGCCTACCTGACTACCAAGTTGATGTGTGCCTTAGGTATCTATTGAAAATGTTGATGATGATTTCAAAATAGTATTTGATTTATGTAGATTCTACGCATGCTTTCAAAGCTGCCTTTTAAGCTATTTTGTTTAAGTATGTATTTAATAAAAACAGTCTACTTATAAGACTAATTAATTTATGAACAATAAATCTAGTGATAATAATTGTTTGCCTCAAATGCGACTAAAATAAGTAATGTAACAAATACAAATTGAATAACCAAATCAATAACGAAAATTCGAAGTGCGTGAAACCATTTAACAAACATTGTGTATTTTATTTAAATTCGTGTTTACAAAAATTCGTTGCATGATGAAATTACTCAAAATCTCACTGTAAAACAATATTTACTGTGATATCGAAGCTTCGCAATGAAAATTGGATCTGCAAGCACGTGCACGTTCCCAGAACGATGGAGCCACTTTTTTGTACCTTTAATCATTCATGAACGCTGCGACACTGTTTTATAAGCTATAATTGTAAATTCTTCGCATGAAATGTGGTCCCATCAAATAATTGGAGATTTTTTCTAAGCGTATCATGCAAACGCCAAATGTATGTTGATATCGGTAGATAAACATACTATAATGCAAGCACTACGTATAGTTAGCGAAAAGAGATCAAGAGTTATTCAATCAATTGTATTCACTGACAACAACAAATTGCATGCATTGAAAAAGAGTGTTATTGGGAGAAAAATACCTTGAGAACCTGCGGGTCCGTGGTGAGGGGTAAAATGCAACGATATCATTAATTTTAGTCAGGAATAAGAATCATTCTTATGGATCCGCTACAGCTGCTGTGGTGACCCCTAATAAATCTCTTACATTTTGGACAGTTTGGATATGGATCGCTATCTAAGAGTTGGCATTTAATCCATCTAATGACAGTAAGAAGGGTAACGCAAACTTGAAGGTAACATAGAAACATCAATGAAAAGAGAAGGGTTGTAAATAGACCGTTTCAAAGTATCAAATTTCATTTGAACAGTAAACGAAGGTTATTAATAAATTAAAAACAGCAACGAAATGTAGTTTAATTATAAAAAGATTTTATAAAACAAAAAACTTTAGTAGTATTTCATTAAGCAATGTTTCAGTTTGAAGCAATCTTACGTTTTTTTACTTTTACTATCATATCAAGTTGGTTTCGCTAAAATAATAACCTCGTTTTACCGTTCAAAGTACATATTGTAGAAATTTTCCGTTCAGAAGAAAACATTTATTACGCGCCTACTAATACTAAGCCTCAGGAAGCGTACGTCGATGCTAGCTGTAAACATTTACGACCAGTTCCAAAATCTACCTTCCATATAGGCAAACAAAATTTCCCCGTTTTCCTCGTAGAAAATATGTTGAGCATAGTGATAATGATAGAGACGAGATAGTGAAACCGGCCACAAAAATAGCTTACTTCCATTGGATTTTAACAATGATAAAGATTGACGAGAAAAACTATTGCAATGCTACTTACAAGTTCCGAGACGAGGGGGATTGATTTTCTCCTAGGCCGAATGTCTGGCATGCTGTCGATGTTGCTGTAGAACGGATTGTCTCCAGGGTGCCTATAAAAAGGACATTGTTGTCTTGTTTCACCTTATTACTGTAACTATTATCAAACACGTTTTGTGTATTACGTTTTTCAGGAGGTTCCCATTCACATCAGCTCTTCTTGGATCTTGTGCCATCATACATATAAACGGCACCAGTGTTTTCAATTTAAAATTAAGACAAAAAGGAATGCATTTTAATTAATCTCTTATCTTCCAAGTTTTATGTGTTACTAGATTAATGATGCATAATATTATGACGTGTTGCAAAATAAACCTTAATGCTGAATATGGTAGATAGGGATAATTAAACTGAACAACTTTTAACAAGGGACTAACTCTGAAATCGTGAAAAAATAATCAGTTGTTTCATACATTTTGATATTTTCGTTATTAATTTTTGTATGAAACAGCTGTTTTTTTTTTCGAGATTTCAGAGTTGGTGTCATAGTAAAAGTTGTTAAGTTTGATGGTCCCTATCTACCATATTCGGCATTAGGGGTATTTTTGTAACACGTTATAGAGATAGAATATGAATTCCAAATGCTGTTTAAAATTATTGGCTTACCCATTTCCACGACCACCTTGTTCGTTGAATCCTCCGGAGCCATTCTAAAAATAAAAAAACAAAACATTAAAAAAAGAAAACTAAAATAAAATAAAAAGCTAACATTTATTTTGTAAAATAACAACATTAATAATAAATAACAATACAAATTGTTCCACGACCATTTTTTTATGAGTTTGACAATAATAAAATACTTTTCAATGACATGTTTTTTCTCACATTTTCAATTCTCATGGAAACTTGGTCGTATGAACTAACATTTTTAAGACAATGGAGAACCGATAAATCTACTTAACAACATATTGTACGCGCTAGCTGTCAAAACTGTATGATCTGATCAGGTAAATATTATTAATTAATATTTGCAATGACTTTGCCGTAAATTCAGTTTACAAGAAAATTTATGTTTGAATAGCATTACGTGTATATCTTTGCAGTTGGATGAATGTAGTAAGTATGTATGATAGTAAAGCGTTACGCGTCCATTCATAGTAATATAATTATCCTACATAGTTTGACATCTAAAATCTTCCGCTAAATATAATAGTATATTATGTAAGTGCCAGCTATCTTTATTTGTGTAAATAATTTTAAGGTACTCTAAGCCGTGTGTTCTCTAGAGAAAATACTTTGTGATGTGATAGTTGTCATGATTTATATACATGTAATGGTTTTCGCTCTTATATCATATATTTTCTCATTTAATAGAAAAACTTCGATATCTTGAAGAAATCGGAGATTAATGAAACATAACAGACCCATTTCACAATATGATTATTTGTTAAAAATATCATCTAATCAAGTTTCAATGGGCAATATATTTTTATGTGAAAAGTTAATGATATGGTTATGATATGATAATGATTGATTTTTGTACGTTAATGATCATGAAGCTTGTTTTGATTTAACAAATGTAAGCACGAAATATAGTGAAATTTAATGTTTTGCTACAATTTAATATTAGTCAAGTAACAGCTTAAGCAATAACATATTATCTTACTAATACTGATGAATACCTACCATTGTTATATAAATGAGTATAAGGGTATAAATATTATCATTACTAAGCAGGTAAAATTTTGTTCAAAATTGTATAGTAAAGTTTGTTTGAATATTCAAGTTCAAGCTTTTTATATAAAAATCCATTTTATAGTAAAGATCTTAGTACCTATTGCGCGAATAGCTACTAATTATTGCCACAATAAAATATAAATAGCGTTGTTACTAGTAAGTAATCAAAATATTTGTATAAAATATTAAACACCCAAATATATTGTTCACATGAGCACCCTATTCTACGCTAATATTTTTAATAAACACTAAATTAGGAATATTTGTTCACAAATTGACTGCAACAATAAATCAATAGTTAAATAATTTCAAGTTATTCGAACTTGAGTAAAACAATTAAACTTTTCTAAGCATAATCTAAAAAGACTTGGCGTAGCTTATGTTTGTTTGTCTCTTATATGTACGTAATATGAAACTCTCTTTTGTTTTTACAATGTTGACTTTCACAACCGTAGTACAAAGTTTAATCTAGTTCGCCTGTCACAGTAGGTAGCCTACACGTTTTAAACCGATGTAAATTAAGAAACCGCAAAGAACAACTTTAATATATTTTTCTACAATATTCCAGCTAACGTCACTTTATCTCATTGCAAGGTTTTAAAATGGACGACTATAATAACAGCGATTATTAATACACCACCCTAATGCTAAACCTATACGAGTAGTAATGTCAAGGTATGTAAATTATTTACATCCTCGTTCTGAATTGTAAAGCTGAATAAATAAGTCCTGCAGTATATTGATTAATATCAGTCTAACTATTACTTTACTTTCGTAATATTATGAAAGTGACTATATAATATCATGACTACATAAGTTCATACTTCCTAAATTTAACTCTTAACTCTAATTTCTTGAAACTTTTGCATAAGGTAACTTACACCTGCGCTAACTTTGTCCTTTTCTGTAGAAGGCGTTGTAGCTGCCGGTGTCTCGGTTGTCTTCTCCTCTGCTTTCCTGTCTTTCAAAGCTTTAAGAAGCTTCCATTTGCTGCCGACTGGGGCGTCTTGTTGCGGTAGAGGCTGTTGAGAAGGGATAGGCTCTTGATGTATGAGTGGCATATCATAATCATCATCAAGTTCATCACCACTCTGTACAGGACTGTCAGGCCCTGAAGTTTCACCTGAACCAGAGTCCGCGTACGATTTGTCGTCATCTTCATAATCTTTTTCATCTTCCTTTTCACCCGATATTTCATCGATTACAGGGAACGTTGTTATATCTTTCCAAGTTTCTCTCAAAGGAGTTTCATCACATTTAGTTTTTATAGTAGCTGTTTTAAGCTTTAATTCTCTCAATACAAATGACATTTTTTCTTTTAAATTTTCTTCCGGTTCTAATTGTAACTCTTCTTCTATTTCTGGTTCTTCCGTCAGTGTTTTATGTCTCTCTGCTTCTAATTGCGACTGATGTTCCATTTCTTCCAACTTTCTTAATTCATAACAATACCACTCATCTTCAGAATCAATACTATCTTCAGTACTTTGTCTTCGTGAAGATACTCTAGAACCACTTCTCCAAGAATGAGTACTCCTACTGTCGTCATCATCGTGTTTATTTGGTATCTCTAAGCTTTGCTGATGTCGTGGCTGAAATTTGTTTGTAATAGCTCGTGTACTTTGAATAGAAGGACTTATTTCTGAATAAGTTACTGTTTCTTCTGAAACAGTTGTGTTTATTATCTCAGGCGTACTTTGTTTCCGGATTCGCTTTTCAACCTGGTTAGGAAATTGATCGTGGGTGTCTTCGAGAGTTTCTGAATCTAATTTAGGAGGTGAAATATTTTCATCCATATGCTCATCAGATATAGAAGTTGACTTGCGCAAACGATACTTTCCTAAAGCTCTCGAAACTGCAAACTCTTGTGAACTACCACTATAAGATATATTGTTTTCACTAAGCCCGTCGTCAGATATAACGCTCGCCTTTTTAACATCACCAATAGTGGCAAAAAGTGACGCAGGAGATTGATTATCTTCTTTTTCTTCTTCCTCAAATAAATCAACATTTGATATATCCGTATCAATGTCTAGTTTCTCTAGTTCAGAAATATTGTCTTTATTCAACTGACTTACACGTGCAAAATGAAAGTCTATGTCATCACTTTTGTCTCTTGGTATAGTATACTTTTCTGTTTCTTCTATTATACACTCGTTGGCATCATCGCGGAGCGGTTCTCTTGTTTGTTGTTGTAATTCTTGAATAAGTTGTTGTTGCTCTACTATTTCCTGATTGTTAATTTTTCTTTGCTTAGGCTTTTGAGGAACTTTTGGAAACAAATTACCTTCATGTGCAGAATCTGAAAATACGCTATCACTATCTTCCGATTGAGCACTAGATCTGCCACCAGACCATTCTGTTTCCGATGTCTCTGGATCTGAAAGAGACTGGTGACTTGCTTGCTGCTTTCTTCTAGCTTTTTGTAAGAGACCAGACATAGATGCTACCAGATGATACTTCTTTTTTCTTCTTTGTGCTGATAAAATTCTTTCCTTTAAAGTCCTTTCCTGCGGAGTTTGCTCCACTGTATCTACTCCAGAAGGTAACGAATGAGATCTATGTTTCTTTGGCAGATGTAAATCTGGTAGCCAGTGACTCATGGAAGACATTGCAGATTTCAAAGACGACGTTCTTTTAGGTTTCTTTGCTTGTTTGTCTTGAGCTTTCATTTTCAAATTACTAGATATAGATAAATATCCGGACTCGGAAACTAAAATACCACTCGATTCAAGGTATTGTTCCTTTCTCATTTTTGAGCTTTCTGGCACCATTTGTTTTTCAAATCCCTCATTATCATACATGATATTTCCATTTCTTTGATCGTATTGTTGTTGTTTAAAATATTCTTGCTGTAGCTGGTTTTGAAATTGCTTTCTTTCAGTGATGCTTAAAGAATGTGATTTAAGACTAGAAGTTTCCATTGAGCTCGTGGGAGATCTGCTACCTCCTTGCCAAGAAAGTTGATCTTCCAAAGAAGCTCCTTTTGACGATTCATACCTTGTAGATGTGGGATAGTAAGACAAAGCATCAGTGAGGTTACTTGGTGGGTACCCTCCTCGACCATTACTTTTGTAACCATTTTGGTAGAAGTGAGGATCATTAGAACCAACCGTATTAGCTCTAGTGATAGGTCGTTTAGAATTTGCAGCTGACATGACAACTGTTTGAGCATGATAGCTTGGTTCTGGTGGATATGAGTCTATTGCGGGTCGTGCAACAGATTCAATAATTTCATTTCTATCTAATAATTCGGAAAAACTCCTGTCTTCAGACAACATTCCTCGCGGAGTACTATACACAGTAGTAAATATTTGTTGTCTATTTCCTGCTACGGAATATATCGAAGGAGCCTCGTTTCCGTAATAATATTCATTCATACTACTTATGTGACTAGTTTGACCCTCAATTGAAAACGGAACATCATTTTTTAATAAAAAAGAACTATCAATTTTTCCCTGCATTTTACTGAGATCTCTTGAGCTAACGTCTTTAGTTAGAAGTTCTGGCTTTCGCAAGTTATAATCACTATTTCCACTCCTTCCTTCAAACAGATATGAATCCACTAACGTTTCTAAATATGGTTTAGGATCGGTCTCATATGACATTCTTTGGATTGACTGAGGCGAGGAAATTTTTACTCTGTGAGAGTCATGACTTCCGTGGACAACTCTTCCTGTTTTCGGAGAGCCAGGACTTTTTTCCAAGCTAGACCAACCACTCATCGAAGACAAGCCTGAATCAGATTTTGCGGCTACTATATTGGATGAATCTCGTTTTACATGCTTAGGAGATGTTTTTGGAGATTTAGGTGATCGAGGGCTTAATCGTAGCCCATCGGTGGGCATAGTAGATAACATTCCAGTGTGGCTAGATCCTACATTTTCGTTATTTTCAATTGCAGAAAATAAATCAGCACCATTGGGCGGTGCTGGAGGCGGCGGACTTGGTGATTTATGTAATCTATTTTCCTCAAAGTTCAATTCGAGTCTACTATCTGTACTTCCGTTGTAAATATCGTGAGTTACTGTTGGTGAGTGTTGTTCTGTTCCACTTTTGTAAACATCATTCAGTTGCTGTTGTGTCATTCCTTTATTCGTATAATAAGTGGGTCGAGAACTGTCAATCATCTGATAGGAAGGACTGTATTCAAATCTCTCACGTGATAGTGCACTCGGCGACTTTGAAGCTTTTGCGGCATTTATTTCTGCATTTGCTACTGCCGAACTGTAAGCCAAACGTCCAGTTACCGTTGTATATGGTTCTGTAGTTGTTCTCTCCGGAACAAATTTTCTTCGGGGCGAGAGAGTCGGTGGTAGGTATTCCGTTGTTCTATCGGAAAGATTGTTATCGGTTAGTGACAATCTTGACGGAGACTTTTCTCTGACTATATTATCTTTGGGCATAGTTAAAATGAAGTCATCGAAACTTTTCATCATATCATTTATAGCCCAATTTTCACCACCAGAATAAACGCTTTTTAGTTGTTCGTCTATTATGTTACCATCTTCAACTAGTGTTTTAGCTTCTATGTCTCTATCATGTTTAGACGTCTTTTTTCTTTCTGGACTTAGAAGTCTAGTTTTCAAGTCTTTTAACTCTCTCGAATCTTTATGTAATTGAGTTGTCAACCTATCTAATTCATGTAATTTATCTACTGTGATTTGATCTATTGTACTTAATGTAGATAAATGTACCAAATCTCTTTCGCTAATACCAGGTCCACCTTGTAGTCCACAATAATCTTTATAATCTGTCGCACTATATATTTGTCTAGAACTAGAAGGTATTATTTCTAGTTCAGGTTCTTCAGGTGCTTCCCAAATCATGTCTAGCTGCGAAGGAGGTCTTGATGTTTCATCACATACCAAATCATCTCTGTAGGCTTGATTTAAACTTTTATAGAAAGCCTCATTGGATTCCATAACTTCCTCCTGTGGATCTAATAGAACTGAACTTCTACCTATATCCAAGCCTTCTTCAATGCCATCTTCAACGGTACCATTTCCCAATATCTCTCTAATGACTTCGAGTCGCGTCATTGGATCTCTGGAGGTGACAGTGCGACAAGCGTAAAAGTCTAACAATGTTGATATCACACCCTGTTGATCGGCAAGTAACGCTTCTAATCTTTCGAGTCGCTCCCACATTCTGACGTATTCTTGGCTGAGTAGATCGAGTGCACGCCAAGCGTATTTGAGTTCTGTTTCGAGTATGTTGAGACGTGTGCCAAGGCGCTCCATGTAGTCGCTGATGATATAGTCGCCGGAGTATGGGGGCAGGTCTGGCGGTAGCGCGAGGGAGCCACACTCGTCCATATCGACCTCTGCAGCCCCACTCCCGACGGCCTCGTTTTCCTCCATCGCGCCGCCTGCACCTGCCCCGGCATTGTCGTGTATATCGCGCATCATCTTCTGATCGGAAAGTGGGTTGCACATAACATTTTTCACTATGAGTCATCCCATATCGTTTTACTTTTAACACTTAGAACACGAATCTGTCCTGTTTTCACATTCTTCACTAAAGTCATTTTATCACTTTCACTTTTGTTTTTAACACATTGTCTTTGTTTAGTTCACTTCTTTATAACTATAATAATCTTTTTTATAATGTATACTTTGTACTTCGACGGAATGAAATTGATAGGTAATTTTACATCAAAAATATACTTTGAGTTACACTTATCACTTTACTGTAATGAGAAACTGTATTATGCACAAGGAATACACTAGTCTGAGTATACTCTTTGTTATACACACACTAGTGCTGGAATGGAAGGAATACCTCAATGGAACACAATAACATTTTTAATTTAGTATCAAAAAGTAACTTTTAATCAATTGCTATGGTTGTAGACTGTAGTATAATTTATTTTTATCAATGAAATGTTAATATATTCCTAAGTGAGGCAGCTAAGCGGTTCGTGTCTGATTCCACATAAGTATATATCTCAGAGGTGGAAGGTGTACCTCGGCGAGGAAGGGATAAGGAGAAACCAAAGGATGCGAGGGCCGAGTTTCACCACCGCTTCGCTTAATTTGTTTAATTTATGGGGAAGGCTTTGGACTGATTTCAACAAGTGGTAAACAAAATAAGTGCTGTTTTCGACCCGCCATCGTAAATCATACCGCTTTTAAAATGTTTGTAAGAAATACATGCTTCTATCTGAGAAAACGCTACAGATGTGATATTTGGTTGAAGTCACGCTCCCAAGACATCTAAGTAAATGAGGAATGCCTATAAGATCGTACGTGACCTGTTTATCGAAAAGGAATGACTTTGATAGTGCGTCAACTACCTATTCGTTTTACGATGTGTACGAGTATATCAACTTGAAGTATAACGCGTCAATCTCACTTACATGTTCATCTAAGAATAAACATTCAAAAAAGTTAATGAATAAAAACTCTTTATCGTAGGGAAAAATAATATTCTAATGAGCCCCAGGAGATAGGTGGGAGCGATAAATTACAATGAACACAATATCTGAGTACCTAATTCATTTTTAGGGTTCCGTACCAAAATGGTAAAAAGGAACCCTTATGGTGTGACTCAGTCTGTCTGTCTGTCTGTCACAGCTGGATATCTCGAGAACTACTAATGGTATCAACTTGAAATTTAGAATAGTTTAAGATGACATTTGCCCAACTATTTTGCAAAAAAGAAAGAAATAAAAAAAAAAAATTTTTTTTTACAACAGGGACTGAAAAGGGGTCTTAAAAATTTGAAGTGAGGTGACTAGGGCATGTGGGAAATCATATAAAAGAGCGCAGTTTGCACATTTTAAACATTTTTTCCTTTTTTCTTAGGCCGCATAGTTTTCGACTTATGATGAAAAATGTAAAAAAAAATACCGTTCCACCCCCTTATCTCCGAAGTTTGCAAAGAGAAAAATCTGAAATAATTATGTGTGATAGTAGTTTATGTAAAGATTACAGGAAAAATAAAACGATGTCTCAATATAACACACTTTTTTAGAAATTCAAAAAACAAACAAAAAGTAGTTCCACTATCGGTCAAGAGATGGCGCAACCTAATACTACAATAATAAATTGGGTTAAAGTAATTATCTACTATTTGCCGTACGAATAAACGAAGAATAAGTTCCTACTTAGTAATATAAACAGTTTGCAATGTGGAGTGGCTGAAACGTTTTTCAGTCACCATAAGCAGCTGTGATTAAGATTTGTAAATTAACTGTCCGCCTGTTCGCCCTTCCACCTGTCTGCCGTTTATCCTGCTTTTTTAGACTGTACTAAAGTAACAAATCCAAATATATTTATGATTGTACGGAACCCTCGGTGCGCGAGTCCGACTTGCTCTTGACCGGTTTTACTATCGGTGTACTGTCTTAAAATTGTCTATTGTTCATCCTTTGGGATTCATGATGTAAAATTTATCCTGTGTAATACTGAAGTACAAAAAATACTGCAATATGGATTCGGATTAATTTGTATTCAACATAATGTCTTTCGATCCTTTATGAAAAAAAAAACGTATTGTTTGCCGTAGGTGAATTTACAGCTTATTAACAAGTCTATTACAAAGTTCTTTTGTGATCTAAAAATGTAACATTATCTATGAATTTATCTGTCTAGTAAGTTAAACTTAACTGGAACTTGATAATAAAGCCGCAAAACTTGTTTATCTTTAAAAGAGTTTTTGCAATCGGGTATAGGTAGAGTCATCGGGTGAGACCACTTCACACCCCAATTGGGGTGAATGGGGTGAAAGCTCGTTAAAATCCCCACCTGTAGTTATTGAAGCAAACATGGGGTTGTTACATAACTTTATTTGCATTAAGGCGATTTCCTGACCGAAAGTTGCGCCGCTGTAATTTTTATTTAATATTGTAATCTAATACATAGTTCTTAGGGCCCATCGTCTTGTATTTTTAGACTGTATCATTACATTCCCTCGAATTCACTGCTAGGAGTAAATAGCAAATCCGCAAAAAGTGGCCATTTTTGCACATTTGCTATCTACTTCTACGAATTACTGCGAGGGAATGTAGTGATACCTTCTAAAAATACTAGACTATGAGCCCCAAAAATTCCACGAGCAGTTTTATTAAACTATTTTCTATTAACAACTTATTAAATAAAAACTTCTAAGGGTGCCACTTTTGGTCAGAGAATCGCCTTAACAATGTCTTTTGAAAGAAACCAATTAACGTTTGATTTGGCCGCCTACGGGAGATGTAATAAAATTGTTCTGCAGAGTCATTTTGTATTCACCACCCAAATTTTGAGGATGTGTTCAGTCTATGAAACAAAACAACTTTCTGTAAGGAACACATGGCCAAATATGTAAAAAAAATCGACTATCCATACAAATAAAAAAGAACACAAGATCATATGGGATGACCAAAAATTTGTGGCGAAATTCGACACATGTTTCGTAGAGAAAGTTGTTTAGTTTCATGGACTGGACACATCCTTGAAATTGGGATGGTAAGTTCAGAATGACCCGATATAATTAACGTTATGATTTTATTTTTAGTTTAACTTTAAAATAACTTCATAATTAATATATTACAATTTGGTATATTTATTTGTATCTATTTCAAAATCGATCAAACTTATTTATAAACCGCTTACGATAAAATAGGCTATATAAGTATTATGAAGTGAAAATTATGCCATAAAATGGGTTCGTTTTATAAGTAAAAAACATGCAACATCATAAAGGGCCAATTGTCTTTCTTGTCATAGCACTAAACAGAATTAGGGGCAATAAACGTACTAGGGTCTCAAAGTTGGAATGGCAACCACGATTGAAATGGTTGGATTCTAGCCAAAACTCACACAGAAACTTTGTTGGACTCTAATTGGATTTGTAGCTAGTACAGCCGCAAAGTAGGTATGAAGTAAAGAAATGTCGAACTTGTGTCGCTTAAGTAAGTTACAAACCGAGCGATAAAGAAAGTAGCTCTGTTTCGTTGAAAAAGAAAACAAGTTCTTATTATGAGTTCATGGCAAACAAAAAGCTACTAGATGTGTTGTTTAGGACAAATATTATGTGTATTGAATATATACATTTATATCGTTGGCAGGTTTTTAAGTCAGTTCCAAAAGTCACTGTTGAAAAGATTACAGGATGATAATCGTCTTGATAAAATAAAATTGATAAGGTATTTTAATCTTCGCAAACAAAACCTTCCACATTTTATTACGAGGATCTGTAAAACCGTATGTTTCTGGACAGGACAGGACTGTGCCCAGAACACATAAATTCTTTGCCTTAACGTTACTTTGGATTTATGAGGTAACCGCGCCATTAATTTGTTGGGTAAATTGTCGAGCTATCGTATTATTTATGGCTTAGGTGAAATTGAAACTGTTGGTTCATCTGATGATTTAGATACAGATTCTTGTAATTGTGCCTCATTTCATTGTAGTATTGCAGGACAAGATTTGACAGACGGTATTGCAAAAATCTGTTAATATTAACCAACTTCAAGAATATGGGTATCTAAGTAATGATACCACTTTCACCTAAGTTTATCCAAATTAAAGAAAAACGTCTTACATTATTTCATTACATGATAAAGAATAGTAAAAAGACACGGTTTATTTAAAAAAAGTCAGTAGTAGATTATTCGACATAAAATACGAGTTGATGTTCTCTGCCAATAGTACAGTCGTGCAGAAAAATGAACAAAAAATTATTATGAAGAGAGGGTTGCAGCTGTTGGCACCTGTTCAATCGACGCAGATGTTTCGAGAGAGCGGGTAGTCTTGTAATCACATCGAGAGGAATGACTGATAGTGCGGAATATAACTATTCGTTTTACTATGTGTCTAATACCTGACGTGAACATTTTGTGAATTTTTCATAATTGTTCCACAAATACGACAAAGTTTTAATAAGCTAACGCCACATTTTAAACTTGGACAACGTAAGTAATCGATTAATGGCCTTTTTTTAGGGTTCCGTACCCAAAGGGTAAAAACGGAACCCTATTACTAAGACTCCGCTGTCCGTCTGTCTGTCTGTCTGTCTGTCACCAGGCTGTATCTCATGAACCGTGATAGCTAGAAAGTTGAAATTTTCACAGATGATGTATTTTTGTTGCCGCTATAACAAAAAATACTAAAAACAGAATAAAATTAATATTTAAGGGGGGCTCCCATACAACAAACGTATTTTTTTGCCGTTTTTTGGTACGGAACCCTTCGTGCGCGAGTCCGACTCGCACTTGGCCGGTTTTTTAATTAAAAAACTTCGGAGTCGTTTGTTGACAACGGTTTCTTTTCAAAAGTTGGCTAGAGTAATAACGTCTTAAGAACAGTAAAGTGTTAATTTTTAGATTATAAATTTTTTGAGTTCTAACAATTGTAAATACAAAGAACCTGAGCAATTTTCTATATGGATCTAAATGAATTCTTTTGTTGAGTCTTATTTACATATGGCTCCTGGCTCTAACCTAGAAGAATATCCGAATGTGTCCCAGGAGATAGTAGATGCCACAAATTACTATGAACAAAGCACAATGACTAATTGGTTTTTCTCGATGGACAGACGGACGCACAGAAAAATGAATAATTTTTTTATGAAGAGATACTTCCAGCTGTTGGCACCTGTTCAACGACGCAGATAACACGAGAGAGCAGGTAGTTTTGTAATCTCACAAATAATGAATTCATTTCATTTTTATGGAGAGAACTAAGAATCATCTCTGATTAAGGCTTGCTCAAAAATTACATCAATACAGTATATACATTAACTGAAGGCAATCATTTTAACCATAGTAAGTATATGTAAGTAGAAAAGAAGCCAACGGTAATTAGTTGTTCAAAAAACGGATTTTAAATATTTATGCAATGCAAAAAAACGCATTTTAGAAAAATAAATGTTACATACTGTACAATTTTTAGTGGGTTATTTGTTTATCAAAAAAAATTACAAGAAATAACATCAACCTGTCTATTAAAATTGTAAGTAAAACACTGACATGAAAAAAAATTTTTTTTATTTAACTGGACTGGCTGTCTGTAGCGCCAAAATGGCGGAAATCAAATAGGCACAAAAACAGTTTGACATAAGCCTGTCCAGTGTAAATATATGCAGATCAGTGAAGTAAAAGAATACAAATTTCCTGTTTTAAAGAAAAACAGTGAAGAAGTTTATAATGCCTGCCTCCTTTATTTTACAGGGCAATGTCTTTACTGGTTACGAAAGAGGTTAATGTTGTTAAATGTGAAATAAAAATAATAATTTTGAAATTGAAAAAATACATGTAGTGTTGGCTTCTTCCCAACCTACACACAGCCTGGATAAAATAATTGCTCTTAGTTAATTAACATACTGTATTGTATGTGATGTAATACAGTGGCAATTTTGTTTAATTATTTGAGCTGTTAAATCAGACCCAAGGACAAACCCAAGGACCCAAGGACAAACTAAAACAAAATAAGTCAGTTTTCCGCTTAGATAAATAAAATTGAGATATAAAGTTGAAGTTGTAACCACTTGAAGAGCATTAAAATATACTTCGATCTACCGGTGGAGCCTCGTCGTCGGTGGATTGTAGAGAAATGAGCGAAAAATAAAAATGTAAACTGACTTATATTGACTTACACAATCTATGTAATAACTAATTTTATACGATGGTAAAATGCATTTCCTTTTTCATGGTTTTTAAAAACAATTTGTTTGATTCATGATAAAAGCAGACAAACAGACTATAACGGTTATAATAAAGGATATAATAAAATCATAAACTATTAAAATCATCTTTAGGCATAGCTAAAAGACATTACTGTTCATAATATTCTGAAGCAAGTTTTTATGTTATCAGAATGTAAATACAAAGCAATAGTAAAGGGTAGAAAGGATCTCATGTTTGTGACAAACAAAGCCAACATGTGGAATTTTACTGGCCACATTTTCAAAGACAAAGATATCATGAGACTAGTTCTTACAAAGGCTTACAATATTCAGTATAAGAAAGTATTTTTATTATCATTATTTTGATAAAGTTTTTTTATATTCAACAAAAGTAATAAAACAACCGCATAGAAACTACAATATTTCTGCGATTACTACGTTGTATTTTAATTTTTAAGATAGTGTATACATTCAGTCATCCAAATGTAATATTACAATAACGTCACGTAAAATCTTGGTAGTTACATAAAATGTGATGTTTTTTTTCTAGTTCAGTGACTCTTAGCGTGAAAAGATTTCCTATCAACTGTTTCATTGTTTCAGACCTGAATTGCATTTTTGGATAATCGCATATTTTATTTAAAAACAGTACTTATTCATTATGCGTTCCTCAGTCCACTTTGCCCACTAAAACTACTTTACTGCACTGTTGGAAAGATAAAGCTGGTACAATATATAGGTTTAACAAATAATAATTAGAAATAAAATACTTTTTACGGATTACAGCGCGTATATCATTAATTCAGGTGTTATTTCAGAATTAATTCGTTTGGATTTATTGGTTTTTTGAATTCCCTACGTTTCGACACCTTTCCAGGGGCCGTGGTCACGGGAGGACTAAAGCAAAAAGGCTGTTCATATTTTTATGAAATTACCCACTTGGAGCTTTATAAAAATGCATACAACTTTATTATAATTAAATGCATTCAAATTATTTTATAACTGCGTTGTAATCGGTAAAATGTGTTTTATTTCTAATGAACTGTACGCGCGGAAGTCTTAGAAGTGTATATGTAAATATAATAATGTTTACATAATAAGGTCTGAATATACTGCGCTGCCTACGTGGATAGCCTTACCGTTGAATGTCTGAATTAAATATTTACTAACACTGAGAGTTCAGCACATTGTATATGAATGATGAGGCTCTGATGTTACGAGACTGAAATAAAATATTAGGTTTTGTATGAAATTTGAAATATACTTTTACGAAAACCGAAAACAAATCATTCGTGATAAAAATGAAAAAAATACGAAGCAATTGTTTAATTTACCAAACCCCAAACGGATCCATCAGGCCGCTCAACAATGGTAACGGGGCTTGTTGGATTGACTAAACATAGTTGAATTGTATTTTACCCACTTGTAGAATACTGATTTGTTTCCATAAACGTCTTTTTTCCATTTATTTATAAAAATACAATTCACTTATTGAAATGGAATCATTATACCTAACAAAAGATTTATCTGCGAGTAAGTACAATTTCAAGTACGTACAACAAAACTAAAACCGGAAATGTATTAAACGGCTGTCCCGGGAATTTTTATACCAACATTTTCGGGACTAAAACACAATATGATAAAAAAAACCTCCGCCCGTGATCGCCGCAATCCGCTCTGTCACGTCCATTTCATCCGACCTCGTATTTCACGCATTTCCGCCAAGCCGCTGAAAATTTGCGCTATCATTCTGATTGAGTTGCCGCGTTAAAAAAAGCCTTTGGCATGATTTGAAACATGAACCCGGGGCGATTAGTTAAGTATAAAAGGCATTTAATAAAAGTTCAGTGTCCTTATTATAGTCTAAAACTGTCAACGATATCGAAAACTATCGAAAATACTGCTTATGTCGGTAAAACTACAGGGTAAAAAAAATTGTAAAACTGTTGATCCAAGTAAAAGAAACCCACCAAATAGTTTTCAAAAACTAATAAAGTTTGCAGAATTCATAGAATAATTTATGATAACGTTTGTTTTATAAAAATCATAATTAAAAAAAACTGGATGCCAATTGCTATTATTTTTAATAATTAAAGAATTTTCTATGCCTTCGAAGGGTTCATTCTATTGGATGTTATCGTTTTTGAGCTCTCTGTTTGATCATGGTCTTACCAGTAAAGTACTAATTATTATGAACAGGAAATATGTTACAAATGTTGTTGATTGCTTTGAGTATTCTCTTGCTTTGTGAAATGTCGTGGATTCATAAATCTATTTCTACCCAATTTGTGTTGTTATATCAGATTTTCAATAAAATAATAATGTTAACAAGAACCTTTGCCAATAAACGTTATTTATGTCGGCGACCATTTCACTTTCCTGCGCCGTCAAATATCATTCGAAGCGGCACAAGGCGGGTCCATAATTCGCTGACGTTTTTCTGAACCTGCAGACCCTACTCGCAGTGTCAACGATTCCATACATTCGACAAATTAGGGCCAAACGGCACCTACTGAATGAACAAATATCACGTCAGGAATTTTTGAACGATAGGTGTGTCGGTAGATTTACAAACGAATGTTTTTTATAGGTATAGAAGCGAAATTTTTGGTTGAATTTTAGTAATTTTCAAATAAACATTTAGAGCAGACGTGTATTTTTTAGAGTTTCCAAATACACATAGATACAAATAAGTAAAAAATATAATAATAAATATCAAACAGAAGATATAAGATAGGTCTGTCAAAGCCACGTAGAGTTCAGTATTTTATTTAGTAATAACGGTTACGGAATAACTTCAAACAATTCAAGCTACACAGTTCAGTGCTCTTGAGCTCACAAAAATAAAGTTAAAAATTATAAAGTTTGTTGGGCAAACAAAAAGAGTTAAAAACAAAACAATGCAAAATAAATACATGAACAAAGTAAAATAGCAATTCATAACAAAACGATGACAGTTAGCCAAACTTTGATATTAAACACGAAACTGTTATGTTCACACGCAAACGTACCCTTTGACCCAATAAACATTAGAATTAAGTTACATGGATCTGAATTCTTAGACCACCAAATACTGAAATTTTGCTCCAACAGCACGTCGAAATAATCTTTAAACTTAATAAAAATCAATTAAAGAAAACTACTAGGCATTAAAAGAACTACGATATAGAAATAAAGCAAGAGCTTCTTTAATCCTTAGCCCAATGTTGAACTAAACAACAATTTCAAAAAGAATGCATAAGTGTGTTTCCTACGTTAATAATACGAACAGAGTACCTCTTATGTAATATCCAGCAGCTCCGAAGCATGACTTAAACATTACTATTATGTCCCTTAAGCCTTGTTCTAACATGAAAAGCTTCCAAGTTTAAAAACGCTATTAAACCATTTAACAATACAGGCTACATCTCGCCACCCTAGCGCATAAACTCTTTTGAAAAGGTCCTGCTCTGCCCTAATGACTTTCATTATTCAATTTTAGTTAAAAATAGAATTAAGAGGGTTTTATTAATGCTATGAAGCAAAAGACATTCCAGTGAATAAAAGAGCTTTTAGAAAATAGGATTTTACAGCACACACGAGATTTTGTATTAAATATTTAAGTTGTTGAAATCATTATCTGATTTATCAATTGGCTCTTCTGAGTCATACTATCTATCTTACTTATAACACAGAATAGGTAATAGAATCTCTATAGATACGGACGAGTAAGTAATGACTTGAGCAAGACTTGCAATTTTCAAATGCTTCTAAATACTAGATTCACTTATAATTTGAACTATAATTAATCGTAAATGCATGTTTAGTGTAGTTTTGGTGCATTAAAGATTAATTAATACTATAAATTGCATGTGAATATAATATTAGAAGCATTAAAAAATTGCAAGTTTTACTCAAGTCATTACTTACTCGTCTATAGATACGGGGGATACTCAGAAGAGCAAGTGATCTAAAGATTTTTATGTCATTGTAATTGTATAAAACATATCGTATTTACAAGTATTTCTGAAGAAACATAGACCGAAGGACTTACTACACAAAGATACATTTCACAAAAGCAAACTAAACTTCGTTAGTACTTAACTCTCACATTGAAGTAAACCTAAAAAACAAGAGACTTTAAAGTAAATCAAAAACAGAGCTCTCTCCTTCAAAATGTAACAAGGTCAAGGAAAATCACCCAGATATAAGATACAAGAGGCAATAAGATAAATGAAGAGGAGCAAACGAGATTTCATTTGATTTTTAGTCCCCAATTCCCTCTACAAAGTAAAGCCTGGCTTTGATAAAATCTTACTTCGTGTGACTTTTTAGTCTCGCAGACGTGAAGGAAAATTAACGTGGATCTGTATTGTTCTCAATAAGTATAATGATTGATGAACTTTAAATTTCGTACATTTTTAATAATTGTATCAAAAATACGAATGACATTGTTAAAATACCTAAATGAAATATTGGTTTCATTTGGGTATTTGATCAATGTCATGTTATTTCGAAATTGAAGTCAGATTTTTGTATAACCAACTTTTCATCAGCGTATGTAAATAAACAAAGTTTTCTTAGTTTCTATAGTTTTAAAGAGGTATTCGATATTAAAAAGATATTAAAGATCTAAGTTAAAAAACTATTTTTAAGAAATAATGAAGGTACATAATTACCAATTTTATTCTAAACAATTATTTTGAAATGGAAAAAGCCTGTGGGAAAAAAAATGGTGCTTATTCTAGAACCTATTTTCTAAGCACAACGTTAAAAGGCTTTTAGCTCGTCTGGTGCTAAGAGACGATAAGCCAGAAAATAGTACCGCACGGCCGTACTTTACTCGGAAATCTCAACGAATGAGGAACTTGCTATCTTACCTCTAACTGCTCTGCCGGAACACAATGATGTTAGACTATACGGCTGTCGTAAAGATGTTAGTGTTTATTCAGGCAGATTTTAACACGAACTAAACCACGCACGATACAATCCTGACAGATTATTTACATAAAAATACAATAAAGCCTAATATTTTTTTTTATGCAAAACGGGGTAGTGTCTTCATCTCACCTTTTTAAATGAAGATAAGGCCGAAAATGGAAGCGCACTACACCCGGAATCCTCATCACTGAGGAACTGGCTATCTTACCTCTAACTGCAGGAACACAACAATTTTTAAATTGCTGTTATGGCGTCAGACTTAGGTAAGATGGTGGTAGCTAGCCAGGCGGACTTGAAATAAGCCCTACCATCAACCAAACCGAGTACAAATTATACCCCCCTTGGAATTTAACCCGGGACCCCTGCGTCTTATACGGGTGGGCGAACCACTAGACCACAGAGGCGGTTAACCACTAGACCACAGATCTCTAGATCTCCACTAGATCTTTACTCTTATAAACAATTAAACTAGTGGCTTAGTGAGCTGTAGACCTCGCGTTTGTCCGTTAAAAATTCGCTCAAATTGTATGTTCTTTAAAAATAATCTAATAGATAACGCCATAAACGGTATGTTTAGAGCCAGCCACAGACCATACAACAAGTAGTGGAGCCAGCACGATGATACATTAGCGAGCCATAAAATGGATTAACTATATTATATTAAATGGACTGCGGTTTGAAAATTGCATCCCAAATTGGAAAGTGCTCTTTTGGCCAATTTCTCCTTGTTATTTACATTATTGATCTGCTCTAACGCCCAGCTTCCGACATCATTGCCAACTTTAGCACCTTTAACTAAATTTATAGCTTGCCAGGATAGCTTGCAAGGCTAACTAAAAGCCATTAGGCGACTATTAGTGCTGTGACTGCTGTGTATCCAATAATTTGTAATGAAACTGTGTCGTTAGCTATTCTGGTAGAGTAAAAAGTAATGCTGAAGGTTAAGGTGTTATAATAGATTTATTTTAATGCTATAAAACTAAATAATTATACTAGAAAAAAATTGACACGTCACCAGATCATTTTCTCAGGCGGGAATCGAACCTGCGACCTTTGGAAGCCCGGTCTAATGCTCTTCCAGTTTTTTCTAGTATATTATTTAGTATTATATGTATAAAATATGTATAAAGCATTGTGAATGCTAAATATTTAATGCTATCTTCAACTTTAAAAAAATACATAAATGCAAGATATAACAAGTCCTATAAGAATTCAAATTACTTGCTTCTTATTTGTAAGCAGAATTACTTTTCCGTAGTGAAGGAAGCAGAAAAATTATAAAGGAAATACATTCAACTCATGTAAGGAGAAAATTTAAAGGTTCCGAGAGTTACTTTTGCGTAGCGAAAGAAGCAGAAAATTATAAATAAAATACAGTAACTCATGTAAGGAGAAAATTTCAATTAATCATTAATTATTTTCGGCTTTACAAAACAAGTTTAGGTTAAACCTAGAACTAGTATCCATTTATAATCTGTTTACTTCATCAACCTTTTGTCCCTTTCACTAATTCATCGGTACGCGTGATTCTCGGAGAAGTAATTTATTCAAGAAGGCAGCTGTTCTCTCCTTTGGCTCGCTACACAATCCCGACGAAGCAATTTGCGTTTAATGAATAACATCAAAGGGATTGTTTTCGATTGGCCACTAGTCGCCCTTTGTATCTCACTACGCTGTTTTATATAGCATCAATTTCGGATATGAAGCCAGTGTATTTTCGAATGTCGTATTCCTATAGTTACTTTTATTAATAAAAAAGTGTCACGATCGAAACCGCTTAATGACAAATCGATTAACTTTATGGCGTATTCGTTCTTGAACAAACTAAAACCATGGATCAATATTATTCTAAGAGTCTTTTTTGTTACCTCTAAAAGTTTAAAAATAGGCAGTTTCTTAACATGAAAATTGTGTAGCAGCTTTTCTTTATTATCAAACCTAACCAACACTAAAAAACTTTCTTAGAAATCTACGTTATAAAAGTATTACTACACATCACTTTGTTTCTTAATATTATAAATAAGTTGCTCATAAGAAAACTCAATAACACATTGGAATGTTTCTCGTACAATATTAAGAACTTTTCGGAGCGGCCTAAGAAGTTTTCTAATCACCCAACTTTCACCCTACTCAAACCTCACAAAAATTAATAGGCGTAAAGAAAACCTCCATTCCGACATCATGCGATTCGTCGGTAGCATTTAATTCGCGACGTATTAGAGCATTTCCTGCCACAATAGAATGCTGGAGACAATTTCCGAATGGAATAAATTCTCAGACAGCATTTAGCCCTACTTTTCCCGTATGTTGCGCAAGTTAGTAAAGTGGTTAGGTGGTTTAAGATTATATAGTAATTTTATGGATATACTATCCTTACTAATATTATAAATGCGAAAGTCCGTTTGTTTGTTTGTTTGTTTGTTTGTTACGCCTTCACGTCTTAACTACTGAACCGATTATCATGAAATTTTGCATACACGTTGTCAGGGGTACAGAGAAGGACATAGGGTATCTTTCATCACGAAAAAAGTTATGTTCCCGAGGGATAGCAAAAAGATTTTCGACGCAGACGAAGTCGCGAGCGGAAGCTAGTTATACAATAATCTTAACACTCCTTAACTAGATTTCAGTTTAGAACATACAATTTCAATAGAATTTAGTCATTACTTTTACATCGTAGAGTTACAGAAAGACTATTTGTAAGAATCATTAAAAGAAATATTTACTATTTGCAATCATCTTTAGAAAACGTTCGAAAAATAGAATTGATTAGTATAAATTCTATTTTTCAAACGTTTTCTAAGCGTTTGAAAAAAAAGTAGGTACCTAGTCCCACAATATTTAAATAAGGTAGGTAACCTACCGCTCAGCATGTAATATGTAATGTAAGTATTTCTTTTACATTTTACTTTTGGTTCAACGTCAAATAAATACGCTTCCGATATTTCTTACCCAGAATAAAAGTTAATGCTCCGATCTCTCAATGTTGATCCGTGTGAAATATATATATAAAAAGGTTGTCCATTGATTGATAGCAAACTACCCGGCAAAATAGTCCGCACTGGACACAATTTCCGATAGAAGTAAATTCTCATGTGGCTTGGGGATAACTTTTTATAGCTTATTGTACTAACTTATATTACGTGTTGGGTAACACGCGACAGACCGCTAGTTTATATACTACCTTTCGTACTTTTGCATTGATTTCGATAACGATATTTTATCGTAACCTACATCTCTATTATCGTTATTTTTCGTGCTAGAAACATTACAATTTGTTAGTACAACTGATCTATAATTCACTTTATTTAGCCTGTAACAATGGTCAAAGCAATTTGTTACGAGTTACAGCGAGGAGGAAACTTATTATTTAATTATATTGGTATCTCTTATTTTCAGCCTTCTTTCTACACGTTCGTTTGTAGATCAAGAAAATAATGTTCATAAAAGAAATTATGTATTAGCATTGGCACAAATCTGGGTGTTTGTGCTTTTGACTCTGGTTTCCATAACACAAGTGTTTTATCTTCTCACTTTGTGAACGCAGCAATGTGTGTGATGGTGTCAAACTATTTATTTATTTACTGTATGGCATCGTGGAAGGCTGCAAGGCTATGGCTAACACGTAGAGAGCAGCAGACGCACGCAAAGGCCAGAGTTACGTGGGTCCTATTAAACGTTGGCATATTTGGGTCAGTGTTACGTTATTACGTATTTATGAAAAATATGCCTCTTCGATATTCGAGATCGATATATTTTCGAGGAAAATACTCAAAATATGACGTACATTTCGAACACCTTTGAACAGAACACGTTTATACGAACTACAGCACTTATTTTTTAATTTTAGACAAACATTATCTACGTTTTGTATGCTATTTTATGTATTTTTAATTGACCGTCGGTTTGGCACCTTCCCAAGGGCTGATTCAGTGAGCCAATCATTTAGCTAATCATTAAAAGTTCTTTATTTTATTGAATAGTTCGCGCATGAAAGAAATGTTAAATTTATCTATTTAAATAGTTGAACATAATCTCAAAAAAGCGCTTATCCATTTCCGTAAAACTGTTATATTTCAATTTCACTTAGTACCTACCAACTGTTGTATAATGTTTAAATTTGCAAAAAGTAAACAAAAAAACTATAATAAAATGGCAATCAAATCTCGTTTCAGAGTAATTATGTAAATACTTTCGTAAACGCAAAACTTTGAATAAAGCAAGGAAATAAAAACTCCTACCGATATTAGTAGAAGCACGCTCGGCTTCAGCCCACACGATTTTTCCTGAACATCTATCTATTTTATTCAGTATTCTTTATTTTATTTCGACCCGATGCATTTTCGCGGCAATGCGGGTGCACCAGATGTGCTCGTATATTTTAAAAGGAAATGGACCACTTTTATCAGTACAAGGTGAATCGTGAATTGAATATTATCCGGGTTCAGAATGACCTATTTGAATATAATTATCAACTTTGGTCTTTCATTGATTGCGTTTTTATTCAGTTGAGCTGTTTTTAAATTGTAAGTTTATTAATAACTGATGCATTTTTTTAAGCTTCTCACAAAGATTGCAAGTTATTTATGGACTGTTAATGAAAATTTACGCTGTTTTTTTATAGTATTCAGTTTTCTGTGGTTTTACTTTTATTGGTGTCACTACTTGAGGCATTGGAAAATATTGACAAATACCGATGTGTCACTAACCACCGAGCCACCTCCCGCAATATACGAAACCCTCAAAGGGCTAGAAAGCACAGCATTAACCCACTACTGATTATTTGGTCAGTAAAAAGACATTGAAAACACTTTATTATTTAATCAAATATTTATTTGTAGCCTTTACACTGTAATTCCTACGTACAAAAGACATTTGTCAACCACTAGACGCTACTATAACAAATTAAAACTCGTACACTATTCCACCCACAAAAATTATTCAAATAAAGTGGAATTACGGCGCGCCACAACGAATAACATCAAATTCTCTCCAAAAACGACATTGTTTAGCTTATATCATTTTGAGTCTATATTTCTCTATCAAAACACGGGAGTAGGCGTATCTTTGTTAAACCCCTGCCTTTCAAATTACACAGTTGCGTATTAAGTCAGCTATTTCCGAACAATAATAAATATAACTACCTAGTAGTATACATACTTTTCACTCGAGCTCCTGAACACAATTTGTCACAATGACGTTTTAATACAACCAGGTCAGCGTTGTACTTATTAGGTCAAGCCATTATTACTACATATCATGTTATGCCATTAGTGTGAACATTGAAATAAACAAGAAAACAAACAGGTTTCTTTTTGTAAAATTGTGATCCGGCTTCCGCTATAATGACGTAACTGTAAATGTGTCAGTGTGACACTGAATTTTGAATTCTAAATAAGTACATTTGAGCTCATTTCTCGCTAAATATGGTGTGGAGTTTAAAGAAAGGCTCTGACGGATTTGAGGGAGGCAAGGTATTGTGATGCAACCGGTTGGATCCGGTTTTTGTTGCTAATGAGGTGCAGTCACGAAAGGCTTTCAGAAAACTGTTTTTTTTTCATATGTAGTCAATACCAACAATATAAAATATAATTTAATAAAATAAAAAGAAAAACAATGAAAAGATCACAGTTTTTTTTTATGTTTGTAACAAAAGTACGCAGTTCTCAAATCCCAAACCGCTATCTTTTCAAGGCGTAGATTTACACTAAAAGACAATTTGTTACATACAAAACAGGATACGTGTCAGTTTTGCGTCGAGACACGTCTTGAGATTCCAATAAAATGTTCCAGTAAAGAAATTTCCCAGATGAAAATTATAAGAGAATTTCATTCCACAAGTCACGGGATCCGAGGGAAACGAAAGGCAATATCGCAGATTAAAATGTGTACTTTCTGCGTTCTTAGGTTAATTTAATAACTTCAGCACCCCGACTTCAAGTGAAAGAATGCGAGGCTTTTAATGGATGGATTTTAATCTTTCTGGGGAAAAAATTAAGAAGATTGAGTATGGTTACTACGATACTATTAAACGGATTTTAAATCTGTGGCAGAATTGTACTGTACCAAAAAATATTGTATAAAAAGGTTTCAATGTAGTGGTTTATTTACTTTACAAATGTCACGTCGATTTGCAAATTAGAAGCAAAAAATAATAGTCACAATTCAGACTTTATTATGCGTTATGTATTTATACGAGAATTTTAGTTAATTAAAACAATAAGTATAACAATAAGTTTCAAACTTATTGTATAATAAGATTTTTGTATTACGTTAACCCATCTTATAGAAATCAATTAACACAACATCTAGACATTTTGTCAAAACAACGTTATTTGTTTGATAATTTCTAGGTTTTCCAACACGCTCAGTCGTAGATCTAAAGGTATGTAAAACCTCATAGGAATGCCTATCAGATAGTTGATGTCCAGTATTTAACGTTATTTGTTACATTTACTTTAGTCAGTAAAATGTAATCTTATTTACATACAAATACATACCAAAACGTGACTGGCTACCCTAACAAGGGCATGACAAGCGTTACGGTTAGTTGTCCGCCAGCATTAATTATACTTGGTTTCACAAATGGCCCATCAATCAAGCTATCTCCAGACTCTTCCGAACCTCGGATAATGCCCATTAGTGTCAATTTCATCTTGTACCACAGTACAGTTTTTGTTTATAAAAAACTTCGAGTTATTTGGCAAGTTTTGATTAATTTATCATTGCATTGTTTACTCAGCAATTTGTTTTTGCTTAGAGGCGTCGTCAATCAAATGTTTGAGCGTCAATTTAAGATTTTCTTCGAGAGATTTTAAACATTTACGAATCACGAAAGTTTAGTATTTTATTTAGTTTTTTTTTTACTTTCAATTATTGAATTAATAGTTTTGTTAGACTTTTAATATATTTTATCGTTTGTCTAACTAATGCGACCCTAAGTGCCTGTTTCACAGGTTCCGGATAATATCTATCTTCTGTCTAAATTTAAAAAAACCGGCCAAGTGCGAGTCGGACTCGCGCACGAAGGGTTCCGTACCAAAAACAGCAAAAAAATCACGTTTGTTGTATGGGAGCCCCCCTTAATTTTTTTTTTTCTGTTTTTAGTATTTGTTGTTAATAGCGGCAACAGAAATACATCTGTGAAAATTTCAACTTTCTAGCTATCACGGTTCATGAGATACAGCCTGGTGACAGACAGACAGACGGACAGCGGAGTCTTAGTAATAGGGTCCCGTTTTTACCCTTTGGGTACGGAACCCTAAAAAATGGAACAAAATCTAAATGATCTGCCATCCATATGTCTTATTCTGGGGAAAATATCAAGCATAGGTTTGAGTAGTGGCTAAAAGCTTGAATAGGTGACCTATTAATATAACCATTAATTTGTTATAAACAGACCGCTCACCGAGAGACTGATGGGCTAATATTGTTTATAGCTATAAATGTGATGAATCTTTAGGTCACATATTTATAGAGTTTATAGAAAGCAACCTAACCACCAACGAAGTCTATAAATGGTAAGAAAACATTAATATTATGAACTATTTTATGGAAATGTATTTGAGACCTAAAATAGACTACAACATGGGCGATTGATGACACAAGACATATAATGGCGGAACAACGTGCTAATATATCGATTATTTATATTCTGTAACTTGACAAAACAACTGATTTGTGAATAAATTTTCGAAGTCTATTGAGTAACTCCAAATTGATTAATTAGTTTTCTTCAAAACAAAAGATTCCGATAAATTGAGAAGTTACATAATTACGTGTCGAGAATCAACTGCGAGTCTGAAACCCTAAAAATGATGGTTTTTTACTTGATCAAATATTTACGCTGATGCAAAGAACTACTCTACTGGCTATTAATTATTCATGTGTCAACCCTGCTATTCACACTTCGTGGAAACATGCCCGTGGAGTGGTATTATTTGAACATAATTTCATGGCGTTCGAGCCATTATTTTTCAAATAGTTTACTTAGCTTTACCTTCATGTTCTACTATTTGTTAAACTGTAGTAACCCCTATTGTTTAGGTTGGAAAAATCGAATAGTAAAGACCATGTACCGATCTTAAAGGGTCTAAAGTAGCTTAAATTAAAACTCTTGCACTATGTCGCACTCACTTGCGTTTGTTAGTAAGTTGTAACGCACTAAACAAACCAAATAAGTTTCGAAAAATTATGATATTTTCGTAGAAGTGCAAATATTTTGAATTAGACTGTACAATGTGAGTGTAACAATGTTTTTGTTAAAGATTCCTATATTTTTTTTAAATAATGTATATTAACACACTGCATTGAGATTTTACTATGATTAGTACCCGCACGATTCTATTTTTCCAAAAAGTACACGTCTCTAATTTATGGGAAACTCACATAGAAAATCTGGAAGTTGAAATCGTACTTATAAATCTCATACATAATAAATAATACCAACGACTTTTATAATAAAGAAGGAAAAATTGGGATAAAGATGAGAGCAAGTTTATGCACTTTGTCCTTAACCGGAGTTAAGAAGAGTCCCCATTTTTATTTCTAACTTTTTTTGTAAAAGTTTGGTGAGTTATCTTCCAAAATCGAGATTTAATTGTGTTCAACATAAGAATTAGATATATTTAAAATTCCTATCATATATAATAATTATAATAAGACACCCAGCCATATCAGTACAATTAATGAATTAACTTCTACTAGCGACCCCGCGACTTCGTCTGCGTGAACAGTTATTAGTCTATGCCGCGGAAACAGTACTTTTTTCTGAATTAAAGTTGTTCTATGTCCTTTTCTCTACCTTTGACAACGTGTATGCAAAATTTCATGATGATCGGTTAAGTAGTTAAGCCGTCAAAGCGTAACAAACGATCACGTTCAATAACGTTTAATGACTTGCCTGGCCGAGGCATTGAAATATAGTTCCGTTTTCTGTCACCTGGCGAGCAGTAAACCAAGCTGCCAAAATGGCGTCGACCAGCTGTAATATTTCTGGTGCTTCTCAAGATTTAACGTGATTTTAATACGTTTACATGAGAATATAGTGCAATGGATGTATGTGGTTATAAGAATAGTGTAAATATTCTCTGTTAACAAACGGCCTAAGATAATGTTGACATACATAATATGTTACGGCTGATACCCGAAGTGCGGCCAAGCTGTTGGTTAAAACTAGGTGTAGCCGATTTGCTCGCGGCTAATACTAGGTGTAGCCGGCTAAAACTAGGTGTAGCATGGGGTATTAAGAAAGTTATTTCTGTTGTTTGTTAAAAAAAATTACCTCGAAATTTAAGTTAGTTTAAATTTCAAACCTATATTCGGGACCTACAGGAGTAAAGCAGATCGGTTCACCTAGTTTTAGCCAACAGCTATCGGCTACACCTAGTTTTAGCCGGCTAAAACTAGGTTTAGCCGCACTTCGGGTATTAGCCGTAACACATACATACATACATATACTCACGCCTGTTTCCCATGGGGGTAGGCAGAGACTATGGATCGCCACCTGCTACGATCCTTACTGATTAAACCAGTTGGCCGCGACATATATACCAGTTACAAATTTAATGCTATCTTTCATCAATATCTCTTGAAATTAGATCCAGACGAAATCCATTAATATAGAAAAATGCTTAAGAACGTGCAGAATTTGATACATTCACCCCGAGGGAGCACGTCCAATCAGATTAAAAATTCCCTTTCACGGATCCCGCCAACAGCTATTTCACAGCTGGACTGTTGATTACTTTCCTAAAGTGAAAAATATTATTGGGTTTTGGGAAAACTTATTATCGGAAACTGTTGTTTAAAC
This sequence comes from Agriphila geniculea, assembly GCA_943789525.1. Taxonomy (NCBI): domain Eukaryota; kingdom Metazoa; phylum Arthropoda; class Insecta; order Lepidoptera; family Crambidae; genus Agriphila; species Agriphila geniculea. The sequence continues at coordinate 15,864,868 of OX038887.1, read as the reverse complement.
AAGACTTTAAGGTTTCATTAGCAGTTTATACGTCACCGTGTTTGGAATGTAGGTCAGCAGATATGAAGTAAAATACTTTTTTTTTTAAATAGGTTTCTTATATAGTCTTCGATATCAGCCATTTTTAATGTCCACACTGCTAGGCACAGACCTTTCTAATGGGTGGATAAGGAGGATGGGCCATAACCTATCACGCAGGTCCAATGCGGATTGGTAGGTGTTAACCACTGTAAATGCAGTCGGGACCGACGGCTTAACGTGCTTTCCGAGGCACGGAGGAATAAAGTGCAATTCAGGTCGCACAGCTCTCCCTTCGCTCCAAAACATGCACTTAGTAGTTGCCTCTCTTTCTATCGCGTAGGTCTTATCTTTTCTGACGTATGAAATTTGTCCTCTCAGAGGACGCCGAGCGCTTCATACCCGCGCGAGGAGTGACAGAGCCCTGGTTATAGTCTTACTTTTATTTATTTAATTTTAGTACTCAGGTATACTTACCTATTGAATAATTAAAATATCTTGTGAGTGTCATTATTTCTACCAGGCTCTATATTTTTTCGGTTATGGCCTAGTGGAAACCCGCTGTTTTTGATGCTGACTGTATGTACCAAGCCTACTTAACTCCGAATGACAAACACGATCATAAAATAAAAAGTTATTTTTATCCTTATGTTGTCATACTTGTCAAAAACGAGTTTAATGAAAGGGAAAAGTAAATTCAAAAATTCCTAATAATTATCGTCGAGCTTAAAATTGTTCATTGTTTCAGTAAAGCGACTCAATATTTCAGCGTTAGTTACGTGACGGTGAATTGGATCACTTCTTTAGCTGAGCAAACGTGTTTTCTGCCTAATCCACGACCATTAATCTTCAGATAGACAGGCAGGTTTCGGCTATCGCCCTTCCATCGATTAGACACGACCTGTGTGAACTATGTGTCAATCTACCTTGCTTGTATAAACTGTTTTTGTTTAAACTGTATATACTGCTGGAACCATAAAATATAAAGTAGACAAAGGTCGCTGCACACAGATATTACGTTTAAGCATCTAAGACTGAACCATCCTTTCTATTGTCTAATTTAAAAATCGATCACAGTCGCTTTCAGGATGTAACACATTGAAGCTTCTTTTTGGCACAAATAAAAACTTACCAAAGAAATGCAGCAATGTGTCACATCCATCTGTCAAACGAAAGCGATTGCGATAGATTTTTAAAATTAGACAATTAGCCCCCAGGTTATAGTTGTAATTGCAGTTACAACAGCTTCTAGCGTAAGAAAACAGAAATGACCGAAATGTTTTCAAATATGCACAGAGTATATGATAGAACTCTAGATTGTTAATACCTACTGTCAATATCCAAAAATAAATATGTATTTCTGACTTAGAAATATTATGTACAGTACAATACCTGGCTATATTGTGACTGTCTAATGATGAATTTAATCTGACACATAAAGTGAAAAGGTTTCCCATGTTTATATGAACTAAAATGTTTTGCCGATCCCCTTTGTTTACAATAGTATTAGATTGATAAAAGCTACTGTGATGTAGACACGCATTTTTCATTAATTTCAAAGTACCGTTTAAAATGGTATTTTTAATTGTTATCAAATCAAATACTAGTATTGAGTGTGTTAAATGTTATTCAAATCAAAGAGTCAGAATGAAAAAGACATTCCTCCCCTTTTATATTAAGGCGCTTATAGCGGTCCACTAGCACCGCCAATACTTTTATTTTTGGTACACGTAAACCAAGGCAAATTAAAAAAGCAAACAACCAAGCCCTCTTAAATTGTCTCTAATATTTATTTAATAACTCTTTAACATTTTTCATTCTTTGTACTAGTTTTAAAATGTGAAAAGATGACAGTGGCCACTTTTGGTTTAAATGGATTTTAAAACTCACAAGAAGAATGAAAACTGTTGAAGTGTTATTTGAAAATATTATAGACGATTTAAGAGAGCATGGAACTTTTATTAAATATTGACCATTTTTCTTTTTGGCACAAATAAAAACTAACCAAAGAAATGCAGCAATGTGTCACATCCACCAATCAAATGAAAGCGATTGCGATAGATTTTGAAATTAGACGATTAGCCCCCTGGTTTACGTATAATCAAAAGAAATGAAAATGTCGGCGCTAGTGGATAGCTATAAGCGCCTTATGAATGTACCATCGACAGCAATTCCGCTTTACCACTCCTAAGGTTTAAATAGCTTGCTCGCTGTACCGTCACTAACATTCATTTAGTTCGTGCAGGGGCGATACGCGCACACACGAATTTTTCTGAAGGTGGTAAAGCACCTGAGTTGCCGATCGTACATACAATATATTATAGGTGAAGGGCAAGGACGTAGATATCAAAGAGAAGGATAATATTAATGTTGCTGCCAACAAACGAGGTCAATTTTTAACAATAGAAAATGAAATTGTCGTTTTTTTGTTAAATTGTCACTTATTGTCATCGTTTTCTTGACAATAATTTTATATCAAACGTCATATTTTATGTTATACAGGGTCATTTTGTATTCACCATCCAAATTTGAAGGATGTGTTCAGTTAACAACTTTCTCTAAGGAACACATGGCCAAATATGTAAAAAAAAATATCGACTATCCATACAAATCAAAGAGATCACGTGATCAATTTAGTATGGGATGACCAAAATTTTGTGGCTCATTTCAACACCATGTTTCTTAGAGAAAGTTGTTTAGTTTCATGGACTGGACACATCCTTGAAATTTGGATGGTAAGTTGAGAATGACCCGATATATAAAAAATATTAAATCTTTTTTTTTTCAATTTTATTCTAAAGACTGCTCTGGACATTTTTACTATCATTTTTAGGTAGTTATTATCTACTGGTATTAATTATTGGTATATTGATTCATTTGAATGTTTAATTTAAGTGGGCAAAATGTTACCATGCTAAAAGAACCTCAAAGTATATTTTTACACAAAATCGATCACTTTCAACTTGATGGATCGGTTTAATATAAAATTTGTTATACTGTGATGTAACGTACCGTTATTGAACAAAAAATAGTTAGTTACATAAAATATTTTTTTCAAACGACAATAATAAAACCCAACTTTCAATAAGTAATAAGAAGCTATTATGTTTGAGCAAGCATTTTGAATCCGGTCTAACAGAAATACGAAATATAAAAATTTTGTTATCTCCTTTTAATGTTTTTAGCTTTATTTCATTATTCATAAAGGTTTGAAATACTCCTTTAAGTTCAAAGATATCATTTTTTTTCAAGGCTTATTACTTGTCTTAGATCGTATTTCCTTCCTCTATTTAATTTCCCGAGGCTTTAAAATTATCAAACGCTTCCAATTATCTTTATTAAATAGCGAAGTAAAATTTCAAATAAGCTTTACTAGCTGTGAAATTAATAAGTTTATCTTTTGGTTCAAAAGGAAACGAAATGGAAATTCAAAGTAGGTATATTCTTTTGTAAAAAAAACCTTTCCTTATTTCTTGGAATGCTTGATTTGAGAAACGTCTTGAAATAAAATACTTTTAAATGGTTTTTTAAGCCGGAATATTAAACTCTTTGGGAAAACCGAAATGTTATAATGTACAATCTTTGTAAATAATTACACTTAGTAATTAATCTTGTTTCTTATGTATTTTCTATATGAAATAATTTATAGAAAATGGGGACACATGGCATATTCCAACTAAAACATTTCTGATAGATATAATTATTTAGTGATTGTATAAGTATTAAAATTACATACATTCTGGTACTTCCATATGTACATAATAGGCCTCGTTTAAGTCAATATGAAAGTTTAAAGAAATTTTAATAATTATTCTGTCTCTGTATTCTGGTGTTTCGCCCACCAGCGTTAGACACAGGGGTCCCGGTTTCGAATCCTAGAGGGGGTACAATTTGTACTCGGATTGGTTGGTTATAGGGCTTATTTCAAGTCCGCCTGGCTAGCTACCACCATCTTACCTAAGTCTGACGCCATAGCAACAATTTAAAAATTGCTGTGTTCCGGCAGTTAGAGGTATGAAGCCCGTAACTCAATGATGAGGAATGCGCTTCTACTTTCAGCCTTATCATCACTTAACATCAGGTGAGTTGAAGGCCAAACACTATCCCGTTGTGCATAAAAAAAATGCAATAGTTGGCGCGATATAAGAGAAAAGTCTTTAGCGTTAATCTACTGTCGTACTGACAGTACAAACAAATATCTTCCTAAATGCAAAGTCAATGAAAATAAGTTTGATGGTTTTAAAATCAAAATTTACTTAACGAGGAAGAACTGAAAAATGCGAAGACTTATCTCTCATTACCTCCTCACTTGAAAAGTGTAGGAACAAAGTGCTAAAAGTTCTTGTATTGTGATCTCAAACCAATTTCTTCCAAATCATAACCGTAAGACCCGTAAGAGGATAGAGTAACTTAACATTCCCATTTCAAAGGATTCTGAAATGCTTTGATATATAAATTATCAAATCCCGGATGATATAAAGGGGCTGATGGAATAAATTATACAGGAATAAGTAGTCTAAAGTTTATAAATGCATATCTATTCATTTTTAAATGTATAAGTTGACATGCTGATAAAAAAGTAGGAAATTAACTTTAATATAGTAAAACATCATCATGTGCGTGGAAACCATTATACTAGCCGCCACCCATAACTTCATCTACGGAGACAGTTATTTTTCAATCACTTGGGAATAGTGCTTATAATCTAGCTAGATGAAAGATACCTACTCTATCTCCTTATTCGTACCCCTGATAACGTGTATGAAAAATTTCATGATGATCGGTTGAGTAGTTAAGACGTAGGCTAGGATATAACGGTAGGTATATTGAAACATTCTTCCTTACTTCCTGATGAAGTGTAATCAACCCTCGATATCCTCAATGCAACGTGAGCTCGTTAACAAGTACGCGGTAAGTGATTTATGCGTGATACCGGGACTCGATATAATACTACATAATTACACCGTAGCACCCGCCGTAGCAGGTGCTACGGAAACTACGTTTGTAACTTTGAATGAAACTTCGTAGCGGTAATCGATTTACTTGATAGTAGCTGGTACCTTAACATCAATGGAGATATTTAACAAAAAATGTTGTGTTAAAAATAAAATAAGCGGCAATTTTCTCAGATAGAAGCTGTAAAATTGTAAAGGGAAATTCCACGTTAATTTGTCGTCGGTACTAATTAAGTATACGACACGCGTATACGTATCGTGACAGCAGCAGTCCATGGGAATCACTTCCGCATCAATTGATTGGCACTGCACACTTCACAGCACTGTCACTTGTTTTTTTGTTTACCACCTAATATGTACAGGGGATATGGTGTGAGCGGCGACCGGCGGCGCGGCCGACTCACTCGGTCAGTCGACTGTCCGACTGTCAGCCGTCGGGCGTCTGACGGCGGCGGTTGTGAGCCGGCGCGAGGAGTATATGCGCGCGCCGGCGGGCCCGCTCGATAACCGCCGCGCCCTCACCCATCCATACCACCTGTATGCTGTACCAAAACACTTCATGGTTTTCGCTGGCCGTAAACACTATTGTGGGGACAGATAAAACGAGAAACGCGGCAGAGCAAATTTTTTTTCGCTATTAATCTCTCAATGTGCAGCCGTAGCAAATCGCAACACTTCAAACTTGACTAACATTAATAGGAGACTGTTTTGTTCTTTGTAACGCGAACGAAATGCTTTGCATGCATTTCAGATTAACACTTTGAAATGCTACCAAGTCAAAAGGGATAAAGCACCGATGCTTTTAAATTTTTCAACTTTGTATGGATCGTTCATTTTCATCACACGAATCATATACGAAAGTTTTCTTTCACATCACAACTTAATTTTGAATATTCCAACTTTAGTAGAAATAATATTGAAATTCATAGCGTAAGCACAGTAATATGCGTAAGTAAGTGAACACATGGCGATGAGAACCAGATGTTGGAACGCATCAAAACACCATAAATTTCATGGGGCGAGTAAATAAATGTTTCCGATTTGGCACACTACCACTCAAACTTTTGCCAACACTACGTGGTTAAGCTAATGATTTAAAAAATAGTTTGAAATTAGTTTTATGGCCTTTTATACAATTGTTTCAGCTGTTAGCCCGACATATTTACAAAACTTATTTATTTTCTTTATTGCACGCCTTTTGGCTGATAGCGAGGAAAATAAGGGTAGCACAGATTAAAATATTATATGGTTTTGTTTATATTCAAACAAGAATATACATTGAACAATAAACCAAACCATTATTTGTCTAATTAAATAGAAAAGAAATCTATTCTCTATTTAAATAGATATAAGTAGGTAGCAACAGTATAAATTTTGAGGTTTAATAAGATAGCAGAACAAAAGTGAGAAAAAACCCTTTCAGAATGTCTAGCGGAATAAATATTATTTTCAAACAAATCACATAAACTTCTTTTAAAAGAGACGACTTGAATGCTCAAAAAAGTAGTCGAAACTTAAGATTGAGTGGTGGTTGAAGATTTATATGTGTTGTAAAAGTCGTTTTTACTACTTTTTCCAGCATATTGAAGGTGGGAGATAAGTGCACACTTTTATGTGCTTTTATTCTCTCAGCATTTACTTTTAAGTTTGTTTGGCAAATATCATTATAAAGCAACGAAAGTATTAAAAACTGTTCATGAGTTTGACATTGCGATTTGAGTAGTTTTATTTCTTTGTTTTCATATCAATTCCTTATAAAAATCATTGAAATTGACAATGTTAAATACTAAAAAATTAGAGCTTAAATTGAAAATGAAATTAGTTACAACTTGCGGAACTCGTCTACTCTTATAAAAGCAGTTTCAGCAATGCCTTATTGTTTTATTCTAATCAAAACTATTTGTGCTAAATGTAGAAAAAATAAGTGTACTAAAAAGATGGTAACGACAAATCTGGATTACCGTTAACGCAAAGTAATCCTTAAGATTGAAATGTCAGCTGGAGACTTAACCAGCAAATAGCGACCTAGATAAAACAAAAATAAAACTTTTCCTGCTGTATCGAGACATTGAGGCTGAATTTTCTGTGACACGTATCACAGTGTCGTAAGTTCTATTTTGTCTGACATGATTTCGGTTTATTTTTCTTTTAGTTTCGTTCTTAAGTTCTATGTACTTAGGTCTTCTATCCCTATTGCCTACTTTTTAGCTGAGCTGGAAGAGTATAATTCGTATTAAGGCCTTTCATGAGGTCACGAACAGCAAAATCGCACGTTTTAGAAAAATGGCGCCTCTGTCTAAAAACTATTTCTAGGATTCTTTTCTATTTTATATTCCTTTTGGGAATTATTTAGTCTCAAATGTGTTTATATTGTTATCTCACCTAAATAATTGGCAAAAGTAGGTCAAATTTCAATTTACCAAAGTTCTTCGCTCTACGAAACCATTTGAAATACTTGATAATGGGTTTGGAATAACTGGTTAATAACTTTACCTTAAAGACCCTCTAATATCAAAGTAAATTCTTTGAAACAATATTTGAACCCGAGAAAAAAGTATACAGCTTTTATTGAATGTTTGTTGAAATATCATTATTATTCAAAAGCTTTGTTCAAACAAAGATATTGTAAAATTAAATATATGTTTAAAAAATTACATGTTTAAGAAAATGCAATGAGTTTTGTTGGCTTTTGTAAACTCGATGTCTTTTGAAAAGAGTATTGCTATTTCTTGCAATAGACACGCAATTATACTTTGAAATAACTATTTTAATATATTTTTAAGGAACATTTTAAAGAAAAAATATATCCAGGAGGTCGTGTCCCTCAGCAATGAGGAATACGGCGTTAGGAGGAACATTCCTTTTATCAACATAAGTCAGGACTTCAACGACATATTTTGATCTCAAAACATTCCGAGAAAAGGACAAAAAATTGTCGTTCCATTGGACCTAAACTGAACCTCACATCTTATCATAGCTGCCGTAATCGGCTCAACCATGTTTGATGTCACAAAACAGACGTCCCGAGACCTTACTGTACCTACTAGAACAAGTAACGGGTTAAGGAGTTATCCCTCGCTAGTATACCTTACGTAGATATGTAAAATACTCGGCAGCGAATGGAGGGTTAAATTATTGAGTCTCCAGAAGCAAAATCAATCAAAAATAGCAGTTTAAATAGAATAAAAAAAATAAGTTAGTATTGAACAGTATGACAGTTACAGTATGATTGAGTTTCGGAATCTGAATATACCTACTAGTTTATTTATGTCAGACTTTTATTACAACTAAAATTAATAAAGATTCTAAAATATCTACTTAAAGTTCCTAATAAAAGCTTAAATCGTCTCTTCTCAACTTCTTGGTGCGCAACTACGCTAAATATAAAGCTATAACCACTGTAAGACCTGTAAATAAATACAGCTCTTTCCAACAAACCCTCATCACGTTCAAAACCAGTTAAAAATTCATATCTCCGCTTTCATAGCTATTTTCGGAGCAATTAGGGCTTAGCACATATGATAATTTTAGTGACAGATTTAAGCGGTTTTGCGATTCTATCGAAACTAAATTTTTAATCACTACATATTATAAAACCAAGTCCTCAGCCGCGTCTTTTTGTCTGTTCGTGATAAACTTAAAAACTACTGCGTGGATTTTCATGCGGTTTTCACCAATAGATAGGATAATACATGAGGAAAGTTTAGGTATATAATTTGGTCAAGGTTAGTGTAAATTGGTTGAAATATAACGATAATTATTGGAAGTGTCGGAAAAGTTAAGCCGCTTGGGAGCTTTCATCGAAAACGCTGTTTAATCCCTTTGAGATATAACAAAACAGTGCATGATGGGATATTTATCTTTTATAGATTGAATATAAGCATTAATGTACCTAAAGTTTTTAAAGGAAGGAACAAAAACTTTTTAAAATTAATCTTAATGACAAAATCTATAGTTTGCATACGAAACGAAGAGAGAGTGGGTCGCTAGTACATAATATAAAATTGCTTCAGCCATCTCTGTGATTCGTAATAACGGTTTTAAGTTTGAAGACACGACAAACTATTTTAACAATGCAGAATATAAATGACATGTAAAATAGTTATAATGTTTATTCACAATTTGGTATAGATATTTCATAAGCTTTTACGTGTTTTTAAAGCGTATTTGCTTTCCGTACCATCATCGGTCCGTATCTAAATAGATTACAAATACGAGGCAGGTTTCGTGAAGTGCGCAGTGAACACAATATTCGTTTTATTACCGTGTATCGGGTACAAAGGTTGCTAACATTTGACTTTATTGCGTTCCACTGAGATGAGAATAGCGTAGATGCTAGGAAATCAAATATATTAGGTTTTTATCTAACCCCTATTAGAAATAAGTGATTTTACATGCATCAGCGTGTAGATTGTGTACATAAATACATCAACAAACTTAACTACTAGCTCTCATATCTAGTTATTTTATCTGTCTTTTTTTCTTGCAGTGCCCCAAGTCAGTGGAAGCAGCAAAAGCTAGCAAGTTTAAATCAAAACTCGATTTTAAACTTGGTTAAGTGCGAAGTTTAGGAAATATCGTAGCTTTCTCTAAACACATTTTTTTTTCGTACCTACTTAAAATAACTGTAGAATCTACTTAGTTAATTTTCTCGACCAAGTTAGATGGTAAGAAAAGCATCTTAGAAAATTACGTAAATAAGAAGCTTTCCTTTATTTTTTTCTAGGATATTTTATTTTTAAGTAAATTCACTAGTGTACTCTAATAAATGTGACCCAGTTGAGAAAGTAGATGGCAAAGCGTTCGGGCCTTTAACTTGCATATTTTTAGCTTGATGATACCTCTATTTCAGAGCAAAGTTGCAAACAGTCATTAAGCGGTAGAAACTATCTTTTTGCAGATTTTTTGTTGTTTTTTTTATTTTATGTATTCTCGGTAGTATTCGAAATTACAGTATTTAAGCTACATTTTAGCTTAATCTGATAGAAAAAAATTCTAGATGATTTCTTATTTGCAAACTAATTTTTCTTAAGGTAATTCAGATTTTTGTTTTCTTGGAAGTTACATGAGGATACTTAACTCGCCAAAACCAATACTGTACCTACTTACAAAGCAAAGTTATCATTATTTCTCCCAGATTAGTTACCAAAATGAGCATATTAAGTTATTAAAAAGTTAATTATGAATTTCTCCCTTAAATCTAACAAGTTCGCGTGTCGAGACTCATAAAATGTTCGTGATCCCTCAATACTTGAGGTTTTGCTTTATTAAGCCCTTTTCGTCCGGTCCCTTTCAGATTGTAAGCCGAAATATTTGATAAGCATTATTAATCATAATATGAACGATCGTATCAATTTCATACAGCCTTATTTTTGTAAAGATAAAAAGTTATCTTTTAATTAATTATTAATTGGTAAATAATACTACTCGCGCATGACAGCTAAGTTCATGACGCTGTTAACGACAATTGATACAATAGCCATACTTACTACTTTGTATCAATCTTACTTACCAGAAAGATGGTAGTTAAGTATTTTTTACCAGAACAGTGTCGTGAACTAGCTGTCATGCGCCTAATTATAGTGGTCGAGTCAACTTTGGGTCAAGTCGTATAATTCTGTTATAAACTTTTTAAACTATGTCATGTCTATGTTTTTTTTGACAACAGCTCGAAAAAGCCGTTAAAAAGACAAAAGCTACATTTTTAAACCTTGAGTAGAGCATTTTTTCCCCCAGTCACCTCACTTTTTGCACGAACACATCTTACAAAAGCTAAACATTTAAGTTTCAGTATTAATTTCAGTTTCGGAATAGCTTCTTGAAATGTTAGATTTCATGACATGTAAACAAAAACTGTTCTACATAAAATTTCATTTCGGATAGTTTTGTAAAACTTTTCAGTTTTAAATAATCCGCTTTACTATGAAAGTGTAAATGAAATTATCTCGTTTGCTTGAAGACATGCATTTAAAACTTAATTCCACATGGATCAGTTCAACTCTAAGTTTGAATTTAAACTTGAGATTGGCGTATTTACGTTTTAAATTAAGAGTAGGTATTAATAGTATTTTAAGTTTTAGTTCATATTACTAATTTAATTAAAGCATTGTTCAGAGGCCCAAGTCTGCTATTGTTAACGTCATAATGGTGTTTCGGTTTTGGGTTTAAGGAACAAGAAATGTGTCAAAAAGCATTCCAACTCAAAAACGATTGAAACACGATTATTGCGTCAACAATAGCAGACTTGGGCCCCAGTAATTCCTCTGTCGACGTTGCGAGTAAATACACATTTATTAAAAAAATACCTATTACAAATAGTTATTTATGCAACTGTACTATAACAGGGGGTATTAAAACACGAATGTGGGATAATAGTATCACATGAGTGTTTTAATACCTAATTATGTACAGTTGCATACAAGACTTTATCTACACCCATTTTTTATTTTCTTATTTTTATTAGGGAAACAAACAATATTTTAATTCATATGGATTAAAAACACCCATGATATTTATCTAAACCCATGATATAAATCCTCTATAAAGGTTTTGACTTTGACTTTGTCTTTGACTTTGTCTTTGACTTTGACTTTCCTCTCCCTCATCATTATGTCTTCCGCAAGAGTGTTATAATGTTGTACTGAATTTCATAATGCAACGCTCGCGCGTGGCCGCGCGGCGCTGCAGGACCAGCTCTCGCTCGGGATATTGTAATGATGGCAGTAAGCTAACTATTTCAGAACCCCTTACAGAGAATTTAAAGCATGGGTGTAGATAAAAGAGTAAAGTATACGAGATTCAAAGGTGTAAGTATTTATTACTACAATAAAACTTTGTTCATATTTTTAAGGTTCCGTAACCGAAGGGGCCAAACGGAGCCCTATTGCTGCCACTCACGTGTCCGTCTGTCTGTCCGCCGTCTGTCACGACCGTTAAAGCTACAGTCTTAATAATTGCTTCATAACTGCCCAAGTTTGCTTAGTAAGTTCAATGATATTCAATGTACCTCGTAAGACACCTAGTAGGTATAAAGTTCAACCTTTAACTCCACCTTCTCGCACCACGGTGTTGGGCTCAAGCTCATTTATTCCCAGAGCAAGCAGACTTTTGAACTGTTTTGAAAGATATACATGTTGTAAGTCTTAACACATTTCGTAGGAACGTGCTGGAAACCATAGTCTTTGTTTAATGTAAGTGTAGGTATAAGATGCTTTAATAATGTACACAGTATTTGTCATTACTATCGTTTATATAAACTTTTAAAATCAGTAGGTATATTACTTTTTAGTTTTAGATGTTACTGGTAGCAATTAACTTTGCATGCGGTGTTTGCCTTAAATTAATTTGTGCATTTAGTTTAGAACTACGATGTATATCATTAATGTAACAATGTAACAATTGCTGGTAAACCAGATAAATTAAATAAAAATAAAAAATAATTGCACCGAAGATGTGTCTTGCCGACTCAAAGTCAGGTAAAATATAATAAAAAAACTTTTTAAAATATTTATCCTACCTACCTAAGGGGCTTCCCATACAAGTGAAAGGGGGGCGTGAAGAAAAATATTTTTACTCAGTTATTTAAAGCTCATTCTGTCGACAAAGACTGTAAATTTGTTTTAAAAAATATTAGAAAGCAAAGGTATGAAAAGCCGCCAAAGTTAGTCATTTCCAAAACTTTGGTTCAATGACCTATGAACTGAAGTGATAATGTTTATCGTTACGTATCGTACGTAAATACCAATCAGAATTTTATTTTAAACTCCTAAATGTGCGAAGTCTGACACGCACTTGGCCCGTATTTTATTTCAATATGCATACGAAGATAAAAAAATCACCAAGAAAATGAACTAACAATAACGTTCAACATTCCAAAACGTTACACATAAACCGTCAATATTCTTCACCGTAGGAAGGTCGTGAGAGAATGATTTCCATAGCAAAGTGCTCATTATAATTTCCTTTTAACTCGCCGCCTGGCACCGACCTGCTCTAACTCCCATCGAGGTGGCGACGTGACGTGATCTTAACGTAATCGTCACGCACAATGAAAAAGGGGTTTTTTGTGTGATATTTTTACGGTTAGTGATTTGGGGAGAATATTGTTCTACTCGTAATTCTATAATTTTAAGGTTTTTGGTCGGTAGTAGGGCTTATTTCAAGTCCGCCATCTCACCTAGGTATGACGCCATTACATTGTGTTCCGGCAGTTATAGGTACGATAGCCAGTTCCTCAGTTTCTCAGTTCCTCCAGGATTATGGGTGTACTGCGCTTACACTTTCGGCCTTGTCGTCACATAACATCAGGTGAGGTGAAAGCCAAGCACTATTGAAAAAAGATAAATATTATGGCCATTGTTCCTTATATTTTTTTTATAATACGCGATAGGCATTAGATATTATTGTTCAAAAGCTACCTATTTGATTAAATGTTATTTTTATAGGTTTTCGTAAAAAATCTCATGCGTCATTCATAGCACAGCAGTGAGTTTTAGATTTTTCCAATTTCGGATCTCAAACTTTTTCACAAACAACAAATACCGTTTTTAAGCCACGTAGATATCAATATTACCGTATTTCTTGAAGTGACTTTGCAGTTTTAAATTTAGTGATATCTGAAGTACGTTATACGTTAACGTTTTCGTAAACTGATACGATATTCAAAAGTGATTACTGTAATCCTATTCCATAAACACAACAGCATAAACAATAATTAAATACTCAAGTTTTTCTCTGAAACTTTTTCATTTCTTTCAGTCAACGACTCGAGCATAATTACAAAGGATTAAAGCAGGTGTAAAGCTGAAATTATACGCTTATTGTAGTACCTTTGCTTTTAGAGGTGAAGTAGCTTTTTCTTTTATCATTCTTTACCATTTTTATACCTAGGACTTTCTTATAACATTCTTTCCCATTTTTATGCCGTAGACATTATTTAAATTTTAATTACTAACACTTCGGTTTTGTTCAAAAAGAGTATTTTATGAACTATCAAATTTATGTTTGAATTTTAGATTTTAGGCATTCACAATGCCATTTTTATATTTAGATAAATAATTTAATTCAAAAAATACTACATAAAATCGACTCACCCGTAGCCTACCGTCTCAGCTGCTACGGGTGAGTCGATTTTTTCTAGTATTTTTTCTACTAAATTATTTATCTTATTGTAAAATTTAGTTTATGAAGTTGTAAATTTATATGTAAAGTTAGATATTTACAGTTTTTTAGAACAATCTAATGGAATTTATAATTCATAATAGTTAAATCACTTTAAAAACAAGGTTTTTGAAATACTACAGACAGATGTTGACTTTCAAAAACGTTTGGTTCTGAAATCAAAAGCTAAAAGGTGTTTATTAAATCCAAACGTCAGTACCATATGGAACCAAAACAATACAACCTGACGTTCCAATTTAGTTCTGCGTGCATAAATATACAATTAACTCAGCCAATATCTTTTAGTTTTGTTTTCAGATTTCACTGTTTTTGTCATCAAAAATCGGGTCCAATTTTATTTTTGTTTTAGACAAACACAATATAAACAAATGCTTGTGTTAATATTTGCCTTAGACATTTAACAGATTTACAACGCGTATATTTTTACAAACTTTACGAAACGTTATTATAATATCAATATTATATTGTTTGTTCGATTTATTCACACGCGATTTTTCATCATTAGTTTTTTTTAAATTTTGTTGATTTTATTACGTAAATAAAAGGATCTTAAAAAATATCTAATAATCTTAATCATAGTTTTTAATCTGAGGTACAAAATGTGTTTTTCTAAGTAAGCTAATAAATATGCGCTAATTCAAAATTCATTACAAGCAACGAAGACTATTTCTATGTAGTATGCCCCTGTAATTTAAATACCGAGATAGTTAATCGTAATTACTATTCTTCACCTCGCCTTATTATTTTTTTCCCATTAAAAGTAACTATTAACTTAAAGTTCATTATTTAAAACTAAAAGTTTTAATGATCAACGCTTTTATGTTCGTCATATTTTTTAACCCCCGACGCAAAAAGAGGGGTGTTATAATAATAATAATAATAATAATAATGATAGATAATAAGAAATAATAAGTAAATGACACAAAATACCAGCGCAAGCTGAGAAAAATAAAATAAAAAAAAACAAATAATAATAATAATAATAAAATAATCTTTATTTTCTCTCCAAAAAGTTACATGCTTATTGTAAATTATATTAAGTTATAAACTAAGCTAGATAAACTAATATTGGAGAGAACTGGTGCCCCAACTAGGTGAGGTTGGACCCCCTGTGTGACAAGTCACCAGGCTCACTCCACCCTTCAGATTATAACTTATTAAGGAACAAAAACAATGTTTTACACTGGGTGTCCAGATTTACAGAGAGAATTAACTAATTATTATTGAATTATTAAAACGAAACAAAACAAACGAGGTAATATTACTAATTAATTAATAAACTATCGCAAGCAAAGTTACTATCTGTGTTCGTGTAATACTAATAATACAAACGGTGTTTTAAAGTTCATTTATTATTGAACAAAAATAAAAGGTGTTATTTTATCTGGGAATATGTTATTTTACTATTTCTGTTATATTATTATTGATAATAATTGCTCTGTAGCATCATAGTCAAGCTTTTAAGCCAGTTAGTAACGGTTTTCTTACAGGTAAATCTAGACAAGGCATAAATGGATAGAAGGCTGTTATAAGCTATAAGTTTGATGTGTTTGTTTGTTTTTGTCCATCCGAGGCAACGTAGCTCTCAAAGAAAGGGACCGATTTTGATGCGGTTTTGTTTATTTGAAAGCTGTGATCAAATGGTTTTTAGTTATAATTTATGAAGATCTGTTCAGTCGTTTGAAGAACATCAACTCATACCCTACTTGACAAAAGGATTTTACGGATTACTTATACAGGACTGATTGTTGTGAAAGGTATACTGTTACTTCGGTGATATTTCCATAACATGGTAACCTTGAGCAGATGCTGCAGCATCTCCAAACCCTCAGCAACTCACAACAGATATAGCATGTTAAGGCTAATTGGAATGGTCTCAATAAGTAGGTGTTAGATTGATGACGATCGAGGCCCTATGGTGGAAAATGTCTATGTACCTACACCTATTAGAATTGTAGGATTACGGCAAGCAGGATTTTCTATTGATTTCGTCCCGAAAGGTATTTTCGTGAAAAATAAGAAAGAGGTTGATCGTAATGTGTCAGAGTACTAATAATTTAAAAAGTATGAAATAAAAATTAAATAAAAAAATTAAGCTCCTAAAAGAAAAAACCTCTCAAAAGATAAATGTTTTGGTTGGCCCTTCTATATAATTTAATATTTGTACCAAGTAAGTTATATTTTGTACCTAGAGTTGTTGCGTCGGACGTGGTACCGCAAAATACACAGATTTTTCAAAGGTATTATAGAGGTTAAAGTATAAAATGGCCGTTTTGTATGGAGAATTTTAAAGGATTCACATTTTCCAAACTAACATCGTCTTAATTTATTTTACAACCATGGACGCCAATGTTTTAAAACTTTTATGTACAAATTAAACACTCGGCTAAGTAATGCTACAAGTGTTAAATAAAAAAAAATGTATCGGCTAAATTACAATGAATTAAGCGGTAATTTCTGCTAACAAAAAAAGAGTCACTAATAAGATCCTTTTTGTAACGTTTAGGAAAGAAAATCAGAAATATTTCTTTTGCTAATAGTGGGCCGTTATGATCATAATTTGAAGTAATGACCAGTAACTGAAGCATCTTTATCATCATAGAAAATATGAGAGCCTCTGTGTGTGAGAAAACTGGCAAATCTCTTATATAAAAGTGAAGGGGTGACTGACAGACTATTGCCCAACCCAAACCACTTAACCTACAGACTTGAAATTTTGTACATAGATATTTTATACAGTGTTAACACCCACTTACATGGGATTTTTGGAAATTCCATCCCTAAAGGGTTGAAAAGAGGGTACAAAGTTTGTATAGAAAAAAATATTAAATAGACATTTTGACTTGAAACTCCGTAGGAGTGCTTCTTAAAACAAATAAGCAAACACGTGTTTCGTGGTTTTCCGAAACTCAACCCTTTAGTGGGGTAAATGGGGTAAAAAAAGCCCAACACCGATATGGGTGTCGTTATCGAGGTTTTATGGGATGTTGATTGCGAAAATTACATATATTTTTAAGTGGTAAACATTATTTAACCCCTAAAGGGGTCAAATGGGGTTCAAACTTTGTATGGAAAATAATTAAAATAGACATTACGACTTGAAACTTCGTAGGAGTGCTTCTATAAACAAATGATCAAACATGTATTTCGTAAATTTCTGAAAATCAACCCCTTAAGGGGTAAATGGGGTAAGAAGCCCAAACTCGATATTGATGTCGTTATTGAAGTTTTATGGGATGTTTATTGCGAAAATTGTATTTTTTAAGTCCTACATAGTGGCTATGTTTCAAACCTTAAAGGGTAAAATGGGGTTCATGTTTTGTATGAAAAAATAATACTAAATACATATTTTGACGTTAAACTTGGTAGGAGAACTTTTAAAAACTAACAACTTTTAAAAGCAAACACGTATTTTGTGATTTTCCGATAATTAACCCCTTAGGGGTAAATGGGGTAAATATACCCATAGAATAGAATATCATTTATTTGCATTTGATTAGGGTACACTGGAGGTTTTTAAAAGATCTGCCTATTCAACCATTAACAATACAACATTATTTTACAACAAAGCAAACATTATTTAAATTAAGATTAACAAATACTTATACTTACTTTTTTTAATAAATCGATATAGATGTCGTTAAAAGGTTTTATAGGATGTTGATTGCAAAAATAGCATTTATTTTGAAGTCCAACACGGTGCCATGATTCAACCCCTAAAAGGGTTTGAAATGGGATTAATTTTTTGTATGGAAAAATAATATTCAATAGACATTTCGACTTGAAACTCTGTATGAGTACTTCTATAAAAAAAATAAGCAAACAAATCGATATGGATGTCGATATTGAGGTTTTACGGGATGTTTATTGCGAAAATGGCACTTATTTTAGGATCCAACATGACACGGTGGACATTATTCAACACCTAAAGTACTGAAAAGGGGATTAATTTTTTTATGGAAAATAATAAGGGAACGGTAACTAATAGGTAATATCACAGACATAGATCGAGAGAGATATAGGTAATAAATATGAAGGTTAATATTTGGATGTTTTTACTCAATCACGTAAAACCGGCTGAACGGATTTGAAATAGCACACATATAGTTATAAGCCTGGAGGTAAAACATTGATACTTTTTATCTCGGTCAAAGGTTCGATAGCGATTTTCCGAATGTTCACACGGACGAAGTCGCGGGCAAAAGCTAGTATTATATACTTTGTCTTACTCATTTACGTAGCGGTACCCCACCCATCACGAAAAACCCACGATCAAAATTTTACTTAGTGGGTTTTTTTTGTGTCGGGGCGGGGATCCACTAAAGTTATTTTTTCATTGGTTAAAGTAGAACGAGACTAGTAGGTAATTAATAACTTTAATTAATGAACAAAATATTGTCCAGTATATCCAGTTTTTTAACCACAGAAATTAATAGTTTTTAGTGACTCGCACAAAAATCACCATATTATTACTTTATGGAATGTTGTACATTATTTATTATTAATACAAATTAATAGTCAATAAGCAGGCGAACAGCTAGTACGTAATAGCATAAAAGACCAATATAACGATAATTTCGTTGAGCAGAAATGGTTTCGATAAAGTGCGATTTACACGCAGTGAATAGGCATGTTGACTATTTTTTTATTTTATGTTACATAAATTACCCCTAAAAAAAAGAAACATTTGTGTAAGAATTATTACGCAAGCATGAAAACTGCCCGAGATATCACAGTTTGAAATGCACAAAATTGGACTCACCCGAAAACGCTCCTTACTAACGGCTACCAAGTTATGACGTCACGCCTTCCTACGTTGTATGCAACGCGTAGGAAATTTGTTCGGCAGCTATATTAAATGTTGTGTTTATCAAAATGGTTTCTTTGACAAATTTGCTATAAATTGTACGGACTAACGAAAATGTATTATTTATTTTAACTAATTTTATACTTTTTAAATGGACTTGTCCACCCAACTTTGAAGGGTCATAAAACAAATAATACGCAATATATAAAACCAAGAGGTATACTACTCCAAAAGTTTGATATGTTTACGATTTTTATTAGTATTTCGTTATTTTATTCATAAGTCAACATCCCAATTGTTTAGAGGGTAGAATTAAGTACAGACATAGAAAAATCAAACTCTGGCAACCCCCAGTTAAAGCAACAGCTATCAGCATAAAAAATTTGGGTGGATGCAAGGTTTAGAAATAATATCGTATTCAACAATACTCAGATGCAGATTATAAAAAATACGGTGGGCTTAAAACTAAAAACTTAGGCTAAAATTTTGGAAAATAAGATAAGAAAACCACCTCCCATGACGTGTGTTTGATTTTGCGAAAGTTATAATCAGGTATGCAGCTTAAAACTGAATTCGCTTATGGCCGCGGTAATTACGCTTTTCACAAAGTTCAATTTAATAACATTAATGCTAAATCATAAATTGGGCCTGCATATTCATGCATTCCGTCAGCTGTGAATCGCACTTTATTTTTGTAAGCTTGTTAGCGCTCTTATCTGCAAGTTGACACTCCTGGTTTTGGTTTGCGTTACAAGCGTTAGCGGTTTTGTATAGAAAAATGTTAACAAAGGCTGTTAAATATTTGTTGGTTATGATACGAAAATTTATTAAGCGGACGGAGCCAGAGTTTTAAGGGAGAGTGATTTTAAATTTATATTTTTTAAGTGTGGTAATGTTTATGGCATAACATTAAAACAAAAAGTTGAAATACTTGTAAATGATGTAGAGGCTTTTATTTAACAAAGTAAATATTTTCATCAATCATTGATAAGTTTTTTAACATAAAAGAAAATTCAGCTGAAGTAGTGTGATTTCATGATTTAATTCAATTTTGTTCTTATTGTACTACACTTAAAATAGTCTTGACCTTTTCAAGAACTTATAGTGCGCTTGAATAAGTTGATCTGCCTTCACTTACAAACTTGACGTTATCTTTACACTCGGAACAAGGCTTTAGGCCTCAGAAACTAATTACAAGGCACGGAATAAGGTGTCGAATATGCTTAGGGACAAATAGAAAAAAACTTGTTTGTACCTTTACAAAACTTCACTTGGATGTGTGATCATTGAAAATATTGATGAAGAAAAGCTAACGATATCAAAGAAAATATTTTTTGACAACTTAACTATAGAAGTTGACGCTGATATAATAAATATCTTTTACCTTTATTGTCACCATAACCCATTAATAATTAAGTTAAATTAATAAAGACTTAAGTACAGTTTACTTAAATATATGAACCAATAGAATAGCTAAATTAGGCATAGGTATAGCGAAGAGGGTTATGGCGGGCTGAATTAGGAAAATACTGTGTCCCATAAACATTATCAAGACGAAAATATTAAATACAAAATATTACCTTTACTCTTCAACGTTTCCAAAGTTAAAAAAAATCCATCTTTATTATTACGAACAACGTTTGAAAGATGAAAATAAAAGTTTTCTTTGCAATCTTGATAAAAAATTAATTTTTAAAAGAAAACCAAAATATACTTCCGAATTTTCCTAAAAAAGCAAATTGTGCCCCAACTCTAACAATAACAGAACGCTATTCAGCCCCTGAATTTGAAAATCGAATCAAAAGCATGCAACCGCCATTTTGTAAAGCACACAATGGAAATGGCCGATACTTAATTACAACGATTTTTCTTGCTGTATGCATTTTCAGTTATTTTATTAAACATTTTATTATTTTTGTGGTGTAAAGCCATGTCATATCTAGATCATAATTTCTGATCATTAATAAAACAACGTATTTTTTATATTTTGTGGTTGTTTTCTTTCGATAATCATGGTTTCGATTAGATTGTTAAATAGCTTCTCAAAACAAGGCTTATTTATTTATTTATTTTATTATTATTGATTGGTACGATGGTGCATATGCAAAAAACATGTTTAATACACAATAACTGCGCGTATAGTCTAGCTTTTATTTGAAATAGGTTAATTTATATTTTACGGCTAATACCCGAACTGCGGCTAAACCTAGTTTCAGCGGGCTAAAACTAGATGTAGCCGATTGCTGTTAGTTAAACCTAGGTGTAGCCGATTTACTCACGGCTAAAACTAGGTGTAGCCGCTTAAAATCAGGTTTAGCCTTCTTTGTGCTTCTACTAAGGGGGAGTAATTTATAGAAAGTTATTTCTCTTGTCTGTTATAAAAAAATAACCACGGTTTAAGAGTTACGCTCCTCACATTAATGCTACGTAAGTACATCTTTCACATCATCTGGCTGCTACTGTGGCACAGGCATTCATTATGGATTGTATATAGAGGATGGGCCATAATATAGCTCACCAAGCGGCAGATTGATGGAAACATCTTCCTACATAGTTAAACTTATGATACTTCAAAACTTATGGCAATGAAATGCCAATGCAATTCTACGGCAGTACTTTTACAGCTAACATAGCAATTATCAAGCTGGTTTTGTATTGGAATTTGGCAGAGACTGCGGTGCAACAAGTGACAGCTGTGCTAGTTAGTACTGCTTGCCAACTGTCTTGACATATTAAGTGCTTTATTCACTTAAAACTATTTTCAGTTTAGTTCAAACACGGGACATGCAATAAGTGAAATGGCCTTATTCTCGAGTTTTCCGTGGCGTACTAGTATACGTGGTATGACCTAACTTAGCCATAGCTGTTAACGTTGATCTATTGAGCACATAAAACATTCAAATAATGCGTTTAAGTTTGGAATAGTGTTGTGCAGTGTTTAGAATCTAAACTTACTAGAATCTGAACTTTGGATCATGCTACTCAAACTAATCTGATGAAAGGAAGAAACAAAACACACAAATTCCAATAGAGATGTGCCTCCATTTAAAGTATAAGTTAAAATTAACAATATTTGCACAAAATAACAAAATCTGTGTTTTTAGCACTAGTACTTGTTGTATGGTCTGTGGTTTTTAGAGGACTTATTTCATTTTCATGATTTTTTTTCAGTGAATGACGTCTAAATACGCGCTATATATGCCAGTTTGTTTTAGGTTAAGCTCTCATTTGCGTTTAAAAACTATTTCTTTAAGGCGCTAAGAAGGGTCAAATCCCAATATTCAATTCAAATTATTGAAAGATTACGCGCGTAAAGCTATCATGGAAAAAATATATAATGTACTTGGAATAATACACAATAGATTTAATTGAAAGCATTTGTAAAAATGTTACCACTTTTGATGTAAAAAAATATACCGTGGACCCTGTTTCTGGTCCTATTTGCAAAATTTCTCGGAAACAGAACATTCGTTTATGTTAAAACCAACACATAAAAATTGGCGATGTTAATACCTTCAATCTTAATTGAACAGATTTTTTTTAACTAACTTGAAAGCGAAGAAATTTAATAAAAACATGTAAAAATTGAGAATTCGGTGCTAGTTCTCAACGCAACCGCCACGTTGGAACGCGCACTGATTTGAACCTAAAGTGAGTAGAGTTACGTTCGATTTCACACCATCACGGATTGACTCGCTCGGATTGAGGCATGTTAAAGCCTTAAGATAAATAAATTAGAAAAAATCGACTCGCCCGTAGCACCTCAGACGGGATGGGATATGCTACGAGATGGTCGATTTTTTTCTAGTATTTTTTCTAATATAATACTTATCTTAATAGAAACAATTTATTAAATATTTCGTTTTTAAAAAAATAGATTTAGATTTCCATTTCTTTTGTCAAAGTAAAAGACTTCCACGGTAGAGTTATACAGGGTGTAACGGAAATGGTGTATCCATCCAAAGGGAGGTCAATCTACTCGTGAAACAGAACACTTTCCAACAGAAAAAAAAATCAAAACATTAAAAAAAATGGACTCCCATAGAAAATTTGAATTTGCCGCCAACATTTTGCCGCCTTTCGGATGGATACACCATTTCGGTTACACCCTGTATATTTAGAGATAGAACCTGTGGATTGAAGAGACGTGACAGGTAACACGGCATACCCTTCGCTACGTTTTATACGACCATTAACGACATTGTAAACGCGCCTCTCTTTACGACGCCATATTGTTGACAAACGTTAGTTCCGGTCAGATAGAAACGTGGTGAAGGTGGCAAAGACAAGATAAACTGGTGCTTTAAGGGACGAATTTACGACCTCCTTACAAAGTTTAAATAGTTCTGAATCAAGTAAATGAGAGATTACTTTAAGTTAATTTTGTGACTAATCAAAATTAGCAAGTTGTTGAGAGTCCGTTTTTAATTACCAATTTGTTCATTTTCATAGTTATTTCCTCAATCACGTGTAATTTATTTCAAAACTAGTACTCGCTTTTCTTTGTTGAAAATAATATTATTTGACAACTAGAATTTTCTCATGTATCTCTTAGTTTACTGACTTTTCTAGGTAATTGTATAGTTGCCTTGAGGCATGGTTTTGAAAGCATTTTTCTAGTAACATCAGCATCATTAGAAGTAAGTATAATATTCCCTTTGTATTGTAACATTATATGAAGCTCATTATCTTCCTACACAGTTATGTAGCTTATAATTAGCAGAAAAATATTACAATAGGTATTTCCAAAATTAATATAAATGTTGTGGAAAGCATTTTTAGAGGTCTAGTTGACCTTTTCAGCGTGTAATTGAAAATAAAAACTAAAAATTTCTTTGTTTTAGACTATGAATATTTTAAAGGTTAGTCTAAAATTTTAATATCTTAAATAACTAAAATAAAATAAACTAATAAATTGACACGCTGTGTAGTCATTATAATAATCTTTTACAGCCTTCTGATGAACGACATTGTTTTTTTTTATAAAATCTTTAGACGCACTAAAATAATATTCTTGAATCTGCAACTGTTTTGTAATTACCATCAACCACATTTTGATTGAAAATATATATTACAAATTGAATTTAAGACAGTTGATCTCATACATTTCAATGAGATAATCGTTTGAAAACAGTAGTAAATTACATTATAATATTATACCGCATAATTAACTTGTCATTTCACCGCGAACCGCAGTCCCAATTAACTATAGTACGTTTCAATATAATTGTACACACGATAGCACATCAGACTATACATATTAACCTTAAGAATGTATTTACGCCCTAGGTAATAAAAGCTGTGTTTGCAGTTCAACTGTTTAACTTGGTGTGCGCCTTATGTACCTCTATGAATTAATCAACCAATTTGTACCGCAAAGACAGAACTGCGGAAGTCCGGATATCGCGTGACAGCGATGACCGGCGAAAGCTGCCTTTTTGATTCGAAATAATATAAAATGTTTGTAAAGGTCCATGCCCATGGGTCTATAGAAGTTTCCCACGCCACGGTATATCGCGGTGTACACAGACGAATTGTGCATTAAATGAAAGCAAGCCATGTCAAAAACTCAATAAACTGAATGTTGGGTAAGAAAATAAGTCGCCTATTTTAGATAAAACGACTTTTTTTCGTCAGTATGGGCACAATTTATTTCAACAATTTTCATATCAGAGGCATTTGTTTTATCGTTTTAGTCACTCGAAGTCAATTTTAACTAAATGTAATGTTGTTTACTTTGAATAAACTAACCGGAGCTGCTTCCAGAATCCAATGCATGCGAGAGTCAAGTGGGCAGTTTCCATTCCAGAATATTCCAGATTATCGTCATATAAAATAGCGGGGCCTAACTCCAAAATTCGGGATAGGGTCGGAGACTCGGAGTTCATTAGCGTAAAATGGGTCAAAAAGTAACGAAAGCACGAGAAAAAACACACTCGCTGCACACAAACACTTCCAATACAAAACAAAACAACAAAACACAAACAAACGACAATCAAACGTTTGTGTGACGTCGCCGTCGACCTACTGTCAAACTGACAGTAGACCAGCCGACTACACAGTGCTGCCATTTTTCTATTGGAATCGATTACTAAATCGATTTTAGTCTAGTTCAATACTGTTGAAATCTAAAAAATATTTTATCATGTTACTGGTTTTAATAAAAACTATATTTTTTGAAGTTATACTTAGTCAAACAAGAATTGCCGTTACAAATAATGTTGTTGGTATCTATTTTTATATCGAATCGATTGTTTACGAGATTTTTCCGTACCTAGAGCAACGTCACTCGGATAAAAATCTTTGAATTGTTATTAAAATGGTTTTGGTGATGGCGACTTTATTACATAATGCATCCCAATTGCATTATTCATATTAAATTAAATAATGATTTTTTAAATTTTATCGAAAGTTTGTACACGGTATTTTAAAGTCGGGCCGTAGATGGGCGCAAGCTTTTAAAGTAAAACTATCGCCTAAAATATAAAAAAATGGCAATGATGCCAAAAATGAACCAACACACATTTGTTTTTTCAAAGAGTTACACTTAAAAAACTCAACAGTGGATTGTTAGCTCTTACTACACTAACTTGAAACAGAAATCACAAATCGACTTTTAAACAGTATCCAATTATTTAAATGGATGTTGTTAGGTACTTAATACACTAGTAATTTCAAGACCATTACTCGTTTGTTTTTCCAAATGACAAGCACTTGGGTTGATTTTTTTTGAACCAATATAAAGAACAAACAATTTGTTTTCTACAATTATAATATTTGTTTGTATATAGATATATATAGTAGGAGTTTGTATATAGATAATATAGATATTTGGTGATAAATGACGTTTAAAGAAAGACAGTAATTTTGTTGTGTCAGTCAGTATCTCAATACATATCAAGACATAGAATTTCAGGTTTTTTTAAAATGGTTTGAAAAGCGTAAAGCTTCTCGTTTTAATTTAAGTATGCAAATTAGAAACTCTTTTTAATATCATCTAAGTAAGTACTTGTTTTAATTAACGGCCTGAGTACTGGATGGCGTGTTACTACAATTTTAAGGTGAAAAATAACAATTGCTGAAGGACACTGCATTGAACTATAATTAAGTCTGAGCTTAAAAACATTTTGTTATTGTTCATATTGAAAACATGTGAATGAATTCAATGACACGCCAAGTTCAAAAGGTGGTATCAATGTTAGATGTAATGGTAAATAATCCCTGAAATAATAATAAACGCACTGTAATTTTAAAAATGTTTTATTTCAATAAATAGTACGCGCGTAAATCTAAGAAGTTTAAACAAAGACCTGGGCGACCGAGCTTTGCTCGGTTTTTACTATTTATTGTAATATTGTGTTTAGGTGACAATCTACATTGTTATCTCAAACATTAACTAATTTTTTTTAACTTGTCTAAAAACAATAAAAATTAAAAAAAAAATATAAACTTGAACATATAAAAAAACAAAAGTAAGACACTGAGCGGGATTCGAACCCGTAACACTTGTTACTTGCCGTCCGCGACTTAACCCGCTGGACCAGACGGACAGTGGCCGGCAGGACGAAATTAGCGACCATATTCTGCGTCGAAAGATAAACGCATAAAAACACATGAAAACTTGAAAACACGCGTTTTCCCAAACATAAGACTAATCTAGATCGATTGTTTACCCTCGAAAATCTTTCAGCGAAATCGTTAGAGCCGTTTCCGAGATCACAGAAACTCGTTTAAAGGTATAAGATTACATTTTTTGTAACATCGATGGGTGATACTTGTTGTGGTCTGTGATGGGTAATAATAGATATAAAAAAATAAAGATTACTATGATGCTTACAAGTTCACAGTTACCTAAACTTCATCAATGATGTCTTCCAACAAGTAAACGTATTCGTAAAAAGATATGAAATAAAACACTTTTATCGGACACTAGCGCGGTTTTATTGAAAGCACTTTGGTAATTAATTGGCATTAGTTTGATTTTTACCGACTTCAAAAGGAGGGAGGTACTCAATTCGACCCGTTTTTTTTTTTTTTTTTTGTTTTTTGTATGTACACCGATTACTCGAAGACGGCTGAACCGATTGAAATGATTCAAACGTTATTACATTAGGTAAACTTCCAAGTTGGTCTCATTTTTTGAAATTTTGAAATCGGTTCGGTACTTTTCAAGTAATCTTGAAAAAAGTACGAAAATAGTATGATTTTGTGTGAACTACCTCGATGATCAGTCGTATAACTTCTTTGTTTATGAACTGAATAAGATAATTATTTTTTTGTTGGAAACGGGATATCTTAAGTGTAGTTCTTTAACCGACTTAAAAAAGGAGGTTCTCAGTTTGACCCGCATGTATGTATGTTTCTCCGCGATTAACTCACGTTTGGCTGAGCCGAATTTTCTACCTAAATAATATACCTACACTACCTAATAAAAAAGGTACCTACACTAAAAATAAAAAAAATAAAAATTGATTAAAAAAACAAAAAACCGACTTCAAAAAACCTACCTCGAAAAAGCAAGAAATAATATTCGTAATAATAAAAACACGTCTATTGAAGTCGGGTGGGGCTTTTAGAATAAAAAAAGGAATCTGTAGGTATTCCAGCCCCACCCGACTTCAATAGACGTGTTTTTATTATTACGAATATTATTTCTTGCTTTTTCGAGGTAGGTTTTTTGAAGTCGGTTTTTTGTTTTTTTAAACAATTTTTTTTTTATTTTGTTAAAAAGACGTAAGTTTTTATAAAATCATCGCTTGAGGGTAGGCTCACGAGCAGCTTCAGTCCCCCGTGACCACGGCAGCTGCAAAGGTGCCGAAACGTCGACAACATAAAGAAGTCGGTAAAAATCAAACTAAATACCAACTAATTACCAAAGTACTTTCAATAAAACCGCGCTAGTATGTTTAAAAGTGTTTTATTTCACGTCCAGTAAGCGCGTCAACTTGAGAGGTGAAAATGTATTCATAAAAACTTAGACAACTCAAAAACAGACGACTTTTTTCTTTAGCTACTCCATTTCCTCATACTTTTCAGCGAAATGAAAGCGCACTTTCCCCTGTCACTTGTCACAAATCAGTGGGTGGCGTGACGGGAAAAAAGCAAACCCCGAAAGGTCTCGAGAAAAACTGTCACATTAAACATTAAAATGAAATAGCGAGCGAAATGGCTTTAAGGCTTGCTAGTAAAAAATAATATTAGTCAAAACGCGGCGCGAACTCCGAAGAAGGGATGAGAACGGTCGCCAACGGTGTAATTAAAATTTTAAAGACCTCACGAGTTGTTAGGAATTCTCTGACAGTCTGACCGTCAACGGTTTTTATGGGTGTAGTGGGTAATTTTGGCCGCTTTCTTGTAATTAAAAGCAATTAAACGTGCACGCTACGTAGAATTTGCAGCTTTTCAGCCTTTGTAAATCTAGAGAAAATCTTACTAGATTTTGGAATTTTGTAAACTTAATATTAAAATTTGTTTTACGCAGTCACTGCAGTGACATAACATTTTTACAAGGAATTTAACAGTCTAAAAATTACGTGACAATTTTTTTACAACGGGAACAATAAAATAGGGGTTGTAAACCTTTTCAAAACATTATACCATTGAATCGTTATGCCGCGCCGGCTTCACACTCGCTCCGCGAAGACCGTGAACCGCGAGTGTGGATGGTTTCGCGGCATCGCGATCGCGCTTCGCGGTGTTCCCCGTCCGGCGTCAGTTTTTTGGTCCGCGTCAAAGGGTTTGCGAAGCGCGAACGCGAACGCATCCACATTTGCGGCGTGTTCGCAGTTGTGTGCGAGACGCAGTGTCAAGCGGACGCTTAGCTAGGACTCTGAGTATAATTAACTAATTAGAATAAGTAAAATATTTGCTAAAATATGCTTTGTTGTGATTATGAATCACTACCAATACGTGTCATTTGCAACAATTCATTGTGGATGTTTAAAAAACAATGGACAACTTTATATCCATTGTGTCAACCGATTAGAAACTAGAACAAACTACTCATAGCCACCCCGCAATGTAAACCAAATTGTCACATTATTAAGTAGGGCCCATGCTGTAAGCCATCTGTGTGCCAAATTTCATTCAAATCAGTTCAATCGTTTTTGCGTAATTCATCCAAACTTTCACATTTCTAATATTAGTAGGATATTTTCTACATCAATTATAACACGATAAAGCACACAGAGTCAAAGCAGCAGCAACAGTAATTTAGTCCATTTCAGTCAAATCCGCGAACGCAAATGCAAAAGGTTGCGAGTGTAGAGGGATATATTTTTCGCGCTGTTTTCATGCGTGAACCGCGGCCGTAATTCGCGGCCGTCGTGGTTCGCGCGCAAGTGTGGAGCCGGCTTTAAACCATTTTAACGAAATCTCGGGTTAATTCTACAAATGATGCATAAACTTTTAATTTTCAAAAACAAAGTTTATTTATCTTGTCAAGAATTGTTTGTTTTAATGAAACGGCCCACGTAGTTTTGAACTTAGGGTTCATGGATTTTAAACACTATCTGATAATTAGAGTTATAAGAATAAGAAATAGGAAAGGATATTTTTATAGTCACAATTTTCAATTTTCATCGTATGGGATGTCAATTACTCTATAATTGCAATCAGTGTTTCTTGAAAGTACAGCAGTCTAAACAAACTACTTTGCCAGTTTGCATTTTTGTCTAATGTACTAATTAACAACTTGAAAATAAAAACTTTAATGCATGTTTATTAAACTTCTCTGGATATGCACGAACAATGTACAAAGTAAGACCTTGGTAAAATAATGAATATTTTCCAAGCCGTTAGGTACTTATCCTATTTCGCTTAATCTTTTTAGTAAACAAAACAAAGGAGCCTCATTATTTGATATCAGAGTCTGGCGCTTCTATTGGAATTCAGGGCACAATTAGGTGACCTATATTAAGATAACTGACGTTGGCGTTAAGATGACGTCATTCTTTAGCGATTTATCAATCGCTGTATAAATTATGTCTACAGTTTTTGCACAAGGAGATGGAAATTAGATGACCTTGTTTTCATTGCAAAGTATTTTTAACAGCATATGCAAATCTGATGCTAATTAAAACTTCTAAAAAGTTACAAGTCAAAATAACACAAACAATACATACTAGTACATTATGATATAAGTGCGGTAAGTTGAAAATTACAGCCGAGGCGATATTGCTAGCCCGAGCCGTAGGCGAGGGCTACAAGAAAGCAGAGGCTGTAATTATCAAAGCGCACGTATGTCATACGACGTTTTATAACATATTTGCGAGGAAATAAATAAAACTCGGACTTTGCACCTTTGCTTGTTTTCCATATGATTAAATTTTGATACGCTTGTAAGTATCTTATCGGTCAATTTTTCGGGCAAGAGGCTTAGAGTAGCCTTTTTCGCTGCCTCTGAGACTTCTGGCGGTGTTGAATTAATAAATTCATCACTACTTGACGACATTTTCAAATAAAAACAATACAGCAAAAAAAAAAAAAATTAGCAATGCGCGCGCATCAGCGCTTTTTTTAAGGCAAAGGCATAAAAACAGCCAGTATTACTAATAAAGTAAATTAATATTTTTGTGTTTTTGTTACAGATAAATGGTTGTAATTTATTGTCAAAATTAATTAAATTGAATAATTTAATGTTTGTTTATTATATTTTATCTCCCAAAGTTAATTTTATCCATAAAATGTTGACCTCTTTTTCTGACATAAAAACTCTTTGCTAAGATTTTAAAAAGTACCGTTCGTTTTAGACAAAGTATCTTGATAAACCGTGCGGTAATGTAAAGTAAAACGCACGGTTTATCAAGGAAACCGTGCGTTTTACTTTACATTATCGCACAAGTTCGTAATGAGATACAATACGATATTGAAATTGGTGTAATAAGAGACCCTTTACGAGCAAATATGTTATAAATCGTTTTATTAAAATAGTTTTGCCAATGCTTTAGAACTCATTTAAAAAAACCGGTCAAGAGCGAGTCAGACTCGCGCACCGAGAGTTCCGTACCATCATAATAATAACACTGCAGAGTAGAATAATAAAATTATTATTGCAGTATTAGGTCAGCGCCATCTCTTGACCGATAGTGGAACTATTTTACTTATCTTAGGTCAGCGCCATCTCTTGACCTATCGTTGGAACTAATTCAATTTTTCTTATGTCAGCGCCATCTGTTGAGTGGTAGTGGATTTAATGAATTTTTTGTTTGTTTTTTAATTTCTAAAAAGTGTGTTATAATGAGACATCGTTTTATTTTTCTGTAATCTTTACACAAACTCACATAGAATTATTTCAGATTTTTCTCTTTGCAAACTTCGGAGATAAGGAGGGGGGGAACGGTATTTTTTTACATTTTTCGTCATAAGTTGATGTGGCCTAACAAAAAAGGAAAAAATGTTTCAAAATGTGCAAATAGTGCTCTTTCATTTGATACCCCACATGCTCTAATCGCACAACTTCAAATTTTTAAGACCCCATTTCAGTCCCTATTGTAAAAAAAATATTTATTTTTATTTCCTTCTTATTTGTTAAATAGTTAACGTCATATTAAACTATTCCAAATTTCAAGTTGATACCATTAGTAGTTCTCGAGATATCCAGCTGTGACAGACAGACAGACAGACTGAGTCACACCATAAGGATTCCTTTATACCATTTTTCTACGGAACATTACCATTACCAACATTACCATTGAACTACGGAACAAACATTAGCACATCTGCACCGTGAAATGACAAACAGCAATTTTAAGCCGCTCATTACAATACCCGTAAAATAATTTAGTGATAGTTTTGTACTCGAAATAAAAAAATGCTATTAAGTACAATGAAACGATAAAGCTTGTACAATTCTACCGTTTTGATTTAGTTTTTGAAAATAAATGAAAATACAAAAGCGAACAAAACTCATGCGCCGTAAAGTGACCAAGCTAGTCTTGTTACAATAACCATATTATAATTGAGTGTTGTGTCGAACCATTAAAAATATTAATTCAGTCACTCTGAAGCAACACTACTTCTTTCCAACTTCTACCTTAAAAACAGTTGACAAATTAAAACAAAAGCGGACGAAGCCTGTACACCATGCCGTGAACTAATTACAATAACCATAGAGTTATTGACCTTTTTTTCAATCTTGCACCTATAAAAACAGTTGAAAAATGAAGACTTGAACTGACAAAGAGCAACTGTAAGCTGCTTCTTTTAACGTAAATAAAGTAATTGAGTGTCAGCATCGGACTATTAAAAAGATTGATACAGTACTTAACAGCTGCTTTTTAACTACCACCTTTAAAACACTTGACAAATGAAAACAAGAGCAAACGAAGCCTGAGCACCGTGACATTGAACTGACAAAGAGCAACTGCAAGCCACTTATCACAATGACCGTAAAGTAATTGAGTGTCGGCGTCGGACAATTAAAAAGATTGATAAAATTACTCTGAAACAGTGCTTTTTTAACCACCTTTAAAACACTTGACAAATGAAAGCAAGAGCGATCGAAGCCCGTGCACCGTGCCGTGAACTGACAAAGAGCAACTGCAAGCTGCTTATTACAATGACCGTAAAGTAATTGAGTGTCAGCGTCGGACTATAAAAAATATTGATAAAGTTACTCTGATACAGCCCCTCCTTTAAAACACTTGACAAATGAAAGCAAGAACGAACGAAGCCCGTGCACCGTGCCGTGAACTGACAAAGAGCAACTGCAGGCCGCTTATTACAATGACCGTAGAGTAATTTAGTGTCGGTGCCACGCACCAACACCAACATGTCACAGTTTCCGGACCACCGCCCCACAATTCCGCCCGACAGTGAATACCCGGTGGGGTGTTACGGCGGTTTCCTTATTGGTCCCCCGTTATATAACCGGACTGGCGACAAGCGACGCTCCTCGAATTGTATGCAATAATTTTTGCACGGACTTATTTTGTAAGCTCGAGTGGAGTTCGGAGGGTGCTCGTTCTGTTTTGAAGTGACAGTCTTGGTAATGAAAACTCGCTTCATATAGCTTTATAAAGAAGTTTTTTAAAAGACAATAAAGATTTCTCCCTATACCCGTTCCTCCCTAAAATGTTTGTAGCAATAATACTTGGAAAATTATTAAATGTTGATTCAATAAAACATTCAATGTTATTTTTTATGAAAGTCATACTACTTCTCTGAAGCTAAAAATATTAAAATATTGAAAACGACAAATACCGTTAACACGGATATGCAATAATAAGTTTAATACTGATGTGCATTCGAAGATATTGTTACAAATCTATTGGGATAACAGCTTAATTATATGCAAGTGTATTGTTAATTCACATGGACACATGAGACCGGAAATCGCGTCTGTAACCACGACCCTGAACCACGTAATATGCTACTGCTTGACCTGTAATTAATCTCGCCTTACTCAATTTATACCATCTCGTGTATTGCGAAGGTTGCTCTGTAACTAGGGATTATGTATAGATGTAACGATAATTCCATTTCGTAAGGGAAATTGTTATGGACGTTCAGAGGCCAAAAGGTATAATGTATTTGGAAGAAACATGAAAAAACAGAAGAAGAAGCGACACAAGACAGTGAAATTACCATTTATAGACTGCGTAAACAACAATTATTTATGTTTTTTTTCCCAAAGTGCGATAATTTTGTACAAAATAAAATTGGTCTAAGGACCGTCATCTGATATACTTGTATTTTTAAGTACCATGGGCAACAGCGTCGCTTAACCATTGCTAATGTTAAAATCGCTTGCACGCCGCGCCGTCACAACCATACGTTTAGTTCGTCCAGGAGCGATACGCGCGCACTTGAATTTTGTTGCTAACTTATTAAGCGACGCTTTTGCCCATAGTACCTATGTATATCCATAGATTCTCTATACTGGGATTTGTTTATTTGTTTATTTGTGCACAAGTTTTACTCTGGATTTACAGTATTACCCAAAACATCCAAGAGTATAATAGTATTATAAAGATTCCAATAAAACGAAACAAAAATTAGAAAATAAATTTATGATAAATAATAATAATTATAACACCGATGTATTTCAAAGCTCTAAAATAAAATCAGATTAGAAACAAGATAATGAGAAAACAAAATAAAATCATAATCAAGTCAAAAGAACAATAAATTCATGAAGACAAGTATAACAACACCTTATCTGAAAATTGACATGCTTTATCTGCAAAAATATCTGCATGCGGTACTTGCTTTAAAAAATTATTGATAAGTGTTACAGCTCGTACAGTAGGACAATTCTGTGCACAGCGGGTGCGCGTCCTAGTAGGGTGCAAAAGCAATGGACGACGTCGTGGGGCTAACGCACCTTCACCAATGTCCGCACACCGTTTTGGAACTAACAAGCCGAGCCTACTCAGCGTCAAAGGATTGTCCACCCTACCCTGAACCAAGCCATAATAATGCATTATGATTAAATATTTCCGTCTAAGTTCTAAAGTATACATATCAACCACACCATTAATAAAAAGAGATGGATACAGTAACGGGTAATAGCCATATAGTCGCTTATACAAAAACCTGGCAAATTTCTTTTGAATTTTTTCAATAAGTAGGGTATATTTTTTTTCATAGGGATCCCATACTATTGCACCAAATTCTAGCTTACTACGTACATAAGCAGTATACAGACATACCGCTACCCTCACGTCACTAAATTGTTTTGCTGTCCTCATTACAAATCCCAGTGCTTTGTGAGCACTCCTACAAGTAGCATTAATATGACTCCTAAAGTTTAGTTTGCTATCTAGATATAGACCAAGATCTCTTAGATAGTTAGATAGATCTCAGGCGGTATTTGGGCAAGTAATTTATGTTTGGATGACGCTTCTATCGTCGCCAACTTGTTTTCACTGATGACATGTCATCGATTTTCTTTACTCGGGCTGGGATATATTATTTTTAATTAAAGATCTCAGAGAAAAACATTTGATGAAATCGCAAAATCATGAGAATATACAATACTAAATAATATACTAGAAAAAAATACAATTCGCACCAGTACCCTTAGCACGAACAGCTATCGAAAAAAATAACGCGCGTAAAATTACTCGATAGTGGATTATCTATGAAAATTTTAATTTCGCTATTCGGCGATAGACGGCGTTGTACAAATTTCCCATACTAAATTGCACTATCGAATGATTTTACGCGCGTTATTTTTCTCGATAGCTGTTCGTGCTAAGGGTACTGATCTCAATCTTAAATTTAAAAATCATGAGAATATCTTTGTAAAATAAGTAAAAGCACGTGTGCGTTATTTATTATGAGTATGTAGATTAATTGCACTTCGTCTAGGGTTGATATAAACTACCGCGAATCATTCAAATTATATCCACAGACCGATTTATTTCAGTAGTAAAGTACCTACCTCTGCAAATTGCTAAGAAGATATTTAATCACCTTAAAACAAGCAAGTTGCCAACCCTATTCAGACCGTTATCACATACGTTTGTCATGTATTGTGATAGTGGGACTATTGTTAAAGTTGTGTCTACTATTCTAACACTAGGCGCTGAGACATTGAACCGATTGTATCTTTAACCGTTTTTATTAAAATTACCCCACCTACTGGTGCTATTGGGAATTTCTATTTCCTCGGGCAATTTGAAGCTAATAGAATCGAGTTTGTTTTGGGTACAAAAATAATTTGATTCTTAGATAAATATATCAGTCACAAGAGGAAGCTAACCGTCGATAAATGGAAATGGTCTGGTGGTGACTCATTTTTTTCTAGTATACTTCGTGAAATTTTAGTCATTTGGTTTCTGCAGTTGGGTGGTTCCACTCATGATTACAAGCAACTTTTACTGTGGAGCCAACACTGATATCGCGAAAAAAAACAGCTGTTCCATACATAAAGGTCGAGTAAGTATTGCGCTTTTGTATGGAACAGAAGATTTTTTTTCGTGATATCAGAGTTGGCCCCATAGTAAAAGTTGCTTGTAACCATGAGTGGAACCACCCCACTGCAGGAACCAAATGATTAAAATTTCAGCGTGTATTTAATAATCCTTATCTTTACTAATATTATATATGCAAAAGTCCGTTTGTTTGTTTGTTTGTTTGTTACGCCTTCACGTCGTAACTACTGAACCGATCATCATGAAATTTTGCATACACGGTGTCAGGAGTGCAGAGAAGGACATTGGGTACATTTCATCCCGAAAAAACGAATAGTTCCTGAGGGATAGCAAAAAAACTACTAGTACTTTGTACTTTTTTACTAGTATTTTGTAAAAATAGCATTGTGAATCTTAAAATCTCAAATTTAAAGATGAAAACATTTAAGGAAATGGAAAAAAAACAGACTAAATTGTTTCGCGACATTTTTCAAACACAATAAAAATGGTTTCATCAATCAATGAATAAGGAATAGCATACGAGGTCAATGATACGGAACTTGCGAATAGAATCCATGTATTGAAATTCAATAGCAGTTTTGTTGGTACAATAAAGTACAATTACAATAATAGATGAATCAGCATGTAATTCGTGAGCTATTGGGTCAAATGAATTTCATGGAATTCGTGAAAATGTTTGATTGAGATTCTTTAAGAAGTTTCTATTCGGCTATATGTTAAGAACATTGACGATGTTTGAGCTACATAGCAACAAATAAATACAATTTGTTTCGTAGACATAGCATACAATGTCCTAATTAGTGTTCATAAACTCCGACAAAATAGGTAACCGACTTACAAATTTATTCCGAACACTATGTCGCAATCACACGCATGGTAAAACATCACTCGCTAATGAAACTTAACATAGTTTATAGCTGAAGACGTTCACAAGTTTATCTTCGCGGTTTAATTAAACAAAATTAATGCTCCCAGCGTGACGTCGCCGTCAATGGTGTCAGACGTGACCGGGCTGCCGATGACGTGACAATATGTCACGCCCGATTGGGTCGCCAGGAATGCAGGAATAGAGGCGTTTGCATTTTTATGGCTCTTGTTTATGTTAGTGTGATGTTATTGCAGTATAATAATTTATCTTCACGATTTAGTTGAGCGAAATTAATGTTCCCAGCTCACAGCTTCAAGTCACGCTATTGCCTATCAGTATGTCGCGACAATACGTCACAATTGATCGGGTTGAAGAAGGTTGAAAAAGAACCGTTTGATTGTTATTTTGCAGTTGTAAAAAAACATTATGCTTTTTAACTAACATCACTATGCTTAAAAAAATTAAATGACGAAATATGATAGAGGGCAGACTTTCAAAGCAATTTAAATCATCTCTTGTTATGACAAAAAATAAAAAAAATACTTGAATAGGTTTTTAGAAGAAAAGAATTTTTAGTCACCAGTGTGAGCAGTGTGAGAGTGTGACTTAAGAAAAATTTCATTTTCTGCACATTAATATATGAACTCGATAAGACTAGAATATGGGGCATTCGCATTTTTCTCGCATTATTAGAATATGTTATTCAAGATTTGTCAGGCATGTCACGTTTTTTCATTATATTTATACGAAATTCCTGTCGGGTTGTTTATTACCAGTACGAATCATCCTAAACTTCCTATAGAAGGATAATTCATAGTATACATGTAATTCTAAGGTCTTACAAATGCAACATTTGTGAGAATGTAAAGAAATTTCACTGTCATGAATATTAATCAACTTCAATAAATATTGCCACCCAAATCGAAAACTGTTCCCGGAACCATATACATTATGCAATCAAATTAGTGGCTCTTCTATACTTACTATTTTTTTCTTGCCCGAATGCCGCCTTTTTAGGGTTCCGTACCAAAATGGTAAAAAAGGAACCCTTATGGTGTGACTCAGTCTGTCTGTCTGTCTGTCACAGCTGAATATCTCGAGAACTACTAATGGTATCAACTTGATATTTGGAATAGTTTAAGATGACATTAGCCCAACTATTTTGCAAATAACAAATAAATAAAAAAAAAATATCTTTTTTACAATAGGGACTGAAAAGGGGTCTTAAAAATTTTAAGTGGAGCTACTAGGGCATGTGGGGTATCATATGAAAGAGCGCCGTTTGCACGTTTTTAATCATTTTTTTTTTGTTTTAAGCCGCATAGTTTTCGACTTATGATGAAAAATGTAAAAAAAATACCGTTCCCCCCCCCCTTATCTCCGAAGTTTGCAAAGAGTAAAATCTGAAATAATTCTATGTGATAGTAGTTTATGTAAAGATTACAGGAAAAATAAAACCATGTCTCAATATAACACACTTTTTTAGAAATTCAAAAAACAAACAAAAATCATTAATCCCACTACCGGTCAACAGATGACGCTGATTAAATTAGTTCCACTATCAGTCAAGAGATGGCGCGACTATAATAATTGGTGGCTGGTTCTAATATAATTAACTGGTTCTAATATAATTAACTGACGTTTTTCAGTCACCGTAAGCAGCTGTGGTTATAATTTGTAAATTAACTGTCCGCCTGTTCGCCCTTCCACCGTCCAATGTCCGCCGTTTATCCTACTTTTTTTAAAACTTTACTAAAGTAACATATCCACATTTATGATTGTACGGAACCCTCGGTGCGCGAGTCCGACTCGCTCTTGAACGATTTTTTTTAGAATAAATTTATGGTTTTTTTAAATATTATTTTATTATTTTAAAACGTTTTCTTTTGTTTCTATATTTTCAAAAAAAAATAAAATCGCTCCGTGTTTCTTTTAAAATGACCTAAATACCTTAACACCTTTAGAATACGGGCGGTTTCCGCAACTCAACATCTATTACGCCTTTTTGCGTCTGGAGGGTATATTAAAAACCACAGGAAATTCCGAAAAATTGTAGCAAATCATCTTGCAGTGTAGTAAGTTGCTTCTTTTAGGAATACCGCGACTCAGACGGAATTGCCGTATTACCATTGGAAGCTGTTTGAGAACAATAAAATGAAGATAACAACTAAATAGTTTTTGACTTCATTACGAAAAAAAATTTTAGTAGCCGCATCAGTCGCGCATTCGGTATGACATACTTTACCATACGATTTCATACATTACAACGTCGTTTGCTGTTACGCGCTGTGCTGCATTGCATCCGGTTTGACCCAGAGTTTGGTACCCATTAAAAGCTTAGTACAACACAGCTTACAACGTAAAGCGTGGTAATGTGTTTTTCACCTTAATCTATTCAAAATAGTCCAAAGTTAAAGCCAATATCATTCTGTGGACATAATTGGAAACTGTTTTAAGGCAAGTCCGGAAAATTGTTGTGGATTTTCTTGCAGCAAGATGGTATAACGAAACTATAGGGGCTTTAAAAATACGGAGAGCCTCGAGTTAAGACGGATTTGCAGTAGCCGTTGCAGGCGACTGTCATTTGTTATTACAATATGGCTGCAGCTCGGTGAATGGGGCCGAAGGAATGCCGGGGTTGTGTGTTGATTTATGGAATAGATTGATAAATGATTTGTTTTGACGTTTATTTTAATGTCTTTATAACTAATAAAGAAGTGAAATAATTAGTGTAATTGATGTTATTTGTTGGTTTCTTAAGTAAATACATTATTAAAAATATATTTATTTTATTAGAAAAAGGCAACTTATACGTAACGTTTACTTTATTATAAAATAGAGAAAACCGAATTCTTAAGAAAAATATTCATAAGTACTTGAATCCAAAATGCCGTTGAATTAATATTCAATATACCAACACATAAAAATTAATTGTAATTTTACTATGCTGTTGAAAATGTTTAAGTATATTTATTAGGAGGTATCTTAGGTATATGCAGTACAAAGTTAATAAAACACCTAACCCTGAATAGAGAACGAGAGCAATAAAAAATGCAAATGAAAGTACAAAGAAAAGGGTGAAAACCGCCGGAATAAACAGCCAACAGCACATTAAAAACTTGCACTCAAAAATACACGTTCATCTACTGAACTAACTGGGCGCTTTTGAAATGAAAATCGAGGCAAAAGAGCAATTGCGTGAATGCGGACTGTGAAGGTGCAGTCTGGCTATTGTGACCGATTTAACACTGTGACTTTTGTCCGACTTAACACTGTGACCTGTGCTGTGACACATGAGTCACATTCACAACCGACAAGTCACAGTCGGTGACTGTCACATGCGCGCACTGCTGAAGAGATTGCGTTTTAAATTGGAAAATATGGAGCTCTTTGGGTGAATGCAATTTGAGTCACTGATATGTAACGGGTAACAGGACATTTTGTGAAACTACACGGTATGCCATAGTGATTTGAGCGGCTTTCTATCTAGTCTTTTCGTTTATTTTCCTGTCTGAGTCTTTGTTTCCCGTAAGGTACAATCTGAGAAGTCGTGAGTGAATAGCTATCTTCTACGCAAGCGTGTTTCATCATAGATCGCATCATCGCTCCAGGCGTAATAGCAGTCAAGCGCTTACCTATCTATCATTATAAAAAAATCAATTTCAGTAAACGTTATGGAAAGAAAGAAACCAAAGAAACATTTATATCTCTTTAATTTATGAACTCGATGAATTATAAAACTTTATGAATTCTTAACCTATTTATTACAGAAAGATATAGTAATAAGGACTTACGTATTCGGGGTACCTATGCCTAGTTATACCTAACCCAAATTCCAAAACTGTCTAGTAAATATTTGGGTTACAATTTACTTAGTAAACTTGATTCAGACAAGTTGCCAGTCTCAAAACCCTACGCCTTAATTCCATTTGGACTAAAACTTCAGGATATAATATTAGGAATTATAAAGTAAAGTTTCCAACATATTATAGTTGTAATTTCTTGAACAAATTCATATTTATTGTGTCACTGCAGTTGTAATAATAAATGCTAGTTTTCTCCGTCGCTATGCGGATTTCTATGGGATCGCGGTCTCCACTGGGTAAGATCTATTTCATAGTTAACATTTTCAACACATCGCCACATACTTTTATACCTACTTATTTATGAAATAATATGCTACTAAACAATACCTACATTTACGTTGCAACTGTAGTTTGTCACAGGAATATACAGTACAATCAAAATTCTATCAGTTTGACTTTCAAAACCATACTCGTCATAACTCAATGAATGTATAATTATGAAAATTGTATTCATAATTATACATTCATTCCAGTCCAGGCCAGTCATTTCCCATATCTTCTGGGCTTACGTCCTCTCACGTTATTGGGCTGGGATGAAGATAAATTATATTATAACATCCTAGTAATATCCTAAAATAATAAAAAAAATATTCTGGACAGCTCATGTAAAGTTCTGAGCCAAAGATAAGTAACAAGTAACATAACAACAAATATGCGCCCCTTCTTCTTGTCAGTCAAAAAAGTTTGGAGGGGTGGTAGGAAAATATAGACCATGGGTCTCCAAACTTTTTAGCAAAAGGGCCAGACTTACTCCTCCACCAAGTTCCAAGGGCCAGGATCTTGCTAGCTCCGTACCAACATACTGTAAATTACAGTATTGTTAGTACGATCTGGCCCCTATTTCACAGACGTGACATTTGTAAATGACAATGACAATTCGGTGTCCATGGTGTCAGCCAATTTGAATTTAGAAAATAAACTGGCAAACTACTCACAGACACCGCAATGTACATCGAATTGTCATTGTCATTTACAAATGTCACGTCTGTGAAATAGGGGCCTGGCCTGCTTTCGCGGGCCGGATTGTTGGTGCTCGCGGGCCGGATCTGGCCCGCGGGCCGTAGTTTGGAGACCCCTGATATAGACGATTCAAAAGTACTTAATAATTAAGTATATTTGAATAAAAACATTTTGACTTTGTCTCGAGACAGATTTTGGGATATTACTCATACATGGCCGGTATGCAAGCTCAAATGGTCAAACATGAAAGTACTTTTGCGGAAGGTTATGTTTTTTACTGACATAAAACATTTCACTCGGAGTTGCAATGAATTTCACTACTATGGTATAGGATTCTACTTGAAATCTGATGAACGGGTAGTAGTAAAATAGAGATTCAAAAGTACTTAATTAAAGTTTATTTGAATAAAGTTATTTTTGACTTTGACTTTGAAAATCTAAAGCTAAATAAAAACTTGCAGGATATTTTATATTCCTATTCCCTGGGCGAGGAAAAACGAGAAACTCGCAACGTGCATACTTTAGAAAGTTCACAGTAACACAATCTTATTGAAGATTGTTAGCAGCTGCAGCTCGGGAAAACTAAAATTTAATAACGTTTACTGCAAAAGATTGTTCTGTCAAGATTTAAGATTGTATTTCCGTCACCCTTTTTTTTTATCTTAAATGGGTTTGCTCTTGACCCCAGTCTAGCCCAAAAGCAAAGACAGGGCCTACGATGGAGCGAGCTTGCCCAGAAAGTGCTTATTCACTCTGGCCTTGAATAGAGTCAGGTTGTATGCGCTCGGAAACACAGACGCCGGCAGGGAATTCCATTCCATAGCTGTGCGCATTATAAACGATGTGGAGGAGCGCTTGGTACGCAGAAAAGGTATATCAACCAAGAACGGGTGATAGCCCGCAGTGCGTCTGGATGTCCGATAGTAGAAAGGAGAAGGTGGAATGAGCTCATGCAGCTCTTGAGCACACTCACCGAAGTACAATCTATAAAAGACCGATAGGCAAGCAACTTTTCGGCGGTGAGCCAAACTGTGAAGCTTAGCTGCTACCAGTTTTTCATCGCCTATTAATCTCTTGGCTCTGAAGGTATGATAAGAAATTTGATCATTTTGTCGTTAGGTATCATTTAAAACTTATAGGTATTCAAAGTTAAAAACTTTCTTTAGTCTTCCATCATCTATTTATTTTATTACTCTTAGGTTTAAATTACATTACAAGTCATACCATTTTTTGTCATAGTTCAACTTTACCAGCATCCAAAAAATGTTTAGCACCAAATCTTTAACCATAAACAAAAAAGGTTATATACCATCCGGCAGAGCGATATTTATGAGGCAAAGTGCTAAAATTGTGTTAAAATCAACCATTTCTATGCAGGCTAGTTTTATTTTGGAGAAAATTCCGGCCCCATCCTATAATAACTCAACTGAATGACTCGGTTTACGAACGATTCGATTATTTGGCCAAGCGATATGCGACCTCTTCTTATATTTGAATAAAGTTTAATTTACTTTGACGTTAACGGTTCTAGGATATTATAACGTAGTAAGAAAGCAGATGTGAACCTTTGGAGGAATAGGTAATACTACTATCCGATGTGAAGATAGCTATTCACGATTGCAAACTTTTGCATAGAGAAAGGAGTTAATGAATATCGGGGAAAAGGAATAAATTCTATTACAACACTCTAACTATATATATGACAGACTCTTAAACAGATCTTGTCTACAGTAAATTTCGTTATTATACTTACTGCAATCAAATCAATTCAAAACTGTATTTCGTAAATGCATTAAATCAAAACCTTACTAGTATGTAACAAAAGAAATGTATACTTACGTTTTACTTTTTTTTAATTTGAGATTTTTGCATTCACAAGGCTATTTTTATACAATACTAAATAAATATACCAGATTTTTCTAGACTACGACTCGCACCAGGGGGCTAATTGTCTAATTTTAAAAATCTATTGCAATCGCTTTCGTTTGACAGATAGATGTGACACATTGCTGCATTTCTTTGTAAGTTTTTATTTGTCCCAAAAAGAAACTTCAATGTGTTACATCCTGAAAGCGATAGCGATAGATTTTTAAATTAGACAATAGAAAGGCAGATCAATCCTCGGACGGGAATCGAACTTTTTTTTACATTATCTTGATACAAAACTTTACTAGTAACAAAAAAAAATTACGTACTTATTACTTTTTTATTTTATCTCAATAATGCATCAGCTGCTTGAATACAAATTTGAATATAATATTTCCAGATAATAACTTACTTAAATGTCTGAACGTTCTAATTATCGAATTTACGCAGTTTTCAGAAATGCTCTTACGCTATTACGTTGCCGGAAAATCACAAGCAAAATGTACGAATATTATTGTTTTTATTATAACATCATTGTTATTGGACAAGCACGTAAAATCTGTCTGTGGTAACATCCCATTAATAATTATATCACTCGTTTTTCCGGGAAAAAATAATCAACGAGATTGTGGTTTGTTATAATATTTTCTGTACTTACTTTTATTCAATATATGTACAACATTCATAATTATTCTTATTTTCTCACACAATTTTCATAGCTCTACTTATTGGCTGTAATCATTATAACCTAGACTTTCGCCGTATTGTCTCGTATTTTTTAACCTATTTTTTGGAAGAAACAACACCAAAAAAAGATAAAATAAAAACAATAACAACTCCCTTGTGTGTACTTAGTTGTGTACTATGTTCATAATTTCATATTTCCTTCTTTTACAGCAAGCAAATTGCTAAAGTTATCCTTAGAATTCATGCTAAAATACAAGCGCTCCGCTTTGAAACCAAGGAAATTGTTATATAGTCTCTGAAATTCGTAAGTTTAACTAAGCGTGCTAACTATGTAGTAGGTACTTCAACTAAGGAAATATTATAATAATAAGTTACTTTAAGAGGCCGGGACGGAGAGTGAACTTCTTATACAAGCGTAAGACCAAAATTATTTGCAATTTGAGCATAACTTT
This sequence comes from Agriphila geniculea, assembly GCA_943789525.1. Classification (NCBI taxonomy): domain Eukaryota; kingdom Metazoa; phylum Arthropoda; class Insecta; order Lepidoptera; family Crambidae; genus Agriphila; species Agriphila geniculea. The sequence goes on along the minus strand of OX038887.1, from coordinate 15,820,329 downwards.
AACTCTTCTTGTGATGTTATTCGGATTAAGAAAGTATTTCTCTAAGCTTCTATTAAATAAAAAATCCAAAAATACAAATTCAATTAAAAATAAAAGCCAATTACATTTTTTCATACAAAACTGTAAATCGCATTAAATTTTATTTGGTTTGGTATGTTGGATTTTTTATTTAATAGAACCCTAGAAAAACTGTTTTTCATCCGAATAACATCACAAAAAGAGTTATGAGGAGATAACTATGCTCAAATTGCATAACATTATTACGTTTGTATAGGAAGTTCAGTGTCCGCCGGCCTCTTAAATGCAGCTTTTAAACTTAACTTTATGACTGGGTTATTAATGTTATTATATCGCGCAAAATTAACATAATGGCCATAATTATCCACTTACCAAACATAATTTTACCCAATCAATTTTGAAACATCGTTAAATTACGTTAAATAAAGGCTACAGCTATTAATTTAATAAAATGGATATGTTACCGGCAATGTGTATAAGCCGGCATTGTATACAATGCCTAGGCATTGTATACAATGCCTAAAACGATCAGGCAATGTATGAAATATAATTCATTTTATACTTTGCCTAGGCATTGTATACAATGCCTGCTGGTCCACCGGCAATGTGTAAAATAAGTATATTTCTGTTGTCTGTCATAAAAAAATAACCTCGAAATTTAAGGCTCACGCTCCGCTGCGCTTCGCGCTCGCCTTAAATTTCTAACCTATACGCGGGACCTACAGGAGTGAAGCAGGTTCGATTCCAAACTCAAATTTCTGTTGTCTGTTATAAAAAAATAACCTCGAAATTTAAATTTCTAACCTATACGCGGGACCTACAGGAGTAAAACAGGTTCGATTCCAAAGAGCCCCCCTCGAGCCCCCCTCGAGCCCCCCTCGAGCCCCCCTCGAGCCCCCTCGAGCCCCCCTCGAGCCCACCTCGAGTCCCATCGAGCCCCCCTCGAGCCCCCCTCGAGCCCCCCACGAGCCCACCTCGAGCTCCCCTCGAGCCCCCCTCGAGCCCCCCATCGAACCCTCCTCGAGCTTTCCCCGAGCCCCCCATCGAACCCTCCTCGAGCTTTCCCCGAGCCCCCCCCCTCGAGCTTTCCCCAAGCCCCCCTCGATCCCCCCTCGAATCTATTCTCGAAAATCTTTTTATTATACACATTGCCGGTGGACCAGCAGGCATTCTATACAATGCCTAGTCATTGTATACACTGCCTAGGTAATGTGTGAAATAGATATCAATATTCATTATATTTCATACATTGCCTAAAAGGGCCAGGCATTGTATACAATGCCTAGGCATTGTATACAATGCCTGCATTTCATACATTGCCGGTAACAGATACACTTGCAAAGTTCAAAGGTAAATAATTGATGAAAATGCCATGAATTCGTATTATTTACAAATTGATGTTTGCCTGCGAATAAAATTTATGCCTGTGCTGTTAATTATGATGCGCGAAACAAGTGACGATCAAATCTTTTAAAATGAATAACTCTCTAGCTTGACTTGAGATTCAAGGTCCCATGATTGTTGCCTAAGTTCCCCTAATATAATAACTCCACATCACATCCCGTGTTAAGATTCTTCTTCTGTCTTTTAGCGATTGCAATTTCAAACAATACTCTCTGTAACTAATTAGTTATGGTTTTCAGTCCATTGGAGCTTACTCTTATAAATACCTCTGGAATAGGGATGACGACTAATGAATAAAATAACGAAATACCTTAGAATATGTAATAACACCTAGAATAATAGTTCTCTACAAAGCGCACTGTCTAAAGTGAGGCAACTAAAACAGCCAAAATGGCTCCGTTGTTATTCTACATTATTACCTAATTATACCGATTAAGTACAAAACAGTTTCAATTTTCCCACATTTATAAGACTAATTACTATATTATTGGGTTTGAGTTACGATTAGTTAACGTATGAAGAATATAAATTTGAAAACTAAGCCATTCTGGCTTGGTATAAGTTGCCTCACTTTGCACACGCGGACACGGCTTCTAGTTATTATTCTAAGCGAAATACGAATTAAAATCGTAAACAAATAAAACTTTGAGAGTAGCTTGTATACCTCTTAGTTATATATTATTTGTTTTATGACCCTTCAAAGTTGTGTGGGCAAGTCTATTTAAAAAGTATAAAATTTATTAAGATAAATAATACCTTTAATTAGTCCGTAAAATGTATAGCAAATTTGTCTTAAAAACCTTTTTGATAAACACAATATTTAATATAGCTGCCGAGCACCTACGCGTTGCATACAAACTGCCCAGGCGTGACGTCATAACTAGGTAGCCGTTAGTATGGGTGAGTCCAATTTGTGTGCATTTTAAACTGTGATATCTCGGGCTGTTTTCATGCTAGCGAAATAATTCTTTTACCAATGTTTCTTTTTTTGAGAGGTAATTTATGTAACATAAAATAAAAAAAATATTCGTCATGCCTATTTAAAGTTAACAAAAACTTCTCCCATCGTAGACAACATTGAATGTCAACATTTAGTTCACCTAAAACTATCCGGAAAGATTCTCACAACCAGTATTATACGGTAGTAGGGTTGAGCGGAAAAGTTGCGTGCCTCTAGCGGCGAGAATGGGTAATTAACAAAGTTCAACGAGCATTTGAGTCCTTTGAATTGCTGCTTTAGTGGGTTTAATTTAAGAACTAAATTACCGTGGACCATTAATTGTATCTGAAATTGAAGCCAGAAAACATTATTTTGAACGTCTCATTGGATATTAATTTGTGCAATAAAATTGATTGTTTGAATCTTAGACAACACGGACTTCCGTACAAACCGCGTTGCTCTATAGTTTGTGTAAGGTTACGATTTAAAAGCGTCGGTTTTGTAATTAAGAAATTAAAAGTACGTCAATTGACTAGCGTAGTCTAACGGTTGAAAACAAGATGGCGCGGCGAGTAGGAGCATTCTTGACTTGAATCGTGGCATTCTTCTCGGTCGCGGTCGGTCACTCGAACAGAACAGACGTATGCTGATGACTTTTAAACTATTGTGAATTGATGTATTCGGAATTTAAACATTATCATTGTATTGCGAGTTAAGGTAATGTCGAGTTGTTATTGATGTTACGCCATTTAAGAAACACATAATTTTATTGCACTTGATTGTTTGAATCTTAGACAACACGGACTTCCGTACAAACCGCGTTGCTCTATAGTTTGTGTAAGGTTACGATTTAAAAGCGTCGGTTTTGTAATTTAGAAATTAAAAGTACGTCAATTGACTAGCGTAGTCTAACGGTTGAAAACAAGATGGCGCGGCGAGTAGGAGCATTCTTGACTTGAATCGTGGCATTCTTCTCGGTCGCGGTCGGTCACTCAAACAGAACAGACGTATGCTGATGACTTTTAAACTATTGTGAATTGATGTATTCGGAATTTAACCATTATCATTGTATTGCGAGTTAAAGTCATGTCGAGTTGTTATTGATGTTACGCCATTTAAGAAACACATAATAAACGATTATAGTTACAGCTGGACTTTTACTACATTTTAATGGAAGAGTTGTTGTTCCAATGCTTTTTTTCTTTCCTTTTGCATAATACAAACAAGTGCTCGAGATCACGAACTTATAATGATAACATTCTAAAAATAAGTAATGTAGTTTACGTGGCAAATGTAAACTATGTATCCATACGAGCTGTAAACTAAATTGATTTAAATTAAATATTTCTACAACGTCTTGCAGCGTTTGTGCCAGATGATAAAAAACAAGTAACAGTCTTCCGTCCGGTTACGATACACAGAAGGTATTTCAATAACGAACAGTTATAGATGCTTTCTACAAGTATTTTGTCTTGAAACCTTGTGTCAATCGTCCCTGGGTTGTGCTAGAAATTTTTTGAAGATCTCAACGAACCGCTCGCTCATGGGAGCAGAAGGGTGTGGTCGGTTAGAAATAATTCACGTCATCGATACTGTAATAGTGATTCACACGCGTTTCGAGACCAAATACGGATTGATCGTGTTTTCGTGTGGATCTGAACTGAGAGCCCAAATTTAATTCAATCAGGGGGCTAATTGTCTAATTTAATAAAAATTGTTTTAAAAAACAAAAAACCGACTTCAAAACCCCACTCTACTTCTAAAAAACAATAAATAATATTGAAATCACTAGATACGCATTATCATTGTAATAAAACACGTCTATTGAAGTCGGGTGGGCTGGAGAACAACTTTTTTCCATTATAACAGCCCCACTCGACTTCAATAAACATGTTTTATTCCAATGATAATGCGTATCTAGTGATTTCAATATTATTTGTTGCTTTTTAGAGGTTTGGGGTTTTGAAGTCGGTTTTTTGTTTTTTAAAACAATTTTTATTTTTTTATTTTTAGTGTAAGTACCTTCTGTATTAAATATATTATTTAGGTAGATAGAAAAATCGGTTACGCCAAACGTGAAATAATCGCGGACAACCATGCATACGGGTCAAACTGAGAAGAGAACCTCCTTTTTTGAAGTCGGTTTAAATACCAAAATCTAATCCTAAGTGTAACAAATAGTTTTCTGAAAACCACATCAAAATTGGTTCAGCTAAACGCGAGATAATCGCGGACAAACATACATACATACATACGAGTCAAACTCAGAACCTTCTTTTTTGAGGTCAGTTAAAACACTTAAACCTTCTCCTAAGTATAACAAATACTTTTCTGAAAACCGTATCAAAATCGGTTCAGCCAAACGCGAGATCATCGCGGACAAACATACCTACATAATACGAGTCAAACTCAAAACCTTCTTTTTTTTAAGTCGGTTAAAATATTAAAACTTTCTCCTAAGTTTAACAAATACTTTTCTGCAAACCGCATCAAAATCGGTTCAGCCAAACGCGAGATAATCGCTGACAAACATACATACATACATTCAGGTCAAACTGAGAACCTCCTTTTTTTTGTTTTTTGAAGTCGATTAAAAATCTATCGTTTGACAGATGGATGTGACACATTGCTGCATTTCTTTTGTAAGTTTTTATTTGTCCCAAAAACAAGCTCCAATGTGTTACATCCTGAAAGCGATTGCGATAGATTTTTAAATTAGACAATAGAAAGGCAGGTCAGGCGTTTAACCGCTGCGCCACCAAGCTCCTCTAATTCACGAATATAATAACAATATTATATTTAAATTAAGTGTTTCGGCAAAATTATAATGTCATTACAAGAAGAAATTTACTTTTATGAAATCTGGATTTACTTTTCACTTAGGGACATGCCCGTTTGCAAAATGAAAGTCAACCCACAAAGGTCGTGTGTAATTAAATTCTGTTGTAATATTCTCAGCGGGTTGTGAATATACAAAGGCTCGAATGTCAACTCTTTGCGCAGTTGCCCATAGAAAAATAAAAGTCATAATTCAGTGCCCGAATGCGGATACAAGGTTATATTTTTTAAAGCATTTTATGTTGAATCAAAGTTGCAGATGATGACAATCATTATATGAATATTTTAAGTAATAATGACGTTTGGTCAAATCATACGTTGCTGCAACTTCTGTTGGTTTTAACAATAACCTATCCTCATTTGTGGAGAGCAGCTTAAGCATTCTTTAGGCTCTCATAATCATCATTTTTAGAAAACTAGACGTACTTTCAGATGCCAATGTATCAAACAAACGTATACATATCAACTTTGTCTAGGGATACAGGTGTTATTTTCATACAAACGAGGTAAATTTGAAGCCTTGGTTTTCTGCCAGGGATGTACCGTGCTGTGATCTGATGATGGCCATCCAGGGAGTGAATGGAGGAGATTCAGATCGCTATACATACTCAACTGATCTGATCAGCATTCTAAAAGATTAATGGGTCAGAGTTCTTAGTTTGAGGATTTTCATACATTTTCATGCTATTGTCGCGATTTTTTTAAACATGTCCTTTACGTTTTAAGTATGCTGGTCAGATCAGTTGGGCGTGTATAGCGATCTGAATCTCCTCAATTCACTCCCTGGATAGCCGTCATCAGATCACAGCACAGTACATTCCTGGCAGGAAACCAAGGCTTCAAAGTTACCTCGTTTGTATGAAAATAACACCAGTATCTCTAGAAAAAGTTAATGTGTGTATATACCCTCACTAACGGGTGGCGCAAAAGTAAAGACCCTATTTGGTTCAGCTATAACATTTTTTCTAAATTAGAAAACTAGATTTAGGTTTTTTTAAATGTATATTTGTGCCATTAAATTTCGTACCATTAGGATTTAAAGATGATGTCTTTTAAATGGTGACCTCCAGAGTTGATACACATTTGAGCCCTATTTATGACATTTTGCATAACTTGCCGTAACACTTCCTGCGATATGTTCGTTATTTCTTGACGAATGTTTTCTTTTAGAGCTGCGAGAGTCTGTGGCTTGTTCACATACACCCGAGATTTCAAAAAACCCCAAAGAAAGAAGTCTGGACTGGTCAGTCCTGCCGGACGGTGGGGAAATCGTCGACGAAATTCACGTTGTGTTCTTATCACTGATGAATTATTCCGTAAGAACATTGACACAATTATTCCACGTTCTTGGGGAGTAAAACGGTCCATGTTTATTTTCAGTGTATTTTATATTTGTTCACTACACAATTTTCAACAACAGAATGACAGAAAATGTCATATAAAAAAAATAAAAGTATTTTCTTCAGTGCCAGTACTTTTGCGCCACCCGTTATATACGTTTGTTTGTTTGTTACGCCTTCAGGTCTAAACTACTCAACCGATCATCATGAAATTTTGTGTACACGTTGTCAGGCGTAGAAAAGTACATAGAACACATTTCTTCCCGAAAAAGACTGTTACCCGGGGATAACTGTCCACGCAGACGAAGTAACGGGCGGTCGCTAGTACATTATAAATAAAATATCGGTTACACGGGTTACACCTAACATTCGCTTACTGGCCTCGTACTTTATTTTCTAATGGATAATTTTATTGAATAGGTTTCTATACCATTAAAAAAACAAACCTCTGTGTAGCTTCCACCATTAATCCATGTATGAAAAACAAACATATCATGTCATGAGGCGTGTTTTGCTTTAGAGATCCTAAAACAACAAAGCCAACTAAGTGCAAAGGGTACTTACGACAGCACTTGACTAAGGCGGGTTAGTCAGATAGGGTCAGATAATAAGGGTGTAGTTGTTTATCAGCCAACACTAAATAGTGATAAGCCAATAAATAAGAAATATGTACTAGATAGTTCATGAAATGCAAGAAAAGCCCAAACTACCTGTGTCAGAGGAAACTTATAGAAAAACAAAAGCATTTTATGTCTGGTTCACATTATTCCAGTAAGCATTCCAGTCCAGGGGTCGAATACAACACTGGAATGCCATTGAAATAATGATAATATAGTCTAGTGCTAAACCAGGATTGACTCGCTGGATTACAGGACTGGAATAATGTGAACCGGCCATATTAAAATGTACTCATAAAATATATGTCAAACTAGATCATAAGTGTCTCATGCGAAATGTGTTCAGCGTCTCTAAACAGTTGTTCATACAGTTTATAATCCGGAAGGATAGTGTGCAATCCCTGACCTACTTGCTGCTACACAATAAAAGTGCATTCCAGCACACCGAGGATGTAATTACAACGAGCTGTCTGTACACAATAGCGGGTGAATCGATACCGCTGCACTGTTGACGGAAGAAAACCGAAATATTTTTTTCAATACAGTTGCTCGAAAATGTGAGCTTACGCCCGCGACTTCATCCGCGTGGATAGTAGTAAAATATAAGGACCAGTTTAAAATGACCTCTTTAGTGTATGAAAGCTAGTACTACGGAGAGTTCAAGCTGTTTCCCTGGTTTCACCAATCTGAATTTGATGAAACATAGATTAGATTTTAAGTTGGATCTTAATCTACTGAACTGTGAAAAGCCCATCAAAATTATTTTAGCGGTTTTTGGGTTATTCGCGCACAAATAATAATTTAAATAATAAATAATTTACAGTTTTATTATTATGTTATAGATTACAATTTTAGTAGTACCTATAATGTTATCTCGCAAATGTATTGAAAAACGTAGTATGGCACATGGTTGTTAAGGTTTTTTTAAAACTCCTTACCAACCTTGTATCATAAACTACTATTTATCCACAACGGGATAGTGCTTGGCTTTCACCTCACCTGATGTTAAGTGACGATAAGGCCGAAAGTGTAAGCGCACTACACCCGAATTCCTCACCACTGAGGAACTGGCTATCTTACCTTTAGCTGCCGGAACACAGCAGTTTTTAAATTGTTTTTATCTACACCCTCTGTAAAGGGTTCTGAAACAGCTTACTGCTATCATTACAATATCCCGAGCGAGAGGACGTTGCATTATGAAATTCAGTACAACATTATAACACGCTTGCGGATGACATAATGACGAGGAGGGGGAGGAAAGTCAAAGTCAAAACCTTTATAGAGGACACGCATATCATGGGTGTAGATAAATATCATGGGTGTTTTTAATCCATATTGTATTAAAATATTGTTTGTTTCCCAAATAAAAAATGGGTGTAGATAAAGTCTTGTATGCAACTGTACACAATTAGATATTAAAACACTCATGTGATGCCGAGTGTGATAAACCCACATTCATGTTTTAATACCCCTCATTATAGTACAGTTGCATAAATAACTATTATGGCGTCAGACTTAGGTAAGATGGTGTTAGTTAACCAGGTGGACTTGAAATAAGCCCTACCACCAACCAAACTGAGAACAAATGTACCCCCTCCTGGGAATCGAAATCCGTCCCCCCATCCATCGGACCCCTGCGTCTTACACGGGTGGGCGAACCACTAGACCACAAAGGCGGTTAAAAATAAATATTATATTAAAAATATGAAGAAAATATGTTGATAGCTGAATCCTTGTGATACTGTGTCATTGTGTGGAACACACCAATTAAAGTTATTTCCAGCTAACTAATGATGCTATTACAACGATCTGTCTTTACACAATAGCAAGTGAACCGATAACCGAGCACTGACTTGAGAGAAGAAAATGCGCTGAAACCAAAAACGAAAATGAATTCTGTCTAGGCTACACATGTTTTGTGTACCTCACCAAAAGTAAATGTGATTAATTTTCGTTTTTCTTATTATTTGCAGACTCAAGGCAGTTGGTTGTTCTGTTGTTTTGTGTAGTAGCACAAACTTTCTTGATTGCCAAAATAATGATAAAAATGACAATAGTTTTGTTATTAAAAAGTTGTAGGAATAGTTGAAATGAATATCAATTCACGAGTTCTATTCATTTTAATTTAAGCATTCCCATTTTAACGGACGTAACAGCCCGTTTATTACACAACTTCCGAGTTTAGTTTAAGTTCTGTTAGTTTTTTAATGATGCCTCGACGTTTCAGCTTCCTTTCACAGGAAGATTTCACCGCGAATCTACAGTTGAAAATAGTGAAATAAGCGAGCGAGCTCCATCCCCGTAAAAGTTCTAATTACTATTTGACCTTTAAAAAACCTAAACTATCTAGCTGCCAGCGAAATTGGAGAGACAAAAGAAAAAGACAATTTAACAATTTAGCATCGTTATGAGCAAATTATTTTAACGTCCTAAAAATGTAGCCCTCAAGTTTATTTATTTAACAAAATGAGGTCTCATTGTAAGAAGATGCTGATGAATTTGAACCTTATTGTTGGAGTTGTCAGTTATATAATGGCGTAACCGCACAATCACATTATTTGAGATCAATACATACAAAATGAACTCTATTATCGGAATGTAAATAGGCTATTTCTCAGTCTCAGCCGAGGCTGTGGCCGCCGATTAAGTGGACCATTAGGAAGCACAGCTACGGATTTAACACGACTTTTATCTCGTACGGATTCAAATCAACGGAGAAGTAGGTATCTATTTGTAAATATTTTTCTGCGGAAAACGAGCTGACGGTAGTTGTGCTTGTTGATGAATGTTCACTTAATTTACAGGCATCTTTCTTTATTTGCATTCAAGATGAATAACTTATTGGGGTATATACATTTGAACCTGTTATAACATTTCGTATATAGCTTATGTTTCTTTAAGTTTAATCTAATACACTTTACAGTATTCAAATCAAATCTCTTTTTTCATTAAAAAACATAATGAAACTGCTGTTATTATAAACTCTTGAGGTTTTTTTCGAGTAAGTACCTAAAGTAACTTTTATACCGTTTTCTCATACACGTTGTATTGTTGTCAGCTGCAGACAAAACCAATGGCGACGATTAAAAGAAATGTGTTTGAAGCAAAGCAACTTCATAATATTATTATCTAGCATTCATAAATAAAAACGAAAGCTTTTAAGAGGCTTATATCAGAAGTGAAAATATTCAGCAACAAGCAATTTTTTATATTTGTTTAAGGATTGAGTAATTTTCTAAGTGTTACTTAGAGTAAATTAAAGACAATAAACATTCCCACTAATTGTTTTTAAACGACGCAAAATGTCAAACAACTCCATTTGAATCTTTCGTTGTTTTTAATAAGACCCGCCTCGGGCAGGTGAAATAATAGAGAAAAGAAATTAATCCACAAAATTTTCGGTACACTCAGATAAAAAACAGAACCTTTACAAATTCATTATGGTTTTGTTTATGTTTTGTGTTAATTAAGACTTGTTTTTGGTTGATAGAGAAACAATAAAATAACAACAAGCTTTTTAATTAACGTTGTTGTTAAAGGTATTTGCTTAGACTAAACAAAAAGTTTATTTTTTCATTTGAGAAAATGAAACATATTCTTGGCTTTTGAAGGAATGTTTCATTTATTTTCTAGCCCCAAGCTTTACAGGAATTTGTCATTTATTCTTTGGCTTTGAAAGAAAAATTGGATATTTGGCAAAATTTTTAGATCATTAGATCGAGCCACATCCCACATAGGATATATTTTTTCAAAAACTACTCAATTACCGATACTTTATTATATTGATTGTTATGGTCTTGTAATTAATAATATAAGAAGGTTTCACCAAATAAAACAATGGCAGATGAATACGTGATCTTATAGTAGCTATTATTCAAGGAGACAAAACTGCTCTTGTCACACCAGATGTCAGCAGGGTTGAGTGATCCAATATGAGTGAACTTTGAACGTACTTATACCTAATAAGTGTGTGAAAGACATATTTTTTTATTATTTTCATTTAAAGGACACATCAAATTTGTGGAATATTCAGAGTTGGTTGAACTTTGTGGTCTAGTGGTTCAACCACCCGTGTAAGATACAGGGGTCAAGGCTTCGATTCTCAGGGGGGGGGGGGTACAATTTGTACTCGGTTTGGTTGGTGGTAGGGCTTATTTCAAGTCCGTCTGGCTAGCTACTTAAGTCTGGCGCCATAACAACAATTTAAAAATTGTTGTGTTCCGGCAGTTAGAGGTAAGATACACAGTTCCTCAGTGATGCGAATTTTGAGTGTAGTGCGCTTCCACCTTCGGCCTTATCGTCTTTTAACATCAGGTGAGATGAATGCCAAGCACTATCCAGTTGAGCATAAAAAAAGAACATAAAAATTTCAAGATAACGTGTCACATGCATACGCAGTCAGCGAATCCTGGAAAAGCAGTGCGTAAAACTGAAATATCCGGCTCCAGTTTGTAGCGAAGTGTATCGGATTCCGGAATTCTTGTTTAAAATAAAGTTCTTTAGCAGAACTGGGGCGACCTCTCAGATATTTTGAAAATTATTTTTAGTCAGTTATAATATAATATTTCCTTTTATACTGCATGAAATGAATAAAGGCTACATTTAACCTGGCCAAAGGTTCCCAAGGGTCTACGCCGATAATAGAATAAACAGAATACAAATCACGTTTCTTATACAAACATCACTATAAAAAAGGTAGAAAAAAATACATACTATAAGATTAACATCTTTTTAATAAATACCGTGTAAAATAAACCATAGAACATTTTTATATCCAAGTAGTTCATTATGTACATCGTAAACATGCAGGTTACGACGTAGCAATCATCTGCCTTAATTCTTTCAAGTATTTTATGAGAATGAAACACAAGATTTTACCGCCTTTTTAGTGATGATGGAAATTTTAATGTCCTATTAAAAGCCTTACTAGCTTTTTCATTAAATATTAAGTGAGTTAAAATAAATTGACTAAAATTTAATTGATAGAAGTGTACACTTTTTAGTGGTACTTAGGTTTCTGCGCATACTATTCGCGATGTATTACAACGCGTTTTTTATTTATCGAAACCTTTCTTTAAACATATTTAAAGCAAACTAAACATTGTAATGTGTAAAACTTTCTTTTCCTACTAAATGAAACTCTACTATACACACAGTGAGAGCTTAGTATATAGCTTTCGAAATCTCGTCACATTCTAGGAATGGCATTATTTGGATGCAGTATTCTACAAAGAGGATAGAGACTTGCATAATGGAAAATTGAATAGACTCTCTTAAAGAAGCTGTAGGTACTTAAAGATTCGACAGTACAGAGGGTTCACTCTACATTTTTACAGAGAAGTTTAATTAAATAGCTATGCCCGGACAAATTGGCTTAGAAATCTTAGAATATGGTAGAACAAATTTTTAACGCGTCAATATCACGTAGTGCATGCAAAAAACATCAATTCGTTATGCATAAAATATACATTTTAGGTACTGTGTGTGCTCATAATTGCATGCTACAGCAAATCATTTCTAATATTTTTATCTTACTTCCTACTAATATTATAAATGTGAAAGTTTGTGGGTTTGGATGTTTGGATGTTTGTTCCTCAATCACGCAAAAACTACTGAACGGATTTGGTTGGAATTTGGCACACAGAAATAAAATAGTCTAAATTAAAACATAAAATACTTTTTATCCCAATATGCCCACGGGAACGGGAACCACGTGGGTGAAACCGCAAGGGACCGCTAGTTTACTATAAAAAAGTAATGTTTCAACAATTTATGTTTTTCATAATAAACAAGTGCTACTTAAAAAAACCGGCCAAGTGCGTGTCGGGCCACGCGCCATAGGGTTCCGTAGTTACCTTATACCATACCATATTTAATATCACCTATAATTTTTCGTCTGTAAAAATAACTTTGTTTTTCACAGTGTTGGTATGAATGACAAAGTTATATTTGCGGTTTTGGAAAATGTGCTATATCTCAAAAACTAATTACTATATCTCGTTCAAGCTAATTTTGGTTGAAAGTGTTTATTAAGATCTCCAGCATATATTTTTTTTAGATTTTTCACTCTCTTATTTCAAAAGTTAAAGGGGGGGGGACACACATTTTACCACTTTGGCGGTGAATATCTTTCAAACGGTTGACTTTGAGAAAAAGTTGTCTTAGAAACCTCAATGTCATTTTTAAAGACCTATCTATAGACACCCAACACGTGTTGCTATGAAGAAAAAAAATTTTTTCAGTTTCAGTTCCATGTATGGGGAGCCCCCCCTTAATCTTTTATTTTTCTTATTTTTGTATTAAATTCAATAAGCGGTTAACAGAATACATCTACCTACCAAGTTTCAACTGTGTAGTCTTAATACTTTCGGAATAAAGTGGCTGTGACATACGGACAGACAGACAGACAGACAGACAGACAGACAGACAGACAGACAGACAGACAGACAGACAGACAGACATGACGAATCTATAAGGGTTCCGTTTTTTGCCATTTAGGCTACGGAACCCTAAAAAGAGGTCCAGCAGAGGTTAGTGAAGTTCAAGTAATTTAGAAACAAAAAGTTTTCATACCAAAAAAATAACAGAAAATTTAACCCATGTCAATCGAAATATTCTTAAGCAGCATTTTATATAAAAAGTCTACAGCTTAATGTTTACGATAAAGCTGACAAGGCCGGGGGCATTGTTTTACGACTGAAATTCCATTTTTCAATGTCCAAATTTTTGGTAAAATTCAGAAACATGTAGCAACCCTTGTTTATCTAGCCGTTGGCGTTGGCAGCCCTAATGATAAAAAGGTCAAAACTTCTTCAGTGATATTAATAAAAAGCTGTAAGTATTTTACAACATCTAGGAGAGATAGCAGAAAGTAGAAAGAAGTGGTCTCTCTACTATTTTTTTAGGTTCAAAATGTTTTTCCAAATGGATTGTAAATATCAAACTCTAATAAACGTAAATATTTTTAAATCACACATCACAATTTTGTGTTTTATTACATAAAAGTTCTTAGACAAGGAAAATCAGCGGTATTTCCACATACTCGCATATCCTACTTCCTTATATAACCCACGAGATAAGCCGTCGCAAATAGTGTCTACTCCACTTATTATAAAGATCAAATTTCTATGCACACCAGGTACGAACACTTGAAAGTATATATTATCCTGATATTTGCTTTAATTTCTCTGGTGAATTCTATGAATAAGTTACAACAGGGGAGAAATAAACAGTACCTATTTATTCTTAGAACAATATTATGAAGTAAAGAAGGTATTATTTGTTTTAGAGATATGTAAATCAATACATACATATGTACTGTACATACATAATTTTAGGACTTTTAAATACATATACTCGTATGAACAATGCGAAATTATTTTTAAGGGGACTATTGTCAAAATTTTCTGAAACACTTAACCTCTTTCAATCAGTTGGAAGTTGAAATTATAATATTACGGCCGCCCGCGACTTCGTCTGCGTGGAAAGAATTTTTTGCTATCCCTCGGAAACAATACTTTTTTCGGGATGAAAAGTACCTTATGTCCTTGTCTGTACCCTTAACAACATACAACGTGTTAATAAAATAACGCAAAATGAGAAAACCGTTTCTTCGGACCATCAAACTAAACAACTTTTACTATGGGACCAACTCTGAAATTGCGAAAAAAAAATCTGCTGTTTCATACAAAAATTAATAACGAAAATATAAAATGTATGAAGCAGCTGATTTTTTTTTTGCCATTTCAGTTGGTCCCATAGTAAAAGTTGTTTGGTTTGATGGTCCGAAGAAACGGTTTTCTCATTTTGCGTTATTTTATTAACACGTTGTATATGCAAAATTTCATGATGATCGATTCAGTAGTTAAGACGTGATGGCGTAACAAACAAACAAACGGACTTTCGCATTTATAATATTAGTAAGGATAATCATGAACTTTCTTTAAACCTACGAGGGTGGATCCAAAAGTTCTAAGCCCGACCATGAAAATGAAAGAAAGTGGGTCTGAATTAATTTTTATTTTTCGACATAGTCTCCATTTAGGTCAATGCATTTCTTCCACCTGCCTGCAACTTGTTTATACCTTCGAAAAAAAATTATTCCTGAAGGTTGTGAAAATAATCATTTACTGCGGCTATCACCTCGTTCCTGTCCGAAAATTTCGAACCACCTAAGTGTTTTTTCAAATTTCGAAATAAGTGGTAGTCTGAGGGGGCTAAATCCGGCGAATAAGGTGGATGGGGCAATATTTCGTAGCCACAATTATGGATTTCAGCCATTGTTTCAGCTGAAGTGTGAACCCGGGCGTTGTCTTGATGGAACAACACTTTCTTCCGTAACATACCCGGACTTTTTTCTTTGATTTCTTCCCTTAGTCGTCGTAAAAGGTAACAATAATAACTTGAATTTATAGTTTCTCCCTTTGGTAAATAATCCACGAAAATAATTCCCTTTGCATCCCAAAAAACTGAAGCCTAGGCTTTGTTGGACGACAAAGCGACTTTAGCTTTCTTTGGAGTAGGAGAGCCAGATCTTTTCCACTGCTTTGATTGTTGAGCAGATTCAGGAGAATGGTGGTGAACCCAGCTTTCACCCATGGTAACAAACCGGGATAAAAAATCCTCTGGATCTACCTCAAAAAGCTCCAAATAGTCACGGGAAATTGTGAAACGAACTCGTTTTTGTTCAGCTGAAAGCAATCTCGGAACCCAACGAGCAGAAACCTTATGGAACCCCAATTCTTGAGTTACAATATTTTGTACCCGACCATAACCAATGCCTGTGATCTCAGCTATCTTACTGATGGTCAATCTTCGGTCACTCAGAATAAGATCATATATTTTTTCAATATTTTCCTTCGTGGTAGACGTTGAAGGCCTACCGCTCCTAGGGTCATCTTCAATACTCTCCCGACCCTGCTTAAACTCAGCCACCCACTTTTTTACACTGGAATACGAGGGAGCTGACCCACCCAAAGTGCTCACCATATCTTGATGAATATCTTTTGGTGATAGGCCTTTTTTACTGAGGTACTTGATCACTGCTCGGTGTTCAATTTTCTCCATTATTGAAAAAGATGTCAGATAGCATCAAACAAATGATCAAAAAAAAAATATGGCTTGCAGTATCGAAACGAAACTTCGCACATTTACTATTGAAGAACCATACTAAAGAGTGAGGGTAGATTTACAAAACTGTCAAAGCTATTTCTACGTTAGGCCACGAATTTTTGGATCCACCCTCGTATAAACAATGAAAGGGAAAACGCTACTATCTGGAAAACGTTTTTTTTTTAACCCAATAACCAATAATGATCAGAAAAATATTATGGTCAACATTTTCCAAGGCTGATGTAATAATCGTCTTCAACCCAAATAACTTATTCTGTCACAACACAAAATATCGAAGTACCTCGATAATATTGAATTAATTTAGTTCGAACCTAGTATTAGCGAAATATGAGAGACCTTCTAATAATTAGGGCCGGACTAGGATAGTAAAATGATATAATTAATAAGCAGTATGTCACATTTGTTGTACCAAATTGCCTATATAATTATAATAATACGAAACAGATATACAAGGTTATTTTTAGTAGTTAATACAAAACCTCAAGTTGTTCAGTTTAATGATCTGATCAACCCCACGAGAGGTTTTGTGTTAACTAAAAATAAAGTTATATAATGCGTCATTCTTTATAAAATATATACGCTTTCTAAAACACAATGATGTAATTAATTATCACGGAAAAACTTATGAACATTCAGTGAGTAGTAAGTAGGTAGGTATTTTATGACTATAATAAGTAGTGGATACTTGAAAAGAAAAAAATGAAAGAGAATCGAGGCTTCTCCAGCGCTGTCAAGTGCAAACGGTTGGCGTAAAATTTCTGAGGATAAATAAATAGCTCGGTAGGCTACCGTCCTTAAGAGAATGTTTGCTTCGAGTACATTTTGTTTCCAAGTTGGAATATCAGATTATTTTACAAAATATCATAGAGGTAAGTATTTCAACTGTTTGAAGTGATTGCGATACCTTTGAAAGCTGTAATGTTAACTCACAGCTTAAAAATAAGCAAGAAAATAATGTTTGACTCGACTTTGACTACATTTATCTTGAACTCGAAAATATCGGGCTATTTTACAAAATACGATAAAGGAATTTCTATTGTTCAACAGTTTGAAGTGTCAGTCAGTATGTCAGTGGCTACGAACTTTCTATTATTTCAAGATTAGTTCGTTTAATAAACTACAGAACACAAATTTACTTTAATCAACAATGGCACTTTTAGATAAACAAGACTTAATATTTGACGTGCATGTTAATAATTTTTAGGTATTTATAACTCTATACGAGTATTTAGCATGTTGTACCTACTTTGTAATCTAATCTTATAAGCGCTTTGGATGGAGACGTCTGTTAGCTTTTAAGACATGTTTGAATAAATAAGTAAATGAATAAATAAATAAATATGTACGGATAGAAATTGTATAACTTATTTTTGTTAATTTAATTGAAATATAATTTAAAAGAGATATATACTTAATATTAAGTATCAAGCTGTTATTGACACAACTTTATGAAAAGATCAACTAATATTTGGCATTTACATATGGGAAATATTATTTGAGAATACTACCAACTCCATGCAAACACAGTGGGTATAGAATTTCTTTGGAATAAATAAATTCAGTATGTCAACACGTTCAGCTACGAAGATATATTTCATAGCTACTTAAGACTCTTTTCTGGATACAAGATTGGGTTTTGTATGTTTTTTCATCACAGCTGAGAACACATATTTTCCTTATCAAATTGTACAGGCCCAATTCGTTTACGTAAACTTGTCGCTTCTTGTTTACGTAAGTACAGTGAATAAATACGATTAAATACCTAGTTATTTATTTTGTTCTATCGTTATATGGATATACATTTTCCTTCCGGATCAAAATGTACACATCCCATAACGTACACTGGTCTCAAAAGGAAATTTTTTTGTTAACATTTTTCTTTCTTTTGTTTTTGTTGAGTTCATAGTAAGTAAGTACTCTAGTGCATATTTTATTTTACTAACCAATTCGTTGTTACTAACAAAAAGGTTGCAAGGTACCATATTTTGTTTTTTATCTTAAAATGGAAACATTCTACCTTATTCATACGAGTGCAAAAAAGTCATACGATGCCCTACGAATTCAATATAATAATGCTTTTAGAGCACTGTTGAGGCTGCCACCGTATTGTAGTGCATCAGGGATGTTTGCGGACGCGCATATTGATGGTTTTGCAGCGATTTTACGCAAAAGAGTAGCATCCCTGATGCTCCGAGTCCGGGGCAGCTCCAACAGTTACCTGCAGCTGTTTGCCTCAAGGATGGATCAGAACTGCTCAATAATGCAGCATTGGAACAAGCTGCATATTGAGCACTCTGGATCCAAACCTAAATTTAGATTAAGATAAACTTTAGTTCAATAGTATTTTATATTTTTATAAGTTATTAGCATGACATTGTTTCTATTTGAATTTTTAAATTGTAATAAATTAATGTAACCTATGATTATTTTGTTATTATGTATTTTTATTTTAATAATTTGGAATTTTAATTTGAATTTATTTAATATTTAAATTTTAATGTAACTGTTTTTGATTTTATTTGATTTAATTTAATATTATTCTATGGTTGTATGATATGGATTGATTCCGAAATAAAATGAAATTATTATTATTATATTATTATTATATTATTTATTATATTAGTAAATAATTGAAGAATACATCTAGCTTAACGAAAAATTTTATTAGGAATATGACGCTTTGAGACGTCAATCGGGAGTAATAGCTAAGCAATAATTTCGGTTAACATTGAAAACTTATTCTTCGTTTATAGGCAGATTGTGTTATATCATCTGGACACTATTTTCAAGGTATTATTTACGAAAGGACAACTTTTTGAAAGAACTAAATCTCCCCAATGCTCAACGTAACTATTATGGCGATTCAAAGGCTGAAATGAGATTTCGGACAGCCAAAAGAACTTTTGCACCCAGAATTCTTTATTCATGTCAATTTTATTTCTTTTTAAGCAGCGTAGGGTTAAAATCTGCTTATATATCTACTATTTTTGAGTGAGCGTTTATTACACAACAAGGTAATTTTCATGAAAATTTCAAACTAAGGAAATGGTAGAGCTTATGTGAAATGAAATAGTATTTGACAGTGAGTAAACGCGTGGTGGCGGTTTTTGATGATGATCAAAGGTGCCTCAGTAGGTTTGCTACTGAGGCGCCTTTGATCGCGGCACACTCGGGCGAGGCAGCACGTGCGTTTGCTTCGGGCAAGGCCTGACTGACCGAGGATTTGCCTCTCGTAGCTGCCTCGCGAGGCTGCTCGCCCAGTCAGTACGTGGCTAAACACAAATCTGGGATCCAATGACAATAGTTTGAAATTAACCAAAACTGAAACGTTGTGATTTTGGTTACGGTTACAGAATGTCTTTGGTTTAAATAAAGTATTCAGATTAGCTTTCGTTTCATTATTTTTCAGATGCACGCACATACTAGAGTTATTAAAACATCTAGTTTTAGTGTAAATGTGAAATAAAAAAACATTGCTCTCAGCATTTAGCTATTGTTCGTAACCACACTGAAAGTTTGATTTTATCTCCCACGCTAGAAGCCAAATAGGAAAAAACTCGAACTGAAAAAGTTGAATGCAAACTCAATCTGTCATAACAACACAAACTCATCACAAACTCCATGCTACCTGTTCCACTAACTATTCAGGAATAAGCTAAGCTCATTTGACTAAACGAGAAAACTTTTCAGTGTTGCCCGTACGAGAAATTAATAAGATTAACAAGTATAAAAAAGTTTGCTAAAGTTTAATCTTTGAATAACGTTGACGAAACGCGTAACGACGCATTTATAAGATCTCGTTAAAGTTTATACTTGTTGACAATGGGAACAGGACAACGAGTTTTTAAATTAAATACCAAAGAACGGGAAAAAAGAAAACTAAGAGTGTATCGTAAAATTAAGGGATAATGGAACAGAACAGAAAGTTAGGAAAATTAATTCTCCAATTAAATTTAATTTCAGGAGTTCAGAATATACTGAGATATTACTATAATATCTACGAACAAGTTCATATCAGAAGTGATCAAGCAATAATTATTATATTTTTTGTATTTACTCTTCTCCAGGCACTTTTAAGAAATGTGCCACAAATGATTTTTTTTTTATTGTTGTTGCTTGTTTGTATTTAAATATTTCGCATTGTTTTAGAGGACAAAGATGAAAGGAATCAGATATCTAATACTCATTTTACATTTCCAAAGTTGATTAACAGATTTCGGTGTCAATAATTGACAGAAAAAATATTCAGAAGTGCCACTTTTATCAACTGACACTAGCAAACATTTCAACAACACAGTACATACAAAGTTTTTCATTACTTCACATAAGAGTAGCAGTGTTATTGTGCGTAATGCCTGGCAAATATGGGATTTTTTCCTCTTTTCGAGCGAAAATTGCGAGTTTGTCCTGTTTTAAGAACTGAAACCTGAAATGGTTCGATTTTTATAACAATAACATTATGGAACAGAATATTTGTATATTTTTTATCCAGAGATTAACATTAATCCACGATTCAAATTTAAAAAAAAAACCTATTAAATACTTTACTGCATTATTATACACGTCCAACTGACGCAGTGGTATTTATAATGGCCAGTCTTCATTTTATGTTTGGAAAAAAAACTTATTAATTACTAGCGGCCGCCCGCGACTTCGTCTGCGTGGAAAGTTTTTTTGCTATCCCTCGGGAACTATACTTTTTCGGGATGAAAGGTACCCTATGTCCTTCTCTATACCCCTGACAACGTGTATGCAACATTTCATGATGATTGGTTCAGTGGTTGGGACGTGAATGCGTAACAAACAAACAAACAAACGGACTTTCGCATTTATAATATTAGTAACGATGTATCGAATATTCAGATACCTTTATTTATAATACAACATTAAAATTTCTTTACATACAAATTAAAAGATAAAATTGGAAAAGAAGACTTTTTACCAACCACTCTAGGAGCATTAAAAAAGATGCCCGCGAGCACTTTTACCTTTTTTTACTAGTACAAGTACCGGTTACTAGATACCATTATCATGTATAATACATATTGTATCTCGCGTTTTGTTTGAAAAGAAATACCCTAAAATAGGATTACACCGTACTGTCGGAAGCGGTCCGGAACCGGGATGGGAATAAATAATTCAGCCGGTTGCCTTATTCCGACACTAACTTTGAACCGGATCGATCGCTCAAACCGTGCGAATGACTCAACCGGGTAATGAACGAATGAGCGAATGACTGAAACCATTCCATTTGATTATTTAAATAGGCTGTGACCGCATGGTGACAATCAGACGGTTATGCAAATGAACGAATTACGCTTAAATTGACGTTTATAAATAGTAGTAGCAAATAGCAAATAAGTGCATGCATGTAATTTCGTTTTGCGGCAGATTTCACTTTCACGTAGTTTATTTCGTGTTTCAATGTTTATTTACTACACCTAATTAAACATTCAGTTTTTACATTCGGTGCGACCACAAACAAACAATAAGACCTTAAACTATAGATTAGGAAAGTTCATAGACATAGAAAAATTTTCGCTGCGCTCAAGAAGACCAACAAAGCGTGGAAAAGAGAAGTTAACATCATACGGACACGGTCTATGTAAAAAAGAGACAAAGGATCAAGTTACATGTGCCAACATTTTTTACAGTAAGAGCCCCTAGCGTCCCGTCTAGCAAATGAGCAATGACAGTTTGTTTAAAATATTTTTTAATCTTGATTAAATTTAAAATAAAGGTATCGTGGAGCTATGGTGTCTTCGGCTCTAAGTAATTGTGATGTGTCAAAAAGAAACAATCTAAGTAATCACACTTTTCAAAGGTAAATAAGATATTGCCACACATTTCTCTACATTTATTTGTTTATCGACAAAGAAGTATGGAACATAGTTTATTAACTTCCTTTGCCATAATATAGTCATATTTTACGTATCTCATATAAAATGTATTGATTCGTTTTCGGATCACCTGTTTATTGACTTTGTTGTTTTTTGACATTATATTTCTATGGGAAAGTTAGTTTTCCAAATTGACTCAGTCCGGGATCGAATCCGGGATAGAGACATAACAAAAAACAGAGGTCGTCAAGAAAAGCTATTTCAATTCAATTCCTCTAGAAAAACTATTTCAATTCAGTAGCTTTTCAACTTTATTTAAAGCGACTGAAGAAAATCTATCTAGAACATGGCGATTCCCGTAACGTGTTCAATGCATATATTCAACTTGAAAAAGAGTTTTTCTTGGTTTTATGATCCAGAAGAAAAAAACGGTTTACGACTTTGTAACCGGCTGTTTTGACGCGATACGCATAATATTAGTAGGTAACATAAAAGTAAAAATGTTAACAGGAAAAACGTGCGGTTTATGATAAAGTGATTTTAATAGCAATTTTTTCGTACATTAT
The DNA here is from genome assembly GCA_943789525.1 of Agriphila geniculea. Lineage (NCBI taxonomy): Eukaryota > Metazoa > Arthropoda > Insecta > Lepidoptera > Crambidae > Agriphila > Agriphila geniculea. Next base: position 15,797,634 of record OX038887.1, on the reverse strand, counting down.
ATTTTAAATATTTTTTAAATACGCTATTGTTTGAGTCTGCATTGACTAAAATTATTTATTGGCTACTCAACTAAATAAGTATCCAATATTTAAATACTGAACTTCGGTCAATAAAATTAATTATATAAAACGTTATTTTCTACATTTTGGAAGTCTATATTATTGTGTTTGGTAATTTGTATTTTTTTATGTTTCTTTTTTACTAACACTAGCTTGTAAGTTTATAATGTAACTAACCCAATATGGATCTTTGTTGTCCGAAATAAATATTATATTATATTATTTATTTATTTTTATTTTAATGTTTGAAACTTTTCTGTGGCAATATTAAAGCCTAAATCCTCATAACTATTGAAGTACATGAAAAAAAGTGATCTGAACGGTACCAAAAAAAGCTTACGCCATTTTGATACATTTATTACTAAAGTACCTTCATGATCAAAACCTAAATTTTCAGATCATACATAGTATTCGTGGGAAACATTTACGGTTATTATGAACAGCACAGCAATAGCCTTTTCTAGTATTACTACTCAGTAGTTATATTTGAGTGCGTTTGTAATTACGAACGGTCGGGTATTAAGTAGAACCCCTACAAAGTGAATTTATAATAACTGGAAAATTTAATTATAATGCTGCCTTTCTTTATAACTTTAAAAGATAAAGTTTTTAATTCGTAAACAACGTAACTTTACGATGAATAAGTTTAGCAAAAGTATTTTAACAATTTAGACATCCCTTTGTATTTATTAAATGTAACAAAGTTCTTTAAAATACTGAAAAATAACTAGTTTATAAAAAATACGTGAGTTCGTAAAACGATTGCGTCAACGTTTAGAAATATCATAATTTTGTAAAAATCATGTGTAACTTCGACCATGTAAAATAGAATACTATATGTAATGTAATTTAGCACTTCTATATAGGCTAAAGCAAAACAGTTTCATATACATAATTATTCAAAATCGTACTAAAATAATATTCAAGCATTAGACCATCTATATGGTCTGATGCTAGAATGTTTAATCTAGTACTACTACTAACACTAAAAGGTGAGTAATAAATATAAGACGTTCCAAAGAACTTCCAGTTTTCATATGCAAAAAGTTTGCATTCAAAATCATATACAAAACAAAAGAGGGTATGACCGTGTAAACTGAAGATTTTTATTACATCGCACGTAGAGAAAACAAAGTCAATTCGAGAGAAACACGTAGTTTTCGCATCACGCGCGCACTGACGTAGAAATTGGGTCATTTGCCGCCGGCCGAAATTAAAATTGTATGTGGACACATGTCCTTACGATTCGATCGAACAAGAAAGGGATCATTTGAGAAATGTGCCTATAGATAAAATATAGAGTTAAAAGACGGGCTTGTGTTAACAATCGTTTGAATGTGTCTCAATGTTAAATTGTGAACTCTATCGAATGTTTTAGAACCAAAAGAGAAGAAAATAATGTATTATTTAATAGACTTAACATTCTTATGATTGCAATCGTAATTAAATTTAAACTATGATTTGATTGCAATTTCATTTTCTGCATATTTTAAAGTTTCATTATTTTTATTAAAACTTGCTCACAAAATTTCACAAGAATCGGTTAAGAAATGCGACCTGTAGAGGAGAACAAACCGCGGCGGAAAGCCGGGCTGAAAAATGTTTTTTTTTTTTACATTTCCTCGCATTGAAAAATTTCAAAAAAACTGGCTTAACGAAAAAATTCTATATATTTTTCAAACCTGCCCACAAAATTTCACGTGAATCGGTTGAGTAATGCAACCTGTAGAGGAGAACAAACGGATAGCCGGACAGACATACGAAAAAATTTTTGCCCAAGCTGAAGCAGAGACGCTACGCTCGCGCTTCACGCTCGCTCGGTCAATTATTGAAATTAATGCTTTTACTCCATAAGACAAACATCTGACTTCTTAAGAGCTTTTTTTAAAACAACTTAATTCAAGGATACTCCTTAAACTAGCCTTATCATCGAAATAGAAGGCCATCCTAACTTACACAAACTATACCAGATAACGGTCTGTCCAGATAGATAATGGGAACTTTAGGCAATGGCTATTGTCCCATTATAGGTTCCCTTAGGCAAACGTCACGGGCCAATCTAGGAATAATGGTGACAAAGTGGGACAGAGTTAATTGCGCACAGCTGACCGCACGCAAACCTACACATTTCATTTCGGGTCATTTCACAACCGAAGACAATCAGAAGACCATTATAATTTGTCACTAGATGGAAATGAAACATTCTAGAACACAAAACTGGAATCTGTACTTTTTAATTTGGTAAAGACCAAAAAGTGCATTTTAGTGTTAAAGTTGTTAGCTTTCGACGAATACATGTCACGAATATTAAGTTGCAGTTTTGTGAGTGTCTAAAACACTTACGAAATCAGTCTTATTCAGGGTGATTATTTCTGCTAAGTGGCCCCTCCGTCATAAATCGACGAGTACATAATTTAACGAAAATCCGTTTTACACGAGTTTATTTAGAAACTCACTATCTCTATTTATTATAATACTTAATTATTATCGTATGTTCTAATAACAAGTAGGTACCTAGAATGGTTTATTTTGAGCAAAAGTGCTAAAGTGGCATTTTTTTAAACTTTGTGATAAATCAGTCAAAAATGTATTTGAAGTTGTCGTTTCTTTGTTTCATAAACAAAATGTTTGAAAACAAAATTTTGTAATTATGAAGTCTATTTACTGAAAGCTAAGATGAAGGTAAGATGCGATAATTATTAAGCGTAGGCTAAAAAAGGGTCAAAGTCCTCTTTTCTGAGAGTCAGAGGTCAGGTGTGTTAAGCGACAAAGTGGTCGTTTTGTGTGTCAAAAAGGGTTTTTCTCTCTATTATTTAGTCATAGGAAACTACTCGTATTTAATTAAATGTGCTTTTCTCGTAGTTACAAATGAGCATGTAATGCAGTTTTTGTTTTGATTACAACATATTTTAAGCCAATGCTGCAATTTTTATTTAATCATTTATCGAGAAAATGAATGATTTTATTGTCTGCATTTATCCCTTTGGTAATACTATGACGTTGTAGTCTGTATTTTTTTTACATTTTTCTTGACGTTTGTCTTATCTTGCTATTTCTGTTTTATGTTCTGTCTTGAATTCGTTCATTATATTTTATTTTACTTTCGAGTCTTTTGTTTCCCCCTTCGTAACAACGAGAATTGATTCCCTGTCGATGGCGGGTAGGATAGAATATGGCTGTGGGGATCATGTCGAACAGTTTCTCGGAACACAATTCATTCCTACTGAAAATGGAAGTCAAAATAATTTCTTACCTCAGTGCTCTACCAAATCATTTTTCACAAGTATAAACGCTGAAATTTTAATCATTTGGTTCCCGCCGTGGGGTGGTTCCACTCATGATTACAAGCAACTTTTACTATGGGGCCAACTCTCCTGCTCGCAAAAAAAATCAGCTGTTCCATACATTAAGGTAGAGTAGGTACTGCACTTTTGTATGGAACAGCTGATTTTTTTTTGCGAGCAGGAGAGTTGACCCCATAGTAAAAGTTGCTTGTAATCATGAGTGGAACCACCCCACGGCGGGAACCAAATGATTAAAATTTCAGCGTGTATATTAATCTAATAGCTCAGTCACAATACAGGTTTATTAACTAAAAAACTTTTCAGGTAGATTTTTATAATAAGTGTTGTTACTTGTTACTAAAATAAGCCGAAAGGGAAGCGCTACCTCTTAGCATTAATAGAGGTATCGCAGTTCAACTGAGTATAAACTTTTCATACTAGTTTACTACAGTAACTGATTTAAATACAGATTTTTAGATCAACGATGACCTCAAAAGTTAGTAGACACATGCCTGATATTTGAGATACCATGTACCATCTGTTTTCCTCAACACGGTCCGGGCATGCTAAGTGCTTAACATTGTAGCACAAAGTATTCTCCCTTACAAAGATTTCACTCCTAATTTGTGACAACCTCAACAGTTCAGGGTTGCTTGATATTATGAGATACCTCGTACCATCTGTTTTCATGAAAACGGTCTCAGCATGCTAAGTGCTTAAAAAATTATAGTGTAAGGTATTCTCTCTTTCCTCTACAATGATTTCGCTCCTAATTGTGATAACCTCAACAGTTCAGGGTCAGATGGCAGGCACACATCAACATTGGTGGGGGCGGGGTCGACCCGGCTGGGCTATTGATTTTGCTCCCGCCCCGCACCTCTTACGCATTTCAACTGTTGCTCGAATTTGGACACAAAGATGTTGGGCAGTAGGTTAAAGTTGGAATGGACGTTTTTGGGACCGGGAATGCAGTCAAAAATGTGTGAGTATCAAACAATTGTAAGCATACATTATTTTCTTATTTCAAACGAAGTTAACGTTAAGTTTTTTATGCTTACTACCATTTTTAATTCAGTTTTAGTTGAAAAACAATTTTGTTATTTTTACATCTAAATATTATGATCCATCAGGTATACGAGTTGACTTTCAATTTCGAAGAATTCTAATCATGTACAATTATTTGATATAGGTACATCATATTATTTTTGAAGGAAACTGTGACGACAATGTTCAAAGCACTAAGCTTATGTACTGTATTGAGCTTAACTGTGTATCCGTGCATTCAAACTTCAAAAATCATAACGTAAACCTTGCGTACATAATTTTAAGGTTCAAAACAATAATTCGGTATCTATTTCAGACGGCCTTGAGATATCTGAGGACACCAAGCAAAATAGGGATATCGAAGTTAAGTGTGTCATCCTAATCGTCGACGGCGGCCCTTGACGGATCCGTTTTATGATTGTTTTGGTAAGGGATTTCTTTTTATTTCCCCTAAGGAGGGAATTTAAATAATTCAGCTTGATTTTGGTTCAATTTTCTCTTGAGAATTTTGCTAGTATCATACCGCCGTGTAATTACTCCTTGTAATGCGGTCGTATTATAATAATATGTTAATTATTTTTTCTTTCACAAAGCTATGTATTGTGACTGTTTAAAAATCAAAGTGTAGATTCAAATAGATACGAATGAAATGCTTTTAGCACTAAGGCTCTTATAGCCGTCAACTAGCGCCGCCAATTCATTTATTATTTTGAATATACGTAAACCAGGTCAATTTTTAAAAAGAAAACAACCATGACATCTTAAATTGTCAGTTTTCATTCTTTTTGTAAGTTTTCTTTAAACCAAATTAAGTAGCCACTGTCGTTTAAAATGCATTTTAAAACTAGTACAAAGAATAAAAATATTCAATAGTTATTCAACAAATATTAAAGACAATTTAAGAGGGCATGGTTGTTTCCTTTTTTTTTAATATTTACTTGGTTTACGAGTAACAAAAATAAATGTATTGGCGGCGCTAGTGGACCTATATAAGCGCCTTAAGTCATTGTTATTTCATTTAAAAGATACAATAAAAATAAAGACGAAATACTTTTTGATTCAAGCGAAAGTTATTTAAGTACGGGAAAGACACAAAACTTTTTAAGAATTAAAGCAAAGTCCAACTTTACTGCGCATTTTCCGATAATTAGCGAAATAAAATAAGAATTCGCGTCTTTTGCTTAAAAACTTGGGAATAACTCCAATTGTATTCATACAAGTTTTATTGGAATAAGCCATAAAAAAGTTTAAACATCCCCTGTAATAGGGCAACTTCGAAGCCTGTACAGTAATGTTTTCTTGGAAAATGTTCGCCTCTAAATTAACTTTTCAGAAATGTAACTGAAAATTATTGTACCTACTGCTAAAGTTTATTTTTTGTATAATACAGTAAAAACAACAGTATTAAACTTAGTCAATGATTATAATATTATAGTAGTTTCGTTAATATGTTACCCACGATGCCGTTGAACATTAAAACCGTTAACCGTCTTGTTTATATTAGAACCCTCTTATCCACTAATAAAATAAACTGCTACGTTTATATACAGCAATATTTCATAATTTTGTACTTTTTAAAAATGAGTGATTTCGGTGTTCTTATTCGTATTGTTTAATTTAATAATAACTACAGAGTTGATTTTTGTCGCACAAATAAATTCAATTCTTCAGGATTATTACGTTTAAGGTCCTTTTACGCAGTTTGATAAGGCATCTTAAGGGATTGGCTGTATGAGCTCTCATTTGCTCCCCATCTTGACTCTACATAAGTGTTATTTGCAATTTTATTCAATGAAAAAGAAAATGAAAGAAAAACATTCAACTTAAAGAAAATTAAAGATGTGTTAAACATTCTACTATACTTTAATCCATTCGCCTTCCATAACACTTATTAGGTACTAAAATAGGATAGGTGATACCACATTATTTATATGTTACTTAGAAAATACATATACTGTGGTAATACCATTGTGCAACCGGACCAGAGTGAATCCATTTTACAGAAAAAATATAAAAAATTGTGTCTGAAACACAATAAATGGTCGATTTTATGTCAAACATTTGTACGTAATATTAAGACCTTTTACAAAATCAACAAAACTTCTGCCTAGTTGTGAGTTCTCCCAAAGATTGCGTACTCGTATGTAGATTGCTTTGGCATCTACTGCGCAATTGAGGCAATATTGCGGATGAGGGATTGGGGCCAAAGCTGGAAATGGCTTTTCACTTTCAGTATAACGCTGCTATTGATATTGAATCAAGTCGGGAAAAAACGGGAAAAGCCCAGAACTCGAGCGGCGCGTGTAAAAAGAAATACAATAAAACGTGTGTAGGGAAATAAATACTCCTTATGTGGTTTGTATGCCAATGAATTAAGGGTAGTTTGATTTGGATTAATATTAAAATTTAAGGAACTTTTATTACAATACAATATCAATCAAAAGTAGCTTTATCATCCTAGATTTGAAGCTTTTAAGTTTTTTTTATAAATTACCCGAAAACCTAATCACCAAACTCAGCTATTCAATATGGAAGATTACCGTCACTTACATTTTAATAAGAAAACCATCATAACATCTGACACTTACACAAGCTATAAACAAGAAGTATCTTTCCAATGGAGTTAAATTTGAAACAAGTTCTATTAAAATAATTATTACCCTCCAGTGTTCAGTATTATAAAGTGTATAAGCTGACTCATTAATCTTGATCTCCCTTAGGAGACAGACAATAGCGTACAGACAAGATTCTATCGATATATCAAGATCAAAATAGCTTTCAGTTCAATTTGCGTTTAAACCTTTGCCTTAACAAGTTATACAATGAATAAGGAAGGAGCCTTTATCTTGTCAAAAGTTCCTCCGCTCAAATGATGCATAACTTGAGCTAGAAACAAAGCTAAACTCTTATTATCCTTATCAATCTTAACCACAAAATACATAATAGCCAACTTACTAAAAAGATTGAGTGCTGAAATAACTTTGTCAGATTTCTTTTTAGTCTTAAAAAAACTTTGAAATTTATCAATACTCCACAATTACAAAAAAAAAGTACACATGAAATAGGATTTTGGTAAAACGATGTAGCAACCTATGCATTATATCTGACCATAAAATAATTAACTTTAATACTAAAGAAAACTATCATAAAAGATAGTTATAATCAGCGAACTAAAACTATGGAACTGTAATTGCAAACAAATATTGCTTAAAAAATGGCACCACGGGGCCGAAAAAGTACAACCCGCTCATCTTTAGTCAGGCCAGCCAAGCACCCAGTAACTGACGTTAGTGTTCTTTTCAATAAATTTCAGTTTGTATTGTAGAGAAAAGATATAAAGAGAGAGTTTATTAGAAATGACGTCCTTTATAGTCAAATGGTGTAAAAGAATCAAAGAAGGCAGTAAGAAGATGCAGAAAAAACTATCTTATTTTTTCGTTTAAGCATAGAAAATATCTATGAATATACAAATTATGGTCGCTAATAAGCAACCAGTGTTCAGACGCTTTGTGCTGCATAATTAAATGCCACCATTTTTAGCTCTATCCACTTAGTTGTACTTTTTATGTGGTGCCATTTTTTGCGAAGAATGCTTATTCCATAGATTTTAGTTCGCTGGTTATAATAATTTCCAAATTTTTGGCATACTAATGTAATGTCAGTAATTTTGTTACAGCTAACTAAGAAGTAAAATTAGCCTGAGATAATAATAACTGTGAATTGTTTTGTTTACAAAGTACAAAGCCATCTCAAAGTCTATTATACATTTTATCCGCTTTCATCCTTTCACCTTAAAGACGCCTGTTAACCTTAATTTTGTAAACTACAATGTTGTATATAAACTTTCCTCAGTAAACCATTGAATATAGGAAAGTGCAAGTATTTTTACTCAAGAAAACGTCGAAAAATGTGGAAAAATGGAAAAGGATGTCATGAATCTCGTTACTTAAAAGCAGTGAGCGTACTAACAGCGAGCGTAGAAAACTGTTATTCTATTCCCGGTTTAGAGCTCTTTTATACCGTAAAAATTCAGCATTGAGTAGAAAAAAATTATAACAATGTATGTATATCTTTTAAAATATATTGTTTTGGCTCCAATATTTCGGCGCAGTTGCATGCACCATATATGTCACGGAAGAACTTCGGAGCCTCAAAAATAAATAGGTACATGATGTAAATTCCGACATAGCAATTTAAAACAATATAATATTGTAGGGTTTTCCAACAATTTGAATCGTTTTTAAATTATGTTTAATATTTTGTGTAATAATTTCTATTTTCTGGTAGATTTTTAAAAGTTAAGTAGCTTATATAAGGGACGCTCTTGGTCAAGAGAGTTCAGTTAGTCGCAGAATTTAGTAAGAGTAACAATAGTATTAGCGGAAGCTCTGTGTAACTGTAACTCCTAGAAAGAAATAAAAAGTGAATCGTTATTATCCAAGTGTATTTTATTTCACTATACAAAAGCATTTTTGCTTAAGCTAAAACGTTGATGCTTCGCTTGGTTAGTTAGAAATAGAGTGAAGGTGACTTCTAACATACAATAATACATTTAAATCTTTATATAATTTATATGCAAAAACAAATAACAAATAGATATTCACGGTATGTCGTAGTATTTGTCAACCTTATTGGATGTGTATACAGCGAAAAATAAAAGCGGTCAACTCAGAGTATTTCGTACACAAGCCACTTTTCTTCCCGTAGAATGCCATTGATGATATAAAAAATGGCCCACGAAAGCCCTCCAATATCGAAATTCGCCGGATCCCAAACTGACAAGAAAATATGTATGCATTCGCATATACAGGTTGGAAATAAAAGACGGTAGTTGCAGGGAAGGTACGCTAAATGTTGATGATGGCAAATTTTACTGAAAGAAAACATTCTTTTATTTTTAAAAATAAGTAAAACTGCATTCAAAGATTTTTATAAAAATTATGAAGATTAAGTAGATACAACAAAATTTTTTGAACTAATTTGCCATTTTTTTAATCTTTCTTGTGTCTGCATTAAATTTAATATACCATACTATAACTATTTTTTTAAATAAATTGACCCTTATCATTGACCTTATCGAATGGTATCATATAGGTGTTAGTTATTTTTTACGGATTTTAGCCCGTTCGATTCCCAGCCGAGACAAGCAATATATCAAAAATCTTTAAATGCAGTTTTACTTCTTTTTAAAAATCAAGGAATGTTTTATTTCAGTAAAATTTGCCATCATCATTTATAGCGTACATTCCCTTCAACTACCGTCTTTATTTCCACCCTGTATACTATGCATGTTAACACGTATAGCTATACAAATTGCTTTTTGGCTTTGAAAAAAACAACACTGATAAAATGCACGTGTGAATCTTGTTTTTTTTCAAATTGTATAACTCAGCCAATTTAAACTCGAACGCTTTTTCACAAATAACCAAACAAATAAATTTAATCTCTTTCTCAACTGGTTAATTAAACAATTTTAAAGTACAAACTGAACTAATGCAAATATCTTGAGATTTAGACCATAAAATAAGTACAATTGTATTTTTTTACACTTTTTTAAGCTGAAAACTAAGCCCAAACCCAAAAATGTTATCACGAATGGAGTTTAACCAACCGTTCGTTTTATCCCAAAGCAAGTCCGAGGAACCCGAATAATTAATTCAAACAAACCTCTGAGCACCCAAGGCCCTATTAGAACTAATGGCTACGTACTTACGACCTTTAAATTACCACCCACACCCATGCTATCTTTTAATTACAGGCCTCAGCAATAATCGTATTGGAGTAATATTTTCATTGACCTATACGGATAGTATTTCGCTCGAAATATAATAATCTTTTCAACAAAAAATCTTCTAATGTTTTATTCAAAGTCTGTTATTTTATTTTATTGTTGTCATCATAACAGACTGTTACAGCCCACTGCAGGATGTAGGCCTCTTCTGTGGGAGGAGGTGGCCATGATCTCCACGTTTTGCAGGTAGATTGGAGATCGCAGCATTTTCATCGGAAAATGTTGCCGCCCTTTTTACACGACTGCCCAAAAAAGCGTGTTTATGTGTTCTATCTGTTTGTGGGTATGTGAGTTTTTTTATTCCACCATAACGTCTGAATGCCTAAACGGATTTAGATGTAAGGGGTATCGTTAAAATTCTTACATCATTACGAGTGACACTGGCTATATTTTTTTTTTAATCTAGATATACGGTGACCGTACAACGCCACTTTCAAAAGCGAAAAAAAATATTTTCTTGAATTATTGAAATAGGGTCATTAAATGAAAGGCCTTAATGAGCACATTCCAAAACGATAAAATTTGTTACTAAAAATTAATGAAATAAAAACAAATAAATTTAAAAAATAATTACAACACGACAGCCGTGCCAAAACTAAAAAGGCCATTGCAATCAACGGACAGATTCAATTTTTAGTAAGAGGTCCGACTGCAATGACTCTAATAAACTTTTTATAAAAAATTGAAACTTTTCCTCTATCGCAATGACACTTGTTATCTAACTTTTTAGTTAGTTTTTGGCACAGCAGTCGTGTTTTTAATATAAGTATATATATTTTTACATCTAGCAGTCCGCGGAAATGTTAAAAGTACAGGGTCCTTATTTTTGAAATCCTTCGCCTGGCGTCAAGCCTCTCTTACTCATTTTCATTCGATATAGCCGAAATCCGTAATTTTGAAGTGAAAACTTCTTTAGCGGCTTTGTACGCTTTTTTTGTAATGGGAAAAAAATGTTAAACTCGCGTCAGTCAGGGTCACGTGACCCTGGTCGAAAATTCGTAAGACGGATGTAGCGTAGACAGCCGGTGGCGGAAGTATCCCCCTCTCTTTCTACGGGGCGCGGCGAAAATGGTGGCGCGTCATTTCAAGACGTAGACACTTGTGTCACCGAAGCAACGCGCAATTTTTTTAATTCAATGTCAAAATTCTAGATTTTCTGTCAAGCTATGGATAAGACCTTCGTACAATACTGTTCTGTATTCGTAAATTCAAATGCAGAGTAAATTCGTAAGACGGCAAGTAAATTCGTGCAAAATTATTCCCTAACCATTCCAAAATATCAAAAATGCACAACGTTAATCTTCAAGTTTTCACTTCTGCCGGCACTCCCGGAGTGCAACACGCATCTTTTTTAATCGTTCGTTGGCCAGTAGCAGTAGTTATCAGTGTAGTATACAATTCGAGTATCAATTATGACATCAAGCCGCATGTGACTTAAGTCACACGAACGATTTCAAACGAATGATTTCAAAAAATAGGGCCCTTGCTTCTTTATTCGCCTTACAAGGTCCTTATGTTTCATTTGATATAAGTGTCTCACGTAAATAAGGTCGACATCAGATAAATAATGCATGTTCTCGATAAATTATACGAAACGAATGACAGTAATCGCCTTGTGACCTACCCGTAATAATAACAGCTGAGCACACACTGGTAGGATTAATTCTGGGAAATTCCACAAGGAATTCTAATGATGCTTTTTCTTTGTAAAATTTTAACGATGTTAACAGTAAATACTTCTGAGTTTCACAATATCGTAAAATTACATAAATAAACAATAATATTTGATAAGCTCAGTAGTTATACGAATGCCGAAAGGATACGTCTATAGTAGAGTTTGGTTAACGAAAGATGAGACTCGGTTGGAAATGGAACTAATTTTGCGACATACTTTAAGGTTCAGTTTCCATTAACCTCTAAACATTTTTTTGTCACGCCAGTTTTTTGAAATTTTTCAAAATGACGGAGAAATGTTAAAAATACATATTTCAGTCCGGCTTTCCAATGCTGTCTGTTTTCCTCTACAGGTCGCAATTCTCAACCGATTCTAGTGAAATTTTGTAAGCAGGTTTGAAAATTGTATAGATTTTTTTTGTCAAGCCAGTTTTTCAATTGTTTTTTAATGACGGAGATAGTATAAAAAGACATATTTCAGTCCGGATTTCCGGCGCTGTCTGTTCTCCTCTACAGGTCGCATTTCTCAACCGATCCCGGTGAAATTTTATGAGCAGATTTGATAAATATATAGAATTTTTTTGTCGAGGCAATTTTTCTAAATTTAATAAAATGACGGAGATATGTAAAAAAACATATTTCAGTCAAGCTTTCCGGCTGTTTGATCTCCTTTACAGGTCGCATTTCTCAACCGCTTCTGGTGAAATTTTGTGAGTAGGTTCGATATTTATATATAACTGTTTAGTCAAGCCAATTTTTCCAAATTTATAAAAAAAATATTCACCCATTTTGAAATTTTTTTTAAATTAGAAGCACCATCTAGCTGCAAATACTCACGTACCTACTGTGTGATTTGAAAACTTCATAGCGACATTTTATTTTATTTTATCGCGAGGTTTACAGCTCACGGAGCCACTAGTTTAACAGGGAAAGTGGCGCCGCCATTTCAATCTCATCTTTCGTTGACTAGCCTCTAGTGACATCATAACCTGGGATACAGTGGTTTTCTTTCCAAACGAATCTAAGCGTAGACTTTATCAAAGATTTAAAGTCTTTGTACTTAATTATATTTCTTTTAAGATTATTAATATAATTGAAAAAATATTAGAAATAATCGACTCATCCGTAGCAACTCAGACGGGATTCGAACAAGCACCCTTAGGATTCCGGCCCAATGCACTAACCAATTATGCTTTTCTCCTATCGGTCTCTGTTTTTAATATTTCATATCCATAACACGGATTATTTATCTCCGTATATAAGAATCAGTGTTATATTATAATGATCGTTCACTATTTATTTATACAATCCATCCTTTATACACGCTTATTTTGCATTGTACTCCAAGTAAAAAGTACAATTAATTATATGAAAAGGGTCCTCCAAACTCCTTTTACAAAATAAGATTAGCCGGCGCAAACAAACGGCTAAGATAAAGAATATTAGGTCGGGGCAACCGGGCAAAGTTCGCAAATCACATTTAATTTCATCCGGCCTGTTTTCAACCGGAATGTTAATTTATACCCTGTGTATAATTGACAATACATTTTCAGTAATGTGAGGTTTTATTCTTGCAATAGAAAATAAAAAATCAAAAGGGAACATTTACCTACTGTACGAAAAAAATCATTTTTTTTTCAATGAAAGATTGTTTACAATAGCTTTTTATAAAGTATATTATATCAAATGCAAAACGACTAGAGCGTTTGACGTCAATTACATTTTTACGTAAACATTGTTAAAATGCTTTTGAAAACATACCCTTATCAATTTATAATTTGACATAATTCTTTGGTGTAAAGCTAAACTGGAATGTAAGTTGATTATTTGAATATTATAAGGTGAGAATCAAAAGTTCTAGTTGTGTAATGTTCTCTCCTTCCAGCTTTCAATTCTTCTGAATTCTTCAAATTTCTTAAAATGATGTCTGAAATACTAGATTCAATTCGAAGGATGTTAATATTAGGTATCTTAAAATTATAACGAGCTGATAAATACGAATTGATTCACGATATTCATATCCTTTCTTTTTCCTTATGAAGAAAGATAATAGACATGACGACAGCTGAAACACGAAGATTGTCAACAACAAATTACCTCGATTCTTGTAAAGGTTATTTCATTAATAAATCAGTAAATAGCCTCCATTTAAGTAGGCAGTTATCAAAGTAGCCTGCAACCAGTAAAGGTTTCAAACTAAACTAAACACAGTTCCAATGATTTTAAAGTTGAGATTTCAATTACGATTATACAACTTTATGAGTATGTTCCAGTTCTGGCATAGTGTTCTTGTGTATTTCAATATTCATAACAGCACACGTAGGTAACGATAATATCATAATTGGTAGTGCAACAAAGTCCCACTTGCGGTTGACTATGTTGTCGGAAATTAAAACGAGCTTTACAGGGTAGCCTTTTAAATGTCAAATATTTTTTTTCCAACATTTTTTTAAATATCTTTCATAAAATGAAATAAAATAAACCTTTCATTTTGAATTTCATGCTGCCATACGCCTGCATCAAAGAACGTGTCATGTTATGATAAATGTTAATGTATTTCTATTTTACGTAGCCGTAGGAGTAAAAAATACAAGTTTTAGAGCTGCAGCTTTAATTCAAGCAGCTAGAAATACAATTCAAATATTTTTTAAATAAAAACTTTAAAATTAGAGATTTAAGCATGTAAGAAAACAAACATCTAAATTAACAAATTCTAGGTAACGAATTTACATACATACGAAGATAAAATGGGTTAACTTTGCTGTTTGTATTTTTTTACACGTAATGAAAGCAATTTCCATTTGTATGCATATTATAAAGTTGTATTTACCTAAACAAATAAATTGTTGTGTATTCAGTTATAGCTCTTAATTACGATAACTTAAGTCCACAATATGGTACACAAATAGAAACTTGGTCAGTTGTTTTAATGGTCAGAAGCAAGTCCAGCAGTAATGAAGTTGGGCTTACGATTCAAACACTTGACGGGCCCGGAAACAGAGTTAAACTTTAAGTGTGCTTAGGAAATGCGTATAAGGGTAGACTGGCAAAGGAAGTTTCATTAGTTCATAAATTTAAAATTTAAACTTTAAAAATCTTCATGGTTTTACAAAAACTTTTTCAACACACTTGCTCGTAAAGTGCGCTCTAATACATCGTTTTTAGGGCCATAAACCGAGCTATAACAAACGCCTGCAATCCTTACTAATATTATAAATGCGAAAGTCCGTTTGTTTGTTTATTTGTTTGTTTGTTTGTTACGCCTTCACGTCTTAACTACTGAACCGATCATCATGAAATTTTACATACACATTGTCAGGGGTACAGAGCAGGACATAGGATACTTTTCATCCCGAAAAAAGTATTGTTCCTGAGGGATAGCAAAAAAACTTTCCGCGCAGACGAAGTCGCGGGCGGCAGCTAGTAATATATAAAACACTAGGTTGTTATAGAATTATCCCTACAAAGTAAAGTTAGTGCCTTACTGCAAGTTTTATGAGAGTAAACAGAGCATCCCCAATTTAACCGGGTAATACCGTAATTTTTTTAGTACAACAAAGAGGTTTTATGCCGCTGAAAATTCATATTCATTTTTGAAATAAATAAATGTGTAAGTCCTTAATTAAGTCAAACAAATATTTATTATTATCAAATTATTCATAATTCACAATATTTTGTTTAAAATATTTGCATTTTATCACTTAAAATTATAATTTTGAAGTAGGCTGTATGCTCACTCACCCCTTTGTTCGCAAAATATTCTTGCATTGGGCGTGTGAAAAAAAAACCTACGCGCCTTTTCCCATAATTGTCATATTTTATTTTTGTCGAATTTGTTGCTGTGTGGTAAATTACTTTGTATTTTCCTCGCAAATGTGTTGAAAAACGTCGTATGAAACTCGGCTGAGTTACGCCCTAGCCTACGGCTTGGGCTGCAACCCACAGCCTTGTGTGCAATGACCAACTTAAGCTAACTTGTCTCATAATGTACTATTAATAAATTAATTCTCTTACATTTTTAATCTTAATTAAAATATAATATAATATAATAAAACACACGTGAAATTGTAAAACCAAAGTAAGTGTTTTATATCAATTATCGGAAATGTGTTTCAAAAGTACATGAAACATGTGAAAACAGAAATAGTCGTTTTAAATATTATGAAACCCTCATCTTCAACGCACTTAGTGCGCACTATTTTGTATTCATATTTAAAACAAAATATTCCAAACGAAAGTGACGTCATTTACATTTTAAGCAAATGAACTCAAGCCTGACACCAAATGATATTGTATTACAATAACAAACAAGCATTTCGGGTAAATAATAGCATCAGCACACCACATCTTCAATTAGGCGAAACGTCGTTGGTACAGCAATTATTTTCGGTATTTTCCTCTCCATGTTTATTTTCTAATTAAAATATAATGGTTGCGGGATTCAATTAGCTTCCCGTCATTTCAGACCTACATAAAATGGTGGATTTTATATGATTATAATAACAAAAAGGAGACCCGTAGACAATATAAATTTTCAATCGAACCTTTGAGTTTATGATTTTAATCATGGGTTTGCGGCTTTTGTGTTTTAGCCATATTCACCGAGGTAGGAATCTAATTTAGAAGTGCGATTTTATAATCCTACTAATATTATAAATGTAAAAGTTTGTGGGTTTGGATGTTTAGATGTTTGGATGTTTGTTCCTCAATCACGCAAAAACTACTAAACGGATTTGGTTGCAATTTGGCACACAGATAGTAGCTAGCCCAGATTAAAACATAGAATACTTTTTATCCCGACATTCTCACGGGAATGGGAGCCACGCGGGTGAAACCGCGGGCGGCCGCTATAAATACTAAAATTAATTATAATACTGTTTTTAGCTACATTTATTTCATTAAAAATATGATGATGAGAACTTTTTCATCAAATTAATCTCAAATAAAAGAAATATTGGCACTTAAATAATTTTGAATTAAATTTAAGATGTTTTGAAATCTTAAGAAAGTTGAAACTGTCTTGAAAGACAGATAAATATTTATGATGATTTATATGCCCCATATTTTTAAAAGGTGAACTTATGTAAAGAAATCTATTCCAAAGCAAGCAGAAAATTTTGATAGTTTAGAAAATCACAAAATCGACACAAAAAGCTTCAATTCACACTTGACAACGTAAAAGAGCTTTCGTAAGCTCTCTTAAATTTGATGACCTCCTCTCAAGAGTTACTACTGCGGAGGTGCGCCAAAGAGAACTAATCCCTTTTAAACCCGCATTTGGTTGGATTGGAGTAAATTTACTCGAAATTCCTTACTAGCCTATAAATAAGCGTATTATTTGAAAAGAAATAATCATGTAAAGCATTTAAGAACACTTATTTTTTGTAAAGCTTTCGAAACCGATATCTAAAGTTATGTATTACAGAAAAATTAATATATAAAAAAAAATATTTTGTCAATTGTAGTTCTTGATTATAAAGTCTTCTATGGACAAAATAAAAATGGGCAGTTTTGAAATCCCTTGTTTTAAGACCTACGTAAACTGTGTTACTATTACTATTGTATATAAGCGAATTGAAAATTCCGTAAGAGAAAGTTACATGAATCACGTCTAAGTTGCTTACACTTGCCTGCATTTAATTACCTTATTAAACCCCAGAGGGAACAACTCAATATTTAAACAAGCTCAAATTTTCACGGCTGATAGCACAATTCACGGTTATAACTCAGTCTTGGAGAATTCAATTCCATTCGATATTTATTTTACGACGCATCAACTATCTGCAAGGTAAAGATGACAAAAGTCAAACATGCATTGCATACAGACAGCAATACAAATATTGACTATTGCAAAGAAACTATACACTACGCGAAACTATTGTTTATTAAAGAATTACGATCGTCGTTTATTTGGTGGCGCTCAACACACTACAAATTCACGTAATTTATTTTTTCTGAAAAGAAAAATCACATATATTTAATTAGGTACCTACTTGTTGATCGATTGTTATGTTATGTAATAACAATCGATCAACATTAACATCTTATATTATGTAACCATCGTTAATCATGTGTGGTGCACATCCCTACATGCAACACACATCACTATGCTACCACGCGCCAGTCGCCCGCGGGTCGCGGGAGCGGCGTGGGGGCAGCCTATAAAAGCTACGAACGACGTCAGCGGAGCCCCTTGCCTGCTTGCCACCATCTTGTCGTGCCGTTCGAAGACAGATCCCTATACGCCGCGCATTGCTTTGTCCGATTGAATTTAATTACAAGTCTGTGTTTAAAGTATTAAATAATATTGTATCCGAGGTCCGTATCTTTCATTCCAAGGTCCCATACATGTAAGAACAGCAACGATTGTACTGCAAGGCTACTCAAACTAAACCAGTTTCAAATTTTAATCACAAATGAGTTTCTAAAATGTCACAGCACTAGTATATCAATGGCTGTACACGACGCTACCAATCACAAACTGGTTTGTAACGCGTCAGTAACGCATTAGTAACTAATCACTGGCGACCGGTCATGCTGGTCGCGCGCGACTAATTACTAATGGAAACTCTGCAGTGGTGTAGTGAAAATGAATGACCAATTAGTAAATATACAATTCGTCCAAGAAGTGGATAATTACACATTAACAGAGTATTCGCATAGAGATGTGACCGAGAAAGCTTGGAGTGAAGTGGGATGTAGTCTGGTGTAGTAGAGAAGTAATAACTCCTCATCGCTCAAATCTCTAGCCATGTCAATATATTATTCCAAAACAACAGACACATCGTAGGTTTCGTGTAAATTTCAACTAAATTTGGTAGTGCCGTGTACGAATCATTGTCACTAACTAGTTTGTAACCATAAGTAGTCCAGAAACCGGATTTTTGGTAGCACGAATAAAGTGACATTTAATAGTGCGTGGAAAACTATCATATATTTCTGAAATGTATCGATAAAAAATCAAATAAGAACTTGTATATCTGGGTAAACGGCTATCTACGAATTTATTAAATCGAAACGCGTTTTTTTTTCTGCAAGGCATTACGAACCGAATAAATAAATATCGTGAAATGTAGAAATAATTAATGCACTGCAGTTTTTCTTGATGCAAAGATAGCAAAGTCAAAGTGAGTGAAGTACTTACATGTCAAATTGATTAAAAACACATGCTCCTTGGAAAATACAAAACAATATATACAAGACGCGACCAAAGAAGTTCTACTTCAAAAATACTTTTAGAACATCGATAAGTAAACATTTACGATATTTGATAAATCACTAGCAAGTTTGTATTCCTGCTACCGCAAATCTGGTCTTTATTAATTATTAACTGGTTTCGTCAGTTTTCTTTCAGTAGCGCCGTGTAAGAAGGGGGTAAAAGCAAACAGGTTTTACTTTCAAACCAAACCCGCATTCTATCGCGCACAAATTACATAATATTTTTCTTAGTACTTTTCCGCAAAAAGCGCGTAATTTATTATCCATTTTATGACAAACTGTTCACATTAGTTCTTTCTAAGGACGAAAACTTTAACCTTCAGACTTGGATCCATCAATCAATGAATTCTCTTTAGATCGTATTTGAATAGGTTTCATCCGTCTTTGGGTGTCTAAATTGATCCATTAGAGTTTTGTTATTGCTTTGAAGAGAAAAGATGAAAATATCTAAAAGCACAAGTTACATCTAAATAGTTGACAGGGTTATAATAAAGTCACATTCACATATAAAGCAGCCAGATATTTTATTTTAAACAACATGATATCCATTAGCGCGAAGTGTAATTATATTAAGTGAATAAGCGTATATTTGCATTATGCCCCATCATGCATTGCTCAAACCAGTGCGTAACATTCAACACTTGGCATACGTGAAATAACGTATATATTCTGAAACCTTTCTACCAATATTTTGAAAATTATTGTGTTTCGGCAGTTAGAATTAAGATGTCCAGTTCCCCTGTGATGAAGATTCCGGGAGTAGTGCGCTTACACTTTCGGCCTTATCGTCACTTGACCAAGCACTATCCCGTTTTGGATAAAAAACATATTACACTGTTTATCAAATTAATTGGTACTGGCTAAATATATTTTTCTTACTAACTTTAATAAAACGGAAGCCAATCCATCGAACTCATTTTTAGGGTCCCGTACCCAAAAGGTAAAAACGGGACCCTATTACTATGACTCCGCTGCCCGTCTGTCTGTCCGTCTGTCTGTCTGTCTGTCTGTCGCCAGGCTGTATCTCATGAACCGTGATAGCTAGACCGTTGAAATTTTCACAGATGATGTATTTCTGTTGCCGCTATAACAACAAATACTAAAAACAGAATAAAATAAATATTTAAGGGGGCTCCCATACAACATACGTGATTTTTTTGCCGTTTTTTGCTCGATATTAATAACGAAAACAGGTAGATAGTTGAAATTTTCACAGATGATGTATTTTTGTTGCCACTATAACATAAATACTAAAAAAGAATAAAATGAATATTTAAGGGGGGCTCCCATACAACAAACGTGTTTTTATTTGCCGTTTTTTGGTACGGAACCCTTCGTGCGGGAGTCTGACTCGCACTTGGCCGGTTTTTCTTTTATTAAAACGGGAAAATTGATCACCATCTCGCTACTTTGTAATACCTATTGTCTTTGTTTGTTGTAAGTAGACGTACTCTTGTAGTCGATATCGGAATTCTGTCAGTTGCTATCTATTTATAAGATTTTTCATTCTGTCTCATTTTTCCGTTGAATGGAAAATTTCAATAGTATCTAGTATCTAGTACTGTAATAATATATTTCGAAAGCAAACACCTATTACTTACTTTACTATACTTTGTTAGCAACCTTTGCGATTAAAAAAACAGACTATTTTTTTATGTGAATTGGATCACATATTTTTTAACCCATCAATCAATTTTTTATTTTGAGATTTTAGCATTCACAATGTCATTATTATTTAATACTAAATAAATAATCAGAAAAAAATCGATTCGTCACCAGATCATTTTTTCAGGTGGGAATCGAACTCGTGACATTTAGAAGTCCAATGCTCTTCCTGGTGAGCTACTGAGTCATAGTTCAAAATTTTTCTAGTATATTATTCAGTGGTTACCGTTCCTGTGGGAATATCAATATATATAAAGAGTACTTTATGTGTTAATTAAGGCTATCTACTATCTGTGTGCCAAATTTCAACCAAATCCGTTCAGTAGTTTTTGCGTGATTGAGGAACAAACATCCAAACACCTAAACGTACAAACTTTCACATTTATAATATTATAGTAGGATTCAATCAATCTATATTTTTTATGAATAAAATAAATGTTTAGTTATATTAAATAACGTGCATGTTTATTTAACAGACTGTGCCTAATGAAGAAAATATAAAACCTAGGTTTTCCTTAACAAACTGTTTTCACCAGAACTTTGTGGAAAATTCACTGATCATTACCAAAAGTCTACAAAATAAGGGTTTCTTACTCTTCTTTAGCCTTGTACACGTTTATCAAAAAAGGTGTACATGTACATGCTATAAACAGAACATAGATAATGCGTGGAGCGTGTTTTTAGCTCGTAAATTAATATTCACTAAAATACCTTACACCAACACCTGACTGAAGAAAAAGGTGATATATTTTCAACAAAATTATCTTTAGGCCTTACAAAATATTTAATAATAAAAGTTGACTTTTTGTGTACAATTTGTTCGTCTTTCCAGTTAGATGACTTATTTAATTGATGATACCGACACATAATAAAATAAATACATAAGACGTCGTTGGCCATATGGACTATGATACTTTTGATTCCTAATAAATAAAAAAAAAAACTTTGTAGACAGTGTGTTAGCCTAATCTCACATCTATCTGCGACGTATAAAGTTCAAATTTCAGTTCCAAACACTGAACTCAACGTGTAACAATGATTAGCCGATAAAGCTACCAATCTGATTTATGCACCACCGCCATTAGATATGTATCAAATCAATTACAACTAGCTAATTGTTGCTCGACATTGTTCAATTTGCAAGTTAAGTAGTTTGCTGATATACGATGAAATATACGTTAGGTGCTTTGTTATAATTGTTTTGTGAAAAATGTGTACATATTCTTCATATATTATAGTTATTTTTCGTCTTCTGTAAAAACAAAAAGCTAAGCTATTTTAACTCTATTATCTGTGATTTCCTGCACATTCTTTTCAATGACTTTAAAAAACTTCTATTATAAAATGAGAAGCTAACTGAGAAACAATGACAATAAACAAAATGTTTGTTTTCGCAATTGACCAAGCCAGGTATCGAACCCGAAACCTCAGAAATGATGACACCGTAAAAACTGGTGTACAAGCCGCTTTAAATTGCCTGACAGCATAAATAATTGAATATTTTTAAGTAACCATACCTATTTTAACAAAATTTAATATTGTATATCTCGTAAAAGCAGTGACTCAACGATTTAATAACACAGAACATTCATACATTTTAGTATGTAATGTAGTGTTCATTAAAGCAAGAAAATAAATTAAAAATTCGCGAGTCTCACTATGCACAAAACCGCATTGTTTCAGAAAGTAGAATAAGAACTTAGAGCAACGCGGCTTCCGTCCGCGTTGCTCTAAGGATAAGAATATATTATTAAGTTAAATTCAAGTCTTTAATGTCTTTAATTAAAAAAAGTTAGATTTCCAAAGAAAAAAACAAGCAATTTATTCTGGATAACAATTAAAACCCAATGTTATTTCTCTCGGCACTTTTACACATATTTAACACACGGTTAATTTTTAAGTATATCTAAAAATGAAATGAGTGTATCACTTCCCTATTCCAATCGAGTACAGTTAAAAGTTTCAATATTTAATAATTGGTCAAGATATTGAGGTTTGTTTATGTCCCAAAACTTTACTGATTTCTGGATTTAGAGTTCATTTGTTGAATTACACGCACGTAATCAAAAGAGACTTTCTTGATTACCTACGTAAATAATGAAAAGAATAAATCTACGCACGCTCTTGAGTTTGCCGATTAATCAAGATTTTTTTCAGATATTTTCAAACTATTAATTTTTAACTTTTACATGCACGTTCATATTCAAAAACGTGGTCTCATATCCCCATTTCATTTTTAGATATATTTAAAAAGAGCATTTTGTTCGGACATTTGACCTACGGCGTACACAAATGAAATAGGGCTAGGTATGTAGATAAATGTATATGCTACGCAGTGGTATGGGTCGCATCCTTGCAGGACATGTTTCATTTTTTATCATTATATCATAGTATTTCAATGATAAATAAAATAAAATAAATAAATAAAGACAATACAAAGTTTATTATGCTTGTACCACACATTTTCACAATGCTGAAAGTAAAAACTTCTGTTCATTAACAAAAGTTTAATAACATTAACATATACTCACACACATTTTGTGAAATAACTTTTTCTGTCGGTCGGTACATAAAAAAACAATACATATTTTGAAAAGTGGGATTGAATTCTTCAATTTAAAACTGGTTTGGTTTCTGTACGCGAACTTTCATCAAGCAGGCCAAATATGCCCAATAACCTTTACACCTTAATTAATAAAAAATGCTACACTGGTTATTGGCATAGATCAATCAACCAGTGTTCAATAAAAAAACTTTTGTCAAAAATCTCTGAATCCCGTATGGCGATGCTTTTAATCTTTCCCCCCCGAAATCCCAATTACCCAATTAAATGGGTAAAGTTCGCAATGGCTGGGACGTGACTTTTTTGTAAATCTCCACATCGAAATCATCAAACGCACGATTGGCGTATTTTAAGTAACATCAAAGGAACATTACTTTGTAAAGCTGATAGACTTAATTGAATTATACCGATTTTTTCTAAAATAAATTATGTAAAAGTATTGCAAATATAGTGCAATTAAATTGACAATAGACGAGTATGTATGGCAAATTAAACAGATTAAAATTTAACGTTTTGTACCGCAAGCGCTCTAAAGTTAACCACTTCAGTTGTATATTGTTAAATTAAGGCGGTTGTATGACCGAAAGTGGCGCCCTCAGAGGTTTTTATTTAATAAATTATTAATAGAAAAAGATTTCAATAATGTTTATCGTGGAGATTTTAGGGCCCATGGTCTAGTATTTTTAGAAGCTATCACTACATGCCCTCGTAGTCATTTGTAGAAGTAGATAGCAAATGTGTCAAAAACGGCCACTTTTAGCAGTTTTTCTATCTACTTCTAGCAGTGACTACTAGGGAATATAACGATACCGTCTAAAAATACTAGACTGTGGGCCCTAAAATCTCCACGATAAACATTATTAAAATTATGTATTAGAATTATAATATTAAATAAAATTCACCGCGGCGCCACTTTCGCTCAGGGTACCACCTTAATAGCATTGTTCGTAAGCTTCTGATAAGTGGCGGAAGCATTTGAACCCAGAAATTACGTGGGCTGTTAAACGAATTCCTAAGCAATTATTCATTCCTCTGACATGTATTGTACCTAATTTCAAAAAAATTACATTAATTGAAAAAAAAATTTTGTTCGATTTTATTTATTAAAAATATAGACATGGAACTAACGAAACATGAAAAGATTTTGACATAACTGGTTGTAACAATCAATTAGTATAAAGGAAACTCGATTACTTAACTAAATAAGTTTGTGATACTGTACAGATAACCTTTAGGCTTATATGGAGGGAAAGGAAACATTAATTAAAACAGCCTGGCAAAGACCGGATATTACCAGTTAGCTATGAAACCTAGCCATGCAAACTGAGTATACATATCAAAGGTTGTATTGAATAAATTGTAACTGAACTAACTAGATAGGAAATTCAAGCATTCTAAAAATAAAGTAAATAAATGTGACAACATCAGAAACATTGCTTTGATACCATTGTATGTAGTCAAGGTATGATGATGATGTATTCGGAAGCAACCGTCTGTGGAGGAATATTTTTAGTGCATAAGCAGGCGCGTAGCCAAGGTAACTATGTTATAGAAATAAAAAAAACAGCGATATTACACTTACTATATACGATTTGTGGTACCACAAACACCCAGACCGGAGACAATATTGAAAACTTAGTTTTTATACATTGACCATGTCTCATAGTCATTTAGGTTTCCTTTTCTATATCAGGGATAAGTAGGTGTTTTAGATCTTAGCCTTATTCATATTGTTGAAATACAGAGATGATTTATATGTAGTAAATATTAATTTTGATTTAACCATCAAAATGAAAGCCTGAAATCCCCGTTCCTATATATTCCACTTAGTGCAGGCATCATTAAGCGTGATGTACGACTCATATTGTGATGTGATATGTATGAATAATGTGTGTGTGTGAATAAATGAAAGCTAGCTTTGAGCTATGTGAGAGCTACCACACACTTACTCTATTTAGACAGCAAATTAGCTGAAGAGATTAGAGCCAAAGAAGTGGCTTGTTTGTTTACCAAAACAAAAAACACTAAGCTCTAAATAAACCCCATTTATAGATTTATTCTTGTTCTTAATCCAAACAGAAGATATCTTCGCGTTGGATTAAGAATGATAATTTATAGCCTGATTAATCTATGGCTATGAAAAATCTTATAGCTTGTAATATCTTGATGTCTATCGTAGTGGTTAAAAGCCCCAGAAAACAATGTTCTTGATGTTGTTGGTAGAGGTAATTAAGTTATATTATATATAGCTACATATTTTGTACATTTCCATCGAAGGGAAATTCCTCTCAAACTAATAGCTTTTGAACAAACTTGTTATTAAATACATAGTTACTCAAAAAGTTTTGGCAATATTTTGTGTGTTTCGTTAAGACAAAATTAATTTTCTAATCAAAACAGATTTTGACCTAATGCATTCCTGACAATTTTTCACAATATGTCCACATAATAAAAACAGTAAAAACAAGCTATTTAGTCAATAAATACTTGTTTTTTCTTAACTCTGGATAAGTTAAGCTAATAAAAATCAACCCAACCCGCAACACATGCAATAATTAAATATAAGCTATCTAAAGATCGTCAGAAATCAGTTTATCGAATTTCATTCGTTGAAAAAAGCAATTTAGTTTCTGCTAACTGATTTAAATATCACTGTACCATCCATCAAGTTTTCCTATTAAGGCGAGCTATATATTCGGTCATACACCCCACAGTCAGTGGATCCAGCGGGATTTTGTGCCTAAAAAATGGGTACAGAAGCTTTTCCCTGTTTACAGTAATATTTCATACTTTTTTGCAAGAAGAGCCATTTTAAAAGCCCATGTTTCGCTGCCCGTTTTGATATATGGGTAATTCCTCAGCTCGTGTTTGCACCTTTTTTAGTTGCGCTTTTTTGTGAAACAATTGACAGTAAACTCAAAACAATTACTTAAGTATAGCTATATTTTGGACACCTGGTAAAGTGAGGAGTAATATTAATCCTATCCTACTTAATATTATAAATGTGAAAGTTTGTGGGTTTGGATGTTAGTTCCTCAATCACGCCTAAACGACAAAACGGAATTGGTTGAAATTTGGCACACAGATAATAGATAGCCTAGATTAAAACATAGAATACTTTTTATCCCGATATTTCCACGGGAACGGGAACCACGCGGATGAAACCACGGGCAGCCGCTAGTACACTTTAATTTTTTCAACTAATATTGTAAGTATGTCATGAAATTATTTTACCCAAATCTTTGATTTTAGCACTATTTGTTAAATAAAAAGTTAATTGATGTATTTAACATAACTACAAATTGTTGAAGCCGATTTTGTGTAGTAACTCTACAAGTTAATTTAGAAACATCAAAAACAACTTAAATGCTACAACCGTATGATTTTTTCTTTTCTTTACAAGCATCTGTTTAAACTAACCTACTTTTTATAGAATATTCCTTTCTTAGCACTACTTTCCGGACATCTAGGCTAACACAAGACTTGTTAGAACTGGGACACACGTCGTAAAGTTTCTGAGGATTATGCTAAAGTAATATTATATAAAATTATGTTACAGCATTCTCAGAAGGATAAAGCTTAGAATTTAAAGTGAAATTCAAACTTGACGGTTTAAAGTTAAAACCGTGTTAAATGCTGATAACAGTTGTTTTTTAGCTATTTCCTCGTTTGAAATGTACCACGAATAGACATTAGTCAGTCTTTGCATATAATTCGACGTGTTTTGCTTTGAAAAGTTTTTTTTTTATCTAAGCTCCTCAGTTTTAACTTTGAGACCACATAGTTATACAAGTACGAATCGAAAAATGACCCTGGTTGGCCGACGAACCAGGGTCACTTTCAATCTATCGCATTTTGGGACCAGACCAAATTGCAAGATAGCCATTAGCTTGGTGTTATCAAATATCATCGTCTGGGTTGCGAAGTAGGAAGCTTCTGGGAGATATGCCACCCTCGCAACTCGCACTAAGCGTTTTGCCAGTTTTGCTTAAAATTTTGTCATCACTACCGCTAGAGAGTAGAACTCCTTGTATGAGTCTACTTTTCCTGATAGGTACAATCTGGGGGCCTTCAAGTTGTGAGTGAATAGGTTACTTCTAGGCAAACGCGTTTCATCATAGATCGCATCATCTCTTACCACCAGACGTGATAGCTGTCAAGCGCTTGCCCATCTAAAAAAATCCCACTACTTAAAATTAATAAGTAAGTACATTGGTGTCACAAAAATGAAACGTTAAATTGAAGCCACTTTTGTAACTGTGTAATAGGAAAATGAATATTTTGTTGTTTGATGAATATTTCGCTGAAGGCTTAGAACCAATACAGTGGAAATTTTGCGAGCTATCATTATCGTGAATAAAATTAACGCATCACTGTAACAACGGCGTAGGCTCACACGACGCTAAATTCACGCTAAATTTGTCTCTCTTTGTAACTCCTTAATAAATGACTTAGACTAGTATTTGTATTATTATTAAGTTAAAATACAAGTAAGAAAACTCAAAATATCTAAGGCTCAAAAATTTTCTTTCAATGTAACAGCGTAGTTTTATTGTTTACAGAATAGAAGTCCAGTTGGACGCGATCTATAGTTGTGTGGTTTATTATTACTTATACCTAACAGTTCCGTAGCAACGACTTCTCTTTCCCAGTTCCCTACTATCTAAAACTTTTAGTAGTATTGTACGTACTTATTGACCTCTCAAGCTTACGCCCTCACTAGACATGAAATCCGTTAAAAAGTGTTTTATTTCACTGTTGTACTTATCATCACGGCACCAATCAACTTATGATGGTTCAAAACTTTTATTCAAGATTATTTTTTTAATACGAGTATTAAATATAAATATAAATATAAATATTAGTTGCGCTTTGTTGTTTATTAATACATACGCGGTCGTGGTTGCGGGCGGAAGCTAATGCAATATTTTTTACTGAAAACTTGTGCTTAAACTGCTTAAGCTTTTAAAACATCAAAATTGAATTCAATTTACCGACGTGGCTTTCAGCTTTTATGCTACAAGGGTTATCCTATTCGTTTCATCTCTAATGGATAGCTTTTAATTAATAACTTGGACGATAATCTTATTAGCTACAACAAAGCAATATCTGTCTAGCCGTATTGTAAAATTTCAAACGTGATCTATAACCTTATTATCGGGGTTTAAAAAGGTTTTTAAATATGCAATTGGATATTCATGTTTTGTTTTTGAATTTTTATAATTTGAAATTAGGGGGGTTGACACTTGATACTACTGGTTAATTAAATAAATAAATATTAGACAACATCACTACATTTAAAAGTTTTCTAAGTAATATCTGTCTATAGTGCTAAAGTTCTTAGAAAGCTGCAAAGCTGCAGTTTAAAAGCAAATATAATAATTATGGTAATTAATGATGAATGAATTATGAGAGAAATAATCAATTTATAATTCTTAACTTTATTCATTACGAAAATAAGTAGCTTTCATGATCAAAATGTGATATTTCCTGTTGATTTACTTAAATTAATTGTAATCGACTATATAAAAGAATGAACTTAATCGTTATGGTAATTAAATAATTATTATTGAGAAATTATCGATTTATAATAACTTAATTTATTACGAAAATAGTAGCTTGCATTGTTAAAATGTGTTGTTTCCTGTTGAGTTATTTAAGTTAAGTAATCGATTAATTAAAGATTTAGAATACACAAAACAATGTTATATATTTTTAATACAATTTAAATGTGAGTAGTATAATTTATAGATTAATTTTCATGAAGGCAAATGTATAAATAAATTCTCGGTAATGAAAGACTATTGATTTCCGTCGTAGGCATACGAACGGAAATAATACAATTTATTAGAGTAAAATTTATAGTTTGTAATTACTGTTGACTAAAATTTAATGAAATGTACAAACAAAACTAGAAACCAAAAGAATAATTTATACAATGAAACTTATTGTAATGATTGGCATTAGATTTTGTATTTTAATAAAAGCCAGTGTTTTGACGCTAGTGTAGTAAGTTGATCAGGAAAATAAGTCGCCACTGGGGGCGCTGGGGTGTTTTCCCGCGGAAAAAAGTGCACGTTAGAGGAAAACGATAGAACGTTAGTCAGTCTTGCTTTGGAAATTGTTGGATCAACTTAAAAGATGAGTATTCTTTAGTGCTTGATTTATAACGTTATACTGTTGGTTCTGTAGATTAAATTAAAGTGTGAAAAGAATTATTGTATAATATTGTAAGTTGAAAATGTAGAATCGTACTTGGAAAATAGAGAATCTTACTTGGAAAATGTAGATCATACTTTGAACATGCTTATACTTTAACGTTTTCTTTGACTAGTATTATTTAGAACCATCTCATTGTGCATTAATGATTTTCAAGTAATAATTAATAGAAGTTATTTATGCTTAATGCTTTTCTTACGCTAGGATAGTTGAAACTTTTCTTATTTATGGAAGAATTTATTTGTGTGTGTGTGTATGGAGTAAATAAATAAGACTTGATTGATACTTTGCAGTTAATTATTTATTAATACCTTATTCTAATCAATATATCTTAACAATTTCAGCAAGTGGGATCGAGTTCAACCATGTCCAATCGAGAGTGTCGCCTACGTAAGCGCGGGCTACGGTCGGAGAGTCCTGATCAACCAACAAAGAAGCGATGGCGACCTTGGAGACCCCAAGATTCTTCATCCAGTGACTCTGCGATGGACAGTGAAGATGAAAGCCCTAACAGTAAGGGCCTGCAAGGTAGGAATGTTCCTTACTATTCGGATAATGTGACTGCTAGGGCAGATGTGATACCTTTATTTGACCCTGAAGTTTCTGGAATTTTTGCTGCTACCTGGCTTAACAAAATTGAACAATTGGGTTTTATACACAACTGGACCACGGAAATGAAGTCTTATTTTATGCAGTCTCGATTAGGTGGCATAGCGAAAGTGTGGCATTCGTCACTACATGACTACAAATTTTCTTGGGTTCAATGGAAGGAAAAATTATTAGAAGCATTTCCTCGCAATATTGATTATGTGGAATCTTTGAGAGAAATGTTGTCTCGGAAAAAGATTCCTACGGAAAGTATGACTCAATATTATTATAATAAAAATGCTTTACTTACAAGACTCGAAATTGACGGTGAAAATGCTGTGTCATGTATTATTGATGGTTTGCCAAACTTTATGAAAGCTCCGGCACGTGCTGGTAATTTTAAGACACCAAGTGATTTATATGCCAAGTTTTTAACAAACATGGAGGATGGAAAACCTAAATCGTCTGTACCATCGGTACGATATCAATCGGCAGGAGTGATGTCATCAGACAATAAGCTTGAACCAAACGCTAAAGAATTTAAGAAGCCAATATGTTTTTTGTGTCAAGAGATCGGTCATACCGTTAGACGGTGTCCTAAAAATTCACAGAATGCTATCAAACCAACTTGTACTCATTGTAAAAGAACAGGCCATCCTCCGGAAAAATGCTGGTATAAGCCCACGACGGCGACGTCTACCTCTGCCAGTGCGTTGAATATGAAACAGCCTTCAATAAATATTATTACTAAACAGGTAAATGATGCTTATTTTAAAGATGTTGAAGTAAATGATTTTCCTGCTCGTGCTTATCTAGATTCAGGGGCTAGGATCAACGTTGTTAACTCAATGTTTGTAGATAAGTTAAATTTAAAAATACAGCCATGTGATCTCCTTATTGGTGGTTTTGGAGGTTACCCAATACCAGCCAAAGGCTCTGTAAATGTAAGAATCAGTATTGATAAATTAGTTTTTGACACTCAATTAGTAGTAACTGACTGGTATATGAAGGAAATGGATCTTATCATTGGGCAACCAGTTATTAATGAGCCTAGTATTGAACTTTTGATTAATGGCAATAATGTTGAAATAAGGAAAAAGGAGCATGAGCTTCCTGGCTTAGTAGAAAATGAGCAAATTAAATTTAAGGTACTATGTAATGAGGAGGTTCAAGTACCTTCTAATAGTATCATGATCATTAAAGTCTCTACTGATGCTTCAGAAACCGACCCTGTTTTTATTGACTCTTCAAGAATATCGTACAATGATTATGATTATGCTATTCCATCATGTATCATACAGGGTGGACAAAGTGCTATTGAAGTTTCTAATGTATCAAAGTCGAGTCTAAAATTACATAAAGGGCAACTTTTAGCCAGAGGAATATTGTGTGAACTTGCAGAATTAAGCGTAAATAATGAAGGGAGCTTGCAAACTCAGAATAACGTGATGAAAATAGATGTAACAAAAATAAAATGTGGCGTAAATGATCCTGAGGTACAAAATGAATTACGTGAGATTGTAACTGAATATGCCGATTGCTTTTCAATGACCACTGAAGAAATAGGCTGTACTGATAAGATAAAGATGAAAATTGATTTACACTCAGATAAACCAGTATGTTATCGACCGTATCGATTATCTGTAGCAGAGAAAGAAATAGTTAGAGAAAAAATTGATGATCTTACGAAAAATAAAATCATAAGAGATTCTACATCTGCTTATTCCAGCCCAATCATCCTTGTAAAAAAGAAAGGCGGAGATTACAGGTTATGTGTGGATTATAGAAAGTTAAATTCCAATACTGTCAAGGATAAATACCCACTGCCTATCATAGAAGACCAAGTGGCAAAATTAGCAGGAAAGAAATTCTTTACAAGTTTAGATCTCTCACAAGGATTTTACCAAATCCCAATGAGTGAGGATTCCATACACAAAACAGGGTTCGTTACACCGGAAGGCCATTACGAATTTTTACGAATGCCTTTCGGTCTGGCCAACTCTCCCTGTGTGTTTCAACGTCTAATGGATAAGATATTAGGTGTTCTAAGATTTGACAGAGTGCTACCGTATATCGACGATTTGCTCATCCCTACGGCCTCGGTGGAGGAGGGTATGACCACATTGCGTACAGTATTGAATATTCTTCGAGACGCAAAGTTAACCTTAAATTTAGACAAATGTACATTTTTGCAGTCTAACTTGGAATATTTAGGATATGACATAAGTGGATTGGGCGTAAGACCAGGAGAGAGGAAGATCGAAGCAGTGGCTAAATATAAAGAACCATGTAATGTGCATGAATTACGCATGTTTCTTGGCTTAACAAGCTATTTTAGAAAGTTTGTGCTAAACTATGCTACCTTGACCCATGATTTATATTTATTATTGAAAAAGGACATTCCTTGGCAATGGAATACTGCTCAGCAGGATGCATTTGATAACTTGAAGTCGATATTAACGAAAAGGCCCCTATTAGCACTCTATGACTCTAAGCTTGACACTGAAGTGCATACGGATGCTTCCAGTAAAGGTATCGCAGGGATATTGCTGCAGAAACATGATGAAACTCTTAGGCCAGTAGCATATTTTAGTCGTAAAACAAGTAAAGAAGAGGCTATGTATCACTCTTTCGAATTAGAAACGTTGGCGGTAGTTGAATCATTAAAAAGATTTAGAGTGTATGTAGCAGGCATCGAATTTAAAGTGGTTACCGACTGTGTAGCAGTAAGACAAACTTTTGAGAAAAAGGACCTAATGCCGAGAGTAGCTAGATGGTGGATGAGTATTCAAGAATATAACATGCACATAATACATAAGCCTGGAGTTTCTCATAAGCATGTAGATGCTTTAAGCAGAGCGCCAATAGACTCCATAACCTATGTCAATGTGTTAGATATTTTTGATTGGGTAGTTTGTCTACAAAATAAAGACCATTCACTAAAAATTATAAAACAGAAATTAGAAAATAAGGAAGCTGAACCGGAAATTAGTAATAACTACTGTTTGAAGGATGATAAAATTTACAGACTAATAAAAGACGACCAGATGAGATTAGTTATCCCGAAAGCAGCTCGTTGGAATGTTATGCGTAAATATCATGATGATATAGGTCATCCAGGTCTCAAGCGGTGCGAACTGATTATTAAAGAAAACTGTTGGTTCCCGCGAATGACCCGATTTATTCGTAAATACGTTGACGCATGCATTGACTGTTTATATAAAAGAGGGCAATATGGGAGACTAGAAGGGAATCTTCATCCCATAGAGAAAATTTCGGAACCGTTAAATACACTACATATAGATCACTTAGGGCCTTTTTGTAAAAGTGCCAATGGTAAATCTTATCTTTTCGTAGTTGTAGATTCTTACACAAAGTTTGTTTGGGCAGTTCCCACAAAAACAACAAAATCAGCAGAGGTAGAAGAGAAGCTAGAAGATATATTTACTTATTTTGGCTACCCAAAGAGGCTGATTTCAGATAGTGGAGCTGCTTTCACGAGCAAGCGGTTTAAACAGTTCTGCACTAAAAACCAAATAAAACATGTGACTAATGCTATAGCGTCGCCGAGATCAAACGGACAAGTCGAACGTTTTAATCGAACTGTTAGGGCAAGTCTCGCGGTTTGGGTTTTAAAAAAAGGATTTAGAAATTAAACGAAGATTTGGTATTTTTTCCGAAATGGCAGCCGTCACGGAGGTTGGAATGAGACTGAAGCGCTCGGGAGTCGAGCGCGGCCAACTGGTCTACCAGACGCTGGATCAGCAATATTATCCAGGGTTGTCAGCAACTAACTATACATCTAAGGGATGTAACACCTCCCCCCATGAAAAAATAAACTTCAGGATTGGTATTCGGAAGTTTATGTAAAAGTAATTCGAAGTTAAAATAATTACAAATATTTATTTATTTATTACTTGTATTTAACTTTATTTATAATATTTATTTATTTATTTATAATATTTATTTATGTATTTATAATATATATATATTTATTTATTTATATAATTATATGTATTTATGTTTATATCTGTCTACGCGTTTTTGGGGAAGGCGGAACTTCTATATGTTTGGATTCTATTTCTATATCTGCTAATTCTATAACTTCGTGTTCTGACTGTTTATCATCTTTTTTCGTAATTTTCTTTTTAAACGTTACTTTTGGAATTTCCATTTGTCTGTGAAGGCTGCCAGGTTTATTTATTTTCTTAAACAATTTAAATACACAGAATAAAATTACAATTATAATTACAAATATAATAAGTGTAGAATAGTGTGCCCCGTATTGAACGAAATGAGGTTTATTTATAATTTCATTTAAATCTTTTATCATATTTTTATCTAAATTTTGCGTAAGGGGTATATTTTCCAAATCTATGTTGTTTAACTTTAACAAAGGAACACTATTCGCGACTTCTTTAAATTTCTTAAAACTACAGCAAGAATCATTAATCAAATTAAAATCTAAGGTTATCGAAGGTATGGTTACATTCAAAACATTGTAATCGGGTAAAAGTCTAGTACTCTTGCAATATGCTTTACAATGGATAGGTATGTATACAATTCCGGTGCCTAATAGTTTTATATCAATCGGTTT
Organism: Agriphila geniculea; assembly: GCA_943789525.1. Classification (NCBI taxonomy): domain Eukaryota; kingdom Metazoa; phylum Arthropoda; class Insecta; order Lepidoptera; family Crambidae; genus Agriphila; species Agriphila geniculea. The sequence continues at coordinate 15,762,931 of OX038887.1, read as the reverse complement.
TGAGTGAAGACAATCTATGGTTAATTTACTAGATTTCGATTGTACAAATATCCATCTATTATTGCGGATTGGTTTCCAAATATCTAATTCACCATTAACAAATTCTGTTTTACAATATTCCGGAAGGGATGAAACTACTTTTGATAACAATTCACTTTCACAATTGGGATTGGCAGATGTCGGAAATATATTCATTATTTTACATAGGTAATTTTGATGGTCGATAATTTGACAAGTATCTATATCATTTACATTACAATAGTGGGTCTTATCTTTAGTAATAGCTATATATTTGCTACTGGGAATTATAACACTGAATGAATTTGGATTTGTTACATTATGAGGTATCGGTAAAGGAATACTATTATATAAATAAAATTCAAATGGGTTTGTGAGAGGAATTGTTAGTATAAACATTATTTTCTTATTTAAGTAATAACAAATTAATTTTGACATGTTCAAGATTTTATGGATAAGTTTCAATTCCAAAGGTATAACAAATTCTAATTCGTTAGGTAAGTATTTATAATGATCTGACAATTCTTTGTACAATTCTTGTGGGGTTATTACAGATGGGTGAATGATATTTACTCTACTAAGTAAAATAGCATTTGTAATATCTTCAATTTGGAAGGACAAGGTAAGGATGGATGCTTCTAAGTTATTATAAACTGTGTTTAATCCGGACATTACTAACAAATGATCTGTTTTATTGGATAAATCTTTAAGTTTTACAGAAAGTCTATCGATAGCTAGGTTCAGGTTATCTTCATTAGATTTCAATCTTTTGATGGTTTCATTGAATCTAGTTAATGTAGTTCTAGTTACTAAAATGTGTTCTTTCACTAATGAAGCTATCCTTTTCTGATCGTCTTGTACATAATTTATAGCGCTATCGTATTTTTCGGCATCATCCTCATCTAGGGTGCCAAGTATGTGTTTGAAAGCGGTACCTATTCCGCCAAACCAAGCTCTGCGTTTCAATCTGTCATCAATCAAATGAGTTATAGATGAATATTCTTTAACCATATTTTTAAAATGGCTGATTAGCGGTTCTATTATATTTTCGCATTCTGATGCGTCAAATTCTTTTGTTTTATTGCAAAAGTACGTAACTGTTTCTAATACAGAATTTATATTCTCGATGTGTAATTGTATGTGGGAAATATCTATCGGGATGACTAAATTCAAATTACCATTTTTTATTTTAACCTTTCCCACATAATCGAAATATAAGCCTGGACTCGATGAAATTTGTTCTACAAAACTTGTCGCTACTGAAGTTGGTACACTGAAAATAAAATTAAGTTACATAACGACTGTTATTAAGACCTAATGCTATATTAATAAAACTATGAATATAGCTAATAGTGAAAATAAAAACGATATAATAATAAGTAAAATAGTAGAATTACTATAGACTAAAATATGCTATTCCTAATCTTAGGGACTACTGGGAAAGACGCCTGCTAATTTAATTTCATCAAAGTGGTGCTTCACATGGCGCCTATTTATTAGTAAAGTTACAGTGTTGTTTCCGTGAACGGCAAGGATTTTGTAAGGACCCTTCCAAATCGGAGAGAGCGCCTTACGAAGTCGTAAATGGTTTTTCAAGTAGACGTAATCACCTACTTTGTATCGAATGGATCGAGTTCTTGCATCGTAATAGGATTTTGATTTTTCTTTCGAATTTTGTATATTTTGATACGCTTTTTCCCAGGATAATTTAAGGCGATGTTGAAGCATTCTGACGTAGTCAGGATATGTGGTGAGGTCTTGGCTATACAGGGAATCAGGAATGAAAGCTTTATGCCCGAACAATAGTTCGTATGGCGAAAAGTTAGTAGTGCTGTGGGTAGCGGTGTTATAGGCTAAGATCGCTGTATAAACGTATCGTGGCCAGTCGTCTTGACTTTCATTCACATAGGATTTAAGATACTCTTTAAGAGTAGAATGGCTCCTCTCGAGAGCTCCTTGAGTCTGGGGATGGTATGGAGTAGACCACAACTGTTTGATTTTCAGGAAGCTGCAAGTCTTTTTAAAGAGATCGGCAGTAAAATTGGTACCTTGGTCTGTGAGGATAGTCTGAGGAATTCCAAACAGAGAAATAAAGTGCACAAGGCAATCAGTGGTCTCTTCTGAGGAGACACTGCGAAGAGGATAAGCTACGGAGAATTTCGTGAGGTCATCTTGAAGAGTCATTATGTATTTCAATTTGGCAGGGCCGGATTCAGGTAAGGGACCGACGATGTCCAGGGCTATTCTTTGAAATGGGCTGGTAGAGGTAGTAGTGATCTGCATCGGAGCACGATTGAGTTGTCGAAGGGCTTTATTTTCTTGGCATGAAGGGCAGGCTTTGACATAGTTTTCTACGTCGCCTTTCATACCTTTCCAGTAGAATTTCTCTTTGATACGGTTAAGCATCCTGTTGCAGCCTAAATGTCCTGCAACGGGAAGATCATGGTTTTCTTTTAGAATCTTTTTAATTTCACTGAGAGTTGGATAAATTATACTATCGTGATAAATATTTATTAGTATATCAGTATTGTGGAAGATGTACACTATCATGTTATATAATTTTGCAAAAGATAAACTTTGAAATGGATTTCTAAAGTCAGAAATAGCAATTTCAGAAATGTTGTCTTCGTTTGAGGTTAAATGAGTTTTAATGTTTTTAAGTGTTCGGTAGATCTCTGGATAAGTGCATTCATCGAAATGGTGCACTTTAGGAAAAATAAGGTAAGTAATTTTGTTATCATTGGTTTGAACTTTTTCGAAAGTGTACAATTGTTTTTCTTTGTAGCGTGTTTCGTCTGTCACTTTTTCTAAGATTTCAGGTAAGTACGGATTGGATTCATCTAAATCTATAGATGTAGGAATTAGGATGATTTTACAGTGGGTTTTCGTGAGGGACTGGTTATGTTCAATAATTTTAGTGTTAAATTGATTGTTTTTATTGTTAATTTCTTTCAGGAATTTGGAATATTCGTCATTAGTGTAAGTATCATCGGAAGCTGGAGGAGAGTCAGGAGCTTGCGAAGGTGAGTTTTCAGGATTCGGTGGAGCTTGTTCAGGTTCTTGGATTTCGGGGTTCGGAGTAGCAGATATAGTAGGATCTTGGGCTGAAGTGGAAGGTGTCAAGTCGGGTAAGTATTCTTGAGTTTCAGGATTTGAAATAGCAGGTATGGCAGGATTTTGCATTGGAGTCGAAGGAGTTGGATCAGGTAAGTTCTCTTGACTAGTTGATGTTTGAGCGTTATCAGATTTTGGAGATTTTATTTTACTGGATTTAGTAGGATCAGTGGGGCTATAGTTGAATGGGAAATCGTCATCGTCGTCTAACAAGTCTATTTGAGGTAAGCTGCTGCTGTCATAGTCAGGAGTAGCAGGGAGATTGACGCCAAGATCGTCAAGAGTCAGCGGACTGAATGGAGGTTGTATGTTGTCGTTGTCGGCGTCGGTAGAGTCAGGGTTAGTATTTTCTTTTTCAGGTTGATTTGGAATGACGGGATTTACGGGATAACGGGAGAGAGCATCTGCGGCTGAGTTAAGTCTACCTTTCCTGTAAATGATCTCGTATTCATATTCTTCGAGCATCAGACGCCAGCGCTGCATCTTGCTGTTAGGGTTTTTGTGATTGAAAAGCCACTTAAGTGGTCTGTGGTCTGTAATGATCTGGAACTTTTGACCATATAGATATGGTCGGAATGTATTGCATCCGAAGACGATTGCGAGGAGTTCTTTCTCCATAGTGAAATAGTTTACTTCGTTTTTATTTAGAGTTCGGGATGCATACGCAATAGGATGATCTTTGCCGATGGGACCTTGGGACAAAACAGCGCCGATGGCGTGGTTAGAGGCATCACAGGTAAGTACGAATGGTTTTGTAAAGTCGGGATAGCAAAGGACAGGTGCAGTGGTCAATTTTTGTTTCAGAGTGTCAAAAGCGACTTGTTGTTGGTTTTCCCAGTTGAATTTAGTATCTTTCCTCAGAAGTTGAGTGAGGGGTTTGGCAATTTTGGAAAAGTCCGGAATAAAACGACGATAATAGGAAACAAGGCCTAAGAACGACTTTATGTCTTTAGGGGACTCTGGCGCAGGAAATGCGATTACGGCCTTGATTTTTTCGGGATTCGGTTTGACGCCTTGTTCAGTGATTATATGCCCCAGGTAGCAGACTTCGCGTCTTAGGAATTCGCATTTGTCTGGCTGTAATTTGAGATTGAATTTACGGATTCTTTGGAAGATTTCTGTTAAATTACTGATGCTGGATTTTAGGTCGTGTCCATAGCAGACTACGTCGTCGAGGTATACGAAGCATCTAATGCCTTGGAGACCAGACAAGACTGTATTCATTAACCTTTGAAAGGTTGAAGGGGCGTTTTTAAGGCCGAATGGCATCCTGGAGAATTGGTAATGCCCTTCAGGGACTGTGAAAGCTGTTTTAGGTTTGTCGGCTTCATTTAATTTAATCTGATGAAATCCAGAGGCAAGGTCTAGGGTAGAGAAATATTTACTATTACCGAGTTGATCCAATATCTCGGTAATTTGTGGAAGGGGATATGTGTCACCAATTGTGACATCATTGAGTTTGCGGTAGTCAATTACTACGCGCCATTTCTGTGTATTGGAAGCGTCGAGTTTCTTGGGTACCACCCAGATAGGTGATGACCAAGGGGAATCAGAGGGTTCTATGATGTTTTGTTCTAGCATTTTGTCAATCTGTTTTCGTACTTCAGCTTTATGGACTTCGGGGAACCTATAGGTCTTAGTATGTATTGGGATGTCTGTTGTTGTCTTAATTTCATGTTTGAGAGCATTTGTATGGGTAAGATTTTCCCCAGGGAGGTGGAAAATATCGGAATAGTCAGAGCATAGTTGTAAGAGAGCGTCTTTTTCCTCTTTATTGAGGTGTGATGTACGTAGTTGATTAAGTACTTCTTTTGTGCGTTTAAAACTGTTATACGAAGTGTTGACATGATTGATTTCTATAGGCGGGTCTACGAATTCTGAAGAGTCGAGAGAGTCGAGAGGGTCGAGTTTAAGTTTGAGATCGGATTTTATGGTAATAGGTTCTTCAGAGGTATTGACAACGGATATGTTTACTCTATTATTTTTCTTGACATGTACTAAGCAATTAGCAATTAAAAGTTTTTCTGATAAATTTTGGTCAAGTATCAACCCTTCTTTTATCTCAGGGTTTGATACTGAGCATTCGATAACGGTTTCGGTTCTAGCAGGAATTGTATAATTTGGCTCTGAGAAGTAAATATGGATGTAAGAATTCTTCAAAGTTAAAATACCGAAGGTGAAGTCGATGTTTCCTTGAGATTCGGTCAGAAGATCGTTACCGATAATGCCATCATAAGGGAAATCTAGATCGCTTACTACATGAAATTTGTGCGTGAGACGGTATTTGGGATTTTTGTCACTAAGTGATAATTGTAAATTGAGCGAGCCTAGGGTTGGAATGACATCGTCTTGCGATGTTGTTGTAGTAAGACCCTTTAGTTTGAGAATCTCCTTCTGGAGAGGAAGATTAGGTTTGAGAGTGGAATCTTTGATTAGGCTGATAGAAGAACCGGTATCTATAAGGAGGGTCAGTGGAAGTACTGTCGCTTCGCAGTTAACAATTACATAAGGCAATGATTTTTTTGAAGGGTCGAGCGCGATTTCGTAGATCACTTCAGATTTTGTAGTTATGGATTTGGTGGGTTTGGTAGGATTCCTAGATTCAGTGGAACTGGTACGTGCTTCAGAGGATTTGGTAGGATTGGTCTTTGATTCAGTGGATTTAGTGGAACTGGGATTTGATTTAGTAGATTTGGGAATGGATTCAGCGGATATAGCGAATTTATTGAATTTGGTAGTCTCAATAGATGCAGTGGGTTTCCTTTTTATAGGTTCAGTGGATTCAGTGGACGCAGTGGATTTATTTTTCGTAGATTCAGTGGATACAGTGGATTTCTTTTTTATAGATTCAGCGGGTACAGCGGATACAGTGGATTCAGTGGATACGGCGGATTCAGTGGATACAGCGGATACAGTGGATTTATTTTTTGTAGATTCAGTGGATACAGCGGATTCAGTGGATACAGTGGGTTTCCTTTTTATAGATTCAGCGGATACAGCGGATACAGTGGATTCAGTGGATACAGCGGATTCAGTGGATACAGTGAGTTTCTTTTTTATAGATTCAGTGGATACAGTGGGTTTCTTTCTTTTAGATTCAGCGGATTCAGTGGATACAGTGGATACAGCGGATTTATTTGGAATAGTGGTGTCTTTACTAAGATGGCGTCTCGGGCGACACCTAAACGAGACGGGATCTAGTTTAAACCTTGTGACTGGTCATAGTGGTCATCAACCTCATCGTAACCTTGAGGTTCAGTTTCGTTGAAGTTGACACGGCGGAATGGGACAGAACCAGAGGGTGGTTGCGAGGACCGGAATCTGTTATTATACTCTCGCTTTCGGCATTGCTCAATAGAGTGACCGGGAGCCTTGCAGTACCGGCACGTGATTGTATTGGAACTGGTAGGGAAATTAGGAGCGGAGTTGGGATTGCGATTTTGCGGAGCGGCTGAGAATGGCCTTTGTGGCTGGAAGGGTCTAGTAGGGTTGTTCATTCTTGCTGGGCGATTATCGCGTCTAGCTTCGGGAATACTCCTTTTATATAAGGTTTGTTGGATTCGTTCCTCTGAAATTGCAAAGTTAGTAGCTTCGTTTAAGGATCTCGGTGATTTACACCGGACTATATTGGAAATTCTTGGATGTAAACCCATGAGGAAGTGATGGAGAGCGAGTTCCTCCATGGCCGCGGTACGACCTGGGAGTTCTTTAAGTTTACAGTTACTAAGTGAGATTTCAGTGAGTAGTTGCGATAACAGTGTTTCGATTCTGAGAGCGAATTGACTTACATTTTCGGCCGGAAGTTGTTTGCTCTCTTGTAATTCCATAAGGAGGTGTGAAGAATGTTTGCGATCACTGAATTGGGTTTTTAAAAATTCCTTGAGTTGTTCCCAAGTTTGAAATTCTTTTATTGAGCAGGCAACTTCCGCCTTTCCTTGGAGTTGACATAAGATATATTTGAAGAGGATAGGTTTCTGCTGATTTGACGCTAATTCATACGCATTGTTGCAATTAATAATAAAAGAATTCAACGTTTCCCTACTGCCATCGTATGGTTTTATGAATTTTAAAATGATATTTAAATCTAAAATTTCGAGTTGAGGAGTGGAAGCTTTTTTTCCTCTCCTCTGTTTTTCGACTGGGCTAGGTGCCCTTTCGTCATCAGTTTCAGCGGGTAAATCGACATCGACGGGTATCTGCAGAGTTGGGTTTGACTTGGTTTCAGGCATTTTAACACAGTTATAGTATTATTTAAATTAACAAAGGAAACGAAATAGTAAATTTAGCACACAGATTTAAGTTCTTCGCTGACGACAAGATGAACAAAGTCACTGCATGTAATAGTCAATAAGCAAAAATACGACTCACAGTTCGTAGAACACGACAACGGCTATAGCTGCGATAAGGTTCATTACGATCGGCCGGATGAACTAAGGTTTCGTAGAAGCGCTGCAACAATGTTGTAGATGATGCAATTGACGGACGGCTGCGACGAAGGTACTGATTACAGGGGTCAGACGATTTTCACCGAGGAATTGCACTGCTTATGGAGGTAAGTTCTCTCTGGACACGGAGATCACTGGATGCAAGGACGAGATTTGTACAGTTTACGTTGAACGCAGGTAACACTGGTAAGTATAAAGTTTTCTTTCACTGGACACAGAGGTAATTTTGCGCTGGATATAAAGGTAAGTTCACACTGGATACGGAGATTATTAGGGATAGAGACGAGACTCGTGTGATTTACGCTGGTTATAGGTTTTTCTTTCACTAGACACAGAGGTAAGTTTATGCAGGATATAGAAGTAAATTTACACTGGACACAGAGTTTTCATTGGACACAGACACAGAGATAAATAGATTTTGTATTTATACGCGTAAAATCACGCACTTTTTACAATTTTAGGACTTTGGAACGGAGACGGACCGAGGACCTTTTTAAGATCCCTTTAGCTGCCACCAGAATGTTAGGGCGAGTCTCGCGGTTTGGGTTTTAAAAAAAGGATTTAGAAATTAAACGAAGATTTGGTATTTTTTCCGAAATGGCAGCCGTCACGGAGGTTGGAATGAGACTGAAGCGCTCGGGAGTCGAGCGCGGCCAACTGGTCTACCAGACGCTGGATCAGCAATATTATCCAGGGTTGTCAGCAACTAACTATACATCTAAGGGATGTAACAGAACGCTATTAGAGGCTATAAACAAAAGCACCTCTGAAGAACGAGATTGGGACAAATGTCTCGGTAAGATAGTTTGGGGCATGAACAATATGGTTAACTCCTCAACAGGATTTCCTCCCTACAGGCTGATGTTCCAGGCAAAGCGAGCTCGTTTCCAGGGAATGTCTACAAATGAACATGATGATGAAGTATTAGCTGCACAAAATAAAGAACAGGCATCACATAACCTTTCAAAGACAGCAATAACAATGAAAAAACATTTTGATAAAAAAAGGAAAAGTCCTACGTTATATGCAGTAGGTGATCTCGTTCTATGGAAAGGAGCTCAAGATAAAAACAAGAATACTGTAAGAAAGCTTAAAGAAAAATATAGTGGTCCTTATAAGGTTAAAAAGGTTTTAGGCAATGATCGTTACATTATTGTGTCAATCAAAGGATTGAAGGGATATAAGAAATACCAAGCAACTGTGGCGTCCGATTCTTTGAGGAGATTTGAGCAAGCTGATACTGGAGAGAGTAACAGTGACTCTAATGAATCTCCAGTAGATAGTACAGAAGATTTAATTGACTTACTGGAAGGCTGAGGTGAGTTCCAATAAGGGCTGTCACCGAGACGACGACGATAGACTAATCATAAACAGTATTAAGGGCCGTCACTTAAGGCGATGAAATATGATGAAAAAGGGCCGTCACTTAAGACGATGAAAACAAGGTATAAAGAAGGGCCGTCATCTAAGACGATGAATAGGAAGGGATTAAAAAATGGTCCGTCTACTTAGGCGATGAAAAAAAAAGACTATAGAGTAATATTTAAATCAACTATTGCTATTAAACAAAATAGATACATTAAGTTCTTTATTTGACCCATTGAATTGCATCATTTTTTTTTTCATATTCAGTTACGAATAATTTAATATTTAATTTAATTAAAGATAGAATTTAAATTGGAAGTAAAAGAAATGAAATCCTACATAAAAACTGTATAATTTGATATTTATTAACATATATTTAAATGGTATTCATTTCAGGTGGCAACAGACACACCCGACGCAACTGATGGAAGCAAGTGATACATATACCTACCTATCTATGTTTGCGTGGTAGCAAAGTTTGTCAGGATGGACGAACTATAATAATTATGGTAATTAATGATGAATGAATTATGAGAGAAATAATCAATTTATAATTCTTAACTTTATTCATTACGAAAATAAGTAGCTTTCATGATCAAAATGTGATATTTCCTGTTGATTTACTTAAATTAATTGTAATCGACTATATAAAAGAATGAACTTAATCGTTATGGTAATTAAATAATTATTATTGAGAAATTATCGATTTATAATAACTTAATTTATTACGAAAATAGTAGCTTGCATTGTTAAAATGTGTTGTTTCCTGTTGAGTTATTTAAGTTAAGTAATCGATTAATTAAAGATTTAGAATACACAAAACAATGTTATATATTTTTAATACAATTTAAATGTGAGTAGTATAATTTATAGATTAATTTTCATGAAGGCAAATGTATAAATAAATTCTCGGTAATGAAAGACTATTGATTTCCGTCGTAGGCATACGAACGGAAATAATACAATTTATTAGAGTAAAATTTATAGTTTGTAATTACTGTTGACTAAAATTTAATGAAATGTACAAACAAAACTAGAAACCAAAAGAATAATTTATACAATGAAACTTATTGTAATGATTGGCATTAGATTTTGTATTTTAATAAAAGCCAGTGTTTTGACGCTAGTGTAGTAAGTTGATCAGGAAAATAAGTCGCCACTGGGGGCGCTGGGGTGTTTTCCCGCGGAAAAAAGTGCACGTTAGAGGAAAACGATAGAACGTTAGTCAGTCTTGCTTTGGAAATTGTTGGATCAACTTAAAAGATGAGTATTCTTTAGTGCTTGATTTATAACGTTATACTGTTGGTTCTGTAGATTAAATTAAAGTGTGAAAAGAATTATTGTATAATATTGTAAGTTGAAAATGTAGAATCGTACTTGGAAAATAGAGAATCTTACTTGGAAAATGTAGATCATACTTTGAACATGCTTATACTTTAACGTTTTCTTTGACTAGTATTATTTAGAACCATCTCATTGTGCATTAATGATTTTCAAGTAATAATTAATAGAAGTTATTTATGCTTAATGCTTTTCTTACGCTAGGATAGTTGAAACTTTTCTTATTTATGGAAGAATTTATTTGTGTGTGTGTGTATGGAGTAAATAAATAAGAATTGATTGATACTTTGCAGTTAATTATTTATTAATACCTTATTCTAATCAATATATCTTAACACAAAAGCTTCGGATCAAAATGAAATACCATTTTCATTCAAAGTCCATATTCATAAAGGATACTCAGATAAAGATGGTTCAATGGTACTGGCGATAACTAAGATACGAAGAAAGAAATCATTATAGTAGAATTTCGTAGACTAAAACAGATGTTTTTTTTAGCTGTTGTTTCAAATACCTAGATAATCACTTTTTTGTGCGTCATATTCTGTTGAATAAATAAAATAGCTTTTACCTAAAATTCAAAAATATTCCTGTCATCAAATCCGCAGTTAGGAACCAGAAATTGATATCAGAATTAAGAAGCAGGTCCCCAATGGTTTCATTACTCTGAAGGCATAGAATGTCGTAAATTGATATACCATATTTCGTGCCCCCAAAACATTACCAAAGCTGCATAACATTATAAATGAAACAAGAAATAAGTAAAACGGCGACTGATCTCCCATTTTCCAGTCACGTAAGACCTCATCGGCCTGCCCAATTCAGACATCCTACCATGCATATTAATGGACTCGCAAAAATAAAACAAAACTCTACCATTGAGGCCATCGCCTCAATTATCCATAATTGCCGTAACAATATTGAATCAATTTCAACCAACAACCTTTGTAGATCAAGTTACATCAATTTATTGACGTATAAAATTTGGTTGTAATCAGAATCAGCTATGCCATATCGATACAATACGATAACATATCGATATCGTGACCTATGAAGGAAAATACACTAGTGAATCCTAAAAAAGCCGAAAAAGACATAAAACGAAGAAGAAAAAATAAAAACGCTTTGATTGAACCACCCAGATGTTTCGGAAACGAACAGCTTTAAAAATCAACAATTTGGCCGAAAAAATATATATTTCGACTAGACTAGTATTGTACCCAGTCAAGAACTTTCACAACAACTGACCATAGTGAAATAATTATGCGAAAAAAAGCATCATGAAGTGATAATTGGGACTATTTGAGACTAAAGACCCATGTCAAACTTTAAACTGTTTAATTTTTCTTTATCAAATACTTAGTTGTTCTGCTGATTATTTTTGTAGCTTCTGAATATTTACAAAATGTATTTATTACAAGTTTAATTCAAACTTGCAACAAACATGAACGTGATCAAAATACTCAATTCTCAACAGTATACTGAGGACCTATTATCAAAAAGAATCATTACTTTCGGACGCAATTTGTCGTTCAATTTACTTGATATTGAACCTTATTCGTGAGTCTATAGTGCCACGGAGTGAGACGAACATCGTACGCTTATCGCGATGCTTTTTTGTAATAGGCCCTTGAACTATTCTGAACGTCGAAGTTGAATGAATGTTTAGGTAGATAACAACAGTATCGAACTATACTACTAAATCAATTTTGTAAATGAAGCTTTAACTTAATAAAACAATGCTCTATTCTATTTTTTCTTAATGCTCCATGAATCGAATGATTGCAATGAAGTGAAATTACACTGAACGAAGAATTCGTTTTGCATGCCACTTTAAAAACAGGACGAGGTTCTCAATTCGTCGCGTAGGTATATTTTTCATTTTGCAAAACAATATGAGCATGCTTACCAAACGGGCAACAATATACAACCCTCGCAGCCTAAACAATTATTATATTATTGTTTGCTCTTGACGTTCTAGTAGTTAATGAAAACTTCGTTGTAACCCGCAGCGGGGCCGTAAATACAGTGAGTTGAGTTCACCTCCCAAGCTGTATCACAGAAGTAATATAGTTAAAGCAGTAACGCAACTACATACAAACGTCCAAATCAGCAGACACAGACATACGACGCTACGGGTCTCCGCACACTGGCCACTAACCACAGCCACAAACACCGCCTTTTGTCAACCATGTGCGCCGAGTTCATATAAAATGTATGAAAACTACAGAAAAGTCAGTGGCGGCGTTTTGTGGTTGTGGTTAGTGGCCCATGTGCGGAGACCCTATTCCCATTCCCATTACAACCCAGTAGCCAGTCAGTCGCGAGTGCCGTATGCGAACTCAGAATGGCAACCTATGCTCCGAGACGAGTGTAACGAGAAAAGGGACATAGTAGAGATACTGTTTTAGCTTTAAATGTGCTGTGGCTGGATACTTAACTTTCGTGAGTTATTACGTCATACTCCTTATCGTGCACGATGATACAGTATAAAGTTACTCCGTACACTTTGGTTTTCTGAAGGCGCTACGGTAATTTGAAGCCCGATTAAATACAGCCGCGAAAGCCTTTCGGGGTAAACACAGCTTACTTTTGCCGCTGGTTTATGGTAGAATAGAATTAATAGTCATTAATCAAATTAATTTGCATGCTTAAAGACAATACCGTTTCAATTAACACTTCATCTGACGAATTGAGCAGTGGCACAGAAGTTAGTTAGTAGTGATCGCGGATCCATTCTGTGAAGTGTAAATATCATAGGGTATAGAAGCGCTCATAACGGAACTTTACAGACTGATCGTACTCGATCACGTTTGTTAAGCAACGCTCAGTACGGCCAGGTGTCGGATGGGTGACCGTTAAGTGGCATTACAACTGAGCGCTTCCGTGCTTTGGAGGGCACGTTAAACCGTCGGTCCCGGCTGTTGTCATTTGATAATAGTCGTTAAGCCAAGTTAGAGGCCTTACAGGCGGCTTGATAAACTCTAACACCAGAGGTGGCCACTATTCCTCATTCGATAAGAAGAAGAAGAATTGGGTATATATATTGTTATACTTACATCTCTATGGTAATAATTTTGTATACTTAAGTTGGTTTGGGATTTAATTAAATACCACAAACAACTGAATTACTTTGAAAATTATATTTCCTATTTGACAATTTATTTTCTTTTATTGAAATAAAAACTTACTCATCAGACAGTGAAGCGTAGGTAGGTACATAAAGTATGATGTAACTTTTGAGAGTAAAACAGACTGCTAAGTAGATTGAAAGTTAAATAGCTTAATGACTTAAGTAAAGCCATTCAAACAAGCAACTTCCAATTGAAACACGCGACATTTGGTTTCATAAACAGAAGTTATAGCATCGACGCGACAGAAGCAAAATGTTTGGAAACAACATCACTGCCAGGTTTGAGCAAAGTTTTTGACACAATTTCCTCGTGTCCCAAATATTTGGGATTCCGAAATATGTTCTTAACAAAACATTACATCGTTGTAAGGGGCAACTTTTGCGAAATGTGCACCAACACCCTCAGCAAAGCTTCGTTTAGGAATTTGCATACAACCCAGCTTAAAGTAAACATACAGCTACAAATTTTGCACGGAACCGCCACGTTTCTATGGCAATTAATATTAGTAACTAGCTTCCACCCACGACTTCGTCCGCATGGTCATCCTGAAAATCCCTAGGGAACCGGGATTAAAAGTATTCTGATGAATTATTATACCCAGGATAAAATGTTTTAATCCAAGCTATAAACTATCTGTGTGCCAAATTTCATCTAAATCCGTTCAGCCGTTTTTGCGTGATTGAGTAACAAAACATCCAAACATTCGAACTTTCACATTAATTTATAATATGAGATACTAGGATTAATGTCACAAAATTTAAAATTAATATAAAAGACACGAAACGGTAATATTCTAGCTTTGCAGTTTGCAGTTTTTAGACTAGAAATTACTGATTCATATCCATTAATTCACAAAACAATTATACATCACCAACCACTGGGTTAGTACTAAGACAATTCATATATTCTATGTTAAATTATATTTTTATTTATTTATTTAACCATTTATTTCAGGCTACTAGGCCCATACAATATATACCTTACAGACTAACATAATAATTATTAAATAAAAATAATCTATTTGTTTACACGTATCGATGGCGGCGAGCGACGTGTTGCGCAATGCAGTGTCCGGTATCCGACCGCGAAAGCGTCGGAACAGGACACCCTTCGGCCAAAAATCTTCTTTCATGAAGATCGACAGATGTTCGGTCGGTACCCTCACCACGAATGAGTTGAAGTTCACATTGTGGCGGGACTCCAACCGCTCGACCCTCAGACTGAATTTGGTCTTCACTCTGATGTCATCAGGCTTCGTGCTGTAGTGCAGACGAGATACATACACAAGCGTGTATACATAATTATAGGTAATATTACTGCTTTGTCTGTGGGTTATTAGATCATTTTTGTCAACTTTCATATATTATGCACCTTACGTACCTGACTCAATTCCCTCATATGTATTTGTTTTATTAATCCGGCGGGCGCCTTTTTCGGCTACTACAACTTTTCGTCACGCCTCTTTTGTTTTCAGGCGGCTAGTTCCGTTCCGTTAGTATTATGTGCTGTATGTTTTCTCATTATTTTGAAAGCTACTCTGCACGGGATTAGAGAGGAGCACGCATGTATTTTAGCTCCCTCATGGCTCTAAATTTCGTCCACATTTGCCGCTTTGCTAGTATTGCGCCAAAGATACATTATTGCTCATCCTCACAAAATTACCTTATACTGTACAAAGGGAATTGAGAATTATTATGGTAAGTGTGGGTTATAATACTTATCTTTACATTTTTATGTTATTAAAGATTATTCGTTACTGTATCCAGCTCAACTTGAAGTTCTGACTACGTTGTCGATTCTATATATTTATGGCTCATCTTTTTGTTTGCTTTTATTTTTTTCATACATCGACGTAGTAAAATATATATTATCTATCAAAAATAACGGCTAAGAGAAAAAAAAACACAATTGATTTTTGTTATAAAATAATAACTTTATAAAAATAATAAGCTTTTTCCCGGTTTTAAGCAAAATATTATCAATTTGAGGGAGAAAATTTTGGTAAAACGTTTCTTTTACAAATTTGTTATTTAAAACAATGATGGCTATTGAATTATTCATTCTTCTACTTGAGAAATTTACTTAGACGCTGGTTAAGGCAGTTAAATCTCATTTTATTCACTGTTTGTTTTTCCCGTTAAAAGTTGAAAGTTGTTTTATAAAAACGTTCTTCGAAGTAATTTATTGACTTTTTTTAACCGCATCGCTTTTAAATTTAATATAGGTAATGTTGTTGTTATAAATCTTTCGTGTTTTTTTTAAGTTTTGACACAAATTAGCTCAAACTCCTAGTAGATATAACTATTTGTATCAACATAAAACTTTTTTCGATAGTAAATATTTATTAATAATGTGTAAATCAAATATTAATTTACTTACAATCAACTGTGGCTTTGCTTTTATGTATGTCAGGAAATAAGTCTTCGCTTTTTCACCTCTCAAGCTTACGCTCACTAGACATGAAATTAAACACTTTTAAGGGGTTTTATTGAAAGTTCTTTGGTAATTAGTTGATACTTGGTTTGATTTTTGGGGGCAGGCACCTTTGCAGACGCTGTCCCCCGTGACCACGGCAACTGCAAAGGTGCCGAAATGTCGGGAAAATCAAAAAAACAAAATAAATACCGCGCTAGTATCCGTCAAAAAGTGTTTTATTTCGAGTCATCACTTTGCCAACTTTCAAAATATCTCAAAATATAATTTCAAACACGAATGCATTCAATTAAAACCTTTTTACCAAAAAAGACAAAAGAAGATCGCATCCGATCTATTTCCCAGAGAGGTGCTCAGAAAGGTAGCTACATCCCTCATCGAAACACAGCCTGTATAAAGTTGAGCGAGCAATAAATCTTAGCGATAAAACGTGCCAAGTCATTATCGGTCGGCGGTTCAACGCCTCTCGAAAGATGTTACACGAATTTACACGTCTTTTCTCTGTTCTGAATGCTAAATGGCATGAGTAGTAAGTACCTTGAATGATGGCAAATGAGCATCTTTGTTAGGTTGTTTATTCTCGTACCACATAAATTGGGGAAGTAGTTTTTCTACAATTCACAGTCTTATGTTGTTTGCTTGCGAATATTACATGTTATTAAGCATACATTTTGTAAAATATGGTTGATTTATTGCTTCTTCTAATCCTCCAATCATTCTATAAAAAAACTACTTATTTAAATAAAATATGATCTATTTTACAAATGGTTGAAGTCTTATACACAGTTAATTTTTAACTATATCTAAAAATGAAATAGGGATTTCAGACCATGTAAATGAACAACTTTTACCATGGGGCCAACCACGAAATCGCAGAAAAAATCAGCTGTTCCATAGAAAAGTACAACATCGACTCGACTATAATGTATGGAACAGCTGATTTTTTTTCGCGATTTCGTGGTTGGCCCCATAGTAAAACTTGTTCATTTACGTGGTCTGAAAACCCCATTTCATTTTTAGATATACTTAAAAATTAATTATGTATACTCAAGTAAAAGTGGTTTTTTTTCTTATTAGAACTTATACTTTAAAAAAATATCATCTTATTATAACATCGTAAAATTTTTAATCAAGAGAATATTTCAAAGTAGCTATGTTATATCTAACTAGCCAACAAATCAAAATTATTAAGCTCAGCTTTTTACTTTCACAGTCATTAGTTAATTTATTCTTCATATATTTCGTAAAATACTTAATTAATCAAATAACTGTGACAGCAACTTTTATAACTTTACGTTTTTATCAAGATTTAAAGTAAAATATGGCAAATAATAACAGTAAATATCAAAACAGCTAAGGGAATGCCGTCATTTCGAATGCTACGATTGAAATCTCACTCGCGCAACTTTTGTTACAAAAACATTTACTTAAATATATTTTCTAACGCACTACTATATTCCTTACAATTTTTACTCGACTGCAAGAAGAGGTTATGTATTTCGCGCGTATCCTGTATGTGTGTATGTATGTATGTTTGTTTATACGTGTTATTCTTTATTACTTCGTATCTTTGAATCGGCTGGACGGATTTTTATAATTAACATGTCGTAAGATTTGTCTGTGTTCTCAGGTAAGTGACGTTAAAAAAAACCGGCCAAGAGCCAAAAAATGGCAAAAAAAATCACGTTTGTTGTATGGGAGCCCCCCTTAAATATTTATTTTATTCTGTTTTTAGTATTTGTTGTTATAGCGGCAACAGAAATACATCATCTGTGAAAATTTCAACTGTCTAGCTATCACGGTTCATGAGATACAGCCTGGTGACAGACAGACAGAGGAGTCTTAGTAATAGGGTCCCGTTTTTACCCTTTGGGTACGGAACCCTAAAAACTAACATGGCAGTTGTACGATGCCATTATTAGAAGTTATACGAATTCTATGCCTCCAACTGCATGATATAATATTGCCTTTAATATAATCTGGTTCCCATCTTTTCAGTTGACTTATTTTTTGATGCAGGCGGGTTCTTTAGTTTTTACTTACTATTTTATTGCTTTACCTGTCCCTAAACCGCTTTTAATATCTCGTGCTCCTTTGAGACTTGTTACGCCATGTACCAACTTGGGGATATTATTTGAAAAGTTTCCACCTTTTCGATGTTCCCAAGGGAATATTCTGCATTGTTACTTTCCTCGGTTACGACTACAGTATCTAGAATGTTCGCTTCGACGTCACGTTTTCTCGTTAAAGTTTCCCTAGTTTCTTTCCATACTTTATTCTATTATGAAAACGTTTAAAACTGAGGTTTAATTCTTATTATTATTCATAGTCACTCGCTTCTTAAAAAAATTATATGAATCATAAAAGGGGTAGTTAGTGGAATACATATATTTTTTTAATATCATTCTGTTGATAAATATTCTTCTTATAAACCTTATAATTTTTTAGTAAACAAGTAATTTGGATAAAGTAAAGATTTATTTATTTATTTATTATAAAATAGCGGCCGCCCGCGACTTCGTCTGCGTGGAAAGGTTTTTTGCTATCCCTCGGTATGAAAGGTACCCTATGTCCTTTGCTGTACCCCTAACAACGTGAATGCACAATTTCATGATGATCGGTTCAGTAGTTAAGACGTGAAGGCGTAACAAACAAACAAACAAATAAACAAACAAACGGACTTTCGCATTTATAATATTAGTAAGGATTTTAGAGTAAAAACGACAGATTTTGGGGATAATGGGGAACGTGTAAAAAAATTTCTAAATAATTTTTAAAGGTAGGAGTATGGTTCCTTATGAATATTTTATTAATATAAAAAAGTTTCAGAATGTTGGGTAGCGTTGAATTTAAAAAAAACTTCGTATCTGCAAACTTTCAGAAGTAACAGCACAATGGAAATGATTCCCTTGCTAGTTCCTAATAACGGCATATTAAAAAAGTCAACTGACAAATGACACTTCTGCATAGCTATTTTTATGTATTTTTTTTCAATATGTTAATTATAGAATAGCATATAATTTAGTTAAACATTCGTTATTCGCGATGATGGAATATCTACAGATGTAAGATAATCCATCATCCCCGAACCTCGATTACGATTTAGTATGGTGTTTACAAACATCTATTGTGACGACTGCGAAAGACGTTAACGCGTTAAAAAATCCACAACAGAAAAGAGGATTAAGGGCCAGCTGAATACAGACAGAATCTGGCACCCACATTAGAATCATCTCTACCTAAATCTCATGACAAACCAAGTAGGTAACAGGTACATTTACGCTAATTACGTAAAAAGTTCAGTCCATAGATAATAGACTACTTATATACCTAATTGGGTACAGAATCAAGTAACTATTAGCACAGATTAATATAATACTATCTATAAGTAAAATCATATTTAAATAAAGAAAGGTAGCTCTGCTATTCATCATTATCATATCAACTGCACCGTAACCCGGGTCACCTCTGCTGGGAATAGCTCCCCAAGGATCTCCTCAACAATCGGCCCCACGCTCCCCGTATACAGTGGCTTCCCGAAACCGCGCACCAGATCGTTGATCCATCTAGTCGGTTGCCTTTCTAGCTTCGGCCTGTTAATAAATGTTTCTAATATTATTTAAGTTGGCTTTGAAAGTTAAAAAATCATTTGACGTGTATTATACTATTATATCTCAACTCTCGTCTTTAAACTCAGCGTCATAATTTCTTCACTATGTTGCATAATTATTACAAACTTAACCAATCTTACTTGCAGAACATAGATCAATCTCTATCAAAACTACAGTTGGTTACCAGTCTTGTAGATAACGTGCAAGACAATTTCAACCTAGTGCCATCGTTACATGAAAATTCGATACAAGGAAATGGTTTCCCGATATCAAGAAACAATAATTTCAAGTTAAATGCAATTCGAAGTAATAGTTTGCACTTCTGGTAGCCCAGTAGTTACTTTTGTGTGCGAAAGAAATGATCATATGTCGGAGCATTGCATCATCAGCGCCTTCTATCATATGTTAATGCAAAGGTGATTAAGCAGGTCTAGTTTTTAATAAAAAAACGAATATTTATACTTGCTGTTTTACTAGTCTAAAAAGTAATCTTTGGGTATCTATCAACCAAATTTTAATGACATCTATCGATGCAAAATCGAAGTCAAATCGACATTATCTGATGTGATTCGAATTAAATGACGAATTGAATTTTTAAAATCGTATGAATATAAGCAACTCCGGCTAAGAAACCTATGGTTAAGCCAGCAATGAAGTTATAGGAATTAAGATAGTGCTAATCCATGCACGATCCAAGAAACGAAGCAGTTTTCAATTAATTTTAATGACATCGTTCATACCTTCATCATTCATGACCATAGACATAGAAAAATTTTCGCTGCGCTCAAGAAGACCAACAGAGCGTGGAAAAGAGAAGTTAACATCATACGGACACGGTCTACGTCAAAAAGAGACAAATAGGATCAAGTGACATGTGCCAATATTTTTTACAGTAGGATGCCCTAGCGGCCCGCCTTGCAAAGGAGCAATCACGATTTGTTTAAAATATTTGATAATCTTGATTAGAATTTAAAATAAAGGTATCGTGGAGCCATGGTGTCTTGTGCTCTAAGTAATTGTGATGTGACAGAAAGAAACAATCCAAGTAATCACACTTTTCACAGGTAAATAAGATATTGACACACATTTCTCTAAAACCAAATTTCGCCATATTTATTCGTTTATCGACAAAGAAAACAGTATGGAACATAGTTTATTAATTTTCTTTTCCATTATATAGTCCTATTTTATGTATCTAAGTCATATTTTAGGTATCTCATATAAAATGTATGCATTCGTTTTTCGGATCACCGGTTTATTGACATTGTTGTTCTTTGACATTCTATTTCTATGTTCATGACCGACATTCATAGCACAAAATTCCTAAGCTTACCCAGATCAAACTTAAGAGCCTTAACAAAAGCTCAGTCTCACAGCGCAAAACAAAACACACCAGCACAAATTGCAGTAACAGTCGCAAACAAGTTGCGAGTTCGAGCATTACAAACGTAGTAACAGAGACACAGGAAACTGGACTTTAAGTTTGAAGAGCTACGAACCATGCAGGTCGCATTAACATTCCGAGTTTGCATCTCTGACGGTTTAATCAGAAATCGTCCCTGCCAC
The DNA here is from genome assembly GCA_943789525.1 of Agriphila geniculea. Taxonomy (NCBI): domain Eukaryota; kingdom Metazoa; phylum Arthropoda; class Insecta; order Lepidoptera; family Crambidae; genus Agriphila; species Agriphila geniculea. The sequence goes on along the minus strand of OX038887.1, from coordinate 15,741,904 downwards.
AATTGAGATACCTACTGCAAAATTTTACAAAACGTTGGAATGAAAATCTTTAAGATTGTGTTCTTGTGATTAAACGTCGTGATAACAAATTGTATCCATCTGTTCTGTCTTGGGGGAATCTAAGTGCACCTTAAGAAATATATTTTTTTAATATCTGGTGGAACTCGGAACTTCTCCCTGAAAGGAAATTCACGTAAAGAAAATCGGCCAAACTTATTCGAAGCACACTTAAATGAACAAGACTGTATCGTTACTAAGACCATGACCATCAGCTATTTTTAATCTCCCCACTGCTGGGGCACTTTCTCTTGGGCCTTCCTCATGGGTAGATAAGGAAGATGGGCCATAACCGACCACGCGGGCCCAATGCGGATTGATGGGTGTTAACGACTGCAAATGCAACCGGGACCAATAGCTTAACGTTCCTTCCAAAGCACGAAGGAGCTCGAGATAATAAATTTTTGGTCACCCATCCCATGACCGACCCTTGCGAAAGTTGCTTAACCTCCGCAATTTCTGGGCCAAGCGCTATGCCACTGCGCCACCGAGTTCCTCGCCGCTCGCCTCCTAATCGCTTACTAAGCTTGGATGAATTAACCACTTACTAAGTCTATCTTATAATAGAATGAAAAAAAATTTTCGAGTAATACGGAAGTATGTGACACTGTACAAATCACTATTCTCGAGTTCGAGAGGTATAGAGTTTTCATGCTAAATGCAGCCAATGTGTACTTAATACCGTAATGCTATGATACTAGTTTTGTAAAAAAGTACACAAACATTCACTGTCTGTCTCTTTCAATGTTGGAAATTAAATATTGTTTTCAATCCCTTCTTTTAATCTTTTGCCTATGAACTCATCCATCTTTCGCATTCTCACTCAATCTGATACTGAACTTGTAGTTGAATGCAGCGCAGTTAAGATTGCGATGACAGAACGACTTTAAACAAGATGGAACACAATTAGGTACGTGAATAGACATTATTTTCGAGTGCTTTTGTATTATTTTACATAATAAATCGTTGTACTTCTACTATACTGCTAAGTGCTAACTTAATGGCCTCTTCAAACATTCGCCGATGATGTTCGTCGCCAGTGTATGTACTCCCTCGATCATGTGCGCGCACAGCGTGTATTCTATTTGCTAGGCTGCATTTTGGTATTTGGCAAATATTGGCGATAACCGTCACCTACAGGCGAATCAAATGTCTACAAAATTGTGTGCACCAGCACCCGTCTGTGTGAATGCGACATAACACAAATGTCATTAATAAATATCTACTGAAAAGTATTTCACCACCGTGTGTCATATCGTGACTTGATTATCATTTTTATATACTTATAAAATCGAGTAGTACATTTGTCGGTATTGCACTAAATTCTAGCGAATAATAAAGTTGTATCAAAAGGATCATTAATAAACGCGGTGTTAGCTTTAAAAATTGTTTTGAACAAAACTGCAAAGTAATTCCAGATTCACTTTTTTTTTACCTGCAGTATAATAGCAATTCCCACTTTTTAAAGCAGTTTATTACGATAAATTTTAGTATAAAATAATTCAATTGCAATTTTCTAATACTTTTCACTTTTAGCACAATCAAGTCGATACCACTCAAAGCGGTGAATAAAAGTAAAAGAAACTGGCAATAAGGTTTTGATTTGCCTACCTAGTTCTGAAATTACCTTCTCTCCCATCTCAAGAACGGAACGTAAACGAAGAAAGAACTAACCAAAATCTAGGTAGTAACCCAGCTTCAGCAGTCCTAATGAATCATAAAATACAGCCTAGCGCTATACTCCGCGTAATTCAATGGTGGAGCAAAATTAAAATCTCATCAGAACCGCTTTAAACCGCTTAGTCGTTTTAGTATGCTTTAAACTTATTTTGCAGGCGGATTTTGTATTACTACACCAGTACATAACTAATGCATATTTAACTTGTTAGTAATACTCAACCATAACATTGTTTTAGGCATATATTTCACGTTTGTGTTGCATACTGGCTAAGCTAAATGTACATAAAGTTTTAAAAGTTCATCACAGTACTTATAACATAATCGCTACGAGTATATTAAATGGTTAAATAAAGTATCGTAGTTTTTAATAAATAACAACTGTCTAAAATGGCGAGCTCGGTGGCGTAGTGGTTTAGCGCCTGGCCCAGCGATTGCGGAGGTTAAGCAACGTTCGCAAGGGTCGTTCATGGGATGGGTGACCAAAAATTTATTATCTCGAGCTCCTCCGTGCTTCGAAAGGCACGTTAAGCCGTTGGCCTGGCTGCATTTGCAGTCACCAATCCGCATTGGGCCCGCGTGGTGGGTTATTAGGCCTGTCCTCCTTATCCACCCATAAGGAAGGCCTGTGTTCCAGCAGTTGGGACATTAAAATGGCTGATGATGATGATGAAAATGGCATTGAAGAAGAATAAGTGCGTAATGCTACACATAATGGAAATATCTTTCGTAAATAAATATGCGAAAAGTTGCGTGAAAAAGGATAATACTAAAACATACAAAATATTATTGTCGTAAAACCAAAGTTACTTTTGATAGCTTATCATTCAAAGGCATTTGCCGATTCCTCTTTGACCGTAATATAACTTTTATCAACGTCTCGTCTCTGTAGCCGAGTTTGAATATGGATTCTAAGATAATCATAAACTATTTTTATGTGTTTGCTATCGGTTACGATACATTTGAAATATGGGTAGTAAAATACTTATACTGCGGTTTTGGAGATTGTGCGACGGATAAAGGAAACTAGAAGTTTGCTAATCGATTAGTACAATGGTTATTTAATTACAAGCACTTGAATACGAGGAGCTCGGTGGCGTAGTGGTTTAGCGCCTGGCCCAGCGATTGCGTAAGTTAAGCAACGTTCGCAAGGGTCGGTCATGGGATGGGTGACCAAAAATTTACTATCGCGAACTCCTCCGTGCTTCAGAAGGCACGTTAAGCCGTTGGTCCCGGCTGCATTTGCAGTCGTTAATACCCATCAATCCGCATTGGGCCCGTGTGGTGGGTTATGGCCCTTCCTCCTTATCCACCCATAAGGAAGGCCTGTGCCCCAGCAGTGGGGACATTAAAAATGGCTGATGGACACTTGAATACTATTAGAAGATGTAAGTGTGGCTATGATAATTAACAAACTACACCTATCCTGTAAAAAAAAAAGGATAAGCGTCCCCGCTGACGACGGGCGATTAATCGCTGAGCGATTTTTTGTCGCTGAGAATAGAACAAACGGAGTTCTGTACGTAAACGCCCACGAGCTACTTTTTGTAGCTGCGATAAACGCGGCGTTAAACGAGGCGCTTTTTTGTCGCTAGCTAAGTAAAACCTTTGTCGTGTCATTTCGCGGGCGATTATCGCCGCGATTAACGCCGCGATTATCACAGCACAGCTACAAAAAGTCGCCCATGAGCGGTTACGCTAAAGATTGTATTTAGTTTAATATTAAGACAGTCTTTAAAACTAAATAGAACCTTTTTCAACTTTGCATGTTCTTTATTTTTGTTTTCAAACAGACAACCACGATTCGTCGTTGTTTCGGGTTCCATGGTATCCTTTGTATACATATGATGTAAATACCATATAGCATCCCTCGTCAGCATAATATGACAACGAGCAAATATGTATTTTATATGGTTTAGAAACCAACCTTTGACATGCCTAAAGATCCCTTACCCAGTCACCGTATATGCGTTGGGTCGGCTTTGGGAAACATTGTTTACCTCTTAGTATTATGTTCAAGAATTAACATGGAAATTATTATTTATCTGTCTTGGCCCATAACGACTGTGAAAGCCAAGCAGGTTTCGTAATAGTTAGTGTCCCCGCTAACGGGCGATTAATCGCTGAGCGATTTTTTGTCGCTGTGAATAGAACATACGGACTCTATACGTAAACGCCCACAAGCTACTTTTTGTAGCTGCGATAAACGCGGCGTTAATCGCAGCGCTTTTTTGTCGCTGGCTAAGTAAAACCTTTGTCGTGTCATTTCGCGGGCGATTAACGCCGCGATTATCGCAACTACAAAAAGTCGCCTGTGAGCGGTTACGCTTAATGATAGTATTATAGATTAACCTTTCTTTTCTGTCTTTGTTCTCCCTTTTTATATTGGGAAGGGACCTGGGTTTCACGACACAGGGAATCCTAGTGTGGAATCCAGGGCTAAATTCATGGTTTTATTTTCATTTATCTGTACTAGATTATTAGCCAAACTACTAAAAATGTAAATGTAAGAAATGCTATCAATCAAATAAAAACATTTTTTATTTTATAGATTGATTATAGTCAATCATGCTGACGGAAAATGGTTAACTAATTTCTGCAAATATGTTAGACTCGAAACGATTTATTTTAGATAAGATTATTTAAGACTGAAATTGAAATCATCTGGGTTCGACTGTTTTTACCCGATTGCAAGAAAGATAAGTTTTTGTGATTGTATAGTCTTATATTTTAGTCTAAATAATATGGCGTCATCATTACACTCTGCTAGTTAAAATTGATTACATCGAAGCTGAAAGAACATTCTTTCCAGAACTTCCAAACATTTTAATATTTATTATTTAATCTTTATTGCTTAATATAAAAACAGCAAATGGAGGACTTAATGCCCAAGGGCATTCTCTAGCAGTCAATCGGTAAGTTGTTAAGGAGAAAAATCGTGGCGGCAATTAACAAAACTTATTAAAAAAAAACTATCAGAAAATTTCCCAAAAATAATATATACTCTGTATAAAAAAAATACAAATTTATGGTAAATCCTAATAGATACATAATTAAATACATATGTACCGGGTGTCCCTTGACTCGCCTAAAGTCTTTGGTCCTAATTTCATTTGGCCGAATTTCTTTGGCCTAAACTCCTTAGGTACAATTATTGTTTGGCCTAATAGATTTTTTCGCATTTTTGTCGTTTCGCCTAAACGTTGAAATCCCTAATTATCAAAACCACTAATGTTAATTGACCTAAAATTTATTAGCATACATATCTTTTGACACAATATATTTGAAAAAAGAAAACCTTTTAATGCGAAGACCATTAGGTTAGGTTAGGCTAGTGTTTTGACTAGCTCACTTGAATGCTTGCATTCTTGAGTGTAAGAAAAATATAAGATGCATAAGAGAGTGCAATTAAAAAGACAACGACAGCTTTATCTGCTTATTCTTTATTTTTAATTAACAAAAACATAATTTTTAGTTTTTCGTATTCTAAATCATGTGCAAGTTATTAATTATTGGTCAAATCGTTCAAAAGTGTTAAATTAAATTGAATAATTTTCAATTTACAAGTAGTAAACAAAACGGATTAAGAACTGTTATACCTCTAATGATTAAGGGAATTGAACATTCGGCGAAATAATTATTAGGCATTACACAATTGTGCGAATCGTTATTGAGTACTTTTAAACATCAGGGATTATGAATAGTTATACTTAATGATAAATTTGGGAAGTAAACATGCGGCGAAAAAATTTTAGGCGAAATTAAAATAGGCCAAACAAATTTAAGTTCAATGAAAATTGTGCAAAAAGTTTTTAGGCCAATAATTAGTGTGCCAAAGACAGTTAGGACAAAAAAAATTAGGCATTCCAATATATACCCATATATACCTAATAAACCATACATAAGAAAGAGTATAGCAATGTCAGATACGACGAAACTAGCGTAAAGAACTCAAGAAGTCCTCACAGACCATTTTCTTAAATACATACTTGGTAGATGAATTTCGAAAATTTAGAGGTAAAGCGTTCCAGAGTCGTACAGCTGAAAGGGTGAAAGAGTAGGAGACGAAGCCAGCATTTATTTATTGAACTTCTTTAGCGGCGTTGTACGCTTTTTCGTAATGGGGAAAAAATGTTAAACTCGCGTCAGTAAGAATCACGTGACCCTGATCGAAAATTCGCAAGACGGATGTGACAGATGGAGAGTAGACTGCCGGCGGCGGAAGTCTCATTCTACGGGGCGCGGTGAAAATGGCGGCGCGACATTTCAAGACGTAAACACTTGTGTCACCATAGCAACGCGCTAATTTTTTTAATTCAATGTCAAAACTCTAGATTTCTGTCAAGCTATGGATAAGACTTTCGTACAATACTGTTCTGTATTCGTAAATTCAAATGCAGAGTAAATTCGTAAGACGGCAATTCGTGTAAAATTATTCCCTAACCATTCCAAAATATCAAAAATGCACAACGTTAATATTCAAGTTCACTCACTCCTGGAGTTTTTTTTATTTATTCTCAGACTGATATAGCTTTTGAAAGACTACTCAATTAAAAATAATAAAGATCTAGCTAGACTAATCTAGAGTCTAGAGTATTCAAGAATTATTTTTGTATATATATAAGTAGTAATTAAGTGGCCAAATGACGTCATTCAATTAAAACTGCAAATAACAGACAACTGAAATTAAATCAATAAGCCTACGAAGTTATCATTTATTATACTTCACGTTTGATTGGAAAATCTATAAATCATTCTGCCGTAGTTTACAAGAATAAACGATGCATTTGCTTTCCAATTTATAGTGGCTTTAATCTGGGATCCATTATTCATAACGCATGGGTTGAGCAATAACACTTATCTTTATAAAAATCTGTTGGTAAATGTCCTAGATTTATATGATAGAGCTAACTTTCTGCCATTCCAATCATTTGATTTGATATGTTGTTATGATGCAAAAAAGTTTTATCTGTTTGTCTATGATCTGGAATCAACTGTCATTTTAATAAATACCTAGTATTACACATTTCGACTCCTAGAGAAGTATTACCTACTTTTTGCCTTTGAGCTACAGAATCAAAATGACACAAGTAGAAAATCACCATGAAGAAGTTATTATAAAATATTTATAGATGCCTAAAATAAAACTCATAGACATTCTAGAATGGAAAAATCCTACACAGGATGGTTAACTTAATTCTAGAGTCCCTGGTACTCTATTCAATTTACCAATTGCCGTTAAACGATTTTAACTAAATTATCATAATTTTAAATTTTGTAAATTGATTCTGTGATATATAATAAATACATAAAGTAGACGACGATCTTCCTACATACCACAGATAATAACTTATAATACTATTACATACAGAGGTTATAAATGAAGATAATTATGCTTCTCACAAAGTAAGTAAAGAGCTAGAAATGACGTTATAACCAACTTTCAACGCTTTTAATTTTACGGCACCCCGTAACATTATACTGCTCTACAATAATAACTAAAAAACAAAGACAATCTTAAAGTCGTATTAAACTGGAAGAAGATAAATTTCCCAATTTTATGAAACATTTTAAGAAACATTAATCTTGGTTAAGTACTGCAATTCTGGCGAAGCAATAAATAACACAGTTAAATAACAGTGTTGTGTTATTTACGATGCAATACAATTTTCTTTGATGGATTCATTTAATTATTTTTAACATGTTGCGATAAGAATTAAAATTAATAACAAAATCCCGATGCGATTGGTATTTCGTAGCAAGGTTGTATGAAACGTTTCTAAATCAACCATACATATTTGGGTTGAGATCACCTTGATGTCATTCATGTTACTACTGTGTACAACAGACTACCAATGCAACAAGCCTAGCTTTGAGCAAAGAGCAGTAATTTTTTTTATGCATAAAGGAATAGTGCTTGGCATTTACCTCACCTAATGCCTATAATGCCGAAAATTTTTTTGCGATGCATCGTCGTAGAAAAATTAAGGCTTCTTTTATACAATAATGACGATAAGGCCGAAGGTGGAAACGCACTACCCGGAATTCTCATCACTGAGGAACTGGCTATCTTATCTCTAACTGCCGGAACACAACAATTTTAAATTGTTGTTATGGCGTCAGACTTAGGTAAGATGGTGGTAGCTAGCCAGGTGGACTTGATATAAGCCCTACCCAATATAATATCATTGGCCACCAACCAAACCGAGTACAATTTGAGTCCCTATTAATATATTTAGGTTGTTATTTATTGTTTCGTTTTGGGTTTCCATACAATAAGTAAAATTTTTGCTCTCTTTATATTTATGACTAAATAAGAGAAGAATTCCCAACTTGATTACTGTTGTTATAAATACTTTCAGCACTTATCACACATAAACAGCACAAGTTTGATCTTAAAATTCAATGCCTTCAAAGCCTCCGTTTACGACGTCATAACAACGTTATTTGTTCCTTTTACCTTGGCTACGTACGTACTAGAAATGTAGGTTATAAAATATTGCTATCAAAAGTGTTATGAGTACATAATTAAATAACTTATTATAAAATAAATTCATTATTTTTATTCGCTGAAGCAGCGAGTTAGTGTCACATTCTCGTATACCAGGTGACATAAGCATGGGTAAAGTGACTACTTATAATAAAATAGGTTATTGTTTGTCACCTTAGTAAATTAGACAGCTATCAAGTTTGTTAATCCGTGATTTATGAAGCAACGAGTATAGTCTATAAAAAAAAATTAAGTCGTTATTTTAACTGGAACTGAACACCAGGCAAACCTGCGGGCTATCATATTTGACCTCACGGACAGCGCTCTCCGTTCGTCGCAGTCGTGTTTTCAAGATTTTTTTTTTATTTATTTATTTGTATTTACACATTTTAGTGACAAATTATATAGTTTTGGAATGTGCTCATCAAGGCCTTTCATTTGATGCCCATATTGTAATAATAGAAGAAAATTATTTTTTTTCACATTTGTAAGTGGCGTCGTACAGTCGCCATATTGACTTTTTTCAAAATAAATATAGCCAGTGTCACTCGGAATGATGTAAGAATTCTAACGATACCACATACATCGAAATCCGTTAATCCAATTAGAAGTTATAGTGGAATAAAGAAACTCACATACCCACAAACATACATGAACCCTGAACCTCTTTTTTCACGACTGCCCAAAAAAGGAGTATATGTATACTCCTTTTTTGGGCAGTCGTGAAAAAAGAAGCTCTAATTTTGCTTGATAAAATCAACAAAACATAACACATGAATTTAAGAACAGCACGCAACTGGCACCAACTCACAAAACAAAAAGCGATTCTAAATTTTAAAATTTGGATCCCCATATTTTTATCTGAGTACAAATTACTTTCATTCTAAATTCAACTGAAAATATTCACTTCTCAAGCTTACGCGCTCACTACACATGAAATATACACTTTTTAACTGATACTAGCGCGGTTTTGTGAGGCGTTATTTCTAGGGTTTTCTTGATCGAAGGACTTGGACGAATTCGTCCAAGTCGAAGGATAATATAAACCGCTTCCATCCTACACCTATCACTTAGTAGCTTATATTTGTTAATAAAGCCTATTCCACAATGACTGTACGATTCTTCTCCTTCTGTCCTTGTGTTTAACAATTTATAGTTTGTCAAAATTCAAGAAACAGTCGATCGATTCTTAAGCAAATCAAATTTGGGAGCAGCTCTAGTGGAAACCAACTCAAGCTCAACTACCTGCGCACAAAGGAAGCATTCAACTGGACAAAGCTAACATCACTTTAGTTAGACAGAGAAAATTCTACAGACCGCAAACAAAGAATAGTTGCAAAAATATCTGGGGTTCGCAACAAGACGGGCGACATGTTGAGCGACGATCAGCAAAGTCACGTTTGGTTGGGCAAAATGTTGCGTGTTAGTTGTCACCTAGTTTAAGCGAAGTTTTAACTATAAGCCATAAGGTATTCCAAACGGTAAATATTTCGTTTAGGTTTTTACGTTGAAAATTAAGAAATGCAAGATTATAGACATCGCTTCTGTGCTATATTATATTTATTCTTATAGATTCCGTGCTCATATTAAATGTGATAATATAATCTGACTAATTATTAAACTAGTATTGATGATAAAAGCCTTTTCTGATTGAAATCAGCGTTCCCAAAGTTAAATACAAACTCATTTCACGACATTAAACATGCCGCACTTGAAACATTCAGTTGGAAACAATAAAAATAAGTTCAGTAGACTAACTACGAGCATTTTACTATTTTAAAGTCAAGTTATTTTCTGTACGTTGGCTGTTTGAATTCTTATAACTATGATGCTAAATAAATATTGCCAGAATAATAATAAAATACTAGCACGTATTTTATACACAGAGAACTGGATGTGGGCAGCGGAATGTCGAGCGTCATAGAGATCCTTGGAGGAGGCATATACCCAGTAGCAGTAGCGAGGGGTGAAATTATGATGAAGTTAAGCCGTTCTACATAAATGTTGTGATCTGCATAGTGGATCGGTGAGGTGGGATTGCTAAAATGTAAGCCAGTGGGAATCAGCTTGTATGGACCCTTAGCCACTGCCCAGTAGTGTGATATACGTCCTACTGCCGAGATGATTTTAACTATACAAGTGGACATGAAATAAAACAATTTTTAACGGATACTAGCGCGGTTTTATTGAAAGCACTTTGGTAATTAGTTGCCGAAACGTCGGGAAAACCAAAAATCAAACCAAATACCAACTAATTACCAAAGTGCTTTCAATAAAACCTCGCTAGTATCCGTTAAAAATTGTTTTATTTCATGTCTAGTGAGCGCGTAAGCTTGAGAAGTGAATATACAAGTGGACTCAAAAATAAGTTGCTTCATCATCAGCCTTGTAAATGTCCCCTCCCTACAGCTATTGCCCAGTCCTCCCTTATCGATAAAGGGGATGAGCCCACAGCCTACTGCGTGTGAAGTAACTGTGAAGAAATTGGCCGAACTGCAGAATCCAATCGATGCGAGTCTATTGCAGCCGCGCTCGATCAATCACCGACAGTTACTCCGATAACCTTCCTTCACATTTCCAATCTAATTTATTTTCGAAAGCTGTTTAACGCATTTGATACTATTTAATCGTTAAATCACCTTTTTAGGGTTCCGTACCAAAATGGTAAAAAAGGAACCCTTATGGTGTGACTCAGTCTGTCTGTCTGTCTGCCTGTCTGTCACAGCTGGATATCTCGAAAACTACTAATGGTATCAACTTGAAATTTAGAATAGTTTGAGATGACATTTGCCCAGCTATTTTGCAAATAAGAAATAAATAAAAAAATATATTTTTTTACAGCAGGGCCTGAAAAGGGGTCTTAAAAATTTTAAGTGGGGCTACTAAGGCATGTGGGGTATCATATGATTTTTTTTTCTATATGGCATAGTTTTCGACTTATGATGAAAAATGTAAAAAAAAAATACCGTTCCCCACCCTTATCCCCGAAGTTTGCAAAGAGAAATATCTGAAATAATTCTATGTGATAGCAGTTTATATAAAGATTACAGGAAAAATAAAACGATGTCTCAATATATCATTCTTTTTTTAGAAATTATCAAATTTCTAAAAAAGTTAACATTAGTTCCACTATCGGTCAAGAGATGGCGCTGACCTAAAACTGCAATACTAATTTTATTATTCTACTCTGCAGTGTGGTTTAATGGTGCAATTATGATGGTACGGAACCCTCGGTGCGCGAGTTCGACTCATTCTTGACCGGTTTTTTTTAATGAAGAAAGGGCTGTGTGACACTCAGTAATGAAAAGCTTAATGTACTTGAAAATCTATTAACAGCGATAGGTTTCCAGACAGATTCTCAGAAATTCCATTTGTGGAGTAGATGTAAAAAAACAAATGCGAGTAGCATATTCTACTAAATTAATTACATTAAATTCTCGTCACAGAAACGTTTTTGACTACACCGCTAATCCCATTTTTGAAACCTGCTCTGTCCCTGACTGATATGACATCAGTTATATCTTTATTATTCAATACACCTACTCAACTACATACTGCAAAAGCCCATCAAAATAATTCAAATTGAAAACTGATTTAATCCATTGAAAAGTTAAAGATCCTTCTCCGGATCTAAACAAGCCCAAAACTGGAAGCTAAGTGGATACCTAACTATTATCGTATTGCTGTTAATCCCCCTAGCGGGATAAACTCCTTTACTTTGCCAATGAACAGAGCTGCGCTGCGAAACGGCTAAACCATTTTTACGGCACCCGTCAGCTTAGCTTAAGTGCAGATAAAGTAGAGATTAACTTTCCGCTCTTCTGTACAGTTTGAGAAATATGTTTAAAAATAAAATTTATCTAAGAGACGGTCAATAAAGTCATGAATCTTGTAAGATTCAGGAATTAAAAGCATGGCAAAAAGTTTACATTACTTTGTGTGTAGAGCTGTTGACTGAAATTGTTTTATGAAATGATAAATCCTAGCTACAGAATGATAATGAAAAGATAAATATTTTTAGCGTCTTATTCATAAAGTTATGGATAGGACTTTATGCGTGCTACAAGGAATTTCTTGAAAATAATTATTCATAATCGCTCGATAGCGACAAAACTTTATAGCTCGATAGCGATAAACCTTTGACAAAGTTACAGATACTTAGGTGCTGCCTGTTTTATTCCTATTTCAGTGTATAACATGACCGACTACATAACATCTGAGTGAAATGGCAGCTTTCACGTTGTTTAACAAAATATTTAAATTTAATGACAAAATACTTGTTTTATTTTTCAGAAGATGTGAATATCAACCACTGAATTTGTCTATGGATTCGTCAGAACGACAACATAATAATAACGCGAAAATTTTCTTAATACGTATGACGTTTAATAACTATTCTAAGGTTATTTTATTAATAAGGCTGTTACTCCTTATTGATCACATTTAGGTGTCACTAAACATACTTAACGAAAAGATCTTGTTTCTTTAAAACTAAAATATCATAAAAGAAACAAATGCCTTTCTGAATACATGAATTTCTTAACTTGTTCTGATATAAATAGCTGGATTTCATGTTTATTACAGTTATTAAAAATGTATAATATTTTCAATTTTATAAATGAGGTACTTATTTTATTCAAAGGAAAAAGTAATCTTGAGTTCATCTCCATCTCTCAAAACTTAAATGAACGAACTGATGATGTGTGCATTAAGTAAAATATTTATTTTATTCATGAACAATAAACATTCTTGATGAAATGATTGTAGATTTACCATATTCAAATAGGTGGGCTAGACGCATAACAAGGACGAAATTACAAACAATAATAATAGGTTTTTAAAGGTTAATAATAGATAAGTATAATTTATAAATACTTTTTAATAAATATTAAATTTGGTCCTTATTTGTGGAAATCATTTTTGCAAGGCAGATGATAAATCTAGCCTTTTCCTTCACTCTTAGCTTGAAGTTATTTCTTGTAATGCAGTTTTCATATCCCAAGTGCTTGTTGAAATTCTACAAGAAATATTGCAGACTCATTTTCCGCCAAGTGCAAAAGACACTTAAAATTTTCCAAACATCAAATATTTATACTGATTCTTATCTACGTTAAGGTTTTGATCTTTCAATTATCTTACAATTTTATTATTTGTTGGATAAATTGAAAGATTGACAGATTAATAAATTACAAACGCTACTTACCTATGTACAACCTTTTCGAAAGTGTAGCAAGAGTCAAGAGACACATAAAAAAATATTAAATTGTAAGTTTTTATGACGTAGCGAAAAAATCCATCTTCCCATAGTGTAGGTAATGACTAAAATCTAGACAACACATTTTAGTTCCCAGGAGAAATAACGCTTGATTTGTGTAGGTAGCGTTTGGAGCACAAAACCCGCTGAAAACGTAGTAAGTACTTAATCTAAACAATCCTGAAGTGAAGGTCATCCATTACAAATCGTGAGAGTTGAGCTTCCTCAGAGTTTGGGCGCGTCGTTGTGGAGCTCAACCTCCATTTATAGTTTTAGATGTTTATTCCTTGGTTAGTGTTCACGAGTCTTTTGCTTGGGTGAAAGTTGAATAACGAATGAGCGATGACCGTTAAGTACGAAAAAACGTTAGCACGATAAACTTTGTGCGAAGTAATGTTTGTGCAACAAGCACAACTAATGTGTCTATTAGCAGTTCTTAAAGGCCAAAGCCGCGAAAGTTAATTTGATTTTCATTTTTTTCAATATGCCAATGAGTCTTTTTAGTGCAATTTAAAGATAGTTCCCGGGCACAGATCACATTTGTTTCTGTGTTCTGAGGTTTCCGGGCACAGTTCCCGGGTCAATGCAAACCATATACAATTAGGTACGTCATAAAAATGTGTTCAGATTTCTACGACCGTAAAACAAAAATGATTGCATATGGCTGTGAAGAAATGGCTGCACTATATAAAACCTTAAATAAATACCCGTGTCTTACGTCTCTTGATAAAAGTTGGATATTTGTCATATCGTAAGTATGTCACTGCCAGAGATCACGCGTCGCTGAAAAAGATTTTTTCGAGATACCTATTTCTTATTCTTAAATCTGCAGAAGCTCACGTTCCCGTTCATAGCACGTATTTTATTTATAAATAAGCAAAACTTTCATAACTTTTAAAGTTATGTATTAGAATCACAGTTTACAGCGTAATTTGAAAACCTGAATCTAATGTGGTTCTTACATAGGTCGACTCGGCAGGCGACTAAACTTGCTGGTCAATTTTAGTCCATTAGCGCTTTTAATCGACTATCGCTTGTAAAATCTAATCGCAGAACAAAGGAAAAATGTTTCATGTTCGTGCGCAAACTTATTCCAATGAGGTGGCGATTCGATTTAACAAGCAATTGGCTGTCGATAAAAAGCACTAGTGAACTAAAATCGACTACCATGTCGCCTGCAAGTCGACCCGTATAATTAGCCCAAAACTATTTAAATTAATATAACAATGAAAGCTCAGAATAATATTAGCAAAATCTAACACAGTATTTTAAACTCTTAATAAAAGAAGATTTAACTCTCGTATAAAGAGTAAGAAGAGTTTATTTTCAACTAAATTATTAACAAGTTATACTAGATTTGTCGTGTTCATCAAAATTCCAGGCATTTCCTTTCTTCGAGTTAATGGAGCAAAGTGCACTATTCTACTAATTGCAAGCTCCTTTGCCACTGTTTTGCTTAATTAATTCCCTGGAATGCTTCAGGGATACTAATGCTGGGATGTAAGATGACATCATGCAGGGTTAATTCATTAAATACAGGGTTTGCCAAAACTTTGCCACACGGAGGGACAGTACCTTAAATATTATAGGTATGAAATTTTAGTGAAGGAAAACTTCATTTCGATTTTAAAAATAAAAGGAACTGCATTCAAAGATTTTTGAAAAATCGCCTGCCTTCACCAGGAATCGAACCCACCAAGAAAACAAAAAAATATTTTGTTTATTTTTATGATACCAATCGAAAGGGTACTCATAAGGATTATTTTTTCTTAAGTGACACAGCGTTTTAAACAAAAGGAAGGCCTTGTAATTTAACATTTAATTTTTATTTATTACGGTTTTTATCAATTTGTATGGAATCGAATGCAATTTTTTTTTTAATCTTTAAATGCAGTTTAATTACTTTTTAAAAACATGAAGTCTTCTTTAAGTAAAATTTCGTATCTTCAATATTTAAGGTAGTTTCCCTCCATGTGGCAAAGTTTTGGGACACCCTGTATAGTGTGCTAAAATGAGAAAAGGTATATACTTTAACAGTAGCTTCACTACACGAAGTGACTCGTCAAAAAACACGTCATCACCCTATTAAGAGGTAAATACACTTTGCCATCGATTAATCGATAAAAATTTAACAACCTCATCGAAACAATCTATCAGCACTGATTTTGAAATACGAATGACTCCATTTCAGTCCTTTTATTTACTACAGACTGAAGTTCAAACTACTATATGTGATTTATGGAACGGTCATAAAACTGAAATCGTGAGTCGAAATCGTTACAACTCTATTGCAATAGATGTGTAATATTCAGCTGTAACGTTACGATATCACGTTTAACAAATACGGAATATCGATATCCTTAATTCTGTACGTACACCGACGCCAATTCAAATTGAAATGTTTTAATTATACGAATAAACAAACCCCGATGCGTTGTTTGGGAATTAATGTGTATAAACAAATAAAATTAGATGAATGGAAAAATTGCTTTATTTGGCGTTTTCAACAAAAGAACAATGGACAAAAGCAGTATAGTATATTTGTAACAATGGGTGGTTAAGTTATGCGGTGTTTTGAATTTTTCTTATTCAAACATAATACATAGTTTAAGATGCGTTAGCAGACTATTAAGAGTAATAGAAATACCTACCTACCAGTGGCGAAGGGTCTATACAAGCCGATTCCCGTCGGCTTACCTTTTAGAAGTCCTACCCTACTGATCCACTATGCAGATCATAAGATTTTTTGTAGAATGGCTTACCTTAGCCATAGTTTCAGCCCCTTAACCTTAGAATAATAACACCTAGAAGCCGTATCCTCGTATGCAAAGTGAGGCAACTTATACCAAGCCAGAATGGCTTAGTTTTCAAATTTATATCCTTCATAGGTTAACTAATCGTAACTAAAACCCTTTAATATAGTAATTAGACTTATAAATGTGGGAAAATTGAAACTGTTTTGTACTTAATCGGTATAATTAGGTAATAATGTAGAATAAAAATCTGAAAAAGGAGCCATTTTGGCTGTTTTAGTTGCCTCACTTTTGACAGTGCCCTTTGTAGAGAACTATCGTTCTAGGTGTTATTATTCTAAGACTAAATAAAATAACCCATTGGTTGAAGAATCCAGTTTACTAGTAGAAGAACCATAGTAGCTTTTTACAACAATGAAGAAACTAATTTAAGGGTTAGAGCCTCAAAATATATTATGTTCTGCACGAAATGAACGAACCAAAAAAATATCCCAAGGCCATAAGTAGTCTACCTAAATATGTTTAGGAACTTAAATTTAATTTGCTAAACAGTGTTGATTAGTTTTGTTCTTGGCAAATGCTAACCATCGTGGTCCTACTGAATTTATTCATCCTTACTAATATTATAAATGCGAAATTCCGTTTGTTTGTTTATTTGTTTGTTTGTTACGCCTTTACGTCTTAACTACTGAACCAATCACCACGAAATTTTTACATACACGTTGGCAGAGGTACAGAGAAAGACATAGAGTACCTTTTATCCCGAAAAAACATACAGTTCCCGAGAGATAGCAAAGAAACTGTCCACGCAGACGAAGTCGCGGGTGGCCGCTAGTACAATATAAACTGAACGTGCAGAAGTTTTATTAAAAAAAAACAAATTAACATACTCGCTTCTTCAGAATACCACTGAACATATCTAATTCCGATGTGAAACAGTCGGAAGAAGAACGAATTGATCACTTTTATTCCTTTGCCAATAAAATTTTCATACTACCTTACGTACATTCAAAATTAGATTCACATTTGGATTTGCCAAAAATTCAATAAACTAAATTAAATTCTCGGTCTTCAAGTTGTGAGTTCAGTGTGAATTTTTATTTATTTGAAATAAGCATCGCATGGTTAGATGAATTTCAAACTATTTAATACAAAATCAATAGCTAAACTTTGCTTCTCTCTCAAAGCACGTTTATGATACAAAAAGGTATTGATAATAAGTTAGACGCGGTTTAATAAAGTCACGAACAGTTAAGCTGCTTACGAACAGTAACTTTATACCTATCGAATTTGATAGCAAGTTCGTTTTATAAGCTGTAACAAGTAATGGAATTTTACGTGCAAAACTATGATTAAATTAATTATAGATGCATAGTAGCAAGGTAAGGGAACATGCATAAGGCACCGATTTTGATAAATTTGAGCTTGATCGCTGCGGACACGTATAAAAACATGATGGAACAGAAAAATAAAAAATAAAATGTATTACTTTAGTTTTATCACACATGGGAAAATAACAATTTTTTTTTTCGTTTTCGGATATAATGCACTTCAGTTGGATAGAACATCAAATAGGAAATAATATTTTGTATGACACATATGTACTTAAACGCAATATTTTGGGAGATATTTGAAAATTCTTGACTAACTCCATACTAATGCACTGAAACGTGACATGAGTGACGTCACAAATGTTGACCTTTTTGTATAGAGCGTTTTCAGCGGGTGCTGCTGCGTGCTAACTTCAAGTAACTATATCACGAGAAAAAACACAAGAGAAAAGTTTTAATATTACAGTTGATTTTCTCACGAATTATACTTTTGATTTTGATACAAAAAAAAAATTATGCATGTTCCCTAGAATGTTATTACGATCGTCTTTTGTTCAGGGACGCTGTTATAATCGATTTTCATGTTTCAAAATATTATTATACCTATACTTACTATTTTAATGCAAGTTTTATGTTTTTATCAAATATTGTATAATCGATGTACAGCACAGACTGTCTTCAATATTAAAGTACCATTACTCGAGATTATTCTCAGTAAGTGGGCAGAAAATGTTGTTATTGATGGTTAAGTACTGCTTGTAACACCAGAATTACGGCCATATCTAACGACCCTACTCAATGGGGCAAGAAAAAACATTGCTTCCACTTTTCACTCTACGGGAGGGCTTGAATTGAAACCCCGGGCTATGGAAGTTATTACGAAAAAGAGTTTAGAGTTCATAAATAACAAAGGATTTGTAAGTACTTTGTTTTAAAGCACGATCTTCATATCCGTGTAGGTATTATGCAATAAAACAAAAAGATTAGAAAAACAATTTCACAAAATCTCAAATAAACAACTACCAAATCTGTTCCAAATTGCTCCATCAAAATTAGGCATTGACTTAGAAATAACCACCTGGGTTTATCCTCCGAAAACAATTATCATAGACGGCAGTAAAGCGGCGGGTCAAACGCTAATTAAATTCCTGACGTATGGAGCATTTGGTTTAATTTTGCCGTGGAATCTCTCTGATAATTGTATATTTGTTGGCACTCAAGGTTTTCCTTTAGATTTAGATTTTACGATACAACAAGTTTTGTAAATAACCGTCTGTTGTCCAAAATAAAATAAATAAATAAATTGTCTAGTGTGAACAGTAAAAACTAGACTGGTTAAAATATGAGAAAACGTAGAGCTACATACATTTTAGTATTCCAAAATATTATTTTTGAAAAAACACTTAACTGATAAGCGCGGTTTCGTTAAATTATTTTTGGTTTTTATTTGATTTTTGATTTACCTGATATTTCGGCGCCAGCTCCACGGCAGCTAACGGGACCTAACTACGCTAGTTTTATTTCAATGTAACTACGCACGAAGTGAATATAATTTTGATTTTTTTACTACATAAAAAACCTTTTTTCATCTGTAAAAAGTAGGGTAAGATTAGGTCGACGTCAATAAATTATTTTAGATGTGTAAATCAAAACCCACTCTTGACAACTCTTGACAAATGAAACGAATGAAAAACAAATTGAACTGTATGAAACTAGACTGAAATGTCATCAATAACAGTATGCAATCAAATATTGACTTCGACTATTTTTGTTGACAATACAAATGATCTAACGTTATATTTATTTGCTTGACAGAATAGAAATTGATCAATTTATTACAATATAATATAAAGACTTAATAAGCATTTTAAATGAATAATTTATTAATGATTGCAAACACTTCATAATCCAATCTATTAATTGAAATCAATTTACATGAATTACTTTAGTACATTAACTAAACCACTGAAAAGTTAACGTATCAAAGTAGGTCAATAGTTTAAGTATCTAATTATTAATTAATTTTCACTATCAGAAAATCTCGTCAAATATAGTTAGATATGTAGTTGTATGTACTATCACACATATACACACATACAGGATATTAAGATATCTTTACGAAAATTATAAAAATCTTGAATGAAAAAAATATATGTTGATTGTTGAATGTACAATTTATAGACACGTGTTACATTTCTTAGGTTTAAAATACTCGTAGCATTGCCTTATCAACAACGTGTGTGGCAATAACTCTATCGTATTGTTAGTTCTGTTGACGTGCTTAGATACCATCTCTTATAATAACTTTGAATCTAGGTTATCCGAGACCTAACAACGCACTGGTTTTGTTATTAGGACATATTATTTGTTATTTTTAACGACGTAGGCGTCGTTTATTTCTTTGTTTCTAACTGAAAAACTCCTCTCTCCTTAATTATTAAAATAGTTCGTAATGAATGATTCAGGAAAGTCCGATAGCCTTTTGAAATGTGTCATTTTATGGCGGTTGTATGACCGAAAGTGGCGCCTTCAGAGGTTTTTTTTTATAAGTTCTTAATAGAAAAAGCTTTTTTAATGATTTACGTGGAGTTTTAAAGCCCATGGTCTAGTATTTTTAGAAGATATCACTACATGCCTTGATAGCAGTAGATAGCAAATGTGTCAAAAACGGCCACTTTTAGCAGTTTTGCCATCTACTTCTAGCAGTGACTACGAGGGAATGTAACGATACCGTCTAAAAATACTATACTGTGGGCCTTAAAATTTTCACGTAACACATTATTAAAATTGTGTATTAGAATTATAATATGAAATAAAATTCATCGCGGCGCCACTTTCACTCAGGGTGCCACCTTAAGGCGATCCTCTGTCCGAAAGTGGCACCCTCAGAGGTTTTTATTTAGTAAGTTGTTAATAGATAAGGATTTTAATAAAACTTTTCGTGGAATTTTTAGGGCTCATAGTCTAGTGTTTTTAGAACGCGTCACTTCCCTCGTAGTCATTCGTATAAGTAGATAGCAATGTGTCAAAAACGGCCAGTTTTAGCAATTTTGTTATCTACACGCTACTACTCTTAGTGACTATGAGGGAATATAATGATACCGTCTAAAAATACTTGACTGTGGACCCTTAAAACTCCACGAGAAGTTTTAATAAAATTTTGTATTAGAACTACAATATTAAATAAATTCACCGCGGCGCCACTTTCGGTCAAGAAAGCGCCTTGACAGAAAATAGTGATTTTTCTACGTTTATTTTCATTTGTTTTCTTTTCTCCTTGTAATTGACCAAAACAGAAGATTGGACTATTCTGAGATCTTCTAATAAGATGTAGGGCTAGTCCACAGTGCTATTTCTTTTTTAGTCTGATTACACACGTAGTTTGCACACTATCCCTTTGCCAATTCAGTGGTTACTATTCTCGTACTGGGATAGCGGTCGGGGAATTTCTAACCGAGCATCATTGCAAATGAAAAGCATCGAATAAGGAACTTTCTGAAACAGCACTCGACGTAGACTATTATATTGGTATTGGTATATTATCTAGGGTTATTTGGACGAATTTGTAACTTTGGAAGAAGGGTTTCATTGGGAAATATGGTCATAGGAAAAATTATAATTGTTATAAAAAGATTTGCGTTCATCTGCATTAATAGAACTTAATACTAATACCACTTAATAAGAACTTTAAAGGCCAACTTTAGTGACATGTTTGTTAAGTGACAATAAATGTGCTTCTGTTTTTCCTTGTTGTCACTTAATATCGAGCATGGTATTAAGTGACTATCGAAGAGAAAGTAGTGCCGCATTTCATTCAACCACCACTTAATTATTACATTTACACATTGTTCTGTGATATTTCTCACCATAATAAAACAATCATGTAACTAACAAGGCTACGAATTGTGTTAATGTTATACATAAAGAACGCTATCCTGTACGCAATGAAAATTAGGTTCATCTAATAAAAAGTCAACAGACAATTTAACAAAAACTCAGATAAATTACTTACATATACAATACCAAAACTCAAGAAAATTTAGCAAAACATCACTATCAAAATGTTATCTCGAAAAACGGTAAAACAAATACGAAAGTTTATTCTGCTTTCGGAACTTCGCCGTTTGTAGAAATAACAACGACGAAACAATTTGGGAAAATTGTAATATAAACGACTGTTTTATCGACAGGCTTCAAATAATGTAACTGGAATTTGTTATTAATTGAAGGGTATTTATATAAAAGTTACCTTCTGTTTTTGCAGCTCGGAAAAAATATAAGTACTAAAAGACGTTCCAGAATGGTAACTTTTGAGCATTTCAAACTTGCCGCCTCTGTGGTCTAGTGGTTCGCCCACCCGTGTAAGATGCAGATCCCGGGTTCGATTCCCAGGGGGGGGTACAATTTGTACTCGGTTTGGTTGGTGGTAGGGCTTATTTCAAGTCCGCTTGGCTAGCTACCACCATCTTACCTAAGTCTGATGCCATAACAACAATTTAAAAATTGTTGTGTTCCGGCAGTTAGAGGTAAGATAGCCAGTTCCTTAGTGATGAGGATTCCGGGTGTAGTGCGCTTCCACCTTCGGCCTTATCGTCACTTAACATCAGGTGAGGCAAAGGCATAAGGCAAAGCACTATTCCGTTGGCATAAAAAAAAGACATCGAAAACGCAAAGAAGTTAATAAGTACAACTTTCTATAGTTATTATTTTGGAAATATCTTATTCATTCACTTTTCGTTTAAAAACGTCGAAATAATGGGTCCCATCCTTTGTATAAATTTTAAGAAAACTTATTGTACTTCAGAAGCGCTTTTGTGACATTAGTAATTAAAAGTTTGATTGATTTTTACCGACTTCAAAAGGAGGGGGTACTCAATTCGACCCGTTTTTTTTTTTTTTTTGTTTTTTGTATGTACACCGATTACTCGAAGACGGCTGAACCGATTGAAATGATTCAAACGTTATTACATTAGGTAAACTCCCAAGTTGGTCCCATTTTTTAAAATTTTTAAATCGGTTCAGTACTTTTCAAGTAATCTTGAAAAAAGCACGAAAATAGTATGATTTTGTGTGAACTACCTCGATGATCAGTCGTATGTATAACTTCTTTGTTTATGAACTGAATAAGATAATAATTTTTTGTTGGAAAAGGGATATCTTAAGTGTAGTTCTTTAACCGACTTAAAAAAGGAGGTTTTCAGTTTGACCCGCATGTATGTATGTTTCTCCGCGATTAACTCACGTTTGGCTGAGCCGATTTTAATTTCTACCTAAATAATATACCTACACTACCTAATACAAAAGGTACCTACACTAAAAATAAAAAAATAAAAAATTGTTTAAAAAAACAAAAAACCGACTTCAAAAAACCTACCGCTAAAAAGCAAGAAATAATATTCGTAATAATAAAACACGTCTATTGAAGTCGGGTGGGGCTGGAGTACAAATCCCTTTTTTTATTCTAAAAGCCCCACCCGACTTCAATAGACGTGTTTTATTATTACGAGTATTATTTCTTGCTTTTTAGCGGTAGGTTTATTGAAGTCGGTTTTTTGGTTTTTTTTAACAATTTTTACAGCCTAAAATTTAACAGTTGTATCTTTAGCTGTTAGATGTTAATTTGTTTAATCAACAACTTAAACTTCCGACTGTTACATACAACAAAAAATATTTATGAATAATAATATCACACAAGATTAAACTTTAACTGAAAGGTTGTACAAAGCTGAGCAACATAATATTACCTTATTAACATATTTAATTAAGAACGCGTTTGTTTGCCTTCATATTAATTACTTCTTAGAATTCATATTGCTTATCTAAATATGAAAACCTAAACGTGCGAGCTTTACATGAAGCCATGTGTGTGAAATCTGTTTTAAACCTTAGAGTGTAAGATTTGGAGTTCACACTTAATACATTATTGAGAAAATGAAACTAGTAGAAACCTAATGTGGTGTTGATGGTACAACATATTCGTAGACATAGAACGTCAACTGAATCCACGCTATCAATCTAACCGGATCCATCTGTCAAGATAAACATAATTGATTAGCCTTAATCCTCATTCCATATTACTTAACATAATATATTAGTTTGAAGTAACGGAATAGCTTAAATCTAATGCTCTAATTTTTAATGATATTCCAGATTGATATCATTTATCAAGTTCATTTAAGTGTAGTGTAATAAATGCTCTAAGAGTGTAAGCGTGAGATTTAGTTAATGGTTTTAGTACCTACCTACTTATTTTAAAGAGTTTTATTTTTATTTGTTCTAAGTTGATTATCTGCATTAGATTTAACTTTTTTAACGTATTTATTCTATCGATAAAACTAATACTTAAATTTTACTCTTGAAACTTTCCAAAGAATAATACCAATATTACTCCGAAGCAAGGAACATTTATACTCACAGGGAGCTCCGAAGTTTGTGAACCAAATCAAAGTCAAGAGACTGGCTTTATTTACACTAACGCCATCTGTTGAGTGGCTTATCCAACTAAAACAACAGCGGGAAAACTGTGTTTCACCGCAGCGTGTAACAATTTTCCTCCAACATAGTGATTCTTTCAGTTTTCGCAAGATGTCGTTGCATTTATTTTTCTATTGGAAAACAAGGCGAAGAAGTTCTGAAAGTATATTTCCTCCTAAAAAATAATGTATTTTTTCACCAAACACCAACTAATTACCAAAGTACTTATTACAATAAAACTGTGCTAGTTTCCGTTAAAAAGTGTTTTATTTCAAATTAAAATGTTTTCATAAAAAAGGACTACAAACATCTTGTAGCTTTTACCATAAGGTTCGTTTATAGCAAATGGAAGTTTATAAGCAATTTGTGGTTTTAGAATGTATTGCCTAAGCTTTTATGTCTTATATACCGTAGGTTGCAAAGAAATTAGAAGAATACTTACGTGATATAATTAGTGTAGTACAATTTAGATGCCGGGCCAATATATCATACTTTCCCCTAATGTTTATAGGGATACATCGACAGTAAACTGATCTAGTAATAATACTATGACTAAGGCCAGTATTTATAAACCACTCTCAACGTTTAAATTCACACATGAGATGCTCTTTTTATAGAAACAGCATCTCAGGCATGATCTCAAGATAGCTTTCAACGTTGTGAGCAGTTTATATACGGGCCTTAGTTTCAAAATCGAGCTGTACATCAAACTAAAAATGTATAACAACATTATACTGTAACTGCAGTATTTTTTGTTAGCCTTGTTCGTAAAGTTTTGGTTCCAACCCTCGATATGAGTATAAAGTTTTGCTTCCAACCCTCGTTATGAATAAGAGGCGAATAAACCCTTTCCTCTTTCCTCGTGAAGAGGTAACAAACACACACACACACACACACACACACACACACACACACACACACACACACACACACACACACACACACACACACACACACAAATTTTCGCATTTACCTGTATAATATTAATAGGATAAGTAGGATAAATGGCAAAATGGCGGATTTTATCCTATCCAAAACGTGCAACCGGTGGGTGTTAGGCCCGTATTTACCTATAAACCGCTCTTAACGTTAAGAGCTACCTTGAGATCATACTTGGAACGCTCTTTTTATAGGAACAGCATCTCAGGTATGACCTCAAGACGTCTCTCAACGTTGAGAGCGGTCTATAAATACTGGCCTAAGAGCTCTACCACGTTCTACTTGACGGATAAAGCGAGTGAACAAAATATCTTAGGTAATAAATACGTTTTGCACTATAGACAATCCACTATACTTATAGAAAGGCTGAAAGTAACAATTTAATACATTTTCACAAATTTTCAGTAAAAATAAGGAGTACTTATAACTTTATAAGATTATTTTAATGTTACCTACTGACTCATAAATCAGCATCCCATCTTATAATGTACAATGAACACCAAACATTACCATCTCGAATTTGTTGACATATTTTTGATCATGAATGAAACAATCTTCAGGTGCAAATGTAAATATTTACTTTTTACCCGTTATTGTATGCACTTTCATGCATTTCATGCGTGTTTCCGTATTTTACCGTAAATTGTGACTACTTATTTATTTTTAAAATCCTTTACTTACGTTTAATCTTTCAAACACAAAAAGAGATGTAGGTAATTATTCCGGTTATAACTTGAATAATTTTATTAGAAAATATAAAACTAATCGAGAAAGCTAAGATTTATTTTTAAGACATTGAAATCACAACCAAATCTGAATTTTAAAAACAGAAATAACATTTCATCTCGCCAAATCTTAGTGCATTTAACCAAGTACAAATATTTCTTTAGAACAGTGGAATAACAAGGGCTGTTTACTGACTGTAAAAAAATATTCCAATACAAGGCGGTATTGAAGTATTATTTTAAAATTATTTTTCAAAAAAGAGAGCTCATTGAATAACAAATAGTTTTTGGGGCAATTATACATATATGGGGACAAAATTTATATGATGACGAAAATAATAATTTATTGATATCGTCACAGAGTACTCAATGCATTGACTTCTATATTATTACACTGGACTGGCTGCTGTCAAACTGCTCTTGTGCCTATTTGATTTCCGCCATTTTGGCGCTGTAGGACGTAGCGTGAGCATAGCGTGAGGGACATGGTTCTAAAGTCTGAAGTCTGGAGAGACCATCACGGCAACCATTTTCATTGTACACGTCAAAATTAGTTCTTTAGACTCACGCTAGTGGCGTTTTAAATAGGCACAAGAACTCTGCTGTCAAATCCTACAGACAGCCAATCCAGTTAATAAGAAAAAAAAAATTCATGTCTGTGACTCAATAAAACATTTTATTTTATCGCAGTCAAATTAAAAACCAAACCAAAA
Organism: Agriphila geniculea; assembly: GCA_943789525.1. Lineage (NCBI taxonomy): Eukaryota > Metazoa > Arthropoda > Insecta > Lepidoptera > Crambidae > Agriphila > Agriphila geniculea. The sequence continues at coordinate 15,715,491 of OX038887.1, read as the reverse complement.
TCAAAATAGTGTTTGTTCAAATTAACTCACAATCTAAGTGTTTTCGAATCCTTACTAATATTATAAATGCGAAAGTCCGTTTGTTTGTTTGTTTGTTTGTTTGTTTGTTTGTTTGTTACGCCTTCACGTCTTAACTACTGAACTTTGCATACACGTTGTCAGGGGTACAGAGAAGGACATAGGGTACTTTTCATCCCGAAAAACAGTATTGTTCCCGAGGGATAGCAAAAAATCATTTCACGCAGACGAAGTCGCGGGCGGCCGCTAGTTGTCTATATTTTCCTACCACCACGGGTTCCAAACTTTATTTCGCACCAAAGTTTATTGATTTGCAGTTTATTGATTCCGCAAAAGATCACCAAAACACATGAGTTAACTGCAAAACAATTTATCGATCATAAACTACGGCAACGTTGCGTACATTCATCCTATCGGCATTTCAGTTTTGACCAAAATCATAACAATCATCGTACACGAAACCTAAACATACTGGCTGCAAAACGATCAGTCCAGTTACGGCTTTTGATCATTCAACACCGCGCTATATACTCTGTGGATTAAAATAAAAAATAAAACAGTTTAACACGGGAAGTTTTTTTTTCAATTATGTTATCCGGAACGAGCTGATATGGGAAGTGCAAGAAATACCTGGAGATGACTCGATACACAATAATTGCCGTTTTTTCCATCCTAACTGTAGTCACTATCCAAGTGAGTTTCAGTAACAAAATATTAAATAATCCACAATATTGAAGTGAATGAACCGTTTTTTGTTTGATATTGAAGTGTAGAATTTTAATAACATTGGGTTGGATTTCGAAGTGGTTTAAAAATACATAATACAACTGAATATGCAGTGCTGCTAATAACATGTCATTAAACTTTTTTTTTTAAAGTACACTTATCGAAATGTGAAAATGTGCATTGCCTAATGTTGCCTTTTATCTTCCAGATTTAAATATGTCACTGCCTTTAGGGTAAACCACGAATTTATACTATATTTTTAGGAACTAGCGTCGTCGTGGATTTAAATTGTATCGATATATCATATAGTTAATGTAATATGTTTTATATCATAACAACCGCGTAATAAATTCTATTAAAAATCTAGTTTCAATAGGATTCCATTTAATTGCTTGTTTATGAATATTTTGCGTCCTTTTGAAGCAACATAGAAAGGTTTTACCAGAGCATTTTTTCAGGTTTAAAATATACATATACATTTTATGATCAGATTACACAAAATTATATCAAAATATAAAATATTGTACATATTGGAAACAGATATTTTAGGAAAAATAAGATGTAAATCTAGTCAGTTTAAGTAACAAGATAGCTTGATGTTATTTCATTCCTTTCTTTCGGCAGTTGAATTATTGCGTGTTAAAACTTTATTTTAATAGTGCAAGTTTAATCAATCTCGTGCAATCGAACCTAATTTCAATGTAATTATCATCAAAATTATTCAATAGTTAGGAACCCTCTTACTTTTATTTGTTACAAAGGAACAGTTTACTACTAAATTTCTTGGTTTCCGTGAGCAAAACACTTTTACAAATATAAAAGCCAAGCGTTCGCTAAAAGTCTTTTTCTTTGCAAAGGCTATTTATTTAATGCCGTACAAATATTTTGTGATTATGTCTAGCATTTCCTCTCCGTGTTTCGGCTATAAACTTTATGCTCACTTTCGAGCGAGCGATGATCCTGAAGGTTTTGTTTTATTTTTATTTTTTGTTTTCTTTTGTTTGTTTGATGGCCATTTCTCCGTCATTACTAAAACAAATGACATTTAAATTAGCAGTAAACATTAAGAAGTTTCCGTACCCAAAAGGTAAAAACAGTATCCTATTTAGTAATAGGGTATCGTTTTTACCTTTTTTACTTTTTTACCTTTAGTATTAATAAAGTCCGCTGACCGTCTGTCTGTCACCAAGCTCTATCTCATAAACCGTTATAGCTAGAAAGTTGAAATTTTCGCAGATGATGTATTCCTGTCACCGCTATAACAACGGAACCCTTCGTGCGCGAGTCGGACTCGCACTTGGCCGGTTATTTTTCTTTCCTAATTTAAATGGCGTTTGATGAATACTCAACTACAAAAGGTCACACACATTTTGATATTAATAACAAACTTGCAAGTTGCGTAATTAATTATCGTGCATTAACTACATGAAACTTCAGCAGGTGTGCAAGGTCCTATTCATTAGTGCCACTTGTTTTTTATAAAGGTTTTGAATGCCCGCAGAAATAAAATACCGTTAAAGGAGTTAAAAATATATATTGGTGATGTGGTCTTCAAAAAACACAAAATGTACATTATCATTATAAACTAAGACAAACAAACATGTAAATTGTTACATTTCGAGTGTCTGTACACTTGCCGAATTATCAATTCGTTTTATTGAAACCAATATAGTTTCAATCCATTATATAGTCATTATAGCACATGCTTTGCTTTGTTTGGGACAAAGTGATCGGTGTTGAACTCTTCCGTAATCCAAAGTAGCTTGTACAAATAACATTCCCAATTCTCTAGACGACAGATTTTCAAGACAACCTAATAAATGGGTACAGAGCCCTAATAGCGGACATTCAGGTCCGGACCCAGAAATCCAGGGAGGATATGGATACACTCGTGTCACAGATTAAGTTGCTGATGAAGAACGAAGCGGACAAAGCCATCAACTACATGACTGTTTACTTAGAGCAGATATCGTTGTACTTTCAGGTAATTCCCAAATAAAAAATAGAAAAACATACACCGTAAATTTTTAAGTATATCTAAAAATGAAATGGGGATATCAGACCATATTTCTGAATATGAATATGCAGTTAAAAGTTAAAAAATAATAGTTTGAAAATATCGGAAAGAAATCTTGATTAATTGGCAAACTCACAAAAATAACAATGCGTAGACACATTATTTTCATGATTTACAAAGGTAAACAAGATAGCCTCTTTTGATTACGCGCTAGTAATTCTATGAATGAGCTCTAAATCCAGAAATCAGTAAAATTTTGGGACATAAGCAAACCTCAACATCTGGACCAATTATTAAATATTGAAACTTTAAACTGTACATACTCGATTAGAATAGGAAAGAGATACACTCATTACATTTTTAGATATACTTAAAAATTAACCGTGTATACTAACAGATTAAGACGCAAATAAAAAGCTGCCAATTGTCGATTTGTATTTGGCATTAACAGAATATAACATGTAAACATACCAAAGTTTATTCTTGATACTAATAATTAACTAAAAATATTTTAACTTCAATGCCGCCCACATAGTACCTATAGTTACCTACCAAAATTTTTTTTACATTTAGTCCTTTAAAATGATATTCAAACATATTCTCTATAATTAGAAACTCCTCTACTAATTTAAGAAGCAGACCCTCGGTTTTTAATTTAAATTTTATCTGCGAGCGAAAATAATTAAAATGCTCTTTGTAGTACAAAGTAGTCTACGTGAGCAGTTTTAATACCACACGTTTTTCAAAGCGAGGACATCATCTAATAAAAAACCGGTCAAGAGCGAGTCGGACTCGCGCACCGAGGGTTCCGTACAATCATAAATATATTTGGATATTTTAGTACAGTCTTTAAAAAAGTAGGATAAACGGCAGACAGGTGGAAGGGCGAACAGGCGGACAGTTAATTTACAAATAACCACAGCTGCTTATGGTGACTGAAAAACGTTTCAGCCACTCCACATTGCAAAATGTGTATATTACTAGGCCATCAGCCATTTTAATGTCCCCACTGCTGGGGCACAGGCCTTCCTTATGGGTGGATAATGAGGACGGGCCATAACCCACCACGCGGGCCCAATGCGGATTGGTGGGTGTTAACGACTGCAAATGCAGCCGGGACCAACGGCTTAACGTGCCTTCCGAAGCACGGAGGAGCTCGAGATAATAAATTTTTGGTCACCCATCCCATGACCGAACCTTGCGAACGTTGCTTAACCTCCGCAATCGCTGGTCCAGGCGCTAAACCACTGCGCCACCGAGCTCCTCGTTATTATTATATTACTATATAGTAATATATATAATTACTTAGTAAAGTATGAACTTATTCTTCGTTTATTCGTACGGCAAATAGTAGGTAATTATATTAGAACCAGCCACCAATTTATTATTGTAGTGTTAGGTTGCGCCATCTCTTGACCGATAGTGGAACTATTTTTTGCCCTTAGGTTAGCATGCTTAGGACAGCGCCATCTGTTGACTGAGAAAGTAAAAAATTTTTGTTTGTTTTTTGAATTTCTAAAAAAGTGTGTTATATTGAGACATCGTTTTATTTTTCCTGTAATCTTTACATAAACTACTATCACATAGAATTATTTCAGATTTTTCTCTTTGCAAACTTCGGAGATAAGGGGGGGAACGGTATTTTTTTTACATTTTTCATCATAAGTCGAAAACTATGCGGCCTAAGAAAAAAGAAAAAAATGTTTTAAAATGTGCAAACAGCGCTCTTTCATATGATACCCCACATGCCCTAGTCACCTCACTTAAAATTTTTAAGACCCCTTTTCAGTCCCTGTTGTAAAAAAAAATATTGATTTTATTATTTCTTTCTTATTTGCAAAATAGTTGGGCAAATGTCATCTTAAACTATTCCACATTTCAAGTTGATACCATTAGTAGTTCTCGAGATATCCAGCTGTGACAGACAGACAGACAGACTGAGTCACACCATAAGGGTTCCTTTTTTACCATTTTGGTACGGAACCCTAAAAAGCGTTATTTGTGACAAATGAAAATCGTAGCGTTTGCTTTCGTGCCATTTTTTTTTGCCAATGTTATGTTACCTATAACCTTGTATAAACAATTTTTCAGGTTATAATTCACGACAGGAAACCTCGAAACGGTACCTACTGCAAAGAGAGTATAGTGAAACTCCTCGGTGAGAATTTGCAGTTGGCTGATGAAAACGTCACGTTATGCCTCGCTTTAGGCTACCAAAGAGTACAAAGGCTACCAGGTTAGTGCACAATTTCCTTTGACAACTATGATATTTATTATAAAACTTCTATAAAGTGCTCGAAAAGTATGCAAAAAAAAACTAAGTAAACACGAGGTGTTCAAGATGTAAGATCTTAAGACATTAGATATTTTCAGTTCTGTTATTCTCAAGTATACAATCAGTAGATCTAGTACCCATTGGACCAGCAAGATTCGAGCCAAAAGCAAAATTGCGTATGAAACACATTTAGTTTCACACTCACGCAAAGTATTAGAAAAAAAACTAGTATATCTATTTTATTTCTAAATAAATGGCTACCATAGTCTTTTGCCATAAACAAAAAGTGCCGTTAAACATCTGAATCAAGCAATGTTGACTCATTTCTTTACACAGCGTGTTTACGGAAAGTCCTATGCTCACACGGACCCATTGTCACCGTACGGCACAGTTTTATTTTGTGCCGCTCTTCCATGTTTGGGCTCACCGCCGCCGTTTCCTATTGTGCAGTTTGTGTCCAAAACAAACCAGCCCGTAATAATAGCAACTTGTAAATTGTTTTGGATACGGGCGACGTTGCTTATCCTTATTATACATTTGTTGTGACCTAGTTTGACTTAGGTGACAGGAAATTAGAAGTAAACTTGTAACTGTGTCGGTAACGATGAATTTTGGTAGGTAAGTTTATGATACAGAATTTGGAACATATAAAAAAATAAAATTGAAATCTTTTACTGCTCTCTAAATGATAATAAAAATACGATAAATCATTGCACCTATCCCAAAAGTGACTTAAGCACAGTGTTACGGAAATCATAAGCAATCAATTAGATAAACCAGCCCCCCTACCCAAATGGCTAACTTTCTATTCGTTTGAACGCTACGCTTACTTTTAAAGCTGAAATATGAGCACTACATGATTAAATCACATGTCGCAAACTTATGTCAATCACAGTCTTCGATGTATTGTATAGAATTGTCAAGCTTACGGCAGGTAATTTTATAGTTTACTGCTTATTTTAAAGTTTTAATAGTAAGCGTAGCGTTCAAACGAATAGAAAAGTGGCCATTTGAGTAGGGGGGCTGGGTTTTCAACAGCAACGAAATCAATTTTAGCGTTCCATTCGCTCGAAAGCGCTCATGGCAGAACTTGACAGACTAATCTTATTCGATCACGTTTGTTAAGCAACACTCGGTCCGATCAGGTGTCGGATGGGTGACCGTTAAGTGGCATTACAACTGAGCGCTTCCGTGCTTTGGAGGGCACGTTAAACCGTCGGTCCCGGCTGTTGTCATTTGATAACAGTCGTTAAACCAAGCTAGAGGCCTTACATGCGGCCTGATAAACTCTATCACAAAAAAGTGGCCACTAATCCTCATACGATAAGAAGAAGAAGCGCTCCATTCATTTAACCGCGCGAGTAAAGGTTTAAAGTCACTTAAAATTGTTAATATTTCACATAACACAGAGAAGTTGCAAGTCCACTTCGAGACCCTGGAGAACCTAAAGAAGTACTCCGCCTCGAAGCTGTTTGAATGCCAGAAGCAACAGCAAGTAGGTGGAAACTGCTCCCACGAGAGCCAAGATTTGGAGAGGACCGTTGTAAGTACAGGCATATATGTATAGCGGTGGCTATTTTCATACAAACGAGGTAACTTTGAAGCCTTAGTTCTCCGCCAAGGATTGACCTAGATGTGATCTAATGATGGTCATCCAGGTAGTGAATGGAGGAGATTCAGATCGCCAACTGATCTGATCAGCATTCTAAGAGATATGAGGATATTTTTAAAAAAACCTTGAAAAAAAGCATTAAGATGTATGGAAATCCTGCAACTGAAAACTGTGATCCTTATATCTCTTAGAATGCTGATCAGATCAGTTGGCGATCTGAATCTCCTCTATTCACTCCCTGGCTGGGCATGACTATCATCAGATCGGCTCTGTCAATCCTTGGCGGAGAACTAAGGTTTTTAAGTTACCTCGTTTGTATGAAAATCAACTGGTGTCCTTAATTATCTAGCCATCACTGTATGTATATAGGTAAAACTCAAGAAAAATGAAAACTGTATTGAAAAATCTCTTCAGTAAAAAAGAAAGTATTGAAGATGTTTATTGAGCGAGAGATTGAACCAAGTTTTCTTACCATAAAAATAATTTATGAAACAATAGATTTTTCCACCCCAGCACAAATCTCTAGAGAACAGCAATTTGAACTATCTACACCCTGAAATTTTAATCATTTTGTTCCCGCCGTGGGGTGGTTCCACTCATGATTACAAGCAACTTTTACTAAGGGGCCAACTCTCCTGCTCGCAAAAAAAATTAGCTGTTCCATGCATTAAGGTCGAGTAGGTACTGCACTTTTGTATGGAACAGCTATTTTTTTTTGCGAGCAGGAGAGTTGGCCCCATAGTAAAAGTGGCTTGTAATCATGAGTGGAACCACCCCACGGCGGGAACCAAATGATTAAAATTTCAGCGTATATACACGAGCACATACACAAGCGAATACCTTCTCGACCTTAATGTATGGAACAGCACATTTTTTTTTCGCTATATCTGAGTTGGTCCCATAGTAAAAGTTTCTTGTAGTCATGAGTGGGCTACCACACTGAGAGAACCAAATGATTAAAATGTCATGATGTATTCATTGAGCTTTAAATTCTCTTTTTTTTTTCTTTTTTCCCAGTTCCTGTACGAAACTTCTCCATTCCCAGTGGTGATGGCAGAGATTGCCATCCATGGCTTCAAAGAGGTGTCTGACCTGAGCGTCTGTCTTAAGGACATTATATCCAGAATGATGACCCACTCTGTGAAGGTTATCGGAGACTTCAACAGGTGCATTCACAACATTGAAATGCCTAAACTCAAGTACCTACTCAAATTCATGAAGAAATACGCTTAGTGATCAGTCCATCAGCATTGTACACAGCATTTCTAATGAAAATCATTTTTTTGATTTACTCACGGCTGAATATTGAAATATTACTCATTTAAGAGATTTTTAATTAAAGGAAGAGTCGACTAGTTAAATACAACGAATGTTCTTTTTGGCGACTATTCCATTCCCTATTTTGACGTAATTTGGTTAGTCAACCAACAGCTGCTATTTTAAAATATTGGTCAAAATTAACTAATTTACGTACAGTTGTGCCTGTAGCTTAGTATTAGATGAGATTTGTTTAAAAGTTCCGCTATAACTGTTTGAGATAGGCAAGTAAATTAAGTCCGAATCACCTTCATCCAACTTGGAAACATAATATTTTTTTATTGAAAAAGACCAGTCTCTCTACTGGAAAAGCAAGGTGTAGTGTGATTATTATTATATGTATTCATATAACAATGAGAGTAACAAAGGATTGATTAACATCAACTTAATTAAACTTGTGTTTGAATGAATTGAATTAACAAATTGTAAATAAGATTTATTTGAATAAATAGGATAAGGTTGCAATACATAATCAATAACTGACTTTATTTCAACATAATGTAAGCAAAATTTTTATAAATAGTATACAAAAATATTGTAAGTATTTATTATATTTCTTCATTTCAGTATTTCTTCTAGCTAAGGATGTTTCCTTTTCTTTAAACTTTTTGTTAAATAGCGTAACGTAGAAGGTGATATCTATAGACCTCAACTGTCGAAACGGAAATAAAAGAAACGGATTCTTTTCGGTTCGACAGATTTTAGTATCGTCAAATATTTGTTTCGACAGCGTATCACTTTTTTATGTCAAACTACAGCTACGTACAAAATAAAAGACAGGTGTATTAATATTTTTTATCTACTCTCATATCGTAAAATTCGAATTATGAATTTCAAAACGAATTTATATTGGCATACTTTATACACGCAATACCGAAAAAAAATTAAAAAGTTATTTTATAACATACCTTCGCTATACTAAAGTATGCTATAAAATAACTTTTTTTCTCATTACGATACAGGGCAAATCCAAGAAGAAGGCAGTGCCGCGATATTAAAAAAAAAACAATGATATTCCCATATACTTTCCATGATCAAAATGTACTCTATGGTGATCGATGGCTTAGCGTACCGATCACTCTGCTGGAATTCACTCATTTAATTTTTTTTCTAATAGAATACGCGCCATTTATTAATTTTAATTTTTACTTTTGCTTAAAAATTTCTGATAGTAGTAAGTGTGAAGAAAGACTCCCAGATATTTTAGATGCTGCGACGAAACAACGTCTTACTTTACATAGGTAAGTAACCTACCTAAATCAAAGTCGAGAAACTACTTACTCTTTTTATTATTGATATTTTATTTTGTAGGTTCAATCACAAATTGTATGAGAGTAGATAAAGTTGTGTATGAAACTGTACATAACTAGGTATTAAAACACTCGTGTGATACTATTAAAAACCTCGCCTACGGCTCGGTTTTTAAACACACACTCATGTTTTAATACCCCTCATTATGCATCAGTTTCATAAACTACTATTATTGGTGGTAAATAAAAAACAGAAATTTTAAATTGTATAAGTCAGGTAAAGCCAATGGCAATCTAGTGATGAAAGATTATTAAATTAAAATAATTATAAAATAAAATTATGTTAAAAGGATTTTAAACTTGTAAATGCGGATCCTTATAAAAGTAGTAACAAAGTTACCGCTGAAATATTTATAAATAATAATTGTATTATGTTGAATTTAAAAAATATAATTAGTGTTTATTTTCATTTCGTCAGATTTATGTTAGATCACGTTTTGACAGATTTTCTTTATGATTGTACTTTTTCTGTCAAAACAAAAACCTGGCGAAACAAAATCCGATAAAACAAAAATCTGACGAAACGAAAATATGTCAAAACGGAAATAAATGAAAAAACTGGGTAGGCTGTATTTTGGACTACAGCCGCCAGACGCCACCATCGCACTGAACTAATTAATGTGTATAAAATGAATAAAATAATTTAACAAAATTAATTATGCTTTATTTATTGTATTTAATTAAATAATCGTCGAGTAAGTTAAAGTTCAATTTAAATCACACAAATCAGTCTATTACTTTTGGATTTACAGCTCTTACTGGGCGCTCTCCACCAACGCTAATGGGAATTGTCTGGAAAAAATCAAATAGGCTGATTTTATGGGTATTAATAAATTCCCTTATTGATAGGAAAAACTTTCAAAAAAAATTACTTCGTTTTAGCAAAAGTACGGGAGTAACAGCAGAATGGAATTGATTCCTTGGCCACTACCTGCCACAACCACAACATGATATTTAAAAAAAGTTTCGATACAAAATGTTTTATTTTTATTACATGTGGTTGTGGTAGGTGATGGTTAAAGTACAATCTCCATTTCTGCTGTTACTTCCTTACATTTGTGAAGACGAAGTTTTTTTTTCAGGCAACTGGAGTTTCTGAAACTTTTATCTATTAATGAGGGAACTTTTCCTAGCTATAAAAATATTCAGCAAGTTGGTTTTTTTTCAGACATTCCCCATTACATCACCACTGCAAATGTTAACCGAATGAATCATATGTATACACACGAAGAAAGGCTGTTCTTCTAAGATTTATTTACTTCAACGCTGTATATAGTTTGCTAGTTTTTAGGTGGTGTCGAATCCTCAGTGGAAGTGTCAGCCAACTCGAAATTAGAGACATACATGGAAATTCTTGATTTTTTTTTCACAAAGTTCAATGTATTTTTCGATCACATTACACAAACTCCAACACAGATGGTACTATTTAAATAATAATGCATTCTATTCGTTTCGTCGAAAATTCATGAGACCGCGGCTGACCTGATTTGTCTGCAGTACTTCCCTATGCATTGGCTTGAATTCGATCTAGTGAATCAACAATGCCAAGTAAAGAACCAATTAACGTCAGAGAAAATATGATCTCAAAATATTTAGATTTTTAATGTCAATTAATTAATATTTAACAACAACAGATGAAAATAGAACTTAAAAAAGAGAATAAAAGGATTACTAAGACAAAGATATTTATCCAATTGCCATGACGACCTGAGTGGTGCAATGATCAACATGCCGCCTACCACGCAAGAGGTCCCGGGTTCGATTCCCGGCCGAGCAGAAATTGAAATGATGAATTATAATTTCTGTGACGGGTTTGGGTGTTAGTATGTATAATAAGTATATATTTAAAAAAGTATACTAGTGAATCCGTGAGCTGTAGACCTCGCGATAAAATAAAATAAAATAAAATGTCGCCATGAAGGTTTTAAAACACACACGATATTTGGAATATATCGTACAATTCACATCCGATATTCGTCACATCGCTGGGAAACAAAATGATGTCGCCGACGCCCTGTCCCGCCTAGAAGATATAGCGTGCTCTTCACCTATCGATTATTTTTCGTTATCAAAACGACAAAAAGAAGACAAAGAACTACAAACAATGATGGAAAACAAGAAGCACGAATTCAAAAATATCATCATGCCCGGCACTACGATACCTATCATCTGTGAAACGTCGACAGGCACAGCTCGCCCCTACATACCGCCAGAATTTCGGGAAACAGCCTACAAAGCACTCCACAATCTGAGCCATCCTGGGATACGAGCTACGAGAAAAATAATAACCAAGCGTTATTTTTGGCCGTCAATGAATACCGATGTATCAACTTGGACTCGAACCTGTATACCTTGCCAGCGATCGAAGACACAACGACATACACATGCACCGATAGCAAAGTTTGAAAAAGTCAATCGACTATTCCATGTTAATTTAGACATTATCGGGCCCTTAAGTCCGTCCGATAATAAGAGATATTGTCTCACGATGATCGACAGAGCAACTAAGTGGCCGGAAGCGTACCCGCTGGAAGAAATAACTGCCGAAAAAGTAGCCGACGCTTTTTATACAGCCTGGATATCAAGATTCGGCTGCTCTGCTATCGTGACCACAGACCAAAGCCGACAATTTGAGTCCGAAATATTTAAAGCACTGATGCAGCGACTTGGAATCCAGCGCACACGAACAACCGCATACCACCCGCAATCAAACGGAATCATCGAGCGCTGGCACAGAACCCTGAAAGCCGCACTCACAGCACGTCTTCAAAATAACACCAAATGGACGCGCGAGCTACTAACCGTTCTATTGGGGCTAGTATCCAAGTATTCGCAGCTAGATGATGCTTCTAATTTTGATAATTTTTCAAAATGGGTGAATATTTTTTTTGTAAATTTGGAAAAATAGTAGTGTATCAGTTGTCTAGCACCCTTAATACAAGTTTTGCTTAGTTTGGGACTTCGATGGCGCTATGTGAAATTGTCCAAGAATTTATTATTATTATTATTTTAGATTTTTCAAATTCAAACACTCAATTAAAATTTTAGTTTAGTTTAGTTTAGTTTACCCACTGATGCACTTGCTTAAAGTGCATTACTAGGTCTTATGTTTGTAATAAAAATAGAATTAACTAATTAAAAACAACATCTAAAAATATATATATTCAAGTAGGATATTTAATCTCAATTAATTAACCTTTATCGAACACTTTTGTGTTCGATATTCAAGATTTTGTATCAAATACAAAATCTTAGTAACATTCTGACACACACATTTTTCGAAATTGCACACAATGGGAAATATACGATTTCGATGAAATGGATTCGATATTAAGCTTGTATTCAGGGGAAAATGATATTTCCTGTGTGACTCAAGAATTTCAATTTGACGTCGTACTGTTTATTATTATAGTATTTTTTTATATAAAATATCTGTTTCATATAAAAATAATCTGAATTTTATTGCTGTTATTGGTCTCATTTTTAAACGACTTCAAAAAAAGGAGGAGGTTCTCAAGTCGACGGTATTTTTTTTATAATTTTTTTTTTAATGTGTTTTACCATAACTCAGTCGGTTGTTATCCGATTTATACAATTCTTTTTTATCTCAAAGAACATAGTTCGTGTGTGGTCCCATAAAAAATTTACAGAGATCTGGCTGGTAGTTTTTTCATAATCCTGAAAAATGTCAATTCTTTAGCTTGCCATCACACATGTTTTCACCGATTTTCGGACATAACATCTTTGTTTATGTACCGATTTAGATGATTCTAATTTTGTTTGAAAGGGTATACTTCAAGAGTGGTCACATTTTATTTTAATTGATATTGGACCTTGAACTTCGAAGATACACAAGGGAACTCCTCATATTCAAATAGTACATGTAAAGTGATTTGAATTTTGGTAGTTTTATGACAATCCAAAACAAATCAAACCATGGTCTGCGATGCAACGTTGCTACGGACGACGGACTAGACTTGGACTACAACTCCTCAAAAACAAACAGCGTAAATTTGGAAATTGAGTTGTGGGCATTTTACCATTGAAAATATTTTATACAGTTAAAAAATATTTACATGCTTACATACCTACCACTAAAAAGTTGAAAATAAAAAACTTTTTTAACAAAAAATAAAAACCTCCTTCAAAAAACCTGAAACAAAAAGAGCTTCAAAATTAAATACCTCCAAAAAAGCGAGAAACTTCAAAAAACCTGAAACAAAAACAGCTTCAAAATTAAATACCTCTAAAAAAGCGAGAAATAATATTCAAATCATTAGTTACGCATAACTTTATTAATAAAACACGTCTAATGAAGTCGGTTGGGGCTTTTAGAAATATAAAAAAAATAAGTTGTCTTCCAGCCCCACCCGACTTCAATAGACGTGTTTTATTAATAATGTTATGCGTAACTAATGATTTGAATATTATTTCTCGCTTTTTTAGAGGTATTTAATTTTGAAGCTGTTTTTGTTTCAGGATTTTGAAGTTTCTCGCTTTTTTGGAGGTATTTAATTTTGAAGCTGTTTTTGTTTCAGGTTTTTTGAAGGAGGTTTTGTGTAAAAAAGTTATTGGTAAAAACATAGTTTTTTAAGCACGTATTAATTAAGTTCCTACTGGTTATCGAATTTCAAAACAAATCACTGTCGGGATACAATGTAAGCTCATCAGGTTTTAGGTCTATACAGGGTTATTAGTAAAACACCAACGACCTCGCAGGAGTAAATTAGTAACATTATATACAACAACATATTTTGTTCAACGACTTTTCCGAAAACCGACAAAAATAATTCGACTTTCCATACAAATGTCCCGAACAGCTGATTGAGTTTTGTATGAAAAGTCGATATTGTCGATACAATTATAAACCGATTTTAGAAACTCTTTTTTTGTTTGAAAGCATCTTATAGTTACAAATCGGTCCTATTGTCATAAGGTCAGGATCTGATGATGGGGTTTTGGAGAAATCAAGAGATTTTTTCAAATATTATAGGCACCCCTATTGCAGCATTTGCTTTCGGGAAGTACCTTTTTGGTGAAGTGGAACTGATGATGAAGACCATAGATGATCATCGGAACTATTCAATACTTCGTCGGGAAAAGCAGCATTTTGTAAAAGGTGATGAGCCATTGACATAAGGCTATTATAACTTAGATAATATCGTCGCTAAGTATACCATACCAGAAAAAGTTGACTTTTTAGACGGATTTAATTTTAAGGCGGTTTTTTTTATCTTAAGCCTATTATATTCTTGTCTCTACTGTAGGAGCCATAGGCCTTCATCAATCATAAAGATCACGTTAACAAGGTCACAATATATATAATACCGTTTCGGTGACCCATCTTAGGAAAGTCCTGTACGAATGGTGCTTAGCCTCGACGTTCACTTCTTCTTTTTACATGACTACCCAAAAAGGAGTGTATATGTATTCAGGATTCATGTGAGTTTCTTTATTCCACCATAACTTCTAAATAGTTCAACGGATTTGGATGTATGGGGTATCGTTAGAATTTTTACATCATTCCGAGTTACACTGGCTATATTTTTTTTTTTTAAATGTCAATATGGCGACTGTACGACGCCATTTTCAAATGTGAAAAATATATTTTTTTCCACAAATATTACAATATGGGCATCAAATAAAATGCCTTAATGAGCACATTTCAAAACTATATAAATTATCAATAAAATTTATATAATAAATAAATAAAATAAATTTAAAAAAATATTAAAAATACGACTGCCCCACCAAAACCGAACTAAAAAGTTAAATAACAAGTGTCATTGCAGTCGCGGGGCCTCTTTGATTAAAATTTGTTCCACAAAACGGTCCCCCTATCCGGTCCTGCAATGACACTTGTTATTTAACTTTTTAGTTCGTTTTTGGCGGGGTAGTCGTGTTTTTAAAATTTTTTAATTTATTTATTTTTAGTTATTCATAAGTTTGATCGAGTAAAGTCATATAGGCTTCTTATGAACGTAGGTAGGCATTAGGCATGCTGGCATGCATCATAATTAGTGCTAAAGTGCTGTGAAAGGCTAAATTTATTGGACAGTGAACATTTGTAGAGCTTTACTGTTAACAGATGATAGATTAAAACGATAAATTAACGTTTTGAAAGCATTTAGCGGCTAACACAACTTAAAGCCAGCAATGCTTTCTGCTAATGACTATATCTTGTCCCGGGAGATAAATATATTGGTAACATAAATGCAGTCAGTTTCATTTAACCGGTTTAATGTAATTTAACAATGTCATTATATAAAATAATAAAATTATATGTGTATTCGTAGTAACATGACCATGATTATAACACGATAAGCTTAGCCGATATGATATCTTAATGTAAGTAATCTGTAATGTAATAATAATAATAATAATAATAATAAAAACATTTATTGACATAAAAAATACAAGGTTATTTTAACATATCATACTTAAATGAGCTAAACATCTTTGAAACAATCATATGACATCTGCACCCGAACTAGTTAAAACTGTATCTCGGGCACAGCGCTCTTACTAGGACTCAAATTCCCTAGATGTAAATAGTTCAACGCAAGAATATTTATGTTAACATAAAAAACTTAAAACTTAGTAAATGTAAGAGCTTTGTTTTTATTTTTAATTTAAATATGACGTTTCATTCACAGTTTCTGACGAATCTATAATTTCTTAAATATGGAAAGTAGCTAATGTAGACTTAGGAAATGTTATCTAGGATTCAAATTTTAAAACTTACCAATGTTATCGGAATGTCAGCAGAGCACGGCTGATATTTCAACAGCCTACTAAATCTTAAAGTTCGTTGAGCCATTGTCAAGGGGCCTACGGGTCGGGACACATGGATGAGCGGAGAGGGCGGCGGGTGCGCGGGCGGCGATGACGGCGCCGGTGGTATGTAACGACGCACAGTCTCAAGAGGTACCGTTCTGGCTATCAAAGAGTCACTGCCCACCGAAGTGGCACTACCACTGAACAAGTTCATCAAATCGCCTATAGAACCGCCACCACTTGAACCACCGCCACACTTTAGTTTATCCAAATCCGTCAAACTAGAACCTCTACGCACACGAAGCCGCGAACCGCTCGCAGCCGAGCGATTCTGGAACGTCTGTTCTCGTCTTATGTCCGCCTCGCTCGCCGCTTGCACCTTACGACTACGCACCATTTTGAACATAACTTTTACAACTTAACACTGTAAAGTCTGCACACCCACTGAACGTTAACACCTGGCCTGAAGAAATTTGCATTCGAATTGCCGATAGCTGCGCTCGCGGCACGTAATCAATAGGGCCACGGCCGCCCGCAGGAAGCCGCTATCGCGTCCTCGCATGTTTCCGCCGCCATCGCTTGCGCAACATTTTTGAATCGGAACAAGTTTTGAATTTCGAACGAGTTTTCCTTTTCCTGAGAGTGTTTTCGGTTCAAAGGCTGTTTTGTAACTGAACGAGTGCGTGTCGTGTGTGCGTATGGACCGAGCAACTCAGCTGGACTAATGAGGTGATCCGGTTCAAAGGCATCGCGGGACGCGGCAGGCGACCGCTACTTAGCCTCCAGACAGCGGGATACTGTGGCAACGGATACGTAATAAAGCAAATCTCTTCAATTTAACCTAAATTACCCTGAGGTCTTTTAACAATAAAAGAAAAATAATTGTTGCCTGTTATGCAAACAAGGATTCTGAAGGAAATGCTAGACTGAATGTTGTTTTTAAGAATTTGGACAAAATAATATTTTATTTAAACTTTCCGGTGTTATAAGATTGTGATCAATATTATTGTTGTATCTATTAAATGTAAATATACTTTTATTTATGAGGATCAGAAAATAATGCAAAATTCAAAGGTTTTGCAGAAATCAAAAGTGATTTCTTAACAACATTAATGTATTCAGCCCCTAATAAATAAAAAATATCAAAAAGATAATTGCAAAAGTACTCCTCTATACAGCCGTATAAATCAAATAGATACTCGTAAATGAGATAGCTTGAGCTCTCATGTATCCTGTGCTAATCAAGCATGACTCATTTTTGTCTATAAATAAGATCTTTGCGAGATACCAATATTACCCTTCCATATATTTAACCAGGGTTGCCAGGTATTCGGTATTTTACCGAAACGTTCGGTATTTTAGCACTTTGTTCGGTGTTCGATATGCCAAAAATACCGAACTATGGGCGGTTCGGTATTTTTTTCAGATTACGATCCAACTGTCAGATTTGACGCAATCGGCAATCGATGTTGCCGCTTTGGGCACACGCTCACTGTTCTCGAGCCATTTGCGGATTGCAAATCGTGCATGATATTTTCCATTAGGGGCTCTACCGCGTAACTACCTATATTAATATAAAGTTCATTTAAATGTTGACACTAAAATAGATTTTTTTATGGCTTTTTTTGTTGATTTGTTTGTTTTTTTTGCAACGCAGTTAGTCTCAGGCAATGTTTTTTTTTGTTCACTGTTCGGTATTTATTTGAAAAAGACCTGGCAACCCTGTATTTAACTAACATGTGTCTATAACTTGATGCCAAATTAAACATACCGAAACACTATCTTAAGTTATCAAGTAAGTTATAAACTACTTGTCAGTTAATATAGAAGCCATAAAGCTCAATCAAGCGACATTTTATGGCAAACTAGTTGACTCGTGTTAACCATTTACCTAATTGGCAATTTGGCTTTAGTGACATAACACTAATTAATAAATATTTATTTGTATATCCAAACTTGAAGCGAAAACTGCTCATATGAATTAGATTATTGTAACAAGTGAAAATGTTAAATTTCTGGAGTCAACTTCAACACAGAAATTCTGTTCAGGGGGCTAATTGTCTAATTTCAAAATTTATCGCAATCACTTTCAGGATGTGATACATTGATGCTTTTTTTTTGGCACAAATAAAAACTTACCAAAGAAATGCAGCAATGTGTCACATCCATCTGTCAAATGAAAGCGATTGCGATAGATTTTGAAAATTAGACAGATAGTAAGCAGGTTCCTTATAATAATCTAACACGGTTAGGTTACAAAAGATTATGTTAGAAAACACTAGGTTTAGGTTAGGGTTACACTTAGGTTTAGTCATAGGCGTAGTCAGGTTTATTTGTTACCTTACTAACAAATAAACCTGTGGCGATTGTTTTATGTTTTTGACGTTTTAAACATTTTACTATGTTTTGTTTCAAATAAGAAGATTGTATTTTGGATAATATTTATCGCTCACGCAATTAGTATTCCTACTTTACCATACCAATTAACTAAATAAATACAGATAAGCTATCAAACAAAACGAGGTGGTTGTTTATAGCCTATCTTTACCCTTTTCCTATCAATTAACTGCAATCAAATTAAATTATAGTGGCGTGAAACTGAAACTCACCCACTTAAATGAGAACGCTGTGGCAGTGTCATTGATCTCGGTTTTATATAATCTATATTGTTGCACATTATTTACGCACCTTTAGTACAGCCTTGTTAAACTCAAAATCATTGGTGGGCCAAATGCATATTGACCGTAGAATCAGTGGGACGCAAAACCACCAAATCTTACTGTTAAGGGGGGAGAGGAGGGTCTTTAAAATACGACGCTTGGTCACAGGGAGGGGGGAAGGGGGCCTATGTTTTGTCACGTAGTCAATATTGTCAATGGAAATCTGGTTCTTTTTTTCAAGTTGTATTGAAATATGGCACGCAGCGAAATTTTTTTTCTTCTTGATACATTTTTTCACTTGTTATTGTATGTAAAATTATAATACACACTCTTGGCATTACGTGGCAAGCGCCTTACTAATGAAAAGACAAAAATGAGCAAATTTTTTTTAGATTTCTGTTGAAAACGATGTAAAACCATTGTCTATGAACTAGGGGGGAGGGGGGGGGGGGGGTCTTGGCATATACTACGGGTGGTCACCAAGGGGGGGAGGGGGGTCAAAAATGGTAAAATATGGGTCACGTACTATGGGTACGTTCCCTAAAGTGTTACATTTTGAATTTAAATGTTATTGAGACACGCTTGCGGGTCGCATCAGGAGGTTGTTTTTAAAATTATACCGGGCAGCAGTCAAACGTGTAAATGGCCGCATGCCGCATGTTTGACATGGCTGTTCTAATAGGATATACTCATTTTAAAAATAATATTCACTAAATATGCATGTTTTTACGCAAATTATAGATAACTTTCTTTGTACGTTAGGACCGTATTAATTTTTTTGCGACACCGGATCATGATATTGCATTTATTTGCGTGAAAATAGGTATTATTTCCTACTTTTCCTAGTAATTTAGAGAACTGTATTTTACTTAAATAATATTGACTTAGCAGTCTAATACAGCAATGCTCCCATCTTCAAGGTCATGCAGCTGAATAACTTGCTAACATATCTTTCGCATTTACTGTACGAGTTAACGCAGCGGGGATGCAGCACGCTTTTTCTTTGTAAGTACATTTGAACTTGTTCTGTACACTCGAAGCAGAATTTTGCCTTTTGATAAAGGAACAATATTTGTGGGAAAATAGAGATTGAAGTACCTATACCTACCTATTATTAAACGTCATGGTCCGTCTTTGGTTAAGCTCGGTGTTACCTACGTGAAACTATTTTCTGGTATCATGTTTGATGATGATGGGAAGAAAAGGAGGAATTAAATAACGATAGTAAATTAAGGTTTGATTTTTGAAATCTTAAGTAAATACAATAAGTTCATATTATTTCAATCTATGCATTATTTTTTATAGTTTAGCACAACACAACACTTTATCTAAAAAGTACTAAAATTTAAAATTTATTTTTATATTTGTTGAAGTGAAAACTTCCTTAGCGGCGTTGTACACTTTTTTTGTAATGGGTAAAAAATGTTAAACTTGCATCGGTCAGGGTCACGTGACCCTGATCGAAAATTCGTAAGACGGATGTAGCGTAGACAGCCGACGGCGAAAGTATCCCCCTCTCTTTCTACGGCGCGGCGAAAATGGTGGCGCGTCATTTTGGCGTTCGGCGGGTTGATTTTTCTGAGAGATAATTTTTTTAATGTAATATAAATTGTCATGTTTGTGTACGATAGCGCAATAAATAAATATTGTATTCTACCGCATAAATGATAGTACTTTTATACTGATAATTAAAGCAATTCGTGCAAAATTATTCCCTAACCATTCCAAAATATCAAAAATGCACAACGTTAATATTCAATTTTTCACTTCTGCCGGCACTCCCGGAGTGCAACCCGATTTTATTTTTATTTAATAATGCTATTTTTATATTCAGATAAATACTAGAAAAAAATCGACTCACCCGATCCCTCTAGCGACTCGGTAGCATAATTGGCAAGCACATTGGGCCGGAATGCCAAGGGTGGAAGTTCGTGTCCTGTCTGAGGTGCTATACGGGTGAGTCAATTTTTTCAAGTATTTATTTATGTTAATACTAAAATATACTCTGTATTTCATTCAGATGTATTGTTATATGAATCCAATGCATGATTTCTTGGTCACAGAACAAAGTGTATACTTGAACTTTCTCTAGGCCCGAAGGTCAACCCAATTACAGTTCATTTACTCCCAGACAGGGTTAAGTGGGAAACCCAGCAAATCGTCATTGCATTTCCCAACAAGCCATCAACGGCGCGGGAGGCAGGCGACCCGCTGCGTTAGACCCTTTTTATTTTATCGGCAAATCAGATAAATTCGTGGTTAAAGAGAGACTTGATAATGAATATAATATTATATTAAATAGAACAATAAGTAAAATAAAGATGTGTAGTAAAAATCAAAGTTATAAACGCAAACAAAAGCATTGTCTGGTCGTATTGCATAAAAAGATTTCAACCAGAAAACGTTTTAAATTATGTAGAGTGTAAAGGTCCAGTATGTATACTAAAAAAAATATTATCTCGTATAAAAAAAAAATCTGGAGGTAAATATTGACGGTATCAAAATAAAAACAAATATCAATTGATAATATTTTCGATTAAAGTTTCTACCTACCATTTTGAATTACTGAAATTGTGCGAATCATTATGTTTATTATATTTTAAATAAATAACTTACCTTACAACGACCGTTGAATAGATTTACTGATTCTCCATTGTAACACACACTATTTATAAAGTTAAATCGTATAACATTAACAACATAAAGAAATTACACAAAATAAAAATAAAACGGCAAAAGCAAGATCAGAGTCCCACAAACTCATAAATTATTCGGTAAAATGGAATACTATTTCCATGTGAACAGAAGTCTATTTTTATCATTTTACAAAGATTTATAAACTTTAAAAAAATTATAATACAAAGTATGAGGATTGTAATAAAGGACGAGGTTTCATTTCTTCTGAATCATCTGAATATTCACTAAGGCGGCGTGAATGAAGAGGAGGTGAGAGCGGTGAAGGGGGAAGCACCAGAATAATGACAATATTAAAATCCTTGATTTACACTTAAAAACAGTTAAAAATTAACGTAGAAAAAATATATTTCACAACGAAATAAAAGTTAATTATGATATAAAAAAAAACAATTTTGCTTTTGCCGTTGTAATGGAAAAATTACTCACGTTTAGCTGCATCACCACTTTGTTGTAGGCACGATGCCACCACTGCCTTGGCGTCAGCTTCGGTTGTTCCGGCTTAAACTCGATGCGTTCCTCCTCAGCTCTCTGTCCGTCTTGAAACACATTGTCCTCATCCTGATATTGGTCATCGGCTTCATTAAACTGCTCCTGATCCTCAAATTTCTCGTCTTCTTCTGGAAACGTCTCGTCTTGCTCGTGAAAAGGCTCTCTCTCGTCACGATATTCGTCAGCCTGTTCGTCGTAAGGCTCGGCTTCATGGAAGCCATCTGTCTGGTCAGGGACCTCGTGAAAGGTGGTCCGTTGATCATGGAATGTCACTTTAGATTTGTCTAAGATTGAATCTGTAAGGGAAAAAATATTACGTATATTAAATTTCTTCCCATAAATTTAAGTTAATTATCATGTTGAGGTCATCAGTAATTTAAATATATGGCATCAACTACGTATTTACATAGGCAACAATGGCGACTTGTTGACTCAAGAGTCATTTATGACACATTTTTGAGATAAGTTTTACTTTTCGACAATATACTTAAGTATCAAATTACAATTAATTATATTTTAGCTCACCTTCTTGTGTTGTTACTACAACTGATAGTTTATCTTCGGGATGAAAAGAACTCTGAGAGGTTCTGCGATCAATAATTGAAGGCGCCTGACTGTGGTAGCTATCTACCGAGGGCTTTCTCATTTGAAAGCCATTTCTCGTTGGCGACGCAGTCTTTTGTAACCCACTAGGTTCCTCTGACAAACGCCGTTCTTCCGTAACATCTTCGTGAATGGTATCATGAGCGTAATCGTCGTCATGATACCTATCCAAAGATGTTTTATCACGACTACTAGATTGATCGAATTCAGTCTTATGGTACTCTTCTTCGTAGGCACTTTCGTCGTAACTCGACGGGAGTAAATCATCCGGGGCGTCTGGTAACGTCCGCGTTCGACGCACAGAGGGTCTCTGAATAGACTCCTGTCTTCTAAGTGATGGAGTCCGGGGTAAAGCGACAGGGGCTGAGGTCGTCACTGTTGATACTGGCACTGATGGTGATACTTCTGGGACGGATGCGGTGATTGGTGCTGTAGTTGTACTTGAAAATGGTGTTATAGGAGCAATAGCTGACGTAAACTGACTACTAGGTACAGCTGTTATAGCTGCTGAGGCAGTGGGTTGGGTTAAAGGCGGAGGGGCTACAGCTGCAGCAGCAGCACCGAAGAAACTACCAAGCTTCTTTGCGCCACCTGCCATCAAAGAGCCTAGAGTAGCAGCACCTGTCATAACACTAGCTTGCAATTGTTGAGCAGGTTGCTTTTGTTGCTGTTGCTGCTGTTGCTGATATAGTTGCTGCTGATGCTGCTGTTGCTTAAGCTGTTCCTGTTGTTGCTGCTGTTGCTGCAACTGTTGTTGTTGTAACTGTTGCTGCTGAAGTTGTTGTTGTTCAAACTGAGTCTGCTGTTGCTGTGTTTGATCCATTGGATATTGTTGGTCATATTGTTCAACCTGGTAGTCTTGTGTAGTCTGATATTGATCTAGTTGATACTGATTTTGTTGTAAATCATATTGCTGCTCTTGTTGATCAAATTGATATTGTTGTTGATCATCATATTGTAAATCATATTGTTGATAACTTTCTTGATACACTTCTTGTTGACTAGAAACTGGAGGTTGTGGTAAATAAGACGGAATAGTACTTGGCACTGATTTAGACAATAACGTATCTTCAGCAGTCGTCACCGGATATGTAAATTGAGTTGTTTCTGAATCGATCCATGACGTTTTTTGAGCTGAAATTTTAAAGAAAACACGCAATAAGAATTCTTCGCACAGTTTATGAATTAATTGACAGGACATTGGACAAGCTTCGCGTGTAATGTTCAACTAAATTTTAAATAATATTTTTCATGTAAACGTTCGTAACCGGAAATTGTTATCACTTCAATGTTAATGTTTTTAATGTCAAGGTTAGCCTATGTTTATACATTCTTTCTGATAATTCAAATCAAAGTACGTAATGTTTTCATTAAAAAAAGAAACAAATTATTTATTTACCAGCAGCAGGTGGAGTGGCGTGTGGTGTTTCATCGAAGAAGGGTTGCATTCCATCTTCGTCGTAACTGTACAAACCAAAATAATTTTAATACTTTATCAATTTTTTTAAACCCAATGATTGGTACGTGTCCACATGTTGCAATACCGGGTGTAACATAACAAGACCATCAACGAAACCGAGGTCTACGTATTCTGCCTGTTCTTACTGTTCAAATTGCTGGGAAACGATTTAAATTTTTGGTGTTATAAAAGCATTGCATACATTACCACGCAATGTAACGCGTACAACAGACTGCGCCTGAGAGTGTATGCTACACAGCTGTGTGCGGTCGAGTTGAAAAGCAGCGTTTATGTGCGTGCTCATGAGATACATTGAGTGATGACGTTTTGAAGCCATTGTTTGTTAAGAAATACTTAAAATTTTGATAATGTTTCTTTGGACAAAAATTAGAAAAAAATATTTCATAAAAAATTTGAAAAAAAAAAATTGACTTTGACCTTCACTTACTTCGTAGCTATTGGTTTCCCAGGTTTAGTCTCAAAAACAAAAATGATCCTAATGATGGGCGGAATGCGTGGACTTCAACTTCGTTGAAGGTCTTGTTACACCATTTATATGAAATATTTTAGAAAAGTATTAAACAGCAAAAAACTGATAAAATGATTAGCGCTGATGAATAAAACTTTCGATGTCAGATACCGAATTGTTTTACAATAATCATATATAATTTTGTACAAATTATTAAAAAAAACTTAATGAATAAGTAACAGACATACCTAGTGTTATAATTAGTATCTTGATACTGATTTATTGCGTTATTCTGATATTCATAGCTGCTGTAACCAAAGCTTTCGTCTGGGATTCTTTCAGGTTCTGTAGAAATAAATGTAAGAATTAGTAAAATCGAAAATAAGTACGTTACTTATTAATTAATTAAGTACGTTAATTTATGAGGGTTGCTAACGTATTTTAAGTTAGTCGGAACTCAAAGCTACTAAATCATTTCCAAATTACTGAAATTCGATATCCATTTATTTGCTACCGTAGCATGACTACCGAAACGCGATATGAGAATATCACATTTAGCTGTCAAAAGACAATGAATTTGTACAATTTCGTGTTGATAAAATGCTTTATCATGCGATATTTATATCGTGTTTCGGTCATGCTAGGGGGGCTGATATGTTTCTGACAATATCTAATGACCTGTTTAGTAATTAACCTAGCCGTCTGTTAGGTTCTTTAGTGATGGTGTAATAGTACCTAGTTGATGGTGATTTATTAAAAGGTGTGTCACCGTGTGTGTATTTGCATCATGTGTCACCATCTATGCTTTACATTTATTTGCAGATGGTTGACGACGTACAGCTATCTTGTATCTTTTAGCTTAGTTGGTGTGAAAGTAGCTGAATTATCAATCCATTCTCTAGCGTTACACCAGCCTAGGGTTGCCAACTTTTTTGCATCAAATATAGTATTTTCAAGATTATTAAGTGTATAAATATAGTAGATGGCGAAAAAGTAAAAAAAAAATATAGTAGGTAGCCGTTTTGTATGGACGATTTTAAAAAAGTTGTATTTTTCATACTTACTAAACATTTTCTTAATTTGTTCAACAACCCTACACACCCCTATACACAAGAGTTTAAACACAAAAAATATTATGCAATTATGTGCATATAAGTAACAATTTTTTTGCTGTTTTGTTTAAATTTTTCGCTTGAAAAATACAGTAGTTTTGCCTACTATATATTTTTTTCAAAAAATATAGTAGGTGAGCCCGCAATATAGTAGAATACTATATTATATAGTTGGCAACCCTACGCCAGCCCCCTGGCTGGCGTAGGGTTGCCAACTATATAATCTATATATAACTATATAATCAAGCTAGGGAGCTTGACCACCAAAATACAGTATGCGATTTATCGATAGGTACTCAACTGTAAAATATGAAGTTGATAAATCGCTATATCATTACGTGATTCATGCTGGGGGTTCGTATTGCTTAAGTTTTGGCTACGATATAACACGACCGAATCAGGCAGTTCTTACGGTTATTTGCTGCCGTCATTCCATAAAATATCGTCGAACGGCGGTATAACGAGTAAATTCTTTATTCATTGCGCACTCTGATAACTCATCGCACTACGCGGTTAAATTACAATTTGCAGTAACATACACCAATGTATTAAGAACTCGCTCGTAGCGCCACCGCTCGTCCATTTGCGTGGCCTGGCCCTGTAGTCAATGTCACATTTACAAAAACAATAATGAACTTCGCTATCGAAACATATCTGGTCATTCTGAACTTACCATCCAAATTTCAAGGATGTGTCCGGTCCATGAAACTAAACAACATTCTCTAAGAAACATGTGTCGAATTTCACCATAAAATTGTGATCACGTGATCTCTTTGATTTGTTTGGATAGTCGATTTTTTTTACATATTTGGCCATGTGTTCCTTAGAGAAAGTTGTTCAGTTTCATGAACTGAACACATCCTCAAAATTTGAATGGTGAGTACAATGGGATCGACATACGTTTCAGTGTTTTTGAAAGCGAGAAATTGTATGGATTTCTCGCTTTACAAAAATGTTTCGAAAGCGATTTTCATCATGATTTTTATAAAAATGAGAATTTATCACGGGGGCTTAAGTACTCACCAGGAACGTAAGGCACGTGCGTGTGCGCAGGCGCGGGGGGCAGCGTGTGGGAGGCGGGAAGGGCGGGCGCGGCGGCGGCGGCGGGGGGAGGGCGCGGGAGGCGGCGGCCGCGCCCCGACCGCAGCGAGCCCGTCTCGCTGCCGGGCGGGACGGGCAGCGCGCGCCCCCGCTTCGGCGTTGATGATGGCGTTGCTGCAAATTAAAGAAGTTGAACACCTATTTTAACACTTACGTGGGCGCCAGAACCACGTGGCGAGTTCGTAACATGATATTAAAAAAATCCATACCTACATTTTCCAAACAACTCACAACGTCATAAAGCAGGCCATACACGCTAGGTTATGCATGACGGTTTTGACCACAGGCATAATCGAGCGGCAAGGTTGCATGAGCAGGCATGAATAACTCCACCAGTTTTGTCGCATACACGCTAGGTTATGCATGACGGTTTTGATCTTACAGGCATAACCAGGCTTAAGACGTAGTATCACTTTTCAATTTCCATTCGATATTGACGTAGTGTCCACGAAGGTATTAAACACAGTAGTAAATAAAGTGCAATAAGTATTTAGATGAAAATTAAACTAAACAACTTATATAAAAAACCCAAATAGGTAACTATGGGCTGACTCCAGTGGGTAAGCATAAAGATAAAGATAAAGAAATATTTATTGGCCTCAAAGAAAACATGAACATAAATATAAAAAATCAGAAAAAACAGAAAAGAGATTATTAAATTATAATAAGGTACTTAAAGATTAAGGGTGAGACCAAAAGGTAGCTGTCTCAGCTGTGCTTTTGCGGCATTGCGCAGAATGCCGCAGAAGCGCTGGTTTTCAGCCAGCTCCCTCGACAATGTGGTGCGGTGACACAGTAAAAGAAGGAAGAAGCGGATTAAATACTTAGTCTGGCTATAAATTTCGTTACATATGGAAAGTTAAATAAGTGACACAGTGAATTACGCACTACAACCATATATGTATCAATTGAAAGGGTATAAAATACAGATTTAAACCACATTAAAATTGAAATAAAATAATTTGGGCAGCTGCAAAGTTGCCGAAACGTCGGGAAAACCAAAAATCAAACCAAATACCAACTAATTACCAAAGTGCTTTCAATAAAACCGCGCTAGTATCTGTTAAAAATTGTTTTATTTCATGTCTAGTGAGGGCGTAAGCTTGAGAAGTGAACACATTAAAATTATTCGAAATGTCCTCCTCTTGCTTGGATACAAGCACACGCACGACGTTCATGTCAATAGCGGCGACTGCTTTAATCACGGATGTTTTAAGTGACGCCAAGTTGCGATGGGGTTTAGCGCAGACCTTCTCCTCTAAGTACTGCCATATTTTGTAATCCAAGGGATTCAAGTCTGGACTGGAGGAGGGCCGATCCTCATGCCTGATAAAGTCGATTTCACGGGTCGTAAGCCAGTCCACAATGTTTGTTAGGATTGGTATATGAGGGCACTGGTTTTCACTCCTTTTTCACAAAAAAACACCTCCATTGGACCCAAATAGGAGACCCCGAACCAAAACATGAATTCGGAAGGGTGATGACCACGCTGAACACGTGGCACACGTGTGCTTGCTTCTTCACTAGAGTGTGTATACACTTTATCATTTAGTTTGTTGAAACTCTCTAAAACATAAAATTTTTTTTCGCCCAAAAAATAAATTTCACGAATTTTTTTCCCGCGTACCACATTAACAAAACCCGGCATCTTTCGAATATGATTTTCTTCAGCCATGCGTTAAGAAGATGTGCTGTTTTTTTTCTGTAAGCATGCAGTCCTAGGTCTTCATTCAACACCCTTTTAACAGTGATTTTGCTTAGTCCCATCTGCAGAGCCAAAATTTTTTGCTTACGGACAGGCTTTCGTTAGATTTGCGCTTTTACTGCTTTGATGACCGCTGGAGTCCGAACAGAATGAAGTTGACCGCTCCTCTGATTATCCTCTAATCTTGATTCTTCTCTGAATCGTTTGATAGTACGATAAATAAATCGCGGTGGAATTTTCAAACTTTTCAGCAGTTTGAAAATCTCAGTTGGCACTAGACCGCAACGATGCAATGAAATTACTACGACTTTGTCTTCTTTGAGCGTCCCCTCCATTTTAGAAAATGAAGAAAATTCCAGAAACTATATGTTTTTATTTTCTTTAAATGTTCAAATTTCGAATGCCCACAATATGTTTTTCGGCTTGCATTCTAATTTTGAAATTTTACCTAAGTAACAGAACTTATGGCCAGACTAGGTAGACATAAATACTTTAGAAAAAGGAGCACAACATAAAATTAAAATTAAATTAACTAAATAAAAAACATAAAAAAGTATAAAACAAACGCACATCGTTTTACTGCCAAGTCCAAAAATCAATCCACAGATAGGGGTAGGCCTAATCTAGATTAATTGCTATGTAACGGTTGATATTAATAAAAAAATTACATCTGTTGCTGAGCAACCAATCAGGATTAAGCGTATCCCTATCTGCGGATTGATTATTGGATCTGGGGGTTAGGCAAACTCCTAGAAAATCTGTTCTCGTTAGAGGTAATCGACTATCTTTGTTCACTGATAACAAGGAGATTGGAGAGAAAGTTACATAATTATGTAAATAAGAACAAAAAGTCAAAAAACTAATATTTATGTTATGTAGTATTTGGTTGAATCGAAATCAAACCTGGAAGACTAGCCGTGGTACGTCGCGGCCGCGGTCTGTACGGCGCCATCTCATTGTAATCCGAGTACCGAGATGAAGGTGGTAGCTGTAACAAACAAAAATATATAATCAAGAAGTGACTACACTAGTAGGTATGAACCTCTATACAAAAAAAGTTGGGAGTTACAAGTCGTGATAAAGTTTGGCCACATGATAGAAACTGATCTGTAGGCTGTTTCTAACTAATATTGAGCTGGGCCACACTATCCTTACATACAGTTCCATACGGCGGCGGCGGGGCGGGGTTGAATAGCGCACTTTTCCCGGCTTCATTCTAAGAACTATCACAATTCAGGTTTAACTAATAGGTCAAATGTGGTATCATTTTCGGATAAATCAATAACGTAGAATTTATTACTGGTATAAAAAAATGCAATTTATTGCGCAGTTTCTGAAAAATTACACAATAACCAACATTTTTAAACTTTTTTATTTTATTTTAGGTATTGGCACTTGTTTCAGTATTTTCAAAAAAACTACCTTAAAGAAGCGTTTTTCAGGTTAATTTGTTTTATGCTTTTGTTATGCTACCTATATTTTATACAATTTGCGCCTGACCCAAGTAGTTTAGGTCCATTGTTTGCGGAGACACAGCTAGTCAAAAATATGCATTTTTTCACGAAATAAAAGGGGTTTCCGTTTCGTTCAGAAGCATTTCTCAGTTTTTTGTTTATATTTCTGTAAAGTTAATTAAATTTTCTACAATTTGAGCCTAACTTGAGTAGTCTAGGTTTACTGGTTGCAAAGACACACGACTTGTAACTCCCAACTTTTTTTAGTAAAGAGGTTCATACCTACTACACCAGTGTTTTATGTGCGCGAGCTACATGGGCATATCTACAGATATTTTCCAGGGGGCCTGGCCTCCAATTCCAGGGCAAAGCTTGGAGGGGTGCTAGAGCATTTATTTTTTACGAAAAATTATCAAAAATTTCACAAACGCTCACAGAGCCACTAGTATTTTTGATAACGTATCATATCGCCAAATCTTAAATGTTTGTCATTCGTTTGTGGCGGTCAATTCTTTTACTAACTGATTTTATTTTTTTTATAAATTTAACTGACTATATCTGTTATCTCAGGATTGAAAAAAGCCATTTGCCGCGAGCCATCCTTTTGACATGTAATTTAGTGGGGTTGACTTGGTATTCTTGTAGGATTACTTAGTCCTATAGTCGCGAGTCGTTACAGCTTACAACCCACAGCCCAGGGGGGCTACTCAAATGGCCACTTTTCTATTCGTTCGCTAACTTAAAAATAAGCCATAAACACCAAAATAACGTGTCGTAGGCTTGTCAATTCCATACAATACAACAATGTCTGTGATTTACATAAACTTGCAACATGTGACTTGATCGTTTAATTGCTTATTTTTAAGCTTTAAGTTAGCGAACGAATAGAAAAGTGGCCATTTGAGTAGGGGGGCAGGTAAGAAGGAGAAGTTTGGTTTGGTTTGGTGGTAGTAAAAGCATCTCGGCCACTACACTACAACTACCAATACTACTAATAAATACTTAGACTACACTACCCATCTGTTTCGACGGTTTCTGCGGAATTTGAACAACAGGCGACCGAAGTACTCGTAGGGGGAGACCGTGTTGTCGTCATAAAGGACGATCCACCTCTTTCCCACTCATTGTCACGAGTTGCCCCGTTGGTACAAAGTTTGGTAGGAACAGCTACTTGTAAAACCACCACCAACTTGTTTAGACGGTATTTGCGGAAGCTGAATGACAGAAGAGCGTCTCTTGTTGTTGAGATTTTCGTACTCAGTAGAAGTCTACTCTTACCGTCTACGGTCTACCGTTTCTGTCGTCATAAAAGAACTATCGATCACTGTCTCTGTCTCATTGAAGAGAGTCTTCCGCTATTTTAAGACGTTTATTAAGGAGAAATATGTAAAATACACTACCAACCTGTTTCGGCGGTATTTGCGGAAGCTGGACGACAGAAGACCGTCTTTTGTTGACGGCATTCTCGTACTCAGTAGGAGTGAGACCGTAGTTGTCGTCATAGAATAACTGTCCCCCGCTGTCCCATTGTCGCGAGTCGTCCCCAAGGTATGAAGTTTGGTAGGGGTAGCTACTGGAGTCGAAATACTCTTCGTAGCTGGGCTGCTGAGATATATGTGAGTGGTCCCTGAAAAAATGTAAATAAAATAATTAAGTATACGTTCATATTTTTCCCTAAATAAGAAAATTTCAAGACACTTTTATAAAATTTCAGCAAAAAATTATGTAATATAAAGAACTGGCTAAACAACAATTTTATCATTGCCATGGTTCCGTGCATAAAATAATCGCAACCGCAAAATTATCTGTAACTAATTACTAATTAAATTACGTTTAATTTGGTAAGTGACTGTAGTACCGTTACTGGCAAATAGCTCGGTATGATGTTTCTATCAAGAAGAACCGATTAGGTGATGACAATATATACTAACGTATCTAGTTTATCATAATTAAAACAATTCACCAATTACATACCTAATGTGCGTGCTAGTGCTAAATACGTCAAAACCATAGCCCATCCCATCATCATACAACGTGTTTTGGCGTTCGAGGCTTGGTCGCCGCTGTTCTTCTGCGAAAATTGAACAAAAAAATTGTTACAACCCGCTCTGATAAAGAGTGGGACTGGAAATTTCGGCTAACCGCGTTTACCACCCGCGCCTACAAAGAATAGAATTGAAAATGGCATCGCATATTCACTTCTCGCTCCCACACCATAATATCACGCCATAATATCATAAGCCTATAGGCTTGGTGATATTATGGTGTGAGAGCGAGAGGAGCCATATATGGCACACTTATTGTGGCAAGCGCGGTGAGCCGAAATACTGTAAGAACAATAAAGATATCTGCGTGGGTTGTACACGACTTTATTTAAAAAAAAACGATATTTTCTTAATTATAAAGATTTTCTATTCTTGTGCTGTCCATGACCTAATTTTAACTATTAATTAACCACGTCTTGTCTCATTGTAAAAGCACCGCCGCAGGATTAAAACCCAGAGCAACTACAAAATAAATGGGTAGGTATTGTAGGTACAGTTGTTTTCTCTCACGAATGCGGTTCGGCTATGAATGTTGTAAGGCGTGCACATGCACATTATTTTAGTGTGCGTAATACGAGAGCACAGTATTTTTTTTTCTTTTGGTTATACTGTGACGAGAGCGTGCAGATGCACATTAAAACTGCATCCGTGAGATTAAAACCTACGTTACAATTAAATCTTTGAGGTCCCCTAGCATGACCACCGAAACACGTTAGACGAGTACCTCTAACGTATGATATAACATTTGATCAAAACTCAACTGTCAAAATTCATTGTCTTTTAAGAGTTGTACGTGATAAACATAAATTGCTATATCATATCACGTTTTAATGGTCATGCTAGGGGGCAGACTAAAAGTCAGTCTAGTTTCATAGTATACCCCCAAAAGTATTTTAAGTTACAAGAAGTTTCTTTTTATAAATTAAAAAGTACATTTTCTTAAAGATGCTTGGAAATATACGAACTTTATTTTGACAACCTTCTAAGTGCTAAATCGAAGTAGCTGGACAGCTGCAATTCCGTATGAGAATCCAATTTTACCGTGTTTGGTGACCTTAAATGTACTATTAAAACTGATTAACTCATATTTTTCGTGTAATTCAGTAATGTTACGACCTTTTTTAATGAAACATGGTAGATAAGGAAGTCTGTGACCACAAACTTTGTTGTATGATCAGTATATGTGACCACGATGACTGTGACTTATCAAGTCATCATCAATATTAAAAATTAGAACTGGCTTTGCAAATGGAAAGTTCCGAATCACGGACAGATTATCATGAGCACACTAACGCCCACCCAGTGCGATTCATGGTTGTAAAACCTACGTGTAACATCATAAAGCTTTGTCCAGACTTGTATCATCTTGACGATCAAAATCAGTCGTATCGTATCAAGTATTCGTATCCTAAGTGTGGACGCTCATTTCGACTGCATCGTATCACTATCTCCATTAGCCCAAAATGGGCTTAATAACCACGTCCACACTTAGGATTCTGTATCTTGTCAGCGTATCAACAATGTGAATGTGGATGCGTACATTTTCCTCGTATCTTTCCCTAATGAACAAAAAACGCGAGCAACAAAAATGTATGTCATCAACCAGCGGAGGAGAGTGCGAAAATGTATATAAACACGTACATACAAACTTGTCAAAATCGTGTAGCGGCATTGCGTATCCCCTTTGATGATCGGGCAAAAACCGCCTCGAGATGGATCGCGGTGTATCATCGTATCAAATCACATAGTCGTATCATGATACAGTATCAAAATGCGTCTATACTAAGTAATACTGCCGATCATGATACACGACTCCGATACGCAAGTGTAAACAAGGAGCAAAGCCTTGTTTGATACGCGGTTACATACGGATCGGGATGTATCAGATACAGTGCGTAGCATGATCGCGTATCGTTTTGCGTCCAAACTAGCCAAATGATACACGTCGATGATACGCGATGGTGATCTGATACACTCAAATTTTACTAGTCTGGACAAAGCTTAAGATTCGGACAAGTGGCATAAAATGACGTTGTATTACTGTGGTCAGATCACACGTCGTGTAAAGTTAAAAAACCAATAGTTATTGCTTTCTCTGTGTTAAAAAACAACTTGGCGCGTGAAGAATTATTGTTGGTATTGTTTGTTATTTTGTCAAAATCTTCAATTTTAATATAAAAATAAGTTCAAGCGACGAAAGCGATATTTTGACGCCACCTCAAATTCAAGAAGCGGCAAGAACTGGAGAAACTTGTTATCTCCAAAATCAAAAGAACATTTTTAAACCTAACTGCAATGATTTAAACACATTCACAAGTGTATACATGTAAGAAGTCTAAGGCATTTTAACTGCATCAAATGTGCAAATGTTCTTGTCAGAAGCACCAGGCAGTGTAAACCTACTTGCATCTTAAAGTAAGTTTTCGTATTGATAAGTACTAATTTACCACTTTGTTTTAGTTAAATAAGCTTACATTACAACTTTACACGTTCTTTATTTTTGTGGTAGGTTTGATTTTTGACATTTTCAGCGCATGCCAATGTAACGACATAATTATACAGTATTTCTGTAAAAGACGTAGAATCTCAAGACGGTGTGATTTAGTACTTTCTATTACTGTAATTTTAAATAAAAAAAAATGTTAATAACTACTACTTGATTTGAATTTCCACGCATTATTTGAGAAAAGTACTATACAAGCCTTGGCCGCACTAGACATTGATGGATTCACGTATGACACACATGGTGCGCCTCGGCTTTGCCCCGAACCACATTTTCACGTTCGTCCTTCAATGCCTGTGTTGCAAGCTGATGCAGTAATGTACTATTTTTTACCTCCTGACTGCCAGTCGGTTGCGGTCCGCCACGAAATAGCGGACTCTACACTCGCCTGAGCATGCAGCTGCGACCACGTCTCTATCCTGCAACACAAACAAAAAATGAGACTATTTTCTAAAAACACTTTAATCGATAAAATAAGCTTTGTCTGTACCATGTACAGTCAGCGTCATATTGATATGAGCGTCTAGAGTAGTCAAAATGATATGACACACATAAAAGCAATTCGATATAGGTACGCAGTTCGAATCATCATATTGTTGTAAGCACACTATGTGTTCATATATCTTACTACTTCTAACTAAAAAGATAACTTTGAGAGCTTTGTTTGCTAAGATAATTTTGAATACCCTGACTGATCATATAAATATGAAACAATGAATACCTAGTAAGGTATTTGAACACCTTGTGTGCTTACAACAGCATGATGACTCGAACTACGTTTATCAAATTGCTTTTATGTTTTTCAGATCATTTTGACTACTCTAGACGCTCCTATCAATTTGACGCTAACTGTACCAGCTTTTATTAAATGGCCTAGTCCATCGAGACTGCTTCATGAAATGGAAAGGAAAGCATTCTCTGTCAGGTAGTGCTTACAATAACAAGACAGAGATGGCGCTAGTTTCAGTGTGTAAAAAATCTGCTGAACTGAGTATCGATTTGGATTTCCATTGAGAAATCTTAGTATTGCAGGTAGGTGGCGCTTATGTTACGATATAGTTTTCATGCCAAACGGTTTTTGGAATTTTATTTCTTATTATTTACCTATTTGTCCTCGGCTGACTGTTGTAATACAGAGGATCTGTGTCTCCGTGGATATGGTACTCTTCTCTCTCATAAGAATTCTCTCGTGACACCTCCAATGACCTCTGTAATAAAAATAATGTCGTGTTTAACAAAAACAGAAATGTTTGTTTTAGTTACAAGTAAAGCTCTCGAGTCTAAAATGCTTTCGACACACCAGTACAAAATATAAAGTGCAGAGGCACCGCTCTCGAAAACTCCTGCATTGTTTGTTTTGATTGCGTTAGGAGCTTTTACGGAACAGACACTTACAGACAGCTCGTTTCGACCCGAGATTGCCTGTATGAAACGTCTATGTGTGCATGCACGGAAAATCGTAATAATCCGATCGGCTCTTTTGCCTCTATATGTCTTATATATTTGGTGCTGCTGTTTTGATTCCATTTCACACTCCATAATAAGCTTCTACATAAAGCAAAAAATTTACAACAGTAAGTACGTAGTATTTATAAATTCCTTGACATAACGTCACAAGTTTGCCACCAACGTAAAGTACAGTTAAAATATCTACTCCAAACTTTTCATTTTCACAACAATAGTTTTTTCAGTATAAGCCTAAGGCTGAAGTTCAGTAACATTTAAACAGCTGATTAAGATTCAACCGTCTCTTTTTGACGTTTTTATGTCAGGATCAGGACAAAATGACAATAACAGTTGGTTTAAAATTAATTGGCTGTTGGTGAATCCGAGTTACGTTTTTTACTCATGTGTCCGAGGCAGTCTTTTCCTAAGTACAACTCGACCAAGATAATTAGGCGCATGACAGCTGCATGACAGCTCAGTTCATGACAGCACCGTTTTAGTTTGGGCGAGTTGTAGTTAGGAAAGACTTAGGCTATTCTTAAGATTAGTGCAAACGGCCGTATGTGTACCTGTGGTGTGTGCATTTGATGTGCTGCACTTCTGAACTGCGACGCGCTGCAGTTGGCATGTTGCCCCACTGGGTAGTTCAGGTCCGATGTGTAGTCGGAGTCCTCTGAGTAACCCGCTGTAACACCAAAATTACAACTCACATAAATATGCAAAATACTTACATCAAATAAAAAATATCAGGGTAAAAAAAATTGATATAATAATATTTTTGAAAAATTGTGTGTGACGTTATCATTGCCGACGTTGTTGGTCGGCAAAATTACCAAAAGACGTTTAGAAGCTAGACGATTTGCGCACAAGTCATCAAGAAATAGGCAAACGTGGTGTTATTGTATTAAGTACGATATCTTGAACACAAATATAATAGGAGCGTTTTACCTACCATTAAAACGCATGTTGTGTCCGGAGCCTTATTCGAAGCCTAATAAACAGTTTGAGAGTAGCATCCTTCCGTTTCCGTTCACAGTCAATTTTCCTATTGGACAGTCTTACCAACATACAGTGACGTCACATCCGCCTCACCCCACTTTGTTCACCAGGTCGCCATTGCCAGAGATTTCCCGCGCTCATTGCTGTCTCAAATCTGAAACACACTTTAAAACTATTAAGTATAGAATCACATCAACAGGCAGCTCTTAAAGCTAGGCTTCGAATAAGGCTCCGGACACAACATGCGTTTTAATGGTAGGTAAAACGCTCCTATTGTGTCCTATCGCCGTTATTCGAAGCCTAATAAACAGTTTGAGACATTGTTTGATATCGCCTGGTGAACAGGACGCCAATGTGATATGAATACTATTGAAAGAAAAAAAAAAATAATACTTGAGTCATACTTGTTATAACAATTTTTATTATTAATTTAAGTAGAAAACACCATTTAAACAAAATTTAATATATGCACAAAATTAATCAAACTAAATGAACTAAACTGAATTAGTAAAAATAACTTTTTCAAATAATTATTCACACAACTGAAAACTATCATCATTTGACATATTCTAACCAAAACATAATATGATATCACACTGGTTGAAATTGATTTCTTAAAGCAATCTTTGATGTTAAATTAACAACTGATCTTATTTCTTTCTTATAAAATTTTAAAAAGGTATTACTTGATTTCCAATTTGCTCGTGACATAATTGTATCTAACGGTTCATTATCTAACCAGCTGCGGGAGGCCACCGCGGACCGTATACTTCCAGGAGAGGCCTTAATACCTGCATCTTTTAAGACTGACTTAACCCAATTAGCTATAGAAGTTTTAGATGCTGGTTTCGGAACTCCGCACGCTGTAATGAATAAATTGTGCGTTGACGCTAAACGTCGCCTCTCTGCCCCACATTCTATTAGTTTTTTGACCAAATTTACTGGATCTATGGAAAGATTTTCCCTATTTCGTAGCAAACGCCAACCAGATTGCATATGAGTAGCTGAATCTGTTTTCGAACCGAAAATAGGCCAAAATGTTATATCGTCATCGGTCACAAAGCAACTTTCAGGGGCTACACTCAGCAAAGTTAAATCATGAACTCTTCTACCCGAACATAATAACAATACAACTGCACAGAGTCGAGATATTTTATACAAATTTAAATTTTCCGTATTTTGTTTGGCAAGCCAGGCTTCTAAGACCTGACAATCCCAAATCATTCTTGACCGATGAATAGGTTTTTGCAATGCTATGGATTTAAGAATTTTCTTAACAAGAAAATGTGAACTTAATCGGTTTTCATTGTCAATATTACATAGAGTGGATACTACAGACTTGTGCATAAGAATGGTTTTATATGCTAAATTATATTTTAAGTGTAAATCTGCTAAATACTTTGCAAGATCACTAGGAGAAGGCTTACTATAATCAACTTTAACTGCTGCGCACCATGAAATCCACCTATTCCAAATCGGTTTATAGACACCTAACGTTGATGATCTCCACCCAGCCTTTAATAGTTGTTTCTGTTCTTGGGACCACGTAGTCAACGAACTTGACCACCCCCACATTTCCAAATCTCGAGCGTCAGTTCCCGAACCTTCGGTGGCGGCTGACCCGTCGATGTGTCCACTAATACCCTGTCGAGATTGTGGATCGTGAAAGGTGGGGCAATCGCTCTCGCCTTCAGGTCTACTCTCCAAAACGCTTGTGGCCATCGGGGGGCTACAATCAAATATACTCCTTCCGCTTGATTCAACTGCATAAGGACTCTTGGCAAAAGATTTGGGGGAGGAAAGACCCACGCTAGCTTGAATTTCCATTCCACTGCAAAAGCGTTGTGGCTCCAAGCCTCCCGATCTCGATGATCCAGTGTCACATATCTCTCGACTACGTGTGCGGTTCTGGAAGCAAATAGATCTACCTCTGGAACGCCCCATTTCCTGAAAACCAGTTCCGTCAACGAAAGGCTCAAGTGCCATTCTGGTAGCATCTTTAGTCGAGACAGGCGATCTGCTATACCGTTGTATCTCCCTGGAATATGATGTGGTGACACGTGAATGTCGAAGTCGTGGAGAATCCGCATTATCTGATATGTAAGGTTCATTAAGGGTTTCGATCTCGTCCCTCCCTCGTTTCTCAGATACGCTACCACCGACTGATTGTCGCATTGTAGAAGAAGGGTCGAATGACTCATGTATGGAGCATGCTCTGACAGACATTTGAGAATCGTCAACATTTCTTTTTGGTTGCAATGAAGTTGCTCTTCTTCGGGTGTCCAATTCCCGCTTATATGACAACCGTCTAGATCTGCTCCCCACCCCAAGTCGGAAGCATCCGTCGTTAGAAAATGAGTGACACCTGGCGGGTGCAAATAGCTTGCATTTCGACAATTTTGATACCACCACTGGAGTTCGTCGATCACTTTCTCTGGTAGGACAAACATCGTCTCTGGTTGTTGCTCCAAAATCGAGTTGCAATGATTTAACAGGTGTCTGAAGTTTAGACGACCCAGGGGAATCACCAATCGAGCAAAATTTAGTAGACCTACTAACGATTGAACTTGGCGTAGGGACGCTTCTTTGCGCTCTAGAAGTAGGGCTGTGACAAGTAACAATTTTTGAATTTTCTTTTCTGGGAGGAACTTTCGGTTTCCCCATGGATCCCACATCAATCCTAAGTATTCCATTATTCTCTGAGGGACTACTACAGACTTTTCGGTATTGATCTTCCACCCTAATTGGCCGAAGATTTCTATAACAACTTTTATTTGTTTCATCAATATCGATTTGTCTTGATTTACAATCAAAAAATCCACTACGACTCGCATACCCAGCTCGCGGAGGATTTCGGCCGTCCAATTGGTCAGCATATCAAAAATCTTGGGTGCCGTAGCCAGCCCAAAAGGTAGACAAGTCATCTGAAGAAGTTGTTCTCGGTATAGGACGCGGAGGAAACAGCGATGGCTCGGCGCTATCGGTACGTGATTGTAAGCGTGTGTTAAGTCTACCTTGACCATCCAGTCCCGAGCCTGTAAAAAATCTGGAACGCGGTTCACCGAAATCAAACGAAACTTTCCTATCCTTAGGTACTGATTCAGACACTTCAAATTGAAAATCGGGCGCAGTGACCCGTCGCTTTTTGGAATCAGGAAGAATTTTGATACAAAACTTGGAGTCTCGGGGGCCGGCTCTAGAATCTTCTGATCTATTAATTTTAAAATCATCTGATCCATCTCTGGTGATACTGGAGTTTGATACCGATTTGTTAGAA
Source organism: Agriphila geniculea (assembly GCA_943789525.1). Classification (NCBI taxonomy): domain Eukaryota; kingdom Metazoa; phylum Arthropoda; class Insecta; order Lepidoptera; family Crambidae; genus Agriphila; species Agriphila geniculea. The sequence goes on along the minus strand of OX038887.1, from coordinate 15,675,420 downwards.
ATTCTGGTAATACAAGCGGTGGTTTGGCTTTGAATGGCATTCGATATCCTGATATGATCTTCAAGAGAACATCGGATGCCCCCAATGACCTCCACTCTGGGACATACTTTATCAACTGCCCCCCTCGAAACTCCAACATTGAATCAATATTTTCTATTTGACTTTCCGGAAAATCTAACAGACTGTCTGGGAACAAAGGGTGGACCGGCTGAATAATAAGATTGCTTTGTAACGCCTTGCGGCTGTTGGAAACGTGGCCCTGGCATGCGAGTTCTGACTTGTCGAAAATAGTTATCCCTGTTACTTGCGTAAGCAGGATAATTTTTAACACCTTGAGGTGGTGTATATTGAGGGGGTGTATATCTATTTACAGTCGACGGTGCCCAAGAGCGACCGGCCGAATTCGTTACAAATGGTCCAGGCTGTGGAAACTGGGACCCAAAAAATTTTTTCTTATCATTTGACACTGCGTTATTAGATTTTAACACTTTCCCTGTTCCACCATTATTTTTAATTATCTCAGAAAAGGAATCTTTATCAAACAAAAATTCTCTAGAAGGTGGTACTTTATTAAAACTCTCACGTAAATATCTTTCTTTTACGAAATTATTCAATAAATAATCACGTCGCTGCTTTATAATGTCAGCCCTACGGCCACATACTAATTGCAAGCAATCTTTTGAAACTTTTTGAAAATTTTCTTTAAAATAATTGTTAAACTTTTCTTTAAAATCAACCATACTTAATGTTTCACACGAATTCACCCATTCAAATAATTGCGTAAAACCCGCCTGAAAAGCCTCGCTTTGCATCACTAGTGCATGTGTCATGGAAATTTTTCCTCCGAAACACAATTACTCGTTTTATCGAAACATTTAAACTCATCGTTAACTTCGAGACTGGTAAAACCCGGTTTTGCACTGTACATTTTCTGAGTTTCGTTATATCTAACACTATTCCAATTTTCAGACTTAAAATGTTGCAATGACTGTAACATATTCAAATGCTCTTCTGAGGCAGCAGACATGCTGGATTCTTTTAAGCTCGTGCCTAATTCAAAATCTAACGGCAGCGCATCGGACGTTGGCTTAACATTTTCACACTTCGACGCAGTTAAATCTTCTATAGACTTTTCATCTTTATCATTATTTTCTGATTGCGGGTAAAAAGAATTATAATATAAAAAAATTTGTAAGTCACTGACCTGTTGGCTGAGGTGCTCGATTTCCTCAGTATTTTTATTCGTCCTGCGTCTCTTGCCGTACCCGCTCCCAGCCGATTTTCCAGCTCTCCGTTTTCCAGCTCTTGCAGGTGAAGACGTGCGCGAAGTCGACGAGGAACTCGAGTCAGACTCGGCGCCAACCCTACTTTTACGCACTAGCTTCTTAACCTTAGCACTCATATTTGAAAAAAGAATTATTAGAAAGACTATTATCCACTATAAACTTCTTTGAAATTAAAGATTACATTAACTTTAAATTTCTTTTAAACAAACTCTAACGTTAACTAAACTACTTATAAACGTTAACTTCTTTTAAAATTTCAAACGTTAAAGTGAACTATACTAAAACTAAACTACTTTTAAAACGAACGCTAACAGCGTTTAAAGATTGAAGTGAACGGTTTGAAATAAAGGACGCCAATGAGCGCGGGAAATCTCCGGCAATGGCGACCTGGTGAACAAAGTGGGGTGAGGCGGATGTGACGTCACTGTATGTTGGTAAGACTGTCCAATAGGAAAATTGACTGTGAACGGAAACGGAAGGATGCTACTCTCAAACTGTTTATTAGGCTTCGAATAACGGCGATAGGACACAATAAGATGACAAGCGCTTAATTGGTGGGGGTGGAAACTGTGATGTCATAAAGATGGCGGTACCTACAACTTTTTTTTCAATTATGCCATGTGGTGTTTCAAATTAATGGGCTTTGTAAGTAGATTAGAAATATATAGCGTACTTTAACATTTTTACTGCTTGCTGAAAACGTCAAAAAATTTCACAATTCAGAGTTGACTTTGAAGAGTTCTATATATTTCTAATCTTGAATTTTTTTTTTCATATCCCTACGTATGGGATATCGGATGAAAGGGATTTTTGAGCTGATTCCAAATAAATACAATATTTTTACATTGTAGCTACTGGTTTAAAAAAATCGGAAAAAATATTTTCCAAACATACTAAGTTTGGGCTCTTGCAGGAAGAAACCACTAAATGAATTCTTATGAAACTTACGCCAAACAACTTCTGATATACTCTTACCTAACGTCTTGGAAGAAATTTTAAAAAAATTAACACTTTGAAATTTTGAAATATATTAATCCCCGTATTCTATGAGTTAATTAATTATTTGTTAAAAATATTTTATACCGAAAAGTACCAGAAACTAAAAAACTAAAAAAAAAATACTTAGTGTTAGTTTTTTCAAAAATACTTCCTGGATGTTAGATAAGAGTATATTCCGAGTTGTTTGGCGTATGTTTCATCACAATTCATTTGGTGGTTTTCTTCCTACAAGAGCCCAGACTTAGTATGTTTGGAAAATATTTTTCCGATTTTTTTTAAACTAGTAGCTACAATGTAAAAATATTGTGGATATTTGGAATCAGCTCAAAAATCCCCTTTATTCAATATCCCACACAATGGACTTTGAAAAACATTTTTTTTTATTCCATACAATAAAAGATTGTATTATATTTCCTTCCCATACAAAAATCCAAGATGGCTCCCCTTCTTAAAATGATCTAAGGGTTCAGAAGTTTCACCCTGCCAAAGGATATCCCTTGATCACGAAACGCCGTATACTGTACTGTACTTTTATGTCGTGAGGAAATGCAACTATTGTGTGAGAACTAACCTAACACCTCATTTTACCTACCTCTATCTTATGTATCAGGGTCAAACGGAGTAAAATTTTAACAAGCAATAGATTTTGATGCCTTTATAGTGGACAACTACCTACTCTTTAATAACGTTAGTTACAATTATTTTTTTATTTCCTTGCATGCGAGAAGTCAACGCTATTCAAGACAACAACGATGACTAGGGCCTGTATTTATAAACCATACTTGAGATCACAGAACAAGCTTGAGATGCTCTTCTTATATGAAAAGCATCTCAGATATGATCTCAATATAGCACTCAACGTTGAGAGCGGTTTTTAGGGTTCCGTACCAAAATGGTAAAAAAGGAACGCTTATGGTGTGACTCAGTCTGTATGTCACAGCTGGATATCTCGAGAACTACTAATGGTATCAACTTGAAATTTGGAATGATTTAAGATGACATTTGCCCAACTATTTTTCAAATAAGAAATATATTTTTTACAACAGGGCCTGAAAAGGGGTCTTAAAAATTTGAAGTGGGCTTAGTAGCCCCAACACTCAAATTTTTATGATATCCCACATGTCCTAGTGAGCATGTGGGATATCATATTAAAGAGCGCCGTTTGCACGTTTTTAATCATTTTTAATTTTTTTTTAGGCCGCATAGTTTTCGACTTATGATGAAAAGTGTAAAAAAAATACCTTTCCCCCCCTTATCTCCGAAGTTTGCAAAGAGAAAAATCTGAAATAATTCTGTGATAGCAGTTTATATAAAAATTACAGGGAAAATAAAACGATGTCTCAATATAGCACACTTTTTTAGAAATCATCAAATTTATAAAAAAGTTAACATTAGTTCCACTATCGGTCAAGAGATGGCGCTGATCTAAAACTTACTAATTTTATTATTCTAGTCTGCAGTGTGGTTTAATGGTGCAAATATGATGGTACGGAACCTTCGGTGCGCGAGTCCGACTGGCTCTTGACCGGTTTTATTATAAATACGGGCCTAGGTCACACCCCGGGCACTCCATACAAGCGTCGCGTTTCAACTACCTATTACACAGACGCTACACAGTGACGTTTTTGCACACGCGCAACTGTGTGCGAGCTATTGAATGAGCACACGGATCGGCACATGGAACTCGCGCGGGGGGCGCCGCCCGGTGGGGTGAGGTAATTGACTGTGGGGCGGGGCGGAGAGTTTCATTTCTGTACGGTAGTACTTATATCTATTCTGTGCCTAGGTCTTAGAACTAACATCATTGATGAGAATACTTACAATGGGCGATATACTGCATCTGCCGGCGCGCTTGCTCTGCTCGCTCGGCGTCCAGAGCACCGTTTAATAGGTCCAACTTGCGTTGGAGATCGGCACCGCCCGTACCTTCTGCATCTGTAATAAAATGAAATTTTACTTAATTATTTTATTCGTAAAAAAATCTGTGTGCATGAACATAACGAAATGTATGTCCCACTTGTAACAGTTCAAAACTGAACATGTTTTTTTTATCTCAAATATTGATCCGGAAGCGGGCAAAATACAAACTTTAAGTATTCCTGCATAGGGTTAGTTTTCATGATTTCTGTAGGTCTTATTCTTTGTCGGTTACCTTCTTTATCACATTCCAGAGGGTCCACAATTTATGGCTAGTTAGAGGTCTGTAAAAATACAAAAAATCCAGGGTTGGAAAAATAGTTGTAAACACAAATAAGTAAAGTTATGCGATTAATCAAATAATAAATTCATTGAATAACTTACCATGAAGAGGGTGGTTATTCTCATTTTACTAAAAGAATGATTGTTTATGCAATTTGTGAGGTTTTATTGCATTTCATTCTGCATTCAAAATATCATAGTTATACTAACGATAGAATGATGTTCTTGTAACACAAATCCATTGTTCATATGCACTTTATAAGTTATGATTGCAATATGCAAATACAACATTGACAAAATATCCGTATTTCTATATAAAAAACAGATAATTTTATGGTAATTCAATAACTTGAAAATATGTTTCAACAATAATAAACAGGTCGTCTGACACTTGGTATAGACAAATGTATTTGACATTTGGTGGACGGTTTTGGAACTAAAAACTGACATTCCATCGAGAAAGACTACTCTATAAAAAAAAGTTAGGAGACGAAATAATCTTTGGAAATTTATACCATTAATAAATTAAGAGAAAAGAGACGAATGATTATAAAATTACAAAATAAATAAATGATAATTAAAGTTAATCACTGTTTAGGTAGAATAACATTTAAATTTGGAAAAATCGAAGTTTTATAAGCATACTTGCTAGAGCAAATAAATGTGTCACATACTAGTGGGAAACGGAACGCAACGCACGGAACTGTAATTTAAGCTATGGATTATAGATAAAGTAAAATCAGTTTAATATTAAAAGTAAAGAAAGAATATGAATGATTATATTTGTAATAAGAAAATAATTAAATAAAAACAATAACTAGTAAAAAGTTGTAAGAAAATTGGACAAAAAATATATATATGGTGAAACGGAATGTTCTACATTCTCTTTGTCCATAAACAAGAGACAAAAAGGAGAGTTTCGTGGTAGCCAATCGTAAGCTTACAAAGCATTTTGTGACCATAAAAGGAGATGAATTGAGTCGGTGTTTAGCCAATCGTAACGCGTGAATCTGGGGGGGAGTTAACTTTAGAGTCAGCAAATAATAGCTCAGAATGGTGGCGCCAAGATTTAAAAAAATGATACCAGTATAAAATCATAAAATACCCATAGTAATGCAATTATATGAAAAAAAAAATAAGTTGGCCAGTAACGAAACGTTCTTTGGCAAATAGAATAAATAAATGGGTGGCGCAAAGAATAATTAATATTATGAATAGAGTCATGCATCAATCGTAAATAATAAAAGTAGGCTGATAGCGGATTTATTGATTATAAGGGGTTTTCTTTGAAGATTAGCGAAATTGATTAGACCAAAAGATTTATTCGAACACACAGGAAAGATTAAATTGCTTGTGTCATATAATATATATTTACTTGAGGATCTTTGTAAATTCTAGATTAACCAAAATTAGTTATTGGATACGGAGGTAATTACTAATCTTTGTATTCGTAAAATGTTCACGTAATTTAAATATTTGAGGGTGATTGTCAAAAAAAGAATATATATATTTATTTATTTATTCATTTATTTAAAGTATCTTACAGGTACTTAGGGGGACTAAATGCACTAGGCAATTTTTGTAAGTCAATTAGTGGAAAATTTCCCAGCATTTTGGGGAAATAGATTGTGACAGGGCACATTAAGGATACAAACAATAGAATACTAGGAATTATGTGTAGCTAGGGGACGCTTTGAAAAATAATGGGTGGGGGTTAGGTTATAAAAGCTTCGACGAGCTTATTCTCGATCTCATTTTTCCACCTGCCGAGAAGAAGACGAATCTCTGCCTCCCCTCTGTAAGAAGCGCCATAGAACAAGTTCTTTTTATACTCAAGCACATATGAAGAAGTCAGCAAATTAGTGAATTTAGGAAAGTCCATTGTTTAGGCCTTGCAATCGGGGCAAGTTTTCTTTGGGGAAATATTTCAAACAGGGTTTTAAAATGGTAAAAATTAAGCCTTGACTGAAATATATAATTCTATTTGCAAAGGTTACATCAAATTAACGCTAACTGTTCCAAGTAAATTCCAGAATTAGTAAAATCAGATTAAATTATTATCAATTTAAATGAAATAAAATGTGGGAAGGGAAATTTTATTTTAGAATAATTACTAGAAAATTTGTGTCATATTGGGGCGATCCGTAGTGGACTTTCTGGGGGGTACAGGTAACTAAGAGCTTATGAATGTGACTTCATAAGCGGGCATCAACTCGTTGATTGCCTAGTTAAGTCACATAGTGTAATCATGTGTGACGTGGCTGATGACAGACGTCGTAGAAATGAGGTCGTTAGAATGTAATTCTGGTCCTTGGTCAAGTCCTTAAGTACATGATTATGCTATACCTCATGCTAGGGACCGAAGATGGCTCCTTCCCATCCATCTTCGGCACGGTCAAGCACTAGGTGGTCAGGGAGTATTGCTTGCTCAAACTGTCCAGGTAACGGGGCTCCGGATGACGAGGTAAGCGTCACACAATTTGCATAGGAAGTTCTCATTTAGTCTGGGTTAGGCAGGTAAAATCTTGTAGGATAGATGAAGATTAGTATCGCGAAGGTTAAGTAGGCATCACAAAAATTGGGTGGGTTTTTGTGATGAAAGGTGGTTCGAGTTGACGTTAATAGAGCGAAATAGGTGTGTAAACGGTTAGGCGACCATGTTGATCAAACGAAAATATGATTAGGTCAAAACCTAGGCAAGAACATATTTTATATAGGAGAACGACTTTTGGAAATTTCTATACAGAAAAGTGTAGCATATAGGGTTTCGACGACAAAAGGCTGGTTTAGACGTCGCGAGCTGGCTAGGGGTAACGATTAGGCGTGATTCGACAAAATGGCCGAAATATTTTGTAGTTAGGAAAAATGCAATTCGGAGCGCACAAAATGGCTGCCGTAACTTGAGCTAGAAATAGGTATTTTTATGTAGGAATTAAATGTTAAATTTGTCATGGTCGAAATGGACGCTTGGTTTTCAAAATGGCGGATCAAAGATAATCACCTAAATAAAGAAAATCATGATTTTAGATCTCTCAGACAGGGTTTTTATCGGCAGATCAATAGATCTACTAAGGTATTTTAGCAAATCCACGATACTATTTGATTCTCAGTAAACCTTTTAAAATATCTGCAGTGTTGTGTTGAGTTTTGGTTGTACAAAATGGCGTCGATTGTGAAAATCAAGTGAGTGTTAATTAATTAATTTCATGCTAAAGCCAGCCAAGTAAACGATTTAATAAATCAGTAAATTACTAAAGTATGATAATAGTAAAATTTCTGAATTGGGTTGGTCATATGAACCACCAGATTTGAAATCAAGTAATCACAAGTGTCGTGTGAAGCCGCATTAATAGTGATTTATTTTGTCTTTGTGATAACTCAGCTATTTAATAATTTGTGAAGTGAAATAAATCTTTGGTCGTTAGGAAGGGCCGGTATGTATGATTTCTCCCAGGTTGATTCGTGGAGATCATATAAAAACCACTAAGATGAAATTTTATTTTACAAATGACGAAGTGGCTGAAAGAAAATGTCATTAAATTCTTACCACTAACAGTACCGTTATAATATAGTGAATACAGGCGAAAATACTTGTTTTTGGTGCTCAGTTGATGCGTCGACACAGGTGCGATCTGGAGGTTTTCTGATCATTTCAATTTGGAAGAAACTAACATCAAATTGTTTCCATCTTAAAACAAATCCTTCGATGCCATTTTAACAACACAGCGTCGAAGTATTTTAGCTAAACTTAGAATTTGCGAAAGTAAAGTGTAGGAGGGTTATTTATTGCTTAGTACATACATCTTGTCCCTTTTTCTAATAAATCTTTCCTTCAGAACAAAAAAGATTTACCAATTCCCATAATTTTGTCATGGATTGTAAGATTGAATTCGTGAGACATAAAGTAAGTCAACTTTAGAATTGGTTCAATATATAAAAAAAATAACTTAAATTTAAATTTTATATCAGCCATCACATTGAAAAGGAAATATTTCAATTGTGAAAATTTGGTAAATCGCTTGTAAGCGCTTTCTGCTTTGTCCTCTTTTTAGTTGGAAATAATACAAACTAACATAGACTATGGACTTTAATATATTTAATACATAATAAAGCTTGTAAGAAAGTAACTGGCTGTTCCGGGAGAAGGTTGTCCCAGTCCGGTGTCGAGACCTATCGTGATGGCGGGGTGGTGCCATCACCATTAGCCGGAAAAACACACTGGTTATTTTCTACCATAAATATAAACTCATTTAACTAAAAGATAGATAATGAACTGATATACCTTCCGATGGCAATAAATGATTTTCCACAACTGATTAATTATTCGACTGATATAACATTTGATACTTACTCATACTCACAATGAAACTGTAGTGTTGTTCTTATATTTTCTGCTTAACTCTTATAACATCCGCATATCAAGTTAAGGTTTAGCAATAATATTATCTCATAAAAATAAGAAATTAAGTTCCATAATAGAAATTTCAGTACTGGGTTTTACGCTATAATAGGAAATCATGAGTGGAATTCTGTCGGAATAAACCACTAGTATTAACTATTTATTGATAATCTTATTCTGAAGCTAGGTAAATGACTATTCTTTTTAGGGGTCGTTCAATCCAGCGTATAATGTAGTAATGAATAATAGTACAAGTTAAGCATAACCACAGAAATGAAAGCAATTAATATTCGGCATCGGTAAAAGGACCTTTATAGCTAAATCTTTAGAAATCACGCAGTTCACATCGCACTTTCCCTTTATCACTTATAGCAACCAATTGCATATCTCAATTTAGTTCCTAATTAATTTTTAACTATCATATTGGTAGTAGGTTTAGCATAGTTCACACTTTTACTAGCAGTAGGTATAGAGCTGGTAGGCATAGCGCTCCTTATAATGGAATAGGCATTTATTTCAGCTGATAAGCAAACAAAGATACTTCACAAAGTTAAGAGAATTGTATAGGGTTCGGGTTAGTTAATGTAGAAAAATAATTTTATAAAATTCTATTCTATTTAAAATCAAGCGAAGTAATGTTCATTATTTTGTAATAGTTTCCTAGGTTATTAATTAACAGAGCATAGATAATTTAAATTCAGCGTGTAGAGTTAGTATTTATTAGCAATCAGACAGCAGTACTCAAGAACATGGGCCTACGCTTACAACCGGGTCCTATCGCTAGAAGTCACGAGCCCTTTCACACATACAAAAGCCAAATCAGTAGCATATTCGGTCACACCATTAGATTAGGGTTATAGGAAGTAAAACCAAGCAGAACTTAGGTCAAACATTTAATCAATTCATAAATAGGCATTGTTAGGTTTAAAGCCGACGAGCGGTTAATCACCATAAGTAGAGATTATAGTTAGGTATGTGTTAGGTTATATAAAAGCTAGGATTAAAAGATTATCAAACAGCTTAGCAAATCGGTAGTAGGGTAGCGAGTCTTCAACTCTTCAATCATATCATATTATCAATAACTTAGGGGTAGTTACATTATGATATGCCGTTGACCAGGATAAGGTAATACCTTACTTTAGATCGTAGATTATAACTTGGGTGGTTCTGCAAATCCAGGGTTTTTGTAGTGTGAAAGCGGTGGTCGCATACAGTTTGAGATGGTGCGGCCACATTTTGCTGTCGTGGAGTGTACGAGGCTGCTGTTGATTGTCTATAATTTCAGTATATTAGCACTCATTTTAATCCATTACTTTGGACACGTAATTCATTCGGTTATAGCTGAAATTAAAGAAAAATATTAAAATAGGTTATGTAATTTCACATTAATGATTATTGAGTTGTATGGTAGCGTTTGAGAGAGAGTTTTCTTAATGATTGAGGTAAAGTAACATTCAGTTCGATTGGGGGCATTAATTTTACTGACATTTTACATTAAATCGTGTGTCACAAAAGAAAAAATGCCAACTAATTTTTGATACTTACAAGGGAGGTTGTTGTAGTAATGAGTTGTTATAATAAACCATTGGTTTACGCCTTCTTTGATCATCACTACTAGGGATACAAGTTATTTCTTGAGAAAAACAAAGAAACATTAACATTGTGATATTTAGTTAGGTTATGAAGAAAATTATGACTAAGATTAGATTTCTTTGATAGAAAAAAAAGGGGTCCTGTCAAATAAAGCAGACTAGGTTAAGGGGGTCTGATGACCTAGCGATGAGTTTGCTGAAATACTTTGTCAATAGGGCACAAATAGAAAAAAAATGTAGAAATATCGTATTTAGCATTCACATAACAAATGTTAGTTCAAAGTTCAAAAATTTCATTGCAACAATATAGAATCATTAGCGCAGCTATGTTAAAACTAGACGGAAAATGTTAGAATTTAAATTTTTAGATTTAACTTCATAGATAAAGCTTAGAAATATAAACTCAATAGCAATCAATAAAAGAAACAAATAAATTTAACTAACTTTAGAGTTATTTTGTTAGCGCAAACGTTATTGCTATTTTCTTTATGCTATTTCGGGAATTATTAGAATGAGCGTTTTTTTTTGACGAGCGTTTTTATTACCGCCCATCTTGATTATGATAAGTGAGGACGTAGAATTGAGGTTTAAAATCTTGAAGAAGTATCGGGATGGATGGAAGTAGGTAAATTAAATGTAATAGGTCTAATCTACTGTCAACTATATTAAATGAAAGAAGATCATAAACTCTAGAGAAAAAAAATATATTGTATTAGGCTTGTTCAGTTAGATCGGCAGCGGGGCATAAGTCGTGGGGTCGGACTTACGAACGATTATTAATTCTATAGACTTTTGCAGCCATTACATGGTCATGCAAGCGTTAGTCAGGTTCAGTTAGTCATAGCTTGTGTCTGTGGTTAAACTAACAACAAAACCTATTGTGTAGTCTATGCCTTAGTTAGATTGAAGTAAACATAGTACATAGAAATGTCATAGATGGCGTTAGTGGTAATTAAAATTCGAAATCGGTGAAAATAAGAATTGCGTTTGCATTGAAAAATAAAATAGATTTGTGGGCTAATGAAATATAAACTAGTTGAATCAATTGGTGAACTGTTCGTTTACGTTAAAAATACATTTAGGATCATTTATTTAAAGAAAAGAAATATAAAATAAGAACGAATGACGGTTAGAAGAACGAATGATTAGTAAGCTAACGGCATAGATCCTTTGGATTGTCATTCATTGAGATTCGTTCGATAGTTCATTTTGACAGATGTCATTGTCAAAACTGGCAACCAAGTCAAAACTTGTAGGGTGACCAGATGCTGTTTTAGTACGGATTCTGTATAATTCGCGACTTTTTCCGAGTGTAAGTATATTGAAGTTAAATTGGCGACTACGTGTATTTTCGGTATATTTTGAATATAGAGTTTTGGGAACACACCGTTCTGTCCTCGCGAACGTTGTTGTTAATAGAGTGCCCGGATTTAACTTACATTTCTTCAGATTTAAAGTTCAGTAATTTGAAAAAAAAAAGAGGAAAAACTACGCCGTCATAATTACAAATAGTATTGATATCTTTTACCTATGTTAAAAAAAATAAAAGATCTTTGACCTTGACTATTGTGTTGATGAATGTGTAAAAATTATCGCGAAGGTTGTTATTGTTGTAAATTCTCTCATGAAAAATTGGTAATTTTTATTTTTCTTTCGGGGTGCATTAGGCGGATTTGTGTAAAAAGTAGTTGGTCACCCTAGTATGTTTATCAACAAACAAAACGAAAGGTTATATTTTATTTTGTCGAAAATTAAAACCTTACAAATATGGATTTATGTGTTAGTTGTTCGTGAAAATGTTATCAAATAGTTAATGAACAATATAAAAGTAGGTTAGCGGAAAAGTGTGTGATTAAACAAGTTTTAAAAGTGTCAACTTTATAACAAGACTCGAGTTAGAATGTAATGAAATTTATAACTGAATGTAAGTAGATTTTGCCATAATACTTATAGTTTTGACTAGAATTATGAGGTAATTTGATAAAAGGAGGGACGATATTGTTTATATTTCAGAAAACATGTTTGAGTACATGAAGGTTTTACAATGAACAAAACTTAGTAATATGGTTCAAAAATCTTTAGAGTATTTGTAGATTATGTGATATAAACGCACAATCCAAATGGGAAGCTAGAGTGATGGGTGACCGTATGTAAATAATGAGAACATTTGCTAATAGCATTTCTAATTAAACGAATATTTTTGGGAGTAAATAAGATAGAAACGTTATGACTAAAATGCGGGTTTTAAGTAAGCTTAGATTAAGGATAGTATTTTGACCTTTGATGACGGGGGTCGGAGAATACTTAGGTAGCCTTTACAAGCGAATTAGAAGCAAATAGTTATTTACTGAATTAACCTTAAACTTATCGAACCGAACGTAGACACAACAGTCTTGGGTGTTGGAATAGGCACGGTAGTTGTTAGTTAATAAATTTAGTGTATGAGCCAAAGGTTTAAAGTTGATTTTTAAATAAAGAAATACATAGGTATAATAAATATTTAGTGAAATAGTCAGGTTGCCATAGGATGTTTAATAGAATTTAACTATGCTTAGAAAAAAAAAAAAAATTCAAAGTTTATAATTTCAAAAAAAATTGTGAAATAACGATGAAGATTCGGGTTAATTTTAAACAGCAACTATTAGCAGCCCGCGACTTCCCTTAAATTAATAGGATTATGGAGTAATGATTTTTGTAGTAAATTTATTTTTAGTTATCGCTAACGGTTAGAGCGGAATGTTGAAGTATCAAGTTTGGTTGTGCGTTACAGCGCTACGATAGGCATCTGTTTTCTGCGATAATGACATTGAAAATGGTTCAACTGAGAAAAGGCTTTGCTATTAAGGTTTTATTTAGCGTACAGTTTTAAAATCATTAAGTTAATCTTGTATTGTTTATTACTAGAAATACTAGTAGGTAAATGAGGTCAATTATATTTATGGCATTTTTCGCTGGGTTCATTTGCGATCAAATGCGGATTAAATGTTTGGTTTTATTCAGAACTATCGTATATGTCGGACCAACCTAACTTTAATTCTTGATTCGAAGTATATATGATGACGGTTTTATTGAGAGTTGACTTAGAATTCTACCTTGTTATAAGAAATAAAAATAACTTATCTATATAATTAATTACATCATAATTAATTTTATGGGTAAAGCGTAGGGTGACAAAAGTTAACGGAACCAAAAATAAATAATTGAAAATGAAAAAAATTAAGAAATGTAAATGAATTAATTAAAACTAAACAAATAAACTATTCGGTATAACATTAGAACTAACTCGCGTTGCTAAAACTAAAATAAATATTTTATAATAAAACAAATTAAGATTTGGGAGCATGGTTTTGTCGTATCCAAATTATTGGATATTATAAAATCAAGCTAATTAGGGACGTGTGCTAATATTTTATATAGATCTGACCTTACACTAAAGCAACAGACAATTAAGACTCGCCATGGGGAAACCGGTCCGAGTTCGTCGTGCACCAAAGCGATATGAATCATCTGAGGAGCCGGCAGAATTAGTGGAGGTTCCACGTAGTTCCCGCCAGTCAGAATCCGAGGTTATAGAAAATAGAGAGCCTCAACCGGTAGAGGCAAGACAGCGGATAGTAAAGACCATAATGAAACCGAAAGTAACGCGATCGCGCGAATTAATGACAATACGAAGAATGTTGAATCGCACTGTAGGCGTGTTAACTAAGAGGATAGATGACCTAAGCGATGAAGTTAAAAGGACTCAAGGTTCTAATCAGGATACTAGTGAGGTCGAAAAATCGCCAGTAGTTGAAGCAACACCGATGAACGATGTGGAAATAGAAAGTAGGAATGTGATTAAGGAGTCTAATGCGATTGAGGATATTCAGAAGTACGTCATTTGTAACATCAAAAATATACATTTAGATAGACCTAAATTTGGGGATTCGTCGATACATCCGGTCGATTTCATTGAAGATTTAGAAACTTATTTGAAGAAGGCGGGGAAGGCTGAAAACGAATTAAGTTTAATACAAGACTGTTTAACTTCGAGTTCGAAAGACTGGTTTAGAGTATATAAAGGAAGATGGACAGGGTTGGCTGATTTTAAGGTAGATTTCTTAAAAGCATATTGGGGAGAGAATGAACAAAATGAGTTGAGAAGGAAGATAGTGCAAGGCGTATGGAATAGGACGGAGACGCCCACCATGGTGGAACATTTTTTGAAATTGACAGTCAAGGCGCAAATGTTAAGCTACAACATTCCAGAAACACAATTAATTAGCGATATCATTCGACACTATCCGAAATATATTCAACAAGCGTTCGTGACCAATAAGATAGGAAATGTAATAGAAGCGGCGGAATTTTTAAGAAGTATGGACAACATACAGAAACAAGAACTACCGAGCACTTCAACGTCTAAAAATTCTAAGGATTGGGAACAGAAGAAGAGAGGCATTCAGCAAAATTATAGGCAATGGCAGAAACCTAGAGAGAATCAAGTACAAGCGGTTAACTTAAATAGTAATAATACTAATGTAGATGGTAGCGGAGTGTTAAACTAGCGGAAGCTGAGACTCTAGTCTCCGGATCAGCTTCAGCCACGGGGGACCTAAATTATAGTATGATGGTTAAAATGAATTGGTGTCCGGGTGAATCCTTAGGCCGGAATAATATCGGAACTAAGATATCTATTTGTACGTATCCGAAGGAAATAAAAGAGTGTTATTTTTACCAAATTCACTTAGGGAAGAAGTTATTTGGCAGGTGCGTTTCGAAATGGGTCATCAAGGGGCGTACAAAGTAATAAAATATATTAGGGATAGATTTTTTTGGAAGGGATTAACTAAACAGGTCAAACGTTTATTAAGGGGGTGTCATGATTGTCAGGTCACTAAAAGTGATACAGCTAAGTATGTAGGACCTTGTCGTTCAATTATAACTGAAAATGTGGGGGACATCGTTATGGTAGATTTATATGGACCATTACCATCAGGGAAGTTTGGTATGAATTACATTTTAGTTATTCAGGACTCTTTTAGTAAATTTGTGAAATTTTATGATCTTAGAAGAGCAACTGCAATATCAGTATTAACTAAAATGAGGAAATTCTTTCGCA
The DNA here is from genome assembly GCA_943789525.1 of Agriphila geniculea. NCBI lineage: Eukaryota > Metazoa > Arthropoda > Insecta > Lepidoptera > Crambidae > Agriphila > Agriphila geniculea. The sequence continues at coordinate 15,659,844 of OX038887.1, read as the reverse complement.
TAATAAAACCTACGGCGATCATGTCAGATAATGGGTCACAATTTGCTAGTAACTTGTGGAAAGAAACTATGAAAGCAGAAGGGGTTAGAGTAATTTATACTACAGTTAGGAACCCTAGACCTAATACCACCGAAAGAGTAAATAAAGAGTTAGGACGGTTATTTCGGACTTACTGTAGGACCAATCACAAAAGTTGGGTAGATTTATTGCCGAAGTTAGAAATTCTTTATAATAATACTTATCACGAAAGTACAGGGTTTACACCTTGTGAGATTTTATACAGTGAACCTACTAGATTATCATTTGATAATGTCATACCGACTGATTTAGTACCACCGCCTATTAACGAAATTAGGGAAAAGGCACGGGAAAATTTAAAGAAAGCAGGACAACTACGTCAAAACAAATTTAATGAAAAATATAGAATTATCCATTTCCAGATAGGAGATTTAGTAAAATTAAGGAAATTAAATAAGTCTGACGCAAAATTAAAAATAACAAAAAAGTTTGAACCATTATATGAAGGTCCGTTTGTGATTGGATCTAACCCGTTTAAAAATGTATATTTACTTGTTGATCCGGAGACTGGTAAAGAAAGAGGAAGGTTTAACGCTATACATTTGTCTAAGTATTATAAGTAAAATTTAATGTCATGTCTAATTTTAAGGAAAAGAAATGTTTAATGTTATGTTAACTACATGAAGATGTAATTTAAGTTGATTAATAAATAATAATGGGGTATAATTGTATAAAGTCTGTTGGGAACGGGAAAAGCCTATCTGAACTTACAAGAAAATTAAGGACTCAATTTTAAGAGAAAAAAAAAACCAGGCTAAGTAAAAGTCACTAACCTTTATAGTGTTGCTAATAAGGTAACCCATCTTGTCATATGAAAGTAATTTTCTATTAAATTAACCAAAGTCCGCATGAACCAAATGGACGTTTTAATTTTGAGTTGCTTAAAATTGTAAGGTCAGATAGAGGGGAGAGTTGGCGGCTTTTCTTCTCGGGGGGGAAATTTTTCATAAGTATTTAGAGATATTGAAAGGTTTTCTGCTAATATAACTAAAAAAAAAAAAAAAAAAAAAAAAAAAAAAAACGGTTGGAAATAGGAATCCTAATAAAGGAACGGCGTTTGCAAAAATTTAAAATAAATAAAAATTTGCTTTAATTTAAAAATAAAAACTTAACGGATAAATTGGAATGTGAGGTATTTTTGTTAATAATATTTAAAATTAAAAGGATGGTTAAAGTAGTAATATAAAAAAAATGTATATATTTATATACACATTTGGGGTCGAGTATTATTTGAGAAACTTTAGAATAGGGAGGCATAGCGTAGAGTGACATAATAGAAAAATTGCGTAATGTAGATATGCGTACTAATGGGATGTTTAGGATAAAGTGGTTTTAAAGCGTAAAGCGTTACTATTGCGTAAATTAATTGCAATCTTTTGATGTAATTTTGCGTAGAATTCATATGGTGACAAATCGACGAATTTAATCTTAACATTGAAATTATATTACAAAATCATTATCATTATTTGTATATATTTTGTATTCAGGCTATAGCTATGATATGATCTTGGGTGGCGTATATGTAGGCTAGTGAATGACGATAGTGGTTGCTGTGTAATGAGAAACGATGAATAAAATGAGAATCTAAACTAGGATAGGAGTATGTATGAAATGATGATTTAAGAGAATGAATAGAATGAGAAGTTGACGAGAGAAAGGAACTGAAATTAAAATATAAATTCTATATGGAGGGCTTTGGATTATAACATATGTGAAACCTGAATGCAGACTTATTATTCTTCCAAGAGATAGGACCACCACACTGCTCTGGCGTTTGGTTTGTGCTTGCGGCCGGGCCGGCGTTTAGGGTTGACAAAATAGAATTTCGTACAGAAGGACTTTTGGTGTTAGGTTAGAGAAAAAAAAAAGAGAGAAAACAAACACTATTGACGTTTGTAACTTGTCCTGGTGTGAACGACTGTCTGAAATTCATACTACACAAGAAGCTGACAAGCTAATTTCAAATTCGGCAACTGCACACTCTCCAAGGTGATATTAAGGTTGTTCCAGAGTCTTAAGTGAGCTTTTGGAAATATATGGTCTGTGTATATGATCACCGCTAAACCTTTGGTTTGGAAGGAGGATTACAATGTTGTGGAGGGATACAACGAATGAATACGTTTAATCTTTTCATAAGGTAAGAAAAGAGCCTATTTTTTCGGGTAGGCCTAATCTGGGCTGTAGCCTCACAACCTACACCTTACCATAGTGTTGTACAACTCTGGTGCTGAATATGCATACGACGGAATTGGCAAAAGCAACAAATACTTAAAACTCGCTTAATAATCTCTGATATGGTCTTGGTTTAAATACACTCTACAATCTTAAATTTTCATTTACACTAGGGCTCACCCAACAATTCTTTGATCTTGGAGAAGTAATATGATTAGGGTTATAAAAAAAAAGGGGGGGAGATTGTGTATCTTTGGGGTAATATAAATATTTGAGATTCGAGGAGAAAATTTTACTTCGAATCCAATACGTTGTATTGTCACCTGCGTATAAATTTTGGGGTCGAGCTGTAACAGTTCAAAACTGAACATGTTTTTTTTATCTCAAATATTGATCCGGAAGCGGGCAAAATACAAACTTTAAGTATTCCTGCATAGGGTTAGTTTTCATGATTTCTGTAGGTCTTATTCTTTGTCGGTTACCTTCTTTATCACATTCCAGAGGGTCCACAATTTATGGCTAGTTAGAGGTCTGTAAAAATACAAAAAATCCAGGGTTGGAAAAATAGTTGTAAACACAAATAAGTAAAGTTATGCGATTAATCAAATAATAAATTCATTGAATAACTTACCATGAAGAGGGTGGTTATTCTCATTTTACTAAAAGAATGATTGTTTATGCAATTTGTGAGGTTTTATTGCATTTCATTCTGCATTCAAAATATCATAGTTATACTAACGATAGAATGATGTTCTTGTAACACAAATCCATTGTTCATATGCACTTTATAAGTTATGATTGCAATATGCAAATACAACATTGACAAAATATCCGTATTTCTATATAAAAAACAGATAATTTTATGGTAATTCAATAACTTGAAAATATGTTTCAACAATAATAAACAGGTCGTCTGACACTTGGTATAGACAAATGTATTTGACATTTGGTGGACGGTTTTGGAACTAAAAACTGACATTCCATCGAGAAAGACTACTCTATAAAAAAAAGTTAGGAGACGAAATAATCTTTGGAAATTTATACCATTAATAAATTAAGAGAAAAGAGACGAATGATTATAAAATTACAAAATAAATAAATGATAATTAAAGTTAATCACTGTTTAGGTAGAATAACATTTAAATTTGGAAAAATCGAAGTTTTATAAGCATACTTGCTAGAGCAAATAAATGTGTCACATACTAGTGGGAAACGGAACGCAACGCACGGAACTGTAATTTAAGCTATGGATTATAGATAAAGTAAAATCAGTTTAATATTAAAAGTAAAGAAAGAATATGAATGATTATATTTGTAATAAGAAAATAATTAAATAAAAACAATAACTAGTAAAAAGTTGTAAGAAAATTGGACAAAAAATATATATATGGTGAAACGGAATGTTCTACATTCTCTTTGTCCATAAACAAGAGACAAAAAGGAGAGTTTCGTGGTAGCCAATCGTAAGCTTACAAAGCATTTTGTGACCATAAAAGGAGATGAATTGAGTCGGTGTTTAGCCAATCGTAACGCGTGAATCTGGGGGGGAGTTAACTTTAGAGTCAGCAAATAATAGCTCAGAATGGTGGCGCCAAGATTTAAAAAAATGATACCAGTATAAAATCATAAAATACCCATAGTAATGCAATTATATGAAAAAAAAAATAAGTTGGCCAGTAACGAAACGTTCTTTGGCAAATAGAATAAATAAATGGGTGGCGCAAAGAATAATTAATATTATGAATAGAGTCATGCATCAATCGTAAATAATAAAAGTAGGCTGATAGCGGATTTATTGATTATAAGGGGTTTTCTTTGAAGATTAGCGAAATTGATTAGACCAAAAGATTTATTCGAACACACAGGAAAGATTAAATTGCTTGTGTCATATAATATATATTTACTTGAGGATCTTTGTAAATTCTAGATTAACCAAAATTAGTTATTGGATACGGAGGTAATTACTAATCTTTGTATTCGTAAAATGTTCACGTAATTTAAATATTTGAGGGTGATTGTCAAAAAAAGAATATATATATTTATTTATTTATTCATTTATTTAAAGTATCTTACAGGTACTTAGGGGGACTAAATGCACTAGGCAATTTTTGTAAGTCAATTAGTGGAAAATTTCCCAGCATTTTGGGGAAATAGATTGTGACAGGGCACATTAAGGATACAAACAATAGAATACTAGGAATTATGTGTAGCTAGGGGACGCTTTGAAAAATAATGGGTGGGGGTTAGGTTATAAAAGCTTCGACGAGCTTATTCTCGATCTCATTTTTCCACCTGCCGAGAAGAAGACGAATCTCTGCCTCCCCTCTGTAAGAAGCGCCATAGAACAAGTTCTTTTTATACTCAAGCACATATGAAGAAGTCAGCAAATTAGTGAATTTAGGAAAGTCCATTGTTTAGGCCTTGCAATCGGGGCAAGTTTTCTTTGGGGAAATATTTCAAACAGGGTTTTAAAATGGTAAAAATTAAGCCTTGACTGAAATATATAATTCTATTTGCAAAGGTTACATCAAATTAACGCTAACTGTTCCAAGTAAATTCCAGAATTAGTAAAATCAGATTAAATTATTATCAATTTAAATGAAATAAAATGTGGGAAGGGAAATTTTATTTTAGAATAATTACTAGAAAATTTGTGTCATATTGGGGCGATCCGTAGTGGACTTTCTGGGGGGTACAGGTAACTAAGAGCTTATGAATGTGACTTCATAAGCGGGCATCAACTCGTTGATTGCCTAGTTAAGTCACATAGTGTAATCATGTGTGACGTGGCTGATGACAGACGTCGTAGAAATGAGGTCGTTAGAATGTAATTCTGGTCCTTGGTCAAGTCCTTAAGTACATGATTATGCTATACCTCATGCTAGGGACCGAAGATGGCTCCTTCCCATCCATCTTCGGCACGGTCAAGCACTAGGTGGTCAGGGAGTATTGCTTGCTCAAACTGTCCAGGTAACGGGGCTCCGGATGACGAGGTAAGCGTCACACAATTTGCATAGGAAGTTCTCATTTAGTCTGGGTTAGGCAGGTAAAATCTTGTAGGATAGATGAAGATTAGTATCGCGAAGGTTAAGTAGGCATCACAAAAATTGGGTGGGTTTTTGTGATGAAAGGTGGTTCGAGTTGACGTTAATAGAGCGAAATAGGTGTGTAAACGGTTAGGCGACCATGTTGATCAAACGAAAATATGATTAGGTCAAAACCTAGGCAAGAACATATTTTATATAGGAGAACGACTTTTGGAAATTTCTATACAGAAAAGTGTAGCATATAGGGTTTCGACGACAAAAGGCTGGTTTAGACGTCGCGAGCTGGCTAGGGGTAACGATTAGGCGTGATTCGACAAAATGGCCGAAATATTTTGTAGTTAGGAAAAATGCAATTCGGAGCGCACAAAATGGCTGCCGTAACTTGAGCTAGAAATAGGTATTTTTATGTAGGAATTAAATGTTAAATTTGTCATGGTCGAAATGGACGCTTGGTTTTCAAAATGGCGGATCAAAGATAATCACCTAAATAAAGAAAATCATGATTTTAGATCTCTCAGACAGGGTTTTTATCGGCAGATCAATAGATCTACTAAGGTATTTTAGCAAATCCACGATACTATTTGATTCTCAGTAAACCTTTTAAAATATCTGCAGTGTTGTGTTGAGTTTTGGTTGTACAAAATGGCGTCGATTGTGAAAATCAAGTGAGTGTTAATTAATTAATTTCATGCTAAAGCCAGCCAAGTAAACGATTTAATAAATCAGTAAATTACTAAAGTATGATAATAGTAAAATTTCTGAATTGGGTTGGTCATATGAACCACCAGATTTGAAATCAAGTAATCACAAGTGTCGTGTGAAGCCGCATTAATAGTGATTTATTTTGTCTTTGTGATAACTCAGCTATTTAATAATTTGTGAAGTGAAATAAATCTTTGGTCGTTAGGAAGGGCCGGTATGTATGATTTCTCCCAGGTTGATTCGTGGAGATCATATAAAAACCACTAAGATGAAATTTTATTTTACAAATGACGAAGTGGCTGAAAGAAAATGTCATTAAATTCTTACCACTAACAGTACCGTTATAATATAGTGAATACAGGCGAAAATACTTGTTTTTGGTGCTCAGTTGATGCGTCGACACAGGTGCGATCTGGAGGTTTTCTGATCATTTCAATTTGGAAGAAACTAACATCAAATTGTTTCCATCTTAAAACAAATCCTTCGATGCCATTTTAACAACACAGCGTCGAAGTATTTTAGCTAAACTTAGAATTTGCGAAAGTAAAGTGTAGGAGGGTTATTTATTGCTTAGTACATACATCTTGTCCCTTTTTCTAATAAATCTTTCCTTCAGAACAAAAAAGATTTACCAATTCCCATAATTTTGTCATGGATTGTAAGATTGAATTCGTGAGACATAAAGTAAGTCAACTTTAGAATTGGTTCAATATATAAAAAAAATAACTTAAATTTAAATTTTATATCAGCCATCACATTGAAAAGGAAATATTTCAATTGTGAAAATTTGGTAAATCGCTTGTAAGCGCTTTCTGCTTTGTCCTCTTTTTAGTTGGAAATAATACAAACTAACATAGACTATGGACTTTAATATATTTAATACATAATAAAGCTTGTAAGAAAGTAACTGGCTGTTCCGGGAGAAGGTTGTCCCAGTCCGGTGTCGAGACCTATCGTGATGGCGGGGTGGTGCCATCACCATTAGCCGGAAAAACACACTGGTTATTTTCTACCATAAATATAAACTCATTTAACTAAAAGATAGATAATGAACTGATATACCTTCCGATGGCAATAAATGATTTTCCACAACTGATTAATTATTCGACTGATATAACATTTGATACTTACTCATACTCACAATGAAACTGTAGTGTTGTTCTTATATTTTCTGCTTAACTCTTATAACATCCGCATATCAAGTTAAGGTTTAGCAATAATATTATCTCATAAAAATAAGAAATTAAGTTCCATAATAGAAATTTCAGTACTGGGTTTTACGCTATAATAGGAAATCATGAGTGGAATTCTGTCGGAATAAACCACTAGTATTAACTATTTATTGATAATCTTATTCTGAAGCTAGGTAAATGACTATTCTTTTTAGGGGTCGTTCAATCCAGCGTATAATGTAGTAATGAATAATAGTACAAGTTAAGCATAACCACAGAAATGAAAGCAATTAATATTCGGCATCGGTAAAAGGACCTTTATAGCTAAATCTTTAGAAATCACGCAGTTCACATCGCACTTTCCCTTTATCACTTATAGCAACCAATTGCATATCTCAATTTAGTTCCTAATTAATTTTTAACTATCATATTGGTAGTAGGTTTAGCATAGTTCACACTTTTACTAGCAGTAGGTATAGAGCTGGTAGGCATAGCGCTCCTTATAATGGAATAGGCATTTATTTCAGCTGATAAGCAAACAAAGATACTTCACAAAGTTAAGAGAATTGTATAGGGTTCGGGTTAGTTAATGTAGAAAAATAATTTTATAAAATTCTATTCTATTTAAAATCAAGCGAAGTAATGTTCATTATTTTGTAATAGTTTCCTAGGTTATTAATTAACAGAGCATAGATAATTTAAATTCAGCGTGTAGAGTTAGTATTTATTAGCAATCAGACAGCAGTACTCAAGAACATGGGCCTACGCTTACAACCGGGTCCTATCGCTAGAAGTCACGAGCCCTTTCACACATACAAAAGCCAAATCAGTAGCATATTCGGTCACACCATTAGATTAGGGTTATAGGAAGTAAAACCAAGCAGAACTTAGGTCAAACATTTAATCAATTCATAAATAGGCATTGTTAGGTTTAAAGCCGACGAGCGGTTAATCACCATAAGTAGAGATTATAGTTAGGTATGTGTTAGGTTATATAAAAGCTAGGATTAAAAGATTATCAAACAGCTTAGCAAATCGGTAGTAGGGTAGCGAGTCTTCAACTCTTCAATCATATCATATTATCAATAACTTAGGGGTAGTTACACACTTAATGTGAACAAACTTATTTTAATATCATATGCAAATGACCCTTGCTAGGTTAGGGAAGAAGTGGTTTTCTTGTCGCTTCTAATACTTCAAAAGTAAAACTTTATTTTTAATCAAGAATCCCTAAAGAGTATTGATCAAAAAACGATTGAAATAAGCCTTACAATGATAGTGGGTGTAATAAAAACCCTAGAAGATCCAATTCATTTCTTAACGCTTCTGTGTGGTCTATAACCGAATAACCTTCATACTGGCAAGGCATTCAACCCCTATCTCCGGCGTAATGTACTCTTCCGGCGACCCAATTTATTATTATTAAATTTATTCACAGCTCCCGGGAATATACTTAATAACCGCCACATAAAATGTAGTTTCAGCTTATTAGGTTTTATCGGATTATAGGTAGAATTGAACATAAGCTATTATTTATTTTTTTCACTGCTGGGGCATAAGGCTTTTCTTACGTGTGGATAAAAGAGATGAGCGGTTAATGCGATTGGGGAATGTCCGAAAAAAACGAATTGGCTGAATATTTTTTATAGGTAGGAATAAGCTCCCTTAGTAATAGAAAAAAGTTACAGAATATTCTGTTGCGTAAAAAATTCAAAAAAAAATAAAGTCTATTCGACTTTACAAATGTGTAAAAGTAACAGCAGAATGGAGATTATACCTTTGCCACCACCTGCCACTAAGACAACACGAATAAAAAATAAAAAGTTTTGACATTTTCACATTTGTCATTTTTTGAAACTTTTTTTTAATACCATGTTGAGGTTGTGGCAGTTGGTGGCAAAATGATAATTTCCATTCTGCTGTTACTTTTGTATATTTGTGAAGTCGAAGAGACTTTAATTATTTTAAACTTTTTCACGCAACCAGCCAATTTGATTTTTTTCGGACATTCCCCATTGGTGGGTGTCAAGTGTCGACGAGTGCAAAATATGTATCGTTGGTATCGGCTACATTTGCAGTCGTTGACACGTTATGCCGTTTCTTAACGTGCCTTCTGAAGCACAAAGGAGTTTGAGATAATAAAAACATTTTTAGTCCGCCATTAAGCTCCTCAATATTAATTATTGGGTAAAATTAATCGGGAAATATCTTACAATGTTCCAGCGTTTTCCAAAGTTTTGTGTCAGCCAAGTAACGAAGCGTTTTCTCTCGGACATAAGTTTGGAAAGCTTGACAAAATTTTACTTGCGACAGGGTGTTTCTAATTTGATGGTCTTAATATCTGTCATAATGAGTCCGATGCGAAATAGCCGAAGAAAATGTGAACTTTTAGTAAATATAGTTATGGGATTTTATGATTTTAGGCATTCACAGTGCTATTTTTGTATTAGGATAATTAATATATTAGAAAAGATACTAGAAAAAATCGACTCACCCGAAGCAGCTCAGACGGAATTCCGTCAGGGTGAGTCGATTTTTTCTATTCTATTCTAATGTTTTTTTTGTTTTTTTTGTGTGTGTCATCGAATCGCAGCGTCAAAAGGCCAGCGATGGTCGAAAACCATGCACATATCTTTGAAAGACCTAGCGTTATTTTGAACACGCTAGACTTAAGACCGACAGTCCTTTAAAAAGAACCAATTGTTTATATTCTGTCAGTTCCAGCAACAAGTGAGAATTTGAATGTGTTTGAGGAATACGATTTGTTTCATACTCGTTGCAGCTTTAAGTAAGAGCGCATAAAATTGATTTTTTGATAAAATACTAGGGGTACTTTCGGCTTGACTAACTGTAAAGAAAAGCAATACTCAATTTACTTGGACAGTATTTCGACATGAATTAGGTCAGTAGTCGACATAATAGTCAAAATCAGAATCATTTAAATATTGTTCTAAATTTTTACAGTTAAAAGTTAAAAAAAAGTAGCGAGGGACCATTTTTTTAGCTTTGATTTATTTTCGAATTTTTCATGAAAACGATAAACTAATTACATCATCATTATTGACTGTAATTCTAAGTACAATTAATTAATTGTAGTTGTAGTTGTAGTTAATTGTAGTTGTAGTTAATTGTAGTTAGATAATTATCTATAATTTTGCTAAGAAACTCGAAAGATTACGCAAATAACTTTAAACGGCTTTTTCAATATTAACGGCCCATTCCACAGGTTATAGGGTAAAACCGGGATAGTTGCCGCAGTGGGATAGGTGCCACATTTTCAAAAAATGTTACTTCCCAAACTCGCAACTAATAATTAAGAGTATAAGTAGGAGCCGCAGTCACCCCGCATCTAATTGTCCAAGGACTGCTGGCGGGTACGGCGTGGATGCGTTTCGCTCGTATGTGCAATCAACTCCGCGACGAACTTCACAAAAACGTCAAAGTTTTAAATGTTAGTATTTGCCGCTGTATAACTTTATAAGTAGTAATAAATTCCGTTATATTTTTTATAACGTCAATGTACTGGTTCATTAAGTATGCACCTGGGTGTAAATAATTGCTCTTTTATTTGTTATTTATTTAAAAACTACTTGGGCATATATCCCTATCACAAAAGATAGTGGCCCTGATTTTTCGAGGTATAGGTGCCCCTAGGGGCATCTATCCCTTCATACACTATATATGCCCATATAGGGTGTCAGTGTATATTTAGGATATTTTTTTCTGTTTTGTTATATTTTTTATGTCAAAGTCAAAGTCAAAGTCAAATAAGCTTTATTCAAATAAACTTAATAATTAAGTACTTTTGAATCGTCTATATTTTCCTACTACCCGTTCCAGACTTTTTTAGCTGACAAGAAGAACGGGCGCAAGAAACTTATCAGCTGTAACAGCCGTATGTATTTACATATTATATTTGGACTCTGTACTGATTGTAGTTTCAAGGTATAGGTGATCTTAGAAGCATCTATCCTTCCATATACCATAAATAAGCATATATGGTGTCAGTGTATATTTTAAATTATTTTTATTGATCTGTTATATTTTTATGTATTGTTCATATTGCTGTTTTAGGAGTAGAACGACCTCATAAAATTTGGTCGGGTTTTCGTTTTCACTATCCTGCACTAAGGGCATCTATCCTTCTTAGTATTATCATGGTGGGGCAACTATCCATATAGTTTCACGGTCCACGGGCAAAAAAAATGGTTCCACGAAAAGTTAAATTCTGCAAAATCTGTAATTGATAGATCAAAAATAAATGATTATGATTCAACATAAATGATTAAGCTAGCCTACATTCATAGAGATTATTCATATTAATGAATATTTTTTAAATTACGAGGCCATTTCAAAAAGTAGGGCATCTATCCCGGTTTTACCCTTAACCGAATATGCAAAATGACCGTAGATCATAGACTTATTATATTACTAGCGTACCGTAGATATAAATAAAAATAAATTTGTGTAATCTATTTGATCACTAATAGCGGCCGCCCGCGACTTCGCCCGCCTAGACGCTGTTAACAAACATCCAGTTATCTAAACTTTTACTTTCACCTATATATAGGATTTAAAAGTTATTTAGATTTCATATAAGGTCAACTCCTAAAAATTTCATAAATGACCTCTGAGATCGCCAACAAACATTATTGCCGTTTTTGAAGACGTAAACTACCATTGTACCATAAAAGCGGGTGTAATAACGGATCTTAAACCATCGTAAATTACGATGGCGTTAGGAAAAGCAATAATCGTAACAAGTATAAGAATAAAGCGGATTTTTATAAAAGTAATCATCTTCTCTTTTCACCTGTAAACTACTTATATGGAAGAGGGTTTATGGCTTATTTTATGGTTTTGAAGGGATCTCGTATTAAGGCCAAGCTCATATGAACGCGCGGTGCCGCGCGTCACCGCGCGGTAGGAGCGTTCACATGATAGCGTGCACGCGCGGCAGTCTGATATTTGAAATGAAATTTGTTTATTTTGACATTTTACAATGTTTCTCTTAATACTAGTTAGGTTAATAACTTATTCAAGTAAATTGACCTTAAAGCAATTCCATGTGCTGTGTAATAGTAAAGGTGTAGGTATAGAAAAGCACTAGTAAAAAGTAAAAGTTGGCTCCTACTCTCCACACTAGTTAAAACTGTGTTGCGGCAGAGTAGTGAGTCCCCGTCCACTTGTTACCGATCGTGCATGAATAGTTCAATGGAATAAAACCGGTCGGTCGGGCGGTATGGCGCTCGCGATGACCGACGCGACACGGTCGTCAATGCACGTACAAATAAATACTAACAGTATATGCAGAACAAACAGATAAAAAGGTAACTTTTTTCGTAACTAATATTACAACAACAACCCCATTTAAAGTGCTTAAATTAAATAATATTTAAAGATACAATGGCCTATTTATATATTATAATTGAATATATGGTATACTACACTTTCTTTACAAATAAATAATATAAATAATAGTGATAACTTTGTAATAGATAATTATATAGGTATAATAAATATTTATATTTAAACAGTTTATTATTCTTATAATTTGATTATGAATTATGAAATCAATTATTTATATATTTATAATACCTCATGACAACAATTCCTCTGTAGCTACGTAATCTAAAGTTAACAAGTATCCTGTAATAAATTTTTGACAAGTGTAATAGGTTTTTTCTTTAAGACTCGTGATTTTTTGGCTGATTTTGTTATATAAACGAGGACCCTGATAATTGGCAAAGCTGTGAAGAAATTTAGTTTTACAGTCAGGTATTCTATAAACTGTTGCAATCCTTCTAGCTGAAATTTGTGGTGGTGGTGTGATACGGTGCTGTGTAAGCACAATTGATTTTATAAATAACTGCCTTACCGTTAATACTGGAAATTCTTCATATAATATTTTCGATGGAAATCGAAAATTTTTGAAATTAAGAACTTTGATAACAGCCCGTTGAGCTCGTTCAAGTTTCATTAGGTGAGTTTTCTTGGCTCCACCCCATGCAGATATGCCATATGATAGTAAAGATTGACATAGTGCACAATAAACTAATTCATTTATTTTACTATCCTTTACATTCCTTAGCTTCTTAAAAATGCAAATTAATTTTCTTATTCTTCCGCTAAGTATTTCAATTTGATGTTTCCAGTTTAGATTTTGATCAACATAGATACCTAAATATTTCAAAAATGGCACTGATGATAATACATAGCAGTTACATGTAGCTGATTTCTTGCATGTATGGGCACGAATGTTTAGGTCTGTAGGTTGATTATTTTGATTGATACTAAAAGTAATATACTTTGTTTTATCGAAATTAAGGGTTAGAATATTTTCATTGAGCCAATTTAAAATTTTGCCAAAGCCTTCCTCGCTAACTTTTTTAACTTCCTCCCATGTCGGTGCATTAAACAAAAGTACTGTGTCGTCTGCAAATGATATTATTTTTGTATGATATTATATTTGGGTAGTTGCATTTGTGTTAGATCGTTTAAATAAATTAGGAATAGGGTCGGTCCGAGGACTGATCCTTGCGGAACTCCAAAATTAATATTAAGATATTCACTCTGCTCATCATCTAATTTTACAGACTGCGTCCTGTCTGTTAAGTAAGAAATAAATAACTGAAGTGGAATACCACGTACTCCAGCGTTTTCCAGTTTTCGTATAAGTATGGGAATAGAAACAGTGTCGAAAGCTTTTGCCAAGTCCAAAAATATAGCTAGGGATTTATTACCTTTGTCAAGATTCAGTACAACGTGTTCGATTAATTCATTGACCACATCAGCGGTAGATTTTTTTTCCCTGAAACCAAATTGTTGTGGTGAAAGGAAGTTGTTTTTTTTCGAGAAAACTCATCAACCTGGAGTTAACGGCTTTCTCTAGTACTTTGGCAAAGGTTGGCAAAAGTGATATCGGACGATAATTGTGGACACTGCTTCTATCCCCAGACTTAAAAACTGGTGTAACCACTGACATTTTTAGTAGTTTAGGAAAAAATCCAGTAGAAAAAGCTAAATTGCATATGTAACAAATAGGACCTGTTAGGTAATCAATACCCATCTTTAAAAAGGTTGATGATATACCCAGTAGCTGAGGTGCTTTTTAGTGATATAATGATTTTTTTTATTTCGTATTCATCAATTGGAAATAGCATTAAAGAGTCAATTGGTCCAATAGACTTGCTAGCATCATGCACCAATTGATCTTCAGTTTTTCCGATATTTAAAAGTATTTCATCAGCAAGAGTCCTTCCTACATTAGCAGTGTTCATTTATACTGTTAATAGAAGCGTATCGCGTATCTTTAATTGTAAGTAGTTCAATTGCCTGTTGCTTTTGAGAGTCCAAGTTGCCGTATTACTCGCCATGTGTTTTTTATGTTTTTTCTGTTTCTCCAATTCTGATTTTTCATATTTTGTTTTTATGTTATGTAGTAGTCTATTACAGTAGTTCCTGTATCTTTTGTATGTAACAAGTAGAATTAAGTTATTGGGATTTTTTTTTTTTACTTTAGGTGTAATTTATCTCTCCATTTTATACACCTTCTCAAACCGGGCGTTATCCATGGTTTGATAATAGTTTTTCTATTAGTAATTTTCTGTTTACACGAACATTTTTTTAATATTAATGTTAAAATATTCAGTAATTTGCAAGTTGCTCTCTCAATGTCAACACAATTTGTGATTTCAGACCAGTCTACTTTACTCAGTTCATCAACGGCTTTAGAATAGTCAATTTTTTGTATTATTTTGTTTTTTGTAACAGGTGCTAAGTCCAATTGTAATGATGTTACCAATGTAGAATGATCTGTAGTGGTCGTATTACAAATTACTGTCACTGCCTTACTACCTACGCGAAGAAAACAGTGATCCAGACAATTTTGACCACGTGTTGGGAAAGTATGACTTGGAAGAAGTCCGTGCATTGATAGTAGTTTCATATAGTCAAATGATCTTGTATCACTTTTTCCAGGCTTTATATCTATATTAATATCACCTAGTAGGATGACATTTTTAAAGCTTTTTAACTCGTCTAATGTGTTGTTTAGTGAATTTTGAAAATTATCTACATTGACTATGGCTGGAGATCTATAGATAGCTAATATTGCACATAGGTTTTCTACTTTTATTATAAGGGAATCGGCATCTTGTATGTTTGGTTCGTACGCACTGGTGGTAAGATGTTGACTGACATATACCACAATTCCACTGTTTTGGTTAATGTGTTTTGTTGACACATAACTTTTGTAATTAGGTATTGTGGGTATGCTTGATAGTTTTCGCAGCCAACATTCTGTCAGAATTATTATGTCAAGCCTAATTTTTAAATCCGCGAGATAAACAAGAAAGTCGTTTAAATTACGTGTTATACTCCGAATGTTCTGTGTTATTACATTCAAGCCCCCATCATAGTGGATCGCCACCTCCCCGTAGTTTTCAGGATTATCAATTAAAAATGCTTTGCCGACATTGATATCAGCATCAATGTCAGCGTTTATCTCATTTACATGATTCATCGCAGTAATTATTTGTGCTTTTTATATCTATGTAAAATTGATTTTTCTTAATTAATAATCCCATAAACAAAACCAGGAATGACCCAGCGATCCATCCGATATAATTATTATGGTTCGAGCTCTTATTGTTACTAGAGAAATTGTGATCAGAGGTAGATAAAATTTTTACTATGGTAAACATAAATAAATAATGAATAATATATATGGCCAGAAATGAAAAAGTATAGTCTGGCATCAACATCACTGAGAATGGACGTGGAGGAAGCAATTTGTTGGTGGATTTTACACCGAAGACTGAGACATCGGAGAAGACACTTGGTGCATCCTATTTAATTTCTTTTTTTCTTCAGAATCATTATTATCGAAGAAATTTAAAACTAATTTTTCCCAAGATCTTCTTTTTAAAATTTATTTAAATAGTCTTTGGAGTTAAGATTCCAAATGGCATTTATTTTTTCGATTTCGTCAATAAGGAAATCGATTGAAATTCGTATTCGATACTCATTTTCCTAACTGACTAGATCCGATCGTCTCAAACCGCGCGGCTCAACTGAACGGGTCAATGCAGGTTTGTAGATTTTGAACCACGCAGCACCGAGCGGCTGTGGCGGAGCACAAGATCTTGCGCGCGGTACACGGCGCGCTGCGCGATGCCGCGCGGCACCGCGCGGTAATGTAAACGATGTAACACAGTATGTTCTTGTACCGCGCGGTCATATGAACTTAGCCTATAGTCACTAAAAGTTGTACTACGAAATGAGTTTTGTTAGAAATAATCAAGTAAGTATGCTAAACTTTTTTTGCTAAAGTTTTAACTTACGTTTAAAAAATTGCGTAATTACTTGGACGAATCAACCACCAAAAAATTATGGAAATCCTGAGACTCCGATCCTCATATCAGTTCATATCATATCAGTTGGGTGTGTATAGCGATCTGAATCTCCAGCCTCAATTCACTCCCTGGATGGCCAGCATCAGATCACAGCTAGGTCAATCCTTGGCAGGAAACCATTGTTTTAGAAGTTACCTCGTTTGTATGAAAATCAGCTGGTGTTCTTAATTATATGGTCACCAATATATATGGTCACCAGTATATTACGTAGCTCGCTCCCGTGTCAGCAACGCTTGACAGTTTTTATCCATAATAGGCCATTCTGTTGAATGTTGTATACCTATATCTTTGTGTATCTAGAAGTTTGTAATCAACTTACACGTACGAAGTTGCGGGCACATCAGCTAGTCTTTAATAATTAGCTTAATTGTGCCAAAGACTCCCAAAAAAATGATTTTTAATTATTAATCTAGATCTATGTATTTTTATGTTACCAAAGTTAGAATAAGAAACAACATTTTTTTTAAAAACAAACAGTAGTCAGAGCATTTTAAAACAAACATCACTTTATCCATTAGATACACAAGTTAAGTACCAAGAAATGTAAATAAATCATAGCTTGAAACCGTAGCGGGTCACGTAGCACTAGTCTACGACGTAGACACTATGTTTGCTACGACACACGTAGACGTTACAGACTTTGTTGCACAACTGCCTTTAAAACGGTATTATTAGAGGCGGGTCATCGTGACAACTCGGAAGATGCCCCCATTTCATCATAAAGCACACGTCCAAATTCCCTAGACCCCTAAAAAGAGTAGCACTCGACTTTACTGCTATTGACATAAGAGCTATTTTAAAATAACCTAGGTCAGGCTACAACGGTCGCCTGTCGAGAAGCGCGGGGATACGTTAACTTTTTTGCCGTTTACATTGCGTGAAACTACGTACGCCTTTATTGAGGTTCAGTTTTAAATAGCACTTATTTTCTTTCTGGTTCCATTATGGAGCCATTAACGTAGCAAATAAAATGTACATTTAGGTTGCTATTGTTAGAAAGAATTATACAATTTTTATATTTATGGTAATAGTTTTACATAGTTTCCTTATTACAAGAGTCATTCTTTATTTTGAAGCCCACGACCGTAAAATCGTAACTTACATAATTCTAGATATGACACCAGACAAGGCGACGTAAACATTTTACTGTTTCCAATATAACAAATCCTCAAAGTGTTGTGAAATACGAAACTTTTATGATATATCAAAACAATCAGGAACACATTTACTTTCGTTCTGTTTTTTTATATGTCTGCCGCACATTTTGCTCGCGAGTAATTCTCATTGCGATTCAGGCTTTCCCGGTTTTTTATTGTTTGCCTCGCGACAGCCGTGTGAACTGGGGTAAGAAAGAAGTGTATGAATATATGTATTATAATTCCGCAAAGACATTTGTAAATTCGAACTCATTTCGAATCAAACCAATGTAGCATGCTATACAAGGTTATTTTTAGTATATACGAAACGAAACCTGAAAACTGTTTGTTCAGAATCAGTAATAGAATCGATTGCAATATTTTTTATATCATGTTATATTCTGACTAAATAATATTTACAAAACCATAATTAACGCACGCCCTACTAAAATGTCTCGCCCGCACAACACAAAAAGCTTGTAACTTCGTGAGTTCTTAGAGTATCATAATCATTTTTAGGGTTCCGTACCTCAAAAGGAAAAAACGGAACCCTTATAGGATCACTTTGTTGTCCGTCTGTCTGTCCGTCCGTCCGTCTGTCTGTCAAGACCCTTTATCTCGGGAACGCGTGGAGGTATCGAGTTGAAATTTAAACTATATACTAAAGTCTACGGTCCCTTGAAGCTGTAAAAAAATCAAACTTCTAAATTAACGTGAAAAAAGATACTGCCGTTTATGCCGCAAAAAACGCATTTTCGATACTCTCAAAGGAATCAAAATTCATAGGGTACTTCCCGTTGACCTAGAACTATGAAATTTGGCAAGTAATAGCGTCATAAACTACACTTACAGGAAAAAATCTGAAAACTGTACATTTGTAATTAAATCATAAAAAATATAGTCATTAAAATACGTAATTTTATCATCGAGTGAAACAACGGTATGCGCGGTCATAGTTTAACTTCTTATTGACTTTTGTGATAATAGCGCCACTAATTATTTTTAAAATATCAATATTTATTATTTTTAATTAATTAGACCCTTTCAAATATTGTTACAGTTAATTACTTTTAAAAATAATTAAAAAGGAATAAAATTGGCTCTAAATATTTCCGCAACATGGCGGTATGTCACGCCCATGGAAATAGTACTATAAACCGGAATGAGCGCTTCGCCCCAAAACGAGCCGACAGAGAGGTCAAGTAGATGTATGTGTCCTTTTCTTCATTAGGGTGACCAAACCGTATGGTTGGCCGGAGACATACATAATAATTTAAACTGGTTAATATAAACTTAAATACTTAGGTAGTTCGTTATTTATAATTAACACTTTTTACCGCGTTTTTATTAGGTTGCTTGCTCTTTTGTTTGTTTGAGCACAAATTTTGCTAACGATTTTATACTAAATTCCCGATGAGCTAGA
This sequence comes from Agriphila geniculea, assembly GCA_943789525.1. Taxonomy (NCBI): domain Eukaryota; kingdom Metazoa; phylum Arthropoda; class Insecta; order Lepidoptera; family Crambidae; genus Agriphila; species Agriphila geniculea. The sequence continues at coordinate 15,640,698 of OX038887.1, read as the reverse complement.
GACTTGAAACTTTGAACACAGGTCAGAATTGGAAGGAAATGCAATATTACAGTGTCATTGAGCTGATCTGATGATGGAGCCGGAAGAACGCCACAGGAACTCTGATGAATGAAACTATACAACCCCATCTTGTTTGGGCTTGTTAGAATTGTCTTGACAAGTTCTCTGACGGGAGACGAGGTTCAGGGTCGGATGATGAAGTCAGGATTCCATGCCATAGGAACTCAATATTGAAATCATGCAACCCCATCGAGTTTGGGCTCGTTTGAATCGTCTTGACGAGTGCTCTGTTGGGTAATAGTATCCAAGTGTCTGATGATGGAGCCGGAAGAAGGCCACAGGAACTCTGCAATAAAATCTTTCAACCCCATCGAGTTTGGACTCGTTTGAATGGTCTTGACGAGTACTCTGATAGGCGGTGGTATATTTTTAAGTTTGGCTCGTTAACTAAAAAAAAGAAAATTAATATTTATTTAAAAAAAATATTTTTTAAGAACAAATTATTTATTACGTTTTTACTAAGTTGCTTTTTTGTTTTTATTTTTTAAATATGGTAATTCAACCAATTAAAATCTAGTTTATTCAATTCAATTTAATTTCAAGTGTAAATAATTACGCAACTTTAAAGTTTATTCCAATTTTTAATAAAAATGCAATGTGCGTGAACTTCGGAAAAACAAATAAATGTTGGAAAAACAAGTAAAAGTAGGAAAACATTGTCTAGTGATCTGTAGTTAAAAAAAGATGGAAACTTTATTGACGTTTGAAATTCGATTGCTTTTTCCCATAATTATACTTGTACATTTACTTTGCTGTTTCATTAAAAACTGTTATTTTGGTAAAGATGTCAATAAGGTCTAAAATACTTGCACCAATTTCTTTACTTGTGAAATTAATAAAATGGGAGCAAGAGATTTACGACGACACAATGTTAAAAATATAAAAAAAAAACAAAATGGCGGCCAACTATATTGTTCGTGGGCCGATTTTATGAAACTCGATTTTGTTACTATTTTGATCAAAATATAACAAAGAAATGTTAAAAATACAAAAAAATATGGCAGCCAACTCTTTTATTTGTGGGCTGATTTGAATGAAACTCGGTTTTCAGTACTAATTTGACAAGAAAATAATAACACAATATGTATTGAAAAAATTAAAAAATCTAAGATGGCAGCCAACTTGTTTGTTTTTGGGCCGATTTCGATGAAACTTGGTTTTTGGTTATTAATAAGACAAGAAAATAACAACTCAATGTAAACTGAAGGAAAAATCAAAAAAAGATCAAAATGGCTGCTAATTTGTTTTTGAAATCGGCCCAAGAACAAAAAAGTTGGCCACCATCTTGAATTTTGTAAGTTTTCAACATTGCGTTGTTATTTTCTTGTCAAAATCGTACCAAAAACCGAGTTTCATCAAAATCGGCCCAAAAACAAAAAAGTTGGCCGCCATCTTGGGTTTTCAGTTTTTTAAAAAATGCGTTGTTATTTTCTTGTCAAAATAGTTCCAAAAACCAAGTTTTTATCGAAATCGGCCCAAAAACAAAAAAGTTGGCCGCCATCTTGGATTTTTAGTTTTTTAAAAATTGCGTTGTTATTTTCTTGTCAAAATAGTTCCGAAAACCAAGTTTTATCGAAATCGGCCCAAAAACAAAAAAAGTTGGCCGCCATCTTGGATTTTTAGTTTTTTAAAAATTGCGTTGTTATTTTCTTGTCAAAATAGTTCCAAAAACCAAGTTTCATCGAAATCGGCCCAAAATCAAAAAAGTTGGCCGCCATCTTGGAGTTTTAGTTTTTTAAAAATGCATTGTTATTTTCTTGTCAAAATAGTTCCAAAAACCGAGTTTCATCGAAATCGGCCCAAAAACAAAAAAGTTGGCCGCCATCTTGGATTTTAGTTTTTTAAAAATTGCGTTGTTAATTTCTTGTCAAAATAGTTCCAAAAACAGAGTTTCATCGAAATCGGCCCAAAAACAAAAAAGTTGGCCGCCATCTTGGATTTTTTAAATTTTCAACATTGCGTTGTTATTTTCATGTTGAAATAGTACCAAAAACCGAGTTTCATCGAAATAGGCGCACAAACATGAATTTGATTATTATTATTAATTTTACCGTCTCGCCTGCGACCTCTAGCCATTTCAATAGAACAATTTAGTTTTTTTGGAAATCTGAAATGGTGCAGTATTTATGGTCACACTAGTTTTGTAAAGTAACATTTCCTATAGATTGAAATTCTTAAATTGAAATTCGGCGCCAAGGTCAAAATCGGAGTTGCCAAGATTGACACTTCTATTTATTACCACCTCACCGATGATAGCTGATTAGCATTATATTAGATATTTAATTAAATCAAAAGAGTAAGTTCTGTTTTATATTACAATTATTATGTGTCATTCTAAATTAATATTTAAATGGTATATATTCGACTTCCCATTCCGAATCCTTAATTTTGATACACTACTTGATTGGTAACGTACATATTTTTAGTCCTACTATCGTGGTATTATTGTTTAGTAATGGCAATTGTGCGAACGAGACACCGACCTCCACCTGGTGTTGTCTCATTCACACAGTAGTGCCTTCAGTCAATGTCGTCGATAGAATTTCAACTCTATGAGCAATGCAATAAAGTTGAATTTCTTTTAAACGATAGGTGAAAATTTTTGTAGAGTACTCACTCCCTTTTATAAACCTCCTTGGTCACGCCGCGTGTTTTACTCTTTGACCCAGAGTGCATTCCAGCAGACCAATCGTTAATCGATCACCTAAAAGTTTAACCATCAGCGCGTTTCTCACGTGATTGAATGGAGATCGATTGGTGATTGATTGTTGGGATATGCCTAGAGCTTTTACGGCTGAAATTAAAGACACCGGAGGGTAGATACCTTTCATGGTGTAAGTGAGCACTAAGATAGGATTTTGGAAGTTTCACCTCCTAAGGGGATGAAATTTTGTATGGAAGTCTCTTAGTTTCAAAAGTAGGATGTTCAAATTTTGTGTTTAGGCTGACGATGACGATTAAAAATTATAAGGGGAAAGGGGAGGGGAGGAGGGACTGGGACGGAGGATGGCGATGTATAGATAAATAAATAGATTGACGGTTACGGTGACGGTAAGTGTAAGTGGACGAGGAAGCGGAAGCTGAAGTGGAAGCGGAAGCTGAACTGGAAGCGAAAGTCAAATGTACCATAGGCAACAGCGTCGCTTAACCACTGCTAAGGTTAAAATCGCTTGCACGCCGCGCCGCCCGCTGTCACATACGTTTAGTTAGGGGCTGGGGTGATACGCGCCCACACGAATTTTGTTGCAAACTGGTTAAGCGACGCTGTTGCCCATAGTACATCAATGAATATAAACAGTTTGCAATGTGGAGTGTCAGCCACTCGTTTTTCAGTCACCACAAGCAGCTGTGGTTAAGATTTGTAAATTAACTGTCCGCCTATTCGCCCTTTCACCTCTCCGCCTGGTCGCCCATCCACCTTTTTGCCTGTCCCCCATCTATCCTACTTTTGAAAGACTGTTCTACAGTAACATGTCCAAATATTTATATTTATGATGGTACGGAACCCTCGGTGCGCGAGTCCGACTCGCTCTTGACCAGTTTTTATTATACTGATTCTAAAAATGAAAATATGTGACTCGTGTTTCGGCTTTCGTATATATGTTAGGCTCAAAGACCGAAATCGTTCTTTGAACGAAAAAACCGCTCACAACGCGTTCTGGTCATTGCCAAAATGCCACAAAACGAAATTCGTGTCATGGCTCTTATAAAAACGCCCAGAACGCATTGTGGTAATCATAGAAATACCACAAAGCGAAATTCGCGTCGTGGTCAACATACCAAACGACCACAATGCGTTGTGTAAATGAAAAAAAGCCATGAAGCGTATGGAACCATGATAAAGGTCTACGACGCACACTGATTTCAAGTTTCAAACTTTTGACAGATATCATTAAGAAATATTGTTGTACTTTATTAAGTAGTATATGATAGTAGTAGTAAGTATGACAAACATGTTATTTAAAAAAATCTACTTCTAAATTGTAACAAATTTTATCAGTCATTGGAAATTTAAGTTTTTATGACAATACATTTTGTCAAATCAATATAATAACTTAGTTAAAATGAATTAAACGCGTGCAGTGCAACTATGATAGGTATTTTCACACAGAGGTACCTATTTTTCCAACATATTGAGGCTACTAATTGGTGAACAAAAAATATTAGTAGGTAATAGGAAACTACAAATTATAAATAATTTGTTTTTTTATTACAATAGAATTTTTCAAATCAACATTCTAAGGCTAATAATTGTTGAACACAAAGTATTTGTTATCATATCAGAAACTACAACTTACTTTCTTAAAATAATTAGGAACTTTATGAATTTTTGTAATTATAATGAAAACCAGTTTACCAATGTTTTAATACATCGTTGTACGCATTCCGACAATATACGACCTGTCCGTCGTGTTATGGTTGCACCAACTAGTGCTCAAAACGCGTCATGGCTTCTCTTCATTTTCAAAACGCGTTGTAGTTGTTTAGTATGTTGACCACGACGCGAAGTTCGCTTTGTGGCATTTCTATGATTACCACAACGCGTTCTGGGCGTTTTTGTAAGAGCCATGACACGAATTTCGCGTTGTAGCATTTTGGTAGTGACCAAAACGCGTTTGAAATAATGTTGTAGGCATAGGTAATAGTTCCCAATTTTTTCCATAAGAATTTTCATAATTTCACTTATCTCGTTTCCTTTTACTTTAAGAAACTCTAGTTATCACTCCTTTTTATTGTACGCACCCTGCCCCCGTCAGCTTAAAACAAACTGTCATTACCATAAAAAAACTTGTGAAGTGATATGGGATGGCCCTCCGTTACCCATTCCGTTTCTGTGCGTTCTATATTTCCCGTGAGAATTACAAACCTTGTCACGTTACCCATTCTTTGTTTCTTTGTGGATTCAGAAAATGGCGGCAACCAAGTATTTGAACAAACTTTGTACAGCAAAAGCAGTCAGCTACTGTTTCTTTTTATATAATATTATTAAAAGTACTTTTATTTACTATTGCCACGTCTATACAATGATGAATTTGTTATTGTAAGTATCTGTCATTCGACTTAATGCCGGTTTCACAAGCTATGATTAGCCACTAACTTCTGGTTAATTTATAAATGCTTTCGAATGATCAAAGTATAAATAGAATAGAATTTATATGAAACTAGCGGCCGCCCGCGACTTCGTCTGCGTGGAAAGATTTTTTCTATCCCTCGGGAACAATACATTTTTTCGGGATGAAAGGTACCCTATGTCCTTTTCTGTACCCCTAAGTACGTGTATGCAAAATTTCATGATGATCGGTTCAGTAGTTAAGACGTGAAGGCGTAACAAACAAACAAACAAATAAATAAACAAACAAACAAACGGACTTTCGCATTTATAATATTAGTAAGGATTACTTGTCAAGTATATTAATCGGAACTTAAACGGACTTTGTGGAACAGCCCCTTAAATAATAGATAGATAAACTCTTTACTGCTCACATATTACAGGAAAAAATACGAATACATAATAATTCAGCTGCAAATCGTTTCACAAAATAATGTAACATTGCATCATAAGTAAGTATAAAAAATGCTAAATAGGTACCACATTTTTTTATACCTTTATTTCGTAGTTTTTGAAACAACTTCACAAGTATATCTATCAATACACGTTTGACAAGATGGCACATAGATAGCTTGGAATATGTCATGGCATTAGAATCAAATAATCTTTTCAGTATTTTCATTTAGATTAGCTCACTATTTACAAGAATTTAAGAGCGTGTAATTGCCCTTTCACGAACAAAGAATCCAAATAACCCACAATCTCTGAAATTAAATAATTACTTGAACTTAATTCACATTCAAACGTGTTTGAAGATAATCTGTTTTTCGCAGATTTTATTTTTTCTTAGTATATTAATCCTAGAAACCAACAACCTTTATATGCCTGTAATTGCGGCTTACAAAGTAAATGAGATCGCATATTTTGATCAGCGGTACGGTAATTATCGTTTATCAAAGTTGCTTGACTTCCACTTTCGTGTTCCCGTACAACATAGTAAGCACAATGTCCTTCCTCGTGATAAATGAACTAAAGTCATCGACCCACCGTTATCTTTCAAGCCAATAAACTCACGGCCTCTCATAGATTCTGAGCCTAGGCCGAGCCAATATGTTTATATTGCCAATGACTAAAATTGGGAAGAAAATCTTCAGAATTATGACTGAATAGGTAACTACTCAAACTTTGCTGCTTTTCTATTTTATGGTGGCACTTCACATGACTAATACATGATCATGTAGATCATGTTTTTGCTTCATTTGCCCAAAAAACTATGAGTAAACGCTATCGCACACGGGCAACTTAGTCGCCCAGCAACTGTTTTGTCTCTCACATGGTTTGTATGAAAAGTTGCCGACGACCGTGTCGCTTCGTGTGCGCGCTTCCATTATAAACCCGTGGACTTGATGTGAGAGACAAAACAGTTGCTGGGCGACTAAGTTGCCCGTGTGCGTTAGCGCTAAGTAGTGCATATAATATTGTCTTATTTGGACGAACAAGGCAAATACGCACAAAATGCTTATTTACTGTCGCATCCATGTGTGGAGGGTTTTTGGACTTTCTACAAATATTTGTCAAATAAGGCAACGCCATAACACCACTAAGTATTGTCATTTTTTGAAGTCGTTTCGCTGTCTGTCGGCAATATTTCTGTACAGTCATAGGGAATCAAAAGTATAGTACTTACTTAGGTACATGATTATGTTTTGTTTGAACGACTAATATATAGTATTACTTTATAAATATATTAATTAAATATAATATAGTACAACTTTTATACGACTGCTTGTTAAGAGAGCTTTACACTCGCGCCGCGAACCGCGGCCGCGAATCACGGGCGCGGTTTGCGCATGAAAACGGTGCGAAAAATATATAGTAGGTATGAACCTCTATACTAAAAAAAGTTGGGAGTTACAAGTCGTGATAAAGTTTGGCTGTTTCTAACTAATATTGAGCTTGGCCAAACTATCCTTACATACAGTTCCATACGGCGGCGGGTTGAATAGCGCACTTTTCCTGGCTTTATTATAAAAACTATAACAATTCAGATTTAGCTAATAGATCAAATGTGGTATCTTTTTCGGATAAATCAATAACGTACAACTTATTTCTGATATAAAAAAAAATCAATTTATTAAGCAGTTTCTGAAAAATTACACAATAACCAACATTTTTAAACTTCATTTTTTTAGTTTAGGTATTGGCATTTGTTTCAGTATTTTCAAAAAAACTACTATAAAGAAGCGTTTTTCAGGTTAATTTGTAATATGTTTTTGTTATGTTAACTATTTTTTATACAATTTGAGCCTAACCCAAGTAGTTTAAGTACATTGTTTGCGGACATACAGCTAGTCAAAAATATGCATTTTTTCACGAAATAATTTCGTTCAGAAACATTTTTTAGGTTTTTGTTTATATTTCTGTAAAGTTAATTCAATTTTCTACAATTTGAACTTAATTTTAGTAGTCTAGGTCTATTGGTTGCAGAGACATAGCTGGTTGAAAATAGGCTTTTTATTGAAATTAATTGAAAAAATCTTATCTTTGACTAGCTGTGTCTTTGCAACTAGTAAACTTATACTACTCAAGTTAGGCTCAAATTGTAGAAAATTTAATTAACTTTACAGAAATATAAACAAAAAACTGAGAAATGCTTCCGAACGAAACGGAAACCCATTTAATTTCGTGAAAAAATGCATATTTTTGACTAGCTGTGTCTCCGCAAACAATGGACCTCAACTACTTGAGTTAGACGCAAATTGTATAAAATATAGTTAACATAACAAAAGCATATTACAAATTAACCTGAAAAACGCTTCTTTAAAGTAGTTTTTTAATAGTAGTTTGTTACACAAGGGATGTAAGTGAGCTATTACAGAACAAGATCCAATTTGGCGCCCGTGCGAGCGCAGCTCGCATAGGGCGCTAATGGATCGAGTGCACCCGAGATATTTAGACGCACGAGCGAGCGAAGCGAGCGAGGGCGAATATAGTTCGAGGGTGTAATAGCTACTTACAACCGAGGTAAGCATACTATTTTACATCATTCATGCGAGGTAAATTTAATAAAAATAAAAATAAAAATAAAAATAAAAATAAAAATAAAAATAAAAATAAAAATAAAAATAAAAATAAAAATAAAAATAAAAATAAAAATAAAAATAAAAATAAAAATAAAAATAAAAATAAAAATAAAAATAAAAATAAAAATAAAAATAAAAATAAAAATAAAAATAAAAATAAAAATAAAAATAAAAATAAAAATAAAAATAAAAATAAAAATAAAAATAAAAATAAAAATAAAAATAAAAATAAAAATAAAAACAAAAACATTAAAACAAAAATAAAAATAAAACGTTAAAGGGTTATTTCATTGAAAACTCGTAGGGTTGATTAGACCATTAAACTGAACAACTTTCATTATGGGACCAACCTCGAAATCACGAAAAAAAATCTGCTGTTTTTGCTTTGCAGAATTTTGCATACCTAGCTTCAACTGAAATGCCGCCATTATCATTGTTTTTTTTTCAGCCAAAAGTTTCGTCAGTTTATAATAAAAGAAATGAGATTGGTTCACTAAGGAGTTTTAAATGCTTGAATTGTAAAGTAACTTTACAGTTAAAGCATTCACCATCCTTGAATTGTAAAGTGATTTGAAAATGGAACGTTCTATCTAAACAATGTACTGTGTTGCACATGCCAACTTACACAGCCTCATACTATATAAGTAAATCCTAGTTACCGAGCAAGTATGATGTAAAAATACTGAAACAAGTGCCAATTACTAAACTAAAAAATGAAGTTTAAAAATGTTGGTTATTGTGTAATTTTTCAGAAACTGCGTAATAAATTTCATTTTTTATACCAGAAATAAATTCTACGTTATTGATTTATCCGAAAATGATACCACATTTGACCTATTAGTTAAACCTGAATTGTTATAGTTTTTAGAATGGAGCCGGAAAAAGTGCGCTATTCAACCCGCCGCCGTATGGAACTGTATGTAAGGATTATTTGGCCCAGCTCAATATTACTTAGAAACAGCCTACAGATCAGTTTCTATCATGTGGCCAAACTTTATCACGACTTGTAACTCCCAACTTTTTTTCGTATAGAGGTTCATAACTACTAATAGCCCTCCAGACTCGCGCGTGAAACGCGGCCGCGAATCACGGCAACATTAGTTCAGCACACAAGTTCTTTGACGCGGACCAAAAAACCGCCACCGGACGGGGAACGCCGCGAAGCCGCGACACCCTCCACACTCGCGGTTCGCGGCCTTCGCGAGCTTTCGCGGCGCGAGTGTGGAGCCCTCTTAAGAGTGTGATATGAGTCTTCAGAAAATGCTTAAGTAATTCATTGCTAATATCGTTACTGTACAATATTGACACTATCAATGGGCTTTTGTTATAAAGGAGAAAATCGGAAACAAGTGAACGTTCAGCTAAATATAAAGTAACAGAAGCAAGAAGATATTAAAAAGTTTCAATAAAGGCACAAGGTAACATTGCTATATTGGTTTTATCTTCTATGATTAAATTTTCATTAACGTTGTTTGAAACGATAAAAATAACACTAAAATTCTCGTACCGACCAGTTTTTTTAGCCCGCTTATCTATAGTGTAGCAGATATTTACTGTTTCTCTCTTATACATAATTATCACTAAAAACCTATTTTAAAAAGGTATAATATAGCACTACTATGTATTCTGCGATAAAGCCTAAATGAAACAACAGAACAAATGCAGCGCTTACTTAACTTTATGAAAAAATAAAAGTGAAGCTATAGAATAGCCAACTTGATCGTTGTTGAAAAAGTATTCAAAAGCTGGCATTGTTTCCTGGTTGTATAACTTTACTAACATTTTACTTAATAATCGAACTAAACTAGAAGTGTCGTGAACGAATAAAAATAACGATGAACAACAGCAACACTGTCAAGAGACAGTAAGATTTTCTTTTCAGCTTATCTTGTCACCTGTTGCTACTTAAGAACACCCATGACACTTTCCATAAAATATATTATGTACAATAGGGACCACTACGCACACTTAAGGTGTTCAGTAGTATTTGAGGTCCACTCACTGTACCTACGTGCGTGGAATATTTATGTCATTTGTATGTGTGCGTATAGATTACCACAAATGAGATTGCATATTGCGCGCTTCGTAAAAAAATATGCTTCTTATTATAGAATATCTGCACAAAGTAAACAAAACTCTTGAAATGCCCTTTATTACGTGTCACGGTTTTTGCATACAACCAAAATAAAGACTGATATGGATCGCCCGTGACGCGAGAGGTAAAGTCAAACTGGTGAGAAAAGGGTTAGAGCCATTCTGTATTTAGTATTTTTAGTGTTTAAACCTAATGTGTTTGAACCCACTGCTGGACCTGTAAAAATGGATAATTTTATATAACCTGATGTGTTCCAGTTTGTATGTATCAACTCATAGAGTACAGATGCTGATCACCGATATTAACCCTGTATTAGATGCTTGGGTCTTATTTACCGACCCGTGTAAATTCATTCAAGAGTCATGATTTACGTGACACATGGCCTTAATTATTTAGGTGCGGGTACAGCAATGGTGTTAAAACACTATGGTTTGACATGATCTATAGTACATAGTATAAGGTAAATAATGTTTAGGGACACGCGAAACACCTGATGTCAACCTTCGTCAGGGACGAATGAAGTACTAATCTTACCAATTTAGTAATAGTACCTTTAAATACATCCTTGAAATATGTACAACAGAGAGGGGTAAAGACAAAATTTCTTAAGCTATATATTTGGTTCGGTTATTATTTTTTATGTTTAAAAAAATGCGAAAACTTCAAACAATTCTATAATTTTGTAAAATCTACTCCAACTTTGGTTACCACACGTAACCATGCCATGATACATTTTAAAATCAAAACTCATTCTATGTACAGTTAGTATTAATGTCAAAATGAAACTAAGTTTAAATGGAACCTGTGAGGAATGCTAACAAACACACTGAAGAAAAAGGTATATCAGACTTAAGAAACGAAATCAAAGTACCTATTACGTGAAGTAAGAAAATAAAACCGGTCAAGAGCGAGTCGGACTCGCGCACCGAGGGTTCCGTACCATCATATTTGCACCATTAAACCGTCTGGTTTTGGTTCTGGTTGCAGAGTAGAATAATAAAATTAGTATTGCAGTTTTAGTTCAGCGCCATCTCTCCACCGATAGTGGAACTAATGTTAACTTTTTTGAAATTTGATGATTTCTAAAAAAGTGTGCAATATTGAGACATTGTTTTATTTTTCCTGTAATTTTTATATAAACTGCTATCACATAGAATTATTTTAGATTTTTCTCTTTGCAAACTTCGGAGATAAGGGGGGGGACGGTATTTTTTTTTACATTTTCATCATAAGTCGAAAACTATGCGGCCTAAAGAAAAATTAAAAATGATTAAAAACGTGCAAACGGCGTTCTTTCATATGTTACCCCACATGCCCTAGTAGCCCCACTTCAAAATTTTAGACTCCTTTTCAGTCCCTGTTGTGAAAAATTTTTTTTTTTTATTTATTTCTTATTTGCAAAATAGTTGGGTAAATGTCATCTTTAACCATTCAAAATTTCAAGTTGATACCATTAGTAGTTCTCGAGATATCCAGCTGTGACAGACAAACAGACTGAGTCACACCATTAAGGGTTCCTTTTTTACCATTTTGGTATGGAACCCTAAAAACGAATAAGTGTACATCTTGTTCCTTGGTGTCACTTACTAAGTTAGATCTTGAAACTCGTTAAGTGAGGAGTCTCAAGGGTACCTTTTGCTCACTACGAGTGTCACTTCCTTTAATATATTTAAACAAGAATCCCGTGTACATTTCAGGAACATGAATACTAAAAAAGATACTTCGTAACCAAATTGTATTACATTTTATATTTTACTAACAATTTCGTAGATGTATTAAAGTATGCGTCGAGAAGGCAGTGCCATCTTGCATCTATAAATCTCTTAGTACCATTCTTATCGTAATTTTTCACGCTGTGTATTCATAGAAACTTTTACTATAAATGTTTTATCTCTAAGAGCACTTTATTTCACGTAATCACGTTATTTTACGTAAATACATAATATTATAAGTATGCGCTTTGGGGTTGATTTTGTATTGTTATTTAATGGTTTTAAGTCAGGTTTTAAGATTTATAGAATCAGTGACACACTTGGTATGCTGCGTTATCCAGATTCATTATTTTATCTGATTTAAGTACATGTTTTACAATATTTTTTTTCATCTTTTATAGTTCACTACCTACTAATTTCGAATGGGAAGACACTAAAATCAGACTACTAGCGGCCGCCCGCGACTTCGTCTGCGTGGAAATTTTTTCTTCTATCCCTCGGGAATAGTTCTTTTTTCGAGATGAAAGGTACCCTATGTCCTTTTCTGTACCCCTGACAACGTGTATGCAAAATTTCATGGTGATCGGTCGAATAGTTAAGACGTGAAGGCGTAACAAACAAACCAATAAACAGACAAACGGACTTTCGCATTTATAATATTAGTGACGATTTTTCATAGCACACTGTTTTCACTATTTTTGATTTCATTATCTAACTAACCGATACGATTATCTCAGAATTACAGATATTGGATTACAGAGATTGGATTCTTAGCAAGTATCAAAGCTATCATGCTCAAAATAATTTGCTCTCCTAACAAAGTCTACGGAGAATATTTTTAATTGGTAAGTATTAAGGCACAGTAAAAGAAGCTTAGGACTTGGAAAGCTATTTTCAGCGAGGATCATGTCTTGAATTCTGAGTGGCTTGACACTGAAGACCTCGCTACGACCCTCTCGAATTGTCCAATTGAATTTACATTATTTTGGGAACAATTTTCGTTACCTGTTTTAATAAAAATTGACACCGCTTCTCGCGTTTCAGTTTATTTTTATTTTGACAGGTTTGACAGTTATCCAATTATTTCGATATTTGTGAAATATAAAATATTTTTACAGTATCAAATAAGAGGTTAAAAAGTGCTATGATATCTATAGTATACATTTTTTATTAGAGCTCAGATTACGTCCATAATATTTTCTTCCTGTCGGCAAGAGAAACATTTTAAAAGTAGCGGAAAAAGATTGGACATATAAAGCGAGTAATAAAACTACATGGATAAAAATGGAGGAGGCCTTCACTCTATGGAGAGGTCCTTAATAAACAAAGAAAATAATATCTCAAGCATGTATTAAATTTATTTAGACATAAAATATATACAAAATATTTAATCAATTCTATTTTAATTTATTAATACACAAATTGAATGATCTATAATTATTTATAATTTTGCTGATGGAAATAAAATAAAACCGGTCAAGAGCGAGTCGGACTCGCGCACCGAGGGTTCCGTACCATCATAATAAATACACTGCAGCAAATACAGTCAGCGCCATCTCTTACCCGATAGTAGAACTAATGTTAACTTTTTTATAAATTTGATAATTTCAAAAAAGTATGCTATATTGAGACATCGTTATATTTTCCTGTAATCTTTATATAAATTGCTATCACATAGAATTATTTCTGATTTTCTCTTTGCAAATTTCGGAGATAAGGGGGGGGAACGGTATCTTTTTTTACATTTTTCATCATAAGTCGAAAACTGTGCGGCTTAAAAAAATGATTGAAAACGTGCAAACGGCGCTCTTTCATATGATACCCCACATGCCCTAGTAGCCCCACTTCAAAATTTTAAGACCCCTTTTCAGCCCTCTGTTGTAAAAAAGATATATTTTTTTATTTCTTTCTTATTTGCAAAATAGTTGGACAAATGTCATCTTAAGAATAGAATAGAATAGAATAGAATAGAATTTATTGACACACACATTTACAGAAAACAATAAGAAAAAAGAAAAAAAAACAACGGCAAAAAAATTGGATAAGTTACAGGATACAGGAACACTTAAAAAATAATTAACAAGGAAAAAGATAAAAAATAAAATAGAAGCACTGTACATATAAAATGTGCGGCCAATAAAAACCCTGCCTCAGCTTTATGCCTCTGTGTCAGTCTCAGCTGGGCAGAATGAACACAGAGGCGCTGTTATTCTGTCAGGGTCATTATGGGTCAGTGACGTTTGAAGTGAATACAAGTGAATGCATCTTAGTTTCATTGTCTGTGGTTCGTTTCTAGTCTGAGCGCTTGACTGTTGTGACAGGAACAAACCACTACCTACAAAAACTACATACAACCCACTATTTGGAAACGAGTTGACAACCAACTTTGACAAGCCTAAAATTTATTAAAATACCAGCAACAAACACAAAAAATAAGAAGACAAATTATCTGCCACGTAGTGCCACGTGCAAAGATTTGAACACGTGTCGCGAAAAGCGAATGCCACGCAAAGCCGCATGGTTACATTTTTAAGCATGGAAAATATTTCAAGTTCCACCTTACTTGCGGTACATGGGTACATAAAGCTTGCCTCGTTAGATGCTGGCCACCTCTCTTTGCCGGACACGAAATATACCGCACCTACGCCTGGCCTGACGTGAAAAACCGAGGTGAGTATAGATAGTTAAGTGTTATATTTTTGTAACTCCAGTAGGTGGGTTTTGAGACGTTTTTTAAAAGTGTACTTCGTTTTCAAGTCAGATATCGGCGGGGGAAGGTCGTTCCAGCACCGAGAGGCAGCAAATCGAAAGGAGCCACGGAATGCCCTAGTACGATGTGCTGGGGCGCAGAATGTAAAAGTGCATTTTCTTTTTGGATACCGGCTACGCTCCTGCGCCCATACCAGCTTATCCAAGAGGTATTGCGGCTTTCCTGTATTAATTACCTCAAATAATAATGACGCGAGATGAAGTCTTCTGCGGGCTTCCATCTTGAGAAGATTGGCAGAATTCAAAAAAGGGGTAACATGTGTGCGAGGCGGCACTTGAAAACAAAACCGGGTGCAGGCATTTTGAACGCGCTGAATGAGATTTTTAGTCCGGGCTAGTAGACATGGTCCATACACTGTATCACAGTAATTAAGCTTGGACAGGACTAGTGATTCACACAGACTAATTCTTAGCTTTTCGCACAAGTAGGGTC
Source organism: Agriphila geniculea (assembly GCA_943789525.1). Classification (NCBI taxonomy): domain Eukaryota; kingdom Metazoa; phylum Arthropoda; class Insecta; order Lepidoptera; family Crambidae; genus Agriphila; species Agriphila geniculea. The sequence continues at coordinate 15,625,496 of OX038887.1, read as the reverse complement.
TTATTCTATATAGCAGCTTAAGACGGTAGAAACAGTTACGCACGCATTCATTTACATGGGTTTCAAATTTAAGGGAACTATCCAAGACCAGCCCCAGATTCCTAACCTTTTCCACACGCTCAATAAATTCGCCATTGAGAGAGATGGTAAAAGCAGGACAATTCTCATTAAAACTATTCAATTTATATCTACTTCCAAACAATATTAGCTTAGACTTTTTGGGGTTGAGGGTTAGGCAGTTTGACTCGCACCAGGCAGCCACGCGTACGAGGTCCTCATTTAATTTGGCCTCCGCTGAGACATGTTCAGATGGTGGGAAGGAAATGTACAGCTGCAGGTCATCAGCGTACAAGTGATGATGACAGTGTGTTATGCTTTTAGTGATGTCTGCGCTGAACAAGATGTAGAGGATTGGCCCCAAGATGGACCCCTGCGGGACCCCGCGAGTGACCGGGAGGGGGCTAGATTGTTTTTTGCCCCCATTTGCCCCAGGAAGCTCAACATACTGACGCCTGTTTGAGAGGTAACTATCAAACCATTTGATTGCCTTAGCGTCAACTCCATAGTATGACAGCTTTGACAACAGAAGTGTCGTATTTATTGAGTCAAAAGCACGTGAAAAGTCAAGTAGTACCATAGCGCTGATCATGCCCTGATCCTGACTTGCGAGAAGGTTGTCCACCACGTCTGCAAGGGCGGTAGCAGTACCATAACCTCTACGGAAACCAGATTGCGTGCGAGGCAGGACATCATGGTCTTCGAGGTATTTGGTTAACTGGTCACAGACAACCCTCTCCAAGACCTTGGAGACACATGAAAGCAAACTGATAGGCCGAAGGTCATGAACGGTTTCGGGTTGGGTAGTCTTCGGAAGTGGCTTGACGATCGCAACCTTCCAACTATCAGGAAAGATACCTTCTTCTATAGATTTGTTGATCAAGGTTGTGATGGTTGACAGTGATTGAGGCAAGGTCAACTGCAACATTTCTAGAGATATGCTATCGTCTCCCTGAGCGTTCGACTTAAAACTGTTTATGATTTTCAAAACCGCATCCTGACTAACTTTTTGCAAAGAGAAATTTGCAGCACTGAAACGGTGATGTTCAAAGAAAGTCAGTTGCGATATTGACACTCCGTTGTCACCTGGAACATTTAGAAAATGAGTATTTATGCTGTTTGGGTCATCTAAAAAGGGGGGTAATTCTAAAGTGCATTTTTTATTAGGAATTACAGTGTCTTTTAATTTTTTCCATAATATTTTTGAGTTGTTAATATTTTTGTTTATTTCATTATTAAAAAAGCATTTTTTCTCATTTTCGATGGCAGTGATGACTATATGTTTCATTTGCTTATAACTCTCTTTCCAAGGTGATGCCTTGTTGACTTTAGCATCTTTGTAATAATCATCCCTAATGCGCATCATATCCTTAACTGTGTCCGTTATCCACGGATGAGGGGGATGTTTGAAAATTTTCTTTTTAATAGGTGCATGGAGATCGAACAGCATTTTCAAAACATTAGTGAATGCCTCGGCTAGGATGTTAACATCCAACTCACAAAGTTCAGTCCATTTAACACAGCTTAGGTCCCTTTCAAATTGCTCTACAATAATATTTTTCATTGGCCTATAAGTAACATACCGTGGGCTTGGTTTGTCTTTTTTAAATTTGAACTCTGCAACAACCATTGCATGACCTCCCAATTCTGGAGAGTATTTAACATTGACGTGAATGGCTTGTGCATCTGTGCAGATTACATCTATGCAGCTTTGGCTATGGTCTGTGAAATGTGTTGGTTCTTCAACCAGCTGTGTCAAGTGTACAGTTTGTAAAAATTGTGTGAACTGCTTATATTTACCACAGCTGGGGATAAGAAGGTCAATATTGAAATCTCCAAGTAAGATTATCTTGTCATGCTTAGCCATCGAGATGACAGAACAGGTGATAGCCTCCAAAAAGGTATTTATTTAAACTATTCCAACTTCCTATTTGATATCATTAGTAGTTCTCGAGATATCCAGCTGTGACAGACAGACAGAGTCACACCATAAGGGTTCCTTTTTTACAATTTTGGTACGGAACCTTAAAAAGGCTTAATTATCATTATAATTTTGAATGTTTTCTTCAGTTGAAACCATAGCTCAGTTGTAGCGTAGACATGGGTCTGTACTGTATAGGCACAGAGTACACATAATAGTAGACTATTATGTCTATTCTGTGCCTATACAGTACAGCACTTCGCTCACAGAGCGTAAAACAAACGAACCAACCACAGATCTCTATTTCAACGCAGTGCGTTCGCATAGGCAAGGGTCGTTTGAGTAAAAATCGATTTTGCTGCCTGTTTTTACGCGCTAAAAGCGTCTTTTTTGTTCTGGAGATGTGAAAACAATCTTCACCCAACTCTTTAATTTTACAATACAACAAATTGTTTTCCACACACAGATTACGAATGAAGTTGATAATTAATAATTAAAACTTGTTTTCTACAACATACATTTAAATAACACAAATTACAACATATTTTTAAATAACGATTGAAGTTTAAAAGACGTAACTGTCAATAAATGTTTACAATAAGAAAAGTAAAGATAAACATACTAACATATAGGTATACTGTGTATTATAGTTGCCAGTCTATATTGGTTATATTTACAGAAACGAATTTCGTTTCATAAATTTTAAGGCATCTTTGTGCGAATACAATGCATAACATTCAAAATAGTGATATTTTTTTCAGTGGCAAACAAAACCTTTGCTTTAGTATCGTGCATTGCCTGGGTCACTGAAGCGTGAAAAGGCTTTGATGTCAGACGACCTTAGTTATACTGTGTTCATAATTGAAATAGGCACAGAACGATGTATAGATGATCTTATATTTTTATTGCAAAAAAGTACCTATAATGGACCGATTCGTAGTTTTAAATTAACGATGATCTTCTATTTTTATTGCAAAAAAGTACCTTCAATGGACCGATTCGTAGTTTAAAGTTAACATCAATATTCTTAAAACTTTAAACTACGAATCGGTTACTGCGGTTATGCACTTCAATAAAATCCTCAATAGAATTCTAATGAAGTGCATAACCGGTGTTGATCTGAACTGAGTGGTTCAAAATTTTCTAAAACATGAATTATAGCTTTTATAACCAAACTAGCGGCCGCCCGCGACTTCGTCTGCGTGGAAAGTTTTTTTGCTATCCCTCGGGAACTATCCTATTTTTTTCGGGATGAAAGGTACCCTATGTCCTTCTCTGTACTCCTAGCAACGTGTATGTAAAATTTCATGATGATCGGTTCAGTAGTTAAGACGTGAAGGCGTAACAAACAAACAAATAAACAAACAAACGGACTTTCGCATTTATAATATTAGTAAGGATGTGTTGGGCCCTCAATCGAGACGGTTGCAATAACAGGCATATATCTCAAAAAGTACCATCTCTGTGTTAATAATTTTCATTTTAGTATTTAGTTAGGAATTTATAACATCGTTTAAGAAATTTTCAACTCGCTAGTAGATGGCATAACAGATTTATGGCTGTTTAACTTGGGCCCTCAGTTCAAACATATCTGAACTTTGAGAATACAAGATAGAATCTTCAAAACATGAGTTTAACTGAAGAAATACAAAAAAGAATACGTTTTTATCGTAAAGTCAAACACTTCAGTGAATTTCTAAAAAAGAAATATTCGTTAAAATGTTATTAGTATTAGTTGTGATTAATCAAGCGTGATCTTCTATTTTGAGTGCAAAAAAAGTACCTATAACGTGATCCATTCGTAGTTTTAAGTTTTAAACATATTGTGAATTTATTAAAATGCATAATCGCAGTGAGAGCCGCTAGACTAAAACCCGGAGAAAATAAATGTTTATGTTTGGTGATAATTTAATAATAATGCCTGATTTAAGTTGGTACTATCTCTTTTTTCGCAAATAATAGTACGAGTACAACAAAACGGATAATCAGGCATTAATAATTTATTGGCGTCGTTGAATACGGATGGTGCCTATTATAGGATGAGGGAATATTTCCTTCTAGTCCAATAAAACTAGCTCTATCTGGACATAATTAATAAACTTGTTGTTTTTATTAGTTTATCGGATTTTGATATTAAGTGTCAAATATTAATTAGATATGTGATGTAAGAAATCCGGGGTGGTAACCGTTTTATATAAAAATCATGAGATTTCGTACATTACCTAGCTTTTTCCTAAAAGCAAAATAGTTAACCAAATACCTTGTTAGTATAATTTTATGGTGCATTAAAATGCTATCACCTAATAGCAAAATTAAACTGAATCCAAATTCGCATGTTCGTTTTTTTCACAGTATTCATCTGATCTCAATATCTAGATAAACCAAAATGGTAACTATGATGCTTGTATCTTATTCAAAATTCAAAATTCAAAATATTTTATTCAGTCTAGGCTGTTACAAGCACTTGTGAATGTCATAGAAGCTACGCCATCGGTTCGCAAACCCTAAGCGGGAGACCTTGTAACGAGAAGAACCGGCAAGAAACTCGTCAAGGGCTGCTTTTTTCTCCCTGTATATTTCATACAGAGTCGTCAACATTGAAAAATGAGCTCTACGTTTAAAGTGAGGTCATTTTCCATCACAATAATTAACAAAAGTTTGCACACAATGGGTAGGTAGGTTAAAATTAAATATATCTACTACATTCAGATAGGTAAATATGAGAGTAAATAACTTTCAACTAGTTGAGAAATCACTCTGTCTGCTACTCGAACCAAAAAACACTTGATGCAAGACATAAAAAGTAAAAACGCAATTCTTACAATTCAATATGCGTTAAGATAGGTACTCAGAAGCAGACCCATTCCCACTGGCAGCACCCGTTCACGAGCATGACGTATTAAGCTATGATGCGTCTTTTTAGACATTTTAGACAAAAATTAAACATTTATTTTTTACGTTTTAATAATAATGTATTTCTCAGTAGTTATTAGTATATTATATTTTTAGTTTTATGCGAAGTGTCTAAATGTTTAATTCCTTTTATTTTAACTATAACTAACACTAATTTATGACATAGAAAAAGAAAATTTCAGTTATCTTATTATGTCCCGATAAAGCTAGTTTTATTGGACTATTCGATAATTTATTTATTATACTTACTTCAAAAACAAAATATACGTATTTGAGTAAATAACATAATAACTCCAATATATCAGTATTCATTTAATAGGAGTATCTCATTTATTGTATGTAGGTTTTTACAGGAAGAATTTTATAAGAACCTCATTTACTACCGCTCGATACCTATAAAGGCGTGTCTCCTGCGCTTAATTTTCAACAAAACATGTTGAAAAAACATTGTTTTCAAAACATTGTTTTCAAAACCGCACGTCCGCTGCGCCTAGGTTTTGTTTTGAAAACATGTTTTGTTAGAAAATTTTCGGCCAATCACGGCTCAGTCTCGAAAATGAGTTCCCACGAAGAAGACGTCGTCAGTCACAGCCCGTAAAACCTACCGTGTAATGGCTACCTTATACTTTGCCACCGTAACATCCCAAAGTAGCGGTCTTTATCTGAGTAACTCAAATAAAAATAAAGTACTCTCCTTATTCCACTCCATCACTATAATTACACGAATCACACAGTGGCACACGAACGCAGGCGAGACGTCTGCATCTAGTGAGCGCTAACACAAAATGAGTTACTTCCCCTCCCCGCAGGCGAGAGCGGGGGATGTTTTCCGTTCGTCGCGGCAAACATGTTTTGTGTTTTTGCAAAACAAAACTCATAGGCCACGCCCCAAACATGTTGAGAAAACATTGTTTTGATGTTTGAAAACACAAAAACACGGCGCAGGAGACCCGGCCTAAGAGAACTGAGAACCCACTTTCCTGTAAGAAGTGCGAAGGAAACGGACCCGGCAATGTTATCGTCAACTTAATTACCATCACGTAGAGTTCAAATTTACTTTTAATTCCTAGACCAATTTCAAAGCGACGCTTTCCCTTCGAGCTCTTTTTCCTGTAGAATCTTTCGTTTGCATTCTTTGAGATTTTAGATTTGATGAGAGGTTCATTATGTTAAATGCGTTGAAGTGGTAGCGTAGCGTCAAGAGAATTGCGATGAAGTTTTAAAAGGATTTTATGTACTTAGTTTTGCTTTAGTCGTATAGCCTTATTTTTATTCCATTTTAAAACTACTTCTGTTTTCCTTATGACTGTACTGGACTGACAAATCGCATAAATTGACAAATTAAGTAAAGTGACCAGTTACTTATAGAAACTGACCAAAAAGGAAACTGACCTATTGACGGATTTCGCGAAACTGACGAATGAGGTAAACTGACCGGTTCTAGAAACTGGCTAGCCAGTTTCTCTAACCGGAAACCGGAAACTACCTGACACTATTTTACGCCTAAATTTAAATCTCAGCAACCAGCAACTGAGATAATTCAATTACAATTAATATCGCAGAAAACCTAATACATTGTTGAAATTCTCTCCTATCTGGTTCAAAGAATAAATTATTTCAATCTAAAAAATGTATAGGCCAAAAATATAAAATCACGGCCGTTGATCAAAAGGCTTCAGCCCGAACTACTAAATCAATTTTGAATAATTTGATGGCTTGAATACAATAAGGTAAAGTTCGTTAACCACAAATTGCGTAGCGAGTCAAGTTCGATCAATCAATGTTGACATTCTATGCGAGCTCTACGCAAATGGGCAAGTCGAAACTTCTTTACGATAAAAAAAAATATGTTGCCAAACTTATCCAAAAATGGTACGTAATGGAAAAAAATCGGTTTACAATATCCATCTTGAAATAAAACAATTTTTAACGGATACTAGCGCGGTTTTATTGAAAGCACTTTGGTAATTAGTTGGTATTTGGTTTGATTTTTGGTTTTCCCGACGTTTCGGCAACTTTGCAGCTGCCGTGGTCACGGGGGACTACGGCAGCTGCAAAGTTGCCGAAACGTCGGGAAAACCAAAAATCAAACCAAATACCAACTAATTACCAAAGTGCTTTCAATAAAACCGCGCTAGTATCCGTTAAAAATTGTTTTATTTCATGTCTAGTGAGCGCGTAAGCTTGAGAAGTGAAAATATCCATCTTGTTCTTATTAGGTTTGAGTTTTCTTATTGTATGGAAGTGTATTTTTAGAGTCCTTATTTGAAGATTTTATTTTTGCATGTTGTTTGTCATTTTAGGGATCATCTGAGAGAAAATAGCACCTAATTAATAACAATATTTTAAGCGCATTATTTTATTTAGCTAACTAATCCGTAGATGTTATAGTTCACATAAATTGTTATCGCAGCAATTATCGTCTTGATGGATGCATGATGATATAAACATTACAGGAACTCGTTCATTAGAATTAAATTACAATCCTTATGGTAAATGTTATGAATAGAGTCAGCCTCTACTTATTCAACATTAAATGTAGTAATAAAAAAAAAGGTATGCTAAAAACTTGCGGTATGCTCTTACATTGAAACCACTGACTTTCAGTAATCTCTTCACTTCATACATTATACACGCGTGCTAGCTACTACAGGTGCTACTGCGATTATATTACTGTTTGAACTGCAAGAAGAAGGTGAACATTTGGAGAAAAAAACATAATTCCGTTTAAAATCACTTACTGGGTTAACTTTTTGAACTGATTTCATATTATCCGATACACACATGCTGTATACCATATAAGGTTTTGCTGAAAACAGGGCAGCTCGAGTCCTAGTGTTGTAAATAGAACAGCTCCCGACGAAACGTCTGCTACCGCCATTCATTACGATCTGCTGACCTTGCCGCCCACGTCTTCTCGCCGCCCAGACGGCGCCAGATACGCACAGTTGATACAAAAACAACCTCCGATCGGTGTCTAGGCTTTACGGTACAATCGCAAATAATAACAATTATAGTAGGAGTGAGTATTTGATGTGGGCAAAAATTTCCGAAAAATTAACCGGTGATTGCCGGCGGCGGCTCAATTAGAACATGTTCTAGTCACTAACTTTTGTTATGTTAACTGCGCAGCAAAAAATCGCAACAATCGTTAGATTAACTTATTCGTTGGCAAATAATGTCACAAAGCAGAGCGAAAGTTGTCCGTCTATCGGTTTTCGGAGTAGGTTCTCTTGTCCACTTTCAAGAGTTAATCAGTTGCCGGCGCCCAAAAATAGTGCTCCACGGGCTTTCTATTGAGAAGTTACTCTGCAGACACGACTAGACTAGACTAGCTTTTACACTCTAATCGTTCACATCGCTCGGTTACACGAAAATAATGTTTCTACTGAGTGAAACACTTCATAAATATTTTTATAACATATTTGCTCGTAAAGGGTCTCTTATTACACCAATTTCAATATCGTATTGAATCTCATTACGAACTTGTGCGGTAATGTAAAGTAAAACGCACGGTTTCCTTGATTAAACCGTGCGTTTTACTTTACATTACCGCACGGTTTATCAAGATACTTCGTCTAAAACGATTGGTACTTTTTTAAATCTCAGCAAAGAGTTTTTATGTCAGAAAAAGAGGTCAACATTTTATGGATAAAATTAACTTTGGGAGATAAAATATAATAAATTAACATTTAATTATTCAATTTAATTAATGTTGACAATAAATTACAACAATTTATCTGTAACAAAAACACAAAATATTAATTTACTTTATTAGTAATACTGGCTGTTTTTATGCCTTTGCCTTAAAAAAAGCGCTGATGCGCGCGCATTGCTAATTTAATTTTTTTTTTTGCTGTATTGTTTTTATTTGAAAATGTCATCAAGTAGTGATGAATTTATTAATTCAACACCGCCAGAAGTCTCAGTGGCAGCGAAAAAGGCTACTCTAAGCCTCTTGCCCGAAAAATTGACCGATAAGATACTTACAAGCGTATCAAAATTTAATCATATGGAAAACAAGCAAAGGTGCAATGTCCGAGTTTTATTTATTTCCTCGCAAATATGTTATAAAACGTCGTATGACATACGTGCGCTTTGATAATTACAGCCTCTGCTTTCTTGTAGCCCTCGCCTACGGCTCGGGCTAGCAATATCGCCTCGGCTGTAATTTTCAACGTACCGCACTTATATCATAATGTACTATTATCGAACAATTTTTTGTCATTATTTTCCATCAGTCACAGCGAATGAATCACATCGAAAGATCTTGACCTGACTGAACTTTCTGACTCAAACCTTCGCAATTCAAGCTTATTAACATGAATCATGTATTAAATTTCTAAATACTTAAACTAGAACTTTTAAATTGCGGCTGCTCTGTTGCTGTAAAGTAATTCCTGAAATTATTCAAATTTTGCTTTATATTCTAATGTTTCTAAATATTTTATAGAAAAGTAGCTATGAGTATAGTCATAAGAAAAGAAATAATGGCTTGCTAGAGTCGGAGAAGTACCTTATGGTTTTCAACTTTAAAAAAACGCGTGGCGCTAAGACTTCTGTAACACCCAGCAACGCACTTATTTTAGCTGCAAAAAATAATAATATAATACATAAACATAGCTTAGCTTAACAAACTGTATGTACCTACATTGAAAGACGCTTTACGGATACGTAATAAAATAACGCCATTTATTTAAGGTTTACTTAGAATGGGTTTACGTTTTGATTTTTGTGTTTTCCGACATTTCAGCACTTTTGTAACTGCGGTGGTCACGGGTTATTAAACCTACTATATTATGCATTGCTTTTAATATATTTTTTTTGATGTTCGGATGGCCAACCATGGATAACCAGATTGTGATTTAAAATGACGGAAAAGAGAAAAATGTTTTTTTACCATCGCCACTCGAAAAAGTGCGTTTAATTCAACGATAAGAGTGAATAAAACGCTGTTTTATTCACCGAGTGAATATAGTTATTTGTTATACAGGAGAGCAAAGTCATTTTTTGCTGTGAGTGCTGACTTTTAAATCACGAACTAGCGAAGTAGTCTAGAATTGAATCACGAGCGTAGCTCGTGATTCTAATATAGACTACTGAGCACAGTGAGTGATTTAAAGGCACAAGACATCAAAAAATTTGCTCTCGTGTTAAACATACAACTTTTCACCTCTACCAGCGAGAAAAGGTGTTAGAAATTAAAAAAGCACTTTGCCACACGCTCGCAGCAAAAGTCGATTTTGCTGCGAGTTTTTGGTAAAAAGCACTTTGCCTCACACTCGCAGTAAAAGTCGATTTTGCTGCGAGTTTTTACGCGCCAAAAGCACCCTTTTCGTGCTGGAGATGTGAAAAAAATATTTTGAATTTGGAACAAGCGCGCATCGTATGAATTATGTACAAAAAAAATAAACGTGCTGAAAGTATGGAGCTATTCCATAGATAAAGCCTCCCGCCAATTTTATTTAGGTTCTTTTTAGTGTCTTATCTTTGGGATATATTCTAAAAAATATCCCGCCTAATGAATTAGGTTCTTTTTAGTGTCATATTTTTGGGTTCTTTTCTATATAAAAGAAGGGGATTAGATGTTCAGACTTGCATTGCATCAGTCCATTCCATCAGTCTAGTATGATCTTCAGACTGTAAAAATTCAGTCTTTACAAATGAAATGGAGTGATGCCAGACCGATCATGTAATTTCCCTCTTAGCGTGGTTGTTTTATGTCATTGGAAAACTACTAGTTTCACTATTTTCTAATGTTTAAATATTACTGATTACCTACCTAAATAATAAAAATGTAATGACTATAAATACTATAGGTATAAGTAGTGCTATTTGTTTTCTCGCAGTCAATGGTAAAAAGTAGAGTACACAACTCGTGAAAGAAAAAATTTCATCTCGGTCCTTTGTATCCCTCGCTTCGCTCAGGATTCTACTTTTGAATCCCTCGCTACGCTCGGGATTCAACTCTAGAATCCTTCGCTGCTCTCGGGATCCAACTTAGTCCCTCGAACTAAATTCCCTCTTTTTTCACTTGTTGTATAATCTACTATTTTACGCCGTACAATTTTTTTTCAAAATTATCTTTAATACAAACCTTGTCCTCCTGATAATAACAAACACAACAAAAAAAGAATTCGGTATCTAATTTGGTGCAGTCGTTCAGAAGTCATCCGCTCACATGCATTTCGGCGATTCATTTTTAGGGTTCCGTACCTCAAAAGGAAAAAACGGAACCCTTATAGGATCACTTTGTTGTCCGTCTGTCTGTCCGTCCGTCTGTCTGTCAAGACCCTTTATCTCGGAAGCGCGTGGAGGTATCGAGTTGAAATTTAAACCATATACTAAGGTTTACGGTCCCTTGAAGCTGTAAAAAAATCAAACTTCTAAGTTAACGTAAAAAAAAGATACTGCCGTTTAGGGCGCAAAAAACGCATTTTCGATACTCCCAAAGGAATCAAAATTCATAGGGTACTTCCCGTTGACCTAGAACTATGAAATTTGGCAGGTAATAGCGTCTTATACTACACTTACAGGAATAAATCTGAAAACTGTATATTTGTAATTAAATCATAAAAAAATATAGGCATTAAAATACGTAATTATTAATCATCTTGGTGAAACAACGGTATGCGCGGTCATTGTTTAACTTCTAATTACTTTTGTGATAATCGCGCCACTAATTCTTTTTAAAATATCAATATTTACTATTATGAATTATTCAGATACTTTCAAATATTGTTATAGTTAATTACTTTTAAAAATAAAATTAAAAAGTAATAAATTTGGCTCTAAATATTTTCGCAACATGGCGGTATGTCACGCTGCATGACAGGGGGTCTTCTTCTTCTTATTATTTTTGTTTTGGCAATCTACTTTCCTCTTGGAAGTAATTTTTGCCAGTGTCAAGTGTTGAATAGTTCAGTGGTAGATTGTTTCAGTTTACATTAGAATGTGGGTGCATCGCATTCCAATGCTGCTTGGAGCATTTGGCACCAAGTATATCAAGACAGTTTACTCGGTAAGATCTGCCGAGGTAGCCACCACTACACTAAAAGACTCGGCTTCACACACAACCAAGATCGCACCTATTTCAATTATCCCACATATTGTTCAGTTGGGTAGACACTTGTACCACAAAACTGCACCAATTTTAAGACACAATATCCACTATGAATCAATTTGCGAATAATTAAAATAGTCACCAAACCGAACCCGACAAAATGGCGCCAAAAACTCTCGACAGGGGAGAGGTCTCAAAGAGTAAAACAATCAACGGAGTGCATTCCAGCAGACCAATAGCTATTACCACAGAGTAGGTATATAACAATCAGCGCGTTTTTTACAAATGACGTGACTCGAACGGGATGGAAACAGACTTTCGGAGCAAGGGTCCTGTTGGAATACACCCATTTTCTCTAATAACATTGCGATAGATAAAACCATTCCACAGAACATTATACAGTGTACTATTGATATACAGCGCCATCTGTTGACAATTAGCAGTACTTGTATTTTATACAGGTGCGGTGGGTTTGTAATTATTTTATTTTTTCTCAAATATGCTTGGAAATTCAAACATTATTTTGACAACCTTTTTCGTGCTAAATCGGAGTTTACGGACAGACCTAAACCGCGCCGTCAATTTTTCTATGAGAATCCATTGTTAACGTGTAATAATGGATTTTCATACAAAAATTGCCGGCGTCTGTACGGCAATGTTTCTATTAAAACTCATTACACACGTGTAATTCAGAAATGGAGCGAACTTTTCAATAAAACACAAATATAGATATCAAATGTCGCCTTGATGAGCGAGCACATTCCAAAAAATTTTTTTTTAATATTCGGTATACTGGTATCACGTGAAAGGCCTTGATGAGCACATTCCAAAAAATAAAAAAAAAATAAAAACAAAAAAAATATTTTGGTGCAATATGGGTATCAAATGAAAGACCTTGATGAGCGCATTCCAAAAAGATGAAAAAAAAATCAAAATTAAATAAAAATATTTTTTTTTTCAATATGGGTATCAAATGAAAGGCCTTGATGAGCATATTCCATAAAACTGAAAAAAAAATTAAAAACGACAGAAAAATTTTTTTTTGCAATATGGGTATCAATGAAAGGCCTTGATGAGCACATTCCAAAAAACTGAAAAAAAAATGATTTTCCAATATGGGTATCAATGAAAGGCCTTGATGAGCACTTTAAAAAAAATTAAAAACTGGAAATAAATGAAAAAAAAACCGGATTTTTTTTCCAATATGGGTATCAAATGAAAGGCCTTTATGTGCACATTCCACTTTCCATTTTCTTTTTTCAATTACTGTAAGTCATTTAAAATAAAAAGCTTAAAACTTTTAAAACTAAAAAGTTAAAAGTTTAAAAGTACTACACAAGCCTTGGCCGCAACTAGGCATTGATGGACTCACGTATGTTCTTAAATGCCTGTCTTGAGTGCCGCTGCAGTAATGTACTATTCCATTTCAAACCTTCGCCCGTGGTCAATTCTTTGTCGTAATCCCTGGAAGGGTTATTTTCTACGTGGCGACAAAGGATTTCAAATGGTTATCTATACAACGTGTAACAAAAAGGGGGTATCAACACGAAAGGAGGTCAATGTACTCGTGAATCTGAACACCTTCCAACAGAAAAAATATTTAAAATCGAAAAAAAAATGTTGGTCTCTACATAGAAAAATTGAATTTGCCGCCAACATTTTGTCTGGAGAGTTCAATTTTTTTTTATTTCATTTGATTTTTTTTTTCTAATGGAATGTTTTCAATTTCACGAGTACATTGACCTCTTTTCGGGTTGATACCCCCTTTCTGTTACACGTTGTATATAGCAGTCAATTCTAAATGTTTTAGCGCGAATCACTCAAAAACTGCTGAACGGATTTTGATGGTATTTTTTACAGTTTGGCAGCTTGGAGTCCAACTTATAATCTATGCAATTTTTCACATAATTCCGGTAGGTAGAACCTGGGATAAAGCTCTCCGTAGTACAGATTTCATATAAAAACTAATAACTACAAACCACTTCTTTTCAAAATATTTCCTTTGTACCGACACAACTTTTCTATAGCTTTATTTTATGTATAGATGTAGGTCTGTACGGAACCCTCGGTGGGCGAGCCCGACTCGCACTTGTCCGGTTTTTATTTATATCGATAACTCGTTTTAAATTGAAATGTACTCAGTGTTCTAGAAACGTGTTCCGCATTTTCATCTATTTTTATACACTTTTTCTACGTGGCTTCCTTTGCGTAGATCTTATAATGAAACCCTGTGCGACCAATCGTAAATACTTATTCATCTGAGAAATGGAAAATTATTTTTTTATGAGGAAATGGTTTGTACCCGGTATAAAGTTTGTTTGCATACAATAGAAAGTTGAACACTTCATAAATTGCTATAGAATAAAGAGCACTGTCTATATACTAAAGCGTCAGGGTTTCTTTCAAAATTTTACCTGAGGTTTAATAAAATTTGTGAGTGTGTAGAATCGTCAGAGGCCAACATACCTGACCTTTTAAAAAAGTAACATGTGGTTTAGTTAAATATTATAAAACAAAGAACGAAACAAATACGTGGGCTTTTCCAAAAGTTTTTAGCTGAATCGTAAATATAATATATATTTTTCTGTAATTCTTTTTATTTGGCGGGTATGAATAAAAATACCCTTGGTGAAAATCAATGCCCAACTCTAAGTGGTTTTTTTAAAGTATATTTCATTACGAGTGCGGAAAGCCTGTCATTGCAAAGAGTTCCGACAAATGTCTACCCGAGCCGAGGCGCAGCCGAAAGTGAGGGTTGACAGTCGGAACAAGTTGCAATGACGGTTCCGCACGTGTACTGAACAACTATTTTTAATACAGTTGCGAAAAAATGAAGCAATAAAAACACAATAAACTCAGCTAATTAATCATTTATTTCTTATAAAAGTTTTAACCGTCTGATTGTCGTTTTAAGAAAGCATTTAGTTTTGGGTATTCACTTATATCCACGTTGTTCCTTATTTTCAGCATACTTTTTATAATCGAAAACCTCGATCATAACGTAGAAGGTTTTAATTTTGCTGTGAGTTCGGAGAAGTATGCCAACATAATATTTCCTGAAAAACTATTTGCTTTTTTCTCTTCTCTCCACGCAATAAATTCGTCGTATGTAGATATGTAGCGACTTTTTGACTTTTCCGGTAAAATGTTCTCTGAAGCATTTTGTGCAGTTATACTGAGTTCCGGTGGTGTTAATTCAAATAAAATGTCGTCGAAATTACTCATTTTGTGCAACAAACAACAAAACTCGCAACTCCAAAAATTTTTTTGGAAAATGGCACCAAACCGTAAAAGAAAATAAGCAGAGATTTTTTTGTTTTCTTCACCCATTCTGGGTAGGCAAAGGAAACTTTGCCCATACAGCCAAGTCTTCAGTAGATTTTTTTTATAGAAAATTAAGAAATAAGGTCCGTCTTTTTCTTTTCACTCACCAGCGCAAACTCCCAGAGACTATGGCAGTGCACGTCATACAGCCAACTTTTTTATATTTATTAATTTAATTTGGCCGATACTAATATTAATTTAATGTTTAAATTTTTATTAAAATTTCTTTTAAATCTGATATTGAAACAAATTAGTAGCTTCTTTTTAGAAATATTTGCATGAATCATAAAAACTTCTATGATTTTTTTTAAGTAAAAACTTCGTGGTTGGTTTTTTCTTTTTAATAGACATTATTTTGACAGTTGGGAAAGAAAACGCACGAGTTCGGAAAAGGTAAAGAAAAAGCTCGAGCCCACATCCCGAATGCGTCCCTGCAATACGCCACTTTTTGAGCAACTGTATTAAAAAATATGTTTTTTAAGTTAATCTGTCGCTTTTCTTTTCTTCGCAACAATGGTGGTCTTGCGAGAAGCTTTTCGTGCGATGATTTACTATACTTTATAGGCTAACCTTTAAGGAATCTTACGAAAATTTATACACTGCTTTTTGTAAGTCTTCTCCTTGGTTAGCAACAGTTTTTTTTTATATAAACGTGGTTTTATTTTATTTTTATTTTATTTAAGACAACAAACAGCGGTACAATACTTATTACAATTATCATTTTTAATAAACTGGTATTACTCATTGCACCACCAGCTAACAAATCTTGGTTGAAAGAACTTTAAAGATGTTTCAATACCCGGACGACCATGGATGGACTGCAGTTACTTATGAAAACTTTATCAGGGTAGAGTAGCTTTTAAAGGAACATAGCGTCGTTCATATTGCAATTTGTTCAATGTCAATAGGTTCTATGTCGAATTTCTAACAAAATATACATTATTTATGAAGATTTCATTATTCACATTAAATAGAACAAAATAGGATACAAAAAATATGTTGATGACTTAATTTTTTTTTCCAGTATGCTGTTTTTTTTTAATCTTCTTAAACTTGTAATTTTTGACATAGAACAAATTGCAATATGAACAACGATAGGCAAATTAATCGAGAGATTCGGGCTGAACTGAAGATTGAACCACGGACAGTTTCCACTATCTTGCATGAATAACTTAAAATCTCGAAGGTTTAATACCGTCGTGTTGATTGGTGTAGATTAACTGGAAAAGTCCAAAGGAGAAACTTCATAATAATATGTATTCTACATCCTAATAATAGGAGAATTTTAGTTCCACAGTAACGATCCTCTCTATAAAAGCAGCAAAGTGTTTGAAAAGGATGAGTTACTCAAAAATGTTGTTCACAAGTAGGAAGGTTATTAAAAAAAGATAACGGTCTTTTTAGAAAGCAGTGGACTAGTGTCGATAGTTCTTCTAGAAGATTGTAGGATTAGTTACTAGTGAGTAGTATTGCGAAGTTTGACTAACTTAGACTTTCAAAAAGTCTCGTTACGAGCGCTTAAGTAGAGGCATTCGAATAGTCTTTTTCATTAGGATAACGCGCCCGCTCGCACAGATGATAGAATTATCAACTTTTTAACAATTTCTGGAGTACAATTATTGTCATGTACTGCCTACAGTCTTAATTTAGCTCAATGAGTTAAAAAAGGAGAAAAAATGGACGAAAATTAAACACCGCAGAAGAGGCTGTTGAAAAAATAAGACGGCTATTTTTCAATCTTCCGCGAGATGCGTTTTTTTATATTTTGAAAGCTGGTTAATGTATCTATATGCATGTGCAAGAGTTAAGAGAGGAAAGCTCTAAAAAGTTTTTTTTTTTTTTTTGTGATCCGATCTGCAATCAGTACCCATTCTACTTTAATCAGATTTGGTGTTTGGTCATTGTCATTAAGAGCGTGACTCCAGCGAGCCATCTACTCGAAGTTAACTATCACTATAGGAGCCGATTCAACTATAGTATGTCTTTTCTTTTTAGGCGTTTGGAGTAAGATCTCGTCTTTAGTGCTGCGGCCAGGTCATTAGGATGCTTTTCCAGTCTCTCCTGATATTTGCTTTTGTGCTTCTGGATTTCCTCCTGGATGGTACTGATCATCAACTCTTTGTGAATTTCAGCGTTAGTGACGAACCAAGGAACACCACTTATTGTTCGTAAGATAGAATTTTGCATTCTTTGTATTTTAATTACACTGGACTTGCAGGCGCTACCCCAGAGTTGAATGCCGTAGAGCCAGATTGGTTTCAGAATGGCCTTATAGATCAGGAGTTTGTTATCGATACTTAATTTGCTGTTGCGTCCCATAATCCAATGAAGGTTTTTGTATCGTATATTAAGCTCTTGTCTCTTGGTTTTAATATGGTGAGACCAAGTCAGGCGGCGATCAAGATGGATGCCCAGGTATCTTACATGGTCTTGGTGTGGTAAAGTGACATTTTCAAGAGTAACAGGTGGGCAGTTGCCTTTCTGAAGCGTAAAGGTGACATGAACTGATTTGCTCGTACTTGCTTTTATCCGCCATTGTTGAAGCCATGATGTTATTTTATCCAGACCCTTCTGAAGCACTTTTGTTGCCAAATCTGGATCTCTGTTGCTTGCGAGTATCGCAGTATCATCAGCAAAAGTCGCTGTTGTGACACCATCAATCTGTGGTAAGTCTGCAGTGTATACTGTGTACAAGATTGGACCCAAGACAGACCCCTGCGGAACTCCGGCCAAAATATTGTGAAATTTAGATTTATTATCTCCATCCTTGACTTGAAATATTCTTTCAGTAAGATATGACTTTAGAAGGGAGTAGTACTGATGAGGAAGGTTGATTTTCAATTTATACAGGAGCCCTTTGTGCCAGACCTTGTCGAACGCCTGTTGGATATCCAAATACACCGATGAGCAATATTGCTTCTCTTCCAAGCTTTTTCTGATCTTCTCATAAACTCTATGGACCGGTTCAGTATTCAGAATAGGTAGTATACGATATTTAAGTAGCTTCTCAAACACTTTCGATAATATTGGAAGAAGGCTTATAGGTCTGTATGAGGTCACTTCATTAGGTGGTTTGCCTGCCTTGTGAATCATAACAATTTGTGACACTTTCCATACAAGTGGAAAGTACTGCACTCTCAGTATGCTGTTGAAAAGTGACGTGAGGAATACAATTGCCTTTTTTGGTAGCTGCTTTAATATTTCCTTGGTAAGAAGATCATAACCAGGGGCTTTTTTATCTTTTAAGTTTTGAATGGTTCGCCATACCTCTCTCACAGTAACGGGGCATGGGGGCAGCGACATTTGAAAGTCTTGATCCAAGGTTTTGTCAATAAATTCCTCACTATGCGGGTTAGTGGGCATGTTTGGAGTGAATACCTTCCTTAAATGTTCGGCGAATGTATCCACTTTTTCCTGTGGTGTTCGAGCCCAACCTCTTGGTGTTCTAAGTGGAGGCTTAGCATTTTGGGGTCTATCCATGTTCTTTGTGAATTTCCAAAGAGAGTAGTCCGTTTTCGCATTAGCTGTTAAGGACTGCAATTGGTCTTCTAATGTCTTATTGTGCCAATCGTGTAATAGCTCTTTAAGATCTAAGGCAGCCTTGTTGAATTCAGTCTTATCCGCCGGTAGTCTGCTCTGTTGCCAGATTCTTCGTAGTCTGCGTTTACCCAGTAATGCATTTTTAATTCTCAGAGGATGATTTAGGTGCCTATTATTCGGTTCGGGTGAGGGTGTATGGATCCAGCAAGCTTTTTGTATTAGCTGTGTTATATAAATAGTTGCTTCCTCTATGTCGTCTGAACTTTTGAGAGGCACTTTTAATTCTATATCGTTTTCGATATACTCCCTGAATGAGTCCCAATCTGTATGCTTTGTAGTGAGCGTTTCTTTAGTTTCAGATTGAATTAGCAGTGTGCTGATGGTCAATATCACAGAGCTGTGGTCGGAAGAGCTATCAAAACATGACTCACATTTAAGGTAATGTTTCGGGAGTCCCTTGAGTATAAAAAAGTCCAGCAGGTCTGGGGTTTTGTTGGGATCTGTTGGCCAGTATGTAGGTTCGCCTGTGGATAATGCAAAAAGTTTATTTTTGTCTACGCTACATTTTAGTTGTCTGCCCCTAGTAGTATTAAGGCGAGAGCCCCAACTCATATGTTTCGCGTTCCAGTCCCCTCCGGCCACAAAACGGTTTCCAAGCTGGTTAAAGTAATCCGTAAACATGCCATCGTTTACTTTGTGTTTCGGGGGACAGTAGATTGCTGAGAAATTAATGTAACCTGTGCTATCTTCTACAGCCACTCTTGTGGCTTGTATATGAGCTGACCTATATTCTGGCAGTATGTGATATTTCAACCCTTTCCTGATTATTACTGCTGATCCGCCATGAGCAGTGCCATCTGGATGGTTTGTTAAATGGCACTGGTGATTTTTAAATTTAACGTGGGTGCTTTCTGTACCGTGTGCTTCTGATATTAAAAGAATATCGATTTTGTGCTCTGCTAGGAGTAGTTCCACTTCTTCTTTGTTCGGTGCCAAGCCATTTATGTTCCAAGCAGCCACTTTGAACACAGTCATTTTGTAAGACGTTCGACAAGCTTGAGTAAGAGCCCCATCATGGTACTCATTTGTTGTAATATCATATCAAACTTATCTGTTTGTCTTTTCAGAATGTCTTCTATGGTTATTGTTTCGCGAGGTTGGTCTTTTACTTGTGGATGGTCCGTTTGTTGATTGTTTTCTTTACAAGCAGTTGCATAGGTCTTAGGATTGTTCGTCATATTTTCAGCTTTACTGGTGACAATGCTGTTTTTTGTGTTTATCACTGGCCCTGGCTTAGGTTTGGCTTCTCTCAGTGCTAGATTTCTGGTTCTTCGGTCTAAGATCTCTTTGTAGACATCGCATCCCTTATAATTTGCAGGGTGAGGTCCGTTACAGAGTGCACATGTTGCTGGCGTGCTGCGGTCTTTCTTTTGGCAGTCAGAAGTCTTATGTGACTGCCCACATTTGACGCATCTGTATGGGCGCATACAATAATTTTTTGAATGGCCATATTGCTGGCACCGCTGGCATTGCACCACTGTCTTCTTTTTTCTAGGGTCTTCTATGGTAACTGCTTGGTGGTAAATATATTTAATTTCCTTGACAGCCCTGTTATTAGGACCGGGTAGTAAATTCACAAAGAACGTGTAAGTTGGTTTTTTGGTAGGTCCGAATTTAGCATTAATTATTTCTCCTGACACTATATTGCCTGTTTGTTCAATGTCTGCTCTTATCTCTTGAAGAGGTGTGGTGTGATGAAGATTTTTAATGACTACTCTGTAGCATCTTTCTTCTTTTCTATTAAATGTGTGGCCTATCAAGCCCCTCTCTCGTACCTTTGTCAAGATGCATTTGTAGGTGTCTATATCAGAACAATTAATTCTTAACTGATTTCTGTTTACTATTTTATATTTGTATTGATCTCCTTTCACAACAGTACTCAATAGTTCTGATAACTTGTTTACATCTTCGATGCCATATAAGATTATAGGTGGGGGCTTACTTGGTTTCTTTTCCCTGTGCTCAGAATTTTCATTTTGGTCTATTGGCAGTGCGCTGTACCTGTTACAAGTTTCTATTCTTTCAGGGGATGGTGAGGCTGAAATCTTTTTTCGTTTTTTGTTTCTGTTGGTTGGCACTCTTTGCCACTCGGGTGGTTGCACCAGTTTTTGTTGAGGGTTCGGTTGTAGTTTGTCTTCGGTATTTTGGGTATTGGATGACGGGGGACTATGTTGCTCGCGTCCGTAGGATTCACCACCTTCCCTAGGCCCACCCTACACGTGTCCCCGGGGTGGTGCAAAAAGAGCAACAACGCCGAGCAACAGGCGGCGGTTAAGTAACCTGTCAGGCTTCCACAAGCCAGGAGGCACTAAATACCCTCCAAAATAGTGGCTGTAGTACCTTGGGAAAGTACTTCAGGTTAACTCCCAACCTCTTTTAAATATGGAAAAGTCAGATTTGGAATGCGATTTGTCATGCGATCCGGCTAACCCCCGGCGATCTCTGGTACCCGGGCCAGAGAGTGTGAAATATGTTACCGAAGTCTCCGTAGGAATAGGTGACCAGGTCCCTATGGTAGATAATGCTACTGGAAAACGTAAACTTGTGCAACAAGCTTTTCCTCCATCTTTGTTCATCAATAGACCTAGAAGTGCATCACTAGGAAGCAAAACAAATTTGGAATCCAATACCCTAAAAAGTTGTAAATGTTTTTTAATATTCTTGATATTTTTGTCTCACTAAAAACTTTTGATTTACAAGATATACATACAATATAGACGGTAATCCACGCGGTGCCACGCGGTTCAAGATCTACAAACCTGCATTGACCCGTTCAGAAGCCGCGCGGTTTGCGGAACAAATTGCCTCCTCCTTGTCAATGTTGATGCCAGACTGCTGCACGTGCATATCATGTAAATGCTCATACCTCGTGACAATGCGCGTCACCGCGCGATCATATGAGTTTAGCCTTACGCACACTAAAATAATGTACATGTGCACACCTAACAACATTCATAGCAAAACGATCTTTGTGAGATAGAACAACTATATCTACGATGCTTTACAGACAGGACATTTTGGCAAAGCTTCCTGAAGATCCGCGGCGCCGACCCGACACACTTGAGCCCAATGCCAAGTGACCCAGACTTTAACGGAAACGCAAACAGAACCTTAATTCCCTTCGACATTCATTATTTATAGTTGACCCAGACGTATTATTGAAATAACCTAATAAATGATTTTTTGAATTTGCAGACGGGCTGGACACTGGACATACTGTATTTATCTACTTCATAAGATGATTATTGTTGGCAGTTACATTGTAATGAAAATTTTTACCCCCGGGGTATTGATGGTATTTACCCCACTGAAAATTATAGTTGGTAGAGCAAAGGGGTCATGTGGATTCGCGTGGCTCAGTCATCTATGGACTAACTATGATTTTGGGCACCGTTAATGTAAAAAAGTAAAAGATTAAAAAAAATAAAGTGTCCACAGATCGAAACAAAGTGAGTTTAATAAATCAAACCAGGTTTATGTTGAAACAAACATTTATTTAACGTATTGCATAACTAACACAAAGTTAACAACTATTCGTTAAGGAACGTGTCATAAAAATATTTAAAACCACTTGGGTTATAAGGGGTTTAACGAACAATCCGAAGGGTTAAAGTGAGGTCACACATTATATTTCGATACATATTACCTTGGGAACCCATACTAAAGTTAAAACCGCACGAGGGCAAAATGGCATATAAGGGGCCCTTAACAGGTTCAAGTAAGACCATACATTTATCACAATAATAATACCCTTGGGACTCACTATAAAATTAAAACCACTAAAGAATGAGGGATTTATAACTAGAAACCCTTAAAAGTTAAGGTGAGGACATATTCGCTCGCTTCCAGCCAGCCGGACAGAATAAATTGCCGTTTGTATAGAAACGAACCTATATGTACCTACTGACAGGACTTATGCTAAAATACAAATCACTTATTATCTTAACACAAGACATTCATAGTAAAATAGAATTATTTATACGTTCTGGCTTATGACCAGAGTTTACGCTGAACCTAAATTAATTTAAAATATGTCTAAGACATTTAATGGCTGTAAAACTGCACGGGACTAAATTGAACATGACCTCGAGTAACCTTTGCAAATTTATAGGTACTTAGGGTGAAAAAGGTTCATCTGAACGTGGATTGATTCCTTGGATATATGTTACGGCCCACTGCTGCTACGGTAATAGTGAAAGGAAACTTCAGAATACCGCATTTACGTTGATATACCCATTGCAGACGTAATGTATACCATGGCTGCGACATGCGCGGGCTTTATAGCGAAGTTAAGCCTTAGTTCTGACGCAAATTTTGAGGTAGACTATAGGACTGGAATCATTCACGGCGCATATTTATAGCGACGCTAAGCCATCGTCTTGACGTAAATTTTGGGGTAGACTATAGGAGCCCAAATTGGGCTGGAATTATTACAGGTTTTTATCTCATAAGAGACATGTTGGAAGATAAATTAATGAGCCTGCGAGCCCACTTGAAAGGATGCTCAACACATTATTAGAACAAAAGGAAACCAACGCCTAGTTGCAAAAAGGACGGTTTCACAAAACAAAATTCTGCATCTCCACGACACAGTCGACAATCAAACAATCAGATTCAATAAAAAAAAATAACTTCCGTAGAATCATGTCTTCTGTCATTCTTGGAAACGTCTCGAAAACTCCCGAACCCCATAGACAACAAACCGCACTCTAGACAGACTACAGTGTATGAAAATACTTAACTTTTACATGAATATAATTATTAAAATCTTTAACTAGCATGCCAAACATTAACATTTACTTTAATTATTGAAAATAACAAATAAGACATATTTATTTATCTTATTTTATCGAAAAGTATAAAGGACATCAGGCACATGAGACCCAAAAGTGTATAAACATAATTCTGTTATCTATAAACACTTTATGTTACTAGAATCATAAAACAATAGCAACATTATTTTTTAACTCCTTCATTTAGCGTTAATTAATTATTGCATATCAATGAAACGGACATCTTTGTTAGCGATTTCACAAGTCTCCCCTGAGTATATTTGTTCTGTGGCACAAGTGATTGCGCATTAAAAAAAAGTCTGCCGGATATCAGTCAACTCAACTGTCAAAAGCGTTTTGTTACGTGCGACATATGCACAGATTTTCCGTTTGATCAGTTCCAACTTGTACATTGTGGTGCTAATCTGTATCACTAACGCAGCTAACGAAACGTGTTGTCATGAAACTGGTGTTGCTATTTAGTGTCGGGGTTACCAAAAAATAAAACTTTCAAACGTATACATTTTGAAAAAAACAGAAACGTTATACATTCTTTGGTTTTTTTCTATGGGACTCTGCCTGATGTCCTTTATTGGTCTGTGGGACTAGCATAGCGAATGGAGCGCCAAACGTCACATCTGACAGTTGTCACTGTCAAAGTGGCTGTCAGCTATGTGAAAAACGTAAACAAGGAAATTTGTTTATTTTAATTATCAAAAAAGTACTAAAATTCTTAGTGAATGTAGTTTTCAAAATGAACTTAAGTGCATGCCCTGTTGCCGGAATACGTGGCACAATCGCCGACATTCGCCAAGCCACTAGAAATGGACTCGAACAAAAGGTAGAAATTTGCATGCAATTAACTAACTTTAATCATATTAAAAACATATGAAAACACTGGATGTGTTTTGTAATACCTATCTAAAGCTAATACCTAGACCTTATACCTAAGGTTGCGCCCCTCCCTCAAGACTACAGCGAGAATCTCACCATAAAAAGTACTTCAAAATCAAGTGCTTGTCACCCCCATAGGAATGTGGAAAAAAGAGTGTTACAACATGGATTTAAGGCTTTGCCAAACAGAACGCGTACTTAGCGCACGTTAAAGCGCTGACTAGACGTCGCGCTATAATAGCGTCGAATTGTGTTGTAGGACGTGCATAGTTTCATTCTGTTTGGAGAAGCTTTTAATTCTATGCCGGCAGTAAAACGGGTGATGTGAGATTTAGAATAGCCCATCAAATTAAAAATAATAACACACTAATCCTGAGTTTTCAAATGAACTGATTAAAAACTGATTTTCTTAGGGATCCTATAGGAATATTTTTTACATAAATAGAGTTTGGTTAACGGAAGACGAGACTCGGTTGGAAATGGAACTAATTTTGCGCATTATTTTAAGGTTCAGTTTCCAATAACTTAATCTCTAAACGTTAATTTAACAGGGAAAGTGGCGCCGCCATTTCAATCTATCTTTCGTTGCCCAGACTCTAGTAAGGCTGAATTCAGATATAGTAAAAGCTAATTATTTTTTTTTATATTTGGTTTCCGGAAGCTAGTTCCTCATATACCTACGAGTATATGTTTGTTACGTTTACTTTGAGTAGCATTGGATTTTTCATTTAGTATCTTGTTAACTATCTCTTACAATAATCTTTCCAATATACGCCGCCAAAACTTATTATATTATATCCTGCACCTCAATCCCAAAAGTGTATCTTTAAAGTATCTTCAATACGTGGCCAACATACTCATAACAAGTCATAAAAATGAATATTATTCAGTATATCAAGCGTGAGCTCTCATACGAACTACCGTAGTATCTTTCCTTTCCATGTATCCAGGAAATAAATCTGGCGAGACGAAGAGACGCCAGTCGCCCCTTATACAGTCTAGTCCTAGTAATATATGGGTATTGTTGTAATGTTACTGTGTTCAGCAACTAACATAGTTCTGATTCGATAGTGGAACACATCAATTTCGACATTATTTACAACATAATACTGAGTGGTGCCGCTGTGAATAATATAATACATACATATACATATAATTAAGTGTTAATAAAACTTAACGTGGAATTTTCAAGACCTTAGTCTAGTATTTTTAGAAGGTAGTTATCAGTACATTCCCTCGTAGTCATTGCTAGAAGTAGATAGCAAAACTGCTAAAACTGGAGATTTTCAACACATTTGCTATCTAATTCTACTAAATACTACCTTACGAGGCAATGTAGAGATACCACAGAATATAAGGGTGATATAGACCTTCTAAAATATTAAACTATGGGCCCTAAAAATTCCACGTAAAGTTTTATTAAATCCTTTTCTATTAACAACTCATTAAATAAAAACCTCTGAGGCGGGCGCTACATTCGGGATGGTATGGGATGCGCCTTAAATTGAAAATAATATCAAGTGTACGTCCAATATTTGCCACTTATTTAGTTAACCCTTAAATTGGTACCATGAGTGTTCTAAACTCTACCTTGTCTACTATATTAAATTATAGAAAAGGCGCATTAACAACAACGAGAAAAGAAAGACAAACGCTTTGTATGTAATTTGTATTCTTAGTTCTTTGGTTGATTCTATAGAAAATATATATACTTACCAGGCTACGACGACGACTGAATGGCTATCAGTGGTTTTTATCAATTAGGTTAAAAACTTAATAGTTATTATATAACGTTGACATTTTCAGACACGAAAAAGTAAAAAATAAGATTCTAGTGCTAAAAACAAGCGCCCTGAATTTAAAAATTCTACAAAGGACCAAGACTTCTCGACAAAAGTTTTTTACTGACGTGGCGCGTCGTAAAAATAGACATTTGATTCATTCGGGTTCGAGAACATTGACCATCGATCCTTCTTCGGCCCGGGACATAAATTGGGGACCGCGACAGCCGACCGGCATTTGGAAAACATTACTTACCAGACAGGGGTTTAAAGCCAAATGTAACAAAGAATAAATTGAAAAGAACAAACCAGCTGTCTTCTTTTTTTGTACTAAAAATAATTGTTTTCGTGTAAGTTCCTGTCTATAAAGTACCTAAGGGTTAAAAATGCATTACCATACCCAATGCGTTTGAAAATTGTTTACAATTATTTTTGTCTAAAAAAAATATATAAAAACGAACTTATAAAATGAAGATGAAATAAGTCACTGTCTAAAATCTATCGTCAATAAATGTTGGCTTAAAAATGTAATTACAATTTCTTATCGCGGCGACCATTAGCAAAAAGATTACTTTTTTCTTAAAATGAAAAGGTTTAAAAGAATTTACAGTGATCCATTTTTAACGGGTGCTATCTTACGTTAAGTTAAAAAAGTCTATAAAGTACTTATTATAAAACTGGAAAAACATTGTTTTAATGTTTTCGAAGCAATTGCAAAATAGATAACATAACTATTCATGTTTCTATTTCTGTAAAGGTAAATTGGTAGGTGAATACCAATTAGAAATATAACTTTCTTATTATAATTAAGGGTCCGTTCCGTTCTCTTAATCATTTTCCGCAGAAAATATTGAATAACATGATAATTACGAGCTTTCTACGTAACCATTATTTGTTGACTACGCTTTAGTTATTAGAACCATTATCTAATGTAAGTATTTTTTTTTTCAGAGAGTAGTAGGAATATCCAATTTCGTCGTACACTCGTTTGTCAATGAATTGTATGTACTCGTAACAGTAACAGCTGATATGAATTGCGCGACCTGAATTGCACTTTATTGTGTCGAAGCTAAAGTCGCTATTTATTTAAATGACTTTGCGAAGTGCTGCTTCTGTAGTTGTATAGTACAAGTACACTTGTACTATTAGTTATTCTGTACCTAAGGTGAGACACTGCTGGATGGGGGCAGCGCAGGACCAATACCTAGCAGTAGTACATTCGGCTGATTATGATAATGAATCGCCTCTGTGGTCTAGTGGTTCGCCCACCCGTGTAAGACGCAGGGGTCCCGGGTTCGATTCCCAGTAAGGGTACAATTTGTATTCGGTTTGTTTGGTGGGGCTTATTTCAAATCTGCCTGGCTAGCTACCACCATCTTACCTAAGTATGACGCCATAACAACAATTTAAAAATTGTTGTGCTCCGGCAGTTAGAGGTAAGATAGCCAGTTCAGTGATGAGGATTCCGGTGTAGTACACCTTCGACCTTATCGTCACTTAACATCAGGTGAGGTGAAGGCCAAGCGCTACCCCATTGTGCATTAAAAAATGAAGTGACTCACCGAATGGCGGTTCGAACCGGCAGTCGAGCAACAGCGCATGGCCAGTGGGTCCAGTGGTGCCGACCACCGCCCCACCGCGCATCATCAGCTGGGCTTCCAGCTCTATCCAGCGCCCGCCACACTCTTGCTGCAAATGAATAACAACAATTAGAAAAAATAAAAACATCACCACCTTTGTATGACCGAAAGTGACGCCGCGGTAATTTTATGGAAGATTTTTTTTTATTTTATTAATTATTAGACCAATCAAATAAAACTTATGTGTAATACATAGCTCCGCAAAACTGTGTACACAGTTTGACTGCAGGATCGGTTTGTCTCGAGTTTAAACGTGTATACAATTATACATAGGCTGAGCATGTTTTAATATACAATTTTAATAAAACTTTACGTGGAATTTATGGGCCCTAAGGCCCATAGTCTAGTATTTTTAAACGGTATCATTACATTCCCTCGTAGTCACTGCTAGAAGTAGATAGCAAAACTGCTAAAAGTTGCCGTTTTGTGGCATATTTGACTGCAAGAGAATGTAGTGATACCTTCTAAAAATACTAGACTTTCAGTCAGTTGCAAGAACAATCTTTAAAGTTAATGCTTCATTAAATATATCGTCATTTTTCTTCTTTTGAAAGATGTAAAAGACGGTGATACCTTTAATGACGCATTAACTTTAAAGATCGTTCTTGCAACTGACTGTATGAGGCCTAAATGTTCCACGAAAAGTTTTATCAAAATCCTTTTCTATTAACAACTTATTAAATAAAACCTCTGAGGCCCAACTTTCGGTCAGGGAACCGCCTTAAAATAAAAACATCACCACCTTTTTTAACTAAAACGCTTTATAGATGAGTGAGTATGGTTGGTGAACATGCATGCGACCATATCGGTAACCAATCAGGCCGACTGCATTAGCCGTAAATTGCACACCCATCAATGTTTCAAACGTAATCCCATCAATTACTCCTGCGTTCAGTCCGTGGTTCAGTAATAAACGGTAAGAGCTATAAGGACGGCTACAAACGAGGCCTACAAACTAACACTGTTATAGGGGTAATTTTTAGAAATAGGTACTACTTTTGAACTTGCTTTAAATTTTTGTTTTATACATATGATTTTTGACAAATTCTGAAATAAAGTCATTTATCTTTAGCCACAATTTGAAGAGACATTTTATGGTTTAAACTTTTGAATTATGTATGGAAAAAGTGCGTAACAATGGCCGCCACTTTTAATGCAACGAACGATCGAAAAAAGTTTTCTCATTTTCAGTTTTGAAACAAAACACTATCGTAGCTTTAATATCTAATCGTATGTATAGAAATTTATAATTCCATAGATTTGTAAAGTGAATCCTTGATTATTTATATATGTTACGGCTAATACCCGAAGTGCGGCTAAACCTAGTTTTAGCCGGCCAAAACTAGGTGTAGCCGATAGCTGTTGGCTAAACTAGGTGTAGCCGATTTACTCGCGGCTAATACTAGGTGTAGCCGGCTAAAACTAGGTGTAGCATGGGATATTAAAAAAGTTATTTCGGTTGTCTGTTAAAAGAAAATAACCTCGAAATTTAAGGCTCACTCTACGCTGCGCTTCGCACTCGCCCCCATATTCGGGACCTACAGGGGTAAAGCAGATCAGTTTACCTAGTTTTAGCCAACAGCTTTCGGTTACACCTAGTTTTAGCCGGCTAACACTAGGTTTAGCCGCACTTCGGGTATTAGCCGTAATATATAAATAATCAAAGATTGTGATTTGATGTGAAAGTAAACTATGTTGGTCTGTCTAACCAATTTTGGTGAATCTATGTATAGAGATATACGAGGGCGGTATTAATGATAAGTCCATAAATTTAGTTAAATAAATATTATTTTGTTTTTTAATAAGAAACTCCTTACGTAGCTTTACGCAATTTTTTCAAATTTGGCAAAATAAAACTTTTAGGAGCTCAAATTCGAGCGACTTCTATGTTTTCTTAATGACTGTCGACCCTCTCGGCTGCACTAGTAATATCAAAAACTCATCGAATTATGATACTACTTTATTGCCTTACCCTTCCTTTTCTCTAGATTTAGCCCGCTGAATTTTTTTCTCTACCAAACATGAATTAGTCTTGGGGAGCAAAGATTTTCATCAAGCCAAACAGAGGTGGTGCATGAAATGGGTCCCCATTTCCACATTTAAATAAATAAATAAATAATAAATGCTTAAACAGTTTCACACAGCGCCATCTAGCCCCAAACTAAGCAAAGCTTGTAATATGGGTGCCAGACAACTGATATACTACTTATATACTTTTTAAATATATACTTATTATACATAGTAACACCCAGACCCGTCACAGAAATTAAAATTCATCATTTCAATTTCTGCCCGGCCGGGAATCGAACCCGGGACCTCTTGCGTGGTAAGCGGCATGTTGACCGCACCACTCAGGTCGTCGAAAAAAGTGTTTATTCTTTACAAAGTCATGGGCATATTTATCAAACCAACTTCGTATTGAACTTTGGGTAATGACGTAGACCACGGATGAAATTCACACAGGAAATAAATTCCATGTAGGCGAAGTCATGGGCAAACGCTGCTGTCCTATAATCTTTAATAAATAAAAAAATGACTCATTATTTTCGCGGCCTTAACTGTATTCCAGCGATCGACAGCACTAACTAATAACCAATTATTAACCGTTTGCCCCAATTGGTTTCGATATTACTGAACTTACATTTATAGTGGGACTTACGTGGTTAGTTGAATTATCAGGAAATTTCGACAATGGTTAAATCTTTTTCCATTTTTTTAAGTAATAAATTATTAAGTGTCAGAAGAGTGTCAGCCATCATCAACATCATAAAAAAACATTCCAACGAACTGAGAACTCTTCTTTTTGTGAAGTCGGTTAAAAATGATGATGATGGCTTGATTCGAAGGTATAAATATTTTCATTCCAGAGCATTGATCTTGCATTTGTCATTCCTCTTTTATTTATTGATCAAGAGTTTTATTAAAGTACCAAATAAAAACATTCAGTCAACAGTTACTACAGACTAACTAACAGTACCTTGAGTATGGACTGACAAAATAGATTTAAAAAAATACCTAAATGATAAAAGTCGTAATCTGAATACAAAATTCCGACAAAATCTTGTTCCCGTTTCATCATAGCGTTTATATAAGCAACAGTTACCTTTTGATCACCACAAAAACGCAAATTAAAGTTAAAAAACTCGACACAGGTGGCGTCCATCAATTTAACACCCATTGTTTCACTGCCTCTCGACTTTTTTCGAGAGCTCACCTTGATTTTCGTTTTCGAATATTTTCACAGAAATTTTCACGTTTCCAGGTAACATTTTCACTGTAACGTTGTTGGCGTTTTTTCAACGGGCTTATTAACATTTATTACTTTTACCAAATTAGGTTAGCTGGGGATTCGTAGTTTGGGCCATAAAATTCTTTTCAAAACAAGTTATTTTGGAATTTTAAATCTTTTTTTTAGACTAACATGAAATAGGTGATAACGATTTGAGCAAAGATTAATATGTCATGTACCTAAATGAAAAAAAACGACTTCATTATATGACTAACGATAATCAGTTATATTAAGGGACATAGCTAACGACGCAAATTCATTTAATTTTAAACTTACACAAAGTGACTACGTTTCAGTTTTGCTTTTACCGTTCAATAATTTGAACGGTAAAAGCAAACTGGACCCCTGAGCTTGCCATATATAAATACAAATGCTTAATTTTATCAAATAGAGGCTATTATAATAAAACTGAATACCTACATTTTAAAGTACAGTTCTATTTTAAGGACTATACAACATAATATACATAAGGGTCAAACTTTCCATCTCATTGGAAACACCGTGGGGCTACTGAAACGGTTGAAGTGGACTTATGTTAAGCATGGTTGTCTCTTTCTTTCTTACCTCGTTATAGGCGACGGAAGTGAGAGGCAGGTAGTGGTACCCGAGGGCCCGATCCCAGATCACACCTTTGTTCCAAACCTCCACCAGCAGGCCTAAGTTGATGTCGTTAATTTCACTGCCAACAAAATTACAATCGTCATTTGCTGTGGATTTGTAAATAACAATTATCTTAACTTATTCAGATATAACTTTATGGTATTTGGGTTTTAAACGGTTTTCATTTAAAGTTGTTTTGTTTTGATTGTTATGAGAAACCTTTGTATATTTGAAAGCTTTCACTTATACAATTCTGAACGATGCTTTTTAAACAAAATGGTAATGTACAAGTCATAATGTGTAAAGAGAATCTACAAAACTGTTTTAGAACAAGAAAGGCTAAGCATGGTAAGTAACACTTTATTCACCAAAAATATTTATCTTGGAATCATTTCCCCTTCGTCGCATAATGTACAATACGCAAACAAAGATTTCTATGTGTTACGCAAAATGTACATCTGTTGCAAAATGTGTTACGCAAAATGAACATTTCATGCTTGTTGATCTCGGCTACTTATCCATCTATCAATCATAGTATAGTTAATTATTTGGTGACTATCACAAAAAACAAGCTTAGAATAATGGTAAGGACTGAGAAATAAAAGAAAACCCCCGCTTGCACCAACAAGTCAACTGAAAAGATGGAAACAAAACTAAGTATAATAATATGCAGTCGGAGGCATGCATAAAGAAAGTGACATTTTGAATGATTTGAATTCTATGCCGCCGATCTTATTGTCATCTTTTCAGTTGACTTGTCTTTTGATGCAAGCGAGTTATTTTTTGAAGTGAAAACTTCTTTAGCGGCGTTGTACGCTTTTCTGTAATGGGGAAAAAATGCTAAACTCGCGTCAGTAAGAATCACGTGACCCTGATCGAAAATTCGTAAAACGGATGTAGCGTAGACAGGCGGTGGCGGAAGTATCCCCCTCTCTTTCTACGGGGCGCGGTGAAAATGGTGGCGCGTCATTACAAGACGTACTTGTATCACCATAGCAACGCGCTAGTTTTTTAATTCAATTTCAAAACTCTAGATTTTCTGTTAAGCTATGGATAAGACCTTCAAACAATACTGTTCAGTTTTCGTAAATTCAAATGCACAGTTCGTACGGCAATTCGTGCAAAATTATTCCCTAACCATTCCAAAATATCAAAATGCACAACGTTAATATTCAAGTTTTCACTTCTGCCGGTACTCCCGGAGTGCAACCCGATTTTTTTTTTTATTTATTTCTTTTTAGTTATTAGATGTTCCGATCATGATATACCTTTTTGAAATCCTTATAAGCCCTTTAATTTGTAACCCATATTGCAGTATTCTAAAAAAAAATTTTTTTCACTTCGTATAGCACCGTACAGCCGCCATGTTGGTTTTTTAACACATATTTTGGGCTGTCAAGACAAATCTAATGATAATATCTTAATCATAGAAATCCGTTCAGCCATTTGAAAGATATGAGGTAATAAATAATATTACATACAAACATACAAACATACATTTAATAAATAAATAAATAAATACAAACATACAAGATACGCGCGAAAAACATAACCCTCTTGCAGTCGGGTAGAAAATAAAGAGAAAAACCGGCCGGGTGGCTCCTAAGTCATTCAATGAAGTCTATACATCTCACGAGATAAGACGTGAAGCGACCCACAGCTACGATTCCGCCACGCAAGCAGTCCGTAAAATCAGTTCACCCCACATAAAACCTCGCTTGTGAATATAAAAACTGGAAATCCCGAAAGGGGTATAAACAAATTGTGAACTGCGGTACTTCTTAGTGATAGAAGATCTATCCAGTGTGAAAGTTTATAAAAGGGTACATATTTATTTATTTATCTACACCCATGCATTAAATCCTCTGTAAGGGGTTCTGAAACAGTTAGCTTACTGCCATCATTACGATATCCTGAGCGAGAGCTGGTCCTGCAGCGCCGCGCGCCCACGCGCGAGTGTTGCATTATGAAATTCAGTACAACATTATAACACTCTTGCGGAAGACATAATGACGAGAAGGGAGAGGAAAGTCAAAATCAAAGACAAAGTCAAAGTCAAAACCTTTATAGAGGATACATATCATGGGTTTAGATAAATATCATCAACTGTACATAATTAGGTATTAAAACACTCATGTGATACTATTATCACACTCGGCTTCGTCTCGTGTGATAAACTCACATTCGTGTTTTAATGCCCCTCGTTATAGTACAATTGCATAAATAACTATTAAAAAACTAGCTTTTGCCCGCGACTTCGTCTGCGTGGACATTAACCTTTGACCCGGATGAAAAGCAAAACTATCTGTGTGATATTTCAAATCCGTTCGTTCAGCCGTCTCCAAACAGAACGCGCACTTAGCGCGCGCTAGGGCGCTAACCTGACGTTGCGCTATAGCGCCGAATTGTGTTGTAGGCGCTAGCAGTACGTAGCGCTAGCGCTGTGTTTGATATTGAAACTATGCACATCCTACACAACACAATTCGGCACTATAGCGCGACGTCAGGATAGCGCTCTAGCACGCGCTAAGTACGCGTTCTGTTTGGCAAAGCCTTAAAGTCTCTCGCATTTATAATACAACGTGTTCCAAAAATTAAAAATTCCCCTAATGCCGAATATGGTAGATAGGGACCATCAAACTGAACAACTCTTACTATGGGGGAAAAAAATCAGCTGTTTCATACATTTTGATATTTTCTCTATTAATTTTTCTCTACTGATTTTATTCCACGATTTCAGAGTTGGTCCCATAGTAAAAGTTGTTCAGTTTGATGGTCCCTATCTACCATATTCGGGATTAGGGGTATTTTTGTAACACGTTGTATAAGTAGCCCATACAACCAAATGAAGTAGCGGTACTTCTTAGTGATAGAAAATCTATCCAGTGTGAAAGTTTATAAAGGGGTACATATTTATTTATTTAAAAAATATGTTTTGGTACATGATCTCTGCTTGAAGCTTTGCTTAAATACCAGTCCCGCTTCTCGAATGGCCAACATTCTATACGTTTTAACGCTACCCTTACTTTTAGCGCTATCGCACACAGGCAACTTAGTCGCCCAGCAACTGTCTGTCTCAAGTCCACAGGTTTAAATAGAAGCGCGCACACGAAGCGACGCAGTCGTCGGCAACTTTTCATACAAATCATGTGAGAGACAAAATAGTTGCGGAGACAAAAGTCTCCTGTGTGCGGTAGCGCTTAAAGCTTAAATATGAGCAATAGACGATTAAATAACATGTCGCAAACTTACGTAAATCACAGACTTTGATGTATTGTATAGAATTGACAAGCTTAGGACACGTAATTTTGTAGTTTATTGCTTATTTAGTAAGCGTAGCGTTCAAACGTATACAATGTTGGCCATTTGAGTGGGCTAGCAATATTGTCTTTTTTTAATTTGAAATTTTAGCATTCACAATGCTATTTTTATACAATACTAAAAAAATACGACTCGAACCAATTATCGGACGGGAGATTGGACCGGACTTCCAAAGGTCGCGGGTTTGATTTTCGTCCGAGAATATGATCTGGTGCAAGTCGTATTTTTTATTTAGTATTGTATAAATATTGTCAAAACCATGAAAGCTTTCCGCAAATTCTGAATAGCGCCTATCTTCTAGCATAATTTGAAAAATGGAACGGAAATTGTATGAAATTATCTGTAAGATTTTGATATCTAGAACATGTATTTAAACCTGTGCAACTAGTCCTAAAGCAAGGAACAACATTCGTGCTTTATCTATCTCTAAATATTTTTATTCGATATTTTTCCATTAATTAGAAGCGCGAGCACATAAAAATGTTTCATATAAATACGTACAATAATATAACACTAAAGACACTATATCACAAAATTTATATTAGCGAATATAGAAACAACAAACTTGTAAAATCCAAGTTATCCAATGAACAAGAACAAGTTGCACAACATTTTCAACTTTTATATCCGTTTTCTTGTTACCAAAACGAAAATCCAACAAAGCAATAAAATTTAAGTATTACTATCTTGTTATAAGAGAAGATTAGATGTATATCGTACACTGAAAGCACGTACACATTTAGTATTGCATGTGGGTAATTTGGTGGGTTTAAAAGCTCATTTCTTTTATAGCAACATTTGCACTTTCTCGGAATATTTTGTTAATAATTCGATCGCGTGAAGATTTATTTTAAGGATTAGGTAGACAAGTATCAAAAAAAAACTTGTATATGTTACTAAGTACTTAGATTTTATATAATTGATGTGACTGCATTACATTGCAATATTCTTGCCTAACCTAGAGTAGTCAAACTTGATTGCATTAATACAATTTGAATTTAGACACTCACCAACAAAAATCCGTTAAATGTAAAACGAAAGGAGCATAAATTTTTCCAACAAGGTTCATAGCTCCATCATCGCAGTTAATGCAATTCCAACGCATTTCGGCCATATGTCTCTGTTAGTAATAATGCTAGAGTAAAATTATGACCTCGCAATCCATCAGCGAGAGTGATCATAAATCTTCAATGTAAATGAAACAGTAGGGGACCTCAAATAGTGCCTTGTGGTAGACAAAAACAGTGAACTTTGTCACCATGTAATATTACAACAAATTATAAACTAAACTACACATATGTGACAAGATACAAGGGTTTAGTCGACAAATGCCAAATTCTACAAATGCCAACTTCTACAAATGCCAACATTTAGTTGGTATGGAGAAGTAATATTTTCAATCACTTCTGATGTATATATTTTTGCGTTTTTATAGTGTATTTTCAATCACTTTTGGAATTTGCTTTTTTTTCTTTTTTCTTTTCTTCGTAATTAAAACGTCTCCCAAAGTACCAGGGTCACATAATTATGGAGAAGGTTGACTTTAATAATTTTCAATAACTTTTTTTTGTTTATTTTTATAAATATAACTTTCGATTATTTTTTTTGTAAAAATAAGCATTAAAAAGTGATTGAAAATATTACTTCTCCATAATAACTAAATGTTGGCATTTGTAGAAGTTGGCATTTGTAGAATTTGGCATTTGTAGAAGTGGGCATTTGTAGATGTTGGCATTTTTAGAATTGGACATTTGTAGAATCTGGCGTTTTAAACTAAGTTGGCGTTTGTAAAATTAGGCATTTGTCGACTAAACCGATACAAGCACCATTAAAAGAT
Source organism: Agriphila geniculea (assembly GCA_943789525.1). NCBI lineage: Eukaryota > Metazoa > Arthropoda > Insecta > Lepidoptera > Crambidae > Agriphila > Agriphila geniculea. The sequence goes on along the minus strand of OX038887.1, from coordinate 15,588,484 downwards.
CATTCAAGTAAAACAATGAGTCAGGCGCTAGTTGGCGCTAGATTCGATGAAACTATGCGTTTTAAGTATTGTGACTATGAAGGTTGTTTTACATTAAGCAATAATAAATGCCGTACATTTGTATTGTGGCGAGGGTGATAATGATGTACAAAAGCTATATGCTTTTGTAAATAATATAACATATATGAATGAACATATACAAATAGCAGACATTTTAATATACTTTTCATTAATTAAAAATTGGGATACGGGTGCCTTTCGTACTACCACAGATAATAATTAAATGAGTAGTGTAATGGACCATAGGCCATACACGACAAGAAAAAAATCTATAGTACTGAAAACATCGCCAAACATTTCAACATGTGGCTATCATCAAAAAAAAACGTCTTAGAAATTCGTTGCAAATGTAATGTAAACCAAATATTTCCTTTGGACACTTAAAGGACTATAAATTTGCTACAAGTTTGACATGTTAGTTCGTAAATATCGTTAAAAAAATATTCCACATCTTTGAAATTGAAGATGAGTTTTTTCTGCAAGTAGTTTTTGCAACACTTGCTTGCAACGCGCATAGCTGACCCAAACGTATATAAAAAAATGCCAACACGAGAACAGGGATGTGATAACTGAACTTCGTTTGCTCAAACAAACTTGGACCTTAAGTTCTGATGGATAAAGACTAAGGAGACATAATACTATGTCTCTCTAGTTATTTTCGAAATCTAAAAATGCAGTTTCTACGCAAATACCTTTTAGTTTTCAGGTTTAATCAGATGATGACTGAAGACATTCTAAATTGAATGTTGGAAACAATTCGAGGCATATTTTGGACAAGTAACGCTATCTATTGGGTGGAAACTGAAACCAAAATCAAGGACAAGGCAATCAAACAGCGCGTCGCAGCATTAAGGGTGTGGTTTTGTGAAAAGTGCGCAGGAGTTGTGATAAACCAAATTGGACTCTATCTTCATAACAGGAAGAGCGTATTAGAATAAAATAGATGTAATTCTATTGTTGTTAACAATTGTATAGAGATATTTGAAAAGGCGGAGGTTTAGCGTTGGGGACACGGTGAAATGTAGACGTTGTGTTGTAAAATTTTGCTGACCTAAAATTGGTGTCCCTTTCTTTGGTTTCAATTGTAAAGTATTAACATATATTACCTATCTATGAATAGTAGTAATTCAAGTGAAGGAGCTCCTTACTGCAGAAAGATAAGTTAAGTAAATAGAAATAAGAATTATGTATAAAACACATACCTATTTTAGACTTCTCATTTATAACTTGTGTTAAGTAAATAAATTATCTAATTGATGTGCATCGATCTCACATAACTAAAAGTCTAAAATAGATACGCTATGTTATATTTCACTCTTTGTTTTTCATGTGTGTTGTTTAGAATAAGTAATTTAAACTGATGGAGCTGGTTTTTTCGTTATTCGCTTCACTTTTCCAGTTCATAATCATCATAGGAAGTCGAAGCGAATGGTCAAACGTTTTACTAACGTGAAAGTTTGATCAAAATTAATCAACAGTTTCTATTAAGAGTCATTTTATAAGTTGTTCTAATAATCAAAGCATTATTTTTTTAAATTGATCAAATAATCAAACAATTTTAAATCAAAGACTTATTTATATAATATATACTATTAATGATTCATAATAATCAGATAATTTCAAAAATAATCAAAACCTCTAAATTAAACCCTTTTATTAAAAAATTAAAATAACTTAACAATCAAATTAATTAAATCAAAACTAATTATAGTAATTTTCTTGAACAAACAAATAATCAAACAAATACCATAACAAACATTGCAAATAATAAATGACTCTTACAATTATTCTGTTTTCATATTTATTTTCCCATTTATAGGCACCCTTTTTTCACTGAAGAATTATTTGAAATAACTATTTTCCAGAGATAGAGTTTAATACCTCTTATAAATATCATTTAATTAATTCTTGTATCGTCTTCGATGATTGATACTTTATTTTGTCTGTTGGGTAATGGACAAAATTAGATTCCTTACTTTGAATTTGATTTACAGTGTCGAGACACTTGAAAATACTTGGTACATGTTTATAGATAGAGTAAAAGCTATCACAGTTCTTTCGAACAGAACTTAGAATTTTATTGGGTTTAAATTGATAGCTCTGTTAATTGATACCAAATTCAGCTTAGATAAGACTCTCATTTAGAGCACATTATATATCTAGAAGAAATGCCATTCATTCAACATGAATTATTTTCGAAGTTGTCATAAATCTTTGACACTATAATTGAATTTAGGCTAGAGGTTGTGATTCATAAAGTAATAATTAGTATTCATTTAGTTTTATTCTAAATCAGAAACACACTGTTTGGATTCAAATGGTACAGAGTGTGACTTTCATTGTGGTCAATGTAGAAATAGCATAGGATATATATTGGAAGCGCTAAAAGCTGATCTAACCCTAAGATGGCCATCGATTATAAAGAAGGAGAGAAAATTTTTCTCTCCCATAAAATTAATAATAAAAAAGGGTTAATAAGACAGCGATTAATTGACACACGTCTAACGATGATGTCAAAACTCAGAGTAGGGATGGCAGGATTGCAACTGAATAGATGCTCATATCAAGATTGAATCCAAACGTGTATTAAAATCATTGTAATCTTTTATTAATCGAAAAAAATATGATCACACCTCAAACTCGTTACTAAAGGCATACAACATTAACAATCTCAGACGAGATTATTAAAATGTACACTTGGTCTAAGCTGAGTTATATTTTGGGATATTATAATCATAAAAATCACTAGACGATCAAACAGATACAGTAAGTATCACATACAGATTGGTCATTAGCAGCAGACAAGCGACATGCAGCCGCGGGGACCATCACAGTAGGTAGGTAAGGTAGTAAACTACTAAACAGTCAACATTACGTGCGCATCGATTCACACTCCACATCGATCCAGTGAAAAACTAACTTCAGCTCTCATCAAAAAACATGTTTTAGCACACTGAAACTGTGCTTGATGTCGCAAGCACATTCTCGACACATTTGCACGCTTAGATTAAGTATTCTTTAAGAATATTTTATGAGCCCTCTAACGTAAATGAGCAATTTAAACCTCTGCCAATAGACGCGGAATCGCCACCTTTGAGCACCATAATATAACACCTAAAAGAACATGAACGTTTTTCTATATACCTAAGTACATAATTGTATCCATAACGTAGATTTTTTTTATGAACAAAGGGATAGTGCTTGGCCTTCATCTCACCTGATGTTAAGTGACGATAAGGCCGAAAAGGTGGAAGCGCACTACTCCCGTAATCCTCATCACTAAGGAACTGGCTATCTTACCTCTAACTGCCGGAACACAACAATTTTTAAATTATTGTTATGGCGTCAGACTTTGGTAAGATTGTGGTAGCTAGCCAGGCGGATTTAAAATAAGCCCTACCACCAACCAAACCGAGTACAAATTGTAACCCCCCTGGGAATCGAACCCGGGACCCCTGCGTCTTACACGGATGGGCAAACCACCAGACCACAGATGCGGTTATCTATCTACACTATCTATTCTATTTTATATTGTCTCAATCTCAAGTCTGGGCATTTGTGGCATGTGAAAGTGGAAGAACGAGCTTATTGCTTAAATGATGTGAAATATTTTCATGGCATGGCGTGCTGTGTGTTTTTGTCTCATGCTAACGTCATTCTGCTACAGTTGCTGAAAATGCCAGTCACTTTCACCTTTGATTAAAATAAAGTTTCAAATGGTTTCGCTTCTCACTGCGTAATATAGTAGGTATAGCTCGGATTGTTATTCTCGTAATATAGTAGGTATAGTTGATTCCGCATCTAACCTATACTAAGCGATTTTAGAATGGGTATTATTTATCCACTTTCAGTTTTAGTATTCGACAAACTGTGGCGGAATATAAATGCCAATTCACTGTTGTAAAGACTTTAATGTTACCTTACTGGAACGTAAAATGTGTGTCAATAACAATAATGGTATAGATTTAAAGCTAAAAGAAGAATGTGACTATCTTGAGTTGAGTGGCTAAATGAAGGGTAAATAATGTGAGCGTATGGTTTAAGAATTTAAAAATATAATAAAACAAGATGCCGAGAATAGCGAAGACGTTTCTGATGATTCTTACAAATTAATGTTTGCTATGGTACCGTATGAATTAAACGTCACACAGTACCCGGAATGCATTAATTGGAAAGCAGCACTTATGCATGGGTTGCCAATCAGGATACGATAAGCTTGCATCTGACGCAGGCTGTGACGCTAAACTTTATCTCTGGGTTAATTTCGAGTGCACTCGTAAATAAAAATACTGTGGACACGTACCGAATAAGTGAAATAACAAAAGTATCGTTTTTATCAAATTGTTTTAATATTAAGATAAATAAAAATATTAGAAAAATACTAGAGAAAATCGACTGGCCCGTATCACCTCTGTTTTGAGGTTACGTTTTAAAATCAATTTTTTATCCCCAGCCTAATAGTAAAACTTACCATCACATATTTCGTTAGGCTTTAATAAAGTACTAAAATTCTAATTTTCACATCATGGCACGCTAAGCCTTTATGTGGTTCTGAAAATACAGGGGTTTCTGCCAGTCTCCTTTTCACAGTTCCACAAGAAACATTGTTCGATTATAGCACCGCTCCCTTACTTTCCGGAGTAAAAATGATCAAAACACGCAAATATTTACTCACGACATCGTTCTATAATGGCGTAAATGTTTTCGCTCTAAAATTCTCCATCGCCTCAGGGGTGTCGCTCCTTTTAATCGGAAAAACCTCTACTTTTAATGAAAAAGAAAATTGTGAGACGTGAAAGAACTCTAGATGAATTCACTGTATGAAATAAAACGTCTTTATAACCAATTTGAAAGTGTGTTCAAAATCTTGATACCAATCAAAAAGTTAATGATAACAAAACGACATTGAACGTATTTTATACACGACTGCCTAAAAAGGAGTGTATATGTATGTATGTATTCAGGGTTCATGTATGTTAGTGGGTATGTGAGTTTCTTTATTCCACCATAAGTTCTAAATGGCTCAACAGACTTGGATGTATGGGGTGTCGCAAAGTTTTGTCCAGACTTGTATCATTTTGGCGTATCAGATCACCGTATCTTTACCATACATCGCTAGTTTGGTTGGGCGTGCGTTGATATTACTTCAACGTACGCCCAACCAAACTAGCGATGTATGTTAAAGATACGGTGATCTGATACGCCAAAATGGACTAGTAAGCTTTAGAATCCTTACGTCGTCGTTCCGAATGACACTAAGTTTTTTTTTTTTTAAAGTCAATATGGCGACGGCACGACGCCATTTGTAAATGTGAAAAAAAAATTTTTTTTTCTTCAGATATTACAATATGGGCATCAAATGAAAGGCCTTAATGAGCACATTTCAAAACTATTTATAATTTGTCACTAAAATGTGTGAAATAAAAATAAATAAATTTAGAAAATATTAAAAACACGACTGCCCTGCCAAAAACGAACTAAAAAGTTGAATAACAAGTGTCACTGTAGTTGGGGGACCTGTTTGATTAAAAATTGTACCACAAAACGGTCCCCCGACTGCAATGACACTTGTTGTTCAACTTTTTAGTTCGTTTTTGGCAGGGCAGTCGTGTTTTTAATATTTTTTTAAATTATTTATTTTTTAAACCATGGTACTCTGCTCACTTTTCATAAAATAACGAACAACATTATTAAACGTAAGTGGCTCATTAAATTAACAAATTAATAACACATATAAATAGACCTGTTGAACAATAAAATAGTGAAAAACCACTTACTAAAAGTTATTTATCAGTCGTTCGCATCAATTGAAGAGATTAACGAAGCCTACATTTTAAGCTTGAAGCATTTTATTGACACGACAACATAATATGTTCAGCTTTCCTAAATAATATGTTACACTGTCAATGTCTTATCAATGACAGCTTAGTTTCGAAGTTTAAAATCGTGATAATTTAATGATTGTGTAAATAAAATGCTTCACGTATAAAATTAGGCTTTGTTACGTCCCCGCTGACGGGCGATTAATCGCTGAGCGATTTTTTGTCGCTGAGAATAGAACATACGGAGTTCTATACGTAAACGCCTACGAGCTACTTTTTTTAGCTACGATAAACGCGGTGTTAATCGCGGTGATAATCGCGGCGCTTTTTTGTCACTGGCTAAGTAAATTTTATAAAAAAAACCTTTGTCGTGTTATTTCGCGGACGATTATCGCCGCCATTAACGCCGCGATTATCGCAGCTAGAAAGAGTCGCCCGTGAGCGGTTACATTTCTTTAATTAATGCAAATGACTGATAAATAAATTTTGATAAGTGGATTTTCATTATAATCTATTTAACATTTCGGTTTATTGATCAACAGGATATTAATTATAAGAAAGAAGGAATCTTATTCAAGAAGGAATATTTTTATTAAGGAGAAAAGAAAACTATATTCAAAAGTCAGAAATGAAAGAAAACTCAAGATACTCTATTGATATTAACAAATTACGACAATGATGAATCTCACTATTTCTGTGCCCCTATCACTAACCTAAAAAAAATTTTTTCTATGAGGTCAATGGCCTTTATCATAAAAATCTATCGAAATATAATCGAGCACAGTGTATTTATTTCTTGTTCAAAATTTACCTCTACAGTGAAAGGAAGTTAGCGCTTTCAATACAAAATTATTCTGATAGTTTCAGTAGATTTGCTAATTTTAAATATGGGTTGTGATGAATTATAAGAAATATAAATATGCAAAATAAAATGTTTGCTGTATAGATTGCTTTACATGTTTATGATGTAAATAATGTCGGCTATGATCAATTTTCTTAATCCGATAAACCATAGTCCAATAAAACTAGCTTTATCTGGACATAATTAATAAACTCGTTGTTTTTATTAGTTTATCGGATATTGATATTAAGTGTTAAATATTAATTAGATATGTGATGTAAGAAATCCGGGGTGGTAACCGTTTCATATAAAAATCATGAGATTTCGTACATTACCTAGCTTTTTCCTAAAAGCAAAATAGTTAACCAAATACCTTGTTAGTCTTAGAATAATTACATCTTTATGGTGCATTAAAATGCTACCACCTAATAGCAAAATTAAACTGAATCCAAATTCGCATGTTCGTTTTTTTTCACAGTATTCATCTGATCTCAATATATATATACAGGGTCACTGGAAATAAGACGTATTCCTGCTAAGGGGTTATAGATGAGGTCAAAACAAATATTTTTTGTCATATAACTTTTTCTCAAAAAAATAATAGTTCTTGAGTTAATTGAAATTAAGTATTTTTTTACCAAAAGTACGTTTTCAGACACAAAAATTTAAAATAAAAGATAACTACTTATTCAATTTCGGATTTTTTATCATTTTGGGATAGAAAACAATCTGAGTGTTGATAACGAATAAAAAAAATTCATAAAATACAGGTTTTTAAAAAAAAATCATTCCTTAAATGCATTTTATTTTTTTAATTTTTCAGATTTTTCAGATTTTTCAGAAATAGAATCAAATATCTTTAAAAAATTCCGAGTAACTAAGCGTGCATAATATTTTAAAAACATCACCATCTATTCAGCTTTCAGTTGAGGTATAAAACTTAATAATATCTTAAATAAAAAATGAGAAATTAAGACTTAACTAAATAGCAGTCCCATTTCATGTAGCAAAAATTTCCTACTTCAAGAGCTTCAGAGGTGGCCGTATTATGCTACTTATTCCATAAATGTGAAAGTTTGATTGCTTGGATGATTGTTAATCAATCACGCAAAACGTCTGAACGGATTTAGATGAAATTTGGCACACAAATAGTTTATAAGCCGGATTAAAACATAGGAGGATACTATTATCTTGGTTAAAGGTTCCCTAGGGATTTTCTCGAATGTAAATGCAGATGAAGTCGCGGGCGGAAGCTAGTTTGCCATAAATGATCATGCTTACTAAAAATACATACTTTCGTCCGAGTGAGTTTGAAACAGGATTATTTTCCCCCGATGAGTCAAAATTTTATACAGGCAGCATCAAAAATAACCATGCATATCAGCCATTTTTAATGACCCGCTGCTGGGGAACAGGCCTTCCTTTCCTTTTGGGATAAAGCGGACGGGCCATAACCCACCGCGTGGGCCCAATGCGGATTGGTCGGTGTTAACTCAATGTACCTTACAATGAGCCCTTGGTTCTGACTGCATTTACAGTCGTTACCACTGACCAAATCCACATTGGGCCCACGTGGTGGGTATGGCCCGTCCGTTTTATGCATCCACAAGCCAAAAGCAAGGAGAGTTCCCCAGCAGCGGGGCCTTAAAAATGGCTGATATGCATGGTTATTTGTGATACAGTTTGTATAAAATTCTGACTCATCGGCGGAAAATAATCCTGTCTCAAACTCACTCGGACGAAAGTATTTCTAGTAAGTACGACCATTTATGGCAAATTAGCTTCCGCCCGCGACTTCATTCGCATTTACATTCGAGAAAATCCCAAGGGAACTTTTAACCAAGATAATAGTATCCTCCTATGTTTTAATCCGGCTTATAAACTATCTGTGTGCCAAATTTCATCTAAATCCGTTCAGCCGTTTTGCGTGATTGATTAACAATCAACCAAGCAATCAAACTTTCACATTTATGGAATAAGTAGCATAATACGGCCACCTCCGAAGCTCTTGAAGTAGGAAATTTTTGCTACATGAAATGGGACTGCTATTTAGTTAAGTCTTAATTTCTCATTTTTTATTTAAGATATTATTAAGTTTTATACCTCAACTGAAAGCTGAATAGATGGTGATGTTTTTAAAATATTATGCACGCTTAGTTACTAGGAATTTTTTAAATATATTTGATTCTATTTCTGAAAATCTGAAAAATTAAAAAAAAAATGCATTTAAGGATTGTTTTTTTTTTAAAAACCTGTATTTTATGAAATTTTTTTATTCATTATTGACAACCAGATTGTTTTCTACCCCAAAATGATAAAAAATCCGGAATCGAATAAGTAGTTATCTTTTATTTTAATTTTTTGAGTCTGAAAATGTATTTTTGGTAAAAAAATACTCAATTTCAATTAACTCAAGAACTATTAGTTTTTTGAGAAAAAGTTATATGACAAAAAATATTTGTTTTGACCTCATCTAGAACCCCTTAGCAGGAATACGTCATATTTCCAGTGAACCTGTATATATAATAAGCCAAAATGGTAACTATGATGCTTGTATCTTATTAAGCTATGATGCGTCTTTTTAGACATTTTAGACAAAAATTTAACATTTATTTTTTACGTTTTAATAATAATGTATTTCTCAGTAGTTACTTTTTTTTAGTTTTATGCGAAGTTTCTAAATGTTTAATTCATTTTATTTTAACTATAACTAACACTAATATATGACATAGAAAAAGACAATTTCAGTTATCTTATTATGTCCCGATAAAGCTAGTTTTATTGGACTATCACGCGAATGATTTGGATCCTTGGCGAACTGTTGACACAATTAATTAAGCACGCCATAGGTTTCGATTACCCCTGGTAATCCCATTGCGTTGGGACTGTATTCAAATGTGGCTGGCGCCGACAAGCAAATTAGTTACAAACTGCCCTCTACTCAAACCAATAGATATGAAAAGTAAGTAAAAAATTAAGTTAATATTGAGTTTTATATCCATTTTGAGACAAAATAGATTTTTCATTATGTGGATTCTGTTATGATGGATGTGGCTGCACACGTATATTCGAAGTAGCATTTGCTTGCGACTTCGTTTGCGTGATTAAGTTAGTTGTGCGTTTATTTTGAAAGTCACGGATTACCCATACAACTACCAAGGTATTTATCAGTAGACCTTATTTTGTCGTTCCATGCTCACTTATCTTCTGACATAATGGGTAAGAGTAATTGTTCGCTTTGTTTTTTTACTATTAATCAACATGCACTATGAATGAAAGGTATACAGCCTCCAAAAATGGTGTCTCTAACTATCGCCCTATACAAATTCCTTTACAAACTGGAGCATTCTGTAGCACTCTGTATAATGGGAATTTTCCAAAACCCTTTCTTAGTGCTCACCTACACCATGAAAGTTATCTACCCTTCAAAAATGGTGTCTCTATCTTCAGCCGTTAGGGTTCTAGGCGTATCCCAACAATCAATCAATTAATTTAGAGTTTTATATGTATAGATAATGAACAAATGAAAGTATAAATACATTATTCGATAAGGAAAACTGAATCACGATGGCAATGAATTCTATAATTGAACTGTTAGGTACTTATACCGTGGTCCCCTAACTTTGCTTGGTAGATGTATTTTTGGCCATAGTAATGATGAATCCTCTACAATTCCAAAGTCAATCCATATCACCGGCTACTGAGTTTTCGAATTACCTGTATTATGTATTGACTTTTGTATGTGATGATGATAGTAACTGGCGTGGATGTCAGGCAAATGATAGTAACATTTTGGCAGTTATTGGAATCAGTACAGATTAGGTCACTACAGCGATGATTTGAAATAGATAAAACATTTACAAGACGTAACAGCAAGATTTACGTAAAAATAAATAGAATGCCACGAATTATCTAGAAAAAAATATAGAAATATAAAAAATCGATAGAAAAGCAAATTTATATTTTTATGTATAATGAGATTTTCACACAGTAAATAAACGTTCCAATGTACTTTAATAACATTACAAACTATGTAAGTATATTGAAAATCAGAATCTAACAATTGCACAGCCTTGCATGAAAGGTGGTAAATAATTTGTGAGGTAACTTTTCAATTAATGGGCATACCAAGGGGTAATGTTTTTATTACAAAACAACAAATTAAAGAGACTAATGACTCTGTTTCTGCTTAAGTTTTCATGCTAAACAAATGTTATCACTACTGGCGAATTAATTTTTTTATTGCTATAGCGCACAGAGTGTTATAATAAATAAATAAATAAATAAATACTTGGACAATTTCACACAGCGCCATCTAGCCCCAAACTAAGCAAAGCTTGTAATATGGGTGCTAGACAACTGATATAGTACTTATATACTTTTTAAATATATACTTATTATACATAGCAACACCCAGACCCGTCACAGAAATTAAAATTCAACATTTCAATTTCTGCCCGGCCGGGAATCGAACCCAGGACCTCTTGCGTGGTAAGCGGCATGTTGACCTCTGCACCACGCAGGTCGTCAATAATCAGCATCTGCCATTTTGCTTGGTTATAATAAGCTAACTTTCTTTACTCCCTCGCTGATCAATGTGCTGTATACAGTGCCTTTGGTCTTGAACTAGCGATAATTTGAAGGCGTGAAATACACCTAATTTTATCGACAAAAACACCCACATGTTGGGGTCTATCCCCACTCCTGTTGGAATGGCCGCCATTTTAAATTTGACTTTTTATTTTAGATGACCCTGCGGAAAAATATTAATTTCTCCAGATTTAGAAGTCTTACAGTTATAACAAAAATACTGTTCGAAAGCTAATAATATTACCTATCAATTTAAAAAAATATATTTGTAAATTTTTGGTTTAAATACGTCATGAAAAATTCCTGAAATAAAATGTTATACGAAATTTGTGCAATTTTTTTGAGTTTTTATTACATTTCTCAAAAACTAGGACATTAAAGTCCATTTTTTTTTCATTATTCAAATACACAGGAATATTATCTACAAAACGACTCTATAATTTATTGCTCTATGTTGCATATTTCGAGAGTTATTTTTGTTTGAACTATGACCCTTACGTAACCAAAAAATAATTATTTTTTTAAATGGACATAATTACAAGCATTTCAAACATATTTTAAATAAGGTTGATAATTTTGTCTGAATACTAATTTCATCAAATGATAAAATCTAGTTTTTAGGAGGTTTGATTTTTTTTTATTTTCAAAAATAACCATTTCAACAACAACAATAGTTCTCGAAATATAAAACATAGAGTAATAAATTTTTAAGTAGTTTTGTAGATAATATTCCTGTGTATTTGAATAATGCAAAAAAGTGGACATTAATGTCCTAGTTTTTGAGAAATGTAATAAAAGCTCAAAAAAATCACACAAATTTCATAAAAAAATTTATTTCAGTATTTTTTTATGACGTATTTAAACTAAAAGTTTAAATATTTTATTTTGTTAATTGATAGGTGATATTATTAGCATTCGAACAATATTTTTGTTACAACTGTAAGACTTCTAAATCCGGAGAAATTAATATTTTTCCGCAGGGTCATCTAAAATAAAAAGTCAAATTTAAAATGGCGGCCATTCCAACAGGAGTGGGGATAGACCCCAACATGTGGGTGTTTTTGTCGATAAAATTAGGTGTATTTCACGCCTTCAAATTATCGCTAGTTCAAGACCAAAGGCACTGTATATGTTACTGTAAAAGCCCTTATATGTATTGGTAAATCTTAGATTTTATTGAAAAATCTTAGGATTTACCAACTCAAGTTGGTAAATGTAAGGATTTTATTAAAGGGAAAACATTTTGTGACTTTTTACCATTAGAGTTTGGCACATGCTAGATTTTACCAATGACGGTTGGTAAATGTTGGATTTTTAAATAAAACAGTGAATTTGCTATCATAACTTGTAACTTACTCATTTATTTTAAACTAGCTGATGCCCGCGACTTCGTACGCGTGGACTTTGACTCCGGCGTATGCATATAAATATGAACTAATATAGTAACATAAGAAAATACTTTGTAGCAGTGTTATAATGTTAAAAGTTAATAAATTGCTTTTATTTTATATTTAATATTATAAACATAGTTATTTTTTTCTTTTTACAAACTTTGTTCGGAGTCTTCCTTTCGGGAGCCAATATGAAAAGACCTGAAGCGTTACTAACCCTGGAGAAAAAGCAACATAAAGTTGACCATGCGAAAAACAACCAGTCCTTCGATCGACACCAGCGGCTTTAAGCGCCTGACCCGTATCAAAAATTAGGCCCAAACTGTTACCGCCTTCACCACGTGGAGGTATTCCCATGTTATGTTATTATATTATGCTAAACAACTTTAACCTGATCTCATAGATTTCTACATCAGATGATCTTCGTTTTTTTGTAAACACATGTTTATGCAAGTAAATTAAACTTGGTTCTGCATCAGGTATTCCAGATCTTCGATTTTTATACCTCAACAAAAAATGCTCATATGCTGAACAACTTTTGCTAAGGTGTATATTTTTTTTTATTTTGTATAGTTTAGCTGGACAATATGGTTCTGGATCAGGTATTCCAGATCTTCGATTTTTATACCTCAACAAAAAATGCTCATCACGCTGAACAACTTTTCCTAAGGTGTCATTTTTAGGGTTCCGTACCCAAAGGGTAAAAACGGGACCCTATTACTAAGACTCCGCTGTCCGTCTGTCTGTCTGTCTGTCTGTCTGTCACCAGGCTGTATCTCATAAACCGTGATAGCTAGAAAGTTAAAATTTTCACAGATGATGTATTTCTGTTGCCGCTATAACAACAAATACTAAAAACAGAATAAAATTTTTTATAAGCAAAATCCCAGTGGTCACCACTGGTGACGAATGGGATTTTTTAAAAAAAAAGTCCCAGTCGTCACCAGTGGTGGCAAAACTGGTGGTGGCGACCGGGAATGACCGCCCGGTTCTACAAACGGTACGTAGATGACACTTTCACAATACTACCTAGAGACAGTGTCCCTGCATTTCTTAACCATCTTAACTCCATAAACCTCAACATACAATTTACTATGGAGTTAGAGGCAGATAATAAACTAGCTTTCCTAGACATTCTCATTATCAGGAATCCGAACCAAACCTTGAGCCACACAGTGTATCGTAAAGCAACCCATACAGACAGATACCTTAATGGTGACTCTCACCATCATCCTATACAGTTAGCTACCGTAGGAAAATCTTTGTTTCAGAGAGCCCGCGGAATCTGGGACAAACAACACCTGACTGCTGAGCTTCAGCACGTCCAACAAGTACTGCGTAACAACAAGTTGCAAGTACCACACCTCAATCACAGAAAACGCGCCAAACCAGCCACAGTAGAGCGTCAACCTGCCATCCTACCATACTTGAAGGGTGTCACTGACAAGATTGGAAACATTCTGAAGCGAGCGTCAATCAAAACTTACTTCAAGCCGCCGAAGAAGATCAACCAATTCTTACGACCTGTCAAGTGTAATATCCCCCTTCAAGCTGCAGGCGTCTACAAACTAGATTGTGACTGTGGACTCTCCTACATCGGGCAAACAATGAGAAGCATAGGGACCCGCGTCAAAGAGCATGTAGCTGACATGAAACATAGGCGCGATAACAAGTCTGCAGTGAGTGAACACGCCTTTGAGGGGCCCAACCATTATATTAGATTTGACAAACCCCAAATCCTTGCTAGTGAACGTAGATTTATCCCTAGAATGCTCCGCGAGGCTATCGAAATAAATAAATATCCTAATTTCAATAGAGATGATGGTTGGAAAATTCCACCAGCTTGGGACCCCATCATTCACAAGCTAAAGCCCCTCACACACACTGTAAGATCTAATGATACGGTTAGTTCCTTTTGCAAATAAATAAATTAATACAAAAGACGGAGGTCGGCTTCCTCTCCAAGTTTTCTTTCGCCATTTCTTTCTTGGAGGGGCCTCCCAATATTAAACGTGATTTTTTTGCTGTTTTTTGCTCGATATTAATAAAAACAACAGGTAGACAGTTTAAATTTTCGCAGATGATGCATTTTTGTTGCCGCTATAACAACAAATACTAAAAACAGAACAAAATTAATATTTAAGGGGGGCTCCCATACAACAAACGTAATTTTTTGCCGTTTTTTGGTACGGCACCCTTCGTGCGCGAGTCTGACTCGCACTTGGCCGGTTTTTTTATACTTTGTATAGTTTAGGCGGACCATTATGGTTCTGCATAAGGTGTTCCAGATCTTCGATTTTTATGCCAAACAAAAATTGCTCATCAAGCTGAACAACTTTCGCTAAGGTATAATATTTATACTTTTAACTCCCCTACGCAAAAAGAGAGGGGTGTTATAAGTTTAACGTGTCTGTGTATCTGTCTGTGGTATCGTAGCTCCTAAACGGATGAGCCGATTTTAGTTTAGTTTTTTTTGTCATAGATAATTTTATTCCGAGTGTTCTTAGCCATGTTTCATCAAAATCTGTTCAGCCGTTTGAAGATTATCAGCTGTTTTCTAGTTGATGAGGGGATCTGACTACCTTCTATATGTCCTATCGATTCTAAATTTGGTATCGTGTTACTTCAATGAGATTGGAAGTTTATTATGGTAAGGTAACCATGACCTGATCAGCCGTTTGAAGATCATCAGCTCTTTAATAGTTAATGAGGGGATCTGACAACTTTCCATATGTCCTATCGATTCGAAATTTGGTACCGTGTTACTTCAATGATATTGAAATGAAAGTATATGGTGAGTTAACCCCATGACCAGAGTCGGAGGGTTTTTTTTTTATTTTATACTTGTGTATAGTTTAGCTGGACCAATATGGTTCTTCATCAGGTGTTCAAGATCTTCGAGTATTATACCTCATCAAAAAATGCTTATCAGGCTGAACAGCTTTTGCTAATGTGTAATTTTTATATTTTGTATAGTTTAGCTGGACCAATATGGTTCTGGACCAGGTGTTCCATCTTCCAAAATCAATTATACCTACCCTAAACTGTGCCCAGGCTTAACAGCTATATAAAAAAAAGTTTCATTCGAATCCGTTCAGTATTACCGGAGATTAGCGTGTTCAAACAGACAAACAAACAAACAGACAAATAGACACACTTTTTTTTTCAAAATTCTTACTCTATTAGTACTATGTCTGCATCGCCCACACATTTTTTTTTGAAATATATGTAATGTACAGACACACTTTTTTACTGTTTTATTATAAGTAAGGATAAGGATTACCTATCAGTTAAATCCTTGAATATTTTTCAATATCATTTTGATTTATTCTTCACTATCATTATTATTTTTATTTATCGTAGGAATATTTTTAAGTCATACATTACAGTAAAATAAAATTACCCGTCAGTTAAATCATCCGTTTAAATTATTATGATTTGATTAATTTGTTAGAAATAAGTAAAATATAATTTTAAAACACATTCAAAATAATCATTTTTCAGCATTTACCGCGTCTCTGAGGTAAAACCAAAGATTTACCGAGTAAATGGTGGTAAAAGTTCTAAGTGAACGATGATCACAGAACAGTTCAAACTTTAGTATTGAGAGTTGGAAAATCTTAGGATTTACATAAGTTCGGGGTTTTACAGTAACATAAATAATACACAAGTAAACTCATTTTATGTTTTTTTACATTCTACAAAACGTTGCTAGTAACAGGGAAATATTTCAATGAATTCTCATTATTACCCATCATTTCTTCTCAACACATCAATAGATCGATTATGTTATGCATCTACAGTTTAAGCCAAAGCCATAAGGCATAAGAATTATGTTATTATTATTATCTACCACCAATAACATTACAAGATCAATAACATTAGAAGATTTGTCTGTAGTTTGATACCTATTCCCTAAAGGTAAGCCTTTACCCTGCCGTGTTTGACGTCACAGCTCTGATAATTCCTGTTTGTTTTCCTGTGACATCAGCGCTCGCCCACTCCCGGTATCAGGTTTATTTCGTACCGATCATTCATTTTAAATCCCCCCATTCAGATTGAGTTTAATGTTCAGGTGTACGACAGTAAAATCCACGACTGAATTGGAAATTAAAGGACTGAATGTAATACTACTTTAACGGCGCATACAGTTTATTATACCAATAAATAAGCTAACAAACTAGGAACATTAATGCACGAAATTTTTTATAACTTCATAATTTTGGCACTTCAAATAATTTGTAAGAACTATAAAAGCTCAAAATTTGGTAGAGTAGAAATAGAATAGCTATTTGTAGCGGCGAGATTTATTATACGCTACATAATAAATTATGAAGAAATGCAGGAGCAGCGAAAAGTATGAATTGAGCGCAGCGGCATCTACTATGCGCCTCACAGACTACGCAACACACCGTACAACAATGATTACACATCGACTTCACTAGATGGCGCCTGATGCGGAAACAAATGACGAATTAGTATGAAGCGAGAGGAAAACAGTATGGAAATCCTACATCTCGCTAACGGAGTTTTCTCAACGACTCAGCATATATACAACTACCAACCAAGAACGGTTGGACCGCGGTCCCCGAGCACAAGTCACCTAGCTCGGTGGAAGTACTTCCCTTTTCGCTGAATATCTGGCGAAGAGTTACTGCCCCTACATTGGTGACCACCGACACTGGACAGCAGCAACCTTCTGGAGCAATGGAGCAACAACAACAAGGTATATCACCCCTCATACGATCGAGATTGGAGCAGCCATCAAGGTCCACGATCAGCAGAAGAATGCAACTTGGTCCTGCGGCGATGACTTGGACTGGCGGACGACGGCAACACGGTAGCCCAGCCGGACTGATATCGGCGTGACAGTTCTGCATATGTAGCCATACCGCCCACGATGCAGCCAGCAGCACACGCCCGTCATCATGGAGACTGGAAGATATTATAAGTCTCTGTGGATGGAGCGTTACTGGCCTAATCAAGTCTCTCAAGAGTTGAAAGGGGGGGAGTGATGTAGCGGCGAGATTTATATACGCTACATAATAAATTATGAAGAAATGCAGGAGCAGCGAAAAGTATGAATTGAGCGCAGCGGCATCTACTATGCGCCTCACAGACTACGCAACACACCGTACAACAATGATTACACATCGACTTCACTAGATGGCGCCTGATGCGAAAACAAATGACGAATTAGTATGAAGCGAGAGGAAAACAGTATGGAAATCCTACATCTCGCTAACGGAGTTTTCTCAACGACTCAGCATATATACAACTACCAACCAAGAACGGTAGGACCGCGGTCCCCGAGCACAAGTCACCTAGCTCGGTGGAAGTACTTCCCTTTTCGCTGATTACCTGGCGAAGATTTCCTGCCCCTACACTATTATTCCTCAATTCCAACAATCGATTTATTATTTCGTAAACAATCAATAAATTATGCAAGTTACATAAAACTTATTTAAATACACTTCTCTTATCGTTACTGTCGTCAGCCCTTTCAGATTATTAGATATTATTCAAAAACAAACAAATAATATATTTACTAAACGTGGAAGAGAAAGAGTTATATTATTTTAGTTATCGCCTACGGGCATTATATATTATATTTTGTGCTACGGGCATTTAAATGTGACCTTTTATAGCAAAGTTGTGCTTTATTATTGTTGCCGTAAGTTTGTACCAACTATCTTTTATAAAAATAATACTCCGAAATTTATACCCCGCACAAACTATGACCTTTTATTATTTTATAGTGACTCTATCGAGTATTGTTTGTATTGAAGATTATCAACTTAATGTGTGTAGGTGTACTAACCCTTACCGTTTTTAGAAGAAACAAACTTGGTACATATTAAATTATACTCGCAAACAAAATAGTTCATAGCGATCCACTCTAATATTAATGGCGGGATACGATAACTTACTTTAGCTACATAACCTAATTTATTCAGCTTTTCTTACTCTCATATTTTGTATTCAATTTTCATAAGTTTTATCTTATTAAATCTATATAAAATAAAGATAGATAACAGAGAATTACTAACATAATAAACTTTCATTAGAGATATAAAAAAATCATTTTTAGGGTTCCTTACCAAAATGGTAAAAAAGGAACCCTTATGGTGTGACTTAGTCTGTCTGTCTGTCACAGCTGGATATCTCGAGAACTACTAATGGTATCAACTTGAAATTTGGAATAGTTTAAGATGACATTTGCCCAACTATTTTACAAATAAGAAAGAAATAAAAAAAATTTTTTTTTACAACAGGGACTGAAAAGGGGTCTTAAAAATTTGAAGTGAGGTGACTTGGGCATGGTATCATATGAAAGAGCGCTGTTTACACATTTTAAACATTTTTTCCTTTTTTTCTTAGGCCGCATAATTTTCGACTTATAATGAAAAATGTAAAAAAACATACCGTTCCCCCCCCTTATCTCCGAAGTTTGCAAAGAGAAAAATCTGAAATAATTCTATGTTATCACATAGAATTATTTCAGATTTTTCTCTAAACTAAACTACTATCGTAGTTTATGTAAAGATTACAGCCATTACAGGAAAAATAAAACGATGTCTCAATATAACAATTTTTTTTAGAAATTCAAAAAATAAACAAAAATTCTTTAGTTTCTCTACCAGTCAACAGAAGGCGGTGTCCTAAGAATGCTGACCTAAGAAAAAAAATAGTTCCACTATCGGTCAAGAGATGGCGCAACCTAATACTACAATAATAATTGGTGGCTGGTTCTAATATAATTACCTACTATTTGCCGTACGAATAAACGAAGAATAAGTTCCTACTTAGTAATATAAACAGTTTACAATGTGTTTTTCAGTCACCATAAGCAGCTGTGGTTAAGATTTGTAAATTAACTGTCTGCCTGTTCACCCTTCCACCTGTCTGCCGTTTATCCTACTTTTTTAAAGACTGTACTAAAGTAACATATGCAAAAATATTTATGATTGTACGGAACCCTCGGTGCGCGAGTCCGACTCGCTCTTGACCGGTTTTTTAAAAGCTTGTATTTCTACAACGACTGAAATATTGAACTAAGTACTTTAGCGATACTGGTGCCAGACTCTACATTTGGACACTACATTGGTCAGGTGTCTAAAAAGTGATTCGTTATGTGTTAAGTGCTATGTAAAGCTGCCACATTAACGGAGTAAATAAATACTTTTATCACAATACAATTTAACTAAGTTTTGTATAAATAAATAAACTATATAGTTGTATCTACTTCAACTTAAAATAATATGACTCTTAAGAGAATCTTAAGAGACAAAAAATAATTATTATTCAAATGGACTAAAACTATTATAGTTGTATCTACTTCAACTTAAAATAATATGACTCTTAAGAGAATCTTAAGAGACAAAAAATAATTATTATTCAACTGGATTATCAATAAAACGCAATTTTTCAATACAACATTTGAGCAGCCAGCCTCTACCATGACACTATATTATGATATTTATGATTTTTATGATTTAGCAATTTAATCATAGAGATAGTATATTTAACGATGCTTGAGTTAAGTATCGATAAACAAATAAATAAATATTAGATAAATAAAATCATATCGTTTTTCGGCTGTCATAATACAGAGACTTATACTTAAATGATCAAACGAACTTACCCTAAGTGAAGTTAGCAGTGGTTGATTAATGAAGACAATAAATGGGTTTATCAGTAGGTAAATTGTAAACAAATAAGCATTTATAAAGTTAAAAATACTCACAAAAGGAAGTCTTGCTCCCAGCATGGAGTCGGGCCCTTTACTGTCACCGTCGTCGACTTGACATTCTGAAGCTTGAGTGTCACGTATGTGTTGAATTGTGTAGCTGCAAACGAATTGTCACTTTAACATAACGTAGCAAAGCGCAAATTACCATGGATTCCGATATAAAAGCACCTGAGGAAGTATGTTTTTGTATAACATCTGTGCATTTGCGCGTGTTATTGTTTAAGAGTAAAAGGGTGATTGTTGGAATGACCTGACATCATTTCTAAAAGAGGCTTAAATATTTTCATTCTAAGGTATAATTTAACAACAGGCGTAAGTGCTCATGGAAATTTTAGCGAACTTGGAATATTGTCTCATCAATGTGAACAGATTTAGACTCAAAGTGACTTACCCGTAGCACCTCAGACGGGATTCGAACCCGCACCCTTGGGATTCTGGCCCAATGCACTAACCAACCATTGGGAACTAAACCCTACTAACCACCCTTGGGATTGGGCCGGAATCCCAAGACTGCGGGTTCGAATCCCGTCTGAGGTGTTACGGGTGGGTTGATTTTTTCTAGTATTTTTCCTAAAATATTAGTTATTTTAATTTCTAAATTAATATACAAAAAAACTCACCTGGTATAGCGACATAGCGCGCCTTTTTTACTGAAACCAATAAAAAAACTCTTTATTATCAGAACAACAATAAATTAAGAACATAATATTTATTAAGTCAAGCTCAAATATGCTTTTATAATTCAGTCAGTAAATCAAAGTTCCAAGAAAATGTAACATGCTTATTAAAATAAACTTTTCGTTCAATAGGGGAAAATAAATAAAGAACCTATTAAAAATTAAAATGCCACCATGCACGTCAAAAATTTTAGTTTGAATAGCCTTTATTTTCATCTCTATGCCGTTACTTATACAGTTTAATTTTGAACACTCTTGGAAAGTAAGCATTCAAAATAGGCAGTGGACCTTCTTTCTTATTCCATAGGCGTAGAGTTCTAATTAGTATAGCTTGGATAGAAGAGCCGTGCAGAAAAGTAGAATTTGCACAATGTAGCTTGCGTGTGACACGTGATGACAGAAATAACCACATAGTCGATGTGGTGGTCGCCCCATAGTGATGGAAGCAATAAGGGCCATTGTAATCCTTTATTACATTGTTATAAGACGTTAATACTGAAGCATTCTCTATACCTGTGGCTACAAGTTGTAGTGGATTTTTCTACAAGATGATTAGATTATAATCTTTGACCATTTTCAACTTTATAACCACGTTTATTTGTCGTCAGGTGAACTTAAATACTTATTAATGTTAACTTTATTTTACTGATACCTCTTAATTATAAAAGTGTATTTTCCTGAAACCCTGAATGTTATCTACTACTTACCTCTACATATTTTACTTTAAGGTTGAATTCCTTTAAGTTATACAGAATTTAATCGTTTTTTTATTAATCTCTCGTTAATACCCTAGAGTTTAGTCTATTATAAAAATTACAGACTAATTTTATAGTTGGTAAAATCGAATACTCATCGAAAATCCAACAAAAATAAAAATAAAACTATTTAATCTTGTATTTCTTGAAAACAATCATAGAGTATAAAATCATTCACCTAAAAAAACACTGTACAACAGTTTGCCTGTCTTTCAATACTGATGGGCAGACAAACTGTTTAAGTAATTATACCCGCAAAACGTATTAAACGCTTGAGAAGATATAACATACGGTTGAAAACGTTGACAACTGTTCGGTTGTCACCTGCTCATGCAATCCGTTCACCTATGAAACTCATACCGTTATCAAACTATCAAATTTCAATGGTATTCTAAGTCGAAAGCAGAGTGGTTTTAACTGCCGTTAGTAGGTTATTGAATAATGAAATAATAGTCCGAGCCTTACCTTACCTCACACGGGGGAAGATATGCGATAGTAACCTACTAAAATCCAGTGTTCCTAAGTAGTATCTATTACTGTAAACACATTTCTGATCTTCCACCTTGTGAGGTAAGATTGCCTGCAATAGGAGCTCGGACTACAAACGCTTATGTTTAAATTAGGTATATGGTGGTACGTACTGAGGTTCCGCATATATGCCGTAAAGAAACTAAGATTATCTTTGCTTTAAAGTAACATGATATCAATTTTATTGTATTAGCGCGATGAGATCGTGGCGAAAAGAAAAACTTGTAAAATTATTGTAAAACATATAAATTATTCATTATTACCTACAAGTAACAATTATTAATTATTTATTGAGCAAGCATGGTAAAGCCCAAAGTTCCCTTACAAATCAATGCCTTCAAAAGTTGAGTTTTCGATAAAGCCACTTCAGATACTTTATAATGTAGCGAATGCCTCCGAGTTCATTAAAGCTCAAATCGATAAAGGCAGTTGATAAAAAGTTTCACTTCATTGGATAGCAAACTGCGTTATTCAAAGAAAAATTCTTTTAAAGCTTCAACATCTCTTACAAATGAAACAAGATGAAATGATGAATGAAATGATGAATGAAATGATGAATGAAACGGATCCCCAACTTTTGATCTGTGATTTTTTTTTTGATAATGTGATTTTTAATTTGTTGAAATCTATTAGTTTAAAAGATATTATATTTTGTAACCTTTTAGCACAATATCTGTTTCATATTTATTTATTTTGTTTGGAGGCGAAACCACTTGCTAAAAAGCAGATCGCATTCCGAAATCGTATTAGCTCATATTGGTAAACCATGTTTTCATAGTGATGACGTGAATCAATTTACTGTCACTGCAAAAATGCTCTAATCACAAACGTTTTTGACATTAAACATTTATATTTGAAGATTACCACAATTAAAAGCAAAAGACATGCTCTCTAAAATAACTGTTTGATAACGAAATTTTTGGCGCGAACAACATACACGTTAAAAATGTGAGAAGTACACTTTGTCCTTATTTTGCAAGTCGCATATAAATAAAAATTACGGCGAAAAACGGCCCACAAAGGAGAATGTTCAGTCCGAAATGTAAATCTGGCCTTTTGGGGGAAAAGTTTGTGTAAATATAAAGGATTGAGGCGGAATGTCTCTCGACTTCTTATATTCCTTTCTAAATGTTATAAACATTTACAAGCGAAGGTAAAATTCCAAACTCGAACTTACTTTTGTGAATTTCACGCCTTCCTATAGGGACAAACTTCATCAACTTTAGTTAGGCACCTTTGTTATCGAATTTCATATCAATTTAACAATAATTAGGAATGTTACAATAAGACTTTAAAAAGTACAGCTAGCTAAGAAAAAATCAAGAACGTAACTACAGAAACTCCGTAGTTAAAATTGTCAGATAAACTTAATTCTAAGCTTTTAGTCAGGTATAAGTAATATCCAAAATCTCTTATCTCCCCACGAACGACCCTATTAGGTGTCCCAAAGTTTCATGTACATTTTTTGTGATTCTTGTTTTTGTTAATAAGAAACGTGTGTCCCTTCAGCTCCAGATATTTTCCCTCCATTAAGTGATTGATCGCAACTGCCTTCTCACGAAATTCTATACATCGAAAGCCTAACCGGCTCTATTGGTATTTATAAGGCTAGTTTTCGGTAGGTATAGAACCTACTACGATTTCTTAACCAAGAAGTTCTTTGATATCTAGTCACTATTCTAGTGTAACAATTTATATAGACGTCTGGTGATTTTAGCAAATAAACATACGAATTTAATCAAAGCTGGCGACACAAATCCGCATAATGTTGACTTTTTAAACATGGACATACTAGATATTGGAGTTGGTTTTTGGATAAAATTAAACAGACCCGAAGACCATCTTTTTAGATAACGTAATCTAAGAGCGAAAACTCTAGATTAAGAACAAACAGAAACCATTAAGTTAATGAGATGCCAGACGCGTCGCCAAAGATTTATCTGTACCGAACCAATGATGGCTCTGAGAGAATTGGGGTGTTTTGTTTGCAAAGATACCAAGATAAAATCAAATTCTATTAAGAAAAATAAACGGTTTTTATAAGGCTTCTTAAAATAATCTTAACGATACATAATATATTAGGTAGACATTAATTATCGCCATTGAACATCGGTAAGAAAGTCTTAAGTGTTAGCTACAATATTAACCCAAAAATAACCGGCTAAAGCTTGTACTTAACACTCAAGATTTTAGTTTTTGCTGTCAACTTTTATTACGCGTATAAAAAAAAACCTTTGAAAATTCCAAGTTGTGTAAATTTTTAATTTTAAATAAGCTGAACTGAGTTTCGACTTTCTGTGGCAAAATAAAGTAATTTTTTCCACTACTTATTATTTTATTTAACTTATTAGATGTGTATTATGTTTGTATTGATTGTTATTTACATATCTTTTGTACTGATTGTTTAGACATCTTTAAGTGTTTTTTACTCTTGGCAATGTAAATTTACTGTACAAATCCCGCAAACATTTTCCACTACGATTGCAAAAACCCGGCAACCTCTTTTAATTAATATACTCACTTAAAATTCCGTCGCAAGACGTAAAATAACTGTGAAAGCATTTCCGCTCGGGCCCACGGGTGCTGCGAACCCCAAACATATTTTTTCTGCTTAAGGTTGAATTATTGAAACCCTTTCCTATTGGCCACAAATAACAGCCTTTAGATAAATTCCCGAGTCTTACAGCTTCCTCTGTTGATCGTTCGTCGCAAACTGTATTTATTTTTGAATAATTAATCTCTCTAATCTTGACGATTAATTGGGCGCACAGAGTAAAGGATTTACAACTTAAAAGAGCTCGCTATAAAATTCAAACCATGTAATTATTATTAATAACCAGTCTATTGGAAAATAATTTTATAGGAAAAGCTAGAAGATAAATCTTGATAAAACAGCCTCTAGTTTAGTTCTTCAATGGATTTTATACTTTTAAACTATAACAAAAGTTACATCTATTTAGCGTGCTTAAATCATAAATATTTACTCGTAATCCAAGCTTGTAATTCAATGTAAGTACTAAAATTATTGTAGAACACTATTATATTGCTACCTATTAATAGCTATGATTATTTTTTCTATGAAATAATCACGGTCTAATCGAGTCAATTCTATCAACATTTCAAACTCAACAGTGGATGAAACAACACTAACTTACACCAACAGAGTTATGTGTAGAAAAGAAGATAAAGAAACTTAAGTATACAGATTGCAAGGTCTATTTTTTTTATAATAGTAACACTAGCTTCAATATAATACGTACTTGTACAGAAGTACAGAAGCTAGCAATATAACATAGCTTATTATTAAACAGCAATTTTGCCAACCCCACCTACGCGTGTCGCAGACAGCTGTGGTCTATTGCGCTATACTCTGCTTCCTGACGTTAACTGTGCTGGACATAATTAAATGTACTTAAATACCTAGGCCAGCAGGCCTATTTTGTAACTCAACTAACAGCTTAAAATGATCATCACTGATCTAACTTGTAAGTACACTGCTGCTACAGCAAAAATCAATGTTATGACTCTCTACAAAAACCCAGCATGTACTTAAGACTTAGATCAGTGATGATCATTTTAAGCCATAGAAATAGAATGTCAAAGAACAACAATGTCAATAAACAGGTGATCCGAAAACGAATGCATACATTTTATATGAGATACATAAAATATGACTTAGATTCATAAAATATGGCTATATCTGGCAAAGGAAATTAATTAACTATGTTCCATACTGTTTTCTTCGTCGATACACGAATAAATGTAGAGAAATTTGGTTGTAGAGAAATGAGTGGCAATATCTTATTTACCTGTGAAAAGTGTGATTACTTGGATTATTTCTTTTTGTCACATCACAATTACTTAGAGCACAAGACACCATGGCTCCACGATACCTTTATTTTAAATTCTAATTGAGATAAACAAACATTTTAAACAAACTGTGATTGCTCATTTGCTAGGCGGGACGCTAGGGGCTCTTACTGTAAAAAATGTTGGCACATGTCACTTGATCCTTTGTCTCTTTTTTGCATAGACCGTGTCCGTATGATGTTGACTTCTCCTTTCCACGCTTTGTTGGTCTTCTTGAGCGCAGCGAAAATTTTTCTATGTCTATGTTTTAAGCTGTCAGTTGAGTTACAAAATAGGCCTGCTGATTTGCTTTAGGCTTGGTTATGCAAAAACATTTGTCTCAGTCTTTTTCTTTACGTGTAAAGAGATCAGTTTTAAATTGACCCACAATAAGTATCTACCTCTCTAGATCACTTTTTAATCATTACACATTAACATAGACTACAAAATAAGTTTGTTTTTATCACCCTTAGAGTAAAACGGGTTTCAAGCCTTTGTTGCTCGAAGTTATCACCAGACAAATTATTCCGCTAAAGAAATCCATTTTCATAGCTCACGGGTGTCAATAGCACGGCCTTCGACGGAGCGTCCTCGTCCATCGCCTGCCGTTGACAGCGGTTCAACCTCATCTTTCCTCTAAGCTCGCCTGCATTTACAACTAATTTTTCTACGTTTTTTAATAAGTAAGGGCGCAATCTAAACTGGGGTGGCTACAAAGACCTAAGTGGCTAAAGGCTAAGGCCGGGTCCATAGCGCGTGTTTTGCCCTACACAATCAACAAAACGTCTCGCGAAACAAAATCCTCGTGGGTTTTTTTTGTTAAATGTTGAGATGTTTTTGTTGATTGTGAAGGGCAAAACACGCGCTGGACCCGCCATAAGAACACCGAATCTTCAACGTGAGCTGGTGAGAAAGGCGCCTTAAATATGATGGCGATAATGTTCCTGCCTCATCGTATAGTACAGCATCCTGGTGGATATACTTAATTTGTATCTTGTTCCTGAGGAACGACATTCGTTTTAGGCTGCCTGTCCATTGATGTGGAGCGAGGCGGCGGCGGAGTGGAGAAACGAGGAAATATTAACCAATAGGAATGCATAAAATCTCCTCTCCGCAAGCCTTTTGATTAATATTTCCTCGTTTCTGCGCACCGCCACTTCTCTCCGCGTCAATGGATAGGCAACCTTAGATTTATTTTATATCTTGTTCCTGAGGACATGACTCAATGCCGTCAGATAACCGTAGTTCGTTTTTTAAAATAATCCTCTTTCAGAGGCCCAAACGCGCTAATTTTAAACGATAAAACCAAAACTTAATCGTTACCGTTTCAGTTTCATTTACAGAAAAATAAATGCTCGCTTTGGTTTTGCTACGCCTAGCAAGCTACGGATGTCAATCTTGGACACATTAAATGAGAATTCTAAAGCTAAACCAAAGATTTTGGGTAAACACCTATAACCTAAATAACAACGTAACGGTTTTGGTTTTATCGTTCCGAATTATCGCGATTAGCTCGAATGTATTATGTTGCCGGGATGTGCATTTCTTCGAGACATTGTTGTTTGTAAATTTTATTTACCTCAGACCACACGGACTTTGAGCAGATCATAGAATCTTGAGCAAAATAATTGCTGAAACTTAGTTTGTTCATACTATAACGTAATTTGTAGTCAGAAATATGAAACTTACTGGAATAAACTTTCAAGCAAGTGTAAATTCTAAAAATAACGAATTACAATATACACATCTTTTAGTGTAAACGTCGTTGTAAAATGAGATATTGATGAAAGTCTGCAGTCCTGTTACATAAAAAGAATCGCGATAATTCGTTCAATTTACTTGATATTAAACCTTATTCATGAATTAAGGTGTCATGGAGTGGGACGAACATCACCCGCTGATCGCGATTATTTTTAAGTAATACGTATTAATAAGTAATAACCAGACGAAAAATAGGCCCAAAAGACGTCGAGTTGCAAAAACCGCCTGCATCAACAGGTAATACGCCTGCCGTTAACTTTTTCTACAATACGCAAAACGCCAAAAACTCGAGTTGGTTTATTGCGTATGTGGTATTGTGCATCAGGACTGTGTTGGGCATTCTACCGATATTTATGGTGGCAACTGGCAGCCCACGCTACGTAACAGACCAGTTTTGATAGTTACTTTACAAAAATCTTGTAGTTTAATAACTACAAGTACTATAACTACAAGATTGTTGTAAAGTAACTATCAAAACTGTATTACGTAGCGTGGGCTGACAGTTGCCACCATAAATATCGGTGAAATGCCCGACACAGTCCTTTAGACGCACAATACCACATTAATCTTTTATTCTGTTGTAGGGAGTATAAATCAAAAAGAGATTACACATGAGAATAAAAATTACCTATTTTATAGTGGCTTTATCAAGGTTAAACAATCTTTTAATATAACATTACCTTCATCTAAATTGTACTTTAGTAATCAATATCCTTGCCAACCGTCTGCAAATCGTTACGAAGGCAGTTTTACAAAAAGCTCTCTCTCTATAAACGAGCCTCGTCGTTATACGGGTCGGATGGACCCAGGCTTCACATAACCCATCTCCTTTCACAAAAATTACTTCTCGCAAATCCATCTAGTTATAAATGAGTTAATTTATTCTACACGAGCGGTGTAAAAAATAGTCGGCTTTACAAAATATTAATGTTAAAGCCGTTACCGGCAAATTGTGAAGGGCAAATGGGTTATCGACAAAGGCTTTCGATTGTTATTATGACTAAATTTGCCATTCTGTGTATAAAATGTGTTTAAGCTTTAAAATGTTATAATGAAATCCCAGATAAAATTAAACCGTAATAAAATGTTACATTTCCTACAAATCCTTACTAATATTATAAATGCGAAAGTCCGTTTGTTTGTTTGTTTGTTACGCCTTCACGTCTTAACTACTGAACCGATTATCATGAAACTAGCGGCCGCCCGCGACTTCGTCTGCGTGGAAAGGTTTTTTGCTATCCCTCGGGAACAATACATTTTTTCGGGATAAAAAGTATTCTATGTCCTTCTCTGTACCCCTGACAACGTGTACGTAAAATTTCATGATTATCGGTTCAGTAGTTGAGACGTGAAGGCATAAGGTATTATATATTATATTAGTAAGGGTTTTGCATACACGTTGTCAGGGGTACAGAGAAGGACATAGAGTACCTTTCATCCCGAAAAAAGGAACTGTTCTCAGGAACAGTCTATCCCTCAGGGGATAGACAAAATACTATCCACGCAGACGAAGTCGCGGGCGAAAGCTAGTTAATAATAAAATTTACACCTCATCACATAATACTCGTAAATTCAGTGTAAAGATAAAGTTATCCAACTTGTGTTATTGAGACCGAAGACAACGGTAGTGATTCCACTACCACCCATACCAAAGAAACTATGCTAATTGTTTTTTGTATTGATCTGACCAAGGCTCTCTAGCAAAGTCGATAATAAAAATTCGTACTTCCACAAAATTCCCCTTTCTGTTTTTGCTCGTTGTAACCAACAAATGAGCCCGTAGCTCGTCGACACCGCGTCCACAGACGAGCGGCCGAAGGTATTACTTATTCAGTGTTTAAACCAAAAGAGTCGTCGCTGGTTGAGGTTGAATTTTAAACTACGCTCGATACTTTAATTAGGAAACAGTTTATGTTTGATGAACCGAAAATAAGACATTATTTGGATATATAAGAAGTAATGGCTGTTTACTGCTTAGACTAGACAAAAATAATATTATGATAATTTGAATATTTTGTTTTACTTTCCTCATTAATTTTCATTTGTTCAGTTTTATGTTAAGCAGAATTATCCTAATCAACGTATTAATTATGAAACGACAATAATAAAAGTTCAACTGAATCAACTGTTCTTTTTTCATTATATTTTATCATAAGAACGATAATCTTAGAATAGAGACCTATGATAAAAAACTTAACTGATATCGCGATCAAAGATGATAAACCTTTTATTGAAGACTTTTGTAACGTCTATTTAATGACATGATCATTACTACTTAGAAAATAAAGTTCTTATAATGTCGTTATAAGTTCAACTTACCGCTGTTATTAAAAAAAAGATCATAATTAAAGACTCACACAAGAAAAGTCGTAGCAGAAATTCGTAGCAAAATAACGAGCGTTTATTCGTTTATATTGAGATTGTGAAGTTTGTTCACAAGCACAAAGATCTCTTTTAAAAAGCCTGCCTGTGATGTGAATAAAATCCGACCGCACAGAAATATCCATAGACTAATTATAAGTGATTTTCCAAAATCAGGCAGATTTAGAAAAGGCTGCGTGGTAATGTGTGTTAAAATCCATATAATAAGATACCAAACTTAAACACTCAATATGGTGCCCTTTTAAAATAAACTTTTTAGATGGTTGTATTCAATGAATTTTTACAGCATTAAAGAATTTCTTGATCATAAATTTTAATATGTAATTTATTTATAAAAATATTATAAACCATGGTCAAAGTTGTGTTTAAAATGAAAAGATTTCAATAAGTTTTACAAGGATTTGTTAGATTTATATCATAAATATGAACATATTTTGTATTTGTATGCTGTTTGATACAGCAAAACATGAGGACCTACCCTTGTTTTTAAAACCTGTAATACCATGTTTTAGACAAATAAGGATTTTAATTATTTATTATTATTCGCTTGTGATTTCGCTACCAAGTTTTGTCGACAGCAACGCATCCATGGCATGTCGTCAGACTTTAGCTTAAATGTTGTTTTTTTTTTTCTATATTCTACAAGCAGTTTTGACTTTTCGACACGTGGGCGGCGTCGTAATGAATACCATGTTGATTTATTTACAGTTTTGATCTTCCTACACAAATTGCCAAATAATCGAGACAAAGGCACTCATTTCCTTAATTAAATTATCTCCAAGTCCATACAAACAACCCAGGCATCCAGTCCTAATGTAATACCAATTGCGACAATTTCCTTATTTCGAAAGGCAGCAAGGAAGTAAAAGAATATGGACAAATATTTGATGTATGTAATAATAAGTAACTACCTACTTCGAAAGACTCATAATAGCATTTGTTAATGCAATGTCAATCATATCTTATACATTCGAGAATACTTTGCCTGCCACTTCGTCCGCGTGGACTATAGAACATTTAATTAGGATAAAAATAAACCGGACTCTATGCTCCAATTTTGTTAAAAAAAAACTTGTAGAGGTTACAAACTTTCTTTTCGTAAAGCTCGAGTAGTGAGAGTTAATTTTAATAGGTACTCCAGAATTATTGAAATATAAATAAAAATCCTTACTAAGTCCGTTTGTTTGTTTGTTACGCCTTCACGTCTTAACTACTGAACAGATCATCATGAAATTTTGCATACACGTTCTTAGGGGTACAGAGAAGGAGATAGGGTACCTTTCATCCCGAAAAAATGTATTGTTCCCGAGGGATAGAAAATTTTTTTTCCACGCAGACGAAGTCGCGGGCGGCCGCTAGTTTATTATAATTTATAATCATAATAATTTTATCCTAAGAAAATCGTCCCTAGATTAAACAAACTGAAACTAGTACTAAATAATATACTAGAAAAAATACGACTCGCACCAGATCAATACTCAGACGGGAATCGAACCCGCGACCTTTGGATATACTAGGAAAAATTCGACGATGTCACTAGTGACTCGGTAGCTCAGCGGTCAGAGCATTGGACCGGATATCCAAAGGTCGCGGGTTCGATTCCCGTCTGAGTATTGATCTGGTGCGAGTCGTATTTTTTCTAGTATATTATTTAGTATTGTTTAAAAATAGCATTGTAAATGCAAAAATCTCAAATTTAAAAATTATATAGCTATTTCATCTTAATCAATTGTTAAAATATCTGGAAAGATATTTCAATTGAATGTCGAGGTAATTCCTCACATTGGTGAAATAACGCTGGCTTACAGCGTAAGAGTTTAGGATATACTTGGAAAAATTCGACGATGTTACTAGTGACTCGGTAGCTCAGCGGTCAGAGCATTGGACCGGATATCCAAAGGTCGCGGGTTCGATTCCCGTCTGAGTATTGATCTGGTGCGAGTCGTATTTTTTCTAGTATATTATTTAGTATTGTTTAAAAATAGCATTGTAAATGCAAAAATCTCAAATTTAAAAACTGAAACTAGATTCGCTTTCAAATGTTTGAACATCATCGTGTTCAGTGCTACTCAGGCGTCACAATACAAACAATAACATTCAACGTATAAATACATTTAAACGGTTATCAACTTCTCGGAATATCGCTGTGACTTCAACATATTCATAACCTCCCTGTTTCATACATACCTACAATATATTGTTATATTGTAGACAAAACCCATATCTGTACGCAACTGGCTCGATTACTCGGTACGTTCAAACCTGCTTGCTCGTTTATATTTATGACAAGTCGTCTTCTTGTCGTCTTTACTAATGTCTTTATATTTTTTCTTTATGTAGCGGAATATAAAATAATTTATATTGCCGTAGAAAACGGTTAAGTATACTACTAACGAGGCAATTAAAAATATATTGAAGATGATAGTTACTTGTAATTTATTATTTAAAACAATGTGATTTATTTAAAATAATTATATCTTGATATATCTTGTTTATATTAAAACTCAAAAACGTAATGATATTGATGAATGAAAATGTATTTTTTGTGAGTTTTACAATTTTGAACAATATTCTTTAAATTGAAGTCCGTTTTCCCGACGTACAACACTATTGTATTGCTCCCACGCCACTGAAATCAGAAGAAATGACGGACTCGTGAAATGGACGCAAAACCTAATTTGCAAAAAAAAACTTTATTTGTCGCGGCGGCAAGGAAATTAAAACTACGTCTTTTATAATAATCTTCTCTAGTACCCCTATTATCACAATTATGATCCCATAAATTGATGTAGCTTCATAAATATTATGCATAAATGTTAAAAAAGTTTGTTTTTAAAGATTGGACAACATTGTTGCTCTGATACTGAAATAAGGTATTATAATAAAATAAAAAAGGATATGTGTGTCATTATCATCTCGTGAGGTTCAACTCACATTTACTCATGAAATATTACGAAATCCGCGAGGGAAATCACTCATAAAATATTTCTTTTGTATTTTTCCTTACATTTTTAATGAACCGCCGTCACGCGAAAACCGTTACCAATATGAGTTGATTAAAAATAAATTAATACTCGCAGATAATAAGATCAATTATTTTTATTATTCGTAATCCAACTTGCAAGTGTTAACACTTCACAATCTACATAGTTACCTATAAAATGATAAATCCATGCAACGAATCATTTAGATAGTAAAAGAATCCAACATTATTATGATGCGCAGGTTATTCAAAACTGTTGATTTCAATCCTTAAAAGACTGGATATTAAGTGAAAAGTTAAGCAACTGTGTAAAGTCAAGCAACTGTGTAAAGGTACCTCGTTTTTAGTCGATTTCAAAAAAGATTCGAATTCGAATTGATATTCGTCGTGTTTCGTTTAGTTTTTAAAGTTCTGTGCCAAAATGGTAAAAAAGGAACCCTTATGGTGTGACTCAATCTGTCTGTCTATCTGTCACAACTGGATATCTCGAGAACTACTAATGATATCAACTTAAAATTTGGAATAGTTTAAGATGACATTTGGTAAATATTTTGCAAATAAGAAAGAATTAAAAATAAATATATTTTTTACAACAGGGACTGAAAGGTGTCTTAAAATTTTAAAGTGAGACTAATAGGGCATGTGGGGTATCATATGAAAGAGCGTGGTTTACACGTTTTCAATCATAATTTTTCCTTTTTTTTTAGGCCGCATAATTTTCGACTTATGATGAAAAATGTAAAATAATTACCGGTCCCCCCCTCCCTTATCTCCGAAGTTTACAAAGAGAAAAATTTGAAATTAATCTATGTGATAGCAGTTTATATAAAGATTACAGGAAAAATAAAACAATGTCTCAATATAGCACACTTTTTTAGAAATTATCAAATTTCTAAAAAGTTAACATTAGTTCCACTATCGGTCAAGAGATGGCGCTGACGTAAAACTGCAATAATAATTTTATTATTCTACTCTGCAGTTATTTATTATGATAGTACGGAACCCTCGGTGCGCGAGTCCGACTCGCACTTGACCGGTTTTTGTATACATGATCACCGATTACTATTCTATGTCAATAGCTTACAAATCATGTATATTCGGACACGACAGAAACTGTAACTGCATATTTACGGTTTATAACAGTTTATAACTGATTAAAAAAGTAAACAAGATTCGATAGGAAAAACAAAATCTATTCGTCCACAGAACAATAACAATATCAGGGAAACGTTTATGACCAAACTTGGGCAGGACGGGATGAAACGAGCGCTAAGTACCGGCGACTTTCCAAATCATTTACCACATTCGCTGGTGATAATTCCGTAGTGAAAATAACTTTTTTTTAACCAGTTTGTTAAAAATTCAGTGAAAGTAATGGAGAAAACCAATTCAACCAATTCAACTTTAAACCAGCACTTTTTTTGTCAAATTAACAAAACTCCTATTAGATTAAACAAACCATACTGACTTTCACAGTAACGTTTCTAACTTGGGGGTTTAAGAACTTTTTTGCCGGCTCAGCAGTCAATACTACATTAATCAAACTATTAAACATAAAACTTATATGTTTTGTCGCTTGGTTAGCCAATTAATGGGAGATCATTTACAGTCAATTCAGAACAGAAAGTTTCACTTTCCTCCCGTTACGAGATTCGTGGAAAAAGCCCAAAAGCAGAAAGTGTCTTTACTAAGATTTCAAGCAGTTACAGAACCCGCGAATCTCGAGACTGCGAAGTTTATTAATTAGTTGAGACGAGGCGACCGCCTATTAATCTTACTCGCGTTGATCACATCTTGAGTAAGGTTTTATTCCCAAGTGAAATTATAAAACATTACACAGAGGATTAGGGAGTTTCTCAAAGTAACGTGATTTAGGATTAGCGGTGATTAAAAAGCCTTGCTTCTGTTGTGGAACAACAAAGAGGTCAATAAGTGACTGAGAAATTCAAATTCGCTATTCGATTCCGTAATAACTTGCTAACAATGAAATTTACCGAAAGTATGAACAACGAATTGTAAAGCATTCCGTTGATTCATGGAAACTAGGTTAGACTAATAAACTAAAAATTACTTTTCGTTTCAACGCTGCTAAAGTATTATGCTAAATAGGTTAACTGAAAAGCCCGCGTAACGCTTGAAAGCCGGGTTGGGTGTTTATGCAAACGAAAATGCGTGCTTCTAATCCTTGCTTAAAATAATCTTACCAACTGACGCACTTTTCTCCTCTGGAGATAATCTTTTGCAATTTATTTTGTTTGTAAAATAATCTGGTGTAAAAATTGAGGCCGTTAACACATTCATAATAAAAGGCAGAAGTTTAATTGATTTAATCTTTACAATGTAAATGGTATGAAAGGATCACCTACCCCAAATTATCTTTTAACACACCACAGTTTAAGCCACCATAACAATTTTTATACCCGAAACACAATTTAAAAACAGGGTATTATTTAGACATCAATCCTGACAAATAAAAGTATCAAAAACTGTAAGCCGGAAAATCGGACAGATTATAAATCCATCTTTCTTGCCTGTCACGCTGTCCCTGGCATCCTTTCAGTTTATGAAAATAATTCTTATTATATAGCGAGATACGAATTTCAAGCACAGCAATTAATATTTAATATAATATTTTTTATTTTCCAGTACAAATTACAAAATAGCACAGTACAAACAGTTTAAGTAGGTATATCCAAAGGTAATGATACATATTCTGATCATCTGCGTCTGCGTCTGAACTAGGTCGAAAAACCTGTATCTCAGACTACAGCGCTCATCCCTAGGATCAATCCAACATTTTACGATAAAATTGCTTGTACTCACACTTTATGGAGCAGTCATAAAGAAAAAAAAATACATGAATAGGAATCGGGACTAAATACTAAACTAATCAAAGAGGATTTGTGTAAGTTGTTAATTTTGTAAACTTTTGTCCTTACTCTCTTAAAGTTATTTTTTCTTTTAATTTTCGATAACATTACATTATATTATTATATTTCTTATTTGATGTAAAAGCACCAATTTGCCAGGTGTGATTAAACCATATCCAACCATATTTTATATCAAGCAAAATCGTATCATTTATCCACGAGTTGAAAAACAACACTATTAGAATAACAAATTGTTTCATTTTCACATTCCGAATGGAAACGAAAACAGTACAATAACTGGAGTCCCGGCGAGCCAGAGTTTCGGTGCCGAAAATCGCAAAGTGTGGAAAAACACAAAAGGAATTGTACAAAAAGAGGCGTGCGCGTTATTGTGGAACCGGATGCGGCGCATCGGAATGCCGGCCTAAAATCGATAACTTTAAGGTTCAATATTGCAACAATTTCTTAGCAGGAAGTTTCCGTAATATGAGTGGAAGTTCATGGCGTGCTGCCAACAATGGACGGACTCGGGACAGTTTGAGGCCTACTTTTATATTCCCTTATTTTTATATTATTTTAACAAAAACGATCTTGCTTCATTCATAAGGAATAAAACAGTACGTATCCGTTATAGGAAATATTATATTTTGATTACAAATTCGGTGACTGATACGATTAATTTGGCCAATATTATGTACGAGTCTAAAAATAATTCCTGTTTAACGTGTTCTAATAAAGCTCCCAAGTGTATATTTTGCCACACGACAACTTAATGCGATATTTTCTCAACTAATAAACATATGGAGCCGATCCTGAAAAATATTGTCTTAGTGTATTGTTCTTTTACAGTTTTGTAAAGAAAAAGGGTGTCCCTTGACTCGCCTAATGTCATTGGTCCTAATTTCATTTGGCCGAATTTCTTTGGCCTAAACTCATTAGGTGCTTTTATTGTTTGGCCTAATAGATTTTTACACATTTTTGTCGTTTCGCCTAAACGTTAAAATCCCTAATTATCAAAACCACTAATGTTAATTGTCCTAAAATTTATTAGCATACATAGCTTTTGACACAATAATGACTACGCCGAAGTATTGTCCCCCCTGCTCGGGGGGGTCGGGGGGCTTGAGGCTCCCCGCTGTAAAGAAAAACTTTTAATGCGAAGACCATTAGGTTAGGTTAGGTTAGTGTTTTGACCACTTGCAGTAACAGCAGCTCCCTAATGCTTGCATGCATGTTGCATGCATGCTGCATGCTTGCTTGCATTCAAGCATGCCTGCTCTTGCTTGCACGCAAGTATGTATGCCTTTTTTGTTGATCAAATCATACAAAAGTGTTTAATTAAATTTAGTAATTTTCAATTCACAAGTAGTTAACAAAACGGATTAAGGACGGTTATTCCTATAATGATTAAGTGAAGTGAACATTCGGCGAAAAAAATATTAGGCGTTACACAATTGTGCGAATCGTTATTTAGTACTTTTAAACATAAGGGATTATGAATAGTTAAGCTTAATGATGAATTTGGGAAGTAAACATGCGGCGAAAAAATTTTAGGCGAAGTTAAAATAGGCTAAACAAATTTAGGTCAAATGAAAATTGTGCGAAAAGTTTTTAGGCCAATAATTAGTGTGCCCAAGACAAATAGGACAAAAAAAATTAGGCATTCCAATATATACCCAAAGAAAAATATACAAAGGACCAAACATCGGCGACACGGACCTAAGTCCGACTCTATCCCCAACAATAACGAACGTGGACGGTCCTGCGCGAAATCATGCCTCCATTATGCAACAAATACTGTATAAAACTTACAATCAAGCCGAGCATTCCAAGCAGCACATTATTCTCAGGCATTATACTATCTCAGTTACTAATTTTATAAGTCTTTTGTGTTGCTTAGAATGTTGTTTCAGTAAGGACTACTCATTCTTTATAGAATTAGAAATTATTTTCTAACTTGAGTTAAAACCATTCCTATTTTAATAATATATTTCATACTTTCCTTCGTTCACTTCTGTAAAATTGCTTTTCTTAGCTACACAGTTATCTATTAAACTAAAATAAGTTTTAATCAACAGCATTATTATTGTTTATTTAGTTTAATACATGTGCTTATAAGGTCCACAAGAAAATTAAACAATATCATGAAAATTTTATAACTAAGTTAAATTTAACAGGTTGGGTTAGGTATGCGGTTTCCGTGGTTACATAACCGAAGGGTTCAATCCCTGTAGATATAAAGTTTTGTGGACTATTCGATATAAGTATGTTTTTGTACCTGTCTTGTATACGACTATCACCATAATGCCAAAATTAGCGTAAAAAGATAGATTATTTTAGGCAGCGAACATTTTACAAATCTTAACATACTGACTTTACTTTAATTGAATT
Source organism: Agriphila geniculea (assembly GCA_943789525.1). Taxonomy (NCBI): domain Eukaryota; kingdom Metazoa; phylum Arthropoda; class Insecta; order Lepidoptera; family Crambidae; genus Agriphila; species Agriphila geniculea. The sequence goes on along the minus strand of OX038887.1, from coordinate 15,549,831 downwards.
CTATGTCAATATGTTAATGACATTATAGGTATTAAGTTCATTTTAGTATGTAATTAATGGGGAATGTCCGAAAAAAAACAAATTGGCTGAATATTTTTTGAAATAAGCTTTCTTAGTATTAGAAATAAGTTTCAGAATTTTCGGTTGCGTGAAAGATTTATAAAAATTAAAAGTCTCTTTGACTTAACAAAAGTATGAAAGTAACAGCAGAATGGAGAAAATACCTTTGCCACCACTTGCCTCAACCACAGCAAGTATTTAAAAAAAATAGTTTTGACATTTTGTGGTATTTTTTTTTTTAATATCATGTTGTGGTTGTTGCATTGCAGTTGATGGCAAAGGTATAATCTCCATTCTGCTGTTACTTTCGTATATTTGTGAAGTCGAAGAGACTTTATTTTTTTTTTTTATTTTATTACGCAACCAAAAATTCTGAAACTTTTTTCTATTACAAAGTGAGCTTATTCCTACCTATAAAAAAATATTCAGCCAATTTTATTTTTTTCGGACATTCCCCATTGAGACAAAAATAATGGGTAAGTATACTCAAAGTTGTCCCATTATCTTTAGTCAGTGACGTTGATATGCTAGTATTTTAAACACTTTTTACTTGCCGTTAAAAAAATCGGGTTGCACTCCGGGAGTGTCGGTAGAAGTGAAAACTTGAATACTAACGTTGTGCATTTTTGATATTTTGAATGGTTAGGGAATAATTTTCCACGAATTGCTTTAATTATCAGTATAAAAGTACTATCATTTATGAGGTAGAATACAATATTTATTTATTGCGCTATCGTACACAAACATGACAATTTATATTACATTAAAAAGTTTATCTCTCAGAAAAATCAACCCGCCGAACGCCAAAATCACGCGCCGCCGTTTTCGCCGCGCCGTAGAAAGAGAGGGGGATACTTCCACCGCCGGCTGTCTACGCTACATCCGTCTTACGAATTTTCGATCAGGGTCACGTGACCCTGACTGACGCGAGTTTAACATTTTTTACCCATTACAAAATAGGTGTACAACGCCGCTAAAGAAGTTTTCACTTCAAAAATTGGCATAAATTCAACAAAAGCTTCTAGGCATGAATTTTCTTACTGGAGCGACGCATATCGATTACAATGATAAACAGGTTTCTACAAATAGAACTTCAGCTGAAAGCAAGTACAATAAAACAGATTGATAGCATCGGCAAATAAAATATCAAAAGGTGTTTCATTATTATTTCCAATACGAGCTCTACACAGGTGATGGAAAATGGTTAATAGAACACAAACACTGTTTGTTCAAAGTCTAGAATGGTTTAACGTAGAAAGACTCAGCCTCAATAGCAAACTATTGGATACAAACGAACCACACCACATATACATCAATAATATTGTATAAAAAAATTTTTTTGACGGTAACACATTGTAAGAAATCTCAACAAAATGTTGGATGGAACATGAAGTGATTAAAATTGTCATATTGTGCTATTAATTTATCATCAGGCACATCATTGTAAAAGGCGATTGAGGAACACCTGACAAACATTTACTGTTCCTAAATAACTAAATTTTTTTAATCATTTCAAAAATAAATCTCCATATCCGTCCATTACAAGTAACTTTTAAACAAGTAGATTAAAATGGTTGTTTTTTGCGTGTTTTTAATTTGAGTGTTCTTTGTTACTTTTGCTTGTTTCACATCAAATAAACAGTGGCCGCCCGCGACTCCAAACCTTTGACGAGAATAAAAAGTAGTCTATAATTATACTTTAATCAAACCTATATTCAGGTTCTTTTTATCTGCCTGCCAGACAAATTTCATCCAAATCCGTCCACCCATTAAACGGAGGTAACACACACACACAAACACACAAACTTTATAATATTATTTATAATAGTAGGATTCCTATCGCAGATCCTTACTAATATTATAAATGCGAAAGTCCGTTTGTTTGTTTGTTTGTTTGTTACGCCTTCACGTCCTAACTTCTGAACCGATCATCATTAAATTTTGCATATACGTTGTCAGGGGTACAGAGAAGGACATAGGGTACCTTTCATCCAGAAAAAAGTTATGTTCCCGAGGGATAGCAAAATAACTTTCCACGCAGACGAAGTCGCGGGCGGAAGTAGTATTTTAGTAGTATTACTAGTATTTTAATAAATGTGATATTAAAGATTCGCTATTTCAAATTTTAATTCAACAACACAAGAGAATCGACCTACATAGAAAACTAATCACTGAAATTACACGAGTTAGGTACGTTCTCATCCAATTGATTGAACTCTCTATAGTTCACTTCAAAACTAAGCGCAAAGTACTCACAAGTTCTCATTAGTTCGCCATCTTCTATTTCACAGGATCTTGTGCAATTATAAAGTAAATAACTTGATTTATGTATACCTATCTCTTTCTTGGAGCCTATTACATAGTTTTAAATATTTATAAGAGGATCAAACCTCCGTGGATGGGCTTATTCCGCATGCGGGCAGTATCCCACATTCGTTGCTTGCATCTTGATGTTACCTTACTAGAAAATGTGATGAGCGGAAAAGTTATAAAAGATTTTCATTATAATTTAAATTAAAATGAAAATTTTGAAAAAAAAATACATTTGTCTCTTACACATTATTAGATTGAAAAAAAGAGCAATCATCAACATATTTTGGCATTTTCACATTTCATAAACGTATTTTTTTCGGTATCTTCGGGCAGACCACAGTCGTAAATAAGTTGTAACTATATAATATATAGGAGTTTAGGTGGTATAGTTGGTTTTACAGTACAAACCTTAGCATATACGCTTTAAACGATTTTTTCCTTCCATTATTAAACACAGAAGCAGCAATCTTGATCCGTTACATAACCACTTAACCATTACCTCTAAACGAAGGTCTAGTAATTAAGCAAGGCGTAGCACAGCCTAAGTACCAAGGCCATTTGCGAGCTATTTCAGTAAGGACCCCTAATATCCGCAAAAAAAGAAAATGTTAGATTATTTTTACACTGTAATAGCTTTTACCGCTACTTACAGTGAATTGTACGTTATGCGTAATCATTTTTTATTACCTTCCATATAACTTTTTGAACTATTAAGCGTAAGCTCGCTTTTGGAGGGCTCCAACAGAAATATGTCAGTCGTAAACCATTTTATTTAGTGAAGAAAAAATATGCTTATATCCATTTTTCTTAACTAAATAAAATATATTTAGTACTTTCATGCGAACTAGGTATCTAATATTTTTAATTTGAGCGTGATCATTAGGAATAGATAAAGATATTAGATATACAAAATGGAAATCGCAGTGTTGGACCGTTTTTATCGGAAAAAGCTGCTGCCCATTTAGAAATCCATTATTGAAAAAATTAAACTGTTAACTTGGTTAAAGTTTACGAACCAATATTACACCAATACATTATAAATATGTTAGTTATATTATAGCTTGCCTAAAGCTGCTAATAAAATAATTGTATGTGTATGTGTCTTGTATGTGTGAAAGAAATTTTGTTTTTAAATAAAATGTCACGTAATGTGCCGCACGACTGACATTTTATTTCAAACGTGCACATTATGCTTCCACTACTCTACTGGCTCCACTGCGCGACTCCACTAGGTAATTCTCATATCTTTTTTATACTTACCTCTGAATAACTACTATTCTACCTACTAATCTGTGAAATAAGAAATAATGTTGACAGTCGACTCATATTTCCATCCCTTCTCCATACTTGACGTAGGTATAACTCGTCATTCAACATTGCGTCGACCTGTCGTTACGCTCATTTGCCGCCAGATATACCAAAAATGCTGATCGACATCAAAACCTCACATTCTCACATTTACTGGTGTAGATAAGCACACATGATTCTTATGACAGTTATCACACAACGCTTTCTTTCGAACTTCATTACCCTAAATATAAGGAATATTGTTATCTAAGTATCTAACCGTACAGTAAAATTCAGTCGAAACCTACTTACGTACAAGATGAAACTAAACTTGAGTTATGAAATAGTACGTGAAACGAACTACGAGGTAAGGCTGCATGTTGGTCTAAGAAACTTGTAGGAATAAGTGAACAAAAATATCATAAATAGGAACTTGCTTTAAAAGTGAACTAGAATGAACGAAAATATGGGAGATAAACGTAGGTATTTGGGAAACAAAATAAATCTTTGGTTAATTTTAATTGCAAAAAGTTTTTATAAAAAGTAATTGAGAGTTCTCCATCAAATCATAGACACATGGAAATTTAATAAAATTAAAATTTTACATGTTTTCTTATCATCCAATCTATCTAATACCTAAAAGTTCCACAACCGAAAAATCACGGTAGCTTAAAATTAATTAATAAAACGTAACTGAGCTACAAAATATAAAAGCGGTATTTATTTTGGTCAGAATTAGATCATTAAAGCAACAGTGATGGATCGGACGGTGTAGAACTTATTTGATGAAATTATTTCATAACAAGTCAACGTTTAGACGCGATTATTTGTCTTTATTCCCCGAGCCGAAAATTTATGAATTCTGAAGTTGATTCATGGTCTCTATACAAGAAGCTTTATTGAAATAAAACATTTGTAGACAATATAATTTATTTTGCTATGATGTACGTTAATATTATCGAAGATGAGCTTTGATAATATTTATTCATGTTTTCGATTAGTATTTGTTTACGAAAAGTCTAGTATGTTTTGATTCTTTGTTGTTTTCGTATTACTTTTTGTATTTCAATCTAATTGTTATTTACTTTGACTGAGAAAGCTAAGACCAGGAACATATTTACATGAAGCAGAAAATTAAATAATAAACGTTAAAACTACTTCTCATCATGGAACTTGATAGACTTGACTTATCTATGTTTGATGTTATTTATACACATAATACTTTATTTGGTCTGAAATATAAATAAAATGTAGGTGTTATTTTTAATTTATACAAAACCTCTCGTGGGGTTGGTCAGATCATCAAACTGAACAACTTTCATTATAGGACCAACCTTGAAATCGCAAAAAAGAAATCAGCTGTTTCATACATTTCGACGGAGTAGGATTGTACTTTTAATTGTATGGAACAGCTGATTTTTTTCGCGATTTCAATGTTGGTCCCATAATAAAGTTGTTCAGTTTGATGGTCTGATCAACCCCACGAAAGGTTTTGAATAAACTAAAAATAACCTTGTATAAATCGCTCACAATTTCTTTTCTTAAGGAGATCGACTTAGCAAAAATTTTTGACTAGGAGATCGACATTTTAAAAATGTTTAACTAAGAGATCGACATTTTGACCGTTTAACTCACCAAATATATATCAAGAAAACAAAAAATTGCAAGTAAAACTACATTGGTAGCAAATTGTCAAATCTGTTTTGGCGATCGACCTTAAAACCTCTAGCGATCGATCAGACCGTATGGGCACCACTGATCTATTACCTCTATCTGATCTCTGGCACTGTTAAAACAGAAACTATTTTTGAGACCAATTCCCTTTTTATTTTATTACTATCATGCGTCTAATCCTAAGTCTTAACATAAACCGATCATCTCAAGCCCAAATCAGGATCATGTCAACACTAGACCTTTCCTTAAATCGTTTATCGAGGTTGAAAATTCGGATTAGCCACAAACGGTCCGTTTACATAAATGTGGATGCGCTATTCGACATTGACCTTGGCCAGGGGCGGCCCCCGGGTGGGCCCGCCCCACCATTCCGCCCTGGGTCCCTTCAAAACATTGAACGCCCCTGATTGGGATAAAGCACGTTCGTAATATACTCGGGATCACGAAAGATAATAGTGCCTATTAGGACGTGTTACTCATTTATTATTAAACTAGCTGACGCTTCCAGATTTTTTTTTATATTCTGAAAAGTTTTTGGAACAGTTTTATTATCTAAGTGCAAAGAAGTACTTAAGTTGTACTATTCAATCATAAGTTCATAATGTAATTATAGGTGTCCCAAAACTGCCACAGAGAGGGAAAGTACCTTAAATATTAAAGATAGGAAGTTTTACCGAAAGAAGGCTTGAAAGATTTTTGAGAAATCGCCTGCCTTAACCAGGAATCGAACCAAAAACGAAAAAAAAAATTATTTTTACGATACCAATCGAAAGGGTTACTCCTATGGATAATTTTTTGTTAATTGTCACATCATCTTAAACTAAAGGAAAACCATGAAATTTAATATTAAAATTTTAATTATTACTGATTGTGTCAATTTGTATCGAATTGTATGCGATTTAAAAAAACTTTGCATTCAGTTCCGTTTCTTTTTAAAAACCAAATGAAGTCTTCTTTCAGTAAAAATTCCTATCTTCAATATTTAAGGTACTTTCCCTCCGTGTGGCAAAGTTTTGGGACACCCTGTATATTATAATGTTACGTAGAGCCGACCTTTATTAGATTCGAATTAGTTTGAAGTTCAAATCCAAATGCAAACGCAGAAATTACGGAAGTCTTTGAACTTAGGCTTTGCAAAGCATTGGGAACATTAACTTGTTTCCACATGCCCACAAACTACCTATAATAAAATAAAAAGTGAAAAAAATTAAGCCAATAAATAAAACTGCATGAATTACTGCTGATTACAAAGAAATTGTTTGTCATTTTCATCCATAGACTTATTATATTTCATCACAATTAGGGGACAACTCTTAGTTATGTAACTACACATCAACCACAAACGTTCGCATGCTTAGATTATAAAAATTTGTGTACATTTATCACTAGCTTAATAAAGACAGTCATCGAAGTTTATTTAGGTCGCCCCTGCAATGGATGAACAGTCGGCCCATGAAAACGTTGAGCACTTAGTACTGTGTCAAATTAAAAAACTGATAAGGCAAAGAGTGACAGTGACATGTTAGTATAACAGATGTTTCAATATGACAAGGTTCTAAGTATGCTCAACATTTTCATGGGCTGACTGTAAAGCCTGATTTTGATATTATACTAGAGTTACGAATCAAAACTTATCAAACAACGTCACCGTTGAGTTTTACCTACCATTATGTAAATTATTTAAATGAAATGTAACTTTAAGTTTGTTTTCTTCATAAATTATATTCGTTTCTATATAAATAAATCTAGAGTTAGGCTGCGTTTTCGCGTAACTGTAAAACTATAGTTTAGTCATAATTTAATTATATTTGTGGTAAAACCTCTAAACAAAAGCGCATCTATTTGCAAGCCCTATATTTACAGGTTATATGTAGAGTAAACATTTCCGTACAAAGCTTTCTTCATAAATAACGTTGGTTTCTGTATAAATAAACGTTAAGGCTACGTTAAGCGCGTAAGCCGCTGTGGGCGAAGTTTCCGCTCCTCAGATCCGACCTGAGGCTTGAAGCTTAAAGATTTATACGAATTAAGAACCACTGATTCCATCAACGAACACATGTAGAGATTATGTGTAGCCAAGCATCTCTATTATTTAATATTAAATTTGTTTAGTTACTTTAAGTTGTTTCAAAGTTAGGATGGAAACCAGACACAATAGAAATTCTACTGTTTGCCGGTCTCTCGGCGGCTTTGGCCTTTCATTTCACTTCTGTTTGTAGTTCTGATTACATAAAAATAAGCATATTAAAAATCCATGTTGCGGTCTTTACTTAATATGATTACGTAAAATCCCATTAAGTAAATTTTATCACGATGTTAAGTGTAAAACTAGTTATTTTACTAGTCTTGTTAACATGTATATGCATTTTTCAATTTTCAAGCAATGACAGAAAAACATTCTTTTTACTATCTATATATTAGATATAATCGGAAAGCGTGAATCAGTATTAATTAAGCTTTTATTGCCACAATAATATAGTCTCATTTAAAAACAAAAATATATTCATTTTACTCGCTCTATTTACCTTTTAGTCCATTAAGAAACTGTCGTTACAATGGCCACTTTTATCGCAACGCCATCAAACAATTAAACTTGATTTTTATAAAATCAGATATAACACGATGTTATCAAGTACACAGTCTTTTATGCACAACAATATTAATGTGAACAACGACCTACTTCAATCTTATTTGAGGTTATATTTCCACTGCTAACTGATTTATGAGCCTCGTAAGCACCCTGGCCTACAACAAATTACCAGTTTCATTTTTAATAATACAAACTATCGCACAACCTTACCTTTAAGTACAGGCCACACCGCGAGCGGACAGGCGAGCATATTTTCTCCTCTTTTTTACCTACATTGAATGACATACAAAACAGACGGATAATTACAATGGTTTGCCAAACACGATGGTGAAAACTGAAGAAAAGTCGAAAAAAAACATGTTTATATATTTATTCATAATATCTGAAAAAAATATTTAAACGAGTAAAGGTCGATTCAGACAATACTCGGACAATACGCTCGATGTTAGATGCTCGCAATGTGTTCTAAGCTCCATTCTTGCATAGCATGACCTCGAAAATAATATTTTACTTACGAAAAAAAATGTTTTTACAATATTAGCAGTCAGAAATTCTTAATATTGCTATGCAATTATGCTTTTACCTTATTACGATATAATTTGAACTAAAAACTAATTCTATACAATTGACATGTTTTCATTTTTTACAAGGTACCTAAAATCGAAAACCATTTCGAGGTTTTTCAATTTCAGACACCGTACATATTTTTTCGGTGTTTTTGATCAATTATTTAATGAATTATGTGGAAAATACCCTGTAGCATCGAGATATAGGAATAATAAAAAATACACTCCTTTGCGTAAAAAAAGTTGTGTGATTGTCGTTGAAGTGACAACTGTCGCTGTCAAGGTTACAATGTATAATACTAAATAATATACTAGAAAAAATACGACTCGCACCAGATCAATACTCAGACGGGAATCGAACCCGCGACCTTTGGATATCCGGTCCAATGCTCTGACCGCTGAGCTACCGAGTCACTAGTGACATCGTCGAATTTTTCCTAGTATATCCTAAACTCTTACGCTGTAAGCCAGCGTTATTTCACCAATGTGAGGAATTACCTCGACATTCAATTGAAATATCTTTCCAGATATTTTAACAATTGATTAAGATGAAATAGCTATATAATTTTTAAATTTGAGATTTTTGCATTTACAATGCTATTTTTAAACAATACTAAATAATATACTAGAAAAAATACGACTCGCACCAGATCAATACTCAGACGGGAATCGAACCCGCGACCTTTGGATATCCGGTCCAATGCTCTGACCGCTGAGCTACCGAGTCACTAGTGACATCGTCGAATTTTTCCTAGTATATCCTAAACTCTTACGCTGTAAGCCAGCGTTATTTCACCAATGTGAGGAATTACCTCGACATTCAATTGAAATATCTTTCCAGATATTTTAACAATTGATTAAGATGAAATAGCTATATAATTTTTAAATTTGAGATTTTTGCATTTACAATGCTATTTTTAAACAATACTAAATAATATACTAGAAAAAATACGACTCGCACCAGATCAATACTCAGACGGGAATCGAACCCGCGACCTTTGGATATCCGGTCCAATGCTCTGACCGCTGAGCTACCGAGTCACTAGTGACATCGTCGAATTTTTCCTAGTATATCCTAAACTCTTACGCTGTAAGCCAGCGTTATTTCACCAATGTGAGGAATTACCTCGACATTCAATTGAAATATCTTTCCAGATATTTTAACAATTGATTAAGATGAAATAGCTATATAATTTTTAAATTTGAGATTTTTGCATTTACAATGCTATTTTTAAACAATACTAAATAATATACTAGAAAAAATACGACTCGCACCAGATCAATACTCAGACGGGAATCGAACCCGCGACCTTTGGATATCCGGTCCAATGCTCTGACCGCTGAGCTACCGAGTCACTAGTGACATCGTCGAATTTTTCCTAGTATATCCTAAACTCTTACGCTGTAAGCCAGCGTTATTTCACCAATGTGAGGAATTACCTCGACATTCAATTGAAATATCTTTCCAGATATTTTAACAATTGATTAAGATGAAATAGCTATATAATTTTTAAATTTGAGATTTTTGCATTTACAATGCTATTTTTAAACAATACTAAATTAAAAATTAAAAATAGCTATATAATTTTTAAAGTACAAATTTAAAAATTATATAGCTATTTCATCTTAATCAATTGTTAAAATATCTGGAAAGATATTTCAATTGAATGTCGAGGTAATTCCTCACATTGGTGAAATAACGCTGGCTTACAGCGTAAGAGTTTAGGATATACTAGGAAAAATTCGACGATGTCACTAGTGACTCGGTAGCTCAGCGGTCAGAGCATTGGACCGGATATCCAAAGGTCGCGGGTTCGATTCCCGTCTGAGTATTGATCTGGTGCGAGTCGTATTTTTTCTAGTATATTATTTAGTATTGTTTAAAAATAGCATTGTAAATGCAAAAATCTCAAATTTAAAAATTATATAGCTATTTCATCTTAATCAATTGTTAAAATATCTGGAAAGATATTTCAATTGAATGTCGAGGTAATTCCTCACATTGGTGAAATAACGCTGGCTTACAGCGTAAGAGTTTAGGATATACTAGGAAAAATTCGACGATGTCACTAGTGACTCGGTAGCTCAGCGGTCAGAGCATTGGACCGGATATCCAAAGGTCGCGGGTTCGATTCCCGTCTGAGTATTGATCTGGTGCGAGTCGTATTTTTTCTAGTATATTATTTAGTATTGTTTAAAAATAGCATTGTAAATGCAAAAATCTCAAATTTAAAAATTATATAGCTATTTCATCTTAATCAATTGTTAAAATATCTGGAAAGATATTTCAATTGAATGTCGAGGTAATTCCTCACATTGGTGAAATAACGCTGGCTTACAGCGTAAGAGTTTAGGATATACTAGGAAAAATTCGACGATGTCACTAGTGACTCGGTAGCTCAGCGGTCAGAGCATTGGACCGGATATCCAAAGGTCGCGGGTTCGATTCCCGTCTGAGTATTGATCTGGTGCGAGTCGTATTTTTTCTAGTATATTATTTAGTATTGTTTAAAAATAGCATTGTAAATGCAAAAATCTCAAATTTAAAAATTATATAGCTATTTCATCTTAATCAATTGTTAAAATATCTGGAAAGATATTTCAATTGAATGTCGAGGTAATTCCTCACATTGGTGAAATAACGCTGGCTTACAGCGTAAGAGTTTAGGATATACTAGGAAAAATTCGACGATGTCACTAGTGACTCGGTAGCTCAGCGGTCAGAGCATTGGACCGGATATCCAAAGATCGCGGGTTCGATTCCCGTCTGAGTATTGATCTGGTGCGAGTCGTATTTTTTCTAGTATATTATTTAGTATTGTTTAAAAATAGCATTGTAAATGCAAAAATCTCAAATTTAAAAAGTTACAATGTATGTCAAAGTCTGTGTCCAGAATCAAAATATTTTTCACTTTGCTCGCTTTGTTTTGAATGTTTTAATTATATTATTTACTTGAATTAGTAATTTAGTTATATTTAACATCTCTCGAAATATAATATCAAGTTTTCTGAAGAATTTTTAATGGCAGACAGACGCAACACTCGCAACCTCACTAAAGTGGACATCATCATGCTGCTAAAGCTGAAGTCTTCTGCGAAACGGTTATTTTTAGGAAAAAAATTATATTTACGTTTCAATTGGTTTAATAAATACAGTTTGATTTCAAGTGCATTAATTTCAATTTCCATAAAACTTTAAAGCCACACACCACTGTAAACGAGTAGACTTTGGTTTGGCACGTAAAACAGTGTTTGTTTGGGCATTTCATCACAGTATTTTTGCAGGCAGGAACTACACATGAGATTATGGAATCTAATTTACGAATATCTTTATCTATTATTGTTGAAAATAAGGTAAAAATAGCGACAATAAAAGAAAACAACCTCGATCAAAACATAACAAACAAACGTCATTAGCGTTCCTAGATTAGGTTGGCAGGTTGACCGTCAAAGTGTATTTTTTATCCATATGGGCAAAGGAAAAACCGTCAGAAATCCTATAAACTGCACTTACGCTCTTTTAGAATGAATAAGTTTTCAAATTAATATTATGACGACATAAATTAACATTTTGGATAAGAAAAAAATACGTGTCTCTTGTTTTCATCAGTAATTTCTAAATAACAAATAAAAAACCAGGACAAAAATTTTGAAATGTTGTCAATTATAGTGCTACTAGCTTCTGCCCGCGACTTCGTTCGCGTGGATGTTAGAGAAAATCCTTAGAGAACCTTCAACCAGGATCTGACCAGTCATTTTTACGTTTCCGGTTCTGGTTCCCGTTCCCGTTCTGTTCCCGTCCGTTCCCGTCCCTTTCCTGTACCGTTCTCGTACCCCTTCCGTTGCCATTCCCGTTCCCATCCCGTTACCGTCCGGTTCTCGTTCTCGTTCCCGTACCGTTCTCGTCCCGTTCCGTTCCCGTTTCATTCACGTTTCATTCCTGTTCCCATCTCGTTCCCGTTCCGTTCCCATTCCGTCCCGTTCCGTTCTTGTTCCCGTTCCGTACCCATCCCGTACCCCTTCCGGTTCCCGTTCCCGTCCGATCCCGTCCCGTTCCCGTTCCCGTTACCGTACGGTTCCCGTTCCCGTTCCCGCCTCGTCCCATTCCCGTTCCCGTTCCCATCCCGTTCTCGTCCCGTTCCGTTCCCAAACCTTTCCCCTCCGTTCCCGTGCCGTTCCTATACCGTTCCCGTCCCGTTTTCGTTCCCGTTCCGTTCCTGTATCGTTCCCGTTTCGTTACGGTTTTGTTTCCGTTCCATTCCGTTCCGCCCCTTTCCGTTTCCGTTTCGATTCCGTTCGCGTCCCGTTCCCGTCCCGTACTCCTTCCGTTCCTTTTCCCGGTACCGTTCCCATCCTGTTCCTGTCCCTTTCTCTTTTCCGTTCCGTTCCTGTTTCGTTCCCGTTCCCTTTCAGTTCCCGTTTCATTCCCGTTCCGTTTCCGTTCCGGCCCGTTCCGTTCCCGTCCCGTTCTCGTCCTGTTCCCGTTCCCGTTCCTGTTCCCGTGCCCGTGCCCGTGCCCGTGCCCGTGCCCGTGCCTGTTCGCGTTCCCGTTACCTGGATGTGCATGTCCAGGTACAGGTCCATGATGAGTCATGTCCACCGTGTTGGACTTCAAAATAAATGTCATTTTCGAAATCACCATTCCATGAAACCTCAAGAACGACTTCCACATCGATTTTCATGTTTACTTACCCCATTTACACCCTAAGGGATGATTTTCAAAATAACAAAATATGTGTTTGCCTATTTATTTTTAGACATGCTCCTACGAATTTTAAAGTTGTAATGTCTATTTTGAGAGGAGCTCGGTGGCGCAGTGGTTTAGCGCCTGGCCCAGCGATTGCGTAAGTTAAGCAACGTTCGCAAGGGTCGGTCATGGGATGGGTGATCAAAAAATTGTAATATCGCGAACTCCTCCGTGCTTCAGAAGGCACGTTAAGCCGTTGGTCCCGGCTGCATTTGCAGTCGTTAATACCCACCAATCCGCATTGGGCCCGCGTGTTGGGTTATGGCCCGTCCTCCTTATCCACCCATAAGGAAGGCCTGTGCCCCAGCAGTGGGGACATCAGAAATGGCTGATGGACAATGTCTATTTTATATTCTTTTTCCATACATTTGAACCTCATTTTCACCCCTTTAGGAGTTAAATCATGTCCACCGTGTTGGACTTCAAAATAAATTTCATTTTCGTAATCACCATTCCATAAAACCTCAAGAACGACCTCCACATCGATTTTTATGTTTACTCACTCCATTTACCCCCTAAGGGGTTGATTTTCAAAATCACAAAATATATGTTTGCTCATTTATTTTTAGACGTGCTCCTACGAAGTTTAAAGTTATAATGGCCATTTAATATTTTTTTCCATACAAAATTTTCACCCCATTTTCACCCCTTGAGGGTTAAATCATGTCCACCGTGATGGACTTCAAAATAAATGTCATTTTTACAATCGTCATCCCAGAAAACCCCAATAACGACATCCGTATCTATTTTTAGGTTTACTCACCCCATTTACCCCCTAAGGGGTTTATTTTCAAAATCACAAAATATATGTTTGCTCATTTATTTTTAGACGTGCTCCTACAAAGTTTAAAGTTGTAATGTCCATTTAATATTATTTTTCCATACAAAATTTGAACCCCATTTTCACCCCTTGAGGGGTCAAATCATGTCCACCGTGTTGGACTTCAAAATAAATGTCATTTTTGCAATCGTCATCCCAGAAAACCCCAATAACGACATCCATATCTATTTTTAGGTTTATTTACCCCTTTTCACCCCCATTTCATCCCCGTAGGGGTTAAAATACTTACAATAACAATATACTTTGCGTTAGATTTCCATCCATAAGCCTAAATAATATATTTAGCAATTTTGACTTCGAAATAAAGTTATTTTTTCATTACACAACTTCATCCCCCTTTTGACCCCTTCGGGGGTAGAATTTTGAAAAACGCTGAGACCCGTATTTATTCATTTTCAATCGTTAGCCTAAACACAAAATTTGACGATCCTAGCTTCAAAACTGAGGGACTTTCATACAAACTTTCATCCCTTATTTCATCCCTTTAGGGATATAATTTTCAAAAATCCTTTCTTAGTGGATGCCTACACTGTATAAGGTATCTGTGTGCAAAATTTCAAGTCTCTAGGTCCAGCGGTTTGGGCTGTGCGTTGATAGATCAGTCAGTCAGTCAGTCAGTCAGTCATTCAGTCATTCAGTTTACGATTTTATATATTAAGATTAAAGGTCAGCGCCCATGTTGTTAAATATATAAAAAAATACATTTACATCTAACTTTTATTAATGTTTGCTAAAATGAGGTTTTTAGACTGTAAATACGTTATAAAAAGCTTTTCTCAACTCATGTTTCTAATTATAAAGTCCCTAATTACAGGTTACATTTTTTTTATAATTTGATAATAAAGTGATTACCCATGATATTGGTTCAAAAATACAAATGAACAGACAAACGATTGCTTTAATGCAAAACACTTTTTAAATTCTTAATCACTTAGTTAGGGTATTACTACTTTTACTTTTGACTGTTTAACAATGAAATTGGACATAATCTTAAAGCTTAACTAAACAGATATTTAATCCATCCGGGTTCGATTTCCGGGTGGGCAAATTTAGGGAATATAACTTTTTTATATTATTTCTGGTGGTATTACCGACGTTGTTTACGATTTCCACAACCACACTTTAGCTACACACTTCGATCGGAGCAACGTGAGTTACTGGTGTTTTCTAGTATTTTCATTTATTTTAATTAATATAAAACTTACTACATAAACTCAGCAATACAAATACGATGAATCCGAGTAATTCCGTAGTCATAACTACGGATTGACATTTAAATGGCGGTTTTCCGGCACGTGTATCGCGCGCTCCCACCGGCGGCACCGTGACCTTCAGTTAGCTGACGGAAACTCCAAAATAGAACAGCATAGAAGCTACTGAGCGCCTAGTCAAAGGCTAACTTTCTATTCGTTCGCTATCTTGCTTGAAAATGCAAAACATACCTACATGTCGCACGCGTATGCTAGGGGCTAAACCGAGAACATTAGCAAAGCATACGCTGCTAAACATAAAATATTAGATAATTGTATTGTTTATTTTTTGTAATTTTTAGAATTAACATTATGCCTTAAGATATATTATTCAGCAGTTTATTTCCAGAACAAGATTTTAAAATAAAAGTAAGTACATAGAACTACAAGTATGATTAATATAACAAGAATTTATGCCAAGTGCGAGTGACATTGGCCTTCGTGTTGTAATCTCATCAGAAATCTTGTTAACCCGTAAAGGGCTAACGTATTCTACAAGTTCACTGTATTCTTGGAAGTGTCTAGTCTACATGTTCTTCTATGGTTTCTATGACAAATCTAAAAATCAACGTCTGTTATATTCTAGACTCTAGCTACAGTAACATTATTATGTGAGAGATAATTAACATGAGTTTCTATTACTGGCTTCAAACTTCTACAATAATCTACATTAAGCTATCAAACACTTATTATTGAAACAAAAAATATATTGAATTCCTTAAATACCTTTAATCATAAGTTAATGATAAGTCAGAAATCCGCCTCGATCGAATTAATTAGAAACTATTTATTCAGCTTATTATTAGTTAATTTCTGATCAAATCGAAATTAATGAGAGGTTTGATTACTTCGCCTTGTACGCAGTATTTAATTAGAGTTATACTGCCAACACTGATTTTTGTTTTAAAAAATTAATAAACTACTTTTTTATGTAACTACATACTAAAAGTACTAAATTTTCAAATTGAACCATTTAAAAGTTTATATTGCTTTACCGAGAAAAATATAGGTATTATCAAAGCACTGTAAAAGTGTGGTCCATTTTACCACAGTAAAAAAATATCATGAAGGAAAAATCTTTTTTTAACATTTTTATCTTTCCCAATGCGAGTAAAGATGGTTGTAACAGCAGATTGCATGATCGCAATATCACGTAGCATCTCATAGTAATCGCTACGCCGTAGCTCGTAGTAATACTTTATGTAATGTGCTCAGGCGCGTGCCAAAGTGTTGCTACGAGTTTTGCGTTCCATTGTACAACAGAATTAGTTTTTTCCTTTAATTTTAACAACTTTTTACCTTTTGTTATGAAATTGAAAACAAGCAACCAAAAAAAGCGTTGTTGCGGCTGCCTCGCTTCTGTAGCGCGTCGGGAATGTTCGCCGAAGCGGGTGTAGATGGTTTTTTCGCCATCATGCGAAAAAGAGCGGCCTCAATGGCGCGGCGGACGCGCGACAGCGGCAACAGCCTCCTGGCCGTGGTCGCAGGCCGCGTGGATGGTCACTTTATGGGGCACTGGCTATCCTTACATGGACCAGTGCCTCATATTGAAAGACAATTTTAATTTAATTTGTACGTAATTTTTACTAACATAAGTTAAGTATACTAACACAATGTGAGCCCATGGTCGCTTGAATAAATGATTTAATTATTATTATATTATAATTTTACGAAAGTGTAATTTTATGATTATTATGCTTTGATTTAAAACATGAAGGACACTTTTATTTTGGGATAACTACAGAAATATTATCATTGAAAAGATACATGAAAAAAATAGTGTGTCTACATGCGCCAACTAGCGCCACACATAAGTACATTTAATTTTATTAGTCATAAACCAGATCAATATTTACTGGTTGATGCATGATATACTATTAGTATGTCTTTAATTTATTGAATAATAAAATAACTCTCATATACTTTTAGTTGATAATAACTCTCATATACTTGAAGATGGTTTTAAACCAAACATTTCAATCATTAATTAAAAGTATCTTCTATATTCATATATTGATCCAACCTACACCTTTTTTCTTAAATTTTGTTGCATTGACATGATATTTGTGTCAAGCGGAATAATAGATGTTATTGATAAAGCTAATTGCACGAGTGGATTAATGGTGGGTGTTAACTTAGCACATCGGCGCCTGGCGTGAGCTCGCAAATTAATATAACGTCAGGCCGAACATACGGCGGGTGACGGCTATTGTGGCATGACACAAGGAAAAAGTGACAGCGGCGGATGATACGCTGATACCAATTTAGTTGTAAATCCAGACACTTTACTGCACTTTGCAAACAAAACTTTTATCGCCTAACTTAATTCTAAAAATGCAATTGATAGCTATTTATCTAACCGTTATGCAGTGTTTTTAAATTATACCGATTTGAAGTATTTCAAAAGAGGGCAATACCAGTGAAGAGAGGCGTGAAAACATTTTTTTTTACTCAAACGTGGGGATAGCATTGTTTTAAACTCGTTATATGGACAAAGACTATATTTTTATTAAAAAACTATTAAAGAACAAAGGCATGATAATCCACCAAAGGCAGCTTTTAAAAAAAATCCGAAGTATTTTTTTACCCACCTATGATCTAACATACCATCCCTGCCATTTTGTAGCTAATTTAGATGTTAATGCCTTCCTACATTGATATAGGTAGTTACTTGAATGCTACCAACGCTATATTAATGAACACTTAATAATAACTTGCAAAATAAAAGAATTTAAGTGTTAAAAAACACCTTTTGAAATTAGACTAAGATATTATGATGATAATCAGATGCACGAGCAGCTTCAGTCCCCCGTGACCACGGCAGCTGCAAAGGTGCCGAAACGTCGGGAAAATAAAAAATCAAACCAAATACTAACTAATTAGTAATACTAAAGTACGTACTTTCAATAAAACCGCGCTAGTATCCGTTAAAAAGTGTTTTATTTTATTACGAAAACTATTTTCTTACTTGTGATTTGCATTTTCCATAGTCATAATAAATCTTATTTCAAAAATAATTTATTTTAACCGCTACCTTCTTTACTTTTCACTACACCTGAAGGACCGCTGTGCAGGGCAAGGTCACTCGCCCGCAGCCTACACATGCATTATGCTATCACCACTGGAGTGCACTCCAACAAGCTGTTTATTAAATGACCGGCCATAAAATTTATTATGCCAATGCCACATACATCCAATGTCAATTTATTGAGAAACAAATCGGTGCGTAGGCAACAGCGTCGCTTAACCACTCCTGAAGTTAAATCGCTTGCACGCCGCGCCGTCACAACGTACGTTTAGTTCGTGCATGGACGACACGAATGCACGCGTATTTTGTTGCTAAATGGTTAAGCGAAGCTGTTGCCCATAGTACATTATACTTACTCGTACACGAACTAGTAGTACTGTACTAATACCGGCGCACACGATTGTGTGGATGCAAGTTCACCTACAGTCGTTGTGTATATGGCTCCCTGCTCGTCCACTGAAGGCCCGTCAAGTAATCTTGAACTCGACCAAAAATAATCTCGTTCTCGGTGACGCCGCCGGCGCGGCGTGGGCGCATCCACGCCGGCGGCGTCACCGCCGCGCACGATCATTGGAGAAATAAAGGCCGAAATCTATGTCGTAGTATGTATGTATGTAGGGCCATTAATTATTACTATCCACTGACGTCTCAAATTATATTGCAAAGTGGAACAGTACTCTTTTCTGGATGTGGTAACTCATGTTCTTCTCTGCACCTCTAACAACGTTTATGCAAAACTTTATGATAATTAGCCGAATAGTTAGTTAAGAAAGACGTGAAAGCGTCACAAAACAAACAAAAAACTCACTTTCATATTATTGTATATGTATTTTTATAGGTACATTAAAATAAAATATATATTTTAGTTAGGATTGATGTTAACTTATCAAACTCAAAGCTACGGATGAAGATCTTTTAAAGAAAATAAGTTTCCGTCACAATCATAAAACAATAATGATATAACGAAATGGAAGAGGTAGCTTCACATGCGCAGTATTTATAATATATTCGTGATCACTAAAAAAGTTAAAAAACATCGCATTAAAATTACATATTCAGCTAAGAAATTACGAAATCATAATAGAACTCAAAGCTTTTCTCGATATTGTAGTTTAAATATGCATGTTGTTGGAATTTTCTAGGTCAATCTAGGTAACTGTATTCTGTCTACATTATTCAAGTATAACAGAAAATTTAATCTAAATAAATACTTATCTGCGATATCGAATAAAATTATTCACTTCAATATAATGATTGCTTTATTATTAAAAAGATATGCCTATTTAATAAGCATATCATTTATAGTTGCCCAGCCCCTCTAGCATGACCACAGAAACGCGGTAGGATATGGCGATTTATCATTAATAACTGTCAAAAGACAATGGATTTTGACAGTTGAGTGTCGATAAAACGCTAAATCACGCGATATATATCGTGTTTTGTTGGTCATGCTAGGGGGCTGATTATACTTACGAATATATGTAAATAATAAATTAATAGGAAATAACAACAATTTCTTGATTACTGATTCATATGTAAACCCATATTTTACTGAGGATTGATCATTGGGAATTTGGGAATGGTCATAAAAAGATTTTAAACATTTACCTCTTTTTTGACCACATACGCAAAACTTCACTTATGCGCAATACGCCATATTCGCAAAATACCAACTAAATCTTTCTTTCTTCTTTTTCAAATCTCTTTTATAACAAAGTCTTAATAATTTGCTGATCGCATTATTGACGGGTTTCCATCACAATACTTCATCGAAACTGAGCCACAACATCTCAAAAGTTCCCGAACCAAACAAATCGGTTGGTTTTCTGACCCAACCCAACCCCTCCCATCTAAAGAAAAGGAAATTCCCTGTGTTCCTTTTTCCGGTGCGAGATCGCTCCTGTAGATCCCTTTTAAAATACTGATATCGCAAATATTCATATTTCGCTCAAAACGTCGATTCATTCAACAAGTTCTTGCAGCAATAATGTTTAAAACCAAATAGAAAGAAAGAAAGCAAGAAAGAAAATAGTTTTTATTTTTTCCCCAATAGATGCAAACAGAAACTAAAAAAAAGAATAAAACATAAAAAAAAAAAACCGGCCAAGTGCGTGTCGGGCCACGCGCAGTAGGGTTCCGTAGGTACATTATACCATACCATATTTTAATACCGCTATCATTTTTCGTCTGAAAAAATAACTTTGTTTTTCACAGTGTTTGTATGAATGACAAAGTTATATTTGCGGTTTTGGAAAATGTACTATATCTCGAAAACTAATTACTGTATCTCGTTCAAAACAATTTTCGTTGAAAGTGTTTATTAAGATCTATAGTTTATATTTTTTTTAGATTTTTCACCCTCTTACTTTAAAAGTTAAAGGGGGGGGGACACACATTTTACCACTTTGGCGGCATATATTTTTCAAACGGTTGACTTTAAAAAAAAATAGTCTTAGGAACCTCAATGTCATTTTTAAAGACCTATCTATAGACACCCCACAAGTATTGGTTTGATGAAAAAAAATATTTTCAGTTTCAGTTCCATGTATGGTGAGCCCCCCCTTAATCTTTTATTTTTATTATTTTTGTATAAAAATCGTAAAGCGGTTCACAAAATACACCTGCCTACTAAGTTTCAACTATGTAGTCCTAATACTTTTGGAATAAAGTGGCTGTGACATACGGACGGACAGACAGACAGACAGACAGACAGACAGACAGACAGACAGACAGACAGACAGACAGACAGACAGACAGACAGACAGACAGACAGACATGACGAATCTATAAGGGTTCCGTTTTTTGCCATTTTGGCTACGGAACCCTAAAAAGGAAACTTAAAAGTAAGAATAGAAAAAACATTATCTTAAAAACAAAAACGCGACGTTCAGAGAACTCCACAGCACGTTTGTTATAATATATTGAAAATAAACTGAAATAATATTTTTACCGAATTCAACATTTTGTTCATTTAGTTAATGTGTTTAGTTAATGTATTCCTATTTTTCTGTAATTACACAAAGAAAACTAAAATATCAAGTTACTGAAAAGAACTTAGTAAGCTTTTCAATAAGTTTTGCATGCGAAAAATTAAATTACTCATGTTTTGTCTCTTAAAATTTAACTATTAAAATGCCATACGAACTGCCCTACAGAATGCCTTTTTACCTTGATGTGAGCGAAAAATAGAGATAACGGTAGTATTGTGAGAGGCATAGCTAGTGGACAGAAAATTAAATGATGAATAATAAATTATGTGAACGAAAGCACTGGTAGACACTAAAAATGCAGAGTGCAGTTGGCATAACACACTTCAAAGTTATACAACGATGTATAACTGTTATAGCTTTGAAATTTATAAAAGAAAAAGATATTAATTTATTATGTGACCTATAACGGAATAAATTAACTACATTTACTAGACTTTTAAAACAGGTACCTAAACCGTTCAATAAAATAAAACATAAAATATACATTTTAACGGTCACATCTTTGACAAACGACCGGCAAATGTGGAGTGGAGAAGAAAATTTGATTTCAATCCGAGATTGCGATAATTGGTTCTTACAATAAGAGACGAACAAAGCCCTATTGAAAACGATGTATTGTTAGAGAAAGTATAGCTGGTGCTTAAGTACGTAGATTCATTGTTATATTTGTGTATTACGTTATATTGAAGACTGGTGGAACATAAATTATGAAATAACTGTTACAATAGGCGTACGATTGGGTTTGGATAATTGAAACCAATATGCTCTGATCAGACATGCTTGTCTTCTGACGTCATTCTAACCAAAAACCTTAATCAATCACAGATGAACACCACAAGGCTGCGCCTAGATATATCCAGGTTACTTGGTGACCACACTGGTAAGTGAGTCCCTAGGATAGTCGCCTTGGTCTTATATATGTCGTAGGATAATCGTATAAATCGGATCTTTACAAAAATCCTAGGACGAATGTAAAGAACTGGATAATTGAAATCTAGGATAAATTTTTTTTAGAGCAATTTTTAGGATCTTCGTAAAAATCCTAGTTTGTTTCGGAAAATCGTACACTTGAATGCTGATTGGATAATCTAAGAGACGATTTATAACAACTTCAGTCTGATTGGTCAGAACATATTGCTGTTGGGTTTTGGGGTTATTTCGTAATTTTGCCGAATTTAATTCTTCAATAGAAGTTTTAAGAGCATTAATTAACTCGAAAGTCCATTTAGATTTTGCACAACAATATTGACAAGTGCTGTAGAACTTTTTAAACTCTGTGTAGAAAAGTTGTTTTTAAGATATAACTTCTAAATTTTCTGCACTGATCGAGCCCGGCACTTGTATAACATTCAATTCACTCACTTCACTCATCGTACTTCAATGTCTCTTGATTAATGTGAACACTCATATTTTTTTTAAATAAAAAACGTTAAATTCATACAAAACACTAGAGAAATATTTGACAATAATAACAACAATAACAAATAACCAATCAGAGCATCCGTCAGTCAATAACGATGACGTCAGCCAATCAGCACTGCAAAAAGATGGTGATTCGCGATTTACCTAAGATACGCAGGATTTTTGTAAAAATCCTAAACATTACTCGGATGATTGCAAAAATCTGTCTTAGATTATAATCATCCGGTATTTTACAATCATACTAGGATTTTTGTAAAAATCCTGTTTGTACAATTATCCTACGACATATATAGTCTTTGGTTGTAAGCCTCGCCTACGATACATTCTGTGCGGCCGGTTGCGAACATTCGTGAACTTTCGTTTTACTTGGTTACATATCTAGGCTCTAGGCACCTGTCGGTGCGTAGGCGGCCTAAGACGTAGAGACTCTGAAGTTTGATATTAAACTATGTATTTATTACATTAGTTATCGTAAATTTTCCAATGAAATTAACCCATATCTTTGCACCTCATCAAATTCTATTATATCACACTGATAGTAAAAACATTGAAAGTGTTTTTTTTTTATTAATAAAAGTAAGTAGGTACAATAGTTTAAAAAAATCTGCCATTGAACATTTATTATTAGTGGTATATTAGACGTTTTGAGTTCATGTAAGATACATAATCGGAAATCATTTTCTTACTTATAATACCTTCAAAAAGTAAATTCTCCTATGCTTACATCATTCTAAAGAGGGCACTACGCGATCAATATTGATAGCTCATGATATCCCACTCAGCCCTCTTAACAGCTAGGACGTGACTCGCCAAAGGCCCTCTGAAAGAACTTAATGTGATTATAATGCCTATAAAGGCCTATAAAGTAATATCTAATGCCTCATATCCGCCGTACTCTCTTGTAATGGAGATCTAATATCGTTAAAAGAGAAACGCTTACTTACTGATTCTATAGCAATACCAGATAACTTGTATTCAGTTATACCTAGCACACATACATCCAAAAATAATTATTTACCAATATTTGCTATGACTTCAATCCAGAAGCTTTTTCTTCAATTAGGTATAGTTTTTTATAAAAAATATCAAAAGTCAGAAAACCTAATAGGTATATCGGTCCAATATTCGGATCGCTTAGTATTTTAATTGTTTTATGTATGGTATTTTTACCAACTATAGACATTTACGTTCTCTGCAAGTTATTTTATTACTCTTTGTAAACATATTGTGTTATTTAATTTTAAACTGTCGCTATCATTAGTAGTAGACGATCATTATCTCGCATCGTCACTTTATCAACGCATTTGTATACCTTTATTATACCTTTACAAATCAATCATTTGACTTCGTCAGCAATTAAGAACTATTAGTATTATAAAATAAATAAGTGAACTAAACTTTTGAACACTAAGTTAATTGTGGGCTTAAAATACTCGTATCCTCAGGCAAGCTGCAAAACAAACAGCTAAAATGGTTTTAAACTTTCAGTTTGCCACTAACCACTCAATATTTGAGTTTATATTCAACTGAAACTTTACACTCAGAATTTTAGTATTTAATAACTTTATTTTTATCTCAAAAGGTATCATACTAAGTAAAATATTGCAGGCAGAAATTAAAATGATGAATTTTAATTTCTGCGACGGGTCTGGGTGTTACTGTGTGTAATAAGTATATATATAAAAAAGTATATAAGTGTGTATCAGTTGTCTAGCACAGTCTGGCACCCATATTTACAAGCTTTGCTTAGTTTGGGGCTAGATGAGATGGTACTGTGTGAAATTGTCCATTATTATTATATTAATTATTATTTTATTGTAATATAAGTGTTATATAAAAATGTATGAAATAAAACACTTTTTAACGGATACTAGCGCGGTTTTATTGAAAGTACTTTGGTATTTAGTTGGTATTTGGTTTGATTTTTTATTTTCCCGACGTTTCAGCACCTTTGCAGCTGCCGTGGTCACGGGGGACTGAAACAGCTCGTGAGCCTACCCTCAAGCGATTTTAAAGACGTTCAGAAATCAATATTTAACAAAACAAAAATGGTTTAAGTTAATTTATAATTTAATTTTGTGAATTAATTAATGCTAAAAATAGAGAATCTACTGAAACTACCACCATTTCACAAAATTGGGGGGCTCCAAAAAGAGAAATAGCGAAAGAAAACTTGGAGAGGGAGGCCGACCTCCATCTTTTATAATTATTATAATTTATTTAAAAAAGGAACTAACCGTATGATTAGATCTTACAGTGTGTGTTTAGAGCTTTAGCTTGTGAATGATGGGGTCCCAAGCTGGTGGAATTTCCCAACCATCATCTCACTCTATTGAAATTAGGATATTTATTTATTTCGATAGCGATCAATAAAACCGCGCTAGTGTCCGTTAAAAAGTATTTTATTTCATGTCTAGTGAGCGCGTGAATATAAAAAAAAATATTTGTCAGAAATTTGCTTCGTTATTTTGAAATCTATGTTTGAATATAAAAAATAATTACTTACATTACTTCATAAAGATCTGCAACTTTTAAGGGCTTGAAAAAATATGTTAGGACCGTAGGTGAGCCGTATCTAGGCGAGAAGTGATGCCTGCCTAACCTACCCTATGGGAAAAAGCATTTCGATATAAAGTTTCGTGTATTATTCTTCATCCTAATCCAAGCTAAACCTATTATTTATTCTGTACCTGAACTTTCTTAATGCTATTTCACATTAACTCACAAATGATTCTGAACAATATTTGGCGAGTGTTGTAGGTAGAGGATAGACTCTCTTTGCATTCATGAGCCGCTTTTAGAACTCTTTGTGTATTCCCGTATGTTCGTTTCAAAGCCAAATGGGTCACTGGATTTGCACTTATTCCGGTATTAAATTGGACCAGACACGAGCTTGTTAAGTTCATTATAACGTTGGTTTCGAACCAAGAAAAGAAGATAAGAGAGAAAATAAAAATGAAACTTTCCTTTGGCATGATATTTGGAAGGAGTTTTGTTATTCTATGTTATTTTGATATTCATTATGTTTATACTAATATTTACATTAATTTAAATAAAGAACAGTGGAAAATTATGTATCCTTTTGATCAGCAAGTAAATTCGTCATCCAAGCAAGTAAAGTTATACCTAGGTACTTCTAAGGTATGAGATTATTTTTATTCGGTTTCCTTTGTATTATACCAACTCGAGAATGTGAATACTAAACTAAACAAGGAAGCGATGTTTGAAATTGTTCTGTGCCAAGAATAGATTCTTTGAATTGAATTTAGTCTTCCATTATAATCTTCTGGTTAAGTTACACTGACGTCCATTATACAAGCGTACTTGTATAATGGACGTCAGTGTTAAGTTACCAATTTTACTACTAAAAACAAATTCAAATCGCATAAATACGCCGTTGATATATATGTCGAACTAGGTCGCAGTAAAAAAGCTAACAACGCAATATATAGCTGAACATTTAAAGAAAAAGGTACAGACATGTACTATGGTCAGCAATATCCTGAAAGTAGCTTCATAAATAGCTTGTGTCTGTTAGCTGTTGCAAACTGAGAATAGAGACTTGTCGTTTGTCTTTATGTCGTTTGAAACCATTCTAATAAAGTTTTTTTGTGTTGCATAATAATAGGCTCGATAACTATAAGTTTTTGTAATATCTGGTGATGACAATAGAAACTAAAAAATAGACAGACGAGAAACATATTTTTACGAATACTAAAATGAATTTAAAAACCCAATCAAAATAAAAAGCCTTTTATTAAAATCACATTACAGTCTATGTAAAAAAAGTATTTTTTTAAGCACCATGTGATAGTGCTTGGCCCTTTTTTCACCTGATGTTAAGTGACGATTAGGTTTCTACCTAACGGAAGCGCACTACACCCGGAATCCTCATTACTGAGGAACTGGCTATCTTACTTCTAACTGCTGGAATACAACAATTTTAAATTATTGTTATAGCATCAGACTTAGGTAAGATAGTGGGAGCTAGCCAGGCGGACTTGAAATAAGCCCTACCACCAACCAAACCGAGTACAAATGTATCCCCCTCCTGGGAATCGAACCCGGGACCTCTGCGTCTTACACGAGTGGGCGAACTACTAGACCACAGAGGCGGTTAAATCGATTTATTTCAATGTGGCTATTGAAAATGTTAGAAGTGAATATGTTGTCCATGACAATTTAGGCACAAATTTAGTACAAATGTACTAGCGCATTTAAACATATCCGTGTTTTAAATATGAACAGAACACTGCGTACAAAACTCATCAATTTGTCAATGTTGAATTGAAGGAACTATTGGCCACTCAATAAGGAAAATACGATTCGTATTGACTGTTCACTTGTAAGTTCAAGAGGAGCGACTCCTGACATTTACCTGTCGCTCTCTACAAAGGTCAGACAGCCATTGGGACACAAGCTCACAAGAAGACGAACTAATTATACCTTCTGTTGAGGTAGCATCTCGTCACCATAATATTCAGCGAAAAGGAAAGTACTTACGCGGAGCTAGGTGCCTATGCTCGGCGACCGCGGTCCAACTGTTTGATGATGGATTTAGTAGGATATGAACGTCTATACAAAAAAAAGTTGAGAGTCACAAGTCGCGATAAAAGTTTGGCTGCATGATGGAAACCGATCTGTAGGCTGTTCCCAACTAATATTCAGCTGGGCCAAACTGTCCTTACAAACCAGCTGTGTCTCCGCAAACAATGGACCAAAACTACTTGGGTTAAGCTCAAATTGTATATAGTATAGTTAGCATTACAAAAGTATGTACAGTGTGTTCCTGGATAAAGTGCGATCCTGAAAGGGGGCGAAACTAGACTATAAATAAGTAATAAAAAAATACAAAAAAAATATTCAATCTAATTTCTTTTTTTTTTGCAGAATTGAGATTTGTAATTTTTACAATGGACTATATGTACAAACTAAAATATTTCTTCAAAACTAGTAAATGGATTTTGTTCAAATAAAAATAACGTGATGCCAGATACTTGTTAATTCAGATAGATTGCAAATAATTCACATAAAAGTGATAACCATGATTAAATTCAGCTTTTTGTAAAAAAAATACATTTCTCTTAACTCTTTTTTTCAATAATCTCAAAATTTTTCAAAATTTCGCCCCCAATACCACAAAGTTTTATCATTTATTCACAATTTTTATAATATTAGCTTCCAAACAACACAAAAAATATGCACTTACTAAAAATAACACGCTGGCTATTGGTTAGTTGGTTAACTTTGAAAATTTGAATCAGTGGTTAACTTTGAAAGCTCGTAGCCAGCGTGTTATTTTTACCGACTTCAAAAGGAGGGAGGTACTCAATTCGACCCTTTTTTTTTTGTTTTTTGTATGTACACCGATTAATCGAAGACGGTTGAACCGATTGAAATGATTCAAACGTTATTACATTAGGTAAACTCCCAAGTTGGTCCCATTTTTTAAAATTTTGAAATCGGTTCAGTACTTTTCAATTAATCTTGAAAAAAACACGAAAATAGTATGATTTTTGTGTTAACTACTTCGATGATCAGTCGTATAACTTCTTTGTTCATGAACTGAATAAGATAATTATTTTTTTGTTTGAAAAGGGATATCTTAAGTGTAGTTCTTTGACCGACTTAAAAAAGGAGGTTCGTAGTTTGACCCGCATGTATGTATGTTTCTCCGCGATTAACTCACGTTTGGCTGAGCCGATTATTCTACCTAAATAATATACCTACACTACTTAATACAAAAGGTACCTATACTAAAAATTAAAAAATAAAAAATTGTTTAAAAAAACAAAAAACCGACTTCCAAAAAACCTACCTCTAAAAAGCAAGAAATAATATTCGTAATAATAAAAACACGTCTATTGAAGTCGGGTGGGGCTTTTAGAATAAAAAAAAGGAATTTGTACTCCAGCTCCACCCGACTTCAATAGACGTGTTTTCATTATTACGAATATTATTTCTTGCTTTTTAGAGGTAGGTTTTTTGAAGTCGGTTTTTTGTTTTTTTAAAAAATTTTTTTAGTGAGTGCATATTTTTTTGTTGGTTGGAAACTAGTATGATAAAAATTATGAATAAATGATAAGACATTGTGGTATTGGGGACGAAATTTGGAAAAAAATTGAGATTAATGAAAAAAAGAGTTAATAGAAATGCATTTGTTTACAAAAAGCTGAATTTAAGTCATGGTTATAATTTTCTTCTGAGTTATTTGCAAGCTATCTGAACTAACAAGTATCTGGCATCACGTTATTTTTTATTTGAAAAAAATCCATTCAGTAGTTTTGAAGGAATATTATTTTTTGTACATAGAGTCCATTGTAAAAATTACAAATCTTAATCCTGCAAAAAAAAAGAAATTAGATAGATTTTTTTTTATTTTGATTTTTTATTACACATTTATAATCTAGTTTCGCCCCCTTTCGGGACTGCACTTTATCCAGGGACACACTGTATAACAAATCAACCTGAAAAACGCTTCTTTAAGGTAGTTTTTTATGCCACTACCTAAAATAAAAAAATGAACTTTGAAAATTTTGGTTATTGTGTAATTTTTCAGAAACCGCTTAATAAATTGCTTTTTTATACTTACCAGAAATGAATTCTACATTATTGATTTATCCAAAAATGATACCACTTTGACCTATTAGCTAAACCACAGTTATAATTTGTAGAATGAAGCCGGGAAAAGAGCGCTATTTAACCCGCCGGCCGCCGCCGTATGGAATGGTTTGTAAGGACAGTTTGGCCCAGCTCAACATTAGTTAGGAACAGCCTGTAGATCAGTTTCCATAATGCGGCCAAACTTTATCACGACTTGTTACTCCTTTTTTTGTATAGACGGTAATACCTACTAATTTTGTATTTATGCGAAGCACATAGAACTATTCGATATCGTGAGTCATGTCTCCATACATTTTTGCCTCGATGTTAACTTGACGTAGTGCGACGTCTTATTCGTAATGTTTACATTTATGTTGTACTTTTCGCTAATCCGGCATTCTTCTTCATTCGTATCAATCGCTTATGATACTATCTCATTCGATCGCGCAACTAGAACATTATCAAAGTAAAGTTTGTATCAAAATGAAACACTTGCCTGAACTTCAAGTGAATGATCAATTACTTTTCCGCCCTAAAATACCTAGCTATTATATATTCGCCAGTACCTATTTGATGCACACTTGCAATTCTACACAGAATTACAGAAACATTATATTATTTAATCAATGTGCGTGATACGTAAAGTTAAAGACAAATATTCGATCACAATAAAATAAATCGATTCATATCCAAAACTCTTTTTTTCTATTTTCAATGCCTTGTTTTTACCAGTTTTACAAAAACACAATGGCTTTTGTAGCGACTTCGTAGAACAACATATAAAAATGCTTTTCTAATAATTGAAAATCGCCGTTCAGTGCTGGACTAAAAAGCTGCAAATAGAAACATATTTTCTGTTATTTTTTGCTAAAGGCTCGTGCTATTCCTGGCTATGTAAAAGCATGCAATGTTACAAAGCGACGTATGGCTTTAAAGCATACTCTAACGAGTTGTATTGTAAAAATAACTTAACATCCAATCATAGAGATTAAAGAATGCTTATTAATTCTACTAGCCTGAATAAAAGTATAGCTTTTCAGGTATGTAGCAGGTTTCGTGCAAAAAAATGTTACTGACTAACAATTACATTATGAATTAGTACAAAACAACTCCCACGATCTCTTAATGTACAAAAAGGCTGGAGCACTTTTATAAACCCATCAGCCTTTCAAAGCGGTCAAGTTTTGCTGCGGCACGCAAAATGGTCCATCTTGACACACTTTCAGCACTCACCTGGACAAAGTTGGTCCAATTCAAAAAAATGGAAGCGGATGATATTCAATATATGTCATACTAATTCTACATATTACATTTGCAGTTAATTTATAGGACTGAAGCGATCGAGCACCATTTTAGCTGAACAAAAATTTTTTTCGCGGTATCTGTTTTAATACATAGTGCCTACTTCAGTGTATATAAGGACGTTTTTTTTAAACAATGTAATATTCGTTAGTCAGCCTTATTACATACAGACTGATTCCACTAACCCTTGGACTTTATCGGTAAGCAGGTAACTCATAACACGTGAACCTTGATTGTTATAAAAAGGTCTGAACACGAAGCCTAATTAGCTGTGAATATAAAATATTCGTTATTACCGGGTCAAAAAAATATCACGATATTACGCAGTGCCGTATCAATATAAGAATAGCCTACCGACATTAAAACATAAAAAGTAAAACTGTAACAGTTTGGTGTTAACTTCTAAGCTAGGGTTTCAAAGTAGGTACGGCGCGCCGTATTGTTTACATAGACAACGTTCTACGCTGCTAAATTACGGCCGTAATATGACGGCACTGTTAACCTAGGAAACCCGAGCTTTAGCTTATAGTGAAGTTATTTAGGGGTTTTTTTCGTTTTGTAAATGAACTCGCTGCCTCTTCTGTCGTACACCGCGCGCTACCCGGCATCGTTTCTGAGGTTTATGTGTCAATCTAAGATTATTATTATATGTATGCACCCGCTTTGACTTTATAATATAAAACTTTGGCACGGCCAGGTATAAAATAAATTGATTGTATAGCTAGATCTAAAAAAATAATGCAAAGATAATTCATACTTAATTCCATTTGGTTTATTACGTTAAGTATTTATGGAGGTGTTTAAAAAAGCTTTTTTAATTCTCCTTTTTAAGACCAACTAACCATTCACACCATAGAAATAGAATGTCAAAGAACAACAATGTCAATAAACAGGTGATCCGAAAATAAATGCATACATTTTATATGAGATACGTAAAATATGACTTAGATACATAAAATATGACTATATATGGCAAAGGAAATTAATAAATTATGTTTCATAGTGTTTTCTTCGTCGATAAACGAATAAATGTAGCGAAATTTGGTTTTAGAGAAATGTGTGGCAATATCTTATTTACCTTTGAAAAGTGTGATTATTTGGATTGTTTCTTTTAGTCACATCACAATTACTTAGTGTACAAGACACCATAGCTCCACGATACCTTTATTTTAAATTCTAATTAAGATAAAAAAATATTTTAAGCAAACTGTGATTGCTCATTTGCTAAGCGGGACGCTAGGGGCTCTTACTGTAAAAAATGTTGGCACATGTCACTTGATCCTTTGTCTCTTTTTTACATAGACCGTGTCCGTATGATGTTAACGTCTCTTTTCCACGCTTTGTTGG
Organism: Agriphila geniculea; assembly: GCA_943789525.1. Lineage (NCBI taxonomy): Eukaryota > Metazoa > Arthropoda > Insecta > Lepidoptera > Crambidae > Agriphila > Agriphila geniculea. Next base: position 15,517,811 of record OX038887.1, on the reverse strand, counting down.
TCTTCTTGAGCGCAGCGAAAATTTTTCTATGTCTATGATTCACACACACACACACACATTTTTTCAATAATATTAATTTACTTGCAAACTAAATATTCCTTTCTTATTCGCAATAGAGTCTCCCAAAAAAATTTTGAATAAATAAAACCGCTCAAGAGCGAGTCGGACTCGCGCACCGAGGGTTCCGTACCATCATAATTGCACCATTAAACCACACTGCAGAGTAGAATAATAAAATTAGTATTGCAGTTTTAGGTCAGCGCCATCTTTTGACCGATAGTGGAACTAATGTTAACTTTTTTAGAAATTTGTTAATTTCTAAAAAAGTGTGCAATATTGAGACATCATTTTATTTTTCCTGTAATCTTTATATAAACTGCTATCACATAGAATTATTTCAGATTTTTCTCTTTGCAAACTTCGGAGATAAGGGGGGGGGACGGTCATTTTTTTACATTTTTCATCATAAGTCGAAAACTATGCAGTCTAGAAAAAAACAAAAAAATGATTAAAAACGTGCAAACAGCGCTCTTTTATATGATACTCCACATGCCCTAGTAGTCCCACTTCAAATTTTTAAGACCCCTTTTCAGGCCCTGCTGTAAAAAAGACATTTATTTATTTATTTATTTCTTATTTGCAAAATAGTTGGGCAAATGTCATCTTAAATTATTCCAAATTTCAAGTTCATACCATTAGTAGTTCTCGAGATATCCAGCTGTGACAGACAGACAGACAGACTGAGTCACACCATAAGGGTTCCTTTTTTACCATTTTGGTACGGAACCCTAAAAACATAATATAAAGGAACATTATTTCAGCAAAAGATAACAATAGATGAAATGTGAAAGCTTATGGAACCAGGGGGCCGTAAGTTCTGTACTGTATTGTAGGGAACGTCTAGATCGCCTGTAGGCACAACAAATCAAACCGCTGATTCAAACTGTTCGTGATCACGCAAACCAGGTATAAATTGTTGAAATGACGTGTTCCGTCCTAGACTTGTTTTGGGTTGATAAAATCTAACGCTTTTTCAGAAAGTTTTACATCAGATGAAAACAGATTTTATTTTAAGATTTTTTTTTAATCTAAATTAATATTTGAAGATTTTGACTATGACTTAAAATTGACCAAAGTATAGAACACTCAACCTAGAGGAGGACCTTTGTATTAAGTACTCGTAACATTAGAAATTAATAAATAAATGTGAGTATATCAGCAAAAATAACCTTTAAATATTATCATGAAGATTAATTATCTCAAGTTAAGGGGAAACACCAACGCGAATTCGGAGAAAATAAGCGGAAATGTCAAAGTTCTATAAACCAATATATATGACTCAATGTAATAATGTTTGAGAGATAACAAAATATAAGCTTGTCTTTATTTATGAATGGGAATTACCTTCATTACACCACGCCGCAGAATTTTGATGGGATACATTTTTAGGTAAGTATTTTTTTCGTAACGTGGGTTGGCTTTGATGTCGATTTTTGGAACGATAATAAAATGAATAAATACCTAGGAAAACTGTGGGAGATAAACACAAAGACAGAAATATAACGTATTACCGCCTCGTAACCAATTTAATGTGAAAACCTATAATGTAATAAATAAATAAAACATGGTAGAAGGAAATATTCCAAAAAATTCCAAAAACTCGCGAGCTCTCTGGAAGAGTATGAAAAAGACCATAGATTTTAATAGCAAGCATACGGACTTACCTGCTGATATTTGTGATGCTGAACTTATTAATAAACATTTCCTAGATATTCCAGGTAATGAAGATATTGTGAATTTGGAGCAACTCAATTATTTCAAGAATCACCGATTTGGACCTGGGATTTTCAAACTGCAAACTGTTGATGAGAATACGGTGCTTAAAGTAATTAAAGGTATAGCAACAAACGCTCAAGGAGTTGACGGCATCAGCTTAGACATGTTCATGCTCACCTTACCCCATACCTTATCCACGATTACGTCTCTAATCAACCGGTCTATATTAAGTGGAGTGGTTCCAGATATTTGGAAGAAGGCTATCGTCAAACCAGTTCCCAAGGTGAGTGAACCGAAGGAGTTCAAGGATCTGAGACCGATCAGTATTTTGCCTTTTATGTCTAAAATCATAGAGAAAGTGGTGTGTCTCCAGCTGCTGAGTTTTTTAGAAGAAAATAAAATCTTACCCAGTAAACAATCGGGCTTCAGATCTGGCCATAGCACGGCGACTCTACTTCTTGATGTCGTTGACGACATTCTCGGGGCCCGTGATGTCGGTGAGGGAACAATTCTGGTACTACTGGACTACTCCCGTGCTTTTGATAGTATAAATACGAAATTACTTATCTCTAAGCTCTTGTACTATGGGTTTGACGATGCGTCAATCAAATGGTTCTCCAACTACCTCGAGGGACGTAGCCAACGAGTTGAGGTGTGTAATGAGGCTGGAGGAACTAGAGATGTCTCTACAGAAACCCCTGTAAACAGAGGAGTCCCACAGGGATCTATTTTGGGACCTATTTTGTTCATACTATATTGTTCTGATGTTGCTCCTTTAATACAAAATTGTAAATTTCATATGTATGCGGATGATCTCCAGCTTTATATATCTTTTAGGCCAAAGGAGACAGCACGAGCAGTAGAAAGGCTGAATCAAGATCTGAAGCGTATAGCCGATTGGTCAGTAAAAAACAACCTGGTTATTAATCCGCGCAAATCAAAATACATCGTTATGGGCACAAAAAAGCAAATTCAAGACATAAAAAACTTAGACCCGAAAGTGCAAGTTGGAGAAAGCTTAGTCGAACAAGTAGACGAGGCACGAAACCTTGGAGTGTTGATGGATGGAAGTCTGAAGTTTGAGAAACATGTGCAGGAAACCATAAAAAACTGTTACTACCGGTTAAAAGTTCTTTACAGGGTCAGGCAGTATTTAACTACTGAGCTTCGTGTTTATTTTTGTGAGTCCTTAATACTGTCCAGACTCAACTACGTGGACACAGTTATTGGAGGATGTCTCCTGGCTCGTACAAAGAAGCTTCTTCAGCGAGTGCAGAACACATGTGCCCGCTACTGCTTTTCGATCCCCCGCAGGGCACACGTTACACCATTTCTGAATCATGGTGGTCTTTTGAATATGGATTCGCGTTACAAATACCATCTTGCCAGTCTCCTTTTCGGAATAATTAAAGAGAAAAGTCCTCCTTATCTTTTTGAAAAGCTTAGGTTTTCACAGAGGCCAACTCGAACAGCATACAAACTTATTCATACGAAACACACCACGGTTGCATTTCGGGGCAGTTTTCGTTACGCAGCCACACGATGTTGGAATAATATTCCCCCGCCAATCAGGAACTCCGTGTCAAGGCATACTTTCAAAACCAGATTTAAAGCGTACCTACTGGACTTACAAAAAAGATTGTAATACTATGTATTGTCGCAGAAAACATAATAGTATTGGTATTGTGTTTTATTGGGCCTTTTGTGTTTGCGCGTACTGGCTGTTTCAAACATCTGCTCGCAAAGTTAATACGTTTTATTTTCAATTTAGGCTTATTTGTTATTGTGTGTTATTTGTTACTCTGTGTTACTTTAATATAACAGGTTAAATAGTATCTCTGTATAGTTCTAAGTACAATAATTATGCTGCTCCAACGCTCTCTACTCTCAGGCGACCGCTGAAAATCAGCGTCGTGGTGCAGTCACAATGTACCGCGACACAATGCTGAGTGGAAGCCTTTTGGCACATGCTTGTCTCAAGATTACCTAGTTTTAAGTTAATATTGTATTTCTTATGTGCTAAATAAATATATTCTATTCTATTCTATTCTAAATATTAACTGACTATTTTTTACAATCGGTCAGACAGTTTTTTTCTGATAGAAAGGTACCGTATGTCCTTTTTCTACCCCTCACATAGGGTTCCCAAAACTACTAATATCGTGAAATAATTATTTGGTTCCCGCAGTAGGGTGGTTCCACTCATGATTACAAGCAACTTTTACTATGGGGCCAACCCTGATATCGCGAAAAAAAATCAGCATTTTCATACATCAAGGTAGAGTAGGTATTGCGCTTTTGTATGGAACAGTCGATTTTTTTCGCGATATCAGAGTTGGCCCCATAGTAAAAGTTGCCTGTAATCATGAGTGGAACCATCCCAATGCAGGAACCAAATGATTAAAATTTCAGCGTGTATAATATAGTAGTTTTGTAACCTACTATATTTTAGTCCATGCTACTAATATGATACACTAGGAAAATTATGTAGTAGCCAAATTTATTATATTTCAGCAATACAGCGGTAACACTGTCGGTCGGTCTAGTTATTATTTCAATAATTTCCATTCCATTTCGGCTTCGGAACCGCGTTCGGAAACCTCAAAATAAAAAAACCTCTTCGACTTAAGGGTGTCGTAGGTCGAAAGGTTGTAAAAAACTGTTTCTCGTTAACGAATAAAGGATACTATATTTTTAAATAGATACTGTTTTTTGACCCCACAAATGGAAATCTACTATATTTTGCTTCAAATTTTTTGACAACCCTACCCTGACAATGTGTAAGCTTCATGATGATCAGTTGATTAGTTAAACCGTGAAAGCAAACAAATACACTTACTTTTACATTTTTAATATTAGTTAGGATAACTTTTTTGACGTTGAAGTGCTTATTTTTGTGATTTTGAGTCGATAAATAAAACTATTGTGCCCCCTAGCATGACAAATATGACAATCGAAACATATCACGTAATATAGCGTTTTATCGGCACTCACCTGTCAAAATCCATTGTCTTTTGACAGTTAAACGTGACAAATCGCTACATCTTATCTCATTTCGGTAGTCATGCTAGGGGGGCTTGATTTAAAACTCGATATCTTGAGTATTGAGGAAATCGCGTTTTAAACTTCATCTACATTCAATCTATAGCTATGTAGTTAGTTTATTTATTGATGTTACTATTTTTAATAACTCATGGATTTAAAATCTCACCTACCTATCAATGATTTGTTAAAAGGTTTTGATTTTATACATAAAGGTCGGAAAACGTAAGCCTACTTTGAAGCCAACTTTCATCGGTGAGTAGCCTAAAGCGACAGGCCACCCTCAGCGAGGGTTACCATATTAAGGTGGTACCCTGAGCGAAAGTGGCGCCGCGGTGAATTTTATTTCATATTATAATTCTAAAACACAATTTTAATAATGTTTATCGTGGAGATTTTAGGGCCTCACAGTCTAGTATTTTTAGACGGTATCGTTACATTCTCTAGTAGTCACTGCTAGAAGTAGATAGAAAAACTGCTAAAAGTGGCCGTTTTTGACACATTTGCTATCTACTTCTACGAATGACTACAAGGGCATGTAGTGATACCTTCTAAAAATACTAGACCATGGGCCCTAAAATCTCCACGATAAACATTATTAAAATCTTTTTCTTTTAATAACTTATTAAATAAAAACCTCTGAGGGTGCCACTTTCGGTCCTACAACCGCCTTAAGGAAATTTGATAAATCTGAACAGTAATTTTGATAAAGCTTGACAATAATTAAAAGGACATTTTGTAACAAAATGGAATGTATTAGTAATTCGATTAGGAAATCACACTTCCAGAAAACGTATCTAAATGAAAAATCCGGACATATTAATAGGCCAAACTAGTCCAGACAGAAGTTCAAAAATCTTGATTTATCCGGACAAATCCTGATGTATGGTCACCTTACAATCCACCGCATAAATGTCACAGGGTCATATAAACAGGACCCCTTTGAGAAAATTTCACTATGAAATGTTATGATAAAGCTTTTATATGTAAATAACTAGTTATAATAATTTCATAGAAGAAAGGTAGGGGTTTTTAGTAAATTTCATAAACTTCGTCAGCCACATACATAAGATAATGGAGAACATAATTAAAATTTATCTAACAAAAACATATTTTTATAATTTGCAAAATTTTTCGTAGCCGTAGCTAACTCTTTTGCAACTTAAATATTTACACAGTTCAAAATTCAAAATAATTTATTCAGTCTAGGCTGTTACAAGCACTTGTGAATATCATAGAAGCTACGCCATCGGTTCGCAAACCCTAAGCGGGAGACCTTGTAACGAGAAGAACCGGCAAGAAACTCGTCAAGGGCTGCTTTTTTCTCCCTTTATATTTCATACAGAGTCGTCAAGATTGAAAAATGAGCTCCACATTTAAAGTGAGGTCATTTTCCATCACAATAATTATCAAAAGGTTACACACAATAGGTAGGTAAGTTAAAATTAAATATCTACTACATTCAGATAGGTAATCGTGAGAGTAAATAACTTTCAACTAGTTTAGAAATCACTCCGTCTGCTACTCTAACCAAAAGCACTTGATACAAGACATAAAAATAAATACGCATTTCTTACAATTCAATATGCGTTAAGATAGGTACTCAGAAGCAGACCCATTCCCACTGGCAGCACCCGTTCACGAGCATGACGCATGGACCAGCCATCGCTTCGCTCAACCATATTTGAGGGAACGTAACGACCCGCCCCACACGACACCACCGCAGAAATGATTAAAGAGAGCATGACATACTTACGAGGGTGGTTTGATAAGTCCGTGACTTTGTAAAGAAGAAAAAAATTTTTAAAGAATATTTTGTTTTATTTTTCTACATAATCTCCTTTCAGCTCTATACACTTCGACCAACGATGTTCCAACTTCTTCAACCCATCCAAAAAATAATTTTTATCAAACCCTGAAAAATAGGCTCCTGTTTTAGCTATCACTTCTTCATTGGATGAATATCTTTATCCACCAAGCCATTTCTTCATGTTTGGGAAGAGGAAAAAGTCACACGGGGCCAAATCTGGTGAAAACGGGGGGTGTGGCAATAGGTCGTATCGCAATTCCACAAGTTTTGGTGTTGCGGTTGCCGACGAGTAGGCCGGAGCATTGTCGTGATGAAATAAAACTTTTTTTCTTTGCTAGATGCGGTCTTTTCTTCAGCAGCTCTATATTGAATCTATCCAACAAAGCAACATGGTAAGCTCCGGTAATTGTCTTGCCTTTCTCCAAAAAATCGATGCAAATAACACCTTTGCTGTCCTAAAAGACAGTGGCCGTCTCTTTACCAGCCGAACAAACAGTTTTTGCCTTCTCCGTGGCACGTTCACCGGTAGAAGTCCACTGTTTTGACTGTTGCTTCGTCTTTGGCGTATATGATGGACCCACGTTTCGTCAAGTATTACGTACCGACGAAAAAAATCACTTGGATTGCGGTTATACAAACCTAGCATTGTTTAGAAGTTGTTACACGAGTTCGATTTTGGCCGACTGTCAGCAAACGCGGCACCCATCTTGCAAAAAGGTTTTCCTGCCGAGAATATCGAGCAAAATATGAAAAATTCGTTCGGTAGAGATGTGAATAGAATCAGCTATCTCGCGTATCTTCACTTGACGGTCTGCCATAACAATGTCGTGGATTTGCTAACAATATCTTCAGTGGTGACCTCAATCGGCCTTCCTGGGCCGTCGGCGACAGTTGTGGTGGTACGACCACAACGAAATTCAGTAAACCACTTATAAACCATTTCATGAGATGGAGCAGAGTCCCCATAATATTTTTTCAGTTTATCCTCCGTCTGCTTAATGGTTTTACCACGTAAAAAGTAGTATTTTATCAATACGCAAAATTCGTTTTTCTCCGTTATAAAAGAATATCCCGACCTCACTTGCATAAATCCTTCCATTTTTTTTAATTTCGCGCCAATTTAAAAAATGCAACAGCATAAGCTCAGTAAAGAGTTCTAAATTAAGACAGGAAAATTTGAATTATGAAAAAATATTGTATTCAACCTTAAAGTCACGGACATATCAAACTGCCCTCGTAGGCTACCCATCCTTTTTAGATCCAATCCTTTAACATAAACATCGCATGCAATGAGACTAGCTTTTTTAAATTACCACTAAAATTGTATTTCCCGTTTATAGGACGTAACATTTCCTATGTTCACCCAATAAAAGATTTGCCATACCATTTCCAGGTTGCGACTTTATAATTGCGAATTTTCTAGTTCCGGTGTTACGATGTTTTGTTGCACATATTATTTTAAAAAATATCGTTAATTAAACCTGTGGAAAAACTGAAAATTCAAAATATTCTTCATATTTTTTTATTACTGGTAGTCCCCAAACTAGGTAGGACAAAACTGGCAGAAAAGTCAAAAGGAGTTTTTTTACACCCCTCTTTTGTTTCATACAGAGGGCTTTTTGTATACTATCAAAATATATATTTTGTTGAACAAGTCAGAAAAGCATGTTAGAAGCTAAGCTTTTTAATAAAGGCTTTTTTCGTAAAGAGCATAATAGATCTGCTTCATCACAATAGAATCATCACGAACGAAATTTGTCGTGTAATAAAATGTAGCATCATTGAAAAGCTTTGTTGAAAGCAACGATTTTAAATAAAAGACCATTGAACTTATTTGAAATCTTTCAGATTTTTGTAGATATTTTGTTGCTCATGTTCAGAAAATATATTTTTCAATATTTTATTAATATCTTTTACGGTACCTATTTGAAGTGTTTTTTATAGAAACGAGAAACTTTCTATTTGTTGTTCAAAGATTTTTTAATATGATAATGTAAACAGTGGGTATATTATTATATTACATTCTACATAGATATAACTTTGTATGTATATTGAGTGCATGTGCAAATAGTACTTGCAACTTTCTCATCAGATAACTGCGTCTATATCGTCTATTATAAAATGTGTGTTAAGTACCTAAGTTTACCTAAGTTAAGTACCTAAGTTTGTAGTGTAGGTAATAAAAAACATGAAGTCAACACACACCGAATTGTAATTCACGTAGGTATGTATCCAAAAATATTTTTAATCAATAAAACCATATGGAAATCATGGTATAGCTATCCCCAAAATTGTATAATAGCGAACGTCTCTGTAATACCTTATTTCCAGCATTTGTTCAGCAAACCAATTAAAAACTTTTTAATTTATTTCGAGGACGAATGGAAGCTTCAGGTGACAAAAGACTTTCCAATGAAATGGATTTAAAATCCAAAACAAGTTACTGATTTAATAATTATTTCTGTCGGTCAGCTTGTTTAATAAGACTTTGTTGTGTCAGTTTTGTCAAATTTATGGTTTCACCTCTTCTGTTCATTTATCAGAAAAGAAAAGTCAGAAAAGTTTTATTAAAAATACCAGTACGTGTAAGTCTAAGGAAGCAAAAATTATAATAGGTTAAAATTATTTAAAAACGTTATTTTGTTAACTACTTGTCAACTGAATACGAGCAACATGCAGGTATCTTCGCTTGTATGAGAACAAAAAGTTGGTGTTATTAACACATAATAAATTATATCGTCACACGGTCCATTTGGTGGGCGATTTCGTATTTATATCCATGTGCGGCATATTATTATCGCTGCGGGTAAATGAACATCTGTTTGGTAATTCAGTGGGCGGTCCATTCGGCTCATTTCGGCCCGGGAAACAGAGCATACTAATTGACACGGTCGGGTTAGTACACTAGTGTCACAGGTTTGTAGGGAAGGAAAACTAAAACGTTACTCTAAGTCTAAAGTAACGTTTTAGTTTTCCTAAAACCAAATCTAGCCCTAAGGTTAACATCGTACCTAGATTTGGTTTTATCAAAACCAAAGTGAGTAAAATAGTGTCAAACTGACAAACGGCTTTTTTGCATGTAATAGGGAATATGCATCAATTTTTTTTGTATCAAAATCGAAAGTTTAATGCGTGAGAAAATCAACTGTATTATTAAAACTTGTTTGTTTGTTTGTCTTGCGTTTTTTCTCTGATATAGTTACTTGAAGTTAGCACGCATCAGCACCCGCCGAAAACGCTCTATACAAAACGGACATGATTTGTGACGTCACTTGTCACGTTTCAGGTCATTTTCAGGAGCGTTTATTATGGAGTTAGCCAAGAATTTTCAAATATCTCCCTAAATATTGCCTTTAAGTATACAGGGTGAATTTTTGAGACGGTACATTAAGGGCAGATACCTTAACCATTATAGTTACAGGAATACGTTCCTAGGAGACCATCCATAACCTTTTAAGATATTATGAACTGTATTCACAGATTTTGGAAAAAAATTACGATTGGCAAAAAAATGCTAAAATACCAAAAAAAAAAATTTATGCCAATCGATCCTATTTCGTGTGGGGATCAAAAAACTCTATGGAAACATTTAAGGTTCTCAAATTTCTCAAATTACTCAAATTTCAGTTGGCCTTAAAGAGCACTTTGATCACAGTAAGAAATAGGATCATTTGGCAATAAAAAATATTTCGAGTTGGTTTATCGTTTTTCAGTACAAAATGTATTCTGTCGTTTCTAGTACTCATACCTTAAATGGTTCCATAGAGTATTTTGATCCCCACACGAAATAGGATCGATTAGCATAAAAATATTTTTTTTGGTATTTTTGCATTTTTTTTGCTAACGGTATTTTTTTCCAAAATCTGTGAATGCAGTTCAGAATATCTTAAAAAGTTATGGATGGTCTCCCAGGAACGTTTTCCTGTAACTATAACGGTTAAGGTACCTGCCCTTAATGTACCATCTCAAAAATCCACCCTTATAATAATATGTCATACAAAATATTATTTCTTATTCGATATTCTATCTGACTGTTAAGTGCATTATATATACCTTATTAAGAAAATCTAATCCAGTAAATTAATTCTGACTTTGGATAAACAATTTTTGACCTCCGAATTTGTGTCACATAAGTGTTTTTAAATCAGTAAAATTATCTGAAACTACTAATTATATAATAGATTCAAATAACTGTCTGCTGATAACATAAAACAAAGGCAATATCATTTTTACCTACAAAACTTCTCGGAACTCAACATCTAAAGCTAAGTCTTTTTTCTGGAAGTTTAATGAGTTTTGTTACTCATTATAGAGACTTAGGTAAAGTTAGAATCACATGTGTAACTTTTGTCTTCAAGATAAGGCCCTTAGAAATCTTTTACTACAAATACGTGATTATTACCTACTGTGAGATTTTCGACCAAATAAATTGGATAAAGAAATTCTGAATACAGCTTTGAGATGTGACAGAAGACGTATCCCTGTTGATAAATGAAAAGGGATGATGTAACTCAACAATCAACCTGTCAAAAAGTAGGCATGAGGAATTTACTCTGACTGAAAAACCTACTATCTTATCTACCTACCTAACTCTAGGCCTACTATTAACATCCTCCTGGTTTTAGACATTTGGGGTCGGCGCAGCATGTTTTTTTCTTATACATCTCTATCACTCGTCATCAAACAACCTTATTTCTAGTCATATCAAATTTTATACTAAATATCCTTCTTTTAATGCCTTCCTCTACTCTATATACATCCAATTTCATGCTCAAAACATGTGATAAGATCATCAAATATCTCTTAACCTACAAGGAATAAAAAGTTCTTCGCCTTATTTTTAGACCATTGAGATATACCACTAGATGTACTGAGAGAAATAGGTTAGCTCTTAGTAAAGTGTATGTGGGCCGTAAGCGATTTCAGTACCAATAGATGTAAGAAGATGAATTTATGAAGGGATCAATTTATCAAATCTGGAGGTATTTCGTGACAGTACCTAAGCTTAATGTGTACCTAATGTAATAATGTCTGTTCACACTTACACAATGTTTTTTTTTTATATGAAAAATTCTGCTGCGGATTTTTGATTGGAGTTGTCTTCAAAAACAAGCAAAAAAAAAAATACTACTTAATCTGATCTAAAATAATCTGGTGGCGAGTCGAATTTTTTCTATAACTTGTTCGCCGAATGAAGCTAGTACGGAAAAGATGTGCTTGCACACAATTGGACGCAAATAAGAGGCTAAATCCGCGTTCACAATGAGAGTCAAATAGGGTATTTGACAACATTGAAAATATACTACAAATTGTAGTCATCCTAACAGATAATGGCGTAAAAAACGTATTCAACTATTTTACTAAATTAAGTCTATTAAGTGATTAATTTCACCTAGAAAAATGCAATAATTTTTGATTTTTTTTCTGTGGCGAAAACGCTCTTAGATGACTGATGACGTCACTTGCCTGTAAATAAATATGGCTTCAGGCGTTTGACACGACCATAGACTAAGGATCCGCGATTGATGGCTGTCAAATGGCAGGATATAACAATATTTACAGGCTAGTGATGTCAACAAGTTACGTGTCCAGCGCCATAGCGTTTTTGGCGCGGTTTCAAAATTTTAAACTTTAACATTGTTTTTTTAATGAAATACATAGATTTTTCCTGAATATCAATGTAGCGCGCTTATTACGTAATAAGGAATAATTTAAAATGGTTTTCCAAAATTAGTCAAATAGCTTTTTTGTAAGTAATTGTTTTATATATTTTTTTATCATCATTGACATTTTTAGTGAATCGGGTAGGTTATTGAAATTTTTTATGGACATGGCAAGCGGGCTGGACGAATGGTGTTTCATATAAGAATCAGGAAGCGTTAATTTATTTCTGTTTCTAAGATTATGTTTTTTTTATTTGATCATCTCGTTTAGTGTAAAAATTTGGGTATTTTCGAACGAATTTACATATCTCTAGAATATAGATGCAGGGTAAGGTCAAGATTTTATGTTTTTCAAAGTGAGGTTTGCAGCTGTCTGATTCCTCTATGTTAACAATGATTCTAATAAGTTTCTTTTGAACTGTCAATAAACTTCCGACATCAGTACTAGACCCCCATAGGATGACGCCATAGCTTAGCCACGCGTATGCATACGCGTAATAAGTTGTTATTGCGGTGGCTACGTCTGTTGTTTTTTTTATTTCTCGTAGTGCATACATAAAGCTATTTAATTTTCGGTGCAGTTTTTCTACATGAGGCTTCCAGCTGACGTGGGTATCAATCACTAGACCTAATAATGTGTGCTCTTTTACTGTTTCTAATGTGAAATTGTTGTTATGTAGTTTTATATTGAATTCAGGTTTTTGATAAGGATGGAAGGTCATTAATTTTGTTTTAGTAAAGTTAATTTGAAGACCCCTGTTACTCGTTGCGATTTTTTTTCTCAAGTTCTCAACCAGTCACAGAGTGACACGATTGAGTGTGACTCGATGAGAATATAGGCGACTAAACGGAAACGGCTGTTATGCAATTGTTATGATGAATTGATGAGTATGACTTGCAGGACAAGGATTCGAATCCGAATTTGCACCGACCGAAAGCATATTACTATACTACTTACACAACAAAAAAAAAACAATCTACTACGACAAAGCGCGTTACGAAAATGACGTGCATACGCCCTAACTAACCTAACAATTAACAAAACTCGATTCGGTTTTTATTTTATTTTAGTAATGTTGATTTTCAAAGTAAATTTTTAAGCTGCGTCTCTACCAAAGAAAAGTTGCCTACTTTTGTGTTGTCAACACGTGTTGGTGACAAAAGTTTCAGAAATTACCTTGTGTTAGCAACAAAAATTGTAAACATTTGTCGGAAAGGAACCGTGTTTCCATTTTTGGCAACATCTGGTAACATCAAAGGAATACGCTTGTTGCAGATATTTTTCGCTCTGTGAAGACGCCTTGTTTGAAACATTAGTTGTAAACAAACATGACTGTCGCGTGGTCGAACGAATTAACAGATACGTTGATTGATTCACATACAAAGAGTATTACGGGACTCAACTAATAAAAACTATAAAAACAAATAGTTCCATCCCTCCTCCGTGTACTTTTCTTTGTTTGAGGCTTTATTGTACCCAATAATTAAGCTTGTTTTTTTGCACAAAATAATAAATACAGCAGCTGCTTGCATAATATCATCGTCGTTTGAAGACATTTTAGTTGACAACTAGCTGTCTCCAACATCCTGGTGGAGACAGCTTGTTGTCAACTAAAATGTTTCTTAAATTGTTGGCGACTTGGTGTGGACACAATGGGAACAAATGTTGGTATTTTCTGGAGAGTTGCAAACAGTTGGAAACACAAAAGTTGCCAAGAATTTTGGTGGAAACCCACCTTTAGATTTAAAAAGTGACACTTATAAATTGTCATGTTATAGTACTATTGAAATCATAATAAACTATTTCTGTTCCAAGCCAGGGCTTCAAATACCGTTAAAAATTGGTAACGTTAAAAAAATAATGTTAAAACTGGAAATTAATAACAGTAAAATTGATAACGGTAAAACAGAATTTATCGTTAATTTTTCGTTTTTTGATAACGTTATTATGTTACTGTATAAAAATATTGAAAAGCAATATGTAATTGACGTTGACGCCGCCGCGCCGTGACGTGATCAGTCTCTCTCTACGGTAGATACTAGGTAGTAGAGGTACCTACAATACACAATACTTTTAAAATTACTATTAAAAATAACGTTATTTTTAACGATATCAAGTAACATAACCTTAATATAACGTTAAATTAATGTTATGTTACTAGGAATCGTTAAAAAAAATAACGTTATAGAGGTATCATATTGAAAATAACGTTACGTAACGTTATTTTTACTGTTAATTGGTAACGATATAAAGCCCTGTTCAAGCATTACATCAAATGACAATATAATAAACAAATAAACAAAAAAACTCTTTCACTTGAAATTAAAATAAAAAGTAAAACGTAAATTATAATTCTATATTTCTATGAAAGTATTACACAAATTAAACGATAATATCGCGACAGCAACATCAAACAAAACAATGCAGGTACCTCTACCTACTCCCCTTTCACAATTTCAATCTTGTCAAAGTATAATACCACGACCCAGTTAGTTATAAAATAGGGCGCATCGTGTATAAACAGCTATAGGCACAGTATAAATAATAGTATAGATAGGTACTTTATATAGGACACTCGTGTGAACACTCCGCCTTAGGCTTGCACCGAAGGATTAGCGAACGTACTCGATATCGTACACACGCAAAACATTTCACGAGTTATACTAAATGGGACGTGTACAGATAAAACATTATCGATTATGTGCATGTCGGCTTCACTTTATGACTTTTTGCTACATTCAGGTACCAATGTTTGTTTACTAAGACCTTATCGGTTTTGATATGAGTTAATTTAAAATGGATTTAAGTATCAAGAGGTATTCAAACAAGTGTGTGATTGAAGCGTTTGTTCCACGCTTTTAGTATTTAAAGCTCAGTTTTAGTAAAGAGCATTGTTAACAGCCCGCGGCAATTTCGCGGGAGCGGGAATAAATCGCTCATTCGCATGCCTTAAGCTTTCGCCATGAGCCAAGACTGTAACCCTTGTTGCGACAAAAAGTTAAAAACGTGACTGAAATCAAAATAATTACCACCTCACAACAAACAAACAAACGGACCACGGCCGATCGAAATTCATTATCAAACTTCGGTTATCTTTCATTTATCTTCGAGCACTTCACAAAGAGAATATAATTCCAGGAGCTACGCAGACGCTTCAACGTTAAAACAGTAGTTACGCCAGAACGATCGCGAAAAATTGCTAGTTTATGTCAATACCTACTGCGTTCTGCGGCATAAGAAGGGAACGTCTTAACGAACCTCGTACCACCATAAATACCTGTACACTACAAAGCGTCCATGCGACGATTAGCTGGAAAGCACAAAGGGCACTGAATGCACAACTGAACACACCTGTGACGCTGAGTAAGGACATGATGGGCCGTTCGTGGCCCGGCTGGCCCGTCGACCGGGGCGGTCGGCGGGGCCGGCGCCTCACCGGCCGCACCGGGCGCGGGGCGCCATTTCTCGTTCGCGCCCGCCGACCGACTGCCGCCCGGCAGAGACTATCCACCACTCGCCGATACTAGCCGCCATTCGACGACCCCTGTCGACATTTTCCGAAGACGCACGATTTTCCACGATCCACACCGCCGCGCAAGCGCAGAAGCTACACCCTCTGACATCACCGGCACCCGGATTATTTTCGCCCGGCGAGGTAAATACCCTCACATCGATCGGGCCCGGTTAAACTTTATGCAATTATTGCACTGCCCTACTCTTTAGTGATGCAGTTTTGATGATCAACTCGTCCGCCAGTTCAACGTACCTGTGCGAAAATAGTTGCCAGACAATCTATTTTTATTAATTTTGAAGTATAGCATTCGTACATAATTTATAATAAAAGGCTGTTGTGAATAATCTTAAAAAAAGATAACATAAGTTTACATTTAAGAGTACCTGCAATTTATGCTAAAATAACTTTAAGTCCATAAATTATCAAAGAAGACAAATAAAGTAATAAGTACCTACTTTTGTGAAAAATCTTTTCCAAATAAACATAATCATGTATTAATAAAATAAGGCAGTAAATCAACGACAACAATGAACCAATTACCCAACAAAACCCGCCGAAACAAAATGATCACACGGCGATGAGCGCCTCACGCAAAAGCTTCATTTGTGGAATCCGCAAACAACATCTCTAATCTTTTCAACTTTAATTGGACGTAAAAAATTGTTGGAATGGATGAATCATAAAAGGAGCATTTATTTTCGGTCTAAGTACAACAGTAAAAACGTTTTTCTTTTCGTTTTTTTTACTTTCTTTAGTTAGTCTCCTGCGCATACATATTTAGGGCTGATTTTCAGATAGAGCTTTTTGATAACGTATATAATGCCGCCAAATCGAAAATTATTTTCATAATGTTTGTTTATCAAATTTTTTGAATGACTTTTATATTATTCGGATTATAATTTAACTGACTCATATCTGTTATCTGAGTATTGAAAAATCATCCCTTAAACATTGTTTGTTTCTACTTATGAGTATGAAATATACATTTCTACATGTTTCTTCAAAACGACGTTTGATAGACTACTAGCTAGTGTTTCTCTGGCTTTGTTTATTTATTGCTTCATTTCATAATTAGTCTTAATAAATTTATAACAAAAAATGACTAATATAAGCCATGGACTCGGCATAATATCATTACCAAACTAATCAGGACCAACAAAGTTATTCACGACCATTATAGTGTAGGTCTCAGATTTCCAGATATTGAGCAGGCGTGCCTATGTCAGCCCGGAATGTGCTCATAAGCCTTCCAGGCGCTCCTACACGTGATCCAGATGTCAGATGAACGAACTCATCCGCTTTTAGCATTTCATATGGAACGGAATAACTGAAACTCGAAATGAGAACAACATTCTTTCTGGAGATTGCATCAGGAATAAATTGCATCCTTACTTATAATATTATAAATACGAAAGTCCGTTTGTTTGTTTATTTGTTTGTTTGTTTGTTACGCCTTCTCGTCTTAACTACTTAACCGATCACCATGAAATTTTGCATACACGTTCTTAGGGGCACAGAGAAGGACATAGGGTACCTTTCATCACGAAAAAAAGGATTTTTCCCGAAGGATAGCAAAAAACTTTCCACGCGGACGAAGTCGCGGGCGACCGCTAGTCAGGAATAAATAGATATATTCCGTTTCTGCCGTGGTTGCATCTCAAAAATTTAAGCAAATTTTTAAGCGGGTAGCTTGCTATGCTAAGCCTTAAAAGCCATTTCTTAAAATAGGCATACCGAAATCTTTGTTTGTTGTTGCTGTTTCTTGGTATGTAAGTGTAATGTGTGTCAATTTCATGTCATTCATTCATTCAAATCAAATGAGAAAATCTAAGCAGAATCACATTTTCATTTTCGTAGGTAAGTACTATCTTGTACGTACAATGCGTGCACTATGGCAAAAAAAAATAACCTGCATAATCAAAACATTGTACTGTATCATTATATTATATTATATTTATAGAAATAGTTATAATAGTCATTTTATAAATATTTATGAAGTGGGTACTTAAAGACATTTTATTTGCTCCAGTTCAATAAAACTTAAATTCCTTAAAATCTTTCAACATAGGTACCTAATGTACATTTACTTCATCTCCCTTGTTACTAAATCCTACTGATGTAGAGCTTACAATATCGGTCGGAAGTTGTGAATTACCTGCTTACACTCGTACTTATTATCAATTTTCATACATTTCCAACAAACAAGTGGGAAAGCATGCAGAGCGAGACTGCTGGTTCTTTCTCGTGCAATGTTTTTTTTTTTTTTTTTTAATGCCAATTGATTACTTCTGATTTTCCTTTTGGATGCAAAGTCCGTTGTTGTACACAACAAGGCTTCATTACATAATAATCTTTGTCAATGAGTTGTGTTGTGCCATGAGTTACGTAACGCGCACGTGGTTTTCGCGCCGCCAACCCCCGACGATGATTTCCGAAATCACCCGACGCCTAAAATCGATTGGAACGAGCCCGCGTGACGTCACGCAATGACAAGTTATTTCTAACGTACTATAGTCTACGCCTTCTCAAAGCAACCTGCACCATCAGTAACCGAGTTAAGATTTCAAATTGTTTGAAGGTAGATTTACTCTTAGGCTGTTTCTGGAGTGTAGGCTTTCGAAGGAGGCACCCCCCTTAGGAGCCTGACCCATATCCGACGCTGCCGATGCGTAATGCGTATGCAGCTTTGTACTATGCTGGCTATGTATATAGGAGGTAACTTCGCAACCTTCCAATTCCAATGTCAGTGGGTAAACAAAGATTTAATGTCGATATAGAAAATATTACAATATATGAAAACTTACGACTGAATAGTAATTGCTACTGGTTCGAAAACCTGTTGTAAGATTTTAAAAGCATTCCAAAAAATAGGACTAACAATATTTTATTTGGGACCAAGTTTACAATTCAACATCGATAGTTCGTCCCATACTTGAATCATGGTTGAAAGTTTAATAACCACTCATAAACATATTCTAGGCTGGGTTTCAGTATCAGTGGGGCCTATCGTGAAATATTAAATCAAACAGCCGGTGTAGCGGCATATGAAGCAATAGCTGAGCTTGCGCTAAGAGCGAACTATAATTTAGATCATATAACACGTGTAACATAAAGAAGAACCTTATCTTCAAGTAATATGTTACAAAAATAATACATTGCTTTTCATAGTCTGTCGTAGCAGTTCATGTGGTACCGCTACGTAATCTCGTAGAAGCATGCTACGAATATCGTAGTTCAGTTTAAAAAAGGAGCTACGCAATATATAAATATTGCAATTCATGCAAGTTAGGCAATTATTCTGCATAAACTTTTTTTTTTTTTCTCTTTATTTTTAAAGGAGCTTTTGTAATAAAGTTACATGTCAGCCCCATCGTAACTATAATTTCATGTGGGGATATGCACATAAATTAAACTAATTAACATTATTCGACCTCATCCTGATACTTTGTGCTGCGAACCTGTAAGTCAACACAGCTGCTTCAGACGTAGGGTCCGAAAGCGCACTCAGGAACACGCCAACATCAAACTGATTGACTTTCAACTTCGCGGCTAAGTCCTCACGTAACGTTCGATTCCTGGCACACTCCACTAGCAAATGTTGGACATCTTCTATTTTTTCACACAGGGTGCAATCAGGAGAGCTAACTTTTTTCATCAGATGTCCAAACTTGTTCAGTGGGACGTGTCCGGATCGCAGTCTATGAGCAATTACAATCAAAGTTCTACATAACTGAATATTGCTGAACCAAGGAATGTGTGGAGGCTCAGATTGCACCACTCTGTACCAGATACCAGAGGATTTAGATCTTTCATCGAAATCAGTTTTCCATTGAGTATGGCAGATTTTTTTGTATTTAGGAAGAAACTCTTCATAGCTTGGTGAAACCTGTAGCGGTTGTCCTTGTGCAGCACCATGTTTGGCTAATCTATCAGCTTCTTCATTGCCAGAAAGTCCGATGTGTGACGGTATCCACTGCAATATAAGCTCATTGTTTCCCTGGTTCAGCAATTCAGCCTCCTGAAGAATAGCATACGCTGACGGAGTGCCTCTGTGGCCAGAAGCGCACCCAGCGATATGCTGTAACGCGCTCTTACTATCAGTCAGGATTACAACATTTTGGTATGACTGAGTTTTTATGTAATGAAGTGCTTCCAAAATAGCTACAAGCTCCAACATCATAATTGAGACTGAAGCTGAGACCTTAAAACTCTTTCCACTTTTACCGTAGGCATCGAAAAAGGCCGCTCCCGAGCCCTGAGCACACTTTGATCCATCAGTATATACTTTATGAAAATTCCAGTATTTATCTCCAATTTCCAGTAACACGTCACTCCTCAATACATTAATCTCGTTATTCCTTTTTGGCAATTTCACGCAATCAAGCTCAGTATTTATAAATTTACCTACTTGGAAATTGGAGATCCATGTAGGAAGGGTAAACATAGCTAATGGATAGCTCGAGTATACATTTTCAGCCTTTGTTTTATTATATGTTGATACCAAAAGCGGTTTTTTCTTATTTTGCCAATACCTATTAGAGCAAAGTGTGCTCAGGTTCTCTAAAAGTGACAATATTGGGTTATTTACACAAGATTTAGTTTTCAAACAGTGTTTGAAGGATAAAAATAGTCTTCGCACAGCCAACGACGGAATGCAGAGCTCACACTCCATGGCCTGAATTGGAGTACTTCTAATGAAACCACCCACGACTCTTAACGCCTGATTTTGTACCCTATCAAGTTTAGACACGTGTGTCTTCGCACTGCAATCATACAGAAAGGAGCCGTAGTCAATTCGGCTTCTTATGAGAGAAATGTATAAACGCCGGAGATGTACTGGGTGTACACCCCATTGGGATCCCGCCAACACCTTAATTAGATTGACAAATTTTAGAGCCTTTTGACAAGTCTCATTAATATGTTTTGACCAGCGCAACGACCTATCAAGCCACATACCCAAATATTTAATATTATCTGTACATTCCAAAGGTCTCCCCTGAACTGTTAATTTAACTGTAAGTTTTTTATGACTTCTGCTAAACACACAAATTTTGGATTTTTCTGTCGACAGCTCTAAACCAATATCGCTTAAAATAATTAATAATGAGTCAAGAGCTATTTGAAGTTTTAATTCACTATCGTTCAATTTATCACTAGTATATAAACTTAGCTGTTAGTTTTTCAATGACATTTTGAATGTTTATTCAAAGTAGGTAAGTACCATCATCTTTTCAAGTTTGCCAAATACCTACAGCTACAGTGATGTGCAATAGGTACCTAATTAAACAACGAATATCGGCCGATTAGCTCGATTCTTTTTTCGAAGTAGGCCCCTTGGCCCCTGAAGAATTTCTGTAGCTTGTGTATATAAGTAATAGATCTTTACTTATGAAATTGCCAATTTGTATGGAGATTTTTTTAAAAAGTAGATTTTTTATTCTAACTTTGTTCTTTTAACTGTGAAGACTTAATGTTACAAAACTTTTATGTGTGTGTTTGAACACTAAGGGCTGTCTCCACGAGCGAGAGAATTGCGACGATGTAACGTATTTCCATACAACTATCGCCGCGATAACATCGCCGTGTGTAGACAGACACGCAGTGTATAGAAATACGTGGCACGGCGATAACATCGTCGGCGATTCTCTCGCTCGTGGAAACAGCCCCTAAGCTAACTTATTAATTCCATTAACTAAAAAACGAAAAAATCGGTCTAAAAACATTAAAACGGAGTATTAAAAACAAACTAAAAAGTAAAAAAATTAATTCCTCTGTAAATATTTATAACCGTAATACCCTATACAGAAATTTTAAACCTAAAAACGTGGGGCGCATGCTATAGAATATAGATTGACAATAAAGATGATAAATTTTACAAAACGCGCCCTTGTACGAATTAATTCATCCAAGAACGCGCCCCACGTTTTTAGGTTTAAAATTTTTAGGCTTAAAATTTCTAGGTTTAAAATTTTTAGGTGTAAAATTTCTGTATAGGGTATTAGGGTTATAAATATTTACAGAGGAATTTATTTTTTTACTTTTTAGTTTGTTTTTAATACTCCGTTTTAATGTTTTTAGTCCGATTTTTTTGTAATAATTTAGTCCGTTTTAAAAACGTGATTTAAAAAAAGTTTTTGTTTCAGTAAATTATTATTTTCTGCTTTTTAGTTAACGAGCTAAGACAAAAAAAAAATTGTTTTAAAAAACAAAAAACCGACTTCAAAATCCCACTCTACCTCTAAAAAGCAATAAATAATATTGAAATCACTAGATACGCATTATCATTGTAATAGTAATAAAACACGTCTATTGAAGTCGGGTGGGGCTGGAGAACAACTTTTTTTTTATTCTAACAGCCCCACAAAATAAATTCCT
The DNA here is from genome assembly GCA_943789525.1 of Agriphila geniculea. Lineage (NCBI taxonomy): Eukaryota > Metazoa > Arthropoda > Insecta > Lepidoptera > Crambidae > Agriphila > Agriphila geniculea. The sequence continues at coordinate 15,495,630 of OX038887.1, read as the reverse complement.
CTGTTTTTTCCTTTTTAGTGTAAGTACTTTCTGTATTCAGTAATAATAATAATAATAAAACGCTTTATTGCACACTAGAAAAAGACATTACAAAGAAGAAAACAATAAACATAGACAAGTACACAAAAGGCGGCCTTACTGCCTTGTAGCAGTCTCTTCCAGGCAACCTTGAGTAGAAAAATATTAAAGGGAAGAGGACAGATGGGGAGTGAGTGCAAAAGTACTAGAAGGACAACAGATATAGATGTACATAAATAAAAAAGAGAGCGAAAAATGTGTAAGTATATAAAATGAAAGTTGAAAGGGAAATATGAGAAAAAGGTGGTATTAGGTGGGAGAAAGGAAATGTCTTCTAACTTGATCCTTGAAAGATCTTAAGGTACGAGCTTTACGGATGTCCTCTGGAAGTGCGTTCCACAAACGGACAGCATGTACAGAGAATGAATAAGAAAGGAAATCAGTGGAATGACGGGGCATATCGAGGGTGAGATTAGAAGAAGAACGCAGAGTACGTAGTGAGGAAGAGGATCGAAAGTCGAAAGATTCTTTAAGATAAAGTGGGGAAGTTGGAAGGAAAAGAATAGAGTACAGGAGCGTAAGAGTGTGTAAGTCCCTGCGCCGACGAATAGGGAGCCAATTAAGCTTTTGGCGAAAGTGAGATACGTAGAGTATTATTACGTAGATACGAGAGTATTATTATATTATCTAGGTAGATAGAAAAATCGGTTTGGCCAAACGTGAGATAATCGCGGACAACCATGCATCCGGGTCAAACTGAGAAAGGATCCTCCTTTTTTGAAGTCGGTTAAAATACCAAAACCTTGTCCTAAGTGTAACAAATACTTTTCTGACCAAAAAACCGCATCAAAATTGGTTCAGCTAAACGCGAGATAATCGCGGACAAACATACATACATAGGAGTCAAACTCAGAACCTTCTTTTTTGAAGTCGGTTAAAACATTGAAATCTTCTCCTAAGTATAACAAATACTTTTCTGAAAACTGTATCAAAATCGGTTCAGCCAAACGCGAGATAATCGCGGAAAAACATACCTACATAATACGAGTCAAACTCAGAACCTTCTTTTTTTTCGAAGTCGGTTAAAATACTAAAACCTTCTCCTAAGTGTAACAAATACTTTTCTGAAAACCGCATCAAAATCGGTTCAGCCAAACGCGAGATAATCGCGGACAAACATACATACATACATACATACATACAGTTCAAATTGAGAACCTCCTTTTTTTTGTTTTTTGAAGTCGGTTAAAAAATATACCATCTCCTACTCTCGCACTCGCACTCGTCAAGACGATTCAAACGAGCCCAAACTCGATGGGGTAACATGGTTTTATTAAAGAGTTCCTGTGTCCTTCTTCCGGCTCCATCATCAGATCCTGAAAATTATTTCCCAACAAAGTACTCGTGAAGATGATTCAAACGAGCCCAAACTCGATGGGGTTGCATGGTTTTATTACAGAGTTCCTATGGCCTTCCTCCGGCTCCATCATCAGATCCTCGGATACTATTTCCCATTAAAGTACTCGTCAAGATGATTCAAACGAGACCAAACTCGATGGGGTTGCATGGTTTTATTACCGAGTTCCAATGGCCTTCTTCGGGCTCCATCATCAGACCCTGGACACTATTTCCCAACAAAGTACTCGTCAAGACGATTCAAACAAGCCCAAATTTGATGGGATTGCACGGTTTCAATGTTGAGTTCCTATGGCATGGCCTTTCAGCTTCATCAGACCCTGGATCTCATCTCCCATTAGAGTACTCGTCAAGACGATTGTAACGAGCCCAAACACGATGGGGTTGTGTGGTTTCATCACAGAGATCCTATGACCTTCTTCTGGATCCATCATCAGATCAGCTCAATGACACCATAATATTGCATTGCCTTCCAGTTCTGACCTATGTTCAAAGTTTCAAGTTTCTAGCTCATTGGGAAGCTAGTAGAAAATTGTTCACAAACTTTGCGGAGAAACGAACAAACACACAAACGAGAAAGCAACCTAATAAAAACGTGTTAAAAAAATAAGCTTTGGCTAAGTTACAACAGATAAAGGGGTCATTATTTTTTACTAACAAATAAAACCGGTCAAGAGCGAGTCGGACTCGCGCACCGAGGGTTCCGTACCATCATAATTGCACCATCAAACCACACTGCAGAGTAGCATAATAAAATGAGTATTGCAGTTTTAGGTCAGCGCCATCTCTTGACCGATAGTGGAACTAATGTTAACTTTTTTAGAAATTTGATGATTTCTAAAAAAGTGTGCTATATTGAGACATCGTTTTATTTTTCCTGTTATCTTTATATAAACTGCTATCACATAGAATTATTTCAGATTTTTCTCTTTGCAAACTTCGGAGATAAGGGGGGGAACGGTATTTTTTTTACATTTTTCATCATAAGTCGAAAACTATGCGCCCTACAAAAAAAAATATTGAAAACGTGCAAACGGCGCTCTTTCATATGATACCCCACATGCCCTAGTAGCTCCACTACAAATTTTTAAGACCCCTTTTCGTCCCTGTTGTAAAAAAGATATATTTTTTTAAGTATTTCTTATTTGCCAAATAGTTGGGCAAATGTCACCTTAAACTTTTCCAAATTTCAAGTTGATACCATTAGTAGTTCTCAAGATATCCAGCTGTGACAGACAGACAGACAGACTGAGTCACACCATAAGGGTTCCTTTTTTACCATTTTGGTACGGAACCATAAAAAGTATCATTCTTAGTATACTCTTTCAAACAAAAAGAATCATCTAGATCGGTTCATAAAGAAAGAATCATGAATGAAAGAAAGAAGAATGATACAGACAGAATTAATGGTAACAAAAATGACAGTATTTTCAGGATTTCCTGAAAAATATTAAACCGATTTCAAAATTTCAAAAAATGAAACTAACTTGATATCAAACCTGATATAATAACGTTTGAATCATTTCAATCGGTTCAGCCGTCTTCGAATGGTCAGTGGACATACATAAAAAAACATATATCCAGACGAACAGAGAACCTCCTCTTTTTTGAAGTCGGTCAAAAATATCAGCAATTTCCTCCTAGGTAAACTCCTAATATTAGTCCAGTAGTATGACGTCTTTGATGCTATTCATACATAGTGCATATATAGCGATCGCCTACTGGGAGCGTTCAAGTTTTACGTAACGCAATTTTTAGAGATTTTTGACTTATGATTTTTTGAAATATGAGCATCAAGGTATACTTCCTCCACAGCCAATTGGACCGTTTCCCTTAAAATCTTGGTGATCTGAGTGAAAGATAAGGGAAATTGTTCCATCAAGACATTTGAACTATGGAGGAACGTTACCAGGGTCACTGGGATGCTCACATGATGGCGGACAACTGTTGGAGCATTAAAGACAGCCCTCACGAACAAAGTCAAGCAAGAAAATCTTATAAAAGATTTTTTTTGTGATAAGTAGTGGTTGTTTCTCTAATGGTTTTCTTAGAAAAAATAATTTTTCATTAAAAATGCGTTTTAATTATATCTCAAAATCTGAAGCTCATACAAACAATCTGACTTCAGATCTGAAATCAGCACCTCGAGAAAGTATAATATTAGTCATAATATTTCATGCAACAAAAATGCTGTTCCCTTGTGTAATTGGTGGCTGGTTCTAATATAAATACCTACTATTTGCCGTACGAATAAACGAATTTACCTGCTGACTTTTTCAGTTGGATTTCGGATTTCTTGAGCGAACGGTCGATAAGAGTGGTTATTGATGGCTGCTCCTCTGACCTCATGGCTATAGAAGCTGGAGTTCCTCAAGGATCCGTTCTTTCCGCAACGCTTTTTTTGCTGCACATCAACGATCTGCTCATGTCCGGAATTGTTGGGTATGCAGACGACAGCACGGTTGCGGAGAGGTATTTGTCCAATGCAAAGGCCAGCAGGGAAGAAATTGGTTCCTTGAGAGAGGCCATGGTGGAGCGGACGAATACGACTTTGAGTCTTGTCTCCCAATGGGGCGACAACAATTTGGTCACTTTTAACGCCACCAAAACGCAGGCATGTCTATTCACTACAAAGAAGAGTCCTCTGAACTTGACTCCTACTTTCCGAGGTGTAACTATACCTGTCACCGACAATCTCGATCTCCTTGGCATAAAGTTGACTTCCGATCTCAACTTTGGTGACACAATCGAGTTGAAGGCTCAAACTGCGGCCAAAAAACTAGGCATCTTGAACAAGGTTAAGCGATATTTCACGCCGGGACAGCTTCTAACTCTTTACAAAGCGCAAGTCCGGTCGTGCATGGAATATTGCTGCCACCTGTGGGATGGGTCCGCAAAGTACCAGCTAGCCGCACTCGACTCGGTTGAACGCAGAGCCAGAAAACTCATAGGGGATAGTGCCAGGCCTCCTTCACTCGCTCAAGGTCGCGCGATAAGCACCTACCGCTAGCCGTTCGTTCGAACGAACAAGTGAGCAGCAGGGCCGCCACACGCCCGCTTGCGTAGTCGCGCGGCATCTTATTCCCTGCGTAGATATTGCTTCTTTATAATAGTAACAATGTCGAATCAACATTACTGTGCCGTGTACGGATATCAAAATCAAAAAACCAATAAACAATTGTCGTTTATCACATTATGATATATGCTACGCAGTTCATTTAAAAGAAGTCAACCCTAACGTTGCGTCGTCAGAAAAGGTAAGAGCACGCGATAGAAAGAGAGGCCACTACTAGGTGAACTGCGAGACCTGAATAGCACTTTATAGTGTCGTAGATAAAGTCGCTATTTATTTAAATGAATTTGCCAAGTGCTGCTTCTGTACTTGTATTATTAGTTATTCTGTGATAGTGCGCTATTAAAAACCAAGCTTCACAGTCTTTCCCACCGCCGTGAAGTAGCTTGTCTGGCGGTGTTCTACAGACTATATTTCGGAGAGTGTGCTCTTGAGCTGCATGAGCTCATTCCGCCATCCCCGTTCTACCATCGGACATCCAGACGCACGGCGGGGTTTCACCCCTATTTGGTTGACATTCCATGCATGCGCACGAAGCGTTTTTCATCTTCCTTCTTAATGCGCACAGCCAGGGAGTGGAATTCCCTGCCTGCGTCTGTATTCCCGAAAGAATATAACCCAGCGATATTTAAGGCACGAGTGAATAGGCTTCTTCTTCTGGGCAAGCTCGCTTCATCTTCGGCCTCTTCTTAGCCTCATGGTTCTCGAATGTGGCCAAGAGTAAGCCCATTAATGTAAAAAAAAAATATATATTTTTGTCATGGTCTGTCACTGATAATAACATTTTGTTGTATGTATATCTTTTAATTAAATATATCATTTTTATTTAATTAATATTTTTTTCTATAATTAATAAAACTAATTATTAAATAATATTTATATTAATAATAAATAATAAAAAAATAACCTAAGTACATACTTATACTTAATAAAAAAAACAAAATAAAAATAAATGCGAAATGAGAATCTGAAAAAAAAATGAAAACAACTTGATAACTCAACTCAATTTTATTCCAGTTTAAAAAAAACATGTCTTTTAATATAATACAAAATAAATACCTATTAAAATCAAAACAATTAATAAATAATAGACTTACAATAAAATCTATTTGGTGAATCCTGTGATATCAGTAGTGCTAAAGTCTTTCATAACTGCCCATTTAATGTTTTAAAATTAATTGATTATCTTAAAATACAATATACAAAAATGCAAATGGAGAAAATTTTGGAATATTTCATTGCAATATAATTTTACTTAGGTATAATATAAAAATTAGATTGATATATGGGTATAAGTAAATTACTCTTGGAGTACACACAATATCACTGTGCAAGCAGGTTTCGCTTTAAAAGCAAACCTTTTGCTCTGTGATTTTAATATCATTTTATAAGTGACTATAATAATAATTCCTTTATGTGATTTTAATTACTTTCTTCCTAGTTAAAACACACTATTAAGACCTTCAACAAATCTTAAATATTTCTCATGCCTGTTTGCATAATTATCTGCATCACTCCCTCTTTCATCAATAAACTTCTTTTCTAAGTTAATTAAAACATTAAAAAGCACACTAGAATAAATCCTGTTACTGTCATACCTTACAATCTTAGCGTTTCTTTGCCTCATATCGTCTATAATACATTTTTCACAACTGCTTTTAACAAGCACTCCATTCTGCCTGTTTATAGCAAAATGATCATACATAATACTCATCACCTCATGCACAATAAATCTCCTGTGATACCACATAGCTTCATGATATCTATAAAACCTAAGCAATTCAGAGTTTAAAGCTAACTCATAAAACAAAACCTCTAATTTTCTACAAACAGTAACATTATCCAGTACACAATTACAAGTTTTATTAGTATAACAAAGCAATAAGTTTACTAAATTATCTTCAGAGGACAATAATAAATCCTCTTCTGAAGTTTGTATAGTAACATCTTTAGGGAAATTGCTTGCCAAAGTTCTAACAAAACTTTTTCTAAAATTGTTACTGACAGTATTTTCAAACGCATTCCATCTTTCTGCAGTAATGGAAAATATGTTTTTGATACAAAACTGTCTGTAGTGGAAACAACTGTAGTCAGATACATGCTTGGCTGTCCACCTCTCAGAGAAATCATACTCTTTCACATAAAGAAAGTGTACATCAAAGTTTTTATGTGATTGCAGAAGTTTCACGAGCCACATACGATGGCTCCAACTGTGGTAGTTATTGGGACTCTTTTCTGCGGCCAGCTCACAGATATAGATTTCATCATTAACCAGGCTTGTGATGTGGTTACTTTGCAATGTATCGTCTGAAATAAAATTTGAATGTATATTTACCAATCTTAGTCAAAGTTGTCTAAGTTAAAGTTGTCTCTCTTAATATTTCATTAACACTTCAACACCCAGAAAATGAGACACAATCGATTTTCTATTGTTGTCCAGACGCATGCGGCCACATGGGCATTGAAGAATTAAACATGAGGAGGCCGCATGAGGCCAGACAATGGAAAATCTAGTCTGTGTCTCATTTTGTCTGGCTTGACGGGTTAAGAAAGAAGTAGGTAAGTTAAATGTGTATAATAATTACCTTTTAATATTTCTTGCAAGAGCCATCTTCTATATGCAAAGGCATCATTACACTTTGGTTTTCTTGAAAGTACAAGTTTGGAAAATTGCAATTCACTAGATTTCTGTAGAAAACAGTTCATTACCATCTCTCGTCTTTTATTCCATAAAGTATTCAGGTCTGGGTTGATTAGCAGTGTTAAATTGAGTAACTTCGTCAGTCTGTCAGCATTCGTAGATGAAGGCTTTTGAGCTTTACGTTTAGGTTTTGCAAAATATTTATCCATAAGCTCCGAATAACAGTACATGTATACATGCTTCACACACCAAGATTCTAAGCCTAGACAATTCTCCAAATGGAGAACAGGTGATTTATTTTGGAAATTCGCTTCCACTGGGACTATATCAAATGCGTATCTGAAAAAGATGGAAACTTAGAGTCATTGTGTTAATTGACTAATCATTTGAACAAAAGTCAATTATCAAAATATATATTTACAACTCAGCATTTTTCATCATAACATTGTCGACGTCTTTTATGATTTTCTCAACAAGAGCGAATTTGTCTTCATCCATGATCGATTTATATAGCACTTCACGTAAATTTAAAATACTCAATCTCTTTTCGTCTTTAAATTTTAACAAACAATTATTCTTTTAGATTGAGATCCAATTAACATTCTGTCTGATTACATTTCACAAAAATAAAGCAAAAACGGCAAAGAGCAACAAACGGCACGCACACAACGTATTTACACATTTTTGACATTAATTAACTAACTGTCAAGTCAATGTGCGCTTTTATAATTCTCGACGGCCCGGCACGGCACGGCCCGGCACGGCACGGCTCGGCACGGCAGCGGCGACGCCGAAAGACGCTTTTAGGCCGGCCACACACAGACGGAATAACGCAACGGAATTCCGTACGTACGTGATTCCGAACGCAGCAGCTGCATACAAAATCTATGGGCTGCCACACACAAACGTGTTTTTTCCGTACGGAATCTTCATACATTGTCGAAATTACGTTCGGAATTCCGTTACGTGATTACGTCTGTGTGTGGCCGGCCTTATAATTTCTGCCGTCGCCGGCCGTTGGATGTTCAACACAGAACACTCATAGCGAAGAAGTTACTATTTGTACATTGTACAGTAGTGTCGTGGTACCTACTTTTTACTTTAGAATAATATATAGAATAAAAGTTGACCTTCTCTCTCTAGATATTTGTTATCTTTATAATTATTTCATAAAATAATAGTTTACCAATACACAACGTGTAACAGAAAGAAGGTATCAACTCGAAAGGAAGTCAATGTACTCGTGAATCTGAACACTTCCAACAGAAATTTTCAAATCGAAAATACAATTTTGGACTCTCCATAGAAAATTTGAATTTGCCGCCAACATTTTATATAGGGAGGGACATTCAAAAATTTTTTTTTTCTGTTGGAAGTTTCAAGAGTACATTGACCTCCTCTCGGGTTGATACCCCCTTTTTGTTTATACGTTGTTTAATGATTATATTACAATGTAGGTAGGTAGAAGGTACTTACTTAAATGATAAATAAATCTTTTAAAAATCAAAGAATATATTATATGTAGCTGGTTTTCATTACGTACATACTTACCAAGATAGGTAGGTATGTACACAACACATTATTTAATTAAGTAGGTAACTTCCTACTTAAGTAATATCTAGGTAATTATTTGTTGAGATAGGTAACAATATTTAACTTTGGTAAGTCCCCTATTAACGGTATTTCCACCGTTGTAAGTACCTAGTTATTCCGATCAGTATCGAAATAACTGTTTGTCGGAATATTACATGGCATACCAACAACAACACATTAACGATATTACGCTAATATACTAGTTGTGCCCTTTATACACGCTGTATATTCTTTGCTCTGGACTCACACTCACACATATGAATCCTTGTAGCTACGCACTACATCGTAAAAGTTCGACGGCAGCGTAGGATTTGGCCGGCCGGCCACCGGTAAACCGTGCCGGTTTGCCGGTGCCGTTGAGGAAATATAAAAGCGTCTCCATATGATTCCATACATTTCACTTCCCTGTTGTGCCGTTGGACGGCTGCCGGGCGGTGCCGTGCCGGGGGCCCTACCGCCTAACTCAAAGCTTTAGCTAGAGCGATAGCTAGACTATATCCATCCTTGTCATATCATAACACGATGACAAGGACGGACAGTGCACTGACGTCATAAACCAAAGCCAGAGTCAAAGCGAGAGAGTTAGGCGGTCCGGCGGCGGGCCGTTGAGAATTATAAAAGCGCACAATGGGTGCATTCCAACACAACAGTCCGCAGGCTGATTATGAATTAAAAACCACCTAGCGACCCGCAGGCTGATTATCTAATTAAAAACCACCTAGCGACTAGTTGCAATTCATAGATGATAGTGATCCATTGCTACTTCTTTTTGGATTAAAATAAAAACATACCAAAGAAAAGTAGCAGTGTACAGCTTGACCATAAAGAGTTGAAATTAAATAAAATGGAACTAAAAATTTTTAGTACTAAATGTAGTCAGTGTTGCCAAATTATTCGTGATTTTGACGTATTTACATAGAAAGTGGCGCCCTCAATTTACGTCAACTCTTTATGGTCAAGCTATATGTGGAATGAAACCGGTCGCTAAATAGTTTCTTTTTAGATAATATTTGTATTATCTAAAAAGGCTGATTATCTAAAAAGAAACTATTTAGCGACCGTTTCATTTGATATAAATTGCTACTTTTCTTTGGTATGTTTTTTTTACCCCAAAAAGAAGTAGCAATGTATCACATTCATCTGTCAAATGAGACCGGTCGCTAGGTGATTTCTAATTAGATAATCAGCCCGCGGTTTCAGTTCAATGAAGTTAATGTTAACTGTAAATTGACAGATGTATGTGATACATTGCTGCTTCGTTTTGGGACAAATAAAAACCTACCAAAGAAAAGTAGCAATGTATTACATCCATCTGTCAAATTACAGTTAAAATGAACTTCATTGTTTTTAGCCGGTAGCCCCGCTGTAGCTTGCTACAAATATGATCGTCATCTCGTATGTGCCTTACTCCTTCTGGCTTGTGAGCTATAAAATCCTTCAGTGACGGATAAACAATTTCTTATTTTGGTATTCAGAACAAACGTAACGCAAGACTTTATGAATGATTGACGTCTGAACGTGGCACTCACGAGATGACACTGAAGATTATGGATGCTGTATTAACAAAAACTAGCTAACGAAAGTCCAGTTTTACTCCTTAGATGCTCAGTGACGCAAAAATAAATAAGATTTAACACTCGAACATCATACAAAACAGAACAGATCTCATAAAATCGAAGTTTAAACGTGGCACACACGGAACCGTGTGTGCCAGTTTTCATTCGTCAAAATATCGACAACCAATCCGTTCGGAGCCAAATGAAGCAGTCTAGCAGCGTTACGTTTGATAAGTGACAGCATATAACACTTCAAATCAGTTCGCGTAACAACACATCAATAGAAAAAGCAAAAACAATATTTCGACCCATCAGACTGTGTGGCCCACAATTAATACTGTCACGTTACGTGAATTTTGCGTTACTTAAGTTGTAAAGCAGTTAATAGTAATAAGAATTTCCGGTACTAAGGATCTAGCTTTATTTGGAACCAATCCCTGCAGTAGTTACAATATAATCAATGTTAAAATTTGCATGAGATTTTTAAAATAGGGTGACAACAATGTACGTACATTGATGGACAGAAAGGCTATAATCGTCCTGTTGGTTAGCTTTACCACGGACTAGATAGTTGTTTTAGGGCTTTGCATTCTAGTGACTTTAGTTACCTAGATATTTATGTAATGCATGTTTAATTTTAAAAAATATGCCATTTTGACACGATTTTCGATATTAGATATAATTTTGCATTGATATATCGAATGAAAATATTTTATCGGCTAAAAATATGGATATATCGAATTAAAAATATCGATCTAACGGTATTTTTTCAACGAACCTAAGGCTATGTTTACATACGCTAAGTAGACGACCGAGTCAAGTAGCGAGTAGAAGTACATTGCCTGGCATATTCATCGATTTTAAAAGAACGTCAAACACACCACGTAATGTACTTCTACTGGAATGTTTGCTGGGCTGACCTGCTGGCGTAATGTAAACATAGCTTAAACATCGTTGCCAGCTCGGTCTCGGCCGAGACTGCTTTTTATTCTCGGTCTCGGTTCTCGGCAGAAAAATGGGTTCGGTTGGTCCCTACTGTTTATCATACAACCTTTAGTTAAGTTATTAAGTTAAGTTTGAGCATAGTCGAGATTTGTGAGACAGACCCTGAATCCTTACTAATATTATAAATGCGAGAGTCCGTTTGTTTGTTTGTTTGTTTGATACGCCATCACGTCCTAACTACTGAACCGATCATCATGAAATTTTGCATACACGTTGTCAACGTTGTCAGGGGTACAGAGAAGGACATAGGGTACCTTTCATCCCGAAAAAATGTATAGTTCCTGAGGGATAGGAAAAAACCTTTCCCACGCAGACGAAGTCGCGGGCGGCCGCTAGTATTTAATATAAATAAATATAAAAACAAGATATATAGATATACTTATAATAATATATTAAGTAGTTGAATAAAATGCATGTCGTGGCAGCTTGTAAAAAGACAACACTGTAGCATGTAAGTCCATCGAATGGGTTATGAGCACAGTGCCTGAAATGCAACATATTATTTCGTTTACAAATCGAAATATCTAAACAGCACTATGTCTCTCCAATGCGTAAGATGCAAGTTTGATCGAATAATGGGCTCGAAAGATTTGTCATCTTTATTAAATATTATAGGAGATTAAATAAGAGTAAATATCCGAGAATTGATCTGGTGCGAGTCGTATTTTTTTTTTGTATATTATTTAGTATTGTATAGGAACTTATTATGTTGAACGAACAAACAATAACTCCATTAGAATTACTTAAACGTACTTATACATAAAATTAAATGGCAAATTATAAGCATCACATGGAAGCAAATTTTAATGGCATTGTCATTTGTTTTTTATTTTATGTAAGGAGAGTTTATAGGTATTTTTATTTTTATTTTTATTTTTAAGGAATAGATGTTATTTATTTTAAAAATAAAATAAGCATTTTAATTTAAAGATTACAAATTGAAAGTGGCTGACCAACATTGTAGGCAGTTTGCTTCTTAGTCAAATATCGTTTTAGGTATTATTGCAGTAGTGGCATCTTTAATTTTAGGCAATCTGCTTCTTAGTCAATTGACCGTATTAGGTATTGTGCCAGCGATGGCATGTTGCATTTTAGGCACTGTGCTCAAAATTGCTTCGAATGTATCATTGCCTTATCTTTGGTGTATGTTCTTGTTAGCTGTTCTAAAACCGCGATAACATATCGTGATCTAGCATCCTCGTTAGGAACCAATTTAGAGTTAAAAGTCCTAAAACTAATGTGCTACGATACGCACAGTCATACAGTCTCAGTAAACTTCAATACGATGTCCGCAAAAAATATACTTCATGGTCACCCTAGCTTATTTACATACTAACTTTAACCTCAAATTACATCGTAAGTACTGCAGTGATTGGTTCCAAATAAAGCTAGATCCTTAGTACCGGAAATTCTTATTACTATTAACTGCTTTACAACTTAAGTAACGCAAAATTCACGTAACGTGACAGTATTAATTGTGGGCCACACAGTCTGATGGGTCGAAATATTGTTTTTGCTTTTTCTATTGATGTGTTGTTACGCGAACTGATTTGAAGTGTTATATGCTGTCACTTATCAAACGTAACGCTGCTAGACTGCTTCATTTGGCTCCGAACGGATTGGTTGTCGATATTTTGACGAATGAAAACTGGCACACACGGTTCCGTGTGTGCCACGTTTAAACTTCGATTTTATGAGATCTGTTCTCTTTTGTATGATGTTCGAGTGTTAAATCTTATTTATTTTTGCGTCACTGAGCATCTAAGGAGTAAAACTGGACTTTCGTTAGCTAGTTTTTGTTATTTCCAGCATCCATAATCTTCAGTGTCATCTCGTGAGTGCCACGTTCAGACGTCAATCATTCATAAAGTCTTGCGTTACGTTTGTTCTGAATACCAAAATAAGAAATTGTTTATCCGTCACTGAAGGATTTTATAGCTCACAAGCCAGAAGGAGTAAGGCACATACGAGATGACGATCATCTACAAATTAGTAATCTGTGCAGGGTTGCGTTCAGAAGCTTAGTGTGCGGTTGTTTGGTTGTTTTTTAACTCACTCTAAGGTTAGGAACGACCAAGAACTTTAACCGCGGATTGCACTAAACTTAAGGATCGCCTAAATCTTTTCTTAACTACAACACGACCAAATTAAAATGGTGTCATAAACTTAGCCGTCATGTAGCTGTCATTCGCCTAGTTATCTTGCTCGAGTTGTAAGATAGAAAAGACTTAGGCTATTCTTAAGTTTAGTGCAATCGGGTGTAAATGTCAATGTCAATACAAAGTCTTCATTTTCCATTTGGAATACGAATAACTTAAACTTTCCTTTATTCAAAATCAAATAAAAACTGTTTTTGATAACCTACCATGATTTATTTCAAAATTAGACACAAAAACATCAAAATACAAAATAATGTCAAATTACATTGACATTTTTTCTATAAACAAACGTCAGAGCGTTTTACAACTACCTTTTTTGATGGTTAAAAGGTTGCAATGGGGAAGGCAACTGTCAAAATGGCGCTGCGTACGCTTGTTCCACGAGAACTATGAAGACAAAGGACTTTTACTTAACAAAATCGTTTTTTTAGTTTTAAAATGATTAAATTTTGTGTTATAGGCTTTAAAAATGTTGGCACTTACATATTACCGAAAATCTGGATATAGAGAAAAAATTGATAAATTCTGTAAGAATAAAAACGTTTTAATTTGGCTTTAAATTCCGGCATTTGCATTGTAGAATAGTCTTTTATATCCATTTTGGGTCAATGGGTCTTTTTCGTTAGCAAAATACCACAAAATAAATACCTATTTTCCCATACATTTTGTTCTGAACGTCTACTGTCTTAGGAACAAGCGTACGCAGCGACATCTACAATTAGCTTTGCGTTGCCAACCCCATTGCAACGCTCAAGGGGCCCTATTTTTGAATAGTTCGGCTGGCGTCGAGCGCTCGTTTCTACTGATTTTCGTTCGACATCTCATTGTTATGAGTCATATGTCGAACGAAAATCAGTAGAAACGAGCGCTCGACTGGAGTCGAGGGATTCAAAAATAGGGTCCCTATTCCCTAACGTTTGGAACGGCGGGCTGATTATCTAATTAGAAACCACCTAGCGACCGGTTGCAGTTCATAGATGATAGTGATCCATTGCTACTTCTTTTTGGATTAAAAAAAACATACTAAATAAAAGTAGCAATGTATATGGAATGAAACCGGTCGCAAAATAGTTTCTTTTTAGATAATCAGGGGGCCGGAAAGTTGTTGCAGTTGCAACCGAACGTCACGCTCTAAGGGTGGGTACCCACTTAGGTTCGCGAACCTCCGCGCTCCGCGAACCTGCAACAGTGCGCCCTAGCAAACATTTTATTTTCACTTTGGTTATAGTGTGTACGTGTGTGAACCAGGTTCACATACATGTTCGCACACGTACACACTATGGCGCACTGTTGCAGCACAGCATAAACAATTTTTTTGGTGCAGGTTCGCGGAGCGCGGAGGTTCGCGAACCTAAGTGGGTACCCACCCTAATGTTTGGAACGGCGTTAGAGCGTTTGGTTGCACTCGGAGCGTAGGTACGGAACGCACCTCTGTCATGTCAGGGTTGCGTTCAGTTAGAGTGCAGTTAAAAAACAACCAAACGGTTGTTTTTTAACTCACTCTAAGGTTAGGAACGACCAAGAACTTTAAATGTCAATGTCAATACAAAGTCTTCATTTTCCACTTGAAATAGGAATAATTTAAACTTTCCTTTATCCAAATTCAAATAAAAACTGTTTTTTTTGCGAAGCTACCATGATTTATTTGAAAATTAGACACAAAAACATCAAAATACAAAAGAATGTCAAATGACATTGACAGTTTTTCTATAGACAAACGTCAGAGCGTTTTACAACCATCAATTTGGATGGTTGTTTGGTTGCAACGCTCTGACGTTTGGAACGGGAAAGTTGTAACAACCGAACGTCACGCTCTAATGTTTGGAACGGCGTTAGAGCTTCCGCACCCAGCCCGCTGATTATCTAAAAAGAAACTATTTAGCGACCGGTTTCATTCCACATACATTGCTACTTTTCTTTGGTATGTTTTTTTTTTAATCCAAAAAGAAGTAGCAATGGATCACTATCATCTATGAACTGCAACCGGTCGCTAGGTGGTTTCTAATTAGATAATCAGCCCGCCGAGCGTACGTAACGCAACTCAGCCCACCGATTACGTATTCTTGAAATCGCAGTTGCATTGCTGCTTTAAGTAAGATAGTTGTCACATTGGTTCTTATTCTTACTAAAGCAGCAATGTCACTGCGATTTCTGTCTAAGTTGATTGCAACAAAGTTAGACAATCAGCCTTCAGGTGCACAGAACCATAGAGAAGGCTATGACCAAGGAGGTTTATAATAGGGAGTGAGTACACTTCAAAAATTTTCACCTATCGTTTAAGGCCGGCCACACACAGACGTAATCACGTAACGGAATCTCGCAACGGAATCCCGATTCGGAATTCCGAACGCAGCGATTGCATACAAAATCGATGTCTGCCACACACAGACGTCAACGTTCCGTACGTAATTTTTTTCCGTGCGGAATTCCACATGAGGGCTCGTGCATTCGGAATCACGCACGGAAAAAAGTCATTCCGAACGCAAGCCTCCCATAGATTTTGTATTGGTCGCCACACACAACCGTTATTCCGTACGTACGGAATGCTACTTTTTTTATTACAGCTCTGGATACCAGACTTTTGGCCCTACTTTTTAATTATTTTGCTAAGAGCGGGTCCATAGCGCATGTTTTGCTCTACACAACAAAAACATCTACACAAAACATTGTTTCGCGAAACATGTTTCTCTACACACGCCGTCTACAGCGATTGCATGGCTTGAGTAGACAAAACTTCAGTGTTGCCAATTTAGCATTTTATGTTAGCCTATTACTTATCATGACTCGAAAATGTATGAAATAAACTTAAAAGTGACCAAAGTTTCAGGTATATCTGAAAATGTAACTTTTGCAAATGTAAAAATGCATAAACTATTAGGCTTCGTGAGCTTTAGACCTCGCGTTGAAAAGTAGCTGGAATTGAAATATTTTAAAACAACTTACACAGAATAGACATTAGTTTTTAGGGTTTCGTACCCAAAGGGTAAAAACGGGACCCTATTACTAAGACTCCGCTGTCCGTCTGTTTGTCTGTCTGTCTGTCACCAGGCTGTATTTCATGAACCGTGATAGCTAGACAGTTGATATTTTCACAGATGATGTATATCTGTTGCCACTATAACAACAAATACTAAAAACAGAATAAATGAATATTTTAGGGGGGCTCCCATACAACAAACGTATTTTTTCCGTTTTTTGGTATGGAACCCTTCATGCGTGAGTCCGACTCGCACTTGGCCGGTTTTTTTAACTAATAAGTATCTACTGTGCAAATAGTTATACACAGTCCTAGGTTCTATCAAAGTCACAACCTTAATAATTTTCAAAAAAAGTTTTGAATGGTGAATTTTTAAGTCTTCTAAAAATAAAAAACAACATTTACTTTGCATCGGTAACAAAAAAAA
This sequence comes from Agriphila geniculea, assembly GCA_943789525.1. Classification (NCBI taxonomy): domain Eukaryota; kingdom Metazoa; phylum Arthropoda; class Insecta; order Lepidoptera; family Crambidae; genus Agriphila; species Agriphila geniculea. The sequence goes on along the minus strand of OX038887.1, from coordinate 15,478,765 downwards.
ATTTGTTACATTTTGATCATTTTTCGTAACTGTTATAACTGTTATATTTCTTTTCCTTGCCTTTTCGAAAAATTTTGAAAAACCTGGTTCAATTGAAATTTTTGAAATGATTTTTAAAGATAAAATTTTTAATAACACTGAGGCTAATCGCAATTTTTTTTGCGGTTAGCCTCAGTGTTAAATCATATTGTTCAAAATTATTGTGGCCAATATTATTGCGTGTGTGCGGCTGGCCTATGACAATACCCTGCCCCTTGACCCGCGCAAAATGTTTTGTGTACGTGTTTTCCACCAGGCATGGAAAGCAGAAACATTGTTTCTCTACACAAAAATGTTTCGCGAAACAATGTTTTGTGTAGATCTTTTTGTTGATTGTGTAGAGCAAAACACGAGCTATGGACCCGGCTTAAGTTATTAGTTATTAGTAAGGCCGGCCTAAGGCCGGCCACACACAGACGTAATCACGTAACGGAATCTCGCAACGGAATCACGCAACGTGATTCCGTACGTACCACCACACACAGACGTTTTTTTTCGTTCGGAATCACGGCTCAGTCAGGCGCCAGACTTTGATGAGTAAACATTGAGCGAAGATGAATTATTTTGACTTTTAATGAATAATTGAAGATGAATAATTAAAGACTATTTATTATTTATATTACGCTTAGGTCAATTCAACTGTTTTTTTGGTTTTTTTTTTTGGTAAAATAAAACTAATAACTTAAGGCGGGTCCATAGCTCGTGTTTTGCTCTATTTATTTATTAGGCACAGAAACAAAATACAATCAACTCTAATAAAGTTGATTAATACTAAATACTAAAATACACTCTACACAATCAACAAAAAGATCTACACAAAACATTGTTTCGCGAATCATTTTTGTGTAGAGAAACAATGTTTCTGCTTTCCATGCCCGGTGGAAAACACGTACACAAAACATTTTGCACGGGTCGAGAGGCAGGGTATTGTCATAGGCCAGCCGCACACACGCAATAATATTGGCAACAATAATATTAAACACTTCTCAATATCGCCCGCAAACACACAATATTATCGTCAATATGCAAATTATTGCCAATAATATTGCAAGTGTGTGGCTGGCCTGTCTGTGGTCATAATGGGCGCATTTTGGTGAGCATGCGACTCTCCGTGCCACTGAATAATTCCATTCTAAAACTACCTAGAAGTAATGTACCGATGATATACGTTCTTATTTCAGATATCAAATCGATTGTACCGGCTTCCCGGCAGAATGATTGACAAAAGCATGTGGCACGGAGATTCGCATGCTTTGAGGTTATGTTTTTTGTTAAATCGTCGAATTCCAGATCAATCTGAGTCTGTACCGGTGGTTTGATGTATTTGTAGCCGTTACATATTCATTGTAACAGCTACAAACACTTTCGTTGCTCATGTAACGCAACAGGGTCAAAGATATCGCGATCTAAAGTTTTAAAAGCATGCGACTCTCCGGCCCACACACTTAAGTCTAAAATATTGATGAAAATTGCATTAAGATTAAAAATAAGCAGGTTTTTGTAATCGTTTGATCACGATAAACGACCCGAAAACATATTTTCAGAATATCTTTACTCGTTTTAGAGAAATTTGCAAATTTATTTACTATGAACAATCACAGTGTAGGGTTACCATATTGTCGGTCGGTCAGAATCATTAGGCTGTTTCTAGAAAATAGACCGATCGGAATACGTCATTTTGAGGGTATAACCTTCAAGAATTCTAAAGTTTATGAATTCTTGCCTGTCGATACATTGGCGGGTCTACCCTTTATGGCAGAACTTTTTATGTCATAATTTTATTATGCATAACAACCAATGGCATAAACTTCATGTCGCAGAAAATCGTTTGGCATACACTCATTTATCATACACTTCAAACGCATAATTTTGTAAGCCAGAATCATCTTTTGGCATACATTTCATATCCATAATAATTAAATAATAGAACCATCATATCGCAGAAAGTTCACAGTCAGAACCATCATATCGCAGACAGTTTATAGTCAGAATCATCTTTTGGCATACATTTTAGAAAATTCATATCTAGAATTATTTTGTATTTCTTACACGCATGTTTCATGCTGCATGCATCCTTACATGAACATGCATGCAAGCAAGTAAGCCTGCATGCAAGCAAACAAGCAGCATGCAACATGCGTGCAATCAATCATGCAGCATGCAAGCAAGCAAGCAAGCATGAAAGCAAGCAAGCATGCAGCATGCAAGCAAGCAAGCATGCAGCATGCAAGCAAGCATGCAGCATGCAAGCAAGCATGCAGCATGCAAGCAATCATGCAGCATGCATGCAGGCATTGTGGAGCTCCGCTCGCTTCGCTCGCTCCGCTGCGAGTGGTCAAAACACTAACCTAACCTAACCTACTGGTAGATGCATTAAAAGTTTTTCTTTATAGCGGGGGGCCTCAGGCCCCCCGACCCCCCCGAGCAGGGGGGCCAGCCCCCCTGCACCCCCCGGCAAGCATGAAAGCAGCATGCATGCAAACAAGCATTCAAGCATGCATGCATGCAAGCAAGCAAGCATGCATGCAAGCAAGCAGCTTGCATGTCGGTTTTGCAGCGATTCGTTCTGTTGTTGACTTTTGTAGCACAACATTTTCAAAAATTCAACATATTGACTTTTTACGACAAATCTTTAATTCAATTTAAGGTTAAAAAGCAATTTTTTAGAAATAACAATATGCCTAGTGACATTATTCTTAATAAAATTCTGCCATATTCGTAGTATACCATGTGAAAATTATACCAAATAATTGTCGACTAAATAAACGTTATGCCAAACGAAATTCTGCGAATAAAAATTTTGCCAAAGGTATTTATGCCTAATGAAATTCTGCCATCTGAATAGTATGCCATTGTAAATTCGGACATGTGAACATTCTGCCAAACAATAATTATATTAAAGAATTTTTATGCCTTAAAAATATTCGTTTAAAGAAGATTCTGCCAAGTGTGTTCTGCCAAATAAATTTCGGAGCATAAAGTTTCTGCCAGATAGAGGTAACCCTACATTGGCATATAATTAGTTTATTTTTGCGTTTTGTGTCACATCTAGCCGATGCATCTTGAGAAATTCGATTATTTGTGGTGGTTATAAATAATTGGACTCTAAGGCGATTCTCCCACTGCCAACGCGCGCCGTCGTCGCGGGGCGCGGTTTGGCGTTTCACGCGCGCGGTGACGGCGCAGCGCAACGCCTGTTCGGGCGGTTTTCTCCGCGCCCCCGCGCCATTCGGCGTCTGACGCGTCCCCGCCGCTTGTTTTTTAGAGGCATTAAATTTTGAAGTTGTTTTGTTTTAATTTCCAGGTTTTTAGGGTTCCGTACCTCAAAAGGAAAAAAAACTGAACACATATAAAATCACTCATGAGATTAAAACGTCCAGACAAATAATTAAGATTTGCCATCTCGATATTAATGACGGAATTTTAATAACATACGAGTAGGTAGGTACGGTCAACGGCACGCTGGGCTTCCACGACAGCGTAATGATATTCAATCAAATAAATAATAATGTGCTGCATAATGTACCTACCAAATGGCACTAAAATGGGCGTATATCCAAGCCACGAAACATTTGAAAACCAGAGGAAATCCCGCCATCGTAACGAAACGATCATCGAAAACCAGCCGCGGGGCGTGTCGCAGTGTGTTGTACCTCGCGGTAACGCGCCTGCTGGCGCAAACTGCTCGCGGATCGCCGGCGGCACGCGGCGGTGCGCGCTCACGCGCCGTGGCGCGCCTTGGTGTGTTGGATGAGGCGGTTTTCTGTACAAATTAATATACTTGCATACAACGTAAAAGACGCGCGTGGGTGCCCCGCGACCGCGCGCGTCGCCAGTGTGAGAACCGTCTAAACTGTCAAAATTGTTTTAAAGTAAAAAGAAACAATAGTATTGTATTTAAGATAGCCTGCGTAGTGTACAAACCTAATTTGTGTCATTTTCGTCCATGGAAACAGACGTGGGACCCGTACATTAATAACACCGTCAAAAAAATATTACAATTTGAAAAACAAGTACCATATACCTCAGATCACTTAAAAATCCCTATGAAATAAATTTGTGCCAAATTAAGGCATGGACTTTTAATATTTTCAATTTTTTTATTTGTCCGAGCCATTGATGCTTATAAAAAATATTAGTATTATTAGAGTTTACATATTTAATATCTTAAATACATGAGTGATGGACAGAATGAATTTGTGTCATTTTCATGCATGGATAATACCTAGGTATTATCCATGCATGAAAATGGCGCGGGCGCGTGGCGAGGGACGACGAAGCTCGTCCGTTTCGGTTGGATACTAAGTACGTACATACCTATAAGTCTCACGTCACGATACGAACGAACACGCACCTTTCGTTTGGTTAAGTAGGTACTCTATAGAATTACATCTCCTGTTTTAGAAATTCATACAGATGTACTATGGACAACAACGTCACTTAACCACAACTCTTAAGGTTAAAATCGGTTGCACGCCGCGCCGCCGCCGTCATAACATAATATATTTAGTTCGTGCAGGGGGATACGTGCGCACACAATTTTTTTGCTAACTTTTTAAGCGAAGCTGTTTCCCATAGTACATACATATCTGTTCTGTTTCCATTCTAAAACAACCTAGAAGTAATGTACCGACGATATACATTCTTATTTCAGATATCAAATCGATTGTACCGGCTTCCCGGCAGAATGATTGACAAAAACATGTGGGCCGGAGAGTCGCATGCTTTGAGGTTATGTTCTTTGTTAAATCGTCGAATTCCAGATCAATCGGAGCCTGTAGCGGTGGGTTGATGTATTTGTAGCCGTTACATATTTATTGTAACAGCTACAAACACATTCGTTGCTCATGTAGCGCAATAGCGACCTAAAGTTTTAAAAGCTTGCGACTCTCCGGCCCACACGCTTAAGTCTAAAATATTGGTGAAAGTTACTCTTTTTTTTGTGAGCCAAAAAAGGGTGACCGGAGGGGTTGTAACTTAGCCAAAACTAATTTTTTTCGCTTATCGTAAATGGAATAGGTTAGCATAGTGTTCAAACATTAGTACATAAAAGTTTTGTTACAAGAGTGTTAACGGTTGTTAAATGAACAAAGAAAATGCTAGTATGAAAAATGCAACTTATTGAAAATTCTCCATACAAATCGGCAATTTCATAGGTAAAGACCTATTATATACGGTTACGAAAACCTGCTTATTTTTAATCATAATACAATTTTCACCAATATTTTAGACTTAAGCGTGTGGGCCGGAGAGTCGCATGCTTTTAAAACTTTAGGTCGCTATTGCGTTACATGAGCAACGAATGTGTTTGTAGCTGTTACAATAAATATGTAACGGCTACAAATACATCAACCCACCGCTACAGGCTCCGATTGATCTGGAATTCGACGATTTAACAAAAAACATAACCTCAAAGCATGCGACTCTCCGGCCCACATGTTTTTGTCAATCATTCTGCCGGGAAGCCGGTACAATCGATTTGATATCTGAAATAAGAATGTATATCGTCGGTACATTACTTCTAGGTTGTTTTAGAATGAAAACAGAACAGATATGTATGTACTATGGGAAACAGCTTCGCTTAAAAAGTTAGCAAAAAAATTGTGTGCGCACGTATCCCCCTGCACGAACTAAATATATTATGTTATGACGGCGGCGGCGCGGCGTGCAACCGATTTTAACCATAAGAGTTGTGGTTAAGTGACGTTGTTGTCCATAGTACATCTGTATGAATTTCTAAAACAGGAGATGTAATTCTATAGAGTACCTACTTAACCAAACGAAAGGTGCGTGTTCGTTCGTATCGTGACGTGAGACTTATAGGTATGTACGTACTTAGTATCCAACCGAAACGGACGAGCTTCGTCGTCCCTCGCCACGCGCCCGCGCCTACTCGCTTCGACCGCAAACTTTTTGAATACCTACCTACCTAGGTATTATCCATGCATGAAAATGACACAAATTCATTCTGTCCATCACTCATGTATTTAAGATATTAAATATGTAAACTCTAATAATACTAATATTTTTTATAAGCATCAATGGCTCGGACAAACAAAAAAATTGAAAATATTAAAAGTCCATGCCTTAATTTGGCACAAATTTATTTCATAGGGATTTTTAAGTGATCTGAGGTATATGGTACTTGTTTTTCAAATTGTAATATTTTTTTGACGGTGTTATTAATGTACGGGTCCCACGTCTGTTTCCATGGACGAAAATGACATAAATTAGGTTTGTACACTACGCAGGCTATCTTAAATACAATACTATTGTTTCTTTTTACTTTAAAACAATTTTGACAGTTTAGACGGTTCTCACACTGGCGACGCGCGCGGTCGCGGCGCACCCACGCGCGTCTTTTACGTTGTATGCAAGTACATTAATTTGTACAGAAAACCGCCTCGTCCAACACACCAAGGCGCGCCACGGCGCGTGAGCGCGCACCGCCGCGTGCCGCCGGCGATCCGCGAGCAGTTTGCGCCAGCAGGCGCGTTACCGCGGGGTACAACACACTGCGACGCGCCCCGCGGCTGGTTTTCGATGATCGTTTCGTTACGATGGCGGGATTTCCTCTGGTTTTCAAATGTTTCGTGGCTTGGATATACGCCCATTTTAGTGCCATTTGGTAGGTACATTATGCAGCACATGAGGTTATACAAAACTGTAAAAAATCTGTTATTTATTTGATTGAATATCATTACGCTGTCGTGGAAGCCCAGCGTGCCGTTGACCGTACCTACCTACTCGTATGTTATTAACATACCCCGTTATCGCGGGTGCACGAATGATTGAAGCCAAAGACAAAGTACGAAAGAAGGTCGATTTTTGGTTAATTTAATAATTCTGCCTAATCCCACTCAACCTCTAAGAGAATATATCTGTAATACATATTTATATGAAATTCTAATTCAAGTGACGGCTTTATGCAAATACGGAAGGGTTGTCACAAATTTAAAATTTGGACGGTGGACTTTTACGTCCTTCGGGTACATATTGGCATTAAAATAATGAATTAGGGGTGGCATATTTTTAAATAAAGGTTTTTCAAACGGTTTTCTTTATACGCTGCCACCTGCCGATGTTGCCGCACTCGCTCGTAGTTTCACGAATCTTACTTGATTGCCACAGTCACACGCATGGTTCGGAAACCAGGTTAATATAGTAAAAAATTCAAGATGGCGGCCAACTTTTTTTGTTTTTGGGCCGACTTCGATTAAACTCAGTTTGGGGCACTATTTTGACAAGAAAACAGCAACGCAATGTTAAAAATATCAACAATCCAAGATAGCGACCAACTTTATTGTTTGGGGGCCGATTTCGATGAAACTCGGTTTTAGGTTTTATTTTGACAAGAAAACAGCAACACAATGTTAAAAATGACAAAAAACCCAAGATGGTGGCCAACTTTTTTGTTGTGGGACGATTTCGATGAAACTCGGTTCATTGTACTATTTTGAAAAAAATACAGCAACGCAATGTTAAAAATATGAAAACTACAAGTTGGCGGCCAACTTCCTTGTTTGTGGGTCGATTTCGATGAAACTCGGTTTTTGGTACTATTTTGACAAGAAAACAGTAACGCAATGTTAAAAAATTTAAAAAATCCAAATAACGGCTAACATTTTTTTGAGGGCCGATTACAATGAAACTCGGTTTTTGGTACTATTTTGACAAGAACATAACAATTCAATGTGGAAAAATTTTAAAAATTACAACGCAATTTTGAAAATATTAAAAATCCAAGATGGTGGTCAACTTTGTTGTTTGTGGCCCGATTTCGATGAAACTCGGTTTTTGCTACTATTTTGACAAGAAAACAGCAACGCAATGTAAACAATGATAACACGTCAAGATGGCTGCTAACTTTGTTGCCAAATGTGGTCCGATCGGTAGGACAAAGGCAGTCGGACCACGTGGCCAGAGGGAACTTTTGGGTTGATTTGATTTTGTAACTCGGTTGAAAAAAAGAGTAAATAATGAATTTGGCCGCCATTTTTATATTTTTTACATTGTTCTGCTCTTTTCTTTTTAAAATAGTACCAAACACCGAGTTTCATTGAAATCAGCCCACAAACAAAAAAGATGGCCGCCTTCTTGGATTTTTTATAATTTTAACTTTGCTTTGCTATTCTCTTGTCAAAATAGTACCAAAAACCTACTTTCATTGAAATCGGCCCACAAACAAAAAAGTTGGCCGCAATCTTGGATTTTTTATATTTTCAACATTGGGTTGTTATTTTTTGTCAAAATAGTACCAAAAACCGAGTTTCATCGAAATCGGCCCACAAACAAAAAACATGGCCGCCATCTTGGATTTTTTAATATATTCAACATTGCGTTGTTGTTTTATTGTCAAAATAGTACCAAAAACCGAGTTTCATCGAAATTGGCCCACAAACCAAAATGTTGGCCGCCCGCCGTCTTGGATGTTTGCATATTTTCAATATTGCGTTGTTATAATCTAAAATTTTATAATATGCAGTTGTTTTTTGAGTAGCAAAAACGTAAGCAGTAGGTAAATAGGTGGACCTAAAGGTCTTTCGCTTCTGTTTTTTTAGTCTGTGTATCGTTCGTGCACCCGCGATAACGGGGTATGGTTATTAATATTCCGTCATTAATATCGAGATGGCAAATCTTAATTATTTGTCTGGACGTTTTAATCTCATGAGTGATTTTATATGTGTTCAGTTTTTTTTCCTTTTGAGGTACGGAACCCTAAAAACCTGGAAATTAAAACAAAACAACTTCAAAATTTAATGCCTCTAAAAAACAAGCGGCAGGGACGCGTCAGACGCCGAATGGCGCGGGGGCGCGGAGAAAACCGCCCGAACAGGCGTTGCGCTGCGCCGTCACCGCGCGCGTGAAACGCCAAACCGCGCCCCGCGACGACGGCGCGCGTTGGCAGTGGGAGAATCGCCTTAGAGTCCAATTATTTATAACCACCACAAATAATCGAATTTCTCAAGATGCATCGGCTAGATGTGACACAAAACGCAAAAATAAACTAATTATATGCCAATGTATCGACAGGCAAGAATTCATAAACTTTAGAATTCTTGAAGGTTATACCCTCAAAATAACGTATTCCGATCGGTCTATTTTCTAGAAACAGCCTAATGATTCTGACCGACCGACAATATGGTAACCCTACACTGTGATTGTTCATAGTAAATAAATTTGCAAATTTCTCTAAAACGAGTAAAGATATTCTGAAAATATGTTTTCGGGTCGTTTATCGTGATCAAACGATTACAAAAACCTGCTTATTTTTAATCTTAATGCAATTTTCATCAATATTTTAGACTTAAGTGTGTGGGCCGGAGAGTCGCATGCTTTTAAAACTTTAGATCGCGATATCTTTGACCCTGTTGCGTTACATGAGCAACGAAAGTGTTTGTAGCTGTTACAATGAATATGTAACGGCTACAAATACATCAAACCACCGGTACAGACTCAGATTGATCTGGAATTCGACGATTTAACAAAAAACATAACCTCAAAGCATGCGAATCTCCGTGCCACATGCTTTTGTCAATCATTCTGCCGGGAAGCCGGTACAATCGATTTGATATCTGAAATAAGAACGTATATCATCGGTACATTACTTCTAGGTAGTTTTAGAATGGAATTATTCAGTGGCACGGAGAACCGCATGCTCACGCATTTTGCCAGACAAGCCGCTAGGTCATCGATCACCTGACCGATTATTTTAATTGATTCATTATGTGGAATACGTTTTATGGGGTGTTTTTTAAAGCCGGTGGCGTACATTGCCAGTTTTGTAACAAATGTTTCAAAGAGGACCTTTCCAAAAACATCAACGAACTATAACGTTTGGAGGCGGAATTACTGTTCGATTACTAATCTCAATGGAAACAAAAAAAATGACACTCTCAAACTGACCTTGATAGTTAAATTTTCAGATATTATACCAAAAACTTTGGTCACTTTAAATTTTATTTCATACATTTTCGAGTCAGGCTAACATAAAATGCTAAATTGGCAACACTGAAGTTTTATCTACTCAAGCCACGCAATCGCTGTGGACGGCGTGTGTAGAGAAACATGTTTCGCGAAACAATGTTTTGTGTAGATGTTTTTGTTGATTGTGTAGAGCAAAACATGCGCTATGGACCCGCAGGCTGATTATCTAATTTAAAACCACCTAGCGACCGGTGATAATTACGAAATAGTCGCTGTCAAACTCGATTTCATACCACCGATCGAGTTTCTACGAGTGCTGCCTCCAACGGACAACTAAAGAACTAAAATATACGAGCACTTGCAAGGAAATGCTCCGAAATTCGTATTATCTAACTCAGAAACCGCGACGCGACCGCGACGATTTCGCGATTTCTTCTGTCAAACAGAAACCAGACAAAACGTAATTTCTGATTAGTTTTCGTTAAATTCTTAGCCTTACCTTTGACCAAAATTAAATAAAATTGCTATAATGTAAAACAAAAGGCCTGTCCTTCAATGCCTACACGGAATTTGCCATTTTGAAGACGAAAAAATGTAAACGAAATTCGAAGCGAAAACAAAAAGGTTATGTTCACAGAGCACATATAGTCAGACACATACACAGATACAGACTACTTTCGGTAAAAGGACTTTTCAGTCGCTGCCACCGGTTGCTAGTGGCGCTAGTTTCTATGGAGATCTTAACGAGCATAAACTGGAGCATAAACTAATCAGCGATCGCATACATAATACCAAATCAGTGACTCGGTCGCGCGACGATTTCGAAATAATTCAGGAATCGATTTCGGTCGCTCATTTTAGATAATCAGCCTGCCGCTCTTAGCAAAATAATTAAAAAGTAGGCCAAAAGTCTGGTATCCAGAGCTGTAATAAAAAAGTTAGCATTCCGTACGTACGGAATAACGGTTGTGTGTGGCGACCAATACAAAATCTATGGAAGGCTTGCGTTCGGAATGACTTTTTTCCGTGCGTGATTCCGAATGCACGAGCCCTCATGTGGAATTCCGCACGGAAAAAAATAACGTACGGAACGTTGACGTCTGTGTGTGGCAGACATCGATTTTGTATGCAATCGCTGCGTTCGGAATTCCGAATTGGGATTCCGTTGCGAGATTCCGTTACGTGATTACGTCTGTGTGTGGCCGGCCTAAGGCCGGCCACACACAGACGGAATAACGCAACGGAATTCCGTACGAACGTGATTCCGAACGCAGCAGTTGCATACAAAATCTATGGGCTGCCACACACAAGCGTGTTTTTTCCGTACGGAATCTTCATACATTGTCGAAATTACGTTCGGAATTCCGTTACGTGATTACGTCTGTGTGTGGCCGGCCTAAAAGAAATTCAACTTTATTGCATTGCCCATAGAGTTGAAATTCTATCGACGACATTGACTGAAGGCACTACTGTGTGAATGAGACAACACCAGGTGGAGGTCGGTGTCTCGTTCGCACAATTGCCATTACTAAACAATAATACTACGATAGTAGGACTAAAAATATGTACGTTACCAATCAAGTAGTGTATCAAAATTAATGATTCGGAGTGGGAAGTCGAATATATACTATTTAAATATTAATTTTAGAATGACACATAATAATTGTAATATAAAACAGAACTTTTTTGATTTAATTAGATATCTACAATAATGCTAATCAGCAATCATCGGTGAGGTGGTAATAAATAGAAGTGTCAATCCTGGCAACTCCGATTTTGACCTTGAATTTCAATTTAAGAATTTCAATCTATAGGAAATGTAACTTTACAAAACTAGTGTGACCATAAATACTTCACCATTTCAGATTTCCAAAAAAAACGAAATTGTTCTATTGAAATGGCTAGAGGTCGCAGGCGAGACGGTAAAATTAATAATAATAATCAAATTCATGTTTGTGCGCCTATTTCGATGAAACTCGGTTTCTGGTACTATTTCAACATGAAATAACAACGCAATGTTGAAAATTTTAAAAATCCAAGATGGCGGCCTACTTTTTTGTTTTTGGGCCGATTTCGATGAAACTCGGTTTTTGGAACTATTTTGACAAGAAAATAACAACGCAATTTTTAAAAAACTAAAAATCCAAGATGGCGGCCAACTTTTATGTTTATGGGCCGATTTCGATGAAACTCGGTTTTCGGTACTATTTTGACAAGAAAATAACAACGCAATTTTGAAAATTAAAAAATCCAAGATGGCGGCCAACTTTTTTGTTTTTGGGCCGATTTCAATAAAACTCGGTTTTTGGAACTATTTTGACAAGAAAATAACAACGCAATTTAAAAAAAACTAAAAATCCAAGATGGCGGCCAACTTTTTTGTTTTTGGGCCGATTTTGATGGAACTCGGTTTTTGGAACTATTTTGATCAGAAAATAACAACGCAATTTTAAAAAAACTAAAAATTCAAGATGGTGGCCAACTTTTTTGTTTTAGGGCCGATTTTGATGAAACTCTATTTTTGGTACGATTTTGACAAGAAAATAACAACGCAATGTTGAAAACTTACAAAATTCAAGATGGTGGCCAACTTTTTTGTTCTTGGGCCGATTTCAAAAACAAATTAGCAGCCATTTTGATCTTTTTTTATTTTTCCATCAGTTTACATTGAGTTGTTTTTTCTTGTCAAAATAGTACCAAAAACCGAGTTTCATCGAAATCGGCCCAAAAAACAAAAAAGTTGGCTGCCGCCTAAGATTTTTAGTATTTAAAAAAATTGCGTTGTTATTATTTTGTCAAAATATTACCAAAAACCGAGTTTCATCGAAATCGGCCCAAAAACAAAAAAGTTGGCTGCCATCTTGGATTTTTATTTTTTTCAATATTGTGTTATTATTTTCTTGTCAAATTAGTCCTAAAACCGAGTTTCATTAAAATCAGCCCCAATCACAAATAAAAGAGTTGGTTGCCATATTTGTTTATATTTTTAACATTTCGTTGTTATTTTTTATCAAAATAGTAGCAAAATCGAGTTTCATCAAAATCGGCCCACGAACAATATAGTTGGCCGCCATCTTGGTTTCTTTTTATATTTTTAACATTGTGTCGTCGTAAATCTCATGCACCCATTTTATTAACTTCACAAGTAAAGAAATTGGTGCAAGAATTTTAGACCTTATTGACGACATATTTACCAAAATAACAGTTTTTAATGAAACAGCAAAGTAAATGAACAAGTATAATTATGGGAAAAAGCAACCGAATTTCAAAGGTCAATAAAGTCGAAAATCGTTTGCATCTTTTTTTGACTACAGATCACTAGACAATGTTTTCCTACTTTTACTTGTTTTTCCAACATTCATTTGTTTTTCCGAAGTTCACGCACATTGTATTTTTATAAAAAAAATGGAATAAACTTTAAAGTTGCGTAATTATTTACACTTGAACTTAAATTGAATTGAATAAACTAGATTTTGTATTGGTTGAATTACCATATTTAAAAAATAAAAACAAAAAAGCAATTTAATAAAAACGTGATAAATAAACTGTTCCAAATTTTTTTTAAATAAATAATTATTTTCTGTTTTTTAGTTAACGAGCTAAATTAAAAATATACCACCGCCTATCAGAGTACTCGTCAAGACCATTCAAACGAGTCCGAACTCGATGGGGTTGAAAGGTTTTATTACAAAGTTCCTGTGGCCTTCTTCCGGCTTCCTTCATCAGACTCTTGGATACTATTACCCAACAGAGCACTCGTCAAGACGATTCAAACGAGCACAAACTCGATGGGGTTGCATGATTTCAATATTGAGTTCCTATGGCATGGCCTCCAGACTTCATCATCCAACCCTGAACCTCGTCTCCCATCAGAGTACTTGTCAAGACAATTCTAACAAGCCCAAACACGATGGGGTTGTATAGTTTCATTCATCATAGAGTTCCTGTGGCGTTCTTCCGGCTCCATCATCAGATCAGCTCAATGACATTGTAATATTGCATTTCCTTCCATTTCTGACCTGTGTTCAAAGTTTCAAGTCTCTAGCTCATCGGGAATTCAGTATAAAATCGTTTGCAAAATTTGTGCTCAAACAAACAAAAGAGCAAGCAACCTAATAAAAACGCGGTAAAAAGTGTTAATTATAAATAAAGAACTACCTAGGTATTTAAGTTTATATTAAACAGTTTAAAGTATTATGTATGTCTCCGGCCAACCATACGGTTTGGTCACCCTAATGAAGAAAAGGACACATACATCTACTTGACCTCTCTGTCGGCTCGTTTTGGGGCGAAGCGCTCATTCCGGTTTATAGTACTATTTCCATGGGACCAGTCTACGCTCTACGCCTACGCTACGAGTAGTGAAGCCATGTGTTCGAACTTTACGAGGACACAAGTTTTTCACAATTGTACTTATTATTAGAGGTGCATCCGATAGTTCCGATACCGATACCGATATCAATATATCGGCGACACTTCGGGTTTTCCGATATATCGGCAATATTTTTAGTGTCGAAAACTTAGCTTAAACTTAGCTTAGCAAAGGCGCAGGTTTTTTTTGTCAATTTCATTGCAAACGAGATTCGAACCGAATTTCGGTTTGTCGAAAGCTGTTGGACAAAACTAGGTGTAGCCGGTAGCTGTTGGACAAAACTAGTTTTGCCGGTAGCTTTAGGTTAAACTAAGTTTGCCGGAAGCTGGTGGACAAAACTAGTTTTGCCGGTAGCTGCTAGACAAAACTAGTTTTGCCGGTAGCTACCGGCAAAACTAGTTTGCCTTTTGCTTGCTCTTTTGTTTGTTTGAGCACAAATTTTGCAAACGATTTTATACTGAATTCCCGATGAGCTAGAGACTTGAAACTTTGAACACAGGTCAGAAATGGAAGGAAATGCAATATTACAATGTCATTGAGCTGATCTGATGATGGAGCCGGAAGAACGCCACAGGAACTCTATGATGAATGAAACTATACAACCCCATCGTGTTTGGGCTTGTTAGAATTGTCTTGACAAGTACTCTGATGGGAGACGAGGTTCAGGGTTGGATGATGAAGTCTGGAGGCCATGCCATAGGAACTCAATATTGAAATCATGCAACCCCATCGAGTTTGTGCTCGTTTGAATCGTCTTGACGAGTGCTCTGTTGGGTAATAGTATCCAAGAGTCTGATGAAGGAAGCCGGAAGAAGGCCACAGGAACTTTGTAATAAAACCTTTCAACCCCATCGAGTTCGGACTCGTTTGAATGGTCTTGACGAGTACTCTGATAGGCGGTGGTATATTTTTAATTTAGCTCGTTAACTAAAAAACAGAAAATAATTATTTATTTAAAAAAAATTTGGAACAATTTATTTATCACGTTTTTATTAAATTGCTTTTTTGTTTTTATTTTTTAAATATGGTAATTCAACCAATACAAAATCTAGTTTATTCAATTCAATTTAAGTTCAAGTGTAAATAATTACGCAACTTTAAAGTTTATTCCATTTTTTTTATAAAAATACAATGTGCGTGAACTTCGGAAAAACCAACGAAATAAGAACTAAGGAAGCCTAACTCCTAACAAATATTGCTTAAAAAATGGCACCTTCACCATACTCTGTAACACAAAAGGCCGCAAACTCAAAAATAAACAAACAAAAACAAACCTTATTACAATGCACGCATAATCGGTATTAGGTTGTATTCTGACGCATGTACTGTTTTCTATTGGCTGGGGTTTGTACGCAGATCAAAAATGATTGGATATTTGGCTCGCGTCGTGTCACTCATTGGGCCGTTGTCGTGCCTTTGTCATTGAAGCAAGGACGGTGTAATGTAGAATCCAGTCAGTACACCGAACCTACTACGGGCACTACGGCCGGCGGCGGGTGGCATCATTTAATTATTTTATGAAATTTGATGGCTAGTACATTATTATTAGTTAGGTATAATGTTTGTTTTATTAGGTAGACAGACAACTTGGTAAAGACCGATCGAATACACTGGCTGCAAGTCGTCTGTAATTAGTCGCTCTGGAAAACTATAGGAGACCTATGTCAGCAGTAGACGTCTTTCGGCTGTGATGATTTTATTGTTAGGTATATTATTTTATAAAAAATATAAAATGATGATATTGATGAATGATGATCATATATTTTGTCACAAATAGGTAAGATACTTCATTTTAAGAAGGATTTAAATTAGGTAAGCTATTGAAATAAAATAGGTAAGCTTAATAAAAGACAAAGTATTCTAGATAGATATTGTTTCAAACATGTAAGTACCTACCAACTTAAAATATTAAGTAGATAATTAACATATTTGTACGAGCAACGTCTTAATATGTCTTCTAAAGGTGTGGTGTGTGTGACTGATATCTAGATAGATATTGTTTCAAACATGTAAGTACCTACCTACATATCATATTATGTAGATAATTAACATATTTTTACGAGCAACGTCTTAATATGTCTTCTAGAGGTGTGGTGTGTGTGACTAATAAAGAACAACGTATTAATATGTCGTTTTATTTTTGTTTTCCACTTATAAAAGCAATAAAAATTTTGAACCTACCTATTTAGTTAAGTACCTACCTATTTTTAAGCTTTGATGGTTTATAAATTGGTAGGTAGGTAAATAATTGGTCAGAGAGTAGGAACTTGATTCATAAAAATTTACTTTACCGAGATTACCCCTTTTTGAGGTAACGTAATAACGTTGCCAAAAATCATCCAACGTTAGCGGCGTTAGTGCTCTCACAAGCGGTCCGAATCAATGCCTAGTACCTATCGTGAGCACTATTGGCGTGAATCGGAACGCGGCCTGTGTCTCAGCCCCCTAGCATAACCACCGAAACACGATATGATATGGCGATTTTTAATGGGAGAGTTTTATACTTGTTTAAAAATGTGTGATAGCGGTGAATGTGAAGATTTGACTGCCCCACAAAGCGACTGAACACTTGTTGCATAATAGCGACCATAGTTTGTATTTTTACGCTCATAGATATTTCTAAAGAACGAAAAATATTTTACTTACCAATGATATGATATGTCCGTATTTTTTTGCTGCCTTCTGTTGGTCTTTTACACCATTGACCACACATGACGTCATTTTTTACCACTTTTATGCAATATTTTTTTTTGAGAACGCTAATGACTGTCACCGAGCGCTTGGCAGACATGACTAAATAGTGCTTCGGTTGTACTTTTTTAGCCCCGCCCACTCGGTTGTAGTGGTGCTATTTTTTGAGCAGAATTACATTTCCATAGTTCTTATTTCGTTGGGAAAAACAAATGAATGTTGGAAAAACAAGTAAAAGTAGGAAAACATTGTCTAGTGATCTGTAGTCAAAAAAAGATGCAAACGATTTTCGTCTTTATTGACCTTTGAAATTCGGTTGCTTTTTCCCATAATTATACTTGTTCATTTACTTTGCTGTTTCATTAAAAACTGTTATTTTGGTAAATATGTCGTCAATAAGGTCTAAAATTCTTGCACCAACTTCTTTACTTGTGAAGTTAATAAAATGGGTGCATGAGATTTACGACGACACAATGTTAAAAATATAAAAAGAAACCAAGATGGCGGCCAACTATATTGTTCGTGGGCCGATTTTGATGAAACTCGATTTTGCTACTATTTTGATAAAAAATAACAACGAAATGTTAAAAATATAAACAAATATGGCAACCAACTCTTTTATTTGTGATTGGGGCTGATTTTAATGAAACTTGGTTTTAGGACTAATTTGACAAGAAAATAATAACACAATATTGAAAAAAATAAAAATCCAAGATGGCAGCCAACTTTTTTGTTTTTGGGCCGATTTCGATGAAACTCGGTTTTTGGTAATATTTTGACAAAATAATAACAACGCAATTTTTTTAAATACTAAAAATCTTAGGCGGCAGCCAACTTTTTTGTTTTTTGGGCCGATTTCGATGAAACTCGGTTTTTGGTACTATTTTGACAAGAAAAAACAACTCAATGTAAACTGATGGAAAAATAAAAAAAGATCAAAATGGCTGCTAATTTGTTTTTGAAATCGGCCCAAGAACAAAAAAGTTGGCCACCATCTTGAATTTTGTAAGTTTTCAACATTGCGTTGTTATTTTCTTGTCAAAATCGTACCAAAAACAGAGTTTCATCAAAATCGGCCCTAAAACAAAAAAGTTGGCCGCCATCTTGAATTTTTAGTTTTTTTAAAATTGCGTTGTTATTTTCTGATCAAAATAGTTCCAAAAACCGAGTTCCATCAAAATCGGCCCAAAAACAAAAAAGTTGGCCGCCATCTTGGATTTTTAGTTTTTTTTAAATTGCGTTGTTATTTTCTTGTCAAAATAGTTCCAAAAACCGAGTTTTATTGAAATCGGCCCAAAAACAAAAAAGTTGGCCGCCATCTTGGATTTTTTAATTTTCAAAATTGCGTTGTTATTTTCTTGTCAAAATAGTTCCAAAAACCGAGTTTCATCGAAATCGGCCCAAAAACAAAAAAGTAGGCCACCATCTTGGATTTTTAAAATTTTCAACATTGCGTTTTAACGCAACATATTTTCATGTTGAAATAGTACCAGAAACCGAGTTTCATCGAAATAGGCGCACAAACATGAATTTGATTATTATTATTAATTTCGGTTTGTCGAAAGCTGTTGGACAAAACTAGGTGTAGCCGGTAGCTGTTGGACAAAACTAGTTTTGCCGGTAGCTTTAGGTTAAACTAAGTTTGCCGGAAGCTGGTGGACAAAACTAGTTTTGCCGTTAGCTGCTAGACAAAACTAGTTTTGCCGGTAGCTGTTGGACAAAACTAGTTTTTCCGGTAGCTGCTAGACAAAACTAGTTTTGCCGGTAGCTGTATGTCAGAACTAGGTTTGCCGGTAGCTGATGGACAAAATTAGTTTTGACGGCAGCGGTTGGACAAAACTAGTATTGCCTGTAGCTTTTGCACAAAACTAGTTTTGCCGGTACCTGTAGGTCAGAACTAGGTTTGCCCGTAGCTGACGTACAAAACTGGTTTTGACGGCAGCGGTTGGACAAAACTAGTTTTGCCTGTAGCTATTGCACAAAACTAGTTTTGCCGGTAGCTGTAGGTCAGAACTAGGTTTGCCCGTAGCTGACGGACAAAACAAGTTTTGACGGCAGCGGTTCGTCAAAACTAGTTTTGCCTGTAGCTATTGCACAAAACTAGTTTTGCCGGTAGCTGTTGGACAAAACTAGTTTTGTCGAAAGCTGTAGGACAAAAATAGGTTTAGCCGGTAGCTGTTGGACAAAACTAGTTTTGCCGGTAGCTTTAGGTTAAACTAAGTTTGCCGGAAGGTGATGGACAAAACTAGTTATGCCTACTAGTAGGTCAGAACTAGGTTTGCACGTAGCTGACGGACAAAACTAGTTTTGACGGCAGCGGTTGGACAATACTAGTTTTGCCTGTAGCTATTGCACAAAACTACTTTTGCCGGTAGCTGTTGGACAAGACTAGTTTTGCCGTTAGCTGTTGGACAAAACTAGTTTTGCCGGTAGCTGATGGACAAAACTAGTTTTGACGGCAGCGGTTGGACAAAACTAGTTTTGCCTGTAGCTGTTGGACAAAACTAGTTTTGACGGCAGCGGTTGGTCAAAACTAGATTTGCCGGTATGTTGTTGGACAAAACTAGTTTTGCCAGTAGCTGTTGGACAAAACTAGTTTTGCCGGTAGCTGTAGGTCAGAACTAGGTTTGCCGGTAGCTGCTGGACAAAACTAGTTTTGACGGCAGCGGTTGGATAAACTAGTTTTGCCTGTAGCTATTGCATAAAACTAGTTTTGACGGCCGCGGTTGGACAAAACTAGTTTTGCCTGTAGCTATTGCACAAAACTAGTTTTGCCGGTAGCTGTTGGACAAAACTAGTTTTGCCGGTAGCTTTAGGTTAAATTAAGTTTGCCGGAAGCTCATCAGCTTCCGGCAAACTTAAAACTTCCGGCAAGCAGCTTGCCGGTAGCTGATGGACAAAACTAGTTTTGACGGCAGCGGTTGGATAAACTAGTTTTGCCTGTAGCTATTGCACAAAACTAGTTTTGACGGCAGCGGTTGGACAAAACTAGTTTTGCCTGTAGCTATTGCACAAAACTAGTTTTGCCGGCAGCGGTTGGACAAAACTTGTTTTGCCTGTAGCTGTAAGTCAGAACTAGGTTTGCCGGTAGCTTATGGACAAAACTAGTTTTGACGGCAGCGGTTGGACAAACCTAGTTTTGCCTGTAGCTATTGCACAAAACTAGTTTTGACGGCAGCGGTTGGAAAAAACTAGTTTTGCGTTAGCTATTGCGCAAAACTAGTTTTGCCGGTAGCTGTTGGACAAAACTAGTTTTGCCAGTAGCTGTAGGTTAAACTAAGTTTGCCGGAAGCTCATCAGCTTCCGGCAAACTTATAACTTCCGGCAAAACTAGTTTTGTCCATCGACAAAACTAGTTTTGACGGCATCGGTTGGACAAAACTAGTTTTGCCTGTAGCTATTGCACAAAACTAGTTTTGCCGGTAGCTGTTGGACAAAACTAGTTTTGCCGGTAGTTGTAGGTCAGATCTAGGTTTGCCCGTAGCTGATGGACAAAACTAGTCTTGACGGCAGCGGTTGGACAAAACTAGTTTTGCCTGTAGCTATTGCACAAAACTAGTTTGTCCGGTAGCTGTTGGACAAAACTAGTTTAACCGGTAGCTGTAGGTCAGAACTAGGTTTGCCGGTAGCTGATGGGCAAAACTAGTTTTGCCGGTAGACGTGAGTCAAAACTAAGTTTGCCGATTTTGGCCAAAGCTAGGTTTGGCGGAATCTGCTAGTCAAAACAGGGTGCAATAGTGCACTTGGTCAAAAACAGTTTTGCCGGTAGCTGTTTGTCAAAACTAGGTTTGCCTGTAGCTGTTGGACAAAACTAGTTTAGCCGGTAGCTGTAGGTCAGAACTAGGTTTGCCGGTAGCTGATGGACAAAACTAGTTTTGACGGCAGCGGTTGGACAAAACTAGTTTTGCCTGTGTAGCTATTGCAGAAAACTAGTTTTGCCGGAAGCTGTTGGACAAAACTAGTTTAACCGGTAGCTGTAGGTCAGAACTAGGTTTGCCAGTAGCTGACGGATAAAACTAGTTTTGACGGCATTGTAATATTGCATTTCCTTCCATTTCTGACCTGTGTTCAAAGTTTCAAGTCTCTAGCTCATCGGGAATTCAGTATAAAATCGTTTGCAAAATTTGTGCTCAAACAAACAAAAGAGCAAGCAACCTAATAAAAACGCGGTAAAAAGTGTTAATTATAAATAAAGAACTACCTAGGTATTTAAGTTTATATTAAACAGTTTAAAGTATTATGTATGTCTCCGGCCAACCATACGGTTTGGTCACCCTAATGAAGAAAAGGACACATACATCTACTTGACCTCTCTGTCGGCTCGTTTTGGGGCGAAGCGCTCATTCCGGTTTATAGTACTATTTCCATGGCTATGACAGAACACAATTACGTCGTGTCAGTGTCAGTCAGTGTCATCCCCTAACCTAACCTCAACTCAACTTCTTAATTGTAATAATTTTATTATTTTATTTTCAAGTGAAAAGGCTTTAGAATTGAAATATCTGGCACTTTCAGTTAAAAAGAAGCTACAATAAGCCTATTAAGTTAAATCAATGTAAATAACTCTAAAGAAATATGGTAAGTAGTATTAAAATTCTGTACTTTGTTGTTCTAAAATCTCAATCAAAATAAGTACAAACTGTCTATTTACGACTTTTATGAAAGTATAAATGAAAAAGAATACAGGAATTTTCATGGTTATTGAAAATGAACATAGTCTACTTGGTGTTTGAATTTATTAGGAATTTCGAAATGCTTCACATTACTGTGAATTATATATTAAATCACTTTTTTATAACTATTATAAATGTACCCACTGTAAAAATTGTATCTAATTATAGAGTGCCCCATAATATACCTAAAACATCATTAATTTTTGGAAAGTTTATATTCATTAAAATTTAAGTTAATAATCAATAAATATTTTGTTTCAGAGTGCAATTTTTAATTTTCAAAGTTTGCTATCTGTAATTCTGCTTTTGATTTGCACATGTGCTTATTTGAGATCGTTCTTCCCAAGTATTATGGATCGTAACAAAACTGGGTATGTACGGGCTAATTCTTTATATTTTATTTTATTTTTTGCTAGCGGCCGCCCGCCACTTCGTCTGCATGGACAGTTATTTGTCTATCCCTCGGGAACAGTACTTATTTTGGGATGAAAGATACCCTATGTCCTTCTCTGTACCCCTGACAACATATATGCAAAATTTCATGATGATCGGTGAGTAGTTAAGATGTGAAGCGTAACAAACAAACAGACTTTCGCATTTATAATATTAGTGAGGATTTTACATTAAATGGGCTTACTCTTGAACACATTCAATAACCATAAGACTATTGGGGAACTGGGTGAAATGGTTCCAATCAAGGTGACTGATCACCCGCCGGCTTCGCTGGCATCCCCCTTCTAAATAATAATAATAAACCATAAGGCTGAATAGGCCAAAGATGGAGCGAGCCTATTCACTCAGGCTTTAAATATTGCTGGGTTGTATGCTTATACAACCCAGCGATAAATTATTTATTCAGGATCTTAATTTTTATTTACATATTGACTTTGTACTTTTAGAATAAAGCACCTCATATTTCTCAAACAGGTACTTGATTCCCACCTGGGGCCGTACCGGCTAACTTACATGGCTATCGTAATCGCTTTCATTTGACAGATGGATCTGATACATTGCTACTTTTCTATGGTAAGTTTTTATTTATACCAAATAGAAGTAGTAATGTGTAACATCCATCTGTCAAATGAAAGCGATTACGATAGCCATCTAAGTTAGCTGGTACGGCCCCAGAGCAGTTAGAGACAAATCATTTCATTTTTCTAGTTTTATAAATAAAGTTTAACAAAAGTTACTAATCTATTAAATGTAGTATGTACCAGACAAAAATGTTTCTTTAAAATGATTCATTCCATGAGTAAACCACAAAAAAATATTCAAAATGTGGCAAAAGCCAGTTTCAGACCATTTAATAAAGATTTATGTAAATAACTTGTAAGATTCTTGTTTGATGTAAAATAAACTGCACAGTAAATGAACTAATTTGAACGTTGTATGATTAAACAAAACTACTTGTTTCAGCTTATTGGGTACATTCTGGAAGTGTGCAAGAATAGGAGAACGCAAATCACCTTATGTCGCAGTATGCTGTTTGATTATGGCATTCTCAATTCTATTCCTCACATAAGCAATAAGTGTAAATTAATGTATATTTTTATGTAAATTAATATTATATGTCATATACTTTTTTAGACTTGTTTCATTTTTATTTAAGTAATATTTATTGGAAAAGGACTTAATAAAAAAAACACATTTCCTTTTTATAAGTATTTTTACTTTAGATGAGACAGAATTTCTAGCACAGATAAAATTTTTATATAAAACAGTACACACTAATGGATATAATATAAAGATATTATAAAACAGTCACAAAATCTAATTTTTGTGTAAAATCATTAATATGGAAACTTAAACTCGGAATTATGAAGCAGGTAAATAGAAATGCTAGAACAATGTGTTTTTATTGCAGGTAAATAACAAGTGCTTAATGAAAAAAAAGTGTTTTAAAAGTAAATACATAATAATATAAATAATTTGTGATTTTTTGAAGTACAGAATAAAAATAAGAGATGAAAACAAAAATAAACAATAGATGGTATACTTGAGTCCACTGAGCAAGTAATCACTATGTTTAACTTTAGTCTTCAATACAATTCCATATCAGTCATTTTGAAACAAATTCCTTTGAGTAAAATAAATTGCTGTAAAGTATGTAGTATTATTTTTGTATCAAATTTTTCTAATATTAATAAGGGCCGAATATTGCAATATTATCTATCACTCTTTGTTATAATTTCGTGGAAAATCTAGTGCATATATTATAAATACTAACACTTCTAATTGGAGCATAAATCAGTCTAGAAATTTTCCCTATCATAAGCTAAATAATACATTTAGTTAGCGACGACACACCTACTCACTCACCTAGGCTACAACTAACTCCAAGTTAAATGATGTGACTTCGATGTATTCATCTAAATCCTTGGGACTTACGAGTAAGTGCCCATTCACACAGCGGATCCTTTTTACAGACGTCGGATACGTTTTTATTCGGCGATGGTGTACGTAGTTCTAGGAGTGTGTTCACACAACACAGTATAACCAGCACCCTGATTATCTAAAAAGAAACTATTTAGCGACCGGTTTCATTCCACATACATTGCTACTTTTCTTTGGTATGTTTTTTTTAAATCCAAATAGAAGTAGCAATGGATCACTATCATCTATGAACTGCAACCGGTCGCTAGGTGGTTTCTAATTAGATAATCAGCCCGCCGGTCGAGTTAACTTGGGACCAGAAGCGCGATAGACCCCTCTCGTTTTCTTCTTGCCTCACGCCACTTTCGTCATGCCAATAGCATAAGTACATTCGTTAGCAATAATTTATCGATAATCTATCGAAAACTTTCAAAAAATTGACGACGGTGGCGTGAGGAAAGGACGGTCCTATGCAGGCGGAAGTTAATAATGTATATATTTCAGGACGAAAGTCGGGCAAAAACCAAAATGACATGAAATGAGCTGTTGAGGTCAGTTATTAAATTCAACAGACTACCTGTCGTAGGATAATAATTTGCAAAACTATGATGTTTGCAATAATACTAGGACTGTTAAGCACTAATATTGGGTGGCATGTAATGATTATTATCATTTTACGACAGAGTAAAGTTCGCGCTAACTTTTCAACGATCCATTTGACTTGAAAGGAGGAGCAATAGAACTTAGGAGAGTTTCGTGAGACAAAAAATCAATGAGTTCTAATATGTGCTGTCTGGTAATAAGTCGGTAAAAAAATTGCAGCCTAATTAAATAATGAAAAAAAGATATAAATATATTCATACAAACAATTTATTATATAAAATAATGTGCATTAAAAGCATACAACTAAAAATAATAATATTCTACACAATGCCCACTACGATGTCAGTCATATCATGTTTTATCAATCATTGATCACATTATACACTGAAAAGGATCCATTATGAATTCAAAGTAAAGTAACAGAACTATAGGAAAATATGTATTACACTTCTTGTGATAAATACGTTGCGTTTATGGAGCGTATGCCATGTGTCGGGCGGTTGAGGCCAAACAGAACCTCCCGGAGTGGTGCCGCAAGAGATATAATGCTCTTGCGGCATCCCTCCAGATCGCACCCGACCCTTCCATCAGTCTCAATCTCACTGAAAGCGGAAAGTGTGTTAATATCCTCGCCTCCCAAAGACCTGCTTTGAAAAAGGCTGTTTATTACTTGATCAAGGGCCAGTATATGGAAGATTCCCATTTGAACATCCCTATTAAAGCGCAGGTCCGAATGCTGGTCGCATATTCGGAAATGACCACCTATACCCTGATAAATCGGGTCATAGACTACGGAGGCCCGATATTGATACTACCTCCACTTCCAGCTCAAATTATAAAATTCAGTGAAGAAAAACGTGTCATTGAAGAGAAGCTTAAGAAAGATGGATTTCCAATAACAGATATAGAGTTTTTACATTTGATTTACAAGAATCATCAATGTTTTACTGCTGCAAGCTACCCGGATATGATTATCGTAGCGCAGCAGATTGAGATTCACCTCAACCCCGAACAGGGTAAGACGATTAAGAATTATAAGGCCAATATCTCCGGTGCAAGAATTAACCGGAACACAGTTAAACAATTGATCAACGCTAAGGAACAGGCTGGATCTATGATGATGACGAAAGAAGAAGAAGAAAAATTAAATGCACTGGGAATTAATGTCAAAGAATTGCGGGAAACTGCAAAACGAGTGCTGTCAGCAGTTGCCAGGAGAAAGAGGATGGAACCATCAAGTGATGAAGACGACTAGAGCATACTATCCGTATCATACTCTTTTTTAGTCAATCTTTTTGTTTTTTGTATTAGATATATAAGTTAATACAAGTGTTTCACAGAAAATAATAGTTATAACATGACATTTTATTGTTAGGTAGGTACTATGGGCAACAGCGTCGCTTAACCAGTTTGCAACAAAATTCGTGTGCGCGCGTATCGCCCCTGCACGAACTAAACGTATGTGACAGTGGGCGCGGCGTGCAAGCGATTTTAACCTTAGCAGTGGTTAAGCGACGCTGTTGCCCATGGTACTTAGTGATTATTTTTTTATGAGAATGGAAAAATCTTTATAAATTTTATCAAAAAATGTACTTTTCACCTCTCCAGCACGAAAAGGGTGCTTTTGGCGCGTAAAAACTCGCAGCAAAATCGACTTTTGCTGCGAGCGTGAGGCAAAGTGCTGTAGCGTCAGCTCGGACTTTGTATCTAGAGCAAACTCACACACACTGTGTTAAGAATATCCAGCTGACGCACATACAATTATATGTAATAATTTAGTATATAAGATGAATAAAATAATAAACATCGTTCTTAGCTTCTTAGCGACAAGCTACACTGGCTGTTTAATTCATCTCCCAAGCTAGGAGCCAAATTGGTGACCCCGACGTGATTCTGCTGGATTTCTCCGTGATCGCACATTTCAATCGGCCTTCCACAAGCGGATCTCACCGATTGTAATTTCAAGAGGCGTATAATCACGGAAGTCCTTCGTCGCCCAGGGAGACAAACAGATCGCAGCCACCCAGTGACCATCAATAACCATCAAGCAAGAACATCTGAGGAAAGAAAGCGCTATTTACGCAATCTGAAGTAACGACTACGTCGCGTCGTTCGATTTTCTAGCGGATCGGTTTGACTGGCCTCCCACAAGCGGGTCACACCAGTCGAATTGAGAAGTCGCACATAGATTTTCGAATAACTAGACAGAAGAAATTATTGAAGACAAGCGCTATGGCCTATCAGAACGTCCCTACGCTGAACCCCATATTACCGGCTCCGGCGCCAACGGCAACATCTGCAGCTACGGCAGAATTATCTGCTTTATCCGTTTCATCTCGGATACCAGACTTTTGGCGGGACCAACCACGCCTATGGTTCTCCGTATTTGAATCAGTAATGACTCCCCAGAAACAAGGTGACGATGCTAAGTACAACCAAGTCGTCAGCAAGTTGGGAAAGGACGAGGTTCAGCAAGTCAGCGACATCATTTTGAATCCACCGAGCACCGGAAAATATGATGCGTTGCGTTCGCGGTTGCTACAAGTATTTGAAGAGTCAGAAAACAGGCAACTTCAAAAGCTCTTGGGAGAAATGGACCTGGGAGATCAGCGACCGACACAACTATTAAGGCGAATGCGAGAGCTGTCCAGGAATAAGATTCCGGATGAAACCCTTTCAATCATGTGGCAACGCCATTTACCAGCCGCAGTACGAGCAGTATTAACCGTAAGCGACTGCAAGGACTTGGAAACGCTGGCGAATATCGCTGATAAAGTCCTTGACAACATGAGGCCCTTGGAAATAGCACAAGTCTCATCAAGAAATACAGACCAATCGACGATTGATTGTCTTGTTAAAAGAATGGATCTGCTGACGCGGGAAATATGCGAAATGCGCTCTTCTTATCGTCACGTGTCAAGGGGGCATGACAGAGACAGACAGAGGCGCAGATCAACATCCCGCTCACATTCTAGGCAACGATTCCGGCGAGACAACGATTGGATATGCTGGTACCACCGAAAGTTTGGAGATCAATCGACGCGGTGTACAGATAAAGCTCGCTGTACCTACAAAGCGCAGCGAAATACGCTGTCGGAAAACTAACTCCAACACTAACCGCGGCGGGAGTTGGTGTTGATGGAACAAGTTACCGTCTATGTGTCACCGACCGAAAAAGTGGGACACAATTTTTAATAGACACCGGAGCAGACATATCTGTACTCGCCCGCACTAAAGAAAAGCCCACAAATGCCGATTACGCAATTTATGCCGCCAACGGAACGCAAATTAAGACCTACGGATTTAAGACAGTTTGCATAGATCTGGGATTACGAAGACCATTCACGTGGACATTCGTCATAGCCGATGTGCGCAGATCAATTCTCGGAGCAGATTTTCTCGCTAAAAATCAACTAAACATTGACTTAAGCGAAAAGAGATTGATCGACAAAATAACGAAATTATCGGTTGCCGCGCGCACAATGCACTCGAATGACTCATCGGTCCGTACGATAGATGTAACCGGACTCTACGCCGAGTTACTACGTGAATTCCCTGACGTAACAAGGCCGTCGACGCTGAAAAATGCACCTAAGCATAATGTCGTGCATTATTTACATACGACGGGGCCGCCGATCTATGCAAAACTTCGTCCATTAAACCCAGCAAGGTATAAAGCCGCGAAACAGGAATTCCAAATGATGATGGAGTTAGGCATTTGCCGCCCCTCTAACAGTCCTTGGGCAACGCCGCTGCACATCGTCACAAAGAAAAATGGTGAATTAAGGCCATGCGGCGATTATAGACGATTAAATGCCGTCACACTTCCTGATCGCTACCCTATACCAAGGCTTCAAGACTTCACATACTTGCTGCGTGACAAGACCGTCTTCACCAAGCTGGACATCCGAAAATCGTTCCATCACATCCCAATTTTCGAAGATGACATACCGAAAACCGCGATAACAACACCGTTTGGACTTTTTGAATTCACGAGAATGACGTTTGGATTACGTAACGCCAGCCAAACGTTCCAACGCTTCGTCGATATGGTTTTCAAAGGACTCGATGTATTCGTTTTTATCGACGATATCCTTATCCCATCAAGGACGAAAGAGGATAACGAGACCCTACTTCGAAAAGTACTGGAGAGAATGGACGAATACGGCATCACACTAAACGTGGAAAAATGCGAATTTGGCAAAGAAGAACTGGATTTTCTGGGCTACCACATATCCAAACATGGCATACGTCCGCTGGATGACAGGACTGAGGCAATATCAAATTTTCCTTTGCCCACCACAGTCCAACAGCTGCGGCGTTTTCTTGGCATGGTGAATTTCTACCGCCAGTGTATACCTCACGCTGCTAACATACAAGCTGAACTCAACAAATACCTGCACAACTCCAAGAGGAAGGACAAAAGCGAAATAAAGTGGACACAAACGTCAAAAGAAGCGTTTGAGAAGTGCAAAGAAAGCATAAAAAGCGCTGTTGCACTATCTCACCCATCCACTTCCGCTCGTCTCGGCTTAATGACAGATTGTTCGGCCACATGTGCAGGAGCAGTACTACAGCAGCACGTGAATGGAAAATGGGAACCCCTATCCTTTTTCTCCAAAACACTGAGCAAGACACAGAAACGGTACAGCACGTACGACCGGGAACTACTTGCTATATACATGGCAATCAAACATTTTCGTCACATGATTGAAGGAAGAGAATTTACGGTTTATACAGACCATAAACCGCTGACGTTTGCTTTACAAAAACCAGCGAGCTCATGTGACACGGAAAGAAGACTGCGCCAGCTCGATTTCATCTCACAATTTTGCTCCGACATACAACATATTTCCGGCAAAGATAATGTTGTTGCTGACTGCCTATCTCGAGTGGAGGAGATCACCTTCCCTTCGCCCATCGACTACGAGCAACTGTCGGCAGAGCAAGAAAAAGACAGCGAGCTGAGTGAATTGCGAAACAACCCGCGCTTGCAGTTTAAAATGTTCCCCGTACCAAATAGCGACAAAGTCATAATGTGTGAAACATCAACGCGCTATATGCGACCATATCTACCGCAGCTGTACCGACGAAAAGCATTCGATATCGTGCATAACATCAGCCATCCCGGCGTCAGAGGAACACGACGCATGCTAGCGCAACGCTATTTCTGGCCATCGATGAATACAGACATCGGAAAATGGGCAAAGACATGTCTATTATGTCAACAGTCCAAAGTGCAACGTCACACTGTTTCGCCGATCATGCACTTTCCGCCGGCCGATCGATTCTCACACTTGCACATTGACATAATTACGTTACCTACGTCCGAAGAATGCAAATATTGCGTAACTATGATCGATCGCTGCACGAAATGGCCAGAAGCGTATCCCGTCAAAGAAATCACCGCCGAAACCATCTGCCAGATTCTACTCAGAGGTTGGATTGCCAGATTCGGAACACCGACGACGATTACGTCAGATCAAGGTCGACAGTTCGAGTCCGAACTATTCCGAAAGCTGACAAACAAGCTGGGCATCAACCACATCCACACCACCGCTTATCATCCGCAAGCTAATGGACAAGTAGAACGCTGGCACAGAACACTCAAGGCCGCGCTGATGACGAAGTGCAACCGAGTAAACTGGGTCAAAGAATTACCCATGATCCTGCTCGGACTTCGCACCGCAATACGGGACGACACGAAAGTAAGCGCAGCAGAACTGACCTACGGCACGACATTACGACTACCCGGAGATTTCTTCACCGCCAGGACGACACCTCGAGACGAGAATGCCATGTTACAGCAACTTCAGCAAACGATGACGTCACTGCTATCGACACCAAGGAGACAACATACTCAGCGTAACATCTTCGTACATGACGAGCTACGAACTTGCTCACATGTATTCGTACGCAATGACGCAATGAAGAGCGCACTTACGCCACCCTACAACGGCCCGTATAAAGTGCTCGAACGTCACGAGAAGTTTTACTCAGTCGAGTTGCCGAACCGAACAGTCACCATCTCCATCGACCGTCTCAAGCCAGCCTTCCTACTTCACGACGAGCAGAGTGGAAAAATCAGCGAGGAACAACCGCAGCCGCCGCCCGTGAGGAAGTCTGGACCATCGACGAGTCCTGAGGGTCAACATCCAGCCAAGGACAATGTGAAGACAACCCGTTCCGGCAGAATATCCAAGCCAGTCGTCAGATTTAAATTCAATTAATCCTATGCACTGAATGCAATGATTAATTGAATAAAAACAGTCTATTTTTATCGCCGCGAGTATTTTGCCTATACAGCAAATACTGACCTCGGTCAGTGAACAGAGTGTCATTTTACAACACCTGTTCATAGTAATTAGTCATCGTAGATTACTTTTACAATAATAATTATTTTGTATTTAACTTTTAATAGGCTTAGGTATTATACAACTTTTTTTTCATCCCTATTCCTTTATTTTTAGGGGGGAGTGATGTAGCGTCAGCTCGGACTTTGTATCTAGAGCAAACTCACACACACTGTGTTAAGAATATCCAGCTGACGCACATACAATTATATGTAATAATTTAGTATATAAGATGAATAAAATAATAAACATCGTTCTTAGCTTCTTAGCGACAAGCTACACTGGCTGTTTAATTCATCTCCCAAGCTAGGAGCCAAAGTGCTTTTTTAATTTCTAACACCTTTTCTCGCTGGTAGAGATGAAAAGTTGTATGTTTAACACGAGAGCAAATTTTTTGATGTCTCGTGCCTTTAAATCACTCACTGTGCTCAGTAGTCTATGTTAGAATCACTCGCTACGCTCGTGATTCAATTCTAGACTACTTCGCTAGTTCGTGATTTAAAAGTCAGCACTCGCAGCAAAAAATGACTTTGCTCTCTTGTATAACAAATAACTATTCCTACAACTTCCTGATTTTATTGCTAAGTTTCTTTAATCAGCTTGATTCGCATTTCGCAATAGAAAATAAAAAAGCTCGTCATTCGTGATTGATCTACTAATAAGTAAATAAGTACAGTATATGGCACTAGATAACATAAACCCTCAATTATTGAAAGCAGGAATGAAAAACAATTTTGCCTCATCATTATATAATAAAAAACATGTGCCTGTATGAAATTCGGAACTTTTAGACAATACAAAATTGTATCCAACAAAATCACATAGGTAAGTAAGTAAATAAATGCAAATAAGTATTCAGGAAAAGAAACATTAATTATCACAGAGAATCAATAATCATATTCGAGGTGCATTGCAATAAATTTAAGTGCAACGTCACATTAAATTAGTAAGAACACCACCCTATCCATGTCTATCACATTCATATTTTCACTAGTTTATTTTTGGTGTCTTACCGGTGATGGTCAAACTTTTTGCTTCGTGTAGATGGAACTGGAGTTCAACCAGAGTCAAACCGCAATGCAATTGGAGATCGACTCGAGCAAAACCGAGACACCGCGCTAATATAGGATGTGACCGTTGCCATAGTCACATCCGTTTCCGTTAGAAATCCTTACTAATATTATAAATGCGAAAGTCCGTTTGTTTGTTTGTTTGTTTGTTTGTTACGCCTTCACGTCCTAACTACTGAACCGATCGTCATGAAATTTTGCATACACGTTGTCAGGGGTACAGAGAAGGACATAGGGTACCTTTCATCCCGAAAAAAAGTATTGTTCCCGAGGGATAGCAAAAAACCTTTCCACGCGGACGAAGTCGCGGGCGGCCGCTAGTACGTATATAAAGGTGAGACGCGCTTTGCCTTAACTCCGGTCCAGCTATGGTCGAGTATCAGTTAATCTCCGATCGAACTTCGGTGCCATCTACTCGAACGCTTACTCTAATCTATGACTACATACAGTATTTCTAAATTAAGGCGCCTCTAGGATTACGCCAACAGGTGTGCAGTGCAGACGTACACTACCAAACATTTTCGGTTGAGGAAACCTATTCATGAAATCTTGTTTAATTTAATTAAACGACAGTATGCCGATGGAGTAAGTCTACTAGAGTTATCTTAAATTTCACGCAGATAAGACTTCGTCTACTTCAGCCCCATAGCATGACCACCGAAACGCGATATGATATAGCTATTTATCACGTTTGACTGTCAAAAGACAATGGATTTTGACAGTTGAGTGTAGATAAAACGTTAATATATCACGCGATATATAGTGGTGGCCGAATAATTAGAAACAACTGTCGATTTTCATACAAACGAGGTAACCTTGAATCCTTGGTTCTCCGCCAGGGATTGATCTAGCTGTGATCTGATGATGGCCATCCAGGGAGTGAATGGAGGAGATCCATATTGCTACACACACCCAACTGCGGGTCTACCGCCTAACTCTCTCGCTTTGACTCTGGCTTTGGTTTATGACGTCAGTGCACTCTTCGTCCTTGCTATCGTGTTATGATATGACAAGGACGGATAGAGCATAACTACCGCGTTGGCTATCGCTTTGAGTTAGGCGGTAGGGCCCCGGGTCTTATAAGCATTCTAAGAGCTGCAAGGATCAGAGTTCTCAGTTTCAGGATTTCCTTACATTTTAATGCTATGTTCACGGTTTTTCTTAAATATCCAAATAGCTCTTAGAATGCCAATCAGATCAGTTGGGTGTGTATAGTGATCTAGATCTCCTCCATTCATTCCCTGGATGGCCATCATCAGTTCACAGCTAGATCAATACCTGGCGGAGAACCAAGGCTTCAAAGTTACCTCGTTAGTATGAAAATCGACTGGTGTTTCTAATTATCCGGCCACCACTATATATCATGTTTCAGTGGTCATGCTATGGGGGGCAGCTACAACATCTACGAACTGCCACGCAAACCAAACCAGCCTATAATGTCCTACATTTTCCCCGTTATGGTGGTTAGGTACCATCCAATTCTCATATGAAGTATCTGATTATTATTGAAATAAAGCTAACCGTGCAACTCTTATACACTTATACTTAATATAAAACGCTAAATAAAAAATATATATGGGGATACATGGCTCTTAATCATACAACAATCACGACTAAAAAACACACTCGCATACCTTTATGACGATGTTAATATCTTGGGCTTCTTATAATTTTATATTTTATCTAAATCTAAGAGATAGAACTATTTTTAAATCAAGTTTGTAGAATTAAAATACTGTTGTAAAGATTAACTTTGTCCTAGTCGTAATTGTTGACCTAAAATGCAGCTTTAAACTTTATAGCCGTTCTATTGCCGCGAGCACCGAATTGCGAACCTGTAAGCCCAGTTGTCCCGTTGGGTAGCCCCGTGGCGGGTTTTTTTTTTCTCCCAGTTGTCCCGTGATGAATGCAACGGAACTAGTGGGTGTTTTTGTATGATGTCAATGAGTTTTGTATAAAGTATCTAAATTGACTATGTGTATGTTGCTTGAGCGCGTAATGAACTAAGGTAGTGTCTTCTGTGCTTTCTTTATTTTATTTATGGTTTAAAGTAACAGACTGCAGCTTTTCTCAAGCGACTATACAATTTAATGCAAACATAATTAAAGATGCCAAATACACACCCAAATAAATATTTTATGTAATATAAAGCGAAATATCGTTCGACAATATTCCTTACAACATTCCCATTCAGTTACAAAAAAAACTAGAAGAAATGTTTTTCGTTATTATTAAAAATAGTAAGCTCAATTGAGGGCATTGACAAAACTTAATTCCATCAGATCCTGACTTAGAACTTAAAATACAAATGCATTTTTTTCCTCATACCAAACACATTTTTAAAAAGTTTTGCCAACACCATTTTTTCATTGTGATAAGTAAGTCAAAGTAAATATACCTATTTATTACGCACTTCGATCATTACTCAATAAAATGCTTTCCGCAAATACAAAATGCGGAAACACACCTATAATAAAATTATCAATTAAATAAATAACTTCGTTCTTTGAAATGCGACGAGGTTCTTTCGTTTTACTTATGTCTTGAATATAGAAGAAATTAGTGAGTATTGAAATGTTGTGCAACTATATTATGTTTAATTATTGTAAACTTCTGATCTTTTGTATTAACAACAGAAAGTTATATTTATATAGGCGGCAGCAGATCTGCAATGTAAATCCAACATGTTGCACCAATCCGCAGCAGTCTTTACCATACTTAACACGTCGGAAGTCCATGTTACTTATGCCAACGCCACAGACATAGTTTAGGGATTAAAATCCCTTAAGCCCACATACAGACAGAATATGATCCGGAAACCTGTATGTGCTATATCCATAGATTTCAGATTTGTATGGATTAGCAGCGGGTAATGATTCCGTAATCCGTCTTGAAATTCCGAATCAAAATTCCGTCTGTATGTGGCCATTCTTACACTTTTTTGAAGACTTTGCAACACATATTTATACACAATGTTATCGCATACAAGTGTACCTTCCAAACTTTGAACAGATTCTCAAATACCCGTGCTATGCTACACATTGCAACTTTGTAGGTAAGTATTTGCGTATTTCAAGCTATGTCTGACGCCGGCTTTAAAATACTTTTACGTAAAAACAAGTTAAATAATTTTACTCATTATAATGTAAACTTTGTAAAGTGCCTTACGTCAATATATTTGTGACAATGTACGCCTTGTGATGTCTTATAAAAATAGGTGTTACAAACAGCATTTAGTACACATAAGGCTCTTTTGCTTACCTAACGTCTAGCTTATCTAAATTTCTTTCGTCGATTTTTTAGAAACTAAATAAATGCCTTTTATCTTACCATTCAAATGCGCTACTAATAAATATGTCTTAAAGTACTAGAGAGCCTTAAATAATTCTTTAAATAAATGTTTCGTAGGCTGTTAAGATATTTGTAATACGTAGACAATATAACTCGTATAAATTGGGCGCTGAAATTCTGAAAAATATACTAATTATACTACATAATAATGTTTTTATTTGTGTAGCTACATTTTTAGTCAGTGTCATAAATATTAAAACCAAAAGTTAATTGCTTTTTAAAAAACTAAAATATGTTTTTTTTTTAAAAAACAAGAACAATTATGTTTCGCTTTATTATTTATGTTGTACTAAATATGTACTTTAGGCTGTTAAAAAAATAAAGAAAATTTAAACGCCCATGAATTTTGGCACAAGGAAGCACAAAATTAAGTGATGTATTTGAAGTAAAGTAATATAAGAGCTAAAGCTAATAATGACTACACTTGTACAGCTAAGAGATACAACTATTCTTACACCTGAGGACTTAAAACTAGACCGATACCTACCGTATGCAATGGAGTTACGTTGTTACCCTGAAACGAAACGTATTTTCGTTATTTTTTATTTATTTATTTATATATATTTATTAGATCACCAACAAGTTTACACTGACATTAAGATATAAATTAAACATAATTAGCTTAACAATGCTTAGTGGAAACTTAATTATAGGTGACAACTGCATGCTCAAGAAACAACAGCAACAATTAAAATAAAATTAATGAAATTAATGATAAATTAAAACTTATGCGATAAAGAATTTATAGAAAAAATAATTACTACTTAGTAGAACCCAGACATGTGGATCTTAATTTTGTTAGGCTATCAAAATAAATATCAACATTAGTAGATTTAGACAACGAGTTATATTGAGAAAACATTCTGTTTAAAGGAGAGTAATGGCCTAAATTGGTTCTGGCGTGCTTACTTACAAATAAGTTATATCTGGATATTCTAGGCAACTTAATAGGGACATTCAAATTAGTCTTTGAAAGCAAGTCAGGACAGTCCAGTAAACCATTAGCAAGCTTGTACAAGAAAACAAGGTCCAACATTTTTTTCAGCCAATAATAAAATAAAATTGTTATTGTGACATACAAGTTGTACTTTGGCAACTTTATCTCGAATTATGTCCGTAACATATATACGCGGTTATCACAAAAAAAACCAGCGGACCGAATCTTTCAGACCCCTCCTGATAGAAACTAGCGCAGGTGCATAAATGCTTGAACTATTTCGTCCTAATTAAGTATTGGACTAAGATTAGTGAACTCATCGTTTATCGATTTATTTATAAGCTACCTCAAGATATATTTAAGTTACCTGAAATAAATATATTAATAAATTAATAAAAAATAAGTACTCATGGGCGCCGGCAAGGGGCCGTTCAAGTATTACGTAAGCACTATGAGGGACTGGGGGTCTTTGTTTTGCTTATTTTGGATGACATGGGGGGGTAGGGGAGTCTAGATGGTGATTACGTCATCAGTAGTTATTTACTTTTTTACACGAATGGCAACCCTCACATTGTCTATGCTTAAAAACGAAACGCATTTTCGGGGATTCCCGCAAATAAATCTAATCTCTAGCCTAAATCTATTTTCTTATTTTTAAAATTATAATTATAACAATAAAATTATAATATTAAAAAAAATATAATAGGATAAATGTTTACGTAAGCATGGGGGGAGGGGGTAAGAGCTTACTTTTGCTGACAAGGGGGATGGGGGGGTAAATAATTGTAACAAATCTGCTTACGTAATATTTGAATGGCCCCCAACAGGGTGCAAGGAGGTGCATTTGCAACTCTCTGTCAGGAAAATATACATAGAAAAAATTACTGTTTGAATAAAAACTGAAGTGTGGTTGCTGTCCAAATTTGTTCATCACCTTATCAATGAATTCAGTATCCTGCTCTATTATGTTAATATTATAGTACAGTACGAGGCAAACATCTTGACACTTCGACGGAGTTGGGAATTAGTTCGCGCATGTGCACTTCTGAGCGACCAATAGTGCCGCCTGCATACCTCACCGCTACGCATACCCAAAATATGGGTTCCACGCAATCCCCACCCGATTTCAAGATGTTTGCTTCGTACTGTAACACTGGTGAACCTAAATAAAAATAATAAAAAATGTATAGACGCAGATGTTCCTCCGTGAAAAAATCCTAGCGGCGCCCATGAAAGTAGTCTGTTAATATACCGGGTGTAACAAGATCCTCCACGAAGCCAAGATCAAGACCATTTCTGTTCAAAATTATTGCTGGGAAACGAATTGAATTTTTGGTGTTAAAAACCATTGCATACATTACCACGCAATACAACGCATACAACAAAGGGCCTAGTACGAGTTGTGTTTCTCACCTCACTTTGCGAATAGTATCGAGTGAAAGAGATGAAATCATGCGAGTTAGTGAACGAGTGAAAGAGAGAAAACGATAGTTAACTATTCGCAAAGTGAAGTGAGAGCAAAAATCCAACTCGTACTAGGCCCTCAGACCGCGCCTGCGAGTGTATGCTACACAGCTGCGTGCGGCCGAGTTGAAAGGCAGCGTTTATAGTACAATAAAACTAGCTTTTTCTGGACATAATTAGATAACTGAAATTTTCTTTTTCTATGACATAAATTAGTGTTAGTTATAGTTAAAATAAAAGGAATTAAACATTTCGAAACTTCGCATAAAACTAAAAAAAATAAAAACTAAAGTTTCAACAAATTTTGATTTCATTATTACAGCATAATAAATAACTTAGTAAATGTACATGTATTATGCTATGACGCTTGCATTTCAGTTAATAATAATAATACTTTATTTCGGAACACAAACAGTTCCATATTCATTTAACATTTAATAATCATAATAATAATAATGTCAATTTAGAATAACTATAAAATAAATTAAATCAAAAAATATAAGATCGATAAAAAATAATAATAATAACTACTAATAGTTAAATAAATCAAAATTAAACTAATTGATCAATCGGAACTATTGGCAATAAAAAGGTTCAGTAAGTTGCAGATATTTTGGCAAATAACAAATTTGAAATATAAGTCATATTGAATGGTATATAATGTGTATTAATAAACAAAGTGTATAAACAAAGATTTCACAGTTACGATTTTTAACTACTGAGAAAACATTATTATTAAAACGTAAAAAAAATGTTTAATTTTTGTCTAATATATCTAAAAAGACGCATCATAGCTTAATAAGATACAAGCATCATAGTTACCATTTTGGCTTATCTAGATATTGAGAGCAGATGAATACTGTGAAAAAAAACGAACATGCGAAATTTGATTCAGTTTAATTTTGCTATTAGGTGATAGCATTTTAATGCACCATAAAATTATACTAACAAGGTATTTGGTTAACTATTTTGCTTTTAGGAAAAAGCTAGGTAATGTACGAAATCTCATGATTTTTATATGAAACGGTTACCACCCCGTACTTCTTGCATCACATATCTAATTAATATTTGACACTTAATATCAATATCCGATAAACTAATAAAAACAACGAGTTTATTAATTATGTCCAGATAAAGCTAGTTTTATTGGACTATTATGTGTGTGCTCATGAGATACATTAAGGCTGTCGACTCGCATCACGTTCCATTTTTAAATTTTCAATACAAATGATCAAAGCAACTCTGTGCGAGCCGTAATGAAGGTGGACTTTGAAAATTCCTATTAAATTAATAAATAGTCAAAAATAGTCAAAAAATAGATATAAGTATATACAAAACACGCAATACATTAGATAAATACCTCATTATTCCTAAGAAAAATTAAAAATTACTTTAGATTCTGTAAATACCAGTAAAAAAACATGTCAAAGTGTACCAATTTGAGCGTTTTTAATATTTTATTTCTCTGTGACTAAAAGCATTTTTTTTAAATTTCTCTCCAAAGAGAACTCCTTGACAATACAAACAATAAGTAAAAAAATTAATATGAGTCGTATTCATATTTGTTACAGCTGAAACGTTTTTGAAAAATACCTCTGACAAGCAAATTTGAAATTCCACTTGAACAGATTGTCTTCGTTTTAAAATACCTGACAATTTATTATATTTTTCTCTCTATACGGCACTAACTTAAGAATTTTGCTTCCTAAAACTAAAGTTTACATCAATAATAATGCTTTCATTCTTTAG
Organism: Agriphila geniculea; assembly: GCA_943789525.1. Classification (NCBI taxonomy): domain Eukaryota; kingdom Metazoa; phylum Arthropoda; class Insecta; order Lepidoptera; family Crambidae; genus Agriphila; species Agriphila geniculea. The sequence continues at coordinate 15,439,163 of OX038887.1, read as the reverse complement.
ATAACTTCATTGGAAAAACACTAATTTCGTTGAAATGCAAATATACAGCCTTAAGTGATGACATTTTGAAGCCATTGTTTGTTATGAAATACTTAAAATTTTGATAATGTTTCTTTGGGCAAAAATTAGGAAATAACGAATAAAATAAAATTTCATAAAAAAATTGAAAAATATTGTTTGACTTTGAACTTCAATAACTTCGTAGCTATTGGTTTCCCAGGTAAACTTATCCTGATGATGGGCGGAATGCGTGGACTTGGGCTTCGTTGAGGGTCTCGTTACACCCGTTAGTTAAAGATAGTACGGACCTGTGGCGCCCCCTATCTGATCATCTCGAGGTACTTGTGCTTGTGCTTGGTGAGCATCTCGGTGACGGTGACGAGCTTGCGCAGCGCGGGCTGCGCGCGGCCCAGCCCCTGCAGCTCGCCGAGGTGCGACACGCAGATGTGGTGCAGGGTTGCCAACTCTTTCGCTGTAGACAATAGGGTATTTGACAACATTAAAAATATACTACAAATTGTGGTCATCCTAACATATATTGGCGTAAAAAAACATATTTAACTATTATAAAGACTAAATTAAGTCTATTAATTGATTAAATTCACCTAGAAAAATGCAATAATTTTTGATTTTTTTTCTGTGGCGAAAACGCTCTAAGATTACTGATGACGTCACTTGCCTGTAAATAAATATGGCTTCAGGCGTTTGACACGACCATAGACTAAGGATCCGAAATTGATGGCTGTCAAATGGCTAAGGATATTACAATGTTTACAGGCTAGTGACGTCAACAAGTCACGTGTCCAGCGCCATAGCGTTTTTGGCGCGGTTTTAAAATTTTAAACTTTAACACTGTTTTATTTAATGAAATACATTGATTTTTCCTGAAATATCAATGTGGTGCGCTTATTACGTAATAAGGAATAATTTAAAATGGTTTTCCAAAATTAGTCAAATAATAGCCTATCACAGACATGACGTATTCAGTGCCTGTATTCAGGGGCTGTTACACAAGAAGAGTTTATCGCACGCGAGCGGAGATTATTTCTACGATCGCCTAGTGTTAACGCCACAATAAGGCAATAAATAATTCATTTTTATTATTATAATAATATACATAAGTACCTATTCAATTTTAATAGATAGTGTGACACGGAGCGACGAAATGCTTCCTATCCTTGTCTTTCTTATGACCCTATCTATTGCCATCTCGCTCCATTTCCGCATCCTTAATGGCAAATGCAGTGAGAAGAAACAAACGCCGGCGCGGCGCCAGTATCCTGATAGTTGACGTGCGCGCGCGACCGAAAATTAATTACTCATACATTATTGTTCCAAATATCGGTAAAAAACTCAAAATTATAGTGCCTACGAAATCAGTGTCCGACAGTGTCCACCAGCTGTTTGGGAGCTTCCGAAACCACTTCGTTCCAGGACTTCTGGTAAGCTGCAAAATTTGCCTTCCATTTTTATATTCCTTGTTCCTAGCAATTAGCCGCCACTGTGTCACAAAACTAGTCATCGAAAAATCTATTAAACTCTTTAAAGCAACCCGCGCCTACAGCTAGTGTAAACAAATGCCCCGAGCTTCGCCTCTGGAATACAATTATCGCTACTTAATCTCTCTTAGGCCGCGAGTCTGTGTTAATTAAACTATACGAGTTTTCAAAAATGTCCTGCCTGTGAAAAATGTAGGTCACAAACGTTATCAATAAAAGTTCTTATTAGTTACAAGTCGAGACACGTATGCGTCTATAGATCTACAATTACTCGCCTGTAGTGTAAACAATAGAAGAGAAGTGAGTTTTGCCTGACATATTCACATTCGAGAATCGCTTGATTAATACGAGTTTTTGTCAAAATGTAAACAACCGCAGGCGAGAATCGAATAGTGAGTTTTGCCATTGAATAATCTCACACGATTATTCACCGCTCGCGTGCGAGAAACTCTCTTTATATAATTTATGCTTTAGTTTTAGACCCGCCACATTTAGAAGGAAACTGATTAGGAATTTCGAAACAGAATATTATCGATAGTGTAAGAAAACTTCAAACGGAAAACTACCGCAGGTATAAAGTAGTTCCATAGAATTTGTATTGATTTGCTGCGTTCGGTAATCCGAATCAAAATTCCGTCTGTATCTGGCGGGCCTTATGAGTTTGCACAGTCACGTTTACTAAACTCGATTAGCGACTGAGGTAAGCACTAAGCAATAGGGTATTTTACAAATTTTTGAAAACTGCTTATATTTAAGGATTGGGACGAACAATTCAACAGAAAAATAAAAATAAATTAATTTATGACTTTTTTCTCCATTAAACCGATTAAAATCAAATTTATTTTTAATGGTTTTGAATTTACAGCCAAAACGCTCGGTTCGATGACGTCTACTGTGTGAAAATACCCTATTATTACATACGAATAAGCTAATGTAACGCCGCATGGCAAGCATGTTTTATATATTTATTTTTGGTCAAGAAAATCGTTATCAGCCAGGCACAACAACTTCATCTGAAAAATGATAAGTCTAAATGTTCAACTGCAATGAAATAAACACATTTCAAATTTATACGTCATTACCTATATCAAGGTTGTTATTAGAATTAGGCGGTGGGTTGCCCGGCTCGGGGACGTTGCTCAGCTGGTCCAGGAATACCACCATTCGTTCCTTGTTCTTGAGGATGAAAGGATTTACCACTTCCATGTAAGGCTCCTGTAACAAAACGTTTCATTGAGCAACTTTTGATAAACAAAGGAGTCGTGATCCCGTATAACCTTATTTATAAACGAAGAGTAAGTCTACACCAGGTTTAACCAAAAATATTGCTTAGCAATATTACTCCTTAGATTTGATGTCTCACTTTTTGGTTAAACTAGATGTAAGCTTCCTTCCTTCAGTCATTTTTAATGTCCCCGCTCCTGGGGCACAAGCCTTCCTTATGGGTGGATAAAGAGGATGGTCCATACCATAACCCACCACGCGGGCCCAATCCGCATTGGGCCTCGGCTGCATTTACAGTCGTTAACACCCTAACGACTGCCAATGCAGCCAAGACCAACGACTTAACGTGCCTTCCGAAGCACGGAGGAGCTCGAGATAATAAATTTTTGGTCACCCATCCCATGACCGACCCTTACGAAAGTTGCTTAACCTCCGCAATCGCTGGACCAGGCGCTAAACCACATTTTACCAGGATACAAAAGTACCTATCCTATTTTTTAATCCATGTTATAAACTACCTATCTGTGTGCCAAATTGCATTCAAATCCAGCCAGCCGTTTAGGCGTGAAGAAGTAACAAACACACATACACACAAACTTTCGCATTTATAATAGTAGGTAGGTATTAGTAGAAAGAAAGTAGGATTAGTGATTAGTAGAACAAAGATATAAATAATCTAACATTACGCGATCAGTGTTCAAGTGCCTATAGCCCGTGCGCAAAGCGTAGGTATGTAGGTAAGTCGGTAGGTACCTATATCAAGTAAACTTGAAAAGTGGTACCTACCTAGCTTGCTTTTAACTACCTACTTACTTTAACAGAACGGCCGCGGCGTCATTAGCTAATTAATAGTGGTCGAGTACCTAGTAGTACAGAAAATAAATTAGTAGGTACCTATGTAAGTAGGTACCACCAGTGTAATACGTAAAACTCTGGTTCACACAAGGTCGTAGGTGAGCTATTTTGTGATCATAGCAACACGCACAATATGCTTATGTACCTAGTTCCTACATACCTACCAAATATATAATCATTATTATTTATTTCACAAATCTACTTAAGTTATTCTTTAGCTACAATTAAATTTTACTATAAAACTGCACACGACAGGTATTATTGAATTATACAAAATAAGTACCTAACAGCACGAGATGATGATTGGTTAAGTAGGTAAGTATAACGAAATTAATAGGAATAAATAAACTTACCTCGCATCACAGGGAAATCTATGAAATTTTAAGTCCTTGTTGTATGTCGCCGTCGAGGCACATCCGTATACGGAACAAGTGTGCAACATTTTATGTACGATACTAAAATTATACCTAGTAAACGATAGCGACATAAAAGATTTTTAAAACGGTCGCTTGCAATGCGTGATTTATTCGGTCGCGTCACTCGCGCCGTCCTTCCGTGGTCGAGTGCCCAAACTCGGCGAGTTTGGGTACTCCGAGCCGCGCCGCCCGACCGAGGGGTCGAGACCCCCTCCGTTGCTCTGCGCAAGTACATTCGTTTTTCAACTGTAAAAATTTGTTAAACCGTTTTGAATTTGGAATATGTACTTGATCGGGAAATAAGTATTGAAATTCATTCCCCGCATTGAATTTCTTTAGAACGTGATGTGCCAGCCACCACGGAAAAGTAAAACGCCCCGCATTCCATTTCAGAGCATGAGTGAGAAAATACATTAACACGTGCAGACCCAGGAATAAGAACCTTACTCCACACACATAAGACTCACCTTAGCACCGAACTCGATGAGATTGGCGAGGTTTTGCAGGCACTTGGCGACCATCAGTAGAGACCGTTGCGCGTGCGGCGGCGGCGCGGCCGCCACCAGCCCCCACGCTCGCGGCTCCACTAACGCCGGGCAGATCAGTCGCAGGAATATGAACCCTGTGTCGCATACATAAAGACTATTAATTGTTAGATACTTAGGCCCGTATTTATAAACCGCTCTCAACGTTGAGAGCTATCTTGAGATTATACCTGAGATGCTGTTCCTATAACAAGATAGCTCAATACGTTAAGAGTGGTTTATAAATACGGGCCTTAGATTTTTTATTTGTCTATATGACTATGTGTGTTATTCAAGTGTAATGTGCTTATGCTTGATCCAACCCAATAAGAGCGCTTTCACATATAGGTGTTTTAGTCGAAGCTCAGCGTCTGTCATATGTATACATATGAAGTATAGTATTATATTATCTGTGATATGACAAACGCGCTCCTAACGCGCGTCTGTCATTATGTATGAACATGACAGACACTCGGCTTACGCCGCGACTAAAACGCCTATATGTGAAAGTGCTCTAACAAATAATTAGTATAAGGAGTCTGAAGAAATTCTAATTAATAGCTTACAACGACCGGCTCAATTTGTAAGAAGTTCTTTGTATATTTACCTAAATACTAAAAATTCTAATAAAAGAAACTCTATAAGACATCATTAAATTACAATTTCTCATATAAATTTAAAAGTGGTTCAGCACAGTAATTTTTGGGGGATTAATCTCTTTACAGCCAAAGCAAGCAAGAAATATACACCTGTAACGCCCCTAGTACACCGACGCAGGGGCATCGCCAAGGGGGGGCAGGGAGGGGCAGGTTCTGAGGCCGTGCAACTTGCTTTTCCGATAAATCCCGCATCTCAAAACTTGAATAAATTCATTAGGTTGCTCTTGACTGTACCTACAATTCATTTTTTATTTTCTCATCCTCCTTAATATTAACGGGCCATGGGCTGGCGAAGCTCTTGCACCGACCCATTCGCATGCGAAAACCATTGCAAAAGCGAAACATCTGCGAAAACAAGTGAATTGACATTCGTCTGTAGACTATTTTGCAGAGACACTCGCGTAACTGAACCGAAAAAGAATACAACTAAAGTCTGTTCATCCTTACTTGTCTTATTTAGTAAATAGTTTTTGACAGTTGTCATACGTCTTTTAAACTTAAATCGTTATTTAAAAATATGTTAGTAAGTTTATGAAATTATTGTTAATTTATTAACAATTTATTTAGTAATCTATGTGTGGAAAACCATTTGTTTTATTTTATAAATGATTATTTCAATAAAGAGTTGGGTGAAGATTGTTTACCATATAAGACAAGTAAGGATGGACAGACTTTATGTCATCTCTCTCGCTATTGTGATATAAGTAGAGTGAGAGATTTTTCGTCGCTTCGTGTCGACGTCGTTTACGTCGGTGTACTAAGGGCATAAATTCGGCTACGTCTTACCAGAAACCACCCTCGTTCGTACGAATCTCTCATTCGGCCATTTGGCGACCGCGGCCCGTTGTAGACAACCGCACAAGTACCGCACGGGCCGCGGGCACGCCTCGGGGGAGGTGAAAATTGACAACGTTATCTGAAAATGTGAAATTGATGGGATATCTGCGGACTTAGCAAGCGCACCGCGACTATTTGTCAACACTAATCTCGCGCTGCGCTAACGCGAGAAAAGTGGTTAGAAAAGGAGATGCTCCGGCGTAAAATACCTACTACTGTAGAGTAAACTACTTTGATATACGTACATTGATTAAGTCTCTATAGACTTTTATTTTTGGGATGGTGGGGCAAATGCTGTAGGAGCGATAGGACATATCCTTTTGTCGAAGTGCGCATGCTAGGCTAAGCCTACTGAACATTAAAATTATCTTTTCAACACACTTGCTCGTAAATTGAGCCCTAATACATCGCATTTAGGGCCATAAACCGAGCTATAACAAACGCGTGCAATAATATATAAAACACTAGGTTGTTATAGAATTATCCCTACAAAGTTAAATTAGTACTTTACTGCAAGTTCTATGCGAGTAAACAGAACATTCCCAATTTAACCGGGTAATACAGTTATTTTTTTAGCTGCTGAAAATTCACATTCATTATTTAAATTAATAAATGTGTAAGTTCTTAATTAAGTCAAACAAATATTTATTATTATCAAAGTATTCATAATTCACAATATTTTGTTATAAAATATTAAAATATTTGCATTTTATCACTTCAAATTATAAATTTAAAACCTACGCGCTATAAATTTAAAACAAATTATAAATTTGAAGTAGGCTGTATGCTCACTCACTCCTTTGTGCGCAAAATATTCTTGCATTGGGCGTGTGAAAAAAAAAACAAAAAAAAAACCTACGCGCCTTTTTACATAATTGTCATATTTTGTTTTTGTCGTATTTGTTGCTGTGTGGTAAATTACTTTGTATTTTCCTCGCAAATGTGTTGAAAAACGTCGTATGAAACTCATGAGCAACCTAAGCTAACTTGTCTCATAATGTACTATTATAGCTGTTTGGTCGCAGTTGTTGGCCTGCGGGTCAGGGGTCGGTTCTGGTCGTCTTGATAACGTCTTTTTTCCAGTTCAGTACCAGTTCTGTCTTTTTAGTCCATAGTCATCTGTCCGTCCGTCCGATACGTCATCCCTGTCATCTGGTGTGTCAGTCATTAGTCAAAGGAGACTGGACGCCGCGACAAGCTATAAGAATAGCATGGCGTGCAAATATGAGTGTTTTAGAACGGCAAACGACGCGAGCGGCAATGTCAAATGTTTTCCCCTGTCGTTGGCGAGGACATTGCATTTGATCAATGGAGAACACATTAGGAAGAATCGTTTTTTTGTAATTCATGTAAATCTTTAACTATAAACAAATGCTCTAAAACTTTAAGAGATAAAGACAAAATAAAATATTCCATACCTGATCAAGTATCATAAGTAGAAACTCAGCGTTATTGCAGGCGTCATCAGGCGAGTCCATTTTGGTAGGGTTCAGTTCTGCGGACTGCTTGGCGTCTATGAGCTTCTGCACTGTTTCAGAGATTGCCGCCTGTAAGAAAATGTCTTATTATTGTTGTTGTGAGCACTACTGTAAGAGTATGTTCAGGATAATTCGAGATTATATTTTTTACAAAATGTTTTAAGTAATGCTAATCCAAAATTCTTAGCCCACCGAATCGAGCTAGTAGGGAGAACGAGATCTCACACATGATTGGTTTCAGTTACAGATACTACGCATAGGCCGCGATCATATAATTATGATGAGGCAAAATTAGTCAATTCTCGCTTTTCGTGCAGTCCAGACGTCTCACGTTCACCGCTTTTGTATTTTAAACTAAATAAAATAGATTATAGTAGTAACAATTCTGCTGATTAAGTATTATTTTTAATTTAATTAAATGTTTATCAAAATATAATCTTGCATTTAAAAAATATGTTTAATCTTATAAAGTTCTTACTTTTTAGAATTTGATGCACAAGTAAATTAACTGTTTATATTATCTATATTACAGTGCTTAATTACACCAAATTTTTGTTTTAAATTTTCAAAAAGTTACTTGGTTAATATTCTTGTTTTTTTATAGATGACTACACAGTATGGATTGAACTTATAATTTTAGGCCAGTGGCCCTACCATGAGTTGATGCAAACTGTTTACGTTACAGTAAACTGTCGGATATACTGCTCACAGTCAATACAAGTGAAAGAGAGAAAACGATAGTTTACTGTAACGTAAACAGTTTGCAACAACTCATGGTAGGGCCACAGGTAAACGACCCCGTGGGCGGAGCGATCGCCTTTCTTGTCCTTGTCATTTGTATGGAAAAGTTGAATAGAGAGAGCGCTATACTAGCTCGATTCGGTGAACAGAGTATAGAGTAGCGTTAGGCCTATTACCACTGTTCCAACCTGTAAGAACTGCTTGTACTGCGTGCGCTAATACCTAAGAAGGATGCATATCTCCACTATGCTGACCTGCAAGCAGGGCTTGCACTGCACGCTCATGATTTTATCAGAACGCAGCGGAACATCGCTCGAGGATCCACCTCGCGGGTTAACTCTGCTCCTACTAGCTCGCGCGCTAATTCTTAAGGAGGTTGTCTATACCTACTGTACTGACCTGTAAGAAAGGTTTGCACTGCGCGCGCATGAATTCATCCACAACGGCGGTGGCGAGCGATGCGGCGCGGAACATCGCGCGAGGGTCCACCTCGCGAGTTAACTCCGCTCCTACTAACTCGCGCGCTAATTCCGCTCCGCGCCCGCATTCCGTGAACGCATGCAGGATCGCTAAGGAAATTAACCAGATTAAGGGCTGATTTTTCAATCCACAGATAACAGATATCAGGCAGTTAAATTATTAACCAAATAAAATAAATGGCATTCCAAACATTTGACAGACAAGCGAATGACAAACATTCAAACACAACAGGTGCACTACGCATCGGTGCACCGTTCCCGCCGTGAGAAAATATGATTTTTAGGTTGTTTCTAATTTCTATAACACAAGTACTTTAAGCCAGCAGTTCCTGAATTCTTTTGGCTACTGAACCCTTTTTGGTTCACCGTTTTTGGGCGGAACCCTAGCTCAAGTAAGAAGTAAACTAACAGTAAAATTATTATATTTTACGTGAAATCATATCATACTGATGCTTTTTGGCTTGGTGTTCGCATCTTGTAAGTATAGTTTGACTTTAAAAGAACGACTTTTTAAGAAAAAAATATTTATTCAGTTAGAGCAAAAAGATATTTACTTGAATTTTCTTTTATTCTAAAATTGTAACTCTTAAATTTTAGCGGACCCCCTGAGAGCCTACGGTTCCGCAACAGAACACCATTCGGGAATCGCTGCTTCAAGCTACTTACTTTGGGATTATAAAAATGTTTGTGATGTTGTAAAATATTTATTTATCCTATTTCCTTTAAAAATCATCACAAAAACAAACGAATACAAATCAAACTGTAAAACTACTCACAGGTGGCTAAAGGCTGCCTATCAGTGCGGCACAGATCAGCGAGCGCCTTCACAGCGGGCAAGCCGGGCTCTAGCAGCAGCTGTCGCAGCGGGTTGTATTCCTCGCGGGGCATCACTAGCTCTTGCATGTATCTGACCAAATACGTCACCAATTAAGTTTCCGATTAGTGTTTAAGAGCGTTGATTCGTCACGGCATTTCTAGTAGTACGTTCAGTACCTTATTTTTCGAAATAATCGATTCTATTTTAATGAAACTTCATACGCATAAACAAGATTAATAGGTCTAAAGGTGCCTATCCATTGACACGGATTGAGGCCGAGGAGCGGAGAAACGAGGAAATATTAACCAATAGGATTGCATAAAATCTCCGCTCCGTAATCCTATTAGTTAATATTTCCTCGTTTCTCCGCTCCTCCGCCTCGCTCCGCGTCAATGGAAAAAATCATTATTACCTGATACGTAGCCTCAGAGAACCCCATTCGCCAATAGGCGTCATTCCCGCTAACGGATACCACTCCTCTATTTCTTCGCCATTCGCCAGATTAGCCAGTTCTATCGTGAGCTCCGCCACCTTCAACAATTTTCACGGGGACGAAAGTAAAATGTTCTAAAGTATAAACTTACGCTACCTTATTCTGTTATACCACAGAATATACAACGTGTTACAAAATATCCCTTAATGCCGAAAACGGTAGATAGGGACCATCAAACTGAACAACTTTTACTATGGGACCAACTCTGAAATCGCGAATATATACATTTTGTTTGATATCTTCGTTATAAATTTTAGATTTTTTTTCACGATTTCAGAGTTGGTCCCATAGTAAAAGTTGTTCGGCGGGCTGATTATCTAATTAGAAACCACCTAGCGATCGGTCTCTTTTGACAGATGAATGTGATACATTGCTACTTCTTTTTGGGGTGAATAAAAACATACCAAAGAAAAGTAGCAATGTATGTCGAATGAAACCGGTCGCTAAATAGTTTCTTTTTAGATAATCAGGGTGCCGTTTGAAGTCAGGACCAAGCAGGCAGTGGGAGGTGAACCACTGCCCGCCTTGCACGGTTCTGGCGGACGGGGGGAATGGCCAAACTTGCCCGGCCATTCCCCATCGGAGGAGGCCCGGATGCGGGCAGGCCGCGTTATGCCGTTGTGGTGAGTGCCACCCACGGCCCCACATACAGCCCCCTGGCTGTCGGCGTAGCGGCGGAGGGCAGGTGCCGGAGTTTTTAGGGTTCCGTAGCCTTAATGGCAAAAAACGGAACCCTTATAGATTCGTCATGTCTGTCTGTCTGTCTGTCTGTCCGTATGTCACAGCCACTTTATTCCGAAAGTATTAAGACTACACAGTTGAAACTTGGTAGGTAGATGTATTCTGTTAACCGCTTAGCGAATTTAATACAAAAATAAGAAAAATAAAAGATTAAGGGGGGGCTCCCCATACATGGAACTGAAACTGAAAAAAATTTTTTTCTTCAAACCAACACGTGTTGGGTGTTTATAGATAGGTCTTCAAAAATGACATTGAGGTTTTTAAGACAACTTTTTCTCAAAGTCAACCGTTTGAAAGATATTCACCGCCAAAGTGGTAAAATGTGTGTCCCCCCCCCCTTTAACTTTTGAAATAAGAGAGTGAAAAATCTAAAAAAAATATATGCTGTAGATCTTAATAAACACTTTCAACCAAAATTGGTTTGAACGAGATATAGTAATTAGTTTTTGAGATATAGCACATTTTCCAAAACCGCAAATATAACTTTGTCATTCATACCAACACTGTGAAAAACAAAGTACGAAAAATGATAGATGGTATTAAATATGGTATGGTATACTCGTAAGGTAACTACGGAACCCTATGGCGCGTGGCCCGACACGCACTTGGCCGGTTTTTTAGTGGGTATTCCCTCCTCCCGGGATTCCATCGGGCTTTGACCTGGTGGAATTACGGGAGGCAGTCGTGGAGGGAGCCGCAACGTTGAATGTTGCGGTCCCCTCCTGGCGAGTCCCACATGCCCCCTTCCCGATCACCTTCGGGAAGGGAAGCGCGTAAATGCGTTTTAATTCGGCATACAAAAAAAAAGGTGCCGTTTGATGGTCCCTATCTACCATATTCGGCATTAGGGGTATTTTGTAAGACGTTGTATACTAGTACTAAACGTACAGAAGCCCATCCGAGCGAGGACAATCAAATAATTAGCTTCTTTCGCTGCACGGCAATAAAGTACAATTTCAAATTGCAGAGCGCTGCGTGCCTATTATTACAAGCACATCCGAAGCGCTTCTCTTTCTGTCCCATAGCTCTATCTCAACCGACACATGACATCCCTCGTGGGCTGGCTCGATCGAGTGAGCCGCGAGTAGTAGGCTAATATAAAAGTTTAAGCGCGGAGTGAGACACCTCTGGTTATACTCGTACTTTGTTCCGTATTCTGCACACTGAGTGGGGAACACACAACACGGCAACATAAATCAACAATGTTTTATCAACCTTCCTTCGCAGGAGTTGCGCGAATTTTTCTATAAAACACTGTTAATAAACAGTGCTTCTAAACACATGTTGTAATGGATACCCGGCTTAAGTGATTTTAATAATAAATAAGTATATATTTATCAGTATTATACTTACTTCCGATTCTTTTCCTCTTTTTCCGGTGTTATGTACCGTAATGGTGAATGAGGTTACATCTGGTGGGACATCACTGCAAACAAAATCACATTTACTCCAACTTTGTTACCTGAAACTTTGAATCCTGAAATCGCTGAGGAGGCTTTTGCCTTTTGTACAGTAACCGGCAAACATCTTGAAATCGGGTGGAGATTGCGCAGAACGCGTATTTTGGGTATGCGTAGCGGTGAGGGGCGCGCGCTATTTGTCGCTCGCAAGTGCAAATGCGCGAAATTATCCTCACTCCGTTGAAAGAGCGTCAAGATTTTTGCCGGAATCTGTATATAAAATATCATTTTCTTCTCTCATAAAAATGCGCCATACTTTATTACTACTAGATACAATGAAGTTACGTTAACAATGTACTCGCACACAGACTTATCGTCTTAGTACGGGTTGGGCCTCTCCAAATTTTAAGGATATGTTCAATCTATGGAACTGAACAATTTTCTCAAAAAGAACATAGGGCCAAATATGTAAAAAAAGAAATGACTACAATATACAAACTACAACATACAAATCAAAGACATCTCGTGATCAGTTTAGTAAGGGATGACCAAAATTTTATGGTGTATTTCGGTACATGTTATTTGGAATTTTTTGGTGACAATATGATTACAATGGCATAGAATTTGAAGGTAAATTAATACTCACTCGAACACAAACTCGTCGTCCCAGTGCGGGTCGGGCGAGGGGCGCGGCCGCGTGCGCGCGACGGGCGCGGCGCCTAAAGTCAGCCGTAGGTACGGCCGCGGCGCCAGTCGGCCGGGCAAGCGGTGCGCGGTTAGGCAACGCACGCGCAACGCACGCAGCCATACTACGCGCGCCACCTGCTCACGAAGTTACGCATTTAGGGTGCTTCTACTCGATGCATGTAGCTTGTGCATGTTGAGGCGCGGGTTACTTGCGCGGGCGTACAATGCTATGGAGCTGGACGCGCTTTACGTGTTTCCACGGAGCATGTTACCTGCGCAAGTGCTCAACCCAGTAGAAGCACCCTTAGTTTCATAAATTGAGCGGTGCAGTTAGCAGAGAGGTTAATTACAAAAAAAAATTTAGACCTATTCAGAGCGTTTCAAACTTAAGGGTGCATGATAGGAAAACATGGTTTGCGCGGGCCATATCTTTATATAGAAAACGTAAAGTTGTAGCCACAAAAAAAGTCATACGACAAGCTAAAGAGATTATCTAGTAGCTACAGTATTAAATTGCGTATAAACCTCACAGATGATTGTAAAAAAATCAGAATATCATCAAAAGCGCTTGTCGCGGGTCATATTTTTTACGTAAATAATAGCGGAAACGTATTGAATTCTACATCAAAGTACACTTTACACATACTGTGTAGTTGCTCCAATAACTTTTTTTCAAGAAACATAATTGTGCTAAAGATAATGATGAAAAAACAACGAAAAGCATCGCAAAAGTACAGAAGTAAAGTTATTTTCCATACTCTTTACACGTAAAGAAAAAGACAGAGACAAGTGATTCCACATAACGGAGCTTTAATGGCGACTTGGCTCGGAACATCGCGCCAGACGATGCGCAGAACACAATTTCGATGTTAGTGAGTGGGAGAGGCGAGTGGTGGAGGACACATATGCGCGAAGTGGGTGGCTTCATAGCCGCCAATAAGTTTGAAAGTTTTGAAACGCACTGTATGGACTAAGAGCTAGCCCCGGAAATAGCTGGACAGATTACAGAGCGACGAAATCCCTCTTGTTAGTGTGCCATACTATCATTATTAACAGATCCGGGCACCTGGCAGATTTTCAGTGGTGGGTGAGAGCCTAGTAGTGGAACAACAAAGGGGCTGAAAAAGCGATTGAAGGTATACAATTTACAGAGCTCTGAATGGGTGTGGTATAATAGCAAGCCAATCATGTATCTAAATCGAATATAACATTGACAGGCATTTTGACTGGTGGAAAATTTTCGGCATTAAAGGTGCGCGAAAAAGTGATAAAGTTTGATGCCGCCTGGCACCACTTTTCCACCAAGCTCTTAGTATAGTAACTAAACGATACACAATCTACTGACATTGACTTGGATGAATAGATAGAGTATCAACTCAAAAATTCGACTTGTTGTAAGACCTTGTTCCTTGGAAAGAGTTCGTTTTTTTTTATTAAGACTGCATTTAATAGTAGTCGTTTTCTTTTTTGATACCCTGTTGACGACGTATCAGAACAAAGTATAAAGAATTCCGTTATTTTACATCCAAAAGAATCCGGCGTTTAAAGGAAACTCCCGAACAAAATTCCATCAACTAAAGCGTGTGTTATATTATAAATGAACATCCTAATAATACTGGTAGATAGCGTCATGCTTATTCTTTTCGAATTATGATTACGTTACACTTTTATCTGTTTGTGGAAACTTATTATCAGCTCGTGGTTATTCGTGTAAATTACTATGTATTAAGTATTGTAGCAGTAAGTTTTCCTAATGAATTATCATCATCATATCATCATATCAGCCGCACGACACCCACTGCTGGGTATAGGTCTCCCCTAAGGATTTCCACGACAATCGGTCGCAGGACCGCAGCGCAGGCTGCCCGCATCCAGCGGCTTCCCGCGCCCTTCACCCTCACGTGGGTCCACCTTGTCGGGGGCCTACCCACGGAGCGTCGTCCGGTGCGCGGTCGCCATTCCCGAACCTTTCCGCTCCAACGGCCATCGGTTTTTCTCGCTATGTGTCAAGCCCATTGCCACTTCAACTGAGCAATCCTAATGAATTTTTGGTATGTCTGTGTTACCACTTTGGCTGTGGCGGCTAGGCACTGGAAACCGCACAATGTTATTTGATCACTTTCACGAAATGTCTATAGTATTCTTTTATATCAGAAGGATCAGAAGGATCGCGTTCACTATCAGTTAGGAGTGACTACCGGGACGACACAATAAAAGAGGAAATTACGTACAACAGCTTGTATTGTTCAAAAACACTTTACAATTATCGTAATAAAAAGAGCGCGGAACGCAGCGCGCGAATACCAAAGGCGAGGGTGCGGAGGTGACTGGTTGCAAAACGTTAGCTATGCACGAAATTGCTTACGCGCACTATTTACTGTGTCACCACATCAATCCTCCCCTTTTTTTTAAAAATTTTATCTTAATATCAAGGTTATAACTCTAATATTTAAACATGCTAAAAGTCTGCACAAAACATAGCGAGGCACAGCGGAAATGCTGACGGAGTGTAAAGTTATCGCGCGTCGCCGTGGCTCGGTATGTTGACACGTTACACTGTTACCTAAAGTACTTCTGTGAAACAAAACTATAATTAGATTGAATGGAATAATGAATGAACAATTTTGCATTAGAATAAATTTAACTATTATGATTTAACAATAGTATTTCTGAAATAAGTTTTTACAATCTGCGTATTTATCTTTACATTCTTTATTTACTCACTTTGTTAAAAAATTTTGGAAAACATGTTGTACATTATTTTTAGATACATATAATTATAAATAAACCCATTATAAAAACGTTTTTTGTATACATATTATTCGATAAACAATAAATTCCCCTTTTACACTAATACAATGCTTGTTTTACTTTCATCTCCTTTAGTTTTTATGTAAACACATTTCTAGTCATATCAACACAAAGAAATTTTTTATTTTCATACACTTTTACACTTTACCTTTTACTTTAGGTAGGTACTAGCACAAACTACATTTAAAAAATTATTACGAAATACAAATCATTTTTAAACAAAACACAAAACATCACAATTTAAGTTACGTCCTTTCTAAATTTAGAATCATAACAAAAATTGAAAAATATATTATTACTTAGTATCGTTGCACTGTGAACTTCCTTAAATGCTTACAACTTTCACTTTAGGCGGCGTCGAAATTGACGTCACGGGCATTGGAATTGACGTTGTTCCTTGTACACTTTGTATCGTTTGCGGTGTTACCGCTAGTACTTGCCGATGTATCCATCGCTTACTGGATTTGTGGCATCTTTTATACAGAAAATATGCCATAATGATTACTAAAATAACAACAATCACTGATATCACCACATTAAACTGACTTAATTGCGCTTCTATACTTGAAGCATTCGCACCAGATTGTGCGATCACAATCTGATCTTTATTTTCTTCTTTACTCTGATTTTTGCCCATTGTTATTATCATGGAATTCGTACGAAAAATAAATAGAAATTAAATTTTAACTTATTTTTATGTATTCGACTATTACTACTTGGCAAAATTTTGCAATATAAGTTCACAGTTCATCGACCTAGTTTCGTTACATTGAAACATTGTATGATACAAAACAAAACAAATACGTTACAACTACATATTCTATGTGTAGGTAATTAAAGTCTAAAGCGCACTGGCGGCTTGACAACGCGACCGCTGCGCGTACTGCGTGTAGGCATTTCTGCCTTCGCATTTTCTAAGTCACGGGTTCGATTCCCGTTCAACACAATATCATCATGTTTATTCGGCGTAAAAACTAGTGGTTGATTTTTGTTACAATTCTCACTAGTCTTACTAATATTACTTGTAAAAACATTATTATTCGATTCATCTTCGGATAATATATAGGCCGGTTTCAAACGATCTATAGAAATATGAATCTGCCTATCATTTATTTGAACTTTATATGTCTTATCTCTCCTACTTAATACACGATAAGGTCCGTCATATGGAGGTTGTAATGACCTTCGTACCATGTCGTTCCTTACAAAAACATACTGACAATCTTTCAAATCTTTATGAACAAATATTTTTCTAGAATCCTTATTAACACGATTAACAGGTTTGTAACTTTTAATTATTTGTCGCAACTTGTAAACATAACTTTCCATATCTAAATTTTCAACTTTACTTTTTTCATCATAAAAATCACCGGGTAACCTAATTGTGGTTCCGTATGTTAACTCTGCTGAACTAACACCTGTATCAACCCGTTTAGCTGCACGTAACCCTAACATTACTGTTCCTAGCTCATCAACCCAGGAAGTGGAATTAAGACGAGCCATTAAAGCTGATTTCAGGGTACGATGAAAACGTTCTATCGCTCCATTACTCTGTGGGTGATACGGACTACTTCTTATTCTGTTTATACCTAACAACGACATTAACTGTTTGAACAAGTTGCTTTCAAATTGGCGTCCCTGATCAGTAGTAAGTTTTTCTGGGCAGCCAAATCGTACTATCCACCCATTATAAAATGCTTTAGCGACAACTTCTGCTGTTATCTCTTTCGTAGGAATTACTTCTGTCCATTTTGTATATCTATCTATAATCGTTACACAATATCGGTAACCTTCTGGACTTACTGGAAGAGGGCCTATTAAATCAATGTGTGCATGTCGAAACCTGTCTACAGTCTGAAACTGCCCTAAGTCTGACACTGTGTGTTTCAAAACTTTTGACCTCTGGCATCGTACACACGATTTTGACCAATTACTAATGTCTCTATTCATACCTATCCAGAAATATCTATCGCTTACTAATTGTTTTGTCGTTCGAATACCTGGGTGGCTCAGATTATGTATTGCGTCAAATGCTACGCGTGCAAACTCCTTTGTTAAACATGGTCTAGCTTGTTTTGCTGACAACTCACACCACACCGATGTGTCGGTCCCTGGTAATGTGATCCGTTTGAAACTAAACTTGTTATTTGATTCTGAGAACAACTTTAATAACTGTTCGTCAGCTTCCTGTGCAATGGCGAGTTCTGAATAATCTATAATTGTTGGGCAAGAAATTGTTTCTACTCTAGATAAACAATCTGCCACTTTATTTTTATCTCCAGCTAAAAATTGAATGTTACTGGTAAACTCGCTAATAAACATTATCTGCCTAGCTCTACGTGGCGTTTCTTTTTCACTATTAATTTTATCAAACATATATGTAAGAGGTTTGTGGTCCGTTAAAATGACTAAATCGCGACCTTCTATCATGTATCGAAAGTGAACTATTGCTAGATATATAGCTAAAAGCTCTCGATCGTATGTACTATATTTCTTCTGAGCCACTGACAATCTTTTTGAGAAAAATCCTAAAGGATTCCAAGAATTATTTTCTTTCTGCTGTAACGACGCGCCTACACTGCTATTGCTTGCGTCAGTCATTAAAATTAAAGGACTATTTGCAGAAGGGTGGGACAACATAACTGCATTTTCTAGACTTACCTTAGACTGTTGAAATTCTTCTATAGCTTTCTGCGACCATTTTATCTTTGTCTTATCTTTACGTTTGGACTTGTGGAGATATTTATTCATCTCAGCTTGTTGATCAGCAGCATGCGGAATATGAGATCTATAAAAGTTTAACATACCTAAATATCTGCGCAACTCCTCTACCGTGGTTGGCTGTGGAAAATCTATTATGGCCTTGACTTTATTTTTCAAAGGTTTAATGCCGTCCGTTGTTACTTCATAACCCAAAAATTCTAATTTTGTCTGTCCAAAACAACACTTTGAAATATTAATTGTTATGCCAAAATCATTAAATCTCTTAAAAACTTCATCTAAATGCTGTCTATGGCTGATGACGTCATCGCTAGCAATTATTACGTCATCAACGTAGGCAAAAATATAGTCAAGACCTGCTAAAACGCTATTATCCATAAACCTCTGAAAAGTTTGGGCACTATTTCGGAGACCAAACGGCATTTTTGTAAACTCATATAATCCAAACGGTGTAATTACTGCTGTCTTCTCAATATCATTTTCTGCAACCGGGATACAATTAAAAGCTCTATTTACATCGAGACGCGTGAATATTTTTTTATCTGCCAATAAATATGTAAAATTTTGTAAACGTGGAACTGGATACCTATCTGGTTTCGTTACTGAGTTTAACTTTCTATAATCACCACATGGTCTTATGTTACCATCTTTTTTTGGAACAATATGCAAAGGACTGGCCCAAGCACTTTTACTAGGCCGGCAAATGCCTAATTCCTGCATTATTTGAAATTCTTTCTTTGCTTTCATATACCTATCGGGTGGTAAAGGTCTCGCCCGAGCAAACACTGGTGGTCCAGTTGTCTCAATTTGATGAAAAACGTTATGTTTACAACTTTCTTTATACGAAAAGGGTTTTGTGATGTCAGGATATTTTTGCAATAAATCAAAATATGGATGCGAGCTATCTACTGTTTTTAAAGTCGGTTCACTAGTATTTGAGATTGATGCCACTACATTTAAATTTGTAATCTGATCAATTAATCTACGTCCAGCCAAATCAATTAATAATCTATATTTTGACAAAAAATCTGCACCTATAATAGGTTGCTTCACATCTGCTATTATAAACATCCATCTAAAATTGCGTCTTAATTTTAAATTTAAATCTAAGGTTTTCACTCCGTATGTTTTAATTTGAGTTCCATTTGCCGCAAAAAGTTTATAATTTTCACTCTCACTGACTTTTAATCGATTATTTAATAACATTCGCGGAAACACTGAAACGTTTGCACCACTATCAATCAAAAAATTCAAACCTGAGTTGAGGTCTCTCACGCTGAGGCGGTGATTGACTGTAGCAGCGCAGGGGTCCGCCGTCGCCTGCACTGCTTTCAGTTTTCCTGCTCCTCAGTACGTTTTACCTTATTGTCATTTTGCTGGCTACATTTTCGTTTTTTCCAGTTGCATGGCTCCACGCATTTATTTGCCCTATGCCCATAACGAAAATGGTAGCTACATAACCAATTTGGGTCCTCTGGAGTACGTCTTCGGCTGGCACTACGGTTAAAGCTTCGCACTCGTGATGACGAAAAATTTTTCTGGAACGCTCGATACCTGGGTCTGCTGCGGTCCATTTCAAGGTGACGAATACGACTACTCAAATTGCGAATCTCGGCAACTAATTCTTTATCGTCAGATTTTGGCTGTTTCTGGTCTACTCGGCTTATCGCATGAACTGGTTGTGCTGTTTCCAGCACCTTGTCAGCTATCAATGCGAGTGTGCTCAGGTCTTTTGAGTCAGCGACTGCCAGGACTCCTCGAACCGTCGAAGGTAAGTGGTTTTGCCACATGATCTGCAAGGCTTCATCAGACACCTTATCTCTAGCCAGATCTTTCATGCGTCGTAACAATTGGGATGGTTTTTGATCACCCAATTCCATCTCTCCAATTAATTTCTGTACTTGCCGATTTTGCGACTCTTCATAAATTGTCAATAACCGAGTTTTAAGCGTTATATATTTATCTTTATCTGGCGGAGCTATCAATATATCTGTGACTTGCGTTATTACTTCTTTACCCAATTTTGATATCACTAAATGGTACTTTGCTCCGTCCGACACGTGCTGAGGCTGAATTACTGCTTCGAACTGTATAAACCATAATCTCGGTACGTCTGGCCAAAATTCAGGAATTTTTGCTGCTACTGATATTGTACTCAAAGGCTGTTCTTCCGCCAACTCAAATTTTTCTCCGGGAACAGTTTTTTCGGTCTTATCAGTCATGGTGCACACAGTCTTTTTTATTTTTTGGATAAACACCAACGGATATAAACCCGAATAAAGTTTTTTGGCCCTCGCCTTTGGCTAAATTGAGTCACCCCCCGGAATTTAAATCACACGATCCCGGTATCACTCCACGTCGAACTGATTCACGGGTCACCACTTTGGCAAGTCTGTGTTACCACTTTGGCTGTGGCGGCTAGGCACTGGAAACCGCACAATGTTATTTGATCACTTTCACGAAATGTCTATAGTATTCTTTTATATCAGAAGGATCAGAAGGATCGCGTTCACTATCAGTTAGGAGTGACTACCGGGACGACACAATAAAAGAGGAAATTACGTACAACAGCTTGTATTGTTCAAAAACACTTTACAATTATCGTAATAAAAAGAGCGCGGAACGCAGCGCGCGAATACCAAAGGCGAGGGTGCGGAGGTGACTGGTTGCAAAACGTTAGCTATGCACGAAATTGCTTACGCGCACTATTTACTGTGTCACCACAAATTTAATAAAATAAAATATAAAATAAATATAATATAAATTACCTTGTTCTGGTGTCTTGCCTGCTGCGGCACGCACAGCGGCCGTAAGGCGTCCAGCCACGCTTTCTCCTCGCTCGCCGTGTTCGCGCACAGGAACGTGTGCGTGGACAGACACGGCAGCGCCCTCTCTACGAGTTGGAAGCAAAACTCGCGGTCCCATAGCGACTCGTGCACCTGAGTACGACATAAGAAGCGCTTATAAGATTATTGGGAGTGCGTCAAATAGTTAAAGATAAAGAAAGCTGCTAGCGGCGCTGAGCCATTGGCGAATCAGGATTCATGAGTTTAAAATGTGTCATGTTAAGAAATTTCTGTGTTATCGAATTTATTAAAAGGTATTTGGGTAACGGCGACGCCTCTACTAAAATTTACTTTTCTAATAAAGACACATAATATGTTTAAACAAGATAGTGAAGAGGCACTTTTTTTATTGAGAATAAGTGAGCATTTGTCCTCAATCACACCTGGTGTTAAGTGAGCACCATCACTTAACACCAGGTGTGATTGTGGTGTGAGTACGATAGAGCATGCTCACTTAGATAAAGCCTATTCACTCTAGCCTTGAAAAGGCCCAAGTAATAACTATTGGAAACGACATCGGCAGGCAGCCTGTTCCATTCCTTTGCTGTTCGCATTATAAAAGTGTTAGCAAAATGGTTCGTACGGATGGTTGGAATATCAACAACATAAGGGTGGTACGCTAATCTGCATCTAGTGCTTCGATGGTGGAATGGGGCTGGACGAAATAATTTATGTAATTCCTTCGCACACTCTCCGAAGTGCATCTTGTAAAATACCGACAAACAAACTATTATTCGGCGATGGTCGAGGTTACTTAGTTTGGCATTTGTGAGTTCGGGGTCTCCAATAAGTCGCTTAGCCCGTTTTTCGACATTATCAACAAATAAGAATCGACAGTGATGAGAAAAGTTAAAATGTTCTTCAAGTTTAAGGGGCCATAGTAGGAAAACATGGTTTGCGCGGGCCATATTTTTATATAGAAAACGTAAAGTTTTAGCCACAAAAAAAAACATACGACAAGCTAAAGAGATTATCTAGTAGCTACAAGTATTAAATTGCGTATAAATCTCACAGGTGATTGTAAAAAAAAACATAATATCATCAAAACCGCTTGTCGCGGGCCATATTATTGACGTAAATAATAGCGGAAACGTATTGAATCCTACGTCAAAATACGCTTTAACGGACTGTGCAGTTGCTCCAATAACTTTTTTCAAGAAAGATAATTGTGCTAAGGATAATGATGAAAAAACAACGAAAAACATCGAAAAAGTGCAGAAGTGAGGTTATTTTCCATACTCTTTACACGTAAAGAAAAAGACAGAGACAAATGATTTCGCATAACGGAGCCTTAAAGGCCCACTACACCGTATCATAACATGGCCGCTAGGAACGTGTCTGGCAAAAAAATATTCTTTGTATTGAAAAATATGACAAGTGAATGGCTAGTGACGAAACGGTCTAGTGGGAATAGTGTCATACTTTTCAATACAAAGAATATTTTTTTGCCTGACACGTTCCTAGCACGGTCATGGTATTGTAAAGTGTAGTGGGCAGAGAAATTAAAGGTTACAAATAAATCATAAGAAATAATAACATACCTGATACAAATAGGCGCATGACAAATCGATCAACCCCTTTGGTTTCGTCCTCTTTGGTGAATCATAGAAGTACAAATGGGTATCTGTTCCTTCTTGCAGCAGAACAAAGTACAAGGCTTTCCACTTCTTAGCCGCTTTATCAGACTTCTTGTTCAAGTAACCCTGGTGCTTTATTCCCTTCATCTTCTTCAAGCCGATCTGATCTCGGCACTCCCGGAGCGTTGCGTATATCTTTTCTGCTGCAGCTCCTGTTGCGTTTTGATGCGGCTCTATTACATGACCTTCGGCGATGAGCTGTGAGACATACAATTGGTTTGAATAATAAAAGCACAGTTCCATTAACTCAGCTCTGATTCTGGAAGATTTTATATTATACAAAACTACTACGTGTTAATAAATGAACCAAAAATAGGAACACCATTTTTTCGGATCATCAAACTGAACAACTTTTACCAACCAACTCTGAAATCGCGAAAAAAATCAGCTGTTTCATACAAAAATTAATAACGAAAATATCAAAATATATGAAACAGCTGTTTTCAGAGTGGGTGCCATAGTAAAAGTTGTGTAGTTTGATGGTCCGAAGAAACAGTTTTCCCATTTTGTTCATTCTGTATATTGATTGATCCACTGAAGAATGGAAAATGGATCTGTACGACCACAATTAAACAATCCTTTATTAATCGAAGATATGGGGACAAGTTTTAATGCGCTTCTGATTGATTGAAGACAATTTTTTCCCTATCATTTGATAAAGGAGTCATTGATGGCGGCTGTTGAGCAGCTTTTTATTTGAGCATTGTCCTTATTTCTTTATAATACCAATTATAGATAAGTTTTCTTACCGGTTGACCCAAAGTGTGTCCTTCAACAATCTGCTCCTTCCTATACCTATTAATGACAGCATCCAAACACTCAAACGTTCTACCGCCCATTAGGTATCTCACACCTTTCTTCTCAATTCGAAATCTCTGTATCTGGTTATTAATGTGGAAAAACAGAGAATAGTCTCCGGGGGAGTTGTCGGATGGTCTCACTAAGAAGCTCCCCGGGCCGGCTTTGACCAGCATGTCAACGGCTTCACTCTTTGTGCAGTTGGGGTGGAACCATGAGAAGACGGTGTTTGGATCGATTGAAGGATCAAGGTCTTCAACAAGCTCCCTGAAGATCATTCCTTGCTCCCCAGTTCTATTAGAAAGGAATGAACAGATATTGAATTATTCCTGGGGGGATATTATAACCTCTTAAAACTTGCCAGGTTTATGAATTACTGTAGTATAGTTACATCTCTTTCTTGTTGTATAGCAAATAAAAGAGACGCATTGATAGTTATTCAGAAAACTGGAAAGCTTTAAGAGGTTGTGATACAGGGGCTGATTGGTTTTAGTCCAGCCAGCTGAAGATTTCAGGGTGGCTATTTTAACAATGGACCACTGATTTGTGTGAAGTGCAGAATTAATAATTAATTGTCTTGCATCCGGTAAGCCATTTGTATATTGTATTTAGCCCTAGCATGTTATTCCCAGTCGCCACCTCAGCATTGCCCCCATTGGTGGCAACTGGGATTTTTTCTAAAAATAAATATTCTATTTGCCACCCCTAGTATAAGTCAACATAAAATCTATATCTTTTAATTTAAATTGACAAAGATAGAGTTAATTTGTAAAAGTGTGTGTTTAAAAACAGACAATACCTATGGTCGCCAACCAGCCCTCAACCCAAGGCGACATTGATAGTTGCCAACCATGTATGATGTAGCCAGTGGTTGGCGACCATATCAACCGTGTGACATGGTTGGCTAGTTGGCTACTATCAATGTCACTTGACATGGCATTGTACGGTTTATTATTGTCTAACTTAACTATCTTTATAGTTGGTGCAGCAAAATACTATACAAATAGTATTTAGCTACTTCTCAGGCCGATAGTTCATTTGATTTTATAGACACAACTCCCATTAAGGCAAAGACAAACATTGAAACGACATTATGAAATTTCCCATGATTGTCCATTGTGTACTTATTGATCTACATTAATTACACCTGAGTACTTTCTTTAGTCTACTTTTTATAAGAATAGCACCAACACAGCAATTACCTTAGATCTGATTTTACATTTTTGTATATGTTTATGGAGCTAACTGTAAGTAACTGTTATGATATGCAGCTAACAAGAGCAGGATAGAACGAGCAGACCTATATAAGAATAATTTTATTTCCCATTGCATTTTAGTAATAAATGTAGGGTTGCGTTCAGAGGCTTAGAGTGTAGTTAAAAAACAACCAAACGGTTGTTTTTTAACTCACTCTAAGGTTAGGAACGACCAAGAACTTTAAATGTCAATGTCAATACAAAGTCTTCATTTTCCACTTGATAATTTAAACTTTCCTTAATACAAAATCAAATAAAAACTGTTTTTTTGCGAAGCTACCATGATTTATTTGAAAATTAGACACAAAAACATCGAAATACAAAATAATGTCAAATGACATTGACAGTTTTTCTATAGACAAACGTCAGAGCGTTTTACAACCATCAATTTTGGTTGCACTCGGAGCGTAGGTTCGGAACGACCCCTAGCTCAACTACTATTTCATACAAAGCTGCAATTATGACCCTGTGTTCAATGACGGTCAGAAGTTAACATGCGCATTATGATAATTATGCATGTAATAAACGGAGGACTCAAGGTGAGACGTTAAATCATTAGTGATACAGTTGAATTAAATCGGCATACTTTAGTTACATTATTGCGGCTTGTAGGCCAGCTGACTCATTTCCATTTGTATAATTTCAACTAAGAACTGACATTTATATTTCTAGACGTAATGTGTTTATAAAGAGAATGTTATACTAAGATCTATTTTCAAAGGTCGTAGGTAAATTGCTGATACATACCTTGTCAGACAGATAAATTCGTGGAAATTCTGTTCCATTGTTTAATTAAACTAGAAGACAGAGGGCGTCTACAACGTATGCAACAGACGCTAATACTACTCATGAAGGTCTGTCCCCACATAACCGGGCTGAGGCCGGGCCGGGATGTGTCAGGGGCCCAAGTTACGTTGATTGTGCTAAGTTTCTGTATGTGAAACAAATATAACATTGAGTTCCGTCATCGGCGGCTTCGTTCACGATTCGTAGTTCAAAATACGTTGGTCCTTTATGTAGAACATAAAAACGCCCAACATAGCTTGGGCCCCGGACACGGCACGGCCCGGATATGTGGGGTTAGACCTTAATTATGTTCTAAGCAAAATAATGAAAGATACTTACCTATGGGCAGTGACCCATAACCAGCCATCGCCCATATCGTTGTGAACGAAAAATATATCGCCTTTTTGAAACGTAAGCTCGTCTGTGTCAGGCATTTTAGTGTATGGAAGAATTGCAACCACCCTCTAAAAATTAAAAGAAAATTGATTATATTTCTTTCTGCATTAAGTAAGCAAATATATAAGCAAGAAGAGCCATTTGTCTTGGAACAAATTATTAAATTATAAGAGCACATAAAAAAATTACATCAAGGTACTATAAACAGCTCCCTAGAACAACAAAAAAATGACTTAGAATACGGACAGAGCTAAAGTTATTATACTTAGGTGAAACCACGATCAAACACTAACTAAAGTATACATTAGGGGGTGCTCCCACACAGCAGTTACACAGGGTGGATTTTTAAAACGGTACATTAAGGGCAGGTACCTTAACCGTTATAGTTACAGGAAAACGTTCCTAGGAGACCATCCATAACTTTTTAAGATATTCTGAACAGCATTCACAAATTTTGGAAAAAAATTACCGTTAGCAAAAAAATGCTAAAATACCAAAAAAAAAATTTTTTTATACCAATCGATCCTATTTCGTGTGGGGATCAAAAGACTCTATGGGACCATTCAAGGTATGAGTACTAGAAACGACAGAAATCGCCAAAAACTTTTTCCATACATTTTGTACTGAAAAACGATAAATCAACTCGAAATATGTTTTATTGCCAAACAATCCTATTTCTTACTGTGATCAAAATACTCTTTGAGGATAACTGAATTTTGAGTACAGTAACTGTTTTTTTTTAGATCTAATGTTGTAGAAGATTGTGCTTGCGTGTGAAGCCGGTGTTGTCACTTATTGTAGTGTCTGTACTCAAATTTCAGTTGGCCTTAAAGAGCATTTTCATCACAGTACGAAATAGGATCATTTGGCAATAAAAATATTTCGAGTTGGTTTACCGTTTTTCAGTACAAAATGCATAGGAAATGTTTTTGGCGATTTCTGTCGTTTCTAGTACTCATACCTTAAATGATCCCCATAGTCTTTTGATCCCCACACGAAATAGGATCGATTGGCATAAAAAAATTTTTTTTGGTATTTTAGAATTTTTTTTGCTAACAGTAATTTTTTTCCAAAATCTGTGAATGCAGTTCAGAATATCTTAATAAGTTATGGATGGTCTCCTAGGAACGTTTTCCTGTAACTATAACGGTTAAGGTACCTGCCCTTAATGTACCGTTTTAAAAATCCACCCTGTATAACGTTATATAACAAATATTAATTATGCAACATTCTCAAACTTTTTTCTCTTAAATTTTGTAGCAAAATGTTACACAACATTATATAACTGATTTGTGGGAGCACATTTTAACACTTTGATCATAGATGATCGAATTATTAAACATAATAAATACCTTTTTATCATTGACTGGTTCGGGCGGTGGCACGGGCTCAACCAACCGCTCCCTTTTCAACAAGTCTGAACAATGACTGTAGAAACCCACCAGCTCTGTCAAAGAATCGAACTGACGACCGCCAATGTAGTAATCACCACAGACTGCCGTAATTCTGTTTACCAAAAACAACATTTCCTATTTTGTATACTTCAACTGAAAGAATTTTGCTATTCTGCTTTCTAATTAGGTATGTATTTTTTATGCATAATCAATCACACACACTTCATACTTGATTCAATCATTCTTTTACACACATTTATATAATCTCGTTAGTATGTATTACCTGAAATGGTTTATCCCTGTGCGTCCCAAGTAGCTCAAAACATATGAGCCAGGTTTTCTGTCACTTTCTCGAACTAAAATCAACAAAACAATACAATGGACCAATAAAATCAGAATGCCATATCATTGCCTTGAATTTGTAAAGTGGTCCAGTCACAAAGATTTCTATAATAGTTTCGGGCATTTTCAAACTGTCTGAAGAGTATGGATCAGTGTTTCCCAATTAGTGGTACGCGTACTCCCAGGGATACGCGAGGTTGCTGCAAGGGGTATGCGCAGCATATCATTAGATAAATAATTTAATTGAAAAAATACTGGAAAAAATCAACTCACCCATAGCAGCTCAGACGGGATCCCATCTGAGCTGCTACGATTTTTTTTCTAATGCTTTCTATTAAATTATTTATCTTAATATAAAAATAGCATTGTGAATGAATGCCTAAGATCTAAAAAAAACTATAAGATATCATACACCTAATTTCATTTTGTTTTATTATTCCTGCAATATGGGGTACAGGAGTTTAAGTTCTTTCTTGGAGTGGAACATAGAAAAAACTAATTGAGAACCACTGGTATAGATTCTAATTCTACCAACGAAATAAGAACTACCTATTATTGGTAGACACTTGGTCTACGTTTATGTGTGTCTATGTTTATGCTTATTGTCATCAATAATGTATTTGGTAGAGATTATTATTCTTGAAACAAAAAAAAACAGTAGAACAAGTCAAACCATGTACCTAAATAAAATGAGTATAATGAAATTTCTCAAGATGATATCTAATTCATTATCTTCCATCAGTTCATTATTTGAAAAACAATCTTTACCCAAGTCTTTAGTGAAATAAGAATATAAATACACAAGTAATAAAGTTTTTTAAAAACAAAAGTAAACATCTATTTAAGGAAATGTAATTGACTGTTTTCTGGCTATTAATATCTTAGGGAAGAACAAGCCAATAGTAATGAGTCAAGTAATAATGTAATTACATATTTGAATATTTTTAGAATAGATTTTTAGATCTAAGTATTCTAAAAGTTTTCAAATTAGGTAAATAAAAATTCCCTGTTTTATCAGGAATTAGTAATGATTTCAATATTTTCCAGCCAAAGACTTTTCCAGATTCAGTTGCATAAGCTCTAAGTGTGTTATTATTGCCACCTCTGCTTATTTTTGACCACCCTTGTATGATCAGCAAAGCTATGAGCTGAAACCTGAAGGTTCATTTCTAGATTGAGTAGTCTGCATTTACCCAAAAGTCACAAAAGCATCTTTTCTATAAAAACAATGGAAGCAGTTAAAAGACGAACTTTTGGTTCCATCCTTGCAACTGAAATTGTTTTCAAACTGTTACGGTCATAACTTTGTTGACTGTATGTAAATGAACAACAGACAGATACTTCGATCATCTAAACCTGATCAGATATAATAACTTAAACTCAAAAGGCAATTTTTAATCAATTTCAACACCTCAATAATGCTGCTATATCCAAATATACCATGGCCAAAAGAAGGCTAATAGAAACCAACAGTTTCCCTTAAAAATTGTGACTTATATTAATCGTAACAGCGGAACTTACCTAAATAACTGCCAAGATTGGCAGCCTTCCACAGCCTTTCTTCCGCAGTGTACCGGTCCAATCGGCCATGATACCACTCAGTTTCCGGTGGAGCCAGCACTGCTTCACGCTCACCTAATTCAATGATTAAGTTGTGATTTTCTAATTAAAACATTATTTACATCAGATTTTTTATCTATATAAAACTGAAGTGTTTTTTCAATAAAAATTTTTTGTCTGTTCTGTATAGATAGGTATATTATATAATTATTGGTGGTGACATATGGGGCATTCCACGGTGACAGTCAGGACATTGTAACTCATTTTCCGAGACGTTATTGGGTATATTTTCAATAATATGTCAAAACTTCACTGAATTTTAAGTAAAGCTGTTAATAAATACAAGCAATAATAAGGGAAAGTAGATAGAACTTTAAAAAAGTATGTTTAACTATGTGATATCACAATTCGAATCAGTGTGACGGTCGGGACTTCAAATTACCTACCTGCTCTAAGTGTGTGCATTCTTTTTAAAAATTCAGATCAGTTACAACCTTCAATAATTAATTATATTTTTTTTATATTAGCCGAGATAGATATTCTTTAATCTAAACAATAGTTAAAGTTGATAAGGTTAGCCAATTTTTCCCCATAAATATTTAAAGACTGTGACGGTCGGGACAAGGATTTGTTAAGGGTCGGGACGAGTAACATTGTAACACAAACAAATTCGAATTTGACTAAGTTTTTATTATTGTTAAACAAAATTTTTAGTTTTCCAAAGACAATTATATCGAATACTATTAATAAGGACAATTACTTAGCTGCTAACTTACTACTTAATTCAAAACTTAATTATTTTCAAGAACATCAATATTTTCTTTAAATTCATAGTAAATAAGATATTTTTTGCTCTCAATCTCCTCCTACGACTTTTCTATTTTTCTTTTTGTAAGATTTTCATATCTTTATCTGGATCTTCTATTTGTTTTGCCCTAGACCGTCGTTTTTGCTGAGGTGGATCCATTTCTAAAGAAAAAGTGTATGTGTAGTACACCTAATCAAGAGTTTCATGCAATAAACTCTATATTAATCAATTTATAGTTTATACAATACTAAATCATATACTAGAAATTACTAACTAGTTTATTTTATTATTTAAATGTGAGTAAAGCATGGTGACGGTCGGGACAAACTGTGACGGTCGGGACAGCGTAAAAAAAATCACATAATATTTCACCATTTCACCTTTATATGGCTCTATACACGACATCATTAGCCATTTTCAGTTTTGTGTCAAAATGTGTACTGCTAATCTGTGACGGTCGGGACACCACTTTGTGACAACACAAAATATTCAAATGTAGTCCTAGTCATTAAATAAATAAATGGACAGAAAAGTGTAACGCATCTTCTTACTTTCCAAAGGTTTTTTAAAAGCTTACCTTTTTAGTTTGATCTTAGGACAAACTAATTACTGTTTTTCAGTGACCGTCGGGACACAAAACTTATAGCTGTTCAAAGCGAAATAAAATAGAAACTGGCTTACCGTTTTAAAAGTGATTCGCGTAAATAACACCTGAGAATTTTTTTAATTGCATAGTAATATACAGTGATCGAAAAAGCAAACAAAATGGACGAAAACAGTGTTGCAAATTGAAGAAAAAATCTACCACAGAGCATTGCGAATTGACTAGTGTTGCTCCTGATTGAAAAATACAATATTTATGTATATTTTGGTAAAAAAAAATATCTTACAAAGTTCAGATAAATAACTATGTTGTAGGCATGAAATTTAGTATGATAATTAAGTTTTAATTTTTACTAGTCGGGTGACAGTTAGCGTGGAATGCCCCATATATCATTATTTCGTAGAAGACAAGAATATTACTTCTCATCACATAGTTTACAGATACCGGCACCTATCTTGGCAAGTCAAAGATGAGACAAAAGATGCGCCAAGTTTAATATTTGTAGTTGCTGCGCATCTTTTGTCTCATCTTTATCTTGGTAAGTTATGTGCCGGGCAGTATACACTGAAATTAATTGTGAAGTATATTTTTATAAACTACCTACCTAGCTTTTCGTACCTGACCCTCTCATTTGCAAATAAACACTCTTTATGGTTATACAATATAGATTGACGCATGGGAGTTCCTTGACAATTATAATAATATGACTAAAAACTATAATAGCTACAAACAACATCTAACAATGATTTTCTTGATAAACTTCCATGCAAAACATCTTACAGGAAAAATATTTTTTTTCTGATACAGGAAGAAATAATGGTAGAAAAGCATAATTTGAAGTTTGAACCCTACAAAACAAGACTGAAACTCACCATTAGTACTGGGTCCATCAGGTTCATATAACTCTAAATCTGCTGCAAGCTCCGCAATATCTC
Source organism: Agriphila geniculea (assembly GCA_943789525.1). NCBI lineage: Eukaryota > Metazoa > Arthropoda > Insecta > Lepidoptera > Crambidae > Agriphila > Agriphila geniculea. The sequence goes on along the minus strand of OX038887.1, from coordinate 15,407,419 downwards.
CGCCCCCATCTTCAGATTCGGTGGATGGTGACCCTAACTTATCCTTTACAGGGGGTCCCATAGGAGGCCCCATAACGCGAATCATATCAGCCATTGTCTCACGAATTCAGATGGAACTTAACACAATTCAACGGATAAACTTTACTATAAACAAGTGAGTCATACTTCACGTAAAATCGACATAAAAGCAACGAAATGTTGGCGAAATACCATTACAAAATCACAAATACAACACTTGTCCCACGACCTGTTTACAATAAAAACAAAAAATAATTACTTTGATAGTAAATCACCCACCCCACGAAACAACGTCACACTTTCTTTATTACTGAATTATACAAAAACACGTGTGGTGTGTTCTTTTCTCAAAAAATCTAATTGTTTTTATGATTTTCACGATAATTTCCCCGATTTTTCACGATACGCCCCAAAAAAAACGTCAATTTCATGAATGAATTGATTGACATTTGACAAGACAAGTTTTTTTTTATTTGATTGATCCCCAATATTGCAAGAGTAAAAAATTATGGATTTGATTTCTGCCCCTCCCTCACTCACATTTGCGCAAATATGGGAACCCACAAGTGAAGACGACCTTCGCAAAATGATTACATATGCGAGAAGCGAGAAGCTCCAAGCTGTGTCGGTTTTTTGTCGCACATGAAAGTGCGTAGCCTCCTACACATACTGCGACCAGGGGCCTTACTTTGAGCTTTTATAGCAGGACTTATATTGAACAGCCTTACTTTTTCGTGGTACGAAAACCTTGACCTTAGACCTCAAAGGTTAGTTCAAAAGCAGGCCTTTAGCAGTCCTGTTTAAGGCCTGGGGCCCTATTTTTGAATCGCTTGAAGCCAGTCGAGCGCTCGTTTCTACTGATTTTCGTTCGACACACGACTCAAAACAATGGATGACTGGAGTCGAGTAATTCAAAAATAGGGCCCCTGCTTTTGAACTGAACGGCTTAAGGATGGTTTCTTATTTACTGATGGTAAGCCCCCAGAGCCCTTACTATTCGCTCTTATAGCAGGACTAATATTGAACTGCCTTACTTTTTCGTACTATGACCTCGATGTAGCAGGCCTGCGGCAGGCCTGATTTCATACACGCTCTAAAACCATTCACGATTCACCATTATTTGTGTATGGACGAAGCGTACTATGACGCGCAGTTTGACAGTTTGGGAGCTGTTTTATATCGTCTGTAATGTCAAATAAAGCAATTCATAAAAAGTTCCTTCATGATTAGCTTTTTCAAGAATTTTATGTGTATTTAGATAAGTTCATCTAAAAGACAGTCATGGTACCGTAGCGATGGAACCGATTCGCATATTCTTCGCGGTTTCGGGTCGCATTCGCGTATATTGTCGGTTTTTTCCCGCGACAAAGGGTTCGCCGATTGATTTTCGTTCGACATTTGACTCAATCTCTATCATTTGACTCAAATGTCGAACGAAAATCAGTAGAAACCAAGCGCTCGACGATTCAAAAATAAGGCCCCTGACCTGACGTTTATCTATACAAAATTGACAATGTCATTTGACATTATTTTGTATTTTGATGTTTTTGTGTGTAAATTTCAAAAAATTCTCTACAAAAAAACTGATTTTAATTGATTTAGTGTATAAGAAAGTTTAAATTATCAGTATTCTAAATGGAAAACGAAGACTTTGTATTACTAATGATATCTAATTTTCTTCGGTCGTTCTGGGGCCTTACTATGAGCTTATAGAGCCGGGGCTCTATTTTTGAATCGCTCGACTCCAGTCGAGCGCTCGTTTCTACTGATTTTCGTTCGACATCTCATTGTTTTGAGTCATATGTCGAACGAAAATCAGTCGAAAAGAGCGCTCGACTGGAGTCGAGCGATTCAAAAATAGGGCCCCAGGACTTATATTGAATTGCCTTACTTTTTTTAGTACTATGTTCCACATTCATGCTTCGCGGGAGGTTCGCGGCATCGCGCGCGATTCGCTCGTGCAGTGTGGAACATTTACCACAGTCACTGGAATACTTTTGTGCAAGTAGTGGCAAGCGTGTGTATCATAAGATGTAAGGCAGCCATTACATGGTCATGCAAGCGTCAGTCAAATTCCATCAGTCACATGAATTACGTTTGACTGTTGGTGACTGATGGAATTATATCGCCACTAGCGGCCGCCCGCGACTTCGTCTGCGTGAGAAGGTTTTTTGCTATCCCTCGGGAACAATACTTTTTTTCAGTATAAAAGGTACCCTATGTCCTTCTCTGTACCCCTGATAACGTGTATACAAAATTTCATGATGATCGGTTCAGTAGTTAGAATGTGAAGGCGTAACAAACAAACAAACGGACTTTCGCATTTATAATATTACACGGTCATTCTGACTGATTGTCAGTCATACGCAAAAATTCACAAAGAGTACACGTGTTCATGCATAAATTATGGATATTCATTATAGAAAGGCCTGTATTTGAATTTTGATTGCGATTTTGAATAAGAAACGGGTAAAAAGAAAGCGTTGGGCAAAAGATTGGCTATTAAAAAAGGGAACAATATTTTCTGTCACCTAAGTTTAGATGTGTCACTAATCTGCAATACCCTAATAATAATTTCTATCCCCAAGAAAAATATTAGTCATCTATTTATCAAAACTGTCCCTAAGTATAAATCATCAGATTAATATAAATATGTATCTTAAATAATAGTTTGATCACTTTTTTCTATAGCCTGAATATAAGATGCGTCCTTTAAAATCTAACCAACAAGCTATTGGTATCATTTAATTCGTTTAATTACCAAAATAATAGGTCTGTCACTTATTAAATAGATCAGTTCCTTAATTCAAAGAAAAATTACCTAACAGGGGCGGAGTCGAATTGGCGGGTTGTGCACTTTGACAATCCTTGGACCGACTTCAACGAATACAAAATTCAGTTTTGGAAGGTAGCTTCGGAGCGGGGGGGCATAGGGTATAAGGTTGGGAACCCCTGCTCTAAATCAAAACTAGTGATGGGACTCGCATCACAGTTGATTCGAATGATTCAAATCAAGTCAATCCAAGCTCGATTCGAATGAGTATTTATGCTGATTCAAATCATCACCTGATTTGAATCGGTGGGCTGATTCGAATTGGTTGGGTGATACGAATCATCACCTGAACCGAATCAGTTGGCTGATTTGAATCATTACCTGATTTGGACTGGTTGGCTGATTCGAATCACCGTTGGAATTCGAATCAGTTTTTTGTATTCGAATCTTTGATGACGTAACAAGGACTGAGAAGGTAGTTTAATATTCGTTTTATTAAGTTCTTTAACCATTATTTAGTATTTTCGCTCACGGAATTTATTTTCCTTAGGTTAATAATTAATTTTACGATATTATTATTGACTAGCTTCCGCCCGCGACTTCGTCTGCGTGGAAAGGTTTTTTGCTATCCCTCGGGAACTTTACTTTTTCTCGGGACGAAAGGTACCCTATGTCCTTCTCTGTACCCCTGACAACGTGTATGCAAAATTTCATGATGATTGGTTCAGTAGTTAGGACGTGAAGGCGTAACAAACAAACAAACAAACAAACAAACAAACGGACTATAACGGACTATAATATTAGTAAGGATGAGAATCATCACATTGATTCGAATCATTCGAATCATCACCTGATTTGAAATATTTGACTCATCACCCGATTTGAATCATTCGACTCGTCACCTGATTCGAATTGGCTAGCTGATTCGAATTATCACATTTATTCGAATCATCATATCGATTCGAATCATCGTCAAATTCGAATCGACGATTCGAATCACTTACGGGTGATTCGAATCGATTCGAATACATTTTTTTGATTCGAGTCCCATCACTAATCAAAACCAGCACTAATAATGCAGTAATATTTTTTTTAAAGATTTTTAGATATTTTTTGGTAAACATTTTTATATAGTTTGGCGATTCAATTTTAGTGACACTTTTATTATTTTGAAACCCAATATAATTATTTGATAATTGATATCATTTCCAAGTAATTCTTAATTAATATTTAGGTAAGCGTTTTAATATTAGTTGGTGATTCAATTTAGGTGACAGATCTACTATTTTAGGAACAAATATTATTTATTAGGTCACTGAAAATGCAATTATTAGGTAATTGATAAAATCATACCCATTAAAAAAGGCTTTCTAAACCCATATAAAGTTGTTGGCTGATAAATGGAATTATTCAAAAGAGGATAAAGATTATGCAAATTATTTTTGCATGAAAGATGCGTTTTTTTATAACCTTTTGGTCTTAGTGACAGACACCATACCTAAAAAACAAGTTACCATAATAGTGTAGACAAATTAGGTCGAATTTGCAAAAAGATCGGGGGCCCTATTTTTGAATTGCTCGACCGCCGACGAGCGCTCTTTTCTACTGATTTTCGTTCGACATCTCATTGTTTTGAGTCATATGTCGAAAGAAAATCAGTCGAAAAGAGCGCTCGACGCCTGCCGAGCGATTCAAATATAGGGCCCCGGAATTAATTCGTATAGTTGTAATTTTTTTTATGGAATCAATAGAAGACATGAATATAAGTTTCATCTGAGTTTGCACCATTCCTGCTATGTACGGAACATCGTTTAATGTTAGGTATTAAAATTAAAGCCTTAATATTTTTTTTTTAATATAATACCTACAATAACAGGTTCTTTCCATGTTTTGTTACAATTTTAATTACCTGTCATTGCATACCCAGCTTGCTTAATTCAGATAAAAAGTTACTGAGATAATTGACAAAATCTAAACCTAGGAGCGCCACCTTTGTGACGTCGTAGGTACTTGTTCCACTACTTTAGCGAGTGACAAAAAGTGATTTAATGATCAGTAACGCATGCGCAACGCGAAAGTAGTAAAACAAGTACCTACGACGTCACAAAGGTGGCGCCTTCTAGGTTAAGATTTTGTCAATTATCTCAGTAACTTTTTATCTGATTTAAGCAAACTGGGTATGCAATGATAGGTAATTAAAATTGTAACAAAACATGGAAAGAACCTGTTATTGTAGGTATTATATTTAAAAAAAAATATTGGGACTTTAATTTTAATACCTAACATTAAACAATGTTCCGTACATAGCAGGAATGGCGCAAATTCAGAGGAAACTTATATTCATTACTTCTAATGATTCCATTAAAAAAAATTGTTTTAAAAAACCAAAAACCGACTTCAAAACCCCACTCTACCTCTAAAAAGCAATAAATAATATTGAAATCGCTAGATACGCATTATCATTGTAATAAAACACTCTAGTGTCAGTCTATTGAAGTCGGGTGGGGCTGTTAGAATAAAAAAATATTGTTCTCCAGCCCCACCCGACTTCAATAGACGTGTTTTATTACAATGATAATGCGTATCTAGTGATTTCAATATTATTTATTGCTTTTTAGAGGTAGAGTGGGGTTTTGAAGTCGGTTTTTTGTTTTTTAAAACAATTTTTTTTATTTTTTCCTTTTTAGTGTAAGTACTTTCTGTATTAGATATTTTATCTAGGTAGGTAGATGGAAAAATCGGTTTGGCCAAACGTGAGATAATCGCGGACAACCATGCATACGGGTCAAACTGAGAAGAGATCCTTCTTTTTTGAAGTCGGTTAAAATACCAAAACCTTTTCCTAAGTGTAACAAATATTTTTCTGAAAACCGCATGAAAATTGGTTCAGCTAAACGCGAGATAATCGCGGACAAACATACATACATAGGAGTCAAACTCAGAACCTTCTTTTTTGAAGTCAGTTAAAACACTAAAATCTTCTCCTAAGTATAACAAATACTTTTCTGAAAACTGTATCAAAATCGGTTCAGCCAAACGCGAGATAATCGCGGACAAACATACCTACATAATACGAGACAAACTCTGAACCATCTTTTTTTTCGAAGTCGGTTAAAATACTAAAACCTTATCCTAAGTGTAAGTGTAACAAATACTTTTCTGAAAACCGCATCAAAATCGGTTCAGCCAAACGCGAGATAATCGCGGACAAACATACATACATACATACAAACAGGTCAAACTGAGAACCTCCTTTTTTTTGTTTTTTGAAGTCGGTTAAAAAAATACAACCACACGAATTACTTTCAACCTTTTTGCTAATTTGACTACACTATAATGCAAAAATTTATAGATGACTAAAAATAAAGATTGTTGTTGGAAATGGCTCCTTTGCTCTGGACTTAGAGCATCGCGGCTTTCGCGGCTTCCGCGAAGAAGCGCGTCTTACTCTAAGGCTCCACTAATTACAAGATACCCTCGGGCTGATTATCTAATTAGAAACCACCTAGCGACCGGTTGCAGTTCACAGATGATAGTGATCCATTGCTACTTCTTTTTGGATTAAAAAAAAAACATACCAAAGAAAAGTAGCAATGTATGTGGAATGAAACCGGTCGCTAAATAGTTTCTTTTTAGATAATCAGGGTGCCTGTAATTTTTACCCTGTAATTTTATGAAATGTGCACAGCACAGAGACAACTTGCCAGAGTAAATGTCACAGACTACTTTTACTAACTTATACGTTTCCACCAACAATCGAATGGAGTTCCGCGGAACCCTGGGATTCCGTAAGAGGCTCTCAGGGGTTCCGCAAAAATTCAAGAGTTTATATATTCAGGATAGATATATAATATACTCATCTTTTTGTTCTAACCATGTTCTAACTAAATAAATATTGTATATCTTAAAAGTCCTTCTTTTAATCTCAAACTAACTTACAAGATGTGAACACCAAGCCAAAAAGCCTCAGCACAATGTCAGAAAAAATTAAAACTCCAAAAAACTCAATTTTATCGTTTGATTTTATGCTTGTAATTATGTCCATTTTCGAAAATAATCGTTTTTTGGTAACGTAAGGGTCATAATTCAAACAAAAATAACTCTCAAAATATGCAACACAGAGCAATAAATTTTGAAATCAAATTGTAGATAATATTTCTTTGTATTTGAATAATGCATAAAATGGAAATTAATGACCTAGTTTATGAGAAATGTAATAAAAACTCAAAAAAGCACACAAATTTCGTGTAAAATTTTATTTCAGTATTTTTTATGACGTATTTAAGTTAAAATATTACATACTTTTTTTTTATTGATTAGCTTTCAAATAGTATATTTTTTCTGTAGAATTTCTAAATCCGGAGTTATAAATATTTTTCTGCAGGGTCATCTAAAATAAAAAGTTAAATTTAAAATGACGGCCATATACCAACAGGAGTAGGGATAGACCCCAACATGTGGGTGTTCTTGTCGATAAAGCCCGATTTACACATCCATAAGTAAGTAAGTAAGTAAGTAAGTTCAACTGTCCTTCTACTTAACTACTTAATCGGAAAATGGACAGTTGCGTCCAAACGGTGATTGACTTCGGCAAGTAAGTAAGTTCATAAGTCGACCGCGCGCGTCGGATGACGACGACATTGCTCTCCTCTTTATAAATAATTTTATTTACATTGCGGCCAACCATGGATTGAATGGATGAATTTTTAGGTTATTTAAAGACGATTTCAAGGTATGTCACTCATAAGTGGTTTTTTTACATATTTTTAAGTAGGTACTTAATGTTTTTTAGGTGAGCTATAATTACTTTAGAAGAGTTTAATTCACGAATTGTTAACAGATGACGGCCATTTGTTGCAAGATCTTTATACCAAAACAAAAACTTATACCAATGGTAGTAAATTTGTTTATTGTCGTAATAAATTTTCTATTCCTAATTTATACCAAATTTTATTTAATATTTATTTATTAATCTTAAGGACGACCAACAACTAGTAACAAACAAATAGCACTCGTATTATCAGTACAAAGTCATTTACAGGACCTCGCATATATATATAACAGGCTGATTCACAAAAAGCTATACAAGCTTATAAAACAAATAAGACGTTATACTTACACTAAAACATACACAAAGATAATTGTACAAATACAAATAAAAAATTTCAAGTACTAACTGCACAAACATTAAAAATATTATCTTTAAATCAGGAGTTCCTAAGCTACAATTATAGTCTAAGCAAGCTTAAAATCATAAAAATACAAAAACCGCTCATGTACCCAACAAAAACTGAAAAAAAAATCACCCAAAAATTTTTATTAAATGAAGCTCAAAATCTATTCATTTAACTTGTTTTAGGATTTGTTTATAAATGGTATTCGATAAGAATAGAAGATTAATTAAATAATAAACAAATACCATTGGCATTAGTTTTTGGTATTAGAACGGATTAGATCATTCCGCTGCGACAGATGTCAACTTATGAACTTACTTACTTGCCTGCGGACAGTGCCGTTTACACGGTGGCAAGTAAGTTGGCGGGGAGCGGGAGACGAAGCGGGAGGGGGGTGCGCGCTACTTGCCTGTCCAAAAAATAGATCCCGATCCTATCCTGCGGCAAGTTGCTACTTACTTACTTGCCGGACGGTGTCCACACGCAGTTTCTACTTACTTACTTATGGATGTGTAAAGCCGCAGTTTCTACTTACTTACTTACTTACTTATGGATGTGTAAACTGGGCTTAAGTTCATAAGTTGACATATGTCGCAGCGGAATGATCTAATCCGTTCTAAGAAAAAAAGCGCGGGAACGTTTGACGGGATTGACGGTCTTTTCAAACAAATAAAACTAAAAAATATTTAATTGTTGCAATTTGTATATAATTTGTATAAAAAAGGTGTAAATAATCAATATTTCATTGTTGTAAATAAAATAAAACTGTAAATATGGGGAAGAAGAGTGGGCGAAAACGAAAGAAAAAACTTGAAGACGGGAGTGGAGGCGAAGGTGGAGAGTCCGACTTCAGTGATACCTGCTCCACGAAGTCCCTGGAAGAAAAAATGGAAGAGGATAAGTACAAAGATTTTAGAATCCCAAATTATGTTCGGTTTTATCCAGAACAAGGCGGCAATTTCGAATATGTTGTATTCATAGAGAGTACGAAAAGTGACCAACCTATAGGCAACCGTGACATGATGTCATTGGCTAATTGTTTAAAGAAATACAACAAGGGCGTCAAACAATTGCAAAGAATTAACAAACACAAGATTGGAGTAATTTTTGAGCGGCCAGGCCTGGCTAATGCGGCACTACAAAATAAAAAATTTTTGGACGCTTACAGTTTGGCTGCCAGCATCCCTGCGGCGGCCAGCGAGGTAACAGGAGTAATTACACATGTACCAATAGATTTATCAAATGAAATGATTTACTCCGCACTGACTACAACCAAAAATATTGTGAGTATTAGGCGATTCATGAGAAGGTCAAAGATGGATAATGGGCTAATCAAATTAGAACCCACAAAAACAGTTTCAATTACTTTTTCGTGCCCGGTGCTTCCTGAAAGCGTCGATCTCAACAGCTGGCGCTTCGAGCTGCGTCCTTACATTCCTCCAGTGAAGCAGTGCCTCAAATGCTTGAGGTATGGGCATATTGCCAAATATTGCAAGAACTCCGAACGCTGCTCCATATGTGGTGAGTCTCATAATTTTAAATTCTGCTTGAAATCATCTGAAGAAGCCATCTGTTGTCACTGCAAGGGAAATCATGTTGCCATCTCATCACAATGTCCTGTTAAGAAAGAGAAAATACAATTAAATAGAGAAAAAGCTCAAAGCAAAACATATTCTGCTGTATTAAACGAGAAGTCATTCCCTCCTCTGAAACAAAATCCCATTGAAATGCTAGCTTCACTCCTGAATTCTGATCAAATACTGAATATGGTTGTTGAGTCTGTTGTTAAATTGATAACAATGAATAAAACTAATGATACAATTATTTCCACTCAGAGTATTAAAGATACTCTCTTAGAAACAATTAAAAAAAATAAGAAATAAATTATTTAATTTTTTTATGGATATTTTAAGAATAGTTCAATGGAATGCTCAGAGTTTACCTGCACATAAATATTTATTATTAAATTTTTTGCAAGAGTATCAGATTCATGTAGCTTTAGTATGTAAAACATGGCTAAAGCCTCACATTCGTTTTAATATGAAAGGTTATAATATAATTAGATTAGATTCTGGTACAAGACATAATGGTGTAGCCATTTTAGTTCATAATAGTTTACAATTTGCTAAAATAGACACTTCTTTTGATGATTCAATTCAAAATATAGCTGTGCGATTGCAGTATGGCAACAAAGAAATTTCACTTATGTCCTTGTATAGTCCTGGTAATTGTGATGTTTCATTTTCTAAAATAAAACTTAATAATTTAATTTCTAATTTACCGGGCCCTTTGTTGATTGCCGGCGATTTTAACGCACGGCACACAGCATGGGGTTGTAGTAATATTGATACACGTGGTCGTGATATTCTTGAAAGCATCGACGACAATAACTTGGTTCTTCTGAATGATGGTCAGTTGACAACTGTTGGTTCTAGTAGATGGCAAAGGAATGCTTTGGATCTTACTATGGTATCACCTTCTCTGGCATTGCAATGTGAGTGGTCGGTCCATGACGACCCTATGGGCAGCTATCATTTACCTGTAATTATAAACATCACTATTAGTAATAATAATAATGATTCATCTGATTATCTTACACCTCCTACTTCTTACAATTTTCGTTTAGTAGACTGGCAAAAATATAGCAAAAACGTTGATTACTTATTACAAAATTTTTACATTGATCAAACTAATCCATTAAAATGTTATTCTGATTTGGTTGCGTTATTAGATCTTGCATTGCAGCAGTCAGCTATTATCAGCAATAGGTCTTTCTCTGTTGACCAATCAAATCAATCGGTTAGGAAATTTCAGTCCAGAATCCGCAAAAAACGTATACCACTACCATGGTGGAATAAAAATTGTGCAAAAGCAGTAGAAGATTGTAAAAAGGCATATATTGAGTTTAAAAACAGTCTTACAGAAGAAAGTTTTCTTAAGTTTAAAAGGCTACAAGCTGTTAAAAAAATTGTTTTAAAAAAAGAAAGAAACTTAAGTTGGCTTTCATTATGTCAGTCACTAAATAGATCTACACCCATATCTAAAATCTGGAGGATTGCTAAGAGGTTTAATGGTCAACCTGTTTCTTTTAAAAATGTTTATACAGATTGGATTCCAGAATTTCTTAAAAAATATACACCAGATACTGTTGAGGCCCCTTTACAATATGTAAATAGTATTAATCCTGTACGTAATAGTAATTATTTATTAGCACCATTTAATTTTCAAGAATTTAAAAATGCAATTTTTTCACGACGAGATACAGCACATGGCCTCGATGGTATTCCTTATAAAATGTTAAAACATACTACAGATAATGCCAAAAATATCATTTTGAAAGTTTATAATTTGTTGTGGTCTACCTCTGCCATACCTCTGGATTGGAAAAAGGATTGTCTGGTTCCTATTCTAAAACCGAACAAAGATAAAACCAAAGCAAATTCATATCGGCCAATAGCTTTAACATCATGCATGGGAAAAGTGTTTGAACAACTTCTTAAACAAAGGCTTGAATTCTTCATTGAAAGTAATCATCTTTTACCTTCAAATCAGTTTGGTTTTCGTAGGGGTAGATCCTCTAGAGAGAGTATAGCACATCTTCAACTTGATATTTTTGATTCTCTCAAACAAGATAATGTTCTTATTGGTGTCTTCTTCGATGTTGTTGGTGCTTTTAATAATGTGAATCACCATATTTTAGCTGGTGAACTTCTTTCTCTTGGTATTCCTGAAAAATTGGTTAATTGGATTTTTGAATTTTTGCATGGTCGTGAGGTTTATGTGAAATCAAATAATCAGTTAATTGGACCAAGATATTCATACAGGGGTGTGTGTCAAGGGGGCATATTATCCCCATTGATATATATACTATATGTACATAAATTGAACTACATATTAGGTCCACAAGTAAAAAATTTGCAATTTGCTGATGACTTAGTTATTTACTTCTCTGGATCTGATATTCGACAAGTATCCTCTATAGTTAATTCTGCTCTTAAAAAATTAAATAATTATTTCAGTTACCTAAACTTAGATGTAAGTCCAGAAAAGTCTAAAGTTGTTGTGTTTGGTGAATGTGATTTTGATGTTGATATTGTATATAATAATATTAGTCTGCCATTGGAAAGTGAAGTCAAGTTCTTGGGTGTCATATTTGCTAATAACCTTTCTTGGAATAAATATATAGAATATTTGCTGGGTAAAGCCTATAAGGCATTCAATGTCATTAAAAGTTTATCAAAAATTGATCCTAAAATTCTATTAATGTTGTATAAATCAATTGTGAGGAGTTATTTTGAATATGGCTTTTTTTGTTTTGGGTCTGATCCCAAATTAGTAAAAAAATTAGATATCCTGCAGAATCATAATCTGAGATGCATTACTGGTGCTATGAAGACTACTCCCATTAACTCTTTGCAGGTGGAATGCAATATACCTCCACTTCAATTCAGATTCAAATTTTTAAAATCAAAGTTTTTGTTAAAACTACTTTCACTGTCTACTCATCACCTACTCAGAAAAATTGAATTTCTCTATACAACATATTCTCCTTTGAATGTACCCCGAATCCCCTATCTGTTTCATGACTTCTCGGATATCGTAGAGTTCAATCAGCAGTATAACATTCATAAAACTGAGAATAATTGGATATGTTACACAGGATCTTATGATACACATTTTTGTGACCTGAATATCCACATTCACCCTGATTTAAAGAATAAAGAAGAAGTATATGAAATTACTGATAATTTCCCTCAGCATAGACATATCTATACAGATGGTTCCAAAAATAATGATAATGTTTCGATGGCTGTTTACATACCTTATTTGAAAACGGGTCATGGAATTAAACTCCCGGGCCAAATGAGCATATTTTCCGCGGAGTGTCTTGCTATTCTTGCTGCGCTACAGTTTATTGAGGAGAACACCCAAGAATGCACTCAATGGTTAGTCCTAACAGACAGCATGAGCTGTCTCAAAGCTTTGCAAAATACCAGATTTGATACCGGATGTAACTATATTCTACAAGATATTAAAACAACCTACTTCAAGCTCAAAAGTAATAATATTGATATAGTTTTTATGTGGGTTCCGTCGCATATTGGAGTATCTGGAAACGAAAGTGCCGATAAGTTAGCTAGAGCCATTACAAATGACGCCGCAAATGTCAACATTGACATTAAAAATGTTGCTATACCGTACTCTGATTTACTACCAAGACTTAAACTTTTGTCAAAACAAGACTGGTCCACTCATTGGCAAGAAACTCTAACAGTAAAAGGAACTTGGTATGCGAAGATTAATAATGTTCTTGGCTGTCGTCCTTGGTTCACAAAATCAGCAGAATACCATAGCAGAAAGTTTTATACTATCCTAACACGCCTGAGATTTGGACACTGTCGATTTAACTCACATTTACATAGAATGCGTATTATCACATCTCCAACATGCACTGAATGCAATTTAGGTGTGGATCAGACTCTTAATCATATATTTTTTGATTGCCCTGCTTACAACATTCAGAGATTAGTCCTGGTGGACAGATTATTAGAAATATATAAGACATCTAATAGCATCCCGCGCGACATTCAAGACATTCTCACAAATCCTGAAACTTATAAGGATTTATACAACTTTGTTGTATCATCGGATTTGGAACTATAAACATGGATAAGACTTTGAAGATTTATATCACACTGAAGATGACAAGGAAAATGGAATAGGAAGTGGCTACGGCCTTATATAACCCGGACACAGAAAAAGAAAATTGAAGAAGTGGCTTTGGCCTTACATTACCTGGACACGGAGAAAATAATAATTAAAGAAGTGGCTTTGGCCTTACAAAACTCAATTACAGAAAAATGAAATCTAGAGGCTGGAATTCTTGTAGTTGAAATTATTTTAAATAAGACAATGGCTGTATGGCTCTGCCTTTGCCTTTCCCAACTGACGGGAAGAAGATATTAAAAAAAAAAAAAAAAATCCGTTCTAATACCAAAAACTAATGCCAATGGTATTTGTTTATTATCGTAATTAATCTTCTATTCCAATCGAATACCATTCATAAACAAATCCTAAAACAAGTTAAATGAATAGATTTTGAGCTTCATTTAAATTTTTTTGAGTGATTGTCTCAGTTTCTGTTGGCTACATGAGCGGTTTTTGTATTATTATGCTTTTAAGCTTGCTATGACTATAACTGTAGCTTAGGAACACCTGATTTAAAGATATTATTGTTAATGTTTGTGCAGTAAGTACTTGAAATTTTTGATTAATTTGTTTGTAATTACAATTAACTTTGTGTATGTCTCAGTGTAAGTATAATGTCTTATTTGTTTTATAAGCTTGTATCGCTTTTTGTAGATCAGCCTGTTATCCTACTAATATTATAAATGTGAAAGTTTGTGGGTTTGGATGTTTGGATGTTTGTTCCTCAATTACGCAAAAACTACCGAACGGATTTGGTTGGAATTTGGCACACAGATAGTAGATAGCCTAGATTAAAACATAGAATAGTTTTTATCCTGATATTCCCACGGGAACGGCACCCTGATTATCTAAAAAGAAACTATTTAGCGACCGGTTTCATTCCACATACATTGCTACTTTTCTTTGGTATGTTTTTTTTTATCCAAAAAGAAGTAGCAATGGATCACTATCATCTATGAACTGCAACCGGTCGCTAGGTGGTTTCTAATTAGATAATCAGCCCGCCGGTCGCTAAATAGTTTCTTTTTAGATAATCAGGATGCGGGCTTTACACGGTAGGTTAATCGTTATCACAGCCGTGACTGTGGTTAAAAAACTGACAGCAAAACCTACCGTGGCTGCGGTCCCCATAGAGATAATATCGATATTATCGCGATAACAGCCGGTCCGCATGCACGTTAGCGCGTTTACAATATCTAGCGTGACGTCACTCATGACGTCATTACCAGCGCCATCTTGGGCTTACAGCGACCATGCCTCGGAGCGTAATCACTGTGAACGTTCTGTCAAAAGTTATAAGTGACTGTCAAACGAAACAGGTGTCAGAATTTTATTTCGTCAAAAAAACAAAAAATGAGAGAGTTCGTTATAGAAGGATCTTTTGCTCACTTCACAACAAAAGGATAGAGTATTATATTGGTTAATATTTTGTTAATATTAATTTGGAGCTTATCCAAAAAGGTGGTTGATGTAAATAGTTGAAAAAAAAAAGATGTTGGGTGCACACGACTCAATAATCAAACGTTCTTCATCATTATCATCGCTTTAGAGAGCAAAAACAGTACGTAGCAATTATTCCATCTTGTATTTGAGGTTAGAATAAAACGTTAGCGCGCTTACGAGCGGTTCGCATTCGCCAACTGTCATTTGTCGATTTTATCGATTTGAGCGCGATATCAAATGCGGACCTCGTGTGAGCGTTGTAAACGCCGTAATCGATGTAATCGCCATGGGGACCGCAGCCCGTGTATTGGGTAACTAAGGCCGGCCACACAGAGACGTAATCACGTAACGGAATCTCGCAACGGAATCCCGATTCGGAATTCCGAACGCACCGATTGCATACAAAATCGATGCCTGCCACACACAGACGTCAACGTTCCGTACGTTATTTTTTTCCGTGCGGAATTCCACATGAGGGCTCGTGCATTCGGAATCACGCACGGAAAAAAGTCATTCCGAACGCAAGCCTCCCATAGATTTTGTATTGGTCGCCCGCCACACACAACCGTTATTCCGTACGTACGGAATGCTAACTTTTTTATTACAGCTCTGGATACCAGACTTTTGGCCTACTTTTTAATTATTTTGCTAAGAGCGGGTCCATAGCGCATGTTTTGCTCTACACAATCAACAAAAACATCTACACAAAACATTGTTTCGCGAAACATGTTTCTCTACACACGCCGTCCACAGCGATTGCGTGGCTTGAGTAGACAAAACTTCAGTGTTGCCAATTTAGCATTTTATGTTAGCCTATTACTTATCATGACTCGAAAATGTATGAAATAAAATTTAAAGTGACGAAAGTTTTAGGTATAATATTTGAAAATGTAACTATCAAGGTCAGTTTGAGAGTGTCATTTTTTTTTGTTTCCATTGAGATTAGTAATACCGCCTCCAAACGTTATAGTTCGTTGATGTTTTTGGAAAGGTCCTCTTTGACACATTTGTTACAAAACTGGCAATGTACGCCACCAGCTTTAAAAAACACCCAACGTACTCCACATAATACATCAATTAAAATATTCGGTCAGGTGATCGATGACCTAGCGGCTTGTCTGGCAAAATGCGCCCATTATAACCACAGACAGGCCAGCCTCACACTTGCAATATTATTGGCAATAATTTGCATATTGACAATAATATTGTGTGTTTGCGGGCGATATTGAGAAGTGTTCAATATTATAGTTGCCAATATTATTGCGTGTGTGTGGCTGGCCCATGACAATATCCTGCCCCTCAACCCGCGCAAAATGTTTTGTGTACGTGTTTTCCACCGGGCATGGAAAGCAGAAACATTGTTTCTCTACACAAAAATGTTTCGCGAAACAATGTTTTGTGTAGATCTTTTTGTTGATTGTGTAGAGTGAATTTTAGTATTTAGTAGTAACCAACTTTATTAGAGTTTATTGTATTTTGTTTCTGTGCCTAATAAATGAATAAATAAATAGAGCAAAACACGAGCTATGGACCCACCTTAAGTTATTAGTTCTATTTTAACAAAAAAAAAATCAAAAAACAATTGAATTGACCTAAGCGTAATATAAATAATAAATAGACTATAATTATTCATCTTAATTATTCATTAAAAGTCAAAATAATTCATCTTCGCTCAATGTTCACTCATCAAAGTCTGGCGCCTGACTGAGCCGTGATTCCGAACGAAAAAAAACGTCTGTGTGTGGTGGTACGTACGGAATCACGTTCAGGGGGCTGACAGCTTTAGTTCCATCCCAAGAGTTTTGGCGCTAGCGTCGTGGTTTGGACTTGTATGTATTGGATTTATCTGTGTGTGTGTATTGTCAGTGTGTGCGTGACTGTGACAGTCATGACAGTTCTACGGTCCAGTTGTTTTATTTCAAAGAAAAAACTTATTTTAGTATTTTAATTCTATTTTTCTTTGAGTTGCTCGCTTCATTGGTTGTCTTGGTCCCCACAAATACTGATTTAGTTGAACTCGGCAAAAATAAGTTACTAAAGAAACGCATTTGTGTATAGCTTATTGACGAAACTCAGTTTGAAGAAGTTGGTGTTATAAATTCGTCAATACATTTTCCTTGTTTGATCAAATTACGCAAATGCAGAAATTGTATGGTGTTTCACTTACTACCGAAGGTAAGTTTCTATCTTAATAGGTAATAAAAAAGTTAAGTGTTCCTCTCCATGTTAACAATAGGTACCTACATACTTACCTACTTTTCTCCCACATTGAGTCAAGGTACAGGGTAATGCATGTTAATAGTAATTTATATAAAATCAATAAACTTACAACAATAAATAGTATATTTGCAAAAAATGTCAGTTGAAGATGTAAAGGTACAAAGTTAAAACATAGTTATTACCGAACACTCAAACGCTTCCTACCTAAAATCTTAGTTAAGGGAGGTCTTGCTGTCATCTCATGGTCAATGAGGCTGTCATTTCTATAGTGTTTCTGTCAGACCTTACAACTTATGATACGACCAGACCATAACTTTAAGAATCTACTGAATATTTGGTCGTTAACCTTAAAAGTTCTGTATTATAATATTTACATTTATTGTTATTATTCCAGTGTACATGGTAGAAAAGGAGCATAACCACGGTCACCCAGGATCAAGTGCAGGATATTAGTAGACATGGAGACTGTTGCGGGCATGCAAGGTTTGTTTGTGATTTCTTTTTTAACAAAATTTCTGAATTCCCTTTTGGTGGTTCTCCGTCTTTAACATTTTTAAGTATAACCGTTTCATGAAATTTTTGCACTCAATCAACTAGCAAACTATTTGTAGGCTACTTATTTTAGAGTTTAATAATTAAATATGATATTATAGGTTAATGTTAAAATGGTAATGATGTTATAAAGTTATAAATAACTTCATACTTACCTATTAAATATTAGAATTTTCGCATTTCACAATGCTATTTTTAAATTAAGAATAATAAAAACTAGAAAAAGCGACTCACCCGTAGCACCTTAGATGGGACTTGAACCCGCATCCTTGGGACCAGCCCAATGCACTGACCAATGCGCTGGCTTGCAGCGAAAAAGTTATAAGCACTAGAAAATTTCACCAATGCAACTAGTGATTCTGTAGCATAATTGGTCAATGCATTGGGCCAGAATCCCAAGGGAGTGGGTTCGAGTCTCATCTGAGGTGCTACGGGTGAGGTGATTTTTTCTAGTATTTATTTATCATAACTTCATACTCACTGTTAAGTACTTGATTTTTATTTCACTTTTCATTTTTTATTTGCAGGTTTTTTCAATGAGCATCACCACCAGCATTACTATCATTAACTAGCGAAACGCCAATGATTCCAAAACATCAGAGTGAGGTAAGCTAGTATTTTGGTGTTAATAAAGTACTTAATTATTAAGCTTATTTGAAATATAATTATTTAATAATTAATTATGGAATGTCATATTAAAAACAATGTTAGGTCTAACAATGATTTGAATTTAGTCAAATTCTCAGAGATTAATGTCGAAATATTTTTGTTTCAGATGATATTTCTTCTCAAGCACAGTATTTCCTATGCAATGTCTTATTAACTTAATTAGTGTACAATTTTAGATGGAGATGGAATTACTTTTATATTATAAAAAAAACTGTTAATGAAACATACGGAATGCAAAAAATTGGATTAAACCATTATACAAGTGTAAAACATATACTTCAACTAAAATTATTAATAAATGATAATTGTAATTAACATTGGTTGTTTTATTTTATTTATAATTTAAATTAAAATTCATAATAAGTCCAAAGGGGGTCCTTTATTGATTGTCGATAATAGCACATCACTAAATAAAAAATATCGATATCGATAGTACTTCGATTGGAAGCACTAGTGCTCTTGGGTTGGAAAGCGATCGCAGCGCCATAACTTCTGGACGTGGAACTAAGCTAAATTGACTGTCGTATCTGTAGCTTGCTACAAATTAGTAATCTGTGATCACGTTGCGTGATTCCGTTGCGAGATTCCGTTGCGTGATTACGTCTGTGTGTGGCCGGCCTAAGTCAATATTGCTAGATGTAAAAATAACGGTATAAATACTAAATTAAATTCGAGTGACAGACAGACAGTTGTCATTATTTTGCTGACAGAGGATATCGAAAGTGCATCTTTGTATAATTTGTGTTATTGTTAAATATTTTAATTTAGGCAATATTATATTTTGTGCTTATATAAGATAATTAATATCGTAGGTAAGTAACCATGTTATTAAAAAGTAAAGAAAAGAATAAAATTGAAATAAATGACTTGTCATTGTAGTTCATCGACGCCAGTCGCCATTTTGTGATCGAGATCTTTCTTTGTTCTTTGTGTTCCTGTTTCTGAGTCACAATCACCAAATCCCTTATCAAATTTACAGTTTTCATTCCAATTATCAAATCCTCTTTTCATTGTTGCAGTTTCAAAATGCAGATTTTTGTGAAAACGTTGACGGGGAAGACGATCACATTAGAGGTTGAGCCTTCGGATACTATCGAAAATGTCAAAGCCAAGATTCAAGACAAAGAAGGTATTCCCCCAGATCAGCAGCGTCTGATCTTCGCCGGAAAGCAGTTGGAAGACGGCCGCACCCTGTCCGATTATAATATTCAAAAAGAATCCACATTACATCTTGTTTTACGTCTACGTGGAGGTATGCAAATTTTTGTCAAAACTCTTACTGGAAAAACGATTACTCTTGAAGTTGAGCCATCAGACACTATTGAAAATGTCAAAGCTAAGATCCAGGACAAAGAAGGCATCCCCCCAGATCAACAAAGACTGATCTTTGCCGGTAAGCAGCTTGAAGATGGAAGGACCCTCTCCGACTACAATATCCAGAAAGAATCCACCCTCCACCTTGTGCTCCGACTCCGTGGTGGTATGCAGATCTTTGTTAAGACCTTGACTGGTAAAACCATCACCCTCGAAGTTGAACCTTCAGACACCATTGAGAATGTCAAGGCTAAGATCCAAGACAAAGAAGGAATCCCTCCAGACCAACAGAGGTTGATCTTCGCCGGCAAACAGCTTGAGGATGGTCGCACATTATCCGACTACAATATCCAGAAAGAATCCACCTTGCATCTTGTGCTCAGACTTCGTGGTGGTATGCAGATCTTTGTCAAAACTCTCACTGGTAAGACCATTACCTTGGAAGTCGAACCTTCGGACACCATTGAGAATGTTAAAGCTAAGATCCAAGACAAGGAAGGGATCCCTCCAGACCAACAGAGGTTGATCTTTGCCGGCAAACAGCTTGAGGATGGTCGCACATTATCTGACTACAATATCCAAAAGGAATCTACGCTGCATCTTGTGCTTCGTCTTCGTGGTGGTATGCAGATCTTTGTCAAAACCCTCACAGGTAAGACCATCACCCTGGAAGTCGAACCTTCAGACACCATTGAGAATGTTAAAGCCAAGATCCAAGATAAAGAAGGCATCCCTCCAGATCAACAGAGGTTGATCTTCGCTGGCAAACAGCTTGAAGATGGAAGGACCCTCTCTGACTACAATATCCAGAAAGAATCCACCCTCCACCTTGTGCTCCGACTTCGTGGTGGTATGCAGATCTTTGTGAAGACCTTGACTGGTAAAACCATTACCCTTGAAGTTGAGCCCTCAGACACTATTGAAAATGTCAAAGCCAAGATCCAAGATAAAGAAGGCATCCCTCCAGACCAACAGAGGTTGATCTTCGCTGGCAAACAGCTTGAGGATGGTCGCACATTATCTGATTACAATATTCAAAAGGAATCTACCCTGCATCTTGTGCTCCGACTCCGTGGTGGTATGCAGATCTTTGTTAAGACCTTGACTGGTAAAACCATCACTCTCGAAGTTGAACCTTCAGACACCATTGAGAACGTCAAGGCTAAGATCCAAGACAAAGAAGGAATCCCTCCAGACCAACAGAGGTTGATCTTCGCCGGCAAACAACTTGAAGATGGTCGCACATTATCTGACTACAATATCCAAAAGGAATCTACGCTGCATCTTGTGCTCAGACTTCGTGGTGGTATGCAGATCTTTGTCAAAACCCTCACTGGTAAGACCATCACCCTGGAAGTCGAACCTTCCGACACCATTGAGAATGTTAAAGCTAAGATCCAAGACAAGGAAGGCATCCCTCCAGACCAACAGAGATTGATCTTCGCAGGCAAACAGCTGGAAGATGGAAGGACCCTCTCTGACTACAATATCCAGAAAGAATCCACCCTCCACCTTGTGCTTCGACTTCGTGGTGGTATGCAGATCTTTGTGAAGACCTTGACTGGTAAAACCATCACCCTGGAAGTCGAACCTTCAGACACCATTGAGAATGTTAAAGCTAAGATCCAAGACAAGGAAGGCATCCCTCCAGATCAACAGAGGTTGATCTTCGCTGGCAAACAGCTTGAAGATGGAAGGACCCTCTCTGACTACAATATCCAGAAAGAATCCACCCTCCACCTTGTGCTTCGACTTCGTGGTGGTATGCAGATCTTTGTGAAGACCTTGACTGGTAAAACCATCACCCTGGAAGTCGAACCTTCAGACACCATTGAGAATGTTAAAGCTAAGATCCAAGACAAGGAAGGCATCCCTCCAGACCAACAGAGATTGATCTTCGCAGGCAAACAGCTTGAAGATGGAAGGACCCTCTCTGACTACAATATCCAGAAAGAATCCACCCTCCACCTTGTGCTCCGACTTCGTGGTGGTATGCAGATCTTTGTGAAGACCTTGACTGGTAAAACCATTACCCTTGAGGTTGAGCCCTCGGACACCATTGAAAATGTCAAAGCCAAGATCCAAGACAAAGAGGGAATCCCTCCAGACCAACAACGACTTATATTTGCTGGTAAACAGCTAGAAGATGGACGCACCCTTTCTGATTACAATATTCAAAAAGAATCTACCTTACACTTGGTACTCCGCCTACGTGGTGGCTTCTGAACGTTTAATGTCACTTCTTCCATATCTAATTCAATTTATTATAAATGCATCATTCTGTAACAGACTTCACTGATTGTAATCATTCCACTCAGGTACATACCTATTCTGAATAATTAAAATAAATTAGATTGATTGTAGAAAAGTGAATTTTATTTCAATATAACTTCCTCCACTTCTTGTGAATAAAGGGGAAAAAGTTGTTTAGAGGTAAATTGCGGGCTTTTCCCGTGGTCCACCTATTAAGTTCACCTGGGTGTAGTTATAGCCCGATTCAAACTTTATAACTTCTCGAGACGATGCGCAGAACACAATTATTTCGATGTGTGTGAGAGATAAACTCAAATCTCTGCTTGATTACAGTTAGAAAGGGATGGTGCTATTTATCGCATATAGCGCTCACAATATATTAGTCAACACTGGGCGCCAATCAGTAAAAAAAATTGAAGATATCATAGGTTAACCTCTACCACAGAATAGATATAAGTATACTTCAGCCTCTACTATGGTATAACGACGAGGAATGTCTTCCTCGTAGTTACACTGGAGTACCAAAAAATTGGTACACCCAGGTGAATTAAAAGGTGGACCACGCCACGGGTAAGAAGGGGTAAGTGGCGATCGAGGTGTTAACCAGGAATAAATGTATAGGTAAATAAATTGCTTTGTTAAGCGCACGCACGCACATCTGTTCCAGAGGGATAGAAGAAAAAGTAATTACCTACTGTCCACGCTGATGAAGTCACGTGCCGGACTACAGCTGCGCCACAAAAAAAAAAGTTGGAAATCTGACATTTTGACTATGCCATGATGAAGTCTATAGTTTGTCGGAGTTTGTCGCCAAAAACCAGAGTTTGTCGGTCTTCCGTTTAGGAGATACATGTGGCTCAGCTGTAGAGACGTCTCTACAGCTGCGCCACACAGATCTCGAAAACGGAAGGTCGTAGCGAAAATCTGATTACTTGTATGTATAGCCGTTAGTTTGTCGGAGTTTGTCGCACAAAAACCAGAGTTTGTCGGTCTTGCGTTTAGGAGATACGTGTGGCGCAGCTGTAGAGACGTCTCTACAACTGAGCCACACAGATCTCGAAAACGTAAGGTCGTAACAGAAATCTGATTACTCGTGTGTGTAGCCGGTAGTTTGTCGGAGTTTGTCACCAAGAACCAGAGTTTGTCGGTCTTGCGTTTAGGAGATATGTGAGGATACGCTGTGGAGACCTTTCTACCTGGATCTTGAGAACGGAAAGTCGTAGCGATAATCTGATTAGTCATATCTATAGTCGGTAGTTCGACGGAGTTTGTCGCCAAATACCAGAGTTTGTCGGTCTTGCGTTTAGGAGATATGTGAGATTTTCGCTACGACCTTCCGTTCTCGAGATCCAGGTAGAAATATCTCTACAGCATATCCCCACATATCTTCTAAACGTAAGATTGACAAACTCTGATTTTTGGTGACAAACTCCGACAAACTAATGGCTACACACTCGAGTTATCAGATTTTTGCTACGACCTTCCGTTCTCAAGACCCAGGTAGAAAGGTCTCCACAGCGTATCCTCACATATCTCCTAAACGCAAGATCGACAAACTCTGGTTCTTGGTGACAAACTCCGACAAACTACCGGCTACACACACAAGTAATCAGATTTCTGTTACGACCTTCCGTTTTCGAGATCTGTGTGGCTCAGCTGTAGAGACGGTCTCTACAGCTGCGCCACACGTATCTCCTAAACGCTAGACCGACAAACTCTGGTTTTTGTGCGACAAACTCCGACAAACTAACGGCTATACATACAAGTAATCAGATTTTCGCTACGACCTTCCGTTTTCGAGATCTGTGTGGCGCAGCTGTAGAGACGTCTCTACAGCTGAGCCACATGTATCTCCTAAACGGAAGACCGACAAACTCTGGTTTTTGGCGACAAACTCCGACAAACTATAGACTTCATCATGGCATAGTCAAAATGTCAGATTTCCAACTTTTTTTTTTGTGGCGCAGCTGTAGTCCGCCACGTGATGAAGTCGCGAACGGTCGCTTGTATTCTATAAAAAATAGATTTTAGGAAATATCAAAGAGCAAACAAGTGAGCGATTAGTGGAGGAAGAGCAATGATAAGATAAAAAAACCGGCCAAGTGCGTGTCGGGCCACGCGCCATAGGGTTACGTACCTAGTTACCTTATACCATACCATATTTAATACCACTAATCATTTTTCGTCTGCAAAAATAACTTTGTTTTTCACATTGTTGGTATGAATGACAAAGTTATATTTGCGGTTTTGGAAAATGTGCTCGAAAACTAATTACTATATCTCGTTCAAACCAATTTTGGTTGAAAGTGTTTATTAAGATCTACAGCATATATTTTTTTTAGATTTTTCACTCTCTTATTTCAAAAGTTAAAAGGGGGGGGAACACATTTACCACTTTGGCGGTGTATATCTTTCAAACGGTTGACTTTGAGATAAAGTTGTCTTAGGAACCTCAATGTCATTTTTAAAGACCTATCTATAGACACCCAACACGTGTTGGTTTGAAGAAAAAAAACTTTTTCAGTTTCAGTTCCATGTATGGGGAGCCCTCCCTTAATCTTTTATTTTTCTTATTTTTGTATTAAATTCGTTAAGCGGTTAACAGAATACATCTACCTACCAAGTTTCAACTGTGTAGTCTTAATATTTTCGGAATAAAGTGGCTGTGACATACGGACAGACAGACAGACTTGACGAATCTATAAGGGTTCCGTTTTTTGCCATTTAGACTACGGAACCTAAAAAATGGGTTGTAGGTTTAGAAAGTCACATTTTATTCAACCATGCCATTTACACACAACAGCAAAAGTAATGAAGTTCGTTAACTTGTTTGCCCTTTACTAATGTTTCGCCTTTAATTAGTCAAAACAAAATAATCATTTTAAATTAAGGAGTAGGTACTACTAGCGCCGCCAATACATTTATTTTTATTACTCGTAAACCAAGTAAATATTTTAAAAAGCTTATGTAATAATCTCTAAAATTATCTCTAATATTTTTTAATAACTTCAACAGTTTTCATTCTTCCTGTAAGTTTCAGCTAAGTGGCTACTTTTGGTTAGAATGGAAAACTTACAGAAAGAATGCAAACCGTTGAAGAGTTATTCAAAAAATATATTAGAGACAGTTTAAGATATATTTTTTTTATATTGACTTGGTTTAAGAGTAATAAAAATAAATGTATTGGGGCGGTGCTAGTGGTATCCTACCTACAGCGCCTGTTCAAAGTCGATTGCGTAAAAGATTGACTGTGTTAGCCTAGCGTTTTAATCTAAGGATACGATCTGCTAAATAAAAACACAATTTTAAATTGTTAACATTTTATTAGGAGGCGAAAACGAGCAATAAGTTTTGGGATAAATTTCAATACAAATCAATAATATTTGTATTACATCTCGTAAATCGTCAAGTTTTACTTCTATGTATTACAGTATTTAAAGATTACAGTAACATGAACAAGAATAATACACCATAACAGATGTGTTCGCACCAATAGCAATGAGTTAGTGAGCCGCTATAACGGCGCCGTATTTAGGACTTTTAGTTCCATTGTCAGGAGCATTGCTATTTATTTTCAACAGGGAAGGCATTACTCGATTTGACAATAGGTAAATATGCCACCATGCTCCTAGCATGACCACCGCACAATATATATCGCGTGATATAGCGTTTTATCGTCACTCAACTGTCAAAATCCATTGTCTTTTGACAGGTGATAACTGCTAAATCGCTATGTTATTATCGCGATTCCGGTGGTCATGCTAGGGGGGGCATGTCTCGATTCAGATACGAAACTGAATCAACACACCGATCGGGCGACATTTTACTACAAAACATCTCTTTTGTCAAAAGTCATACCAACACTTCTAAACCGATTCGTTTGAACGTTTATACATAATAACAACAGTCTCTATCTTTTCTGTGTGACAATCATATGTATTATTGAGATAATAGCAACATTAGATGCTGTCGACACACATTTACCAGCTGAGTGTCGCATCAAAGCATCGTACATCAATACATTGAAATATGACATCTTCATAACACTGATGAATGTATTAATTACTCAAAATACTTACATTAAGAGACACTTGAGATAGAACAATTATTTATGAACTTACATACATCTAACATTAGATCTAGGTATTGTCTTTTGTATGCCAGAAACGTGATGCAATGGGGTCTGTTTACTTTTATGGCGACAATGAGGTATGATAATAATTACTTTATTAAGTTATATTTCAAACATTACTGCAGACATCGACTTAGGATAAATTGAAATACGATTGAACATCTTAAATCGTAAGTGCGCTAAAATATATTTGTCAAATCTATTGAATAGATAGAGGCCATGTATTTAAATTACTAATTCATTTTATTTTTGGTATCAATTATGCAGTTAAAATTCATTAGAGGTTAAAAGATGACTAACATGTATTATGCATAATAATAAACGAAAAATAAGGTCTAGTGAATAAAAAAAAAAAAACATAAGCTTAATTTTACACGCGGTAGGATACTGCAAAAACAGTACGATATTCTAATGTTATCACAATGACATTATAATATATATTTATTATACTTCGCCAATAATACATCAAACATTAAAACGCCATCAATTTCTGGCAAGATTGAAATCTTCAACAACGCCTAATCCTTTTGTCATATTTATTACATGTATATTATATAAGTTATATTGTATACATTTTTCCATTTAGATAAATAATAATTACCCGCGAGATATTACTATAAAATCTAATTTCATAACTAGTTACACGACAATAATTCTAATAAATCCTGTGCTGTCAAAGATGCGAAGAAAAACAACAAGGAGAAATTATTTATTATGATGAAGGTAATAACTATATAAAGACGATAGCATATCTACAAAAATAGATCCACAATAAATTTAACTAATTTACAAACATTACTTTAAAATATCACTTTTCTGAATTGATGCTGCTTCGAAGGGCAACTCGCCTGCAACACATTGCAATCGACGGTGGTGCTCTTACATTGGACAAAGTGGATCTGCCCCCTAGCATGACCACCGAAACATGATATGGCCCCCTAGCATGACCACCGAAACACGTTATGGCCCCCTAGCATGACCACCGAAATACGATATATATCACGTGATGTAGCGTTTTGTCAACACTAAACTATCGAAATCCATTGTTTTTGATAGTCAAACGTGATCAATTGCTTTATCATATCGCGTTTTAATAGTCATACTAGGGGGGCAGATATAGCTATTTATCGACCGACACTCAACTGTCAAAATAAATTGTCTTTTGACAGTTAAAAGCGTTGAATCGCAATATCTTAACGCGTTTCAATGGTCATTGCTAGAGAGACTGAACTCATTAATTTAATTTCATTATTGCTCACATTCTATCTTCATTTAATAATCGCCATTTTGGTGTACGTACGTAACTTTGGCCGAAGCCAAATTTGACTAGAAATGGTGTGAGCTGCATGTTCTCATGTTGCTAGCACTTCGGGATACTACTGACTCAGCTAAATAATAACACTCTCCTAATCACTCTATTCGATAGGAATGTCAGAATCTATGCAACACCAATGTTTGCAATCAAATTATTTGTTAGTGATTTCGGTACTTTTTAAAAGCTATGTTAGCATCGAAAGTGGCAAAAATAAGACTAAATTTAATAATAATTAATCTAAAAATGTCTTACAATTTGGCAATAAATGCGATTTGATGTTAGTGATTGCTGTTTACAATCTTAATCGATCTCCTAATAGGTACTCATTCCAAATTGTGATTTTAAAATCCTGTATGCTCAATAATACATAATGTAATGCAGATTTAAATTGTATATTTCATGTCAAAAATCGAACAAAAATACGTTCACATACTTTAGGAGATCAAAATAAAAAGAATACAGAAGTGTACACACAAAAAACCGGAAGACAAATACAATTCATACAATTAAAAAACAAAAGGAAACAGTATTTTAATCAATGTGGTTTGATAATTGAGCTTCTGACATCGTTATAAGATTCAAAATCATAATATGGTCTACTACATAATACTGAGTAACGAGATGACATAACAACAATGTTGTAACAATTTTTAAGAAGTATTCTCGACACGGCTTATAATTTTATAACAAAATGTGACCGTGAAATAATGTCTATAACAAATGTGGGAAGGAAGGACTTTCCAATATACAATACGAGTTTGAGAAAGATACTTCCAAAGTGCGCGGAGACGAAGTATTTTCTTCTTCTAAAACCACAGAATAGATAATAGTACTAGCGTACAGAAGTTGCACTCCGCAAAATCGTTTAAATAAATAGCGACTCTTGCTCCGACAATATAAAGTGCAATTCAGGTCGCACAGCGGTCCCATCGCTCCAAAACATTCACTTGTAGTTGCCGCTCTTTCTATCGCGTAGGTTTTATCTTTTCTGACGTATGCAATTTATCCTCTTAGAGTACGCCGAGCGCTTCATACTCGCGCGCGGAGTGACAGAGCCCTGCTAAAACACCAATTCTGGCGCTTCGCCAACCACTCCCGCGGCAAACTCGGCTCGCGTGCCTTGGTCGCAATTCTAACCTAATGAACTCTTTTGAGAATTTTTCCTTAGCGGGGGACTTCGCCCACGAGTCTCCCTCCTTTGTGTCTACGTCTTTTATGTCTCCTCGCCTTTTAGAACAAAAACTGTCCAAAACAACACATAGCAAAACATGAAATAATTTTACGGTGATTTTGTTTCTTTAAAAAAATTCCTACTTATCTCAAAATCTAATGATCGCCGCACATAGAGATTTTAGTAAATTGTATGTCTTTAGGGTCCCTTTTTATCCACAAAAATCAGCTTATTACGAGGTATTGTAAATTGGAAAGGTGAGCCCAATAGTGTTCTTCATTGCGCAGATGCCAGAAAAAAATAAACGAATTCCCCGTAGGATCATTAAACTATCCGAAAATACATAAGATTTCGTTCAATGTGTCTTAATGGAAAAGTTACAAATTGAATTCTAGTACTTAATCAGTAGAGTCCAGTTTACAACTTCAATGCCAAAAAATAAATGTGATTATCTGAATCAATTTCTGCTGTCTGCGCACGATTCCTTGTGATTTTAACAAAAACAATTAGTGATATAGGCTTAATTCTGAGAACGTAAGTAAACATCAATTATAATAATCTCTTTAGTTGAATCAAATATTGATTTAACACAATGAGTAGGTACACACGACGGCACCTCAGACAATACAGTCATGTTGACCTTTAGACCGCCTTTTTTCCCTACGTAAAAAAAGCTGTTTTCGCAGTTTAACTGTATAACCAGACGTGCTGTCGTGTGTACATATTCCTTCTTCTCCTTTCATAAAAAAAGAGATACGAAACATGAAATTCTTTAAATGTCCAACAAAATTAAGCCTCTCACCATTTTCTAACACAATACATTTCGTAATTTCGGTCGCTGGGTCATTTGGAATGATCTCTTTCAGAATACTTCTTAAGTACGTTACCAGACGCAAGGTGTGTGCCGCCGGGCTTACATGTTGGGAAGTGGTACGGTGACTTGCACGTAACTGATTGGGAAGTAGCCAGTCTTGCCGTTCACGGAGCCTTCGAACCAATTCTCGTCTACTTTGTTGATCAGCGTGATGACGTCGTTTTCCTGTATAAAAAGAAAAAACCGGTCAAGAACGAGTCGGACTCGCGCACTGAGGGTTCCGTACCATCATAATAAATACACTGCAGAGTAGAATAATACAATTTTATTATTGCAGTTTTAGGTCAGCGCCATCTCTTGAGCGATCGTGGAACTAATGTTAACTTTTTTAGAAATTTGATAATTTCTAAAAAGTCTGCTATATTGAGACATTGTTTTATTTTCCTGTAATCTTTATATGAACTGCTGTCACATAGAATTATTTCAGATTTTTCTCTTTGCAAATTTCGGAGATGGGGGGGACGGTGATTTTTTTTTACATTTTTCATCATAAGTCGAAAACTATGCGGCCTAAAAAAATAAAAAACCGGCAAAGTGCGAGTCGGCGAGCAAAAAACGGCAAAAAATCACGTTTGTTGTATGGGAGCACCCCTCAAATACTTATTTTTTCTGTTTTTAGTATTTGTTGTTATAGCGGCAATAGAAATACATCATCTGTGAAAATTTCACCTGTCTAGCTATCACGGATCATGAGATATAACCTGGTGACAGACAGACGGACAGCGGAGTCTTAGTAATAGGGTCCCGTTTTTAACCTTTGGGTACGGAACCCTAAAAATGAGGTAAGTATAAAGAAAAGTACTGTTATTATTCTCTTACATTGACTGATCCCGCTGGATTAACGGCTCGGCAACAGCCAGCGCGGCAGGTGGCGTTCAATAATCACTGCGCGCTATCTCGATGGCGGCCTCTCAGCTCGTCGTCACGACCGCGCAGTGATTACCGAATTCGCTTGCCGCGAAGCCTGCCTTGCCGCCTGCCGCGCTGGCTGTGGCCGGGCCATTACGTCTAACTCATATTGCTTTCAAATTGTTATAGTTTATGACGTCAATGCACAGTCCATTGTGTTATGATATGCCAAGGATGTACAGTGCATTGGTATCGATAACTTTAGCTTTGAGTTAGGTATAGAGCCTGGCAGGTTATTCCTGACAGGCATGGATCAAATAAACTGATTACACTTCGGTAGAGACATATTATATCCAATATAATTTAACCCTTAGAACTCTGAGAACAATATTTATACTAGATTGCGACTATTTTGTTTTACAAAATGCCAAATTAGCGACACAGATGGTTAGTTGTTTCACCATACACTATTTTGAGGCTAGTTCACTTTTCAGGGTTCCGTACCAAAATGGTGAAAAGGGACCCTTGTGGTGCGAATCAGCCTCTATATCTGTCTGTCCGTCTAACGCAGCTAGATATCACAAGAACGACTAATGCTATCAACTAGAGGAATACTTTCAGACGACGCGACGTTTGCCCAACTATTTTGCAAATAAGAAAGATTTTTTGCAACAGTTACTGAAAGTGCGTCTTTTTTTAGGCCGCATAGTTTTCGACTTTTGACGAAAATGCAAAAAAATAACGGTATTTTATAAGAGGGGGGAGGGGGACGGCCCCCTCCCCCTCTTATCTCCGAAGTTTGCATAGAAAAATCTGAAATTATTCTGTGATAAAGAAGTTTATGTAAAGATTACAGGAAAAATAAAACGCTGTCTCTAAATAGCACTCTTTTTCAGAAATCATCAACAAAAGTTGTTTCACATTAGTTCCACTATCGGTCAAGAGATGGCGTAATAAAAACTGCAATATTCTACACCGCAGTGTATTTATATAAATGATGGTACGGAACCCTTGGTGCGCGAGTCCGACTCGCTCTTGACCGGTTTTCGGCCAATATTTTTGGTAGGCAGGATTCGAGACAGCGAAGTAAGTATTTCTCGACTCGACGTCGCGTCGTACCAATGGGATGGGCAACAGGGCAACAGCGTCGCTTAATTCGTCGCTTTGCACGCCGCGCTGTCACAACACGACTCACAACATATGTTTAGTTCGCGCAGGGCAGGGGCGATACGCGCGAACTCGAATTTTGTTGCTGTTGCCACAAAACTGCACCGATATTAAGACACAATATCCACTATCAATCAATTTGCAAATAATTAAAATAGACACCGAACCGAACTCGATAAAATGGCGCCAAAAACTCCAAGATGGTGTCCAGATACCAGATGCCCAGATACCAATAAAAAATTAAAAAATACCTTGAACCCTAGCTCGCCCTGGTTCTCCGGCTCGAAGTCGTAGAGCGCGGTGCAGCAGGGCCCCTTGACGGGCGCGACGGGCGTCCGCGCGGGCGTATTCACCGGCGACGGGAGCGGCGATGCTGCAACGTAACCTTGTTAACTCGGCTTAACTAGCACACTAGCGCCGCCATTCGAAAAAAAAAACATTGTGCTTAAATCTCTGAGAAAGTAAACTAATGGAGGTGCCATAAACTGCAATACCTACAAAATTACAAAGCATTCGTGACGTCAGGCGCGTGCCGTGTCCGCCATATTGTGTTGCGGTTACATGTTACAATTTCGACTCTATGCTGTTTACATAAGGTGTATGTACACTAAGCTAAGCCGCCATGTTTAGTTGCGTTTGAATGGAGAACAATGAAGTAGGAATGCACATTTTTGTCGTAGGTATGGCACCTCAATTAGTTTCCTTTCTCTGAGGCGAAATAAAGACGAAATCGTGAATTATGTTCTCCTAGTGTTCTCCGAAAAAGCTTTGCTAGTTTTTTTTTTGCGAAAAGCCACTTTAGCTTTAGAACACAATTCATAATTTCGTCTTTATTCACTATGTTTTTTTCCAATGGCGGCGCTAGTGTGCTGTATAAAAGCTCTTAAACATACGTATGCAAATACTGATGCTTACGAGAAAATACGCCCTTGTAAGAGTAATTATAAATTAGAAATTTATATGTGTCAGCTTGTTAAATAGTAATAAAACTGTATTACAATATCTTCTTCTATCCCTTTTTCGAAGAGTTTGTCTACGTTATAATAGGGTATTAGACTCATAAATGTGTTAGAAAAGTAAATTAGTTAATACAAAAAATCCACTTTCAATTAACTATATAAAATGTTATAACTATTCAATAATAATAACTAGAAATAATTTATTTAAAACCTGTCACACTAAAAATATTAACGTTCTTAACAATATTGTTACACTTGTGACTAATTATTTATGTAAATAAATACCTATTATAAACGAAAAGTAATGTTTGGTTTCAGTTTCTTTAATAAAAAGCGTAGTTTCTCGTAATAAAATGAATATTGAATGATATAACGTGTAGTTAGGCATATGAAAGCTTGACTTTACTTACTGCATGTTTTGTAATTATATTTTAGCACAAAGTGAATACGAATATAGAAATATCTGTTAATATTAAAATTAAGAACTTAAATCAAACTTCCATAACAGCCTATTACATGACAAATATGGCAAAATATTCCATTCGTACAAATGTGACGATGTCAGAGTTACAAAATCACGATGATTTGCATAACTTCACATAAGCAATGACTAATGTCGCCACATGCTAGGTTGCTAAGCTGGACATTAACAAAAAAACTGGAACACAGATCGGCAAAGCGTAGTTTTCAATCATGATGATTATGAATTAGTTAAATTAAGTACTTCACTAGGTTTACGCCAAACAAATGCATCCATTTGGATAGTAGCATAGTATCTATCATTGGTGATATTATGTTAAAAACAAATCTTGATATTTTTAATTAATAATTTAAGTTTATAGAACACAATTTGTGCTTGATGGAACACATCTTTATTTTAGTGAAAACCTTAGCATTTCACCTAATCACTACACAGATAAACCGACATAAAAAATGACATGCGAGTTAACTGTGAGAGTGACTTATGAAAATGACAAAAAGGATCCAAAATTAAGCTAGACAAACTATCAAAAACTAAAAAAGCAAGAATCCAACCACTCTACGAAATCCAGAAAAAGTTTGAACTAGACTTGTGTTGTGTGTGTCAAATAGGTATGTATGTGTGAATTGTGTGTATGATAATAAGGTCAGTAATTTGCTTATACATATTTAAGCCCAATTAAGCAACTGTAACAATTAACAGTGGCTATTTTGTTATTACTTTAATTAATTGTGGCCCTGATAATGAAGGCTTTTGTAATGGGCAAAAGATCCTTATGCATGAAAAAGACAATGTTCTTGTGTCGTATCTCGATTTATTTTTAGTGTTAGTTACTGATGTTTACAAGTAGGTATGTTTTTATCATTTCGGCGCAAAATGATGTGCCGAAAAATATTCAGGTTTATTAACCTGAATATTTTTGATAACATAATTAATAAAAGAAAACAAAAAAGGCGAAACAGCCACTGGAGTTATAACATGATAAATTATCTAATTAAAAACATTTATCATTATTTATCTAAGTGGTTATATGAAAGTGTTAGTATCCAACTCATACAAACACCTTTGACTTTGTTGCTTAATAGCCATTTGGTTCCAAGTGAGAAACCATTACACCTAGTGTATGGTTCTAGTCTAGCTAGGCCATTTCCACTACTGTTTTACATAGCATTGAGTTAACTTTTTTTATGTTAGCAGTAATTTTGGTTCGATTCGACACTTAATTCGAAAGTCTTTGTATGTTTTATACGTTTTAACGCCTATACCGTTGCACCAAAGATAAATTTTGGAAATCTATTTGTATAATTATGTAGATTGAAACTTGAAGAAAACATTAGTTATAGTTGTTCTATCTTATGAAGTCCGGACGTGCACATGCACATTCTTTTAGTGTGCGTCTGCAAACTTTCGTATTACGCACACTAAAACAAATAGCATGTCCACGCCTACAAAGTTACAGTAAGAGGAGGCAAACATCTTGACACTTTTTCGACGGAGTGGGGATAAGACCGCGCATGTGCAGTGCACTTGTGAGCGAGCAACAGCGCGCGCCCCTCTCCAACCGCCCGCGTACCTTACCATACCCAAAATACGCGTTCTGCGCAATTGTCACTCGATTTCAAGATGTTTGCCGACTATTGTAACAACATTCATAGCCGCGTCTTGGCGCATAATGTCCTTTTCTTAAGATGTCCTTTCTCATAATGTCCTTTTCTCGAAATGTCCTTTCTCAAAAAGTCCTTTTCTCGAAATGTCCTTTTCTCGAAATGTCCTTTTCCCAAAATCTCCTTATAATATGCAATATTTATATATGTTAATAATGATAAAAAAAAATATTTTTGACTACAAATAAAGAGACTGGTTCATGATTATTATTACGTTTTTTTTATTTCTGATTCTTTCCATCATATTTCTATAAATTTATAACTACATTACTCATTACTTTATAACATTCTTAGACTTAATAAATATTTACATGCATTGCATGTCTGTGTTTTTGATGATAATTTAGATAAGCGACTAACTAAAAAAGCTTTAATATGTATTTGTTAAAAAAAATATTTATTAAAAGGACATTTTGAGAAAAGGACATTTCGAGAAAAAGACATTTTGTGATAAGGACATTCTGAAAAAGGACATTATGAGAAAGGACATTTTGAGAAAAAGACATTATGCGCCAAGGCGCATAGCCGAACGGACTCCGTCGGATAGAAATACTATTACTACTATTTCCGACCAAAAATTTTCACGGGAGTCGTTTTTTCAATTTCAAGTTAATTCAAACAAAGTATTTTACCAATGTTTCGTAATGTCAGAGATGTTGTACGAGTGATACTTGTGTGAGATGTATGTGTGGTGTTACCGTTGTTGGAGCGCTGCGTGCTGCCCGCGCCGGGGAACAGCTCCAGGTGCGACGGCGGCTTGTGCTCCGGCGTGCCCGCGTGCGACCCGCCCTCTACGCGCCCCGACCGACACACAGTGTACCAATATACCGACACGACATTTTATTAACACTACCTATTGTTAAAGTACTGTA
Source organism: Agriphila geniculea (assembly GCA_943789525.1). Classification (NCBI taxonomy): domain Eukaryota; kingdom Metazoa; phylum Arthropoda; class Insecta; order Lepidoptera; family Crambidae; genus Agriphila; species Agriphila geniculea. Next base: position 15,371,810 of record OX038887.1, on the reverse strand, counting down.
TCGTAAAACAATTTAAGTTTAATGTAAAGTTTTTGGCTTTGGCTCGGCGTATCGGCGTGAGACCCCCCCTTTACGCGCGATCCGACCAACACACAGGGTACCAATATACCGACACGACATTTAGTTTACATTACCTATTGTTAAAGTACTGTATCGTAAAACGATTTAAGTTTATTGTAAAGGCTTTGGCTCGGCGTATCGGCGTGCAATCCGCCCTCTACGCACGAACTCAAACAACTACAATATACCGACACGAGAAACAGTTTCCATTACTTATTACTTCAGTACTGAATTGTTAAAGCGATCAAAGTCTGTTACAAATTAAATATTTCATCAGGTAAATTCTAAAAGTGACAAAGGACTGTCGAAAATTAGAGCATAATTTATTAAATCTAGTAAACAATAATCTATGTTTCTACGATCCTAATTTGAGTGAAATTCCCTAAGTATTATTTTATTGAATATTGAAATCTAAGTGACGATTCATCATCATCATCATCATATCAGCCGCACGACACCCACTGCTGGGTATAGGCCTCCCCCAAGGATTTCCACGACGATCGGTCCTGCGCTTCCCACATCCAGTGGCTTCCGGCAATCTTCACCAGATCGTCGGTCCACCTTGTCGGGGGCCTACCCACGGAGCGTCGTCCGGTGCGCGGTCGCCATTCCAGAACCTTTCCGCCCCAACGGCCATCGGTTCTTCTCGCTATGTGTCCAGCCCACTGCCACTTTAGCTGAGCAATCCTTCGAGCGATGTCGGTTACTTTAGTTCGCCTGCGGATCTCCTCATTTCTGATTCGATCACGCAGGGAAATGCCGAGCATGGCTCTCTCCATTGCACGCTGGGTGACCTTGAGCCTCCTTATGAGACCCATAGTTAGCGACCACGTTTCACTGCCGTAAGTCATCACTGGCAACACACACTGGTCATAGACTTTCGTCTTGAGACACTGAGGTAAATCGGACACGAAGATTTTTCGGAGCTTCCCGAATGCTGCCCATCCGAGTTGGATTCGACGAGAGATCTCCTTCTCAAAGTTGGACCTACCTAACTGGACTGCCTGTCCTAGGTATACATAATGGTCAACAGCTTCAAGTGCAGTGTTCCCAACATGAACTGGAGCGGGCACAACATGGGCATTCGACATGATTTTCGTCTTATCCATGTTCATTTTAAGACCCACTCTTTGGGAAGCACTACGGAGATCTTCGAGCATTGTGTTCAGGTCCTCCAACGTCTCAGCCATTAGAACTATATCATCGGCAAAACGAAGGTGTGTTAGGTATTGGCCATTAATGTTGATGCCGAGTCCTTTCCAGTCTAAGAGTTTAAAGATATCCTCCAACGCAGCTGTGAACAGTTTCGGAGAAATAACATCTCCCTGTCTCACACCTCGCTGCAGTTGGATAGGATTTGTTCTCTGGTTCTGTACTCGGACCGACATGGTGGCATTTTTGTATAAATACCTCAACACCTCGATATACCTGTAGTCCACTTGGCACCTTTGGAGAGACTGCAGCACCGCCCAGGTTTCAATCGAATCAAAGGCTTTCTCATAATCCACGAACGCCAAGCAAAGTGGCAGATTATACTCCTCGGTCTTCTGTATGACCTGCCGCAGCGTATGGATGTGGTCTATGGTGCTAAAGCCTTTTCGGAACCCGGCTTGTTCGGGAGGTTGGAAGTCGTCGAATTTGCGAGCGAGACGGTTCGTAAGGACTCTCGAAAGTCGAAGTGACGATTAGGTATAGTTATTTATTATAATACTAGACCAGACTGTTTAAATAATTACCTGATACTTCAATGACACAAATGAACGGTTTTCCTTACAAAAAACTATAGACTAAATATGTAAATAGTAAGTACATACTATATTACAATTACATTATATTCTGATTGCATACCAAGTTATATGTACTTATGTAAAAGTATGTACTGAATTTTCATGTGCAGTGCATGTAACTTTCTGTTTACTTCATAGTTAGCACAACATCTTCAGAAAGAGATAGAAACATCTAAAAGTAAAATAACTAATTGCTCAAACACATTTAAGAAGTGTCGAAATATCGAAAACATTACTTGCAAATTTTACTAAATCTGGTGTTTTGTTTAGTCAGTTTGATGGTCGTTTTTTATTTTATAACTTTTCATGGGATATAAAACTACGAACCATCAAAATACCAACAAATGTAATTCAACGTCTTTACTTCCAACATTTATGATACTGACGAAAACACATATTACCAACACAATTACTAGTTTAATTGATAAAACGCAAAGAACGCTTTCTAGAACTTTAAACTTTCAATAATCATGATCAGAAAGACGCATAATTGAGATGGAATCTTTAAACTAGTAGGTTTTTTGCATTTTATCAAATGAAATAACTATTATATTTTAAATCTTAAATCTATGGAATTAGGATTGGACAGGATATGGATAGGAGATTTCGGCAGCCTGAAATAAAACGTTTAATTGCGTCACGTCTTCTAGACGCGTTGAAACTAAAAAACGAAAATGGTTACCTAACACCTTTCCTATGTACAATTTAAGAAAAACGCCGAAGTGATATTAGTGACTTTTTGAAACGTTCTTTGTTAATTATGAAGATATGTATAGCAGGTTGGTTAAAAACTTGTGAATGAAACAGATGGTCATAAGATGAAGTTTGAACCTACAAGTAACGCAATAGAACTCAAAATTGAGTGATAATTTTGTAGTGTTCCCTCACCAACCGCCACCGACAGTCAAGCACCGTAAAGCATGTGCCGTGCCGTGCCCCATGAATTGTGATAAAACATGGTTTTTGCTTAAGAATTGCACATTTATATTTAAATGTCAATTTATAGTCTAAAACAGGTATTTAATCTCACAATATTTTTTTACATATGGACCCTTTTCGCAAAACGTATAGACAACAATCTAATTTTAAGACTTATTAAGTTTTTTTTTGCGAAAACTATGACACTATTCCAAATAAGAGTGAGTCGACGCAGACGACGTACTTTTTGTCCTATTTAGTCCGTGATACGATCTATATTACTGAGAGAGCGCAAAGTAATCTTTACACTACAGATGTTAGACGGTAGTTTAATCTTATTCCCTTAGTAATAAAGATCATGTCACAGACTAGAGCATACATAAAGTCCATCGTCTGTTATGTAAAACGGTCATTGACCTCTATAAACATTTTTCATGTCAGTGAAAACGGTTCATCGTTTTCTGATTTGTCAGAAGCGTCGAGCAAACTCGGTAACCATGGCAACCACGCCTGTTTATTATGGCGAGGCCATGATCCAAGAAAACAAGGTCTGGCATTCCAGGAGATGCACAGGCATACGTCTCTATCTATATCTATTTGCATCGAATTACGAGTCAGAGTATAGTTGCGCGACTTCAACAAAGAATGAAGGTTTTTTTTTCTGTCACAATCATTACAAAATTATTATAATGCATTAAAAATTGTGATTTGTTTCTCTTAGCAAACGTAACAGTTCAATTAAAGATTAATAAACGTTATTTTCAATACCGATAGCGGAGATGACGTATGCCTGTGCAGACCCGCGTCACGTCCTCTGTCTCGGAATGCTATATACCTGGCGCAGTATATTGTTGTTCCACGGGCGAGGCAAAGTCGCACCGCTACGCCGACAAATGAGAAAAGGCACTTAGCTTTAACAAAACTCCGCAAAATGTGCAACCCTCAAGCGCAAACCGTAAGGGTGGGTACTCACTTAGGTTCGCGAACCTCCGCGCTCCGCGAACATGCACCGAAAAAATCGTTTATCCTCTGCTGGAACAGGGCGCCCAGGTGTGTACGTGAGCGAACACGTATGCGAACTTGGTTCGCACAGGTACACACTGTAGCCAAAGTAAAAATATTTGTTTTTGCTATGGATCACTGTTCGAGGTTCGCGGAGCGCGGAGGTTCGCGAACCTAAGTGGGTACCCACCCTAAGGGTCACTTAGGTTCGCGAACCTCCGCGCTCCGTAACCTGGACCTGGAATAGTGCGCCATAGCAAATATTTTATTTTCAATTTGGCTATAGTGTGTACGTGTGCGAACCAGGGTACTTATTGTCTAATTTTCAAAATCTATCGTAATTGCTTTCATTTGACAGGTTGATGTGATACATTGCTTTGGTAAGTTTTTATTCTTGCCAAAAAGAAGCATCAACGTATCACATCCTGATAGCGATTGCGATAGATTTTGAAATTAGACAATAAGAACCCAGGTTCGCATACGTGTTCGCAGACATACACTATGGCGCACTGTTGCAGCAAAGGATTAACATTTTTTTTGGTGCAGAATCGCGGAGGTTCGTAAACCTAAGTAGGTACCCTAACGCTGCAAATAAAACCGAAGTCACCTGTCCAGGGGTCCCTTCCGTTGACGTTCCTCGGGGCCGGGTGGGGCTTGAAAGCGGGCGCCGGGCGGAAATCTCCCAGAAGATCTCCTTGTTGCCTGAAGTCCGGGCGGGCGGTGGGTCTGTGCGTTGGTTTATGGGGGGACGCCATATCCCAAGCTTTCAGTGGGTCAGTGGATAGGTCCCCTACAGAGGATGAGGGGGGCAATCGGGATCGTTGGGGGTGGGACAGGCTCTGCGTGGAACCGTACCGCCTACCGTTGATCAGATCGTGGATGCCCTCGAGGTCGGCTAGCGTCTTCGGAACGAACTCCAACTTCGGACGGTTCACCGCCTCGTCCTTCCTACAAATGGCAGGATAATTTTTCTAATTCACAAATCGTCCACCAGTCGACGCACTACCGCCACCTTGGCGCTAGTGTAGATGTAGACCTGTCCTTTTGTTGTTTGCTGTCAATATTTTAGGATGTTCGAAGCGAAGTTTAATAAATATCACTTTCTTCTGACACATTTTGGTTTTCTTAAAGGATTTGCCACACTGAATGCCTTCTGCGTTCTGCGGTCCGGTCAACCCATACATTGCATTCACCCTATGTATGGGTTGACCGGACCGCAGAACGCATCCAGTGTGGCAAATCCTTAAATCTTTAATTCGTTTACTGTCCAGTTTCCATAATAATAATAATTATTATAAACCATTTTCAGACATAACTGAAAAATAAACGGGAACATAATCCATATGCACATGTACAAAAGGTCTCCATCTACAGCAGCGCCACCAAGCGGGAAAAATTCTCTGTCATCCTAGCATTATGATTACGGTTGGGAGATGCTATGTGTGATTTCAAACTAGGTTATATTTGATTCACTATCCCTTAAACGAGTTTAGCAAACCGCATTTATTTATGTTATCGAAAACAATAGCTCTTTTGATATATCTGACTCTTTCACCGAAATTAGTAGTATTTCGATAATTTTCAATATACTCAGTCACCAGTTTACATAAACTTGTACTTAATGTACAGAATCAGTATTTTACCTATTGTCCGGATTTTTATAATTTCAATATGGTAACCCTACACAGGAGTATCTACATTTTAAAAGTTGATATGCAAGCTTAAAAAAATACGTTACACTTACTTTTCCATGAGTGTGGACACTAGGCCTTTGAGAATCTCCGTACACTGCTGGTGGTACTCCAAGAGACCTTCCGCGAAGAAACTAAGTTGCGCCACTTGCTCTACCTATCGACACAATTATTAAAAAATTTTATATCGTTCAGTTATATTCGCTGAAGTTACAAACCGCTCAGTTAAAGAATGAGATTGAAATGACGGCTCACCGCGCTTACCGCAATGAGAGCGCGTGAGAGTGATAGGTGTGGCGAATAGTGTGCGAGCGAGAAGTGAATATGTACGACGCCATTTTTAATCCCATTCTTTATTTGCGCGCATTATACATGTTATTTATAAAGAGGAACTAAAATGTCTGTCTTTTCCAACTGCAAATATTTATTGACATACTTATATCTCTTATTCGGATTTAATCCACTAAAGTGTTTCGAGTATCATAACATGATAATTATCTCATACATCGGTACCCGTAGCACAAACGGTTATCGAGTGACAATCGAATTCCTATCGAGCACAACCGTCAAATGTTTGTATGGGAAATCTTAGTTCGCTTTACGGCGCTAGGTGGTGCTGTACAAAGAACAATTGCAACTTCTCATACAAGCGTTGACCTGTCAAATAACTTTTTTTAAATTTGATGAATCATTTAAAAAAAATATATTTGGATAGTTACAATGACCGTAGAACACTAGTATTTATAGAATTTTAATTTGGCAATCAGAAAATTATATAATGGTAAAATTAATTATGTTCTAGTTTGAAATATTGCCAATCTTTATGAATAATTTTATCTATTTCTGTTTTGCAAATTTTTATTTCAGTTAGCAATTTATAAATAACAATAAAAATGCAACTTTATAAGCTATAATTACTATTATGTACACGATAATGGGGAATGTCTGAAAAAATCAAATTGGCTGAATATTTTTTCATAAAAGTAAGAATAAGCTCTCTTCAGTAATATAAAAAAGTTTCTTTCACGCAACCAAAAATTCTGAAACTTTTTTCTGTTACCAAGGGAGCTTATTCCTACGTAAAAAAATATTCAACCAATTTGATTTTTTTCAAAAATTCCCCATTGATATTATCGATATTTTAACAGGTCGCAAATGGGCGTCGTTCTTTCAATATAAAAGTTACATTTGAGATACAAACTCGATAGTATTTCGTGGTACGGGTACTGATAACATAATCTTCATTTGACTTACATCATTATCGAGAAGGTTGAACATGCCAATCTGTGCGAGTTGCAGCGACTCGGCGAACTTGTCCTCCGCCTGGCGGATCTCGTCGTCTGCAATGTGAGAGCCTGATATACGCGCACGCACCACGCGCGAACACAATGCGACACAGCAAAACAAACAAACATGGAAAACGGAAATAAAGAGAAACAAAAATATACAGACCAAACGCCAAAACATACTCGGGTGCGTGAAATGTGCAACATGGTAGGGAGCGGCGCAGGACAGGAGCGAACATGGAATAAATCAAACGACTGTTTTAGGATTAATGATATTGAAGGCTCATTTTGACCGACTTTTTGCCGGACGGGGTTCTAGCCCTTTGGACGACGATTAAAGTAATTAAAGAAGGTTAAAGAATCAGCGAAATCAGCTGATTTGATTTTCTCTCGTCCGATTCTGTCATCTGACAAAAAGTCACAAAAGTGTTTAAGCCTCGTAACGGTGGTGTTAGCGTCCTACGATGAGATAAAATTCGGCATAAACTAGCATATATTTCTTATGTTCCATTTGACCCCACATACCCTGTCTTGGCGTATGACTCGGACTCATGTAAGGGCTGACCCTACCGGGGCCTGGTTTCCGAAAAATAAGAGAAACGACAAAATTAACACACTCAAAAGTGCAACTTAACAGATCTAAATAAATTGAGATGACTGCCGAGGAGGAGAAGTGATAATTACCTTTTGCTTGTCTCCGTCGTTTGCAGTCGAAGTCCAGCCTACGTCCCTGTAGTTTCTTACGGTGATGCTGTAAAAATAACATTTATTAATATCTCTAAAATAATGTATGTTTATTGTAAAAATTAATACAGATTAAGTCCTTTCAGTCAGAGATTCAAATCATACAAACTTAACGACCATGATTCAGTTACCTACATTTAGTAGTAAATAAGCAGACTTTATCTTATCAGTTTTATTACATCACTGTTGAATAAACTAATGCGAATCTCGTGCAGATTCAGATGTTACTATATGACTACAGAATCATTGTTGAAGTTGAAGAAACTTGTGAAAAGAAGGCATACGACGACGACGTAGGAACTAAAATTACAAATTGGCATTAAATAATTTTAAACTTTTTTTGGGTAAAGTACAGTGTCATACCTGGGTATCCCAAACTAAACCTAACTTAAATTTTAATCGAATTTTTTTCTGAAAATTTCTTTGCTAACTGAACTGAACTTAAAATTGCATCTGATTATATTAAATGCAGATATTAATTACAAAAAAATTAAAACAAGCTTTTATAATTATGTACGAGGATGATACAGTACGAGGCATATCTTGAAATTTTTTCGACGGAGTAGGGATAAGTTCGCGCATGTGCTTTTGTGAGCGACCAATTGCGCGCGCCCCTCTCCCGTCGCCCGCGCCCCTCACCGCTACGCATGCCCAAAATACGCATTCCGCGCAATCCCCACCCGATTTCAAGATATATGCCTCGTACTGTATAAGTCAGTTTTTGCTTAACTTAGCTTATACAACGTGTTATTGAATAAACCCAAAATGGGAAAATCAATGGAACCAACTCAGAAATCGCGAAAAAAAACTCGTCTGTTTCACACATCTCGATATTTTCGTTAGTAATTTTTGTATGAAACAGCTGATATTTTTTTTCGCGATTTCAGTGTTGGTCCCATAGTAAAGTTGTTCAGTTTGATGGTCCGAAGAAACGGTTTTACCATTTTGGGTTCATTCATTAACAGTTTTTATAAAAGTAAAATTTCACTACAAAAGTTCCGCCACAATGTGAACTTCAATTCATTTGTGGTGAGGGCTCCGACCGAACATCTGTCGACCTTCACGAAAGAAGATTTTTGGCTGAAGGGTGTTTTGTTCCGACGGTTTCGCGGTCGGATACTGGACGCTGCGTTGCGCAATACGTCGCCATCAATACGTGGAAAATAGTTTATAAAATAAAAACCGGTCAAGAGCGAGTCGGACTCGCGCACCGAGGGTTCCGTACCATCATAATTGCACCATTAAACCACACTGCAGAGTAGAATAATATAATTAGTATTGCATTTTTAGGTCAGCGCCATCTCTTGACCGATAGTGGAACTAATGTTAACAGTTTTAGAAATTTGATAATTTCTAAAAAAGTATGCTATATTGAGACATCGTTTTATTTTTCCTGTAATCTTTATATAAATTGCTATCACATAGAATTATTTCAGATTTTTCTCTTTGCAAACTTCGGAGATAAGGGGGGGGAACGGTATTTTTTTTACATTTTTCATCATAAGTCGAAAACTATGCCGTCTAGAAAAAAAAGAAAAAAAGATTAAAAACGTGCAAACGGCGCTCTTTTATATGATACCCAACATGCTCTAGTAGCCCCACTTAAAATTTTTAAGACCCCTTTTCAGTCCCTGTTGTAAAAAATTTTTTTTTTTTTTTATTTGCAAAATAGTTGGGCAAATGTCATCTTAAACTATTCCAAATTTCAAGTTGATACCATTAGTAGTTCTCGAGATATCCAGCTGTGACAGACAGATAGACTAAGTCACACCATAAGGGTTCCTTTTTTACCATTTTGGTACGGAACCCTAAAAACGACCTGAATGGTGCAGTGGTCAACATGTCGCCTACCACGCAAGAGGTCCCGGGTTCGATTCCCGGCCGGGCAGAATTGAAATGATGAATTTTAATTTCTGTGACGGGTCTGGGTGTTACTATCTATATATAATAAGTATATATTTAAAAAAAGTATATCAGTTGCCTAGCACCTATATTACAAGCTTTGCTTAGTTTGGGGCTAGATGGCGCTGTGTGAAATTGTCCAAGCATTTAAGTATTAAACATATAAAAAAAGTAGCTCACCATAACTTCTTTCAAATCTTTGGTCTGCAAATGGTGCAGGGGTTCCAGGAAGCTCTGTTTGATGTTGTCGTCCAGTGAGTACTTCACGTCCGCCATTTGTTTCAACGCCTCGCCCATCTCAATCAGGCATTGTGCTGCAATAAAACGGGATACAGTAAGACAATAGCCCTCGCTCCTAACTTCAACTTTTAGGGGTAAAAAGTGGTTATAATCCTCGGGAAGATTTTTGAAGAGCACTTGAAATAAAAATTCTTAGAATGTGTAGCACCGTTACGTAACATTATTTAAATTAAAATAAAGCATTATATTTTAAAGAACTTACAAAAGGGAAGAATCCACTTCTGACAAAAAGGTTTGTAATGCATATTTGGTCCTCCTTATTGTTCTTATTGATTTTAGATGCAGCAACAGGTCTGGTGTTTACCATGGCTTTATTTAATTTCTTCTACAGCCGTAACCTGACTTCAATTAACAGATACTCACAAAATATAGAATCCTCTCCCAGCTTCTTGCCGTAGTGCAGCATGCAGTCGCCCAGCATGCCCTCAGGCTGCGGGTAGGTGTTGCTCTTGGCCTGCCCACTGAGCTTGCTGATGCCCTTCCTTTCACAGCATCAACAGTTACTTACAAAATATAGAACCCTCTCCCAGCTTCTTGCCGTAGTGCAGCATGCAGTCGCCCAGCCCTCCTTCAGGCTGCGGGCAGGTGTTGCTTTTGGCCTGTTTGCTGAGCTTGCTGATGCACTTCCTTTCACAGCATTAACAGGTACTTACAAAATATAGAATCCTCTCCCAGCTTCTTCCCGTAGTGCAGCATGCAGTCGCCCAGCACGCCCTCAGGCTGCGGGTAGGTGTTGCTCTTGGCCTGCCCGCTGAGCTTGCTGATGCCCTTTACGGCGGCCATCTTGGCCCGCGCTGTGGGGTTTGGCTGCAGGAACTCTTTTGTTTTTGTTTGTAACTCCTCCACTAACTCGGAGGTTACATCTGTTTTCTGTAATGAGAAACGCATTATTCCGTTATCACAAGTTAGGTCCATTTAAAAACAATCTAGCATTTTTGTTATCCATTATGTTACAGGTAGGTACTCTGGGAAAAGATGTTTCATGTTCATGTTTTCTATAGAAACTAAAATTTTATCTATTTTTATAAAACTTCTATTTAATTTCATATAATTAGAGAATAAAATACCACGGCAGTAGGTAAGGTTCTTTTGTGTCTTACATTATAATAATAATAATAATAATAATAATAACCTTTATTTCTCACCATAATCTTAAAATTTACAAAATGTAAGTAGTATGTAATGCAACAGTTTTTTTGTTACAATGTGAAAAAGTTATCTAATACTTATTTATCTATTGAAGAAAAAAAATGACTATTACAAAACTTAGGGAGAAGACATTAAAATAAACAACCTTGTTTTATGTATGCTTGAATTAACTTTTTTCTGAGAAACGGCCTAACTAAGTTGTCGCGAAACAAAGTCATTATAATCTAGGGCTAAGTAAAGTTGTTAATATAACTTACTCTTTCCATTTCCACGAAATCCAAATCCAATTTCGTGCCCTCGGCACCACCCATCTTCTCTGTGACATACTGCAAAGTAATTAAGTAAACTTAAGTAAACAGCCATAACAAGTTTAAATAGTTATTTAGGTAATATATCAAAGAAATTCAACCATGCAAAACACATAAACCTCATCGAGGTAAAATATATTAGTGTAAACCCTTGAGCGCAGCGAACATTTTTCTATGTTTATGGTTAAACCTATACAAAAAAATAATCTATTATCTCTTGACTTAAATTAACCTAATAAAAATGATGAAGAATCAAATTAGCTTCTTGTTTGTACATATTTAATTTATAAACAAGAAGGAAATTTCATTATTAATTATTTCATTACACGACATTTAGATTTATTTCAGGAGAGGCATAGTTACCTACATTAGACTCAGCATTATTTTTATCATAATACTGTGTTTGCATAAAAGTGCTACTTTGAATTTATAGATTCCGACATTCGCACACGATTCAATAATTTTGTCGATATTGGCATAACTAATAATGTAAATTTTCATTACATGACGCGTATATTTTCCCCTAGCGTGAAATGTATAATAAACTAATGCGGGGATTTCGAACATCGTTAGGGCTGTTCTCGCCGTGACGGCAATGTAGGTATTGTATTTAAAAACTTCATACAAAGGACGACTCGGAAGTATCGGGAATATGCGCCCCAACAAAAGCTGGGGACGTGGCCCGACCTTGACCGACATACCGTCGCCCCCCAACTGAGTACGTGTATCAAATTGAAATTCTGATGATAACTGGGGATGCTTGCTACTGGCTAATTGACTCTTAATGGTTTGAATTGACGGTGACGGTTACGGTGGGTAATCAACTATAATTAACTCCAAGTTCTGATTAAGACAAAAAGTTAGTTCATAGGGGACTTAAATTATATTTCACTGATTAATGATTACAAATCACCCAAAACTTACGTGTTATAATTCTTCTTTCCCCTATTACATTACAACGATTAGTGATAAAAACGAATACTCATAAAATAATATAGATAGCGGCACAGAACTAGGATTACGTAACTTCTACGGGACTGCAGTGCAGAGGACGTCTCTTAATTGGAAATGTTTGTATTTATCTTTAATTCAACACTGATTTATCGAAAAAGTGAACAGACAGAAAGAAAATTAAAGGTATTACTCGTTTGTAGAGGTACTGAATTAGAAGCGGCGGACGTATTACGAAAGCATGTATTCAAAAGGTCTTTATGAATAATACACGTTAGTACTATTATTTCTATGATAACACTACAAGCGTGGTCTAGAAAACTCAACGTATTAATTCGGAATGCAATATCATAGGAAAATAATTGATTCGTGTATGACGCAAGTCCAACTGAATTTTATATAATAAAGTTTATGAATGAGTGTTCTTTACAACTATTAAAAGAGGAATCTAATGTCTAATACAGTAATTAGCTTTGAGCAAGGGATAGTAATTCCCAAGATTATCGCACATAAATTCTATTTAGCATAAATTACCACAACGGTTTATCCCTAAGGATATTTGACATGAATATGCATAGACTTAAAAGACTTGATTTAGGATTTGTAAAAGGGTAGTATTTAATCGGGTAACAATAAATTCCCATTTTGGGTATCAAAAATACTGAATAAAGCGTACTGAAATACTAAGTTGGCGACGGATTGAGGGCGACTACAAATGTTGAAAATGGGTGACTTTAAAATACAAATTGAGAAACTAGTTATTCAGGACGGGCGACCAAATTACTATTTGGGTGACAACCATAAGGTATACAAAACATTAATAATTTGGAATATATTGTTACGGACGCGGGGTACGGGATTGGAAGGAAAACGACTTGGTTGCAGAGACGACGCTTTATTACCCAAAACACATCCACATACTCTGAATGTCGTGGTCCGCTCTTCTGTGTGGTGTCTTCTTGCGAACGACGTAGCCACCCAGCGCTGTTACTCATTGACATTCCCACTTCTTAACCTCCGATATCACGGTCCGCCCTTCCAAGTAGCGTCACGTCTGAGCGACGTAGCCTCTCGGCGCTGAACCCGACGACATCTACTTCTACACTCCTCCGTGCTAGCACCAACTACTGCTAGACCTCACCTCCAAACTTCTCTTCATCACCACTTCCTCATCGTCCACTTCTTCTGACGTCTATACTTCTTCACTACCTCTTTACAACTTCTTCATCTTCCTTCTTCTGAGGAATGTCAAGCCGCCTTTGAAGAATTGAAGAAACGCTTATGTGAAGCTCCGATTCTCGCATACCCTGACAGAAATGAGAAGTTCATCGTCGACGCCGATGCTAGTAACGTGGATATTGGTGGAAGTCTCTCTCAGAAGAAAGGAGACCAGGAAGTTGTTATTGCTTACTACAGCAAGTGTTTGTCTAAACCTGAGAGGAATTATTGTGCCACACGAAGGGAGCTCCTGGCGGTAGTGAAAACTCTTCAGCATTTCAAGAAGTATCTCATCGGGAGAAAATTCAAAGTGAGGACAGATCACGCAGCGCTCAAGTGGCTTCTGCATTTCAAGAATCCAGAAGGCCAAGTGGCTCGTTGGATTGAGCAACCCCAGGAGTACGATTTCGAAATAGAGCATCGCAGTGGAACATCACATGGGAATGCGGATGCCTTGTCGAGACGTCCCTGTGATGATAATTGCAAACATTGCTTGAGGAAAGAGGAGAGAGAAGCAGCTTCGATCAGGGTTATACGAACGGACACTATCAACACCGAGTGGAACAGGGAATCTCTAATAAGACCTCAAGAGCAGGATAGTGACTTGAAACCGATAGTCGACTGGCTTAAGAGTGGCTCTTCACGACCTGACTGGAAAGAGGTAGCTGGAATGAGTGCTGTTACGAAGAGCTATTGGGCACAATGGAACAGTTTGATTATTCAGGAAGGGTTACTTTGCCGGAAATGGGAAGATACTGCTGGAAAAGACGGCTATCTTCAGACGGTAGCACCAAAATCAATGATACCTGAAATACTGCGAATTTATCATGATGGTTCATCTGGTGGGCACCTTGGGGTGAGGAGGACCCTGCTGAAGATACGACGACGTTTCTATTGGTTACATTGCAAGGAAGATGTGGAAGATTGGTGTAGGAAATGTACAAGATGTTCTTCTGTAAAGGGACCACAGACTCGAAGTCATGGGTCGTTACAATTGTATATGGTAGGAGCACCGTGGGAACGGATCGCTATGGATATAGCTGGACCATTTCCATCGACGGATGGAGGAAATCGATACATTCTTGTTGTGATCGACTATTTCACAAGGTGGCCGGAAGCCTTTGCTCTTCCTAATCAAGAAGCTGTCACAGTTGCTGAGAAGTTGGTGAACGAAGTGTTCTGTCGATATGGATTAGCTTTGGAAATACACAGCGATCAAGGTAGAAACTTCGAGTCACAAGTCTTCCAGGAAACCTGTAAAATTATGGGGATTCACAAGACTCGAACCACGTCATATCATCCGCAGTCAGATGGGATGGTAGAGCGCTTCAACCAGACATTGGAACGACACCTGGCTAAAGTGGTGGATAGTCATCAAAGGAATTGGGACGAATACATTCCACTGTTTCTTTTGGCGTATAGGACGGCTGTTCATGAAAGTACTTCAACAACTCCATCACGAGCAAACTTCGGAAGAGAGCTCCGGCTTCCAGCAGATCTTCTCGCAGGATGCCCGCCTGATACGCCTTGCTGTGTAACGGATTATACTTACCAGTTGAGAAGGAAGATGGAGGAAATTCATGAACACATGAGGGAAGTAAATCTGATTGCAGGGGAAGGAATGAAGACTCGCTATGACAGAAATATAAATGCAAGGGTTTTTGAGGAAGGCACTTCGGTTTGCAGTGTGACCAACCTTAAATTATAGATCCTGCCCCCACTTAGGCAAAAAAACTGACAAATCCTGCCAAACTTTTATGCACAAAATGCCGAAATAATGCCAATACAATTTTAAAATTTAAAATAAATTGTCACATGATTTTTTTATATTTTTATTTTAAATAGTTATACATTAACTCGCATTCTTCTTGATCAATTTCTATATACATTGCTTTTGTCATATTTTAATCATATCTTTAGTCGGATGGAATGAAACGCAGTCACCATATTCTTTAATGCCCTGTTTTACATGCAAAATAGAGGCGACATGTTTATTGATAAATCTGTTCCGGGTTTTTGTTTTTTTAAGGTTTATTTGCGAGAATATTCTTTCACAAGCAGCATTCGACATTGGCAAACACAACAAACATTAACAATATTAAACATTATGCTCCGCGCTTAAGGTTCACAATGGAATGAACTACAAATTCAACTAGAGATGTTATGGGAAATAAACGAAACAAAGGTATCGTTGCCAATTTTAAAATTCCTACCGTTTTTTCTTTTGTCGATCCGCACCCTACTCATTTTAAAGGATGTATTGCCAAATAAAAAAAAGCTTATATTGCTATAAACTGCCAAAAACTGCCAGATTTCTAAAACGTCAAACAAATATGCCAGAGAGTAAAATAAAGGGCTAAACCTGCCGAAAAGGCAGGATCCTGCCACATATGGTCACACTGTCGGTTTGGCTTCACAATCCTATACGTCGCAAGGGGAAAAGCCCAAAGCTACAACCTAGTTGGGAAGGACCTTACGTAGTGGTTA
Source organism: Agriphila geniculea (assembly GCA_943789525.1). Lineage (NCBI taxonomy): Eukaryota > Metazoa > Arthropoda > Insecta > Lepidoptera > Crambidae > Agriphila > Agriphila geniculea. Next base: position 15,356,007 of record OX038887.1, on the reverse strand, counting down.
CCAAGATTAATGATGTCACCTATAGAATCCGGAAGTCTGCTAGAAGTCCTGCGAAGATAGTACATGTGGACAGGTTAGCGGTATATCATGGATCCAACGATGCTCGGGACGAGCATGTCTTAGAGGGGGGTAGTGTGACAGCTGGGACGTCACATGACGTAGATGAAACATAGAGCAAAAAGCTATGACTAATTTAGCCGCTCGCTGTCAAGATGCCGTGGTGTAATGGTGTGACTGTTCGCCTTATACGCAGGTGGCCGCGGTTCGATCCTCAGTCGGACCAAAGTATTATTTGTTTACATATTTGGAATGTAAATAGAAAAATCTAGATTAGTTGAGAAATTTTAGAAAAGATGAAAAAGGACAGAAAATGGTTATAAAAAGACAAACGAAAAGAATAACGAAATGACTTTCGAAATTCGAGTTACTAGAAAGTTCTGATGGGTATATAAGCAGTGGCGAACACACCATTCGCGTAGTAAGTTAGTAGTAAGTAAAGCGAAGAAGGTGAAGTAGTGTGAAGAAGTAAGTGACAGTCAGAGCAGAGCAGCAGAGAAAGGTGTCAAGGTTCAGCGCCGTGAGACTACGTCACTCGGAAGAAGACTGACTACGTTACTCGGCAGGGCGAACTGCGACATTCAGAGATTCTCGTGATTGTGTGTGTGTGTGTCTGTGTGGTAAATAAATCGTCGTTATAGAAGATCGTTGTTTCTTTCCAATCCCGAAACCCACTTCCGTAACAATATGTTATTTAAAAAAGGTGACTATTATCCTAATAGAGATGAAAAAAATACCATGTTGGGCAGCTTAAATCAGTTATAGTTACCTACTTGGTATAATAGTCGCCCACTCAGTATTTTTGTCACTCATTTATATTATTTATCTCCCTCATGTAGTCGCTGTTTTTACTGTGGGTTACGTATTTTTGTAACCCACAGTTTTGGATTAGTTATTTTGTCGCCCAAAAAATAAACGCCTTTAATTATTTCCAGTCACCTAATTAATTAATTCCCGTTCTAAAATAGGACAAATAAGATATCGGGTATCGATACAAACACTTTCAGGCGTCAATTCGATTAACAGAGAAGCCTACCTAGCGAATGTTCTGAAAAACGTCTATAACTGCACTTTCGATGCGATACTTCCGTAATCCATAGACCTACTTCTCGTTACAAAATCGATTTTATGTAGGTAGGTACATTTTCCTCGTGACTCCTGTCATGAAAACGGCCGATAACTTTTTTTATGTCGCTGCTTTATATAAACGAAATGTTTGAGCTTTCGTCAGGATAGGATAACTTATATTTTTACATTTTTATAAAGAATCGCCAAAAATGTGCGTCTATTCCTGTCCTAGATGACCTTCGAAAACATTTCTTTAACTGTGAACTGGACTGTTATTAATATGCTTAGATTGGTTTACTATTTCTAAATCGTTTCTTGATTACTTCTATTACGCCTCTTGATTAAATTACACGTCGATAGAATTAGCTGATAGAAGGACATTAACCACTACATTTTAACCCTAATTAAAAAAGTTCAAATAGGTCGACCATAACAAAAAGTTTACACGCGAGCATGGGATTTAACTAGTGTTGGACCGTCGGCCAAGGAGCTCATTTTCAATCTATCGCATATTGGGATCAGACCACATTGATAAGATAGCCATTAGTTTGGTGTTATAAATATTGTCGTCTGGGTTGTGAAGTAGGAAGCTTCTGGAAGATATGCCACCCTGAACATATGGCCTCCCATACAATGATCTCCAATCGCAAAAAATAATCGATCGAATATTGATATAAATGTTGAACAGGGTCGTAGGTGGCATCATTACAAACATATTAGACATTGGCTTGGTTAGTTTTCAGGAAGCATCAAAGCATGCGCGCGGCCAGTGTAGAAACATAGAGACTTTTTTTCCAAAAAATAATCGACTACATATTGGCATGTAATTACATTCTGGTGGTGAGGCAGGTCCCAGGCGTATATAAAACCACAGTCTTGCGTTGCTTTTTGGAAGCGTCTAGAAGGTCAGGCCAGGAAAGTACATTTCACATATATGCTCTTGTGATCCTTGTTCTTTATTCGATCGATTTGAAAACACAAAAAATAGTTCAGGTAATGATGCCACCCACGACCCTGTTCACCATTTATATAAATATGCGATACATATTTCTTTAGCGATGGGTGACCATGTTCAGGGTTGCATATCTCCCAGAAGCTTCCTACTTCGCAACCCAGATGATGAAATTTGATATCACCAAGCTAATGGCTTTCTTGCGGATTTGGTCTGATGTTAATATGCGATAGATCGAAAATGACCCTGGTTGGCCGACGGTCCATGTTGAATCGATCAGCCTAACCTACCACCTACGACAAACTTAGTTAATTACAATAACTCTGGCGGCTAAGCTGAGAATCAATAACTAACTCTATAAACTTTCGTACTATAGTTTTACCTTGTCGGCGAAAAAGAAACATGAATTAAATATGTGGAAAAGGACTATAAGGTAGGAACAGGAAGCCACTGGATGCGGACAGCGCAGAACCGATCGTCTCGTGGAGATAGATCCTTTGGGGAGGGAGGTCTCATCCATCTCTTATTTTCGACCAATTATTCCCCAATAGTGTCATTAATAAGAAAACAAGAAGTTAATAACAAAGTACGAAAAATCCAATAAGTGATTAAAACACATGCCTTCCACCTTTAGATTGTGAGGCATTGTCTCGTACTTGAAATATGCATAATAAACAAGAGAATTTTCAGTGGCTATTAAACAAGGGAACTTTCAGTAGCAGCCTAACTAAATAATAGGTGGTAGTTGCCAGCTAGATAATGGATGGGAAGGCAGTGTCAGGGGTCCTGAGAGCCTGCGAAGGGCAGCGTAATTGGGGCGTGGATGTAGGACGAAGGGTCACGGCCGCCCGCCCCGAGGTGCATCCCAACAAGGACATCTGCAGATCTGACGTACTACTCGTTTTGTTACGTAGGTTTATAATGTGTATAAAAATAACAAAGGGCACCTTTTTGATAAAAAATTGTTCCACAAAACGGTCCCCCCGACTGCAAAGACACTTGTTATTTAACTTTTTAGTTCGTTTTTAGCAGGGCAGTCCGTGTTTTTAATATTTTTTTAAATTCATTTATTTTTATTTCACACTTTTTAGTGACAAATTAGATAGTTTTGAAATGTGCTCATTAAATAAAGGCCTTTCATTTGATGCCTTTGATGATTTTTTATTAATTGAAGAAAAAAAAATTTTTTTTTCACATTTGAAAATGACGTCGTACAGACACCATAGTGACTTTTTTTTTAATATAGCTAGTGTCACTCGGAATGATGTAAGAATTCTAACGAAATCCGTTGAGCCATTTAGAAGTTACGGTGGAATAAAGAAACTCACATACCCACAAATATACATGAACCCTAAACACACCTATACACTCCTTTTTGGGCAGTCGTGTAATAATGGTCTATGCATGGAAGAGTTTTCAAGTGTCAAGTGCGATTGGGAGTTGGAAATGTCTACTTATTATTGTTTTGAGAATGAGGTACTAAGGTAGAAGCCAAATGGTTAAGACTGTATATATTTTTTATAAGTAGTTGGCATATTATTAGTAGGTATATTGTGTCCCATATTTTAAAGTGATTGCAGTCCATTATTCAGGTTTACAATGAGGTTAATGGATATGAGCCTGAGCAGCGCGTGACTAATAAAATTTGAATAGAAATTAATGTTCAATAAAATTTAAAAAAATATTTTAGAACGTCTTACGTATAGAAGACTGACGTAATCGATATTAATTTGAAAATTAGACATTTTGTAAGATCAAAGATCAATAAAAACCGGTCAAGAGCGAGTCGGACTCGCGCACCGAGGGTTCCGTACCATCATAATTGCACCATTAAACCACACTGCAGAGTAGAATAATATAATTAGTATTGCAGTTTTAGGTCAGCGCCATCTCTTGACCGATAGTGGAACTAATGTTAACAGTTTTAAAAATTTGATAATTTCTAAAAAAGTATGCTATATTGAGACATCGTTTTATTTTTCCTGTAATCTTTATATAAATTGCTATCACATAGAATTATTTCAGATTTTTCTCTTTGCAAACTTCGGAGATAAGGGGGGGAACGGTATTTTTTTTTACATTTTTCATCATAAGTCGAAAACTATGCCGTCTAGAAAAAAAAGAAAAAAAGATTAAAAACGTGCAAACGGCGCTCTTTCATATGATACCCCACATGCCCTAGTAGCTCCACTTCTAATTTTTAAGACCCCTTTTCAGGCCCTGCTGTAAAAAAGATATTTATTTTTTTATTTATTTATTATTTGCAAAATAGTTGGGCAAATGTCATCTTAAACTATTCCAAATTTCAAGTTGATACCATTAGTAGTTCTCGAGATATCCAGCTGTGACAGACAGACAGACAGACTGAGTCACACCATAAGGGTTCCTTTTTTACCATTTTGGTACGGAACCCTAAAAACCAAAGCTCATTTCATTAACCTTTTTAACCGACTTCAAAAACAAGGGGAGCTTAAACTTACATATATTTTTTATGGAGTAGAAGTTCTTCTAAATTAAGAGAAGAATGGCAAATGCTGGAGGAGGCCTTTGTGTTTCAAAACACGCCGACACCATAAATAATTAGTTTTTGTATTAAATTTTAGATTGTGTAAATTAGTTGGCAATAAAGGTTAATAAATAAATAAAAACATATATTTTTTATCTATGTACACCGATTACTCAAAGACGGATGAACTGACTGAAATGATTCAAATATTATTTATTACATCAAGATTGTTCTTAAATTTGGTTCCATTATTTTTGAAATCGGTTTAGGAAATCCTTAAAATGCTGTCGTTTTGGTTACCATTTAACGTTAATAGATAACTCTGCAAGTAACAATTTGAGACAAAGAAATAAGACGACGAAATTGCTTGTTTTTGTACTCCTAATTCTATTTAACAAGGAGAGTACCTATTAAAATGTAGGTCTACATTTCCCACTGTATTTGAGGAGCCGAGATAAAATTCCGTCGGTTGCAGTAAGGTAGGGTAGATAACATTCCCTAGAATTTTTGGTTTTCTATTAAAAATCCAATTAAGTTCTCTATCTTGTGATAAATTTAACGTTCAAAGTACAGTAGGATAGTAATTTTGGAATCACATCGATAAAACGGATTGGCAGTGAAACGTGGTCGCTAACTATGGGTCTCATAAGGAGGCTCAAGGTCACCCAGCGTGCAATGGAGAGAGCCATGCTCGGCGTTTCCCTGCGTGATCGAATCAGAAATAAGGAGATCCGCAGGCGTACTAAAGTAACCGACATCGCTCGTAGGATCGCTCAGCTGAAGTGGCAGTGGGCTGGACACATAGCGAGAAGAACCGATGGCCGTTGGGGCGGAAAGGTTCTGGAATCTGGAATGGAGACCGCACACCGGACGACGCTCCGTGGAGGCCCCTGATGAGGTGGACCGACGATCTGGTGAAGGTCGCGGGAAGCCGCTGGATGCGAGCAGCGCAGGACTGATCGTCGTGGAGATCCTTGGGGAAGGTACTCAGCAGTGGGTGTCGTGCGGCTGATATGATGATGATCGATAAAAACGCAATCAAAAGGTTGGTATGTGATACAAAAGTGTTGAGGATAGGGTACGAGCAACTAAAACCACGTTTTACCAATATTGAAGTCACAGACCATACAACAATACTAGTAGATTGAAGTATATTGTCAACTGCTTCAGTTTATTTACATTCGTTTTATAAAAAGATGTCATGGAAGGTAGACCAAACAACAAGAGACTGTAACTGTAACGTTGCTGGTCGGTAACAAAAAGAGTTCAAACTTCTACCGTACCACCCATAGTCCCGTAGTCTGCGTCCGTCCATCAGCCATCCATTAATGAACTCGCGATCGTCCATTCCGTTAATTGTAAAATATACTTATAGTTTTATGGAGAGGGAGCTCAATGTATGCCTGCGTGTGTATGAGCGTGTTCTATTCAAAGCATGTTATGGATATAAAATTTCGGATCTGGATACGGATATAGAACAAATATACGATACGGTTACGAATCTCCTTCACATCCTTGATTAATTATCATAATACAATACTGTTTATTGCTTTTTGTATCCAACTTACTGAAACAAAGTCATAATAACAGAAAACCTTCTATAAAAATCATAAACCGAAAATACATTTTTATAAATAAATGTTTGTACCAGATGTCTCAACTCAATAACGGCTTGGTTAACGTTTAAGTACCTGGAACGTATTATTTACTCTGCAACGCAAGAGCTAGTAATGATAGCGTAGCGACTAATGATGTGATAAAAAATCTATGACGTCACCTTAATTATCTTATTAAACTCCACTTTTAGTTTTTCGGTTGGTAGCGTTATTGTGAATCCCCTACGTCTTCAACGTTTTGAAGCTAAAATAGGTCAACAATTCAACATGAATGATCGACTGTGGCGTCTGTGGCACAGTCAGTATTAGGTAATAGGTAAACACAGCAGCAAGCTGTGTTACCAATTTCCTCAATCGACATTGAACTTTCACATGTAATGCATTCATTCAGGCCGTCAGTGCACCTGATGTTAAGTGACGTATCGTCACGGCCTTATAGACCGAAAGTGTAAGCGCACTACACCCGGAATCCTCACCAATGAGGAACTGGCTGTCTTACTCTAACTGCCGGAAGATAACAAACTTTAAATTGTTGTTATGGCATCAGACTTAGGTAAAATGGTGGTAGCTAGCCAGTTGGACTTGAAATAAGCCCTACGACCAACCAAACTGAGTACAAATTGTACCTCCACCTGGGAATCAAACCCGGGACCCCTGCGTCTTACACGGGTGGGCGAATTACTAGACCACAGAGGCGGTACCCTATAAGGTTAGACCCTATGGTATGATATGGTATAACCTGACGGTCAACGTGCTTTTGAACGTTATACAGTACCTACCCATTTGGCATTGTTTGGCACTGCATAAGCGTACAGCTCACAATGGGCAAACTTGCCATGCCATAAGTCAGACTACAAGGTAAACCATAAAAGGGTAAAAATTTGCAACTCCTTTGTAATACTGCTGGTGTAGGAAGTGCCCGTAGGCGGGTGACCGTATAGAAATTGTGAAAACTCGTTCATGGGTCGTGAAACTTTGTTTAAGACAGAAGTCGTATAAAAAGTTCATTATTGAAACCTTTACAGCGAAAAAATACTTGACAAATACGGCAAACTCCTATTTTAAGGGCCCTATGATCCTATTATGGTTGCGCCACCAGCAGCGGGTGATTTGCTTGCTGCCCTCAAATTGGTTGCGCAACCGAGAAGCGAACACCGGGGTGATGTATGTGTCGTGGGCTAATCGTTGAACTGGGCCGATCGAGATCTGCCTGGTCAGATCACGATGTGCCGGCATTTCATGATCTGGCCAATAATTTCATGATGTGCCCAATCAAAAATTAGGCAGATCGATAAAAGCAACCTATTCTTCGATTTGCCCTACTAGTACTTAGCCACATCGAGATATGGCTGGGCGCATCGTAATATACTTCCGTTTCTCGACATTTGTATAACGAACCACGTGTTAAGATGATAATAATGAGAATGTTAAGATGAGAATGATGATTAATAAAAAACAAAATTAAAAAAATAAGTAATATACCTAAATTTTTTTCATTTTACTAATACTTTGGTCACTCTACAGACTATTTATCCCAGCATGGCTGGTTTTATCTTTATTAGTAAAATAATTATTTTCTAAACTTCATTTTATTTGCTTGTACTTTGGCCACCCCACAGAATCGATTTGCCCAAGCATGGCCGGGCAAATCGTCAAACGTTATGCTTTGAACGATATGGCGGGTTTTGAAAAGGCAAATCAAGAAATTCCAGCGTATCGTGATCTGCCCAGGCAGATCTCGATCGGCCCAATTCAACGATTGGCCCACGACATATGTACCCTCACTAGTGTCCTAGTTCGATTATGGTGCTAATATAGTGATAATGTTAACGAGATATTTCAAAAGATCTGTTTTTAATTATAACTTCGTTGATCTATTTTGATTCAGTACCTCGATAAAGGTTTTGAAGCTTAATCTTAGTAATAAACTTTTCTGATATTCAGCACCGGAGGGGACGTCATAATATTCCAGTCCATCTTTAAAAAGTTTTTAATCTTGAGTCGGTGCGCTTCGCTAGACTTAGGCTGGCCCCAAACCTACCGGTTTCATCTTTGCTTGCTGTTCTACTAGAACAGGGCTGCGTTCTGAGGTCCAGAGTGCGGTTGTTTGGTTGTTTTTGATGTTTCAACTTTAGATGTCATTAGTAATACAAAGTCTTCGTTTTCCATTTAGAATACGGATAATTTAAACTTTCTTATACACTAAATCAAATATAATCTGTTTTTTGAGGAGCAACCAAAGATTTAAATCGTTAAATCTGCCCTCGTGCTGACAATCTATAGCCATTATTTTAAATCTGTCAAAATGGCGCACGCATGCGTGATGGGTTTGTTTGCGTCCATCGGCATTGACAACGGAAGGAAAATAAATTTCGATAATAATTAAAATTTAAGTACTTACGCGTGAAATGTTACATCATTTTGCTTTATTTGTATTTCTAAAATTGTTGGTGCACAGATAAAAGGCACAAGACGGCTTTTTGAAAAGGTTCTCAAGTGGTTTTTCGAAAAAACTGACACTGTTCAAATGAGCACTGATAGCCATCTAATAGCAAAGTGAGGCTCACTCATTTGAATGTTGACACATTTCGGTGAGCTCATACTATGGTAAGGGCATATCTAACGATTTAAATCTTTGGGAGCAACCATGAACTTTCTGAAACTTAGACACAATAAACATCAAAAAATACAAAATAATGTCAAATGACATTGAAAATTTTTATATAGATAAACGTCACAGCGTTTTTCAACGACCTTGAATTGATGGTTAAAAAATTGCAACGCACATACATAAGTTTAGAACGTCTCGTTAGAGCGTAAAGTTGCACTCGGAGCGTAGGTTCTGAACGCGCCTCAAGCAAAGCAAAGAAATGAAATCGGTAGGTAGGTCTGGGGCCAGCCTTACAATAAAATAACGAGCCTCTTAGGAAATATTTTTATTTGAAGCCATCCTCACCTGATTTGCTTTGTTGATTTGTTTCTTGAATCCAGCGAAAGCCATGATTGAGCCGTCTTATTGCTTGTTTCTTTAATCTGAAAAGAAGAAATTAAAATATTAGTGCTTTTGTTTCTCTAATTATAGTACCTAATTGAAAAAAACGGCCATTTGTTTAATATATTACTATATTACAGTTAAAAGGCCTACTCAAACCGGACCAGTATCCGCTACCGTCGTCGGTAGCGGTATACCCGACCGATAATTGGGATGTTGACTGATGAATAAAATAACGAAATACTAATAAAAATCGTAAACATATTAAACTTTTAGAGTAGCTTGTATACCTCTTGGTTTTATATATTGCATATTATTTGTTTTATGACCCTTCAAATTTGGGTGGACAAGTCCATTTAAAAAGTATAAAATTTATTAAAATAAATGATACCTTTAATTAGTTCCTAAAATGTATAGCAAATTTGTCTAAGAAACCATTTTGATAAACACAATATTTAATATAGCTGCCGAAGTAATTTCCTACGCGTTGCATACAAACTACTGAGGCGTGACGTCATAATTCAGTAGCCGTTAGTATGGAGCGTTTTTGGGCGAGTCCATTTGTGTGCATTTCACACTGTGATATCTCGGGCAGTTTTCAAGCTAGCGAAATAATTATTTTACCAATGTTTCTTTTTTTGAGAGGTAATTTATGTAATATAAAATAAAAAAAGTTGTCAACATCCCAATTATCCCGGTATTTTGTACGGCATTACCGCAGCTGTTGCAAAACCAGAAACGCATACCGGATAAATTTTGGCGTATATATTATTCCCCAAAACCGTATCGGTTTCGTCAAGTGGAAGGGACGACATCAATGCGCTTATGTGTATAGACTAGGAGGCCATAACAAATTTGGTAACGATCGCGTAAGTGGCTGACTCTTGGTTCACAGGATGGAGAAGCACTCTCTGATGCTAAATATGTCAGTCAATTTGCGTGAAGTGGTTGCGTTCTTTTTATATGCAGACTGAAAAAAGGCTATAATTTTTTTTAAATAAATTATAGCTCATGTTACTCGCTGATAATGTAGCTTTCTATAGGTGAAAAAATTTTCAAAATCAGATCAGTACTTTTTGAGTTTATACATTACAAACAAACAAAAAGTTAATCGCTTATACCTACGAAACGCAACCGAATTTTGGTCAGTCCTTACACAGTTCACGTGAGTACAACTAGTACTTACTTGCTGTACTATTGTCAGCCATTTACCTTATCGTTATTTTTTTTGGTAACGATAACACATTTTTCAGCCTGCATATAAAAAGAACGCAACCACTTCAGGCAAACAGACTGACATATTTAGCATCAGAGAGTGCCTCTCCATCCTGTGAACCCAGAGTCAGTCACTTACGCGATCGTTACCAAATTTGTTATGACCTCCTAATATAGTAGGTTAATCATACAGTTTTTTGTTTCAAAAAGGTATCGATTTCGTCTCCTCCTAGCTTGATTAGGCTCCTTGTAGAAAAATGAACTTTATCTCATTGTAGCTAAAAGTGTATTACACTTTTTTATTTTCAAATAGTTGCAAAATGTATCAATCAACTTTATCCCTTCCACGCTTAAATAATTATTAATGATGAACTCTAACGCATTGTCATAAAATAACTTTCAATAGTAGGCTAGCTACCTAATTACAAGACAAGACAGACGTCGACAGAAAAGACCACACAATATTAAAATAAAAATAAAAATTTAGTATGGAAAATGCTATTTCTGTAAAAATAACTATTACCAAAACGTAGGTATTCTGTAAATCACCACGCTAGCTGTAGACATAATCGATACGTTTTTGGAAGATATGATTTCATACAAATAAATGCACAAAACCGTGTTGATTTCGTCTACTGATGGAGCTGAAATCGATACGCTTACGGGACATATTTTGATTTCCTAAACCGTATCGTGTTCGTCTTTAGGAGGGGACGAATTCAATACGGTTGAGGGAATACGCGTACAGGATACCGGTCAGATTTGAGTAGGCCTTTAAAGTAAATTATTATGATCTAACTAAAGATTCTAAAGCGTGTGCGACGTGGCCAGAGTAGTATTCAAACAAGCCCAAACTCGATAGGGTAGCGTGGTTTTATGAAGGAGCTATGGCCTTCTTCCGGCTCCATCATCAGAATCTTAGACACTATTTCTCATTAGAGTACTCGTCAAGACCATTTAAACGAGCCTAAACTCGATGGGGTTGTAGGGTTTATCATACAGCTCCTGTGGCCTTCTTCCGGCTCCATCGTCAGACCTTGGACACTATTTCTCAACAAAGTACTCGTCAAGACGATTCAAACGAGCCCAAACTCGATGGGGTTGCACGGTTTCAATATTGAGTTTCTATGGCATGGCCTTCCAATTTCATCACCAGACCCTGGACCTCACTCTTGACGTCATCGAAATGCATGTTCCATGTTGTCACCGTTAAATGTTTTCGCTGATCTGTGTTGTGGCTGTTGAGTGTTTTCGCAGTTCCGTGTTTTCGCAATTCCGTGTCATCGCTGTTGGCTGTTTCGCCGTAGTATGTATCGTCATTCAGTGGTTGAGTCCAATCAGTCTGCACACAATGCAGTTTTACAAAAGAAAACCGATCAATGTCTAAGCAGGTAGCGTAACAGCACATGTCTAGACGCTAAAAAGTTGTACTTGTCTCAGAAGAAATTGCATGCGACGACGAACGGTCGGTCTTAAGTACTTAGTGGTAATAAATAGTTTTAATACAAAGTTTTATCAACGGATCCAACTTCTAGAAGAGTAGAGCGCGGCATAAGTTTGTTATTGGCACCGTGCCACTCTCTCAGATCGATACCCGCGGCCCTAACATTACATAACAGTGGCTCAGCGTGGCCCTTGTACAGCATTAGTGCATACTGACGATTGACCGCTAACACCCCACAAACGGGGTCTCGTACCGTTTATCAGAAGCAATGAACTCATTTACCTACTTCTGCTTTTAATTATCAACGCTTTCATTAACCAGTTTGTTGATATTCATATTATTTAATGTTTTGTAAACAACATCTCGAACAATTAGTTTGATTAATTGTGTATGCATTTTATCATATATTAAAACTGAATGTAATTTCAATAACGACAAGCTACATAATTAATTATCACATTGTACTGTACATTGTATGACACTTGGTAAATATCACATTACTTTGACTTTAGTTTGATTGTTCAGTGCCTCAAAAATGGTCTTAGGGTAACTTTCAGCTGTCTGTTGTCTGCCTACAATGTGGAATAGTCTGATAGCTAGCTACTGTGATGGGAATTTGTAATTTTGCACATTTTACAAATGGACTATATGACTTGTGTAATTTTGTTGCGATACTTATTTGGGATTCATCTAACAATTATGTTTTTTAGCTTTGTCCTATAATGTATAAGATCTGAAATTATAATTATACTTACTTCTAATTTAGTCACTGTCAATGTCAACAGATAAAGTGTTATCATATCATGAACACATATTACCTACCTATATCTCTGAAAATAATTTTTTATTTCCAGCCTGTAATAAATACTGTCATGAAATGAATGACAGGCAGTTATTGGTTTATTCGTTTCAATAGTGTGTATTGTGGACAGTAATAATGTTGATACGATTAATATTTTATGTACAAAGTTACAAACATAGGTGGGCGTTAACGACCTTTATAAATCTCATTATCAGTGGAATGCTTTCAATCGGTGTACTGAAATCTGCCTTAAATTTTACAGTCTGTTTCAAAGTCTGTTTGAACTTTGTGACTGTTTAGCAACATTTTATGGTTGATTTGGTAAAGGGGTTTATAAAACCATAGCACAATTTCAAATGCTTATCACATGGCATGACATAAAAGTTTGGTACTGTGTAATAGGGAATATGCATATTAAGTCACCGATTTTGATAAATTTGAGCTTGATCGCCGCAGACACCACCACGTTTAAAAACATGATGGAACAGAAAAAATAAATAAATAATTTTTTTTTTTTAATTTTATCACACGATGAAATCAGGGGATGATAACGATGGTTTTTTTTTCATTTTCGGATATAATGCACTTAACAGTCAGATAGAATATCGAATAAGAAATAATATTTTGTATGACACATATTACTTAAACGCAAAATTTGGGGAGATAATTGAAAATTCTTGCCTCTATTCCATATTAAACGCGCCCGAAACGTGACAAGTGACGTCACAAATCATGACCGTTAGCGTTTTCGGCGGGTGCTGCGGCGTGCTGACTTGAAGTAACTATATCACGAGAAAAAAACGCAAGAGAAAAGTCTTAATATTACAGTTGATTTTCTCACGCATCACAGTATTATGCAAAGACTTCTATGTGTATTAGAAATCTTTGGTATTATGTTTTGATCCAAAAAACGGACATGCTCGTTTTATTAGCTTATTGGATGGTTTACTTTTTCAAAACGACGACAAAAACTCCCGCGTGTCAATTCTGAATAATAACCGAGATATGATTTTTTTAAAGAATTTTAAAAATTTCCAAAATCTCTCTATAAGTTCTCTATAATGCGATATTTTTTTTCTGAATAAATTATAGTTATAATATTTAAATAGGTATTTAACACAATATTTGAAAGTTTTGAAATTTTAGTAAATATGAGGAAATTAATATTTTTGTGTTTTTTTACTTTTTTATTTTTTAGCAACACATCCTATCTTATTTGGATTTGATTTTTACCCTAAATTAATATTTATAACTTTGGTAGAGTTCTAGTAACTCGGTAAAAAATCAGAGCCAAATCTCATAAGACCTAGGAGTTATTAATTTATCAAGTTTTCCTGATAATTCTGGTTTTAAAGTTGTCACTTGATATTTTTTAATTAATATCTCTCTACTTTATTTTCCTAGTTTTTAGTTCTATAATATACTTTTATATGGATCATTTATTTTTTAGTTTGAGTTTAAAGTATACAAATAATTTTCCACCAAATAATATCTTTCGAGAATTTTGTTGGGTATCAACCATAACACGGAATTTTTTATAGAGCCTAACTTCTGGGTCCTATGAGATTTGGATCTATTTTTTTCAGGAAGTCTTTGTGGATATTAAAAGAACAATTTAGTGTAGAATTCGAATCCAAATACGTTAACACAAGCCCATATAATAAAAAAGCCTTAAATACACTTTATGCGCTGCAGTTCAGTTAACGACAAATTTCTAAATTTTTCTTAACAATATACCTGTTTTTTTTTTTTTTTTTTTTTTTTTTTTTTTTTTAATTATAATGGGTTTGCTCTTGACCCTAGTCTAGCCCGAAAGTATAGACGGGGTCTACGATGGAGCGAGCTTGCCCAGAAGGTGCCTATTCACTCTGGCCTTGAAAAGAGTCAGGTTGTATGTGCTCGGAAACACAGACGCCGGCAGGGAATTCCATTCCTTGGCTGTGCGCATTATAAACGATGATGAGTAGCGTTTAGTACGCACAGGAGGAATATCAACCAAGAACGGATGGTAGCCTGCAGTGCGTCTGGATGTCCGATGGAAGAAAGGAGAAGGTGGAATGAGCTCATGCAGCTCTTGAGCACACTCGCCGAAGTACAATCTATAGAAGACCGATAGGCAAGCAACGTTACGGCGGTGAGCCAAGCTGTGAAGTTTAGCTGATACCAGTTTTCCGTCGCCTATTAATCTGTTGGCTCTGCGTTCCACCGAGTCTAGTGCAGCAAGTTGATATTTCGCCGAGCCGTCCCAAAGGTAGCTGCAGTACTCCATGCAAGATCGGACTTGAGCTTTATAAAGGGTTAAAAGCTGCCCAGGCGTAAAGTACCGCTTGACTTTATTTAGGACGCTCAGCTTCTTAGCTGCAGTTTGAGCCTTAGACTCGATAGAGGTGCCGAAGTTAAGGTTAGAAGATAACTCCATGCCAAGAAGCTGGAGAGTGTCGGTTGCTTGGATAGATGTACCTCGGAAAGTAGGAGTTAAGTTGAATGGACTCCTTTTTGCGGTAAACAGACACGCCTGCGTTTTAGAAGCGTTGAAGCTAACAAGATTTTCATCACCCCATTGGGAGACGAGACTTAGCGTCAGGTTCAATCGCTCAACCATGGCCTCTCTCATTATTTTCACCTCATCACCACCGGCTCCCGCGCTGGACAGATACCTCTCCATGACAGTACTGTCGTCTGCATAGCCAACAATGCCCGGTGTTAGCAGGTCATTGATGTGCAGCAGGAAAAGCGTCGCAGAGAGCACCGACCCCTGAGGAACTCCGGCATCAATCGCCATGAGGTCAGAAGAGCAGCCATCAATGACTACTCTGATCGACCGTTCACTCAGGAAGTCGGCTACCCAGCTACAAAAGCCAGCGGGGATTCCGTACGCTGGAAGCTTGCTCAGCAAACTTGCGTGCCAAACCCTGTCAAAAGCCTTTGAGATGTCAAGCGAAACAGCAAGTGCTTCGCCGTGTTTCTCAATGGCCTCGCCCCAGCAGTGCGTCACGTACACAAGGAGATCCCCAGTTGATCGTCCCCGGCGAAAGCCATATTGATGATCACTAAGGAGATCGTTATCCTCTAGGTAGGTGAGCAGCTTGCCGTTCAGTACTCTTTCCATAGCCTTACAGAGTATGGAAGTGATGGCGATTGGTCGGTAATTGCTAGGGTCGGCACGACTACCCTTTTTAGGTACTGGTTGCACATTGGCAAGTTTCCAAGATTTCGGTACGGTTTCGGTCTGAAGGGAAAGGCGGTACAGACGTGTCAGTACAAGAGACAACTCAGGCGCACAATACCTCAGCACTCTTGCTGGTATGCCATCAGGACCACTGGCCTTATTCACGTCTAGATTAAGTAGGACTCTACGGACCTCTTTATTGTGTATTGTAATCTCCTGCATCGAAGAATTACAACGAGGTAAAGTTGGTGGTTGCGTAGAGCCAGTATCCAGATGGGAATTGCTCGCAAACAGAGTGGCAAATAAATTCGCCTTCTCAACTGCGGAGTGAGCCAGCGTCCCATCGGGCTTTTGCATGGGAGGCAATGTGGGACGGCAGAAGTTAGATTCGACCGACTTCGATAGGGACCAGAACTGCTTACTACCCGGTGGATAGGATGCGAGTTTCGCCCCAATGCGGCTGACATGGTCGAATCTAGCTTTACGCAACACCCTTTTGCAAGATTTTGCGGCCAAATTAAATGCTCTCTTTTTGGCGCGGACCCTACGCGCTCGAATTTTGCGTTCGCGAGCTTGCACCCAGGCTTGGTATGCAGACTGCTTACGGGCTTCCGCACGAGCACAGTCCGCATTGTACCACGGTCGGGCTTTGTGACCGAGCGGTACGTCGGAGAATGGGATGAAATATTCCATTCCCTGCCGGATCACATCAGCAACTGCATCAGCAGAGCAGGAGGGGTCTCCTGAAGAGAAGCATACTTGCCGCCACGGGTAAGATGCAAAGAAGGCACGCATCTCGTCCCAATCTGCCGACTCGTAATGCCAAACTCGTCTCGTGCCCCTAGGACTGTCATCTGGAGGCGAGTGGCTTGATACGGATTTCACCACACAGTGGTCGGACGTACCCAGCGGAGCTGAGACCGAAACCGAATGTCTATGTGGATCAGTTGTCAGCAGCAGGTCAAGGCAGTTGGGTGTATGGTCAGCGATGTCCGGTATCCGCGTTGCTTGATCCACCAGCTGGGTGAGATCTAGCGCTAAGGCGAACCTTCGTGCCTCTCTCCCAGCATGGTCAGTTTTTTGGTATGGGAACAGCCACTCCTTGTGGTGGGCATTAAAGTCCCCCAGAAAAACAAGCTCCGCCGTTGGATATCGCTGAAGTGCAGTTTCTGTCGTCTCAATGAGGTGCTCAATGAGCTCAGTTGTCTTCTGGTCACCGCTGTGCGACCGATAGACACCGACGTAGATAGATTTTTCTACCCCAGTATCTACCAGGAGCCACAGCACTGAAAACCCTGACTTCTCAAAGCAACGGAGACGCCTACAGCAAATGTCATCGCGAACGTACACACAGACCCCTGAATGCTTTTTGAACTTATGTTCGAGAGTGTAGCCAGGGAAGTTGAGGTACGCCGCATCCGATGGAGTTGCTATCTGCGTCTCCGTTAAGAAGAATAGGTGCGGCTTCTCGGTCTCGAGGTGGTGATGGACCGGATCGAGATTTGAGTGCATACCTCGGATATTAGTGAGGTGCACTTTTAGTGGGAGGAAGTGGCGCCGTTGTTTCAACTTATTCTTCTTTGTTTGCTTTGTCATAATACTTAGTTGTGATTTGTGGAGGATAGGAAAAAACAGTCGAGGCGCTGCTCAGTTAACCTATACTAGCACTTTTCGGCTCAGCTGATCCAAGGGGGAACTCGTTTGGAGACTGCGGGGACGCCCGAACCCCCCCGATAACCCTCCACCGGGTCCTCCCATCCAGTCGCCAACTGGCACGGTGGAGCATTACGGGATTTTTCGCGAGTTGGCGGGGCAGCCTTTGACACGTGGCTAGCGCGCAAGTCGGGCCCCCTACTACCTGCGGTCGGCCAACGGCTGGCACCGTGCTTCGGATCCCGCTACCCTCCAGAACGAGTTACCTGATACAGCATCACCTTGAGATAGAGACCGGTTCTAGGCAACGCAACTGGCTAAATTTCCAACCCTCAGTGGCATGGCACTCCCGCACACCGACGGAACACAGCAGAGCTGCTTGGCGCCGGACTCCGGCGGGATGGTGGTCGCAAGCCAGGCGGCTCCTTTCAGAGCCTACCACCGCAGTGGAGATCTTCAGCCGTCACCACAGATTATGTGATGCCGTTGCCCGGGGTGGACCACTAGGAGGAAGATCCCACCCACCGCTTTAAGCTGTCATACGAATACATTGAGTGAGACATATAATAAAATCCAAATATTTTTGGAGTTTTAGCAATTTCTATGTTTTTTTTCGGAATGCATAGAAATTCTTTAAAAAAAATCATATCTCAGTTATTATTCAAAATTGACACGCGGGAGCTTTTGTCGTCGTTTTGAAAAAGTTTATACCATCCAATAAGCTAATAAAATGAGCATGTCCTTTTTTTAGGTCAAAACATATACTGTGCGCATTATACTTTTGACTTTGATTTAGAAAAAAGTTGATGCATATTCCTTATTGTTATTTTCTACGTTTGGTAAATACTGTCATTGCGGCTAAGCATGCTAATTTCTAGCAAAGTATGTACACAATGTGTATGTTGTATATTTGCTTGAAAAAAAAACATGCTTTTGTGCTATTAAAGAGCATGTCTATATATATAAAAAAATAATGGATTTTGAGCACTTTCATACTTGAGATGGCATTAAGTGACGTCGTCGGTCGACACGGCACTGTCTTAAAATGTCAGTCATTAACAAAACCTGACAATCAGCTTGAATGCTATTTTTGTTTTTAGATTGGACCTCATGACGTTCAGTCTCATCAGATACCTACTAAAAATAAGTAGCTAGTACCTTTTCCAGAAAATTCTTTTGAAATGATTCACGTAAGATGTTATATTATTTCGAAAGAAACACTGTATAAAAGAGATGTCATTGAAACAGCAAAACTATCAGTGAAACTGAGAAGCCCGCCGGTAATGATCAATTGCGATTGTCAATTTTTCCGTCATTGTCATTGTTGGAGCAATTGACAATCGCTTTAATTGCACGCGTAAACGATGAATTTTCGCATCAATGGGCGTCAATGACGTAAAAATTGACAATCGCAAATGATCGTTACCGGCGGCCTTAATAGAAACAGATGATTGATACCTACTCCTTTATGAAAGCAATGATATATTTTTTTTATAGTACGGAAATGTTTCAATTTTTACTGTCCAAGTTCGTTCGAAAAAAGTTTTCGAGAAAAAACTTTCGAGTTTTTTATTTCGGCAAGTTTATACTTCAGTCAAATACCTAGTAATTACAGTTAAATTAAATTTGATCCATTTGCTCACCCAAATTTGATCCATTTGCTCACCCCAATTTCTTAAATTATTTACTACTAACCCCTATCTTACGTAAGGGTTTATAAAGGTATCCCTTGATAAAATATAATTGGGATGTGGATTAGTTAGGCCAGAAATGGGCTAGATAATATTTCTAATAGCCCCTAGCAGGGATCTTGCCTCTAAAGGCAGTGTAGTAATTGCTATGAGTTTCCATACAGGTCAAAAGCTATCTTGAATATAAATACTAAGTTAAAATTTACGTAGGTAATGCGTAATGGTTAACAGCCACAACGTTTACAAACGAGCATCAGTGTAGTGGTAAAATAATTACTAGGTATTGTTGGCCTACACGAATCGTATTTTCATTTTATTATTTACTCATATAGATGTAATCACCTTTTATCGTTTGATTCTTGTGTACGGAACCTAGACTTGAAATTAATTTTGTATCACAAAATAAGTAAATTACATTACAAGAAATATCGATTAGTATACCTATCTATTAAAATTAGATGTCCTTAAGCATATATTCACTAACTACTTAACAAATTTTCCAGGTCCTCTACCTACACCTACCACCCACTAACTCTATACCATCGATCGGATATTGTATGAAGTTTAATGAAATTGCACTGACAAACAACTTTAATTAGTTTCTTTGAAGTCTGAGGTAACAAAGCTCTAGAACCAATTTATTAAACAGTCTTCAGACATCTTACATGACATTTTGACAAACTAAATTGCATAAGTACTTCAATATTTTGGAAAAAAACAAAGATTGCAAAATTGAACAGAAAAAATCATAGGTCAAGAATGACAAGATTCTTTTTAATACGGCAGATACCTAGTTGTATTGTAACAAAGAATCAATACTGACTTTACTTGATCACGTGAATACAAGTAAGGCTACATTTAATTTATCGTAATGCCAATAACTTCGAATAGCGACAGACAACTGATTGAAATCTCGTCTAATAACATACTTACGTCTAAAATCTTACTTACAGTAATAGGAGCTTATAACCAGTTAGATAATGATTTCTAATACTTAATGAACGAAGAGTTGGTCGTTTTTTAATTATGTACATTATAATAAAAACAATTTCCAAAATAATTAAACATATAAGAAGTAGAAATGCATTTACTTTTGCTTTAATGTCCCGAGAAAAGGCAATACATTACGACATCGTTGCTGAATCAGCATAAAATTTTTAATCTCGTTCGATCCATATAAAATTGAAATAGTTTGGTTTAATATTATGTAAGGGATATTCACCACTATCTATAAATCCTCAGGTTCCTTTCCTTTTGTCCAAAATCACTGCACAATCACTGTCGGCAAGAAATAATGGGGTCTCGGGAGTTTTGCTACGAGACGTAGCCGTCGACAAATCTCGTAGTTCGAACACGACTGGCGTTCGTAACGCTACGGGGTGTCGTGTCGTAGGCGTGCGCGCGCAGCCTCGCCCCACACAATGTCATGAATCCAATACCAATCCTACTGTTCCAAAAGATTTTCCAAATGTTTTTCATTCCCGTTTCAAAATGATCTAATTTTGGCATAGCACCTGATTAGTTATTTAATCTGATGCATTTTTAGACGACTGCCCATAAAGGAGTGTGATGTGTTGACTGTTCAGGGTTCATTTATGTTTGTGGGTATGTGAGTTTCTCTATTCCATCATAACTTCTAAATGGCTCAATGGATTTGGATGTATGAGATATCGTTGGAATCCTTACATCATTCCGAGTGACATTGGCTATATTTTTTTTTTTGAAAAAAGTTGATAGGGTGACTGTACGACACCATTTTCAAATGGGAAAAAAATATTTTTTCTTCAATTATTATAAATATCTGGACGACTGAGCTTTGCTCGGTTATTACTATTTATTGTAATATGGTGGTGTTTAGGTGATAATCTACATGGTTATTTCAAACATTAACTACATTTTTTTAAACTTAAAAAAACAATAAAAATTAAAAAATTATATATAAACTTGAACATATAAAAAAAACAAAAGTAAGTCACCGAGCGGGATTTGAACCCGTAACACTCGTTTCTTGCCGTCCGTGTCTTAACCCGCTGGACCAGCAGGACGAAATTAGCGACCATATTCTGCGTAGAAAGAAAAACGCATGAACACTCGAAAACACGCATTTTCCCAAACATAAGACTAATCTAGATCGATTGTTTATCTACCCCCGAAAACCCCCATATAGGTACCAATTTCAGCGAAATCGTTAGAGCCGTTTCCGGATCACAGAAATATACATATAAATAAATATACAAGAATTGCTCGTTTAAAGTTATAATATATGGGCATCAAATGAAAAGCTTTAGTGAGCACATTTCAAAACTATAATATAATTTGTCACTAAAATGTGTGAAATAAAAATAAATTAATTAAAAAATATTAAAAACACGACTGCCATGCTAAAAACGAACTAAAAAGTTAATTAGGAAGTGTCATTGCAGTCGGGGGACCTCATTGATTAAAAATTGTTCCACAAAACGGTCCCCCGACTGCAATGACACTTGTTATTAACATTCACCAAAAAATCTCAAATAAGCAAACGCAGTCTTCGTCGGCCAAGCTTACTTGTCTTGCCATGGGCACCTACAAATTATGCTAAAAAAGCATCACCTTTGAGGGAGCAAAACTGTACAATAGCTTACCTTCATACATAAAAACTTTAGCTTTAAGTCCAAACTATCTCATTATAGATATAATTGAAAATTACGAACTTTATACCTAAATTTCGTTTTTATGGTTAAGTATTACTACTAATATTTAAGGCTTGGTGGTGATGTAAAAAAAAATTACTTTGTATTTTTTATTTTCTTGTAAGTGCCTTATGTTAGTCTTTTTTTGAAAATAGTCTTTAACCCTAAACCTATTTAACTTTTTAGTTTGTTTTTGGCAGGGCAGTCGTGTTTTTAATATTTTTTAATATATTTTGAACCATTAATTATTACAAGCATTTTTAGGGTTCCGTACCCAAAGGGTAAAAACGGGACCCTATTACTAAGACTCCGCTGTCCGTCTGTCTGTCTGTCTGTCTGTCTGTCACCAGGCTGTATCTCATGAACCATGATAGCTAGAAAGTTGAAATTTTCACAGATGATGTATTTCTGTTGCCGCTATAACAACAAATACTAAAAACAGAATAAAATTAATATTTAAGGGGGGCTCCCATACAACAAACGTGATTTTTTTGCCATTTTTTGCTCGATATTAATAACGACAACAGGTAGACAGTTGAAATTTTCACAGATGATGTATTTTTATTGCCTCTATAACAACAAATACTAAAAACAGAATAAAATTAATATTTAAAGGGGGTTCCCATACAACAAACGTATTTTTTTTGCCGTTTTTTGGTACGGAACCCTTCGTGCGCGAGTCCGACTCGCACTTGGCCAGTTTTTTTTTATTCATCAACACGACTTCCTATATTAACAATTTCATTTACATTAATAATTATCTACTTCTGTGAATCTCAGTCCCTTCAAAACAAAACTTTTATTGAGTTTGCTATCTGATCTTCGATTGTATGTCGAAAATAAAAATACCATAATTTGATACTGCCGCACTTATCTAGGTTGTGATATGTGATATTTACGAAGTTAAGGGTGCATGATAGGAAAACATGGTTTGCGCGGGCTATATTTTCATATAATAAACGTAAAGTTGTAGCCACAAAAAAAACATACGACAAGCTAATAGTAGCTAAAAGTATTAAATTGCGTATAAACCTCACAGATGATTGTAAAATAAAATCTGAATATCATCAAAAGCTCTTGTCAATGGTCATATTATTGGCGTAAATAATAGCGGAAACGTATTGAATTCTACATCAAAATACACTTTAACGTACTGTGTAGTTGCTCCAATAACTTTTTTCCAAGGAAGATGATTGTGCTAAAGATAATGATGAAATAAAACCGGTCAAGAGGGAGTCGGACTCGCGCACAGAGGGTTCCGTTCCATCATAATTGTACCATAAAACCACACTGCAGAGTAGAATAATAAAATTAGTATCTCAGCTTTAGGTCAGCGCCATCTCTTGACCGATAGTGGAACTAATGTAAACTTTTTTAGAAATTTGATAATTTCTAAAAAAGTGTGCTCTATTGAGACATCGTTTTATTTTTCCTGTAATCTTTATATAAACTGCTATCACATAGAATTATAACAGATTTTCCTCTTTGCAAACTTCGGAGATAAGGAGGGGGGAACGGTCTTTTTTTACATTTTTCATCATAAGTCAAAAACTATGTGGCCTAAACAAAAAAAAAATTATTGAAAACGTGCAAACGGCGCTCTTTCATATGTTACCCCACATGCCCTAGTAGCCTCACTTCAAATTTTTAAGACCCCTTTTCAGTCCCTGTTGTAAAAAATATATTTATTTTTTTATTTATTTTTTATTTGCAAAATAGCTGGGCAAATGTCATCTTAAACTATTCCAAATTTCAAGTTGATACCATTAGTAGTTCTCGAGATATCCAGCTGTAGCTCGAGATAGACAGACAGGCAGAGTCACACCATAAGGGTTCCTTTTTTATCATTTTGGTACGGAACCCTAAAAACAACGAAAAACACCGCAGAAGTGAGGTTATTTTCCACACTCTTTACACGTAAAGAAAAAGACAGAGACAAGTGATTCCGCATAACGGAGCCTTAAGAGCCCGTTTCGGTGTCGGGCCATAAAAAGATGTGACGCGCCGAGGGTGTATTTTATTCGACACCCGGCGACTGACTCCGTCGTATCGCGAACTTGTGCCTAAATAGATTTATTTTCCCGCCCAGTACCCAACTTTTTAATTTCAAACTTCGTGTAGAACTGTATTAAGGAGAGTAACAAGCTCAATGTAATTGCCTCAATTGCCTAAAAGAAAAGAAAAAGTACTTTTCGCCAACAGATTTTCATATTTGCAAATGGAATAATAACTTTGCACAGACAAATTTTTGCTCCCCACATACAGACGGGGGGCAGAAGAAAACAATATATACAAGTACTTCAAGATAAAGAATAGGCATCGGAAAAAATCGTTTACATAATATAATACTTACATTACATAATAAAGACAATTACCAAAAACGTTTGGCCCTACAAGTCATTTACAATTTTATCTTTATTGCAATGAAATAAATGTTGACGTCATTTCTAAGAAAAGCACAAACACGATGCCCATTATTTATCTTGACGTACTGTACAACATGTATATTAAATTCAAAGTCTTCCTGACTAAGTGATATATAAACGCACAGCCCAAACCGCTGAATCTATTAGCCCTAAAATCTATGAATGACAGACCTTAGAGTAAGACGCGCTTCAAGCCGCGATGCTCTAAGTGACAGACCTTAGACAGACAGTGTGGGCATCCACTAAGAAAGGATTTTGGTAATTCCACCCCTAAGACAGTAAAATAGGGGATGAAAGTTTATACAAAAGTCCGTCGGTTTTGAAGATAAGGCTGACGATTGAAAAAAATTATATTGACGTGTCTCAGCGTTTTTGATTATTCCGCCCCCGAAGAGGTGAAAAGGGGGATGTAGTTGTATAATTATGGAATGTTCTTCATTTTTAATTAAAAAAATCACTAAATTATGGTTTTCTAGGTATATGGTTGGAAATTGTTACCAAATAATTAAACATCATACTTCGTAATTTTCCGAAAATCAACCACTTAGGGGGCAAATCGGGTAAATAAACCGAATCGATTTTTTATGAAATTAAAACATAGAATACTTTTTATCCTGGTTAAATTTTCCTAAGGATTTTCTCGAATGTAACGGGGAAGTCGCGGGCGGAAACTAGTGTAAGTACGGGATCGTTATCGGATCAGCAGCTATCAAAGAGTAGCATCACCAAATAACGTCGGCAACCAGCATGCAATGCACATTTTTTCATTTTCCATATTTACTTGTTAACGAAGTATTTTGGCCGTAAACTAATGCCCTTTTGTTCGCCGACGCTATAAATATTCTGGTATATTTGTGGACTATTCAGTTAGTATTACCCTTAGGATTATTTACTTAAGTAAAAATAGATTAAACGATTTAAGGAAGATTTTTTTATATAGTAGTAGAAAATATATGCATGAATGTCGCCGTACGTAATAAAATACAGGTAGTTGCACCCTTTTGGGCAATGATGTGACTACTTTAACTGAATGAAAATGGTTCTTAAAAGCGCCTCTGAGACCCTTAACGCCCCTAAGATTTTTATAGACCTGCTAATTATACCCTTGAGAGCAGTTGCGAGTTCCTACATTATACCAAAAGGACAACCTTTGACTTTGGACAGAGTAACAACGCCCTTTTTCTCCAGTTTTAGCGCATGACGTCATTTGCGTGGTTTTTCTTCTAATTCCAAGATATAGGTATGCTGACACGAAGTATGTATTCTCTAGGTAGGTATAATTATCTGTGCTTTTCCGCGTTCATGTGATATGTGAGATGATATTTTTAAAAGTGACTAATGTTTTTCTTATATTGCAGCTTGTCTACTAAGCCTACCATTGTAATTTATCTTAACATAATATTTACTCAAACATATTGAAAGAAAATATTTGTCAAATCAACTTCTTTGTTGTATTCAACTGTTTGACGAATTTCGGTGCAGAATAATATATTAGCTGTCTGTCTATAGAGATCTAAGAGCGGAATTTTCAAATAAATAAACATCATAAATGGAGTTAGTACGTTAACTTCGGGCTTTGATCAGGATTCACTAAACCACCGCCTACACAGGGACTACCTACGCTGGCATGACAGAAAGCAGCACGTCAATAATAGCACTTTAAAACAAACCTTTCTTACCTCTCGTGATTAGGTACCTACTTAATCAAGAGAGGTAAGAAAGGTTAAATACCTATTTGTAATGAAAGTTTATATTTATGTGATACGTTGGAACTCAATTTTCTAATTATTCTCTCGTGAGTTTACCAATATATTCAGCTACTTTATTTTTTCCAGACATTGACCATTCTTAGTTGGTAGTAAGCAAGTACTTAGAATTTTGACATTCACGGTTCTTTTTAATTGGTGGCGATATCACGAGTATCACGACATGACTCAAGTGTCTGTAATAGACAACGTTTTTATGCAATCACTGGTCATCAATCTTCTTTCTTACAAGTGATTTCCAATAAGTAAGCAAGTTCAACAGACAAGTAAAAGTTTGCAGCTTCGTCATTACAAGGCCCGAGGGGATCCGAGGGGTTAAGGATGATGACAGACGAACAAAAATATTATTTTGAGAAGTTTGAACAATGATACCGGACCACTACCAGGGTAAAGATGTCTACCGGACTGTGTGTTTACTTCTAGGAGACCTTCAAAGAGTAAAGCCCTGCTCGGTAGCTGCTCCAACAAATCTCAACGCGGCAACGTTGGTGTTTTATCATTCCGGTCTTCTATATTTTTTAGATATGCAGCTATAAAAGTGTGCCACAGCGCTTGTGAATAAAAGTGTCTCTCGTATAGCTTTAAATACACATCAAACATACCTAACTTTATTAGTAATTGACATTTTATTGTTTGCATGCAATGATTGGAAAACCATTAATTTATTGATAACATTTAGCATATTTGATGTGCTGCAGTCTCTTTTGCTTCCACTGTCTGTCTGCTTTCAATTCCACTACCACATTATGTAATGACATTTTGCATCTAGAAAAAGTACTATAGAGACTATATCCCGGTCGAGTTAACTCGGCACCTGAAGCGCGATAGACCCCCTTCGTTTTCTCCTTGCTTCACGCCACTGTCGTCATGCCAGTAGCGTTAGTACATTTGTTAGCGGTAATTTATCGATAATCTATCGAAAACTTTCGAAAAATTGACGACGGTGCCGTGAGAAAAGGAGAAAACTAAGGGTTTTAGGTGCGCGCTTTATGTATCGCGCTTTAGGTGCCGAGTTAACTCGACCGGGTAGTACTTATAGCACTATTTTTTTCTGTGTTACAACGATTTTAGAATTACAGGGACATTACTATTAGTTATTATTTATTTTCATAAAAGTGTACGCACGTGAAGGCGACTTTCCTATACGACTGCCGTAAGAAAGAAATAAAATAAATGTGTATTACGTGATTTTTCGATTGCCACGTACCATACGGTACACAAAAGCCATTTTCAAACCTTTAGCAAAAAGGTGTGCAAATACTTGTTTCCCATTTACAGTAGTCCTTGAATCTAAGGATGTCAGATAAGTAAAGGTCACAATTACATTCAAACAAACGTTAGAATAAAAAAAACCCATAATGACAATAGCAATTATAGAAGCAAGTTGCACGATACCAGCCGGCTCGTAACCACAGATTAATAACCGTGGTCTCTGTAACCTGATCTAAGATATTCTGCATCAGGGTGTTATTTTAAACTAATAAATTCCAACCCTGTTAATAGTTAAGAATTACAGTAGGTTAGGTACGCAAAGCAATCATAGTTAGAGATAGACAAGACAATATGATACCATTATCATATCAGTGCTGACAATATAATTATCGGTCTCCTTATCAGACATTCCCACTAGAAAATCCAAAATGATAAAAATCGGCCAAGTGCGTGTCGGGCCACGCGCCGTAGGGTTCCGTAGTTACCTTATACCATACCATATTTAATAGCACCTATCATTTCTTGTTTGCAAAAATAACTTTGTTTTTCACAGTGTTGGTGTGAATGACAAAGTTATATTTGCGGTTTTGGAAAATGTGCTATTATATCTCAAAAACTTATTATTATATCTCGTTCAAACAAATTTTCGTTGAAAGTGTTTATTAAGACCTACAGCATATATTTTTTTAGATTTTTCACTTTGTTATTTCAAAAGTTAAAGGGGGGGGGGACACACATTTTACCACTTTGGCGGTGTATATCTTTCAAACGGTTGACTTTCAGAAAAAATTGATTTAGAAACCTTAATGTCATTTTTAAAGAACTATCTACAGATACCCCACACGTATTGGTTTGAAGAAAAAAAAAATTTCTGTTTCAATTCCATGTATGGAGAGCCCCCCCTAAAAACATTTATTTTTTATTTTTGTGTTAAATTCGTTAAGCAGTTAACAGAATACATCTAACTACCAAGTTTCAATTATGTAATCTTAATACTTTCGGAATAAAGTGGCTGTGACATACGGACAGACAGACAGACAGACAGACATGACGAAACTATAAGGGTTCCGTTTTTTGCCATTAGGCTACGGAACCCTAAAAACGCCTTTTAGGCCTAAAATGACTTAGGTTTTTGTGTAAATAAACCTAAAAGTAAGCTAAATTACCTAATGCATTACATTTCTAATAAACTACAGGCTTAGAATAAGATTACAGGCATGTTCCATTAATTACTAGAACTATTACTGTTACATTAACCGATCTTCTACGAAAGAAGCTGATGCCTTTCCTTTGATCATCGGTAATTATTTAATTAAGAAACAACAGGCACTCCCAACTCATTAATTAATTAAAGGCTTACCATATAAAAAATATATTGTGTCGACTACAGCTAAAAACTTTAGACAAAATTAGAAAAATAATTTTAATAAATAATTAATCTACACATATAATAAAGCTGTAGAAAAGCTGTGTCTGTACAAAGAAAATATTTTGAAAAAAGTGGTTGGGGTGTTTGATAATAACCAGTAGAACCCATTTCTAACATTTTTGGAATTTTTGTCTGTTTATCTGTTTGTCTGTTTTGTCTGTATGTTTATGCGCTAATAACGTGAAAAGCGCTAACCCAATCGTGATGATGTTTACACACAAAATAATCAAATCTTTATTTCATTGCAATCGGTTCACTAAATCAAAAGATATACGAATTTCATAAGTTTACGAAGAATTTGTTGTAATAATATCTTTGGGGAATGATACTGTTAGAACGACCGACAAGGGGCCCTAGCCAACCGGCTAACTTTTCAAACTTCGGCGGGTCTGCCAACGTCCTACCTCGCTAGGCAGCGCGCTTGGTGTGTGTGGACGTGGCTCGCGTGTGGCAGGCCTCGCTTGAGCTGAGCGTGTACGCGACTGAGTGCGATGCTGGGCCGCGCGAGGCCTGCTGCAAGCGGCAAACGCCCTGCCTCCACGTCCACATCAAGCGTACTGCCTAGCGGCAGGCGGGCTAAAGGCTCCCTAGGGATTTTCTCGAATGTTCACGCGAAGTCGCGGGCGGAAGCTAGTTATTAATAAATTCATAAATAAATAGCTTGGTTTGGGATGTAACGGAGCAAAATTTGGAATAGAGCAAAATAAAAAGATAGAGCTAAAATTCAAGAGTTTATTTACAAATGCCACGTCCTAGCGTTTACAAGAATTTAACTTAGTATAATTTTAAATTTAACTTAAGCTAAACAAGTAGGACTAACGAAGGTAGGATTAAGTAGGCTGGAGCGGCGAGTGCACGGGAACGTCCAAGTAGAGGGAGGAGGCGCACGAGGTCGGCGCGGGGCCCTGGCGGAGCAGATGCAGGGTGCGATCCAGGCCCAGGCAGGGCGCGTAGCGATGAGGTCGTGGCAGGGGCACTCCAGGACGCGTCGCTGGGCACGTAGCGGCGTAGCCGATCGGCTAGGATAGCGGCGCGGATAGGGCGCGCATGAGGCCCAAATTTTGCTCCGATAACCTTCCGTAACGTGACAATGAGAAGGGATGAAAGGCATGTTACTAGAAGAGTAATAAATATGGATGTTGAGGGCTGGAAAGTAAGAGAAAGACCGCAGAAAAGATGGATTAATTGTGTGCGGATTTGCGGAATGATATGAATGCGAAGGGAGTGGATGAGGAGATGACGAGTGACAGAAGGGACGGAAGAGAGGGCCGCACTGCACCAACCCCAAACAAATTGGGATAACGGTAGGAGGATGATAATGAAATAGCATGAACCTAAAAAGATTCAAGAAAGAGCGCGCTATCAATAGTGAAGATAATGTCGGTTAATTTGAACGAATATTTGCTATTTTAATACAAAACACTTAGCTTAGACATCGTAACATAACACAATAATTATCCACCCTTGTTTAAATACTCTAATCTGAGCCATCATAGGTATGTGAATTATTTACAGCTTTTGGAGGATACCCTTTCTGTATACGAATTATCCGAATTGTTGTATGCCTTCAATCTATGGTCACAGGAATACCAAAATTTTTTTACTCTGTCCTACGCAACGTTTCGTTGGTCCTACGGTCATCTTCAGACCTGCGATCTCGAAAACTTATCGCATTAAAGTGCGATAAGTTTTCGGGTTATTATTGTTTAATAACTAAACAATAATATTTACAAGGACTCTCAGAAATAATAGGTACTAGTTAATTTGTTAACTCATGAGACTTTAGATAAAGAACTCTCAAAAGAAAAGGAAGAAATTAAGTGTGATTGGAATGGTGGACACAACGCTTGGTCTCCAATTTCCAATAAAACGAGGAAACAGGAAATTGTGCTGGGTGCAGGTTGGTGCGATATTGCAATTGGAGATTCCGTTCCATCCGAATGATATCTGCAGTTCCTTATGACCCCATTCACGACTGAAATGAATGAGACTAACTTCGGCCAAAGTTCCGAACTGAAAATGTTTGCGCTAGAAATGTCCAAAGTCAATTAAAAGCTTGGGTTGAGAACTTCCCAACAGCCAGTTAGTTCCCGAAAATAGAAACCGCGAAAGTAATGTTTTTTCAACCAAGTTAAAAAAAACATATTAGATAGCAGTCGCTACAATATTGAATAGCATTATAATATTGCAGGTAACGTATATGCTGTAGGTAGCAGTGGCGAAGGGTCCATACAAGACGATTCCCATCGGCTTACCTTTTGGAAATCCCACCCCACTGATCCACTATGCAGGTCACTACATTTTTCATCATTTTTATAGAGCGGCTTACCTTCGCCATAATTTCACCCCTCGCCACTGGTAGGTAGTAATTAGGGAAGGTTCATATTATACCAAACATTAGCAAGCGTTAGAAGCAGATTCTAATCGGCTTAATTTTGCACTACGAATACTCAATTACGACAGTCTTAAGCCGATTGATGTAAAATTACTTCGTCATGTTATATTGAGGTTAGGTCATAATAAATAATTCAATATACGTAGCATGTGTAACGAGGACATAATGACAGCATCTGGCGACATTACTCGGAGACACCGCACACGTGACGGCGACCTTTCACTGAGTGACCGATCGTTTCATTCAAACGAAACGAGACGAGCGGATCGAAGAGTGTGCGCGCGCACTTTCCTCACTCCCACCGCTGAAGGACGAATCCTTGGATCAAAAAAACTATAAGCGTGGATGCGGCACGTCTGCCCTTTACAATCCAGTTTCATCTGAGGTGAAATAACCTCAGAAATACGCTTCAGTAAAGCCCCTGGTAAATCAACTCCCACACGTAATATAATAGTCTCCTGCCCACAAATAACTGTTAGGAGAAACCAACAAGAACGTCTGCAGACGACAATAATAGGGCATGAAAAAGAAGTCATTTAAAAATGTGTTTTCTCGGTCTTCTCGGTCTCGATAGAAAACTTTGATTCTTTCGCTACCTTATTTCATTCATAACATAATATCTATGCAACATTTCTAATCCCATCTTTAGACAAGCAACTTCATACATAAAATATAAGATTTAAATTTGAACTGTAATCAATTTTGATACCTTTTTAAAACATCTTCTCATAATGTAAATATCACGCTCCCAGCCTCCCCCGCATTGCATGATTCAGGCATATTCCCATTTTTATTCCCAAACCCTTTAACACTAATGCTTTAGCCACTTTATCACAGCATAAAATATTCATCAGAAGCAAAGATGTTAGGGAGTTTTTATGGAATTACCTTTCTAAATATATGAAACCTGGTATTATTTAATGAAAAGTTTGCGTTAATCTTTACAGATGTTATAGATGTAGTATTAGTACAAACAAACAGCAGGTTTATTAAAAACCTTCGGAATTAGTTAGTCTATATACAACGTGTTACAAAATAACACCTAATGCCGAATATGGTAGATAGGGACCATCAACCTGAACAACTTTTACTATGGGACCAACTCTAAAATCGCGCAAAAATATCAGCTGTTTCATACAAAAATTAATAACGAAAATATCAAAATGTAATGAAATAAGTAGCAGCTGATTTTTTTTCGCGTTTTCAGAGTTGGTCCCATAGTAAAAGTTGTTCAGTTTGATGATCCCTATCTACCATATTCGCCATTAGGGGTAGTTTTGTACCACGTTGTAGAAATAAGGGTTGAATGAAGTCCTGGTAGAAGAATGGTTAAAGTCGGTACTTTTAATTTTAGAAGCAAGAGAAGAGTAAATTATCAAGTCTGTTAGTATCGAGTTAGTTATGTATAAAAATATTCAACGAAAATAGGGCAAACAAAATCGACTTATCCTTTGTATTTCCCTGGCTTCCTTCCTTTATTTAATAAATTACATAAAATTATTAACATCTCTTTAAGAATTCAGAGACAATAGCGAGAAGGCAACTCTCCCAACAATTTTCAAAATTAGCTCTGCTATTAGTATTACGTTTCATTTGCCATCCTCTTTCATTCTTCAGGCTTGTTATTATACCTGCTCCGAACAGTCCCGAGAAGTACTACCCATTTTTCTTCCAGATATCATAAAGATACATAATATTTCTGTGTAGATTGCAAGTGAATAAATTGGGTTTTCATTAGAAAAAAATATACAGAAAAAATTTTTACAGACTAATCTTTCCTAGAATTCCCGCTGCATCAGCATAACTATGTATAAGCATCAGTAATTCAGCATTGAGTTGTCATACAATAACATAAGTTACAACCAATAATATGTGGTGGACGTATAATTAGAAACACCAGTCGATTTTCATACAAACGAGGTAACTTTGAAGCCTTTTGGTTTTACGCTAAGAATTGACCTAGCTGTGATCTGATAATGGCTATCCAGGGAGTGAATAGAGGAGATTCAGATCGCTATACACACCCAACTGATCCGATGAGCATTCTAAGAGATATAAGGATCAGTTTTCAATTTCAGGATTTCCATACATTTTTATGCAAATTTCGCGGTATTTTTAACATATCCTTATATATCTTAGAATGCTGATCAAATAAGTTGGGTGTGTATAGCGATCTGAATCTCCTTCATTCACGCCCTGAATGGCCATCTTCTGATCACAGCTAGGTCAATCCTTAGCGGAGAACCTTTAAAATTACCTCGTTTGTATGAAAATCGACTGGTGTTTGTAATATCCGTCCACCACTGTATATTAAAACAACCATCCCAGATCAAATCTCGCTGTCGCTGACGTTGGATAGATTTAATGGGGTCGGCCGGGGGTTTCAAATGTGAGTCATTGTGTCAGGGGCGCAAATCATTCTTTGAGATGACGCTCTATGCTGTGGTGCGTTCCAAATGTGGGTCAAGTCGTGAACCATTCGGTGCCTTAACATTATCCCGCTTCACCTCGTAAAGTTCCATCCGCTCCATTCCCGACTCCCGTTTCAATGTTCAAAATTATGGGCCTTAAATTTATTATCAACTAGGGTTCTTTATTAAAAATGATGGGACCGTTAAACTAGTCCAAAATATGTATGGAACATTAACTTTAGTCAGCCTATTTCGGAAGCAGACGAACGAAGTCAAGGCTAAATCTTACAATAAGCCTACAAATTGGGAGATGCCATTATCTCGAGGCTAGCGGCGGCGCCCGTCTGGCTGCCGTCACACTCCCATGTAGCCTAGATTTTCAAATAGGTTACGGAAATCTCGGAGAATACATTTTTGTTTAAGTTCTCTCCTCGACAGTATTTCAGCTACCCTAGTTCTTTGAGTTGAGATTTTTATTCATGCTGCGGACATTTACACGAACTTTTTTCAAAGATTTTATAAAACAGTGAGTTCTAAAATAAAAAAGCTATAACTTTATATTGCTTTTAACGCTACTATTTATGTCTGTCAATTTTTACGAGAAAACAAGAAAGATGAAGGTTTTTTATCATTACTACGGCTACCTAAGATTCTACAACTACTAGGGGTAACACAATTTCTATGTGTTATTCTGTACCTACCCAAAGAAAAACTGTGCTGATCCATTTAGATTTTGCAAGTATTGAGCAATTACAATCGCCTATTGGAAATACCTACTTTTAAAGTTTAAAAACAAACACAATACGAGTACAATTGAAAAACGGAATTATTTGCAGTCGCTGAAAGTAATTTTGTGTTTTACAGGTACATTTGGCCATGCGCCAAGCAATTAATCTCCTGGATTTTTTGCCAATACCGGCCGACCTTGCAAACGATTGTTATAAGTTTTACACGTTTTAGCTAGTAATGCAGCATCTATAGAGAATTTACAACGTCACTTCTTATTACCTGCAAATCAAGAAAATCTTCTGAGAAAGTGTTCTGGAAATTAAAATGTAGATGAATTAATATATCCGCAGCACGGATTGGTCTATATAAATTCACAGAGAAACTTTCGTATCTGGCTATCTGCACTGCGGTTGATCTGTTGCCTGATCTGGATCATAGATCATCTATGATGCAAGAGTATAATTTTATACTAACAAGATTTTTCTAATACAACCCGTACATACCTAATGCTTTATTATTTCGCATCATTAGATTAGCAAAAGCTTTTTTCCATGCTGAGTTCTCATTTTTTACTACTTTAATTTGTAACTTTTTAAGAAGTCTACTTTTGATGAAATGTTGTCTAGTCAAGCTAGCAACAGAAAACTAGTGATAAATAAGAAATATGTATTGTGTAATATCGATTGACCTACTGGCCGGTCGGTTAGGATCTTAAATATCTTTAGCGGAAATAACGTCACTCCGATGAACTGCGTTTAGCGTGTTTATGATAAAATATGTCACAGGTAAGTAATAAAAAAGCTCGATAAAATCTTTAAAAAAAGAGAAAATACAGGCATGTCGTTTTGTTAACTCGATTGGGTAGGTGATCTGGTGAACTCGAGAAACTTGACTGCCTAATATCGTGTTCACCGTCAAAGGTTAAAAAAATATTTGTATTGTTTTTTTTTTGTTGCAGTCGTAATCAATCCATGAATACACATGGAATTCCTGGAATTCCAAAGGAAGAAAGGTGGGACAAAAACGCAAGGGTATTCAGTGTGATACTGGGTCAAATATGAAAGTAAAAAAATCCCCTTGACTCGAAGTACTCGATGTTTGAAATACTTTAAACGTTAACAGCTGATATTAAAACAGTTTCACAGAATATCTGTTCTGCTATGACATCATCATTAATCAGATCTAGATCTTTTTAACTGAATTATAAGCAAAATTCGCAGAAAACACAAAAAATCGTGTCCTAAAACCTGTAGCATAGGTTGGTTGTAATATTTGATGCTTCAGATAATATTTTACGATGGGCGGAGCAAAATAAACGTAACACGACTGGGGAACTACGAACTATACGGTGTAGAGACGCAAAACCTTTGAACTTTCTCATATAGTTAAGGGTGACAGTGACAGGGCAATAATAACGCTTACACGGTAGAACGACCTATCAATATAAAGGTGAACACTTGGCCGCGCCTAAGTAACTGAGAGTTTCAAAAGTCCTTCGCCGATTTTTGCAGAAAATAGTGTCAGAAATCGGTTAAAATTTTGTTGTGTCAGGAATGTATGGCATGTGTGTGCACATATGATACCTTGTTTCTATTAAACAAAATATTGTTTCAATGCTATCCTTAGGAAAGACGTAGTCAACGACACGTGTGCTTGCGATGACTCTCAGGGTGTAAGCTAATTGAGGGCCGGGGAGGGCTCTATATATAGAAAAAACCACCCGCTTAGATGCGCGTAGTTCGAGAGTGCACTCCTTGGAACTGTTAGCACCACATTTAGGACTTTATGAAAGCGCCCGCCGCAACCATTAAGGTACAAACTATTTGAGCTAGATTAATATTGATTTAATTTCAAACGCTAAGTACATGTTTAATAATCTCTCGTACGGATAAATATCGATATAACGAAATTGTTAACGAAAGGACGTTCTATTTAATTAATGTTAACACATTGTAATGACCACTGGCATTAAACAGTCGCGGGTGATGTGCTTCCTGCCACGACCATTGGGAATTTTTTCATATCTTTAGGCGGTAAAAAATAGCATGGATTTTTTACTACATATTACCTCTGTATTCAAAATTTTTACCTTCTAGATCTAAGAGATACACTGGTCGTGCTGGAAAGAATGCCCCCTAGGCCCTAACACGACCACGTAAACTTCCGTGTTATTCTTGCATTTCAAAACGGCATAAATAGCTTAGAATATTTACTATTTTTTACACCTACTTAGGAATTCCCTACTATAAGGTTCATAGATATACGAAGGTCGTGCTGGAAACAATCACTCTGCAACACGATCAAGCTTAAACTAACGGTATAAAATAGCTCAGAATGTTTACTATTTTTTACACCCATTTTGGAATTTCGAACTATCAAGATACGAAGGCCGTGCTGGTAAGATAACTTCGTATCGTGTTCTATGATCCTTTTAGTAGAAAATTCCTAAATAGATGTAAAAAATAATATAAGATCAAACGAACTTCTAGAAGTGAAGTTCGAACGATATTATATGAGTCGCTTCATACGAAAGATATAAATAAATATATAATTATTTATGGTTTACTTGTAGTACCTCCCAGGTACTTGGCAGATTCGCACTATTTTAAAGAGTATGAAAACTACTTGTTTTAGAAAAGTATCTCACCACTTCCGGTAATTACGTCACCAACACCCCACCCCAGCTTACTTGGTTACCGGTCTTGCGATCGTACCTCATTATTTTAGAGATACAAATAAATTAGCAAAACTGACTAAAGGGTACAAAGGGTGGATGGGAAGCTTATATCTTTCGTATGAAGCGACTCATATAATATCGATCGAACTTCACTTCTAGAAGTTCGTTTGATCTTATATTATATTTCGTCGCTTCATACTCAGATATAAATAAATATATAATTATTTATGGTTTACTTGTAGATGTTTAGAGATATAAGGAAAGTTTTGCTAAACAAAAGATTTTTAGAATATAATATACTTAATCAATTCAAAGCGTAATTATTTGTTCATAATGTAGATAATTATTAATTATCTCAAAATTGCAATAATGTAAGTGATTTGTTATTAGGAAAAGTAATAGTGAATTGATTATTATTCTTATTAGAAATAAAAACTATTATTTCTCAAACCTTGTTAATTATAAAATCGAGCAAATACATAAGACCTGTCCGTCCAGTCCGCTGTTCCTCCGGGCTCCGATGGTGTCTCTCTATGTATAGAGTAGAGACCCGCAGAAGCGAGATGCAGACGTGGCTGCTTGTCGCCGGTCATGAGCACTGAAAACTAGTTAAAAATTGAGAACTGGTGTGTCAGTCCCACTCTCATCGGACAACCTTTGCTTGATCTACCAATCAAATTAATTGCGACCGACGTGGCGGGTGCCTCTGTAAGTTCTATGACTAAATAAGAGATAATATATGTTAAATAATAAACTACACAGGAATGAGATTATTCATGTTATTCGGCCTTGTGTCCCTGGTCACTGACAAATAGCTCTGTAGCATTATAGCCGGACATATATTTTGATGGTCATCAAAAAAAAAGGGAAATAGGTAAGAGAGTATATAACAATGATATAGTTCACGACCTGGAGCTGAGGTTTTAATAATGTCTAAAATGGCAGTGTAGTTTTTTTTGTGTTTAGTTTATAAGTATTTTTATTTTTAATAAAAAGTATTTTTGGACTTTGTGGGTGGTACAAAGAGCCAACAAAATAAGAAGTAGGTGCCTTCGGTAGGCATAAAGCTAGATTTAACTACCTGATTATAGATTTTAATACCAATTTGAAATCTATTGTATATAACCCAATATATTGGTCTAAGAGTTCTCTTGAAAACTATTTTTGTAAGAGTTTTACGTTTTCATCAGCTCCAATCAAGTTCTGTTTCCATCCTAATAGGGACAAAGCAGGTCGAAAAGTGTTTTACAAACATTTTTAAAATTGTTCCCTTATTAAAAATATTACATTTTGAACTGAATTATGGATCAGGTTTTTGCCTGAAAAAAGATATGTTTCTAAAGATAAAGCTCGCTGAAAGTGAGACCATCATCAGCTCTATCTACGGCCGCCGCGCCGCTAGTGTCGCCTTCTGCATGAAGGCCGCGCGCCGACTGTGCGGTCTGCAAAGCTACTGATGGTGCCTGTATTGAAAATATTAAGTTTATTTCAGGTTTTATAATGAACATATACTTAGGTGCTTAACTAAAATATATTTTAGAAGAGGCCAGAGTTGAGATGGCCACGTAGAAAAAAATAAAATGACGCAAGCATTGTCATATTTTATTTTTGTTTCTACCATAACATAAGTAGGTAAAATAGATAAACAGAGGATGAAAAAAAGTATATATACATACAAACTACTACTACTAATTTATATCGGAAACAAGATCAAAGAATATATATACTTTGATCATGTAGGTACCTAATCTACAATTTGGCCGTGGTGCGGGACGTAAAGAAATCAACCTAATTTGAAACATCAATTAATATTTCAGAGAATGCAAGCTCAGACAATGACCACTCTGTTTCAGTGTTTAGTTTTCTTGATTTTTAATCAGCACCGCGAGTTTTTCTCGTTTTTATGTACGGTTACGAGACGTATGCTAACCTTATGATTACGGCTATGGCACCACTGCCAAATTATGGTAGATTAATTATTAAGATGAGGGCAATGCACCCTATGAAATAAATTAACCATGAAATGAAATGAATGGCTGTTGTATTATTTTGTCCTAATAATACTAAACAATTAGACTAGATTATGGCAAATGTTTTGATGTCAAAAGGACTGCTAAAATTGCTAGTTTAGTGAAAATTTATATTTCAATGGTAATGGTCTTATACTTATTATACACCCAATGTTCAAATATTGTGAAAATGTTTTGTAACCATCGGGTTATATATTTTTAAATTATCTCAGGAATATTTATTACGGTATCATGATCACTATTTCAGTATGACATTCCAAAGTTAAGAACTTGTCTATCTTAAACCTTTGTGTGTAGCCAACTATAATACTTTGTAGCTGGGCAAGCAGCTGTAATGTTCTAAAAATATTTAAGAATTTTCTTATGCTACACTGTAATTGAATTTCTTCAAGAAATGATACCTACCTACGTAGGTAGGTATAAGTCTAAGACCTAGCACATCTGCATAATGTAGGCTTTAAGACACT
The DNA here is from genome assembly GCA_943789525.1 of Agriphila geniculea. Classification (NCBI taxonomy): domain Eukaryota; kingdom Metazoa; phylum Arthropoda; class Insecta; order Lepidoptera; family Crambidae; genus Agriphila; species Agriphila geniculea. Next base: position 15,316,628 of record OX038887.1, on the reverse strand, counting down.
CACAGAATAATTTATTAGAAAGTCAAAGTCTTTTTTGATACTTAAACTTAATACAGTACTATACGAGTACATATGTTCTCTAAATTAACACAACTCTTAGGGAAGTTTATCTTACTGAGACATGAACTTATTGAAAGCCCGATGGCATGCTTGACTGTCAAAGTACTTGTATTAAGATATTCAAATCATAAAAACTTTTATTTTTAAATAATAACTAGCAAAAATTGCATTGTAAAATGCTAAAATTCCAAAATTAATCTTAAAAAAAAAACTCATTATTTTTTGATACTCACAGGGGCAAATAAATAAAGAAGTTTATTTCCAATCAATGTTACACAGTAAGTACATGTTGTGTTATTAGCTTATCAGTCAGCAATTTACATGCAGTTTGATAATTTTTTATCTTAAATTGATGTTTAAGATGTTTAAAGTAAAGATGTACTTAGTTTAAACTAATCTAAAGTAATACTGGTCAGATGCTATGAATTATTTTGTCACTATTGAACTTACTAAGTAAATGACAAAATATACAAAAATTGACCTTTAGACAGTTGAAATTTTTGAATTGCCCCCAATTCTAATCATATAAGATTTTATATAATATGTAGTTATAATCATGTTCTGTCTTTAGAACACTATATAAACGTTTGGTAACTTTATCAGCAAAGGGCAACATCCCATTTTAGTTCAATCTTTACTATTAATATTGGTTATTTTAAATAAGTATTAAAGTACTGAATGCAGCCAGCATGTACCTTATTTAGAATGATGTGTCGTCTAAGGGGCACCCTTGGATGCACTCTATCTACGATGCGACGGCGGAGGCTGTAGAGTTGATCGAGGAAGCCTCTGGCTGCTCCGGTTGTTGTAGCGGTTTGCTAGGGGTCTCTGGACGCCTCCTCGCTTCCCCCCCCCTTTTTCGTCGAGCGAGAATCAGCCAGTGACTGGCCCAGTTGACCTGGTTGCTATTTATGGCACGACCTGAGTCATGAGTCGACGTGTTCACATTTTTGTGGTTTTGGATTGTAACCCCGTCTTGCTGGCCTTAGTTTTAGTTTTATCGAACAACCTGCTGCCGAAAAGTTTGACTTTCCTAATAATCTTGGATAACTTACGAAACTGATTTATCCAGGTTAGGCATTGTATGTTTTTTACAATGGAAGTCGCTCCAGAAGCGACATTTAAAGGCAGTTACTTTGCTCGCTTTTTATTAAGGCGGTCATCGCCTGACTTAACACGGGAATATCAATGCCCAGTTGTTGGCTAGGTCAGACCCTGGCGTAACAACAGAAATCTAAATTATGATTTAAAGATTAGCGAGATTAGCTACGATACCCTCTATAGATGCAGATGCATCATTAATAGCTCTTTGCAGCTATGGATCTAGCTTTATCTACCTGAGGAGGTGAAGCCTTTTGAGAAAGTTGTTCGAGTGTCGGGGTTGAAGTTACAGCTAAAATGTTTTTATAACTGGTTCGGTTAGAAATGTAATAAGACAAGCTTCTCTTAATCGGAGTACTCAAAATAGCCGCTTGTTTTGCATGAAGGCACAAGTGCCTAATCAAAATCTGTCAAACAGATCAGTGTTTAAACGCCACGTGTTGACTCGCAGTCAACCCCTAGGCGATATTTTAGCCATTGTGTTAGCTCGCGGCTAACCCCTAGGCAAAGTTTGCTACTTGTGTTAACTCACGGTTAACCCCGAGCATGGATACTTATAAAGCAAAACAAGGGCCCTACCGCGCATGTGCCACGGTGTTTAATAAACGCCATATTGTGTTGACCCGCAGTCAACCTCTAGGCGGCATTTTAGATGTATATGAAATTCAATATTAATAATATTATATTTTAGCCATTGTATTAGCTCACAGATAGCCTTTAGGCAAAATTATGCTATTTGTGTTAACTCACGGTTAACCCCTAGCATAGACACTCATTGTAAAGTAAAGTTTCACTTACCTTGTAAATTCTCATATTACCGAACTTTCTTCATGATAATAATTTTTCTTTTCGTTTTATTTAAATTCATAAAAAATACTTTTTGAAATTTAAGTAGACTGTAGAAATACAACACTTTGGCGTGGTGAGTGAGACGTGCGAACACTGCCGCGCACCAAAAAAGAATGAGGTACGATCGCAAGACCGGTAACCAAGTAAGCTGGGGTGGGGTGTTGGTGACGTAATTACCGGAAGTGGTGAGATACTTTTCTAAAACAAGTAGTTTTCATACTCTTTAAAATAGTGCGAATCTGCCAAGTACCTGGGAGGTACTACAAGTAAACCATAAATAATTATATATTTATTTATATCTGAGTATGAAGCGACGAAATATAATAAATATTCTAAGCTATTTTATGCCGTTTTGAAATGCAAGAATAACACGGAAGTTTACGTGGTCGTGTTAGTTAGGTGGCATTCTTTCCAGCACGACCAGTCTATCTCTTAGATCAAGAAGGTAATTTCAATACAGGGGTAATAAATAGTAAATCCATCCAAGCTATTTTTTGCCGCCTAAAGACATATCTTTATGATTTTAACTCATAAGAAAATCATCAAAAGTCGTGGCAGGAAGAACAACAGTCGCGGTTTCGTTAAAATCGGTTCATTCATTTCGAAAAATAAGGACTTGAATATTTGTATGAAATGCCGTTTTTGTCAACGCCTTTTGGAGATAAAAAGTGATCTCAGTGGATAATAATACTATGTAGGTATGATATCACCTTCTCTGTGTTTAACAAGAAATAGTATATGTGTATTACATTAGGCTCTTACTATGCTTAAGATTAGAGTTCAAATTCCAATGAGCCTATTAAACAACAGCTAAACACCATATGGCTCATAAATGAAGTAAGTTATTAGTCTCAATTATCAATACAAGTGGCTGTCCAAAAATAAAACTTCATTTATCATGGACTCACACACAGGGGAAAGAAGAGGCCAGTGTTTCTGTCTTTATCACTTTGAACTAACACCAGTCTGCAGTATAAACAAAATTATAATACTGAATGTTTTCTAAAATGTTAATTTCGGCATAAAAGCGCTTTCTCTGCAAAAATACCTAAATATAGAATATTTTACATTTACATATAATAAAGTAGGTAGCACATATTTAATTAAAACTTACCTACTTCAATTTTATCAGGTAAAAAACATTTTTTGAAATGCAAGTTAGAACTAGTTATGTCACAGAATATTATAATAGTTCTAACGTACAGAAGCCCATCCAAGCAAGGACAAATAATAAGCTACTCTTACTGCAAGGCAATAAACAAAGCAGGTACACTTTCAAATTGCACAGGGCTGTGTGCCTTATATTATGAGCACCTACGAAGTACCTTTCTTTCTGTCGGGTAGCTCTGTCTCATCCGATACAACTTGTGAATTGTTAAGGTGGCTGCTCGCTACTTACCAAAATCATAGAAAACATCTGTTATTCCGATGAATATACAATGAAAAAATTACTAATTTAAAATAAAATAACTCTACCTACTAAATGAGCTAAGCATATGTATTTCTAAGTAGTTAGTTAAGTTATTACTTACTTAGTTACTTGTGTGAAAATGATATTATTTTCGAGTAATGTTAGGTGATGTATAAAGTTCGGGATGATTTACATAAAAAGTAGGAAAGAATTAAGAACTGACTTGTTCGTGTCGTTCGAGGGCACGTGTCAGCGTAGTGATATCCCTCGACAATGGCTCGACTGAGAGAGCCACAAGCAGTAAGCTAATATAAAAGTTTAAGTAGAGAGTGAGCCCCCCTGGTTAAGTTAGAAGTTTATAAAGAGTTGGGTGAAGATTGTTTACCAAATAGATAAGACAAAGACAAGTAAGGATGAACGGACTTATACATAAACCATTTTCCGCCCATGACTTAGTCTGCATGGAATCTTTGACTGGGATAGAAAGTATCCTAAGTTCTGTATAATCTGTGTGCCAAACATTCAAATCCATTCATTCAACAATCATCCAAACTTTCACATTTATAGTATTATAATAAATAAGGCAAATAAATAAGGCTTACTAAGCAGAGTGTGGGTCACGTCACGTAAAGTGGGTAAGAATGTAAATAAAAAAGGCTTACTAAGCAGAGTGTGGGTCACGTTCGCGTAATGATTGCAACTAGGAGCTAGGAGCAACAGTAGTACCTACCTAATTAAACTCGTTACATTTTCTACACAACTGCCGAGTCGTTCACGTAATATAAGTAAACATATTTTTTGTTGTAAGCATAACAAAAAAATATGAACCAGTAAATGCCAATCAAGAAAAATAAGATATTAGAGATATGAGCCTTCAAAACTTACCTTCAAACTCCTCAGAATAGGTCAACTTCACTGATCTAACGCAGTTTCTTTTAAAATATGCAATTAATTATGATTTCCCGTGAAAATCTCACGTAAAATTGTCTTGTTTAAATAAAACACAGCGATTTTCAGATCAATACTCACACAAGAAAACAATTCATTCGCTCACATCACAAATCACAATGCACAACGAAACGAAACGAAACGTCACGTCAGAAACCAACCCACCCACAGAACCATAGAATACATTTACTCTAGCGACACAGAATACTATTAGGCCGGCCGGCCACATACAGAGGATATAGTACGAGTTGGTTTTTTGTTTTAACTTCACTTTGCGAATAGTTAACTATCGTCTTCTCTCTTTCACTCGTTCACTCACCCGCTCGCATGATTTTCTCTCTTTCACTAGATACTATTCGCAAAGTGAGGTGAGAAACACAATCAGGCCGGCCACACACAGACGTAATCACGTAACGGCACATTGATTATCTAAAAAGAAACTATTTAGCGACCGGTTTCATTCCACATACATTGCTACTTTTCTTTGGTATGTTTTTTTTTAATCCAAAAAGAAGTAGCAATGGATCGCTATCATCTATGAATTGCAACCGCTCGCTAGGTGGTTTCTAATTAGATAATCAGTCCGCAGAATTCCGAACGAAATTTCGACAATGTATGAAGATTCCGTACGGAAAAAACACGCTTGTGTGTGGCAGGCCATAGATTTTGTATGCAGCTGCTGCGTTCGGAATCACCTATGTACGGAATTCCGTAATGAGATTCCGTCTGTGTGTGGCCGGCCTTACTCGTACTAGGCACTCTGACGGAATCCCGATTCGGAATTCCGAACGGAATTTCGACAGTGTATGAAGATTCCGTTCGGAAAAATCCCGCATGTGTATGGCAGGCCCATAGAATATGCAGTTGTTGCGTTCGGAATCACGTATGTACGGAATTCCGTAACGGGATTCCGTCTGTGTGTGGCTGGCCTTACTCCTAGAACCAACCACAGTGAATGTGCGATTTTATAATTCTCGACGGCCCGGCACGGCACGGCCCGGCACGGCACGGCTCGGCACGGCAGCGGCGACACCGAAAGACGCTTTTATAATTGCTGCCGTTGCCGGCCGTTGGATGTTCAACACAGAACACTCATAGCGAAGAAGTTACTATTTGTACATTGTACAGTAGTGTCGTGGTACCTACTTTTTACTTTAGAATATAGGTAATATAAAGAATAAAAGTTGACCTTCTCTCTCTAGATATTTGTTATCTTTATAATTAATTCATAAAATAATAGTTTACCAATTATACAACGTGTAACAGAAAGGAGGTATCAACTCGAAAGGAAGTCAATGTACTCGTGAATCTGAACACTTCCAACAGTTTTCTGTCCAACAGATTTCAAATCGAAAATACAATTTTGGACTCTCCATAGAAAATTTGAATTTGCCGCCAACATTTTATATAGGGAGGGACTTTCAAAAAAATTTTTTGTCTGTTGGAAGTTTCACGAGTACATTGACCTCCTCTCGGGTTGATACCCCCTTTTTGTTACACGTTGTTTAATGATTATATTACAATGTAGGTAGGTAGTAGGTACTTACTTAAATGATAAATAAATCTTTTAAAAATCAAAGAATATATTATATGTAGCTGGTTTTCATTACGTACCTACTTACCAAGATAGGTAGGCATCTACACAACACATTATTTAATTAAGTAGGTAACTACCTACTTAAGTAATATCTAGGTAATTATTTGTTGAGATAGGTGACAATATTTAACTTTGGTAAGTCCCCTATTAACGGTGTTTCCACCGCTGTAAGTACCTAGATATCTTTCCGATCAGTATCGAAATAACTGTTTGTCGGAATATTACCTATTTGTTGATTTTGATGTTGTTTGTTTCCACAATCATACATAGGTACATGGCATGCCAACAACAACACATTAACGATATTACGCTAATATACTGGTTGTGCCCTTTATACACGCTGTATATTCTTTGCTCTGGACTCACACTCACACATATGAATCCTTGTAGCTACGCACTACATCGTAAAAGTTCGACGGCAGCGTAGGATTTGGCCGGCACGGCACGGTTTGCCGGTGCCGTTGAGGAAATATAAAAGCGTCTCCATATGAGTCCATACATTTCACTTCCCTGTTGTGCCGTTGGACGGCTGCCGGGCGGTGCCGTGCCGGGCCGTTGAGAATTATAAAAGCGCACAATAAGGCCGGCCACACACAGACGGAATCACGTTTCGGAATCCCGTACGTACGTGATTCCGTACGTACCATGGGCAACGGCGTCGCTTAACCACTGCTAAGGTTATAATCGCTTGCACGCCGCGCCCTCTGTCAAATACGTTTAGTTCGTGCAGGGGCGATACGCGCGCACACTAATTTTGTTGCAAACTGGTCAAGCGACGCTGTTGCCCATAGTACCACACAGACAGCCTGTTTTTTTCGTCCGGAATCACGGCTCAGTCAGACGCTAGACTTTGATGAGTAAACACTGAGCGAAAATGAATTATTTTGACGACGATGTACTATTTCGATAGTGATTTCGCTTTTACTTTACCTGTGCAAAAAAAATGCGTTGGAACCTTGTCACTTTAACATCCACGTTGATTGACGTATTCCGCAACTAAAATGTCATGAAACAAGAAAATTCTAATAGGTCTGTATAATTTATAATCTAATATTATAAATTATTGATTATTATTTTCAATAAGATAGGGTCTAGGTATATAAAAAAATTACAATTGTTTTTCATTTTTGAGGTTAAAATTATGCCCGCCAGGCGCATTACCAATTGACGGGGATAGTAGTAGAAATATAAACTTGGCTTCAAGTCTTTTGGCCAAGTGCGGTCAGTAGGAGTCTCTGAAACTCCTGATAACGTAGGTAGTATTAAGATAACTCAGCTAGGAAGGGACGTTCACTTTCCCGCAGTATCCCATCTAATCCCCAGAAATTCTTTATTCTGAGTGATCGGTAGTAATATTAATTTTTAAAAGTTGATGACGCAAACTCAAACTACAGCCTGTAGCAATATGCTACACTCATAGACTTTGGCTACACTACAGCCTGTAGCAATATGCTACACTACAGCCACTGAATTTAATTTCAGTAAGTAAGAAACGTCAACATAAAATCTAATTAAATAATGAACTAGGTTCATTCTAGTTTCTCGAAGTTTCATGCTATACCGTATGGAAGACATGACGTCAAGGTTTTGCCTGAAAACTTATCTTAAAAAGGATCGGTGACTTTCAGCTGTTATACTGCCTATACTATAAGTTATATTTAATAACAATATTGTATATATATATATATATACAATATTGTATGTATATTGTTGCTATATCTTTATATATATATATATATATATATATTTGTATCTTTCTCACGAACGAACGAACAACAAACAACGAAAACGTATTGTAACACTAAAGAAAGAGGTAGGTAGCAATAAGCCGTCATGTCAGTTAAGGACCTTTTTTCAATCTTCACTATGACACTGGCCGTGCAATCTCCATTGGGGGTATAAGCTTCTTGCGGAAGCTCTAACGCCGTTCCAAACATTAGGGTGGGTACCGACTTAGGTTCGCGAACCTCCGCGCTCCGCGAACCTAGAACAGTGATCCATAGCAAAAACAAATATTTTTACTTTGGCTACAGTGTGTGCCTGTGCGAACCAGCTTCTCATACGAGTTCCCTCACGTACACACCTCGGCGCCCTGTTCCAGCAGAGGATAAACGATATTTTCGGTGCAGGTTCGCGGAGCGTGGAGGTTCGCGAACCTAAGTGGGTTCGCGACCCTTAGAGCGTGACGTTCGGTTGTTACACCTTTCCCGTTCCAAACGTCAGAGCGTTGCAACCAAACAACTATCAAAATTGATGGTTGTAAAACGCTCTGACGTTTGTCTATAGAAAAACTGTCAATGTCATTTAACATTATTTTGTATTTTGATGTTTTTGTGTATAATTTTCAAATAAATCATAGTAGCTTCGTAGAAAAACAGTTTTTATTTGATTTTGAATAAAGGAAAGTTTAAATTATTCCTATTCCAAGTGGAAAAGGAAGACTTTGTATTGACATTGACATTTAAAGTTCTTGGTCGTTCCTAACCTTAGAGTGAGTTAAAAAACAACCGTTTGGTTGTTTTTTAACTGCACTCTAACACAGGCGGGCTGAGTATCTAATTAGAAACCACCTAGCGACCGGTTGCAGTTCATAGATGATAGTGATCCATTGCTACTTCTTTTTAGACTAAAAAAAACATACCAAAGAAAAGTAGCAATGTATGTGGAATGAAACCGGTCGCTAAATAGTTTCTTTTTAGATAATCAGGGTGCCGATTGCACTAAACTTAAGGATCGCCTAAGTCTGTTCCTAACTACAACACGACCAAATTAAAACGGTGTCAAACTTAGCGGTCATGTAGCTGTCATTCGCCTACTTAACTTGGTCGAGTTGTAGTTAAGAAAAGACTTAGGCGGTTCTTAAGTTTAGTGCAATTGGGTGTAAGCCTCTGAACGCAACCCTGTGTTTGGTTGAAATGTATCTAATCTGTGGCTATGTCATTTTTTTTTCGTGTTCTATTCGTTCTATCTAATCTGTGCTCACGTTCGAGTGTGTGTGTCACAGAGAATTTATCGCGATTCTTTTACGAAAAGAAAAGAATTATCAAATCTTGAAATGTATAAAGTTTTTATTTCCTATATCCATTATGTTTTGCATTACTAAACTCGTGCAAGTGACGTTTAGTGGATTTGGAAGAGAATAGTGACAAAATTTGTATGTTTTACTAGTTCAATATGAATTGCCACCAAGTACTAAGTGGTGCCTGTAATTCAGGAGATCAATGTTTTGCCGTCGGTTCGGTGGAAGGAATACCTTTCACAGTAAGTGTATTAACTGTCAGTAGTTTACTGGTTGTCGACGGCCATGTCCTTCCTAGTCTCGTGATCACGGAACTAAAATGTCCCTGCAGCACTGCTGACAGGAAAACCTAATTTAGCGTACTGTGATAAGCCTAGTGCGATTTTCGTTGATCAGTTAGTATTGTTATCATCTTTTAAGCCATTGTTGTCTGTACATTTCCATTAGCAGCATTGGCCCATATAGGTACATGGAGAGCAGTTTCCTTGAACACTAATTTGCATTGGTCATCTAAAATTTGAATAATAATATCAGCTATCACATCTGTAGACATTGTTATTAAACTTCATTATTTTATGAGCTATTGTTATTTTTCTACATACTGAGTGAAGATAAAAGATTTGTGTGACACTCAAATGCAAATTGTTTGTTAAATTTAAAAGAAAATAAAAGTAAAGCTTTAAAAGCATTAGGTATTTATTTTTGAAATCTATTTTGAACTTTCTCCAAGTATCATTTGCTTTTAAATAGACTTAAATGTTTTATCACTTGGTTAATTGTTCAGTTTACAGTTACCTACATCCCTATCTTTTTATAAGTAAATAGAAAGTTTTCTATATGTAAATATTTAGTGATTTTGTGAACTCTTGCATAACCGTTACAGATAAAAAAACTGGGTATTGGTTCTCTAAAGTTATGTCATTGATAACTATCAGACACTCTTTTTCATTCAATTATTTAATTTTATTCACAGAGGTTTATGCAACATTTATTTGTCAGATATTGATATGACCCAATTTGTTCTAGGCTTATGCTGCAGGATGTAACATTGTGATTTTAGCGTCTAATTTTGAGAGAGTACAAATAATACCAGGAGCTATCCACGGATATGTCCGTATTGGCTCGTTGGACTGCAGTACAGACACAGGGAAGATTGCAGCCGCTTACGGTGCAGAAGTGTGCATATTTGAACCGACACCTTTGATACATTCTGCTGCTACTACTCATGTAAGTATTGATAATTTTCTTTTGTTAAATTAAAAAAAATAAGGTTTGGCTACAATTCTTTACCATCATGTAACACTAACAACATTACCATGTATTATTAATTAACTTAATAAAATTAACTTGTATGTTATTAATATTTTATAGGTAAATATTTTGGTTCTAGTGTTGTTAGAATATAAGAAAATCTAATAGATATCAGAGTTAAGGCATAGAAATACACCCTTCAAAACTGAGTACCTACCACTGTGTGATTTTCATACAAACATGCTCACTTCGCATAAATAAAATAAGTACATGTATCACTGCAATGTGTTTTATGTCGATGGATAGACCAAATGTTCCTCTCTGAAATAATCATTTTAAATAACTACAAAAAATTATCCATTTTAAACATACAAAAGAATAACATTGATTGAAATTCCAAACAAAGTTATGGGGAATGCAAAAACAGTCTTTTATTTTGATGAAATTGAGATGTTTTTAGGGTTCCGTACCAAAATGGTAAAAAAGGAACCCTTATGGTGTGACTCAGTCTGTCTGTCTGTCTGTCACAGCTGGATATCTCAAGAACTACTAATGGTATCAACTTGAAATTTAGAATAGTTTGAGATGCCATTTGCCCAACTATTTTGCAAATAAGAAATAAATAAAAAAATAAATACCTTTTTTACAACAGGGACTGAAAAGGGGTCTTAAAATTTTTAAGTGGAGCTACTAGGGCATGTAGGGTATCATATGAAAGAGCGCCGTTTGCACGTTTTTAATCATTTTTTCTTTTTGTTTTAGGCTGCATAGTTTTCGATTTATAATGAAAAATGTAAAAAAAAATACCGTTCCCCCCTTATCTCCGAAGTTTGCGAAGAGAAAAATCTGAAATAATTCTATGTGATAGCACTTTATATAAAGATTACAGGAAAAATAAAACGTCTCAATATAGCACACTTTTTTAAAAAAGTTAACATTAGTTCCACTATCGGTCAAGAGATGGCGCTGACCTAAAACTGCAATACTAATTTTATTATTCTACTCTGCAGTATGGTTTAATGGTGCAATTATGATGGTACGGAATCCTCGGTGCGCGAGTCCGACTCGCTCTTGACCGGTTTTATTTAAGATGGTTGATGCTCATTTGATATTCGAACAATTTGTTCTTTCCATCAACATTAAAACTCATTGCAGCAATACATGTACTTTTTAGGGTTCCGTACCAAAATGGTAAAAAAGGAACCCTTATGGTGTGACTCAGTCTGTCTGTCTGTCACAGCTGGATATCGCGAGAACTACTAATGGTATCAACTTGAAATTTTGTATGGTTTGAGATGACATTTGCCCAACTATTTTGCAAATAAGAAATAAATAAAAAAATAAATATCTTTTTTACAACAGGGACTCTAAAGGGGTCTTAAAAATTTGAAGTGGAGCTACTAGAGCATGTGGGGTATCATATGAAAAAACGCCGTTTGCACGTTTTCAATCATTTTTTCTTTTTATTTTAGGCTGCATAGTTTTCGATTTATAATGAAAAATGTAAAAAGAAAAATACCGTCCCCCCCTTATCTCCGAAGTTTGCAAAGAGAAAAATCTGAATTAATTCTATGTGATAGCAGTTTATATAAATATTACAGGAAAAATAAAACGATGTCTCAATATAGCACACTTTTTTAGAAATTATCAAATTTCTAAAAAAGTTAACCATAGTTCCACTATCGGTCAAGAGATGGCGCTGACCTAAAACTGCAATACTTATTTTATTTTATATTTAATATTATACTCTGCAGTGTGGTTTGATGGTGCAATTATGATGGTACGTAACCCTCAGTGCGCGAGTCCGACTTGCTCTTGACCGGTTTTATTTATCTGTGAGAATGTAAAGTGAGCATGGCTGTATGAAAATTACACAGTGGTTATTAGTTTTAAAGGCCAGTGTAGTAAGTTATCCAATGTTTTTTGACAATTAATACTTATTGGATTTGGTTTTGATGAATGAATGAATACCTTGCAATTATAAAGCTATGGGCTTAATTAATTGATTTTTTAATACAAGATCTTGATTATTCCGTAGTTGTTAATAAATTATCTGGCACCACTTGATATTGGACCCTGAACAAACATAATATTTTATGTAGTTTGAAAGAGCTAAAAGTATATGATAGCAAACAGCAAACTTTGATTAGATAATGTTTTACCAATTTTCAATACATTCATTCTTATCTACTAGAGATTATTAACCTTATTGTCAAACTGATGATTTATTGGTATAATTTTTTTTAATATTTCCTATTTGGTCTATCTATTAAATTGCAACAGAAAGGGTCTGGGACTTTGTTGTTCTTTGGCATAGATAAATCTAAATATATATTTAGATAGTAAAGATATATTTAGTCTCTTAGCCAAAAGGCTAGATTAGTCAGTTAGCCTTTTATATAAAAATATAAAAGGCTAACTGACTAATCTATCAACGCATAGCTCAAACTACTGGACGGATCGAGCTGAAATTTGGCAAACTAATAGTCATTAGGAAGTAGACATCCACTAAGAAATGATTTTGAAAAATTCAACTGCTAAGGGGGTAAAATAGGGGATGAAAATCCGTCAGTTTCGAAGACAAGATCTTTCATGTTCAAGCTGAATATTGAAAATTAAGTTTTTACCTGCCTCAGCGTATTTGGTAATTTCACTCCCGAAGGAGTAAAAAGGGGGATGAAGTTGTAAATGGAAAGTTGTTCATTTTCAAAGTAAAAGGCTTATGATTGGAAACTAAAAACAAATAAGCAAACACAACCTCATAAGGGGTTATCGGATCGGATCGAAATTAAAACAAAATACTTATCCTGGTTAAAGGATTCCTAAGGATTTTCTCAAATGTCCACGCGGACGAAGTCGCGGGCGGAAGCTAGTTATTTATGAAAGAGAAGATGGTAAGTATTAGTCAATTTTATTATAATTTCTATGTTCTGTTCTAAATATGTTAGTGCAGCAAATTCAGTAAGCAACTCATGTGTAGCAGTTGCATAATGCATTGCATGACAATACCTAATGTATTGTAATTTTCTTAGAATGTGACAATGTTTAGCGTCTGTACAAAGAGGGTTGATTATGCATACTACACAGTTTATTTTTTAATTTATTTAACAAAATAAAACATTACTTATATCACTGATAAGTATTAAGAACATACATAGCTAGTAAGTTCAAGAAAAAAATATTTTAGGATCAGTTAAACATCTGTATTAGTCCAATCAACGGGGCTTATGCAACCCGAATAATTCTTCCGTCTATGAAATTTGGCATGTGATGAAGTTAGGTAATACAGATTACAGATGAACAATAATCCAATAAATTTTGTTACGAGAAGTTAGGTATTTTTACCTAAACATGAAAATCGCTTATATCTCTCTGTGAATATTTCCTCGGGCTAAAATACTTTCTGTATACGTACTTGTGTATTAGTTAGAATAAGTATGTAAAAGAATCCAATATTTTTTCGATTTCGGAGATACTCCAAATTTAAATTTTAATATTTTACAATATATCTTTTCTTGATAAAAATATCTGCTGATTATTATTTTTAATATGTTTTTATATCCTTAAATATATAGCTTTGTTCAGTAAGTCAATTAATTTTCTTCTTTAATCATATTTTTTTTATTTTTTGGTCTTAAGAGGTAATGTGAAAAATAGTCGGTCCATTTTCATACATTTATGTATTAATATGATTAAAGAAGAAAATTTGTTGGCCTACTGAACAAATCTATATATTAAGGGTATAAAAAAATATTAAAAAATAATAATCAGCAGATATTTTAATCAAGAAAAGATATATTGAAAAATATTAAAATTTAAATTTGGAGTATCTCCGAAATCGAAAAAATATTGGATTCTTTTACATACTTATTCTAACTAATACACAAATACGTATACAGAAAGTATTTTAGCCCGAGGAAATATTCACAGAGAGATATAAACGATTTTCATGTTTAGGTAAAAATACCTAACTTCTCTTAACAAATTTTATTGGCTTATTGTTCATCTGTAATCTGTGTTACCTAACTTCATCACATGCCAAATTTTATAGACGGGAGAATTTTTCGGAAGTCTCCATACAACAAATATGCTCATTGATTGGACTATATGCAATAATTACACTTTCATAGATTTTAGTTCGGTGCATAAACTAAATTTTCATATATGTATTGGCCTGCCAAAGATAAGATATTTATTTCTTTAAACATAAGTCATTTATTAGGTACGCACCACATCACGGTAAGTTAAACAGTTGAACTACGAATACAGCTCTTATTACGTACGGCATAAAGGCGGTCTCAAGGTTAACATGTATAGATTGACGTGTCGTTGTCTGTACATAGATTTTTATTGTCGATTCCGTTTTTCGAAAAAAAACCTATTTCAGGCATTGCGAAAAATAACACAAACGCGAGTTCTACAGTTCACAAAGCTACTAGTATCAGTGGTTGCTCGCATTACTTAATAATAATCTATGAATATGTGCGTACGCAATAGCACTGGTAACAATGCGTATGTAACAAACACGTCACTTCATTAGTTATGGCCTTCGAAGTGCGTCTAATAAAACGATAATTGATAATTATATGGAGCATAATGGTTAAGATAAATGAAATATAGGTTCCGACTGACTGATTTAGTGTAAAGTTTACTTGGCTCCTGTCGTACATACTTATCTTGTGTAGTTACTACTTAAATGATGCCGCGAAACAACCGCGAAATGGTTGTAAACGCAATTCTGTCAGTCCAACCAATTGATCAAGCGTTTGCCACATTAAAGTTAGCTCTAATTCCATCCTTTGATCTATTATCCAATTCTGTACATCATGTAACTTCTTGAGTGCATATTCTGTGTTATTATAAGTAACACTTTTATATACGCTCTTAGGTTCTTTATTAAATGAGTTAATTACTTATACTATTTTTTTTCATTGCCAGGGTCTTGAATATCGCTGGGTGCAAACTGGAAAGCTGCAGGCAGATGGTCCGATAACCGCTCTTTCTTGGAACCTCGAAGGCACTAGACTATTGACTGGTGGCAAAATATTGCAACTTTGGCACCAGGCATCGCTGTACCAGGATGATAGCCAACGTAAGTAGCTTCCTAAAGTTAGAAAATAGCGGTATACTCAACGCGGAAGTACTGACTTCATCTCATATGTTGTTTTAATATGCAATCCCTGAGGAACTCGTTACGCTTTTAACTGGCTTTATAACTGATCATAGTGTTGACAGAGTGACTAAAACTATATTTATAAAAAAAAACATAAAACTTTTATTCCAAAACAAATAACATGGTAAATTAAGTATTCCACCCATAAAATAAATTGAATAAACCGTTAAAAAATTCACATTAGTATGAAATAGGCAGAGATATTCGTAAAATAAATATGTCGGATGTATTTTTTCTAGATTATAAAAAAAGATCTACTGACCCGAACTTTATGTAAATTCAGTTACCTCGAGAGTACCCTTTCAAACAAAAAAACACTTGGTGAACAAACATAAAAGAAAATAGACCCAAGTAATATTCTCATTTCTAAAATAGCAAGGCCTCGCCCATCCTCGATTTCGAGCACTAATTCCCTATTGGGAATCCAATCAAGGTCACCACGGTAAGCTAACCAAGTAACCACTAGCCTAATAATAAATTTACTAACATCCACCATCAAAATAACATTTCATTTCGCTTACAAACTAAACTAATAAATGTTTAAACGAACTTTAACTAAAGCCTTTTATCAGTGATAAACTCATCATAGTGTAAAAGCATTTTTAAATTCCCGAAAATTCCATATAATATAGATATTAAGGCTCGGTTATGTGGAAACATTTGTCTCTGTCTTTTTCTTTACGTGTAAAGAGTGTGGAAAATACCCTTGCACTTTTCCAATTTTTTTCGTTGTTTTTTCATAATTATCTTTAGCACAATTATCTTTCTTGAAAAAAAGTTAGAGCAACTTCAGTGTTTTTTCGATTTTGATGATATTCTGATTTTTAGGGTTCCGTACCTAAAGGGTAAAAACGGGACCCTATTACTAAGACTCCGCTGTCTGTCTGTCTGTCACCAGGCTGCATCTCATTAACCGTGATAGCTAGACAGTTAAAATTTTCACAGATGATGTATTTATGTTGCCGCTATAACAACAAATACTAAAATCAGAATAAAAAAATTATTTGAGTTACCATACACCTATACCTACCATACAACAAACGTGATTTTTTTGCCGTTTTTCGTACGGAACCCTTCGTGCGCGAGTCCAACTCGCACTTGGCCGGTTTTTTTTTACAATCATCTGTGAGGTTTATACGCAATTTAATACTTGTAGCTACTAGATAATCTCTCTTTTTTTGTGGCTACAACTTTACGTTTTCTATATAAAAATATGGCCCGCGCAAACCATGTTTTCCTATCATGGACCCTTAAATAACAGTGCGTTTTATTTGGTTGTACTGATAAATAGTAAATTGATTGCAGTGCAGTCAAACACTGGTGCAATATGTACGCAATCAACTGGATCCCAATAATAACCAACTATCTGCTGTTTAGATATTGAGAAGGAAAAATCACACGTATTTGGGTGGCGTATACTTATTTGATTACTTAGTTTTTATGTTTTACTAGCTTCCGCCCGCGACTTCGTCTGCCTGGATATTAGAGAAAATCCTTAGGGAACCTTTTAACAGGATAAATAGTTTTCTATGTTTTAATATCATCAATGGTAGAATTTTTAAAAACGCTGAGATACATAGGTATATTATCATATTAATTTTAGATCGTCAGCCTAACTGCAAAATTTTAAGATCCTAGCTTTGAAACTGAGGGACTTTCATAGAATCTTTCATCCCCTATTTCATTTAGGAATGGAATTTCCAAAAATTCTTCCTTAGTGGATGCATACCAGCGAACTAAAACTATGGAATAAGCATTCTGCTCGAAAAATGGCACCACACGAAAAGTACAACTAAGTGGATAAAGCTAAAAATGCTGGCATTCAATTATGTAGCACAAAGCGTCTGAACACTGGTAGCTTATTAGCGACCATAATTTGTAAACTCATAGAAATTTTCTATACTTAAATGAAAAAAAAAACCGGTCAAGAGCGAGTCGGACTCGCGCACCGAGGGTTCCGTCCGTACAATCATAAATATATTTGGATATGTTATTTTAGGACAGTCTTTAAAAAAGTAGGATAAACGGCAGACAGGTGGAAGGGCGAACAGGCGGACAGTTAATTTACAAATGCTGCTTATGGTGACTGAAAAACATTTCAGCCACTCCACATTGCAAAATGTTTATATTACTAGTCCATCAGCCATTTTAATGTCCCCACTGCTGGGGCACAGGCCTTCCTTATGGGTGGATAAGAAGGACGGGCCATAACCCACCACGCGGGCCCAATGCGGATTGGTGGGTGTTAACGACTGCAAATGCAGCCGGGACCAACGGCTTAACGTGCCTTCCGAAGCACGGAGGAGCTCGAGATAATAAATTTTTGGTCACCCATCCCATGACCGAACCTTGCGAACGTTGCTTAACATCCGCAATCGCTGGTCTAGGCGCTAAGCCACTGCGCCACCGAGCTCCTCGTTATTATTATATTACTATATAGTAATATATATAATTACTTAGTAAAGTGTGAACTTATTCTTCGTTTATTCGTACGGCAAATAGTAGGTAATTATATTTGAACCAGCCACCAATTTATTATTGTAGTGTTAGGTTGCGCCATCTCTTGACCCATAGTGGAACTACTTTTTGCCCTTAGGTTAGCATGCTTAGGACAGCGCCATCTGTTGACTGGTAGTGAAACTAAAAAAAAATTGTTTGTTTTTTGAATTTCTAAAAAAGTGTGTTATATTGAGACATCGTTTTATTTTTCCTGTAATCTTTACATAAACTACTATCACATAGAATTATTTCAGATTTTTCTCTTTGCAAACTTCGGAGATAAGGGGGGGGGGAACGGTATTTTTTTTTACATTTTTCATCATAAGTCGAAAACTATGCGGCCTAAGAAAAAAGAAAAAAATGTTTTAAAATGTGCAAACAGCGCTCTTTCATATGATACCCCACATGCCCTAATCACCTCACTTAAAATTTTTAAGACCCCTTTTCAGTCCCTGTTGTAAAAAAAATATTAATTTTATTATTTCTTTCTTATTTGCAAAATAGTTGGGCAAATGTCATCTAAAACTATTCCAAATTTCAAGTTGATACCATTAGTAGTTCTCGAGATATCCAGCTGTGACAGACAGACAGACAGACTGAGTCACACCATAAGGGTTCCTTTTTTACCATTTTGGTACGGAACCCTAATAAGATACCTTTTTTCTGCATCTTTTTACTGCCCTCTTTGCATCATTTTACACCATTTGACTATAAGGACGTCATTTCTAATAATCTCTCTCTTTCTATCTTTCTCTACAATACAAACTGCAATTTATTGAAAAGAACATCAACGTCAGTCACCGGGTGCGTGGCTGGCCCGACTAAAGGTATGATTCCGATGTCAGCAGCACTGCTGCGCGACACTGCTGCGCGACAGTGCTGCACAGCACTGCTGCTGAGCTCGGAATGTAATCTCATATAAACCTATAGAGAATGTATGGGGACCAGTGGTGTTGCGGCAGCAGTGCCGCGCAGCACTGCTGCGCAGCAGTGTCGCGCAGCAGTGTTGCGCAGCAGTGTCGCGTCGCTTCTCCGCTCACATCAAATTGAGCCTTTCAAACGTAACATTAGGGTTCAATTTGGAGTGAACTGCTGCGGTAACACTGCTGCTGCTGCCTAGATCGGAATCATACCTTAAAGCTGAGCGGGTTGTAGTTTTTCGGCCCCGTGGTGTCATTTTTTAAGCAATATTTGTTTGCAATTACACTTCTATAGTTTTAGTTCGCTGATGCCTACACTGCATAAGGTATCTGAGTGCAGTCTCTGGGTCCAGCGCGGTTTGGGCTGTGCGTTGATAGATCAGTCAGTTTACGATTTTATGTATTAAGATTAATGACTCATTGTTTTGATCGATGGAGAAACATTAATTTGTTTTGATAGTTATCAGATAATAGATGACCGCTTTTATTTTGATCGGATATAAATTACTTACTATTCCTTTATAAGATAATTGGAGTCACATAACCTAACCTTATAGAAGACTACAGAAAAATAATACAAATGATGGTAGCCGGATAAAGTTAAACAGTCAGATTTTGGATATCTTTAGGCTGCCGTTTCAGATTGGTCGTCTGTTTGTTTACTTGCCCAATTTTTAATTTATAAAAAAAGGCTTGCTGTTGATCTTAATATGAAAGCCGATTCGAAGTCGTGGCTTCTGGGACTAAGAGTATAATTTGATAGACAATTCTGGCAACACACTAAAGTATCTTAAAGAATTTAACCATAACTGGGACTTGTGTGACCTAATCTTAAGTAACCTTGTGATTTGAAATGGAAAGCCGTAAATAATTCGGCTCTTTTATTTAATCACAATAAAACAGTTATTAAAATATATCGTACTTTACAGCAAGTTCTGGCGTAACATTCCAAATTGGCGGCGACAAAGATGACAAACCGAAACAGCAAGAGGAGGAAGACCCGGTACGTAATTAACGTTACATTGACTTTGATAAGATAAAGAGATTCAACAAAGCATTCCACGCATCCAAGCCACTTGATATTCTTTATCTATGCCGTGGCTACACTACACATAGTCAACATTTGCTAGTCCAATTTTATGCGATCTCTGCTCAATAATTATAAAATGTAACGTTTGTCGTTACGTTTTATAATTATTCATAAATCAAGTCTAAAACCTATATTTTATTCTTATCATAATGGCACCACACGATATCATTCAACCGCTACCAACCATTTATTTTCATAGTTAAGTACTTAATTTTATTATAATCTAAAATAATTCACGACCGTGTTTATACAGTCATGTGATATGTTTATAAAAAAAAAGCAAATTACGGCAAAGAACTTTAATGGTTCATGCACGATCTACACGCTTTAACCGCAGTTTCACTTGTGCATTGTTACGTATAAATGAAGTTAAATTATTCCACGTTAATAATGGACAATTGGTTAGAACGAATTGCTATTGCTTTCAGTGTGTAGTATGATCTTGAAATTTTCGGACCGTTCGGTCGCACGTATCTATGTTTGATTATTTTTGTATTGTTACGTGTAAGTAATGTATAATAATTATGAAAATCGCCGTTTATTTTTCCTTTTTTCCATAATTACAACAAATACATAACAGAATTACTTATAATCTTAGAAATTATAATCTGAAAATATAATTGGTTTTGGCCTTGTCGGACTTATTTAGGGTTCCGTACCTCAAAAGGAAAAAACGGAACCCTTATAGGATCACTTTGTTGTCCGTCTGTCTGTCTGTCCGTCCGTCTGTCTGTCAAGACCCTTTATCTCAGGAACGCGTGGAGGTATCGAATTGAAATTTAAACCATATACTAAGGTCTACGGGCCCTTGAAACTGTAAAAAAATCAAACTTCTAAGTTAACGTAAAAAAAAGATACTGCCGTTTAGGGCGCAAAAAACGCATTTTCGATACTCTCAAAGGAATCAAAATTCATAGGGTACTTCCCGTTGACCTAGAACTATGAAATTTGGCAGGTAATAGCGTCTTATACTACACTTACAGGAATAAATCTGAAAACTGTATATTTGTAATTAAATCATAATAAAATATGGTCATTAAAATACGTAATTATTAATCATCTTGGTGAAACAACGGTATGCGCGGTCATAGTTTAACTTCTAATTACTTTTGGATTAATCGCGCCACTAATTCTTTTTAAAATATCAATATTTATTATTATTAATTATTCAGATCCTTTCAAATCTTGTTATAGTTAATTACTTTTAAAAATAAAATTAAAAAGTAATAAATTTGGCTCTAAATATTTTCGCAACATGGCGGTATGTCACGCTGTATGACAGGGGGTCTTCTTCTTCTTATTTTTGTTTTGGCAATCTACTTTCTTCTTGGAAGTAATTTTTGCCAGTGTCAAGTGTTGAATATTTCAGTGGTAGATTGTTTCAGTTTACATTAAAATGCGGGTGCATCGCATTCCAATGTTGCTTGGAGCATTTGGCACCAAGTATAATCAAGACAGTTTACTCGGTAAGGTTAGCCGAGGTAGCCACCACTACAATAAAAGTCTCGGCTTCACACAACCAAAATCTCGCCTATTCCCATTATCCCACATATTGTTCAGTCAATATTTGTATGAGAATCCATTACTAACGTGTAATAATGGATTTTCATACAAAAATTGCCGGCGTCTGTCTAGTAATGTTTCTATTAAAACTCATTACACTCGTGTAATTCAGAAATGGAGCGAACTTTTCACTGAACTGTTTTGGTGCAATATGGGTATCAAATGAAAGGCCTTGATGAGCGCATTCCAAAAAGATAAAAAAAACGAAAACAAAATTTTTTTTCAATACCTGGGTATCAAATGAAAGTTTTTTGAAAAGTTCATCAAGGAGCATATTCCAAAAAACTGAAAAAAAATTAAAAACGAAAGGTAAAATTTTTTTTGCAATATGGGTATCAAATGAAAGGCCTTGATGAACACATTCCAAAAATCTGAAAAAAAAAACCAAAAAATAATATTTTTTTGCAATATGGGTATCAAATGAAAGGCCTTGATGAGCACTTTACAAAAAACTGAAAAAAAATAATGAAAAACTGGAAATAAATGAAAAAAAAACGGATTTTTTTTTCAATATGTGTATCAAATAAATGGCCTTTATGTGCACATTCAAAAAAATTTAAAAAAAAAAAAAAAAAAAACGAAAAAAAAACTGTTTTGGCGCAATATGGGTATCAAATGAAAGGCCTTGATGAGCGCATTCCAAAAAGATAAAAAAAAACGAAAATAATTTTTTTTTCAATACCTATGGGTATCAAATGAAAGTTTTTTGAAAAGTTTTTTGGAATATGCTCATCAAGGAGCATATTCCAAAAAACTGAAAAAAAATTAAAAACGAAAGGTAAAATTTTTTTGCAATATGGGTATCAAATGAAAGGCCTTGATGAGCACATTCCAAAAAACTGAAAAAAAAAAAACGAAAAAATAATATTTTTTTTGCAATATGGGTATCAAATGAAAGGCCTTTATGTGCACATTCCACTTTCCATTTTCTTTTTTTAATTACTGTAAGTAATTTAAAATTAAAATAAAAAACTTAAAACTTTTAAAACTAAAAAGTTTAAAGTTTAAAAGTACTACACAAGCCTTGGCCGCATCTAGGCATTGATGGACTCACGTATATTCTTCAATGCCTGTCTTGAGTGCCGCTGCAGTAATGTACTATTCCATTTCAAACCTTCGCCCGTGGTCAATTCTTTGTCGTAATCCCTGGAAGGGTTATTTTCTACGTGGCGATAAAGGATTTCAAATGGTTATCTATATATAGCAGTCTGCTGAACGTATTTTGATGGTATTTTTTTACAGTTTGGTAGCTTGGAGTTCAACTTATAATCTAAGCAATTTTTCACATAATTCCGGTAGGTAGAACCTGGGATAAAGCTTGAACTCTCCGTAGTACAGTTTTCATATAAAAAACTAATAACTACCAACCACTTTTTTTCAAAATATTTCCTTTGTACGGACACAACTTTTCTATAGCTTTATTTTATGTATAGATGTAGGTCTGTACGGAACCCTCGGTGGGCGAGCCCGACTCGCACTTGTCCGGTTTTTTTTATTTTTTACTATTTGAAAGAAATAACTTGGAAGAATACTGCCAGCAGCAAAAAAGACCTTAAAATCCTATGAGCGATTCGGGTTAACAGTGTCAAAATGATTGAAATTAAAATATCAAGTTTCTTTTGGAAGTCAGTTGAAGATCTCCAGTGATGAGGTCATACTATTATCTTTTCTTTTGGCCCATCGATCGTAAAACTTGATAATTTATCTCGATGATGATAAAACAATAGATATGATACTTACCAAAAGCCAAGCATAATAACAGTGATTGGCTGTAATCAATCTTACTGACATTACGATAATTAGAACATTTTAACTGTGTCTAGGTTCGCCACTAATTATAATGTCACCGATTTTAGTTATAGCTTAAGTCTATTTATAGATAAAACTAATTCACAAAGGGAAAAAATATAGGTTAATTAAAATACATTTCAATCGAAGACAAACGCATGTCAGTGTAAATATTTTTGAGGCACTAGTGAGAGCGATAGAAATGCGAAAAAATAGCTGTATGCACTGCAAGATAACTCACCTAAATTATAATATATTATGACGATAACAGCAGTAAGTGTCTGTTATTACCATTACAATAACACAGTCGCGTCATAATATCACTTGTTGATCAATAGGAAATGTATGAGTTGTATCAATTATGAACAAGTGTTATTGTTTTGAACGTAAGTTTGTTGCGCCCATTCTTGTCAGCTATAAGGCATCCAAGACACTCCAAGCGTAGCAGCGAATAAAGGTGGAAACATACTATTCTGTCGTGGTTGTGTTGTGTCGCGACAGAAGCGTATCGGTTTTGTGACACAATACAACACGACAGAATAGTGTGTCGGCACCTAAGTGTTGTTTCTAAGAACTTGTTTTTTGTGTTGCCAGGGCTGGTTATGCGTGTGGCAGTGTCACACGGCGACGCCGGCGCATCACCTGGCTTTCTCGCCGGACGGCGTGCTGTTCGCCACATCCGGCATCAACGACCGGCTCGTTAAGATCTGGTACCAGAATAAAGGTAATAAAATAACACGCACGCCGCCGCCGATGTAGGTACATTTAAATGAATACGCCCTCGTTATTATAAATAGCAATCTGCGGTTTACCGATCTTGAATGAAATGTGTGTGGCGCTTGGTTTCTGTCTGCGATTTATTGTCACTCTTGAAAATGTATGCTGTTCTTATAAAAAGAACATCTCAAGTATGATCTCAAGATAGCTCTCAACGTTGAGAGCGGTTTATAAGTACGGGCCTAAGAGTTCAAATATGTTGTTGGGGTTATTATTATTAACAGATTTTTCAGGAATGTTAACTTGTTGTCAGACTCATTTTTACGTGTGTTCAAGATTATCAATGAACGCCTCGCTGATTCTAGTTTAGCATCTACATCATTTTACATGTTTTCATTTATTATTTTATTTATTCAGTCCTCCATTTCTAATAAATGAGATAATGCACGAACGAACGGTTCAATATACTTTTCCTGTAACTCAGGTTTTTTATTTGACAAGAACTGTTTTATTTTAAAAACGTCTATGGTTGGAAGGATTATGAACATCATTTAAGGACAACTCATCTTGATGACTTGTCATATCTTGTTCCAGTGCTGTACCAACAGACGCACAACGACCACTCGGCGCAGGAGCTGAACTACACCTTTATCTATGTGTCCCATCCGCGCGCCGTCACCCACCTCTCGTGGCGGAAGACCAGCAAATATATGCCCAAGTATGTAATGTAAAAGGGTGAATCCACGGGCGTTTTGAACGCCGTCTTTCTCCTAAACATATTTTCATAATTTTAGAGTAAGAAAATTCTGTCCTTGTGTGCAGTGACGAGTATAGGTCCCCGACGAGTAGTTTTTAGTGGCCTAAGTTATATTATTTTTGCAACTATCATGACAAATTTTATGACGAGGACAATGACGGCGTTCAAAACGCCCGTAGATTCAAAAGTGATGACTTATCGCTACACCACATCGAAAGCGCGGTTGCGGTGGTGGCGCATCAAACTTAAACTATTTCAGTGAGTACATAAACAGATGCATAGTAGACGTATTCGATAGCAGTATACGTGAACGAATAACAATCACAACAAATATTCGCCCGCACCTGCGTTCTCATTCACGCGCGTGCTTTTGATGTGAATATGGCATTACAGTGGTTCTAGGTTTGCGAATTCTTGTGCTCCGTGTGTACATTAATTCTGTGTCTAACATGAATTTTACCAGTCTGCGACTTTGACCGCGTGAAATTTCTTTCCCTTTAGAATTTCAGAAAATGTAGTACCTGTCGCTAATCTATAAAAAATCTTTATAATTGGTTCACCGATTTAGGCATAAAAACGTAACAAATAAACAAATAGGCAGTTAATTTAGCTTTTATAATTTTTTTATAGTAAGGGGTTTGAACATTTTGGCATAGTGGTAACCATATTTTTTTATTTTTGACGGGGAATTCGGAAATATAGCATCGCTTGATGAAACATAGGTTAGGTAAGTTTCCGATATAATCCATGTCAAAGATAAAAATCCAAACTTTTTCCCCGGATTATCTCGAAAACGTTGCGCTTTAGAACTTTATATCATTAGATATTTTTATAAAATAAAATAAAAATAAAAATATTTTATTGATTAGTTTCTAAGCTTAAAACAATTTACAGTGCAGGTGTTACAAGTACAATAGATTTAGTCTAATCACACGATCTGTCGCCCACCCAATCCAACGAACTAGGCACAAAAGACCTGTATCTCGTGGGTCAGGAAGCGAAGACAGTCTGATAGAGATTCTGTTTCTGTCTTTTTGTTCGTCTATCTCTAGATCCTCTATCGAAATACATAGGTTTCATCGTGCGCCGCGGCTACATTTCCGAAAGCCCCGTCAAAAATAAAAAAATATAGTTACCACTATGCCAGCCTCTCATACTAAGAGGCTCAAATCTTTTTAATTATACCTACTTATCTCTGGAATTATCTTTTCAATGTTTCCTATTTGCCATTCAGGGGTAGCGTCGGCAACGTGCTAGTGACGTCGTGCGTGGACAACATCTGCCGCGTGTGGGCGGAGACTTTGCTGCCTGAAGACGAATGGGGCGGCTGTATCCCGGCGCACGTGCGCTCGCCGCCGCGCCGCCAGCGCGCCACGCACCGGCACAAGCATCGGTTCATGCAGCGGCTCAAGCACATGAAGTGAGTGTGTACACGATGATTGGAGCTATACAGGCTGGATTTTTAAAACGGTACATTAAGGGCAGGTACCTTAACCGTTATAGTTACAGGAAAACGTTCCTAGGAGACCATCCATAACTTTTTAAGATATTCTGAACTGCATTCACAGATTTAGGAAAAAAATTACCGTTAGCAAAAAAAATGCTAAAATACCAAAAAAAAATTTTTTATGACAATCGATCCTATTTCGTGTGGGGATCAAAAGATTCTACGGGATCATTTAAGGTATGAGTACTAGAAACGACAGAAATCGCCAAAAACTTTTCCCATACATTTTGTACTGAAAAACGATAAATCAACTCGAAATATTTCTTAATGTCAAACGATCCTATTTCTTACTGTGATCAAAATACTCTTTAAGGATAACTGAATTTTGAGTACAGAAACTGTTTTTTTTTTAGATCTAATGTTGTAGAAGATTGTACTTGCGTGTGAAGCCGGTGTTGTCTCTTATTGTAGTTTCTGTACTCAAATTTCAGTTGGCCTTAAAAAGCATTTTGATCACAGTACGAAATAGGATCATTTGGCAATAACAAATATTTCGAGTTGGTTTACCGTTTTTCAGTACATAATGTATGGGAAAAGTTTTTGGCGATTTCTGTCGTTTTTAGTACTCATACCTTAAATGATCCCATAGAGTCTTTTGATCCCCACACGAAATAGGATCGATTGGCATAAAAAAATTTTTTTGGTATTTTAGCATTTTTTTTGCTAACGGTAATTTTTTTCCAAAATCTGTGAATGCAGTTCAGAATATCTTAAAAAGTAATGGATGGTCTCCTAGGAACGTTTTCCTGTAACTATAACGGTTAAGGTACCTGCCCTTAATGTACCATTTTAAAAATCCACCCTGTATGTCGGATGGTTGGTGCTATACCACAGAATAGATATTAGTTCTACGTACAGAAAGCACTCCTCGCCCCGCACATAAATTAATTACTTGTGTGGGTGACACAGATCGCACAGCACTCCCTTCCTTTCCCTACAGTTACATCCACCTAGAGTTAAGTTGCTTATCTTTCTATTTCGTACTCTCATCTCTTCTGACTTGTTTTCCTTTAAATGAACTGCGCAGCATGTCACAAAGGGAAAGCGATTGTACGCACTATGGTTAAGATAAGCTTACAAGAAAATTGGAACATTTTTGGACGCGGCGAGCGCAAGAGTGATTATCGAACTAACGTGCGATCCGGCCGGCGCGCGGCAGCCCTCTGACATTGGCCCGATTAAACGGGCCCGCCACTTGCATAAAGCTTCATACCTAAGTGCGGAGTGTCCTTGGCCTGCTTCTGTTCTCTTTTAAAATAACCTGTGGCTGAAATATATAGTATTATGATCTTTATCATAAGTTTTCTTTTCCAGAACATGTTTTCACATCAGACGTAATGCACAATCGTCGAAGCAACCTGGTGCTCCCATCCCCACTCTTCCCTCCACATACAGCGCTCACGATTTCCACAATCCGTACCACTCCAGCTCTTATACCGGAGGTAAGTAATGCAATATAAGTGGTTAATATTTGTTTTAGTTTGGTCCGTATACTAGGATGTCTTGTGAATGAATAAAATAAGGAGTGAAGAAATTGTCAATCTAGGGTTTGTACTCTGAGTTGGATGGAGCCAAACCACACGACGCGGTGCGGCTGCGGCGCGACGCCTGAGCGGTGCCGCTGCGGTTTTAGGGTTGCCCGGAATTTCAAGTGATCTCCCGACTCCCGACTCCCGTCTAAAAATCTCCCAGAAAAACAGCTGTTCCAAAAGTTCTCTATAAAATAATAATTTCAAGTGTATGAAACCACTGATTACAAGATAAGTGGATGAAACTGACTAAACTTCGCGCTGCGCGGCCATTTTTTTACAATGGACAGGCAAGATCACAACTTACAGGATTAGTGGATGAAACTGAGTAAAAATCGCGCTGCGCTGTTTTCTTACTATAGTATGTAGGCATTTAAGTTACATTTTTATTTTAAATATTTATTTCTCCCGACAACATCCGCAAATTCCCGATATTTTCACAGATATTTTGGACTTCCGATCTAGCAACCCTAGGTTTTCTACATACACAAATGTATTGTAGCCACATGGCGCCGTGCGGTGTGCTCCGGCACCGCGCCGCGCGCGCATCGGACTCGAGGCGGGGGTGTGTAAGCAGAGCGGAGCCGTAGCGGCGCCGCTCGCTGTCTGTTGTTTGTTAGTAGAGATGCGCGATTATTACTGATTTCAATAATCGAATTAACTACTAATTTCAATAATCGAATAACTATTACTATTTAGTAATACTTTTGAAAAGTTGCTCTACGAAAGTCTCAAAAAAAAGCTCGTTCGTATCAAATCCATAATAAATGTATCTACATTACTAATTAATAATACATGTTAATGGTCCTTCGAATGATTGAGATAATCGAACAATAAATCGAATGATCATTCATAATCGCGCATTGCTAACAAACAATGCATGGGAAAGGACACATTTGCGACGCCGCTCTGCCCATGTGGTCGCCAGCGCGGCGAAATGGCTTGCGGTACGGCGCCCGTGTGGTTTGGCTCCAACTCTTTCAGGAAAACCAAGACGTAAATGAAATTTTGTCACTAATGACATTTTCAAATTTACCACCCAATTTGTTCAGTGGCGGCACTGAACAGATAAGAGCGAGGAGCTGTAAGGTACTAATAAAGTCCTCATTACACACAGGTCTCCACTTCCACTTGGCGGCGTCGATCAACGCCGAGACCGACATCCCGCTAGTGCCGTCTCTGGCGGGCGGCGGCCGCTTCATACTGCACTGGCTGCACAACAAGGAGATGCACTTCACCAGCCAGGCCGAGGCATTTCTGCACGATCTCACCAAGAAGGTCGGTCTGATAATGTTATATGTATTGATAAAATGCGTAAAAAAGTAAAAACATTCTTAACCTTTTTTATGAATTGTATTGAAATGTGTTATAAAGACCGATCGAGTGTTGGTCTCATGAAATCTCGATATACGTTCCTTCGATACACACACAACACAACAATCGTCGCTGTTATCTACGACAAAGGTGGACGGTGAACGAAGCTTCTATACACGTATTTTCGTACATCACGATTTTGGATTAATAGCACACCGCGCGCAATGCGCTACCACTTGATAGCCAACGTTAGTTATCCGTAATGCAAAGTAATAATCACTTTAATTCAACGACAATATAGTTAAAATTTGTACTAGTTGGTACAAAATTGAATTGAACAAAATGCTATTGAAACAGAGTTCATATTACTTTAAAATAACGTCCCGCGCATCCTCGCTCGTCTCGTTCCGTTGGTCTAAGTGTTATAGTCAAACCCCGAAGTCCAGGTGCTCCTAGGTTTGACAAGAAGGCTTAGTCAAAGTCCAAAACTAAAGCGTATTTCGGGCTTTGACTAACGAATTTATGGCCAAACCTAGGAGAGACCAACTTGGATAGTCAAACCCCGAAACTCAATACACTCAAATCGGGGTTTGACCTAAATTAAGGTCAGAATGTGTTATTTTAGAATGCAAATGTGTAAAAATATATTCTTTAGAGTGAAAATGTAACTAAATCAACAATCTTCCTGTGAAACAAAGATTTCTGTTCTCTGTTAAAAAAAAATAACCACGAAATTTAAGACGATCGCGAAGCGCAGCGGAGTCTTAAATTTCTAACCTATTACGTGACCTACAGAGGAGTAAGGCAGCTTTGACTAAATCTAACATCGGAAATGAATGCTGTTTTTCATACATATTTAGGTTAATCTTAGTCAAAACGGCCTGACCATAGATAATACACTATATAATTCAAAGGCCTGACTCCTGTAGGTCACGTGATAGGTTAGAAATTTAAGACGATCGCATATTTTTTTTTAACAGACATCATAAATCTTTGTTTCACTGGAAGATTATTAATATTAATTAAATTATCACTCTAAAGAATATGTTTTTCATCCTATTAAATACAATGAAACATATTCTGTACCTTATTTAAGTCTGACTGGTCAAACCCCGATTTGATCGAATTGCGTTTCGGTGTTTGAGTGTTCAAGTTAGTCTCTCCTAGGTTTGGCTAGTCAAAGGCCGAAACACGCTATTAGTTTCGGACTTTGACTAAGCCTTCTTGTCAAACCTGAGGATTGACTAGGCAAACCTAGGAACGCCTGGACTTCGGGGTTTGACTATAACATAAGCACAAAATATAGAGCCTAACAGAAATTAAGCTTAGTACTACAGGCGCTCGAGCATCGCACACACACTCAGAGACAGCGTTCAAAGCTGCGTCACGTACTTGAACTTGTTTGAGAGAGAGAGAGAGAGTTGTGTGCGTTGCTCGAGCGCGCGAGTGCTAAGCTTAACTACTGTACTCTCTCTATATTGTGGTCTAAGCCTCTAATCTCACCCCTCGTATTCACCAAGGTATAATACATGTTTTATGCAAATGTTTTGATTTTTGTTCTCATTCATATACATGTATAAAACATGTTGTATACTAAACTTGTTATGTACTTGTAATTGCCTACTTTCATTTCGTTCAAACACACACACGTTCGTAACAGTGTGAACGAGAAGAATGTTTGAGACTGTTGCAATACATGTATAAAACAAATACTTGTTTACAACAAGTATTCTACAAGTTTTGTACGAGACTAGTATTTAACATGTTTCTTGGTGAAAACGAGGGGTAAGGCAACTTATGTTTTTTTTTATAACTTTTTAAATGTTTGTGTTATGTTGGCAGATATTAGATAAAGAGGAGTCGGACGAAGCTGGTTCGGGTTCTGACCATACACATCCGGATGGAGAGAACGAAAACAGTATGTATTATTTTTGTTTTTAATTGCTTACAGTACTTATTGGCGTACTAAAGCTTTGATTACCAATAATTATAGTATTGTTATTGTACAGATATCACATTGGATTACCACTATTTGTCATATGTCAATCGATTTTGAACTTTATTATCTAACGCTGTGAGTTTAAATCGATTGTACGAATTTGATAGTTTTGGATAACCTGATGTTGTTAAGTGTAGTTTTCGTAAAACGTTGGATATTAATTAAGGGTATTTAGGTGTAATAACTGTAAAAGGAAATGAAGGAAAAAAGCTTTTAATTAACTTTGCAAACAGTACATTTTTGTGTATTTAAAATGCCTAGTTTTCATAAGCCAAATTTATTCTCAGGCGTTTAATTTGCGCTTACGTACTATAATATTCAGCTTTCTTGCTCTTTCATGCTGCAATATAGAACATAGGAGGCCTAGCCATCATTTGGTTAAAGCTCAGTCGGAGGAAAACAGTAATAGCGACGAACAACCAGGTACAGTAACGCTGATAACATTCACTATACTCCACATTATACGCCTTAATATTGTGTAGCTTCAGTATGTCGTATTAGTTAATGATTATCCTTAATAATATTAGAAATGTGAAAGTCCGTTTGTTTATCTGATTGTTTGTTACGCCTTCACGTCTAAACTACTCGACCGATTATCATTAAATTTTGCATACACGTTGTCAAGGGTACAGAAAAGGACAGAGGGTACTTTTCATCTAGAAGAAACGTACAGTTCTCGAGGGATAGCAAAAAAATTGTCCACGCAGACGAAGTCGCGGGCGGCCGCTAGTATTATATATTACTATATAATACTTTTTAGAAGGTGCTCATCAAGGCCTTTCATTTACAACGAGATATCTGTGAAGAATCCGTGCATGGATATTTTTAATCCGAGATCCAGAATATTTATAAAGTCAGTTAAACAACTAACTCTTTCCTAAATTTGTACATGCCCATATTGCTCAAGTATTTATTACATAGTGAAGTCAATTAATTTTTACTATATTTAAATATGTTTATAATTTAATTAATTTATTAAGTACTTAAATCTATTTGTTTTTGAAGAGTAGATCTTACTTGCTCAACACTGTGAAAATGATGTGTCAAACATAGCTAGGGTTACGATCTAGCATACAACTGAAATATTTTAGCATGTCGTTATTTATTTTTCGTTTGTAATCTGTTTTGTTGTCCATATGTATAATAAATAAACAAAATAAAATTTGATACCCATATTGTAATAACAGAAGAAAATCATTTTTTTTAACATGACAAAACGCGGCCGCCATATTGAATTTTTCCAAAAAATCTGGGCAGTGTAGTGTCACTTGAGATGATATAAGAATTCTAACGATACCCCATAGAAATCTGTTCCAAATCTGTTTAGGCATTTGAAAATTACAGACATTTACATACAGAAACTTACAGACATTTACATACATACAAACATATATGAACCATATAAAAAATATGTATTATGTGAATGATTTGTCTTAACTGCGGACGTACACATTTGTATCTTTTGCTCGTTTGATGTACAAAAACGTTACACCTCTTACATTCCATTACCTGGGACCCTACCGGCTAACTTACATGCCTATCGTAATCGCTTTCATTTGACAGATGGATGTGAGACATTGCTACTTCTTTTTGGTACAAAAAAATCTTACGAAAGAAAAGTAGCAATGTATCACATCCATTTGTCAAATGAAATCGATTACGATAGGCATGTAATTTAGCCCGTAACTTTATCGTACATGTAGGTAGCGGCAACCACAGCCACCCGAGTCTATCGAACACCACGTCAATAAACTCCATCGCGACCGACGTGACGTGCACGCACCTGCCCGACTCGCTGGACGCCAAGATCGAGTCGCTGCTGCGCGACTGGCATCAGAGTCCGGACCTGCTATTCTCGATACATCCTGTTGATGGCAGCTTTCTAATATGGTGAGCTGATAAAAGTAAAATAAACACGTATTTTTTGCATACAAAAGTAGTCGAGTGTTATCAATTATCTTATCATACAATGGGGAATGTCCGAAAAAAATCAAATTGGCTTAATATTTTTTTATAGAAGTTAGTTATAAAAGTTTTTGAATTTACGGTTGCGTGATAAAATTTAAAAAAATTAAAGTCTCTTCGACTTTACAAATGTACGAAAGTAATAGCAGAATGGAAATTATACCTTTGCCACAACCACAAAATGGTATAAAAAAAGTTTAAATACAAAATGTCAAAACTTTTTTTCAATACTTGTTGTGGTTGTGGCAGGTGGTGGCAAAGGTATATAATCTTCATTCTGCGGTTACTTTTGTACATTTGTGAAGTTGAACACTTTCATTTTTTAAAATTTTTTCACGCAACCGAAAATTCTGAAACTTTTTTCTATTATTGAGGGAGCTTATCCCTACCTAGAAAGAATATATTCAGCCAATTTGGTTATTTTCGGACATCCCCCATTACACTAATAACCAGTCATCAGAATCTGCCGGTCATTCCAGGCCCCTCTTTTTAAACTGTATTTTGCAAGAAGTTTTAATATTTATAATATGAATTCTTTGTTATTTTGAGATAATAAACACAAAGTCAATACATAGTAGCCCTCCCCCACTGTCACTACAATTTATTAAAAGGGCCCCAATCATGTTATTTCAATGCGGACCTGAAATGACCGGCAGATTCCGACCTCTGCTAATGACAAAGAAAGTGGCTGCCCTATTATTTCCTTCTCTTTGCCAGTCTAAGAGAGATTTTATAATTATTTCGGATTATTGCAAAATAGTATTTGATATTACCCTGACTTGCCACCAGGGGTATGCGAACACCTAGACAAGTCGTAAGCGGATGCGTTTCGACGCAAGTTTCGTTTTCCGCGCGTATACGTTCAGCGTTTTCTTTGGGAGCCGCTTTATGCACGCTTTATGAAGTGTTTCCTGATAAAGCGATTCATAATTTTATACCAGGGTGTGCGAGTGGCTAGACGAGCTCCAAGCGGGCGCTATTCGCCAAGCGCAGGTGTCGTTCTCCGCGCGTATACCATCAGCGTTTCCTCTGGGCGACGCCACTACAATGTGTACGCCCGCGGCGCTATACCACGCGGCCGCGCAACCGTTGTACGTGCGACATCGGACCAAGCCCGTTACACCGGGTGAGTGAAGAGAAAATCTTTTAAGTTTTTTTTCAATATTGTATGTTGTTCTGAAGTTTCTTAAAGTAGTATAGAGCTTTTAAGGTTTCTCATAAGTTTTTACTTAACTCTGAATTTCGTGAGTAAGGGTGCAAACATAAAGGATACAGGTTTTCGGGGTCCTGGTATGTCAGTACGGGTTTGTGCAAGCATCCGCGGCGCAAACCATCAAGTTCCATATTTACTTCTCAACCCCCCGTGACCACGGCAGCTGCAAAGGTACCGAAACGTCGGTAAAAAAAATCTAACCAAATACCAACTAATTACCAAAGTACTTTAATTAAACCGCGCTAGTATTCGTTAAAAAGTGTTTTATTTCACATCAAGTTTCAGCCTGTTTTCTTTATGCGGCTTCCCATAGAAAAGGATGGGGCTACTTCACCCTTACCGATCGGTACTGACCTGTACCAACCTGTAACCTGCTTTGTTATTCGGGCACCCTTATGGCGATAGCTTAAAACAGCAAAAAAATAGGCCATTACCTCAAATTGACAAAAACATTTAAATAAACTCCAATTATCAAAAAAACTCACTAAAATAAAGTGAGAAATTTTAAGATTACTCTATTTTCCATTATCAGGCCAACCGAATCAGCAACTAGAGGTGGTCACAACGCCGTTAGCTAGTGTTCAAGAAGAGAAGGATGAAAACGAGTGGCAACAAAACGAAGATCGCGGAGAAAACCAGGAAAATGGTGGTAACTAAATCATTAGAGTTCGAAGTCCAGTTAACGAAGTAGAATTTGAATGGATCTTTAAAACTAGGTTCCTTATCTCTTATAACCGAATATCAAATTACGTTTGAGTCATTTGGATAAAAGATTCAAAATACAGGGTATTTGGAAATAGCCTTATAAAGCCAAATATGGTGGATAGGGTACCATGCATACAACCTCGCAAAATTAAAAACGCAGAATTCACATTAAAAAAAAATATGAATAAAAATTTATATGATAAACTGCAGAGTGCCAGCCTACCCTAGACCGAAATTGTGATTTATTATCGAAAACAATTCTCGTCTATTTGCGTCTAGGATTGTCACTTTAGTTGGTGGTGGCTTTTTCAGGGTTTGTAGTAATTTTCCGCGGTTTTATGCATGGTAATCTATCCACCATATTCGACTTTATAATGCTATTTCTAAACACCCTGTATAAACCTATTGACAGCAAAAGCCTAGCAAAAAATTACTTTGGTTAATTCTCTGATTCTATTTAAGAACCCGTGGCGATTTTGCCGCTGACTGCAGCTCTCTCGCTCGCACAATTCATGTTTTCTCAAGATTACTTAAATCTGAGTGCGTAATTGAAAAATGTGTCTCGGCCACTTTTCGCAATATAAAATTACAGACATTTTAAAATATATTTCAGTTTTTTTTTGCTAAAGTACAAAAAGTTGTCGTTTCTAACAGTTATTTGAACTGGCAAATACGATAACTTTTTGTACATCAGCAACACGAAACTGATATATATGTTGAAATGTCCGTAATATTATATTGCGAAAAGTGGCCGAGACACATTCTTCAATTTTTAAGTAATTTTGAGAAAACATGAAATGTGCGAGCGAGAGAGCGGCACTCAGCGGCAAAATCGCTACGGGCTCTTAAGCAGTGAATGTGTAAATGTTAAATAATGTCTCTCTATCTCTCAACTGCAGGAGGTCGCGAAGAGAACAACAATGAAATGCAAAGAAAGTTGAGTGTCGCGACTGAAGACTTGGGCGACGATCAGGAAGGAGACGTGTTGGATTCCGCACCCGTCATCTCCATGGTCACCAATCATACCAACGGCACGCTCAACCTTTGGCAGCTAACCTTCGACGATAAGTCTAAGTTTTCTCAGGTAACTTATACAACGTGTGACAAAATAACCCCTAATGCTGAATATGGTAAATAAGGACTCTCTAACTGAACAACTTTTACTATGGGACCAACTCTGAAATCGTGAAGATAAAATTAGCTGTTTCATACACTTTGATATTTTCATTATTATTTTTTGTATGAAACAGCTGATTTTATCTTCGCGATTTCAGAGTTGGTACCACAGCAAATTAGGTATTATAGTAAATTATTAAATATTCAATATTTATTTTGTAACACGTATAAAAAATATAATATACAAATTTTACCTTCCAATAAAATTTTTATTATGTTTCCTAAGACGTCCGAAGTCCCTTATGAGAGAGTGCGTTGCTTTCTTCCGCCGGATGTCGCTAGTTTCTACCGCTTCCCGCCATTTTGCCGCCTCTGGTGTACAAGCCTGTCAACAAACTTAACCCAAGCACAAGCCGCCATTTTCTGTTCATTGTGAGACTCATATGATAACGGAGGATGTTCCACCAGGAAGCCGTTATTGGGACTTCGGACGTCTTAGGAAACATAATAAAAATTTTATTGGAAGGTAAAATTTGTATATTATGTGTTCCGTTTTACGTCCGAAGTCCCTTATGAGAGATGTGTTTGTTATCTCCTGGTGGCTTGTGTTGCCTAAGGAATTAAAGACGCAACAATGATTGAGTTTGTATTGTAAATAATGTTACAAGATAGAGTAGACAGCGATCAACATTACGTTTAAACTAATTTTTAAGAATTTATTTGACTTGTACCTAACAAATATAATTATGTAAATCATTTAAATGACATTATAAGATTATGCAATTATGATACATAATGATGAACATAAACATAAGCATCACTTAAGAAGTGTTAAAATATTTTGATAAAGATTTTTCTGATAATTGCGAATCATTCATTTGTACATTTTTCTGATAGAATTTTTTAAAAGTATGTGCATGGCGCCAATTAGCTTTATCTAAGATTTCGTTAATTGGATAGTTTTCCAACCAGTTCAAGGAAGATACTGCTGACCTTAGACTACCGGGAGAAGCCTGGATCCCTGCTTCCTGTAAAAGCTTTTTTATCCATCCACCAATGATAGTAGGAGTGGCAGGCTTAACAGGTTCTCTAGTAGAAATAAATATATTAGTTACTGAACCTCTGCGGTCAGCGGATATGGTTTTTAAAGTTCTCAGCCAATAAACTGGATCGATATTTTGATCAGGGCAGGTCAGCAGTCTCCAACTTGACTGTTGATACGACACAGAATCAGTTTTTGAGCCGAAAGTAGGGTGTAGGGTTATAGAATCGTTACTATCGATATAGTGGTCAGCGTCAAAGTGCAATAAAGTTAAATCATGGACCCTTCGTCCAGATGTCAATAAAAGAAGTACAGCAGTTCGTCTAGAGATATCGTAAAAACTGTTAGACTTAGGGCTGTTAGCTTTCAGATACTCTATAAGTACTCTAGCATCCCAAATTGGCGCTTTGGGTGGTATTGGTCTAGAAACTGACACGGCTTTAAGCATGTGTTTTACGATAGGACTAGAGGATATTTTAACGTCTGATGTAGTTTCACATATCGAAGAAATTACAGATTTATGCACTAGTATACTACGATAGGCTAATTTATCATAACAAGATAATTTCGCTATATACCTAGCTACATCTGCTGGGGATGGTGAACTAGGGTTCAAGTTATTTTGGCGGCACCAAATTACCCACTTAGTCCAGATAGGGCTGTAAGTTTTAAGAGTTGAAGCTCGCCAACAGTTTGAGAGTAGAGTTTTCTCTTCGACAGACCAATCTGATGTTAGCGTGTCCCACCCGAAATGAGCCAGGCTTCCAGGTGTAGATGGTTGATGTAGGCAGGAGGCAGACCCGTCGCCGTGTCGACTAGGCAGTCTTCTAGATCTGGAATTTTCTTGGGTCGTGCTATGGACCTGGCTTTCAGGTCTGGTCGCCAAAATGATTTCGTCCACTTGGGTACCACTATCACAAATTTCCCTGTTGCGGAGTTTAAGTGATGAAGCACTTGCGGGATTAAGCACGGTGGAGGAAACACCCAAGCTAGGTCGTAGTGCCAATATTTGCTGAACGCGTCGTGAAAGCAAGCGTTCGAGTCGGATAAGTCGCGAGTAACATAATTTTGAACGACATGGGCGGTCTGGGAGGCGAACAAGTCTATTTCTGGGACGCCCCACTGACTGAAGATTAGACTTGTCGCTCGCTCGCTTAGGTGCCATTCGGAGCCGGCGCGACTGCGAGATAGGCGATCGGCTTCCGTATTGTACCTTCCCGGAAGGTGGTGAGGGAGAAGTACAATATTGAGGCTGTCTATTAGAGTGAAGAGCTGCCCTGTCAACTCTAGTAGAAGTTTGGATTTGGTACCTCCTTCGTTCTTTATGTACGAGATCACAGTCATGTTGTCGCTCTGCAGGATCACTTCTGAGTTCTTGATGTCGTTCGCCCGAGCCGATATGGCTGCTATTACTGCGTACATTTCTTTGGCGTTGCAGTGCCATCGTTTCTGCTGGGGTGTCCACGTACCTGATTCGAAGTCGTTGTTTATCACAGCTCCCCATTGGACATCTGACGCATCCGTGATTATGTAGTTGGTTTGTCGCGTAGGTCGATGTATGAGTGACTCCTGATTGATGTTCTTCAACCACCACTGCAGTTCTAGTCTCACCTCGTCTGGCAAAGGAAGCGCAGAGCGAGGGTTCCGACGAAGCTGGTTGCTGTGGCGCTGCAGAGCCCGGCAATGCAACCTTCCCCGGTGGGTGATGAAGGTTGCGAAGTTGAGAAACCCTAAGAGGCATTGCGCCTGCTTGAGGGACCAACTGCCGGCTGCCAAGCGAGTGGAGATGTACTGGAAGGCTCTGGAAATCTTGTCTGGTGGTAAGCTCTTCATGTTCCTTAGAGTATCCCACGTGACACCTAAAAACTCGATCTTCCTCGTCGGCGTGGTAATCGATTTCTCGAAGTTGATGCACCAACCCAGTTTGTTCAGTAACTCGATGGCGGTCCTTACTTGTGAACAGAGTACGGCTCGAGACTGGTGAACTATTAAAAAGTCGTCCAGATAGACCACCAAACGCAGTCCTTGATCCCGAAGCTTCTCGGCTATCCAATTGGTTAGCGACGCGAACATTTTCGGTGCTGCTGCGAGACCAAAGGGCAGGCACGTCATTTGGTAAAGATGACCTCCATAGCTGACTCGTAGATAGCATCTGTGCTGTTCGCTTATGGGCACGTGATAGTAAGCCTGGGAAAGGTCTAATTTCACCATCCAATCCATTGTTTGTAACAAAGTTGGCATGCGGTAATGATTGAAGAGATGGAATTTCTGTGTCTTGATGAACATATTTAAAGCTTTCAGGTTGAAAATGACACGATTTTTTCCGTTGCTCTTGGTTGTAATAAAAAGGGGGGAGATAAAACTTGGAGTTAACGGAGCTGGCTCTAGTATGTGATCTCTCAACATAGTTGAAATTTCTTTCGTCATCGCCAAACTCTGGGGTGTTTGATATTTCGCTAAAACCTCTTGAGTGGGTACAATCAAAGGTGGAGGTTGATTGAAGGGAAGTCGAGCACCCTGGATAATTTTTAAAATTGGTTTGGGAGGACGAAAAGAAAGCCAATCGTCCTGATAATGTTTTAAACAACCCCCCGAGAAGATCACCGAGTCATGGTTTGTTATTTCTATATGGTTTTCTGGTATCCTTAGTTCTGCCCCCCCTTTTCTTCTTCGAGGTAGTATCGTCATTGCGGTTTCTACCAGCCGATTCCTTTCTCTCGTTTCGCCGAGCTTTATTTGCTGCGCGGGGTTGTTGAAATAATCTCTCTTGTGGAGAACGAGCACGAGCTGGTCTTGGTATAGGGACATTCTGTTTATCTAATTTATCGATACCTCCAATTTTTTGAACATAACTTGCTAAAGACTGAGGAGCGAACATGTACTCGGATGAAGGCGGTATTTTCTCAATGTCGTCCCGCATGTATTTAACTTTTAAATTCTTTAAAACTGAGCGGCGACGTTGTTCTAAAACTTCAGCGCGCTTACCACATATTATTTGCAGGATGTCATGAGTAGCCGATTTATAACCTGAATCGTTACCGAACAGTTCTTTCAGTTTATCGTAAAGAGTAGTGGGAGAAAGTTGGCTATCCGGCTTAGCCGACCAATCTAGAAGGTTCTGTAAAGCCGAATTAACTAGCTCATTCTGTGCCATGACAGCATTAGATAGGGCTGCGAAGCTACGTTCCATTTTAGCCCAGCTAGACGAGGCCATCGGATCATCAAAACGCTTCAATTCTTCGTTAACCTTTAATTCCACAAAGCCTGGTGACGCTACATATTTCTTTTGGGTATCTGTGTAGCGAACCGCGTTCCAATCCGGAGAGTCAAATCGCTGCAAAGCCGCGAGCTTAGACACACGTTCCGGGATAGCCACCGCTACCGTAGGTTCTTTTACCGTTACAGAAAGATTCGATATATCTTCAAACTTGTTACGAGTTTCCGGTGGGCGCAAAAAATCACTATTTAAAGAATTCGGAACGTTTAATGGAACGGCACAGTTCGATGCGTTAATCGAAGAAGAGCATGTAGTTCCCGTATGCATGTTGTAATTGGGAGCTAAGATATTATTAATGTGACTCACCAGCTGATGTGACAGTATGGCAAACCTTTGATCCATGTCCGCTTCGAGTGTAACAGAGCGCCTGTCATGGCGGTCGTCGAAGCGGTTGTCGCAGCGGTCATCATGGCGGCCGGCACGCGCCTTTTTTCTAGGCGGCGAAGGGCACGCCGAACTATCACTACCATTCACATCACTACGATCACTTTCACTTTCACTAGATGTACCCGAATCACGCGATTTTCTCTTCAAACCAGCCGATACGGCGGCGGCGGCGGCGGGAGAATTTTCGTTATCGTTGTCCATTTTAAACGAACGATATTTGAAAATAAAAGCGGAAAATTTAAAACTATGAACTTTTTACTTTAATCTCAAAAGCTCAAATGTAACTAAGGCAAACTAGCACACGTCCGTCGTTTGAAAAAACTGACGCAACAATGAACAGAAAATGGCGGCTTGTGCTTGGGTTAAGTTTGTTGACAGGCTTGTACACCAGAGGCGGCAAAATGGCGGGAAGCGGTAGAAACTAGCGACATCCGGCGGAAGAAAGCAACGCACTCTCTCATAAGGGACTTCGGACGTAAAACGGAACACATAATATATCGCCTTTAAAATACCAGAACTGTTACTAGAGTCTTTTGTCTTTTCCCAGGTGCTATCGATAGGACACGCTTCTAGAGCATCCGGCCATAGATTTAGGGTCAATGACATCACATGCCATCCAGTATTACCATTATTACTTACAACTAGCCATCATAATATATCAGGTATGTTGTAGTTAGATTCTTCGATTTTAGAAAAGAGTTTGAACCTCATAATATGAGAGGCTGGCATAGTGGTGACCACATTTTTTTTATTTTTGACGGGGATTTCGGAAATATAGCGGCGCACGATTGAACCTGTAGTATACCGGGTGTAACAAGACCTTCAACGATGCCGAGGTCTACGTATTCTGCCCATCATCAGGACCATTTCTGTTAAAAATTATTGCTGGGAAACCATTTTGATTTTTGGCGTTAAAAATCATTGCATACTTTACCACACAATGAAACGCGTACAATAGACCGCGCCTGCGAGTGTATGCTACATAGGTGCGTGCGGCCGAGTTGAAAGGCAGCGTTTATGTGCGTGCTCATGAGATACATCGAGTGACGACGTTTTCAAACCATTGAATGTTATGAAATACTTAAAATTTTAATAATGTTTCATTGGACAAAAAATAGGAAATAACGAATAAAATAAGATTTCATAAAATTTTTGAAAATCATTTTTTGACTTTGACCTTCAATAACTTCGTAGCTATTGGTTTCCCAGGTATAGTCTAAAAGACAAAAATGGTCCTGATGATGGGCAGAATACGTGGACTTCGGCTTCGTTGAAGGTCTTGTTACACCCGTTATATCGATAGGGAATCTATAGAGTTACAGACGAAAAAAAATATCTTATGATGTAAAGTCGTAAAAAGCAAGGTTTTCGAGATAATTCGGGGAATGAGTTTGGATTTTTATCCATACAGGATCTTTTATTTTTATTTAATTTTATTTTATAGTTTTAAAGTAAACTTACAGCTATATTAATAATAAATTTATAAATATGTTAGGCTCCAAGACCGATGTCGGTCTTTGAGCGCACGCACAGGTATTGCAAATCAGTGTGCGTTGAATTCTCTTTATCATGGTTCCATACGCGCGCATTGTATGCGTCCCGACAATTTATGACCTGTCCGTCGTGTCATGGTTGCACCAACTAGTGATCAGAACGCGTCATCTTCATTTCCACAACGCGTTGTGGCCGTTTGGAATGATGACCACGACGCGAATTTCGCTTTGTGGTATTTCTATGATTACCACAACGCGTTCTGGGCGTTTTTATAAGAGCCATGACACGAATTTCGCGTTGTGGCATTTTTGCAGTGACCAGAACGCGTTGTGAGCGTTTTTTTCGCTCAAAGACCGAAATCGATCTTTGATCCTAACATATAGATACAGAAGGCCATTTACAAGTTTCCACTTATAGTTATTGATTAATCATAAGTAGACGGAAAAAAAGATATAATACCAATTTAGGTTCAAAATTCAATTAATTAAGTTGGATTCGAAAAAATATTTAGCAAGTTCTCGCTTTAGACGTAAGGCCGATGTACAAAATAGGTCAAGGTCATGCTGCTTAAAGATGTCATTGAAACACTCCCTCTCATCACGAATGAATTCTGCCTGTAGTTAGTTTTCCCACGCGGGACATGCAAAGTGCTCTGTCTCCTGCTACTCCCGCCTCCGTATGGAACATGCAGACCAATAAACTCTAACAGCTCAGGGCAATTAACCGAGCCATTTGCTATGTTCAATAAATAAGTAAGATCAGCTATGCATCTTCTCACGCTTAAAGGAAGAATATGAAATTTCTTACAGCGTTCAATGTAATTTTGTAAATAAATACTTGCTCTGAATTGTAAGTAACGTAAGAAACGCTTCTGAATATTTTCGATACGCGTGATATAAACATTATAGGCTGGGTTTGAAAACTTAATATTTTAACTAGTAGATTGAAAACTTACTTTTACTTAATTGTTAAGTATTTGAAGACTATACGCTGTGTGACTTAGACTGACTTGGGACAGAAATGAAAGATGTGCATTGTCTCAAGGCCTATGTTTTATTTGCTTTTTAACACGTTTTGATGATACAAAGTACACAAGGATTTCCCTCTATCCGATTATGATGGTAGGTACTTAATTAGTTTTACAACATCCTTTCTTTTTTAAATTTAAGGTACTAACCAAATACAAATCAAGTGCTATGAGATGTAGGTATTTAAGAAAGAAAACCCTAGTGGAGAATATATCACTATTTCAATCTAAGCATTGCAGACGTATAAGACCGGCTGGGTCGCTTTATTGTTGGTTCGCGATCATGATTAAAATCATCCCAATTCACAAAAGGTAAATTACTTAATAAATGACTCTAAATTTAGAAAACGACTGTCAGCCTACCAAGAGCTCCCAGGCGGCAGCGGCTGGGAGAGAATCATTCTATAAGACGGTCCCAGCGTCTGTCGACTGGATGAAGTGGTGAACTGACCTTCAGGAATCCTTGGTGGAAACTCGGTAACGGCTTCATACCAAAGATCTTTCAACACGGGTACCTTCCTTCTTTTGGTAACCCATTATAGTTTTACTTGCGTTATCATCTCAGCATGTGATCCATCGCAGAAGGTTAGTAGGTAAAGAAACTAACCTGAAGTTAAACTATATCCCAACTATATAATCATCGAAAAAGAGTAAAAAAGAAAGCAAAAATGATGACCCAATCTGAAAAGAATATTGCCTTGGTTAGAATCAAGAACATTGTGTCTATACCAAATTTCGACAAATTTAAATATCAAAGTACATACCACGGAAACGGCATCTTCTTTATTAATGTTTCTTATAAAGTGAAGAATGCCAGCATGACTGTCTCCGGGACATTCCCTCCACCCTGA
Organism: Agriphila geniculea; assembly: GCA_943789525.1. Lineage (NCBI taxonomy): Eukaryota > Metazoa > Arthropoda > Insecta > Lepidoptera > Crambidae > Agriphila > Agriphila geniculea. Next base: position 15,272,459 of record OX038887.1, on the reverse strand, counting down.
AAAAGCACATGTCGAAACCACGATCAGTATTTTGGTTTTCTCAAAAATACATCGTGTGGGCAGATGGTTTACTTACCAAAATTAAATTATAAAACGTATTACTACATAATTCCCCGAGCGATAAGCTGATGCTCCTTGATTTAAAATACTTTTAGCTTCCTCATCTCTCCCAATTAATTTCCACCTCCTCTCAACCTTCCAAAGCCAAAATCTGAAGTCAAAATGACATTTCTCTTGTCCGCACTGACAGCCGTCAACGTCAGTCGACATTTTACTTTTTAAAACAAAATGATTGTAACCAGAGAGAAATATGTGTTTTATTGCAATTTCAAATACAGCTAGCGCCATCTCTTGCAAGATCTTAGCACTAACTCATTTCAACTAACGAGTCTGTAGAAAAATGAATAACTATTTTTAAAGAACTGTAACGTTAAAAAAAATGCAACGTTACAATACACCCCCTCCAATGAAAGTTTCGAACGTAGTGAGAAACTAAGCTGCCCTCAGCGTCAGTAATTAAAATCCTACCGGAGGAGAGTGCAACCATTTACTGGAAACATGCAAAATACAAAACCTGTGGCGATGAGACAAAAAAACTTAACCTAAAAATCTGCCTTGGCATCGCCAGGACTCCAAAGAGACACCGACACACAGAAGTGGCCTACGGCACGGCGGGTAAACGAACAACTTACCAGCTAAAATCACCATAGCCATAAACCAAAAAAACAATCACCACACTAGTGGCCTTAAGCGAAACCTCCACCTTAGAAACAACCTATCAACAGATCCCTACTTCACTAGCGAGTGTTACGATACGTCGCTGTCTAAAAACATACATGCAAAATTTTATTTGAAAAAACACATGCAATAAAAGCTTGATCAATAACATCAAGAACATTTGTTTACACCAGGAGTGTAAGATCGCTGGTTAAACACAAGCATGCAAAAAAAAATTTGACTTTGAGACAAAATATGAAAAAAACTTAACCTAGGGGTTTGCCTTGGCATCGTCGGAGCTCATGCGAGACACCGACACACATTCCGTGGCCTACGGCAATGGTTGATACGACTTAGGTACCATTCAGACACCATCACTACAAAAGGAGACCACATAAACCAAAGCAAAACTACCTTGACTTACAAAACAACAAAATATTTCCAACAGCTTTGACGTTAGTCCAATCTTTGATAATCAAAACCCCCACCCTGCCAACTTCAGGACCATAGTATAACACCTTCTGTCCGGAACACAACATTGATTCACTCACATACTCCTTTCATTCATCTAACTTTCTTCCATCACCTACCGAGCTCCTATCAAATCTTATCTAATATCCATCATCTAACCTAACGTAGCAACAAGTTTGTTTACTTTCGCCACCCCTTGCAATAACCCCAAAGTTTTTTATAGGAGATACTCGTAACTCCATACTTTCTGAAAATGTAGGACAAAACAAAAATTTTTTTTTTTTTTTGCCCAAAAAAAATTATTGGATTACCAATATTAATTAAAATCATCAACCATCTTCGGGGTAAACCCTCGAGTTGTGAAAAAAAAAATGTTTTTACGCAACCGTCAACGCAATGTCAGCTCGAGTTGGTAAATAAAGGCAACCGTCTTCGCGGAGTAATCCGCTCGAGTTGTAAAAACAATTACTCGACCGTCAACGCAATGTCAGCTCAGGTCGGTAACAAAGGCAACCGTCTTCGCGGGGTGAACCGCTCGAGTTGGGGAAAAAAAATTACACAACCGTCAACGCACTATCAGCTCGGGTTGGTAACAAAAGCAACCGTCTTCAGGAGAACCTTCGGGTTGTTAAACACAGACTTACAAATAAACTTACTCAAAGTTTTATTTTTCTAAGTACCCATTTAAATACAAAAAAACTAAAACTAGAGGTTAAACGCTCTAGTGCGCTTGAGCACGCATAAAAACCTAAAACTAACCTAAACCTAGGGTTCGCCTTGGCATCGCCGGGTCCCGTGCGAGACACCGACACACTAGAAGTGGCCTACGGCATGGTAGGTTAGTAACGCACCTTTATCTTCGAAATATGCCAAGCACCTAGTGGTTTTCCATCTAGTGACACCAACTCATAAACAAGAGGAGAAAGGACTTTGCCCACTATGCACTTTTCAAACTTCGGCGCGAGTTTGGAGGCTTTGTATTTCACAGCATCGCTTTGGACAAATGTCTGCTTCCACACTTCCTGACCAACCCTCAAGGTCAAAGGTCGTCTGCGGGTGTTATAATACTTCGCATTTGTCTGATGCGCTTTAAGGATCCTTTCTCTGACCTTCTCAAAGACCTCTTTTAAAATACCGAACTCGCCCGCATATTCCTCTCTAGGCATTGTTACTTCATAGTCGCCCTCTTGCGACTTTTTATAAAATGAACCATTTATAATCGGCTCCCTACCATGCACTAAAAAAAATGGCGAAAACCCTGTGCATTCATTTACAGCGCTATTTAGCGCGAACTGTATCTTGTACAGATTCACGTCCCAAGTCCTATGATCATCCTTGACATAAGACGAAACTGCTGTCATAACCGTTTTATTGTAGCGTTCGACTAGGTTGACTTGTGGCGTGTATCTTGGGCCATAATGGACCCTGGGGATGTTATAACGTTCTAGTAACCCACGAAATTCCGATCCCGTAAATTGAACCCCATTATCGGTAATTACGGTTTCAGGAACCCCATGAGTTAAAAGGACAAAATGTTCAAATGCCTTAGCCACTAAAGCGCTAGTCGCACGACGCAAAGGAAAAAGCATAGTATACTTGGAGAAACAGCAGGTTACCACCAAAAGGTGTACAAAACCCGAGCGTGACTTTGGCAAGGGACCCACCAAATCGCACGAGAGGACTTGCCACGGCCTATAGCACTGTTTCGGTTGACCCATGAGACCTGGAGTTAGTCGGGTGGAGTGCTTATATGCGGCGCAAGTATTGCAGTTTTTCACGAATTCCACCACGTCACGGTACATTCCTGGCCAGTAAAACTGCAGGGAAAGTTTCCTGTGAGTTTTAAACACGCCGAAATGTCCGAACGTGGGTGGTTCGTGGTGATCAGCAATCACTTTTGCTCGCTGTCCTTTGGGCACAACCACCTTCCAATCGAACTCCTGAGTCAAACTGTACTTAGATTTACTAAACCGATACAGCGTGCCATTATCCACTCGATAGTTCGGAAAGTTTTGCGGATTATTTTGACAACCTTTAAAAATTCGGTCGTACCAGTCGTCACTACTGTCAACGCCATCAACCGCTTCGACTGGTAGGAGACGTGATAACGCGTCTGGTACGACGTTGTCCTTACCCTTCCTATGCACGACCTTAAAGTTGTATTGTGATAACCGGCATCCCCATCGTGCCAAACGACCAGTAGGGTTTTCGAGACGAAGGAACCACTGCAACGACGCATGATCCGTTACGACAGTGAACTCGCGAGTCCCCAAATAGGGTTCAAACTTTTCGACCGCGTAAATCACTGCCAACGCTTCGCGTTCCGTCGCACCGTAGTTTCGCTCGTTTTTATTAAGAGACCTACTGATATATGCAATTGGGTGCTCCTCCCCGTTCTGTACCTGTGTTAACATAGCGCCTATTCCATAACTTGAAGCGTCACAGTGTACAGTAAAAGGTTGGTCAAAATCGGGACAGGCCAAAACTGGAGCAGAAACAAGAGCGTTTTTGAGTTCGTTGAAAGCGGAGTCTGCCTCCGAGCTCCAATTAAACTTGACCTTGGCGCTCGTTAACGCATTTAAAGGAGCAGCGATAGTTGAAAAATTCCTAATAAATCTACGGTACCACGAACACGTCCCTAAAAACATTTTTACCTCTTTAGGGTTCAATGGTACTGGAAAATTCAGTATCGCGCTCACTTTATCCGGATCCGTTCTTAAACCGCACTCATCCACGACATAGCCCAGATATTTGAGAGAGCTCCTAAAAAACTTACTCTTCTCAAAATTGATGGTTAAAGACGTACTTTTAATCCGATCATGTAACCTATTTAGCAACAGAAGATGCGTCTCGTAATCCTCACTCACAACGATTATGTAATCAACATAACAGAAAATCATGCCCTTTGTGACGTCGCTACAAAATGGATGACCGAAGAGCATATCCATCAGTCTCTGCTGTCTAGCGGGAGCGCCACAAAGTCCAAAAGGCATAACTTTAAATTTGAATAGACCTCGTCCGGGAACAGTGAAACTAGTTTTTTCCTGTGCCGTTTCTTCCAAAGGAATTTGCCAGAAACTAGCTTTAAAATCAACGCTGCTGATAAACTTAGCGTTTTTCAGGCTGTCCAGGATCTGCGGAATGTATGGAATGGCGTAAGCGTCACCTTTGGTAATAGCGTTCAGCTTACGGCAGTCCAGACAAAAACGCCAGGAACCGTCGGATTTCGGAACCATCAGCACAGGATTGTTCCACGGGCTCTCACTTTTGGTGACCACATCCAATTCCAACATCTTGTCTAACTCCTTGTGGAGTTGACCTAACTTTTCCTGGGACATTGGATATGGTCGACACTTTATGGGAGGAGAATCACCGGTGTCAATCGTGTGCTGAATCAAATTAGTCCGACCCAACCCCTTACGTTCGAAAGAGATGTCCTTAAAACTTTCTATCATGGAATCCGCCAATTCCCTCTGGTGTAAGGACAGATCCTGAAAAGATTTGACAGAAGTTACCGGACCATTCAAATTTGAAAGATTCACTAAAAAATCAGGAGGTGAGTTAACGTACGCAATGCTCTTAAATATTTCCGGCATTAAATTAAAGGCTTTCCAGAAATCTACGCCTAATATTATATTTGAGACGATAGATGGTATTACATGAAACTTAATTATCTTCGTAACGTTATTAAAGGTAATGGGCAATGTCATGAAACCGATAGTATTACACTCTGATCCATCAGCGACGGTTACTCTGGAGTCCGTGGAAGATTCCACCGGATAACCCGCATTCACCAATCGTGTGTGAGCTCCGTTACCAATAATGGAAACAGCTGCACCCGAATCTAACAGACCACAAATTGTCAAATCCAATAAATTTACATTTAAATATGGCCGTACATCACTTGAATGTGGTTCAAACAAAACCGGGGCGACGTTATGTGATTTAAAATAATTCACCACTAACTCTTGCCAGTATTTCCAATCTTCAGGGTCGGCCTTCCCAGAAGTGGTTCCGCCGCGGTTTAAGCGGTTTAGTTTTTTTTGCTTGGCATTACACTTCGGACACGACCTCACGGTGTAACCGAGCTCACCACAAATAAAACACTTAACCCTTTTATCCTCAGCCGGACACTGTGCTCTGGTATGAGTGTTTACCTTGCATCGGTCGCAACCCCAAACCTTTTTGCTTGAATCATAAGTCCTAGGTTTATTTTCCGGAGGCTTAACAAAGTTGTTCTTGTTCAGTTGTCTATTATTCTGTGTAGGTTTATTCCCTACGACACTGACCGGAGTCTTACCTTTACCCTTATAAACTAACTCGGGATTCAAACTTGAGGCCTTGGGTGGCTCAGTAAACAAACTTGTTTTTTGCCGTGCTGCCTCTAACCTACGGCATACCGTTTTTAAATCAGTCACTGTTTCAAAGTTGTGTAACGCCAGCTGTTCTGTAAAAGTCGGCCTAACATTGTGTAACAAAATTTCCACTTTCTCTTCCTCGGACAAAGGTTTCTTGAGTCGCGAAAATAAGCAACTCATAACTGAGAAATAAATATGAATCAGTTCATCTTGACCTTGGGTCCTAGACCGAATCTCCCCCATCAGTCGATAATCGTAGTCGACGATGTCAAATTCCTCCAAAAGCAAAGAACTGAGGTCTTGCCAAGAGGAGATTTGGTCTTTGACGCCTCGGTACCAGATTAGACCCTGATTTGAAAATAGCGAGAAAGCAGACCTAAATAATTTTTCTTGCGAAACTTGTACGCAATTGCATGTTCAGCAACAGACTCTAAAAAGCTACGGGGATTTCCCGTGCCGTCGAACTGTATTTTCCACTTGGCGACGTTGGAGTCCGCCGAGCAAGTGGTTGGAGATGACACAGGCACCTGAGGATCGATCGCCTTGTCATTTGCTGGTGGTGATGAAGATGAGGACGATGAACCAGATTCATGCGAATCCAGACGCTGACGCAATTGTTTGAGGGCATCCTTGATACTGGATTTCACCGTGCTGTCAGCTTCTGCTTCCGCATTCACCCTATCCAACCTAAACCACAAATGACAGAACAAAGCCTTAGCCCTAGCCAGCAGACTTCGTTCACCTGAGGACTCAAAATCGCCGATGCGTTTCCGAAGGTCTTTTAATTTGTCGCAGATGATCGGCAACTCTTTCGCTGGAAGCGCATCGTCGTCACCTAAAATATCTTCAGGCTTAAAGTCTTTTATTAAATCTTTCAACTGTTTTCTTAATTTGTGGACTGTGTCCTCAGGTGTTTCGCCACGAATAGAAACCTCGTAAATCAGCTCGTCGCGATGCAGAGAATAAAGGTGCACTGTGTTCAATTCCATTTCGAAGAAAAAAAATTTTTCAAAAATACCAAAAAAAAACCTAAGTTTAAAACAAATATAGTTTAGTTATATTATTTTAAAATTATTAATCGTTATTAAATTCTCCACTAAAGTTGAACAAAACAAAAAAAAATTGTCCTAAAAATTTTTTTTAATAAACTGATGGTCACCCTACTTCATGAATAAAAAATTATTTTTACAAGTCTTTGTGACCAATAAAGAAAATATCCTTAAACTGTTATGTTAACACTAAATACTTAATTATTGTTAAAATGTATGCATTAACATGTTAAATTCCTTACTTAAAGTTAACATTCAATACTTTTTTAACAAAACTTTTAACAAAATGCGTTACTGCCAGTACAATGTTAGTCGACGTTGTTACTAAGAACCGTAAAATTTATCCATATAAAAGGTACAGAAACAATCACCTTTTAGATTCTAAAAATAGAATGGTTAATTCTATTAATCAAAAATAACACAACATTTTGTTGACTTGAAATTACTACACACTGTTATAGTTTGTGAACAAATAAGACAAAACCTACAAAAAAATGGTTTTAGGTTTGTCGCATTACAAATTTTACAAAATTAAGTTTTTGTTATTAGGTCGGTACCAATTTAATAAAACAAAACAAATGATAGGTACCAATCAAAACCAATAACAAATGTCCACAAACCATGCCTTGTTGAGTTTACTGAACAAAAAAATAATACAAATTTCAAGTTTACTTTCAAAATTGACTATTTTAATACCAAATTATTCACTAAAATTAATTGAATTGGGATTTATTTAATCACAATTCGGGGCGCCATTGAAAACTTGCTATTTGACTAGTTATTGAAAACTTACTTTTACTTAATTGTTAAGTATTTGAAGACTATACGCTGTGTGACTTAGACTGACTTGGGACAGAAATGAAAGATGTGCATTGTCTCAAGGCCTATGTTTTATTTGCTTTTTAACACGTTTTGATGATACAAAGTACACAAGGATTTCCCTCTATCCGATTATGATGGTAGGTACTTAATTAGTTTTACAACATCCTTTCTTTTTTAAATTTAAGGTACTAACCAAATACAAATCAAGTGCTATGAGATGTAGGTATTTAAGAAAGAAAACCCTAGTGGAGAATATATCACTATTTCAATCTAAGCATTGCAGACGTATAAGACCGGCTGGGTCGCTTTATTGTTGGTTCGCGATCATGATTAAAATCATCCCAATTCACAAAAGGTAAATTACTTAATAAATGACTCTAAATTTAGAAAACGACTGTCAGCCTACCAAGAGCTCCCAGGCGGCAGCGGCTGGGAGAGAATCATTCTATAAGACGGTCCCAGCGTCTGTCGACTGGATGAAGTGGTGAACTGACCTTCAGGAATCCTTGGTGGAAACTCGGTAACGGCTTCATACCAAAGATCTTTCAACACGGGTACCTTCCTTCTTTTGGTAACCCATTATAGTTTTACTTGCGTTATCATCTCAGCATGTGATCCATCGCAGAAGGTTAGTAGGTAAAGAAACTAACCTGAAGTTAAACTATATCCCAACTATATAATCATCGAAAAAGAGTAAAAAAGAAAGCAAAAATGATGACCCAATCTGAAAAGAATATTGCCTTGGTTAGAATCAAGAACATTGTGTCTATACCAAATTTCGACAAATTTAAATATCAAAGTACATACCACGGAAACGGCATCTTCTTTATTAATGTTTCTTATAAAGTGAAGAATGCCAGCATGACTGTCTCCGGGACATTCCCTCCACCCTGAAAAAGCACATGTCGAAACCACGATCAGTATTTTGGTTTTCTCAAAAATACATCGTGTGGGCAGATGGTTTACTTACCAAAATTAAATTATAAAACGTATTACTACATAATTCCCCGAGCGATAAGCTGATGCTCCTTGATTTAAAATACTTTTAGCTTCCTCATCTCTCCCAATTAATTTCCACCTCCTCTCAACCTTCCAAAGCCAAAATCTGAAGTCAAAATGACATTTCTCTTGTCCGCACTGACAGCCGTCAACGTCAGTCGACATTTTACTTTTTAAAACAAAATGATTGTAACCAGAGAGAAATATGTGTTTTATTGCAATTTCAAATACAGCTAGCGCCATCTCTTGCAAGATCTTAGCACTAACTCATTTCAACTAACGAGTCTGTAGAAAAATGAATAACTATTTTTAAAGAACTGTAACGTTAAAAAAAATGCAACGTTACAGGTTCCAAACCTGTAAGCATACTCTAAATGACTACACACAGTACAGAATTTTAATCGTTTTTATTGAGTGAAATTCAGATGACATACGTAAAATAAATCCAAGGCTTTTTGATGCTTTGGCAATAATGTTATCTATATGGGTGTCAAAAAGCAATTTAGTGTCAAAGTTAACTCCAAGATCACGAATGTTGTTGACCCTGGTGACGTTTTGATTTAAAAGAGTGTAATTAAAAATAAATGGCATAGGTTTACGAGTATATGAGCACACATAACACTTAGAGACATTAAGCTCCAATTTATTAACAGAACAGTAGTTTTCAAACCTATTAAGGTCGTGTTGTAGAAGTCTAGCGTTCAAATCAGAGTTCACTGGGCAAAGAATCTTCATATCATCTGCATATAGGATTATTTTGGAGTTAACAAAGCATGAAGAGATATCATTAACGAAAATATTAAAGAACAGAGGCCCAAGCAATGAGCCCTGAGGAACGTTCGAAGGAATCGGCATTACGGAAGATACATGACCACCGAGGACAACAGTCTGACACCTGTACTGGACATACGAGGTAAACCACCTAAACAAGTTACCCCGTACCTACGGATTGGAGTTTACCAAGCAATGATCAATACGATCGAAACATTTACTATAATCTGTGTATATAATGTCGACTTGAGAGGGTTCTGACATTTTTTCAGCTAAGAAGTCACTGCATAAGATAAGATTGGAGGTTGTGGACCTGCCCTTTAAGAAGCCGTGTTGTTGTGGACTAAAGACGTGTTTTAATGAGGCAAATAATTGATTATAAACTAATCTTTCCAAAACTTTAGCAAAGAGACACAGTTTAGAAATAGGTCTATAATTTTCAAAAAGGTTTTTAGACCCCTTTTTATGCACTGGAGTAATGTAGCTGATTTCCAGATTTGTGGCACCACTCCTTCAGATAATGATCGTCTAAAAAGAATAGCGGGAGGTGTAGCCTAGTTTTCCGCACATCTCACTATAAAAACTGCTGGAATGTTATCAGGTCCAGCTGACTTGTGCAGATCCAGTGATTTTAGTAACTTAATTACTTCCTCAGTCACAATATCAACATCACCAATATCCGCAACCGAGTTGCTTTGTTCAGGGACATCGACATCACATGGATAGTCACTGTTGGGTACAGTCAAGGAATGTTTAATGGAAGTACTCACTAAACATATTACACATATCATCGCCCCCGTCAGAGAAACGTTGGCCTAGACGCATCACAGCCGGATATGACGATCTGCTGCGGTTTTTATTTTGATATAAGACCAGAACCTCTTAGGATCTCTTGCGATATTTTTCTCGATATCATCTATATAGTTATTGAACATGGTCGTCTCCAGTGATTTAGCGCGCTCTCTTAGCTCTCTCTTAGCTTAGTATCTTAAATCCCGAGTGATGCTTATGTTTTTCTTTTAATATTTTAACTAGAGGTTTCTTATACCAGATAGGATATTTTTGAGAAGGGGTGACTGTCTTAGTGGGTATATAAGCTTTCCTTAAATTATCTAAAGTGTCATAAAAAAAGAGACAGCTGACTGAAGTGGTCTACTTTGCAGCTCATTCTGCCAATTAATTACTTTAAGCTGTGAGTTAATAGAAAAAAAGTCGCCCAAATGGTATAAGTATTTAGCAAAAGGTTGACCTTTGAGAGATGACCTTTAACATGGATTATCACAGAAACGTTGCGCTTTAGGACATTATACGATACGACATTTTTTGTTCATCTACAGATCCTCTGTCGAAATACATAAGTTTTATCGTGCGCCACTATATTTCCGAAATCACCGTCAAAATAAAAAATTATGGTAACCACTATGCTAAAATGTTTAAAGCCCTTTAGAGTCCCCGCAAACTACAGACCAAACTGTCGGCCGATAGTTGGAATCAATATGAAGAAGCATGCAAGTGTGTTCACTACAACGATTTAGTATCGGCCGACTCTTCATATAAAAACCAACTATCGGCCGATAGAAAGTCTGTCTGCGGGCACGCTTAGTGAAATCAGTTGCATGAAAAAGAATCGAAACGTAAAGAACGAACGTAACAACCAACTAAATAAAATAATCATTCGAGGCAATGCAAGTACCTTCCAGTAAAAGGCTTGTATAGTGCTTTTCTCAAGAAATGCGAGGAAATTCGATTTTAAAAAAATTAAAAAAATAAAACTACATTCTATTCTATTTTTTTTTCATTTTTACTAACAAATTATATAATTTTGAAGTGTGCTCATCAAGGCCTTTCATTTGATACCCATATTGAAAAATTGAAAAAATATATTTTTTTCTTACATTTTAGTGACAAAATAAATAATTTTGGAATGTTCTGATCAACGCGTTTCATTTGATACCCATATTGAAAAATTTTAAATACAATTTTTTTTCATAAATTTTAGTGACAATATATAGGTATGTAATTTCGGAATGAGCCCATTAAGACCTTTCATTTGATACCCATATTAAAAAATAAAAAATAAAAATCTTAAATTTTAGTGACAAAATATATAATTTTGGAATGTGCTCATCAAGGCCTTTCATTTGATACCCATATTGAAATATAAAAAAAATCTAGTTTTTTTTTAAAGGAAGAAAAAGAAAGAGAGGAAAAAACCAAGAAAAAACAAAAAGATTATTTGTGTAAAGAATAATAAAACAGAAAACGAAAGAAAATGTTTTTTTATCGATTCATGTGGCCATGTGTATTTTCCGCACTGATGAACCAGACCCCCACGGAAATGTGAAACGCCCCGCATTCCTTTTTCACATGGAATGTCAAGATTTCAGAGCATAAGTGAGAAAATGTATGTTATCCACGTATTTGAATTTCAGATAACGATAGGGATGTACATAAAGGCGAAGAGAACTCAGAAGCGGGTGGTCTATGCTCGGAGCTGATAATGTGGCGAGTGGAGTGCGTGGGCCCGCTGGGCAAGTCCGGCGGCGTGTCGGAGCTGGCGCGAGTCAACTCGCCGCACTTGTCCGCCTTTAGTAACGTCGCTTGGCTGCCGACATTACTACCTAGGTAACTTATAATTTTATTGAAATAAAACTTTCCCTACACTAAGACTTCTCGCGCATCCTCCAAGTGACGCGAACGAAACAAGCTTCCACACTTGCACTCAACGTAGTATAGTCATTATGTTACATAAATTACCTCTCAATAAAAAAGAAACATTGCTAAAAGAATTATTTCGCTAGCATGAAAACTGCCCGAGATATCACAGTTTGAAATGCACACAAATGGACTCACCCAAAAACGCTCCGTACTATAATAGTAGGTATGAACCTCTATACAAAAAGAAGTTGGGAGTTACAAGTCGTGATAAAGTTTGACCACATGATAGAAACTGATCTGTAGGCTGTTCCTAACTAGAATTCGAGCTGGGCCAAACTATCCTTACATACAGTTTCATACGGCGGCGGCGGGTTGAATAGCGGCGCACTTTTCCCGGCTTCATTCTAAAAACTATAACAATTCAGGTTTAGCTAATAGGTCAAATATGGTATCATTTTCGGATAAATCAATAACGTAGAACTTATTTCTGATATAAAAAAATGCAATTTATTAAACAGTTTCTTAAAAATTACACAATAACCAACATTTTTAAACTTAATTTTTTTATTTTAGGTATTGGAATTTGTTTCAGAATTTAAAAAAAAAACTACTTAACCCAAGTATTTTAGGTCCATTGTTTGCGGACATACAGCTAGTCAAAAATATGCATTTTTTCACGAAATAATAAAGGTTCCGTTTCGTCCAGAAGCATTTTTCAGGTTTTTTGTTTATATTTCTGTAAAGTTAATTAAATTTTCTACAATTTAAGCTTAATTTTAGTAGGCAATATATAAAACCAAGAGGTATACAAGCTACTCTAAAAGTTTAATATGTTTATGATTTTTATTAGTATTTCGATATTTTATTCATTAGTCATCATCCGAATTGTCGCTTGTGGTGGATTGATTAAATAAAACGGAATACGTTTTACAACCTCTGTAATACACATGATCCGTTATACATAACTAATTCTGCCCGCGACTTTATTCACGTGGACGTTTTAGAAAATCTTTAGAATTTTTTAAATGCTGTAGAAGGCGTCCTCGTCCCTGTCCCCGTTCAGAATTGGGTCCAGAAATATTAGTATCCTGTTCCCGTTCCAGTTCCACTTTCGCTTTTACTTCCACTTTCACTTACGACTCCGTATTACACTTACATTTTCACTCACACTCGCCGTCACCGTCCCGTATAAATTGCGCGGATCCGTAATCCTTTAACTTTGACCATCAGCCATTTTAATGTCCCCACTGCAGGGGCACAGGCTTTCCTTATGGGTGGATAAGGAAAATGGGACATAACGCGGGCCCTGTGCGGATTAATGGGTGTTAACGACTGCAAGTGCAGCCGGGACCAACCGCAACGGCTTAACGTGCCTAGCACGGTGGAGCTAGACATAATAAATTTTTGGCCATCCATCCCATGTTGTGCTTAGACTCCGCAATCGCAGGGCTAGCCGCTAAACCACTGCGCTATTGAGCTCCTCCTTTTATCTTTACGCCATTGTTATTATTTACCCACAGCACAACACTCGGCAACTTATCGAACTCGCCGTCAGCGTGTTTCGTCGCCAGCGACGGCGAAAGCTTACGAGTGTTCCAAGCTGTCATCGACGCAAGGACACTTCTCGCTGAGATAGCGACATCAGAGAGACGACATAAAGATGTAATGGTAAATATTTAGGGTCTGTTTCATAGATTCCGATTCGCATTATCTCTGGTTTAATTTCGAAATGTAACATATTTCTGTGAAATTTTCAGTCAAATAATTAGTTTTTATCCGGAACCTGTGAAATAGGCCTTCAATCTTAAATTATCCGTATTTTTTAAACCTATTTCTGGACGTGTATTTTTAAACTTACTAACCCATTCTGTTTGCTATTAGTGGAGTTCTGTAATTGGCTTTGTCGGTAGCTATGAGTTTTAAGTATTACCTATATTGCTTAAGCTTTAGGACTTTCTTTAGATACATCAAAGTAGTTTTTTTTTTTCCTAGTATCTATCTATAGCGGGGCTTCCCAATCTTTTTTATACTGCAACTCCCTTTACAGGTAGTATTCTACTCAATCGTTACATACGCATTCAATCGCGTAGGTCTTATCTTTTCTGACGTATGAATTTGTCATCTTAGAGGACGCCGAGCGCTTTATACTCGCGCGCGGAGTAACAGAGCCCTGCTCTACGCGCATAACGCACACACATGCTATTAGCTGTCTATAGTTCTCACCGACCGACGACACTGCGTCACGTACTCGAACTCGTTTTGAGATTGGTCTGAGATTCCGGTTATTTCGTGTCAGTGAGAGGGTGTCATGTGTGCATTGCTCGAGCGGACGTAGTACTAAACTTGACTTCCTTCTATCCTCTCTCTATTTTGTGGTCGCAACGCTCCACTAATCTTTAGGATAGCTAACGTTCTACTTCAATACACTACAGAAGTCGTTACATTTTCGATTATCAAAATTTACTTTGTGGCCATGATCTAATGCCCCGATTAAATACTTGTGTGTAATAAACTCATTGGTTTTCAGCATCACGACACAATGTCCATGTCATCGGACTCCACACTAGAGGAAGGCGGCGGGATTCCCCTCCACGACCGGATAAAGATAGTTTCCCAGCAGTCTACCGCGAGGCCCGGCGCTATCATACAACTTCACGCCATAGCCGATGCCACCCATGATTGGCACAATACGCAGCTGCTTCATGTGTTTCAGGAACAACTAATCACAGGTTAGGGACCTAATTCTGATTCTAAATAAGACCTACAGTGGCGGTCACATAATTAAATGCACCAGTCGATTTTCATACAAACGAGGTAACTTTGAAGCCTTGGTTCTTCGACTATGATTGACCTAGCTGTAATCTGATGATGGCTATCCAGGGAGGGAATGGAGGAGATTCAGATTGCTATACACACCCAACTGATCTGATCAGCATTCTATGTTTAAAAAAACCGCGAAATTAGCACAAGAATGTATGGAAATCTTGAAACTAAAAACTCTGATCCTTATATTTCTGATCAGATCAATTGGGTGTATATAGCGATCTGAATCTCCTCCATTCAGTCCCTGCATGGCCATCATCAGATCACAGCTAGGTCAATCCTTGGCAGAGAACCAAGACATCAAAGTTACCTCGTTTGTATGAAAATCGGCTGATGTCTTTAATTATGTTACTGCCACTGTATATCAATATTATAATATGTGAAGATCCATCACTGGAATACTAAGTCGTGCAAGTTATTTGTATCGCCGCAGCAATGGAGGTACTGTCTTTGTTAAACCACAGAATAACTAAAAGTACAAGTACAGAAGCAGCATTCTGCAAAGTCATTTAATAAATAGCGACTTTTGCTCCAACACAATAAAGTGCAATTCAGGTCGCGCAGCGCTAATAGTAGTTGCCTCTCTTTCTATCGCGTGCTCTTACCTTTTCTGACGACGCAACGTTAGGGTCGTCTTCCTTTAAATGAACTGTGTAGCATATATCATAATGTGAAAAACGACAATAAAATTGTTTATTGGTTTTTTGATTTTGAGATCCGTACACGGCATAGTAATGGCGATTCGACATTGTTACTATTATAAAAAGACAATACCTACGCAGGTATTAAGATGCCGCGCGACGCGACTACTCAAGCGGGCGTGTGGCGGCCCGCTGCTCACTTGTGCCCTCGTAGGCACGGCTAGCGGTAGGTGCTTATCGCGCGAACTTGAGCGAGTGCAGGAGGCCTGTGGCCCTACCATGAGTTGTTGCAAACTGTTTACGTTACAGTAAACTATCGTTTTCTCTCTTTCACTCGTATTGACTGTGAGCAGTATATCCGACAGTTTACTGTAACCTAAACAGTTTGCATCAACTCATGGTAGGGCCACTGGTTAAACTGACAGCTTTCACGATAGATGCTGTAGTAACACTGTTTATGAAATGGGCTCTATTTAGACATCAGCCAATAACACAGTCACGCAGCACGCTATTGCGGACGTGAACGCCGCCCAGCGGTTATAAGACGTCACCTTTTCTACACTATGGCAAAGCTTAAATGTTTGTGGACATATTTCTTACAGACGAAATCTTAGTTGACAATTGTTTTTAACCGTAAGTACAAGTATTTAGATAATGGTTGACAAAATAGAAAATTTAATAATATAACTAGCGGCCGCCGCGACTTCGTCTGAGAACAGTACCTTTTTTCCCTGTACCCTATGTTCTTCTCTGTACCCCTGACACCGTTTATGCAAATTTCATAATTATCGGTTTGGTAATTAAGACGTGAATGCGTAACAAACAAATAAACTAACAAACAAACTATTATAATATTACTTAGTAAGGATTTATTTGTTTATTCTTTGACAGGCGAGCGAACATCGCCGGACACAGAAACCGCTGACTCCGGCATAGAAGGTTCAGACGTAAACACAATTACTGAAGCGGGCTTGGAAGCAATTGTAGACTTGCGTAAAGCAGCCGTGTTCAACGAGCCCTTCTACATAGTGGTGCTGGAGAGGACTGATGGGGGATCCACTGTCCACATGTGGCGGCTGACGGTGTCTTCACAGGCTGATCCTAATGGTGAGTTTGTTCTATCTAGAAAAATCTTGGAAAGACTAGAAACTTGGAAGCTTTCGTGGACTTGCGCCAAGCAGCCGTGCTCAATAAACCCTTCGCTGACGGTGTCTTTGCAAGCTGATCCTTAAGGTGAGTTTGTTCTATCTAGAAAAATCTTGGAGAGACTTCTGAAGAAGCTTGGAAGTTTACGTGGATTTGCGCTTAGCAGCCGTGTTCACCGGGCCCTTCTACATAGTGGTACTGGAGAGGACCGATCGGGGAACCACTGTCCATATGTGGCGGCTGACGGTGTCTTCGCAGGCCGATCCTAATGGTAAGTTTGTGCTATCTAGAAAATACTTGGAAAGACTATTTCTGAAAAAGCCTGGAAACAATCGTAGATTTGCCTAAAGCAGCCGTGTTTAACGAGCCCTTCTACATAGTGGTGCTGGAGAGGACCAATGGGGGATCCACTGTCCACATGTGGCGGTTGACGGTATCTTCACAGGCTGATCCTAATGGTGAGTTTGTTCTATCTAGAAAAATCTTGGAGAGACTTCTGAAGAAGCTTGGAAGTTTACGTGGATTTGCGCTTAGCAGCCGTGTTCACCGGGCCCTTCTACATAGTGGTACTGGAGAGGACCGATCGGGGAACCACTGTCCATATGTGGCGGCTGACGGTGTCTTCGCAGGCCGATCCTAATGGTAAGTTTGTGCTATCTAGAAAATACTTGGAAAGACTATTTCTGAAAAAGCCTGGAAACAATCGTAGATTTGCCTAAAGCAGCCGTGTTTAACGAGCCCTTCTACATAGTGGTGCTGGAGAGGACCGATGGGGGATCCACTGTCCACATGTGGCGGTTGACGGTGTCTTCACAGGCTGATCCTAATGGTGAGTTTGTTCTATCTAGAAATATCTTGGAGAGACTATTTCTGAAAAAGCTTGGAAGCTTTCGTGGACTTGCGCCAAGCAGCCATTTCCAATGAGCTCTTCTACATAGTGGTGCTGGAGAGGACCGATGGGGGATCCAACGTCCACATGTGAAGTTTGACAGTGTCTTGACAGGCTGATTCTAATGGTGGATTAAATGAAAGACCGAGAAATCATTCACAAAACAACGTAATATTGAATAGATCTCTGCGCTAGAAAAATAAACAAAAAATATAGTAAGTTTGGGCGACCTGAGTGGTGCAGTGGTCAACATGCCGCCTACCAAGCAAGAAGTCCCGGGCTCGATTCCCGGCCGAGCAAATTGAAATGATAAATTTTAATTTCTGTGACGGGTGTGGGTGTTACTATGTATAATAAGTATATATTTAAAAAGTATATAAGTAGTATATCAGTTGTTTAGCACCCATATTAAGCTTTGCTTAGTTTGGGGCTAGATGGCGCTGTGTGAAATTGTCTAAGCATTTATTTTTATTATAATAGTAAGTAGAGAAATACATTTGTTGTAGATGACCTCACGAATAGTATGATGTACGTGCCAGACAGCGCGCTCGTTCAAGAAGAAGAGGGCGAATCGAGAAAGAACTCGGTCTCTATGGATCAAGACCGACCGTCCACCCCACCGGCTGCGCCGACGCAATCACACCTCGCAATATCTACCAAAAAGGTGACGAAAGGACATGTCCCATCGCGCCTATGTCATTTGCCTCACCATTCTCAAAAAATGAAAGTCTATCGCGTCTTAATCAAAGTAGTACGTCAGAGTAGGTATTTTACTCTAGAATCAGATATAATTATTTTCTGCATTAAAAAGTGGGATTTTTAAGTTAAAACGCTTTTAAATTACGATTTTTATCATGATAGTACTATTTACTTACATTTTTTCACAAAATACTTCAGAAAACAACTTAATGTTTTTGTAATGGTTTTTCTAAATATAAAACAATTCTTGACTGATACTACGTATACTTAAATAAAATGTAATTAGCCTTTTTAGGGTTCCGTAGCCTAAATGGCAAAAAACGGAACCCTTATAGATTCGTCATGTCTGTCTGTCTGTCTGTCCGTATGTCACAGCCACTTTATTCCGAAAGTATTAAGACTACACAGTTGAAACTTGGTAAGTAGATGTATTCTGTTAACCGCTTAACGAATTTAATACAAAAATAAGAAATATAAAAGATTAAGGGGGGGCTCCCCATACATGGAACTGAAACTGAAAAAAATTTTTTTCTTCAAACCAACACGTGTTGGATATCTATAGATAGGTCTTTAAAAATGACATTGAGGTTCCTAAGACAACTTTTTCTCAAAGTCAACCGTTTGAAAGATATTCACCGCCAAAGTGGTAAAATGTGTGTCCCCCCCCCTTTAACTTTTGAAATAAGAGAGTGAAAAATCTAAAAAAAATATATGCTGTAGATCTTAATAAATACTTTCAACCAAAATTGGTTTGAACAAGATATAGTAATTAGTTTTTGAGATATAGAGAGTTTTACCTACCAATAAAACTTACCTATTATTTTTCCTGAGATATCCGGAATCCATATTGAGTTAAGCCTTCCGTTTTTTGTGCGTTTCCGTCTAGTCTTACCCTCTTTCCGCTAGGAGCGCCACCTGTTTCCGTATCCTGTTGTCCGTATTTCCGGCAAATGGACGCCATGTTTGTGGCCGGTTATTTCATCATTATACGTCTTAATACCAGGTAGGAATTACTTGGATTCCGGATATCTCAGGAAAAATAATAGGTAAGTTTTATTGGTAGGTAAAACTCTCTATTATTTGTTCCGTCATCGATATCCGGAATCCATATTGAGTGATGTGTTTGGTTTCTCCTGGTATACAATGTGATGCTATAATGTGTAGTATACAGGTAAACGAAATGCGACCTTGAGTTGTAAAAGAGCATGATAAAAACAGACAACAACTTACATATTCGCTTTGAAATAAAATCAAATCTAACTTAACAATTTTGTAACATGTTAAGTAAATTCAGAACTGCGTTATGTAGCTTATTCAACAGATTTTGTTAAATAATTGCAAATAAAATTGCATTTTGATAATAATACTAAAATGTCTGTTCTTATTACCAGTTTCCATTGGCAAGAATCTGATCTATAAAAAGTTTTCTAACCTAATCAATGAAGAAACCGCTGATCGAACAGATCCAGGTGTCGTCCCAATTCCAGCCTCCTCGAAGTACAGCTTACAAATAGGGAGGGATAATACCTGATAAGAACGCCTGTCTGTCCTAGTTGTGCTCCTTAGACCATATTCTATCTGTGGTGAGCACATAGAGTGCTTGTGCAGCAGTGTTGAACTCGAAGCCATCTTTACTCACCAATTAGTCGGCTGAAGCATTGCAGTGTCCGACAGCGGTGCATATCCCTCGGGATGACCGTCGAGGCAAAATCGAGTCTCCTCATTATGCGCTGGGCCTGTCTGAAGGACCAACTGCCTCTCTGTTTTGTAAGTGCACTGCGGAGCGCGTGGCACTACGGTTCCGATAGGGACTTGAGTTGCCTCGTGTATCCCAGGTAACATCTAGAAACTACAGACGTTACGGAACCAGAACAGATTTCTCGAAATTGAGACTGTCCGTCCCAGCCGCAGTAGTAAAATGACTTTATTCCTGACCTATAGTTCAAGCCAATAGTAGAAATCGTCCAGGCACACCACGCAAGCGGACGTTAAGTCTGAGGTGATGCCTGAGGTGTTCCGCGAATCACTTGGTGACTGAAGCGGGAATACCTGGCGCTGTAGACAGGCTGCAAGGCAGGCATGACATCTGGTAAAGAGTGGCGCACCTTGAAAAGCTGCGGCATTGCTGAGCCGTATTGTTGAGCTACAGAAATAAGCCAGGTTCAGGTTAAATAACTGAATTATGTAAACGCAACGTTTTGCTACTCTACTCCATGTAGATGCATATCGTAGAGGTATGTTTGAATGGTCGACTATCTCCAGTTTGCCGTAGACGAACAGTGACTTTACATGCAAAAAATAGAATTGTCTCAAGAACACGTTGCTAACATTAGCTGGATTTTGATTTTGTCTCGAAAACCTTGTGGCAGGCGCTGAATCTGACGTGAAACGTGAAATCTGAACGGCTTCTGCTTTAGGTCCATCGACCAAAATACTTTGTCCCATCTAGGCGTTACAAAAGGTCGCGAGCAGAGTTGACGTGATGTGACTACGACGTGATGTGACTACGAGCTGAGTTGAGGCGATAAGGCCACGAGCTGAGTCGAGACGATTTAGCCTTAGGGTACAAGGTAAAGCGCTAGGAACTTCTACGCAAGCTGTAGGTAGGTTGTCCTATCGACTGTGAAATGTAGCATCGTGGTCTCGTGGCGCAAGAGCACGGCCGTCGTTGCCAGCGGTAACAAGTAACAGAACTCGCTCTGGATCGGCTTATGTGACAATGTAATCTACTTCTTCATGGTATCACCCGGGGAAGTACTGAGTTATCAAAGTGACGTTTAGATAATCGAACAGGGTCTGCAGCTGTCTGGTCAGTTCTGCAACTTTTGTGGTCCTCGTTCTACATTCTAACTTTAGGCAATGATAGTACAGTTACCCGTTGTAGGAGTATGACAGGTTATCTCGGATGCCATTGGACAGATATATCGCAGCCAGCTCCTTGCAGTAGAGGTGCCATTGTTACCTGATACGGACTTCTGTCCTAATTGTGCTCCACGTCGGATGCGTCCGTATTGAGCACGATGGACTTCGTGTTCACTTGTGCAGTGGTGTTGAACTCGATGCCATCATCACCTACGAATTCATTTCGGCAAGACTGGTTCCGGAAACGAATATGTAAGTATGGTTGGGATTTAGGCAGCTGTCGGCTGAAGTATTGCAGTGTCCGACTGCTGTGCCTTTCCCTCAGGATGACGGACGAAGCAAAGTTGAGTCTCCCCATTAGGAGCTAGGCCTGTCTAAGGGACCAACTGCTCCTCTGTTCTGTAAGTGCACTGCGGCGCGTGTGGCACTACGGTTCTGACAGAGACTAGAGTTGCCTCGTGTGTCTCAGGTAACGTCTAGAAACTCCAGACGTTACGTCAGAACCAGAACAGATTTCTCAAAATTGAGACCGTCCATCCCAGTCGTAGTAAAGCGACAGTATTTCTGACCTGTTGTTGCAGCCACTTGTACGACCGATTAGCCAGTAGAAAGTGAGCCAGGTAGATGAAGCAGCGAATGTCGAGGTTCGTCAGGTGTTTTGTGACCAAGTTGGTGACTGATTTAAAAATACCTGGCGTTGCAGACAGCCCAAAAGGCAAGTTTGTCTGGTAAGTGTATCAGTAGCTCGGCCTGAGAAAGCTGCGGCGCTGCTGAGCTATTAGCAATAGAACATAAGCATCGCTCAAATGTAACTGTATTGTATACTGTCCAATTGCAGGACTAAGGCATGTAATAAAGTTAAAAGTGAAGTAGCTTCCTTAGATACAAACCCGTTCAGTCTTATCAAACTGATAAATTGATCGAAATGATCCGTCCAACCTCAAAATCAGGTAACGAGTTGACAGTAAGTTGGATGAGGCACCGCTCCCTCGATCACACAGTGTTGATCATGTCATTTATCTGAATAGACGTTTGAGATGATCGTTTTGTGCAAAACTTGACATTACCAGACATAAAGTGGTTTTAAAGTTAAAGATTTTGTATATTTACCTCCAAAGTTTGTGGTTATGTTTAATGCACCATGCAGTCAGATGTAATAGGTGCCAAAAGTCAATTGGACGAAAGACCTTACGATTAACCACGAACGGTCGTCAAATCAAGCACGACAATTTCTGCATCTTGCTAAGTAGCGGTAGCAGATCGTCCTGTCCGTGACTGCTTTTGTTTCTGTTGAGAAGTCCTGTTTCTTTTGAATTGATTATCTTACCTTTGCTTTGGTAGCCTTGGCATGAAAGAGTTTTTTCTTTCAGTTGGTTGTAGGCAGGAACCATCCTTCTGGGACCACTACTAGTGCCGAGACTGCTGAGAATGCCTCGAGCAAGAATCAGAATAATACTTGACCATAGAAAGCGAAAAGCATCAAATAATACCTCTGCACGGAGCAGAAAAGGCAACCCGGCGCTTGAATATGCATTAAAAATTTCAAGATATAACTAAGTTATCATCATCATTACATTATCTTGTTTAAGTCTCATATACAGGTTGACCTCATATAAGAGCAGATCAATTTTGCAATGTGAAAGTGTTTTTGCAAATAAATTGATATGTTTTTATTATTTTATTTATCATTTCAACCCTCCCATATTCCACTGCAGAACAAAAAGCTCTTCTGCGCGAAGATGTCGCTATAATCTCCATGCTTGGCAGCCTGATTGGAGATCGCAGCGTTAACTAATCTGCTTTATTTGCCGCATGCTATTTGTAAATAATTGTTGCTCACTTTCATAAAAGCTAACTGTTTAAAATAACTGGTATTGGTGTCCACTCAGTATCTTTTTACGCGACTAATCAAGAATATGATAAGAATGATCATATTTAAATATGCGTTACATTCGTAACTAGCTTTGGCAAGTTACTGCACAGTAAAGAAGAGTTATAAACATAAATCCTTGTTAATAAGAGACTACGTAAATCTCTATAAAATTTTGTTATTAATTTTAAGGTAGATAAAGCCAGGGTTTATAAATATTTCTTTTTCACATCGGCAACAAATTGGATAGAATGTTACTCGCCGGTATTAAAACGACGTACTACTAACGTCGGATCAACTTTGGATTAGGATCCTTGCTTCCACTGCGTATTCCGTACTCGTGGCAGATAGTGGTCACAAAATGAATACATCAACAGAATCGCTATTTTCTAACCTCTGCGTAATATCGAGTGGGACTCATTTTCATGCCAGATATTACAATGATTACTTAACTGTCGGTGTGTAATCAAAGTAGCAATAAAAACTCACTTGTTACGATAATACAGAGATTTCAAATCACTTACATGACGTGGCCCGCATTCTAGGCCGCGGGCCGGCCCCAGCTGCTGCCAGCTTACCCGACACCGTCTCCGATGTTTGAACTTGATGACTGCGACGTGTAGCGGCGCGATCATACCGCTACATAAGCGATCGACGAAATGCAGGATCCTGTCTCAACATGACGCACTGCTTTTACTTAATTTGCTTTTACTCGACGATTGCACTTTTTTTACTTTTAATCGCGAAAAAGAGGGCAAAAATAACTTAATTTAAAATTGGGAAATGTCCCGTAATATTTCTTAGACGTGTGAACGCTACGAAAAACGACGCTATAATGATGAAATAACCGGCCACAAACATGGCGTCCATTTGCCGGAAATACGGACAACAGGATACGGAAACAGGTGGCGCTCCTAGCGGAAAGAGGGTAAGACTAGACGGAAACGCACAAAAAACGGAAGGCTTAACTCAATATGGATTCCGGATATCGATGACGGAACAAATAATAGCACATTTTCCAAAACCGCAAATATAACTTTGTCATTCATACCAACACTGTGAAAAACAAAGTTATTTTTGCAAACGAAAAATGATAGGTGGTATTAAATATAGTATGGTATAAGGTAACTACGGAACCCTATGGCGCGTAGCCCGACACGCACTTGGCCGGTTTTTTTAATTATGAAAAATATTTTTTTTAATTATAAATAAAATGAAACTGGGGCAACGCTGGGACATTTCCTTTTATATTATATCTTGACTGATATACGTGGGGGAGGGAAAGCGGCGATAGACGTATGTGCGGTAGCTAGATAAGAAACGCTGCTTTACCCCGCGCACTTACGCTGCACTGCACTTGCGGTCAAACTATACCTTGTTTTTTTTCCTTCCGTTAGTGTTTTATCCCCGCTCATAGGCTTACTAAAGTTTTGATGTCTAGATATTTCTGTTAAATAACAGGAAATAACAAAAGTTGCTTAGTAAGTGATGCTTATCCTATCTCACAGCATGCACAACAAAATAAAAAATAAACTCTAAATTTGAAATTCATTAAGAAATGAGCTAATTAAATAATGTTATTTATTTGTTAATCTTTGTTAATATAAAGTGTCTGGAAACGATATACATATTTGTAAATATGTTTCCATCTGATAAAGCTGACAGATTTTTTGTTTTTTTTCTTGTCGGCCAAATGACGTCATTTTGGGTGGTAGGGTAAAAGAATTGACGATTTAAAAATACTTATTTTGTGAGCTTATTTAAATAAGATTTTTTTTCAAAATTATAATACGCCCCTCAATCTCTAATGATGAATTTATACATTCAAAGCTATTTCAGCATAAAAAAACTTGTAATACTTACATACAGTTAGGTTACAAGTTGGAAAAAAAACTAATTGAAACAAATCCAATTTTCAATGTTTTGTCTTACGTCACAGGTGTGTGAATGCCCTCTGTCCCTCCCGGACGGTGTAGACGTGATCCACGCTACTCCGGCTGCCGGCCATCTTAGTTCAGCGTCTATATACCCCGCCTGTTTAGCACCCTATATATTAGCTACAGCCTGCTCAGATAGCACATTAAGGTGAGGTTAAATATTTTAACAGAAAGTCGAATAATATAACAAAGGGTGAACAAAACTCGGTTTTTTATCTAAGTATTTTATAATTGTAGGTTTTGGAAATGTAGTGTCACAAAGAAAGATGAAAATGAATTCGAATACGCGTGGAAAGAATGGGAAATGATGAACAAGGATCAAGAATCTACTATTGACATTCCAGGTAACACTTGAATTCATGTAGAAGATAAAGTGTCTGGTTCAACAAAAAAAAAAGAATTGTAATGAACACAAGAACCAGATTCCAAGCCATTGTTTAATAGATATATTTGTTCGCTTTTGTTGGATTAATCTCGCTTATTAAAATTCATCCATCAGGTCAACCCCTCCACATAAGCGCGGCATACTCCGGTCGCATCGCATGCGCATACAAATGTGGTCGTTCTTTCACACGACCGAAGGGTGGAAATACCACAACAAATTCTACAGACGCCCGCTTTGTAAATCTTAGCGTTTGCGTATATGAGTGTGAGAGCACTGGTGGGGCGGAATGGCTTCTAGAAGATACTATACCACTTAGAAACGTCAGTTTACCGCGGGTCGGCGTATGCGCGGACACGCAAATTGATCTCTCATACCTAAACGATACGTCATTTATGCAGAAGAAACAACGATTGACGCAAGTGAGTTTCAATTTCATCAGTTACTTTGAAGATGTTATTATTACTGTTTTAGTTATCACTAAAACAGTAATAATGTAACAGTAAACAGAAATCGTATCCGATTTCTGTCCGAAGTTAAACTATTTTTATTGATTCCAAAGTTTGATAATTAATTACCTACTAGAATGCCTTTTCTTTTTAAACTTTCCACTTTGATTTAATTACTATGTTCGTAAGTTTTATCACTGCTGGTTGCAGACTGAAAGCGATAATAAAACTTTAACTAAAATGTTAAGTTTGATTCAAAATCTCCTTTTCTAAAAATCGTAAGAAAAATTTTTTTTACTATTCCTAAAAAAGTTATATTATGCAACAAAATCTTTATGAATTTTGTTATACGCTCAATCTTTTTACAACCTCCACACTAATAGCGTCGAAAATGCTAGGTCCTTCAAACGCTGTCGGCAGAAGAGCGCAGCACCAATCGCAATGGAGAAGGCGACCCGGGCAAGTCCGCCGGGCTACTGGCAGTGCCATCGTTCAGCACTCTGCAGTCGCTGCGCAGGAGTATCATGGAGAACGGCAACACCTGCCCGCTCACGCAGAAACACTTGGTGCAGCTCGACTGGGTGTCGAAGGAAGACGGCTCCCATATACTCACCGTCGCAGTCGGCTCTAGGGTGCTTTTGTTCACGCCAGTGTCCAGTGATCTCGCCCAAGCTAATTTAAAGGTACGTATTCGGCCATTGCGCAGACTTGCGCTCCAAAGAATACCAAATACTTACCTGTTAGTTTTATTAGGTGCTTTTTTCATGTCAAAAACTAGTAATCACGCTTGGTCGCCAGTGTACAACGAACTCACATAAGTTATATTGTAAAAATGTATAAACTTGTAGGTACCATAGAATTAGCAATTGTATCTAAGTCTAGTCCATCAACATTTAAGATCAAATGAGTTACAAAAGTATTTACTCAATAACTATTACTTTTATCATCTTATAATGTTTCTTATTTAAAAATCAAAGTTACCCAAAGTTTACACTAGACGGTTTCCCCCGCAGGCAATGAAAGAATCTATAAACAACAACCGGCCAATTCTCCGTAAAGCGTCATCCCTAGCTGCGCCGCTATTCGTCGAAGAGATACGGTGGATGCAACTACGTCGCATACAGCTCAAAACAGCGGATGGTTTGCCGCCGCTGCCGATGCAGATATCTTGGGTCCGAGACGGTATCCTTGTAGTCGGAATGGACTCAGAAATGCACGTGTACTCGCAATGGAAGCCGGAGACACCGCAGACTTCTTCAGGACATGGTTGTGGTCCGGTAAGTATTGTTTCTTAGAGCTGTTAGAATGAAGTTAGTTATGGAACATAAAATCCAGTTCCCTACAATGCAATTAAAGTAACAATAGACAGTGATCTGCGGCAACTTCACTCGAGAATGTATGGCAAAGAGTTTTTACAAATTAAAATACATCGTTTTGTATCGAAAGCGCTCTCAAGTCGGTCGCGCATCGCATTGTACTTCATATAATTGCATATTGCTTTAGACACTCTAAAATTCTTACCTATTTTATTCCAAGTCCAAAGTACCTTGACTTCTAAAATTTAAAGTACTAAATCCGCCATTTAGACAAAAGTATATCACTGTTCTACTAGAACCCATTCATTGTTATGTCAGTGTTAAAATATTGGTATTTATACCAGAAGAAGTTGTTTTAAATTTAAAAGAAATGTCTTTAGGAAATGGAAGAAGGTAGTGAATCGAGGGCTCTTCGTGATTCAGACCTGCGTATATCTGCACCGCATCTCCAGCGCGTATCGTCAATAAACCTTCAACTACTCGAACGAGACGCAAGAAGAAGAAATAAAACACAACCAGATCAACCTCAGGTGAGTTAATAGCTTATTGTTATTTTAAAAATGTGATCATTTAATCAAACAAATCATACAAAAAAAACTTTGAAAATGTGCTTTTTATATCTACAACGTGTTAATGGATGAAAACCGATCCGTCGGACCATTTAATAACTGAACAACTTTTACTATGGGAGCAACTCTGAAATCGCGAAAAAAAATCTTTTTCATTTTGGGCTCATTCATTAACACCCTATATAAGAGTAAATTATGAAAGTTACAGTACATTATAAGTACACTCGATTGCGTTACCCAATTACCTTTAGATCCAAGAAGCTTATACCTCCAATAGAGATTGCACCGGCTAGTGCCATAGTGAAGATAGAAAAAATTACCTTGAGTGACGGTACGGCTTATTACTATCTCTTTCTTTAGCGTGACAATACGTTTTCG
Organism: Agriphila geniculea; assembly: GCA_943789525.1. Classification (NCBI taxonomy): domain Eukaryota; kingdom Metazoa; phylum Arthropoda; class Insecta; order Lepidoptera; family Crambidae; genus Agriphila; species Agriphila geniculea. Next base: position 15,244,653 of record OX038887.1, on the reverse strand, counting down.
TTTCTCACGAACGAACGAACGATGAACAACGAACACGTAATGTAACACTAAAGAAAGAGATAGCAATAAGCCGTCACGTCACTCAAGGACATTTTTTCTTTCTTCAATATGACACTAGCCGTGCAATCTCCATTGAGGGTATAAGCTTCTTGTTTAGATCACATACATAACTTCCAGTACAGCAAATTGCTGACAACTTTACATTTTATTATAGCCACTTCTAGACTACATGCCAGATTACGGACTGTTTGAGGCGTCACAAATGGCATGCCCAGTGCTGCCACAGTATCATCCGAAACAACTAATGGAACTACTCAACAGCGGCAAAATAAGATGGGTCAAAGCTATTCTGGCACACTTGGTCAGGTAAGGATTACAATAATTGAGATAAAAGTAATAGCATTTTATTTACAAGTAAAAAATAATTATTTTACATTCTATAGATGTATTGGCGGCACCTACACGGGCCGCAGTTCACAAGGAGATGAAGACAGTTTGTCGAGACAGGTAAACTTTTTTTTTTATCCATAACGCAAACTATGGAACTTGTAAGTACTTAATCATCACTGTGCAATTGACCAATAAACATAACGCATAAATGCTTGGTTAGCAAAATATTTGCTCAGTGAATCAAAAGAAGCTATCTATCCTTATTTCTGTACTAAATGATTCTGGACATCTTTATATTATAGCATGACGATAGCAAGCAGAAAATAGCCATCTCTTTGAAACACTTCACTCGCTTCCAAATACTTATTGGGCACGTAACTTCATCTTCAATAGACACCTCACACACACGAGACAGGTGATCGACCTATTTTGCTTTTTATAACAAGCAATCAGTCAAAATATCGATGTATATAAATTAATTTGTGTTTAGCAAATGTGCCATGTAAAAATTTCATGTTTTACTTTTTTTGTTATAATGTTATTAACCGTGTTATGTTAGTTCGAAGTGATTTTCGTTAAGTTTTGGTCAGGAATCAAATCAAACATTTGTAAATTCTATTTAGCGAACGTCATCTCATTTTTGTTATGCTGACTTTAGCTCTGAGCTTAATTATTTGTTTATACTGAGGGACTGAGGCTGTATATTACGCAACTTTATATATTTTTTATTAAACTTAAAAGAGAAAAAGAAAAAAACGGAAAAGATTACGAAATTCGCTATGGTGATTCCTACTTCCACAATATGATTTGTTTAATATATGCCGGGTCCATAGCGCGTGTTTTGCACTACACAATCAACAAAACATCTCAACATTCAACAAAATCCTTATACTTTTTTTTTTGTTTAATATTAAGATGTTTGTGTTGATTGTATAGAGCAAAACATGCGCTATGGATCCGGCAATACATGTACAGCCTCATAAATAGCATGGAGCATATAAAGAATCATTCACAAGGCTTAGTCACGTCTTAATAACGTCTTGAAAACTGAAAACTTGACTAACCGTTAGTCAAGTTTTCATACAAGTTTTGACTTGCCTTGGCTTTGCGTTTTAAAGTCAAAACTGAGACGTCGTGACTGAGCTGTGTGAATGATCCTTAATCATCTATTTCTTTTAGTGAGTTATGTAGACATTTTTTGTTAAACTACTACTACTAAGTAAAAAAGTAACTAAAAATCATAATTTAATGAAATAGTTTATAGACAGTAAAACACATCTTCAGTGTAAAGAGTTCAACAGCACATGAGTTTATCAAAACTTTTCACTCCAATTGATTTTATGAAATAAAATGAAATTAATATTTATTCAAAACTACTTTTAATTTGTCCAATTTTGCTTCACCTATTCAAACCTACATGTGCCATTTTAAACCTTAACGAATGGAAAAGAAAGCTCAAAGTCAATGGGGAAGGCAACTGTCAAAGTGGCGCTACGTACTCTTGTTCCACAAAAACCGTCGCAAGAAAGAGCTTTTACTTTAAAAATCGTTTAAAATGACCAAATTCTGAGTTATAAGCTGTAAAAATGTTGGCACTTACAAATTTCCGAAAAATCTGGATACTAAGAAAATAAATATAAATTCGTTAAGATTAAAAACACCTTAATTTGGCTTTCAATTCCAAGATTATCATTGTAGAATAGTCTTTTATATCCATTTTGGGTCAATGGGTCCTTTTCGGTAAAAAAAATACCACAAAATAAATACCAATTTTCCTATAGATTTGTTCTGAACGTCTACTGTCTTAGGAACAAGCGTACGCAGCGACATCTACGATTAGCTTTGCGTTTCCATCCCCATTGAGGAAGTTTGACATATAGTGATAGATTACCCAGTGTGCTGTGTACATAAAAGTGTGTTACTCCATGTCTGTATGAGTGTGGCGGTGGGTGTCCGTTGTGTAGCATGCGCACGTGTGTTGCAGCGCGGCTGGTCGCGCTCGCGCACGCTCTCCGTGTCGTTCGCCGCCGGCGCTGGATCGCCGCTAGATGGCGCTGGACAGGTAATTTATTGTACTATAAAATACCTAAAATTCAACTACCTATATCGAATTTGGCTCAAAAAGAGCTGCGATCGCAAATATTAGTTTTGATATAGAGGCATCGATCCAACGTGATAATAACAAACACATACGATCATAGAAAGCTTCGATCAAAAATACCCTAGATGTCCGGTCAGGCTCTAAATCGGCACCTTGAATAACGCCCCACTTTCAAACTGTAGTACATTTTATACAAGGTATTATCTTAATTTTTGTATTCACAATGCTATTTTTAATCAATACTAAATAATATACTGGAAAAAATACGACTCGCACCAGATCAATACTCGGATAGAATTCGATTTCCGAATATTGAAGGTATTATCTCCTTTTTAGGGTTCCGTAGCCTTAATGGCAAAAAACGGAACCCTTATAGATTCGTCATGTCTGTCTGTCTGTCCGTATGTCACAACCACTTTATTCCGAAAGTATTAAGACCATACAGTTAAAACTTGGTAGGTAGATGTATTCTGTTAACCGCTGAACGAATTTAATACAAAAATAAGAAAAATAAAAGATTAAGGGGGGCTCCCCATACATGGAACTGAAACTGAAAAAAAAATTTTTCTTCAAACCAACACGTGTTGGGTGTCTGTAGATAGGTCTTTAAAAATAACATTGAGGTTTCTAAGACAACTTTTTCTCAAAGTCAGCCGTTTGAAAGATATACACCGCCAAAGTGGTAAAATGTGTGTCCCCCCCCCCTTTAACTTTTGAAATAAGAGAGTGAAAAATCTAAAAAAAATATATGCTGTAGATCTTAATAAACACTTTCAACGAAAGTTGGTTTGAACGAGATATAGTAATTAGTTTTCGAGAAATAGCTCATTTTCCAAAACCGCAAAAATAACTTTGTCATTCATACCAACACTTTGAAATGTTGAAATTGGAAATAATAGTATTGTCGCATTTGTCGCCACGTACAAATACTCAGTTTCACGTTTTGTGTCAGTCGGTGCCATATTTGCGTGTTGTTTTAGTTCGTGGAGCGCTATCTAGGGTATTCATCGAAGTTAAGACGATACAATGAACTTTGATCTCAGCTGCTTTAGCAATTTTTTATACCAACTTGGTGGATTATGGCGCGGTTTCCTTGTGGTATTTTCTTCCAGGAAAACTTTTATCGTAGCAGAATTGATAAATATCTAAAAAATCTGTTACATTTCACGATTTTACAAATTGTATAACACATCTATGTACTAGTATTTATAGCAATGCGTCAAAATACGAACTAAGTAGTAAGAATAAAAAAAATAGCCTCATATTTTTTATTATTGAAAAACAAATAGGTATTTAAGTTTTTTGATGCAAATTTGATTAATTGATACAAAAAGGAAAATATTGTTATTATTTATCTTTTATTATAACGGATTCAAAAAAATATAAATTATGTATTAAATAATATTGCATTATTTTATATTTGTTTTCAGACTTTGTTGTCCGTGGTATGTACACAAGCAACATAATTTTTCATTTTTGTTTTTGATAATAATATTTACTTTTATTTATATTTATTTATGCATAATTAATTTTTTATGGTTTTATCCTACATATTTAGATAAAAATATAATAATAAATATGACGTAAATACAAACTTAATAAGTTCTAAAAAAACTATGCATCATTTGTTTGGGAATAATCGAAAGATACAAAAATTGCTTGTCGTTTGTTTTAGCATCATGTTGCAACCTGCACTTGCATTTACATCAACACACTTAACCACTAAATAATCAACTAATCAATATTTTACAAACGAATTAATCATTCAACACAAAGCTTAGTGTTGTGTTTGTGTTTCTTGTAAAAATAATCTTTGATATTGTATTTATTTTTATAAATATTGTGTTTATTATATATTTTATGCCTATTATTTATTAAAGATAAACTTATCTAGAAAACAAAAAAGAAATTAAGTTTTATTATTTTAATTTTTCCCTCCATCTTGGTACAAATAATGAAACTCGCTATTTTATGAATGAATACCACTTAGTTTATTCCCTTTTAGATAACGGAAGACGTACAATTGGACTATGCGGAGATCACATCTGTGCCGCCATTACCTTTATGGACCTTACTTGTGGCTGACAAAGAGTCTCCACATCACCCATCCACTATACAAGAAGCTAAGGTAACTGTTAAAAAATGATTTATCCATAACATCACCTACGCCGAGCGTCAATAATTTTTGTATTTAAATATATGTATATAAAACAGTGGTGTTAAAGCTCAGTTTGCCTCAAGAGTGTGGCAAGAGGAATAACATAGACGAAAAGCCAACATCGCTACGTTATTTCAAGTGTTTACACACAGTCTACTGATATCATTTACCCTATTTTTGAGCAGGCGAGTTCATATTATAGTTGTTCTATCTTACGAAGACAGTTTTGCTTTGAATGTTGTTAGGCATACACATGCAGATTTTTTTAGTGTGCGTATTACGAGAGCGTGCAGACGCACACTAAAACAATGTGCATGTGCACACCTAACACATTCATAGCAAAATGGTCTTCGTGAGATAGATATTTATAAGTGGAAACTTGTAATTGGCTCTCAATAACTATTTAAATAACCTACTTTATTTTTATCTAGCTGTAAGTTTTCCGAAAATTTGTAAAATAAAATAAATAAAATAAAATAGAAGAATTATAACTTACAAATAATTTTCTAACTAACACAATTACAACTATTTGTTGCCAGGATTATAATGAACTGTTCGATGGCACGATGGATAACGATGAAGACCTCGACGCTTTACTGTTGGGCGATGAAGAGGGAGTTGATCGCCGACCGTCGATGCCAGAGCGACAACCGCTCTCACACTTTGGGCCCAGACAAGGTTGGTATTCATTGTATTTGTGTTTTCGTCGGTAAAATTAACTAGCTAACGGTATTTAATGACTACTGGGTTCGGTATGAAAATCAGGCTGTAGAATTGGTTTAGGTGTAGAACAACACCGCTCGCACTCCTTAGTAGACCAATTTAGGTTGGTAGGTAGCACAGAATAGATGTAAGTACTACGTACAGAAAGGACACTCCCTTCCCCACCCAAAATCAATTACCTCAACTCTCCCCGCGAGTTCATGTGCCGAATCGTGTGTGTAAGTTTCAAGCTGTCAACTTTCGTGCACGGTGGAATGAATTTAAGTCGCAAAAAAGTTGGGTGAGGCGACATAATTCCCGTAGTAGCCCTAGCTTTAGACACCCAGTTGCGCGTGTACAAAACGTCATCTATTCAATGTCTGTGTTATGAGTAGTTAAAACGGAGCGGTTGTATGGAGTGTCCGGGGTGTGTCGGTAGGAACATTTAACCGTGTTTTTTATAGAAGTTGATCTGTGCCTCAATAAAAGTACAATTAATTACTTCAAAAATACTGAACAGAGTTTTAAAACGACATTTTCTTTCAGGTCGTGTCCTATCCCGCCTGTTGACGCACACGCATCTTCCTGGGCTCAGTTCGCTAGACCAAATGCACCTGTTGGCTCTCGCCGATACAGTGTCCACGTGCGACGCCGACTTCGCTGAACGGTTTGCCGCTAACGCGCGCGTTGACGTCACGCAGGCCAGCAGCCACGAAATATTGCCAGGTATGATAGATCAACAAGGATTACGTTAACTTGCTTCCTCCTATCTGGTGAATATTATGAATAATGATGTCTGTTTTAGCATAGCTCCAAAGTTTATGGTAATCGGTGCCCCGGTTTTATACTTATTTGAAATTATTTGTTTAAGTATTCATTGTCATTATAGATAGAATATTCATGATTTCTATGAACATCTTAACAGTTCATTAATCCGCCAGAAATGCCTTTTTATTCAGTTTATATTTAGTGCGAGTAGATTTTTTTAATACCGGGTGTAACAAGACCCTCAACGAAGCCGAAGTCTACGTATTCTGCCCATCATCAGGTTTGTTCAATTCAATTAAATTATTGCTGGGAAACGATTTTCATTTTCGGTGTTAATAAAGCATTGCATATATTAGCACGCAATGTAACGCGTACAAAAGACCGCGCCTGCGAGTGAATGCTACACAGCTGCGTGCGGCCGAATTGAAAGGCAACGTTTATGTGCGTGCTCATGAAATACCTTGAGTGATGACGTTTTGAAGCCATTGTTTGTTACGAAATACATAAAATTTTGATAATGTTTCTGTAGACAAAAATTAGGAAATGACGAATAAAATAAGATTTCATAAAAAAAATTGTTTTAACTTTGACCTTCAATAACTTCGTAGCTATTGGTTTCCCAGGTATAGTCTAAAAGACAAAAATGATCCTGATAATAGGCGGAATGCGTGGACTTCGGCTTCGTTGAGTGTCTTGTTACACACGTTATTTGTATTTTTTCATGACCTTTGGAAACAGCAAACGTTTGATTTGTCTCACAGACTCCCTAGACGACTGCGGGCTCAGATTCTTACTGGCAATGAAACATTACGGGTACCTCCTGCGCTGCTTGCCCCTCGCCCAGCGCGCGGCGCAGCAACGCAACGGCGTCGGCACTTGCAACCTAGTGTGGGCCTTCCACTCGGAAACACACGAACAACTCCTGGCCCTTATACCTGGATACACCAAGGGGCAGCCCAAGTGGGCTACGATGAGGGAATTGGGTAAGTTCATCTTGCAAGCATCTATCTGTCATATCTGTGTATTTATTTGCGACTTTACAGCGATTTTCAAAGCAAGCAAATAATGATACATAATAGCTATTGTTTGTCTTAGAATTTTAATCCTTTTTCTTTAAAAAAATATTTTACTATATTAAAAACATAACAAGCTAAGGCTTTCTTTTTAATTTAATTTATTTATTTAGTAAACCAACACCTATATTAGGTACAGATTGAGTTATTTATTACATATGGATCTTAAATTAGCCAATTATAGGTTTCCAATTATTAATTGAATAATGTAAGTACGTACTTAATTAAATTGACAGAAATAATGCTTGGTACTTTCAGATACAAAAAATAATAATAAATTATTTGTGACTACAATTATTGTGAATGCAAAAACTTAAATTGACACAATAAATTTTAATTTTCTATAATATTCTTTTTTATTTCGTTTTTAAAAATATACTTCAACATTTTAAAGTGATCTATACTATTAAATTGATTGTTATAACTATTTATAGCACGAGCAAGGAAATGATTTGCTTGGAAACTTTAAACACATAGGCGTTTTCAGGCGTGGGATGGTGGGTAAGGGGCGACCTGCTTCGCATTTGCATAGAGAAGCTCGCTCGCGCCTCCTACAAGCAGAAACAAGACCCGATGGATGCTGCGCTATATTACCTCGCTATGAAGAAGAGAATGCTGCTGTGGGGTCTCTTCCGATCCAACCGCGACGAGAAGATGACCTCGGTACGTAAATTGGGAAGAATTTTAATACAAAAATCTGTACTGAAATTTTTGAATTTTGTTTGCTTTGTGTACAGTACGAGGCAAACATCTTGAAATCAGGTGGGGATTGCGCGGAACGCGTATTTTGGGCATGCGTAGCGGTGAGGTACGCGGGCGGCGGGAGAGGCGCGCGCTATTGGTCGCTCGCAAGTGCACATGCGCGAACTTATCCCTACTCCGTCGTCGAAAAGTGTCAAGGTGTTTGCCTCGTACTGTAACCGTTATAAAGATCTAAATTAAGACTAAATTAGTCTCGCGTCAAATTATTGACAATACTTAATCATTGTTGCAGTTCTTCGCTAACGATTTTACGGAAGACCGTTGGCGTAAAGCGGCCTTGAAAAATGCTTTTGTCCTCCTTGGTAAACAACGATTTGAACACGCGGCAGCATTCTTCCTATTGGGCGGAGCCTTGAAAGATGCTTTGGAGGTAACATTGGCTAAAGAAAATGATTTTAAATAAAATACTTGATACTTTCGGGTGTATTAATTTTTTTTATTCGTTATTTTTAGGTATTAATGACACGCTTAGGAGATTTGCAGTTAGCTATGGTGGTCGCTCGTTTATATGAATCTGATACCACTTTACCACCAAGCCTGAAAAAGTTATTAATGGATGAAATATTAGGGTGAGTTATCTTCCTTTACATAACCTCATTTTAGACTTGGCGTCTTAAAATTTGAGAAATAAATAATATCAAAATAAAAAATACTAGTTTTTCTAATATATTAATTATATTAATATAAAAATAGCATTGTGAATGCCTAAAATCTAAAAATTCAATTATTCTATCAAATTACTATCGGAAAATACGATTATTTGTTTTTATGAGTTGTCAATGTATTGTGAGTTTGTCTTTTTACACGACTGCCCGAAAAAGAAGATTGTATTGTTATTACTGTAGAAAGATTTACTCGATCCTTTTATTATCATTTTAGCGGTGAATCAGAGAACGACGAAGTAGACTTAGAAAGGGCCCACCCCGATCCTTTCGTCCGCTCGATGGCTCTATGGGAACTAAAACGTTACGGGGAAGCGCTAGATACTCTACTGAGCCCAGCGGGACGGTTGCACGCGGCGCGGGACAACGAGCCGATGCCGAGCGTGTTCAACTTCTACGTGTACTTGCGTACGCACCCGCGACTCAAGCGGCATAGTATGCCTGCCCAGGTGAGTTGTTTTCTACTGAGAGCAAGCTTGAATGTGACAAAGGAGAAACGGCCATAGAAAAATGGTTAACTTTTATACGATTGAATTTGGTCATAAGATATAGCCAATAATATTTGCTACATGGATCAAGTTATGTACTTTTTTAGTGCATGTTTTTTTTGATATGGAAACACTACGGAAACAACGAGTCACTGAAAAACGTTCCGTTATCCACATTCAATTTTTAAAGGGCAGAAAAGTCACTTTAAAATGTAAAAACGTGGCTGCATAAGCCATAATTTTTTGTCCTTTTTTCGAAATTAAGAAAACGAAATGTCAATTTGACTTCCGATTTGACATTCTTCTGTCATTTTTTGCTTATCAATCAGTTGATTATCATAAAGTTCATGACGATTCTATTTAATTAATATGTCACTTTAAAAGGATGTCAAAAACAATAGGTTGATATAAACACTAAAAACGTGATGATAATAATGTCAAATCGTAAACCAAGTTTTTTTTACCCAGGGCGGCACCTTAGCACTACTCCACTCCGAATCGGAAGAGAGTATAACACGTCTAGAACGCCGTCTATACTTCCAAACGGCGCACGGTCACTTCAAGGCGGGCTGTCCAGCACTCGCGCTGGAAGTACTATCAAAGTTACCAGCGAGAGTTCGCGATGAGAAACCGCGGCATGTGGTGTCCGCGCCCTCTGTGGACGACGCTGTGATACACACGGGACAACTGGTGCATGACACTCCAGTCAAAAGTACGACTTGTTGTTATAGATTTCTACGTTTATGTATTACTTATGTGGGATCATAGCTTTTGGTTTTGTATTTGGTGAAATAGTGTGCCAGAATAGTCTATTTGACGGATATTGGAAAACCATTTTAAATTATTTCTTATTACATAAAAAGCACATCACATTGATATTTCAGAAAAAATATATGTTTCAATAAAAAAATCAATGTTAAAGTTTGAAATTTCAAAGAATTTCAATTGACGGGGATAATACAACACAATTCGTGGCGAACCTACGCCTAAACTACTTGAACCTACTGCGGTTTCGCTTGTATTGTTTCGCGGCGGAAGTATGCTACAGATTTTAAGTGTTTAGAGTATCGTATACTTTGTATTATTTTAGCCTTTCAACTAATATTCTTTTGCTATGTTGTATACGAAACTATCTGATAGGTATTACTTATATAAAAACAGAGGAAGAAGAAAACAACATGGACTGGGGCTCAGCAGCCGCGGTTGACTGGGGAGCGCCTGTCAGCACTACGAAGTCGGACGAGCTTGTACTTAGCTGGGATGACGAAGAGGACGACAAAGGGTGAGGCAATACAAATCAATTGTCTTAAGAGGAGGCTCCCAGAATTTGGCAATATTTGAACTCAAATAGTGACGTCTGTACAATCTCAATGAATGTCAAATTCAGATATATGCTTTTATGGACCTTCATTTAGTGGATGACGGCAGGATTTCAGAAATTATTGAGTTTGGCTCGATAGTTTTTTATTCTGAAAACATGTCCTTTTTAGGGGAATTTTTAAAATATCTCTTTAATTATACATCGTTTCTGAGCAAAATTTATGTAAATCATAAGCAAATTACGTGTTCCAGTGACTGACGGCACAAAAATCGTATATATTATTTATTACTATTGTTATTACCAAAAAAGAGATTAAATACCAGCGCGCTGTGGGCGCCGCCTTCGTTAGTACTGCGCAGTGCGCCGTCGAGGTAGGACGTGTGTCGCTCGCGCATCGAATTTTTTATCAGTACGAGCATTGCTTTGCAATCTATCTATACAGTTGTTTAACGTATGTACTTGCGCAGAGCAACGGGGGGGATTTCGCGAGGGCTAGGGCGGTTTCCCTCAAATTTCTATGATAAAGATTGTATAACTGTGGTATGGGTATCAAACAGCAAAGCGCGCGTGTTCATCGTTCTGGCAGCGCCACGGTCTCCGATTTGCGTGAATTAAATACATCACGAATGTCAATTTTTTGCCAGTCGGGAGCTCGGGAGAAAGTAGGTTTGATCGCCCCCCCACTGGAAGAGGTACATCCGAAAATGTACGTATATGTCCATTATTAGGTTTGAGGAGCCACGTCACACCATTATTTAGCAGCAAAGTAGATTATTTTGTAGCACAAATCCTGAAGTTAGCATCATAATATATCGCGAGAGGTATCAATGCAAAGGTGGCTCCTCAGTCTAAACATCAGGTTTGAGGAGCCATTCTGGAACTCGCTAAGTACCCGTTGAATACTTTAGAAAATTAATGCATCGTTTAGCAGCAAATATGTAAAGTACTTGCAAATTTTTTTTTAATTTTAGCTCAGTAGTGCTGGAGAACGCAATTTGTATGGCTCCTCAATGCTGACGTTTTGCATATAAACAACTTACTTACTGTACCTACCTCAGATAACAATGGAATCAAAACCAGATACGCTTACATTTAGCAAAAATTTCTGTTATATATGGCTTTTTTTCGTTTCCACAATGCGATGTGGTCGTTTGGTATGTTGACCACGACGCGAAATTCGCTTTGTGGTATTTCCATGATTACCACAACGCATTCAAACAAATACACGCATACAAATAAATAAATAAATAATGCTTGGACAATTTTTCACACAGCGCCATCCAGCCCCAAACTAAGCAAAGCTTGTAATATGGGTGCTAGACAACTGATATTACTTATATAATTTTTAAATATATACTTATTATACATAGTAACACCCAGACCCGTCACAGAAATTGAAATTCATCATTTCAATTTCGGCCCGACCGGGAATCGAACCCGGAACCTCTGCGTGGTAGACCGGCATGTTGACCACTGCACCACTCAGGTCGTCTGATATGATGTCAAAGTAAATAAAAAAAACTACTTGTCCTGGTTTCATTCATATAATATGGTTACCTTTCACAGCGAATTCTTAAGGAATATCGAAAAGTATTGTATTTCAGTCACCGGAAGAGATACAGTGCTGAATTTTATAGATGTACTTAGCCAACATTTCTGCTAAATGTTAGTGTCTCTTGTTTTGTACAGCAAAATTCAGGGCACCTGTAACCAAACTGAGCATGCCAATATTTAGTTCTACCTTAGCAAACCCGGAAAATATCTGTAACGAGTATAACACAGCTACTTTCCGAGAAATAAGCCGTTGATTCAATTATGCCATACAATTGGCACATCGAGTAGAAAAGTTTTAATTTAAAAATAACATCATTATCGTAAATTAATCTTCTTGAGACATTCTCTGAATGTTGCTCACCACAGCAATACACACACACAGTGTCCTTATTTGTGTCTTGTTTTACCAATTTTATAGTCATTAAGTAATTGTATTCTTAAATTTTATGTTTTTTACTTTTAACTTTGACGTTTTTTATGTTACCGTAAATGTAGTGACGGGGATAGTAATATTTTGAGACTACTATTTAATTTGGTCGGATTCGCGCTAAAATTCGATTTCATCGCCATGCGGACCGCAGCCCAAAACAAAGAGTATTTCTTTGTTTTTTGACACCGACAAAGAGTATATTTTTATTTAATAATTTTTTAACTAGATCAAACTGTCAAAGGAGAGGCAAAGAGACCTAATTCCATGCAGCCAAATAGATATTTTTTTTTTACTTCCTCTTGATATTTTTTTTAATTTGTTTGTGCATGTAGAGTCGATGCTTGTTGGTATTATCTTCTTCTTAACGTGTCGACTCGGTATATGTATAATTATTTTGTGAGGACCAGAACTCAGCCACTGATATCGCATTATCGCGTTGGTATTATTATTATGTAGGTATTATTTCGTTGAAATTGTCTTTTCTGTATTTTATAGGAAGTAGAATTGTTTTTTTTTGGTTTGTCTGTCGGTTGTCGTCACCAAGTAGGCTCCTCCAGAATACTAGCGTTGCAGTGGTATGCTCCGGTATGCCACTGTAGCATTGCTGAGGTTGGGGCCTAGTTGGCCGCACACAAATTAGTTCGTGTAGGTACATTGTTTTCTATTTTTTGCTTTATAACTTTTATTTTTAATTACCTTACTGTCTATAATTTTTTACGGTCAATAAATAGTTTTTCTTTCTTTCTTTCTTCTTTCTTTCTTCCTAGTACCTAACTAATAATATGTGTATATACTGAATGGGGAATAGTAAAAAGCATTTTCTTTAATTTTCTTTCTTTCTTATTAAGCTATGTAAGCTTGCCACAAAAATATAAATACTTATCTATAGTTATATTACTTACTTTTATACTTACCTTTATAATTCTAATGAGTGTTCTCAGAACAGATCAAGCCTTGTTTGCAGGCGAAAAGATACATAAAAATCATATAAAATATATTTTTTAAATCAGTTGAAAATTTTGCACTTTAAAAATCGGAAACCGGGGCGCTGCCAGAACGATGGACACAAAGCGCTCGGCTGCGCGATAAAGTGCGGGAGCGAGACAGTTGCGAGTAAAATAAGTGGGTGGGGGGCAGCGAACGCACGTAAAAATTTTGCAAGCGGACTCTTAATACAGCCCTAACCTGGCTTAGTAGTGAAAGGACATATTAGCAAAATGCCTTGCAGTCGTTTATTGCCTTATCCGCGATATGCCTCATTCTGGAAATGCCCTATTCTATTCGTGAAATGTCCTAGTCTACTTTGGACTCATTCGCAGAAAGACTTATTCTCAAAATGCTTTATTTTTCCTTAAGTGTTCGTTAATGAAGCTATGCCTGTATACAATATGTCCCTGGATAAATTGACAATAATATTGAACTCTTTACGTTTGACTATAAGTTGAAAATCAATTTGCTGTACACTTTTGCTGCAGATTGGCTTGCAATTTACACGACAGCTCGCTGGGTTACTATTAAATGTTAATTAATTATCTTCAATCGATTTTGAAGTTTATACCCAATTTGTTAAGGTTTAAAATTAAATTAGTTGTAGTTTCCGAAGACGGAACACATTTCGTTTATTAAATAAAAAAGATCATTGCGTATGTTATGTTTATTTTTTCATCAGTTTTGAGCTAATCTGTTTATTTATTTATTTGTAGACAATTTAACTCCTTGCTTAACTTCAATGAGCCTTAATTTCCTTACTAGTTCGGGTGGTTCCGGTGCATCGACGCCTCCGTTAGAAATGAAGATGGATAAGCAAGCAGAGCCGGCAGTGAACGGCGTAAACGAGGCCAAGGAAGACGAGTCGCCCTCCGTCGACATCATGGCACAGCAGCTTAAGTTTGTCGCCTGCCTGAAGATACTTATGGAGGAATTAAGCACGCTTGCCACGGGCTTTGAAGTTGACGGTAAGATTGATAATTACATGGCAATAGCAGTTGGTTTGATTGTGTGAATAAAGCTTTATTAAGGTGCAAATAAGCGTTTGTTTGTGTGAATAAATTACCGAGAATTGAATAACATCCTTTCTTGAAGTGTTGTCGTCGCGTAAGATTTTAAAAAATAATTATATTATGAAAAGTTATTAATGAAAACTTATGAAAGCTCAAAAGCTTTTTCTTTGTGGATAGTTCAAGAAAAGATAATTTAAATAACTGTAAACTTTGCTTGTACAAAGACGAAGAAAACCATATAATGTAGTAGGAATTAATTGGTTTTTCATTGATATCCGTTTCCTAAAGGTTAACTGGGAGAGAATGCTTTTAGCATTGAGCTAAAAGCATTCTCTCCGTCCTCTTTCTTTAACATTTGTTTTATAAATGTACCATAAAAGTTTGTTAAAATTACAGTAAATTCAAATGTATGAAGGAGCTTTCAAAAACATAACTTAAAAAACATGTAGGTTTACATGAACTAAACTTCCTATCCTTTTTGGTCTTTGAATTAAAGCAAGATACATACTGTACTAAAATTAAGCCCAATATCACAACGGTTTGTTTTAAACATTATTTCACAGGCGGTCACCTCCGTTACCAGTTATACATCTGGCTAGAACGCGAAGTAGAAGCGCTCCGCCGCTTGTGTGGCTACGCGAGTGCGGCGGGAGCGGCGCCGGGCGGCGAGCTTATATGCGCCGATGCTGATCCACCGCCGTTGCCCGATAAACCTACACTGCACCAGCTATTGATTAGAGAGAAGGCGGACTTTGAGGCTAAGGTCCAGCGAGCGGTTAGAAGGAAGAAGTGGCTCAAAGGTAAAGGACACATTGTAACAGGTCCAAACAACAGATTTGTAATTACTTTTTAATTTGTATTTGTAATTAGACCGCTACGCGAGTCAGCGGGCGCAGCGCCGGGGTGACGAGTTTATACTGCGTGAAATTTTAATCATTTGGTTGCCGCAGTGGGGTGGTTCCACTCATGATTGCAAGCAACTTTAACTATGGGGCCAACTCTGATAACGCAAAAAAAAAATCAGCTGATCCATACATTACGGTCGAGTAGGTATTGCGCTTTTGTATGGAACAGCTGATATATTTTTTCGCGATATCAGAATCGGTCCCATAGTAAAAGTTGCTTATAATCATGAGTGGAACCACCCCACTGCGGGAACCGAATGATCAAAATTTCAGCGTGTATAGTGGTGGCCACATAATTAAGGACGCCAGTCGATTTTCTTACAAATGAGGTAACTTTAAAGCCTTGGTTCTCCGCCAAGGATTGACTGTGCTCTGATTTGATAATGGCCATCCAGAGAGTGTATGGAGGAGATCTAGTTCGCTATACACACCCAACTGAACTGATCAACATTCTAAGTAAGAGATGTAATGATATGTTATAGCATTAAAATGTATGGAAATCCTGAAACTGAGAACTCTGCTAGGTCATTGCGTAAAGTCAATCGTATTCATTTGACAGTTCATAATCATAATATATGTCATCCCAAACAAATTGCAGCCGATGGAATACGAACTGTCAAATGAATACGATTAACTTACGCAATCGCACTTCTGATCCTTACATCTCTTAGAATGCTGATCAGATCAGTTGCGTGTGTATAGCGATCTGAGTCACCTCCATTCACTCCCTGGATAGCCAGATCACAGCTTGATCAATCCCTGGTCCTAATTATGTGGCCACCTATACGTGGGAATGCTGAACCACCCGCCATTGCCTGATAAACCCGCGCTTCACCAACTTTTGGTCAGAGAGAAAGCAGACTTTGAGGAAGGTCCAGCCCTGTAGCATGACCACTGAAACACGATTGTATATCGCGTGATATTGTGATTTATCGACATTCAACTGTCAAAATCCATTGTCTTACTCAGTTTTACTAGATCAACTAAAATACAAACCTGTGTCTTATAATTTATTTATAATTAATATCTTAGCTTTAGACATTAACAGTACCTTTTCATTTAGTTTTTGCCTTTTACCTTTTAATTTAATTTACTGTTTGTTACAGCCAACGAGACGTTACTTCGCACGCTCCTTTCATACTGCTCGCTACACGGCGCGGGCGGCGGCGGCTTAGCATCCGTCCGGATGGAATTAGTGCTTCTATTACAAGAGCTCGGTCAAGATAAACAGCATCAACAACTTTTGTCGCCGCTGCCATTCCCAACTACACTCCCGCTGCTAGCCGCTGCAGTTGCTACCAATAACACTGTGGTGGCCGACCCTGTACGGCATTTACAGGTAGGTTTATTACGTTATCAGGTTTATGAAAACACGGTATCGGTGCAACACGGTACTAAAATCTTTAGCTACTTCTGTCGTTGATCGTACTGAATTGTTTTACACCCGTATTCGCAAACGTCACTATGAAGTCTCCCTGTGAACGCACAGCGTTCTTACTAGCTTACTACCAATCATAGGTAACACGTAAAACAAACGAACCAATCACAGAGCTCTATTTCAATGCCATGCGTTCGCATAGGCAAGTTTCGTTTGATTAAAGTAAATACAGTAGGAGGCAAACATCTTGAAATCGGGTGGGGATTGCGCAGAACGCGTATTTTGGGTATGCGTAGCGGTGAGGTACGCGGGCGGCGGGAGAGGGGCGCGCACTATTGGTCGCTCGCAAGTGCACATGCGCGAACTTATCCCCACTCCGTCGAAAAAGTGTCAAGATCTTTACCTCGTGCTGTATTGTTCTTGAATATGGGTTTTAAATAATGATCAAACACTAACTTAACTTACACCACAGAATATATCCTTACTAATATTATAAATGCGAAAGTCCGTTTGTTTGTTACACCTTCACGTCTTAACTACTGAACCGATCATCATGAAATTTGGCATACACGTGTGGCCTACTCATATTTAATAAGGACACATTAAATTAGTTATTAGCAATTAGAATTTTTTTACACCTATAGCTAAATTACAAACTAAATATAAATAAAATAACTTAACAACTACACTATACCTAAAATATCTACTTACATAGTATAGCATCGGCGACGCGATATTAGCTAACGCGCTGTACAAGTAACTTTATGCGAGCCTATTGTACTCCTGTTTTTTGTCTGCATTCCTTCGATTCATTGCAATATTAATTGAATGCACACGCTCGCGACAGTCAGTCGAAATTAAGCCTTGACGCGGAGCGCACGCTGCTCGACCCTGCGCCGCACCCATCTGCACACGCTTTGACGTTTTCGTAAACAGCTGTTCTTCATTTCCTTCCTATCCACACCTTCTGAACTTCAACCTTGGTGGAATATCACCTCAACCACCAAACTGGTGACCCCCTCAGTACACATTTGGATATGTCAACGGAAGAAAACAAAGATTCCACAGGCAGTGCACAAGGGCAGAGTTCCAGTCGAAGCGATGCGAGCGATATTCACCATGTGGGCATACGGAACATACCATTCTATCCGGACAAGCCATCGCTCTGGTTTTCAATGCTGGAAGGTCAGTTTGCACTCACTAAAATTACTTCCGACGCGACAAAATTTTATCATGTCATCGGCATGCTCGAACACCAGTACGCCGTCGAAGTCGCCGATATCATCGAGTTTCCACCCGAAACCAACAAGTACGCCAAGTTAAAGTCGGAACTCATTAAGCGCTTGTCAGCTTCGAAGGAACGTAAGGTCAAGCAACTTCTAGATCATGAGGAGCTGGGCGACAGGAAGCCGTCGCAATTTTTGCGGCACCTACAACATCTCGCCGGTTCTGGCGTACCAGAGGATTTTGTACGCACCATCTGGTCCAGCAGGTTGCCAAATAGTATGCAGACCATTATAGCTTCGCAGCTTCAGCTTCCACTTGACAGCTTGGCCGACCTAGCAGATCGGATTCACGATATCGTGCCATCTTCGCCAGCTGTAGCTTCAGCTGCTGCACACACTTCAGCTTCGGCATCGCACCATAAGCCTGACGATCCTATCTCACGCATGGCTATACAGATCGAGAAGCTTACCAAGCAGGTGCATGCTTTGACCACGAGGAGAGGAAGATCTCGATCCAGAGACGGCACAGACCGAAGGTACCGTAGCCACAATCGTAGTCGCAGCAGATCCCAAACCAGCTACCAGAAATATCCTTTATGCTGGTACCATGCCAAGTTCGGTAGCAAGGCGGACAAGTGCCAGAAGCCATGCGACTACAAAGCGGAAAACCAGCGGGGCGGTCGGTAATGGCGACTGACGATTGCCCCACCAACAACGGTCGCCTGTTCGTCACAGATCGGCACTCCAGGACACAATTTCTCGTGGATACCGGCAGTGATTTGTGCGTATACCCACGTTCAGCACTAAAAGAACGACGGCCAAAGACCAAATACGAGTTGTGTGCAGCCAACGGAACAGTGATCAACACCTATGGTTATGTCAATTTTAAATTAGATTTAGGTTTGAGACGGGACTTTTTGTGGCGTTTTACTATCGCAGATGTTAATAAACCCATCATTGGTGTGGACTTTCTATCTCATTATAATTTAATTGTAGATATTAGAAATAAGAGACTGTTGGACAATTTAACAACATTAAATGTGTCAGGCGTGTCAGCAGATAAGTGCAGTAGCATCTCGTCGGTTAAAATTCTGTCTGGTAATTCGCGATACCATACTATACTAGCTGAGTTTCCAGAACTAACCCGACCTGCCGGCACACCACGCGTCACCCTACACAAAACTGTACACCACATCAACACCACCCCGGGTCCACCCGTAGCCAGCCCACCTCGTCGTTTAGCCCCAGACAAGTTTAGGATAGCCAAGCAGGAGTTTGATGTTATGATCCAGAACGGCACTTGTAGACCCTCAGACAGCCCCTGGTCTTCTCCTTTACATCTGGCCCCCAAAAAAGATGGATGGCGTCCGTGCGGTGATTACCGTATGTTGAACGCCCGAACCGTTCCTGACAGGTACCCGGTTAGGCACATTCATGATTTTGCCCATAGTGTTGCAGGATGCAAAGTCTTTTCCACCTTAGACCTGGTTAAAGCGTATAATCAGATACCTGTCAGTAACAACGACATTCCCAAAACAGCGATCACGACACCATTCGGCCTCTACGAATTTCCGTATATGACTTTCGGATTGCGTAATGCTAGTCAAACCTTTCAGAGATTCGTAGATGAGCTGACCCGTGACATGGATTTCGTTTACCCATATTTAGACGATTTTTTGGTCTATTCAGTAGACCAAAAGACTCACGAAGAACACCTGCGCCAATTATTTAAGAGGATGTCCGATTACGGAATTTTGCTTAACTCCTCAAAGTGCGTGTTTAGTGCTTCCGAAGTGACTTTTTTAGGATACCGAATATCTAGCGAAGGTATCAAGCCGCTGGAAGAGAAGGTCCAAGCCATTAAGGAGTTTCCCAAGCCAACGACCGTCAAGCAGCTTAGGAGGTTCTTAGGAATGCTCAATTTCTATCGCAGGTTCATTCCTCGCGCAGCTGAAGTCCAAGCACCTCTTAATGCTCTGTTAACTGGTTCGGTCAAAGGCAATCATCCTGTTGAGCTCAAAGACGACAGTCTTAAGGCCTTTGAAGACTCAAAAACCAGCCTATGCAATGCAGCACTTTTAGCATTCCCGGATTGCCGAGCTCGATTAGTTCTCACAACTGACGCATCTGATGTTGCTGTAGGTGCAGTCCTTCAACAGCGAAAGGAAGGTCATTGGCAGCCGCTAGCATTTTATTCGTGTAAGTTAAGTCCTTCACAACGTAAATATTCCCCGTATGACCGTGAACTTCTTGCCATATATCAGGCAATCAAATACTTCCGTCATATGTTAGAAGCAAGGTATTTTACAATCTTCACCGATCATAAGCCGATCAGCTTTGCATTTCATTCCAGAAAGACAAGTTGTTCTCCTCGGCAATATCGATATCTCGATTTTATATCCCAATTCTCTACCGATATACAACATCTCTCCGGTAAGGATAATGTCGTCGCGGATACTCTTTCGCGTATTGAGGAATTAGAGACTAATATTGACTTCGAATCTCTTGCGAAAGCTCAGGAATCGGACCCGGAACTTAAAGATTTTATTGAGAATAGCACTTCACTTCGGTTATCGAAAATGATAATTCCCGGTAGTAGGTACGAGCTGTTCTGTGACATCAGCACACCCACTCCCCGGCCATTCGTTCCGAAAATCATGCGTCGTAAAATCTTTGAATGCCTTCACTCACTCAGCCACCCAGGCGCTAATAGTACTGCTAAGTTAATTTCGCAGCGTTTTGTTTGGGAAGGCGTACGAAAGGATTGCAGAGAATGGGCACGAGCTTGTTTGGACTGTCAACGCTCCAAAGTGAATCGCCATATTTCTGCACCCATAGGCAATTTCACATTACCCCGTGCAAGATTTAAATATTTGCACATAGACCTCATTGGTCCTCTTCCAATTTCTAACGGTTATCGCTATTGCCTCACGGCAGTCGATCGTTTCTCACGATGGCCTGAGGCAATACCTATAGTGGACATATCAGCAGAAACTGTTGCTAAGGCTCTATTGCGAGACTGGATAGCACGTTTCGGTTGCCCCACCATCATAGTTACGGATAGAGGAAGGCAGTTCGAGTCCGAACTCTTTAAATTTCTCTCCCAAATGATTGGTTTTGAGCACCGCAGAACTACAGCATATCATCCAGCTTGCAACGGCCTCGTAGAACGTTTTCATAGGCAACTGAAAGCCGCTATTATGTGCCATGCGAACGTCAATTGGACTGAATCACTTCCATTAGTCCTATTGGGCATCCGTAGCACCTTTAAGGAAGATATCAATAGTTCTTCGGCCGAGATCGTCTACGGCGAACCACTGAGGCTCCCAGGAGAATTCTTTCACTCCAATCTAGAGGGCACCACAGACGTAACTGATTTTATTGCACGTCTTAGGCAATTCGTCCAAAATTTGCAACCCTGTCCAGCTTCGCGACATCACACTGGCAAAATCTTTATCCATAAGGATTTGACTTCCACTAGTCACGTATTTCTGCGAGACGATACCGTTCGTCGCAGCTTACAGCCGGCTTATACTGGTCCGTATAAAGTCATAGACAGAGGTCCTAAAACTTTTAAATTAGAAATTAAGGGCAAATCGGTGACTGTATCCATAGACCGACTAAAACCGGCCTATATATTGTCTCCCGTACAGCACCCTGTTGAAAATAGTACTAACTCATCACCTCCAGTAACTGATACCGTATTACCTCCATCATCTAGGGCAGACACCGAACATAAAACTACTCGTTCTGGTAGGAGAGTTCGCATACCAGATTATTATCGCCCGTAGTGACGGTCTCTGGAGGGGAGTGATGTGGCCTACTCATATTTAATAAGGACACATTAAATTAGTTATTAGCAATTAGAATTTATTTACACCTATAGCTAAATTACAAACTAAATATAAATAAAATAACTTAACAACTACACTATACCTAAAATATCTACTTACATAGTATAGCATCGGCGACGCGATATTAGCTAACGCGCTGTACAAGTAACTTTATGCGAGCCTATTGTACTCCTGTTTTTTGTCTGCATTCCTTCGATTCATTGCAATATTAATTGAATGCACACGCTCGCGACAGTCAGTCGAAATTAAGCCTTGACGCGGAGCGCACGCTGCTCGACCCTGCGCCGCACCCATCTGCACACGCTTTGACGTTTTCGTAAACAGCTGTTCTTCATTTCCTTCCTATCCACACCTTCTGAACTTCAACCTTGGTGGAATATCACCTCAACCACCAAACACGTTATCAGGGGTACAGAGAAGGACATAAGGAACGTTATCAGGGGTACAGAGAAGGACATAAGGAAGGACCTTTTGATCCCGAAAAATAGTATTGTTCCCGAGGGATAACAAAAAAAACCTTTCCACGCAGACGAAGTCGCAGGCGGCCGCTAGTAACTATATAATTGAGTGAGCCGCGAGTATGAGGGTAATATAAAAGTTTAAGCGCGGAGTGAGACCCCCCTGCTTACACATTGTATATCGTTAATTCGTTGTCACATTTCCCAGTCCGTAGCCCACGATATGCTGGGCACCATCGGCGAGCTGGGCATCCCCGGCGGGTCCGCGACGCGTCTCCTGCACACGCTGCGAGAACTGGCGGTCGCACTCTCCGCCTGCATCTACCAAAGTCTCTGCGACTCTGATACTTTCAGCATGAAGCATACGCACATACACCACGACGGGTATAACACGCGCGAAACTTCTGTCTCGGTCTGAAGTTGCTTCGCGCATGCGCAGTTTGTTTGCCGTACAAATTTGCAAGAAATTATGGATCGTTTATTGTTCAGACGGAGCTAGAAGTTTTGCGCGATCTATAAGCTTACAATATTTATATTGGTTTTTGTACAATAGTCTGTATACCAAATTATGCTGGGCGCTTTGACTCTACGACACGTTTCCTGCACGCGCTACGATTAAAGTTTGCCATTTATTATCATTATGTTTCAGTAGATTCAAAACAGGGGTGTTTCACCCTTTATACTTGTATACTGCCCGGCATGTATATTGGCAAGCGAATGAAACAGACAAAAGATGCGCAGTAGCCATAAACTTAGTGTTTATGGCTACTGCGCATCTTTTGTTTCTTTCTTTCTCTTGCCAATATATATGCCGGCATCTGTACCTAAAGTAGATTTAAGTGCAAGATTGTTCTGTAGAGGCACAGAATATACAGGGTGTCCCAAAACTTTGCCACACGGAGGGAAAGTACCTTAAATATTGAAGATAGGAAATTTTACTGAAAGAAGACTTCATTTTGTTTTTAAAATTAATTCGAACTGCATTCAAAGATTTTTTGTAGAAATCGCATACGATACCATACAGATTCATACAATACGGCAATAATAAACATTTAAATTTTCAATTTCATAGTCTTCCTTTTGTTTAAGATGCTGTGTTATTTAATGAAAAATAATCCTAACGAGTGACTCTTTCAATCAGTATTGTAAAAATAAAAAGTTTTAATTTTTAATTTGGTGGGTTCGATTACTGGTTAGGGCAGGCGATTTTTCAAAAATCTTTGAATGCAGTTCGATTTACTTTTATAAACAAAATTAAGTCTTCTTTCAGTAAAATTTCATATCTTCTTAGGTACTTTCCCTCCATGTGGCAAAGTTTTGGGACATCCTGTATAATAGTATAATAATAGTTTAGAGTAAGCACCTCTGAAGTGCTTCTCTTTCTGTCGCGTAGCTCTGTCTCAACCGACACATGACAACCCTCTTACGCTGGCTCGATTGAGTCAGCCGCAGTAAGCTAATATAAAAGTTTAAGTGCAGAGTGAGACCCCAGGTAGAGGTAGATATTTTCATTTGAAAATATAAAGTAAGGCGTGTTTTCGACATCGATAAATTGATATTCTGACGCCGACAAAACTCTTCTCGAGCAACTAGCAGTAAAGATATAGTTTTATTCATAGCATGATCGCGGAAACTCCTGGCACGAGTCACTTGATAGCTCGCCCGAGACGCTACTCCGTCGAAGAGCTCACCGTCACAACAACTCCCAACAAATGGCCAGGTAAATGTTCTAATATAAAAAATCATGTACTAAAAACATCAAATTACCTCAACTTATTTTTAACTTACAAAGTCCAATATCAATAAGCAAAATTTCGATTTGTTTACCACAGTTATATTCAAGTTTTCATTTCCTTATAGTTTTAGAAAAACAATTATTAACATTTCAAGGCCCAGAAAATGAGACAATAGAGGCATTGAAAAATTTAGTTGTGAAGTCTTGCATTTCTTTATGCTTGGCTCCAAAAACGATTTAAAATTGTATTGTTATTTTATGTAATCTAAACAGCATAGTCAACTGTACTGAAATACCAAAAATCTTTTAAAAACTACGCTTTCAATGCAGGTGTAGTTATCAGCCACAGATCACCCCCCAATAGATACGGCATACAAGGCAACAGTCGCGCACAACACATGCTTTAGCTAGCAATCACGACTTCAGTCCCGACCAAATCTAACCGTAAGCACGTCGGAGTTCACTACAATTTCGAAAATTGTTTTGTAACCAAAATATATTTTAAATGGCTTCCTGTGCACTGAAATGGTGTGGAAAAAGTGGAAAAATGGTGTCAAGTTATCAAAAATATGGCATAAATTTCACCGGTTCACCGGTAAAAATTCTGCACAGTAAGTTATGCTAGCTAGCAAGTATACGTTGTGCGCGTCTGTTGCCTTGTATGCGGTATCTATTGGGGTGTGATCTGTGGTATCAGCACTACATTTCAAAACTTTCAATACAGGTGTATCAGCACTCCGTGGCTTAGCATTGCGCGCCGCAGAAGAAGACGACGCGCCTCGGCTAGCGGTGCTACTAGCGGAGGCATTCTGTGCCGTTTACCTAGCGCTGCTAGGCTGGGCGCTAGCCGCTAGGGACGCGCATTTACTATACAGGCTAGCAGCGCACACGCCGGACGCAAGGGCTCATGCGGAGTTGTTTGGGGGTGGTGTTCGACGATTGCTTACTACTGCTCCCGCGCCGCCGCCGGTAACTATGATATTTTGCGTGCAAGTCTTCGATCAAGAATACACTAGATGTCCGGTCGCACCTCGAAATAACGCCCCATTTTCAAACTGGATTGTTCTTTGTACAAAGTTTCTCTTCTTTGTTTCTTACTATTTAAAGTTGAATTTGGAAAGAACAATAATTTGTATTCAGATAAAAATATTTATGTGGGGATTAATTTTCAAAATATCGAATCGCTTTTTTTTCAGTCAGTGCCACATTTGCGTGCTGTTTTAGTTCGTGAAGCGTTATCTAGGATATTTTTGATCGAAGGTGCCAATAGAAAATGTGGTACCACTTGGGGTGTTTTATGATACAAGTTAGGGTTATCGCTTTTTTCGTCGCCCTATCCTTTTTCTGTCGTTTAGAACGACTATTTGCTAGAGCGAGAAAGATAGCGATCGCCTCGAGGATTCCGCCGCGTGATGTCGAATTCCCGCTATCTTTCTCGCTCTAGCAAATGGCGGTTCGAGCGACAGAAAAGGACAGGGCGACGGAAAAAAGCGATTCGGTGCTGATAGATGTGGTCCAACCCTAATACAAATTAGCGCAACGCTTTTAAAACCTACAATTTTTTATTCGTATACGTTGTTACTTCTTTTAATGAAACTATGTCACTATCTAAAATTATAATATTTTGGTCCATCAGCCCAAACTAGTCGAGCGCACCGAAGGCACATCAGTCTGGTCTTCGTTACGTGAGAAAAGGGCATTACTGAACATGAAGCTGTTGGGCTTGGGCCCTGCAGTGCCCCATAAAAATATACAAGAAGGCCGCCCCACCTACCGCGAGCAGTTTGTGCCACCACATTGCAGTATACTCACGTATCTGCTCACTAAGGTAAGTGTTTTCACAAACAAACATTATACTATACAGCAATGCTTATAAAATATCTTCTGCGGTGCTCTGCAAGAGAGCCGCTCTATTTATAGCGAGCAGTTTGTGCCTTCCCACTTACCCATATCAAAGTCAAAATGTCTTTATTTAAATAAACTTAAAAATTAAGCACTTTTGAATCGTCTATATTTTCCTACCACCTGTTCCATACTTTTTTAACCGACAAGACGAACGGGCGCAAGAAACTTATCAACTTATCCATGATATCCACGTGTCTGCTAACTAAAGTTAGATTCTTACTTCACATGCCGAAATACAAATATCTAAAGAAAGACAAGGATATTGATTGATACTTATGAACACATTCGCTTACATAGAGAAGTGGTATCATGAAAATCGTTTGAAAAACTCTTTCAGAAAGTCTCAAACTATGCTAACCCTTACACATTGAGACATTCATCTGGTCCATAGATCAGTCATCTTTGTTTTTAGCGCGAATATTTCCCTCGCCCTTCCTCTTCCCCTTATACGTCAGTCTAAACACAGAACATCCTAACTTTGAAATTCATCATCATCATTTTCATCCCCTTGGGGGGTGAATTTTTCAAAATCTTTTATTGGTGCTCACCTACAGCATTAAAGGTATTTCCAAAAATGGTGTCTCTCAGCGTTTAGGGCTCTACGCGTATTTCAAAAATCAATCAATCCATTTAGAGTTTTACAGGGTGTTTGGCATTATAGCATTTTGATAATTTCGTTATTAATTTTTGTATGAAACAGCTGATTTTTTCGCTATTTCAGAGTTGCTCCCATTGTTAAAGTTGTTCAGTTTCATCTACCATATTCGGCTTTATAAAGCTATTACCGAACACTTTGTATGTATAGATTTTCTATATAGCCCACTTCAGAACAAGATTCGGAGAACTACGACTATGATTCGGCGGAGTCGGGCGCGGAGGACGCCGAAGATGGCAGCGGCAGCGATCCCGACGACGATGACATCTTCGATACCTCCAATACTAAGTAAGAATTTATAAGAAGTCACGTGATAAATGACAATATTTTTAATATAATAGAATCGACTCTTGTGTAATAAAAGGGGATAGTACGACGAAAACATTACGTTAATTGTATTACATATAAAATAAGGTTATTTTTTAGTGATTTTTATAACACGATTTCAACTTTACGCTTTTAGCAATAAAGATCATGCGCAGACTCGATTGGACAAAAAAAAACTCTGATTAGGTGCCTACCCTACTTTTCGGTATAAGAGGCTATAAGAGGGAGATTACATGATTAGTCTGGTATCAGTCCAATACATCAGTCTGGAAAAATTTCAAAGGCTAAAGTTTAGACTAAACTGATGGAATGGACTGATGCCAAAGTGTTCATGTAATCTCTCTCTATGGGGCTAGTGAGGATGAATACTGAGGAACTAATGTCGCAACAAGCGACTGTCCTAAAATCGTTTGATTGGTTGTTTCAAATGTCAAATGTAATTCCCCTGACGTATTTTCACCAATCAAAACCATTGATAACGGTCAGATCGTCGCTGGCGCCATTTGCGTTTAGCTTTGCGTGTGGGTCCCAATGGGTCAAGATTAGAGATAAAGTTACAATGCGATTCATTTAACAATGTGCAATTGAAGTGACCAATTTCTGAGCGCTTGCGGTACAAAACGAGGTAATTTAACCTAAAAATAATCATCTTTCCCATACATTATCGAATGAAGTTGCAGCTGATCACACGTATCCAGACTTATAATTCGGGGAACGGACGACTCCATCCCGCAAACCAGGCAAGTGACTCGCCCGCTAAATTTGAATTAGTCCTGTTCGGATTTCGGGGGAGGGGGGGATAAATCCCCCTTCTGGATACGTGCCTGGATCACTGTATATTGTAAATTTAATCGCATTGTACAGTCAGCAGCACGTCAGCTTATACAAAACTGTCAAAAATCTACCTATTACATGTGTGTTACCAATAAAAATGCTATTCTTTCTTTCTATTATCTATAAATTATATATCTAGTTTTATATTGTCTGCTGTAGGTTAGTACCCGCTTAGTATTATTAAAAAATAGACTGAGATTATAGCTGAGTGTTTTTATTTGTTAGGCCAGAGAAGCGTCGCAAACACGCGAACAACGAGCACTCGGACCCCGACTCGTACTCGTGGTACGTGATGCGCGTCGCCGTGCTGCGGCTCGCGCAGCAGAAGCTGCAGCACTTCCTGCAGCTGTGCGGCATCGAGATGTCCGGTGCGTGGATAGCATAGAACGCGAAATTAACTATGGCATTGTGACGACTAATTTAAGTTTCTTGGGACAAAAAAAAACGCAAAACCCTTGTCAAAGTTTTGTACGGAACAGTTGTTTCTTTTTCTATTTTGACCTATAGGCGTTAATGCTACAATTGACAACATTTCAAAATTTTTAGGTACATGTTTTTATAGATATAATGAAAATTTATCGTTTTTTAGGCAACACGTATTTTTTCTTTTCCATTTATTTTCATACATTACTGAGATATTAATTAATTAAAAACGGTTTATTCTAAAAGGACGTAAGTACAAGATATAGGTAAAATATAAGCGATGCCTTTGCCTTGCCTCTTAAAACGTCAAATTAAAAAAAAAAAATTGTCTTTGATGCGAATTGTGATGTCCATAGAGATGTAGGCACGCTAGTATTTTATATCGATAATAATGGTATTTTTGTTTCATGTTT
The DNA here is from genome assembly GCA_943789525.1 of Agriphila geniculea. Taxonomy (NCBI): domain Eukaryota; kingdom Metazoa; phylum Arthropoda; class Insecta; order Lepidoptera; family Crambidae; genus Agriphila; species Agriphila geniculea. The sequence goes on along the minus strand of OX038887.1, from coordinate 15,216,131 downwards.
CATAATAAATAAGAAACATAATAACAACTATACTATAGTTGTATAAGATACTACAATAATTTACTATAGTTGTTAAGGTATATTATATATACCATACTTGTAGTACCTTAAGGGGTATGAGTAATTTTCTAAGAAGAGGTGGGTCATTTTTCTCTCAATGTCGCTTTCTAAAAACAGTTTCAACTAAAAGCCCCCATACAAAGACTGTCAAAAGTAATTTCGAAGCGATGTTGTGATTGAGAAGTGCGCTATACGCGATGTATAGCTCTGTCTCTATAACAAAACAACATCACTTTGAGGTTGCTATAAGAGCTCAGAGTACGACCTCTGGTAACTGCCCCCCTACTCAAATGGCCAACATTCTATTCGTTTGAACGCTACGCTTACTATTAAAACTTTAAAATAAGCAGTAAACTATAAAATTACGTGCCGTAAGCTTGACAATTCCATACAATACATCGAAGTTTGTGATTTACATAAGTTTGCGACATGTGATTTAATCATCTATTGCTCATATTTAAGCTTTAAAAGTAAGCGTAGCGTTCAAACGAATAGAAAGTTGGCCATTTGAGTAGGGGGCTGGTATCCCGATCGAATCCCGTAAGAACTTTCTCGAATGTCCATGCAGACAAAGACAAGGAAATAAAAGAACAGGTAAAAAAATGACAGTGTTTATTATTTGAAGGCTTTTTTAAGTCTTTTTAGTTGTCGCTGCAAACTAGTAATCATTGCTTCATGTCGACATCATGCAGGCTCATTACATTTTTGTGGTGTGTTAGATATCGGCTCCTAAAACAAAGAAATTGAGCTTGTAGTAATAAGTATCTACATACAGAACATAAAGTTGAAACTGATTTGAGTTAAATTGAATTAAATAACTTGATTATCATTTATTTAAAAGAAAGATGTGCCAGGCTAGCCAAGACATGTGATGGTTTTCTACTTTTTGTTCCCATCAAATATAAAGTATCTAAGAAAGTACAATAAAACATATCGATATAGAAATGCACATCACTATGCGAAAAAACACACTTCAAAGACCTGTAATAAACAGATCTGATATTTGCAAAAATCGACAAAGAACTGGACACAAACGACTATTTGCACAAATTATGAGTATATTTTAATAGTTTCAGGCTATTTACATAACATAAAAAAATGAAAACAATATGAACTCACCTATTAAACAGTACTGTACCGTTATTCGAAGCCTAATAATACACATGAGAGTAGCATACTTGACTTCCGGCCTAAATTCGTGTACAACAACGCCGTCCATTGGCTAAGGTCATCCAATCAGCGATCACTTCCGGTTCGCGCCAAAATTTCCACTACCGGGCATGGCGTTTTTGGGGTACCCAATTTGTTCGTCATTAGCATCGTGATTTTTGACCGAAAAGGTCGCCTAAAGAAATACGTGTATAGAAAAGTGTGTGCGTTCGGAAAACCAAACACTAATCACGTAGGTCGTGTGCAAAACAAAGGTAAAGTACAATACTTTTCTTTTTGCTTAACAATGGCAGGTTTTTTCTTCAAGTTTGTCGTAAAGCCACTGCAATTTTAAACGGTGTTACCGTTCGATTTTTACAATTTAAAACGGAGTTTTCCGTTCGATTTTCATTAGAAAAGAAATTATTCTCTTTACATTTCTACTATTATTTTGCAAATGTATGTGTAAAATATTGAACAATTACTGAGACAAAATGTCGATTCTTTGTTTTCATGATCATGGTTTTGAATTTTTCTTTTTTTTTTTTTCCGAATACCGTCAAATTTAATCGTTATGTTTTGAGATCGTTTTTCATAAAATTTGTTTTGTTCTTTTACGAGTCTGTGAAATTCAATACAATTTCGATTTCATTAAATTTCTTTTGTTTTTATACGAGTTTGTGAAACTAAATAGAGTTTCGTTGATACTAACGAGGGATTTATATTTACTCGTGTGTTTTAAGGTATGGAAAATCAACCGTCCATTAGCAAAGATCTTACAGGAATGGAGGGTTCTAGCAAGGAAAAGACAAAACGGAAGGAAAGGAAAAGGAAAAGATCGGAGTCATCCAGCTCAGATAGTTCGTCGGACAGTTCTTCATCGTCCAGTTCTTCATCGGACTGTCGACGGAAAAAATACCGTAAGCGCCGCAGACGAAACCGTAAGTTTGATTACTTAGTTAACGAGATTCATAATCTTAAAAATCATTTAAGTAAATCTTATCATGAAGAAAATAGCGAATATGCCGATTCCTATGTTAACCCTAACGTTAGTGGTGATTTATATGAGCAAGCAGAGTTTTCTCAGCCTGAGCCTCCTGACGATTGCAATACTGACTTCAACATTACTTTAGCAACAAAACTTAAGGAACCAACCGTTCCTAAAGCTTCTAAGGAACATCTCGATCAGTTGAAAGATTTGCAACATTTCGATTCACCTGAGTGGAATAATGTTCGCTATGCGGAACTTCAAAAACTGTATGCGCACACCCCCGGGTTTGTTGAACTTGACCCCAATGATGAAGTTAAACAATTTGATAACTCTAAATTGTCTATAAATATGGAAAAGGCTTTCGCGGCTGTAACTTTTGCATTACTCAAACAGAAAGATGTTTTACAATCTGAAGTTAGAAAATTTTTGATGTGGGCCTACGAGGCAAAGGAGTTAAGTTATAATGATATGTATGTCAAGCTTAACGAGCTTTTTACTGACAGTGAATATACAAAGGTTTGCAGTGAAACTTTACAGCTGGTTTGTGGACATAGAGCCGAGCTGGTTCAACACAGACGAGAGGCTATCTTAGCATCGGCAAAGGACACTTATCACAAAAGCGCACTACGCAAAATCCCACCAACCTGTTTCAATCTATTCGATAGTGAAAAATTTAGCGCTGTGATTGAAAAAGCGGGCGGAATGAAGAATGTATTCTGGCCGAAACAAAAAGACCGCAACTTCTCAGCTCAGCAGAACGAAGCTGTCACTCCGGCGCGGGCGGGCCCATCTCGACCGATTATCAATCACCAAAGAGCTCATAAACCGGCACCGCCATATAAGCAAGACAACCGTTCTGGTAACAAAAATAGCTCTCGTGGACGTCATAATAATTTTCGGACATCTCGAGGTGGTGGATCGCAAAAAGATGCTCGAGCGCGCTCTCCCTTATCCCACCGGGATAGGAGAGGTCAATATAAAAGAAGGTACTGACTACGTCATGCCTTTTCAAGCCGGTCGACTGCAAAATCATTGCGACCAATGGATGGATCTTGGGGCACCGCCCTACATCCTAAACATAGTGACCGGTTATCATATTCCTTTCAAAGCAAAACCTCCGTTACATCTGCCAGACTATCGCAGCAATCAAACTGCTCAGTCGCCAGAAATGGATCAAATTATTCACAAGTTACTCGATCAACACATAATTGTACAAGCTCCAAACTCTCCGAGTTTTGTCTCGACAATATTTTTAAGGCCCAAAAGCGACGGAAGTTTACGGCCAATCTTCAATCTGAAGAAACTGAACAAGTTCGTTCGTGCAGACAAGTTTCGTCTCGTGAATGTGCACAAGGTACCAGATTTCCTACAACATGGCGATTGGATGGCGAAAATAGATTTACACCAGGCATATTTTCATGTGAGCATCGCTCCAAGCCACAGAAGGTTTCTCCGTCTGATTTACAACGGAAAACTGTACGAAATGACAGCCTTACCCTTCGGTCTCAATTCTGCCCCGAAAACTTTCGCATCTCTGTCAAATTGGATAGCTCAGCAACTCAGAGAAAGAGGTGTTCGCCTTCTGATCTACCTCGACGATTTCTTTCTGGTCAATCAGCACAAGGACACACTGCGCAAACATGTTTCCCTTACCATAAACTTATTAAAACACCTGGGTTGGATAATAAACGAAGAGAAAACGGTATACGAACCACAGACAGTTCTAGAATTTCTCGGCATTACGTGGGACTCCGTCCGGAACATAAAATACTTACCAGAGAGACTGGCTGTAAGAATAGAAACACAAATTACTGCAATTCTAACCAAGAAGAGGGCGAATCTTCTAGAGTTACAAAAAATTGTCGGCATGCTGAACTTTGCCAGTTTCCCAATTACAAGAGGCCGACTGAATTTTCGAGCTTTACAAACTCAATTAAATCTAGTCTTAAAAATGGGAATAAAGAAGGCAATTCCTTTACCAGAGACAGTTCTGGTAGAACTGGAATGGTGGCTGCGGCATTGCAGACGATCATCTCCAATTCACAGACCTCCTCCGTCACACTACCTAACGACGGATGCGAGCGACCTCGGTTGGGGAGCAAAACTAGACAACGAAAACCTAACTGGTCAATGGAAAGCTTCGGAACGCAAGTTGCATTGCAACAGCAAGGAAATGATCGCCATTTTAAGAGTTTTAGAAGATCGTGGTCTGCACCTGAGTTCAAAAGGCTTACAGATCCAATGCGACAACAAGACTGTTGTTGCATACCTACGAAACGAGGGGGGGACGAAATCTCGCACCCTCACGGAGATAGCGTCTCAGGTTCTCAAAATTCTGGACAAACACAACATCCATCTGTCCATTTATCACATACCAGGCATATTCAACTCAGACGCAGATCGACTATCCCGCTTCAAACCGGCACCGGAATGGCACCTATTATCAGAGGCAATGAATGTGATATTCGCAAAATGGGGCACACCAGTCATCGATCTTTTTGCTTCCGCGACTGCACATGTTGTACCGAACTACTGTACCTTAGATCGATCAGACACTCAAGCAGTTCTCCACGACGCGTTCGGAAAGAATTGGAATTACCCACTAGCCTGGGTGTTCCCTCCACCACACCTAATACCAAGAGTACTAGCTCACCTAAACGAGGCTCGAGGCACTTATCTCCTAGCAGTACCCCGCTGGGACAAAGTATATTGGAGGCCGGACCTCAAGCACAGAGCACTGTCAGCCCCATTCACGGTGCACAACCTACCACAAGTGTTGGTGGATACATCAACCGGCCTAGCTCCTCCAGGAGCAGACATGATGCAGATCGAAGTTTGGCGCTGTGGGGGTGGGATTCGATCCTGAATGATTGGTCCGAAGATCAGAAAACATTGCTTTCTTCAAGCTGGCGAAAATCCACCTTAAATACATATAGACCAGCCTGGAAAAGATGGGTGATCTGGGCCGAGCAGAATAACATCAATGTGTGTCGACCAACTGGCTCTCAATTAGCACGATTTTTAGCCGATCTTCATCAAAAAGAAGGATTATCTTATAGCACTATCTTAGTACATAAGTCTGTGGTATCGACTTTTTGTGATCCAGACAACCACATCAAACTTAGTTCCCATTCTCTCGTCAAGCAAGTCCTTAAGTCTATCGAACTGGCTAAGCCTAAAGCTATTAAGGCCCCTATATGGGACGTCGAGGTAGTCATACAACATCTCGCTACAAAAAATCCTGAAACCACAAATTTCTACGATACATCCAAGATTACAGCGACTCTACTGCTTTTAGCCTCGGGCAGACGGGTACATGACTTAACATTACTTAGCATATCCCCTAAGACCTGTATTATCACTGAATCAGATGTAACATTTTGGCCGACTTACGGTTCTAAAACAGATAGCGCCAAACGCCAACAGTCTGGGTGGAAATTATTAAATCGTAACAGGGACAATTACGATAAATCCTTAAACATAGTTGATTGGATTAAACGATTAATAGAGTTGTCGCGTTCCAGACGAGCTATAGCTAAATCTGACAACCTATTCATCACTTTGATTGGTGAGCCAAAAGCAGCGTCACGGACAGTAATCGGGCGCTGGGTTAGAAAATTATTACAAGAAGCTGGCGTAAACGCTACACCAGGAAGTACGAGATCTGCCGTTGCGTCAAAAAGTTGGTTAGAAAACTGTCCTCTTGAAGACATTCTATCCAGGGGCAACTGGAAATCTGAAAACACTTTTAAAAAGTTCTATTGGCGAGAAGTAAAGCCGGCTAACAACAATCCTCAGTTTAGGAGTAATTCATTGCTGATTGGATCTCAGTTTGTGCCCATAGAATAATTAATCAAATTATTATTATTGTTGTATGGAAGATTAAAGAGCGAATTAAACAATCATAATATAATTCTGCATCTTTTATTTAACATCATTTTTTAATTTTTTATCACATTAGCATCGGTTCACTCAACCACTACCACCAGGCGATACCAAACAGATCTCTCATGTGTATTATTAGGCTTCGAATAACGGTACAGTACTGTTTAATAGTAACGTTTTACCTGAAAATAAAACGGTTATTAAACATGAATAAGGTAAGTATGTTTAATAACCGTTTTATTTTCAGGTAAAACGTTACTATTAAATGATAATATCTATTGATTATTTTCTTATGTTCCTGTGTGTGATTTCCAGCCCTCAATCACACAAAACATAATGTCACAGGCAACGCTTAAGTATCACAAACGATGCTACTGCTTTCTTTTGATTTTCTTACAAGAATACTTTAAATATATCTAAATTTTACTGAACATAGAAAAACACTCGAAAGACATTCAGTTATTATTATGACATTTATGACAATTGATTTTTTCAGTGTTGCCAGATCAGATTTTCACACTACCCTAGGCTGGGTCCTAATTTACCCCTAGATCACCGAATAGATATAATATATAATATAAATAAATAATAATTGATAAGTACTACCGTACAGAAAGGACACTCTCCACCCCACCTTACATGTACATGGAAGAATAGTTTGTTGATTTATAAAGAAAGAAATAGGTAGTGGAAAGAAATATTTTTCTTGTATTTAATTATACTAATCGGGTAATGGGTATGCTGTAATTTCAATTTCGGGATTTAAAATTACTCGAACGGGCGATGTGTCATGTCTCTTAGTGCCGGATATTTTTTACCCTAAATCTAGGGTAATTTACTCTACGCTGGCACCACTGTTTTTTTTTTAAATGGAAGGCAAAGAGACTCAACTCAAACTCCCTATATGGACTAGAATTTAGATTTTTTTAATTAACGTTAAAAATACGGATCTAAAAATTCTGAAAAAAAATATATGAGCTTAGAACACGAAAATCTCGAAATGGTTTTCTAATTTTAGTACTTTCTCAAAATGAAATGTTGTCAATTAAAGTTACTCGTATTTTAACTATTTACTACACATAGCTATAAGAACCAAATACCACGAGCGCGCGGCGTGGCGGTTCTGCAATGGCGTGCCGAGTTGCCGACGCTCTTTGGGTAGGCCTATAGTCATCCTACCCCACATGCATCTCTTGAAAGTCCTAGGAAGCAGCTGGATACGAGCAGCGTAGAACCGATGAAGAGAGGGACAATGTGATCGGTGATCCAGGAGCCTCATGTCCACCTGCCAGTGCGGCTTACAATAATGATATTTATTTATGAAGCAGCAGTCAAGGCTGCAGTTTGGATGACAGCGGCGGTGGCGACAGAGCTGCGCGTTCAAATCTATTGTTTTATATGGAACTGTTCTTTATAGCAGTGGCGCGGCGAGCGGCCAAATAAAAGCGCATCCGCACCATTCGCTGCTGCTTTATGGTCTAATTAACAACACATTGTGGTAACAGAGCTGGCGACAACCAGCCCGACCGTGCACGCGGCCCTGCGGCGCGTGGACCAATGGCAGCAGCAGCTCACGGAGACGCTGGAGGCGCGCGCGCCGCCGCCTGACTTCATCCCCGGCTGCTTCCCGGACCAGCACATCACTGGACCACCCATCAACAAGTACAGGTGGGTCACTGTACTAGTCCACACTGGACCAATGGCAGCAGCAGCTCACGGAGACGCTGGAGGCGCGCGCGCCGCCGCCTGACTTCATCCCCGGCTGCTTCCCGGACCAGCACATCACTGGACCACCCATCAACAAGTACAGGTGGGTCACTGTACTAGTCCACACTGGACCAGTGGCAGCAGCAGCTCACGGAGACGCTGGAGGTGCGCGCGTACCATTTATACAAATCAGAGATTACGTGATTTTGTGTTTTATTTTTAAAGATTGGAAATTGGCCTGCCTGTTTTATAATCTTTACAATAAATAAAGAAAAACTGAGAATCCCATAGCTGTGAGGGAAACTGACCAGAATTTATAGTTGTATCATTTGTTTCAGATGTCTACTAGAAAAGCATAATACACCATTCAATTCGGGCTTATTCAGTTCAGCTCCTGCGAGGAGGTTGTGGAGTTACTTAGTCCGACAAGAACCAGTCCAGGTAAAACATCCTTCTACAAATTAATTCTCGTTAATATACTTTGAACTTAATTTAAAACAAACGTCTGTCAAAGAGTTAACTTTACGTCCCACAACCACATAAATATTTTAGTTTATTCAAAACTTATTTATACTGTTCCTTAACTTTTACAGTATTATAATTTTTTATATGTTAATCGCTTTTCGAGACATTTAACTCGTGCCATTAAAGAAAGGAATTTAAAATGGCGGCAATATAGGGCAGCAGTTATCAGCCATACAACTAAAAATCAATGGTAAACCACGTGAGATGGCACGATAATTGCCGCCATTTTAAATTTTTTAACGGCGTGAGTTATACCTATTCACAGTTTTGACATCAATCTCGTATTCTTTGTACAGGAGTTGTTCATTCGCGCCGTTTTCTCTCGCCGTCACACTCAATCCGTATCGGCGGGTGGAGGCGGGACGGAGAATCGTGTCGGTTGTGTGCCGCAGCAGCGTCGCGACGAAGACATGCACAGTCCAGTGCGCATCATACACAAGGAGCAGGACTCTATCGCCGCCTTCTGTCTCAACAGGGTGAGTACTGTACTCATCACAGTAAATCATCTATTTATCTTCTGCAACTGTAATTTGGTAACTTTCAACAGGTATCCCCGTATTAATAAACGAAGATTAAGTTTACACCTAGTTTAACCAAAATGTTTGCTTAGGATTCTTAGGAATATGACGCTTGAGACGTCAAATGTAAGGAGTAATATTGCTAAGCCAGATGTAAACTTACTCGTCGTTTATTATAGGCATCGGCACGGATCTTGAGCGGTGAAATTTAATGCGTAATAGCCGTCTCTATTTCTACTACAATGTAGTAAGGCAGGTAGTTTTTAGTACTACGAGAAAGAGCACGATGACTTAGTGACTTAAGGCCGGAATACACATGCTACGTAGTAGCACATAAGCATGCTAGTTTCGAGCAGTTGCTACATAGTAGCATACAATTAGCACGTGTATACGAAAAGAGCATGCTTGCGATTAAGCACGCTACTTAACGCAAGCCGGTCTATTTTTTGTGCTAATTAGCACGCGGTGTAAGGTGCGGGTGAGAGGGGGGTGGCTCCAAAGCAAGTCTGAACGTGTTCTTTGTAAGCATGCTACTTGATTTGTTTGTGTAGGTAGTTTACGATGGCTCGATGGAGCGATGATAAAAGTTTAAATTTTATATTTCTTTACCGAAATTATGAATGTTTGTAGAATGTACGCTCACCACAATACAAAAACAAAATTTAGAGAGAAAATTCTTTCCAAGGCATAATAGAATCGATGAACGATATAATTTAACCATAAAAATTATTAAAACAAATTTTTTTTTGGCTGGAATAACATTTCCTAAAAGTGGGAGTGTCACTTTTTCTTATGAATGGTTAATTTTTTTTCAAAAGTTCATAAAATTATACTAATTGCATTCGTAAATGGTTCTAGAAACCACCATGATATATCTTCTTGCCTCATTTAATTTAGTAAACTATCACTTGCTCCCAGACCTTCTGCTAATCCAGTTCCGCACTCAAATTCTTTTTCTTTGTCTCAAGACACTTTTAATGAAAAGGAGCAATATCCTAGCAAAAGTGTCTTTATTAAATGTATTGCAAGTGATAATATAACTGAATTAATTCATTCCGCACACGATTTCGTACAGAATCCATTTTGAATGCTCTAATGAGCATGTGTATCTTAGACATGCTAGAAAGAAGTATGCTCGTAATAAGTATGCTTCTGAGATCTGTGCTTTCATGAGCAAATGTACACGCTCGGAGAGCATGCTATAAATGAGCATACTATCTAGTAGCAAACAAGCGTCCTTTTTTAGTAGCATGTGTATTCCAGGCTTTAGCGCATATCAGCCTGCGTTTGTAGCGGTCAAGCAACTATCACTAGGGCTCTATGTCCTGTTACCATCATCGTATCAGCTGCACAACACCCACTGCTAAGTATAGCCCGCCTCCAAGGATCGTCACAACGATCGGTCATGTGCCGCTGTATCCAGCGGCTTCCCGCGACGTTTTTGTTGAATGCCGAAGAAAATGCTGTTACACCCGTAGGTAAGCAGGCGGTTCGTATGTGGGAATTGTCAGGACCGGGCACAGTAAATGTCAATTTCATACACTTAATGTCACTTCTGTTATTATTCGAATAATGGAAAAGCCAATATTTTGCGACTTAGTCTTGTCTAGCCTCAGCTCAGCTATTGCTGGCAGCGTCGGCAGCTATCCTTCTTGGGCTTCCCGCAACCACAGTACAACGTGTTAATGAATTAACGCAAAATGAGACCATCGTTTCTTAGGACCATCAAACTGAAAATTTTTTACTATGTGACCAACTCTGAAATCGCGAAAAAAAAAATCTGCTGTTTCATACAAAAATTAATAACGAAAATATAAAAATGTATGAAGCAGCTGATTTTTTTTCGTGATTTCAGAGTTGGTCCCATAGTAAAAGTTGTTCCCATGGTAAAATTATAAGCACCTCCGAAGCGCTTCTCTTTCTGTCGCGTAACTGTCTCAACCGACACATGACATCCCTAGTGCCCTGGCTCGACTGAGACGGCCAAAAGTTTAAGTACAGAGTGAGGCCCCCCTATCGCAACTTTCACCAGATCACCGGTCCACCTTGTACTTGCTCTGTTACCAATGTGTGATGTATCGTCGGTAGGTGGGCGGTGGTCTACTAGCAGTGGCGACGGCTCGCGAAGTCCAAGAGATGGACGTATCCCTCCTACTGCGCGGCGGAGTCAGCTGGTCGGAGGACGAGTGCGACGTGGACCTCATGGGGCTGGCCACCGACCCCGCCACGCTGCCCGACACTGGCTTCCTGCTGATACAACACCAGGACAGGTAATCATCAAACTCAAACCACGGAATAGATATAAGTACTACCGTTCAGAAAGGAAACTCTCCGCCCCGTCCCACAATCAATTACCTCATAGTCCAATCAATGAGCATATTTGTTGTATGGAGACTTCCGAATAATTCTCCCGTCAGTGAAATTTGGCATGTGATGAAGTTAGGTAATACAAATTACAGGTGAACAATAATCCAATAATATTTGATACGAGAAGTTAGGTATTTTTACCTAAACATGAAAATCGCTTATATCTCTCTGTGAATATTTCCTCGGGCTAAAATACTTTCTGTACACGTACTTATGTACTAGTTAGAATAAGTATGTAAAGGAATCCAATCTTTTTTCGATTTCAGAGATAGCCCAAATTTAACTTCTAAAATTTTTTAATAAATCTTCTATTAAACAAAATATTTGCTGATTATTAGTTTTAATATGTTTTTATATCTTTAAATATATAGCTTTGTTCAGTAAGTTAGTAAATTTTCTTCTTTAATATTTTTTTTTAATTTTTTGGTCTTAAGAGGTAATGTGAAAAAATAGTCGGTCCATTATTATACGTTTATGTATAAATATGATTAAAGAAGAAAATTTATTGGCTTACTGAACAAAGCTATATATTAAGAGTATAAAAACATATTAAAAAATAATAATCAGCAGATAAATTTTGAAAGAGAAGATATATTGATAAATATTAAAATTTAAATTTGGGTTATCTCTGATATCGAAAAAATATTGGATTCCTTTACATACTTATTCTAACTTATACATAAGTACGTATACAGAAAGTATTTTAGCCCGAGAAAATATTCACAGAGAGATATAAGCGATTTTCATGTTTAGGTAAAAATACCTAACTTCTCGTAACAAAATTTATTGGATTATTGTTCATCTTTAATCTGTATTACTTCTCTTCATCACATGCCAAATTTCACTGACGGGAGAATTATTCGGGTTGCATAAGCCCCGTTGATTGGACTATCACCCCACCGCGCGAGTTCGTGTGCCGAATCGTGTGCTTATTTTAGTCGGGTGTCATCGCTCCGTTTGCGACGCGCGGCGATCTATTCCTCGGCCATCGGCGACGGGCCGGGCGCGCCGGCGCGGCGTAGTCGTTAGCCCTAGCTTCACGCACACAGTTGCGCGTGTACAATTACGTCATCTGTGTAGCGTCTGTGTAATAGGTAGTTGAAACGCAGCGCTTGTATGGTGTGTCCGGGGTGTGCTCAAACTGTCTTTATTCAAATAAACTTAAAAATTAAGCGCTTTTAACCGTCTATCTATATTTTCCTACTACCCGTTCCTAACTTTTTTAACTGACAAGACCCCAAGCGCCCGTTCTGCGCAAGGAACTTATCAGTTTTAACTATCTCTTACAATGTTGATCAGGAGGCTAATTGTCTAATTCAAAAATCTATCGCAATCGCTTTCATTTGACAGATAGATGTGACACATTGCTGCATTTCTTTGATAAGTTTTTATTTGTGCCAAAAAGAAGCTTCAATGTGTTACATCCTGAAAGCGATCGCGATAGATTTTTAAATTAGACCATAGAAAGGCAGGTCAGTTGGTACGTAAAGCGATCTGAATCTCCTCCATTCACTCACGGCTAGGTCAATAGGGTATTTGACATCATTGAAAATGAACTACAAATTGTGGTCATTCATCCTAACAGATATTGGCGTAAAAAACATATTTAACTATTATATAGACTAAATTAAGTCTATTATTTGATAAATTTCACCTAGAAAAATGCAAAAAAAATGTTTTTTTTTTCTGTGGCGAAAACGCTCTAAGATCACTGATGACGTCACTTGCCTGTAAATAAATAAGGCTTCAGGCGTTTGACACGACCATAGACTAAGAATCCGCGATTGATGGCTGTCAAATGGCTAAGGATATTACAATGTTTACAGGCTTGTGACGTCAACAAGTCACGTGTCCAGCGCCATAGCGTTTTTGGCGCGGTTTTAAAATTTTAAACTTTAACACTGTTTTTTTTTTAATGAAATATATTTATTTTTCCTCAAATATCAATGTGGTGGGCTTATTACGTAATAAGGAATAATTTAAAATGTTTTTTTTTTATTAGTCAAATAGCCTATCCTTAGCGAAGAACCAAAGCTCCAAAGTTACCTGATTTGTATGAAAATCGACTGGTGTTCTTAATTATCTGGCCACCACTGTATGTCATTCAGTATTATATTTTGTAAATAGGCCCAACAACGGTTCCGTCCCTGGAACTGGCAACAGTTCGCCATTGAACCCCACCGCGCCACAAGTCCCCATCGGCATGGCCAGTCAAACCGGACGGGGCGCGAGCGTTGTAAGTATTGCTTGGATTGATTTAGTATGAAGACGCACTATAACGGTGGATTTATATTTATACGGGAAGCTTGTAATAATTCTAGATAATAAACTCTTTTTTCAACTTGTGATATTATAAAAACATATGTTTTGTATTTTGAAAGCCGCATCAAATATGGTAAAGGCTGCAATTAATTGTTGTTTTCTGATTGTACTATTTTCTATTAAATGAAAGTATATCCATATATTCCTTTTAAATAACGCTTTATATTCCATTTTGGTGTAAACTTGTTTATATACCTCAGCGTTTCTCAATTAGTGGTACAGTCACGAGCAATAAGATGTAGTCACTTTAGAACTTATGTCATACTACGTTAATGTATAACAACCTATGTGTAACCTATGACATTTTCACACTGAGAGTTGAATGTGACATAGTTCTAAAGTGTGTACATCTTATTGCTCGTGACCGTACGCGTACGCGAGGTTGCATCAAGGGTTCGCGCAGCAATCTCTTAACTAATACATCGTACAGTCACGTCTATAAATATGTATACAGTTTAGAGCTTTGTCACTCTAAATGCTATTACTTTTTTGAATAGAAACAAATGACAACTACGACAAAGTGACAAAGTTCTAAACTGTATATATATTTTTAGACGTGACTGTACATCTGAATTAATTTTTTATTTATCATTCCTGTAAAAGGGTACGCGAGTTTAAGGTCCGTAGAAAAAACTAATTGGGAACCACTGATCTACCTAATATGTATACTAATATTGCATTTAATAAAAGTTCATATAAGTATTTTGATAAATGCTAAAATTACTAATGAAATAACATTTGAATGAACCTATTGTCTATGGTGTTAATATTTAATACCAATTTAACACGTCGCTCGCTTAAAGAACAGTTTACATAAAAACTCTGGTGACTAACAATGTGGTATATAAATGTGCCGGATGGATTCACAGCTGGAGCGGCGCGCGAGCCACTCGCACGTCCCGACCGGGCACGAAGCCTTTGTCGTCACAGTACGTCAACGAACTCACTAATGCACTAACTGTGCGCGTCTGGATGAATCAATGCTGAAATTAGCATTAAAGTCTTAGGAAACTAACTTTAGAGTTTAGATCATATGTATTGTTGTATAACGACGTTTGTCGTGGTAGTGCAATTTCTGTAACTAATTCAATCTTTTCCTGCAAATTATTTTTGGTAAATTTTGAGCTAACTGATCTCGGCAGGTAGTAGATATGTAACTTCAAACTAATTTTATAAACAAAAAGTTTCTCCAATATTGTGTAAAGAAGTAGCGACGATATCCTTCACAGGATTCACTTTGCCAAGGTTCAATAAAAATCGTTCACCTTTGGCCCTACCATGAGTTGTTTCAAACTGTTTACGTTACAGTAAACTATCGTTTTCTCTCTTTCACTCGTATTGACTGTGAGCAGTATATCCGACAGTTTACTGTAACGTAAACAGTTTGCATCAACTCATGGTAGGGCCACTTATCTAGAAATACTGTATATCAGCTATTTGCATTTTCATAAAAACTGTTTTTAAATATTTCTTAGGATATAATTATTAAATACTTATTATAACTAGTTTGCCAATCGAATTCACAAACCCATATTTCTTACATGGCTTGCTTGAATATGTGCTTCCATTGATAGTTTTATTTCGTATCCACGTATACTTACACAAAATTATGAGATAAAGCATAGATTGGCATCTACATATTTTAAAACCTAAAAACGTTAATTTAGCGTTGATACGATTGATACATGAGCAATGTTCAGATCTAAAATAACACTTTTTATGTAAGCTTTTTAGCTTATTTTTATATAAAAAACCGGCCAAGTGCGAGTCGGACTCGCGCACGTAGGGTTCCGTACCAAAATCCGGAAAAAAATAATTATGTTTGTTGTATGGGAGCCCCCCTTAAATATTAATTTTATTCTGTTTTTAGTATTTGTTGTTATAGCGGCAACAGAAATACATCATCTGTGAAAATTTCAACTTTCTAGCTATCACGACAGACAGACAGACAAACAGACAGACGTACAGCGAAGTCTTTGTAATAGGGTCCCGTTTTTACTCTTTGGGTACGGAACCCTAAAAACGTAAAGTTGTGGCCACGATAAAAAACACGCTACAACAAGAGATTCTCTAGTAGCTACAAGTATTAAATTGCGTATAAACCTCACAGATGATTGTAAAAAAATAGGATATCATCAAAAGCGCTTGCGTAGGGTCATATTTTTGGCGTAAATAATAGCGGAAACGTATTGAATTCTACATACACTGTAACGTACCTGTCAAGTAGCTCCAATAACTTTTTTCAAGAAAGATAATTGTGCTAAAGAAATGATGAAAAACAACGAAAAACATCGAAAAAGTAGAGAATTGAAGTTATTTTTCATATTCTGTAAATATAGAGAAAAAGACAGTGAAAAATGTTTCCGCATAACCGAGCCTTAAGTGTTGAAATGTTTCGCATTAATTCATTCAGACGTGTTGGGAACTACGGTGTTGATAATGTGTACGTTGTTTCGTGTTGCGTGGTCGCCTCGCTGCGCTTCGCTGCCTCTTACCTCTGACTAACACCTATATGCTTTGGGACATGTCCATTTTAAAGTGGGTTTTATGTCTATTCGGGATGAGGGTTTGCTTCAGATGCATTTTAAATTTATAGGAGAGGGGATGTTATAGTTTCTTTTACTTAAAAATATAAGGATCAAATTAGGACGTTTTATTTCTGCTGTTATAAAGTAGGGTTGTACGTATGATCCGTTCCGTGGCCCGCGATATAACGGATTGTTGGCCGCAGGTGAAGGGCTTGCAGTTCCCGGGTTGCCACGACCCGAAGTACTGTCGCCTGGTGCTGCATCGCTCCAAACTCCTTATGAAGCCGGTCAGTGACTAGACTCCAACAGATTATGTCACGAAACCAATGATTCGCACCCCTATTATTTTCAACTCGATGTTTCCAGTTTCCGTTTTATTACAAACCACATTTTGTAGAATGTTGTTTCTTTTTTATTTTATTGATTGTCGTTTTCTTGTTTAGAGACAAGATGTTCTTTTATTTCACCAGGCGTTATGTTTTAGTTAGAATTACCTATTTTGGGTTATTTTCTTCATGGGCGGGTTTCCACGTAATACAGAGAGTAGATGTTTTTGTAATAGGGTTTTATGTTTCTACGTCTAAATGTCTCATTTGTTATTTACATTTAAGCTCATGATCTTTTTGCTATATTGTTTGTTGCGTTTCGTCTTGTGGAGCATGTTCTGTCCGTTGTATATTTATTTACTTTATGTAAGGCACCTCTTGTAGACTTTGGTCTGGTTTTGTTTCACACCCTGTGTTTTGAAATATATACTATTGAAATGTGTAAAGATTACTAAAGTTTATTCTGTGTCTAGGTATTGAAACACAAAATCGACAACATCAAACGAATGGCCGCACATCCTTCTCAACCACTGTGTAAGTAAAGATGCATTTATAAAGTGTGTTGGTAACGGACCGAGACACGAACGGGACAATCACGGGCGGGACAAGATTTTACTATGTCCCGAGGAAATGGAACCAAACCACTGTGCTATATTATTTGCCCCGGGTGCCTCGCTCGGCTATCCAACATGCTTAAAGCTAATAATAGTTATTTATGCAACTGTACTATAACGAGGGGTATTAAAACACGAATGTGGGTTTATCACATGAGTGTTTTAATACCTAATTATGTACAGTTGCATACAAGACTTTATCTACACCCATTTTTTTTTTATTAGGGAAACAACCAATATTTTAATACATATGGATTAAAAACACCCATGATATTTATCTAAACCCATGATATGTATCCTCTATAAAGGTTTTGACTTTGACTTTGTCTTTGACTTTGACTTTCCTCTCCCTCCTCGTCATTATGTCTTCCGCAAGAGTGTTATAATGTTGTACTGAATTTCATAATGCAACGCTCGCGCATGGGCGCGCGGCGCAGCGACACCAGCTCTCGCTCGGGATACTGTAATGATGGCAGTAAGCTAACTGTTTCAGAACCTCTTACAGAGGATTTAACGCATGGGTGTAGATAAATAAACAAAATGCACTTACAACTAGTATAATACGAAGTCCTGGGGCCTATTGCATAACAAATTACAAGCTAATATTATTAGTGATTTTGGTTGTAACTTGTAGTTTTGTGTTGCATAAGAAAATATAAGTCACAAATATACCAGTCGATAAGTACAAGCTAATAATATTAGTATTTTAACTGAAACTTAACTGTAACTTGTAGATTTCTGTTGCTTAATAAAATATAAGTAATAAACTACAAGTGCCAATAATATAAGTCCAAATAACTAATATAATTAGCTAATATTACAAGCTTGTGTTGCATTATCAAGCCGAAATTACAAATTATTAGTAAAAACTTGTATTTATTTCTACTAACCTAAGGAGCACCGTATTTTTAAATTATTAGTTGAATTTATCTAATAATATACCGGAGATGTTAATCTCTGGTACATTGTCAAATTAATTGCATTGTACATTTATCGTTGACCTAAAATAATATACACCTTTAACCACAACTTAAAAATTTTTTTTTTTTATATTCATCAGATGATGATGATGAAACATTTCAAATAACGTGCAACCGAAAAGCATACAAAAACCGAACATTATTATACGGAGTTAATAAAATGTTTAACTAAATTTTAACAAGATATTCCACATATGCCTATTTCACTATGGGATCAGCTCTGAAATCGTGGAAAAATGAAATTAGCTACACATTTTTTATAGGTATATTGTATATTAGCTTTTTCAAAGCATATACATACATAATAATATAGCCTTTATACTAACTACACAATACCTATATCATATAGCGCAGTACCTATAATCAATAAGTAAAGTAAGTACATAAGTAATATTAATCAATAAGTATTTATACTTATTGATTAATCATTAATTTCCGCCAATAGTCTTTTTTCTGTCTTTTTTATGCCAATGGAGTTCGATTGACATTCAAAGTATCGCCAAAATTTCATTTAAAAATTAAGATGGATAAAGGTTTTACCTATTCAGCCAAGGAAAGTTACTTGTAATTTATATATTTTGCTAATATTATTAGCGCCTTTATTACAAGCTCGGAAAAGTATGTTATGCAACACAATATACTAGTACTTGTAAAAATAGCTTGTAGATTTTATAATATTATTAGCAATTTATGCAACGCAATATTTTCATTCTAATAATAAAAACGAAAATATTTATGCAACAGATATTACAACAACAAGTTTTTAACTTGTAACTTATATTATTTTTTCTAATATTATTAGTAATGTTATGCAATAGGCCCCTGTTGGTCTCGTCGCCCTGGCGGCACGCTCTCGCGTGCTGACCCCACAGATGTACAGTGATGTCGTATTCACGGAATGTTCCCTAATCTCACCCGCCCTGGTACCATTCCCCGGATAAGAAATACAGCACAATGCACTAGATGTACACTCCGGTCTTCGCTCACCCAGCCCGTGAGCAAGTTCTTCAGAGATCACCAAAATGTTCGACACAAATTTATCACTAATACACAAAAATGCAATCGTTCGTGTGTAAGGCACTTAATATCAACAATGAGTTCAAAGAAATAGGTAATCACTTGTTCATTATATTATGCAAAGCGACTTGTGGCAATCAAACCAATAAATAATTATGTCCTTGGCACGAAAAGTTATATATATCCTTCGCCCCGCGACGAATAAAAGAGAATACACTAAAATTAAATTATAAACTCCACGTTTTTCGTCCAAACCAAAATTATTTTCCGTGACATATTCGCACAGCAAGGAAGCGGCCGACCACTTGACATTAAAAGTTGAGGTCATTCACGCGTGATCCTCAGTGGCCAGACCACATTTAAGTACTCAGATGGCTTAGTTCCACATAGTTGCTATAAAGAAATATTTAACAAACAATGTGGTCCGGCCGCAGAGCAATGCTCTCTGGCCGCGCCAACTCAAATTTTAAAAAGTGTGATACATTTTCAAGCAGTTGATATCCCAGTAAAAGCTACCTAAATAGTACCTTCCACAAGACAAGTTTCATAAAATAAAACTCACTGACTTAGAACTTACTAGCCGTAATTTGTGGTCCGGCTGGAGAGCATTCTCTCCAGCAAGTCAATATCGTAAGTGTGATACATTTTCAAGAAAGTGATATCCCAATAAAAGCTACCTAAATAGTACCTTCCACATGACAAGTTTCATAAAATAAAACTCATTGGCTTGGAAGTTACTAGCCGTAATTTGTGGTCCGCCTGGAGAGCATTCTCTGCAGCAAGTCAATATCGTAAGTGTGATACATTTTCAAGAAAGTGATATCCCAATAAAAGCTACCTAAATAGTACCTTCCACATAACAAGTTTCATAAAATAAAACTCATTGGCTTAGAAGTTATTAGCCGTAATTTGTGGTCCGGCTGGAGAGCATTCTCTGCAGCAAGTCAATATCGTAAGTGTGATACATTTTCAAGAAAGTGATATCCTCATAAAAGCTACCTAAAAATAGTACCTTCCACATGACAAGTGAAAAAAAAATCTGCTGTTTCCAAAGATTTCGATGTGTATACTACACTAGATATGCTGGTCAGCACCGAAAAATTGCTCATAGAGTTACGGTGCATGATCAACAACTCATTTAGTCTATTGCGAGCCACAGTGAGGAACAGTTGATGCGCGGGGAAGGTTGTAGTCGGCAA
This sequence comes from Agriphila geniculea, assembly GCA_943789525.1. Classification (NCBI taxonomy): domain Eukaryota; kingdom Metazoa; phylum Arthropoda; class Insecta; order Lepidoptera; family Crambidae; genus Agriphila; species Agriphila geniculea. Next base: position 15,195,943 of record OX038887.1, on the reverse strand, counting down.
ACTAACACTTAAATCGATTAGTGTGAACAATAAAACATTGATATTATTTACCTGCGATTTTTTTTCTACGTCTTTTCATGTTATTTTAGGTAATCAACTCTATTATTTCTTGATTTCCGACAAAACAATATTTATTAATGACACATAATGGCGTAACTGACAACTGCCATCTTAATATTGACATTTCTTTTACTCTTAACTAGAAATATTATAGAGCAAGCAGTACTACCGAATCGCTGTCAAAGATTAAGAAAATTATTCAAACAGATGTGCACTTAAAATGTGGAAAGAGGTTTCTACTGTTTAATGTTATACCATGTTTCTCAGAAGAGCGAATTCACCTTGATGTAAGTAACGAATGAGTAATTTCTACGTGTTTTGTGTTTGTATTTTGTTTAATTCTATCATAAAATGAAAATTTAGAAAATTTCACCTAATTTTTAAATTATTTTCAAAAGGTATTTATGCAGGATAACAAGACACTAAACATCCATTTGCAACATTAGAGGTTGCAATTACTTTGAATGCTAAACCACGATGGTATGAGGGGATGTTTAGATTTATCAAGTATCGCCCACCTTACGTCGCTTTTTCAGGTCGATGACACAACTTTGAAAACCAAAGGATATGTACTCACTGACAAAGCTGCCTGTTGATTTTCACTTAATTTAGATTTTTTTGATAAACATACACAGCGGCGTGAGCGTTACAGCTCGGCAGGCTGATTATCTAACTAGAAACCGCCTAGCGACCGGTCTCGATTGACAGATGAATGTGATACATTGCTACTTTTTTTGGGGTACCTATAAAAAACATACCAAAGAAAAGTAGCAATGTATCATATTCATCTGTGAACTGAAACCGGTCGCTAGGTGGTATCTAATTAGATAATCAGCCTGCCGGTTTTTGCTAGCGACTCACAAAATCTCACATGATAGCCACGTGACGTGACAGCCGACGTCAGAGATACATTCGGAAATTGGTAGTGGGAGGACAAAAGGATGAGGTATTGCTTTTAGGCTGCAACAGTATGTAAAAAAAGTTTTCGTTGTACTGAAAACTTTATGACGTCACAGTTTCTACCCGCACCATTTGAATGCATGTGTCTGTCTGTCTGTCTATCTGTCACCAGGCTGTATCTCATGAACCGTGATAGCTAGATAGTTGAAATTTTCACAGATGATGTATTTCTGTTGCCGCTATAACAACACATACTAAAAACATAATAAAATTAATATTTAAGGGGGGCGTACAAGAAACGTGATTTTTTTTGCTGTTTTTTGGTACGGAACCCTTCGTGCGCGAGTCCGACTCGCACTTGGCCGGTTTTTTGGTATGATTTTCTCATACTCTTATAAAAAAATAACAGTAGAAGATAATCTGTTATTCATTTAATTTTTGTATCTTGAGAATTTAGGTAGACACTATTACAATACAATAAATGAGTACCTACATAATTATTAAATTTTATTATTAAAAGTTTTATACCTAAGTACTCTTAGAGTCCAACAGGAAAAAGGCAAAGAATACGTTAGTGTCGCATCTGCGTCAACACTGAACTATTCTTTGCACATTTCCCCTCTCCCGCCCCCCAATACCTCAGCCCGCGCACGTCTGTGTTGTGAGACAATTTGTATTTTGACCAGCATGTCTAGTGTAGTATACACATAGTCTTTGGCTGTTTCATACAAAAATTAATAACGAAAATATAAAAATGTATGAAGCAGCCGATTTTTTTTCGCGATTTCGGAATTGGTCCCATAGTAAAAGTTGTTCAGTTTGATGGTCCGAAGAAACGGTTTTCTCATTTTGCGTTAATTCATTAATACGTCGTTTAGAGTATTCTTGATCGAAGCTTTATCCACATATCACACACTGCACAGATCTAACCGGTGGCGCGGACGGGTCGGTCCAACTGTGGGAGTGGGGGCACGGGTCGTGCGTGTGGTCGCCGCGCGCGCCGGGCGCGTTCGCCAAGGTGACACGCGTGCGCTTCTCCGACTACGGCAACAAGTTCGCGGCCGCCGACGCCGACGGGAACCTCGCGCTGTGGCAACTGCACCCGCCGGCCAACCACCACGCGGGGCAGCCGCATGCCTCCACTAGGCCGTTCTTTGTGAGTTGTTGCTTTAAGGGTCCATTATAGGAAAACATGGTTTGCGGGGGTTATTTTAAAACTTAAAATTGTAGCCACAAAAAAACACGACAGGCTAAAGACATTCTCTAGTAGCTACAAGTATTAAATAGCGTACGAACCTCACAATAGACCAACCGAACAAAAAAACATCAAAAGCGCTTGCGTAGATTCATATTTTTGGCGTAAATAATAGCGGAAACGTATTGGCTTCTACATTAAAATTCTCTTTATTTAAGAAAGATAATTGTGATAATGATAATGATGAAAAAACATCGAAAAAGTGCAGAACTGAGGTTATTTTCCTTACTCTTTACATGTAAAGACAAAGACAGAGACAAACGTTCGACGAAACGAATTATTATTAATAATAAAATTGACATATAATATGACATAATAAACTTGACAAAAAATATTGTATTCCATAAATTAAATTAGTGCATCGTAAAAGAAATATCAGTGAAAAAAATTTTTTTTTGTGCGATCCATATTTATTGAATGTTGACATCACGGCGACCGCGTGAAAACGCTCCATATAAAAAGTATCAGAAATTTATTAGAAATGACGTCACATTTCTAACCGCGCAGCCCAATATACTACTCTGTGTAAAAAGTATCGGGAATATGTCAATAAAAAGACCCGCGTAAAAGAGGTCGTTCTAATTTTTTTACTGCATGTTGGTAGCACTGTACTGATTAAGCGCGCAAAATTTGAGCGGGATCTGTCTTTGAATTTGTTTAAAACTACAGTTTTTGTTGGTGATAGTTTTAAGTCCTCGGCGATTTTTACAATGGAAAATAATAATGCACCATCACACACAGCCATTATAGTGAAAGAGTTTTTAGCGAAAAATTAAACAAAAGTTCCCGACCAAGCACCGTATTCACCTGATATGGCTCCGTCTGACTTTTTTTTATTTCCCAAGTTAAAATTACCACTTCGAGGAAAACGTTTTGAGTCGATAGAAGCCATAAAAAAAAATTCGCTGAATGAGCTAAAGGCCATACCGCAAATAGCCTATGAAAAATGTATGGAAGAGTGGGTGAAGCGGTGGAGATGTTGCAAGCGATGGGGCCTACTTTGAAGGCGATAAAATAAATTTAGATGAATAATTTGTATTTTTCGTTTTATTGACAAATTCCCGATACTTAGTACACAGAATGTATTATGTGATAAAGGAGATGTCCCAGCGTTGCCCCAGTTTCATTTTATTTAATTACTTTCATAATTAAAAATTAATATATTAATAATTACATTTTATTTAGGTATAGTATCAGTCAAGAATTGTTTTATATTTAGAAAAAACGATTACAAAAACATTAAGCTGTTTTCTGAAGTATTTTGTGAAAAAAAATTAAGTAAATAGTAAACATGATAAGAAATTGTGATTTAAAAGAGTTTTAACTTAAAAATCCCATTTTTTAATGCAGAAAATAATTATAAATCTGATTCTAGAGTAAAATACCTACTCTGACTACTTTGATTAAGACGCGATAGACTTTCATTTTTTGAGAATGGTGAGGCAAATGACATAGGCGAGATGGGATATGTCCTTTTTGATTATCCAAGCAAAAAATGTTTTTACAATAATGTTTCCATAACATTTTTTTGTAATTACATATGGATTCTAATAATCAACGCTATTTTGTCACTGGACCATTTTGTTTTTTTACCAACTTTGGAGTCTTAGAAATCATAGTTAATATCATAATTAATTTCGCGTAGGGGTTTATTTTGCTTCCTTTTTTATCTATACCTTAAAAGTAGAACTGAGAATCAAGTAGAATACCCAATTGGGCTTTGATGTGGTTAAATTAAACTTACTGTTCATCCGTTATAAAGTTACGATGCCACAGACAGGCGCACAGATAACCAAGTTAAACTAAACCAGTCTATCTTTAAAGAAGCGTTAGATTTAAGAATCATCTGTGTGTCAAATTCATTAAAATAAGTGAAATAAGTTAAAATTTTAAATAATATCGCAGCATTTAAAATTGTATAGTTTGATAAATGAAAATTGCCTCTTTTTCAGACTCATCAATGCCATAGTAAAGGAATAAGTGATTTCGTATTCCTCGGTTCCTGCAGTTTAGTCGCAACAGGTCAGTATGAAAATTGACAATGGAAATAGTAGTTTAGTACAACAGCGTTGATGTGTCAAGTACAAGTGAACAACTTATTTGTTTGTTACAGCTGGACACAGCTCGGAAAGTAAAAACGTAGCTATTTGGGATACACTAATGCCTCTCAAGAAAGCATTAGTTGTTTGTGAGTATGGTTTTTGTTACTTGTATCAAATTTACCTTAAATTGAATATATTGATTCTGCAAGAGAGAGAATTAGAAAAAACTTCTTGGAACGAATTAATGCAACATTATTGATGTTATCCAATATTTATGTATGTTATTTAGCTTTAGATAGATAAATAGATGATAGATGAACACTTTATTGCACACCCACAGTATAAAAGAACAATCACAAACTAAAACATAAATTTATGGTGGGCAAAGGCGGTCTTATTTTTATTGTACCAATTGCAGAATTAACCGATATTATAAGAAGATATGTTTCGATATTCTTTATAAGTTGGCCTCCCAATGTGGCGGTGTCACTTTTCCTGTTTAATAAACATGGTATTGTAAAATAACCCTTATGAGAGCGCTTTCACATATAGCGTTTATGACAGACATCGTCGCGACTACGCTACGCTGCGGACGCTGTAATGTGAAGCTGCGTACGGATAGCGCGTTCCTGTGTTACGCGTAGTTGGGGTTACACTGTCCACGCGTACATTGGATACGCATACAGCTCCTGTACGTTACACCGCGAAACTCTAACGCGAGGTCAATCGACCCAGAGCGCTACGCGAGCCCTAGTCATTCGCCATGACTTCGACAAACTTAGCGGTGTGATTCTGCTACTTAACTTTTTTGATTTTGCTCCTTTCTTTTCTATTAGTTGCGAATAAAGTTGTCCTCTTTTTTTTAATAATACTATTGGAATTTTCAGTTCATTTGAAATTGCCTTCCATGCATCTTGGCGTAAATCGTTATTTCGATATAATTAATTAGTGTGCTATCCCACAAAACCCGGTGAAATTCATAAAGTTGAATCAATCTGACAATAATTTCATTATTGAAAAGTATCTATCCTATTTTGCCGTCCAAATATAACGTACCCGGTCGTGCGCGTCTCCTTTGAAACGCGACCAAAAACCGACTGACGGCGGCTCGCGCCAGTTCGCGAGGCATGCGTGCTCCAAGTTTATACGCGTAGCTGCAAGTATGGACATGGCGTTCCAGGACACACGTACCACAGGGTACGCGTTACCCGTACGCAGCTTGAAGGGGCCCGTAGTGCAGCGCTGCTGCCGTGCGACTAAAACGCTCACTTGCGAAAGAGGCTCTATATAATCCAAGGCGTAACATCTGTCAAAAATATTCCCTTTTCGCACCGCACGCGCTAACTAAAGCCGGCCGCATACAGACGAAATCCCGATATAGAATTCCGAACGGAATATTGATAATGTATGAAAATTCCCTACGGAAAAATCCCGCATGTGTGTGTGTAGAGGTGTATGGATTAGTTGCGTTCGGATTTACGTATGTACGGAATTCCGAATCGGTATTCCGTATGTATGTGGTTGAGTTGTTGTATATGTCGGTGGATGATGCAGCGTGGACGTGCCACGAGGGCGGCGCGGCGTGCGTGGCGTTCGCGGCGTCGACGGGGTCGCTGGTGTCGTGCGGGCGGCGCGGCGACGTGCTGGTGTGGGACCTGCGCGCGCGCGCCCAGCGCCACAAGCTGCACGCGCACCACGCGCCCATCAAGTGCGTGGCGCTCTCCCCGCGCGAGGACACCTACGCCATCGGCGCCGCCGACGGGGACATCAAGGTATGTTCGCGCACGATCTCTTCTGGATATCTCACTCACGGTATCGAAGCGAAGTTTCTTGAACGCTTCGCATTAATACAAATTAAAACCCCCAATAGGGAAAAGGGAAAGAGAACGGAATAGTAATATCTCTGGACCCAATTCTGTACGGAGATGGGAACGAGATCGAGGATGGGAATGCCCTCTACCAGCATTGTAAGGATTCTAAAGATTTTAGAAAATGTCCACGCGAACTAAGTCGCGAGCAAAAGCTAGTGCAATGCAATATGTAATGCAATTTTTGCTAATGTTGCATTTCCTCGGCATTTGTCGATTGCTTATGACGTAGCGATATGATTGCGCCGCTACAAAGTACACCCTACCACCGTGCGTCTGCTTGTCATTATTAGGTCTGATCGGTGATGCCTGCTATCCTATTCCCATTGCGAGGCTGTCCTCTACGCAAGCTGATTCTAAAAATAGATTTTTTTACAATAAAACTATTTTTAGAGGTCCTTCGCCGCAAGTGAATTCAATATTGTGATCATTGTTCCTACAGGTGTTCTCCTTGGCTACGCACCAACTTCTGCACACATTCACTGGTGAACATGCTAGAAGTTCGTTCTTCAAGCATATCGGTCAAGGTGTCACGCAGATTCACATTGGTAAGTAACGTCATATGAAAGATATGTTATCAAATGTTTATTAGTTAAATAGATGCTTAATGTGGAACCAACAAGTTTTTTACGAAACAGGGTTCAATTCTTATACGAATAAATTAGTGTCCTTTCTACAGAGAAAAAGGTACAATATAAATCCATTCTGCGAAAGTCGAAATTTCTATACGCTTTTTATAAGTGTGAACCATTCGACACCTTTTTGTGTTGTATGGTTATGTTTTTGTAACCGCGCTTTTCCAATTAACAATGTTTAAAACATCGTTTCGAAACAGATTCTGATAAATAGTGAGAACACAACTATGTCACAATATGCCAGTGAAAACGCACGGTTAGGAAGGTCTTATTGCTGTGTAGGATCGAGGGCGGGAAATATAACAACAACGGATGTGACTAATTAAAGTCTAATTATTAATTCACTGGAGTAATCTGACGTTAACGGTTGTAACCTTAACGTTGGCTTGTTTAAAAAATGGCCCAGTTGTAACTATAAACGCTACAACTTTGTGGGAGTGAACTGAATCACAATAAACGATACGCAGCACTAGTATAATAAAATGGTAACATTATTTTACAATGTGACATTAGGATCTGTCAGTTTACTCCAGTGAATTAATAATAAGACATAACTAGCACACTGACTGGTAATTATGGTAACATAAGTATTACAAGTATATAGAAGCAATATGCATAGTTAGGGCACAGAATAGATAATAGTACTAGCGTTCAGAAGTTGCGCTCCGCAAAATCATTTAAATAAATTGCGACTCTTGCTCCTACGCAATAAAGTGCAATTCAGGTCGCACAGCGCTCCCATCGCTCCAAAACATGCACTTAGTAGTTGCCTCCTTTCTATTGCGTAGGTCTTATCTTTTCTGACGTATGCAATTTGTCCTCTCAGAGGACGCCGAGCGCTTCATAAACGCGCGCGGAGTGACAGAGCCCTGGGGCCGTACCGGCTAACGAATCGATTATCGAAAAGTCTGCTAGGTTTCAACTTAAAACAGAAAAATCAAAGTAAGGAATTTCTTCTTGTACTTTCTGTTGACGTAATTTGTAAGATAACGATGTTCGTGTGACATCATGAATTGGGGTTCGCTATTTTCGCCCAATTGGGGCTCGATTTATCTGTTTTAATTTGAAACCCAGCAGACTTTTCGATAATCGATTCGTTAGCCGGTACGGCCCCTGGTTAGGGGCTAATAGTACAGCTGCCCTCGTATAAATAAAAAATGTGTTGGTACAGATAACGCCGGGCGGCTGTTCTCGTGCGGCGCGGACGGCACCATGAAGGTGCGCAAGCTGCCCGAGCGCGACACGCCGCCGCTGCACCACCCGCAGTACTGAGGGTGCCTGGTCAGTCACATTACTCTGTTTACCTTAATATGCGATTAAAAAAATTACAACGTGTTAAAGAATGAACTAAAAATGGGAAACTGTTTCTTCGGACCATCAAACTGAACAACTTTTACTATGAGACCAACTTTGAAATTTCGAAAACATATAATGTTGTTTCATACAAAATAATGAAAATATCAAAATGTATGATTTTTTATGGTCCGCAGAAACGGTTTTCCCATTTTTTGTTCATTAATTAGCACCTGTATACTAATACAGGGTGCTCAAAAATCATACATTTTGATATTTTCATTATTAATTTTTGTATGAAACAACATTATATTTTTTCGAGATTTCAAAGTTGGTCTCATATATAGTGGTTTTAATTGTATAGCATTCTATACAATTAAAACCTCCATCTTTTAAATTTTTGTCGTCGCTCGGTTAAAAATAAGAATGTACAAAATGTCTGACTTCATCTTGTTAATCAAACCAAATTCACGGTTCAAAAAATGTTGGGTATTTGGTAATTAATATTCACCCAACTCTTAAATTAAATAATCATTTATAAATAAAGTACGACGTAATCAAGCATAGAGTTCGTTATAGTTCAGTAAAATTACGGGAGCTAGTATGACGAAATAGAAATAATGGCTTAGTGGCAAAAGGCAAAAACCTATTCGCAAAATGCCCTGCAGTCGCATATTGCCCTATTCGCGAAATGCCCTATTCTCATTTTGACTATTCGCAGAAAGACTTATTCTCAAAATGACCTATTCTAAAAATGCCTTATTTTTATCTAAGTGTTCGCTAATGAAACTATGCAGGTATACAGTATGTCCCTCGATAAAGTGCAACCCTGAAAGGGGTCAAAGTAGATTGAACACTTTACTGTTCATAGAATCAGAAGTTCAGAGTATTTCAGAAAGGAAAAATAATTCATATACATAAAAATTATCTTGTTATTAAAAATGGCTCAAGAATAGTATACTAGATTATTATACTTAAAGGAAAGGTATAACTTTTTATTTTTATAATCATTATTATTTGTAACACGATGTTACAAATAATAATGATTATAATATTATTAGGTAAGAGGTAGATGTATTATAAAAATTTGTATTGTATTTTGCATTAAAAGTTGCAAATAAATAATTTGTTTGAAGAATTGCTCCACAGTAATTTCCTGTCTCTCTAATTTAGTCAATATTTTTTTTTATATTTCTTATCAAATATGATATCTATAGCGGAGCTGATGGATTAAAATGTAATAAAAATGTATTATAGTACACAACTCATTAATACATGTTAATTAATTACCAATCATTAGCTGTTAACGTTAAAGCTGGCAGGTATTAAAAAAATGTGTCCTTTTGAGAATAGGTCATTACGCGAATAAGGCATTATGCGAATGTGTCTTTTCGAGAATGAGGTATTAAGCGAATAGGTCCTTTCGAGAACAAGTCATTCCAAGAATGTGTCCTTTTTTTGGCCGTGTGGCATTTTGCGAATAGGTCATTTTGCTACTAAGCCGAAATAATTTGCAATAGCGGTCTTTCTTCTTTTGATCGTTAGATTAAATGGCTAGCTGTCATTTTGTAAATGAATCCAACTAATTTTCACTATTTTTTTTTACTTTACTAGACCAAAATATTAATTTATTTAATTGCTTTAGCAAAATTGCTAATTATATACTTTCTTTACTTTTTGCTTGATTTGGAACTATAATTTGATTGTGAATGTAAATCCAACAAAAAAAAGTAACAACTACGCTGTATTTTTTTGTATTCGTAAATTTAGTTGGATTCGTAAATATTAGTGTTTTGTAATCACATTAAAGTCAGATTGCAAAATTACAGCTTATTACCATTTAATGTTTTGCGAACCCATAATTTTACTGAACTATTATGCCAGCAAGAAATTACTTTTCATACCAACAAAGAACGAATAATTAATTATCTCAGCAATAAATGTAAGCCAATTAACGCCAACCAGTAAAGAGTTATGTTGGTTTCAGGTCAGCAATGAGCAGTCGGGTGTGTAAGCATAGCGTCATCCGGCCTTATGTTCCCTTGTGATGTATTTATCGTTGTTGCTATGCAAATGTTACGAGTATGATGAATATTATACGCCGTTAGACTAGTCACTGAGTAGCGGATGTTGTATCTTATATTGTATTTAAAATGTTAATGAATCTTTAGTTATTTTTAGTGTGAAATCTTCGCTATTTTTACCTTAATTAAACATGTAGATCAATATAAATAAATTATTTATTTGCACTCGCTTTTAGTCAATGTGTGTGGCCACACTGCGGCTGGCCTAAATATTTAATAACCTTAATACAGGCCGTGGTAGGTAACTTATGTAACTTATATAACAGTGTATGACTTGAAGTGTATATTTATTAGTATCGTAAAAGTGCAATAATCTACGCGATCGCTAACTTATGAAACCGACTGCACGACGTCGAAGCCTTCACCTAGTTAACATAATATAAGCTCGTGGAATAGCTTGTGATGAGTGCATACTTGTAACTATGTATAACTTGTTGACGCATCATAAATAATTTATCAGACGTATATTTCAAATACCGTGTGTAAATCTTGTTGGCTTGTATGTTTAATAAATATATTTAATAATAACCACGTCGTTAAGCATCTTGCACGATTATATTTCGTCGGCGTAGCATCGTCTATATTAATCCTTAAAATATTGCACACCTCGTTCGAATAGACGTAAGTGTTTTAACTATCTGTGTGATGAATTCGAGATTACTCTTTCGACTTATTTATTGATATTTAAAGCATTTCTTTAATTTGGTGCAATAATGTACATTTCTTTCTAGACAGTATTATGTAAATGTGAATTGATGTAGCGATATTTATTTTCTAAACAACTACGCCTATAACAACATTAGAATGTCGGAAATTAAGTATGAATGTTTGAAATATAATTTACGCTGAACATAAGATTCGAGTCTATTCCAATGTTTTTCCTAAATTGTATTTGTTTCATTATTATGATTCTTTAAAAGATTATTTCTTCTTTATTATTCTGTATTTTTATAAATATTTTTTTATAGATTAATTGTTATTCCTGTCGTGTGTATGAACTACGACGATAATTATAGCTAGTTCTTAAATATTACACCACTAACACTAACACATTTATTTTACAAGTTTACTAATTCATGAAGTATATCACACGTAATCTCTACATTTATGATGCAAATCTATTGATTTTTCCTATCTGTATACTGTTAAAAGACATATTTCATTGTTTTTGATGGGTTGACTATTTATAACACCTTTTTAGTTGTAACATAGTATTAACACCAAAGTTTATATTGTCAATGTTTGGAATATTATTGTTTAATAGATAAGTTACATTTAGAATTTGGATTGAATAAGGGTTATGTTACCAGGAAATTTGTTATTAATTCACAATAAATATGTAAAATGTAGAGAAATTGAAAATATAGTGATGGCTTTCTATCTTATTATAGCCTATTTTTTAATGTTGCCGATCGTTACGCGCTATGTTTGGGAAATTTCTAAATATTCTCTGTGAAATAGGGTTTTAAGGAGTTGTATGTCTGACCCGAGTAGGTAGTCACCAGTGAAGCGAGAGAGTCAAACTCTAAAAAAGGTTTCATTAAAGATTTTCATGTCAACTGCATAGCGACACAAAGAAACTCAAAATTTATGGTCATAATTGTCTTTAGTAATTTTTTAGATTTAATTAATATCAATGTAAAAATATTGTTTTATTGCCACATTGCACTACTTTCGTAGGGAGATAGCTGTGATGTACTTGTAAGTTAATTTGTTTCTGTTTGTTAATTGTACAGCTTGGTTATACACAGTATTCGCAAAATATGATTTGGAAGTCCTATCACAATCCCATTTCTTTTCACTACGTCTACTACATTAAAGAATACTGAATGATTAAAAAAACATTAACCCCCGGTTTCTGAAGTACTTAATCAGACTATCAGAGGTGTCTTCATTATCTGGTTAAAGTAATAAAATTAACTTCTAACCAGATAATGAGGACCCCCCGTTAAAGTTAAACCACTGATTACCTCAGAAACCGGGCATAAGCAAGTCAATTTCTGAAGGATAATAAACCGATAATTAATTACGTAATAATGCTCTAATAAAACCACACTGCACTTGAGTTATAAATAATTAAATTGTCGATAATGTTCATATTTAATGCCGATTTTGTTTTATTTATAGAAACATTGAAAATAAAAGTTTACTGCGTTTTTTGGTGTTTTCTTTGCGCTACAGGCTAACTTTTTGATTACTAATCAATCACTACATATTATAAAACAAAGTCCCTCGCCGCGTCGTCTGTCTGTTCGCGATAAACTCAAAAACTACTGAACGGATTTTCATGTGGTTTTCACCAAATGATAGGGTGATTCTTGGGGAAAGTTTGATGTAAGAGGAAGTGTATAATAAGTTGAGGTTTTATGCAAATTAGTAAAAATATGACTATAATTGTTGAAAATGTCGGCAAAAAATTAAGCCGATTGGGAACTTGTATCGGATTCGGAAACACTGCATAAACCTTTTGAGCTATAACCAGTGTTTCTTTCAGGTACTAATCCGGGGGGGCAGTGCCCCCCCGGAGCAGCCTTGGTGCCCCCCCGGAGAAAAAAGTGTTGTGTGTAGGTAGACGGGTTAACTAGTGTAGTGATCGATGGACGAGCTCCCCCGAACCTCTTAATTGCCCCCCCGGAGAATTTCGTCTGAAAGAAACACTGGCTATAACAAAATAATGTATGATGGTATTGTCTCTCTTATATGAATCTATCTTTTAAGAATAGCTTATAAAAAATTGGTCACATATACAATACAATGCAAGAGGAGCAACAAGGCCAGTGGGCAGACCACCGGCCCGATGGTCAGACGATATCGTCAAGTTGACGGGATCTCACTGGATGAGGATGGCACAGGACCGTGAAGAGTGGCGCTATAGAGAAGAGGCCTATACCCAGCAGTGGGTTGATGTGGGTTGAATATGATGATGATGATGACAATACAATGCGAAAAGATTTGTTCCGGATTCGTCATGTTCCTGCTCGTCGTATTCCAGATTCGCCGAATTCCAAATTCGACGTATTCCAGATTCGTCGGAATACAGTCGATGACATATTTATTATTTAATTATAAAGTACAACAACAGCATAACATTTTAGTTCAAATATTATTTAATTTGAAGCATGTTTGTAATAAAAATAACAAATACAAAATTGACACTTACTTTCAAGATAATTAGTCAATTCAAGTAATTTATTTTATTGTGAGACCATTTCTGACACGGGCATCGTGATGGCACGGCGTGCAAGCACTTTTAAACTTAGAAATGGTAAAGCGCCAGTGTTATCGATTGTACGTATTACGACGAATCAGGAAATCGGCGAATCTGGAATACGACGAATCAGGAACATGAAGAATCCGGTACAAATATGCGATTATTTGGAAAGTTATTTAGAAGGATACCGTATGTTTACGTTATTTACCTTAAGCATTTTATGCACGTTATTTTAACTTTTTACCATTTGTTCCCAACGAGTCACACCATCAACTGTCACACTGACTGGTTGGGAAGTTTTTATAAAAAAATCCCAACTAGTCACACCAGCCCCCTAATTACGTAACTTTGTTGCAATCAACTCTGACAGAAATCGCAGAACTTTCAATCGAGAATTGTTAGCAACAGACTTACGTAATCAAGGTACTGTTACTCGATGGGAACTTTTTATTAGAAATTTCCCAACCAGTCACACTGTTATCTATAAAAGTGTAACTGGATACTGGATAGGAAATTTCTAATAAAAAGTTCCCATCGAGTAACAGGTGTGACCTCGTTGGGTTTTTTTTTATTACACGACTGCCCAAAAAGGAGTGTATATGTGTTCAGGGTTCATGTATGTTTGTGGGTATGTGAGTTTCTTTATTCCACCATAACTTCTAAATGGCTCAACGGATTTGGATGTATGGGGTATCGTTAGAATCCTTACATTATTCCGAGTGACACTGGCTATATTTTTATTGAAAAAAGTCAATATGGCGACTGTACGACACCATTTTCAAATGTGAAAAAAAAAATCAATTATTATACTTCGGTGTTCGTCCGAAGATATTATTAATATTCACACTTGTAGTATCGCTCGTATGTGTTACCACTTAGCACAGTAGTTTAGATAATTAAAAAGAAAACTGCCCTTCCGGTTGCAGTCATTTCCTGTCAAATGTCAGATCTATTATCGATTTCGTTTTCCCGCCAACAGCTCCCGCGCCTTTTGTGACGTTTAGTGCAAAGTCGTCATTCGCTTTTTGTGCTTCGACACTAGTGCACATTTTTTCCAAGTGAACGTTATAAAGATGTCAAAGCGTAAGAGTGAAGGAGATTCCTTAGATTATATTGTTAAAAGACTAAAGTATTTAGAAGAAGAAATGAAACGTAATAAACGTCATCGTTCGCGCCATCGTCGACGGCTTCCTTCACCATCGTCGAGTGATTCATCGTCAAGTTCATCCGATTCAAGACCGTCACAAGAAAATTTTTACGGTTAGTACTTTGAATTTTCAAGAAATAAAGCTTAATGCGTGCCGAATAGTCTGTACGACTATGTCGCCGCATTAGTTAGCTTTCTATTGCAATCGATTTAGTCTGAAGGGCTGCTTCGTTGCATAGATGGATATAAAGTTTATGCCTTTAGAATAGTCTGTAGGACTATGTCGCCGCATGAACTTTGTTCTATTGCACTCGATAAAGTCTGTACGACTATTTCAGTGCATAGATATTTTCCTTAATAAAACAATAAAGTTTATTACATTCTGAATAGTCTGTAGGACTATGTCATTGCATTGACTTTGTTCAAGTCTATATCTATATTATTACATCTGATAAGTATAGTCAGCTGGGCTATTTCATTGTAAAAATCGACGACTTTTTGTAACATTCAAGTTTGAATAGTCAGTAGGACTATGTCGTCACATGAACATTGGTTCAAGTATTACTTTGTATAGACGATTTATGGTATTGTAATTATATCACAGGCCGAGCCTTAACCGAACATGAGGAAACTCCAATACCAGTTTCACCGGCGGTTCCCGTGCTGCAAGAAGTAACTCAAGAGGAAGTAGTGCCATCCCAACAAGTACCGGCATCGCCACAACCTTCGACGGCTCTGGTTCTTCCCGTGACTGTACCGCAGATGCAGACGGATCAAGGAGCTGTGACGCAAGTTGAAGCCCAGAATGTCCCAGGTTTGAGTGCAGATATCATAAATATCTTAGGTATTGATCCCACTGCAATTGTGGAGTATGGCCCAGCTATAAGTACCGATCTTGCGAATAGGTTACAACATATTCTAACTTCCGGGCTTAAAAAAGAAGAGCGCAAAGAATTTGAAAAACGGTACCTGGTACCGGAAAACTGTCAATTGATAGCAGCACCCATTATGAATGCTGAAGTAAAAGCAACATTATCAGAGGTTAATTTAAAACGTGATAAAGCAATAGAAAGTCGCCAAAAGAGTGTTGCGACAGTTATATCTTGTTTAAGTAAGGCTATCACTACTCAAATAAATTCAACTGAACCTGATCATGAGCTCTTACAACAACTTGTCGATGCTACCCGTCTCTTGTGTGACATCCAGTATATTAACTCGCAAGACCTTGGCTTTATCTTATGTTAAAAAGGAGCTTAAGGAACAAATATCTAATACAAAGATTGGAAAACATCTATTTGGTGATAATTTCGGCGAAACGATCAAAAACGTGAAAGCCGTTAGCAAATCCAGTGCTGAATTAAAGTTCCAGTCGAAAAAGCCTGTTTCTAGCTCCAAGAATTTAAACTGGAAGACGACGAGCGGGACACGCAGGCTGGCACCCGCTCAGTCGGCGCCTCGTCGCCAGCCGCCGCCGCAGGCACCGCCTCCAGCCGCGAGCAGCTACCAGCATCGGCAACACCCGCCGCCGCCGCCGCCGCCAACGAGGCCGCAAAGGAATTATTCGAGCGGGTCGTCGCATCGGCCGCGACAAACTCGCGGGCGCTAACTGCTAACGATGAGGTGAGCTACGCAGGACGTTTAAGTCTCTTTAGTGATCAATGGTCAATGATCACCAAAGATCATATGGTCTTATCATGGGTTCAAGGCTATAAAATTCAGTTTAACAAACCTGTTGTACAATCACATCCTAATGTTACGATATTTACCTCGGAAGCTGAACAAAAACATTTTGATATCGCTATACGACGATTGTTGTCGATAGGTGCAATAGCAGAATGTGATCCTTGTCCAGATCAATTTGTATCACGAGTTTTTCTAATCCCAAAGTCTGATGGTACAATGAGATTCATTCTAAATTTAAAAGATTTAAATAAATTTATAAATACTAGCCATTTCAAAATGGAAGATATTCGAACAGTTTTGAAATTGATTTCGAGAGATAGTTATATGGCAACGTTGGATTTAAAAGATGCCTATATGTTAGTTAAAATGGATCCTACTTCTTGTAAATACTTAAGATTTAGTATAGGTTCTCAACATTCCCAAAAGATGTATGAGTTTAAAGTTTTACCCTTTGGGTTATGTACTGCTCCATACATTTTCACAAAATTGATGAAACCAGTATTAAAGTTATTAAGAACATGTGGTTACATATCTTCTTATTATTTAGATGACATTTTCCTAATGGGTGAGACATATGAAAAATGTAGCCTTAATGTTAAAACAACAGAACAATTACTTAAAGCTTTGGGGTTTATTATAAATACTAATAAAAGTTGTATGACACCGTCACAGAATTGCAAGTACTTAGGTTTCATTGTTGATTCTAAATATTGGCATTTAAGCCTCCCACAAGAGAAACAAATTCGTATTAAAAAAGAACTAATCAGCTTTTTAACTATAAGAAGATGTAAGATTAGAAGATTCGCTCAGCTTGTTGGCCTATTAGTGTCTGCATGTCCAGCCATAGAGTATGGATGGATGCATACGAAAGATTTAGAAAGGTGTAAATTTATTAATTTAAAAAATAATTCTGACAATTATGACAGTTACATGAACATACCAGACAATGTATTGCCAGATATTCAATGGTGGTTAGGAGTCATCAGTAATTCTGTACACAGAATTAAAGATGATTTTTACTGCCGAGAGATTTTTTCTGACGCCTCAACAACGGGGTGGGGCGCGGCTTGTGGAGGTGAATCGGCAAGCGGTAAATGGTCAAAGGCAGAAAAACAAATGCATATAAATTATTTAGAACTGTTAGCTGCATATTTTTCCTTAAAACTATTTGCTAAAGATTGTTTTAATTGCCAGATTCTTTTGAGGGTAGATAATACAACTGCAGTAAGTTATATCAACCGCATGGG
Organism: Agriphila geniculea; assembly: GCA_943789525.1. Lineage (NCBI taxonomy): Eukaryota > Metazoa > Arthropoda > Insecta > Lepidoptera > Crambidae > Agriphila > Agriphila geniculea. The sequence goes on along the minus strand of OX038887.1, from coordinate 15,178,518 downwards.
CGGTATACAATTTCCCCATCTTACTCAGATAACTCGAGATATATGGAATTGGTGTGAGGAACGGAAAATATTTGTTACGGCTTGCTATATAAAATCGGCTGATAATGTAGTTGCGGATAGAGAATCTCGACGAAGCCATCCAGATGCGGAATGGGAAATATTAGATGTAGGATTCCAAAAAATTGTATCTGCTTTTGGTTTACCCGAGATAGATTTGTTTGCCGACCGAATAAACAAAAAATGTAATAAATATGCATCGTGGAATTTGGATCCCGAAGCATTTGTAGTAGACGCATTTACAATAAATTGGTCTGATTGTTACTTTTATGCTTTTCCACCAGTTTCATGTGTATTAAGAGCGTTAAGAAAAATTATTAATGACAAAGCAAAGGGTATAATGATAGTACCAGCATGGCCGTCACAACCATGGTACCCTTTGTTTTCAAGTCTGATAGTTTCTCATGTATTAGAGTTGCATTCATGTGAATTCATTATTCCCCATTCTAGGGTGCGGCAGATCCACTCCACAACTACCCTGGTTGCTGCAGTATTATCCGCACAGCGATGATAAAGAAAGGTGTACCAATAGCAGCAATAGATATTATCATAGCTTCCCTCTCAGACAACACGATTAAACAATATAATGTGTGCTTTAAGAAATGGTTTTCTTACTCACATATAAATAAGGTAGATTTATATCAAGGTTCCATAACTTCCATTTTGAATTTTTTTTCTGAAATTTATGATAATGGTATGAAATGTTGTACAATTAACAGCTATAGATCTGCATTGTCATTGATAATTGGTCATAATATTATGAATAATGATTTAATATCGAGGTTTTGCAAGGGAGTTTACAGGCTCAGACCTTCATTACCAAAATATAATGTGACATGGGATGTCAATGTAGTTTTGGACTATTTAGGTTCATTATTTCGTAATGAGCAAATATCATTAGAACAATTAACGAAAAAGTGCTCCACTTTAATTGCTTTAGTCACTGCACATAGAGTCCAAACTATATCCAAAATGTATTTAAAGAATATAATTATTTATGAAAATCACATTGTAATCAGAATTACTGATCTTATTAAAACATCCCGACCTGGTTTTGCACAACCACTGTTACATTTGCCCTTTTTTATCGAAAAACCAGAAATATGCCCCGCTAAAGCTTTAATTTCATATATAGAGAGAACAAAAACTCTTAGGAAATCAGATAAATTGTTCATTTCATTTCGAAAACCACATAAGGCGGTTACGTCACAGTCGATAAGTCGCTGGCTAAAATGTACATTGCACGATAGTGGGGTCGACGTGTCCATATTCACCGGACACAGCATTCGCCACGCGGCAACCTCTCGAGCCTATAGCCGAGGTGTCAATGTGGATCTCATTCGTAATACAGCAGGATGGTCTGGTAACTCCACAATATTTGCAAAATATTATAATAGGTTGATTGTTGACAATAACAATAGTTTTGATTTTGCTAGATCAATCTGCATGTCTTAAAATAAATGTTATTTACATGATTAATTATATATGATTAAGTTCCTTATATGAATTATTTATGGTAAAAGAGTATTATTCTGTTAGTCAGATTTAATAAAAAACTTGATTCAATTATTGATATTTTTCTTCTAGACCTTCTTGTTTCTCTAAACATCTACAAGTGTGAATATTAATAATATCTTCGGACGAACACCGAAGTATAATTGATGATCAAACGAACTTACCTGTACGTGAAGTTCGATCATAATTATACGAGGTGGTCGTCCGAAGATATTAGTACGTAGTCCCACCCACCCTAGTCTCATTGGTTACCTTAGTAACAATAATCACCCATGCGAAAAATATCAATTATTATTATTTTATATTAAGATTATCTCTAAACTAAATGACGACTTTGCACTAAACGTCACAAAAGGCGCGGGAGCTGTTGGCGGGAAAACGAAATCGATAATAGATCTGACATTTGACAGGAAATGACTGCAACCGGAAGGGCAGTTTTCTTTTTAATTATCTAAACTACTGTGCTAAGTGGTAACACATACGAGCGATACTACAAGTGTGAATATTAATAATATCTTCGGACGACCACCTCGTATAATTATGATCGAACTTCACGTACAGGTAAGTTCGTTTGATCATCAATTATAGTAGGCGCAAAATAACTTTCGAGCCGCCAAGTTATTTTGCGCCTATTATACAATATGGGCATCAAATAAAAGCCCCTAATGAGCACATTTCAAAACTATATAATTTGTCACTAAAATGTGTGAAATAAAAATGAATAAATTTAAAAAATATTAAATACACGACTGCCCTACCTAAAACAAACTAAACAACAAGTGTCATTGCAGTCGGGGGACCTCTATGATTAATAATTATTCCACAAAACGGTCCCCCGACTGCAACGACACTTGTTATTTAAATTTTTAGTTCGTTTTTGGCAGGGCAGTCGTGTTTTTAATATTTTTTAAATTTATTCATTTCATTTTTTTATAAAATAACTTCCCAACCAGTCAGTTGATGGTGTGACTTGTTGGGAACAAATGCTTTTTACACCATAACTTTTAAATCAATACCTATCGAAAAATTATAATTTTTGTAAAAAAAAATGTACCTAATTATTTCGCGCGAAAATAAATTCAAGCGCGTTTCTTAAATCGATGACGTGACGGGGGAACTCGAACGGCACGGAACGACTGTAAGGTATTTGTTTTCTTTTTGCGTTTTTGGCTGTTGTTGGAAGGTCGCATTTGGCAAAAAAAGGAAGGAACTGAAGCGAGGGGGCGGGTCGCTAGTATTTTATTATAATTATGATAACTCCGCAAATATATATACGGTCCTTCATAAATAGTGCACATAATTTTAAGAGGTCAGTACTCATGCATACAAACAATTCTTACTATGGGACCAACATTGAAATCGCGAAAAAAAATCAGCTGTTCCATACATTTTGATCTATTCGATTTCAAATTTTCTATGGAACAGCTGATTTTTTTTTTTCGCGATTTCAATGTTGGTCCCATAGTAAAAGTTGTTTGTATGCATGAGTACATTGACCCCTTAAAATTATGTGCACTATTTAAGAAGGACCTTATATACGGTATTAGATAACTACCTATATACGTACTATTAGTTACCTTCGTCCTACACATAACTAGAGATAAAGAAAACTATTACTATGTATTTGTTTTTCATATATTTAATTAATAAGTTAGCACAAAACAGCTACATCTACACAAAACAATACTGCCATGTAATGTAGCATCATCATATTTAGAAAAAGATGGGAGTCTTTAAAATATTAACATTAAGGTGCGGTGCTCCCCCTCACCGGGAGATCTCGCCTGTAATGTAACCGTTCAGGTTCGATTTTGAGCATTATGTCAAAATACTGCCTCCCTGACTGACGAGCATTGAATATCTCGAAACCTTTATCTAGTCATTACAAGTGGTGTGCATTAATGTTGCAACTTACAAATTGTTTTTACAGATTGCATTATTATAGGTTTCGTAGTGTAATGCTCAGTTCTCCTCCCTCAAAGTAACTTAATCTGTAATGTTACATCACAGGCGAATGACCTGGAACATTTACATATTATATGACAAGCAATTTAATTGCATAATATACTTATTTTGATAAACACTTATCAATAGCTGACGTCTGAATTCCAAAGTAATCTGATACAAAGTCGATAGCACTTTCAGTGTTCAATGTTACTTTCCCCGCAGGGTTTTCTAGAAACAGTGTAACCGTTTTCGTCCCATTAGCAATATTGACAAATTTGCAAAATGGGTTAGACTTAGATTCGCTCTCTTTGGGTGGCGTAATAGACGCCACAATGGTTTTAGAATTTAAATCTCTAGTGTCGCTAATCTTGGCACCGGCGCACCACAAAGTAAAATTAACACCATACAGACCAAATAAAGCCTGCACTTCTTGATAAAGTTTATTTAGTGTAATAAATTTATTATCCTTATCTTTCAGGATTATACTGGCCAGATTACTTGTTACTCCATATCTAGGTTTGATGCCCTCTAAAATTATGTTAGCCCATGGATTTTCTGGTAAATCTACCTGTTTTCTCCACGTTATCACCAACTTTAACTGTGAACCCTTGAGCTCTTGCGTTTCCTCAATTACTACCGGTTTAGATTTTGATAACTTTTCTATAGCAATAAGAGGAGCTTTAACAGTACTTTCAATGAAGTCTCTATGTAGATTTATAATGCGCACGATATCGCTGGTTTTGTTAACAGAAAAATAAACGTCAACCTCGTCTGTGGGCACTAGGTGAGCTTTCTTTCTCAGTTTTTGAACTCTATTGATGATTTCTCTAGAAAACCCTTCATCTAACATGTCCTGGTCTGGTGTTACGTTTAAAAGAATCAAGACATCGTTATCACTGTGCGCTTCATATTGATCATTGTCTGTAGCCTGGAAGATCAATCGGACCTCAGATACGTCGATGCGATGTCCTACTAGATTTATGAAACCATCCGCAGCGAGTTTTTCACATTGTTCATTGTTGAGATCTTTTAATGCTTGAGTAACTGCTTTGAAGTCACCCTTCAGACGGACCCCAAGAATTTTGTGATCTGGTTCAGCTCTAAGTTTGATGCCATATTTTTCCTTATCACTTGTAAATATTACAATTTTTACATTCATCTCTTCGAGCACGTAATTTTCTAAAGATTTCACATCATCCAAATACGCCTTGTCCTGATGAATAACAATCATTTCGGGTAATGGATACTTAATTGGGATAGTTTTCCTATCACGCAGCACTCTACCTAATTCAATAACTGTTTGCATTCTTTGTACTGCCCTTTCTATATTAATATCCACCAAGTTCGATTTTGGATCTGGGATCATGTTGTAGTGCAAACTTTCAAGTGAGCTTCCAAGTAATAGTTGCCGTAATGTTTTGTACATCAACTCAGTTAAAAATGGCGTGAAAGGAGCCATCACGCGTACCATATCATAGAGTACACCAAACAAGGTGTCCAAAGCAACTTGACAATCTTTGATCCCGCTCTCCCCCTTTAGACGTTTTCTGTTCATTCTTACGTACCAGTTAGTGAGGTGTTCAATAAATTTAGTTAACCGCGGAACAACAGTATACAGTCTGTATGCAGCCATTTCTTTTTTCACGAAAGTGATTAAAGATTGCGTAAAAGACGTGATCCATTTATCCATTACATTTTCTCTTACAGCATTTTCGTTAAAACTGTAATTTATTTTATCTTCTTGTACAATCCTTTCGACATTTTGCATTAGAAACCTAAATGCATTGTACCATGGCAAGAATACATCTTTGATGACATCCCTAACTCCTTCTTCTTTAAAACGCAAGTTTTCTGCTTTCACTACGGGAGAATTGATCAGATACAGCCTCAGAGCATCAGCTCCATACTTATTGACGACTTCTAATGGATCTGGATAGTTCTTTTTCCGTTTAGACATCTTTTGGCCATCTGATGCTAACACTAACCCATTAGCAATGAGGTTTTTGAATGGGGCTTTGTTGAATAAAGCAGTTGATAGCACAATCAATGTGTAAAACCATCCCCTAGTCTGGTCAATTCCTTCCGCAATAAAATTTGCTGGGAAAATGTCATCAAACTCTTTTTTATTTTCAAATGGATAATGACACTGTGCATAAGGCATAGATCCGGATTCGAACCAACAATCAAATACCTCACTTATTCTTTTCAACGGTGGTTGACCAGGTCGAGAAGAGGGTATTTCTAAGTGGTCAATGTTTTCTCTGTGCAAATCGGTTATTTCTTTTCCAGTCAATGCTGCTAATTCAGCAATACTTCCGACACATACAATTTCTTGTTTGTCACTGGAAATCCATAGCGGTATAGGAGTACCCCAGTATCTATTACGACTGATAGCCCAATCACGGGCATCTTTCAACCAATTACCAAATCGCTTTTCTTTAACATATTCAGGAACCCAGTAAGTAGCCTCACTGGATTTTAGAAGATTTTCACTAATTTGCTCAACTCTAACAAACCAAGATGGTACCGCTTTATATATGAGTGGCGTCTCAGACCGCCAACAAAACGGATAACTATGTTTCACTTGTCCCAATTGCACCAATCGGTTACGTGCTTTTAAATTTGCTATAATGTTTTTATCAGCATCTTTTACATATTGACCTACGAAGTCACTTACAGGCCTAGTAAACCTGCCACTTGCATCTACTGGACATATTATTTCCTGATCTCTGGTTATAATTCCTGCTGCAAGACAAACTCTGTAATCGTCTTCACCAAAATATGGTGCTTGGTGAACTATTCCCGTACCAGAGTCATCAGTTACATATGAATCGACTAAAACACGGTAAGCATTTGGGCATTGCTTGACAAAATAATCGAACACTGGTGTATATTTGGTTCCTTTTAATTTTTCACCAGGAAATTTATTAAGAATTTCAAAATCGTCGGTATTTTTGAAAATGACAGGAAAACGATTCTCTTGTAGAACGTAAATATTTCCGGTTGACTTTTCTTTGACCTTTAAATAGATTAATTTGGGATTGACGCAAAGCGCCAAATTACTTGGCAAAGTCCATGGTGTTGTGGTCCAAGCAAGTAGAGAGTAACCTTCATTGGTGGGAAAGGAAACCACAACAGCAGGGTCAACTACATCCTTATAATTTTGCCCAGACTCGAAATTTGAGAGTGGTGTTGAACAGGCTGTCGAGAATGGCATCACCTTAACACCTTGGTATACCAAACCTTTATTATAAAGCTCCTTGAAGACCCACCAAATTGATTCCATGAACCAAGGATAAAGGGTTTTGTAGTCATTTTTGAAATCTGAAATTAAAAATAGTTTATTATATTTCTCTATATCAACTACCTCATGAAAGAAGGCCAAACCAAAAGTATTGGTGTCTATTACCTATCCATCTGCCCATTCGAGTGATAATAGTTTCCCACTCATGAGCATATTTCATTACTATTTTACGGCATTCTGTATTGTAGTTTTTTATTCCCATTTTTTCAACATCCTCAGGCCCTTTTATACCAAGTGTTTTATCAATTTCAAATTCCACAGGCAGGCCATGACAGTCCCAACCAAAACGTCTTTCTACATGGTAGCCCTGAAAAGGAAACAATAATATAAAAATAAGGAACTAGTCTTTGCTACTTACACAGGAATCCCGAAACTTTGCCACTTACACAGGAATCCCGAAACTTTGCCACATGTAGGGAAAGTACCTTAAGGTGGGTCCAGATATGTTATTTTGTCCATAATGTACCTCCGTTCATTATCAGCGTCGCGATTCGAGAACGCTAGTCTGGAGCCTGTTTGGTACGTTACAGAGGTACGGCATACGGATACAGGTACGCACCGATCCATTGCGAGTAGGTGTTTTCGCCCTGTTCAAAGGCGTTACGATGCGGTGTACGCGCCAGTCTGGAAGCATTCGCGGCGACCCTGTGTCATTGCCCGAATCCGCAAAGAATTTGAAGAATGCAGTGGGTTAATTATATTATCGTGAAGCTTAACAAAGGATATAGGGCCAGGGAGGTTCTGTGGGACCCCGGAAACAAGAACTATTATAATAAAAAATATATAGCAAGAGGCATAGGAATGGGAGGAACTGTATTGAAAGGGTGTGCGGTGTCGGTGTCGAAATGAAAAAGAAGATGGATGCTTTATTGGCTGGGATAGGTAAAATTCTCATAGACTTCCGCAGACGACAACATGGTAGGACAAAACGAACACAAGTTGATCGCAGCGACGCGACGTTACGGAGATACGGGCTATTTTACTTTGCGTCCAGACTTATTGATTCGCGACGCTGATACGAAACGGAGGTACGGTAACGACAAAAGAACATATCAGTGGCCCTACCATGAGTTGTTGCAAACTGTTTACGTTACAGCTATCGTTTTCTCTCTTTCACTCGTATTGACTGTAAGCAGTATATCCGACAGTTTACTGTAACGTAAACAGTTTGCATCAACTCATGGTAGGGCCACTGGACCCATCTTTAAATATTGAAAGTAGGAAATTTTACTTAAAGAAGAGTTCATTTGATTTTAAAAACAATTGGACTTGCATTCAAAGATTTTTGAAAAATCACTTGCCTTAGCCAGGAATCGAACCCACCAAATATAAAAAAAAAACTTATTTTTATGATACCGATCCAGTGTTATTATTTTTTCTTGAATAACACACCATCTTAAGGCGGTTGTAAGGCGGTTGTTAAAAAGTTATTAATAGATAAAGATTTTAATAATGTTTATCGTGGAGATTTTAGGACCCATGGTCTAGTATTTTTAAAAGGTATCACTACATGCCCTCGTAGTCATTCGTAGAAGTAGATAGCAAATGTGTCAAAAACGGCCACTTTTATCAGTTTTTCTATCTACTTCTAGTAGTGACTACTAGGGAATGTAACGATACCGTCTAAAAATACTAGACTGTGGGCCCTAAAATCTCCATGATAAACATTATCAAAATTGTGTATTAGAATTATAATATTAAATAAAATTCACCGCGGCGCCACTTTCGCTCAGGGTACCACCTTAAACAGAAGGAAAACCATGAAGTTAACAATTTGAATTATTACTTATTCTTGCAAATTTTTTTTAAATCTTTGAATACACTATTTTTTATGGTTTTTTTTAATTTTTTAATACTAATTTTTTTTTTAATACTAATTTTAATGGTTCCCTTGCCTCAGCCAAGCATTGTATTAGCATGGCTCTTTAGCTGTTTTCTGTAGATAATTAGTTATCTTTTGATCTGAAACTTTTTGTATTAAGTATCAAAGTTTAAAATATAGTATTTATTAATATAATTTAGGTAGTCTACATTTTTGAATTGTTAGCAAATGCATGCTGTGCTTACTTCGAGTAGGGTAAATCCTAGTAAGTTAGTTTTTAATAAGTTATTGTTAACATAGACTAAATGGATTATACCCAGTTTGGTAAGCCAAATAATAATTTAAAAAAAAAAAAAATCCCTCAAGCCCTGGAAAATGAGACACAATAGATTTTCCATTGTTGTGTGGTCTGATTGGGCCGCACAACTGGTTGATAAATAAGCCGTATGAATGTTATACAGTACGAGGCACATATCTTGAAATTTTTTCGACGGAGGAGGGATAAGTTCGAGCATGTGCTCTTGTGAGCGACCAATAGCGCGCGCCCCTCTCCCGCCGCCCACGTACCTCACTGCTACGCATGCCCAAAATACGCGTTCCGCGCAATCCCCACCCGATTTCAAGATATTTGCTTCGTAATTGTACGTAAGTCGTAAAATCTGAAAATTGTTAGCGATGCATGAGGGCCTGTGTGGTCATCTCAAAGTCAAAGTCAAATAAGCTTTATTCAATTTTGACGTCGAGTTGCGGAAACCGCCTGCACTGATAAAAGAAGAAGAAGCTTTATTTAAATAAACTTTTAAGTACTTTTGAATCGTCTATATTTTCCTACCACCCGTTCCAGACTTTTTTAGCTGACAAGAAGAACGGGCGCAAGAAACTTATCAGCTGTAACAGCCATAAGTAACGATATTTACAAACTTGAATATATCGTTACTAGATAATTACAACAGGGTGACAGGATTATTGGCAACAACATAAGACTTATTATATTACTTCAACAAAAATCTAAACACTACAGCTTAACTACAGTTCAAAGCTGATAAGTTTCTTGCGCCCGTTCTTCTTGTCAGTTAAACAAGTCTGGAACGGGTGGTGGTAGGAAAATATAGACGATTCAAAAGAGCTTAATTATTAAGTTTATATTATAAAGCAATTTTTGACTTGACTACCTAAGGGTGTTACGAAAAAGATCGGTTGCTACAGCATTTTAAATTCAATACATTAACACAAGATATCATTTTGTGACATTATTTTCCTACTGTACTGAGCTCCAAAACCTTACACTGCAAAATAGCATGATTGTAGGCAAGAATAGTATTACCTGTTGATGAGCATAGCGTGTAACTACATCTTTGATAGTGCCAGCAAGTATGTGACCATAGTGTGGCAAGCCAGTAGCAAATGGTGGTCCATCATAAAAGGAATATCTGTAAAATATAAAACATACATTGGTTAACTGTATATTACTATCTGTATTGTTTCAGATTATTGTAGATATAGCACAGAATAGATATAAGTACTACCGTACAGAAAGGAAACTACGCCCCCCCGCCCCACAATCAATTACCTCACCCCACCGCGCAAGTTCATGTGCCGAATCGTGTGCTCATTCAATACCCTTCGTCGCATAATGTACAATACGCAAAATGTACATGTGTTGCAAAATGTACAATAAGTAAAATGAACATACGCGAAATGTACAATACGCAAAACGTACATACGCGAAATGTACATACGTGAAATGTACAATTCGCAAAATGTACAATACGCAAAACGTACATACGCAAAATGTACAATAAGCATAACTACATGTGATTTGAGACTGAAAAATACCCTTATCTTGAATGGCCTTCGTAGCATAAGTCATATTAAATCTTTTTTTCATAAGGATTAATAAAAATGTTTGCTATGAATGAGAAAACACTTAGTTTTTGGTAAAATTATAATTTTATTGATTCTCTTTATAGGGCAACATCATTTTTCCTTAAAAATTAAACATAAAAAGTTCTTGCTTCTTTCAAACAAACTAAAACTGTTAATTCTATAAATGACATGTCTCGATTTGGGCATAGACGTCTATGTGGGTACGTATCAGAAAGTCTAAAGTTAGAATGTCTAAAGTTCCACGGCTGGACCGGCGCGGCGAAGCGCCAGAAAAAAAAATCAGAACTCACAGATTTTGAGAAAATGTAAGATTATCTATACAACGTGTTACAAAAAACCCTTAATGCCAAATATGGTAGATAGGGCCCATCAAACTGAACAAATTTTACTATCGGACATGTTTCAGAGGGAGGTGCGGGAGGCAAAGTTCTTTTTTTTATTTCTAACACCACCTTTTAAAATAATAAAGTAAAAAGAAATACAGTTACAAGTATGAAACTTGTAAAATTGATATGTGAGGAAAGGATAAATAGAATGTTTTGCCGTGCAAATCCAAAACACTGTAACTTGAGTTACAGTGTTTTGTGTTTATAGGGCTAAATCGATTACTTTAAGTGTCTTTTATATCCCTTTAAAATATTTTTTTCAGTTTTATATAATATTATAAGGATATACAAAACAATGTAAGTAATTTAATTTATGTTTTGCCATGCCAAACACCCTAATTCAAATTACGCGGTACATATTGAGAACTGTACATTTTGCGAATTGCACATTTTGCGTATTGTACATTTTGCGTATTGTACATTTTGCAACAGATGTACTTTTTGCGTATTGTACATTATGCGACGAACTCAGACCAAATAAAAAGTAAAGACGGAGTCTTCCGACAAAGCGGTGAAGCCAGAAAAACTACGCCTTGGCTGTGTACATACACAGTTTACGCACACATATGTAACGAAACTACGCCTTGGCTTTCGTTCGTCATTGGGCGAACCCTGCCGCCCGGCCCCCGCCCGCCCTCTAGTACGCACACATGTACCATCAAAAACCGGCTTCACTTAGTTGTTCGCAACCACTGCGCAACGCTCCATCTTCCTTTTTTATTTGATCTGAGGCGACGAAGGGATTCAATAGCCCTAGACTTCACGCACACAGTTGTGCGTGTGCAAAAACGTCACTGTGTAGCGTCTGTGTAATAGGTAGTTGAAACGCGGCGATTGTATGGAGTGCCCGGGGTGTAGAAATAGTTAAATTAGTGTGCGTTAAAAGTGCAAAAAGTTGTGCTTTAGAGAGATGAGACCTTATCAGATAATCAGTGTGTCATGAAGAGATTTTTTTACTAAGAGCAAAATTTGCTTGAATAGGCTATTTGACTAATTTTGGAAAACCATTTTAAATTATTCCTTATTACGTAATAAGCGCACCACATTGATATTTCAGGAAAAAATCAATGTATTTCATTAAAAAAATTGTTGACGTCACTAGCCTGTAAACATTGTAATATCCTTAGCCATTTGACAGCCATCAATCGCGGATCCTTACCCCGGTCACTCACATGCACGCATGCAAGTGGCTGTTAGAAATTCATTTGCAAAGTCAGCAACTTCGCGAATAGATTCGCATATGAGAGTGCGAACCCATTTGCATACCTCCTACACTTGTACACTAATGTTTATTTTTACTTGCGATTTTGTGAATAATGAATGATGAAAATGATTTTAATAGAGCTGTTGGACTGTTTTATGTGTGCTCATATGCTTACTATTTTCAATATAGAAAATAAAGGCTAAATAAAGGTCGCCACAACTACGAAAAATACGCGTAACCACAGATTAGTAATGGTCGTACGAATGCTTTCGTCTGTGGCACGCATGTGTGGGAGCTATGCGAAGGTTCGAGGTTCGCGTGCTTTGATGTGCGTCAAAAAACCGACACAGCTTGGAAAGGTAAATGGTAAAGGTGATGTCTCGAAAACTTCGCGAAGTCATTCGCGAAGGTCGTCCTACACGTGGGTTCGCGTATTCGCGAACCTTTGCGCGCATGTGAGTGACCAGGGTTAGTCTATGGTCGTGTCAAACGCCTGAAGCCATATTTATTTACAGGCAAGTGACGTCATCAGTCACCTTAGAGCGTTTTCGCCACAGAAAAAAATCATAAATTATTGCTATTTTCTAGGTGAAATTAATCAATTAATAGACTTAATTTAGTCTATATAATAGTTAAATATGTATTTTACCATAATTTGTAGTATATTTTCAATGTTGTCAAATACCCTATTGTAGTTAATAAGATATTTGAGAAAAACAGATTTTGCTGGGGTCAAGTTTTAAACATTTGATAAGACTTATAGTTTTCAAAACAAACTCACAATCATTGGGTAAGTAACGGAATTTAGGCAATTAATAAAACGACCTACCTATTTCATGACTAATCACAAATTGTTTTTATTTTTTAATTTAAATCACACGAGTTTTCCCCGCACTAACAGAGCCTAGTACAGACTCGTGTGATTTAAATTAAAAAATAAAAACAATTTGTGATTAGTCATGAAATAGGTAGGTAGTTTTATTAATTGCCTAAATTCCGTTACTTACCCAATGATTGTGAGTTTGTTTTGAAAACTATAAGTCTTATCAACATACTTCCAAGAAAGTTATTGTAGAAAATTTAATGAAGATTTTATTGTTTTTCGACAGTTTTGCTGTAGATTTCACCGTTTACGGTAACTTTTTAAAATTAGAATAAGAAATGGGGAGTTTTCATAGATTTATTTGTGCCACTGCCACGCTGTATATAATATTTTTAACACATTTTTTATGAAACTATTTCAATGAAACTTATATTTTTGAAATTAATATGAATATGGCTTCCTTATAATATTTTTTTCAAGCCGATATCGGTATTCGTTAGAAATTTATCATCACTGGAATAAATTTTTTTTGGAAAATTTTAGATGTTCGGCATTTCAATTACGGCAATTTATTTTTTTTGTATCTGAAGGTGTTTTTTTATTTCTGAAAATGATTGGCCATCCTTTATTTATCCGAAAATGATACCCGATTTGCCATAGTAGCTATAAATTAGCAGTTATTATGCCCAACAGTACGCGTGGCGTTAGAAAATGTCACCCCCTCCCCCTCCCCCCAGCAGGGTGTCTCCAGCTGTCTCCCGGGCGTTTTCCACTCTAGTCCACATAAGAAACAAGTGTGCCAAGTCTCATTCTTTAATACAAAAAATATAGGTGTCGTCCTATACGATTCCCACAGGGTGACTTTTTCAAAAAACATCCGAAGAAACTCAAACATAATTTGAAAACTATAAGTGCTATCACCTTCATTCAAAAAATGGTTAATAGAGAATTTAATGACAAATATATTGTTCTTTGACAGTTTTGTTGTAGCTCTCACCGTTTTTTAATTAAAAAATAAAAATTGCAATTGGGGACACAAAACGCCCCCCCAGGGGGGGGGAAAAACACTTTACGACTTGCTGCTACTTCTATATTTTATTATAGATTATAGAGAAGAAAAGAGACAAAAGAAGAAAATGTAAACAAGTAGGGTCAGCATTGACAGAATGGCTTAAGCTATTTTGAGCTGGCCTCATGCGGCCGGGTCGGCTTCAAGGAATTAAACAGTTTGACTGTATGAATTTGGGTTCAGCTAGGAGATAAGGTGCTCCTCTATAAGTTTATAATGTGAGAATAACTAATGAGAATAGTAATAAAGCAGTGAATTAAAAGACTCCTGGTTTCTATACATCAGTAAGCTCCGCCACTCCACAGATTCAATATATAGCGGCACGGATTTTGTTGAGCTAGTTCTTGTACTTTTTACAAACGGTTTTGAATATTTCGTGGCAGGGATGGAGACATCCGTAAGCAACCTAGCTATCTCTGTGCAGAGTACGTATATACAGGCACGGATTTTTGTTGAGCTATTTCTTGCATTTTTGACAATGGCAAATAGCTGCACAACTTCTTACACAAATCCAAGGATAAACAAGAATATGTATGACTTATTTTCATAACCTTACCGGGGTTTATTCTTAGACTGTTTTAGGCAGTTCTGGAAAGCATCAATTTCGTTCCAAAAAGCCAATATTTTCTGCTCTTCTTTAGGAAAATCGATGTTTTCTGGCACTCGTTCGACTTTCATCGACATGATGAAATATTTTGAAAATACCAGTCTTTCTTCTCCAATTCCTCTCCTCCACTACCAGTCCACGTTGATTTTTTTGAATGACGTGCATGACGTTTTTTATTGACGTTGATTGATGATGCTGTCACTATCAATGTCAAGCAACCATGGAAATAGTACTATAAACCGGATTGAGCGCTTCGCCCCAAAACGAGCCGACAGAGAGGTCAAGTAGATGTATGTGTCCTTTTCTTCATTAGGGTGACCAAACCGTATGGTTGGCCGGAGATATACATAATACTTTAAACTGTTTAATATAAACTTAAAGACTTAGGTAGTTCTTTATTTATAATTAACACTTATTACCGCGTTTTTATTAGGTTGCTTGCTCTTTTGTTTGTTTGAGCACAAATTTTGCAAACGATTTTATACTAAATTCCCGATGACCTAGAGACTTGAAACTTTAAACACAGGTCAGAAATGGAAGGAAATGCAATATTACAGTGTCATTGAGGTGATCTGATAATGGAGCCGGAAGAACGCCACAGGAACTCTATGATGAATGAAACTATACAACCCCATCGTGTTTGGGCTTATTAGAATTGTCTTGACAAGTACTCTGACGGAGACGAGGTTCAGGGTCGGATGATGAAGTCTGGATTCCATGCCATAGGAACTCAATATTGAAATCATGCAACCCCATCGAGTTTGGGCTCGTTTGAATCGTCTTGACGAGTGCTCTGTTGGGTAATAGTATCCAAGAGTCTGATGATGGAGCCGGAAGAAGGCCACAGGAACTCTGCAATAAAACCTTTCAACCCCATCGAGTTTGGACTCGTTTGAATGGTCTTGACAAGTACTCTGATAGCCGGTGGTATATTTTTAGTTTAGCTCGTTAACTAAAAAAAAAGAAAATTAATATTTATTTAAAAAATATATTTTTTAAGAACAAATTATTTATCACGTTTTTATTAAGTAGCTTTTTTGTTTTTATTTTTTAAATATGGTAATTCAACCAATTAAAATCTAGTTTATTCAATTCAATTTAATTTCAAGTGTAAATAATTACGCAACTTTAAAGTTTATTCCAATTTTTAATAAAAATGCAATGTGCGTGAACTTCGGAAAAACAAATAAATGTTGGAAAAACAAGTAAAAGTAGGGAAACATTGTCTAGTGATCTGTAGTTAAAAAAAGATGCAAACGATTTTCGACTTTATTGACGTTTGAAATTCGATTGCTTTTTCCCATAATTATACTTGTACATTTACTTTGCTGTTTCATTAAAAACTGTTATTTTGGTAAAGATGTCAATAAGGTCTAAAATACTTGCACCAATTTCTTTACTTGTGAAGTTAATAAAATAGGTGCAAGAGATTTACGACGACACAATGTTTAAAATATAAAAAAAAAAAAAATGGCGGCCAACTATATTGTTCGTGGGCCGATTTTATGAATCTCGATTTTGATACTATTTTGATAAAAATATAACAAAGAAATGTTAAAAATCGGCCCAAAAACAAAAAAAGTTGACCGCCATCTTGGATTTTTTAAATTTTCAACATTGCGTTGTTATTTTTTGTCAAAATCGTACCAAAAACCGAGTTTCATCAAAATCGGCCCAAAAACAAAAAAGGTGGCCGCCATCTTGGATTTCTAGTTTTTTAAAAATTGCGTTGTTATTTTCTTGTCAAAATCGTACCAAAAACCAAGTTTCATCGAAATCGGCCTAAAAACAAAAAAGTTGCCCGCCATCTTGGATTTTTTAAATTTTCAACATTGCGTTGTTATTTTCTTGTCAAAATCGTACCAAAAACCAAGTTTCATCGAAATCGGCCCAAAAACAAACAAGTTGACCGCCTTCTTGGATTTTTTAAATTTTCAACATTGCGTTGTTATTTTCTTGTCAAAATCGTACCAAAAACCGAGTTTCATCAAAATCGGCCCAAAAACAAAAAAGTTGGCCGCCATCTTGGATTTTTTAAATTTTCAACATTGCGTTGTTATTTACTTGTCAAAATCGTACCAAAAACCGAGTTTCATCAAAATCGGCCCAAAAACAAAAAAGTTGGCCGCCATCTTGGATTTTTAGTTTTTTTTAAATTGCGTTGTTATTTTCTTGTCAAAATAGTTCCAAAAACCAAGTTTCATCGAAATCGGCCCAAAACAAAAAAGTTTGCCGCCATCTTGGATTTTTAGTTTTTTAAAAATTGCATTGTTATTTTCTTGTCAAAATAGTTCCGTAAACCAAGTTTCATCGAAATCGGCCCAAAAACAAAAAAGTTGGCCGCCATCTTGGATTTTTAAAATTTTCAACATTGCGTTGTTATTTTCATGTTGAAATAGTACCAAAAACCGAGTTTCATCGAAATAGACGCACAAACATGATATTGATTATTATTATTTATTTTACCGTCTCGCCTGCGACCTCTAGCCATATCAGTAGAACAATTTCGTTTTTTTGGAAATCTGAAATGGTGCAGTATTTATGGTCACACTAGTTTTGTAAAGTAACATTTCCTATAAATTGAAATTCTTAAATTGAAATTCGGCGCCAAGGTCAAAATCGGAGTTGCCAAGATTGACACTTCTATTTATTACCACCTCACCGATGATAGCTGATTAGCATTATTTTAGGTATCTAATTAAATCAAAAGAGTAAGTTCTGTTTTATATTACAATTATTATGTGTCATTCTAAATTAATATTTAAATAGTATATATTCGACTTCCCATTCCGAATCCTTAATTTTGATACACTACTTGATTGGTAACGTACATATTTTTAGTGGTATTATTGTTTAGTAATGGCAATTGTGCGAACGAGACACCGACCTCCACCTGGTGTTGTCTCATTCACACAGTAGTGTCTTCAGTCAATGTCGTCGATAGAATTTCAACTCTATGAGCAATGCAATAAAGTTGAATTTCTTTTAAACGATAGGTGAAAATTTTTGTAGAGTACTCACTCCCTTTTATAAACCTCCTTGCAAGCAACATATTGAATGCATTCCAGCAGACTAATCGCTGAGACGATGACTGCATTAATGACTGCATGGCATGAGTGAGCATGCGACTCTCCGTGCCACTGAATAATTCCATTCTAAAACTACCTAGAAGTAATGTACCGATGATATACGTTCTTATTTCAGATATCAAATCGATTGTACCGGCTTCCCGGCAGAATGATTGACAAAAGCATGTGGCACGGAGAGTCGCATGCTTTGAGGTTATGTTTTTTGTTAAATCGTCGAATTCCAGATCAATCTGAGTCTGTACCGGTGGTTTGATGTATTTGTAGCCGTTACATATTCATTGTAACAGCTACAAACACTTTCGTTGCTCATGTAACGCAACAGGGTCAAAGATATCGCGATCTAAAGTTTTAAAAGCATGCGACTCTCCGGCCCACACACTTAAGTCTAAAATATTGATGAAAATTGCATTAAGATTAAAAATAAGCAGGTTTTTGTAATCGTTTGATCACGATAAACGACCCGAAAACATATTTTCAGAATATCTTTACTCGTTTTAGAGAAATTTGCAAATTTATTTACTATGAACAATCACAGTGTAGGGTTACCATATCGTCGGTCGGTCAGAATCATTAGGCTGTTTCTAGAAAATAGACCGATCGGAATACGTTATTTTGAGGGTATAACCTTCAAGAATTCTAAAGTTTATAAATTCTTGCCTGTCGATACATTGGCATATAATTAGTTTATTTTTGCGTTTTGTGTCACATCTAGCCGATGCATCTTGAGAAATTCGATTATTTGTGGTGGTTATAAATAATTGGACTCTAAGGCGATTCTCCCACTGCCAACGCGCGCCGTCGTCGCGGGGCGCGGTTTGGCGTTACACGCGCGCGGTGACGGCGCAGCGCAACGCCTGTTCGGGCGGTTTTCTCCGCGCCCCCGCGCCATTCGGCGTCTGACGCGTCCCCGCCGCTTGTTTTTTAGAGGCATTAAATTTTGAAGTTGTTTTGTTTGCATTGCCTTCCAGTTCTGAGAATCTTTTCAAAGTTTCAAGTCTCTAGGTCATCGGAAAGCTAGGATAAAATCGTTCGCAATATATATCTATAAATATTAGGTCTTTACTTATGAACTTGCCGATATTTTGTCACATACAGAGAAAATAATAACTTCTATGTTTTAAAACATTTAACAATATCTTGATTTACGTATGTCGAATTATGACCATGATAGTCAACTATCAGTAAAAATAAAGTCCTTTTTTTAGCTTTCATAGCATTAAAAAAAGATCTTGAAAGTTACTCTTTTTTTTGTGAGCCAAAAAAGGGTGACCGGAGGGGTTGTAACTTAGCCAAAACTTTTTTTTTTCGCTTATCGTAAATGGAATAGGTTAGCATAGTGTTCAAACATTAGTACATAAAAGTTTTGTTACAAGAGTGTTAACGGTTGTTAAATGAACAAAGAAAATGCTAGTATGAAAAATGCAACTTCTTGAAAATTCTCCATACAAATCGGCAATTTCATAGGTAAAGACCTATTATATACGGTTACGAAAACCTGCTTATTTTTAATCATAATACAATTTTCACCAATATTTTAGACTTAAGCGTGTGGGCCGGAGAGTCGCATGCTTTTAAAACTTTAGGTCGCTATTGCGTTACATGAGCAACGAATGTGTTTGTAGCTGTTACAATAAATATGTAACGGCTACAAATACATCAACCCACCGCTACAGGCTCCGATTGATCTGGAATTCGACGATTTAACAAAAAACATAACCTCAAAGCATGCGACTCTCCGGCCCACATGTTTTTGTCAATCATTCTGCCGGGAAGCCGGTACAATCGATTTGATATCTGAAATAAGAATGTATATCGTCGGTACATTACTTCTAGGTTGTTTTAGAATGGAAACAGAACAGATATGTATGTACTATGGGCAACAGCTTCGCTTAAAAAGTTAGCAAAAAAATTGTGCGCGCACGTATCCCCCTGCACGAACTAAATATATTATGTTATGACGGCGGCGGCGCGGCGTGCAACCGATTTTAACCTTAAGAGTTGTGGTTAAGTGACGTTGTTGTCCATAGTACATCTGTATGAATTTCTAAAACAGGAGATGTAATTCTATAGAGTACCTACTTAACCAAACGAAAGGTGCGTGTTCGTTCGTATCGAGACGTGAGACTTATAGGTATGTACGTACTTAGTATCCAACCGAAACGGACGAGCTTCGTCGTCCCTCGCCACGCGCCCGCGCCTACTCGCTTCGACCGCAAACTTTTTGAATACCTACCTACCTAGGTATTATCCATGCATGAAAATGACACAAATTCATTCTGTCCATCACTCATGTATTTAAGATATTAAATATGTAAACTCTAATAATACTAATATTTTTTATAAGCATCAATGGCTCGGACAAACAAAAAAATTGAAAATATTAAAAGTCCATGCCTTAATTTGGCACAAATTTATTTCATAGGGATTTTTAAGTGATCTGAGGTATATGGTACTTGTTTTTCAAATTGTAATATTTTTTTGACGGTGTTATTAATTTACGGGTCCCACGTCTGTTTCCATGGACGAAAATGACACAAATTAGGTTTGTACACTACGCAGGCTATCTTAAATACAATACTATTGTTTCTTTTTACTTTAAAACAATTTTGACAGTTTAGACGGTTCTCACACTGGCGACGCGCGCAGTCGCGGCGCACCCACGCGCGTCTTTTACGTTGTATGCAAGTACATTAATTTGTACAGAAAACCGCCTCGTCCAACACACCAAGGCGCGCCACGGCGCGTGAGCGCGCACCGCCGCGTGCCGTCGGCGATCCGCGAGCAGTTTGCGCCAGCAGGCGCGTTACCGCGGGGTACAACACACTGCGACGCGCCCCGCGGCTGGTTTTCGATGATCGTTTCGTTACGATGGCGGGATTTCCTCTGGTTTTCAAATGTTTCGTGGCTTGGATATACGCCCATTTTAGTGCCATTTGGTAGGTACATTATGCAGCACATGAGGTTATACAAAACTGTAAAAAATCTGTTATTTATTTGATTGAATATCATTACGCTGTCGTGGAAGCCCAGCGTGCCGTTGACCGTACCTACCTACTCGTATGTTATTAAAATTCCGTCATTAATATCGAGATGGCAAATCTTAATTATTTGTCTGGACGTTTTGATCTCATGAGTGATTTTATATGTGTTCAGTTTTTTTTCCTTTTGAGGTACGGAACCCTAAAAACCTGGAAATTAAAACAAAACAACTTCAAAATTTAATGCCTCTAAAAAACAAGCGGCGGGGACGCGTCAGACGCTGAATGGTGCGGGGGCGCGGAGAAAACCGCCCGAACAGGCGTTGCGCTGCGCCGTCACCGCGCGCGTGAAACGCCAAACCGCGCCCCGCGACGACGGCGCGCGTTGGCAGTGGGAGAATCGCCTTAGAGTCCAATTATTTATAACCACCACAAATAATCGAATTTCTCAAGATGCATCGGCTAGATGTGACACAAAACGCAAAAATAAACTAATTATATGCCAATGTATCGACAGGCAAGAATTTATAAACTTTAGAATTCTTGAAGGTTATACCCTCAAAATAACGTATTCCGATCGGTCTATTTTCTAGAAACAGCCTAATGATTCTGACCGACCGACGATATGGTAACCCTACACTGTGATTGTTCATAGTAAATAAATTTGCAAATTTCTCTAAAACGAGTAAAGATATTCTGAAAATATGTTTTCGGGTCGTTTATCGTGATCAAACGATTACAAAAACCTGCTTATTTTTAATCTTAATGCAATTTTCATCAATATTTTAGACTTAAGTGTGTGGGCCGGAGAGTCGCATGCTTTTAAAACTTTAGATCGCGATATCTTTGACCCTGTTGCGTTACATGAGCAACGAAAGTGTTTGTAGCTGTTACAATGAATATGTAACGGCTACAAATACATCAAACCACCGGTACAGACTCAGATTGATCTGGAATTCGACGATTTAACAAAAAACATAACCTCAAAGCATGCGACTCTCCGTGCCACATGCTTTTGTCAATCATTCTGCCGGGAAGCCGGTACAATCGATTTGATATCTGAAATAAGAACGTATATCATCGGTACATTACTTCTAGGTAGTTTTAGAATGGAATTATTCAGTGGCACGGAGAGTCGCATGCTCACTGGCATGACACATCGCCAAAGAGTACAATGACTGCATTCCAGCACGCGTAGCATGACCAACATCGAGATAAGATTCGACTCACAGAACAATGGCTTGTCTACACAAAATCGAGATAAGAGCCGTTTACACGAGTCAAGCTGTTAAGTAGTAACTAAATGGGCAACTTAATTTTAAGTTCAAATTTAATAAAAAGTCGTTCACACGGTTTAAATAGTAAGTAGTAAGTAGCCAGTGTGCCCATTTTTGGCGATTACAAAAGGCCATAATATCCGAATGCTGAGCTAGAAATAAGGTCGAAAATCACTTGCACCTGTTTTTTTAAACTTCATTAGTTAAAAAAACGATGGAGATTGACAGCTGTCATCAGTCAAACTTAAAACAGCAATATCTCAAAAAGTACTCATCCTAGATTGATGGTGTCTTTGAAGAAATCAAAGGTCTTAGCAAGATCTTCATTTTAGGAAACAGATGTCAAAAAGTTTGTCATCTAAAATAAAGATATCACCAAGACCTTTCATTTCTTCAAAAACACCATCTAGAATGAGGACTTTTCGAGATATTGCTGTTTTAAGTATGACAAATGACAGCTGTCAAACTTACAACAGCAATGTCTCGAAAAGTACTCATCCTAAATTCATGGTGTCTTTAAAGAAATGAAAGGTCGTAGTTAGAGCTTCATTTTAGATGACAAACTTAAATTTGGCAGCAGCCATCTAAAATGAAGATCTAACCAAGACCTTTCATTTCTTCAGAGACACCATCAGTCTTCCTAGACTTTTTGAGATATCGCTGTTTTATATTTGACAGATGATAGCTGTCAAACTTACAACAGTGAAAAGTCTCGAATTAAGTCGATTCCCGATTTAATCCCGACTATTTTACGGTCCATATTTCCCCAAATTGGGAAAAATGCCGAAAATCGTCAGCAAGTGGCAAGTACAGCGCGTGGCCACGCCCATAAGGGGGGCATGCGGTGCGGGCGGCGCGGTTACTTGTCCAAAAAATAGACTAGAATTTATTTACTTAATAACTTGCCCACTTAATGGCCAACTTACTTACTACTTAATTGGCTGTTTACACGCGAAAATTTAGTTGGTCGACAACTTAATTTTAACTAAATTACTTAATAGCTTGACTCGTGTAAACGGCTCATTAATCATGCTCGCATTTACAACCATAGCAAAGAAAAATTTCGCTACGCTCAACTTATTAGGAATATTAACTATAAGTTTACAACTAGTAGACTCGTATTGTTCTTAGTCGTGGCCTAATGTCAAAAGTCGACAAACACGAACTTTTCTCTTCAACTGACATTAATTTGACAGTTGAATCAGAGAAACTTGTCTACCACCCTTTGAGTAGTCGAGAAGGTCGAGAGAGTTCACAGACTAATAAGAAGATTCGAAATAGTTTTCTACATATTTTATTTTATATGAATCTAAATTTCGCAATAAAAATAAATCTAAATTGTCCATGCTTATATTTTATTCCTTAAAAACTTATAATTAAAATTATTTTCATACGTTGATTTCAATATTTCGTAATTTTCTCGTCATTTTACACAGACTACTAAATTAACAATTTCGTTAGTAGTCTGTGTTATCTTTTCAAAATACTTTCAATAAAAGAAAGGCAAACGAATTTATATCCATACAGCTATATTTAATTAGATTTAAGAGTTTAGCGTTGTGAAAACTATAGAAAGGAACGGTGCTTTATGAGAAATAAAGTAATTATTTTCTACAGTTTTTGGCGGGATTTTGTCGAGTTCAGTTCGGTGACTATTTTAATTATTCGCAAATTGAATCATAGTGGATATTGTGTCTTAAAATTGGTGCAGTTTTGTGGTACAAGTGTCTACGCAACTGAACAATATGTGGGATAATGGAAATAGGCGCGATCTTGGTTGTGTGAAGCCGAGTCTTTTATTGTAGTGGTCGCTACCTCGGCAAAACTTACCGAGTAAACTGTTTTGATATACTTGCTGCCAAATGCTCCAAGCAGCATTGGAATGTGATGCACCCGCATTTTAATGTAAACTGAAACAATCTACTAGAAAATCTAGAAATACTGAACTATTCAAAACATGACACTGGCAAAAATTACTTCCAAGAGGAAAGTAGATTGCCATAACAAAAATAAGAAGAAGAAGAAGAATTATTTTCTATTGGCAATATTATTCTTCTCGTACTCGAGAGAGCTTGTCTACGGAAGAGAACGCTTTCTTGAGTGCCTCTTTATCTTAGAATTTATAAACAAAATGAGAATCATGTTTAAACTAAATTATTTCGGATCATTTTAGATAATTTTGACGTTTGTTGGTGTTGAAATAATTCTGAGAACGAGTCCCACCTGTCTGTCAAACTGTGCTCAGTAATCGAGAAGGTCGAGACGACAAGTCTTCGTAGACAAGAGTCCCGTTTGCTCATGCTACGCGTGCTGGGGCCTTACTATGAGATCTTAAAGCAGGACATTTATTGAACTGCCTAACTTTCTCCTATTCAATTCAATTCAATTCAATTCAATATATTTATTGCAACCATAATGTTATAAAGATGTTACAACTAAAAACAAAGTACAAGTTATGGACCCTGTTGGGTATCGCAATATTGGGAAGGAAGAGAAGACAAGAGGACGAATTTTCCATAATAAAATAATATGAACTAGATTTTGAGGCTTTTGTAAAGCGTATACAAAGACACCTATTTATTGTCATTGCCGCATAATATAGGTATGTGTATTTTATCACTAAAGTATTCTTCAATATTGTAATAGCTTTTTGAAATTAGTAATTTTTTTAATTGGTTTGTAAATTTGTTATCGTTTTTTTCACCTCTTAAATTTTCCGGTAATTTATTGTAAATCTTAACAGACATGTTATAAGTACTTGATGAACATAAATGAAGGCGCGCAGTTGGGATCAATAATTTATGTTTATGTCTTAGAGAATATTTAATTTGCATATCATCACGTTTTGTAAATAAATTCATATTTTTCCTTACAAATTTACATATTTCCAATATGTATAAGCACGGCAATGTAAGAATTTTAAGATTTTGAAAATGAGGTTGGCAACTATCGGTTTGATCTATATTGACTAGAATGCGAATAAGTTTCTTTTGAACAGTAAATAAAGATAAGAAGTCCGTGCTATTCCCCCACAGAATGATACCATAATTAAACCAAGCGAAGGCATAAGCATAATATGTGGTCAAAGCGGTTTCTGTATTGGTAGTTTTTTTAACCTCGCGAAGAGCGTATGTAAAAGATGATAATTTTGATTTTAGTTTGTTTATATGAGATTTCCAATTTAAATTTGTATCTATGTTTAGGCCGAGCAAATTAAATTCGTTAACACATTCTATTTTTATATTGTTAAATTTATAGTTAAGTTCTAAGGAATCTTTTTGGTGCGGGTGAAAAGTCATTAATTTGGTTTTATTTAAGTTTATCTCTAAGTTATGTTGATCTAACCAGTTTAAAGTTTTAGTCATTATATCATTCAGCTTTAATTCTAGGGTTTTGTTGTTTTCACAAGATGTGAGAAGTGAAACATCATCTGCGAACAAGATACACGGTTCATTCATGACTTTCGGGAGATCATTAATGTAGAGTAAAAATAAGAGACAACCCAAAACACTACCCTGCGGAATTGAGGCGTTAGTGTGTTTAATGTCAGATCGAATATTTATAATTTCTCTGCTATTCTGATTAAAATGTTCAATTTCAACAAATTGCGGTATATCTTTTAAATAGGATGTAAACCACTCATGAGCTTTACCTCGAATGCCGACTCCATACAACTTTTTGAGTAAAATTTTATGCTGAACACGGTCATATGCCTTGGACATATCCAATAATATTCCAATAGCATATTTTTTGTCATCTATTAACTTGACTATCTCATGGACATATTTATAAACAGCTGATATAGTTGACCGGTTCTTCCTAAATCCGTTTTGACGTTCATCGATGATATTATACTTCTCACAAAATTTGGTTACACGTTCATACATAGATTTTTCAAAAAATTTTTGAAGCTGTGGATGGAAGAGCGATTGGACGATAATTATTCGGGTCACACTTTTGGTTTTTCTTATATAGAGGCTTTATCAATGTGGTTTTCAATAAGTCGGGAAAAACACCTTCTTGAAATGATTGATTTATAAGTTTGGTAAAAGGCGCAGCAAGTTCATCCGCACATTCTCTAATCAATTGAGGTGGTAGTTCATCAAAACCGTGACTTTTAATATTTTTTAAATTTTTAATTATTTTGTGAATTTCATAAGTATCTACTGGGCTTAGGTACATTGAATTTTGGGTAGGACAGTGGACAGAGGTACCGGCGCTGGTACCGCTGCCTGGTGATTTTGATTCGCCAATTGATGCAAAGAAGTTATTAAATATATTTACGATTTCTTTTGGGTCTGAATAAAAGGTGTTATTTAATTTCAGTTTTATGTTACATTTTTCTTTAATATTTTTTTTTTATTTGTTCGTTCATTAATTATACTCCAACTCACTATGACGTCAAAGGTTAGGGGCCTTACTATTAACTCTTATAGCAAGACTTATATTGAACTGCCTTACTTTTTAGTACTATGACCTCAAAGTTTAGTATGAAAGCAGGCCTTAAGCAGTCCTGCACGCGTAGCATGAGCAAACGGGACTCTTGTCTACGAAGACTTGTCGTCTCGATCTTCTCGATTGCTGAGCACAGTTTGACAGACAGATGGGACTCGCTCTCAGAATTTTACCTTACAACCTTTTTATGTCTTTTAATACAAATATGAGTTTTAAAGGTAATATTTTTATTTCAACGTCAATAAACGTCGAAATTATCTAAAATGATTCGAAATGATGCAGTTTAAACATGATACTTATTTTTTAATAAGTTCTAAGATAAAGAGACACTCAAAAAAGCTTTCGCTTCCGTAGACAAAGCTCTCTCAAGCTCGAGAACATAGGAATGCGAGCATGAGTATCTCGATCTCAACCCAACAAAAGTGACATTTCGATGTAGACAAGCCCTTGTTCTGTGAGTCGAATCTTAACTCGATGTTGGTCATGCTACGCGTGCTGTTTAATCAGAAATCAGAATATTTATTTGCACAATATTGTGTACATTACATTGAGATCGATAACAATGTTTCTAAAAAAGTTTCAACAATATTCTGCCTTAAGTCTGTAGGCATGCAAATGTTAGTAAGTATTAAGGCCTGCTTATGAACTGAACGGCTCAAGGATGGTTTCTTATTTGCTGATGGTAAGCCCTCAGCTATTCTGTGGTGCTTGTCAAGCAGCGCTTGATCATCGATCTTGATCATCTTAATCTTGATCATCATCGATCAAAACAAATGACAAGCCAATGCAATGTAAATTATTGACAAGCCGTTTTGATCGTTTAGGGGGTGCATTATTTGGCTAAACTATACATTAAGGGCCACTGGGGCCTTACTATGAGCTCTCATAGCAGGACTTACAGCTTGGCCATAAAGAGTTTTTTGTCAATTCTTGGCAAATGGGGAATGTCCGAAAAAAATAAAAATGGCTGAATTTTTTTTTATAAGTAGGAATAAGCTCCCTTGGCTTTAGAAAAAAGTTTCAGAATTTTCGGTTGCGTCAAAATTTTTTAATAAATTAAAGTCTCTTCGACGTCACAAATGTACGAAAGTAACAGCAGAATGGCGATTATACCTTTGCCACGACCTGCTACAACCACAGCAAGTATTAAAAAAAAAGTTTTGACATTTTGTGTTGAAACTTTTTTTTAATAGCATGTTGTGGTTATGACAGGTGGTGGCAAAGGTATAATCTACATTCTGCTGTTACTTTCGTATATTTGTGAAGTCGAAGTGACTTTATTTTTTATTTTTATTTATACGCAACCGAAAATTCTGAAACTTTTTTCTATTACTAAGGGAGCGTATTCCTACCTATAAAAAATATTCAGTCAAATTGATTTTTTCGGACATTCCCCATTTGGCCAATTTTTGTCAACTCTTTATGGTCAGGCTGTATATGGAACTGCTTTACTTTTTCTTACTATGACCTCAAAGGTTAGTTCAAAAGCAGGCATTAAGCAGTCTTGTTTAAGGCCTGCTTTTGAACTGACCGGCTCAAGGTTTGCTGATGGTAAGCCCCCTAGTCTGGAGGGTCATATTTTTTTGGCAGGAAAGGAACGAACTACACGATGCAAAAATTGTTTGACAGGAAATACACGATGCAAGAAGTCCTTTTTTTGAAACAACCTAGTAGTTTTCGAGAAATAAATTATTAATGATCGCCAAATAACTCCGTAGCGGCCGGCGAAGCGCCAGAAACCTCGAAAACTACGCATCTCCGGCAGACGGAGGTGTGAGGAGGGGGTTTTTCCCCTCCCCCCTCCTATTAGGTTAGGTTTACCACGGGTATGGTACAGTCATAACCACAAACTTCAACCATGAGTATCTCAGAAACCAAAGGCTTGCTTCAACTGTAGAGGGTACCAGGAGGTCACCTTTCATCTATGCAGAATATTTTCAAATCGACTCCATTCAATTTCAATCAAGTTAAAATATTGAACATTATAAACAAATTACTTACTGGTTAACCCTTAATTTGATTTTGATAAGCATACTCAACATTGGATTTGAAAAAATACAGGCGTATATTTTATACGGTTAGCAAAGATTTTATTCAAATTATTACGAGTAGTACTGTTGTTATTTGGTATAAAAATATTTTCACTCGCCGGAAACACTACAATTGACATTTATGTGTCAAAATGGCGACAAAACGGGGCACCCTGCGAACTTTGCAGGTAAATATTTTTTTTTTTTGGTGTTTATTAACTTTTTATGAAATAAAATAACTTATTTTTGTTTTAATGATATATAAACATAATTATTATGTAATTTTCAAGCCCCGGTTTTACTGGATATGGACGTGAAAGGTCGGTGAACATGAATGTTAAGCGCACTTAACATAATCAAGTGATTAGAAATTTACTTTGCAAAGTTATTGTTAAGTTTACTTAACAAAGTCGCATGATGTGCATTATTGAATTGGTTTATTTTGAGATGGTTTTGAGTGTTATTATTTATTTGGGTTGGTATTCTTCGTCAATTTGGTTGTGCTTTTAAACCACTTTAAAATTTTAATAACATCACACATTTTCGATGAAGCATTTGCTAACTTTGCACCACTACTATTTTGTAGTAGCTTGGTTGAAGTTCTCTTTGTTTGTTTAGTTGCATGCAAACTAGGTTCTTTCATTATTTTCTGAATACTAGGGCATCACATATCTTAGAGCTGATACCAGTAGACCTAGCCGAAATGCTCATCGCACTCTATAGGACCGAAATCAGAACAAGGAGCTGATTTTTTGCACTATTTTCGCGCATTTTTTCTATATTTTAGCAGCTTTTGGATAACTGCATCAATAATTCTTGGCAACTTTATAGGCGGGATATGCAGAGGAAAAGTATTAGGTAGCATTAGGGTTGCTAGATCAGCTGGCGTCAATTCCGGAAATTACCCATTGACTTTTTAGACAGACTCTAGCAACAACGTGAAACGAAGACAGCAAACGGTACGCACTATACAAAGAATGATAAAATATAGTGGTAAGTATAAATCCGGGACAGTAAGGTCAAAGGTGTAATTCCTGGACACGGGACAAGGCACGTAATTCCGGGACAATCCCGGAAATCCCGGGCGTTTGGCAACCCTAGGTAGCATACGGCTTTAAAAGGATTCAGACTTGAAATACACATGGCATTACAGAAAAAAGAGCAGCAGAAACTGATATTTTAATTAGGTAGCATCATGTCCGGACTTAATTCTAATAACTTGTGTGTTTCTTTTTTAATTCAACTTGTTTTAATATTCTTGAGTTGCATTATGTTTTTGTATCCCTAATCGGATTTTGTTAAGTATACTTAACGTTTATATTATACCTTCAGTTTTGACCATCCGTTTTTGTTGAGTATACTTAACGTCATGTTTTCAGGAAACTTCTTTTTCAGCAAACATTTTTTTTAATATTTTTGTCACCATTCTCAAATGCGTATTATCACGATATATTCATAATAATTGATTAGCGTATAGTTGGCAGCCTCACCATGGAATTAGAAGGTTTTGACTAGGTCAAAAAATTGTTAGTAAATAGTTATAAATAGTGAACTATAGCATATAAATAGTGATACTATGGTTCAAAAGATATTTGAGTGTCTTGGTGAGGCTGCTATCTTGACGTCAAGCTGGCAGACACCTTAAGAAATACAGTTCGTATTAATGTGATTTATATGCCAAAAAATTGTTAGGAAATAGTGAATCGTATACGCAAAATTTCAATAATATTGCTTCAGTACAAGCCGAGATATTACGATCTCAAAGTGGGCTGCTAACTTGACGTTTCTGGCAATGGCGATTCCAGAGAAACGGGTACAAGTTATAAACAAATAAATATATCAAAAAATTGTTAGTGAAATTGTGATTCTTTCGATATAAATAAAAAAAGAATTCTTCATTGCTATTTTCTAAAAATCGAATGTTAACTTCTACATAGTACTCTGAATATAGGCTGTCGATCAATATTGAACTTTGCTCCACAGTAATAAGGTTTAAACTTGATTGCAATCATGAGATGAGTACTATCAAGCAAAGACACCTTAAGAAATACAGTTCGTATCAATGTGATTTATATGCCAAAAAATTGTTAGGAAATAGTGAATCGTATACGCAAAATTTCAATAATATTGCTTCAGTACAAGCCGAGATATTACGGTCTCAAAGTGGGCTGCTAACTTGACGTTTTTGGCAATGGCGATTCCAGAGAAACGGGTACAAGTTATAGACAAATAAATATATCAAAAAATTGTTAGTGAAATTGTGATTCTTACGATATAAATAAAAAAAGAATTCTTCATTGTTATTTTCTAAAAATCGAATGTTAACTTCTACATAGTACTCTGAATATAGGCTGTCGATCAATATTGAACTTTGCTCCACAGTATTAAGGTTTAAACTTGATTGCAATCATGAGGTGAGTACTATCAAGCAAAAAAGTGAAATTTATATTTTTTGACTGTGTCAATAGTCATATCCTCGGTTCAAGGCTATTGATTTGGTATAAGTAACCAAATATTTTTCTACTTACTTTTTAAATTTATTTTTTATTAAATCTCATCAAAAAAAATTGATTGTGTAATACTACTCTAATAATAATTAATACTACTACTCAAATCATCGGTAATAGCACAGCCTAGAGAGTATTCTTCTACAGTCGGACATCTCCCTTTGTGTTGGCGCAAAAGCCGCCGTTCGTCTAGACAGTTGACGCAACGACTAAAAGTGTAAGTAGCCCAGGACTTTTAGCAAAAAATTCAAAGAAACCTAGGACTAATTCCGGCGGAAGGTTTTTTGTTTTTAAAGTGTTCCTTAGGTCCCCCTGAATATATCTGGAAAGTTCCCCGTGAATCCCATGTACGCTCCCCCCTCCCCCCCCTCAAACGTCTCCCTGATTTTAGTTTTTTCTATTTATCTCAGAAACGGTTGAAGATAGAAGAAAGTTGTCAACGTATGATATAATTGTTATAAAATATCCAACCCATCGACACTTCAATCATTTCGATGTGAGCTGTAGTCTCTAAAATATACCTACAGACATTTCACCAAAATTTTTTTTTTGCATAGAAATCATTCTTTGTACTAGTTTTTAAGAAAAGTGAGTGGAGTTGTGGCAAAATTATGTAAGGTCATATGAATCTTGATACATTGAGGAATAAAACAAGGTATAATACATTGTTATAGCAGCATCTGTTCTCGATTCACACCGAATGGGATGTAATTTTTAGCCCAATACTTTTTGATAAAAGTTTTTCGATACCTAGGACTAATTCCGGTGGTAAGTTTTTGTCTTTTAAAGTGTTCCTTAGGCCCCTTTGAACATATCTGGAAAGTTCCCCGTGGATCCCATGTCCGCTACCCCTCCCCCCTCAAACGTCTCCCTGATTTAAGTTTTTCCCATTCATCTTAGAAATGGTTGAAGATAGAAGAAAGCTATTGAATATAATATAATTGTTATAAAATATCCTACCCGTCGACTTTTAAATTGTTTCGATGTGAGCTAGTCTCTGAAATATACCTATAGACATTTCACCAAAAAAAATGTTTTACCCAAAAATCATTATTTGCACTAATTTTAAAGAAAAATTAGTAGAGTTGAGGCAAAATAATCTGAGTTCATATGAATTGTGATACATTGAGGAATAAAACGTAGTACAATACATTGTCTTAGCAGCATTGGTTCCCGATTTATAGCGAGTGGTGTCAAACGCCAAATACATTTATTGTAGTATTAGCTTTAGTAATTTCTGAGTTAATTCGTTCAAACATACATACATACAAATCTTTCATATGTACGACGCGGGTGAGTGAGGGAGCATGATCATTAATGATTAAACGAACTAACCTGTAAGTGAAGTTACACGAAGGATTCGTCCAAAGATATTAGTACTATTAATTACATGTAGTATCGCTTGATACCTACCGTTTGACCCATCATGTATTAAAATCGGAGCAACCATTTTGATGATGATGGATGATGACGATAAAGTGGCGCCATATTATAAATGCATAAATCTTGAGTGTTCCAGTAAAATAAATTTCAATTTAATTTCGTTTAATAATATAATTGCTATAACTTAATCCTAAAAGGCAACGTCATTTGCATAGTTCCTGCTGTCTTCATACTATAAAATTATACCGTGGTGTTTGGCACTCGCTGTAAATCGAGAACCAATGCTGCTAAAACAATGTTTTATACCTCGTTTTATTCCTCAATGTATCAAAATTCAAATGAACCCAGATTATTTTGCCACAACTCCACTAATTTTTCTTAAAACTAGTACAAATGATGATTTTTGGGCAAAACAATTTTTTTGGTGAAATGTCTTTAGGTATATTTCAGAGACTACAGCTCACATCGAAACAATTGAAGTGTCGACAATTTGGATATTTTATAGCAATTATATCATACTTCTATAGTTTTCTTCTATCTTCAGCCATTTCTGAGATAAATGGGAAAAACTTAAATCAAGGAGACGTTTGAGGGGGAGGGGGGAGCGGACATGGGATCCACGGGGAACTTTCCAGATATGTTCAAAGGGACCTAAGGAACACTTTAAAAGACAAAAACTTACCACCGGAATTAGTCCTAGGTATCGCGAAATTTTTATCTAAAAGTATTGGGCTAAAAATTACATCGTGGCGCTGACACCATTCGGTGTTAATCTAGAACTGATGCTGCTATAACAATGTATTATACCTTGTTTTATTCCTCAATGTTTCAAAATTCATATGACCTTACATAATTTTGCCACAACTCCACTCACTTTTCTTAAAAACTAGTACAAAGAATGATTTCTGGGCAAAAAAAAAAATTTGGTGAAATGTCTGTAGGTATATTTCAGAGACTATAGCTCACATCGAAATGATTGAAATGTCGATGGGTTGGATATTTTATAACAATTATATCATACGTTGACAACTTTCTTCTATCTTCAACCGTTTCTGAGATAAATAGAAAAAACTAAAATCAGGGAGAAGTTTGAGGGGGGGGGGGAGGGGGGGGAGCGTACATGGGATTCACGGGGAACTTTCCAGATATATTCAGGGGGACCTAAGGAACACTTTAAAAACAAAAAACCTTCCGCCGGAATTAGTCCTAGGTTTTTTGCTAAAAGTCCTGGGCTAAAGGGTTGGCACGATGTAATTTGCCTTTTCGAATTTTAAAAATATATAGGAAAAATAAGATAGACACTTCAAAATTCTTGTTTTATTCTTTGAATTATTTATTGTCATTTTTTCTAGAAGGTAAGAATATTTTTTTCAAATTTGTCTCTTTTCCTTCTTTTAATGCTCATAAAATAAGGAAAAGAAAAAGTTTTTCTTACTATTTTCTCTTTTTTTTTTTTTCTTCTTCTTTCATCATAAGTGCGAGGAATTATAGGAATTTATATGTATGATAATCATAATTTAATTGTTAATCATTACTAATTTAGGGCTAAATAAGTATAAAATAAATCTTAAATTAGTACTCAATTAGGAAATAATAATTGAAAAAAATAAGTTCCAAGATGGCGGCTTGACAACCTTTTTTGTTTATGGGCCGATTTCGATGAAACTCGGTTTTTGGTACCATTTTGACCCAAAAATAACAACGCAATGTTGAAAATATTAAAAAAATTCAAGATGGCGGCCAACTTTTTTGTTTGCGGACCGATTTTGATGAAACTCGGTTTTTGGTAGTATTTTGACAAGAAAACAGCAACGCAATGTTAAAATGTAAAAAAAATTCAAGATGGCGGCCAACTTTTTTGTTTGCGGGCCGATTTCGATAAAACTCGGTTTTTGGTAATATTTTGGCAAGAAAACAGCAACGCAATGTTAAAAAATGTAAAAAATTCAAGAGGGCGGCCAACTTTTTTGTTTGCGGACCGATTTCGATGAAACTCGGTTTTTGGTAGTATTTTGGCAAGAAAACAGCAACGCAATGTTAAAAAAAAAAAAAAATTCAAGATGGCGGCCAACTTTTTTGTTTGCGGGCCGATTTCGATGAAACTCGGTTTTTGGTAGTATTTTGGCAAGAAACAGCAACGCAATGTTAAAAATGTAAAAAATTCAAGATGGCGGCCAACTTTTTTGTTTGCGGGCCGATTTCGATGAAACTCGGTTTTTGGTAGTATTTTGGCAAGAAAACAGCAACGCAATGTTAAAAAAAATAAAAATTCAAGATGGAGGCCAATTTTTTTGTTTGCGGGCCGATTTCGATGAAACTCGGTTTTTGGTAGTATTTTGACAAGAAAACAGCAACGCAATGTTAAAATGTAAAAAAAATTCAAGATGGCGGCCAACTTTTTTGTTTGGCGGGCCGATTTCGGATAAAACTCGGTTTTTGGTAGTATTTTGGCAAGAAAAACAGCAACGCAATGTTAAAAATGTAAAAAATTCAAGATGGCGGGCCACTTTTTGTTTGCGGACCGATTTCGATGAAACTCGGCTTTTGGTAGTATTTTGGCAAGAAAACAGCAACGCAATGTTAAAAAAAAAAATTCAAGATGGTGGCCATTTTTTTTGTTTGCGGGCCGATTTCAGCTATGGCTAGATGTTACCATATTTCTAGACGCCATCACCGACTCTATTACCTCCTAGATAGGTGCGATAGCCTTGTCCTGTTGGGAGACTTCAATGTTGACCTACTTGCGGTTGGGGGTGGTAGGCCACGGTTGCTGTCACAGTTCTTTGAGACAATGAACCTTACCCAGGTAGTCACTGATCCAACCCATTTTACTGATCACAGTCAAAGTCTAATTGACTTGATCTGTACAGACATACGCACATTAAAGGTAACAGTGGGACACTGTCCTGATGTGAGAGGTCATGCTATAGCCACAGCCGAGTTAAAAATAAAGAAAGACAAGATATGTCCCCGTTGGGTAGAATATAGGCCAATAAAAGATATTATTCAAAACTTATGGGAGTTTGATCTTAGCAAAATAGACTGGAGTCATTTCCATAAAGCGAAAAATGTCAACATATTAGTAGAGAATTTCCAATTGTGGTCTAACACATTTATTCAATCTGCATGCTCCAGTAAGGAAGGTAAGTTATAAGCACCCTCCTCACCCTTGGATCACTGACACCGTCAAATCCATGATGCATATTAGGGACGAGTACCGGCAGGGCTCTAAAAAACTAACAAATCTAAATCACAGAAAGACTGTGAGAAGTCTAAATCACAAAAAAGATTGCTATCTTCAAATGAAGAACAACGTGATTGTAGCCATAAAACAAGAGAAGAAGTGATTTTTGATAGGCATATTAACTCTAATATTAAGAATTCCAAAAAACTTTGGCAAAACTTGAAAAGCACTGTGTTACCAGATGGAAAAAAGTCTGAACTTCCTCCATGCTTCGATAATCCTGACACCATCAACTCTCATTTTCTCTGTGCACCCGGTCAAAATGATGTGTCAATATCACAGCTTACATATTTTGAGTACCTTAGATATGGCACAGCAACGCTTACACTGCAGCCTGTAAATGAGGACAAGATACTCAAAATCATCAAAGGTCTCAAATCTAACGCTCAGGGCTGCGATGGGTTAACACGGGACATGCTTCTTTTGTCTCTTCCTTACACCCTACCTGCAATTACTATTATAATCAACAGATCTATGGCAGAAAGTACATTCCCTAATGCCTGGAAGACAGCAGTGGTAAAACCCTTACCCAAAGTGAGCTCCCCAACGTCTCTTCAAGACCTCCGTCTCATAAGCATCCTTCCATGCTTGTCAAAGATACTGGAACGGGTGGTCTGTGAACAACTCACAGAGTTTCTCGAAGAAAATGAGATATTGCCTTGCTTCCGATCTGGCTTCCGTAAAGGACACAGTACTGCTTCTGCTATGGCTGATGTGATTGACAACCTACTCTCGGCTCAGGACCAGGGAGAGGTCAGCATTCTGGTTCTCCTGGACTTCTCACGCGCTTTGGAAACAATAAATACCGCACTACTTTTATCCAAGCTCTCATATTATGGGGTGGACACGGCTACAGTTAAATGGTTTGAAAGTTATTTGGCAGAAAGGCAACAGTATGTGCAACTTGTGGACAGGAATGGTACCAAATCAAACTCCTCATTTCTCCCTGTAACGCGAGGAGTTCCACAGGGTTCTATACTTGGCCCAATTTTGTATATCTTGTACAGCGGTGATCTCATCCCCAGTATTAAACACTGTAAATATCACCTATATGCAGACGAATTACAGCTGTATTTTTCCTTTAAACCAGAAAATATTGATAATGCTATCACAATGATCAACAGTGACTTATCTAGAATAGCTGATTGGTGCAAATCCAACTATCTGGTCCTTCACCCAAGGAAATCAAAATTAATGTTAATAGGTACCAACAAAAAGGTTAAAAAAATTGATAATATTTGCCTCAATATAAAACTGGACAACGAAGTCATTACTCGTGTGAATAAATGCAGAAATCTGGGTTTAACTTGTTAAAGGAGATCGCAAGGCAAGCGAGTGCAACCTACTTGGAAACCTACATGGGTTTTTGTATTTGATATTTTAGATGTCAAATGTCACTCTCTCTATATGAAAAATTTGTACCTACACGAATAGTTTTTCTCAGTTGTTAATAAAAGTCTGTTTTATATTTCAATAAGCGTTTATTTCATTGCTAAATAGCTTCCACATCGTCTGCGCACTGCTATATCACAACATAACCCTGGATAACCGCCTTAACTTTGAAAGCCATGTTACTGAGTGTGTCCGAAACTGTTTTTATCGCCTAAAACTCCTTTATAAATTACGTCCTTATCTACACGAGCAACTCAGAGTAGCACTTTGCGAATCTCTTATATTATCTAAACTAAATTACTGTGATACTGTATATGGTTCGTTCATGCCTACTGGCTAGAACTGCTAAACTTATACAGCGGGTGCAGAACGCCTGTGCGCGTTTCTGCTTCCATATACCGCCGCGATCACATGTGACTCCGTTCCTAAATAGTTCTACTTCTAACATATTGAAAATGGAGGCCCGTAGAAGGTTACATCTCGCAACTTTAATGTTTGGTATCATTAAATCGGGCAAACCAATTTACCTTTATAACAAGCTCACATGGTTTCAACACACTAAGAGTAACCAGCTTAGAACCTGTAGAAGTATCTTAGAGACGCCAATACATCGTACGAGGATGTTTCGTGGATCCTTCAGGTTCGCAGCTACACGCTGTTGGAACGATCTCCCGCTGCCGTTGCGTGACCTTAAAACAATCGTCACTTTTAAAAAACGCCTTAAAAAGTACTTATTTGAGCTCCAGTCAACATCGATTGCTTCATAATTATTTATATCCACTTACAATCCGGTATTTCAAGTCGCGCGTGCGGCGTCGGGGACGTTGCGAAGCGTCATCACGATATGTTGCACTGTTTGCAAGGAATATCCTCAGCTCTTTGGCTTAGCGGATCATCATATTTAGACGTAAGTAAGTACTTGTAAATCTATTTATTTGTATTCTGTATTTTGATTTGTTTTTATTTTGTTTCGTGCCTGTATTAAATGTATTGCAAAAATATGTACCTATTTTTATTGTTTAAATTAGTTTAAGTACCTACTTAGTTTATATATTTTTTTCTATTTCTCCTGTTTGTGTTTTTTTTTTGTGTGTGTGATATTGGCCAATAAACTTCATTCTTCATTCATTTCCATGAAACTCAGTTTTTGG
Organism: Agriphila geniculea; assembly: GCA_943789525.1. NCBI lineage: Eukaryota > Metazoa > Arthropoda > Insecta > Lepidoptera > Crambidae > Agriphila > Agriphila geniculea. Next base: position 15,140,391 of record OX038887.1, on the reverse strand, counting down.
TAGTATTTTGACAAGAAAACAGACATTTTTAACATTGAGTTGCTGTTTTCTTGCCAAAATACTACGAAAAACCGAGTTTCATCGTAATCGGCCCGCAAACAAAAAAGTTGGACGCCATCTTGGATTTTTTATATTTTTATTATTGCGTTGCTGTTTTCTTCTCAAAATAGTACAAAAAACCGAGTTTCATCGAAATCGGCCCAAAAACAAAATAGTTGTTCGCCATCTTGGTTTTTTTATATTTTTATTTTTGCGTTGCTGTTTTCTTGTCAGAATTGTACCAAAAACCGAGTTTCACCGAAATCGGCCCGCAAACAAAAAATTTGGCCGCCATCTTGTTTTTTTTACAATTTTAACATTGCGTTGCTGTTTTCTTGCCAAAATACTACCAAAAACCGAGTTTCATCGAAATCTGCCCGCAAACAAAAAAGTTGGCCACTATCTTGAATTTTTATTTTTTTGAGATTGCGTTGCTGTTTTCTTGCCAAAATACTACCAAAAACTGAGTTTCATCGAAATCAGTCCGCAAACAAAAAAGTTGGCCGCCATCTTGAATTTTTTGCATTTTTAACATTGAGTTGCTGTTTTCTTGTCAAAATACTACCAAAAACCGAGTTTCATCGAAATCGGCCCGCAAACAAAAAAAATGGCCGCCATCTTGAATTTTTATTTTTTTTAACATTGCGTTGCTGTTTTCATGCCAAATTACTACCAAAAACCGAGTTTCATCGAAATCGGCCCAATAATCAAACAAAAATACACAAATATCAACAAATACATCAATGTGCGGCCGCCATTTTGAATTCCAAATCTAATATCAAAATCGTGCCAAAAACACTTTTTCATGACACCAACATCAAAAAATTACAAACACTACTTTCAATATAATATAATATAACCCAATCAGAAGCGTAAGCTCTGACGGGATAGGGCCCGAGATGCATACATTGCCAAAGTATGGGCTCTCGGGCCCTCCCACCCCCCTTCTGTACCGTCTTCTTCTATACCGCACCACCCCGCACGATTGCTCTGTCTAGACGCCTCCGATGGCCGACTGTATGAATACTACTCTCAGTTCATTTATTTAGTTATTTATTGGGGAAAATCTAGAAATATTTTCTACTTATATCATCTACTTCCTACCTACTTATCTACCTACTGATTACTAATTTCATTATAAATCTCACCAAATAGGTACATAACGTTAAAGTTTCAGTTACTAAAAAAAATACAAAATATTCATTTTCAAAAAATTACATGTTAGGGTATTTTCATTAGACTCCTCCCTTTAAGTTATAGTTTTAACGTTAGGTACCTAATTGGTAGTAAAATATTAGTAGTTTTTCCTAAACTAAATAAATGTACTGAGAGTAGAGTATTAAACGACCAAATTTTTTTTGATGAGATTTAATCAAAAATTTTTTGATTGTGTCAATACTCTAAAAAATAAAAAAGTGGGTAGAAAAATATTTGTTTACTTATACCAAATCAATAGCCTTGAACCGAGGATATGACTATTGACACAGTCAAAAAATATAAATTTCACTTTTTTGCTTGATAGTACTCACCTCATGATTGCAATCAAGTTTAAACCTTATTACTGTGGAGCAAAGTTCAATATTGATCGACAGCCTATATTCAGAGTACTATGTAGAAGTTAACATTCGATTTTTAGAAAATAGCAATGAAGAATTCTTTTTTTATTTATATCGTAAGAATCACAATTTCACTAACAATTTTTTGATATATTTATTTGTTTATAACTTGTACCCGTTTCTCTGGAATCGCAATTGCCAGAAACGTCAAGTTAGCAGCCCACTTTGAGATCGTAATATCTCGGCTTGTACTGAAGCAATATCATTGAAATTTTGCGTATACGATTCACTATTTCCTAACAATTTTTTGGCATATAAATCACATTGATACGAACTGTATTTCTTAAGGTGTCTGCTAGCTTGACGTCAAGATAGCAGCCTCACCAAGATACTCAAATATCTTTTGAACCATAGTATCACTATTTATATGCTATAGTTCACTATTTATAACTATTTACTAACAATTTTTTGACCTAGTCAAAACCTTCTAATTCCATGGTGAGGCTGCCAACTATACGCTAATAATAATTGCACCATTTTTACTTTTTTGTTTTTGCCAAATAAAGGGTTAATATATGTACTCTATGACGACCGATGACTTAGAGATTTGTCTGTTGGACTACACTGCCAATGTCATAATCTGTCAATCTGTCGTGCCCAAGTGTCCGCTCCACCCACCACCCACCCACCCCACCCCACCTTTTATTTATCAAATAAATAAATAAACGTGGAGTCAAAAAAATTGAAAACTTAGGACGAAAAAATGGACTGCCAATGGCTAAAAAAGTCTCAAAGGTATTTTTACTATTATATTCAAAAACAACACAGTCAGCAAGTACTTGAAAAACATAAAAAATAGCTGATGATGTTTGTATTTGGATTTTGGATGCATGATGGATGAGTATAAATGTTCCTTAAATTGGATGTCTTGCATTGCGCAATGCACGTACTCTTTGATATGGAAAAAAAAGGCGGGAAACGTTTGACTTGTCGGACGCGTTTTTTGGTTTGAGATTTATTTTAACTAATTTATAGTGTTATTTGTGGTCAGAATCACTTAATTTTATCTTATTTGTATCTAATTGTATATATAGTGTGTAATTTATATTAGTTTAGTAGTGTAAATAGCTGAAAATTGGTAAGTCGAAGTTTTCATTATGACTGATCCTCCTGACCCGGGGGACATAGTTCCCCCGGCAGGAAAGTATGTTACAATAGTATCGAATGAGTCGGGAATGGAAACCGATGGTTCTTTTACTACAAGGTCACGTAAACGTAGTCGCTTACACGTATGTAAGCAATGCAATAAAAAGCGTCGTCAAGGTTTGGACTCTAGAACAGACAGCCATAATAATTGTCAATGTACTGATTTATCTCCTAAACAAGAGTACAATTCCATCAAAGATAAGGCTCCAACACCCGTTGTTAAGGAATTAAATACATTGGTTTCCAATCCGGATCCTACAACAACACTTTCTACTCCTTCGCCTATACCTGCACCCTTGCCTATAGGACGTATACTTTATAATGAAACCGATATTTCTCCATATGTTGTTCATGTCCAGATAATACAAGCTGCCCCTAATGATGGCACTTCACTGCATCCAGTGACATTTGGTCGTTTTCTGAAAACTAATTGCGTACAAGATATTGTTAACGGGAGTGTTAAGCGTATTGGCCGTAACAAACTTACTATAGCCTTTTCATCTCACAAGTCTGCTAATTCTTTTCTGAGTAATAAAAATTTAGAAGCTCACAAAATGAAAGCCTTTATCCCAACATTTAACGTAACAAGGATGGGACTCGTTCGTGGAGTCCCCACAGAATGGTCTCCTGAGGAAATACTGGAAAACATCTCTGTACCAATAGGTTGTGGTAAAATAATTAAAGTGAGACGCATCAATTTTAAAATAATTCAAGATGGATCTGCAATATGGAAGCCTTCACAATCCATAGTGGTGACTTTTGATGGCCAGGTGCTACCAAAGCGAATTTTCATGTGCTTTAATGCTTTACCCGTTGATCTATACATTTTCCCTACAATACAATGTTTCAACTGTTGTCGTTTTGGACACACTAAAGCCCAGTGTAGATCTAAACCCAGATGTTTCAAATGTGGAGACAACCACTCTGGTGATTCCTGTAATAGAGAAGAAAACTATGATGCCTTTTGTTGCTCTTGTGAAGGTTCCCACTTTGCAACAAGCAAAACTTGTCCAGAGTATAATAGACAGCAGGAAATTAAAAATTACATGGCCCATAACTGTACATCTTATGCAGAAGCTTCAAAATGTTTCCCTAGTGTCTCAAAATTATATTCCAGAGTCACTGCTAAAAACCTCTCTCCTACTATGACTAAATCTAATCAATCTGCCCAAAATAATGAGATTTACAATAAACCGGAATCAACTTCATATAAGAAGACAGTCTTTCTCAAACCCCGTTCTCCTCCTAAAGTAAGTCAAGGTTATGACATTGAAGCTCATAATAACATTCTTAGGGAATATGATATACCATCACCTAATAATGGGTGTGGTTATAGTAAAACAGAAAAAGAGCTTGATTCTCAAAATATATCCCTACCTGAACTGATTAAATTAATTCTCAATTTGCTTACCTGTTTTATCAGTAATAATAACAGTAATAATAATTCACCGTCCAACGTTGCCTCCATCATTAGTAATTTTATCCAAATCCTCCAAAATGGACAGTCGGGCTAAAATATTGCAATGGAACTGTCAAAGCATACTTGGTAAAAGAAGTGAAATAATTTATCTTTTAAACAAGTTTGACCCTTTCATGTTTGTCTTATCAGAAACATGGCTTAAACCACATCAAAGATTTAAAGCTACTGGATACACTACTCTTCGTCAGGACAGAGACGATGGCCATGGAGGAGTTGCTATACTTATTAAAGACTCAATATCTTATTCCATAATACCTATACCGTCTCATCATAAAGAAATTTCTATATTTGCCATACAAACTTTTAATATGTGTTTTGTTTCTATATACATTTCTCATCCATCTCTACCTATACTCAGTGAAGTTAAACAAATTATTTCTAACTTACCTAAGCCCTTTTTGGTACTAGGTGATTTTAACTGTCATCATCAGAGTTGGGGCAGCTCTAAAACTAATAATTATGGAGAAGAAATGATAGATATTATTGATTCTCTTAATATATGTATTTTGAATACGGGAAAGGTTACTCGCTTAACAAAACCAAATGAGATTGATAGTGCAGTTGATCTTTCTTTATGTTCTCCATCTCTTGCAAGCTCTTTACTATGGGATACACTTCCATCCGTTTATGGCAGTGATCATTACCCCATCATCATAACCTTCCCATTTGATAAACCTGTAAATATAAAACGTACCTCTCATCTAAAACACAAGCTTCCTGATAAGGATAATAAAGATTGGGAAAAATATAAATGTAATGTACAGTCCAAACTACCGCTACTCCCAGATGTGACTAATGGTTCCGAGATAGAGAGTGCAAAGGCATTAGGTAATGTTCTTATTGAGGCTGCTAATGAAATTTTTCCACAAAAAAGTGGCTCCAATAAAATTCCCTCGCCTCCATGGTGGGATAGCGAGTGCACCAATGCAATAAAAAACAGAAAAGAAGCTGAAGAAAGGTATAGAGCGGACATGTCGGATAGTAATTACGATTTAGTGATTAAAACCATAGCAGAAACTAAAAAACTTTTCAAACAAAAGAAATTTGAAGGCTGGCGTTCATTCTGTTCATCAATTTCCCCAAATACTCCACCGAGCCTAGTTTGGCAATACATCAACCGATATAAATCTGCCACTTATAATAAGCCTTCCACAACAATTCCAATAGAATTAGCCGATTCTTTTATGGATAAATTAGCTCCCCCTTGGGTTGCTGATAACAACATTCCCACTTGTCCCCTCTTATCACCTCATAACCTAACAGGTCTCAGTGCTCCGTTTACTTTACACGAATTAAAAGGAATTCTTCACAATTGTAAAAACTCAGCTCCTGGGAATGATGGCATACCATATGCATTTTTTGAAAACGTTTGCGACGATACATTAAACTATTACTTGGATTTAATAAATAAAGTGTTGTTGACAGGGAACATTCCTCCATCTTGGAAACAACAAACAGTGTTGCCCTTCTTAAAACCAAACAAACAACCAACCGATGTTGCAGGATATCGGCCTATTGCATTATCATCTGTACTAATAAAGATAGCCGAGCACTTGATAAAGAATCGATTAGAATGGTTCTTAGAAAGTAAAGGGCTTTTAGCAAATACTCAATTTGGTTTTAGAAAGGGTAAGAGCACTATTGATAATTTAGCCATTCTGACCTCAGATATCCGCATTGCTTTTTCCAAAAATAACTCACTCTTAGCCGTATTTGTAGACTTATGCTCTGCCTATGATAATGTCCTCCTGGACGTCCTAAAAATTAAACTAGAGTCTTTGCAAATTCCTCAAATTTTCACACATTTTATAATTAATATGTTATCGGAACGAACAATAAATTTAAACATAAATGGCCTTAACTTCTCTAGAACTGTTTCCAAAGGCCTTCCTCAGGGATCTGTTCTCAGTCCTCTTTTGTATAACATCTACACCCACGATCTACAGTCCCATATTTGTGTAAATGAGAACATTAAAATTCTGCAATATGCTGATGATCTGTTATTATATAGCGCTAATTCTTCCATCAATATTTCGCTGTCCACTTTGTCAGTTGCATTAGCGAATCTTAAAGAGTGGATGGATATGAATGGCCTTCAATTGTCAGCATCTAAGAGTGCGGTTGTCCTTTTTTCGCGCATGAATAAACCTCCAGATATCACTTTAAATTATGATAATGCAACCATACCAGTTAAGGCTCATGTTAAATTCTTGGGAGTAGTTTTGGACACCAAATTAACGGGTGTTCAACATTGCGACTATGTCATTGGCAAATGTGAACGATTGATAAACATGATAAGATGTTTAGCGGGCGTATGGTGGGGAGCTCACCCTTACTCATTAAAACTTGTTTATAATGCTCTCATTCGAAGCGTGTTAGATTATGGTACATATTTGCTTGAGCCAGGAAACATTTCAGCTTACAAGAAATTAGATTTGATTCAATTCAAAGCCTTACGAATAATAACCGGTGCCATGAAGTCTAGCCCTACCAATGCATTGCAGGTTGAATGCTGCGACCCACCACTGCACTTGAGACGGCAATTTCTATGTGACAAGTTCTTTTTCCGTACTCTACAGTTTAACAACCATCCTTTACTTGACAAACTCCAGTGTTTATATGAGTTGTACCAAGAGTCAAGCTATTGGACACATAAATCTCCTCCATGTCTTTTAGTTAGCTATCAAAAATATTTATCTTTAAACTCTCCTACTTACCGATCTAATTTTCTTCCTTTATTTAGTGTCAGTTATGATTCATTAATCTATCCTTTAGTCATACATCTTAACTTTGTCAAAAATGGAAGCCCTAAAACTGAATTCAACCATCTTGTTGAATCCAAGTTCAAGGATTTCCATTATATATTCACTGATGCTTCTAAGCATTCCACCTCCGAGTGTGTTGGCATAGGAGTGTACCATTCTCAATCTAATATTGTTCAAAAAGTAAAGCTGCCACCCGAGTCATCGGTCTATTCTGGCGAATGTCTAGGAATATTAAAAGCTGTCGAATTCATAAAAATTATGAAATTAAACAAAACTGTGATATTTTCAGATTCGAAAAGTTGCCTACAGGCTTTACAAAAAAATCCATTTACCTTAAAACTATATTCTCCTTTAATTTTCAATATCAGAAAAATCACAAAAGAATGTCTGGATAAAGGCTTACACATAGAATTCACGTGGATTCCGGGACATTCAAACATAGGTGGCAATGTAATCGCAGATAAACTTGCTCACGATGCGGTGTCTTGTGGAGATGTTTATCCTTATCAAAATTATTGTCAAGATCTTTTAGCACTTCCCAAAACATATTTACAGGATAATTGGAAAAACGCATGGAAATACAGCCAGCAAACAAGGGGCAGATTTTATTCTCAAATACAAAAAAATATCCCCACGAAACCTTGGTTTTCAGTAATGAAGTTTGGCAAAATGGAGACATCTATAATCACTCGCTTAAGATTAGGCCATGCCTGTACACCATCGCATCTTGCCAAGCTCCATATCGTTAACGACCCTGGGTGTGAGTGCGGGTTGGACGAGGGAAACCCAAATCATATAATATTAAGTTGTCCAAAATACAATAGAGATGATTTCTGGAAGGACCTACTAACGCTTCGTGTTCCATTCCCGACCAGTATTGTAACTTTATTATCTTCTAATGATCGCAATGTATATAAATGTATAATATCCTTCCTTATTCTTAACAATATTAAACTCTAAATGTACTATGTATATAATCCTGTTTATGTAAATACCTACCAAAAAGTTTTCCTGATCCCATTTAAATTCCGATATCCTAATTCCATTTTTTTCTAATTCCGTTTCCCTAATTTTTTACTCGACATTGGCAAATGTACAAATCGTACGAGCCAGAAAAAAAAAAAAAAAAAAAAAAAAAAACTCTTTGATATATTGCAATTTGCATAAAATAAAGCTAAAAAACTACATGTTTTTGTTTCAGCCTTAGTAAGGGAATAGTGATAATAAATCAATTGGAAGACACAAAGTTTGACCAGTTTCTTCGAAGAATTGTAGCTAAATTGAAATCACAAGATACTGAAATATTTACAGTAGATGAAAGGCAGAAGCTTGAAAAAATATTTAAAGTTAATGAAGAAAGTTTGCTTCTTGCCATAAAAACAATAGTATATTTGTTCAGAAGAATATTGAAATTCATTTTTATGCCTGCCAACCTTAAACAAGATTTAAAAGAAATGGGATTAGAATCTGAGAAAGCAGAAGTATTTGTTAAAGTATGGTCCTTGGAAACTCGATCAACACTGGATGAACTAGGTGCTGAAATTATCAATGATTCCAGTGACTCTATTAATTTCCCATGGAAATTAAATGCAGAACTGAGTTCGGACTACCACAAAAAGTGCAAAGTGCCTAAAACATATTTTTCATTCACATCTGAAAAAGATGAACTTGAATTAGAATTGACTCATCCAGAAGTCCACTCAGTGTTTTTGCAATTTGAATCTATACAAAATGAATTGGATAATTTAATGTAATACATATTTATGATAACAACTACCTGCCTACAAATTGTTTTGTTACAACCTTATTTGAAAATCACTGAGATAAAACAAAAACCGGTAAATCCAATATTGACATATATTTTTCACAAATTATAAAAAAGCTTTTATGTTTTTTGATTTAACAACAGTAGAAAAATAGAGGGCTCACCTTTCCATTATCAGACCACGAGTTTCAAATTAATATTTTTTTCATGTAAAGAACTCTAATTTGGAATACGCATACGAAATTGTTTTTGGCGTATTTTGGATGTATGGGTTTTTGATGGATGGATGGGTTATTTGAAAAAAGATAATCAAACCTAGTAGTTTTCAAGAAACTCGACTGAAGGGAAAAGAATTCAACATATATACATATTACAGTAAAAAATATATCAATTAAATGTGACTTATTGGTGTTCGTGCCAATGCTCCTCAAATGCATGTGTACATTCACGTCTATAAATAAATATTCAGCTGTGACAGACAGACAGACAGACTGAGTCACACCATAAGGGTTCCTTTTTACCATTTTGGTACGGAACCCTCCCTTTTTCCATTCCGATGAACTAAACCGATAAACTAGTATTGTTGAGACCCTGTATGCGATTTTATTCTTATCGGATCAACTATTTGACTTTTGAAGTTCCTAACGGAACAACTAAATGATAACACATTGTGTCATACATAGACACATCGAATGGTCTCTAGTAAAAATATAAAGAAAACATCATATGTTTTTCAAGTGGGATACTGGGATCTAATTTATAGGAAATAACCGCCGCAGATAAAGAAAAAATACCAAGATCACATAAATCTCGATAAAGTTACCTAACTTTTATACAATTAATACCCCAGTTGGGATGGCCAGGTGGGATTCGTGGGATAGGTGGAATAGGTGAAAAGTACTAATGGTAAAAAATATTTTTCAATTTTAAGTACCAGAGTCACATAAATCTAGAGAAGGTTAACTTCTATAAACATTTTCAATAAAATAAGGGTATCAAAAAACTTTGCCACACGAAGGGAAAGAACCTTAAATATTGAAGGTAGGAATACTACTGAAAGAAGACTTCATTTTGATTTTAAAAATGATTGGCCCTGCATTTAAAGATTTTTGAAATATTGCCTGCCTTATCCAGGAATCGACCCCACCAAATATGAAAATAAACCTATACGCCGGACCTACAGGAGTAAAACAGGTTCGATTCCAAAGAGCCCCCCTCGAGCCCCCCTCGAGCCCCCTCGAGCTCCCCATCGAACCCTCCTCGAGCTTTCCCCGAGCCCCCCCCTCGAGCTTTCCTCAAGCCCCCCCCCTCGAGCTTTCCCCAAGCCCCCCTCGATCCCCCCTCGAATCTATTCTCGAAAATCTTTTTATTATACACATTGCCGGTGGACCAGCAGGCATTCTATACAATGCCTAGTCATTGTATACACTGCCTAGGTAATGTGTGAAATAGATATCAATATTCATTATATTTCATACATTGCCTAAAAGGGCCAGGCATTGTATACAATGCCTGCATTTCATACATTGCCGGTAACACATACAAACTACTGAGGCGTGACGTCATAGACTTGTACTATTATGTATTCTGTGGTCATAGTTCAGTAGCCGTTAGTATGGAGCGTTTTTGGGCGAGTCCATTTGTGTGCATTTCACACTGTGATATCTCGGGCAGTTTTCAAGCTAGCGAAATAATTATTTTACTAATGTTTCTTTTTTTGAGAGGTAATTTATGTAATATAAAATAAAAAAAGTTGTCAACATCCCAATTACCTACCTACCGTTCGTTACATTTAAAAATGAAAAGTAGGTAGGTAGGTAGTTGTACAGTACAGTTTTTTTTTTTTTTTTTTAATATAGCTCTAGCGATTTTTTTTAAAACTGTAGCAGTGTAGCAGAATCTTAGAATAATAAGAGAGCAGAATGTGTTCTTTTGGTACGAAAATAATATCGCCTCAATGTGGCCTCAATACTCTAAAAACCGGGCAAGTGCGTGTCGGAGTCGCCCACCGTTTGTTTATCGTAACTCGATACTTCCACGCGTTTCAGAGAAAGAGGTTCTATCAGACCGACGGACAGACATACAGTTTATGATTTAATTACAAATGTATAGTTTTCAGATTTTTTCCTGTAGGTACTTGTAGTATAAGACGATATTAGGTACCTACTTGCCATAGTTCTGTGTCAACGGGAAGTAGGTACCCTATGAATTTTGATTCCCGTGAGAGTGTCGAAAAATGCATTTTTTCGGTACTAAACGAACCGTATCTTTTTACGTAAACCTATAAGTTTGATTTTTTTTCACAGCTTCAATTCAAGGGACCACCGTAGACTTGAGTAAGTAGGTATATTAAGTATATGGTTTTAATTTCAACTCGATACTGTACGAGGCATATATCTTGAAATCGGGTGGGGATTGCGCGAAACGCGTATTTTGCGCGTAGCGGTGAGGGGCGCGGGTGGCGGGAGAGGGGCGCGCGCTATTGGTCGCTCACAAGAGCACATGAGCGAACTTATCCCCACTCCATCGAAAAAAATTAAGATATGGGCCTCGTGCTGTACTTCCACGCGTTTCTGAGATAAAGGGCAATAAGGGTTCCGTTTTTTCCTTTTGATGTAGTAGGTACCGAACCCTAAAAATAGTCTAGAATCTCTAGATAAAAAGTTACCTCTTCACACTCACGCGTGAATCACGTCACGTGCGAAGCCACGAAACTCCCGCGAAGCATGGTGTGGATTCGATTCGCATATTTTTCGCGGCTTCGTGTTGCGTTCGCGCCTCGTTCCCGAAAATTAACGGTTTTTTGTCCTGAGACCTGCAACCGAGGGGCTCGCAAGCCACGAACTTGCGCGAAAGCGACTACCTCCACATTCGCACTGTGTTCGCGTGAACGCGAGTTTTAACAAATCACAACTTTAAAAGCTGTGAGTAAATAGGTATTTAGAGCGATTTTCCCGTACTTAAAATTACTTTTTGTATCAGCATAAATTGCTGATGCGTAAAGTAACCCCGCACCAGCAGCAGCAACTTCGGCGTCATTCTTTGTTGAGTGCGCGAACTATACCTACTGTGAACCTGGCCCCAAACCTCTAGTCCAATAAAACTAGCTTTATCTGGACATAAATAATAAACTCGTTGTATTTATTAGTTTAACGGATATTGATATTAAGTGTTAAATATTAATTAGATATGTGATGTAAGGAATTCGGGGTGGTAACCGTTTAGTACAAAAATCATGAGATTTCATACATTACCTAGCTTTTTCCTAAACGCAAAATAGTTAACCAAATAGGTACCTTGTTAGTATAATTTTATGGTACATTAAAATGCTATCACCTCCTAATTGCAAAATTAAACTAAATCCAATTTCGCAAGTTCGTCGTCACATTATATACCTTCCATTCAGTATAATTTCTGGTAAGATAAGCCAAAATATCTGCCACTTACTGAACCTTCTTTATTATCAATAGTTCCGATTGATCAATTAGTTTAATTTTGATTTATTTACCTGAAATGCAAGCGTCATAGCATAATACATGTACATTTACTAAATATTTATTATGCTGTAATAATGAAATCAAAATTTGTTGAAAATTTAGTTTTTTTTTTAGTTTTATGCGAAGTTTCGAAATGTTTAATTCCTCTTATTTTAACTATAACTAACACTAATTTATGACATAGAAAAAGAAAATTTCAGTTATCTAATTATGTCCAGATAAAGCTAATTTTATTGGACTACTTTGCGAATTTGGAACTGTGGGGCACTTTTGCCGTGATTCGCAAGCGATCCACGCTGCAATTTCACGTTGGGATTCGAGTGTGAGTATGGAAAGACCATATGGGCCTCTCCAGAAATCGCTTGCGAATGAGCGATTTTCTGACATCTGAGAATTTTAGTATAATTTTAGGTCAATAGATGGCGCTATTAAAACTAGGTAGATTTTTAAAAATTATTCAAACTATCAGTCGGAGAAAAGTTCTTCGGAACACGCCAACGGCCAACCAACGCACGCAACAAACCGCATAGGTAGGTACTCAACTAGGGATGGGTCCAGTGAAAATTTCAATGAAATGAAAATTAAATTTATATTAAATTTATGAAATCTTTCAAAACAGGTTGAAATATTTCAGTTCTGAGTGAAATTTATTTAGTACTAGAAATACCTTATTTTCTGAATAAGTTTACTATTTTAATGTATTAAATGAAAATTAAAGACATAATTTAGATTTTACTGTTGAGCAAGTTCATCAAACTATTTATCGAGCTAAATCTTTAGATATTTTAACTTAGCTATTTAGTAATATCACAAGAATTATGTTTTTTACACGTAGCTATTTTGTAATGTCATGAGACGTATGTTATGAATGAGATAAAAATACACTTTACTATTGTTGTTTTGCGGTCGGGATTCCTCAAAAGCACCCTTGTACACGAGGCTGACCTTACTTTTCTTTATATTTTTATGATAATTTTAAAGGTGATGGTCCGTTATTGTTCAAATTTGAGTCAAAGTACAGTTTTATTGTTGAACATAATAATGTTGATTGTTTGTCTCTCGAACTTCACTGTTTATTTAGTATTTAAAGTTGTAAAATAGCCAAAGTTATTCATAATTTAAGTCAACTTACGTGTTTATTGTTTTTTTCTATAATTATATTGATTATATTGACCTTAGGCCAGTTGAAATTCAAAAATAAATTTCACTCTAAAGTGAAATGTTTCAAACCAAAATGAAACTTATTCTAAATATTTCACAGACTTAAATTTTTCGTGAAATTTACCCAACCCTATACTCAACAAACGTATGTTTCAACCTTTGCCTACCTACTTAGTAAAAATCTACCTACTTAAGGCCAAGCCACACAGCGGGCGTGGAATGACGGGACGGGACGGCGACGCGACGCTGAGAAGTTCTAATGTACTAGATACTATGGACGACGTCACACAGGCCGGCGTGGTGCGACGGGCCGCGCCCGCAGTGTGAACTCCCGTCGCGCCCCGTCACGCCGCGCCCCGTCACGCCCGCTGTGTGGCTTGACCTTAAGTTGTTCATTGACATGTATGCTCTAAGATTGACATCTAATTGCTTAATCCGCAAACCGGCCAAATCCAAATGTCAAAATTTTACAGGAGACAGTCAAAACTTTTTAATTTAATTAATAATAAGAAATTTAAAAAAATGAAAATCCCGTTGGTGTAGGTCTTAGAGCATCGCGGAAGGGAGCAGCCTTAGCGATTATTACTCTATTCAATTTTTTCTGGCATTTTTTGCGGGGGGGGGAAAGTGCACACAAGTGCAGTTCCGCATACTCACATACAAAAACAACACTGTAAAGACGACACCAACACATAAAAAATAAAACAAAACAGCAAAAATTTGTGTACGGATGAGTCACACTCACACCACACATCAAAATATGACACGTTTTTGACATAAAGGGCTGGGCTCAATTGTCGTTGCAGCAATATCGATACGGAAAAAGGAATAAAGGTAACAAACTCAAACATTTTACATGGGGTGAATAACAACAAAGAGCCCAACAAGCAAAAACCTTTCTGAAAAAGTTAATACGGACTCAAGAACACTCAGTCTTATTGTCAAGTCTCATATACGTATTAAGAGCATTTTATGACGTTTTTCTATTATAAATGATCTTATTCCATTCATTTTTATACAAGGTGTTACAAAAATACCCCTAATCCCGAAAGGTAAAAAAATGAATCTATCAATACTAAACATGCGATTAAATTGACAATAGACTGTGATCCGCGGCAACTTCACTCGAGAATGTAGCTATGGTGCGGTGTGCACAGATTTCAACAAATTAAAATACATCCTTATGTACCGCAAGCGCTCTGAAGGTGTTCACTTCTGTTGTACAAAGCTAAATTAATCGCATTGCACCTACAGATATTTTAATACCATAAAAACTATTAACGAATTTTACACTAAACGGAACAACTAAGACTACTGACATTTTTTACTGTACATTAGCGCGCGTCACGGCGGCTTCGTTTGATGCTTTGTGTGATGCCGATATTTGTCCGCGGTCATGACCGCGGACGTGTCCGCGGACACGACCGCAGTCAAACACGATTTCAAAGATTAAACAACAACAGATAGGACTTCTGGAACCTGCTTGAAATTATCTATCAAAGCAAGAACTCTCTAGGTAAAATTAGTAATTTACTTAACTTATCCATGGTAGGTATTTAAATACAGATGGACGCTTACGTGTCTTTTCGAATTGGTGTGCAGAGATTAATTTTACATTTTTGAAATAAATATTAATTCAGTAACTATTTAATTTAGAAATTACGTCACTATTATGTCTGAGGTATTTATGTTATTTTAAATACGCTTATGTCATAACTAGCTTAGTTAGGTCACTGTAATGTAAACGTAGGTACAAATATCTACAGATGTGACCAGTCTGAAAAACGAATAGTCTTTGATTTAGAAGCCAATGACCGGAACTGACCGGAACAGCTGATTGGGAATCTTTCAAATTCTTGTCGATATTTTTGCAAAACTTCGACATCGTTTTTCTCCGTAAATATTATAGCTAAAAAATAAAGAACAGCGCCCATCATTTCTATTTCATTAAAACTCATTGGCATTTCAGGGATTAGGGGTACTTTTGTAACAGGTTGTATAATAATATAAGATGTATCAAAAAGATTATTTATTCTGTGAGAGAACCAATTAATTTATGCTGTGATTTTATTTTACTCTTTGACGCAGAATGTAACAGTGCAAAACTGCAAAGACCAAATTGAGTCTGTCAGAAGTTAAAAAGAATTAATAAATATTTAAGAATTTTTAGGTATATCACATTTATGAGAATGCCTGGAGCAGGACCAGGCCATATCCTTTATCGACAAACATTGTGATACGGTAACATCACTAAGTTGCTCATCGGCGAGAACTCGGATTTATCTAGCGACAGATCTGAAATTTGTACGGAGGAGCCATGGACGAGCAGACCCGATGTCACTGAATAAATTTGACAACTAATCAAGAATAAAATATACGAATTTAATGTTTAAATGTAAACAAATAGCAATAATACGACAAAAAATTACTTTCATGTGAAATGTAACACCGACTTTTTGTAAACTTTGATGTTCCAGACCTCTTTTAACAGTAAAAAACTCATCAATTCGGCATTTTAAACACTGCAGCGTTCACATGCGCGACTGGACTCGGTCTAGAAAGAAATCCGGGCGCAACTGGTTTTATCAACTGCATATGCCCATTTGGGCTTGTACTTCGGCAGAGGGGAAAGCTTCGTATGGCTTCTCTTTCTGGGACAGAAGCGCGTCTTACTCTAAGGTGTAGGTATTATGTTAGCAGCTACTAAATTTCATTATATGTTTTATTTAAAATATTGTCGTCTCTAAAATATAGACGCTTTTTTGAGTTATCCGCTTTGCCTACTAAATAAAAGAATGGTATGTAAATAAAATTTACGTTTAAAGGTCACTGGGCATATTTGACCTGCTTGATGAAAGTTCGCGTACAAAAACCAAACCAGGGGGCTAATTGTCTAATTCAAAAAATCTATCGCAATCGCTTTCGTTTGACATATGGATGTGACACATTGCTGCATTTCTTTGGTAAGTTTTTATTTGTCCCAAAAAGAAGCTTCAATGTGTTAGATCCTGAAAGCGATTGCGATAGATTTTTAAATTAGACAATAGAAAGGCAGGGGGCTAATTGTCTAATTTTAAAAATCTATCGCAATCGCTTTCGTTTGACAGATGGATGTGACACATTTCTGCATTTCTTTGGTAAGTTTTTATTTCTGCCAAAAAAAACTTCAATGGATTACATCCTGAAAGCGATTGCGATAGATTTTGAAGTTAGACAATAAAAAGGCTGGGGGCTAATTGTCTAATTTTAAAAATCTATCACAATCGCTTTCGTTTGACAGATGGATGTGACACATTGCTGCATTTCTTTGGTAAGTTCTCATTTGTGACAAAAATAAGTTTCAATGTGTTAAGGCAGTTTTAAATTGGAGAATTCAATCCCACTTTTCAAAATATATATTATTTTTTTATGTACTGACCGGCAGAAAGAAGTTATTTTACAGTATGTGTGCGAGTATATGTATGATGTCATTAAACTTTTGTTAATAAAACAGAAGTTTTTACTTTCAGAACTGTGAAAATGTGTGGTACAAGCATAATAAACGTTTGTATTGTCTTTATTTATTTATTTTATTTATTATTGAAAATATATTATATAATGATAAAAAAATTAAACATGGCCTGCAAGAATGCGACCCATACCACTGAGTAGCAGATACATATATTTACATATCTAGCCATATTTCGTTTGTGTACGCCATATAGGTCAAACGTCCGAACAAAATGCCCATTGACCTTTAATGTTTAAGAAAAATGGCTAACTCCATAGCATTAGAATGAAAACACCATAATACCTTCGAAAAACTGGATGTTATACTAAACAAATGGAAAATAAAAATACCATGTATTAATAGAGAACTAATTAAATAGCAATTGATATTTCTCGACGTTTGTTTTTGTTTTATCTTCGAAAAACAGGATCAGCGATTCAGCACACATATTTTGACGACGCATTCTGTGACGCCATACAAAATGGCCGATCTCGGGGAGTTAGCTTGTTGAAATTGTGACGTTTCGTTAAGCGTGGAGTTAGCTGGTAGTCGTATAGTAATTTTTTAAAAGAGTAGGGATCAAAATGGAGTTGTTGCTTTTTCAAATCATGTATGTATTTTGCAAAAAAAGTGGAGTTGACTGGTTTGCGGATTAATGTATATTTTTTTATGTACTAGTTTTTTCTTAAACTGCCTTTTGAAAACCGCTTATTACGGCAAAACTGCCCTACAGTTCCACACTCGCAGAGGTTCGCGCCAAGTTCACCGTATAGTTCGTATACTCATCAAAGATGGACGCCAAAGTTGCTGCTGCTGCTGGTGCGTTGTTACTTTGCGCATCAGCAATTTATGTTGATACAAAAAGTAAATTAATCAAACATAATTTTAAGTACACGAAAATTGCTCTAAATACATAATACGCTCACAGCTTATAAAGTTATGATTTTTAAAAACTCGCCTTCACGCGAACATAGTGCGAATGTAGTCTTTTCGCTTTCGCGCCAAGTTCGCGACTTGCAAACCCTTTGTCGCGGGACAAAATACCGACAATTTAGGGTAACGAGGTGCGAACGCGACGCGAAGAATAAGCGAATCGGTTCCACACTCATGCTTCGCGGGATGTTTGTGGCTTCGCGTACGATTCACGTGTGAGTCTGGAGAGGCCTTCAGAGCTTACTCATGCCGTGCACTCACTTACATGAAAAATATTTTTTTTATTTAACTGGACTGGCTGTCTGTATGATTTGACAGCTAAGTTTTTGTGCCTATTTGAAACGCCACTAGCGTGCGTCTAAAGAACTAATTTTGACGTACAATATGAAAATGGTTGCCGTGATGGTCTCTCCAGACTTCAAACTTTAGTACCATGTACGCACGCTATGCTCACGCTACGTCCTACAGCGCCAAAATGGCGGAAATCAAATAGGCACAAAAACAGTTTGACATAAGCCTGTGCACTGCAAGCATCTCTCCGTCAGAAAATCAGCAATCTATTTTCCCGCGCCATGTACCCGCGGCGGGATCCCGCTGAACGTGGAGGACACCCTAAATTCACAATTTATGAAGTTATGTATTAAATGTCAGCATTAAAACCGCCGTCACACGAACACAGTGTGAATGTGGAGCTAGTCTCTTTCGCGCCAAGTACGCAGCTTGCCAACCCTTTGTCGCGGGAAAAAACTGTCAATTTACGGGAACGAGGTGCGAACGCGACGTGAAGCCGCGAAGACTAATATATGCGAATGGGTTCCACTCCACACGATCATGCTTCGCGGGAGGTTTGCGGCTTCGCTTGCAAATCGCGCGTGAGTGTGGAGGGAGAGGCCTAGTTCTTGCCGCAATGCAGTTATTTGCACGGGCGGAAGTGTAGAGCGGCCTTTACTATTTACTATTTTTCTTCATGGCAATATTTTCAATCATAGACAATAGACAGGAAAAAAGTGACGTCATAGACACAGCCACTGCCATTCATACGTCAGAGGTTTTGGCAGCCCGTGAGTGAACTATTTTCTTCATTGTTGACCTTTCCTAAATCTTAGGTGTAATTATTTCATCATTAGACGTACTCTGGCTGTACCCTTTTTTATCAAGCATATATATTTCGGCAAGTCTCGACCATGGATTCCGAAGACGATACAAAGGATGATGTGGATTCTGGGAATGAGTCCAGTGGAGACGATGTCGACTTTGCAATGGACGTTGAGACTCACAGTACAAGGGAACGACAAACGGAGCTCGAGGAATATCCATACGAGGTGTTATCTACGGAGGAAATCGTTCAGCACATGGTTGACTGTATAAAAGAAGTGAACACTGTTGTCGAGGTCAGTATGTTAGTAGTAAACAATGAACATTGAATGAGGTTACCTACTTGTATATTGGGACACTTCAATATCATCTTTTGTGTCATACTCAAGCATATTCAGACCTTCTCATCTCATATACTGTGACTGTGTTCAAGCTGTGAAGCAATAAGTTTGGTGATAGCTGTGTCAGTGGCCTATAAACCTGATTTTTTTCATGAGCTTCAAATAATAAACAGTTTTTATATGATGACATTTTTTTTTACTAAAAGAAAGGATTGAGTCATGAGTTTTTGTACCTATTACTTAAATGTAATTAATTCCCAAATCCTGATTTTCTTCATTATAACATATTTATTTGTTTAATTAACCTACTTGTTGTTAAAAATGTATTTGTTGTGCTATTTTTGTTTTTTTATATAAAAAGAAACATGACAAAGGAAATATTTCTTTCAATTGAAGTTTTCTTCAGAACTAGTGTAGGAATACTAACAGATTTAGCAAGCATAAAACAATATTATCTACCTGATGAACTGTTATCGAACAAAGACATTGTTTGCATATTATTTATCTATTGAGATGTCTATACATCTCATTACATCTAGTAAATTCAAGCAAGAAATATAAGTTTATCAAATTATCTAATGCTATTAAGAGACATTTTGATAAACACTCCATCATTGATTATAAGTATTTGATTGAATCAGGCGTCACTTGGCGGACATCCCAAACCATTGTGAAAAAAGATATATATGTACTTAGCTGCTTACTTCTGCAATTTTTTTGCGGAAGAAAGCTACATATATTTCTTTTTTCACAATCATTTGATTATGTTATCCTCTAAAGTGTAATTATATCCTTTCCTTACAGATACCAACAACAACAACTCGAATATTGTTAAACCACTTCAAATGGGATAAAGAGAAGTTAATGGAACGATTCTACGATGGGGACCAAGATCAGTTGTTCTCCGAGGCTAGGGTCATTAATCCATTCAGAAAACCAGTCATACAAAGGCCAAAGGTAAAGAAAAATTATTACGATTTGCTGATTTCCTTATTATAATAATTTAAATTATTCTTTTACTATAACTTTGTATTAGTTTGATAATATTATCTTTTTTTAATAATCTAGATTATTTCATATCTATAGTTTACTTTCAATGATTGATAACATAATTGATTCAAATCACAACTAAATATTAATAATATTTATTTTAAGGACAGATTATGTTCAATAATAGTTACACACGAATAACTAATACTAATTCTGTTCTTATGAAATTATTTGTGCAATGCAATGAACTCTAAACATTGAAAAACTGCAGCATAGTTTTTTAATGTTTAGACTTCATTGGTATATGACAGGGGTCGCCAAATGGCAGACCGCGGTCTGTATCCGGGCCGCCGCCGACCCATTTTGTGCGGACCGCGAGAATACAGGAACTTACAAAAATACCTACTTTAAGTACCTATTAATTACATTTCTGTAATAAATATTCTTTTCTATAAAATGTTGTGTACTGTGTATGTCATTTAATTTCTTAAAACGGACCCTGAACGAAACTAATTTTGGTGACCCATGCTATATGACATTGTAAATTTCAGCAAGACTATAGTATCAGTGGTAGTAAAAAGGCTATCCTAATATATATATTTGTTTTTATTTATATTATATATACTTTGTTTTTTTTGTAGTTACTAGTGGCTCCGCCATTGCATTTGTTTCTAGCAAATTTTTGCAACTAAATCAGTGTTTCTATTTCAAACCAAGCCAACCAAACCAAAATGTACCTTTTAAATACAGTTGCTCGAAAATGTGTGCTTTTGATGACAGTACAGCTTGCGGAAAGTTGAGTTTACTGCATGCCATGCGTTTTTGCTTACGGTTTTTTTAACAAAAAAAAAACCCTAAACAAAAACTTGTGATGATTATAAAAAGTCAACTCATTTAAAAAACCTTACCAATACCGACCTTGAATCATAAACTGCTATTGTAAATGTGCAATGTAATTTTTAATGCATTTGTTTTTTTTTGTAGTTACCCAGACGGATATCAACATCGGGAACAGAAGAATGTGAAATATGTTTTTCAGTTCTACCTTCTTCGGTTTGTATTTGAACTCAGTATTTTTTATAAAACATATTTATCAATTAAACTACAAATGTTTTATTCACTTGCAGATGATGACAGGTCTGGAATGTGGACACAGATTTTGTACACAATGTTGGTGCGAATATTTAACAACTAAAATAATGGAAGAAGGCTTAGTAAGTAACAGAAATAGATTCATATAAATAGGATAAAGAGAACATCTTTTTTAGCATTTTAAACTTTTTTCTAATAAGTGTTGCTTTGGAGATTTCTAGCATAGTTAGCTAGGCTATTCTCATTTAAGGTGGTCTCAATAACATCCTCATTCTTGAAATATTTCTTGCTGAATATGTAATTAATTATAACAAACTAACCATATGATTTTCATTAAGGTACCACAGTTTATTGGGAAACTATATGCTAAATTTATAGGTAATGAAATGCCATAGAGTTAAAAGTGACCACTTTTTATTTAACACTATAATTTAAGCACAGTTGAGAATATTTGTTAGATTTTATTCTTTTATTTATCTGCCTTCGATCGGTTTTACTGCTCTTTGCAAATGTGTAAAGCGAATTCGCACTAGCTGCAGTGGGCCACATCGCAACATACAAATCGCAGCCAGTGGGTTGCGCTGTAGCCTGCTTCAGTGAGCGATATTTCATACAAGAAGTACAAAATTAATATAGGAGGCCGTTTCCGATGTGTTGCGTTGCGATACGGCCTTCCTAATGTGCACGAGTCTTTAAGAGTCTCCTTTCAGGGTCAAACAATAGCATGCGCGGCGCACGCGTGCGACATCCTCGTGGACGATGCGACCGTGATGCGGCTCGTGCGGGACCCGCGCGTCAAGCTCAAGTATCAGCACATTATCACTAACAGCTTTGTGGAGGTGAGTTCACTGTACATTGTTACTTTTACTAACATATCATAGTTGCTGGTATGTTGGTTTATCTAAATGAAAGAATATCAGAAACAAAATCACCATAGTTCACACAATTCATTCCATACCTGCTTTTTCTTTTGATAACTTTTAATTTAACCAATTCCTTATTTAATTTATACTATCAAAAGTAAATTTTACAATGGATGGTGGAAATAATTTTAATACTGTGGTGGAACTATGAAACGCAGTCATTATCACATTCACTAGTTTTAATTACTATTGTGTATGTAACTATGGGCCAAGTGGTAGTCAGAGCTCAGGGATGGTATTGCGTTTCTAACAAGAAAACTTGTATTATATTGGTCAGTATTAGGTAATAGTTTTAGCCTATCATAAAACGGGCTTTTTATTGATTGATATGAGTTATCAGTAAAAATTGTTGAACGGATAAATTAGAAACACCAGTTGATTTTCATACAAATGAAGTAACTTTAAACCCTTGGTTACGCCAGCGACTGAGCAAGCTGTGATCTGATGATGACTATCCAGAGAGTGAATGGAGGAGATCCAGATCGCTATTTACACCTAACTGCTCTGATCAGCATTCTAAGAGCTGTAGAGTTCTCAGTTTCAGGATTTCCTTACATTTTTAGCACTCTTACGCACTACAGCGGTTGACTGCGGGGCGGCGGTTAGTCGCATTTTCCATTTTAAATTGCAAGCGCTCGTTTTAAAATCGGGTCCCGTGGCTTGCCGCCCCCGTGGTTGACCGCTAGTGAGTAAGAATGCTAACTCTATTTTCTCGGGTTTTTTAAACATATCTAAATAGCCCTTACAATGTTGATGGGTGTGTTTAGCGATCTGGATCTCCTTCTTTCACTCTCTGGATAGCCATCATCAGATCACAGCTCGATCAATCCCTGGCTGAGAACCAAAGCTTTAAAGTTATCTCGTCTGTATGAAAATCGTTAAATTATCGGGCCACCACTGTATGTGTAGTGCAACCGGCTGCTCCGGTGGTGCCCGTCGCCGGACTGCAGCAACGCCATCAAGGTGGCGTACGTGGAGGCGGCGCCGGTCACGTGCCGCTGCGGGCACACCTTCTGCTTCGCGTGCGGCGAGAACTGGCACGACCCAGTAAGGTGCTGCCTGCTCAGGAAGTGGATCAAGGTAACATGATTGTCTACCTCAGCCCCCCTAGCTTGACCACCAATACACGATATATATCGCGTGATATAGCGTTTTATCGATATTCAACTGTCAAAATCCATTGTCTTTTGACAGTTGTTAATGACTAATAGGGTTTAGAAATGAAAGAAGTTCTTCGATATAAATGCGGACTGTACTCAATGTTTAAACAATAGGTTATATCAAAATTAATGTGTGCAAAGGGAGCGTACGTCGTCATCGGTGGCAGTGGTAGTAGAGAGGAAAAGGCAAGCGCGCCGACTGGCGTTAGTGTGCGTCCACAGTAAACGCGCGGTGACTTAGGCCTGTGGCGGGCGCGACGAGCCTTGGCGTGTGGTGGCCACAGTGACGCGCGAGCTGTAGTGGCGTTTCGATGTATATCAGGTGTCGCAAACCATGGACGAGGTTTTGTTATTTTTCTAAACAGTCCGATCCTGAGATGGGAAGTGTTGAACTCTAGAGGTGTGCACAAAATTAACAAAATCGTGAAATATTACGTGAATTTTTTAACTTATATGAAGAATTTAGATTGTACCTATCCTACGAAATTCTTTGAGTACACTCGAATGCCTTTGTCAACATTTGACTACATCTTAAGTATAATATCACCGAAAATTACCAAAAAAGATACAAAAAATAGATAAAAATATTTGTAGACGCGCATAAGTCGGGCCGGCAAGACCGAACTGGTTTGATATCCCCGCCTCCGCGCGTTAGATCGCCTGTTAACTAGGCCCGCAAGTGTGGCCATAACGCGCGGATAAGAACGTTTGAAAACTACTCGTGCGATATCGCTCAGGACCGTCGCGCTAGGCTCCCGCCTTAGTCATTTCACTGTGGACGCAAAGGAGCGTTTCATATGTTCGATATTTCGCGCCCGCCATCGCAACCGCGCTAGGCTCGCACTGTGGACGCCGCCTTAGTGTCGCGCGGTCGTGCTAATTCGGCTCCGGCCGCCGTCCGTCGAGAGGTTCCCCCCGCGCCCGCGGGTGGCGTGGACAACAGTTAAACATGATAAATCGCTATCATAGTAGAATCAAATAAGTAAGTCATCTTACTCATTATAGCACCGAGCGCGGTTTGTATGTGAGCGCGCCCGTACGTATGCGTCGTCGCACGCACACACTGACAAAATTTAAAGGTGATAAAGGTGCGCCTGCCGTGGCTGCGCCGTACGAATACTGCCCGCGCTCGCACGCACGCTCCGCTGCCGCTCGTAATAATTTGTACGTGTACCTTACCTACAGTACATGTAATGTACACACCATAAGTCAATATTCAATTTCCGAATTTAAAGTTTATAATTTTGATAAGTGTAGTTAAATGAAAAAGTAAAAAATACTTAGTTAATAGTGTAAAAAATAAAATGTCATAATCATTTTATTTTATTTGAATAAATAAGTAGGTACCTACATGATTTAGTAAAGCAACGATTTAATTAATCCTATTTCGACCGTAAGTTTTCAAATCACATACTAACAAACGTAGGTAATAATGAAAACATTGTAGTTAGTTCCTGCAGGGCTATCGGCTAAAAGCAATGAAGTAAATGTAAACTGTAATTTGACAGATGGATGTGATACATTGCTACTTTTCTTTAGTAAGTTTTTATTGGTGTCAAAATGAAAGTGGAAACGTATCACATACATCTGTCAAATTACAGTTAATATTAACTTCATTGTTTTAGCCGACAGACCCGCTGGTCTATGCACAAAAAATATTAAAAAACTTTGTATTATAGATCCGTGATGCTTACCCTACAAGGAAAAAATTGTTTTGTATAGAGATTGACTATGCATTTTTGACGATTGAATAAACTAGTGACAGCCCTACGTGTTTAGGCTATTATCGCTCGCTCGAGGCTTGAGTTGGCCTACTTATTTGGTTCTACTATGTCGCTATATCATATCGCGTTTCGATGGTCATGCTAGGGGGGGCAGGAGTTCCCAATCTTTTTTATACTGCCGTCTTTTACACTTTTTTTTTTGCGGCTTCTTGTCCACGTCCAACTTTTGAACGGGGCGTCGCGACGCACAGTTTGAGAACCACTGGTTTACCTCATTTATATTATGTGTTAAGTCTACTAAAAATCGGTTTGTTGTTTTTTTAAAGAAAGTGGGTTTAAACTGGTAAAGGTGAACATTGTTAAATGTGTGGCAATTACGATAATAGGAATCGATTTCAAAAAAATATTTTTGAACAAAAAAATCATCATGACAAAAAATATTTACAATTTTCTCGACATTCTTTGGAATTATTAATGCCAAGAAAAAGACAGGTTCACATTCTTTCTAGAAACAACTTTTAAGACATAGCAATATTTTTACAAAATAAATAAGAATTAATTATAATAACTGAGTCTAAAGTAAAACACCGATCTAATATAAAACATTTTGATGTAAGCATTGTTTTAGAACCACTATATTAAATATAACATTTTCTATCTCTTGAAGAAATGTGACGATGACTCCGAGACTTCAAACTGGATAGCGGCAAACACAAAGGAGTGTCCTAAGTGCAACGTGACCATCGAGAAAGATGGCGGCTGCAACCACATGGTGTGCAAGAACCAGAACTGCAAGGCCGACTTCTGCTGGGTGTGCCTCGGGCCCTGGGAGCCGCACGGCAGCAGCTGGTACAACTGTAACAGGTTAATATGCACTCTATTACATAACGATTAGGTCCATAATTGTATATCTGCAACCACATGGTGTGCAAGAACCAGAACTGCAAGGCCGACTTCTGCTGGGTGTGCCTCGGGCCCTGGGAGCCGCACGGCAGCAGCTGGTACAACTGTAACAGGTTAATATGCACTCTATTACATAGCGATTAGGTCCATTATTGTATATCTGCAACCACATGGTGTGCAAGAACCAGAACTGCAAGGCCGACTTCTGTTGTGTGTGTGTGTGCCTCCTCGGCACAAAAAAAAAGACAATAGAAGTTTACTACTACGCGCGCTCGGGCAACGCACACATAGACACCGCTCACCGACATCGAGACATGGAATAACCGGAATCTCAGACGAATCTCAAACGAGTTCTAGTGCGTGACGCAGTGTCGTCGGTCAGTGAGAGATGTCTATACGGTGTATGTGTTGCTCGAGCGCGCGTAGTACTAAGGTTAACTTCTAGCTAAGTCTCTTTATCTTATGAGGCAATTTCACACCCATCTAGCCCCAAATTAAGCAAAGCTTGTAATCGTCTAGCACCCATTTATTGTACATAGTAACACTCGCCTGTTACAGAAATTAAGATTAATTATTTAAAATTCTTCCCAGCCGGGAATCGAACCCGGCCCTCTTGCATGTTGACATACAACTGCACCACTCAGGTCGTCGAATGTAAAAAGAGTGTAAATATTATATTGTGTACTATTATCGTCACTTAACATCAGGTAAGGTGAATGAAGGCCAAGCACTATCCCGTTGGGCATGAAAAATAAAACCGGTCAATACATTTACATTTACATTATACAAGGTTATTTTTAGTTTATACCTCTCGTGGGGTTGATCAGGCCATCAAACTAAAGTCGCATTACTCATTTCCCAGCAAAAATGTAAACAAAGGTGTTGCCAGAACAAAACAACACAAAAAGAAATAGTATATTGCTAAGTCAAGAAATAAACATACTTACGTGTTTTTTCATTATAAACCTAATAAAAATAGATTAGATAAATATTCTGAATCATGAATTTTGCGGCAAAAACAGTAATTATAATTTAATATTTCATAATAACAGTTTCATAGTAGAAAACATTTTTATGATGCTGTGCACACATCAACTGCAAACCGTACACATCAACCTTTGGTCAATTTATAAAATTTCATAAAAATTGATATTACGAGTAGTAGCTGTAGTAGTAATATTCGTCTTTTGGTATTGGGGGGAACAAGCGATGATGCTACGTATTTTTGATAGTTTACATACAATCAATATCTAAGTAAAGTTTTCTTATCAGTTCGTTTCAAGTACTTTTAACATCACAAAATATGATAGATTATAAAGATAAAATTTCTAATTACCATCCTAGTTTAAAATGACCCTGGATGACATTATATTGATTATAACTCAAAATATAATACACTAATTAAAAAGTTATAAAAATGACCAAAGGTTTTCAATATCTGAAAATGTCACTATCAGGGTCAGTTTGTCAATTTGACAGTGACGTTTCTTTGTTTATATTTTTGCTGGGAAATTAGTAATGCGACTTTAAACAACTTTCATTATGGGACCAACCTTAAAATCGCGAAAAAAAAAGCTGTTTCATACATTTCGATGGAGTAGGTTTTGTATGGAACAGCTGTTTTTTTTTCGTGATTTCGAGGTTGGTCCCATAATGAAAGTTGTTCAATTTGATGGTCTGATCAACTCCACGGGTGGTTTTGTATAAACTAAAAATAACCTTGTATAAACTGCGATCACGTAGAATTATTTCAGATTTTTCTCTTTGCAAACTTCGGTGATAAGGGGGGGAACGGTAATTTTTTTACATTTTTCATCATAATTCGAAAACTATGCGGCCTAAAAAAAAAGAAAAATGATTGAAAACGTGCAAACGGCGCTCTTTCTTATGATACCCCACATGCCCTAGTAGCCCCACTTCAAATTTTTAAGACCCCTTTTCAGTCCCTGTTGTAAAAAAGATATTAATTTTCTTATTTCTTTCTTATTTGCAAAATAGGAGCAAATGTCATCTTAAACTATTCCAAATTTGAATTTGATATCATTAGTAGTTCTCGAGATATCCAGCTGTGACAGACAGACTGAGTCACACCATAAGGGTTCCATTTTTATTACCATTTTGGTACGGAACCCTAAAAACTATACCATTGTGCAGATATGACGAGGATGAGGCGAAGGCGGCGCGCGACGCGCAGGAGCGGTCGCGCGCGGCGCTGCAGCGCTACCTGTTCTACTGCAACCGCTACATGAACCACATGCAGTCGCTGCGCTTCGAGTCCAAGCTCTACGCCTCCGTCAAGGAGAAGATGGAGGAGATGCAGCAGCACAACATGAGCTGGATCGAGGTTCCTACTCTTATGTTGCACCTTACAGCTATGATTCACTCCGCAGTTTAGGCAAGCTCGGCCACCGCGGCGCATTAAGCCGTTGGTCCTCCGCACAAGCAAACTCCGCATTCTACTGACTCAACCATAGACATAGAAAAATTTTCGCTGCGCTCAAGAAGACCAACAAAGCGTGGAAAAGAGAAGTTAACATCATACGGACACGGTCTATGTAAAAAAGAGACAAAGGATCAAGTGACATGTGCCAATATTTTTTAGAGTAAGAGCCCCTAGCGTCCCGCCTAGCAAATGAGTAATCACAGTTTGTTTAAAATATTTGTTAATCTTAATTATGATTAAAAATAAAGGTATCGTGTAGCCATGTTGTCTTGTGCTCTAAGTAAATGTGATGTAACAAAAATAAATAATCCAAGTAATCACACTTTTCACAGGTAAATAAGATATTGCCACACATTTCTCTAAAACCAAATTTCTCTACATTTATTCGTTTATCGACGAAGAAAACAGTATGGAACATAGTTTATTAATTTCCTTTGCCGTATATAGTCATATTTTACGTATCTCATATAAAATGTATGCATTCGTTTTCGGATCACCTGTTTATTGACATTGTTGTTCTTTGACATTCTATTTCTATGGACTCAACACTCCGAACTTTAGGCATGAAGCTATAAGTACGCAATGGGCCCGTTTAGGGTGGCCACATATTGTAAGAAATTTCTGACAAAAAAATTCTGACGCTCGCCGGACGCACCACGCATACTATCAGACATATTTATCCGGCAATTTTTGAGCCCAGTCGTGTTTCATACGTACATCGGCCAACATGAATGAAGATAAGTTACTGTTCTTAGCACTATTGTTTTGTTTAAGTAAAAAAGAAACCTCGACCTCAAAAAAGTCATCCTATGCAATCTGGAGACGACAATGCGATATTAAATTAAATATCGTATAACCAATACGCTCTTGTCCCAGCCCCGTCTTAAATATTTTGAGTTTAGTCATAGGGAATATTTTGTCAGTTACTCTTTTCAGTACAATTAATTTTTGTACTATTCCTTTTTCCATTCCTTCCGGCGACCGTTAAAATTTTTCTGACAGAATTTTCTTACAATGTACGACTGCCCTTAACCGGGCCAATGTCAGAGGGCTGCTGCGCACCGGCCGCGAGCTCGTTAGTTCGATACTCACTCACACACTCGCGCGTCGAGTATGGTCACGCGCTTCGTAAGGTTGTGTATTGTAGAAACATTAAAATGGCTGATGAGGACGAAGTACTATCTATTTTACTACTATTTATTTAGTAACTATCTATTTTGAAAAAAGAAAGAAATATATATGTAGCTTACTTCTGCAAACAATATATGCAAGATGCACCGCCCACCCGCCCGCAAAAATATGCACATGCACACCACAAAATATCAGTGCACTGTCTTGCTAAATGCAGGTTTGTGCACTGATATTTTGTGGTGTGCATGTGCATATTTTTGCGGGCGGGCGGACGGTGCATCTTGCAATTATATTGTTTGCGGAAGGAAGCTACATATATTTCTTTTTTCAAGATGGTTTGGGACTTCCGCCAAGTGACGTCTGATTCAATCAAAAGAAGTAGTATCTGTTCACTTTTTTACTGGGTACAACAACAAAAAACTTGTCTCCAACCACATGAATATAAGATGGTGTAGGAGATGACTTGCTTTCTGTAGTATAAAAAATAACAAAGAAAAATCTAAAACCAAACAATAAATAATATTTTTGAATTTTTAGATTTTAGGTATTCACAATGCTATTTTTCTATTAAGATAAATATTTTAATAGAAACAATACTAGAACAAATCGACTCACCCGTATCCTGTCTGAGCTGCTACGGGCGAGTCGATTATTTCTAGTATTTTTTCTATTAAAATATTTATCTTAAAAAAAAATATAATTTATTTCTAATCTGTGATAACATTTTCGTTGGTATCTAGGTTCAATTCCTGAAGAAGGCGGTGGACATCCTATGCCAGTGCCGGCAGACGCTGATGTACACGTACGTGTTCGCGTACTACCTGCGCAAGAACAACCAGTCGGTGATCTTCGAGGACAACCAGCGCGACCTGGAGTCCGCCACCGAGACGCTCTCCGAGTACCTCGAGCGGGACATCACTAGTGAGAACCTCGCCGATATCAAGCAGAAGGTGCAGGACAAGTACAGGTCAGTCCCTAACTAACTTATGTCACAAAATATTATAATAGTCCTAAATGCACAGAAGCCCATACGCGCGTAACAATCAAATAATAAGCTACTCTCGCTGCACGGCACTAAAGTACAATTTCAGTTTGCACAGCTCTGCGTGCATATTATTATAAGCATTTTCGAAGCGCTTCTCTTTCTGTCGCGTAGCTGTTTCAACCGACATGCCATCCTTCGTGCGCTGGCTCGACTGAGTCAGCCCCGAGCAGTAGGCTAATATAAAAGTTTAAGCGTGGAGTGAGAGCTCCTGCTCCTGTGTCGTATCAGGGTTAGATATTATATAGATTTTCTGGTACCGCTTCAATACCTTTGAATCTTTTTTTGTAAAGCCCAATTAGAAAAAATATGACTGATTAAAAGAGTTCGTTCAGGTCAGTGTTGTGATATATTATGATAACAGCTCATCCAACTAGTCTTACTTTCGATCTTCATAATACTAATAAATGTATAAGTTAAAGTAAACGACAGAAACTGAATACCGCGACACTTTATTTGTCAACGTTGAAAAATATTTTTTGTCGAAAAATTACATGTCTTTTTTACAAATTTTATTGCAAAAAGACGGATTCTAACTCTAGCTAGTCAATCAAAATATGTTTTATTGGCTGCTCCCGCGACTGCGTCGTATTATTTCAAAAGGTTTTTTCTAAATATTTAAGTATAAATTGTCACTGGAAAACTGTTTATCGGAATAAAAAATATTCTATGTGATAATTTAGATTATATTTTCACATAATATGAACCCGTTGTAAATTTTACAATATTAGAAGGGTACCAGACCTATACTATAGTTGTGGTGTAATTCATAATAGCTGTGTATTTTTAACAAAACAATAAATTCGAAATCTGTTTGTTGTAGATATTGCGACAGTCGGCGTAAAGTGCTGCTGGAGCACGTCCACGAGGGCTACGAGAAGGACTGCTGGGACTACACAGAGTAATCACTTCCTTACTAACACCGCCACACTAAAATACACTGTAACGCATAGTGATAAAGACATATCTTGCCCTTACAGGTAATAACCAGGTAAATAGTTTTGAATCACCTTAAACTTGATCTTATTTTTGGTTAAACTTTAAATAAGTAGTGTCTTTTAAATTTAATGTGATGTCAAAATTATGTTAAACTCATTTTAGAAAAAAGTATGTAGGTGTTGCCTGTAAGAGCACTTATCTAAAACGGGACAATGTGACATAGGAATCTGTATGCGCTAATACATAAATCAATCCAAACAAACATGTGTTAAGCCATAAGTCCCGTTATTGAATGTCTTTAAACGATGCTACTGCACCATTGTTTAAGGGTTCGCTTCTCACATGAACGCGAATTTTAGGTATACGACTACGGCGAAGCAAAAAGGAGGGTCGATAGGGACTTCCTTTCTCTGTGAAGTAAATAGGAACATAGTTGCAAGGAATGTGTTGGCTAGTCAGCATAGCTTTATGTAAAACTTTCGAAAATATAGTTCCATGTTCTTCAAATGTAATTTCTTAATACTTTTTCATAATTTACTATAAATCTCTTAATATTAGCATGTTGCGAAATTCGGCACGCTCACTTTAGTGCAGCGTGAGCGGGACAAAAAAGTGGAAGTGAGAAAAGTGGGGGCAAAATGTTGTCGTGTCGATGTCTCCTGCGGGACGGATTTGACAACTTTTCGTTATTAAGCGAAGTTAATAACAATTTAGAAGAATGACGGAAAGAACACTGCTACTTGACACTTTCCCAAATATTCGTCGTCAGCTAACTTGACAGTCGTTTTTTAGTTCCTAAGTGTCTTTGTAGCAGAGTCACTTGCATGTTTTTGGGTGGGCTGCACCCCTTAGAGACAAATTAAATTAGAAACAAAATCAGAGATACCTAATTTGTGATATAGAACACAAAAATGTGTGTGTTCCAAATTTGGCACAGTATGTGGAGGGTTAAAATGGTGAATTCATGTTAGTTCGAGCCGTAAAGCAATGGTGCAACAGTAGTTTGGCCCCATGACAATGTCTCACATCTCCCAAACAGTCGCTAAGGATCGACCCGACACCCTCGAGTTTATGGTGTTCATGTTTTATCATTTTTAACATTACGCGTGAGAGTTTGCGAACGTTTCACTATATGACGACGAGTGCAGGTGAACGATAACAAGTGTCAGATCTCATACGTTAATATTTTTCTCAAAGGATATCCATATTTTTTCTCAATACTCTCAACTTGGTATTTTTTCATTTACTTATGTAAAACATAACATAATTTAGCGTAAAATATAAGTCAAAATATATGTCGTTGGGTCGTAACGTGTCATCATTAGATAGTTATATTTTGTTCAAAGTCATTCCTATTCTGTAAAATTCACATGTTTTTATGAATCGCCAAGTTTTTAGTTGACACATAAATTTAATTATGTTAATTTTGTATGTATTTTTCGATTTTTTAGAAGTCTTCTTCTCTCGTGTTTATAGACTGATGTCATTTGTCATTATTATTTCTTTATGAATAATGGTATACTTTTAGATTTACAGAATAGGTATGATGAAAGTTTGGTATTATCATCTGATGCAGATTATGAATGATGTATTAAATATAATAAAAGCTATTTTCATAATAATCAACACTACAATTCACATAGGTATTGTATTTTTTTAGCTCGTAGTGTCATTAGTCAATATACAAATAAACATAAGTTTGGCAATAAATTGTTAAAATATCTTACGTTGCACTGCACATGACTGCTCGACTAAATATAGCAGACTTATGGTAGTATTCGACGTAAGATTTTTCATGTGAATTTGGTTCAATCTCCCACGCAGCGATAGTTTTAATAGATTCCATTTTATTTTTCGAGTGTTACATTTAGATTATAACACTTGCTGTTTCAATTGATTGTCAGCGTAGTCTCTTGTAAATCGCTTAGTGTAACGGAACTTTCCGACTCTTATGATGCTTGTTTGAATCCTCAAATCTATTACCTCACTGTCACTGTATGTAAATTGTTGTTAAGTTCGCATTGTATTCGCTTTTCATATACTTACGTTCCAAACGAATCGTTCAGTAAAAATTTACAGCACAACATAACAAAATAACAGTATTGGTTAAGAAAAAACAAGAAAAATATTTTTACCAAAAAACCTATTTTTGTTATTAGAATACTGTTTAATGATATAAAAATTAATTAAGCTGTTAGTTCAGGATATAGTGTGTGTTTTTATTATTCTGTGATCAATTTATAATTTAATGCCTTGAAGGCTTTTCTCGGTGTTGGTAGAACTAAATTTACCATGAACTGTCCAGCAGCCGACACTAACAAACCGCTTCTGTTCTGTGTTGGAACTAAAATAGTATATAATTAATATAATTAAAGTTCTTAAAAAATACGACTGGTACTGTAAAGCTGTATAATTTACAATAAGAGTTGAAGCGATTTGAATTTTAAATCTTAGGATAGTGGATATGTGGCTATCGGTAGCTGCTAGGAATATTTAAGCCGCGGCACTGCATGTACTAGTGACTAAAGGTGACCAGTTCGTACAATAAACTACGCAACTATTTTTGAGTATTTCTATTGCAGAACTCGGCTTGTTTTATGATAATTCTCGCGCTACATATCTCTGTCACTAATCGTGTAATATTAATATCGTGTTACAGCTAGTGCATAAGTCGGTTGCACTGCCAGTAAATGTTTTAAGTAATCGGAAGCTTGTTGTATGGTATGTGTCCACATAGTGGGCGCGGAGCTAGCGGGCGCGGGCGGGCGGCTGCGGCTAGGCTCTTCAGTTTCAAAATGTACACTCCCCACAATGTACACCGGTCTCAGGTGGTATATTTCCCGAAATGACTATTTTTCAAAAGTTACATTTCTCGAAATGTCCACTTCCCAAAAATCACATTCCCAAAATGTACATTTCTAAAAATGTCCACTTCCCGTAAGGGGCCATCCATAAATTACGTCACACGTTAAGGGGGAGGGAGGGGGTCACCGAAGTGTGACATTGTGTGACAAGGGGGTGGGAGGGGTCCTTAATTTCGTGACGTCACATTTAAAAATCATTAAAATTGAAATAAAACATATTTCAGATCTGCTGTAATAATTTCTGGATGTTAAATTGTAAAATATGTGACGTCACACTGAGGAGGGGAAGGTCTCACAAATGTGACCAGCTGTGACAAGGACGGAGGAGGGGCTCAAAAATTATGAAATTCGTGTGACGTAATTTATGGATGGCCCCTAATGTACATTTCCCAAAATGTACCTTTTTCAAAATGTACACTTTTCGGACAGATAGGAATAACTGATTAGATAAAAAAAGTTTTTTTTTTAATTACAGAATTTATTTATATGAGCCTGTTACTTAAAAATGTATCCAATCAGTTATTCGAGTTATTCCTATCTGTTCTGAGAGTGTACATTTTGGGAAATGTACATTACGGGGAGTGGTCATTTTGAGAATGTACATTTTAAGAAATGTACTTTTTGGGAAGTGGACATTTCGGGAAATGTACCTTTTGTGACGTGGACATTTGGGGAAATGTACCTTTTGAGACCAGTGTACATTATGGAAAGTGTACATTTTGAACCTGAAGGGACTAGGCGTTCGCCCGTCGCCGAGGCCTCGATTCGTTACACACTACACATTGTACATATAGATGCTGTATAGATATTTATATGATAACTTGTAACTCACAGTTCTTGTGTATTAACAGAGCATCTTGTATGTGTGCTAAGGACACATTTGTCTTGAAACTAAGACGGAAATAAAAATAGTAACATCGAAAGGGAGTTTGTTATTTATTACACCCCAATATAATTTCCCCACATTCAAATTATAGGTGTTTTAAAACCTGATAAAAAAGGTGTTAACAATAAGTAGCATATTTAAAATATAAATCATATAATGGGCCTTGAGCCAAATTTTGACTTAGAAATTACCTCAAAAAAAGTAAACCAATAAAAAACTAGAGAGTAAGTATAAAACGAGTTCCCTTGCTTATGTGTAGAAGACGGCTTCGTACATGTTGACCTTGAGGCCGTCTTTATGACCTACTTAGTAAAAGCTAGTTTGGCAGCTCACCTGTTTAACTTGTGCTGTCGTACCATCTAGGATCTATCCAATACATGTACTAGGAATAATTCTTCTTATGGAATGAGGATTAGTGGCCACCTCTGGTGTTAGAGTTTATCAAGCCGCCTGTAAGGCCTCTAACTTGGCTTAATGACTTGTCAGATGACAACAGCCAGGACGGACGCCTTAACGTGCCCTTTGAAGCACGGAAGCGCCTGAGCGCTTGTCCGAATGTAATCTCCACCAATGTAATACTACTTTAACGGTCACCCATCCGACACCTGGCCGGACCGAGCGTTGCTTAACAAAAGTGATCGAGTACGATCAGTCTGTTAAATTCCGTCAGTCGATTAGATTTCTCGTGCTTATGTGTGGTACTGATTAGGAAATCATAAAGAATTTCGACTTGAGATTTATTCTAAATTGCACAGTTTTTACTAATAATAACTGCTTATATCACAGGGATGCGTTGGCGCCGTCACCGACGAGACCTAGTAAAGCCTAGAGAGTGGTGAGTTAGTCTTATAATGTACTGTAAACTATTGATTCTAATGTAAAACCTATGATGTCGATTGAGAGAACTCAAATTGTATCCTACTATGAAAAAAACGCGTTAATCACGTTATACACAGTGTGGATTTGGAGGGCAAAGAAAAAAGTTTTTGAGACAAGTCTTCGCGGCTCTAGCTCTATTGAATTTAGGCGGCCAATCACTAGTTTAACTAACACTAATGTCTTATTTAGTAGTTAGAATGATAGCTTCAGCCGTAACATTATCTTCGTACAGACAATGGGGAATGTCCGAAAAAAATCAATTTGGCTGAATATTTTTTTATAGGTAGGAATAAGCTCCCTTAGTAATAGAAAAAAGTTTCAGAATTTTCGGTTGCGTATAAATAAAAATAAAAAATAAAGTCACTTCGACTTCACAAATATACGAAAGTAACAGCAGAATGGAGATTATACCTTTGCCACTAACTGTCATAACCACAACATGCCATTAAAAAAAAAGTTTTAACACAAAATGTCAAAACTTTTTTTTGGAGTTTTTTGGCGCCATTTGTCATGTTCGTTTCGGTGTCTATTTTAATTATTTGCAAATTGATTCATAGTGGATATTGTGTCTTAAAATTGGTGCAGTTTTGTGGTACAAGTGTCTACGCAACTGAACAATATGTGGGATAACTGAAATAGGCGCGATCTTGGTTGTGTGAAGCCGAGACTTTTACTGTAGTGGTGGCTACCTCGGCAGAACTTACCAAGTAAACTGTCTTGATATACTTGGTGCCAAATGCTCCAAGCAGTATTGGAATGCGATGCACCCGCATTTTAATGTAAACTGAAACAATCTATCACTGAAATATTCAACACTTGACACTGGCAAAAATTGCTTCCAAGAGGAAAGTAGATTGCCAAAACAAAAATAAGAAGAAGAACTTTTTTTTAATACCTACTTGCTGTTATTGTGGCAGGTGGTAGCAAAGGTACAATCGCCATTTTGCTGTTACTTTCGTCGTGACGTGACGTCGAAGAGACTTTAATTTATTAAAAAATTTTGACGCAACCGAAAATTCTGAAACTTTTTTCTAAAACTAAGGGAGCTTATTCCTACCTATAAAAAAATATTCAGCCATTTTTATTTTTTTCGGACATTCCCCATTGAGGGAAGAGCGGGGCTATTCTGTCAAATGCCTTTTTAGCCTTTAATTGAACCCGTAATCACTAGTGAGTGACATCTATGTACATATAGAGAATTTATTTTTACATGTGACGTATACTATGTAGCGCTGTTATCGTGTAATCTGTTCGATTGATATGCATAATTCCAAAGCCACCATTTTTGAATGTGGAAGATACGAAAACGCTTCTCAAGTTTATTTTTATTTTAGGTAGGTAGATTTTGTGGCTTTTTCGAATTCTGACCAAGGTAAGTGATGATATTAATAGCTATAGATTCTTTGTAGACCATTGGTTTAATCCTCTGCTTTAATTTCACAGTGCTATCGAGTCAGACGTAATTAACCACGAAAATTTTAAGGCAGGATAATTCTGTCGGATTGAGTGACTTAATAGCCCCATCGTTTTTGTATGAAGTTGCAAAACACTAGTGATGTCCATAAGTTTCGCTTAAACGTCGATATTTATATTCAAGTAGGTAAGTGATAAAAAATGTTTATCGTAGAATTTTGAATTTCTCGCTTTATTAATTGAAATAATCTTTTTTCAAATTTATAGGCTCACTTTGTTTGATGCTAAGTAGTTTAAAAATACTACATTTGTTTTAAAACTTATGAAAATATTACTTACTAAGATTAAGTGTTCATAATTGCTGAAAATGATTCCAAATAATTTTTTCGTATAATTAACTTCACAAAATAATTAAATAATTCTTTGGTACTTTTATCGGTTATTATGACCCCATCCATAAAATATATGAAAAATTGACGGAATTGAATATAACCCTACGAAAACTTCAAAGTATTTTTTCTCGAAACTGAACCATAGTAACGCTCCATAAAGTGCAGGTTCTGATAAATACAGTATTGTTTATTTCTGAGTTTTACCAAAATTGGTTCATAGATGGCGCGTGCAATGTACTTTGACGTAATTACCCCACTCGGGGTTATTACATCAGAATTCAGTATTTTAAATTTTTCCATGCGTTTTCTGAACTGAAAATAACTATTTTCTTAGATACAGTTATTAAATTTACAGTAGTTTTGTACTAGACGAGATTACAGAGTTTCAAACTTTGTGCCCCGCTCTTCCTTAATCGTAAATTGATTTTAAGATTGAAATAAAACGCTTATTTGAATGGTTTACTACAGTGACGTATTTTATTTTAGAACGTGTCGGATGGAACAGTGCCCCTGCGTTTTGGATCCCCCTCTGAAAATGAAGTGTTTTGTTTCAATTAGCATGTAGGTAGTTGTCATGGATTAAAGCGATCTATAGTAAGTAATTACAGTTTAGCTATCGAA
Organism: Agriphila geniculea; assembly: GCA_943789525.1. Lineage (NCBI taxonomy): Eukaryota > Metazoa > Arthropoda > Insecta > Lepidoptera > Crambidae > Agriphila > Agriphila geniculea. Next base: position 15,101,661 of record OX038887.1, on the reverse strand, counting down.
AAATCCTTTGTTTGGATTAAATAGAAAATAATAATCCAATTAAGTAGTTAACTACTTGCATTTTAGGTGTCAAATTTAGTTACTAGGTTCATAACCGTAGCCTAATAGCCTAATAGAGAATAATTATTATCTTTAAATTGACTAACCTTTTGTCAATATTTGTTAAATAGTGAATTGTTGCGTTACAGGTCCCAATACATTTATCGGAATTAAAAGCAAAATCGAACAAGTGTATAAAGACTATTTAGAGCTTGTATTAACTTTAGTTAAGGCGTTATAACATCAGCTCCATAGAACATTGTAATTTATAAAAATGTATAGGAAAAGTTTTTTTAATTATAAATAAAAACCTAAATAAAAATAGACAATGATGTTTCATTCAAGATTAGGGTGCGAGTCGAGTTGGAAATTATCGCGGACATTACGTTGTAGGCACGGGCGTAGCCAGAATTCTGTATCGGGGGGGGGGGGGGGGGGGGGGGGGGGGGGGTTCAATTGTTAAAAGTGGCCTTTTTTCGCAATAAAAGTCCATATAACAAACGACAGGCTCGAAAATATTGTTTAAAGGATAAAAAGTACCGCAAAGGTTGTTTGCAGTGCACTCCAGAGAGATAATTCATATTTTTTTTTTTTTATTTAAACACTATGATTTTATTTCCAATGGCAGCGCTAGTGTGCAGACTGCACGCTCGTAAGATCTTTTGAACACCTTGTATGCTTACAACAATATGATGATTCGAACTGCGTATATCAAATAGATTTTATGTATTTCAGATCATTTTGACTAGGTACTATGACGCTGACTGTACATTACTGGAGCGGCATGCAACACAACTATACAAATAAAATTTTCCGGGATGATAAAAATGTAACCGTGTATAATTGCAAACGTTACTAATACAAATAAAAATACATGTTAAAGCAGTCAAGTTCTATATTTTATCGTTTACTTAATTTATTTTGTACAAACTTCAACAATATATATAATAAATACTCAATTAAACCTCTATCACTCAGCAAACTGAACTCACTTTTTGTCATAAGTATAGTTAAATAAATAATACAATGATATCATAACTTATTGTCTAAACTTAATTAAACACAACTTCTTTGTGCAAATATGCCTAATAGTAGGTAAAATTTTTGGTTTGACCAACAAAATTTATAATATAACCACCGTCTGTCTGAAACGATTCAAGCTCATCGTAACCGATTCGTATTTATATTCATTTATAAATATACACCCAAGTGTTTTCTTTGTACTTACTTATAGTAATTTCTTGTAATTAGGTAGTATTTTTTTAATACTTTTAGTTAGGTAACATTTTTATTTCTTTTAGAAAATATACTCATTTGCATTAAACATCTCTTAGTTTACTGACTTAGAGCTAGTTACGATAATAATTTCCCTTGGACTGTGTCGCGGTTACAAGTTCGATCGACCAATGCGTAATTTGTTCCATTCAAAGTTGTTTTAAAATTATAATCTACTCTTCGATAGGCTTTCATATGAGCTTAAACCGTTCCAAGGATCCTTTAATCCGATAACGTAAATAAAGTGAACACAAGCGAATGAACCGATAAGTAACGTCACGTGACGTACAAGGCGGCGCGCGGAGAGTGCGCAAGCGACGGGGAAGCTCTCTTGCACACACCCCGCACATTACTTTATAAAATTATCTACATAATCATTATCTGTAACCATAATTATTGCAAAATATGTGCAAAACGGTAAGCGTCTCGTTTAGTTTAAATACACCGACTCTTTACTTTGCAACATTTAGATTGTCTTGCACTTCATTGATTTTTCACATTATGTATGTAAATGAATTGAAAACAACCGACACACAACAATTCGGTGACATGTTCCATACAATAAAAAGCGAAACCTTTCGTCGAGCACACGTTAACGTTATTGCTTCAAGCTTATTATGTATCGCTGCGTTACTCGCTGATATCGATAGGTATGATAGACTTATGTGTTGCGACGTGCGTTTTGGGATCTACCCGGCGGCAAGCTCTCAATATTTACAGAGTAAGTAGAAAATTGACCACTTCCAATGTTAAATTACAAAATTTAATGAATTTGTTGTGCTAGAAAAGACGACGTCGACTGGAGCCCGAGGCGGCCCCGTCCGTCTGGAGAGATGGTATCGAAAAATAAAAACACTTCGTAATATCTACCTTACTCGGTAAGGGACGTTCGATCACTTAGGTATATAAATAATCTTATTGCTAAATACGGTGATCATTCATGTAGCCGAACGGTTGAACGTTGTAAAGATTGCGTTACAATGTAATCTGCAAGAGCAATATTCATCGAAGCAGTACCAGCCCGCTCGCAATTATTAGTTAAAAGGTATATCGCGTCACGCATTCGACACGGTCGGTAGGTCAACTTGAGAACTCGGGCAAAACCTGATTTCAGGCAAAGCGTGGGGTCTCGACGCGGCTTCGCTACATGGAACAGCGAAGTGTACTACAGTTGTAGTTATGAGCTAGCGCACTAATGCAAGGAGCTGGTTATATGGAGCGGAGCGCTGTCGAGACTGTCTGTACCAAGCTTTGCATTAAGTACTTAATCGATTTGTGGCAGCGGTCGCTAAAGTTGAGCTACTGAAGTGAGGGGCGCGGGAGCGGGGGCGGGGCCGGCCGGGGAGTGCCGGCGCCGCGCCCGCCGACAGCTAATGTAATCCGGGGAAGGGAAATTACATTAACTAGGTACTTGGAAAGTGCGCGTTACATAAAATGGCTCGATTCCTATGATGCATACTGATTAGGACGGAAGTGAATTCTGGTACCGATTTCACAGCTGATTTGTTAAGCTTACTTAGATAACTTTGCAAAAATTTCTCTAAACTCTCTTAACTTCGAGGAGAACGACGGCGAGCCGACCTCGTATAGAAAACGACGACGACATGGCGTCATTGCGGTACATTGAGAGGCTTAAAAATTGGAACTATTAAAAACTATACGGACAAAATTGATATGAATCGGCGTAGCCATTGCTTTTCTAAGCGTTTATTAGATACGATTACACTAACGTCCGAATGCGATGGACGAATCGAAGACGTTACATGTTTCAATGAAAAACGAAATAAACAAACTCCAATTGTTGAGTGCTACATCGATCTGCTGGCCGTGGAACTTAAATAGCTAATGTAACTGCGTCGCTCGCGTCCGGCGCAGCCGAGCGAGCCGCGTGCCCGCGCCCGCCGCCGCCGCTGCCAGCAGTGTCTGCGGCGCGCGACGGCGGCGGCCGGCTGGCTCCTCGCTCGGGCTCTCTCCCAACCCACACCGGGAGAGTATTGTTTGACACCATTTCGGGGAAGAAAAATGATATCTCACAATCGGCAGTTAATCAACCATCGCATCGTAGTCTTAAAAAAAGTTCTGATTTAGAATTTACAGAATAGACAGTGATATTCGTCGAATACAAAAATAAGCTTTTACAGCTTCCTCAATTTTATCCGATACCTTACTTAATTCACTAGTGACGAGAAGAACTGTACGTTCGCTTCACGACCCGCCCGGCGGCCGGACGGGCCGGCGCGACGAGTCCTCGATTGCGAACATGAACCGGAACACGATGAACGCGCGAACGTCGGTCGCAAAATAAACAGTCTCGAAAGCTCGGCCACGAATACGAAACACTCCGGTCGTCACCTCGAACGTCTCCGAACGCGAAGGAACAACTTCCACGAAAGAAACGGCGCGCTCGCGCTGCGGCCACCGCTCCGACGCGCGTCGCGTCGCTCGCCCGCGGCCCGCCGACACACTACATATGTACAATGCGAAACGTCTAGCGTAAAAAATAATTAAGTGCGCTTGGGTGGGCTCAGGAGCTCGGGCAGCGGTGCGGGCAGCGGCAGCGGCGCGTCGTCGACCAGCGCGGGCAGCAGCGCGAGCGCGAGCACGGGTCAGACCGGCGCGGGCGGCGGCGCGGGGTCGGGGGGGCGCGCGGCCGCCGCCGCCGCCTGCAGCACGACGCGGTGCCCGTTGGGCGTCACGGCGTCCAGCAGCACGGCCGTCGCCGCGCCGTCGCCGCCCGCCCCCGGGCCCGCGCCTTCGCCCCCCTCCACCCCGTCCACGCCTTCTCCGTCGCCGTGCGCGCGCCGGTGGCGCCGCCACGCGTGCTGGATCAGCCGCGCGCAGTACTCCTCGCGTTGCCGCCACAGCGTCGACGACACGGGCTCGTAGCCGGCCTCGTCCGGCCGCCCGACCTCCAGGTCGCCGGGGTCCTCGATCGGGTTTCCCTTTCGGGCGAAGAAGTCTTTTGTGAGCGCGTCGAGGATGTCCACGCAGAACATCATGTCGCCGCGACATATCGGTATGTCCATCGATATGATTTTGTATTTGTTCGGCTTGTGAATCTGCAGCGGTGGTTCCAGGACGTCCAGAAAATCGGACAGCTGATCGTAGCGGATGTATTGTGTGCCGTCCGGGTCGAACTGCTGCCAGATTTCGTAATACATATCGTAGTCGTCATCTGTGAGACCTTCTTGTACGTCTTCCGTCGCCTGCGAAGAAAACGAACGATAAAGCTTGGCTGTAAATAATCTACGCGGCTATTCTAGAGACAGAATTCGACTACATATACCTGAGAATAGTTTTCGAGGATGACGGCGATGTACATGTTGATGACGATAAGGAAGGAGATGACGAGGTAGGAGAGCAAATAAGTGATGCCGATGGTGGCGGAGCCGCAGTTACCGGGGTAGCCGCGCTCGTTGTCGGGCAGGTCGCACTCCTCTTCATTGATGATGCCGTCCAATACGCCGTCCCAGCCGGCTGATGTCGACATCTATCAAAAATAATATTTATTTATGATACGAAAAAAATACAAAAGACATAAAATGCTGTTAAATAAAAATGAGACTCACTTGAAATAGCAAAATCATGCTTTGCACAAAAGTCTTGAAGTTATAGACGTCATCCAGACCACCTTTATTCTTGACATGCATGAAGAATGACATGCCGAAAATGGCGAAAATGAACATGACTAGGAAAAGCAAAAGACAGATGTTGAACAGAGCTGGCAGTGACATGGCTAGCGCAAATAGCAAGGTACGAATACCCTTAGCGCCTTTTACTAGTCGAAGTACTCGACCGACTTTAGCTACTCTTACTACTCTCAGTAACGTTGGCGATACAAAATACTTTTCTATAATATCGCTCAGCACCAAACCTGTGAACGAAAGGAAAAATTATTAACGTTGAAATTACGGCATCATTACATGTTTTTTTAAAGAAAAGCCAAGTATAACGATAATACTTACTAAGAATAGAGAACATTACAACGACGAAATCGAATAGATTCCATGGTTCAACAAAGTAATGATATCGCAAGGCGAATATTTTCGACAGGCACTCTGAACTAAATATCACGATAAATATAGTATTGAGGTAATCGAGCACGTTGCTAAACGTGTCCGACTGCTGATAGTGGTCCAGCGTCATCGTCAACATGTTCAAACCGATGAACAACATAATTATCATGTCGAACTTCTTATCAGTCACTATTTCAAATACAATCGCTTGCGGCCGCCACTGAAATGGAAATGTTTATGTTAGTGTCTCATAATGAAACAAAATTTTAAAGTATGGGAAAGCTGATTACATTACATAACATACCTTTGGTCTTGGTATAGCCTTCAATGGTTTCTTTGAACCCATTTTCTTCATAGCGTTGTAGTATTTCTTCTGATCCTCAGTCATGAACATTTCTAAACTACCACCAGCTTTCTTCTTTTGTTCGTTAAAGTTGTCGATGATCACACCGATGAATAGATTGAGCGTGAAGAATGAGCCAAATATAATGAAGAATACAAAATATAAGTACATGTATATGTTTGTTTCTCGAATTGGCTGACGTCCGACCTGCAAAAAATAACCCAAATGAGATAAAATACAATGTGATATGATCTGCAACTTAAAAAAATTAGTAACCATACATACTTCTCTAGAATCAATAGCATCGTTCATGATCTGAATCCATCCTTTGAATGTAGCCACTTGGAACAGACAGAGATACGCTTTCCCTACGTGATCGAAGTTCATAGGTGAATTTTCCCACGTATAATTTTCCAAGATACAGGCATTTCGATCAGGTATTATTTCGTGGCTAAGAGTTGTATGATTCAGGTCGACACACTGTAATGAAAAAAATCAGAAAATAAGTGTTATGAATAATCATAATTTATATTCGAATTTATTTGTTTGAATAATCAGTTCAGACCTTGAAATATTTTCCGGCAAATAGCTGTACACCCATAATGGCAAAGATAAGCCAGAAGATGAGACACACGAGTAGCACGTTGAAGATGGAAGGAATGGCTTGCACGAGCGCGTTTACCACCACCTGTCACACAGAACTCAGTATCACCGATGCTGTGTTACATAACACCAGAAATCGGTATTAGTGACATGCTATTAGTGCTTTCTTATTATTAATATTTTTGCAAAAACAGCCCAAAGATGGGTTGACAATAGTTGACTCATAACGATTATAATCTCAATATCAGTGATGTTGAATTTGAAAATGATAGCCACTTAATCATAAGCTTACTATTACGTCAATACTGACAAACAATCAAAACGTGCATACAACATAAAATAAGCTACGTCAAAAACAGCGTAAAAGAAATAGCTCTAAAAATTTTAACTTACCTTAGGAAAAACATTAACATCATCCAATAAGTCAGTACTAACGCATGCGATCCGTAAGAGAGCTTACGATGAAGACAAGAAGTTATCTAAAGTGCAGAATCTAAGATAATGTACCAAGGACACTAATAAAAATATCTAAACTAACGAGTAATGAAAATTCAAGAGATATTAGTACCAAAACATGACAATGAATTTCTTAACCCAACTTGAGTCCAAATTAACCAATGTCTAAAAAGAGGATGTAACGATTATGATGATGTACTAAGCCATTCAGGGGTGCCACCGCCGATTTCAAAATGATCATTTACTAATAAATTGACAATCATGACTACTGCAAATGATTTATAATATTCTAATGTCTGCTTTTGAGTGTTGACTAATTATTAAAAGAAATTTGAATGATTTGATGCGGAGAACTCTTGAGAAGTGGAATAATTAGTTTTGCAAGAGCATGTGATGTTAATGAGATCGCAGAAAATGTACGATAGCATAGTATGGGCATGTGAGTGTGTGACGCGTGTGTGAGTCGCGAGCAGGGCGGTACGTACCCTCATGCCCTGCATTCGGCTCATGGCCCTGAGCGGTCGCAGTGCGCGAAGCGTTCGCATCGTTTTGAACGCCTGAATGCCACCGGCACCACAAAGCGCCGCTACGAAGTTTATAAGCGAGACCTGATGAAATCAAGGAACGTATTTTGAGAATACATAACACTAGATATATTGAAGGTTAAATTACTTAGTCATGTTACATTATTATTCAAACCCTGAAAGTGACAATTAGAATATAATAAAAACACAACTGACTCGAAGCTGCAGTTTCTTTCCTTTAGGATCCCACAAATTTTCGGTCGATGATCAATTTATCCTACATTTTATCAACCGAACACTTCTGAAAGAGATGACACAGTGTCTTGAAGAATCTTTCACAAGGAACAAGGACTCTGGCGACCATGAGAAACCAACCAAATGTTTGGGAGGTAGTTGAAGACATACGACCTATCTTTAGTAGAACTAGTAGATAAAATTAGTAGGTAGTAGTAATAAAATAAACATTTGTATATAAGACACCAATAGCATTCAACATAGATTAGGTATGTGCCATTTTCACTACACATCTGGAAAAATGTAGCGTTGGTTGCATTCGGTCAATTTTTCGGAAAAAGGCACAATCTAATATAGCACAGAAACATTGTAGTGCCGCATCATGCATTTGAAGATGGGAATGAAGTTCAATCACACTATGACGGCAGTGTAATAAAGACACCGGTATTGTCGTCGAAGAGTTTGCCAATAGCAGGAGTCGTGGGTAAGAGACACAATAAGCAGTATCCACAGACAAAGTCACGACATAGAGAGCTCCAGGCGAAGTGAAATCAGTCAGAGTCGTAGCTCCGATAAACACCGAACAGAGAAAGCTACACGCTTTTGTTACGCTGCCCTTTGACATATAGAGGTGGAATTAAAGCTGACATTTTCGAAAGATTTTTTGGGAGGAGCAAGCACATATTTGTAAATGCCTGGAGCGTTGGTCAATGAGCAGCGTAACGAACCGACATCGATAGCGTCACTTTCAGGGTTGCCAACTGTTAATGCTTTATATTAGGATTGCTTTAAACCTGCCAAATACTTTTATCAAATAGCAAACGGTAGTAAAAAATCATTAAAAGCAAAAACAGATGCTGTTTTAAGACTGTTTTTTCTTCAGCGTTTTAAATTAATGCTTTTTTTTGTATCATTGTATTTCCATCTCGTCGAACAAAAATTTATGTCAATTGGCAACCCTGTTCTTATCGTTCGTGACGGCGCGTACTCACGCGCATGCCCTCCCATCTTGAAACCGCTCGGAGCGGGCGCAGAGCGCGCAACGTTCGCATGGAGCGAAACGCGGGGATGTCGTCCGCGCCGGCCATCACCGCCCCGTGGTTTACAAGCGACAACTAATGTCATACTTTAAATCAATTTCTTAACATTAACTCTTTATGTACCCTAACTATTTTGTGCAAACCCCAAATCCCCCCTGGCTACGCCCATGCGTGAATGGGTGTAGTTAACTGTAGTTACTTTACAAACACAGTCACATTGTGAAAAATCGCAAGATGGTGGTATCTGAGGCATTTTTTGCATTGCGTCCTAATCTCGTAGTAGTAGGCACTCTTATTAAATAGGTACTTTGTAGTAATCTCTCCAATAATTCTGATTGGTAAAGTGAAAGTGTACTTATAAACGACTTTAATGTTATTAATTGATTACCGCTTTTGTCTATGATTTTTAATGTAAATGATGCTGTAAACTTGTAATACTTATAAATATTAATCTGCTTTTTTAAAAAGCTATTGTTTTTACCATGACAATGATGAAGTCGAGCCAGCACCATGCATTGGTGAAATACTTCTGGAAGCCGAGAGCCAGCCACTTGATTAACATCTCGAGGAAGAATATGACGGTGAAGATACGGTCCATGTAATATAAAATATCTTGTAAAATCGGCCGATGTGGTAAATGTACATCTTCTAGAGCCTGAAAGCGAAACGCGATCGTCAAGTACAAGTTCTTGCTTGAATTTCAAAGGATGTTATTGAATATCTTACCAAAGCCAAGCTACTGAGTAAAATCATTGTAATCACAGCCGTTTCAAAGTAAGTGTTTTCTATGAGTTTAAAAGTCTTCAGTCGTAGCATGCCCCAGCCTTGCCAGAATGGCGATTCGTCGTCTCCGGCGAGGAAGGGGAACTTCACGTAGCACGGCTCGGGGCAGCAGTCAGAGGGCGTGTCGTCCACCACATCCTCGTCTGCTGCCACGATTATATCTTGCTTTCCTAACTCACCCTCTAGTTTATCTTCTTCTTCCTCGATCATTTCTGTAATATGAATAGCGAGTGTCATTTTCATGTCAATAACTATTTTTAGGTCAAAGGACTACTACGTCTACTAACCTTCTTCTAAACCTAATTCTTCTTTACTAGCGTCTTTCTTTTCTTCACCGTCTATCGTGTCCGCGGAGCCTTTATGACTTTCATCTTTGAATGATCTAATCTTATGACTACCATATGACTTCTGACTTATTGTATCATCGTCCTGTATAGGGTATCCATGATGGTTAAGTTCGCAGTCTAACCGATTGTCTCTATGATTATTCGTTATGGCGCTAATATTATTCATTAATATTTTTCCTTTTTTATATTTATTGTCACCTGCAAAATGAAGACCATCATTACAGAAAGGATAAAAAGATTTAAATCGGTCTCGTACTGTTTGTTTTATTAAATCGTATGGTACGTATTTACCTGGTATTGTGAATTCCATACCGTCACCTATAGCTACTTCTACTTGATCTTTGAGTTTCTTATCTTTGTACAAGACGGCGTCGTCGAGGTCGGTGCCCAGCTCTAGTTCGTTGTCGACGCGCTCTGAAGAGACACAGCGGCCGCATAAAGCCGCCTTTAAGCCTACATGCCGCGCCACAGTGCGTCGCCGTCGCCAATGTCCAAGCATAGAAATCAGACCAGGATCCACCATAAGATTTTTTTTACATTTGACGTCATAAAATTGTTAACTTTGTTTCTCAGATAATTAGATTTGAAACTATTGATGAAAGCGATGACTTTTCATTTCTAAAAAGTCACTGTATCAAAGTTATAATAATGACTTGATGACTAACTGAATACTAACTTGCCTAAATGAATTTTATTATTAGTGAGATAAGTATAAGTAGGTATATTAAGGTAAATATAGACACTCACATTAAATTTGCTTTCTAATATAACTCTAGAAAACTTTATTTGTTTAGGTTTTACAATAAGTAGTATGAAATGACTGAATTAATAATGATACATAATTGATATTAACAATGATGACATAGACACACTAAAATGTAACATTAACATGCACACGTGAATTTAAATACTGATACAATATAATTTCAAGCGTACTTACCATGAGCAAAATTATATCACACAACACAGGAAAGGAAACATCAATGGAGAGGGTAAAATAAAAAAGTCGATGTTAACAAATAATAGATTAAGGAAGTATCAAATCTAACACACGACAGTTATAGATACAGGGTCATTTCTACACTTGGAGCTAGGGCGCAGGCAACGCACAGTGTTCACACGAAAAACATCAAAAGGCATAGATAGACACATATAGTTTACAATATATTTATTAAACACAAATCCCATGCTAGGTACATCTTTAATATTTAGCGACACGTCATGCTACTTGTTAGGAAAAGAGATCTAAAGATTGGGAATATAATTATTTGTGGATTAGGTACATTGTAGCACGAAATAGATGCAGGAGGAATTGCATTGTAACTTAAGAGGTTTGCCATATTCCTCATCATCCGTTTCCTCCCTTCTGCTGGGGCACAGGCCTTCTTTACGGGTCGATGGGACATATTCCACCATGCAGCACACTCACCAATTAGCCCTGCATTGCAGGGCTAATTGGTTAGTGTTAACGACCGCAAATTCCGCATTCAGTGTGCCTTCCAACGTGCTTTCCGAAGCATGGAAAAGCTCGAGATAATAAATGTTTGGTCACCCATCCCGTGACCAACCACTGCAAAATTTGCTTAACGGCCGCGCTAAGCGCACTCGAGCTCCTCCATAGATGGAATTAATATCAATAGGTCTCTTTTCCTTATTTTAATCTTAACAAATACATCGTTGATTTACTATGACCAGAATTATAACAATATTTCAATTAAGTAGTTCCAATATATGTAGGTACATTTCACAAGTACATGCCACAGCACACTGACTAAGTTAAGTACAATTCTTACCGGGTGCGTGTATCGCTATTTGGTTGGTCAGTTTGTTCTTCACCAACTTCAAGAAGTCCGCTACGTTCCTTTTGACCCAGTCGATAAATCTAGATATTCTATTGAACGCCTCCGCTATTTTGTTCGTGTCCTGATCTGCAGTAGGCGACGATAAACTTGACGAACCGAAATTTGACAGTAACAGGGCCAAGAAGAGGTTAAGTACCTGTAAATTAATGTTACATGTGGACAACAAAGAACTTTTAGCTCAGTAATTGCTGGTAGCTGAATAATATCTGAATTGGTCGATAGCAATGTCGATACTAAAGTATTTTTTTTATGCAATTGGGTATTACAGTGGCGGTCACATATTTAAAGGCACCATTAGATTTTCACACAAACGAGGTAACGTTGAAGCCTTGGTTCTCCGCCAAGAATTGATCTAGCTGTGATCTGATGATGGCCATCCAGAGAGTGAATGGAGGAGATTCAGATCGTTATCGAACCTACAGTTGTTATACATACCCAACTGATCTGATCAGCATTCTAAGAGATATAAGGATACTTATGTTTAAAAAAATCGCGAAATTAGCATAAAAATGTATGTAAATCCTGAAACTGAAAACTCTGATCCTTATATATTTAAGATACTGATCAGATCAGTCGGGTGTATAGCGATCTGAATCTCCTCTATTCACATCCTGGATAGCCATCATCAGATCACAGCTAGGTCAATCCTTGGCGCAGAACCAAGGCGTCAAAGTTACCTCGTTTGTATGAAAATCGACTGGTGTAGGGCCACTGTATCTAGATCAAGTTACGAAAAAGCTGAGGATATGAAACTCACCACAAGATTGCCAATGACGACGGTAGCCAAGAAAAACGGTATACAAGAGACATCGCCGACGAGCATACAGTCCCACATACTTTCTATCCATTCTCCACACAACACTCTGAATACGATCATGAAACTGTGCATAAAATCCGTGAAATTCCATCTTGGGAGATCTCCGTCAGGGAACCGGTCAACGTAATCTGCGCACCACAAAATATAACTTCAAGGTAACAATCGGTTTCACTTTAAAATATAATATATCAGATACCAATTGTAATTGTTGAAGCTTGAACGTTTATGTATTTTAAGTATTCAGCATTCAAATATAATCAAGCCACAATTTATTGTTTGTAATTAATTACACTGCTATTCTAATCATGTAATAATATTTTATGTTACTTTATCAGAGTTATTTACATACTAACATTCAAGCATCTACCTTTTCAGCAATTTGTGTTTTCTAACAAGCAGTTTTTACTTCTAAAATAATTACACTAAGAAACATTTACCATGCATTGCGTACTTACATACTGACTTATTCATACGTAAATAATATAAAGAAATGAGCAGCTAAATGTTAGAGAGGACACAAAGAAAGTCAATAATTCGTTAAATAAATAATATATACTTAGTAAGTATGCTTTAGGAAGTTTGAAGATATGATAAAGTTAAAAGCTGTAGATGAGCGTTTCACAAGTGAGGCGCCTTCTAATCGCTCGGTATAGCATACATTGAGGGTCCATAGCTCATTTGGAAGGGACACGACACGACTGGCCAATCTGAGTGAAGTTGAGCACAATAGTGTGGCGCACATCAACACGATACTCTCTATTCATACAGATCACTGGTCAAAATGTGGAAGATAGAAATTCCTAATTAACTTCTAATTTATAGTGAGATCGATCATCATGCATTTGGATGAGGTTTTGTTTGGCTATGGTTTTTGAATATTGGCATAGTTTTGTGTAAAATTTAATGTTGTGCAATTTACTTCCTTCCACATTTTAAACAGGTTTACTAAGCAGTGAATGTATCTCTTATTAAGAAGCGTAAGTAAAGCGGCGTCCCCTAGGACCGCGCGGCTTTGTGAGGCCTAGCCACGTGGCTGAACCTTGCGAGTTTGTACACGTACACACTTGCAAGGCTTAGCCGCGCGGCTCTCACGTAGCTACACGGCCCTAGCGGGGACGCCGCTTAACAGTTAGCCCAGAAAAACATTCACCGTCGAGTACATGGCTGCAACCATTGTACCATGAACAGTCAACACCTCCAACCAAACACCAATGTACATGCAACACTCCCACCGATGCACTTACCGACATAATTTTTTCCGAACAGTTGCATACCCATCACCGCGAATATGAAAATAATGATGCACAATACGAAGGTCAGGTTGCCCAAGGCACCCATGGTCCTACCCATTATAGAGATGAGTAAATTAAGTGTCGGCCATGACTTTGCCAATTTGAATACTCGAAGCTGCAAGTACAAATTGTGAAACAACGCGTCACGCAAGCTCGCTTACCGGCGCTTCACCTATGCTACTGCAGTAACCTTCCTCGGAGCCAGGACTGCTCGCACCCGAAGGCGGCACGCGGCTGAGCCTTCATCGGTAAAGTGTGAGTGGTCCTGACTTCGTTATAATTAGCAAATGTGTGCTTGAGTTACCTATCGATGTGCATAGACTTATATGTATGAGTGGGATATATGTTATCAAATTTTGTGAGAGCTTTTGCACCAATATCGTTTCATATTCATTTTTCATCTCTAATTCATTTTTATTCGTCTTCCATTTTAGAGACTGCCTAATCTGTTACGACATAGATCCCATCAGTAAAAGATCGTCGGCGTCAAAATACCCTCGTTAAAGCGAAGCTGCAAGTCAAATCTAATGTAACTCGATGCAAAGCTTAGTCATGATCTCAAGCTGCGTGGCATAGCCTTATAACGTGTCTCGTCAGGCCACGTGGGCGAGGCACATTCGTGTTATAAAGCCACAGCGGGACCCACAGTCCTTTATGAAAATAATGTTCAACCAAAGCCCAGTGTAGGTATTTCGAGAGTGTGAAGCTGAATCAATAATGAAGCTTAGTTCTTTAATTAGAGATGCTAAATTTTCTTTCAAATTGAACCTGTGTAGTTCTTCCCAAATAACTGCATTCCCATCACCGCGAATATGAATATAATGATGCAAAGTACAAAGGTCAAGTTCCCTAAAGCTCCCACGGTCCTACCCATTATGGATATAATAAGGTTTAGCGCCGGCCAAGACTTGGCCAGTTTAAATACACGCAGCTGAAAATAGCACATTTACATATTATGGACACTCACATCAATGTTACTGACTTGTTGTGTATGTAACGACAGTGTAAGTTTAATTTGTGATTTGTAAAACTCGAACACATAAAGCGCATCTCTGCGTTATATGGAACTGTCACCTTCATTAATAAATCGGTTCGTTAGAATCAATTACAATAATATATTTAAGTAGTTAATGAATAAGAGATGCATATAAATTGCCGTTATACGCTTTGTGTGTCGATAAATGCACAAAAGATGTAGTCTTCATTGTGATGTTTCAAAAATTGGTTATAGCTTAGTTAGACAGATTCAGGAATCAATAGGATTCAGGCTTAAATATTTCATATTGTTTTATAATCTTTCATATCAACAACCCTTGATCAGAACACAATTTACCTATTAATGACCCTATTTACTATCGTTATCTTTGTTATTATTTTTTATATAAACCGACTTATATTTAAGTAGGTATAATCATAATATTTATTTACAACAAGTATCGTACACCACAGTACATAGAGTTCGAATCACGAAAGATGACCACAAACGGCGCCCATCTTCGCGTCATAACTCATGAAAATAAGACTTTAGACAAAATAATATTTCATATTCATATAGATATATCGATATAATTTAAATATAAGAAATTTATTTTGTCTAAAGTCTTATTTTCATGAGTTATGACGCGAAGATGGGCGCCATTTGCGGTCATCTTTCGTGATCCGAACTATACATATATTATGGTGTCATGGTGTACAAGTTGTACAACAACTTAATTTTATTAAATTAGAACAGTATATGTGGTAGAAAGGAGCAAATGGACAAAACAATAGTAAAAATAGAGTCATTAATAAAATACAAGGAGAAAGATTTCGAAAGTCAAAGTAAAAAGTCTCAATTAAATTGTCTATAACGTACTTAACAATTTTTATGACCAAAGATTGCGATGTCGAAAATTCAAAGTTTTGAGAGGACGATATATTAAATTGAACTTACCAAACGAAAGGAACGTAATACTGACAAACCCTGAACTCCCTCTAGTCCCAACTCCAAAAGTGATAAGGCCACGATGATAAAGTCAAATATATTCCATCCTTCTTGAAAATAGTACTTCGGACTCATTGCTATTAGTTTCAATGTCGCTTCTATTCCGAATGTAGCAGTGAAAAACTGAAATTCATAACATTATAATGTTAGGTTTTTTTTTAAGAATTAGTTGCATTTCCACACGACATAAAAGTGCAATATACGCCTTTTCGTGATCGAGGGATATCCTTTGGCAGGGTGAACCTTCTGAACCCTTAGATCATTTTAAGAAGGGGAGAAAGACGTGGATTTTTGTATGGGAAGGAGATATAATACAATTATTTTTTTGGAATCAGCTCAAAAATCCCTTTCATCCGATATCCCACAAGATGGGTTTTGAAAAAAAATTTTTTTTTAATTCCATACTAAAAAAAGATTGTATTATATCTCCTTCCCATACAAAAATCCAAGATGGCTCCCCTTCTTAAAATGATCTAAGGGTTCAGAAGGTTCACCCTGCCAAAGGATATCCCTCGATCACCAAACGCCGTATTTTTTATTGAGCACACGTTTTTGAAGAAATAAGATGGGAAACTTACATAATTGCCACTTTTGAGCGCTCTCTCCATATCTTTGTCCATGTCATGATGGTCCAAGGCCATGAATAACGTGTTGACGACAATACAGAGGGTGATGAAGAGCTCAACGAACGGGTCGAACACCAACAGAGCGACGTACTTTTGGAACTCCAGCCACAACCAACAGCAGTCCCACACACAGAAAAAGTCTATTGCTTTCGTGAGCCACTCCAACATTCTCTCCTTGAATGTTGGACCATCCTCATCGTCTTCCGCCGCTGTTGGGAAGTAGTACACTGACACTGTTGTCCCGTTTAGGCGGAGTGCGTGTGTGTGTGTTAGAGAGAGACAGAAATAATATTGTTAGTATTCGCTCATTATTTTCAAAATTTCGTACCAAATATTTCCAATAAAAAGGGAGAGATAAAACTGTTAGGGTTATTTTGTGAAACACCAACAACCTCGCAGGAGTAGTAACATCATAAACAACAACATTTTGTTCTACGACTTTTTCGAAAACAGACAAAAACATTCGACCTTCCATACTAATATTCGAACAGTAATCCAGCTTTGAATGAAAAGTCGATATTTTTTTTGTCTGTTTTCGAAAAAATCGTAGTACATGTTGTTTAGGACGTTAGTAAATCTACTCCTGCGAGGTTGTTGGTGTTTTACAACATTAAATAACCCTGCATAAGATTTTATTGGAATGGACTTGGTTTTTAGGTTTCATTAAATCAAGAGCACAAATATCCATATTTTTTGTGTTTTTACTGGCTGTCATTTATGTTATCGAAATCGAAGAATGTACAAACCAGCGGCACCCACAGTGAGGTAAGGTAGTCCTCATGAGGAAGGAGGTTCCTTGCTTAGAAGACTTGGAGCCTGATACAGTGCGAGTTGACATCATCGTGCAAATCAAACCCAAGCCAGTAGTCGTCCAACCTTGCGTCAAAGCTCATTTCGCTTAAATACTCGACATGAATGATGCGTTATTTGTCAATAAAATAATGCTTTCAAATCCATAAGAGCCAAAAAATATGAATACCGTGTTTTAAAACCACAAAATGATAAGCAGCACCAATTCACTTTGATGATGTTAGAACTTTATTGTTATTTATATGTTCGGCATGACTCTTTGATTTGCTTAAAAATTTATGAAACAATAATTAACGTTACTACATTTTAATATTCTAACTTATTACTGTGTTTATAATTACTTATATCACTTAAAAATATATGCGCAAGCGTTTTACGAAACACATAAATGCAGGAAAATGCAGTGATAATAGGTATTACTAAAAAGAGTGGTAATAAATAGTAATAAAAAGCAGTGTGACAGTGCTTAACTGAAAATTAAAGAAAAAGGCTGTTTGTTTTTCTCACAATTAAGACGTTGCGATGGTCACAGAAATAGTAAGGCTAGGTATAGTAGTTTCTTCTGTTATTATTATTTTTAACACACTTGCTCGTAAAGTGAGCCCTAATACATCGCTTTTAGGGCTTATGGCCCTAAAAGCGAGCTATAACAAACGCGTGCAATAATATATAAAACACTAGGTTGTTATAGAATTATCCCTACAAAGTTAAATTAGTACCTTACTGCAAGTTCTATGCGAGTATACAGAGCATTCCCAATTTAACTGGGTTATCATCATCATCATCATCATCATATCAGCCGCACGACACCCACTGCTGGGTATAGGCCTCCCCCAAGGATTTCCACGACGATCGGTCCTGCGCTTCCCACATCCAGTGGCTTCCGGCAACCTTCACCAGATCGTCGGTCCACCTTGTCGGGGGCCTACCCACGGAGCGTCGTCCGGTGCGCGGTCGCCATTCAAGAACCTTTCCGCCCCAACGGCCATCGGTTCTTCTCGCTATGTGTCCAGCCCACTGCCACTTTAGCTGAGCAATCCTTCGAGCGATGTCGGTAACTAAAGTAACTGGGTTATACAGTTATTTTTTTTAGTAACAACAAAGGGGTTTTATGCCGCTGAAAGTTCATATTCATTTTTGAAATAAATAAATGTGTAAGTCTTTAATTAAGTTAAATATTTATTATTATAAAATTATTCATAATTCATAATATTTTGTTATAAAATATTAAAATATTTGCATTTTATCACTTAAAATTATAGTTTTGAAGTAGGCTGTTGCTCACTCACCCCTTTGTTTGCAAAATATTCTTGCATTGGGCGTGTGAAAAAAACAAAAAAAAAAAACTTACGCGCCTTTTCCCATAATTGTCATATTTTGTTTTTGTCGTATTTGTTTCTGTGTGTTTACTACACAGAAACATTACTATACTACTTTGTATTTTCCTCGCAAATGTGTTGAAAAACGTCGTATGAAACTCGTGAGCTTTTACTCATTGCACATTTGGCTGAGTTACGCCTTCGCCTGCGGCTCGGGCTGCAACCCACAGCCTTGTGTGCAAAGCTAACTTGTCTCATAATGTACTATTACAGTCTATATTGTGTAAAGTGACAACATCGCAGTGCCTACAGGATTACAGCTTAAGTTGGTACAGCACACGTGTACTACAGTGCAGAATTGCATGTTAATTGCTTGTTTCTCATACGTGGATGTGGTGCAAATTAGATGTGTAGGCGATGTGTGGACTGTCGGAGAAAAAACCGCTTCCAAGTCCGTATATTAATTATTTTTTTAAGGGTTTCTACCACTAGTCATTGTAAAAAAAATACTACGAAACAATCAGAAAAGATAAAAATTTATCGGATCGTTGCTTTTTCCTTCGTAGGTAGTCGTGTTTCGTTATTACTCATAAATACTCAGAGGTATTATTTTTGCTGTAACTTGGTAGGATCTTTTCAAATATTTTTTAAAGAACTGGATCTATAGGTACTGTCACCAACCAGCATGTTGAGTAATACAATTCTGTCCAATAAAGATAAAATCATAATGTGTTAGTCGCTAAGTCCTAAATCGATTGAGACAATCAGACATTTTGTGGTAACCCAAGTTGCTATTGTGCTAGATACCTACGTCAAACTTAAATTGAGAAACATATAAACTGCAGCGAGCTAAGTCCTTATAACAATTCTTTCTCCGGCAATGTGGTAGTAAGCATTCACATGTTACACAATAAATGACATCCACAAGTTGCATTTAAATTTTGCCAATTATGCTGAAGTGTCGCATAATGAGCAAATACCGGTAGTAAGTGTTATTTTTAATGTTTGTGTGTTAGAGTTATGTCAAGTTACTGTAAAAGTGATTGGCTAAGTAATTCTGTTCAGTCAATTTGGAAAAGCATAATTTGAAATAGATTAAAGTAACGGACATCGATATATTTAAAAGAACGTTATGCACAAGACAGCTCCAGCGTTGTCACAGAGGCAACAACATTCAGTTTTATTGGGTGTTTACCGTTTTGTTCGCTCGCTCTACTCTGCCGGCCCGCTTGCTCGATGATTTCGTTTAGTACCATTACATCTGAAAAACAATCAATATAGAAATTTATTTAGAAGAACTATGTACGAAACTAACTTTCCTACAATACTTTAATGAAACATTAGGGTTTAAAGTGGCATTAAAAAGATAAAAATCTTTCTTGCAATTGAGTCTTAGGTAATCAAAAAGAAAAATAATAGACCTCTCATATCCACCACGTTAGGCTGTTGCGAAGATTCAATAAAAGGGTTGTCGTTCGATGGCTTCAGTACTTTCCCAGCCTCGTCTGTACATTCAGTCGTGTTCATTTCCTGAAATTAAATTTTATAAACTTAACTATTTTATAAAACGGGAAAACTTTTTAATACTTAGTAGCTTTTAACAATGTACTCCATCACTTTATATGCGTATAGATTGTAGTACTTAAAGAATAGAAACTTTAATTGAGAAACTTATAAGTTCTTATAACATTTTTTTCTGCCGCAATGTGGCACATTCTCTCTCACGTGTTACTTTAATGAATGACATCCACAATAAATATATTAAGTTTTGCCAATTATATAGTGTCACATAATGATGAGCAAATACCGGTAGTACCCAAGTGTTTTTGTCAATGTTTGTGTGTTAGAGCTAAATTCATATTACTTTAAAAAAAGAAACGCACTCTAGGTAGGTACCTACCTACTTTTATGATAATTAAAGTCAAAAGTTGCCTAACGTGGCCTAACTAACAACAGTAAGCATGTCGGTGTTTTATACGACAATGGTTATAATAATAATGAAGCGTAAGGGGAAAGAAGGATTAGAGTCAGCGAGAAAAACTTCTCTCCTTTTTTTGCATTATGCCCCTTACAATGATCTTTTCAGCTAGTTTCGGTACAATATTTATTTGACGCAAGTCTTCACAATGGCTGTTTTTGCCTTTTTCTGAATATGCCAAGTCATAGCAAGTTTACTTTTCTAGCAGATGGTGTTACTAACTCAATTTGAACTAAACTGGCTATGATCCTTCTTTCCAAGGGTAAGGTTCCTACATTACGAAGGGTAAGGACCCTTCGTAATGTAGGTATAGTATACATAATACTAACATATTCTCTGAGAGGTCTAGAGATGAGCGAGGAGTCCTGTCGCGGTATGGGGTAGGCGTGCGGCTGCGAGGTGACGCTGTGGTTGCGCGACGCGGAGCGGTTGCGCAGGCGCGCCTCCTTCGTCTGCGCCTTGCCGCCGAGTAGGTCCCCGTGCGACGTGTACGACAGGCGGGACTGGTGGGATGTGTACGACGAGTGGCGAGAACCTGGACAACAAATATCATTAATTAAACGGATTCACTGTTTTGGCGCCCAACGTGGGACTCGAGAATAACACGTTGGGCGCCAAAGTATAATCTCAGTTTTTTTTAAAGTCTGTTTTCTTATTCGAGAGTCAAACAAAATAAATAAGATCTTCATTCAGTTATGCGGTGAATATTTGGTGTGCACAAACGCACATTAAATGTTGTGTGTTTAAAATATTGTTTTTATTTCTGTTTTATCTCGCTGTTACAACTTGTTTAGGGAATAAGTACCTTTTTTATTAACAAAGTAATATTATTAGTAACCTTACCTAAATTAGCATAATAGACTGGAATGATGATAGCACCGTTTTCTTCAGACATAGGAGTGACAGCGTTGGAGTCGTCCGCGTAGGGCAGATGTTCCTGAGCGTCCAGGTAGGTGGACAGCACGAGCGGCTTGCGGTCGCCGCCGGGCGGATACCGCGGCCGTCCGTTAGGTCGCAGCGCCATCTGGTGGGAGCCGCGCGAACCTCGCCGCAAGTTGAATGGTGATCCAGGCAGAGACAATGACGCCTGGAATGTCACAAGTTTCTTATTAGCGCGTGCAATCAGATTCGCAGACACCAAAATCCATATTTACTGACTTACTTTTCTTCTGTAATAGCAAATCTCTGATCATTAATTTTCCTCAATTCAGATCGAGTAGTATACAAAAGTCTGTTCAAATTCTATGTTATTTAATGCATTACCTAAGGAACCGGTTGCAGAGGCTTTGGTATCATCCTACTTACTTTGAAGTCTTTTCATAGCAATGGTTTTTTATTTACTTTCATGTGCTGATAAACAAAAGTGTTAAATAAAATGCACGCAATAATAGGAAAAGTGTATTAACAAAATCAAAAGAAGAGAAAATGATTAGTGCTCGTGAATGTCCTTTTGCATCAATGCATGTGATACAAATCCATGAATTGTTGCAATTAGACTAGAAAATAGGTAAAGTAAAATCACTACAAAAAGATCAAGACCTAAGTAAACAGAGGAAATAGGATACAATTTTACAGTTAAAACAATAGGAAGGGGAGCACAAACATCAATGAGGAGTGTAGGACAAACCTGTGAGCCCTCGCGCAGTGGCCCATATGACAACTGTCCGTATTTATTTATGCGTTCGGGGTGAGGGACCTTCAATACACAAACAGAATTTTGAATTTAATAATTTGTTAACTGTATAAATCAATCAATCAAATCAAATATCTAGACATTGACCAAATAGGAATAAAGGATAGAAAGGGTCCGCCATAAACACATAACAACTGAAACATAATCGAACGAGGCACGTACAAAATAAAGTTGCAGCTTGAAGCGAATTGTGACAATAACCAAATATAGTTTGGATTTGTGATGGATCTCTCAAATACTAATCAAGTGTCCAATTGGAAGGAAATTGTCCATACAATAAGAACTTTCGTCAACCTCCAAATCGAATCTATAAAAGTACCTATGTACTTTTAGACTCTATAGTCTTATCGATATGGATGCCATGGTAAAACTCTTATTGTAAGAAATAAATGGTAAAAGACTAGCGATTGATGAGTGGAAGCAACAGTTAGTCAAGTAACCTTGTTTATAAACACATGAAGTAATCATGGGGCTTAATTACATGCATATTCGCATACTGCTAGTCCTATCGTAACTATTGTTTTATCCTCCGATACTACTTCTAGAG
Source organism: Agriphila geniculea (assembly GCA_943789525.1). NCBI lineage: Eukaryota > Metazoa > Arthropoda > Insecta > Lepidoptera > Crambidae > Agriphila > Agriphila geniculea. The sequence continues at coordinate 15,079,073 of OX038887.1, read as the reverse complement.
TCATGAAGACTGTTCCTTTGTTTGCCCGATTTCTAGAAGCCTCCGCACAACACTAAATCGAAATTGAGGAATCTAGTATTACTTTATGAATATTTAAAATTATGACTTTAATCTATTTTTACTTCGTTATTAACCAAATTTAATAAAAATATTACTGAACCTACCTCTTATTCGTTGATACGTTCAGTTCAGCCTGGTCCATTTGTTTTGTCAACACTCACATCGCAAAAGAAACAATCTACCATGACAATAGATTCTTTCTCTCCAATAGTATTCCTTTGAAAGGAAGGATTTCCTATTGAAGTATTATTCTTAAAATATATTCATACGCTTCAAACGAACTGTTGTACTTTAATAAATATCATTTCTTTTTCAGTTGTATAACTGAAGAAATATTATTGGAGACTGTTCTACACAGATTCTACGTTGATTCATGTGGCTAAATTCATGCGGAATAGAGAAAATTTTTAATTGCCATCATTCCAAATTATTAAAATCATCCAGTGTCAGTGTTGAGACACGAGTACAATCAAAAGTAAATAACGTAAACGTATAGGTAATTCGTGCATAAATAACTATATTGAAAAACAGAGGAATACTAGCTAGATCTAATTGAGGAAATGATTATGGTTACTACGCTAAATGATGGCTAGCAATGTACATTGCTCGTTCATGAAAATTTGTAAACATGAGGGTTGAGTACAGAATCATAACAGCATGGCAACATAGGGTTTGCTAACGAACGTTCTAAAAATCGCATGCTCCAGGGTCAGCCAATTTCCACTTGTGTGAAAAGTGGTTCAAAATAAATTAAAAACGACAAATGGGAAGAAAATATAGAAGAAAATAGTAATTGCAAATATTTAAACTTCTTCTTAAGCATGTTCGATATTTGCATTTACTGTAGAATTTTTCATAGAGGACAAGATCTTAAGCTTACAGCAATAAAACACATAATGTAAATTTCTTTTCAACTTGAGCTGTGCTGTTATGAAGATGAAGTTAGTGAAAAAGTGTAGCATAAAAACTAGAAATCCGAAGCTCGATAACCGTATAATTCAGTCATCTAGATAGGACGAGTGTATAAGCTGCGTGTTATTTGAGATCAAGTTGAAAAGAATGATTTACTCAGCCAGCAATGATTCAATTATTGTACTCGAAATCCTAAAAGAAGTACATAACTAATCTGAAAATAATATATGTTTTTTGTCAAATTATTTAATCGTATTGATATTTTGGTGAATTTTGTTCTTGTTCTTGATTCTACTAATAGTGATAGTAATTTTATAGGGCACATACTTTATTCCAACAAGAAATAACAATGTTAAATAACATATTGTAGAAAAAACAACTTTTCACTGCCACCGCAGTAATAGCATTGTGAATGCAAAAAATTATAATAAGGGAACGATTTTCAAATTCCATTAAACCTAAGTATTCATTTATTTCTTGTAGTGTTTATGTTTAATCAATGATTCTAGAGTTGTTACGATGTTATTTAATAATAAAGTTATCCTCAACTCAATGTGAGATTAAATGCAATATAGTTTATAAAAACGGGGTTGATGATTAATTGTTTTCAATAATATTTTTTTTTATAATCACACAAGAAGAAATTCACCAAGCAATGTTGAATCATTGTCAGCCATGATAGGTGTATGTGGGCGGTACTCACCATGCTGACCTTCCGTGGACGGCGTGTTTCGTGGTCGGCGGGCTTGTGCGCGTGGGGGTGCGTGCTCACCGAGTCCTGGAATGGGTCGCTACGGAGGGACATGCGCTCGCGCGTGTTGTCGTCCTGGTTGCCGCGCTCCTGGTTCACGAACAGCTCGTAGCTGTGGCACGAGAATTCGCTGGGCGACTTCGCGGGGTGCGCTTCTGCGTACGCCGCCGCTTCCGCTGCCGCTGCAACTTCCCGCGCGTGCGCCTCGCGGGCTTCTTGCTTGTCTGCTCGTGCCGCTGCCTTTTGTTCCGCTTCCTGGTAGATTAATTTTTATTAAGGGCCTGTTTCACAGGTTCCAACTAAGTCCAGTAAGATTTATAAAATTATACCAAAGTGACCAAAACAGAGAGCAATTATTGACATAAACATCAATCCTGTAATCCTGTTCTGTTTTGGTGGTTGTAGGTAGAGGAAGATCAAAATTAAACGTCTTCAAAAATCAAGCTCGTCTATGTTACGTTGCGTTACTGAAATCACTGTTACTTTAATCGCTGTAGGTCATCCTTTGAAGATCAAAAGTTACTGATAAAAATTTAGAACTCTTCTAAAACTTTTATTTTAATATCTTTGAAGCTCCTCAACCACAACGTATGCAGGTAGTGATGGTAGATTACGAGATCTTACAGTCTGACATCAATGGCTGAACTACTAGGTTAAATTAAGATTATGATAGTATAATTTACTATCTATTTAGTTTTGAGATATTACCCTTAGAGCTTCTTCCTCAGCTTGTTCCTCCTCTTCGGCCTTCTTCTGCAACTCGTCGTAGGACATGGCGACGATGGCCAAGATCAAGTTTACGAGGTAGAACGAGCCCAGGAAGATGATCACCACGAAGAACAGCACGTGCCACGACCCCGCTGACCTTAGCACCTACAAAATATTAGGCAGTATGTAGAGAATGCCATAGAATTAAAGCAGTATGAAGAGAATACCCGCTTAACCCAGCTCTTTTTAAATAGAGCGGTGAGAGTAGCAAAAAGTCATCGCTACTGGACGTAGATGATATGTAAGCACAAGCTTAATTTTTATAATAGAAACAAACGACGATCCTTTCATAGTTACTTAGAGCATCGCGGCTTCGTCTCGAAGGGAGCAGCCTTAGCGATTATTACTCTATTCAAATTATTCTGTCATTTTTTGCGGGGGGGAAAGTGCACACAAGTGCAGTTCCGCATACTCACATACAAAAACAACACTGTATATAATGACGACACTAACACATAAAAATCGATTCGGCATTTTAAACACTGCAGCGTTCACATGCTCGACTGGACTCGGTCTAGAAAGAAATCCGGGCGCAACTGGTTTTATTAACCGCGTATGCCCATTTGGGCTTGTACTTCGGCAGAGGGGAACGCTTCGTATGGCTCCTCTTTCTGGTACAGAAGCGCGTCTTACTCTAAGCATAGTTATGATATTTTTTATAATAAAAACATACGGTACGGACGCAGTCCTTTCAGAACATGCAATGTAAAAAATATGCAAATGTTGTAAATATTATTATTATTATTCAATCGATAGGTAGGTATCTTTTCATATTTTTCTTCATAATGTAAACCTTATTGCATTATCTATCGCCCTCGAGATGAGAGTTTACCTAACGTTTTAGATTAAGTTGGCAAGTGGAAATGATTAATGGTTTCCGTTTTCGTGTAAAACACGGCAACGGAACCGATACAAAAATACCTCAGTGACGAAATTACGCAATCGGTGTCAGGTTCACCGTGTTAATGTTTCCCCTTAGAAAGCCTTAATTGCGATTTCTCATGCGAAACTACGCGTAACCATACGCACAAAAATAATCAATTTCATGCAAATTAAAGCAGTTAGGTTTCCAATTGATGCAAATTACAACTGTTACCAAATTTTATTTTACTAGTAACACGCCACACCTACTCATTCTGGATATTTATTACTTTTAATTATGTAAAAGAATTCTTCTTGGGAAGTTTTAAATACAAAAATACTCAACATTTATTTTTAAAAGAATTACAGGTTAGGGTAATTACATTGGACTCCTCCCTTTAAATTAAAATAACCTGTATTGAGAGGAGGCCGCTCCTCTGCCAGAACATCTACACCTACTCAGTAAATGAATATGATCGGTACAAACAACATGCAAAAATTATTCTGATTATTATAATCTACTATTATCAAAGATATAAATATATAGAAATAAATAAATAAATATATATATGTATATAATAAATAATTAAATGACAAATTAATCCTTTTTCAAAAGCCGAGAATGCCTTTTCAAAGCGTTAACTACTCCTTTTAAACTACCTATGTATGTTTTTTTTTTCAATTATTTATTTAAAATAACTAGTCAAAAATACACTTTATTCAACTAGCACACAAAGTCTTTTGGACAAACTTTTGTTAAAAACAGAACTATCACAATAGTTCTGGTACTTTCAAATAACGTTATGTAAGTTTATAGTAGGATAATGTATGTATTGTAGTAACTGTAGAATGGTCGAAAGCGCGTAACAAACTACGGCTTTTAGGTGTAAAGGTAATATTGAATAATTAAAGCTCGATGTCGAGTTGGGTGGATTGTTCGAAGTCCCGTCACCTTGGGCGAGGAGGGCTAACAAATATTTGTATAATGATCGATTTCTGTTCTGCTCATAAACTTTTTACTGTTTGAAAACAAGGAATTTTTTTCGAACCCCTTTTTTCCGTCGGGGGTTAAAAACAGAAAAAATGTCACGAACTGAATCATCTACTCCAATCTTAATTTCTGATAGAGAATTAAACGAGGTATTATCACCACACAAATGATTACAGATTTCGAAACAAAAAAATAATCTATATTGAAAACATATAATTAAAAACCTACGTTGTTATTTTGATTATACTTACTGAAAAATAAAAATAAATTAAATAATGTCCTTTTTTCTCCATTAAACCAATTAAAGTCAATTTCATTTTTAATGGTTTTTAATTTACCGCCAAAACGCTTGGTGATGTCTACTGTGTGACGTCAACTTTGTGTAAACAATTTTAACACCTTTGTAGTCTGTGCTACAATTTACTCTATGATTTACACAGAGTTGACGTCACACAGTAGACGTCATCGAACCGAGCGTTTTAGCGGTAAATTCAAAACAATTAAAAATAAATTTGATTTTAATTGGTTTAATGGAGAATAAAAGTCATAAATTAATTTATTTATATTTTTCTGTTGAATTGTTCGTCCCAATCTTTTAATTTAAGCAGTTTTCAAAAATTTGGAAAATACCCTATTGTTAAAAAAAAATAGTGTGACAGTTGATGGTGTGGCTCGTTGGGAACAAATGTGTACGTCATTCTTCTTGTCAATAACATGATCCAAATGTGATAAAAAATGTAATCAAATGTTATTTTTTTACGTAAGAAAATGTATTTGTGGGCGCTTATAAAAACACTTGCCAGTTGGTAAAGGTTTTCCCAGTAATCCTGAGTCATGAGGCGAAAGGCGGAGAGGAAGGCCCAGCCGAACGTGTCGAAACTCGTGTAGCCGTAGTTGGGGTTCGGCCCGAAGCCTTGCAGGCACATGTAGCCCGGCTCGCATTGCCTGTTCACATAAACAAACAATAATGCATATTAAAATAATAAAAAAAAACATGTTAAGGGGCTACGTCAAAAATATTGTCACTTTTGATGTAATGCCATCGGATAGATCCTAGAGATCTGCCCCCCACTCTCGACGGGAATTAACTAGATCAAGTTCAAATCAGTGGGTCTATTGCCCAAGTGTCGTCGACTTCGCCGTCGGCTTCATTTGACAGATGGATGAGATACATTGCTATTTCTTTTTGGTACCAATAAAAACTTACCAAAGAAACGTAGCAATGTATTACAACCATCTGTCAAATGAAGCCGACGGCGAAGTCGACGACACTTGGGCAATAGACCCACAGGATTGAATAAACGTCAATTTTTTTTTTATTTTGGTACATTCAAAACGGTTTCTATTGTACTGACTGTGCCTGTGTTTACTCGATTTCAACTCGATCTCAATATCTCGTTCGTGTTTCGGGAGTAACCCCCCTGAATAATATTTCTTTATTTCTTTCTTCAGACACGTATTGAACCAAAAACAAGCAAGACGAAATTACTTTAAATAATTTGTATTATCAATATTCACAACCTTGTAGAAGCATTTCTCTTTAATCGCTAATAGTTATTTACTAAAAACTGATAAATAGTGATTTTTGTGCCAAATCTGCCGAATCGATCTCGCGCGCGTCATTTTCTCATTGTTATCTCGCTTTTTTTTAACATAGCCCCTTAACGCAAAATGTTCTCCTGTTACGAACTTACGACCCTAATACAAGTTTCCTTCATTTTCCTAAAAGCACATTACTCTTAATTTACGCTCTTGACTTTTCTCGGTGCATTGACCGCAATTTAGGAACGTGACTCATCTGTATACATACCCACAGCACAGAATAGATATAAGTACTACCGTCCTACAGCTTGTTTTCGTTACAACAATTTTTTTAAATTAAGTATAATAAAAATAATCCTACTTTTTTTCAAAAAAGTAAATAATTGAATATCTTCATACAAAAGACATCAACGCGTTTGCCATTATTTCTTTGATTGATACGCGATATACTATAGCTGTACTTGTATTTTCATACCAGTACTAAATTTTTGTGTACTTATGTTATGACAGTCACAAGTTTTCAAAAGAATAGCGTTTTTCTCTCTCTTCCTGTTAAAATGTTACATATTTTAGTATTTTATACAAGTTGATAAGTATACAACAGCTTATTTCTAATCGGAATAATATTTAACGTTTTAGTTCTTTTTTTACTAACCTGTTTAACTTTCGAGTACTTTTTTACTAACGTGTGTGTAACTAACTTTTTAGTTCTTGGCTCTAACAAAATTGTTTTGAATTTTTGAAGTGAAAACTTCTTTAGCGGCGTTGTGCGCTTTTTGTATGGGGAAAAAATGCTAAACTCGCGTCAGGAATCACGTGGCTGATCGAAAATGCGTAAGATGGATGTGACAGATGGAGAGAAGACAGCTGACGGCGGAAGTATCCCCCTCTCTTTCTACGGGGCGCGTTGAAAATGGCGGCGCGTCATTTTAAGACGTCATGTAAACACTTGTGTCACCAGCAACGCGCTAATTTTGAAAATGGAACTAATAGCAGCGATCTCTTCGGTGAAATCATAGACTTATTTATACTCTGTGACTATAAGTTTAAATCGTAGAATGCGTGCATGTAGAAATTAAAAAAGCCACTGGCGCGATATCTTTAGAACTTTTCTTAATAATAGTAATAGGAAAGAAATAATTTTAATCCTTTGCCGCTAATTTCAAAATATCAAAAATGCACAAAGTTAATATTCAAGTTTTCACTTCTGCCGGCACTCCCGGAGTGCCAACCGATATTTTTTTATATTATAGGAATTCACAATGCTATTTTTATATTAAGATAATTAGAAAAATTCGGTTGACCCGTAGCATCCCGTCTGAGGTGCTACGGTGGGTAAATTTTTTCAATTCAATTCAATTCAATATATTTATTGCAACCTTTTCCAGCATTTCTAGTATTTTTTTCTAATATATTATTTATCTTAAAATTTGGCTTATTATTATTTTGATATAAATACTAATTCGTATTTTGTTTTAATTAAACAACGAATATAACGAAAAATAATACTTGACGAACAAAACTATAACTATACTAGTTTAATACAAACTATATTCGTCATCGAAACTATAGCTCTTTTACGTCTTTCGTTGATTTTTTTACCGTCAAGCGAGCACAAACACTTTCTAACATTAAGTAGATACATAATGGTTAAATTCTAAAACTCTGCCGTACAGTGTTGCCAGGTGGCTGGGTAAATTGCCCCTCGAACCACATGCAAATTGTTGCACATAGTTTTCGATATCGTTAACAGTTTACTTACGCTCATGCTAAGATGTGAAAAGTAATGAAGTGATATTTATACTCACCCAGCGCCTGACGAGTTTCCACACAGCGGGTATTCACCATTTGCTTCATACCAGTTCGCTAAAATTAAAATTAAAATCTGAATTTACATGTAAATTAGACCCTTCGTGTAACTGGGCGCTTTTACAAGAAAACCTAATAAAAAATTTTCGGTCTTTTCGGTGGCTTCAAAGGCGAGGTATGCCTCGCTAGTTATAACTTAACATTTCAAAAATGGATGTTAATTTTAAATCATGCTTATAAGTACCGTAATAATTAAGTAAAACGAAAAAACTCATGTCTTTAGCAAAATAGCAAAATAAATATGCCATATATCTCTAGAATAGCAGTTAAAAATAACGTTATGTTGCATTACATATATGTTAGTTGTTAAGAATTTGAGTTCTACTTATTTGATACTAGCTGCCGCCCGCGATTTCGTCTGCGTGGAGAGTTTTTTTGCTATCCCTCGGGAACAATACTTTTTTTCTGGATGAAAGGTACCCTATGCCCTTCTCTATACCCCTGACAACGTGTATGTAAAATTTCAAACGGACTTTCGCATTTATAATATTAGTATGGATGGGGTCCAAGTATTTTGAGACACATCTTAGTACAAATTAAGTTTTCATTTCCACTATTTAACCCGTCAAGTACAGGAAATTGAGACAGAATAGTTATTTCATTGTTGTGAGGCCATGCAGCGCGATTAAAATGATTTACTTTATGCTTTAATAATAAAAATTAAGTAGGTACTGCTTACTGTCATTCTTGCAAAACCGATCCCAGTTCTCGTCCGTGAGGTTACCCCAGGAGCCGTCTTCAGGGAACACCTTGATGCACTTTTGCGTGAGCACCCCCATGTAGATTTGCAGGCCCATCAACGCGAACACGGATAGCGAGAACATCGTAAGTATGATCACGTCGCGCAGGTTCTTCACCGATTCTATGACCGCGCCCACGATCGTCTTCAGACCTATTTATTGTAGTTAAAGGGTTAAAAAATGATTATTTGATCTTCAATGTAACTAATTAGGTTGGGATTACATGGGATAACAAAAGCTTTGATTTTGTTTCATAGTAATGTTGACGACCATGACATAAATATTTATAACTACGCGACAGATATTTTTGAAGTGAAAACTTTAGCGGCGTTGTACACTTTTTTTGTAATGGGGAAATAATGTTAAACTCGCGTCAGTCAGGGTCACGTGACCCTGATCGAAAATTCGTAAGACGGATGTAACGTAGACAGCCGGCGGTGGAAGTATCCCCCTCTCTGTCTACGGGGCGCGGCGAAAATGGCAGCGCGTCATTTCAAGACGTAAACACTTGTGTCACCATAGCAACGCGCTAATTTTTTAATTCAATGTCAAAACTCTTGATTTTCTGTCAAGCTATGGATAAGACCTTCGTACAATACTGTTCTATATTCGTAAATTCAAATGCAGAGTAAATTCGTAAGACGGCAATTCGTGTAAAATTATTCCCTAACCATTCCAAAATATCAAAATGCACAACGTTAATATTCAAGTTTTCACTTCTGCCGGCACTCCCGGAGTACAACCCGATTTTTTATTATTTTGCTAACATTGGCAGTTGGCACCTCGTAGCTGCCGAAAGTAAACGTTAAATTATTGACATACCAATAATGTAAATGTTATAGCAGTAGGTATGTCAGAGGTTCAATAAATCTGAATTAGCGAATTAGTTTTGAATAAACAAAATCTTAACGGTGTTAACACCGTTAATGCTATTAGCATTAATGCTATTTGGTATAAACATTTAATAAACTGGATAATATAATATTACATATTATGTTATTTACAGATTGAAATAGTATTTTCTGCATTTTTTTACTAAGACACCAAAAAATAATTATTACCACTAACATCAAGTTTAACGTCTAATTTCTACCCTATGTTTACTAAACTAACTAACATAATTGAATAACAATTTACCAGGAATAATGGCCACAGTCTTCAACGCTCGGAGTACCCTGAACGTTCTAAGCGCAGCGAGGTTTCCCAAGTCTATGCCCATCGTCACATAACTGAAAACAGATACCCACAACCACAAAATCTAAGTTAAAACAACTCATTCATCTAATACACTACAATTAGTCTCTAACCAAGAAAAACAACATCAAAATCCATTTCAGTTATCATGTGTCGTGACGTAGTTCACTTCTGTAACCGTTTACGTTCTAAACAATTATAACAATGAATATTAATCTAAGAAAAAAATCTAGTTAATGAGGCATTAACTATAAAAAAATCTACGTAAAAACTTTGTCAATATGTAAAATCTCTACTTAAATATCAATAAAGTTGTCTACTACTCACGCTAAAGCTATTACTACGAAGTCAAGCCAATTCCATGCATCTCTAAGGTATGTGAATGGCTGTAGTATGAAACCCCTGGCCATTACTTTCACCGCCGATTCAAACGTGTAGATCCCGGTAAAGATAACTCTGCAAAAATTCACCTCTGCTGAGGAACACCACTCAACAAAACAGATAATCTCAAAATAAGGTTAAGGCAGGAGGGAAAACAAATGAAGTTCTGTATTTGAACTTGTAGGGTATGGATATTATAAGGAAACAAACCTCTACGCACTCATTTACTGATTCACGTTTTTTATAAGTATGTCTATAATGATAGATGTAGGCATGTTGACTATGTACACGAGACAATTTTCGAGAAATGAGAAGTTAAAATAATTTTATAATAGGCTCAATAATCTAATGTTTGAGGATGCTTTTAAGAAATTATAATTATGTGTTACATTTTTATTCCGTTGAATTGAATTGTAGAAAATAGATTGATTCAATGAAAAAAACACGACACGAGAAAACAGCTTTGAAGTTAATTTTACAAGACAACTGAATGTTCAATACACTTAATATTTACAAATCTTTAATGTGTCCTGTAGCACTATGTATAAAAAAATGTTATTTTCAACTAAATAATTTGAATAGGGTAATATAATAAATACATAAAGTTAACTATTATCTGATGTTCTATGTAGATTATTCAATTCTAATATAAAATGTAAGTACTTCCAATAATCTAAGTATTAATATAATTTAATTCGAAAACTAGCTGATCTCTAACAATTTTGAAACTAGCGTGCATTCTACGGAATTTTCTAAAACTTATGAAAGTATTTTCTGGATTGTTTAATGGTACGTATATTCCAATTATAGTCGGACATTCGATTAATCGATAGTGTTATGATCTAATATCGATATGAATCTAATAAGAATACTCTGTAATACTTACTCAGTACTTTCGACTGTCGGCGTCGTAGGCATTATCATAAGAATGCAGTTCACTAAGATTGTCGTAATGATAAACAAAGAGAACAGAGGATGCACTAATATGTATATCGCCACTCTTCTTATTGGATTAAACGGGTTTAACATCCATAGGGCGTCTGTTGCCGAAAATCTGAAGATATCTTTACCCTTGCTTATGACTACGAAGGTCTGTAAACAAAGAAAAAAGATTTGTTTACCAATACAAAAAGTACTTAATCATTATTAACAAAGCTACGAAGCGTGAGTCACTTGAGCACATTGCAGTAAATGGTAAATGTTACTTACTCTTTGGTTGTGATAGAAGGGGTCAATGTCCTCGAGGGGCGTGGAGGCAAGCTCCAGAGGGAAGGTGCCCTGCATTCGCACCGGCAGGGGCAGGCCCTGCTCCAGCGTGGCGTCCGGTTGGGGGCCTTCGTCCTCATCTTCGTCATCATATCGCACCTATACACCAATGATCATCATTAGAAATTGACATACCATACAATCTCCTTTATCTACTCTCCGAACCTTTACCATCGCATATTTTGAAATTTCACCAACGTTTCACATGCAACTTGCATTAAAACGTCAGTGTAATCACTAATATCAATGTCTTTATTTAGTTCAATAAAGCTAAATAATTCTCGTGGCAAGCTAGCCTACAAAAATGAAGTCTATCAAGACCATAATTATCATGAGCAATCTTTTTGAATACTTTGTAACAATATCAATAAGAAATCGACTAATCCAAAAAAAATACGAAAAAACCAAGTCTCAATATAGTTCCGCAGTTTTCTATAAATATCTTTGTTTGTTTATCATATTAGTTACTGTTACAAAGTTGTACGACGAAGTCAGCATGTCTGGTGAGGCGTCTGCTAAGCTAGGTCGATATCGTGTAGTGCTGCTGTCTGTGACTATGATGCGTATCGGGCAGAACTAGAAGCGTATTGTGTGAACGTTCCTCGCTATTGTGTTACCATTCCGAATGTTCTGTCAGTATGATTACCTAACGCCAATCACGAGATGGAATGTAACATTAAACGACTCTAGAGTAAGCAGATTAATCTCAAATAATTTTTATTTTGGCCAATAAATTTTCTTACTAAATTTATTACCACGTTCTATTTTCTGCATACATTAGGTCACGGTATTTGCTTAATTTTCTATATTTTCAAGATTTTCTTCCTTAATTGAAATTCGAAATCGGTGCCAAAATAGGAGGTAAAACTAGCGCAAGCTCAGACAAAAGTTACAAAATACGTTTTACAACCAATAAAAGTTCATGATAATCATCTCGACTTTATTTACTGTCTAATATAAGATTCAATATGCACTAAAAGCTAGCTAGGTGTCGTCACCATGCTAGACCTACATGACAGCAGTCAATGATAATGTGGCGAACATGAGCCAGTCTGTGCAATGCTTGATGGTGGATGTTATGTGCTGGTGTTGAGATATCGTTCAGACGTCGCTGTGCTGTAGCTCCTTGAAAGGTTATTTTATGATCGCCGCTAATGATTTCCTTGTAATGGTAGTTGGGAATGTAACTTGGAATTTGATTGGAAATTTATCTACTTCATTAAGTTTTCTTTAATCAAGTTTCCGGTTAAAGGGATTCTCTAGTTCTTTTCTATTCTAGTCAAGGGGATTTTCTAAAATTTTGATAAATCTATGGAATGTTACAATTACATCTTTAGGTCCTAGTATTTTTTTTTTATTATCCTTCTGCATTCTTACTTTGATGGTGATAAAATCTCATTTGCGTTTTCGATTAGCAAATAAATATGACAAGCTTTCATTTGATTAACTACGTTAAAGATTAGCTGTTAATTATGATATCGATGTTTAAGTAACAGCTAAACTTCCAAACATTTCAGTACTTTGCCGACAAAGCGATGTGTTTGAGGAGTAATGCTCAAATGCGGTTAATATGCATAATCAGAATGCAGCACAAGTTATCGCATTCTTTAAACGTGGCGCCAATGTTCGTGGGTGTTCGTAACAATCGAATATAAATTAATTTTGATACTAGCGATAACTTGTTGGACAATAATGTCTCTAATAAAAATGAGCCGTAAAAAGGTAAAAGGGGCAAGCAAGCAATCTTACTTCTTTTTTCTTTTTCGTCCGCCCCAAATCGTTCTGGAATAGTTTAAAAATGTTCCGTCAGAGTAATCAAACGTGGATCTCTCGTTTGGTGCCACACTGTAAAATCTAAGTGCTTTTGCAATCACTGTTATGAAACCACACAAAATAATGTATGCAAACACTCCATTTGTTGATAGTAACAGTTCGCTAAGTATGAAACGTCCGATTGTCAGTTTTAACCAGTATGAATTTAGTAATTCTATGCGCATAGACTTGCGGCATGACAAACAATATTATTTTCAATAATAAACAATCTTATTGCCTATATAATTATATTCTGTTAGTAACGTACAACGCAGTGAGCACTGCATTTTTGTGTAAAAGTGTGAAACTATAAAAATTAACATTAGATTAATTTTAATTGAATACCAATACTTACAGACATCAAGGTTTGTATGATGCCGTGAGTATCATGTTAAAAACGAAAGTTTATTGACACAGATGTAGAAGATAGCATAGCAGTAAGCACTGACCTCGCCTTCCGCTCGTTTTTTCTCGAGTTCCTTTTGCTTGGCATGCTCTTCAGCTATGCGGGCTTCGATAGCGGCCAATGACTCTCGTGTGAAGGGCTGGAACAAGCTTCGTTCTTCCTCGCTGATCGAGTCCAAGTCTTCGGACATTGTCTATCGAACTCCCCCTCGAGTGAACTGCCTACTGCACAAACAATTTTTTTTTTTAAATGGGAATTAATTAATTAGGTGACTAGAAATAACTAAAGGCGACTGTTATTGGGATACTTAAATACTAAACCTGCCAGCGGTTTATTTTTGGGTGACGAAATAACTAAACGGGCGACAAACTGTGGATTATAAAAAATACGTAAAACGGTGACTACATGTGGGAGATAAATAATTTAAGTTAGCAGTGAAAATTCTAAATGGGGTGACAAAAATACTGAGTGGGCAGCTATTATACCAAGTAGGTAACTATTTAACTGATTTAAGCTACCCAACATGGTATTTTTGTCGATTAGAATAAAAGTCACCTTTTCTAAATAAAATATATGCCAAATTTTAAATGTTTTGTGTGCCCTAAGGTTGTCGGCCAAATAGTAATTTAGTTGCCCGTTCTAAATTACTAGTTTCTCAATTTGTATTTTAAAGTCACCCATTTTCAACATTAATTTGTAGTCGCCCTCAGTCCGTCGCCCACTTCGTATTTCAGTACGCTATATTCAGTATTTTTGATACCCAAAAGGGGAATTTATTGTTACTCAATTAAACTACCCTTTTTAAATCCTCTGTTTTGTTCTAAGTACTTTAACACTATTAAACCTTTTTTGGGTCATATTGTACTATTCAAATTCATATAATATACATAATAAAATATAATTTAATTTTGCAGAATCAACACAAGGTAAACTTATCTAAATATTCAAGAAAAAGTTCAACGTTCATCGGTTGTAATTTTGAAGTTGGTTGATGAGCTTTTGATTGTGCAAACAAATGCACATTCACTTTTAAGTGTGTATACCACCATTGTCCTTTTTTGTTTTTACTAGGTATTTAGCCGGTCAGTGATTAAATTAAAGAGATACAACTTTGTGTAATGTTCATAATTTGTAAAGCTCCATTATTAGCCAATTTCTAACAGCGGCGATTCGGAATTATTTTTCATCTGCAGAGGCGGTTACGTAATAATATAAGAATTCCTTATAATGAAAGCGGGTCAAGGCTAGATTGTACCGTTATTGTGGAGTCCCTTTATTTTATGACTTTTGCGACTGCCGGCGCATTATCGGCCGTTTATTAGGAATTTATTAACGAGCCAATTTGCAGTCCTACTTTGTGATAGTCGTCGATATCAATACAAAATGAAACTTTCTTCACAGATATACCTCCGACGTACAAATCAATATTTTCATATCTCTATAATCTGGCGTCACTTCACTAGATGGTTAAAAAATAAAGATTCTGACGAACCTGAGAACCTCCACCTTTTTTTGAAGTCGCATAAATACTTATTGTAAATATATCGTTAAACAAATGACTATCGTAATTCTATGTATATCGTGCGGTGTGCCCAAGAATTTTATATTCATATTCTATTAGTACAGTAGCCCGTAGAACATTTAAATCACTAAAAAGGTTACCGTTTGCCGTTGTGATATGGTTATTTATTACGAAATTATAGATACTTTAACCCAAGTTTTACAGATCGCAACCCGCCGTAACCTATATTTGTATATCTTCAAAAATGATATTTTTTTATTTTTCGAGGTAAAAGTAAGACTATGAAAAGTAGCCATACACAGATTTAAGATCTGATGAAAATGGTTGGACTTTATCTGGTCTTAAATCTGTGTATCAGTAACAATCAAACAAAGCTGTAGAACACGACAATAGCTAAACCATGTGGTAAACCTTGAAAAATAAAAAAAATATAATTTTTGGAGATTTTTTTTTTTTTAGTTTATTGGGGTTTAACAAACAGTTTCACAATGTGCTTAATAAACAGTTTAACTTACATAAGAAAATTAGTAAATGTGGAACCAACATCGTTAACCACTGATTACACATAGAAATGGGAATATTTTAAGGTTAAATACAAAGTTTTATATGTTTTATCTTATGTTAAGGTTATTTAATTAGGCATAGTGTCGATCTCATTTAACTTCTTTACAATTAATCTCTTAAAAGAGCCAATACTCGTAACAAAAATATCTATATCCTGAAAATATTTATTATAAGTGTCAGCCATCCGAGATATGGGTAGACGTTTGCCTGCATTTGTTCGCGATGTGCTTGTTACAAAAAGTTTAGTAGTTCGGCAGGCACGTCTTTGCGGTCTGACTGGCACATGGTAACTTATTTTATTCACAATGTCATTGCAATCATATTGATTGTGACAAAAGTCATACAACAACTTTGCCTGAGACTGTAGTCTCCTAGATTTAAGATAAAGTAATTTATACTTTTTCAAAAGTACCGGATATGATAAACGACTTCGAAAACACTTGAATTGCATATACCGTAAGAACTTTTTTTGTACTTTTTCGAGTTGGTCTGAATATTTATTATAATAAGGGTCCCATATGGAAGTGGCATACTCTAACTGTGAACGAATAAGTGATTTATATAAATGTATAAAAGTAGTGGGGAGTTTAAAATCTTTGCTGGCTCGGACAACAAAGCCGAACATTTTATAAGCTTTGTTGCAAATTTTTTCGATGTGTACATCAAAAGTCAGTTTAGCGTCTATTATAACACCTAAATCTCTAATACTTTGTACCCTCTCAAGATAAGTATTACACAAGGAATAATTATAAGTAAATAATGATTTCTTTTTTGTAAAAGATATACATTTACATTTATCTAGACTTAGACTAAGTTTATTGTTATTACAATATGCTGTTAATCGGTTCAGATCGTCTTGAATTTTATTTTGGTCATTAACATTTTCTATAGTACGATAAACTTTTAGGTCATCAGCATATAACAAAAATTTACTATTTTTAAAACATTCGTTAATGTCATTGATGTAAATAACAAAGAGCAAGGGTCCGATTATCGACCCCTGGGGTACACCAGAAGTTACCGTAATAATTTCAGACTCATGACCCTTAATTACTATCTTTTGGGTCCTATTACTTATGTAAGACTTGAACCATCTCCAGAGATTTCCCCGAATACCATTAAAAGCAATTTTTTGTAGCAAAATTTTGTGGTCCACGCGATCGAATGCTTTTTTGAAATCTGTATACACAGCATCTGTTTGTTTATTTGCATCTATATTTTCAAATAATTCGGCTGCATATACCATGAGATTGGTAGTTGTTGAACGTTTGGCGACAAAACCGTGTTGTTGTGGAAGTATACTACTATGAAGAAGAGAGTACAAGATGCTGTGTATAAGTCTCTCAAGAAGCTTCGCTAAGACAGATAAAATCGAGATAGGACGATAATTGGCTACATCCGTCTTTGAACCTCCCTTGTGCACTGGAGTAATCCTTGCAGACTTCCACACTTTTGGGCACACACCCTCCTCGAGACATTTATTGAAAATTATATGTATTGGTTTGTATATGGTCAAAGCCGTGTTCTTGAAAAATACTGACGGTAAATTGTCCGTGCCCGACGCCTTAGTACAATCCAATGACTTTAGCTCATTTAATATACTGTTGGTTGATAAGTTTATATTACTAATTAGAGTATCTGTGCAGGTTTTTAAGTCTAAGTCGCTTATGTCACTGATGTTATAAGAATCGGTAACCTCAGAAGGTTGAAATACGGACTGGAAAAAGGTTGAAAACAAATTACATATTTCACTTGGGCTGTCAGCTTTTAAACCAAGGTAATGCATGCTACTAGGGATATCAGATTGATTTTTTCGATTGCTAATATAGTTCCAGAAATATTTAATATTGTCTCTAATGCTGTCTTCCACGCTCTTCATATATGAATCATAACATTTTTTTGCTTCTTTTTTAAATCTAGTTCTGTACTTGGAAAAGTCTAAATAGTCACTTTGGTTTTTGTACTGTTTTCA
The DNA here is from genome assembly GCA_943789525.1 of Agriphila geniculea. NCBI lineage: Eukaryota > Metazoa > Arthropoda > Insecta > Lepidoptera > Crambidae > Agriphila > Agriphila geniculea. The sequence continues at coordinate 15,061,462 of OX038887.1, read as the reverse complement.
TTTTATCCATGCTGCATTCTTGTTTCTAAAAATATGTCTCAAAGAAGAGTTGAACCAAATAGGAAAACCTGAGTTGGAGCTAGAGACTTTTGATGGAATATGCTTCCGAACAATCGCATAAATTTGTTCATAGAAAATATCAACGCTCTGTTCCGCACCAACACTTTGAAACAGTTTGTCCCAGTCCAGTTCCAATATATCCCTATTAATTTCCTCATAATTTGCGCTTTTAAAACAAAATGACATATGTACCTTTTGGCGCAGATTCTTGCTTACTTGATTAACCGGCAACAGAATATAAAATGGTGGGTGTTGGGGGTCTATTGGAACTAGTGTAATAGGCGTAGCAAAAGCTCTGCTATTTAATTCATTTGTAAAACATAGGTCCAGCAGCCGATTATTATTATTTTTGAAAATATTATTTTGAACACAGTTAAATACAGACATAAAATTTAAGACATAAGTATGAGGTGGTCTTTGAGCACTTTCCTGAGCAGGTTTCGCTAGACAGCCATCAATTTGCCATTCGAGATAGGGTAAGTTATAGTCTCCGATTATGCAAAAATTAACGATGCCCTTCATTTGAATATATTCTCTTAAGGTATCAAAATACGTAAGGTAAGTATTTGAATTTGTTTTCGGGGGAATATATGCAGCACCAATAAGATACGGGTCGTTGCTTTTCCCTATATATACTTGTATTAACAAATGATCGATTATCGATGGAAAATCGAGAGGGGCGTCGGGGGGCTCCGATAGGCAGAGCACGGCGCGGTGCGAGCGCAACACGCCTATTAATGTTCCGCCGCCATCACGTCGATCAGTCGCAATTCGGTTGCGGTCGCAACGGTACACTACGTATCGGGAGTCCACGAACTCATTATTTACTATATCGGAATGCAACCATGTTTCGGTTAGTATAATTATATCATAGGTGTGCGCTAGGATATTCATATAAATTGTGTTTAGCTTTGTTCTCAGACCACGGCAGTTTTGGTAATAAATAGATAAAACTTTATCATCAGCATTGTTGAATTTTAAAACCAACCATTAACAGTTTTACTGTGATTACTGTTTCTGAAAGGCAAGCCAGACTAATCGTTGACTTATGTACTGGGACGCTTAAACTGACATTTGTGGTACTAAAGTTGTTTGCATTTTTAGACCAAGTCACAGTAGTGCTATAGTGAATAAAGTGAGCCGAGATATTTAAAAATGTGATGGATAAGTACTTGTTGTATGGTCTGTGGATGGAATAAATATTTAGAGCAATATGACGCAGAGTACACCATTCCAATGGGGACATGCAATAGTCAGTATTAATGAATGCCGATAAAAATATTGAACATTTATTTTTTATAAATATAAATAAAAGATACCTGTTGTTTTTTGACGACAGGAGGTGAAGTAAATTAGCTTTCAGATATTTCGCTTTTGAGGTTGTTGTAATGACTTTTCCCAGACAATACATAATACACATACTTATACAACATATTAGATCATTCATGTATAGAAATAAGACATTCTCGTTATTAGTAGGTGAGTTATGGTAAATAAAAAATACTTTCTTACAACTACATTTGGAAGTTATTGTTATAAGTTTACCCACACAGAATATTACACATTTACATACATTGTACCAATGCAAATGATACATTGCATATTGAAACGATTTACACATGATTAAGGCTACAAAAATTAAGACGCATCTATGAGAATCATTATTATTATTATTACCACATGCATGCAATAGGCTATAAAAAGTGATAAGAGATAAAAAGTAGGACATGGGCAGGCTATTTAATTTTGACCAAATCTTGTTCCGAGCGTACCGCCAGCACAGGTGCCGTATCAGACTTGCGAATGAGAATAACACCATGCTTAATCCATGTATATTTGTAACCTTGCTCTTTTGCTCTATTGCGGCATTCTCGAAACAAGATCTTGTTTTTAATGGTTAAATGTTCGTTGATGTAAACTCTCTGAGACGTTCCGGTCATTCCCAGCTGCTCCGTGTTGAGAGATCTGGTAGAACGGCTTGCAGCAATGACGTTGTCACGTAGTACTCTGGTAGATAACTTAACAATAATATTTTTGGGACGTTTGTCATTTTGGTCAGCATGGGGTACACGGTGAACCGCCACAATATCCGCCGCCTGTATTTGTTGTTTTAAGGCCGAGCCGATGTTCATGACTATGTTTATGAGGTTCTCGTTACGCCTATCAGGTAGATTGGTTATTTCCAGGTTGCATTCTCGAGCCTGTTGTTCCATAGTGGCTAGTTTGTTTTCCAGTACAAGGAAGTGTTGAGATAGGCCACAGGTCTGCTGAACTTGACTTTTTAACGTTTGTAATTGCTTGTCAAATATGTCCTGACGTGAGTCAGCCATATTTAAAGATTTTTCCATCTCTGTGAGGCGATTATTAATATCCGTAAGCGATTTTTTAAGCGAGATATACAAATATAGGTTACGGCGTGTTGCGATCTGTAAAACTTGGATTAAAGTATCTATAATTTCGTAATAAATAATCATATCACAACGGCAAATGGTAACCTTTTTAGTGATTTAAATGTTCTACGGGCTACTGTACTATATTGTTATCCAGTCTAAAAATGCAAACTCTCTACTCAATCGAATAAACGTCAAAAATAAACAAGCTACGACTTCGTGGAAATTATTTCTGACAGGTTTCCATAAACTCTTGCGTACATGACGCCAGTTGCGGGCGGTTCCATTGATGACGTCATTACCTGCTAACAGTGAATGGGCGGGTGTGTGTGGTGGGGGATCCGTGCGCGGCCGTGCGCCCTGCGCCCGCGTGCTCCCACCGACCACCTACGGGCGCTCCGCCCCTCTGTAACCACATCACAAGGTATTGGGATTGCGAAAATCATGTAGATTGAGCTTATTGAAAGCTAACAGCCCCCGAGTCAAATGGCTGACTTTCTATTCGCTCGCTAACTTTAAAACAAGACGACTTAAGACACATGTCGCTAACATTATGTAAGTCACTGATATTGTTGTATAGTATGGAATCGATAAGGTTACGTTACGACCTTCGATCTTCTACCTCCCAGCAATGTCCAGTAATGTTTGGACAGAGTCATTCGAAGCATAATATGGTGAAATTCAACCCATGTGCCACATTTCAGCTTTGATATTGTACGACGTGCAATATCCTCAGGAATAAATGATCGAATGTTACGACACGTAATTTTATAATTTATTGCGTATGTTTAAGCTTTTTTTTAGCGTATGAATAGAAAGTTGAACATTTGACTAGACGCTCTGTGTATTAACGTACTACGCTTATGGCCAGTTTCACAGATTTCGGATTTGTTTTATTTATCATAATTATTAATTATCACATATTACAATAATGATAATTTAAGACAAATTCTGTTCCTTTTTATAATTAAACCAAAAGATAAGTAAGAAATAAGTTATAAAAAACTGGTCAAGTGCGAGTCGGACACGCGCACGAAGGGTTCCGTACCAAAGACGGCAAAAAATCACGTTTTTTGTATGCTAGCCCCACTCAAATATTTATTTTATTCTGTTTTTAGTATTTGTTGTTATAGCGGCTACAGAAATACATCATCTGTGAAAATTTCAACTGTTTAGCTATCACGGTTCATGAGATACAGCCTGGTGACAGACAGACAGCGGAGTCTTAGTAATAGGGTCCTGTTTTTACCCTTTAGGTACGGAACCCTAAAAAATGATACATCATTGGAAAGGTCATTAAAGTCTAAAACTGTCTATGGGAGTTGATCTCCCCCCCCTCTAAAGTTGAATAATATATCATTATAAAGGTCTTCTTAAGACAAATATTGACTTCTAACACATTTTATATCAATTTAGTATTTTCGGATTTATAAATCATTTAAGTTGTAAAATTATTGATTTCAGAGCGTTTTAAACAACTCTATACTAATAGTTGACGTTTGCTGTCATACCTTTCCATTGACTCATTGCTAGAGGAGGCCTAGACCCCCTGTTTATCGAAACTTACAAGTCTTGTACTTATATAATATATAACACTAGCGGCCGCCCGCGGTTTCACCCGCGTGGTTCCAGTTCACGTGGGAATATCGGGATAAAAAGTATCCTATGTTTTAATCCAGGCTGTCTACTATCTGTGTGCCAAATTTCAACCAAATCCGTTCAGTAGTTTTTGCGTGATTGAGGAACAAACATCCAAACCCACAAACTTTTACATTTATAGTATTAGTAGGATATAATATGCAAGCATTTTTTATAAGAAAATCATTCACTTCTCAAGCTTACGCGCTCACTAGACATGAAATAAAACAATTTTTAACGGATACCTGCGCGAAACGTCGGGAAAACCAAAAATCAAACCAAAATACCAACTAATTACCAAAGTACTTTCAATAAAACCGCGCTAGTATCCGTTAAAAATTGTTTTATTTCAAGAAAATCATTATTCCACAAATTCTTTTATCAGAACACGTTAAATTACACGTTACACATGTGATTATTTATTTAACTAATATGTTTTCAGCCTTCTATTAGTAATTTCGTTAGTAAAAAAATCATAACTTGCAAAAAAATACTTACAACTTGTAAAAAATTCTATGGAAAATCCTGACTATTTATGAAGGTGTACGCGCCACTCTCCATTCCGTCTAACAATTTTTACAAGGGTCTCGTAATTTATATGAACTTGTAAAATTTTTCTTGTAAAGAATACTTGTAGGCTTGTAAGTTTTGATAAACAGGGCAGGGTTAGCCATAGCTGTCGAATGAAAATGAGTTAGTGAAGAACGCTCGACATCCTTTGAGGAAATTCAATTTTACAGAAGGGGTGTGGTCAAAGCAGGCACCTGAATTGCAAATGTCTGTAATGTTACTATAAATTTTTCAGTGAACATTTTAACGACGAGCGATTGTTTTGAATAGTTTTTATAAAGATTGGTCGTGATGAGTCGAGATTTTAAATAAAATGAAAAGGTTTCTCAAACTATTTCACTAATTTTAATTTTGACACTATAAAGTTACTGCACACTTCTGGAATATTAATTTTGAAATCTATTGTCCATTTATAGAGAGCCTTTTAAAATTAGACAATAATAAAATATTGTTGTCTAACAATTGAAAATTAAGAGAGTAATAACCTATCAATCAAGATAAATAAATGAAAGAGATAATAAATTATAAGAATAAATTGCCTATAAAGAATATACATTCTCCTCTCAAACATACGCGATCTCTAGACATGAAAAAAAACACCTTTTAATGGATAGGTACTAGCGCGGTTTTATTAAAAGTACTTTGGTAATTAGTTGGTATTTGGTTTAATTTATGATTTTCCCGACGTTTCGGTACCTTTGCAGCTGCCGTGGTTACGGAAGACTCTTGATTTTATGTCTCAGTTTCAATGAAACCGCGCTAGTATTCGTTAAAAAGTTTTTTGTTACATGCCTATGAAGCAGCTTATTTCCGAAGATAGTTATTTTATTTTGATTTTTTCACCTGTCGTCCACGCGTGCAGTGTGGCTGCGGCTACCAAGGAGATGAAAATCACCACTGTGTGTTCGCTGATCGGGACAGCCAGCAAATTGGCAAGATTTTTCATGACCGACCTGTAACAAAAAAAAAACATAAAAATCATAAAAGCCCTGATATTTTTTTAGACAAATGAATAACGCTGAGAAAATCAACAACCAACGAAAAACAATGAAACTAAATAGTATATAACGAGAAATTTTGTGTAAACAAAATCAAATTCTAAAATTCTATATTCATATAAACTTAGAATTTATTTTCCTACCGCCTTTCGAGACTTTTTTACAATCTAGATGTGTGTGTTACAATTTTACAATTGCCTATATTTCAAATTATTTTAGATAATTTCGAGGTTTATTGACATCAAATAACACTTTTCTAAATGCCTGTTTTATACAAAAAGACATGTAGTCTATTTGAAGACATTCAAGTCTTTAGAAAAATGTAATAGAAAAAAGAGTTTCCTCTGTTCGGTTATGAAGCAATATTTAAAGGGATGAGTGAACAACGGTATTGGGTAACTAAAAAAAGTTCAAAATGAGTTGAGTGTTTGAAAATTATGTTAAAGCCTGAAATGTATGCATTTTTGTCAGTTAACACCTTTGCAAAATATAGACCCTACTATATTTTTGACACGAATCAAAATTTGCGTGTTTTGACCTCATCAGTCGATTTATCATCTCTTTAACTCTATGTTCATGCAAATAAGTAGATTTTTTCAGTTTTGTCAGATAACACCTTTGTCCACTCACCCCTTCAATTGTTACCGTATGTAGTGCGTTGTCAAGGGGTTTGTCTAGAGGGCGCGCGGGGTGGTCGCCGCGTCGCCCGCAGGCCGCGCGCGCTCCTCTCTCCGGCTGCGGCGCCCGCGCAACATCTGCCTCAGCGCAATGGTCGCGCCTGTAACAATCAACAAGTAAATATTAATTATTTTCAATTGAAATTAAACTACAAAATATTAATTTATAGCCAAAGCCTATACGTTTAACCAAAGCCATCTAAGTTTACACAACGTCGTGGTTTACACATCGACGTGGTGTAAACTACCACAAACTCCCAGGGTCTTAAGCTAGGGTTTCCTAGGATGACGGTGCTGTCATAATTACGGCCGTAATTTAGCGGCGTAGAACGTTGTCTATGTAAACAATACGGCACGTCGCTGTTCTACGCCGGCGCGCCGTACTGTTTACATAGACAACGTTCTACGCCGCTAAATTACGGCCGTAATATGACGGCACCCTCATCCTAGGAAACCCTAGCTTAAGACAACAACAACAACAGTTATTTTTCTCTACATTGACTTTACCGACGATCGAACCCGGGACATCTTGAAAAAAAAACTTTATTACTAATTAACTCATCGGTAACTTAGCGCATTTCAATAAGGGAAGAAAATACTTATTTATGATATACTTTTAATTTTTATATTATTTTGTAGGTAAAAGTCAGATAACTATCGTAAAATAAAATTAATGTCCTTTGGTTTCGAGGACTTAAAATAATGAATGAGGTAAAATAAATATATTTTAAATAATTTCATGATCATGAGATACGCTATCTTAACGTGGGACGATGTATTTGCATGAACTTTGTAGAATCTAGCTTAAGCTAAAATACTCAACCTGGCATATGGATAAGCGTAAACTATGCTAAATATTCACTAATAGTGGAAGCTCAAAGCATGTTAATAAATTAATATTCTGGCTTTGTTGTGGCAAACTAAACAGATAATGGGAGCAAAATTCTAAATGCGCTTCCAATATTGCCACTCTTGAACATACCAGAGCACATATATAACCTAACTGAAGCGATAATATTGTCACTTTATATTTAATAAAACGAATAATACTTAGAACGAAACGAAAATTTAATAAAAATTTTGACACAATAAGTATTAATAGCTAAGCTCTTTTGAAAAACTAAAGAATGTTACAATGTTATTCTTACATGTTCATCTTCATTCATCATTAATAAAATTGCGAAAATAATTATAATTCACATCAGTAATACCTTTTTAAATACTGCAAACATGCTGCAAACACATTCTGTAATCTGTAACATCATTTTCGTAATGCAATAGCGAATGTAAAATTATCATAATTTACCTATACTGGTCACAGTCATCTTTAATTGGTTAAATTAAATGAGTTTATTTGTTAATCTAATCTAAGAATGGAATCGTACTATTAATTGTATTATCTGGAAGTATTTTAAGGAATTTTAAAATGTGAAAACTGTGATATCAGCAACTTCAGATTATTTTTCGGTCGAACAAAGGCAATGTTCCATTTGGACTGGAACTTTGGATACGTCATGGCTTTTTCCGCTCTATTTTCTTATTTCATTCTCCACGACGATTCTTATTTCATTCTCTCATTGAAGACCGACAAAACAAACGTCGTTTCTTGCAGTACCGACAGTGAATACTTATTTGAAGTTGTTCGCATCCTCCCACGTATCTTCGACAACAACTCATAAAAGTGCTCTTAACAATATTGCCTATTCAGCCAGTCTGATATGGATTTTAAAATGGAGCCAGTTGAATAACTCTACTCTCGCAATCTCGAGCCGTGACCATTCAGCGGGGATGACACGGTACCATTTTCTTGTTCGCTTACAATATGGAAATATCAGTGACGGCGCGTCGCCGCACTGTCTGCGCCGGCTCTTTTCAGCCGTCTGGTGCGGTTTAACGTCCTCCGCTGAAAACTCTTAGCGGTTTTCTTTAATAGATAGTGACCAGTGACTTTTGGTATTTTCTATTTTTTAAATATTCGATCCAAAGTGGAGACTTTTATCCCTTTTAAGATCCCCTTTCACCAATTAATTCAAGAACATTAAGTTGTGTTAATTTTTGAAGTAGTTAATCCAAAAATGAAAAAGAACAACAATTTGTGGAAATTAACTCGAGGTACTACAGTCGAATTTAATAATATATATACGCACATTTGACATATCATAACGAGTTTACTTAACTGGATGTTAAAGGCATGCCGATCAGAATTCTATTCATTGCAGTAGTATTAGACAGTTGTTGCAATTGGACTACATCACATTTAGCGGAATCGAGGCCCAGTTCACCTTTATACATTATGCTTCAGTCCTATCAAATTATTTAAAGTGGAAGAAACTCTGTAATATGAAAGTAATGTTTTGGAATTAAACTAAAGATGGTTCTTCGTAATTTCATAATTGTTAAAAGTTTATTAATGGGTGATGTTCTTATACAGCCGAAAGATGTGATAATTTATTTACTTTATTATTTCTGCAGAAAAATGTAATCTGGAACTCCAAGGACATCAAAGGAAAATGTCGAAACACATTTCCCTTTCTCTCAAAAAGCATATAAGATATCACCCGTTTTCGTACGAAGTCGATTTTACCGTGATTGCGTAGAGAACATTCACTCTCCTATACGACGTTTACAATGTAACCTTCTTTGCCCCTCTAATGCGGAACTAAATATTAACTAACTGACCTTTTACAACCATCCATGACGTCATTCAAGCCTACGGAGTATTAAAAGTCTCATGATTTCTATCACTTCATAAATGTTAGGCGTATAATTAATTGATGTGTTAAATATTTAATGCAAGATTACGACTAATTCAGTTTGAAGTGGCCTTTTTATAACACAGAGGAATAAAAATATTAAATCTAAGAGTAAGATTAAATAGAACTTGTTAGGTACTTCAAAAGAAACGATAAAGTACATTCCATTCCCACCGTGAAATCTTATTTCCTTCGTGTCAAAGTACAACTTTTAAAACAAATTGCTTTACATTGAAAAAGTTTCCGAGATTGAGTGGCAGACCAGCGGTTGTTCCATTTTAGCCTCAGCGCGGCAGACTATTCAGATCTGAATGAAAATGGAGGCTCAACTTGTGTTTAATTCATTGGAAAGACAAAATTTCTAAATGTGGAAAAGAAACATTATATTTAATCTAGATTAAAAGGTATTGTACTTTTTTTATAAATTAGAAATGATAATGTCTTGTTATTATGTGTTGGAAAGCAACACGTTTTCTATAATAAGATTTTCCTTTAATGAAAATATCAAAAGAAGGATTTCTATTGAATCGTTACTCACTACTTTGAGTTCCAATAGAAATAAGTATAAGTTCTTCTTCAGTGAGAGTTGAATAACCTAGACGACTGGCAATACTTGATAATTTAATATCGCGTAGTATTATTGCAGTTGTGTTTTTATTACAACGATAAATTTTATCGTTTCAAAAATACATGCTTCATTTTTGAAGCGTGTATTTTCGTGGTTTCGCAGTAAAATCCACTTGGAGATGTACTAAAATATCTTTTGTAAAAGTTATTAGATTTTTGTGAAGATACCTATACCTACCAAAACTCAGTTTGTTAAATTATTACCTATGAAAACATTTTAATTTTCGTTCACTTCAACGCCCGAAAAATGAGACACAGTTAAAGCTTTCCGAATGACTTCGTCATTTTCTTAAATTTGACGCTTTCCTAACTTTTTGCGGCAGCACGGGCATTGAAGAATTGAGGCTGCCTTGGTGATTGAACTGCAAACACAACAATTAATATATATTTCAACTTAGTTAATTTCTGACCTTAGTATTTTTGAACCATAAAGTGGCGTTCTAATTCCATCCTGCAAGTTTTAGAGGTGGGTGTATCGATTTCCCGCGCCACGACGAAGATACCCGGGGTCAACGCTCACGGCACTGCTGGCTTTGCAGAGGTCGACGGAACAAAGCTGATGTTTCACAACCATTGACTTATTACCTTAGGTATTATGTTCACAACACTATATACGAAGCTCAGTGGCGCAGTGTTTTAGCACCTGGCCCTGCGATAGCGAAAGTACAACTGTTGCAAGGGTCGGTCATAGGATGGGCGACCAAAAATTTATTATCTTGAGCTCCTCCGTGCTTCGGAAGGCACGTTAAGCAGTCGATCCCGACTGAATTTGCAGTCGTTAACACCCACCTATCCGCATCGGGCCCGCGACTACAGAAACTGAAGCCGACTATACGAAACCGGGTTTTTGTCCAGTGACGGCAGTGACAACATCGCTCAAAGGGTACTCGTTTAAATGCTAAGTAGAAGCAGTTTCAAAGTTTAATCAAAACAGTTTTCCTGGGAAACATGGGATTATTGTCGTAGGACAGAAGTACATACATTTTAATATTTGATTGGTCTAACGATTTTGTTACTTACCAAATGACAAAATTATAAATTTTCTTTTATCAGAACAAATTGCCGTATTTACTCCTAGCTCAATAAATTAACAAGAGATTTTCTATCAAATGTAATTCTGTTTGTTTCTAATACATTAGATTAGCGCATATATATGAATATGGCGTAGATTACTATGCGCAACCTGATTATTTAACGAAATTCTTTATGAAAGTCACTATGGTTCAACAAAAAGTTTAGAAATCCATTATTGTGTGGGAAAACTGCGAAGTTTGCTAAATCTACTAGTTTGTTTTTGGCCAACAAAATGAACGAAAATAGAGGAGTCGGCAATAATAAAATAACGCTATCAGACGTCGCAGACTACCCCGTCTCGCAACCACTGAGCTCTAATAATTCTTTGTTGCGTTTTCGTTTGGGGAGTTTTATTGTTCGCTCACTAAATCTTTTGTGCGTGGTGCCGATAAGGAAATAAATGGTGGACAGACACTAACTGACATAATATTGAACATCAAAAGCTCAGTTCACAGTAGCAGAAAATACAAGTGCGCAAAAAATATATGGTAATGATTTTGTACAACTGAAAACACCCAAGTTGCTTCTTGAAGCGGAAAGCACAGTGTTAATATGTTTTATTATTTTTTGCTTATGCTGAAAGAGATTGGTTATCTCTTCTAATTTGATAGCTAAAGTGACAGTATCAAAATACAAGATCGTCTGTACAAATAAATCGTCGTCATATTACATACATGAGAGGGCGCTACCGCTGCTGCCGCGGGAATTGAGGCGTTGCGCATTTACAGAAAGTTTTCTTCACTTTCCACCCCCTATTGATTTCACTCAAGTTCACCTTTCTTTTATGCCTAGGATTAGGGTTTTAGTTGATTTAATATTGTTTAGTTGAGGAGCTCGGTGGCACAGTGGTTTAGCGCCTGGCCCAGCGATTGCGGAGAACAAGCAACTTTCGCAAGGGTCGGTCATGGGATGGGTGCCCAAAAATGTATTATCTCGAGCTCCTTCGTACTTCGGAAGCCACGTAAAAGGTCCCGGCTGCATTTGCAGTCTTTAATACCCAGCAATCCGCATTGGGCCCGCGTGGTGGGTTATGGCCAGTCCTCCTCATCCATCCATAAGAAAGGCCTATGCCCCTGCAGTGGGGACATTAAAATGGCTGATGGACAATACTGTTTAGAGTAAATTTAACGTCAAAGATATGTCTAATAATATTAATCAGTCATTAAAAAATTCTTACAAGATGAGACTCAAAGAACATTTTCTTCTGTTTCTAAAAGCATTTGTATTATTTGTCTAATGAAAGTCAATAAAAATATGACAGAATAGCAAGATAAAGTTGGCTGATTCACAAATTGTCTACCAGCTAGTCGGCGCAATGAACTACTACTTGCTGAAAAACTTATTTTAAGTGATAAAATTCAAAGTTGAGCATTTTAATATACTAATAATTCGACATAATCCGTCGGCGAATGCGCTAGTTAATGGCTTCGTTCGTTAGAATTCAACTTATTCAACAATGCGATCTGCAACTGCCATTCTATTATTTTCCAAATCATCCTGCACCTTCAATTCCGTACACAATTGCATAGAAATGAAAATTAAATTATTATTTATTATTTATGTTTACTATTCCGACCGTGCTTAGTTAACGAAGCCAAACGGATATACGTAACTACATATTTTATGGGTGTTGTTTCAATGGTTAGTAAAATGGACGTATAATTATTGGTGAGCGGAAAAATATATTCGGTCAGCCAAAATGTTATAGTTGGCTAGCAATAATTTCTAAATCAATCAGTAGACTGCTCTATATTTTTTGCATCCAATGACCTACATTTAATTAAATTTTAGTGAGCAAGTTAGTGACACACGTTTAATAAAATTTTGGTAAGCCACGTTTAAGAAAATAAATAAAACCGGTCAAGAGCGAGTCGGACTCGCGCACCGAGGGTTCCGTACCATCATAATTGCACCATTAAACCACACTGCAGTGTAGAATAATAAAATTAGTATTGCAGTTTTAGGTCAGCGCCATATCTTAACCGATAGTGGAACTAATGTTAACTTTTTTAGAAATTTGATAATTTCCTAAAAATTATGCTATATTGAGACATCGTTTTATTTTTCCCGTAATCTTTATTTAAAGTGCTATCACATAGAATTATTTCAGATTTTTCTCTTTGCAAACTTCGGAGATAAGGGGGGGAACGGTATTTTTTACATTTTTATCATAAGTAAAAAACTATGCCACATAAGAAAAAAAGAAAAAATGATTGAAAACGTGCAAACGGCGCTCTTTCATATGATACCCCACATGCCCTAGTAGGCCCACTTAAAAATTTTAAGACCTTCAGTCCCTGTTGTAAAAAAGATATTTATGTTTTTATTTATTTCTTATTTGCAAAATAGTTGGGCAAATGTCATCTTAATCTATTCCAAATTTCAAGTTGATACCATTAGTAGTTCTCAAGACACCATAAGGGTTCCTTTTTTACCACTTTGGTATGGAACCCTAAAAACCAATTCTTCAGACGCAAGAAACAAGCTAACCATAAATAATGCGGTGCTTTTTGTCTTATGCCAAAGTAGAGAGGTTCTTCACCCTTATTATCCTAAAATAGTGGTTGATAGTAAATCACCGATCGAATTGGGCCAGCGCTGTGAGGTCAATGACCTGTAGTAATATATTTTAAGTGAGCACTAGCGCAGACGTAGTCGCTGCTACCGCGACCCCACTCAAGCGCGAGAGAATATTAACTACATCCTTGGTTTTACCACTTTACCCTCAGCCTTCAAGTATTTATAAGATGAGATTACTTATTTTCAAAATGTGCATTCAAAATATAAGATTTGTGAGTATAAAAAAACTAATAAAAAAAAATTGATTTACAATACCGAACTACGACCAGATCTAGCATTTAATGTTATTTGACAAAAATCTCTACTTTAGTAATAGCACGTAGCATATTGAATAGGTATTTTTTAGGTAAGGTAAACATATCTAAGTGAATTTATGTCTCCTTAATTCTAGACTCAACCACAGAATAAATATAAAGTACAACACTCAACTCTGTAACTGTATATATAGAATGTAGTACCTAAAAGGGACCTAACTTAGCTCGCAAAAACAGCTCGCTTACCTGCGCTCTACCATCGAATCTGTAAAAAAACTCACTTTCATAAACTTAGATTGTCATTTGTTCGACATTCATTTCTAAGAAATACCAACATGTAATTTATTCCCTATGCTCAGTTAAGAAATACTAGAACGGACGGTTACCTTAGCTCAAGCGACGTTTAAGCCCAAGATGCCGATATTACGGCTCATATGTTTTGTGCGGCTCGCAGCGACAATCGGCTTACACGACGAGGGCTGACAGAGAAACGGTTAGTTGCGAGGCGAATGTTTTGTATATTGTGTGCACTAAGCTTACAAATCTGACGGGATACATGAGTATTATAAATGAAGTAGTAAGAATAATATTAATTAACGGAGAAAATATTATAGATCCGTATTTAAGGGCATTTCGGGTTACTATGTTTTGCACATTGTACGCACGCAGCAGCACCCACCGAAAACGCTCTATACAAAAAGGTCAACATTTGTGACGTCACTTATGTCACGTTTCAGTGCATTAGTATGGAGTTAGCCAGGAATTTTCAAATATCTCCCTAAATATTGCGTTTAAGTACATAATATGTGTCATACAAAATATTATTTCTTATTTGATGTTCTATCCGACTGTTAAGTGCATTATATCCGAAAATGAAAAAAAATTTCGTTATTTTCCCTTGTGTGATAAAACTAAAGTAATACATTTTATTTTTTATTTTTCTGTTCCATCATGTTTTTATACATGTCCGCAGCGATCAAACTCAAATTTATCAAAATCGGTGACTTATGCATGTTCCCTATTCATCGCATATAGCGTGACCCCTTTCTACCTGTACTCAAGCAGAGATTTGAGTTTGAGTTTAATTCTATAATACGAGCCTAAAACTTATGATTTCCATATTTTTTGTTTAGATCTTTAGTTAAAAAAATAAGAAAAACGCAGCGACATCCCTCAATAAAGTGCATTAGGAGCGTTTTACTTGTATTGTAATGCGTAACTTAACACCGCCCCGCCGTGGTAACTTGATTTGTGGTGCAAAGCCCCCCCTAACCGGGGTGAACGCTCACTGATGCCGATCAATCATTATAAATCATGTTTCCAATGAATTGTGAAACTAAAGTCTTAAAATTTTACTGCAGTAATTTCGTAAAGCTAGGGTTTCCTAAGAAAGCTGTGCCGTCACATAGCGGCCGTAATTTTACGGGCGTAAAAAGACTATTTGACTTTACGGATTCCAGCACCGCTCTCTAGGAAACCGCGCCGTATTGTTTACATAGCCAACGTTCTATGCCGCTAATTACGGCCATAATATGATGGCACCGTCATCCTAGGAAACTCTAGCTTAAATAAGGAGATTTTTTTTTTGTAAACTTGTGTCGATATCTAGTAAACTCTATACACATTCTAGGTACAAGTATTTTCTGGAAGAAGGTATTAGGAATACCTACAGAACGTGAAATACTTACGTTTAAACAAAAATGTACAGTCATGCATAAAAACGGCAATAAATTAAAAAAAAAACTCATGAAATAGAAATACAAGAAAATATTCCGGGTTATTATGATAAACGACATCAATTAGACGAAAAGGATGTGTTTTCTTGGAGTGAATATAATACCTAAGTATATCCAAAATTTTCTAGTAAAACCTAAGGCTTACCAACTCTTAATGGTAAAAGTCCGAACTGGAGGCCTATTTTATAACTCAACTGACAACTTCAAATGATCTTCACTGATCTAAGTTTCAAGTACATGCTTGATTTTTGAAGAGAGTCATAACATTGATTTTTACTGTAATAATAATAATAATAATAAAAATATGCTTGTATAAAAGTATGTGTTTTAAAAAGTAATGTGGACTGGACTGAAAAAGTAATGCGGACTGGACTGGACTGTAGCAGCTTACAACTTAGATCAGTGATGATCATTTTAAGCTGTCAGTTGAGTTACAAAATAAGCCTACTGTTCTGTGATCGTAGTTCGTTTCGAGTTTTTACCACTATTTGTACTTGGTGAATCTTAGATATCATCTCAGAGACACGATAAATGCTATAAAAGGTTTGTTTTAAAGGTGTTTTAAAGTGTCATTTTACTTATTATGAAATATTTTAAATTATTTAAGGTTTTTACTGAATGCACTGTTTTATTAAAAAAAACTAACATTTAACTAATGACGGTTGGTAAATGTTAGTATTTTTAACCTAGCATGTGCCAAACTGCAATGGTAAAAGCCCGGACTTTTTTTATAAGATCCTTACATTTACCAACTAATTTTGGTAAACCCTGAGATTGTTTAGTAAAACCTGAGATTTACCAATATACGGGCTTTTAAACTAACATATCAAAGCTAATGATCTAAGAAATATTAATTTGGTAGTTTAGTTTTTACCTAAGTAAAAAGTTGTCTAAAGCTGCTCCACCCTTCGGAAGTCACGTCATGTCATTAGTTTCAGCACTATACGTACAATGTCTGAACCGCCAATGAGGTTTGAAGGTAATTTGAATTATTTAGGTATATGAAGTTCCTAAAACTAATTCAGAGATTAAGAAGAAAGTTAATTGTAGCTGATAAAACTCTCTGAAATAGACTCATAGGAAAAAATGTGCGTATAATGTCTTTATATGATTCATTAACGTCAATAAACATCATTTACATTTTTTTATTTTAGTTTTTATTTAATTTGTAGACGCAATTAAATATAATTTGTGGATACCGTGCAATCACCGATCCCACGTGTTGGTATTGGTATGCCATAACCATTGGATTTTTGTGAATATTCGATCAATTTTAGAATTTTGATTTTTTGGTGAAAAAGCATATAATTAGTCCATAGCTTCAACTCACTTTAGCGTAACTTAATCATTTAAAAAAATACTTGCACATATAAAAAACCCTGTGAGTATAGGAATACTCACAGGGTGGTGAAGGATCACCACACACTCTGTTGCAGGTGAAAAAATCTATGCTAAATATCGCTACGAGCGTGCTACGCAATATATTCACGCTACGGTTTAGGATAACAGTTTAACTAACGACATAACTACTATAATATAACTGTAACGTGCTAAAAAGTTTGATGTATGGATCATTCAAACTAATAATAAAAAGAAAACCATATTGTTTTCATGTTATTGAAAGTTGGTGAAAAGTAAATAGATTAATGTTTGCAAACACGAAAATTTAATTGGTGAAACTGTGTTCAAAATTTATAATCTTACGCAGACTCAATGAATTATATCAAAACTGGAGCGATACTTGTTTTCTTAGGCCCACATCCCGAAGTTGCCAGGAATCCGGCTTGGAACTAGGTCATGTAGGAGCAAGGCTGCGGCACATTGCTTTGTTACAAGTTATGGACTTTACCGAGCGACGCTGTTACACTTCACGCTAGTTCATAAACACATTTTAGAAGTTATGAAGTGAAATGGAACTTGATATTGTGTTAACATCTTTCAGTTATTATAAGCATCGGAGCGTATGAAAAAAAGGAATAATAGGTTATTGAGCATATTGAATTGTATTTGTTGGCTTTAAAAACAATATGTTTTATAAGTAAGTACAAAATGAACAAATTATTAAGAAGTTTATAATAATTTTACGATGTAATATTTTATTATAAAATGCAGAGTAAAATAATAGTACAGGAAAGTAACCCAAAAATAATTCTCGTTCCAATCTTGCGGTGTACAATGCGGAACACCAAAATGGGAACGCGACGCATTTTCAAGTGACGTAACACCGACAATACTCGTCACTTCGTCTGGATCCACCTGTTACAAACCCAGAGGGCTGAGCTGAGGGCCTATTCTAAAAACCAAATCGCGATAATCGACTCAGCTCAGGAATAGGGACCGAAATTAAATAAAATCGAAAAACAAATCTCGTGATCTGAGGGCACGGTAGTGCACAAGACGAGGAAGCAAAGCGCAAGGGCACTACCTACCTATTCTCGAAGCGCTTCGTCGTTTTTTTGAACCCTCATATCTTAGGTTTGGAGTATACTATAGTATATAGAGTATACTAAAAACTCTACACCTTAGGCAAAATATGTGGCTTGGCCATTTCGCTACATGGAAACCTTTCTAAAAAAACAATAGTTCTTGTAGTAACGAAACGGCCAAGCCGCATATTTTGACTAAGGTGTAGAGTTTTTGAAGTTAGGGCTTGCAGAGTTAGGGCGCGTAGAGTTAGAAGCTTGGCTCTACATGAGGTCTGATAACTTTTTGACAGTGCGAGGTATTGGCAACATTATTCATGAAAATGATTTTGGTGGGATTCTTTTTTCGTAGCAGGCCCCCAAGCGGCCACAAGACCCAAGGTGTCATACATTTTGGTCTTGACCTACTTTTATATTTTGGGTACTTTTCCACCGAATCCCGAGCAAACAAGAATCTCGGATGACATCTAGACAAACTTGCGTTAACTCGTCGAATTTATATTCGGAGAGGAAAGTTAGAAAGTCGTATTGAAGGTAAACAGAGCAGCTGTATTACTGATATGGGAGAAATAAGCTTTCAGTATCAGTTTGCATACGTATGTATAGAGATTTGACTAGAGCAACATGCAGAAGCACTATTCTAAAGTCATTCTAAGTAGAAATATTAAGCCTTTAAAGAGTAAAAGCTAGAATAAGCTTTCACTTTGCTGGAGCTTCTGATTCTTTACAACATAACTACATAACTTTTAAAAAATAAAGATTCACCCGATAATGATTAGTGATGTAAGTTTAGTTTATAGTACGCGAGTGATTTATCTAGAAAAACATGTATGACAGAGCGTAATGCGGGGCAGTGTTCCCGTCTTACTAATACGATAGAATCGCTGCAGTTAGAATAAGGGGATGTGAAAATTTCCAGAGGACCGCATAGGTATTTGTTTAACATCCTACCCGATTAAAAAATACGTCCCCAAAATAACCATTTGAGATGTTAATCGGAGACTATTTTGGTTCACACTGAATGGGTCCTGTTAACCGCAGATGTGGGCCAAGGACGAGCCACGCTCAATAAGGCAATACTCCTGATCAACTGCCGGAAACGTACAAAGGAGCAGCGGGGATAGGATTACCAGTTACATTTAAAAATTACAGACAAAAAGCCTGATATTACAAAAACCGCACAGACAATCTGTCACAATACTTGCAAGTTTATTTCAGTGAGGCAATTGTGCTATTGTTTTTATTTAGTTTATGTTTTAAGACCGGACAAATAAAAAAACCGAGCTACAACTTCTGAACAAATCCAGATGCACGGAAACCCTAAGCGGGAGGACTTTAATCGCGAGCCGAAATGTAGAGTTCACGTTCCATTTTTAAATTTTCAATACAAATGACCAAAACAACTCTGCGCGAGCCGTAATGAGGGCGAACTTTGTAAATTCCTATTAAATGATTAAATAGATACAAGTATATACAAAACACACAATACATTAGACAAATACCTCATTATCCCTAAGAAAAATATAAAATGACTTTGGATTCTGTAAATACCAGTAAAAACGCGTGTCAAAGTGTACCAATTTGAACATTTTTTAATGTTTTATTTCTCTGTGATTAAAATCATTTTTTTTTATTTTCTCTGTATAGAGAACTCCTTGACAATACAAACAATAAGTGAAAAAATAAATATGAGTCGTATTCTTATTTGTTACAGCTGAAACGTTTGTGAAAAACACCTCTGACCATAGACATAGAAAAATTTTCGCTGCGCTCAAGAAGACCAACAAAGCGTGGAAAAGAGAAGTTAATATCATACGGACACGGTCTATGTAAAAAAGAGACAAAGGATCAAGTGACATGTGCCAACATTTTTTACAGTAAGAGCCCTTAGCGTCCCGCCTAGCAAATGAGCAATCACAGTTTGTTTAAAATATTTGTTAATCTTAATTAGAATTTGAAATAAAGGTATCGTGGAGCCATGATGTCTTGTGCTCTAAGTAATTGTGATGTAACAAAAAGAAACAATCCAAGTAATCACACTTTTCACAGGTAAATAAGATATTGCCACACATCTCTAAAACCAAATTTCACTACATTTATGCGTTTATCGACGAAGAAAACAGTATGGAACATAATTAATTAATTTCCTTTGCCATATATAGTCATATTTTATGTATCTAAGTCATATTTTACGTATCTCATATAAAATGTATGTATTAGTTTTCGGATCACCTGTTTATTGACATTGTTGTTCTTTGACATTCTATTTCTATGCCTCTGACAAACCAATTTGAAATTACACTTGAACAGATTGTCTTCGTTTTAAAAAACCTGATAATTTATTATGTTTTTCTCTCTATACGGCACTAATTTAAGAATTTTGCATCCTAAAACTAAAGTTTTTATCAATAGTAATGCTTTCATTCTTTAGATAACTTCATTGGAAAAACGCAAATTTCTTTGAAATGCCGATAAACAGCCTTAAGAAACAACGTTAGTTAAAACAATTCTTATTCCGTTTCATTGCCTTCACATCGTCTCGTGTCGCTTTAGAGGGAAAGGAAAATGATGTTAGTAGGATAACATCGTATTAATTATTTCAAGGAATATCTTTTTGACAACAACAATGCACGCAATCTAATCTATAACTTACACGTAGTTAAAATAAAAATAATAATTGCGATGAACCTTAATTTATTTTAAAATTCATTATTTATTATTTAACCAAGCTCATTTACTCCAAAGTTGAAATAATTTGTAGTCAAAGTAGCGACTCGTATTTGTTAGCAAAAGAGATAGGGGCAGGCGCCGTGAATATTAATAACGAATGACTGAACGGAGCCCAAATCTTGAATGAAAAAAAATGATACCTTTTAAATATGACGGCCATATTTTTTTATAAACCTTCTATTTTAATAAAGTTAATACGATTACTTTACTACTACAAATAGCTTCGGTCAAGCTACTCGCTATGACTGATTCAGTAAACAGACATATTGCGCATACCTTCCAGCAAGCGACGCATTTCTTTTCAATGTCGGTGTAAATGGTATTCACTGCGCAAGTCGTGTAGCTAATCTCTAAGCTTGGCAAATATAGCTCGACATTAGCCTTTCTCTAACTCTTGTAACAGTTTGGCTATTTTTCCAGATGAACTAAAACTTTGAAAGACAAATACGACTAAAGTTTTAAATATGTCATGAATATAATCTTAAGAGAAATATAAATAATAGGGTCAATAAAGTAGGTAGGTCGGCCATTTTATGTAATACTAGCGGCCGCCCGCGACTTCGTCCGCGTGGAAAGTATTTTTGCTATCCCTCGGGAACAATACTTTTTTCGGGATGAAAGGTATCCTATGTCCTTCTCTGTACCCTTGACAACACAGAACAAAGAAAAATTTTTTCCCCCAGTAGAAGTCGCAAGTAGGCGGGACCCGTGTAACCTCAAGTGAGCGTAGCTCCGCATACTTCTGAATTTTGCTATGTCAGTCGTGTGAGCGAACGCCAAGCAAAAACATCTTCAAAAAACATATAAAAACGCCGAGTTGCATTATATAAAAGATCAAAAACAATATCCACATATATCATTTAGCAAACGGGTGCATAAAATATCAGAGGGAAGCTTTATTTAATTTATTTTGATTTTAATTAAAAATTCAACTGAGTTTTTCCTTTTAAATTTCAAAACAATAAATATCCACCTTTATGCGGTATACACTTATGATCCTAATTCCATTGCGCTATTTGACATATTCTTGAAGTTTCATAAACATTAAAATATAGACTAGCGGAAATGTTACTCAATAGGGGAGACCGAGAAAAGTTGTGACTGTGAAGAGTTGAAAAGTATTAGAGTCTGGCCAACGAGTCGTGTCATCTCAAACCCGCAACAAAAACTGACAATACTCGCCGCCGGAAGCGCAAAAAGAACAACAGCGAAAATATACCTATTAAAACGTTTAGCGTTTAGAAAAATGATTTTTAAAAGTCTGAGTGAAATCATAGTTTAAGGATTTATCAGGACTTCAACTGAATTCAAGAAAATCTGTATAAAAATAATAATTTTTAAAAACTTAAATGACCAATTCAATTATTATAAGCCAACCTTATATTCCAAATAAGTATCAATCAACCACAGAGAAATCAACTGTCATATCAAAGAGAATATAAAATATAATAATCACTATATTTTTGGTCTATGACAGTCATAGCCAAATTGACTTCCAAGTATAACCCAGTAAGGTGTAAGAGTCTATTTTCAGTAGGTACTGAATGGGCATCAACATTCAGTTTAACTCGAACGGATTATATCCGAGCTCAGAAGAAATTATTTAATTCAACTTTTTTGCTACGACGGATTCAAAATACAAAATTAAATTTCCTACTAAGAATGTTGATGCAAGTTCCCAAAAAATGAATTCTGGATCTAGGCAGTTTTTCATTTATCAACGCTAAAATTTTAAATCAAATAAATTCATGTCATGTATTGCCGCGTGCTGATTATCTAATTAGAAACCACCTAGCGACCGGTTGCAGTTCATAGATGATAGTAATCCATTGCTACTTTCTATTTGGATTAAAAAAAACATACCAAAGAAAAGTAGCAATGTATGTGGAATGAAACCGGTCGCTAAATAGTTTCTTTTTAGATAATCAGGGTGCGGGTCGCTATTGTTCTTTGAAACTTTTTTCACTCAAAATACTGCGAAATAGCTATTTTAGACTTTAATTATATTGTTTTAGCTTGGACTTTTGTTAAGGTGTATATGTATATATACACCTAAGATAAAATTAATACTATGTAGTATTTTCAGTGAATAAAGTTTAAAATTTTTAAATAAGTTATAATTAGGAACTATAGCAAGACGAGTTGTTGATTCGAAAACATAACTGAGTTGAGTGTTGAGTTGAGATCGGTAATATTTTAGAATTCCAAACTCGTTGTAGGCTTTCTCAAACCTATAACCGATAAGTTATACGCAGCGTCCGCCAACCGTGTGATGTCGGCGACCTGTCCAAGATCTAGTGTTTCTGCACAGACTTCTCAATGGATCTTTGCAATCTAATGAGCTCGTGAACAACATCGCAATCAGTGTTCCATATCGTCTTCCTCGATAGCCAATAAAGAAAACTTTTGCGCTACCTACTTTTAAGACCAAACTTAAACGAAACGTCCCTTTGCTTCGCTGTTGTGCTCAGTATAATAATCTCAAAAGAGAGATCTCTGATAATATCGTTTTTCGCGACTCATTGCCTAAATTTAAGTCCAGTATCTTCAAATTATTAGAATCTAATAATCAATTATAATAGTGTAAGTTAATAGCTTTAATTTTTTTTTCTTTCATTTTAATTATTTATTTTTTAAATTTATTTTAGCATGTACTTGACACAATTAATGTTTTAAGTGTTGTAAACGCCTATAATAGGTTTATAAATAAGTATTGTGCTCTATTGTATAACTGATATCAACAATGTTAAATATACAGGGTGGAATTTCTTAATGCCACAGGAGGGAAAGTACTCTAAACAATGGAGATAGCTAATTTCACTCAAAAGAAACATTCCTTTATTTTTAAAAAGAAACAAAACTGCATTCAAAGTTTTTTAAAAATACGCTTCCCACACCCAGGAATCGAACCGGCTAAAATTCAAAAAAACAATACCCTGTACTTTTATGATATCAATCGTTAGGGTCAAACATAAGGATCAAATCTCTCTAACAAACATGGATCATCATCACATCATTAAATGAAAGGAAAACCATGAAAGACAAGATAAAGCACTTTTACTTAAGGCTCCATTATGTTAGTTAGTTCACAATAAATTATCTGTGTAGAACTATTTCGATAAGATGTTCATAATGCAGACTATTACGCATCCATTGCATGCAAATGAGTTCCTTAAAATAATCAATTTATGTATCCAGCAACATGGGGCCAATTTCGAACAACTAATTAGTTAAGCTTTTTTCTCGTTCAATTAAAATAAGTTTAGATTTAATGATTTTCCTTTCATTTTATTAACCATGTTTGTTAGAGAGATTTGAACCTTATGTTTGATCCTAACGATTGATAACATAAAAGCACAGGGTGTTGTTTTTTCGAATTTTAGCTGGTTCGATTCCTGGGTGTGGGAAGCATATGTTTAAAAATCTTTGAATGCAGTTTGTTTTGTTTTCAAAAATAAAGGAATGTTTCCTTTGAAAGAAATTTGCTATCTCTATTATTTAGAGTACTTTCCCTCCAGGTGGCATTAAAAAATTCCACCCTGTACATACTGTTGGTGTACCTTTTCCATAAATAAATATGCGAAATTCGAATTTTCATTTTTGAACATATTAATCGATATCCGATACATTTATTTTATTTGGAATTCTAAATTTTGAATTTCATATATGTATTTGTTGCCTATAACACTAAGAAATGTCAGGATTTCACCGAATAATGAAAAAGAGTTTAACGAATATTTGATCTGAAACTATTAGGATAAGTTAAGTGAAAAATGTCAACCAACCTGGTCTCCCTTAACTCGTTAAATTTTCTTAAAGTACTTTATGTCATAACAAATAAGGTGGTAAATCGCATTATTAAAACTTGCTTGCGCCATCTAGCGGCTGAGTAGCAGCGTTATAAATATACGTATTATTTAATTTGGTACCAAGTGCTATGGTAATACGACTGAATCTAAATAAATAAACTTTGTGATTTATGACCTTTTGGATATTATACATTTTTAATTTTTATCCAATTACGTGTTCACAAAGTGTGTGTGCGTAGCATGTAACTATTAAACGGGGGGCTTGGCTTCGATTTTTAATGTGTTAGTTTGGTTACACTGGTTTTCATACAAAATTGAGCTCATACTACTTCTAACTACTTCTATGTTCCTTGACAACATGTATGCAAAATTTCATGATGATCGGTTCAGTAGTTAAGACGTGAAAGCGTAACAAACAAACAAACAAATATACTTTCGCATTTATAATATTAGTAAGGATTTGGCGCTAGACTCTAGACTGACATCCCGAGTATGTCAGTCAGTCATAAATTTGGTTTAAATACGCAACTCAATTCTATTTATGCTAACGATAAGTATGCCTTTCAGCAACAAATAAATACGATCATTGAACTGACTACAACTTTTCGTAGCTGCTTACTACATTCCGTAGCGACTACGAAAATTCGTAGCTGAATATATTGTACTGTACATATTATAATTATAAAAGTGTGTAGGTATATTTGTAACAAAACTATGGTTCTGAATTTATATCAGTTGTCTACAAAAACAAAATTAAGTACAAAATAAAATATAGCTATTAAGCGATGTTGTTAGTCCGTAGTTTTGGAACAAAAATATAACTTCATGTTACCTTACTTTTGAAACTTTACCTCACTTTGAATATTAGTCATAAATATGCGTGCAAAATATTATAATTATTATAAGCCTTCGCGAAATAATACTTTAATGCTAATTTAGTCTCGGTATACGTAATTAAAGCTGGATTATAAACCTTATAATAGTCTACATATACAGCTAACTGTAACTAATTGAATCCCTTTCTGAAATACCGCCACACGATTTATAAGTAACATATTGAAAAGGCCTTAAATTAAAATATTGTAAATAACTACCCAGGTTCCATATGTGACATTCCCGATTGATCAGATCAATAACGGTATAAATTAGCATTTAATTACTTACTATATCGTAACAATTTTATTCACACTTCGCAATATTTTTAAAAGACCTCAATATTGAAGGACTCATTGGGTTTTGTATGTTTACCTTAAAATGTATTGAGAAAGCGTAACGCCGTAAAATAAGTAAGTAAGTGGGCTAGCCCAGGGCTAGATTATTATATCGTGATACCATCGCACATGGATGAATAGTCTAGACAAGTAATTAACCAGGGGGCTAATTGTCTAATTCAAAAAATCTATCGCAATCGCTTTCGTTTGACAGATGGATGTGACACATTGCTGCATTTCTTTGGTAAGTTTTTATTTGTCCCAAAAAGAACCATTAATGTGTTACATCATGAAAGCGATTGCGATAGATTTTTAAATTAAACAATAGAAAGGCAGGTCTAGATTATATGGATGAATAGTCTAGAATGTATTAAAACAACTCCATAGTAATAACCTAGGCCCATAGGCAATGTTCCCGATAGAGTTGTTTAATCACGAGATAATCATCACGGGCCGCAGGCAGCTACGGTAGCATCGACCTATGAGCGAAAGCTACGTAATCTCGCAATAGACTTTTTGAAAACAAGTTCATACAAATATATTAGTTATAGACACAGAACAAAGAAACTAACTCTACCTCTAACCTATGTGCGGTGTTCCTGATAGTTGCTCAATCGCGGTGGTACAACATTTTAGAAGGGGCTCGCAACCAAAGATATTAGATTTTTTTAAAAAGAGGAACCATGTCGTCGTTGGTGTACGATCAAAAAAAATTTCAAAAATAAAAAACTGTAAGTAAATTATGTGAGTACCTTAGGTAAAAAAAGTAAACTTATAATATCATTAAGATTTAGTGACGATATTATCGCATGTATTAAAAAAGCTCAAAATGGAAAGAGAGTTTAGACACTTGGCAGCATAAAATAAATTGAAGAAGCGTTAGGTCGGTAAAGTATAGTAAATAATTACCCCGGTCCTATGTGTAGTTTACCCGATCCTTGATCAATCACGGTATAATTAGCATTGGCCCGCAGCACGGCGGCATCGATCGCCCGACCCGGTCAGCGCGCAGACAGCCCGACCCAGCCACGACTCTAGTCTTGATACACTATATTCTACAGCTTTATTGCAGAGCGAAAACTATGTGCGTTAAACTTTTTGGAAACAGTACCCGTACGAGTTCAAGGAAACCAGCAAAATCGAAAATTATCGAGTATAATCAATCTGTTTAGACGGTAAAACAGCTGATGAAAAGAGGCAGGGCGATAGTTTTTGATAAAGAATGAAGTGGGCAAAACTTGTATTAGCTGTTTGCTTGGCTGAATACGGAATGATACTGAACGCATTATTTGATTTGCATTGTAACAAATTCTTGTTCACCGTCTATAATAAATCGTCTGTCGTGGTGTTGTCCTGCAGCGATCGCTAATAAAATTGCAACTGCGTAGGTAGCGCAATACTAGTAAAATTTGAAATAGTCACGTTTTAAATATTTTTAATAGAAGACTTAATACTTATACATAGTTCTATTTCTTTCAAAAAAAAGGACAGATCAAAAGATTTTTTTTTATATATAAGTAGTCAGTGCGAGCCGAAAGCAGAATAAACTGGGGTCAACCGGCCTAGCATGCGCACCACGACCAAATTTTGTCGACACTTCTCACTTCTCATCTGCGTTGCGTTGCGTTAGTCTGTTCTGCACATCTTGAACGTGTGTCGTCAAATTGCGTGGTGTGTATAAAACGCGTAGTCATCAACTATTTAACAAGGTTACCTGTAAAAATAAAATGTCTGTGATATTTATTTATTCGAGCGAAGCATTCGATAAAAATAATATGTCAGTTTGTTTTTACGATATTTTTTCAAGGCCTACAAAGCCTGTATATTTGATTAGTTAACGAGTTTTATTCGTCCAAGAGTTTTATGGACAGACAAAGAATTTATAATACGGTTTAAGGTTTTCTTCACCCTAATGATTTTAATGACGCGCATCGAGGCTGAATGGTTGGAATAACTTTTCTGGTAACGTATGGTATTCGGGGTTCAATTTCCGTAAATTAACAAAAATCAAGTACTCTAACTAAGTAGCCTAGGTAATTATTAAAATCACGTGAACACAATTCGGGGAAAACAATACGGTGATAACCTTGAATGATTCAGATTTTAAAGTTAGTTTTTTTACATGTTTTTTTTTAAAGACCGTACAACAGAGTAATGTTTGTCATTACAAACATGATAATATATAATTTATTTAAAGCAAATTTTTACTAAAGGTACTTTTGTTTCTAAGCATATTTTTAGCAGCTGGTTTATCCTTGAAACACACAAATAATAAAACACGAGCCAACAGTCCGTAGCAATCTGCAAATTAGTCGTAACTCATATACACCAATGTCCTCGCAATTGTTTGCTATTTAATTTGCTTGAAACATCGTTATAAACTTAATGAAAACTACACCAACGTAAACTGCTTTCAATGGATTAGCGAAATTTTATCAACTTAATAGTCGTGAGTGTTTTTTGAATAATTACTAGAAGAGTCCGTTTTTTCTGGCTTTTCAACGAACAATCGATGTAGGAAAAATTGCAATTAAAATCAGTTATCTAAAAATTTACACTATTGATGTAATGCCTCTAGAGATTCTAGAGATCTGAATTAGATATATATTTCTCCAGATATTTCTGGTTCTATACGTGTATAGAACCAGAAACACGGTTCAGTACTTTTGGCTCGATACATTTTATTTCGAAAATAGCTTTTAAAAATTAATTAGAAACAACATTATATAATCAAGTCGAAATTGCTTTAAATAATTTGTATCAACAATATTCAGAATCGTGTAAAAGCATTTCTTTTTAATCGCTATTGTTATTTACTACCTACGAATTGATTTAGTGACTTCCGCGCACAGTACCTAATTAATGGAATAAAACTTTGTTACTGATACACTTTTACTTTACTTCTTTCAAATTTCATGTTATTAAGGCTCTTTTTCTGAGGTTTCTGATTGCTGTCTCAAGGAAGGAGCTTAATAAACGCGCTACGTTACCGTTATATAATTTGAAGGCTGTAAAAATATATTTACGAGTATTGTGACGTCATTGTGTTTGCAGAATCGATGCTAACTTCGAAACAAGCTCGTCTTGTCAAAAATAAGCAATCGTTGGGATAATTTCGTCCCACTTAATCTCATTCAGGAGCTTTGGGTAAGAGTTATCTCTTTACTTGGCGTTCCCATTCAAAGGATTTTCTTGTCCTACACCGTAGGACGCGGAAAGCTTGAAAATAATATTTGTTACAGTTTTATTTGTCATGTTTTCATGCTTGAAAAATATTTGCAAAGCAAGTTCATAAAAATATGTGAGTACCTACCTACTTTTTATAAATATTTATTATAACCTTGTTGTTAGACTGGTCGTCGACACTATACTAAACAATTATAGGGGATCCAGAACTACATACATACATTAAAAGAGAATAATGGAATAAACATTCTAATAAAATGTGACACATTTTTATATCCAAAAAATGCTACCATGTTATTGCTTTGTATAATCTGTGTTTACAAACGCTTTGTGAGATACGCTAACAATATTCTGAATCCTATAATTATGTCATTCTATGTAATAGGATGAAAGGGCTAGAGGAGGCTTAACAGTCGTAACAAGCTAAGCGTTGTAGTGCTGAGACAGTTCAAAAGAAAAAAATGTTTTTGAAGTCACTCAGAAAGACTTTCTCTCTTTTTGGTAACAAATAAGTCATTAGGCTAAGACCACGTTGCCAAGCTTAAGAGATTCGCTACGTCACTACCAAAGACCCCTACCTAGATGCGTCGCTTGCAGTTTGGTCAACTGCGATTAGTATGCACGCACAGTATTCATACGTTCACTAGGATCAGACACAGCGAGTATTAGCTTGGCTCTAGCAATAAGTAATTAAGTCTGTTCGTGATGTGGCTTTTTTACTTACTGAAACACGACGAAACAAGTAGTTCGGCAACGCTAAACGGTGTGGTATCGACCGAGGTTCCTAGAAACGATCTATTTTATTCGCCACATACATACAGCAGTTATTGTTGACGTAGACTACACAATAACTTTGTCACGCCATGCTATCTAACTCAGTTCTGTTTCATTTCTCATTTATTTTTTAATTTTCCCGTCGTACAGAGCTTTCTAACCCGGAACTCCGGTGCAGGCAGTAGTGATGAAGTTTACGTCACAACACAATCTAGAAATGTGTGACGTTTATTTAAAACTAGCTGATGCCCGCGATTTCGTCCGCGCGTAGCGTTTCCCTTTCTTTTGCACGGGAGAGAGTAAGTCATCTAGTAGGTATTGTTAAGGTTAATAAAAGATGATTGTCACTTTCGGATCTGATTCATTGACTAATAATTTCATAAGTTAATAATCAGTAATAATATACAACGTGTATTTATTCAGTTTGATTGCCCCTATCTACTTTATTCTGGTTACCTATTAATTATGTTACTCATTTTAGGTATACTATTAATATTATAAATGTTTGTGGTTTTGGATGTTTAGATATTTGGATGTTTGTTCCTCAATCACGCAAAAACTACTAAACGGATTTTGGTTGAAATTTGGCACACAGATAGTAGATAGCCTAGATAGAATACGGGATAAAACATAGAATACTTTTTATCCCGATATTTCCACGGGAACGGGAACCACGCGGGTGACACCGCGGTCGGCCGCTAGTATGTTCATAATTTTGAGAAAAGATGATTGTCACTTTCGGATCTAATTCATTGGCCTAGTATAGTTTCTGAACTTTTTTATTATCTGATGAGTTGTAAAGTATACTCGATCATAGCACATAAATCGAGTATAGTTTCGACACATATATTTTTTTAGCTCTTGAAAGTAGCGCTAATACACTATGGGTGCGCATTCGCGAAGTATATTTTCAATAAACGCCCGCGCGTAATTCGGTTTTATTACATACCATTGTTTGAGGATTCTGGATCTAACACGCATCCACCTTCACTTCGGGACACGCACCTCAATTTACAACATAAGTACTTGCTACCGGGTCAAATTGAATCCCTCATGCCGTTCTCATTTTCTGTGAGCTTTAGTAGGCAGCCCTTACCCTTCAAACTCAAAGTATTATTTTCTAAGGGATACCTATACGTTCTACAATTACAATTTGAGTGAAAAAAATCGCTATAAAAATCACTGCTTATTTTATAGGTAACCTTTTTCACATGACCTTTTCTTTATCGAAGCTTAAAAGATCCCATATTCAATACGAAAAGGTTATTGTGTAATTTCAAATGAGCAATTAATATACCAAAGTGTTTTGCTGGATTCTATTTCTTTAATAGGGGCATAGTTTGCTTTAAAATTAATCCTACCAACATATAGGACCGGAGGCGCGTAGGCTATTTGTATAGAAAAGAAATGTTTGATTTAACTATTTAAAATGTTAATTTGCATAAACCCTTGTTGCATATTATTAAAATCATATTTAAATCATGTTTAATATTAAACAAGCGATTTTTTATCTTGCCGTTGAAAAATTCTTTGGGGCTGATTTTTCAATGCCTATATAGATAAAAAATCGCTTGTTTAATATTAAACGCCAAATTGAAAATGTTTTTCATTCGCTTGTCTGTCAAGTGTAAGAATCTTATATTCATGTCACTACTGCCATGTAGTATCTTCTGCTCTCAGCGCCAATGTGGCGATTTTCAAATTGACACAAAAAATTGCTGTCATTTCATGACAATAGCCTGTCCAGCGTACTTTGTATCTTTTCAAATCGGTGTACCGTCAGTGATGTCAAGTGTTTTAATTACATTTATTTTATCTGTTATCTGAGGTTTGAAAAATCTAATAAATAGATAATAAATAGAATAAATATAAAGATATAAATAAAGTGAAATGTTCTAAAATAAGTTTAACTAAGGGCTGATTTCTCAAGCCTCAAATAACAGACATCAATCAGTTAAAATTATTAATCAAATAAAATAACATTCTAAACATTTGACAGACAAGCGAATGACAAACATTTTCAATAGCAAATTTTTATAGTTATAGACAATGAAAAATCAGCCCTAAAAATACAATGGAAAAAGACGATCCATAATGGGGAATGTCCGAAAAAAATAAATTTGGCTGAATATTTTTTTATAGGTAGGAATAAGCTCCCTTAGTTTTAGAAAAAAGTTTCAGAATTTTCGGTTGTGTCAAAATTTTTTAATAAATGAAAGTCTCTTCGACGTCACTAACAGCAGAATGGCGATTATACCTTTGCCACCACCTACTACAACCACAGCAAGTATTAAAAAAAAAAGTTTTGACATTTTGTGTTGAAACTTTTTTTTTGGAGTTTTTTGGCGCCATTTGTCATGTTCGGTTCGGTGTCTATTTTAATTATTTGCAAATTGATTCATAGTGGATATTGTGTCTTAAAATTGGTGCAGTTTTGTGGTACAAGTGTCTACGGAACTTAACAATATGTGGGATAATTGAAATAGGCGCGATCTTGGTTGTGTGAAGCCGAGACTTTTACTGTAGTGGTGGCTACCTCGGCAGAACTTACCAAGTAAACTAACTGTCTTGATATACTTGGTGCCAAATGCTCCAAGCAGCATTGGAATGCGATGCACCCGCATTTTAATGTAAACTGAACCAATCTATCACTGAAATATTCAACACTTGACACTGGCAAAAATTACTTCCAAGAGGAAAGTAGATTGCCAAAACAAAAATAAGAAGAAGAACTTTTTTTTTAATAGCAAGTTGTGGTTATGACAGGTGGTGGCAAAGGTATAATCGCCATTCAGCTCTATGACAGCTCGGTAAGTTGAAAAGTATTGTTCTTCAACTATACACATTACAAAATGAATAAGTGTACCAATTAGCAATATTGCATTGTAACTTTGTTTTTAATAAAAATAATGAATTCCATGTTATGTTGTATTCATTACATTTAGTTTACATCAAAGCATAAAAGAAATTAGAATACACGTATCGAAGAAGGCTGACTCACATTAAGTTTTCAGAATTATACATTTTAGAAATGTCAATATGAATTATTTTCGGCTAACAAAAAGTAATTACTTACTCGAAGGTATTATGGTGTCTTATTTTAAAGCAATTTAAGCTCCAATTGCCTAATATTTCAATTACGTTATTCGTTTGTATTGTAGAGAGAGCAGAGATTTGTATACCAATTGATACTTCAGAAATTCAGAGGTCTGCCACGGTATTGAGTTTTCAGTATATTTATAATATTGTCCCAAAAGGATGAAGACCCACACAAAGTTATGCATAAAGTCTTGATTAAAGCATTAGTACCTCTGTCGGAAACGTAGGGAACATTGAGATTAAAGAGACCCGAAATCTGAAACACTGGTTAAACATGACCCAGAAAAACTAATAAAGTATATTGTGCAATGATATCGTAAAGACTTTGAGGCGGAGCAAACAAATATGAGAATTTTCTTTGTTAAGTGTTTACGAGTGTTGAGACCGCGACAGTAGGGAGTTTCAAAAGAAGCCTCTCGCGCCTACGCCTCCGCCATTGTGTCTGCGTGTTTTGTTGGGACGCTAATTAAGCTCTGGATGTGTCGAGCAAAAGATTACCCACCCATTTCGTTTTAATTGATATAAAGTTTCTGGACTGAACGACAGTAGCTGTACTGTATACCAGCCCCCCTAGCATGACCACCGAAATACGATATGATATAGTGTGATTGATCACTTTAACTGTCAAAAGACAATGGATTTTGAAAGTTAGGTGTCGATAAAACGCTATACCACGCGATATATATCGTGTTTCGCCGGTCATGCTAGGTGGGCATGCAGTAGCTCATAGGATTACGGTAAAATTATATTATTCTGACAAAGACTCATACAAATAAGTACTCGTTCTGTTTATCGTTGCTTTACAAGATTTATCGTAATAACTAATTGAATTTTGATGCAAATTAATTTGAAAAATATGTTAATATATTGACGATTTAATGGTCTGTTAAAAATGCTATAGATTTTTAGTTTCCAATAATAACTGATTGAAAATTGCACGACGTCTTTTTTTAGATATCTAATTTAACAGTACTATCTGATTTCAGTTCAGACACTGTTCAGCCTGTATTTATAAACTACTCTCAAGGTTAAGAGCTATTTTGTTTTTGATATCATATCTGAGATGCTGTTTCTTTAAGAAGATCGGGCATCTTAAGTATGATCTCAAAATAGCTTGACATACAATCGCCGCGCCGTGCAAAAACAAGTATTTATTCATTTAAGACGCGAGGTCCTTCAGACCATTCATCTTGATCATCTCGACTAAACGAACAACAAGAGGATAGTAAGTTGATCGTTCGTTGATTGCTATGAAGGAATACAAGAAATACAAGCAATGAATACAAGCAATGAATCTTAGAAAAAGGTTTGTGGTATACCTACGAATTTATTTAAAAAAATAAAAATACGGATAACATGGGCATGGCCATAGACATAGAAAAATTTTCGCTGGCATGGCATTTATATTCTCTTTGGCTAGAACTGTGAAACCTTTTAATCGTTAGTTGTGTGTTACTAAAAAATGATAAATTCATCGCCAAACTATTTTCATGCTAGAAATATTTTTCTGCAAATATCCTATGCGTGACTGGAACTAAAATACTTTTTCAACCATGTTTGAATATTAGTAGGTAATAACCTAACTTGAAATATTGTCGGTCAGCCCATTATACAGTGTTAAAATTTTAGTTTTAACTATCGGAATAATTAATGACTAACTAATAAACCTTGCAAATACTACTCTAGTAGTAGACTAAACTAGCTTCCGCCCTCGGCTACGTTCACGACGTTTGCGTGGAATTCCGCTTCTTATAGAATTTCAAAAAACATTATAGGTATAACCTTTCTTCAGACCGATCCATCAGTCAGGACATATTATTTTATGATTACAGATACAAGTCTAAGTATAGATTCATATGACGTCTGAAGTTAAAATATTACAAGGTTAGTTGTTAATCAATATATCAATACATTAAAAATTGTTGTGAATACACAAAATTGGGACATAGACTTCATGGGACAAAATATAGATCGGTCGGCCATGACTTTCGTCGAGGCAGCTCCATCGATTGAACTGTAACTAAAAATAGAGCTTGGTAGTAAAATTTGACTGTGGTGGTATTAAATGATCGTGTGGCTAAAGCCGTTAAGCAAAACGTTTCTTAGACTGAATTTTAGCTTGCTGTATTTTTTTTTTGTAAATTATACTGCAGAGATCAAAACCATAACTAATCAAAACCGCCAATGGAGTGTTGGTTACATACAATCTGCAACGTATAGGGTCTCGAGCTCCTCCGTGCTTCGGAAGGCACGTTAAGCCGTTGGTTCCAGCTGCATTTGCAGTCGTTAACACCCACCAATCCGCATTGGGCCTGCGTAGTGGGTTATGGCCCATCCTCCTTATACACCCATAAGGAAGGCCTGGCCCCAGCAGTGGGGACATTAAAAATGGCTGATGGTCAACTGTATTAACCCTTTAAAATGAGCGTACTATATTTAAGACAGGGAAGAGTTAATTTCCCAGCCGCATCGAACATTCACACGGCCTTATTTTCATGTAGCAGTCTCACCTGCCACGCGACTCCGAGTGACCCAGTTCGCGACGGAATGTGCCAAACCGGCCCAATCATTACCGTGTGGTGTGTCGTGTCGTGCCGGTTTACAATGTCGATGTTGTTCGAATAACCCTTTGTTAACACATCACCGCAGCGATGGAATTAAGTCACGATTTTGTGGCATCTAATAATGACGGATATTTTTTTATAATAGGCTTGTGGAAAGTAAAAAGTATGGTTACCTACGCAAATTAAAAACGCTTGGTCGCTCAGTTGGACTTGAAACTTTGTAGGATTCTAAAAACAAATAAGCAAACACATAATCATGATTTTTCGAAACTCAACCCCTTAAGGGATAAACGAAGTAAATGAACCGAAAAAATCGATGTGGATGTAAAATTGTTGAGGTTTTATGGGATATTGCTTGCAAAAATGGCATTTATATTGAAGTCCACCATGATAGTGATCATGATTCATAATTTTTGGAATAATCATAATTGATGGACATTTCGACTTGAAACTTCGTAGAAGTGCTTTTAAAATCAAATTTGAAATTAGCAAACAACTGTTATGCAATTATCCGAAAATTAGGTAAATTAACCAAATAATCGGTATGGAGGTCTTATAGGATGTTGATGGCGAAAATGGCATTTAATAAGTCGCGGGCGAAAGCTAGTAATATAATATAACGCCTGCTACGTTCTTTGTAATCCAGGATTTAGAAGGTAACTAAATTACACCCTAAGGCATAGTTTGATGGCCCAAGTCTTAGCCACTGACATAATATTGATCTTATATCGTAAAGAGCGAAATTATAAACTACTTTCATCACTACAAAAGTTGTTAATACGGTGAAATAGTACATTACAGCCGAGAACAGCAAGTTAGCATTTGCATTGTCGAGGATGCTTTAAAATAATCGCTGAATGAATATTTCATTTAAGGATCAGAAATGTGATTTATCTGCTAATACGATTGTATTTGTTATTTGTATATATGTTACCGTTAGAGTACGGAATCCGTTAATCTGCAGATTAACGGATGCTACACCGTTAAAGTGCGGAATACAGTAAGTGAAATAGCCAAGGCTTCAGTAAATTTAAGTAAAAGACCTATATTGAAAGTTTATTTAACAATAACTTCGATTCTGGCGCTTCGCCGGCCGCTCCCGCGGCACGCTCGCTCCGCACGCTCGGCTAGCGCGTTTTTGGTCACAATACTAACCTAACCTATCCTAATGACCTCTTTAAGACTTTTCCATGAAGGGGGGCTTCACCCCCCGGAATTTTCCGCACTTTAACTGAATTGACCAGTGAATCTACAGATTAACTAGTTAATCTGCAATATATATATATCGTTTAAAAACTGTGGAATATATAGTAAGCGATAGCTAACGTAGTTTTGATGCTAAAAAATTTGAAAAGGGCCAAGGGCACAACAAAAAACTGAATATCATCTGTAACTAATAAATTTGAACTTCAAATACATACTCGTGGGATCATTTCAAAGCGACCCACTTTTTGTTGACAGGATATCATATTATAAGGGACTCGTTTGATATTACGTCTGTTTAGTTACAATCCATATTTGGGTCACTACTGCCTTGAAACTTGTGACGAGGGTCATTTCGAGTACTTTTAGCCTAGTCTAGGAAGGGCTTTAATTTCACATTCCACAAGTTATGAAAATAACATACAACTTTACGCAATAATAGTGTACTGTACATACCAGCACCATTGTATGGTTACAGAACCTAGTTTAAAGGTTCCATGCTATGATAACTTATATTTTATTACATTCGTAATCATTCGTAAGCAAATGTGTCAGGACGACCACTCTTAACAGTTTTATTTTCACTGTTAATTGTTCACGTTTAAAAGTTAAATATAATTTATTGATGGCGCACCAGCGCTGACAGGTCAGCCCGTAATCATCAATTCTAATATTCTTTTGAACCAGACAGTTTTAAGAATTCAGTGAATCAACTATTGAGCATAACTAAATGTTATACCGCTATTGTCTGGTGTATCACAACTGACTCATAGCTTTACTCACCGATGGATCTATAGGAGAATTGAACAAACCCTAAAGTCTTGGAAGTAATAAAATCTTGGCAGAATGCCACCCCCGCATCAAAGGAAACGGCGGCTTTCTTAAGCTGGAGAAAAATTGTTTCATATATTAAGGCACGTACAGTGAGTTAATCAATTCATTACGTTGTAATATCATGAGGTACGTGATGTGTGTTATTACATTTGCCACGTGTAAGGCTTTTGATACAGATGACGATGAGATTTTAAGCTAAACTTTAAAATTTATATACTTAACAGATACTTTATACACACTATTGGGACACCCTATACTCGCTGAAATTTTACTCATTTGGTTCCCGCAGTGGGGTGGTTCCACTCATAATTACAAGCAACTTTTACTATTGGGTCAACTCTGGTAGGTATTGCGCTTTTGTATGGAACAGCTGATTTTTTTTGCGATATCAGAGTTGGGCCCATTGTAAAAGTTGGTTGTAATCATGAGTGGAACCACCCCACCGGGAACCAAATGACTAAAAATTCAGCGTGTATTGTATAGGGTGTCCCAATAGAGTGCACTTTTTAATTTAAAAATGAAATAACTTATTTTTGGAGCGAATTGTGAAATTTTTATTGCATTTTAAAGTAGACATGTTCTGATTAAGTATGGAATAAAAATATTCGGCAAAGCGCCCTCTCCCGCGTTTCCGATAACAGGGCGTTTGCTCATTAACTTTTTCACAAAGATGTGTCTGTATCGCACCGATAACGCGTTGGATGTCGCCTCTCGGCCTTGAGTTCAAGAATTGTTTCTGGTTTATTCGCCGAGATTTTTTTAAACCCCAAAGAAAAAAATCGCACGGCGTTAAATCGCATGATCTTGGTGGCCAGATGACATCAGAATTTCGCGAGTTTTTTGGGTCTGGAAATCGTTGCTGCAATAAACCGATTGTTTTAACTTCCCCCTTTTTGGAATGGGTTTTCACAATGAAATGATAATGCGTTATTCTTTCGTGTAGCACTCCATTTTTAATAATCAGAACAATAGGTAACAGCTGTAAAATTTCTGAGTTGCCACTTGCACGAAAAAAAATGACACAAAATTCTAAAAGTGCACTCTTATTGGGACACCCTATATGTATAAGAAAGTGCAGATAAAACCATTCAAATGTCAAAAAAGAGTATCATTAGCAAAGTTGAAATTATTCCAATAATAAATGACATAGGTAGTTACTTTATTTTACTCATGCTTACTGTCGTTAAACTCTGGTTCATGATAACTTTACGATCAATGAGTTATTAAAGTATTGAGCGTGAAATACTTACCTACCTACTACACAAAACTGATAAAGGAAAACGTTCTAAATCACGATAGTCATATAATTCAATTATTAACCCTTTATAAGTCAATGGCAATATATTAGACACTATGTTTTTTGTTCAATTGTACAAAAAATATTCGGAGAATCGAGTTGTAGCAAAAAGATTTTAAGATTAAATGGAATAAATAAAAAAAAAATAGTTTGTTTTTTTATTTTAAAAATAAAACAAATATTTTTTTTTTCGAAAATAAAAAAATAGGGTTCTTTTTATACCTTCAGCCGTTTTTTCTGCCTTATAAAAGGTCAACCTTATGACATACGCTATATAAATAAAGTTATTTAGGTAGTTAGGTATTTATATTTATATTATTTATATAGGTAGGTACACTAGCCTATTTCATGTATGTATGTAATGTAACTATCGGCTCCATTTAATGCTATAGACTGAGGTTCGCCGGCTCTTAACATAGTAACTCCCTGTGGAAATCTATAGCCATTTCGAAACCGGGCAATTTAATCCGAAGAAAGCGAAAGGCCTAAGAAAGAACTTCAGTTCTTAGGAAAAATTCAGATGTAATCGTATCCACTGTTTATGTCACCGTGAAATCATGAGAGACGCTATTCAGAATGTTTCATAATAATCCGTAAAATTTTGTTTTTTTTTTGTTTGGAAAACTGCAAACAACTCTACACCCAAATAGATTTTTTTTTACAATTTTATTAGGTGTAGGGATGCCATGAAGATTTTTTTTCAAAAAAGTGGCGGTTCTCAGGTTTTATAATAATTGCATGGTTTCCTTATGTACCATATTCGGCTTTAGGTTTCTTTGCGTAAACATTGTATTGTATCGATTCAACATTTATCTGAATATTGATTGTGAACTGGAAATAAAATTTACAATTTACCGCATTTTTAGGGTTCCGTACCTCAAGAGGAAAAAACGGAACCCTTATAGGATCACTTTGTTGTCCGTCTGTCTGTCTGTCCGTCCGTCTGTCTGTCAAGACCCTTTATCTCGGAAACGCGTGGAGGTATCGAATTGAAATTTAAACCATACACTAAGGTCTACGGGCCCTTGAAGCTGTAAAAAAATCAAACTTCTAAGTTAACGTAAAAAAAGGTACTGCCGTTTAGGGCGCAAAAAACGCATTTTCGATACTCTCAAAGGAATCAAAATTCATAGGGTACTTCCCGTTGACCTAGAACTATGAAATTTGGCAGGTAATAGCGTCTTATACTACACTTACAGGAATAAATCTGAAAACTGTATATTTGTATTTAAATCATAATAAAATATGGTCATTAAAATACGTAATTATTAATCATCTTGGTGAAACAACGGTATGCGCGGTCATAGTTTAACTTCTAATTACTTTTGGATTAATCGCGCCACTAATTCTTTTTAAAATATCAATATTTATTATTATTAATTATTCAGATCCTTTCAAATATTGATATAGTTAATTACTTTTAAAAATAAAATTAATAAGTAATAAATTTGGCTCTAAATATTTTCGCAACATGGCGGTATGTCACGCTGTATGACGGGGGTCTTCTTCTTATTATTTTTGTTTTGGCAATCTACTTTCTTCTTGGAAGTAACTTTTGCCAGTGTCAAGTGTTGAATAGTTCAGTGGTAGATTGATTCAGTTTACATTAAAATGCGGGTGCATCGCATTCCAATGTTGCTTGGAGCATTTGGCACCAAGTATAATCAAGACAGTTTACTCGGTAAGGTCAGCCGAGGTAGCCACCACTACAATAAAAGTCTCGGCTTCACACAACCAAAGGGTCCTGTCGGAATACACCCATTTTCTCTAATAACATTGCGATAGATAAAACCATTTCACAGAACATTATACAGTGTACTATTGATATACAGCGCCATCTGTTGACAATCAACAGTACTTGTATTGTACACACCTGTATAAACAGGTGCGGTGGGTTTGTAATTATTTTATTTTTTCTCAAAAATGCTTGGAAATTCGAACATTATTTTTAATCTCTATCGAGTAATTTTACGCGCGTTTTTTTTCTCGATAGCTGTTCGTGCTAAGGGTACTGGTATCACGTGAAAGGCCTTGATGAGCACATTCCAAAAAATTGAAAAAAAAAATAAAAACGAAAACAAACTGTTTTGGTGCAATATGGGTATCAAATGAAAGGCCTTGATGAGCGCATTCCAAAAAGATTAAAAAAAAATTAAAAACGAAAAAAATTTTTTTTACATTACCTATGGGTATCAAATGTAAGTTTTTTGAAAAGTTTTTTGGAATATGCTCATCAAGGAGCATATTCCAAAAAACTGAAAAAATAAAATAAAAACGAAAGGTAATTTTTTTTGCAATATGGGTATCAAATGAAAGGCCTTGATGAGCACATTCCAAAAAACTGAAAAAAAAAAAAACAAAAAAAAAATATTTTTTTTTTTGCAATATTGGTATCAAATGAAAGGCCTTGATGAGCACTTTCCAAAAAACTGGAAAAAAAAATGAAAAACTGGAAATAAAGGAAAAAAAACCGGTTTTTTTTTCAATATGTGTATCAAACGAAAGGCCTTTATGTGCACATTCCACTTTCCATTTTCTTTTATCAATTACTGAAAGTAAATTAAAATTAAAATAAAAAGCTTAAAACTTTTAAAACTAAAAAGTTAAAAGTTTAAAAGCACTACACAAGCCTTGGCCGCAACTAGGCATTGATGGACTCACGTATGTTCTTCAATGCCTGTCTTGAGTGCCGCTGCAGTAATGTACTATTCCATTTCAAACTTCGCCCGTGGTCAATTCTTTGTCGTAATCCCTGGAAGGGTTATTTTCTACGTGGCGACAAAGGATTTCAAATGGTTATCTATATATAGCAGTCTGCTGAACGGATTTTGATGGTATTTTTTTACAGTTTGGTAGCTTGGAGTCCAACTTATAATCTAAGCAATTTTTCACATAATTTCTGTAGGTAGAACCTGGGATAAAGCTTGAACTCTCCGTAGTACAGTTTTCATATAAAAAACTAATAACTACCAACCACTTTTTTTTCAAAATATTTCCTTTGTACCGACACAACTTTTCTATAGCTTTATTTTATGTGTAGATGTAAGGTCTGTACGGAACCCTCGGTGGGCGAGCCCGACTCGCACTTGTCCGGTTTTTTTTTTATTAATATACCTACTTAATACATAAAAAATAAACTCGTGGCTCCGTGAGCTGTAGACCTCGCGTTAAACAGTATTTTATTTTTATTTTATTTTATTACAGTAGCTCAAATTGTATGTTTTTTAAAAAATAACACAGAATACATATTAGTTTTATACTGTGCAAATAATATACACAGTCATAGGTTCTGTCACAAAGTCACAACCTTATTTATTTTCAAATTTCGAATATATGTCAGAAATGTTTTAAACTTTTATTGATGAACTTTTGAATCTTTAAAAAATAAAAAACAATATGTATACCATAAAGTTAATATTCCACCGAAATTTTTCTATGTCTATGATGTATACTTTGCACCGCTAACAAAGAAGTTTTGTTACACTTTTGATCATTTTTCGAAATTGTTTGAATGTCTTTTTTTACATATCTTCGACATTTCAAAAAATTTCGAAGAACTGGCCCGATAAAAAAATCTATATAATTATCAAACCCACTCATAAAATTTCACGAGAATCAGTTGAGAAATGCGACCTGTAGAGGAGAACAGCCAGCGCCGGAAAACCGGACTGTTTACATATCTTCTCCATTTTGAAAAATTTCGAAACATAGCTTGATAAAAATATATATATATATAATTTTCAAAGCTGCTCACAAAATTTCACGAGAATCGGTTGAGAAATGCGACATGTAGAGGAAAAAAGACAGTTCCGGAAAGTCGGACTGTAATGTGTTTTTACGTACCTCCGCCATTTTAAAAAAAATCGATAAACTGGCTCGACAAAAAATTCTATATAATTTTCGAACCTGTTCACAAATTTTCACGAGAATCGGTTGAGAAATGCCACCTGTACAGGAGAACAAACGGACAGCCGCCGGAAGGACATACGAAAGAATTTTTGCCCAAGCTGAAACAAAGACGCTTCGCTCGCACTTCGTGCTCGCTCGGTCAATTATTATATATGATAAATCGTAATCGATTAAAATTTTCTGATAAATTGTAATACCTACTTATATTATAAAGTAATAGTAAATCTTATAACGAGATTAATGTGATTTACCGTTACCGTCTGTGTGGACGGAGATCCTCTTACATCGAAATACAAAGTTTTTTCCCTTATTTTTCCCTTTTAAATATTTATTTTCACTACAAAATCTGTCGCTATACTAAAATTCATCAAAAAAATTAGGTATGAAGGGTAATAGACAGACAGAGTTACTTTTACATTTATAATATTAGTACTTACGGATATTTTGGTACTATTTGCATACTTCCCTGAGCATAACATTTTTCGATACACTTGGGAAAAAGTTTGATGGAATGAATGACAAATTGTTTACGTATTCTTTGGTATTCGTAAACTTATTTGTTTACTATTAGTATTATATCCTGAGAACGTGTTTTTAACCGACTTCAAAAAAAGGAGGAGGTTCTCAATTCGATTGTATGTTTTTTTTTATCGTTGTTCTCGCATATCTTCGTCATTTATGGATAGATTATGAAAATTCTTTTTTGTTTGATTGAGTTTTGTTGCGAAATGGTCCCATTTAATTTTTTTTTAGATCGGTTCAGTAGTTTTCAAGTAATCCTGAAAATAATATGATTTTGCATTAATTACCTTGACGACTTTGTTATTTATGAACCGAATTAGCTGTTTTTTTGTTGAAAAAGGGATACCTTAAGTGTAGTTCTTTTAATTTCATTGACATTTAACCTTGGACCGCGAAGATATCCAAGGGAACTCCTCAAACTCAAATAGGATATGTAATTGTGATTGAGATATTGGTAGGCTTATGAAAAACCAAAACAAACCGAGCTATGGTCTGTATTCTACGTTCTGGACTATACTTGGACTAAAAAACCGGCCAAGTGCGTGTCGGGCCACGCGCCATAGGGTTCCGTAATTACCTTATACCATACTATATTTAATACCACCTATCATTTTTCGTCTGCAAAAATAACTTTGTTTTTCACAGTGTTTGTATGAATGACAAAGTTATATTTGCGGTTTTGGAAAATGTGCTATAGCACATTTTCTCAAAAACTAATTACTATATCTCGTTCAAACTAATTTTGGTTGAAAGTGTTTATTAAGATCTACAGTATATATTTTTTTTAGATTTTTCACTCTCTTATTTCAAAAGTTAAAGTTTTGAAATAAGAGAGTGAAAAATCTAAAAAAAATATAAAAATATATAATATATATATAGATACTTTCGGAATAAAGTGGCTGTGACATACGGACAGACAGACAGACAGACAGACAGACATGACGAATCTATAAGGGTCCCGTTTTTTGCCATTTAGGCTACGGAACCCTAAAAAAGGCACAACGGAACTCCTTTGGAAATTGAGTAATAGGCATTTTGAAAACATATAAAGTTAAAGAAATAAATTACACGCTTACATACCACAAAAAAGTTAAAAATAAAAAGCTTTAAAAAAAAAAGAAAAACCGCCTTCAAAAACCTAAAAATAAAAACAAAAACAGATTCAAAATTAAAAAGCACTAAAAAGCAATAAATAATATTCAAATCACCAACCCACCCGCCCGACTGCAAAAGACGGTTTTTATTAAAATCGATATGCGTATTGGTGATTTAAATTTTATTTATTGCTTTTTAGTGCTTTTTAATTTTGAATCTGTTTTTGTTTTTATTTTTAGGTTTTTGAAGGCGGTTTTTATTTTTTTTTATTTTATTAATCTTGAGTATGGTTTGTTTTAATCGAAGTTATCTTAATTATTTAAAATCAGCAAAACTACGTCTTAAAAAACTCAGTAGAATTGATGTCATATAAATATAATTAAAATTTAAATTCGATGTAAAATAAATGACACTGCTCGACTTATTTGTAAATAATAAAAATAAAAAACCGGCCAAGTGCGTGTCGGGCCACGCGCCATAGGGTTCCGTAATTACCTTATACCATACCATATTTAATACCACCTATAATTTTTCGTCTGTAAAAATAACTTTGTTTTTCACAGTGTTGGTATGAATGACAAAGTTATATTTGCGGTTTTGGAAAATGTGCTATATCTCAAAAACTAATTACTATATCTCGTTCAAACCAATTTTGGTTAAAAGTGTTTGTTAAGATCTACCGCATATATTTTTATTAGATTTTTCACTCTCTTATTTCAAAAGTTAAAGGGGGGGGGACACACATTTTACCACTTTGGCGGTGAATATCTTTCAAACGGTTGACTTTGAGAAAAAGTTGTCTTAGAAACCTTAATGTCATTTTTAAAGACCTATCTATAGACACCCAACACGTGTTGGTTTGAAGAAAAAAATTTTTTTCAGTTTCAGTTCCATGTATGGGGAGCCCCCCCTTAATCTTTATTTTTCTTATTTTTGTATTAAATTCGTTAA
The DNA here is from genome assembly GCA_943789525.1 of Agriphila geniculea. Taxonomy (NCBI): domain Eukaryota; kingdom Metazoa; phylum Arthropoda; class Insecta; order Lepidoptera; family Crambidae; genus Agriphila; species Agriphila geniculea. Next base: position 15,016,498 of record OX038887.1, on the reverse strand, counting down.
GCGGTTAACAGAATACATCTACCTACCAAGTTTCAACTGTGTAGTCTTATTACTTTCGGAATAAAGTGGCTGTGACATACTGACAGACAGACAGACAGACAGACAAACAGACAGACATGACGAATCTATAAGGGTTCCGTTTTTTGCCATTTAGGCTACGAAACCCTAAAAACATTCGTAACTTACGTTGTGTATGTGAACTTGTAATTGATTTATAACGATCAAACGTGTACAACACAACAGTCGATAAATTAACTGAATCCCAACGCCCGCGTCGAGTTATCACCAAAGACAAATCGGAGATTTAATTAACTGGCTCATATCAACGCCAAGGGTCGCTTGATTTAGTTTGTGACTGTTTGTAGGATTTAATAACGCCCTGTGGGTTTGCCATTGCCTACTTGAAGAATGGGATGAAATATAATTAATTAAATTTACATAAATAGACTTGAAAGTGAAGATTCAAAGGCTTTTAATAGGTGAATTTATATCATGTTTTTTTCTTAACTTGAATTAATTACCGAAAAAGTGAAATAGTGGAGTTTTTTTTATAACTGAACGTCTAGCTAGTATATATGCCTAGCTATACCTTTTATTACTGCGGCTCTGTCGGCTAAAATAATGAAGTTATGTAAGCTTTGATTTGATAGATGGATGTGATACATTGCTACTTTTCTTTGGTAAGTTTTTATTTTTGCCAAAAAGAAGTAACAATATATTTCACATCCATCAGTCAAATCAAGGCTAGATCAACTTCATTATTTTTAGCCGATAGACCCGCTGTTCTAGTAATTTTATTTGTCAAGACTGGTTAAGTTAGAGTGGTAAATACGAGTATTATTATTTTTTACGATTTGATCACACATTGAGGATTTCGGTTGCGCAGTGGTTTAGCGCCTGGCTCTCTCTTTAACGGTCATGGGATGGGTGACCAAAAATGTATAACTTCGTGTTCCTCCGTGCTTCGAAAGTTACGTTAATTGATATAGATTTGATCAAACAACAGAAAAAGTGTTCTATATCTAACGCTTTCTATAATTTCTCAAAAAGAGAAACTATCACTTTGTGAAGAAGAGCCAGTCAACATTTGCATAAATAACAAGTTTTCATACTCAAGATTAATAAAATAAAAAAAAATAAAAACCGCCTTCAAAAACCTAAAAATAAAAACAAAAACAGATTCAAAATTAAAAAGCACTAAAAAGCAATAAATAATATTCAAATCACCAACCCACCCGCCCGACTGCAAAAGACGGTTTTTATTAAAATCGATATGCGTATTGGTGATTTAAATTTTATTTATTGCTTTTTAGTGCTTTTTAATTTTGAATCTGTTTTTGTTTTTATTTTTAGGTTTTTGAAGGCGGTTTTTATTTTTTTTTATTTTATTAATCTTGAGTATGGTTTGTTTTAATCGAAGTTATCTTAATTATTTAAAATCAGCAAAACTACGTCTTAAAAAACTCAGTAGAATTGATGTCATCTAAATATAATTAAAATTTAAATTCGATGTAAAATAAATGACACTGCTCGACTTATTTGTAAATAATAAAAATAAAAAACCGGCCAAGTGCGTGTCGGGCCACGCGCCATAGGGTTCCGTAATTACCTTATACCATACCATATTTAATACCACCTATAATTTTTCGTCTGTAAAAATAACTTTGTTTTTCACAGTGTTGGTATGAATGACAAAGTTATATTTGCGGTTTTGGAAAATGTGCTATATCTCAAAAACTAATTACTATATCTCGTTCAAACCAATTTTGGTTAAAAGTGTTTGTTAAGATCTACCGCATATATTTTTATTAGATTTTTCACTCTCTTATTTCAAAAGTTAAAGGGGGGGGGACACACATTTTACCACTTTGGCGGTGAATATCTTTCAAACGGTTGACTTTGAGAAAAAGTTGTCTTAGAAACCTTAATGTCATTTTTAAAGACCTATCTATAGACACCCAACACGTGTTGGTTTGAAGAAAAAAATTTTTTTCAGTTTCAGTTCCATGTATGGGGAGCCCCCCCTTAATCTTTATTTTTCTTATTTTTGTATTAAATTCGTTAAGCGGTTAACAGAATACATCTACCTACCAAGTTTCAACTGTGTAGTCTTATTACTTTCGGAATAAAGTGGCTGTGACATACTGACAGACAGACAGACAGACAGACAAACAGACAGACATGACGAATCTATAAGGGTTCCGTTTTTTGCCATTTAGGCTACGAAACCCTAAAAACATTCGTAACTTACGTTGTGTATGTGAACTTGTAATTGATTTATAACGATCAAACGTGTACAACACAACAGTCGATAAATTAACTGAATCCCAACGCCCGCGTCGAGTTATCACCAAAGACAAATCGGAGATTTAATTAACTGGCTCATATCAACGCCAAGGGTCGCTTGATTTAGTTTGTGACTGTTTGTAGGATTTAATAACGCCCTGTGGGTTTGCCATTGCCTACTTGAAGAATGGGATGAAATATAATTAATTAAATTTACATAAATAGACTTGAAAGTGAAGATTCAAAGGCTTTTAATAGGTGAATTTATATCATGTTTTTTTCTTAACTTGAATTAATTACCGAAAAAGTGAAATAGTGGAGTTTTTTTTATAACTGAACGTCTAGCTAGTATATATGCCTAGCTATACCTTTTATTACTGCGGCTCTGTCGGCTAAAATAATGAAGTTATGTAAGCTTTGATTTGATAGATGGATGTGATACATTGCTACTTTTCTTTGGTAAGTTTTTATTTTTGCCAAAAAGAAGTAACAATATATTTCACATCCATCAGTCAAATCAAGGCTAGATCAACTTCATTATTTTTAGCCGATAGACCCGCTGTTCTAGTAATTTTATTTGTCAAGACTGGTTAAGTTAGAGTGGTAAATACGAGTATTATTATTTTTTACGATTTGATCACACATTGAGGATTTCGGTTGCGCAGTGGTTTAGCGCCTGGCTCTCTCTTTAACGGTCATGGGATGGGTGACCAAAAATGTATAACTTCGTGTTCCTCCGTGCTTCGAAAGTTACGTTAATTGATATAGATTTGATCAAACAACAGAAAAAGTGTTCTATATCTAACGCTTTCTATAATTTCTCAAAAAGAGAAACTATCACTTTGTGAAGAAGAGCCAGTCAACATTTGCATAAATAACAAGTTTTCTCAATATTTCTCCAACTTAAGTGCAAGACTACCACAAACTGTCATTTATTTATAAGTTAATGGGCTGACTGTACCATGGAGAGTACGTGGATAGTGAGTTCAAAGTGGTGTGGGATGTCTATCAAGACGCCCACGCCACGCCGCGGCTGAGGGCAAGGACGCTTTAATAATAAATGGACGCGTGCTGATGTCACTGCACGCAACGCCGACCATGGATACGGCAGCATTTTGTACAACAATAATAGCTTTGGGTATGAGGCTATGCAAGCACAATTGAAGGGTATAAAAAGATAAAAGACCCTCAACGAAGCCGCATTCCGCCCATCATCAGGATCGTTTTTGTCTTATAGACTATACTTGGGAAGTCTAAAGCTATGAAATTATTGAAGGTCAAATCTTTTTCAAGATTTTTATGAAAACTAATTTTAGGTAAGTATAAGTACGTTATTTCCTAATTTTTATTCAAATAAATTTTATCAAAATTTTAAGTATTTCGTCACAAACAATGGCTTCAAAACGTCATCACTCAATGTAGGTATCTCATGCGCACGCAAACAAACGCTGCTTTTCAACTCGGCCGCACGCGGCTGTGTAGCACGCACTTGCACCTCGCAGGCGCGGTCTGTTGCGTGCGTTACATTGCGTGGTACTGTTTGCAATGCTTTTTAACACCAAAAATTAAAATCGTTTCCCAGCAATAATTTTCATCAGAAATGGTCCTGATGGTGGGCAGAATACGTGGACCTCGGCTTCGTTGAGGGACTTTTTACACTCTGTATATAAAATCTATCCATGAAATTTCTTTTACCGTAAGAATTTCGCGGATACTCAATACTTTATTTGCAACCATAATGTGGGTACAGAGGATGGTACATTTTTATATATAAGAGCATTATGGACCCTGTCGGGCACGCAAAAGGGTAATAAAAGAGAAGAAACGCTTAATATAAAATTAAATCAAATTAACAAAATTAAGTTGTGCAGATTATAATGTTAGACAAGACGTTTTGAATTATTATTGTATTTATTTATTAATTATTTGCTGGTGCTATCAGTTAAATATTCATTTATGCTATAATTAACATTTGGATAGTAAATATTTTTTCAAAATGTTTATGAATATGGGATATTGATTTTCGTTAATTATTGATTCTGGCAACTTATTATATCTATATATTTTTATTGAAGAGTGAAATGTACTTTTAGATGTTAGTTTAAGCTAGGAGCTGGGGATTTTATAATTGTTTTTGTACCGTGTTGGATATTTAGAAGGTATGTCTTGACGTTTAATATAAAACTCCATATGTTTACGTACAAACTTACAAACATCCAAAATGTATAAGCATGGCAGGGGAAGTATCTGATATTTATGAAACAAGGGTTTACAGCTCTCCGTTTCTTCGATGTTGGCTATGATACGGATCAACTTCTTTTGTAGAGTAAGTAGCAACGCCGCATCCGTACTATTACCCCACAGGACCACTCCGTAGGATAGCCAAGCATGTCCATGGCGTGGTACATAACTATTGCTGTTTCAATATCAGTGGTCTTTTTTACCTCACGGAGCGCATAAGTAAAGCTAGACAGTTTTGATTTAATTTTTTGTATGTGGGCTTTTCAATTTATATGTTTATACCTAATAATACCTACCTAATAATACCTAATAACAAAAAATTTTCTACACATTTCAATTTTGTACCATTATAATTATAATCTATGTTTAAAGTAGATTTTTGCGGTGGGTGAAAAGAAATCATTTTAGTTTTACTTAAATTTAATTTTAAATTATGTTCTTCTAGCCAATCTGATGTTTTTGTTAGTAAGTTAATATTTTTATTTATATTTTTGTTACTGTCACATGATGTTAATAAGGAAATGTCGTCGGCGAATAGAATACAGGGTTCCTCCATGATCTTCGGGAGGTCATTAATGTAAAAAGGATAGTATAGTAGCCTAAGTATGTTCTTCCCAAGGTCGACTCTATCTCAAAGGGCCATTACTCATTTGTCGGCGCAGCATCGGTACGACATCATCATGCTCGGTATACGCGGTTCCGAAAATATAGTGAACAATAGAGCGTTACCTACTCATTTGTCGGCGCAACATCAGCCCGGGCGCGGTCCAGATTCGGTACAGAATCTGTACCGCACCGAGAAATGAGTAAAAGGCCTAAGTATTTAGAGTATTAGTATGGCTAGGCTATGCACTACGTATAAAAAAATATTGAATAAGACTGAGCATAGATCAAATTTAAGCTTTGACAGAGCTTTAATATTTTTTACCTACCTACTCACAATTTACCTACCAACCTACTCACATTTTGAATCAATATAATCCTTGCATTGTTTCATATCAAATCTAAGACACTGAAAAAGTTGTCAACGCCCTAAAACTTTAATGATTAGGTAGGCAATCAAAATTTTGCTTAAAATGCAAGTTCTACTAATTATTTATGAATTTTTAAACCGGGTCAAATATGCTTTAGCGCAGTTAACTAATACTTTGTTACACGAATACTGGTATTGACTTAGTTTGCGGAACACGAAATATCGTGTCGTGTCTCACTGTAAAATTATTACAGAGTACTAGCCAATAAGTAACTAACCTAACACAATACCTCCAACCATAGCCGTCTCTGAGAAGGCTATGCTCCAACTGATAAAGAAAACAAGAAAGAAAAAGGTTGAGATAGGATGAGGGGGCGAAGGGGGGAGGGGTGTCAAGGTTTTTAGGCGATGCGGAGTGCGGCTCAATGCGTCTTCGACAAAATTAAAGCAATCCGAGACTTATAATGTACGTACTTGGGATCAGAGTTTAGAATGTAATATGTCGTCTTTTGTAAACATTTGATACCTACAATTTTTCTTTAGGTTTTTTTAAAATCTGCTTCAAAAACTTTTTGTTCTTTTTACGATACTAGGTATTTATTTTTGTTATTTGAATTATGGATGGGCACAACGTACCAAACTCGTTCAATACCTACCCTACCATTTAATCTTCAAAGGTTTTTCTACCAATTACAAAACTCGGTATATTTTCCTATCAAAGTTGACTTTTGTATAAAGTACAACACAATTGTCTTATAATCATCATCCAAGTAAAAGTGTGGAAGTAAATTCAACCGTTTCTTACTTGTAATTCCGACAGAAAGTGAGCTGTCGAGTCCTGAATTATGCATTCCTCCACATCAAATCCTTGTGGACTACTCTGAGGCGAGTCGGTATTTACATACGACCTTCGCAAATTGTTATGATCGTTAAACCTCATGAGCCATGTAAAGTGGATTATGAAAAGTATTTAAAAATGGAATAAGTACTTAAGGCTGTAGACTCGCATCACGTTCCATTTTTAAATTTTCAATACAAATGATCAAAACAACTCTGCACGAGCCGTAATGAGGGCGAACTTTGAAAATTCCTATTAAATTATTAAATAGATATAAGTATATATAAAACACGCAATATATTAGACAAATACCTCATTATTCCTAAGAAAAATTAAAAATTAGATTCTGTAAATAACATGTCAAAGTGTACCAATTTGAGCATTTTTTAATATTTTATTTCTCTGTGATTAAAAGCATTTTTTTTTATTTTCTCTCTATAGGAAACTCTTTGACAATACAAACAATAAGTGAAAAAATAAATATGAGTCGTATTCTTATTTGTTATAGCTGAAACGTTTTTGAAAAATACCTCTGACAAGCAAATTTGAAATTCTACTTGAACAGATTGTCTTCGTTTTAAAATACCTGACAATTTATTATGTTTTTCTCTCTATACGGCACTAATTTAAAAATTTTGCTTCCTAAAACTTAAGTTTACAACAATAATAATGCTTTCATTCTTTAGATAACTTCATTGGAAAAACACAAATTTCGTTGAAATGCAAATACGCCTTAAGTATTTTTTATCATAGTTATGGCAATCGAACTACAATGAAGGATTTCTGGGACTACCTTTAACAACTTTTATGCACAAAGCCTTTCAGCCCTTCACCTCACCTGATGTTAAGTGACTATAAGGCTAACAATGGAAGTGCACTACACCCGGAATCATCATCACTGCGGAACTGGCTATCTTACCCCTTACTGCCGGTACACAACATTTTTTTTAAATTGTTATTATGACTTCAGACTTAGGTAAGATGGTGGTAGCTAACCAGGCGGACTTGAAGTAAGCCCTACCACCAACCAGAGTACAAATGTACCTTTCTCCTGGGAATTGAACCCGAGACCCCTGCGGCTTACACGGGTGGGCGAACCACTAGACCACAGCGAGGCGGTTAAACTTCAGTTAAAGTCTGATGCTAGCCGCGTTTTTTACGGCCGTTCATGACCTAAAACCGGTTCTCCTTCGGTTATATTTTTATGGTTCCGTACCAAAATGGTAAAAAAGGAACCCTTTCTAAAAAATGGCGCTGACCTAAAACTGCAATACTAATATTATTATGCTACTCTGCAGTGTGGTTTGATGGTACAATTATGATGGTACGGAACCCTCGGTGCGCGAGTCCGACTCGCTCTTGACTGGTTTTATTTATTATACCTACACAAAGTATACTTTAATTACCCGGCCTAATCGTATTTTTTCACTTTTAGTAAGCCAGTTAATTTTAGCTGAAAGTATATCCACAATTTAATCTATTTTTAATTACCACAGGCGTAGCTAAACAACACCTTGCGTCGCGTCGTAAATTTTTTACAAGGGCGGCATCAAGAATTTTCATTTCTTAAAATGCGTGATGCACCAATCTATCCAAGAGAACGTGAATCAAAATAAAAAAGTCCATAAACGTGTTACACAAAATATTTACGTGTCGCCGGCATCCGAGCGGCGGGCGGCCCTACATTTACATACGTGACTCTGAAGACCGCCTCTCACCAAAATTACTTTCACCTTTTTCCGAGCATAAAATGTAACTGCCTTAATGCATTGGAGTTGAAGGAACACAGGGCAGAGGAAAGTGTAAGGAATGTAATCTTTGGCTTATACTATCACTCTACCATATTCTTATTTATGCATCCACGAACATAAACAAATTGAAAAGCATGTTTGTATTATTTTACCGAACAAGTTAAATCAAGCATACAAGAAAGTTTGAAAGTATTTCAGAAGAAATTGTTCATATACTATCTGCGGAAATAGTGATAGGAGGAGAGAATAATAAAAAAAGATTTTCCATCAATGTTTCAGATATTTATAACCTTAAATAGTAATTGCCACCGCATATTCAGAAAAAAACCTGAAACAAAAACAGCTTCAAAATTAAATACCTCATAAAGCGAGAAATAATATTCAAATCATTTACGCATAATATTATTAATAAAACACGTCTAATGAAGTCGGGTGGAGCTTTTAGAAATATAAAAAAAATAAGTTGTCTTCCAGCCCCACCCGACTTCAATAGACATGTTTTATTAATAATGTTATGCGTAACTATGGGACCAACATTGATATCGCGAAAAAAAATCAGCTGTTCCATAGAAAATTTAAAATCGAATAGATCAAAATGTATGGAACAGCTGATTTTTTTTCGCGATTTCAATGTTGGTCCCATAATAAAAGTTGTTTGTATGCATGAGTACATTAACCCCTTAAAATTATGTGCACTATTTCAGAAGGACCTTATATAAACTTCTTTGAATTCTTATTTGGAACTTTACGTTGTGAGTGTAGATAAAACACTTTTTAACGGATAGGTGTACTAGCAAGGTTTTATTGAAAGTACTTTGGTAATTAGTTGGTAATTGGTTTGATTTTTTATTTTCCCGACGTTTCGGCACCAAATACGGAGAACTGAAGCCGCTCGTGAGCCTACCTTCAAGTGATAATTTTTTTGTGGATATAGGCTCACAAGCGGCTTCATTTCCCCCGTGACCACGGCAGCTGCAAAGATGCCAAAACGTCGAGAAAATAAAAAATTAAACCAAATACCAACTAATTACCAAAGTACTTTCAATAAAACCGCGCTAGTTTCCGTTAAAAAGTGTTTTATTTCTTTTATAACCACATTCCAATGACAGCAAAATGTTTCCCAACTCGGTATTGAACATGTTATTTGAACTGGCCATATTTGATTGACTCGCCAGCGCCACTCGAAGCCGCAACGATTTCCACTTCGCTCGCGTGCCCCAACGTAAATAAATGAAACGCCTGCCCTCACATAAACGCTTCCCAGGAATTGCGTTCAACCATCAGTTTTACAGTTTACAACGATCCCTTATCCTTTTTGGAATAGAGTTAAAGATTCAACAAATTAAAAATGTTTGGTGTAAGCGTGATACGTCACTTTAATTAGGTCAACACCTTTCACAGAGATAGCGCCACGCTAGTACACCGTTTCTAGTGCTACAACCGTGTCTATTAAAATGTCCTACTCTGAACACGGACGAACGAAATGCTGCTATAGTCAGTATAATTCGTTTACATACCCCACAGTAGTGTTTTTGATCCTTGCATAAATTGGAAGTATACTATATTTCTACAAACAAACAACCAAACAATTTATTTAATCAAACACAATATTTTTTTTACAAAAATAATTAATTATAAGACGCCGGAGCCCACGGTAGTTTAAAACTGTGCTGTAGGCCCCGGATTCTTCCAGAGAATGGCACTAACATTGTGTCTTTTTAACGGGTACGTATCAGAATGTCTAAAGTTAGAATGTCTAAACTTAAAATGGCAAAGTTCAAAATGTCAAAAATTTGAATGTCTAACGATTAAAATGTAAAACGTTCAAAATGTCAAAAACGAAAATGTCAAATGGTCAGATAGTCCTAAATTAAAATGTCTAAGTTCAAATGATCAAAACTTAAAATGTCTAATATTCAAATTACAATAAAACTCATAATAAATTCCAATTACATTTTTTCATACAAAACTGTAAATCTCAATAATTTTTGTTTGGTTTGGTATTTTGGATTTTTTATTTAGTTTAATATTACTAGATAAATAATGTCTTTCTTTATCCAATTAATAACATCACAAAAAAAGTTAATTATGGTTAAATTGGGAATCATTTTGGTGTTATGTTAATACTTTGTATGGGAAGCTCACGGTTCGCCGGAGTAACGGATACTAGCGCGGTTTTCTTGCGGTTTTATTAAAAGTAGTTTGATAATTAGTTAGTATTTGGTTTGATTTTGGATTTTCTTGACGTTTCAGCATAGCCATAGTCTAAGGGGACTTTGAAAATTGTTGTGTTCCGGCAGTAAGAGGTAAGCCAGTACCTCAGTGGTGAGAATTAAATATGTTCCAATCGCAAATCATTTTGGTATTACCTACCACTGATAATTATGTATTACGTTTGTATGGAAAGCTCACTGTTTCCGGAGTCTTTTTTCATGGAGGGGATCGCTTATTCTCCTGCTTTAATGTTTGGTGATAAGTAAAGCAGTCTACAAAAATTGAAGTTGACAAAGTGTGTTTTGAATAAGTTAAGAAATAATAACAACTTGATTACGACAACGTCAGCGCGTGCACAACACGAGCGCGGTGCATTGGTCGAGCGGCGTGCGCTCCGCGTCTCGTGGTGGCTTAGTCTTGACTGGTGATCTCGGCGAGTGCATCCAATTGATATATTGCAATGAATCAAAGAAATGCACACAAAAAACTGGAGGACAATAGGCGCACGTTAAGGTGGGTACTCACTTAGGTTCGCGAACCTGCAGCAAAAAAAATATTATCCTGTGCTGAAAATAGTTTGCCATAGTGTGTACGTATGCGAACTTGATTCGCACAGGTACATACTATAGCAAAAATGAAAATAAAAGAGAACAAAATTTTCTGTCACCTAAGTTTAGATGTGTCACTAATCTGCAATACCCTAATAATAATATCTATCTCCAAGAAATATATTAGTTATCATATTTACCAAAACTGTCTCTAAAGTATAAATCATCGGATTAATGTAAATATGTATCTTAAATTATAGTTTGATCACTTTTTTCTATAGCCTGAATATACCTAAGATCTATGCTCTAAAAAGTAAGTTACGGGCAGGAATAATACACCTACCTAAAATAATAAACCTGTCACTATAAATCTAAATCATCTAACTATTAGCATCGATTAATTCGTTCAACTATCGAAATTATAGATATTTTACCTAATTAATTGAAAAATTCCTAATAGGGGCGGAGTTTTTATAACGGAGTTTTTAAAACAATTTTGATATTGTTTGGTGATTCAATTTCAGTGACACTTTTATTATTTTGATAATTGATATTATTTCCAAGTAATTTTTAATTAATATTTAGGTAATCGTTTTAACATTATTTGGTGATTCGATTTAGGTGAGAGATCTACTATTTTAGGAACAAATATTATTAACTAGGTCACTGAAAACGCATTTATTAGGTAATTGATAAAATCATGCCCTTAAAATAATAGAAAATAAATTATGATAAAGAGGTAAGAAAATCATCATTTATATTTACATCATATTATAAAAGCTTTACATCTAAGTACCTAAATAATCACAGTAAGTATATTATAATAGTAAAAAAACATTTTTTTTACACAATAGTGTAATAATGTTACATCTTAGGTAAATAATCACAAATTTCGAAAACGTAAGTAGGAGGAGGGCCTCCATGTTACAATTTAAAAATTGTAACGCAATTAATAGAAACTACAAAGAATTGCTCACAAAATTTTGCAAGGCGATAAATGAAAAAAAAGGCGAATTGTTGTTTTCAAATCATTGTAATCCTTTGACTTATGGACCATTGATATTTAAACTAGTTTGATGTTTGAACCGTTTGACATTTTGAATTTTGCTATTATGAATTTATACATAATGATTTTTGACATTTTAAACCATTTGCATTTTGATTTTTGACATTTTGAACTTTGCCATTTTAACTTTAGACATTTTAACTTTAGACATTCTGATACGTACCCCTTTTTAACACGTTTTTATTAGGTTGCTTTCTCGTGTGTCTGTGTGCTTGTTTGTTTCTCGCAAAGTTTGCGAACGATTTTATACTAGCTTCCCGATGAGCTAGAGACTTGAAGCTTTAAACATAGGTAAGAAGGAAGGCAATGCAACATTATGGAGTCATTGAGCTGATCTGATGATGAAGCCGGAAGAAGGCCACAGGAACTCTATGATGAAACCGTTCGACCCCATTGTGTTTGGGCTCGATAGAATCGTCTTGACGAGTACTCTAATGGAAGACGCCCAAATAACATTTTAAACTGTATAAAAGCTGTTTAATGGACTATTTGTTTACTATAGGCTGTAAACGTTGCTGTATAAAGACTGTATAGCAAGCTATACAGCCCTTGTAACTCTGAAATGGGCCCCAAAATTATACAGCTTTAAGTGTAGATTTAGCTGTATAACAGCTGCATAATAGCTGTACCATTGGCTGGCTAAGATACTATTTAGATACTTTTATACTAAGAATAAAAAGGGAAATTAGAGAATGAAAGCTTTCATTCTCTAATTTCCCTTTTTATTCTTTTATACAAATTCAGGCTTGTGATAAGCTTAATAGAAGAATAAATATATTATAACTGTGTTCGTGGTTGAATTCATTCTCCATTTTATTTCTTAATTTACTATGTGCCAAGGCGAGACCATATTATGTGAAGTATAAGTGAAAAAAATATTTAATAACTAAGCGGTAAGTACCTTTCCTGTTTATCGTTGTTGTTATGTTATGTTATAAAAGGGTAAATTTTAAACCTAAAAATTTTAAACCTAAAAACGTGGGGCGCATGCTAAAGACAATATGGATGATAAATTTTACAAAATGCGCCCCACGTTTTTAGGTTTAAAATTTCCCCTACCTATATTTATAACCCTACCTACGTAGGGTTATAAATATTTACAGAAGAATTTATTTTTTACTTTTTAGTCCGTTTTAATATTTTTAGTCCAATTTTATTGTAATAATTTAGTCCGTTTTAAAAACGTGTTTTTAAAAAGTTTTTTTTTTTATTTAGAAGATTAGGAACAAATCAAAATGAGGTAGGTTCTACTATTTCTATGTTATCACCCTTCACACATTAGATGGAAAAGGTTAATTTCTATTATTTAAAAAAAAGTTTAAAGAAATATATAAAAAATGCTTTTTGAAACCGGTGTATATTTTGGCACTGAACGAGTGGTTCATTGTTCTTTACAAATGAAAACACAAACATTGTGAAACCACAGTTTACTAAGTAATGAACCCACTTCGATGTGCGCGTGTGTGGTGTGTGACCACACTATACAACTGATACAGGCTAAATCAACATGTCAGTCATCCTTTTAACCGCCATTTTAATCCTTAGGGAACCTATCATACGCTTCTATTAACTGTAGTAATACTTTAAACTAACGAGTTAAATAATGCAACGTCAAAAAAATGCGTATTTGAAGAACCCGGTTGTTTTGGTTTACATTACGTTGAAGTTAGTTTATTGCAGAAAAAAAAACTTAGATCTGTAAGAGTCAACTAGTTTATACACTAAGTAAGTTCATAAAATTCTACAATCGATTCAGTTAAGCATGTCTGGTATTGAAGTTAAAAAAAAAACTTTCTGAATAATTTATTATGCTTAACGGGCAAATATCGGAATCCCACATTAATTACTCTTACAGCTCGTTGATGGAGAAACGAAACCCTTCGCAATTTCGATTAATAAACCCATTAGCGGCCATCTAAAACCAATAAGGCTGAAAATTGAGTTCTTTGACGGTTTGAAAGAATTTAATAAAAATAAGAAAAATTGCGTTGACGTTTGACTTGGTTATGCTACGTCACGTTTTTGTTTAAATATAAGTAGACGTCTGGCGCCGAAAGGGTAAAATTGAAGGATTCAATAGTTATGAGTTTATACTTTTGCAACTTTGATAACTGTGGGAGTTAGGATAGCCCGTCGTGCCACGTCAAATCCTACTTTGGTCAGTGGCGGTAGGTACTACCAACTTAGCTTAGGAAACAACAGGATGGCCCATTACAAAAAGTCCCATAGCCCACTTAGGGACTTTAGGCAATATCAACACCAAAATAATCGTTATGTAGTTATAATAGTTCAGTATATTCGGTTTACTTTAATCAAGTTCCTATAATAATAGTCTTAATTTAAAAAATATTCTTAGTACATAAGACCAAATCCTTTTTTTACGAAAAATCTCTAGTCCAGCTTAAAGTCCTTAAGTCCAGTCTAAAAGTTTTAAAATGTTGTAAGTCCTAAGTTCATAACAAAGTCCAATTTTGTTCAACAAAATAAACATTTTGCCGCGCTGACTGCCGCTCTCTCGCTCGCAGATTTCACGTTTTCTCAAGATTTCTTAAATCTGAGTCCGTAATTGAAAAATGTGTCTCGGACACTTTTTGCAATATAACACTACGGACATTTCAACATACCTATATATTTCAGTTTCGAGTTGGTGGAGTACAAAAACTTATCGTATTTGCCAGTTCAAATAACTGTTAGAAACGACAACTTTTTGTACTTTAGCAACAAAAAACTGAAATATATGTTGAAATGTCCGTAATTTTATATTGCGAAAAGTGGCCGAGACACATTTTTCAATTACGCACTCAGATTTAAGAAATCTTGAGAAAACATGAAATCTGCGAGCGAGAGAGCGGCAGTCAGCGGCAACATGTGTACGGACTCCCTATACGAAATAAGAGCTTGCGGAGAATATTTTGAATCCCACACATATTTTTTATTGACTTGACTACTGAACCCTAAAAACCGACTGATGAATATCTTAAAATCCTATATAAGTAGGTAGTTATGTAACTATTTAATTTATTTTGTAAGAAAGACATTTTCGTGCACATTTATTTGCATTGTAGCACCCTGTTGACTGGAATCGAATTTGTTAAAGTGTTTCGGGACACGATCGATTTGACCTATCCCCTTGTAGTCCGTGGCCGTCATGGTCAATCGACCTGATCGAGTAAGTCAACATTGGTGTTATTTGTGCCGTTTAACCACTTCTGTGGTCTAGTGGTTCGCGCACCCGTGTAAGACGCATGGGTCCCGAGTTTAATTCCCAGTGGGTACAATTTGTAGATAATCGGTTTGGTTGGTAGTAGGGCTTATTTCAAGTCCGCCTGGCTATCTACCACCATCTTACCTAAGTCTGACGCCATAACAAAAATCGACCTTATCGTCACTTAACATCAGGTGAGGTGAAAGCCAAGCACTATCAAAAGACAGCCATTGAAAAATGAGAAAATGGAATGCATAGTCTTAAGATTTACATTTGAAACCACATTATAATTCTGCTAGCTTCCATTAATCCTTAGGTATTAGAAACTTCTGAGATTGAACTATTTTTACTCAACTTGAATTGAATCATCACCCTTCTGTTTGAAAGCAAGCCTCTAACTCTTAAAATTGCAATAGGTAATGCGACGTAATCCGTGTCGGATGGTAAAGTGACTAAAGATAGAAATATGACATTAAACCCCTGAGAGGGTGTGAAGTGAATTGTTAAACATTATGGAAAATCATTTTTCCTATGAAGATGATTAAATAAATATCAAACGCGTGATAGGAATACGACCTACCAACTTGAATTAGTTCCACAGAATAGATATAAGTACTACCGTACCGAAAGGACACTCCGCCCCACCCCAGAATCAATTACCTCACCCCACCCCGCGAGTTCGTGTGCCGATTCGTGTGCTCATTTAGTCGTGTTTGTCAACGTCAACTTATTTTGATATTCAAAGCAATGCGTCGTAACTTTATTTATTAAAAAGGCCGAATTATGAATTTAACGCCGCTCATACATTACAAATTGTACGATAGCCCTAGACTTACACATACAGTTGCGCATGTACATAAACGGCATCTGGCGTCATCTGTTTAGAACGGCGCGGTTGTATGGAGTGTCCGGGGTGTATTAGTTCAAAAGAAAAACTTTAACGCTTATAATTATTCCGCCTCTTCTTTCAACTTGAACATAATATTGAAATGTGTGCAGAATATACTTACTAGTACAGTACGAATCACGAAAGATGACCACAAATGGCGCCCATGTTCGCATCATAACTCGTGAAAAAAGACTTGACTTGAGAATTCGTATACATATAGAACTAAATACTATATAATATTTTATGAAATATTATTTTGTCTTAAGTCTTTGCTTCATGAGTTATGATGCGAAGATGGGCGGCATTTGTGGTCATCTTTCGTGATACGAACTATAACCTTTCAATAAATAGGTTGTAAGTATGCCTAACTCGGAGATAAAACTAGGAGCAATTTGAGATTTTTATTATATGAGAACACTCCGAGTTGTAAAATTTAACACAAGTTTTATTCAACAAACACGGTAATAAATTACTAAGGCATTAAATTTGATTGTCTGATTAATTGATTTAGTAATACTGTCGCTCCGATCGCTTAAATGAGCGCTCAACCGACCTCATTTTAAGTACTTACTTAACTCATAACAACTTTCATGGCCTACATTTGAAATTAGAAAGATTACGAATTATTTCGACAGAAAAATCGTGATCAGATTTTTTTAGAAAAGCTTATTTTATAACTAATGAATATAATTATTTGTATGGTTAATTTTCAAAAGCTCGATGTAGATAAGTGTAATTGATACTTCTCCGTACGGGTGTACCTGTTATTACTTGACTTATAACAAAAAACATTATTTCAGTTTTTAAACTTACATGCTTTGTAAAAATGGCGGCACTTTTCGTAAAGCCGCCATCCACGCGGCCTCGGCGCGAGGCCGCACACACGGTGTTAAATGTAAAGGTCACGCACACTGTTACCAATTTATTAGACGGAGGTTAACGGGGAATTTATACAAATCAACACAATCCAAGTGAGTGCTAGTGTTATTAATTAAACAACTTTACTTTTCCATTTTTAAAATTTCTGTTTTAACTTATTAGTTTATAGTGTGGTATCTACTAATTTAATTAAAAAGTTGAAAATATTAAAACAGTACACGTTTATGAATTTAGTACCGTATCTTAAAGTACAGTGTCTTAAATGATTTGAATAGATCTTCAATCACATTTTCAAATGTGAAAAACCATTTTTTTATGAAACAGACGGCCATAAAATAAATCATCTTACCTTTTACAGAGTTTTGGATTGAATTCACTTAATTTGACTTTTCCGATTGTATCATAAAATAAAACAACCGTCACTGTTGTCTAATGGTTCGCCCACTCGTGTAAGATGCATTGGTCCCGGGTTCGATACCCAGGAGCAAGGTACAATTTGTACTCGGTTTGGTTGGTGATGGGGTTTATTTCAACCTACTAGCTACCACCATCTTACCGAAATCTGACGTCATAACAACAATAAAAAAAAAATACACACGCTTACACTTTCGGCCCTATCGTCACATAACATCAGGTGAGGTGAGGGCTACGTACTTTCCCATTGCAGACAAAAAATATTTTCACTGCTGACTCTTTTTAACTCAACATTTCCCAAGAGTTGAAAATGCTGACGTGCCTATAGACAGACCTCATCTCATCGCCGCACCATTTCCCGATCACGAACTTCCTCCACCGGACAACCACTACACAAAACACAATACGTGACGACACTACGGAAACAACACTGGCAGGACAACCTTCGTCCTGCCTTTGTGTTATTTGCGGCCTAAAACAAAATACGATCAAAGGTGAATGCGCAGGTTACATAGAAAATTACCTGAGCCCCGGCTCCGGAGCAAATGAAACTTATCTCAGATTAAAGGACCTGTTATTTGTATAAAAACTTAGTATGTGACCTCCCTGATCACAGAAAAAAACCGCATTGATTATGCTTCAGGCGCTAGTATAAGTTAACGATAACACCAAATACTTATTGATTAAAATATGAAAAATTGTCTTACAATAATCTAGATTGAATTCAATTATGCACGAAAGAGTTTCTTTTTTCATTATAACTGATAAAAATAACTGTTTTCTACTATTCATGTTGTTGCAAAAATAATAGAGTTTTACAATTTCTTCACTGCATACGTACTCGTAACACTATTGTAAAGAACGAAAATACATTTATTTGGAACACATTATTAGAACAATATAATTTTGAATAAACAAATGCAAGTTCCGTTTATTCGCACATTATTCTAGAAAAAAATGCTACCTACCTATAAAATAACTTGTTTAAAATTTTTTTTTTCAATGTTAGACACCGATCCGAGATGTCCCATAATGTTTATTTGTTGATACACATGAAAGGTACTTAAATCCGAGATAGGTTATATTTGCGCCGGAGCTCGGGCATTTTCGCACATTCTTCCTTTCTCCGCGTTTCAGTGAAAGAATTTATGAATTCCCATCCAACCATTATCTACAAATTAATAAAATCGTACTCGGTCAAAATCTTTTCAGGCGAGTTTTTATTGCAAACGTGGTTTCAACCAGTTATCTACAAATTAATCAACTCGTGACTCATCATTATTTTCTATGTTATAAAAATTAATTTCTAATAAAGGAGATAATTTTTTTTACATTTCCACAGAAACGTATATTAGACTGGCTCGACCAGGGGCCGTACCGGGTAACGAATCGAGCTTCGAAAAGTCTGCCGGGTTTCAAATTAAAACAAATAAATCGAGCCCCAATTGGGCGAAAATGGCGAACCCCATTTCATGATGTCACACGAACATCGTTATCTTCCAAATTACGTCAACAAAAAGTACAAGACGAAATTCCTTACTTTGATTTTTCAGTTCTAAGTTGAAACCGATTCAGATTTTACGATAATCGATTCGTTAGCCGGTACGGCCCCAGGGTCAGACAGAGTGGAAAAATGGGTCTGCTTTTCCAGAAAAAATAAGCGTAATTGACAACATAAAAGAATTGTTATCGAATTCAATAATATTCAGTTAGTTAAAAAGTACCAAAATTTTAAGAGTAAGCAAAATAAACAATTTTAATTTTTTAAAGTAAAACCCAACCTTTTTCAACGCACAGCGTGAGAAGAATCCACTAAAGCTTGCTTTTGATGGCGGCTTATATGTGCTGACGCGGTCGCCGCATCGTTAGGTTCGCTTCTCTGTCAAGGGCTCCGAATGGACCGATCACGTAACTACTGAGCTACTGACATATAACTCACTCGTATAACATTTGAACGAAGGCGAATGGCGCTTCAAGCTATATAGAACTACTGAGTCACTTGTGCTTTCTGAAAAGCTGCAAAGCTACTGTGTTAGCTTAAAACAAGTAATATACAACGTGTTACAATAAAATCCGTAATGCCGAATATGGTTGATAAGGACCATCAAACTTAACAACTTATACCAACTCTGAATACGCGAAAATAGTAACGGTCCCATAGTAAAAATAAATATGTTCAGTTTGATGGTCCCTATCTACCATATTCGGCATTAAGGCTCCGTTATGCGAAATCATTTGTCTCTGTCTTTTTCTTTACGTGTAAAAAGTATGGAAAATAACCTCACTTCTGCACTTTTTCGATGTTTTTCGTTGTTTTTTCATCATTATCTTAAGCACAATTATCTTTCTTGAAACAAAGTTATTGGAGCAACTGCACAGTACGTTAAAGTGTATTTTGATGTTGAATTCAATACGTTTTCGCTATTATTTACGACAAAAATATGTCCCGCGATAAGCTCTTTTGATGATATTCTGATTTTTTTACAATCATCTGTGAGGTTTATACGCAATTTAATACTTGTAGCTACTAGATAATCTCTTTAGCTTGTCGTATGTTATTTTTTGTAGCTACAACTTTACGTTTTCTATATTAAAATATGGCCTGCACAAACCATATTTTCCTATTATGGCCCCTTAAGGCGCTGTAGGTAGTGAAACTAGCGCCGCCACTACATTTATTTTTATTACTCGTCAACCAAGTCAATATTTAAAAAAAGCTCATGTAATAATCTCTTAAATTGTCTCTAATATTTTTTGAATAACTCTTCAACAGTAATCATTCATTCTGTAAGTTTTAAAATCCATTTTAGCTCAAAGTGGCCACTTTTGGCAATTATGGATTTTAAAACTTACAGAATGAATGATAGCTGTTGAAGAGTTATTCAAAAAATATTAGAGACAAAGTAAGAGATTATTACTTGTGCTTTTTTTAAATATTGACTTGGTTTACGAGTAATAAAAATAAATGTAGTGGCGGCGCCACTTTCACTACCACCTCGCCTTAAGGATCTTTTTGTAACACGTTGTTTGAGAACAGTTTTTCAATGTGATGATGAGTAGAAATACTATACTATCTAAAGTGTATCTTAAGTAGCAATTATAAGTTATTAACATCTGTTAACATAGTAGTTAAGACGTCCTATCCATTGTTATGTGACGCTTATTAATCATTAGCACGAAACACTAAACTTGACGGCAATTTTAGTTAAGAAGGAGCTACAAAAAGGACACTTTACACCAACGAAATTAAATAAACAACTGCGTGGCGTGTCGTAGCGCTCGGGACAAGGTTTTGCCCAAAGCCTGCGCGCTCGCTGTGACACTCCATTATTCTTATTCAATATTTTTTCAAACATCTTCTGTTTTTCGCGGAACAAAGACAATTTAATCACGGTTCATTTATTAAATTAAAATTTAACGAGATTAGGGGATTAAATAATACACGTTATTTTATATTGAGGGTTGTCCAGCCCATTTATCACGTGTCGTGAGACTCGAGAGGCTCGAATCAGGGGGATTCGAAAAAATCACGATATATCACGGTGGGGAGGGGGATGTAGTGAAGTATGACGTGTATTTATATTTTCACTGAACGTGTGGACATTTTGGCTAACTGTACAATTATATTTAGAATTGGCATAGTGACTAATTTTTTATTTTATGTTACATACATTTACCTCTCAAAAAAAAAAAGAAACATTGGTAAAAGGATTATTCCGCTAGCATGAAAACTTCCCGAGATATCAGAGTTTGAAATGCACACAAATTGGACTCATCCAAAAACGCTCTAACGGCTACTTAGTTATAACGTCACGCGTGAGTAGTTTGTATGCAACGCGTAGGAAATTTGTTTGGCCGCTATATTAAATATTGTGTTTATCAAAATGGTTTCTTAGACATATTTGCCATACATTTTACGGACTAATTAAAGGTATTATTTATTTTAATAAATTTTACACTTTTTAAATGGACTTGTCCACCCAACTTTGAAGGGTCATAAAACAAATAATACGCAATACAGTGTGTCCCTGGATAAAGCAATCCCGAAAGGAGGCGAAACTAGACTATAAATGAGTAATAAAAAAAATACAAAAAAAATATGTCCAATTTTTTTTTTGCTCAATTAAGAGAATGTAATTTTTGTGAGTTATTTGCGATCTATCTAAACTAACAAGTATAATATGGCATCACGTTATTTTTTTATTTGACCAAAACCATTCACTACTTTTGAAGGAATATTATTTTTTGTACATTGTTCATTGTAAAAATTACAAATCTTACTGCGAGTGCACCTGTCGAACTAAAACGCTATTACATCGAGATCCCGAACTAACGCTGGTAAACGTTCGCCCTTATCTCGGCTGACTAACATTCATAACAAATACTTTAACGATATTGATATACTTATACCTAAAATTGGCTTGTATAAAAAATCTATTATGACGAAACTTCATAGCATCAATAGTAAAAACAGTCAAAAACATGATTAACGAAGAAATGTACCTAGCAACATAAGCAATATTCAATTTTAATTTCATTACCTATTTAATTCATACTAGTATTGTACTCTCAACTTGTTAAAAATTATTTGTGGTCGGTGTTGGTTTCACAATTATTTAGTTCAATTAAAAATTATGTATACTTCTTGATGTATTACACATTGTGATACCGTTTGTTTACCCCAATAAATGAAAAAAAAATCTTAATCCTGCAAAAAAAATTTAAATTAGATTGAATATTTTTTTGTGTTTTTTTTTAATTACTCATTTATAGTCTAGTTTCGCCCCCTTTCGAGATTGCACTTTACCCAGGGACACACTGTATATAAAACCAAGAGGTATACAAGCTACTCTAAAAGTTTAATATATTTACGATTTTTATTAGTATTTCGTTATTTTATTCATTAGTCATCATCCCAATTAATAAAAACAAATAGCTAATTTTGTCACCAACTTACGTGTCTTTGCTTTTTAGGGTTCCGTACCCAAAGGGTAAAAACGGGACCCTATTACTAAGACTCCGCTGTCCGTCTGTCTGTCTGTCACCAGGCTGTATCTCGTGAACCGTGATAGCCAGAAAGTTGAAATTTTCACAGATGATGTATTTCTGTTGCCGCTATAACAAAAAATACTAAAAACAGAACAAAATTAATATTTAAGGGGGGCTCCCTTACAACAAACGTGTTTTTTTTGCTGTTTTTTTGCTCGATATTAATAACAACAACAGGTAGACAGTTGAAATTTTCACAGATGATGTATTTTTGTTGCCGCTATAACAACAAATACTAAAAACAGAATAAAATTAATATTTAAGGGGGGCTCCCATACAACAAACGTAATTTTTTTGCTGTTTTTTGGTACGGAACCCTTCGTGCGCGAGTCCGACTCGCACTTGGCCGGTTTTTTTAGGGTTCCGTAGCCTAAATGGCAAAAAACGGAACCCTTATAGATTCGTCATGTCTGTCTGTCTGTCTGTCTGTCCGTATGTCACAGCCACTTTATTCCGAAAGTATTAAGACTACACAGTTGAAACTTGGTAGGTAGATGTATTCTGTTAACCGCTTAACGAATTTAATACAAAAATAAGAAAAATAAAAGATTAAGGGGGGGCTCCCCATACATGGAACTGAAACTGAAAAATGTTTTTTTCTTCAAACCAACACGTGTTGGGTGTCTATAGATAGGTCTTTAAAAATGACATTGAGGTTTCTAAGACAACTTTTTCTCAAAGTTAACTGTTTGAAAGATATTCACCGCCAAAGTGGTAAAATGTGTCCCCCCCCCCCCTTTAACTTTTGAAATAAGAGAGTGAAAAATAAAAAAAATATATATGTTGTAGATCTTAATAAACAATTTCAACCAAAATTGATTTGAATAATTCATACCAACACTGTGAAAAACAAAGTTATTTTTGCAAACGAAAAATGATAGGTGGTATTAAATATGGTATGGTATAAGGTAACTACGGAACCCTATGGCGCGTGGCCCGACACGCACTTGGCCGGTTTTTTTTTTATTTCATTTAACATGAGTTTACAGTTAATTATTTTTTTAACACAAAACCTAAAAATTATTTGTATAAGTCTTAGAATAATTACGCTACGTAATTATTCTAAGGTATAAGTGTTATTTTATTATGAACTGTACGAAAACCCGAAACTCGAAAAATGTAAGCTGTTTTACATAAAATTGTGTTTGAGCTCTTGTAAAATTTATTAAATAGCAGAATCTTTTCGCGATTTCATTTGTTTACCAATATTTTAATACAAATGGTTTTCATGTTTTTGTGTTACAAAAAATATTCTTAACGTTTTATGACGTGAGATTACAGGTAAATTATAACATGACAATGTCTAAATGAGTTTCGGTTTCGGTTTCAGCCGAAACTGAGACCAAGGCCGAAAATTCGATTTCGGCTGTAAATTGTAGAGTTCAATTTTGTTGTCTAAAAGCAATACAGCATAAATTTTTATTTTGTAATATTTTAAGCCGAAATCAAATCAATATATCCACGAACATGATCCCATTATCGGCATAAAGGTATGCTCAGTAGATACACCAGTGTACAAAACAGTGTAACCACGGGTCTGGAGGGTATTTTTTGTTTCGATTAAAATATGTAATCAAAGTTTTTTTGGCAATAGGCAGTAAGCAAATACACATATTAATTTAGTTAAAAAGAAAAGGTGGTCATAAGTCTTAACATAATCCTCTAATATATGCAGTTCAAAATAGCTGAGTTTGACGACGACGCCCAGTTTCTTCGGTGGCGGTTTCAATTCATTGCCAGAATGCCAGACCCGATCAATGTAGGAACATGTATACTGTGTGTAACATCTCTTGTTTAGTTCTATCTTTTATTTAGACAGTGTAGGTACATACAGAGAAATATGAAGTTATGAAGTTAGAAATAACTTAATCGATTTTGATTGAGTCATTTGTAAGTTTTCATTTACATTCCTTTCGTTACAAACATTTAAGTAAATATTTTTTTACAATCTTGCATTTATGAGCACCAACACTGTTTTTAAAAATAACAATTTGGGTGATATTGGGATGAGAGCATTGCTCGAATCATAATAAAATGTGAATTATAGAATATTTATAATAGTTTACGTTAAATAGCATTGTGAATACTAAAATCAACATTCAATAATTATGAGGCTGCCAACGTGCAAAATTATGTAGTTTTTTAAACCTTAAACACCAGGAGAAAATCCTTGGCAAATGATTATTTATATGATATGGTGATGATAAGATATTAGTAAATTTTGGGTCCTTACATATAAAATTGGTGTTTTTTCTTACACACAAACGAGAACACACAGAGAACCTCATAAATTCTATAATAAATTATCAGTTGCTGGATATTACATCAAATTATGACCATACCCGTCAACTATCAGCATAATTAAGTCTAGGTATTTATTTTGTTTTCATAGCACTAAAAAAATAACTTGAAGGTGACTCCTTTTTTGTTAGCAAAACTGACCACTTTATCTGTTGTAACTAGCCTAAAGTTATTTTGTTCACAAATGTTGCCTAAGTTAGCTTATAATGTTCAATTGTACATAAAAGTTTTTTTGCAATAGCGTTCACGGTTGTTAAATAAATTATGAAAATGCTAGTGCAATTTCTCAAAAATTCTCCATACAAAATGTCAATTTCTTAGGTTAGGACCTAATATAAGTCATCATTTTAATTACTTAGTAAAAAAGTTTAAAAAACGTTGTAGACAAGTCTTGGAAAATGAGAATGAAATTTCTTAAAGGAATTGCTTTGTTTACATTGCCTTAGATTAAAATTAATCCCAGGCAATGTAAACAAAGCAAGGGGATTAATCAATTTATCGAGTGGTGATGGTAAGCAAGAAACAGATATTAAAGTATATAAAGGTAGACCTTGATTTGGAAAGTGTGATTTTGAAACTAAATTTTAAACATTCCACTGAAAAAAGACATAGGGAGGTATATTATCAGAATATACCAAACTATGTACAAATATAATACTTTTCATTCATGTATTATATTGAGCTGTGTGTTTCCCTTATCGAATATAAAAATATAAGTAAAATAAAATAAGAACATGCAAAGAAATCACTAGTTGAAATCAGAGCAGCTACTTACATACCAGAACCAGACACAATGTCTACGCATGCTTAATACCACCACCGATTTAAAGAAGAAAGGCTCCGAAAGGAAGTCCGTACAATCCTTCTTGTTACATAATGTGACATTTTGCTGGGACCACTGATTTCTAAGCTAGATAACCATTAGAATGCGTGAAATCGGAAAAATGTTAGTTAATAATTTAATTGCATTAAAAGATACGAAATCACCGGATTTGATAATTGACACACTGTAATCATTCTAATTTGTATTCAGTTTGTAATGTTACGTCCAAAAGATTTGTTCGACACTTTTCGTCGTAGATCGTAGCGTGCTACGAAAATGCGTAGCACGCTCGTAGTCGTAGCACCCGCATTCTTTCGCCGCATTACAATCGCTTATCACTGAAATGACTGTGATGTACGTCTACTTAGAAAAAAAAGTATATAGTGTTAATGTTTTACATTTGTATAAACAATATATTATGTAGTTAATAACAGAAATCATTGTTTTATTTCCCTTTCTTTTTATGTTATGTTCGACGTCTGAAAATAGTACGGTTTACATAAGAAGTTTAGCACACACCCGTTATTATTTACTATTTCTGATGACCAGTGAAATTTTAGACACACATTTATCTTTTAATGTGAATACAGACACAAGTTTGACAGTTGATGACTGTTGATTGTATAACACATGCTACTTTTGTACCATTCACAATAATTTTCTCGTGGGCGTTTTATACACACTAATGGGTAAAGGAATACTGATGTGTATTATCATTGCAGTAACAATATCGATCTTCCTGGATCTAAACTGGAAAGTCACTTTATGTATTGTGAGGTTCAACTGGTCTACGTATTGGCTTATCAAAAGGATGTGTTCGATAGAGGGGTGAAAAGCCAGCAGAAGCAGACGGACAAAACAAGTGACAGGAAACACAGCGGCAGTGGCGGCGGGCGAGTGGCGCAGCCCGCGCGGCGTCCTTGCCGCCGCTAATACGGGCGAGTCACGCGACTGAGTCGATACCGGCTGGTCACCAGCCTCCGCTTGAATTATTCAGCACCGCCGCGACCACCGCCGCTCCACGCGGACAAAGGCGCTGCGGCACCGCACCTACCAGCCCCGGCGGTCGCTCCGGCCGCTCCGTTCCTCCTGCACACTGCACGCTGCACGCGACACTCCACAGACTCGAGCACGATGGCCGATGGCCGCTGGCGCGGTGCGCGGTGGTCGCGCGTTACGTAAAGGGCGCGACGTGTCGCGTGTGTGCGCGTTTTGCGCGCTCGCGGGCGCTCGGGGCGGAATCGCGCGCGGAGTGCTGCCACACAGTTATGCAACGCGCCGCCACTGTCGCCCGGACAGGGAAAATCGAACGCAAGGGGCGCGGGCGTGCGCGCGCACCCGCATCGATACCGCACCCCGCGCCGCGCCCGCAGCGCCCCGCCCGCCCGCTATTCACATTACGGCGCCGGCGATACACCCTCTAGGACGTGTCTTCCGCATCTTGCGAACTACACTTGGGAACCTTTCCCGATCATAAAAATATAGGAAAGGTCATTTTATTGACTAGGACGCTGGACGACAAACGTGGCTAATTATAGCCATGAAAACTTGGCATAACTTTAATCAAAGCTTTGACCCAAAACTTTATTTTTCCAGACAGTTCCTCCGATAAATCATACTTATGAAGTGATTGTGTATGATAAACAACAGACTATGTTAGGCACAAGAGGTAGTTTCAAGAAATGGCAATTAACTTGGCTCTACATTTTTGTAATTAATTTGGCATAATAGTTACAGATTTGGCTCAAGGCTGACATAAACGCGAGTAAAAATATAAATGCTGTACATTCTAACTCGAAGCTTGTAAAAACGATCTCGTACCTAATAATTAATTGTACCTGCATGTCGCACACGAGCGGACTTACGGCACGAACAACACTGTCATTTGAGGCAGGCAGGCAGGCAGGCCGCTGAAGGTCGCTCCTACGTGACCCGATTATGACCTTTTTTCATGGCGATCGAACTACTTTACATGGGCTGTACTAGTTTATATTGTCCTAGAATGGTGCCACTAGACAAAGGAATTACAAATGACACAAATAAATACTGCCAAATGCCTTCTTTGGGGTTCACTAACACATTTATAGGTGCATTTAAACATTAATGACTATTTAGTAAATACCACTCGAAAATCTCGTAATACATAAAAGCAAATAAAACATGTTAGTTTTGTTATGATGAACATCATTAGCTTCCAATGGATATTGGTGGATGTTAACAACTACAAATGCAGACAATGCAGTCAGATCAAGATGTTAAATTGATGGTCACCCATCCAATGACCCACCCTAAGTCACTTATAACTACTGCAACTAGCCGTATGCGCTAAGCGACTACGCCATCAAACTCCACATTTAAATAGGTTATGCTAATGAATGGTTTGCTAATTGATGACATGCTGTGAAAAATGGTCGACTTGAAAATGTGGTGAAGTAAAAATGTCGGAAGTCGAACCCGCAGTCATAGGCATAGGCGCATTGTGTGTTATTGCGCCAGGACGGTGTGGTAGCAATCGTCCCAAACCGCATCATAAATGCAAAGTCTTAGTCCTCAAATAGTATTCTAGCCTTTTTAGGGTTCCGTAGCCAAAATGGCAAAAAACGGAACCCTTATAGATTCGTCATGTCTGTCTGTCTGTCCGTCCGTATGTCACAGCCACTTTATTCCAAAAGTATTAGGACTACATAGTTGAAACTTAGTAGGTAGTGTTAGAGTTGATTATAAATCATACACCATGTTGACAGAAGTAATATTTTATTTCACGACCAGTTCAGACGACAGATCGAGCAAAAGTGGGTACAATTTACAAAAACCAACGCTTTTATACGCTTTACCATAACTATCATCAAATTGTCCATAGACTTGCAACTATCAAGCATAAACGCACGTGAAGCATAGACTTAAACCGGAAACACACCACTGTGCCGTGCCGCGTCGCTCCACGGCACGTCAATCAATCTGTAAGTCTTTGCTCCACGATTCACAGACTAGCATTAAACGTCAGAAGGATGTTTTGTCTGTGAGTGATTGCCGACAACTGCATGGACTATGGCAACACTTATACACTGTCAAGTTGACATGTGACACTCAAGAAGAAAACAGCCGACAAATATTAGGATTGAAAAACAATTGATTTACTAAACCTTAATTACTAACAGTCGGCCTTTCCTGACAAATTATTATTACGTCCTCGTAATATCAGACGTTTATAAATTCCATGCATTAATGATATTGAAATTATAAAAAAACAAAAATAAACTCATTTAAGTTAAAGGTAAGACATTTTTCTTTTCATCACAATTATTAGTCACGATCGAATCTCTGTCATTATATGTCATAGATTCGGCCGTCCTGATAAACAATTACGGCCTCGTAATTTTCACAGCATCTATCTATCTATGTAGAAAAACTTAAATACAATATTACAAGAACGAAGTATTGATCTTTTGTAGGGAATTAATTTATCATGAATTTTAATAATTACTAGCTGACCCGACAGACGTTGTCCTGTCTCAGTTATGATTTATGAATATTTAATTCGAATTTTAAACGACATTCAGTTTTTTTTTTTGCAGCCCGCAGTCTGTCAATTCTATGTCAAACGTCATAAGGTTACATTAAAAAAAGTTTATAGTCCTAATTAAATTTTGTATGGTGGTTCAGTATTCTTAAATTTTCTGATTTTTCACGCAATTTTCTTTATTTTTTTTTCATAAGAACCTTCTCCTGATAGTAACAAACACAACAAAAAAAAAGAATTAGCGAAATCGGTTCAGCTGATCTCGAGATTTGTGCTTAGCAAGACATTCAGAGATTCATTTTTATATTATAGATTAGTTATAGTCTTATTAAGTAAGATAGCGTTCAACGTTTTTTTTTTTCACCGAACATGGGTACCAAAGTGATTACAAATATGTGAAAAACTCTCTCAGATCTCTTTAACCACCGGACACACCAGGGTAGAAGCTACTGGACACACCAAAGCAGCTTTTTATACTGCTGGACACACCAAAGCAGTTATTATTTTTATTTCTTTCCGAAATATGGTATACTAGCGGCCGCCCGCGACTTCGTCTGCGTGGAAAGGTTTTTTGCTATCCCTCGGGAACAGTACTTTTTTTCGGGATGAAAGGTACCCTATGTCCTTCTCTCTACCCCTGACAACGTGTATGCAAAATTTCATGATGATCGGTTCAGTAGTTAGGACGTGAAGGCGTAACAAACAAACAAATAAACAAACAAACGGACTTTCGCATTTATAATATTAGTAAGGATACAATTTGTTATAAATACATTTTCCAGCATATTTTGTCAATTGTTTCGACGTGCAAATACTTAATACAATTTAGGGTAAACAAATAATATTTAAAACAAAATTAAAATAAGAATGAAATGAAATTATTAGAATATCAGCAATAGTAAATGTCAAAAATATAAAACAAAATTA
Organism: Agriphila geniculea; assembly: GCA_943789525.1. Taxonomy (NCBI): domain Eukaryota; kingdom Metazoa; phylum Arthropoda; class Insecta; order Lepidoptera; family Crambidae; genus Agriphila; species Agriphila geniculea. The sequence continues at coordinate 14,986,574 of OX038887.1, read as the reverse complement.
AAATAAGAATAAAATGAAATTATTATATTGGAATGTCAGCAATAGTAAATGTCAAAAAATAATTAGAGTGCAATGTCAATAATTTTATCGTTAAGGAAGTCATTAACACAGTAATATGTCTTTTCTAATAAAATATTAAATAGTTTACTTTTAAATTTAGTTACAGGTAGTTCTTTAACATTTTGGTAATTTGGTAATTTATTGTAAATACGTATTGCCATACAAAAAGAATTTTTTGAATGTAATACCAATCTTTGACTAGGAATTCGTAAATTTGTTCCTTTTCTACCTCTGTAGTAAAAGTCTTGATTCTGTTTGAACAAATGACTATTTTTTTTTTCACAAATAAACTAATCTCATAAATATAAAGGCATGGCAAGGGCAGAATATTTAAGAGCTTGAATAAAGGTTTGCAACTGTCTAAATAGCCAGCACCACAAATTGTACGGACACTTTTTTTTTTTTAATTTGAAAGCCCGATTCATTTCCACTGAGTTTCCCCATAATATAATGCCATATCGCAGGACTGAGGACACATAGTCATGGTAGGCCATAAGCGCGGCCGCATGCCGCGGAAGTTAACGCATTTATAACCATATTTGACCACCGGACACACCAGGGTAGATTGAAGCTACTGGACACACCAAAGCAGTTAACACGTTTATAACCATATTTAACCACCGGACACACCAGGGTGGATTGAAACTACTGGACACACCAAAGTAGCACTCATAAGAAGCAAAATCAGCAATAATGTTTCTAATATTATAATAAGTGTAAGTTTTTATTAATTAGTGTTTAGTATAATGTACAGAGCATTCATGTATATATTGTGGTATTGCATTACTCTTATTTATATCAAATAGATAATCCGCGAATAAATCTTATATTCCTGTAATAAAATATTATATTCTTAATAAAAAAAGAACAATTTATGATTATATTTTAAAATCAATCTAATTCAACTAAGTGATTACTAAGTATCCAGGTTTTATTTTATATTGTTAAAATTAAGTATCACACAGAACTATAATATATTTTTTTATAATTAACTATTGTGTTTAGTTTTATTAATAATCATTAGATTACTAATTATCAGTATATTCCTATGATTTATATTTTTTTTATAATTGTATAATACCATAATATTGAGTTAAGATAATATTGAGATAATTACCAGAATTATGTAAATAAACAGTATGGTAGTTTTGGTTTTAATTTAAAAAAAATACATGCCTTTAGAATCTACTCACTAGTATAATCTTTTTAATGTGGTGTTGATATAATCTTAGTGACTCTGCAGCTAGCTGACTTTGGAATGTCAAATTATCAACTTTCTACGAATATTATAACTATTATCGTCAAATCAGTCCAGTAAAAACTAAATATCGTAAGTATTCTTCCGTTCTTAAAGGATGCATCTTGATAATCATCTTAATTAATCTTGACAATGAAGCACGTTTACAATAGAGTCAAAATGTTTGTAAAACGCCAGGGAATCGAATTAAATCATATGAGCAACCAGATTGGAATAATAATTGCATAAAAATAAAGATAGACAATAAAATTATTACAGATCCCATTGACATTTGCAATTTTTTTTTAGTCTAATATTGCAAATTAATCTAATGCTAACATGACAGTCATATCAAAATAATTTAAAATCTGACAATAATATAAAACCATGTTGGACGCAAGCTTGTATTTTTTTTGGATCCGGCCGACGAAATACTTAAAATTATAAGATCACTCAATAACATAACATCGGTCGGGTTGATAAAATACCCACAAAAAATATTTAATAAGTATTGTTCACTAACTCAATCTGACATTAGTCAACCTATCAATGACTAAAGCTATATTCTCGGAAGCCCTTAAATATCAATAAATTAAATGGATGAGATGGACTATTACAGACCCATTGCTATAATTTCAGTACTGTTTTTGAAAAGGCAACGCATAACATTATTTATAAATTTCTAGAAAAATTTAATCTACTGTCTAAAGATCAAAATTGCTTTTGGGAAAGCAAGTCAGCTTTCTTAGCAGCTTTTTATTTAACAAAAATGTTATTGAGAACACTTTCAAGAATATTGATACAATAATGTATATTTTTGGACATTAACAAAGCTTTTGGCTTTGTCTCACATGATAAATTGTAATAAATCGCTAAAACGGCCACAAAAATCCTCCATAATCATTTTAAATGTATTGAAATTAATCACGTCAATTAAAATAAGAAATAAGTTCCAGTAAAATATCACTTGTTAAAAACAATGTAGGTAGTTGGTCCACAAGGAACTATACTAACTAAGGCCACTATTATTTATAATTAACGACCTACTTCATGTGACTACTCACTCATCAGTGTAATTTATTCTCTGACGATAAAATTTGTAGTAATACCAATTCTTTATAATATGAACATTAAAAAAAATATATACCTTTTTAAAATAGAGATCCTATGGACCATGTTCTGACAATACTTCATAATAATGAGCTTGTATTGGAATCGTAATTAAAAATTAATAAGAAAGTGTCAAGGAAAACATGCGCCAAAATAAATAGATTTGCTTATGTGTTTTAAGACTAATACTAAAACTCAAATAAACCAAAAGTCCTCTTTGATGGCATATCATGACAACGTAGCTTCAAATAAGCTTCAAATCTTAAATATGGTTTACTTTAATATATTGGGGTCTTATAACTTAAACAAAACATTTATATCCAATTATAATTATGTAACGTTCCACCTATGACGTCGTATAAGCAAACGTAAACCTATTAACTCTTCCTTCATTATATATCTTCGAGTGCTGCATATTCGTCAAAACCCATCCATATTTTTTTTTTTTTTTTTTTTTACATTAAATGGGCTTACTCTTGGCCACATTCGAGAACCATAAGGCTAAGAAGAGGCCGAAGATAAAGCGAGCTTGCCCAGAAGAAGCCTATTCACTCGTGCCTTAAATATCGCTGGGTTATATTCTTTCGGGAATACAGACGCAGGCAGGGAATTCCACTCCTTGGCTGTGCGCATTAAGAAGGAAGATGAAAAACGCTTCGTGCGCATGCATGGAATGTCAACCAAATAGGGGTGAAACCCCGCCGTGCGTCTGGATGTCCGATGGTAGAACGGGGATGGCGGAATGAGCTCATGCAGCTCAAGAGCACACTCTCCGAAATATAGTCTGTAGAACACCGCCAGACAAGCTACTTCACGGCGGTGGGAAAGACTGTGAAGCTTGGTTTTTAATAGCGCACTATCCCCTATGAGTTTTCTGGCTCTGCGTTCAACCGAGTCGAGTGCGGCTAGCTGGTACTTTGCGGACCCATCCCACAGGTGGCAGCAATATTCCATGCACGACCGGACTTGCGCTTTGTAAAGAGTTAGAAGCTGTCCCGGCGTGAAATATCGCTTAACCTTGTTCAAGATGCCTAGTTTTTTGGCCGCAGTTTGAGCCTTCGACTCGATTGTGTCACCAAAGTTGAGATCGGAAGTCAACTTTATGCCAAGGAGATCGAGATTGTCGGTGACAGGTATAGTTACACCTCGGAAAGTAGGAGTCAAGTTCAGAGGACTCTTCTTTGCAGTGAATAGACATGCCTGCGTTTTAGTGGCGTTAAAAGTGACTAAATTGTTGTCGCCCCATTGGGAGACAAGACTCAAAGTCGTATTCGTCCGCTCCACCATGGCCTCTCTCAAGGAACCAATTTCTTCCTTGCTGGCCTTTGCATTGGACAAATACCTCTCCGCAACCGTGCTGTCGTCTGCATACCCAACAATTCCGGGCATGAGCAGATCGTTGATGTGCAGCAAAAAAAGCGTTGCGGAAAGAACGGATCCTTGAGGAACTCCAGCTTCTATAGCCATGAGGTCAGAGGAGCAGCCGTCAATAACCACTCTTATCGACCGTTTGCTCAAGAAATCCGAAATCCAGCTGCAAAAGTCAGCAGGTAAACCATACGCTGGAAGCTTGCTCAGCAAACTAGCGTGCCAGACCCGGTCAAAGGCTTTCGAGATATCAAGCGACACTGCAAGTGCTTCGCCATGATTCTCGATTGCTTCACCCCAGCAATGCGTAACGTACACTAGGAGATCCCCAGTTGAGCGTCCCCGGCGAAATCCAAATTGACGGTCACTGAGTAGATCGTGGTTCTCTAGGTGCGATAGCAGCTTGTTATTCAGTACCCTTTCCATAACTTTACAGAGTATGGAGGTAATAGCAATAGGTCGATAGTTGGTGGGGTCGGCACGGTCACCCTTTTTGGGTACGGGTTGCACATTCGCAATCTTCCAGGACTTGGGAACTGTTTTAGTCTTAAGAGAGAGGCGGTACAGGCGTGTAAGTACAGGAGACAACTCAGGAGCACAGATTTTTAGTAGTCTAGCAGGAATGCCATCAGGGCCGCTGGCTTTATTCACATTCAGGTTCTGCAATGCTCTTTTGACCTCTTTAGCGTGTATGGTGATATGCGGCATGGAAACGCCGCAGTGAGGTAAAGTAGGTGGATTTACCGAGCTTGCCTCTAAACGAGAATTGTTCGCGAACAAGGACACAAACAGATTTGCTTTGTCAGTCGCGGAATGGGCCAGCGATCCGTCTGGACGCAACATGGGTGGCAAAGTGGGGCGGCAGAAATTTGATTCGACCGACTTAGACAGGGACCAAAATTGCTTACTGCCAGCAGGGCTGTTTGATAATTTGGTTCCTATACGACTTACGTGGTCGAAGCGAGCCTTACGGATAACTTTTTTGCTTAACTTAGCTGCAGAATTATAGGCTTTCTTCTTAGCTCGAACCCTTCTGGTCCGCACTTTACGGTCGCGAGCTTGTACCCAGGCTCGAAAAGCGGATTCTTTTTTCGCTTCTGCGCGAGCGCAGTCTGCGTTGAACCATGGCTGTGTAGAGTGACCAAGCGGAATGTCGGAAAATGGGATAAAATATTCCATTCCCTGCCGTATCACATCCACAACCGCATCAGCAGAGTTCGAGGGGTCCTTTGAAGAAAAGCACACTTGCTGCCAGGGATATGATGCAAAGAAATGCCGCAGTTCGTCCCAATCAGCTGACTCGTATCGCCATAAACGCCTCGTGCCTCTGGGGCTGTCATCAGGAGGCAAGCAACTCGACACGGATTTTACCACACAGTGATCCGACGAGCCCAGCGGGGCTGAGACTGATACAGAATGCCTGTAAGGGTTAGTTGTCAGCAACAGGTCTAGGCAGTTGGGGGTATGGCCAACAACATCAGGTATTCGCGTAGCTTCGTTCACCAGTTGGGTGAGATCCATCGATAGTGCAAACTTACGCGTTTCTCGCCCAGCGTGGTCAGTTTTCTCAAACGGAAACAGCCATTCGCGATGGTGGGCATTAAAGTCTCCGAGAAACACGAGCTCCGCTGCAGAATACTTTTGGTTAGCCTGATCTGCCGCCTCAGTGAGATACTCCATGAGCCTGGTCGTCTCCTGGTCACCGCTGTGCGATCGATATACACCGATGTAGAAAAATTTATCTACTCCAGTGTCGACCAATAGCCAAATAGCGGAAAACCCAGAATTTTCAAAGCTACGGAGACGCTTATAGCAGATGTCATCGCGTACGAATACACAGACCCCTGCCCGCTTCTTGAACTTGTGTTCGAGAGTGTAGCCTGGGTAGTTGAGATACGACACGTCAGACGGTGTTGCTATCTGCGTCTCCGTTAAAAAGAATAGGTGTGGCTTTTCGGTTTCAAGATGGTGGTGGACCGGATCGATATTGGAGTGCAAGCCTCGGATGTTAGTGAGGTGCACTTTTTTTGGGAGGAAGTGCTGCCGTTGTTTAAACCTTTTCCTTTTTGAGCTTTTCATGTTATGGAGGGAGTGAAGTAGGGGAATTAGAAAATTGATCGAGGCGCCGCTCAATGGACAAACCAGAACAACACAGCTCCACCGACATGTAGGAAACTCAATCTGGAGACTGCGGGGACGCCCGAACCCCCCCGAAAATGTCCACCGGGTCCTCCCGTCCGGTCGCCAACTGGCACGGTGGCGCATTTCGGGATTTTTCGCGAGTTGGCGGGGCAGCCTTTCGCACGTGGCTAGCGCACTACTTGGGCCCCCAACTAACTGCGGTCGGCCAACGGCAGGACCGTGCTTCGGATCCCGCTAGTCTCCAAAATGAGTTGCCCGGTACGGTGTCACTGAGAGCCTTGCACCGTTCATAGTTCACAACGCAACTGATCGCATACTATTTCCCAATGGCACTGGTGATCCCGCACTCCGACGGAACGCAGCAAGCTGCTTGGCGCCGGTTTCCGGCGGGATGGTGGTAGCTACCCAGGCGGCCTCGTACGAAGCCTACCACCGCAGGGGGATCATTCAGCCGTACAACACAGACAGGTAGCCTGTGATGTCGTTGCCCGGGGTGGACCACTCGGAGGTAGATCCCTAACCACCCCAATTTAATTGTGCATAGGGATACATTTCATATGATGAGAAATATTAGGCATCATCAAAAAAACTATTATTACCCAGAATGCGGACTGTCCTCTACAACAGGAACTGTTACATAAGATGTGTTAGGATCATTAATAAATTGCCACATTCCTTACTGAACTTACACATAACCTGACCATATCTAGACAAAAACTGTTTGAATGGCCTAAAACAAAATATTTTTACTTATTTGAGAAATATTTTACTTGTAAAATTAACCTAACAGAATCAAATGATAATGAAATGATGTGTAAGTTGTTTCTCTTATTGTACAGCTAATATTAACTTATATTAATTTTGACATTAACACTAATTATTTAATTGTTTTTTTTTTCAATTCACATGACCTATATTGACAAAATAGATGGACTACGAATGTAACAACTGAATTGTACACACGACAGCACCATAAGTTGATGTGCCGTTGACTGTACTCTATTTTCGATGAATCAATTTCATTTTCAATCAAATATTATACATTTTCAGGGTTCACTAGTTTTTTTGGGGGTAAATAAGAATCGATTGCCGCGTCAGTAAGATAATTCAATAATACACGTGTATCTTTACAACCTGCACCATGAGACCACGAACCCCTGCCTCAACCAATGGATAATGTATAAATTATAAAAACACAAATATCATTAAGCACACAAGATTAACCTAGCGCCGCCGCCAGCTTCTTACAATAAAAGTCTATTACCCACTCAGCACGGTACGCAGTTATGTAGGAGACACGAATAGAATAGTCTTATGAAGACGTTTCTTCCACTCGTCCCACGTCAGGTCTGATGTCTTGTTGGTGTCCAAACCACGAACGCGTTCCCTTCCAGGCAACCCGGGTCGTGTGGTGGTAGGTGGGTGTTTTCTCATCCTAGCCGTAGATCTTCGCCAATGACTCCAATCGATGCAAACATGCGTGAACAGACAATAGCATTAGAATTTCCTACGAATTCAGGCACGTGTTCAGGTTTTCCGATAAATCATAAATTACTTATATTATTTCTCAAATTATGTAACAAAGATGTATTTAAAGGTCCATGATAGGAAAATATGGTTTGCGCGGGCCATTTTTTTTTATATAGAAAACGTACAGTTGTAGCTACAAAAAAACAAATGCGACAAGCTAAAGCGTTTATCTAGTAGCTACAAGTATAACATTGCATATAAACCTAACAGATGATTGTATGAGAAAAAAAAATCAGAATATCATGAAAAACGCGTCATATTGTTGGCGTAAATGTATTTAACTCTACATCAAAATACACTTTAAAGTACTGTGAATTTGCTCAAATAACTTTTTTCTTCAAGAAAGATAATTGTAATAATGATAAAAAAAGGAAAAAATAAAAAAAAAGTGTAGAAGAGAGGTTATTTTTCATACTGTTCATATGTAAAGAAAAAGATAGAAACAAATGTTTCCGCATAACTGAGCCTTAAATCTGCGTGTCTCACAACAGGGTTGTGACTTGCACTGGTATTAACTGGTTGAGATAAATTGATCAGTGATAGAATAAGGTGGGTAGGAGGTAGACTCGCTTAAAGTTGCTGATTTTGCACGGCAGGCACCTTAATTTCAACAGAAGGTTGTGGTTTTAAGGTGGAAACATTGATTGGTAACATTGGTAATATCAGTGGACGTACCTGGCATAATACATTCCTTATTGGAGACTTGGGGCGCTGGATGTTGCTGTGGCTGTAGTCTGATAATTTGTTCCAGCAATGGGTCCAGCCGCATAATTCGGTCGGTATTATTATCAGTCGCCTCGGAGCTCTCTCTTCGGTTCTTCGTCATCGTCTCTCGAAGTAGGATGCCGTGTGCGTCGATCGTTCAACGTGACACGTGGTAAAAAAAAAAACGCGCACTTCTGAATTGTTAGAGTTGATTATAAATCATACACCATGTTGACAGAAGTAATATTTTATTTCACGACCAGTTCAGACGACAGATCGAGCAAAAGTGGGTACAATTTACAAAAACCAACGCTTTTATACGCTTTACCATAACTATCATCAAATTGTCCATAGACTTGCAACTATCAAGCATAAACGCACGTGAAGCATAGACTTAAACCGGAAACACACCACTGTGCCGTGCCGCGTCGCTCCACGGCACGTCAATCAATCTGTAAGTCTTAGCTCCACGATTCACAGACTAGCATTAAACGTCAGAAGGATGTTTTGTCTGTGAGTGATTGCCGACAACTGCATGGACTATGGCAACACTTATACACTGTCAAGTTGACATGTGACACTCAAGAAGAAAACAGCCGACAAATATTAGGATTGAAAAACAATTGATTTACTAAACCTTAATTACTAACAGTAGGTGTATTCTATGAACCGCTTTACGATTTTTATACAAAAATAAAAAAAAATAAAAGATTAAGGGGGGGCTCCCCATACATGGAACTGAAACAGAAAATAATTTTTTTCATCAAACTAATACTTGTGGGGTGTTTATAGATAGGTCTTTAAAAACGACATTGAGGTTTCTAAGACTATTTTTTTTAAAGTCAACCGTTTGAAAGATATATGCCGCCAAAGTGGTAAAATGTGTGTGTCCCCCCCTTTAACTTTTAAAGTAAGAGGGTGAAAAATCTAAAAAAAATATAAACTATATAGATCTTAATAAACACTTTCAACGAAAATTATTTTGAACGAGAAACAGTAATTAGTTTTTGAGATATAGTACATTTTCCAAAACCGCAAATATAACTTTGTCATTCATACAAACACTGTGAAAAACAAAGTTATTTTTTCAGACGAAAAATGATAGCGGTATTAAAATATGGTATGGTATAATGTACCTACGGAACCCTACTGCGCGTGGCCCGACACGCACTTGGCCGGTTTTTATGATAGGCAAGCGCTTGCCCGCTATCAGGCCTGATGGTAAGCGATGATGCGATCTACGATGAAAATTCACTCGCTACTTGAAGGCCCCCAAGTTTGTACCTATCGTGAAACACAGTACAGGCAAAGAGGTACGGATTATAAAAATTGAAGCTTTTTGCTTAGTGCGAGTTTTTAAATTTGAGATTTTTGCATGCTATTTTTATACAATACTAAATGATATACTAGAGAATCGAACCCGCCCGGACGTTCGAACGTCTTGTTATCCAATGAAAGAAAGGAGATGGCGGAATTAGGTTGTGCAAATCCAATGCACACTCGCCGAAATGTATTCGATAAAAAAAAAACCGGCCAAGTGCGTGTCGGGCCACGCGCAGTAGGGTTCCGTAGGTACATTATACCATACCATATTTTAATACCGCTATCATTTTTCGTCTGAAAAAATAACTTTGTTTTTCACAGTGTTTCTATGAATGACAAAGTTATATTTGCGGTTTTTGAAAATGTACTATATCTCGAAAACTAATTACTGTATCACGTTCAAAACAATTTTCGTTGAAAGTATTTATTAAGATCTATAGTTGATATTTTTTTTAGATTTTTCATCCTCTTACTTTAAAAGTTAAAGGGGGGGGGGACACACATTTTACCACTTTGGCGGCATATATCTTTCAAACGGTTGACTTTAAAAAAAAATAGTCTTAGGAACCTCAATGTCATTTTTAAAGACCTATCTATAGACACCCCACAAGTATTAGTTTGATAAAAAAAAATATTTTCAGTTTCAGTTCCATGTATGCGGGAGGGGAGCCCCCCTTAATCTTTTATTTTTTTTATTTTTGTCTAAAAATCGTAAAGCGGTTTACAGAATACACCTACGTACTAAGTTTCAACTATGTAGTCCTAATACTTTTGGAATAAAGTGGCTGTGACATACGGACGGACAGACAGACAGACAGACAGACAGACAGACAGACATGACGAATCTATAAGGGTTCCGTTTTTTGCCATTTTGGCTACGGAACCCTAAAAACCGATAAGCTTGCAAGTCTTTTTACTAAACACCGCCAAGCAACCTATGGATTGAATGATATTCAGCCGCTACGAATAATAAACATTGCTACGATCGTAGAAGTTCGTAGCAGTTCTTTGTTCGTAGTTCGTAGCAATGTAGCAATTACACATCAAGAAATCGAGTCAAGATAGATAACGCATCTTCGTAGATACGTGCTTACTTTATAGTCTCAACGAAAATAAACAGTTTGAGCATTTCTGCCAGTGAGTTACAAAGACCGCTCAATTTCCCCAAAAAAAGAGTTAAAATAAGCAATTTGTAAGCACAATACACGTTATAAATAATTATTTAGACCGTGTTAACTTATAAAGTGAGTACCTAACCTATGTTTTTACGAAAATGCGTTATCTGTCTTGACTCGATTTCTTGATGTGTATTGCTACGAAATTCTATGTTCGTCATTATTTTATTTAACCCCCGACCACAGAATACATAATAGTACAAACACCGACGCAAAAAGAGGGCCGTTATAGTTTGACGTGTGCTTGATAAACTCGTAAGTAAACTAATTGACCTATTTGATGCGGTTTTGTTTATTTCAGAAAATTTGAGACGATTTTGCAGTTGATTAATAGACATCGACATTTATTAATACCATTCGTGCATAAGACAAAAAAACAGAGAATTGCGTCAAAATTAAGCAGAAATCAGGAGAAAAATGTAATTATTCATTTTTAAAAATTATAAGCTGTCTCTATATAGTGCTAAGTGTACGATTAAAATAACCGCAAATCGATGTACAGGGTAGCCGTTTGGTACACGTATACTTGAGGTGAAAACAAAATATTGGACACGCAGTTCCTAAAAAATTTTCCCTTAGCAAAGGAGTTATGGCGTCATCTTTTTTTGTATGGATAAAAATATTTTTTGTGCTCATACTTATTGAGTGTAGTATCAAATGAAAAGGCTTTTTAAGACTGTTCTAAAAATAAACCACATCATCACATTTCAGTCACTGGTTTTAAATTAAAATAATTTTCAACACACTTGCTCGTAAAGTGAGCCCTAATACATCGCTTTTAGGGCCATAAACCAAGCTATAACAAACGCGTGCAATAATATATAAAACACTAGGTTGTTATAGAATTATCCCTACAAAGTTAAATTAGTACCTTACTGCAAGTTCGATGCGAGTAAACAGAGCATACCGAATTTAACCGGGTAATACAGTTATTTTTTTTTATTAACAACGAAGAGGTTTTATGCCGCTGAAAATTCATATTCATTTTTGAAATAAATAAATGTGTAAGTCCTTAATTAAGTCAAACAAATATTTATTATTATCAAATTGTTCTTAATTCACAATATTTTGTTATAAAATATAAAAATATTTGCATTTTATCACTTAAAATAATAATTTTGAAGTAGGCTGTATGCTCACTCACCCCTTTGTTCGCAAAATATTCTTGCATTGAGCGTGTGAAAAAAAACAAAAAAAAACCTACGCGCCTTTTCCCGTAATTGTCATATTTTGTTTATGTCGTATTTGTTGCTGTGTGGTAAATTATTTTGTATTTTCCTCGCACATGTGTTGAAAAACGTCGTATGAAACTCGTGAGCTTTTGCTCATTGCACACTCGGCTGAGTTGCGCCCTCGCCTGCGGCTCGGGCTGCAACCCACAGCCTCGTGTGCAATAAGCAACCTAAGCTAACTTGTCTCATAATGTACTATTGCAAAACATACCCAGTTTGGGCTCCTCCAGATACGATACGAATAGATGCGCTATCGAGAAAAAAAACACACGTAAAAGTAATGTCTATGGAAAATTTCATTTCAATTTTCGGCGGTAGATAGCGCTGTACAAATCACCCAAACAAAAATACTCTATCGAATGTTTTACGCTTTATTTTTTTCGAAAGCTGTTCGTGCTAAGTAGGTACTAGGTGAGTAGGTACCTTGGTAGGTACTCACGTTTTTCTACTAAACCAAGAATCTTGTAAGATTTAAAACGCTAGTTTTTTACATTCTTTTTGCTAAGATTCTTGTACTAAACATACAAGTAGCGTCCTCTATCGTATCGTAGCAGTAACGTAACAGCAAGCAAGGCTACCACTTGCTTTCTAACTAGAGCACAAGAGTTTCTATGTTTAAAGGTGCCTTCCCACCGGTGCGTCTTGAGACGCACGAGAGCGCACCAGACCGAACCGACACCGTGGGAAACGACCGTGCGCCGCGGTGCGTCGTCGTGCGTACGATCCATCGAGCGTCGGTAACTTCAAAGGATTGGTGCGTGACGGTGCGTAGCAATGTGCGTCCGCGTTCGTGGCGGCTCGTCGCCTTTGTCAATATGCCGCGCGTCATAGTATGATATCTATCAGTAGTCAATCGGCCCTAGCCTTTAAATAATTACCTACAGTATTTTAATTTCATCTAAGTACTTTCGTATCTTTCTAGTTTTGTGATTGTACGTATTACGTAAATTGCTTTTTAGCAATAAGGCCGCTTTTTTGTGTGCTTTGCTGTTTTTCTTTGTATATGTCCTGTCTTAGTATGCAATTGTTTTTATTATTATTAATAATAATAATATTTTAGAATCAATATTATATAGGGTCTACCTACCTTCAATGCGAAATACTTTCTAAGCAATAAAATACCTAGGTTAGCAAATTACAAAACTAATAGTGAAAACAAAAAACAAAAAATTGCGTAAAACCTATATAGGGTTTTTAATTAGCCTAATAAAGCCGAATATGGTAGATAGGGACCATCAAACTGAACAACTTTTACTATAGAACCAACTCTGAAATGCGAAAAAAATCAGCTGTTTCATACAAAAATTAATAACGAAAATATCAAAATGTATAGAATAGCAGATTTTTTTCGCGATTTCAGAGTTGGTCCCATAGTAAAACTTATTCAGTTTGATGGTCCTTACCTACCATAATTATTCGGCTTTATAAAGCTATTACCATACAGCCTGTATAAAAAATTAGTTACAAATCCTTTTGGCCATAGTTAGTAGGTAATGCCTATATACTGAACAGTATTTAAAGTACTAACTTATATTTAATCTTATATTTCGGAGCTTTCGGATTTTTTATCTCTGAATTAATTGGTTACCTACATAAATATAATAAAAACATGAGAGTCAATATGGCGGGTGTATCATGGCGAATCGAAATGTCTCAAATACCAAAAAAATGTACCTAAAATGTACTATTTAGTACCTGGAATTAAAAAAATTGTACCTAAATAAGAAAAAAGTTATAACGAAATCAAAGGTACACCCGCCATATTGACGTCAATATGGCGGGTGTATCTTAATAAATCAATATTGAACCATTATACATAAAATATAACTACATCAAAAAAATGTACTTAAATTGTACCTCAAGGCAAAAAAAACACATGCTCGATTACTTAAGTAGTTTCTGAGAAATCAAACAACAGTTTTTTTTTGTGATCAACAAGATGGCGGGATCCCTTATGGTCTTAAAGTATATCACGGCTAGATTTTACCATTCATTAGTGCCATTCATATTTTGGTAACTACTATTTAGTACTATTCGTTTGGAACTATTTGGTACCATTCATGAGGTACTATTTAGTACAAATAATTTAGTACCATTCATTTGTCACTATTTAGTACAAATTGTTTGTTGCCATATAGTACAATTTATTTGGTACCATATAGTACTATTCGTTTGTTACTATTAAGTCCCATTCATTAGGTACTATTAAAGATAAAGATAAAGATAAAGATAAAGAAACATTTATTGGCCTAAAAAAAAATTAACATAGAAGAAGAAAAACAAACAGAAATAACAGACAGAGATTACTAAAAAAATAAATGCTACGGGTGTGGCCAAAGGGTAGCTGGCTCAGCTATGCTTTTGCGGCATTGCGCAGAATGCCGCAAGAGCGCTGGTTTTCAGACAGCTCCCAGGACGAAATGGTGCGGTAACACAGTAAAAGAAGGAAGAAGCGGATTAAAATAAACATAAATAAACTTTAGAGAAGGAGCACGACATTAAAATTAAATAAACTATTTAGATAAAAGATGAGATTCCGGTCGACCTATAAACATAAAAGTATCCTTTGACATGTTGTGTTTGGTGGGATAAAAGAAAAAAAAGTACTAAATTATCTATGGTTTTTTATCTGTGCTGTGTGTGAGTGTGACAGTGACAGCTGCTGACTATCAAAAATGTGTCAAGTCAAATAGGTAGCACATTTATAAATGTATTTTTGTGAAGTGAAATAAATCTTTATCAGACAAAGTGTTGAGAAATCAAAAAGGAGAGAAGTGCTAGGTACGTTGAAGCCGCGGGCGTGACTTTATTTGTTGCGTGCATCCTAAAGGGAAGTTGCCATGCGGTGCCACGAATGCAACAGCCACGTCAGCAAGTCAACGTGGAACGTGGGTGGCAGTGAGGACACGTAACACAGGCCTCACGACGGCGCAGTGTTGTGTGGCACCCTGATTGCGTGACGTGAAGAAACTGAGAGTAAGTCTCTGGCCGGTGGTGTTTTGTATAGGTAGCATAAAAATCGTTAACACAGTGCTTTTTGTATTGTAAGGAGGTGGTTCTTTAATTTCTTTTTAAATGTGTATTTTGATTGTAGATCACGTATGGGTGGAGGGAGGTCATTCCAGCATTTCGAGGCAGCAAATCTGAAGGATCCTCTGAAAGCCACAGTGCGATGTATGGGAATTGTGAAGACATGAGTACATGCCCTTTTTTGATATCTGATACGATCCTGGGTCCAAAGCAATTTATTGTAGAGATACTGTGGCCTCTCTGAGCTGATGATGCCAAACAGCAAAGTGGAAAGGTGTAGTTTTCTGCGTGCTTCCATCTTAAGTGAATCTGCTGCATTCAAATAAGGTGTGATGTGAGACCGAGGTGGAACGTGAAAACAAAAACGAGCGCACGCGTTTTGTACACGTTGGATTAGTTTAGAAGATCTGGACAGGAGACGTGGCCCATATACAACATCACAATAATTGAGTTTTGAAAGAATAAGGGACTCGCACAACTTTATTCTAAGTTCCTCGCATAAATAAGGTCTTAATTTGTACAATAATTTTAGCCTGTAAAAACAGTTTCGAACACAATCTATGGCATGTCTTTCAAAGTTAAGGTGGCTGTCAAGGGTGAGCCCCAGATTTCGGGCCGTGTCCACACATTCAACAAGTTTTCCCTGGATGTGAATGTTGAAAGGAGTGTCGCTACAATGTAATTTCTGCAGATTGTTTTTTGTGCCTAGTATCATGAGCTTAGACTTGGTGGGGTTCAGAACAAGGCAGTTTGAATGGCACCATTGGGACAATTTTTGTAGGTCATCATTAATCATGGCTGCAGCGGAAACATGATTTTTTGGCTCAAACGACAGATACAGCTGTAGATCATCTGCATACAAATGATGATTGCAGTGAGAAATACCTTGTATTATGTCTGCGCTGTATAGTATGTACAGGATCGGGCCAAGGATGGATCCTTGCGGAACGCCTCGTGTGACTAGCTGTGGAGTGGATTTCAGTTTTGACCCGTCTGCCATTGTGAGCTCAACATATTGGGATCTATTTGACAGATAACTGTCAAACCCCCTCACTGTTCTAGCATCGGCACCGTAATAGGCTAATTTGGACAACAACAGACTTGTATTTATAGAGTCGAAGGCACGCGAAAAGTCTAGCAGTAGCAACGCCGTGAGTTTAAATGCCAACGCCTATTAAATAAAAATTATTTGGTACCATCTTGTACCATTCGTTTGTTACTATATGAATGGTACTATTTAGTATAAATTATTTGGTACCATATAGTACCATTCATTTGTTGCTATTAAGTACCATTCATTAGGTACTATTTAGTACAAATAATTTAGTACCATATAGTACCATTTATTTGTTTCTATTTAGTGCCATTCATTAGGTACTATTAGGTACAATTTATTTGATACCATATTGTCCATTTATTTGTCACTATTAAGTACCATTCATTCGATACTGGTTGGTACAAATTATTTTTCTACCATATAGTACCATTATTTGTTACTATTCATTAGGTACTAATTAGTACAAATTATTTGGTACAATATAGTACAATTCGTTTGTTACCATTAAGCACCATTCATTAGGTATTATTAAATAAAAATTATTTGGTACCATATTGTACCATTAATTTGTCACAATATAAGAATGATACTATTTATTACAAATTATTTGGTACCATACTGTAAAATTCGTTTGTTGCTATTTAGTACTATTCATTTTTTGCTACTATTTAGTACCATCCATTAGGTACTACTTAGTACAAATTATTTGGTGCCATATAGTACAATTTATTTGGTACCATATTGTACCATTCGTTTGCTACTATATGAATGGTACTATTTAGTACAAATTATTCGGTACCATATAGTACCATTATTTTGTTACTATTTAGCACAATTCATTGGGTACTATTGGGTACAAATCATTTGGTAACATATTGTACCATTAGTTTGTTTCTATTTAGTACCATTCATTAGGTACTATTAGGTACAAATTATTTGGTACCATATTTTACAATTACTTTGTTACTATTCAGTTCTCAAGCTTACGTGCTCACTAGACATGAAATAAAACAATTTTTAACGGATACTAGCGCGGTTTTATTAAAAGTACTTTGGTAATTAGTTGGTATTTGGTTTGATTTTTGGTTTTCCCGACGTTTCGGCAACTTTGCAGCTTTGCCGTGGTCACGGGGGACCGAAGCGGCCTGTGAGTCTACCCTCAAGCGAAGAATTTTTTAGACGTTCAGAAATTAAAATTTAACAAATTTTTTTTTTATTAATTGTTTTATGTTGATTTATAATTTAATTTTATGAATTATTTAGTGCTAAAAAGAAAGAGAATCTACTGAAACTACCACCATTTCATAAAATTTGGGAGGCCCCTCCAAGAAAGAAATGGCGAAAGAAAACTTGGAGAGGAAAACCGACCTCCGTCTTTTATATTAATTTATTTATTTGCAAAAGGAACTTACCGTATCATTAGATCTTACAGTGTGTGTGAGGGGCTTAAGCTTGTGAATGATGGGGTCCTAAGCTGGTGGAATTTTCCAACCATCATCTCTATTGAAATAAGGGTATTTATTTATTTCGATAACCTCGCGGAGCATTCTAGGAATAAATCTACGTTCCCTAGCAAGAATTTGGGTTTGTCATATCTAATATAATGGTTAGGCCCCTCAAAGGCGTGTTCACTCACTGCAGACTTGTTATCACGCCTATGTTTCATGTCAGCTACATGCTCTTTGACGCGGGTCCCTATGCTTCTCTTTGTTTGCCCTATGTAGGAGAGCCCACAGTCACAATCTAATTTGTAGACGCCTGCGGCTTGAAAGGGGATATTTCACTTGACAGGTCGTAAGAATTGGTTGATCTTCTTCGGCGGCTTGAAGTAAGTTTTGATTGACGCTCGCTTTCAGAATGTTTCCAATCTTGTCAGTGACACCCTTCACGTATAGTAGGACGGCAAGTACCACGCCTTCATCATAAAAAACGCGCCAAACCAGCCACAGTAGAGCGTCAACCTTAGCTTAGTTTAAGCACCAGTCTCTCTCAATCTTAATAATTGTTACCTATAACAATATTGTCTCTTAGAAATAAGTTGTATCATGTAAGATTGTTTGAGAGAAATAATCATTTTTTTATTATAATAATTATTATAACCTGCCGTCCTACCATACGTGAAAGGTGTCACTGACAAGATTGGAAACATTCTGAAGCGAGCGTCAATCAAAACTTCTCTCTCTTTTTAGCACTAAATAATTCATAAAATTACACTATAAATCAACTTAAAACAATTAATAAAAAAAAATTGATAAATTTTAATTTCTGAACGTCTAAAAAATTCTTCGCTTGAGGGTAGACTCACAGGCAGCTTCGGTCCCCCGTGACCACGGCAGCTGCAAAGTTGCCGAAACGTCGGGAAAACCAAAAATCAAACCAAATACCAACTAATTACCAAAGTACTTTTAATAAAACCGCGCTAGTATCCGTTAAAAATTGTTTTATTTCATGTCTAGTGAGCGCGTAAGCTTGAGAACTGAATAGTAACAAAGTAATTGTAAAATATGGTACCAAATAATTTGTACCTAATAGTACCTAATGAATGGTACTAAATAGAAACAAACTAATGGTACAATATGTTACCAAATGATTTGTACCCAATAGTACCCAATGAATTGTGCTAAATAGTAACAAAATAATGGTACTATATGGTACCGAATAATTTGTACTAAATAGTACCATTCATATAGTAGCAAACGAATGGTACAATATGGTAAAAAATAAATTGTACTATATGGCACCAAATAATTTGTACTTAGTAGTACCTAATGGATGGTATTAAATAGTAGCAAAAAATGAATAGTACTAAATAGCAACAAACGAATTATTCAGTATGGTACCAAATAATTTGTAATAAATAGTATCATTCTTATATTGTGACAATTAATGGTACAATATGGTACCATATAATTTTTATTTAATAGTACCTAATGAATGGTGCTTAATAGTAACAAACGAAATGTACTGTATTGTACCAAATAATTTGTACTAATTAGTACCTAATGAATAGCACTAAATAGTAACAAATAATGGTACTATATGGTAGAAAAATAATTTGTACCAAACAGTATCAAATGAATGGTACTTAATAGTGACAAATAAATGGTACAATATGGTACTAAATAATTTGTACCTAATAGTACCTAATGAATGGCACTAAATAGAAACAAATAAATGGTACTATATGGTACTAAATTATTTGTACTAAATAGTACCTAATGAATGGTACTTAATAGCAACAAATGAATGGTACTATATGGTAGAAAAATAATTTGTACCAACCAGTATCGTATGAATGGTACTTAATAGTGACAAATAAATGGTACAATATGGTACTAAATAATTTGTACCTAATAGTACCTAATGAATGGCACTAAATAGAAACAAATAAATGGTACTATATGGTACTAAATTATTTGTACTAAATAGTACCTAATGAATGGTACTTAATAGCAACAAATGAATGGTACTATATGGTACCAAATAATTTATACTAAATAGTACCATTCATATAGTAACAAACGAATGGTACAAGATGGTACCAAATAATTTTTATTTAATAGTACCTAATGAATGGGACTTAATAGTAACAAACGAATGGTACTATATGTGTAAGGGAGCAAGGTTTCCCTTTACATGAATTGGAAAGGGTAGAACTATCCTACTTGACAACCCTAGTGCCCTACGGCCCTAGCGCCCTAACAGCCCTAGCCCTAACCATAAGTTAATAAATACACATATAAATAAATAAGGATGCTTGTACCAGTCGACCTAAGGTGACAAGCGGAGAGTGGAAGGAATAAGGTATAAGGATGGATTTTCTCACTGCCAGTCAAGCAGGCTCACAAGACTGATCAGATATCTGACGGCTAAAGGTGTCTTGGCCGCAGTGAGAGGATTCGTAGATGATGGGTTGATCTGTCTGCCGACAGAGTAACAACGTCTGAAGTCCAGTTGGTGAATGTCACATTTATTTTCTTTTGCTATGCTAATTTATACAAAATTATTTACATATGTGTATATTAATTTATTTACAAAGATGTGTGAGTAAGAAAATTCAGATGCTGTATTTGTTTTGACAATGCAGCAACATTATTCTAGGTCAATTCCGTGTTCCGTGTTGTGCTGTGAAATGCATGTTTACGGCACGTAAACATTTTGGCGCCTCTCAGGAACGGAGTCCAGTTGATAGAGTTCCAGTGCAGGCCCCGGTGATGGTTTGCGAGGAAACGGCCGCGCGTAGATCGGCGGCGTCCGAGTCTGACTTTGAGGTGCCGACTGGGTGTTGGACTGTTGCTCTTCAGATGGGCTGCTGTTGGGTGATGCTTCCACCCGTCGTGTTGTCACCAGATTTTGTACTTTTTGTCTTATCTGTGGACCGAAACAATATATCACCAAAACTATAAAAGAAAATATTAATAACGTTGATAAGCTGGCTACGTATGTCTGAATAGTTATGCTACTCCACACGGTGTTGTCTAGGGTTGTCTGTAACGTTTCTTCTTCGTTTGCTAAATTATTAAAAATATCTTTAGAACTATCTATTACTTGCTCCTTCTTAATATTATTATACTTATTTAATACAGTAATGTTAGTACTTAGTTTAAATTCTGATTTTTTACTATACGATGCTATTACATTTTCGGCAATAACTCTTTTCGCAACTAACATAGTAGTGATTGTCTTTATAATACAATTTTCTGATATTTGTATGATCCCAACGTCATGAATAGAAACCTCTTCTCTTTGTCCGTCACATACAATAGATATAGTTTCTTTTTGTTTTGTCACATATATCCACGTATTTGTCATTTGTACTTGTTTCCATATAATTTCATTTGTAACGTTGTAAGTTCGAGTCGAGCAGTCCGTCTTAGTTTCATTTTTAGTAATAAATTCAACAATGCAATTTCTATTTAATTGCATGTTCTTCACCGCCACAGGAAAACAAATGTAATCACTGAATCTATGTAAGCAATCTTTAAATTCTTCATGGGTAAGTTCAAAATATCTTTCATTGTTGTAGTCTATTCCTATAACTGACTGTTGAATATCCAAGCTCTGATAAATCCCATCTCGGTATTTCATTGGTATTGGAGTCACATGTAATAAAGTATATTTGGCTTTTTCTGTAATAGGGAAATATGCTAATACCGTAATGTGAGTTTCATTTTCTGATAATCTTGTATCAAGTAATTGATTTTGAATGATGTTAAGATTTGATGGTAACTTGCTGTTGGCTGCTTTTATAATGTCTGCGATGTTCTTTGGTGTAAGTACACTGTACACTGTTGCTTTTGATAAGTAAATGTCCATAATACCAGCGTAGTAAGATATTATTTCAGCTATATAGTTATAAGCTATTTGGTATGAATGTAACATATGTATTTGAATCTTATTACTATCTACCGATTGATACCATCCGTTATTGTTATCTATGTAAGATATTACTTGATTTAGTTTTGTTTGATAACTATTTAATTTTTCCTGTATTCTGGTTTCTGTTTGGTTAACTGTTGCTATGGTTTTTAACATAAATTTTGTTTGATGATTCGCTGCATCAATAAGTTTTTGCTGGTTTTTATCCAATGAATCAATATCTCTGTAAACTTCGTCATTGACACCGAATAAATAAGTCATCATTTGTCCCAATAAACCTCTCTTTTTTCTAGTCTGATTTAACTCATTTAAATATTCGTTTATTTTTTCAACCTTTTCTGCCTCCTCTTGTAAATGAATATGGTACTGTATACAATGAGTATCACGATATAGCGTTTTGGCATAGTAACAAAGCGATTTAAATTGATCTACTATTCCTTTTGTAGCTTCTACTTTCTGGCTTAAAATACTTCTTTCGTAATGTTTTTCTATTCTAAAAGTACCTCTGTCTAAAGTAGTATTTCCTATTTTTTCTATGTATAATCCAGGTTCCAAATTTTTTATTGTATATGAGGCTCCTGTTTGTGCCAACATTTGTATAAAGATAAACATTATCATTAAAAACCAATAATACGGTTTTCTATATGAATTTTTCTTATGCTTTCTTGTGTTGTTTTCTTCCACAATTGCTACGTTACTTTGTACAGGCGTTTTGTCTTCACTTGTCTCTAAACTTTCATTCACTGGTAATGGTATAAGGGAGTGTATAGCCCTCTTCTGGTCAGAACCTTGTGCTCTTTGAAGCGTCACGACCCTCGTAACACCATCACTTCCAGGATGAATTTCCTTGACCCTTGCTAACGGCCATTTACTAGGACTTATGTTTCCGTCTTTAATGAGTACGACTGTACCGACTTTTAAATTCTCTCCATTCGCTTTCCATTTATATCGCTGTTGCAATTGATGTAAATATTCTTTTGTCCAGCATAACCAAAAATCTCTTTTCATTTTTTGAATATGTTTCCAGCAATTTATCAAGTTTATATTGATGTTTGATATTGGATCAGGAAAGCCGACTGCCTCGCGACCAATCAGAAAGTGACTTGGAGTTAATACTATATTGGCATTAATGTTCTCAGTCTGAATACATAAAGGTCTCGTATTCAAGCATGCCTCAATTTGATGCAAAAAAGTCGAAAGTTCTTCATATGTCAAAGTGCTGTCTCCTATTACTCTTTTCAAATGATGCTTCATGGATTTTACTCCAGCTTCCCATATTCCTCCGAAGTGCGGGGCTGCTGGTGGTATAAAATGCCATTGAGTGCCCATATTTGTAATAGTATTTTGAAATGTTGGCGATTGAGTTATTTCCAATATTTCTTTATATAGAAAGTTCGCAGCTCCTACAAAGTTTGTTGCGTTATCGCTGTACATATGAGACACGTGACCTCTTCTAGCCATGAAACGTCTAAGCGCAGCAATAAATGACTCAGTCGATAAATCTCCCACTAGTTCTAAGTGTATGGCTTTCGTAGCAAGGCATATAAACACTGCTATGTATCCTTTGTAGGACTTATGACCTCTACCTTTCATTGCTCGCACCTGTATCGGTCCTGCAAAATCACATCCTGTATGAGAGAAAGGGTATGATTGCGTCACTCGTGGTTTTGGTAGTGCTCCCATTTTTTGCGAAGCAGTCTCTGCTTTGTATCTAATACACTTAGTACATTTATTAATGTAACTCTTTACTTTACGTTTTCCGCCTATTATCCAATACCTTTGTCGTAGGTATGATAACGTAAGTCGATTTCCGCTGTGTAAGGTTTTTACATGCGCATCATGTATTAATATTGATGTCACGTGATGATCGTACGGTAATAATATTGGATGTTTTTGATCATATGGTAATTGTGAATGTTGTAATCTTCCCCCAACTCTGATTATTCCATCTTCGTCTATAAACGGGTCCAAACTCGATAGTTTGCTAGTTTTCTTAACTATTTGTCCTTTTTTTATATGTTCATAGTCTTGTTTGAAAGATGCTTTTTGTACTAATAATATAATCTGTGTCCTTGTTTTGTCTAATTCTTCACAAGTTAATAAACCTGTTTTTCTATTTCCTCGTACAAACCTCCAACAGTACGACAAAATTCGAACCAATTTTTCAAAGCTCGAAAATCTTTCTAAAACTTCATTTTTATTTTTTATTTCCACTACAGTGCTACAGCAGGTTTTGACCTCGATGCTTGGATCTAGTATTAACATAGATTCTCTTATTTTGTCTGTCTGTAACCAATCTGGGCCGTTCCACCATAGACTGTAGTTTGGTAGATTGCTGGGTTCTATGCCTCTGGATATGACGTCAGCTGGGTTTTCTGCTGAACTAACGTGATGCCACGAAGCTTCAGGTAATGTTCTTTGAACTTCGGACACTCTATTAGCAACGAATGTTTTCCATTTGTCAGGCTCTCCTTTTATCCACCCTATGGTGATCATAGAATCCGTAAAACAATAAATTTTTGTAATGTTACATTGAAGAGCAATCTTTACTTTTTTAATTAATTTTGTTAATAAAACGGTCGCGCATAACTCCAGTCGAGGCAACGTTGATTTATTTTTCAACGGAGCTACTTTTGTTTTAGCTTGAAGTAGTCTTACGTGATAGGTGTCATTTACCTTTGTTCGGCTATATACAACTGCACCGTATGCTTTTTCAGACGCGTCACTAAATCCATATAACTCTAAACTTCCTTCCGTATAATGAATCCATCTAGGTATCGTAATGTTTTCAAGGCATTTTAATTGTTGCTGTATTATGACCCATTTTTTGTAAATATTTTCCGGGATTTTTTCGTTCCAGCCTAATTTGCTAATCCATATTTCTTGTATTAAAAGTTTCAATGTAATTATCACTGGTTGTAGCCATCCAAGGGGGTCAAATATTTTCGCAATCTCAGAAATAATAAATCTTTTTGTGGGATATTCGCTGTCTGCTACTTCAATTTTAAACTTGAATGTATCTTGATTTGGTAACCAAACTACACCCAATGACTTTCTCGTCTCATCTAAGGGTAACTTTATCATTTCGTCATCTATGTTTCCTTCGGGAATATTTTCTAACAGCTCTGCATTATTACATGACCATTTTCTCAAATTAAATCCTCCGGCTTTTAACATCTGACTTAGTTGATTCTGTAACGTTTTTGTCTTTTCTAGGTCATTCTCCCCTGACAATACGTCATCTACATAAAAATCTTGTAATGTGACCTTGCTAGCAATGGGGTAGTTTTGCTCCTCATCCATCGCTAGTTTTTGTAAAGTTTTAATTGCTAAATACGGCGCTCCAGTCGTGCCATATGTTACCCTAGTTAGTTCAAACTCCTGTATTTTTTGTTGTGCGGACCATCTCCACAGTATTCTTTGGTAAGGTAGGTCAGGTTCACTTATTTTAATGCAACGATACATTTTTTCTATATCCGCCATAAAAGCAAACTTATGTTTGCGCCACCGTAACAATATAGTGGACATGTCTTGTTGTAATCGAGGACCCTTATACATATTGTCGTTAAGGCTCATATTCGTGCTTCCTTTACTGCTTGCATCGAATACACAGCGTAATTTTGTCGTTACAGCGTTTTCTCGTATTACCGGCTGGTGAGGAATATAATATTTTCCTTCGTAATAATTTATTTTATTTACTTTTCGCATATGATTCATTGTTAAATATTCTGTCATAAAATCATTGTATTGCAGTCGTAAATTACTGTTTTTGTCCAATTTCTTTTCTAATTGCATGAGTCGAGCCATGGCTTTTTGACGCGTATTTCCATATTCTAGAGAACTGTCTTTAATTGGAAGTCTAACCGTATAGGTTCCGTCTAGATTTCTTTGTGTCGTTTTGTCGTAAAAATTCTCACATATTTGGTCGTCATTTTTTAATGGTTTTTCGTCTGTTATTTCTTCTAATTCCCAGAATTGTGTTAATGTCTTTTCTTCGGCGCTTGTCATTAAACTTAATATTTTCATCCCGGTACAACTCTCATTGTTACAAAATCCTGAAAGTATCCATCCTATTTCAGTATTCTGTGCGATAATACCATTTTCTAGCCTCTCAAATCCTTGTATTATTAATTTACTATAGTGTTCCGCACCCAAAATTATATCAATCGGCCCTCTCTTGTAATAAGTAGGGTCAGCAATTATTTTATTTTCCAGCTTTATTTGATCAAATGGTCGCAAATTTTGCTTTGGCAATGCCCCGGTAAGTTTTGGTAATACTATTAGCGATGTCTGTAGTTGATATGCACTTGGAAATCTGGGTTTCAATGTGACGTCAATCATATGATTCGACATCTTAGGATTTTCGTCTGCGATGCCTTTTATTTCGGCTTTTATCTTTCGTCTAGGGTACCCTAAAAGTTGTGCTACTTCTTCAGTACACAACGATGCTTCCGAGCCTTGGTCACATAAAACTCGTAATAATTGTGGCGATCCGTCAATTGTCGTAGTTTGTACTAAGGCTGTGGCCAAAAGTACGGTTTTCCGAATTCCATTATTTTGCGTATACGCGTTTGATGAAAATCTTTGAACTTGATTTTCTTTAGTTTGCATTTTCGGTGCATAAGTTTTCGAGGAACTTGACTTTCCGTATTTATTTTCATTACTCTGACTCTGACCTTGAATTTTTGATGATAAATATTCGTTTACGTTTCTATGCAATAACGTAGAATGCGCTTTATTACATATTTCGCACTTATTGTATTTTAAACTGACGCATTCTTTTTTCGTGTCATGCATTAAGCAGATGTAACACATTTGTTTTTCTCGTACTTTCTTAATGCGGTCATTCACGTTTAATAACTTAAATGATACGCAGTGATTAATATTATGATCTTTGTGACAATACCAACATGTGCCTTTTTTATCTTGCCAATCATTAGAATTATTGTCTTGATTTTTCAGTGACGTTGGCGTTGGCGTATTGAAAGTTGTTGATGATTTACTTGTCTCCAAGCTTTTAAATCGTTTTTCTAAAAATTTCATCATTTTTGAAAAATCTTGTAATTTATTTGGTTCTTCTAGGTGGTCTTCATATTTCATGTTGGTGTCATTGTCCCATTTTCGACTTACTATACGTGATAAAAACGGGCTCCATGAGGAAATGTCGATGCCTTGATTTTTTAACGCTTCTAAACTCTCATTAATACAGTCATGCATATCTCGTAACATTTTCGCATTTGGAAACTTAATTTTCGGCAGATCAAGTATTCTATCAATAAATCTTTGCGTTATAGCTCGCTCATCTGTATAGCGATTTATGAGTAATGTAAGCGCTGCCTTATAGTTAGCCTCGTTTATCGTCAAATGCTTGATCAGCTTTTCCGCGTCGCCTCGAATGTGAGTCTTTAGGTATTGCATTTTCTCTGTCGTAGAAATAGTACAGTCGTCGTCAATTATCTTTTTAAATAAATCGTAAAATGAATTCCACGACTCGTAACTTCCCGTAAAATTCGGTATGGTAATTCTGGGTAACTTGGTTGAGGAAATCCTGTTCTGTTGTTTACTGTTTTCGTTAATTTTGTCTTGCAGTTTTTCTATTATATCGTCTACCATTTCTTGAGCGCGCCCAAACCAGTCTTGTGATATGTATTCGTCGGTGACTGTACTTTCGTCCATTAGCAACCGTATATTATTTTCGTCGATTTCTTGAAATAATTTTTCAATGTTTGTCAACAATGATTGTAAATGCCAACCTGGTTTATTTTCAGAAATGGCGGTCAATGCCGTCGATACTTTTTTCTCCAGCTGATTAAGTCGATATTTTTGAATAAATAATTTAGGTGAACTGACACCCTTGTCTTGTTTGTCATCGGTCGAACATGTCTGTATCTGTATATCGGCAATTTTTAACTTGTCTTCACATATACGCAAGTGGTCCATTGCGTCGTCGTACGTTTTTCTTATTTGTGTGTCGAAATAATTTAATGTCATATATTTATGAGTCGATAATATTTCCTGTTCTTGTAATAGTCTGTGGTTTTGCGCCGCTCGATGGTAAATACTGTCGATAGTTACTCTTCGGTCTTCAATATATTTTTGAGTCTTCCTGGTTGATGAATCCTTTTTGATGTTATCCCTTATTCGTTTTAATTCTGCACAGTCCGCCTCTTGGCTTTTTATAAGGTCATTGATGTTTGAGATTTCCATTCTTCTTATCTTCGTCCTTTTGGTATCCCTACGTCCTTAGTTTCCCTATCACCCTACTTTCCCTACTTCGATAGCGAATATGTCAGTACTAAGTGCCCCTGCGTCCTCTTTTTACGGTATTTTGCGACTTCTAAATTACTGGTGAGACCCGCTTGTGGGAGGCCAGCAACCGATCCGCTACCGTACGAGTAACCTTCCAACAGGAACACTAAGCACTTTGTACCCCAGATCACTACGAAACTGATGCTTGTTGAGTACACCAGCACGCAATTCTCTAGAGTGTCAGTCTTGTTCAATGTCAGCCCTATACCTAACAGGGAAAAGAGGGACCGCGTGGTTCAGTTTTTAGTAGGACCAAATGTCCAAACAAAAATTTCTCGAAGGACCAAAATGTAAGGGAGCAAGGTTTCCCTTTACATGAATTGGAAAGGGTAGAACTATCCTACTTGACAACCCTAGTGCCCTACGGCCCTAGCGCCCTAACAGCCCTAGCCCTAACCATAAGTTAATAAATACACATATAAATAAATAAGGATGCTTGTACCAGTCGACCTAAGGTGACAAGCGGAGAGTGGAAGGAATAAGGTATAAGGATGGATTTTCTCACTGCCAGTCAAGCAGGCTCACAAGACTGATCAGATATCTGACGGCTAAAGGTGTCTTGGCCGCAGTGAGAGGATTCGTAGATGATGGGTTGATCTGTCTGCCGACAGAGTAACAACGTCTGAAGTCCAGTTGGTGAATGTCACATTTATTTTCTTTTGCTATGCTAATTTATACAAAATTATTTACATATGTGTATATTAATTTATTTACAAAGATGTGTGAGTAAGAAAATTCAGATGCTGTATTTGTTTTGACAATGCAGCAACATTATTCTAGGTCAATTCCGTGTTCCGTGTTGTGCTGTGAAATGCATGTTTACGGCACGTAAACAATATGGTACCAAATAAATTGTACTATATGGCAACAAATAATTTGTACTAAATAGTGACAAATGAATGGTACTAAATTATTTGTACTAAATAGTACCTCATGAATGGTACCAAATAGTTCCAAACGAATAGTACTAAATAGTAGTTACCAAAATATGAATGGCACTAATGAATGGTAAAATCTAGCCGTGATATACTTTAAGACCATAAGGGATCCCGCCATCTTGTTGATCACAAAAAAAAAACTGTTGTTTGATTTCTCAGAAACTACTTAAGTAATCGAGCATGTGTTTTTTTTGCCTTGAGGTACAATTTAGTTACATTTTTTTGATGTAGTTATATTTTATGTATAATGGTTCAATATTGATTTATTAAGATACACCCGGGGAGCTCGGTGGCGCAGTGGTTTAGCGCCTGGCCCAGCGATTGCGGAGGTTAAGCAACGTTCGCAAGGGTCAGTCATGGGATGGGTGACCAAAAATTTATTATCTCGAGCTCCTCCGTGCTTCGGAAGGCACGTTAAGCCGTTGGTCCCGGCTGTATTTGCAGTCGTTAACACCCACCAATCCGCATTGGGCCCGCGTGGTGGGTTATGGCCCGTCCTCCTTATCCACCCATAAGGAAGGCCTGTGCCCCAGCAGTGGGGACATTAAAATGGCTGATGATGATGAAGATACACCCGCCATATTGACGTCAATATGGCGGGTATACCTTTGATTTCGTTATAACTTTTTTCTTATTTAGGTACAAATTATTTAATTCCAGGTACTAAATAGTACATTTTAGGTACATTTTTTTGGTATTTGAGACATTTCGATTCGCCATGATACACCCGCCATATTGACTCTCATAATAAAAACAGCACTATCTGCACTTTATCATAGTAAGTACAGGTATTTCAATCAATAAATAAATAGTACCTACGTAAATTTTTCGTTCGTTACTAAACTCGAGGCGCGTAGGTATGGCTCGCTTTTCGACTATTTGTGTGCCATCATCACTCGTGCGTCGTTGCACGTAGGGCATGCAGAATCGGACCTCTTTGAAGAATCGAGAATTTCGATTCCGATTCCTTGGTCGGAATCGGGTACCCGGTTTTTTCGATTCTTTTCGATTCTTTTTTTATTTTTTGATTACAATTTTGTTTTACGTTAAGTAAAGAAAAAAACGCGTTTTTTAAAATATTTTTGTACTAGGTACTCCTACCGTGTGTTACTAGTACTGTTTCATTTATTCTAGTATTCTCTTACAATAAATAAAGTAACTATAAATTGCACAGGAATTAACTATAGGAACAATTACAGTCAAGCATAAAAGGAAAGAATCAAGGAAAAGATGCAAGAAACAATTTATTACTTACCTTCCACTATAATAATGATTTTTACTTTTTTATAGGAAAAATAGTAGAAAAAAACATTGTATGAGATGCTTTTCCAAAAAAATTGCTTTTTAAATCAGGAGATATTGATTTTTTAAATGCAATTAACCAATTTTGACCCAACCCTAATCCAGTTAACCAATTTTGATTCAACCCCAAAGTTTGTTACAAACAAATACGTGATTGTTTGGTAGGTACGTACGTACCTACTTAACTAATATAAAGATGCATACTTTGTATAGAATAGAAATTAACTAATTTTGTTAAAATACTTACACAAAAATCGTTTTTAACCATTTTTGTTCCGTCAGTCTATATTGAAGTCATTTTTGTATCGAAAATAACTAATTTTGTTTCGACTTAATATCAGAATCAGGTAGGATTTAAAAAAAATAAGGCCTTATAACATGTGTCACATCATTTTCTGCCTTTTGAGTAGTTCACTATTTTTGTTCCGTCGCTCCTCAATTGTGCACCCCATGCCCCCATCACAACTTAAGCAGTCTAAGCAGTAAGATTGGGAATTTGGTATTTTTTAACGAGAATCGAAACTTACTAATTTAAGAATCGATTCTCACAAGACAAAAAAGAATCGGTTTTTCCCGGTTATTTTGGAATCGGTTAAAATTGGTTCCATGCCCTAGTTGCACGGACGCGGGCGCACCGTGGGAACAGTACAGCGGGCCGTGCGCCGAACATGGCCGAACGACGCAC
Organism: Agriphila geniculea; assembly: GCA_943789525.1. NCBI lineage: Eukaryota > Metazoa > Arthropoda > Insecta > Lepidoptera > Crambidae > Agriphila > Agriphila geniculea. The sequence goes on along the minus strand of OX038887.1, from coordinate 14,955,992 downwards.
GGCCCGTGCCAGCGTTTCCCACGGTGCGCCCGTGCTCACCCTCGTGCGGCTCGGTGCGGTGCGTGGTAGCACGCACCGTGGGAAGGCACCTTAAGGCTGCGCAGTCTGCACACTAGCGCCGTCATTAGAAAAAAAAATCATAGTGCTTAAATAAAGTTAGGGAAACTGACGAGTGATAACCGGACCCAAATAAAGACGTAAAATTATCTCTCTGGAGTGCATTTAACAATTATTGACTTTTATTGTTAAAAGTGGTCACTTTTCGCAATTAAAGTCCATATAACTAAACAACAGGCTAGAAAATATTGCTTAAGTGATAAAAAGTACCGCAAAGCTTGTTCGGAGTGCACTCCAGAGAGATAATTCATAATTTCTTTTCTATTTAAGCACTATGATTTTATTTTCAATGGCAGCGCTAGTGTGCAGACTGCACGCTCTTAAATAAAAAACAGTGTTATTTTAAGAATTATTTATTTATTACATAGCTACCATATTACAATTATCATACACTTAGCATCACTATTTGGTGAAAATACAATAAAATGCTTTGATTTTTTTCTTTCTTAATTGCTTCTGTATTTAAAAAAATCTTAAAATCATAATTTATTCATTCAAAGAAATTAATTTCAGTGCCTACAGGTTCTCCATTTAACAAGTAGGATAGAGCAAAGCAAACAGAAATTCCAAGTTATCTACATTTTTCAACCCTTTGCCCTATGGCAACAACTTTGATTGTTGATTATTAAAAGTGATTTATTCAAATAAGCTCACATAATAAGCATTTTTAAATCGACAATTCTTTCCTTTCGGCCGCCATGGCAACTGAGTTTCGCAACCAGTTGTTAAAAAGGAATTTTTATTCGTTTTTGGCAACTAGTTGCAATGGAAGATTTTTTTTTATTAATACGCAACCAGTTGCCAACAAAGAAACCTTTCGGCTGCTGTGGCAACTGGCCTGTGGCTATGGCCATTTAAGTTTTAAAGCCGTTTTAAGGAATAAAAATTCCTTTTTCACAGCTGGTTGCGAAACTCAGTTGTCATGGTGGCCGAAAGGAATCTTTACCCTTTTAAGGAACTTTTACCCTACCACCCATTGTCTTTTAGCTGACAAGAAAAATTGGCACAAAAAACTTGTCAGCTTTATCAGATGGAACAATATTTACAAATATGTATATTGTTTCCCGACATTATGTTAACATATAGATACACAAATAAATAACATTATTTAATTAGCTCATTTCTTAATGAAAGGCTGTTACAAAAAAATTCAATTCATATACAATACAATATATACATTAGATAGTTACCTAGTTAGAAGCAGACACATACCCACTGGCAGCACCCGTTCACGAGCATGACGCATGAACCAGCCATCGCTTCACTCAACCATATTTGAGGAAATGTAATGACCCACTTCACACAACACCACCGCAGAAATTATTAAATATTTTGTAAGGCTAAAGGCCAGTCTGATATGATGATGATGATGAATAAAATCATCATCTTTCAATTTACTATAAGTTGTTGCATAATGCTAATATTGCATCCAATTGTTCCTGTAATATGGGTCTCCCTTCACCATTATTGACAACTAAATCCCATTCATTGTAATCATCCAAATCACATTCTGAAGTTACATTGTCAATGCCATCTGTGTACTGGAAGCCTCTCGATTTCCTTGTCTCCTCATCAGCTATAATTCTTACAGTCTTAACAATGTTATCATAGTTTTCCTTAAACCAACGAATATCTGTTTTCCGTCTGACATCACTTACAATCCATATTGGTTGATCTGCAGCTGAAACATTTCAGTATATTTTTTTTAATCATAAATACAATGATAATAAAATTATATAAGTGTTTGATAATTAAACTAGTAATTCATTTGTATCCAGATTATTTATATGTCTAGATAGTGTTGCACTTTTGACATACTAAACAAAACAGGCCAACTTTTTTATGTTGGTGTGGATTTTTAGCACTGACGTCCATTATACAAGTACGCTAGACAGGCGAACCATCAATTGTTTGTTCTGATTTGAAAATCGCCATTGGCGCTGAGAGCAGTAGATTCTACTATGGCAGTAGTGAGTGTACTTGGTAATTAGTACCAAGTACACTCACTACTGCCATAGTATAGAATCTACAGCTCTCAGCGCCAATATGGAAAGAAAGAAAGAAAGAAAGAAAATACATTTATTTGACACAGACATGAGAACAATATTGTACATGCAGCATGTACATGCCCATGGTACATGCTGCATGTACCATGGGCAACAGCGTCGCTTAACCACTGCTAAGGTTAAAATCGCTTGCACGCCGCGCCCGCTGTCACATGCGATTAGGTCGTGCAGGGGCGATACGCGCGCACATGAACGAATTTTGTTGCAAACTGGTTAAGCGACGCTGTTGCCCATAGTACATTAGTGAAGGAAAAAAAAATAATAAATAAATCTAAAACATAACATATTAAGTAAAAACGGATTTCACGGCTGCGCCAAACTCTGAAGCCAATTCAGCATGTGTCGGGTTGATGAGACCCGACGCTTATTTTCAATTGGCACATTTTTGTTTATTATGAATAGAAAATTGTGTAAGTATATAAAATCAGAATATATGTATTTATTATACACACTAAAATTCCAATCATCCGGCGAATATGGCGATTTTATATCGTTTATTTTATATCATATCGGCACAAAAAATTGCTGTCATTTCATGACAATAGCCTGTGTACCAGTGTACTTTGTATTATGGATGTCAGTGATTTTTAGCATCATTGCGTCCAAAGAGTATTGTAATAAAAGCTATGGCCGTGTCACACTACTGACAATGTAGACAATGTGTGCGGTTTTGGCCATCCAACTGTTGGGTGATATTTTTTTCGACACTTTCGTAGCTTCGACTGTCTATCTAGACATAAGTATAAATAATTAAAGTTCATACCATTCTGACATGCGACTCGACAAAAATAACCATAGTCTTGCTCTCGAATGCTATCACTCCATCTTATCATCTCCAATCTGTATTGTTCTTTATATTCACTGTGACTTAGTAGTTCATTCAAATTCAAATTCTTTTCCTTGGCCCAATGACTTTTTATGGGAGCTGATATTTTAATAACTTCACATTTGCTTTTAAGCCTGAAATCATACAAAATATATGAGTGCTACAACTTCTATAAAAACTGATAATTATAACAAAAAAACAACAAAGTTGAAAGAAAACACCACATGACACTTTCACAAAAAGTAATTTACAAACTGCAACATCTTAAACAAGGCAGAGAGTGGTAGAATTAAGTTGTTCTGTTCTGCAATGCAAAACTATTATTAGGTACATATTTATATATTTAGTGCACTATCTAATTCATTAAATAAAAAACTTTATTGCCTGGCACATACAATTGCTGGAAATTATCGGTTAAATAGTCTTTTCCTGATTTCCTTTTGCCACTAAATAGTAAAACCATTTGTGGTGGCATTATACACTGAATTTGGCGGACAAAACACGTAGTTTACGAAATTTTAAGGCTATCTAAATTAAAAATACTTTCGAATTCGAACCACAGATTACTAATTTGTAGCAAGCTACAGATACGACAGTCAATTAAGCTTAGTTCCACGTCCAGAAGTTATGGCGCTGCGATCGCTTTCCAACCCAAGAGCACTAGTGCTTCCAATCGAAGTACTATCGATATCGATATTCTTTATTTAGTGATGTGCTATTATCGACAATCAATAAAGGACCCCCTTAGGACTTATTATGAATTTTAATTTAAATTATAAACAAAATAAAACAACCAATGTTAATTACAATTATCATTTATTAATTTTAGTTGAAGTATATGTTTTACAGTTGTATAATGGTTTAATACAATTTTTTGCATTCCATATGTTTTATTAACAGTTTTTTTTTAGAAAAGTAATTCCATCTCCATCTAAAATTGTACACCAATTAAGTTAATAAGACATTGCATAAGAAATACTGTGCTTAAGAGGAAATATCATCTGAAACAAAAATATTTCAACATTAATCCCTGAGTATTTGACTAAATTCAAATCATTGTTAGACCTACCATTGTTTTTAATATGACATTCCATAATTAATTATTAAATAATTATATTTCAAATAAGCTTAATAATTAAGTACTTTATTAACACCAAAATACTAGCTTACCTCACTCTGATGTTTTGGAATTTGGAATTGGTGTTTCGCTAGTTAATGATAATATGGTAATGCCGGTGGTGATGCTCAATGAAAGGAACATTACCTGCAAATAAAAAATGAAAAGAGAAATAAAAATCAAGTACTTAACAGTAAGTATGAAGTTATGATAAATAAATACTAGAATTAAAAAACAAAAAACCGACTTCAAAACTCCACTCTACCTCTAAAAAGCAATAAATAATATTGAAATCACTAGATACGCATTATCATTGTAATAAAAGACGTCTATTGAAGTCGTGTGGGGCTGGAGGACAACTTTTTTTTATTTAAGTATTCTAACAGCCCCACCCGACTTCAATAGACGTGTTTTATTACAATGATAATGCGTATCTAGTGATTTCAATATTATTTATTGCTTTTTAGAGGTAGAGTGGAGTTTTGAAGTCGGTGTTTTGTTTTTTAAAACAATTTTTTTATTTTTTCTTTTTAGTGAAAGTACCTTTTGTATTAGATATATTATCTAGGTAGATAGAAAAATCGGTTTGGCCAAACGTGAGATAATCGCGGACAACCATACATAGGGGTCAAACTGAGATGATAACCTCCTTTTTTGAAGTCGGTTAAAATAACAAAACCTTGTCCTAAGTGTAACAAATACTTTTCTGAAAACCGCATCAAAATTGGTTTAGCTAAACGCGAGATAATCGCGGACATACATAACAAACATACAATTCAAACTCAGAACCTTCTTTTTTTGAAGTTGGTTAATACACTAAGACCTTTTCATAAGTATAACAAATACTTTTCTGAAAACCGTATCAAAATCGGTTCAGCAAAACGCGAGATAATCGCGTATAAACATACCTACATAATACGAGTCAAACTCAGAACCTTTTTTTTGTTAAAGTCGGATAAAATACTAAAACCTTCTCCTAAGTGTAACAAATACTTTTCTGAAAACCGCATCAAATTCGGTTCAGCCAAACGCGAGATAATCGCGGACAAACATACATACATACATACATACAGGTCAAACTGAGAACCTCCTTTTTTTGTTTTTTGAAGTCGGTTAAAAATCACCTCACCCGTAGCACCTCAGATGGGACTCGAACCCACTCGCTTGGGATTCTGGCCCAATGCACTGACCAATTATGCTACAGAGTCACTAGTTGTATTGGCGAAATTTTCTAGTACTTATTACTTTTTCGCTGCAAGCCAGCGCATTGGTCAGTGCATTGGGCCGAGTCCCAAGGGTGTGGGTTCGAGTCCTGTCTAAGGTGCTACGGGTAAGTCGGTTTTTTCTAGTATTTATTTATCTTACTTCATTTAAAAATAGCATTGTGAAATGCAAAAATTCTAATATTTAATAAGTATGAAGTTATTTATAACTTTATAACATAATTAAAATTTTAACATTAACCTATAATATCATATTTAATTATTAAACTCTAAAATAAGTACCTACATAGTTCGTTAGTTGATTAAATGCTAAAATTTCATTAAACGATTATACTTAAAAATGTTAAAGACGGAGAACCGCCAAAAGAAGGAAATTCAGAAATTTTGTTAAAAAAAGAAATCACAAACAAACCTTGCATGTCCGCAACAGTCTCCATGTCTACTAATATCCTGCACTTGGTCCTGGGTGACAGTAGTTATGCTCCTTTTCTACCATGTACACTGGAATAATAACAATTAATGTAAATATTATAATACAGAATTTTTAAGGTTAACGACCAAATACTCAGTAGATTCTTAAAGTTATGGACTGGTCATATCATAAGTTGTAAGGTCTGATAGAAACACTATAGAAATGACAGCCTCATTGACCATGAGATGACAGTGAGACCTCCCTTAACTAAAGATTTTAGGTAGGAAGTGTTTGGGTGTTCGACAATAACTAATGTACCATTACAATACATCTTCAACTGACATTTTTTGCAAATACATTAGCCATCATGTATGTAAGTTTATTGATTTTATATTAATTACTATTATGATGCATTACCCTATACTATACCTTGACTCAGTGTGGGAGAAAAGTAGGTATGTAGCTATTTTTAACATGGAGAGGAACACTTAACTTTTTATTATTAAGATAGAAACTTACCTTTGGTAGTAAGTGAAACACCATACAGTTTCTCCATTTGCGTAATTTGAACAAGGAATATGTATTGACGAATTTATATCGCCAACTTCTTCAAACTGAGTTTCGTCAAAAAGCTTTACACAAATGCGTTTCTTTAGTAACTTATTTGTGCAGAGTTCAACTAAATCAGGATTTGTTGGGACCAAGACAACTAATGAAGCGAGCAACTCAAACAAAAATAGAATTAAAATAAGTTTTTTCTTTGAAATAAAAAATAACTGACCGAAGAACTGTCATGTCTGTCACAGTCACGCACACACTACTAACAATACCACACACAGATACATCCAATACATACAAGTCCAAACCACGACGCTAGCGCCAAAACTCTTGGGATGGAACTAAAGCTGTCAGCCCCCTGATTCGAACTTTGTGAACATGAATGAGAATGACATGACATGACTGACATGCAGTGTTGCCACTGCCTCTCGATCAAATCCCACACACATACATTATTCATGATTTTGATGTGTTAAAATAAAAATTAGAAAGTGGCGCCCTCAATTTATGTCAACTCTTTACGGTCAAGCTGTAAATAACTAGAAGTTTTGTAATCAATGTTCCGATCTAAACGTTTATAGCCCAGTCATCAAGCGTCAGGTAATTTTGTCTGGAAATACTTAATGGGGATCCACACGCAAAGTTAATCGCAGATGGCGCCAGCGGCGACCCGGCTTCTATCAATGGTTTTGATTGGTTAAAATACGTCAGAAATGACATTAGACATTTGAAACAACCAATCAAACGATTTTAGGACAGTCGCTTGTGGCGCCATTAGTTCCTCAGTATCACAACAACCCATTGAAATACTGAAAATAAAATTCATGGAAATAGTACTATAAACCGGAATGAGCGCTTCGCCTCAAAACGAGCCGACAGAGAGGTCAAGTAGATGTATGTGTCCTTTTCTTCATTAGGGTGACCAAACCGTATGGTAGGCCGGAGACATACATAATACTTTAAACTGTTTAATATAAACTTAAATACTTAGGTAGTTCTTTATTTTTATTTAACACTTTTTACCGCGTTTTTATTAGGTTGCTTGCTCTTTTGTTTGTTTGAGCACAAATTTTGCAAACGATTTTATACCAAATTCCCGATGAGCTAGAGCCTTGAAACTTTGAACACAGGTCAGAAATGGAAGGAAATGCAATATTACAGTGTCATTGAGGTGATCTGATAATGGAGCCGGAAGAACGCCACAGGAACTCTATGATGAATAAACTATACAACCCCATCGTGTTTGGGCTTATTAGAATTGTCTTGACAAGTACTCTGACGGGAGACGAGGTTCAGGGTCGGATGATGAAGTCTGGATTCCATGCCATAGGAACTCAATATTGAAATCATGCAACCCCATCGAGTTTGGGCTCGTTTGAATCGTCTTGACGAGTGCTCTGATAGGCGGTGGTATATTTTTAGTTTAGCTCGTTAACTAAAAAAAAGAAAATTAATATTTATTTAAAAAAATATTTTTTAAGAACAAATTATTTATCACGTTTTTATTAAGTTGCTTTTTTGTTTTTATTTTTTAAATATAGTAATTCAACCAATTAAAATCTAGTTTATTCAATTCAATTTAATTTCAAGTGTAAATAATTACGCAACTTTAAAGTTTATTCCAATTTTTAATAAAAATGCAATGTGCGTGAACTTCGGAAAAACAAATAAATGTTGGAAAAACAAGTAAAAGTAGGAAAACATTGTCTAGTGATCTGTAGTTAAAAAAAATCCGGCCAAGTGCGAGTCGGACTCGCGCACGAAGGGTTCCGTAGCAAAAACGGCAAATAAAAATACGTTTGTTGTATGGGACCCCCCCTTAAATATTAATTTTATTCTGTTTTTAGTATTTGTTGTCATAGCGGCAACAAAAATACATCATTTGTGAAAATTTCAACTGTCTACCTGTTGTCCTTATTAATATCGAGCAAAAAAGGGCAAAAAAATCACATTTGTTGTATGGGAGCCCCCCTTAAATATTATTTTTATTCTGTTTTTAGTATTTGTTGTTATAGCGAGAACAGAAATACATCATCTGTGAAAATTTCAACTTTCTAGCTATCACGGTTCATGAGATACAGCCTGGTGACAGACAGACAGACATACAGACGGACAGACAGACAGACAGACAGACAGACGGAGTCTTAGTAATAGGGTCCCGTTTTTACCCTTTGGGTACGGAACCCTAAAAAGATGGAAACGATTTTCGACTTTATTGACGTTTGAAATTCGATTGCTTTTTCCCATAATTATACTTGTACATCTACTTTGCTGTTTCATTAAAAACTGTTATTTTGGTAAAGATGTCTATAAGGTCTAAAATACTTGCACCAATTTTTTTACTTGTGAAATTAATAAAATGGGTGCAAGAGATTTACGACGACACAATGTTAAAAATATAAAAAGAAAACAAAATGGCGGCCAACTATATTGTTCGTGGGCCGATTTTATGAAACTCGATTTTGTTACTATTTTGATCAAAATATAACAAAGAAATGTTAAAAATATAAAAAAATATGGCAGCCAACTCTTTTATTTGTGGGCTGATTTGAATGAAACTCGGTTTTTAGTACTAATTTGACAAGAAAATAATAACACAATATGTATTGAAAAAATTAAAAAATCTAAGATGGCAGCCAACTTGTTTGTTTTTGGGCCGATTTCGATGAAACTCGGTTTTTAGTAATATTTTGACAAGAAAATAACAATCAATTTTTAAAATACTAAAAATCTAAGCTGGCGGCCAACTTTTTTGTTTTTGGGCCGATTTCGATGAAACTTGGTTTTTGGTACGATTTTGACAAGAAAATAACAACTCAATGTAAACTGAAGGAAAAATCAAAAAAGATCAAAATGGCTGCTAATTTGTTTTTGAAATCGGCCCAAGAACAAAAAAGTTGGCCACCATCTTGAATTTTGTAAGTTTTCAACATTGCGTTGTTATTTTCTTGTCAAAATCGTACCAAAAACCGAGTTTCATCAAAATCGGCCCAAAAACAAAAAAGTTGGCCGCCATCTTGGATTTTTAGTTTTTTAAAAATTGCGTTGTTATTTTCTTGTCAAAATAGTTCCAAAAACCGAGTTTCATCGAAATCGGCCCAAAAACAAAAAAGTTGGCCACCATCTTGGAGTTTTAGTTTTTTGAAATTGCGGTGTTATTTTCTTGTCAAAATAGTTCCAAAAACCGAGTTTCATCTAAATCGGCCCAAAAACAAAAAAGTTGGCCGCCATCTTGGATTTTTTAAATTTTCAACATTGCGTTGTTATTTTCTTGTCAAAATCGTACCAAAAACCAAGTTTCATCGAAATTGGCCCAAAAACAAAAAAGTTGGCCGCCATCTTGGATTTTTTAAATTTTCAACATTGCGTTGTTATTTTCTTGTCAAAATCGTACCAAAAACCAAGTTTCATCGAAATTGGCCCAAAAACAAAAAAGTTGACCGCCATCTTGGATTTTTTAAATTTTCAACATTGCGTTGTTATTTTTTGTCAAAATCGTACCAAAAACCGAGTTTCATCGAAATCGGCCCAAAACAAAAAAGTTGGCCGCCATCTTGGATTTTTAGTTTTTTTTTTAATTGCGTTGTTATTTTCTTGTCAAAATAGTTCCGAAAACCAAGTTACATCGAAATCAGCCCAAAAACAAAAAAAGTTGGCCGCCATCTTGGAGTTTTGTTATTTTCTTGTCAAAATAGTTCCAAAAACCGAGTTTCATCTAAATCGGCCCAAAAACAAAAAAGTTGGCCGCCATCTTGTATTTTTTAAATTTTCAACATTGCGTTGTTATTTTCTTGTCAAAATCGTACCAAAAACCAAGTTTCATCGAAATCGGCCCAAAAACAAAAAAGTTGACCGCCATCTTGGATTTTTTAAATTTTCAACATTGCGTTGTTATTTTTTGTCAAAATCGTACCAAAAACCGAGTTTTATCAAAATCGGCCCAAAAACAAAAAAGTTGGCCGCCATCTTGGATTTTTTAAATTTTCAACATTGCGTTGTTATTTTCTTGTCAAAATCGTACCAAAAACCGAGTTTCATCAAAATCGGCCCAAAAACAAAAAAGTTAGCCGCCATCTTGGAGTTTTAGTTTTTTAAAAATTGCATTGTTATTTTCTTGTCAAAATAGTTCCCAAAAGCGAGTTTCATCGAAATCGGCCCAAAAACAAAAAAAGTTGGTCGCCATCTTGGAGTTTTAGTTTTTTAAAAATTGCATTGTTATTTTCTTGTTAAAATAGTTCCCAAAAGCGAGTTTCATCGAAATCGGCCCAAAAACAAAAAAAGTTGGCCGCCATCTTGGATTTTTTAAATTTTCAACATTGCGTTGTTATTTTCATGTTGAAATAGTACCAAAAACCGAGTTTCATCGAAATAGGCGCACAAACATGAATTTGATTATTATTATTAATTTTACCGTCTCGCCTGCGACCTCTAGCCATTTCAATAGAACAATTTCGTTTTTTTGGAAATCTGAAATGGTGCAGTATTTATGGTCACACTAGTTTTGTAAAGTAACATTTCCTATAGATTGAAATTCTTAAATTGAAATTCGGCGCCAAGGTCAAAATCGGAGTTGCCAAGATTGACACTTCTATTTATTACCACCTCACCGATGATAGTTGATTAGCATTATTTTAGATATTTAATTAAATCAAAAGAGTAAGTTCTGTTTTATATTACAATTATTATGTGTCATTCTAAATTAATATTTAAATAGTATATATTCGACTTCCCATTCCGAATCCTTAATTTTGATACACTACTTGATTGGTAACGTACATATTTTTAGTCCTACTATCGTGGTATTATTGTTTAGTAATGGCAATTGTGCGAACGAGACACCGACCTCCACCTGGTGTTGTCTCATTCACACAGTAGTGCCTTCAGTCAATGTCGTCGATAGAATTTCAACTCTATGAGCAAAACAATAAAGTTGAATTTCTTTTAAACGTTAGGTAAAATTTTTGTAGAGTACTCACTCCCTATTATAAACCTCCTTGGGCGTGGACGTGTACTTTTACAACTTTATTACTAGATGTCGCTAGGTGACAGTCCAACCAACCATTTAGCACGTGCTTGCTTATGTTTTGTTTGTGTAGCCAATGTAGCTTTGTATACTATATAAAACACATACTGTATTATTACATAATATTTATCGTTTAATGAGTAAAACACAATTATTCAACTTATAATAACAATGAATAAATAAATAAATAAGTAAATACAATTGAAATTACTATGCAGTGCAGAGCTTTCCCGGTGAACGCTTTCCCAAGTCCCGCCCGACAGAATATTTACTTTTCATTGTAAGTTTTTACATTTTTAGTGATTCTTAATTAAATAATAAAAGGTATAAATAGGTATGTAACTACCTACATATTACTTTTTAATTGTTTTATTTAGTAAACAGTTTTTGGACAGTTGTCACACCATACCTACTTCTTTTAAACTTCAATATTGTCCTGTTTAAAATAAATTGTCATCATTAATACCAAAGATGTATTAAAAAAGTTATACATCTTTGATTAATACATATTATATCAACTTCACTTGTTGTATGGTCTGTGGTGGAAAATCATTTGCTGTAGGTACCTAGGTATTTTAAAAATGATTACCTATTTCAATAAAGGTTTGGGTGAGATAGTTTACAATAAGACAAGTACCTAAGTAATGATAAACAGACCATAGGCAAGGTAATAACTACTTACTTTAGGCATTTGTGGTTAAGGTAATTACCTACACCAGTTAGGTGGGTAGGTACCTACCTAATCTACTAGTACCTACTCCAGCATAAAAAATAACTTTCTTATGCTACCAGGTAGATTAGATTAGATGTTACCTACCCTACTATAGGTACACACATTCACATCTACCTACTTACATTTTTTATGAAGTAAGAAAGAAGAAAAGAAACACCAAGAAATGTGAAGTAAAATTATTTAATTGTATGTGTTGTGCGTTGTGGTTAGGGTTGCCAACTTTTTTTGCATCAAATATAGTATTTTCAAGATTTTTTGTGTAAAAATATAGTGCCTAGATGGCGATAAAAAATCCAAAAATATAGGGACTTATTAGGTTGCCGTTTTGTATGGAGGATTTTAAGGAAGTTGATTTTTCATACTTAAGTAGGTACTAACATTTTGAAACCTAGTTTAATCACAAACATTATTATGCATATAAATATTTTTTTTGTTGCTTTTGTTTAATTTGTTCACTTGAAAAAATATTGTTAGTACTACACAATACAGTACTACACTATAATTATAGTAGGCGACCCCTCAATATAGTAGGATAGGTACTATTTTAATTAGTAGGGTTGGCAACCCTAGTTGTGGTGTTGTGTGTGTGGACCACACCGTGTGGTGGAGAGCAGTGAGTGAGTTGAGTGTGCCTGCCTTAGAGTGCCTTGGTAGGCTATTCAATTCAATTCAATTCAATTCAATATATTTATTGCTTTTTTAACTGTGTACAATTTTTTGCAGGTTACATTGCAGAATAGTAGGTAACAACAGTATACCCATAACGGGCATGCAATATTTTTCTTATAAACTAAAACAAATACATAAAGCTATACAATACAAAATATATTAGTGTTTAGATGCGTAGTACTCATTTAAAGTATAAAATACATTATTGATAAGCCATTTTTTAAGTGCGTATTTAATTTTTGGTAACTCCAGAGCCTTAATATCTGCAGGTAAATGATTAAATATTTTAATGCCAGTGCTGAAGGCACTCTTATAGTATAAATGGTTATTTATTCTTGGTATGCATAGGTCATGGTTATACTTATTGCGGGTATTGGGACGGGAAGTGATTTTATTTATAAAATAATTTGGATTTTGTTTTACGAAAATTGCAGATTCTAGGATAAAGATGTTTGTCAATGTTAAATAACCTTTTTCCCTGCTACCTAGTGCCCTGCTACCTAGCTGGCGAAGATGAAAGTACCTAGGTAAGTACTAATTCTACGCTTATATTAAAAATATTGAACTGATATTCATATCTATATCCATGGGAGTAGATAAATGACTAAATTAATATTACGTAGGTAAGTAGGTTAGGTACTATTGAATGCGCGCGCGCCATAAATCATTATAGGTATCACCCACGTCATGTTATTATACCTACCTACCATTAACGATGATATTTGACCATTAACTATAACGTAACGTTAGGTAGGTAGGTACCTACCTATAACTATAAATTTGTGCACCGACACAAAAAAAATGGCGTTATTTGAATGCCGTGCCGACCGATAATTTAAATGTAGCAACAACCGCTTTTAGCTTACAACCTTAATTGACTTAAAAATGCTTATCAATAATCCATAGGCATATAATCATATCAACCATACAATATTTTTCCCTAAAATAAACCGTAACGTAACCGCATTTGATACTTAGTCGCAATCTAAATCGAGGAACATTCGCTGTTGTGGAATGAAGCCGAAGTTCGAAGCACGATGCACGCTCACGACTTTCTGAACAACTCCGGACATGACATTCCACGTTTCGTTGTAGATTAGAACGGGATGGATAGAGAACCACCCGCAGAAAAAAACGAGACAAGTAACCAACAGAGCAGTCCACGTGGACTGCTTAATATCAACACAGGAGCGACGACCAATAGAAAACGGTACCGCTAATGTATTTCTCACCTCCGCACTCACACCGAGGAAGTCTACTATTTCTGTGTTGTTTACACGATTCTCAGCTTTCAGTCTGTCGTATAGAGTTTTAAATCTCTTGTTGTGTGATGTCGTAGTCCATTTTCGAAATGACTTACAATGTGGTGCCGATGTGACTTTGGTTCGTAGTGCTCGAAGATAAGGTGTATTGTTGTGCGGTGAGTGTTGTGTGGTTCTTGAATTTAAAACGATTCCCAAGAACACGGGCGCAAGTTGGTGAAGGTTGGAGGAGGCCGCGCGGTGCAAACTGCATCGTCACAGCGGCACCCCCTCGCCCCCTGGCCTCTCCCGGTTATTGTAGTAGTGCGAGTGTGTGTGTACGTCTGTTCCGAGTCAACTGTTGTGCTGAGGCACGACGTTTTCACAGCGAGAGGTGCATGCAGCCGCTGCACTCAACGCCCGCAATATTTTGCCGCCGCAGTATGCCGCTTTTATTTTGAGGTCGCCCACGTCCGAACAAAGGATTCTGAACTGGATTTTGTAGGCACGGTATTTGTGGGTTATATTTTCTATTGATTATACCCCTTTTCACTATTAAGTAATTAACCACCACATCACAAACGCAAACAATAGAAAAGTTTACGGAATAGACAGCGATAATTGACCCTATGACACGAAGCAAAATTATTGTGTTGTGATTTGTGATGCTTGCTTTCCTTAGAGCATTCTGTATGCTCTATGTTGCTTTCCTAGTAAAAAAGCGATCAGAAATGTGTTCTTTACCATCAGAAACAGAAAAGTTGGTACCTACTACCTTTGGTATCAAATACAATACAAATAATACCTATCGAAAAAAATACACATAATAATCATCATTTCATTCCCCATTTTGGTCCCTGAGCCATGCCTGCCTGATCCCTAAATCAATCATCGTTGCACGCAGAAATTTTATCTCCGGTTTAGTGAGACACACGTCGTCCGTAGCGTAGCGTAGTGCTGCGGAAGCAATTTGGGAGAAAAAAAAATTAACGAATCCCAAATCAAAGCATTAAAAGGCACATCCTGGAAACAAATCGACCCTTTAAAGCTCTTTTATGATTACTCGTGATCGTGAGTTCTCTCTCGTTGAACTTAGCATGAGGGTCTTTATCATGTTGATAATAAGACTTCCGGAAATATTGGGACTAGCAGATCCACACCCACCATTCGCAGACTAGTGAGTTGAGAAGGAGTGGAATGACGAATGTGACGATGATGCCTCGCAAAACTTACTGCAGTCACAGAATAATAGTAAAGAATAATAATAGAATAGAATTCGTTTATTTGCAGAAAACAAGATACATTACAAATCACAATAAAGTTCACATGTTTTACCGCTCTCTAGCGATATGCAAATATTACAGTCGTCATGCATTTAATAAATATTAAAATAACATCAAATCAATTAAAGAAATATAACAGAATAAATAATAGATGTCCTTTATACCTATTAGCGTAATTCGACAGCGTATCGGTTTAAGGCAGGGCTTCTCAAAGTGTGGTTCGCAAACCCCTAGCCTATAAGGCAAAAAAGGTGTGTGAAGCTACTAAAGTTTGACTCAAGACGCGGAAAATACACATACTGTACTTGGGTATTAACAGATTCAAAAGATAAAGCGAAGCAGTGCCCTGAGAATCACTCTTTTTATTATTAGTTTTGAAATAAAACTTTATTAAACCAATAACCTAAAAACGGGAAATCTTACCCTTCAGCAAAACCTAGTAGCAAAGCAGATTTGATTTACGTCACACTCGCAACCAACGAACGTCGAAAAAAGCAAATTGCGGTATTTTTATTTGAAAATGAAATGTTTCCCTATCCCGTGATTTGTAGTCTAATCTACGCGTGGCTAACGGAGGCGGGCGTGTTGACATTATTTATTACTAGCAACATTTTAGTCTATTTTAGAATGGGAATATAAAAAATATTGGAAGCTACCGATACCGACTTCTCAGTCCCCTCATAGGTAAGAGTAGCGGCGCAATGAGTTCAATATCAAGGAAGAACTAATATTTTGTGGTAGATTGCGCGGTGAGGTCATTATATTGTCAGTAATATCTGGTATATTATTGATGATCAAATTAAAAAATATACTAAAATAGGGTTTCATTACGAAATCCCACTCCGATATCGTCACAAAATTGATCAACATAATTTTATACTCTCATGAACTCCCGACTTTTGATCCCGAGCAGAGGCGAGAGCGATAACACAACCTCAACACGTCTATCAATACTCGTAGGTACCAAATAAGTAATAACCAATCATCCGGGGCCGGCTTGCACGCTCGCATTATTCAACGCAAACAAAAAGGGAATAAATGCTCGAATAAAATACTTTTAATTTCCCCGGGCGCCGCTAATCGGGCGGCGTCGATGGAGGGCGCAAATCGCCCTTTTTATTTTACTGTATGAACGCAAATCCGGCGGGAAAACGGCGCAGGCCGAGGGCCGAGGGTGCGGTCGTGCGCGCGGAATTAGTGCCACCAGCAGGGCTGCTGCGCGTACTTAGTGGATCACTACACTACACTAATGATGAGAACCCAACAAAATAGGCTGGATTTGAAAGAAAGAAACGACCAAGAAAGAAAACCCGCGTAATCACGGAATCTGCAGCTCCAGAAGTGCTGCAAAACGTTGGGAAATCAAATCAACAAAAAACATTATGTTAAAAACGAGTTAGTATTCAAGATTTAAGATCATAGTCTTCTCAAAAATTTTTAAACCTGTAAAAATGTACCTCTTCTGTGCTTTACTTAAAGTTATCACTTTACTGTACTAGGTATGATCATAAAAATCTTCACGTTTTAGAATTTATGATTAGGTTTGTTTGTGCACTTTGTGGAACCCACTCTATTTTTTTGACATAAGAGTTTGCACAAGAGTTCGGCTATAAATCAAAATCACTAACAGTATCCGAATCTAATTCAACGCTTCGTTACTAAAAAGGAAGAAAAAGGCATGCTCTTCGAACTAACTAAACCTGAATATCGTCAAAACAAATAACTTAAATTAAATTTAAAGAGAAAAAACATTGAGCAAAGCAATTAGACTCAAATCCACGTTGAAATATTAAACAAACCGTAAGTTGGGTAGGGTAGCCCTGCCCCCTCCGCCCCCGCACTTGACCCGGAGGTGTCACCGAGCACGTTATACCGACCCACAAAAAATGAGGGTGGAATGGACCCCATCGCCTCCCGAGTGCTGCGCTCGGATTTTGTTTTTAATTTTTTACGATTCCGTTCCGATAACTCTCCGATACTTTAACCTGATATTTGTGAATTGGCCAAATAAAACGAGTCTATACATTTGAAGAGGCGAATTGAAATTGTAACGCAAATAAATTTTCCTGTAAATATCGCTGCGTTTGTAACAAAACAAATGTTTATTTTATTTACTCCTCTTTGATTTTTAGTGTATTTATATTTACTTTTTACGGAAGTATAGATTATTAAGTTAAGAAGGCTTTGATTATTATGATGAAAACTATACTCTCTGAACAGATCGTCCAACATTTTATTCGTACGTAACTGAAAAAAAAATATAAGTTTAAGAACGTATATCGTGGCTCTGCCCCGGGGCTGGCGTGTTGAGCTGTCAAAAGTTAATAAAACTTATGGAGTCCCGAGCCCTCCCCAGAGGGCGCTCTGCATGTCAAACAATCGAACAACAGGCATGCATCTGTTCCTGTTTTAACAATCGGAGAGTCGAGACATTTTAACGCAATCTACCCTTGTGTCAGTACTTATATTATTATGTTTTATTTGTTTCATGGAAGATTTAAAGACAAATAACATATTTGTATAGAATTTAATAAGAATAATACAAGGTACGCTATTAACTAATCTTCACAATCGAGTTTAAATTCGGTGTTTATGTGTATATCGATAATATGTAGAAAATATTTAAAAGTATGTAAATTAGAAACAAAGTTGGAACTACCAGAACCATGGAACTATAGAGAAATTATACTTTGTTTACTTCATCTAGTATTACTAGTTCTTTTACCTCACCAGGTAGAAGCCGCGGCCTAAAGATGCCGCCAGCCAGGAATCGGCAAAGTAAGACGGTCAACAAACGACAAAGGTACACCTAAGAAAGAACATTATAAAAGAAAAATTGAGAAAATAATAGGCAAGTAAGCATAGATAGATAACCGAACGAGTCACCCCATTTCTGATTTTTTTTAAAGTTAATGGAAAAGAAGCTTATCCGTGAAGGGACTGACTTATAGAGATCTGATTAGTCAAGCTCTATTATTGAGGGTGAATTGAAAGCAGGGAGGGACCCTCACAGCAACGTCATCATAATGACCGGATCCTTATAGCTGTCTTATCTGTTTCGCATCTGGATTTGTTACGAATGTTTTAAAATTTGAAACGTTTGATAGATAAAGAATAAAATAGCTAAGTATTTACTGTGTGAGTGAACAAAGAACACAATAAGGACGTGTCTTTTTGAATTGAAATGAAATTTTTAAAAGTCCTTTTGAACCACATGGTACATGGCTGATCCAGCTGGGCAGATGATACTGATGTGATGTGTACTAATTCATTGAAGACGTCCAGAACTCCATAACCAACGCCAACATTATAGTTATTATAAACCTTTACAATGTAAGATCACCGAGTAAATATCACAGAAAGAATCGGTTATATTTACATTACATATTCTGTTTTTGTTCGTTATTTATTTTCATGTTATCCACGTTATTTGTAAAAGGATATCCTGGGATGCCTGCCAGACGCACTGTAAAACAGGACAAAATATGGACCTATTAAGTGTATTAAAAACAATAAATTTATAGAACCTACCTACAGGAAAATATATTCAGTCCTTAAACCACAACTGTACCATACCAGTACCACAGATTAGATAACTGGAACTGGCAACACATCATTAGCCCGAGTTTTCGTCATCCTTGCCAGTTTTTAGGTATTGTTTGGTCCCCGGAATCATGTTTCCTGCACCTATCAGGTCGGTCGGTTGCTAATTGACTCGCAAACAGCCGCGCAGACCGCAGATACATACGCAGCGACATCAAAACAGCTCGTCAAGTCATGTTTGTTGCATTTTATCAACTGTGTATCCGAATTCCTTTCCTGTTCTGTATATTTCTGTCTACCTTGTGCACTAATTATAGTCATTAGTGATTGCATTATTATTACTTAAAGAAGCATTTGTTTTTTATGGGTTTGGATATTGTTTGTGCAGTGTTTCTCAAAATAGGGTGCTACGACCTTTGGGGTGCCCTTGGGGTTCGCCATTTGATCATCGAAGGTTTGACATCATTTAAGTTACGAACGGGCTAACTCGTAAACCACTAACGTGACGCATGCGGCATGCATGACCGACTAAATCGCTAATGTGGTGTTCAACCTCCCACGACGGGTTTATTTAATTGAAATAAAAACTTATTTTGTTTCTACCCATATCTAGTATTTTTAGAATGAGTTTGCAAACACCTAAACTAATTTATTTATAGGATGGTCATAAGCATAAGTGTGAGAAATACTACTTAATTTAGTATTAGTAGATTTGGTTCCTAAGTTCCAATCAAAGTAAAGTAGCATAAAAGTAGGTAATGCGACACATAATAATATAAAATAAATGATTGAAATCACAAAATGTCAATACTTTCTGTGCTTCTATATCTCATAACATAATACGTTTTCAAGGAAGCCCAGAAATTTTAATTTTTCGTATCTGTATCTCTTTAGTCGAAAAATAAATAAAAATTATCTGTCATTATCACGTTTAACATCATAAAGATTTAATATCTGACAAGGATCTGATGACAAAATCAGAATCTAGATAAGGGGACTCCGGATAAACGGAATTGGTTGCCCTGCCCACTTTCAAAAATATGTGGAATTTAGCTATAAGCCAGCGTATTTGCAACTTTTATCTCTGATGCATATAAGTCTCATCATCATCGTCTTCTCATTTTCTGTGGGTAAAGTAATATCTCCCTATGTGTGTTCATTAGCAATAATTTTAAAAGATTTATATCCCTTGAAGTTGAAGTCCAATCTGCAAGAAAATACGTTCCTATTTTGCAATTATTAAGTATTAATTAACCGGCTAAGATTGATGACTGCAAAAGCTTTTAACATGGCTGTATAGCTAATAAACATGTTAAATAATTCATGTAATACGTGTTGGCTAGCTTTCGTGCCTTGGCGAGCTCAGTTCGTGTCGAGCTTAGACTTCTTAGGGAATTAAGTTTTAATTCAAGCTTTTAAATACTTTCTTGCACCTGGTGAACCTTTCAATTTATGGAAATAGTTACGTACAGGCTAGTCAGGCATAGCGTGAGCCACTCATACATAAACTATTTTGTAATAGGTAGGTTATGTTACCTCCCTATTATTTTAGGACTAAACCTTTTTAATTGACGCTTTGTAATAAAGAGGTCTAACTACCCACAATGAATTCTATAAAGCTAATATATTTAAGGTAAGATGAAACTGAAAGATACCCACATAATCAGATCCAATTTACGAGTGAACCCTATCCTAGATTAATAAAACGGTCACTCAGGAGGACGGATACAAAATGAAGAGCGCCACCTCAGTCGCAAGTTTACAATGTCGGCACCCCCCGAGAGATGTCACTAGAGGTCTCACGCGCGGTCTTCAACCGGCAGTAAAAATACGTGCGGGTATTTCCTGTGCTAGGTCGGGTGAGGCGGGGGGTCGGGGGCGATAAATAACTCAGTTTGCGGCCGGAGGGGCGGGGGGCGCGGACCGTTATTTGTAGGGCTCGCGTGTGAATTATTCGTGGGTTCACGCGCGCTGTTTGCCCGCCGTCTTGTAGAGTGGTGCGCCGACCCTCGTTAATGAAATTTCATATCGCTCGCTCGCCGCGTCTCGCTCCATTGTTGCTGCACTACCTTACTAGGGCATTGAAACGGCTGAATTGTTACACTTGACTGTCGGTCGGCCTATTATGTTTGTTCACATTGACTCTGAATTAGGTAGCGATTGTTACGATGCATGTGTTTGTTAATATGTACTTGTTACGAGTCGGTGTGTAGTGTAGCTTTTGTCTAGAGACAACACATTGACGTACATTGCGCAAAATTGACACAGATGTAACATTTGTGGCTGTTTACTTTTGTTTGTGGTTCTGTTACCTACCTACAGTTACTATCACGTACCTAGTTGCGTTTAATGCTACGACTTTAATTTAGTTGCTCCTGCATGAATAAATACTTAACTAATTACTTATTGGTTTGGATTTAGGGACAAGAATTTCCAAACATTTTTTCTACTTCTAAGTCATCTTAGAGCCTATATAAATCTAGATACTTATTAAACGAGTAGGATTTAATTTATAATATATCTAATAATCTCCCCTTCTTTAATAAGAGACCCTGAGAAATCCCTACATGTGCAAGCAATGCGATGCTTTCATAATTAGTGAAAAATATCACTAAATCACTAATTCCTGTACTACGTGGGACAAATCACTGTCGATAAGGAAGTAGGTAAGAGATGTAGATAATATTATAATAGTCTAATTAGCTTAGCAAGCGACACAAGGCCACTTAAATAAAATAAATTGAGTGAGTACCTACAGCATAAAATATTTAATTTACAACGTCATTGCTCCTTGATTATATTTACAAGATAAAATTAAATAGGTGAGCATATAAAAAAAACTAGATAAAGTATTTGTGTTAATATGTGTTGGTTATATTTGTAGAACGTAGGTAGTCGGTTTACATTAACAGTGACAAACGAACAGATGTTTTTTTTATCGCACAAACACATGTCGGCACTGAGTAATTTTTCCAACCTATTTATTATCAGGAATTTGTCATGCTCAGAGATGCATGAGACTATGATGGATTTGTATGAACATATTATTTGCTCATTTTGTTTCAATGCCAGCGCGTAAATTATTCATAAATTATGATATTTATAATAAAGTGATGACTTTATAACTCGGCAATCAAATTATTCTACACAATGACTTAGACGCAATTTTTTTTAAACATGATAATGAAATTGTTTTGTGATAAGAACAGGAACAGTCAGATAGGCACTTTATTTGTCTATCACTGTTTGTCACTCGGTATGATGTGATATACTTACAGTATGCTTTCAGTATTTTTAATAGCATTATCAATATAAAACTAGATTAGATACCTATTTACTTTATTATTCTACTTACACCAATTTTGAAAACTTTTGGGGGTCGCAACAGAAAGATTGAGAAACACTACTCGTTACCGCAGAGTACCTATCTACTACTATTTATGTGTGGTACTACTACCTACTTACTAATTTATTTTATTATGCTCTTTGATTAAATATGAATAATGAGAATGGAATGGAACACTCAAAATATAGCAAAATATACATCGTAAATGTTACCAATAAAACAAGATATTTTACTAGTCTCAATCATACTACCTATTAGCAATATCTCTCTATCAAGTAGAATTGCTTATATTAAAAACTTAAAAGAGAACGACGTAGGTAGGTAAAAGTTATAATAAAATATCTTCCCCTCCTGACAGTAAACTTAGGGCTGACTGAGTTACGCTGTTAACTCGCCTCTTACTGCGCTATTAAATTGCAGAGGGTCGTTTAAACACGCCCTTACTTAAGATTTTTTAATTAACACCTGATACCCGTATTGATTATAGTTGCATAATTTATGTATAATCAATTAATTACTTATAAAAAATATCTAGGTAGGTAAGTACTTAATGAATTTTTATTTACAAATTGTGAGAATTACCTAGAATAAAAAAATAAACTTTTATCATTTTATATTGATAAGTGATGATTATGATAAAACATTAGCGGTTATTATCACGTTTATACTAGATTAGGTCACACTCGTCTACCTATTAATATTTGGTAAGTAGGTAACAGGTAGGTAGTGTCTTAGGTAAGATCAACGTTGGGAAGTCCGGCGTAGTTTTCTAAAATTTAAATTAAAGTGAACTTATTGAACAAGATACGCTTTCTGAAGTGACTTGTGGCATTTAGTTACTAGACGGACTTACCTCAAACTGATCGGGAAGTCTGGGTTTTAAAAAACTTAAAAAAATATATAAATCTAAATATTGTTGCAATTAATATTATTTTTAGACCAATATAAGTAAATAAATATATATCATATAATTTACTGGACTCTAGTATCAATATAACCATAACTTGTGAGGCAATATGTATGAAAATAGTTTCTAGTAGTGATGCAAAACTGGCGTTGAAGTGATGCAAAACTGTGTTTTATGAGTTTGTCCTTACGGTTTACATTTCAAAGAAAATTTATTTTATTTTATTTGTTGGCAAGTCTCTTTGGCAATATATAATATCTTTGGTGAAAGTGGTTACGAACATTTATTCAATAAAATTATAACGAATTTATTTTGTAAAAAATAAATTACTAAGTAAAAACATAAATCATTATTTCTAATTGAACATTATAAGTAGGTAAGTAGTGACAGCAAAATTAACAATTACCTTCCCTCATTAGCATTTTAGAGGTCAGAAATTTTTTGACCATTTTCTTTTTGCATACCTGTCAAATTGCTTTAGTATTTTAATATTAAAAATGCAAAACGATTGACAAACAGACAAAAGTAACATAAAATACGTGCAGCTGAAAAGGTTGACAATATCTGCAATCGAGGCAAGACCGGCATATGACGGACTTTACTTATGCGTGCTAGACGGACTTCTCATCTATTACATTTTGAGGCAAGAAATTTGTAGCAGGTAATAATTACGAAATTCAAGTGATATTTATGAATTATTCATCACCAGAAATAAGTATATCGATCACAAAATGGCTGACGTAATCACAGAAACTCCAAAAACTCCTTTGATTTTATATCCTTAATATCCTTACTAATATTATAAATGCGAAAGTTGTTACGCCTTCACGTCATAACTACTGAATCGATCATCATGAAATTTCGCATACACGTTGTCAGGGGTATAGAAAAGGACATAGGGTACCTTTCATCCCGAAAAAAAGTATTGTTCCCGAGGGATTGCAAAAAACCTTTACACGCATACGAAGTTGCGGGCGGCCGCTAGTTTTTTTATATTTGAAGAGCCGTTACTTCCAATTTCAAGTACACAACGCGAAAAAAAATTGGAGACCGATTTCTTTTAACCTATGATGTTAGCGACATCTATGATTCTCAGTTCAAACTCGCTCCGTAATACTGTTTTACCAACCGAGGCATATCCTAGTCGTTCAAAAATGGAAGTTATTGCCGCTAGATGGGCTTGGCTCACAGACAGACTTCCCCACATTGACCTTACTCATTTATTAGATATTAAAATGATAATTATCTAGGCAATTATTACTTACTTACTTATACTTCCCCTAAAATATGTATATTTTAACAAAAAGTTAAATTCTTCGGGGTTTTTTCGGTCGTAACACATCTCGTCATCTCACTTTCACTTTAAGTGGAGTTTAAGTGGCTATAAGTACCTACCTACCTAAGTGACTAGCGGGAAACGAAGTGAGGACTACCTATGCATAAAGCAACATTTGAAAATTAAACTAGGTATAAGTACCTACCTACTTACTTTATTATTAGGTACCTATCTGTGCATTAGGTATTTACCTACCTAAGTAAGTACGAGTAAGTACTTTTTAGGGTTCCGTACCAAAATGGTAAAAAAGGAACCCTTATGGTGTGACTCAGTCTGTCTGTCTGTCTGTCACAGCTGGATATCTCGAGAACTACTAATGGTATCAACTTCAAATTTGGAACAGTTTAAGATGACATTTGTCCAACTATTTTGCAAATAAGAAAGAAATAAAAAAAAAAAATATTTACAACAGGGACTGAAAAGGGGTCTTAAAAATTTAAAGTGAGGTGACTAGGGCATGTGGGGTATCATATGAAAGAGCGCTGTTTGTACATTTTAAAACATTTTTTTCTTTTTTCTTAGGCCGCATAGTTTTCGACTTATGATGAAAAATGTAAAAAAAAATACGGTTCCCCCCCCCTATCTCCGAAGTTTGCAAAGAGAAAAATCTGAAATAATTCTATGTGATAGTAGTTTATGTAAAGATTACAGGAAAAATAAAACGATGTCTCAATATAACACACTTTTTTAGAAATTCAAAAAACAAACAATTTTTTTTAGTTTTACTACCAGTCAACAGATGGCGCTGTCCTAAGCATGCTAACCTAAGAAAAAATATAGTTCCACTATCGGTCAAGAGATGGCGCAACCTAACACTACAATAATAAATTGGTGGCTGGTTCTAATATAACTACCTACTATTTGCCGTACGAATAAACGAAGAATAAGTTCCTACTTAGTAATATAAACAGTTTGCAATTTGGAGTGGCTGAAACGTTTTTCAGTCACCATAAGCAGCTGTGGTTAATATTTGTAAATTAACTGTCCCCTGTTCGCCCTTCTACCTGTCAGCCGTTTATCCTACTTTTTTAAAGACTGTACTAAAGTAACATATCCAAATATATTTATGATTGTACGGAACCCTCGGTGCGCGAGTCCGACTCGCTCTTGTTTAAATTGTATAGTGGTTGACAATCATAGCAAAGAATGGAACTAAGTAGGTTACGGTTACCCCACAAAACAAATTAAGTACTTACTAGACTTTGTTTAACTACCTACTACGATTTTGTTTACCCCCTTTTCTTTCAATTGAAACCTGAGGTTTGCAGACGTGACCACACTACGGGAATCAAAAATATGAAGAACATTAGGTTTTTTCTAGTTCGATTCAGTACCTACCTTTCTTAAACTACATCGATAATTGATAGTAAGGTGGTTTGGGGTAATTTCGAAAATGGGGATATTCCGAAAATTCAAAATGACTACCTACCAAATCTTGCAATATTTTTTGTTTTTTATTCATCTACAGGCTCTAGTTACGTCAGATAGATTCTTACAACGAATCCTACGCAAATTAAATTAATTTATTTTGTGAGCAAGTGTTTTTTCACCATTTTGTGGCTTATCATAATTAATCCACGAGATATATCTCCAGAATCAGATAAGTATAAATTACTTATGATGATTATAATTATTAATGGTTCTTAGATGTATCTATATACAATCGTTTTTGGTGCTCTGTTTTGTATGATCTTCCTTTGTAACAAATTATTGGATTAATAGATAATTGTTCGGAATGCAAAAGGTGAGGAGTCGCGCAGGTCATCGCCGAGCCCGGAGAGCGGCCGGTGGCGGCGGCAGGTACCGTGCGTCGTCGTACGCAGTAATGATTCCATCTAATTCAATTTGCGCGGCCGTGTCCGCGCCCGCCGCGTTTGTTTACATTACAGCGAGCCGTGCTGCCACTCGCACTTCACCGCACCTCGATTAAGGACAAATCAATAAGGCAGTCGATAGCAAGCGAGTTTAATAGAGTGAGCGAGTCGAGTCGAGTCGAGCGCCCTCATTACCCCCGCAATTAGCGCACGGCGGCGGCTCCCGCCGACGACGACGCACCCCGCGCGAAAAACGAATAAAAAGAGCTGCCCTCAAAATGGCCGCCGCCTCCCCCCGGCCGCCCGCCGACCCCCGCGCCGCTTCGTGATTGCATCCCCGCAGCTCTTATAAATATGGCCGTATTCCTCCCGCCTTTACTGATTGCCCGTATACCCCCCGGCCTCCCCCCGCGACCGCGCCGCCGGCGTCTGAATAGATAAACGAGTCCACGTGGACTACCGCGCTTATAAAAATCGCCTCAGCCAATCCCGCGCTCAGCGCGCTCCGTCCCCACCAATGGAGAAGCGAAAATGCGTGTAACTCCGCCCTTAATAAGCGATCTCGAGTTCTGAACCAATGGCGCGCGCGGATTCGGCGGATTCTGTTCACCGACGTCGAAGCGGTCCACGTGGACTGACTCACACACGGACGCGCGTATAATGCCTCGAGTGGAAATAGCTATGACGGCGAAATGTGCGACAGCGAAAAAATAAAATGCGGTCGGACGGTGCGGCGGCGGAGCGAGCGAGCGAGTGGGTGTAAACAGGGGATATTTTGGTGCGGCTTGTTCATTATTATTGAATGCGCGGCGCTAATGGCGGGCCGCGATCGTCGCGCGCTCTCGCGAGAGTCGCAGCGACGGCGACGCCTGACGCGCGACAAATACCCACCTGCTAGTTAGGTAGCACGATGACACCAGCCTTTAACTAGACAAACTGTAGTTTACTCCACATCTTCCCCACAATTGCGTCTGATTACAGATAAAAATGTTCTTCATCTTCTTGAAAGCAAGCAATAAGTAATCCTACGGGTGGTATTAGGTCTTATCCTAGGTATTATTCTATGTATTTGGTAATATTATGTTTCAACGTGGTAATTTTTAAGATAAAATGTGGATTAACGACTTAATTATCATTAGCACAAGAGTAAACAACAGGTAAAATATTAAATAATAGGTAGGTAAGTAATCGCTTTGTTTCCGTTTTTACCCTGACTACAAAGGAAACAAATACCTATAGTACAATAATCAATATGCTTACAAAGGAGGTCCGTAAGCGGAGCTGGCATCGAATTTCGAAAAAAAAAAACCCGTGCAGCAAATATGCGCGCGGCCGACCTCGATGCTCGATAAGGCGGCGTCCGGTAGCCATTCAGCACTCGCCCTCTAAAAAATAAATAGCGAACACTCGTCTACCAGCCAGCCTCTTGTACCTGAGACTTGTGGAGTTGGACCGCAAGCAAGAGTTCAAGGGTAGGTTAGATTGAATCGATGGTAGATTTTAAAAGTGAGATCAGGGGGCTAATTGTCTAATTCAAAAAATCTATCGCAATCGCTTTCGTTTGACAGATGGATGTGACACATTGCTGCATTTCTTTGGTAAGTTTTTATTTGTCCCAAAAAGAAACTTCAATGTGTTACATCCGAAAGCGATTGCGATAGATTTTTAAATTAGACAATAGAAAGGCAGGATCGTATAACTTGGCCTAAGTATCTACGACAAACATTAAAGAAAGCTTAATTTTAATTATATTGGATATGCACCGTCTTGGTATAGTATCTAATAATAATAATAATAACACTTTATTGCACACTAAGACATGACATATTACAAAGAAAAATAACAAATAGAGAAAGCACACAAAAGGCGGCCTTATTGCTAAATACCAATTTCTTCCAGGCAACCTTGAGTAATAGAGTGAGAGAAGAAGAAGACAGTGGGGAGTCGGTGCAAATATGGGAAGGAGAACAGATATAGATATACAAGAATATATAGAAAGAAATGAAGTTTTCCAGATTATAAAGTGATAATAAGGAGAGAAAATAAGTTAGATAGTAGAAAGGAAATATCTTCTGACTTGATCGCGAAAGGAACTCAGAGAACGAGCCTTCCTGATACCCTACGGGAGTAAATTCCACAAACGCACAGCATGCACAGAAAAAGAATATGAGAGGAAATCAGTTGAGTGGCGTTTTATGTGTAGAGTACCTAGGTAGTAATGAAGTGTCTAAATGATGGTCTTTAATACGTCAGATTTTTTGACATGCCCATTGAAATTAAGTAGAAAGGAAAGGAATGATGGTATGGTACCCTTTAGGCCATTTTATTCTGTGATATATGTATAGGTACCTAGCTAGAGACTAATTACCTAGAGTTGGATTAACCATATCGAAATATTTTAAAAAGTCCGGACATAAGGCCGTATACCTACATGTATTAAATAAAACCAGGACATTGAAAAACCGGAGATTTGGTCTAAAAACTTATTTTAAGTTAAGGGGCGAAAAAAAATCAGAATATCATCAAAAGCGCTTGTCGCGGGCCACATTTTTGGCGTAAATAATAGCGTAAACGTATTGAATTCTACATCAAAATACACTTTAACGTACTGTGCAGTTGCTCCAATAACTTTTTTTCAAGAAAGATAATTGTGCTAAAGATAATGACGAGAAAACAACAAAAAACATCGAAAAAGTGCAGAAGTGAGGTTGCTTTCCATACTCTTTACACGTAAAGAAAAAGACAGAGACAAATGATTTCGCGTAACGGAGCCTTAATTAATTGAAACAATCTTCTTAATAAAAAGTCCGGACTGATCAAAAAGGCGGACGAAGTCTGGACAGTAGTCTAAAAGTCCAGACAAATTCAAACGTATGGTAACCCTAACCTAGATAGACCTTATTTTGTACCCATAATAAGTTTCTGTTTTAATTATAGAATCCCTTAGTGCATTTGAGTGCAGTGAATAGGTCATGCATAGGTTAGTTACCTACGTGATTTTCGTCGTGTGAACGTAGGTAAGAACCTATTTTAATACGTTTTTGTTAAGTTGCTTTCTTATTTGTTTGTTTGTTTGTCCACTTAGCAAACGATTTTATACTAGCTTCGCGATGAGCTAGCTGGACTGCTAAAGACTTGAAACTTTGAATATAAGTATATTATGGTGTAATTGAGCTGATCTGATGATGGAACCGGAGGAAGGCCAAATGAACTCTATAAGGTGACTTGGGGTAATTTCGATATATCTTCAGATTTTTGATAAGAGGTCTTATATTTTGATGCATTTTAAATAATATTTAGGTGAAAGTGAAATGTATAAGGTGACAACTAGATTAATCTTGTCAGAGCAAAAAATATTTCAAGGTTTCGTAGTAATTTTCTATTTTCGGAATATCCCCATTTTCGAAATTACCCCAAACCATCTTAATAAAACCATATAACCCCATCGATTTTGGGTTCGTTAGAATCGTCTTAATAAGTACTCTGACGGGAGACGAGGTCCAGGGTCTGATGATGAAACTGGAAGAAGGCCACAGGAGCTCAGTATTAAAATCATGCAACCTTATCGAGTTTGGACTCGTTTCATTTGTCTAGCTAAATAAGTGCTCTGTTGGGTAATACTTGGTAGGTAGTTGGGTAATAAAAAATATACTTAAGTAGTAAGCAATTTTTGTTGCTTACTGTACCTCAAAAACCTAACATAAGATGTTTTAATATCGAATACATCAGAACTGGTATGGATCTGTAGTCTGTTATTAAATGCATGCAAAAATTCGAGTCTTATCCATAGTCTTATCATAGTTATCATAGAATGTAGTTACCGACAATCTGTAATGACTAATGATGTTTAGCGACTTATATGACTTTATGATAGTTAACCGACTTACGGTTGTGATGGTGTTTAGCGAATTTAATACATTAAGATAGTTAGCGACTTACGGAATAATCATGTTCAGTGTTTTTGTATCATAGAAATGGTTAACCTTTTTGGCACACTATTCTGTTAAGCGATTTATGGTCAGTTTTGGTGTTCACTAGTTTTGTAACTTTGTATATGTATAATAACTTTTGTTGCTGACCGTACATAAAGTCAGCAAGGTATAGTGCAAATCACGAAAGATGACCACAAATGGCGCTCATCTTCGCATCATAACTCATGAAGAAAAGACTTTAAGACTAAGCCCCTTCTTACACGACGCGACTCAAAACTGACGAAACCAGTTTGAAACTATAGTTGGAAACTAGTTAGTGACAAAGATTCGTACACGGCGCAACCAAATTTAGTTGAAAAACCCACACAAAGCGCCTATTACGATAAAGTATCGCGATAAACGTACGATATTCGGTCCAACTCCTTGGCATTATTAACTCATGTATTAGGTTCAAAATCAAGTAAATCGATCAAAAGATCGTCCGACTATCGTAATTCTTTTTTGTTAATAGACCTCAGTTCAGTTTCCAGTTGCAGTTGGCAATCAGTTGCGCGCGACCAGCATGACCGGTTGCGAGTGATTAGTTGCCAACGCGTTGCCGACGCGTTGCAAACCAGTTGGCAATTGGAGGCGTCGTGTACGAACCGCCATTGAAATACTATAGTCCGATCAACGGGGCTTATGCGACCCGAATAATTCTCCCGTCAATGAAATTTGGCATGTGATGACGTTAGGTAATACAGATTACGGATGCAAAATAAGCCAATAAATTTTATTACGAGAAGTTAGGTATTTTTACCTAAACAAAAAAATCGCTTATATCTCTCTGTGAATATTTCCTCGGGCTGAAACACTTTCTGTTTACGTACTTATGTACTTGTTAGAATAAGTATGTAAAGTAATCCAATCTTTTTTCGACTTCAAAAATACCCCAAATTTAACTTTTAACTTTTTTCAATTTATCTTCTATTGATAAAATTGTCTGTTGATTATTCTTTCTTAATATGTTTTTATATCTTTAAATACAAAGCTTTGTTTAGTAAGCCAATAAATTTTCTTCTTTAATCATATTTTTTTTATTTTTTGAACTTAAGTGGTTATTTACGTAATGTGTAAAAATACTCGGTCCATTTTTATACTTTTATTAGATAAATTATTTTATATTAAAACAGATTTGTCAATAATCCAAGAAATTTTCGAACGCGCATATATTTTTTATGATAATCGCCGATTTAGGATAGAGCGTAAGGGTTGACCTTCACTTGACTACTTGGAGCTGCTTAGCCACGCACTTTTGGAGTAGTGTAAGCGAGTTTGATTGGTGGCCACCGTTATTAAAAATGATGTTTCAAGAGTTTAAAGGTAGTGGTAGATATTTCTGAATGAAACAATTAATAAGTGTGTTTATAAGTAGATATCGGATGTCTAGATAGATAGATCACTCTCTAATTACGTCGTTAATGCATATTTTAGCCTTTTTTCCCAATCGTGCATATTTTGTTTAGTAGCGGGAGCTACGTATAGAAAGCTAGTTAAGCTAGCCTCTATTTAAACCAATAGAGATGCTGTAAACAATTATTGAACGCCATTCCTCATTCCTTAGCCGAATGGTTGCATAAAAAGTTAGACGCTATTTTGCGTAAAAAACCCGAGCCTTGAAGAAAACGAAAAACATTAATGCCTACATCAACGCCACAGGTCGTACTTCGTACCCTGCGTATAAGGTATCTCCAGTAATGACGCCAAATTTTAAATTTGGCCAATGACATCAGTTGATGTAGAGAGGTCGTTTTCGGCGTTCAAATTGATACTGGGTGATAAACGTTTTTTAGGGTCCCGTACCCAAAGGGTAAAAAAGGGACCCTATTACTAAGACTCCGCTGTCCGTCTGTCTGTCTGTCACCAGGCTGTATCTCATGTATTTGTTTGTAATAGCTAGACAGTTGAAATTTTCACAGATGATGTAATTCTATTGCCGCTATAACAACAAATACTAAAAACAGAATAAAATTAATATTTAAAGGGGGCTCCCATACAATAAACGTGATTTTTTTTTGCCGTTTTTTGCGCTATATTAATAACGACAACAGGTAGACAGTTAAAATTTTCACAGATGACGTATTTCTACTGCCACTATAACAACAAATACTAAAAACAGAATAAAATAAATATTTAAGGGGGCTCACATACAACAAATTAATATGATTTTTTGCCGTTTTTTGGTACGAAACCCTTCGTGCGCGAGTCCGACTCGCACTTGGCCGGTTTTTTTATTTTGCATTGTGCATATTTTAGACATTAATAGTTTTTAGTGCATATTTTAGACTTTTTAGTGCATATTTGCATGCATATTTTGGCACTTTGTTAGTGCATACTTTGTCCGAAGTCTAGCCTATTCAAAAAGAAGAGTGTATTGTGTTCATGGTTCATGTATGTTTGTATGTATGTACAACAGATTTGGATGTGTGGGGTATCGTTAGAATCCTTACATTACGCTAACTAAGTGAACATGGCCTTTTTTGAAAAACCCCCTGATGCCAAATATAGTAGATAGGGACCATCAAACTGAACAACTTTTACTATGGGACCAACTCTGAAATTGAAAATAAAATCAGCTGTTTCATATAAAAAATAATGACAAATAAAATCTGTATACAAACAATATTAACGGAATTGTCAAAATGTATCTAAGGCAGCCATTACAAATGCTCATGGAAGCATCAGTCAAATTCCATCAGTCATGTCAGTCACGGCTGTGACTGACGATTAACCTACCGTGTAATGGGGTGACTGATGGTTGTATGAAGTTGATTTTTTCTTCTTTCCATCAGTCAGTCAGTCAAACATAATTCAAGACTGATGGAATTTGACTGACGCGTGCATGAGCGTGTAATGGCTGCCTAACAGCTGTTTTTTTTGTGGTTTCAGAGTTGGTCCCATAGTAAAAGTTGTTCAGTTTGATGGTCCCTATCTATCAAATTCAGCATTAGGGTTTATTTTTTGATATCCCATTACTCTCGTAGTCCGGAAAGTAGTGACACTCAACTCAAGGTATGGCGAGGTCAAAATTTTGTCATTAGATAAATTCACATTTCACATGTCAATATTTAGGCTTTTCAGGTAAAACTGAGCTGATTTAACTCAGTAGCCATCTGCCCCCCCTTGGCAGGTAAAGGGGTGACATTCATTGTTTCACGCAGCCACCGCACTTCAGAAAAAAAAAATTGGGTTGCACTCCGGGAGTGCCGGCAGAAGTGAAAACTTGAATATTAACGTTGTGCATTTTGATATTTTGGAATGGTTAGGCAATAATTTTGCACGAATTGCCGTCTTACGAATTTACTCTGCATTTGAATTTACGAATACAGAACAGTATTGTACGAAAGTCTTATCCATAGCTTGACAGAAAATCTAGAGTTTTGACATTGAATTAAAAAATTAGCGCGTTGCTATGGTGACACAAGTGTTTACGTCTTGAAATGACGCGCCGCCATTTTCACCGCGCCCCGTAGAAAGAGAGGGGGATACTTCCGCCGCCGGCTGTCTACTCTCCATCCGTCACATCCGTCTTACGAATTTTCGATCAGGGTCACGTGATTCTTACTGACGCGAGTTTAGCATTCCCCATTACAAAAAGCGTACAACGCCGCTAAAGAAGTTTTCACTTCAAAAATCATATCTCCTTCAATATACCTACCACTTCGAGTGTGGTATTATATCATGATAAATCACGGATGAGGAATCCATTTTTGAGACATTTAATATACAGCTGATTCAAAGAAAAACCGGCCAAGCCAAATGAATAGTATCGTTTTACCTGAAAATAAAACGGTTATTAAATATACTTACCTTATTCAAAGCCTTTATAGTATTATACTTGACTTCCGGCTTAAATTCGTGAACAACAATGCCGTCCATTGGCTAAAATCATCCAATCAGCGATCACTTCTTGAACGCGCTAAAACTTCCACTACCGGGCATGGCATTTTTTGGGGTACCTACCCAATTTATGTTGGTGTGACAGCTTGAGTTCACTATGGCTTCTGTTACTTAGCAATAGACTGTTGATAATGTTTTAATTTGTCTCTTGTTTTAATGTCAATATATTTTTGGATTATAAAAGAACTACTGTTTTCTTATAGCTAATACCTAACTTAACGTTCAATTTAATATGGTAACTAAGTAAAACTGGAAGTGTGCAAAAAGGTTCAATTTAAAAAAAAAGAAAGTTGTACAAATTTTTTTCCGAGATGGATATGGACCGTCGCACACTGGGGCCGCTCTAAAGAATTAGCGATCGAAACTCGTTACTAATGATAACTGCGTAAATTAAGCACGGAAATGATGGCACGGATGAGCTAGAGACTTGAAACTTTGAACATATATCAGAACTGAAAGGCAATTCAATATTATGGTGTCATTGAGCTGATTTGATGATTGAGCCGGAAGAAGGCCACAGGAACTCTATGATGAAACCATGCAACCCCATCGTGTTTGGGCTCGTTTGAATCGTCTTGACGAGTACTCTAATGAGAAATAGTGTTCAAGGGTCTGATGATGGAGCCGAAAGAAGACCACTGAAACTCTGTAATAAAACCGTGCAAACCCATCGAGTTTAAGCTCGTTTGAATCGTCTTGACGAGGTCTTTGTTGGGAAATAATTTCCCACTACACACATTTTCTAGCATAAGCTCTGAAATGTAATGTGCTCTGAATATTCCATTTGAAAAAGGAATGTGAGGCGTTCCACATTGCCGTGGAGGCTGGTTCATCACATTCTAAATTTAAAATCCAGTGCGGAAATGAATTTCAATACTTACATACTTCCCGATCAAGTACTTATTCCAAATTCAAAACGGTAGAACTCATCAGTTAGCGCTTAACTAAGTTTATTTCCTCGCATTTCTTGAGAAAGCTTTATACAAGCCTTATCCTGGAAGCTATTTGCATTGCCTCGAATGATTAAAGCAACCTCGACAAATGCCAACTTCCCGTTCTAGGCTGTAATTTACTACTTATTAACGACAATCGTCGAAATTCAAATTACAAAACATAAGAAGATTTTATCTACTTTTGGAATAAATCAAACGCACCTACAACCAATAAAAGACCGTAAACTCTGAAAAAGGCAATCGGCCGAAACTTTTGCCTTTAGTTTTTTTTAATACAACCCCTAGTGCATCGACGACAATATATTTGAATCTCGGCCGTTTGCCTTTACTTAGGTTGTAGGCATTTAAATGTAAAAATTACAACATTCATGTCAACACGGTATGTTTCACATATGAAATGTATATGAAGCTTAGTAAGGTATGTAGCCGATCCTCAAAAAACTACCAATTAATATTGCATTATTGGAACAAAATAGAAACTTGTATTATTTTAGTAAAAAACGCCACAACTTTGAAAAACCATTTTCTTTAATGTTTTTTCTGGCTGCTTCTCTGAGTTTGCTGAGATTTCTACACTTATTTATAGAAGGAAAAAGAAAGAATTTATTAACAATAAATAGCAACATTAATCGAGAATATGATTCGGTAATGTTTTTCTCAAATTTCACAAAATCCTATTTTCGACTTACGATCATGTTTCGGGACTTCAGCCCCACCGTGCGTCGGCCAACTAGGGTCATTTTCGATCTATCGCATCAATATGCGATCGTCCCAATGCACCAGACTACATTGGAAAAATAGCCATTAGCTTGGTGTTATCAAATATCATCGTCTGGGTTGCGAAGTAGGAAGCTTCTAGGAGATATGCTACCATGAATATGGTCACCCATCGCTAAAAATATTTTGATCGCATATTTATATAAATGGTGAACAAGGTTGTGGGCGGCATCATTACCTGAACTATTTTTGTGTTTTCATATCGATCGAATAAGGAACAAGAATCACATGATTCAAAGAAAAACCGGCCAAGTGCGAGTCGAACTCGCGCACGAAGAGTTCCGTACCAAAAAACGGCAAAAAAATCAAGTTTGTGGTATGGGAGCCCCCCTCAAATATTATTTTTATTCTGTTTTTAATATTTGTTGTTATAGGGGCAACAGAAATACATCATCTATGAAAATTCCAACTGTCTACCTGTTGTCGTTATTAATATCGAGCAAAAAACGGCAAGAATATCACGTTTGTTGTATGGGAGCCCCCCTTAAATATTAATTTTATTCTGTTTTTAGTATTTGTTGTTATAACGGCAATAGAAATACATCATACGTTATTATAACGGCAATAGACAATAAAACTATTGGGTATGCAGATGACACCATCATAACCGGTAGATATCTTTCAACTGCAAGGGCTACCAGTGATGACATCCAGACTTGTCGAGAGTCCCTTGTTGAGCAAATGAGAGTCGTCGAATGAAAGTCCCTTGTTGAGACCACCATCTTGCTTGGTAAACAGGATGTGGTCTAAGGTGTAGCATGCATGCCCAGGAAATGCCTATTCACTCTTGCCTTGAAAAGACCAAGGTTGTAATTATCGGGGAACACATGGGCAGACAGCGCATTCCATTCTTTAGCAGTTGGCATAAGAAATGTATTGGCAAAGCGCATAGTTCGGACCCTTGGAGTATCTACTGTGTAAGGGTGATATCCTAACCTGCGTCTAGTACCCCAATGGTAGAAAGAAGCTGGAGGAACAAGGTCGTGCCGTTCCCTCGCACACTCTCCAAATTGTATTCTATAAAAAACCGATAAACAAGCAACTTTGCGAAGTTAACTAAGGCTCTGAAGATCTGCCGTGGCCAATGTTGAGTAGCCGATGAGCCTCCTGGCACGGTTTTCAATCGATACTAGAATTTCAAGCTGATACTTAGCAGAACCATCCCACAGGTGACAGCAGTACTCCATGACCAGACGAATCTGCGCTTCTGTTATAACAAAAGCAGCTGGTTCAGTTAGAAGTACCGCTTAGCCCGTGAGAGGATGCCCAGTTTCTTAGCAGCAGATTTAGGCCAAGAAGTTGCAGAAGTTCGGCTATCGGTAAGGATACACCCTGGAAAGTCGAAGTCGGTTGGAAGGAACTTCCTTTTGCGGTGAATAAATAAGCCTGCGTTTTTGTAGCTTTGAAACTGACAAGATTGGCGTTGCCCGAATCTGAGACAGCCTGAAGTGCCAGATTAATTTGCTCAACGAGGGACTCTTGACAAGACTGGATTTCTTCACAGGTACCCTTTGCAGTTGAAAGATATCTACCCGCTATGTTGGTGTCATCTGCATACCCAATAGTTTTATTGTCCAGCAGATCGTTAAAATGCAGAAGAAACAGTGTTGCAGACGAGACCGATCCTTGCGGGACACCTGCATCAATTTATTTTAGGATTGATGACTAACCGTCTACCACAACTCAGATTTGGCGATTCCGGAGGAAGTCAGCAATCCAAGTGCAAAGGCTATCAGAGATATCGTATGTGGGAAGCTTACCTATTAGGCTGTCGTGCCAGACCCTATCAAAGGCTTTGGAGATGTCAAGCAATACGGAAAAGGCTTTGCCGTGTTTCTCAATAGCTTCATTCCAAAGATGGGTGGTATACACGAGAAGGTCTCCAGTCGACCGACTGCGGCGAAAACTAAATTGACGATCACTAAGGAGATCATTGGTCTTGAGGTATGCCAAAAGACGAGTGTTAAACATGCTTTCCATAGTCTTACAGAGTATGGACGTGAATGAAATTGGCCTACAATTGGATTGTAAGGATCGGCATGGCTAACCTGTTTGGGCACAGGCTGAAAGCTTCCACGATTTGAGTACTATTCCAGTCTCATGTGAAAGGCGGTACAGGCAGGTTAGCACAGGAGACAGTTCAGGTGCACAGTTGCGCAGAACAATTGCTGGGATTCCATCGGGACCATACTTACATACTTAGATCTTTTTGTGGGAGTCATAACGACTATTGGAAAAATAGACAGAGTTGATCTCAGGTGAACTGCTCGAGTATCTGATAGAAAGGTAAAGTAGTTCGGTACGAAATATGCAGTCGCAGAAGCAAAAAGATCAATGATTGGTTTTCCCCATTTCACGAATATCGCATACGTTGCCTCTGATGGTGCCATTGTGGTGCCGGTTTGAAGCGGGATAGTCGATATGCATCTGAGTTGAACATATCTGGTATTTGATAAATGGACAGATGGATGTTGTTTTTGTCCAGAATTTTGAGCATCCATTTTTGGCATTTCCGCACAACATGTCCAGTTAATCTCTCTCTCTCTCTCTCTCTCCGCAATAATTACATTTCAAAACTGTATTCTTATTCTTCCTCTTTCTCTAGGTGGTTAATACATTTTCAGTATTATCTGTTTCTACTTTGGCAGTCAAAGCTTTGTCATAAGCACTTAGTTCGTAACGATGTCAGATTCTCTACTGTCAGATCCTTTTTTATGATTAAAAGCCAACTCGACTTGAGATCAAAATAATCTTTACTGGTACGATACGATTACTTTAATATGGTTGCTAAATAGCCATTTATGCTCATCATAATTCATATGGTGAAGTGAAGCTGATAGTGAAGTACCAGGAGAACTCCTCAACAATAAACGCTCTTGCGTCGGAAAAAGCAGTACTATGTAAAAGGTGATGAGCCTTTGACATAAGACTATTGTAACTTAGATAATATCGTCACCAAATATACTTACCACAAAAATGTTTAAAATAAAAAAGTTTTTAATTAAAACAAAACCTCCTTCAAAAATCTTGAAAATAATCTAACAAAAAACAACGTCTGATGAAGTCGGGTGGGGTTTAAACCCATGATGACCCATGATGACCGACTTCAAAAAACCTACCTCGAAAAATCAAGAAATAATATTCGTAATAATAAAAACACGTCTATTGAAGTCGGGTGGGGCTGGAATACCTACAGATTCCTTTTTTTATTCTAAAAGCCCCACCCGCCCACCCGACTTCAATAGACGTGTTTTTATTATTACGAATATTATTTCTTGCTTTTTCGAGGTAGGTTTTTTGAAGTCGGTTTTTTGTTTTTTTAAACAATTTTTTATTTTTTTATTTTTAGTGTAGGTACCTTTTGTATTAGGTAGTGTTGGTATATTATTTAGGTAGAAAATTCGGCTCAGCCAAACGTGAGTTAATCGCGGAGAAACATACATACATGCGGGTCAAACTGAGAACCTCCTTTTTTTAAGTCGGTTAAAGAACTACACTTAAGATATCCCGTTTCCAACAAAAAAATAATTATCTTATTCAGTTCATAAACAAAGAAGTTATACGACTGATCATCGAGGTAGTTCACACAAAATCATACTATTTTCGTACTTTTTTCAAGATTACTTGAAAAGTACCGAACCGATTTCAAAATTTCAAAAAATGGGACCAATTTGGAAGTTTACCTAATGTAATAACGTTTGAATCATTTCAATCGGTTCAGCCGTCTTCGAGTAATCGGTGTACATACAAAAAACAAAAAAAACAAAAAAAAAAAAAAAAAAAAAAACGTGTCGAATTGAGTACCTCCCTCCTTTTGAAGTCGGTAAAAATATCCTTCGTCCCACCCCCACCCGACTTCAAAAGGCGTTTTAATATAAGATATGCATACAAACTTTCGAGTTAGTTATTATGCAGATTTCAATATTTTATTTCTTGCTTTTTAGAGCCATTATTTTATTTTTGGAGCTGTTTTTTGATAGATTATTTTCAAGGTTTTTGAAAGAGGTTTTGTTTTTTTTAAATTAAATTGTTGTAAATCGTTCTCATACTGCCGTGTATGTGCCGGCCTAGAATAGCACAACCCCCTATCATCCCGTGGGTGTCGTAAAAGGCGACTAAGAGAGCATAGCCTTTTAATTTTTTTTTGTACAGGAGTAAATACATTTACGCATCCCCGAACAGCTAGGGAGGAAGAAGATGTGCATGTAGCTTTTTCCTTCCACCCGGCCTTCTCCGCCGGAGTGGGTCCGCCCGCACATCCACTTCTCGGACCCTTTCCGCGGCCTCTTTCTGTGACATCACGTCCTCACAGAAGGAAACCACTGCCTGCCACGACCTGTCGCTCCTCAGCATAGCGACTGTGACGCTGGGAAGCG
The DNA here is from genome assembly GCA_943789525.1 of Agriphila geniculea. Taxonomy (NCBI): domain Eukaryota; kingdom Metazoa; phylum Arthropoda; class Insecta; order Lepidoptera; family Crambidae; genus Agriphila; species Agriphila geniculea. The sequence goes on along the minus strand of OX038887.1, from coordinate 14,915,801 downwards.
AGAGGTCCCTTCCGATGACCGCTTCCAAGTTAGGTATTAGCTATAAGAAAACAGTAGTTCTTTTATAATCCAAAAATATATTAACATTAAAACAAGAGACAAATTAAAAACATTATCAACAGTCTATTGCTAAGTAACAGAAGCCATAGTGAACTCAAGCTGTCACACCAACATAAATTGGGTAGGTACCCCAAAAAATGCCATGCCCGGTAGTGGAAGTTTTGGCGCGAACAAGAAGTGATCGCTGATTGGATGATTTTAGCCAATGGACGGCATTGTTGTTCACGAATTTAGGCCGGAAGTCAAGTATTATACTATAATGTGTATTATTAGACTTTGAATAAGGTAAGTATATTTAATAACCGTATGTGCCGTGTATGTGCCGGCCTAGAATAGCACTACCCCCTATCATCCCGTGGGTGTCGTAAAAGGCGACTAAGGGAGCATAGCCTTCAAGAGACGAGCAGCAGCGTCTCCAAAAAACCTTGGCCTACTGTGATCGCCAACCCGCCTGCCAAGCGTGGCGATTATGGCAAACCCCCCCTCATGCACAATGGATTAAAAACTCGGCCCCCAGTCCCCGGCAGCCCCGCTATTCCTAGCTACGGTAGCGGCTACGGTAACGGCGGGGCAGGGGGTGCTAAGAATCCCCGGGTACGGCTTGGCTACCAACAACGACGACAACTGCACCTGGCAACTTATAACACGCATACACTGAGGACCGACGCGAAGCTAACCGAGTTGGAAGAAGCTGTCAGCAAGTTACACTGGGACATTATCGGGTTATCTGAAGTCCGAAGAGAGGGAGAGGACTCGATAATCCTTAACTCCGGTAACTTGCTGTACTACCGGGAGGGCGACCAACAGTCCCTAGGTGGTGTCGGGTTCATCGTCCACAAGTCCCTTGTCAACAACGTGATTACCATCGGAAGTGTGTCGACCAGGGTGGCGTACCTTATACTCAGAATATCCAAACGGTATTCGTTGAATGTCATACAGGTTTACGCACCGACCTCGACGCACCAAGATGACGAAGTGGAAGCTATGTATGAGGAGATCTCTAAAGCCATGCATAGCTACAAAACCCACTACACTGTTGTGATGGGGGACTTCAATGCAAAGTTGGGGAAACGATGCGGTGATGAGCTAAGAGTGGGGCAATTTGGAGTTGGGCAACGGAATGACAGAGGCTAGATGCTGGCCGACTTTATGGAGAAGGAGAACCTCTTTATGATGAACTCCTTCTTCAGGAAGCCGGAAAGCCGAAAGTGGACCTGGATGAGCCCAGACGGTAAAGTCAGAAATGAGATAGATTTTATCATGTCGACGAAAAATCAAATATTCAATGATGTCACTGTGATCAACGCTGTCAAGACGGGGAGCGATCACCGATTTGTACGTGGCACATTGAATATCAACCCAAAGCTGGAAAGAAGTCGACTGATAAAATCTACGCTCCGACCCAAACTCAAAACCCCGAAAGCTTTCAACTCAAACTCCAAAACCGCTTCGAAGCCCTTGAGAACAGCATAGATGTGGACGATCTAAACAACATGGTGGTGGATACTGTTCGTACGGTAGGGTCCAAGTTCTTTAAGACCCGCCGTCCCAAGCTAAAGAAACTCTCCGACCACACACTCCTACTCATGGATCAGAGACGAGAAATGAGGCTCCAGAGTTCAGCGGATGCTCATCGTTATCGGCAGCTTAATAGACAGATATCTAAGTCTTTGACGAGCGACCTTCGCCAATTTAATACGAATCGTATTAAAGAGGCCATCGAGCGGAATAAAGGCTCCAAAGTGTTCGCGAGAGATCTGTCTATTGGGTAAAGCCAGATGACGAAGCTGAAATCTGACGACGGACGCATCATCTCATCGAAACCTGAAATCCTGAGGGAGATCGAGAGTTTCTATAGGCAGTTATATTCTACGCAGACACCTGTTGAAAGCAAGGCTAAAGACCCCAGAGCCAAGCTTACCCGACACTATACCCAAGATATCCCGGACGTCAGCATGTACGAGATTAGTATGGCTCTCAAACAGCTGAAAAACAACAAGGCGGCGGGTGACGACGGAATCACTACAGAACTTCTGAGAGCGGACGATAAGCCGATACTTAGAGTCCTTCAGAAGCTTTTCAATTCCGTCATCGTCGAGGGCAGAACGCCGAAGGCATGGAACATAAGTGAGGTGATTTTGTTCTTTAAAAACCGGCCAAGTGCGTGTCGGACCACGCGCAGTAGGGTTCCGTAGGTACATTATACCATACCATATTTTAATACCGCTATCATTTTTCGTCTGAAAAAATAACTTTGTTTTTCACAGTGTTTGTATGAATGACAAAGTTATATTTGCGGTTTTGGAAAATGTACTATATCTCGAAAACTAATTACTGTATCTCGTTCAAAACAATTTTCGTTGAAAGTGTTTATTAAGATCTATAGTTTTTTTTTTTTAGATCTTTCACCCTCTTACTTTAAAAGTTAAAGGGGGGGGGGACACACATTTTACCACTTTGGCGGCATATATTTTTCAAACGGTTGACTTTAAAAAAAAATAGTCTTAGGAACCTCAATGTCATTTTCAAAGACCTATCTATAGACACCCCACAAGTATTGGTTTGATGAAAAAAAATATTTTCAGTTTCAGTTCCATGTATGGGGAGCCCCCCTTAATCTTTTTTTTTTTTTTTTTTTGTATAAAAATCGTAAAGCGGTTCACAGAATACACCTACCTACTAAGTTTCAACTATGTAGTCCTAATACTTTTGGAATAAAGTGGCTGTGACATACGGACGGACAGACAGACAGACAGACAGACATGACGAATCTATAAGGGTTCCGTTTTTTGCCATTTTGGCTACGGAACCCTAAAAAGGGTGATAAGTCCCTCTTAAAGAACTACAGACCCATCTCACTTCTGAGCCATGTCTATAAGTTGTTTTCGAGAGTCCTTACGAATCGTCTCGTTCGCAACTTCCAACCTCCCGAACAAGCCGGATTTCGAAAAGGCTTTAGCACCATAGACCACATCCATACGCTGCGGCAGGTTATACAGAAGACCGAAGAGTATAATCTGCCACTATGCTTGGCGTTCGTGGATTATGAGAAAGCCTTTGATTCGATTGAAACCTGGGCGGTGCTGCAGTCTCTCCAAAGGTGCCAAGTGGACTATAGGTATATCGAGGTGTTGAGGTACTTATACAAAAATGCCACCATGTCGATCCGAGTACAGAACCAGAGCACACGTCCTATCCAACTGCAGCGTGGTGTGAGACAGGGAGACGTTATTTCTCCGAAACTGTTCACAGCTGCTTTGGAGGACATCTTTAAGCTCTTGGACTGGAAAGGACTCGGCATCAACATTAATGGCCAGTACCTAACACAGCTTCGTTTTGCCTATGATATAGTCCTTATGGCTGAGACCATGGAAGACCTGAACATAATGCTCGAAGATCTCCGTGGTGCTTCCCAAAGAGTGGGTCTCAAGATGAACATGGATAAGACGAAAATTATGTCAAATGGCCATGTTGTACCCTCTCCAGTTCATGTTGGGAACACTACTCTTGAAGTTGTTGACCACTACGTATACCTAGGACAGGCAGTCCAGTTAGGTAAGTCCAACTTTGAGAAAGAGATCTCTCGTTGAATCCAACTCGGGTGGGCAGCATTCGGGAAGCTTCGAAAAATCTTCGCGTCCGATTTACCTCAGTGTCTCAAGACGAAAGTCTATGAACAGTGTGTGTTGCCAGTGATGACTTACGGCAGTGAAACGTGGTCGCTAACTATGGGTTTCATAAGGAGGCTCAAGGTCAGCCAGCGTGCAATGGAGAGAGCCAAGCTCGGCGTTTCCCTGCGTGATCGAATCAGAAACGAGGAGATCCGCAGGAGAACTAAAGTAACCGACATCGCTCGAAGGATTGCTCAGAAGCTCGAAGGGTTCTGGAATGGCGACCACGCACCGGACGACGCTCCGTGGGTAGGCCCCCGACAAGGTGGACCGACGATCTGGTGAAGGTCGCGGGAAGCCACTGGATGCGGGCAGCGCAGGACCGATCGTCGTGGAGATCCTTAGGGGAGGCCTATACCCAGCAATGGGTGTCATGCGGCTGATATGATGATATTGATGATGATGATGATTTAATAACCGTTTTATGGCTACTGAGTTAAATCAGCTCAGTTTTACCTGAACTGCCTTAATATTGCCATGTGAAATGTGAATTCATCTATGACAAAATTTTGACCTCGCCATACATTGAGTTGAGTGAGTGTCACTACTTTCCGGAATACGAGAGTAATGGGATATCAAAAAATAAACCCTAATGCTGAATTTGATAGATAGGGACCATCAAACTGAACAACTTTTACTATGGGACCAACTCTGAAACCAAAAAAAAAACAGCTGTTAGGCAGCCATTACACGCTCATGCACGCGTCAGTCAAATTCGATGGAATTTGACTGACGCGTCAGTCTAATCCCTGTCATGTCATGAACGTGATTCATGACATCAGTCATGAATCACGTTTGACTGACTGACTGATGGAAAGAAGAAATCAACTTCATACAACCATCAGTCACCCCATTACACGGTAGGTTAATCGTCAGTCACAGCCGTGACTGACATGACTGATGGAATTTGACTGATGCTTGCATGGGTTCCCTATGTATTTGAATAAAATTTTAAGGCATAATATGTCATAGCATAATATGATTTTGCCGAATGATGTTTACGCATAATATTATTTAGTTATAACAGCTTATGCATATTTTTTTAAGCATAACTACTTTAAGCATAATCATGTTTAAGCATAATATTCTTTAGCATAAAGATCACAGAAAACGCGCCAAACCAGCCACAGTAGAGCGTCACCTGCCATCCTACCATACTTGAAGGGTGTCACTGACAAGATTGGAAACATTCTGAAGCGAGTGTCAATCAAAACTTACTTCAAGCCGCCGAAGAAGATCAACCAATTCTTACGACCTGTCAAGTGTAATATCCCCCTTCAAGCTGCAGGCGTCTACAAACTAGATTGTGACTGTGGACTCTCCTACATCGGGCAAACAAAGAGAAGCATAGGGACCCGCGTCAAAGAGCATGTAGCTGACATGAAACATATGCGCGATAACAAGTCTGCAGTGAGTGAACACGCCTTTGAGGGGCCCAACCATTATATTAGATTTGACAAACCCCAAATCCTTGCTAGGGAACGTAGATTTATCCCTAGAATGCTCCGCGAGGCTATCGAAATAAATAAATATCCTAATTTCAATAGAGATGATGGTTGGAAAATTCCACCAGCTTGGGACCCCATCATTCACAAGCTAAAGCCCCTCACACGCACTGTAAGATCTAATGATACTGTTAGTTCCTTTTGCAAATAAATAAATTAATACAAAAGACGGAGGTCGGCTTCCTCTCCAAGTTTTCTTTCGCCATTTCTTTCTTGGAGGGGCCTCCCAATTTTATGAAATGGTGGTAGTTTCAGTAGATTCTCTCTCTTTTTAGCATTAAATAATTCATAAAATTAAATTATAAATCAACATAAAATAATTAAAAATTTTGTTAAATTTTAATTTCTGAACGTCTAAAAAAAAAAATTCATCGCTTGAGGGTAGGCTCACGGGTAGCTTCAGTCCCCCGTGACCACGGCAGCTGCAAAGGTGCCGAAACGTCGGGAAAACCAAAAATCAAACCAAATACCAACTTAATACCAAAGTACATTCAATAAAACCGCGCTAGTATCCGTTAAAAAGTGTTTTATTTCATCTTTAGCATAAATTTAAACACGCATAATGTTATTTACGCATATTTTTATAAACAAAAAAATCACGACGTTTAAAATCACGAAAGAACATTTTACCTAAAATACAAAATCCCGAAGCTTAAAAAACCGAAGGTTAATTGAGGGTTACATGCCAGCAGGTCGGTGCTGGCACTTCGCCGGCCGCTGCCGCGGCACGCTCGCTTCGCTCGCTCGGCTCGTGCGTTGTTGGTCGCAATGGAACCTTACCTCCTCCTTGCTCGCTACGCTCGCTCGTCGTCGCACCTAATAGACCTAAACAGATTTTCGGGATTTTTAACTATCGGCATTTTAACTTTCAGGGTTTCGAACTATCATCAGTCATTTAATAATAAATCTTTCAAGTTTCGTTCTATTGGATATTGACATTTAAGATTTTCGGTATTTTAAAAATAGGTGTTTTATGAGTCGATATTTAGGTCGTATGTGTTATGAGTTTTTGGCATTTTAATACAATACATACCCCATTTGCATGAACATAAATGAGTGCGTAAAAATATTCATTCTTATTGTTTTTTATTTTTATGTCTAAATAATATTAGGCGAATAGACAATATACCTAATAATATTATGCGAAAACAAATTAGTCTAAATGATAATTATGCTAATATAAATAGTATGCCAAAAAACAATTATGCGAAAGTATTATTATGACAAAAAAGATTATGCCAAATCCGTTATGCCAAATCAAATTAGGTATAAAACAATTATGCGAAAACAAGGGATCTCGCTTACATGAGCATTTGTAATGGCTGGCTTAGATACATTTTGACAATTTCGTTAATATTGTTTATATGAAGATTTTATTCGTTATTTTGTATGAAACAGCTGATTTTCTTCTCAATTTCAGAGTTGGTCCCATAGTAAAAGTTGTTCAGTTTGATGGTCCCTATCTACTATATTTGGCATCAGGGGGTTTTTCAAAAAAGCCCATGTTCACTTAGTTAGCGTAGTAGTTAGGTAGCGTAAGGATTCTAACGATACCCCACACATCCAAATCTGTTGTACATACATACAAACATACATGAACCGTGAACACAATACACTCATCTTTTTGAATAGACTAGACATCGGACAAAGTATGCACTAACAAAGTGCCAAAATATGCATGCAAATAATGCACTAAAAAGGCCAAAATATGCACTAAAAACTGTTAATATGTCCAAAATATGCACAATGCAAAAAAATACCGTTTATCACCCAGTATCAATTTGAACGCCGAAAACGACCTCTGTACATCAACTGATGTCATTGGCCAATTTTAAAATTTGGCGTTCCAGAAGTTCCAGAAATGTCTGGAGATACCTTTCACGCCTGGTACGAAGTACGACTTGTGGCGTTCTACTCTAAACTACTACTACTACGCGCACTACTCTAAAAGTGCGTGGCTAAGCAGCTCCAAGTAGTCAAGTGAAGGTCAACCCTTCCTTACGCTCTATCCTAAATCGGCGATTATCATAAAAAATATATGCGCGTTCGAAAATATCTTGGATTATTAATAAATCTGTTTTAATATAAAATAATTTATCTAATAAAAGTATAAAAATGGACCGAGTATTTTTACACGTTACGTAAATAACCACTTAAGTTCAAAAAATACAAAAAATATGATTAAAGAAAAAAATTTATTGGCTTACTGAACAAAGCTATGTATTTAAGGATATAAAAGCATATTAAAAAAGAATAATCAACAGACAATTTTTTCAATAGGAGATATATTGAAAAAAGTTAAAAGTTAAATTTGGGGTATTTCTGAAGTCGAAAAAAGATTGGATTCCTTTACATACTTATTCTAACAAGTACATAAGTACGTATACAGAAAGTGTTTCAGCCCGAGAAAATATTCACAGAGAGATATAAGCGATTTTTATGTTTAGGTAAAAATACCTAACTTCTCGTAAAAAAAAATATTGGCTTATTTTGCATCTGTAATCTGTATTACCTAACGTCATCACATGCCAAATTTCATTGACGGGAGAATTATTCGGTAGTCTCCATACAACAAATATGCTCATTGATCGGACTACTAGTGCTGTGACTGTTTAGCAACTCATTGGTGATTAGAGTTTGCAACCGGTTTATTTTCAGTCGCGCCGTGTAAGATGGGGCCAACGCGTTGGCAACTAATCACTCGCAACCCGTCATGCTGGTCGCGCGCAACTGATTGCCAACTGCAACGCAACTGGAAACTAAAGTCTATTAACAAAAAAGTCGGACGATCTTTTGATCGATTCACTTGATTTTGAACCTTATACATGAGTTAATAATGCCAAGGAGTGGGACCGAACATCGTTCGTTTATCGCAATACTTTATCGTAATAGGCGCTTTGTGTTGGTTTTTCAACTAATTTTGGTTGCGCCGTGTACGAATGTTTGTCACTAACTAGTTTCCAACTATAGTTTCAAACTGGTTTCGTCAGTTTTGAGTCGCTTTGTGTAAGAAGGGGCTAAATAATATTTCTTAAACATAAAGATATATTTAAAATGAAATGGGGTTTTCAGACCACGTAAATGAACAACTTTTACTATGGGGCCAACCACGAAATCGCGAACAAAAAATCAGCTGTTCCATACATTATAGTCGAGTCGATGTTGTACTTTTCTATGGGACAGCTGATTTTTTTTTCGCGATTTCGTAGTTGGCCCCATAGTAAAAGTTGTTCATTTACGTGGTCTGAAATCTCCATTTCATTTTTAGATATAGGTAGTTAAAAATTAATCGTGAAAAATATTATATAAAATAATATTTTGTCTTAAGTCTTCATGAGTTATGAATGATGCGAAGATGGGCGCCATTTGTGGTCATCTTTCGTGATTCGAACTATACCTACTACAACGGTTTATTGCAGAAACTACCTAAGGCTAGGCCGTTACAACATGAAAGAACTTTCCCATTAAAAAAATTAAGTGTTAATAATAGACAAGTACGTACGTAACGTAACATTTTTTTTTATTTCAATACACCTCAATCGATCTTTTGAAGAAAACATCGATTGAGGTGTGGCACTTTGATAATTATTTACGTTTTGTCACGCAAACATATTTTTGTGCAAATGTTTCGGGCGAGGGGCATTAAAATAAAACGAGAGTTGTAAACAACTCCGGCAAATGGCAGACGACATGAAACCTAAGATCATTAAAGATATTTTTTTTTCTAAACGACGTTACAAGTTACAACGATACTGGAGATGAAACACTCGAAGACATGGCAGTCAGTGTTGTAATTGTATTAATTGTAACCTCGTTACAAACGCTCCGGTTTATTCGATTTTATTCGATTAAGATTAAGACACGCGTCGATGGAGAGGCGTTTCGGCGAATTAATGCTAGGTGTGCTAGATATAGATAGATATTTGATTTTGAACTGCGAGGTGAGTGCGAAAGACCGCTTGCTACAAATTTGGCTAGTTCGTGTCAATCGAACTTTGATGTCATTATATTACTTACGCTAAATATTAGCATTAAATTTCCTTTATGTAGGGCGGCGGTACGGTATTCATATTCCATTTAAGTAAAAAAATACTCTGATAACTTGATTTTTATTAATTTCTCCCTCGTCCTTAGCGTATAACCACAGTTTAACTCCATATAACGGTGTAACTTTAGCTATCGACGACTTTTGAAGTTATTTCTCTAACTCAATTTAAGGACCTGCAAAACGTAGCATCAATGAAAACATATAAAGTTTTGTCGCATAGTTAGAAGAATCCACTCATTTTGAAAGGTAGAAAAAAATATTGTTGTATTTGACATATCCTGAATTAAAGACTTAGCTATAAATAATTTCAAGTAAAAGCTTAGTTAGTGAAAAAGAAATGTTTTTCTAAAAAGTTTTTTCGTCGCACAGTACTCGAAATTTTCAGCGGCAACTAGTATATTTTTTTCAAATAACAAATCGAACATAAGGTGAATTAAAGACTTATCGAAAAAAAAAGAATGTAAATGTTATGGATCACTATTAAAATCAAAATAAACAGGTTTTTTAGCGCCTGAAAAATGTAAACAGCAATGCTCTTAGAAAAATATTTGCTAGTTTTCGGCATACACTGAGAGATTTGGCGCGGGAGGGCGGGGTGAACGCCCGGGGGCTTGCATCGGGTGATATCGAGAATGTGGCCGTACTTTTCATTTCATATCGTAGCCTAAGATCGTAGCGTGTCGGTCAAGTCAGTCTCGTCTTTTTCTTTTGGATTTTTGAAAGTTTTGTAAACATTGTTTGTTTTAAGTAAATAAAAGAAAATCGGGTTGCACTCCGGGAGTGCCGGCAGAAGTGAAAACTTGAATATTAACGTTGTGCATTTTTTATATTTTGGAATGGTTAGAGAATAATTATGCACGAATTGCCATCTTACGAATTTACTCTGCATTTGAATTTACGAATACAGAACAGTATTGTACGAAAGTCTTATCCATAGCTTGAAAGAAAATCTAGAGTTTTGACCAAAGAGAATGTAAAAAACCGGCCAAGTGCGAGTCGGACTCACGCACGAAGGGTTCCGTACCAAAAAACGGCAAAAAAATCACGTTTGTTGTATGGGAGCGCCCCTTAAATATTTATTTTATTCTGATTTTAGTATTTATTATTATAGCGGCATCAGAAATACATCATCTGTGAAAATTTCAACTGTCTACCTGTTGTCGTTATTAATATCGAGCAAAAAACGGCAAAAAAAACAGGTTTGTTGTATGGGAGTCCCCCTTAAATATATATTTTATTTTGTTTTTAGTATTTGTTGTTGTAGCGGCAACAGAAATACATCATCTGTGAAAATTTCAGCTGTCTAGCTATCACGGTTCATGAGATACAGCCAGGTGACAGACAGACAGACAGACAGACAGACAGACAGACAGACAGACAGACAGACAGACAGACAGACAGACAGACAGACAGACAGACAGACAGACAGATAGACAGACAGACAGACGGACAGACAGACAGACAGCGGAGGCTTAGTAATAGGGTCTCGTTTTTACCCTTTGGGTACGGAACCCTAAAAACTAGCCTTTTAGTTTGGCATTAAATTAAAAAATTAGCGCCTTGCTATGGTGACACAAATGTTTACGTCTTGAAATGACGCGCCGCTATTTTCGCCGCGCCCCGTAGAAAGAGAGGGGGATACTTCCGCCGCCGGCTGTCTACTCTCCATCCGTCACATCCGTCTTACGAATTTTCGATCAGGGTCACGTGATCCTGACTGACTGACGCGAGTTCAACATTTTTTCCCCATTACAAAAAAGCATACAACGCCGCTAAAGAAGCTTTCACTTCAATAATTTTATTTAGTGTTAAGTAATAGTTTTAGGTGTTTGTTTTGTAGTTTTAGGTTTTAGTAATAAATTAAATAGTGTTAGTATTAGAAGCACTGTAGTAGGTAAACGCACGCCTCGTCGCGCTGCGTCTAGCTAGACTTGATGTCGATGACGCGTCGTCGTCGACATCATAGTCTTAGAGGTCACGGAATTTTTGGTAACGGTCGAGGAAAAGGTTAGATTCGTTTTTATAGATTGTAGAGTGGTCCCCTAATGTGAATGATGTCGGTCTGCTTGATCTCAGTGGTTGCCACTTCCAGTAATAGCGCTTATAAGAGGCTTCATTGTTACGAGAAAGTAACGATCAGAGAAATTGTCAGTATTAATATTAATACCTATTTAAAGTATGTAGTGCTCAGTGGTTTCGTTTCAGAGCTATGACGAGCGCAAGTTACGACTTTTTTTTTGAATAGTATTTTTTTAAATACTAATCGATAGAACTCTTTATTATAGAATAAATTTCTTAAGATATTTTTGTCTAAAATGAATAGTTTGGCTGGATAAAAATATTTTATGGTTTTTTTTTTGTATGGAGTGAGACATTCAATGTGCTCTTATGGCTAATTCCTAATATTTCCCGCCTCAAAACTAATTCTGCGTCAATATTTCACATGTTTACAATAATCCTATACTATTAACGCGCGACTTAAATTGTCCAATCCAATCAATAGGTACATATTGGATTTTGAAACAGTTTAAAATCGTATTTTTTTAAGGAAGAACTAATTGTTTTGTGATTCTTTTTTACTTTATTTTATCAATTTTAACATAAGGAAAGCCAACAAAACTTTCAGTCACTATATTACTATATAGTTTTTTTACCTAATGAACAAAATGTAGCGGGACAAGGCCTATGGCTAAAGGCTAGTGCTCCTGTGTATCGATTTATACTAGTTTTTTTAGCAGAAAAATATTTTTTTTAGGTAAAATCATGTTTCCTTCTACTCCACGAATGCTGTGACTGTTCTGCTTTGTCAGGGTTTCTAACAATGTTCACTATTGGTATTTTGCTAAATATAGAGATGCAGTAGCGTCGAAACATGAGTTATATCTTACTTGGGTTGATGCTCGATCCTATAAAGCTAGAAATACACGTGAAAAGAGGAAAGCCTTTAACAAAGCCGCCAAGTCCTGCATAGGGAAAACTTGCTTCTTGAAAAATTCTGGTATAATTTGTGGAGGTCGGTCATCTTCTGCCGTCCCTCAATGCCTCCTCTGCGGAAACCAGGCGGATCTTTGGCACATACTGTTTTGCCAAATTATTTGCCGAGTGTTCTCGTTTAGATTCTTTAGATCCTGGCAATGTTGTACCATCGGTCTTACCAAGTTGTGAGATTTCAATGTCGGAAATCCGCATCAGAGAGACCGAATTTAAAAAAAGCATTGCTTGATCTGGACGTGAATAAAGCCAGTAGTCTGGATAGTATACCAGCCATTGTTCTCAGGACTTGCACCCCTGAGTTAGCCCTGGTATTAACACGCCTGTACCGATTGTCTATGGCAGTGTTTCCCAATCAGTGGTACGCGTACCCTAAAGGGTACGCGAGGTTGCATCAAAGGGGTACGCGGAGCAATCACTTACTGCTCACTAGTTCCAGTGGATATAGTTCCATGGAACTACTGATACTGATTATTCTCACTAGTTCCATTGGCAATGGAACTAGTGAGAATGAATATGTGGAACTACAGAACAAAAAGTATCAGTAGTTACATGGAACTGTATCTAATGGAACTAGTGAGAATGATTGGAACTAAAATATTATATTTGTAACATTTTTTATTTTTATTTTTTGAGATAATAATTTAATTAAAAAGTTGTTTTTTATTGTTCTTTTGCTTTAAATATATTTTATATCATGTTACTTAACAAAAGTAACATGATATAAAATAATTTTTTTCTTTCATTTAGAGTCGATATACTACAACGACTATACCGTGGAGGAGTGAGTTAAAACAATATTTATTACGAATTTTTTCCTACTTTACAAACTGATGATGACAAGATTAGTATCAGTCTTGCCAATTAAACCCACTTCATTGCACTGACAGTGAAAAAGGTATCTAGACTCTAACCATGACCCAAGTGTATATAATTGGCACTTTGCTTGGCGTTCGTTGACTATGAGAAAGCCTTTGATCGAGACCTGGGTGGTGCTGCAATAGTCTACCAGAGGTGCCATGTGGAGCCATGTAAACTACAGGTATATCAAGTTGCTGAGCTACTTCGTAAATGCCACCATGTTATTCCGATTGCAGAACCAAAGCATAAATCCCATCTAACTGCAGCGAGGAGTGAGACGAAACTGTTTGCCGCTTTTACCTTCTTCACTGACAGTTTCAATGTTGTGGGACTTATTGGCCAGATTGACACTAATCTGGTCATCCTCTGTTTGTGTAATAGATATCGTCGTAACCCTCCACTTCTTAAAAGTATTGTCGTCGTCGATTCTAAATAAAGAAGAAACATTTTTGATATCATAAAGTTAACACAGCCAATACTTCAGTGGTTGAGGATTCCGGATGCAGACCTAATGTTAAGTGAGATCATCAAGAGAACATCAGGTGAGATAAAGGCCAAGCACTGACCCGTTGTGGAATTAAAAAAAAATAAAGAGAAAAATAAAATTAATTGGTGCGTGTAAGCATAGGCGCTTGACAATATTTTCGTCTAATCAAGTTTCATCCTGATTTCTACTCTTTGGGAGGCACATGGAGATCAGATCATCAATCATTGTATTCAGGTCTTTCCAGCTAGAACTACATCATCGGAAACACGAAGGTGTCTTATGATAGTCGCCATTGATATTTATGCCGAATCCTTTCCAGTCTAGGAGCTTAAAAATATCCTTCAACGCAGCCTTGAAACAATCCCTACCAACAACCCAACTGAGTATAAATGTACACCTTTCTGGGAATTGAACCGAGACCCTTGCGGCTTAAACGGGTGGGTGAACCACTAGACCACAGAGGCCTAAAGTTATTGTTAGGAACACTACACTCGAAGTTTTTGCTCACTACCAACGTACACCTAGTACAGACACATGAAGTCCAAATAAGGAAGGAATCTTTGAGACGGAAGACCCTCATCGAATACAGATAGGAGGAACCCAAGAATACGGAATGCTTCGGAAAATTATCGTGACCATCTTACCTATGGAGAGACCCGTGCTCGGCATTTCCTTATGTTTGATTTGGGAACCAATTTCTGTTTTACGATTCCACTATTATAGCTCATTCAATTAACAAAAAAGTAACGAAAGTGTTAAATATATAGCTATTTCTTAATAAATTATCATAGAATATTATTGAATCTGCCACTTTCGATAAAATTCCAGATTTCAAAAGCATTGAATACTATTGAATCAGCCACATTCGATGAAATTCCTGATTTTAAAAGCATGGAATATTATCGAATGTGAAATATCTTGGAAAATATAAATATAACATTATAATAAAATTGTTATTAGGCACAAAAAAGCGACAAAAATAAGCTATTATTTAGTAAAGATACTTTACTGATACAATTCAAAATTAAGTACGATTTTGTTAAATTTTGTGTAAAAAAAACTTTAAACTGCTCTACTGTAAAGAACGTGATTTGCAGTTTCAATACTATGCGTTCTGTAGGTCGATATTTTTGTTTTTTCGTTGGGAATATTAAAGCTTTATATAATTAAAACAATTACTAATAGACTTTAACTGTGTGACTGGACGTTTTTTTGCCTTTTCTAGTGTTAAAATTGATGAGAAAGTAAACAAAAATGACAAAATAAACAGGTAAGACCTGTTAAATAAATGTCATTTCCGCTATCAAATCACAAAATATAACGTGTATGCCTATTTATTTTAAGACGTGCTCCTAGACATTACAACTTAAAGCACGAAGCTTTAAGTTGTAATGTCTTTTTTATTATTTTTCCATATAAAATTTGAACCCCATTTTCACCCTTTTTGGGGTTAAATCGTGTCCACCGTGTTGGACTTCAAAATAAATGTCATTTTTGCAATCGTCGGAAAACCACAATAACGACATCCATATCTATTTTTAGGTTTATTTACCCCATTTCATCCCCATTATAATTCCCATAGGGATCGAAATACTAACAATAATAATGTACGTTGCGTTAAATTTGCATCCATAAGCTTAAATAATAAATTTAGCGATTTTCACTTCGAAAATGAAGGATTTTTATTATTTCTATACACAACTTCATCCCCCTTTTCACCCTTTAGAGAGTGGAGTTTTCAAAAAAAATACAATCGTCAGTCTAAATACAAAATTTGAAGATCCTCGCTTTCAAACTGAGGGAATTTCATACAAACTTTGGACACCCGTTTCACCCCCTTAGGGGGTGAGTTTTGAAAAAAATCCTTTCTTATTGCACCCTTAGACCTTATAAGGAACCTATGTACTAAATTTGGAGTCTCTAGACCTAGCGGTTTGGGCTGTGCGTTGATATGTCAGTCACCAATCAGTTTCTTCTTTTATACACGGTTAATTTTAAAGTATATCTAAAAATGAAATGGGGATTTCAGACCACGTAAATGAACGGATACGTATCAGAATATCTAAACTTGAAATGGCAAAGTTCAAAATGTCAAAAATCATTATGTCTAACTTCAAAATAGCAAAATTCAAAGTATCAAATGTATCAAATACTTTACGAGTTAAAATATCAATGGTCATTAAGTCTAAGTTCACAATGATTTATTTGAATTGGGTTGGTTCTTAAAGCGAATTGAGTCTGTGGAGGTATCTTTGGGCTTCGCCTGAAATGCTTCATAGCAAATTTAGCTGCCTGAAATGAGTCTAAACTAGTCTACTGGGACTTAGAAACCGTAGACCGTAGGTCACGAGATAGGTGCGAGGAGCGTAGCAACGAGCATGTTAGGTTGACATGAATCCAGCGCGCGAGCCGAGCGATCGAAGCGAGCGTGCCGCGGCAGCGGCCGGCGAAGCGCCAGAAAAAATCTATTTCAAACTCAATTGTTGGTTTTTGTTTGCCGGCTACTGAATCAGTGACTGGCATCGGCTACCGAATCAGGGAGCAGCGTGGCTATGGTGATGTGCGGCGGAGGCACAGAGGTTAACACGCAATTATTTAACCTGATTAATTAGGTACCTAAATGAAAGAAAGGTATAAGTAAATACTATGCGTCATTATAATTATGTATTTGGACTATTAGACATATTAAGTTTTGATCATTTGAACTTAGACATTTTTATTTAGGGCTATCTGACCGTTTGACATTTTCGTTTTTGACATTTTGAACTTTCGACATTTTAATCGTTAGACATTAAAATTTTTGACATTATGAACTTTGCCATTTTGAGTTTAGACATTCTAACTTTAGACATTCTGATACGTACCCAAATGAACAGCTTTTACTATGGGACCAACCACCACATCGCGAAAAAAATCAGCTGTTCCATACATTATAGTCGAGTCGATGTTGTACTTTTCTATGGAACAGCTGATTTTTTTTTTCACGATTTCGTGGTAGGTCCCATAGTAAAAGTTGTTCATTTACGTGGTCTGAAATCCCTATTTCATTGTTAGATATACTTAAAAATTAACCGTGTATATTTAGATCACTCGAAGTTGCAACCACTGAGATCAGGCGTACCGCTACCGACATCATTCACATTAGGGGACCACTCTACAACCCATAAAAACGAGTCTAACCTTTTCCTCGATCGTTACCAAAAATCCCGTGACCTCTCAGTCTATCAAGTCTCGCTAGGAGTCGCGCAACTCACATTTTTAGAGTTTCGTCAACGAAACAGCCTAAGATACACCAGAAATGCAAAATAGTAAAATTATTACGTGCCAATAATGAGCTTAGCAAAAAGGCAACACAGCGCACGAATTGGAAATAATAATCATGTAAATAATTTCACAAGAACCAAGGGATAGTAAAAGGGTAGTAGGTACCCCAAAGACAATTTTTCTTATAAAAATAGACCATCACTGTGGGAAAAATTTTCAAAGAAACTTTCTTGGAAATCGAGTTTTTTTTTATGACACTTTAAGCTCGTTTACGTGATTAAAAGTATACTTTTTATGTAATATCTCAAAATTCAATTCAAATTTTTGTTCACCCTGATCAGAGAACATGACATTTATTCACAACAGCAAATAATATAAAAACAAACAAAAAAAATCTAAATGCGGCCCAGTCTACACCGCTACACTCGCAGCGCAGGGGAGGTGCGGCGCGGAGGGGCGCCGCTGCACGTGCACACCGCACTTCGTCTGCCGCACCCCCTCAAAAACCTAAAAATTCGATTAAGCAGCGCCTTAAATAAAACTGTCACACTTCAAAGCTATCTTTATACTGTACCATATTGCCATAAAAGCCATTTGCGACAAAAAGACGACAATCCCATCCGTTCCACTTGGAGTTTTAGACCGTATTCAGTCTTCCTGACGGTCAGGACTGATGACGGTTAGTACGTACACTGCGTATGCACTACGCACTGCGTATACGCACTATTGCGGACGTGAGTCAGTGCTGCCATCTACTATGGTTCTGCTCTGTCTGACTGAATGCAATGCACGCATGGTTTCTACAGCGATAGATAGCTACGCAAGACCGACGTCAGTCCCTGCCTGACCGTCAGAAGAGCACTAAATGAAATACTATAATTTGGCTTGATTAGGTATCCAAAATTCATTATCTCATTATATGTTTGAGTGTTTTATTACAATACTTAGCCAACAATTAGCGCTGAGCACAACTCGGACAACGATACAAAATAATGGATTAAGTGCAATTAATTTGTATGCATAGCATACGCAACACAAGCTAAATGGCACAGACGGACGGTCAATTGGACTTCGAGTTGTATGTATATGTTTTACATATGCTACTTACTTCAAATAGATTAGTTAGTGTGCATATTACGTGTGTCAATCATTCGTTAAATTATGTAGGTAGGTATTATGATATTTATCGGTGTGGGCGAGAATTATGCCACAAGCAAACATTACTCTTTACAAACTGCTTGACAATCAAAGCAACCTTTGCAACTCATTGCAACATAGTAAATTGTAAGGCATTTAAAAAATGTGTGTGGTTACTAATTATTAAATTATTATTGTGTTCATGGCAAGTTTCTTACGCATGAATTATAATGGCTAAGCATTTTCTTTACATTAAGATAATTAATAAATTAGAAAAATATAGCTCGGTACTAGAAAAAATCGACTCACCCAGCTCAGATGGGATTTTTCAATAATTATCTTAATTCAATATTTATTTTAATATTATGTTTCATTCAACACCAAAATATGGCTATTAAAAAACTCAGTTAGGTAGGTAGGTATTTGATGTCCATAAGGTTTGAGGAGCCACACCACCTTTTAAAGCGCAGCTCACACCATTATTTTTAGCACATGAGTAGATTATTTTGCACCACAAATCATGGATTTTGCACATAGTATATCACGAGATATATCAATGCAAAGGTGGCTCCTCAGACGAAACATCAGGATTGAGGAGCCACCCTGGAACTCGCTAAGTACCAGTTGAATATTTTTTGAAAATTAGTGCATCATTTAGCACATATTGTGTATAGTACTCGCTAGAAATTTGAGCTCAGTAGTGCTGGAGTTCAAGAAAATACGATACTTTTAGTATGGCTTCTCAATCCTGATATCCATAATAATAAGATTGTGAATTTCCAAGAATGTGATCGGTCAATTAATATATTCGACATAATGATCATTTAGCACGTCGTTTGTTTGATTTTGCACTATAGGAATAAAATGATAAGACACAGTGGATTTGGTAAACGAACGCATTTTGAATGGCCCCTCAATCCTGACGTTTTGCATATAAACAACTAACTGTACCTACCTAAAATAACAATGGAATCAAAAACCAGAGACACTTATATTTAGCACAAAATATGTACTAAATACATCTGTACAATTCAGCACTGTATCTCTTTCGGTGACTGGAATACAATACTTTTCGATATTCCTTAAGAATTCTCTGTGAAGGGTAACCATATTGTATGAATAAAACCAGGACAAGTATTTTTTTGTCATACAGTGCTGAATTGTACAGATGTATTTAGTACATATTTTTTGCTAAATGTTAGTGTCTCTGGTTTTTGATTCCATTGTTATTTTAGGTAGGTACAGTTAGTTGTTTATATGCGTGTTTATATGCAAAACGTCAGGATTGAGGGGCCACTCAAAATGCGTTCGTTTACCAAATCCACTGTGTCTTATCATTTTATTCCTATAGTGCAAAATCAAACAAACGACGTGCTAAATGATCATTATGTCGAATATATTAATTGACCGATCACATTCTTGGAAATTCACAATCTTATTATTATGGATATCAGGATTGAGAAGCCATACTAAAAGTATCGTATTTTCTTGAACTCCAGCACTACTGAGCTCAAATTTCTAGCGAGTAACTATACACAATATGTGCTAAATTATGCACTAATTTTCAAAAATATTCAACTGGTACTTAGCGAGTTCCAGGGTGGCTCCTCAATTCTGATGTTTCGTCTGAGGAGCCACCTTTGCATTGATATATCTCGTGATATATTTTGCTGCAAAATCCAGGATTTGTGGTGCAAAATAATCTACTCATGTGCTGAATAATGGTGCGAGCTGCGCTTTAAAAGCTAGCGTGGCTCCTCAAACCTGATGGACATGGTATTTGAATAGATAACTTTTGCCTTGCGTTGCGCTTGCCACTGCCATGCCACATGAAATTTCACATGAGCCAGATACAAACACAACCCACACTTATCCACAATTCCTCATAGTATGCTGGTATCACCTGGTGGCACACAATAATTTACTACTTTATCTGACTTTATCATTCTTATCGAAGAACAATCAAAATATTCTTCAAATTGATGCAAGCAGACCAAAAGGATAAAAAAATCTTTGAGATAAGTAGGTACTGAAAAAGAAAAGAATATTGTTTGTACTTTGTACACTAAAGTGACAATGGCAAAGACGGATGGACCGGGGAGAGACTTTTCTTTTCTTATTAATGGCTTTGGCAAATGGTTTTTTCCATTTGGCTTCTTTTCAGAGCATCAAGGCAGCCTACCTACCTAGTGTGACAAGAATATTAAGAACAAAGTTTTTCTGTTATTGGTTAAAATTATTTTACGCTAGACCATTTCATGAATTTGAAGCTTTATCAAAAGCGCTTGAGTTTTAAAGATTGAAAAATTCTCATTATGTATCATTAACATTCTGTTCCTGTTACATTTCACTTGCGTCATCATCAAAATCTACGAGTCGCTAAATCCTGATAATTTCTAATCGTTTGATCCTTTTATTTAAACAATTATTATTAATCTATAAAATGTTATGATATAAATTAATCTTTGTAGTTTTGTTGGTAAGTAAGTAGATACTAGATAAGATAGGTAGGTAACTTGGTAACTATAACTAAGGTACCAAATTAGGTAAGTATGTAGAATAGATAAGTAGGTTAGGTATCTTTACAGTAGGTGAAGTAGGTCTTTTAGGTACCTAGTCCTATTTATGTAAGTACTAAAAAGTTTGTCCCTGTTAATTACCTATAACTTGAGTAATTAAAAATCCTCCTGTTCATGCAGTTCAATTCAATTCAATACAAGTTTGCCACTTCTGTAGAACAAAACGATCATAACTCATACCATCGCACTAAATAAACGTTAAATCTCGGATCGCATGCAATTCCAACTGCAGCCATTAAAATTAATTTTCGAGCAAAAAACGTTTGGGCTGTTCGCGGAGCGAGAAGCGGACGCGGCAATCCGAGCCTTCTCGGAAACGAGTGGCTTTCGAGAATAGTAGCTTTTTAGCGGCACAATGCCCGGTTATACTAATTGTTGTCGCTAGTTAATTGGCCGGTTTGCTCGGTCTCTGTTTAGTTAGACGGAGATAACTCGACTCGCCGACCAACGCGACACGAACACGACACGTCTGTCTATTGTCTTGACCCCTCAACCTGATGAACTGGACTGATTACAACCGAGATAATATACATTTTATGTCGTGCTTAGAGGAAAAGGCAACGACATCATAATTTCCTCAAAAGCGAAAAACATGCCTTCATCACGTGTAATTTTCTAATTCGTCACTCATCCATCGGGCATCCCTTATTATTTTTGAATAGACAAGTCTTCTATTGTAAAACATGGTGAAGAAGAATTTTCACAAAGGCGAAGGTAAGCCGTTCTACAAAAATGTTGTGATCTAAGTATGTAATACTGGATCCTTGGGGTGTGATTTCTTAAAGGTAAGCTGATGGGAATCGGCTTGTATGAACTTTTTTCTACTGATACATATAGGTACATCCATACATTTGTTAAAAAATACCTACTGTCTATCGCGTCGCGGTTGATTGTCAACAGCGCGTAGCATCTCCATCTCCACTTGTATGACCAGTTCGCACTAGACGTGTGTTTGTTACGGTTCGGCGCCCCTACTCCCTGTAAACAATTCCACTTGTTTACGAATAGTCGCACACTCCATACGATTCTCACGGATCTTAAGTAACACAAACACGCGCATCCGCGCGGCTTAAGCGGACCACAATCCTTAAAACCGCAAACTTGGCCTCCTTAATAGACCGTATCTAGTGATCTAATCGAAACCTCATTCGAATGAAATGTACGTACGAGTATGATTTAGATAAAAAGTGTTTATCAAAGTGTAAATTGTAATGGACCAAAAATATCGGCTCGATTAAACCTGCGCGCCTAATTAATTAATGCTTATCTCCGGTGTGATCGACATCGGCCGGGCGCAATAGGATAGGATCGTAAAAATTCTGTGTTACAGGTAGGCGGAGAATCGGAGATAAAGCGGTTATACAGTATGCAATGTTCTCTATATGAATAGACGTTTTATTTTACACCCTAGAAAACTTATTCTATCACGGCCAAAATTACAAGATTTTGTTGGTATATAAAGAATCATAAACTTTAATAAATTAGAAGGTACCTACAAGATTATCTCTTTTTTTATTAACATTCTTTTGACGTGTTGCACAAATCCCTTACAACAGCCTGCCCGGAGTGCCTGGTAATCAATTTTCTGCTTAAACGGACCGTTAAATGTTACTTAACATAAAAGAGTATTTTTTGTAGTGTATCTGTAGCAGGTATTTTATGTGATGGCAGGTAAGAAATGTAGAATTTACTCTCCCACATCGCTTGGCGCGACATGTGGTGTGGGCTTCATCGAGCAAAACGGCTGCTCGATTCAAAATAAGAATTGAAGAGAAAAAAAAACAAATAAAACAAAAAAGCAAAGAAACAAAATGGAGTGGAGTCGGCGAGTGAGCGACGAGACGAGGCGGTTTTTTTTTGTTGCGGCTCGTTACTTCCTGCGCCCGTGAACGTGAATGCCGTAAATTATCACGCATCGTACCGTACGTATCGTAAATATTATAGATGCAATTTTTTAATAAAATTTGCTTAAAGACGCGGGAGTTGTGATTGTGATTTTCTAACGAAAGTGGCGCCGCGGTGAATTTTATCTAATATTGTTATTCTAATACTTATACACAATTTTCATAAAACTTTACGTGTAATTTTTAGGGCCCATAGTACCTATAGTCTAGTATTTTTAAACGGTATCATAACATTCCCTCGTAGTCACTGGTAGAATTTGCTATCTACTTCTACGAATGACTACGAGGGAATATAGTGATACCTTTTAAAAATACTAGACCATGGGCCCTAAAAATTCCACGTACTTAGGTACCTAAGGTTTTATTAAAATAATTTTCTATTAACAACTTATTAAATAAAAACCTCTGAAGGCGCCACTTTCGTTGGTATAATTTCAAACTTTATTTCAGATTCGAAACAGTATATTAGATAGTGTAAGTTCACTAAATTCATTTTGGAGGATCTATCAATGTAGGTATACTAATCCTCGAGAGTTACTCACCTACTGGCAGGTAACTCTTTTCTATTTAAAATAAAGATATCTACTATATTAGTACTAATAAAGAATGAGAAATTAATCTTACCGATGACCAGACCAGAAGAAGTACAATACAAATAGGTACAGTTTCACTTCAATGGAAAAGACGACTGTTGAAAGCAAATGTCGATACCGCAAATTATTCGGTATGACATGATGACGCAATCGAGGTTACTAGCTGATTAATAAAAAAATATTGTTAGTGCTGCCGATACCGGATGCCTGTAGTACTAATCAGTAGGTCAATATTGGTCGAGGCAGATATGGGCATATCGCAGCCACACACGACGCGACGGACTTCAAGACGCCCATTGTCGCTAGCATCTAGTTAGGTTATGGGACGAAATGTCCTACCACATGACCTGCAAAACTCGCTATCTTCTTATTCTTATCGAATGAGGATTAGTGGCCACCTCGGGAGACAGTTTATCAAGCCGCCTTTACGGTGTGCCTGTAAGTGCGCGTAAACTTGGCTTAACGACTGTTATCAGATGACAACAGCCGGGACCGATGGTTTAACGTGCCCTCCGAAGCACGGTAGCGCTCAGTTGTAATGCTACTTTAACGGTCACCCATCTGAAACCTGACCGGACCGAGCGTTGCTTAACAAACGTGATCGAGTACGATCAGTCTATCAAGTTCCGCCATCAGCGCTTCAACACTAGCTATCTGGTGCTGCAACGTTGCTCAGTGTCCTGCTAGCACAACATCTCCGGCAACATTTTGCCCTGCATTTCATGTTCCGCAACATGTTCCCTAAATAATATAGGTATTCGATCGATAGTATTTTTTTAATCTATCTGTCTATATCAGCCTTTCGTTCATCCGTCTTCGGACATAGGCTTCCTCCAAAACTTTCCACTATCTTCTATCTTGCGCCACCTGGAGCCAGTTGTTGCTAGCATGACTCCTTAGGTCATTGACCCACCTCTCAGGTGGACGACCTCTATCTCGCGTAGTTTGTCTTGGCTTCCATTCTAGTACCTTCCTGGTCCATCTCTCGGTGCTCATGCGACCAATGTGTCCTGCCCATCTACATATACGGCGTTAGATCCACAACGTCGATTACCTTCGTGTTGCGCCTAATCCATTCATTGCGCGTGTGATCCAGAAAAGTGATTCCAAGTAAGTATTGCTCTCTCCATTGCTCGTTGGGCGACTCGAAGTTTTTCGGGGGACTTTTCGGTGAGTGTTGTCGTCGCAATACCATAGGTCATCACTGGTAGGAATTGGTTGTAGACCCTTGTTTTAAGGTGTTGCGGTATTTTTCTTGAGCCTAGCTTGTTGGCATCATATGCAGCCCACCACTTCAGCGGTTTGGTTCGCATTACTAAGTGTGATCACATGGCCAAGGTAAATATGGTGATCCACCACTTCAAGAGGCAACTGCAGGTGAAATGCATCAAAGATGTCAGTCATGATTTTTTGTCTTCGACCTATTCATTACTAGGCCTGCCCTCTGAGATTCGGTTTGTGGGTGTTCAATCATTCAATCATTTCGTTGTCGTTCACATCACATTGTCTGCAAAGAGCACAATGTCATCAGCGAATCGCAGGTTGTTGAGTCGTTTCCCACCAATGTTTAATCCTTTTCCACTTCAGTCGAGTTTCCTAAAGATACCTTCCAATGCAGATGTAAAAAGTTTCGGAGAGATCGTGTCGCCTGGACGGAATCCTCTGCCAAGTTGGAAGGAATCTAAAAGCTTATGTAGACGTACTGAGGACTGCGCGTTTTGTTGGAGATACCTGATGAGTTGTATGTATCGTTCGTTTATCCTGCAGTCCGCGGGAGATTTTTCTACCGCCCAGTGTTCGATAGTGTAGAAAGCCTTTTCGTAGTCAACGAAGGCCAACTGATTGCCGATATTCATGACATTTTTCAATGATTGTCCTTATGGTTTGGATGTGCTCGTTATTACCAAAGCCAGATCTAAATCCCGCTTCCTCCTGTGGTTAATAATCATCAAGGTTTTTTTGTCAGGCGATTTACTAAGACTCTCGTAAACAGCTTGTTCTTATAGGTGAGATAATGTCTCCCTTTTTGTGTAGTAGGCATAGACTTATTATATTACTGTAGTAGGGGTCTGATCTGATCGCATTATTCCAGGAAGATGGCACGTTGCACTCAAGAATGCAGTTAGTGAACAAATGTGCCAAAGATGACCGTAATGTAATCGAGTTAATTTTCAGCATTTCTGGTATAATTTTGTCGTTTCCTGGTGATTTCCGCTTCTTCCTTTGGTCAAGAGCGAGTTTTGTTGTTTTTTAATACAATAAATATTTTTCAGCAATTGAAAACTACTGTGATATTACTTATGTTGTTCCTTCCACTCATTTTCTATGGTAAGGTTAGTTAGTTAGGTATAGTAGTCGATACACCTAGATAGTAAGTACCTACGTATATTCTTACTCGGTCTCTCCTAGGTTTGGACATAAATTCGTTAGTCAAAAGCCGAAATACGCTATTGGTTTTGGGTCTTGTCGAACCTGAGGTTTGACTAGTCAAACCCAGGAGCACCGCCGGAGCTCCGGCTTTTGACTATAAAACCTATTATTGTTCTGTCTGTCTTCAACAGAAGAATGCAGCCCGCTCTAAAATGAAAACAAGTCAAATTGGATGGTATCCACCTAACCACCCATAACGCGAGAAGCAAGATCGTGGAAACCGTGACACTGACACCCACCCCACCCCAAGGAAAATCCCCAAATAATACGTATCTATTAGAGCGTATATCTTCGATTCGGCTAAAGTATTCCTCAAACATGAAGATAGTCGACGAAAAATTCGAGTGGAGAAAATATGTATGGCAGGCAGCGGCATGCGAGGGGTCGAAGAATCCGTGGGGATGGGGCGAGGGGGGCGAGGCCCCTTCTCGCGCCGCGCTGCGCGCCGCGTCACGTCAGTTCGCTCGAGGTGCTTGTGATAGGAGGGCCTGTGTTGTGTTTTTATCAGTGAATCGCGTGTGACTAACCGCGCGGAGTACGTGCTTCACATTTGTGTTGGTTTTGTGAATTAAGTGGAGTGTGTGGTGTGCTGTTTTATTAGTAGTGGTTTTGACGATGACCGCGTGTGCTTGACGTGGGGATGTATCCAAGCGCGGGCGCGATGAACGCGGCAGCCGCCGCCGCAGCCGTGGCGGCAGCGAGGCATCCGGTGAGTGAGGCATCCCCGTCAATTGGTAATGCGCTGGAACCTTGTCACATTAACATCCACGTTGACGTGATCCGCAACTAAAAATGTCATTAAACAAGAAAATTCTAATAGTTAATCTAATGAATACATATCTAGGTATATAAAAAATTTACAATTGTTTTTCATTTTCATGGCCGCCAGGCGCATTACCAATCGACGGGGACAGTACGTGCAATGCAATATACAATACCTCCTAATGATTACACAGCATACCTTACTTCATGCTTACCAGTTCACTCACCGGAATTTCGATCGTTGTGCAAGTTGTAAATGCCCATTCATCGCGGCTGTAATACAATTTGACGAGTTTTTTTGTTCTGATTATCGTATCGTATGACTGTGTAAGGGTTTCTACTCGTGTACCTATTACAATATTCTAGCCTACTAACAACATTTCGATGCCTCCTAAGTTCACTTTAAGATTTCGTTCCATCCCATAGAAACGCATACACAATATAAAAGTATAACAAAGACATAATAAACAGCATGAAACTAATTATTTACGGCTCAATGACTCAAACAAATGCAGGGATGCAGAGATACCCCCCGAGGAGGCGGGCCGGCTGGCGACGGCTCATTGTCAAGTGCACAATTACCCTTGAAATTGTGTGCAAAAGACTCGACTATCTAAACACCAACTCCACTTAATTATGGAAGTATTCAAAGGATTACTTACTTTAATTTTGATTTGACGATGAAAATAATGTTCGGAGTGTTTTGACCGTGAGTGGAAACACGGAGATATTGAAGGAAACAAGACCTTATTGCTATTAGCAGTAAAGGCATAATGACTAGCCGGTTTCAATTGCTCTAACCGCAGGCCGCATTGCATCTGCCGCTGCGTTTTCCGAGCAACCGAGAAGACGGGGGAGAACTAACCACAGTTTAATTAAGTACAACACCTACCGACGAAATATGTTAGTCGATAGTTTTGGTATCAATTAGGTTACAAAATAAAATAGAAAAGAAATACTCGAACCTGAAATATAAAATGCCTGTAATAAGGGTCTTACTTAACCTTAAGGCGAGGCCAGTTCACGATTTGGTGAAAAGATTGATTTTTGAACTCCCAATGTGAAGAATTGATGGAGAAATTCTACTTCACAAAAATTACTGTAGACTGAAAAAGAAACAAAGAAACACAATAACCGAACAGAATATTGAAAAATGGCTTGGTAACTCTGTAAAAAAATCCTAAATAACACCATAAAAACTTATAAAAATATAATTCCAATCGTCAGATTTCGTAATTTTCAACGACCGTGATATGATTTTTTATGCAAAAAGGTTAGCTTTTTATTGAGCTAACACAATAACCGAGTACATTTTTAATAAATGATCCAGTATTTCAGAAATCAATAAAAATGTACTAAATTTCGTCAAATTTCTGGCGAAGCGTCAATTAATGTTATGCAATCTTCAAACTTCATAGTGAAAGAGTAAATTTCGTGAACTGCCTGGCCTGGACCACAATGAACGAAAGGTGATAGAATTTTATTAAACACTAGCTTCGTCCGCGTAGACATTCGAGAAAATGCATAGAGAACCTTTAACCAGGTTATTTTTTATTTTCATAAAAATTCGATCAGCTGTTTTTACGTCCGCTGGTCCGCACTACTCCGCCTGCACCAAGCGCATTGCCTCGCGAGGAAGTCGCGGGCGGCGGAAGCTAGTTTATAAAATTTAGAATTTAAGGTTTATTTACACCCTAAGAAAAATATCGAAAGCATAGAAGTAAGCTCCTACAGTGTTTCAAGTCGAAATGTCTATTTTATTTAACACGTTTTAATTAGGTTGCTTTCTCGTTTGTTTGTTTGGTTGTTTGTTTGTTTGTCCTCAAAGTTTGCGAACGATTTTAAACTAGCTTCCCGATGAGCTAGAGACTTGAAACTTTGGATATAGGTCAGAACTGGAAGGCAATGCAATATTATGGTGTCATTGAGCTGATCTGATGATGGAACTGGAAGAAGGCCACAGGAACTTAATGATGAAACCATACAACCCCATTGTGATTAGGCTTGTTAGAATCGTCTTGACGAGTACTCAAATGAGAGATTAGGTCCAGGGTCTGATGATGTAGCTGGAAGGCCATGCGAAACCGTGCAATCCCATCGAGTTTGGGCTCATTTGAATCGTCTTGACGAGTACTTTGTTGAGAAATAGTGTCCGAGGATCTGATGATGGAGCCGGAAGAAGGCCATAGGAACTCTTTAATAAAACCACGCTTTCCCATCGAGTTTGGGCTCTTTTGAATCGTCTTGACGAGTACTTTGTTAGGAAATAGTGTCCGAGGATCTGATGATGGAGCCGGAAGAAGGTCATAGGAACTTTATAATAAAACCACGTCACCTCATCGAGTTTGGGCTCGTTTGAATCGTCTTGACGAGTACTTTGTTGGGAAATAGTTTTCAGGGTCTGATGATGGAGCCGGAAGAAGGCCACTAGAACTCGGTAATAAAACCATGCAACCCTATCGAGTTTGGGCTCGTTTGAATCGTCTTTACGAGTACTTTTAAGGGAAATAGTGTGCAGGGTCTGATGATGGAGCCTGAAGAAGGCCATAGGAACTCTATAATAAAACCATGCAACCCCATCGAGTTTGGGCTCGTTTGAATCGTCTTGACGAGTACTTTGTTGGGAAATAGTGTCCGAGGATCTGATGATGGAGCCGGAAGAAGGCCATAGGAACTCTATGTACAACCACGCTACCCCATCGAGTTTGGGCTCGTTTTAATTGTCTTGACGAGTACTTTGTTGGCATATTTCCCACTATTGTGTACTATGTGTAACTATTGTGTACAGACAGACAGGCTCTGATGATGGAGCCTGAAGAAGGCCATAGGGACTCTATAATAAAACCATGCAACCCCATCGAGTTTGGGCTCGTTTGAATTGTCTTGACGAGTACTTTGTTGGGAAATAGTTTCCGAGGATCTGATGATAGAGCCGGAAGAAGGCCATAGGAACTCTATAATAAAACCACGCTACCCCATTGAGTTTGGGCTCGTTTGAATCGTCTTGAAGAGTACTTTGTCGGGAAATAGTGTCCGAGGATCTGATGATGGAGCCGGAAGAAAGCCATAGAAACTCTTTAATAAAACCACGCTACCCCATCGAGTTTGGGACCGTTTGAATCGTCTTGACAAGTACTTTGTTGGGAAATAGTGTCCAGGGTCTGATGATGGAGCCGGAAAAAGGCCACTGGAACTCGGTAATAAAACCATGCAACCCCATCGAGTTTGGCCTCTTTTGAACGAGTACTTTGTTGGGAAATAGTGTCCAGGGTCTGATTATGGAGCCGGAAGAAGGCCATAGAAACTCTATAATAAAACCATGCAACCTCATCGAGTTTGGGCTCTTTTGAATCGTCTTGACGAGTAATCTGATGGGAGACAGTTTCCAAGGTAGCCGGAAAAAAGTAAAAAGGAACTCTGGTAATAAAGCCATACAATACAACTCCATAGAGTTTGGGCTCGTTTGATTTGTCTTGGGAAGTATTCCTGATGGGAGATAGTGCTATATCCTGGTCTGATGGTGAAGCCGGAAAAAGCCACAGAAATAACACAGATAAGACTAAAACTCAGAAAATAAATATTTACCTCCAAAAAAAGAACTTTTTAAAAACGAACTAAAAAGTGTAAAAATCGGATTCAAAACAGACTATAAGAATTAAATAATTTCCCGCGTAAGGATTTATAAATCACCCTAAATCTACAGAAGTTTTAAACATAAAAACGTAAGGCGAATGCAAAAGTCAATTGATGATAAATCTTACAAATTACGTCCCATTAAACGAAGCATTTAACTTTGGTTTAACTTGAAAAAAAACAGTATTTAATTATTACGACCATCTGTTTTACAGTTTATTTTGCAGAATTATTCGAATAATATTCGAATACCTCCTTAAAAAAATCGTATATTCGAAATTGAATTTCATCGAATATTTGCAAGCCCTAGTCTGGAACCTGCGGGCCGTTGGGCTGTGCATTAAGCGTGCCTGCAGACTACAGACTTTCTGTCGGCCGACAATTTAGTCGAGCTCTCAATCAGTATGAAGGTGTATGCAAGCGCGCACACTAGAACGATTCGGAATCGGCCGATTCTTCATACAAAATTAACTATTGGCCAACTATCGGCCGACAGTTTGGTCTGTAGTCTGCGGGGACGCTAATACGTCAGTCAGTTTCTTCTGTTATATTTAGATTAAATTCACATTTAACTTAGGTTAGGTCAGTTTAGAACTGCGACCATAAAACACCACCCGACTTCAAAAGACGATTTTTTATATTAAATATGAGAGTAGAGACTAGTTAACGAGTCAGTATCAGTAGGTATTTAATTATTCTAATTTCAATATTATTTCTTGCTTTTTAAAGCTTTTTATATAATTAAAGCTATTTTTGTTAGTTTTATTTTTGAACGAGGTTTGGTTTATTATCAAATTGTATGTCATTCGTAATCATGTCACACACTGTTTAAAAATCCTATCCATCAATCATATAATTCTGATTGATAATATAAAACAAATGTTATAGTCGTGTCGTGACACTTTTTACCATAAAATTCCATGCCCTATCCCACTCCGGAACAATAGACGTGTAAGATGAGGCAGTTAATTGCAGGTACTTATTTCCAGTTAGTTATTTCTTGCAGTTATAACATAGTATCTTAGATCTCAATGATTGTGAAGTAGGCATCATTAATGTGAGCAAGGTAATCGTCGATTATTATCGTCGTGTCGTGTTCTCACGCGCTCTCGTGCAATCGCCTCTTTACTAGTTTATTGTTGACATTTGTCATCATTATAAACTATAGAAACTGCGATAATAGTTCTAAATGTGAAAGTTCTTTTTTTATTATTAACTAATACGACTTATGCGTCTATTAAATCTAATAATGGTTGTGAAACACGAGATTTGATGGTGTCAATGTTTAGTTGCGTATAAGTTGAAGACGTTTCTATTTTTTTAAATGCTATTATAGGTTCGTCGTTTGTTTTACACGTAATGAGAAGTAAAACCTGTAACTTGTACACACCACTTAATCTACTCACAACTTTTGTAACTTCTCTTAACGTAAAGTTTTGTCACATTTGAATACGATTTGACGAGGACACTCAGTTGTTATTGGCTGTCATATTCACAGACGAGGTTAGAAGAGGGGGAAGGTGTTAATGTAAATGCCTATTTGCTCAAAATCCGTGTCGCATCTAGCTCGGTCAATATTTACCTGGTGATATTACCGCTATGACAAACACCACCGTCGTCGCATCGCGTCATTTCAACATACTCCACGTTCTTTACAAATAGTTTTAGGTGCTTTATCATGTATCTAAAATATGGAATTTAATATACACCATTTAGTCATGTGTAGGTAGGCGAGTTATTGTTTTACTCACAAATATTGATATCCCCATTTAAGCTTCGATTTGCTTTTCTGTGAGTCATGTATTGGTGGTTTTAAAAGCATTGCTAAAATGGATAGATACACAAGTTTATTTGATTAACGAATTACCCAATCGCGAAGATATCATTACCGTGGCGAGGTCTTCTATCTGTGAATGTAGGTAGTAAATTAAAATAATGTATGCCTAGTCTAGGGCTGTCTTAAATGCTGGGTTTGGCAACTGGGACAATTAGAACAGAAATAGGGTAAACCATGGATTTTTCAAAAAATCGGGTTAAATTTCAGTGCTCCTTGCTGACCAGGGACAGCGCCGGGACACAACGCTTTAAACCGGCATATATTATGCTCCCGGTGTATAAATTAAGCTGTGATAACAGAATTACGGTGAGAATTTTAAGACAACAGCAATAAAGTTTTGCTAGCATTAAGTACCTAATTTGAATTATACCTACGCACGTCCTTTAAATAATGTTAACATCTATCACTGTTATCAGTGGAAATGTATATCGTGAAATGATATTATCAAGTTTGATAAGTGTAGCTTAAGTCAATATTCACCCAAAATAATTCGTCGTAGTGAGACAGCGAGATATCAGGACTATCAGGTTAACAGCAAACAAGCCATTTGGAGTGCGCAAACACTGTTGGTCGCTATCAAGATGCCGTCTCTCAATCCACTCACACACTACTTATAACAGGGTTTCCCAAAGTGGTCAATATCGACCCCTTGTGGTCGAAATTTATTTAAAGAAATTTATTTAAATTAAAAAGAATTATAAGTAATAATTGTTTATGTTTATTTTAATGTAATGAACTATTAATAAAGTTGAAATGTAACTAATTAAAATGTAATTATATTGATTAAATTATTATTATTAGCGAATTTTTCACGCCTATTAAGGTGGAGAGCCAAAATCTCATCATATGCAAATAAATGATTTGATTTGATCTGAATTATTATTAATTGGCTAATATTTAATCGGGTAACAATAAATTCCCATTTTGGGTATCAAAAATACTGAATATAGCGTAGGTACTGAAATACTAAGTGGGCTACGGACTGAGGGAGACTACAAATAATGAAAATGGGCTACCTACTTTAAAATATAAATTGAGTAACTAGTTATTCAGAACGGGCGACCATTTGGTCGCCCGTTTTGAATAATAGTAATTTTGCTATTTGGGCGACAACCTTAGGGCACACAATTTAAAATTTGGCATATATTTTATTTAAAAAAGTTGGCCTGTTTTACATGATTTTGTAATCCACAGTTTATCGCCCGTTTAGTTATTTTGTCGCCCAAAAAATAAACCGCTGCCAGGTTTAGTATTTAAGTATCCCATTAACAGTCGCCTTTAATTATTTCTAGTCACTCAATTAATTAATTCCTTTATTAATTACACTTAATATTTGACAGGATTTTTAAAGTAATTTGGCTATAGGGGTATTAGCTCATTTTGGAGAAAAGGTCTCTTGCCCAAAATAGTTTGGAAATCCCTAATCAGGAATGATTCTTGAACGAAATTTTGGAACACCGTCAATCAATTAATTAAGAGGCCGACGAATGAACTTCCTATACAAACGTAATACAATTCAAAATAAATACCAATTATAAGTCTGTTTATCCTTACAGCCACTGGATGTGGGAAGCGCAGGACCGATCGTCGTGGAGATCCTTGGGGGAGGCCTATAACCAGCAGTGGGTGTCGTGCGGCTGATATGATCCTACTTGTCTTGTTTAGTAAACAGTTTTTGACAGTTCTCACATGTCTTTTAAATGTAAAAATAAGTTGTTTATTTATAACAAACTAGCTTCCGCCCGCGACTTCGTCCGCGTGGATATTAGAGAAAATCCTTACGGAACCTTCAACCAGGATCCGACCAGCCGTTTTTACGCGATTAGGCGGCCCCACCAAGCGCGCCGCCTCGCGAGGCAAGACGTTTGCCGCGTGTGGTGAGCCTCGCACGAGGCTGCTTGCTTGGTGGGGATCCGCCTAAACGCGTCAAAACGGCTGATCGGATCCTGGTTGAAGGATCCCTAAGGATTTTCTCTAATATCCACGCGGACGAAGTCGCGGGCGGAAGCTAGTTTATTACAATAATCAGCATTGGGTCCAGAGTTATTAGTATCCCGTTCCCGTTCCCGTTCCCATCCCCGTCCCCGTCCCCGTCCCTTGGGGCTGAGTCCACTGTGTTCGACTTCAAAATAAATGTCATTTTCGCAATCACCATCCCATAAAACCGCAAGAACGACATCCATATCGATTTTTATGTTTACTTACCCCATTTACCCCCTAAGGGGTTGATTTTCAAAACCAAAAAATATATGTTTGGCTATTTATTTTTAGACGTACTCCTACGAAGTTTAAAGGAGTAATGTCTATTTTATATTCTTTTTCCATACAAAATTTGAACCCCATTTTCACCCTTTTAGGGGTTAAATCGGTTAAATCATGTACATCGTGTTGGACTTTAAAATAAATGTCATTTTCGCAATCACCATCCCATAAAACCTCAAGAACGATATCCATATCGATTTTTATGTTTACATACCCCATTTACCCTCTAAGGGGTTGATTTTCAAAATTACCAAATAATATATGTTTGCCAATTTATTTTTAGACGTGCTCTTACGAAGTTTAAAGTGGTAATGTCTATTTTATATTCTTTTTCCATACAAAATTTGAAAACCCATTTTCACCCCTTTAGGGGATTAAATCATGTCCACCGTGTTGGACTTCAAAATAAATGTCATTTTCGCAATCGTCATACCAGAAAACCCCAATAACGACATCCATCTCTATTTTTAGGTTTATTTACACATTTCACCTCTATTTCATCGCCATAGGGGTTGAAGTACTAACAATATCAATATACGTTGCGTTAGATTTTATTCCATAAGCCTTTACTATAAACTAAGTGATTTTTTACTTCGAAAATGAAGGATTTTTTTCCATACACAACTTCATACCCCTTTTCACCCCTTCGGGGGTAGAATTTTGAAAAACGCTGAGACCCGTATTTATTAATTTTCAATCTTCAGCCTACACACAAAATTTGAAAATCCTAGCTTCAAAACTGAGAGACTTTCATACAAACTTTCATCCCTTATTTCACCCCCTTAGGGATGGAATTTTCAAAAATCCTTCCTTAGTGGATGCCTACACTGTATGAGGTATCTGTGTGCAAAATTTCAAGTCTCTAGGTCCAGCGGTTTGGGCTGTGCGTTGATAGATCAGTCAGTCAGTCATTCAGTTTACGATTTTATATAATACTAGCTTCCGCCCGCGACTTCGTCCGCGTGGATATTAGAGAAAATCTTTAGGGGGATCCGACCAGCCGTTTTTACGCGATTAGGCGGGTCACCACCAAGCGCGCTGCCTCCCGAGGCAAGACGTTTGCCAAGACGCAAGACGCAAGGTGTTTGTCGCACGAGGCTCGCTCGCTCGGTGGGGACCCGCCTAATCGCGTAAAAACGACTGGTCGTTCCCATTCCCGTTCCCGTTTCGTCCCGTTCTCGTTCCCGTTACTGTCCCGTTCCGTTGTCGTCCCATCCCGTTGCCGTCCCGTCCCATTCCCGTCCCGACCCGTTTCCATTCCCATTCCTATCCCCGTCCCGTCCCGTTCCGTTCTCGACCCGCTCTCATTCCGTTCCCATCCCATCCCATCCCATCCCGTTCCGTTCCCGTTCCCGCTCTCGTTCTCGCTCCCGTTGCCGTTCCATCCCGTCCCGTCCCCGTCCCCGTTCCCGTTCCCATCCCCGTCCCGTCCCGTTCCCGTCCCGTCCGATTCCCGTTCCCGTTCCCATTCCCACCCCGTCCCATTCCCGTTCCCGTTCTCTTCCGCTCCGTCTAGTTTCCGTTCCCGTTCCCTTTCTCCCCGTCCCCTGGGGCTGAATCATGCATGTCCACCGAGTTGGACTTCAAAATGAATGTCATTTTCGCAATCACCATCCCATAAAACCTCAAGAACGTCATCCATATATAGTATTTTATGATTACTTACCCCATTTACCACATAAGGGGTTGTTTTTCAAAATCACAAAATATATGTTTGACTATTTATTTTAAGACGTGCTCCTATGAAGTTTAAAGTTATAATGTCTATTTTATATTATTTTTCCATAAGTTTTCCATACGAAATTTGAACCCCATTTTCACCCTTTTAGGGGTTAAATCATGTACATCGTGTTGGACTTTAAAATAAATGTAATTTTCGCAATCACCATCCCATAAAACCTCAAGAACGACCTCCACATCGATTTTTATGTTTACTCACCCCATTTACCCCCTAAGGGGCTGATTTTCAAAATCACAAAATATATGTTTGCTTATTTATTTTTAGATGTGCTCCTTCGAAGTTTAAAGTTGTAATGGCCATTTAATATTTTTTTGCATACAAAATTTGAACCCCATTTTCACCCCTTGAGGGTTAAATCATGTCCACCGTGTTGGACTTCAAAATAAATGTCATTTTTGCAATCGTCATCCCAGAAAACCCATTTTTAGGTTTACTCACCCCATTTACCCCCTAAGGGGTTTATTTTCAAAATCACAAAATATATGTTTGCTTATTTATTTTAAGACGTGCTCCTACGAAGTTTAAAGTTGTAATATCCATTTAATATTATTTTTTCCTACAAAATTTGAACCCCATTTTCACCCCTTGAGGGGTCAAATCATGTCCACCGTGTTGGACTTCAAAATAAATGTCATTTTTGCAATCGTCATCCCAGAAAACCCCAATAACGACATCCATATCTATTTTTAGGTTTATTTACCCCTTTTCACCCCCATTTCATCCCCGTAGGGGTTGAAATACTAACAATAACAATATACGTTGCGTTAGATTTCCATCCATAAGCCTAAATTATATATTTAGCAATTTTGACTTCGAAAATAAAGGATTTTCTTCATTACACAACTTCATCCCCCTTTTGACCCCTTCGGGGGTAGAATTTTGAAAAACGCTGAGACCCGTATTTATTATATTTCCATCGTCAGCCTAAACACAAAATTTGACGATCCTAGCTTCAAAACTGAGGGACTTTCATACAAACTTTCATCCCTTATTTCATCCCTTTAGGGATATAATTTTCAAAAATCCTTCCTTAGTGGATGCCTACACTGTATAAGGTATCTGTGTGAAAAATTTCAAGTCTCTAGGTCCAGCGGTTTGGGCTGTGCGTTGATAGATCAGTAAGTCAGTCAGTCAGTCAGTCATTCAGTCATTCAGTTTACGATTTTATATATTAAGATTGTCATAAATAAATTAACTTATTTCTTTCCTAATCGTTATCAATCAATCATAAATTTGTTGTATTTTATTAATGATTTCTATGATGGGTTGGGTGAAGATTGTTTAACAAATAGGACAAGACTAAGTAAGAATAAACAATACGGACTGTAAATTTTTCAATCAAAACTGTAAATTAAGTGTAAATCGCATACATTTTTATTTGGTTTGGTTTTTTGGATTTTTTATTTAATGGACACTTAGACAAATACTGTCTTAATCCGAATAACATCACAAGAAAAGTTAACTATGCGCAAATCATTTTGGTATTACGTTTTTGTATAGAAAGTTCACTGTTCGTCGGCCTCTTAATTGCCATAAAAAAGTAACTACTTACTTACCTTTGAAGACAAATGACGACCGACATAGTTAAATAAAAGTGTTCAACACTGAAATTTTAAATGAGGGTTTTTTACAATGACAAAAAACTGTAGGCTTGATAGATAGCATTGATAAAAATGGGTGTCAATGTGAATTTTTTACTAAGCTTCAAAGCAACACCATCTAGTGGATCAAATAGTTACTATTTTTAGGCTTCTAGGAGTATCAACACCATCTAGTGAGGCAAATAGTTATTTTGTAATTTTTTTTAATGTCACTTTGAAAAGCCCTCATTGAAAAATCCTTTTTTCAAATAAACTTAGAAATTAAGTTTTTTTGAATTGTCTATATTTTCTTACCACCCTTCGAGCAGCGACGGCTTCGAGAAGCCCGTCTTACTCTAAGTTACCACCCATTCGAGACTTTTTAAGCTGACAAGAAGAATGTCACTGCAATCAATACTTCTGTGTTGGTGTAGATAGTAGTGTGATGTGAATGAAATATTATAGAAAGGAATATAATTACATATATTAATTATACAATAATTATAGTGAATTAAGTATAACCTATTTTAACCAACCCATTTATTCGCCTCTAAAGGTATACTTATTGTATTTCTGAGAAAACAAAACAGCTTTTCCAATCCCTTCGCTACCATGTTAGTTTAACTAACAATTTTTATTACTTCTACAGCGTAAAATAATGTTTGTCTACGTATCGATTCGCGTTTTTGACATTAAAACCAACGTGGTAGAGTAGAAAATACTTTGGATCAGTCTGGCTTTGAGGCGTTATGCTTCAAAGCCAATCTCGATGTTCAAATATTTGTCTATACTTGTTTGGTTTGTAAGTGCGAATGGTGTTTAGATGTTTACCGAGCCGCTGAACTTGTGTGTTCGCTCCGTGGAACTGGCAAGTCCGTAATTATTACTAATGAACAGTTGACATCGATTCACTTTTTCTAAGAATAAAATCTTGACCCTTATTAAAAACAAATATTTCTTTAAAAAAAAAATTCTCACAAATATAAACGATACTATCACGATGACTGACGCGATTAAATAAAAAAAAACCGGTCAAGAGCGAGTCGGACTCGCGCACCGAGGGTTCCGTACCATCATAAATATAAATATTTGGATATGTTACTGTAGAACAGTCTTTCAAAAGTAGGATAGACGGGGGACAGGCAAAAAGGTGGATGGGCGACCAGGCGGACAGGTGGCAGGTGGAAGGGCAAATAGGCGGACAGTTAATTTACAAATCTTAACCACAGCTGCTTGTGGTGACTGAAAAACGAGTGGCTGACACTCCACATTGCAAACTGTTTATATTCATTGATGTAGGTACTATGGGCAACAGCGTCGCTTAACCAGTTTGCAACAAAATTCGTTTGGGCGCGTATCACCCCTGCCTGCACGAACTAAAAGTATGTGACGGCGGGCGTGGCGTGCAAGCGATTTTAACCTTAGCAGTGGTTAAGCGACACTGTTGCCCATGGTACATTTGACTTTCGCTTTTTTTTTTTTTTTAATTATAATGGGTTTGCTCTTGACCCTAGTCTAGCCCGAAAGTATAGACGGGGTCTACGATGGAGCGAGCTTGCCCAGAAGGTGCCTATTCACTCTGGCCTTGAAAAGAGTCAGGTTGTATGTGCTCGGAAACACAGACGCCGGCACGGAATTCCATTCCTTGGCTGTGCGCATTATAAACGATGATGAGTAGCGTTTAGTACGCATAGGAAGTATATCAACCAAGAACGGATGGTAGCCTGCAGTGCGTCTGGATGTCCGATGGAAGAAAGGAGAAGGTGGAATGAGCTCATGCAGCTCTTGAGCACACTCGCCGAAGTACAATCTATAGAAGACCGATAGGCAAGCAACGTTACGGCGGTGAGCCAAGCTGTGAAGCTTAGCTGATACCAGTTTTCAGTCGCCTATTAATCTCTTGGCTCTGCGTTCCACCGAGTCTAGTGCAGCAAGTTGATATTTCGCCGAGCCGTCCCAAAGGTGGCTGCAGTACTCCATGCAAGATCGCTTCCACTTCAGCTTCCGCTTCCTCGTCCACTTACACTTACCGTCACCGAAACCGTCAATCTTTTTATTTATCTATACATCGCCATCCTCCGTCCCAGTCCCTCCTCCCCTTCCCTTTCCCCTTATAATTTTTAATCGTCACCGTCAGCCTAAACACAAAATTTGAACATCCTACCTTTGAAACTAAGAGACTTCCATACAAACTTTCATCCCTTATTTCATCCCCTTAGGTGAAATTTCCAAAATCCTGTCTTAGTGCTTTCCTACACCATGAAAGGTATCTACCCTCCGGTGTCTTTAATTTCAGCCGTTATCTAGGCACTATCTAGGCACATCCCAACAATCAATCACCAATCAATCTCCATTCAATCACCAATCACCAATCAATCAATCAATTTAGAGTTTTATGTGTTTAGATTTTATTTATTACTAGCGAACCGCTTTCGCTTCGCTTCGGTTCCTTCCTTTTTTTGCCAATTTCGACCTTCCAACAACACCCGAAAAGAAAACAAATGCCATCCAGTCATCACCTCCCTTGGTCCGCAAGTCTGTTTCCATCCCGTTCGAGTCCCGTAATCGGTGTGAAAAACCCGCTGATGGTTAAAATTTACTCATAAGTGATCGATTAACGATTGGTCTGCTGGAATGCACTCTGTATACTCTTTGACCCCCCTGTCACGTGGCGTGACGTGACATACCGCCATGTTGCGGAAATATTTAAAGCCAATTTTATTCCTTTTTAATTATTTTTAAAAGTAATTAACTGTAACAATATTTGAAAGGGTCTAATTAATTAAAAATAATAAATATTTATATTTTAAAAATAATTAGTGGCGCTATTATCACAAAAGTTAATAAGAAGTTAAACTATGACCGCGCATACCGTTGTTTCACTCGATGATAAAATTACGTATTTTAATGACAATATTTTTTATGATTTAATTACAAATGTACAGTTTTCAGATTTTTTCCTGTAAGTGTAGTTTATGACGCTATTACTTGCCAAATTTCATAGTTCTAGGTCAACGGGAAGTACCCTATGAATTTTGATTCCTTTGAAAGTATCGAAAATGCGTTTTTTGCGCCCTAAACGGCAGTATCTTTTTTTCACGTTAATTTAGAAGTTTGATTTTTTTACAGCTTCAAGGGCCCGTAGACCTTAGTATATAGTTTAAATTTCAACTCGATACCTCCACGCGTTCTCGAGATAAAGGGTCTTGACAGACAGACGGACGGACAGACAGACAGACGGACAACAAAGTGATCCTATAAGGGTTCCGTTTTTTCCTTTTGAGGTACGGAACCCTAAAAATGAGGAATCTGGCAAGCGCAAGATTCATTCAACCGTCCAAATCGGAATTCTAATAAAAGCAAAACTCCACCGGAGCACAGGTAGACGTGGGCAGACAGAATTATTCAATAATTTGAAATAAGAACACGTTTATTTCTTTTTATATCCGTTTTAAGCGCATTCTGTTTAGTTTTGTTTTTGTGAGTGGTCGCTGGATGCGGGTCTTTCATCCGGGCTCTACACAATACTGCCACTCAAAAACTGTTCATTGTATTTTAATTTGACCTTTTCGGCGATAATTTATGGGAAACTTTTTTTGTCGAGGGGAACGTTTACTCAGGCTATTATTGCCGAGATTATTTTCATTTCTTTTGTGATCGAATCGAACGTTGTGAGATCTTTGGAACGGTTGACAGAAAATAATAGTTAAGCTAAAAACCAATGTGCATTAAACTTTTAACAGTAACATATCATGGTAGTGGTCATAATCGCAAATGCATTTAAATAAGTTAATTTGGAATTTATTTTAAATAATAATTTAAACGTTGTAATAAAACACTTACCTATTACGTGTCGGGGGAGACCGAAAATAACACGCGGTTCGCATTAGCGGCCGCAGATAAAACCGAGATAACACTGAATAAAACAAATAATTAAACCCGCCCGTAACATATTGACGGAGATAAAATAAAATGCCACGATGAATTGTATCTGCGGTCGTAGGGCTGGCGCGTTCACATAATTTATTTCTCGTTTTTAATTGTTCGCTTAAATTGATGTTAATAAGAGGTCAGTTTTATGCCTAATTTAATTAATTTAATACAGTACAATACTGTATAATAATACGATCTCATTTAATCACTAAATAAATATGCAGATAATAGTACGAATTTATTGTTCACTAACCTCCGCCCGCGACTTCGTCCGCGTGGACAGTTACAGTAGAAAAATAAGGTGACCTGTTCAAATGACCTCCTTTTTTAGGTATGAAAGCTGACACCACAGCAGTCTTATAATACTGTGCTTTACTACGGTCAGTTCAAGCCGTTTCCGTGGTTCTAACCACCCGCATTAGATAAAACATGGCTTTAGATTTTAATTTGAACCCCAAGCTATCAAACTGTAAAAAGCCCATTAAATCCGTTCAGCGGAGTTTGCGTGATGTGCGGGACAAACATAATTTTTTGGAATATCTTCAACGTACAGATACGGCTTTTTAACAGTTTTATTTATTTTTACAAAAAATATTGTTCAAATGGGATAGTCTCTAATTTAATTGATATCATTAGCCTAATCACTTCAATGAAACCAAATTATTTTAAGTAAGTTCTAAAAGCGTGCCAAATGTCAACATCGTTATTGTGCAAGGAAAGTCAATCAAAAATAATTATAAAGGTGTATGCACACAGGCGCGGGTGACATCATGCATACATAGGGTACCTCACACGAGCGCGCCCGCCTCAGGCGGCTACTGTCAGAGTATCGTTTTGCTTTTGCCTTCCAAATACATTAGTCTGTAACTTTCAATTTGCTTTTTATTATCCGACCATCGGAACACTTGAACATAAATAAATAATTGCCTGAGTCGGTTCACACTCTTAACTGCTTTTTTATAACGTTGAATTCTAGATAATTATTTAGTCAAGTTTATTTATTGGCCTTAAGCTTTTTTATCAAGATCTTTTTAATGCGAGTTTTTATAACTCCGGGGAGAACAATAAATCACTTCACTTACAATGAAACACGCCGGTCACGACGTTCTTTAATTACACGTGCTATTGTTAAATGACATTTAAATGAAATTGGGTACGTAACGAGGTAGTGAAGACATATTTTCAGTTACTGACAGTAAGTGCTTTTCTGTTTAAAAATTTAACGCTGTTTTTTTCTAATTGTAGAATGGAGATAAAAGTGGCTTTCTAGCAAACAAAATATGTCGCTTTCTTTTTGTAAATGTTGATTCGCAAATTGTAAGACAAGTCGGGTTTACGTGCGGTTAGCAGAGGCCATTACGTTATTAAGTGCGATCAAGCATCACAGCGAGAGACATCGGTGTCGAGGCGCGCAACCGCAGCCTTCTCCCGGTGGTTACATTCACTAAATTCCCGGGCACATTTTTCCCGAGCCCGATTGTCCGCAGCTCCATTTACAACGTCTACACGCCGCGCCAGTTCCTTTTACGCTTTTATTTACGCTCCTTTTATTATTTTTAAAGTCCGTTTGTTCCTCGCGCCGGCTCCGAGCGGCGGTTATTTATTTTTTGCCGTCGGCCTCCCGACGACCGTGTGTTGTTGTGTCCCTTGCTTTATTTTTATTTTCGTGCTTCTTATTATGAAGTTAGTATTTTTTACTTTATTATTACATGCTCGCGTGTTCACGATGCTTTATTTTTATGTTAAGAGGCGAGCGGTCGACGTTGTTTTTTATTAATCGAGCCTCACACCGAATTATGGTCATTAAAGGATAATTTGTATTATGGTAATTTGGGATGCGTGTAATTTTTGTTTCGTGATAAGAATGTTTTTATACCGACACTGAGATTGATGAGATCTTATGTATTTATTCTAAATGTATGCGCTTAATTGTACGAATGTTTGTGAACACCATTTTAAAACGGTACAGTTCAGAATTTTGCCAAAACAGCACATTTTACATGAGCAATAACCCACGAAATTGCAATATGCCTTAATCTGTTTTACTAACTTTTTTATTGTCCCTTTGTTCGCAGGGACCACCACAACCGGGGCAGCCCATCAAATTCACAGTGGGTGAATCGTGTGATCGGATTAAAGAGGAATTCAATTTCCTTCAAGCACAATATCATAAGTAAGTACTCTCTTCGTTTGTTTTGTTTCTTTCTCTTACTCTATGTGTTTGTTATCTTACACAAATTTTTCTTTAGTGATTGTTATCAAAAGAACTGAGGGATTGTTGTTCAAAAAATAATCTGCCTCTTACACTATGTTGAGCACCGACAAAATCCTAATAGTGACAGTAAATCTCTGACATGATATAAAGGGTCTAAAGATCATCCAGGATCGTACCTGTCCTTGGGAATCAGCGAAATAATCCTCTACCTGGCCCTTTGAGAGATCAGCTCTTTTTATATTTCCCAAGCCTTTGACCTTCTTTTGTTATCTGTGAAAAAAGCAGCTATCAGCTTTTATTTGGTGTTTGGTTGGTATTAGCGATTCCAGAAATTTTATGATCCGAGCGGAAAAAGGATCGTTGGTCTTGAAATAATCTTATTATAAACATATTTTGTCCGATTTGAAGTATAATATTGTGCATTTTGAGTTGTGATTTATTTCTGAATAAATTGCTAAATGTAAGCGTTCAAGCTTTCTTTGATCCGATCAAGAAGTTAAAATTTGTTCATGTGCATTTTTAGAAGATAATTTAATAACAAAGCTATGCTTATAAAAGATAGGCTAGCTAGGCATGCATTTTAATATAATAAACTAAGTGTAAGGAAACTTTTACACGGCAAGTCAAAACTCCGAAAAGCCCCGGAAAATGTGAAAAGAACCCTTTTGAGTAACATCCTGTTATTAAACTTGAGTACGCTTTGATATCATAATCTCGAAAGGAAACTGAATAGTCTAAAGCGATAAAAATCTATAACAACAAGTCTG
Source organism: Agriphila geniculea (assembly GCA_943789525.1). Classification (NCBI taxonomy): domain Eukaryota; kingdom Metazoa; phylum Arthropoda; class Insecta; order Lepidoptera; family Crambidae; genus Agriphila; species Agriphila geniculea. The sequence continues at coordinate 14,871,541 of OX038887.1, read as the reverse complement.
ACCTACTCAGACGATAACCGCTATAACAGGTTGTTTGTTATAAACCCCTTATCTTTATTAATATTACAAGTGCTCCTTAAATAGAACGTCAAGTGCGTGGGATATTTGGTTACTGACTCAGTACACACATACTAATCATATTTAAGTAATTATATGCTATAAGCACTGTCGCAGTCTTCCAACAAGACTTTTTAAACACACATATGGTACGCTAGTACTATTATCTATTCTGTGCTTAGGTCAGCCTTACTTAATTGCTCGAATCATAGTCACAGATTGTCTGTTTTTTGTTTCAGCTTAAAATTAGAATGTGAAAAACTGGCTAGTGAAAAAATTGAAATACAAAGGCATTATGTTATGGTGAGTAACATTTTCATCTACCTACATAAACGTTAGGGTTACTGTCAATTTATTAAAAGAACGATTGAGGGATCGACTAATTTAATGGGCGAATAGAGATGTTTGTCAAATGTCAGAGTCATTGTGGCGTGTTAAATCAATAAAAGATATCCGTTTGTTCGACGCCCGTATGTTGGCTATCATTATGTCGACTACAATCTGCCCCATTAGATTGACCCCTCATTGTCGGGCGATGAGATTTAGAGCCGAATGTAAAGCTGAAGACCATTCACCGAACTATTTAAACTGTTGATACAGTATTCTGAGCAGGCTTAGTTACAATAACGAGCGCGCATTTGTCAGCGTAATGTATAGTGTATTTTGGCATGCTTTAATCCCTGAATGTTCAGCCCATCCAGATATGAATCACGATTAAGTGTTGCCAAATCGTTCGCAATTTATTTTAATACGCTCGGGAGGAAATTTTCTCTGAGAATTTTTATGTGTCGGAAACACTTCTGGCGCACTTCCAAACTGCGCTGCTGCGGATGTTTGGTCACTCGCCTCCTATAATTTGAGGAAGCCAATCTGTGCCAAAAGCTTTCCGTGTCACACTCTCCGCGCGCTCGTTTAACCATATTATATAGTAATCGATTCGACTAATGCGTGTCGTTTGTGTTTCAGTACTATGAAATGTCGTATGGACTTAATGTGGAAATGCACAAGCAGGTATGTTCGCAATTTTTTTTACTGTTGTACAATTATTTAAATTAGAACTTAAGTTGATTGACTGCTGTGACCTTTGAATAGAATTAACGTGTCCACATTCCAACTAGCGCAACAACATTTCAAAAACGTCGCTGCCTTATCTAATGTTCTATTAGTTGAACGAATTATCGTATAAAGTAAAAAACGTGTTATTCGGTCGTGCTCTTTTTTTATTAAAGTTGTTTGACATCGCAGCTCCAGGGGCCAACAACGGCGTGTTTACGCTTTGATTTTAATTTCCTCGCATTTTCCTCAAAAGTTGTTTGTAATAACGTAAATTTCTCGATGTCGTTCCACCTTTCGGTCACGCACCCCAGAGGAAAATAATAATTTGTCTAACAATTGCAGCGGTGGCGTGGTTGAGTAATGTTGTGATGGTGCTTATTTCAATACATTATGATGGAAATATTGCTGGGGAGAACAGCTTTGAACAACTCCCCTAAATAATGCGTGCGACTAAAACGGAGACTATATCCCTGTGAGTTACAGGCGCTTAGTAGGAATCACAAGAGGGGTGGATTTGTAGGGATGCCTGCTGTCAACTTAAACTCATTTCAGTACATTGATGTAATATTTTTCATTATTAAAACCGTTATTTCTCTTTAACAATTCAATATTCGTTTTCATAATGAAAAATGTTATACACAAGTTCTGGTAGGTAATTGTCTGATCTAACTTCACAAGGACTTCATTTATTTATATAAAATAAATAGATTTTTGTAAATACAGTGAAGTATTAGGATTTGATGTTAATGTACTTTTTTGACAACCCTCACCACAGTTGAACAATGGATATCACGACGAATAGATATTATACACCGGGGGCTCCACCGGAGGGTTGATCCGCGGGGGTTCGCCGGTAATCTGTTGATTTTACGCTCGCCGACCCGCTCGCAACGCTCGCTCGAACCCCACTTTTAATAATAGCACGGCTTTAACACGTCCTCAAAATGGAACTAAAATCAATTTAAAACGCTGCGAGACGTTCTAATAAGAAACACTCATTCGTTTCACACATCAATAATTTCTCACGTGGATTTTTAATACGGAACATGTGTTTATGTTCCTTGATCGTTTATTAATTCCACTCGAACGTGTCGCTCCATGGTTGGTCCAGTGTGTAGTAATTATTTAATTTTACTTTCGAAAAATATGAATTCTTGGCGTGTCCACCTAACGTATAAAATGATGAACCCTCATGGGAGATAGTTTGGAAGTCCTCTTATAATATCGCAAAGCCGACGACGGCGAGGAGCAATATTTGTTTAGGGTCTGGCAAACTAGCAACGAGGGTGATTAGATAGGGTCGTATTGTTTGCCACTGCGGCGGACAGATGGCGACCCGACGGCTCAATGCTTGAATGCGCTATTTAGCGTACACTGCCGCGCTTCATTGTAATGGATTATTACATTAGCACTTAACACGCTCAGTCGGGCGGGAACCAGAATACTGCCCCTCCGGCATTTGCTCATGCGAGCATGCTACAGTGTGGAACAACAAGTAATGTTTTTACATTTTTTATTTCCACTATCATGCACATTTCGCGTTCAACGCTGCGTGACAATCACCTCGGCTTTAATCGCTTAATGAAATGAGATCTAAATATTTTTTTTGGGGTGGAAAATTGAGATTTTATTTTCCTTAACTTAAATTGCCATTGAACTTGTAACGTCTGAAGGTCGTGTTCTATGTTTTGTTATTATTAAACTAACGTTTTTAGCTCGACCGAGTTGTCGTTATAGAGTCGATTTTGTCGCGTCCGGCCGGCCGGTGCGTCGTCGCCGTGTCGTGACCGCGTCGAACGCGTGTTTTCCGCTCTTTCTGACGACGACTAATTGCTTAGATTTTCTTTTGTTAGTCTCGGGGCCAGACTGTAGTGAGACCGTGTCCAATCACACCTACTTACGCCGTGAATTGATTGTTTCGTCTTTGTGTTGCTGTATCGACACGGAGACTTATTGTTCTGAGCTTCGAGCCATTATTCACGCCCGGGCTGACTTTCACGCTGCCGATTATATTGCAACGGTTTCCGTATTTAGAGTTGGGCTATGACGCGGTCGGTTATCTACGCGGTGATCGTAATTAAATGTTCGATGATAAACGTTGATAAAACGAGTCAACAGCGGTTGAAGAGCAATAAATTTATAACGGTGGAGTGCTTTCATGGAGTGTCACGAATGTCGAGAGACAATAGGGTTGAGTCGAGCGACCGCGGATGTCGATATAATACATTTTGCCGTTCGCCGCACCCCTGCGCCACCCTCGTTGCCACTCGCTCGTTATAAAATATCAATGACGCGGCATCGAGCTTCGTTGAAAATATACACCGTATTATTTGTTTGTGACTTGGATGTTTTACTGTTATTGCTCGAGTTGGGTAAACGATACGTACATATTGTCAACGTTTTGAAGGCATCGCTGGCGCCGCGCTATACGTAGGTATTTGATTTGAGCTTCAAAGAAATACCGTCAAGATAATATCTAAAAAAGGGTTTCTTTTTTAAGGATGCGTGTGTTGACATTTCCGTTAAAGTGTTTCTTCTGTAATGTAATGGTATCACGTACACACCAATTAGAATAATAGTGGGGTAGAGAAAAAAAGACTGGCACTTTCCTCGGCGGAGCGCGGCCGTATAATTTAATCATTTAGGGGTTATTGCGATTCCGTGCACGAGGCGCGCCGCCCCCGATGCGTCTCAAATTATTCATACGCACGCATACCAGTGTGAGAGGTTTTGAGGATAACCTCCCCGTAAAACCGATAGACAGTGACAATTTGCTTTAACATTTTGAACAATTGAAGTGAGCCATAATTGTTATTTCATTAATTCTTTGTAAATTTTAGTATTGATAAGCTCATTTTGGCATGCCATTAAAATGTTAAAAAAAATGTATATTTCTAAATTTTTTTATTTTTTTTTATTTTATTTATTAGGAAACTCAACAGCTTCTTTGCTACAATCATGCTTAAAATATAACCTTAAAAATTACACTTAGCCAATAACAGAGTTTCACCGCATGTTTTAAAAACTGTTTAAAAGAGAAATGAGGTAGGATATAATTAAAAAAAGGAGACTAATATACAAACTGAATTAGGCAAGAAGTATGGTTGGCAGAATTCATACATTTTAAATTTTTAAGTTATAATTATAAACATAAACAGAGACAAATTTATATACGAAATTAGAAAGATAATGATAATTATCTTTCTTATTTTGTAATACTAAGTAACATTCATTCGTGATTTCGTATTTAATCTTTGAGTTTCAATGATCTTATTAAGCTCTTCAAAACAAAACGTGATAAAACTCGGAATATTGTTTCCTTATTTCAATATCATAACAATCTTTCAACTAGATTCATTCAACAAGAGTAAACATCAATACTTGAAGTTTGATGTCTCAACGTATCGTGATAAATGATTGATTTTTAATTATCTTATGAAAATATGAATCCAGCGCGGCGCGGGTGGGGCACTCATGCGGGCGCCACGCAACCCTCGGGCGCTCATTGATAAAAACAGTGCACGTGCCGACCCGCCTTTATAATGAAACGAGGGGATTTGTGCCATGTCCATAATCCTGTTTGTTTTCCCTATCATTGGCCCTGCCACTTTTATAAGGGATTATGTCCCAACAGAGGAAAAAATAACTTTATCATGAAGTCGTTTCGAATATTCACATTGCTATCTTTTTTTATTATTTTAATCGTCTTACAGACTAATTTGTAATTTAGTAAGCTGATTAAGTTTAATTCCAACAGATTATTTTAATCCGTCACTTCTTAACATGTTAGTTAATTACTAAATATAATTGTCAAACGATATTACGTAGGTACCAACATAAAATGTTGTTACTGTTATGTATTGCGATGTGTAACACAGATACAACAAACAATATCGACTAATTGCTACAGCTACAATGTTGACTGTATAAGTTGTTTATTCGAAATTCAACAGTGCATAATGTTGCATTGTTAAGGGGGCGGGCGTGGAGCCTTATCAAATTATGAGTGTTGAGCGTTCGCATGCAGGTAGTCGTTAAGGTCCCTGCACAAGCGCTATCTGGTGGATCTACAACCTTGTGAATTGTCGTAACGAACGCTCGCTCGGCCGCGCCCGTTTAAAAGCGAAATTATCTCTCCATCGGAGGGCGGGCGGCGCGGCGTCGTCGTGCGGCAGATGGTGCTCGCAATAAAACCGCTAAACGCGATATCGCCGCTGCCCCTCGGCTTTATTATTTGATCGGGGAGCCAAATTAAAGGATTTGCCGTAACCCCTCGCATGCGACCCTCGCCCGTCAACAATCACCTCTGTATTAAGTCTAATTGTGTTTTCGAATTCAGCCCCTGCGATGTTGGGGATGTGAAAAAATGGGGCTCACTCGCCCTAAGCTTTATTAAATTCAGTATACAGCGTGTTCTAGAGTTGTTAGAATTTGTATTTTTCTTTTAAAATTAGTTTTTGGCACATCACATGTAATGTTTAGCTTGGTTCTCGGTTTGAACAATAAAATTCGTCATGAAAAACATAATTCCAAAAGTTATAGTTTCTACTTCGCACAGAAGCGTGTCAATCGGATTTGAGTGAACGCGCGCTCGGTATGTAACTTTGATATTTTATTCGACGCGGTATTTCCCTGACATGATACGATCTGTTAAGCTTTACGAAACGTTTTATTAGTGACGTCCGCGTCGGGCAATTTAACGATTCAATGTTCGTGCGCGTTAAGTTATCCCGTGTAATGTGGCCGTGAGCACTCGTGACTAATAAACACAGTTTTATTGCGTGCCTAAACCACGTAATGAAACGGCGTAATGATATGCGGTACGAGCTCGCTATCTCTCATTCTATTCACAATAATAAAGTCTAATTTCGCGTCTTTGTTATACGATACACCGATATTTTATTACATTTCATTAGGCATTGAATGACTAATACATTTTGTGTCACTCGTAAATTGATTTTATAATGAATGACACAATAACACTGTGTGAGACAGGTCCTTTTTATCTTTAAAATTGTATAAAGAAGAACAATTTTATAGTTTAACCACGCTTCAAGATAAACCGTTACTCTATTTATTTATTACTAGCTTCCGCCCGCGACTTCGACCGCGTGGACATTCGGAAATTCCCTAGAGAACCTTTGACCGGGATAAAAAGTATCCTATGTTTTAATCCAGGCTATAAACTATCTGTGTGTCAAATTTCATCCGATTTTTGTTCTGTCGTTTTTGCGTGATTGAGGATCAAACATCCAAACCCACAAAATTTCACATTTATAATATTAGATCTCACTTAAATTATGTTTTACATTCAGAAGACATCATTAGAATTCCGTGTTTCTTGATTTCTTAATTCAAATTTTTCGGCTTAAAGTTTCAAGTACAGTAAAAATAAATGACGATATTTTTTTATGAAAAATTGTTAAATCAAATGTTTTATCTGTGTATAAACACTCTGTAGACAGGGCTGGCACCCACCGAGGCTATGCACTTAATGTTATTCTGCATGTAGTAGCTTATTTATCGGGCTGCTGCCGTCGGCGGCGCGAAACTAATTACACTGAATACGGCCCCGACCAGACCTTAATTGCACTGATTGAGACACGGATATTGATTTCGAAACAGTCAGTAGATGCGGGCCCTGGACACTCGTCCGTTCGCGTGAAACGGCGCTCATGAATAATGTACGCCTTGTCCGCTCCTTGACTCTTCGTTTAAAACAGACGATTTCTATTCGAGTCGTAAACTACACGCCTATGACTCATTCATTCTCCATTCGCAGTAATAGCCCGTAAAACTGCAGCTCGGATGGTGTAAGAATTTTAAAAAGCATCATAATTTGCATTGCTTTCGACTGAATTTTGTACGCGTTAGTGTGACACTAGATTAACATTTCTCGGTAAGCTATGAATAAATTTGAATATTTAGTTTCGTTATCAATATCGTGGGGTATTTTGTGTTGCAAACGGCGTCCTGTACAAAAAAGCCCCTTCGTAATAAAATATTAAATATTCTTTGTTGTTTTCTATAAAATGTTGTCGGGCGAACTCGGTTTAGCCCTATGCGTTAACATAGATAGTATCATTAAATCTCTCTGGGTCTGGCATTATAGCTAAAACGGTAACAGTTGTACGGCGGGTACTCTATACAAATAGAGTGAAACAATGCAAACAGGGTGAAGGGGTAAGCACAAATACGGAGGGTGACGACCCTCGCCGCTGTTTCTGAGGGTTGTCAAATTGTTATGATTTTATTGCGCAGACTTTTTCAATGGGCTTTATGTTTCTGTTAATCTTTATTAAAAACGCGGGTTTGTTTTGCTTTTAGCTTAAGTATACAATCAACCTATTTCAATGTTATGCCAATTATTAACGATTTAAGAAACTATTTAGAGATGGTTTTATCGTTATGGGAAAACCTCAGAATTTTTTAAACTTACTGAAATCTATTGTTGTAGTGTGTATATCTGTGACACATGGCAACCCTGACTTTAAGGATGTCGCCCCCAGCACCTGTCATTCGCCCCGAATCCAGGCACAGTTTGTCACCCATTGAAGTGCACTTTACGACTTACAAAGTAATATTGGAGAGAAAAGATGCCCCTAAACATGCTCAATGTTCTGTTATTAATTTACGGTCGCGCACTATTCATTCAGCTTAATGGAATGTGAGGATAAAAGCGGATCATACTATACTTGATATAAATTAAATATAGTGAGACAAAAGATAATTACTGTTCAGCTTTTACGAAAGGCATTACGAGCCGACAATAATGTCGGCGGCGCTCATATTATAATTATCGTTTTGAGATCTTTGTCATCGTCTTAACAACCGCCGCCATTCAGCCGGTTTATTGCTTGCGACATTTTGACGCCAGCTTGCTCAAGAATAAACCGTCAATCTATCTGTAGGGGAGCTGTTATTGTGTTCACGAGATATTAAACACTTGAGGGGTGCACAGACTCCAAATATCAAAAGATATTAATGCAAAATAATCGTGCATTCACAAACTGAAGAGCACAATAACGAATAGATTAAGTGTTGCATGTTCTATTGTACATATGAGCGCCGAGTGGCTTAATAGAGCTTTATTAGTATTAATGTTCGCTAGAATAGCGACCGGCCACATACAAATTGCGTATTTAAGCAGCACTATTTGATTCTCGGCTTTAATCGAATATTAATGGCACTCTATTTGCTAAACTGAACATAATTTTCTTTGACAAAAGTAGGTTTCCAGTTTCTGTATTCGGTTTGTATTCCGTATTATTAATGCACAGAAGTCAGAACTTACCGCAACCTATTATTTATATCTCCCACTGCGGTTAGATAAAGAACTAGTTTTGTTTGACATGAAGTACAAACGTTAGCCCTTAGTAAATTACTTGGGGGTTATTCTGGGAGACAGGCGTTCCCAGGTGCACCCGGCGATCGTTATCGGCTGAAACACGTCGCAGCCGTCCGATTCGCTAAACCAACTCGTCACACCCCGACACGATTTGAACATTGATTAGAATAGTAACTGGATGTTCGACTGCGCCACGTCTTAATTGATTACATTCTTTGCCGAAGACAATGAGCTTTCTAAATTGAGTGAACAGTATTCTTGTTGTTTTCGGTACGTGGTCTGTGTCTGTCTGATTAATGTTGGAGTCGTTGTTACATGTTATGTTTAGTATTGCAATGTCAGATTTATCTATTGTGTTTACAACTGATTCGTGACAGTTATAAATTATTTTATGTTGTTTTTTCATTGTTCCACTTTTGTTAATTTAAAAACTAAATTAAAACTGAGACTAATATTTGTATTAGCAATGACTGGCTAAGTGCATTTTTAACAGATTAGCATTATCAATTTCAAAAGTAATTATTCGTCATTAAGTACTGCTTAAATATTTTAGGTTAAATATTCATAGGTTCTAATTAGGAATGGGACTAATGGGAGCAGTTAATTCGGTGGATCACGAGCAGACAGATCCGGTTTAACGTAACGTGGGCGAGACCGCAACCCGCAAATGGACGGAACACCTTTGTCATGCGTCTTTTTCGCACTAAAGCTGTTATGTCGAATGACATAGTGTGCGACATTAATTCTAATCGTAGCTTATCCCTTTGATTGAACGAATAATTTTACTTACATTAACAACAGTTTAGTAACGATTTAGGTTAATAAGTAACGGAAATGATGATAGAATTGATATGATACCTCAGAATATTAATCTAACCTTTTATGAACAACGATACTTAGTTATAGACAGGACAAATTAGGGGCATTTCAAAATTATTTTGTATATTTGTAAATAAAAATTACGAGTAGGCTTCATTTGTGACCTTTAAAATTTAGTTTAATTAAAATCAGCAAGCTTAGATCTTTCGTAGTCTATCAATTAAAGCTAATTATTTACTACTTACTTAAATATGCAGTAAGTTACCAAAATTAACATAAAAGCAAATAAATACCTATGTATATTAAAAGCGATGTCTAAATAAGTTCATCGAGGAGTTCACGGAGGCGGGTGGGAGCGGCCGCGGTCGGCGGTCGGCCGCAACCGCAGCCGCGCGGCGACCACCGCCCGCCGCCGCACCCGCGCTGCCTCAAACACTGCGCTGTTTTGTTAAATTTCTACGCCACTTAGTAAGGCTACACGATAGTGCGACGACGCTAATTTCAACTCACTGCTTTTAAAGTTTAACACCGAGAACTTTACACAGCGTGAATTAGAATTCAGTTGGAAAAAATGATACGATCCTCTTGTTAGTAAAATATTTGAATTTGTAAATCGAAGCAAATGTTCATAAGCTACGGCGGCGTAGAGGGCTACGCAGTAAGTAATATGTTTTTTTTAGATTTTAGCATTCGCAATCCTTTTTTTCTACGCCACTTAGTACGGCTACACGATAGTGCGACAACGCCAATTTCAACTCACTGCTTTTTAACACCGAGAACTTTACACAGCGTGAATTAGAATTCAGTTGAAAACAATAATACGATCCTCTTGTTAGTAAAATACTTGGATTTGAAAATTGAAGCAAATTATCGTAAGCTACGGCGTAGTGTACTACGCAGTAATATGTCTTTTTAATTAAATTTACGATTTTTAGCATTCGCATTGCAATGCTATTTTTCTACGCCACTTGGCGCACTATCATGTAGACGTCGTCAATTTCAACTCACTGATTTTAAAGTTTAACACCGAGAACTTTACACAGAGTGAATTAGAATTCAGATGGAAATAAAAACGTGCTTTTTAAAAAAGTTATTTTTCCATTAAATTATTATTTTCTGCTTTTTAGTTAACGAGTTAAAACCAAAAATATACCATCTCCTTTCGGAGCACTCGCCAAGACGATTCAAACGAGCCCAAACTCGATAGGGTTGCATGGTTTTATTAAAGAGTTCATATGACTTTCGTCCAGCTCCATCATCAGACCCTGGATACTATTTCCCAACAGAGTACTCGTCAAGACGATTCAAACGAGCCCAAACTCGATAGAGTAGCGTGGTTCTATTACAGAGTTCTATTGGCCTTCTTCCGGCTCCATCATCAGACCCTGGAAACTATTTCCCAACAAAGTTCTCGTCAAGACGATTCAAAAGAGCCCAAACTCGATGGGGTTGCATGGTTTTATTACAGAGTTCCAGTGGCCTTCTTCCGTGTCCATTATCAGACCCTGGAAACTATTTCCCAACAAAGTACTCGTCAAGACGATTCAAAAGAGCTCAAAGTCGATGGGGTTGCATGGTTTTATTATAGAGTACCTGTGGCCTTCTTGTGGCTCCATCATCAGACCCTTGACCACTATTTCCCAATAGAGTACTCGTCATGACGATTCAAACGAGCCCAAACTCGATGGGGTTGCACGGTTTCAACATTGAGTTCCTATGGCATGGCCGTCCGGATTCATCATCAGACCCTGAACCTCGTCTCCCATCAGAGTACTCGACAAGACGATTCTAACGAGGCCAAACAATGGGGTTGTATGGTTTCAACATAGAGTTTCTGTGGCCTTCTTCCGGCTCCATCATCAGATCAGCTCAATGACACCATAATATTGCATTGCCATCTAGTTCTGACCTATGTTTAAAGTTTCATTTCTCTAGCGGATCGGTAAACTAGTATAAAATTGTTTGCAAAATTTGTGGACACACAAACAAACAAACGAGAAAGCAACCTAATAAAAATGTGTTAAAAAATTATATAATCCTCTTATTTGTAAAATACTCGGATTTGCAAATTGAAGCAAATGCTCATAAGCTACGTAATAAGTAATGTCTTTTTAAATTTAAAATTTTAGCATTCGCAATGCTATTTTTCTACGCCACTTAGTACGACAACGATACGATAGTGCGACAACGCCAATTCTCTGCGTTTAAAGTTTAACACCGAGAACTTTACACAGAGTGAATTAGAATTCAGTTGGAAAAATAATATGGTCCTCTTATTTGTAAAATGCTCGGATTTGCAAATTGAAGCAAAAGTTCAAAAGCTACGGCGTAGCTTGCATAGCTGCTACGGCGCAGCGTGCTACGCATTAATATTACTATTTTTTGAATTTGAGATTTTAGCATTTTTTCTACGCCACTTAGTAAGGCTACAAGATAGAGCGACGACGTCAATTTCAACTCACTGCTTTTAAAGTTTAACACCGAGAACTTTACACAACGTGAACTAGAATTCAGATGGAAACAATAATACGATCCTCTGGTTTGTAAAATACTTGGATTTGCAATTAAAGCAAATTTAGCTACGGCGTAGCTGCTACGGCGTAGCGTGCTACGCAATAATATTAGTATTTTTTAGAGATTATAGCATTTACAATGTTTATATAATACTAGAGACCCGCCCTCGCTTCGCTTTGGTGAAAACTATAGATTTTGTACTAACATAAATTTTTGTTACTACCTTTAAAAACCTTTAGATCATGCTAAAATAAACCTAACCTATATAAAACCAAACTAACTAACCTATTTTCCAAATTGCCATATTAAGCTATCTTACTCGCTGATAAGGTAGCTTTCTATAGGTGAAAGAATTTTTAAAATCGGATTATTAGTTTTTGACTTTATCCATTAAAAACAACTGCTTTTAACGAAATTATATTTTTACACATATTTCCTGAGTGCCTTTGCCTGAGACAATGATCTGGTGGAGAGTCAATTTTCTCTTAGATTATTTAATATTAAATATTTTAGTTTTTGTTTTAATTCCATCCACCCTTATAATACGTAAAATGAAAATGTGTCTGTTAGGCGAAGAAAGATCTTTAGCAAATATTACCACATCGTCATTCAAGGGTTCAAGTTTGTTTGTAGACACAAAAGATTCATTCATAACCCTTTTAGCATAACAAAGCGTATAAAATAGCGCTGTAAATTTTCAACGCTGCATCTAACAAATTAAACAATATTTAGGCGGTACGTATGGGCTCAGAGCAGCAAACGCTCGCTACGCTCAGAGCGCTCACAATAAGCATGGGCGCACAAACAAGCTGCGTAAACATAGACTGTGTAAACTCCGACCCTGCGCTCGTTCCCGCTGCGCACACGACCGTCGCAGTGTCTACAAAGCCTTATATCCACCCGCTGTTCGATATTTAATTCCTTATTTGTACTGGCTCACTCGGCGGGAGTGCACGGATTATGAGCCTCTTATTAAATCCCTCATGCTGATCAAACAAGTGCCACTGCACATAATGCGATAGAAAATAATAAAATTATGAAGCTAATACAATACAACTAAACCATATACGTAAAACAAAGTACAGACAATTCTATACAATTACCGATTAATTAATACTGTCGGTAAAGTCAAACTTTTTATGCTTCATTTCAGACATTGTGATTAATAATCAAGCACAATTTGGTATGCTAATGTCAGTTTGCGCAACAAGACTAATTTGCCACGCAAGGCAAATAGATCTTCACGTTTAGCGTTCCATTAATTCTTGATGCAATATTTAGATACTTAATGAGCGCCATACTTGTCTAAATTAAGACAAATACATTTGAGTGCCGGTTTTGCGTGCAATCATTAGTTGACTATGTTCGAAATCTTAAAAGAACATAATTTTATGTGTGAGAAATGAGGAAACTTACATGGTTTTTGTTAAACAAATTCGTTACCATGTCCGTCAGTCGCGATGCTGAGGATTTGCTTGCGTTGCAGTGGACACAACGAGACTGCAAACAGAGCACAGCAAACGGTCTCTGCAAATAAGCATGGGTTCTAGGCTGTACGTTTTGTGCGCCTTTCCTGTGTGTCAAATAGGCAGATTGAGATGTCTTTTATATCATCTACAGGAGGACGAATACTTAACCCCACAACTTGTAAAAACCTGTGTAAGTACTTGTACAATAAAATTTGTATATGTTCACCCCTGTTTAGGTTTTCTTTCTTCTAGTTACTGAGATTCTTTTCTGTTTATCTTAAGAGGTGAAATTCTTACGGGTTTATTAAACTTATAAGTGCAGCTCTATTGTAATGTTTGTTGAATACACTCTCTAAATAAAAGTGACAATCACTCAAACAAGATTTTCATCATACCACATGTTTCCTATCAAACAAAATAGCTTTATCACTGAGTACCGACTATATTGATCGAACAAAAATAACACCAGTGTACTTATTTCTATCGCCTTCGGATTTTCGTTATCAGTCCAATCAATTTCAGTGCCAAATCCGTGATAAACTGACTCGCTATCATGTCAGCAAAAAGCAAAACGGTGGATCAAAAAAATCATAATGTATATGAGAGATTGGGTGTAGATAAATAATATTTTTACGATTAAACGCATATCGCAGGCTTAATGTTGTTATTCCAAATAACCTGCTGATATGAGGCGTGATAATAACATGCTATAGCATGCGGATAATCGCCGTTTCGAAATTAAAAATAATGGGCACGCAGCGAAGCGAGAATAATTTGATGCGTACACGAATGTTAAAATGATTCCATTCGGAAACCTTTTGGTTTACGTGTGAAACGGAACTTCGTAACTACACGAATTACGACGAGTGTATTAATGGCGCTAATTACTGCGCTATAATGGTGCCAAACAGAGCTGATGGTTATGTTAACGTGCGGCATTGTGCGGCGAGCCGGCGCGCCCGCTGAGTCATTACAGGCTCCTCGTTAATGCCGGCAAAAAAGCCCGCTATGATTGATTCATCCATAGAAACGCCTGTGAAACTATCCAACGTCTACAAATTGGTCAATTCATGTACGAGAAACTTGTTTGTGTTTTATTATCACGTAAGCGCCGAGGTTTCTCCTCACGCTGAGTGCTGAATGAATGTTGAAATAAATTTTGTTTACTTATTTATTATAAGCGCATAGATTTTCAATTGCAATACGATTCACTATAAAAATACAATATTACAGAATCGATAACTTTATCTTACTTTTGTGTTATTTTTTGAAACAAAAACAATTTACGTAAAAAGATAAAAGAACATCATTACATTGCAACAGATTGTCCGTTTCATTATAATCTTTTGTTGAAGTCGACATATTATAAAGATTGATGCCGCACTCGATCCGCTCAGCTTTTACTTTTGTACAGTCACGGTTATATAAAGAACCGACTTATCTCGACTCTTGAACAAATATATGTCTGCTACGTTTTCGGGTGTCGAGTAATCAACACGCTTATAAGCGCTCTCGTAAAAAGTGCCGAGTCAAAAAGGCTTCACGCTTTAGCGAGAGGTAAGATACACAAAGGGCAATAAACGTTTGGCGTGGACCTAAACAAACAAGGGTAGCTAGGAAGCTGGCTCTTTGTTTGGCGAGAAACATTGGAGTCAACACGGCCGGTGTGGCAGGCAGGTCGCGCCCTGTTACGGCACCGTGTGTCGGGCCTGATACGTCGCCTCTAATCCGTCAATCGGGACGTGACCCCGCGGCCTGACTCAATTTATAACTTCGACGACTCGATACGCATCGGGGCTTAACTGCCTACGTGCGTGACCGCCCAGAGATGTCCTACGCGAGTTTCAATGCTTGGCAGTTAGCTAGCACCAACACCCATATATTATAAATTATAAAATTGTTATCGATTCGATTGATCATTACTCGCTATAATCGCTGTATGAATTGAATACTAATAAACAACACCATTGAACATCGACGTATTGACATAAATAAACCATTATGGGTTTAAATTTTACATGCAGCAGTAGATCGTACTTAATTATGTCGAAGAATGTCAACCACTTAGTTTTCAGTCGAAAGGTTGTTAATTGTTACAGACTTAAATTACATTACCTTATTTGATCAGGCAAATTAAAATAAATACCAAATGCCTTTATAAATTAATCACACACCGCATGCAAATGCAAAAGGTATATTTTTAGTACGTAGCGGCTAGCGACGATGTAGCGAGGTTCAAATTGACAGGTGGTGGTTACTCGAAGCAATTCTCGCATGGCCGCCGTTGATCGTGCAATTACTATCTGATTACGAGGTGACACGGCACCGGCTGCACTCGATACCGGCACACACCGGCATCGGCATCGAGATAACGACCGACGTCTCGCACTACACTACACACCCACTCGACGGCTCTCGAATCGACTCGTTCTTGTCCACTAATTATATCCATTTGCCTATAATGAATATTAATGGCGTGTCGTCCCGCCTCTCGCTACATATTTTGTTTATTTTAAGTATTGACGCTACCAATTATTTTAAGTAAAGCCAATTACGTCTTCACTTAACTACTTCCATAATTGGAGTTCATTTAATATTCCGCTGGAAGTCGTTACAACGTAACCCCGCCCTATTTTACACGCGTGTTTCGTCCCTCAAGCTATGTTTTTCTCTATCCACACGGAACACGGTGGCGCGGCAATTAGAAAGCTAACGAAGAGTGTCGACATTGAGCATTCTGCATTATCGATGGCCCAGCCACTAATGTTCCACGGCAGGCTATGTTTAAACAATTACTGGCCCGCGAATGCGATACGAATCGATGATAATGTTGGCTCTGTCTGCTGCAATAATAGCCCATTTATCGACTCGACTGCCATTTCGCCGGAGGAATTATTTATTGCCGCGCCATAAGAGCGACGTCGCTTTTAATACAATAGTCGGCGACTGTTTTGTTTAATAAAGTGGAAACTTCACAAGAGCTCTGTGGGTAAGATAAGCAAAACGTGCTCGTATAAATAATTCATAATCCGGGATTAACGAACGTTGAAATGAAACCGCATAATATAGATATTCCAACTTAAAGCCTTCAAAAGTAGTAGCACAAAATGCTTCCATTCAAAGTGAGAGGGTAGTAGTGATGTGTCGTTTCGCTTTTGTCTAAAATTAGTACATGCCATAGCGTCTGCGGGTCGGCAGTTAGTTTGGCAATTTGTGCCCACTTAAGTTAACTACTCTTAAGCCGCTTTTCTTGTTGAGCGTTTGATAGCTTCCGAGTAAATTCTCTGAATTTGTGTAATTAATCGAAGTAGTTCACGTCGGATTAAGAGGTAGGCTGAGATGTGGTGTACGATAGTGTAGTGAGTTGAAAACTGATTTATGTTTCGTGTCGTGTTAGAATATCGCTTTGCAATGTTGTAGTAGTCGCCGTGATACAACAGACAACACTAGCATAGTTGCATCTAGGTCACGACACACGCTCGGATACCGGTACGTCTTCAATCTCAATTGTAACTGCTCTTGCTACTACAACACTTCGAGGCGAGACAAAGGTAAAGCTCTTTTGCATCTAATATCTTTACAGAAGTATAAACAAACTACATAATTAATGACAATATTTATTTGTATTTATAATAATTTGCTATAAATAGAAATACAAAATGATTAGTTTACTGACCATTAATGGGCTCTTTCCATTTTGCTGTTGACATTTTTAATAGCATAAATAAAGATTTTGACGATCACAAATTGCTAAAGATAAACACACGATCGTGAGTTCGTGAGTAAAAGGTAATATTATCTGTGGCTTAATGTTTGACGTGTAAATTAAAACCTACGTAATCATAGAGATAGTAAAAGCAAATGGAGCGTCACCGGCGGCGGAGAGATGCAGCTTCAGATTAAAAGCTCCAACGACTCAACCACGTGAAAATCGTGCAAAAAGAAGAGTCAGCCGCGGCATTAGCGGATGAGTGTCGGAGCCATTAGTGCGCCCTCCCCCCTCCCGCCGCCGCACCCGCTCACCCCGAAACCCAACGTTCCTCTTTTATTTCTCGCGCGGGGATGAACTCCTTAATGACAAACCGTACTATATCTTTTGTGGAGAACTCGCAAAAGTACGTATTTTGCGGCCCTTTTGTACGCCCGCTTTTTATCCTCCGTCCGTAGCCCGCAGCGTTGGGTATACGAGATGCAGATGCGACTGTTCGACTCCGTAATGCCAATAAGAACCGTTTCAATCCGAAACCCTTTGTCGACGTTTCG
Organism: Agriphila geniculea; assembly: GCA_943789525.1. Taxonomy (NCBI): domain Eukaryota; kingdom Metazoa; phylum Arthropoda; class Insecta; order Lepidoptera; family Crambidae; genus Agriphila; species Agriphila geniculea. Next base: position 14,854,015 of record OX038887.1, on the reverse strand, counting down.
TCGGCACGAAGTTCTCTAATTAAAATTCGTAATTGTCAACTTCGGCTTCTTTTTAATGAACTTCACAAACATCATTCGATAACAGAGGAAGGAAAGGTCACTGATAAAATGGTGTCTGATTATTCAATTCCAATAATAAAAGTTTCTATGAATAGGTATGTAGTTAAGTTTTAATGAAGAGACGGTCATTAAGTTAGAAATATACTTAAGTACATCAGTCGTGTGAGAGCGACGTGCATAAACAGTGCAGAAAGTGTGCAAAATTACAAACAATTAATTCTGACCCACGCGCGGTTTCGTATAATTGCGATCATAACTTCTGCTCACTAATTTCATTGCTACACCTAACTGAGCACGTTTAACTGTCAAAATTGTATATAACACTAGTTTCACTTTATTTATTTTAATTATTACCTAACCAGGTTTCTGCAGGTATTTCCAAGAGGCACTTCAAGCATTGTACAGCTTTCATTAATTCAATTGTTCATAAAATATTTTACAAGAATGTTTGCACACCGAGTAAAAACTTAAAAAAAGTATTTTCTTTTAAGAACTGTTTTACTGCTCCGTTATAAAATATATCATAGTTACGTACAGCGTCAAATCACATTTAGCAGCACATCGCTTTGTACATCGATAAATCGAACGTACTAAAAGTTTCTGTCATAAAAAACAACCAACCAGCTGACAGTGGGGCGATTTTGTCGTTACACGAGAATGTTTGAGCGGATATTTTGTTCGTTAAACTAGTGAATTTCCACAATAACGGGTGGGCGGCGAGCGAGGGCGGTGGCGAATGAAAATGTAATTTGCGGTAATACGGCGCGCCGGCCGCCACGGCCGCGGCTCGTCCGCCTCGCTGCCCGCGCCAACCAACAAATACATTTATTTACATTTCATCGGGATATTCTGCTTTTATCGCAGACCTTTTGTCACATTATTGCACTACACTTCCAACGTTCAGTTCCTTCAATTCCCTTTCTATTTAGCATTCAAATACCACTTTACCGTGCTCGATGGAGATACCGACTTATTTCGCACACTCTGTAGAATCCTATATCTTAACTGTAACTATAATAACATGCGAAAGTGAGTTTGTTTGTTATGCATTGACATCGTAATTTTGCATACAGTTGTCAGGGGTACAGAAAAAGGACATAGGGTCCACTTTCATCCACAAAAATGGACTGCTCCCGAGGGATAGAAAAACGGCGCTTGTAGAACAAATGATTTCCAATTTCCCAGTCTTAAAAAAGTAGCTTATACATATCGTATTACAGAATTCACAGAATACATGTCACAGCTCAAATTAATGCCATATCATAATTATGCAATGCAATTCAAGCAATAGACAAACATTAAAATTCGATGACGCGATACAAAGTCATTATATGCAAACACAAAACATCTTGCAACTATTTACGACGCAATATTTTAGCAGTTTACAACAGCTTCTCACTTCATTCTCGCAAAAATATTGCTTTTCTTTGATGTTCAAAGCTTAAAAGTTTACGACGTTATAGAGCCCTCCCTGACGATAAATATTTTGTTAGAAACGCGAGTTTAATCCCGGTTCATTAGGTACGTTGGCTATTTAAGACACTATTTGATACACATTAAATAAAACGTATAAAAAGAAACATTTAAATGACGGAAAATATTGTAGGTAATTTGTTTAAACGACGATAAAAATGGAAGACTTCTTAAATGTCTCTGTCATTAAATTGATTGTTATTTTCTCTTATATTTGCTGGTGCTTATGTATGCAACGTGCGCAACGAATTTACTCGATGACCTTTCGATCCGCTCTATTAGCATTTAGGAAATTCGCAATTGAATACAGCCGGTCACGAAGTGAGATGCCTATCGTCATAAGTAGACATTGCGCACAACGCAAATACCAAGCAAATTGATTAATGTCTGGGCATAGTTTTAAAATGTTAACGCGAGTCTGTTAAGTGTAAACAGAATCATTCGACAGCGCGCTCTCCAATCTGCAAACATTTACACTGCTGAAAATACACGGAAGCACACTCGGCTGTCGAAAGTTGTGATTTCAATACCTCTTGTAAATGACGTTTCGTTGTTTTAGAAGATATCGAACAAATAAGAGCTTTTGATACGTGGGAAAAATGGCGAGGGAAATTTACTAAGCAACATTTCTATTTACTAAATTTTGGGTGACTCTGGTCGGTTGTTTTGAATTGGACACTCGTATACATATTTTTCATATATCTACTTGGCGACTTTATTGTATTCAATATTTTGTTCCTTCCACTGATGCCAAAAATTCAACACATTTTAATTTAAGATATTACTCATAAACATTGCTGTCTTAATAACTCATAATTGTTTGCAGTATAAAACTCAACTGGAATGTTAGGTGATATTCTCATTTGTCATAAACCACCAAACCATCTAGCAGTCTAATGCCATTATATGGATTTAGATAATGATAGTAGGTACCTACTTAAATTTTTTCTAAGATTCCCTTCTTTTCTTCCATTCCCATAACTTAAACACAGTTAATTAATTTGCATCAGGAAATAGTTTACCTTATTTGTTTTGTTTATATTTTTAATTCTACGGACTCAATTATGTTAATTCATCCACAATTCACTCCGAATCTGTGAATAAAATTAATGTGTATTTAAATGGAAAATACGAACAAAGCCAATAAATGCGAGCGGCTCTGTAACACGCCGATTTATCATTTCATTTGACCGCGCGCATTATTGTTTATTGTGTTAATTTTATTTGTAGCCCTCCGAGCAGCTTATAGGCTAATTACACACGTTATTATTTAATTCAAACAACGTTGGAATCTGGATACGTTTTCGGAACAATTTGTTATGTAACACGGTAATTTTAGTTCGAAAGGTCAGTTAACTCACCGCTCGGCGCGTCTGTATCGAGCCATTAATGTTGATTTTATTCAAAGGAGATCGGTGAATGTAAATGACTCGTTAAACTGTGTCATGGTTTGTTAGCGGTATCGATGTTCGTTCGTGTTGAAACAATATTGCCGTCAGGTTGTAGTGGAGATGTACGAGATAATTATTGTCGGGTACCTATAATGTTCGGTTGGTGTTTCAGACGGAGATAGCGAAAAGGCTGAATGCAATAATCGCGCAGATCCTGCCGTTCCTGTCCCAGGAGCACCAGCAGCAGGTGGCGTCGGCGGTGGAGCGCGCCAAGCAGGTCACCATGACCGAACTCAATGCTATCATAGGGGTGAGTTTATATCTTGCTTTTGTTATTTTCACTCTGTCTAAAGTTTAGTTTCCCGCCAGCATTTCGGGTATATTAAAATAGTAGATTTAGCCTACCATAGAGTAAGGTATACCACAAGAATAGCCTACGTTTCTATTCTAGATCCAATCTATGTCTAGTAAACATCAGAATCTATTTTTAATTTCCCTTGGCTATAAAATAAAAACATTTCTAACAAACAAAATCTTGACAAAAATGTTAAGTATATTGGAACAACTTTCATCAATAAAAATATTTAATTTATTGTAAAGGTTCGTCAAAAGAAAATTCCAAGAAAATTTATTGGTTGGGCGTAACATTTCACGCGAAACCGATTAAAACAACACGTGTGCTGTTAGTCCGACTGTGAGTCGTTAATTTAGAACGGTGGACCTGATGGCATCTGTCCAAACAAACATGTTCACCGAATGTGCTCGGTAGCTCCTATTAAACAGAAAGTTTAATAAAAGGCTGATTACTAGGTACTACTGATTCATAGATGAAGACTATTATATTGAACATCATTTGTACCACAATATAATAATAGTAATACTATTCATTAACTAAAAATAAGCATAAATACAGCTTGGCCAGAAAGAGTAGAAATAAAATAAAATGGAACTATTCAGTATAAAATATAGTCAGTGTTGCCATTATTGGTGTTATCTTAATTTTTGTCAACTATTTATAGTCGAGCTGTAAGTACTTTACCAACATAAAAAAGGTATTTTTAACTAAATAAGTAAGTAGTAAATAAACATCACAGACATCTAAGCTTAATTGCTTTGAACACATAACGTAAATTGTTTACGCAAATTAATAGTACGTGTAAAACAAGTAAAAGCTCTAAAAGCAGGGCTTTCAACAGGTCGAAAGTTCGACGGTCGTTAATTAAATGATCTAAGCCCCGCAAGACGAGTTTGGCTGCGATCCAACGAACGGCAACGAGGAATTGATAAAATTGTTACAAACCAGAACTGTTTAATACTGAATATAAAGAGTTTTATCAAGTCGGCGAGCGGTGAGCAGCCCACAAATTAGCATGTGTATGTAGGTGGTCGTCGAGTTACTATTTATTTAGCTGCCTGCGTGGGCGAGCCGGCAGCCGACATAATGAATGCTAGTGTTATTCGCCATGCACACCACTCACGTGCTACAATCTGTCCTCAAATTGGTCTCCTAATTGATTTCGCAATCCGCTAATTTTGTTTTTTAGCCGGGGGCTGTCGTGAGGACTTCATTGCCGCCTATTATAAATTTCAATAGGCACATTGGCGGATCGGTGCCAAGTAGTTAGTGCGACCTATTCTCGCGGTGTATTAACGTGCGGCGTTCGAAAATCGTGTATACGTCTACCATGCCTGAAATAAATCACTTTAAAGATAATGAGGGCGAAAATAAAGTGGAGGAACTCACTCGTCGCTCGTCTGTCTGTGGTCGATAGACTCTTGCGGAACGAGAACCTTGGCTCGCAGCCAGCCGATCACACGCCATCACGTGTCACGTGCGACATACTACCACCTCGCGCCGACATTCAGACATCTTCTACATTATACATGTATATTAAACATCCCGAAACCGTAATGTGTTTTTGTCAACATCATTTATCAGTAGAATTCCAACTTGGCAAATGGTATTTTGCCTTCGAAAATTATCAACGTTAGCACCTGAATGTGGGTCGTAACTTTTGGCGGCGAGTCAACAATCTCATGAATTATTTACGCACGCTCAAGCCGCTCGCTAATAACTGTCCCTAATTACTTAATGTCTCATACGCTGCTTTGAAACACCGACGACGGGGACAAAATGTATTCACTAATATGTTTAAAAGCAACACAGGTATACTATACTCGTATAAGTCATTTCGAGTCTGGAAACCTTTTTATTCACATTCAAGAAACACCCAGGGGATAAAAGAAAATGCCTTTAAACTCCCAAAGTATTTGGTGAAAGTTCGACGCACCCGGCATTGAGGATTTACCTACGTTTATAGATTACCGAACAGCCTTCGGGACACCGGCAAAACGCAATATCGCTCTCCCCCTATAAAACACTCTAATTTAAATAAAAAAGCGGCGCCACCTTCCGTATGTCGGTCCTTTTTTATTACGAACCTTTTTTATTTTCGGGTCAGCTAGGGATCAAAGGGGCTCTCCCCTGAGAGCCGCCCGCCGCTCCCGTCTCCGTCTGATTTGCGACGATTCCGCCGCGCGCTGATTTGTGAATAGGGAATACTCCTCAAAATGGGGACTGTTTGCTTGCCTATTAAAATCACTTACTATCGAGAACACTCAATCAATCCTGAGATGTTTTGTTTTTTGCGTCTCTTATTGTTATGTGAAACAATATTCTTTAAAGAATTCATGAATCCTTTATATGTAACAATAGGCAAACAATTAGCCTTTCCACTCGAATGAAGATCAAAACCCGAGTGGCGTGAATAGGATTTAGGGGTGCCGGTCGGCAGATAAACACGATGGAAATGTTCGCCATTGTGTTTATGCAATCTGCGTGAACTCATCATCAATAAAGTGAGGAGCCTTCGCTCCGTTATCGGTGGGTAAATCATTTCTCGTTCTGATTTGATTCCGCCACCTGCCGGGGTGCGTGCCTCCTCTAGGTAATAGCTTCCACATACCTTTTCTTACTTACCTTGAACATGACACAATGTTCGTATTGAAACAATATTCATGTAATCACGTTACTTCACTTCCATCTCATCGATCCGATCTATCGACGTGCGGCCGCGTGTCACGTCTTTAATAACTAATCTTACTCCACAACAATGAAATCGTAATTGAAAACCGCTATCGACATGAGGATGTAAACAAGTGTATAATGTACACATCGTTTATGCAACATTATCTCGAGAGATAGGTGAGCAAATGAGAGTGCTGCGTGTAAATAGAGCGTATCTGTTACGCTGTTCGATGGCTTTATAAACAAGCGAGTCGTGAAAACATTTCTATCTAGTTTGCGCGAAGTCTCACACCCTCTGATAAAAATTACGACGGGAATAAATCGGGGTGCGGGCGGCCGGGCGGGAGGGGAAACATGAATTTGTCATTTTTTCCCAGGCACGTTCGCGGGCGGGTGATAAATATTGCATTGCAGGCCCTTGGCGTTTCTTGCGCATCGTCGCCGGTCGGCGTGGCTTTTCCCCTGTCGCTTACGCGAGAACCTTGTTTTTCAGAGCGCGGAAGTGAGTTAGGGGCCATTCTGTCGTCGCTCCCAATGAAATTATGTAATCAGTTTTACGACTCATCCGCCCCGCGTGTTTTTCGTATGCTTTTTTTCCGTTGTTTGATGTTATTTGTGGGGCTTAGCTTTGTATACTTTTTGCTATCGATAAATGTGTAAACATTTGTTAAGCGTGATGTTTTAAAGATGAGAAATACGTACAACGAGTTCGTGTTTGTATAATATATTAAAGTTTTGCAATGACATAAGTGTGGTCTGTGTTTTCGCGATAAATGTCATAGGTACTTATGTGAATTAGTCATAGGCAGTTCATTTCCATTAGCAGCTACTATTATCCCGATTATTTGGTGTCGTAATTTAGCGTGTGTGGAGATAATGTGCGATTAGAAGCAATTATGTTGAATGTGGCGCACGTGGCCGCTCCGGGCGGGTAATGGCGCGTGACTCCCCACGCACCCTTGTTCCCAAACTACCCTCTTGTTTCTCGCATCGTTTTATGCCTTCATCTATTCCGGCTCGGGTTTTTCTTGATATCTCACGTAATTTATTGTTGTGTAGCAAAACAATCTTTATTAAGGTATACAAAGTGTTTTGATTTCTCTTTTAATTATGAAGGCTATTTAGACTAACGTTAAATTATTATTCATGTCCTACACTACACTTCGTTATGGCTGTTTCATATTTATTGAGAATCTTAATTATTTTGGAATTGAATATTCATCAATGATTTTAATGGACGAGAAGATAGCTGTATTCATTAATCACTAAATCAATCACAGTTCATCCGATTTGGTTAAAAATCCTATTACTTCCATATCATAACACGGATGTAATTTTGAAATCAATCTAAATCGTGTTATTGAATGAGCTTCTGTTTAATATTAGAAGCGCCAAAAAGGCAATGCCCCGAACCGGTTCTCGTACTGTGAGACTAACGTAAGCGCTGCTTCGATGAGTGTCTTATAATAAATCAATTACAGGCATCATAATATACACATTATGCAACAACTTAATCCCGTGTGGTTGCTCTCTATGGCGGGCTATAATGCGCCGCGCCGGCCGCCATCTAACTGCTCTTAATTATTTAAGTGTTCTAGTGGAAACTTTCCTCCTCTCAATAGCTCCTATTAAAACGTAACTAATTGTACGCTAATTGTATAGATTACACGGCCACTTATATTTTGTAATAGCTTGAGTAATTTATTTTTAAAAGCCACAAGATAATTCGATACTTTATTATTGTAATGGCTCTCTTCGTTAACTTGGCGTTTAGTATTATCGCGTTTAACCATTTCCGGTTGAAAACACTGTCAGGGCATTCGTGTTTTTCTAGGTCGTTTCGTAGTCAGAAAATTTTACACCGATATTTTTTACACGGGAAAAGGGTATTAAAAATATTCGCGGCGAAACGGAAATAAATATTGTATGCATAAAAATGTGTGCACTCGGCGTTCGCTATCCATTTATAAATGGTGAATAATCCCGGGTATAGACAGTGGTAAATGTGGCGTGAAAACCGGGACGCGGAGCATTTTTCTCGTAACAAAGGCTTTGGCGCCCTCTGCTGCTCAGATTCCTCACGGCACATGATGCGCCCCTCGCGTAATACCTTTTCATTTCCAGTTAGTTGTCTATTTCATCTCTTCTCGACAAAAGTAGATTATTTATTCTGTGGTAGAATACAATATTATTTTTGCCGTGCTCAAAAACAATAAAATGAAATAAAAACATCTTATTATTCGAGTGTCATAATAATTACAACAAACTGTAGTACCTAACTAATCACACAGCTTCACAAATCAAATTCATCTCAGACAACCACCTCCGTCGTTCCATTATGGCGCGACCGAGTAGCTCTTTTAGGAAGATATTGAAAAATGATTCCAGCCCCTTTGTTGTCTCAAACGAAACTTAATCAAACTTTAATTTGGTTGATAACACAAACGCCAAAGTTCGCCGGAAGATAAGTAAACGGCAAAGTCGTTAAGGGGAACGAGTTTTAATCCCAAGGGACTATTGGTGCTGTTTAATCACGTCTAAATATTCGCGGTGGAAAAAATAACGCGCGAAGGTATCACGCGGTGTTATTGTCATTCATAGCAGGCGCTGCCCCCCTCAAAGTGGGGACTGGGGACAGGGCTGTCTGCCAAATGCTTATTTAATAATAATAATGAGACATTGTTCATCTGATATTTTGTTTAAGTACATGCAGTTTTAGGAGGTATATTGAGCTTTATTATTAAACTTTTATTTCGGTCAAATCTTTGCTGCCTCTTTTACAGCTTTATTTGTCGAACACGTATACTTACAGGGTTATTTGTAAAACACCAACAACCTTGCAGAAGTAATAATATCATAAACAACAACATTTGTTCTACGACTTTTCCGAAAACAGACGAAAATATTCGACTTTTCACACAACTCGATCAGCTGTTCGGACATTTGTATGGATAAATATTTTTTTTGTGTTATCGGAAAGGTCGTAGAACAAATGTTGTTGTTGTATGATGTTAGTAATCTTCTCCTACGAGGTTGTTGGTGTTTTACAAACAACCATGTATATTGTTTGTTCCGCTCAAACAGACATCTTTCAAAATGATCAATAAAAAAAACATTTGTCTACCCTTAAACGAATATATAGTTCAGTAAGTATTAAACACTGGTAAAAGTAACGAGAGGTGCAATTTATTGCAACTACAGAAAGTAAACATTAAGCCATGTGAGCCAACGGAACCTTCAAAGCAAATTTTCCATTAGAAAATACCTACCTTTTATGGATTTTCTTTTATTATGTGGCAGCCCTGTAAGAGTGCTTCAGGCGTGAGAGTTCTCATAGCGAGGCTGGAGCTCGAAGCCGTTCATGCTGTAACAAGGGCTACCACTCGTTTGCATATCTTGTGAGCCTTGCGTTGCGACTCGATATTATAACCAGAAACATGAAAGTAAAATGTAAAAGCAACTCTTGATTCGAGATATTTGTATAAACCAGATGCAATTGTAAGTATGTGTAATTAAAAAAACTTTGTAAGGAACTGCATCGCTGAATTATTTTACTCCCGCGAGCTTTCTCGTTATAAAGCCCACCGGTAACGATCAATTGCGATTGTCAATTTTTCCGCAATTGACGCCCATTGACGGAAAAATTGATCGTTTACGCGTGCAATTGAAGCGATTGTCAATTGCTCCAACAATGGCATTGACGGAAAAATTGACAATCGCAAAAGTAAAATCAAAGACTTCTATGTTGTATCTTTGAGTAAAAAAATAAAGTTGTCTGTTGTACGTTGATTCAATTACACACAATCCAGGGGCATAAAAACATACACGCTACGAAAGAGTAGTCTTTAGACCTAATTCGTATTAAAAAACCCCCCCTTTGTAAAAAAGCACTCGCAGCTAAGTGGCGCTCGCCACCTTTTGACACACAATAAATCACAGCCGTGAGCGGCCAATAAAAAATATGTTCCACCCTCGGCGAAAATCCAATTAATTTTCGGCGGCTAAAAAAAAGAACGTGCCCCGCCGAGCGGAAAAAGCTCGGCGAGTCGTCGACGCAAGCGACGGGCTGCGGCGGCAGCGGGCGCGGCCGCTTAATAATAACGTTAAACGCGACGATATAGAATGGGAAGCGCGGGAAAAGCGGAAAAGGGGAATAATGGAGAAGGAGTAATCAATTTCGCACAGTCGCCACCGCCGGCGATGCTCTCATTTAAAATTTAAAATAACGCGGCGCGGAGGGGACTCGTGGTCGTGGAGGACTTTTTAATTTGGCTCGGCTTCGGTTTAAATATGCACGGAGCTTTGCGGTGACACATCAATTCACTTTGACTGTCGCCACTTGAACTACCTAAATAGAGACTGCGTTTTATTCGAACTCTACTGTTGCTTTTATCTTTGTCCTAAATTCTTCATGAAATGGGTTGAACTAATTTGAATTTATGGTTGTTTTGTTACAGCAACAAAGGCCAGACCTGCCTAGGTTACTGCAGCAGATGCACGCGGCGCATTTACCGGCACACGGCGCGCCACCGCTGCCCTTGTTGGGCCAGGGAGCCCTACCGCCCGCAGGCCTCCTCGGCCTCGGAGTACCTCATCATCCCCTCTCAGTGCTCGCAAAACCTCCCGACCTTCACCGACCAGATGACAAAGGAAATGGTAAGCTGTAGAACCAACATTTCACTCTAAAGTGATCTAAGAATCACACAGTTCTTTGAAATAAGAATCGTGTCGGTCTTACAAATCTGAAAAATAAATAAATCATCTTGTGTGAGATATAACGGTTCGATACATAGCATGAATATTTTAAGAGCTGTCTGTTTGTATGCTCGTGTTGTTTGCTGTGTGCCACTGGAGACTATTAGTGCCCCCCGCCCCCACCGCCCGCTGGCGGCAGACGTCTCCGATCCCACTTCTGTTTCAATATTTACCAGCTTCGAGAGGCTTTTTGAACTCACTGTTTGCGTGTTTTCGGATCGCTGACGGCTACGGTGAACTCGATATTGCTTTGAGAGTATGAATAAGTCGTTTCTCCGAATCGGTGTCTATCTATGCGTGTGTTTAGACAGAATATGTAAACAGATGTGGAACAGATTGAGTAAAAATATTTTCGTAGATGAAGCCGGCTCGAAACGAAAGTTGAGAACACGCATTTCGGGGTCCGTAAACCTTAGGGCGGAATACATGACAAACATCAGGGAGCAGGTTTTCAGTTTTCAGTGAAGCGCGAGTAATCCCGGCGCGGCGGGGACGAGCGCGCCACAAATGAAAATGTAACACAGAAATGGATTTGGAAGCCGCCCGTCGCTCCGGTTAATTACAAAAGCAAGCGGTAATCTGCGCTCCGGGATGTTCCGGCTTAGCGCCCCCCCGTTCCGCTCCCTCGACCCCTACTGCTCCTCCTGCCACTTCCCTGGCTAATTTGTGCCATTATCGGTGTACTGATGTAAGAGTTACCGCGCAGATGGCCCCCTCCTGCCTTACCCTCACCTAGCCCGCGCTCAATTAATTATTCCTTGCTGGTGTGAGAGTCGCGTGTTTTAGTCAATTAGTAACGTAATTTTGCGGGTGACTTCAGCGTACGCGACCGCGGACCGAAACAGGCTCGCGATTCCATACTCGATAAACAATATGTAACAATAAAAAATCGGTTGGCACTCCGGGAGTGCCGGCAGAAGTGAAAACTTGAATATTAACTTTGTGCATTTTTGATATTTTTAAATTAGCGGCAAAGGATTAAAATTATTTCTTTCCTATTACTATACAGTCACAAAATTCAATCAGTTTGTAATTAAGAAAAGTTCTAAAGATTTCGCGCCAGTGGCCTTTTTAATTTCTACATGCACGCATTCTACGATTTAAACTTATAGTCACAGAGTATAAATAAGTCTATGGTTTCAGCGAAGAGATCGCTGCTATTAGTTCCATTTTCAAAATTAGCGCGTTGCTGGTGACACAAGTGTACTTACGTCTTAAAATGACGCGCTGCCATTTTCAACGCGCCCCGTAGAAAGAGAGGGGGATACTTCCGCCGCCAGCTGTCTACTCTCCATCCGTCACATCCGCCTTACGCATTTTCGAACAGCCACGTGATTCCTGACGCGAGTTTAGCTTTTTTCCCCATACAAAAAAGCGCACAACGGCGCTAAAGAAGTTTTTAACTTCAAAAAATAAATGTTACATGTTGTATTATGAAAAAGTTTAATTTTCAGTCGGACTTGCAGGATTCCGGAGAAAATCTATACGTCATCAATTAAGAGCTACTAGGTATCTAATTTTAGCAATACAATCTAGCCAGCCAACCACAAGCACCGTCTGCATCTAGCCGAATGAACATGCTAATGTTATTGGGCCGGCAATTGCTCGCAAACTTGCGGCGAATCGGATGCGGTTGATAATGCCTTTGATGTTTACCATCCGCATACGTTACGTTTAACGACGTGTACTATATGCGTTTACATACAAGCATATTGCATATATTAGCGCTCCTAATATATCACTTTAATGGAAGGAAGAGCATTAGTATTTAATTGGTTTGATTAGAAGCGACCTTATACAGGGTTATTTGTAAAACACCAACAACCTTGCAGGAGAAGATTATTAACATCATAAACAATAATATTTTGTTCTACGACTTTCCCGAAAACAGACAAAAAAATATCGACTTTTCGTACAAAACTCGATCAGCTGTTCTGGACGGGACATTAGTTTGGAGAGTCGATTTTTTTTGTCGGTTTTCGGAAAAGTCGTAGAACAAATGTTGTTGTTTATGATGTTAGTAATCTACTCCTGCGAGGTTGTTGGTGTTTTACAAATAACTCTGTATAACGTGACCTCATATTTTTTTTTTATTTTTTTTTTTATTTTATTTATTTCCACACTTACATCTATTTTTACAGGATTAACCCATTACAATAGAGTAACTAATTATAAAATGTATCAATATTAAATATCCAATATAAAAAAAATTATCACATTCAATTTACTATCATTCACACATTAATACATAAAAATATGTTTCATAAATAATAATAATAATAATATCATTTAGGTAATTCTTAATTAATTTAAAATCATTTCAAAATTATTATTAACTAATTCATTTTATAACAAATGGTGAACATAGCCGCTCTCGTGAATTCACTCAGCGGACAAAAGAACACGTCAATATCATTGGCTATAAGGTTGAGAGTGCGCAATGCTCGCGACAACGGTGCTTCCTTAAGCAAATTGGTACGCGCTTGCGGCACCGCGAGCAGACTAGGCCTGCGCCTGCGCCACACGTACCGGTCCGGAACATACATGCCTACTTGACTGAGTATACCAGCGTTATATAACTTACCTCTTATTATTTTAAAAATATAACTTACTAAAGCCATGTCCCTCCTTACCCTCAGTTGGTTGTATCCGACCATGCCCAAGACAAATAACGTTGGATACATTAGCGGGTAAAAGGGGTACACTCCATACAACTTTAGGTAAAGGTATCTGATAAATTTATTCTGAATCCGTTCTAGCATGATATTGTACTTTGTTTCGTGTGAGGACCATATTACAGAATTAAATTCTAACTGACTTCTCACTAATGCATTATATAAGATCCTAATTGCAGTTACATTAAAATTTTTCCAATTACTAACCATACGAAGCACGAAACCCAAATTCCTATAAGCTTTCTTGCATATCTGGACAATGTGTTTACGAAACGTTAGCTCACTGTTAAGACAGGTCCCTAGATCCTTGACTTCGGTAACTCTTGCCAAGGGTATATTATCCACCTTATAGTCGTATTGCGGTGACTTGTGTGCGCGAGAGAATGTTATTGTTACACATTTTGAAGGATTGAAATATAATTGATTTTCCTTACTCCAGGCAACCACCCTGTCTATGTCCCTTTGCAGTCTTTCACAGTCTTTTTCGTCTCTAATCTCTAGATATAGTTTTAAGTCGTCAGCGAATAGCAAGCATTTCGCATCCTTAACAACTTGTGATAGATCGTTGATCATTATAATGAATTCCAGAGGTCCAAGATTGCTGCCCTGACTCACGCCTGACCGGGTAAAGTAGGACTCGGATAAATAACCTGCATATTCTACGTATTGTTGCCGGTCCTGCATGTAACTAGCAAAAAATTTCAGCAAGTGGGGGGTGAAACCGACACCAGCCAACTTTTTTAGCAATACGTCATTTTGAACTAAATCAAATGCTTTTTTAAAATCAAAATAGGCGGCGTCGACCCGCCCCCCACTATCTACTATTGGTGTAATATAAGACATGTACTCCAGCAGATTGCTGGTAGTACTTCTTTGTGGCCGAAATCCATGCTGAGCTTCTGACAACTGTGAACTAATTTGTTCAAGAATGGGTAGATGAACAGCTGCTTCCAATACTTTTGCGGGGGTGGACAGTACTGCTACTGGTCTGTGCTCCTCCACACTCGTCCCCGAACCTTTAGGTACTGGAACAACCCTAGTCATTTTCCACCTATCCGGAAACTCTGCTTCTCCTAAACATTTATTATATATAAATAGCAGTGGCTCTGCAAGCACAGCCCAACAATCCTTAAATATATACGGTGGGATACCGTCTGGTCCAGTTGACTTCTTCGGCTTCAGTTGTTTGAGCGCGCGTTCTACGTCCCGCAGGTGCAGGTGGTCCAGGTGGACACGTGCCGCCCCGTTGTCTCCACCCGCTTCCGATATTGCCACATCAACATCCAGTATAGCTCGTTCAGTGCTATACACTGATTTAAAAAATTCAGCAAATTCTTTGGCGCACTGATCCGTTCCTAGCATTTCACCGCTCTTCATGATCTTCCTAGGATTTCTACTACCTTTTTTAGAATTTAAGTAGTTCCAAAAGGATTTTGGATTTTCTCTCAAACTACTCTGAATATGGTATTGATGTTGTTCTTCAGCATGTTTTATCATCATTTTCACCTTTGTCCTACACCGAGCAAACGTCTCGTAATCACTATTTAATTTACTAATTTTATGCTTTTTGTGCAGTTCAGCTTTTAATTTTATTTCGTGTATAATTTCAGCAGTGTACCAATCCGGGTATACACGCCCTGAATTTATTACCCTTTGTGTTTTTCGTGGTACAAAATCATCTAAAACGGAGTTCAATATGTCATAGAAATATTCCACACATGAATTAAGATCTAAATTATACATAGGGGCCCAGTCTATTTTTCCTAACGCGGCGTATAAAAGAGTAAAATTAGCTTTATTGAAGTCCCAGCGACAGACCCCGGCATTGTGTATGGACGAGGAGGCAAGCGGAGGTTGGGGGGGACGGCAAGGAGCCGCCCGCGGCCGCACAACGACGTCGAGCGGCGGATGGTATGCGTCTACGGGTACCAGAGGCACCGTTGACTGACTCACTGCTACACTCTCGTTCTCGTCCAATGTTCTCAACACTAGATCTAATTGACAGTTATTACAATTACTTATTTTGTTATACTGAGTAAACCCACAATAAGACTGGAAACATTCATAATAATTACTTATATTAGCGGAACAAGAATTTAAATTAAAATCACCCAACACAATAACATCATTATAAATATTACATAATTGTTCAATCATTCTAAATAACATCATGTACTCGATATCATTACTTTTTGGTGGAATATAAACAACACAAATCATAAATAACAATCTATTTCGTAATAACACCGTAGCGCAAACCAGTTCGAACAGCTGATCATCGATGTTGACGTCACCCGGTATCGGCACCCGTCGCAGCTCGAAGCGCGGTGTGGCCACGAGAAACGCGCCGCCTTGTTTCCGCCCGTCAGCCCGATCGCAGCGTATGATTGTATATCCGGGGGGGATTATTTCAGAATCGTGAATAGATAAGTTGCAACCAGTTTCTGTAATTGCATACAAATCCGCACTTGCAACCGAAATACTGTGACAAAAATCTTCTAACTTCGTTCTGAGTCCTCTGACGTTTTGATAATAAACTTCAAGTGTATTATTCTGTGGGCTTCGAGTTGGTGGTGGGTTTTCGAAACCAAATCCATTCACAGAACTCTATATTAACCGCCCAATTTTCCGGTTTACATAGCATATCGAATTTACTCTCAGGCACTCCAATTATAAAAGATGAGTAATCTCTTTTCGTTTTATGCCTGATTTTCTCTATTTTGACGGGTGTCTCTTTACCACACAAGTTAGAAACATGTTTCGTTAAAGTCTCGACCGTTGTTTCTTTTTGTAGTCTCCAAACATGTTAATATTTCTTTTTTTCTGTCCCTTGAATTTCACCCATATTTGTGTTACCTCCTTTTCTCACTTGGCTGTTAGGATACCTAGACTTTCTCCTATTTACTGTTGTCCAAGGATTTTCTTTTTCCTGCACCTTATCCAGATCCACCACTTCAGTTTTTGACTTCATCCCGCTATCTATAATTTTTTCTCGATCTGTCGAAACTGGTTTAGTGGCCACACATTCTTTTGTAGGAACATTGTCAACCGTATTGTTCTGACTTAGTCTAGCTACCTTCGCGTAAGAGGACGCATGTTCTTGTGAATTTGGCATGTTATTCTTACCGTTTACAGTTTTTGTGTTCATGCTAGTTTCTAAGTTTTTGTTTCTTTCCATTAAGATTTTAATATTCTCTTCTAAAACATCGACTTTGGCGGCCTTTTCTTGCACTACCTTAAAATTTTTACGTAGTTCTCGCAATTCAGTTTCTGTGTTTACAAATCTATGTTTTAGGTCTGTGTACTCCTTTAATTGATTATCCATTCGTGTTTTCATTTCTGTACGGAATTCTCGTAATTCCTCCAGTATCTTTGCGCCATTATCAATCATAGACGTTTTGTTTGCCATGAATCGCCCGCCGCCACCGCGTTCCATGTTAACATAGTTGTTAGGCGATAATATTTCTTGGACCGGCGTATCAACCGTATCGTAATAATTGTCCCGTTTGGGAACATTTCGCGCACATTCAGGACATATCCAAGCACTTTTGTATTCGTAAGTAAATAATTCAAATTTTTCCGTTGTCACAGCTAGGCACTTCAGATGATAGATTTTTTTACATGTTTCTTGCGAACATTCCATGTAGAATTTATCGTAAATGACGGCATCGCAGCCGTTACACTTAGCACCCATGTTGTGCTAGGTTTTTTAGCCACTTCAACACTATATTAAGTATTTTTAATGCACCGATTTAAAAACACGTACGTACGCTCCAAAACTTTTTTTTTTTTTTTTTTTTTTTTTTTTTTTTTTTTTTTTTTTTTATATAACCATATAAAAAAAAAAAAAAAATTTTTATATAACCATATTGGAAATTTGTATGCCTTGAATGAAGTTGTATAACGCTACTTTTTAATTAAACATGAACTCTGCTTATTGGTTTATGAAATATTCTTATAACAATCAAGTATCATTAAAGTCCTTTAATATAAGCTTTTTAAGTTTAAGGCTATTTGAGCATTGTTCATATTATCGACGGTAAAGGTAGCTTTATTTTATGTAGATACATTGTTCGGAACACTGATTGATGCGTCGGACAGGCGAGACGGGCTAATTCTGGCCACTCCTGGGAATGCCGGCATGTGGCCCTAACCAAATTTCCGTGCACCTCACTTCTAAACTTGTTACTGTACTGTAAAGGGAGCCTTTCAAATTGTACGACATGGAATCCATTTTTTTTATTGAGATCTTTCCAGTTTTACTGAAGACCATTATGATTCTTTGAATGCTAGAAATAAACTAGACAGACAAAATTGCATTTGTGAAATATGCCAACTTGCAAGTCTTGATATAAAATTCCGTCAAACACGGCGAAAAAAGTTGACAGGCCAAACAGACATTCCTGAATCTGTCAACGTAGGTAGGTCAGTGCTATTAGTAATGTGAAGCCATAGAAGCCACGGCTTGGTGAGCGGACAGCTCGATACCAGGAATATCTCTGTCAAAGTCGCAGAATCTAATGGAAATGGGCTGCTTCTCGTATGGAAGTTGTCAACCGAAACTCAATTTAGACGGTGTGGGAGTGGATACTGTAAACACTCTGGACTGGATTTACTTCCGTAAGTTCCAGATTGTCAGGCAGTTTTTTCTTATCGTATGAAGATAGTGGCCATCTCTGGTGTTAAAATTTATTAGATATTGATGTTCGTTAATGCATGATATCATAGCCCCTCTTGTCTGTATTTCTATTTTTTTTTTTTTTTGTTTTTCTCTTTTTCTATTTAATTGCTTGCCTTTAAAAAAGGTTTAAGAAGCAGGTACCCACTCTCTTATTTAAGTTGTGGATAACGGTGTTGATTGTCCTATTAGTATTTTTCATTGTTCTTAGTTTATTTAAGTAACATACATTGGTCAATTGTTTGTTGTCCCGAATAAATAAAAATAAAAAAAAAAAAAAAAAAAAAGTTTATCAAGCCGTTTGTAAGGCCTCTGACTTGGCTTAACGACTATTATCAGATGACAACAGCCGGGACCGACGGTTTAACGTGCCCTCCGGAGCACGGAAGCGCTCAGTTGTAATGCCACTTAACGGTCACCCATCTATACCTGGCCGTACTGAAAGTTAAAGTCTGTCAAGCTCCGTCATAAGCGCATTTTGTCAATGACACTGGAGTCTGGACTCTGGACTGAATAAAAACATAATTTATTTCATGTGTCAAGTGCAGACAATGGAATAATCATTGCATATTTGCTAATAATGCCCATAGTGTTTAATTAATGAATTCCCTTTCGTGTAATGGCTATACGAGTATACTGGCACGTCATGTGCTTATGATTGAGGAAAATGAATGTGTTACATACATTGACGGAATCGTCGCAGTTAGATACATATCCAGAAGGTGTCCTCACATTTCCATACCAAATATAACGGTTCCCTTTCCACCTAGACATGTCACATACCGCCAGGGCCGTGTCGCCTCCGCGTGACACCGACGCGTCGCCGACGACAGCCTCTACAATATTCATCGAGCTCTATACAACCGTCTCGTCGCATCGCACGCCCCTACTGTCACTGATACACGGGCGTTACCTCGCCTTAAATCATTCAATAGAGCACATATGCACTATACGAATTTAATTCGAAAACCTGCAATTTCAAAGTGTAACTAAAATAATAACCAGCCAGATTTTTCCGCCAATACTTTGATGTAAATAAAAAGATTCCCCTTTGATTTTAACGTTTGAATAGTAATTGCTGTGAAAATAAAATGTCTGCTCAAAAACTGTGCAGTATTTTTTAAATAACGATGGGCAGTGTTAGTTGACATCGAGCCAAATGTTAATCTTCTTTAGATCTTTCAAATCTTTTTATGAATGCATGTCGTTGATGTCCGGATTTAGTAGTGATCATTTAATGTTGAGCACGAGAGTAACAAGGGGAGAAATTATTCTCATTTTTTTTTTATTTCTTTGTAATAAACATTTTTATAACATAATATTAATCCTTACTAATATTATAAACGCGAAAGTCCGTTTGTTTGTTTATTTGTTTGTTTGTTTGTTACGCCTTCACGTCCTAACTACTGAACCGATCATCATGAAATTTTGCATACACGTTGTCAGGGATACAGAGAAGGACATAGGGTACCTTTCATCCCGAAAAAAAGTATAGTTCCCTAGTGATAGCAAAAAACCTTTCCACGCAGACGAAGTCGCAGGCGGCCGCTAGTTAGATGATAAATACTGAAATGAAAAATCTGACATTATTATATCAAAGATTGATTACCTATAATGTTTTCTTATTTATACGAATTGGATTTCAATTTATGTTTCTATTTCTGTCACAGGTATCAGCTCAGCAGAAGAGAGACATGTGAGTACCAAACCTTCCACTTTTTGCTCAGCTTTTTAAAATTGCTACGACGGAATTTTGCTTTGAAAATTCCCAACAAGCGTCATACTGCCTTTTCCATTTGGGAATGCGAACGTGGAGAGGAGTGTTGCGCTCGAACACGTTGATTTCATAACACGGCCCTGACTGAAACAAGTGGGTGGTGCAAGTGGCACACCCCGCGTGTTAGGGTTGCTACTACGTACACGCTAGTTAAGTGATTCCTTTATTATAAGGGACTTTCAACTTCATGAATCATTGCCAAGGCATGCCTTTCTAATGGATGGATAAGAAGGATACGCCAATGCAGATTAGTGTGTTAACTATTGTAAGTGCAGTGGTGACCAAATAGGTTAGCGTGCCTTCTGAAGCACGGAGGATATTACATTTTTGGGTGCCCCTCCGATGATAGACCCTAGCGACAGTTGCTTAACCCAGTAAGCGTTAGTTAAGCCACCTGGGGCCCTACCGGTTATTACATGGCTATCGTAATCGCTTTCATTTGACAGATGGATGTGATACATTGCTACTTTCCTTGGGTAAGTTTTTATTTATGCCAAATAGAAGTAGCAATGTTTCACATCCATCTGTCAAATGAAAACGATTACGATAACCATGTAAGTTAGCCGGTACGGCCCCTGGGCCATTGAACTCCTCATGAACAATCCGATGCAGTTATTTATGTCAAAGGTAGAGTAGGTTAGGGAAATAAAGTATATGGGTTCGAAACTTCCAATGACAACAGCTAACCCTGATGTGAAGTGAGCTCGCTCATGAGTGCGTTCGCGAGGTGTTGCGAATGTCGGGTATCGTGCCGGGAGGCGGGTGGCCCCCTTGTTGTGCTCGGATGAACGCAGTGGCGCACCGCACAGATGTGCGCTCGCACGGCGTCGCACCGCACCGCTCCGCCTCGTCGCCGCCTCGCAAAATGCATGCGAATCAATACCGCACCCGCTGCTTTATAACATAGTCTTTGTTGCACTAACCTACTTCTGTTTGAGCACCGCTGCTCGTTAGCAAGGAGTAAGAACGTTTCAGATTTTAATCACGTTTGTTTGGTTTCGCTGTAGCACGGTCTCAAGTACGTATAGGCTAAGAAATAATTAATAATTATACTCTATGTTATAAAGAAACTAGTGGACATATTATCAGCGCGCCAGGGTGCTATTTCTAAATAAAATTGAGATTTAGTATTATCTTAGTATGCTACTTATTTATATTATCACATACGTTTATTTAATCTTAATCACAACACTGTCATGTTTATTAAAATATAAATTCATCTCTCATAAAGTTCATCATAGTGCACTTTGAGTAAACTTATCGTTGCAAAGGAGTTTCTAACTTGAGGAGAGCACGTGAAGAGTTTATCTTGCAGTGTGACCTCGATTCAGCGTGTTGGCAGTCCGCTCACGGAGCTGTCGATCTGTACAAACACGCGGCGAGCTGAGTAATGCACGGTCGCGCCTTACAATTTGAGCCGGGTGGAGCGGGAGAAATGCACGCCGTAATAAAGTTTACATAAACCCGGCGCGTCTTGCCGCGGGGGGCGTCAGGTTACACCGAGTTCGTGCCTTGCCCGTTTGTCCGGCGAATGTTTTTACTGCGAATCACGGAGGTGCTACACTGTTGCAACTACTTGATGTTTATTTGCAAACACAAGCGGCTGCCGCGTATTTGATTTTCCGATAGGCTAGCTGTTTATTTAAAGATATGTAGAGAAACTCACTTTACATAGTAAAGCTCTTGTCGAGGCGACCAGTTTAGAAAACTTTTTAATATAATACTCATCTGCTTGACATACAATTTGTCCACTTATTATCAAGTACAAACTGTGAGATGTCAATTAAATGAACTTGAATTGTTAGAACTTATGTTGAAACCAATTCAGTTCCCCACAAAATATAACACAGTTTACGACCGGCAATTTACACCGACGGGAAATTGAGCAGCGACCCTAAGCCTAACAGGGCGAGCCTTTCCACAATCTCATTTGGGTAACATAATAACCGCGGATTTATTTCTGCCGCCCGCTCATTCGCTCTCAAATCGCGCCTAATATTCAATTTGGGCGCCCGAACCACACAAAAACTGCTCGGAGCCGGTTCATTACGCCGCGCATCTCGCCTCTTCATCCGCCTTACCTTATCTAAGCCACTCTGAATAACGCTCCCCTGCCCACCCCCTCGCCACCCGCTCACCACTTCAAGTGGAAAACTCGCAGGGCGAGGGCCGCTCAACCTTGTTTAGCATTCTCCTCGACTTCTTTATTTAATAGATGCCGAAAAAAACTCCGTTCAGAATAAATTTGCGTTTGTTCTTCGATACGCTTCAGTCGGTGGCCGCTCGGAGGTGCGTGGCGTCCTTTAATTAAAGCGGCAGTGGCGCGTGTAAATTCTTATTTGAGGAGGTGAGAAACGAGTATTTCATCGGAGTCCTCGTCGCTGCGTTGATGTAGAGTCGATGGAGTTTTTCAAAGGCGGCGGCAGCCCTGGCGCGGCGTGTTTACGCCCACGGAACAACAGCCGCCCGGAGCGCCGCGACACTCTTCACAATTTATCGCCGGAGACTTTTCTTAATTGGAAGGAATGGCCACTTGTAATTATTAAGACGGCCTAAAGTGAAACAGATTGCGTGGTAGTCGTTTTCGTACCGTTTATTTTTACTTTCCAGGATTTTATAACGCTGTTACCGCTTTTATTGTTAAGGGAAACATGGCATGAACTCTTGTGCATAATAAAATTACAATTATCATTTACTACTAGATTATTATATAAACTATTTGGTTATTATTAATAAATAAATGCCTACAGGTATAAAATACCTGTAAGAGTAATTTATATAATTTTGCAGTAATTCGATTTAACGATCGAACGACTGAATCAGAAGAGTTATCATTATCAATCTATCTGATATTATCACCGCACCGAGGGCCGGACAGTAGCAACAAATTGATAGAGATCTATTGCAGTTGACAGCGAATCTGATTTCTGAGAGTAGGGGCATGGCATGGGGGATAGGGCGAACCTTATCGTAGAATCTGTTACGATTTATTGCTTACTGCTTATATGCGATAAGCGAAATCATAGCTTTTATTAGTTTAGTATAGCGCATCGTTTGTTTTCGCCTCAAATGTCCTAATTCCCAGTTAATCTCGTTATAAAGCCGGCACTGAATATGCTACTAGCTACACCCAGATATAACCCACAAGACAGGGCCGCGAACCCTGCTCATAATTAATCATAAACGCTGTTAAACAGCTCCCGGGATAAATAAACTTGTTTAGTGTTCTCTAGACGAGTGATTAATGTACGTTTGTAATTGCATTTTTAATTTTCTAAACTTAATATTACGAAGACGAAGGATTTCTTACAATTTTAGTAAATTGCTGATATTCGTTCAAAATTTACATGTACTCAAAATTTGCTTTTAAATTAGGATAGAAAACGGTATACTTAACAAATTTAATGAAAAAATCTATTGCAGATAAACTGCGGGCAAATCGATGATATACAACTTGCTACAAAATAACCCCTAATGCCGAATATGGTAGGTAGGGACCATCAAACTGAACAACTTTTACTATGGAACCAACTGTAAAATCGCAAAAAAAAACAGCTCTTTCATACATTTTAATATTTTCGTTATTAATTTTTGTATGAAACAGCTGATTTTTTTTCGCTTTTTCAGACTTGGTCTCAGGTCTCATAGTAAAAGTTGTTCGGTTTGATGGTCCTATCTACCATATTCGGCATTTTTACTAGGAAACCAACTGTGAAATCGCAAAAAAACAGCTCTTTCATACATTTTAATATTTTCGTTATTAATTTTTGTATGAAACAGCTGTTTTTTTTTCGCTATTTCAGAGTTCCCATAGTAAAAGTTGTTCAGTTTGATGGTCCCTATCTACTATATTCGGCATTATTTTGTAACACGTATAATTATTAATATAAAAGAAAGCTGACAACCCTGGCAGCGACGAAGGCAGGGTATTGCTCGTCTCGGGCACGGCTGCGGCTTAGTTCCCGATAGGGCCGTATCGCATCGTATCGATTTATGCAAGCTTGATCGAATCACCCCACTCCCGCCCGCAACAATATCCATCACAATGCTGCATCGCTGCACACAATCGGGTATTAACTATACAGTTCAATCGACATCATTTTACAATTCTGTTCCACTCTTTTCTTTACGTGCATTCAAGTGAGGAATATAGTTCAATAAAAAGGTGCATTAAATATTTTCAAACGCTATTTTTCAATTAAATATTGACTCACAAAAAAGACATTACTTTCATCAAAGAGTTAAAATTGAAAAATGACATGCTTCTTACTATTTTCCAATTTAGTTCGCAGCTCGCTCCACATATTCCCTTCATCCCTGATATGTTGCAGCGTGGCATTGTTTCACGCTCGGCATTCGCAGATACTCGTAGCTCGCCGGACGCGGCGACCCGTGCGCGCACTGGCGACGCCCGCCTACACGTCGCACTCGCCTCTGTATTCCAAACGAAATATTCAAAGCATTCCTGGTGCCCTCTATGTGCCTTATACATATGTATGACATTCACAAAAGCAATTCGGAAACTTCTGCGTCGCACACAAAGATTATTAGACGTTGTCAATCGTAGGCTTCGCAATTTCGACATTTACTGAGGGAAGCAGGGCAGGAATTTCGGCGTATTGTTTCTGAAGATTTGTCTTTGTATTATAAACGCCACAGCCAGCACAGAATATTCAGTGCCAGATGCGTATAAAGCTGCGGTCAACGTTCTGTGTTGTGGTCGTCGACGCCCAACGTCGTGTGTGGGCGTCCGTACGCAGCTACCGATCGAGATCCTCGCATCTCGAGCCCCTGAGCCCATTTATTGCACTCCTCTGTTCCTTTTATGACGCGCTGTAATCGGCGTCTAATTGCATCAAAACGTTATTACTCCACCTTCACAATACGTTCCGTTGGTTAATTAAAACAAAACCTGTTCAATGGGAGTGTAAAAACAAACGAGATGGAGTAAAAACACGGTGGAGTTGTTGTATAATTGAAATCGCTGCATGTAATTAGCAGGTGGGTGCGATAGCTCGCGGCTCGGCGCACGTCTTCATAATTTATCTCAATTAGCCGTCGCGTAATGAGCGGAAGGACGGCGCGCCCGCTTCTGTGCGCGCATTTCACGGTTCCTGGAGAATGCACTTTACTAACGCCAAACTTTGTTTGCGGAAATGAGAACTTATGTTACTTTTCGTTTACATTTAAGACTGGTACGTGTGCTGAAAAGTTTTTACGCTCGCCACCTGTGCCTTGAGATTTTGCAAAATGAAAGCCTGAAAGTCAAAATCCCAACGACATCGTTTCCCTAAACATACATTTCAAGCTTTTAGTTTGAATGCTAAGGCGTGTTCGTAATGGTAAGATATTCGTGGTGTTTAGCAAAGTAATCGCACCGCACAGCCGCTAACCGGCAGTGTTGGTTCCTGGAACAGGCGAGCGATGTCGGCGGCGTGTCGTACACCACAGCCGACACGACCTACTATCGTACACGGCCCTGCACACAGCACAACCTATGCGCCGCACGTACCTCCCTTCGTGCTTATATCACGCATTTACATATGCTTCGCCTCCTCGCTGCCGTGTACGAGCATCCAAAATGATTCATGAATAAATTTGTAATCCAATTTGCCCGTTAACTTTCGACTCGACAAACACCGAAACATGTCGACGCTGTTAAAAACAAACACTAAATAAGTAACGAGAACTGATCCAATCGAATAATCTTCGGCTCCCTCGAAACGATTAATCATAAAAAATAAGCGGGTCGCGCGCAGCCCTTTTTCGAGTTTCCTCGTTACGGACTAAGACGGGAATCATTAGGAATTAAATTTCCCCTTTCATTAGTCCCTCAACCCTCGTATAATTCCGGACGCGGAGCAATAACAATATAAATCCCCCGTCGCGCCGAGCGGGGGATTACGGCTTGTCTCGACCCTAATTTAGGGCTGCCCCCGCCCCGGATTAACGAAGTGGCGGAATCCGCTAGGGTTGTCACTGCGCATAAACTTGTTACGTGTTTAATGTTTTATTGACGGGTGGTGAGGGAGCCCTCATTTAAACAACGTGCTTCGCTAGCGACCCCTTCCGCGCTGGGACCGTCCGCGGTGATCATGCGACTCGCCCATTCGAACAGAGTCGTCCCCAATTACCTACCACGTGAGCTAACTCCTGGGAATACCACAAAAGTTACTTCAACATTTTCGCCATAAAATAATTTGCAGCATACAACAAGCGCCATTATCTCGGTAACGCCCCGGCAACAAAGTAACTGCCTACATAACATTTTTATTATCACGATCTCAAGTATGTTTTAACATTTTATTAATCGTCGTGGTGTAACACAGTGGACCGATGCTTAAATTACTTTTATGGGTCATAATTTTTAAAATGTCGGCCAGTGACCTTTACAAATTAATTTTGAGTGCTATTATGTCGTCGGAGTGAGTCGTTCGTTAAGGCGGAACGAATTGTTTATCGCCGGTATAATGCCGTGGCGGGAGTGCCGGCCGACACACATATTGCAGCCGAGGAATCTTTGCGAGGGATCTCTCCTTTGCCCTCTTTGATTTAAGCGAAGGGATCACAATTAAGGAGGCGCCTTTGTCAACACCCCGAGGTTACGAATGTGACGCGTTCGCATTTTATTACGGCAATTATAATATATACATAACCAATAAAATACGTTTTGATTAACAGATATTTAATTGGTCTCAAAATAAAACAACAAATTCCAATTTAAGAAAAGATTTGCAAAATAAAGTCTGGTAGTACTCAAATACGTCAACTTTACTTCTTAGATGCCAATTTTCCGAACCAGTTGCCTTTCAGCAGAACGGCGAAACCCGATTCGGGGTAATTTATTTAAGTAATTTCACAAAGGCGAGACCGCGTACACCGTATTAAAATTTGCCCGGGGACCGCAAAGTAGACGCTAACACAAAATTAAAGTCGTCGACACTTAAGGGCTTCGTAGTGTCGAGGGGAGCTTCTGTGAAATTTCTCTCGGAATGTTGAAATGGCGGATGAATTTCGCAAGTCAACTCAATTATCGTTTTAATTAAGGCGCCGTGCCACGTGACATTTGTTTGCGTGCGTGAAAGCGATCGCGCCCGCCACCCCGCGTCTCCCCCTCATGCTTGCTCCTGTTAATTGTGCTAATTACTCCTGTAATGGAGCAAGGGGCGGGGAAAGATTGCTTATCGACGGCTTCCCCGGAATTTACTTTGTGTTACATCTGCCCGACCGCGACGTTAATTTGAGTTTAAGTAACTATCGGCTCGTAGTTTGTAATCTCTTTGTGATTCATGGGAGGTTTTGACGAAAACGGTAATAAATCTGAGTGGTGGCGCGGCGTGGTCGAGCGTTCGCGCTGGAGCGAGTCGAGGTAACCGACAATGCAATAATGATGCATCGGGCGAGTTTCCAAGAGTAGTGGACCGCGGAAGACTGGCGGAGTCCGGCCCGAACAGATGTCGAGGTGGGCGGGGGCCGACAACGAGCACCAGGCAATTTGGTTATTTGGGGTCGGCCATAAACCGATAGCGCGCGCAGTAAACGCAATCCTCCACTCGCGACTATAAACTTTACGAGTCACGTAAAAACGCGCTCGAAACGCCGACTCGCTTCCATAAATTTATGCTAATGTATTCTTTATAGGAGTTTAATGTGTATTCAGAAATTCCGCCATTATTTATGTATACGAATGAACCAGTAAAGTTAATTTTAAAGTCTCCCAGCGCCCCGCGGTTTACGCGTTCACTGTCGATTAATTTTTTGTTTTGTGTGCCGTGGTTCCTGAACATCGCGGATTTTAAATGTTTACCCTTTTTTATGTCCATTCAGGTTAGAGCAGCGGCAGATTTAATAGCGATTAAAGATAAGATAGCATTCTCAGCTCAAACTCGTCAAACACGTTTATATTTTTATAATGTATGTAAGTATGTGAATAAATATGGGTATCGTGTTACGACTTACACTTAATATAAAAACATATCGTAAAATTTCTCGAAGATGACATAATAAAACTGGTCGTTTGAATTGTAGTGCCAATAAAAGGATGGAAACGTCGCGTGTAAATCATGAAACTTTTCAAAACTATTATGCTTGAAATATAGTCCGAACTCAATCTGAACATTTCCGAGCGGCGGGCGGTCTATTTATCTATTTCCCCCGCTTCCGCCCCCGAACGTCCGGTTAACCGCCCCCCTTCCGGTTAACCGGGCGGCGGCGCGCGCGGCTAAACGGCTCGTCGCGTGACCGCAGACAATAAGCCCGGGCGGCGTTAACAGCGCGCCTGTGTGTTGCCACTTTATATGTTACGTCAGAGCTCTCCCCCTGCCACCCGCCACCGTCGCTAGGGTTATCACCTGGAAATGAAAAAAAAACCTGCGAGTATTTTTCTATCTGTAGATGAATAAACAAAAATGACGTGTTATTTTGGTTAGCTTATTTAAATCAGCAGGTTTGCGTGTAGGAGTTTGTTTATCAAAGTGGCGAGTTTATGTCGATGGCGACCCTATCGCGACACATGTGTGCCCCGCGCCTCGAGCCGAACGGTAGCCGATAAGTCGTGTTGTTGAAGCTTGTACTCGTACTTGTTTAGACCGCCCGACCCTTCCCGACTCAATTGCCTTTTTCTTGAGGTCGACCCGCGTAATGGGATAAAGTAAAGATTAGCTCTGTTCGCTTTTCTGTTGAAAATGGAAAAGGTTGCGAGTGACTACTCAATATACTGTATTTCTGTTTGAGTAGATGTAAGTAGCTATTAGCTTTGATCCTCTTCGGTGCCTATTTTTAGTAATCCAGAAAGTATGGATACTTTTCTATACCTGTGTTCTTATTCGGGTAGGTATATTATGTATACTTGTTCAGTCGATACCAGATAAAATGAAACCTTTTTTATGCGTGCTAGTAACTTTCAAATGTATTTGAAATTAAAAGTTTCACTACCTGCTGCCTCTAACCGTAATCTAGCTTTCTTCCGTTAAAGTGCACATCGCATAATCCCACGCTGCTGACTAGAATGGTAATGATGGTAATCTCGTAATCTCGTGTCGTGTCCCCATGACCCAAAAGCTTGCACTTTTTAATGTCCTACCTAACCTAAATATCAGACTTACAAAACTACCATGTTTTTTCCCATAACTGAACTTACAAAAACTCTACCAATAATTTAAACATAATGGTATTTTATCAACTCAAGTTCACTAACATAACAAAGCTATAATGTAATCGGCAGCTATAATTAAATTAACTCGAAATACTCAACGGCGAAGGAATGATAGGTAATATGGGCATCATAAAATCCGCCCAATCGAATCCGACACGTCACATTACGGCGAGCGCCCGCCGTGGGTATCTCTCGGAATAGCACTTGAAATTCGATAACCGACTCTGCGGGGATCGTAAAATTAGGTGCTATGGAACACTACCCCACCTCGAGCACATATACGCGGTCGCAACTTACAACACAACACATAGTGCCAACATGTTGTGTTTTATATTTATTACATTCCCCACCACGCTAATAATAAAAGTTTATTGCTCACATCTCGCGTATCAAATATCCAATAACGCTGCCGCAATAAGCTACACCGCACCGTGTTTATTTCGTAGACAGTCCTAGACCCAGTTTTATTATCTAATTTTCCGCACATAAAAATCAGTATCTGAATTCTTCACGGATCACATAAGTACTTATTAGTAGGAATCATTAAATGGAGCGAGATGTTTTGGATAAGGCTGAAATCTGGAGTTAGTGTTATTGTGTCGGCGCGGAGGTAGTAAGTCACAGCGGGCGGCGACAGGTCGGCGGCGGCTGAGCAAATTAACAGCCGCTTGCCAGTCTCCGCTGAATTAGTACCTCGTAAAATTAGGCCCCGTTACAGTCCTCCAGGCAGTCTTGCCCGCCCGACCGACCACGGCTCCGGATTAGATTCGAGCGCGGTCTCCCATTCGTCTTCTGTTACGACGCGACGTATTTACTAGCCTCTTTTGCCGTAAATGTACACAGGATTTACTTTTTACTACTAATTGTAGAAACGCAGATCTTTGTGTCATCCATCTCTTTTGTACTACTAATTGTAGAAACGAAGATCTTTGTGTCATCCATCTCTTTTGTGAGAATAAAGTATTTATAGTAACGTCAACGCTAACTGAATCAGTGAGCGTGGTGGCCGCTCGTCACGTATATGATTATTTCATTAGTCCGTATTTGCGCGCTCATCCAAATGCTGCGAACGGCCCGCCCCTGCCCCCCGGCCCAGGGGGCGATGACCACTCCCGGAGCTAATCATGCGGTCAGTTTGTTCTGCCTCAGCGTGTTTTGATATTGATATTGACTGTAGCACTCGCCTCGCTGCGCGCCGATTTATTTGCGAACAATGATCGATTGATTGCTATAGATAGGTACCTAAGCTTGCCCGTAAACGTTTTGATTATGTTTACTTGCTCGTATTTGCAGTACTAACAAGACTGGTCTGCGTTAAATGGACCGTTGTGTTATTATAGATTCCGTTCGTTGTTACAGAGAAATTCAATATCACCAGGTGAAAGAGAAAAATACAGGACGAGGAGTCCGGCGGAACCAGATCATAAAAAACTTAAGAAAGAAGAAAAAGACATGGGCCACGTAAGTTTATATACCCTCGTATTAACTCCATTTCTGTGACATGAACGTTAAAGTTAATGTAGATACTTAGCTATTCTCATTCAAAATTGATAGAATGCCCATTAAACAAATGAATGACCGTGTATAACGTGCATTCTAGGAGCTTGTGGTGGATGATGCTAGCGAGGAGCCAACGTCACCACACAATGGTGCGCCATCGCCGCGAGAAAACGGCCTCGACAAGCTGCAGCCCAAGAAGGAACACCCACCACACAGTCCAAGGTAATTTCACCCAAAATCACATTTAAACTGTACTCCATAAAGCACACAATCCTGTACTGCTCCTTATTTCTTCTGGAATTATAGATACCACTTTAAAACCGCAGAACCGCATATGCTAAATAAGATGAAGAAGATTTATAAATAATCCCAATCAGTTCACACCTACTTTTCTTAACTTTTCCACATGACCTTTCACTACATATAATTCAGTTACTTAACATTAAAATATGGAAGCCATTTCACACACAACGCCTCTAAGTTCGTTGTCCAAGCCGGTATAATCCTGCCATGCGTTTATTAGAAGCCCTACAGCCGTATGTTCTCCGAAGGCCGGTGACACAAGTTGAAAGTTAATCCTCTCTGACACTAAATCAATTACCGAATACGGTCCTGCCATGTCGGTACTAGTCCTATTAACGACAATAAGATTAGACGCGCCTTCACGGATAAGTAACTGATGATAATCTCCACGTAAACTTCAACAAATTGAACATATCCCGCTATTAGCGCGTGAAGCACTGAAGCCATTTCGTGAAGACACCTAAAATAATTGTTATTACACCATTATTCTATTAGCATCTTTAATTATACATCTGATGACAAGATTTCAATAGTATACTGGCACATTTACAAATTGCACCTTCAATGGATTTACTGATCTTTCTGACTGTAGGATTTAGCATGCCCGAAAGCATGATTTTTATATTGAATTTTTTTTTTCAATAACTTACGAGCTTACTTTGCTAACTTAGGATACTACTCCTATTTTCAGGTCGGGTACCTCAAGTAATGCCTCGACTCCTTCAGCGAAGAAACTGGATGAGAAACCGAGCACGCCCATCTCGAAGCCCGTGACCCCCACTTCTGGGGCGAGCGGCGCGGGCCCCGCGGGGGCGCCCCTGAAAGCCGCGGTGAAACCTCCGGCGTTACAGTACCCGTATTTGGGAAACGGGGCGCATGACGCGTACGGGCTAGCCGGGTACTCGGCGCGGGCGGCGCTCGCATACGAACCCCTGCGCCCGCCCATCGGACCGGCCGCTCTCGCCCCGATCCCTGGAGGCAAACCGTAAGTTTTGCTTTAAAACCAATCCCTGTCATATGAGTCAGATGCTATAGAAAACTTGTTATCGGTCCGCCACTCGGGTCGTCATTACGGTCCCGAATCTTTCATCCACCTTCATAAATAGCGATAATGATACTTTTAAGATACTTACACAATTCTCACCACACTTTTTGTTTGCAGAGCATACTCATTCCACGTGTCAGCGGAGGGTCAAATGCAGCCCGTGCCGTTTCCGCCGGACGCCTTAATGGGCCCGGGTATTCCACGGCACGCGCGGCAAGTATCGGCGCTGGCGCACGGCGAGGTGGTGTGCGCGGTGACAGTGTCGTCGCCCACCAAGTACGTGTACACGGGCGGCAAGGGCTGCGTCAAGGTGTGGGACATCAGTCAGCCCAGCAAGGCGCCCGTCAGCCAGCTCGACTGCTTGGTGAGTGGGTAACTGTCGGCGAACCTATGCAAACTCGATTACTTTTTGTAGTGTATGGTTTTTGTTATCATAAAATTGGGAGTAGAATTAGCAGGAATAATGTGGCAAATTGAAAAATTAGTTGATTTGTATTAACATCACATTATATTCTAATATTTTGCAATAGCGAAATAAATTATAGTTTTCCACATTTTGTTTCGAAATTTTAACGAATGTCCAAACATTTCTTTTCAGCAACGTGATAATTACATAAGATCAGTAAAACTCCTACCTGATGGCCGTACACTGATCGTCGGAGGCGAGGCGTCAAACTTGTCAATATGGGACCTTGCGTCACCGACGCCGCGGATCAAAGCGGAACTCACGTCGTCCGCACCCGCCTGCTACGCGCTCGCCATTAGTCCCGATTCCAAAGTAAGAAAAAAATCCTGTTTTATTAAAATAATAAAAGACCTAGAATGGCACCTTGAGGTAGCCCTTGAGACAATTAGTCAAAAGAATTCATAGGAATTCTCAACTTTTTAAAAAATCTTCTATCGTATCAGTTTAATTACATTTTCTTTTTGCATTAATGTGCAATATTTTGTTAGATAAACTTGTTTCCTCAATCTTATCCTTCATTAATCGTATTGCACTTTATCAAAAGCTTGAGTGAAATCTCTTATGTTGAACAGGTGTGCTTCAGCTGCTGCTCGGACGGCAACATCGCGGTGTGGGACCTCCACAACCAGACGCTGGTGCGCCAGTTCCAGGGGCACACGGACGGCGCCTCCTGCATCGACATCTCCGCCGACGGCACAAAGCTCTGGACCGGCGGGCTCGACAACACTGTGCGGTGAGCATACCTTATTTATACTTCTAAAATTTCTGTGCGCGATGAGAATGGGGTGGAACCTTACCAAAGTAAATTGTCTAATTAGTTATTTTTTTGTTGGTGGTAGGGCTTATTTCGTAACAACAATTTAAAAATGGTTATGTCCCGGTAGTTTGAGGTAATATAGCCATTTCCTCAGTGATGAGGATTGCGGGTGTAGTGCGCTTCCACCTTCGGTCTTATCAGGTGAGGTGAAGGCCAAGCACTATCCCGTTGTGCATAATAATAAAAAAAACAACTAATTTCGATTCTAGCATAGCATTGTGAATGCCTTAAATCAAGAAATTCAATAATCAAACTTGTTTACTTGTCATCTTACTTGAAGTTCAAGTAAGTTCAGCAAAAGTTCCCTCGCCTCGGATGTGTGACACCATGTTTTTGGATATGCCTATGGCTGGCCGGCGTATCGTGCGCGTCTCAGGTTGACATGGTTCCATCCCATTTTCATCGTGCGCAGATTATATTGTTATCTGTAAAAAGGGCACTACGTTATGTAACTGATATTGTATCAATTTTGTACGTAGGCCTCGAGCCTACCTCTACGTCTTGATATCAGTTTCATTACGTGCTACACCCCTGGGTTACGCGCTACACACTAAAAGCAGGGTACGTGCATGCATTATGGTACAATACAAATGAGTACCCTGTTTTTTGCGTTTATTTTTTTCTAATCTCCTTTTTCGTTTTTTGCAGATCTTGGGACTTGAGAGAAGGCAGACAATTACAACAACACGATTTCAGTTCGCAAATATTCTCTTTGGGTTACTGTCCCACGGGTAAGTTTATATTAGGTATATTAAAAAAAATAGTTTAAGCTGATTTATGCATAGGACATCATTTACATTTCTGTTTTAAATGAAATGTAAATAATTTTCAAAGTAGCAAACAATGGAACAAGTGTTGCCAAAACGAAACATACTTATAGTTGCTTCACAAAAAGTGTGTTGAATATTTTAAATTAGTTAATGTTTTACATAGTAATTCTTGTTTAATGTAGGTATGTAAATTTTGTGTGTAGGTACTTCATTGTTTCAAAATTATGATTTACATTATTACTTACTTGGGTGTCGTCGCTAGGAATTTTGACAAGCACATGTTTTGACTTCTGCCCTTCCTATAAGGAATTTTACACAATTACATTAATACACGGTTAATTTTTAAGTATATCTAAAAATGAATTGGGGTGTTCAGACCACATAAATGAACAAATTTTACTATGGGGCCAACCACAAAATCGCGAAAAAGAATCAGCTGTTCCATACATTATAATCGAGTCGATGTTGTACTTTTCTATGGAACAGCAGATTTTTTTTGGCGATTTCGTGGTTGGTCCCATAGTAAAAGTTGTTCATTTCCGTGGTCTGAACACCCCATTTCATTTTTATTTAATTTTAAATATATTTATTTGTGGCTTGGCCACTAGAGTGGTCGTGACTAGAGGTGGTTAATATAGCATCTAGCGCCATATTATAGCGCGCTATCTGTACATAGCGCACATAGCGTGCTATGTAAGTAGACGCTATGGCGCTATTAATATCGCGCGTGGTAACGAGTAGCGTCGTCGTTGGCCGGACGGGAGCGCGGGCATTCGTTATAGTTAAAAAGGATCGCGTGCGCGCTTTTGCTACCGGACGCGTTACGCGCGTTTCTCTCGCAACACGCTAGGTACGAGTATAGTATCGCGCGCGACCTTATATTGTGTTAGTTCGATTAGGACTTTTATGACACAACTAGTCAATTAGTTCGTATTATGTAAAAACTATTTAGCTAAGCAAAGTTAGTTGAACGAGAAATATGGTAAAAACAACCGAATTTCAAAGATCAATAAGGTCGAAAATCGCTTGCACCTGTTTTTTTTAACTAGAAAACATTGTCTAGTGGTCACTAGTTAAAAAAATGAATGCAAGCGATTTTCGACCTTATTGACATTTACCAAAATCACGGTCTTTAATGAAACATCAGAATTAGTAAACGAGAATACGGCAAAAAACAACCGAATAGCAAACGTCAATAAGGTCGAAAATCGCCTGCACCTGTTTTTTTAACTAGAAAACATTGTCTAGTAATCACAAGTTAGAAAAATGAGTGCAAGCGATTTTCGACCTTATTGACATTTATCAAAATCACGGTTTTTAATGAAACATCAAAATTAGTAAACGAGAATACGGCAAAAAAACAACCGAATTGCAAACGTCAATAAGGTCTAAAATCGCTTGCACCTGTTTTTTTAACTAGGAAGCATTGTCTAGGGATCACAAGGTAGAAAAATGAGTGCAAGCGATTTTCGACCTTATTACGAAACTTATTTTCGAATTTTAAACAGTTCTAAGCCCGAAAAGTATAAGATAAAGTTCATTAGTTTACATTACTGCTTTATTTTATTTAAGACTAAAATGTAACGTATTAATAAATAACGTTTTTGTAAAGCGCGCGATCTGTCTAACGAACGACGTGTGAAGTAACGTGTTACGAAATCTAACGTGCTGCATCTAACGCGCCAGCCAGCCACCCGCATGCTACCTGATAAATAGCGCGTTATAACATAGCATATTTAATAGCGCGCTAGAAATCAATAGCATATAGTCTGTAGCGTGCTGTTGCTTTATAGGCGTTATGAACAACTCTAGTCGTGACTAGTTGCCCAATGTGTGGCAGCTGTCGTTTTTTTAACGCCCGTTGAAAAAGCGTTCGTGCGAATGAGGGCTTAATGTACAATGTCGTTCCAGGCGAGTGGCTGGCGGTGGGCATGGAGAACTCCAACGTGGAGGTGTTACACGCGGTGAAGCCGGACAAGTATCAGCTGCATCTGCACGAGTCGTGCGTGCTGTCGCTGCGGTTCGCCTCCTGCGGCAAGTGGTTCGTGTCCACCGGCAAGGACAACCTGCTCAACGCCTGGCGCACGCCCTACGGCGCCAGTATATTCCAGGTAACTGTCTCTGCATGCTACCTGTAAATGCACATTAACTGTAATTGTGGGTCTACTTACGCTGGACGAGCCGAGCAGGAGCGGAGTCGATCTGCGCATTGTTAAGGTGGGTCCAGTAGGGTTATTCACGATCGTCGGAAATCTCGAAAGCATTCGGTTCGAATTCGTATCCTCCGATAATTACAAAAATATAGCTATTCACAAATACATTCGACTGGCATTCGATTCACTTTCCGACGCAAAAGCGCAATGCATTTACATAGTTTGGCAGCATGAGGTAGAAAATAAGATCGAAGACTATAGACTTTCCGATTCGATTCGGAAAGTTGGTTTCCGACAATCGTGAAAAACCCTCCTAATATGTTATTTTGTCCGTAACGTAGTACCTCCCTATCGTATCAGCGTCGCGATCCAAGACCGCTACTTTCAGCACCCGTTGGCGGTGTACGCGCCAGTTTGAATCCGTAACGAACGTGAAAACTGCAGTGGGATAACGATAATATAGTGAAGCTTATCGAGGGATATAGGGCCTGGAAAATTCTGAGGGACCCCGGAAGCAGGAACTAGTATAATAAAAATATACCTAAAGCAAGAGGCATAGGAGAAACAATCTATTGAAATAAAATTGAAATGGAGTGCGGTGTCGACGAAATGAAGAAGAAGATGAATGCTCTATTGGCTGGGTTAGGTTAAATTCTCACAGGCTTTTCGCAGTCGCAGTCGACGACATGGTGGGACAAAATGAACACGCGGTGATCGCAGTATCGTATCGTATTTTCCAGTAACTAAAATTATTTTTAGGCATTGATAAACATTTTTAGGTAACCATTTTATTATTGTTTGGTGATTCAGTTTTAGTGACACTTTTATTATTTTGATAATTGATATTATTTCCAAGTAATTCTTAATTAATATTTAGGTAATCGTTTTAATATTATTTGGTGAATCAATTTAGGTGACAGATCTACTATTTTAGGAACAAATTATTTATTAGGTCACTGAAAATGCATTTATTAGGTAATTGATAAAATCATACCCTTTAAATACTAGTATGTGCTTAAAGCAATCATTTTTTTAAATATTTTCATAACGTTTTCGGAATATTTAATTAGCATTTGTTTTTATCTCTCTGATAAATGTAAGTCAACCGCTAAAGGTGTTTAACAAGTTATTTTTTTAACAAGGCTTAATTTATTTTACAATTTTTTTAAAACAATAAATCTGCCTGCCAAACCACATAATATATGTCTTTGTGACGTATTGTATTAACACAATTTTTTCTTTCCAGTCAAAAGAATCATCATCGGTGCTTAGTTGTGACATCTCATCAGACGACAAATACATAGTGACGGGCTCCGGCGACAAGAAGGCCACAGTTTACGAAGTGATCTACTAGTGCTAGTGCGACAAACGGACAACCAGACGAACAAATTAGATCAAGTGTACCGACTGAGTGAGAACGTTCTCGAACGTGCCGTGGCAAGTGGTGATATAGCTTTAGTGAATGTATAGATTATATTGGGAACCTGTATGTACTTATGCGACTTGTTTATATAGATTAGTGTGCGCGTTTTATGTTTATTTGTTGAGCGCCCGTAGTGTATGTTGGCAGCAGATCTCAAACTGACGATTTCGTTTCAATATTGTTGTAAAATGCTCGTATTAAAGAAAAGATATGCGCAAATTACATTTCGTTGTTTCAATTACTTACAATACCCACTTGACCTGCTGAGAAACCTCAGTTTGTACTCTACCACAGAATAACTAATAGTACAAGTAGGGGAACCTGTTGTACTTAGGCCAGTTTTTATAATTTTGATTTTTAAAAAAATAATGGTGCATGCTACACCGGTCTAGTGTTCATGTAAGCAAAGATCATTTAATTAACTACATCATTCATAAAGCTGTGTATATTTTCAAAAACCTGGGACCACTAGCAACTTGGAAAAAAATGGAAAACTGTCCTAGGTACAACAAACCAGGGGCCGTACCGGCTAACGAATCGATTATCGAAAAGTCTGCTGGGTTTCAAATTAAAACAGATAAATCGAGCCCCAACTGGGCCAAAATGGCGAACCCCAATTCATGATGTCACACGAAGTCAAAGTCAAAGTGTTTATGTATTTGCAAAGAATAGGTATTACACAAGATGTTACACAGAATTTCAACCGCTATTCAGTTAAAAACATTAACATGCAAAATTTAAAATTTAACAATTAAGAAAATCATTCAAGCTATAATAACATTGTTGTATTAGCCATTCACGTAGCTTTCTGGTCATTAGAGTTACAGGTCCGAGTTTAAATTGGTTGGGGATCTTGTTATATACTTTAATACACATGCAGTAACAACTTTTTCGACATGCAGATGTTCTTGGATGAAAATCCAAGACAAGTCTATGACTATCTCTAGTATTCCGAGGGTATATATCCTTAGCAATTTTAAATAATTCTGGATGGCTTTTAACAAATTTAAAAATTTCTAGAATGTCCATACTAGGGACTGTTAGTATACCTAACTTTACAAACAGGGGTCTGCATGTTTCAAATGGACCTTTGTTGCATATCGCTCGAATGCATTTCTTTTGAGCAATAAATACCTTACTTGCATCCGTGCTATTGCCCCATAGGAGAAGCCCGTAAGAGATATTTGAGGCGACATGACCATAATAAGCAGACAAGGTTACATTAAGGGTCGTTTTCTTAGTTAATCGCCTTAGGACATAAACGAACCTATTAATTTTGCTACATACTTTTTTAACGTGAGTAGTAAAGTTTAAACTTTCATTAAGTTCTATTCCCAAGAATGTTACGCCGTCAGATCTTAGAATAGTTTTGTCTTTATACTGTACATTTACATTGTCTATGGCTCGTCTTTAAATATTAAAATTCATAAAATTAGTCTTACATAAATTTACATTCAAATTATTAGCATTAAGATATTGTATTAAATTATTAATGGTCTGATTAATGTCAAGTTCATAATTATTTATGTCATTGGGATAATTAGATTTAATAATAATGGAAATATCATCAGCAAACATTATACATTGGTTTTTAGTCACTTTTGGTAAATCATTAACATATAATAGAAACAAAATGGGGCCTAATACACTGCCCTGCGGTACCCCAAACTTGCTAACTTTAAAAGTCGAGCGATCTGAAATTGCTACATGGTCGTTGCCCAGTCTATTAATCTCTACGCATTGGTTTCTGTTGTACAAGTAGGATTTTATCCAGGAGAGACAACTACCGCGGATTCCATATCTCTCAAGTTTATCAAGTAATACATCGTGCACTACGAAATCAAATGCTTTGGTCATATCGAGAAAGAGCACAGCAGTGCGTTGTTTCTCGTCGAGACCCTTAATAACATTATGGACTAGCTAGGTGAACATCGTTATCTTCCAAACTACGTCAACAGAAAGTACAAGACGAAATTCCTTACTTTGATTTTTCTGTTTTAAGTTGAAACCCAGCAGACGTTTCGATAATCGATTCGTTAGCCGGTACGGCCCCAGATGTACCTAGGACCGTGTCCGTTGTACCTTGGACAGAGCAGGTTCAAATTGAGATAAACCCTTTTATTAGCTTCAATTTATTTATTTTCTGTTGTATATTAATTAGTTAATTATATTAGCATATGCAATTAACAATTTATTACAGTTATTAACAACAATATTTAAGTAAAAGTATTGTTTTTAAAAAATCTAATTTTTGATAATATTGTTGACAATATTTCGGCATCGAATCACGTGATTTTAACTTGTAACCTATTTTTTTGTATTTTCTTATCCCTTAACATAAATTCTAACAAAATATCCATTAAATGCGCTGGATTAAACAAAAATAAATTATAAACAAAATCTTAAGAAGTTACCTACAACAAAAAATTACTAAAAAAAAACTTAAAAAATACAAAAAGATATATGTTGGACCCAGATTTTCAATCACTTTTTTTATCAATTATTACTTATATTAATTTAAATACTTAGTATTTAAAAAACCCAATAAATCTCAATTTCGGGAATATTCCTCTTTTTGAGTTGACTCTCTTTGGTGGAATAATTTTTTTCTTAATATCTTGGTACTTATAACAAATGTTATATATTTTATTAATAATTTAAATACAATTATACCCATAAAAATGTACGTAAAGAATTTTTCACCTATTTCCGACCAAAATGATGTAACTTGGCTTGGCCAGTGACCGAGGTACATCGTAAGTTGGGTGGCCTAGGTACAACATCGCGACAACTTCACTTAACAAGCATTAAGCCCACCGGTAACGATCAATTGCGATTGTCAATTTTTCCGCAATTGACGCCCATTGACGGAAAAATTGATCGTTTACGCGTGCAATTGAAGCGATTGTCAATTGCTCCAACAATGGCATTGACGGAAAAATTGACAATCGCAATTGATCGTTACCGGCGGGCTTTATAAACCCACTTGCGATTGAGGTTAGGATCTGACACTCATGCCGTTTAGTAGCTAGATACACTAAGATTAGAATCTAAATAAATCAGTTTTCACAAACATTCATCAATTTAAATTAATTTGAAGCATGACGGTGTTTCTTTTCTCAGTAATAAAATGATGAAACAAAACTGAAATCTGTGCATTTTTATCAGTCGTAGTAAATATACACGGTAAATTTTTAAGTATATCTAAAAATGAAATGGGGTTTTCAGACCACGTAAATGAACAACTCTTACTATGGGGCCAATCACGAAATCGCGAAAAAAATAAATCAGCTGTTCCATACATTATAGTCGAGTCGATGATGTACTTTTCTATGGAACAGCTGATTTTTTTTCGCAATTTCGTGGTTGGCCCCATTGTAAAAGTTGTTCATTTACGTGGTCTGAAATCCCCATTTCATTTTTAGATATAGTTAAAAATTTACCGTGTATAATTCCAAATTGACGCATGCTCAAACTCATACCCATCATCATCGGAATCTGAGTGTGCCATTCAATATCAATGGGTTTGGTGATGTTTTGAACACGTGGACACAATTAACATGAAACTAATGAGACTTTTATCTGTCCCTGTCAAATAGTGACGCCGTTTGGGGATTGTTTATTTTTTATTGACGTCTGATCGCGCTAATCGAGAAACACATGGCGTGTTGGTAAAATTTTCGCAAGAGCGATAGGAATGTAGACAAATAATAATACGGGGTATTTGGTAACACCACAAATATAATTGATAAGGTCGGTACCTAACATTAAAGCCTAAAAACCACCACTTGACTGATTGTTAGTTTCTTTTATAACTGCATAGTGGCAACCCTAGATCGAAATGTGTTTTGCTTTTGCCCATTAATGGGACTGATGATTAAAAACAATAGTCTATCTGCGTCCAGAGTTGTCACTTTGCATTTGCAGTTTCCATTCAAATTAAAAAATAAATTTCTCTGCTATGTTATGGTTTTAAGGTTTATAATAATTTTCCGGGGTTGTAAGCATTATACTTACTCCTATCTATATTGTTCAGGTTTATAGGAGTAATATTCCATAACTATGAAATTCCCAAACAGCCTGTATAAATAAAATAAAAATAGACAAGTAATGTAAAGAACAACGAAAACAAATACAACTCGTTCCCGCTGAATTAGGTAACACAACACCTAGTTTTAGCTTAGTAAGTACGTAGGTAGGTACTATTAAATATTCTGTGGTACTACTATATCTATATTAACTTACATTGGCCAATACAATAGGTACCTACCACAATATTTGTTTCAGATTATTTAATCTAAAGTCTGACTACAAAATATAATAAATAGGTAGGTATAGGTACTAATATGAATGAATCCACAAACGAGTTACAATTTATATCAATTTCCGGCAAAAAATAAATGACATAGATTAGTTAGTATGGAAGATTTAAATCAGCAACGACCACGACAGCCTACAGCAGCGGTTCCCGAATTCTTTTAGTCACGGACGGAACCCTTTTTGGTTCACCGTTTTTGGGCGGAACCCTAGCTCAAGTAAGAAGTAAACTAACCCGTAACCAGGGTTGCCACCTTTAGGAAGGAACCTTTAGGAACCTTTTTGGGTCTATTTTCTAAATGTAAAAATTCAAAAATTCAAAATTCAAAATATTTTATTCAGTCTAGGCTGTTACAAGCACTTGTGAATGTCATAGAAGCTACGCCATCGGTTCGCAAACCCTAAGCGGGAGACCTTGTAACGAGAAGAACCGGCAAGAAACTCGTCAAGGGCTGCTTTTTTCTCCCTGTATATTTCATACAGAGTCGTCAAGATTGAAAAATGAGCTCCACATTTAAAGTGAGGTCATTTTCCATCACAATAATTATCAAAAGGTTACACACAATGGGTAGGTAGGTTAAATATCTACTACATTCAGATAGGTAATCGTGAGAGTAAATAACTTTCAACTAGTTTAGAAATCACTCCGTCTGCTACTCTAACCAAAAAACACTTGATACAAGACATAAAAATAAAAACGCAATTCTTACAATTCAATATGCGTTAAGATAGGTACTCAGAAGCAGACCCATTCCCACTGGCAGCACCCGTTCACGAGCATGACGCATGGACCAGCCATCGCTTCGCTCAACCATATTTGAGGGAACGTAACGACCCGCCCCACACGACACCACTGCAGAAATGATTAAAGAGAGCATGACATACTTAGGCTACCCATCCTAAGGCACTGAATTGAAAACTTATATCCAAAAGCTTTTCATAGGCCTTTACTTACAAAACTATAGACAAAAAAAATACGAAAACATCGTGATAACGAAAGCCAAATAATCATTTTGGTCATTAGCAATAAAAAAGTGAGAAATCAAAAAAAAGGATTAGTTATTAATTCTATGTTTTGAGTAAGAAGTGCCATACTGATTGATAATCTTAAATAGAAAAACAAAATATATGCGACGCCCTTAGTACAAGCAGACAGAAGCAGACCCATTCCCACAGGCAGCACCCGTTCACGAGCATGACGCATGAACCAGCCATCGTTTCGCTCAACCATATTTGAGGGAACGTAACGACCCGCCTCACACGACACCACCGCAGAAATGTTTAAAGTGAGCATGACATACTAAAGCTACCCGCATTAAGGCGTCGGGTCAAAAAGCTTACAATACATTTTAAGTAGGTAGGACAATTCTCCCAATTTTCACATAGAATAGAAAATCTACGACCAAGCTGTTTTATCAATTAAGTAATCTTTAATGGTATAGTCGTTGAAATCATTAAAACTGGCAGTAAAACTACTGTAGAAATTGGTAACTATAATTGATCGTGTGATATCATTAAAAATCGGGACCAAACTAATGGATCGTCGGGACGCGGGATAATATCATCCAAATCGGGACTGTCCCGGCAGAATGGGGACGGGTGGCAACCCTAAAACTAAGGGTAACTTTGGTTTTTTACGTGAAATCACACCATACTGAGGCTTTTTCGGTGTTCACATCTTGTAAGTTAGCTTGACTTTAAAAGAAGGACTTTTAAGACATACAATATTTATTTAGTTAGAACAAAAAGATAAGTATATTTATTATTATCTTGATGTTATGTTATAATTTAATGTTATAATTATGTATGTTAGTCTGTAAGGTATATATTGTATGGGCCTAGTAGCCTGAAATAAATGGTTAAATAAAATAAAAAAAAATATAATCTTGCTCAATAATTAATTAAATTTTTACCATAATGTTTTAAATGTATAAATTCACTTTTACTCTTTAGTTTTTAGATTATTATTATAACTATGTACGTATTGCTAGCTTTTTATTGTATAAATTATTAATGTTTTTTTTATTTTTTTAATGTAATTTGACTTAAGGAATGTTTTTTAAAATTGATTTATTTTAAAATAGATTTTAATGCTAATGTGTGTCACCTGTAAATCTCATCAGATCCTGTATCTAATATGTATTTTTTTTAATTGTGTTAATGCATGCGCTGTTGGTGTCCTTATAAATAAATTAATTAATTAATAAACTCTTGAATTTTCACGGAACCCCTGAGAGCCTCTCACGGAACCCTGGGGTTCCAGGGTTCCGCGGAACCCCATTCGGGAACCGCTGGCCTACAGCATCTCTTTCTTCATACAGAAATTACGAGCCACTGAGATCCAAAAGAAATGTATT
This sequence comes from Agriphila geniculea, assembly GCA_943789525.1. Lineage (NCBI taxonomy): Eukaryota > Metazoa > Arthropoda > Insecta > Lepidoptera > Crambidae > Agriphila > Agriphila geniculea. The sequence continues at coordinate 14,809,873 of OX038887.1, read as the reverse complement.
TGTCTCCCAGTCCAAGGATCTTCCGGAAGTGTTCAAGCGACGCTGCACGCCTCTAAATTGGATAAGTGAATATTGACTTTGATATTATGTACTCAAAGGGAATTACACTCATTTACAATCGTGTTGTGACGTGGCTGTAAACTGTAAATACTATGTAACGCTCGTAATCAGACCGGGTGGACAGAGCTGGCACTGCCAGCCACCGCCGCCGTTATCGCCCACTATTGTACTATTTGTACTGTACCCATGGAAATAGTACTATAAACCGGATTGAGTGCTTCGCCCCAAAACGAGCCGACAGAGAGGTCAAGTAGATGTATGTGTCCCTTTCTTCATTAGGGTGACCAAACCGTATGGTTGGCCGGAGACATACATAATACTTTAAACTGTTTAATATAAACTTAAATACCTAGGTAGTTCGTTATTTATAATTAACACTTTTTACCGCGTTTTTATTAGGTTGCTTGCTCTTTTGTTTGTTTGAGCACAAATTTTGCAAACGATTTTATACTAAATTCCCGATGAGCTAGAGACTTGAAACTTTGAACACAGGTCAGAAATGGAAGGAAATGCAATATTACAGTGTCATTGAGGTGATCTGATAATGGAGCCGGAAGAACGCCACAGGAACTCTATGATGAATGAAACTGTACAACCCCATCGTGTTTGGGCTTATTAGAATTGTCTTGACAAGTACTCTGACGGGAGACGAGGTTCAGGGTGGGATGATGAAGTCTGGATTCCATGCCATAGGAACTCAATATTGAAATCATGCAACCCCATCGAGTTTGGGCTCGTTTGAATCGTCTTGACGAGTGCTCTGTTGGGTAATAGTATCCAAGAGTCTGATGATGGAGCCGGAAGAAGGCCACAGGAACTCTGCAATAAAACCTTTCAACCCCATCGAGTTTGGACTCGTTTGAATGGTCTTGACGAGTACTCTGATAGGCGGTGGTATATTTTTAGTTTAGCTCGTTAACTAAAAAAAAAAAGAAAATTAATATTTAAAAAAAAAAAATATTTTTTAAGAACAAATTATTTATCACGTTTTTATTAAGTTGCTTTTTTGTTTTTATTTTTTAAATATGGTAATTCAACCAATTAAAATCTAGTTTATTCAATTCAATTTAATTTCAAGTGTAAATAATTACGCAACTTTAAAGTTTATTCCAATTTTTAATAAAAATGCAATGTGCGTAAACTTCGGAAAAACAAATAAATGTTGGAAAAACAAGTAAAAGTAGGAAAACATTGTCTAGTGATCTGTAGTTAAAAAAAGATGCAAACGATTTTCGACTTTATTGACGTTTGAAATTCGATTGCTTTTTCCCATAATTATACTTGTACATTTACTTTGCTGTTTCATTAAAAACTGTTATTTTGGTAAAGATGTCAATAAGGTCTAAAATACTTGCACCAATTTCTTTACTTGTAAAGTTAATAAAATGGGTGCAAGAGATTTACGACGACACAATGTTTAAAATATAAAAAAAACCAAAATGGCGGCCAACAATATTGTTAGTGGGCTGATTTTATGAAACTCGATTTTGTTACTATTTTGATAAAAATATAACAAAGAAATGTTAAAAATATAAAAAATATGGCAGCCAACCTTTTTTATTTGTGGGCTGATTTGTATGAAACTCAGTTTTTAGTACTAATTTGACAAGAAAATAATAACACGATATGTACTGAAAAAATTAAAAAATCCAAGATGGCAGCCAACTTGTTTGTTTTTGGGCCGATTTCGATAAAACTCGGTTTTTGGTAATATTTTGACAAGAAAATAACAACGCAATTTTTTAAATACTAAAAATCTAAGATGGCGGCCAACTTTTTTGTTTTTTGGGCCGATTTCGATGAAACTCGGTTTTTGGTACTAATTAGACAAGAAAATAACAACTCAATGTAAACTGATGGAAAAATCAAAAAATATCAAAATGGCTGCTAATTTGTTTTTGGGTTGATTTTGATGTGACTCGGTTAAAAAAACAAATAAATAATTTGGCTGCCATCTTAGAATTTTTTTATGACATTCCGTTGCTGTTTTCTTGTCAAAAAATACCAAAACCCGAGTTTCATCAAAATCAGCCCACAAGCAAAACAGTTGGCCGCCATCTTGGATTTTTTGTATTTATAAAATTGCATTGTTATTTTCTTGTCAAAATAGTACCAAAAACCAAGTTTCATTGAAATCGGCCCAAGAACAAAAAAGTTGGCCACCATCTTGAATTTTGTAAGTTTTCAACATTGCGTTGTTATTTTCTTGTCAAAATCGTACCAAAAACCGAGTTTCATCAAAATCGGTCCAAAAACAAAAAAGTTGGCCGCCATCTTGGATTTTTTGTTTTTTAAAAATTGCGTTGTTATTTTCTTGTCAAAATAGTTCCAAAAACCAAGTTTTATCGAAATCGGCCCAAAAACAAAAAAGTTGGCCGCCATCTTGGATTTTTAGTTTTATAGAAATTGCGTTGTTATTTTATTGTCAAAATAGTTCCGAAAACCAAGTTTAATCGAAATCGGCCCAAAAACAAAAAAAGTTGGCCGCCATCTTGGAGTTTTAGTTTTTTAAAAATTGCGTTGTTATTTTCTTGTCTAATTAGTAGGGCATGCAGAATCGGACCTCTTTGAAGAATCGAAAATTTCGATTCCGATTCCTTGGTCGGAATCGGGTACCAGGTTTTTTCGATTCTTTTCGATTCTTTTTTTATTTTTTGTTTACAATTTTGTTTCACGTTAAGTAAAGAAAAAAAACGTGTTTTTTAAATATGTTTGTACTAGGTACTCCTACCGTGTGTTACTAGTACTGTTTCATTTATTCTAGTATTCTCTTACAATAAATAAAGAACTATAAATTGCACAGGAATCAACTATAGGAACAATTACAGTCAAACATAAAAGGAAAGAATCAAGAAAAAAAAAGCAAAAAACAATTTATTATTTTACTTTTTATAGGAAAAATAGAAGAAATAGTAGAAAAAAACATTGTATGAGATGCTCTTCCAAAAAAATTGCTTTTTAAATCAGGAGATATTGTTTTTTTTTTAAATCAGGAGATATTGATTTTTTAAATGCAATTAACTAATTTTGACCCAACCCTAATGCAGTTAACCAATTTTGATTCAACCCCAAAGTAATTAAGTAATTTTGTTACAAACAAATACGTGTTTATTTGGTAGGTACGTACCTACTTAACTAATATAAAGATGCATACTTTGTATAGAAATTAACTAGTTTTATTAAAATACTTACACAAAAATCGTTTTTAACCATTTTTGTTCCGTGAGTCTATATTGAAGTCATTTTTGTATCGAAAATAACTAATTTTGTTTAGACTTAATATCAGAATCAGGTAGGATTTAAAAAAAATAAGGCCTTATAACATGTGTCACATCATTTTCTGCCTTTTGAGTAGATAACTATTTTTGTTCCGTCGCTCCTCAATTGTGCGCCCCATCACACAACTTAAGCAGTCTAAGCAGTAAGATTGGGAATTTGGTATTTTTTAACGAGAATCGAAAAGAATCGAGAATCGATTCTTACTAATTTAAGAATCGATTCTCACAAAACAAAAAAGAATCGGTTTTTCCCGGTAATTTTGGAATCGGTTAAAATCGGTTCCATGCCCTACTAATTAGTACCAAAAACCGAGTTTCATCGAAATCGGCCCAAAAACAAAAAAGTTGGCCGCCATCTTAGATTTTTTATATTTTCAACATTGCATTGTTATTTTCTTGTCAAAATCGTACTAAAAACCGAGTTTCATCAAAATCGGCCCAAAAACAAAAAAGTTGGCCGCCATCTTAAATTTTTAGTTTTTTAAAAATTGCGTTGTTATTGTCTTGTCAAAATAGTTCCAAAAACTGAGTTTCATCGAAATCGGCCCAAAAACAAAAAAGTTGGCCGCCATCTTGGATTTTTAAAATTTTTAACTTTGTGTTGTTATTTTCTTGTCAAAATCGTACCAAAAACCAAGTTTCATCGAAATCGGCCCAAAAACAAAAAAGTTGACCGCCATCTTGGATTTTTTAAATTTTCAACATTGCGTTGTTATTTTCTTGTCAAAATCGTACTAAAAACCGAGTTTCATCAAAATCGGCCCAAAAACAAAAAAGTTGGCCGCCATCTTGGATTTTTAGTTTTTTAAAAATTGCGTTGTTATTTTCTTGTCACAATAGTTCCAAAAACCAAGTTTCATCGAAATCGGCCCAAAAACAAAAAAGTTGGCCGCCATCTTGGAGTTTTAGTTTTTTAAAAATTGCATTGTTATTTTCTTGTCAAAATAGTTCCAAAAACCGAGTTTCATCGAAATCGGCCTAAAAACAAAAAAGTTGGCCGCCATCTTGGAGTTTTAGTATTTAAAAAATTGCGTTGTTAATTTCTTGTCAAAATAGTTCCGAAAACCGAGTTTCATCGAAATCGGCCCAAAAACAAAAAAGTTGGCCGACATCTTGGATTTTTTAAATTTTCAACATTGCGTTGTTATTTTCATGTTGAAATAGTACCAAAAACCGAGTTTCATTGAAATAGGCGCACAGACATGAATTTGATTATTATTATTAATTTTACCGTCTCGCCTGCGACCACTAGCCATTTCAATAGAACAATTTCGTTTTTTTGGAAATCTGGAATGGTGCAGTATTTATGGTCACACTAGTTTTGTAAAGTAACATTTCCTATAGATTGAAATTCTTAAATTGAAATTCGGCGCCAAGGTCAAAATCGGAGTTGCCAAGATTGACACTTCTATTTATTACCACCTCACCGATGATAGCTGATTAGCATTATTTTAGATATCTAATTAAATCAAAAGAGTAAGTTCTGTTTTATATTACAATTATTATGTGTCATTCTAAATTAATATTTAAATAGTATATATTCGACTTCCCATTCCGAATCCATAATTTTGATACACTACTTGATTGGTAACGTACATATTTTTTGTCCTACTATCGTGGTATTATTGTTTAGTAATGGCAATTGTGCGAACGAGACACCGACCTCCACCTGGTGTTGTCTCATTCACACAGTAGTGCCTTCAGTCAATGTCGTCGATAGAATTTCAACTCTATGACAAATCCAATAAAGTTGAATTTCTTTTAAACGATTAGTGAAAATTTTTGTAGAGTACTCACTCCCTATTATAAACCTCCTTGACTGTACCGTACAGCATACGGCTTTAAGAAAAAATAAACAAGTTGACAGCAATCATTCACTTAGAAAGTAGTTCTCACGGCATTGAGCGACGGATCTCTAGTAGGCCAAATATACTCGTAGGTACTCTTCATTAATACTACGTTGGTTTTACATCTTAGTTTATTTATATACAAATTACCTTTTATAGCATTGTATTTAAAATAAATATTTAAAATTATATAAATATTTAAAATAAAATATACTTAATAAAATTTAAAATATAATATAACTATTAAAATTTTATCAAGCAAGCATTTCCAATTTATCTAATTAAAATTTTTCATCATCATCAATTATCAGCCGCATGACACCCACTGCTGGGTATAGGCCTCCCCTAAGGATCTCCACGACGATCGGTCCTGCGCTGCCCGAATCCAGAATTTTTACATAAAACATTATAATTCCCAAAATATGCATTCTTTCGCCTTCTTTTAAAAGCTTTCGTACTACATAAGTACTAACGATATCTGTATGGACACTGGACAGGTCCAAGAAAATCACTAGGTAGAGGAAAAATTGTGTTAACCGCAGAAAACCGTTTGGGATATTGCTATCATAACTGAGGGAAACGACACTGAGCTCATGATTAAAGGATAAACATAAACCAAAACAATAATATGTCGATTACGATACGATACGGCGAGACTGATTGTATTGTAACCCGATCCGTCGTGGACGGAGCACCAGATGGCGGTGGTGCCAGCCACCGAGCTGACAGCAGCGACCAACAGGCGCCACGTCTGGCGGGATCTGTAATACTCAACGACAATTAAAAAGCTTAGTTGATTAATATACCTATTACAAAAAATACTAGAAAAAGTCGACTCACCCGTAGCACCTCAGACGGGACACGAACCCGCACCCTTGGGATTCCGATCCAATATGATGATGATGATGAAATTGAGCAACTTTTACTAAGGGACCAACACTGAAATCGCGAAAAAAATATTCAGCTGTTCGATACAAAAATTAATAACGAAAATATCAAAATGTAGCCTCAGTAGGCTACAATTCTAACATTATTATTGGTGACAGAAACGGTGTTGGAGGGTTTTAGAAATTCAGTCAAGACTCGAATCGAGAGCCAAACTTGTTGCGGTATCTTCTGCGTTAAGAAAAAACAACACTGCTAGGTTTTTCTCTATTTTTCTCGAGCTTAATTTCCCGGGAACAAAGCCCAACGATTTCCCGGGAATTCTCGAACCGAGAATTCCCGGAAATTAACCCTAGTCACAACTACAACCGCAGCAATCGCAAACGCAATCGTAACCACAACCATAACCACCACAACAATCACCTCACATTCACTGAGGCTACACTACAATACAACATTATTTTAAAATTGTTATCAGCGACAGATTCAGTGCACGAGCGTTGCAGAAATTAATTCAAGACTCGAATCGAGAGCCAAGTTTGTTAAGGTACCTATCTTCTGCGTTAAGAAAAAAAATCACTGTCCTAGGTGTTTATCTATTTTATGTTTCTTCCATTGTTGCACATTATGTATGTATGTGTAATGAGGGCGAACTTTGAAAATCCCTATTAAATTAATAAATAGATATAAGCGCTATCGCACACGGGCAACTTAGTCTCCCAGCAACTGTTTTGTCTCTCACATCAAGTCCACGGGTTAATATGGAAGCGCGCACACGAAGCAACACGGTCGTCTGCAACTTTTCATACAAATCACGTGAGAGACAAAAAAGTTGCGGAGACAAAAGTTGCACGTGTGCGATAGCGCTTAGCGCTATCGCACACGCAGACGACTCGCAATCGCAGACGACTGTGTCGCTTCGTGTGCGCGCTTCCATATAAACCCGTGTGGACTTGATGTGAGAGACAAAACAGTTGCTGGGAGACTAAGTTGCCTGTGTGCGATAGCGCTAAGTCTATACAAAACACGCAATACAATATACAAACAAATACCTCATTATGCATACTTAATAAAAAAAAATACTTTAGAAATCTTTGATAGAATCTGTAAATATCAGTAAAAAACACGTTTGACATGTTTTGTGTGTACTGTCTTTAGCATTTTTAATATTTTATTTCTCTGTGATTAAAAACATTTTTTAAAATTTTCTCTCTATAGGGCAATCTCTCTCCTTGACAGTACAAACAATAAGTGAAAAAATATATATGAGTCGTTTTCTTATTTATTACATCTGAAACGTTTGTGAAAAATACCTCTGACAAGCAAATTTGAAATTCCACTTCAACAGATTGTCTTTGTTTTAAAATACCTGATGATTTATCATAAATATTTTTCACTAATTTAAGAATTTAGCTTCCTAAAACTAAAGTTTACGTCAATAGTAATGCTTTCAATCTTTAGATAACTTCTTTGGAAAAACGCTAATTTCTTTGAATTGCGGATATACACCTTTAATGTATCGCATCGCTTCATATCGTCTAGCTAGCCTAGGCACAGAATACATAATAGTACAAAGAAAAATATGCGATCTCTCAATCTTAAATTAAGGCAGTTAAATGCGACATTGCACGTCTTTAGCAATGTCTATGCATAAAGCACAAGATTTTAACATTTTCCAAAACAGTTTTTCCTTCTATTTTACCATAGGTAATATACTATTTTGAATTTTAATTTTGAATTTTGAATGAATTTTGAATTTTGGCATATTAATCACGGTAGGTACCTACTTATCATATCAGGGGATGTTCGAATAATAAATAATAGTGGGACTCTGCAGAAAATAACAGTTCCGCATAAACGGAAATAACAAACTTTGATCCTGTCTGGTTTCCGACATCTAAACCACTAGATTTAAAATAAATATCACACTGTGTATTCTACGAAGCAGACCAACGATAGTATTTTAATTAGGTAGGTACACTTGTTAATCACATACCTACGTAATTATTCGTGATTAACTGGAATATTTTTATTCTCATATGTGATGATCAGATCACGTTATTTATGATGATACTTATTGGATTGGCATTCTACTTATTTCCGGAAAGCTTGCAAGAGCTAAATAATGCTCCAGCATGTTTTCCGGAAAATTTATCACGACGGTGGAAAACTGGAGGATGAACAAGTGCGAATCGGGGCCCATGCATGAGCATGACTGAGCTGTGTATTCAGAAAACTCCGAAGTTTTCCGTGTCCGATGCTATGCCATGCTATGCTTTCCATATTATTTATCTATGGGTTTCTGTATTATCCCCGCAAATTGCTAAAGGACCTGGCGGCCATTTTTTTAACCTTTTGTTTTTTTTGCACTAAGATAGGGTCTTAGTGAAAATAATAATTCAATAATTAGCTAATTGTTTTAAATTTGGTTATTAACGTTATTAGAATAAACTATATCGGGATTTATGGGATTTAAAGATCGTAGTCTCAAAAAATAAAACAGGTATAGTACGAGGCACGTATCTTGAAATTTTTTCGACGGAGTGGTGATAAGTTCGCGCTGTGCTCTTGTGAGCGACCAATAGCGCGCGCCATCTCCCGCCGCCCGCGCCCCTCACCGCTACGCATACCCAAAATTCGCGTTTCGCGCAATCCCCACCCGATTTCAAGATATGTGCCTCGTACTGTACATAGTGTAATTCCGGTTTAGTTTATTTCAATAATATTACCTGAATCCTATTGTTACAATTGTCATTTTTAGTTGCGAATGACGCCAACTTGGATGATAATATGACAAGGTTCCACGGTATTGGCAATTTGCGGGGACAGTAACTTTTTAACCGACTTCAAAAAAGGAGGAGGTTCTCAGTTTCTTTTTTGTTTGAAAGTAAATACTTCCAAGTTGGTCCCATTGCCATAAGGTCAGGATCTGATGATGGGATCCTGAAGAAATCAAGGGATCTCTTCAAATAATAATATTTGAAGAGATCCCTTGATTTCTTCAGGATCCTAAGACTAGGTGTGCCTAATATGTATAAACATATTAGGCACACCTATGGTGATTTGGTATTTCCTTAAGTAACTTGTGCATTTGCTTTCGAAAAGTACCATTTCGGTGAAATGGAACTGATGGATGATGAAGACCATAGATGATCATCGGAACTATTGAATATTAAGTATTTCACTGGTGCGATACGATTACTTTAACATGGTTGGTTACTGGGCTATTTATGCTCGTCATTATGCATATGGAGAAGTGGAGTGGAACTGAAAGTGAAGTACCAGGAGAACTCCTCAACAACTAACGCCCCTGCGTCGGGAAAAGCAGTATTTTGTAAAAGGTGACATGCCATTGACATAAGGCTATTGTAACTTACATAATATCGTCACTAAATATACCTACCACAAAAAAGTTTAAAATAAAAAAGTTTTTTCAAACAACAAAACTTCCTTCAAAAACCTTAAAAATAACCTAACAAAAACAGCTTCAAAAATAAATGGCTCTAAAAAGCAAGAAATAAAATATTGATGTCTGCCTAACAACTAACTCGAAAGTTTGTTAGCATCTAAAATTAAACAACGTCTTATGAAGTCGAGTAAACCAATGATTAAAGTTTAGATAAAAAATTATCCTTCGTCCCCTCCACTCAACTTCAAAAGGCGTTTTAGGGTTCCGTAGCCTAAATGGCAAAAAACGGAACCCTTATAGATTCGTCATGTCTGTCTGTCTGTCTGTCTGTCTGTCTGTCCGTATGTCACAGCCACTTTATTCCGAAAGTATTAAGACTACACAGTTGAAACTTGGTAGGTAGATGTATTCTGTTAACCGCTTAACGAATTTAATACAAAAATAAGAAAAATAAAAGATTGAGGGGGGGCTCCCCATACATGGAACTGAAACTGAAAAAAAATTTTTTCTTCAAATCAACACGTGTTGGGGTCTATAGATAGGTCTTTAAAAATGACATTGAGGTTTCTAAGACAACTTTTTCTCAAAGTCAACCGTTTGAAAGATATTCACCGGCAAAGTGGTAAAATGTGTGTCCCCCCCCCCCCCCTTTAACTTTTGAAATAAGAGAGTGAAAAATCTAAAAAAAATATATGCTGTAGATCTTAATAAACACTTTCAACCAAAATTGGTTTGAACGAGATATAGTAATTGGTTTTTGAGATATAGCACATTTTCCAAAACCGCAAATATAACTTTGTCATTCATACCAACACTGTGAAAAACAAAGTTATTTTTGCAGACGAAAAATGATAGGTGGTATTAAATATGGTATGGTATAAGGCATGGGTCTCCAAACTTTTTAGCATAAGGGCAAGACTAATTCCTCCACGAAGTCCCAAGGGCCGGGATATAGCTAGCTCATCGTACCAAGACTGTAAATGACAGTATTGTTGGTGTGATCCGGCCTGTTTTCGCGGGCCGTATTGTTGGTGCTCGCGGGCCGGAGATGGCCCGCGGGCCGTAGTTTGGAGACCCCTGGTATAAGGTAACTACGGAACCCTATGGCGCGTGGCCCGACACGCACTTGGCCGGTTTTTTAATATTATCGTAGAAATGCGAACAAACTTTCGAGTTAGGTAGTTATTATGATGCAGACATGAATATTTAATTTTTTGCTTTTTAGAGCCATTTATTTTTGAAGCTGTTTTTGTTAGCTTATTTTTGACAGCTCGATTAGAAACGAAGAGGTTTGGAATAAATAGTACAAACAACTGGTTAAAGTAATCCTAGGTAAGCTCAGAGTAAGGTTGCTTAATGATTGAAAACGTTGGATAGGTCATACAAACAACTGATAATACGAAAGAAAGTGAATGATCCCGTGTATCTCTGTGTATGCTCAATAAATAGCTTATTGTTAATTGATATTTCCACATTTATCTTTTTAAGTGCGCAATGTATTAAAATGTAAGTAGACAAAAACAAAGTTAAAAAGCCGCGGCAACAACTTTATAATTAATAACTTCCCTTCGTCTCTGCATTGCTTTCTTTAAGATTTTATAATGGCCAATGTGCTGGGTTAAAAGCCCCATCTTTTTTATAATCGGCAAAGGTCTCGAAATGATAATGCTATAAGTAAACTATATGGGTCTAATACCTATTAAACTTTACAATCAAAACATTTTGTTTTTATTATTTTTTTATTTACTGAGTCAACTCAAACTCAATGACTCAGTGTCATTCATCCCAAAGATTTCCGATACCCGTTTAACATCAATAAATTATGTGTGATAATAATTATTTGCTCTGAATAAATTCTAAAACGTGATACGCTATGGAATTGTTACGGGTCTGTCAACAAAAATGTGCATGGCGTATGTTATTCAGGATCGATAGCGTTGCGGACATGTGCGGATCCGCCGATAATCGCCGTTCGCCGATCGTCGTTATCGCGTCCGCGTGGCGGTGCCGGCGGCGCGCGCGCACTCACTCCGGGCCCGGGACGCGCCGCACACTGACACCTCATCCCGAACAGATAAACGGACTCTCCATTGTACTATCTATCATTGTTCCGACACTTAATATAATATCGGTTCAACCAAACTGGCTGTTCTGACGAACGTTGCCGGATCTCGTAAGTTTTTACCTATAAAATTTATTTAACTTTTTTGAAACTTAATTGTGTTATGGATTTTGATATATTTTTTCTGTTATTTACTGAAATCGTAGTAAGTCTTACTTTTAAACTCAATTTCAGTGTCAACATGTTTGCTGAAAGTACCGGTCCTCTGATAGAGGACGCACTCCTGAACGACAGACTTCTGTACGAATATTCGCCGGCGGAGAGTCTCGTCAACTTCGAACTGCCTCCGTCCGCCGACGCGGAGCCTCTCGACTGGACATTCAGTGACTTAGATTTACAATGTGATAATTTCGTGAGTGATATAAGCGACATTAACAAAGATGATTTCAACTTATCGGACTGTTCCCCTGGATTCGATTTTACCGATTTGGACAATAGTATATTGGATGAATATTTGCTGGAAGCGTTGAGCAGTGATGTATCGAATGATAGTCCACACTCAAGTTCAGAGTCGACGGGCTCAAATGATCCGTCGTACGTGTTAGAAACGCACGACTACGTCGCCTCAGCGGACAGACACTGGGACAGGGAAGGGAGATTAGCAGAAGACATAGAGAAGGCGAACTTGAAGGTGCGATCGTGGGGAGAGCCTCAATTCTTGCCGGATCTAGGAGCGTTCCGTTGTCCGGTAGAAGAATGTGGAAAGCTGTACGCTAAAGCATCACACGTAAGGGCGCATTTACGGCGGCATAGCGGTGAAAAGCCTTACCGCTGTACATGGGGAGACTGCTCGTGGCGGTTCGCAAGGTCTGATGAGCTGGCTCGGCATAGACGAAGCCACTCGGGAGACAAACCTTACGCGTGCCGCGAGTGCAGCAAGCGGTTCGCGCGCTCGGACCATCTCGCCAAGCACGGCCGCGTGCACGCGCGCAGGAACGCCGCTGCTCGACGCGCGGCCGCAGCGGGTGCAGCTGCGCCCGCTGCCCTCCAACCACATCGGTCGAAGAGACTATTGTGATTATAAAAGAAAAATTTTTAGTCCATAAGTACATCGATTTAAACGTGAGACTGTTTTTGTGACTTAATTGTAAATAGGTGGTTCTTAATAGAGACGATTATATACGAGGACATTGTTACTAGAAGCCAAGGCGACATCGTAGAGGACTTTATTTGTATAAGGTATAACGGAAAGTTTGTGCTCTCTCTTTTGGAATAATATTATAACAATTAAGTATTGTTTAAAAAATATCAAATTGTAATCAAATTATAGTAACTGAACCAGAAAAGGCAAATGATCTAAAGTTTGTTAATTTATCTTTACTTGTCCTATGTAAACAATCATCACTCAACTATTCATTTTATAAATACTTACATAACAAATATGGTTTTCCACACATAGATTACGAAAAAAAGTTAATAGTGTACATACATAACATAATTATAGGTCGAATAGTCATAATTTAGTGATCGTCATTCATTATTGAGTAGTTATTCATAATATTGAATGTTAGTTTTTAGTTTTAAAAAATCTAGCAATCTCAAAATTATGTAATTTAATAAATTACCTAAATTATATACTTATAAAAGAATATTAACTAAATTAATAATATATATTGCCTATCGAATCTTAGACGTTTTTGAATTTTGCAGTCTGCACACTAGCGCCGCCAATGAAAAAAAACATAGTGCTTAAATAAAGACAAAATTGTGAATTCTGTGTAGTGCACTCCGGAGAGGGTTGCCTTATCCCGTGTCCAGGAATTATATCCCCCCCCTCCCCCCCCCCCGCTTTGCCCCGGAATTGACGCCACCAAATCTGGCAACCCTTACTCCAAATAAGCTTTGTGGTACTTTATATCACTTAAACAATATTTTCTAGCTTGTCGTTTAGTTTAATCCATTTTTAGCAAATAAAGTCCATTATACTAAACTATAGGCCCAAAAATATTGTTTAAGTGATAAAAAGTTTCACAAAGTTTGTTCGGAGTGCACTACACAGAGATATAATAATAAGTGAGTAATATACATCATATAAGTGATCGTCATTCATTATTGAGTAGTTATTCATAATTCACTTCTCAAGCTTACGCGCTCACTAGACATGAAATAAAACAATTTTTAACGGATACTAGCGCGGTTTTATTGAAAGCACTTTGGTAATTAGTTGGTGTTTGGTTTGATTTTTGGTTTTCCCGACGTTTCGGCAACTTTGCAGCTGCCGTGGTCACGGGGGACTGAAGCTACCCGTGAGTCTACCCTCAAGCGATGAATTTTTTTTAGACGTTCGGAAATTAAAATTTTAACAAAATTTTTAATTGTTTTTTGTTGATTTATAATTTAATTTTATGAATTATTTAGTGCTAAAAAGAGAGAGAATCTACTGAAGCTACCACCATTTCATAAAATTGGGAGGCCCCTCCAAGAAAGAAATGGCGAAAGAAAACTTGGAGAGGAAAACCGACCTCCGTCTTTTATATTAATTTATTTATTTGCAAAAGGAACTAACTGTATCATTAGATCTTACAGTGTGTGTGAGGGGCTTAAGCTTGTGAATGATGGGGTCCCAAGCTGGTGGAATTTTCCAACCATCATCTCTATTGAAATTAGGGTATTTATTTTTTTCGATAGCCTCGCGGAGCATTCTAGGAATAAATCTACGTTCCCTAGCAAGGATTTGGGGTTTGTCAAATCTAATATAATGGTTGGGCCCCTCAAAGGCGTGTTCACTCACTGCAGACTTGTTATCGCGCCTATGTTTCATGTCAGCTATATGTTATTTGACGCGGGTCCCTATGCTTCTCTTTGTTTGCCCGATGTAGGAGAGCCCACAGTCACAATCTAGTTTGTAGACGCCTGCGGCTTGAAGGGGGATATTTCACTTGACAGGTCGTAAGAATTGGTTGATCTTCTTCGGCGGCTTGAAGTTCAGAGAGCCCGCGGCATCTGTGATAAACAACACCTGACTGCTGAGCTTCAGCATGTCAAACAAGTACTGCGTAACAACAAATTGCAAGTACCACGCTTTCATCACAGAAAACGCGCCAAACCAGCCACAGTAGAGCGTCAACCTGCCATCCTACCATACGTGAAGGGTGTCACTGACAAGATTGGAAACATTCTGAAGCGAGCGTCAATCAAAACTTACTTCAAGCCGCCGAAGAAGATCAACCAATTCTTACGACCTGTCCCCCTTCAATCCGCAGGCGTCTACAAACTAGATTGTGACTGTGGGCTCTCCTACATCGGGCAAATAAAGAGAAGCATAGGGACCCGCGTCAAAGAACATATAGCTGACATGAAACATAGGCGCGATAACAAGTCTGCAGTGAGTGAACACGCCTTTGAGGGGCCCAACCATTATATTAGATTTGACAAACCCCAAATCCTTGCTAGGGAACGTAGATTTATTCCTAGAATGCTCCGCGAGGCTATCGAAAAAAATAAATACCCTAATTTCAATAGAGATGATGGTTGGAAAATTCCACCAGCTTGGGACCCCATCATTCACAAGCTTAAGCCCCTCACACACACTGTAAGATCTAATGATACAGTTAGTTCCTTTTGCAAATAAATAAATTAATATAAAAGACGGAGGTCGGTTTTCCTCTCCAAGTTTTCTTTCGCCATTTCTTTCTTGGAGGGGCCTCCCAATTTTATGAAATGGTGGTAGCTTCAGTAGATTCTCTCTCTTTTTAGCACTAAATAATTCATAAAATTAAATTATAAATCAACAAAAAACAATTAAAAATTTTGTTAAAATTTTAATTTCCGAACGTCTAAAAAAATTCATCGCTTGAGGGTAGACTCACGGGTAGCTTCAGTCCCCCGTGACCACGGCAGCTGCAAAGTTGCCGAAACGTCGGGAAAACCAAAAATCAAACCAAATACCAACTAATTACCAAAGTGCTTTCAATAAAACCGCGCTAGTATCCGTTAAAAATTGTTTTATTTCAGTTATTCATAATTTTGAATGTTAGTTTTAAGTTTTAAAAAATCTAGCATTCTCATAATTATGTAATTTAAGAAATTACCTAAATTATAAACTTGCCAAAGAATATATAACTAAATTAATAATATATATTGCCTATCGAATCTTAGACTATTGACTTTTGTAGTCTGCACACTAGCGCCGCCATTGGACAAAAAATTAGACATAGTGCTTAAATAAAGACGAAATTTTGAATTATCTCTCTGTAGTGTACTTCGAACAAACTTTTGGTACTTTTTATCACTTAAACAATATTTTCTAGCCTGTCGTGTAGTTTAGTGGACTTTTATTGCGAAAAGTTGCCACTTTTAGCAATAAAGTCCAAAACTACAGGCCCAAAAATACGCTCTGAGCAAAAGTGGCGCCGCGGTGAGTTTCATAATTCTAATACACAATTTTAATAATATTTATTAGTAAAATTCCACGTAAAACATTATTTAAATCTTTTTCTATTAATAACTTATTAAATAAAAACCTTTGAGGGCGCCACTTTCGGTGATACAACCGCCTTAAGTGATAAAAAGTACCACAAAGTTTGTTCAGCAATTTCGTCTTTATTTAATCATGGCGGCGCTAGTGTGCAGAATAAGCCCTCATAAAGCTTCGTACAGACTGAGGCGAATTCGCTCGCGCCATGTGGGACGCGAATCTACGCGATTCGCTCGCTCGCGTAGCCTCCCACACTGAGGCGAGCGAATCGCGCGCGTCATTGGACGCATTCTGTCAGACAAATCTTTGAGTCATCGATCGCCATAGAGTAATTTTTAACCATGTAAACCATTGTAATCCAGCAGGCCTACCGCCTTGCTTAAAAAGCTTTCAAATTGCTAAAGTTTAGACGTCAGTGCACTGTCCGTCCTTGTCATCGTGTAATGATATGACAAGGACGGATAGAGTATAGCTATAGATTTCGCTTTGGCTATCGCTTTGAGATAGGCGGTCTGGCTGCCGGAAGGAACGGGGACGGCAGCTAGACCGCCTATCTCAAAGCGATAGCCAAAGTGATAGCAATGCTCTATCCGTTCTTGTCATATCATAACACGATGACAAGGACGGACAGTGCACCGACGTCATAAGCACATGAGTAAAGAGAAGGACCAGAGACAAAGCTTCATACAACCGCGTGAATCGGTTGCACAGAACATTATTGAATATCAAAATGTCATTAGTGTTAAAATCGATGGCTGAATCGTAGTTCCATTTTTCACCAAGATGCTTTGCATCGCAACTACGGAGCGAACGGAGGTCGAAGTTTCAATGCATACGCAACGGGATCTGGATGGGACGGGGCAGGCACGGGGTGGTGGCGTACCGGCGACCGACGGGGTATTTTCCGTCCCGTGCGTGCCACGTCCGGGCCCTGTCACTCCTGCCTCCGCTACGTACGCATGCTCCTATACATTTTGTATGAAACGATGTTTTTTCCGCCCCGTCCGGGGTTTTTCCAGTTACGTATACAAATATCTTAAGAAGTTGCAACGCTCTGACGTTTGGAACGGGAAAGTTGTGTAAATCGAACGTCAAGCTCTAATGTTTGGAACGCGCCGTTAGATCTTTGGTTGCACTTGGAACGCAACCCTATCGCGCGAATCGCGCGCGATTCGCGGGCGATTCGCGTTTTTGCTGCAACTCGTGCGACTATTCGCGCCAATGTGAACACGTCCATACAAGTTAGCTGACGCAATCGGCGCGAGCGAATCTGGCGCGATTCGCTCGCCTCAGTCTGTACGAAGCTTAAATCCTCCGTTGTACTCAAAACTGATTCATTGACTTTATGGATTGATCTAGCACTAAAAAGTCACCTGTATGTAACACAATCATCAGAATATAATGATCAACAAATTTTAAATCAATGGTTTGATTAATTAAATTAAAATTTACTGAAAAAAAAACTTTTTTAAAAACACGTTTTTAAAACGGACTAAATTATTACAAATAAAATCGGGCTTAAAACATTAAAACGGAGTAGTAAAAACAAACTAAAAAGTAAAAAATAAATTCTTCTGTAAATATTTATAACCCTAATACCCCATACCTACAAAATAAACCTAAAACCTAAAAACGTGGGGCGCGTTTTGTAAAATTTATCAACCATATTGTCTAAAGTCGCATTACTTATTTCCCAGCAAAAATGTAAACAAAAGTGTTGCCAGAACAAAACAACACAAAAGGAAATAGTTTGCTAAGTCAAGAAATAAACACACTTACATGTTTTTTCATCACAATACTAATAAAAATAGATTACATAAATATTCTGAATCATGAGTTTTGCGGTAAAAACAGTAGTATAATTTAATATTTCATAATAACAGTTTTATAGTAGAAAACATTATATGATGCTGTGCACACATCAACTGCAAATACTATAGTACACATCAACCCTTGGTTCATTTTATAAAATTTCATAAAAAATAGTATTACGAGTTTTGTGAGCGAATGAATGAGTCATTAGTCTTTTGGTATTGGGGGGAACTTGCGAAGATGCTACGTATTTTTGATAGTTTACATACAGCCAATATCTAAGTAAAGTTGTCTTATTAGTTCTTTTCAAGAACTTTTTACAGCAAAAATTATGATTGGTTAAAGTAAAAGTTCTTATTACCATCCTACTTTAAAATTACCCTGGATGACATTATATTTATTATAACCAATTATTATACCCAAATTAAAAAGTTATAAAAGTGACCAAAGGTTTTCAATATCTGAAAATGTCACTATCAGGGTCAGTTTGTCAATTTGACAGTGACGTTTCTTTGTTTACATTTTTGCTGGGAAATTAGTAATGCGACTTTATAGCATGCGGCCCACGTTTTTAAGTTTAAAATTTTTAGGTTTAATTTTTTTATAGGTATAGGATAAGTATTAGGGTTACTTATAAATATTTACAAAAGAATTTATTTTTTACTTTTTAGTTTGTTTTTACTACTCAGTTTGAATGTTTTTAGTCCGATTCTTTTTTTTTTAATAAATTGGTCCGTTTTAAAAAGTGTTTTTAGAAAAGTTTTTTTTTCAGTAAATTATTATTTTCTGCTTTTTAGTTAACGAGCTAAGACTAAAAATATACCATCTCATACTCTAGCAATAGCACTCGTCAAGACGATTCAAACGAGCCCAAACTCGATGGGGTTGCATGTTTTTATTACAGAGTCCCAGTGGCCTTCTTTCGGCTCCAGCATCAGACCCTGGAAACTATTTACCAACGAAGTACTCGTCAAGACGATTCAAATGAGTCCAAACTCGATGGGGTAACATGGTTTTATTAAAGAGTTCCTGTGTCCTTCTTCCGGCTCCATCATCAGATCCTGAAAACTATTTCCCAACAAAGTACTCGTCAAGAGGATTCAAACGAGCCCAAACTCGATGGGGTTGCATGGTTTTATTATAGAGTTTCAATGGCCTTCCTCCGGCTCCATCATCAGATTCTCGGACACTATTTCCCAACAAAGTACTAGTCAAGACGATTCAAACGAGCCCAATCCCGATGGGGTAGCGTGGTTTTATTAAAGAGTTCCTGTGTCCTTCTTCCGGCTCCATCATCAGACCCTGGAAACTATTTCCCAACAAAGAACTCGTCAAGGCGATTCAAACAAGGCCAAATTTGATGGGGTTGCACGGTTTCAATATTGTGTTCCTATGGCATGGCCTTTCAGCTTCATCATCAGACCCTGGATCTCGTCTCCCATTAGAGTACTCGTCAAGATGATTGTAAGGAGCCTAAACACGATGGGGTTGTATGGTTTCATCATAGAGATCCTGTGGCCTTCTTCCGGATCCATCATCAGATCAGCCCAATGACACCATAATATTGCATTGCCTTCCAGTTCTGACCTATGTTCAACGTTTCTAGTTTCTAGCTCATCGGGAAGCTAGTACAAAATCGTTCACAAACTTTGCGGAGAAACGAACGAACACACAAACGAGAAAGCAACCTAATAAAAAACCGGCCAAGTGCGAGTCGGACCCCCGCACGAAGGGTTCCGTACCAAAAACGGCAAAAAAAAATCACGTTTGTTGTATGGGAGCCCCCCTTAAATATTTACTTTATAATGTTTTTAGTGTTTGTTGTTATAGCGGCAATATAAATACATCATCTGTGAAAATTTCAACTGTCTAGCTATCACGGTTCGTGAGATACAGCCTGGTGACCGACAGACAGACAGACGGACAGCGGAGTCTTAGTATAGTAATAGGGTCCCGTTTTTACCCTTTGGGTACGGAACCCTAAAAACGTGTTAAAAAAATCGGGCTGCACTCCGGGAGTGCCGACAGAAGTGAAAACATGAATATTAACGTTGTGCATTTTTGATATTTTGGAATGGTTAGGGAATAATTTTGCACGAATTGCCGTCTTACGAATTTACTCTGCATTTGAATTTACGAATACAGAACAGCTTAGAGTAAGACGCGCTTAGAGTAAGACGCGCTTCTGTCCCAGAAAGAGAAGCCATACGAAGCTTTCCCCTCTGCCGAAGTACAAGCCCAAATGGGCATATGCAGTTGATAAAACCAGTTGCGCCCGGATTTCTTTCTAGACCGAGTCCAGTCGCGCATGTGAACGCTGCAGTGTTTAAAATGCCGAATTGATGAGTTTTTTACTGTTAAAAGAGGTCTGGAACATCAAAGTTTACAAAAAGTCGGTGTTACATTTCACATGAAAGTAATTTTTTGTCGTATTATTGCTATTTGTTTACATTTAAACATTAAATTCGTATATTTTATTCTTGATTAGTTGTCAAATTTATTCAGTGACATCGGGTCTGCTCGTCCATGGCTCCTCCGTACAAATTTCAGATCTGTCGCTAGATAAATCCGAGTTCTCGCCGATGAGCAACTTAGTGATGTTACCGTATCACAATGTTTGTCGATAAAGGATATGGCCTGGTCCTGCTCCAGGCATTCTCATAAATGTGATATACCTAAAAATTCTTAAATATTTATTAATTCTTTTTAACTTCTGACAGACTCAATTTGGTCTTTGCAGTTTTGCACTGTTACATTCTGCGTCAAAGAGTAAAATAAAATCACAGCATAAATTAATTGGTTCTCTCACAGAATAAATAATCTTTTTGATACATCTTATATTATTATACAACCTGTTACAAAAGTACCCCTAATCCCTGAAATGCCAATGAGTATTAATGAAATAGAAATGATGGGCGCTGTTCTTTATTTTTTAGCTATAATATTTACGGAGAAAAACGATGTCGAAGTTTTGCAAAAATATCGACAAGAGTATATAGTTTAAATTTCAACTCGATACCTCCACGCGTTCGCGAGATAAAGGGTCTTGACAGACAGACGGACGGACGGACAGACAGACGGACAACAAAGTGATCCTATAAGGGTTCCGTTTTTTTCCTTTTGAGGTACGGAACCCTAAAAATGAATGGAATAAGATCATTTATAATAGAAAAACGTCATAAAATGCTCTTAATACGTATATGAGACTTGACAATAAGACTGAGTGTTCTTGAGTCCGTATTAACTTTTTCAGAAAGGTTTTTGCTTGTTGGGCTCTTTGTTGTTATTCACCCCATGTAAAATGTTTGAGTTTGTTACCTTTATTCCTTTTTACCGACTTCAAAAGGAGGGAGGTACTCAATTCAACCAGTTTTTTTTTTTTTTTTTTGTTTTTTGTATGTACACCGATTACTCGAAGACGGCCGGACCGATTGAAATGATTCAAACGTTATTACATTAGGTAAACTCCCAAGTTGGTCCCATTTTTTAAAATTTTGAAATCGGTTCAGTACTTTTCAAGTAATCTTGAAAAAAGCATGAAAATAGTATGATTTTGTGTGAACTACCTCGATGATCAGTCGTATAACTTCTTTGTTTATGAACTGAATAAGATAATTATTTTTTTGTTGGAAAAGGGATATCTTAAGTGTAGTTCTTTAACCGACTTAAAAAGGAGGTTCTCAGTTTGACCCGCATGTATGTATGTTTCTCCGCGATTAACTCACGTTTGGCTGAGCCAATTTTAATTTCTACCTAAATAATATACCTACACTATCTAATTCAAAAAGTACCTACACTAAAAATGAAAAAATAAAAAATTGTTTAAAAAAACAAAAAACCGACTTCAAAAAACCTACCTCTAAAAAGCAAGAAATAATATTCGTAATAATAAAACACGTCTATTGAAGTCGGGTGGGGCTTTTAGAATAAAAAAAGGGATTTATACTCCAGCCCCACCCGACTTCAATAGACGTGTTTTATTATTACGAATATTATTTCTTGCTTTTTAGAGGTAGGTTTTTTGAAGTCGGTTTTTTGTTTTTCCGTATCGATATTGCTGCAACGACAATTGAGCCCAGCCCTTTATGTCAAAAACGTGTCATATTTTGATGTGTGACTCATCCGTACACAAATTTTTGCTGTTTTGTTTTATTTTTTATGTGTTGGTGTCGTCTTTACAGTGTTGTTTTTGTATGTGAGTATGCGGAACTGCACTTGTGTGCACTTTCCCCCCCCCGCAAAAAATGCCAGAAAAAATTGAATAGAGTAATAATCGCTAAGGCTGCTCCCTTCCGCGATGCTCTAAGCAGAACAGTATTGTACGAAAGTCTTATCCATAGCTTGACAGAATATCTAGAGTTTTGACATTGAATTAATAAATTAGCGTGTTGCTATGGTGACACAAGTGTTTACGTCTTGAAATGACGCGCCGCCATTTTCACCGGAGAGGTGGATACTTCCGCCGCCGGCTGTCTATTCTCCATCCGTCACATCCGTCTTACGCATTTTCGCTCAGGAATTTCGCTCCGGTCGCGTGATTCTTAGGCAGCCATTGCATGGTCATGCAAGCGTCAGTCAAATTCCATCAGTCATGAATTACGTTTGACTGATTGACTGATTGACTGATGGAAAGAAGAAATCAACTTCATGCAACCATCAGTCACTACATTACACGGTAGGTTAATCGTCAGTCACACACAGCCCGTGACTGTGGTTAAACTCAAGTTAAACTGACAGCAAAACCTACCGTGTGATGGGTGCCTTACTGACACGAGTGCTAAAGAAGTTTTCACTTCAAAAAACTTTGTGGAGAAACAAACGAACACACAAACGAGAAAGCAACGTAATAAAAACGTGTTAAAAAAATAGGGACCTATGTGATTGATTGCTTTGTGACATGCCATGCCACAAGTGTTATAGGGAAAGAAACTCGTGTCATGCATGCCTCATGGTAAGTAAGATCAAGTTCTATTGTATCCAACTTGTATAACCAAGAGTTTAGCGGAAAGCTATGGAAGGATGCAGATGGTTTGAAGCCCAAGCCGTATAGGCGAGGGCCGAGGAGGGAATGATTTGGAGTTTTTGGCGGGATTTTGTCGAGTTCAGTTCGGAGACTATTTTAATTATTCGCAAATTGATTCATAGTGGATATTGTGTCTTAAAATTGGTGCAGTTTTGTGGTACAAGTGTCTACGCAACTGAACAAACAATATGTGGGATAAATGGATAATGGAAATAGGCGCGATCTTGGTTGTGTGAAGCTGAGACTTTTATAGTATTGGTCGCTACCTCGGCAAAACTTACCGAGTAAACTGTCTTCCACCCAATTGCACTAAACTTAAGAATCGCCAAGTCTTTTCTTAACTACAACTCGACCAAGTTAAGTAGGCGAATGACAGCTACATGACCGCTAAGTTTGACACCGTTTTAATTTGGTCGTGTTGTAGTTAGGAACAGACTTAGGCGATCCTTAAGTTTAGTGCAATCGGGTGTTAATGTCTTGATATACTTGCTGCCAAATGCTCCAAGCAGCATTGGAATGTGATGCACCCGCATTTTAATGTAAACTGAAACAATCTACTAGAAAATCTAGAAATACTGAACTATTCAAAACATGACACTGGCAAAAATTACTTCCAAGAGGAAAGTAGATTGCCATAACAAAAATAAGAAGAAGAAGAGGGAATGATTAATTATTTCGTTAGTTTAATTATTTCGAATGATTATATAATCAATATAATCATTCGAGGCAATGTATATTGCTTTTCTCAAGAAATGCGAAAAAATAGAAAACTTTTTAATTAAAATGATATTATTTATAATAAAGGGAAATTTGTACAACGCCATCTACAGCCGAATGGCGAAATGAGATTTCTCATAGGGTGTGTACACATCTGCACGGCTAGCACAACTTAAGGTGCCTTCCCACGGTGCGTGCTACCACGCACCGCACCGAGCCGCACGAGGGCGAACACGGGCGCACCGTGGGAAACACTGGCACGGGCCGTGCGTGCGTCGTTCGGCCATGTTCGGCGCACGGCCCGCTGTACTGTTCCCACGGTGCGCCCGCGTCCGTGCAACGACGCACGAGTGATGATGGCACAGTACAAATAGATACAGTTTGTTTGTACAAATACAGTTTGTTTGTTTCTCCTCAAAATGTTTGCGAACGATTTTATACCAGCTTCCCGATGAGCTAGAGCAGTGTTTTTAAAAAGATTTTTTTCAAGTAAATTTTATTCATTGAAATACCTGTACTTACTATGGCAAAGTGCAGATAGTGCTGTTTTTATTATATTTATGTAGGTAGCCAATTAATTCAGGGATAAAAAATCAGAAAGCTCCGAAATATATGATTAAATATAATTAAGTACTTTAAATACTGTTTAGTATATAGGTATTACCTACTAACTATGGCCAAAAGGATTTGTAACTATTTTTTTATACAGGCTGTTTGGTAATAGCTTTATAAAGCCGAATAATTATGGTAGGTAAGGACCATCAAACTGAATAAGTTTTACTATGGGACCAACTCTGAAATCGCGAAAAAAATCTGCTATTCTATACATTTTGATATTTTCGTTATTAATTTTTGTATAAAACAGCTGATTTTTTTCGCATTTCAGAGTTGGTCCCATAGTAAAAGTTGTTCAGTTTGATGGTCCCTATCTACCATATTCGGCTTTATTAGGCTAACTAAAAACACTACATAGGTTTTAGGCAATTTTTTGTTTTTTGTTTTCTCTATTCGTTTTGTAATTTGCTAACCTAGGTATTTTATTGCTTAGAAAGTATTTCGCATTGAAGGTAGACCCTATATAATATTGATTCTAAAATATTATTATTAATAATTATAATAAAAACACTTAATTGCACACTAAGACAGGACATATACAAAGAAAAACAGCAAAGCACACAAAAAAGCGGCCTTATTGCTAAAAAGCAATTTACGTAATACGTACAATCACAAAACTAGAAAGATACGAAAGTACTTAGATGAAATTAAAATACTGTAGGTAATTATTTAAAGGCCAGGGCCGATTGACTACTGATAGATATCATACTATGACGCGCGGCATATTGACAAAGGCGACGAGCCGCCACGAACGCGGACGCACAGCGCTACGCACCGCCACGCACCGATCCTTTGAAGTTACCGACGCTCGATGGATCGTACGCACGACGACGCACCGCGGCGCACGGTCGTTTCCCACGGTGTGTCGGTTCGGCCTGGTGCGCTCTCGTGCGTCCCAAGACGCACCGGTAGGAAGGCACCTTTATGAGGTGACATAGACAGCGACTCGACAAGGTTTCTCGCATCTAAAGAATAATTACTGAAAATTATTGGCAAAATATCTTATTATGTCTTCCTATTGTATATTTCCTCATTAGTTAAAAAGGATTAGGCCATTTTTCCGGTGATAATCACTTATTAATTGAAGTCGCGTGCGAGCTGTACTGTAACCCCACCAAGACAAACTGTCATCTTTTAATGTCAAAAAGTGACATGTGATGTCGCTTTTCGTATATTTGTGCTAACCATAGCGACAAAAATCGAGCTAAAGTATATGACTGACATTAGTTCGCGAGTTATGTCTATTCAAATGTCACTTGTGTTAGCTGCATGCGACATAAATGTATGAACGCGACGCCACTGACGCGACTCTTTCTCACTCGAGTCGCGTTAAGTCGTGCTAGCCGTATGATCGTCATCTCGTATGTGCCTACCTCCTTCTGGCTTGTGAGCTATAAAATCCTTCAGTGACGGATAAACAATTTCTTATTTTGGTATTCAGAACAAACGTAACGCAAGACTTTATGAATGATTGACGTCTGAACGTGGCACTCACGAGATGACACTGAAGATTATGGATGCTGGAAATAACAAAAACTAGCTAACGAAAGTCCAGTTTTACTCCTTAGATGCTCAGTGACGCAAAAATAAATAAGATTTAACACTCGAGCATCATACAAAACAGAACAGGGGCCCTACCGCCCAAGTGTCGTCGACTTCGCCGTCGGCTTCATTTGACAGAAGGATGAGATACATTGCTACTTCTTTTTAGTAATAAAATAATATAATAAAAACATACCAAAGAAAAGTAGCAATGTATTACAACCATATGTCAAATGAAGCCGACGGCAAAGTCGACGCTACTTGGGCGGTAGCCCCACAGATCTCATAAAATCGAAGTTTAAACGTGGCACACACGGAACCGTGTGTGCCAGTTTTCATTCGTCAAAATATCGACAACCAATCCGTTCGGAGCCAAATGAAGCAGTCTAGCAGCGTTACGTTTTATAAGTGACAGCATATAACACTTCAAATCAGTTCGCGTAACAACACATCAATAGAAAAAGCAAAAACAATATTTCGACCCATCAGACTGTGTGGCCCACAATTAATACTGTCACGTTACGTGAATTTTGCGTTACTTAAGTTGTAAAGCAGTTAATAGTAATAAGAATTTCCGGTACTAAGGATCTAGCTTTATTTGGAACCAATCACTGCAGTAAAACTTACGATGTAATTTGAGGTTAAAGTTAGTAGGTAAATAAGCTAGGGTGACCATGAAGTATATTTTTTGCGGACATCGTATTGAAGTTTACTGAGACTGTATGACTGTGCGTATCGTAGCACATTAGTTTTAGGACTTTTAACTCTAAATTGGTTCCTAACGAGGATGCTAGATCGCGATATGTTATCGCGGTTTTAGAACAGCTAACAAGAACATACACCAAAGATAAGGCAATGATACATTCGAAGCAATTTTGAGCACAGTGCCTAAAATGCAACATGCCATCGCTGGCACAATGCCTAATACGGTCAATTGACTAAGAAGCAGATTGCCTAAAATTAAAGATGCTACTACTGCAATAATACCTAAAACGATAATTGACTAAGAAGCAAACTGCCTACAATGTTGGTCAGCCACTTTCAATTTGTAATCTTTAAATTAAAATGCTTATTTTATTTTTAAAATAAATAAAATCTATTCCTTAAAAATAAAAATAAAAATAAAAATACCTATAAACTCTCCTTACATAAAATAAAAAACAAATGACAATGCCATTAAAATTTGCTTCCATGTGATGCTTATAATTTGCCATTTAATTTTATGTATAAGTACGTTTAAGTAATTCTAATGGAGTTATTGTTTATTCGTTCAACATAATAAGTTCCTATACAATACTAAATAATATACCAGGATGAATATGCCAGGCAATGTACTTCTACTCCGCTACTTGACTCGGTCGTCTACTTAGCGTATGTAAACATAGCCTAAGGTTCGTTGAAAAAATACCGATATATCGATATTTTTAATTCGATATATCCATATTTTTAGCCGATAAAATATTTTCATTCGATATATCAATGCAAAATTATATCTAATATCGAAAATCGTGTCAAAATGGCATATTTTTTTAAATTAAACATGCATTACATAAATGTCAAGGTAACTAAAGTAACTAGAATGCAAAGCCGTAAAACAACTATCTAGTCCGTGGTAAAGCTAACCAACAGCACGCGTAGAATGACCAACATCGAGATAAGGATTCGACTCGCAGAACAATGGCTTGTCTACACCGAAATGTCACTTTTGTCGGGTTGAGATCGAGATACTCATGCTCGCATTTACAACTAGTAGACTCGTATTGTTCTTTGTCGTGGCCTAATGTCAAAAGTCGACAAACACGAGCTTTTCTCTTCAACTGACATTAATTTGACAGTTGAATCAGAAAAACTTGTCTACCACCCTTTGAGTAGTCGAGAAGATCGAGAGAGAGTTCACAGACTAATAAAAAGATTCGAAATAGTTTTCTACGTATTTTATTTTATATGAATCTAAATTTCGCAATAAAAATAAATCTAAATTGTCCGTGCTTATATTTTATTCCTTAAAAACTTAAACTAACATTATTTTCATACGTTGATTTCAATATTTCGTAATTTTCTCGTCATTTTACACAGACTACTAAATTAACAATTTCGTTAGTAGTCTGTGTTATCTTTTCAAAATACTCTAAATAAAAGAAAGGCAAACGAATTTATATCCATACAGCTATATTGAATTAGTTTTAAGAGTTTAGCGTTGTGAAATCTATAGAAAGGAACGGTGCTTTATGAGAAATAAAGTAATTATTTTCTACTGGCAATATTATTCTTCTCGAGCTCGAGAGAGCTTGTCAACGGAAGAGAACGCTTTCTTGAGTGCCTCTTTATCTTAGAACTTATAAAAAAAATGAGAATCATGCTTAAACTAAATTATTTCTGATCATTTTAGATAATTTTGACGTTTATTGGTGTTGAAATAAAAAGATTACCTTTAAAATTCACTTTTTTTTATTAAAAGACATTAAAAGGTTTCGAAATTCTGAGAACGAGTCCCACCTGTCTGTCAAACTGTGCTCAGCAATCGAGAAGGTCGAGACGACAAGTCTTCGTAGACAAGAGTCCCGTTTGCTCATGCTACGCGTGCAGAACGATTATAGCCTTTCTGTCCATCAATGAACGTACATTGTTGTCACCCTATTTTAAAAATCTCATGCAAATTTTAACATTGATTATATTGTAACTACTGCAGGGATTGGTTCCAAATAAAGCTAGATCCTTAGTACCGGAAATTCTTATTACTATTAACTGCTTTACAACTTAAGTAACGCAAAATTCACGTAACGTGACAGTATTAATTGTGGGCCACACAGTCTGATGGGTCGAAATATTGTTTTTGCTTTTTCTATTGATGTGTTGTTACGCGAACTGATTTGAAGTGTTATATGCTGTCACTTATCAAACGTAACGCTGCTAGACTGCTTCATTTGCCTCCAAACGGTTTAGTTGACGATATTTTGACAAATGAATACTGGCACACACGGTTCCGTGTGTGCCACGTTTAAACTTCGATTTTATGAGATCTGTTCTGTTTTGTATGATGTTCGAGTGTTAAATCTTATTTATTTTTGCGTCACTGAGCATCTAAGGAGTAAAACTGGACTTTCGTTAGCTAGTTTTTGTTATTTCCAGCATCCATAATCTTCAGTGTCATCTCGTGAGTGCCACGTTCAGACGTCAATCATTCATAAAGTCTTGCGTTACGTTTGTTCTGAATACCAAAATAAGAAATTGTTTATCCGTCACTGAAGGATTTTATAGCTCACAAGCCAGAAGGAGTAAGGCACATACGAGATGACGATCATCTAGCCGTGCTGTCTGACCGTCGGACTCTGACGTGACGCCACGTGTATTTAAGTGTGCTTCTAGTGCATACAGTCATTTATAAACCGACCGATGTCATTTGACGATGTGTGTTAACACGTAGCGTTGTGACTGCAAATATAGACAAATCTATCGGTAGGTAGAGTAATTGTTTATGGGAAATTTCATTTCGCTTTTCGGTGGTAGATGATATTTCTCAAAAAATATGTACGTAACGAAAAAGTTGTAACGAAATATTGTTACGAAATAGGTGTGTACACTCAATGTTAGAGGACGTAAGGTTATTATATTAAAACTATAGTATAGTATTTGAACATTTATTCATATTTAAATCAAATAATTAAAGGAAAAGCAGCAAAAAAATTTTTTTGTTTATACAATACTATTTCGTTACGTAACGAAACGTAACGAAAAAGTAAGAGAAATATAACTTTAAAATGTTTTAGAAGTAGATTTTTGTTTAAAATGTGATTAACGAATATAATATCATTAAACCACTATGCTTACACTATATGTTTATTTACTCGATATAGAAATTCTGAAGTACTTACCCAGAAAAAGTTAAATAATATTTCCTGTCACGAAAAAGTAGTCCCACTAAACAGCACACGTTTTTAACGATTTTCACAACATGTCATGGCGGAGACGTCAGATCAACAACTAATCAGAATGCAGCTAGTGTTGCCTGTGGAAAAAAATAACGGATGCGTTCAGAAATTACGTAGAAGTAGAAATATAACGTTACTAAAGAGTAATTACGAAAAAGTAAATGAATGCGACTCATTTTTATTTTTGCATTAAATTATTAATTTAGTATGAAACCCCATAGATAATCACTTTGGAATTGAGACTACAATTAATTTAGACCGAAAATATACAAAAATGTATAATAATTATACGACTTATCGCATTTTATGAAGTAAAATTTCATGAGGTATGCAGGGTGGCAAATTTATTTTGTATGAAAGATATGGAACGCTATTTTGAAAAAATCTAAATAATTGGTAATTAATACGATTCTACTAGTAGTTTTTCGTTATTTTAAAAGAATGATATTTTTCCTACGTAATTGTATTGTTTTTTTTTTAATTAAAACGTTTAATTTTTTCACCATTTCCTGGCACACTTTTTTTTCAAAGAATGTACACCAAGAACCTTATATATGACTCTGGACATTGCGTCACCTTTTGGGGCTTGAAGAACGAAAAAATAACCTTGAATGACGTCGACGATATTTTCCATCTCTTTCATTAGGGTGACAACAATGTTGTCCATTCGTAGGACAGTCACTACAAATAGGTACTTACTACAGACTATCAACTTATGCCTACTGCGTAAGTTTTTTGGACGACCAATCCAAACATTCAAAAGTGTTTAGATTCTAAACATTTGAATGTTTAGAATAGTTTAGATGTTAGTTAGTGCCAAAGTTTGTATGTTTGGGTATCTCTAAACGTACAAACATTCGCATTTAGAATATTACTGCATTTATAGGATTATTACTACTCTTGACCAACCATATTATAACCTTTCTATATATTCATTCAAGCCCCCCTTTTGGCCAGCGGCGGCGCGCAACACAAAATATTTACTTAATGATTATTTTCGGTTGGCTCCTCTCCGGATGGACGATACTGTTTTGGAATGGTGGTCACACTGGGGGTCAAGTCTGCTATTGTTAACATCATATAATCGTGTTTCAATGGTGTTTGAACGGTAATGCTTTTTAACACAGTTCTTGATTCTTAAACCCAAAACTGAGACACAGTGTCTAACGGGTTTGGATTTTTAGGAAAATAATGTGTTTCAATTTTGGGTTTACAAAAACAAGAATTGTGTCAAAAAGCATTACCATCCAAACACCATTGAAACACGATTACGGCGTTAGTCACGATAATAGCAAACTTGACCCCTTGGTCCTGTACGGTCCGGCTGGTTAAAAGTCAAAACATGGAGATACGTGGTGAGGTTTAAGACTTAGATACAGATGCCGGCATATATATTGGCAAGAAAATGAAAGAGACAAAAGATGCGCAGTAGCCATAAACTTAGTGTTTATGGCTACTGCGCATCTTTTGTCCCTTTCTTTCTCTTGCCAATATATATACCGGGCAGTATACACACCTGCCCTTCCACCCTAAAGTCACGTGTATTTTTATTTTGTACAATGAGGAATGTCCAAAAAAACAAATTGGCTGAATATTTTTATAGGCAGGAATAAGCGCCCTTAGTAATAGAAAAAAGTTTTAGAATTTTTGGTTGTGTGAAAAAGAAAATTAAGTCTCATTATTAGTCATTGTATTAAAAAAAGTTGCAATATAAAATGTCAAAACTGCATTATTTTGGCCGTTGAAAATAATTTCCCTCTAATGGTAATTGGGATATACTATAATTGTTTCTTTTCCTCATCGTTTCGGAATCTGAAAAATAAAATAAGATTAATTTTTATTTTGTTACTACGAATAAACAATGGGTGTCAAAGACCATAATAACTAGTATAGTAGTAAGGTAGTAAGTTAGGTAGGTCCGATTCTTAGTTGAAACTGATCTAAATTGTTTAACTCAACTCCGTAAGATAATATTTTTTCTCTCTGTTAAGAATACAAAACAATTCCGCTCTCAAAGTTAAATGTGGCATAAAAACATAAAATGTAATGTTAGGTAGGATAAACGTAAATTGGTTCTACTTTCCATTAGTTGGTCTCGAATTTGGGGGTGAAAGTGAGGGGGGAGGGAGGGGGGGGGGCTCCCTTACCCCCCTCCTAAAATTTGGGAGTTAGGAAATGGATACTTTTTTTTTAAATGAATTTTCAATTTCCCCGTCGTAGACTTAAAGTAATGATAACAGCCAAATTACTGTTATTTTTCGGCAATTAAAGATAGGGAAGGGGAGGGGGAAGGGAAACAACTCCCTCCTCCAATCCCCATCTGCCGGTGATGCCTATTTTCGAGAAGTATTTTTTTGTGTAAATATAACCTCAAAACAAGAAATATGGAAATTAAGCAGGGGAGGCTAAAAAAGGTGGGGAGAGGGGAGGGGACGTACATACAAAATTTCGCACGTAAAAAAAGTCGTTTCTGGCGCTTCGCCGGCCGCTGCCGCGGCACGCTCGCTTCGCTCGCTCGGCTTGCGCGCTGGGTTCATGTACACCTAACATGCTCGTCGCTACGCTCCTCGCACCTATCACGTGACCTGCGCTCTTTGGTCACCATTACAACGATTTAGCAGTGCTACCAACCTAGTGCGCCGCCATTAGACGTCAAAAATGACGACATTGGTCTAATTTTAGACAAATTCTCAATTTTCAGAAATTTA
Organism: Agriphila geniculea; assembly: GCA_943789525.1. Classification (NCBI taxonomy): domain Eukaryota; kingdom Metazoa; phylum Arthropoda; class Insecta; order Lepidoptera; family Crambidae; genus Agriphila; species Agriphila geniculea. The sequence goes on along the minus strand of OX038887.1, from coordinate 14,777,509 downwards.
TTTCTTGCTTATTATTTGGTTCCTAACCATAAAATTTGGTATTCGTGTTCCATATCATTAGTTCTTTACATAAAAAAAATATGAACTCAAAATTCGTGACCAACTAATGGAAAGAAGAGCCCGTAAATTTTTCATCCAAATCTTTCTTTCTTATTCAAAAGTTCTGCTGTGATTATGGTCACCCTGCGATATGCAGATAATATTTCTAAAGCTTCTTATGTGTCGAAAATGAATACAGATTTGTACATATTATATTTATTATATTGAAATAAAAAATACGTAATTAAGGTGGAATTATAATTAACTTCTATAATATTTCCGAATTAGATCGGAAACAATCTTTGAAATCTGCTAAAATTCAGATTTCTGAGAAGGAAAAATTGAATGCTGAAAATACTTAAAAAAACACACACACTTGTGAAATATAATGTTAGAATTTGGTTTTGAAACACTTTTGCAATTTTGCACAATGCAACACATGCTTTGTAACGCGAATTTTATTTAAATCATTTTATATTTTTGTACATAAACGTGAGATGCGGTGGAAAATCATTGACATTAGTGACATGTCAAATCAAAGACAATTCCATCAGTGATGCCACCTTATTTTTATTTGGTAACTTATGAAATATGGAGAAATTACTGTTAAACGTAAAATATTGTAATAACAAAATGGACTCATCTGTCCTCTAAATAATTACTTTGGCATGTACTAATAAATTTTTACATCATGTAACTAATTTAAAGTGTGCCGATATTTACATTTATTTAGAAAATCTAATTAATTTTTGTACATGACCTGGGTAAATTGACTATGGATTGGGATATTTTGTACTTAGCATGGCAATTCCAGTCACAGTGTGAGAGGGATAAAAGATATCTGTAGCACTACCATGAGTTTACAAAAACCATTCTCGATATCGACCGCGTTAGCAATTTGTATGGGAAATTGAAGCAGAGCCTCTAGCGGATACGCGAAGAACTAAAATCTATAGTAAATGTGCTCACCATCCACGAGTTTATTATCCTCGCTAATGAGAACTCGATACGGGGTAAATGTCCCATATTTCGGCATGTTAAGACTTAGGATATTCATTCTAAATGTATGGGGAAGATGGCGAAATTAATAGCTATGTTATACCTTTAGGTGAGTACATTATAAAAATAACTCTCCCCCTCTCCCCTCTACCACGTCACCCCTCCCCCCTAGAAATCTGACCCGTTTTACTAATTTTCTAAATTTTCAGGAAAACCATACAAGCTAGGACAAAATGGTCAATAATTCAATTATTTACTGATAAATTACCTACAAATAAGTATAATTATTCATTTTGATACAAGTTATAGTTTCCAAGCTATGGTGTGTCAAAGTGTATGGTAGTGACTGTACACGACAAAAATAATAAAAATTCGGCTATTGCTTAACCAAAGGTTTCCTTCACCAGGATTGATCTTTGTGTTCCTAAGATGGGTTTACGAAGTGGAGCCACCTGGATTTTTCATGTAGGTGGGGGGGAGGGGAGAGTTCAGCCTTCATGAAGTCTGATGTTAATAACTGCCTAAGTATAGTACTAAGCCAAGTTTGGTATCATTTTCGGAAAAATCAATAACGTAGAATTAATTTTTGATTTAAAAAATGCCATCTTAGGTTAGGTCTATGTTTACGTGATCGAGTATTGTGCCCCGATTTATGAAATTGTGACATTTGCCTCTAGTTTCGCTGATATAAAAGGTACGCGGATGGGCTATATATCAAATTGTACGTCTGCCAGAGGGCTTCAAAGTGGAATTTGAATTCCTAAAATAGGTCAGTAACTTTTTGAGATTTTCCAAAATTTTCGAAAATTGCAAATTCTTTTCGCCGACTTGGATCGAGAATTCCCCAATATAGTTTTATTATTACCCACAAAAAAATCCGCGCGGCTATACAGGGTATCCCAAAACTTTGCCACACGGAGGGAAAGTACGTTAATATTGAAGATGGGAAATTTTACTGAAAGAAGACTTCATTTTATTTTTAAAAATAATTGGAACTGCATTCAAAGATTTTTGGAAAATCACCTGCCTTAACCAGGAATCGAACCCAACAAAAACTTTTTTTAAAAATTTATTTTAACGGTACAAATCAAAAGGGTTACTCAAGGATTATTTTTTCTTAAGTGAGACAGCATCTTAAACAAAAGGAAGACCATGAAATTTAACATTTAAATTATCATTATTACAAATTTGTATCAATTTCTATCGAAACGTAAGCGATTTTAAAAAATCTTTGAATGCAGTTCGGTTTCTTTTTAAAAACAAAATGGCAAGATGGCACTGTTAGATTAATCGTGCTATTGAGTTGTATTGTTAGAAGTATAAGGCATGAGACAATTTTGTTAAAATTAATTATTCCAATACACCTGTCGTGTACTAAGTGGATTTTTATTGAATAGTACACCCTGGAAATCAGGCCTTGGCTGCAACCCTTACTTGAGGGTTGTTCAAAGTTTCATTCAATAAATTTTCCTATCTTACATATTTAAGGTACTTTCCCTCTATGTGGCAAAGTTTTGGGACACCCTGTATATCTAATTTTTATAGTGTAGTCGCAATGACCACTTTTTGTTCAAATTAGTCAATCAAAACTGGAGTAGAATCGAAAAATGATTACATATTTTGTTTCATGATATTACTCCTTATCCAACTATACAGGGTCACTGGAAATATGACGTATTCCTGCTAAAGGGTTATAGATGAGGTCAAAACAAATATTTTTTGTTATATTACTTTTTCTCAAAAAGTTCATAGTTTTTGAGTAAATTGAAATTAAGTAATTTTTTACCAAAAGTGTTGTTTAACTGTTTTCTATCCCAAAATAATAAAAAAACCGGAATCGAACGAGTAGTTATATTTTATTTTAAATTTTTGTTTTTGAAAACGTACTTTTGGTAAAAAATTACTTAATTTCAATTTACTCAAAAACTATGAACTTTTTGAGAAAAAGTAATGTAATAAAAAATATTTGTTTTGACCTCATCTTTAACCATTTAGCAGGAATACGTCATATTTCCAGTGACCCTGTATAATTTAATGATCAAGGTTGATTATTTACATGTCAATTCTTATTTAAATTATTCTAATCGGACCTTTTGGTTTGGAAGTTACTACGGGCATACGGGATCAGTTGTACTATTTAACTATTTAAAATTTTATTCAAATTGACTTTCTGTGAGCTTAAGAAATAGGTACAATACGAGCGCAAATCTTATGGTGGTGACAAGGAATACACGCCATAAAGCTGTCTGTGCCGACGACAGAGTTTTGAACGTCGCATTGCCCTCAGTCACGGTATTGGATAGATACCGTAACCGTGTCTCAGTTCAGTTACCAAAATGTTGGTACTTGATTTTTAGACAGTTTATGTGGTATAGATTTTGTACTAATGTAGGTGTAATAATTAATGATTAAACGAACTTACCTGTAAGTGAAGTTCTATCATAATTATACGAAGGATTCTTCCGAAGATATTAGTACTATTAACACATGTAGTATCGCTTGCATGTGTTAATAGTACTAATATTGAGGAAGAATCATGAAGTATAATTAATAATTTGCGACAGAAAAAAAACTAAACGAAATAACGTACTAACCCGAAATATTGGTCGTTTACCTTAGTTGGTGTACTTTGCAATTATAATCCGACTAAGTAAAAAAACACTAGTTAGTGCGTGTATACCGAATGTAAGTGAATTTTGAATTTATGTTGGTTACTATCTTTTTACTTTCCTCTATGGTTACTATTTATGTCAAATCGAAGATGTCAAATGTAATTTTCACGTTTTAATAATTATTCATTTTGTGTTTTCTTTGCGTATTTTGTTGTGCAATAGCTAGCTTGTTAAGATTGATAAGAATTAAATTAGAAGCAGTCGATTAGAGGAGTTTATATAGTTTAAAGGTGAAATAAAAGGTTGGTACTTGATACAAATCCTTGTACGATTCGTCCAAGTACAAATCATTAGAAAACTCAGATAAACCTAAATCCAACCAGGAAAATACATTTATGATTTTTTTATAAAACTTACGCTGTTTTAGTTTAAGCTTCTCTTAATAATTGTTTCTTAATATTTATGATTAGCTATCCATGACCTTGATTTGTTTTTAATATTGGCTATAGATGCATTTATTGCAATTTTTTAAAGACGACCTGCCCCCATGCTCCAATTGCCAACCTTACTTTTAAAGCTTAAAATATGAGCAATAGACGATTAAATAACGTGTCGCAAGCTTATGTAAATCTCAGACTTTGATATTGTGTGACAAGCTTACGGCACGTAATAACGTAGCGTTCAAACGCATAGAATGTTGGCCATTTGAGTAGGGGGGGACAGAGCGTGATTACGATAATAGCCTAGGTCTTATTTCAACACGGTAGAGCTTAATGAGAACCCCGCAACTTATACAACTTATGGTTTACTTATTTCATTACAGATAATGTGTGTATCATCCAACAATCGACAAAATATCCAATTTTCCTTCCAAATTAATAAAAACATACAAATTGGACGAAATACAACCTGGCAGAGCGACATGCGGCAGATAACTACGTTTTTTTTTGTGCCTTATTCAAATATGATATTAAATAAACAAATAAGGCCCAAAATGATACAAATCTATGAGTTAAAGTGAGATCTTTTTTTTAGAATATATTATAACATGAATCTTTACTTTGTTATAATAAATATTCAAATTTATTGATAAGATGTTTTTATTTAATATGGTTTCTTAACCTCAATTTAACATAAAAAAGTTATAGGCCTTAATTTAATAAGTGTAATCGATTTATTACGGCCAAAGTCAAGTTTTCGGAAAATTACATTTAGTTAGAACTGTTTTCTTATATTTCTACTGTTAAATAATAAATTAAATAATATTTAAAGACTTAAAAGTAAATAGGCCTTATTTGTATCAAGTACTTATTACCTTGATACGGACGGAATTAACATATTTGCAACTAAGTAGATTATTATTTAGATTTAACACAATATTTTCTAATTTTGTAATATGTTTGATAGTAAAGTACTTAATTAAACTTTTTTATATTAGTTTCAAAGTGGAGGAATGCATTACGTTACGGCGTATTTGAATGGTGACCTTAGTAAGCCCACTGAATGGAGGGCCCACCTAGAAGGGCCACTATTCAGCGTTGGGCACAACCTGACCCACCTCCTGACTAAAGGATTTCTAACACGGGTTTTCATATTTATCGGTTTATAATTTGCCCTTGATTTCGTCGCATTATGCAGCTGTGGCGCACATATTTTATGCTAAATAAGCCCTGAAAGACTTTATTTAGACTATTTTAGACACAAAAAATACTAAATTAAATTAAAATAGAAGTATTCACGCCAATGACTATGTTGTACCGCGGTTTGATTACATTCTCTTTTGTTGTACCTATTTTTTACATTCCTCTATGCCATAGAGGATAGTAAAAGGTATACTCATTGATCTCACGCGTCAAAACGCAAGTGAGTAACTTTACTACTATCGTTACGGTATTTCTCGATACCATCTGTCAATTAGTAACTCATGGTACCGAATTGCTATGAAAAAGGCCAAAACGTTACTCGATGCTCGCTAGCGAGTATAGTAAACTATTGTAGTTTACTATACCAACTCATGGTAGAGCTACAGCAAAGGTGAATGACCTCATCCCCAACCATCCTTCAGTAGTAGAATGTCCAGTGTCATAGAATATGAATATAAGGTTCTTGATGTACACTTATTTTGAGAAATACTCAGATGGCGCTGTACAAATTTTCCATACAAAAATTACTCTATCGATTTTTTTACGTGCGTACCAAAGAGAATGTAAAAATAACTAGCGTTATAAGAGACGGGAGTGTCATACAAAAAGCGTGAATATGAAACGAAGGGGAATTCAACGAAAACAAACAAAAGAAAAACGTCAAACGGCATTCGCGGTAAAACGGTCAAAGATGATAGAATACTCTTTGATGGGGCGAAGTATAATACGCCTAAATTCGAATGTTGTCAATTATCTACTGCTTTGTGGATTGTCAACGTTCTTTCAAACTTGGGTTAAAAATTCGCCTTCGTTTCATAGATCGTTTTTTACTGAGAGAGTTGCGCCCATAGAAATAGAATGTCAAAGAACAACAATGTCAATAAACAGGTGATCCGAAAACGAATGCATACATTTTATATGAGATACGTAAAATATGACTTAGATTCATAAAATATGAGTATATACGGCAAAAGAAATTAAAAGACTATGTTCCATACTGTTTTCTTCGTCGATAAACGAATAAATGTAGAGAAAGTTGGTTTTAGAGAAATGTGTGGCAATATCTTATTTACCTTTGAAAAGTGTGATTACTTGGATTGTTTCTTTTTGTCACATCACAATTACTTAGAGCAGAAGACACCATAGCTCCACGATACCTTTATTTTAAATTCTAATTAATGATTAAACGAACTTACCTAAGTGAAGTTCGATCATAATTATACGAAGTGCCTCGTCCTCGAGATTAGTATACTTACCTTTTTACCTTTACGAATATGTACTATGTAGTAACGCCTAAGTGTTGCCACTTCCAGCACTATTTTAGAGATGTTGTGTCATTTCCGGTCTAAATATAAATATTAGACCGAAAATGACTAACTTTTTAACACATTTCCGGTTGAATGTCAACGTCAAAAAACGGAAATTATGTTTTCCCGCCAATACTCACTCCACCTTCCAGCTCGCAGGCGCCATTGCCGTCATTTAGTTTAGAGAACATAAATATTTCCTTATTAACGGGAAAACTATTTGTGTAAATAGTTTGTTGGGAGGGAGGGTTTGCATACTAATCTCTTCGGACGAGGCACTTCGTATAATTATGATCGAACTTCACTTAGGTAAGTTCGTTTAATCATTAATTATACTTGTGCCTCGTCCTCGAGATTAGTATACTTACCTTTTTACCTTTACGAATATGTACTATGTAGATGTTGAGAGAAAGGAAATATTTATTTTACCCAAAATTATAATGTATGAACATCAGTGAGACAGCAAAATCATTAATAATTATTATTTATTTTGCCTGAACAAAATATAATCATGAGTTATCAATAACATACTATTCATTAAAGAATAATCAATTCAATTTAGATTACTTGATTTGATTACCTATACTAAATCTAGACTTCTTGCTAGCGAAGAAAAATCATTGTTACTCACAATAGGGCGATTATAATATTTGGCAAAGACAGAGGAATTGCCGCTCCAGCCTGCTGTCTTTCGGATTAAGTCAATGTTAATCCCATTGTTATAAGCAGATGATGTTGCTGCATGGCGAGTGCTATGAGCAGAAAAGATGGATACGTCGATTCCACTGTCTTTCATAGTGGATTTAATCCACCTGCTGATTGTTTGAGAAGAAACAGACTTATAAGGAGATCTAAAACTAATTAACAAATTATCATCAGGTTTCCTAAGGTTTTTAGTAACATTAATATAAGAGATTAATGTAGCTGCAGGGCATATAGAAACTTTGTTTTCAAAATAAGGTAAGTGTAAAGCTGGTTGGTGAGAACCAGCTTTAGAGGTTTTAATCAGTTCCGGAATTTTTATGATTATTTGATTTTGTAAATAAATTATGTTATTAATTTTAATTTTCGACAAGGTTTGCACTCTATGTGCAGTAACTATAGCTAAGAGTGTAACACATTTTTTTGATAGTTTTTCTAAGGAAATCTCATTGTGAGGATAAAGAGAGGACAAGTAATTTAATAAAATATTTACATCCCACGTTATGTTATAGCGTGGTAAAGAAGGTCTGAGTTTGTATACGCCCTTACAAAATCTTGCAATCAAATCGTCTTCTATTGGCCCTGTTAGCAGAGATATTGCTGATCTATAACAATTAATTGTTTGATATTGGCTACCAGCGTTAAAGGTATTCGTAAGAAACTTAATTACGGATGGAACAGATGGCTTATAGATATCAATTTTGTTTTCTAAACAGAAATAAAACCATTTTCGTAAACATGAATCATATTGTTTCATAGTATTACTTGATAGGGATGCCAGCATTATATCGATAGCCTCTAATGACACTTTTCTTAGCAAAAGGCCCGTGCGGATAAGATCGCGGCCTCCAGAATAAGGTTGTGGTGAATGTTTTTTCTGGAATGAGAGATAGCAAAATCTGGTGAACGCAGCTGAATTACTTTTGATACAACAAGGCGACGGAACAACGGGTACCATGGTTGCGTCGGCCACGATGGCACAACCATGATGCCTTCACCTCTATCTGATATAATCTTCCTCAATGTTTTTAATATAATTGCAACAGGTGGAAAGGCGTAAAAGAAGCTGTTGCTCCAGGAAAAGGTAAAGGCATCAATGGCGTAAGCATCTGGGTCGCGATTCCAGGAAGCATAAATATCACATTTTTTGTTAAGTCGATTTGCAAATAAATCAATTTGAGGGTATCCAAATTTTTTTGTTATTATGTCAAATCCCGTAGACGTAAGTTCCCACTCAACATCAGGATGTGAGCGTCTTGATTCTCGATCAGCAATGACATTATCGGAAGATTTTATATATGCAGCATTTACGGTTATGTGGCGATGTTCACACCACTGCCAGATACTTCTTGTGATATTATTGAGATGAGGGTATTGTACCCCACCCATACGATTTATATAACTCACGGCAGTAGTGTTATCCACGCGTAGAAGTATTTGACAGTTTGTGCTATACTTAGCGAATACTTTTAGTGCAAAAAATGCAGCTAAGAGTTCCAAGTAGTTAATGTGTAAAAGTTGTTCCGATTCTGACCACTGGCCACTAGCTGTGTGACCATCACAAGCCGCTCCCCATCCCGTTGTTGATGCGTCAGAGTATATTTCCATAGAAAAGTTATCCTCTTTTATCATTTGTACTGAATTCGGAATGACCTTTAACCACCAATCTAAGTCAGAGTGTAAGGAAAATGCTTAGATTATTTATATGTCTAGATAGAGTCTTAGGCTTTTGACGTATTAAACAAAACAGGCCAACTTTTTTAAGGTGGTGTGTATTTTTAGCATCATCGCGTCCAAAGAGTATTGTAATAAAAACTATGGCCGGGTCACACTACTGACAATGTGTGCGTGTTTTGGTCACCCAACTGTTGGGTGATATTTTTTTCGACGCTGTCGTAGCTTTGACTGTCTATCTTGACATATAAATAATCTAAGGGAAAATGGTATAATCATGTTTCTGTCATAATCATCATGACCTTTTAAGTTAAGATATTTGCAACGATCAAGTTCTTTGGTGTATAGCCACCCATATTCAATTGCTGGACAAGCAGATACTAGCAATCCAACTAATTGTGCAAATTTGCGAATTTTACAAGTTCTTAACTGTTTAATTTCTAGAATTTCCCTTTCTATTCTATTTCGTTTCTCTTGTGGTAAGGATATGTACCATTTATACGAATCTATTTCGAACCCTAAATCAGGGGGGTGTAACTTAGTGTCAGCGTAGACAAAATTTCCAATGTATGGAAGGTGGTGCCATCTTGACTTTACAACAAGCAACCTACTGATGATTAGTTCTCAATATCATGGTAGATGACGCCAGTGCGATAGTGTTCTACTTTTACAAAATTTACCCCTTTTTTGGGGAGATTACTTAGTGACCTGACGGTTAACGACCTCCACGGTCGAGTCATCGAGTAGCTTTTTAGGGTTCCGTACCAAAATGGTAAAAAGGAACCCTTATGGTGAGACTCAGTCTGTCTGTCTGTCTGTCACAGCTGGATATCTCGAGAACTACTAATGGTATCAACTTGAAATTTGGAATAGTTTAAGATGACATTTGCCCAACTATTTTGCAAATAATAAATAAATAAAAAAATAAATATCTTTTTTACAGCAGGGCCTGAAAAGGGGTCTTAAAAATTTGAAGTGGAGCTACTAGGGCATGTGGGGTATCATATGAAAGAACGCCGTTTGCACGTTTTTAATCTTTTTTTCTTTTTTTTCTAGACGGCATAGTTGTCGACTTATGATGAAAAATGTAAAAAAAAATACCGTTCCCCCCCCCCTTATCTCCGAAGTTTGCAAAGAGAAAAATCTGAAATAATTCTATGTGATAGCAGTTTATATAAAAATTACAGGAAAAATAAAACGATGTCTCAATATAGCATACTTTATTAGAAATTATCAAATTTCTAAAACAGTTAACATTAGTTCCACTATCGGTCAAGAGATGGCGCTGACCTAAAACTGCAATACTAATTATATTATTCTACTCTGCAGTGTGGTTTAACGGTGCAATCATGATGGTACGGAACCCTCGGTGCGCGAGTCCGACTCGCTCTTGACCGGTTTTTTTATTGTAGTCTACGTACGGCACGCTGGGCTATCACGGCAGGGTAATCAGAATCACCACATTCACCCGTGGTGTGAAACATACCTTCTCAGAATACTCAGTGAATTTATTGAAATAGGCTACTGGCCACAAGGAATAATACATTAATTATTTAGAAGCACTTACTTTCAAAAAATTCTGCAACGTAGGTATATTATAGAAATAATTACTTACCTCCTCTTTTTCATTATTAGTAAATTATGTTTAAGTACTTAGCTAGATTGTGAAAATGGCTTCGAAAAGTTAGTGACTAGTTCATTTATGAGCTGTTAATAAATAATATTTTTACATAGTTACTTTATATTTTTAGTTATTTTATTTTTAGGAAAATATGTTCCAGAAACGAAACCTTTTGATGACGATTTGACGCAGTGCAAATCGTCAGAAGATAATGTAGGTAAGACTACCTATAAAACTGTAGAAAAAGCTACCTATAGTCAGATTTTATGTATAGTCGTCGTGTCTGTTACCGGTCACATTAATGGAACCTCTGGGAAAAAACACCAGTAGTCCCTTTAATTAAACCTCTGAGAAGTAAAATCCCAGAAACCCCATAGCGGGACAACTTCAACAGGACTTTTGGGAAAACACTATAAAATTAAAGGGAATTTTCTAGTTATGAAACAATTTATTTTTATATCCATATGTCACTAAAATAAAAAGAAGATAGATAAAACTAAAAAACTAAAAATACAAATTCTACTAATATCGTAGCTTTTGTTATAGCAACAGAAAACATACATTAAACACTATTGACTATAATGTACTACACTTATAATAACGAAATAAAACAAAGAAATCATAAATTGCATTTAATGCATAAATGCATTATTCATGAGTTAGATAAAAGTATCCTTGATATTTCGTTGATCATTGTCTTGTGTGTAGTTAAAAAAAGGTTTGAAAGGTGCTCAAGTTAACAGACTATTCAACGTTTATAGACTATTTATAGTTATTGCCAGTCAGTATCATCATCTACCTAACTTATTTTATGACCTACCCCCAATTCAAACTATAGCGTCTATCAACAACCAAGTTGTACATTATAAAAGCTCTGCAAGTTAGTAAGTAATATTTTTAGACATCATACAAAATTTAATATATTCATCCTTTCTCTTTTTCTTAAAAACCTACCTACTTAGTTGAACAACGACATCTAGTTCTTTTTTATTGAACTACTTTTTTCTTAAACTGCCTTTTGAAAGCCGCTTATTGATACTTCACCGGAAGTTTGATACCGATCGATATATTCAATCAATTATATTATTTGTGGTGCTACTTTAAGGCTGGCCACACACAGACGGAATCAAATCACTTAACGGAATCGCGAAACGGTATCCTGATTCGGAATTCCGAATGCAGCAATTGCATACAAAATCTATGGGTCTGCCACACACATGCGTAGCGTTCCGTACCGTACGTAATTTTATCCGATACGGATTTCCACATGAGGGCCCGTGCATTCGGAATCTCGCACGGAAAAAAGCCATTTCGAACGCAAGACTACCATAGATTTTGTATTGGTCGCCACACACAACCGTTTTTATTCCGTACGGAATGCTACATTTTTATTACAGCTCAGGGGGCCTATTACAAAAATGTCGTCTGAAAAAATAACTTTGTTTTTCACAGTGTTTGTATGAATGACAAAGTTACATTTGCGGTTTTGGAAAATGTGCTATATCTCGACAACGAATTACAGTATCTCGTTCAAACCAATATTCGTTGAAAGTGTTTATTAAGATCTATAGCTTATATTTTTTTTAGATTTTTCACCCTCTTACTTTAAAAGTTAAAGGGGGGGGGGGGGGGGGCGGACACACATTTTACCACTTTGGCGGCATATATCTTTCAAACGGTTGACTTTGAAAAAATATAGTCTTAGGAACCTCAATGTCATTTTTAAACCTCAATGACCTATCTATAGACACCCCACAAGTATTGGTTTTATGAAAAAAAATATTTTCAGTTTCAGTTCCATGTATGGGGAGCCCCCCCTTAATCTTTCATTTTTTTATTTTTGTGTACAAATCGTAAAGCGGTTTACAGAATACACCTACCTACCAAGTTTCAACTATGTAGTCCTAATACTTTTGGAATAAAGTGGCTGTGACATACGGACGGACAGACAGACATGACGAATCTATAAGGGTTCCGTTTTTTGCCATTTTGGCTACGGAACCCTGAAAAGGACGCCACTTTATAGAAAGTTTGCAACACGTCAAAATCACACTGACTATATTTTGTACTGAAAAATATGTATAATAATACAACGTTTGAAATACTTAATTATCGAAACTATTTAGGGTAAAACTAAAACTTGGTAGTGGAAACACTGAGTTTATAATCTCTTTGATTTTTGACAAATTTTTTTATGGAGTTTGTTTTTGTCAGTTTGTCAATTTTAAAACACAATGTTTATCTGATATTTTTTAGTTTTATGCAATTTTTATTTTCTGCAGTGATATTTTGCTCAATTATTTATTTTCGAACGGATTGTGTATATAATATACTTTAGTACTAAATACTTGTTGTTATTTAAGTAAGTGTTGTGAATTGTGAATATTTGACATGGTAGGTAATAAATCAGTGAAATAAATCATTGTCTGTTTTTTCTTTATAATGGTATTTATTATTACTTGTATGTAGAAGATTTTTGCCGAACTAGCATAATAGTAAAAGTGAGGAAGGTCAAAAAGATAGGTAGGTAGGTAGGTACTTTACAACCTATTATGTTTTGATTTACGAGCGGTGCCTATAAAACATTATTAGGCATTGATTCATAATAAAAAGTGTTTTGAACGCTTATTATTATATAATCGGTGCTTAATTACTGTTTTTAAAGGCGCCGCTCGTAATTCAAAACATAATAGTATTATTTTCAATTTTACGTAATAAAACGCGATGCAGAAAAACGAGCTAAAGGTCAGCGCCATCTAGATTTCCGAGCAAGAAACTAATTCCCTTTATATATTTTTTTAATTTTAAAGTGGCGTATCTATTTGAATTATATAGTGTATTATCTATGCCCTAAATATTTGCAATGCATAGATGGGATGAATTTACTTTTTTCTTCATTTATTAGAAAACCAAGGGCTTGTAACAAACTCTTTGTTGCCTTAACATTTTCCAAACACTCCAAATAAGTTGGTTCTGAAACAAAACACTTTTTAACGGATACTAGCGCGGTTTTATTGAATGTACTTTGGTATTTAGTTGGTATTTGGTTTGATTTTTGGTTTTTCCCGACGTTTCGGCACCTTTGCAGCTGCCGTGGTCACGGGGGACTGAAGCTACCCGTGAGCCTACCCTCAAGCGATGAATTTTTTTATACGTTCAGAAATTAAAATTTTAACAAAATTTTTAATTATTTTATGTTGATTTATAATTTAATTTTATGAATTATTTAATGCTAAAAAGAGAGAGAAATCTACTGAAACTACCACCATTTCATAAATTGGGAGGCCCCTCCAAGAAAGAAATGGCGAAAGAAAACTTGAGAGGGAGCCGACCTCCGTCTTTTGTATTAATTTATTTATTTGCAAAAGGAACTAACCGTATCATTAGATCTTACAGTGTGTGTGAGGGGCTTAGCTTGTGAATGATGGGGTCCCAAGCTGGTGGAATTTTCCAACCATCATCTCTATTGAAATTAGGATATTTATTTATTTCGATAGCCTCGCGGAGCATTCTAGGGATAAATCTACGTTCCCTAGCAAGGATTGGGGTTTGTCAAATCTAATATAATGGTTGGGCCCCTCAAAAGGCGTGTTCACTCACCTGCAGACTTGTTATCGCGCCTATGTTTCATGTCAGCTACATGCTCTTTGACGCGGGTCCCTATGCTTCTCTTTGTTTGCCCGATGTAGGAGAGTCCACAGTCACAATCTAGTTTGTAGACGCCTGCAGCTTGAAGGGGGATATTACACTTGACAGGTCGTAAGAATTGGTTGATCTTCTTCGCGGCTTGAAGTAAGTTTTTGATTGACGCTCGCTTCAGAATGTTTCCAATCTTGTCAGTGACACCCTTCAAGTATGGTAGGATGGCAGGTTGACGCTCTACTGTGGCTGGTTTGGCGCGTTTTCTGTGATTGAGGTGTGGTACTTGCAACTTGTTGTTACGCAGTACTTGTTGGACGTGCTGAAGCTCAGCAGTCAGGTGTTGTTTGTCACAGATTCCGCGGGCTCTCTGAAACAAAGATTTCCCTACGGTAGCTAACTGTATAGGATGATGGTGAGAGTCACCATTAAGGTATCTGTCTGTATGGGTTGCTTTACGATACACTGTGTGGCTCAAGGTTTGGTTCGGATTCCTGATAATGAGAATGTCTAGGAAAGCTAGTTTATTGTCTGCCTCTAACTCCATAGTAGAGCGTCGTAAGTAAAGTAGAGCATAGTAAACCAGCCACAGTAGAGCGTCAACCTGCCATCCTACCATACTTGAAGGGTGTCACTGACAAGATTGGAAACATTCTGAAGCGAGCGTCAATCAAAACTTACTTCAAGCCGCCGAAGAAGATCAACCAATTCTTACGACCTGTCAAGTGTAATATCCCCCTTCAAGCTGCAGGCGTCTACAAACTAGATTGTGACTGTGGACTCTCCTACATCGGGCAAACAAAGAGAAGCATAGGGACCCGCGTCAAAGAGCATGTAGCTGACATGAAACATAGGCGCGATAACAAGTCTGCAGTGAGTGAACACGCCTTTGAGGGGCCCAACCATTATATTAGATTTGACAAACCCCAAATCCTTGCTAGGGAACGTAGATTTATCCCTAGAATGCTCCGCGAGGCTATCGAAATAAATAAATATCCTAATTTCAATAGAGATGATGGTTGGAAAATTCCACCAGCTTGGGACCCCATCATTCACAAGCTAAAGCCCCTCACACACACTGTAAGATCTAATGATACGGTTAGTTCCTTTTGCAAATAAATAAATTAATACAAAAGACGGAGGTCGGCTCCCTCTCCAAGTTTTCTTTCGCCATTTCTTTCTTGGAGGGGCCTCCCAATTTTATGAAATGGTGGTAGTTTCAGTAGATTTCTCTCTCTTTTTAGCATTAAATAATTCATAAAATTAAATTATAAATCAACATAAAATAATTAAAAATTTTGTTAAAATTTTAATTTCTGAACGTATAAAAAAATTCATCGCTTGAGGGTAGGCTCACGGGTAGCTTCAGTCCCCCGTGACCACGGCAGCTGCAAAGGTGCCGAAACGTCGGGAAAAACCAAAAATCAAACCAAATACCAACTAAATACCAAAGTACATTCAATAAAACCGCGCTAGTATCCGTTAAAAAGTGTTTTGTTTCATGTCTAGTGAGCGCGTAAGCTTGAGAAGTGAATAAGTTGGTTCTGTTAAAAACAAATCATCAAGATATATAGAGGATAAATATCCACATGACCTTAATAACTTAACTACAGGTTTCATGAGTTTTGTGAACACATAAGGGGCTGTAGTGATACCAAATGGCAGAACATTAAATTCATACATTTGTTTACTATTGGGATCATGTTTATCCATAATTATGAATCTTAAATATTTTCTTGAATTAGGATGAATTCTAATTAAGAAGTATGCATCTTTGAGATCCAAAGTTGCCATGAAGCAATTTTTTGAAATTAATTTAAGGGCAGGACGCAAATCCTCTAGTTTAAAATGATTGACATCGATAAACTTATTCAAGTTTTTCAAATTCAGAATGAATCGCATCTTTCCGTTAGGTTTTGGTACTAAAAAAACGCGCGATACATATTGATCATTACAAGGTGTACAAGCGGTAATGGCTCCGATTGAAAGTAAATGTTGTATACATTCAAAATATTGCAATCTTTCTGAATTTGAAGAGATTTCTGTAATCGGTGGATTGGACTGGATTATAGGATTTAAGAGTTGGATCTCATATCCATCAACCCATGAGAGCACTGATTGGTCCTCGGTAATAAGCGACCATTGTTTGTAAAAGTGATGCAGCCTGCCTGCATAGCGTACCTTGTCGGCACCTAGCGCCTCCTCGTCTGTCTGGGCCGATAGGATGACGTCGCCGAGGACTGACCGCGCGTGCTCGATGCTGGCGGCGGTGGCGGTGGTGGTGGCTGGTAGTTCGTCATCGGTCGCGTCGTGGTGGGCGGCTGGTGACGCTGAGGGCCCGGTGCCGCCCTTCGACTCCCGGGTGAAGGACTTGCGGTTTAAATTTCTGGCTGGTTTTGTTTTTCTTGAGACGTCTGGTTTTAAGTCGGTAGACGATCTTGAGACTGCTTTTGCGCTCTTCAAGGTTTCTGCCAGGTCTTTGCCAAACAGAAATCCGTCGATTTTAGTACTATTAAGTTGTTCTTTCAAATCTTTTTTCCAGGAATTAAGAGCATAATTTCTCCGTGCATTAGATTGTAAATATTGGACATCACATAAAATTCTATTTACATCCATAAGATTTTTAAGCAATTCATTATCTCTGTCACTACATGAGATTTGAGTGCTTATAATGCGACCAACACACGTTATTGCTGCGGCTATTTGTTTTTGATTGATTTCAATCGACTTGTCTCTTTTCAGAACATATTCTGGAATTGCAGCCTTGATCTCGGCATTAATTATGGGAGCAGACAAGTCCTTGCAGTTTGACGGTGTTGGGTATTTTTGAAGCAATTCTTTTCGGTTTTCTTTTTCAAGACCGCGTGTAGCAATGAAGCTCAGTCGACTTGCTAGTTCATCGTTGATATTTGGGCCAAATTCCTCAACACGAGAGGGGTCTGTGCCTAATATATCAAGAATATCGGGGTCCAAACCTGGTGGTTCCGAAGTCGACGGGGGAATTTCGGTGACATCATCATGCTTTTCGACGATTGCAGGTTCTTCGATCACACTTTGTGGCGGCGCCGCCGGTCCAGGAGCTAATGGTTCCGGAACGGACACCAACGGAATGGTTGCTTGCTCCGTCGTTGTAGCCAGTGGGTGTTCATTGTGATCTAAAAACAAGGGTTGGGCTTAGATTTGCCATTTTTCAGATCATTTTTAAAATAAATAACCTACACACCTGTGTTGGTTATAAAAAAACGTTTACAGTGATGATGTAAACTATTGTTGGACTATAGGTCCTTATTGAGGGTCCACCATGGATGGACTACGACGGATGGTTCCGTGTATAGTGTTTGTGGAGGATAACTCCAACGACAGTCGCAATGACTGATTTTTGCATCATGGATGCCGAATGTAGTGGCGTTAGACCGCGAGTACACTCCTTGAAAGTTGTTACTTTCGCATCAGTCAGAAAGACCGGTATAAGTGCATCATGGATGCTGAATGTAGTTACATTCCTTGAGATTTAAGTAATCTCGCATCAGTCTCGAAGACTGGCTGCTTTACACCATGGGTGTAGGATTGGGTATCGGATTGATACTTACTCTTAATTAACATATCTTATCATTGACTTGACACCATGGGCGTAAGTATAGTGTGATAAGAACATAATAATTTAACTTTCACTTGAACTTGCCTCGATCTGATAATGGCGAATACGGTGGCGCAGAAGGTGATGAGTCTCTCGAGCTTGCTGTAGACACACTTTTTGAACTATCTGAATCACCTGATTCAGATAACGATCGCTGACGATGGCGATTTGACACTTTTAACTTTTTCTCTAACTTTTTGATTTTATCGGCTAAATATTGAAACGAATCATCGTTATGTTTCCTTTTAGGCATTTTGTAACACAATTTTATTGTAAGTTGTAACACGTGCGAAGTGGCTGAGCACTAAAAAGCGAATGACGGCAATGGCGCCTGCGAGCTGGGAGGTGGAGTGAGTATTGGCGGGAAAACATAATTTCCGTTTTTTGACGTTGACATTCAACCGGAAATGTGTTAAAAAGTTAGTCATTTTCGGTCTAATATTTATATTTAGACCGGAAATGACACAACATCTCTAAAATAGTGCTGGAAGTGGCAACACTTAGGCGTTACTACATAGTACATATTCGTAAAGGTAAAAAGGTAAGTATACTAATCTCGAGGACGAGGCACAAGTATAATTAAGATTAAAAAATATTTAAAACAAACTGTGATTGCTCATTTGCTAGGCGGGACGCTAGGGGCTCTTACTGTAAAAAATGTTGGCACATGTCACTTGATCCTTTGTCTCTTTTTTACATAGACCGTGTCCGTAGGATGTTAACTTCTCTTTTCCACGCTTTGTTGGTCTTCTTGAGCGCAGCGAAAATTTTTCTATGTCTATGGTTGCGCCAGGCTGGTGCGTACTTGAGCCATGAGCCACCTTCCCAGTACTTCCCGCAATAATCATTCGAGGCAATGTCATTTGCTTCACGTGCAAGGCTTCTCTATTGCTTTTCTCAAGAAATACGAGGGCATAAAAATATTTATGATTAAAATATATTTTTAATTAAGTACAATGCCATCTACCGCCGAAAAGCGAAATGGATAAAGTAATATTTTTTTATGGGGAAATCGCATTTTGCTTGGTGACGGTAGATGGCGCTGAACAAATTTCCTATAAAAAATACTTTACGCGCTTACGAGATTAATTTAAAATTAATAATTTATATTTCACTGGTTGTAAGATTTAAATTCTATTGCGCACAGAAAAGAAAAAACTATCTAATTTGTCTATTGTGATGAGGTTGACTTTGTCTATGGCCGTATAATACAACCAAATAGGAAAAGTCGTAGACGCCACGGAAAAGAGGCCTCACGAGATACATTTTTATTTAGTCGCGTAGTACACGACAATTCAACTGATCGTCGTTCGTCGACACAAATAAAAATGGTGGTTCAATAGATTAGATTTCTCTGAACGTGAATATTTTATGAACTAAAATAGCTAAAGTACAAAAGGACAAACATTTATGGAGTGAAAAACGTTTTTTTACTTTTCGGATCATAGATCTACAGTTGGTGCGATATCTCGGTGCATTGGCGATAGTTGTGTTTAGCAAAATAACAGGTTGTTGAAGACACCGATTTCGCTAGTTTGTGTGTAATGTGTTTTTAAACCTGAATGCAAATTATTTACAACAAATTTTAGCTGTAGTTCTTATTTAGAATAGTTTTGAAGTGGCAAAATTTATTGTGAACGCGAAAGCTTACCATATTTCAGACGAAGCTTCGCTGTCTAATCAGCATGTGACCCAAATATGAAATTTCTCTTCTTTGTGTTAAAGTGTTGAACCCTTGTTTTGATTTAGATAGTACGTTGGTTGAGATGATAATATTCTGGTGTTCGTTTTGAGTGGTTGTTTGCTATAATAAGACTGCAATCAATGAACATGTCACGGTTGAATTCAACCTGCTTACTACACGGGGGGTCAGGTGCATAATCCTGAACACATAAATGATTCAAGACTATTATTTTATATTGTGACAAGTGATTGAATGCTTGCTTTTGAAAAGAAGTGTTTTCATTGACAAACAGCACTGTAGTGCTATAAGGATATAACTCTCGACTATGTTTCTAAGCCTGAGTAAAATCCAGGTCGCAAAGCCGATAGTGAGACGAAAATCAGAGGATGGCAGTGAATTATGTGTGTACTGAATTGTTGGCCATCAAGGAATAGAACAATGTCATACAATGGCTCATACTGAAAATCACAGATACATAGTACAGGTAAGTCTCCCATTATTTTGAAAACATGACTCCTTTTTATTAATATTGTAATTGAAATATAGGTACAGATGCCGGCATATATATTGGCAAGAGAAAGAGAGGGACAAAAGATGCGCAGTAGCCATAAACACTAAGTTTATGGCTACTGCGCATCCTTTGTCTCTTTCATTCTCTTGCCAATATATATGCCGGGCAGTATAACAGGTATTATTCTCTTAAATTGTGTATTTTAAATACCAACATCAAATGAGTTATTGAGAATGAATGTTTAGTAAGAAGATATCTTGATAAACTATAGGTTCTTGACAATTCGTCAGTTATTTAGTCTCAAACTAAGCCAAGATAGTCCTATGGAAACTAAATAAACTGTCCTCAAATAGGTACCTCTACTTTAACATTAATTGTTTACTAGGTTTGAAACCTAAGTGGTGGCCACATAATTTAGGACAGCAGTAGATTTTCATACAAACAAGATTTTTTTTTTTTTTTTTTTTTTTTTTACATTAAATGGGCTTACTCTTGGCCACATTCGAGAACCATAAGGCTAAGAAGAGGCCGAAGATGAAGCGAGCTTGCCCAGAAGAAGCCTATTCACTCGTGCCTTAAATATCGCTGGGTTATTTCGGGAATACAGACGCAGGCAGGGAATTCCACTCCTTGGCTGTGCGCATTAAGAAGGAAGATGAAAAACGCTTCGTGCGCATGCATGGAATGTCAACCAAATAGGGGTGAAACCCCGCCGTGCGTCTGGATGTCCGATGGTAGAACGGGGATGGCGGAATGAGCTCATGCAGCTCAAGAGCACACTCTCCGAAATATAGTCTGTAGAACACCGCCAGACAAGCCACTTCACGGCGGTGGGAAAGACTGTGAAGCTTGGTTTTTAATAGCGCACTATCCCCTATGAGTTTTCTGGCTCTGCGTTCAACCGAGTCGAGTGCGGCTAGCTGGTACTTTGCGGACCCATCCCACAGGTGGCAGCAATATTCCATGCACGACCGGACTTGCGCTTTGTAAAGAGTTAGAAGCTGTCCCGGCGTGAAATATCGCTTAACCTTGTTCAAGATGCCTAGTTTTTTGGCCGCAGTTTGAGCCTTCGACTCGATTGTGTCACCAAAGTTGAGATCGGAAGTCAACTTTATGCCAAGGAGATCGAGATTGTCGGTGACAGGTATAGTTACACCTCGGAAAGTAGGAGTCAAGTTCAGAGGACTCTTCTTTGCAGTGAATAGACATGCCTGCGTTTTGGTGGCGTTAAAAGTGACTAAATTGTTGTCGCCCCATTGGGAGACAAGACTCAAAGTCGTATTCGTCCGCTCTACCATGGCCTCTCTTAAGGAACCAATTTCTTCCTTGCTGGCCTTTGCATTGGACAAATACCACTCCGCAACCGTGCTGTCGTCTGCATACCCAACGATTCCGGGCATGAGCAGATCGTTGATGTGCAGCAAAAAAAGCGTTGCGGAAAGAACGGATCCTTGAGGAACTCCAGCTTCTATAGCCATGAGGTCAGAGGAGCAGCCGTCAATAACCACTCTTATCGACCGTTCGCTCAAGAAATCCGAAATCCAACTGCAAAAGTCAGCAGGTAAACCATACGCTGGAAGCTTGCTCAGCAAACTAGCGTGCCAGACCCGGTCAAAGGCTTTCGAAATGTCAAGCGACACTGCAAGTGCTTCGCCATGATTTTCGATTGCTTCACCCCAGCAATGCGTAACGTACACTAGGAGATCCCCAGTTGAGCGTCCCCGGCGAAAACCAAATTGACGGTCACTGAGTAGGTCGTGGTTCTCTAGGTGCGATAGCAGCTTGTTATTCAGTACCCTTTCCATAACTTTACAGAGTATGGAGGTAATAGCAATAGGTCGATAGTTGGTGGGGTCGGCACGGTCACCCTTTTTGGGTACGGGTTGCACATTCGCAATCTTCCAGGACTTGGGAACTGTTTTAGTTTTAAGAGAGAGGCGGTACAGGCGTGTAAGTACAGGAGACAACTCAGGAGCACAGATTTTTAGTAGTCTAGCAGGAATGCCATCAGGGCCGCTGGCTTTATTCACATTCAAGTTCTGCAATGCTCTTTTGACCTCTTTAGCGTGTATGGTGATATGCGGCATGGAAACGCCGCAGTGAGGTAAAGTAGGTGGATTTACCGAGCTTGCCTCTAAACGAGAATTGTTCGCGAACAAGGACACAAACAGATTTGCTTTGTCAGTCGCGGAATGGGCCAGCGATCCGTCTGGACGCAACATGGGTGGCAAAGTGGGGCGGCAGAAATTTGATTCGACCGACTTAGACAGGGACCAAAATTGCTTACTGCCAGCAGGGCTGTTTGATAATTTGGTTCCTATACGACTTACATGGTCGAAGCGAGCCTTACGGATGACTTTTTTGCTTAACTTAGCTGCAGAATTATAGGCTTTCTTCTTAG
Source organism: Agriphila geniculea (assembly GCA_943789525.1). Taxonomy (NCBI): domain Eukaryota; kingdom Metazoa; phylum Arthropoda; class Insecta; order Lepidoptera; family Crambidae; genus Agriphila; species Agriphila geniculea. The sequence goes on along the minus strand of OX038887.1, from coordinate 14,755,040 downwards.
CTCGAACCCTTCTGGTCCGCACTTAACTAAAGTCTGTCCATCCTTACTTGTCTTATATGGTAAACAATCTTCACCCAACTCTTTATTGAAATAATCATTTATAAAATAAAACAAATGGTTTTCCACACATAGATTACGAAATAAATTGTTAATAAATTAACAATAATTTCATAAACTTACTAACATATTTTTAAATATCGATTTAAGTTTAAAAGACGTATGACAACTGTCAAAAACTGTTTACTAAATAAGACAAGTAAGGATGAACAGACTTTATGAAGCCTTGGTTCTCTGCCAAGGATTGACTGATGTTTGATCTGATGATGGCCGTCCAGAGAGTGAATGGGGGAGATCCAGATCGTTATACATACATACCCAACTGATCTGATCAATATTCTTCTTATCATATGAGGAATAGTGGCCACCTCTGGTGTTAGAGTTTATCAAGCCGCCTGTAAGGCCTCTAACTTGGCTTAACAACTGTTATCAGATGACAACAGCTGGGACCGACGGTTTAACGTGCCCTCTGAAGCACGGAAGCGCTCAGTTGTAATACCACTAACCGGTCACCCATTTGACACTTGGCTGGACCGAGCATTGCTTAACAAACGTGATCGAGTACGATCAGACTGTCAAGCTCCGCCATAAGCGCTTCAATATTCAATTCAATCAATATTCTAAAAAATGTAGATGTTACTTTTCAGAAATCTCACCCCATTGGTCCACTATGTAGATCATAACCTTTTTATAGAACCGCTTACCTTTGCCATAATTTCACCCCTTGCCACGGATAGGTAGTTAACAAGTTATAAACAGCCCCAAGTACTAAAACTAGAGCCAATTAACCTGTAAGTAATGTGATTGGCAGGTAATACTGTATAGCAGTTCAAGTAATAGGATTAGTGTTAATTAGCAACTCTTATTCAGGTGTTTGTGGGTGCCCTGTCTGCACAATATGAAGCCTTATCAGTCGAAGCCTCCAAGCAAACCAGCTCAGAAGAAATAGTCGGCTGTATTGCCGACAAACTCAACTTGAGCAATGGGACTGGCGGGCCGTATGAGTTGGCTGAGGTAACTATTTTTAAATGTAATACTATACATAAAATTTACGCTTTCATAGAAATAAGGTACTTTACTAAGTAAGTTAAGTTACTTGCCTATCCATTTTAAGGCCGCTATTACATTATCATATATTTATCATTTATATATGATTTCATATCTGTCAAATTCTATGATCATAGTTAAATGATGCTGTCCTTCATTTTTACATATTACACTTATGATCCACCTATGATCATATAAACAATGTCATAAATCAAGATGGATAACGATTTAGCTGTGTTTTCCGTGCAATTTTAATTAATAGCATTAAAAAAGAAGAAAACTGTTAAGAACAAAGCAAAAAATAAAAGACGTATTTGGGTTTTGTAAAAACATATTTCGTTATCCGGAACAAGATTATTATATAAACACTCATTTTCGACGTAAAGAGTAATTAATATTTTTGTTATTTCAATATTCCAGTCAAAATTCTTGCACTTGAAGACGCCATTTTTTGAAGTTAGGCGAATAGAGGAAAGAATCGCTACTGGGGCAACGAATATGATCCTACTTGTACGCTCGCTGTCAAATAGGATCCCATAACTATGATCAAAGACAATATGAATCAAATGTAGTTATTAGACCGTCCTATGTTCTTCATATAAAAATGACTCATACTTATATGATCATATTTATATGATAGTCTAATAGCACTCTAAGACAGACACTAATCTATTTGTTTATTAATGTAAAAGTACTTCTGTCTTAACTTAAACTGCTGAACCAATTTTGTTGAATTTGAAAAGGCAACATAGGATATAGGCAACTATTATTAATAAAATTTCCATGGATGTGAAATCCTGTGTGGCCGAAATTGTTGTGTGATAATAATTAAGTATACTTGGAGAGTGGACTTAATGTAATGAATTGTAGGTAAACAAAAAAATTAGAACTGATTACATTGTTCCATTCAGCTTCGAATCTTTAGCCTGGTGGAGAATAAAAAAACTGATTTGTTATAGGTTGACAGTTACTGGGTGGATAGTAAATGTTAAAATATTTAGGTATTATCAGCTTTCTTTGAAAGTGAGATGATATGTTACAAGTTTTAAATAGTTTCTTAAAAGTAAGACCTCAAGGAGTATAAAATTTCCTCAGATTGGTACAGTATGAGGCAAATATCTTGAAATCCCCACCCGGGGATTGCGCGGAACGCGTATTTTGGGCATGCGTAGCAGTGAGTAGAGGGGCGCGCGCTATTGGTCGCTCACAAGAAGACATGCGTGAACTTATCCCCACTCCGTCGAAAAAATATCAAGATATATGCCTTGTTCTGTAATTGCTATTTATATTTTCTGTTGCCAACAACAAACTTAATAGGGTAAAACCCGGATAGTTGCCCCACTTTTTGAAATTACTTTATATCTCTTAGTACAAAAAGTGAGATTCTTTAGTTGTTAAACGGGTAGCTACTTTGGTTTATTATCTTCAAATTTATGAAAAGAATAAATATTATCTTTGATATTTCCAGAGTATTGGCGATTTTTGCGGACCTCTACATTTTGGGACAACTATCCCATATAGAGATAGAGGATAGTTGCCAAATCCATATAAATTACGTTTAGGATAGATGCCTCGACGCGACAGAGGACATTTATCCCGCAAAAACTTTGATCGCACCTAGCCGTCCCATGCAATCGCACAGAGACATGCAACACGGTCAACTTAGTTGTAGTTGCAGAGTCTCTCGATAGATAAATAAAATACCATGTGTTTTATTCGCGAAACTAGAGTAATTGCAATCGAGGCTACTATACCCCAACTATCCGGGTTTTACCCTATCAATGAATGATAATTTAAATAATAAATAACTACTTGCCTATTTATTAAAATACCTTTACTATTTGACTCTGTTAAACAAAATATACCATGGTTATGTAAGGTAATTTTCTTGCACATACCTTATTAATTTGTTGTGGTGCCAATTGCAAGGTAAACCACATAGATAGTTACTTCTTTAAAATTACTTGGCAGTAGTGGAAGTCTAGCCAGTTAGTCATTGTTGCAGCATGTTGATGACATTTGTAATTTTTTTCTTGCTCACTACATAGTAAAGTGACTAACAGGATATGACATTTATTTCAGGTTTGCAAAAATCTTAAGATTTTCTCCACTAATCTTGTTTTTTTTTTCTAAATATAACTATGATATCTAGTTTTATGTTAACTAATATTGTCATGTTATTTTCGCTTAGGTTTTTTTATAAAAAAAACCTACATGTTTTGTATTATTATGTCTTTTAGGGACTCTTACTTGTTTTACATACTGTATCACAGATTACTACTGTATTATCTTAATCTATTCTTTTCACAGTAGTGGAGCTTCAGGGGGGGCCCTATTTTTGAATCGCTCGACTCCAGGTGAGCGCTCGTTTCTACTGATTTTCGTTCGACATATGACTCAAAACAATGAGATGTCGAACGAAAATCAGTAGAAATGAGCGCTCAACTGGAGTCGAGCGATTCAAAAATAGGGCCCCAGTCTAATTAACCGAGCCCACCTTTCTTAGAGGTTCCAATAAACTAAATAAACTATGGAGTTCGATTCTAACCAATCCAATACAAATAATAATAATAATATAAGTATAATAATAATGGAATCATTTTATTATTTGTATTGGCACAGTTTTACAATTCGTAAAACTGTTGTATTGACGTAGTTATAGCTATTCTATGGTATTGGTTACTCTCCAGCTAGCAGAGATTCTTAATCACTTTATTTCACACTATATCAGCATATCTTTCTTTTCCTAATCTTTGTCTGTAAAACATAAACAGGTGGTGGGCGACATGGTTAGCGGCGAATGCAAGGAGCGCCGACTTGGTCCCAACGAGTCGCCTGTCGCGGTTATGCTGCTTTGGCCTAATAACAACTCGGGACAGTACTATAGGTATGTACTGTTACTGCAAGGCCATGAAAGTCCTTTCTTTTATTTACCATATATTTTCAGTTATTTCTAATCCTTATTTTTTATTCAAAAACACTCAACAGTAGCAGTGTTACACATAATATATGAACTTGAGAACTTAGAAGCTTTTGGAAGCATTTTTAGCACAGTTAGTAAGTATGAACCTCTATACTAAAAAAAGTTGGGAGTTACAAGTCGTGATAAAGTTTGGCCACATGATAGAAACTGATCTGTAGGCTGTTTCTAACTAATATTGAGCTGGGCCAAGCTATCCTTACATACAGTTCCATACGGCGGCGGGTTGAATAGCGCACTTTTCCCGGCTTCATTCTGAAAACTATAACAATTCAGGTTTAGCTAATAGGTCAAATGTGGTATCATTTTCGGATAAATCAATAACGTAGAACTTATTTCTGATATAAAAAAAATCAATTTATTAAGCAGTTTCTGAAAAATTACACAATAACCAACATTTTTAAACTTCATTTTTTTTGTTTAGGTATTGGCACTTGTTTCAGTATTTTCAAAAAAACTACTTTAAAAAAGCGTTTTTCAGGTTAATTTGTTATATGCTTTTGTTATGCTATCTATATTTTATACAATTTGCGCCTAACCCAAGTAGTTTAGGTCCATTGTTTGCGGAGACACAGCTAGTCAAAAATATGCATTTTTTCACGAAATAAAAGGGGTTTCCGTTTCGTTCGGAAGCATTTTTCAGTTTTTTTGTTTATATTTCTGTAAAGTTAATTAAATTTTCTACAATTTGAGCCTAATTTGAGTAGTCTGTGTTTACTGGTGGCAAAGACACAGCTAGTCAAAGATAAGATTTTTTCAATTAATTTCAATAAAAAGCCTATTTTTAACCAACTATGTCTCTGCAACCAATAGACCTAGACTACTCAAGTTAAGCTCAAATTATAGAAAATTTAATTATCTTTACAGATATATAAACAAAAAATCTGAAAAATGTTTCTGAACGAAACGGAAACCTTTTTTATTTCGTGAAAAAATGTATATTTTTGACTAGCTGTATGTCCGCAAACAATGGACTTAAACTACTTGGGTTAGGCTCAAATTGTATAAAATATAGTTAGCATAACAAAATCATACAACAAATTAACCTGAAAAACGCTTTTTTAAAGTAGTTTTTTTGAAAATACTGAAACAAGTGCCAATACCTAAACTAAAAAAATGAAGTTTAAAAATGTTGGTTATTATGTAATTTTTCAGAAACTGCTTAATAAATTGATTTTTTTTATATCAGAAATAAGTTCTACGTTATTGATTTATCCGAAAATGATACCACATTTGACTTATTAGCTAAACCTGAATTGTTATAGTTTTTAGAATGGAGCCGGGAAAAGTGCGCTATTCAACCCGCCGCCGTATGGAACTGTATGTAAGGATAGTTTGGCCCAGCTCAATATTAGTTAGAAACAGCCTACAGATCAGTTTCTATCATGTGGCCAAACTTTATCACGACTTGTAACTCCCAACTTTTTTTTGTATAGAGGTTCATACCTACTAAGGGTTTAGGACTAGTTAAATGAAGCTTTACTTAATTATATACTTTTTAAAGAATGCATTTAATTCATTTTAAACATAATGTTTTAAATGCATCCCTGTTGGGCCCATCCTCCCTCCTTATGCACCCATAAAGGCCTGTGGAAGCAGTTGGCATATTTAGCTGATGATTATAACATTCGTCCTTATCATAATAAATAATTATTCGTCCAAACCAATTAATAAGGAGTAGGTACTGATCCGAATACAATATTCAAACATTTAAATACTTAATTAAAAGATTATTAATCATGCAGTCAATGTTAGATGATATTAGGGCTTTGTTTTCTTAAACAGAAGTTAGTTTTGACTTTAGGAATTCTTATGTAAGTTCGAAGGTTAAGAATAAACCATACAGTCTCATATATTTTATGACTACATAAAATGTAAGTTTTTGTTCTACAATTCCGTGCAGAATATTGTAGCTGCATTGTATACTTATAGATATTGAAGTATGACTTTCCTCTAATTTTATGAGGAAACTGTAATAAGGTAAATCAACAATGTATGTAGAAATGAAAACTGTATCACGTTCACCCTTTTAGATATTTTTGATTTATTACATAATAAAGAGAAATCGTCATTTTGTCGCACCTATATTCTAGAGATATTTTCGATTTAACAATTTTTGAGGTAAATTTGCATTTTTAATGCACTTTGCTTTTGCAAATAAGTAATATTATTGTGAGATGTACAGTAAAATAATGTTGAATACAGCTTTAATTTAAACTCTAGTATCGAGAGTAGCAGTATCTTGTAATTACATCGGTCTTACTATTATGTACTTCGATACTCGTCTAACCTTGCATACACACCTGCTAATTATAGCGCCCTGTCACTTGGATATTACCTCCGATTATTGTGGCACCGCGCGTGTCCATTCATTCCGGTCGAGCCCTGAGTAATCGTAATTAACTGAATGTTTATCCATAATACCATATCCCACGAAGATCGCGACAAGACTGTTGTGTCGACAATTTTAAATGACTCATTCTTTACTGAGTGGATGTTGAAACAATGTAGCAATTATCTTTAATCATGTGAACAGCTACATGCTTTTTTACAACTAAACAAAAATAAAATTCGCGCATTCTTATGTTTTAAGTAATTCAAAGATCACATAATAGTTTGGAAGGACAAAATTAAACACTTCGTAACATAAACCTATTTGATTGGGGATAAAATGTGCGCGTGATTCATTCTTCCGCCGCAACTCTGTGATAACAGTCGGAGCGTCTCCATCCTGCCAATTAAACTAAAACGGAGACTTGCAAACAAACATGGACTCTGCCACATAAATCTCTCGCCAACTACTTATTGGATCTTCAATGATGACCCAAAAGTAATATTTAGTAGCTATAAATACTATATTTTGATAATATTAAAGCACTAATGTATCCCCTTCTGCTTTCAGGTTTTATCTTCGTGAAAAAATACCAGAAGAACCATGGATGGAAAACTTTTCAGTGGACCCTCAGCTGATAAAGGACTATTTTCAAAGGTTTCTTTATCAGCCGAAAGATCGGGAATATCCCGATCTTTGCCAACTACCCGAGCTAAATGAGCAAACATTGCTGGATAATCTCAGAGCGAGGTTTGGCGCCGGATACATATACACATACGTGGGCTCCATCCTTATAGCTCTCAATCCGTTCAAGTTCTATCCTATCTACAACCCCAAGTATGTCAAGTTGTACCAGAATAAAAGAATCGGTTCTAGTCTTCCGCCGCACATATTCGCAGTCGCTGACGCCGCCTACCATTGTATGTTGCGGGAAAGAACGAATCAGTGTATAGTGATCAGTGGAGAAAGTGGTTCCGGAAAAACGGAAAGCACTAATTTCCTCTTGCACCACCTGACGGCCCTCAGTCAGAAGGGCTCCCACGGCAGTGGCGTGGAACAGACAATATTAAGTGCGGGCCCCGTTTTAGAAGCGTTCGGAAATGCAAAAACCGCCCATAATAATAATTCGAGCCGTTTTGGAAAATTTATACAAGTTAACTACAAAGAAAATGGAATGGTTCACGGTGCAGTGGTACAAAAATATTTGCTTGAAAAGTCTAGAATATGTAGTCAGGGTCGTAACGAACGGAACTATCACGTGTTTTACTATTTGTTGGCGGGTGCTTCGGAGCAGGAGAAAGAACAGTTGCATTTGTTAAGTGTGGACAAGTATAACTACTTGTCGCGGACTGGGTGCAGCGTGGTGCCGGGTGTCGACGAACAGTATGAGTTCTCGCGCCTCAAGCAGTCCATGGACATGGTGGGCTTTACTATGGACAAGCGGCGAAGGTTGTTTGCCGTTCTATCCGCCGTGCTGCTATTAGGTAAGCTTTCAAATTTAAATCGAAAACAAAGTTACTATCATTCATTCAAGTTTATTATGAAGAAAATGTGAAATGTCATCTTAACACATTCCAACTAAAAAAACATTATAATCTTATTATTAGCTTATCTTTATCATAGCATAATCTAATCTAAAAGCAATATGTCAGAACATTATCTTTATGAACAATTTGGTATGTCTGACATATTTTTGTATTGAAATTAAATATGGTAAAAGTATGTTTTAATTAAGATTAATAAGGAAACTGTACATATTAATATTAGTTGATTTAATACTTTTTAATATTATTTAAATTTATCTCTTATATAAAAGTGAAGGGGTGACTGACAGACTATTGCCCAGCCCAAACCACTGAACCTAGAGACTTGAAATTTTGTACATAGATACTTTATACAGTGTAAACACCCACTAAGAAAGGATTTTTGGAAATTCCAGCCCTAAGGGTTGAAATGGGGGTACAAAGTTTGAATGGAAAAAAATAAATAAATAGACATTTCGACTTGAAACTTCGTAGGAGTACTTTTAAAAACAAATAAGCAAACACGTGTTTCGTGGTTTTCCGAAACTTAACCCTTTAGGGGATAAATGGGTGAAGTGGTAAACATTATTCAACCCCTTAAGGGGTTAATGGGGTTCAAACTTTGTATGGAAAAAATATGAAATAGACATTACGACTTGAAACTTTGTAGGAGTACTTCTATAAAAAAAATGATCAAACATGTATTTAGTAAATTTCTGAAAATCAACCCCTTAAGGGGTAAATGGGATAAAAAGTCCAAACTTGATATGTAATCGTTATTGAGGTTTTATGGGATGTTGATTGCAAAAAAATATTTGTAAGTCCAACATGGTGGCTATCACCCCTAAAGGGGTAAAGTGGGGTTCATGTTTTGTATGAAAATAATAGACATTTCGACGTGAAACTTCGTAGGAGTACTTAAAAACAAACAACTTTTAAAAGCAAACACATTTCAAGATTTTCCGATAATTAACCCCTTAGGGGTAGATGGGGTAAATAAACCCATAGAATAGAATATCATTTATTTGCATTTGATTAGGGTATACTGGAGGTTTTTAAAAGATCTGCCTATTCAACCGTTGACAACAGCATGCAAACATTATTTTAAATTAAAATTAACAAGTACTTATACTTTTTAGGGTTCCGTACCCAAAGGGTAAAAACGGGACCCTATTACTAAGACTCCGCTGTCCGTCTGTCTGTCTGTCTGTCAGCAGGCTGTATCTCATGAACCATTATAGCTAGACAGTTGAAATTTTGACCCATACAACAAACGTGTTTTGTTTTGCCGTTTTTTGTACGGAACCCTTCATGCGCGAGTCCGACTCGCACTTGGCTGGTTTTTTTTATTCATAAATCGATATGGATGTCGTTATTCAGGTTTCATGGGATGTTGATTACGAAAACGGCATTTATTTTGAAATCCAACACGGTGGCCATGATTCAACCCCTAAGGGGATGAAATGGAGCTTATTTTGTTTGGATTTTTTTTATTATAAGACATTTTGATTTGAAACTTCGTATGAGTACTTTTAAAAATTAAGCAAAACACGTATTTCCTGATTTTCCGAAAATGTTTAGGTTTATTTACCTACTAATCCCAACCCTTTGGGGATTAGCGGGTAAATAAACCTAAAAATCGATATGGATGTCGTTAAAGGTAGGGGTTGATTGCGAAAATGGCATTTATTTTGAAGGCCAACAGGTGTGCCATGATTCAACCCCTAAAAGGTTGAAATGGCATTCATATTTTGTATGGAAAATAATATTTAATTGACATTATTCGACTTGAACTTCATATGAGTACTTCTGAAGCTCAAGCCACACAGCGGGCGTGGCGCGACGGGGCGCGGCGTGACGGGATGGCCGGCGCGACGGTAGAGTTCACACTGCGGGCGTGATCTCGCCTACGTTCCGCCTAGGGTTGCCAACTTTTTTTGGATCAAATATAGTAGTTTTAAGATTTTTAGTGTAAAAATATAGTAGATGGCGAAAAAGTCAAAAAAAATATAGTAGGTTGAAGTTTTGTATGGAGGATTTTAAAGAAGTTGCATTTTTTCATAATTTATTCAACAACCATAAAGACATGTGTTTCATCACAAAAAAATATTATGCAATTACTTGTGCATATACGTATTTTTTTGTTGCTTTTGTTTAATTTTTTCACTTGAAAAAATATAGTAGTTTTGCCTACTATATATTTTTTCAAAAAATATAGTAGGCGAGCCCTCAATATAGTAGGATACTATATTATACAGGGTGGAATTTTTTAATGCCACCTGGAGGTAAAGTACGTAATAATAGAGATAGCAAATTTCTTTCAAAGAAAACATTCCTTTATTTTTGAAAACAAAACAAACTGCATTCAAAGATTTTTAAACATATGCTTCCCACACCCAGGAATCGAACCAGCTAAAATTCGAAAAAACAACAGCCTGTGCTTTTATGTTATCAATCGTTAGGGTCAAACATAAGGTTCAAATCTCTCTAACAAACATGGTAAATTAAATGAAAGGAAAATCATTAAATCTAAACTTATTTTAATTGAACGAGAAAAAAGCTTAACTAATTAGTTGTTCGAAATTGGCCCCATGTTGCTGGATACATAAATTTATTATTTTAAGGAACTCATTTGCATGCAATGGATGCGTAATAGTCTGCATTATGAACATCTTGTCGAAATAGTTCTACATAGATAATTTATTGTGAACTAACTAACATGATGGAGCCTTAAGTAAAAGTACTTTATCTTGTCTTTCATGGTTTTCCTTTCATTTAATATACCATGTTTGTTAGAGAGAGTTGATCCTTATGTTTGACCCTAACGATTGATATCATAAAAGTACAGGGTATTGATTTTTTGAATTTTAGCCGGTTCGATTCCTGGGTGTGGGAAGCGTATTTTTAAAAAACTTTGAATGCAGTTTTGTTTCTTTTTAAAAATAAAGGAATGTTTTCTTTGAGTGAATTTAGCTATCTCCATTGTTTAGAGTACTTTCCCTCCAGGTGGCATTAAGAAATTCCACCCTGTATAGTAGGGTTGGCAACCCTATTCCGCCCCGCTGCGCTTCCGATCTGTATTCACGCTCGGCGCGACGGCGGCGTGGCTTGACGGGACGCGACACGTCGCGCCACGCCGGCCTGTGTGACGTCGTCCATAGTATCTAGTACATTTCAACTGCTCAGCGTCGCCTCGCCGTCCCGTCCCGTCACGCCACGCCCGCTGTGTGGCTTGGCCTTAAAAACAAATAAGCAAATAAATCGATATGGATGTCGATGTTGGGGTATCGGGATGTTTATTGCGAATTTTAGGGTCCAACACGACACGGTGGACATTATTCAACACCTAAAGGACTGAAACGGGGGTTAATTTTTTTTATGGAAAAATAATACGCGAACGGGAACAGAAATGAGAACGAAAAAGGGAACTAATAATATTATAAATGTGAAAGTTTAATGTTTGTTACTCAATCACGTAAAACCGGCTGAACGGATTTGGAATAGCACACAGATAGTTATAGTGGTAAAACATGGATACTTTTTATCTCAGTCAAAGGTTCCATAGTGATTTTCCGAATGTCCACGCGGACGAAGTCGCGGGCAAAAGCTAGTATATTTATATTTGTCACTGTTGTTTATAGACTCCAGTTAATTCATAATTCACTAGGTACAAATTCCACAAAGTAAAGCTTGTGCTTTTACTGTTTGTAGCAAGGAATCTGTCAATAAATGATTCTCAAATAAACAAAACAAATTGGTCTGTTGTTGATCGCCGTTAGGGTTCTTAAGTTCCATTACTTAGGTCACAGGAAGACCTAATAGGTGTCTTATTTCAATTATTAAAGTGCGCGAAAGTATGACAGATCCTTTGATTTTTTAATAATGGGATATGTAATCATATTTTGATTAACAAATTAAAGGATTATCAAAATAATTGCGGGCCCTTTTCAGATTCTACAATGTAATTATTTTCTATGCTTACCATCTTGTGGCCATTGTAATTTGCTATAAATGGAATTGCAGATTAGGTTAGCATGTTATGCAGTTAAGAGTCTGGCGAACAGTGAGCTTCCCATACATATGTAATACCAAAATGATTTGCAAATAGACCATAATGAACTCTTCTTGTGATGTTATTTGAATTAAGACAATATTTGTCTAGGGTTCTATTTAATAAAAAATCCAAAATACCAAACCAAATAAAAATTAATGCAGTATTACAGTTTGGTATGAAAAAATGTAATAAGCATTTATTTTGAATTGGGTTAGTATTTTGGATTTTTTATTTATTAGAACCTTAAGCTCGGAATGTTAACTCTTGAACTGAAAGCTCACTGTTCGCCGGTCTCTTAAATAAAACCCTTTATTAATTCAATGATACTTCCAGGCAACGTAGAGTTCCAACCGCAGCGGAAGTCGTACCACCACGACGAGGCGGTGGGTGTGAGGAACCCGGAAGTGGTCTCGCTGATATCGTCGCTGCTGCACGTGAAGCAGGAGACGCTGCTAGCTGCGCTCACTTCCAAGAGGGCGAGAGCGTCCGGCGAAACGCTCGTCATCAATTACAGGTAAGTTAAAGTGAAAAAAATATTCACCTAAAGAGCCCGTTACAGCTTTTGCCGCTGACTGCCGCTCTCTCGCTCGCACGCACATTTCATATTTTCTCAAGATTTCTTAAATCTGAGTGCGTAATTTAAAAATAAGTCTCGGCCACTTCGCAATATAAGATAACGGACCATTTTAAATATATATTACAGTTTTTTGTTGCTAAAGTACAAAAAGTTGATGTTTCTAACAATTATTTGAACTGGCAAAAACGATAACTTTTTGTACTTCAGCAGCTCGAATCTGAAATATATGTTGAAATGTGTCAATCTTATATTGGGAAAAGTAGCCGAGACACATTTTTCAATTACGCACTCAGATTTAAGAAATCTTGAGAAAACATGACGTATGCGAGCGAGAGATACTTTTTATCCCGATATTCCCACGGGAACCACGCGGGTGAAACCGCGGGCAGCCGCTATACAATTTAAAAATAAAGTGAATCTTAGCCGAAATAATCTCCAGCCTCAGCCTATTGCCACGGCCTGTGCGACACTGGTTTTCAGGTGGAGCTAAATGGTTTTAAAGCTACAACACTCGGGGTAATCTTGTCTTGACACATAACAGGGTCTCTAATAAGCACTCTTTAGTCTATTTATTATGCGCTATAAGTTTGCGTAAGCGAATCAAATGAAAATTATACCCACAATAGTTAAAAAGCTTACATAAAGTTGACAGAGACAGAACAAGTTCTAATTCACAATGATAAACAACAACATCAAACTATAATTTTTATGTTATTGTATAAAATAAATACCTATGTACACATGATTAGTGTTTATGATATAATATTTATAATAAATAATATTTTATGTTGTAGGCTCCCAGAAGCTATAGCCACCCGTGATGCAATGGCCAAATGTTTATATGGTGCTCTATTTGATTGGATCGTAATGCAAGTCAACCATGCGCTACTCTCTAAAAAAGATACTCTCCGAGAACACCAAGGACATAGTATAGGTAAGAATTTGTCAATAATAATGTAATGCCTTGTTGTTAAACTGTTATTCGGTCATGCAGACCACGAATTAGGTTACCGATCCCTGTAAACAAACAAACAAAGGCCAGTTAGTTAACAAATTCGGCGAAACCCAACGCGATTAACGCACACGGCTACCGATCTAATATAAACAAAATTATGTACGGTGTTCTTTTGTCTCTATTTGTAATTTTTTTTTTTTTCTATAGGCGTCCTAGACATATTCGGCTTCGAAGATTTCGGTCCGAACAACAGCTTCGAACAGCTGTGCATAAACTACGCGAACGAGCACCTGCAGTACTACTTCAACCAGCACGTATTCAAGTACGAGCAGGAAGAGTACCGGCGCGAGGGCATCCGGTGGACCGACATTGGCTTCTCCGACAACACCGGCTGCCTCGCGCTCATACAGGGCAAGCCCGGCGGGCTGCTGTGTCTGCTGGACGACCAGTGCAAGTACGTACATGCTACCTGTATATAGTACCGGTGTCTAACTACACATCGGCTACCGACAACACCGGCTGCCTCGCGCTCATACAGGGCAAGCCCGGCGGGCTGCTGTGTCTGCTGGACGACCAGTGCAAGTACGTACATGCTACCTGTATATAGTACCGGTGTCTAACTACACATCGGCTACCGACAACACCGGCTGCCTCGCGCTCATACAGGGCAAGCCCGGCGGGCTGCTGTGTCTGCTGGACGACCAGTGCAAGTACGTACATGCTACCTGTATATAGTACCGGTGTCTAACTACACATCGGCTACCGACAACACCGGCTGCCTCGCGCTCATACAGGGCAAGCCCGGCGGGCTGCTGTGTCTGCTGGACGACCAGTGCAAGTACGTACATGCTACCTGTATATAGTACCGGTGTCTAACTACACATCGGCTACCGACAACACCGGCTGCCTCGCGCTCATACAGGGCAAGCCCGGCGGGCTGCTGTGTCTGCTGGACGACCAGTGCAAGTACGTACATGCTACCTGTATATAGTACCGGTGTCTAACTACACATCGGCTACCGACAACACCGGCTGCCTCGCGCTCATACAGGGCAAGCCCGGCGGGCTGCTGTGTCTGCTGGACGACCAGTGCAAGTACGTACATGCTACCTGTATATAGTACCGGTGTCTAACTACACATCGGCTACCGACAACACCGGCTGCCTCGCGCTCATACAGGGCAAGCCCGGCGGGCTGCTGTGTCTGCTGGACGACCAGTGCAAGTACGTACATGCTACCTGTATATAGTACCGGTGTCTAACTACACATCGGCTACCGACAACACCGGCTGCCTCGCGCTCATACAGGGCAAGCCCGGCGGGCTGCTGTGTCTGCTGGACGACCAGTGCAAGTACGTACATGCTACCTGTATATAGTACCGGTGTCTAACTACACATCGGCTACCGACAACACCGGCTGCCTCGCGCTCATACAGGGCAAGCCCGGCGGGCTGCTGTGTCTGCTGGACGACCAGTGCAAGTACGTACATGCTACCTGTATATAGTACCGGTGTCTAACTACACATCGGCTACCGACAACACCGGCTGCCTCGCGCTCATACAGGGCAAGCCCGGCGGGCTGCTGTGTCTGCTGGACGACCAGTGCAAGTACGTACATGCTACCTGTATATAGTACCGGTGTCTAACTACACATCGGCTACCGACAACACCGGCTGCCTCGCGCTCATACAGGGCAAGCCCGGCGGGCTGCTGTGTCTGCTGGACGACCAGTGCAAGTACGTACATGCTACCTGTATATAGTACCGGTGTCTAACTACACATCGGCTACCGACAACACCGGCTGCCTCGCGCTCATACAGGGCAAGCCCGGCGGGCTGCTGTGTCTGCTGGACGACCAGTGCAAGTACGTACATGCTACCTGTATATAGTACCGGTGTCTAACTACACATCGGCTACCGACAACACCGGCTGCCTCGCGCTCATACAGGGCAAGCCCGGCGGGCTGCTGTGTCTGCTGGACGACCAGTGCAAGTACGTACATGCTACCTGTATATAGTACCGGTGTCTAACTACACATCGGCTACCGACAACACCGGCTGCCTCGCGCTCATACAGGGCAAGCCCGGCGGGCTGCTGTGTCTGCTGGACGACCAGTGCAAGTACGTACATGCTACCTGTATATAGTACCGGTGTCTAACTACACATCGGCTACCGACAACACCGGCTGCCTCGCGCTCATACAGGGCAAGCCCGGCGGGCTGCTGTGTCTGCTGGACGACCAGTGCAAGTACGTACATGCTACCTGTATATAGTACCGGTGTCTAACTACACATCGGCTACCGACAACACCGGCTGCCACGCGCTCATACAGGGCAAGCCCGGCGGGCTGCTGTGTCTGCTAGACGACCAGTGCAAGTACGTACATGCTACCTGTATATAGTACCGGTGTCTAACTACACATCGGCTACCGACAACACCGGCTGCCTCGCGCTCATACAGGGCAAGCCCGGCGGGCTGCTGTGTCTGCTGGACGACCAGTGCAAGTACGTACATGCTACCTGTATATAGTACCGGTGTCTAACTACACATCGGCTACCGACAACACCGGCTGCCTCGCGCTCATACAGGGCAAGCCCGGCGGGCTGCTGTGTCTGCTGGACGACCAGTGCAAGTACGTTAAATAAAACTGTGTAAAACCTTGTATTAAGGCTCCGTTATGCGAAATCATTTGTCTCCGTCTTTTTCTTTACGTGTAAAGAGTATGGAAAATAACCTCTCTTCTGCACTTTTTCGGTATTTCATCATTATCTTTAGCACAATTATCTTTCATGAAAACAAGTTATTGGAACAACTGCACAGTACGTTAAAGTGTATTTTGGTGTAGAATTCAATACGTTTACGCTATTATTTACGCCAATTATTATTATTTGGCCCGCGACAAGCACTTTTGATGATATTCTGATTTTTTTTACAATCATCTGTGAGGTTTATACGAAATTTAATGTTTGTAGCAACTAGATAAACTCTTTAGCTTGTCGTATGATTTTTTGGTGGCTACAAGTTTACGTTTTCTATAGAAAAATATGGCCCGCGCAAACCATGTTTTCCTATTACCGCCCCTTAACACAATCAAACATTCAACTGATAAGAGTGTTAGAGACAGAAAGTGATTTATATATGAGCAGTACTATTATAGATAAACTTTGAAACACACTTGCTTGATAGTTTTCGATGAAGAAAAAAAAATGTGCTCATAGTAAAATCAATTGTGAATAAAAACTAGAATTTTTCTCTAATGGATATATTTTTTCAGTTTTCCTTGGGCGACGAATGAAACGCTGCTACAAAAGTTCAACTCTGTTCACGAAGACAACCCGTTCTACGAGAAGCCACAAAGGCGGGAGCCGGCCTTCGTAGTGCGACATTACGCGGGCAGAGTCAAATACCAAGTTAGTTTTATTATATACTAGCGGCCGCCCGCGGTTTCACCCGCGTGGTTCCTGTTCCCGTGGGAATATCGGGATAAAAAGTATCCTATGTTTTAATCTAGGCTATCTACTATCTGTGTGACAAATTTCAACCAAATCCGTTCAGTAGTTTTTGCGTGATTGAGGAACAAACATCCAAACACACAAACTTTCACATTTATAATATTATATTAGTAGGATAACGTCCACCCGCGACTTCGTCTACGTGGAAAGTTTTTTTGCGGCGAGCGCTCGCCGCCCGCACCTCTCACGGCCTCCGTTATTACATAAGTCTGTTGCTAACAATTCTCGATTGAAAGCGCAGTTACATTGCTGCTTTAAGTAAGATAGGTCTCACATTGGTTCTTACTAATGCAGCAATGTGACTGCCATTTCTGTCAGAGTTGATTGCAACAAAGTTACATAATTATTTAATCAATTATTTACGACATAGTTCAGTTTCTCTTTATGCAGATGATCTAAAATTGTATAAAGATGTAAACAATATAAAGGATTGTGATGATTTACAAGAAGATCTCAATGCCATAACAGAGTGGTGTCTAAATAATAAAATGTGCCTTAATACCTCCAAATGTTTCCATATTAAATTTACTCGCAAAAAACAGTTGACCGAGTCTCTATACACTATTAATCATACTGAATTAAAGGAAGTTGATACGATACGTGATTTAGGCGTAATTTTAGATAAAAAATTAAATTTTATACCATATTTTGACCATATAACAACTAAAGCTGCTAAAATGTTAGGATTTATAAAAAGAAATAGTAAGTTTTTCAGGAATAAGACTACCATTTTACTTTTATATAAAGCTCTTGTAAGAAGCATCTTAGAATATTCAAGTGTAGCTTGGAATCCATTTTACGCAAATCATTCACAACGCATAGAATCCATACAGCGTTCTTTTACTCGGCACTTGTATTGGAAATATAATGGATTTAGACAACGAACTTCTTATATAGATCGACTTCGACACTACAAACTAGATTCCCTCAGAAAGCGTCGAAAAATAGCAGATATGGCCTTTTTACATAGTATATTAAATGGAAGAAACAGCGACTCTGATCTTTTAGCAAAAATAAAGTTAAAAACTCCAAATAGACCTCCACCTCTTAGACAACCTATTAAAAGTACATTTGTTTTGCCCAGGTGTCGTACTAATCTTGGTAGGAACTCTCCTTTAACCAGATTATGTGACACGTATAATTATCTAAATAAGAACAACTTTAAAAATATAGATATATTCAGTAGTGATGCGCCGAATGTAGGTTTAACCGAATACGAATGTTCGGCCGAATATTCGGTCCAAAATGTACCGAACCGAATATTCGGCCGAATCATTCGGTTCAATTCTGCGCAGTAAACAGGTTTTACACGTGTCGGGCGGGCGTTTGCCACAGCAACTCCTTCTCCAGCACGGTTCGCTCAGTCGATGTACCGCTCTTTCGGTTACAAATAATTGCAGTTCGGAACTGCATACTTTGAAATTTATTATTACGTTGATGAAAGTCTTTGAAGATGAGGCATACATTGACATTTATTAAAAAAAAAACATAATTTAATTATACATTTTAATACTAGTGGTGGTTTATAAAGATAGCAGTTTTTATTGTTTAAAAAATAGGCATGTTTTTGAAATGCCTAAAAACAAGAGGGCTGTAGCCTGTACGTTTTGATTTTTTGAATATCCATCAAAGATTTTGAAATACTTATTTGCATTTTAGTGATTTCATACAAAACAAAAAAGTGCCAATATTTTCAAATCTACAATATTTAAAAAATCAAAACATACAGCCCTAGTTTTTAGGCATTTCAAATTTTAAGACATACCGAAAATTCATTGCTGTAGGATTATATAATCTGTTGCTGTAGGTTAAGGTTTAGAGAGGGTGGGAAACGTTATCGCCGCCGTTTGTATGGAGACCGTTTGCTAGAGAATCCTCTTAATCTTTTTTATTTTGTCAATAAATAATTGTTATTATTGGTACAATTTAAACATTCGGTAATTATTCGGCAAATCAACCGAATATTCGGCCGAATACGAACATGAAAAAATATGCCGAATTTGCCGAATACGAATATTCGGCCGAACATTCGGCGCATCTCTAATATTCAGTAAAAAATTAACTCAATTTAAGACTAGTATTAAGAAATGTGTGTTAGATTAATAGTAATAAAGTCATTCTTTAATAAGTAATAATTTAGGTAGTGTAGTGATACAGTTATTAGCATCATATTATAATATTTACCGTAAGTAATTAGTTTTCGCGTTATAATTATATATATTGGCACGTGTTGTGGACACATGTTATTTGTGTATGTACTAGTATAGATACCTTTAAGAACTATAGATAAGAAAAAAGTTTTGACAATACACTGTTTGTGTTCCTTAAATAAATAAAATAAAAAATAACTTAGGTGACAGCGATGCGCGAGAAGAATCTCGACCTTATGCGGCAGGACATAGTGAGCGTGCTCAAGAACTCGTCGTTGGCGTTCGTCCGAGAGCTCGTCGGCGTCGACCCCGTCGCCGTGTTCCGGTGGGCGATCGTGCGCGCCTTCTTTAGGTAAGTGTTGCTGTAGCAATTGGGATGATGACAGCGATGCGCGAGAAGAATCTCGACCTTATGCGGCAGGACATAGTGAGCGTGCTCAAGAACTCGTCGTTGGCGTTCGTCCGAGAGCTCGTCGGCGTCGACCCCGTCGCCGTGTTCCGGTGGGCGATCGTGCGCGCCTTCTTTAGGTAAGTGTTGCTGTAGCAATTGGGATGATGACAGCGATGCGCGAGAAGAATCTCGACCTTATGCGGCAGGACATAGTGAGCGTGCTCAAGAACTCGTCGTTGGCGTTCGTCCGAGAGCTCGTCGGCGTCGACCCCGTCGCCGTGTTCCGGTGGGCGATCGTGCGCGCCTTCTTTAGGTAAGTGTTGCTGTAGCAATTGGGATGATGACAGCGATGCGCGAGAAGAATCTCGACCTTATGCGGCAGGACATAGTGAGCGTGCTCAAGAACTCGTCGTTGGCGTTCGTCCGAGAGCTCGTCGGCGTCGACCCCGTCGCCGTGTTCCGGTGGGCGATCGTGCGCGCCTTCTTTAGGTAAGTGTTGCTGTAGCAATTGGGATGATGACAGCGATGCGCGAGAAGAATCTCGACCTTATGCGGCAGGACATAGTGAGCGTGCTCAAGAACTCGTCGTTGGCGTTCGTCCGAGAGCTCGTCGGCGTCGACCCCGTCGCCGTGTTCCGGTGGGCGATCGTGCGCGCCTTCTTTAGGTAAGTGTTGCTGTAGCAATTGGGATGATGACAGCGATGCGCGAGAAGAATCTCGACCTTATGCGGCAGGACATAGTGAGCGTGCTCAAGAACTCGTCGTTGGCGTTCGTCCGAGAGCTCGTCGGCGTCGACCCCGTCGCCGTGTTCCGGTGGGCGATCGTGCGCGCCTTCTTCAAGTAAATCTTGCTGTAGCAATGAGGATCTGCGACGATTTTTGTTTAGTGGCTTATCAGAAAGCTTATGCCACTACATGATTATTTGTGTAATTTTCACGATATCTTTTAAGGCTCCGTTATGCGGAATCACTTGTCTCTGTCTTTTTCTTTACGTGTAAAGAGTATGGAAAATGACCTCACTTCTGCACTTTTTCGATGTTTTTCGTTGTTTTTTCACCATTATCTTTAGCACAATTATCTTTCTTGAATAAAATTTATTTGATATACTGCACAGTTCGTTAAAGTGTTATTTACTCCAAAAATATGACCCGCGACAAGCGCTTTTGATGATAATCTTTTTTTTTACAATCATCTGTTAGGTTTATACACAATTTAATACTTGTAGCTACTAGATAATCTCTTTAGTTTATCGTATGTTTTTTTTTGTGGCTAAAACTTTACGTTTTCTATATAAAAATATAGCCCGCGCAAACCATGTTTTCCGATCATGGACCCTTAAACTTGTAAAAAAACTCAATGGAAAATCCTGAGTATTTCTGAGTCCGGCGACTCCGTTCCGTCTGACAATATTTTTTTTATAAGTGTTTTGCATAACAGGGCACTGCTATAACAATTTGAACCGTTTGGTCTCGTCAATACGTTCGCGCCTTAAAGCATTGAACCGTTTTATTGGGATAAGAACGTGAGAAACGCTTAAAATTACGACTTACAAAATTTATGACACAGAAACAATCTAATAATTGGCCATAGAGTTATTCAGTAAAAAAAAGTAAAAAAAAATACTTTGTATAAATAAAAAAAAGCTTTATTATTATTATTGTACGCTCAGGAATTCACGGGTCAAAAATGACCCGACCTTTTAAGGCTCGCGTGGGGATATTATATAATATTATTTATTTATACACGGACAAACAAGCCAATGAGATTAGCACCTACCGACGACGCTACCATGACAGAGCGAAAATTATAGGTGCGGCCCATCGATCAAGAATAACCTAGAATAAATGTCCGGTCTGAGACCCAAAAAAAAGCACCTCGAAATAACTTCCCACTAAATAACGCCCCAGTTTCAAACTGGGTTGTTATTTTGTACAAAGTATTTTCTCCTTTGTTTTTTTAATATTTAAAGTTGAATTTGGAAATAAATGTAATAATAATGTGGGGATTGAAATTTCAAAATAAAAATTAAATAAAAAAAAAATTCGAATCGCTTTTTTTTGTTTTGTCAGTCGGTGCCACATTTGCGTGCCGTTTTAGTTCGTGGAGTATCTAATGCTTGTATTTAATAATCGCTCTCAACGTTTTGAGAGCTATCTTAAGATCATACTGCGTGGTGCAGTGGTCAACATGCCGCTTACCACGCAAGAGGTCCTGGGTTCGATTCCCGGCCGGGCAAAAATTTAAATGTTGAATTTTAATTTCTGTGACGGGTCTGGGTGTTACTATGTATAATAAGTATATATTTAAAAAGTATATAAGTAGTATGTATATCAGTTGTCTAGCACCCATATTACAAGCTTTGCTTAGTTTGGGGCTAGATGACGCTGTGTGAAATTGTCCAAGTATTTATTTATTATTTATTTATACTTGAGATGCTGTTCCTATAAGAAGAGCATCTCAAGTAAGATCCCAAGATAACTCTCAAAGTTGAGAGCGGTTTATAAATATGGGCCTAGGATATTTTTGATCGAAGGTGCGGCCATAAAAATTGTAGTCAGTAGGTATATCACGGGTACACTTCGCAGGGGGTATTTCGCATTTCTGGACGCGGGGCGGCGACACCGCGTGAGCCGCGCGGACGGCGCGACACGAGTTCCTCGCGCATCCATACACGCGCCCAACGACTCCATCATCAGGTATGTAGGCTCATACTATCTGTGTTATTGTCAACATCTATCTAACTACCGCCTATAATATTACGCTGATTTTATTGTTTCTTGCAGAAAATGCTATACAACTAAGAATATTGGTTCTGTTATCAATAATTTCGTTTAAATCGGGTTCTAATTGCGGTAACTGATACCGTAATTGTCTCTAACCTCAGTGCCTGACGACGTCATACAGTTATGAACCCGCTAGCCACTGCCGGTTTAGGAGGCATACATTTACATATATTTTGCAAAAAATATTGAGCAAATAGTTCGTCACTTTAATTGCCTTTTAAGAAATTAGAATTCAGCTATGTTATAATTAATTAATAAATGTAAACTATATTATATAAAATATATAGCGTGAATTTGCTATGTATAGTATTGACCCGCTCTGTTTAAATATGCCATTTCTGTCTGCAACATCTCGATATTAACATGCTCGAGGCATGAATGATGTACAATTTACATGAATGGAGATAACATAACATACGGCCCCTCTGCGTAGCTCCCACGCAAACGAGTCATGAATCCAATGCATGCATTGTTCCTTTCAAGTGTCAAACTTTATGGAGTGTTTGTTGACACTAATCTTATCAGCTGAGCGAGCTTTACGAGTGAAATTAAGATAAGCTAATCGCACTACGAGTGTACACTTGGTCGATAAAGTTCTTATCTTTTATCTTAAACATTGTCGCATCAATCATAAATTGTGTATTAATGTACTCGCTTGTCAATCTAAAAATACAATGTTATCAAATTATAATCTAGGGGGCTTGCATTGTGGCCGTAATTTTGATGGAATCTATGTATTTATGACGGGTTACCTCTATCTGGCAGAAACTTGATGCTCCGAAATTTATTTGGCAGAACACACTTGGCAGAATCTTCTTTAAACGAATATTTTTAAGGCATAAAAATTGTTTAATATAATTATTGTTTGGCAGAATGTTTACATGTCCGAATTTACAATGGCATACTATTCAGATGGCAGAATTTCATTAGGCATAAATACCTTTGGCAAAATTTTTATTCGCAGAATTTCGTTTGGCATAACGTTTATTTAGTCGACAATTATTTGGTATAATTTTCACATAGTATACTACGAATATGGCAGAATTTCATTAAGAATAATGTCATCAAGCATATTGTAATCTCTAAAAAATGCATTTTAACTTCAAATTGAATTAAAAATTTGTCTTAAAAAGTCAAAAATGTAGTGCTACAAAAGTCAACAACAGAACGAATCGCTGCAAAACCGATATGCATGCTGCTTGCTTGCATGCATGCATGCTTGTTTATGCTGCTTGCATGCTTGCCGGGGGGTGCAGGGGGGCTGGCCCCCCTGCTCGGGGGGGTCGGGGGGCCTGAGGCCCCCCGCTATAAAGATAAACTTTTAATGCACCTACCAGTAGGTTAGGTTAGGTTAGAGTTTTGACCACTCGCAGCGGAGCGAGCGAAGCGAGCGGAGCTCCACAATGCTTGCATGCATGCTGCATGCTTGCTTGCATGCTGCATGCTTGCTTGCATGCTGCATGCTTGCTTGCATGCCGCATGTTTGCTTGCTTGCTGCATGTTTATTTGTCTGCATGTAAGGATGGATGCAGCATGACACATGCGTGTAAGTAATACAAAATTATTCTAGATATGAATTTTCTATTAAATGTATGCCAAAAGATGATTCTGACTATAAACTGTCTGCGATATGATAGTTCTGCCTTTTAATAACTATAGATTATGAAATGTATGCCAAAAGATGATTCTGACTATAAACTGTCTGCGATATGATGGTTCTGACTGTGAACTTTCTGCGATATGATGGTTCTACTATTTAATTATTATGGATATGAAATGTATGCCAAAAGATGATTCTGGCTTACAAAATTATGCGTTTTAAGTGTATGATAAATGAGTGTATGCCAAACGATTTTCTGCGACATGAAGTTTATGCCATTAGTTGTTATGCATAATAAAATTATGACATAAAAAGTTCTGCCATAAAAGGTAGACTCATTTATGACAGCTTGTGCAATTATAGTTATGTGACATAATGATTTGTGTCTTGTTGCTCAGCCAACTGGTGACAGTATCGTCAATCAATCTCGCAATCAACCGCATTGCGTAAGTCACCCACATGAATGCTTTATATTAAATGTGCACTTATGCATGGCCCTTGATGTTATTTTAATATCCCTTTACTTAATTCACCCTCGGTTGCAATATTACGCCTATAGTCAAAGGCTGTGATTAGACGATTAAAACACTAATGTTCAACCACAGACTAAACACAGCCTCCGAATATTTTCCATCTAACTAGATTCTTACTATTAGTGACGTCGCAATCGCAACCCTCGTTTCCCCTAACGCACAGAAGGCATGCATCATTCACAGATGTACCTATTAATTTTTGTTGATTTATTTTGACCCTTATTTCCTTTCGGTCCGTTTCGCGGGGGTAGAACGCCGAACAGAGCCGCGAACAAGGCGCGGGAGACGGCGGGGCGGACGGCCAACGATAGTAGGCGCTCGGAGGCGTCGCCGCGGGCGGACGCCAAGGGCGGGAAACATTACAGGGCGGCGGAGACGCGCGTGCGCCGCCCCGAGCGCGACCGCGACGAGCGCCTCGACGACAACGCCATCATGCAGCGCGCCAGCCAGATCGTCATGTACGTCCGCGCTTACTTCGTCAAACAACTCCCACGACATTGTTTTATACCTCGTTTCTTTTACTTTCCTCTTATGTTGACCGTTGTTAGTTCATAAACATACCGTCATACAGGGTCATTTTGTATTCACCATCCAAATTTTGAAGATGTGTTCAGTCCATGAAACTGAACAACTTTCTCTAAGGAACACATAGCCAAATATGTAAAAAAACGACTATCCATACAAATCAAAGAGATCACGTGATCAATTTAGTATGGGATGACCAAAATTTTGTGGCAAAATTCGACACATGTTTCTTTGAGAAAGTTGTTTAGTTTCATGGATTGAACACATCCTTGAAATTTGGATGATAAGTTCAGAATGACCCGATATAAAAAAGCAGCTAAAACTGCCCGGGAACTACTTGTTGGATGTCGAATAATTGAGTGTGTACTTGTGAGAATTTCAGATACGGTACACATCCTAGATCTTTTATTTAGAACAAGGTATAAAACTGTCGACTCCAAAAACGTTGTTATACAAGACGTTGTTTGATGAATCGTCGTGTTTGGATGGGGCTTCTCCTTTCTCTTCCGGTGGTGATGGCTGTGGGTCCTAATTTTCCTGGTCTGTTCGTTCTAAAACTCCTTGTTGTGTTTTTTTGGTGTTATTATTATTGGGGTGTGATGTTTTGTTGTTTATTTATCATGCAACGGTATGTGCTGTATTCGATTATTTTAAGTTAAAGCTTTATTCGCAGTAATGTTTATTTATATTTTACAATGTATACGCAGTTTTTTTATATATAAATCTTTGATTGTTATATTTATTCTCAGCCTTTATAAATAGCGAGCCTGCGGATCAAACACTATAAATCGAAATTGATTTCAGTTGGTTAGCATGTTTTCTGTTGTACATAGATACATGCACACATCACGTTGTAGATTTTCTATTTTCTTTGGTGGCCGGTGATATTATACTTAAAAGTTTGCATTTCATTCTTATATTTTAAACCACATCTCTTTTTATCCTTGTTAATTAATTAAATCACAAAATTGGTCAAAAGAAATTAATGCAAACTTACATCTCACACTTCTTACTTCACTATAACCAACGGTGTATATAGGAAGAACAAATCATTCCGTCCCCGCGAGCGCGCGAAGAAAGGTCTGAAGAACTTACAGAGCGTCAAAACGCTCGCGGGCCGCACGGCCGCGCCCACCGGCAAGCGGAAACAACCGCTCACGGTCGCCGCACAGTTCCAGCACTCGCTCGCAGCGCTCATGGAAACGCTCAACCAAGCCAACCCTTTCTTCATTAGGTAAGAATGTTCACTCTATCTATACAACAGTGGCCCTACCATGATTTGATGGAAATTGTTTTCGCTGCCGTAAACTATCATTTTCTCTCTTTCACTCGCATTGACTGTATGCAGTATATCCAATAGTTTTTGGTAGTGAAAACAGTTTGCATCAACTACAGCAGCTACAGATAAAAGGTTTACTTGAACGGTTACTCACCATTCTTTTGAGACCTTATTTGACATGGGTAGAGTTAAAAACAGCAATATTTTTGCTAGTTTAAAAAGTTACTATATTTTCGTGCCCATTCAGATTCTTAGTGCTGTAGTCAAATAAAGAATCCACACGATTACATAGTTCTAAAGTCTAAACGTACTATTTGATTCCCAACAGGTGCATTAAATCGAACAGTGATAAAGTCCCCAACGTTTTCGACGAGGAGACAGTTCAGCGTCAGTTACGGTACACGGGGATGTTAGAAACAGTTCGCATCCGCCAAGCGGGCTACAACGTACGGCTAACTTACGAGGAGTTCATACAGCTGTACAGGATACTGCTGCCTAAGGGGCTGCTCAGCTCGCAGGCGGATGTGCGACACTTTCTGGCAACGCTCAATCTGGATAGGGATAATTATCAACTTGGTAAGTAGCCTTAACGAAACCATTGCAATTTATAATTATTAAGTTAGAGAATTGTTAATTACAGTGCAATGCAAACTTTATGGTGAATATGAAGTTTGCCGCAAATCCGCAATGCGCAGGAGTGTACCCCACCCCGCAACCCCACCTCCCACACACTGACACCTAGATTGTGTATAACCAGGGGGCTAATTGTCTAATTTCAAAATCTATCACAATCGCTTTCAGGATGTGATACATTGATGCATCTTTTTGGCACAAATAAAAACTTACCAAAGAAATGAGGCAATGTATCATATCCACCTGTGAAGTGAAAGCGATTCGTTTTTCGACCTATGCTCCTTGGAGAGTGTTGTACAATTTTAGCAGCACTATCACCTGTTTCAGTATCATCACATCATTTGTGACCTTAAATGTATATTCTATACGCCATATAATAAAATAATTGAATGTGTGATCAATCTTTTAATGTTGGCACTCGTAGGTGCTACAAAGATCTTCATGCGCGAGAGCGAGCAAACGAAGCTGGAGTACCGGCTGCACCAGCAGATCATGGCGTCCATCATCACCATCCAGCGGTGGTTCCGCGCCGTGCTCGAGCGCCGCCGGTTCCTCGCTCTGCGCCGAGCCTCACTCGTAGTACAATCATACTGCCGGTACTTACTACTAATACTACTTACTAAAATGCTTCATTTAAGGCTCCGTTATGCGAAATCATTTGTCTGTTTTTTCTTTACGTGTAAAGAGTATGGAAAATAACCTCACTTCTACACTTCGATGTTTTTTTTTGTTTTTTCATCATTATCTTTAGCACAATTATCTGTCTTGAAAAAAAGTTATTGGAGCAACTACACAGTACGTTAAAATATATTTTGATGTAGAATTCAAGACGTTTCCGCTATTATTTACGCCAAAAATATGACCCGCGACAAGTGCTTTTGATGATATTCTGTTTTTTTTTTACAATCATCTGTGAGGTTTATACGCAATTTAATACTTGTACATACCAACCAAATAATCTCTTTAGCTTGTCGTATGTTTTTTTTTTGTGGCTACAAATTTACGTTTTCTATACAGGGTCATTTTGAACTTACCATCCAAATTTTAAGGATGTGTCCAGTCGTCCATGAAACTAAACAACTTTCTCTAAGAAACATGTGTCAAATTTCGCCAGAAAATTTTGGTCATCCCATACTAAATTGATCTCGTGATCTCTTTGATTTGTATGGAAAGTCGTTTTTTTTTTTTTACATATTTGACCATGTGTTCCTTAGAGAAAGTTGTTCAGTCTCATGGACTGAACACATCCTCAAAATTTGGATGGTAAGTTCAAAATGACCCGATATAAAAATATGGCCCGCGCAAACCATGTTTTCCAATCATGGACCCTTAATGAACGATAGAGAAGCTCGATGGCGCAGTGGTATAGCGCCCGGCCCAGCGATTGCGGATGTTAAGCAACTTTTGCATGGGTCGGTCATGGGATTAAATGTATTATCTCGAGCTCCTACGTGCTTCGAAAGGCACGTTAGGCCGTTGGTCCCAGCTGCATTTGCTGTCGTTAACACCAATCCGCTTATGGCCCGCGTGGTGGGTTATTGTCCATCTTTCTTATCTGCCCATAAGGAAGGCCTGTGCCCCAGCAGTGGGGAAATTAAAAATGGCTAATGGTCAATGGACGATTTTCAGAGAAAAAAAAAAGAAATAAGTTCAAAAAATCTCGATAGATGGCGTTTTATGAAAGCCAAGCCGTCGTAAACCCCGTTTTAACGCCCACACCTTGTTTATCACTCTCCAAGGGGTATCTACAAACACAGCGCTTAAGATCAAAATTTTCAAAAAATTTCATGCTTTAAAAACTCGCTTAACAGGGGGTTAAATTTTGCGGCTCGGCTTTCATAAGATGCCGTCTATCGAAATTTTTCGAACAGTTTTTTTTATTTGATCTGTCACAAAATCCCCCAATAGCATTTAAAATAAAAAGGTTTACTTAGGCTATACTAAAAAGAGAACCATACCTTTTCGATTCGATTGGGTTATTGTTTTTAATTCGAGATCCTATTTGCAGCTCTTACAACTTTTTGAATTTAAAATTATTGTATTTTTGATGGTAAATCATAAGCTTTTGTAATCATGATTGAAGTCGATATTAATATACAAAAGTTCAATTTGAAAATATTCTTAGTCAAAGAAGCCGCCTATACAAGTTTGTCATTTATTTCATCCATAGACAATGGCTGGTGACACGACACGAGGCAGCGGTGAAGCTACAATCCTGGTTCCGAGGGAGTCGTATAAGGCACTGGTATCAGCGACTCAAGAGGGGCGCGGTCGCATTTCAAGCCGCCGCGCGAGGATATTTACTACGGAGAACTTTACCTTCGCTGCGGGGGAGGCCGCCACAGACTATCTATAAAGACGTGAGTCCTTGTAATCATCATCATCCCCCTATCCTTATCCCAATTTTTAGGGTTCCGTACCCAAAGGGTAAAAACGGGACCCTATTACTAAGACTCCGCTGTCCGTCTGTCTGTCACCAGGCTGTATCTCATGAACCGTGATAGCTAGACAGTTGAAATTTTCACAGATTATGTATTTCTGTTGCCGCTATAACAACAAATACTAAAAACAGAATAAAATAAATATTTATGGGGGCTCCCATACAACAAACGTGAGTTTTTTGCCGTTTTTTGCTCGATATCAATAACGACAACAGGTAGACAGTCGACATTTTCGGAGATGATGTATTTCTGTTGCCGCTATAACAACAAATACTAAAAACAATATAAAATAAATACTTAAGGGGGCTCCCATACAACAAACGTGATTTTTTTGCCGTTTTTTGGTACGGAACCCATCGTGCGCGAGTCCGACTCGCACTGGGCCGGTTTTTAGGGTTCCGTAGCCTCAATGGCAAAAAACGGAACCCTTATAGATTCGTCATGTCTGTCTGTCTGTCTGTCCGTATGTCACAGCCACTTTATTCCGAAAGTATTAAGACTACAAAGTTGAAACTTGGTAGGTTGATGTATTCTGTTAACCGCTTAACGAATTTAATACAAAAATAGGAAAAATAAAAGATTAAGGGGGGGCTCCCCATACATGGAACTGAAACTGAAAAAAATTTTTTTCTTCAAACCAACACGTGTTGGGTGTCTATAGATAGGTCTTTAAAAATGACATTAAGGTTTCTAAGACAACTTTTTCTCAAAGTCAACCGTTTGAAAGATATTCACCGCCAAAGTGGTAAAATGTGTGTCCCCACCCCCCCTTTAACTTTTGAAATAAGATAGTGAAAAATCTAAAAAAAATATATGCTGTAGATCTTAATAAACACTTTCAACCAAAATTGGTTTGAACGAGATAAAGTAATTAGTTTTTGAGATATAGCACATTTTCCAAAACCGCAAATATAACTTTGTCATTCATACCAACACTGTGAAAAACAAAGTTATTTTTAGAGACGAAAAATTATAGGTGGTATTAAATATGGTATGGTATAAGGTAACTACGGAACCCTATGGCGCGTGGCACTCCCTTCACATTTATATAATTTTGCACACAATCCATCCAACTTTTCCAGCCCTCAACATCCATATCCATTTCTCTTCTAGTAGCATGCTTTTCATCCCTTCTCATAACATGCTCAAACCAAGAGACGTGAGTCCTTGTGTCAAATGTAAAAAGAGGGGCAGATCAAAAATTTGCTTGTGGTTGGTGCACATTGAGAGGCGACGGTGAAGCTACAGCTGTGCTAACTGGTAACGGCGCGGCGACTCAGCACTCAAGACTTACTTTTATTTCAATAAGTGCCCATTCACCCAGCTATCCGTTTTAAAGGTCTATTCTACGGATACGTTATTATTAGACTATGGCATAGTCTGTCTAAAAAGTCAGTTTACATGAGAAATTATTAAATTATTTATAAAAACTTATACTGGTAACCCTGTTAGTGCTGTCAAAATTCTAATTGTAAACATAGCTTTACTCAATTTTATTTAGATGGGTATTGGTAGGGTGGTTGGGTATTTAGGTGGGTATTAAAATTATCTTTGAAATTACCCAGGTGAACTGACTTTTTAGACAGATGTTGTATAGTTGTATGAGCCTGTTCACAAACAACACAGTATATCGGATCCAGTAAAAATACCGATCCATTTTATTGGATAGGTTATTATTCGGCGGTGGTGTACGGTAACGGTCCTGTAAATGCGGTGTGAACATTACAACCAGTAGCGACGGATCTGTTAAAAACGGTCCTATAAATACGGAGTGCTGTGTGAACTTACGCTACACTCATGAAATTATGGTACTTGATTAAAATTCCTATAGGTGTTTTTCGACCAGCAGCGGCTTTCGGTTACAATGTCTTTCCAAGGTAATCATTGGTTTGAACAGTGACTAGCTAGGTCGCGTGAGATTGGCTCACGATCGTTTGTACGGTACAAACGCACTGGTACAGTCACTGGTACAAATTGTACCAGTTCGTTTTCACGTTCATCTTGGCGCTCTCATTTGACGTATGCCTGAAGCATGGTCTATATTTTTCAAAGGAACGTCAAATTTTGTATTGCAAGCGCTTGACGCAAAGACGTTTGAGTTGATGAAAGCAAAAGACGAACGTAAAAGCGCTCTGGTTTGGACGTAGCAATTCACTATCGATCCTATGGATTTTGACTTTTGTTACTTCATTGCATCACGTTGAAAATAATAACCAACACATTTATTAAAATAGAGCACCTTTACTTTTTTCTAGTATATAAAAATGACAAGTCAGAAATATACAAGAAATTTGTGTTTTACCCTCTCATTATACTTGCTATTCCGAATTATAATTGATTAACTTGACTTCGTTACTAATCCCTCAAAATCTTCGCTTATAACATTCACGGAAAGTGTTGTGAACACACTTGTATATAAAATTTGGTCTGTGTTTGTGTTGACAGCATGACAGTAAGCCGCTGTACAGGGGCAAGGTGGTAGACCACGAGACCGACGTACTTAGCCTCGAACAAATCAAGAGCATCATTGGTTTGCACGTGTAAGTAACTTAGATGCTCATCTAGATTCATGCGAACTAATTACTTTTCATTGATAGCTAAAAAAAAACCAAAGATCTGCACGCACTTCACGCATTTCAATGGATACTATATAAACTGTGTGTCTACTGTCTTCGAAATCGTATTAGCGATTAGCAAAAATAATGAGACTTCCACTAAGCCCCGTTTGAGAGAATTGCGTATTTCGTTCTCCATGTTTCCACCGCGCGGCCACGGTCAAACCCTTACAACTTTCTGAATATTGGATCTATATTAATGAATTTGCGACTTTAATTGTTAGTTTTTTACAAATTCCTTCGTAAAGTTGACGTAGTCGGTTGTTCTTCTACGACACTGGCAGAGCCACTGCTCGGCCAGTGTCGTAGAAGAACAACGGAACGGACGGAAAGAAACGGACACTATAAACTCATAAATAACATAGGAGTTTAAATTTTTATGCTAGTTAGTACAGCAATATTGCTTTATAAGAGATCTCATTCGGTGTATTTTCTTTTTATAATTTCAGACGAGATTTAGACTTACACAATTTAGACAAAACGAGACAACTGAGGCCTACGCAATCACTTCCCATCTCAAGGTAAGTTACTTCAAGTGGTGTCCTTCAGGGATCGGTTATGGGTCCTAAACTTTTTACAGAACTCACAAAACTATATAACTAAGATAAAGGTTTTGTAAGTCACTATTTACACTACCTTAATTAGTG
Organism: Agriphila geniculea; assembly: GCA_943789525.1. Lineage (NCBI taxonomy): Eukaryota > Metazoa > Arthropoda > Insecta > Lepidoptera > Crambidae > Agriphila > Agriphila geniculea. Next base: position 14,722,407 of record OX038887.1, on the reverse strand, counting down.
CATATTTAATTATTGCAGTTTGGAGCAAAAGGTCGAAAATATTCTGTTAGAAATCACGGATAAGGATTCGTATGGCAAAAGGAAACTTAATAAAACATCGAATGTTAACGAATTGACATTAAAGCAAGCCAGTTCAAGGTATTAAACATTCTTTTAGATTTGTTTCAAAAAGTAATTTGTAAGGTTTTTAATATTTTGTATTGAATTCCAGTATCACGCAACAAGAGGCTAGCGAATCCGCCGAAAACGTCTGGTGCTTGACTTCAATACCTGACAAGTATCCACAGAGTGCCATCGCTTTGTCGAAGAAAATCACCCCCGAAGATTTAGCGAACGAATACCTTTGGCTCAGAATCGACCAAAGCTATCTTCAAGAAAAGAATAAGGTAACAAGTTTTAAAAAATCTGTCTTACAAAAACAGTAGTTACAATCTTATTTTATGATTTATATATTTCATTTTAGATACGGGAGAGAGGTTTGGAAGATTTAGTAGAGTCAATATCTGGTGAGGAGTACCTAAACGAGCTATCGCCTGGCTTAGGCAGGTGGAGTCCCGGGGAGAACAACTCGGACAACAGTAGAAGTAATAGTGACTCAAGGTAAAATCTTAAATTGATCATGTTTATTGATGTCATGTTTAGGATTTTTAACTAGTTTTAAATCCTCTGTTTGGGTTTTTCAATATATAATCTACATAGTTTAGTTTGAAGTGTATCAATAAAATACGCAACTGTAGAATATGGATGCAATAATTTTCAAATAATATTGTTGTTTGACTATAGGTAGACCGGTTAAATGAGTCGAAATTTGCACTGGACAGGCGCATTTCGCCTCTTGTGTATCACGCTACGAGAGCCTGCCCGACGCGTCAGCGCGAGGGGTGCGTCACGACGCACCCCTCGCGCTCCCCGTTGTCCCTGCCCCCGCGGGCGAGGACTCATTTAACCGGTCGGCCTATAGCACTAACAATAACGTAACTTCAATAGACGCAGTTCGCCACCGGTCTACACTCGCAGCATATCCAGCAGCACGCTGGAAGCAGCGCCGCGAGCGCTGCACAGCCTGCCGCCCGTGCGGCGCGCGCGCCACCACGAGCCCGACCCAGACACCGGTCAGTGTGCGCCGTGTCTACTGTACACACCCAGCACATCCAGCAGCACGCTGGAAGCAGCGCCGCGAGCGCTGCACAGCCTGCCGCCCGTGCGGCGCGCGCGCCACCACGAGCCCGACCCAGACACCGGTCAGTATGCGCCGTGTCTACTGTACACACCCAGCACATCCAGCAGCACGCTGGAAGCAGCGCCGCGAGCGCTGCACAGCCTGCCGCCCGTGCGGCGCGCGCGCCACCACGAGCCCGACCCAGACACCGGTCAGTATGCGCCGTGTCTACTGTACACACCCAGCACATCCAGCAGCACGCTGGAAGCAGCGCCGCGAGCGCTGCACAGCCTGCCGCCCGTGCGGCGCGCGCGCCACCACGAGCCCGACCCAGACACCGGTCAGTATGCGCCGTGTCTACTGTACACACCCAGCACATCCAGCAGCACGCTGGAAGCAGCGCCGCGAGCGCTGCACAGCCTGCCGCCCGTGCGGCGCGCGCGCCACCACGAGCCCGACCCAGACACCGGTCAGTATGCGCCGTGTCTACTGTACACACCCAGCACATCCAGCAGCACGCTGGAAGCAGCGCCGCGAGCGCTGCACAGCCTGCCGCCCGTGCGGCGCGCGCGCCACCACGAGCCCGACCCAGACACCGGTCAGTATGCGCCGTGTCTACTGTACACACCCAGCACATCCAGCAGCACGCTGGAAGCAGCGCCGCGAGCGCTGCACAGCCTGCCGCCCGTGCGGCGCGCGCGCCACCACGAGCCCGACCCAGACACCGGTCAGTATGCGCCGTGTCTACTGTACACACCCAGCACATCCAGCAGCACGCTGGAAGCAGCGCCGCGAGCGCTGCACAGCCTGCCGCCCGTGCGGCGCGCGCGCCACCACGAGCCCGACCCAGACACCGGTCAGTATGCGCCGTGTCTACTGTACACACCCAGCACATCCAGCAGCACGCTGGAAGCAGCGCCGCGAGCGCTGCACAGCCTGCCGCCCGTGCGGCGCGCGCGCCACCACGAGCCCGACCCAGACACCGGTCAGTATGCGCCGTGTCTACTGTACACACCCAGCACATCCAGCAGCACGCTGGAAGCAGCGCCGCGAGCGCTGCATAGCCTGCCGCCCGTGCGGCGCGCGCGCCACCACGAGCCCGACCCAGACACCGGTCAGTATGCGCCGTGTCTACTGTACACACCCAGCACATCCAGCAGCACGCTGGAAGCAGCGCCGCGAGCGCTGCACAGCCTGCCGCCCGTGCGGCGCGCGCGCCACCACGAGCCCGACCCAGACACCGGTCAGTATGCGCCGTGTCTACTGCGAGGAGGCGACCAGGAGACGTTAAATTAAAGACTGACTGCGATCAATGACTGCTTTATTAAACTAAAGAAACGGCTTATATATGAGGAGAGATGAGTGTGTGTAAGTACATATTGGTACACACACTACACCTTCCCCCTAAAAAAGAAAAAAAACTTATATAAAAAGATTCACTTTTTTTTAAACTACTAAATTACTGTTATTGTCGATTCTGATACAATTTTATTTCGAAAGTCAAGTGATTTTTTTTTTAAATAATTACTTAATCATTATTCAAGAAAAACATAGATAATATATAAAAAAAATTCAACATATGTCATTTTTTTTTAGGAGATTTCAAAAGTTATGTACTTATTTGTATAATGAGATGAGAGTAAAGAAAATACATAGGTAGGTAAGTACTAAGTAAATGAAATGTACCTATCTATCACTTATAAGTATTATAATATTCTTATCTTCCTATTTTCGACTCTAACATGACAACACCAAAATTTTTTTTTATACACACAAATTATGGAATTAACACATTAAATAAACAAAAAAAAATCTAAACTGAAACTGTAATCATTATTGATAGGTATTTAAAAAAAAACTGTTGATACAGTTATGACAAAACTAACATTCAATTCTGTAATATATTATTAGCAAGAAAAATCTTAAATTGTTAAAAAAAACTATTATGATAAGCTAATTTAATAAGCATTCCGAATTTTATACTTATCGATTTCAAAACAAGTTACAAACAATAACGTGAACCCCACGACAGTATAATAATTACCTTGGTACAAAGTTAAAGTAAATTGCAGATATACCTAATACTAATATCTCTGTTCGTAACATCCTTATCTACATTCTTTTTTTTTAACTCTCGTTACATTAATTCACATTTCAAAGCTTATGCTTTAAAAAAATCATTTCTTAATAATATTAATTGAAAACATAATTACTACATTAGGTATCCTTCTGATTTATATCGAAATAGATTGCACAGACTAATACAGAAACATTCTCATTCCTTGAAAGAAATAAAATTAAACATTACCTCGCTGACTTTTTTTCTCTCTCTTTTAGCGTTGATGAAGGTAGCTGACTTCAATACAAATACAAACATTAAATATCTGCTTAAAACATTCTACTTTCCTTATGTCTCTTTCATAAATATAACTTCCATCCCAAGTTACTTTTTGCTAACATATCAATACTTCAATAATAAGGCTTTCACTAATCATTCTTCACATTAATTCTGAACTTTTATTTAAAAAAAAAATTTTGATCTTTCTTACCATCGCTTTAACATAAAAATATTTTTCTTTCATAAGTAAGTACTTTTTTGTATTAAAGTAAAATCATTCATGAACCACAAATCATGTTCTTTCATAATAAATATCTTCTACCATTTTTTATGTTTATCATAAACATAACTTCCTGTTTTTCAATATTTTTATCTTTCGACATTCTATCTCTCAATATTCTTAAATACTTTACTTTGTTTCATATTTAATTCACTTTAAATCCTACTCTTGCTCGTTATAAACTTAGTTTTCATAATAACACTATCGGTACACTATACACATTTCATATCACCTACTAGGTACTCATATATCATAATTCGCCCGGCGCCGGCGTACTTTCATTTTTATTTAACTCATCGTTTTGGTACATACTCTATCATATTTATTTATAGTCGACTTCATTATCATCATAAAAATGGACAATTGCCATTTTGGGCTGTGGCCACAGCTCAATTCTTAATGGGGAATTAATTTTAAGACCTACTCTGACGCTGCGTAGCTCGCGCACCTTCGTCATGAGTTGCCTCCAACTATTCTCACGGAGAAAGCTCGTTTCTACCATGATCGAATGGAAGGATCTGACACCCCACGTATGTACCATTATTAATAGGGTCATGAATTAAGACACATACTAATTTGGTCTCCAAACAGGATTCAAAGGGGAAATCTCGTTCACACCTTGATGCAACTGAAGGACCTGAACCCTATAGTACCTCTCCTTTAATGTGTACCGTATAATCGAGCTTTTATCTAAACCATTTCATTCAAAAACCTATCAAATAAAATAACAATCCTAAATTGAATATAAAGTAAATAAGAGATTCATCGCTTTTGGGTGATCAGTCCAATCGCATGTGAAATCTTATAAACCGTATATTCCCTAACTTCTATAAACAAATCTTTACCATCATTCCAAATCCTAGATTTAAAGAAAAAAAATCACATTACCTATACCTATACCATGCTGTACCTAATTGCAAACTAGAAGCCACAAAAAGATTTTTAATACAGCTACATACCTACCTACAATTATTCCTTCTACCTATAACCTTTGCTTTATTCTATTCATTTACCAAACTTTCAAACTGCTCCTCTAACTCTTTCATTTCAAACCTCAACTATAACCACAACATAAATATCTCAGTCATTCATACCTCAACATAAACTTTCACATCCGAATTTAATAAGTAAGTTCCTTAAAGTTTTCTTCCCACCAAATTAATACTTACTCGTTATTTTTTCCTATTAAAACAATGTTTTTATTATATTACAGCTTAATCAGCAAACTCGTGTGATATTTTGTGACAAGATTAATATTACTACTTCACATAAATAACTCGCATAAATGCAACTGCGCTACCTCTTTGTAATCCACCAATATCGAAATACAACACTTACATTCCAATACCTTGTTCGTTAAGTTATCAAAACAATATGATTGCATCACTTCTAATAAGAAATATTTGTCACATCACAAGATAATTTGTCATCGATACCTATTAAATTGATATGCGTAGATATTAAAAATAAATTCAAATAAGTTAACTAAAAATTCAGGACAAAACGAAAAATAATAATTTTACTTTATTACTGATTTGTATTTAAAATAAAATGCTAAGACACTAATATGAAGAAAATATATAGAATAACAATAGTTAAGTACTATTACTTAAAAATAATATTGTCTTTTCAATAGTACCAAAATATATCTACCTAATCACTATTTCTGATAATAAATCTTTTCTTAATTTCACTCCTAAAATTAACAAAATGTATGTATATCGAACGTTTATTTACTTTCTATACGCATTATACATAAATGAAATATAGTTATGTTATTCCTAAAAATTAGGGCGGAAAATATAATTATACTATGATTGTTCGTAAAAGTAATTATATGTATTTTTTTTTATCAATGTCATAGGTAAATAATATTAAGAAATCAAACTCGTAATTAAAAATTTTTCAAGCGAACATCGAAACTAAAATGAATTTTGGAACTTCCCAATCTATACATGATTAGTTTTTTTTCAGATAGAATATAGTTATAAATTACTTGTACATAAATATATGATATAGCAGAGAGAAATATGTACTAATCTAAAGACAAAAGGTAGTTTTATAAGGTAAGTAGTAGTATAAAGTAATTTTCTAATTAGTTTAAAACTGTAAGTAGTTTCCGAACTATTTATTTCAACAAGTCAAATAAGATGAATGATGTTTTCTAAATCTATTGACGATAAGTTAATATAACTATTACGTCACAATGAAAAATATTATTGAATTACATAGACTATTATAATATTTAGTAATAATGAAAAGCAATAATCACATAATCAAATATTTATTTAGAGATAAAAGACGATTATTTACTTACTTAAAAAAAACATACCTACTTAAATAAAATGTGTTATCAATAATATTGTCCTGCTAAAGAGAAATAAATCTAGGTACATACTACCTGTTCGTTCATGCTATTAAAAACCTTATGTAATTATTTGTATGAAACTTTTAAATAATTTATGACAGAGTAAATCCACTCAAACGATATTTAAATTCTGATACCTACCTATTTAGTTCGTTGCTACAATATCACACGTGTTGCTATGTCAGCAATTTCGATGTCGTTCACATTGAATGCATGTACTTACTTATTACGAAATCCAAACTTTGTAACATGCAACTAAATAATTGACATCGATGAAATAATTATTAATAAAAATGTATTTATGAAAAGGGAATTCACAAATTACTTACGTTTACTTTTGAATATAGCATTATAGCTACAAAATTAAACTTTAAAATCTCGAAAATGGGAATAAAAACAATCACTATTCATGATAAAATATCAAGCAAAAATCATCAAAACTTCATAAATTAGCATTTAGGATATAAGAGTTACCTTCATCAACGATCGATCTTCGGAAAACTTACTGAAAATAAAATAAAAACAAAAATAAATACCAACACAAAATTAAAAATATCTGTCATGGACGAGGGAATAATCTGTGCAATCAATCGTACCTATATAAATGAGAAACTAAGTTACATAAATAAAAACAACAAGGCATAAAACATTATCTATTTTAAGAAATCATCTTTCTTTTCCACTTTTTAAACAGACACTTGTGTACTTCAAATTTATTTTAATGAAGTAGTACTATTTTATATTCTAACTTATCATTATCATCAATTTTATTTAAAAAATATGATTAGGTACCTAAACATGTTTAAGTATTAAAAAAAAGAGTAAGTACTACATAAAATCTTAATCAATTTAAAATAAATTCTTCAAAACTTTTATTTTAACCGTAACAAAAATATTTAAGAAATAACCATTTTCCATAAACCAAAAATCGTTAAATGAAACTCTGTCCATAAGTAAGTTAAAATTTCAAAATTAAGGTCTCCTAAAGAGAGTAGGAAAAAAAATTTTCAATAGTAAAATCAAACCACAAAATAAAGTAATTTTAAGTCGTGTCCAAACTCCGCCGATGTCGTCTGGTTGGCTACTTTCCGTTAGCTACTTTCCGTTGGTTAACTCTTCAGCTCCCTGCTGCATCGACCTCCTTTGACACCATCATCTGCCGGCTGGTCCACATCCGACACCATCGTCTCCCGGCACCCTGCCTTTTATCTCCAACCTCATCAGCATCACGACAGCAACTCAGTACGCGGCAACGAATAATTATTTCACATTTGATAATTTAAAGTTCACGTATATTTTATTAATTATTGTTCATAAAATTATTTTTCCATCTCGGAATTTATTTGTTTATTAAAGTATTATTAATTGATATTTAGATTAACATGATAATGTATTTTATTTAAAGATATTTTATTATAGTTCATATTTATGTTTTAGTCCTTTATATATTTCACCCACATCACTTTTATTGTCCAAAATCTTTATTAAATTTTTCACATTAGTTACACAAAATAAAACCGTCTGCGCAGCGCCGCCGATAGGCAGCACTGGCAGGGTCGCCATGCGAGGAGGCGACCAGGAGACGTTAAATTAAAGACTGACTGCGATCAATGACTGCTTTATTAAACTAAAGAAACGGCTTATATATGAGGAGAGATGAGTGTGTGTAAGTACATATTGGTACACACACTACACACCTGTAGTGTCTGTACACACCCAGCACATCCAGCAGCACGCTGGAAGCGGCGCCGCGAGCGCTGCACAGCCTGCCGCCCGTGCGGCGCGCGCGCCACCACGAGCCCAACCCAGACACCGGTCAGTATGCGCCGTGTCTACTGTACACACCCAGCACATCCAGCAGCACGCTGGAAGCAGCGCCGCGAGCGCTGCACAGCCTGCCGCCCGTGCGGCGCGCGCGCCACCACGAGCCCGACCCAGACACCGGTCAGTATGCGCCGTGTCTACTGTACACACCCAGCACATCCAGCAGCACGCTGGAAGCAGCGCCGCGAGCGCTGCACAGCCTGCCGCCCGTGCGGCGCGCGCGCCACCACGAGCCCAACCCAGACACCGGTCAGTATGCGCCGTGTCTACTGTACACACCCAGCACATCCAGCAGCACGCTGGAAGCAGCGCCGCGAGCGCTGCACAGCCTGCCGCCCGTGCGGCGCGCGCGCCACCACGAGCCCGACCCAGACACCGGTCAGTATGCGCCGTGTCTACTGTACACACCCAGCACATCCAGCAGCACGCTGGAAGCAGCGCCGCGAGCGCTGCACAGCCTGCCGCCCGTGCGGCGCGCGCGCCACCACGAGCCCGACCCAGACACCGGTCAGTATGCGCCGTGTCTACTGTACACACCCAGCACATCCAGCAGCACGCTGGAAGCAGCGCCGCGAGCGCTGCACAGCCTGCCGCCCGTGCGGCGCGCGCGCCACCACGAGCCCGACCCAGACACCGGTCAGTATGCGCCGTGTCTACTGTACACACCCAGCACATCCAGCAGCACGCTGGAAGCAGCGCCGCGAGCGCTGCACAGCCTGCCGCCCGTGCGGCGCGCGCGCCACCACGAGCCCGACCCAGACACCGGTCAGTATGCGCCGTGTCTACTGTACACACCCAGCACATCCAGCAGCACGCTGGAAGCAGCGCCGCGAGCGCTGCACAGCCTGCCGCCCGTGCGGCGCGCGCGCCACCACGAGCCCGACCCAGACACCGGTCAGTATGCGCCGTGTCTACTGTACACACCCAGCACATCCAGCAGCACGCTGGAAGCAGCGCCGCGAGCGCTGCACAGCCTGCCGCCCGTGCGGCGCGCGCGCCACCACGAGCCCGACCCAGACACCGGTCAGTATGCGCCGTGTCTACTGTACACACCCAGCACATCCAGCAGCACGCTGGAAGCAGCGCCGCGAGCGCTGCACAGCCTGCCGCCCGTGCGGCGCGCGCGCCACCACGAGCCCGACCCAGACACCGGTCAGTATGCGCCGTGTCTACTGTACACACCCAGCACATCCAGCAGCACGCTGGAAGCAGCGCCGCGAGCGCTGCACAGCCTGCCGCCCGTGCGGCGCGCGCGCCACCACGAGCCCGACCCAGACACCGGTCAGTATGCGCCGTGTCTACTGTACACACCCAGCACATCCAGCAGCACGCTGGAAGCAGCGCCGCGAGCGCTGCACAGCCTGCCGCCCGTGCGGCGCGCGCGCCACCACGAGCCCGACCCAGACACCGGTCAGTATGCGCCGTGTCTACTGTACACACCCAGCACATCCAGCAGCACGCTGGAAGCAGCGCCGCGAGCGCTGCACAGCCTGCCGCCCGTGCGGCGCGCGCGCCACCACGAGCCCGACCCAGACACCGGTCAGTATGCGCCGTGTCTACTGTACACACCCAGCACATCCAGCAGCACGCTGGAAGCAGCGCCGCGAGCGCTGCACAGCCTGCAGCCCGTGCGGCGCGCGCGCCACCACGAGCCCGACCCAGACACCGGTCAGTATGCGCCGTGTCTACTGTACACACCCAGCACATCCAGCAGCACGCTGGAAGCAGCGCCGCGAGCGCTGCACAGCCTGCCGCCCGTGCGGCGCGCGCGCCACCACGAGCCCGACCCAGACACCGGTCAGTATGCGCCGTGTCTACTGTACACTGAGCTATAACTGTATAAATTATTAATTCTCTAACTAAATTCTAGATTCTAGATGATGTTTAGCAACACTTGTCTTTTTCAGAATTTATCACACCTTCAAGCTATTATGGACATAAAATTTAAAAAACACATTAGAAATATTCAAAATAAAAAAAATATCTTGTGCACTAATGTAGCAGTAATTAATAAACACTGCAATATAAGAGCAATTTTACCACCTACCTTTGAATTTTACTCATTAAGGCAATTAGTGCCCTCATAGTGGCGCCCTCATCTTAATTGCTCGCTAAGTACATAATGTACATGACAAATGTAATGGTGACAAAAGTGGCCACTTTTTGCTTTTTTGCCTACTACTACTACTACAACGAACTATATTTTACACAGGTTATTGTTTGAAAATAAAATATAAAACCTTAACTTCGATCGGTACCTGTGAATTTTCGATACATTATGTACTTAGCGTAGCGTTCGTACGGCTTTTGCCAGGCGTCAATATTCCACGCAATCACCTTTCATTTATAATAAGGTAAACTCTAAATTAGAAATACATCCTAAACTTAATCATGAATGTAATAAAGTGGTTACTAATTGGCTAAAATCTTTAACGTATGAGGATGTCGAGGCTTTTCTGGTGCGAATTACCTCAAGAAGCAGACACGGACACACCACACACACATACATATGTATACACACACACAGACATATACAGACTCACACACACACACACCATACAAGCAAATACACACGGATAGACTCACACTCACCCAAAAAACACTGTACTATGGGCAACAGCGTCGCTCAACCAGTTTGCAACAAAATTCGTGTGCGCGCGTATCGCCCCTGCACGAACTAAACGTATGTGACAGCGGGCGCGGCGTGCAAGCGATTTTTTACACGACTGCCCCAAAAGGAGTGTATAATGTGCTTAGGGTTCATGTATGTCTGTGGGTATGTGAGTTTCTTTGTTCCACCATAACTTCTAAATGCCTGAACTGATTTGGATGTATAGGATATCGTTAGAATCCTTGCAGTATCCCTAGTGACACTGGTTATATTTAAAAAAGAAAATCAATATGGCTACTGTACGACGCCACTTTCAAATCGGAAAAAAAAATGCTTCTTCAATTATTACAATATGGGCATCAAATGAAAGGCCTTGATGAGCACATTCCAAAACTATATAATTTGTCACTAAAATGTGTGAATAAAAAATAATTAAAAACATGACTGCTCTGCCAAAAACGAACTAAAAATTAAATAACAAGTGTAATTTGCAGTCGGGGGACCTCTTTGATCAAAAATTCTTTCATGAAACGGTTCCCCGACTGCAAATTACACTTGTTATTAAATTTTTAGTTCGTTTTTGGCAGAGCAGTCGTGTTTTTAATATTTTTTAATTTTATTTATTTTTGAGTCTTAGCAGTGGCACAGAATACATAATAGTACAAAGTACAGAAAATTCACACTCATTTAAATAAATACCGACTCTTGCTCAGACACAATAAAGTGCAATTCAGGTCGCACCCCGCTTCCTTGCCCACAGTTATATTCACCTACAGGTTGCCTCTCTTTCTATTTCGTAGCTCTTAGCTCTTCTAAGAACTTTAGGGTTGTCTTCTTCTAATCCTTCAACGCTCGAGCGGCCCCATCGGGCCGCACAACACAACAATGGAAAATCTATTGTCTCATTTTCTGTGCTTGAAGGATTAAATACTTTATTACAAGTTTTGTGTTTATAATGTGTACCTACCTACTTAAATGTGAAAAAAATACGTTTCAAATAAACCTAGGCTAGATGTACAGTTAACGCCACATTAGACTATGTGTTAAATTTGAGGCAGTCTTTATGCCACCGCCACCATACTGTTGCCGGTTACGCAATCCTTAAATCCAGAAATGTAGGTATTTAGTTAATAATAATCTTATCATAATAATCTTTATTTATAAACTTCAGTTGTATAATATAACAATGTGTCATTGAAGCCTGTGAGAGTGTAAACTGTGTTACAGACTTCAGTTTCTTCCCAAACTATTGACATTAGTATACAATTTAGGTTGAGTTAAGTAGGTATAATTCGCTCAAAAAAAAAAGAATTAGGTAGGTGGGTACCTTAGGAAATTTGATCGAGAAAAAATAGTCACGACCCCCCTCTGAATATAAGTACCTATAACTACACGCTTTCCTACCTATAGTAGGTTACACCTACTTATCAAAAATCGGTATGTACCTACTCATAAAAATTACGAGAAAAATAAACAAAATATACATTTTTCTTATACATTTTAGAATCTTTTGGTAAAGTGAATAAACCGGTCAAGATCGAGCCGGACTCGCGCACCGAGAGTTCCGTAGTCCGTACCATCATAATTGCACCATCAAACCACACTGCAGAGTAGAATAGTCAAATTAGTATTGCAGCTTTAGATCAGCGCCATCTCTTGACCGATAGTGGAACTAATGTTAACTTTTTTAGAAATTTGATAATTTCTAAAAAAGTGTGCTACCTATATTGAGACATTGTTTTATTTTTCCTGTAATATTTATATAAACTGGTATCACATAGAATGATTTCTAATTTTTCTCTTTGCAAACTTCGGAGATAAGGGGGGGGGGGGGGCGGTAATTTTTTTTATATTTTTCATCATAAGTTGAAAACTATGTGGCCTAAAACAAAAACAAAAAATATTAACAAGGTGCAAACAGCGTTCTATCATATGATATTCCACATGCCCTAGTAGAACCCACTTCAAATTTTTCAGACCCTTTTTCAGTCCCTGTTGTAAAAAACATATTTATTTTTTTATTAATTTCTTATTTACAAAATAGTTGGGCGAATGTCATCTAAAACTATGCCGAATTTCAAGTTGATACCATTAGTTCTCGAGATATCCAGCTGTGACAGACAGACCGAGTCACACCATAAGGGTTCCTTTTTTACCATTTTGGTACGGAACCCTACAAATGAAAACTTTGAATCCTTCTGTTTATTGCGACAGCCGTCCACGCAACAATAAAATTATTAGTATTACGATTCTCCATTTTTACTAATATTATAAATGTGAAATTCCGTTTGTTTGTTTGTTTGTTACGCCTTCACGTCTTAACTACTGAACCGATCATCATGAAATTTTGCATACACGTTCTAAGGGGTACAGAGAAGGACATAGGATACCATTCATCCCCAAAAAAAAAATTATTCCCGAGGGATAGCAAACAATATTTCCACGCAGACGAAGTCGCGGACGGCCGCTAGTTATTTATAAATTATAATAGTGTACGGTACAGTGCTGGGTATTGAGGTTTTTCGTATTGATTAAAAACACTATATATATATCATGACTTGTTTTATTCCATGAACACAAAAGCTACATTTTAATAACGAGTGACCGAGCAAAGCATTTTTTACAGAGAACCAAAAAGTAGAAGAATATCCACAGACTAAAAAAATCGTAAGGGTTGCTATACACACAATAAGGCACGTTCAGATGTGCGGACATTGTTTCTCAACACTGGGAGCAATAAATAATGATCGATTGACCGTCATAGAGGCACAGAATAACGCACGTGCTCACAAGCGCGGCGGCAACCCTGACTGATTTTGCAACTCCGAGTTGTCGCGCGCTGTAGGTACTTATCGCGGTAGGTATGGGCGAGTGACGGATGCCTGGCAGTGGTAAAGCGACGCTGTTGCCCATGGTACATTGGTGCATTGAGTAAATATTTTAAAATTAAGTAAAGTACATTATAATTGACGATTTTATGTACAACTAGCTTCCAATTTTTTTTATCATGTTCTTTTTGGTATTATTTTCCTTTGTATAAAAGAGTAGGTAAGAGCGAGTCGTCTACAACAACGTCTCCAACAGTATTTTATTACTTTCTGGGGATGCCTCATAAACACCATTGTAAATTGAATTTTTGGAAAATAAAAAACTATTTATTATTATTATTACTTAGCTAGCAATAAATTGTATATAATGAGGACGCCACTGTGAGGGCACTAACCGCCTTAAGATTTCGTCATCCAAAAAATATTTTCTTTTGTTCGTTTTGTTAATACAAAAGAAACTACTAGTAAATCCTTATTTTTAATATATTCACAAAGTAGCACGCAAGCTCGCGTGCACTCTTCTCCCCAGATCATGTTTACAATACAAAGAGCATGAAGTAATCAAAAGTTGACACAGTCATTATAACTCGCAAACGATTTCGGTAGAATTTGTAAATAATTTGTTATTATTTACAAATAACCACTTACCAACATCGCATTAATCATTCGTAAGGCGTCCGTGTAATAAGTACGGTACTTTTTCACGGGAAAAGTAAATAGTGCTAATGCATATTGGAGGATTAGTGTCTAATTATTGCTGCTTTTGTTCCTTAATGTGATTGTTTTTTGTTTTGGGCGTAATAAAAATAGAAACGAGTGACATTTGTTAGTACAGTTTATTCAGTAGTCAAATGTTTGTGATAAAAGATGTCCGTGTCCGCTGTGAATTTGTCCGTGAGCGCCGGAAAATGTACCGCGTACGTTGTAGGCGCGGCGTTCCTTCTTGCGTTGATGGGCTACTTGAATATTTGTGTTAAAGTCGTGTTCTATTATTACGGTATGTTTTAAAACTTTTTATTTGCGTTTATGTGAGCATTGATGAAGTTTGTGTGAAGTTTTTTTCATTTGGGTTATTTCAAACTATTATTGGGTTAATTGCAGGTAACGATTTCTAACAAATGAAATGAAATGAAAATTTCTTTATTCAAATAAGCTCACATAATGAGCGTTTTTAAATCGTCAAATTTTTTTTTACCCTTCCACCCATTATGACGTCTTTTAGCTGACAAGAAAAATGGGCGCAAAAAACTTATCAGCTTTATCAAATGGAACGATATTTACAAATATGTATATCGTTTCCAGACTTTAACAAAATAAATAAAATTATAATTAGATCATTACTTAATGAATTACAAATTTCTTAATCAATTTACAGGGTTCGAGCTAAATTCAAAGTTTGAAATTAGTTCAAATTACAACTTGTCACCTTTTTCGTAACTTGTCCTAAACATTACTTCGGGTAGAAAGTGCTAAATATTTTATGATATTTTTATAGTTTTAAGTGTTCGTTCGTACCAGGAAGTAAAATTCAATATAAAAGCTGGAAGTATTGTTTGTTATCTTATTTCATTAGAAACCGAGAATAGAGATCGTTGAGTCGAGACATTAAACTTGATAAAAGCGTGGTGATTGTTACATCTGGAGTACCTATACCTACATAATATTATAATAATGTGCTGACATTAGAAAATCGTGATCAGGATTATTTTTATAAACAGATAGAGACAATTTATATCTACTACCCGTTTTTCAACTAAGAAGCAATCACTTATTTCATTTGGAAATGCTCGCGATTCGATTTTTTCCAAAATATATCCAAAAATATCTTATTTGATGCAACGATCAATGTCTAATTTGATTGGATTATAGGTTCCGCCATGACTTTGACAAGCGAAACAAATGCGAAGCCTGTTCTAATGCATAGATTTATCACGCGCGATTCCGCCCGATCGGCGCCGACTGTTGGCACACGCGAAATAATGCCGCGAAACCGTTACGTAGATGTGATCGTCATAAATCATCGTCGATAGAAGACAATTCATAGCGGAACTACCGCGGTTACTGTTTCGCGGCGGAGGTGTGCTACAGGCGTTAGCTACATGGTCAAAGAGTTTCAAGTGATTTAAGTTAGAAGCGCTCATGGCGGAACTTGACAAACTGATCGTACTCGTTCACGTTTGTTAAGCAACGCTCGGTCCAGTTAGGTTTCGGATGGGTGACCGTTAAAGTGGCATTACAACTGAGCGCTTCCGTGCTTCGGAGGGCACGTTAAATCGTCGGTCCCGGCTGTTGTCTGATAACAGTCGTTAAGCCAAATTAGGTGCCTTACAGGCGGCTTGATAAACTCTAACACCAGAGGTGGCCACTAATCCTCATTCGATTAGAAGAAAAAGCTTGAGGTAGTGCGACATGAGTTTACATATTGTACTTTTCGCTGATCCTGCATTCTTCGTCATTAGTCGATTGCTTATGTAGCGGTACGATCGTGCCGCTGCAAGCTCCATGGTCATAAAGTTTCAAGTGATTTAACAGACCCATTGACCTTCTCCATTATAGCGTGTTCGACGGCGGCGCGGTCGGTGGACACGGCGGGCGCGCCTGCGCCGCCCGCGCGGTCGGCGCGCCGGTCGCCGCGGCGCGCGCTGCGCCCCGACCCGCCCGACGCCGTGGACGCGGTCAGCGCGTGCCATCGCGTCGCGCCCCACAACAACCACGTGCCCATTGTTAACGAGCACTTGGACATCAAACGGTATGTACCATGGGCAAATTGGGCAACGGCGTCGTTTAACCACTCCTAAGGTTAAAATCGTTTGCACGCCGTGCCGTCGTTAGTTCGTGCAGGGCGATACGCGCGCACGCGAACTTTGTTGCTAATTGCAGTAAATGAGAAATAGTTTGTGGTTATCTGTACCGTACATTTACAACACTTTTTTCTTATATTTTTTTTACCATCAGCCATTTTTATTGTCTCCACTGTTGGGGCACAGGCCTTCCTTATTGGTGAATATTATTCACCAATAAGGAAGATGAGCCATAACTTACCACGCGGGCCCAATGCGGATTGATGGATGTTAACGACTGCAAACGCACTCGGGACCAATGATTGGCGTTGTGTGAAAGTGCGCCACGCGAAGGCACGAATTCTTAATATATTTAACGCATGACGATAACTAATCCCTGTACGGTAAACGTTTCAAGTTTCTATAACGCAATGAAGAAAGAAGTTGCGCGTCGCACCGCCGCCGATAGCCTTTGCATAACCAGACATTGCGGCTCATTACATTTAGTTATATTGTGTAGCGCGGCTAGCGAGCTGATGGCGCCGTTGCTAGAAGGCGCAGTGGGCGCGGCGGTGGCGGGCGGAACTCTGCGGCGCCGCAACTCGGACCCCGCGCCCGGCGAGCCGCGCCCGCCCGACCCGCGCTCCACCGACTACATCGGGCAGACCACCAACGGGCTGTTCCGCATCGCCGGACACAGGTACGTGCCGCGCCACACTGCACACTATACGACACACTACACACTGTACGACACAGTATATTACGCCACTGACACACCAACTCCATTCCGCATCTTTTCATATTCCGGTTCAGGGGCCCTATTTTGAATCGCTTCGACTGATTTTCGTTCGACATATGACTCAAAACAATGATATGTCGAACGAAAATCAGTAGAAAAAGTCGAGCGATTCAAAAATAGGGTCCCGGACTGCGAACTACCCTAGGTCGCCCGCTCGCGGTGTGGCCCTTGCTTTAGTCTGGCTAGAGCTATAGTCTATTTATCCTTACTTGTCTTATTTTTTAAACAATTTTCATCCAACTCTTTATTGAAATATTCATTTACATTACAACATGATACAACGGTTTTCCACACAACGAAAGAAGTTGATAATTATTAATGACTATTTAATTTAATAGGGCAATATATTTTTTTAATAACGATAACTTTAAAAGGCGTATGATAACTGTTAAAAAACTGCTTACTAAATAAGAATCAGACAATATCTTCCCAAATCTATCGCCATACGGTTTCAATAATCTATCTTCAGTAAGAAAGAGATAGGCCTACTATGGAGCTGTTACCAGACAACTTCCGTTGTTATTTCCCGTCATTTAACAGAAATAACTAGACAACAAATATTTAGTAAGCCTAAGTATCTTTTACTAAGAATAAGTTATTGAAATCGGCCGATAGCTGCATTGTAAACATTGTTCAGGTAACGTAGCCAGCTCAAATGTGCCACCAGCCAGTTATATTCGCTTTTGTTATAGTTTTGTGTGTTAAATATTAAAACACATTTTTTATTCATAGGTTTCGAAAAGGCACTCGGTTCGCTAAAGACGAAAAGTGCGTTTACTGCCATAAGGCGATCGATGCGTTCGTGACGCAAGGGCAGCGGTGCATCGACTGCAAACAGCTTTACCACACCAAATGTATTCAAAACAAAGGCGTCATCACAATGCCCTGCACGAGTCCTGTCACAGTGTCGAGAGGGCGACATAAGAATAGAAAAAGAATAATGCTCAAAGACTCCCAGTACCTCCTGCCAGACCATGCGAAAGGCTCCGTTAGTTCCAATTTCAATCTGACCGGCACGTCGGAGTTTATAGACAGGACTGACAAGATCATATCGGATGCCACCGAGTTGCAAGCCATGCAGCATTTCATCACAAAGAAAATTTTTCAAATGGAGTCATCGGATGAAAAGAAGCAATCTGAAGTAAGCTGTTTTTTTTTATTTTTTTGTGACAGTCAAACAATTTTTTTGTATAGTCAATCAAACTATTTTTTAAATTATGAGCAATAAGTCTGTTCAACAAACTGACCGTTCAGCCCAAAAGAATGACCTCTGGGCCCTATTTAATAACGTGGCAATTCGTCAATTGTAATGACAATTTGGTTTACATTGCGGTGTAGCTATGACTTGAGTAGTTTCTTCTATTTTCATTTTGGTTGACGTAATGGATACAAAACTCTCAATGACAGGCGACAAATTGTCACGTTTATTAAATAGTGCCCTTAGTAAACAGGAATAATTTCGGGTCTTCTATTCTCTGCCAATCAAGATTGAATCACATTTTAACCAACCACTACTCCCAACAGGTTGACAGGGTATTCAAGCACGCACTCCGCGAGTTCAAAGATAACCTAGTGGCCACGTACAGCGTGGTGGAGACGCGCGGCTCCGCCCTCAAGTACAAGGATCTGATCAGCAACTTCCTGCACGTCATGGAGACGGTGTGCGCAAGGGAAGGCTCCACGTTATCCATCACTATGGGCGTGAACGCTTTCCGAGGGTTTATGGATGAGTTCATGAGCCAACTGGACACGGATAAGGCGCGCACTAAGCGGAAAAAGGATAAGAAACGAAAGGTGAGTTGTAGTATATGTAAAAATGGAGTTGATGCAAACTGTTTTCGCTACCGCAAACTATCTTTCGTTTTCTCTCTTTCACTCGCATTGATTGTAAGCAGTTTATCCGATAGTTTACGGTTGCGGAACCAGTTTCTATCAACTCATGGTAGAGCTACTGCTGATCCGACCAACGATGATACTGTATAATTATACAGTGTCATCGTTGGTCGGTTTTTCAACATTTTCAACATTATACTAATTAGTATAATGTTGAAAATCTTACATTCATTTTTCTGGAATATACTTTTCTTGTTTTATTTTCCTATAGATAGGGTTTTAGTATTTCCTAAAGTTTGGGCTCGTTTTTAAAATAATGTTCATTTGGATGCAGTATTTTAATGTACTGTCAACGGCATGCTGAGCTACTCAATCAGTTTTAATAAATTTTAACATAAATGCGAAGATATTAATGTTTAAAATAAATTGAAATTTTTTGACGGATTTATAATATACTAGCGGCCGCCCGCGACTTCGTCTGCGTGGAAAGATTTTTTACTATCCCTCGGGAACAATACATTTTTTCGGGATGAAAGGTATCCTATGTCCTTCTCTGTACCCCTAAGAACGTGTATGCAAAATTTCATGATGATCGGTTCAGTAGTTAAGACGTGAAGGCGTAACAAACAAACAAACAAACAAACAAACAGACTTTCGCATTTCTAATATTAGTAAGGATAACCCAACTTGCTGCTGACTGTACCATGGGCAACAGCGTCGCTTAACCACTGCTATGGTTAAAATCGCTTGCACGCCGCGCCCGCTGTCACATACGTTTAGTTCGTGCAGGGGCGATACGCGCGCACACCAATTTTGTTGCAAACTGGTTAAGCGACGCTGTTGCTCATAGTACCTCAATATTCTTTTGTTGTTATATTGTTGCAAAAATATGACAAAAATATTTTTACTTTATGCTACAATGATGTAAATTACAATTGTTGCAGGTGGACGATCCCATTCAATACAAGGGGCACACGTTTATACTATCGATGATAAACATTCCTACGGAGTGCGAAATCTGCAAGACTTTCTTCATGTGGCCAATCGAGAGGTCGCTTATATGCCAAACGTGTAAATTGGCGTCACATAAAAAGTGCTACATGAAGGTAAGACTTACACCGAATAAATTATTAATGATGATTGAACCGTAATGTTATGAAAAAGGGGCTCAATTTGAAGTGAGCGGAGAAGTGTCGCGACCGCATAGCTAAGCAGTCGCGGCATTTCTCCGCTCACTTGATTGAGCCTTTCATACATAGCATTACAGTTCAATTTGGAGCGCACTGCTGCTTGCTGCCGAGTTCGAAATCATACCTTTAGGGTTACGTAAAAATGATTCAAAGTAACTTTACTATTTAATTGGTCTATTTTGGTTTGTAAAAATGGTATCTTTCACAGGTCACTCAATGCAGAAAGGACTCTGCGACTCGGTCTGCGGCCATAGTAGGTGCTTTGGACGCGGGCGGCAGGGAACAGTTCGGAGTAGTCCAGAGAGGAAAGGTATAATAGTTCTTATCAACTTGAAATTTGAGTCTCGTTTTAATCAGCATTTTTTAGCGCTGTTTAAGGTTCTAAACTAAATAACATTTATGTTACTTTTTTAGGTATTCGGTGTTCCTTTGAGTGAACTACCGACAGGAGAGAGCAATATACCGATAGTGGTGGATAGGCTTATAACTACTCTAGAAATGACTGGCCTTTACACGGAAGGGTTGTACAGAAAGAGTGGACTTAGTTCTAAGGTATGTGGACTACTATTTTAAACTTTATAATCACCCAGATAATTTGGTGTGAACTACTCTTAGAATAATGACTTTAGTTTTTGAATAACGTTAATAAACAAAATCTAGGTCTCTATAAAAAAGGCAGCGCGCGGTTTTGCGGCATTTGGCAGCAGCGGCAAAACACCGCGTGGCGAAACCGCCATTTTATGTTGTGTTTGTATGTAATAGCAAATAGGTGCGCGCACAAGCAGACCGCCAAAATTCTGCGTCCGGTCACAGAATACTAGCGGCGCGGCGACCGCAGGTTGGTTGTAATTAGTACTATTTGTACGGCGGCGCGCGCATTGCGGCAAAACACCACCATTTTAAGTCAGTCTGATATAAGAGCGTTTGAGCAGACATACCTAAATATTCTCCGTTTCGAATACTAATTTTTCAGGGTATTCTCTTAAGCCAGAAAACAGTTAGTAAAATTGACCTTTTTATTAATCTATGACTCACCATACATATGATATGCACCCAATATCTGTTTTTCTTCTTCTTTTTTATTATTATTTTGTAACATGAGTGCACAAACACATGCTACTTCTACGAAATCCATTTTGCTTGTGCCACTCAGGGCAAAAAAACGCGCACCGTAGTTTGGAAATGCCGCTGCGGTGTTGTCGCCGCTGAGGCCAAAAGCCGCAATGCGCACCTAGCCTATGTGTACGTATTGAAAAAAAAATTGTAGCAAGTTTATATGAAAGTATATTGCGCAATATTTTAATGATTTATCCACCGTTCACGCACTAAACAATGTGCGCAATATTTTAATGATTTATCCACCGTTCACGCACTAAACAATGTGGTACCATACACTTGAAATACACTACAAATTTCTTTTATTGCATTCTACATTTTGTCTTTCAAATACTACTCTAAATATATTCTCGAAACTATTAAGGAAAACAATAAAGTCGTAAACTCTATTTATACAACGTGTTAGAGCGCCCGCTGCGTTAAGCGGGATCCCGCCGCGGGTACACGGCGCGGGAATATAGATTGCTGGTTTTCTAACGGACAGATGCTTGCAGGGCATTAGTAAGCTCTAATCTATGTCGCCTGCGCCGGGATCCCGCCTACCGCAGCGGATGCACTTAATAAATGAACCCAAAATAGGAAAACAGTTTCTTTAGACCAGGGATACCCAAAATTTTTAGGGGCTAGAGACCCCTTTTCCAAAATGAACTGATACTGCAGACCCCCATAGCTATAATACTTTAAAAATCCTATCATACATCAAGTGAAATTAATAATAATCATTATAAGTTTATGTTGACCCCTGGAAAACCGATTAATTCGACCCCAAGGGGTGCGCACTTTGGGAATCCCTGCTTTAGACCATCAAACTGAACAACTTTTACTATGGGAACTCTGAAATCGGCTCGGTTGCACTGTGCTCTCTAAAGGCTGACGTCCACTAGGCGAGCCGTGTCGAGTCGAGTCGAATCGCATTAATTCGCCTCCATACATGAGATTCGGCTCGACTCGGCGCGCCTAGTGGACGCCAGCCTTAAAACGGATCCAAGCGTCATATTTTTTGTTTATGTTCCTATTATGTTTTGGGTCCCATATTACGAACTCTATAATAGTGCTTGTTCCTGCGACCAGCTTATGTCCAAAACGTAAAATCTTACAAAAACGTCATAAAAAATACAAAAACGTAATGGAACATAGGTCTTGCCACAAAGCTGTTTTCTTTTGACTGAGGTTAGCCGAGTAATGTGGTAAGACACTTCGTATTTGCCCAACTGTGTCACTTTGACTCGAGCACAAAAACCGACAATGATAGGAAGTTGCCCATGGCGAGTCGAGGATGCATGAAGTTATTGGAAATGCCTCTTTACACTCTTGTCTTTTCACCCAACTTCGATCAACTTGGCGAGTGGTTTAGTCACAGAATAACTAATAGTACAAGTACAGAAGCAGCACATCGCAAAGTCATTTAAATAAATAGCGGGTTTTGCTCCGACACAATAAAGTGTAATTCAGGTCGCGCAGCGCTAATAGCCTATAGTTATATTCACCTAGTAGTTGCCTGTCTTTCTATCGCGGGCTCTTACCTTTTCTCACGACGCAACGTTAGTGTTGTCTTCTTTTAAGAACTGCGTAGCATATATCATAATGTGGAAAACGATAATTGTTTATTGGTTTTTTGATTTTGACATCCGTACATGGCACAATAATGTCGATTCGCCATTGTTACTATTATAAAGAGACAATACCTACTTGGGCAGTAAGATGCCGCGCGACTACACAGGCGGGCGTGTGGCGGCCCCCTGCTCACTTGTGCCTTCGAAGGCACGGCTAGCGGTAGTTGCTTATCGCGCGACCTTAAGCAAGTGAAGGAGGCTTGGTTTAGTGGTCGCTTTATAAATAATGTTGACATTGACTAGGTGCGTGAGCTCCGGCGCGTGCTGGACGAGCGGCCCGAGGAGGGCGTGGAGCGGCTGGAGCTGTACGCGGTGCACGTGCGCGCCTCCGTGCTCAAGGGGTTCTTCCGCGACCTGCCCGAGCCGCTGCTCACCTTCGACCTCTACGACGACTTCATACTCGCCGCAGAGATCTCTGACCCGCAGGTGTGTATCTGCTGAGCACACGTTTGTGCTCGAGTGCTACAACGCAATGGGTAGTGGAGTGGGTGGCCGCTTTACTTACACAGAATAGGTAAAGGTTCAGTCACCGCTGTGTGTGGCAGAACTTTTAAGGTCTTGCCAGACAACCGGCGTGGCGTGACGGGACGGCGACGCGACGCTGAGCAGTTGTAATGTACTAGGTATTACGGACAACGCCACATAGAGCCGTCCCGCTCGACGTGACGATCTCTCTCATTGTAGTAGTAGTTAGCAAAAGTGCCTAAAGTGACCACTTTTTGCTCTTTTGCTAACTACTACTACAACGAACTATATTTTACTGAGGTTATTGTTTGTAAATAGACTATCATAGTCTATTTCTATAATAAGGTTCTAACCTTAGCTTCAAACTGTACATGTGAATTTTCGATACATTATTACTTTGCGAGCAATTAATTTCATTATGATGAGGGAGCCACTTTGAGGTATATATGGGCCTAAAGGTATAAGCGAATATAGTTTACATTATATACCATAATTAGTTATTCTAATAGTGCCTTTTTTATTTCAGGAACGAGTATCGAGTATATTTGCAATTCTGAAGAAATTACCGAAGCCTAATTTTGACCTTGTAGAGAGATTAATATTTCACTTAGCAAGGGTAGCACTCGTAGAGGATAGCAACAGGTAAATCGTCTTTTTGACAGCACTTATGTGCAATAATAAAAAAATATCCCAACATATTTTTTCAAGTTCTATAGATAAGGTACTATTAATTCTAATCAAATTTAGCCTATTTTGATAGTGCAGACTCATATACTTTTGTCTTATTGAAATTACTGAAGACTAAGGCCCGTATTTATAAACCGCATTCAACGTTGAAAGCTATCTTGAGATGCTTTTCTTATAGAAAAAGTATCTCAGGTATGATCTCAAGATACCTCGTAACTAGAGATGGGTAAAGGACCCGATTTTGACCAAAAAACCCAGTCATTGCACATAGAACATTTTGTTGAACTAAATAAAATCTTAAGAAATTGTTTCGTCCTTTTAATATTTTTCTGTATTGGTTTAACAAGACATTGTTTCCATAGCAACGTCACATTTGACATATCAATAGAAATAAAAAAGAACTGTAAAAACTTTCTATAACACACAATGTAGGATTTTATTGGGTTTGACCATTGGTCGGGTTTAAATTGGGTGTTTTGCCTATTAGTAGGGCGGTAAAACAAGGTTTGAGGTTAGTTTTCGCACAAGTCATCACGGAAATACGAAAATGTGGTATCGATGCATTTAGTACGATGCCCTGATCACAAATATATAAGATGACAAGCGCGAAAATGGTGGGGGTAGAAACTGTGACGTCATAAAGTTTTCAGTACGAAGAAATTTTTTTTTCATACCATGTGGTATATCAAATGAAAGGTCTTTGTGAGTAGATTGCGAATATATAACACACTATAACATTCTCACTACTTGGTCTAACAAATTATTAGCAAACATCGAAAAATTTCGCAATTCAGAGTCGCCATTGAACAGATCTAGATTGAAAACGACTGAATCGATTTTTACAAAATATATAACAAATAACTCTGCACATACTCTTTTCGAATGTCTAAAGGTAATTGACCAAAGATATTTAAAAGAAGAAAAGTACATCAGTTTCACTATCAGCATAATTTTCTGCTTTTTCTAAATTCTCAGGTTCCTTTAATAATTAATAAAAAAATAAATAAATAAACTTTCGTATGTTTATCCTTACTTGGACAAGTTAGGATAAACAGACTAAGGTTTAAATAACCAAATTTTGGCACTTTAGATACTTCTTCTAAACTTAATCACTATTTTAAAATATGTTGTCTTATTAAATCAAATATTATTAACAATTTACAATATTTTTGGTATTCTATGCGTGGTAAAACATTTGTTGTATTTTATGAATGATTATTTACACCCGCTAAGCCCCTTTTACACCCATTAGAAAGACTGTGATTTTTGTGTATTGTTTTGATTTTTTATAAATAACTTTTGCCTATTGAGTTTCGTCAGGTTATTTAGGTCTCCGAGCAACTGTGTGTGTTTTCCATGTGTATTTGTCATTACTTTTAGTTATCCTTACTTGTCCTATTTGGTAAACAAACTACACTCAATTCTTTTTTGAAATAATCATGTATAAAATTCAACAAATGGTTTTCCACGCATTGAATACTAAAGAAATTGTTAACACATTTTTTATAGTGATTTAAATTTAAAAGAAGCATGGAAACTATCAAATACTGTTTACTAAATAGAAAAAGTAAGGATAAACATACGAAAGTTTATTTATTTATTTTTTATTAATTATTAAAGGAATCTGAGAATTTAGAAAAAGCATAAAATTATGCTGTTATTAAAACTGATGTACTTTTCTTATTTTTAAATATCTTTGGTCAATTACCTTTAGACATTCGAAAAGAGTATGTGCAGAGTTATTTGTTATATATTTTGTAAAAATCAATTCAGTCGTTTTCAATCTAGACCTGTTCAATGGCGTCTCTGAATTGCGAAATTTTCCGACGTTTGCTAATAATTTGTTAGACCAAGTTGTGAAAATGTTATAGTGTGTTATATATTCGCAATCTACTCACAAAGCCCTTTCATTTGATATACCACATGGTATGAAAAAAAATTTCTTTGTACTTAAAACTTTAAGACGTCACAGTTTCTACCCCCACCACTTTCGCAGTTGTCATCTTATATATTTGTGATCAGGGCATCGTACTGAATGCAACGATACCAAATTTTCATATTTCCGAGATGACTTGTACGAAAAGTGTTTTCTAAGCGTCTTTTTTAAGATTACCGCCGCTCTATATATCTACTCGTAACGTTGAGAGCGGTTTATAAATAGGACCTAAAAGTCGTTTCTCTTTACAGGATGGGCCCCAATGCTTTAGCGATAGTGTTCGCGCCGTGCATACTGCGCACGCATAAGATACAGCCCGCGCAAGACTCGCTGCACGATATCGCGCGGCAGACCGCCTGCCTTGAAGCCATCCTCGTCGACAAGATGCGTACCGTAAGTTAAACCAATTTTTGTTTATTTTATTTAACAACATTTTTATCAAAAAAATAACTTGGTACTATTTTATACAGTACGGTATAGACAAATGTAAATGAAAGAATAACCTCCCACGATCATTGTAAAATATCGTTTGTGGCTCCAATATTTGTATTGTACTTTATTATGTTTTTTAAATCTACTTCAAGAACATTATGATTATTTTACAGCCCCTAAAATATCAATCACTTCGCATTGAAATAGCAAATAAAATCTATCAATATGTATTGAAACCAAGCAATACAACATTACTGAGTAATTATTTTAAATACTACCGTGGTGGCATGTCACAATATTTGACCCGCTTGTTGGAGTTACTGCTGCTGGAGACCTTTGTACGGGAATTTTTCCCCGATTTTCCTATTTTTTTCAAATTATATCTAAAATGGTTGATCGTAATAAATAATTATTATAGAAGTCAGACAATAAACGAATCAAAGATCGAAGAAACCAAAATGTGTGTTACGAAAAATCGCTTCCAAAAATTTATAGCAAACACATAGAAAACCACAAAATGACAGGTCTGATGTAGTCTACATTTACACTAGCGCCAAGTTAGTGGTAGTGCGCCGACTGGTGGACGATTTGTGAATCAGCAAAATTATCCTACAATTGTCAACGTTTTCGTGTCTTCCAGGTCCGTGGCATGTTGCAAGATATCGCGGAGCTAGAGAGCGCGTGCCAGTCGGCCAGCCACCGGCTGTCGTCGCTGCGCAGCGCCTCGAGGCAGCCTCGCCCCGAGGAGCAGATCCTGGTGGGCCACATACACGAGATACAGAAGGAGAAGGCCATCCTCACCTCCAACCTGCCCACGCTCATCAGGTACTCTCCAAACCACTATAACAATCATACTAACCCCTGTATCACACGGTAGTTTCGCCATAGTTCCGCTATGAGTTGTGTTCTATCGACGACGATATACACTCGGCGTCAGAAAAATCGCACCTTTTCAAAAATTTCTTCAGTTATTTTGATTCTATCTAATTTAATGGCTAATTACTCATTGGCTTCTTTATGTCTAATACAAGAATTGAGATCATATTTATTTTCGTTTTGCAAAACACTTGCTACGTACGGGAATCAAACCTACTGATGCAGGGAAGTAATACAGGGTGTTTGGTAATAGCTCTTTAAAGCCGAATACGGTAGATAGGGATCATCAAACTGAACAACTTTTACTATGGGACCAACTCTGATGCCTAGTTTAGATACTCGCCGAGAACAGACGAATAGGCACGAAAACGAGTATGTAAACACGATATTCGGGTAGTCTGTATTCGTGCCCGATTACTCGGCGAGTATGTTCGCCGATAATCTAAATAAGGCATTAATATCGCGAAAAAAAAATCAACTGTTTCATACAAAAATGAATAACGAAAATATCAAAATGTATGAAAACAGCTGTTTTTTTGGTCCCAAAGTTGTTCAATTTGATGGTCCCTATCTACCATATTCGGCTTTATAAGGCTTTTACCAAACACCCTGTATTGTACTTCTTCAGCCGATTCCCATCCTCAGTAAGAGATAGGCTTATTAAAGATTTGTTGCCTAGATATTTCTGTTAAATGACGGGAAATAACAATAGTTGCCTAGTAACAGATCCATAGGAGGCCTATCTCTTACTGAAGAGAGGTATTTAAATCGGCCGTTAGACGCTAATCGATAGATTTCAGTTTTTAGACATAAATAGGGTGTCTGTGTTGAGAGCTATCTTGAGATGCTCTTCTTATAGAAACAGCATCTTAGTTAATATCTCAAAATAGCTCTCGACGTTGAGAGCAGTTTATAAATACGGGCCTAAAAATCGGTATCGTCTATTCAGAGCGACGTCGGACGACGACCTGCTGTCGACGACGGACCACGACGGCGAGTTCGGCAGCACCGACGACCTCAGCGCGGGCGGCGCCTCGCTGCGCTCGCAGCGCCTGCTGCACCGACAGCTCTCCTCCGACGACCCTATCATGGTCTAACGTGACCGTTACACCTCTGTGTCTGCGCTTACTTCTGCCAAAGGAACGCCTCTGCTGCACACGTAATTACCGACTACTTTTATTCCGACGACTTGAGCGCGGGCGGCGCGTAGTTGCGCTCGCAACGGCTGCATCGGCAGCTCTCGTCCGACGACCCCGTCATGGTCTAATGTGCCTGTTATACCTCTCTGGATCTACGCCTACTTCTGCACACGTAGTGGCGGGATGTCACAAAATTTATCTCGATCGATGGCGCTACTGCTGCTGGAGACCTTTGTACGAGCATTTTCCCCCAATTTTCCCGTTAATTTTAAATTATTTATATCTAAAAATGGTTGATAATAATTATTATTATTATGGACGTTGGACAGTAAATGAATCACTGATCGAATTGGAAAAAAGAAAACTAAAATGTGTTGGAAGAAATATGGATATTTACGAAAATTCGCTCCAACATCTAAAAATGGCCACAGGCCTACATCTACACTAGCGCCAAATTAGCGGTAATGCACCAACTGGCGGACGATTTGTGAATCAGCAAAATTACCCTGCCATTACCTACCACTCTTATCTTATCCCAACGACCTGAGCGCGGGCTTACACCTCGTTACGCTCGCGACGACAGCATCGGCAACTCTACGACCCCATCATGATGTAACACACTCGATAAGGGTGTTATTTATCGCATCACGTAAAAAGAGCGCTGAACAACAAGCGAGTGATGGTGGAATCTATACTGTTTTTTAAAGACAAGATATCACCTTTGAGGCACTTATGAGCGCTCTTTTTACATGATGCCTACTTTACCTGTCTACGTCTACATTTCTGCCAAAGGAACGCCTCTACTGCACACGTAATTTTATCGTTTCAATAGAATTTGACAAATTGTAGACAAATGTTTTTAAAACTATTTTAATCTCAAATTCTTACTTCCTAATATTTTACTGGTTAGTTAATATTTTTATTATTTGTCAATTCTGGAACTAGTAATTATTTGAAAATGTTAAAAGAGGCATTCCCAAATTAGTTTACCTTTTTAATAGTTATTTATCTCTAATTTTTAATTTATAATACTAGTACGATATATTGGCGATTTTTTTGTGCCGACTGCAAGTGCAATTCTTCCACGTAAATAAAAAGACCTACCGACCTCATTTTAATTTTCAACTTTCTAACTCCTGTCCTGTTTAGTAAACTGTCTTTATTGTTACTTATTTTTTTACATTAATAGCTCGCATGAAACACAACATCTTAGTAACATCACGTAATATAAATTAAATCACATCAAAATGCCATAATCGTGTAAAGACTGTTTACTAAATTAGACCTGTATAGGAAAATAAACTGTTTTAGTATGGTTGATTTTTTTATGACGCGATACATTATTTGTGTAAAACGTGTGACTAATTAACTAAATTAGTCCTATTCTGCAACGAATTTGCTTACACGTTCTTAAAGGAAATAAGGGTTAAGGACCATTGACCCGCCCAGCCCAGGGACCCTATTTTTGAATCGCTCGACTCCAGCCGAGCGCTCGTTTCTACTGATTTTCGTTCGACATATGACTCAAAACAATGGGATGTCGAACGAAAATCAGTAGAAACGAGCACTCGACTGGCTTCGAGCGATTCAAAAGTAGGGCCCCTGCATTTTCTGTCTCCTTTCGTCACAGAGAAATATCATCACTACAACGATGGAGTTACGGAAAAACGCGAAGTAGTTCGAAATAGCTTTATCCCTTGAACCGACGCGACGTGGCGCGTGCAGTACGAGTGAAGCATGCGTTACTTGCCATCAATAATAAGCTAATCTTACATGTGAGCATCATCAAATAAGCAATAAATAAAATACGTAAATTGTTGTGTTAGAAACGCCTAGATTGTTAAAATAAAACATCTTGACGATCTTTCGACGGAGTGAGGATAAGTTCGCGTATGTGCACTTGTGAGCGACCAACAGCGCGCGCCCCTCTCCCGCCGCCCGCGTACCTCAACGCTACGCATACCCAAAATACGTGTCCTGCGCAATCCCCACCCGATTTCAAGATGTTTGCCGGTTACTGTGATAGGGGATTAGCTCGGTGTCTCCGTCTAGCTCCGGTCCGGGTTTCGGTTGAACTACCAGGCGCGGTCGCAGCCCGAAATTTTGGGGGGGGTCACTAATAATAATACCATTTTTTTTGTAAGTTTTAGAAGCTTTTTCTATGTGACATGTACGATTTTGGGGGGGGTCATGTCCCCTGTGACCCCCCCCCTGGGACCGCGCCTGTGAACTACGGCTACGGTCGAAGACCGGTGCCATATACACGATCGCGTATCGACTGACGGGTAGCCCGTGATACTACGCAAAATAAGAAGGTAATATAAAAAAAATAAAGATAAGTGTCGGGTGAACCATCAAAACCATTGCAGTCCTGTAACTCTAATAATAATCCTATCAATAAATGACTTTATCACCTTATCGTAAAAGTCTTGACTTTCCCAATAATTTGATTATGGGAAAAGATGTCCAAGCCATTGGCTGTGAAAAATCTCTGGGGAACTCTGTGACTGTTCTTCCAAAAAATTAATTTACGTAATGACGCTGTGATGAATACTAAAACATTTCCATAAATATTTCATGATTTACGTTTGACCCTGGCTTTTAAATAAATTGGTAAAATTACATTTAAGCAATTATATAACCACGTCATCATCATTATAAACATAAATGAAATATAATCATTGTAACTGAAACAAAAATATAGTATTAGGTGTTTGTTGTTAAACTTTGAAACTACCTATTTAGATGATTGTTACCGAGTGTTCTTGCCATGAATGAGAGGCAGGTACGTAAGTAGCGCTGGAACCTGTAAAGTTTGCGTGTGTAGTGAGTTGGCTAGTCCGCGACCGCGAGTAGCGCGCGAGCCGTGTGTAGCTGCAGAAACGCAAGTCAGTAATGATATAGTACTTAAAGCGTTCTACGAGTAAATGAGCTTAATGCGTATTACTAAAAGTACGCTTCCGGCCCGGTGTCTGGTTGTCCGAGTCCAAATATGTTGATGTAAATGATAAATATTTTTCCTATGTGAATATATCTTTGCACTGACATTATATTTTACGATATTTTTTCTATGTAAATATGTAAATCTTGTCTAATTGTGATTTATAAAATAGCAATATTGTTTTTTAAGATTATTTTTAACTGGTTAAAATGTGTTCGAAAACGCCTTTTTGTTGGAGATTGTATTGAAATATGATTGTGATGATTATAAATTTCATAGATTTAAGCTGTTGATTTTCTGTTCGCGAATAAAGTGACTCATTCATAAATGAACGTCACAACGCTAGGGGTACTCGAAACATGGCTTAATTAGATATCTTCAAAATTCAATACTTTCCATCTGAAATAAAAAGAACTGGAACCCCAGTTAGATAGGTTGGATTTAATTACAACTATTCTAATGAAATAAATACTTACGTACTTTCATACATTAGATTAATTGAGATTGTTTAAAAAATATGTTGTCAACTTTTCCCCAATGCTTTTCCACTAAAACGTGATAACAATGAATGACTTCTGACGGCCGATAATTTTAAATAATAACGACAGTATCATTCTATCCTCTTTTTAATAATATAATATCATTGATTGGCTACTAATGTTGCTGTCTTGGAACGACACTATCCCGACTGTCGTAAACGACACTATACTTAAATTTTCCATGCGATTTTCTAAGATGTATATTGACATAAGAATCGTTAGTTCTTCGTCCCATCGAAGCTCAAGAGACGTGTTTATTTTTAATTAATTACAGATCTTACTTCTATCAAATTATATATTTATATTAGGTATAATTCTCGTTTATTTTATTAATTACACATAAAGTTTATAGATAAACTTAAGCTCCATATTATTATTATACTTCACCATGACAAATATCGCTTCACCGAGGTTGCCATACATTTTACTCTTTACGAAAGTATGACACTGTTACATTACAATATTATAAGTACCTTCATCATTTTTTTGGAAGTATTCATACATTATTTTATCTTTTACTGTTTTCATTATTAAAAAGACTGTCTATTGATAAGCTATTGATTTTAATGTGCAAGTCACAAATGTTTTATCTGCTTTTTATTTCTTTAGGTTTTAACTATATTCAAACAACGAATTTTTCTGTGACTACTTATTTTGTTTGTAAGCTACTACCGATTAGATAATTTATAGCTCAATATATTAATGATTTATTATTGCTTTAACTAAAGTTATAATAATGACAAAATGTTAACATTCATTTGGTAGAATCTCACAAAAACTGTTCCAACGAGGCGTAAAATATTAAGGGCCAGTTTTACAGGTTTTGAATAAGTTCAAATTAATAAACTTAGACACATAATTTAATAGATTTTTTTCCAATGTGCGATCCGGAATCCGTGAAACAGACCTTTACTATAGTATTAATAAAAAGAAACTATAGTTTAATGATTCTATGATGTCAGATTTATTTACATAAGGTCAAATTGGTCAAAATAACAGTTGGGTTGTGTCAAAGTATTCTGCTGTTTTCTGTGCCTTCAATTACAGCTGTTGGCAGACCTTGCCTGTGTTTATTGTTAGCTAAAGCTGTTATTATCTGTAGTACTATAACATTGTTATATTCAAAAATATTATTTTATATACATAATTTAACTTTTTATAGCTTTTAATAACACTTATCTTAACATCGGTTATTACGAAAAGCCCCATTATCAGACATACTCAATGATAATTTATTTTAAGCTGTTTCGTAATTATGTCAACAAAATGTGCAATGCGAACTAAGATTCTCGATACTAAAATTGAATGTGTGTAGATAATCGCGCGAGTTCCGTTTTGTAAATATTACGTAGGTAGTTAAGTTACTTTTAGTAGGTACTATGACTATTGACTTTTAGTGATGGCTATCAGCTACTTTAGTTTACGAAGTGCCTGTCAATTATCATTTCATTTTCGTGAATTGATTTGATCCCAACTGGTGCCTGTTTGAATAACTAAAACTAATTGATAATTTTACCAATTGTTGGGTTTTAGAAATGTTAAAATTTTACCTAAGTGGCTCCCTAGTAGGGGTCTTCATTTTAAAAACAAATTGTAAATTTTCAGGGAGTGATATCTGAATATTTTCATATCGTAGCTAATTAATTTACCAAGCTATACATTATTTTAAGAATTTCTTGCTATAAAAATTTTAGAGTAGAGCAGACGTGTTTTTATACATGATATTACTTTGATATTTCTACTGTTTAGACAATTGCTTGCCGTATACTGGATCTATAGTTGTATTTCTAAGGACCAATACCTATGCTATGCTGTTTACAAGTTGTCATTTTATATTTCTGTATGTTATTTGACTGTGAAGTTTCCTATATGTTAATCATTAATGAATCTTGTAATATATAATGTGTATATTGTTCAACTTACTTTTAGGATTCTTGTAATGTGTCGAGATATGAAATGTAACCAAAACATTACACCTGTATACAAATTATAAAAAAATAAATAATTGCTGTGACAAGAATGTTTTATTTACTAAGCATTGTTTTATTTTATCCATTCAATAATTAAATGCAAACACATTTACTGCCATGGCAGTAAACCAATTGGGCATGTTTGCCAATTATGATCCCCAGAACAAAGTTTCCAAATACCAAAAGTGGCATTTACTAAATTCTGTCTGGAGTTTGACTCAATATTCATTGATATATCATTATTGACACTATTTTCTGTTATTTCAACTACATCTTGATCCATCAAATCTTCCAAGGCATAAATTTTTGATGACACTGCTGGAAATTTATCTGGGGATGCTATCAGTTCTGCTAAATTGCATATATTTTCTGTTACAATTTTAGGTAGACGAGGTTCTACTAAGCTGAGAAGTTCTTTTATAAAGAATTTCAGGTATGGATTATATGTTGATATGATTGGCTGTAAAAATTGTATATCTGTTAATGGTGGTGGAACAGATTTTTGCATGTCAAGCAAAAGACCCTTAACTTTCTCATTAGGAAACCAATGGTGATAAAGTGATCTTAATTCCTGTTTCTTCTTTGATTGAATGTCTGTTGAAACTCTGAAAAAAAAACCAATAATCAAATTAATTGATTTGATTGGTTTGTTAATTTTAATTTAATGACAAACATGGTTCTTATTCCAATAAAAGTATTTATAGTACTGGTTAAATCAAGAACAACAATTACAAATTCCCCCATAATGTTATTTAATTCTTTTAATTTTTTTTTTACTTGAAGAGCATTGGTAATGACGTGCCGGACTACAGCTGCGCCACAAAAAAAAAAGTTGGAAATCTGACATTTTGACTATGCCATGATGAAGTCTATAGTTTGTCGGAGTTTGTCGCCAAAAACCAGAGTTTGTCGGTCTTCCGTTTAGGAGATACATGTGGCTCAGCTGTAGAGACGTCTCTACAGCTGCGCCACAGAGATCTCGAAAACGGAAGGTCGTAGCGAAAATCTGATTACTTGTATATATAGCCGTTAGTTTGTCGGAGTTTGTCGCACAAAAACCAGAGTTTGTCGGTCTTGCGTTTAGGAGATACGTGTGGCGCAGCTGTAGAGACGTCTCTACAGCTGAGCCACACAGATCTCGAAAACGGAAGTTCGTAACAGAAATCTGATTGCTTGTGTGTGTAGCCGGTAGTTTGTCGGAGTTTGTCACCAAGAACCAGAGTTTGTCGGTCTTGCGTTTAGGAGATATGTGAGGATACGCTGTGGAGACCTTTCTACCTGGATCTTGAGAACGGAAGGTCGTAGCGATAATCCGATTAGTCATATCTATAGTCGGTAGTTCGACCGAGTTTGTCGCCAAATATCAGAGTTTGTCGGTCTTGCGTTTAGGAGATATGTGAGATTTTCGCTACGACCTTCCGTTCTCGAGATCCAGGTAGAAATATCTCTATAGCATATCCCCACATATCTTCTAAACGTAAGATTGACAAACTCTGATTTTTGGTGACAAACTCCGACAAACTAATGGCTACACACTCGAGTTATCAGATTTTTGCTACGACCTTCCGTTCTCAAGATCCAGGTAGAAAGGTCTCCACAGCGTATCCTCACATATCTCCTAAACGCAAGACCGACAAACTCTGGTTCTTGGTGACAAACTCCGACAAACTACCGGCTACACACACGAGTAATCAGATTTCTGTTACGACCTTCCGTTTTCGAGATCTGTGTGGCTCAGCTGTAGAGACGTCTCCTACAGCTGCGCCACACTTATCTCCTAAACGCAAGACCGACAAACTCTGGTTTTTGTGCGACAAACTCCGACAAACTAACGGCTATACATACAAGTAATCAGATTTTCGCTACGACCTTCGGTTTTCGAGATCTGTGTGGCGCAGCTGTAGAGACATCTCTACAGCTGAGCCACATGTATC
Organism: Agriphila geniculea; assembly: GCA_943789525.1. Lineage (NCBI taxonomy): Eukaryota > Metazoa > Arthropoda > Insecta > Lepidoptera > Crambidae > Agriphila > Agriphila geniculea. Next base: position 14,686,749 of record OX038887.1, on the reverse strand, counting down.
TCCTAAACGGAAGACCGACAAACTCTGGTTTTTGGCGACAAACTCCGACAAACTATAGACTTCATCATGGCATAGTCAAAAAGTCAGATTTCCAACTTTTTTTTGTGGCGCAGCTGTAGTCCGGCACGTTTGGTAATGTACATTTCCTGTATAATTATCAGGGTTGGTTTGGCCTCTGGGTACACCCGGGACATTTCGTGGTGGGCTGATCCGGTCCAGCTTGCGGACCAGCCCTGGAAAAGTCCAGGTAGTTTTTCAGGTCCCAGACTAACCCTGATAATTATAGAAATTTAGCCCAGGCAGGGACCAGTCAAACTATACTTCAGTCTATTATTACAAGGTACTTTAGATAGAATGTGCAACATCTCATAGGTGTCTCATATGTACATGGATGTAGAACTGTTTTTTTATAACTCAACATAGTAATACACTAAAGCTAAGCTGAGCGTTCTAGTATGGATATGAAAATGTGAAAAATATTAGTCCTTGCCTTTGCATTCTTTCGGTGAACTGCTTTGACTTCCATAAAGCTTTCAATATTTCTGAAATCCATAAAGCTGCTAATAAACATTTTTGATCATCATCTTCAGTTTTGTTTGTAATTTCTATTAATTCTAGTACAAAATTTAGCAGCATGTCATTAGAATGGAGAAAAGTAAGCAGTAATTCAAAACATTGCACATAACTTGCAGATAATCTTTTTCTGTGATGAAAATCTTCATTTCCCATGAAATTCAAAAGTTCCAAGGAAAGAAATAATGAATCGGGTCCAAGTAAAGCTTGACTGGCATGTACAATGGCATCTTTACTTTTAAGTAGTTTCTTTGACTGCGAGTTCAAAATATTCACCAAGGAAAGAATAGATACTGTTCTCAAATTTGAAAAATCATAATGATCGCCAAATAAATCCCTTGCATCATTAACAATTGATTCTTTTAGGCTCATGTTAGGAATTTCTGCCAAGTTTCTGATTTTACACTTTGAATGTGCACAGAAACTAAGGGATGTACAGAAGTGCATTACAGCTGCAATTTTGTTATTATCAGGAGTATCTGAATGTGAATATTGATTTCCTGTAACAAAGTCTTTGATACATTCTTTGTATTTGTTCCAATAATTTCTTTCAAGCCAGTCCAAGCCGATTTGAGCAGCTTCCCTAAGTAATTCTATTGAAGGCAGATTGTTACTGTGTGCAGTATCGTGTCGTAAGTCTATAATCCAGTCGGGCACGCCTAAATTTCTTGCAGCTTGATACAGACTGGTACCTTTGGCAGTTTCAGTGTCTAGCATATGATTCACAAACCGCATGATGGCTGATGAGTATGCTAGACGTAATAACTGGTCATTGGCGGAACTATTAGCAGTCTTTTCGTCTTGAATGGTCACTTCTAATAAAGTTAACGTCGATTCTATGCCAGAAGGCAAAGAAGGGCATCTTGCTTTCCAAATTAATATCAATTCCAGTGCAGCTTCTTTATTGGGTTTAGTATATATGTTATCATAAGCCTGTATCCACTCCTCACTATTAAACCATGGTACGATGTTATAATACTCAGTCATTGTAAAGAAATTATAATCCTAAAATTCATCAGAGTTTTTTATAACCTTAAAAACTTTACGCACGGCACGACACATGACACTAGTATATTTATCTGTGCATGACACATGTCACACAAAGAATAAATTTTATAGGTGCATTCCAGCAGACTAATCGCTAAGTCATCGATCATCACAGTAAACATTTTAAGGGCTCGTTAACGTGCGATATTTTAACACCCAATTGCACTAAACTTAAGAATCGCCGAAGTCTTTTCTTAACTACAACTCGACCAAGTTAAGTAGGCGAATGACAGCTACATGACCGCTAAGTTTGACACTGTTTTAATTTGGTCGTGTTGTAGTTAGGAACAGACTTAGGCGATCCTTAAGTTTAGTGCAATCGGCGGTAAGGCTGTTACCAGACCAATCGATCGATTGTCAATCGACGGCATCGATCGACTGGTGTATCTATCGATCGACGCCTATATCCTAGCATATGACTATCGATCGACGTCGACTATTCCATTCTACCATCGATCTAGCCGTCGATCTACGATCGATCGATTGGTCTGTAGGCTGATTGTCTAATTTTGTTGCAATCAACTTTGACAGAAATCGCAGTGACATTGCTGCTGTAGTAAGAACCAATGTGACAACTATCTTACTTAAAGCAGCAATGCAACTGCGATTTCAATCGAGAATTGTTAGCAACAGAGATACGTCATCGGTGGGCTGGTAACACCCTACCGCTGACAACGATTCATTCAATTATCAGGGACTAAATATTTATTACACTGACGTCCATTATACAAGTACGCTGAACAGACTATTGACATGAAATGACAACAATTATTTGTGCCGATTTGAAAATCACCATATTGGCGCTGAGAGCAGGTTTCGCCATAAAGAGTTGAAATTAAATAAAATGGAACGAAAATTTTTCAGTACAAAATATAATCAGTGTTGCCAAATTATTCGTGATTTTGACGTGTTTACATACAAAGTGGCGCCCTCAATTTTTGACAACTTTTTATGGTCAAGCTATAGATTCTATAATATTCTACACTAATTAGTTCCAAGTACACTCACTAATGCCATAGTATAAAATCTACTGCTCTCAGCGCCAATATGGCGATTTTCAAATCAGAACAAACCTTTGGTGACGTTCGCCTGTCCAGCGTACTTGTATAATGGACGTCAGTGATTTATTATTATTATTGCAGTTTTAGGTCAGCGCCATCTCTTGAACGATAGTGGAACTGATTTATTTTTTCTGCTATGTAGATTATTGCAGTTTAAGGTTAGCGCCATCTCTTGACCGATAGTGGAACTAATTTATTCTTCTGCTTAGCGATGGGCGATTCTTGCGAAAAAAACAATCGACTGAATCGAAAATCGATCAGTTGCACATTCGATGGTCGATTTAGTAGTTCCTCATCATGATTATTCGAATAACAATCGACGAGCTACTAACTGAACCACTAATTTGTACAATACTTTGTTTGCGCAATCCGCTATGCAGGCGAGTGTGCCTGCGTGCGGCAGTGGCGGATACAGAAAAAAATCGCCCCCCTTTGATTTTTTTCTGTATCCGCCACTGCCGCACGCAGGCACACTCGTCTGCATAGCGGATTGCGCAAACAAAGTATAGGAGACTCCAAAAATTAGTATTGGATAAATTACAACAAGTGGTAATTTTTGCTGATTTTTGCTAACAAAAAAAGGCGTCACTTTAAATACAGGGGGTAATTCTAAATTCACCATCCAAATTTTAAGGATATGTTCAGTCCATAAAACTGAACAACTTTCTCTAAGAAACACAGGGCCAAATATGTTAAAAAAATATTGACTATCCATACAAATCAAAGAAATTACGTGATCAATTTAGTATGGGATGACCAACATTTTGTGGCGAAATTCGACAGATGTTTCTTAGAGAAAGTTGATTAGTTTCATGGACTGGACACATCCTTAAAATTTTGATTATTGAGTTTTGAGTTATATCTATAAATGTGAAAGTTTGTGGGTTTGGATGTTTGTTCCTCAATCACGCAAAAACTACTGAACGGATTTAGTTCAAATTTGGCACACCGATAGTAAATAACCTAGATTAAAAATTTAAAACATAGAGTACTTTTTATCCCGATATTCATACGGGAACGGGAACCACGCGGGTGAAACCGCGGGCGACCGCTATTACAGTGCTGAGAGCAATAAACAATGATCGATTAACCGTCATAGAGGCACAGAACAACGCACGCGTGTACTCATAAGCGCGGCGGCAACCCTGACTGATTTTGCAACTTCAATTCAAGTTGTCGCGCGCTGTAGGTACTTATCGCGGTAGGTATGGGCGAGTGACGGATGCAAAATAACTAATAGTATACTGCCCGGCATATATATTGGCAAGAGAAAGAAAGGGACAAAAGATGCGCAGTAGCCATAAACACTAAGTTTATGGCTACTGCGCATCTTTTGTCTCTTTCATTTTCTTGCCAATATATATGCCGGCATCTGTACAAGTACAGAAGCAGCACTCGGCAAAGTCATTTAAATAAATAGCGACTTTATCTCCGACACAATAAAGTGCAATTCAGGTCGCGCAGTTCACCTAGTAGTTGCCTCTCTTTCTATCGCGTGCTCTTACCTTTTCTTACGACGCAACGTTAGGGTTGTCTTCTTCTAAATGAACTGCGTACTGCGTAGCATATATCATAATGTGATAAACGTCAATTATTTATTGGTTTTTTGATTTTGACATCCGTACACGACACAGTAATATTGATTCGACATTGTTACTATTATAAAGAGGCAATATCAACGCAGGGAATAAGGCCGGCCACACACAGACGTAATCACGTAACGGAATTCCGAACGTAATTTCGACAATGTATGAAGATTCCGTACGGAAAAAACACGCTTGTGTGTGGCAGCCCATAGATTTTGTATGCAGCTGCTGCGTTCGGAATCACGTACGTACGGAATTCCGTAACGAGATTCCGTCTGTGTGTGGCCGGCCTAAGATGCCGCGCGCGCGACTACACAGGCGGGTGTGTGGCGGCCCGCTGCTCACTTGTTCGTTCGAACCTTAGAGCATATGCTCTAAGGTTCGAACCATAAAGTTAATATTCCACTTGAGCGTAGCGAAATTTTTCTATGTCTATGGTTCGAACGAACGGCTAGCGGTAGGTGCTTATCGCGCGACCTTGAGCGAGTGAAGGAGGCCTGCCTGAAGGCATCTTTAAGGCCGGCCACACACAGACGTAATCACGTAACGGAATTCCGAACGTAATTTCGACAATGTATGAAGATTCCGTACGGAAAAAACACGCTTGTGTGTGGCAGCCCATAGATTTTGTATGCAGCTGCTGCGTTCGGAATCACGCACGTACGGAATTCCGTTGCGTGATTACGTCTGTGTGTGGCCGGCCTTAAGGCTCCGTCACAGAATACATAATAGTACAATTAGGCGAAATCATTTGTCTCTGTCTTTTTCTTTATGTGTAAAGAGTATGGAAAATAACCTCACTTCTGCACTTTTTCGATGTTTTTCTTTGTTTTTTCATCATTATATTTAGCACAACTATCTTTCTTGAAAAAAAGTTATTGGAGCAACTGCACAGTACGTTAAAGTGTATTTTGATGTAAATAATAGTGTAAACGTATTGAATTACGTTTACGCTATTATTTACGCCAAAAATATGGCCCGCGACAATCGCTTTTGATGATATTCTGATGTTTTTTTACAATCATCTGTGAGGTTTATACGCAATTTAATGTTTGTAGCAACTAGGTAAACTCTTTAGCTTGTCGTATGATTTTTTTGGTGGCTACGAGTTTACGTTTTCTATATAAAGATATGGCCCGCGCAAACCATGTTTTCCTATTACCGCCCCGAAACCACCCACTTGTGTAGAATTTTACCAAAACCACTATTATCTATTCTGTGCTAAAACTAAGCGCAGCAGGGAAAATAAATTAAGTTTGGCTCTCTAAAGAAATAATTTCTTTCCGAGAAGCTCAGTGTAAGTACATGTACGAGCCAAACATCTTGAAATCGGGCCACGACCACGGGATTGCATTGCACAGAACGCGTTTTTGGATATGCGTAGCGGTGAGGTACGCGGGCGGCGGGAGAGGGGCGAGCGCTATATTGGCAGCCCACAAATGCACATGCGCGAACTTATCCCCTCTCCCTCGAAAAAGTGTCAAGATGTTTGCCTCGTAAAGGTATGATTCCGATCTCGGCAGCAGCAGCAGTGTTGCCGCAGCAGTGCACTCCAAATGGAACCCTAATGTTACGTTTGAAAGGCTCAATTTGATGTGAGCGGAGAAGCGACGCGACACTGCTGCGCAACACTGCTGCGCGACACTGCTGCGCGACACTGCTGGCGACAGTGCTGCGCAGCAGTGCTGCGCGGCACTGCTGCCGCAACACCACTGGTCCCCATACATTCTCTATAGGTTTATATGAGACTACATTCCGAGCTCGGCAGCAGTGCTGCGCAGCACTGTCGCGCAGCAGTGTCGCGCAGCAGTACTGCTGACATCGGAATCATACCTTAATCGTAAGTATTCGTAGTTATCTGAAAAATAATTGTGTACCATTAATGGTACCTCGGCAAAAATAATTGCCACGGTACAATGGCAAGAATTATTAGCTACCGTACCATCAATGGTAATGTCTAATGGTACCATGGCAAAGGAAGGAATCTGATACTATTCCTTGCAGCGTTTCCTTGCAGCAGTCCACTAGTAAAGCGTCTGTGCAATGGATGTAAAAACAAAATTTAGCAATAACTTTCACACAAGTTCTTTCCACAAACTTTCTGTCTGAAAGTTATTGCCAAATATTGTGTTTGCATCTGATAGAAAAAAAAAATCAAGAGAGGAGGCGCTAATGGACGATGAGTTGAGATATTTGGATGGTATTGAAAATACTCAAGAATAGTTATTAAGAGGCGGTTTATAATAAAAGTCAGCAATAAAAGAATTATATTTTTTTATTAAAAATCGATTCCAAAGCAAATATTGTTCACATTCACATGCAGTTAAAACGCTACATTTTTAATAATATGACTTTGAAATTTTAAATAATAATTTTATTTGTGAAAGTAAATTTTGACGAACGATTAAATAAATTATTGTGCTAAAGTCGAATTCGTGACATTAATAATATTTATCCACAGAAAGTTTCAAAGAGATCATCTTTGGCACTAACAATAATAATGAGTACTCGAGGATGAGGACGAGTGACTGTCCTACGAAATTTAATCGGCCGGGAAATACGTGAGAGCAGCAGTGATCACTCCTCGATGTTCAGGTTTTAAAGAAAATCTTTAGATATTAATCGATGAAGACTTGCGGTCGTTTCGCAGTGTCTGCACTTCATCATATTATCGACATTCCCGGCCGAAAAGATAGTAAATCGCAGGGCCAAGCGGCGATGTGGCGTTTTGACTGCGGGCGAAATCGACCGTGTAAGGGCGGCGCGGGCCGCCGACCGATCCAAACTCAATTCCGGACGCTTCGTACCGAAATAAACGTAAGTCACAACGGTAATTGCTTTTTTTTGTAGTAAATAGGATATTTCGTGTGTACAATTATAAATTCAATTTTGAGCCCAACAAAACTTGAATTTATACTCTTGCTCTTGAATTTTACTCTTATCCTTTCACCGGCAAAAAAGCTTTTCAGAAGCGTCAACGCGCTTCGATACACATTTACACGTGATATTTCACAGCGACGTATGCCATATAACGGTGACCGCCGCGGTGTGTAGTTTCGTCGACCGCAGGGGGCAGTCGATCGATCGCGTATCGGGCGCTGTATGGCGCGTGCCGGCGCGAGGTGGCGCACGGGGGCGCTCGTCGGCGCGTGGTGACGTTCATAAGTCGACGGTGTCGAGGTTCTGCGTGGGCGCGCGCGGCGCGGCGTCGGGCGGCGGCGCGGCGGGCAGCGGCGCGGCGGGCGACGGCGTGGCGGGTGACGGCGCGGCGGGCGGCGGCGTGCCGGGCCGCGCGTGGAACTTGCCCGGCAGCGACGCCAGAGCAGACAGAGCCGCGTCCGCGTGCGGGATGCGACGCATGATCTTGCCGGAGGTGATGAGCCGACCGAAACCTTCCTGCATGGGCAAACATATAAAAATATTAAGGTTTCTGTTGTACTTCGTTTCCAAAGACGTCTTTTGTTTTGGACGGGGAAGTGAAAATAACTTCGTTTTAATCTAAAATTAATCTCCATCCTATGTACCGTTAATTTTTAAGTATATCTAAAAATGAAAAGGGGGTTTCAGACCACGTGAATGAACAACTTTTACTATGGGCATACAACCACGGAACCGCGAAAAAAAAATCAGCTGTTTCATAGAAAAGTACAACATCGACTAGACTATAATGCAGGGAATGTTAACGTTATTTTTGAATATAACGTTATTTCTTACTTTTTTTGCCGTTAATTTTAACATTTACGTTATGTCAATAAATAACGTTAATTTTAACGTTAATTTGAGAAATAACGTTAAATTTAACGTTATATGGAATAGGTGATTTTTTTTCGCAATTTCGTGGTTGGCCCCATAGTAAAAGTTGTTTATTGACATGGTCTGAAACCCCCTTTTCAATTTCAGATATATGTACATACTTAAAAATTAACGGTGCATGAGTAAAGTATTGACTAAATTCCAACGCGTTTATCACACGCAATGGAAATAAGAAATCACTTTTATTCATCGATATTGATATTTTCAAACACAACAACGAAAACAAATAATAATGAAATAGTGACCTGGTGCGCGAACGCGTATCCGGATCGCACGGAGCGCCTGGCGCGGCGCGCGGAGGGCGTGCGCGGCGCGGAGGGCGGGCCGCGCCAGCGCTGGCGCGCGCGCAGGCGCTCGCCCAGCGTGGGCCGCGCGCGCGACATGCCCAGCCGCCACGACACCACCGGCACCATCAGGATCATCATCTGACAAACATACACAACCTTGTCAAAACTATACTTGTTCCGCCAAAAAATATTAAATGGGGAAAGAGTCTCCTTGGCAGGCATGGCAGGATAACTGCTGATTCACAAATCGTCCACCAGTCGGCGCACTAACGCTAACTTGGCGCTAGTGTAGACACTGTTATTTTGCTGTTTGCTGTTTTTGGTATATTTCTAACAATATTGCGCAATATAACTTGACCCAATTTTTAGTACCACGTGACCTGCGCACTACAATTTTTGTACTGAAAATTGCTACTGCGCAAGCTTCATTGTCTATGGTTTGGTTCAAGTTATGTTGCGCCAGCTGTATGTATTATTGTTTCAAGAGTATTCTGTCATTTCCGACATCAAAGTTTTTCAACGAATTTTGGTTTATTACTGTAATTTTTTATAGCTATTAGTTATTAATTACTTGCTACAAAAACAACTTAACTGAAATTGTCTAAAATGCCACTGGAACAATAAGTTAAAAACCCTTCGGACTCACCGTAAGTACTGCCGTAAACCAAAATGTGGCTTGCGTGAGAGCGACAGTCAGCGAGCCCACGTACGTGCCGCCGATCACGTAGTTATAGAAATAATCCAGCACGAAATACGACACTAGAGAGCCCCATATCGTGATGTGGTTGAACACTGTCCAGTATGTCGTATCTAAAGCGATCTAAAACAACAACCAAAAAACGTTATAGGTAATATAACACAGTTTTTTTGCAAGAATAAAAACTTTTTGGTTGTAAAGGTAGACTTCGGAGCAATGCAGCTTGCGTCATGCGTCACTTGCGGCCCACGAGGCCATGCGCTTGTACTTCGAATGTATGGATAAGAGTGTATGGAACCCAAGCCGCAAGCCACACTGCTCCGAAGTCTACATTTAATGTGACTTACTTGTGTGGTATTATCTATTATTAAAATCGTAGCTACTACACTTCCTAATAACATGTGATCTGATAATATTTTCCCGTCTGGCGCTAAACCGTCTTTGTATGTTCCTGTGAAACAAAAAATAAATAAATAAAGATTGAATAACATGACAGAACTTTTGTACATTGTGAACATTTTTCCTACACTTGTTGTATTTTAATCTGTCAAATTTTGTTTGTCATACATTCTCGAGTGAAGTTACAGCGAATTACTGTCAATTTAATCGCATTGTAAATTTGAGAGAGTATCCTCCAGCACGGTACATCTCTGGCAGAAAACCAAGGCTTCAAAATTACCTCGTTTGTATGAAAATAACACCTGTGTCCCTAGAAAAAGTTGATGAATATATTTCTCAGCCTATACAGAACTACAGACAGACACAGGCCACGTTCCGAGTGACGCTGACAGCACTGTTAAGGCGGTATATTTGCATTTCAACGAAATTAGTGTTTTTCCAATGAAGTTATGTAAAGAATGAAATCATGATTATTGATGTAAACTTTAGTTTTAGGAAGCAAAATTCATAAATTAGTGCCGTATAAAGAGAAAAACATAATAAATTATCAGGTATTTTAAAACGAAGACAATCTGTTCAAGTGGAATTTCAAATTTACTTATCAGAGGTATTTTTCAAAAACGTTTCAGCTGGAACAAATAAGAATACGACTCATATTTCTTTTTTCACTTATTGTTTGTATTGTCAAGGAGTTCCCTATAGAGAGAAAATTAAAAAAAAAATGCTTTTAATCACAGAGAAATAAAATATTAAAAAATGCTCAAATTGGTACACTTTGACATGCTTTTTTACTGGTATTTACAGAATCTAAAGTAATTTTTCTTAGGAATAATGAGGTATTTGTCTAATGTATTGCGTGTTTTGTATATACTTATATCTATTTAATAATTTAATAGGAATTTTCAAAGTTCGCCCTCATTACGGCTCGCGCAGAGTTGTTTTGATCATTTGTATCCAGGGATTGAAATACCGTTAAAAAAAATAACGATATAAAAAAATTACGTTAAAAATACCGTTAAAACATTTTATCGGTAAATTTACCGGTAAAAATAACGTTAAAAATATTTTACCGGTAAAATTAACGTTAAATATAGCGTTAAATTTAGTACCGGTAAAAAATTAACGTTATTAATTGGAATGACGTTAATTTTAAAATAACGGTAAAAAAAGGAAGATATAACGTTAAAATTAACGTTTAATTTCTCAAATTAACGTTAAAGTTAACGTTATTTATTGATATAACGTTAATGTTAAAATTAACGGTAAAAAGAGTAAAAATTAACGTTATATTTAAAAATACCGTTAACATTCCCTGTTTGTATCGAAAATTTATAAATAGTACGTGATGCGACTCTACAGCCTTAACGCGCACCCAACTTTTTAGTCACAAAATATTACACAAAATAGGGTATTTGTGTCCCTACTGCATTTATATGGGTTCGCGCTAACAGTGCTGCTGGCGTGACTTGGAACTAAGTCACAGTGAATTATAAGGAAGAGTTTACTGAGAATAAAATGTGAATATGGTGCATAACGTACCGTAAGGTATCAAAAACAGCACGAGCGATGTGAAGCAGCCGTGCAGCGTAGACTTGATAAACTCAGTCTTGTTGAACAGCTGGCTCGTGTGTCCGGGCGCGTACAGTTTGGGGAACTGGAGTGACGTCACGTCCGACACGTCTTGTTCGAACACGCCCAGCGCGAGGACCGGTAGTGACGTGTAGAAGAGATTGTATACTGATATGAACATCTCGTCGAATACAGTCTGTTGGCCAAACAAATTTTTGTTTTTAGTAATCTATCGAATGATCTTACTAATCAAACTATGTCAGCTGAACATTCGAAAATTTGCCTCAACGCAATGTATAAGATTTCTAATTTAAGAATAGCATTTATCTTTCATATCAACAGAAAAATCGACATCGATTTTAATTTTCAACTTTTCTGATTACAGAAAGCAGTACAAAATAATAAACTTAAAGGGTGTAAAAGACCCTCAACGAAGCCAAAGTCCACGCATTCCGCCCATCATCAGGATATTTTTTGTCTTTTAGACCAGTGGCCCTACCATGAGTTGTTGCAAACTGTTTACGTTACAGTAAACTATCGTTTTCTCTCTTTCACTCGTATTGACTGTGAGCAGTATATCCGACAGTTTACTGTAACGTAAACAGTTTGCATCAACTCATGGTAGGGCCACAGGGCTGGCCAACAAGTCGATCGCGATCGACCAGTCGATCTCTGGAGAGAGTGCAGTCGATCGCAAGAGACATAACAAAAAGTTGCTTTGCTTGTGGTGGCAAAGCAAGTAGCAACAGAACGGTAAGGGAGGCGGGTGCGACGGTTTTGTAGTGAAAAATAACCCAAAAATGAAAATTCTTTAAGTCGATCTCAATAGGCCAGGAATTTTTAAAGTAGATCGCAGCCCTAGACAAGTTGGCCACCCCTGTTTTAGACTATACCTGGGAAAACAATAGCAATGAAGTTATTGAAGGTCAAAGTAAAAAAAAAATGTTTTCAAGAGTTTTATGAAAACTAATTTTATACGTTATTTCTTTTTCCTATTATTTTGTCAAAGACACATTATCAACATTTTATGTATTTCGTAACAAATAATGGCTTCAGAACGTCATGACTCGATGTATCTCATGAGCACGTATCTAAACGCTGCCTTTCAACTCGGCCGCATGCGGCTGTGTAGCACGAACTCGCAGGCGCGGCGCGGACTGTTGCGCGCGTTACTTTGCTTGGGACTGTACGAAATGCTTTTTAACACCAAAAATTAAAATCGTTTACCAGCAATAATTTTGACCAGAAATGGTCCTGATGATGGGCAGAATGCCTACATAGACCTCGGCTTCGTTGAACGTCTTTTTACCCCCTGTATGTAGCTAAATAAAATATCGGGTCACTTACCATCCAAATTTTGAGGATGTGTCCAGTCCATGAAACTAAACAACTTTCTCTAAGAAACATGTGTCAAATTTTGCCAAAAAATTTTGGTCATCCCATACTAAATTGATCACGTGATCTCTTTGATTTGTATGGAAAGTCGATTTTTATTTTACATATTTGACCATATGTTCCTTAGAGAAAGTTGTTCGGTTTCATGGACTGAACACATCCTCAAAATTTGGATGGTGAATACAAAATGACCCTGTATATTCGAGCAGATTTTATAATTACAAACACATACCTGCGCACTGAACCCGCAAAAGAACGCGAACCAGAAATGGCAGACGGTGAAGGCGAAGTTCTTGTAGAAGAAGTATCTGAGGAACTTGCACATGCGGTAGTAGGACCAGCGGCCGTGCACCAGCAGCAGCCGCTGCAGGAACCGGAACTGCGCGATCGAGTAGTCCGACGCGAGCACTGCCTGCATGCCTTCTTGCCCCGATATGCCCACGCCGATGTGCGCCGCTGTTTGGTTACATACTATTAGTCTTTTCGAACTTCTTGCCCCGATATGCCTACACCGATGTGCTTCGCTGTTGGGTAACATACAAACTGATGTCTTTCCGAACCGAACCGAAGGTGTAACTTCTGACATTAAAAGAGCTTGTATAAGCCTGAACTGAATAAACAATATATTTTGATCACCAGCGTACTAGGCGGATTAGCGCCAGAACTGAACTAAGTTTAATGTGGTTTAATGCGCGAAATTTTAATTACAAAGTTAATTTACAAAAACAAATACAAATACAAGAGAAATTACTAAAAACGACACTACTTTTCTTCATATTAACTTTTTTGACCGCCTCTGTGGTCTAGTGGTTTGCCGACCCGTGTAAGACGCAAGAGTCTCGGGTTCGATTCCCAGGAGGGGGATACATTTGTACTCGGTTTGATTTGTCGTAGGGCTTATTTTAAGTAGTCTGGCTAGCTACCACCATCTTACTTAAGTCTGACGCCTTAACAACAATTTAAAAATTGTTGTGTTCCGGCAGTTAGAGGTAAGATATCCAATACCTCAGTGGTGAGACTTCCGAGTATAGTGCGCTTACACTTTCGGCCTTATCGTCACTTAGCATCAGGTGAGGTGAAGGCCAAGTACTATTCCGTTGTGGATAAAAAACATCATTACCTTTGATCATAGAGACGTCGTTGGCCCCGTCTCCGATGGCCAGCGTGACCGCTTTCCGACTTTTCTTGATAAGCTCTACGACCATCGCCTTCTGTAGTGGCGTCACGCGACAGCATATTACTGACCGACATTGTAGAACTACGTCTAGGAACCTACGACAAAAAGGGGAAGTAATCGTAATTAAAAAAAGTCTCTAAATTCGGCATTTTAATTCTCGTGTCCGATAGGTGCAGATGGTAAATTATTTTACACTTTGTTACCATGCCATACTACTACATGTAAGTAATGTATTTGCATAAACAATATTGTGCTAATAAGCTTTAAAAGCTATGAAAATAAAGTCGAATAATGTTCACTCCCCTAGTGTTAAAAAATGTACGACTAGATTATGTGGGTCACTTATTCTTGGTATAGCAACAGTTCATTAACTAGACCATCATCTTTTTTTGCTAGAGTTGCCGCTAATTAATTGATGGGTCTTGGCTTCTAAGACACAATGTTTTAGTGTACATATAAAAAGTATTTTTGGTTAAAAAGAAGGATGTATTTGAAGTAATTATTATATAGAGTGTGCAAAAAGTAACAGTAAGAAACCGAGCGAGCGTGAAGTGGGCAAAAATGCTTTTATATGTCTGTCCCGCTGTCAAATTTCTCAACCGAATCTCGTGAAATTTTGTGAGCAGGTTCGATAATTCAGCAAGGATATTTCAGCCATTTCAAAAAATGTCACAAACGCGAGGTCTTCAGCTCAAAGAGCCACTAGTTATAAAATAATATTTTTGATTCACTAATATGATGATGAAGATATGATGAATACTCACTTCTCCTCTAGTTTGGGATGTAAGCAGTGCACGAGCGAATGCCCGTTGACGACGATCGCGAACCCGTTGGAGTCGTCGTTGATCGGCTCGTGCGAGTCCGCCGAGTACGGCCCGCTGCCCGACATGTACTCGTTGCTGAAACATACGCTCAAGTCAGCGAACGCTCGTGTGCGTGTGCGGACAGCACTATATAACGTAACGAGGGAAAATTTAGAGCCTGAACACATTTTGCCGCTGACAGCCGCTCTCTCGCTCGCACATTTCTTCTTAAATCTGAGTGCGTAATTGAAAAATGTATCTCGGCCACTTTTAGCAAGATAACGGACATTTTGAAATTATTTTCAGTTTTTTGTTGCTAAAGTACAAAAAGTTGTCGTTTCTAACAGTTATTTGAACTGGCAAAAACCATAACTTTTTGTACTTGAGCAACTCGAAACTAAAATATATGTTGAAATTGAAATGTCCGTAATCTTATATTATTGTGAAAAGTAACTCGGACACATTTTTCAATTACGCACTCAGATTTAAGAAATCTTGAGAAAACATGAATGTGCGAGCGAGAGAGCGGCAGTCAGCGGCAAATTGTATACGGATTCTTAAGCCGCGTTCAGAATCACGCTGACAGCACTATTAGCGCGAATCCGACCAAATTTAGTAGTAGTCGCAAAATATTACACAAAATAGGGTTTTTGTACCTACTGCATTTATATGGATTTGCGCTAACAGTGCTGTTGACGTGATTTGGAACTAGACATTAAAGTACTGTATAATGGACCAGTGGGGCAAAAAGTTATATGTACGAAATTAATTCATTTGTTTTTGATAATAAATATTTCAGTCAATCTTAGAAGGATATAATTTAATTTCAAAACCCATCGTAATCGCTTTCATCTGATAGATGGATGTGGCACATTGCTGCATTTCTTTGGTATGTTTTTATTTGTGCCAAAAAGAAGTATCAATATGTCACATCACATCACATCCATATATCAAATGAAAGCGATAGCAATAGATTTTGAAATTAGACAATTAGCCCGCAGATTTGTTTAACTAACAAATAGAAACGTATCAGTGAATACAAATTATTATTTAAAAAAAAATCAAGTCTTACTAAGTAACTTTGTTAGTAAACACAAGATAGGGTGACAAAGTTCATGTGCTCTAGAAACAAAAAGAAAATCAATGCTAGTGAGGTTAGTGAAAGGACAAGTATTTACCAGTCAGAAGCACACCCTAAAGTTAAACTATAGGGCATTATTCATTAAAATAACAAATAGCTGATCTAAACCGAATTTGATGATAGATTCAAGTTTATTTTCAATATGGTTAGCATATATTACAGACGACTTCACAAACTAGACAAGACACTTCAAACGAACCCCAATATTTTAAGCAAGTAATCTATGACACGGATCTTGAGCATTGAGCGAAATGCACAGAAGGTTATGTTTAAGGTTTGGTAGGCGTGCTGAGGCGCTCAAGCATTTATCTACTGCCATTTTATCTCATTCATATTACTCGATTCACGCGATTGGTAGTGCAGTATTTAGTGGCATCATTTGTATGGGGACCTTGCAAATCGTCAACAAAGGAAGCCGCTTGGCACAGGCGTACTTTGTGGTCATCTGAGCTGATTTAGCCCTGTACCCACGTGGTACCACCATGGTGGTAGCCAGGGGTGGGGGGGAGAGGTGCCTTCTACCACGCTGCACTTTTACATCCATATCTCCATAAGTTTAGCAAATAGGTCGTGTTTGGTATCGTTTTCATATAATTCAAGGACGGGGAATTCATTTCTACTACTAAATTATTAGTCGTTCATAGAAAAATATTAAGTTCAGTGCAAAAAAGAAAAATAATAAAAAAACTTACAAAATCGACGTCTACAATTAAACCACGAGATTATGCTTTATAAAAAAATAAGTTTAAGCAGCCTTATTTATCTTAAATATATACACATAAAACTTTTCTGTAGAAATTATATTTATAAATGTGTCAAAAAATTCAGTTGCGACGCGCGGCGGTATTTTGGTGAAGTATTTTTTGATTTGGATTTATCACATATTGTTTAATTGGTAGTCCAATAATTTTACTTTCAAAGAGAGTTAAAGTTATAATTATTTTATTTACCTAGTTTAGTAATAACAAATTTTACTGGCAGTTTCCGTTGCATCCACATAGTTCGGTGCACTATATTTATATTTTTAAACAATTGCACCTTCCTGCGCATTTTTGCTTACACATACACCTTATTTAATCCATGCAAGCTGTGGCTGCTGGTAGAAGGGTGGTCCACATAGGCTCCCATAAGCTATTATTTTTGGCCTGACCCCAATCTGCAGGCCATGGCAGGTTTTGGATTGGTTTTATAAGTTGATCCCAAACATTCCTCCCTGATAAATCGCTCGCAAAATTTGGTTGCACAGGGCTCTGGTTGGTGGAGATTCTCCAGCTGCCTGTCCTTTTTCGTGAATAGCACTTTTCTGCATTGAATAATATCAAGGAAATGCATTCCAACATTTCCAACAATAACAATCACAAAAGCCAATCACCACGTAACTTACTTGTCATACAAAGCAATAACATTTTTTTCTAATCTTATTGGCAAAGCCTGCTCCACATTTCCTTCTTTAGCGTATTTAAATACTTCCGTTGCAATTGGATAAGCGCTCCAAGCTTCAAAAGTGCTTTTTGCCCTTTACCAGCAAAAGTCGATACGGTATCCACACCCGGAAAAGGAGTGGAACAGTGGCAATACTTCTGCTTTTTCCGGCCCTAAAAGAAAATAAACTGTATTAATTGGTTGAGGAATTGTAGGTTCATATTGGCACGGGTAAAAATCGTCAGTTCGTGCCTTGCCATGCAATTGCAGTGCAGCTTCATTAAGTAACTCAAATAAGTATAGTTTTTCACACTTTAAAGTCTAAAAATAATTCAGCTATAATTATCTTTTAGGACCGGAAAAAGCAGAAGTATTGCCACTGTTCCACGCCTCTTCCGGGTGTGATACCGTATCGTCTTTTGTTGGTGAAGGGGAAAAAGCGCTTTGGGTGCTAATCCAATTGCAACGGAAGGATTTAAATACCCTAAAGAAGGAAATGTGGAACAGGCTTTGCCAATAAGTATTAGAAACAATCGTCATTGCTTTGTATGACAAGTAAGTTACTGGTGATTGACTTTTGTGATTTAAGTTATTGTTGGAAATGTTGGAATGCATCTCCTTGATATTAATCAATGCAGAAAAGTGCTATTCACGAAAAAGGACAGACAGCTGGAGAATCTCCACTAACCAGAGACGCCCTGTGCAACCAAAATTTTGCGAGCGATTTAAGAGGAGGCTCCCAGAATTTGGCAATATTTGAACTCAAATAGTGACGTCTGTACAATCTCAATGAATGTCAAATTCAGATATATGCTTTTATGGACCTTCATTTAGTGGATGACGGCAGGATTTCAGAAATTATTGAGTTTGGCTCGATAGTTTTTTATTCTGAAAACATGTCCTTTTTAGGAGAATTTTTGAAATATCTCTTTAATTATACATCGTTTCTGAGCAAAATTTATGTAAATCAAAAGCAAATTACGTGTTCCAGTGACTGACGGCACAAAATTCGTATATATTAATTATTACTATTGTTATTACCAAAAAAGAGATTAAATACCAGCGCGCTGCGGGCGCCGCCTTCGTTAGTACTGCGCAGTGCGCCGTCGAGGTAGGACGTGTGTCGCTCGCGCATCGAATTTTTTATCAGTACGAGCATTGATTTGCAATCTATCTATACAGTTGTTTAACGTATGTGCTTGCGCAGAGCAACGGAGGGGATTTCGCGAGGGCTAGGGCGGTTTCCCTCAAATTTCTATGATAAAGATTGTATAACTGTGGTATGGGTAACAAACAGCAAAGCGCGCGTGTTCATCGTTCTGGCAGCGCCACGGTTTCCGATTTGCGTGAATTAAATACACCACGAATGTAAATTTTTTGCCAGTCGGGAGCTCGGGAGAAAGTAGGTTTGATCGCCCCCCACTGGAAGAGGTACATCGGAAGATGTACGTATATGTCCATTATTAGGTTTGAGGAGCCACGTCACACCATTATTTAGCAGCAAAGTAGATTATTACCGACTTCAAAAGGAGGGAGGTACTCAATTCGACCCGTTTTTTTTTTTTTTTTTTGTTTTTTGTATGTACACCGATTACTCGAAGACGGCTGAACCGATTGAAATGATTCAAACGGTTAGTCGTATAACATTAGGTAAACTTCCAAGTTGGTCCCATTTTTTTTAAAATTTTGAAATCGGTTCATTACTTTTCAGGTAATCTTGAAAAAAGCACAAAAATAGTATGATTTTTGTGTGAACTACCTCGATGATTAGTCGTATAACTTCTTTGTTTATGAACTGCATAAGATAATTATTTTTTTGTTTGAAAAGGTATATCTTAAGTGTAGTTCTTTAACCGACTTAAAAAAGGAGGTTCGTAGTTTGACCCGCATGTATGTATGTTTCTCCGCGATTAACTCACGTTTGGCTGAGCCGATTTTTCTACCTAAATAATATACCTACACTACTTAATACAAAAGGTACCTACACTAAAAATTAAAAAAATAAAAAATTGTTTAAAAAAACAAAAAACCGACTTCAAAAAACCTACATCTAAAAAGCAAGAAATAATATTCGTAATAATAAAAACACGTCTATTGAAATCAGGTGGGGCTTTTAGAATAAAAAAAAAGGAATTTGTACTCCAGCTCCACCCGACTTCAATAGACGTGTTTTTATTATTACGAATATTATTTCTTGCTTTTTAGATGTAGGTTTTTTGAAGTCGGTTTTTTTTTTGTAGCACAGATCCTGAAGTTAGCATCATAATATATCACGAGAGGTATCAATGCAAAGGTGGCTCCTCAGTCTAAACATCAGGTTTGAGGAGCCACTCTGGAACTCGCTAAGTACCAGTTGAATACTTTAGAAAATTAATGCATCGTTTAGCAGCAAATGTGTAAAGTACTTGCTAATTTTTTTTATTTTTAGCTCAGTAGTGCTGGAGAACGCAATTTGTATGGCTCCTCAATGCTGACGTTTTGCATATAAACAACTTACTTACTGTACCTACCTCAGATAACAATGGAATCAAAACCAGATACGCTTACATTTAGCAAAAATTTCTGTTATATATTAATTTTTTAAATTATTATTTTTTATTATTAATTTAAATTATGAAACACGTGTTTTTTCTTGTAATATTGCCCAGTACTAAAATATTAAGTTAGGGCTATATATATATTAAGGCTATATTATATACAAAGTTATCCAAAATAAAACTACATTTGCTGACACAATACACCGTGCTTAGCAGATGATTACGCGCGCGATTTTCTCTCTCATGTTCCGCACGTCTGCGAGAACGAGACAGTCGGGTTGTTTGTTCGTCAGTTGCCGTACAGCTCTCGGCACCACCGCCCCGCGAACCTCTCCTTGTTGCCTCTCATTCAAAACATGTAGGGCGATAGTATTTGACTAGTAACCATGCTGTTGTCATAATTCACTCGGACAAAATATTTTTTTGCAAAAAATTACCTACCAATTTTTTTTTTCAAAATGGAAGAGTTTTAATGATACCTAATGCCTAGAAAAAATTTGGATGGTGTTAAAAAAATGACCCTGTATAAAAAACTCGCACTTGACCGTTTTTTGACCTTTCAATAAATACTTCTTATCTACTTCCGGGGTACCATAGGGGGTCGAAGAAAACCTTCTTTTTTGGCTCCGATGCACCGTTTCCGAGATATTAGCATTTTTGTATATCTTTTTCAAATTAGGTTATTATAATAAGTACCTACTATAGTATAGTAGGTAATACTCGCATTTTTGAGTAAAGCACTATACAAGCCTTGGTCCACAATGACTGCACTGCTGGCTACGTTATGTATGATGGCCTCGAGCTAAGCTTAACTACGCTCTCGGCCTTCAAGCTTAGTCATCATTGCAGCCCTTGCTGTCCTATAAAGGCCTACCTAACCTAACGTATGATGTCAAAGTAAATAAAAAAAACTACTTGTCCTGGTTTCATTCATATAATATGGTTACCTTTCACAGCGAATTCTTATGGAATATCGAAAAGTATTGTATTTCAGTCACCGGAAGAGAAACAGTGCTGAATTTTGAGGACCAGAACTCAGCCACTGATATCGCATTATCGCGTTGGTATTATTATTATGTAGGTATATTTCGTTGAAATTGTCTTTTCTGTATTTTATAGGAAGTAGAATTGTTTTTTTTGTTTGTCTGTCGGTTGTCGTCACCAAGTAGGCTCCTCCAGAATACTAGCATTGCAGTAGTATGCTCCGGTTTGCCACTGTAGCATTGCTGAGGTTGGGGCCTAGTTGGCCCCACACAAATTAATTCTAAGTTCGTGTAGGTACATTGTTCTCTTTTTTTGCTTTATAACTTTTATTTTTAATTACCTTACTGTCTATAATGTTTTACGGTCAATAAATAGTTTTTCTTTCTTTCTTCTTAGTACCTAACTAATAATATGTGAATATACTATAGAAAGTCTCCTTAAAAATCTTGCTTAACGTACATATTTGTAGCACACACACACACACACACACACACACACACACACACACACACACACTCCCCCACACACACACACACTCCCCCACACACACGCAGAGTCGTAGATTTAAGTTAGTAGTATAATATAATTGTAAAATTAAAATTATGTTGCTTTAGTATTGTATCTTTATACCTTTACCTTATCTGTAATTGTTAAGTTTTTCTATGCTAAGGATGAGCGGTTCTGTCTAATACAGGTGCCTAAGCACCTAAAAGGTGGAATCTATCACTGTTTTGTGTTTTAATTGTTAAGTTAAAGGAATAAACATATTTTGATTTGATTTTTGATACTGAATGGGGAATAGTAAAAAGCATTTTCTTTAATTTTCTTTCTTTCTTATTAAGCTATGTAAGCTTGCCACAAAAATATAAATACTTATCTATAGTTATATTACTTACTTTTATACTTACCTTTATAATTCTAATGAGTGTTCTCAGAACAGATCAAGCCTTGTTTGCAGGCGAAGAGATACATAAAAATCATATAAAATATATTTTTTAAATCAGTTGAAAATTTTGCACTTTAAAAATCGGAAACCGGGGCGCTGCCAGAACGATGGACACAAAGCGCTCGGCCGCGCGATAAAGTGCGGGAGCGAGACAGTTGCGAGTAAAATAAGTGGGTGGGGGGCAGCGAACGCACGTAAAAATTTTGCAAGCGGACTCTTAACAGGGAGGAATGTATGGGGTCAACTTTTAAAACCAATCCAAAACCTGCCATGTTCTACAGACTGGGGTTGGGCTAAAAATAATGGCTTATGGGAGCCTATGTGGACCGCCCTATCGCCAGCAGCCACAGCTTGCATGGAGTAAATAAGGTGTAAGTGTAAGCAAAAATTCGCAAGAAGGTGCAATTGTATAGAAAGATAAATAAAGTGCACCGAACTATGTGCACAGATGTGGATGCAGCGGAAACTGCCAATAAAATTTGTTAAAAATAGGTAAAAAAAATATTTTTTCTTAAATATTATGACAACTCTCTTTTAAAGTAAAATTATGGGACTACCAATACTAATCCTTGTTATTATTAAACAATAAGTGATAAGTCCAAATAAAAAAATACTGCACCAAAATACCGCAGCGCGGCGCTACTGATTTTTTTTTACACATTTATAAATATAATTTCTATAGAAAAGTTTGTGTATATGTTACGGCTAATACCCGAACTGCGGCTAAACCTAGTTTTAGCAGGCTAAAACTAGGTGTAGCTTATAGCTGTTGGCTAAAACTAGGTGTATTCGATTTGCTCGCGGCTAATACTAGGTGTAGCCGGCTAAAACTAGGTGTAGCAAGAGGTATTAAGAAAGTTATTTCAGTTGTCTGTTAAAAAAAAATAACCTCGAAATTTAAATTTCTAACCTATATTCGGGACCTACAGGAGTAAAGCAGATCGGTTCACCTAGTTTTAGCCAACAGCTATCGGCTACACATAGTTTTGCTCGGCTTTGGGTATTAGCCGTAACATATACAGGGTTATTTGTAAAACACCAACAACCCCGCAGGAGTAGATTACTTACATCATAAACAACAACATTTGTTCTACGACTTTTCCGAAAACAGACAAAAAAAATACGACTTTCATACAAATGTCCGAACACAGCTGATCGAGTTCTGTATGAAAAGTCGAATTTTTTTTGGCTGTTTCCGGAAAAGTCGTAGAACAAATGTTGTTGTTTATTATGTTAGTAATCTACTACTGCGAGGTTGTTGGTGTTTTACAAATAACCCTGTATATAAGGTCCTTCTTAAATAGTGCACAAAATTTTAAGGGGTCAGTGTATTCATGCATGCATACAGACAACTTTTACTATGGTACCAACATTGAAATCGCGAAAAAAAATCAGCTGTTCCATAGAACATTTAAAACCGAAAAGATCAAAATGTATGGAACAGCTGATTTTTTTTTCGCGATTTCAATGTTGGTCCCATAGTAAAAGTTGTTTGTATGCAAGAGTACATTGACCCCTTAAAATTATGTGCACTATTTATGAAGGACCTTATATTTAAGATAAATAAGGCTGCTTAAACATATTTTTTTATGAAGCATAATCTCGTGGTTTAATTGTAGACATAGATTTTGTAAGTTTTTTTTCTTATTTTTCTTTTTTTGCACTGAACTTATTTTTTTTTCTATGAACGAGTAAAAATTTTGTTGCAGAGATGAATTTTCCGTCCTTAAATTATACGGAAACGATACCAAACACGACCAATTTGTGTCATTATTAAACAATAAGTGATAAATCCTATCCAAATATACTGCGCCCAAATACCGCCGCGCGGCGCAAATATTTTTTTTGACACATTTATAAATATAATTTGTATGAGAAAGTTGATGTTTATATATTTTATATAAATAGGGCTGTTTAATCATATTTTTTTTATAAAGCACAATCTCCTGGTTTATTTGTAGGCATAGATTTTGTAAGATTTTTGTTTTCTTATTTTTCTGTTTTTGCGCAGAACTTTTATTTTTTATATGAACGAGTGTAAAAGTTGTTCCAGAAATGAATTCCTCGTCCTTGATTTATATGAAAACGATACCAAACACGACCTATTTGCTAAACTTATGGAGATATGGATGTAAAAGTGCAGCGTGGTAGAAGGCACCTCTCCCCCCCACCCCTGGCTACCACCATGGTGGTACCACGTGGGTACAGGGCTAAATCAGCTCAGATGACCACAAAGTACGCCTGTGCTAAGCGGCTTCCTTTGTTGACGATTTGCAAGGTTGATGCCACTAAATACTGCACTATGGGTACACCGTACCGTTATATTCGTAATAAGTTGATTGCGCGTCTACGATCTGAAATATTCGATGCGCAAAGCAAAGCTTTTTCGTTCACCGCCCAAGATCTATGGCGATACGTATACAAAATGTAACAAAAATCCTGTCAGATCCTGAAACAGGTGATAGCGTTGTTAAAACTGAACAACATTCTCCAAGGAACATATGTCGAAAAACTATTTTTTTTGGCCTTTCCATAGTAAAGGTCATGGCACACTATACCGCCACCGCAACTGCACAGCAAAGCACAGCGTCACCTCGAATTTAGGCTACGGCTAGCCGCCAGCGCGCAGTAAGCACGCGGTCGGCGTGCTGTAAGGCTGGCTCCAGGGGCCCACCGCCTATCTCAAAGCGATAGAGCCAAAGCGACAGCAATGCTCTATCCGTCCGTCATATCATAACACGATGACAAGGACGGACAGTGCACTGACGTCATAAACTTTAGCAATTTGAAAGCTTTTTGAGTTAGGCGGTAGGCCTGCAGACCTACCGGTTTCATTTCTTTGCTTTGCTTGAGGCGCGTTCAGAACCTACGCTCCGAGTGCAACAATAGGCTCTAACGGTGTTCCAAACATTAGTGTGTTGCAACTTTTTAACCATCAAAATCGGTCGTGTTAAAAACGCTCTAACGTTTATCTATACAAAAATTGTCAATTTCAATTGACATTATTTTGTATTTTGATGTTTTTGTGTCTGAGTTTCAAAAAGTTCATGGATGCTCTTAAAAAAACAGATTATATTTGATTTAGTGTATAAGAAAGTTTAAATTATCCGTATTCTAAATGGAAAACGAAGACTTTGTATAACTTATGACACCTAAAGTTAAAACAATAAAAACAACCAAACAAGCGCACTCTGAACTTCGGAACGTAGCCCTGTTCTAATAGAACAGCAAAGTAAAGCAATGAAACCGGTACGTCTGGGGTCAGCCTAACCGCGCGGACCGTGCGCCGGCCGCGAGTGCAAGCTTTTTTGCATAGGATGTTGTTTCGCTGGCGACTCGAAGTCAGCGCGCAGTTAGCACGCGGTCGGCGCGCGGTAAGCGCGCGGTCCGCTCGCTTGCAGCGAGCTGGCTGCGAGTTGAATTGTATAGTAGCGGTAAGTGCGCTAACTGGCCGTTGGCTTTCTCTTATTGACATTTCGAAATACATTTTACGACACATGATTTAATGCTCTAATTCGAATGACAAGTTAATTGCTGGGTTGGAGCGGTGCTGTTGCGGTGCCGTTATAGTGTGCAAAGACCTTAAGTGTGTCAGCTTTTGT
Organism: Agriphila geniculea; assembly: GCA_943789525.1. NCBI lineage: Eukaryota > Metazoa > Arthropoda > Insecta > Lepidoptera > Crambidae > Agriphila > Agriphila geniculea. Next base: position 14,661,710 of record OX038887.1, on the reverse strand, counting down.
ATGGGAGTATGACATTTTTTTCGTAATGTTTTATTTCGACCTAAGTTCCATGGAGAATGTTATTCAGTTTTAGCAACACTATCACCTGTTTCAATATTTGACAGGGTTTTTATTACATATTGTATGTATACCTATAAAGACAAGTGCGTAAGGATAAGGACATAAGACAAGACGTGAGCCAGGCAGGCGGTAGGCGGTAGGTGGTGGCTACCTGCGCGCGGTATGCGCCCACCTAAATGTGACGACGGACACGGCGGGCGCGTTCAGCTTCAAGTGCGTAAGGACATAGAGACAGAGACGTAGCCAGGTAGGCGGTAGGTGGTGGCTACCTGCGCGCGGTATGCGCCCACCTAAATGTGAGGACGACACGGCGGGCGCGTTCAGCTTCAAGTGCGTAAGGACATAGAGACAGAGACGTAGCCAGGTAGGCGGTAGGTGGTGGCTACCTGCGCGCGGTATGCGCCCACCTAAATGTGACGACGGACACGGCGGGCGCGTTCAGCTTCAAGTGCGTAAGGACATAGAGACAGAGACGTAGCCAGGTAGGCGGTAGGTGGTGACTACCTGCGCGCGGTATGCGCCCACCTAAATGTGACGACGGACACGGCGGGCGCGTTCAGCTTCAAGTGCGTAAGGACATAGAGACAGAGACGTAGCCAGGTAGGCGGTAGGTGGTGGCTACCTGCGCGCGGTATGCGCCCACCTAAATGTGACGACGGACACGGCGGGCGCGTTCAGCTTCAAGTGCGTAAGGACATAGAGACAGAGACGTAGCCAGGTAGGCGGTAGGTGGTGGCTACCTGCGCGCGGTATGCGCCCACCTAAATGTGACGACGGACACGGCGGACGCGTTCAGCTTCAAGTGCGTAAGGACATAGAGACAGAGACGTAGCCAGGTAGGCGGTAGGTGGTGGCTACCTGCGCGCGGTATGCGCCCACCTAAATGTGACGACGGACACGGCGGGCGCGTTCAGCTTCAAGTGCGTAAGGACATAGAGACAGAGACGTAGCCAGGTAGGCGGTAGGTGGTGGCTACCTGCGCGCGGTATGCGCCCACCTAAATGTGACGACGGACACGGCGGGCGCGTTCAGCTTCACGTTGGCGGCGCGCCCGGGCGACGGCCGCGATACTGCCGCGCCGCCGTTTGCCGTTTCCGGTTCTCTCTTCGCGTCTGATGTACCTGGACGAGATGATACATTATGTGAATTGACTGTTTTTTTAATAATATCTATTGAATGTACTCCAAAAACAGATGTAGTAAGTAATCAAGTAATCTTCTAGTACCAAACTCGAAATACAAAAAGCATTTGTCAACAACAATTTAATATTTAAAAGACGATGTTTACACCTCCACCCGCGAAACACCGCAGTAGGTTCCGCCATGAGTTCGACAAGCGAAACAAATGAGAAAAGCCTATTCTTCTAATGCATATTTTCCACGCGCGATTCCGCCCGATTGGCTCTGACCGTGGACACACGAGAAAATAATAACGCGAAACCGCTACGTAGATGTGATCCTCATATATCGTCGTCGATAGAGGACGTCGACGGAACTACCGCGGTTTCGCTGGTACTGTTTCGCGGCGGAGGTGTGCTACAGGCGTTAAAGTTTCAAACGACTAAAGAATTAAATGCGTAATTTGTAGTTAATTACGTGTTAGTTATGTGAAAGTTACTGTTATAGATGACTATATCATTTTTTCAACCTTAATGTCACGGCGTTAAGAAACATTACTTAGTCAATAAGAAAAATGTGTTTACAACTTTGACTTGACATGCGATTTAGCTACACATACAGCCGTTCATTTCCTATTGATAAAGCTCATATAAAATCCTCACCGTGGGGCAAGAATGTATTGACGACCCTTATAGAGTCGCGGCACTTGGCGAGCTGCCGGTCGACGTCGTCGTGCGACACGCCGTCGATCACGAACACCTCCGCCATGTCGTCAGTCAGCAACTGACACGAATATCCTATGTTTATTGCCGTCTCTGGGAACAATGGTTATCATTAAACAATTTTATTAGACACTCAGGAATTGTAAGTGCATTTAAGGTCTGTCCCCACATAACCGGGCCGTGGCCGGGCCGGGACGTGTCAGGGCACAGAATAACAAATAGTACAAGTACAGAAGCAGCACGCCGCAAAGTCATTTAAATAAATAGCGACTTTTGCTCCGACACAATAAAGTTTAATTCAGGTCGCGCAGCGCTAATGGCCAACAGTTATATTCACCTAGTAGTTGTCTCTCTTTCTATCGCGTGCTCTTACCTTTTCTGACGACGCAACGTTAGGGTTGACTTCTTTTAAATGAACTGCGTAGCATATATATTATAATGTGAAAAATGACAATTGTTTATTGGTTTTTTGATTTAGACATCCGTACACGGCACAGTAAGGTCAATTCGACATTGTTACTATTATAAAGAGACAATACCTACGCAGGCAGTAAGATGCCGCGCAACTATACAGGCGGGCGTATAGCGGCCCGCTGCTCACTTGTGCCTCCGTAGGCACGGCTAGCGGTAGGTGCTTATCGCGCGACCTTGAGCGAGTGAAGGAGGCCTGGTCGCATATAAGCAAAATCTAACTCTCGAGTTTTGATGGTGATATTATAATATAACTAACTGTAAGCCTTTAAATTAAATCGTTGCTGTAATCCAATTGGGAAGTTACGAGTCATTCTCACCACAAGTATCTTTGATTACTTACCGGGAAGTCTTGGCGTAAACTTATTGAAAATGATTTCAGAAATAAAGCTACTTTTTTATTTTTTTATTTTGAAGCGCGCTTATTGGTGGATGCGCACTCAGTAGTTAGAGTTTGCGCGCAAAACCTAACTACTGAGTTTTTGACCAATCAGAGATCATTATCGAAACTAGCGCGAAACTGGGGAGTTAGAGTTTGCGCGCAAAATCTAACTACTGAGTTTCTTGACCAATCAGAGATCACCATCAAAACTCGAGAGTTAGATTTTGCTTATATGCGGCCTGGTCAAGGGCCCAAAATACGTTGGACGTGCTAAGTAGCAGGATTCGGCGTACAAAATACGTTGGTCCTTTGTGTAGAACAGACACTCAACATAGCTTGGGCCCCGGAGACGGCACGGATCGAATATGTGGGGATAGATCTTTAAACTGTCCTTTTATAAGGGACTCACCTTGTTTATCACCTGTTAATACCCAAATTTTTATACCAGCCATACTGAGATTCGCTATTGTTTCAGGCACTCCATCCTGTAATTTGTCTTCTATGGCAGTGACACCTGAAAGAAATTGAAATGTATTAGAATAACGCCAAATGTTGTTTATATTTAATGTCAATTAACAAACTATTATTAATTTTATATTTTTTTATATATATTTAATTTTATAATTTATTTATTTATTTATTTATTTATTTATTATTATAGGTCTGCCAACATTTTTACACTTTAGCATACAATACAATTCCTTAAAATAATAAAATTAAAAGTACAGTGAAAAACAGTTATAGGCAAACACAGCATGACTTTTTATAAATAAGTTATTAACTAGCAACTAACACATAAAATTTTGACACAATGCGTTAAGAGAAAATAAATGTACTACTACTAATCTACAATTTGTTTTTATGTTATGGTTTAATTAATATTAAATTTAAAAATTAAATCATTTATTTATTGATATTAGTTAATGTAGACAAAGCCTTCTTGAAACTAATCAGTGATAGGGAAAAAATGTCAATGGAGTTGCAAATAGTGTTGTGTTCGTCGCACAGTCTATTAATAACACTCTGTCGGCCCAAGTTAGTTTTAGAACACCTCAAGTTAAATAGTTTATAATTTGCAATTCTGGAGTTCTGTCGTGGTATTTTAAATTTTATCTCACTTAGTAACTGGGGACAATTAATGTTACCCCTCAAGATCTTATACAACAATATCTGATCGGCCACCCACCTACGATCTTCCAGGGAACTGAATCCAAAGTATTCGAGTCTGTCTTTATAAGAAAGTAATTCGTATTTTTTATTTTGATGTACCGTCAGAAAGAATAGAAGTTTTCTTTGAATTTTTTCAAGCCGAGCTATGTGGCATTTATATTTTGGGTTCCAAACAGAAGAGCAGTATTCCAAAGAACTGCGCACTAATGCAAAGTAAGTAAACTTGAGAACATGATGATTTTTAAAGTTTTTACAACAACGCCAAATAAATCCGAGTAATCTGAGAGATTTTGATATGATGTGATCGAAGTGTAGGATAAATGTAAGTTTACGGTCAAGAATGATTCCCAGATCAAGTATTGAGGTTACTTCATCGATAGCACGAGAATTGATAGAGTATGACGAATCATGGGGAATACGTTTTTTAGTAAATTTAATGTGTTTACATTTATCAGGGTTAATAGGAAGCCTGTTTACCAGAGACCAGGCTGCTATTCGATTAAGGTCCATTTGAAGTAATAAAGAGTCATTAGAGGTATGAACTGTTTTGTAAACCTTTAAGTCATCAGCAAACAATAGGCACTGGGAATGATGTATAACTTTAACCAGATCATTAATAAATACTAAAAAGAAGATTGGTCCCAAATGCGAGCCTTGGGGAACTCCCGATGGAACATGAAAGGGACTGGACTCATATCCACAAGTAACCACCTTCTGGGTTCGCTGACATAGATAGGAACGGCACCAACTCAAGAGGGGACCATGTACGCCAGCCAACTGGAGTTTATGAAGCAATATTGAATGGTTAACTTTGTCAAATGCTTTGCTTATATCTGTGTACACAGCATCAACCTGATGACCTTGATCCACTTCATAGGATACGTCGTTGATAAAACATGAAAGATTTGTAACGGTGGACATTGATTGACGAAAGCCATGTTGTTGTGGGACGAGAATTGATTTGAAAAGACTGGTGAAGTGCGGGCAAACAAGCGACTCAAAAAGCTTTGCAAAAACAGATAACAGTGAAATGGGTCGATAGTTTCGTACATTTTTTGGATCGCCAGCCTTAGGGATTGGCAAAACATTAGCTGTCTTCCAACGCGTCGGGAAAGTTCCAGTAGATAAAGAATGGCCGAATATAATACCAAGTGGGTATGATAAACTCGGTGCGCAGCAGCGAAGAAATATTGAGGGAATACCATCTGGTCCAGAACCCTTCTTTGGATCCAGTCTTTTTAGTGCTTTTTCGATACAGTCTACCGATATGGAGATGTTATTAAGTATTTGGTTGGAAGAGGGTCCAAAGCCGCCGTCATCGTCAGTCGTTGGATGAACATCTGAATCATCACTTTCATACACAGACGAGAAATGTTTAGCAAAGGCATTACAAATTGAAAGTGGTTCGACAAGCTTATCCTCGTCCAAATGCATTTCACTAGGCAGTGACTCGGAATTTTTACGTTTTCCCCTGACATAACTCCAGAAAGCTTTTATGTTATGGTCGCAAATAGCCTCTTCAATCTTATCAATATAGTTCGCATAACATTTCTTAATCAAATTATGACAGCGAGACCTGGCTTCGGCATACTCAAAGTTATCAATTGGATTATTGTATGATTTTACCTTTACCCGAAGTTTTTCTTTCTCACTGATTAATTTAATAAGATTTTTCGAATACCACGCAGGGTACTTTTTAGCGCTACGTGCTTTGGGTACGTGTTTCTCAATGATTGAGTTGATTAAAGAGTAGAATATTGCAACCATCTCATCCACTGAGTCAATGTTTTTAAGTTTATTATCCCAGTTAATACTAAGCAAGTCGTTATTAATTTCAGAATAATTAGCCGCGTGAAAATTAAATTTAGAAGTAACGTTCCTTTTCAAAAATCGGACAGGTGAAAAATCTATAGTGATGCTCAAAGCTGGATGGTGTGTATTGGGAGGAACCAGTGGGTCATTAACACTTTTAGTAATAACAGACTTGCTAGATGACAGTACCAAGTCAAGCATCTTATGATTATTATTAGCGATATTATTGAATTGCGTCAAATTGTGCAATGCCATGAAGTCGGTAAGTATCTGAATCACAGAACAATTCATTGGCTTCAGAGACATTGCTGAAGAAGACGATTTATTTGTACTAGGAACCCAATCGATGCTACTCAGATTAAAATCACCGACTATGAATACGTCACCCGTGTGGTTTAAAGAAGATAAACCATTAGAAATGCTGTCGAGTGAACAGTTAAGATTATCTAAAGACACGGGGGGTGGTAAATACAAAGAACATATTATCAATGACTCATTAGAATTGTTTGGATCTGAGATAGAAACCCATAAGTCTTCGTTTGAACTTTCTAATCGCGATAGTCTACGAGAACGAATGTGATTGGCGACTGCTATAAGGACACCACCACCATCTTTCTTGGTAGACGATGCACTGTCACGGTCTCTCCGGTAAATGCAATAACTATTGTTGAGAACTTCTGCATCGAATACACCGCTATTCAGCCATGTCTCTGTCATAACAATAATATCAAAATCACAATTAAGACTCGATAGATACAGATTCTGCAACTTACCGCGAATACTTTGAACATTTTGATAATAGATGTTCAATTGACTTAACATTATGTTGGATAAAGAAAAAGAGATCGTACATAAAAAATGAATAAAATAAGTTTAAGGTTTTAGTTCTTGAAGCACCTCTTCGTTCTTAATCCATATCACAGGAGACTCGTCGTTTTTTCTCATTAAAATCCGACCATTACGGACCCAAAGGTATTTGTAATTTCCATCTTTCCTTAATATACGGGCCTGTGCGTGTAAAGAGCGATTGCTTGGAGAAAGATGTTCACCTAGATATATTTGCACCTTTTCACCTCCTAAGCCGAGGACGGAGCTGTTTAATTTATCCTTTGGGTGATTTTTGTTATACTTTAAACAGGAGGCGAGTACATAGTCGCGCATCCGCGGTGAAGGCATTTTTACGATAACGTTTCTAGGTCTAGATGATTTAGGGTTTGTTTTAGCGACTCTTGTGCATGACAGTATATCTTTTTCTTCCACTGGACAAGATAGGACTCTACCGAGTTGCACAACAGTATTCACGAGGTTTTCTCTGGGATGTTCAGGTAGACATTGGATCTCGAGATTACATTCACGCGCATGTTGTTCAATTGTATTCACTTTATAAGACAGTTCTTTGACATTTATAGTGAGTTTAGCATTCTCTTCACGAAGTGTAGATGATTCTTTTTTTAATTTTGATAGTTCTGTATTCACTTCATCATACCGGCTCGACAAAAACTCAACGGTTTTTATCAGTTCGGGGATTAACTTGACGTCTTTTTTGAGAGCCTCCATTTCAGAATGGAGGATGGATTGCATTTTGGTTAGTAGTGAAGTCTCGAGCTGCCTGAGCTTCATATCGAGCTGCGTGTTCGGTTGAAGGTGTTCATCAGAGACAGTTGCGTCCACCTTAACAGGAGTGATAGTATTATCTACTTTTTTACGCGTCGTTTTACATTCCAAACATTTCCAAATGCTCTTGGCCCTAGCCGCCAGCTTGTTGAAATTTTCTTTTGTAATGTTCGCACACCCAAAATGATAAATTTTTGAACATGCTGAACATGTAAGTTTCTCGGAGTCGTCGACGTCATGGTGACATCCATTGCATAATGACATGTTTGATGTTTTTATTTCCAAAGTTCCGTTAAGTTGACAATTACCAACTTTGGGGGAAATTTCGTTGATGTGGCAACACTTTGCAAATTGTCAAGTTCGAAAAAGGATCCGTCAATTGAAATTGACAACTTCAAAATCGAATATGACACTGTCACTTGAATTTGACACTAAGATTTGTAGAAAAATGAGGGTACTGGAGCCACTTTGCGTCGAATAGTTATTTTGAAGGTAATTGAATACAACTTATCTGGTGGTATTTAAGAGATCCAGGGTGAACGAAAAACACTGATAACAATTTCACTGGATAAACAGGATGCGTTATACACGATGATATAGGTATGGAAAACTTTTTGCCTTGATTTAAGAAAATTAGATTAAATAAAATAGCGGGAGCGTAGTGCACACTTGGCGGTGTTGCCAGAATGGATAATTAAAAAGTATTTACATAAACGGAATTTAAACTGGCTCTAACAAAATAACCGCCTGCTGGTGGCGGTGCTTCCACTGTACTATTGACAACACTTCCGCTTTACCACTCCTAAGAGACAAAGCGCACTTGCGGCTTGGCCGATTGCTCTAAAGTTAAAATCGCTTGCACGCCGCGCCGTTACTTCATACGTTTAGTTCGTGCAGGGGCGATACGCGCGCACACGAATTTTTCTGCAAAGTGGTAAAGCAGGTTTTTTTGCCATCGATCGACGATCGGCAACTCACGTGAGTTGCCGATCGTACGTGCGCGGCACGGCACCAGGGTCAATTTTGACGAAAACATTAACAAGTCTGTTAATGTTATCGTGAAAATCGTGGTTCAACTGTGTTTGAATGGTAATGATTTTTGACGCAGTTCAAACTCGAGATACACTGTAGATTCCGTTTTGGGTTTAAGAAACACAATGTGTTTTGTGTTTCGGTTTTGGGTTTAAGAAACAATAACTGTGTCAAAAAGCATTACCATTCAAACACCATTGAACCACGATTTTGACGTTAAAATTAGCAGACTTGATCTCCTGCACGTGTGTTGTACATACCCATCAGCAGTAGGTCGGTCTCTATCTCCTCGTAGATGGCGTCGAGTTGCTCGTCGCGGTCGTGCAGCGCGAGCGCCGCCCGCTGGTGGCGGTGCTTCCATTGTACGTGCGCTACATGACCCCTGCACGTGTGTTGTACATACCCATCAGCAGTAGGTCGGTCTCTATCTCCTCGTAGATGGCGTCGAGTTGCTCGTCGCGGTCGTGCAGCGCGAGCGCCGCCCGCTGGTGGCGGTGCTTCCATTGTACGTGCGCTACATGACCCCTGCACGTGTGTGGTACATACTCATCAGCAGTAGGTCGGTCTCTATCTCCTCGTAGATGGCGTCGAGTTGCTCGTCGCGGTCGTGCAGCGCGAGCGCCGCCCGCTGGTGGCGGTGCTTCCATTGTACGTGCGCTACATGACCCCTGCACGTGTGTGGTACATACCCATCAGCAGTAGGTCGGTCTCTATCTCCTCGTAGATGGCGTCGAGTTGCTCGTCGCGGTCGTGCAGCGCGAGCGCCGCCCGCTGGTGGCGGTGCTTCCATTGTACGTGCGCTACATGACCCCTGCACGTGTATTGTACATACCCATCAGCAGTAGGTCGGTCTCTATCTCCTCGTAGATGGCGTCGAGTTGCTCGTCGCGGTCGTGCAGCGCGAGCGCCACCCGCTGGTGGCGGTGCTTCCATTGTACGTGCGCTACATGACCCCTGCACGTGTGTGGTACATACCCATCAGCAGTAGGTCGGTCTCTATCTCCTCGTAGATGGCGTCGAGTTGCTCGTCGCGGTCGTGCAGCGCGAGCGCCGCCCGCTGGTGGCGGTGCTTCCATTGTACGTGCGCTACATGACCCCTGCACGTGTGTTGTACATACCCATCAGCAGTAGGTCGGTCTCTATCTCCTCGTAGATGGCGTCGAGTTGCTCGTCGCGGTCGTGCAGCGCGAGCGCCGCCCGCAGGTGGCGGTGCTTCCATTGTACGTGCGCTACATGACCCCTGCACGTGTGTTGTACATACCCATCAGCAGTAGGTCGGTCTCTATCTCCTCGTAGATGGCGTCGAGTTGCTCGTCGCGGTCGTGCAGCGCGAGCGCCGCCCGCTGGTGGCGGTGCTTCCATTGTACGTGCGCTACATGACCCCTGCACGTGTGTTGTACATACCCATCAGCAGTAGGTCGGTCTCTATCTCCTCGTAGATGGCGTCGAGTTGCTCGTCGCGGTCGTGCAGCGCGAGCGCCGCCCGCAGGTGGCGGTGCTTCCATTGTACGTGCGCTACATGACCCCTGCACGTGTGTTGTACATACCCATCAGCAGTAGGTCGGTCTCTATCTCCTCGTAGATGGCGTCGAGTTGCTCGTCGCGGTCGTGCAGCGCGAGCGCCGCCCGCTGGTGGCGGTGCTTCCATTGTACGTGCGCTACATGACCCCTGCACGTGTGTTGTACATACCCATCAGCAGTAGGTCGGTCTCTATCTCCTCGTAGATGGCGTCGAGTTGCTCGTCGCGGTCGTGCAGCGCGAGCGCCGCCCGCTGGTGGCGGTGCTTCCATTGTACGTGCGCTACATGACCCCTGCACGTGTGTTGTACATACCCATCAGCAGTAGGTCGGTCTCTATCTCCTCGTAGATGGCGTCGAGTTGCTCGTCGCGGTCGTGCAGCGCGAGCGCCGCCCGCTGGTGGCGGTGCTTCCATTGTACGTGCGCTACATGACCCCTGCACGTGTGTGGTACATACCCATCAGCAGTAGGTCGGTCTCTATCTCCTCGTAGATGGCGTCGAGTTGCTCGTCGCGGTCGTGCAGCGCGAGCGCCGCCCGCTGGTGGCGGTGCTTCCATTGTACGTGCGCTACATGACCCCTGCACGTGTGTTGTACATACCCATCAGCAGTAGGTCGGTCTCTATCTCCTCGTAGATGGCGTCGAGTTGCTCGTCGCGGTCGTGCAGCGCGAGCGCCGCCCGCTGGTGGCGGTGCTTCCATTGTACGTGCGCTACATGACCCCTGCACGTGTGTGGTACATACCCATCAGCAGTAGGTCGGTCTCTATCTCCTCGTAGATGGCGTCGAGTTGCTCGTCGCGGTCGTGCAGCGCGAGCGCCGCCCGCTGGTGGCGGTGCTTCCATTGTACGTGCGCTACATGACCCCTGCACGTGTGTGGTACATACCCATCAGCAGTAGGTCGGTCTCTATCTCCTCGTAGATGGCGTCGAGTTGTTCGTCGCGGTCGTGCAGCGCGAGCGCCGCCCGCTGGTGGCGGTGCTTCCATTGTACGTGCGCTACATGACCCCTGCACGTGTGTGGTACATACCCATCAGCAGTAGGTCGGTCTCTATCTCCTCGTAGATGGCGTCGAGTTGTTCGTCGCGGTCGTGCAGCGCGAGCGCCGCCCGCTGGTGGCGGTGCTTCCATTGTACGTGCGCTACATGACCCCTGCACGTGTGTGGTACATACCCATCAGCAGTAGGTCGGTCTCTATCTCCTCGTAGATGGCGTCGAGTTGTTCGTCGCGGTCGTGCAGCGCGAGCGCCGCCCGCTGGTGGCGGTGTTTCCACTCCGCGAACCCGCGCTCGTCCAGCGGCCGCCAGGCCAGTGCCAGCGTGCGCAGACCCTCGCCCGCGAACTTCTAACAACGAGAAACGGAAAGATAGATCTGTGGCCCTACCATGAGTGGATGCAAACTGTTTACGCTACCGTGAACTATCGTTTTCTCTCTTTCACTCACACTACTTTGAGCAGTATATTCGATAGTTTACGGTAGCGTAAACAGTTTGCTTTAACTCATGATAGGGCTGCTAATACTAAGAAATATGACATTTCACTTCAGTAAATCCATCAAACCATAGTATATCAAGAGTGGACCCTCGAGGCAAGCGTATCAAAGAAAGGCAATACCATAGTGTGATTGCTACATCTAATTTAGATTTTTAAAGTTGACTAGCTTTCTCCCGCGTCTTCGTCCACGTGAGTATTGGAAAAATCCCTAGGGAACCTTTGACCGGGATATTAAGTATTAGATGTCACTACGTTATAAACTGTGTGCCCAATTGCACCCAAATCCGCTTAGCCGTTTTTAAGTAACAAACATCCAAACATAAATAGCACATTTGTACGCGCTACACGTACATTAAGAAAAAGGGGTTGGTGAATGTAAAGTCACTGGTTATGGTAAAGTATTAAAGTATATTATAAACACGCGAAAAATATAAAACAATGGTAAACTATGGTAAATTAAAGTATAAAGACGTAACTAAAATGGTATGGTGAAAGGATGGTAATTAATGGTATACGCGCGATTGGTATGGTGGTAAATGTGCGACTAAATTAGTTGAAAAAACTATAATAAAGTTAAACGCCGCGCGGTGCATGAAATGCTTACAGTGCAATACACACGCGCCGGCGGGCGCGGGCGGCGCGCCGAAGTTCAATGTACCTAGCTCGTACATGCTCCCGGGCGAGAAAAAAGAGGGTGGTAAGATTGATGATTACAAGAGTTGGTTAGTATGGTGAAAGATGGTAATGACATGGGGTGATACAAGGTGATCCAATAAGTACTTATAATTATGTTAGTTAAATTAACTAAAATGGTTACGAAAGTTTGGCTTCGTTGCCTTATCTAAACGCGCACTGTGGTTTTGCACTTTAGACACACTTAACCTTTTTTATCTCTTTCACATCACTAACACTAGTACACTATCACTACACGTATCTTGGAGCTTGCTGCGAGTGGCAGCGCTTCGCGCCAGAGGGCGCGCGCGCAGCCAGCCGGCGGGCGGCCCGCCCAGGTGAGCCCTGCGACGACTGCCGCACCCATCAGCACGTAGATGGCGACGAAATGGTGGACGTCATGATATTAGATGACGCCAGCTACTCCTTCCCGAGATTTCATCTTGATCTGGTCTCCAAGAAGTTTAAGACCTTTTTCGAAACCACTCAATCCTATTACCATGGTAGAGTTGAGAAGCGTGATGTTTATTATATAATTTATAGGTGGTATCGCTGGCGTCAAAATGTCTGGTTGAAGGTTTATGTTATTTAAGCGATAATATTATGGTGACTGAATCGCTTTTCATGACGCAGCCGTTTCCGAGTAAGTTGCTCCGCCGATATAAGTTGATTATTTTTATAGGACATTCGCCACAACACGAAAAGTATATATTTATCTTTTGAAGCTGAGACTATGAGTGGGCACATGGGATGGTATTGGTTTTGCAGCTGTTGGTCTTCAAATCCTTTTCACATAGGTTTTCGTCGCTTTTGAATTGGTAAAGCGGCGTATAAACAACTGGGTATAATTGTGTATCTATATAATATAGAATAATAACACTGATGAATAATCCATGGCGACAGCGGTGCGCAGTCGCTTGCGCTTTTTGCTGACCGAGTAATATTCGGTTATAGTAGTTGTATTCATCGTATCCATGACCTAATTGTAATAGGAATACATTGTGTCTTGGTTTCAGTTTCGAACATATGGTTCCGAGGTGAGTGACACACTTATTCAGCATTTCTGTGCTTTGCCGATATGGATTTAAATCGTAATAAAGTACGATATTCCATTCATCTCGGATTAAATACAAAGAGAATGTTTTATCTAAGTACATGTTTTGGTTGTTATTGAATGGTAAAATATTATGTGAACTACGTACTGGTGTAAACATACATGTAAACAACATCAGCAATAGTGAAAAATTACTGGTAAAGGTCATTTTGGTCTTGTTTTTTCTTGTGGTAGGTCGAGTTTGAATTTCTGGTTCAGACCTTTGGGGTTCAGGTAAGATTTAGTGCCCGGGTTCTGTCTCTTCTTGGTTATTGGAGACTGGTAGAACTGACAGCTTGATGATAGGTCTTTTCATAACACCATTCTTGGTTTTTACAGTGACTACTCTGACATAACCATCCTTGCCGGGGTGAAGCTCAATTACTCTGCCCAAGGCCCACTTTCCAGCAGGTAAGTTGTTATCGTGTATTATTACAATATCGTCGATTTTTATATTTTCCTTTGGTTGTCTCCACCTTGACCGCGCTGATAGTTGAGTGAGATATTCGGCTTGCCAACGTTTCCAGATAACTTAAAAGATTTTCTGAGTGAGCTGCCATCTGGTTCTTAGATCTCTTTCGGTCTCAAATATGGTAAGAGTTGGTCCGCTAGACAGGAAATGTGATGGTGTTAAATAGTTCAGGTCATCAGGATCCTCAGACAATGGGCACAGAGGTCGAGAGTTTAGGCACGCTTCTATTTGAGTTAGGATGGTGGTGAATTCCTCGTAAGTGAGTTTTTGTTCACCTATTACTCTCTTTAAATGGTATTTGAGGCTTTTCACGGCCGCCTCCCACAGACCTCCAGCCGTAGGCCACGATGGTGCGTTAAAGTGCCAGTCGATACCCATTTCTGCGGCTTCTGACATGAAGTCGGCGTTCAATATGTCTTTGATCTCTTCTAACTCTTGCTTCAGGACTCTGCTCGCTCCCACAAAATTGGTGCCATTGTCGGAGTAAATATGGTGAGGTGTGCCCCGTCTAGCCGCCATTCTTCTCAGAGCAGCTAAGAAAGATGAAGTGGTGAGATCAGATACGAGCTCTAAGTGCACGGCATTGGTTGCCATACACACGAACACTGCTACGTACCCTTTCGTGGTTTTGACACCTCGACCTTTGTTAGCTTTTATCAGGACACTTCCAGTAAAATCTACCCCCAAATTTTCAAAGGGTCTCGAAGGGTTGCTGCGAGACTCGGGTAGGTCTCCCATTATTTGTTGGTTTTTAATGGGATCGTGTTTCTTATAGTTGACACATAGGCGAAGTTGTTTCTTGGTTGCCCGATTTCCTCCAACAATCCAGTATTTTTTCCTTAGGTAAGCTAAAGTTAATCTTGCTCCACCATGAAGGGTTTGTTTATGAGCGTCTTCGATCAAAAGAGTCGTTAATCTATGGTTATGTGGTATAATAAGCGGGTGTTTCATGGCTTCGTCCATATACGCATTTTCGAGCCTACCGCCGACTCTTAATAATCCGTTTTGGTCAATATATGGATTAAATTGATGTATTGCGCTCTTTTTATCTAATTTCTGGTTATTTTGTAATATGGTAAATTCTTTTGAAAATTCTCGCATTTGAATATTTTTAATAATTATTTGCTTTGCAGTATTTAATTCTTGTGTGGTTAAATATGGTAACTTCTGATGGTGACGTAATCGCATCATCCAAGCTAAAATGCGAACGGCTCGAGTGATTGTACTTTGTTTTGTAATTAAATACTGTATAGTGCATTCGTCAGCTCGAATTACAACGTTAATTAATTTATTCGTACCTTTTCTGACTTCTAGTTCAGTGGTATATAATTGGTTCGATTCTTGGTTATTTTCAATGGTTTTTAATAACCATGACGGTCCCTGCCACCACAAGGGATGTTGGTGTAGTTGAGTAGCACTTAAACCACGACTGGCACAATCAGCCGGGTTTTCTTCTGATTTCACATAATTCCAGGAATAGGCAGGCATTACATCAGTGGTTTGACGAACTCTATTTGCCACGAAGGGTTTCCAGCGACTCGGATCTCCGTGCAGCCAGCCAAGGACGACCATAGAGTCGGCCCAGCCATAGACTTTGATGTTGTAATTTGGTAGGCTGTCTTTTACCTTTCGCATCAAATTCGCTAATAAAAGAGAGCCGCAAAGTTCTAATTTTGGCAAACTGATGGTTTTACTCGCTGGAACTAATCTCGCTTTGCCAACGACTAGTTCGACTGATGTTATGTCACCCCTCTGTATCTTGCAATAAATCACAGCTGCGTATGCTTTGGTAGATGCATCGCAGAATCCGTGGAGCTCAATGGAGTCGTCCCGTCCTGTCTTTAACCATCTTGGTATTTTAATTTGGTTTATTTGGTGAATATCAGCTTTCACTTTTGTCCATTCGGCAAGGATATTTTCTGGTAAATGGTCGTCCCATTCGGTCTTCAATTTCCAGACCGTTTGGAATAATATTTTTAATTTGGTCGTAAGTGGTGAACTGGTGAAAGCCATCCTAAGGGGTCGAAAATCTTAGAGATGTCGGACAAAAGTGATCGCTTGGTAGGGTGCTTGGTACTATCATCGTCTATTTTGGAGTCGAATGTAAATGAGTCTTCCTGTGGTATCCAGCGGAGGCCTAAAGTTTTGGTTGACTCGGCGCTTTTGAAGTCAAAATGATCGTGGTTATCGATTTGATCTGGTAATAATTCTTTTACATTTGACCTCCATTTACGTAGATTGAAACCACCTGATTTCAGCAACTTTATGAGATCAGATTGCAGCTGGACCCCCACCGAAATACTGAAAGATCCATATAATAAATCATGCATGTAAAATGAATTTTCAAGGGCACTAGGCGCGGCTGAATTTTGGTAATTTGATTTTTCGTCAATAGCGAGTTGTTTCAGCGTCATCATCGCTAGAAACGGAGCCGCCTTCACTCCATAACTAGTTGTGGTAAGTTGGTAATCTTGGAGCTGACTCTCTGGTGTATCTCGCCAAATGATTTTTTGGTATTTTTGGTCACATTCTTGGACTCTTATCTGCCGAAACATCTTTTCTATATCCGCAGTAAAGGCAAATTGGTATTGACGCCATTTCAGGATTAAAGTCTGTAAATCTTGTTGTAAGTTTGGTCCAACTTCCATTAGGTCATTTAGACTATAACCTGTAGATGTATTTGCGGATGCGTTAAAAACGACTCTAAGTGCAGTGGTTGTAGACTCAGAACGCAATACTCCATGATGCGGCAAATAACAATCGAGCGTCATGTTACCGGCGCCGGAGGCGCGCGCGGTTGGTTTCATATGACGTAGCGAGCGATATTCATTCATAAATGATTTATAATCTTGCGCAAGAATTTTATTTTTAGAAAACCTTTTTTCTAATTGACGAAATTGAGACATAGCCAATGGTTTTGACTTTCCTAATTTTTCTTCAAATTTTGGTTTCATGGGTAGCCGTACGTGGTATCTGCCTTCTGTATCTCTTATGGTGGTGGATTGGTAAAACTGAATACAGTGGTCGTCTGCTTCAGATAAAGAGTTTTGGTGTGTTATATCTTCAATTTCCCAAAATTTTTGTAACTCGTCAGTTTGGTTAATAACGACGTTACAGTGAAATGACGGGACGTTGCTGGTATTTCCGCACAAAATCCAGCCAAGTTGGGTTTCTTGCGCTACTGGTACGGATGGACTTATTTTGATGATTCCACTCAATATGATAGATGTATAAATATCGGCTCCCAATAAAAGATCTACTTGGCGACTGAGATAAAATTGTGGATCCGCTAACTCAATAGTGTCTAAATAATGCCACGTTGGTTTTTCAAATGATTGGTTTGGTAATTTGTTTACAAGACTATTGATAATGTATGCGTTGGTATCAATAGAGAAATCATTGTGTAGCGACTGTATGTGAATTTTCATGACGCCTTTGCAGTTGTTTTCTTTAGCGCCGACACCGAAAATAACTCCCTTACAGCGCTGGCGTGGCAACCCTAATTTTTGTGCTGCATTTTCATTTATCAAAGATGTTTGTGAGCCCTGGTCAATGAGCGCACGCATGGTGTGGTAAGTTCCATCAGCCGCCTGAACATTGATTTTCGCGGTCGCTAACAAAATTTCAGCTACATTTTCTTGAAACACGTGACATGTTTTGCGGTCATTCACTGCCGCCGAGTTGTTTGCTGTCGCAACATCGGTTGAATTCGTGAACATGTCATGAATTAGCGAATTATGGTTGGAATTACAAAATCGGCATGTTTTGTTGGATAAGCATTCTTTGCCGTTGTGATCGATTAGGCAATTGTTACAAAGTTTATTGGCCGCAATAGATTTCCGTTGTACTTCTGGTTTCGATTTACGGAATGATTTGCAAAAGTAAATCGCATGGTTTTTCTTGCAGTGAGGGCACGTATTCCCGGCTTCCACGTGTAATGCTTTATATGATGGTGGTTTGGTATTACCCGATTTGTAAAATTGGTTACTGGTTTGATGTTGATGAGATGGTTTCTTGTAACGAGAATCATCTTGGCGGTGCTCCTTGGTAAAATCTTGCTTCTGCCGAAATGATTCTAATGACGTAAACTTCGTTTCCAAAAACGTCACAAATTCCTTAAGTGTTGGTATTTCTCTCGGATTTTGTAATGACTGTATATACTCATTGTGAGAATCAACATCTAGTTTTTGGGATAAAAGATGTACGATCAGCGGGTCCCACGTGGATATGTCAACTCCCAGCTTTTGAATGGCATGCAGACATTCGTTGGTTGTGTCGTGCAGCCTCTTAATTAATGCGGCACTTTGGGTTTGCATTATTGGTATGCTCAATAAAGTGTTTATATGGGATGTAAAAATAATTTTCTTGTTATTATAACGGTGGTTGAGAATTTCCCACGAAACTTGGTAATTTTCTGAGCTAATGCATAAATGCTGAATTAATTTTTCAGCTTCACCCCTTAATTTACTTTTTAGAAACTGAAGTTTTTGAGCGCTAGACAAGGATGGATTATTATGTATGGCCTCTTGAAATAGGTATTTAAATGAAGTCCACTGCTGGTAGCAGCCGTTAAAGGTTGGTATCTCCATTTGCGGGGTGGATTTTTCTCGGTGCGAAACTGACCACATTTTGGTGTTTATGGTTCTTTTAATATTAAAGTAGGACTTCTCATATTTCGCAAATTCCCGGTCATATTCCGGGTAGTCACCGTTCAATTCGCTATCGATTTCCCAATGTAAGGTATCAATAACACCCCATCTGGACTTTAAAAGGGAAAGCGCGTCTTCAAACTCCCATTTATCGGAAAGCTTATCAATTTCTACATTAGCTAAAGTACGAGAAAATGCCTTGAAGTTGCTGGTTTGCTTTCGCAGCATCTCATCTAACTTACTATTGGTACCTTCAGATTTTCTTGGTGGCGCCAACGGAACCACAGGCGTAAGCGGAGCCATCGGCGACGGAATTTGGTTTGGTGGCACGTGTAATGGTGTTGCTGGTTTCAGGACCGGAGTAGATGGCCTACTAGTACCTTCTTGTCTGTAGCTCTGCATGACTTGCTTCGCCTGATTATAGAACGTTATGGTGCGTTCATATTCCTTGCCCGTGAAGTAAGGGATGTGTTCCTCACCGTAGTTACATAACTGTAAATGGTTGTTATGAAACTCTTGCCAGTACGACTCTAAAGTCTCAAGCTTCCTCCTTACGTACTCTGGTGTCTTACGTTCGTGGCTGTCCTTCTTAAAATTTCTAAGAAGTTGGTCCATGCCCTGCATAATTTGGTTTTGCGTCTCTAATAAAGCCTCCATGGTAATGGTAAGATTGGTCAAGAAAGAGTGGTACAAAAAGGAAAGATCTTACTTGTTCGTAAGCTGCAAGTGGTGATGCTTTGAGCCTATGGTATAGCTCAAGTCTGGTTGTGGTGACACGTAGCTCTGGTTTCTGGTTGGTGTAGCAATAGACTGGTAACGTCCACCGCACTGGTTACAGATCAGGAACTTCTCAACGAGTCACTGCAATCCGCGTATGGTGCACAGAAGGTCACTGCTCACTATGGTTCACGCGAAAAGTCACTTACTTAAACTCGCGAGGGTCCCGCCTTAGCTCGAAGGACCACTAATGTACGCGCTACACGTACATTAAGAAAAAGGGGTTGGTGAATGTAAAGTCACTGGTTATGGTAAAGTATTAAAGTATATTATAAACACGCGAAAAATATAAAACAATGGTAAACTATGGTAAATTAAAGTATAAAGACGTAACTAAAATGGTATGGTGAAAGGATGGTAATTAATGGTATACGCGCGATTGGTATGGTGGTAAATGTGCGACTAAATTAGTTGAAAAAACTATAATAAGGTTAAACGCCGCGCGGTGCATGAAATGCTTACAGTGCAATACACACGCGCCGGCGGGCGCGGGCGGCGCGCCGAAGTTCAATGTACCTAGCTCGTACAACATTTATAATATTTATAGGATAACTCCAATGTTTGGTAGGTATGCTAATAAAATTTGAATATGCATGTCTTATACTCACATTTAAATGTTCTTGTGTTCTTGATTTAACTTCTGCTTGATTTGATTTTAATCTGTCATATATTACATTATCAGCACCTTTTGTATATAACCTAATTTCTCCATCCTTCCTCAATATCACGGACATTCTTTTCCTAACATTATTAAAATCTAATATACATAACAAATCATACTCCTGAAAGAAAACAAAGGACATAATTAATCAAGTGTGCGTTAACATTATAATATTATTTATTTTATTGTTACAATTTCACTTACTTCTGGTTTACCCATAACTTCTATTGTAATACTATTAGGCGAGCGTTCTCTGAACACAAAACCAAAATTTCTAGCCGCCGATACCAGTGCTGACTCATCTGGAGACTGCGCCTACAATCAACAAAACAGCGTCAAGTTGAAAACTAGTGTACGAGTGTTCTCTATCTATAGTATTATGCATTAATTACTGTACAATTATAAAGTTAGGATGAGAAGTATTCAAGCCTAACTACAAGTAAATATCTAAATAAATTATTAACGGTTTCAATCTCAACCTTTTTGTATATGTGCCTTAGTTGACAGAGTAGCGCACTCAGAATCCCTTACACCACTGACGTCCATTATACAAGTACGC
Organism: Agriphila geniculea; assembly: GCA_943789525.1. NCBI lineage: Eukaryota > Metazoa > Arthropoda > Insecta > Lepidoptera > Crambidae > Agriphila > Agriphila geniculea. The sequence continues at coordinate 14,641,434 of OX038887.1, read as the reverse complement.
TGGACAGGCGAACGTCACCAATCGTTTGATCCGATTTGAAAATCGCCTTATTGGCGTTGAGAGCAGTAGATTCTACTATAGCAATAGTGAGTGAACTTGGAACTTATGAGTGATTAACTCTCAGCGCCAATATGGCAATTTTCAAATCGGCAAAACAAATTGCTGTCATTTCATGACAATAGCCTGTCCAGCGTACTTGTGTAATGGACCTCAGTGCCTTACACATAATCGAAATGCAGACAAGAACTAACCGAATCGATATATTGAATCATAACATAACTTAAATAAACTGAAAAGTCTATACGATTTGAATTGGTTACCTGGTATTCAAGGCGGCCGTTCTTTTGATCCGGCATGACGGTGTGACACAGAGCCAGCAGGCGGAAGAAGTCGTGCACCTCGCGGTCGCCACGCTTCACCGCCTCCAGCAGCGTCGAGTCGAAGAACTTGAACTCCGGCTCGTACTCAGGGTTGAACGAGAAGTCCAGCGGCTCTGTACTCTGTAGCCAATCGGTCACCATCAATATACGGGAGGGCTGTTGCTTGAAACAATTCTATGTTAAAAACATATCTTGTTGACATTGTGCTCGGCCACAGTGCGAGCATAGCCCGGTAGCGACGACGGGTGCGAAGTAACAAACATATGAAACCGCCAGCCGCTTGTCTAACTATTAATCCACTGGAGTAAACTAACAGATTCTAATGTCACATTGTAAAATAATGTTGCCTTTATTTTTTGTACTAGTGCTGCGTTTCGTTCATTGTGATTCAGTTCATTCACACAAAGTCAGTAGCGTTCATGGTAACAACTGGGACATTTTTTTAAACAAGCCTCAAACGTTCATGGTTAAAATCGTAAACGTCAGATTACTCCAGTGAACGAATGATTAGACTTTACAGTATGGACGCAAACAGCGGTTTCATATGTTTGATATTACGCGCCCGCGCCCTCCGTCGCAACCGCGCTAGGCTCGTAATGTAGATGAGCACATAGGATCGTTTCAGCGTAGTAAGACTGTATTTATGACGATTGTATCAAAATTGAAAAAGTTTTATGTTAACATAGAATTGTTTGTTATAATCTATCAAATGTTAACGTGTTAAAAGCGTACTAAAACATGAAACGACACAAGATGCAAAGCGACACATGCAGAGATCGGTTAATTACATAGGTACTATACATATATACATTAACACAGACCACAGACAAATACAATACAAATATATGTGAATGAGTTACACAGTACATTGGGTAGAGTATTTTATTTTATTTATGAATAAAATATATATAAATATGACTAGTCATGGATATGAAGCTACCAATAGTTGTTAGGAATTAGGAGTTATTCTGAGCAGCGTATTTTTATAATTTTTAATATTATCATATAATCAGGTTTACAGAAAATAGGAGAGATTACAGACAATTTCAATAGAAAGTTTAGTGTGTGAATGGAAAAGATAGTGTTCTGTTACAACTTTTCATTATCCTAGAACCAGTATAACTAGAGATGGGCAAAAGACCCGGTTTAAACCCGACCACTGGGTTTAAACCCAATAAAAACCCACATTGTATTTTATAGAAACTTTTTACAGTTCTTTTATTTCTATTGATATGTCAAATATGACGTTGCTATGGAAACAATGTCTTGTTAAATCAATACAGAAAAATATTCAAAGGACGAAACATCTCTTATTCCTAAAGATTTTATTTAGTTTTACAAAATTGTCTATGAGCGTTATCTGGGTTTAAACCCAGCAGTCGGTCGGCTCAAAATCAGGTCCTTTGCCCATCTCTAAGTATAACAGAGATTATAAAAGAAAAATACAAATAGTTGTACCTTTATTGATAAAATAAAATAAAGACATAAATATTTCTTCTTCTGTTCAAAGTGTAAATATTTATCTAGAATTTGACACAAATAACGGAGAGCTTTGCTTACAAATACACTTTGAACAGAATTATTGTTTTGGTTAATTTCCTATGGCTATATTTATTCGAAGACTTTCGTGTAAAAGCTACAATAGGGTCATTGTTATTCAGGTGTTTCAAAGTCGATTCACAGCCAACAGTCAAAGCTTTCCGTGACCTTTAGCTATAATAAAACATGCGTTTCGTTGATGCAAAACTAAAGTGGTCCAACATTTGTGTTAGGTTCTATTTCTATTCATTGTTTTATTATCGTGATCCATTATTAAAGTTTAAGCCATAATGTTAGTTTTAATATCACCATAATCGATCGCCACCAAAATGAAAAGAAAAAGTATCGAATAAATATAGAAAATAATCTATCTGAGTTTACGTAACGAAACTGAAGGAAAATAATACAATATCGGGTTTGCAGTTAGAGAGTTCGCTGTTTTAAGAGTAGAGATTCTCAAAAAGTTTTTTAATACATTAAACAAATATATAAAGCGTAAATACTCCATAAAACATCGAATTCTTTGACTTTACTGCTGTTAAAGAAATACTCTACTGGATATGTGAAAATCAGGAAACGGAAATTATTGGTTAACACAAGATAGTCAAGAGATCACCTATTGTCTATTAATAAATAACTACAATTTAGGATAGTGTATCTATATTGCAATAAATTCTAACAAAACCAAACCCAGTAGAGATCCTTATTTACTAACACAGTGCATCATTTATCACCCTTGCGCGTACGCAGACGAACATCGCTACGTGATTAAGGATCTGTTGCACAATGTTACTGAGAAGTGAGTTACACATGGCGCTTGTTCTTCTGAGTGCGAAGGGGAGTCAATTAACGAGCCTTTACAATTAATATAACACCGAATTCCTATCGATAAATAGTTGTTATCGCGCATCGATTTGAAATGATACGTTTATCATAAATACTCGATACTGTAAAAAAGTCTTGGTTTTTTGTATATTCTAACTTGGATGAATTAACCACTGGATACGTAACGTAAGAAAAATGTATGAAATCACGATCAACCAATTTTTGCGGGGTGAGGGGGGATTGCACTTGTCAAATAATGTCAATGTTATAGGGTGATGTAGCCGGTTTTCGGCTATAATTGCCCGCCAAATATTATGTATTGTGAAACTCATACATTAGTTTTCGGCCAGGCGGCCGAAAAGCAAATGACTTCCCAAAAACGTATTTAGTTACCAGGCCATCAAAGGTGAATGCGCACGCTACATACAAAATTACCCGAGCCCCGGCGCAAATTGAATCTATCTCAGGTTTAAGTACCTTTTATGTGTATAACAAAAAAAATATGGGACCTCTGTGATCGGTGAATAACGATCGATTCATCGAATCGATTGCGACAGTTAAGCAAATTTTCCAAAGGTTTGGTCATGGGATAGGTGACCAAAAATGACCTCAAGCTCCTCCGTGACTTTGAAAGGCACGCTAAGCCGTTATTTATGGCCTATGATATATCATTGTTTTTGGCTGCATTTTCAGTCGTTAACACCCCACCAATCCGCATTGGGGCCCCTTATTATTTATTTATTATTATTATTATTAGTTAACGGGAGGCGCCCAATTACATAACTAACATAGTTAACTTACTTTAAGATAAACAGAAATGGGTAATAGCTGAACACCCTCTTGTATAGGTAACTTAAGACCTTTTGTACTTTTTGACCATTACCTTATATTTCGCTTCGTGTGAATTCCACACACATGAACTCGTTTCTAATTTTTTATCTTAGTTATGGTCAGTCCTGTTTATCCACCCATAAAAAAAGCCTGTGCCCCAGCAGCGGGGACATTATAAAATTATAAAAATAGCTGATGTGCAATCACGTCTGATAATAATATAATAAAAATAAAATTAGAATAACGCCTTAACATATTTTTTTATTTATGGTTTTATATTATCCACATACAAGTCACAAGTCCTACAAATCTATTAAAAGATTATCCAAAAATGAAGCTGGATGCGCAAATTCTTCTAGGTTATGTCAAGCTCAACCAAGAAAGTACAAAATGCTCATAACATGAGCGTAACATCCAAGCGTTCGGCGGCCATGAATGCAAGAGCGGCGGCCAAAAAAACTCACATGCACTATTTTTTTGCGAATTTAACGACACACCTACCCTGTTCAATTTTCGCCCTTCTTCCCCACGACACTACCAAGGCGCACCACAGGTAGTGTCGTGGGTAATTTTGTTTGCAGTGGTAAACCACCTCGAATAACATACTTTACCAAGTTTATGTGTCGCCAATCTTTCATCACACTCGCCCTTGCTGACTGCTGGACACATTTCTAAAATATACAGTTGGTCTGTACTTAAATCATGTCGGCTCTTCGTTATATCTGTGCAAACAATAGCTTACGGCAGTAAATGATTTGACTGGAAGACATTCAAAATTATTAAGTGCCTTCCCTATCGGAGCACTAAAGCTTTTCGGCCTTGTAGTACTACCGTCTAAGTATTCAAAAAGATGTCTTAAACTTCACTCATTTGCGTGCAGTTGACATATTAGCCATTGAAGAGGACGTTGCAGCTTGTTTTCAAGCAATTTGATAATTCCGGCTCTATTACCAGTGCTAACAGCAGTTCCTCGCGCGAAATGACTTTCAAGACGAAAATTTACGAAAGTCAATCATGATTTTGAAAACGTTTTGTTAGAAAAATGTTGCTTTTTGTTGATTATTATTGGCTTTTGTGTATAAGTATCTCTTAATAATATTAACTATTTAAAAAAATGTGATATATTTTGTTTAATATGAAAATATTATGAAAATATATTAATATTTAGAAAGTTTTTCGAAAACGTCAGCTCCTGGGGGCAGTACGTCTCGTAATTTGTTTCTAATTATATTTTGTATACGTAATAAATAAGTGTATTGGCAACTTTTAATAACACCGCGAAAAAGAAATTTCACGAAAAATTTCTTTCATACATTCTTACATTTTCCGTAATGGCCGAAAACCAAAGGGGGCCGGCAAACCGGCTAAGTCACCCTACTTTGTTTACATACCAAATTTTATTTATTTTGCGAAAAATAGCTACTATAGTAGGTTGAAATTGTGCTTACGCGTAAAAAGAAACATTTCTTGATTGCCCGCAATTTTTTTTGCTGATCAATACGAAGCATTTTGCCCATTTTTGTACCAATGTTTCGCCACGAGCTCTAGCATCACACTGACAACGCGATATCGTTTACTGAGGCTATCGGTCACAGTAAGTGGCAGAGGGGTAAAGGCGAATATGGCTGTCATTTTGCGTCCAGTGGTTGATTCGTCCAAGTATTCTAAGCATTAACATTTGAGGTCTAAACACACCGGATCGTGTACACGTGGGCGTACCGTTACGTTGTAATGTCTGGAACTTTATGTGAGACATGGCACACCGCTTGCGTGACGTATACGTACACGTAATTACACAAGCGATGAGCCATGTCTCATAAAGTTCCAGACATTACAACGTAACGGTACGGCCACGCCTACGTGTACGGATCCGGTGTGTTTCGCACTTTAAGAAAATTGTTGGTTACCCTTCTCAACAGAGCGCGGCGCAGCGTCATTTAATAAAAAAAACATTACCAACATCGATACACGACGTAACTTTATCTATAGGAAACCTTTTTCTACCCTCTAGCACACAAACCACCTGGCGAAACTTTTGAGCCAAATATTGACTGTATTTTTAATCAAGAACGATAAACACTTTCAATTAGTATTATTCAACAGCAATTAAGCACGATTAAAGGGCTTCTGGTAACAGGTATAATGAATACGTAACCGTGCGTTTCCACTGCATTGACTTGTTAAACCAACATTGTCAATTATAAACATTTTTGAGAGAGTTATGTTCTCACTATCTGTCAGACTCTATTTCGAAACGATGATGTTTATAACATTGACTAGTGGAAACGCACGATTAGAGCAGTATTTAATGGCTCGCTACCGCGCAACTTTTGATTTTCGGCCGCTGAAAGAATGCATATTTGACAGATTTGTTAAATTCCTTATGTCAACTGAATAAAGTATGTTTTATATTATTCGGAAAAGAAAATAATAAGAAGAAATATCATTCAATTGACATAAGGAACTTGAGGAAATCTGTCAAATGTGCACTCCCTCAGCGGCCGTACTGTAGTTTTGTGTTCGGTGTAGGTTAGGGTTGTAGGTTTGTGTGCGCGAGGGTCGCGTCGATGCTTCGTCGCGTGCTTCATACGTGTGAGTCGGTGTGCGGGCGCCGCGCGCCCGGCGTGCTGCGGCCCTGCTCGTGCTCGAGGTCGAGCAGGCGGTCGCGCGCCGCGCCGCTGCTGCTGCGCGCGCGCCCGCCGCCCGCGCCCGCGCCCCTGCCGCCGCCGCGCTGCATTACACACACCCCTACAACTCTTGTATCGCCCTGCCCGCTAAGGGGCCTAGCGCCTAACCTTTCACCTCTCACAACCGCTCACTTGCGGGTGCAATGAGGACACACTCGCAATAAAGGTTGTCCATTTATGGCTGTCTGTGCCGGCGGCTAGCAGGATAAGGTTGTCCTATCTGCTAATTACTGAACAATAAATGTCTTACGTATATCCACACACAGCTCTACCTATGAAAACAATTTGGGCCGAGTGATTAGCTGATCCTGTCTAAGCCCGGCAGTGCAATATTTGTATTTTACTAATTCTTGAAAATTACCTTTCAGGAGGCAATTGAAATATTTTTAATCTCAGAGTTAGCGTGGCCTGATCTGATGATGTTCTTGGTGTGAGCTTATCAGACCTGTACTGTAATGTTAGCCTTCGTATTAAAGGTTAAACAATGACTAAGCCCAGAGGCTCAAATAGATGGTCACATAATTATTTACAAAAGTAACTTAGCTACATTTAATGCTCTTTTTTAAAGAACCTTGTAACTATTTTATACTGTGAAGAAATAAATTCAAAACATGCTGTATGTACAGTGTTTCGTGAGCAGTGTAGGTACGAAATGGTGTGCATGAATAATCTGGTATACACGAGATAATAAATCCTTACGTACTATTATCCATGCACTAACTGGGAAAACAAAGGACATTTAACTTCAAACGATTCACAATGAACCCCAAGCGTGGGCAAACGGTACAAAACAGTTTCTTATAATCCTTACTCCAAACACGAAAAAACATGTAAGTATGAAAACATAAATGTTTATAAAACATGCAAAACAAACTCATGAGTCGCCAAAACGTGCTCATGTCAACTCTGCGATGATGATATATTTCAAATTAATGCAGCCTACATGCATCGAGGTGAAGTCTATCTATAGCATGTGCTCGACTACTTTGCATTTCAGAACTTGAAAAAAGTTTTGTATTTAAAGTTGTTTGAATTTAATCGCATTGTGCATTGAGGTGGTGAGGGGAGGGGCTTACCTCCGCGAGTTCCAAGGTCTCGCCCGTGGCTTCATCGACTACGTCTCCGTAGCACACTCCAGCGATGGAACACTTGTTGAACGTCATTATATTCTGCGTCAAAGTGCCAGTTTTATCGGAAAATATGTACTGAATTTGACCTAAAAACACGCTAAGGTTAGTCTTCATGAAACGATCGAAGGCGCATTTTTAGAAATCTAAATAAGTATTTCACTTACCGAGCTCCTCGTTTAACGTGGTTGTTCTCGCTTTTGCTGCTGTTCCCGTCTTCTCATAATACATTTTCTCATCCCAATTAATAAGAAAACTCTGTGCAAACCTTATTACCTGTAAAAAAAGAGACCACTTTAGAGTGCCATATGGTTTTCGTCAATGTCCGTCGTCCTTATATAAAGTTTTCATGTATCATTAACACTGCATAATTACAGTACTATAGTTTTGTAAACGTAGAAAAGACAGTTAAATAATAGACAGTTTGGTTTGTAGTATTTCAGTCGAAGGCAATTTTTACTCACTATAAATCATAGTAATAATTACTGTAAATAACACTGTCACGATGACGAGGTGCGTAATCAATATTCGTAATTATAAGACACAATGAACTTGAAAAGTCCGATTGGTATCATACTCAATCTGTAAACATGAGGTCACTAAAATAAACAAATGGAAAGTTGGTAGGACCAATAACAAAAATATGTGATTAAATATGAAAGCTTATTCCGATAAAGCATACTCACACAGTACAAAATAAATAAACTATTAAACGAATTTATATAAAGTAGAATCATAACTTACTAATTAGTTAAGATTATCGCAACATTTTATTTTATTACCTAGTAATTAATTAACAGTTTACATCAAATGTTGTTTAAATGATAATCTGAATTAGTTCTTTGAAATAATTTAATATTTCAACCTACATATAAGTAATTTCATCAATTGTAAAACAATATTGTTATTGTTTATTGAATTCTAACGAAATTTTCAAATATGGTCTACTTATCTTGTATCGCATGTATAATAATTTGTTGCGAGTTAAAAAAAATTGAATATAGCTGCTATATTTAAAAAATAAACAGGATAAAACAACAAGACTATTCGCGTCCCTCCTTCCTTCCTCTTTGTGAAAATTAATCAGCATTGGTTCAACTGAGTCACTGCGAAAATGACGCATACAGTTGAAATACTTAAATTAAAAATTAAAAGAACCCCCGACGAAAGATTCACGTAACACGGTACCAAATTTTGAATTGATAGAATGGAATGGAAAACTGATGGAATGGAAGCTAGTCAGATCCCCTCATCAATTATTAAAGAGCTGATGATCTTCAACCGGCTGATCAGGTCATGATTACCTTACCATATACTTCCAATATTATTGAAGTAACACAATACCAAATTTTTAATCGATCAGACATAAGGAGTTAGTCAGATCCCCTCATCAAATAGAAAAGAGCTCATCATCTTCAAACGGATGAACAGATTATCATAAAACATGGCTAAGAACACTCTGGATAAAATTATCTATGACACAAAAAAACTATACGAAAATCGGTTCATCCGTTTAGGAGCTACAATACTACAGACAGATAGATACACAGACACGTTAAACTTATAACATCCCTTTCTTTTTGCGTCGGGAGTTAAAAAGAAAATCACGCATAACGCCGAATGCGTTTTGTTATCTTAACCGTAAAGGGCCCAAGACTGACATTTGATCATGAGTGTTAGACAGAACATTTTGTTCGTTCTGTCACTTATAACCACCACCACGAATTTCCTCTATTTATGGTAGGTGGCAAGTAAATATTTATGAGTGATAGTTTAAGACAGTTACTGCAATAAATGGGTATAGGAGTCAACATTACGATCCGCACGGTTGTACGGAATTCAGTGTTATCTAATTTGAACTTTATCGGTATGAATGACGGTATGATTGTCTGCAATAGCAGGGACCGGAAAAACCCCCTATGTGCGTTTGGGTTTTTAGTATTTACATTTTTATTTATATTTTTACAGAATGAAAATAATAAAAAATACGATAAATAGATTCTTTAATAGGGAAACCCTATTCGATATGCAAACAAAACAACCATACCATCATGAGAATACGAGATTCGAAGATCAAAATCAAAGGATTCCCGTACAACAGTCGTCAAAAGGTAATGGTAAAACGTTACTCACTTCGACGGAGACGTAGAGCGATATAGGCACGACAGTGTTCATCACTATGGCGTAGGAGAAGAATACGAGGAACGCGATGACGACGGCGCCCGAGGCGGGCTCGGCGGGCACGAGCGTGTCCCACGGCAGGTACACCTGGAAGTAGCGCCCCACCAGCCACTCCCACACCCCACACGCCACCGTGCAGAACACGCACATCGACAGCAGGAAGAATACTATCTGTGGGTTGATTTGTCAAAATCAGATACAGTGCGACAAGTATAAGGTACGGTTAGGGTTACCATCTGACCGGATAAATTCGATCTTGACCGGATTTTAAGAGCTCAGACCGGACTCTGCCCGGATTTCATTCGAGACCGGATTTTCAATCGTGCTTGGTCAAAATCATTACACCATCAATAATTGCAATGATTTAGTCTAAACGTCATCGCCGCACAGCTCGGAGCGCGGACTAGGCTCTATGAATGGTGGTTTCCTGAAAGATGCCCATAATTTTCTAATAAGAAACCATCTACTTGTGTAAAGTTTTACATATAAGTGATGCTGTTTCCAGCAAATAATAATATAACTTGTGCAATGGGCTAGATTTCTTTTTATTTGAGTCGAACAGGAATTATATCCAAAAATCAGGATTTTCAACCTCTTGCGACCGGATTTCCGAATTTTGGTCCTGGTAACCCTAGGTACGGTAGAAAAAGGATCTGATTTTGAAAGTTATTACGCCTTATTATAAGTATACCTACAATGTGTTACAAAATAACCCCTAATACCAAATATGGTAGATAGGGACCAAAGAGAATGTAAAATCACTACGTTTTAAGAGACGGGACTTCATACAAAATTTTTGACACACCAAATGTCAAAACAAGGTTCTACGATCGCTGCCAACAGTCACACATAAGACGAAAGAGTTAGATAAATATAGTGGCCATAAAAGTTCTACCCCGTTTCATAGAATTTTTTTCTTCTTCACGAGTTGCGATACTTGTGATAGACTGATAGGGACTATCAAACTGGACATCTTTTACTATGAGACTAACTCTGAAATCGCGAAGAAAAAATCAGCAGTTTTATCAATTTTCATACTTTCATTTTTTTTTTATGAAACAGCAGATTTTTTCGCGATTTCCGAGTTGGTCCCATAGTTGTCCAGTTTGATGGTCCCTAAAGGTGCGTCCAGATATGTTCTTTTGATCGTACCGTACCTCCGTTCCGTACCAGCGTTCCGATCCAATAACTCTGGACGCTACTTTTGCCCGTACCTTACCACCGTCCGTATCAGCGTTCCGATCCAACCTCCGAACGTGGCGGCGATCATCGCTTGTTCCGCCGCGATCACGTCAAGTCCAGACTAGCGCCGTACCGTACCTCCGTTCCGTATCGCCTTTGAAAGGGGCGAACAAACCGACTCGCGATGGATCGGAGCATACCTGTCGGCGATCGAGACGCCGCCGTACCTTCGTACCGTTCCGAACATGCGTCCAGACTAGCGTTCTTTGGTCGCGACGCTGATCGGAACGGAGGTACGGTACGGGCAAAAGAACATCGATTCGCGATGGATCGGGGCGTACCTGTTGGCGATCGAGACGGCGTACCTCCGTACTGTTCTGAACATGCGTCCAGACTAGCGTTCTTTGATCACGACACTGATACGAAACAGAGGTAAGGGCAAAAGAACATATCTGGACGCTCCTTTACCCTATCTACTATATTCGGTATTGCGGGTTGTTTTGTAACATTCTGTATTAATTTCACGATATATTGTTCGTCGGTGTGAAGAAGAGCCATTTAATTACGACAATTTGATCGAAGTTATTCCAAATAATGCTACTGCTAGGGGTCAAGTCTGCTAATGTTAACGTCAAAATTGTGGTTCAATGGTGTTTGAATGGTAATGCTTTTTGACACAGTTCTTGTCTCTTAAACACAAAATAAGAGACACAATGTGTTTCCGTTTTGGGTTTAAGAAACACAATGTGTTTCCGTTTTTGGTTTAAGAAACATAATGTCAAAAGCATTACCATTCAAACACCATTGAACCACGATTTTGACGTTAACATTAGCAGACTTGACCCCCTGATAACGTGATTGAATTCGATGATGAACTTACCCCTATAATAAGAAAATTAAGTAGCCTATCTATGCTGGTGCGCTTAAACTTGGTCTTCCCGGAGTTCTGCATGAGCTTGGTGTCCTTCCCGGCGAACACGACCACCCCGTAGCACCACGAGGTGTTGCGCAACACGCAGCCACGCAGCAGGATCTTATCGTTGTCCAGCGAGAAGTGTTGCTCGCGCCAGCTCAACGTTCCTGGTACAAGGTGCATAGAAAAATTGCTTGCAAGTCTTCCCACATTTGATGAGAAGAATGATGAATACAACTACTTACTATTTCCTAAAGTCAATATATCAGGAGTAAGAAGCATTAGAATACGTCAGTTTGTTTCACTATGTTTATACTACAATAAGACCTCCTAATGTACGGATGTGAGGCTTGGACGCTAACTTTAAAAGAAGAAAACATGCTGTTAGTGGCAGAGAGAAAGACCTTCCGGAAGATTCTAGGACCTGCTAAAAGGAACGATGGGACCTGGCGCGTGAGGAAAAACAATGAAATTGAAGATCTAGTATCCACTCCTAATATCTTGGGATAAAGAAAATCAGCGCGACTCCGTTGGCTGGGGCACGTCATTCGAATGGGGACGGATCGAGCGGTGAAAAGAGCGTACATGGGAGTCCCCACGGAACGCCGCCCGATAGGCAGACCCAGATATCGCTAGGCAGTACAGGTCTTAAAAGATCTCGCCGAGTTAGAAGCCACACATTGGTCAGAGCTAGCACTAAATAGGAAGGAATGGCGTGCTCTATTGTCGGAGGCCAAGATCCACTTCGGGTCCCTGAGCCACAGCAGTAAGTACTGCAAGGCTTTTTATTTAAAATTGTACGGTAACTTCAGTCGTAACTTTTCCTCTATTTTACTCTTAATTAATTAAAATGCAAAACATGACATAGTTGAAACACGCAAAAAACCCCCATTTCATGCATAACATCATCAACATCAACCACACATAACAATCTTTCTTATGCTCTCGAAAGTGAAAAATGCAAATCAATCGACAATCACGACTAGCACATAAAACGATCAGTTTACCCGACACAAAAACATGCATGAAAGAGCGGCACCGCGTAATCGTTTCAACATTCACCGCGACAACGCGGCCGTTTCACAAGCGTATTGCAACCAAGGATGTCGGGCGGATCGCCGCGACAGGTAAATGGGCTGATGTGCCGTACCTTCGAACTTATTTAGTAGGTTGTTGGGTGTTTCGCAGACGATTTCGCCGTCAAATGCGCCCAGTTGTGCGTCGTCCTGACTCATCGCCGCAGTTTCTACAAGGCACTGACGACATTTTAAATTTGTTTCCCTGTAACAAGCAAAAACCATAGTTAAAAATATTAAATACAGCATAGTATAGCAATACTGCCGGAAGATGTGTGTTTTTCTTAAGTTGCATTCTAAACTGCATTACTTCTTTGTAAACACTTATGGACTTTCGTATTGAGAAAAGAAGTTATGACGACACGACAGTAACAAGAATACGATCATTTTATCTCTATTAGTCATAAAGTTATTACAGTTCATAAGTATTAATAAAATAAATAAATGAGATAACTCTTATCACAATGTCGTACATGACATCATCATTTAATTTAATTTTCATCCGGTACAGTATAAAGTTTCCATCGAATTCCCAGTTTCCCATATTTAGTCGCCCTCATGATGACAAAAGTATGATCTTAATGTATGTATGTTATTTCGGTATGAATATACTCAAGAAATGAGGAGCTTGGTGGCACAGTTGATAAGAGCATTCGAACTGCGATTGCAGCTGAGCCGAATAAGCAACTTTCGGTCTTCGGACAATTGACGAAAACTGTATTATTTAGAGCTCTTTCGTGTTTCGGAAGAAAGTTAAATCATTGGTCACGTCACGATGAAAACTACACTTAAGAATAAAAATAAACCGCATTACCTACGACATAGGTCAGCATTTACAAAAATTCGCAAGGACATAAGCAGTAAAATATCTTTTATAACATATTTGCTCGTAAAGGGTCTCTTATTACACCAATTTCAATATCGTATTGTATCTCATTACGAACTTGTGCGGTAATGTAAAGTAAAACGCACGGTTTATCAAGGAAACCGTGCGTTTTACTTTACATTACCGCACGGTTTATCAAGATACTTCGTCTAAAACGAACGGTACTTTTTTAAAGCTTAGCAAAGAGTTTTTATGTCAGATTAGAGGTCAACATTTTATGGATAAAATTAACTTTGGGAGATAAAATATAATAAATAAACATTTAATTATTCAATTTAATTAATGATGACATTATATTACAACCATTTATCTGTAAGAAAAACACAAAAATATTAATTTACTTTATTAGTAATACTGGCTGTTTTTATGCCTTTGCCTTAAAAAAAAGCACTGATGCGCGCGCATTGCTAATTTAATTTTTTTTGCTGTATTGTTTTTATTTGAAAATGTCGTCAAGTACTGATGAATTTATTAATTCAACACCGCCAGAAGTCTCAGAGGCAGCGAAAAAGGCTACCCTAAGCCTCTTGCCCGAGAAATTGACCGATAAGATACTTACAAGCGTATCAAAATTTAATCATATGGAAAACAAGCAAAGGTGCAAAGTCCGACTTTTATTTATTTCCTCGCAAATATGTTATAAAACGTCGTATGACATACGTGCGCTTTGATAATTACAGCCTCTGCTTTCTTGTAGCCCTCGCCTACGGCTCGGGCCAGCAATATCGCCTCGGCTGTAATTTTCAACGTACCGCACTTATATCATAATGTACTATGATATCATTGCACAACAGCTTCAACTGTTTACGTTATCTTTTTGCCTGCCACCATAAACTTGCAAACTATTAGAGGGGATTCCCTAACAGCAAATAGCCACAGATTGCGGACAAGTGTGCACAATCAACCAGCGGCAGCGCGGCAGATTATTACAAGTGGTTCGTTCACTGTGTTTAGCGCTACAGTTTGTAAACCATAGAGCATTATTTATTGTAAACTCAGTGCTTGGACGAATAAATTCAGTGTTTTATGAATTTAAATATTTTTGAAGTTTTTACTATTCCTTCCTAGTGATAATAGGGCGAGTAATTTGAGCCTTATTTTTGGATACACGCTAATTGGCTGTCTTCTGTTGCTTTAATTATTTTTCTATAAATTTATTATAAAAAAAAAATCAGGAGCAATTTTTTTTCTCAATCTGATTTCGCCAAATTCTTCAAGCTTTGACATTTTAATAAACGTTTAACTGAGTATTTTAGGCTTTGCAACTATCTAAAAGTTGGTCTCGCACTAAAGTTTGTTTGTTACGCCTTCACGTCTTAACTACTAAACCGATCATCATGGAAATTTGCATACAAGTTGTCAGGGGTACAGAGAAGGACATGACCTTTCATCCAGAAAAAGGTACTGTTCCCGAGGGATAGAGAAATAACTGTCCATACAGACAAAGTCGCGGGCGGCCGATAAACAAGAAATAATTCCCTGAATCTAATAAGATTCAAGGAATTATTTATCGTGGTAAATATACTTTGTTTACGCAGATGTTATAGGACTGCAAGTAATGGAACTCATTGTGAACATTGGTTGTTACTAAGTATGTAATTTATTTACTTAGATTATATTGCTCTGCTTTGGACTTCCCCTGGAACTTCATGTGAAATAATATTCGCTGCGGGAAATAAAAAATCAGTGGCTATGTTCTGGAATCATGAGACGGGCTATTTAATTTATCCGCGCCAGGTGTCTTTTTATTACAAGTCTGTTATTAAAATTTTAATCTCATCAGATGTTATCAAATCTTTACTAATATTATAAATGCGAAAGTCCGTTTGTTTGTTTGTTTGTTTGTTTGTTACGCCTTCACGTCCTAACTACTGAGCCGATCATCATGAAATTTTGCATACACGTTGTCAGGGGTATAAAGAAGGACATAAGGTACTTTTCAACCCGAAAAAAAAGTATTGTTCCCGTGGGAGAGCAAAAAACCTTTCCACGCAGACGAAGTCGCGGGCGGCAGCTAGTTCTTAATAAAGGAATGGTGTCAGGTTATTGCAATGGTATTTCACGCTGCGTACAGCAGCGGCCTACTTTTACTACTACAATAAAACAATTATTTATTTTGTGATAATACGGTTTAAGCACGCGTCTTGAGTGGCAGCGCATCGCGTATGCGGATTGCGGAGCGAAGGAACACGCGGATGGCTGTCTTCAGAGCACCCTTGCGCTAGACAAGTTCAAATATGTCAAGTATTTGTTTCGTACGCCACAGATTTTGATTGCGCTTTGCTCCGCCACTCAGGGCACTCGAACATGAGGCGCAAGCCATACAAAAAAGACGCCCGTCGCAGACAGGGCGAAGACAAAAGAAAAGACTTCTACGCGTGTAGCCGTCGCCATTAGATTCGGATTCGGACTCACCCGTCGAGTTCCGCGGTCTCTATGTAACAGAGGCCGTTCGGCTCGGAGGTGCTAAGCAGCAGGATGTCCGCGGCCACGAACTGGTCGTTATCCAGCCGGATGACGTCCCCCACCTGAACGGACGCCCACTTCTCCTCCACAAGCTTCCCATTGCGCAGTGTCTTCGCGCGCCGGTGGTTCACTTGCGAGTCGTTTTGGTGACGTTGCTGCAACAAACATAAACATGATCTGTCACCTCCTGAGTCTTGTCCTTACCACAATTTATTTGGGGTTGGCGCAGTTAGCGCATTATGTCTTTTTCTTCCATACAATCTCCTCACTTTCACTCGTCATCTCAGAATTAAAATTATTTCTAAACTCTTAACATCTTTTATACAAAGTATCCGTATCTACCTTTTCGGTTTATAAGAAGACAGACTAGACTAGCTATGTTTAACATTATTAATTCCGTGTAGTGTAACTTTTTTATCACGAAAAATAATTAAAATATTCATAAATAACCATAATAAATTGTACCATTCTCAACCACAACGATACAGGACAGAGGCACTCAAATAAGCATACAGTAAGTATCGGTGCGTTAGATTTCATACGAGCACAAAAGATTTGATTGTTAAACTTCAACAGTGCACCATTAATCACGCCGCCGCCCTTGATCCAGAATACATGCTTATTTGCGGTCCACTACAATTTTCAACCTATCGTGAATGAAGTCAGGTACGCTGGTAGAATAATACCACACTACTGTGCGTAATAAAAACTTCTATTGTGTACCCATATATTAACGTGTTACGATTAAACAACACTAACCTACTCATTTAATAGGCACGTATTGTGACAACATTGTTACCGGATACATTCAACATGTTTCTATACAATACACGGTATATTTTACTTCTATGTTTATAATAAGATAAAAATGTAACTTTACAATCATAATAAAAAAGTTAATTGCAACTTTTATGTATAGAAGACCAATCAAAGCCTAAGCAGGAGCGTTACATTTCAGCTTGGACGAATCAGTGGTTAATTCGTCCAAGAATTTCAGTAATGCAGTTATCGTGATAGGACAATTAATCGAAATAGAGTAGGCCTGTTTACTCGACATCATAATAACCACACATATCAGACACGTTTTATTCCGACAATTTAAACAACAATGGATACTTCTGTCAATAGGGCAGATTAGTCATCGAGATAAGTCACTATTAGGTTTTGCGCTTTAGCCCTAGAAGGCCTAACCGATAATTGAAGAGGCCGATGCTTCTTCCAAACACTGGAGTTCAGAATGGGCCCAAGAGTAATCCGTAAGCTGCAGCAATAACAACACGGCCACTACACTACTCTTATCTATTCTGTGACACTACTACAACCAGCTACAACAAGAAATTAGTCACGTACTCGTTTTTGTAGGATTTTCCTCCCGCCCGCATAACTACACTATCTATCGAGGTTTTCCCAAAATAGTATAACATTATGAGGAAATTAAAACCATGAATCATGATGCCTTTCATCACAAAAAACTTCTAAAAATAGTTTTTTTGGGGGAAAAGTAATCCTACTAATATTATAAATGTGAAAGTTTGTCAAAGTCAAAGTCACAGTCAAATAAGCTTTATTCAAATAAACTTAATTATTAAGTACTTTTGAATCGTCTATATTTTCCTACCACCCGTTCCAGACTTTTTTAGCTGACAAGAAGAACGGGCGCAAGAAACTTATCAGCTGTAACAGCCATAAGTAACGTTATTTACAAACTTTAATATATCGTTACCAAATAATTACAACAAGGTGACAGGATTATTGGCAACAACATAGACTTATTGTTATACTATTACTTCAACAAAGTACTTATAGTAGCAAGTTATGTGTTACATCATTTCCACGCATTTTGATCTTTAAGATAATCGTCTACTTTATAATAACCTTTACCCATGAGCGTTTTTTTAACATGGTTTTTAAATTCATGCAAAGGAAGATCAATCACTTGTTGTGGAACTTTATTAATAAAGGCTATGCCTTTCCCCATAAATGAACCTCTAGTTTTTGCAAGCCTAAATCTTGGAACGGCAAGTTTATCTTTATTTCTTGTATTAAACTGGTGAATATTGCTGTTCTTAGCAAATGAATCATAGTGTTTCCTTACATAAACTAAATTTTCATAAATGTATTGGCCTGCCAAAGTTAAAATATTTATTTCTTTGAACAATTCTCTCAAGGTATCTCTTCGCCGTAGATTGTATGCCGTAGATTTGTGGGTTTGGATCTTTGTTCCTCAATCACGCAAAAACTACTGAACGGATTTGGTTTGAATTTGGCACACAGATAGAAAATAGCTTAGATTAAAACATAGGATACTTTTTTTTCCCAATATTCCCACGGGAAAGAAAACCACGCGGGTGAAACCGGGGCGGTCGCTAGTGTAGTCTAATATATGCGGAAATTTTCTTTCTCGGGACACTGAATGTGATAAGTATATCTTCAAGTAAAGTTTGAATAACATGCCTCAAGGTTTGCAACGCGCTTATAACCGTGACCTCTCCCTGTAGCATGACAAGCTCGAGTGGAGTTTGAGTTCGATAATTAAGTATTGTTAAAAATGGCATACTTACTTACCTCTATCTAAGGATGTAGTAAAAGTTTTTTCGCTGTTATAGCAGCTTTGCTAGCTATTATAACATTTAGGCTTCTAAGTAGGATTTTTTAGAAAATTTCCATCAATAGCATGTGTAATTACTTATTACATAACTAACCAATTTATTTATTTATTAATAAGTATACGAAATTCGTTAAGTAAGTTAATACAGCCCTTGCGAAATCGGCCAATATCAATCATGTGTTTGAAAAATGTTGTTACGATATAGGGTTTTTCATTATGAGCGCTCGATCTTTGACCCTATTCTTAAATAAACGAGAATTAATTCCCTGAATCTTTATCTACTATGTTTACGCAGATGTCAGGACTGCAAGTAATAGAATTGAATTCACAGTGAATATCGGTTTTTATATATTTTATTTACTGATCTTGAGCGGTGCGTTAATGCGCAGAAGTAATTTTTGCACAGCAGAAAGTAGCACATGTAGAAAGGACGTGGCGCGGGGCGTCTGCAAACATGCGCAGTAATCCCCTCCAATTTCTGCCACCGCTCACGATTCGTGCCGGCACCTATACTGTTATTTACTCTATGGGTGGGTACCCACTTAGGTTCGCGAACCTCCGCGCTCCGCGAACCTGCACCGAAAATATCGTTTATCCTCTGCTAAAACAGGGCGCCGAGGTGTGTACGTGAGGGAACTCGTATGCGAAGCTGGTTCGCACAGGCACACACTGTAGCCAAAGTAAAAATATTTGTTTTTGCTATGGATCACTGTTCTAGGTTCGCGGAGCGCGGAGGTTCGCGAACCTAAGTGAGTACCCACCCATATGCTACACTTACTGATGTTGCAGATGCACTGCATGAGCTTAAGCAGACAAGGCGGCCCACAATGTGCATACATTCCTATCCTATTTACTTTTTTATTTAACTGATATAACTATGGCTTGTATTATAAAATCATACTCAAACTCAAATCTCTGCTTGAGACTTGAGTACAGTTGGAAAGGGATGGCGCTGGATGAACAGCATGGCAACACATGTCGCACCCTTAAAGGTAAAACCGATTATCTGACACTTTTTGCAAAAACGAGTTTTTTACACCAATCGATAGGAAGTTTCAAGCTGCGGCTACAGGTAAAACCCAATTTCTCAAATTCCGCTTAGTTTATGAGATATTGTGGTTTACTCACAAAGTCGTCATAGGCGTCCTTAACGGCCGTGAGCGCCAACACGCCGATGAGCGGGATGGCGGTGGTGATGGGCGTGAGCGAGGAGATGGCCGGGATCAGCTGCAGCACCAACAAGCATAGAAAGTAGAAGTTCGCCAGCCGCTGGAACTGCTCGAGCAAGTTCAGCGGCAGGAACGTTATGACCGAGTACTTCGATGTCTTGATATAGTTGTTCTGGAACAAATTAGGTGGAGTTAGAATTATGTCAGATATTAGAATAAAGGTGCGGGCACATGTCTGACGCCACGTGTTAACACGCCGTATTTATATGGACGTGTTATAAGTGTGCTCCTAGTGCATACATTTACTATGAAAACCGATGTCATTTGACGGCGTGTTAACACGTGGCGTCAGACAAATGTACCCGCACCTTAAAAGTACTTTTACACAGTTGGAAGCGTTGTTTGTATCAAATTGTTTTAAATGAACTTTAATCAAATACTAAACCTACGGAACTCTAAAAAGGTATATTAAACAAAAAATACAATTTATAATCAAACAAAATTTTTTATGTCGCGTGTAAAACATTCCAATTCTTTAAAACAAAACAGTCCAATTTTAAGGTAACGAAGAGGAATTAAAGACAATTGTGCCGCTCGAAAGATCCACGTTACATAACCGTAGGATCAATGAGTTTTTAAGAAGGCATTCAACGTTGGTCAGGTCATCAATATAAAGGCCTCCTTTGTATTCCATTAATGCTGGCTAATCATCTGCCACCGTCATTTGTCGCATGATTAGTGTCTAGTTGCTTCCTTTTGGAAGTACGCGTACTAAATAATATAAAAACTTATAATAGAACAAGCAATGTAGACGTGAGGATTTCATTATGTAAGTAAGTAACTAAAAGGTGACATTTAACTAACATGTAGATGTAGTGCGCTAGACTAGAACAAAGCAAATGTGTTGCTAAGCTAACTTACCGCATAACGGAACTGCGCGTTGTATTCCCTGTTGTTAGCTTTGATTCTCCGTTCATTCTCTAAAACAAGAAATAAACATGTTTAATTACTTCTATTAATTCAATCAGCATAGAGAAGAATTACAGTTTCTTTCATTATCTACAAAATATTACTGGACGAAATTCATATTATCTATTTCAGGGATCTGTCCTCTAAGGCTTTTTATTGTAAAGAAAAAAAAAACTCTTTTTTTCTTTCAAAAGGTCAATATTATGTATTCTGAAAGGTCGGAAAGCTGACTTAACATTTAGTGCTAAACTATGCCGAACAGTACCACCACATTAGGGACGAAAGAATGCGTCATATTAAAATCTCGCTCTTCAACTACGTTATATGTAGGGAATTCGATCCCGGTCTTTATTTCTGATCCCGGGATTTCGGGATTACACTTAGTCAATCCCAGGATCCCGGAAATATTTCGGGATTGAAAATTAAAAATATATAAATCTTACAAAAATCGGCTCTATAATCAACAAATGAAAATAGACAAAAATAAACATAATTAAGATTTTGTCAGAAATCGACGTACTTAATCAAAATTTTAACAAAACGAACACATTTTACTTTAATACACACCTAGCTAATCTAATCACTAACTAATCAAAGTTAGAGTCAAATTAAGTCAGTCAGAGTCAAACTAACCAGACTTTAAGTCTGGTTAGTTTGAAAAACTGATTTAAAATAATATTCATGAGTCACAAAACGTCTCATTTCAAAACTAATCTAGAAGAACGTTCATACATTTTTGTTCAGTAGCAGTAACACTGAAGTATATCACCACATAACCCAGTGAGAGTTGCTTGTCTATCATTTTAGTTCAAAATAAAAAAAGTTTTATTCCAAGAAACCATCGCAAACTCGCTGGGTTAATTTGTGTTGCTTGCTTGGAATGCTGCTTGAATAAAATAAAGGGTTTTCTTGTATTTTATATTAAAAGTTATAGGCGTGCAATTATATTGATAGCACTGGCACTGAGCGTTTAGCTTCACGTACTATATTTTTCAACTTTTTTAAAATTAATTAACCAATCCCGAAAATCCCAGGATTATGAAAACTCAATACCGAAATTTTCGGGATTGAAAAACGGTCGATATCACGGGATCCCGGTTTCTCGGGATCCCGGGATCGAATCCTCTAGTTATATGTGATAAAGCGCAGTTATTTGATTTCCATAATCTAGCTTTGTTCAAAATTAGTCACCATGTCCGCCGCCTATAAAAATAAATCTACCATGCAAAGATTGACTATACAAGACGAGAGCCTTATTGGTAGAAAAAGGCAACTTTTTTTGTATCATTGAAGAAACATCAGCAGCACACATAAGCGTTTGATCGTCTTTTGTTATTTTAATGATCTTTTTAAATACTATAAGCTAATGATATTTTTTTTATCTATAAATCACGTGTGTAGTCTAGTCATTAGCATTGTTGTTCTTATTTTTATAAAAGCTAGTACGTCTGTGCCTTAGCTTAGCTTAGCTACATACATTTCATAATTAGCCATATTATTTTCTCAGAAATCAAGTCATATTTCAGAAAACTGACATTGTGAATGTTAATTACGACGTAATTATTGTAACATAAAAATTAATCCAGCTTCCCTCGCAACCAGCTTATCTCAAATATTATAATCTTAACTCTAATTCTTAATGCACACGGAGAAACCCGCGAGGAACTAATGTGTTCCATATATGGACATACACGAATAAGTATTCCATTACGAATTACGGCACGTAACGTAGCACTTGAAAGTGATCATCGTAAAATAAAATGCATCTCGACTTCCCCGATAATAAGCCTCTGATTGAATGCACAGACGGATACATTGAAGTAAAACGTGCCGACTGCTTCATTCCGAAGATCATAATCCTGTATTTCGTTTTTTTTTCTGTAGAAAGCGAAACCTGTACGCAATAAAACTATCTCATACGTCATCGAAACTTCTCTGAATTCGTATAAGGGCCAAATCGGCAAAAATAACGAGGAGTGTTTATGATAATAAACGACCTCTGTTTATCCTGATGGAGGAAAGTCACGACCTTCTGTATTAACGTCTACCTAAAGATAACTTTCTCGTAAATGATTTTCCCAAGGAATTCCCCTATATTCGCTTACATCTATACAGGGTCATTTTGAACTTACCATCCAAATTTTAAGGATGTGCAGTCCATAAAAGTAAACAACTTTCTTTAAGAAACATGTGTCAAATTTCGCCACAAAATTTTGGTCATCCCATACCAAATTGATCACATGATCTTTCTGATTTGTATGGAAAGTCGATTTTTATTTTACATATTTGACCATGTGTTCCTTGGAGAAAGTTGTTCAGTTGCATGGACTGAACACATCCTAAAAATTTGGATGGTATGTTCAAAATGACCCGATATAAGGAAGCTAAATGATGTGATGATACTGAAACAGATGCAACACAACTTTTGCCACGGATGACAGGTCGAATAAAGAAAAAAAATCATTTTTCGACGAGTGTATGTTCCTTGGAGAATGTTGTCCAGTTTTAGCAACACTATCACCTGTTTCAATATCATCTCATCATTTGGTACCACCTTAATAATTGCGCATTGTAGTAGGCTTCGTTCATCAATTAAAACACTATTGTCTGTTATCGATGAATGAATTACAACACGAAGGATAAAGGACATAAATTTTCCACGACGCTATTGAGTAACATTTCCTATTGTGATTACGTACCTGAATGAATGCGTTTATCAAGTTTGTATCAGTCATGCAATGCTTTTCTGTTTAATGGCTAAGTTTTATCAGTCACAAGTTTGTCGTCAGGTAACAAATTTAATATGTAAGAGTAACATTCAACCCAATTTTACATAATAAACTTGTACTATGATGTATTCTGTGATATTAATGTAATTTCTGGTCGAAGTTACCATTTCGATTCAATCTATTGTCGATGGATAATCATTGAAAGATTGCCAAAGAGAGGAAAGGAAATATCAATCCAAAGCTCGTTTGAAATAAGTTATTAGTAATTCTTTTACTTTGTCAATACTTTTTTCTGTCTTGCCTAATTTGGTCCCTACTGCACCAATTTTTCAATAGATTTTCGTTAAAAACGTTACGTCATAATCACGTTTACGTTCAATCAATAACGTTTAAAAAAATGTTAATGTTGTAACATATGAACACTAAATAAATACTTAACGAATTTAATACATTAACATTATAAAATATAATAAACGATGACTCGGGCACGTAATGCTTTAATTTCTTTACCAGGTTTTAATCTGGGGTGTCAATGTCATTGTAAATTTTTGTTAATTTTTTTTTGTATCTATTGTTAATACATTTAAGTAACAAAAAAAATATTAAACAAGCCTGGATCAAGGCGAGACTATCCAATCATATTCTGAATACACTCGTAGTGCAAAGAAATACGCAGTTCTTTGTGTAGTTATCCACAAATTCGCCGGTAGAGGCAGTTAATAAGGATATGAGTTCCGACTCCGCCGGGCGCCTTGGGGACGCCGATCGATCTCCGGTTTACGAGAGCGGCTTTACACTTCCATAGACTCGTTCTATACCAAATAGACGGAATTGTTTCATACAATAGAATGGCGTTAATGTCATTCTACATTTCGTACTTTGTGTTAAGTGGTGATCCGTGTAGTATTTTAAATTTTATATTTCTATTTGGAAGTAATAATACTAACATCTACTGTGGTAATATACTGACGTTAATGTTTCTGTGTACGTTAAAATACGTACGTTGGTCAACATCATGCATTACAATTTCTGCTGTGGTGTGCAGGAAATAGTAACAATTAGCCCAAAATAATTAAAGTCATGTCAGTCGTCCGTCACATCAGTGTCATATCGCTTTTCAGAGTTAACAGGACCTAGGTACAATTTTAACAAGATAAAACTGATGCGCTGGTTACCTATATCTTTGAAGTAACGATGGACATTACCTATGTACGTAAATACTTACAGGTGTCAGTAAAACATTCGTTCCGTGCTAGTGCTAATGAGATTACAACAACGAGTTATTTAGACGGAATAAGAATACTGCTGCTTCTATTTTCTAGGCTAAAAGCAAAATGGAATTGAATATATTATTTTTATTAGCTTTAATTGAATTTATTGAATAACATGGGCGGGTAATCAATAACAACAGCGCGGGGCCATAAGCGATTCGCGAATGCTGAAGCGAGCGCCGTCTAGTCGCGGACGTTGACCGCGCGGGGGCGCGCCGACTCCGACCTTGCCCAAATATGATGCATATGCTCCTCAGAATACTCCATTGAGGTCTGTTACCGTTTTGACCGGCTCATCAAGCAACATACGCTCTCTTTCATCTACAATATTTCTAGGCCGGTAGCATACGACGAGCGAGGAGCGGTGGGTGACTAAGCGTCTGCATCATTCATTCTGTCTGCGAGACACAAAACAATGACGCAAACATCACATTCGGCGCGGTTAGAGAATCCATAATTGAGTTCTTTAACATCGTAGGAAAGGTTGCGAAGAATCAATATGTACAGACCGCACGAAACAAAGGTGCGGAAGCGATGATTATGCCTGGTGCTGGCGCGGCGGTGCGGTTGGGCGGGTTCGCGTCGGACCAGCTTGCCGAGCAGCTCGAGGAGCGAGAGACGCAGGGGGCGCGGCGGCGGCCTGGCCTCGCCGGTCTCGGCGCCCAGCACCTCGAGCTCCACCGCCTCGGAGCGGGCGCACATCCGCGCCGCTACCGCCGCCGCCCCATGCCGCGCGCCGCCTCGCAAGGCCACGCTGGGACTCCGCTGCGAGCACCGCACACGCGACACGCGCCCGCACGCGCGCTCCGACCCGCACCGGGGCCGATACTCGTGTGCCGCACACTAGCGCCGTCTGACGTGCGCGCGCACTAACCAATATTTACTACGGTGTTGCCCTAGTGAAATAAAGTTACTACTGAAAATATATAGCCTGAAAATCGTTTTCCATTCGAATAGTAAGTAGCAACAGATGTAAACTTCTTTCCATTTTCGGGAAGCGATCAGTCAATGTCAGCAATATTTTAAACTTTGGAATAGGATCAACTTGATATTGAATGACTTGACTGTTAATGAATTCTTGAATACCCCAACCATTAGGTTAATAAATAGGTGGTTGTTGGTGTTGAGTCCCTATCACTTTTGCTATTCGATTACAACAGTTTTTATTATATCTATCGGATTTTCAGCAATCCTAAAATCGATATGATGGTAGGGAATACTTCAGTTTAGTTAGTCACAGAATCACAGATTAAATAAGTTAGATAAGTTGAATTAACGGCACAGATGTCTAAAGTGGTAAGTGAACCCACGGTCACAGTTTCTAATTTATATATATTTATAAAGCATTTTATTTAGATACCCAAAACAATATTTTTTTCTGTATCCGTGTTATGACTAAGCAAATTACTTATTTCTGTATCTCCAAAATTCAAAATAATTTGTATGACTACTACGGCCAAACACTTCCTCATAAGATTCTTAAAGTTAAGGTCATCTTATTTACAAATTGATTCTACAGAAACACTTGCAGCTCGCAGCTTTCTTAAATATAAGGAGACCTCAGCCAAAGATTTTATCTAAGAAGCAAGAAAAAAGCAAAACCTCTTTAAAAACGCCTGTAAAAGCCAAAAGCCTTAAAAAGGCTCTAAAACCCAAGAAATAATGATTAAATCGATTAATTGAAAGTAGTAGAGTATTCTTCAAAATCCAAGGTAAATGACAACCATAAAGTATCTTCTTTCAAACAGAAAAAAAAATCTCTAAAACGGTTCATAAACAAAAAATTTACGGTTGTTCAACAGTCTAAATTCATATAAAATGGTAAAAAGACGACAGTATTTTCAGGATCTCCTGATAACTGTTGAAATGATTTCAAAATTTCAAATATTTTTACTAACCTGAGAACAACCTGTAAAATAGATAAGTATAGATAATTGTACAAAAATATATTAACAATCGCATTGTTAAATTAAGTACTTACCTATTTTTTTACGACTATGTTGATTGGAATATGTCCACTTTTTTGAATGTCTACTAAGTACACTAAAGGACATCATCCATTTTGGTCCAAAATATGAAAGTGCCGGCCAAAAAGCAAAAGTGCTTTATTCTGATAGATTTTGTCCATCTTAGCATTTTTTATTATGGCACCGAATTTGTAGCACCGCTACACTTGGTTTTAAATAAGTTCAAAAAGTCTGACTTTTCATACATTTTGGCACAAATATAAAAAAGTCGGCCAAAAAGCAAATTCTGATAGATTTTGTCCGCCTAAGCGTTTCTTATTATGGCATCAAAGCTGTAGCACCGCTGTAACTGATTTTAATTGAGTTCAAAAGTCTGTCTTTTCATACATTTTGACACAAATGTGAAGCGGTGCTACCGCTTCGGTGCCATAATAAAAAATGCTTAGGTGGACAAAATCTATCAGAATAAAGCGCTTTTGTCTTTTGGCCGGCACTTTCATATTTGGGCCAAAAATGTATGAAACATGGATGATGTCCTTTTTTCTTTAAATATTGTTGATCAAATCTATCATCAACCCATTTAAAGATAAAGGCGTATTTCAAAATAAAATTACACAAGTTTTTGCTAAGACAAGCAAACAACTTTCGTCGAAGAGTTTGCGTAATTTTGATGATACAGCCTTCTGTATGGCTTTGTAAATCTACCAAAACCATATCAATGTATCAATCGAATAATCCACTATAATTCAATTTATTTATTTTTGCACAAACCAAGCAAGTTTTAACTGTATTGAAAAAAATTACTCGATTTAAGTAAGTAATAATTTATTATTGGCTGTCTCACAACAATTAGCTGTGTTTTGTTTCCATTGTTTCAATGATTTAAATCAATTATTTTTTTACTTGCAACCGAATCAGCCAAAAAGTATCAGTGTCAAAGGATTTCCGGCATAAACTACGCTATTACGGTATTAATCACAAAACTCGGAATAAAACCATTTCAGGATTTCAGGTTGATAAAAATTAAATTATATATCGTATTTTTCAGTAGTTTTTTGTTGAGGCGAGGAGTTTCAAACTTAATTTTACGTAATGTGCTGCAGTTCTAACACAAACGGGTTAATTTTGAAATCTTGTGTTGTAATTCAGATAAAACCGAGTGAAACTACTATTATTTGTATTCTGTGGTAAAACTTAAATATACGACGGGCACCGAAGTCCGAACTTTTGTTAAATAATTGTTTTTAATGACTTTAAGAAGTACTCATTCATATGCTGATTTTTGTTAATTTTATTAAATTAATAAGTAATTAAAAAAATATGTATTGTGTTTTTTACTTAATAATAGCTAACATCTAATTAAAAAAGATATGAATATAAAAAACTAATTTAAATAAATCCGATTTTTATCAACTATACTTTCAGAAATTCAGAATCCAAAGAGATAAAATTATATATATTATCTTATTCAACACTAGGCTATACAAACACCAATGGGAATCGTTAGATTGTTTTAGTCACAGAAAAGATATCACTTTTAGAAGCATTATGTTACTCAACATCAGTTATTGTTTACCTCTTGAATAAACATTCCAATTTTAATATTCAAATCCGAAATCAATGTATTGATTCAAAGCTTAATAAAGCTAGGTGGTACTACTTTACATAATTCGGTCTGATTCAAAGTTATTTCATGATTAACCTTTTAAAAACATACAAATCACACACAATACACTGTGTTAACTGAATAGTACTGCATTATGTATTTCCAAGTGTGACAGTGGAGTCCGTGATTATAAAGTCTATTAATTAATTAAAAACATACATGGGGCTAAGGTTATTAAAATAAGTAAGGAGCAATTCAAGTAGCAAGGTCGTCATGTGGAGGTAGGGTTGTCAGTTGCCCACAAAATCTGGGAAAGTCCCGAAAGAGTCAACACGACACGAGCGACGACTAAAAGCTAAGTCAAGCTTGCATGTCATGATGGGGACGGGCTATAAAGTTATCAAGTTTGTAATAGTAAGTTGATTTTGATTGACCTACAAACAAACAGCTTTTATTAAGAAAAAAGATATTGTAAAAAAATCGATATTGTAACATTGCACTACACCTCAACTCTACCTGTCCGCCACACCGAAACACATTTGGATTGATACAAACTATCGTTACTACTGTTTTATACACATATAAAACAGTAGTAACGATAGTTTGTATTAATCCAGCAACCCTATGTGGTAGTACTTGTCAGATTGTAGCACATCTAACCTTGAGGACAGGTGTCCCTAAGACATTCGGCATTGGGGACATCACTCACCTTGGCCATGTGTTCTCGCCGAGGATTTTCCCATGTCGGCCGCACCATCGACGCACATATACACTCACACTAGAGCGCGACACTTAACACTAACACTGTGCGTACTTATACTTAAGAGGTCGGTATAAAAGAGGCGTATAAAAGTTAAACTTTATATTATAGAAGGACACTTGAGGGTCGGTATGGGTCTCCTACGGGGCAGCTGATGGTAAGGCGGTGTCGAAGCAGGCGGAGGGCCGCGCGGCGCGATCGGCATCCTGCGTAACCAATCTGCACTTCGCCTTCCTGTAACAAAAAAAAATAGCCAATCAACACTTGTTCCCATTTCCCACTCATCTTTCAACAAACAATCCCATTTTGTACTAATAAGTCATTAAAATAACGTTCAAAACAATTACAAAACGAAAGTGGGTTAATGACGTCACGCCAAATTCTCATTTCTCTTCATTTAAACGTAACAGTGGTGGAACCATTTCACATTAAGTAATGTGAACAAGTTTAACGCTACATTAGTATTCAATTACGAACCTACAATTTGGAAGACTGAATCAGTTTGTCCGTTCAATTATGTCACAACGACTGTACCGTGTAACCAACTCACGCTTACTTACCCAACCGTGACTTTGTATGGATGAAATACCTGCTACCTTCATAGATTTTCATAATGACGATCGATTAAAGATTTTTAGCAAGATGATTCAAAAGAGGAGCTCAAGGTCCATCTACAGTTTTCGTGAACTAGATTCATTATTTTGCACATGTTTGAACCCAATGCCAAACCATGAACTAGTCTGAATAGTGATACTTATGTATGATGTGATGTCAATGCCACTCGTAGACACGTACGGTCGAGCGAGAGAGAGGTCTTTTTCGGCCTAGAAACAACGGCCGTCAAGCACTGCTCCTAATCAGCCAATTAAACTCGATTGGGTGAATTGAGATGCGCAGCCTGATATAGTGGTCACGTGGCCAATCTCATGAACGATAAAAATACGCTTCAAACGGATTTAATGAGCTTATTAACAAACCATATCTGGATCTGCAGTGATCCAATAAGACTTTTAGCCCTTGATCAAATCAAATGACGATAAGAAATGAAACTTATTCGGAAACTCATTTAAAGCGTATTAAACTTTGCTCATTATGATTCAATTAATGATATGTCATATGC
This sequence comes from Agriphila geniculea, assembly GCA_943789525.1. NCBI lineage: Eukaryota > Metazoa > Arthropoda > Insecta > Lepidoptera > Crambidae > Agriphila > Agriphila geniculea. The sequence goes on along the minus strand of OX038887.1, from coordinate 14,611,142 downwards.
GAGGATAGGCTGATGACGTATCGTAAACAAATCATCATGGGTTGGGCTTGGGATTCATAGACATTTTGGTAATTTTTAGGGTTCCGTACCCAAAGGGTAAAAACGGGACCCTATTACTAAGCCTTTGCTGTCCGTCTGTGTCTGTCTGTCACCAGGCTGTACCTCAAAAACCGTGATAGCTAGACAGTTGAAATTTTCACAGATGATGTATTTCTGTTGCCGCTATAACAACAAATACTAAAAATATAATAAAATAAATATTTAAGGGGGGCTCCCATACAACAAACGTGATTTTTTTTTGCCGTTTTTTGCTTTATATTAATAACGACAACAGATAGACAGTTGAAATTTTCACAGATGATGTATTTCTATTGAAGCTGTAATAATAAATACTAAAAACAAAATAAAATAAATATTTAAGGGGGGCTCCCATACAACAAACGTGTTTTTTTGCCGTTTTTGGTACGGAACCCTTCGTGCGCGAGTCCGACTCGCACTTGGCCGGTTTTTTTCATTATATTTCAGTTTTATAAATTATTGAAAGTAAGTCCTTTAAAAGATGTGGCATACGAACGTACTGTAAAATTGCAGGCAGAATGTTTTGCCCAGCCTGATATTAATAAGAATACCTACTATATTTAGAGATCTTGGTGAGTTTTACTTAATTACAAGATTATGTCCAAACCGGTATCCGATTCGATAACATCAGGTTTATTTTTCGTTTATTTATACTAATAGCACCAATATTCAAGGGTTAGAAAACCTATCATGTGTTAGATTGAGCGCACGTTTCTAGCAAAACAAATAAACGAATTAAGATAACAATGAAAACCTTGTTCATCAGGTACTATGCTCAGCCCACATTTAAAATAATTTGATGGCAATACTTTTTGACCTCCCATATTGAGCAATAAACTCGTTTTGACTTTAAGTGACCTACAAACTACAAGGACGTGGTCGAGTCTCGCAGAACCACATCAGCGCGTGTCAACTCTCTGCTTATTTATTTTTACAAGGAAAATCACTCTCCTTACTAACTCCAGCGATGTCTGTTTTCATCGCATGACTCCAACTGTATATGGCAAGTGTTGTGCTGTAATATTCCAGCGGCCCAATAACTAAAACGACCAACGAACGAACCAAATCGTTACTGTTACAGTTTCGTATAGAGAAATATTCGCTTAAGTTTTGGTAAAATTATTGGAAATATAGAGCTAGGTACTTTCGTGCTAAGAGCAACGAAGAGTTCTGAAAAAAAGCAACCAACCCTTAACAGCAAATTAATATTTGAAGAAAGAAAAAGTCAATGACCTTATTCTCTAAGCTGACGCTTCTTGTTCTTCTCTGATGATGGAACACATTATATTTTTTCTTTACATAATTATATAAGCTTGCCGTTTATCGAAAACGATCAAAAGATTTTGTAGCGTTAAATAAACAAGGTATGTTTGTTTACCAAAGTAATGTGTACCCTTTTCTATATAAAATAGAAAAAGTATGGCTTACAGGTGTATCTACTGTATCACTTAATTCATTTGCATTAAGCCTAAGCAATCGACCATGATCTACTAAAATAGAGTTAAAATGAGGTTACTTCAGAAAAGGTTTATTAGAAACGTATTTTAACTGATATCACATTCAGACAGTTTTTATGTAATTTTCGAACCCATTTACTTCAAAAGATTGTGGCCCGTTAGTTCTAGGAAAATGGACAACCTTTCCTCAACACTATTCATATTCTGAAGTTCCGCTATATGTTTTTGACACTGGAACATGTTCGACAAGTTACACTGGTCAGCATTCTTCCACTATAATTTAGATTTCAAGAGAATTTTTCTGCATAACTGACTGAACTTTCAACACAAACTAATTACGTGTTTATTGTTCGCCATGCAAAGAAATCATATCCCGTTGATTTCATCCGCATATTTTGCTCGTAAGTAAGAAATATTTTTTTAAGTACCACATTCTTGATTTCTTTATGGAATATAAAGCAATAGGTCAAATGCGTCAAAAAAGTAGTAGCTTTAGCTGATCGTTTGATTTATTGGACGTAGTTCTTAGTTCGATCCTCATCAGTGGTAATTACTTAGAATAATAAGGCCTAGAAGGCGTGTCCGCGTATGCAAAGTGAGGCAACTTATACCAAGCCAGAATGGCTTAGTTTTCAAATTTATATCCTTCATACGTTAACTAATCGTAACTGAAACCCAATAATATAGTAATTAGTCTTATAAATGTGGGAAAACTTAAACTGTTTTGTACTTAATCGGTTTAATTAGGTAATAATGTAGAATAACAATCTGAAAACGGAGCCATTTTGGCTGTTTTAGTTGCCTCACTTTTGACAGTGCGCTTTGTAAAGAACTATCGTTCTAGATGTTATTATTCTAAGGGTAATTACTTAAATTAATTATGCATCATAACCACTAAGCAGCAACGCTTATTCTCGTCGCACAAAACTTAACAGCCATGAGATAAGGAATCCTAGGGGATTACGTTTCAAGGAAAAATACCGCAAAATACTCTCGATACTTCAAAGTATGTATATAAGGTGGTACCAAATGATCTGATGATACTTAAACAGGTGATAGTGTTGCTTAAACTGAATAACTGTTTCCAAGGAACATAGGTCGAAAAACTTAAAAAAAAATTTCATACTCCCGTACAAAATCAGTCAGCTGACCGACTTACTATGGAAAGGCAAAAAGAAAATTCGTTTTTCGACCTATGTCCAATGGAGAAAGTTGTTCAGTTTAAGCAACACTATCACCTTTTTAAGTATCATTAGATAATTTGGTAGCACCTAATATGATATGACACATATTATCGTTTCCATACTGAAACAGCCCTCACTGATTATTTGTTATGTTTTGGCTATAAACCTAGACACAACACAATACATAAATGCTTCCACGAAGTCCATAAATATGATTACATTACGTAGCGCGGTTGACCCAGTTTTTGTAGGGGGAACTTGGTTTGCGAGACCTTTATAATCAATGCCAAATTAAATGCTTGATGAAATGTTAGATATGTAGCAGTGGCGAAGGGTCCATACAAGCCGATTCCCATCGGCTTACCTTTTGGAAATCCCACCCCACTGATCCACTATGCAGATCACTACATTTTTCATCATTTTTGTAGAGCGGCTTACCTTCGCCATAATTTCACCCCTCGCCACTGATACGTAGATAAGTTTGTGTTTATTATTATGACTTTGTACTTTACAAATAACAACAATCCGCTCGCAGACCACAGAAATAATACAAACGGCTGAATAATTTCGTTAACATTTTCCTTCAATTGAACCAATTAAGAGACTAGTTAGTGTTAGTACGCTGCCCGTGTCTTAAAATGTATGCAAGATAACTTGTAAGTCAATAATAGCCGTAATGGGCGAGCCAATACAAATAATTTGTTCCTGTGGTACTCAAGTCCAGGCAAGGCAAATGGTATGATGTCATCGCGACACACGCTACTACCACCACCTACCACGAAGCCTGCGACAGACTATATACTCGCGATTTCATAGCGATGGCCATCAAAAAATAGACTCATTGAACAAGTGACTCAACAAAACTACACCAAGATGAAATCATTTACGCTTTTAATCGTTCTTGAAGGTGTAGCACATCATCAAATTTAGATCATTTTACAAAATTACGCCCGCGGTTATAAGAACTTCTTCCTATGTTTTGTCTCTCTCCCTACAGTAACATTAATAAAGTTATGTAAATAATCTGCTCACTGCTGCCAATGAGAGTCAAGATGGCTGGTGTATCATGGCGAATTGAACTGTCTCATATACCAAAAAAATGTACCTAAAATGTACTATTTAGTACCTGGATCTAATAAGTACCTAAACTAGAACGAAGTTATAGCGAAATCAAAGGTACACCCGCCATCTTGATGTCAATATGGCGGGTGTATCTTAATAAGTCAATATTAAACCATTATACATAAAATATAACTTCATCAAAAAAATGTACCTAAAAAGTACCTCAAGGCAAAAAATTCACATGCTCGATTAATTAAGTAGTTTCTGAATGAGAGTCAAAATGACGTGTATCATGGCGAATTGAAATGTCTCATATACCAAAAAAATGTACCTAAAATGTACTATTTAGTACCTGGATCAAAAAAATAAGTACCTAAACTAGAACGAAGTTATAGCGAAATTAAAGGTACACCCGCCAGCTTGATGTCAATATGGCGGGTGTATCTTAATAAATCAATATTGAACCATCATACATAAAATATAACTTCATCAAAAAAATGTACCTAAAAAGTACCTCAAGGCAAAAAATACACATGCTCGATTAATTGAGTAGTTTCTGAGAAATCAAACAACAGTTTTTTTTGTGAACGACAAGATGGCGGGACCCCTTATGGTTTTTGAAGTATTTCATGGCTAGAATTTAGTGCCTTTCATATTTTGGTAACTACTATTTAGTACTATTCGTTTGGAACTATTTAGTAGAGATGCGCCAAATGCAGGTTTAACCGAATACGAATGTTTGGCCGAATATTCGGTCCAAATTGTACCGAACCGAATATTCGGCCGAATCATTCGGTTCAATTCTACGCAGTAAACAGGTTTGTACACGTGTCGGGCGGCGTTTGGCACAGCACAGCCCCTTCTCTGCCCGCGTGCAACCCGCGCGCCGCGGCCCCTCGCGCTAGCACGGCTCGCTCAGTCAATACAGGGTGGATTTTTGAGACGGTACATAAAGGGCAGGTACCTTAACCATTATCGTTACTGGAAAACGTTCCTGAGAGACCTTCCATAACTTTTTGAGATATTCTGAACTGCATTCACAGATTTTGGAAAAAAGTTACCGTTAGCAAAAAATGCTAAAATACAAAAAAAAATCAATCGATCGTATTTCATGTGGGGATCAAAAGGTTATATGGGATCATTTAAGGTATGAGTACTAGAAACGACGGAAATCGCCAAAAACTTTTCCCATACATTTTGTACAGAAAAACTATAAATCAACTCGAAATATTTTTTAATGCTAAACGATCTTTTTTCTTAATGTGATCAATATGCTCTTTAAGGCCAATTGAAATTTGAGTTAAGAAACTACACTAGGTACCTAAGTCACAACACCGGCTTCACACGCAGGCACAGTCTTTTACATTAGATCAAAAAAGTGGTTTCTGTACTCAAATTTCAGTTGGTCTTAAAGAGTATTTTGAATTTTTGATAACAGTAAGAAATAAAATCGTTTAGCAATAAAAAATATTTCGACTTTATTTATCGTTTTTCCTTACAAAATGTATGGGAAAAGTTTTTGGTGATTTCTGTCGTTTCTAGTACTCATGCCTTAAATGGTCCCATAGAGTCTTTTGATCCACACATGAAATAGGATTAATTGGCACTGATTGGCATAAAAAAATTTTTTTGGTATTTTAGCATTTTTTTTTGCTAACGGTGAAAAATCTGTGAATGCAGTTCGGAATATCTCAAAAAGTTATGGAAGGTCTCTCAGGAACGTTTTCCTGTAACTATAATGGTTAAGGTACCTGTCCTCAATGTACCGTCTCAAAAATCCACCCTGTATACCGCTCTTTCGGTTACAAATTGCAGTTCGGAACTGCATACTCTGAAATGTATTATAACGTTGAGGAATGTTTATGAAGAATAAAGATGAGGCATACATTAACTTTTATTAAAAAACTTAATTTGATTATACATTTTAATACTGGTGTTGGTTCCTAAAGATAAAAGTTTTTATATTCTAAAAAAAATTGGTATGTTTAAGCGCCTAAAAACTAGGGGTGTACGTTACGATTTTTTAAATATCTATCATAAATTTTGAAATATTTTCAATTTCCTGATTTCATACAAAACAAAAAAGGGCCAACATTTTCAAATCTACAATAATATTTAAAAAATCAAAACATACAGTCCTAGTTTTTAATGTATTTTAAAAACATACCGAAAATTCAATGCTATAGGTTAAGGTTTAGAGGGTGAGAAACGTTATCGCCGTTTTTATGAAGATCGTTTGCTAGACAATCCTCTTAATCTTTTTTTATTTTGATAATAAATAATTGGTAGCATTGGTACATCAAAATTCAACACCGTAACCTTCTAACGGCAGACACACAATAGCTGAACCAGGATGGTAGATAGAGACTAAAACACTACATTTTTTACATTCTCTTTGATAGAGACCATCAAACTAAACCAACTACTACATCAATATTCGGTAATTATTCGGCAAATCAACCAAATATTCGGCCGAATACGAACATGAAAAAATATGCCGAATGTGCCGAATACGAATATTCGGCCGAACATTCGGCGCATCTCTACTATTTAGTACAATTTATTTGGTACCATATAGTACAAAATATTTGGTACCATATAGTACAATTCGTTTGTAACTAATTAGTACCATTCATTAGGTACTATTTAGTACAATTTATTTGGTATTATATAGTACAATTTATTTGGTACCATATAGTACCATTCGTTTGTTACTATTCAGAACCATTCATTAGTAGTACAAATTATTTGGTACCATATAGTACAATTTATTTAGTACCATATAGTACCATCCATTTGTTTATATTAAGTAACATTCATTAGGTACCATTTAGTACAATTTAACTTGTTGTCCTTTATCTTTTAAACATTTGGACCCATTTTTATCAACACATTGATTTTGATCGCGTGTTATCATCAAAAATTGGGACAAAACTGACGGATCGTCGGGACGCGAGACAATATCATCGAAATCGGGACTATCCTGGCGAAATCGGGACGGGTGGCAACCTTATTCCAAATCGACACCACCTAATCCTTGAGTTTATTTTTGCCGATGCACTTCAAATTTTTTGCACTGAGCATGATTATTAGATAATAATCATGCTCAGTGAACATATTTTACCTAAATAAATGTTTAAAGAAGATTCTTTAAAAATTTATTTAGGTAAAAAGCAAAGATCGACTAGACATAATGCAAAACTTACGAATATTTTGTGTAAAGAAATAATTTTCATTTTACACTGGGGCTGCATTAAGTTATCGATATTTTTTGTCGATTGTTTACCACTATGTAATCTATTTAAACGAGATAAATGTTAAATAAGTGATTTTAAATATATTCTGATATATTTTTTAATAGTCATACTTCACTCCACCCATGCAAAATTCCATCCAATCCTATTATAACTCTATTAATACTATTACTGTTATGTACTAATTTATACTACCAAAACCATAAGGGGTCCCGCCATCTTGTCGTTCACAAAAAAAACTGTTGTTTGATTTCTCAGAAACTACTCAATTAATCGAGCATGTGTATTTTTTGCCTTGAGGTACTTTTTAGGTACATTTTTTTGATGAAGTTATATTTTATGTATGATGGTTCAATATTGATTTATTAAGATACACCCGCCATATTGACATCAAGATGGCGGGTGTACCTTTAATTTCGCTATAACTTCGTTCTAGTTTAGGTACTTATTTTTTTGATCCAGGTACTAAATAGTACATTTTAGGTACATTTTTTTGGTATATGAGACATTTCAATTCACCATGATACACGTCATTTTGACTCTCATTCAGAAACTACTTAATTAATCGAGCATGTGAATTTTTTGCCTTGAGGTACTTTTTAGGTAAATTTTTTTGATGAAGTTATATTTTATGTATAATGGTTCAATATTGACTTATTAAGATACACCCGCCATATTGACATCAAGATGGCGGGTGTACCTTTGATTTCGCTATAACTTCGTTCTAGTTTAGGTACTTATTTTTTAGATCCAGGTACTAAATAGTACATTTTAGGTACATTTTTTTGGTATATGAGACAGTTCAATTCGCCATGATACACCAGCCATCTTGACTCTCATCTGCTGCCATTATACCTTACTGCCTCAATAAAAATTAGGTCACGAACATAATCATATATCGCCATAATCATCAAACCTGTCACATTGTATTTTCCGTTGTTCCGTAAAAAAGTTAACAATTAGACCATAAGTCGATCAAGCGCTATTGAAAGATTGTTATTATTTACTACAGTAGATAGCTACTTATTTACTTTTATTTATATATGTTACCGGCAATGTGTATAGTCCGGCATTGTATACAATGCCTAGGCATTGTATACAATGCCTGAAACGATCAGGCAATGTATGAAATATAATTCATTCTATACTTTGCCTAGGCATTGTATACAATGCCTGCTGGTCCACCGGCAATGTGTAAAATAAGTATATTTCGTATGTCTGTTATAAAAAAAAACCTCGAAATTTAAGGATCTCGCTCCACTGCGCTTCGCGCTCGCCTTAAATTTCTAACCTATACGCGGGACCTACAGGAGTGAAGCAGGTTCGATTACAAACTCAAATTTCTGTTGTCTGTTATAAACAGATAAAGCAAGATGATAAGAAGAAAACTCTGAGTAGTGAAATGAAACTAAGCAACTAATTAATGGATGTGCAACCAAAAGAGAAAATAAAATGTACATGTGTGACCTTCAATTGTAAGTCTGTTAAACGGTCTATTGACTGTGTGAGAAACTTATGTAAGTCAGCGGACATCGTAGCACTGCAGGAGACGTGGCTGCTCCCACATGACATACCTATACTTGGCACTATAGATCCAGAATTTGCCTACACGGGGACATCGGCGGTGGACATCTCTGACGGTGTACTCAGAGGTCGACCTTTCGGCGGCGTCGCGCTATTGTGGCGGAAAGCGATGTTTAGTGAAGTGTCAGTGATAAATTGTAGCAATCCGCGTATCGTCGCGATAAAGGCCACCTTAAGTGACCGCGATATTTTGGTGTTTAGTATCTACATGCCGACGGACAAAACTGAAAATCTACCAGATTTTACGGACTGCTTTAGCGAGGTATGTTCTATAGTTGACAGTAACTCCGTAGCTGCAACCTATATTTTAGGAGATTTTAATGCGCATCCTGGCGAGTTGTTTGGGTCTGAATTAAATAGCTTATGTCATGATCAACAATGGACTTGTGCTGATCTCGATTGGCTGGGCCCTGATTCAAATAATTATACATATATAAGTGACGTGCACGGTTGCACTAGATGGCTCGATCATTGTGTGGTTAGTCAATCGGCGTGGCAAACAATAACTAATGTTTTTATAAAATATGATACGTTTTGGTCAGACCATTTGCCACTTATTGTTGAATGTGAGTTAAACCTGATTATACGTAAATTCAATTTAAATTCAAGTAATGTTAACACAAATAAAAATAAAATATATTGGGGTCAGCGTACCGATGACCAGAAATTAAAATATACAAATTATTGTAATAGTAAATTGAGATTAATTGACTTTCCGGATGAATTTAGAAAATGTAGTTTTAATATTAATTGTAACTGTTCACAGCATAAAAATAGGTTAGACGTTATGTATAATGATATAATTGTGGCATTATCTGACGCTGCTATATGCACTAGTGTATTAAAAAATAAAGTTTTCAAAAATAATCGTTGCATAATAGGCTGGAATAAACATGTACGGGAGGCGCATCGGGAGGCCAGGCTTAGGTTTTTTAATTGGGTTCTTTATAATAGGCCACGTTCCGGTATTATTTACAATGAAATGTATGAAAGTCGAAAAATATTTAAAAATAAATTAAAATGGTGCCAAGATAACAGAGACCAAATTAAGATGGACATTATTGCCAACCACCGTGCTTCTAAAAATTTCAGTGAATTTTGGAAAGCCACTAATAAGATAAATCCTAGGCCTGGCGTTCCTATGAGCGTGGAGGGTGTGAGTGATTGTAGGGCTATTGCTGAGTTATTTAAAGAGCAATTTAGTGTGAAGTCGCCGCTTGGTTCCACGCAAAATAGTGTGGATGCTGGGGCCGTCCAGACCGGTGACTTATTTAACGTATCAGCCAAACATATAAATAATATTATACGTAATATGACTAGTGGCAAGTCCCCTGGTCACGACGGGCTCAGCATCGAACATTTAAAGTACGCGGGGCCGCATCTAGCGCGAGTTTTGTCGATGTTTTTTACGCTGTGCCTAAATCATTCATACCTACCACCGGACCTTATGAAAACAATTGTTGTACCCATTGTCAAAAATAAAACAGGAGATCTTTCGGCCAAAAACAACTATCGCCCGATATCTCTCGCCACTGTAGTGGCTAAGGTGTTGGACGGTGTGCTTGACTCGGAGCTTGAAAAGCACCTAAATATTAGCGATGCGCAGTTCGGTTTCAGAACCGGGCTATCCACTGAAAGCGCAATATTAAGCCTCAAGCACACCGTTCAGTACTACACAGAGAGAAGTACTCCGGTGTACGCTTGTTTTCTTGATCTGTCAAAAGCTTTTGACTTAGTTTCTTATGATTTGCTGTGGGAAAAGCTCAGGAAAACAAGCGTACATCCGCAAATACAAACGCTGTTTCATTACTGGTACGGTAACCAGACTAATAATGTAAGATGGGCTAACTGTCTATCGGACACGTACAGATTGGAGTGCGGGGTTAGGCAAGGTGGGTTAAGTTCGCCAAAGCTCTTTAATCTGTACGTGAACGAGCTTTTGATTGAGCTCAGTAGTTCACATGTCGGATGCTCTATAGATAATATTAGTATGAACAATTTCAGTTATGCTGATGACATGGTGCTACTGAGCCCCACTGTAAACGCCATGAGATCCTTGTTAGGCATTTGTGAGAGATACGCTCGAATTCACGGTCTTATTTATAATACGATGAAGAGCGAATATTTGGTTTTCAAGGCCCAGGGTAAGTGCCCGTTAACTGTACCCGCTATAAAATTGAATGGTATCGAATTAAATCGGGTTCAACAGTTTAAGTATCTTGGTCATTATGTTACCGAGGACCTTGACGACCAATTAGATATTGACAGGGAGCGCAGGGCGCTGGCGGTAGGGTTGCCAGGTGGTCGGGATTCGCCTGGATTCTCCCGGAATTTCAATTGATCTCCCGACTCCCGAAAAATCTAAAAATCTCCCGAAAAAACAACTGTTCCGAAAGATCTCTAGAAAACAATAATTATGGCGTATGAAACCACAGATTACAAGGTTAGTGGATGAAACTGTCTAAAAATCGCGCTGCGCGGCTATTTTATTTTACTATGACAGGCAAGAGTACAAGTTTAGTGAATGAAACTAACTATAAAAATCGCGCTGTGCGGCCGTTTTCCTGCAATAGACAGGCAATAGTATAAGAGTATGTGGATGAAATTAACTAAAAATCGCTCAATTTTTCCAATAGGCAAGCAAGATCACAACTTACAAGATTAGTGGATGAATCTTACTAAAAATCGCGCTGCGCGGCCGTTTTCTTACTATTTGTAGGCATTTAAGTTACATATTTATTTCTCCCGACAACAATCGCAAAATCCCGACATTTTAAAATTTTCTCCAGATAATTTGGACTTCCGATCTGGCAGCCCTAGCTGGCGGTCCGCTCCAATATGCTCGCTCGCAGGTTTGCTCGTTGTAGTAATCAAGTTAAAATCACATTGTTTAAAGCTTACTGCCAGTCCTTTTATACGAGCAGCCTGTGGTTTTCCTGTACAAAAAGATCGCTTAATGCGTTGCGCGTGCAGTATAATAATGGGTTTAGGATGCTGTTGGGGTTGCCCCGCTTCTGTAGTGCCTCGACGATGTTCATGGAGGCGAGGGTTGATGGCTTTCATGCGATAATACGGAAGCGGGTGGCATCATTACTCAATAGAATTCGTAACAGCACCAACAGTATCCTAAATGTCATAGCCGAGAAGTACAATTCAAATGTAATGAGAGCTTTTATTCGTGTCCTGATTGAATAGCATCGCAAGACACTGTCCAGTCGGGGGCACGGGTATTTTAATTATGTATTGTTGTGAATTATTTAATAGATTTATTTATTGAAATTTAATTCTAATTGTTTTACCCTGATCTACTAACATAGGATTTAAGTCAATTGTTACTAACAAAAATGGATGTAATATCTGAGAATTAAATAAATTATTATTATTATTATAAAAAAATACAATGCCTAGGCATTGTATACAATGCCTGCATTTCATACATTGCCGGTAACATATACATTATACGTGGGAATTCTGAAAGTTTAGCGAAACTCATGAATTTATTGCGTATCACAGTATTCTCCATTACATTTTAAAGAGTTTTTAATTCGTTCTAACTATATTTTTTTTTATAAAATAATCATTTATATAAAGGCATGTATTTCATAATCACGGCCACCTTTGGCTCCATAAGTGTGAAATTTCTCATCATATCTTTAATTTCTAGGATAATAAAGAATTCGCAAGATGCAAACTCTAAAGTTAATGCGGAATGGATCATGAACTCCAATCCAAGTTTTTAGGGCCGAAATTGGTGTTGTCCTCATCGCAGAGTGCGCTGAAAAATTGTCATCGTGGAATAGGATCTCACTTCTTGGTCGTTTTTCTTAACTTTTTTAAGGACAGTTGGGAACCAAATGTAGTGATCTATTCAACATTAACCGACTGTGTTTCGTTCCTCAAGTGGGTTATTTTAGATAGGAATTAGGACCCGTCTAGGAGAAAAATAATGCAGTCAAAATCAAAACCTTGTTCACGATTCGCGCCAGTCTAATTTGTCGGTTTACTGTCGACTTCGAACATCCATACAATGCTATCTTTTTGATCCCGGAACAACATCTCTATGTTTTATTTTATATCTTCTATCACAATGTATTACACAGCATTTGAACGACCGTGTTCGAACTAGATTTTTTAAATCTGTCAATTTGAGCCCGTTTTTCCATGATGAATCCAGCGGCAACAAAGTTTCCTAACTTTTGAATACTGATGATTTTTTTTTAATTTTCAGTCATATCAATTCCCCTAGTATTCACGGTATGTTGCAATAGGTAATAAGTCAGTTTTCTTTAAGTAATCATGTTACAATAGTCATCTTTTCTACAGATGATCGCATTTGAATGCCGACCGCCGCCCTTCACCAATTTCATTTCATCATAGGAGACGAGACAGGAAAACGATTATATTCTGCATATCAATGCTTTACGATACTCAAATAAGGAGCTTCTCTTTCTAAAAGCATTTAGAAGTGAAGCAGTGCAAACTTGCGGAGAAAGCGAAGTTTCAAAGTCATGAAAAATGTGCACCCTGAAATCTTTTCGCGTAAATTTGATTATTGCTACGGGCGACGAACTTCGTAGTGTGACAAAAATCTACATTAAATGTTGTTTTTTTAATTTGATTTAAATATTTATGAGTAGCCTGCCTGATACGCAAAACTTTCAAAGTGTCCTATGTAATTCCAATGCTTTAGAACAATTTTACATCTCAAGTACCTACTTAAACGAATGAGTGATTTCTCGATTAGTAAGTTTGAGCGGGCACTTGGCCCGATTGTCTCCCTTTAAGGGGTTTGTTTGCAGAATTTACAATAGCGAAGGGAATAATAAACTATTAAAATGAGGTAAATATTTTTTCTAACGTAGGATTTATTTTGTGAAGTTTTTAAGAAAATATTATCTTTAAACTTTAGTTAACTATGTTTATAGGAAACCATTATTTTTATTTTAAAATTCTACGTTCTACCGCCCTTAACTAATAAACATTGTATAAGTGATTATTTATTGCACGTCGTCATAATATTAAATCGCTTTATTCTCTCACGAATAATTAGTTTGTGTTTTTTTAATTTCTATCAACATCTTTCCTATTCAAAGAAAAAAAAAATCTACATTTAGAGTAAATAACACCTAGAAGGATAGTTCTCTACAAAGAGCACTGTTAAAAGTAAGGCAACTAAAACAGCTAAAATGGCTTCGTTTTCAGATTTTTATTCTCCATTTTTACCTAACCATACCGAATAAGTACAAAACAGTTTCAATTTTCCTACATTAAACTACATTTAGGAGATTAATTACTATATCATTGGATTTTATTTACGATTAGGTGACGTATGAAGGATATAAATCTGAATACTAAGCCATTTTGGCTCAGTATTAGTTGCCTCACTTTGCATACACGGCTTCTAGGTGTTATTATTTTAAGGAGTAAATTTATTCCGATACCACCGATACAGCTCTCGGAATAAGTTTACAGTTATTTTGAGTCATCCTTTCCTTTTTATCGAAAGAACAGAATATTATGACTGTAATCTAATAGTAAGGTATATCTATAAACTTTAGTTGCGAAGACAATAATTTACAATATTTACCAAGACAATGTTAATAAGACTAAGGTTTCGTTCCTTAGAAAAAGAAAAGGAACGTTGCGTGCATTTTCCATCTGCCTTTTCGTAGGTATAGGTAGTAGTAGGTATAGGTAATTAACAAATAAAAATAAAGGACAATCAAAAGATAAGGCCCTGTATAGTGTTGTGTCGCATATTTTCACTTTGGAATAAATAAATGTCCCAAAAATTTGATATTTTACTGAAAGAAGACTTCGTTTTGATTTTAAAAATATTACAAACTGCATTCAAAGATTTTTGAAAAGGAAATAATCTGAAATTATTTTCTTAGGGCCCAGTTTAAAATAATTAAATCAATAGTTAAACAATGATGCAAGATCTCTAAAAATTAAAAATCCTTCCTCAATTAACAATCAATTTTATCGAAGACAATTATTATTAATACCTACTCAAACTGCGAGTTGATTTCACAATACAGGGTGTAAAAAAAGTGCAGTGACATTTTAGAGGGACCATTTATTTTATTCCCTGAATAACTAATTTAACTATTAAAACTTACATGTTATAATTTGTTTTCTCCCAGACGAGTCTCAGACAATCCAACAAAGTTCTAATCGTACACAATAAAGTTAACAATATTCACTTATAAAAAATCTGCGCGAAATGACTATTAATTATTATTTATTTTATTACACTATATAAACTTAAGGCACATAAGTTGCAGAAAGCTTTTAACGTATTATTTGAGTGCGAACACGATTTTTTTTTAAATTAAAAATGAGAACGCGGCCGGCCGTGCGACTCGAAGCAGCGAACTCAACGCACTGTTTTGATAGTGTATTTTAGCGTACGTAGCAAGCAGCAAACTTCAAGGTGAATCGTTGTGACTTCTGCCACCATGATTATTCCGTTAGACAACGAATTCATCGACGCTTTTGTTTTAAAAGAAATCACCACTCTTTTGAAGAACCGAAGTAGATTTTGATTAAAATAGACGCACGCGATCGCTTCTTTTCAAGGCGCCCCAGAATATTAAATGGTTTTAAGCAGGTTTGATACAAGAACTTAAACTTTTAGATTGCTTAATTCACTTTTCAGCCCCCTGACGCAATACGAACATTCTCGTTATATCGCTATCGTAAATCAATATCTGGCTTCAGTTAATTACGATTCTTAATTATTTAACAATCCAGAGTTATACATCTGTAATATCATTCAATTTATTATCAAGGCATATTAATACATAATTCTTAGAAGTTTTCGGATATTTAAGAACTTAGGCTTTTTTATTACCTTCTTAATGATTAAAAAACTATATAATATCAAAATATTCATAAATTAGTTTGAGCCCAATTAAAACTTTGTATCGAACACATAGAATAGCTCCATTGATAAATTTAACTTGAAATCCTTCTTACAAAGAAAGTACCTTTAAGCTTGTATTATCTAACTTTTAGTTGTGCATTGTATTCGTCGACAACTAATCATGGAATGGAATTACTATTCAGTACAAACAAAGTAAGTATATTTGTAAAGGCCCTATTAGAACGTGTGAGGGCATTAGCACTTATTGCACCGCGTTCTTCGTATCCGTTGCGTTTGTACTGTAACGACGACATGCGGCATGATCGATGACATGACATGACAAAACGAACGGATATTAGATAGAGCACCCAGCTTTCATTGCGCTGCGCTGCGGACGTTGGTGCGTCACGCATGCCATGACATTACTGACCTTGTAAACATTCGCAAGCTTATAAGAAAAAACAATATAAACATCGTTGGTGTGCGTGCAGAGAATAATTAAGTCAATGATTATAGCACTTTTCAGAATAGCTAAAACATGTTCTGAAAATATGCAGTGTTAAAAATATTGGTGACTTCTTGTGTTTGCTTTGCCAGCTGGACATGACGACTATTCTTGTCACATGCACAGAAAAACAAATGTGCTTCATATTCACCTTTCATGGAACAGCTTTTAAAATAACCATAATCGTGCCTCAGTCACAGAATACATAATAGGACAATAAGTATCTTACTAGAGAGCAAAAGTTAAAACTTTAAGTAGGTCCTAGTCTTTACCGTTTCGTCTTCCTGCCCTTATCCCAATTTATTTGGAATCGGCGTCATACCTACGTCTACTCCTATACTTTCCTCTGTCACCCGTCATCTTCTTATTTACTCCCTTGAGTGGAGGTGGAGGGAGACACTCGTATAATTCCGCACACCGTCCCTGTAGTTTACTTAATTCACCTGGGTTTATTTTTCTGCGATATTCGGCTTGCTCTACATCAACTTTCATGTCCGTGATGGACAAGCTAACAGGTCCATATAAAGCCAAATGATACCCTTTCAACTTATCTATCTCTGATCTGGTACCACTTCGAACTTCATATCACATACATACATAATACATAAGTAATACAAATTTGTATTTTTTACCCTTACAACTTATCTATCTCTGATCTGGTTGGTACCACTTCAAACTTCATGATCACCTACAATACATAACATAATAAATAAATAAGTAATACTAATCCGTAGTTTAATCCATTTGCGTCACAATTCCTACACATCCACCACAGCATTTTCATATCTGCTACATGTAGTTTTCCAAGATTAACATCATCTTCATAGCCCAATATTCTGATTTATACATATCATGCATGATGGTCTTATGAATGGACTTGTTAATTGTATCCTTAATTAACCTGACGAAAATTTTCACGTAGATTTTTTTTTTTGTTAACCTGCAAGAAAATTCTCAAGAAGATCAACAGGCCTGTGAGGCAGTTTGTGTTAATTTTGTAACAACTGTACATACTATCGTCAGTTTATGATGTACTTTTTCGATTTAATTTGTTCGATTAGTTTTGTTTATGTCCCGATCGCTGAACAATGATGGCTTATCTAACTTAATTTAGATTGCGATTGATTTTCAGTGGCGCTAAGTCATTAGACATTATTGAACTTGATAAGTATTTTATTTTTATTAACCCCCACCGCAGAATACATAATAAGTGCAAGTCCACGACCTTGGACGAATTAATTGGCCGCCAAAACTTTTGTTTTAAAACCTTCAAATAAAACTTAAATTAAAAATTTTAGTTATCCCGACGGCCCCGACACAAAAAGCTACTAACTCTTAAAAACTAAAATGTTAAAAATAAAATCATCAAATCATAATGAGAGACTTTCCAGGCAACGTTCCTCAAAAATCTACTAGATGGCGCTGTCCAATTCCCAACAACCTTACTTGATACTATGGTATATGAATGTTCTATCTATAGTAATAAAGAGTACCATCGTAAAAACATTGACTATTTGTTTTCATTGTAATCTTTCTGTAATATTGTTGTGAATATTGAAAATGACTAATATTAATTTATTATACTATTATTTACTAGTACCTAAGTATATTTTGCTTTGAGGTACCTATCTATGTATTATTACTATGCGTGAAGACCTTGTAACTTTCTTGGACTCCGATAACCGTCGACCAATGAATCAAGACTACGGTTCTTGGACTCTAGCAGCGCTATAATGTACCCCTTAAACGGTCAAGCATGGCTTTTAGTATGTACACGTAATTACCACCACCACTACAATTTGAGGGCATGGCCTACCTTTGATACAGTAGCCGGCAAACATCTTGAAATCGGGTAAGGGCTGCGCAGAACACGTATTTTGGGTATGCGTAACAGTGAGGTACGCGGGCGGTGGGCGCGCGCACGCTATGGGCCGTTCGTAAGTGCACATGCGCGAACTCATCCCCACTCCGTCGAAAGAGCGTCAAGATGTTTGCCGGAATCTAGGGCACAGTAATCACGTGATAGTTACGTACTTGATGTCAAGCCATCAAGCATCGCCCCTAGACGATCAAAATTTGATTGACCTGCCGAAAAATTTACGTGCTTGACAAGCTATATATGCCTGACCGTGCGTACATGCAGGAAGGAGGCTCCGTCGCAGAATGTCCCTTTCGCAAAAATGTCCCCTGGTCGCAGAACGTCCCTTTCGCAAATAGCCCCTTTCACAAAACGTCTCTTTCTCAAAATGTCCTTTTCGCAAAGTGTCCCTTTCGCAAAATGTCCCTTTCGCAGAATGTCCCCCTTGTACCCCTCTGAAAATCGCATAAAAGACAACTGTTTGATTATGAAACACGATTATATTAAATGGCGTGATATAGCGTTTTATCGACACCCAACTGTCAAAATCCATTGTCTTTTGGCAGTCAAACGTGATAAATCACTATATCATATCGTGTTTCGATGGTCATGCTACATTTGCGAAAGGGACGTTTTGCGAAAGGGACATGTTGTGAAAGGGATATTTTGCGAAAGGGACATTCTGCAAAAGGGACGTTTTGTGACCTGGGGACATTTAGCGAAAGGGACATTCTGCGACGGAAGGAGTTGAAGAAGCGCAACCATAGAAATTGAGCGCAGCGAAAATGTTTCTATGTCTATGAGCACAACGAACCGGAAATAACCGGCTAACTGCATGTCGAGCCACGTATAGAGAATAAGGTTCGGTCCGTTGTCTCCTCACTCCTGTCTCTGATCCAACTCAGAATGTTTCGGACAGACTGAGGCGAATTCGCCGCGCGATGCGGCATTTTGACCACCGAACTCAAAGCGATAGTCATAGCTATAGCCAAAGCAATGCTCTAGCAATTGTTTTGGCTATGGCTATCGCTTTGAGTTAGGTGGTCGAAATCCGTCAAAATACCGCACCGCGCGCGGTACGCCTCATCTCTACGAAGCTTTATTTTTTTTTTATTTATTTAATTCAGGCAACTAGGCCCATACAATATATACCTTACAGACGTACATATCGGTGTTACAGACTAACATGCATACATTATACTTAAATTACATTTTAAACTATTTTACACGCATTGATGACGGCGGCGTGTTGCGCAATGCAGTGTCCGGTATCTGACCGCGAAACCGTCGGAACAAAACACCTTTCGGCCAAAAATCTTCTTTCAAGAAGGTCGACAGATGTTCGGTTTATAGGTAGGTACTGTTCATTAATACGTATTTATTAGGTTTATTGAGCTGTATTTTCCCTTATCCAATAAAATAGAATAGACAGACAGGGACTGACGAACGGACGGATGGACTGAACGATCTTATGGGTAATCGTAGGTATAAATTACATGGGTTCCTTGTTTTACTACGGAACCCTAAAAAAGCGGTCATTCATAGGCAAGTACAACTGCACAATACACTGCATATAAGCTTAGCTAACCATATTACATTACTATTATCTTCAACATCATTTTTGTCGCCGCAAAACAATTATAAAGAAAAAACACAGTTGATACTTGATACAGCTGTCAAAATCATATACGTAATTTTTTTTACGATGCTTCTCTTTGGTTAGACTATTTGTACCACGTTCATTCATACTATACTCAACTGCCAGGAATTGGACAGCGCCATCTAGTAAATTTTTAAGGAACGTTGCCTGGAAAATCCCTCATTATCAAACAAAAAACATAGAGTAGTGGCTCCGTGAGCTGTAGACCTCGCGTTAAAAAGTAGCTCAAATTGTATGTTATTTAAAAACAAATAACACAGAATAGATATTATTTCTTCCAACTAATAAGTATCTATACTGTGCAAATAATATACGCAGTCATAGGTTCTGTCACAAAACCACAACCTTATTTATTTTCAAATATTGGCTAGAAATGTTTTGATTGATGAACTTTGAATCTTCTAAAAATAAAAAACAAAATTTACTTTGCAACGCTAACAAAAAAGGTTTTTTACATTTTTGATCATTTTTCGAAACAGTTTGAAATATGACTTTTTTTTACATATCTCCGCCATTACGAAAGATTTCAAAAAACCAAGAAGCTTATACCTCCAATGGAGATTGCACCGGCTAGTGTCATAGTGAAGATAGAAAAAATGTCCTTGAGTGACGTTACGGCTTATTGCTATCTCTTTCTTTAGAGTGACAATACGTTTTCGTTTCTCACGAACGAACGAACGATGAACAACGAACACGTAATGTAACACTAAAGAAAGAGATAGCAATACGCCGTCACGTCACTCAAGGACATTTTTTCTATCTTCAATATGACACTAGCCGTGCAATCTCCATTGGGGGTATAAGCTTCTTGCAAAAAACTGACTCGATATTCACTTCTCAAGCTTACGCGCTCACTAGACATGAAATAAAACAATTTTTAACGGATACTAGCGCGGTTTTATTGAAAGCACTTTGGTAATTAGTTGGTATTTGGTTTGATTTTTGGTTTTCCCGACGTTTCGGCAACTTTGCAGCTGCCGTGGTCACGGGGGACTGAAGCTACCCGTGAGTCTACCCTCAAGCGATGAATTTTTTTAGACGTTCAGAAATTAAAATTTTAACAAAATTTTTAAAATGTTTTATGTTGATTTATAATTTTATTTTATGAATTTAAGCTTCAGTCCCCCGTGACCACGGCAGCTACAAAGTTGCCGAAACGTCGGGAAAACCAAAAATCAAACCCAATACCAACTTATTACCAAAGTGCTTTCAATAAAACCGCGCTAGTATCCGTTAAAAATTGTTTTATTTCAAACTGACTCGACTTAAAAATTCTACATAATTTTCAAACCTGCTTACAAAATTTCACGAGAACCGGTTGAGAAATGCGACCTCTAGAGGAGAACAGCCAGCGTCAGAAAAGCGGACTGAAATATGTTTTTTTTACATATCTCCACCATTTTGAAAAACATTCAAAAAAGTGTCTCGGCAAAAAAATCTATGTAATTTTCGAACCTACTCACAAAATTTCACGGGAATCGGTTGAGAAATGCGACCTGTAGAGGAAAACAAACAGCGCCGGAAAGTTCTTTACATATCTCCGTCATTTTAAAAAATTTCAAAAAACTGGATCGATAAAAAAATCTATATAATTTTCGAACCTGTTCACAAATTTTCACGAGAATCGGTTGAGAAATGCGACCTGGGGCCGTACCGGCTAACGAATCGATTATCGAAAAGTCTGCTGGGTTTCAACTTATAACAGAAAAATCAAAGTACCTAAGGAATTTCGTCTTGTACTTTTGTGTGACGTAATTTGGAAGATAACGATGTTCGTGTGACATCATGAATTGGGGTTCGCCGTTTTCGCCCAATTGGGGCTCGATTTATCTGTTTTAATTTGAAACCCAACAGACTTTTCGATAATCGATTCGTTATCGTTAGCCGGTACGGCCCCTGTAGAGGAGAACAAACGGACAGCCGCCGGAAGGACATACGAAAGAATTTTTGCCCAAGCTGAAGCAGAGAGGCTTTGCTCGCACTTCGTGCTCGCTCGGTCAACAAGTACACAAAAGGCAGCCTTACTGCTATGTAGCAGTCTCTTCCAGGCAACCTTGTTTCCAGGCAAGACAAAAAAGACAACAGAGACAAAAGAGTTGGGCAAATGTCATCTTAACTATTCCAAATTTGAAGTTCATATCATTAGTAGTTCTCGAGATATCCAGCTGTGACAGACAAACAGACAGAGTCACACCATAAGGGTTCCTTTTTTTAACATTTTGGTACGGAACCCTAAAAACCGTTAGGTATCGCTAGACGTGACGAGCTAAGATGTAAATCCATTGACTTGGCGGTCCACCGACGTCTATTTTTTAGGGTTCCGTACCAAAATGGTAAAAAACCGGCCAAGTGCGTGTCGGGCCACGCGCAGTAGGGTTCCGTAGGTACATTATACCATACCATATTTTAATACCGCTAACATTTTTCGTCTGAAAAAATAACTTTGTTTTTCACAGTGTTTGTATGAATGACAAAGTTATATTTGCGGTTTTGGAAAATGTGCTATATCTCAAAAACTAATTACTGTATTTCGTTCAAACCAATTTTCGTTGAAAGTGTTTATTAAGATCTATAGCTTATATTTTTTTTAGATTTTTCACCCTCTTACTTTAAAAGTTAAAGGGGGGGGGACACACATTTTACCACTTTGGCAGCATATATCTTTCAAACGGTTGACTTTGAAAAAAAATAGTCTTAGAAACCTCAATGTCATTTTTAAAGACCTATCTATAGACACCCCACAAGTATTGGTTTGATGAAAAAAAATATTTTCAGTTTCAGTTCCATGTATGGGGAGCCCCCCCTTAATATTTCACTTTTTTTATTTTTGTGTACAAATCGTAAAGCGGTTTACAGAATACACCTACCTACCAAGTTTCAACTATGTAGTCTTAATACTTTTGGAATAAAGTGGCTGTGACATACGGACGGACAGACAGACAGACAGACAGACAGACAGACAGACAGACAGACAGACAGACAGACAGACAGACAGACAGACAGACAGACAGACATGACGAATCTATAAGGGTTCCGTTTTTTGCCATTTTGGCTACGGAACCCTAAAAAAGGAACTCTTATGGTGTGACTCAGTCTGTCTGTCTGTCACAGCTGGATATCTCGAGAACTACTAATGGTATCAACTTGAAATTTGGAATAGGTTAAGATGACATTTGCCCAACTAATTTGCAAATAAGAAAGAAATAAAAAAAAAAATTTTTTACAACAGGGACTGAAAAGGGGTCTTAAAAATTTGATGTGAGGTGACTAGGGCATGTGGGGTATCATATGAAAAGCGCTGTTTGCACATTTTAAAACATTTTTTACTTTTTTCTTAGGCCGCATAGTTTTCGACTTATGATGAAAAATGTAAAAAAAAAAATACCGTCCGTCATCTCAATATAACACACTTTTTTAGAAATTCAAAAAACAAACAAAAATTCTTTAGTTTCACTACCAGTCAACAGATGGCGCTGTCCTACGAATGCTGACCTAAGAAAAAAAATAGTTACACTATCGGTCAAGAGATGGCGCAACCTAATACTACAATAATAATTGGTGGCTGGTTCTAATATAATTACCTACTATTTGCCGTACGAATAAAATATGAAGAATAAGTTCCTACTTAGTAATATAAACAGTTTGCAATGTGTTTTTCAGTCACCATAAGCAGCTGTGGCCTGTTTGCCCTTCCACCTGTCTGCCGTTTACCCTACTTTTTTAAAGACTGTACTAAAGTAACATATCCAAATATATTTATAATTGTACGGAACCATCTGTGCGCGAGTCCGACTCGCTCTTGACCGGTTTTTTTTTTTCATAGATTTTGATGATATTATTTTTATCTTTTTAAGAGTTAGCTTTTTGTGTCAGGGGTTTTTAAAAAAATTTATTTAAGTTTTTTTAAGTAAATAAATACACATTGCGCGTATGAAATCGCTGGCCGGCACATGACTGTATTGGGCATTTCTACGGGAAGTACCGATTGATCTACTCCAGCAAAAAAAGTAACTTTAAAATATAATTCCATACTTGAAAAAAATCACACGTATTAATAGGACTCTTGGCCTGATGGAGAGCATATCCAGAAGACTGTAAGGTTTTATAAAGCACCAAAAAAATTTCCTAAAGTTTGAAAACGGGCAGAATTTGGCTTAAAATGGCGTGTCGCCTTTCCAGAATTTGTTCGTTATTGTTTCATAGCTTTTAAAATAATAACTTGTTCATTATAATTTCAGTATTTATAGAACAAGGGATAGATAATAAAGACATATGTGTAATTATATTTAATGCGAATCCTTGGGTTTTAACACAATATCACATTTTAATTTTGTCCGAAGCGTGTGCCTCATTTCGTTGAAATTTAGTTTTCTTTACCTAAGTCACTAACTACGTACAGCACGAACGCACATTACTGATTCCCGCCACCTAGCAATTGCGCCTGAGCAGCTAAGCAGTGTGGACGGGAGGACTGCTGCATTGAGGAGCATTTTTCGAAGGTTCAAAGTCATTCGGTGTTTTTGGGATTGGGTCATTTCTCAAATCGGTGGACGAAATAAATTTTATTTATGAAGTATTTAATGAGATTTGTGCTAAATTAATTGAATGTTTAATCGACATCTTCCAGTATTTTTTGTAGAAATTGCTTTAATTTATTACATTTACAATTAATTTGATGAATTGTGTTATTTTCTCAACTCAGTGGATCTCAATTCCTTGGAAAATGGGGCATCGAATTGAGAAAAATTACATCGAATTGAGATTTCACTTGTCAAAAACTATGATTAATGCATATTATATACTAGCGGCCGCCCGTGTTTTCACCCGCGTGGTTCCCAGTCCCGTAAGAATATCGGGATAAAAAGTATTATATGTTTTAATCCAGGCTATCTTCTATCTGTGTGCCAAATTTCAACCAAATCCGTTAAGTAGTTTTTGCGTAATTGAGGAACAAACATCCAAACATCTAAACCCACAAACTTTCACATTTATAATATTAGTAGGATATTTACTTCAATCTTTATGACAAAATATCCGATTCAATCAGAGACAAGAGATCACTTGAATTCTTGCTTTCCTATGAATTTATCTCAATATTCACTTTTAAAAGTAAATAATATAAAATCGTTAAGTACAGCATATTCATTTTCAGAATTAAATTCATTTTACGATCATCTCAGTAAAGTTAGTATCAACCAGTTGGGGTAATCAAGGTCTTTATGTTTATTTCTGCTTTCCAAAACTATAATTTTCTGATAAATCTAAAACCGACAATTTTGATTTAAAATCACTATTCTTGTTCGGGACATCAGGGCCTTTTTTATTTTTTTATTTCAATATTTCCAGTTTTTACAAGCTCTGGTTCTCTGGTAAATTTATCCAAAGAACTGCTTGCTGTGTTGCTAACCAGTTGGTTTAATTATTTTGCATAAAAAAGTTTGTGCTTTATTACTTGAATATTTTTTTTATTGAGGAATTTTTGTTGACAACTAACTTACCTTTGAATATTTTGGGAAACTGCCTGTCTTTTGTCTAATCTGCAGATTTCAATTCATAGAAGCCTGAATGCTCATGATGACATTCTACAGACTTATGCAAACAATCTTCATGACAGCATCTTAGTTTTCTCATATCAAAAAAATGCCCGGTTTATCTCTCAAAAAATCTAAAAAATCCAGATAGCTAAATAGAATTTCGTGGGATATTCAATCAAGTAGTTTGGAATGCAAATTATATCTAACTAATAAAAAACTAGCTATGAGAAAACTAAGCTACTGTCAAGAAGATTGTTTCCATAAGTTTGTTGAATGTCATCATGGGCAGCATACAGGCATCAATGAATTGTAATCTGCAGATTACACAAAAGACAAACAGTTCCTGGTTCAAGTAATAAAGCACAAATTTTATCATGTAGATGAATAATTAAACCGGCAAAAGCAAGCAGGTCTTTGGACAAATCAGCCAGAGATCTAGTACCTGTGAAAACTAGAATTATTAAAATGAAAAAAGATCCCCAATAAGAAAAGTTATTTTAAATCCAAATTGTCAGACCTATTAGAAAACGCCAGTTTTTGGAAAGCCAAGATTGACATAGAGACCTTGATTACCCCCACACTGGCTGATACTAACTTTTTTGAGATGAACGTAGATGATTTTGATTCTGAAGATGAATATGCTACATTTTAAGATATTATTATTATATTATAACTTTAAAAAGTAAATATTTTAGTGAATTAGTCGAGTAGAAGTTTGTTAACTTATGACAAACCGTCTTTTGTTGGGTACAATAATTCAGTAGTATTTTGTTAACCCTTTTGATAATTATTTATATTTATTAATTTAAGCACTTATACCTAACATTAACCATCTGACTATTAGACCAGCGATCAGTAATCAAAAATGTTTTAGGTATTTGTATATTTGATCATTCCTAATACATTATTTCTATATTAGGTAACAGCGTTTCTAAATTCGTTGGACCATTACTCAATTCGGTGATTCAATTTCTCAATTCGATGCTGTCTCAATTAGGTGCTTAACTTTTCTCATAAACTACTTCTCAATATCTGGTGCCATCGTAATATTCAGATTCAGTATGGAATAAACTTCAATCTTTGTTATTAAACTACTTATAAAAACCAAATTTCAATTCAACCACCGAATTGAGAAAAAAAATACCCGTTTGTAGAAATGCCCTATTGTGTTAATTGTGTATTACGAAAGCCAAAGTATTCATGCCGTACGTGCCTTAAAATCTAAACAATGCGGTATTTCTTAGGTGTTAAACTGTAAACTATGAACGCTTAGTCAAAATCATTTTCGGTTAGTTTAAAAAAATAATGTTTAAAGTCGCATTACTAATTTTCCAGCAAAAATGTAAACAAAGGTGTTGCCAGAACAAAACAACATAAATTAAAAGGAAATAGTATATTGCTATGTCAAGAAATAAACACACTTACATGTTTTTTCATCACAAACCTAATAAAAATAGAATAGATGAATATTCTGAATCATGAGTTTTGCGGACAAAACAGGAATATATAATTTAATATTTCATAGTAACAGTTTTATAGTAGAACGAACGTATTTTTGATAGTTTACCTACATACTGTTAATATCTAAATAAAGTTTTCTTATTAGCCCCAGGACCGCCTAACTCTATCGCTTTGACTCTGGCTTTGGTTTATGACGTCAGTGCACTGTCCGTCCTTGTCATCGTGTTATGATATGACAAGGACGGATAGAGCATTTGCTATCGCTTCGCTCTGGCTAAAGCTTTGAGTTAGGCGGTAGGGCCCCAGTTCGTTTCAAGAACTTTTAACATCAAAAAATTGTTTAAAAAAACAAAAAACCGACTTCAAAAAACCTACCTCTAAAAAGCAAGAAATAATATTCGTAATAATAAAACACGTCTATTGAAGTCGGGTGGGGCTGAGTACAAATGTCTTTTTTTTTATTCTAAAAGCCCCACCCGACTTCAATTAATAGACGTGTTTTATTATTACGAATATTATTTCTTGCTTTTTAGAGGTAGGTTTTTTGAAGTCGGTTTTTTGTTTTTTTAAACAATTTTTTATTTTTTTATTTTTAGTGTAAGTAGGTACCTTTTGTATTAGGTAGTGTAGGTATATTATTTAGGTAGAAATTAAAATCGGCTGAGCCAAACGTGAGTTAATCGCGGAGAAACATACATACATGCGGGTCAAACTGAGAACCTCCTTTTTTAAGTCGGTTAAAGAACTACACTTAAGATATCCCTTTTCCAACAAAAACATAATTATCTTATTCAGTTCATAAACAAAGAAGTTATACGACTGATCATCGAGGTAGTTCACACAAAATCATACTATTTTCGTGCTTTTTTTCAAGATTACTTGAAAAGTACTGAACCGATTTCAAAATTTTAAAAAATGGGACCAACTTGGAAGTTTACCTAATGTAATAACGTTTGAATCATTTCAATCGGTCCAGCCGTCTTCGAGTAATCGGTGTACAAACAAAAAACAAAAAAAAAAAAAAAAAAAAAA
This sequence comes from Agriphila geniculea, assembly GCA_943789525.1. Lineage (NCBI taxonomy): Eukaryota > Metazoa > Arthropoda > Insecta > Lepidoptera > Crambidae > Agriphila > Agriphila geniculea. Next base: position 14,583,605 of record OX038887.1, on the reverse strand, counting down.
AAAAAAAAAAAAACGGGTCGAATTGAGTACCTCCCTCCTTTTGAAGTCGGTAAAAATGATGATAGGTTAAAATAAACGTTCTTATTATCATCTTATTTTAAGATTACCCTGTATGGCATTATATTTATTATGACTCAAAATATTATAAACAAATTAAAAAGTTATAATAATGACCAAAGGTTTTGAATATCTGAAAATGTCACTATCAGGGTTGACAGTGAAGTTTCTTTGTTTACATTTTTGCTGGGAAATTAGTAATGAGACTTTATATACCAACTGTAGTAGTTGGTACAAAACTCATAAATAAGAGAATCCACGACTAGGTACTTATTGGCCATCAAAATATTATTACTTACTACCTCCTTCCGTTACCGAGGTATGCCTCGGAGATAAACTATTCCTCGAAAACGCACCTAAATAGGTGCGCTAACAAAACCAAAAATTACCTATGTGCAAAATGGGTGCGCTCCGAGAAATACTTCGCGTAACTCGCATTATTGAGAGCAGTGGGCTAGACAAGAAAGTATTGGGTGTTCACAATTTTGTTCGTCCCATTGAAATACATTAGCTGTTATTCAAGGTTTTATATTCATAAAAATAGTTTATAACGGGAAACGTCAGAAGAGATTACTTAAGGCAGATCGTAAACGTGGCGTCCGTGACTCCATTTTCACACAATGTTAAGTGAACAATGAGCTAGTAAACTAATTACGAGGGCCATGCACCTTTAAATATTTTAGTTTGGGCTCAAGTTGAACTTACGTTCACAGCTCGATAAAAAGTTAACCTTTAAATAAAGGCCAAAAGGCACATCATACAATAGTAGTACGTTCAGATTAGAAGAAGTAATTATGAGTTTAATTCTTTGCACGTATCTGCCATATTGACTTTTTAATATTTACCAACAGATGAAATTTTAACGGCTCTGATTCGGACTTTTTAAAAATAACGCAGTGAACAATCGGTGAAAGCTGTACTCTGGCATTCGTCCAAAAACATTATAATCGTGTGGCTTATGATGTATACCCGATAGTTGGTATTCAAAAACTCTTTGCACTATCTTACCCATAGCTTAGGGTGCGTTAATACACTGGTGGACAAAAAAATGTAGCCACCGTGTTAATTGCATATAAACATTTCATTTATGATCAACAGTCATATAAATGTCCCGTCCAGACTGTTGAGGCACATAGGCCTTCAAAAACTCGAAAAAGCTCAAGGTAATAAATTTATAGTCTTCCGAGCCGAAGACCAACCAACCCTAGGAATAGCTTGCTTAGCTTAACTGCGGCGCCGGCCGCCCCGCCGCGATCGCAGGCCGAGTGCGCTAAGCAAAGATAAAAAATGCGTATCGGATCCCTTTTCAACTTTGACATGATTATGGGGTTTTGTACCAAAGGATCATTAACAGCTAACTGGAACTCGTACAGACCTTATCCGAACCATAATGTATGTTTCATTTCTGTTTCAAGATCCAACAGCACGGGGCCAACCCCGTTCCGTTGTATCTTCAGATTATGTAAAATTATTTATTATCCATTGGTTATTGGTTAATAATACCTATACATAATATGAAAATTTTGATTTAGCCTTTAGATTTAGATTGAACGTATTAATTATTGCATTAATTAAATCGACACAAAAATATTTATTGGTAAGGCCGTTAAACTCGTAATATGAGCATTGTATCTTTGAAAATATAACGCGGTGTGGTTAATTTTTTGTCCGCGAGTGTATATAGCCAGCTACAAAATGTTAATTCCAATCCAAGCGACTACTCCTAATTGAAAAAAAAATAAACAGTTCAAAATGTCAGGAAATGTTAACATAGAGGGAACAATAAAACGCATTATACAACATTCGACACATGATTGAACAGCCATAATATATTATCGACCATAACTAAGTCGATGCCGCCAATAAAAGGCCTTGAAAGTCAATAAAACCAACCCCTTTCTGCTGTAATATAAGCGACAGTCGGCCTTAGCGTGTAAAAAAAGAAGACAGGGTTTAGCGTGAACCCATCACAATTCCGTGATCCACTTTGTGGGACGTTAATGGTCTCGGAGGCGAGGGCGTGATTGACTTAGGCGCGGCGCCCATCACATGGCTGACTATCTCTATGCTGCAGACACATCTATACAATACACACGTACATGTATAGCATGCTGATAAAGTAATCAGGTAGGTAACTCTCTGCGTTAAGCTAATATATGAGTTTGACCCCGTTAAGGTTTATAGTTCAATCTGCTTGTGTCGAAAGGGAAAGATAAAGTTGATAAAGCAAAGAGATTCATGATCATGATCACAAACACAACACGATTTCCATATGATAGGTACGTAGATCTTTAGAATAAACACTATAACAATTTAAGTAATCTATTTTGTAAAATTATAGCACAGAATAACTAATAGCATGCATGACACAGCATTAAACATAGAGTAAAGAAATGTGTTGTTTTCCCATGTACAAACTGAATATGAGACGGTATGACAAAGGACATCAGGCAGAGTCCCATAGAAAAAAACCAAAGAATGTATAACGTTTCTGTAATTTTCAAAATGTAGGTGTATAACTAATGTATAACTAATGTAATTAGTAAGTCATAGAAAATATTCAGATTTTTACGAAGATTTATGCTTTAAGAGTTATTTACGTTTAAAAGTTTTTTTTTTGGTAACCCCGACACTAAATAGCAACACCAGTTTCACGACAACACGTTTCGTTAGCTGCGTTAGTGATACAGATTAGCACCACAATGTACGAGTTGGAACCGATCAAACGGAAAATCTGTGCATATGTCGCACGTAACAAAACGCTTTTGACAAATGAGTTGACTGACATCCGGCAGACTTTTTTTTAATGCGCAATCACTTGTGCCACAGAACAAATATACTCAGGGGAGACTTGTGAAATCGCTAACAAAGATGTCCGTTTCATTGATATGCTTTTGTTTTTTTCAATAATTAATTAACGCTAAATGAAGGAGTTAAAAAATAATGTTGCTACTGTTTTATGATTCTAGTAACATAAAGTGATTATAGATAACAGAATTATGTTTATATACTTTTGGGTCTCATGTGCCTGATGTCCTTTCTCATATAATATTAATAACAAGATTTCAAATACGAACGTATGATTTCGACGTTACGATAGTGTGATATCTAACAAGTTACTAACCATCAATCAATATTCTAAGTACCACAGTGTGTCGTATGAAATTATGTTCAACAAGTTCACAAGCACTCTCAAGTTATTATTTTGCACAATGATGGCATGTATACAGATGTGGAAATGGATGCGTAGGTCGAGATTTATATAGAAGAAAAAATACCATTCAGGCAATTACAAAGGTGATGTCATTCACGACATTTACATGTAGACCGAGGTTCCAGGCAAATAGTAACGTGTCTAATGAAATGAGTTCACACATCTGACCTGCACGATCAATGTATTGTGATTGTGATCGTGAAACCTGTGCTATTTCTTATTTTGTGGTGCGTGTGACCCACCTATATGGGCTACTAGTAAAAGACAATCCTCACCGCTTCCACATTTAGGTCGCTGCGGGCATGATGGCCGACACAAATCATCCATCAACGCCGACGCCACCACAATAAACATCAGTTATTGTCTAACAATGGAAACGATTACTCTTGTAAAAGCAACGAATACCCCCAATCGTTCAGGTGTTTACAAAAGGAGATACTGATGAAAGTTATGTATAATACTGTTGTGACTGTTTTTACCCGACTGCAAGAGGGTTATGTTTTTCGCGCGTATCTTGTATGTTTGTATGTAATATTCTTTATTACCTCATATCTTTCAAACGGCTGAACGGATTTCTATGATTAAGATATCGTTAGATTTGTCTCGTCAGCCCAAGGCGTTATAAAAAAACCAACATGGCGGCTGTACGGTGCTAGTATACAAAGTGAAAAAAAAAATTTTTTTAGAATACTGTAATATGGGTGTCAAATTAAAGGGCTTATTATAAGGATTTCAAAAAGGTATATCATGACGGTAATATATAATAACAAAAAAGAAATAAATAGAAAAATAAATTTAAAAAATTAAAAATACCCGCCTGCATAAAAGACAAGTCAACTGAAAAGATGGAAACAAGATTAAATATTAAAGGCAACATAATAACATGCACTCGGAGGCATAATTCAAATCATTCATAATGTCACTTTCTTTAGGCATGCCTCCGACTTAGGGTTGGGTAAATTTCACGAAAAATTTCGGTCTGTGAAATATTTAGAATAAATTTCATTTTGGTTTGAAATATTTCAGTTTAGAGTGAAATTTATTTTTAAGTTTCATCTGACCTAAATAAAACAAAATTACATGCATTTTGTCAATATATCAACATAATTATAGAACAAAACAATAAACAAATAAGTTGGCTTAAATTACGAATAGCTTTGGCTATTTTACAACTTTTAATAACAAAATATTCAATGTCTGTTTCGATTGTCGGCCACGATGGCGTAGAAGAAAAACGACTTCATTAACATTACGAAGGAATATGTAGAAAACTAACAATAAAAGTCGCAAAGTAGGACTTTTTCCTCACTGCCATAGATTAAAGTCTCACTCACCGCTCACGATCACGAGGTCTTTCAAAGCACATAGTAGGTTAGATATATTATTTGGTTACGTGCTGTTTGGTATATTATTTGGTAGCTATGCTCAGCTAGATGGCGCTTCTAATTTTGAATACTTATTTTTGGAATTGGGTGATATTTTTGATATTTTTCAACTAGCTCGACTTAAAAAATCTATAATATTATCGAACTGCTCGCAAAATTTCACGAGAATCGGTTAAGAAATGGGACCTGTAGAGGAGAACAGACAGCTAGAAAGTCAGACTAAAATATGTTTATGTATATATCTCCGCCATTTGGAAGAATAAAAAAAAACTGGCTCGACAGTAAAATTCTATATAATTTTCGAACCTGTCCACAAAATTTGACGAGAATCAGTTGAGAAATGCGCCTGTAGAGGAGAACAAACAGAGCTGGAATGGCGGACTATAATGTACTCTATGGGCGGACTGTAATGTTTTCTTTTACATATCTCCGCCATGAAAAATTTCGAAAAACAGGCTCGACAATTAAATTCTATATAATTTTCGAACCTGCCCATAAAATTTCACGGGAATCGGTTGAGAAATGTGTCTTGTAAAGGAGAACAAACAGCGCCGGAAAACTGGACTAAAATATGTTTCTTTTACATATCTCCACCATTTAGAAAAAAAATCGAAAAACAGGCTACAAAAAAAATGTTTATGTTATAGGCAAACGCCGAAGCTCAGGCACTCCTAGGTTTGTCTAGTCAAATCTCAGGTTTGACAAGAAGCCTTAGCCAAAGCCCAAAATAAAATCGTGTATCGTCTTAAATGCCTAACCTATCACGTGTCCTATAGGAGTAACGCAGACTCTTTGACTAAACTTAACCTTAAGATTATGAAAAACATAATTCATTTCCGATGTGATATTTATATCACATAATGATGTAAATGATGATATAAATATCACATCGGAAATGATTGATGTTTTCATAATCTTAAGGTAAGGCAGCTTTGACTAAAGTCAATGCTGCCTTACCTCAAGATACTTGTACGTCACGTGATAGATTAGAAATTTAAGACAATCGCGAAGCGCAGCGGAGCGTTCATCTTAAATTTCGTGGTTATTTTCTTTTAAACAGACAACAGAATTTTTTTGTTTACAGGAAGATTGTTAATTTTGTTAAATTTTCACTCTACAGAATGTGTTTTTCATAGTTATACAAACAAAATATCAAATTCTGTGCCTAATTTAAGCGTGACTGGTCAAACCTTGATTTGATCGTATTGAGTTTCGGCTTTCGACTGCCCAAGTTAGTCTCTCCTAGGTTTGGCCATAAATTCGTCAGTCAAAGGCCGAAATATGCCATTGGTTTTAGACTTTGACTAAGCCTTCTTGTCAAACCTGAGGTTTGACTAGGCAAACCTAGGAGTGCCGGACATCGGGGTTTGACTAAATATAACGTTTATATAATTTTCGACCCTGGACACAAAATTTAACAAGAATCGGTTCAGAAATGCGACCTGTACAGGAGAACAACAGCGCCGGAAAGCCGGACTGAAATATGTTCTTTTACACATCTCCGCCATTTTGAAAAATTTCGAAAAACTGGCTCGTTACCATAAAATTCTATATAATTTTCGAACTTGCTCACAAAATTTCACGAGAATCGGTTGAGAAATGCGACCTGTAATGTAACCTATAGAGGAGAACAAACGGACAGTAGGAAGGACATACATACGAAAGAATTGTTGCCCAAGCTGAAGCAGAGACGCTTCGCTCGCGCTTCGCGCTGGATTGGTCAATTTATCTAAGCCTTTAAATTTCATTGAATACGTTAAAATAGTAAACTAATTCAGAAAATAAGGGATTTCTAGTACTGGAAATAAATTTCACTCAAAAGTGAAATATTACAACCCGTTTTGAAAGATTTCATAAATTTCATATAAATTTAATTTTCATTTCACTGAAATTTTCACTGGACCCATCTCTACTCCGACTGCATGTTATTGTGTTGCCTTTAATATTTAATCTTGTTTCCATCTTTTCAGTTGACTTGTCTTTTATACAGGCGGGTTTTTTAATTTTTTAAATTTATTTTTCTATTTTTGTAGGGTCAATTTTAAAATTGGTAAAAGGTGACAAAGGTATTTGAGTTTTAACATAACACCACACGAACGTCGTCTTGAAAGGGTGGTAAGCGGTCAGCATATCCTATCCTAATTATCACATCAGACACCAGTCAGACCAAATAGAGTACGGACAAGAGGTAACGCGGGTTACGCCTTCGAATATCTTTAAAATAAAAATCTCTTTAAAATAGATACCTGTCGCGAACTCACGAGGAATAAAAATAATAACACAATAAGAGATTTATCAAAATAGAACATGAATCTTTCTCAGTTTGTTGAAGTTTATGTATTGATCTTCAAGTTGTAATAAATAGCCTTCCCAGACATGCGAGTTGAGTAAGTACTTTATAGTCCAATTTTTCAACCCAGACCTGCCTGGCTGACCTACTACACTACTTCAGAATAGTTTTACGGTTAAAAACTTTCTTTTGTGCGTAAAATTAAACGACATAACTTATAACTTCCTTATTTATTATAAGTACCTACCTACTTCAAGTTCTATGAACAGAATCAAGAAGAACAGAATGTTCTAAAACCAATAGTTATATATAATTATAGTTTTGACGCAGACCGTCATTTTCGCAAATGGTCATAGCGAAAAATTCGGTCACTTTCGCAGAATGTCATTTCCGCAAATTGCCACTTTCGCAGAATGTCATTTTCGCAACTGGTCACTTTCGCAGAATGTCATTCACAATTTGTTTCTTTTTTCCAAACTTGTGAGTTTGAGAAAAAATTGTGAATGACATTCTGCGAAAGTGACCTTTTACCACAGAATAGATATAAGTACTACCGCACAGAAAGGAAACTCTCCGCCCCACCCCACAATCAATTACCTCACCCCACTGGCGCCCACCGCGCGAGTTCGTGTGCCGATTCGTGTGCTCATTCAAAGCTCTAGACTTCACGCACACAGTTACGCGTGTGCAAAAACGTCACTGTGTAGCGTCTGTGTAATAGGTAGTTGAAACGCGACGCTTGTATGGAGTGCCCGGGGCGTGCTTTTGCGAAAGTGACCAGTTGCGAAAATGACATTCTGCGAAAGTGACCAGTTGCGAAAATGACATGCTGCGAAAGTGACCATTTACGAAAATGACATTCTACCAAAGTGACCAAATTTTTTGCGAAGACCATTTGCGAAAATGACTATCTGCGTCAAAACCAAGGGTTAACTAGGGTCATAAAATGTTACATTAATGTGAAATTTTGCGCGTCCTTTTTGGCAAAAGACGCGATAATATGAGCATTTTATGATTTTATTCCAGTTTTATAAGGAAAGGAGGTCGCTAATCGCTTATACATTTCAGCCCATTTTATGTACCTGAGGTACATGTATACCAAAATGTAGGGAAAAATTCGAGGATTCCGAATATGATGTTATTTTAGCTCAATCTTTACTTAAAACTTAGAAATAAATCATTAAAAGTGTGAACTACTTGTAACACATTCAAATTATAATATGGCAATACTGGATATTCACTTTCAGTTTAATAACGCAAATGTTCATTTATATTAGTTAAACATGTTAAAAAATATCATTACACATCGGAATTAATAGGCAAAAAAAATCTAACCTCTCAAATCAACACTGTGGGAACAGTTTTTATGCCTGCAAGTAACAAAACGTCAAAAGAACTATCAAACAAAACGTCATGAGAGAAACGTCATTCCGACTTCCGAGTTTAATAAAATTAACTTCAACTGACAATGACAACAGCTGTCAACTTGACAGTTTTTTCAAGTATCAAGGAGCTGAACGTTATGATATAATCTGTGTAATAGGTTCTTAATATCGAGATCATTTTTCATTTTTTTCCTCGTTTCCAAATTACTAGAAAAAAATATTACTGGTATATTACTCAGGGTATTATAAGGTATTTTTTTCCGCAGAGTGTACCTCGGTACATCATTTGGGCCATTTTTGGTGACATCCTTTAATTAGGAAATTTAACCAAAACACAACATAACTATTTTTAATAATTTAATAATAACTTATTATCATATCACTAAGCGGAATTTAGATAAAAAATATGCAAAATAAGTTAGTCATTAAAATGCCGGAAAATCAATTTTATTTTCAAGAACATAAAATATGCAATATGTACCCGTATTTGATGAGAAGCCGAACTTATTGGGTATTCGGTGGTTTTTTGCAATAATATGCAGTTAAATACGTTGTATGTTGTATTTGAAGAAATGACAGATAAAAAACAGAACTTACCAGAGCTAAGCGTGGAATCGTCGATTAGTGGTTGAACGCATACATATATTTGCCATTGTGATTGTCTGCAACAAAAATATGTTTTATTATTAAGTTGCAAAATATACACATTCGTATAACAAAGATAAGTCAGAATAACAATAAATTACTGGATTATTATGCACGGTACAAAATAGAAGCGCCTTTTTAAGATCATCCAGATGCGAGTTGTTTTCAATTAAAATTTTGAATTCATTCTACAATAAATAACCAAAGACCTCTAAAGTTTCGTATTAAAACTTTTTAAGATCATCCAGATGCGAGTTGTTTTCAATTAAAATTTTGAATTCATTCTACAATAAATAACCAAAGACCTCTAAAGTTTCGTATTAAAACTACTACACTTACTTAGGGCAAATTATTTCATTCAGAGACCAAACTGAGTTAGAAGTAGAAAAAAGAATATCTGATACCTGGAAAAGGTACTGGTCCCTCAAAGAAATACTCAAAAATAAACCTTTCCCTATGGCGGCCAAGAAAAGAGTATTCGATTCATGTATCTTGCCGAGCCTGACTTATGGGTGTCAAACATGGGCACTGACTCAAAAATATTATTTAAAGTTCAACCATGCCAGAGGAAAATGGAAAGAAGCTTAATAGGTGTTACGCTGAAAATCAGAAAACAGCAAGAAAAAACCGGCCAAGTGCGTGTCGGGCCACGCGCTGTAGGGTTTCGTAGTTACCTTATACCATTCCATATTTAATACCACCAATCATTTTTCGTCTGCAAAAATAACTTTGTTTTTCACGGTGTTGGTATGAATGACAAAGTTATTTGCGGTTTTGAAAAATGTGCTATATCTCGAAAACTAATTACTATATCTATTTCAAATTAATTTTGGTTGAAAGTGTTTATTAAGATCTACAGCATATATGTTTTTTTAGATTTTTCACTCTCTTATTTCAAAAGTTAAAGGGGGACACACACACATTTTACCACTTTGGCGGTGTATATCTTTCAAACGGTTGACTTTGAGAAAAAGTTGTCTTAGAAACCTCAATGTCATTTTTAAAGACCTGTCTATAGACACCCAACACGTGTTGGTTTGAAGAAATTTTTTTTTGTCAGTTTCAGTTCCATGTATGGGGAGCCCCCCCTTAATCTTTTATTTTTCTTATTTTAGTACTAAATTCGTTAAGCAATTAACAGAATACATCTACCTACCAAGTTTCAACTGTGTAGTCTTAATACTTTCGGAATAAAGTGGCTGTGACATACGGACGGACAGACAGACAGACATGACGAATCTATTAGGGTTCCGTTTTTTGCCATTTAGGCTACGGAACCCTAAAAAGCGTCAAAAATCAGAGGAAATAGGAACAAAAACGAAAGTGGAAGATATAATAAGGAAAATAAGACAGTTAAAATGGCAATGGGCTGGTCATATCATATGGCAAGAGAAAGCAAGGATAAATGGATCAAAATTATTACAGAGTGGCCACCATGGGACGGGAAAATGAAAAGAAGAAGACAAACCAAAAGATAAGCAGATGATATTAAGAAAATTGGAGGAACAATTTGGGCGTGAAAAGCAAAAGACAGAACCGAATGGAAACAGCTGGAAGAGGCCTACGTGTCACAATTTTCATTGCCTAATGTTGAGCAGAAAGAATTAAATATTAATTTGAATCACGATGAAGTCGAGTTTATTGAAAGTACAAAATTTCTAGGTATTACACTAGATTCTCGACTTCAATGGGATCCACATATCGAAGCCTTGTCAAGTAGACTTAGTTCAGCAGCATTCGCTGTTAAGAAAATAAGGCTTTTAACTGATATTGAAACGGCAAGGTTAGTATATTTTAGTTATTTTCAGAGTGTAATGTCTTATGGACTGCTATTGTGGGGCTCAGCTGCTAGTATTGAAAATATTTTTGTACTCCAAAAAAGAGCTGTTCGCGGCATATACAATCTTCGGCGGAGAGATACCTTGAGAGAACTGTTTAAAGAAATAAATATTTTAACTTTAGCAGGCCAATACATTTATGAAAATTTAGTTTATGTAAGAAAACACTATGATTCATTTGCTAAGAACAGCAATAATCACCAGTTTAATACAAGAAATAAAGATAAACTTGCCGTTCCAAGATTTAGGCTTGCAAAAACTAGAGGTTCATTTATGGGGAAAGGCATAGCTTTTATTAATAAAGTTCCACAACAAGTAATTGATCTTCCTTTGCATGAATTTAAAAACCATGTTAAAAAAACGCTCATGGGTAAAGGTTATTATAAAGTAGACGATTATCTTAAAGATCAAAATGCGTGGAAATGATGTAACACATAACTACTATAAGTACTTTGTTGCCAATATAATAAGTCTATGTTTGTTGCCAATAATCCTGTCACCCTGTTGTAATCATCTGGTAACGATATATTTAAGTTTGTAAATATCGTTACTTATTGCTATTAAAACTGATAAGTTTCTTGCGCCCGTTCTTCTTGTCAGTTAAAAAAGTCTTGAACGGGTGGTAGGAAAATATAGACGATTCAAAAGTACTTAATAATTAAGTTTATTTGAATAAAGCTATTTTTGACTTTGACTTTGACTTTGACAAGACACGCTGATCACTAAAGCCAAGAAGGAATAAATAAATTAGGCCAATATTTAAAATGCAAAATAGCATGCTTTGTGACAGCAATAAAGGCTTAAAGTAAATTGAAGTAAAAGATAAACTAAAAAATTCGAAGTTGTTGATAATGTGCTGTTTTGAATTTTTTCATTTTTCACTTTTTCATTTCAGCCAAATTTATGAACATTCTGCGAATTGGACGTTTTGCGAAATGGACATTCTGCGAATTGGACATTCTGCGACCGATGGACATTTTGCTACCGTTTGACATTTTGCGAATTGGACATAGTAGGCCTAAACGTAATTTCGTTTTAGAATGATGATATTGTTATTAATAGCAATTAATAATTTACCCACCGAGGCCAATCAGCGTTGCTGGTATACAGATCAGGGTGTTGAGCAGCATATACATAGATAATAATATTTCATACATCATAATAATATGATTTGTCTAGCTTTTGTTAACATTTTCAATTATTGTTTTAAAAAGAAAACAACTTTCACAAACAATGCCACATTATGAATGATCTTATCAGTGTTATAATCATTTGTAGTTTAAAAAAAAACAGAAATAGTTATGTTCAGCAAAGGTAACATTTAAAAATAAAATCACAGTGTTTTAGGGTGGCCAGGCGAATGTCTGATAGTTCCATTGTGCTCGTGACGGACTGGACAGTCGCGCGGGTGTGGCGGGCGTTCTGCAAAATGTCGTGCCATTTTAGCGGTCGTGACGTCACGGGCCGCGCCTGACATTTGGGCTAAAGCAACAAAGCAGCCCTACCTACCCTGCTGCTGATAACAGAAAAGCTTAATAACTTACTGGGCTTTTCGGGTTATTTGCTCCGCTCGCCCGCGCTTCTACCGCTGTGCCTCGCCTTGACATTTGCTTGTATTAGTGACGGAGCAATTCATTGGGGACACAGCTACGGCTATGTAACCAACAATATTAATTTAGCGAAAAGTTATCTTTGTTCCCCACTTTATTAAAGAGTAAGTAAGTATGTACGACAGCGCTTTATAGAAATCACTTTATTTTTTCATCAGCTGCTAAGTTCACCGAGGTCTCGGTCACCAACCCAAGTGATCACCCCATTTCTAGGAACTTCGTGTTCTTTTGACACCCTGAGTGGTGCAGAGGTCAACATGCCGGTCTACCACGCAAGAGGTCCCGGGTTCGATTCCCGGCCGGGCAGAAATTGAAATGATGAATTTTAATTTCTGTGACGGGTCTGGTCTGGGTGTTACTATATATAATAAGTTTATATTTAAAAATTATATAAGTAAGTAGTATATCAGTTGTTTAGCACCCATATTACAAGCTTTGCTTAGTTTGGGGCTAGATGGCACTGTGTGAAATTGTTCGAACATTTATAATTATTTTGGCTTACAAGGATCCTTTGTAATATAATATGTACTGTTACCAAAAACCAGTACCTGGGTGAATATTTGAGACGTCCAAAATGGATGTCTCGCCATAATACTCCTAATCTATAAGGAATTTTAGAACCAAATATATTTAGTCTACTAACTAAATTAATAAGGAAAAAGCAATCGAAATCGATACAGTTCAATTACGCGTTTTTTATTGAGAAATTGCCCCGAAAAATCGCTTTATTTGGTTTGTCACTTAGACGTAAAATAAAATACTATCAAGGTTTTTTTAATTGTGTGCATACACATTTTTTGTTGGTTAACATACATTGTAATTTACATTTATAAAAATCGGTTGGCACTCCGCGAGTGCCGGCAGAAGTAAAAACTTGAATATTAACGTTGTGCATTTTTGATATTTTGAAATTAGCGACAAAGGATTTAAATTATTTTCTAGGACAAAAATTCTAAAGATTTCGCGCCAGTGGCCTTTTTAATTTCTACATGCACGCATTCTACGATTTACACTTAAAGTCACAGAGTATAAATAAGTCTATGATTTCACCGAAGAGATCGCCGCTATTAGTTCCATTTTCAAAATTAGCGCGTTGCTGGTGACAAGTGTTTACGTCATAAAATGACGCGCCGCCATTTTCAACGCGCCCCGTAGAAAGAGAGGGGGATACTTTCGCCGAGAGCTGTCTTCTCTCCATCCGTCACATCCGTCTTACGCATTTTCGGTCAGCCCAAGAATCTTATGTTCATGTCAGCCACGTGATTCCTGACGCGAGTTTAGCATTTTTTCCCCATACAAAAAGCGCACAACGCCGCTAAAGAAGTTTTCACTTCAAAAAATAAAATAACACAGTTGGAAGTTACTGAAATACTGTGCCAAAAAATGTTCGAAAAATAATCGTCATTAGCGGCAACCAAGTTTATCTTTAAAATTGTGATAAAACGAAACACAATTGAAATGACATTAAGCGGCTCGTCGCTCTGTCGGCCGGCATACTTAGAAAGTGAACATACCCCTGGTATTTCGAACAGTAAGCAGTTTGTATTTCGTTCTCCATAATTTGTCATGATAATGATCATTCATACTTTAAACTATTATTCAATTATTTATGTAAAGTAATGTGTTTTATTATAACCACGTAAAATTATTCACGTGTCCAATACCGCGCAATGCATTTTTCTAAAGCTAACATGTCTCAATATGTTTTATACTTAATTTACAAGGAAATTGTAAGTACTTCGTAGTACTTACAATTTTCTTGTTGATTTATTTTAAAAACGTCATTATTGGCAACGTCATTGTCGGCAACATACACAAAGCCATAAGTGTATTTTATGTAGAATTTTAAGTTGTAATCGTTTTTAACAGTAAGTAAATACAATTTAACAACAGCTTATAAATATTACCTTTTGTCAAAGTAATAAAATAAAAAAGAAGTACTTAATATATTAAATCGCTTTTTATTTCCACCTTTTAGATGTCTATCACTCTCTCGATCAAGAATATCGTAGATAACGTTTCACGAACTAATACAGCACGCAAAAATGGCACCTCGAAATAAAGCCACACTTACAAACTGGGCGCTTATTTTGTACAAAATAAGTAATAAAAGATTTGATTTTGTACAAAATATGCGCCCAGTTTGTAAGAGTGGTGGCGTTATTTCGAGGTGCGGTGTGCTGTTTAAAGCGTTATCTAGTCTAGTGTATTCTTGATCGAAGCTTTAACACATAATAATATGTAATACCATTAATTATAATATAATGATGACCTATCTCTATTCTAATCTCAATTATACATCATTTCAGCAACTACTATGTTATTATTTACTACAATTACGTCATTATTGTCACAAATCATCATTATTGGCAACACATTTTTTTTAATACTTAATAATATTTTCAAAAATACTAAATTATTTCGAGTGCTATTTTTGCCCTAGATATATTTTTAGCATGAAATAGAAGTACCTACTGACACGAATTTTAGAAAAAATACAATTTTCTATCAAAAATATCATTTTTCAAAGAATCAGCCACCTACTGAACTTCATCGATTTTCAGAAGTATGATAATGCACGTTTCCTAATTAGCAAAACATTAGCGTAACTGTTTAGTAATCTCTGTAGATTTTAAACGCATATCATTGGAGGTTTACTCCCTCCACCCTACCCACCCTTTTTACATCAGTTGGAACGAAATGATTGGTGTGAATTGTCCGAATTCGGGTTAATACTTATGCTCAAGTATGTTTATCTTACAATGCAAATGCCAGGCTAAAACTTGCGATACATTTTCTTCGCAAAAAGAAAGTTCAAGGTAGTAAGTAACTTGCTGACATTCATCGGACATTGAATTATTGATACGGATAATTGAGCCCAGCGCGTGAGAGTGCTACCAGCCGCGTCTCGGCGCACATTCGAACATTCACTTAATTCGCTTTATTCTAACTTTCTTTGAACTTTTTTGTATTTAATAGCTAGATTAGCTAGTGAAACAAATAATTTAGAAACCCTTAGTTGTAATTAGATATTTACTACCAAGGATAGATTGATGTAGTGTGGGAAAAAATACACGCGGGACCACCTATAATGTTCCTATAAGTTATAATTGTAGGTACGTAGAAGCTTCTATGTTAGCAAAAGAATAAGGTAAGTACCCACTAGAACCTGTGATAATATAGTGGATCTAGATCTACTATGATATCTGTAGGTTAGTGGGATGACTGACTCAAACGATAAACCAAACCACCAATCCGCATTGGGCCCGCGTGGTAGGTTATGGCCCATCCTCCTTATCCACCCATAAGGAAGTCCTGTGCCCCAGCGGCAGCGCTGAAGACATTAAAAATGGCTGATGGTCACGTATCGCTGCAATCCAGCAAGTGTACTCAATATTATAGCCATTATTTTAATTTGAGTATTTAGGGCTCTGCAACTTTGACAGAGCTGTAGTCACTGCGACCTAAAAGATCTGTTGTGACTCCCCACCTAATTAGGCCAGGTTCCAGCAAGTTTAGTATCTTCCTGGCTTTGTGAGTTTTTATTTTCTCCGGGTCGATTACGTGTCGCCCCAGATGGATACTACGCTTGTGGATTAGGGGTTACTAAGAGGTGCTTGGGCGTTTCCTGCTCCTCATTGCAATATCTGCAAACGTCAGTATCATTCAATTTCATATGAAACAGGTGTCTGTTTAGTATGCAGTGTCCAGTTAAGGCTCTAATAATCGCGTTGATGTTCGACCTACTGAACTGTATGAGCTCATTCGTCCGTCTTTGCGAGTAGCCTTCCACCAAGGATTTGGCGCGTCCCAATCCTGGGTGTTATAGCCATTGTAAAGTCTCCACTCCAGGGACACTGGCCTGGCCTTCCTTTACACTACATAATATAATATAAAGTCCCCTCGCCGCGTGTCTGAACACGATAAACTCAAAACTACAAAGAAAGGATTTTCTTTCACACGGTTTTCACTAATGGACGGAATGAATTCATGCATGAGGAACGTTAATAATTCATTAAGGTTTTGTGTAGCTGAAATATTATATAAAAAAAATATAAATATTAAACACCATCATATGTATTTTAAGACCAGACCAGTGGGCTTATTGTCTAATTCAAAAAATCTATCGCAATCGCTTTCGTTTGACAGATGGATGTGACACATTGCTGCATATCTTTGGTAAGTTTTTATTTGTCCCAAAAAGAAGCTTTCATGTGTTAGATCCTGAAAGTGATTGCGATAGATTTTTAAATTAGGCAATAGAAAGCCTGGGTTGCATGATTTAAATCATGATTTAAATTACGATTTTTATTGCATGATTTTTTTAATAAAAATCACTGATTTAAATCAAAATAAAAAAAAAGGAATTAATTAAACTGGGAGTGCATATTCACCAACTATTATGTTCGAAAACAATTTTAATACAAAGTATGATAGGTGCAAACTAAGTTATTTATCAAAATAAAAAACCGGACAAGTGCGAGTCGGGCTCGCCCACCGAGGGTTCCGTACAGACCTACATCTATACATAAAATAAAGCTATAGAAAAGTTGTGTCGGTACAAAGGAAATATTTTGAAAAAAAGTGGTTGGTAGTTATTAGTTTTTTTATATGAAAACTGTACTACGGAGAGTTCAAGCTTCATCCCAGGTTCTACCTACCGGAATTATGTGAAAAATTGCTTAGATTTTAAGTTGGACTCCAAGCTACCAAACTGTAAAAAAATACCATCAAAATCCGTTCAGCAGTTTTTAAGTGATTCGCGCAAAAACATTTAGAATTGACTGCTATATATAGATAACCATTTGAAATCCTTTGTCGCCACGTAGAAAATAACCCTTCCAGGGATTACGACAAAGAATTGACCACGGGCGAAGGTTTGAAATGGAATAGTACATTACTGCAGCGGCACTCAAGACAGGCATTGAAGAACATACGTGAGTCCATCAATGCCTAGTTGCGGCCAAGGCTTGTATAGTAGTAGTAGTAGTATACTTTTCTCAAATAATGCGCGGAAATTCAAACCAAGTAGCTTATAAACTTTTAACTTTTTAGTTTTAAATGTTTTAAGCTTTTTATTTTTATTTTAAATTACAGTAATTGAAAAAAGAAAATGGAAAGATTTTTTTAATCTTTTTGGAATGTGCACATAAAGGCCTTTCATTTGATACCCATATTGCACCAAAACATTTTTTTTTTCGTTTTTATTTTTTTTCAGTTTTTTGGAATGTGCTCGCTCATCAAGGCGACATTTGATACCTATAATTATTGGTGTTTCATTGAAAAGTTCGCTCCATATCTGAATTACACGTGTGTAATGAGTTTTAATAGAAACATTGCCAACTTTGGCAATTTTTGTATGAAAATCCATTATTACACGTTAGTAATGGATTCTCATACAAATATTGACGGCGCGGTTTAGGTCTGTCCGTAAACTCCGATTTAGCACGAAGAAGTTTGTCAAAATAATGTTCGAATTTCCAAGCATGTTTGAGCAAATATAATATAATTACAAACCCACCGCACCTGTATAAAATACAAGTACTGCTAATTGTCAACAGATGGCGCTGTATATCAATAGTACACTGTATAATGTTCTGTGAAATGGTGTTATCTATCGCAATGTTATTAGAGAAAATGGGTGTATTCCAACTAGGGTTACCATCCGTCCGGATTAGTCCGGACATGTCCGGACTTTTCGACTATTGTCCGGACTTTGTCCGGCTTAGTAATTTGTCCGGCTTTTTTAAGATTGGGGGGTATACTAGTAAAAAATCATACATAGCAGTAGTGTTCGAAAGAGAAGTCCATACATTTGTATGGAATCTGGATTTGTCTGTGAAAATGTCCGGACTTTTATTAAAATGTCCGGCTTTTTGTCAGGACTTTCCAAATTTTGCAATGGTAACCCTAATTCCAACAAGACCCTTGCTCCGAAAGTCTGTTTCCATCCCGTTCGAGTCACGTCATATCGGTGTGAAAAACGCGCTGATTGTTATATATCTACTCTGTGGTGATAGCTATTGGTCTGCTGGAATGCACTCCGTTGATTGTTTTACTCTTTGACCCCCTGTCATGCAGCGTGACATACCGCCATGTTGCGAAAATATTTAGAGCCAAATTTATTACTTTTCAATTTTATTTTTAAAAGTAATTAACTATATCAATATTTGAAAGGATCTGAATAATAATAATAAATATTGATATTTTAAAAAGAATTAGTGGCGCGATTATCACAAAAGTAATTAGAAGTTAAACTATGACCGCGCATACCGTTGTTTCACCAAGATGATTAATAATTACGTATTTTAATGACCATATTTTTTATGATTTAATTACAAATATACAGTTTTCAGATTTATTTCTGTAAGTGTAGTATAAGACGCTATTACCTGCCAAATTTCATAGTCCTAGGTCAACGGGAAGTACCCTATGAATTTTGATTCCTTTGAGAGTATCGAAATGCATTTTTTGCGCCCTAAACGGCAGTATCTTTTTTTTACGCTAACTTAGAAGTTTGATTTTTTTACAGCTTCAAGGGACCGTAGACCTTAGTATATGGTTTAAATTTCAACTCGATACCTCCACGCGTTCCCGAGATAAAGGGTCTTGACAGACAGACGGACGGACGGACAGACAGACGGACAACAAAGTGATCCTATAAGGGTTCCGTTTTTTCCTTTTGAGATACGGAACCCTAAAAATTTACAATCTTTAGATATTTTTTTGTGTCAGTAAAAATTAAACATCAAATAAATCAAAAAAATCACGATTTAAAAAAAAACTGATTTTTTTGATGCAAAAAAAAAAACATGATTTTTTGCAACCCTGAGTAAGACTAAATAGCTTAACTGCTTAAGCACTTGTGTCATGGAAATCACAAGACAAATGTAGTAACAGACAGACACACCCAGACCAGACAATGTAGAAAAGTTCGTAGTTTCTAAATTGACCCAGTCGGGGTTCAAACCTGGAAGTCCTCAAAAACGGTGACATCATGAAAACCGATGTGCAAACTACTCAGCTCAGGTCGTCAATATGACAATGATTTTTGAAGATGTCGGAAAAAACAACGCCGATTGGGAGCTTTACGTGCGCATCGTGCGCTGCCAAACTAATAGAGTGAATGCTCTGCTACGCGTGCGAAGCCGGGGCGAGTCGCTAGTGGATAAGGATGGGCCATAACAAACCATCACGCGTGCCCATTGTGCGTGCAGTGCAGGTGCAGTTCAGATTGAGTCGCTAGTGGATAAAGATGGGCCATAACAACCTATCACGCGTGCCCATTGTGCGTGCAGTGCAGGTGCAGTTCAGATTGAGTCGCTAGTGGATAAGGATGGGCCATATCATAACCCATCACGCGTGCCCATTGTGCGTGCAGTGCCATTCAGATTGAGTCGCTAGTGGATAAGGATGGGCCATAACATAACCCATCACTCGTGCCCATTCTGTGGACAGTGCCGTTCAGATTGAGTCGCTAGTGGATAAGGATGGACCATAATATAACCCATCACGCGTGCCCATTGTGCGTGCAGTGCGGTTCAGAGTCGCTAGTGGATAAGGATGGGCCATAACATAACCCATCACACATGCCTATTGTGTGTGCAGTGCCGTTCAGATCGAGTCACTAGTGGATAAGGATGGGCCATAACAACCTATCACGCATGCCCATTGTGCGTGCAGTGCAGGTGCAGTTCAGATTGAGTCGCTAGTGGATAAGGATGGGCCATATCATAACCATCACGCGTGCCCATTGTGCGTGCAGTGCCATTCAGATTGAGTCGCTAGTGGATAAGGATGGGCCATAACATAACCCATCACTCGTGCCCATTCTGTGGACAGTGCCGTTCAGATTGAGTCGCTAGTGGATAAGGATGGACCATAATATAACCCATCACGCGTGCCCATTGTGCGTGCAGTGCGGTTCAGAGTCGCTAGTGGATAAGGATGGGCCATAACATAACCCATCACACATGCCTATTGTGTGTGCAGTGCCGTTCAGATCGAGTCACTAGTGGATAAGGATGGGCCATAACAACCTATCACGCATGCCCATTGTGCGTGCAGTGCAGGTGCAGTTCAGATTGAGTCGCTAGTGGATAAGGATGGGCCATATCATAACCCATCACGCGTGCCCATTGTGCGTGCAGTGCCATTCAGATTGAGTCGCTAGTGGATAAGGATGGGCCATAACATAACCCATCACTCGTGCCCATTCTGTGGACAGTGCCGTTCAGATTGAGTCGCTAGTGGATAAGGATGGACCATAATATAACCCATCACGCGTGCCCATTGTGCGTGCAGTGCGGTTCAGAGTCGCTAGTGGATAAGGATGGGCCATAACATAACCCATCACACATGCCTATTGTGTGTGCAGTGCCGTTCAGATCGAGTCACTAGTGGATAAGGATGGGCCATAACAACCTATCACGCATGCCCATTGTGCGTGCAGTGCAGGTGCAGTTCAGATTGAGTCGCTAGTGGATAAGGATGGGCCATATCATAACCATCACGCGTGCCCATTGTGCGTGCAGTGCCGTTCAGATCGAGTCACTAGTGGATAAGGATGGGCCATAACATAACCCATCACGCGTGCCCATTGTGCGGGCAGTGCCATTCAGATTGAGTCGCTAGTAAATAAGGATGGGTCATAACTCACACTCAAATATACTCAAATTTCAGTTGGCCTTAAAGAGCATTTTGATCACAGTAAGAAATAGCCCTCCGGTTCATTTGTACCTAATGTCATTACGTCCTCTTACCACTTTTGCCTAATTCTTAATTTGCCTTAATCCCAAAATGTCTGAAATCCAGAATGACTGAAATTTCTAATACCTGAATTGCAAAATGTCACACGAAATGAGTACAGTCAAGTTCGAAATACGGCAACTTGCTATTGTCGTCTATTTTGTTAGTTATGGCATTGGTTGCTATGATCATTAGCCAGATAAGTTCTAGAATTCGAATTATATTCGGTTAAAAACTCGTTTTTCAATGATTAACGATTGAATTGATTAATTATGAATGAATAAATGATTTCTATTTAAAAAATGGGGTATTGATCCTATTTTTTTTCTGAGAATATTTTTTTTATTATTATTAACACTATGAAGAGCAACTACAAGAATTCCGATCTAAAAGAAATTGATGCAGGTGTCCTGCAAGGATCTGTCTTGTCTGCGACACTGTTTTTTCTGCATATTAACGAATTTCTGTGTTCCCACAGAGAAAGCGGGAGTTATTGCTCCTTCTTGGAGTTTCCTCCAAGAAGGAGCAATAACGATGCATTTAAAAAATAAAAAACAAAAAAAAAAATAAAAAACGAGCCAATGCATTAAAAAAAATATTAATGTATTAAAGAAACATCCTTTAATTTTTTTTTTGTTTAGTTTAAGAATACAACTTTTCGTTTAATAAATCGTATAACACCTTCATATGATTTGCGTTTTAATGATTGAATAGGCAGGCTACTTATTGAGGTTAGCATCTCCCATTGTGCGCAACTGTACATAATTCGCCATTTTTCTTTTCAGACATTATAGTAGTCAAGTCATTTCGGATTTCAGGCATTTTGGGATTAGGTGTTTTTGAGAATTTGTCATTTTGACATTCATGTGTTTTGGTATTAAGACCTTATGAACCGGAGGGAGAAATAGGACCATTTGGCACTAAAAATATTTCAAGTTGATTTATCGTTTTCCCGTACAAAATGCATGGGAAAAGCTTTTAGCGATTTCTGTCGTTTCTAGTACTCATACCTTGAATGGTCCCATAGTCTTTTGATCCCCACATGAAATAGGATCGATTAACATAATATTTTTTAGGGTTCCGTACCAAAATGGTAAAAAAGGAACCCTTATGGTGTGACTCAGTCTGTCTGTCTGTCTGTCTGTCACAGCTGGATATCTCGAGAACTACTAATGGTATTAACTTGAAATTTGGAATAGTTTAAGATGACATTTGCCCAACTATTTTGCAAATAAGAAAGAAATAATAAAATTTATATTTTTTTTACAACAGGGACTGAAAAGGGGTCTTAAAAATTTTAAGCGAGGTGACTAGGGCATGTGGGATATCATATGAAAGAGCGCTGTTTGCACATTTTAAAACAATTTTTTCTTTTTTCTTAGGCCGCATAGTTTGCGTCTTATGATGAAAAATGTAAAAAAAAATACCGTTCCCCCCCCTTATCTCCGAAGTTTGCAAAGAGAAAAATCTGAAATAATTCTATGTGATAGTAGTTTATGTAAAGATTACAGGAAAAATAAAACGATGTCTCAATATAACACACTTTTTTAGAAATTCAAAAAACAAACAAAAATTTTTGAGTTTCACTACCAGTCAACAGGTGGCGCTGTCCTAAGCATGCTAACCTAAGGGCAAAAAATAGTTCCACTATCGGTCAAGAGATGGCGCAACCTAACACTACAATAATAAATTGGTGGCTGGTTCTAATATAATTACCTACTATTTGCCGTACGAATAAACGAAGAATAAGTTCATACTTTACTCAGTAATTATATATATTACTATTTAGTAATATAATAATAACGAGGAGCTCGGTGGCGCAGTGGTTTAGCGCCTGGACCAGCGATTGCGGAGGTTAAGCAACGTTGGCAAGGTTCGGTCATGGGATGGGTGACCAAAAATTTATTATCTCGAGCTCCTCCGTGCTTCGGAAGGCACGTTAAGCCGTTGGTCCCGGCTGCATTTGCAGTCGTTAACACCCACCAATCCGCATTGGGCCCGCGTGGTGGGTTATGGCCCGTCCTCCTTATCCATCCATAAGGAAGGCCTGTGCCCCAGCAGTGGGGACATTAAAATGGCTGATGGACTAGTAATATAAACATTTTGCAATTTGGAGTGGCTGAAACGTTTTTCAGTCACCATAAGCAGCATTTGTAAATTAACTGTCCGCCTGTTCGCCCTTCCACCTGTCTGCCGTTTATCCTACTTTTTTAAAGACTGTCCTAAAATAACATATCCAAATATATTTATGATTGTACGGAACCCTCGGTGCGCGAGTCCGACTCGCTCTTGACCGGTTTTTTTAAGTGACTTTATGCTCAAAATAACAACAAAAACAGAAATGTGATCATTACTCTTTACACATAAAGAAAAAGACAGACAGAGTTTTTCGAATATACTGGCTTTAATAACTAATGATATCTTTCAAACTTCAATAGAGTTCAGTGAAGATTGTTTACCAAATAAGACAAGTAAGGATAAACAGACCATAATGTGTATTTGACTGAGTGAGCTTGGGCAAAAATTGTTTCGTATGTCTGACCTGCTGTCCGTTTGTTCTCTTCTAAAGGTCGCATTTCTCAAGTGAGAGGTTCTATTATTATATAGATTTTTATTATTGATTCAGTCTTTCGAAAAAAAATACATATTTTAACCACTCTAAAAATGTTCAAAATTAGAAGCACCATCTAGCTTGGAATAGATATTATAACAAACCTAACGAACAGCACATAGTACTGCTTTTGTAAAAAACCTTGTGTAAAAAACCTCGCATAATAGATTCATTAATTTTTAAACAACATACAATTTAAGCTACTAAACACACAAACATGAGGCCTACAGCTCACTGAGCCACTATACAGTATCTATAATTATAAAAATACCATAACGGATAGTGACATCATGATGCTCATGACATTGTGAATTTATCAATCTACTGCCAATTGCACAATTTTCTTATTTGATAATGAAGTGTAGGAATGAGGATCAGTAACGATTTTTGTTTAGTGGCTTATCAGAAAGCTTATGCCACCGCATGATTAACTGTGAAGAAATTTGTAGGATCTCTTAAACCTGAGAAGATATATGAGCTAAACACTGGTTTTTTGGGGGTCCTTATGACGTCATCGCGACGTACGCGAACCTTATGTCGTACGTGATAAAGCACATATTGCTTTGAGCTTGGCATTTCCTTCAAACCCTATTAACTCAAAAAATCTTTCACTAAGTTTCATAGCTAGGAATATGTTTTTATATTATACCAGTAAAACTATAGGATTCAAACCTGTTACTGATCCTCATTGGAAATTGGTTATAGAATAGGTCAACCTATTATCGACTGATCTTTGTTTATTTAATTTTATCAACAATCCTGATAGTTTTCTAGTAAAGATCTGACCCCGAATTACGTAAAGCTGTTGCTAACAATTCTCGATTGAAATCGATTGAAATCGCAGTTGCATTGATGCTTTAAGTAAAATAGTTGTCACATTGGTTCTTACTAAAGCAGCAATGTCACTGCGATTTCTGTCAAAGTTGATTGCAACAAAGTTAGACAATCAGCCTACTGGGATTTTTACTAGAGAACTGTCAGGATTGTTGATAGTTTTCTGGTAAAGATCCCTAGTGACTAGGATATACTTCATTTGTGAAGGTAAAATGAGAAGTGCCGAAATTCTGTGGTAGGTACCTGGAATACATACTATGATCATTGAAGCAATAATGGGCTTAACAAATAAGATTTTTCTAGTTGTTGGGTAGAGTATAAATTGATAGATATTTTACTTGAAGGAACGTTTGGTTTGACTCAGAGTAAAGTACCTATGTAACCACTGGTTTGACCCAAAATCCCGCACACAGGTAGATATAAGTACCTACCTACTTCACAATTTGCCGACAACTCGTTAACATTAGTCATCAATGCGTTAAACATAAGTCCATTTTAAAGGATATGGTGAGAAATCAGTGGTTTTCACATAACAACATTGAGAGAAGTGAAAGTATCCACCTAAAATTGACATCATGCAGAAAAACATACAAAAAGAAAATGACCTGCTAGACGTACGGTTACTTACATGCATGTTATTCCAAAAGGTATGCCAATGATAACGATTATCTTCTCTTATTAATAATAATAACAAAATCAACACTTATTCACGAAGTTTTATTACTGAAAGTCTGTCGAAAAACTACAACCGCACATATGAAAAAAACTTCAACATTTAGCTCACAGATTACTAATGTAGCAAGCCACTCACAGACTATATTATTTTACATAATAATTTCTAGCCACCACCAATTTAGAGATCGTACACACTTAGAGCGTTCTGTATGCTCTAAGTACACACGAGCAATTTTTTCACCGCGCGATATTTTTACCTCATCACGTGGACGTTCTGTATGCTCTAAGGGTTAAACTGTGCAATTTTGACATTTCACACTTTGACATTGACAGTTGAATAACGAAGCAAGAAAGAAAAGAAATGTGAATCGCAATTCTTTCTCGAAGAGAAATATTTTGTTTTATAAATATTTGAATCATGAAGACTGAAATAATTATATCTAGTTAGCAAGTTGTATTTGTTAAGATAGTATGTGTGATGTGTCTGTTATAATACCAGTCTTTAATGGTGTAAAATGGATCGACAGTTGTATGAAGTCAATAGCTTCCCAAACTATAGTCAAAACTCGGTCGGAGATTCAGTTTCCTCAACTAAATCTTGAAATAGTAGTTTATAATGACGGCAGTACTGACAATACTGAAAAAATACTTGAAGAATGGGCACTGTACTTCCAGAAAAGAGGAGTTAATTTCATATTAATTGGTTCCAATACAACTCGAGGGGTTGGTGCTGCTAAAAATAGTGCCATTCATAAAAGTTCTGGTGTGTTTTTGTGTTTTCAAGATATTGACGATGTTATGTTGCCAAACAGAATTATGTTACAATGGCAATATGCCTGTAATCATCACAATACTTTGATAGGAAGTAGAATCTCAAGATTGCCTGTCAATTCTACACCTCGCTATGTCAAATGGGCTAATAACCTCAGTCTTAATGAGTTGAGGTTGCAAATATATACTTCCAATGGATCAACTTTGCTTATGCCAACGTGGTTTTGTCATAGATCTATTTATAATACAGTAGGAGGATTCGATGAAACAGGAGCAGGCACCCCAGAAGATCTGATATTTTTCCACAAACATCTTACTTTAGGTGGTGATTTACACAGAATAGACGAAGAATTAGTTATTTATACATATCATGAAAGTGCAACTTCTCTCTCTGTCACTAGAGAATGTATTTGGCGAATACAATTAGATGCATTAGAAAGAAACATCTTATCCCATTGGAAAAGGTTCACAGTTTGGAATGCAGGAAAATCTGGTAAAAGACTAGTGCGAGCTTTGAAATCAAAAAATTTAGAAAAAGTTGTCGCTTTTTGTGATGTTGATAAAAAGAAGATAGGGCGTATTGTTGAATTATACTGTCATTGTAGAAGAATAGTTATAAAAAAGGTGCCAGTTGTTCATTTTCTGGATGCAGAAGCTCCTTTCATTATTTGTGTTAAATTAGACCTTACAAATGGAGAATTTGAAAGTAATCTTAAATCATTGAATCTCACTGAAGGAAAAGATTATGTTTTTTTCAGTTGATAACTAGTCTATTTACGTTTAGCAAGATCTAAATGTAATGCTTATTATTTATTATTGTAGACGTAGATGAAGATATTATTTAACATTTTTTTTTTACATTTTGTTGGTTACTGTATTCAGTATGTTATAATATTTAATTTTGTGTACCTACTTATCACATTTTATTTATCTATAAGTACCTAATTAAATATTTCACATTTATGACCATAACAAACCTAATAATTATGGACAACTAAATAAAACATTAACAATTATTAGAAAGCCTTTTATTTAATTTTTAGCTACAGCTTGGCCATAAAGTGAAACTTAAAAATAATTTTTAAAAATTATTTTCAGTACAAAATATAGTCAGTGTTGCCAAGTTATTCGTGATTTTGATGTGTAAACACTTTTTCCTAATGCCTAGTTTAAATACTCGCCGAGTAAAGACGAATGTAAACACCATATTCGGGTTTAACGGTACTCGCCGCGAATATTCCGTGTATTCCCGTTGTCCCCATCATGATTTTGGCCCCATAATGGGGACAACGGAACGTCATAAAATTTCAGTGCCGTTGTCCCCACGATAATGGGGACAACGGGCCGTTAAAATTTCACGTATCGTCCCTGTATGGGTCTTGAAGAGTGTTGAGTAGAAAGTTGATAAGTAGTAAATAGATAGATAGTTCAGTTAGAAGTTGAAACACTGAGTTTAAAGTTATTTTAGTTTATTAGATAAGTACATACAAGTTAACAGTTATGAGTTAAGTATAGAACTAATTATTATTTCATAAATATGTAAACAGTCGAGCGGCCGGCGGCGCGCCAAAGTAGGTTGCGTAGTCAGCAAATCAGACATACATTTTGTACGTCATCGTACATGCTCCCGAGGGGAAAACATAAAAATCTACCTATACATAAGAGTAAAAAATTAAATTAATATGACAAAAATGTCTAGAGAAAAAAGGAAAGTTAGTAATAAGATATAAAAATCTAAGTAAAATATAAAAACACATATAAGCAAAAAGTTATAAAAACACATAGGTATGAGCAAAACGTTATACAATATTAAAACTTAATTAAAATCAAAAGTTATCTTCGAAGTCGAACTATGAGATTGCTGCGCGGGCGCAGTGTTCATTTCTTGTAGCTCTATCTCTGGTGGCTGGTTGGTCACCTCTTGCTGCACGGATGCTGTCTTCGCCTGTCTTAAGTTTCGCTTCTTGATAACAAAATATATTATACAGACAGCGGCTCCTCCCGCGACGACAAAAGAGAATGAGTAGTGGAAGACGTCGTGAAGCGATAAAGTATCAGTTCCTGATGGCAGCGGCTCTTGTTCTTTCAGTTTTTGCTCAATTAAACTCTGTTGAATTTTAGAAAAATCTTCAGAATTATTCAACCTTTTAAAATCAATTTTGAGCTGCGTGTTGTGCCATGTAATATTCATTATTTTATTAATCGATGAGTCAAGAGTAGATACGTCATCGTTTGTCTTTAAATTATATTCGCTTCCGAAATGGTTGAATGAGTAAATAGTCGCGTCTTCTTTTTGTATTGCACATCCCTCTTGCAATGCAATAAGTCCCGTTCCCGTTATCGCAGCTGATGTAACTTGATCACTGCATATAATGTTAGAACTTCCTGTTCTTCAGACCAAGTAATTTGATCGATTAGATCCCAATTAAACTAGGAAGCATTCAGTAAAAGAAGGGAGCACCACAATGTTAATTATAATTAATAAATTCTATTATTTTAATATAAAGTAGTACTTAAATATATTAATTATAGTATGTATATCAAAAGATGTTGTTTGATAATAGTTGATTGTTACCATGGTTACTTCCAATTTTAACTTGAAATTCTGTAATAAATAAGCTAATAAAAGTTATTTGAATAATTAATAATTTATAAATATAGTTGAGACTTTAGAAACCATCGGTTAGTATTAATGGTGCAATGTTAATAAATAAGTATATCTTTTAATTTAGGCAGATCCTGTGTGAGGATATAGTGGTCGGCCATTATTGTTGTTGTTGGTTGCTCTCGAACTGTCTTCCTTGTTTGTGATTGATATTTTTGTTAATTGTGCTGCTCTTTATTAAACAAAACGGCAAGATACTAAGACCTGGAGTTTCAATTAAGTACTGAACTGCGTCCTCCTTCACAGCTCAGAAGCGGGATTGTTATGGAGCAATCACGCCACGGCCCCTATTATCGCGGCCTGGGGAAGAGGCGTCGGCGTAGCGGCACTTCAACTGATGACGAAAGCGCTGAAGAAAACGATGACATTTTTTTTCACTCGCCGGATGAAACTTATTCACCAGAACCTAAATCTCCGCCCCAAGTTTCACAGCCCGCAAAGAAACGGAGAATTACTCATCTGGATTCCGAAGTCATTCCCAAGTTTGATCCCGGAAAGAAATCAACCAATGTAAAGGGCTGGCTACACAAAATTGAGCAATTAGGCAACCTATATGATTGGGAAGAAAGGGATAAAATTTTTGTTATGCAAACGCGATTGAGGGGGGCAGCACGTGATTGGTACGACGATCTCGATGACTATGAATCCAGCTGGATTCAGTGGAAGGAGAGGCTGACGAAAGCGTTTCCCCGATCGACAGAATTTGTCGAGAGACTTGAAGAAATGCTGGCACGCGTAAAAGGGAGCGGCGAAACTATGACATGTTACTACCATGATAAGATATCCCTTATGAAGAAATGTGGCGTAGAAGGTGAAGACGCGATTTCGTGCCTTATTCGTGGCCTGCCTGCTGAGTTGCGTGCAAATGCAAAAGCTTGCTGCTGTAAGACACCCGAAGAATTGTATTATGGATTTCTCTCTTCCCTCGAAAATTACAAAAAGTTGGAAACCAAGACGTCGGACTTGAAGTCTACGTGGCAACGGGGATCCAACCTGCCGAAGATTTGTTATAACTGCCGCAAGACGGGACACTCTGCCCGTGACTGCCGAGCTACGCGCTGCCAGGTCTGCCAGCGCCTGGGGCATGCCGCCAACACCTGCTGGTATGCCGCCGGCGGCGCGGCGAACTCACCATCACCACTACCAAGAAATCAACAGGTACATGACATTAAATTCGTATCTACTGAAGTTATTGCAGATTTATACAAAAAAAATGTCACTGTTAATGGTTACATAGCGCTTGCATACATTGATACTGGTAGTAAAGTAAATATTATCACCTTGAGCTTTGTTCAAATGTTAGGTTTATATGTCACTCACTCAAATGTTATCATGAGAGGATTCGGTGGACTTTTGATTAATTCGTTGGGTCAAACAACATTCAAACTTAATGTAGACAATTTGTGCTTAGACACTAGTGCAGAGATAACAGACAGCAACTTGTATGGTACGGATTTAATTATTGGTCAGCCAACAATTAATCAAAAGGACATTAATTTGTTAGTGACCTCAAATTCTGTAATATTGCTAAGAAATACCGAGCCATGCTCACCCTTACCAAATATAACTTTAGGTTGTAGTGATTTTATTACTAAAGTGCCTTTACTCTTATCTCATAGTGTCAATATTCAACCAGGTGCTAGTTTGCATATTGATGTTCATACAGGGTGTAATCTGACACCAAACAATATTCTTGTCACACGGCCAGTTATGTATTCACTAGGTTTGGAATCATACTTTATACCACAAGCTATTTTGAAACCTGACAACCTACAACTCCAGATAATTAACTTGGGAGATTCAGCCATACAGTGGGGTGCACATAAACTTGTAGCTCGTGCGGATATTTGCTTGCAAGAAGAAATCTCCCTAGTCACAGATGTACCTTGTTCTAGTAATAGTCAGTGCAGCGGGGGAAATGAAATAGTGTTATCTGATTTAGACATAGGTGATTTAGGCCCTAAAGAAACTAGTTCATTGTTGAACCTACTAAGTGACTACAAGCATTGTTTTGCGGAATGTAGTGGTGAGTTAGGATGTACTGATTTGGTTGAAATGCAAATAACTACTACTACTGATAAGCCTGTTTATTGCAAGCCATATAGATTATCTTATAAGGAAAATGAAATAGTTCAAGAAAAAGTAGATGAACTTTTATCTACCGGTATTGCTAGAGAATCAAATTCGAATTATGCAAGTCCAGTAATCTTGGTTAAAAAAAAGGGAGGTGATTATCGACTTTGCATAGATTATCGTGCCTTAAATGCATGCACAGTTAAGGACCGTTTTCCGTTACCACATATTGATGACCAGATAGGACGATTAGCAGGAAAGGTGTATTTCACGGTTCTAGACATGGCCCAAAGTTACTACCAAGTGAGAGTAGCTGAAGATTCAATACATAAAACTGCATTCATTACATCATCTGGGCAGTTTGAGTTTTTGAAAATGCCGTTCGGTTTGGCCAATGCTCCGGCGGTATTCTCTCGTTTAATACGTAAAGCGCTAGGATCCTTGAGTAATAGGATTGCCACTTATTTGGATGATGTGACTTTACCTACTTTAACAATAGAGGAAGGCATTCGGCTATAAGCTATTAGAAGAAGTATTGATACTTCTTTCCCAGGCGAATCTCAAACTTAACCTTAAAAAATGTTCTTTCTTAAAAACTAGTGTCAATTATTTAGGACATGAAATTACAGAGGGTTCTGTACGACCAGGGCAGTCAAAAATTAACAGCGTCTCACAATTCAGGCAACCACGAAATGTTCATGAGCTACGTCAATTTATCGGTTTAGCGTCATATTTTCGAAAATTTGTTAAAGGGTTTGCCGAAATTGCGAGACCTTTAACGTATTTAACAAAGAAAGAAGTTGGCTGGTTCTGGGGACAAGAACAGGATGATGCATTTAACCTCTTAAAAACAATCTTAACGGATAGACCTGTCTTGGCCATTTATGATCCTCACGCAATAACAGAAATCCATACTGATGCTAGTAAAATAGGGTTAGGTGGTATTTTACTCCAGTATCAGAAGGATGCTTCTCTTAAACCCGTAGCTTACTTTAGTCGTGTGACTAGCCCAGAAGAAATGCACTACCATAGTTATGAATTAGAGACCCTTGCCGTTGTGGAATCGTTGAAACGCTTCCGTATATATGTCACAGGTATTCCGGTAAAAATAGTAACTGACTGTGCTGCATTGAGGACTACCCTTAGTAAAAGGGATTTGATACCGCGAATAGCTAGGTGGTGGCTCACAATACAAGACTTCGACCTAGAGATCGAATATCGCCCGGGCGATCGCATGAAGCACGTGGATGCGCTTAGCCGAAATCCCGTAGAAGCGGTTCCAGTACTCCATATTGACGAAGCTGACTGGCGTTTAACTCTGCAGGCACAAGATGAAGGTATTCAGGGTCTTATTAGGCAGATTAAAGGGGGTACTACTAATCCTGATATTATTAACAATTATAAAATAATTGACGGATGTCTGTTTAGAAAAACTTTCCATGGAGATAGGTTTGTCATACCAAAACTTTCTAAATGGTCTTTATTACAAAAATATCATGATGAAGTAGGGCATATAGGATTTGACAAGTGTGAAAAGGTAATTAAGACACAATTCTGGTTTCCTAATATGACAAGGTTTATACGTAAATACATAAGTGCATGCCTGCAGTGTGCTTATGGCAAAGGCAATTACGGCAGAACCGAAGGCGAATTACACCCTATTGAAAAGGCTGCAATACCTATGCATACTTTGCATGTAGACCATTTAGGTCCATTCCTGAAATCTCGTAATGGTAACTGCTACATATTAGTAGCTATAGATTCTTTCACAAAATTTGTTTTTGCTAGAGCCGTAAGAGGGGTAAGTTCCATAGAAACTATAAAACATTTGAAAGAAATCATTTCGGTGTTTGGAAATCCCCATAGAATAATTACGGATCGAGGAGTTGCGTTTACAAGTAGATATTTTAAAGATTTTGCCACACAAAAACAGTTTAAACATATTTTAAACGCGATTGCATGCCCGCGTTCAAATGGACAGGTAGAACGTGTTAATAGAACAATCATAAATGGTTTAAATACTACTGCAGACAGTGAGTGCACCTGGGACGACAAACTTCCAGATGTCATTTGGGGTATAAATAATTCTCCTCATTCGGTCACTGGAGTTGCACCCTTTAAACTTATGTTTTCACATGATAATGGCCTTTTACCTGCATACCCTGTCATTTCGTCCACAGATACAAATCCTCAAAAACAACTAGATGAGCATAGACGTCAGGCCAAATTACGTATAGATAAATATATGACTACCATGAAAAGTCAGTATGACAAAAAGCACAAGAAATGTAGAAAGTATGAAGTGGGAGAGTTAGTATTGTGGAAGGGCGGCTTATCTCGCGATCATAAGGCAGGTGTGACCAAAAAGCTAGGAAGCCTGTATACTGGCCCATATAAAGTTGCAAAAGCTGATCACACCATCGACCGATACACAATAAATAGTATTCAAGGCATAAAAGGTTATAGAAAGTTCACGGCAGTAGTGCCTTCTGATTCCTTACGACCTTACAAGTCTTCTGTATCTGATAGCTCCACTGAATCTGATCATGAGGTGGATAGGGATGATTTAATTGATTTATTGGAAAGTTAAACTTGTTATAAGTATCAAAAGTGTTGTTACTAGATTTAGTAAACATTGTCAAATTCACATTAATTCTAATATTATATTTTCTTGATAAGGGTTGTCTTTAATATTATAGTAATAAAAAAAAAATATACTCAACTGAATATATATGGCTTTCATTCACAATTAATTTCTTTTCATAGAATTAAAATTACATAAAATCTATACTGACGCTGTGTGATACAACAGGTAGAGCTATGTGACTCATAACAAAATAATAATAATAATAAAGGTGATATTTATCCATAAAATCTATACTGTTGCTGTGTGGTACAACAGGTAGATCTATGTGACTCCTAGCTAATAATATGTAGGTACTATTTATCTATAAAATCTACACTGTTGCTGTGTGATAACAGGTAGATCTATATGACTCCTAACTAATCTGTAGGTAATATTTATCTATAAAATCTATACTGTTGCTGTGTGGTACAACAGGTAGATCTATGTGACTCCTAACTAATATGTAGGTACTATATATCTATAAAATCTATACTGTTGCTGTGTGGTACAACAGGTAGATCTATGTGACTCCTAACTAATATGTAGGTACTATATATCTATAAAATCTATACTGTTGCTGTGTGGTACAACAGGTAGATCTATGTGACTCCTAGCTAATAATATGTAGGTACTATTTATCTATAAAATCTATACTGTTGCTGTGTGATAACAGGTAGATCTATGTGACTCCTAGCTAATATGTAGGTACTATTTATCTATAAAATCTATACTGTTGCTGTGTGATAACAGGTAGATGTATGTGACTCCTAGCTAATATGTAGGTACTATTTACCTATAAAATCTATACTGTTACTGTGTGATAACAGGTAGATCTAAGTGACTTTAAATAATAACAGGTTATATTTATTTATAAAAAAAAAACTATTCTGTTGCTGTGTGATTATAATAGATACACAAAATATATATATAGTGGCACAAAAAAATCTATAAAAACTAGGCTATTGTCGTTGTATGTCATTCATAGAAAATGCTTTCATTAAATAAAACATTTATATACTGCGTGAAAATCTTTATTCCAGATACAGATGTCAACATCAGATGTCACCAGATCAGAAACTCCAACACCGTGAGGCACCACGGCAATTGCAGGATGGCCGAGTGTTAGAACTTCCTGTTCTTCAGACCAAGTAATTTGATCGATTAGATCCCAATTAAACTAGGAAGCATTCAGTAAAAGAAGGGAGCACCACAATGTTAATTATAATTAATAAATTCTATTATTTTAATATAAAGTAGTACTTAAATATATTAATTATAGTATGTATATCAAAAGATGTTGTTTGATAATAGTTGATTGTTACCATGGTTACTTCCAATTTTAACTTGAAATTCTGTAATAAATAAGCTAATAAAAGTTATTTGAATAATTAATAATTTATAAATATAGTTGAGACTTTAGAAACCATCGGTTAGTATTAATGGTGCAATGTTAATAAATAAGTATATCTTTTAATTTAGGCAGATCCTGTGTGAGGATATAGTGGTCGGCCATTATTGTTGTTGTTGGTTGCTCTCGAACTGTCTTCCTTGTTTGTGATTGATATTTTTGTTAATTGTGCTGCTCTTTATTAAACAAAACGGCAAGATACTAAGACCTGGAGTTTCAATTAAGTACTGAACTGCGTCCTCCTTCACAATAATCCATAACAGGTGTTTGTCGCAGCACGTGAATAACCATGTTACTCATATGAAGTTTGACCCATATATCACTGCACGCGATTTCATTAATGGTGCATGACAATGACCTTTGCTGATTAAACACTTTTATTTCACATCGTGCGTCGTGATTGTATAATTTGTAAATAAGTTGTTGTAAACTGCAAATATAATGTTATCTTTGTTATATAGAGTGCACGATTGCAGTTTCTTGATCTTGAAGGTTCAGATATGAATTCATCGCGAAGTTTATAGCAATGTATGACGTAATAGTTGCTATCAAATGCCAGTGTTCTTCCCTTTTGAATGGTACGGTAATCACTCGATAGATGTTGTATTTTTTCATCGCTGACTCAGTTTTTCGTTGTTTTATTCCAGCTTAACTTGAGTTTTCACCTGAAGTAGCAGTTTTCGCTTCTATAGGCAATCTTGCAAGCTTTGTGATTGGGCGTTTTAGGCTGGCGTTTTTTGTTTTCAGGGTGACGACTCGAACATAACCGTCGGCTCCGGGGTGCAGTTCAGTGACTCGTCCGAGCGCCCATTTTCCGGGAGGTAAGTGATTTTCTTTCAGTAATACTATGTCTCCAGTTTCAAGATTTTTTGATGGTGTTTGCCACTTGCTGCGTATTTGTAGTTGTTGCAAGTACTCGTGTGACCAGCGTTTCCACAAATGTAGATTCATTTGGTCGACCAGTTTCCAGCGGTTGCGTAAGTCTAAGTTTCCATCATGAACATCACTGCCGTATGGTATTGACAGGATCGGTCTGCCGGTTAGAAAGTGCCCTGGCGTGAGATAATCAAGATCTTCAATATCTTCGGTTAAAGCGCATAGTGGGCGTGAGTTCATACACGCTTCAACTTGAGTAAGTAAAGTTGAGAACTGCTCGTACGTCAGTTTCTGTTCTCCGATTACTCTGCGTAAGTGATACTTCATTGATTTCACTGCAGCCTCCCATAATCCACCCGCAGTTGGCCACAGTGGCGCGTTGAAGTGCCATTCAATATCCGGCTCGAAGGACCACGAAGAGATGTATGGGTCTTGAAGAGTGTTGAGTAGAAAGTTGATAAGTAGTAAATAGATAGATAGTTCAGTTAGAAGTTGAAACACTGAGTTTAAAGTTATTTTAGTTTATTAGATAAGTACATACAAGTTAACAGTTATGAGTTAAGTATAGAACTAATTATTATTTCATAACTGCCTTACTAATAAACATTTACCCGCGTTGTGTACGGGTGATACAGCGAAATCTTGACTAATAAACAAATTTTGACAGTTCCGTTACATACGCCTGTTGTAACGAGTGGGTAATTACTATGGAAACTTAAACTGTCACTACACACTCACGGGACCTAGTTTAACTGATGTGTAAATACGTAAAATGGATAAAAATAAAGTTTTATCATTATTTCGATGTTGTTTCTAGAACAATTCGATATGAGAAGTCTTTACTAGCATTCAAAGCAATGAAACTGGTCAATCAGCCTACAATTTATATAAGAAACCGTATTACTGAAGTCCTGTCAAAGTTCCTTTTTATAAATTAAGCAAAATAGATTGATTCTATAATCCCATTATCATTTTAATGCTAGATCATAATTTTCTAATATTGAATAGAAATGCACTAGTTTTTCACTCGATATATTTTATTTTATAGACATACATAACCTTTAAAAGAAAATAGTTCTTAATCGATGCAGCTTTCTTCAGGTTAGGATAGGGCAAAGATTGAAATCTTTGCGATAGGGTAGGTAGGTATATAAGTTTCCTTCATGTGCTCGATTCATCGATCTTATTTCCATGATCTTGACTTAGGTATGATCTGGTGCTTGTTAGATTGTTTCGAGTACAAGTTAATAATTATCCTAACTAATATTATAAATGCGAAAGTCCGTTTGTTTGTTTGTTTGTTACGCCTTCACGTCTTAACTACTGAACCGATCCTCATGAAATTTTGCATACACGTTGTCAGGGGTACAGAGAAGGACATAGGGTACCTTTTATCCCGAAAAAAAGTATTGTTCCCGAGGGATAGCAAAAAAACTTTCCACGCAGACGAAGTCGCGGGCGGCCGCTAGTAAATAATAAACATTATTTATAAAATTGGCAAGAATTACATCTCTCCAGCGTTGATTCCCTTGGGATGACATTATTATGCAACTCGTGAGCGTAAATCACAAACTGTGAAAATGAGGTGGGTATTCCAAAGCTTGCAAATCTTGGCTATTACTGAGAAAAACACAAAACAACCGAAAATAATAAAAGAAACGCATAAAATGTTGTGTATTTACATTTTGAACATTTGAAAATATTTGTTTGTTTATTATTGTCATGGCAACGTATGACATTTCCTGTGATCGTTTAAAAACACGATAGACAGTTCACGAAAAAAATAAGTAAATTAAAACCAAAAAATTAAAAAACCCATTACAATTTAAAGATTTTAACCAAATATGCCTCAATATAAGATTTAAATTATTTATTTATTTATATTTCACTAGAAAATAATTAAAGATTATGTTGTTTTAAAACGTAAGCACCAGTGTTGCAAGTGATATTTGTATTAACCTTTGTGTAACTACCCAATACAATAAAAGTCTTTATTAGTAACCGACTGTATACGCGATCTATAACTCATCTATCACTGTCATAGTTACACACTTGTAAAACGGGTGGGTTGCAGTTCTTTATTAGTAAGGCGGTAAATATGTAAACAGTCGAGCGGCCGGCGGCGCGCCAAAGTAGGTTGCGTAGTCAGCAAATCAGACATACATTTTGTACGTCATCGTACAGTCCCCATAATTTCTATTTTAAACGTGGGTAATTAACGAATACTCGAATAAACAAATGGATAGTAAGGTATACAAATTATTATTAAATAAAGGATATTAAGTACATAGAGAAACCTATTAAATAAATAAATACACCATAATATATATTTCTACCATAAATATGGAGACGGTTAACTTTTATATTTTCACCATGTAATTTTTTTCTTTGTATCTAAAACATTGGTGACGTATTACGAAGAAAAGAAAAAAAAGCGATTGAAAATTATGGAAGTTAACTTTCTCCATATTTATGTGATCCTGGTACTTCGGTGACGTAATGAGAATAAAAGAAAAAATAAATAAAAAGTGATTAAAAATACAGAAGTTAACCTTCTCCATATTTATGTAATCCTGATACTTTGGTGACGTACGAAGAAAAGTTATTTTTTAAACATTCTTTTACTACTTGATTTGAATATTTTATAAATACTTGATCACCTTATTTTATTGTATTTATGTACCTATTTTTATAGCTATTTAAACAGGGTCATTTTTTTAACACCATCCAAATTTATATATTATAATCTTTGAAAAAAATTATGAAACGTGTTTTTTCTTTTAATATCGCCCAGTACTAAAATATTAAGTTAAGGCTATACAAAGTTATCCAAAATAAAACTACATTTGCTGACAAAATACACCATGCGTAGCAGATGATTAAAGAGTTTTAATGATACCTAATGCCTAGAAAAAAATTTGGATGGAGTTAAAAAAAATGACCCTGTATACCTATTATTATAGCTATAGGTTGAAAAAAGAATGAAGGTCGAAACTGGAAGTAATTTAATAATTTTATTTGCCGCAAGAATGTGGAACTCAAAGTAATTCAACCCGGTTGAAAGTGGAAAATAGAAAAATCGCCGGTTGAATGTGAAATTACCCATTGACTACTCAACTAAAAGAAGGGAACTACTTCTAGGAGACTTCTATGATTCTACACCCACACATACATCCTGCCTGCATATATTATAAAATAGCTATTGTTCGCACCTATTGATATTGTTTAGATAATATTTTTTTATATGTAGGTACAAAATAAATTTCATACAATCATACCAATTAAATTAAATAAAAAAAAATCATAAGAATCTGTGTTGTGGTTACTAGATAACGGATAGACATACTTTTTTTTGAAACGCATGCCTACCATAAATATGTTCATGCACACAAATATTTGTCTTGTGCGGGGATCAAACCCACTAAACTTACCTAAATCTATATAATAATCTCACTATTAAGGCACTCTTCCTTTAAGAGCTTATTAGATCATCCTGAATATCGGATCCGATATGAAGTCTGTCCTAAATTCAGAGAAGTGTAATTGCATTAAGGAAGGTAGTGTCCTATTTAGGATCCTAGTTAGGATAGAAATGGTCTCCGACGTAACGGATGCTAAATCGGAAGCAATTAGGACAGTTTAATCGCATTCAGGACGCTCGGCTCCGACACAGTAGTACCACAGTATTTAGTTCGTACTACAGTCAGTCAACGCCTTTTATGTTGGCGAAAACAAAGCCGCCATTCGCCTAGACAGTTGGCGCAACGACTAAAATTGTAAGGGCTGTCACTATGTGATTTGCTTTTTTGAATTGCAAAAACAATAAAGATAAGTAATTGCGATGATGACTAATGAATAAAATAACGAAATACTAATAAAAATCGTAAACATATTAAATTTAAAATAGCAATATCTTGGAAAGTACTCATCCTAGCTAAGAAATTTTTATTTTATTTTTATTTTATTTCTTGGAAAACTTACAGCTACTATATTTTAGATGACAGCTATCAAATCTGTTTGTCATCTAAATTAATGAAGATCTCACTAAGACCTATCATTTCTTCAAGGTCACCATCAGTCTAGGATGAGTACTTTTACTTGTACTGACTGTATGAACTAAATACTCTTTAGGCTGTGGTAGCACAGTCTTTAATACTACACAGTCTTCCGACTCATGTACTCATGTCTCAAAACAATCTCAAACCACTTTGAGTACGTTTAATAACTGTATGATTGTAACACAGTCGCCCGACTCATGTACTTATGTCTCAAAACAATCTCAATCCACTTTGAGTATGACTGTATGATTGTAAAGCTGTGATATCGGATACGTTATTCAGGATGGTCTAATTGGCGACTGAATTTCTCGTCCTAAATCGGACTCTGAATTCCGGATCCGTTATTCAGGAAGGTGTAATAAGCTCTTTAATTTCAACGCAATGGGGACAACGGGAATAAATTTTAATTATTTTATTAAATTCCCTCTGTCCCCATTAATGGGGACACGGTCAATGGGGACAACGGGAATACAGGGAATATCGTTCGTCTGTTCTCCGTGCGGTGTCGGCTTTTTGATGCGGATCGTACGTATTCGCGGGGCGGTGTTTTACGTAATCGTCATTGTTCACGAACTTTGTCACCATAAACATAGGTTGCATAAAGATTAAAAATCCATTAATGATATTGGGTCCGTTTAATGAAGGTATCCATTGCAGAATTAAATAAATAAGAGATTCGCTAATGGTGTTGTTAAAGTTTTAATTTTATAAGTCGATATGTTCACTCTTCACTGCACACGCGTAGCATGACCAACATCGAGATAAGATTTGATCACAGAACAATGGCTTGTCTACACCCGACACCGAAATGTCACTTTTGTCGGGTATTTTTCATTGCCAAATTCCGTATGAAATCCGTATGGGTAGTTTTTAATCAAATCCGTATGAAATCCGTATAAAAAATTTGACTTACCTTTGATTGCTATAATTTAGAGCACTTTATGAATAATTTTGACAATTTTGAGAGCAATTTGTCACGAAAAGAAAAAAAAATAGAAAATAAAAGACTGAAGCGCCAGAATCGACGCTTTCGTTAAACTTTCCCTGCTATCGTCTTGTTTTTCACACACATTTCTGGCTGCGTATCCGGTATGTATTTCAATACCTAGGTAAAGTATAAAATAAATAATATTTCATACATAATACCTGAAGGTTTCAGGTATTTTATAAAATACCTAGGTACTTGATTCCCCAAAGCTATAATCTGTACTTAGCATACCAGTGTGCCACCTTAGTTTTGCAAAATTCGCTAAAAAAAATACAAATCACTAATATATGCAGGAACAAATGATATTTAACGTTCCATTTTATTTAAAATAATTTTATTAGGAATATTAAGACACTATCTTATTAGGCTCTATGCATTTTCCTGACAATTCCGTATAAAAATCCGTATGCTCCGGTTATCCGGTTTGGACGTTAAAATTCCGTATGGATACGAACAAATCCGTATATATGGCAACACTGATTCCTATGTCAAAGCTCTCTCGAGCTCAAGGCTCGAGAGAGCTTTGACCTTTGTCTACGGAAGTGAAAGCTTTTTTGAGTGTCTTTTTATCTTAGAAGTTATTAAAAAATAAGTATCATGTTTAAACTAAATCATTTCGAATCATTTTAGATAATTTCGACGTTTATTGATGTTGAAATAAAAATATTACCTTTTAAAACTCATATTTGTATTAAAAGACATAAAAAGGTTGTAAAATTCTGAGAGCGAGTCCCATCTGTCTGTCAAACTGTGCTCAGCAATCGAGAAGATCGAGACGACAAGTCTTCGTAGACAAGAGTCCCGTTTGCTCATGCTACGCGTGCTGGTTCACTGACTGAAAATAGACGAATATATAAACGGCCTTTCTATTGTCTATCGCAATCGCTTTCAGGGTGTAACACATTGAAGCTTCTTTTTGGCACAAATGAAAACTTACCAAAGAAATGCAGCAATGTGTTACATCCATCTGTCAAACGAAAGCGATTGCGATAGATTTTTAAAATTAGACAATTAGCCCCCGGGGGCCGTACCGGCTAACGAATCGATTATCGAAAAGTCTGCCGGGTTTCAAGTTAAAACAGATAAATCGAGCCCCAATTGGGCCAAAATGGCGAACCTCAATTTATGATGTCACACGAACATCTATATTTTCCAAATAACGTCAACAGAAAGTACAAGACGAAATTCCTTACTTTGATTTTTCTGTTTTAAGTTGAAACTCGGCAGACTTTTCGATAATCGATGCGTTAGCCGGTACGGCCTCTGCACGCGTAGCATGACCAACATCGAGATAAGATTCGACTCACAGAACAATGGCTTGTCTACACCGAAATGTCACTTTTGTCGCGTTGAGATCGAGATACTCATGCTCGCATTCCTATGTTCTCGAGCTCAAGAGAGCTTTGTCTACGGAAGTGAAAGCTTTT
The DNA here is from genome assembly GCA_943789525.1 of Agriphila geniculea. Classification (NCBI taxonomy): domain Eukaryota; kingdom Metazoa; phylum Arthropoda; class Insecta; order Lepidoptera; family Crambidae; genus Agriphila; species Agriphila geniculea. The sequence continues at coordinate 14,541,421 of OX038887.1, read as the reverse complement.
TTGAGTGTCTCTTTATCTTAGAACTTCTTAAAAAATAAGTATCATGTTTAAACTAAATCATTTCGAATCATTTTAGATAATTTCGACGTTTATTGATGTTGAAATCAAAATATTTAAAACTCATATTTGTATTAAAAGACATAAAAATGTTGTAAAATTCTGAGAGCGAGTCGCATCTGTATATTCGACGATAATTTAAATGAGGCATGAAAGATTTAGTAAAGTTTATGTTCTTCTTCTTATTTTTAGTTTGGCAATCTACTCTCCTCTTTAAGAAGGAATTTTTGCCAGTGCCATTCAAGTGTTGAATAGTTTAGTGGTAGATTGTTTCAGTTTACATTAGAATGCGGATTCATCGCATTTCAATGCTGCTTGGAGCATTTGGCACCAAGTACCTATATCAAGACAGTTTACTCGGTAAGTTCTGCCGAGGTAGCCACCACTACAATAAAATTATCAGCTTCGCACAACCAGCACGCGTAGCATGAGCAAACGGGACTCTTGTCTACGAAGACTTGTCGTCTCGATCTTCTCGATTGCCTGAGCACAGTTTGACAGACAGATGCGACTCGCTCTCAGAATTTTACAACATTTTTATGTCTTTTAATACAAATATGAGTTTTAAAAGGTAATATTTTTATTTCAACATCAATAAACGTCGAAATTATCTAAAATGATTCGAAATGATTTAGTTTAAACATGATACTTATTTTTTAAGAAGTTCTAAGATAAAGAGACACTCAAAAAAGCTTTCACTTCCGTAGACAAAGCTCTCTTGAGCTCGAGAACATAGGAATGCGAGCATGAGTATCTCGATCTCAACGCGACAAAAGTGACATTTCGGTGTAGACAAGCCATTGTTCTGTGAGTCGAATCTTATCTCAATGTTGGTCATGCTACGCGTGCAGGATCGCGCCAATTTCCATTATCCCTATATTTTTGTTCAGTTGCGTGGACACTTGTATTATAAAACTGCACCAATTTTAAGACACAATCCACTATGAATCAATTTGCGAATAATTAAAATAGTCATCGATCTCGACAAAATGGCGCCAAAACTCCAAGATGTTTTTACGGATAGGACGGATAGCAGTTCGATTCACGCCCGAGACTTTAACTGACTCGTCCAGTTAATCTGCACTGCAGAGCACCATTAATGTGCACTCTTAGATACTTTAACGGTAACTGATATAATAAATAAATACGACGATTTGCCGAGATAATTTTTACGTGTTGTAGAATTTAAGTGTGCGTTTCAGTACCGGCACCAGAAGCGGCGCTAGTGGAAAAACAGAGAGCCAGCACGGCACGGCACCGTGCCGTTGCCGTTGCCGTCCCGCAGGCTTTTTATCTAATTACGGCATTGTCGCTGTCAAATCGTTTGACAGAAGAAATTGTGAATTCGTCGCGATCGCGTCGCGGTCACTGAGTTATTGTGCAAGAAAATGCTCCAAAATTCTTATTAGACAGATTTTAAAACTATATAATTTTGAGGGAAAATACATGAATAAGATTCTTGGAAAATACTAACTGGCTTAGCGGAATTCAAAATCTCTAGTTGGCAACACTGATGATAAGACAATGTCTGCGGTCCGCATAGCAATAATTTCGATAATGGCGTTTACAACGCTCACGCATGGTCCACATTCGATATCGCGCTTCTTTAAATTGATAAAATCGACAAATGACAGTTGGTGAATGCGGACTGCTCGTAAGCGCGCTCACATTTTATTCTAACCTCAAATACAAGATGGAATGATTGCTAGAAACTATTTTTGCTCTCTAAAGCGATGATAATGATGAAAAACGTTTGATTATTGAGTAGTGTGCATCCAACATCTTTTTTCCAACTTATTACATCAGCCACAAGTTCAAAATTAATAGGTATTATTAAAATACTAACCAATAAAATGCTCTATCCTTTTGTTGTGAAGTGAGGAAAAGCTCCTTCTGTAACGAACTGTATAACTAATTAATTATTTGATTTTTTGACCAAATAAAATTCTGACACTCGATTCGTTTGACAGTAAGGGTGGGTACTCACTTAGGTTCGCGAACCTCCGCGCTCCGCGAACCTAGAACAGTGATCAATAGCAAAAACAAATATTTTTACTTTGGCTACAGTGTGTGCCTGTGCGAACCAGCTTCGCATACGAGTTCCCTCACGTACACACCTCGGCGCCCTGTTTCAGCAGAGGATAAACGATATTTTTGGTGCAGGTTCGCGGAGCGCGGAGGTTCGCGAACTTAAGTGGGTACCCACCCTAATGTCCTGGCCAGACTCTTGTAAACAAGCTTCCCACCTTGGTGGGAGGCTTGTGGAGTCCACGGTTGGTGTTTGCGTCCACACTGTTTACAACAAGGCTCCCACCTTACAAGTGGCGTCCCGCACCCTGATTATCTAAAAATAAACTATTTAGCGACCGGTTTCATTCCATATACATTGCTACTTTTCTTTGGTATGTTTTTTTTTAATCCAAAAAGAAGTAGCAATGGATCACTATCATCTATGAACTGCAACCGGTCGCTAGGTGGTTTCTAATTAGATAATCAGCCCGCCGTCCACAGAGGTTGTGGAAGGTCAAACGAATTTTTGTTGCAAACAAGTGTTTACACTGTTTTAAACCACTGGTGGAGATCGATGTGTGGAGCGCTTGTTTGCAACAGTCTGGCCCGGCTTTCACTTGCAATTTTTACAGGACGTTCACAGTGATTACGCTCCGAGGCACGCACCCTGATTATCTAAATAGAAACTATTTAGCGACTGGTTTCATTTGATATACATTGCTACTTTTCTTTGGTATGTTTTTTTTCACTCCAAAAAGAAGAAGCAATGTATCACATTCGTCTGTCAAAAGAGACCGGTCGCTAGGTGGTTTATAATTAGAAAATCAGCCCGCCGGTCACTGTAAGCCCAAGCGTAATCGCGATAATATCGATATTATCGCTATGCGGACCGCAGCCAGTGACAGTGACAGATGAAAATGACGTGAGTGTTGAGTTGAGTTCTACTAAAATCTAAAATTAATTAATTAAATTCGCCAAATTTTGGACATTCGTTCGTGTATTTTCTCTGATTGAGAAATAGGTACCTAATCAATTAAATCAAATCATGGAGGAACCGAAGAAGAGTACTAGCGTAGAAGATCTTAAAGATAAAGGCAACGAATGTGTGAAAAATGGTAAATTTATTGAAGCCGTATTACATTACACACAAGCTATTAAGATGGATCCAACTAATTACATATTGTATAGCAATAGATCTTTTGCATTTCTCAAAATGGACCAGCATTATCTCTCTCTTCAAGACGCGAATGAAACTGTTAAATTGCAGCCACACTGGGCAAAGGTGAGGCCTTAAATCTTAAACACTACTAAGAGTCCGCGCAAACTACAGACCAAACTGTCGGCCGATAGTTGGAATCAGTATGAAGAAGTATGCAAGTGTGCGCACTACGATTTGGTATCGGCCGATTCTTCATACAAAACCGACTATCAATCGGGCCAACTATCGGGCAATAGAAAGTTTGTAGTCTGCGGTAACGCTAACAGTATACCATTACAACTTTAGGTCTTATCAACTTATTTTAGGGATACTTTCGAAGAGCTGAAGTAGAAGCTGCTAGTGGATTACATGACGAAGCAATCATATCATACACCAGAGCACTTCAACTTGATCCACATAATCCCAAGTTGATAGAATCCATCAAGAGTATCACTGATATGCAACAAAAGAAATTGAAAAGTGAGTTTTACATTGAATCTTGAATCAACCTTACTTACCAACCAAACATGATGGAGGATTGCTGTGCACACCATCTGCCTTAGGCATCCATTACACGGTAGGTTTTGCTGTCAGTTTAACTACAGTCACGGCTGTGACTGACAATTAACCTACCATGTAATAGGGTGACTGATGGTTACATGAAGTTGATTTCTTCTTTCCATCAGTTAGTCAGTCAAACGTAATTCATGACTGATGCTTGCATGAGCATGTAATGGCCGCCTTTTAGGGGACATACATTCTACTAATCTATATATAATATAAATTTGAAAGTTTGGCTGTTTGTTACTTAATCACTGAAAAAATGAATGAATGGATTTGAGTGAAATTTGGCACACAGATAGTTTATAACATGAATTAAAACATAGGATACTTTTTATCCCTGTCAAAGTTTCCCTAGCAATTTTTCAACTGTCCACATGGATAAATTCACGGCTGGAAGCTAGTAAGAAAATATGTCAAATAATCAACTTTCTTTTTGCAGGTAATCAAAATATAATTTGGATTTGCACCTGTATTGGTTTAATTACTGGTATAGCAGTTGTTGTACTTGATTATTGTTTCACAGCCAGTCCTACCTTAACAGTAAGTATTTTTTATTAATTTTTTAAACCACTTTGGAAAAAGTGAGTGCCACATAAAGTGTCATATTTAATTTTTTATATCTAATATAATAAAAGAACTAAAGATGAATGTTTCAAAATTATTGTCTTCTCTAGCTTTTATCATTAAATAAATATTTACTACGAGTATAATATCTAGATTATTAAAGTACAAGTTTTTATATAAATAAATCTTATGTTACAAAATTGTTTGAAGGATTTAGTAACAAAATAATATTATCATAGGTTTCTTCATTTTATTATGTATATTTTCCTTTTCAGCATCCATTTAGTATGGTAGCTTTTTCAATAGCTCTGTCTGGCATTGGATGGGCAGTTGGAAAAGCAGCTACTATGATGGACGGCTTAAGTGCGGGGAAATCACTGCAACCACCTGATGATTTAGGTAGTATGTGCCTTATTCTGCTTATAGAAACCTTACAACATAAAACTTACTTTTTAAAGAACAACATCCACTTCCCATACAAAAGTTAACCTGTCAAATAGGTTTTTTAAAAGTTGATGTATAATGATAAAAAAAATATATTTGAATATGTTTATTTTAGTTAGCAATTTACAAATAACAATAAAAATGATATTTTATGAGCTGTATTACTTCTCTATACATGATATTTCATAAAATCATTTTGATAGGTTTGAAATGGGCGTCCTTCTTTGAGATTTTAGCATTCACAAAGCTATTCTTATATTAAATAATATACTAGTAAAAATTCAACTCGCCATTGATTTTAGACTTATGTGATAACTTTTTATTTCTTTCATTTTTCAGGTGTCAATACTCAAGAGCAAGAAAATGCAGTACCAGAGAAAAAACCTAAATATAGCAAAGCACAAGCGCGACAAAGGTATAAGCAAGGGAAACTTTAGCTATAAGATTTATTCTGTTGTCTTTTTTATATATTCGCTTCTATGAAGTTAATATTGTTGTATTGTAATTATGAATTGGGAAGGGTATAAATATGAAAATTATTGAATCTTTGAACGAATGTGGCCAGTTTAATTTATAGTTAGAACTCCCTAAGGCCGTATACAGAGAGAAAGCAGGTTGACGCAGTTTGAGGCAGGTTGCTATACTCAAATGGACCTTATCCCCGCGCATTATATTATATTTTCGCTATACTAAGCGCTTATATGCGCCGGTCCATTTTAGTATAGCGAAAATATAATATAATGCGCGGGGATAAGGTCCATTCTAGTATAGCAACCTGCCTCAAACTGCGTCAACCTGCTTTCTCTCTGTATACGGCCTTACGCCCGGTTTCTGAGGTACTTTATCGGAAGGTCGACATTATCTGGTTAAGAGTAATAAAATTAAAAACCGGATAATCTGGACTTCTCCGATAAAGTTAAACTTCCGATAGGTACCTCAGAAACCGGGCATAAGTATCAACATAAGACATAAGTATTATTTGTTGGTCAAATAATTATCAAACCATAAAAAACTTGGGGCGAGAACACACTGATTATAATAGATTATTAGACCGAATACATGAGTTTTTATTAAAACTACTACTTGAAAATCCTTTAGCATAATTTATAGAAGTCCTGTATTTTCTTTTAACTTTACCCAACTTTATGCTTATACCTTGATCAAGAATATCACGAACTAAAACAAAACGAAAAAAAGGCACCTCGAAATAGCGTCCCACTTACAAACTGGGCGCTTATTTTGTACATAATCAAATCACCTCTTATTTTGTACAAACTTACATCTTGTATAGGTTATTTTGGACAAAATAAGCGTATTTTGTACAAAATTACGTCTTTTATTACTTACTTTGTACAAAATAAGCGCCCAGTTCAGTTGTGTATTATGAGACTGACAGGACATCTAACTAGTATTCTTGATTGAAGGCTAAAATACTACGCCGCGCTGCCCCATTTGTAACCAACCAGTAACCAATGAATTTTAATAAATAACTATAATGCTCAGATCAAATAAAAAAGATGGAGCGTGCGAACAATGAAGTGAGGCCGGTTTTTGATGGTACATGTGTGCGTACAAGGGGCCGGGCGGTAGGGTTTTATGTGGAAAGCCAAGGCGTAGTTTCGTTACTCTTCCACGTGTGTGCGTGAACTGTGTATGTACACAGCCAAGGCGTAGTTTTACAGGCCTCACCGCTTTGTTCGGAAGACTCCGTCTTACTTTTTTTATTTGGTCTAAGCTATAATGCGATTAAATTAACAACGTACAACAGAAGTGACTAACTTCAGAGCGCTTGCGGTACAGAACGTTTTTTGCCATACATTCTCAAGTAGAATTGCCGCGGAGGAACACAGTCTATTGTCAATTTAATAACGTGCCGGACTACAGCTGCGCCACAAAAAAAAATGTTTGAAATCTGACTTTTTGACTACCTATGCCATGATGAAGTCGATAGTTTGTCGGAGTTTGTCGCCAAAAACCAGAGTTTGTCGGTCTTGCGTTTAGGAGATACGTGTGGCGCAGCTGTAGAGACGTCTCTGCAGCTGCGCCACACAGATCTCTAAAACGGAAGGTCGTAGCGAAAATCTGATTACTCGTGTGTGTAGCCGTTAGTTTATCGGAATTTGTCGCACAAAAAACAGAGTTCGTCGGTCTTGCGTTTAGGAGATCTGTGTGGCGTAGCTGTAGTGACGTCTCTACAGCTACCTTACTGTCTGGATCTCGAGAACGGAAAGTCGAAGCGATAATCTGATTAGTCATATGTTTAGTCGGTAGTTCGACCGAGTTTGTCGCCAAATACCAGAGTTTGTCGGTCTTGCGTTTAGGAGATATGTGAGATTTTCGCTACGACCTTCCGTTCTCGAGATCTAAGTAGAAAAGTCTACAGTATATCCCCACATATCTTCTAAACGCAAGATTGACAAACTCTGATTCTTGGTGACAAACTCCGACAAACTAACGGCTACACACTCGAGTTATCAGATTTTCGCTACAACCTTCCGTTCTCAAGATCCAGGTAGAAAGGTCTCCACAGCGTATCCTCACATATCTGCTAATAGTAAGACCGACAAACTTTGGTTCTTGGTGACAAACTCCGACAAACTACCGGCTGTTACTTACACGAGTAATCAGATTTTCGTTACGACCTTCCGTTTTCGAGATCTGTGTGGCGCAGCTGTAGAGACGTCTCTACAGCTGCGCCACACGTATCTCTTAAACGCAAGACCGACAAACTCTGGTTTTTGTGTGACAAACTCCGACAAACTACCGGCTATACACACGAGTAATCAGATTTTCGCTACGACCTTCCGTTTTCGAGATCTGTGTGGCGCAGCTGTAGAGACGTCTCTACAGCTGCGCCACACGTATCTCCTAAACGCAAGACCGACAAACTCTGGTTTTTGGCGACAAACTCCGACAAACTATCGACTTCATCATGGCATAGTCAAAAAGTCAGATTTCTAACATTTTTTTTTGTGGCGCAGCTGTAGTCCGGCACGTGATTAAATTGACAATAGACTGTGTTCCTCCGCGGCAATTCTACTTGAGAATGTATGGCAAAAAACGTTCTGTACCGCAAGCGCTCTGAAGTTAGTCACTTCTGTTGTTGTTAATTTAATCGGAGTTCAAAATACGTTGGTCCTTTATGTGAAACAGAGATGCCCAACATAGCTTGGGGCCCTGACACGTCATGGCCCGGATATGTGGGGATAGACCTTTATAATCCAATATTGTATTCTTGATATCTTTGAAAGAATCTTTCGTTCCCTGAGATTGAAGACAGATTTACTGAGTAGCTAAGAGTCCCTGCAAACTACAGACTTCCTATCGGCCGATAGTTGGGTCGAACCGTTTTTAATATGAAGAATCGGCAGATACCAAATCGTTGTAATGTGTGCACTTGCATACTTCTTCAAACTGATTAAGGCCCTCGGCCGATAGTTTGGTCTGTAGTTTGATTGGACTTATCATAGTCAACTACCGCCATATTGCAAAAATACCTACGCAAAATGCTTACAGAAAATGTAATATATTAATAAACGATACCAGGAAAAGAATAACTATAATTATTACACAAGGGCACAAAAATATTTATGGCGTTATCTTATGCCTTAGGAAGTGGTCATTCTCTTTTATTGAACTTTAAAAGCAATTACTTTCTTATTGAAAAAACCGTGCAATATTACCATGTAAAGTAATTTTAAGAAACAAAAAGAAAAATGAAAATGTATACTGTACTTTTATTGTAATTCTTAATAATTATGTACAAATATCTACATGCAAATACAAATTGGGTAAATAAAAGTTTAATAAAATTAAGGGGAAATACTTTATTGATCCTAGTGTAAAATGTATTTCGAAAATTGCATCAATACAATATATCTTTTGAATAAAACTTGGTCGAATACCTTACATAGTTAACATAAAAGTGACACTGTATGAGAGGTAAAAATAACTATACATCATTAGGTACCTAACTGGAACATAATTACTGTAGATTACTTATCGAGTGCCCGAAATGTACAGTGAATAAATCATGAAAAGTATTGAAATAAGAAATGCATTTCCGAACCAGCAAGCGAAATGCAATTAAACGTTACGATTACGAGATAATGAGGCATGGTATTTTTTTTTCTGGTTTAAAGTGCATATTTTAAAATGCCCCGTCCTAACATAAATGTCACAAGCGTAGTTAAGGTAAGATGAAGTTATACCATACAATCATCAACCCATACATACGATGCCCATTTTATAATGCAATTAATTTAGTTGAAACTTATCCGATATTTCGCAAAATAAGTAGTTGGGGATTAATACCTAAATCATGAATACTATGAAATATGCCAATGTGCTTGGTTTTATTATTAAATCATGTTTCTAATTGTTTTGACAATTTAAGTTTGGAATAGCAAATAGTGCATTTTAAGTACTACATACACTTGAGATTTGTTATAATTATGAAATAAGAAAACTTAAAATAAATTTACATACATATACAATACCAAGGCAAACTTATAAGACAATGGACTAAGGTACCATTCTTGGAATTGCACCTGAATAATAACATAAGGTAACAAACAATTATTATGTATTACACAATACTAATGTTTATTGTATTGTAGAGTTGCACTTTGGTGTTTAAAATTACCGTCCTTTTTAAATAAGATATGTCAATCACTGTCTGAAATCGCCTTCTTTCGACGTTTCGCCTGTTTTGGCTTGACAAAATCTTCTTCCTATAAATAAAACATACAATTTAGTACTATGCGCGCCAAATGAGAATAGTATCGACAACTTCACGGCACTGGACAATTTTGTTATTGCTTGGTAGAATTGATAACTTCATAATGTATAGGATGTCCATAAAAAGAAACAAAATATATAAAAATATGATTTTTATTTTTGCTGGCATCGATCAGCATGGCAAACGATCATTGGATTTTTTGTTGGCAGTACAAAATGGACCAGTGACGTGAAGTTGTCGATACTATTCTTATTTGGCACGCATAGTAGTTAGTATATGTGTGGAAACGATTAGCAAAGTCAAGATTTTGAGTACATGACCTTAATACTTATACTGGGAAGTAATTTTCTAATGTTTTTTTTTAAATATGTTTAGGGCATAAGATAGATCTAAACAGCTATCCTAATCTTAAATCATTGAAACAAAAAAAGGTATTTTCCATCGTGAGAGAACGATATAATTCCTGAATAGGTGTGAACACACGACAGCACGTCAGTGACGTCAGGTTATACAGTTAAACTGCGAAAACAACTTTTATTACGTAGGGCATAAAGGCGGTCTCAAGGTCAACATATACAGGGTGTCCCCAAAACTTTGCCACACGGAGGGAAAGTACCTTAAATATTGAAGATAGGAAATTTTGATTTTTATAATATTTTAAACTGCACACGGAGAGAAAGTACCTTAAATATTGAAGATAGGAAATTTTGATTATTAAAATATTTCAAACTGCATTCAAAGATTTTAGAAAAATCGCATGCCTTAACCAGGAATCGAACCCACCAAATTAGAAAAAAAAAACAATCTTTTATTTTTACGATACCGATTGAAAGGGTTGCTCATTCATTATGATTGTTTTTTGTTATGTAACACAGCATCTTAAACTAAAGGAAGACCATTAAATTTAACATTTAAATTTTAATTTACGTATTGTGCCAATTTGTATAGAAATGAATGCGATTTAAAAAAAGCTTTGAATGCAGTTCGCATTATTTTTTAAAACAAAACGAAGTCTTTCTTCAGTAAAATTTCCTATCTTATATTTAAGGTAGGTACTTTCCCTCCATGTGACAAAGTTTTGGGACACCCTGTATAGTCTGTGGTGCCGTCGTATGAACAGCCGGGAGGACAAGCGCGCATGGCCGCTGAGACGGTCTAGTGGGAATAGTGTCATACTTTTCAATACAAAGAATATTTTTTTCCTCTGACACGTTCCTAGCACGGCCATGGTATGGTACGGTGTAGTGGGCAGAGATCTTAAGGGCCCTATCACATTTTTTCGTCGAAATTTCGATTTTGACGGAGTTTAGCGCTACAACCTAGAGAAACCTTTGGGTCTACTAAATACATTTATATGTGTTCGCGACAAAAAGTAATATGATGATACACTGGAAAGTAAAAGGGTTAGAAAGGAAAATTAAAGTTGGTGAACGATTTCTTAGAGTCAACTTTGAACATACACAGAAAGAAAAACAAGTACAAATAAGAAATAAAAGTATGAAATTTGATTTTCTTATGAAGTAAAGATTATTCTAATATAAATTTTACGTAATAATAATTATGTATCTAGGAGAAATTCACAGTAAATTTTGAGCGTTTTTAGTAGTTTTATGGTTTTTGATTGGGATTTTTTTCACATATTCCATACATAATTTCAAAATTCCGAGGCCGCTATGATCTATTCGACTATATAAGAGATAATATTCATTTTTTTTTATTTCATTTGTTTAGCACAGTAGTTCAATCCATGACCCCAAAAAAGTGCCTTCGCGCATTTTATAAAAATCTTTAACTGCAATTTCGGGTTTAATTATGAAGTTAAGCAAATTTTCAAAAAAGCGAGGCCGCTATGATCTATTCCAATAGCTATTCTACACTATTAAATAAGTCGAAACTGTTAATGTATTGTTGTTTCTGAGATCGAGAACCCCAAAATTGGCCATTTTACGCAAAAATCACTCTTAAGGGCAAAATTGCTTGCTCTAATGACGTAGTATGGTTACTACGTGCGCGTGACCAACAAAAAACGTTCAAAGGATTTGCTTGCCAAGTGCCAGAGCGCCAACCACCGCGATTGTATAGATTCCGGCAAACATCTTGACGCTCTTCCGATGGAGTGGGCATAAGTTCGCGCATGTGCACTTGCGAGCGACCAATAGCGCGCGCACCTCACCGCTACGAATACCCAAAATACGCGTTCTGCGCTGCGCAATCCCGACCCGATTTCAAGATGTTTGCTGGCTACTGTACACAATTAATTATTAAAAAAAACAATTACCTCACTGTCGTCGTTTGATGAATGTAAGTTCGCGTTTATTGGTAAGGAATTGGAAACCAATTTTCTTGCTCGCCTCGAAATCGGTAATTCATCTTCCCGTGCTAATGAAAATAAATCCATATACTGTTTCTGAAATAAATAAAGATAGGAAACAATCAGACTTGAATAAATTATTGTTTTTATTGTATTAACAAAACTGGTACACTACGAGGCATATATCTTGAAAACGGGTGGGGATTGCGCGAAACGCGTATTTTGGGCATGCGTAGCGGTGAGGGGCGCGCGCTATTGGTTGCTCACAAGAGCACATGCGCGAACTTATCCCCACTTCGTCGAAAAAATTTCAAGATACATGCCTCGTACTGTAATAACTTTTAAATCAAAATAATCGCTGTGAAATATAGATTTAAGTCCAATGGCTTATGCATACGATGTTTTTTACGAGCGGTCAACGTTACTTTAAACAGCATCACATTAAAACAGTGTGTAAGTTAAACAGGTGTTTACATTTTTTTTTGTAATAACACCGTTTGTCCATTCTATTGGTTTTTTCCTGCGCGATCAATTTGCGTTGGTACCGAAATGAACCAGTGCTGTCTGGTTGTTTTCAAAAACGTCCTGGGGGGATATTGCAACCTCTTAAAACTTGCTAGGTTTATGAATTGCTAGATACATCTCTTTCTCGCTGTATAGCAAATAAACGAGACGCATTGATAGCCATTCAGAAAACTGGCTAGTTTTAAGAGGTTTGTAATACGGGGGCTGGGGGGGTATTACAACCTCTTAAAACTTGCCAGTTTTATGAATTGCTATAGTTACATCTCTTTCTCGCTGTATAGCAATTAAGAGAGATAGATTGATAGCCAGTCAGAAAACTGCCAGGAAAAAAGAGGTCATAATGCGGCCCCTGTACCTAGTTCAGAGACAGTCTCTTTTTCTAGAAAATTGTGTTTTTTGGGTGTGGGTAGAGATATGTACAGTCAGCGGCACGCTGGGATATCGCCTATCACGACAGTGTAAACAAATTCAATCAATTTTATACTTAAATTTGAAGACTTTAAGGCAGATTTTTGTCAGTTTTGTATAACCTGACGTGCTGCTGACTGTAGTCACAGTTCAAAAGTAAAAGTAGATAAGGGTTTTTTTAATTTCAAAATAAAGTTTCGAGAAAACCGCTTTTTGGCTAAGTAATTGAATTCAAAGCTTGTACTTTTCTATCTATGTCGAATGAAATTAACAAACAATCATCACTTTTTCTGTATGTATTGTTGTTGTTTCGGATTTCCACAACCCTAGTGCTTTAGCTATAACTCGTTCGGATAAAGGAACAATTTGTAAATGGCGACCATCATTATAGCTGCACTACATATTCGCCCATGATCGGCACAATAATTCATCGTACGTTGCCGGTTTTGTAACAAATGCTTCAAAGAGGTTCTTTCAAAAGCATCAACGTACGATAAATTGTGTCGATCATGGGTGAATATGTAGTGCAGTCATTAAGGCTCCGTTAGGCGAAATCATTTGTCTCTGTCTTTTTCTTTACGTGTAAAGAGTATGGGAAATAACCTCACTTCTGCACTTTTTCGATGTTTTTCGTTGTTTTTTCATCATTATCTTTAGCACATTTATCTTTCTTGAAAAAAAGTTATTGGAGCAACTGCACAGTACGTTGAAGTGTATTTTGATGTAGAATTCAATACGTTTACGCTATTATTTACGCCAAAAATATGGCCCGCGACAAGCGCTTTTGATGACATTCTGATATTTTTTTACAAATATCTGTGAGGTTTATACGCAATTTAATGTTTGTAACAACTAGATAAACTCTTTAGCTTGTCGTATGATTTTTTTGGTGGCTACAAGTTTACGTTTTCTATATAAAGATATGGCCCGCGCAAACCATGTTTCCCTATTACCGCCCCTTAAGTGTAAGCGCGATAGCAGATGACCCACCCACGTGTACAGTTCATTCGCTTAGATGGTGTCGGTACACCCGTAAACACTTGTGTTCAGAGACAGGGGACCTATTTTTAAATCGCTCGAAGCCAGTCGAGCGCTCGTTTCTACTGATTTTCGTTCGACATCTCATTTTTTTGAGTCATATGTCGAACGAAAATCAGTAGAAACAAGCGCTCGACGCCAGTCCAGTGATTCAAAAATAGGGCCCCAGGAATACCGGTAACAAACACAACCTTTCACTACGGCATTTCTATGTAAACTGCCAAAATCTAAATTGACTTGCGCGTGTACGCCGCACGCGGTATCCTTTGTTTATCCGGCGGCATCCTTTGACATGAAGCGGCACGTGCAAAGGCAGCGCGATAAAAGGGCGACACTATCTAAGCGAATGGACTTTATGCATAGTATAGCATGCAGCACGACGGTGTGTGAGCGAGATAGCATGATCGGCCAGCCGCCATTTACAGATTGTTCTTCACATTTTGTGCAGTTTTGTAACAAGTAAAATGTGGGTAATAAAAGTTTTATGAAAAGAACTTACCCTTAAACTATCATTACTATTAGATTGTGCTTGCTGCAGCGCCTTCTGCATACATTCCATGTTAAAAATGGACATGTCATTATTTTCGACACAGCTCACCCTCATTTGTTCCAAGTGGGCTAAAACCTATGTAAACAAAATTAAAAATAAATGTTTGTTAATGACACACGTAGGTAGGTACTGCCTGATATGCCAACAAAATTATATTAGTATTATTAGAAAGTAGTCATTTTGTTTATTTAGGCAACAAACTCAGCTAGGTAAGTACAGTCAGCAACGAACGTAGAACAAAAAAGTACAGTCAGAACGTTTAGTTTGTAATAGCATCTTTTTTGAGAGATGTCTAACATTTAGAAGCATTAGTCAATAAAGTTACTATGACAAAGTATTAAAGTGTTAAGCTGCTTTCGTTGCTGATCGTACTACATATACAGGGTGAATTTTTGAGACGGTACATTAAGGGCAGGTACCTTAACCGTTATAGTTACAGGAAAACGTTCCTAGGAGACCATCCATAACTTTTTAAGATATTATGAACTGCATTCACAGATTTTGCAAAAAAATTACGGTTAGCAAAAAAAATGCTAAAATAACAAAAAAAAATGTTTTATGCCAATCGATCCTATTTCGTGTGGGGATCAAAATTCTCTATGGGACCATTTAAGGTTTTCAGTTTTCAGTAATCCAAATTTCAGTAATCCTTAAAAAGTATTTTGATCACAGTAAGAAATAGGATCGTTTGGCAATAAAAAATTATTTCGAGTTTGTTCGTTTTTCAGTACAAAATGTATGTGAAAAGTTTTTGGCGAATTCTGTCGTTTCTAGTACTCATATTTTAAATGGTTCCATAGAGTATTTTGATCCCCACACGAAATAGGATCGATTGGTATAAAAAAAATTTTTTTGGTATTTTAGCATTTTTTTTGCTAACCGTATTTTTTTCCAAAATCTGTGAATGCAGTTCATAATATCTTAAAAAGTTATGGATGGTCTTCTAGGAACGTTTTCCTGTAACTATAACGGTTAAGGTACCTGCCCTTAATGTACCGTCTCAAAAATCCACCCTGAATAGATATAATAAAATATAATGTAAAATAATGGGTATTGAAAAAATATTACACAAAAAATGTGTTGACTGACATCAAATTAGTTTTATCCTTTCGGATTTTTAATTGGTTGGAACTATTTCAGATTTCAGAGCTATATTAGATATTTTTTTCAAACTAGGTACCTTGTAAGGTATATTTGGGTAGTTGTTAGTTGACCATCAGCCATTTTAATGTCACCACTGCTGGGGCACAAGCCTTCCTTATTGGGTGGATAAGGAGGATGGGCCATAACCCACCACGCGGGCCCAATGCGGATTGGTGGGTGTTACCGACTGCAAATTCAGCCGGGACCAACGGCTTAATGTGCCTTCCGAAGCACGGAGCTCGAGATAATACATTTTTGGTCACCCATCCCATGACCGACCCTTGCGAAAGTTGCTAAACCTCCGCAATCGTTGGGCCAGGCGCTATACCAGTGCGCCACCGAGCTCCTCAGTTGTTAGTTAGAATAACTATAATTATATACTAACCAATTCTGCAGACGGCGGCGCGTTAGGCGGTATGCTGTGTTTGCCGGGACGTTTTCTCTTGTTGGGGCTAGTGCCTGGGTACCGCGTGCTCAGCAAAACTGATACTAAATCTCCTACTTTATCTTCATAATCGTAACACCAATTTTTTAAAGTGGATACAACAAATGTATCTTCTTCGTCAACTGCTCTACAAAATAACTGTCTCAATACATCAGCAGTTGGCCTTTCTTGCTTCAACATCAATAGAATTGATGTTAGTGCTTCTGCATGCTCTTTGAAGGACAAATTAGGAATGATAGGTAAAACGTCTTCTACTGAGATATCGTGAGCAGTTAAAAGTTGCCAGAGGCAGTATTGTTCGAAAGTTTCCCAATTGAGACTTGTTGAGAGCATTGTGGTGATGTCATCTGATTTAAACATCATTAAACTGCCTTGTAGGGTTAGGCAAATCATTCGCTGTAATTGCCCTGCATCTAATGTAGATACAATGGCATGGAGCAGCCTAATGTGATTTTGAGATTGCTCCTTAAATTCTCTGTAGACATCAGGTATCAACCATACTAAAAGATTCGAATCACACTCTTGGCATCTTTCAAAGTCATCAGCTAAACTCTCTCCTACTTTTAGTTCAAGGAAGCTACAGTAGTCTCTGTATACCTCTGCCTTATATTTTACCTCCCGTTTTCTCACCAAATCCCTCTCGGCACGTCTTTCACGTTCATAGCATACCTTTAAATAAAATAGTAGATAAAATCCTACACTGTGGAAAGAGTTCTGAGCGTGAATTTCCTTAAACGTTTCTAAAATTAGTTTCCTTTTAGCTTCGGCTCCATTGCCTGTGGCAGTAAGGAAAGTGAACATGGAAAATATTGGAGAATTTGATGCCATGTCAAGTTCAGCAGGGCTGGGATTGCGACTGATTTTTAATAGTGGCATGTCCTGAACAGTGGCAATGAATAAATCTGCAAGAGCTATAGGAGTAGGCATGGGAGATCCGCAAGCATTGAGTAATGCCATGGCTGCAGTTGAGGAGCGTTCATCTAAGAGTGTTTCCGCCAAGGGCCTTAAAATAAGAGGTAACGCTGCAGCCAGTTCAGGTCTTTCCCTGGCTCTTACTTCTGATAGTGGTAAGTCGTCATCATCAGTATCTTCTGCAATGTTAGGAGGAATGTCTTCTTCATCATCTGAAAAAGCAGGCTCGTCCGGCCCTCCCCTAGTCATCTCTTCAGTGCCTTCATCACGCATTCCCGAGACACCTTCTCCATTTCCATTAGTACAAAATTCTTTAAAAGTTTCTCTTACAGTTGTTCGTAACTCCCTGTCTAATTTTGGTGAGTCAAATAAAGGGTGCAAGTTCTGTAGAACCCTCTTTTCAATTATCTGCTGAAGGGAATTAAATATACCTTGTCTTACTTTATCAGCAAAGGGTGGATAAAAATTTGGTATAATTCTGCATAGGAAATCAAGAAGTGTAGCAGTCACAGCCGGGTGTGACCTCATGGAATGATGCATGACCAAAATCGCAGGTTCTATGTTCATGATGTTATCCTTTTCAGGATCATAAAAAAGCCAATCATAGAACAGGGCTAATTTGGCATTTGATGCAGCAACATTAGATGTGCAAGTTGTAAGAAGCCAACCAATTACAGCCCACCTGGGGATAATATCAGAACACAGTAGTTCATTTGTGGGATGTATGACACCAACAATAAACCGAATCATATCACTTCTGAGAGATTGTGATTCTGGGGTAGCAAGATATTGTCTCTGAAACCACTCTTGGTACTTCTTGTGGTGTCCAAACCGGACTTGTGAAGTAAGAAAAACTAATTTTCTTTCCATGTCTGGTGTTAATCTCGATTGTAAATATCTGCGTGATGTTCTCGTTTGTAGAAGTTGTAAAACATTTGTAAAAGTTGGGCATAATGATTTCGGATTTGATAGTATGTCTTGCCAAAGTTGATTAAATTCAGGAATGCGTGCAACATTTTGAAGTAATCTTATTAGGTCTCTACCCAAAGTAAGAACGTCTGCGAAACGTTCTCTTATAAGTGTTAACACAAAATTCACTTCTTTCTGCCTCAAGCCCATAAGTAGTGGTAGGTTGTGATCTTCTATCAATCTCAGATATGTGTAGACCACCATGCAAATAAGTACTGGGAACTTATCCAACCAAGCCCTATTTTCAATGTAAATATCCAAAAGAGATTCTACTAAGATTATATTCTTGGGAGAAATATCTCCCCCTGACGCATAGCGCATCAGGTTCCAACATACACTATCTATTCCAGTTACATTATTCCTTATCATCTCTTTAATAAGCCACAGCAGTTGATTCCGGGTAGTATCATGGAATTTCAAATACCTTTCTAAGATTAAATTTGACAAGTTGTTGAGCACACAAGTAAAACCATCTCTGGTGACAAGAGTGAGATCTCTGTAGCATTTGGTGGCATTGTGGGGCTCCGTCAGTATAGACATGAGCAGGCCAAGTGATACATCTTCATGGTTTTTACACACCGCATTATTTAACGCGTCGTGTGCTTCTTTTTCACTGCAATCGGCAACCAGGGACTGAACGTAGTTGTAAACCCTTTCATATCTCTGAAAACCAAAAATTGAATACGTGAGAAAAGTTTAATCATATTTCATGAACTAAATTAAATTTTCGCGCCAGACCAACTACAGCGCCACTATCGTCGATATCAGAAAATAATGTTGTACATGGCTGACTAGACCATTCTTTGTTGGGAAACTGCGAAATTAAACACAGTACCTCTTCAATTTCATCCTTGTTTTCAATGGCGGTGCACACAAATAGTTTAGGTGAACTAGATTTACTCTGATCCATAATTTGTAAATTATTTTATCTACTTATTTCATTAAAAACTTGGCGCAGGTTGCCTCCTGCATGACTATCGTAGGCGAAAAATATTTATGAAGCAATACAATCAAAAAACAAGAATGTGTGCGTATGTCATCGTGGAACAAACAAAAAGTTGTGAGCTACCGTCAGGTGGCGCTTTTGCGTTCATGAGTCAACTTACGTTCCGTGATACGGAAAAAAAATAACATGAAAAATATTTTATTCAGTCGAGGACAGATGCTTCATCGTGAATACGGAATGAAGTGTCGATAAAGTTTAATTAAATTAGGCATGCAATAAAACCGAATTTCTTAATATATTTTGTGAATATTCCTAGTTTTTTTAAGTGCAATTTTATCGCAATAAAATGGAATGGAACGGCTTGAAAATTATACAAAGTGTTGCCATCTAAAATTTCTTCTTCTTTTTATTTTAGTTTTGGCAATCTACTTTCCTCTTGGAAGTAATTTTTGCCAGTGTCAAGTGTTGAATAGTTCGGTCATCAGTGGTAGATGGTTTCAGTATGTACATTAAAATGTGGGTGCATCGCATTCCAATGCTGCTTGGCATTTGGCACCAAGTATATCAAGACAGTTTACTCGGTAAGGTCAGCCGAGGTAGCCACCACTACAATAAAAGTCTCAGCTTCACACAACCAAGATCGCGCCTATTTCAATTATCCCATATATTGTTCAGTTGCGCAGACACTTGTACGGTTTTTTTTGGCGCCATTTGTCATGTTCGGTTCGGTGTCTATTTTAATTATTTGCAAATTGATTCATAGTGGATATTGTGTCTTAAAATTGGTGCAGTTTTGTGGTACAAGTGTCTACGCAACTGAACAATATGTGGGATAATTGAAATAGGCGCGATCTTGGTTGTGTGAAGCCGAGACTTTTACTGTAGTGGTGGCTACCTCGGCAGAACTTACCAAGTAAACTGTCTTGATATACTTGGTGCCAAAAGCTCCAAGCAGCATTAGAATGCGATGCACCCGCATTTTAATGTAAACTGAAACAATCTATCACTGAAATATTTAACACTTGACACTGGCAAAAATTACTTCCAAGAGGAAAGTAGATTGCCAAAACAAAAATAAGAAGAAGAAGAAGACACTTGTACCACAAAACTGCACCAATTTTAAGACACAATATCCACTATGAATCAATTTGCGAATAATTAAAATAGTCACCAAACCGAACCCGACAAAATGGCGCCAAAAACTCAATCTAAAATTTGTATTTGGTTCACAGAGTTGAAGAGAACAAAGTCATTCGTTTGAGCCATGAATGCAGGGTTTCATTCAGAGGCTTAGAGTGCCGGTTGTTGGTTGTTTTTTAACTCACTCTAAGGTTAGGAACGACCATAGAAATAGAATGTCAAAGAACAACAATGTCAATAAACTGGTGATCCGAAAACGAATGCATACATTTTATATGAGGTACGTAAAATATGACTTAGATTCATAAAATATGACTATATACGGCAAAGGAAATTAATAAACTATGTTCCATACTGTTTTCTTCGTCGATAAACGAATAAATGTAGAGAAATTTGGTTTTAGAGAAATGTGTGGCAAAATCTTATTTACCTGTGAAAAGTGTGATTACTTGGATTATTTCTTTTTGTTACATCACAATTACTTAGAGCACAAGGCACCATGGCTTTAGGATACCTTTGTTTTAAATTATAATTAAGATTAACAAATATTTTAAACAAACTGTGATTGCTCATTTGCTAGGCGGGACGCTAGGGGCTCTTACTGTAAAAAATGTTGGCACATGTCACTTGATCTTTTGTCTCTTTTTTACATAGACCGTGTCCATATGATGTTAACTTCTCTTTTCCACGCTTTGTTGGTCTTCTTGAGCGCAGCGAAAATTTTTCTATGTCTATGGGAACGACCAAGAACTTTAAATGTCAATGTCAATACAAAGTCTTCATTTTCAAATAAAAACTGTTTTTTTGCGAAGCTACCATGATTTATTTGAAAATTAGACACATAAACATCAAAATACATAATAATGTCAAATGACATTGACAGTTTTTCTATAGACAAACGTCAGAGCGTTTTACAACCATCAATTTTGATGGTTGTTTGGTTGCAACGCTCTGACGTTTGGAACGCGAAAGTTGTTACAACCGAACGTCACATTAGCGTATAGTTGGCAGCCTCACCATGGAATTAGAAGGTTTTGACTAGGTCAAAAAATTGTTAGTAAATAGTTATAAATAGTGAACTATAGCATATAAATAGTGATACTATGGTTCAAAAGATATTTGAGTATCTTGGTGAGGCTGCTATCTTGACGTCAAGCTAGCAGACACCCTAAGAAATACAGTTCGTATCAATGTGATTTATATGCCAAAAAATTGTTAGGAAATAGTGAATCGTATACGCAAAATTTCAATAATATTGCTTCAGTACAAGCCGAGATATTACGATCTCAAAGTGGGCTGCTAACTTGACGTTTCTGGCAATGGCGATTCCAGAGAAACGGGTACAAGTTATAAACAAATAAATATATCAAAAAATTGTTAGTGAAATTGTGATTCTTACGACATAAATAAAAAAAGAATTCTTCATTGCTATTTTCTAAAAATCGAATGTTAACTTCTACATAGTACTCTGAATATAGGCTGTCGATCAATATTGAACTTTGCTCCACAGTATTAAGGTTTAAACTTGATTGCAATCATGAGGTGAGTACTATCAAGCAAAAAAGTGAAATTTATATTTTTTGACTGTGTCAATAGTCATATCCTCGGTTCAAGGCTATTGATTTGGTATAAGTAAACAAATATTTTTCTACCCACTATTTATTTTTTAGAGTATTGACACAATAAAAAAATTTTTGATTAAATCTCATCAAAAAAAATTTGGTCGTTTAATACTCTACTCTCAGTTCATTTATTTAGTTTAGGAAAAACAACTAATATTTTACTACCAATTAGGTACCTAACGTTAAAACTATAACTTAAAGGGAGAAGTCTAATGAAAATACCCTAACATGTAACTTTTTGAAAATGAATATTTTGTATTTTTTTTTAGTAACTGAAACTTTAACGTTAGGTACCTAATACCTATTTGGTGAGATTTATAATGAAATTAGTAATCAGTAGGTAGGTAAGTAGGTAGGAAGTAGATGATATAAGTAGAAAATATTTCTAGTTTTTCCCGAATAAATAACTAAATAAATGAACTGAGAGTAGTATTACCACAGCCGAGAGATAGTCTTCATACAGTCGGCCATCGGAGGCGTCTAGACAGAGCAATCGTGCGGGGTGGTGCGGTATAGAAGAAGACGGTACAGAAGGGGGGTGGGAGGGCCCGAGAGCCCATACTTTGGCAATGTATGCATCTCGGGCCCTATCCCGTCAGAGCTTACGCTTCTGATTGGGTTATATTATATTATATTGAAAGTAGTGTTTGTAATTTTTTGATGTTGGTGTCATGAAAAAGTGTTTTTGGCACGATTTTGATATTAAATTTGGAATTCAAAATGGCGGCCGCACATTGATGTATTTGTTGATATTTGTGTATTTTTGTTTGATTATTGGGCAGATTTCGATGAAACTCGGTTTTTGGTAGTAATTTGGCATTAAAACAGCAACGCAATGTTAAAAAAAATAAAAATTCAAGATGGCGGCCAACTTTTTTGTTTGCGGGCCGATTTCGATGAAACTCGGTTTTTGGTAGTATTTTGACAAGAAAACAGCAACTCAATGTTAAAAATGCAAAAAAAAACAAGATGGCGGCCAACTTTTTTGTTTGCGGACTGATTTCGATGAAATTCAGTTTTTGGTAGTATTTTGGCAAGAAAACAGCAACGCAATCTTAAAAAAATAAAAATTCAAGATGGCGGCCAACTTTTTTGTTTGCGGGCCGATTTCGATGAAACTCGGTTTTTGGTAGTATTTTGGCAAGACAACAGCAACGCGATGTTAAAAATGTAAAAAATTCAAGATGGCGGCCAACTTTTTTGTTAGCGGACCGATTTCGATGAAACTCGGTTTTTGTTAGTATTTTGGCAAGAAAACAGCAACGCAATGTTATAAATGTAAAAAAAACAAGATTACATTTTTAACATTGAGTTCTACAGGCTCTAAGCTGGTTACTCTTAGTGTGTTGAAACCATGTGAGCTTGTTATAAATGTAAATTGGTTTGCCCGATTTAATGATACCAAACATTAAAGTTGCGAGATGTAACCTTCTACGGGCTTCCATTTTCAATATGTTAGAACTATTTAGGAACGGAGTCACATGTGATCGCGGCGGTATATGGAAGCAGAAACGCGCACAGGCGTTCTGCACCCGCTGTATAAGTTTAGCAGTTCTAGCACTGCCTACTGAGGCATGAACCATAATTATACAGTATCACAGTTATTTAGTTTAGATAATATAAGAGATTCGCAAAGTGCTACTCTGAGTTGCTCGTGTAGATAAGGACGTAATTTATAAAGGAGTTTTAGGTGATAAAAACAGTTTCGGTCACACTCAGTAACATGGCTTTTAAAATTAAGGCGGTTATCCAGAGTTATGTTGTGATATAGCAGTGCGCAGACGATGTGGAAGCTATTTAGCAATGAAATAAACGCTTACTGAAATACAAAACAGACTTTTATTAACAACTGAGGTGCTTATGAGACGAAGGTCTTGAAGAGACGTTGGGGAGCTCACTTTGGGTAAGGGTTTTACCACTGCTGTCTTCCAGGCATTAGGGAATGTACTTTCTGCCATAGATCTGTTGATTATAATAGTAATTGCAGGTAGGGTGTAAGGAAGAGACAAAAGAAGCATGTCCCGTGTTAACCCATCGCAGCCCTGAGCGTTAAATTTGAGACCTTTGATGATTTTGAGTATCTTGTCCTCATTTACAGGCTGCAGTGAAAGCGTTGCTGTGCCATATCTAAGGTACTCAAAATATGTAAGCTGTGATATTGACACATCATATTGACCGGGTGCACAGAGAAAATGAGAGTTGATGGTGTCAGGATTATCGAAGCATGGAGGAAGTTCAGACTTTTTTCCATCTGGTAACACAGTGCTTTTCAAGTTTTGCCAAAGTTTTTTGGAATTCTTAATATAAGAGTTAATATGCCTATCAAAAAACACTTCTTCTCTTGTTCTATGGCTACAATCACGTTGTTCTTCATTTGGAGATAGCAATCTTTTTGTGATTTAGACTTCTCATAGTCTTTCTGTGATTTAGATTTGTTAGTTTTTAGAGCCTGCCGGTACTCGTCCCTAATATGTATCATGGATTTGACGGTGTCAGTGATCCAAGGGTGAGTAGGGTGCTTAAACTTACCTTTCCTTACTGGAGCATGCAGATTGAATAAATGTGTTAGACACAATTGGAAATTCTCTACTAATATGTTGACATTTTTCGCTTTATGGAAATGACTCCAGTCTATTTTGCTAAGATCAAACTCCCATAAGTTTTGAATAATATCTTTTATTGGCCTATATTCTACCCAACGGGGACATATCTTGTCTTTCTTTATTTTTAACTCGGCTGTGGCTATAGCATGACCTCTCACATCAGGGCAGTGTCCCACTGTTACCTTTAATGTGCGTATGTCTGTACAGATCAAGTCAATTAGACTTTGACTGTGATCAGTAAAATGGGTTGGATCAGTGACTACCTGGGTAAGGTTCATTGTCTCAAAGAACTGTGACAGCAACCGTGGCCCACCACCCCCAACCGCAAGTAGGTCAACATTGAAGTCTCCCAACAGGACAAGGCTATCGCACCTATCAAAGGAGGTAATAGAGTTGGTGATGGCGTCTAGAAATATGGTAACATCTAGCCATAGCCGAAATCGGCCCGCAAACAAAAAAATTGGCCACCATCTTGAATTTTTATTTTTTTTTAACATTGCGTTGCTGTTTTCTTGCCAAAATACTACCAGAAACCGAGTTTCATCGAAATCGGTCCGCAAACAAAAAAGTTGGCCGCCATCTTGAATTTTTTACATTTTTAACATTGCGTTGCTGTTTTCTTGCCAAAATACTACCAAAAACCGAGTTTTATCGAAATCGGCCTGCAAACAAAAAAGTTGGCCGCCATCTTGAATTTTTTTACATTTTAACATTGCGTTGCTATTTTCTTGTCAAAATACTACCAAAAACCGAGTTTCATTGAAATCGGTCCGCAAACAAAAAAGTTGGCCGCCATCTTGAATTTTTTACATTTTTAACATTGCGTTGCTGTTTTCTTGCCAAAATACTACGAAAAACCGAGTTTCATCGAAATCGGCCCGAACAAAAAAATTGGCCACCATCTTGAATTTTTATTTTTTTTAACATTGCGTTGCTGTTTTCTTGCCAAAATACTACCAAAAACCGAGTTTCATCGAAATCGGTCCGCAAACAAAAAAGTTGGCCGCCATCTTGAATTTTTTACATTTTTAACATTGCGTTGCTGTTTTCTTGCCAAAATACTACGAAAAACTGAGTTTCATCGAAATCGGCCCGCAAACAAAAAAATTGGCCACCATCTTGAATTTTTATTTTTTTTAACATTGCGTTGCTGTTTTCTTGCCAAAATACTACCAAAAACCGAGTTTCATCGAAATCGGCCCGCAAACAAAAAAGTTGGCCGCCATCTTGAATTTTTTACATTTTTAACATTGCGTTGCTGTTTTCTTGCCAAAATACTACCAAAAACCGAGTTTCATCGAAATCGGCCCGCAAACAAAAAAGTTAGCCGCCATCTTGAATTTTTTTACATTTTAACATTGCGTTGCTGTTTTCTTGTCAAAATACTACCAAAAACCGAGTTTCATCGAAATCGGTCCGCAAACAAAAAAGTTGGCCGCCATCTTGAATTTTTTACATTTTTAACATTGCGTTGCTGTTTTCTTGCCAAAATACTACGAAAAACCGAGTTTCATCGAAATCGGCCCGCAAACAAAAAATTGGCCACCATCTTGAATTTTTATTTTTTTTAACATGGCGTTGCTGTTTTCTTGCCAAAATACTACCAAAAACCGAGTTTCATCGAAATCGGCCGGCCAACAAAAAAGTTGGCCGCCATCTTGAATTTTTTAATATTTTCAACATTGCGTTGTTATTTTTGTGTCAAAATGGTACCAAAAATCGAGTTTCATCGAAATCGGCCCATAAACAAAAAAGTTGTCAGCCGCCATCTTGGAACTTATTTTTTCATTATTATTTCCTAATTGAGTACTAATTTAAGATTTATTTTATACTTATTTAGCCCTAAATTAGTAATGATTAACAATTAAATTATGATTATCATACATATAAATTCCTATAATTCCTCGCACTTATGATGAAAGAAGAAGAAAAAAAAAGAGAAAATACTAAGAAAAACTTTTTCTTTTCCTTATTTTAAGAGCATTAAAAGAAGGAAAAGAGACAAATTTGAAAAAAATATTCTTACCTTCTAGAAAAAATGACAATAAATAATTCAAAGAATAAAACAATAATTTTAAAGTGTCTATCTTATTTTTCCTATATATTTTTAAAATTCGAAAAGGCAAATTACATCGTGCCAACCCTTACACTTTTAGTCGTTGCGTCAACTGTCTAGACGAACGGAGGCTTTTGCGCCAACACAAAGGGCGATGTCCGACTGTAGAAGAATACTCTCTAGTCTGTGCTATTACCGATGATTAGAGTAGTAGTATTAATTATTATTAGAGTAGTATTACACAATCAATTTTTTTTGATGAGAATTAATAAAAAATAAATTAAAAAAGTAAGTAGAAAAATATTTGTTTACTTATACCAAATCAATAGCCTTGAACCGAGGATATGACTATTGACACAGTCAAAAAATATAAATTTCACTTTTTTGCTTGATAGTACTCACCTCATGATTGCAATCAAGTTTAAACCTTAATACTGTGGAGCAAAGTTCAATATTGATCGACAGCCTATATTCAGAGTACTATGTAGAAGTTAACATTCGATTTTTAGAAAATAGCAATGAAGAATTCTTTTTTTATTTATGTCGTAAGAATCACAATTTCACTAACAATTTTTTGATATATTTATTTGTCTATAACTTGTACCCGTTTCTCTGGAATCGCCATTGCCAGAAACGTCAAGTTAGCAGCCCACTTTGAGACCGTAATATCTCGGCTTGTACTGAAGCAATATTATTGAAATTTTGCGTATACGATTCACTATTTCCTAACAATTTTTTGGCATATAAATCACATTGATACGAACTGTATTTCTTAAGGTGTCTTTGCTTGATAGTACTCACCTCATGATTGCAATCAAGTTTAAACCTTATTACTGTGGAGCAAAGTTCAATATTGATCGACAGCCTATATTCAGAGTACTATGTAGAAGTTAACATTCGATTTTTAGAAAATAGCAATGAAGAATTCTTTTTTTATTTATATCGTAAGAATCACAATTTCACTAACAATTTTTTGATATATTTATTTGTTTATAACTTGTACCCGTTTCTCTGGAATCGCCATTGCCAGAAACGTCAAGTTAGCAGCCCACTTTGAGATCGTAATATCTCGGCTTGTACTGAAGCAATATTATTGAAATTTTGCGTATACGATTCACTATTTCCTAACAATTTTTTGGCATATAAATCACATTGATACGAACTGTATTTCTTAAGGTGTCTGCTAGCTTGACGTCAAGATAGCAGCCTCACCAAGATACTCAAATATCTTTTGAACCATAGTATCACTATTTATATGCTATAGTTCACTATTTATAACTATTTACTAACAATTTTTTGACCTAGTCAAAACCTTCTAATTCCATGGTGAGGCTGCCAACTATACGCTAATAACGTCACGCTCTAATGTTTGGAACGGCGTTAGAGCGTTCGGTTGCACTCGGAGCGTAGGTTCGGAACGACCCCCTGTAAATGAGCAAAGTGGGCCATAGAGGGAGAACACACGATCAGTCTGCCGCAATTCCATTCCATCAGTCTGGATCACAATTTTACCAAATGACTGACGCCAGAATAATGTACGATTCAAACAGACCCGCCGGAATCGGCCCGCATCGGAACGGATGCGTACGGGTGCGTCGGCAGCCAAACGCAGCCGTTGGCATGCGTACGGATCCGTCCGCATCCGTCGGCACGCGTTCGCATTCGTCAGTACGTTTTTATGGAAGGAGCACATTGCAGTCTGTAAGTCAGTGTCTGCTTGCCCGCGTTGACGTAATTTTAATATTGTACGAGTAAAATTGTAGATAAAATAATATAATAAACGAAAAAAAAGAAAAATGAGAAATTGCATAGACATAGAAAAATTTTCGCTGCGCTCAAGAAGACCAACAAAGCGTGGAAAAGAGAAGTTAATATCATACGGACACGGTCTATGTAAAAACCGGCCAAGTGCGAGTCGGACTCACGCACGAAGGGTGCGAAAAAACAGCAAAAAAATTACGTTTGTTGTATGAGAGCCCCCCTTAAATATTAATTTTATTCTGTTTTTAGTATTTGTTGTTATAGCGGCAAAAAAAATACATCTTCTGTGAAAATTTCAACTGTCTACCTGTTGTTGTTATTAATATCAAGCAAAAAAACAGCAAAAAAAACACGTTTGTTGTATGGGAGCCCCCCTTAAATATTAATTTTATTCTGTTTTTAGTATTTGTTGTTATAGCGGCAACAGAAATACATCATCTGTGAAAATTTCAACTTTCTAGCTATCACGGTTCATGAGATACAGCCTGGTGACAGACAGACAGACAGACGGACAGCGGAGTCTTAGTAATAGGGTCCCGTTTTTACCCTTTGGGTACGGAAAAAGAGACAAGAGATCAAGTGACATGTGCCAACATTTTTTACAGTAAGAGCCCCTAGCGTCCCGCCTAGCAAATGAACAATCACAGTTTGTTTAAAATATTTGTTAAGAGCCATATGACGTATCGACTGTGAGTTTTGGTTAAAATGGGGAATTTTGGTGTCGTCGATCTCAGAAACAAACATACATTAACAATTTTGACTTATTGAATAGTGCAGAATAGCTATTGGAATAGATCATAGCGGCCTCGCTTTTTGTAAATTTTGCTTAACTTTTTAATTAAACCCAAAATGGCAGAGAAAGATTTTCATAAAATGCGTTTTTGGGCTCATGGATTGGACTACTGTTCTAAACAAATGAAATAAAAAAAATAGAGTGTTATTTCTTATATAGTAGAATAGATCATAGCGGCCTCGGAATTTTGAAATATCATTGAAATAAATTAGAAAAAAAATCTTATTCTAAACCAAAATACTTCGAAAATAGCTTTGAGTTAACTGTGTATTTCTCCTATCTACGATAATATTGTTGAGCAAAATTTATACACAAATAATTGTTACTTCATAAGCAATAAAGATTTCATAATTTTTAAGCATGAATTTGTTATTTTAATTCAATAATAATAAGAAATCTTAACTGCAAAATTACTACAAAATGCGATGCACCGACCGTCAGAATTCAGTACCGCGCGAGCGCTTCTCAGTGTTGGACGTGTGTCGAATTTTTGCGTCAGAGGCACGTTCTGAAGACGACTGCGGTTGTTTCTTATTTTGCTCTTGTGTTAGGATTCGGATAGACCGAAGAACTTTTAATTAGCAAAACTTCGTTTTCCATTTGGAATACGAATAATTTAAACTTTCCTATATTCTAAATCAAATAAAATGTTTTTTTGAGGATCAACCATGAACTTTTAGAAACAAAACACAAAAACATAGATCAAGGATTTGAACACGCCTCAGTACTAGTCTGTAGTATAGTGCGACTATAAGATTTGATCATCTAAGCACAGTACAGGCACAGCCGAGAGATAGTCTTCATACAGTCGGCCATCGGAGGCGTCTAGACAGAGCAATCGTGCGGGGTGGTGCGGTATAGAAGGGGGGGTGGGAGGGCTTGAGAGCCCATACTTTGGCAATGTATGCATCTCGGGCCCTATCCCGTCAAGGCTTGCGCTTCTGATTGGGTTATACTATATTATATTGAAAGTAGTATTTGCAATTTTTTGATGTGGGTGTCATGAAAAAGTGTTTTTGGCACGATTTTGATATTAGATTTGGAATTCAAAATGGCGGCCGCACATTGATGTATTTGTTGATATTTGTGTATTTTTGTTTGATTATTGGACCGATTTCGATGAAACTCGGTTTTTGCTACTATTTTGACAATAAAACAGCAACGCGATGTTAAAAAAGTAAAAAATTCAAGATGGCAGCCAATTTTTTTGTTTGCGGGCCGATTTCGATGAAACTCGGTTTTTGCTACTGTTTTGACAAGAAAACAGCAACGCAATGTTAAAAATGTAAAAAATTCAAGATGGCGGCCAACTATTTTGTTTGCAAGCCGATTTCGATGAAACTCGGTTTTTGGTAGTATTTTGGCAAGAAAACAGCAACGTAATGTTAAAAATGTAAAAGATTCAAGATGGTGGCCAACTTTTTTGTTTGCCGGCTGATTTCGATGAAACTCGGTTTTTGCTAGTATTTTGGCAAGAAAACAGCAACGCAATGTTAAAAATGTAAAAAATTCAAGATGGCGGCCAACTTTTTTGTTTGCGGGCCGATTTCGATGAAACTCGATTTTTGCTACTGTTTTGACAAGGAAACAGCAACGTAATGTTAAAAATGTAAAAAAATTCAAGATGGCGGCCAACTTTTTTGTTTGCGGGCTGATTTCGATGAAACTCGGTTTTTGCTACTGTTTTGACAAGGAAACAGCAATGCAATGTTAAAAATGTAAAAAATTCAAGATGGCGGCCAACTATTTTGTTTGCAGGCCGATTTCGATGAAACTCGGTTTTTGGTAGTATTTTGGCAAGAAAACAGCAACGCAATGTTAAAAATGTAAAAAATTCAAGATGGTGGCCAACTTTTTTGTTTGCCGGCCGATTTCGATGAAACTCGGTTTTTGGTAGTATTTTGGCAAGAAAACAGCAACGCAATGTTAAAAATGTAAAAAATTCAAGATGGCAGCCAACTTTTTTGTTTGCGGGCCGATTTCGATGAAACTCGGTTTTTGCTACTTTTTTGACAAGGAAACAGCAATGCAATGTTAAAAATGTAAAAACTTCAAGATGGCGGCCAACTATTTTGTTTGCAGGCCGATTTCGATGAAACTCGGTTTTTGGTAGTATTTTGGCAAGAAAACAGCAACGTAATGTTAAAAATGTTAAAAATTCAAGATGGTGGCCAACTTTTTTGTTTGTCGGCCGATTTCGATGAAACTCAGTTTTTGGTAGTATTTTGGCAAGAAAACAGCAACGCAATGTTAAAAATGTAAAAAATTCAAGATGGCGGCCAACTTTCTTGTTTGCCGGCCGATTTCGATGAAACTCGGTTTTTGGTAGTATTTTGCCAAGAAACAGCAACGCAATGTTAAAAATGTAAAAAAGTAAAAAATTTAAGATGGTGGCCAACTATTTTGTTAGTAGGCTGATTTCGATGAAGCTCGTGGTCGAGTGGCTTGTGTACAAGTTTTCTAGGTGTTGTCATCTCTGAGGACCAGGTTTCAATTGCCAGCTGAGCCAAAACGATATTTTCTGTATTCTTTCATGTCTGGGTGTTTGTAGTGCCACCGTTGTCTCCCATTTCCATAACACAAGTGCTTTAGCTGCTTACTTGGAATGGAATTGGAGCAATGTTTAATCTGATGTATAAATTTAATTTTGTTACTTAAAAATGTAACTGATGTAACTGTAAAAATGTACTCATATTTCTTTTATTAAATGTTATTTTCATTCGTAAAACTGTAAATGTAACTATGAACATTAAAAAATTTAAATTAAAAAATCATTTATGTAAAACAACGAATGTAACTTTCATTGAATTCATTCACATTCAGTTCCTTCCATCTTCCTTTTCATGCAGTTTCTTGCTTGCTTGCAGCTTGATCTCGATCGTTTAAATATAGATAATAGGTATGTTTGTCTGAGATCATATATTTTCTGAGCGTAAATAATTGTGAGAAGTTTCATTTATTTAGTTGTAAAATTCTAGTATAAAAGTCTAGTCTAGCTAGGTACTTAATTTTTACTTGAAACTGAATTTAGTGAAAATTTTAAACAAAAAGTCATCATGAGTAATGATAGTACGAAATTTAGTGACTGGGCCACACCCGGTATATATAAAAGCAGAAGGAAATTATACAAACTTTATGCAGAGAAAGCTACTTCCTGTGATCCTAACTTCATTGAATTTGTCAAGAAGTATTCACAAACATTCAGAGAAGTTTGTATTCTAGCAAAGTCGAAGTACTTTTCGAATAAAATTAAATCAGCCGATAATAAAATTAAGGCCACTTGGAACATTATTAACAATGAAACGGGCAAATCAAAATCCAATATAAATTCCTTCTGTTTAAAAATTGGTGATCAAACTATTGAATCTGACGATAAGGTCGCTAAAGTCTTTGAAGATTTCTTTGCTCGAATACCAATAGAAACTACCAGTACTCTTAGTGCTTGTCCCAACATCGCTGTCTCCCTCCTAGAGTCTAGTGTTGATAAGTGCAAGGAAACCTTTTTCTTTAAATATATAAATAGTGAAGATATTATTAAAGCTTTTAAAACAATTAATGACAAAAAAACAGAAGATCTTTGGGGCATACCAACAAGCATTATTAAATCAATAATTGATATTCATCATCATCATATCAGCCGCACGACACCCACTGCTGGGTATAGTATACTGCTGGGTATACTAGCCCCTTACTTGGCTTTTATTTTTAACAAATGTATTGATGAAGGGGTTTTTCCTGATCTAATGAAAAATAGTAAATTGATTCCTCTTTTTAAATCTGGGGATAAAAGTGACCCAGCTAACTTTAGGCCAATATCTATACTACCAGCACTTAGCAAAATATTTGATAAAATTATATATTCCCAATTATTAGATTATTTCACATCCAATAACATTCTTCATAAAAATCAGTTTGGATTTTCCAAGGGTAAAAATACTACTGATGCTGGAATTGCACTTCTCAAACATATTCTTGACACTTGGGAAGAAAAGCAAGATGTAATTGGCATTTTGTGTAACCTTTCTAAGGCATTCGATTGCGTTGATCACCATACACTATTAAAGAAGCTAGAACATTATGGTGTCACTGATAAATCAGTTAGCCTTATGAAATCATATTTGTACAATAGAACTCAGAAAGTAGTGATTAATAGAACTGAATCTATTACCACTATGGGTGTACCGCAGGGATCAATATTGGGCCCATTGCTGTTTCTAATTTATATAAATGACCTTCCCAACTACGCGAATAATTTATGTGAGACAGTACTATTTGCGGATGATACTTCTTTAGTTTTCAAAGTAAACAGAGGTAATAACTGTTCGGACGAAGTAAATAGTGCCCTCTCTAAAGTTTCACACTGGTTTAATAGCAATAATTTAGCACGTAACCCCAAAAAAACTAAATGTGTAAAATTTTCATTACCTAATGTTGAGCAGGCAAAATTAAATATTAATTTAAATAACGATGAAGTCGAGTTTATTGAGAGTACAAAATTTCTAGGTATTACACTAGATTCTCGACTGCAATGGGATCCACATATTGAAGCCTTGTCAAGTAGACTTAGTTCAGCGGCATTCGCTGTTAAGAAAATAAGGCTTTTAACTGATATTGAAACGGCAAGGTTAGTATATTTTAGTTATTTTCACAGTGTAATGTCCTATGGACTGCTATTGTGGGGCTCAGCTGCTAGTATTGAAAATATTTTTCTAATCCAAAAAAGAGCTGTTCGCGCCATATACAATCTTCGGCGAAGAGATAGCTTGAGAGAATTGTTTAAAGAAATAAATGTCTTAACTTTGGCAGCCCAATATATATATGAAAATTTAGTTTATGTAAGGAAACACTATGATTCATTTCCTAAAAACAGAAATATTCACCAGTTTAATACAAGAAATAAATATAAACTTTTTAAGAAATAAAGATAATTTAGGCTTGCAAAAACTAGAGGTTCATTTATGGGGAAAGGCATAGCCTTTATTAATAAAGTTCCGCAACAAGTGATTGATCTTCCTTTGCATGAATTTAAAAACCATGTTAAAAAAACGCTCATGAGTAAAGGTTATTAATATAAAGTAGATGATTATCTTTAAGATCAAAATGCGTGGAAATGATGTAACACATAACTTGCTACTATAAGTACTTTGTTGAAGTAATATATGTAATAAGTCTATGTTGTTGCCAATAATCCTGTCACCCTGTTGTAATTATTTGGTAACGATATATTCAAGTTTGTAAATATCGTTACTTATGGCTGTTACAGCTGATAAGTTTCTTCTTGTCAGCTAAAAAAGTCTGGAACGGGTGGTAGGAAAATATAGATGATTCAAAAGTACTTAATTATTATGTTTATTTGAATAAGGCTTATTTGACTTTGACTTTGACTTGTAACAACGTTACTTATTTTCTACTTTTCTCAGCCAGACTAAATAAAAAAAATATAAGCCAGACTAAAATAATATTCCAGTTTAAATAATTTTTCCTGTTTTTGTGATTAAAATTTATAAATATAGATTTTACCAAAAACCGAGTTTCATCGAAATCGGCCCGCAAACAAAAAAGGTGGCCGCCATCTTGAATTTTTTACATTTTTAACATTGCGTTGCTGTTTCTTGCCAAAATACTACCAAAAACCGAGTTTCATCAAAATCGGCCCGCAAACAAAAAAGTAGGCCGCCATATTTAATTTTTTTTTTGACATTGCGTTGCTGTTTTCTTGCCAAAATACTACAAAAAACCGAGTTTCATCGAAATCGGCCTGCAAACAAAAAAGTTGGCCGCCATCTTGAATTTTTTACATTTTTAACATTGCGTTGCTGTTTCTTGCCAAAATACTACCAAAAACCGAGTTTCATCAAAATCGGCCCACAAACAAAAAAGTAGGCCGCCATATTTAATTTTTTTTTTGACATTGCGTTGCTGTTTTCTTGCCAAAATACTACAAAAAACCGAGTTTCATCGAAATCGGCCTGCAAACAAAAAAGTTGGCCGCCATCTTGAATTTTTTACTTTTTTAACATTGCGTTGCTGTTTTCTTGTCAAAATACTACCAAAAACCGAGTTTCATCGGAATCGGCCCGCATACAAAACCTTCATCTCACTTGATGTTAAATGGCGATAAGGCCGAAGGTGGAAGCGCACTACACCCGGAATACTGGCTATCTTGCCTCTAACTGCCGGAACACAATAATTTTTAAATTGTTATTATGGCGTCAGACTTAGGTAAGATGGTGGTAGCTAGCCAGGCGGACTTGAAATAAGCCCTACCACCAACCAAACCGAGTACAAATTGTACCCCCCCTGGGAATCGAACCCGGGACCTCTGCGTCTTACACGGGTTTTTTCTGTGATCTCGGAAATAGCTCTAACGATTTCGCTGAAATTTGGTATATGGGGGTTTTCAGGGGTAAACAATTGATCTAGATTAGTCTTATGTTTGGAAAAACGCGTGTTTTCGAGTTTTCATGCTTTTTTCATGCGTTTTTCTTTCGACGCAGAATATGGTCGCTAATTTCGTCCTACCGGCCAAAGTCCGTCTGGTCAAGCGGGTTAAGAAGGGGGTGGCAAAAAACGAGTGTACCGGGTTTGAATCCCGCTCGATGACTTAGTTTTGTTTTTTTTATACACGCAGAAATTTTAATCATTTGGTTCCCGCTGTGTGGTGGTTGCACTCATGATTACAAACAACTTTTACTTTGGGGCCAACTCTCCTGCTCGCAAAAAAATCAGCTGTTTCATACAAAAGTGCAGTACCTACTCGACCTTAATGTATGGAACAGCTGTTTTTTAGGGTTCCGTAGCCTAAATGGCAAAAAACGGAACCCTTATAGATTCGTCATGTCTGTCTGTCTGTCTGTCTGTCCGTATGTCACAGCCACTTTATTCCGAAAGTATTAAGACTACACAGTTGAAACTTGGTAGGTAGATGTATTCTGTTAACCGCGATTTAATACAAAAATAAGAAAAATAAAAGATTAAGGGGGGGCTCCCCATACATGGAACTGAAACTGAAAAATTTTTTTTTCTTTCAACCAACACGTTTTGGGTGTCTATAGATAGGTCTTTATTTATTTTTTTATTTTTTTTATTTTATTTATTGAACATTGTTACCACAGCATTTACAGACCATTTACGCAGGTATAATTATACAGTACACAAGCCAATTACGGAAACAACACTTTGTAAACAAAATATATAAATGGTTACAAAAAGAATGATTTTAAACAAATATTAAGTTTAATTTATGGTATTGTCTCATGATAGGTGTGTGTGTGTGTGTGCATGTGTATGTGTGTATGTTTGTGTGTGTTTGTGCATGCGCGTTTGCCTCCTTCATAAATAGAAATAGCAGGTAAAAATAAGTTCGCTCGCACTGTCTGTGGGTATGTAAACGTAGGCTTACATGGCGCACAAAGGTGGAAATAAGATTAAAATATTGAAAATTGGAATTAAATCATATTAATGTCAGTGTCGCAGCCGCTAATAAAATTAGTTCGATTTGAATTTCTAAATTACACCTTCAAACATAAATTAAATTAAAATATTTTTGTGAACTATTTACTGTTGCTCGAGTGCCGCAAATAATTTTCTACATAAAGCAGTTTTAAATGCTGGTCTGGATATAGTAAACATGTCAATATCTGAAAACCGTTTGTTGTAGGTTTTGGGCAATCTTACGGTCATGTCATTGCCTTCATACTTTGTCCCTACAAATGGTACATGAAAAAGTTGAGTGTGACGTGTCCTTTTATTGGGAGCATTTAACGTGATTATCCTATTGACCAATTCTGTACAGTCTAGATTTCCTGCGTATATGTCGTATAAAACAGTCATATCCCGCATACGGCGTCTTTCATTGAGCGTAAGAAGGCCGTATTTGCGACAGGATTCCCTGTAATCAGTCTGACCACTGTTAGTTCGATAATTTAAGCGTTTTAAAAATTTTATTTGCAGCCTTTCTATAGCGTGTTCGTATGTAGTGTACTGTGGATTCCAGATTGTACAGCAATACTCGAGAATACTACGAACATATGCATAGTATAAGACTTTCATACAGGAAGCATCACTGAAGTCCTTAGTCACTCTGAAAATAAACCCTAAATTTTTGTAAGATTTGTCAATTATGGCCTGATAATGGTTTGAAAATGTTAATTTCGAGTCCAAATGTATGCCTAAATCTCTAACTTCATTTACTTTGCTTAGAACTGTATTGTTAAGCTTGTAATCGTAATCTATAGCTTGTTTGCGTCTTGTAAACTGAATATGCATACACTTTTTTGCATTAACGGTAATTTTATTTCTGACGTAGTACTCCGTAAGCCGGTTTAAGTCTTCTTGTAATTTATGACAATCTTCCTGCGAACTGACTTTCATATAAATTTTTGTGTCGTCAGCATAGAGCAAAAGCTTTGCGTGTTTAAGACAGGAGCCAATGTCACTAATGTAAGCTATGTAGAATAATGGACCTAGCAAGGACCCTTGTGGTACTCCAGAAGGTATAGAGATGAAGTCCGAGCGGCTTCCACCCACAACTACAGCTTGTTTTCTGTTAGTAATATATGATTTGATCCACCTGTATAAATCTCCACGAATTCCTAGTTGAAATAGCTTCCGTAGAAGTATGACGTGATCTACACGGTCGAAAGCTTTTTCGAAGTCCGTGTAAATCACGTCAACTTGAGAGTGGAAGCCCATACCTCTGTGCAGATCACTAATATACAGGCCCAAATTAGATAGTGTTGATCTCCCTTTAACAAAACCATGCTGTTCATCCGGTATGCCTTGCTTTAAAACAGGGTAAATTATTTTGTACACGATCCTCTCGAAACACTTTGCGAAAACATTCAAAATTGATATAGGACGGTAGTTCTCCACGTTGCACTTTGAATCCTTTTTGTGAAGAGGAACAATGTGAGCTTCCCTCCATTTCGAGGGGAAAGATCCCTCTGATATCGATCGGTTAAAAATTAATTTTAAGGGAGAAGCAAGAGAGGAGGCGCATTTACTTATAAATAATGGCGGGATCCGGTCACTACCAGCAGATTTCCTAACGTCTAGTGTAGAAAGCAACTTAAAAACTTCATCACGGGATATCGACAAGGAATGAATTGTATCTCGCGAACTAAGTGGGGTGTTTTCTTCACTTGAGTCACATTTTGAGGGGACAACAAACATTTTCTCAAAATAGTTACTAAATGCCGAGCAAAAAGCACTGCTATCTGTTAAAGTGATGTCCTCATAAGTCATTGAACCAGGGTAACCAGTGTTACGCTTGCGTTTGGAGTTAACATAAGAATAAAGTAGCTTAGGGTTTGATTTAATGTTTTCCTGACAGCGAGATATATATTTTTGATAGCAGTTGTTCTCCATAACTTTCGTCCTCTTTCTCAATGAAGAAAAAGCATCGTAGTCCAGCGGATTACCATAACGCTTCCAGGTGCAGTGAGCAGTCTCTTTTTCCTTCAGTAAGCATATAAGTGCACGGCTGTACCACACAGGATATTGGATTAAAGTAGTAGTATCAATAGTGGGAACAAACTTGTCAATGGTGCTGTATAAAATTGAGTAAAAATTTTCAACACAATGACAAAAATGACATTGAGGTTTTTAAGACAACTTTTTCTCAAAGTCAACCGTTTGAAAGATATTCACCGCCAAAGTGGTAAAATGTGTGTCCCCCCCCTTTAACTTTTGAAATAAGAGTGAAAAATCTAAAAAAAATATATGCTGTAGATCTTAATAAACACTATCAACCAAAATTGGTTTGGACGAGATATAGTAATTAGTTTTTGAGATATAGCACATTTTCCAAAACCGCAAATATAACTTTGTCATTCATACCAACACTGTGAAAAACAAAGTTATTTTTGCAAACTAAAAATGATAGGTGGTATTAAATATGGTATGGTATAAGGTAACTACGGAACCCTATGGCGCGTGGCCCGACACGCACTTGGCTGGTTTTTTTTTTGCGCTTGCAGGGAGAAAATGAATTCTTATGAAACATACGCCAAATATTTTGTAATATACTCTTATCTTACATCATGGAGGCAATTTTGAAAATATCAACATTAAGTATTTTTTTTGGATTTTTTTTAATCCCTATTCTATGAGTGAGTATTTTTCAAAAGTTACTAGTAATAGGTAATCGCAAAGTGTCATACATCGGAACATTAAAAGGCG
Organism: Agriphila geniculea; assembly: GCA_943789525.1. Classification (NCBI taxonomy): domain Eukaryota; kingdom Metazoa; phylum Arthropoda; class Insecta; order Lepidoptera; family Crambidae; genus Agriphila; species Agriphila geniculea. The sequence goes on along the minus strand of OX038887.1, from coordinate 14,502,439 downwards.
GAAGAGGGAAGGTCACCCTTTTTCCCACCCGGCTCCAGGTGACAGGTTTGTGGTTTTAGCACCGAATAGGTACATTTACAAAAAAGGGCCGAAAGAGGTGGTCTGGCCCTTAGGCTAAAAAGTTTGGCGACCCATGGGTCGCCAAACTTTTACAAACCCTAGAGCATGCTCTAAGCTATAGCTTTAATCTAAAACGAAAAACTTCCTTTGCTAGATAAAAAACTAGGGAATAAAATAATTTTTATATTTAACAAATATAATCATCTGTCTCATTTATGGTATCATCTTTCTATAATCTGTTTCTTCACATACAGATCCATGGCACTCTGAAAATGTGCGGCATAGCGATAGCAAATTACTCCATAGAAGTACTAAAACATATAACTTTGGGCAAAGTATCAAAATCGCTTGGTCGTAGTTTCAACACAGTATCGTGAACTCGTGAGTTGTCGTTAACGCTTCAGTATGTTTTACTAGTCTGTGAATATACGCAGAGCGCAGATTTGTCATATGGCTCTTAATCTTAATTAGAATTTGAAATAAAGGTATCGTGGAGCCATGATGTCTTGTGCTCTAAGCAATTGTGATGTAACAAAAAGAAACAATCCAACTAATCACACTTTTCACAGGTAAATAAGATATTAAACCACTTGACCGTTATTAGAAGCTTAAAATATTGAGATAGGCACATCCGTTTCCCGTCCTATTTTTCCTCCTTTACTTCCGTATATCGCTGTCTCTCTCGCTCATCGCCAGGCGTGGTGGGGGCGCTAGCGACTTGGTTGCGATGCGTCCACTCGTTCGTCATTGGCGTGAAGTTTCCCGTCGGAGTAACACGTGTTTCACAAAGTGTGATAAAAGAGGCCATTTTTTTTTTCAAACGGCCATTTTTACACCAATATTGTTCGTGTTCCTGCTTACATGTAAGTTTTTTAAAACCATTTACTATTGTGTTTAACGGTTTTACCGTTCGAATAATAATTTTATGCAGCAGTTTTTACCTCCTTTCCGTTTTTATTCACAGTTAATAGTCGTTCAATTCTTTTAAGTAATAAGGAATAGTGTGTTTAGTTTTGTACCTTTTTCTAACTACCTGCCCGCGATGATATAAAAAGGTTTTTCTCTTAGTGTGTATAATTTTATTCTTTTTCTTTTTATCGTAACTACCCTCGATGGTATAAAAAGATTTTTCTTTTAGATTGTGTATAATTTTATCCTTTTTTCTTTTTATCGTAACTACCCTCGATGGTATAAAAAGGTTTTTCTTTTAGATCGATTTTTGTGCTTTTTCACAATGAATATCGGAAATTTAAATGATAATGAACCTGGTAATTCTGGTACGACACAAATGAATAAAGATAATCGGCGATCTCGAAAACGTAGTTTGAGTTCGAGTAGCACAACTAGTAGTAGTTCATCTTCTACAAATTCCTCTACATCCCCGCGGGATTCTAAGAAGAAAAAGAAAGCACATCGTCGTCGTCGTTCTAAAAAAATCTAAACGAGTTAATGATCGAGCTTTGGAAAAAATATCAAAAGAATTAAGTGAATTAAAAGAGAAATTATGTGATTATAAACATCCTGATTATAGTTATTTTTGTGAGAACAACGACGATGTCCTTTCCGATGTTAGCGGCCATCTTTATGATGAACAATGTGCCTCGCAGGCACCGCCGACGCCGCCGCCGCCGGCTCACGCCGAAAGTATCGTAGTGAATGACATGAATTTAAACTTTGATTTTGGAACTAAACTTAAGGAACCTGCTATGCCACGTACCTCTTCTGAATATTTGAGCTTACTTAACGAAGTGCAAAGATTTGATAACACCACATGGTCTGAAATTAGATATTCAGAAACACAAAAGGCGTACAATCATACACCTGGTTTTACGGACTTAGAATCAAACGAAGTGGTAAAAGCTTACGATACCTTACGTCATCTAGCTTATTCCGATAAAACCTTTGCTGCCTTAACATTTGCAATATTAAAACAAAAAGAAATGTTTATTAATCGTTTACGTGAGCTAGTATCTTGGTCTAAATCGCCAGAGGCTTCTCTTGATCAAATTAACGATAAAATTAAAGAACTATTGCTTAGCGGTGAATATCACAAAATATCCAGCGATATTTTACAAATGGTTTGTGGACATCGGGCAGAAACAATAGAAATGAGGCGGGATGGAATTCTTAAAAATGTTCGTGACCCACTAGTGCGTGCTTCTTTAAATAAGATTCCACCCTCTAACACACATTTATTTAATACTGAGCAATTTACAAATGTGCTAGAGAAATCAGGAGGAGTTAGAAAAAATTTTTGGCCAGTGAATAAATACAAATCGAGTAGCGGTTATTCTAACCCTACTAACGCTAACGCAGCACGGCGTCCCTCGCAGGGTCAAGCCTCTCGTGCCATAGCATCGCATGCTATGACTAGCCACTGCTGCGATTCACATCACCAACCCTCGCAGGGTGGGAACCGTTATCAGTATCCATCACAAAGACTTAATTATACAGCCAACGAACAGCGCGGCTATTATCATAATACTAATAATAATAACAGGGGGCATTCCTTTCGATCTCGCGGGTCAAGGTTTCCACCACCCTCACAAAGAGGACACAAACGTCCCCGTTCCCTTTCCACCCATAGAGGTGACAAACGAAGACGACAATGACTCACGGTCATTCCAAGCCGGTCAGTTGACACACTACTACAGTCGTTGGGAGAAAATGGGAGCACCAGACTTCCTTCTCCAAATAATAAGAGGATACCGCATTCCATTTGCGCACAGACCTCCTCTCATAATTCCAAATGTATTAAGCGATCGTCGTCGCACATTAGAGTCCGTGGACATGACTACCGCTATTGCTCAAATGAAGAAGCAAGGTGTCTTGGAGACGGTCGCTGCCTCGCCAAGTTTCATATCACCCATGTTCCTAGTGCCAAAGAGCGATGGGTCCCTTCGTCCCATCTTCAATCTCAGAATGCTGAATTATTACGTGCTAGCCGACAAGTTACGACTTATAAACATGTATCGCATACCCGACTTTCTGCATGCAAGGGACTGGATGTGCAAGGTCGATCTCACCCAGGCATATTTTCATCTGCCGATCGCAAAATCCCACAGGCGGTTCTTACGCCTTCTATACAAGGGCGAAATACTAGAAATGACGTGCCTCCCATTCGGGTTAAGCACGGCGCCCAAAACCTTCGCGTGCCTAACAAATTGGATTGCTCAAATAATGCGAGAAAAGGGTGTAAGGATAGTGGTTTACCTGGACGACTACCTCATAGTCCACCAAGATCCAGAAGTTCTGAACAGGCATGTAAAGATGTTGTTAGATACACTAACGTATCTTGGGTTCCAAGTAAATTACAAAAAATCTATTCTTATCCCTCAAAAAACCTTAAACTATTTGGGAATAGTGTGGGATCCATGGGCAAACCGGAAATGCTTACCGAACGAGAAACATTTGACTGTGTCCCGAAAACTAACACAGTTTCTAATTGTGGGCAAAGCAACTCTGAAAGAACTGCAAAGTCTTGTCGGTCTTCTAAATTTTATCAGCTTTGTTGTGCCTCGAGGCAGACTAAACCATCGAGCAATGCTCAAATTCCTAAATTCTCTGCCGAAGTGTCAAAGCACATCGAGAAAATACATTCTCCCTCGCAGTGTAATCGTGGAGATACAATGGTGGCTCAAAAACTATCAGCAGACAGCACCATTGCACGTTCCGCCACCAACATTCTTTCTTACAACAGATGCCTCAGATGTGGCTTGGGGTGCTCAGATAAACAATGTTCCTCTTTCGGGCACATGGAGTACGGAAGAGCAAGATCTTCACTGCAACAACAAAGAAATGTTGAGCATTCTCAAGGCTCTAGAACACGAAGGAGAGAATATGAAGCAAGCTTCTGTCCTGATTCAGTCAGACAATCGTACCGCTGTTGCTTATCTTCGCAACGAGGGTGGCATGAAATCTCAGTCCTTGATGGACCTCACATATCGAGTCCACAACATTTTAGACAAGCACCAGATCCAATTCAGAATTCACTACATACCTGGCAAATTCAACAGTCATGCAGACCACTTGTCCAGACACCGCAGGCCCCCGGAGTGGCACCTGTTGCCAAATTGCACAGACGTGATATTTGCCAAATGGGGCACGCCCGTGATCGACTTGTTTGCCTCCAAACATGCACGAGTCGTAGCGAACTACGCAACACTGGACCTGAACGACAGCGAAGCCATGTTCCACGATGCCTTCAGCGTGAAGTGGAACTTCCCACTAGCTTGGGTATTTCCACCACCATTCCTCATTCCTCGGATGTTAGCTCACCTCGACCAAGCCCACGGAACATACCTGATCGTGGCTCCCCGTTGGGAGAAAGTCTTTTGGAGAGCGGACCTCAAAGCAAGAGCGACCGCAGCCCCGTTCGTTCTGAAGGATCTGGAACGACGCCTAGTGGACATCTCAACCGGCCTTCCACCTCCCAAGGTAAGGGAAATGACACTAGAGATCTGGAGATGTGGGGGTGGACAAGTAAGATAAACTCATGGAACCCTGTTCAGAAAGAGCTTCTTATGAAATCGTGGCGACCATCAACTAGAAAAACGTATAATGTTGCTTGGAAACGCTGGTTAGAGTGGGCAAACTCGCATAATATAGATCCAACGAATCCTCAAGGTTCTGAATTGGCACAGTTTTTAGCAGACTTACACCTCAATTTAAAATTCTCATATAACACCATAGTTTTATATAAATCCGTAATTTCTACTTTGTGCAGTGTGGACATGTCCGGAAAATTAGGTGACGACGTTTTAGTTAAACATATTTTAAAATCGATTTCCAACAGCCATTTAAAATTATCAAAAGCTCCGGTTTGGGACGCAAATGTACTTACCACTTTTTTAAGCAATTATTCTATAGATTCAAATAATATCTTCCAGACAGTTCGCCACACTGCAACATTATTATTATTGTGCTCTGGACGAAGAGTCCACGACCTCACGTTGCTTTGTGTTGATAGTAGTCACTGTACTATTCAAGATAATGTAGTGATTCTCTGGCCCCAGTTCGGTTCCAAGACTGACTGTAGGGAATACAGACAGTCTGGGTGGAAACTTTTACATAATCCTCAAAATGACAATCTTAGTCCTTCGTTGTGGGTAAATAAAACCATAAAAAATTTAAATGAAAGGCGCTTGAAAAGTCAATCATATAATTTATTTGTAACATTGAGAGGGTCTCCAAAAGCCGCGTCGCGTACGGTTATAGCCGGATGGATAAAATCCTTGTTGAAGGAAGCTGGCATCGTCGCTCCCCCAGGAAGCATACGCTCCGCCGTTGCATCGCGAAACTGGGTAGACAACTATCCTCTTGACGATATATTAACACAAGGCAACTGGAGGTCAGAAAATACTAATCATATTCAATTTAATTTATAGAAAAGTTAATCATTGATTTATGTAGTCTTATTAAGAAAATCAACTAAATAATTTATAGAAAATTTTGAATCGCTGATTGAATATCGAGAATAAAGGTACCATTGTACCAAATTGAATTGTATTCTGATAATTAATAATATTAAAAATTAAGCTATAATAATATATATAGTTCTCTCTCGCATAAGCTGCTTTTTATTAATCCTATCACATTGGCGTTTCTTCACCAGGCGATAACAAACATGTCTCAATATTTTAAGCTTCTAATAACGGTCAAGTGGTTTAATAGACGCGTTTTACCTGAAATAAAACGCATATTAAACTACTTACCTTATTAGAAGCTTAGTTTTACTTCTGCCTGGTAAATATTTCGACGCAATGACGAACGAGTGGACGCATCGCAACCAAGTCGCTAGCGCCCCCACCACGCCTGGCGATGAGCGAGAGAGACAGCGATATACGGAAGTAAAGGAGGAAAAATAGGACGGGAAACGGATGTGCCTACCTCAATATTTTAAGCTTCTAATAAGGTAAGTAGTTTAATATGCGTTTTATTTCAGGTAAAACGCGTCTATTGCCACACATTTCTCTAAAACCAAATTTCGCTACATTTATGCGTTTATCGACGAAGAAAACAGTATGGAACATAATTAATTAATTTCCTTTGCCATATATAGTCATATTTTATGTATCTAAGTCATATTTTACGTATCTCATATAAAATGTATGTATTAGTTTTCGGATCACCTGTTTATTGACATTGTTGTTCTTTGACATTCTATTTCTATGAGAAATTGGGTTGATGAAGGTTCGATATCTTTTTTAAAGTGTTGTTATGCCAAATTTAAAAAAGTAACAGAGTTGTACGATTTTGCCATGACAATCTATATCTATACATATAATAAATCTGAAGAATAGTTGTGTCTGTAAAAGGAAATATTTTGCAAAAAGTGGTATGTTTACAAATCGAATTCATTTTTAACATTTTCTTTCTGTTTATCTGTTTGTTTGTATGATTATACGTTAATAACGTCAAAAATACTCAATCGTGTTGACGTTTACATAAAAATTTATTACATAAAAAAATTGTAATTTGGAGTAACATTTAGTCTTTATTTAATCGTTTACTCCAACAAAAGATATAGGAATTTTAAGTTTAAAAGAAGAGTTTACCATAGCTATATGGATGGCATTGGTATGGTATTGCGAGTGACATACGAACGTACGAGAGGGCGGACCGTTGGACTAACAGCTGCTAAAATGAGACATACTGAACTGATGATGATGATATTTCAATAGATGGGGTGACATGTATTATAAATCACTTTGTGTTGTTGGGCATTAAAGGTGTATTTGACAAAAAATATAAAGTTTAGTTGTTAGATGCTGTACTCTATTTCTGCATTTATATGTCAAAGTGCCAATCACTGTGAGGGTTTCAATAGAAGTAAAGCTTACGCTGTTACGAAAAAATTAGTACCTACATCAAGCGAAACGATTTAGTCTAACCTCAGAATAGATATAAGTAAGTAATATGTGTTTAAGAGTTGACAGAACAAGCTTCTAAGAAAAGTTACAAGGAAAGTCACGAGAAAATAACTATTTTTGCCTTACACTTTTCTCGCTGGTAACAAGTGAGAAGTTGTATGTTTCGCATGAGAGTAAATAAAATAACTTTGTTAATATGTTGCACAAATAAAAATTAAATACGTTAAGTAATTTAAATACCTCTACGTTTGTCCCTTAAAAAATCAGCTACAAATATAAAAAATATACAGGTACGCGACTAATTGATAACCTCCTCCTTTTTTGAAGACGGTTAAAAAGTGGCGGCCTAGCAGCTCTGATCTTAGCTGATCGGCGCTTATTAGCGCTGGTGCGCTGGTTTAAATTTTAGTGTTGGAGATTCTGTTATCATGCGACTGAGCCACAGAATAGTTTAAGCTATAATATAAAATATAAATATTAACTATTACTATATAACTGAGCGCCAGTTACCAATCTTCATAAGTGAATACGCCCGGAGTATATATGATAGTACAAGTGGGTCGGCTGCCGCGACGTACATGCGGAGCCGGTCGGCTTCGACGCGTGACGACGGAGCCGAACGGCTGCCTACGCATCCGTACGGATGCGGACGCATGCCGACGCGTGCCGACGGAGCCGATCGAGTTCCAAGCTGCGTAAATTTCGAAGAAATATAGAACTTAACTACCTATATTGAAAGTTACATTTCCTTCAACAGTTTGTAAAATGCGTTTCGGTGCGGGCCGACTCTGGCCGGTCTGTTTGAATCGTACATAAAGGTGCTGGCACATTTGTCTGACGCCACGTGCTAAGACACCGTATTTATATGGACGTGTTATAAGTAGTGACCGACCGAAGTTTCGGTTTCGGTTTCGGCCAGTTTCGACCAAAAAATCTAGTTTCGGCCACAGTTTCGGTTTCGGGCCAAATATTGGCCGAAACTTTTGACTCTGCCGGAACTCGTTGTTCGTGAATTGTTGCGAGTCATTCGGCTAACTCAGAGTTCGCCAACCGGCGTAAATCGGCGTGATCGTGTTGAGTTGATGTCTTACGTGGTTTAATGTGTATACCTTCAATGACTTGATTGATTTTAATTGTGAAAAGACATTAAAGTATTTATAACTCATGCATATGAATTATGAACTAACTATAACAGTAACTAGTTCGTTCGTTCGTTCTAGTAAATTGGCTTGACTAAACGGTTATATATAATTATCGAACCTACTCACAAAATTTCACCAGAACGGTGCCCTGATTATCTAAAAAGAAACTATTTAGCAACCGGTTTCATTCCATATACATTGCTACTTTTCTTTGGTATGTTTTTTTAATCCAAAAAAAAGTAGCAATGGATCACTATCATCTATGAACTGCAACCGGTCGCTAGGTGGTTTCTAATTAGATAATCAGCCCGCGGGTTGAGAAATGCGACCTGTAAAGGAGATCAAACAGCCGGAAAGCTGGACTGAAATATGTTTTTTACATATCTCCGTCATTTTATTAAATTTAGAAAAATTGTCTGGACAAAAAACTTTTATATATTTATCAAATCTGCTCACAATATTTCACCAGGATCGGTTGAGAAATGCAACATGTAGAAGAGAACAGACAGCGCCGGAAATCCGGACTGAAATACGATTTTTTTACATTATCTCCGCCATTTAAAGAAAAATTAAAAACAGGCTTGACAAAAAAAAACTATACAATTTTCAAACCTGCTTATAAAATTTCACGAGAATCGGTGGAGAAATGCGACCTGTAGAAGAAAACCGACAGAACTGGAAAGCCCGACTGAAATATGTATTTTTGACATTTCTCCGTCATTTAAAAAAAAATCAAAAAACTGGCGTGACTAAAAATTCTATATTATTTTCGAACCTGCTCACAAAATTTCACCGGGATCGGTTGAGAAATGCGACCTGTAGAGGTGAACAGACAGCGCCGGAAATCCGGACTGAAATACGATTTTTTTACATTATCTCAGCCATTTAAACTGGCTTGACAAAAAAAATCTATACAATTTTCAAAGATGCTTACAAAATTTCACTGAGAAATGCGACCTGTAGAAGAAAACAGACAGAACTGGAAAGCCGGACTGAAATATGTGTTTTTAACATTTCTCCGTCATTTTAAATAAAATTAAAAAAAACTGGCGTGACAAAAAATTCTATATTATATTCAAACCTGCTCACTAAATTTCACGAAAATCGGTTGCGAAATGCGACCTGTAAAGGAGAACATACAGTGCTGGAAAACCGGACTGAAATAGGTTTTTTTAACATATCTCCGGTATTTTGAAAAATTAAAAAAAAAGGGTTTGACCAAAAAATCTACATCATTTTTAAACCTGCTTACAAAATTTTTCTAGAATCGGTTGAAAAATCTGTTTTTTTAACATATCTCCGCCATTTTGAAAAATTTCAAAAAACTGGCTCAACAAAAAAATTCTATATAATTTTCGAACCTGTTCACAAAATTTCACAAGAATCGGTTGAGAAATGCGACCTGTAGGCTGGAACAGACAGCCAGACATACGAAAGAATTTTTGCCCAAGCTGAGGCAGAGACACGCTTGGCTCGCACTTCGTGCTCGCTCGGTCAAAAACATTTAGTTAGTAATAATTGTTTTTAATGAATTTATAAACTTTTTGATTTTTGGTTCGGCTTTTAGATTTTCTGGTAATTTATTATAATTTTTTATTGCTATCGGGTAAGGACCCGAACTATGTAAAGTTAATTTGGATGTAGCTTGCACAAGATTATTTTTATATCGCGGGACATTGTGACGAGGCGCGTCTATAGTTTTAATATATAGATTTGGATGTTTCCTAACTAATTTGCACATTTCTAAAATGTATAAGCAGGGTAATGTTAAAATTTTTATGTTATTAATTGCAGCTATCGGTTTTTTCTATATTTGCTAGTACTTGTATTTACATTTCTTTTGTGGGATAAAAATATCTTTCGCATATACATTATAACATAACGCCGTAATTTAACCACGCATGCACATAAGCATAGTAAGCAGTCAATGCGGTTTTTAGATTTGTGGAGTTTTTACTTCTCTTAGCGCGTATAAATTGTAATAATTTCGTTTTAATTTTTGAACGTGTGATTTTCTCTAATTATATTTTTTATTAATTATATTAATATATTAATTCCAGCAACAGTGGAGTCACCTATCACAGCACAGTTAATATACCTACTAATTATATTTCATTTATCATTAAAATGCCATTAATTTATTATATTTTCGTAAAACTAGAACTTAGCATCGCATGAAGCTATATAAATGACACTTTATTACGAATTATGTCCATTGCTTGTTTTTCATACCTCTTTCATATAAGTTTGCGTTGTAAACGTGCGATGAACAGCAAACGCAACAAATAGTTCAATTTCTGGGTAGCTGTTGCATGTTGCTTCCGCAAACTGTCAAACACAACGTGGTGGCCGGGGTGGCGGAGTTGTGCTTGAGCCAATCACGGGATGACGTTTAGTGTGTGCGTGCGCTGTTGAGATTATGCTATCAATATGCGTTTGCGTAAGTAAGCTGGCGACATCGGTCCACACACAAACTGGGCCATATAACATTTCTCCTTTGTTTCTGTGTTCTGAGGAAACACCAGTCAATTTTCATACAAACGAGCCAGTGGTCTCGAACCTACCGATTTTCCGGTATTTCTACCGATATGGAGCCTCTCCTACCGAAATACCGAAATGTAAAGATATTTTCACGATTTCTGAGAAGTTTTGAGAATGTAAGGAAATTCTCCAGATTTTTTTTACCGAGTCGAACTAGCAACCCGTTTCGATTCGTTTGTTTACAGGGGAATCCTCTACGATTCTGCAAAGCGATAATTCGACTTTATTTTTCATTTGTTTCCGACTTGTACTTTTACAAGTAAGTACACTTTTCTTCATTTAGGAACATTTAGGTAGTTGAATTTGAAATATCAAATTCAACTACCTACTTTAGCTTTCAAACAATAGTTTGAAAGCTGTAATAGTCAACTTGCGGACTTTACTGTCGAATTTACTGTATATTTTTTTCTATTCGCCGTGTGTCAGTTGGAATAAAAAGGAATTGGATTTTCATACAAAAACACGCGAAATTTATCATTTTCCAATTCAGAACTTAGCTCGTTTGTATGGAATACCATATTGTAGCCCTTATTTTTTTTAGTAGCAGCTAAAAATGGTTTTTTCACGATATACCGATTTTTGGTATAAATCTACCGATTTTTTTTGGCAAATCTACCGATTTCGCATTTTGTCGTTGGAGACCACTGAAACGAGCTAATATAATAACATAATATTAATCAACATTATTTCTTGTTTAACAATAGTCGTATGATTAGTTATTTGTTGTGTTTTATTAAAATTCAAAATTCAAAATAATTTATTCAGTCTAGGCTGTTACAAGCACTTGTGAATGTCATAGAAGCTACGCCATCGGTTCGCAAACCCTAAGCGGGAGACCTTGTAACGAGTAGAACCGGCAAGAAACTCGTCAAGGGCTGCTTTTTTCTCCCTGTATATTTCATACAGAGTCGTCAAGATTGAAAAATGAGCTCCACATTTAAAGTGAGGTCATTTTCCATCACAATAATTATCAAAAGGTTACACACAATGGGTAGGTAGGTTAAAATTTAATATCTACTACATTCAGATAGGTAATCGTGAGAGTAAATAACTTTCAACTAGTTTAGAAATCACTCCGTCTGCTACTCTAACCAAAAAACACTTGATACAAGACATAAAAATAAAAACGCAATTCTTACAATTCAATATGCGTTAAGATAGGTACTCAGAAGCAGACCCATTCCCACTGGCAGCACCCGTTCACGAGCATGACGCATGGACCAGCCATCGCTTCGCTCAACCATATTTGAGGGAACGTAACGACCCGCCCCACACGACACCACCGCAGAAATGATTAAAGAGAGCATGACATACTTAGGCTACCCATCCTAAGGCACTGAATTGAAAACTAATATCCAAAAGCTTTTCATAGGCCTTTACTTACAAAACTATAGACAAAAAAATACGAAAACATCGTGATAACGAAAGCCAAATAATCATTTTGGTCATTAGCAATAAAAAAGTGAGAAATCAAAACAAGGATTAGTTATTAATTCTATGTTTTGAGTAAGAAGTGCCATACTGATTGATAATCTTAAACAGAAAAAAAAAATATATGCGACGCCCTTAGTACAAGCAGACAGAAGCAGACCCATTCCCACAGGCAGCACCCGTTCACGAGCATGACGCATGAACCAGCCATCGTTTCGCTCAACCATATTTGAGGGAACGTAACGACCCGCCTCACACGACACCACCGCAGAAATGTTTAAAGTGAGTATTATATTGTACTCCCTATCAGAATTGACTAAGCTTTAGACGCACTCGCGAAGTGAGAGGAACAGGGGCCCTACCGCCCAAGTGTCGTCGACTTCGCCGTCGGCTTCATTTGACAGAAGGATGAGATACAATGCTACTTCTTTTTAGTAATAAAATAATATAATAAAAACATACCAAAGAAAAGTAGCAATGTATTACAACCATATGTCAAATGAAGCCGACGGCGAAGTCGACGCTACTTGGGCGGTAGCCCCACAGTTTCGAGATGACTAGTTACTGTTATAGTTAGTTCATAGTTCATATGCATGAGTTATAAATATTTTTGGCCGAAACTAGATTTTTTGGCCGAAACTGGCCGAAACCAAAACTGAAACCGAAACTTCGGTCGGTCACTATCAATAATATAAATATAAACGTTAAAAAGACGTTAAAACTAGAAACAAGTAAACACACTAGTCACGTCACAATATAACATAACCTCCAAACCAAGCCCACTCGACTCGCTTTCCGACTGACGCGATGATTTCCACAGGGCGAGTAAGCAGGCGAGTCGAGTAAAATAGGTGGTGGGGGAACAACTCGGCCGACTACTCCCGGCACGAGGCAACTTGACTCACCCAGTACTCGGCCCAGTTTACTCGCCCTTTTGTTTACATTGGTCGAGTTCGCTTGTTTTTTATCATTCGCTACTCGACTCGGTCGTCTACTTGACTAATGTGAACTAGGCCTTATCCCGTGAACTGTCAGCGGTAAAAATCGCGCGTTGAAATAATTGGTCGTGTGAACAATCGCTTCAACGTCGAAAAAGCGCTTGTGTTATCGATCGCTAAAGGGCGCTGTATACGTAACGGGAAAAACCCTGGGAACGGAACGGGCACGGGGCGGGAGAAACATCGTTTCATACAAAATGTAAAGAAGCATGCATACGTAGCCGAGATACGACGGGGCACGGACGTGGTACGCACGGGACGGGAAAAACCTCGTCGGTCGGTGGCACGTTGCCGCCGCCGCCCCGTGCGTGCCCGTTCCGTCCGGGGGCCCTACCGCCTAACTCAAAGCATCTAGTCCCACTAGGTCATGTCTTCATTAGGTCATGTCCGCACTAGGTCATCTATAGAGATAGCAATGCACTGTCTGTCCTTGTCATATTATAACAATGACAAAGATGGACAGTGCATTGATGACATTAGCAATTCGAAAGCTTTTTGAGTTAGGCGGTAGGCCTGCTGATCCCGTTGCGTATGCATTGAAACTCCGTTTGCTTCGAAGTGATGTTGTCATTCAAAGCATCTTGGTGTAAAATGGAACTCTATGATTCAGCCATCGATTTTAACACTAATGACATTTAGATATTCAATAATGTATGTGTGATGTGTGCATTATATCGTAATACAATGTTTTATCTACTTCTTCATTAAGTAACTATGGCATTTAAAACTTTAAATTATTCTAAATAAGGTTTAGATTCAAATAAATGGCATTCAACATTTTCAGAGGCAAGACCGGCATAAGAATAGAGTTCAGGTGTTCTAATTAAACATTGTATCGTTATACAGTATTCCCTTATTGAAAAAAATCTTTGATGATCTGTTCATTTGACATTTAGACAATGGGGAAAGTCAGTAAAAATCAAATTGGCTGAATATTTTTTTATAGGTAGGAATAAGCTCCTTTAGTAATAGAAAAAAGTTTCAGAATTTTCGGTTGCGTAAAACTTAAAAAAAATATTAAAATAACAGCAGAATGGAAATTATACCAAAGAGAATATAATCACTACGTTTAATTATACCTTTGCCACCACTTGTCACAACCACAACATAGTATTTAAAAAAAGTTTCTTCTTCTTATTTTTGTTATGGCAATCTACTTTCCTATTGGAAGTAATTTTTGCCAGTGTCATGTTTTGAATAGTTCAATATTTCTAGATTTTCTAGTAGATTGTTTCAGTTTACATTAAAATGCGGGTGCATCACATTCCAATGCTGCTTGGAGCATTTGGCAGCAAGTATATCAAGACAGTAAGTTTTGCCGAGGTAGCGACCACTACATTAACACCCGATTGCACTAAACTTAAGGATCGCCTAAGTCTGTTCCTAACTACAACACGACCAAATTAAAACGGTGTCAAACTTAGCGGTCATGTAGCTGTCATTCGCCTACTTAACTTGGTCGAGTTGTAGTTAAGAAAAGACTTAGGCGATACTTAAGGTTAGTGCAATTGGGTGTAAAAGTCTCAGCTTCACACAACCAAGATCGCGCCTATTTCGATTATCCCACATATTGTTCAGTTGCGTAGACACTTGTACCACAAAACTGCACCAATTTTAAGACACAATATCCACTATGAATCAATTTGCGAATAATTGAAATAGTCGCCGAACTGAACTCGACAAAATCCCGCAAAAACTCCCAAAAAAAAAAGTTTTGAATACAAAATGTCAAAACTTTTTTTAATGCCATGTTGTGGTTGTGGCAGGTGGTTGCAAAGGTATAATTTCCATTCTGCTGTTACTTTCGTACATTTGTGAAGGTGAAGAAACTTTAATTTTTAAAAATAGTTTTACGCAACCGATAATTCTGAAACTTTTTTCTATTACTAAGGGAGCTTATTCCTACCTATAAAAATATTCAGCCAATTTTATTTTTTTCGGACATTCCCTATTATAGTTGGTTTAGAAAAAAGTGGAATTGTATCAATTGAGATTGAAAATATAAAATTAGTCACATAAATTGTGTTTTTAATAAAGTTATTTTCACAACATTAGCACGTTACTACTTTTAACGAATAAAGAACTGATTGAGAAAGTTATTACGAGTTTAATTTGTAAGTAAATATTCGAGACAAATCAACGACAGTTTGACAGAGAGAGTATAAAACACAAGGACATAGCAAAGTATAACTTGTAATGTCACAGTACACAATCATAGACTCGACATTACAAAGAAGGTGCGTTTACTTCTTTACAACTACCTCATCCACTGTCACGACTAGCAGGTTGCGTATGCATTAAACTCTCCGTCAGGACCACGTTCAGTCTCCGCCCCGTGCCCGTCCCGTCCCCGTCCACGTCTCGTCCGTGGTTTTTCCCGTTACGTATTGCGGTATACAGCAACTTTAAATGATTGACAGAAATGTTTGGCTGCGGTCCCCATGGCGATTACATCGATCACGGCGTTTACAACGAGGTCCGCATTCGATATCGCGCTCAAATCGATAAAATCGACAAAGGACAGTTGGCGAATGCGAACCGCTCGTAAGCGCGCTAACGTTTTATTCTTACCTCAAATACAAGATGGAATAATTGCTAGATACTATTTTTGCTCTCTAAAGCGATGATAATGATGAAGAACGTTTGATTATTGAGTCGTGTGCATCCAACATCTTTTTTTTTCAACTTTTTACATCAACCACCTTTTTGGATAAGCTCCAAATTAGTATTAACAAAATATTAACCAATATAATGCTCTATCCTTTTGTTGTGAAGTGAGGAAAAGATCCTTCTAAAACGAACTCTCTCTTTTTTTTGATTTTTTGACGAAATAAAATTCTGACACCTGTTTCGTTTGACAGTCACTTATAACTTTTGACAGAACGTTCACAGTGATTACGCTCCGAGGCATGGTCGCTGTAAGCCCAAGATGGCGCTGGTAATGACGTCATGAGTGACGTCACGCTAGATATTGTAAACGCGCGAACGTGCATGCGGACTGGCTGTTATCGCGATAATATCGATATTATCGCTATGGGGACCACAGCCTAAGATCGTGTAAGGGCCCTTAAAGACACAGACTATACTAATATACTTGTTTTGATGTTCACTCAAACTCAACTTGTAGTTTTGGTCTGTGAACTTTACTGACGTGACGTGTGTGACGTAGTGATGCGCGATTATTACTAATTTCAATAATCGAATTAACTACTAATTACTAATTTCAATAATCGAATGTCATATTAGTAATATACTAATTTCAATAATCGAATAAGTATTACTAATTTACTTTTGAAAAGTGATGAGCGCGGGACCCCACCCCCCTCCCCTACAAATCTCATGATTTTCAATGTAAATCGGGCCCTTTTCCCGGAAATATCTACACTACTAATTTTAGTAAGTTATTCGAATTGTTCGAATGATTGAGATAATCGAATAATAATCGAATGATCATTCATAATCGCGCATCGCTAGTGTGACGGACGTGCCGCACCGCCGCCATTTTGTGCAAAATTGCTGCTTGTTGTGCTTGTTTTGTGTTTTACGTGCGTGCGTGCGAGTTTCGCCCATACTATTTTCATTTTTAGTCCATCGTCTGTTATTTTGATCTCAGGATTTCGTCCGAAGGTAAATAAATATTTTGTCAGAGTTTACGAAGTATCTCAACCAAACTCAAATCCAGTTATTTGTTGACGCCGGTAAAGAATTTTGGTTTATTGGTTTCGCTAATTAATTTTTAAACGAAAACTAATGCATTTGCGATGGTTACTTCTTACTATCAATTTCTTTTTTAGAGTATCAGATGGATAATCAAAGAGAAAAGGAAAGAGATCGGTCCAGGCGCGGCGATCGACCTTCAAGGTTTTCGGATGCCGCTCGGGACCGCTCAAATGAACGAGACCGACCAGAAGGGAGACGACTATTTGTGTCCAATATTCCTTACGAATTTAGGTGGACAGAATTAAAAGATTTGTTCAAAGAAAAGGTAATTATGACATTCATTGATAGTCATACTTATTGTTAGTTTATACCCAACAGAGGCTGCCAACTTTCCTATAAAACGTATAATCCACCATCCTGACTCCTCGACCCGTTTTTTATGCTTTCTGTAAGTAAGATTCATGGGCAATGTGCTGATTTCATTGTGGCGGTAGGATGTCTATTTGCACATGTTTTAAATGTGGGACAAATTTGATGTTTGGGGCGCTTTTGATAAGGAGAATAATAAAGACATGTGAGACTGTTCCCACCTAATGGGGGACGGTTGACAGCCTTACCCAGCAGTAAGGCAGAGAGATCCCGAACCTGACTCTCCGACCGAGATCACTTGTCTAAATCATGTTTTAGGCAGTGCTTTTGATGGATGCAGATGCTGCAGTGTTTTTAGACAATGACTGCTTCCTTGCCACGTTTTTTTGTGTTAAGGTTCATGCTCCTGCGCAAGTAGAGTATTATTATTACTCTTAGTAGCATGGTAAAGTACTACAATGCGACTATCTATACCTGGGATGGGGAAACTACAGCCCGCAGGCAATCTCCGGCTCTCAAAAGTTAAATCCGGTATATATTTTGTTACTAAATATTGGCATGTGAAGGAAAAAGAGTCCCCATCCCTGATCTACACCAATCTAAACCATATTGTTCGTAGAAAAACTGGTTTTTCCTTTCACCATGTAATGTGTGATAAATAATTAAATATTTCAGGTCGGAGATGTTGCTTACGTTGAACTGTTTAATGATGAGAATGGAAAGCCAAGAGGTTGTGGAGTGGTTGAATTTACAAACTCGGAAGCAATGAAGAAAGCCTTATTTGTGATGCATAGATATGAACTGAATGGCAGGAAACTGGTGTTGAAAGAAGAAACAGGTAAAGGTTGTTGATATCATTTTTATTTACAGCTATATGAATGGAATTCTAATCAAAAAAATGTCTATTGGTTTATGATTTTCTTAGAAATGAGGCTAAGAGTTTTCTTAATTAGATCCTAATAAAATTAGATGATAAAATTGCTTGATACAATTTTTTTTTCATTAGGAGGACAGATAGTTACAATATTAAAAATGTTTTAGGTAATGAGAGAAACAGATTAAATTCTACAAGGTCTGGTGGTGGAGGAGGGGGCGGGGGCAGCAGCGGCAGAATGCCAAGAGATGACAAAGACGGGTATGTTTACTTATAAAATGCTTTGTTACCTACTTTGTGTATTTAGTAACTCTGTATTTTTTAGGGTTCCGTACCCATAGGGTAAAAATGGGACCTTATTACTAAGCCTCTGCTGTCTGTCTGTCTGTCACCAGGCTGTATCTCATGAACCGTGATAGCTAGACAGCTGACATTTTCACAGATGATGTATTTCTGTTGCCGCTATTACAACAAATACTAAAAGCAGAATAAAATAAATATTTAAGGGGGGCTCCCATACAACAAACATGATTTTTTTGCCGTTTTTTGGTACGGAACCCTTCGTGCGCGAGTCCGACTCGCACTTGGCCGGTTTTTTGCTTTCCTGCAAATGAGAATGTATGTTGTACTTTTCGGTTGATTTCACTCATGCTTTGCAAAATAGTCAAAAGATGTTTGCCTGTTTGTTACAATGTCTATTACAATACAATGTGATTAAATTAACTTTGTACAACAGAAGTTACCAATTTCACAGTACAAAACGATGTACATATTTTAATCTGTATAATTTACTCTTTGCCATACATTCTAGAGTGAGGTTGTCACTTCTGTTGTACATACATAATTAAACAGGGTGTCCACTTTCTGGAAAGTCAGGGAGAGTCAGGGAAAAGTCAGGGAAGCTCAAGGTGGTCAGGGAAAGTCAGTGAAATTAAGGGTCTACCTGGAATGTCAGGGAAAATTTGAGATTTTATATTTTCGACCTAAATTTCCCAGTGATTGTAAAAAATGAGGGACATTCATGCTCTAGTCTGATCTGAGCTATAATCCATAATATTGTAGCATTTTTTCCAGCTTTTATTAATAAATTACTGTTTTTTCCTTTTTATGGAGTGAATTAGTTTATGTTGTTATGTTGTTAATTGTGTGTGATGAAATGTCTTTTTATTTTTTATTAATTACATTATCAGATACTTTTGATCATAATTTGATTACTCCTTATTAGTGTCCCATTTTGTAAAATGAACTATGTTATGACATAGTTTAGTTCAGTTAGGTATATATGAACATGTTCAAGCTTTCACTACGAAGCTCATATTATTGGAGAAACAGCTGGAACAAAAGCAGTTGGTTCATCGGGAGACCTTATCTTCCGGAAATCAAGAGACATTGGACTTAAGAAAGACCATGTAACATAAAATAAAATATAAACTGTTGAAAAATGCGCTGGGCGGCCATTCTTTTTACTAGTGGATGAAACTAACTTAATATCGTGATGCGCGACTGTTTTATTTAGTATAAACAAGCAAGATTACAAGATTAGTGG
The DNA here is from genome assembly GCA_943789525.1 of Agriphila geniculea. Classification (NCBI taxonomy): domain Eukaryota; kingdom Metazoa; phylum Arthropoda; class Insecta; order Lepidoptera; family Crambidae; genus Agriphila; species Agriphila geniculea. Next base: position 14,482,946 of record OX038887.1, on the reverse strand, counting down.
ATGAAACTGACTAAAAATCGTGCTGCGCGGGCGTTTTTTGGCTATAAACAGACAAGATTATAAGGTTACCTGGATGAAACTGATTAAAAATCGCGCTGCGCGGCTGTTTTCTGTACTATAAGCAAACAATATTAGTGGATGAAATTGACTAAAAATCGCGCTGCGCGGCCGTTTTGTTTATATAAAAAAAACCTACCTCTAAAAAGAAAGAAATAATATTCGTAATAATAAAACACGTCTATTGAAGTCGGGTGGGGCTGGAGTACAAATCCCTTTTTTTTTATTCTAAAAGCCCCACCCGACTTCAATAGACGTGTTTTATTATTACGAATATTATTTCTTGCTTTTTAGAGGTAGGTTTTTTGAAGTCGGTTTTTTGTTTTTTTAAACAATTTTTTATTTTTTTATTTTTAGTGTAGGTACCTTTTGTATTAGGTAGTGTAGGTATATTATTTAGGTAGAAATTAAAATCGGCTCAGCCAAACGTGAGTTAATCGCGGAGAAACATACATACATGCGGGTCAAACTGAGAACCTCCTTTTTTAAGTCGGTTAAAGAACTACACTTAAGATATCCCTTTTCCAACAAAAAAATAATTATCTTATTCAGTTCATAAACAGAGAAGTTATACGACTGATCATCGAGGTAGTTCACACAAAATAATACTATTTTCGTGCTTTTTTCAAGATTACTTAAAAAGTACTGAACCGATTTCAAAATTTTAAAAAATGGGACCAACTTGGTAGTTTACCTAATGTAATAAAGTTTGAATCATTTCAATCGGTCCAGCCGTCTTCGAGTAATTGGTGTACATACAAAAAACAAAAAAAAAAAAACAAAAAAAACTGGTCGAATTGAGTACCTCCCTCCTTTTGAAGTCGGTAACAAGCAAGATTACAAGATTCGTGGATGAAACTGATTAAAAATCGCGCTGCGTGGCCATTTTTTTTATTATAAGCAGACAATATTACAAGGTTATTGAATGAAACTGACTAAAAATCGCGCTGCGCGCCCGTTTTCTTTACTGTATGACTTGCCTTGGGCCCCCCTGGCTATTGGGCATTTATTTTGACCCGCTACGGTTTACAAAAGTACTAAATCTGGCCCTCCACAAAATTGTGTTGGACACCCCTGCTCTAGGGTACCAACCAAGGGCGCAGTTATAGAAGCTCGCACAAGGCGCATAAAGGCTATTTACGGCACTGGTTTTGGCATTGCCGCTTTAAGAATCAATGTAAAACTATCTTTTGGATCCCTCTAATGTACTTACAAACTTTCATATCTAAAAGCGGAATCATGCAATGCATTTGTTTTGCACTGCATAATACCATAATTTATTAATTAAAATTTTATAATAGCCCTTTAAAAAAAATTGTCAGGGAAAATTTAAAAAATGGTCAGGGAAAGTCAGGGAAAAGTCAGGGAATTTTATTGGACTTTAACAGTGGACACCCTGTTAAATTAATCACATTGTACCTATTTATGATTAATTCTAGTAGTCATCAGTTATATATTTTTTTAAAGTTATCAAAGTTTCATCTTGAATGAAAACTTCTATTTACTTGAATTAAGGTTTTTAATTCATTTCACCACATCTAACATGTATGCAAAATAAAATAAATAACTATAGATAAATATTTGTAATAAAACTTGAAGTATGCATCACTGCCATTAACCTAGATTAAAATTTGGATGACGCAGGGCGGGTGTAAGGTAATGTTTGTGAAACCGTATCGAGAAGAATTATTTTTGTATTACAAAAATAATATGTAGGTTTTTAATGTAGATTTATATAAAAAACATTGTTTTTGTTTTAGCTCTTTTTGCGAATTTTTGTTTTTTTATTTTTCATTTAATTATTAATTACGTTGTATTTTATTGTTTAATAATTTTAAGTAGTTTTGTAAGTCCTTTTTTCGCCTGAAACACAGGTTAATCTTAGTTCAGGCACATTTTATTTCTTTTCCCTGTATTATCTATGCTTAGACTTGTTGTAAAATAGTGATTTAAGATTATTTCAATAAAGATTTATTTTATTTATTTTTATTTTATTAATTAACATTTTGCATTTGCAGATGGGGTATGAATAAACCAAGAGAACCAGAAAATTTTAACACCTATGGGTTAAGTCTCCAATTTTTGGAGTCTATAAGTGTACAGCCACCCCTGGTGAAAAAAGTCTTTGTTGCAAATGTAAGTGTTTGATGTTTGAGTTCTGAGCTCAAGAAATATTATGTCACTAACTAAATTACGTCTTTGTTGTAGCTCGACTATAAAGCTGACCGTGCCAAAATCAAAGAGATATTTAAAATGGCAGGTAAAGTGCGAAATATTGACTTGGCTGTTGATAAAGATGGCAACAGCCGGGGTTTTGCAGTGATAGAGTATGACCATCCCGTTGAAGCTGTACAGGTAAATATAGTTACACATTTTCCTGATCAATTTATACTTTACAAATACATTAATGGCATTGAAATGTTTTTTCTCAGGCTATATCTATGTTCGACAAGCAAATGCTATATGATCGTCGGATGACGGTTCGTATGGACCGTGGAGTGTCTGAGAAAGCTGAACTGAGACTACCTGAGGGCTTGAAAGGTATCGGCTTGGGCTTGGGGCCTAGTGGAGAACCACTGAGAGATGTAGCGAGGAACTTGCAGCAGCCAAATACAGCGAGTAACATGAGTCTTGCGAATACTGGAACCTCATTGGGTACTGGAGTGTTGGGTGGGGTGCCAGCTGCTGGAGTGTCTCTGAATGGACTTGGGGCGGGATTGACAGCAAATGCTTTGGGTACCAATAACGCTTTAGGAAACAGTTTGAGTCTTCAGGTATTGTTTATAAAATTCAAAATGAAATTGAGGCTTGTATTATACAATCAAACTCAAACCTCTGCTTGAGTTAGAAAGGGATGGTGCTATATGCGATGAATAAGACCATCCCTTTCTAACGGCTCTTAAGCAGAGATTTGAGTTTGATTCTATAATACGAGCCTGAAATAAATAGGGAAAATATATGCACTCATAATAATTTATATTTCACAGGCTCTTGGATTATCAGGGCTGGGAGCCCTCCAGAACCAGCTGCTGCAGCAAGGGTTGACCGCTAATGACTTAGCATCTGTGCTGACTGCCCAGGCCAATGTGAATTCTAGCATGAACCTTGGTAATGACCTTGGGTCGAGTGTCCTCGGCAACTCTGGTTTGTCGAACAGTGTTCTTGGAGGGGGTGGCAATATGAACAGTGGACCGTTGTCAAGTATGTTAGAATTAACAATTTAAAATATCTATGCACATAATTTTGTATGTCTATTTCAATTCTGTTTATGAAAAATAAAAAAAAGTTTTATCCAACATTACAAATATTATTCCACATTGTGAGTTTGAATTTAAATGGTACAATAATAAATAATTTCTTTTGTAGATACAAATAGGCAAATGGGTGGAGTACAGGTATCAAACCAGGGCTATGGCCGAGATTCCGGCATGCAACAGAGGGACAAACCTTCGGACATGGTTATCATCACAAATGTATGTAGAAAATTATATTATCATACAGGGTCATTTTGTATTCACCATCCAAATTTTGAGAATGTGTTCAGTCTATTAAACTGAACAACTTTCTCTAAGGAACACAGGGCCAAATATGTAAAAAAAAAGACTATCCATACAAATCAACAAATCCAATCACGTGATCAATTTAGTATGGGGTGATCAAAATTTTGTGGCGTAATTCGACACATGTTCCTTAGAGAAAGTTGTTTAGTTTCATGGACTGACTGGACACATCCTTGATATTTGGATGGCAAGTTCAAAATGACCCGATATTTATTATAATTCACTTTACAAATTATGCATTGGATTTCACTTGTAATCATGAACTTACGTAAAGAGAAAATAAATTCGCAATACTTCTTTCAGTGCATTTAATTTATTTTTATGATTTCTATCTTTTAGCTCCCACCAACTGTGACTTGGCAATTGATTCGTGAAAAGTTCAGCGAATGCGGCGATGTGAAGTTCGCTGAAATGACTGCGACTGACACGGCCATTGTGCGATTCCATAAGGAATGGGACGCCGAAAGAGCTATCAGTATCCTTTAAAACTATATTGAATATTTTCAGATTATTAAAGGAAAAAAAATAAGTTATTGATAAAGGAAAAAAATTAAGGCAAGATAATTAGTCAGCAATAAACAGTTTAAAAAAATATATAACTAGTGGTTCTGTAGACCTCGCGTTTGTAACATTTTTAAACATAAAATGGCTGAAATAGGATTTTTCACCGTATTCCCGCAATTTTGAAAAATTTCGAAAAACTATCGAAAGAAAAGACCATATAATTATAGAACCTGTTTACAAAATTTCACGAGAATCAGTTGAGAAATGCGACCTGTAGAGGAGAACAAACGGACAGACGGACGGACATACAAACTTTTGCCCAAGTTGAAGCGTATGCTTCTTGCTCTGTCAATAATAATACATGTAATGATATCCTTAATATTTGCACAGAAATGTTTGACAGGACTCGTATTGACGGCAGGACGATCGACGTGCGTTTCTTTTAGATTGCTTCACAAAGTAGAACCTGGAGGTATGTTTTGTAATTGTATTTTTAAATATTTTATTTCATTTTAGAGTAGAATTTAGGTTGTCATATTTGAGGTCTTCGAAATTGTTCAGATACCGACATAGGAGATTTATCGTAAAGGGCTTATTTGGTCAGACACAGCAGTTGAAGTAATCGTCATTACTGTGTTAAGTGTCAAAAGGATGCCTCTCATTGAGTTGGTCACAGTTACGTATTGTGTCCATCTGCTCCATTCTGCCAAGAATTATTAAATCTTGACTGCATGTATAGGCAAAGGCATAAATCCAAATTTTCTATATGGTCCAATAAGGTATCATTTGTATGCTGGCGACCATGTTTATTTTTTCACATGGTGTGTTTGTTCAAAATAATATTTATCAGAGCTGAAGTCTCAGTTGCATTTACATGTCCTTTTCTTTATTAATCATTTAGTAATCTCTAATTTAAAGATAGGCTCGGCGTCATACGCTGTAAATCAAAAAGTGAATTTGTAATGTTTTGTGTTTTCAGGGGTGTCATGTATTGAAGTCGGTCTGTTGTGGGCTATGTGTAAACTCTGCTGCCTGGACATAGAAGTTCCTCGTTTTAAATTGCTCTCGGTGAACGTATTTACGTCTACTTTCTCCTGGTTCAAATTGATAGAATTATTGACAAATGTTTGTATTTTAGGATAATTAGTGTAAGTCTCTCAATGTTTGCTGTACGTACACCCAATGATTAAGCTTAATAAAATCCCTTAATAATGATTGTGGCTGTGTTCTGAACTTAATTGAAGGAATTCAGTCTTTCGTGATAATCCCTTGAAGTTGTGAAATAGCCATATAAGCAATCGTAGGTAGGAGTTGCACTACTGGATTTCAAATTGCATCATTTGCAGATAAACTTCTTGGAGACAACTGGTCTGTCTAGTAAATCTGCGACATGTTATATCTTGCGTGATATTTGTGTTGTTCACTCGACGTTTCTGACAGCTTGTATTGTAAGGTCCAACGGTGCGCGTGGCTGTACTGGCTTTAAAGATTTTAATGTTTTAATGAGGTAGTTTTTCCCGATTTTTCAGTTATTAAAGTTGTACTAAAATATCGCTCGCATACCAATATTAGTAGTTTATAAATATCAGCCGCCTGTTTACGCAACTCGTTGCTAATCATTCTCGTTTGAGTCGATTGAAATCATTTGAAATTAATTGTCAGTTTCATTTATTAGCAAAGTGCTATTATAGGACTCTGTTATCAACAGAAACTCATTACATTAATTTCAAACGGTTCCAAACGATTTCAAACGAGAATGGTTAGCAACAGTGTTACGTAATCGGGGCTGGTGTAGTGTGCCCAAAATTATTAAGTATTTCATAATTTTTATGTTCCTTACATTGTTATAATCGGGTCCAGTACTTGGTTTCGAATGACGCTGTAGCGACACACGTTGTGGCGAAAAAATTTCAGCGTGGTACGCTGGAGCGAAAAATCATTGTAGTGAAACCCACACGGTCGATTTACGCGACAGCGACAAACTTTGTGGTGCAATATAATTGTATGCTAGTTTGAAACTCAAAAGGTTGAAAATAAAACACAAAGTTAAGTCTCATAATCAAAAAACAAAAGGTTATATTTTGAGTACCATGTACAAATTATCATATATTTTTAATTAAATTATTTCTGTATTAAATGTCAGAAATATTGATAATCAAATTAACTTTAAGTACGTCTATAAGTAATTAGCTCTGCTGCTACATCATTGAAAGAAAAGTTGTTAAGCAAGTAGAAAATCTTAGTACAGTCGGGTATGTAATGCTATGAGCTCGTACAAAATCTACATTGCTCATTTTATTTTTGTTTTTCACAATCGCTGCTTATAGCATTTTCTTGTAATTTCATCCTTTTTTCTTGGTAATAATGAATAATAATTTTACATAATATCTATTTAAAATATAACCTTATGTTTTGTTGATTAAAGTGAGACTTGAACTTTGTGTTTTATTTTCAACCTTTTGAGTTTCAAACTAGCATACAATTATATTTCGCCAAAAAGTATGTCGCTGTCGCGTCGAATGATGTGGGTTTCGTTCCAATGTTTTTTCGCTCCAGCGTACCACGCTGAATTTTTTTCACCACAACGTGTGTCGCTGCAGCGTCCTTCGAAACCAAGTACTGGACCCGTTATTATCAGAAGATAATAAACCTGTAATTAAAAAAATACACTTGTATGAAAATAACGAGAATTACATTATAACCTAGAGATGTGATTATAAATTTTGAAATCCTTCATTACCTGAAACTTATTGAGGAATGATTTGCGTCGTACGAGATTGTACATCGGCAAGAAGTATAAAAAAGCTGCGTTGACATTTTTTTCAAATACCAAAAGTTTGTTTATATAATAGTGGAGAAACGAAAGGAGTGAATGTTGTTCGTAGTTGACTCTGCTATATCAGCTATTTGACGTCGTGTGTTGTCAGCCGTCATAATCAAAATTCACCAGCGTCATTGAAGTTCTACGTTTGTGATAAGACTAAGGCAATTGGTACTCGCTCGTGTGTGTTGATTGTTAACAGATTTCAGTTTCCAATCTTGTATTGGACACAGATTCGCTTCAAGAATGGAACAATTAAAATGATGGTGTAGCATTAATTTATTTGTACGGGCGAGTCTTGATTCCCTGGATATAAGTTCAATACGGATATGTCGAGTTGTCATCGCAAGCAAACGGTAACAGTAACGATAACAGTTACTGAAGACGTAACATTCAAAGTTAAGTCGGTTAGAAATTTTAATGGACTGAATGTAACTTTGATGAGTCTATTAAAAATAACGTCGCCGCATCATATCGTTGCGGTTAGAAGTACTTTTGCCATACTGTGAAACTATGTTATAAATAGCGCCAGGAAGTCTTCCTCGTCGTAAGATGGAGTATACTGCGTGAAATTTTAATCATTTGGTTCCCGTAGTGGGGTGGTTCCACTCCATGCTTGCAAGCAACTTTTACTATGGGCACAGAATAGATAATAGTACTAGCCGTACCTACAGAAGTTGCACTCCGTAAAATCAAATAAATTGCGACTTTTGCTCCGATACAATAAAGTGCAATTCAGGTCGCACAGCGCTCCCTTTGCTCCATAACATTCACTTAGTACTTGCCTCTCTTTCTATCGCGTAGCTCTTTTCTGACGTATGAAATGTGTCCTCCCAAGCAGAGGACGCCGAGCGCTTCATACTCGCGCGCGGAGTGACAGAGCCCTGCTATGGCGCCGACTCTGATAACGAGAAAAAAAAAACAGCTGATCCATACATTACGGTCGAGTAGGTATTGCGCTTTTGTATGGAACAGCAGATTTTTTTCGCGAAATCCGAGTTGGCTCCATAGCAAAAGTTGCTTGTAATCATGAGTGGAACCATCCTACTGCGGGAACCAAATGATCAAAAATTCAACGTGTATATCGAAGATCGATCGACCTTTCATCTTCAGAGATGGCTCCAGCTTGCTCCCACATGAAGTCTTTAAAATGTCGATGGTAAGTTGACTTGACGTCGGACCGATTTTATTTGTTTTGGAAGGTATGCATGGGGCTTCGATAATTATTTAATGTTTTCAAATTTCAATTTATTTCCCCTTTATCTTGTTTAGTGATTTAGCTGCTTCTGTTTTTCAACGTCTAGTGACAAATCTCCGTTGTGTTGGCACGTACACGCGTTCCCAAAATCGGAGCGAGCGCCGAGATTTGTTGAATCGATTCAAAATCACTTTTCGCCGGAACGAGTCTGGTCCGGGAGTTGCTTTGCGCCGTTTCTGTCAAGATACTGCTCATCCAGTATGTAGATACGTGCTACAGGGTCTTGCGATCGAAATCGAATCGAGTTATTTTATTCGTCTTCTGATTCAGCAGAAATTTTACTATTATTTTTTGATCTGATATTTTTCTTTACATTTGTGCTTTAATATCTTTCAATAATTTACAGGTTGACCAGAGAAATAATGCAATAATGGCTATGCAATTAGGCTTAGGCCTAAATCGAGTCTATCGCAAGAGGCAAAATTTGGGACTTTGATATGACGGTAATATAATCTTATATTTGATCGCTTTTGCGTTGCTTTCATAGAGTATTAAGTTTTTTTAAAAATACCCATTATTATCAGATTTAACTGATAAAATAACTTTTTAACAAACCCTTCTGTCGATTTTTTTAAAGGCATACAAATAATTACACTGGAATATATTGATTTATTATTTGGTGTTGTTTACAGATGTCAAGAATGGGATTTTGTCCGTCTGCCTCTATGAATAAATCTGCAAAGACTAACCAAGGACTCGCCAAGCTGCCTCGTAGAGAGGTATGTAATGTTGTTCCTTAAAAATTTAAAGATGAAATTAAAATGAAATAATTATCCTAGTACCAGTTTCTTTTTAGTTGTACTTGTTGTATTGGCAACACTGATAATTTCAGATAGCATCAGTGTACAATTTGTTGAAACAAATAGAATAAAATTATGATATATTTTTGTACTTACCAGCTAGGGAAATATTCTGATTTGGTAGTGTCTAAAGCGAAAATGTCTTATTTTGCAGATAAGAAAGCTGCGTCGAGAACTCAAGAAGATATGATAGTCAAATGCAAATAAATAGGTAAATTGTACATTTGTATGATAATAAAATTTCATAAATTTTAGTTCTGTTTTTTAATTATTCTTATTTTTATCCAATTTACGAAAACATGATGGATTGTCATCCTTGTACATAAATATTTTATATATGACCATACAATTTGAAGCAAAACTTTAAAACTCAGCAAAATTAATTCCATTATTGATATAATTGAGGCCCCGACACACAGATTTATAACACCTGCACCTCGTACTGCAAGAAAAGTAATAATAATATAAGCACTTAAGCACATAAAATTACATGACACAATTTTCGAAGTCTGTTAAGAGTCCCCGCAAACTACAGACCAAGCTGTCGGCCGATAGTTGGGTCGGGCCTTTAATCAGTATGAAGAAGTATGCAAGTGCGCACATTACACGTTTACAACGATTTGGTATCGGCCGACTCTTCGTATAAAAACCAACTATCGGCCGATAGAAAGTCTGTAATCTGCGACGACACTAAAAACACTGAGCAGGTGATTAATCCATTGAAAATGAGCATAGTCATTACATTACTCATTTTACCGTCAAAATGGAAAAAATAAAATAAATTACACAATGTTACCACAATAAATAATGGATCTACTTTGGAGGAGCTCGAAACAGTTGCAGCGCTTTCGGCGTGCGATTGCGGCGGTAACTCGCTAGGGCCTACCCAGTGCCGGTTTTAGCACTACCAGCGCCCCTGGGCGACATTTCTACGGGGCGCCCCCTATCTGCGATTCCATGATTTTCAGTTTTGCCTGTTAGTTAAAAAAATGGCAGCGCAGCGCGATTTTTAGTCAGTTTCATCTACTAATCTTCTAATTTGGCATATTACAGTAAAAACAACGGCCGCGCAGCGCGATTTTTAGTCAGTTTCACCTACTAATCCTGTAATCTTGCTTGTTTACAGTAATAAAACGGCTGCGCAGCGCGATTTTTAGTCAGTTTCATCTACTATTTTGTAATCTTGCTTGTTAATAGTAAAAAAACCGGCCAAGTGTGAGTCGGACTCGCGCACAAAGGGTTCCGTACCAAAAAACGGCAAAAAAACATGTTTGTTGTATGGGAGCCCCCCTTAAATATTAATTTTATCCTGTTTTTAGTATTTTTTATTGTAGCCGCAACAGAAATACATCTGTGAAATTTTCAACTGTCTATCTGTTGTTATTAATACCGAGCAAAAAAACGGCAAAAAATCACGTTTGTTGTATGGGAGCCCCCCTTAAATATTTATTTTATTCTGTTTTCAGTATATGTTGTTATAGCAGCAATAGAAATACATCATCTGTGAAAATTTCAACTGTCTAGCTATCACGGTTCATGAGATACAGCCTGGTGACAGACAGACAGACAGACAGACAGACAGACAGACAGACAGACGGACAGCGGAGTCTTAGTAATAGGGTCCCGTTTTTACCCTTTGGGTACGGAACCCTAAAAAACAGCCGTGCAGCGCGATTTTTAGTCAGTTTCATCTACTAATTTTGTAACCTTGCTTGTTCATAGTAAAAAACAGCCACGCAGCGCGATTTTTAGTCAGGTTCATCTACTAAACTTGCTTGTTTATAGTAAAAAAAAACAGCCGCGCAGCGCGATTTTTAGTCAGTTTCATCTACTAATTTTGTAACCTTGCTTGTTTATAGTAAAAAAACAGCCGCGCAGCGCGAATTTTAGTCAGTTTCATCTACTAATTTTGTAACCTTGCTTGTTTATAGTAAAAAAACAGCCGCGAAGCGCGATTTTTAGTCAGTTTCATCTACTAATCTTCTAATTTTGCTTATGACAGTAAAAAATACGGCTGTGCAGCGCAATTTTTAGTCAGTTTTACCTTCTAATCCTGTAATCTTGCTTGTTTATAATAAAAAGACAACCGCCGCGCAGCGCGATTTTTAGTCAGTTTCATCGACTAATCTTGCTTGTTTATAGTAAATAAAAACAGCCCTTCAGCGCGATTTTTAGTCAGTTAATCCACTAATCTTGCTTGTTTTTACTAAAAAATGGCCGCGCAGTGCGACTTTTGGTCAGTTTCATTCGTCGCGTCGTCGCTCCGTCCGCAGACAACAATACGATTGATAGTCGAACGGTGGTCGGGCGTTTTCAACGCCCCACACACGGGGGCGCCCAGTGCAGTGGCTCCGCTTGCACCGCCCTAGGGCCGCTCCTGGATTTTACAATGGCCAAATCTTACTTAAACGGCACATTGTAGCCAGCGATGAAATTTCGGCGAGATATTGCCAAGTTGTTCTGATTATGTGTTGCCACCATAACGATTTTTGTCGCTAAAAGGGAATTTACGATAGTAATTGTAGGACTCGCTCAATGAGCGAGTGCGTATAAAGGGACGCCTGCGGCGCCTCTTTATATGCGGCGCCTCTTTATATGCGGCGCCCCGGGCGGTCGCCCGTGCTCGCCCCCCCCCCCTAACGCCGGTACTGGGCCTACCCTGAAGTAGACCTATCTGGACTATCTCGAGCAGCTTATCCGAAAGCACAGGCGTTGGTCTCGGCAGTACACCCACCAATCCATGTCATACTTTTTCCAGCGGTGGCTATCTTACCAAAAATGTTTGTGAATTGTACGTTATTGTACGACTTAAAAAATTGTATGTCTAAACTTTTAGAAAAAACAGTAATCAACATGCCACTGGAGGCATTCCTTCCAGCAGGGACTATCCATTAAAATATTTGTTCCAGTCAAATTTTTGACATTAACTGAACTTCATAATTAAGTTAAACATGCCACCGCTGGAAAGTATGACACACCAATCCTTATTGGGTCTGTTTGGGTGTGCTATCTACGGCCCATCACTCCTTCCATCTAGCAAAGAAGATTTAGGATTTGCCTTGGAGGTTGGAGGGTACTCACGGATAAAGTCGTATGTATTAAATATAAAATCTCGAACTACCCTCACTTTAGGGTACGAAGAAATACTGATTCTAATTCTATTATCCACAGGCTCAGGCAAAAAGTTTTCATGATCTTTTCTGAACACGTGCGATTTACAGGTGGTCAGACAGCCGCAGTTGCGAGGAGATAGCGGTAGCTCAGTGCTTGAAAAATTTGCCAAACTTTCATCTGATGCTGATAATTTTATGAACGCTTTCTTGTGTTCTCTAAAGCAATGCAATTCTGTCATGTTGCAAATCCGTTCGTTTTCTAGAAGCAAAATTGGTAAATTACATTATAATGTTTAGATATGGGCCAAAATTAGCAGCTTTATACGGTTCGAAGTAATATCGAGAAGCTTCTTATTTAAAAACAAAATAAAACACCACTTACTACCGGTAGTACCGGTACTATTTGTAAATAAATACAACTGAATGCGTAGTCACGCGCGTGGTTATGCGCGTAGTGACGCGCAGCAAAGATACGTGCGTGTTCGATTTTGTTCGGTGTGGCGTCCAATAGGGAATGCCCAAAGATGTATCATCTTTGGGAATGCCACTGACTACAACGTCATTAATGCGTTCCGCTCTGCGTAGGTACTCAGCCTGTTTGTCTCATGGGAGCTGCGTTTCGTAGGGTTGCGCATCGGTCTACGTGCACGCGTACGTTACGCAAGCGGTGTGCCATGTCTCATAAAGTTTCAGAGATTACTACGTCATGGTACGTCTACGCGTACGTGCACGCTTACGCTTACGCATCCAGTGTGTATCGCTTCTTAATGTTAAAGTATGTACAAATAAGCGCGTGCTCTAGCGTGGTGGTTACAGTACGAGGCATATATCTTGATTTTTTTTCGACGAAGGGGGGATAAGTTCGCGCATGTGCTCTTGTGAGCGACCAATAGCACGCGCCCGAGTGTTTCGCAGGGAACATGCATAAATTTTTTTTTGTATGAAAATCAAAAGTATAATGCCTGAGAAAATTAACTGTAATATTAAAACTTTTCTCGTGTTTTTTTCTCGTGATATAGTTACTTGAAGTTAGCACGCAGCAGCACCCACCGAAAACGCTCTATACAAAAAGGTCTGTCTGTCTGTCTGTCTGTCTGTCTGTCTGTCTGTCTGTCTGTCTGTCTGTCTGTCTGTCTGTCTGTCTGTCTGTCTGTCTGTCTGTCTGTCTGTCTGTCTGTCTGTCTGTCTGTCTGTCTGTCTGTCTGTCTGTCTGTCTGTCTGTCTGTCTGTCTGTCTGTCTGTCTGTCTGTCTGTCTGTCTGTCTGTCTGTCTGTCTGTCTGTCTGTCTGTCTGTCTGTCTGTCTGTCTGTCTGTCTGTCTGTCTGTCTGTCTGTCTGTCTGTCTGTCTGTCTGTCTGTCTGTCTGTCTGTCTGTCTGTCTGTCTGTCTGTCTGTCTGTCTGTCTGTCTGTCTGTCTGTCTGTCTGTCTGTCTGTCTGTCTGTCTGTCTGTCTGTCTGTCTGTCTGTCTGTCTGTCTGTCTGTCTGTCTGTCTGTCTGTCTGTCTGTCTGTCTGTCTGTCTGTCTGTCTGTCTGTCTGTCTGTCTGTCTGTCTGTCTGTCTGTCTGTCTGTCTGTCTGTCTGTCTGTCTGTCTGTCTGTCTGTCTGTCTGTCTGTCTGTCTGTCTGTCTGTCTGTCTGTCTGTCTGTCTGTCTGTCTGTCTGTCTGTCTGTCTGTCTGTCTGTCTGTCTGTCTGTCTGTCTGTCTGTCTGTCTGTCTGTCTGTCTGTCTGTCTGTCTGTCTGTCTGTCTGTCTGTCTGTCTGTCTGTCTGTCTGTCTGTCTGTCTGTCTGTCTGTCTGTCTGTCTGTCTGTCTGTCTGTCTGTCTGTCTGTCTGTCTGTCTGTCTGTCTGTCTGTCTGTCTGTCTGTCTGTCTGTCTGTCTGTCTGTCTGTCTGTCTGTCTGTCTGTCTGTCTGTCTGTCTGTCTGTCTGTCTGTCTGTCTGTCTGTCTGTCTGTCTGTCTGTCTGTCTGTCTGTCTGTCTGTCTGTCTGTCTGTCTGTCTGTCTGTCTGTCTGTCTGTCTGTCTGTCTGTCTGTCTGTCTGTCTGTCTGTCTGTCTGTCTGTCTGTCTGTCTGTCTGTCTGTCTGTCTGTCTGTCTGTCTGTCTGTCTGTCTGTCTGTCTGTCTGTCTGTCTGTCTGTCTGTCTGTCTGTCTGTCTGTCTGTCTGTCTGTCTGTCTGTCTGTCTGTCTGTCTGTCTGTCTGTCTGTCTGTCTGTCTGTCTGTCTGTCTGTCTGTCTGTCTGTCTGTCTGTCTGTCTGTCTGTCTGTCTGTCTGTCTGTCTGTCTGTCTGTCTGTCTGTCTGTCTGTCTGTCTGTCTGTCTGTCTGTCTGTCTGTCTGTCTGTCTGTCTGTCTGTCTGTCTGTCTGTCTGTCTGTCTGTCTGTCTGTCTGTCTGTCTGTCTGTCTGTCTGTCTGTCTGTCTGTCTGTCTGTCTGTCTGTCTGTCTGTCTGTCTGTCTGTCTGTCTGTCTGTCTGTCTGTCTGTCTGTCTGTCTGTCTGTCTGTCTGTCTGTCTGTCTGTCTGTCTGTCTGTCTGTCTGTCTGTCTGTCTGTCTGTCTGTCTGTCTGTCTGTCTGTCTGTCTGTCTGTCTGTCTGTCTGTCTGTCTGTCTGTCTGTCTGTCTGTCTGTCTGTCTGTCTGTCTGTCTGTCTGTCTGTCTGTCTGTCTGTCTGTCTGTCTGTCTGTCTGTCTGTCTGTCTGTCTGTCTGTCTGTCTGTCTGTCTGTCTGTCTGTCTGTCTGTCTGTCTGTCTGTCTGTCTGTCTGTCTGTCTGTCTGTCTGTCTGTCTGTCTGTCTGTCTGTCTGTCTGTCTGTCTGTCTGTCTGTCTGTCTGTCTGTCTGTCTGTCTGTCTGTCTGTCTGTCTGTCTGTCTGTCTGTCTGTCTGTCTGTCTGTCTGTCTGTCTGTCTGTCTGTCTGTCTGTCTGTCTGTCTGTCTGTCTGTCTGTCTGTCTGTCTGTCTGTCTGTCTGTCTGTCTGTCTGTCTGTCTGTCTGTCTGTCTGTCTGTCTGTCTGTCTGTCTGTCTGTCTGTCTGTCTGTCTGTCTGTCTGTCTGTCTGTCTGTCTGTCTGTCTGTCTGTCTGTCTGTCTGTCTGTCTGTCTGTCTGTCTGTCTGTCTGTCTGTCTGTCTGTCTGTCTGTCTGTCTGTCTGTCTGTCTGTCTGTCTGTCTGTCTGTCTGTCTGTCTGTCTGTCTGTCTGTCTGTCTGTCTGTCTGTCTGTCTGTCTGTCTGTCTGTCTGTCTGTCTGTCTGTCTGTCTGTCTGTCTGTCTGTCTGTCTGTCTGTCTGTCTGTCTGTCTGTCTGTCTGTCTGTCTGTCTGTCTGTCTGTCTGTCTGTCTGTCTGTCTGTCTGTCTGTCTGTCTGTCTGTCTGTCTGTCTGTCTGTCTGTCTGTCTGTCTGTCTGTCTGTCTGTCTGTCTGTCTGTCTGTCTGTCTGTCTGTCTGTCTGTCTGTCTGTCTGTCTGTCTGTCTGTCTGTCTGTCTGTCTGTCTGTCTGTCTGTCTGTCTGTCTGTCTGTCTGTCTGTCTGTCTGTCTGTCTGTCTGTCTGTCTGTCTGTCTGTCTGTCTGTCTGTCTGTCTGTCTGTCTGTCTGTCTGTCTGTCTGTCTGTCTGTCTGTCTGTCTGTCTGTCTGTCTGTCTGTCTGTCTGTCTGTCTGTCTGTCTGTCTGTCTGTCTGTCTGTCTGTCTGTCTGTCTGTCTGTCTGTCTGTCTGTCTGTCTGTCTGTCTGTCTGTCTGTCTGTCTGTCTGTCTGTCTGTCTGTCTGTCTGTCTGTCTGTCTGTCTGTCTGTCTGTCTGTCTGTCTGTCTGTCTGTCTGTCTGTCTGTCTGTCTGTCTGTCTGTCTGTCTGTCTGTCTGTCTGTCTGTCTGTCTGTCTGTCTGTCTGTCTGTCTGTCTGTCTGTCTGTCTGTCTGTCTGTCTGTCTGTCTGTCTGTCTGTCTGTCTGTCTGTCTGTCTGTCTGTCTGTCTGTCTGTCTGTCTGTCTGTCTGTCTGTCTGTCTGTCTGTCTGTCTGTCTGTCTGTCTGTCTGTCTGTCTGTCTGTCTGTCTGTCTGTCTGTCTGTCTGTCTGTCTGTCTGTCTGTCTGTCTGTCTGTCTGTCTGTCTGTCTGTCTGTCTGTCTGTCTGTCTGTCTGTCTGTCTGTCTGTCTGTCTGTCTGTCTGTCTGTCTGTCTGTCTGTCTGTCCGTCTCTCTGTCTGACAGACCAACCAATCAAACCAAACCAAACCAATCAACCAATCAAAAACCCTTTTAACGGTTAGCGGTTCATGAAATACCCAATCAAAACCCCTTTAAGGCTTAGAATAATTACACATAGAACGATAGTTTCCTAGAAAGTGGTCTGTCAAAAGTGAGGCACAAATGAAATTTATGTGTGCGTAAGGTGCTTGTGTTTACGCTCGACGAAACGCACACAGCAAAAAAGATGATGTTACCAGTACAAGAAATTTTCCCTTAAAAGTAGGGAAGTTGAAACCATCGTCGTATTTATAGTTGCGATTGTATGGATTTCACCATTTAATTGTAACTATAGTTAGTCGACTGTGCGATGTTAAGAATGTCAAAAAAGAAGAAAAAGATGGAGGCCAACTTTTTCGTTTGTGGACCGATTTTGATGAAACTTGATTTGGGGCACTATATTGACAAGAAAACTGCAACGCAAGGTTAATAATATGAAAAAATCTAGATAGCGGCTAACTTTGTTGTTTGTGGGCCGATTTCGATGAAACTCGGTTCGGGGTACTATCATAAGAATATGTATTATTTCGTCAAGAAAGCAGCAACGCAATCTTAAAATATAAAAAATCCAAGATGGCGGCCAACTTTTTTGTTTGTGGGCCGATTTCGATGAAACTCGGTTCGGGGTACTATTTTGACAAGAAAACAGCAACGCAATGTTAAAAATATAAAAAATTCAAAATGGCGGCCAACTTTTTTGTTTGTGGGCCGATTTCGATGAAACTCGGTTTGGGGTACTATTTTGACAAGAAAACAGTAACGCAATAGTTTGTTTCACGAACCTTGCTCGATTGCTATAGTCGCACGCAGGGTTCGGGAAACAGGTAAATATTATAAAAAAAATCCAAAATGGCGGCTAACTGTTTTGTTTGTTGGTTGATTTTGATAAAACTCGGTTTGGGGTACTATTTTTAAAAGAAAACATCAACGCAATGTTTATAATATGAAAAAACCTAAGATATCGGCCAAATATATTTTTAGTGGGCCGATTTCGATGTAACTCGGTTTTTAGGGCTATTTTGTCAAGAATACAGCAACGCAATGTAAAAAATAAAAAATCCAAGATGGCGGCCAACTTCTTTGTTTGTGAGCTGATTTCGATAAAACTCGGTTTGGGGTACTATTTTCAAAAGAAAACAGCAACGCAATGTTAAAAATATAAAAAATCCAAGATGGCGACCAACTTCTTTGTTTGTGAGCTGATTTCGATAAAACTCGGTTTGGGGTCCTATTTTCAAAAGAAAACAGCAACGCAATGTTAAAAATATAAAAAATCCAAGATGCCGACCAACTTCTTTGTTTGTGAGCTGATTTCGATAAAACTCGGTTTGGGGTCCTATTTTCGAAAGAAAACAGCAACTTAATGTTAAAAATATAAAAATCCAAGATGGCGACCAGCTTTTTTGTATGTGGGCCGATTTCGATGAAACTCGGTTCAGGGTACTATTTGACAAGAAAATAGCAACGCAAAGTTACAAATAAGTAAAAATTGGCTACTATTTTGGAATTTTTATTTTTTTAACATTGTGTTGCTGTTTTCTTGTCAAAATAGTCATAAGATCCGAGTTTCATCGAAATCGGCCCAGAAATAAAAAAGTTGGCCGCCATCTTGGATTTTTTGTATTTTTAACATTGCGTTGCTGTTTTCTTGTCAAAATAGTACCCCGAACCGAGTTTCATCGAAATTGGCCCACAAACAAAAAAGCTGGTCGCCATCTTGGTTTTTTATATTTTTAACATTTAGTTGCTGTTTTCTTTCGAAAATAGGACCCCAAACCGAGTTTTATCGAAATCAGCTCACAAACAAAGAAGTTGGTCGCCATCTTGGATTTTTTTATAATATTTACCTGTTTCCCGAACCCAGCGTGCGTGCGACTATAGCAATCTAGCAAGATTCGTGAAACAAACTAACTACGAGTGAGTGCGGTGTCATCGGCAAGCGGCAGCGTATAAAGAAATCATTTTATAAAACCTTTATTTAAAAATATGCCACCCCTAATTAATTATTTTAGCATTGAAAGTTTTCATTTAAATGATATCAGCTTTTAGACTAAATTATTTCATACCAAATTACCTACAAATAAGTACTTACATTCATTTTAACACGAGATAAAACCAACCTTTTGCGAGTTTATGATTTCGCAATACAAATATGTACCACTTGGGGTCGTAAAAGACGATTACCTAATGGAACGCATAACTTTATTTGTCCTAAACATGAAACGCATACTGTTAAATGGCATAATCATCATTTAGCATAATATTTTATAGCACAATTTCAAAACGCATAATATCATAAGGCTTAATTTTGTTAAGCATAAATATTCAATGGCATATTTTCAAAAAGCATAAATATCAAAAGACATATTAATCTTATTACGCATTGTAATAAGAGACCTAATTTCTTTAGGCATATTTTTTAAAACTCATAATTATTTTATGAATAAGTAATCATTAAAAATATGAGCACTTCTGCTCCCTGCACCTCCCGGCTAGCACTCTGCAAGCAAAAACCTAGCCTGCAGCATCCGTGCGAGCAAGCACTCAACACGCAAGCAAGCATGCAGACAAGCAGGCAATATGCAGGCAATATGCAAGCAAGCATGCAGGCAAGTATGCAGGCAAGCATGCAGGCAAGCATGCAGGCAAGCATGCAGCATGCACGCAAGCATGCAGCATGCAGGCAAGCATGCAGCATGCAGGCAAGCATGCAGCATGCAGGCAAGCATGCAGCATGCAGGCAAGCATGCAGCATGCAGCCAAGCATGCAGCAGGCAAGCATGCAGCATGCAGCATGCAGGCAAGCATGCAGCATGCAGGCAAGCATGCAGCATGCAGCATGCATGCAAGCACTTTAGAGCTCCGCTCGCTTCGCTCGCTCCGCTGCATGTGGTCAAAACACTAACCTAACCTAACCTACCTAGTACACAAAAAGTTTTTCTTTATAGCGGGGGGCCTCAGGCCCCCCGACCCCCCCGAGCAGGGGGGCCAGCCCCCCTGCACCCCCCGGCAAGCATTTTGCAAGCAAGCATGCATGCATGCAAGGAGGCACAGCATGCAAGCAAGCATGCAGCGTGCAACATGCATACAAGCATTATTAAGCTCCACCTGCTTAGCTAAGAGTGGTCTAAACTCTAAACACTGACCTAACCTAACCCACCAATGGTGGTCACAATTAAAGTTTTTTTTTATAAATTAGTATTCAAATTAGTTATGTTTCCTTTTATATTATGCTATAAAACATTAGTAGTTATGTATATTAGACATAACAAAATTATGCCTTTCAAAATATGCTTACTGACAATATGCCAATTGAAATTAGGAATTGTAACTATTATGCTTTGAAATATTATGCTTTTTAAAAGTTATGCTTTTCGATGGTTATGCGTATCGAAATTTATGCTAAATAAATAGTATGATTTGTGATTATTATGCCAATCGAGTTATGCCAAGTGACTTTAGGATATTCGAAATTATGCGATGCAAAGGGCACCCGTAAAAGACATCCACTTTCCAAAGGACATCAGGCAGAGTCCCATAGAAAAAAACCACAGAATGT
This sequence comes from Agriphila geniculea, assembly GCA_943789525.1. Taxonomy (NCBI): domain Eukaryota; kingdom Metazoa; phylum Arthropoda; class Insecta; order Lepidoptera; family Crambidae; genus Agriphila; species Agriphila geniculea. The sequence goes on along the minus strand of OX038887.1, from coordinate 14,463,045 downwards.
ATAACGTTTCTGTTTTTTTCAAAATGTAGGCATGTAATTAGTTAGTCATAGAAAATATTCAGATTTTTACGAAGATTTATGTTTTAAGAGTTATTTACGTTTGAAAGTTTTTTTTTGGTAACCCCGACACTAAATAGCAACACCAGTTTCACGACAATACGTTTCGTTAGCTGCGTTAGTGATACAGATTAGCACCACAATGTACCATGGGCAACAGCGTCGCTTAACCACTGCTAAGGTTAAAATCGCTTGCACGCCGCGCCGTCACAACCATACGTTTAGTTCGTGCAGGGGCGATACGCGCGCACGCGAATTTTGTTGAAAACTGGTTAAGCGACGCTGTTGCCCATAGTACGAGTTGGATCCAGATCAAACGGAAAATCTGTGCATATGTCGCACGTAACAAAACGCCAGTTGAGTTGACTGACATTCGGCCATTTATTTTTAATGCGCAATCACTTGTGCCACAGAACAAATATACTCAGGGGAGACTTGTGAAATCGCTAACAAAGATGTCCGTTTCATTGATATGCTTTTGTTTTTTTCTTAAATTAATTAAAGCTAAATGAAGGAGTTAAAAAATAACGTTGCTACTGTTTTATGATTCTAGTAACATAAAGTGTTTATAGATAACAGAATTATGTTTATACACTTTTGGGTCTCATGTGCCTGATGTCCTTTAATATTTGTGACAACGCTTCCGTACTTGCGTAATTTTTGTCATACAATTTCTTTATAAATCATGATACATTTTATTTCAGTGAGAACATTGCGTTTTTTTCAATGCTAGCCTAATAGAAAATAAGTAATTGTCAAATCGCATGGAATATAATTGACTCATTTAACTAAAGGAATGTTAACGTTATTTTTAAATATAACGTTAATTTTTACTCTTTTTACCGTTATATTTAACATTAACGTTATGTCGATAAATAACGTTAATTTGAGAAATAACGTAAATTTAACGTTATTTACTGAAATAACGTTAATTTTAACGTTAATTTAACGTTAATTTTACCGGTAATATATTTTTAACGTTATTTTTACCGGTAAATTTACTGATAAAATGTTTTAACGGTATTTTTAACGTTATTTTTTTTATATCGTTATTTTTTTTAACAGTATTTCAATCCCTGCTTTTAATTGAACAACATTAAATGCGGGAGATTTTTTCCCCGTCCTGGCAACATTTTCGTAAAATGTGAAGTGACACGTCATGGTTATTTTTGATGGATGTTTTACGTAAAAATGTAAGTTCAAACGCATTAATTACACGTGAAATGTAATCTATAATGTTTCTTGTGTTTCTGCGATGTAATGTGACCTGATTGTGACATCCGTTCATTGCGTAAACCCTCATTTTTAGTGAAATTTTCGGGAGTTGTGTTCGACACGAATATCACTTGAGCACTAACGGGCCGAATAGTCATACCAAGCCATTCTGGCTTGGTTTGAGTTGCCTCACTATACGGACGCGGACTCGCCTTCTATGTGTAATTATTCTAAGCTTTAAGGGTAAGCGGTTCCGGTCCTTCAGCCCAGGTGGAAAGGTATAAATTGCTTGAAGACGTTTTAAAACCCCTTCATAAAGCCTTCATAGGGTTTTCGTATTCGGTAAGTCCTTATTTGGGTTACCCTTTCGATAGGGTTACCCTTAGAATTATTCTAAGGGGTTACCGTATTGATAGGGTTTTTGAAAACAAGTCTATGAAATACCCAATCGAAAAGCGGTTCCGGTCCTTGGTCTCGTACTGTATACCGCGTTGTTCTCGATTTTATTTATAACACTAGGTACTAATTATTTTTACTATCACGATTATAAGAAACAATAATATATTAATTTGTCGAATAAGCGCTATTAGTAGGTATGAACGTCTATACAAAAAAAATTTGGGAGTTACAAGGCGTGATAAAGTTTGGGCGCATGTTGGAAACTGATCTGTAGGCTGTTCTTAACTAATATTGAGCTGGGCCAAACTATCCTTACATATGAATCCAAACGGCGGCGGGTTGAAGTAGCGTTCCGCCCGGCTTCATTCTAAAAATTATAACTGTCCCGGTTTAGCTAATAGGTCAAGTGTGGTGTCAATTTCAGATAAATCAATAACGTTGAATTCATTTCTAGTATAAAAAAATGCAATTAATGTAACAGTTTCTGAAAAATTGCTCAATAACCAAAATATTCAATACATATTTTTACTTTTAATCACTGTAAACATTAAACTGGTGCATTTATTTCCAAACAAAAAATATGTTATCAAAGCCTATTTAATGCAAATTTGAAATACTATAATTTTTAAGTACCTTTACACATAATAACTAGAGGAAAAAAAAATTTACGTCGCGCGACAATAGCCTAGAGTTCACTTTCGAAATAAATTACCAACTTTGACTAGCTATGTCTCTGCAGTCAATGGACATAGACTACTCGAGTTAGGCTCAAATTGTAGCAAATGTTGTTAGCTTTACAAAAGTATAGGACAAATTAACCTGAAGAGTTATGAATCTCCATATAAATTAATCATGGGCGTTACAAGTCCTGATAAAATTTGGCCACATGATGAAAACAGTTCTGTAGACTGTTCATAACTAGTGTTGAGCAGGGCCAAACTGTCCTTACAAAAGAATCCATATGGCGGCTTCTTATGATATTTTTTTTTTGTCGAACAAATTATTATTTTTAAGATAACTCAAAAATAATAAGTGCTCTACAAAATCTTTATATAGCAAATATGTTACAAATAAATTTATCTATTACTTTGCTTCTGATAAATTTTTTGATAAATCTAATAGTTTATAAGATAAAATGATTTACAATATGGCGTTTCTTTTTGAAACGATAAAAAAGAAACGCCATATTGTAAATCAGTTTATCTCATGAACTATTAGATTTATCAAAAATTTTATGAGAAGCAAAGTCATAGATAAATTTATTTGTAACATAATTGTTTTATTAAGTTTTTGTGGAGCACTTATTATTTTTGAGTTATCTTAAAAATAATAATTTCTTCGACAAAAAGATAAGTCATAAGTAGCCGCCATTTGGATTCTTTTGTAAGGACAGTTTGGCCCTGCTCAACACTAGTTATGAACAGTCTACAGAACTGTTTTCATCATGTGGCCAAATTTTATCAGGACTTGTAACACCCATGATTAATTTATATGGAGATTCATAACTCTGCGGGTTAATTTGTTCTATACTTATGTAAAGCTAACAGCATTTGCTACAATTTGAGCCTAACCCGAGTAGTCTCAGTCCATTGATTGCAGAGACATAACTAGTCAAAGTTGGTAATTTATTTCGAAAGTGAACTCTAGGCTCTCGGCGCGCGACGTTTAAATATTTTTTCCGCTATTTATGGTTTGTAAAGGTACTTCAAAGTTGTATTATTTCAAATCTGCATTAAATAGGCATTGATAACGTATTTTTTGTTTGGAAATAAATGCATCAGTTTAATGTTGACGGTGACTAAAAGTAAAAAAAAGTAGTTGAATATTTTGGTTATTGAGCAATTTTTCAGAAACTGCTACATAAATTGCATTTTTTTATACTAGAAATGAATTCTACGTTATTGATTTATCTGAAATTGATACCACACTTGACCTATAAGCTAAACCGGGACAGTTATAATTTTTAGAATGAAGCCGGGCGGAACGCTACTTCAACCCGCCGCCGTTTGGATTCATATGTAAGGATAGTTTGGCCCAGCTCAATATTAGTTAAGAACAGCCTACAGACCAGTTTCCATTATGCGGCGAAACTTTATCACGCCTTGTAACTCCCAAATTTTTTTTGTATAGACGTTCATACCTACTATATCGCACACAGGCAACTTAGTCTCCCAGCAACTGTTTTGTCTCCACATCAAGTCCACGGGTTTATATGGGAGCGCGCACACGAAGCGACACGGTCGTCTGCAACTTTTCATACAAATCACGTGAGAGACAAAAAAGTTGCGGAGACAAAAGTTGCCCGTGTGCGATAGCGCTAACTTTCGAGATAACTAGGGAAATCAAAGACACTTACCTAAAGGCTTATAAAAGTGTGGAAGGCAATCGCATACGCTTAATATCATTTGAATTTTGCATTCCAATAGGCAATGGTTGTAAGTGTAAATAGAATACCTCTCACTTATTGGTTCGTCAATAAATCTGGAAAAGTCCCAAGATATGAAAATAAATGAATTGCTCTATCTTATTTTTCTAACCTTCATTATCATCGTCTTTTGATTTAAGGAAATAATGTAGGTATAATGCGCGCGCTATGAGAATGGGATGGAACCTTGTCAAACAGACGCGCACGGTACTTGCCGGCTAGCCACATGTACATGTATATCCCAAAACACGGTGTCACACAGCGAACTAAAATCTATGGAAGTGTAATTGCAAACAAATATTGCATAAAAAAATGGCACCACGGGACCGAAAAAGTACAACCCGCTCAGCTTTAGTCGTGCCAGCCACGCACCCGGTGACTGACGTTCGTGTTCTTTTCAATAAATTGCAGTTTGTATTGTAGAGAAAAGATAGAAAGAGAGAGTTTATTAGAAATGACGTCCTTTATAATGCTATATCAGTGGCTGAGTTCTGGTCCTCACAAATATAATTATTATACCGAGTCGACACGTAAAGAAGAAGGTGTAAAAGATGCAAAGAAGGCAGTAAAAAGATGCAAAAAACGTATCTTATTTTTTCGCTTAAGTACAGAAAATATCTATGAGTATACAAATTATGGTCGCTAATAAGCAACCAGTGTTCAGACGCATTGTGCTGTATAATTAAATGTCAGTATTTTTGACTCTATCCACTTAGGTGTACTTTTCGTGTGGTGCCATTTTTTGAGCAGACAGAATGCTTATTCCATAGATTTTAGTTCGCTGGTGTCACATATCCGAAATGTGGGAAGTTTTGCTGCAACAACTTCATGTAAGATAACAAATAAACAATTGATTAATTAAATTAAAATTAACTAACTCTCAATTTACTTTGTCAATGTTCCATCCTATTCTCATTGCGCGCGGATTATAAGTACTCAATGCAAGGCAAAGGCGTCCTGTGAAAAGCCTCCGTTTTTAAACGAGTTGAAAATACCTGCATTTTCGAATCCTTATTGGGGTTGCCTTTAGGACACTCGATATTCTAGTACTCCATACTTGTACTCCAAAATGAATGAAACTTTTTCTTTTAGACGTATAAGAAGGAGTTGTGCTTAACACAATCTCATCGGGGCTGTGTATGAATACCTGTGAAATACGTAATAGTTAATTAATTATACCTACTTAATTATTTCGTCCATTATTGCAGACTGGTACAAAGCTCAACCTTTGCTTGGTTAAGTAAGTACCTACCTTTATCAGAGAAACATTCGTTCAGCATTATGTATTCAGTGGTTCAGCTTTGATAAACCATAAAAACATAAGGACCAATCACATTAACTACTAAAAAGCTATGGATACCTAGGTAGGGACGTACGTACCTTATAAATGTCTGCATAATTTGCCAGTTGGACAAAGAAATCTCTGTCATAAACAGAGAGATCGATGTTGCTTTTTACGTATTGTGTAGTATCCCATTTCCTGAAAAATGTATCAGTGCTTAGCTTACCTACCTTTCTAATTATAGCGCAGAACTCTAACAGACATCACATAAGTTATTAATAATTAAATACAGCGAAACGGGTATCTTAGGAAATAATAAAGTCCAAAATGAAGTAAGATGCTTACAATTAACGGCACGCTGGGCTTCCACAAAGTGTCAAATGTTATCAATAAATTTAAACTTAAAAACAAAGTTTAAGGTTCAAAATTCATTGGAGATTTTTGACAGTTTTGTGTAACTTGATGTTCTGCTGACTTGCTGACTGTATTGAATTGAATTGAACGACAATAAATGAGGAGCGACGGAACAAAAATAGTCGCAAAATGCAAAAAAAACTATTTATTACCTACCTACCACAATAATAATGAAGTTAGTAAACAGAAAGTATTTTGATAGGAGAAATAGTAGAAAAAACATTGTATAAGATGCTCTCCTAAAATAGCTTTTTAAATACAGAAGATATAGGTTTTTAAATGCAGTTAACCAATTTTGAACCAATCTTAATGCAGTTAACCAATTTTGATCCAACCCCAAAGTAATTAACTAATTTTGTTACAAACAAACATGTTAAAATACATACAAAAAAATCGTTTTTAACCATTTTTGTTCCGTCAGTCTGTATTGAAATGATTTTTGTATCGAGAATAACAAATTTTGTTTCGACATGTCAGCATCAGGTAGGATTTAAAAAAATAAGGCTTTAACATGTGTCACATCATTTTCTGCCTCTTGAGTAGTCAACTATTTTTGTTCCGTCGCTCCACAAATATTGTCCGATTATATAGATTCTTTTTTCATACCTAAAGAGAGGCGCCCACGCGCCCAGTAAATAGGGTTTAATTCTTCTGACCAAGTTATTATAATAAGATCATACACCTACTCACATAGGATTGTGAAATACTGCGACGTTGGAGTTAATGACGTGGCACATTCCCATTTCGGTCATGGCTATTTCTACAGATATAGGCCAATTGGTGCTTGTGGTGAGGGAATTGTTGTCAAACCTCTTGAACAACATGCTCGCTAAAGCTGCGTGATCTTTTGGGTAAACTGACTGAAAAAAAAGATAGGTAAGGTTTTCTTGAACTTCTCAAAAACCCTCAGTTTATATTATTAAATGGTTTGTATTTTCATGATGTTGCTAATAAAGCTCATAAGGCTTTGGATACAATACTACTTAATTTACCAAAAGTACGTTTATGAACATTAATTTGAACGGGAATATAATAGAACCCAAAACTTTACTGCGATCAGTGGTGGATTTCAGTAAAACAACCTGCTTTGCAATGCAATGCTTTTTGGGGGAGGGGGGTGTTTGGGGGGGAGAGAGGCTTGAGCCCCTTAGCTAGTGTTTCTTAAGGCTGGTTTACATTATCTTAGTCTTTAGTAGAGTGCTTTAGGAGAGTGCTTTAGTGGAAACATGTAAACGGTCGTCTTATGACTAAAGAGAGTAACGTTCTAGTAGCCTTTCTACTCGCTTTCCAGTAGCACCCCCTGCGCGCCCGCTCACCCCCCGCGCGATATTTTACTCGCACTCGCTCTGGAAGCATGTAAATCGACATTTTAGTAGCGTCTTTAGTAGAGTGCATTTGCCGGTGAACGCGTGACGTGTAATTGAATTAAATAATAGGTATTAGGTATGGCGAAAATGACACATGTGTGTCATTTTCACTCTACTAAAGACTAAGATAATGTAAACCAGCCTTAAGAAACACTAGCTAAGGGGCTCAAGCCTCTCTCCCCCCCAAACACCCCCCTCCCCCAAAAAGCATTGCATTGCAAAGCAGGTTGTTTTACTGAAATCCACCACGCTTCCGCGTGTAAACGGTCACTGGAAAGGCACCAAAACTACTAAAGCACTCGCATTCGAATCTACTCGCACGCTACTAAGCACTCTACTAAATACTAAGATAATGTAAACCAGCCTTTACAGACAACATTTTCCAGAGGGGCGATTCAGAGGTTCGGGTACTGGTGAGCCCCCTCTTCGATCTAGAACCTTATATAAATACTGCCCTTAGGTAACCCCCCAAATTCGCTGCTAGCGGGTGGTTGTAAAAGATCATCATGAAACTGGAAATTGTGGACTATAGGTAATTGGCTAAGTATATTTCGAATGTTTTTAAGGAATATTAAAGACACTTACGGTAAGGGGCTGTCTCCATGAGCGAGAGAATCGCGACGATGTTACGTATTTCCATACAACTATCGCGGCGATAACATCGCAGTGTGCAGACAGACACGCAGAGAGTGTATAGAAATACGTGGCACGACGATAACATCGTCGGTCGGCGATTCTCTCGCTCGTGGAGACAGCCCCTAAGTGTCTTAGTGACTTACCGATGATAATTTTAACTCATTATAATCTATGACGTCCAAAGAGTCCATAGAAAGAGAACAAAGTGCCCTGAGATGCGATTCAATGTCTTCACCATTAAACTCTAGCGTTTCGCTGAAACGATCATAATGTTAGAGGTTGGCCAGAATCTTATGAAACGGAAGTAAAATTATATTTACTAAAAACACGAGGTTGTTGCTTACCAGTCTGTCAAGAAAGTAATTAAATTACTTTCTTTGTCATTAGTGTTATTACATGGCAACAACTTACTTTTGTAATGCGACAACCACGTGTTTTTAGTAAAAATAATTTTACTTCCATTTCATGAGATTCAGGTCTATCTGTAGGTATATATAGAAATCAACAGTAAGGCGTGTGGAGGTCTTGCTGTTGATTTCTAATGAGTGAAAATTCAAGTTAAAATAAAAAATATTATCTTAGGTAGGTACCTACTTCACGAAATTATATAACTCATCTTCTTCAATTTTATTTAGAGGACACAGGGTTATGGCCGGATATGATACGTTCCAGTTGAAATAATCCATTTCCACGCTCGCCACCGTTGGTGTATTCTGATGAAAAAAAATATAGATAGGTAGAGGTCGTAGAGAACCATATTTTTATCATACTTAATATTTTCTAGGCGACATCAAGACAGGGTTGAAAACACTGAAAAAGTAGGTGCCTCTAACTACTTTCCCTACCTTAAGTAATTACTTTCGATCCCTTAAGAAATTACTTAAATTGATAAAAGTATACACGAAAGATACATCGATGTTTCTTTGATTAAAAATTGTTCCACAGAACGGTCCTCTGACTACAATGACACTTTTTAGTTAGTTTAACTTTTTAGTTCGTTTTTGGCAGAGCAGCCGTGTTTTTTTTTACTTGATAACGATTAAGGAAAATTAAAACTTATAAATAAGTACCTACCTTATATCTCGAGTATTGCATTGATAGAAGGAAAACGATGACTCCAAGGCTAAACACGAAACTAATCGCCCAAAACAGTCTGAAAGGTAAAAATTAAATATTATGATCAACTAATAGTGCAGTAAGTATACAATGTGTTACAAAATAACCCTTAATACCGAATATAGTAGATAGGGACCATCAAACTGAACAACTTTTATCATGGGACCAACTCTGAAATCGCGAAAATGTGAAATCAGTTCGATGGTCCCTATTATCTAATCTACCATATTCGACATTGAGGGTATTTATTTTGTAATACGTTGTATACTATCCTAAGGTAGTGTGAAAGAATGAAAGAATCTAGACAAAATATAGATTTTAAATTGGTGGGGCATCGACTCCTCTCCCTAAAAGGGGGGCTGGATATAATACAAAAATTAGAGTCCTGAAATCTTATACTACCATGATTCCAAACCTTGGGTTAGGATGGAGAATCACAATAGGTTTCCTCGAATTTACAGATTTTTGAATTAACTTTCGAAGTTGAAGAAAACACTTCATCTAAACAAAAAAGATGTAAACTAAGAGTGCTATTTAAAGAACAACAACAAATACGAAACTGTCAGGGTGATAAGTTTGCTGATTCAAACAAGCACAACATAGTTTTGATGTTTACCTCTCGGACCAGTGTATACCCATGTTCGCAATCACAATGTATGGAAGGCCGTGAGTTGTACAACTTCGTAATTCGCTCCGTAAATACTTGATTAGTTTCTTTCGCCTTAGTTTGCACGCGTAATTATCGCGTTTCCTTTTCAAAGAGGTTCGGTGTTCAACTCTTGCCGCCATGACGATTGATGAGTCTTCCGCGCTTGGGGGCCAGCGGACCTACTTTGATGCGATTGAAAAATAATGGACTGGCTTATATACTCTAAGGGACTGGCTTTAAATAGATGAGACTACATCGTTAGTAGAGTCGATTTTGGGGTTATTTTTTTTCGTTATTTTTTTTACCGTGACTAAAGTATTATGTTGAAAAAACTTGTTCGATACGATAAATTAGGTATTGACATCATTAAGATAATTAAATTATTAGAAAAATACCAGAAAAAATCGACTCACTCGTAGCTAGGGTTGCCAGGTCGTCTAACCTAATAGCCGGACCGACCAGCCAGTTTAGCTGGATATTTGGGTAAAAAAGCCGGACACCCTAAATTATTAAGGATTTTGTATCTTAGTAATAAATACGAAAAAATATTTTTACGTAAAACTAAGCTTTTTTGATCATTTACCATATTTTTTTTTAATTCTAATGAAATAAAATAAAATTTAATAACGAATCAGTCTTTTACTACTAATCATTCATTAATATCATTATTTCTCAAGGGAAAACACAAAATTAAAATTAAGAAAACAAAATTGAATAAAACAAAACTTCTACACCAATGAATTATTATCATTTTTAAAATCTTTAGTCTAGTCTAGTTATTCCGTACAGCTTGACCATAAAGAGTTGACAAAAATTGAGGGCGCCACTTTGTATGTAAACACGTCAAAATCACGAATAATTTGGCAACACTGACTATATTTTGTACTGAAAAATTTTAGTTCTATTTTATTTAATTTCAACTCTTTATGACCAAGCTGTAAGTGAGTGGTAAATGTAAAAAAGCCTAACAAAAGCCGGACTGGCCGGACACCGATTAATTTGGCCGGACACTCAATCAAAAAGCCTACCTATGTGCGGCTTTAGCCGGACGCCTGGTAACGCTACTCGTAGCAGTTCAGACGGGATACTGCTACTGGTGAGTCGAATTTTTTCTAGTATTTTTTTTCTAATAAATTAATTTTCTTTATATAAAAATGGCATTGTGAATGCCTAAAATCTAATAAAAAACAATATTTATTAACATCATATTTGATGTCCATTTTTTTATTGAAAATGTACCTACCTATATCACAAATAATCCTATACATATTACAATAACTAAAAAATGTTTCAGCGCATGAACTCCAACCTAAAACGCGGCTATTCTTATGTTATATTGCTATTTTTCATTATTGTCCTACAACTTAAAATCCATCTTAACTCCATACATGTTCTCTTTTTTATTAACACTATTTTCACTATAATATAGATGTAGATACTTTGTTAATAAATAAATAGGTACTTTCAATAAATACTTTCGAATTCAATAGAGTCATTATTATTTGAAGCTTTTGTATGTGTCATTCTGATATTGTTGTGTCGCCGCTTTTATTAGTGATTACCTATGTATCATTATGTATTGTTCTCGTTTACCTTAGGTGCTTCATTTTTGTTTTGTTAGCCTTAATTTTTCTATTCAACTGTTAAAGTTCGTAACAAAGCATGAATGACTATGCAACCTCATTGTAAAAAACAACATAATGAAAAAATATTTTTTACCTAACCTTTGTTATACTTTGTAAACATTTTCAGTTTATTTATATAATGTATCACAACAAAGTATTAAGCCGAATTAAACTGGAATGGATTTGCAAAATTAACTTAATTAAACAATAAGCTTTTAATTTCTTCAATTGTCTCTAATGAAAGGTATAATGGGGAAAATCTCGGAAAATGGAGCGGAGCGAATTCTGTTAATAAGCGTTTGGTCCCTATCATTAGTGCAGTATAATTAAACGATTTGCTTCACAATTCCAATTATAATGTCGAATACGTATTATATTTAAATAACTAGGTAACGAATTTTTATAACAATATTTTTCTTTGTCCGCTATTATAAGTAGGTCCCTAGAAGCGCTCATGGCGGAACTTGACAGACTGATCGTACTCGATCACGTTTGTTAAGAAACGCTCGGTCCGGTCAGGTGTCGGATGGGTGACCGTTAAAGTGGCATTACAACTGAGCGCTTCCGTGCTTCGAAGGGCACGTTAAACCGTCGTCGGTCCCAGCTGTTGTCATCTGATAACAGTCGTTAAGCCAAGTTAGAGGCCTTACAGGCGGCTTGATAAACTCTAACACCAGAGGTGGCCACTAATCCTCATTCAATAAGTAAGAAAGAGTAAGTCCCTGTTGTAATGTGAAATCAACACAAAAATGCTGATTAGCATAATAGGGAACATGCATACATTTTTTTTTGTATCAAAATCAAAAGTATAATGCGTGAGAACATCAACTGTAATATGAAAACTTTTCTCTTGTGTTTTTTTCTCGTGATATAGTTACTTGAAGTTAGCACGCAGCAGCACCCACCGAAAACACTCTATACAAAAAGGTCAACATTTGTGACGTCACTCATGTCATGTTTCAGTGCATTAGTATGGAGTTAGCCAAGAATTTTCTAATATCTTCCTAAATATTGCGTTTAAGTACATACCTATGTGTCATACAAAATATTATTTCTTATTTGATGTTCTATCCGACTGTTAAGTGCATTATATCCGAAAACGAAAAAAAAATTCGTTATTTTCCCTCGTGTGATAAAACTAAAGTAATACATTTTATTTTTTATTTTTCTGTTTTTATACGTGTCCGCAGCGATCAAGCTCAAATTTATCAAAATCGGTGACTTATGCATGTTCCCTAATATAATGGGTTAGCGGTATAATATACCGGGTATATGATGGGTAAAAGTAAGTTCTTTGGCTAAGTATGATATTGACCATCTTCTGTACCCTTAGCACGAACAGCTATCGAAAAAAATAATGCGCGTAAAGACATTCAATTTTGTATGGGAAATTTGTACAGCGCCATCTACCGCTGAAATGCGAAATGAAATTTTTCATAGATAATTACTCTATGGCAATGGTTACCAGTTAGTTTTTTCTACATACCCCTCCATGAAAGACCTCAAGCTCGCGTACTCCTTACTGCACCCCAGCAGGAATGATATACAGGGTTATTTGTAAAACACCAACAAACTCACAAGAGTAGATTACCGACATCATAAACAACAACGTTTGTTCTACGACTTTTATCATAACTCAATACATTCACCAAAAATGAATTTTCAAGTTTTTATTGTACTGTTCGACACTTTTTACGTCTATGGATGGCGGCGGGGCGGGTGGGTCGCGCGCACTGGTGCTCCGCGCACCACACGTAGAGTTATGAACAAACGAACGGTAAATAAAAATGATTTTTTTTTTGTATGAAAGTAAAATCTAACGAATAATCAAAAGTCGTGGAACAAATGTTGTTGTTTATGATGTTGGTAATCTACTCTTGCGAGGTTGTTGGTGTTTTAAAAATAAGCCTGTATAAAAAAGTTACTGATATAATAACTTGGGTACCTTTGTACCTTTGATGAGGGGTACGCGAGGGCGTACCCCTTGGGGTACGCGTAACACTAATTGGGAAACTGCTCTATCGAGTAAAAACCAACACCTAAATCATACAATCTTACTTGAAAGAGAATCTTGTAGGAGGTGCAGTCAGCGTCATATAAAAAAAAAATTGAACACTGGTTTTGGTCAAACGATATTTTTGAACATTGGACGATCCTAAATGTTTGGGCGATTTGATTGTGTCCATATCGCAGACTGTATCATAGACCCATCCATCCATCATAGAAAATCCTGAATCCTGATGAAACACCGTTTGAATAGTGAAATCCTCGCGTTTGTATGTGAACGATGACCGTTTGGAGTGATGTATTCGTGGCAGTAAAACCCCGGAGGCTCGTTGCAAAGCAAACGCTAACTTTATCGGAATGCCCGTGTTGTAGTCAAGAATGCCCTAATCGGCCATTTGCCAGAGCTAAGCCCCTATTTATTATTGTAACTAGTGGCCACTATCGCTTTCGGGCCGAAGTCCGAGACCGTTTCGAGTTTCTTACATGGCCATTTGTCCGTACCCTCTTACTAATTCAACAAACGCGAGATAACAGTTGCGTTCAGGAAATTGTTGCCGATCGGGTTCCAGAGGAATTTTTAGGAGCAGTAATACCCTCTTATATTTTCTTATGTAATGTCATCTTTTCCAGACTCGTAGTGCTGATCTAGATACTTACATAGTGGATTTTTTTACGTGTATGAAGGAAAGTGCTCTCAAAACTGAAAGTTGGTATCATTTTTTATAAAAACAAGATAAAAAAGATGCAAAATTTAAAATTATTTAAAATACGCTTGCTACATCCAGCCCCACTACTCAAATGGCCACTTTTCTATTCGTTCGCTAACTTAAAGCTTAAAAATAAGCAATTAATCAATCAAGTTACACGTCGCAAGTTTATGTAAATCACAGACATTATTGTATTGTATGGAATTGACAAGCCTCCAACACGTAATTTTAGAATTTACGGCTTATTTTTTATTTTTAAGTTAGCGAACGAATAGAAAAGTGGCCGTTTGAGTAGCCCCCCAGGTATCAAACCAAAACTAAGTAATACAAGAAAAATAACATTTTGTGCTTCGATGGCACCCTTCATACCCAATCGATAAGGTCGACCATAAAAGTATTTTTTTTATGGACAACGGGATAGTACTTGACCTTTATATCACTTGATGTTAAGTGACGATAAGGCCGAAGGTGGAAGGGCACTACTCCCGGAATCATCATCACAGAGGAACTGCCTATCTTCCCTCTAACTGCTGGAACCTTCGATCAAAGGCCGGGACACAACAATTTTTAAATTGTTGTTATGGCGTCAGACTTAGGTAAGAATGGTGGTAGCTAGCCAGGCGGACTTAGCCCTATCACCAACCAAACCGAGTACAAATTGTACCCCGGGAATCGAACTCGGGATCGAGGAATCGAGTCTTACACGGGTGGGCGAACCACTAGACCACAGAGGCGGTTAAAATTTTTTTAGAGGCAGTTAATTTCTTAAAAATCTAAAGCTCTATTTATACTCCCAGTACGTTTTACTGACTTGGATACCTTAATGATATGGCGACGGTACAAGAAGATACTTATCAATAGTGTGTACATATTTTCAGTGTTCGTTCGTACCCAACAGATAATTTCGTATTGGTCGCATGCATGCTCAATTGGCATTGCTAACTTTTTGAACATGACCAGAAATCTCAAAACCATTTCGAAAAATAAGCTTTCTGTACAATGTCTACTAATTAGATTTTAAAATAAGTCTATATTTTTAAAGATATTCAATTAAAAGCTTTAACCTTCAAATGACCTTTCTATGACGTCATCACATGCAGATTCCCCAGCTGTAATAAAAAAAGAAAAAAAGGGCAAAGACAATTTTGACAATGAACTTGGCATTAGGGATGGTGGAAGTGAAAAAATATCGATGTATAATATATACCGTGGTTAATTCGTCCAAGTCCAAAATTGAGATGATGACTAGGTAATGGTTTCTAATTTTAAGGTATAGTAAAGCAAAAAGAGAAGCAAAATAAACCCCTACGCGAAATTTTGGCTCGATTTTACGAATTTTACTATGATTTCTAAGACTCTAAAGTTGGAAAAATCAAAAAAATCAAAATGCTCCAGTGACAAAATAGTGTAAACTATTAGAATCCATACGTAATACAAAAAAAAAAAAATGTTATGGAAACATTATTGTAAAAACATCTATCGATATATCAGAGTATTTAATATCGCCAGAAAAATATAGGTGTACCTACTTATCGCAAAAAAATATCGTATTTTATTCGACATCCCTACTATGAAATGTTTGTAAATAAAAATAAAAGTATGCACATATTTTCACAATTTTTATTATGTCGGCCTGCAAATTTATCAGTCCACAAGCAATCATTACAATTTGATCCAAGTAGCCTACCTCCAAAATAGACACATTTCGCAAAATTTGGGTAGATTGCGCGTGTTAGCCTTTACAAAGTTTTTCAACTGAGTTTTCACTGGTAAGCATTTTTATTATAATTATACCACCTCAAAAATTATTGCGGAAAATTAAGAAGGTAGGTTAGAACCGTTACAACTGGATTAAATGAATAAAATAGAAGAAATATTAACTTTAACTTATTTGTTTACAAACAACCAATATGTCATTGATAGTTACTATGACAGGTAATGACACTTGGCCGTTTATTTTTCTAAAAGTAGATGGCAAAGGTATTCCTTCTTAAACTTTCGTGCCACTAATGACGTATTTCCGGCTGACCATATCCACTACACAAATATATTTATAAAAAATAAATAGGTATATGTATATATATATATATATATATATAACCAAACGTTAAAATATTCAAATTAGTTTCTTAAATTGGCCTAATCTGTAATAATAATAAAAAAACCTTTTATTTTTAACTTTTAGATTTTTTATGCATTCGCAATGCTATTTTTATATTAAGATTATTAATACAATTGAAAAATATTAGAAAAAATCGACTCACCCATAGCAGCTCAGACGGGACTCGAACCCGCACCCTTAGGATTAAGTGCATTGGGCCGGAATCCTAAGGGTGCGGGTTCGAGTCCCGTCTGAGCTGCTACGGGTGAGTTGATTTTTTCTAATATTTTTCAATTGTAATAATCTTAATACTTTTTATTTTTTTTCAATACAGTTGCTCGAAAATGTGAGCTTACGATGGCGGTGAAGCGTGCGGTAAGTTGATTTTACCGCACGCCGTGCGTTTTTGTTTACGGTTTAGTACAGCGTGCGGTAAGTTGATTTTACCGCACGCCGGCGCCGTGCGTTTTTGTTTACGTACGTTTTTTTAATTTCTACTAGCTTCCGCCCGCGACTTCATCTGCGTGGACAGTAGAAAAATACAGCGACCAGTTTAAAATGACCTCTTTAGTGTATGAAAGCTAGTACTACGGAGAGTTCAAGCTGTTTCCCTGGTTCCACCCACCTTAATTTGATGAAACATAGCTTAGATTTTAAGTTGGACCTCAATCTACTAAACTGTGAAAAGCCTATCAAAATATGTTTAGCGGTTTTTGTGTAATTTGCGCACAAATATTTAAAATTTACACTTTTATTATATGTATAGATTACAGTTTCAGTGGTACCTATAATGTTTTCTCGCAAATGTATTGAAAAACGTAGTATGGCACACGGTTGGTAAGATTTTTTAAAACTCGTGACGATTATAAACCCTCGCCTGCGGCTCGGGCTTATAAAACGTCAACTCGTTTTAAAAACCTCCTTACCAACCTTGTATCATAAACTACTATAACCAAAGCCAATTTCATTCAGTAAAATATATTTTGCATTATAAACATCAGTCACTTACATGATATACATTTAGTATTTTTTTACCTTCCATAAAGCTTCCTGTGAGATCGATTCCGTTATAACAAATAGCCAAAACACAAGTTTAGATGGAAGTAAGGTGTCTCTTGTTCGCCACATCGCTGCATCATTACTCTTTGTCAAAGTTTGTTGCTCGTTTACCGAGGTTCAATCTCTGGGCTCCGCTTACAAACTGTATTTAATAGGATAAGATCTTTATGATCGTTAAACATTTTGGAAATATTTCCTTACTTCTAGATACTTCCTTACTACTAGATATAACTCGGTAATAAAAAAATGGCGGCATGTGGTACTGACCGAGCCCAGCATACCAGGTATGGTATACGTAAAGATAGTATTTGCCCTCACTATAATAAAACAAAAAAAGGGAGGCTTTATCTACTATAATATACTATAATGAGTGTAGTGAGTGAGCAAGAAAGTGAGCGCATAGCTTTGAATAAGTTGCATAATTTTAATCAAACGTGGAATTTTTAAGACCCACAGTCTAGTATTTTTAGAAGGTACCATTACATTCCCCCTGCATGGAAACCTTTCTAATAAACAAAAGTTCTTGTAGTAACGAAACGGCCAACCCACAAATTTTGACCAAGGTGTAGAGTTTTTGAAGTTAGGACTTGCAGAGTTAGGGCGCGTAGAGTTAGAAGCTTGGCTCTACATGAGGTCTGATTACTTTTTGACAGTACGAGGTCTTGGCAATATTATTCATGAAAATGATTTTGGTGGGATTAAATTGTGATAATCAAACACGTCAAAACAAAGACTATATGAAACAAATGAACATTTAAATTGTTGATCGAAAAATTAATTTAATTAGATAGTCACTATTTCTATAAAACTGGCAGGGGATGTGAATTTTCACATTAGGACGTTACAGTTTTACTGTTGGTAATTATTTGATTACAAAACATATTCTATAATGTTAGTGAGAGCGCATACTATTAAAGCTTGCAACAAACATCCGATGCGGAAATTGCGAATTGAGCCAAATATTTTGAGTACGTACATTAACCCAGGCGCTTACATTTAAATAAAACAATTAACTAACTAATTCCGGTACTAATTGATTTAGAAACTTTTTACTTTAAAACTGAAAGGGAAATTTTACCACATTTTGCAGATGTGATCACTGTTTGGTTTTTTATCAGCATAAAAGTTTTTTCAAGATGACGAAGTTTTAAATGCATTTGGTAGTAAAGGATTATGTCGATTTTACTATACAAGCTAGGCCATGATGCGCTTTGATGAAATTACCAAAATACTATAGTAATTTTATAGTGATTGCGTGGGAAGAATATCATTAAAATATAATGCGGGAAAAAAGAGAAATCTCAATCTCAAGGAGCCGTTTGGGGTTACATTTTCCTATTATATGACATTTTGTTATTTACCGCTTTTTGACATGACATGAGTCTGTCACAGATATGTATGGTTAATGCGCATCATGGCCCAGATTGCGGCATGATCCTTTAAGATTCTAAACAATATCTATAGGTACAAGAAAAAATTTGACTCGTAACCAGATCATATTCTCAGGCGGGAATCGAACCGGCGACCCGGAGTCCGGTCCAATGCTCTTTCATCTGAGCTACCGAGTCACTTGGAATTGGAAGAGCATTGAAGAACCAGACTTCCAAAGGTCGCGAGTTCGATTCCCGCCTGAGAATATGATCTGGTGATGAGTCGAATTCTTTCTAGTGTATTATTTAGTATTGTATAAAATAAAAACAGTATTGTGAATGCTAAAATTTGAAATATAATAAAAAGATCTTAAAATGATATAAATAATGAAGTTATTTTTGCGAGAATTAAACTTATTTTGCTTTTAGGACCTTTAGTACTAAGTATTAATATATTCTGTGCTTTAGGCCTCAGATGTAGCAATAAATGAAACTAATTATACTCCTTGATGTATGACGGGCTGTAATATTAGGTACAATATGTAGGTACCGTGCGACATGCTGCACTAAAATGATTCCATCCATAATAAGTCACTCACTACCTACTTACCCACTGTCCGTCCCACGGTCCCACCCACTGGTGGGTTTTATTGTATTTCATAGATTTTGGCACATATTGCACTTATGTTGTTCACACAAAGTATGACATGTTCAGATGCTTTCTGAAAATGATTGTGCCTATATCTTGAAAATGTTCAGAATTTTAGCATACAATGGACAACATTTCCTTTTGAAAAAATACTAAAATTAGA
Source organism: Agriphila geniculea (assembly GCA_943789525.1). NCBI lineage: Eukaryota > Metazoa > Arthropoda > Insecta > Lepidoptera > Crambidae > Agriphila > Agriphila geniculea. The sequence continues at coordinate 14,443,804 of OX038887.1, read as the reverse complement.
AAACCATTCTGAGATTTTAGTGTTCTAAGCTCATATATATTTTTTCAGAATTTTTAGATCAGTATTTTTTTCGTTAATTAAAAAAAAACTAAAATCTATTCCAACTACTGATTTTATATCTATTTTCATAATACAAAGTAAAATATACATATTATATTTTTTTAAAGGTTGTCCATTTTATATGAACAGATTGAATGAAAGCAAATAGATATAGATAGATATTATTATTTTCTTGATTCTCACGCGGCGGTGACAGTTGTCTCATATTCAAAGCACTCAACACGAGATGTCTCGTAAAAAATGAATTGTATTATTTATTTGGACAGCAAAGTAGAGTGGAAAAAGTTTTTGAATAAACATTTCAGTAATGTGACGATTATTTCATAATACAAATGTTGTTATATAAATTGCTTTCTTTTCTGTGAAATTTTGTTTAAAACCATTCTATTGAATCTAAAATATACTATGTACATACACAACTACACTATCTTAACAACTATTGATTAATCTATATATGTGTATTAGTCAAAATTAATCTATGTTAGGTACTGTTGATTGTAGGTAAGAGAATCAATGTTACAACTAACCATTTATGTGATAAAATATCCACCAGTTATTTTATCACGATATTTTTTAACTAAAATTTAAATTTAGTAACTCATCGATCAAGATTTGTTGATGTTAATCAACCACATAATATAGTGTTGTGTTTGGTACGATTGGTTCATTGGTCCAACAGAAACAAATGAAACTGATAAAAACGTACAAAATACCTAATTGTTATTGTATTATCTTGTTTTTGTATCATCATCATAATCATATTAGCCGCACGACACCCACTGCTGGGTATAGGCCTCCCCCAAGGATCTCCACGACGATCGGTCCTGCGCTGCCCGCATCCAGCGGCTTCCCGCGACCTTCACCAGATCGTCGATCCACCTCGAATGCTGCCCTTCCGAGTTGGATTCGACTTAAGATCTCTTTCTCGAAGTTTGACTTCCTAACTGGACTGCCTGTCATAAGAATACATAAAAGTCAACAACTTCAAGTGTAGTTGTTCCCAACATGAACTGGAACTATTTTTGTATAGTTGTTTATAGTATGCAACGGTTTGTTTCGTGACATTTGTAGGTGCGATTTCACAAATTTCTCTCTAGGCACAACTTTACATTGCTAATCTAGTTCACCTCGGCTATTTGAAGGCAGGTTTACACTGTGCACGACAGTTTAAAAATGCCGGTATGTTTTTTATGGCTACAAAAATTATGACTGGGAAAGAACGGGAAACTTCAGAAAATATGGTTGGCGAAAAAATAAAGAAATAAATCATAAAAAAGTCATTAATTTGTTTTGCTCATTAGACAGAGCACCAAAGTGAATACTTGCTAGATACTTTTGCACGTCGAACTTATAGTGTTTTACTGTAAATAACTTTATGCGAAAACTTTAAATTGGCATTGCGTATAACAAATTTAAATATAAAGTAGTACATATAAAGTTGTAAGTCTACAAAATATACAATATGTTTGGTTAGCGATGTCGGAGCTTTTTAATGGCAGATAATATGATCAATTTTATCGACAAAACCCCCCACATGTTGGGATCTATCCCCTCTCCTGCTAGAATGACCGGCATTTTAAATTTGACTTTTTATTTAAGATGACCATGCCGAAAAATATTAATTTCTCCGGATTTAAAAGTTCTACAGTTATAAAAAAATACTTTTCGAAAGCTAATAATATCACCTATCAAGTCAAAAAATTAATTATGTAAAATTTTAACTTTAATATGTAATAAAAAAATTACTCCAGTAAATTTTAATCCGAAATTAGTGTGCTTTTTTTTAGTTTTTCTCACAGATCAATTTCAATTTATTTATTTAATTACCCTTTGTTACATAACACAACCTAGGTAAGTCAACATTTACAATAATATTACATAGGTATCATACCTGGAAAATTTCATATTCTATTAATCTAAAATCACAATGATCTCAAAAACTAGTACATTAATATGATTATTTTTTTCATTTTTATAATACACAGGAATATTATCTACAAACCAACATCAAAATCATTGCTCAGAGTTGCATATTTAGGGAGTGATTGTTGTTTGAATACGACCCTTACGTAACCAACAAAAAATATTTTTTCGGAAATGGACAAATTTAAAATAATTTTTATCAGTTTTTAAATTAAATTGATAATTTTATCAAAAAAAAATTTTTTTTATTGATAATAAGTGAGCATTTGTCCACAATCACACCTGGTGTTAAGTGATATGCGGACTACGATGGAGCATGCTCACTTAGATAAAGCCTATTTACTCTAGCTTTGAAAAGACCCAAGTTATAACTATTAGGAAACACATCGGTAGGCAGGCTGTTCCACTCCTTAGCTGTTCGCATTATAAAAGTGTTAGCAAAATGCTTTGTGCTTCGATGGTGGAATGGGGCTGGAGGAATTAATTCGTGTAATTCCTTCGCACACTCTCCGAAGTGCATCTTGTAAAATACCGACAAACAAGCTATTCTACGGCGGTGGTCGAGGCTACTTAGTTTGGCATTCGTGAGTTCGGGATCTCCAATAAGTCGCTTAGCCCGTTTTTCGACCGAGTCCAGAGCGGCAAGCTGGTATTTGGCTGATCCGTTCCAAAGGTGACTGCAATACTCCATGACCGGTCTGATTTGCACTTTGTAAAGTTGAAGGAGCTGATGCGGGGTGAAGTAACGTGATTGAACCATAAAACCATAAATTTCTTTTTAGTGCTTGTAAGGGTCATATTCAAACAACAATAACTCTTGAAATATGCAACTCAGAGCAATGATTTTGATGTCGTTTTGTTTCTGTGTATTATAAAAATGTAAAAGATTTGCACATTAATATTGTAGTTTTTGAGGTCTGTGAGAAAAACTTAAAAAAATATATTAATTTCGGATTAAAATTTACTTTAGTCATTTTTATGACATAAAAGTTTACTTACATAATTATTTTTTTTTCAACACACTTGCTCGTAAAGTGAGCCCTAATACATCGCTTTTAGGGCCATAAACCGAGCTATAACAAACGCGTTCAATAATATATAAAACACTAGGTTGTTATAGAATTATCCCTACAAAGTTAAATTAGTACCTTACTGCAAGTTCTATGCGAGCAAACAGAGCATTCCCAATTTAACTGGGTTATACAGTTATTTTTTTTAGTAACAACAAAGGGGATTTATGCCGCTGAAAGTTCATATTCATTTTTGAAATAAATAAATGTGTAGGTCTTTAATTAAGTCAAACAAATATTTATTATTATAAAATTATTCATAATTCATAATATTTTGTTATAAAATATTTAAATAATTGCATTTTATCACTTAAAATTATAGTTTTGAAGTAGGCTGTAAGCTCACTCACCCCTTTGTTCGCAAAATATTCTTGCATTGGGCGTGTGAAAAAAACAAAAAAAAAAAACTTACGCGCCTTTTCCCATAATTGTCATATTTTGTTTTTGTCGTATTTGTTGCTGTGTGGTAAATTACTTTGTATTTTCCTCGCAAATGTGTTGAAAAACGTCGTATGAAACTCGTGAGCTTTTACTCATTGCACACTCGGCTGAGTTACGCCCTCGCCTGCGGCTCGGGCTGCAACCCACAGCCTTGTGTGCAATGACCAACCTAAGCTAACTTGTCTCATAATGTACTATAACTTCATATTATTAGCTTTCGAAAAGTATTTTTTTTTATAACTGTAGGACTTTTAAATCCGGAGTAATTAATATTTTTCGGCAGGGCCATCTAAAACAAAGAGTTAAATTTTAAATTATTCCTACTCTTATAAGCATTAATCGACATCCTATTTTAACTCGTCACCTTTTTTTTAATTTTTAATTTTAACCTGGAAAACAGATGCAATAGATTTTCTATTGTTGTCCGGATGCCGCCGGGCGACTACTCGGACGTTGAAAAAAACCAGGCATATAAAAGCTAACAAAATATTATTAGGTTTTTTATATCAGTTATTATATTACTCTTATGCATTATCTTAGTGTACACCCAGCTTTATTCGGTGCAAGCGCCCAGTCGGCCGCAACTGCCGACGGCGCTACAAACTTCACCTCACGTCTAAATAAATTCAAGAAAAGTTAAAACTTCTCCGTAATCTCTCTGCTGGTAAGGTACCTATGAAGAAGAGGAAAATTAAGTTTCACAAAAACAATCTTCGTTCTTTTACAACTTCGCGACCTCAACTTTGCAGCGAAGATAACATTGTAACTACCTAATTATGAATGGCGATGGTATTTTTCAGTACTTATTATAAATACATCAATATTAAAATGTCACTGAATTATTAGTTATTGCCTCTGATCTAATTATCAAGTACGCGAAGGTTCAAGCGAAGGTTCCTTTACTAGTTAACTTTCCGGAAAGCACTTAGGTACTTCTGGATTTATTTTACTTTATATTTTAACTAATTTATAAACAAACTAATTTGTAAAGGATAACCTAGTTCAGGCACAACAAAAATGATTTATTACCTAAATAAAACTTTATCTGTAACGTTTACGTGTAGGTAAACAGAATCTGATATTATTTAGTATTATACATATTAGAAACTAATTCCTCATTTATTTGTTTATGCATACTAACCTAGTTTTAAAGCTGATATTGTCCATTGTTATAAATGTGAACGAAATGAAGTTGTGAATAAATGATTTATTTATTTATTTATTTAATCCTGACAAGTCTATCAACTTATTAAACCGGTATTATTATTTAAGGACAAATTAAAGGATATAGAAGGGATGAAAAACGTACGTTACTTGTAAAATAATTGAATAATCCTTATCATATAAATAAGCTGCATATAATGTCATTGATAGTCAGATTTGCTCGATATTTTCATTCACTTTATCTAATGTTTTTTCTAATAGGTCACGAAGGTGGACTACGGGCACATGAGTAAAAAACCGGCCAAGTGTGTGTCGGGCCACGCGCCATAGGGTTCCGAAGTTACCTTATACCTACCATACCATATTTAATACCACCTATCATTTTTCGTTTGCAAAAATAACTTTGTTTTTCACAGTGTTGGTATGAATGACAAAGTTATATTTGCGGTTTTGGAAAATGTGCTATATCTCAAAAACTAATTACTATATCTCGTTCAAACTAATTTTGGTTGAAAGTGTTTATTAAGATCTACAGCATATTTTTTTTTTTCACTCTCTTATTTCTAAAGTTAAAGTTAAAATTTAAAAAACACACATTTTACCACTTTGGCGGTGAATATCTTTCAAACGGTTGACTTTGAGAAAAAGTTGTCTTAAAAACCTCAATGTCATTTTTAAAGACCTATTTATAGACACTCAACACGTGTTGGTTTGAAGAAAAAAAAATTTTTCAGTTTCAGTTCCATGTATGGGGAGCCCCCCCTTAATTTTTTATTTTTCTTATTTTTGTATTAAATTCGTTAAGCGGTTAACAGAATACATCTACTTACCAAGTTTCAACTGTGTAGTCTTAATACTTTCGGAATAAAGTGGCTGTGACATACGGACAGACAGACAGACAGACAGACATGACGAATCTATAAGGGTTCCGTTTTTTGCCATTTAGGCTACGGAACCCTAAAAACGTAAATGCCGGGCGTCTACGAAATTTCGTAGTATTAATTGTAGTTATATTGCTACGGATTAAAGCTGCTAATAGCTAATGCTAATAATAAATAGGTAGTCGGAAAAGTTCGCGGCGTTTTTGAAGCATGAAAAATTAAAATATCACTGATTTATTAGTTATTGCCTGATCTAATTATCAAGTTAATATACCTAGCGAAGGTTGCTTTGGTACTACAGGGTGTTCCAGTTTGTATAGGGATTTGTATAAAGCTGAGGGTAGAGACACCATTTTTGGAAGGTAGCTTTCATAGTGTAGATGAGCACTAAGAAAGCATTTTGGAAAATTCACTTTATACAGGGTGCTACAGGGTGTTCCAGTTTGTATGGGGATTTATATAGGGCTGAACTATTTTTACTGGTAGAGATACCATTTTTGGAAGGTACCTTTCATGGTGTAAGTGAGTACTAAGAAAGGGTTTTGGAAAATTCCCGTTATACAGGTTCCAGTTTGTACATGAATTTTTATAGGAAAATCTAAGTGTGTGAAATGAGGTCTACTGATAAATACCTAGGTATATTGGTAATCCGTGACTTTCAAAATAAATGCACAAATATCTTAATCACGCGAACGAAGTCGCGGGCTAAAGCTAGTGAAACTACAATCAAAGACATGTTTCAATGGGATATAGGAAATATATCATAATGAGATATTCCCAGGCGAGGCAGATAGAATTTTGTGTCAAATACACAGATTGGCGCTCCTTGCTCGCCTCCAATTCGTCAAAAACGGCTGTAGTGTGGAAAACCCCTTTCATCCGTTTATCTATTCAGAGAAATTTCCCTACGAATACAAATAGGTAAAGTGAATGAAAACATCGAGCAAAAATTGACTATCAATGATTTTATATACAGCTTATTTATATGATAAGGATTATTCAATTATTCTACAGGTAACGTACGTTTTTCATGCCCTCTTTATTTTTTACTGTATATTCGATTAGGGAGGAAAACGGTGGGCAGTTTATACATAATATATTTTTATCGGATACTTATTTGTTTCTTAGATCTGAATAAAAGAGCTTATAATTTGTATTAAAATAATAATACGTGTTTATGAAGTTGATAGACTTGTTAGTATTGTTTATAGATTAAGTTAAAATATAAAGTAAATAAAATGAATAGTTCCATGTTAACTGCATATTTCATAGGTTCCAATTATCAATCAACTTTATTTTAATTTATTAAGCCAGAAGTATTGTGCTTTCCGGAACCTGGGAAAGAAGCTCCAAAAATGATACCTAACAAATAATACTACCTATTTGATGTTTCTGTTTTTGAAATCGGCGAGAAATGAGATATCGACTAGGTGTAAGTCATGCAGGAGACCTATTTTTGAATCGCTCGACTGGCGTCGAGCGCTCTTTTCTGCTGAATTTCATTCGACATCTCATTGTTTTGAGTCATAATATGTCGAACGAAAATCAGTCGAAAAGAGCGCTCGACGCCTGCCGAGCGATTCAAAAATAGGGCCCCAGGCCACATTTGCTAAGAGGCTTCAATCGAACTCATTATTGCAACTACCTACAACTTGTACAGAAAATAGGATATTCCATCTAAAAATATCGTGTTATATTGTGAAGAGTTTTTTTATTTAATTTATTTGGAACTGTGCAGTGCCAAAGAAAATATACACTGGCAGTGCAGCTGCAGTGTTCGTAATTATATGGGATGACTACTTCAGTATGATTACTTATTACCTACTAGCTTTTGCCTGCGACTTCGTCCGCGTGGACATTCGGAAAATCTATAGGGAACCTTTTGAGCGGGATAAAAGTAATAAATAATAATAAATAAATATTTGACAACATCACATACATTGCTCCAATCCCAAAGTAAGTAGCTATAGCACTTGTGTTATGGAAATCAGAAACAACGGTGGCATGACACACACCCAGACCTGAGACAATATTGAAAAGTTCATTTTCTACATTGACCCAGCCGGGGATCGAACCCGGGACCTCAAGAGATGGTGACGCCTTGAAAACCGGCGTGCGAACCACTCGACCACGGAGGTCGACGATCCTTTTATCTTAGTTTCTAAACAAAACTATTGATATTGTAAGTCCAAAAGTAATAAAATATAATTCATTTGCAACATAGAAAAGGAGGAGGTTAAAGTTTGTTTCTTAATATTACCTTTAATATAGGAGGGATAATTCTCTGACAGAATAAAAACGTGCCTATTCGCGGATGACTCCCAATATCTTTTTCGCGTGTTTGGGCCCAATCCGAAAGATTACTTTTCTCTTTTCTCCCCTTAGACTGTATTGAATGAAAAACGAAAGTGAATTTATTGATTGACGGAAATAAATAAAAGATTTAGGCCCTTCTTAGATTCCTGTCTCTTATTCGTATGTCGTAAATTTCCTTAATAATAATTGACATTTGGCAGACAGCATGTATTCAATTTGACGACTGAATCGTAAATCTTCCAATTTGGGTCAAATGAAATGTGAGAAACGACCAGTGTGGAACCATCGTCTGCGGTTTCTCGATTCAAATATTTCTTGTTGGATGTGATTGTGTTTGTATAATAGGACGCATAATTAATGAGGCTGACTCTCTCTCCAAAAATTAAATGCTAAATCGGCATTACAAATAATGAAAAGTTTATCTTTTGTTTTACGTGTTTACCTAAAAGCTTCTGTTGATTTAGCTATAGTTTAATAATAATTGCTTCATTAGCGGAAGCGTAGGTTGTTAGAAGCAATATTAACAACCAGTGGCTTCGTCTGCGTGGACAATAATTTTTCGAGGAACAGTATTTTTGAAGTGAAAACTTCTTTAGCGGCGTTGTACGCTTTTTTGTAATGGGGAAAAAATGCTAAACTCGCGTCAGTAATTGATTCGTTCAAGGTCAGTAAGAATCACGTGGCTGATCGAAAATGCGTAAGACCTAGCTGGCGGCGGAAGTATTCCCCTCTCTTTTTACGGGGCGCGTTGAAAATGCCGGCGCGTTATTTGAGGACGTAAACACTTGTGTCACCAGCAATGCGCTAATTTTGAAAATGGAACTAATAGCAGCGATCTCTTCGGCGAAATCAAAGACTTATTTATACTCTGTGACTATAAGTTTAAATCGTAGAATGCGTGCATGTAGAAATTAAAAAGGCAACACTGGCGCGAAATCTTTAGGATTTTTCTCTAATTACAAACTGATTGAATTGTGTGACTGTATAGTAATAGGAAAGAAATAATTTTAATCCTTTGCCGCTAATTTCAAAATATCAAAAATGCACAACGTTAATATTCAAGTTTTTACTTCTGCCGGCACTCGCGGAGTGCACCCGATTTTTTTTGTGGATGAAAGGTACCCTGTGTGTTTTCTGTACCCTTGACAAAAATTCATGATGTTCGGTTGAGTAGTTAAGGCGTGAAAGCGTAACAAATAAACTCACTTTCGCAATTTTATAATATTATGTAGGTACTAGTAAGGATTTCCTTAAGACGGCACCCTGACCGAAAAAGGCGCCGCGGTGAATTTTATTTTATATTGTACCTATTTGTAATACATAATTTTAATAAAACTTTACGTGGAATAAACGGTAGGTATCATTACATTCCTTCGTAGTCACTTCTAGAAGTAGATAGCGAAACTGCTAAAAGTGGCCGATTTTGACACATTTGCTATCTACTTCTACGAATACTAGATTATGGGTATACTTATAACTATTTCTGTGCTATGGGCCCTAACGTAAAGGTTTATTAAAGTCCTTTTCTATTAACAACTTAATATCTGGGCCAAGCTTTGCTCGGTTATTACCAGACCCCGGATTTGCGGTAGCACGAATAAAATGACGTTTAATAGTGCGTGGACAACTTGATTACCTATTTGTGTAATTTATCGATAAAAAAATATAATTATGTAACGTGATATATAGACTTACTGTCGGAAATAGTAGAAATTACCTACCTACATTAAGAAAAGTGAAAATCGTGAAATGTATAAATAATAAAATTCACTGCAGTTTTTCTTGATGCAAAGATAGCAAAGTCAAAGTGAGTGAAGTAGAATGTCAATTTTTTAAGAAATACATCCTCCTTGGTAAAATAAAAAAAATAAATACAGACGCGATCAAAGAAGTTCCACATCAAAAATATTTTCAAAACATCAATTTATAAAACATTTACGATCATTTGGTAATCACTAGCGAGTTTGTTTTCCTGCCACCGCAAATCCGGCCTTTAGTTATTACTATTTATTGTAATATTAGCGGCCGCCCGTGACTTCGTCTGCGTGGAAAGGATTTTTGCTATCCCTCAGGAACTATAATTTTTTTCGGGATGAAAGGTACCCTATGTCCTTTTCTGTATCCCTGACAACGTGTATGCAAAATTTCATGATGATCAGTTCAGTAGTTAGGACGTGAAGGCGTAACAAACAAACAAACAAACGAACAAACAAACAAACGAACAAACAAACAAACGGACTTTCGCATTTATAATATTAGTAAGGAAGTAAGGATAATAAGGATAAGGATAGTAGATGGTGGTGTTATAAAATATAGTAAAAGTAGTTATAATTTCTTTTTTATTTTCCGAAAACTAAAAAACTAATTGCTAATAGTCGGAGTATCGCCATCTTTGAAGTGCTGTGTACATTTTATTCTGTGGTGCTACTTTACTATACAGCTTCTGCTTGCCGCATAGCATGCTAGCCAAGCACCTATTTCAAAAGTCTTTACTAGACGGCGTTAGACTACACAAAAATATCCATATTCTGCGTCGAAAGAAAAAAGCATGACAAAACTCGAAAACACACATTTTCCCAAACACAAGACTAATCTAGATTGATTGTTTACCCCCGAAAACCCCCATATACTTACCAAATTTTAGCGAAATTGTTAGAGCCCTTTCCGAGATAACAGAAATAAATTTATAAATAAATATACAAGAATTGCTCGTTTAAAGGTATAAGATTAAATAAAAACCTCTGAGGCCTCTGATGGCGCCACTTTCGGTGGGCTATCCACCTTAAACGTACCGTTCCACCTGGAAAGTTGAATTGCCAACAATTGTTCAAATCTTTGAGTTGTCTCGAGCGCTCAACTCCAATTTCGTCTGCGCTGGTATCATCGGAGGAGTCAGCGGATCTATTTTTAAAAATTCCTGCCTTTTTGCAATTCCGCGAAAAGCAAACGAAAAATTAAATAAAGGGGAAATACTTTTTCTTTGTAAAATGTGACAAAGAGGTGGTGCGGGATTTCTCAACGTGAAGTTATTGTCCGTGACGCAAAGTCGGCGTGACAAATAGTGCTGCGTTTTTCAGTTTTGCAACATTCTAACTAAGAGTTAATGCCAGAGTTTTCTCAGCTCGCGGCGAAAGAAATGTTTTTTTTTTACTTTGTGAAAATTGACGATTGAGAACGGCGGGCGCCTAAGTATTGTCTACATATATTTTGCTTTTTATTTTTGTTATTTCTGTTGAGATTTATCTTGGTTTTTTAGATTTCTGTACAGTAAGTATAACATATATGATTTCATTAATTAGCAAAAACGTTTTGCTTCTTATGCTTGAATTCTAAGACAACTTTTACTCTTCATTTATTAAAAAGAGACACAATTTATTGTTTACAAGGTTGTTTTTATCTTTATTTATTTTAGGGACTTTTGTAAATTTATTTACACGTCAGTCCCATCGTGACTGTTGTATTAATTAAATCAAATTAATGTCTCTTAGTGCCGGATATTTTTTACCCTAAATCTAGGGTAAATTACCCTAAGCAGGCACCACTGTTTTTTTTTAAATAGAAGGCAAAGAGACTCATCTCAAACTCCCTATATGGACTAGATTTTAGATTTTTTTAATTAACGTAAAAAATACTGATCTATTAATTCTGAAAAAAATGTCAATTGTTAAGCTTGCAGCTACAAATTTATAAATCAATACAGCTTCCTTAGATGAGGGTTTTGATAGAAAGCTCTGAACTTTGCCCACATCATCATTATTATTTTTTAAATCTGCAGCTAGTCTATTTCTCTCAACCCTGATTCTTGACACATTCTGCCAAAAAATGTAGTACATCTTTTACTTTTTACACATAGTACAGTTAGGTGGTAAACCAAACGTAAATTTTTTATGTAAAAAAAATGATTTACGATTCCATATTAGGTAATATGTAAATTATTGAATTCAATTTATCTATTTATTAGAATCCAAAATTTAATTTAATCAAGTGTTGTAAGACAAAATGATTTACAGTTAGAAACTAAGTAACTCAAATTATTCATGCAGGACTAGAGTTAGGGATTCAATGGTCTGTATTCTGGAGTTCCAGCATCCTTTGTCAGTAGGTACTATAATTCAGATATTACTACGGATTCGCCCTTGGCAAAATTATAACTTGAGCTAGGTAGCCATCGGAATATAATTGAGTTTCATCTTATATTCCATCCTTACTAATATAATGTACTAATACTAATCAAAGTCAAAGTCAAAAATAGCTTTATTCAAATAAACTTAATTATTAAGTACTTTTGAATCGTCTATATTTTCCTACTATATACTACTACTACAACTATATATAATACAAAATATACTAATTCTTAAAATCCTACTAATATTATAAATGTGAAAGTTTGTGGGTTTGGATGTTTGTTCCTCAATCACGTAAAAACTGCTGAACGGATTTGGTTGAAATTTGGTACACAAATAGTAGATAGCCTAGATTAAAACATAGAATACTTTTTATCCCGATATTCCAACGGGAACGGGAACCACGTGGGTGAAACCGCGGGTGGCCGCTAGTATTATCATAAATGCGAAATTTAGTTCGATTCTTTGTTTGTTAATCATCATGAAATTTTGCATACACGTTGTCAGGGTTACGGAGAAGGACATAGACCTTTAATCTAGAGAAAAGTATTGATCCCAGCAAATAAAAACTTTTCAGGAGACGAAGTCGCGGGCGCCCACTAGTATTACATATATAATTGTAATAATATGACCGCCTACGCACCGACAGGTGCCTAGATTAGTGCCTAGAGCCTAGGCTAGGCATATCTAGATATGTAACCAAGTAAAACGAATCTTCACGAATGTTCGCAACCGGCCGCATTGCGCGCTAGATGCCTCGATACAACCAGGCGACTACCTAGAATGTATCGTAGACGCGAGGCTTGAAACCAAAGTTCAAGAGACCAAGGTATGACTCACCTAGCGACTCACCTACTAGTGCAGTACTAGTAGGTGAGTCGCTAGGTGAGTCATACCTTGGTCTCTTGAAGTTTGGTTTCAAGCCTCGCGTCTACGATACATTCTAGGTAGTCGCCTGGATGTATCGAGGCACCAAGTAACCTGGATATAAGTATCTAGGCACCAATTTAGGTACCTGTTGGTGCGTTCGCAGCCTATGTGTTTTTTGGATATTTTGTATGATGAGATTGTCATACCTTTGTAAGTAAAAGCACAAATATTTTTTATCTTGTGATAAAAGCCTCTAGGCTTTGGCTATGGTATTCGAATACAATAGCCAAAGATGTTTTATTTTGAATTTTTATTTATTTAAGATTCATTGAAATAATAAAAGACATGTTAAGCGTTTTGTTTTCTGTCAAATGTTAAATGGTGAATAAACAATGCTATTGAAAAGCGCAGACGTGTAATAATGCCATTCTCACTGTTGCCAATTTCCCATACCCAAAATACACACATCAACTTTGTCTAGGGATACAGGTATTATTTTAATACAAACGAGGTAACTTTGAAGCCTTGGTTTCCTGTCAGGGGTGTACTCTGCTATAATCTGATGATCGCCATCCAGGGAGTGAATGGAGGAGATTCAGATTACTATACACACCCAACTGATCTGACCAGCAGTCTAAAAGATTAAAGGACATGTTTAAAAAACCGGCCAAGTGCGTGTCGGGCCACGCGCCGTAGGGTTCCGAAGTTACCTTATACTATACCATATTTAATACCACCTATCATTTTTCGTCTGCAAAAATAACTTTGTTTTTCACAGTGTTTATATGAATGACAAAGTTATATTTGCGGTTATGGAAAATGTGCTATATCTCAAAAACTAATTACTATATCTCGTTCAAACCAATTTTGGTTGAAAGTTTTTATTAAGATCTACAGCATATATTTTATTTAGATTTTTCACTCTCTTATTTCAAAAGTTAAAGGGGGGGGGGGGGGGGGGGACACACATTTTACCACTTTGGCGGTGTTTATCTTTCAAACGGTTGACTTTGAGAAAAAGTTGTCTTAAAAACCGCAATGTCATTTTTAAAGACCTATCTATAGATACCCAACACGTGTTGGTTTAAAGAAAAAATTTTTTTTCAGTTTCAGTTCCATGTATGGGGAGCCCCCCCCTTAATCTTTTATTTTTCTAATTTTTGTATTAAATTCGTTAAGCGGTTAACAGAATACATCTACCTACCAAGTTTCAACTGTGTAGTCTTAATACTTTCGGAATAAAGTGGCTGTGACATACGGACAGACAGACAGACAGACAGACAGACATGATGAATCTATAAGGGTTCCGTTTTTTGCCATTTAGGCTACGGAACCCTAAAAAACCGCGAAAATAGCATGAAAATGTATGGAAATCCTGAAACTGAGAACTCTGACCCATTAATCTTTTAGAATACTGATCAGATCAATTGGGTGTGTATAGCGATCTGAATCTCCTCCATCCATTCCCTGGATGGCCATCATCAGATCACAGCACAGTACATCCCTGGCAGAAAACCAAGGCTTCAAAGTTACCTCGTTTGTATGAAAATAACACCTGTATCCTTAGACAAAGATGATGAGTATAGTTTAGTTTCTGTCGATTGTCTGAGTTTTGTTTGAGAGACGTTACGGGTTAAAGACTATAATCGTATCTGTGGTTTTAGGACACTGGCTTTGGTTTGGTAGAAACGGCACAGTGGTTACTGTGCCGTTTTAATGTAAAACTTGACCAGATAAATTAAAAACTTGTTCAGGGGCGCGGCGCCACATTTGCTCTTTCATTGTTTTATCAAAATGCCAGTTTCAGGAGAAGAAATTAGTACTTACCTAATTAGCTTTCCGCAAACTGTTTTTTTTTTGTCTGTCATTACTTTTTTATTTTGGTAGTAGCTAGATTTACGGTATCTCTCAAAAACAGAAATATTTTTAAGCCTTAAGTATTCATTGTATGCTAGTTTGTTTTGGTAAAAAAAAAATATAGGTACTTACGTGCGTTTAAGGGAGCGTTCAAGTATTATGTAACGCAATTTTTTTGGAGATTTTTAACCCCCCTCCCCCCATGTAACGCGCAGTAACGTTTTTTTATACCCCTCCCCCCCTAGTAAAACGTTTAATGCGTTTGATGCGGTTTTTAGGGTTCCGTACCCAAAGGGTAAAAACGGGACCCTATTACTAACTCCGCTGTCCGTCTGTCTGTCTGTCTGTCACCAGGCTGTATCTCATGAACTGTGATAGCTAGAAAGTTGAAATTTTCACAGATGATGTATTTCTGTTGCCGCTATAACAACAAATACTAAAAATAGAATAAAATTATTATTAAGGGGGGTTCCCATACAACAAACGTGAGTTTTTTTGCCGTTTTTTGCTCCATATTAATAACGACAACAGGTAGACAGTTGAAATTTTCACAGATGATGTATTTCTGTTGCCACTATAACAACAAATACTAAAAACAGCATAAAATAAATATTTAAGGGGGGCTCCCATACAACAAACGATTTTTGCAGTTTTTAGGGTTCCGTACCAAAATGGTAAAAAAGTAACCCTTATGGTGTGACTCAGTCTGTCTGTCTGTCTGTCTGTCTGTCTGTCACAGCTGGATATCTCGAGAACTACTAATGGTATCAACTTGAAATTTGGAATAGTTTAAGATGACATTTGTCTAACTATTTCGCGAATAAGAAATAAATAAAAAAATAAATACCTTTTTTACAACAGGGACTGAAAAGGGGTCTTAAAAATTTGAAGTGGGGCAACTAGGGCATGTGGGGTATCATATGAAAGAGCGTCGTTTGCACGTTTTTAAACATTTTTTTCTTTTTTTTTTAGACCGCATAGTTTTCGACTTATGGTGAAAATTGTAAAAAAAAATACCGTTCCCCCCCCTTATCTCCGAAGTTTGCAGAGAGAAAAATCTGAAATAATTCTATGTGATAGTGGTTTATGTAAAGATTACAGGAAAAATAAAACGATGTCTCAATATAACACACTTTTTAAGAAATTCAAAAAACAATCAAATTTTTTTTAGTTTTACTACCAGTTAACAGATGGCGCTGTCCTAAGCATGCTAACCTAAGGAAAAATATAGTTCCACTATCGGTCAAGAGATGGCGCAACCTAACACTACAATAATAAATTGGTGGCTGGTTCTAAAATAATTACCTACTATTTGCCGTACGAATAAACGAAGAATAAGTTCCTACTTAGTAATATAAACAGTTTGCAATGTGGAGTGGCTGAAACGTTTTTCAGTCACCATAAGCAGCAGTGGTTAAGATTTGTAAATTAACTGTCCGCCTGTTCGCCCTTCCAACTGTCTGCCGTTTATCCTACTTTTTTAAAGACTGTACTAAAGTAACATATCCAAATATATTTATGATTGTACGGAACCCTCGGTGCGCGAGTCCGACTCGCTCTTGAACGGTTTTTTTTTAATAGATAGAGTGGTTCAAGAGGAAGATTTATACGTATAATACATGGTGTCAAATTCCTTACTACACCGAAGCGAAGCGAGGGCATGTCGCTAGTGTTCTATAAAAATATCATTATCATAAATGCATTTTAGCAACGAACTAGAGAACTAGTTCGTTGCATTTTAGATAGATGTTAATTAATAGTAGATGATTTAAAACTATTGGTTTTGTATTTATCTCCCATATTACTCAAACAAAAGAGGTAACGGCAAAACGATCGTTTAGTGGCTCAGAATTTTCGGGTTCAAAGCGTTATTATAACAAATGTTCCGATAATTTCCTTTTGTGGAGGGGAGTGGGGGGATAGTCAAGAGTGAGTCGTAACCATAGAGCAGGTGCTCCCAACTTATTCGCATTACTTTTCTGGGGCCTATTATGCAGCTGCCGGCCGAGCAGCGCTTCGTTTACTTTTATAAATGTTTTCAATTGTAAAAATTGCTGTAATTTAAACTTGTACAAGCACGGTCGTTTGTTAGATACGTAATTTGTGCCGAGATTATTTTGTAAGCGGAGATAATAGACGCGTTTTTATTTCATTTCGAGGGTTGGATGGTGTAATCGAGCAGCACGTTTTTCATGTCACTTTTATACGTTTTAAGAAGGGAGTGTGAAAAATCGTAAAATATTTTGCTTAGTATTGTTAAAATACAGTAGGTCTTCCCTAGGTATACAAGATTGTTTAAAACCTTAACTACGTGTTTTTATCATATAGCATTACAAAACCGTACACTTATTAAATATTTAAGTATCATCTTAATTAGGAGGTTTCGCATAAAACCATACCAGTGTCTCAAAGTTTCAACCTCGACATGAAAGTTTCAATATCATTACATTAAAATGTATTAGCCTATAAAGCTTAAAAATAGAAGTTAAAAATACTTATTAACTACATTAAGTGACAAATTAAGTAGATGCAACTTTCATATGTAAAACGTAATAATCGTAAAATTTGCTGCAACATAATAACAAACAAGGTTCTATTCAAAACGATTTCATTAACGTCACATTTAGTGCAGTGTGCAGGACCTCCTGAAAATATAATGTCCTTGCTGTTCTCGGAATCCCGCCCAGCGAAATGAAATATGACCCCGCATTAAGCAAAACTCCTGTCGTGTCCCGTTTTTGTTTACAAGTGGAGCAAACCTACTTTAAATAAAGCCAGTAGGTACTATGTTGAAGTCAATTATTCTTGTCTGCATGAACAGCTGTTTTTAAGAGAAATTAAAGTGTTGAATTATGCAGATTGTTTCCACTTATGATGAATGTTGTCAGTTTTTTTTAACTAACTACCAATACTGACTTTCTAAATAATTATTTACTTAATTGTTGGTTTTCGTGTAGCTACTTTGCTTGTATGGCGATTTGTCGTGATCGCTACCGAGTTCCGAGTTATTAATGTAAAACAAAATTCAACGATATGGTGCCCTAACTAAACGCTACCAACGATGGTTTTATTTCGATACTTATCACTAGGTATATAAAAGCAGGAAATAGGTAAATGGGATCAAAAGAATGAAAGAATTATTGGATTCTGTGACTATTTATGACAAGCGAAAAAACAATATCCTTTATATTATACAACGGTGATAATATAACCTATCACCTGAAGACGATGTAAAACTGAAACTCAGTAGGATGATCAAATTCGAGGCAACGTGTCCCTCCAGTCTTTCAAAAACTCCAAAAGCACCTCTTTCCTTTAACGGGATTTTCAATCAAGTTGCCCTCCTCTCCTTCGCTTTATCCATCACAGTCGACAAAAAAATCTGCCTATATCAGCCCACGCCGTTTCATGGGGCGCTCACACAATTTTTATCTTTGACATGCGAGGGGTAAAGTTGTTTTTGGTGCGTACGTTTCCTTCTGGCAGAAATGTTCGTGAAGGTGAATATCGGGAGCTGAGGCCATAAAGGCAGTGATTCGAGGAGCGTTCCGTCAGTTTACAAGCTCGCTGTAATAAGATATCGGACGGTCTATCACCCTGGAAAATGTCTTTATTATGCTGAAGAAACATAGACCTTGAAGCGATGCTCCAAATATTGAATGTTACTGCATTACGTAATTTTTAAAGCTTGCTTGCTTTTATGTCCCCATTAACAGCTAAGTACCCCTAAGTTTAAGTAAGTTTCTGGCGTTTTTACTTTACGAAATTGAATTTTCGGCAACGAATTTACCAACACTTTGTGGTTTTCATGAAAAAAAAAACCACCTAGGCACAATAAAAAAAGACGTGAGTCCAGGAAAAGGCTGGCAAATAAATCTCCATTCTTCTTTTCGAACTTAAAAAAAAAGGTTTTTTGTATTTTCAATTTTAAACACAAAAGTAACTTTCCTAACAACTCGGGCAGTTCACTTCTTTCCAAAGAATCGCCTCAAAAGCTTTTATATGTATTGAGGGAAATTGATTTGGAACCTTCGGATTGGCAGCAAACGCCTTCCGCGCCCGCTCCCATTCTCGCTAGTTCCCGACTTTCAGAAGGAAGGGTAAAACGTTTTCGTGTGGTAATTTGTCGCTAAAATCCTTATTTATTGCAACAGAGAAGTTGGATCGGCCCGGGGGGCAAATTTAGAAAGTTTGCTCCTTTAACTTCGCTTCACTGAATACCGACACCTTGAGCACATATTGAGGTTGAATCCTCGTTTTCTTGTTACTGTTGAATTATGGGGGAATACTTTAATACAATTTGGTGGAACTTTACCGCCACACGTGCTGCGGCCGTAGATTTGCAGGTCACACAATGAGGACGTCGGGGCATTCACTGGAGCGGAATTGATTGGCTTTCAACTTGAAACGTTTAAAAGTTTGTCGATTCAGGCTTTCACGGAAGAAATATGTCTGTTACTTGACTGGAAAATCATTTGTTTATTGTTGATGCCGTATATGCAGGTCTACAGTTTTATTGTTACTGATTTAAAGTTGAAAAAACTTTGATTGATTTTATGTAGGCTCTTGCTAAAGCTTTAAGTGAAAAGCTGAAAAATGCTTGAAATAACATTTATCGTTTGTGTGACGTGAGACCGTTTGAAATTTAAAAATCGATTTAAATTATCGAGTTTAATCGCAAGCATAGCTATTGAAGCTTAAAAAACGAGTTGGGAAAATATACTGGTAGGTTACTAATTAAATTCTCAATTGCGGTTTCGTACCCATTCCAATATAAGGGTATATTTTTGGAATGAGAGATAATAGGATGATAAAATTGTTTATCAAACAACATTTGTTTTTTTTTATTATACTTTTTTGAGCATTGAAAATAATACTGCTCAAAATGCGAAACATTTTGTTGGAAATAGAAACGTTTACATAAGTCAAGCAGAAGTATTAAAATTATGGTGCAAATCGACATAAGTTTTTTAAAACGGCTCGGGTTAGACTATGGGCTCTTATTGTTTTAGTACTTTTAGAATAATAAACGTTAAAATCAGTTTAAAAAAAATAGGTACCTACTGTGTACCAAATAAGTAGAGCAACGACTCGTTAATTCCTGTAACTGTTGAAGTTTTGGGGCAACTGACAACAACGAGACCAAATAAGCGAAATTAACTCGCCAAAGGTGGGTACAGGAAACCAGAAGGATCTCAATAACAAGTCTGCAAACTTGGGAGCGTCGGTAAACCGTGCTGAGCGCATGATCCCCTAATCGCCTCGACGAGCCGCAACAGTGCGGTGACTGTGGCATCCCTACACCAATGTGCACTTTACCTAATTATACTCGAAGCAATGACGACCAAGTTTCACGTTCAAAATAATATCGCTAGCACATGGTATGAAGAGCGTTTTAAAATGTTATCTTTGTGCTTAGCTTGGTGTTTACACTTGTCTCTTAACTTATCTAGTGTATAGGTACATTTCCTTTCGTGTCTTACCTAATGTGTCTCGTGTTCAATAATTTTAAGAGTTTTTTTATTTACTAAGATGATTAATTGGCAAATCTAGACTTTGAACTTGTCAAACACAGTTTGTTAAAATAATAAAATAAAATAATTTTATTTGCATATGACAGGTGACAATCTCATTATTAAAAGTACATCATGGTAAGGCATGCAACATTTTAAAAGTTAGCGTTTATAAAACCAAAATGTTTTCTTTACATATCTAAAAGCATTACTTACGTATTTTATTTGCTGTAGAACTTAATGTCGATAATTCAAGAAGACGTTCCGTGTCTAAAAAGAGAAGAAATCTTACTTTTTCCAATGTTAAATGTGATGTGATAGATGATATTGGACTTCCAGTTGGCGCGACAAGTTTCACCAAGTTGCTGTGAGCCTAACAAAATTGACTTTTTATGGATTCCGCGCGGAAACTTTCTTGACGGATGGCTCTCCGATGATATTTCGATGCCTTTTGATTTCGAATATGAAATCAAAAGGCATAATATACATGTGTTGGAATATACGTTGAACAATGTTATATAATTTCATTTTCTTCAAATATTCGTTCTTATGAAAATGTAGGTAGTTTTAAGATAATGAAGAACGACATTTCAATTTAGTATTTATTTAGTTTTTATATCTGTTTCATTATTATTTTTTATTTATTTATACCTATACTAGTTTTTTATTTAACTATTGCCATACTACTGCCATTCTACTATAATATTTAATCAAAAAGTGTAGTGTGTTTCACTTCAAACTTGAAGAGAAAACTTCGAAATACTGTAATTCGAAATTTGTTAGTCGTGATCTCAGTTGTAGGTATGTAAATTTAAATTGTATTATGCCTCGTATAGGGTTGTGTTTCTGATTGTTTAATTGTGTTGTTAGAAATAAGAAGATCCGCGGTTTCGCTCTCCAAATACCTAGTTACCTGATAATATGTCAGAGCCAGAGATACAGGCTGATTTTTAATCAGTTGTGATTTCCATACATTTTGGTCGAGTAGACATTGACTATTTTTTTGCTGATTAAGTAACAAAGTTGTTTAGTTTGACGGTCTAAGCTACACGAAAATGTGCAGTGTTCAAAAAATCAACCTGTATAAGTTCTCTTTATTTAGTTTTATTATTTTTTTACCTGAATGTTAATGCAAATGGAAGAGCGATGACTTTCTTATGTACGTATTTCTAATTAGAAATGCCATCTTAATTCTTAATGTTCTAATCACCTACGTCATAGGTTGTTATTTTGTATTTTGTTTCGTAGGTTCTTTAATTATGTACCATTCAATATGCCTCTAATCACTAATTGAAGACACATAATTATCCGTCGGTTAAAGCAGTGAGGTATATAATTTGGCGGGTGCAATTGTGTTAATTGCCAAACACGGTTGTTCGGGCCGTGTGCTTGACGATGCTATGGCTGCGGTCGAATTAATTATTGACGGTCGCCGTCATTCAACGCCGAGTCTAATGTGTTACATAACGTGTGTGTGTGTGTGTGTGTGTGTGTGTGTGTGTGTGTGTGTGTGTGTGTGTGTGTGTGTGTGTGTGTGTGTGTGTGTGTGTGTGTGTGTGTGTGTGTGTGTGTGTGTGTGTGTGTGTGTGTGTGTGTGTGTGTGCGTGCGTGCGCGCGCGCGCGCGCGCGCGTGCGTGTGTGTGTGCGCGCGTGCGTGTGAGTGTGCGTGTGCGTGTGTGCATGTGCGTGTGCGTATGCGTCTGCGTGTGCGTATGCGTATGCGTATGCGTGTGCGTGTGTGTCACGATTATTTTGTAACAAACTCTAATGAAATTTTGTCCCTCGAATGGTTTCCACGTCACCCTTTACAGCCATCCCTGACCACCGCGGCATACTTTGGCCGCCTTTCCTTATCGTTTATACACAGAAGTAACACACTTGCCGAGATTACTTCTGTCTAGTACTATTCCTGTGTCTTATCGACCGAAAACCCATTCCGATATTCTCCAGTTTTCCTTTCTTCTGCTTCGCACTCCACCAGCACCAGTACTTCTTATTCACCATTATTCTCTCCCCAACTGCCCCCCTTCACTCTTCCCTGCTTTTTTTCGCTCGCCCGCGTCCCGTTCTGTTTTACACAATCATATAGGTACTTCGCGTTTGCTACATCTATTCCCACCCTACTCTGATGCTGGGGCAACACTAAGGTAATAGTTAGTTTTCTTTATTAACCGCCATTATTTATTGCGCTAATTTTCCTAATATACCTAATAATATAAAGTTTCGGTGTACCAGCAAGATAATAGTTGGTGTTAAGCGTTTTTATGCGCTCCACACTATCGCCACTTTTGTGTACAACAGCTCACACCATGCAAGTTTATTCAACAGACGAGAGTTTTCATGCGAAGGACATCTGCTTTGTAGTTTGTGACGTAGCGACTTCCGAAACATTTTTGAATATTCCCGTTATGAAAGTTGGAACAATCCGGGATTAGTGTGGCAACCCTGAGGAATGGGCGGCCGGAATTGGAAAAGTTGAGGCGAGGCGGCCGCTCGTGAGGATTACGCCGGTTGTATTGGCACAATGCGACGTACCAACTTCTTTTGCTTCTACATAGAACAAGGCGACATATAACATATGTACAATATATATATAATTGTGATATACCTACTTGTATAGCCGCCGAATAGGTGATATGATATTATAATGCGTTCTGATTAGGGAATGCAAATCTGTATCTGTTTCAAAATCTGGATTAAAAAAACGGATATTTGGTTAAATCCGGATTATCCGAATATTACGGATTTATTATAAAAATATTTTTTTAATAAAAAAAAAACAATAACCCTGTCCTTATAAATACACAAATGCCATCACACGATGTCACACACAGATAAATATTTTAAATAGCCATAAAATTGTCTTTATTTGAAAGATATTTTTCCCATTAATGTTTGAATATGATTTCAGACATGTGGCCGCTACAGCTGGAGTGTAAATGGCGCAATCTGGAGATCTAACTTTCACACACTTTTCACAGTAAAGTAATCTAATCACGAAATGGCTCTGTTTACTGGCCACCACGTGTAATTTCTGTCACGTAGGTATACCACATTCGTGCATGTTAGTTGATAGGACAACTAACTAATAAATGATAAAACTGATAGAATTAAACTGTTGTATATTTAGAACAAGAACTATAAAATTATTATATAATAATGGTAAATGGAATGAGTACGCGTGACTTGATACACTGCTAATTGCGAACTGAATTGTATGAAATTAATTGCTAATATAAAGTAATTGGGTCATTAAAGAAATGATGCGTCGGCAATGTACGAGGTAGCTCGTACATATTCCCGGGCGAGAAAGAATGAGATTAGTGTGAGGGGATGAAAAAACCCGTGAATTACAAGGTGATATCATTTTAAGTAGGCATAACTTAAATAATAATGATAGCCCCAATAGTTAAATTATGATAATGAATAACAAGATGATAGGCATTTTTAATTTTAGACTACGTTTAAATCTAATATGGGGTCCACAAACTCATTCGGAGCGCGGAATTCCGGTCTAAACACTATTGGGGACGACCCCGTGTCCTGCACTGATACACTCGCGGTAGGCTTTTTAGCGAAAACACTTTTGCCTTTTAGCGACATACGTACACTTTTATCACTTTTATTTACGGACTCATTCACTGCACTACACTGAACACTGCTCGTCGAAGGGGCAGGCGTCGTCGTGGTGAACCCGACGGCTGGCTCCCCCCGCGGTGGCGCTGGCGCCGCCGGCGCCCGCACGCTCTGGCTGCAGCGCCGCGCGGCCCACAGCACTGCGCCGACACCCAAGACAGCGAACAAAATATAGATCGCCACGTAATGATGCACGTCGTGACTCGAAATTCTGCTTGCTAAGGGTTCCTCCTTTTTCATGATTTCGATATTCTTTTCTATCTCTTGGAGCTGTACGGTACGGTTATAGGTATCAAAGTTATCTTTTTGTTCTATGTCTGGTCGAGGCAATGAGATATTAATAATATGATTTATCTGTGAGATCTCTGGTGTCTGTATGTTTGAGCTCAACTTGATCTGATTTCCACTTTGTCTATGTGAATAAACTAGGGCATGAGCAGTTTTGATCGTACAACCTTGGTCTATATTGAAAAAGCCTGCATTGTTTATTTGCAGCAGTGTAATTTGATCGGCGCATATCAGTTTAAGTGAACATTTATCGCAACAGAAAAAGAAATATTTGTTTATTTTATTTAGTTCGACCCATCTGTTACTACAGGTTTCCGATATAGTTTTGCACTTCCGAGAAGAAGGAAATGTGTCACAAAAATCTTGATCATCCTTGATTATATAAATAGGCGTTTGTAGGTGACAGAGTGTCATTTGAGAATTAGTACCCTGTATACATGAGTTTAAATCTGTTTTTGTTATTTTCATAAAGGCGTCATGTTTCAGGTTAACAGCGACGTACTCTGATACTGGTACAACTGATATCTCCTTATTGTTATCAGCGAGGCGAGGTATCGGGATAAGTTTCAAAACTTCGTACACTTCTACGCCAATAAGGGGGATCTTGATTTCAAATATAACGAAACTGGGTGTCACTCTTGCTCGGACTTGCAGTAAATTATAAATATCTATTACACGGTCCAATTTCGTGATAGGCAACGTCAAATCTTTAGGTACTTGATCTGATATAACAGCCAGCTCATGACGCAACTGTTCAGGCGGTATTAGGTGAAAATTAAATCGCCCGTTATAAACATTAGTGACCGCGTCAAGTAATGTTTGCTGGATATTTCGTAAGCTGAATAGGATATTATTAGTTATCATAGCCGTTGAAAGGAAATCATTGAGAACAGAGGCGCTCTCAAGTTCGGTTTTTGCTTGAATAACGGCATTTTCCAAAGAACTGATCTTTCTGTGAATTAGTTTGTGTTGTTGGTCCATAACAACTTCTGTGCGTTTCAGTATGTTAAACTCTGCTTCGACGATCGATGTCTGGTTTTTCCACAAGGAAGCCAAATGATCTTCATTTTCTCTGATTAATTGAATGTCTAACTCATACTTTTCGGCGAAGCGATTGTCCAAAACACCGAAAAGGGTATTAGCTATATTTCCCACACCATTAAGTAATCCACGGCGACGGCGGCGTTTGTTTACATTATGATTAATTAAAAGATCGTTGTAATATTGCAGTTCACTGGCCTCATGACGTATCTGTAACAAGACTCCTTCGCAGTGTGATTGCTTGTTTAATATAATACATAAACCGTCTAAGTATTGTATGTATTTGTTAAGGGCCGTATAACCATCTTGATAAGGTTGAGTATCGTAATATACAACTAATCGCCAATCATCTCTTATTAATTGCATATCTTTTATACGATCGAAATAAATACTGTTATTTCCTTGAATAGGAGTTACATTATAAAAACAGTGTGCGGGCTGCAACGTCATAAAGAAAAATAATAGGGATGTCACAATCGTGGCAAAGCTATACTTTCTTGTATTTTTTGTTTTTGATTTTGGTTTTTCTGATTTATTTTCTTTCTGCTTAACTTCTTGTCGTTGTTCTTCTTGATGGACGGGTAGTATGGCCAATTTTACAACAGGCCGCTTCATTAAGCCATTTTTCGTTTTTAATGTCACTACCCTGACATAGCCGTCGCTTCCGGGGTGTAACTCGACTACTCGGCCTAAACTCCATTTCCCCGGCGGCAGATTCTCATCCTTGATGATGACAACTTCATTTAATTTAATATTGGTTTGTGGCTTTCTCCATTTACTTCTTACCGTCAGCTGAGTTAGATATTCTTTACGCCAGCGGCTCCATAGGTCACTAAATATTTTTTGGACATGATTCCACCTTGTTCTTAAATCCTTTTCTGTATCATATAACGTTAATAAGGGGCCACTGGAGAGAAAATGTGCCGGCGTTAGAAAATCTAAATCATCGGGGTCCTCCGTGAGTGGGCATAAGGGGCGCGAGTTCAGACAGCCTTCGATTTGTGACAGAAGAGTTGTAAATTCCTCATAGGTTAATTTTTGATCGTTAATTACTCGTTTTAGATGGTGCTTTAGACTTCTTACGGCTGCTTCCCACAAACCCCCCGCTGATGGCCAGGAGGGTGCATTAAAGTGCCACTCAATCCCCATACTTTCTACTTCTGCTCTACATTCTGGATTTATTGTTTCTAATATTTCTGATAATTCTTCCCTTAATATTCTGTCTGCTCCTATAAAATTCTTTCCTTGATCACTGTACATATGACGTGGGAGGCCTCTTCTAGCTGCCATCCTACGTAATGCTGCGAGAAAAGCTGATGTTGTGAGACTGGAAACAAGTTCGAGGTGCACCGCCTTGGTGGCCATACACACGAACACCGCGATGTAGCCCTTCGTGGTCTTGATACCACGACCCTGATTGGCTTTGATGTAGACATGACCCGTATAATCTACGCCGCAGTGATAGAATATTCTAGAAGGTTCTGTTCGTGCTGAAGGCAAGTCACCCATTAGTTGATGCTGTAATGATGGGCTTTCCTTTCTACATGGGACACATAGGCGTAATCGTTGTTTGACAGCCCTGATGCCGCCAATCATCCAATACCTTTGTCGCATAAACGCCGTGGTCAGGCGGGGCCCACCATGGAATGTAAGTTTATGCGCTTCATCGATCATGAGGTCAGCTAAACGAGTCTTGCTTGGGATAATGATAGGGTGTTTCATTTCTGGATCGATGTTAGCGTGTCTTAATCTTCCTGTTAATCTTAGTATCCCTCTTTCGTCAATCATAGGGTTTAAATTGTGTAATTTACTGTTGCTGCTAATATTTTTACCTTGTTTTAAAATATCAATTTCTTTACTAAATTCGTCGGTTTGTACTTGTTTAACGATAATTAATTTTGCATCCCTTATTTCATTGATTAATAAATATGGTGACTTACTGTTTCTGTATAAAAATCTTCGAATCCATGCAAGTATTCTGATAGCTTTTGGTAGTGAACTGTACTTAGTCAGAAGTTCGTTTACTAAATCGTTTTGATTGCGTTTTTGTGTAGATAATACTGATTTGATTTGGCATAATTCTTGATCTGTAGAAAAATAATCCGGCTCGAAGGACCAATGTTAGTTGATAGGACAACTAACTAATAAATGATAAAACTGATAGAATTAAACTGTTGTATATTTAGAACAAGAACTATAAAATTATTATATAATAATGGTAAATGGAATGAGTACGCGTGACTTGATACACTGCTAATTGCGAACTGAATTGTATGAAATTAATTGCTAATATAAAGTAATTGGGTCATTAAAGAAATGATCCCAGCTAGCAAAAATGTGATAATAGGCCATCTTTTATCACTAAGTAGTGATATTAATATCGTATATAAGTAACGCTTATCACTGCTAGTTGTATATCTGTGTTTGAAACACTTATTAGCTGTATAAGGATATACAGCTAATTTGTCGTATTAACCTATCACATAAACGTTTACTCAGCTGCTTTATACAACATATATAACACAGCTACAAATTGATACTCCTTAACTTGAATATGGAGCAACTATGCTGTATAGTAGGATTTATGATGCTATTAAAACACTTGTGCTAAATAAATGATAAGGGTATCCTAATAGCACTCATAAGTTGTAATGAAGCTTTGTGCGCGCTCATAAATCACCAAATTATAATTTATCGTAATGGCCGCCCGATGTTGTATATCGTCTGAGTAGCAGCAACACTAACACTAATTAATCATATATTGGTATCTTCACAAATTATTTAATAAATTAAATCAATTTTATTGATTAAATACTACGAATTCTAGGGGGGCACTAAAAAAACAATAACATTATGCTACTAATTTAACAATAGAATTGCAACCGCATGTGAAATTGCACTTACACTAATCTTTTTTACACACTAGACATGGGTTGTAACAGGGCAAATTGCCTACCTGTTACAACTGTTCCTGTTACACTAAAATAACAATTCCAACATCCTGTTACAAAAATAACAGTCGTAACAATTTGCTTCCATTGTTCCTCCTGTTCCGTCCGTGGAACAAGCGCTTCTTTATTCTAACCTTAGGACTACTAACATAAAGAAAAGAGACGAAGCTTGTTATTTTTATCTATTATGATCATAAACTGTTATTTTTTTCTGTTAAGCAAGACTAAACTTTATTACAATTACGTAAAATCTAATATTATCAAAAATGATTTCCATTACGGCAGTTACGGCACACATGCGACATCTTGTTTGTATTGGGTGAACCATCATATCACCTAATGAAGTTGCTTGCTGTATTACTTTCATTAAGCTTTTTACTGAAATTGCGATAGATGGCAGTAATTATCATAAATTTGCTAAATAAGTTCAAATAATAAAAATAGATTGTTGTTAAAAACAGGTGCAAGCGATTTTCGAGCATATTGAAGTTTGAAAGTCAGTAAAGTCGAATATCGCTTACACCCGTTTTTTAACTAATGATCACTAGTCAAATGTTTTCCTACCTTTCTCTACATTATTTTGTTCTTCCGGTCATTGCCTGTGCCCCAGCAGTGGAAACATAAATGGTGATGATGAAATACCAGGTGAACTAAGTCTACTGAAAGAAAATTTTCAAGGAAATTTTTACTGCAAAAAACCCCCAATCTGGGAACCATGATCTTTTCCTTAACTCCCTGGCAGCACTAGATGTCCGATTTCCTAACCCGCATATCCTAATTTGCTTATAAATGCATCCATTCCACGTATATAATAAAGTGCTTAAACATCCTTAAAATCTCAATAAAATTAAAATAGTTTTATTTAATTCAGCCTGTTTACCTACCTTATAACATAACATTAGCAAAACAGCCAAACTCTATTGCCACAAAAAACAAAAAAGACCATAAACAAACACAGGAACAGATAACACGACTAATTTACAAAGTCGAATGTATTTTTGATATGGTCGGTTTATATAACAGATAAAAATAACAAGCTTTGTCTCTTTTCTTTTCATATGTTAGAGTAAGAAAGCGCTTGTTCCACGTAACAGGCGGAACAATGGCAACAGGTTGTTACTCTGATAACAGCTCGGTACAGGGAACAGTGAAGACGGCGAGAACAGTCTGTTTCGCCTGTTCCTTTGAACAACAGTTATTTCATAGCGCTCGTAACAGGGCGAAACAGTTACATTTAATTATCTGTTATTTTTAACTGTTACAATAATTACGCCTCACGTCTATTACACACATAAATTGGATAATAAAAATGGAGCACATGATGGTGACATAAAAATATTACTTAACGAAATATACCTATGAATATTTTTCTTTCTGATAAAAATAACCAGTAACACGTTCAATTATTCACGTTATTCAACAGTGTTAATGTAGAATCACAATCACTAATATATCACTATATTGTGTTGCAACTGATTCGAGGTCACTGATATGTATCTGATTAGTCCTAAGTGGAGCTACAATAGATATACTGTATCACTTTATAGTGATAAAAGTGGGGCCTTTTTCCAATGATAGAAACGTTTCTGTAACACATATGCGACTTTTTATATCACTGATATACAGCTAAATTCTGTGTCGTTTTGCTAGCTGGGATGCGTCGGCAATGTACGAGGTAGCTCGTACAGTGCAATAAATACATGTATCTACTCTTATATCGTAAAATTCGAATTATGAATTTCAAAACGAATTTATATTGGCATACTTTATACACGCAATACCGAAAAAAAATCAAAAAGTTATTTTATAACATACCTTCGCTATACTAAAGTATGCTATAAAATAACTTTTTTTCTCATTACGATACAGGGCCAATCCAAGAAGAGCAGGTGCCGCGATATTAAAAAAAAACAATGATATTCCCATCAAGAACCTTATATTCATGTGTCATAGAATGAATATAAGGTTCTTGATTCCCATATACTTTCCATGATTAAAATGTACTCTATGGTGATCGATGACTTAGCGTAACGATTCGTCTGCTGGAATTCACTCATATCATTATTATTTTTTCTAATAGAATACGCGCCATTTTTCATTTTAATTTTTATTTCGCTTAAAATTTCTGATAGCAGGTAGTGAGTGTGAAAAAAGACTCCCCGATATTTTAGATGCGGCGACGGAAAAACGTCTTACTTTACCTAGGTAAGTAACCTACCTACCTACCTAAATCAAAGTCGAGAAACTACTTACTCTTTTTACTATTGATATTTTATTTTGTAGTTTCAATCACAAATTGTATGAGAGTAGATAAAGTAGTGTTTGAAACTGTACATAACTAGGTATTAAAACACTCTTGTGATACTATTAAAAACCTCGCCTACGGCTCGGTTTTTAAACACACACTCATGTTTTAATACCCCTCATTATGCATCAGTTTCATAAACTACTATTCTATTTCTAAAGCCTAATTAAGAGACTGGGAAGAGTGAAGAGTGTGTGAAAATTGGACCTCCAGATTACGCTATGTACGCGCCAGCCGCGCGCGGTTGTCTAGAAGAAATCGCTCTTAGCGATAAGACCGCCATGTTTAGCACTGTAAGTTTTGTTATTAATTCTTTTTTTTATATGTTACTGTGAAACCCCGAACATAAAAAATCCTATGATTTTCCAGTAAAACCTAAGATTTACTAACTCTCAATGGTAAAAGAACGGTGATCATCGTTCACTTTGAACTTTTACCACCGTTTACTCGGTAAATCTTAGGTTTTAGCTTAGAGACGCGGTAAATGCTGAAAAATCATAATTTTGAAGGTGTTTTAAAATTTTATTTCACTTATTATTAATGATTGTTTATTTAATTGTTAATATAACATTTATTAGTGTAGTATTGTATTATTAATAAATTAATCATAATAATTTAAACAGAGGATTTGACTGACGGGAAATTTTATTTCATTGTAATTTATGATTTAGAAATACTCCTAAGACAAATAAAAATAATAATGATAGTGAAAAAGTCGAGGGACCTCTTTGATTGATAATAATTGTACCACAAAATGGTCCCCCGACTGCAATGACACTTGTTATTTAACTTTTTAGTTCGTTTTTGGCAGGGCAGTCGTGTTTTTAATATTTTTTAAATTTATTAATTTTTATTTCACACATTTTATTGACAAATTATGTAGTTTTGAAATGTGCTCATTAAGGCCTTTCATTTGATGCCCATAATGTAATAATTGAAGAAATTTTTTTTTTCACATTTGAAAATGGCGTCATGGTGTCGCCATATTGACTTTAAAAAAAAATTATAGCCAGTGTCACTCGGAACGATATAAGAATTCTAGCGATACCCCATACATCCAAGTCTGTTGAGCCATTTAGAAGTTGTGGTGGAATAAAGAAACTCACATATCCACAAACATACATGAACTCTGAACATATATATGTTACTGGCAATGTGTATAATCCGGCATTGTATACAATGCCTAGGCATTGTATACAATGCCTAAAACGATCAGGCAATGTATGAAATATAATTCATTTTATACTTTGCCTAGGCATTGTATACAATGCCTGCTGGTCCACCGGCAATGTGTAAAATAAGTATATTTCTGTTGTCTGTTATAAAAAAATAACCTCGAAATTTAAGGCTCACGCTCCGCTGCGCTTCGCGCTCGCCTTAAATTTCTAACCTATACGCGGGACCTACAGGAGTGAAGCAGGTTCGATTCCAAACTCAAATTTCTGTTGTCTGTTATAAAAAAATAACCTCGAAATTTAAGGCTCACGCTCCGCTGCGCTCCGCGCTCGCCTTAAATTTCTAACCTATACGCGGGACCTACAGGAGTAAAACAGGTTCGATTCCAAAGAGCCCCCCTCGAGCCCCCCTCGAGCCCCCCTCGAGCCCCTCTCGAGCCCCCCTCGAGACCCCCTCGAGCGCCCCTCGAGCCCCCCCCCGAGCCCCCCATCGAACCCTCCTCGAGCTTTCTCCGAGCCCCCCCCCCCCCCCTCGAGCTTTCCTCAAGCCCCCCCCCCCCTCGAGCTTTCCCCAAGGCCCCCTCGATCCCCCCTCGAATCTATTCTCGAAAATCTTTTTACTATACACATTGCCGGTGGACCAACAGGCATTCTATACAATGCCTAGTCATTGTATACACTGCCTAGGTAATGTGTGAAATAGATATCAATATTCATTATATTTCATACATTGCCTAAAAGGGCCAGGCATTGTATACAATGCCTAGGCATTGTATACAATGCCTGCATTTCATACATTGCCGGTAACATATACACTCCTTTTTGGGCAGTCGTGTAAAAAATAAATCAAAATGATAATGAAAAATATACAAGGATTTTACGGATCGGTAATCCTTACTAATATTATAAATGCGAAAGTCCGTTTGTTTGTTTGTTTGTTTATTTGTTTGTTACGCCTTCACGTCTTAACTACTCAACTGATCATCATGAAATTTTGCATACACGTTCTTAGGGGTACAGAGAAGGACATAGGATACCTTCAATAACGAAAAAATGTATTGTTCCCGAGGGTTAGCAAAAAATCTTTCCACGCAGACGAAGTCGCGGGCGGCCGCTAGTTTGAAATAAATGACTAAGTTATGATAGCTAATTCACTGTTTTATTTAAGAATCCAAAATTTACCAACCATCACAGGTAAAACCTAGCACAGGGATGGCGAACCAATGGCACGTGTGCCATTGATGGCGACACAATGTTTTGGGCACGTCACCGGTCACAAAATTCATTACACGACGATTTGGTGGCACGTCTAAGACCTCGTTAAACATTAAAATTTAGAAAAATGGCACGTTGATACAAAAATGTTCGCCATCTCTGACCTAGTATATGCCAAACTCTAATGGTATTAAAAAATATTAAAAACACGACTGCCCTGCCAAAAACGAACTAAAAAGTTGAATAACAAGAGTGTCATTGCAGTCGGGGGACTGTTTTGTGGAACAATTTTTAATCAAAGAGGTCCCCCGACTGCAAAGACACGTCTTGTTATTTAACTTTTTAGTTCGTTTTTGGCAGGGCAGTCGTGTTTTTAATATTTTTTAAATTTATTATTTTTATTTCACACATTTTAGTGACAAATTATATAGTTTTTAAATGTCCTCATTAGGGCCTTTCATTTGATGCCCATAATGTAATAATTGAAGAAAAAATATTTTTTCACTTTTAAAAGTGGCGCCGTACAGCCGCCTTGATATTTTTCAAAAAAATATAGCAAATGTCACTTGGAATGATGTAAGGATTCTAACGATACATCCAAATCCGCTAAGCCATTTAGAAGTTATGGTGGAATAAAGAAATTCACATACCCACAAACATACATGAACCCTGAACACATATACACTCCTTTTTGGGCAGTCGTGTAAAAATGCCGAAAAATGTTCTTCCTTTTATAAAATCCTTACATTTACCAACTCGAGTTGGTAAATCCTAAGAGTTTCCAATAGAACCTAAAATTTACCAATATATGGGCTTTTACAGTAACATAATATACCTGTTTCTTGGTGTTCAAATAAAGTATTAGCTAAAAAATATCTTGAAGATATAGTTTATTTCACGAATATTAAAAATATTTTTTGTTTTATTTTAATTCAAAGTTCTCCGCCTATAATAGAAAAAAAATATGTGTGTAAATGAATTTAAAATAATCTTCAGTCCATGATTCACGTGCGATCTCCGAGTAACGAAACGTTAATAAAATAATGAATACCTACATGAATATGAATACAGACACGGTGAAGACCGAAACTAAGGATCGTAAACTCTTTATAAAATTAAGCATACAATTTACAAAAGTACCTTTGTTAAGTATTGAAAGATGCTCTAAGTGGAATAGTCCAGGCCAGTCAGTTGCTTCTCGCTCGATTGCTCTAAGTGGAAAATACTTATGAGAAAGTAGCTCGTTTTAAGTTTTTTTTTATAATTTTTTATTTTTTGAAAAATCCGGATTTAATTTTCAAAAATGTTACTAAAGATAGATCAAAATGTCATAAAACGAAAGTGAAATTATTTTTTACTAAAAACACGTGGTTGCTTCCTATAGTCTGTCAAGAAAGTCATAAAATTACTTTCTTTGTCATTAGTGTTATTGTATGACAACAGATAACCTACTTTTAATGCAACAACCACGTGTTTTTAGTAAAAATAATTTCACTTCCGTTTCATGAGATTCTGGTCTACCTATAGGCTTCCACGTATCATAAAACAATATAAGCGTTCGTATAATTCAAATTGTGTTGTATTAATTTCAAACAGTTTATATTCCTTCTACGCAAAAGGGTTCTCTATTACATTCATTTAAACAAACCTTTCAGGAGGCGAGCTTTCACAATATTATTAGAAAGGTATTATTCTCTTGGTAACAATATCACAATATGAAACGCAGCCGAATTCGTATTATCATTAATTAGTTTCGACTTCTCGGGTGAGCGGAGCAGCTGGAGATATCATAAACAGGCGGCTGGAGGGGCAAATTCACAGGTCAACGAATTTCTAATTAAGTTACGTTTGCTGACGTACCGTGAATAATAAGTTATCCATCGTTTGAGGTTACGTGGACAGTGGCGGCTCGAGGTATTCGGGTTAGGTTCTGGGTGGGGTTAGGTTCTGTATGGCCGGGTAGTTGGGAATATTAAATTTACTTATCGTAGCTCGTGAAACTTCAATATCTCTGTATGTGGGGTTGTGTTTAAATTAACTATTTGAGAGTCAGTTATTATCGATTGATTATTTGATATTGATACACAGTAATTACAACGTGTAACAGAGTTTATTACTAAAACAAGGGGGCTAATTGTCTACTTCTTTTTTTTTTTTTTTTTTTTTTTTTTTTTTTTCTGTGGCAACACCAACGGCACCAGTTGTCAAATTTTGCTCCCGTATTTAATTTTCAAATAATTTTGTTATTAGCTTATAATTGTGGCATATTCCAATGAATCACGTAACATTAACGTATAATATTAAGTGTAGTGAATACCAAAAGTGAATTATTTGTGTAGTTTTTGTGTTTTGTGTCGTCGAAATACGGTGACATTCACTTACCGGTACGTGACATGACATTGCATTTTTATTTGTGAATCATTGTTATCTCTTCTAAAGTAGTAATTTTGTATTTTTGTTTACTTTAATAAGTTCAGTTTGTATCTAGTAAGGCTACATTTAAAGCCGATAAGTGTAGTGTTATCAGTTGGATAACCTCACTTTAGTTGATTAAACATCCCCTTGGAATTGCTTAGGTTAAACAAACACCTTTATATTATCACAATGTTGACCCGTAAGGCCGCTTCTCGCCAGGAGGAAACTAAACTCCATCAAACCCTACAGGAACTAAAGGCTACCAAGGAGTTGGTTAAGAAACTGCATATAGAAAGAGATGAGAATGAAAAGGAATTGTTAGATGTGCTTCAAAGTAATACACAACTCAAAAAGGAAATGTCTGAGTTACATTTGTCACAACAAAATGTATTTGAGGAACGGAACAGACTACAAACTTTAATTGATGGGTTCGACCAGTGCAGAGATGAGTATGAGAAGGCCCTTAGACTGATCTCTGGACTGGAAAAGCAGCTACATGAAGCTAATAACCGTATTTATAAGTTAGAGTCGGAACAAACCCAAACGGTAGCCACTCAGAACTTAAGTCTTTACGATGAGTTAGTCGGCTGTGACCCAAAACTTGTTTCTTCCTCACTTAACCATAAGCCAACAATTACAATTGATTTAACATCTGAAGACTCAATTGATTGCACTATGAGTCAGGCAATGGTTGGTTGCAGTAGAAACAAGCTAAAGAAATATGTAAAAATTAACAAGTATATTTCAAAAACAAAAAAGTTACTAAATAAGCAGAAACACTTTTTCAACAATAT
Organism: Agriphila geniculea; assembly: GCA_943789525.1. Lineage (NCBI taxonomy): Eukaryota > Metazoa > Arthropoda > Insecta > Lepidoptera > Crambidae > Agriphila > Agriphila geniculea. The sequence continues at coordinate 14,407,765 of OX038887.1, read as the reverse complement.
TAGTCACATTAGGGAGCGTAGACAACTAACTGAAAAGCTGGATACATGTCAAAGTATAATCAATGAGAATAGACTTACTTATTATGAAAATAACATTGCTATGTTAAATACTAAAATTCACTCGTTACAGGAGTCATTATCCAGGATGACCCAAAATTATGACCGTTCCAAAAAAGAGATAGGGGAATATATACTGGCACTTAAATGTTTATCCACTCCCTCTCTGTCAGAAAACCATTCAACTCATAATGATAGTAGTAGCTCCTTAGCGTCAGGCCTAGATGCTCGGGATCATTTACAAGACCAAACAGTGTATGAGCCCTTAATCTCCAAACATGTAAATATTTTAGATAGCACAAGTGAAAATAATTCCTTTACCACTAACCAATGTTCGAACATTATGTTGTGTGATGAAATTGGAAAAGATTTAGGCCACTTATTCACCAATCTATTGGGAGAAAATGTTTTAAATTATTGTATGCCGGGTGTGACCCTACATGACATTATGAGAAAAGTAGTAACTCTGAACTTAAACAAAAATACCAATTTAATTATATTAATTGGTCAAAGAGGTAATGTAAACAAGAAAGATCTCATTTCATACTACAATGAGTTGTGCAGTTTAAATATAAATAAAGTTGTATTGTTTACACTACCTTACAGTGCTAGCTTGCCACAGGAAGAAAATAATATCAGATACAATTTAAATTTAACACTAAGCAATATGACTTATTATAATAGTCAGAGATGTCACATAATAGACATAAATAAATTACTATTAAATTTTAAATTGACAAGAGATAAATATTATCTTCCAAATTATTTTAAAAGACAAGTAGCGTTAGCGCTATTATTTTATTTTAAATATTTAGCCAAAAACTTGGCTATCACTTCTGCTTCTATTGAGCAGATTAATTTTGACATTTTGCATGAGACCTTGGAATCTGTTCCAAGTAATAATAATACTATTCTTACTCCTGCTTCTATTGAGCAAAAAAATTTTGACATTAAAAATAACACTTTGGAATTAGTTCCAAATAATTCTTTTGTTAATAATTTAAATCACATAATAAGACAATAGAGGAAGTCTCTAGCCGTGTAATGACTAAGGAAAAGCCTAAATACTTAACTATAGTTCATCAAAATATTCAGGGCTTTTCTGGTAAAGAATTAGAATTAGAACTTTTTTTAACGGAAAAGAATGTTAATATTTTATGTGTCACTGAGCACTGGCTTAAGGAATATGAATTAATTACAGGATTTGAATGTTATAAGATTGCTAGCTCATTCAGTAGAAAATCCACCATTAGAGGGGGGTGCTTAATAATTTTGCAAAACAATATGAATTTTAAAGAACGTAAAGATGTGATATCCCTCTCTATTGAACAACACGTTGAACTGTCATGTGTGGAATTAGATCAGTTGATAATGATTTGTGTGTATCGCCCACCAACTGGTAACTACCCTCAATTTGAGTCCGCTATGGAAGATGCTTTAAAATTGGTCATCAAAAAGAATAAAAAAATTGTGGTGTGCGGTGATTTTAACATAGACATCTTAAAATCGTCATCTATTGCAAGTAGGTTTCTGAATTTATTTAAGTCCTTCGATTTAGTAAACACTTTCTGTGAACCTACAAGAATCACTGCTACATCTAGAACTTGCCTAGACAATATTTTTAGCAATTGTAACATACTTGATAAAGAAATAATAAACTGTATTCGTTCTGACCATAGCGGACAAATAGCTTCCCTTGAGCACCATCATGTTCCTTATCAGTGTAATATAATTTGCAGGCCTCTAACAAAAGGTAAATTGGAAAATTTTCATAATAATGTCACCGCCAAAACTCTTTGCTTACCTAGTAAGGATGATCCCAATTCTCATTATAATGATTTATTTAATTTAATTAAGGTAGAATTTGATAAGACATTTAAGCAAAGAACTATTCAATCAAAAGTTTTCGAAAAGAAATTCAGTGATTGGGCAACACCAGGCATCTATGTTAGCAGAAATAAGTTGTTTGAATTGTATGGTCAGAAAACAATTTCAAATGATCCCGAATTTCATGAATATGTAAGAAACTATTCAAAAATGTTCAATAAAGTATGTACTTTAGCAAAATCAAAATGTATATCTACAATAATTCATCAGTCAGATAATAAAATAAAAGCCACTTGGAATATTATAAACAAAGAGACTGGGAAAACTAAAAGTAATGACCGTAAATTCTCATTAGTATCAGACAATAAAATTATTAAGTCAGATGAGGGTGTGGCAACAATTTTTCAAGATTTCTTTTCTAAAATACCTCTTGCAACTACCAGTAATTTGAATTCATCTCCAAACATCTCTGTCTCCCTCTTGGAATCATGTGTTGAGAAGTGCAATAATACATTTAAATTTAGACATATTTATGGTGATACCATTCTTAAAACATTTAATTCAATAAATATAAAAAAGACTGAAGATCTCTGGGGCATTTCAACTCACGTAATTAAATCTATAATAACTACCATTGCTCCCCATCTTGCTTTTATTTTCAATAAGTGTGTTGATGAAGGGATATTTTCAGACTTAATGAAATATAGTAAAATTATCCCTCTTTTTAAATCTGGGGACAAAAACGATCCCGCTAACTTTAGACCCATTTCCATTTTGCCAGCACTAAGCAAAATTTTTGAAAAGATCATTTATGATCAATTATTAGCACATTTTCTTATCAACAAACTACTTCACGAGAAACAATTTGGTTTTACTCGTGGTAGATGCACAACTGATGCTGGAATTGCACTTCTCAAACACGTCTTTGAGGCATGGGAGGGTAAACAAGATGCAATTGGTATATTTTGTGATCTCTCTAAAGCATTTGATTGTGTCAGTCACAGTACTTTATTAAATAAATTGGAACATTATGGTGTATCAAAAAATGCAGTAAGCCTTATGCAATCGTATCTTTCGGCGAGAACCCAAAAAGTTGTTGTAAATAAAACAGAATCTTATGAAGCACCCATTACCATGGGCGTGCCGCAGGGATCGATATTGGGTCCATTACTTTTTCTTATATATATTAATGACCTTCCTTACTATACCAAAAACTTGTGTGAAATAGTACTGTTTGCTGATGATACTTCTTTAATTTTTAAAGTTGATAGAGGATGTGACTGCAGTGACGATGTAAACAGCACTCTTTCCAAGGTGATGCATTGGTTTACTATTAATAATCTGAAGCTTAACTCTAGTAAAACTAAATGTGTCAAATTTTCACTTCCTAATGTGAGGCAGGTTCATACCACAATAAATGTAAATGGCGAAGCAGTCGAATTGGTTGACTCAACAAAATTTTTAGGTATTACGATAGACTCGCGGTTGCAATGGGACCCTCATATCGATGCCCTGTCAAGCAGACTTAGTTCCGCTGCCTTTGCCGTTAAGAAAATAAGGCTTCTGACCGACATTGAAACAGCAAGATTGGTTTACTTTAGTTATTTTCATAGTATTATGATCTACGGTTTGTTGTTGTGGGGCTCAGCTGCTAATATTAATAACATATTCATCTTACAAAAAGGGCAGTGCGCGCTATATACAACTTACGGTCTAGAGATACCCTTCGTGACATATTTAAAGAAATTAAAATATTAACGGTTGCTTCCCAATTCATCTATGAAAATATTATGCATGTAAAGAAAAACTTAGATAGCTTTGTAAAAAATAGTAATATTCATGAATTCAATACAAGAAACAAGGGCAAACTTGCTGTTCCAAGACGCAGATTGCATAAAACCGGAAGCTCTTTTTTGTGTAGATGTATTACCTTCTATAACAAGATTCCACAAAAAGTCACAGAACTGCCCTTGGAAAAATTTAAAAATACTGTTAAATCCAATCTTATGAGTAAAGGCTATTACACTGTTGACGATTATTTGAAGGATAATAACGCATGGGCATAGCTTTTGTATTTGTTAATTATTACTCTAATGCCTCAGTATAGATTAGAAAAGTCCGTGGTTCTTTCATAGGTCTAGATAAATAGTTCTTTAAAATTCCAAGTAATTAAAAACGTTGATTTTCTCTTTTAACTATGAATTGTGAGAAGTGTCCTACCTACTTAAAAACGTACTACTGGCTTCTTGACTCGACGACTTAATATGGGTAGCTTTAGTATGTCATGCTCACTTTAAACATTTCTGCGGTGGTGTCGTGTGAGGCGGGTCGTTACGTTCCCTCAAATATGGTTGAGCGAAACGATGGCTGGTTCATGCGTCATGCTCGTGAACGGGTGCTGCCAGTGGGAGTGGGTCTGCTTCTGTCTGCTTGTATTAAGGGCGTCGTATATAAAAAATCTGTTTTATATTGTCTGTATGTATGGCACTTCTTACTCGAAACGTATATATCATAATAACTTACCTTGTTTTGATTTATTTAATTGCAATATTTTTGCTTTCTATGGTCAGTATTTGTGTATTATAAAATACATAGATGCTGACTATGGAAAGTAAAATATAAAATACATAAATATTGCCTATGAAAAGCTTCTGGATATTAGTTTTCAATTTGGTGCCTTAACATGGGTAGCCTTAGTATGTCATGCTCTCTTTAATCATTTCTGCGGTGGTGTCGCGTGAGGCGGGTCGTTACGTTCCCTCAAATATGGTTGAGCGAAGCGATGGCTGGTTCATGCGTCGTGCTCGTGAACGGGTGCTGCCAGTGGGAATGGGTCTGCTTCTGACTACCTATCTTAACGCATATAGAATTGTAAAGTTTTTTTTTTTCTCTCTTGTAACAGCCTAGACTGAATAATAACTTCAAACTTTGAATTTAGCTTGAACCCTGTAAATTGATCAAGAAAATTTGTAATTCATTAAGTAATGATCTAATTATAATTTTATTTATTTGTTAATCTTTGTTAAAGTCTGGAAACGATATACATATTTGTAAATATCGTTCCATTTGATAAAGCTGGTAAGTTTTTTGCGCCCGTTTTTCTTGTCAGCTAAAAGACGTCATAATGGGTGGTAGGGCAAAAAAATTATTTGACGATTTAAAAACGCTCATTATGTGAGCTTATTTGAATAAAGATTTTTTTCATTCATTCATTCATTCATTCATTCATTTCATTCTAATTTTAAAAATCTATTGCAATCGCTTTCGTTTGACAGATGGATGTGACACATTGCTGCATTTCTTTAGTAAGTTTTTATTTCTGCCAAAAAGAAACTTCAATGGATTACATCCTGAAAGCGATTGCGTTAGATTTTGAAGTTAGACAATATAAAGGCAGGATATGGTAAATTGGCACCCTCATATTGAACAACTTTTACTATGGGATCAACTCTGAAATCGCGAAAAATAAATCTGCTATTTCATAAATTTTCATATTTTTGTTTATATGAAACTTTTTTTTTCGCGATTTCAGAGTTGGTCCCATAGTAAAAGGTATTCAGTTTGATGATCCCTATCTACCTTATTGTGGTTTAGCCATTAATTCTGTTGTGTAGGGGTGCGTCGCCGTCTGATACTCTCTACAATTCATTTTACATTATAAAAAAAACAAAATAAAATTTATCTTGCAATAATTAAATAAAGTTCATTAGATCAAATGATTTTAGCAGCAAAGCAATATATTAATTTGTGGCTGCAGGGGGGTATTACAACCTCTTAAAACTTGCTAAGTTTATGAATTGCTATAGTTACATCTCTTTCTCGCTGTATAGCAAATAAAAGAGACGCATTGAAAGCAATTCTGAAAACTGGCAAGTTTTAAGAGGTTGTAATACGGGGGCTGTACACACTCACTTTAAGGCATAAATACTTGTCGTTGGCGGGTAAAAGAAAATAAAACCGGTCAAGAGCGAGTCGGACTCGCGCACCGAGGGTATCGTACCATCATTTGCACCATCAAACCACACTGCAGAGTAGAATAATAAAATTAGTATTGCAGTTTTAGGTCAGCGCAATTTCTTGACCGATAATGGAACTAATGTTAACTTTTTTAGAAATTTGATCATTTCTAAAAAAAGTGTGCTATATTGAGACATTGTTTTATTTTCCCTATAATTTTTATACAAACTGCTATCACATAAAATTATTTCAGATTTTTCTCTTTACAAACTTCGGAGATAAGGGGGGGGAACGGTATTTTTTTTACATTTTTCATCATAAGTCGAAAACTATGCGGCCTAAAACAAAAAGAAAAAAAAACCGGACAAGTGCGAGTCGGGCTCGCCCACCGAGGGTTCCGTACAGACCTACATCTATACATAAAATAAAGCTATAGAAAAGTTGTGTCGGTACAAAGGAAATATTTTGAAAAAAAGTGGTTGGTAGTTATTAGTTTTTTATATGAAAACTGTACTACGGAGAGTTCAAGCTTTATCCCAGGTTCTACCTACCGGAATTATGTGAAAAATTGCTTAGTTTATAAGTTGGACTCCAAGCTACCAAACTGTAAAAAAATACCATCAAAATCCGTTCATCAGACTGCTATATATAGATAACCATTTGAAATCCATTGTCGCCACGTAGAAAATAACCCTTCCAGGGATTACGACAAAGAATTGACCACGGGCGAAGTTTGAAATGGAATAGCACATTACTGCAGCGGCACTCAAGACAGGCATTGAAGAACATACGTTAGTCCATCAAATGCCTAGTTGCGGCCAAGGCTTGTGTAGTACTTTTAAACTTTTAACTTTTTAGTTTGAAAAGTTTTAAGCTTTTTATTTTAATTTTAAATTACTTACAGTAATTGAAAAAAGAAAATGGAAAGTGGAATGTGCACATAAAGGCCTTTCATTTGATACACATATTGAAAAAAAAAACCGGTTTTTTTCATTTATTTCCAGTTTTTCATTTTTTTTTCCAGTTTTTTGGAAAGTGCTCATCAAGGCCTTTCATTTGATACCCATATTGCAAAAAAAAAATTTCTTTTTTTTTTTTTTTTTTTTTTTTTTTTCAGTTTTTTTGGAATGTGTTCATCAAGGTCTTTCTTTTGATACCCATATTGCAAAAAAAAATTACCTTTCTTTTAAATTTTTATTTTAGTTTTTTGGAATATGCTTCTTGATGAGCATATTCCAAAAAACTTTTCAAAAAACTTTCATTTGATACCCATAGGTATTGAAAAAAAAATTTTTTTTCGTTTTTATTTTTTTTTATCTTTTTGGAATGCGCTCATCAAGACCTTTCATTTGATACCCATATTGCACCAAAACAGTTTTTTTTCGTTTTTTTTTTTCAATTTTTTGGAATGTGCTCATCAAGGCCTTTCACGTGATACCAGTATACCGAATATTAAAAAAAATATTTTGGAATGTGCTCGCTCATCAAGGCGACATTTGATACCTATATTTGTGTTTCATTGAAAAGTTCGCTCCATTTCTGAATTACACGTGTGTAATGAGTTTTAATAGAAACATTGCTGGACAGACGCCGGCAATTTTGTATGAAAATCCATTATAACACGTTAGTAATGGATTCTCATACAAATATTGACGGCGCGGTTTAGGTCTGTCCGTAAACTCTGATTTAGCACGAAGAAGGTTGTCAAAATAATGTTCGAATTTCCAAGCATTTTTGAGAAAAAATAAAATAATTACAAAACCTGTATAAAATACAAGTACTGTTGATTGTCAACAGATGGCGCTGTATATCGATAGTACACTGTATAATGTTCTGTGAAATGGTTTTATCTATCGCAATGTTATTAGAGAAAATGGGTGTATTCCAACAGGACCCTTTGGTTGTGTGAAGCCGAGACTTTTATTGTAGTGGTGGCTACCTCGGCTGACCTTACCGAGTAAACTGTCTTGATTATACTTGGTGCCAAATGCTCCAAGCAACATTGGAATGCGATGCACCCGCATTTTAATGTAAACTGAAACAATCTACCACTGAACTATTCAACACTTGACACTGGCAAAAATTACTTCCAAGAAGAAAGTAGATTGCCAAAACAAAAATAAGAAGAAGAAGACCCCCTGTCATACAGCGGGACACACCGCCATGTTGCGAAAATATTTAGAGCCAAATTTATTACTTTTTAATTTTATTTTTAAAAGTAATTAACTATAAAAATATTTGAAAGGATCTGAATAATTAATAATAATAAATATTGATATTTTTAAAAGAATTAGTGGCGCGATTAATCCAAAAGTAATTAGAAGTTAAACTATGACCGACCGCGCAAGCCGCAATGCCGCGCATACCGTTGTTTCACCAAGATGATTAATAATTACGTATTTTAATGACCATATTTTATTATGATTTAATTACAAATATACAGTTTTCAGATTTATTCCTGTAAGTGTAGTATAAGACGCTATTACCTGCCAAATTTCATAGTTCTAGGTCAACGGTAAGTACCCTATGAATTTTGATTCCTTTGAGAGTATCGAAAATGCGTTTTTTGCGCCCTAAACGGCAGTATCTTTTTTTTACGTTAATTTAGAAGTTTGATTTTTTTACAGCTTCAAGGGCCCGTAGACCTTAGTATATGGTTTAAATTTCAATTCGATACCTCCACGCGTTTCCGAGATAAAGGGTCTTGACAGACAGACGGACGGACGGACAGACAGACAGACGGACAACAAAGTGATCCTATAAGGGTTCCGTTTTTTCCTTTTGAGGTACGGAACCCTAAAAATGACTAAAAATGTGCAAACGGCGTTCTTTCATATGATATCCCATATGCCCTAGTAGCCCCACTTCAAATTTTTTAAGACCCCTTTTCAGTCCCTGTTGTAAAAAATATATTTATTTTTTTATTTATTTCTAATTTGCAAAATAGTTGGACCAATGTCATCTTAAACTATTCCAAATTTCAAGTTGATACCATTAGTAGTTCTCGAGATATCCAGCTGTGACAGACACACAGACAGACAGACTGAGTCACACCATAAGGGTTCCTTTTTTACCATTTTGGTACGGAACCCTATAAAGAGGTACCTATCTAGCATTCAAATATTTACCATCGAAACATCGGATATTCGGCCGACTTGCTAACGAAGCCGTCTCTGTGCTGAGAGACCGATCATTCAGGCGCCCGAGTAGCGCTTTTCCGACTGGTATCTTTATGACTGAGCACCGGCGCCCGCTGAAGGCAGTAAAAGCTGTTTGCCTACCTGCAATAAATTAACACAACACCGGCAATCTTCGTTTCGGTACGACTTTTTTCTTTTTTATGACGTATTTTAGGAGTAAGCTGTCGCCAACGCCCCGCGGACAGCCAGCCATTTTCAGAAGAACCAGAACGCAGAGCATTATTGGTTTCGTTAAAACGTAAGAGAAGTAGGTATTTGATGTCCGCAGTCTATGGTCAGTGAACTTGACTGCAAAATAAATGCAACTTTTAATATTAAGTTTGTATACCCATCGTACAAGTTCCGGCTTAGATAATTGTTAAGAGATGTTAGGGAATGAAGTAATTCCAGCATACTTAGGATACATCCTGCTTACCGCAGGTGCATGCAGGTGTACTAGCAATGCAAATATCTCTTAAACATTTAGATTACTTAACTTTAATGCTACGGTTCTACCTGCGTTAACGTTAACGTTAATGGCAATGTCCAACTACACGTTAGCTAAGGCATTATATATGTATTTTTAGAACTGTCGTTTGTAAATTAACACATTAAAGTCTTGGCCTAATCTGCGTAACGCCTAGAGTTAAGACGCAGGTGGAGCAGCAGCATAAGGGATAACTTTGGCCAATCAAAGTTCTAACTTTGATTTAACTCTAGTAAAAGAATTTATTTATGTAGTAACCATTTTAGTAAGGTAAGTGTTTTGTTTGGATCATGCTCCTAAGTCACCCAGTTATACTGATTAGATTCTAAGTATCGGTATGATTACATCAATTTCTTAGAGACCCGCAAAACAAACGAGAGGTCTTCTTGCGTATGTAAACGATAAGTGTGGCGTATTCAGCACACGTACTGCTTGAGCGCCCGGTCACGTCCGAGCCCCGAAAGGGGTGATGCCGCGAATTCACCCAGTTTTTGTTATGACCGTCATCACTTCATTGACATTCAACCCATCTTCGGAAGATGTACTAGATTATCTTGAAGTCTTAATATACAATACAATACAATACAGCTTCAGTGTTACTTGATATTGATTTACCATGAATATTGGAGTCTCCTTCTCTGGAAATATCTATGTTAATGACCACCTGATAACATACAAAGGTTTGTTGGGCAAAGGAAGGCTAAGGATAAAAACTCCAATACGTCTCCAAACATTGCAAAATATTGGCACGAAAACCGGATTCTTCATCTATAATTTTATAATGTTATGTTACGTTGTACGGGAATTAAATAATTCAGTAAAGCATATATCAACAATTATTGTTGTCACTCACACAGTAAGCGGGTGTAATCGTTTTTGTGCATATAGGTACTAAAAAGCCTTTTTCTATCGACAATCGCTTGTAAAATCGAATCGCCACCTCATCCATCCATCGGCGAACAATAAATTTCTGTACAAACGTACCTAATACCTAAATTATTTGCAATTTGAACATAATTAACTCTTCTTGTGATGTTATTTAGATTAAGACAGCATTAGGTTTACGTAACTTAAGTATAGTGCCAAAGAATTGTAAAGAATGAAACAAAAATGATTTTTCAAGTATAATATAAAAATATAATAGAATCTAAATTATTTGTGTGCGGAAAAACGAGCAAGAAACAAGAAGGCGATATAGTATTTTAAACAAGAAAACTTCATCAAAATTTAAAATGAGAATAGCCTGTAAATGTGCCAAATATTTTTTATTTCGTTACAAATAATGGTTTCTGAAGATAATTAATTATATTAGGTAAGTACTAATAATATATCAAGAGGACATAAGCTGGTAAGAACTATAATTCTTTTTCTTTCGGGAGCTTCGCCACAATAAATTAGAGCGGTGAGGTTGGATATCATAATTAATTGCTGGCAACATTTCTTTGGTAGCTGATGGATGAATGTGGTGTGGCCAGTTTGAGTCGATCGACACTGTTGGATATAAATAGTTATGTAGGTTCATTATAATTATTATGTATTATACAAAAACTGATAGTGGAAATATTTATATAAATATAAATGAATCGCCGAAATGTATGTACTCAATCACATAACTTTAGAATGACTGAACTAAATTTGATAATTCTTTTTTGATGTGTTTGTTAATAATAGGACAAGGTTTATTTAAAAGAAAAGTTTCAAAAAAAATATACGGAAAGACGTAAAAAAACAATTTTTCTCTTTTTCGTCATAGAAATTCTAAGAAAATGAATCGCCGAAATGTATATAATTAAGCATATAACTTTAAAACGACTGTTGTGTTTGTTACTATCAGGACATTAGGTTTGTTTAATTAAAAAAAACATGTTTAAAATTTTCAAAAAAATGTAAGGAAAGAGGTGAAAATCGAACCTTTCTCTTTTCCGTCATTTTAAATAGCAATATAAATAATAGCAGACGCAACGCGTGCGGAGCCGGGGCGGGCCAGCTAGATACCATAAAAACGAACATACAAACGAGAAAGCAACCTAATAAAAACGTGTTAAAAAATGATTTTGTCATAATAGTTATATTATAACGAAGCTTCCGCTTTAATGTTTCGCAATCCATGGATATCTATCTAATAAATACCTTTCAGACTAGCAAGTTCTTCCTGCAACTTCTTGAGCAAGTAAGTACCGCTGTTGTTAGCTGCATTTTCAGAATTTAACTTTGCACACCTGTTCACACAGTGATAACAGCTCACGGAAGTCAACTTCTGCAAGTTTTATTGCTAGTCTAAGTGACCAATCTAGCTATTTCTAGAACCTGAGCTAACTTTTTCCAAACCTTTCTAGAACCGAAAGTCGCATTACTAATTTCCCAGCAAAAATGTAAACAAAGGTGTTGCCAGAACAAAACAACACAAAAAGAAATAGTATATTGCTAAGGTAAGAAATAAACACACATGTTTTTTCATCACAAACCTACTAAAAATAGATTAGATAAATATTCTGAATCATGAGTTTTGCGGCAAAAACAGTAATATAATTTAATATTTCATAATAACAGTTTAATAGTAGAAAACATTTTTATGATGCTGTGCACACATCAACTGCAAACCGTACACATCAACCTTTGGTCATTTTTTAAATTTCATAAAAATTAGTATTACGAGTAGTAGCTGTAGTAGTAACATTTGTCTTTTGGTATTGGGGGTTGGGGGGGAACAGGCGAAGACGCTACGCGTATTTTTGAAAGTTTACATACAGTAAATATCTAAGTTAAGTTTTCTTATCAGTTGGTTTCAAGAACTTTTAACATTAAAAATTATGTAGGTTATAAAAATAAAATTACCATCCTACTTTAAAATTACCCTGGATGACATTATATTTATTTATTATGACTCAAAATATAATAAATAAATTGAAAAGTTGTAAAAGTGACCAAAGGTTTTCAATATCTGAAAATGTCACTATCAGGGTCAGTTTGTCAATTTGACAGTGACGTTTCTTTGTTTACATTTTTGCTGGGAAATTAGTAATGCGACTTTAAAATGTTGCTATTTGGGTAGCCTGACCTATTTGAAAACGTTTTTATTAGGTTGCTTTCTCGTTTGTTTTTGGGAAATAATTTCCAGCGTTTTTATCATGATTTATTACGATAATCTTAAAAATATTTTGCGTATATAATACCTAAACTCAATTAGAAATGGATAAATTCAGGTTCTGTTCAGATCAGTACCTCTGTCAAATATATTAGTAGTACATTGCGATCCCGATGGATGTCGTAATACTCTGTAAGTTAATAACGGTCTAGACTGAATAAATAATTTTAATTTTACTAACGACTTTATTTTTGACGAAATTAGACGTGTTCTTGTAAGTTGGATGCGTCGCTTTTTTATTTATATGTGTAGGTATTAAAATAATAGAGTCTAAATAATGTGAACATGAGTAGTAGACTCGGCTGCATACCCTGAACTGAGTTTGTACCCCAAAAAGCCCAAATCAATAATTTGTGACCGATTAGACTCCGAAATTATTGACCGAGCGAAGAGTCTCTGCTTCAGCTTGGGCAAAAATTCTTTCGTATGTCCGGCTGTTTGTTCTCCTCTACAGGTCGCATTTCTCAACCGATTCTCGTGAAATTTTGTGAGCAGGTTCGAAAATTTTTTTTTGTCGAGCCAGTTTTTTTATTTTTTTTTAAATGGCGGAGATATGTAAAAAAACATATTTGAGCTCGCCTTTCCAGCTGTCTGTTTTCCTTTACAGGCTTCGATCAGATCGCATTTTTCAACCAATGCCCATGAAATTTTGTGAGCAGGTTCGATAATTATCAAGATTTTTTTAGTCGAGTCGAAAGTTAGTCGAAGTTAGTCGAAAATTTTCAAAATAAGAAGCGCAATGTAGCTGCGAATATACCTACCAAATAATATACCAAACAGCATGTACCTATACTATGTGCTTTAAAAACCTCGTGCGCAGTGTGGGAAAAAGGGGTGGCGACAACTTTTAGATTATTTTTTAAACAACATACAATTAGGCTCACGGAGCTAGTAGTTATTTTAGAGACAATATCAAAGCTAAACTTTAATTACAACCATGACGTTTTAGCCTGGCCGCACACAGGCCTTTTCCGCGCGCGGATTCCGTAGGTATTCGTTTTTGGCGTTTGGAGACTCGAATGCATCAAATCAGTATAAAATACACTAACTGTTCACACATGTTTGATTCTTTTAACTTTTGTTTCTTTAAAATATCTTTCAAAAAGTAGATCTTTAGTAAATTTCGTTTTCTGTTCAGTAAAATTTAGTAGATTTTCGTAGTGTTGCCGTTTTAGCGATACTAGATTTTAGTGTTATTCTCTAGTGCTTGCTAGGTATATAAGGCAAACTAAGCGCTAAAAATATCTATCGGAATTTGGCGGTTAACTGTAATGTATAACTTCAGTGACCAAGCAGCAACAGCAACGTCAGTATCAAGCAATTCATACCCCTCCCGTCGTTCATATATTCCCATGCCGGGATATAGAACTCCATCTCCATCAAAAACTTTCAGCCAATTTTCTCTACAAAATACTACTGCACGATAGGTCCAACATAATTGGCTGACCATAATGGTGTGTCCCCACTTAGGTTCGCGAACCTCCGCGCTCCGCGAACCTGCACCGAAAATATCGTTTATCCTCTGCTGGAACAGGGCGCCGAGGTGTGTACGTGAGGGAACTCGTATGAGAAGCTGGTTCGCACAGGCACACACTGTAGCCAAAGTAAAAATATTTGTTTTTGCTATGGATCACTGTTCTAGGTTCGCGGAGCGCGGAGGTTCGCGAACCTAAGTGGGTACCCACCATAACACGGTAGCTATTTGTCTTCAGGAATCAGTTAAGCCAAAACAATGTAATTTGAATGAGGGTGTTTTGGCATGACAAACTATAAATAAAATTTTAATTACAGTGTTTTGTATAATATACTGATATCTCCTTATATATGATAATAAACTAAATAAATATTGGCATAGTGTTTTGGATTTTTACGGCAGAGATAATAATTTGAAAATACGGCCCCTGCTCTCATTTTATTTTTACCCAAACCAAAATGATACACTTTATTATTATGGGGAGAAGATTAAAATAGCTGATGCCAACCAAACTGAACATGTAGGCAATCTCCTTAATTCGTTATATATAAAAAGTTGATTATTTTTCCCCTCCTCAATAATTAAAATTTTCCCCAAAATTGCGCAAGAAACCTTCAATCGGACAGCCCTGTTAAAGTCAAAATAAAACGCGTGCGTTAGATGGCGCTAGGCTCGACGCGGAAAACGAATGTGGAATCCGTCGTCGGAAAACGCCTGTGTGCGGCCAGGCTTAGAATTTATCTTTGTTGTTTCTACAATAATAATAAAAGGATTCGGAGTCTAATCGGTCACAAATTTCTCAACCGTATCCAATGTTACCACTTTGAGATTAAACCCCACGGTGGTTGTAATTACGTCCAACCAAATGTTTTTCAGCTTAATTCCTTTTTTCATGGTTGTCCATTCAAATATCTCTATAGCTTAGCTACAGAAGGCAGGAGTATAATTGATTTTTTTGGGTATAACTATATGGGCGCCGTAAGGCGGTATATACGAACCAGTTATAAATTTTACGATTTCTGAAACTACCAAGAAGTCGTCGCTCAGCGTAATGTTTATTTGAATAACATTTCTCTTCCGTGGCCGTTTACGAGGGCAACCTTAGTAATATATTTTCATTAGGTATGTTCCATTTATTCGTGGCTTGCCGATATTGACTCTTTATATGCTTACCTTCAGATGTTAACAGCGAATTTGGGGTCCGCCCCAAACGTACCTTATTAAATTTACATAATATTATTATTATGGTTCTTTTACGTGTATGTCCCTTATCAAGATTGTTTGATGTGGACTTTGCGGTCGTTAAACTTAAAGAAGATATTATGTTGAATCATACAAAATGTTTCGTTTATAGTAAGTTCGTAATAAAGTAGGTGTGAGCGCTTTAAAAAGAAGATCTTGATAAGAGTTTATTTACTATATATAGGATTGTATGTATTATTTTTCGAGGAATAAAGTAAAAAGTGAAAATGCTACAAAGAGACTTTTCGACTTATAAAATAATATAAAATATCCGAGAAAAAATAAATAATCCGGTCAAAGCAATCTTTCGCGAGTGTGTATCTATTAAACATTCTTTTTCATTTTTTCATCGGAGATTGTGGGAGGTCAAATAAAAAAAATGGGCGGGAATATTTTCAGTACCGGAGCTGCTTTTTCTTAATGATGCTGATAGATGAAGAAGAATATTATTCAGTGGAATGATGAGGATCCATGAGCGTAGACAAATGCCGTGCATTACTTGCCGGAAGATAAGGGAGCCTCTTTCGACGTTTACATCAGATTATACAGGAAGATGTATGGACTCCATTGTCACAGGGTAAAAGCCTTCAGTATAACCAATGCAGAGGAAACGAACTTCAAAATATGATTAGAAAAAATCACCCTACTGCGATGTCTGCGATGTCAAGGAGAATTTTGTATACCTACGTTGTAATCCCGTAGCTTCGTAGCGGTTTGCACGATTGTAGCATTACTCGCTACGAGATTGTGTAGCAAATAATTTAAGTCGTGTATTAAGCGGAGGTTTTATAAGTGTGGATTCTTGTTTTATAAATTATTTTAAGTCGAGTTTTTACTTGTTACTCCTTTGATAATAATAGATGATGACCACAGCCTTTGTTTGTACCTTATCCATCTACTTGATTAATAACAATAAGAAATTATTCTTTAATGAACACAAAAACACTAACAAAGAATAGTAACAATGAAGATAGTATGCAACAGGTGGACATTGCTATACATGAATTTCTTCCAAGCGTGTTTCGTTTGTTTCCACCTTGTGATTTCACGCGCACTGAGGGTGCCGTACCATCATAGGTGGAACCAAATGATGTGATGATTCTGAATCAGGTGATAGTATTGCTAAAACTGTTCAACATTCTGCTAGGAACATACTTAGGTCGAAAAACGTACCTACTACCTACCTGGTACTGCTACTACTGCTGCTACCTACGTTCCTGGGTATTTTCAAATACAAATAAAACTTCACATTTTTCATGTGTTTCGCTCATTTAAATATACACACCGTTAAATTTAAATCGTGTAAAACTTATACCTTTAAATGAGTGTTCCACTAATGAAAATAAAGATATTTTTGCTAAAGAGATATGGGTCTTCCCTAAGTAACCAAAGTAGGGCTATATTTAGATCACATGACACATCTGACATCTGTTAGTCCTTATATAGTGTTATTTGTCAAACTAAATCGTAAATTTGTTTTATTTTGTGATTTTTACAACAATAATTATTTACTTATTATTAACCAAAAAAAGTGTCTTTAATAAAATAAATATTGTGTGCCCACCGTTAGAAGGTTACGTTGTAAAATTTTGATGAAGTGTCAAATGTGATCTATTAAATTGACCCTACTTTAGACAGCTAAAACATTGTATTAGTCATTAAGATCAAGTATTAGTATAAAAAGTATCTCACATGGTTATAGAAATACTTTAGAAAAATCGCGCAGACATCTTAACAGTGATAAAAACTTATTTTTAATGTAAAATAGAAAAGGAACCCCCCCTTTCCTTTCCATAGTAAGTCGGTCAGCTGACCGATACATTTTGAATGGGTGTATGAATTCTTTTTAGTATTTCGATCTGTTTCACGGAGAAAGTGCAAAACTATCACTTGTTTCAGTATAATCACAATTATTTGGTACCATCTTGTTCCAACATAAATAAATAAATACACTGCGGTATAGAACTGCACTATCACAATAGAATAATTTCAGATTTTCCCTATGCAAACTTCGGAGATAAAGGGAGGGGGAACGGTTTATTTTTATATTTTTCAATAAAACTTTGCAGCCTAAAAAAATGAAAAAATATTTGAGAATGTGCAAACAGCAGTGCTTTTACAAATATGATACACAAAATGCTTTAGCTAGGTAGCTCCACTTCAATTTTTTAAGACCCCCTTTTAGTCCTTGTTGCAAAAAAATATGTACCTATTTTTATTTCTTTCTTATTTGCAAAATATTAGGGCAAACGTCATATAAACTATTCCTTTTAAGTTGATAGCATTCGTTAGTAGTTTTTGAGATATCCTGCTGTGACAGATAGATAAACAAATAGACAGACTGAGTCGCACCATAAGGTTCCTTTCTACCATTTTGATTGAATAAAAAATAAAACATACATGCAACCGAATTTTGAATGTTGAAAAGCGCTGTAGTAAATAGCAAATATAATTTGCCTACCATCCTTTCCTACGAATAGTAGGGGCTTATTTTATTTCCATTCAAATCTGTAGCGTCCTGAGGGCCTAGTACGAGTTGGTTTTTTGCTCTCACTTCACTTTGCGAATAGTTAACTATCGTTTCCTCTCTTTCACTCGTTCACTCACTCGCATAATTTCCTCTCTTTCACTCGATACTATTCGCAAAGTGAGGTGAGAAACACAACTCGTACTTGGCACTTTGTACTGTATGAGTGAAGTTAAAAGCGCAGCCATAACAGCTGCTCTTATTTGTAGAAACGCGGCTAAGAGTGCCACTTGCCTCTATCACGTTTCACTCAGAATTCCAGCATTTTGCATAATATGCCGAATTTGTAATTTAATTTTGCTGTGCAACCAGTTCATTAATAAATAAAATAGGTGATCGTTGGTTCTCATTTGTTTGTTGATGAGGTAATTTTTATTCTTATTTTACATTATTGATTTACCAAAGCTTGTAAACAATGTTGTTTAAAAAAAAACTTTTTCGTAATATAAAATTAAACCAAATAACAAACACTTACAGGTAAATACTGCATTCAAATATAATTAATCAAGCGAGCGCGAAGCGTCTCCGTTTTAGACCAAGCAAGCGGCCAAGAGGCTCATTTTTAATCTATCGCATATTGCGACCAGACCACATTGGCAAGATAGCCATTAGCTTGGTGTTATCAAATATCATCTTCTAGTTTGCGAAGTAGAAAGCTTCTAGCAGATATGCCACCCTGAACATATGGCCTCCCATACAATGATCTCCAATCGCAAAAAATAAATCGATCGCATATTGATATAAATGGTGAACAGGGTCGTAGGTGGCATCATTACAAACATGTTAGACATCGGCTTGGTTAGTTTTTAGAAAGCATGCGCGCGGCCAGGGTAGAAACATTGCGCCTTTTTTTCAAAAAAATAAACGACTATATATTGGCATGTAATTACATTCAGGGGGTAGGGTAGGTCCCAGGCGTATATAAAACCATAGTCTTGCGTCGCTTTCAGGAAGCGTCTAGGAGGTCAGGGCAGGTAAGCACATTTCACATATACGCTTTTGTGAGCTTTGTGCTCACAAAAAGCGTATATGTTACACCTTATTCGTTTGATATGAAAACACAAAAAATTGTTAAGGTAATGATGCCACCTACGACTCTGTTCACTATTTATATCAATCTGCGATCGATTTATTTTTCGCGATCGGAGACCATGTTCAGAGTGGCATATCTCCCAGAAGCTTTTTACTTCGCAAACCAAACGATGATATAAATTAACAGCAAACTAATGGCTATCTTGTCAATGTGGTCTGGTCCCAATATGCGATAGATAGAAAATGAGCCTCTTGGCCGGCGGTCTATTTCAGCTTGGGCAAAAATACAGGTTGTATTTCTCAACCGATTCTCGTGAAATTTTGTGATGAGGTTCAATAATTATATTAAAGATTTTTTTTAGATTCAGTATTTCCGAAATTTAAAAAAAAGCATATTTCAACCATTTCGAAATATGTTCAAAAAATGTCACAAACGTTTGCATTTGGGTTAGACCTTGGTCTACAGCTCACAGAGCCACTAGTAAATAAATACCTACTGCATGTAATGTACCGTAGCACCGCTAGAATGGACAAACAAATTGGCAAAAAGAATAAGAGCTTGTGCACTAACTAATAGTTTCATGTTCCAAACTGAACCAGGTTATTTTATGGCTCACTTATATTATGAAGAACTAAAACAACGATGGTTGTTCAAACAACCAAGTCCCGATACAAAATGAGATAAGTTCTACATTGCCCTCTTCAGGAATTGAAACTGGGTCCTCAGAGATCACTACACCTGATTTAGTGTAAAGCACACGATCACAGATGATAGGAAGTCTAAGGACGTTACCACATTATTTAGATTACAAAATATAAAGTCTTTGTTCAATCAAACAGAGGCTTCGGTGGGCTGTAATGGTAAATACTTAATTTTGCTGCGCTATGGAGTTGCTGCGATACTGAATATGGTCGGTTTGGATCTGGTTTGGCTCGGGACTGCCTTTTATATACAGCCCCCTTACTCAAATGGCCATTTTTTTATTCGTTCGCTAACTTAAAGCTTAAAAATAAGCATTTAAACTATCAAGGCAGACGTCGCATGTTTATGTAAATCACAGACATTGTTGTATTGTATGGAATTGACAAGCCTACGACACGTTATTTTGGTGTTTATGGCTTACTTTTTAATGATCAAACGAACTTACCCTAAGTGAAGTTCGATCCTAATTATCCCGTCTTCGTCGAATAGATTTAATTTGTTACAAATGTAGTAGCTCTGCTACTCGCTCGCACTCACTTGCACGTATTCAGCGCCAGGGAGAGAAAGAGAAAGCAATAGCCACCCCCTCTCTGCCCCTGACCATCGCTGCCCGCCGCCGCGTTAACCTCATTCAGTTTGGAGTAGTAAGTAAATACATTGATATCCCCATCTATTATAGGGATACGGTTGTTGAATAAACAATTAGCAAGCAAGGGAGGTTTGGGACTTTAAATCTCTTTGATGAAGACGGGATAATTAGGATCGAACTTCACTTAGAGTAAGTTCGTTTGATCATTAAATTATCCCGTCTTCGTCTCCGAGATTTAATTTGTTACAATGTAGGATGTTCAGAGAAGATATCAATGTTATTAGAGGATCCCTTTTTATTTATTTATTTATTTATTTATTTTCGGACGACCAACAGCTATATTAAACAGATAAAATAACTTACATAGCATCAGAAAGCCAATTATAGGTCATCACAAATAGTAACGAACTATACAAAACAAGCACCATCTTATTACTAAATATTAATTAAGTACTAAATCTTAATTACCTACCTAGCAGTGGCGAAGGGTCCAAACAACCCGATTCCCATCGGCTTACCTTTCGGGAATCTCACCCCACTGATCCACTATGCAAATCACAACATTTTTCATCATTTTTGTAGAGCGGCTTACCTTTGCCATAATTTCACCCCTCGCCACTGCTACCTAGTGAATACTTAACCAGTACAATTATGCCCCACTAAAAAATTCCTTACTTAGAATTTGCTTAATCGAAGCCTCACTCGTTGCAAACAGATCCAAGCCCGCCCGTCGCGATGCCAAATTAAAACTATTACACGCACGCCATAAATATGCATTCTGTCGGTAATTTGTGGATGCAGGGGGGACGCGTAGCAGCTGATTAAATCTGAGTGGCTTATTGGGTGCTCGCAGTGTCAATTTGGAAAGAAGTTCCGGACAGTTGATAGCACCTGACGCAATTTTAGAAAGAAAAACTAGGTCAGCAATCTCGCGACGTTTTTCTAATGGAAGAAAGTGATACTTCTTGCAGAGATCGAGATAGCGACTCGAGTCATATCGATCTTTAATGCGAAAACATAGATATTTAAGGAATCTCTTCTGGATGTTTTCAATACGAGATATGTATATATTATATCTGGGGTTCCAGATCTGCGACGCAAACTCCAGATGACTACGGACCAACGAACAATATAGTATTTTTAGGGTCTTAGCTTGAGTAAAGTCCGAAGAAATACGTTTCAGAAATCCAAGAGCCCTAGAAGCTTTAGACACTATGTTGTCGATGTGAGTGTCAAACAGAAGCTTACTGTCATGAGACACACCTAGGTCTCGCACTATGGTTTCTCGAGCCAGTGTCATACCTTTTAACGTGTAATCAAAGTGCACTAAGTTAATTTTTCGACTGTAAGTGACGACGCTACACTTCGCTGGGTTGAGATCTAAACAATTCTCAGCACAGTAGTTGTCTAGCCTAATTAAGTCATCTTGAAGTGAGATAGCATCTCCCATTGAAGAGATAGGAGAAATTATCTTCATGTCGTCTGCAAAACATAGGAGCTGAGAAGCTCTAAAGCACTTATCGATATCGTTAACAAAAACTGCAAAAAGAAGCGGTCCTAGGAGCGATCCCTGTGGAACGCCACTAGGGATCGTAAGCCAACCCGAAATATAATTTTTGATCACTACTGCTTGGCTACGATTATTTATATATGATGCTAACCAACGTAATAAATCCCCACTAACGCCAATATTCGCTAGTTTTAGTAATAGGAGATCTGACCGTATCCGGTCGAATGCCTTGCTGTAGTCGGTGTAAACTACATCCACCTGCTGACCACTATCCATCGCCAAGGTAAGAGTTTCATTTAGTAAAACCAGATTAGACACCACTGAACGGCCCCTTAAGAATCCGTGTTGGGAATCGCTAAAAGAATGCTGCAACGCCGAGTACAGTTGGTCATAAACGATTTTTTCTAACACTTTGGAAACAATACAGAGTTTAGAGATTGGACGGTAGTTAGCAATGTCCAACCTGGATCCCTTTTTGTGGACTGGTGTTATAAAGGCACGCTTCCATATACTGGGGACCGAGCACTCAGATAATGACTTTTTAAAGAGGATCGTAATGGGAATCGCTATGGTCTTTGCACAGTTTTTGAGGAAGAGAGCCGGTAGAAAGTCTGGTCCAGCTGATTTGGTCGGATCTAATTTCAAGAGTAGCTTAGTTACTTCTTCAACGTTTATTATGATTTTTGTGATGTTTGCAGCAGTTGAAGCGGGGGTAACACTATCAAGTTTTCCGGAGGGAGTGCGAGTGTCCAAAAAGTTGGAGTGAAAGTAATCAGAGAACGCCTCACATATTGCATCACCGGTGTTGTAAACAGAATTACCAAGCTTCAGACTACTAGGTATGTCGTTAGTTTTTGATTTCGACTTTACGAATGACCAGAACATTTTAGGGTTATCCTTAAGAGAATTTTCTATAGAATTTGTATAGTTCCGGTAACATGACTCCTCTAATACTTTGCAACGTTCCCTAAGTCGTTTGAAAGCGTTTTCATTAGCGCGGTTACCGTACGTTTTATATTTCATCAAATATTTGTACTTTTCTCTGATAAGTTTTTTTCAGCGCAGCAGAGTACCACATGGGATAATGATTAGTTGTTATTTTCTTACTGGGAATGAACTTTTCGCGTAACGTTAAATACACACTATAAAAATACTCAGCTGCTGCATCTGTGGATTTAGATGATAACTCCCTTGTTTGTTTATATAAATAGACAAGGGTTAAGTGAACACACATAAAATTATTTTTAAGGATTAGTTAAATAAAATGAAAAAGAGTCAGTGCTCCTTCAACCGCAACACAATAAAAATTGTTTTATTTTTATGTAAGTTCTGCGAAATTGGAGTCCGATGCCTGGAAACTCGCAAATATTGTCGATTGTTCAGTCCAAACAGCAGATTGCGAATAGTATCCACAGAGACTCCGGCACACAGACTAGTAAATGAACAAATTTTTCGTCACGAATGGCAGCAACTTTGCCGCCGATGTGACCACATGATGAACAGGTAATGAGATAACGATATAACTTTACTCCATTATAAATTTTATCAGTCGGCCGAATGTTTGTGACGAGGCAGCATTGATATTTTTTTGTGGTTTGTATTAGTTCATAAAGGTGATAATATTTAAAATATTTATATAAATAAACCTAAATAATTTTATTACAGAAATAAAAACTCAAAAAAATGGAAAGTTCAACAAGTTGAAACTTACAAAAGATGTTTAATCACATCTGTCATTTAAATTTTAAGTAATAAATTATTTCATCAAATCTTTCTGTGTTACCGCAGATAATATAATACTTATTGAATTAAATACATAATCTGTGTTCGTTCACTTGTAGCCAAGGCTAACAAGGTGAACAACGTTTGCTTAATTGTTCAAAATATAAGTTATTTGAGAGTAAGGGAACGTACCCATACTACGTGACCCATTTTTTTTACAATTTTTGACCCCCCTCCCCCCCTTGGTGACCACCCGTAGTATATGACAAGACCCCCCTCCCCCCTGGTTTTCACGTAGTATTTCATAGATAATGGTTTTACCTCATTTTTAACAGAAATCTAAAATAAATTTGCTCATTTTTGTCTTTTTATTAGTAAGGCGCTTGCCACGGAATACCAAGTGTGTGTACTATAATTTTACATACAATTACAAGTGAAAAAAATGTATCAAGAAGGAAAAAAATTTTCGCTGCGTGCCATATTTGAATACAGCTTGAAAAAAAGAACCAACTTTCATTGAGAATATTGACTACGTGACAAAACATAGGCCCCCCTCCCCCCCCCGTGACCAAGCGTGGTATTTTAAAGACCCCCCTCCCCTCCCTTAACGGGTCACGTAGTATGGGTACGCTCCCTAAGTTCAACAGGTAATCCAACATATCTATAAAAAAAAAAATCTTTTTAAGTTATTTATTTTAAAAATTAGGAGATAGCTGAGAAATGGTTGTTTAGTGGGATTCGTTTAGAAAACAGCTTAGACGAAGGAAAACAGTTATTAAGAAAACCTATTAAATCATTAATTTCTTTAAAATAAAATATTATTTCTTGGCAATATTTCTAATAGAAATATAGATTTGCTTGCAATATTATTCAAATACTGAGACAAGGTATCAATAATACAAACTGCTGTAATTTCTTTAACAGCAAATTGATTAAGGTTTCAACGAGGGAGTGGAGTTGCCTGCCACAAGTATATTATTATGCTTACTAGGTAGCTTCAATAATATAAGTGTATTTAAAGTATTGTGTAACTGCAGAAAACAATAAATATTTTTATATATTTTTTTAATTTCATTAAAAAACCATGGCCGCCATAGCTATGAAGTCAATTGGCTTTGTCATGTTCAATAAAGTAAGTTATTTTTAAAACAAGCAAGGAAAAAGAAAACTGGGGAGGCGTTATTATGCCTATTGTTGATCATACCACTGCCATTTCTCGAGAGCTATTTAGCAATTTGATTTAATTGCAAGCAATGAACACCACTAATTTAGATTATTAATACAATTGGAAAATATTAGAAAAAATCGACTCACCCATAGCAGCTCAGACGGGACTCGAACCCGCACCCTTAGGATTCCGGCCAAATGCACTAACCAATTATGCTACCGAGTCGCTAGCAGGATTGACGAAATTTTCTAATATCTTTCACGTCTCCGCTGTAGGCCAGCGCCATCTCATCAATGTGAAGTGAATTACTTCGACATTTGAAAGCAGCACCTTTGCAGGTGCTAGACAAATCAATTAAGATGAAATAGCCATTTAATTTTTAAACTTTTAGATTTTTTATGCATTCACAATGCTATTTTTATATTAAGATTATTAATACAATTGGAAAATATTAGAAAAAATCGACTCACCCATAGCAGATCAGACGGGACTCGAACCCGCACCCTTAAGATTCCGGCCCAATGCACTAACCAATTATGCTACCGAGTTGCTACCAGGATTGACGAAATTTTCTAATATCTTTCACGTCTCCGCTAATTCAATTTATTTATGAAATGGCAGTGGTGTTATTAATCTGCAACAAACAACTTCAGTATAGGCACCTGCAGACAGACGCCGTGGTGCGCATCCCAGCCGTAGCTAGCGGGGCAGTAGCAGCGGTAGGCGCCACCCATCGGGAAGCAGCCCATCGGTACTAGTATACGCACGGCATGCGAAGGATTTTATACCAAAAAAGCAGATCCAGGTCATTAATGAGCAGCAATTATTTCTCGTTTGTGCAAAATTTTACATTGTCTCATTTTGACCGGCTGCTGCGCAGTCCATTGTCAAAGCAACGGAGAAAGTATTGAAAAACTATTCGTTTATCAAATTGGTCTAAGTATCAGGAAAAACTATATTATTTTTCCACCATACAAAGTTGGCAAGGTACGATATAATACGTAATTACTATATTTATTATTTTAAATAGTTAAACAATATGGTCAATATGTACAAGCCTTAAGCTTGTCCAATATTAAAATTTTAAGTGTTAAAATAGTAATGCTACCGCAGTACAAACTGCTGTAATAGTTCCTAAGTATCTGACAAAGTTACTAAAATTCTTCTAAAAATATTTTGTTCGTCCTTATTTTGTCAATATACTTGTTGCCTAATTTTAGAAATTCAATACAAGGCCAAAGAATTTACATGTTTGGCTGGGAGTAATAGTACTTACTTGATATTTAATGAGGATCTTAAATATTTGAATCATTGTTTTTATAGTTTCTAATACATTTGTAAATCTGAGAAATTTTGGTAATTAATACCCAGACATAAGTGTCATCTTAATTGTCATCGAAGCCTGAAAAGTAATGGTTAACATTATTGGTTTAAAAATTTTTGTAAAGATGATGATTATGTGTAGTTCTGTGCAAAAGCCAAAGAGTAATACCCAAAATTCATGAAGTTTATTGTCTAAATAAAATTCTTACTAATATTATAAATGCAAAAGTCTTTTGTTTGTTTGTTCGTTACGTCTTCACGTCTTAACTACTGAACCGATAATCATGGATTTTTTTATACACGTTGTCTGGGTTACAGAGAAGGACAAATGGTACAATCCCGAAAAAAAAAAATTGATCCTGAGGGATAGCAAAAACATTTCCATGCAGACGAAGCCGCGGGCGGCCGCTAATCTTAAATGTTTTTTGCACTAATAGTTGTGCCATGACATTATCAGGACACATATTATGAGTTTTAATTAGTTCTAGCATCCTCCATAAAATGTTCTGAAAGTACCCACGTGTTTTATTTTTTTGAAGAAAATAAATATATTTGATTATTTTATAATTTAACTAACTGAGTGCTTAGGATTAGTACTGGAAAATAACTTCAAGCTCATTACAGTCATTTGTGATAGTTTTTACTTGAATTGAGAACGTATTTTAGGTGACCAGCTAAAAGTACAGACAAGGTACAGACCTTATGTTTTGATCCGGTAGCGCGACGGTGCTGACGGTGGTGATTACGTACGGGTGGCCTTTGAAGCTGGAAGCTGCAGGTAGGTGCCGCGAGGCTGATGAAACACGTTAAACTGGCCCTGGTTGCTGTCTGTCACCTCGGCCCAATTGCTTGTTTTCCAAGATATGGTTGTGGTTGTTACGGCAGACCCCAAGTTTAGAGAGGACTGAGTAGTAGGTATCATCGTGCTGACGGCCTTTAAAGACACTAATGAACGATTTTTAGTAGTGGCATAATGAATGATAATCGCAAGATTCATTTTCAACGAATCGGCGATGAGTTTGCCGGTAATGTTTTTAAAATTTTACTGATCTTAAAGGCACCTTTAACACTTGTGGGAGTGTATTTTGATTCAATACCATTGTAGATTTTTTCTCGAAGAAAAAATAAGAAGAATTCAAAATTTTGTTTTATAATATTGTTCGAGGAAACCGAAGACATATAAAAGTACTTGTACATACCTGTATCAGTGACAACAATTTTGATGTTTCACTAAAAAGGTTATTAGGCCTTAAAATTTGATAGTAAATATTTTATTCATATTTGTAAAATAATGGTTAATATTTCGTATTAACTAATAATAGTATCACTGGTCAATATCTCATATTGACTCAGGAAAAAATCTCATAAAAGCAAGTATGTCGTATTGACTCGAAGAAAATATTTTGCAGTTAACACCAGCAAATCTATTCATATTTTGTAAAATATGAAGCGGTTAATATTTAATGATTAAACAAACTTACCTGTAAGTGAAGTTCAATCATAATGATACGAAGGATTCGTCCGATGACACTCACAAAAGCATGTTGTATCTACTCGAGGCAAGTATTCAGCAGTTTATTGTAAAATAATGGTTACTATCTCGTATTAACTCATAATAGTATCAATCTCGTATTAACTCGGGAAAAAAGTACCATTGGTCAATATCTCGTATTGACTCGAGGCAAATATAAGGCAGTTTACCTTTGTGAATAACTTGCATACTTTTCATCACTAAGAGAAAAGATAAATTGTGAGTACAGTACCTTCAACATTCGTATCACTTGCATAGAGAAAGTATTTTACCGTTTCTCACGAATTAATTCACGTTTATAATTTTACTGATTTTAAGACTATAGTTATACAAAAAAGTAATACTTTTGTGACCACGTGCGTTTGCGCGCGGGCGCAACAAAGAATGAGGTTAACGCGGCGGCGGGCAGTGATGGTCGGGGCCAGAGAGGGGGTGGCTATTGCTTTCTCTTTCTCTCCCTGGCGCTGAATACGTGCGAGTGAGTGCGAGCGAGTAGCAGAGCTACTACATTGTAACAAATTAAATCTCGGAGACGAAGACGGGATAATTAATTTTTAAGTTAGCGAACGAATAGACAAGTGGCCATTTGATTGAGTAGCCCCTCAGATGTCTATGTGCGCGTGCGTGTACAATTTGTTTCCTTTGTGTTTGGAACAACGTCGATTGAAACCATGAATCGAGAATATCGAGATCTAAGGATAGAAAAACGATATTTTCAAGTCATCACTAAAATTTTAGGCCTCTTTGTCAAGCGTATCCTATTTAATATGCAAGAGCCGAGTTTCAGCCGCTAATTAATGTGGGTTATGTTATATCATATTACATTGTTATCTTCGCTATTCGAATGTAAACATTTAATTTACTTGTATCTGTAGCAAACCAGCGAACTTTGTTATTAGATAATTAATTAAGTTAGTACTTAGATTTTTATATGAAATGGGAGAAACATAAAATTAAAACAAATGAATTGTAAAATTAACTTGTAATTTTCCCTAAATAAAGTCACATAATTGCAAGTGATCGCTATCACTTTTCTTTCGATATATGTATGAATTTTACTTAAAAATCGATAGTTAGTGAAAATTTATGTCAATTACATATTTTTGAGCGAAGATTTGCAAATGTGAATTTGGCTACAAGGTCCACGGTTTTTATATTTCTCTACTTTGATGACAAATACCAACAACAACGGGAACAACATACCAAACAATATACAAACAAAAAGAAAGAAACCTGCTGAACACTCGTGTAAATGTTTTAAGACTTAAGAAGTAACATGCCAATAATGTTATAATAATATCAATAACACTTTTATTTGCAAATTTATATCCGTAAACGTAAACTGAAAAATCGTTTCTATGGTGTTTGGGTACATTTTACAGACAAGTTAACTTATCATGAATGTACAAAAACGAATTGCACGGATCCTGAATTATCATGCGTGTTTACCAGCTCGGCGGGCTGATTATCTAATTAGAAACCACGTAGCGACCGGTCTCATTTAACAGATGAATGCGATACATTGCTACTTCTTTTTGGGGTGAAAAAAAACATATCAAAGAAAAGTAGCAATGTATGTCAAATGAAACCGGTCGCTAAATAGTTTGTATTTCGATAATCAGGGTGCAGGTCTATCACTTCTATTCTATATAAGGTGGACTAATCAGTAAGAGATAAAAAATATAGAAAAAAAAACAAATCAATAACTTTGTATTACCCAACTAAAAAAATACCAAATTGGTTTATCCCAAACTCCATAGATTTATATTCAAGCTTATTTCATTTTTACGTTAAATGGCTTATGTTCATAGTTGAATTCACACACTGACTTTAGTGTATGTCGCAGCGTATTTTATGTTCGTTGCTTCTAACCGCAATAATAAAACGTTTATTAATCCCATTATTCCTCATAACGCCCTGGCTGCGTTTATTTATTTACGAAATTATGATGATACTTCTATCCTGTTGTGGCAATCCTAAAAATAACGAAAGAAAAGATATTCTATCAGCTGTGTTGTGTATGTTTTTATTAGGTACATTTTGATGTTTTAACTATTCACAGAGAGCTACAGTAAGCTCAAGTCAATTCATCACTATTACCGTTGCTCATCACCAGGCCTTCATTATTTAATGATACATTGGATGTCAATGTTAATTCATTCAATTACCAATTTATATTTTTTCCCTGGCTCTCTTTTTAGGGTTTCGTAGCCTAAATGGCAAAAAACGGAACCCTTATAGATTCGTCATGTCTGTCTGTCTGTCTGTCTGTCTGTCTGTCTGTCCGTATGTCACAGCCACTGTATTCCGAAAGTATTAAGACTACACAGTTGAAACTTGGTAGGTATATGTAATCTGTTAACCGCTTAACGAATTTAATACAAAAATAAGAAAAATAAAAGATTAAGGGGGGCTCCCCATACATGGAACTGAAATTGAAAAAAAAATTTTTCTTTAAACCAACACGTGTTGGGTGTCTATAGATAGGTATTTAAAAATGACATTAAGGTTTCTAAGACAACTTTTTCTCAAAGTCAACCGTTTGAAAGATATTTACCGCCAAAGTGGTAAAATGAATGTCCCCCCCCTTTAACTTTTGAAATAAGAGAGTGAAAAATCTAAAAAAATATATGCTGTAGACCTTAATAAAAACTTTCAACCAAAATTAGTTTGAACGAGATATAGTAATTAGTTTTTGAGATATAGCACATTTTCTAAAACCGCAAATATAACTTTGTCATTCATACCAACACTGTGAAAAACAAAGTTATTTTTACAGACGAAAAATTATAGGTGGTATTAAATATGGTATGGTATAAGGTAACTACGGAACCCTATGGCGCGTGGCCCGACACGCACTTGGCCGGTTTTTTTTACTAGATCTACCATATTCCTTAAATGTTTCTAGACTTTCGTTGCCTGTTTTTGAAATCATTGATTTCGACTGTACCTACTTACTTATTTTTTTAGTTTTTTATGACTTATTGAAATATTGTTCGGTATTTCAGAGCAGGTAGAAACATGTGAGAATTGATGAGAATCAAGGACTTACCGCTTGTGGATTGTGAATACTTACAAAAAATGTAGACCTTAATACTGTCTATGTAGGTATTTATACAGGTAATAGGGGTTTATTAATAAACGTGAAACCTTATATTTTATGTCGTTGGTAATATGAAACAGTGTACATTGCTCAGGGTCACGTTAGGGCAGGGGCTCGTACTTAATAATGTGGAACTTAGTGACGACACTATTAAGTGGGACACTATATGTAACACACAGCAGCACATCAACATAACCGACAATTTCCTGCAAATACCTTGACATGTTGGATATCGAGTCCAAAATCGTTTGATGTGATTTCATTTGTCTGTTTTGGATAAGCTGGTGTGTTACTGTGTGGTCCTCATTTGAATGGGTCCTTTGTACTCATACGCACTCAAATATTTATGTAAACAAACTTTCGATCATTCATTCCTGGTAGATGATCGAAGAAACAAACTCACGTTTGTTGAGATTGTAAGTCCTAAGTTGCTTGGAGATGACAAAGTATTCATCATAGTTCAAATGCGTTTTCATCTTGATCTAAGTCTAAGTACCTTTTCATCTGCTGCAGTCTTTTGTCGCTATGAAGATAATGTAAGAAGTTTTATTCTTTACTAGCGGCCGCCCGCGACTTCGTCTGCGGGGAAAAGTTTTTTGTTATCCCTCGGGAACAATACTTTTTTTCGGAATGAAAGGTACCTATGTCCGTCTCTGTACCTCTGACAACGTGTATGCAAAATTTCATGATGATCGGTTCAGTAGTTAAGACGTGAAGGCGTAATAAACCTAACAAATAAAGTAAAAATAGTAAGGATTATACATGAAGCAATGAGAGGGAAAATGAGAAATAATTTATCCAAAATGCAGGTGACATTTTCTTTGTTTGGAAACTTAATTTCGAGTTTTGGATTTCGGTGCGACTTCATTCTATTTACTTAGGCCGGAGTAGATGATGGGGAATGACTGACAATATTTGGCTTTTTGATACTTTGGTAAATATAAAGATTGGAGCGCCCCAAATCCATTAGGTTTTCGAGAGCTTTGCAGACGCAGTTCTAAGTTCTAAGGAAGATGAATTATATTTTTGAGATTTACGAAATTAACATATTTCAAATTAAATGTAAAAATTAAGTGCCTAATAGGATATCAATATCAATAATTTTAATCTCAATGGTTCGGTTGAAATGACGTGTAAAAAGCTCTCGGCAGGTCGTTGAGTCAGTTACTAATGGAGTCTGATGTGAAGACCCACTAAATTCGTTCAATTTGCCCTTCTCATGCGTGCCGCCCATGAATAATTCAAAACTGCTGCATATTTGAAATGGCAAAAAGTTTTTAATTCGAGCATCCGTTTTATACGGGCTGAACTAATGCGGACTGAATTTAGTTTATTTATGAACTTGCAAAGTTAGTATTAATTTTTCACTCGTAATTTTGTAAGGTTTTACGGAATGAGTCTCTTAGCTGTCATCTCACTTGAGAATTATGTAAAATTAATTGGAAGGTCTCAGCAACACTGTACCTGTAACGGAGCAAACGGAAAATGATGAAGTTCTTGCAATATATGATGAAGATTATCAAAACGATACCTCAAAGAATAGAAAAGAATGGTTATAGTCAGATTAAAGATAATTGAGAGATTTCTGAAGATTTTTTGGTTAAAGTAGGAGAGTGTGCATCTACTGAGTAATTTTCACATTTCAGACGATTACAACTCGGTTGGAGGTGCTGGTTTAGCACCTGACCCTCCGCTGGTCACGGGATGGGTGACCAAAACTGTATTACCTCAAGTTCCTCCGTGCTACCGAAATCGTTGGTCCCAGCTGCATTCGCAGTCGTTAACACCCACCAATTCGCATTGAGCTTGCATGGTGGATTATGGCCCATCTTCTTTATCCATCCATAATGAAAGTCAGTGCCCCAGCAGCAGTGTCATTAAAAATGGCTGATGGCGTCTAGACCAACCAACATTATTAGTAAACATGACTAAGTTCTTAGGTATAATAATAGACAAATTCTGTGACTGGAAAGCTCAAATTGACATGTAGTAACAAAGCTAGATAGATATATCTATGCTATCAACAGGATTGTCTAATCCTTTATACTCGTCTGAATAGCATCAAAAGAAGCAGCAATCATGGCCTATCATGGCTTTGTGTCCTCTTTGTTACGTTATGGTCTCATACTATGGGGAAACTCAGTGGATATACTAAGGGCTTTTAGAATAAAAAAATCACAGATCTCGTGCCTTTTACGACCTTCTGGTACATTGAAAATGAATTTAATGAATTAACTAAAACAAAATTTATACGTAAACATTTTTTATTATTATTAAATATACCTATGTAAGTACTATAACTAAAAACGTCTTAGAATTTCTACAAAAAAATACCTAAAAAAAATTCTAATCAAAATCAAATGCAGTCTCGCGCTGATTTCATCATCATTTGAATATGTGCGATAACAATGTTTATCTAGGCATCATCTTCACATTCTCATTTAGAGACCGTTGTAAAAAATTATTGGGAATCGTAGCGTACTAAGAAAAACATGAGACATGCCCGATAGAGTAATTTTAAATCTCAAAATTGAAATAACAGCAACCCACGAATATACAGCAACATCTTTAACATTAACATAGGTACCTATTTAATTCACTTTTTACACGTTTTGAGTGTAATTTATCTTAAAAATTCTAACCAATTAGTGCAAATGCTTTTCTGTATTTACTACTAAGTATGGAAACTACAAACTCTCTTCTATTCAACCTTCGCTCAAGATTCGTTTATTCGTTTGCCTATACAAAAAAGTGCCGGGTATCACGAAATCCTACGGTGCGGTGCAGGCAATGGTGAGAAAATATAGGCCAAAACAATAGAAACAGATGCGCCGAAATAGTTTTTTCGATGCTCACGTGCAACTGCAAGGCAAAGCCCGGCCTTTTGCATAAGTATAATAGGGTTAATAAATAAATGATATCTTGTTCTTCGCATGGGTAATACTAATGGTGTTTATTTAACTTAGTTGTTTTACATTAGATTTGACACCTAACCATTAAAAAGTCATAAATAAATAATTATTAAAAAATCACATTAACAAAATTTAATACAAATATAATCTCATTTAATTTAATTTTACTTGATTAAAGAATTTTACATAAGTATCAATAAATTAAAAATATATTTTTGTTTTGCTTTTAAAAACACTTTCATTAGGTACCTATCCGATTTTTTTATAATGAGAAAATAACATTTTATTACATTTACAACTCAAAATATAACTATAAACAAACATTTGTCTTTCAGACCATTAGCGTTGTGACGACTAGGTACGTACGTATGTACACTACTGCGCTCAGCGCTCACTCACAAGCTCCGCGCAAACTTTACTTCATAAAGGTTAAGCTACAGAATTATCCTTTTATGTTATTTACCTCAAATATATTTTTTAAAGTAGACCAATGTCATATCTCGAGGTGTTTTTACAATCGACCCGATATCGCGTTTCGTTTACGAGATATGATTTTTTATGAACCGGTCGAAAATCGAAAAAATATTTCACATTTTTGCGATTTTCAAAAAAAAATTTGAGATCTCTGAAAAAATTTTTTTGTCAGTTAATAGCCCTTGATTAGACGCGTCATTTGATATCTCAATCATTTACGTAGCTCTAATATCTACGACACCAGGGTGAAATCTCACTTTGGCTGAAAATCGGGCCTATACAGATGCCTCAAAAAAAACCATTTTCAATGTTAAAAAAAATATGCATTAGGTCAATCTGTGGTGCTCATTATTTAGACAGCTGTAAACCTCTATTCAAAAATTTAAATAGGTATACTACCTCTGCCCTGTCTATATATTTATAAAAAACTAAAATACAATGACTTGTCTAAAAAGAGAGACATTATACGCAGTCAGAGATTAGGTGATAGATTGCAAATACCTAAGCAAAGATTAGTTTTGTATTCAAAGAACGGATAGTATGGCAATAGGGTATTTAATAAATTGCCAAATGACATAAAAGCCTTGACTATGAATAATTTTCGACATAAATTATTTAATTTCCTTATTGACAAAATGTATTATATAATTGATGAGTTCTTGAACGATAAAATCTGACATCTGCTTTATTTTTTGACATTTATATTTTTTTTTTTGAATACTAATTCTAGACTGTATTTCTTAGAATCTTGGATATTGTACTGTATTTGATTATTAAATTTATATTTTGAATACATCTATCACCAATAAGTTGTAATGAAGACTTTTGCACGTCGTCAAATGTACGATAGAATATGTCAGAACAAACCTAATGTAATAACACCACCACCATGTTCTTGCAAATTAATGTTTTATTATTATTATAGTTATTTTCTTCTTGTGAGGATATCGAATAGCAAAACAGGGTTAGGTTGAAAAAACAGTTTCTTAGTCCCAGTCACTACACTTTAACAAGATTAAACAACAAGGCAACATTTTGTCTTGCAAAGGTGTTAAATCTCCACTGAAACTTCGGTCATTGAAATTCAGTAATCATTTAAAGTTACGGCTTAGGACGATGGCAGTAACTAAATCCCTGTCCGTGACCCAAGTAATCTTATGCAAAATAACTCCATTCGGCTCTTTGAACACAAAGACGTTTGAACGCGGTACCCACTGAACATAGAAACTACGAATAGATGAGAAGGTTTTGCTGTAAGTAGGTACGGTTGGCCTCAAGATGAACATTTAAGTACCATAGCGTATAATGATTTCGTTCATGTTATAGCATGGTTGTAACTTATAAAACAAGCGTCATAGTTGGTGTAGCGAGGAACTAAGTGTTCAAAGAACTAAACTTCTGAGGCTGACTGTTGTCATAGGGTATATAGCAACTTACTTTTTGTGTTAAAGAAGTGGTATAAATGAAGGAATATTTCTTTCGTTGGGCATTTTCCGACTTACCACGGTTCACGCTATTACTTTGACTGCAAAAGGTTTTTAAAAAGATAGTAGTTAGAAACCGACAATATTTTCAGGATTTCCTGATAACTACTGAACTGATTTCAAAATTTCAAAAAAGTAGGACTGACTTGGGAAGAAACCTGATGTAACAACGTTTGAACCATTCCAATCGGTCAAGCTGTCTTCGAATAATTGACGTACAGACATTAACAAAAAAAAAAAACCTGACGAATAGATTACCTCCTCCATAAAAATAATAAATTAAAAAAATATTAAAAACACGACTGCCCTGCCAAAATCGAACTAAAAAGTTAAATAACAAGTGTCATTGCAGTCGGGGGACTGTTTTGTGGAACAATTTTTAATCAAAGAGGTCCCCCGACTGCAATGACACTTGTTATTTAACTTTTTAGTTCGATTTTGGCAGGGCAGTCGTGTTTTATTTAAAAGTAATTTTAAAAACACATTTAAAAGTAGCGCCGTGCAGTCGCCATATTTAAATTTCTCAAAAAAATTATAGCCCGTTTCACTTGGAACGATGTAAGGATTCTAACGATACCCCATACATCCAAATCCGTTAAGCCATTTAGAATTTATGGTGGAATAAAGAAACTCACATACCCACAAACATACATGAACCCTGAACAGAACACATATATACTCCTTTTTGGGCAGTCGTGTAAAAAACGGTAATACAAAGCTTTTCAGTAAATCATAATCCATATTGTAAATTTTTTACTGAATAACAAAAGTGACTTATAAAACCGATAAAGATAAATCAATTATTCAATTATTAATAACAAAGATAAAGAATTTCAAAAATGCTATCTTTTTTAATCATCTAAAATCTTATTTTATGTGTTTAAACAAGAAACTGTATTAACAATGTATAGTAAGTAATAGAGTTTTACACTTTAAAAGCCCATTTACACAAACATTCAGTTCTCTTTCTCAGCACTTTTTATAGCTCCGACTGTAACGGCTATTTCACACAGTCTCGAAACACTTTACGTAATATATGGGCCTGAATATAGTTAGGCAATATTGTACGTAGTACTCAATGCACATAAACTATTCGGGACCCATACCGGCATTTCCTGTGCTAAGTGAAGGAAACCATAAATAAGGCGAGGCCACACCGAACCAAGACAAACTACCTCGCCAGAAATCGAATATGAAACTGTTTGCCGCCATTCGGGAGGCTTTAATGTAGTTAGACGATTTGCACACAATTTGGTATATTGTTTATTAGACAGGTGATAATGATTATGTTAATTAAAACATAAAATATCTACAAATATTTCATTGTTTTTTAAGTTTAATTCAAAACATTCTGGTGATGCATTAATTTATAGGTATATTTTACAGAATTTTCCTCTTAACACATTAACGTTTGCTCTTATTATACAGTTTCAGGAAATGTTTCCTAGAAAAATAAAGAAAGTTAATTAAAATGATACCTTTCCTCCCGTCTTTCACGAAATAAAATTTAAACGGGTGAATTTAACTTCAACTTTTGTAATTTAATCTGAAAATGTTCACACATTTTATGTTTTACCAAAAACGTAGTATTAAATAGATAATAAAGAATCATAAAATATTAACGTAATGTCTTATACCTTTAAAATTAAACTACTGAGTCTACCGCCGTCGCAACATTGGGAGGCTCATCAGAGAAGAATTGACGAAAGAAACTAAGACATCTATTATGGATGGCCGACCTCGGTCTTATTCTTTAAAACAGTTTTAAACTGACTTACGGTACGCTAGTACTATAATTTATTCTTGCTTACGGGCCCTATACAATACACCACAAAGTGGCTTCACTTCTTAATTAAATTTATTGCTCACTTCCGTCCAACATAATATATCGAGAATTCACATGTACAGATTAAATCTTAGGTTCTGTAGTTCATTTTTAGACAATAATCACAGTAACTTATAAATATACTGTGCAATAACCTTAGTGAAATACAATTCGTTGCAGTAGTACTAGGCAAAAAAGCAAAAAGTGACCACTTTGTGACTTTAGGCACTTTTGCCTACTACAACTAAACGAACTATATTATACTTAGGTTATTGTTTGTAAATAAACTATACAGAATAATCTGTACAAGTGAATTTTCGATACATTATGTACTAGCGAGCAATAAATTTAATTAAGATGAGGACGCCCTTTGAGGGATATAGGTATAGGGAGCCTTAAATGAGAGCACTAAATACGGTAGGTAATGTTATCTTATCTTACAAAATATAAATAGCCCCAAAAAAAGTTAATGTTAATTATGGATGTTAAACTATTTGATCCATAATAATTTCTTAAAAAAACTATTATCGTCTCCTGGTCCAGTCACATAATAGTTCCATCCATTGCGTGGTATTGTGCGCTAACGAACCAGCCTAATGCGTTACAATTTTTTTATTTTTTTTATTATGCTCACCAACAATTGCAACACCCAAACTTATACAACACTATTGCACAAAAACAAACACTCAGGTAAATGCTACAATTACTTATAGGTAAACACCACATTCTTCGTTATAATACACCGAACAAAAAAAAAAAAAAAAAAACAAAAAAGGAAATTATTCTACTACTAGCTTCCGCCCGCGACTTCGTCCGCGTGGATATTAGAGAAAATCTTTAGGGAACCTTCAACCAGGATGCGACCAGCCGTTTTTACGCGATTAGGCGGGTCACCACCAAGCGCGCTGCCTCGCGAGGCAAGACGTTTGCCAAGACGCAATACGCAAGGCGTTTGTCGCACGAGGCTCGCTCGCTCGGTGGGGACCCGCCTAATCGCGTAAAAACGACTGGTCATTCCTATTCCCGTTCCCGTTTCGTCCCGCTCCCGTTCTCGTTTCCGTTACCGTCCTGTTTCGTTGCCGTCCCGTTCCGTTGCCATCCCATCCCGTTGCCGTCCCGTCCCGTTGCCGTCCCGTCCCGTCCCGTTCCCGTCCCGACCCGACCCGTCCCGTTCCCATTCCCATCCCCGTCCCGTCCCGTTCTGTTCCCATCCCGTCCCATTCCGTTTCGTTCTCGTCCCCGCTCTCGTTCTCGTTCCCGTTCCCGTTTCCGTTCCCGTTCCCGTTCCCGTTCCCGTTCCCGTTCCCGTTCCCGTTCCCGTTCCCGTTCCCGTTCCCGTTCCCGTTCCCGTTCCCGTTCCCGTTCCCGTTCCCGTTCCCGTTCCCGTTCCCGTTCCCGTTCCCGTTCCCGTTCCCGTTCCCGTTCCCGTTCCCGTTCCCGTTCCCGTTCCCGTTCCCGTTCCCGTTCCCGTTCCCGTTCCCGTTCCCGTTCCCGTTCCCGTTCCCGTTC
The DNA here is from genome assembly GCA_943789525.1 of Agriphila geniculea. Taxonomy (NCBI): domain Eukaryota; kingdom Metazoa; phylum Arthropoda; class Insecta; order Lepidoptera; family Crambidae; genus Agriphila; species Agriphila geniculea. The sequence continues at coordinate 14,368,985 of OX038887.1, read as the reverse complement.
CCGTTCCCGTTCCCGTTCCCGTTCCCGTTCCCGTTCCCGTTCCCGTTCCCGTTCCCGTTCCCGTTCCCGGTCCCGTTCCCGTTCCCGTTCCCGTTCCCGTTCCCGTTCCCGTTCCCGTTCCCGTTCCCGTTCCCGTTCCCGTTCCCGTTCCCGTTCCCGGTCCCGTTCCCGTTCCCGTTCCCGTTCCCGTTCCCGTTCCCGTTCCCGTTCCCGTTCCCGTTCCCGTTCCCGTTCCCGTTCCCGTTCCCGTTCCCGTTCCCGTTCCCGTTCCCGTTCCCGTTCCCGTTCCCGTTCCCGTTCCCGTTCCCGTTCCCGTTCCCGTTCCCGTTCCCGTTCCCGTTCCCGTTCCCGTTCCCGTTCCCGTTCCCGTTCCCGTTCCCGTTCCCGTTCCCGTTCCCGTTCCCGTTCCCGTTCCCGTTCCCGTTCCCGTTCCCGTTCCCGTTCCCGTTCCCGTTCCCGTTCCCGTCCCCGTTCCCGTTCCCTTTCTCCTCGTCCCTTGGGGCTGAATCATGCATGTCCACCGAGTTGGAATTCAAAATGAATGTCATTTTCGCAATCACCATCACATAAAACCTCAAGAACGACATCCATATCGATTTTTATGTTTACTTACCCCATTTACATAAGGGGTTGATTTTCAAAACCACAAAATATATGTTTGACCATTTATTTTTAGACGTACACCTACGAAGTTTAAAGTTGTAATGTCTATTTTATATTCCTTTTCCATACAAAATTTGAACCCCATTTTCACCCTTTTAGGGGTTAAATCATGTACATCGTGTTGGACTTTAAAATAAATGTCATTTTCGCAATCACCATCCCATAAAACCTCAAGAACGATATCCATATCGATTTTTATGTTTACATACCCCATTTACCCTCTAAGGGGTTGATTTTCAAAATTACCAAATATATGTTTGCCAATTTATTTTTAGACGTGCTCCTACGAAGTTTAAAGTTGTAATGTCAATTTTATATTCTTTTTCCATACAAAATTTTAAACCCATTTTCACCCCTTTAGGGGGTTAAATCATATCCACTGTGTTGGACTTCAAAATAAATGTCATTTACGCAATCGTCATACCAGAAAACCCCAATAACGACATCCATCTCTATTTTTAGGTTCATTTACACATTTCACCCCTATTTCACGCCATAGGGGTTGAAGTACTAACAATATCAATATACGTTGCGTTAGATTTTCTTCTAACTTTTCTTCTAATAAGCCTTTACTATAAATTAAGTGATTTTTTACTTCGAAAATGAAGGATTTTTTTCCATACACAACTTCATACCCCTTTTCACCCCTTCGGGGGTAGAATTTAGAAAAATGCTGAGACCCGTATTTATTAATTTTCAATCTTCAGCCTAAACACAAAATTTGAAAATCCTAGCTTCAAAAGTGAGGGACTTTCATACAAACTTTCATCCCTTATTTCACCCCCTTAGGGATGGAATTTTCAAAAATCCTTCCTTAGTGGATGCCTACACTGTATGAGGTATCTGTGTGCAAAATTTCAAGTCTCTAGGTCCAGCGGTTTGGGCTGTGCGTTGATAGATCAGTCAGTCAGTCAGTAGTCAGTCAGTCATTCAGTCATTCAGTTTACGATTTTATATATTAAGATAAAATTCTATGTGTGTCTAACATAAAAAGTTTAAAAGAAAAAAGTAGGTTAGTAAATAAAAACTGGACGATGATTAATCTGATAGGTATTCACGTATGGTGGAAATCAGTGCCTTGATTGATGATGACAATTGGTTCCCCAACAATATATGCGGGATATACCTAATTATTCAAAAGCTGGCGTTTATTATATTTTAGTTTGACGATACTTTTAATCCGCCAGGTACAGCAAAATAAGACACAATAGATATTTCATTGTTTGGCCTTGTGGCCGCCTCGCATTTGAAGAATTAAAATGTTACCACAACTGTGATGTTACCTTTCTTAAATCTAATTTCAAGAATCTAAACCTAATTATTCAATCAGATCGGGCTACGATAACGAAGTATAGCATGAATTAAGGCTTTAACATGCCTCAATTCGAGCGGGTCGATCCGTGATGGTGTGAAATCGAACGTAACTCTACTCACTTTGGGTTCAAATCAGTGCGCGTTCCAACGTGGTGGTTGCGTTGAGAACTAGCACCGAATTCTCAATTTTTACATGTTTTTATTAAATTTCTTCGCTTTCAAGTTAGTTAAAAAACAATTTGTTCAATTAAGATTGAAGGTATTAACATCGCCAATTTTTATGTGTTGGTTTTAACATAAACGAATGTTCTGTTTCCGAGAAATTTTGCAAATAGGACCAGAAACAGGGTCCACGGTATATTTTTTTACATCAAAAGTGGTAACATTTTTACAAAGGCTTTCAATTAAATCTATTGTGTATTATTCCAAGTACATTATATATTTTTTCCATGATAGCTTTACGCGCGTAATCTTTCAATAATTTGAATTGAATATTGGGATTTGACCCTTCTTAGCGCCTTTTTTAATGTAGTTAAAGGTGCTACCAACATCTTAGTTTATTCCTTAGTCAGTTCACATTTCAATTTAAACTTTAATAGAAATTGCACAGTAGCCTATACAGTTTTGCAGCATCACACGGTAGTTCCGCGTGGCCTGGCTAGGGGCCAGCTAAGTAAGACAAATTGCTCGCTGCTGCCTAATATGCCTTGCTTTAATATAAAATTATGTAACACCCAAATTTATTCCTTGTCAATATCCAATGCAAACTTGCTATATTGAATAACAAATTGAGTTTAAAATTGACTAACTTTTAACATATCGATCAGAAACTTTTTCAAATTCATATTACTTTACTAGGTACCATACATCGACGGCCGCATCGAATAAACGTGCAAGTGAAAAAAGTGAACTTTGCAGGAGAAAATAAAAACCAAATACACAAAGAAACCCTTATATCTCAAGCTAGTATAAAAAAATAGTCGCACTTATACAATGTAGGGAGAGAGAAAGGAAAAGTAAAAAAATATGTTATTTTAGGACATGAACAATAATAGTAGTTTATGAAACTGATGCATAATGAGGGGTATTAAAACATGAGTGTGTGTTTAAAAACCGAGCCGTAGGCGAGGTTTTTAATAGTATCACACGAGTGTTTTAATACCTAGTTATGTACAGTTTCATACACAACTTTATCTACTCTCATACAATTTGTGATTGAACCTACAAAATAAAATATCAATAATAAAAAGAGTAAGTAGTTTCTCGACTTTGATTTAGGTAGGTTACTTACCTATGTAAAGTAAGACGTTTTTCCGTCGCAGCATCTAAAATATCGGGGAGTCTTTCTTCACACTCACTACTATCAGACATTTTTATGCAAAAGTAAAAATTAAAATTAAAAAATGGCGCGTATGCTATTAGAAAAAAATAATGAAATGAGTGAATTCCAGCAGACTAATCGTTACACTAAGCCATCGATCACCATAGAGTACATTTTGATCATGGAAAGTATATGAGAATATCATTGTTTTTTTTTTTTAATATCGCGGCACTGCCTTCTTTTTGGATTTGCCCTGTATCGTAATGAGAAAAAAGTTATTTTATAGCATACTTTAGTATAGCGAAGGTATGTCATAAAATAACTTTTTAATTTTTTTTCGGTATTGCGTGTATAAAGTATGCCAATATAAATTCGTTTTGAAATTCATAATTCGAATTTTACGATATGAGAGTAGATAAAAATATTTATACATCTGGAAATCCAGGAAAAACTATTGTATGCATATATTCTAGTACAGACCTGAGTTTTCTGCACGTGCAACATTGCAAGTTTATTCGTGTAAAAAAAATATTTATAAGAAAGAAAGAAAAAAAGAAAATACATTTATTGTGTACAAATGTAATAACACTTTACACTATTATTGGCAGTGAATAAATTCGTTTTAAAAACATTGCACGAATAGTCGAAGGATGTATTTATTGCAATAAACTTATACAAAATATAAATGGTATTTCAATATTGTGCAAGGAACTTTACCCAAAAGAGGTTTCTATTTTCACGCGAATAAACGTGTAAGAGTGCATTACATATTATGGGCATGTAAAAAACTTTAGTTTATCACTTTAACACGTTTGTTTGTTTTACTTGTCAAGATATTTTTCGTTTTTCGTTTTTGGTGGGTTCGATTCCTGGTTAATGCGGGCTATCACCCGTTCTTGGTTGATATACCTTTTCTGCGTACCAAGCGCTACACCACATCGTTTATAATGCGCACAGCTATGGAATGGAATTCCCTGCCGGCGTCTGTGTTTCCGAACGCATACAACCTGACTCTATTCAAAGCCAGAGTGAATAAGCACTTTCTGGGCAAGCTCGCTCCATCGTAGGCCAGGGCCTACGATGGAGCGAGCTTGCCAGCAAAGACAGGTCTTTGCTTTTGGGCTAGACTGGGGTCAAGAGCAAACCCATTTAAGATAAAAAAAATGCAGCCGATTTTTCAAAAATATTTGAATGAAGTTTTATTTTTAAAAACAAAATGAACTCTTATTTCACTAAAATTTCCTCCGTGTGGCAACGTTTTGGGACACTCTGTATACAGAGTTATTTGTAAAACGCCAACAACCGCGCAGGAGTATACTTACATCATAAACTACAACATTTGTTCTACGACTTTTCCGAAAACCGACAAAAAAAATTGCTCTCCATACAAATTTCCCGAACAGCTGATCGAGTTTTGTATGAAAAGTTAATATTTTTTGTCTGTTTTCGGAAAAGTCGTAGAACAAATATTGTTGCTTATGATGTTAGTAATCTACTCCTGCGAGGTTGTTGGTGTTTTACAAATAACCCTGTATATGTTGCTTTATCCAATTCAGGATGCAATAAAGTTTTTTTTGTGCAAGAGCTCTTGCACGTTTATTCGTTTTAGCGCTATCGCACACAGGCAACTTAGCGCTATCGCACACAGGCAACTTAGCGCTATCGCACACAGGCAACTTAGTCTCCCAGCAACTGTTTTGTCTCTCACATCAAGTCCACGGGTTTATATGGAAGCGCGCACACGAAGCGACACGGTCGTCTGCAACTTTTCATACAAATCACGTGAGAGACAAAAAAGTTGCGGAGACAAAAGTTGCCCGTGTGCGATAGCGCTTAGTCTCCCAGCAACTGTTTTGTCTCTCACATCAAGTCCACGGGTTTATATGGAAGCGCACACACGAAGCGACACGGTCGTCTGCAACTTTTCATACAAATCACGTGAGAGACAAAAAAGTTGCGGAGACAAAAGTTGCCCGTGTGCGATAGCGCTTAGTCGCCCAGCAACTGTTTTGTCTCTCACATCAAGTCCACGGGTTTATATGGAAGCGCGCACACGAAGCGACACGGTCGTCGGCAACTTTTCATACAAACCATGTGAGAGACAAAACAGTTGCTGGGTGACTAAGTTGCCCGTGTGCGATAGCGCTTAGCTGTCGTCATATACTTAGCAAAAACAATAGGCAGGTATAATGTCTTGTATTTGGTTATAAGGGGTTTTTATTTAAATTCGGCATTATTCGAAACTCATTGTCATCAAAGTAAAGTCATTTTCTTAATTGGGAAGACAAAATACAGTGAATTCGATTACCCTGGTAGGTATTATCAATATATTGATATTGAAGTATTGTGTTTGTGGTAAGTTAATAAGAGCCGAGGCTTTGAATGTAAACTCGTTTATGAAGTAATCAAACAGGATATCGAAGGCACTACAAGATTGGGGAAACCAACCAGAAACAATGTAACTTGCGCCCACACCGAGTTACCTATATCGAACAACTGGTCTCGTGTTGAACACATTAGGGAGTGTATTATATTATTATACCCACACGACAAAAGACACCCTTATCGTGAACATATAATGTCAATTTGCTCTGCCCCCGTCCGTCAGATGAATTAATGAAAATAAATATTAGATTTACGCCCTTATAATTTGTTGTATAGGTACCGATAATAAAAGGAAGAGACAGAAACACTATGTAGTTCTCATCCCACTGTCTAGTGTAACGACTCGTTATACATATTATTTCTACAACGATTTATAACCGGCTTCAAAATTAAGGGGGTTATCAATTCGACTTATATGTAATTAAGTAATTAAAATGATCGAAATTGCTAAATATTCAAACATGATATTAATTATAGAGGTTTTAAATTAAAGGAGATATATTTTATTATCTTACTAGCGGCCGCCCGCGGTTTCACCCGCATGGTTCCCGTTCCTGTGGAATATCGGGATAAAAAGTATCCTATGTTTTAATATAGGCTATTTACTTTCTGCGTGCCAAATTTCAACCAAATCCGTTCAGTAGTTTTTGCGTGATTGAGGAACAAACATCCAAACATCCAAACCCACAAACTTTCACATTTATAATACTAGCGGCCACCCGCGGTTTCACCCGCGTGGTTCCTGTTCCCGTGGTAATATCGGAATAAAAAGTATTCTATGTTTTAATCTAGACTATCTTCTAACTGTGTGCCAAATTTCAACCAAATCCGTTCAGTAGTTTTTGCGTGATTGAGGAACAAACATCCAAACATCCAAGCCCACAAACTTTCACATTTATAATATTAACTAGCGGCCGCCCGCGGTTTCACCCGCGTGGTTCCCGTTCCCGTGGGAATATCAGGATAAAAAGTATTCTATGTTTTAATCTAGGCTATCTACTATCTGTGTGCCAAATTTCAACCAAATCCGTTCAGTAGTTTTTGCGTGATTGAGGAACAAACATCCAAACCCACAAACTTTCACATTTATAATATTAGTAGGATAAAATAGTAGGATTAGTAGGATTAGATATTCTTTTGAATTACGGTCTGGGATGGTAGGGGAATCTAGGTGAGATCTAGAGGTTTGCCGTTGTTGTATAAAACATTGTACATATTTTTTTACCTTCTTGTGAATCACAGCCCCTGAAAAGGAGTGGTAAAGTTCGGAAATAATACTGGGAATCCAGAAAAAAATCAGTTCAAACTCTTAACACATCAGAATGCAGAGTTAATTTAAATCAAACAAAAGAGACGATCGATAGTAAACTATAATAATTAGGTGCTCGATCCAAATCCCTCACATTAGAAGTGAGCCAATAGGAAACTTTTGCTCCGCTAAGGTAAAAGTAATTTAACTTGATAAAGGCACTATTTGCTGGACTAGGGTGTTTTTCCGCACCACTAATAAAACATTTAGGTAGTTATTCCCTCCGCAAAGTTTCACAGCTTTCACGTCATTAACCACTATTACACGAAATTACGACCGCTGGTATGCTTTTAAAGTTGGTTATAATTAGTTTGCCACCAGGGTTTACTTGGTCTTTCAAATGTATAGGTAGTTCTTTACTTGGTCTTTCAGTAGTGAAATATTTATTACTAGCGATCCGCCCTCGCTTCGCTTTGGTTCCTTCCTTTTTTTGCCCAATGCGACTTTCCAACAACACCCAAAAAGAAAACAAATACCTTACAGACGTCACCCATTCCCTTCAAAAGTTTGTTATCCCGTTTGAGTCCCGTCCCGTCATCGGTGTAGGAAAGCGCTTGAATTTATTTTCGCACGCGTTAATTTTTTGCGATAACTTATAAAAATCTTGATTAAAAATAACGTAATAATTATATTATTATCTTATGAGAATATTGATAAGAAAATGGTTATAACTAATATTTCTTATTGACTAATCAAAAGGGTGTATTAAAATATGAAACCATTATAATTATATTGCCCAATCATTGGATCAGTGATCCAATTAATGAACTGCAAGATACTATATATAACAAGTACACGTACGTTCAGACAATAGTTGGGTAATAGTTTAATATGAACCGCAACACGGAGTAAATTAGGTGATTAGCTGGTTTCAAGTTTATAAGTTTGAAAACTACTTCAGTGTCACCTACAGTAATACTTTGTGCCTTTGAGGTAGCAGGTAAGTGAACAAGATGTGCGGTATTTGAAGTTCTTTAATTTTATTTAATGTCCTGTCTTAACTACACTCTCAATGAAATGAAGTTATGTAAGAAAGTGTCTTTCCTTATAATATTAATTGGTTGAGATGTATTGTTAAAAATAAAAGTAAAGAAAAAATATAATTGAGTTACTAAACATCTCTTTTCGTTAGAAGCCTGTAAAATGTTTTGTTTTATAAAATTCTGCATTTTTTAACGTAAACATCGTATTGGATGTTTGTCCAAAGATAAAGAAAATAAAATTGCTGTTTTTCTCTTTTAATGCCGATATAAGTATCTAAAGAAATAGCCAATTAATATTAATAGATGTGGTGATTTTTTTATTATATCCGGTCATGTTTGGCATAACAACATCGTATAAGATTTATGGGTATTTTTCATTAAAAATAAATAATACCAAATGTAGGAATTTTTTTATTTCTTTTTATTCTTCCTGCCCTTGTTCCTATTGATCTGGGGTCGACGAAATAGGTTTTTTCCCCACTTATTTAATAAGATTTATTACTTTTGCAGATACCTATCTATAACGAAATCTTTTGCTGAAAGTTCTTACATATCCTAGTTCATAACAATGAAGGATCTCGTAATACTAAAAACATATTGCAAGTACATATTTCTGGTTGGTTCTGGAAACTTCTGGCATGAAGACGGCGTTGTAGGCGATGACAAAAGTGTTTCCTATAAATTGTATGCAGGCTTTTTGTTCTCGTTATATGGTGTTATGACAATCTTAGAAATCATGGCTGCTACTATTGGCGAGTTTCCGGAGGACGAGAAAAGAGACTCAGTAACATTTGCAGTGAGCCATACCGTAGTTATGCTGAAATTTTACTCTGTGATATCAAACAAGAAGCTGATTAGAACAATGAACAAAAACATGATCAGACTATGCGAGGAACATGAGGAACCAAAGCTAATGGCGGAGAAGTATAAGATTGTGAAAATAAATATTGCTTCGTATTTTTTTTCTGTTTATGGAGCAGCTGCGTGCTTTGTTTTCGAGGGATTTAGAAAGGTGCATGAAGGTATTATGGAAATCAAAGCAATCATTTTCAATTTTGTTATACTTACTTATCAAACACTTCAAAATCATTATCGTAAAATTAATTCTAGTGAAGCGTTTTCCGAGACAGACTTCATTAAGTGCTATAAATTGTTGTTACCAGTCGAAAGTAACGGTTTAACATACCTTCCAATTTGGGTTCATCCAACTGGTTCAATCTAACGTTTAGCTAATGTAAGCTTTATCAGTCTTATTACTTATACTTTGCTATTAAAAAAAAAATAAGGTCCAAATAATTATAATTTGGTTTATCCATTCATTGAGGTAGGATCAAAAAGTTTTAAAATTTGATTTGAAATTGAATGGGCTGTAGATGGCTTGTAGTTGTAGATGAAGATAGAACGATTCTTAAGCATTTTTTTTAAGTTAAGTTGTATAAATATTGTTTTGATTTTGACTAAGATTCAAAGGATAATCCAATAAAATTAATACCATATTATTGCAGGTTATCATTTCGCGACTGTAATTACTTACTATCCAGGTTTTGACGACAATTCAATTCAAGCTATGTCGTTCAGAATTTTCACAACACTAATTCTTAATGTTATGTGTGTAACAATGATCGTGTCCGCGGATTCTTTCACTATGGCCTATCTCATCATGTACAAATATAAGTTCATTACTTTGCGCCATTACTTCGACTCGCTGAGAGAGAACTGTAAAAAAATGAATGAGACTGGAAATTCTAAAGCAGCCGCTGAGCAACTAACAACTGGATTTGTCGAAGGAATAATAATGCACCAAGAATTATTGAGGTATTTATTTTCTGAAGTCAATTTTAAAATAGACTTGGAATGTTGTGGAACTTTTATGAATAGCTGTCCAACATAAAATTCAATAGTGATTGTATTAAAGTTAGAGTAATCATTAGTACTTTTTGTCACTGTGAATCTGGCATTGATTATTACTGAAATTATAAACAAATATTCCTTTACATCTTATTTCATATATCAATTATAATTCCTTACATCCCATACAGAATGGCCAAAGATATCGATACCGCGTTTGGAACAGTGATGGCGCTACAGTTATTCCAAAGTTCGGGTTCGGCTGTGTCACTTTTATTACAAATAGCGGTAAGTATACTTTATTAATGGTAGATGACATTTACGCAACAGCAAAGAAATTGTTATGTACCTACATTATACAGAGTAATTTTTTTTACCTATTGTGTGAATCAATGTTATGTAGTGAACAGAGATATTTCAAAAATACCACATAACCTGCCTTTTTGAGCTCTTGACCATGGCCAAGGTTATTAAACGTTTTTATAATTCACGAAATACCTCAGTTTCTTTTACGTCGTAACGATAAAAAAAATCTTTCGTATTGTTATAGAATTTTGTACAAAATCACAGGCACGAGTATTAGATGCGTTACTTATGACAGGCATTTACACACCTACCTAAAACCAAAATAACTCCCGACGTTTTAGCCAAGTTACATCGGCCGCGATCATGATACGGGCTGAAAGAGGTAGATAATGAAGAATATTATACAGCGTGTAAGGGGAACGCTTACGAAAAAAGGCAGGTGGTATAGTTATCGATAGGCTTCTTCTTATTATCGAGTGAGGATTAGCGGCCACCTCTGGTGTTAGAGTTTATCAAGCCGCCTGTAAGGTCTCTAACTTGGCTTAACGACTGTTATCAGACGACAACGGACCGACGGTTTCTTACGAAGCGGTCACTTGTGATGCAACTTTAACAGTCACCCATCCGACACCTGACCGGACCGAGCGTTGTCGAGTACGATCAGTCTGTCAAGTTCCGCCATGAGCGCTTCTATATCGATATCGCATATCGATAACATTAAAGAAAGTTTATTTTTATATTTCATATGTACCGATTTTTTCAATTGCAATGGTTTAAAATACCGGGTGTAACAAGAACTTCAACGAAGCCGAGGTATATTCTGCCCATCATCAGGACCATTTCTGTTCTAAATTATTGCTGGGAAACGATTTTGATTTTTGGTGTTAAAAAAGCATTGCATATAATTACCACGCAATGTAAAGCGAACAACAGACCGCGCCTACGAGTGTATGCTACACAGCTGCGTGCAGCCGAATTGAAAGTCAGCGTTTATGTGCGTGCTCATGAGATATATCGAGTGACGACGTTTTGAAGCCATTGTTTGTTACGAAATACTAAAAATTTTGATAATGTTTCATTGGACAAAAAGTAGGAAATAACAAATAAAATGAGATTTCATAAAAATTTAGAATTTTTTTTTTACTTTGACCTTCAATAACTTCGTAGCTATTGGTTTCCCAGGTATAGTCTAAAAGACAAAAAAGATCCTGATGATGGGCGGAATACGTGGACTTCGGCTTCGTTGAAAGTCTTGTTACACCCGTTATACTTATTAAAACGAGTTTCATAAAAAATATTGCGAGACCGGCCACAGCCAACCGAGGGGCGGGCGGCACGGTGCGGCGAGCGGATTCAATAATCACTGCACGATATCTCGATGGCGGCCTCTTAGCTCGTCGTTAAGGGTCCATAATAGGAAAACATGGTTTGCGCGGGCCATATTTCTATATAGAAAACCTAAAGTTGTAGCCACAAAAAAAACATACGACAAGGTAAAGAGATTATCTAGTTGCTATTATCCCCGTCAATTGGTAATGCGCTGGAACCTTGTCACATTAAATCCACGTTGACATGATCCGCAACTAAAAATGTCATGAAACAAGAAAATTCTAATAGGTAATCTGATATATTAATTATTGAATTATTATTTTCAATGAGATAGTGTCTAGGTATATCAAAATTTTACAATTGTTTTTCGTTTTTGAGGTTAAAATCATGGCCGCCAGGCGCATTACCAATTGACGGGGATTATACAAGTATGAATTTGCGTATAAACCTCACAGATGATTGTAAAAAAATATCAGAAGATCAGAGGTTGATTCGTCCAAGGAAGATCATCAAATGCGCGGGCCATATTTTTGGCGTAAATAATAGCGGAAATGGATTGAATTCTACATCAAAATATACTTTAACATACTGTGCAGTTGCTCCAATAATTTTTTTTGAAGAAAGATAATTGTGCTAAAGAAAATGATGAAGTATTAAAGCCAGCTACGAAATCTAGCTACGAAATGGTCCGAAGGGGAAAAAACAACGAAAAACATCGAAAAAGTGCAGAAGTGAGGTTATTTTCCATACTCTTTACACGTGAAGAAAAAGACCGTGCCAAATGAATTTGCATAATCGAGCCTTGCAGCTTGCAGCCAAGACCGCGCAATGCATTACCGAATTCGCTTGCCGCGCCGCCCGTCGCGGCTGGCTGAGGCCGGGCTTTCCCCTACACCCTGTATACACGAAGTTGTTTTTCCTTCTTTGCAGTTATCCGAACAATTGACGTTCGTCGCCGGCATGAAAATAATATTCTTCGTGGTTGCATTATTTTTCTTACTAGGCTTATTTTTGTGCAATGCTGGGGAAATCACTTATCAGGTTTGTATCACGTGATCAATGTTAAGAATTTCGAATAAATCGATAAATATTGATACCTATGGTGTTTATAATAATCCGTAAAATGTTTTTATTTGTATGGAAAACTTTGACTACCCTAGATGCAATTAGACTATTGTTTTCGATAATCAATCCCAATAATCTAGGAAAGTCTAGGAATCCCACTATGCAGTTTATCATACATATAAAAAAATCGGAGGTTTTCAGGGTTTGTAATATAATAATTTTCCGGGGTTGTATGCATTAAACCCCATTTACCATAATTTAGCTTTAGGGATTTTTGTAACACCTTGTATAATACAATTTGGGAGCGAAGAAATTGACTTAGCTATGTTTCTTTTAAGTTCTTTCCGACATAGAATCTGTTGAGATAATTAAATGAAATCATACATTTTAACATTTAAAAAAATACATTTTAAAGATCAATTAACGAGCTTTAAATGGTACTGAATTGAAACTTATCAATTTCATTGTTCTCAAGTGTAGGCCTAAAACTGTACCGATTAAGTTGTAATTTCATTGCAGCACTGCTTTTCACGGGAGCTCGGTGGTGCAGTGGTTTAGCGTCTGGCTCAGCGATTGCGGAGGTTAAGCAACGTTCGCAAGGGTCGGTCATGGGATGGGTGACCAAAAATTTATTATCTCGAGCTCTTCCGTGCTTCGGAAGGCACGTTAAGCCGTTGGTCCCGGCTGCATTTGCAGTCGTTAACACCCACCAATCCGCATTAGGCCCGGGTGGTGGGTTATGGCCCGTCCTCCTTATCCACCCATAAGGAAGGCCTGTGCACTACTAGTAGTGGAGACATTAAAATGGCTGATGGACTGCGTTTCACACAGTATTCAAACGAAATTGAAGTGTCCTGCAATAACATGCTTTCAGGCTTCTCTGCTAGCAGATGCTATATTCTACTGCGGTTGGCACGAGTGCGTACCACAGCCGCCGCCACAGCGCAACCTTAGGCAGCTGGTACTGTTGACCTGTGCTCGAGCGCAGCAGCCTCTGGTGATGAAGGCGTTTAAGATGATCCCGCTGTCATACAGCACTTATTTGCAGGCTAGTACCAAATCAATGCTAAGAATAAATAGAACCATGTGCTAGAACTGAATAGCCTAACCTTCCCACTTTAGTGCATGCTATATTCTGCTGAGGAATCTCAAGCGGCTAGTGCTGTTCGGATCGTGTGGTCAGGGGGCCTATTACGAAAATAACGTACGCAATTGCGTAACGCAGTCACTTGGCCACGATAGTCGTCCGCAGTTCGTTGGTTGTAGTTTTATCAAACATTTTGAATTTTTCTATTGTAGTCCATAGACTACTAAACGAACGATGTCGGATACGTAAGAGAGAAACTGTCAAACTCACGCAATCACTTCGCAATATCGCATACGAAATTGATTTGTAATAGGAAACATTCAAAACGAACCACGGACGCAGCTGCGTGTATCGCATTAAACTTTTCGTAATAGACCCCCTGGTGCAACAACTTCTTATACATATAATAAAACGGAAGATTCTGAATGTTTGTGCGCAAATAACTCCAAAACCATTGAACGGATTTTGAGAGGATTTTCACAGCTTGGTAGCATGGGGTTCATCTTAAAATCTAAGCTATGTTTCATCTAATTCGGGCGGGTAGAACCTGGGAAACAGCTTGAACTCTCCATAGAACTAGATTTCATACACTAAGGAGATCGTTTAAACTGGTCACCTCATTGTAAAATCGCGGGCAAAAGAGATACCTACCTGCTACCTGGGGATTTTTCTATTGTCTACGCTACGGCGTAGCCACGGTAAAGAAATTTCTCTACTGTGTCCACGCGGACGATTTCGCAGGCCGGGCGGAGGCTAACCAGAATAAAAGTACTGTTCTCGAGGGATAGCAAAAAAACTCGAGGGATACGCTTGGACGAATGATTCGTCCAAGGTCGTACATATGTACGTACGCGCAACCTGGGGCCCAAGTCTGCTATTGTTAACGTCATAATCGTGTTTCAATTAATTAAAATAGCAGATTTAGGCTCCTGGCGATCTGCCGCCGCCGCAATGACATACGTTTTTATCGCGAACCCCTACGATTCAAATGGCGAATCCGTAGGGGTTTGTAGCTCTAAATATTTTCACCTAAAAAGACATAACCAATTCTTTGTTTTGAGAGAGCCGAAATTCTTATGTTATTTCTATCTATCTAATAATTTTAATATTTAATTTGTTTTACAGGTATTGAGAGGAACATACTCCGTGTTCGCACTGTTCTACGCCCAAAATACCTAAATATTTTGAAATCAGGACCCATATATCAGTTGAAATAAAACTTTAGAGTTATGTAATACGTTGCACATTACGCAGAGCAATAAATCGTAGTATATTACATGTTTTATTGTCTTGTGATTTACCTTGAAAGGTTTATTATGTTGCGTGAACCGCGCGATAAGACCAAGATCATAAGGTCTGATAGCCCGGCTCACCGTTACATATGCAAACAGTAGCATTTCGATGTTATACCGACGAGTATTACGTGAAAAGATTTTTTTCATGAATATTTTAATGAAGGTTACTACCTTTGTGCGTTTTTAGGGTTCCGTACCTCAAGAGGAAAAAACGGAACCCTTATAGGATCACTTTGTTGTCCGTCTGTCTGTCTGTCCGTCCGTCTGTCTGTCAAGACCCTTTATCTCGGAAACGCGTGGAGGTATCGAATTGAAATTTAAACCATATACTAAGGTCTACGGGCCCTTGAAGCTGTAAAAAAATCAAACTTCTAAGTTAACGTAAAAAAAAGATACTGCCGTTTAGGGCGCAAAAAACGCATTTTCGATACTCTCAAAGGAATCAAAATTCATAGGGTACTTCCCGTTGACCTAGGACTATGAAATTTGGCAGGTAATAGCGTCTTATACTACACTTACAGGAATAAATCTGAAAACTGTATATTTGTATTTAAATCATAATAAAATATGTTAATTAAAATACGTAATTATTAATCATCTTGGTGAAACAATGGTATGCGCGGTCATAGTTTAACTTCTAATTACTTTTGGATTAATCGCGCCACTAATTCTTTTTAAAATTTCAATATTTATTATTATTAATTATTCAGATCCTTTCAAATATTGATATAGTTAATGACTTTTAAAGATAAAATTAATAAGTAATAAATTTGGCTCTAAATATTTTCGCAACATGGCGGTATGTCACGCTGTATGACGGGGGTCTTCTTCTTCTTATTTTTGTTTTGGCAATCTACTTTCTTCTTGGAAGTAATTTTTGCCAGTGTCAAGTGTTGAATAGTTCAGTGGTAGATTGATTCAGTTTACATTAAAATGCGGGTGCATCGCATTCCAATGTTGCTTGGAGCATTTGGCACCAAGTATAATCAAGACAGTTTACTCGGTAAGGTCAGCCGAGGTAGCCACCACTACAATAAAAGTCTCGGCTTCACACAACCAAAGGGTCCTGTTGGAATACACCCATTTTCTCTAATAACATTGCGATAGATAAAACCATTTCACAGAACATTATACAGTGTACTATTGATATACAGCGCCATCTGTTGACAATCAACAGTACTTGTATTGCACACACCTGTATAAACAGGTGCGGTGGGTTTGTAATTATTTTATTTTTTCTCAAAAATGCTTGGAAATTCGAACATTATTTTGACAACCTTCTTCGTGCTAAATCGGAGTTTACGGACAGACCTAAACCGCGCCGTCAATATTTGTATGAGAATCCATTACTAACGTGTAATAATGGATTTTCGTACAAAATTGCCGGCGTCTGTCCAGCAATGTTTCTATTAAATTAAAACTCATTATACACACGTGTAATTCAGAAATGGAGCGAACTTTTCAATGAAACACAAATATAGGTATCAAATGTCGCCTTGATGAGCGAGCACATTCCAAAAATTTTTTTTTTAATATTCGGTATACAGTACCCTTAGCACGAACAGCTATCGAAAAAAATAACGCGCGTAAAATCATTCGATAGTGCAATTTTGTATGGGAAGTTTGTACAACGCCATCTACCGCCGAATAGCTAAATTAAAATTTCCATAGATAATTCTCTATCGAGTAATTTTACGCGCGTTTTTTTTCTCGATAGCTGTTCGTGCTAAGGGTACTGGTATCACGTGAAAGGCCTTAATGAGCACATTCCAAAAAATTGAAAAAAAAAAAAAAAAAAAACGAAAACAAACTGTTTTGGTGCAATATGGGTATCAAATGAAAGGCCTTGATGAGCGCATTCCAAAAAGATAAAAAAAAAATAAAAACGAAAAAAAAATTTTTTTTTCATTACCTATGGGTATCAAATGTAAGTTTTTTGAAAAGTTTTTTGGTATATTGGAAAAAAAAAATAAAAACGAAAGGTATTTTTTTTTTGCAATATGGGTATCAAATGAAAGGCCTTGATGAGCACATTCCAAAAACTGAAAAAAAAAAACAAAAAAAATATTTTTTTTTTGCAATATGGGTATCAAATGAAAGGCCTTGATGAGCACTTTCCAAAAAACTGGAAAAAAATGAAAAACTGGAAATAAAGGAAAAAAAACCGGATTTTTTTTTTCAATATGTGTATCAAACGAAAGGCCTTTATGTGCACATTCCACTTTCCATTTTCTTTTATCAATTACTGAAAGTAAATTAAAATTAAAATAAAAAGCTTAAAACTTTTAAAACTAAAAAGTTAAAAGTTTAAAAGTACTACACAAGCCTTGGCCGCAACTAGGCATTGATGGACTCACGTATGTTCTTCAATGCCTGTCTTGAGTGCCGCTGCAGTAATGTACTATTCCATTTCAAACTTCGCCCGTGGTCAATTCTTTGTCGTAATCCCTGGAAGGGTTATTTTCTACGTGGCGACAAAGGATTTCAAATGGTTATCTAATTATAGCAGTCTGCTGAACGGATTTTGATGGTATTTTTTTACAGTTTGGTAGCTTGGAGTCCAACTTATAATCTAAGCAATTTTTCACATAATTTCTGTAGGTAGAACCTGGGATAAAGCTTGAACTCTCCGTAGTACAGTTTTCATATAAAAAACTAATAACTACGAACCACTTTTTTTTCAAAATATTTCCTTTGTACCGACATAACTTTTCTATAGCTTTATTTTATGTATAGATGTAAGGTCTGTACGGAACCCTCGGTGGGCGAGCCCGACTCGCACTTGTCCGGTTTTTTGATATTTTTAAATTAGCGGCAAAGGATTAAAATTATTTCTTTCCTATTACTATACAGTCACACAATTCAATCAGTTTGTAATTAAGAAAAGTTCTAAAGCTTTCGCGCCAGTGGCCTTTTTAATTTCTACATGTACGTATTCTACGATTTAAACTTATAGTCACAGATAGATAAGTCTATGATTTCAACGAAGAGATCGCTGCTATTAGTTCCATTTTAAAAATTAGCGCGTTGCTGGTGACACAAGTATTTACATGACGTCTTAAAATAACGCGCCGCCATTTTCAACGCCCCCCGTAGAAAGAGAGGGTGATACTTCCGCTGTCAGCTGTCTTCTCTCCATCCGCCATATCCGTCTTACGCGTTTTCGATCAGCCACGTGATTCCTGACGCGAGTTTAGCATTTTTTCCCCATACAAAAAAGCGCACAACGCCGCTAAAGAAGTTTTCGATTCAAAAACTGTAGGCTGGATAGATGGCGTTGATAAAAATGTATGTGACAATGTGATTTTTTTACGAAGCTTCGAATTTAGTTCGCTGCGTTGAAGAATACTTAGTTCGGCAGGCAGATGTAACCCTTAACTTAACCCTTGGGCAGATGTCAGCCAGCGAGCTTGCTCTTTGGTACAGGCCGTTTAATTTTAAAAGCCAATTTTGACACTTCTCTTTCCATTAACGCTAGGCAAATAATTTCTATTTTTATATTTTAAATGTCACTTTTAAAAGCCCTCATTCTCGACACGAAATAAGTATGATGAATCGCTTTCATGAGCCGTTATGTCTTTCCGAGCTTCACATTAATTTGTAGAGGTATTGTTTTTCGAAACTTAAAATAAGTTCCCGTTCACATGTCGAGAAAAAAACACTCGAAGTAGCGCTCAATCTTTTGAGTATATAATAGGTAGGTACGTATACGTGGTCGTATACCTTCGCAACAAAAGACGCTATTTCGAATCCGAAAATTCGTCTCGATGTGTTCGAATAAAAATGTGGCATTACGTTCTGTTTAGGCGGTACTACGCGAAGTTGTGAGGGGGTAAGATTAAAGTTTTGCCTCTGTGATATATTAGGTGCCGTGTGTCGCGTAGACGCCATTCGGGTCCGTTTTGGTATTACCCACACTTTCCATGCTCAAATAAATTTTCTGCGGCGACGGAAAATATAAGAAAATGCGGGAAGGACCCAAAGAAATAACTTACGGCTCAAGGGTCACATTCTTTAATCGTTTCCGCACCAAACGTTTACTTATTTTGCTTAAAAGTTACTTGAAAAATGTTTTGGTAAGGACTATCATTTTTAAGTTAATAAGACTTTTGATTTGGAAGTTAAAGTTTGGTTCTATATTACCCATTTTTTTACGATTAATCCTGCATATCAAAGTAAAACTTAATCTTCGTCAAGTTGGTATAAAAAGGAAATGTAGGTATTTACAGCTCCACATTTTCTCTTGAAGTATTGTTAAAAAAAAGAATATTGTCGTGTCTCGAACATTTGTTGCCACAATCCTAATAAATTGTCGAAGGATAATTAAAGTCCAATGCTAGAAAACACAGCAATAAATTAACTTAAAAAAGTTTTGGACCACCCACTACGATAGCGTGCTTCACGCCTACTCTTGGCGTTTTTTAAGTGTTTGTGAATAGGATCCACGGGTTTGAGGGAAAATATATTTTATCGCATACAGCTCTTACAATTTTCCTCGTCAGCTGTTGGGGCAAGTTAAGCGGAGCTAAAAAGTTGTGGTCGTTTACCGGGGCCGTAAGGAGTGCTCGCTCGTGCTGAGTTATTTGTCTTGAACACGCCTTTTTTGGAAAGAAACCGCTGGAATTTAAGTATCTAACCTTTTTTCTTTACGTAGCTAGCCGAAGTTACCCAACGTCTTTTGAAAGCAAACGCCTTAAGGTTTCGAGTTTTCGTTTTTTGTTAAATATTTTTTTCGTATCGGAAGTAGATACCACGCTGGACAGTGTGACCTACTAAAATTGTCCGGCGTGGAGTGCTACGAATTAAACTAGGTTTATTAACCTTCTTTTTTTATATTTTAATTTTAATAATCTGCCTGCATGAGTTCTTACGTCGCTCTTTTTATAAAATTAATGTAATATTGAATTACATTATTGTTTGATCGCACCTACAACTAAAAGGAATTTATTCGTGTTACACACACATTGCAAAAGTTTTACACTGTAAGTAGATAAGTTAAGAAGGCTTAATGTTTCTTAAGCTCTTCGTATTAAGCTGAATGTAAGATATTACATGGGAGGTAAAAGTAGACATGGTTAATAGATCTATTGAATATTCTATTACGTTTATAGTTAAACGCTGTTATCGTGATCCTGTTTGCCTTCGATTGTGCATCCTCTCCGTGCATACCATGAAATATTCATAATATGACGGAAAAGGTACAGGTTTGGCCGGTTGGATTGTTTTCGCGTGATCAAAATGTACGAAATGCTAATGTTTTCATATCTCGCTCTAGTATTCATACTGGTCGACGCTACCGTATGCCGATCACACGCGGAGGGTTTTCTTCGCTCGAATCTTTTTTCTTCTGCCGCGAATAAAAAAACTTTCGACGCCATAAAAGTATATGAGTTCGTCCCAATACTGCGCCGATGACTTCCAATCTCTCGTAGCGTGTCCCGACCCAACCCTGCAGATTACTTTTTCTCCCTCATCCAGTAAATTGAATTAAAATGAGAAGCAAACGGATAAAGAAAAGGGTGTGCGCCGATTTTCACAAGAGTTTCGCGTTTAACGTACCTCGTTCACGTGTACGTTGTTTTAGCATTGTCTTTCCTTTTAAAATAACGAAACGTAACACTGCAAAGTCTTATCTGCGCTAACGACTTTCGAGTATCTTTATCCGTTGGTGTTAGGTGCAGCTGTGAATTTTGCTAAATACTATTGTTTTCTTCAAAAGACATGTATACTTTGGTATTTGTATGTAGGGTTATATACAACGTGTTACAAAATAACCCATAATGCCGAATATGGTATAGGGACATCAAACTGAACAATACTATGGGACCTACTCAGAAATCGCGAAAAAAATAGCTGTTTCATAGACCTCCTCCTTTTTTGAAGTCGGTTAAATAATTAATAACTAAAATATCAAAATGTATGAAACAGCAGATTTTTTTCACCATTTGAGAGTTGGTCCCATAGTAAAAGTTGTTCAGTTTGATGGTCCCTATCTACCATATTTGGCATTAGGGGTTATTTTGTAACATGTTGTATACATCCTTACTTCCTTACTAATATTATAAATGCGAAAGTCCGTTTGTTTGTTTATTTGTTTGTTTGTTTGTTACGCCTTCACGTCTTAACTACTGAACCGATCATCATGAAATTGTGCATACACGTTGTTAGGGGTACAGCAAAGGACATAGGGTACCTTTCAACCCGAGGGATAGCAAAAAACCTTTCCACGCAGACGAAGTCGCGGGCGGCCGCTAGTAATATTATAAATGCGAAAGTCCGTTTGTTTGTTTGTTTGTTACGCCTTCACGACTCAATTACTGAACCGATCGTCATGAAATTTTGCATACACGTTGTCAGGGGTACAGTGAAGGACATAGGGTACCTTTCATCCCGAAAAAAAGTATTGTTCCTGAGGGAAACCAAAAAACCTTTCCACGCAGACGAAGTCGCGGGCGGCCGCTAGTACGTAATACCTGTACATCAGACTAACCCTAACCAAACCATTAGAATGGCTAAATGTTATAGAAATGATAGCTCCAAGTATGATTTGGTGAACAGCTTTTTTGGTGAACATATTCATAATATATTGAATTGTACCTGAAAATATCAATTTTATTATATGTATGCTGCTAACTATCGAAAATAAATTGCGAGCTCATTTTCAGTAAATTAAGCTTTAGTTGGAAGGTGTTATAATTATTTTCGACAGGTTCTAGATAATAAAGAGTAATAAAATTAATATACTTAATGATGAATATTGCCGTATTTAATAAACATTAAAAAAGTACCTTACTCGTATTTTTACCTTATTATCCGTAAATCAGAGGAGATTTTCCAAGCTCTATTTCTCCGCTGAATATTTATTATATTATATAAAAAGTATATAAAAGCTCGTTTTAACTAAAAATTCAACAGCAAAGAGTCCTATTTTTGACTCGGTCCGATTTCCCTGCATTTGTGGGGAAAATAAGCTTTATTAGAAATAAAACACTTTTTACGGATTACAGCGCGAATATTGGTTAATTCAGATGTTATTTTAGAATTATTTAGTTTTGATTTGTTGGTTTTTTGGGTTTCCCGATGTTTTGACACCTTTCCAGGGGCCGTGGTCACGGGACCGACGGAAGTAAGAAGCTGCTCATATTTTTATGAAATTACCCGCTCGGAACTTTATAAAAATGCATTCAAGTTTATTAAATTATTGTATAGCTGCGTTCTGATTTTAATAATAATTATTGGATTAAATTGATTAAAATTAATCAGAAGACTCGATCTAGTTACTGAATCTACCACCAGTTCACAAATTGAGAGGCTTCTCAGAGAAAGAACTGGAGAAGAAAACTCGGAGAGGTTGTGTCGACCTCCCTTTTGATCCCTATCTACAAAACGAACTAATTATATCTTTAGATCCTGCAGTGTGAGATTTGGGATGGGATTTTAGTTGATGAATTATGGGGTCCCAAGCTGGTGGTACTCTCCAACCATCTTCTCTATTGAAATTTGGATATTTGTCGATTTCAATAGCCTCACGTATCATTCTGGGAATATATCTTTGTTCTTTGAAGATAAGCTTTGGCCAAAATATCTCTTGGCGTCCGTTTAAGGTTTCTTTTGGACACAATTGTTGAAGAGTTGCCAGAAGTGTTTTTCTTGCTAATCACACAATTTCCAAGTTTCTAATTGACTCTACATGAGGTTTTACTAGCAGTGATTTAATATTTTTATCTGGAAGAACTTATGCAGTATACGGCGACTTGTTGAGTATTTAGTTAGTCCTTAGTTAGAGGAAGATCACATGTTCAATTTGGCATCAGTCCATTCCATCAGTCTGGTACAAATTTTGGATCATCAGTCTGAAAATAATTCAAAGTCTATACAGACTGATGCCAGCCTGATCATGTAATCTACCTCCAAAGTCTTGTGCGATAGAAAGGTAAATTATTTATGATATAGTTAGATAGAAAGAGAATAATAGACTAAATAGGTGTGCCACGATACAGTTGTTAACACTCCGCTATGATTGAATAAATCAACTGCTGACATCTGAAGTGATAAAAGGCATTTTGTTTTTATTCTAAGCTCAATTCTTGCCCTAATTAGTGTTCTAAACAAACGAGAAAAGTTCGTTAATAAAACTGGCTTCAACTATTAATTGCCCCATTTCGAGTGTTGCCAGCGGATTGGTGGATAAATTTGTAAAGAGAATAACTTTACTGCTCATTATAAACTCATGTACAGGGAAGAAATGTAACTTGGTAGTCAAATGTAAGTTCTAGATTAAAATAAGTTCCAATATTTAATTAAACATGGTAACAGTAGGTAAATTTTTTGTTGCTAAAATTAACGCTGAATGTTGGCAATTGCTATTTTAATTTTCGTATTAATGAAATTATAGAAGTCGAAGCATTGGCGTTTCCCATGACACAAAATGTAGATCCACATTTAGGTACCTACCTGTAATGGAACAAACTTTTTCTCCCTTATTTTTAAAACGTGTACTAAACAAGGTCTTACACCTTGTTTAAAACTGATACTCTCACTTTTAGTTGTTGAAAGGAAGACAGATATAGCATTGGTCTACGGGACAGAAAACATAGTCCAGATTAAGTAATGTTTTATCAAAGTGGGGGGTTTCGCATTTATTATGAAAAAATCGAAATAGTAGAACGACTTATGGTTACAATAAATAGTAGGTAGGTACCATATTTTCATGTATACACTAGTAGTTCAAAATTAAAATAGATTAGTTTTCAAATGGGATATTTTTAATAGAGTGAATGGAAAATCTTCAGGCGACTGTTAATTGGATACTTAAATACTAAACCCGGTATCGGTTTACATATTTTATTTGCGACAAAATAACTTAACGGGTGAAAAACTGTGGATAACAAAAATACGTAAAACGAGCAACTACATGTGGGTAATAAATAATTTAAGTTAACAGTGAAAATTCTAAATGAGTGACAAAAATACTGAGTGGGCAACTATTATACCAAGTAGGGTACTATATAACTGATTTAAGCTGGCCAACATGGTATTTTTGTCATCTGGATTACGTTAATAGTCGGCTTTTTTAAATAAAATATATGCTAAATTTTGAATATAATGTGTACCCTAAGGTTGTCGCCAAAATTAGTCGCTTAATAATTTATTATTTCTGCCCGTTCTGACTAACTTAACTATAGTTACTCAATTGGTATTTTAAAGTCATCCACTTTCGATATTTGTAGTCGCCCTCATTCCGTCACCCACTTAGTATTTCAGTACGTTATATTCAGTATTTTTGATACAAAAAATGGGAATTTATTATTACCCATTTAAATACTACCATTTTCAAATTAACAATTAAATAGTAGATTGTTATACAAGACGCTAAAATGACCCATTGCATACGAGGTAGTTTTATTCCCGAGCTTTAGCGAGGGAATAAATAGAAACCGAGTTACAATGGGTTTTAGCGTCGTGTGTTACACTCTACTTTTCACTACGAGTGCGAGAAAATAAAATACAATAATAAATACCTAGTTTATACTTCCATAAGCGAATCCACTGTTTTTCTATCCTCCACTTCATAAACTTTTCATACAGTATGATTTATGCTTGACGGCAAAAGATTAAAATTATTTCTTTCCTATTACAGTCACACAATTCAATCAGTTTGCAATTTAAGAAAAATTCTAAAGATTTCGCGCCATACTGTAGCAGCTAGGAAACACAATGCACGCATTCTACTTAAAGTCACAGAGTATAAATAAGTCTATGATTTCACCGAAGAGATCGCCGCTTTTAGTTCCATTTTCAAAAATAAAAATTAGAAACAGTATTAAGTCGAGCGAGTCTATTCGTGATTGTTCTATCTATGAATAAAGACTTTTTCGTTTTAGTAGGCTCATTGGTAATAGACAAACATTAAAAAAGAAAAAACTTTATCCCCATGGGTTATTATGTTATTTTATCTCGGCTCTTGTACGTTATTATGACGGACTTTTTGACCAAGAGGAGTGAAAACACATTTTTATTAGAATGGTAAACGGGTTAAAATAATTTAAAGGTATATTTCACTGTGCTGTGAAGTTTTAACACTCGTATATTTTCAAGTTTCAATTGCATATTTCTAAATTTGAATTTCCTTAAAAAACCTGTACATTTCAAATATAAAAAAGTATTCTAAAATTGTTCGAAACTCAGTTGTTACATTTTTTCTGTCAGTATAGCATAGTTGGTTTGCATTAAATTTTTTCCGTATCGATGTTCACATAGGAATTCGTTACTGAATGAAAAAAAATTGAATAAAAGAGGCTTTTAAATGGCAAATCTACTTTGATACTACTGACACTAGATTTGTCAACAAAAGCCTCCATTGGTGCCTTTAGACATAAAATAGAGAGGTATACATAAATAAAACACATAATTATCATGAAAATCATCGATTATTTTAGTAATTTTAAATTACAAAACCGAGCTTTAGACTTTAGAAATTAACCAGAGATTACAAAAAAATTATATCGTGATAAGTGCTCCGTGACATTATAAGGTTCAAAACCAAGTAAATTGATCAACGAATATCGTCCGACTATTGTGATTCTTTTTAGGGTTCCGTACCAAAATGGTAAAAAAGGAACCCTTATGGTGTGACTCAGTCTGTCTGTCTGTCTGTCACAGCTGAATATCTCGAGAACTACTAATGGTATCAACTTGAAATTTGGAACAGTTTAAGATGACATTTGCTCAACTATTTTGCAAATAAGAAATAAATAAAAAAATAAAAATCTTTTTTACAACAGGGACTGAAAAGGGGTCTTAAAAATTTTAAGTAGGGCTACTAAGGCATGTGGGGTATCACATGAAGTCATGAAAGAACGCTGTTTGCACGTTTTTAATATTTTTTTCTTTTTGTTTTAGGCCGCATAATTTTCAACTTATGATGAAAAATGTAAAAAAAAAATACCGTTCCCCCTCCTTATCTCCGAAGTTTGCAAAGAGAAATACCTGAAATAATTCTATGTGATATGTAAGCAGTTTATATAAAGATTACAGGAAAAATAAAACGATGTCTCAATATAGCACACTTTTTTAGAAATTATCAAATTTCTAATAAAGTTAACAATAGTTCCACTATCGGTCAAGAGATGGCGCTGACCTAAAACTGCAATACTAATTTTATTATTCTACTCTGCAGTGTGGTTTGATGGTGCAATTATGATGGTACAGAACCCTCGGTGCGCGAGTTCAACTCGCTCTTGACCGGTTTTATTTGTAATAAGCTCTCAGATTAATAATTTGAACAGGTAGTCAATTTAGTATATGTACGGAAAAGATCTAGAGCTTTCATTTCAATTTCACAATTCGTTTTGATTCCAGCTGTTAAATCCGTATATTGTTATGAAGCAATTAAACTGGAAAATGAAATTGTTTGACCAAAGAACTAAGTATTTAGCTAAATGCTCCAACGTACTGAAGTATACCGAATCGTGTAGGATGCAATTTGCTTTCGTAATGAGGAGCTTTTCCTAGTATGCTATGAGGATTCTATATGATCATTAAATTGTTTTAGTTCAGAGTTATATAAGCTTTTTACGATGCATAATAATAAGAACGTTATTAAACGCTCATTATATAAATTTCAGTTAAGAGTTCTTGCCGAGTCCTATGAGATATACTTCCAGCAACAAAGGCTTCGTTTCGTCACGAAAGCCCGTCTTACTCTAAGGAGATATATATTAAAAGCTCAACCACCAAAAACGTAAAAAAAAAACAAAAACTTAGATTTTTTTTGTTCATATAAGGCTCGGATCTGACAATTGGCAGTAAACATTTCTTGAACTCCTTCGTTACAATTTTTTACTGATTTTTTTTATTAAATATTTTCAATAGCTCTAAGGGGCCATCCATAAATTACGTCACACGTTAAGGGGTAGGGAGGGGGTCGACGAAATGTGACAAAGTGTGACAAGGGGGTGGGAGGGGTCCTTAATTTCGTGACGTCACATTTCAAAATCATTTAAATTGAAATAAAACAAATTTCTGAACTGTTTTTTTAATTCAATAATTTTTTCATGATGCAAAATTGTAAAATATGTGACGTCACACTAGGGAGGGGGGGTCTCACAAATGTGACCAGCTGTGACAAGGATGGGGGAGGGGTCAAAAATCATGAAATTCGTGTGACGTAATTTATGGATGGCCCCTAAGAGTTAAAAACGTGGAATGTAACAGCTTGTAACAGCCTAGACTGAATAAAATATTTTGAATTTTGAATTTTGAATTTTGAATTTTGAATTTTGAATAAGTAATATCTACATACTTAGACTTTTGATCACTCGTTTGTTTGATCGGGCTTTTATAGCCATGAAAACATGCATACAATCTACATAAATAAATTTGTTGATCACGGTTTTCAAACTGCTTAAACAGAGTTTATCATGCTTTAGTCCCTTTGATTCAGCAAGATAAGAACAAGTCTTTAAATCCATAATTCAAATGATTCATGAATAAATAAAAGAAACATAAATTTTTCACTTAAATATGTTATACAAAATTAAGTAGTTACTTAACTTTCACATATACCTACGCTTTCAAGATCTCGTAAAATTTTCTTTACTTTTCGTAAGGTACTTAACTTCGAAATTAATACCGACCCGCTTATATTAATTGGTCCGTGATGACGTTTCCAATACGAATATTGCATGACGAAAGGCGTTTACTGCTTGCTAACCCTTATTTGACTACCTGCGGTATTATGTAAATGAGTCTTTTTACAATGCTTTTAGCGAACCATTTAATTTTGAAGGCCGTCAATGAAACTTATTTCAGCGCCATCTATTAACCCAATCACACGACTATTCATTCCGTTTGGTTAAACTTCATTTTATAGTCCAGTAAAATTCACGTAGCTGTTAACTGTGGGCTTCTATGACCGAGTTAGGGGTAGTTTCAAACTGGCTAAATCCGCCTTTAGCGAACGAAATACTACGCTACAATTTATTTATAAAGTGTTGTAAATGGAATAGTTTTGAGTTGGGTAAGGGCTGTGATTAAATATATGGGTAATAAAGTCGCGTAAGCATAAACAGTTGTTACATTAGTTACCTGTTGGTAGTTTTATTTTATTATCCTCTTTTTATAGTTAAAACATTCACACATTTTATGAGCATAACGATACAATTTGCTAACCGGTTACGTATCTTTCTGCCTACAAGCAAGGAAATAATTGATGAGGTGGCAACCTCAGTGGTCGAGTGGTTTGTGCGCCGGTTTTTAAGGGGTCGCCAACTCTGAGGCACGGGTTCAATCCCCGGCTGGGTCAATTTGGAAAACGAACTTTTCTATAATGGCTCAGGTCTGGGTTATGTAGTTTGACTGTTGTCTCTGATTTCCATAACTTCGGAATCATAGCAATGTGTATATAGTATATTTTTATAAGAATTAAAAACATACAGCATAATTGAAAATAATATAACAGGTTTTTGCTTTCCTCTTACAATCCTCTTATATCAGTATAATTGCAGAACAAAATGTTGATTTCTCATTAATCTGCCTTTCAGAGTGGGGTTTGTTTGTTCGAAAGGTTGTTTTTTTAATGAGGAGCGTCGTCAGAAATCGGAGCCCTTCTATATTACGTTGCGCACCGATAAACTGAGGTAAGGGGAGGGACACATGACAGTAAAACTTTTAACGACCACTGAAATGACTGTCCATTACAACGCGTTTAGATAGATTTATCTATCTAATTGAATAATAAACTAAGTGCGTTATTTTTTTGGGTTAAGGTGTTTTCCTGACCGAAAGTGGCGCCTCGGTGAATGTTATTTAATATTGTAATTCTAATACACAATTTTAATAAAACTTCTCGTGAAATTTTTAGGGCCCATAGTCTAGTATTCTTAGACGGTATCATTACATTCCCTCGTAGTCACTGCTAGAAATACCTAGATAGCAAAACTGCTAAAAGTTTTTTGACACATTTGCTATTTACTTCTACGAATGACTGCGAGATAATGTAAGTACCTTCTAAAAATACTAGATTATGAGCCCTAAAAATACCACGAAAAGTTTTATCACAATCTTTTCTATTTACAACTTCTTAAATAAAACCTCTTAGGGCGTCACTTTGGGTCAGGGAGTCGCTTTAACTTTTGCTAAAACTTGAGGTGACAATAAAGATGGAATTAAATTAATAATTAAAATTCAAAATATTTTTTTTTGTTAATAATATTAAGATTTTATTTATTTTATTTCATGTAATAAATACGGTATACAATAAGGCTTGGTTGCACCATCTTGACTTAACCTTCACTTTAACAGATACTAACTTATCTGACTCGGTGACAGAGTCGCTGTCGTCTATGGCGTAACCTAGGTAACAATATGTAATAACACTTTAGTTCCACTTTTGACTACTGGCTCAGATAATGTATCATATACTGTTAAATATAAATCAAGATGGTGCAACCGTTCAATATTCGACGTTGCAACCAGTATCTAAGAACTGTCGGATTGAGAAGGGTTGTAAGCCATAAAAAAGTTTTTATAACTGAAAGTGTGCTTGTAAATAAGGTATTTATTAATTGTATACATAAAGTAAAAGCCTGTGCTTAATCTCGGTATGAAACAACGGGTTGTACCTAGTCAGGTCAGCGCTCGGTAGCGTGCCTAGGAAGTGTTAACAACGGGGCGTGCCTGCCGTATCTCGTATCTCGCGCCAATTGCACTTGTCAGCCGGCCGAACCCCTGCGCTTCCTTGTATTCTCTAACACTGCACTATTATATGCAAAAAGGAAAGAACACTAAAAATACCGAAAGGTATTATAAGTAAAACAGTTGTTTTCTGCATAAAAGTGAAAATGTTTAGTAGCATAAACTGTTATAGGTCAGTAGAATTAGAATTGAAATCGGATTTAATTCCTACAAAAGGTTTCATTGTTTTAATAGCTTCATTTGTTGCTAAATATGACTGTCCTAGATTTCTCCCCCCGGCGGAGTTATGCTTAAGTGATGGGTGGTAAAAATGTATTTTTGCAGTGTTTTGGTTATATCTCGTTTTTCATCAAGATTGTATAAGAAGATTTTATACTAGGGTAAATTTAAATCAATTTAATTAATAAACCTTCCGGGTCAAATCCCCTTTTAGGGTACATTTTTACCCCCCCACCACTTAAGCATAACTCCAATAGTTAATAAGTTCAAATTATGACACAATAACAGTAACAAAGTTCAAATTATGGGTCTTGTAGTGCATCCCAATTCGAAAAAGAATAGAGGAATATATTCTTTCTAATTAATTATGCAGCCATTGAGACCACCTCAGGGTAAGTCGCAATCGCAAGTGACCACATACATAAAGTCAATAGATGACGAATGTTGTGGATTGGTAATCCCTTTCCCAATCCAATGATCCCAATCTAATGAAAATGCATCAGAAACATATTTGTTGGGTTAAATGTAATTCTGCTTTTTGCTATAGGTTCGTTGAGAGTTGTAACTCGGTAAAGATTTTATACGAATAAAATAAATATAGCTCTCGAACGGCACTATGTAAGTTGGACATTTGGGTAGGGGGGCTGATTATTGTTTACTGGCTTTCGCGCGCGACTTCGTCCGCGTGAACATTCGAAAAATCTCTAGAGGGAACCTTTGACCAGGATATAAAGCTTCTATTCCCTAATATATCTACTCTCTCTACTGTACATCGATGATAAGTGACGGTACGGTAGTTCATAAGGTACGTGTACATTCTTAACGAACTTACTTATATCAGTTTAACAATTTTCTATCGCTTTATTGAACAAGACAACTAACTTGAAACGTGTTATAACCCACTATTACTGATGTTCCCAAGAGGTATCGTATCGTGTTAGACGAACTGTGTTATTGTAGTTTTACTGGCAGTTGCAAGTTCAGCAGTTCTAAGTGTAGCATTTGCACCGCAGCGCCTGGGGATTTTCTGTTACATCGCTATTGTTAAAAAGAGGTGGGTATGCTGATACGTTGCCTAAGTCAGACTCAGATCTAGTATGGGGCCTACTACGAATCGCGATAATCGGCTAATGTTCGTTGTTCGATTTATTTAATTTTGAAGTTTTTCCTGAGCAAATAATGTCACGAAGTATAATAATAAATATAAGACAACATCACAAACATCGCTTTAATTCCAAAGTAAGTAGCGAAAACACTAATATTATGGAAATCAAAGACAAGGGGGGAACTAAAAACACAGACCTAGGGTTTCTGCTCGAGCTTTCTCAAACTCGAGAAAACTCGAGAAATTTGGCTTCATTCGAGACGAGAAAAAAAGCCCGGAGCTCGAGAATTCCCGAGTTTCGAATTTGAATCGTGGCAGACGCGACGCGCGATTATTTTTCGACGTTAACTAACACCGCCTGCGCTCCGAGCTCTTTCATTCATTCGTTGACAAAAGTAAGTTTTCTAATTATTTAACGTTGCTTCTAGTCTGGTCTAGTCCCCTCGTATCTGTTAAAAAAAAATTATCAAATTATTCTAATATTATTTTCACATGCAAGCAATTTATAGTATAAAGTTATGTTTGATGCACCAAAACTGCACTGCATTAAATATTAAATTATATTATAAATTGCATATTAATATTAGAAGCATTTGAAAATTGCAAGTTTTACTCAGTTATTACATACTCCTCTATAGATAGATATTATAATACGTGGGTGGGAATAGTCAACTTTATCTGATTTTATTTGCAAGTAATGATCTCAAACGAAACTAATAAGTACACCTAATAAGCTATGTTATGTTTGACTGACTGATAAGACTGAAAAATTTGTCTACTGAGTGTTAAGATGGACTACTAACTTCGTCAATAGAGTACATTTACGACGTTATCGTTAAACATAAAATGTTTTTCTTTGTTTAATTGTAGCTCTAGATTTTTGTTACTTATCCTTAAAGTACACGAGTTTTTATGACTATTGTTCATGTAAGTTAATTATTAAGTTTTGATATTAGTTTATAAGAAGATTATATATATTTTTTTCAATTCGAGTCTTATTCAAATACTGATTATAAGTATTATTTAAATACATGTTTTATTAAAAAAATACATGTATTTTTAATAAATTTCATAAGATTTCAACAGTTTGAATTAAAAGACTCGAGACCAGAGAAAACTCGAAAATTTGGCCTCGAGAATTCCCGAATCTCGAGAAAAAAAGGTCGAGAAATCAGAAAGCTTACTCAGACTTGAGCCAATAGAGAAAAGTTCGTTTTCTTACCCAGCCGGGCAACGAACTCCGGACCTCAGAAATGGCGACTTGTCGACGGCGAATGGCGAAAACCGGTTGACCACGGAGGACGTCAAACGAATGAACGCCAATACTCCGATTATTTGGTCTGGTCTGGTTTCCGGAGTATACCTTCTTATTTTCAGTAATGGGGCTGCAATGCAACTCAACAATAGCAGAATCATACTACGAATCCAAAGCTGATTCGAGTTGAAAGTTGGCACACCAAGTGTGCGTAAAACTTATGACTTTTATTTTTTGAAGGTATAATAATAATTATTAAACGATTCGTGATTGATAAAAATTGCTTCGTGAGTAATTATTTTTTGTAATTTGTGTGCGATTGATTTCCATTTGATTTTATACCTATCTACCTTGCTACGCCATTATGGATTAATTGTTGATGTTATCATAGTCCAATAGTATGTGTAGTGTGTAGGTTGCAAACATCATATTATTTAATTTTAAAAATAGGTCAATACTTGATCGTAGTAGCATAGTAGAACCAATGGTAGTAGCGCTAAGTCATACTATGGCTAAGTTCATTAAATAAGGCATTAGAGTCAAGTTATACTTAATTCACTGTTGGTTACAATAGTTTCCGTATTTAAAAGATATTATTTAGGTAGACAATAAAATTTTCCTCGGTCTTGTTGTCGTAATTTATTTGGGGCCGGTAGACATCTTTAATTCGTCCCTTCCCGATCTCATAATTCACTCCATTTACATTCATATCATTCCTCATACAATTAATCAATCCATCCTCTTGTGGCATTTATTTAATTAGTAGTTTATCTCTTAAAATACTTATAAGAATTAGGTTTTAAACTAACTGGTAATCAAAACGCGATATCCTACTCTTGGTTACAGCCGCTTAGGCATGAACGAGGATATTGACTGATATTTTAGAATTCACTTTATATAAATCATGTGTTTTATTACCAATATGGTAATTTTGACGACAAGCATAAAGCAGTTGTTTGTACTGCAAAGGAAATTCGAAAGGTTGTAAAATTGTGTATTGTTATTTAGTGGCAGTAAATATTTATAGGCTATAAGGGTGTAAAAGAAAAAAGCAAGATTGCTTTTTGAAGAAGCTTTTTTCAAGGTAATAATAGCGTCACAAAAGTATGTTCGGAAAAAACCTAAAAGCCGTCCCGTTGAAAAGGGTCAATGTGAAACCAATTTCAGTTTTAGTGTCGACACTCGCCCCGTAAATAGATGTTTGTGGACGAAATTTGGGTACACATAGTTCGCGACCGACGCTAGAGTGATTGGATATCGAAGTGCAGAGCCAAAAACGGCATGTTTAAAAAACTGGATAGTGGCACGTGGAACTAATGTATTTAAAACAACTATTGTAGGATATTTTGCTAAATGAAAAGTTTGGGATAAAAGTGAAGAAATGTAGTTGAATCATATACAAAGTCTTGTATTCGTGATTTTAGTCCTGATAATGAAAAAAAATGGGACCACATGACTTAAGATTCCTGGATATGCCACGTAATTTCAGTTACGGAAAGAAGTGAAAACTCCGAAGAAACATAGTTTGAAATATAATATTAATTCTTTAGCCAAATTAACATGGTTTCATTTATTAATTTTCTCTTGTTTACAGATTCTTAACTTTATTATTAGCAAACTGTTATTCTTGTGACAGGAAAATGAAATGCTCTTTAGATTGCATGCATTAAAATGGAATTGTGCTGAGTCGCGGCGGGCGGGCGCGCGTGTCTGCCCGTGGCTAACGGCCAGTAAGAACGATGGTTTTATTCTTATCTCTTGTGGTTACAATGACAAACAGCGCCCTCTGTTAACGGTACCAGTAAAGTATTTGTATTTGGTGGTTTAATCTTAAAGCTTTAAAATGTTACGTGATAATGTCTGCTTAGCATAACAATCGTTAAGAAAAAAATGGTTTCGTGTATTCTGCGGCTCGGTACCTTAGGATATTGCATGTTTTATTGCAGATAGTTGTTTTGTTAAGAAAATAATCAAGGCATTTTAATGAATGTTTCTATTAAGAACAGATAAGTTACAGTCGCATTAAGAGACTTTATTGCTTTGTTAATACATTATTAATAATTCTTTTATTTGGCGGTTCTCACTATTGCTGTTAGATACATTTTCGAATAGATAA
This sequence comes from Agriphila geniculea, assembly GCA_943789525.1. Classification (NCBI taxonomy): domain Eukaryota; kingdom Metazoa; phylum Arthropoda; class Insecta; order Lepidoptera; family Crambidae; genus Agriphila; species Agriphila geniculea. The sequence continues at coordinate 14,334,688 of OX038887.1, read as the reverse complement.
TAAGTATATCACTGACATTAACATTTAGGGCTAGTCACATAGATTTCTGATAGCACCTATCCATTTAATTAAAAAATGGAACAAAATTTGCTTGAAATTAAATGACAGGTCAGTTACCTATCTGAAACGTATATCCATTTAAAGTTTATCACTCATTTGGAGATCAACAGGTAAGCTAATATAGAGCTGTTACTACCAAAACTTAGTTTATTTATGGGTAGCTATCAATTATTTACGCTCATTTCAATCAGGAAAGTAGCTCGATAATATTCTGAGACTTCAGCACTTAATTAAAACACCAATTAAAGATGGCCACGTAGCTGCCGGGAATGATAAGGCCGATGCTTATCCGGCGATGAATAATGTCTGACACGCGCGGAATATTAATCATGACACCATAATCGAACTTTAAAACGAGATAATAAAATCCGCTGACTTTCGCGCGGCAAAACGGGTTTGCGGGAGTGTTATAATGTTGACTTTTTTATTTTTCATTTCATATTTTATAACTGTTTCAATAACTTACATGGCCGATAAATTCGAACCTGTAAAACTGGCACTCTCTCACTCAATAAAGTCATTAGTTGTTTTTACACAACTGCCCAAAAAAGGAAGAGTGTTTTATGTTCAGGTTTCATGTATGTGTATGTAAGTTTCTTTATTCCACCATAATTTCTAAATGCCTGAACAGATTTGGAAATATTGAACCATGACAACCCAGCCAAAAATAAAATGTTAGAATACGTCTTTGATTAAAAATTGTTCCACAAACCTACAGAATATGAAAAATCATGTCTAGTGAGCGCGTAAGCTTGAGAACTGAATACCTACAGAATATAATGTATACTCTTAACAAAACGGTCATCCGACTGCAATGACACTTGTTATTTAACTTTTTAGTTCGTTTTGTCAGGGCAGTCATGATTTTAATATAACTTATTTTTTTTTTTAAGTTTTTTTTTTCTTAAGTTTTTTTATCAATTTTTCAAGACAAGGTTTAATATTAATAATAATATAATAATAAAATAAATAAAAAAGTGATAAAAGTAATAAAATCAATTAACTGAACATATAAACCTTAAGTTTTCTCCATCAAAGTGCTACGAGTTGCACTGAAAACAAAGTCCAGCCAAACGAAACCATTTCTAATTAAACGTTCCCCAAATGGCCCAATTACATGAGGTTAATCAACTACAATCCGTTAGAAGTGCAAGGTAAATATTAATCAGAGTGCGGAACACGCCCTAATGAAGCCGGGCCCGAGGGCACCGCAAACATTTTTAATCCCAAGCGCATCTCATAAATTCATCCGGGATGAAGTCGCTTTTGTTTTTCTTCCAGAAGGAAATATTTTTTTAGCTAGATTTACAGCGCGACGCCGCCGACGGACACGCGCTCGGCGCGCTCCTTTTGTAGCTCTATTTCTTTGTCATTGGGATTTTACGGTCACTAAAGGGCTTTGCGTTACCAACGAGGAACTTAACGAGTCATGAAAATAAAATTTATACGTTCTTGAAAAATGATTTTAAAGAATTTGTGTTTTAAATTGATTTCAAGATTTATTTGCAAGGTACAGAGTTGGCAGGTACAGTACATACTTGAGTACAAGTGACGCCCTGCCCTGATATTAAGTGTACATTACAGTTTTGGAACCTGTATAACATCGTTTAACTGTCCCAACAAACGACCTACATCTACTACGTTTACGTAGGTACAGTTTTTTTTTTTTACCTTTCTAAATCATAAAATATTATTTTACTTTTAATTTATTGGTCTGACGTTTTCTTATAGTGAGCGGTTATGGTGAGAGGTACAGCCGTTGTAAAAACTTTTCATAAAAATATCTATCAAACTAAGTTTTATAATAAATTCCTTTTGAATTCTAAAGAATTTCGATTGACGAGAAATGTTAGTATAATGAAATATGGATGAAATTAATATCTCAGGTACGTAGCCCGGTGAAACTTTATCAATAATTTTGATTTATGTAAGCCCCACTGCGGCTCATATCTACTCGAAAGTTTTAGCTATTTAAACAAATTTAAGCTAGTAGTTATTAGCTTGTGTGCTCTCAGGGCCGTGTTCAAAGTAGTTTGGAAAATTATGAACGTTAGTCCTTGAGGTGAAGGGTTTTTCGTCTAGGGAAGCGTAGGAATTGCGAGGAATTTTTTCAAGTATTTACAAGTACATACATTATTTCTACTTGAACTAAGCTATTAAATTGAGAAACACAAACAAGTTTTAAGTGCAATTAGCGCGCACATTTTATATTTTGCGTAACTACATAATACAATGCCAACAATACAAAAACAAATGCCAATTAAATTTATTCAGATTTTTTTTCGCGTGGCATTTGTAATAAGGCTGTCTTTTGATGATATTCAAAACAAAAACAACACATGTTAACGATGGCTTTGAATAAACTCTTTCCACTTCGCCCTCTCGTACGTTAATAATGAATTTAAACATAACATTTCCGCCCGCGTGTTAATTTTGTATTCAATGTGTTCATTCAGCGCTGTTTTTATGAGAAATCGAAAGGAGCTTTTCTAACGGGCGGGCGGCAGAAGAAAGTTTATTTTGCTCGAAGTCGAGAATGCATAAATTACGTATAAAAATAATTTTGGTCCTTGGTTTGTTGTGTTTCTATCATAAATAGAGCTAACAGACCGACAACGAATCATATTAAAATTTTTGATAAAAATTATAAATGGAAATAATCTAAAAAAAAAAAAAATTTGTCAAGTTTCTTCTGCAAATTAAACCAGCTCTTTTATAGTGTTCTAGGTAGTAATGACCGATGCATTAAAGCAAATAATGTCAAGAAAGCGTGATTTTATTCAAATCAAGGGTTTAATCAAGGTTTGTTTGCGTGGTTGCTGAGTGTTAAATAATCGTTGCAGAAGTTTTTTCAGAGGTAATTTAATTTCGAATTTATGACTATTTTGTTCCTGTTTGTGATTTCATTAGGTCACTGAACTTTGGTTCGGATATGCTCTTTTCTTTCTTTGGAATTCTTTGCTCTATAATCTTCTCTAACTTCTTTGTTGATTTTAATCTTTCGCTACTTCGAAATCGCGATAGGGTGAGTCTCATTTTAAGTACAAAACTATTTAATTATTTTTTCAATTTCAATTAGGTTCACCTACTTTTACTTACAGCAATCACACAATCATTCAACTACAAACTTGAACTTTAAATGACAAACTTTGTTCTCGATTAATTTAATACCAACTTTACTAGGTAATATCATAATAGTATCCCGTCTAAGTCTAAATTAATATAAAAATAGCATTATGACTGCCTAAAATCTAAAAACAAATTCAATACAATAGGTATGTAATAGGTAACTCAAATAATTTAGAAGTTTTTGATAGTATATACATCCTTTAAATATGTGATTTTAATTGATTCTTCGTCATTTTAACAAAAAAATTGTATTTGAGGATTTTTCAAATCTTGTAGTTATTCTAGTCAAAGGACAATTAAGCAGATTGTAGTAAGCCGCTTCTCCGGCATTAGGGGCACAAACGAGCACCAAAATTTCCTTGTATCGACAAAGTGGCCAGAATTCCCATTTCCACGATAACGATCTGTCCCACCTCGTGGCCATTAAGGGTCAGCCGATGGCCAGATACGGGGCAATTTATGCACTGCACCCTCAAGAGCTTCGTAGTATTTACTTACTTTTTATGAGCCCAGATTGTTATCGACTCCGTGCGAAATGGTCTTGTGCGAGTGTGATCGGTTTCGTGGTTGGTCAGATTGTGTTTATGGTAAAATTTCGTGTGAAACGTCCCTTTATCTTTCTGATAGTTTGTTTTTGGCTTATTTTATCTGTTTGTTTATTTAAAGAACAGACGAAAACACTTGTACAGTCGAGGTATAAAAAGGTTCGACAGTTTTCAAATTGATTTATGTACAGTCACGTCTATACAATTTGCTACTCTAAAAGCTATTACTTTTTAGGGTTCCGTAGCCTAAATGGCAAAAAACGGAACCCTTATAGATTCGTCATGTCTGTCTGTCTGTCTGTCTGTCTGTCTGTCCGTATGTCACAGCCACTTTATTCCGAAAGTATTAAGACTACACAGTTGAAACTTGGTAGGTAGATGTATTCTGTTAACCGCTTAACGAATTTAATACAAAAATAAGAAAAATAAAAGATTAAGGGGGGGCTCCCCATACATGGAACTGAAACTGAAAAATTTTTTTTTCTTCAAACCAACACGTGTTGGGTGTCTATAGATAGGTCTTTAAAAATGACATTGAGGTTTCTAAAAACAACTTTTTCTCAAAGTCAACTGTTTGAAAGATATTCACCGCCAAAGTGGTAAAATGTGTGTCCCCCCCCTTTAACTTTTAAAGTAAGAGGGTGAAAAATCTAAAAAAAATATCAACTATAGATCTTAATAAACACTTTCAACGAAAATTGTTTTGAACGAGATACAGTAATTAGTTTTCGAGATATAGTACATTTTCAAAAACCGCAAATATAACTTTGTCATTCATACAAACACTGTGAAAAACAAAGTTATTTTTTCAGACGAAAAATCATAGCGGTATTAAAATATGGTATGGTATAATGTACCTACGGCACCCTACTGCGCGTGGCCCGACACGCACTTGGCCGGTTTTTTATTGTTTAAACGAAATCAATGACAAATGACAACTACAACAAAGTGACAAGGTTCTAAACTGTAGACATATTTTTAGACATGACTATACTTACGTGCTGCGAGCACATATTATCTAACTTGTGATAATTTGTCTTAGAACAGTGTCTTGTCTCAAAAGATTATTATCCTCAGTGATACTACATGCACTAGTGCAAGCGAAAACTGACCTTAAAGTGACGAAACTTCAAATTTTTGACTCGACTGTACAAATAAAACGCAAATAATTTGTTTTGAAAAACAAAGTGTACTTTACATGAACGCAGGGTCATTTGTTCGGGAAACAAATAATGATTTTAATAACATATGTACGAAATCTGATTTCCTAATGGTTGGCTCAAGCCAACCGTAAGGTGGTCTACCTCAAAGTGGAATTGTAGAATTCGTGCTAAAATATTAATATAATAGATCGTCATGTTCAATAAATTTTATAAGCACTAAAATAATAATAGCTTCAGACATAATGACGGGTGCCGTAGGGAATTTTATTATTTTAAAATGAGGGATTTTCACTGTCGACCGTTGAGTTATACGGGGCTATTAATTGCACATTGGGTATGGTGCTAATAAAACTTTAATATTGCACGTATAGTCATTACCATTTACCATAAACGATTTGTGATTCAGCAGGACCGATGATTAAACATTTTTTGCATTTGTCCTGGTTTTTGTTAAAGCAATTTGGTCTTTATAAGATATACGAGATACGCGAAATTGGTTTGAATTGTTTGTTATGCGTAAGTGCGCTGTAATGAGGGGAGGTCGGGCGTTTTGTAGCGGTCGGCGAAATGTTACCCCATTTTGATTGCTGTAGTTTATAGTGCTTGAAACGAGCGTATTAATTGGGCACCACTAGCACTACTAGATGTAAATAATATATAACTTTGGTAATGAAACAGCAAATGATGTATCTAATCAACACTATTATATATATTCTAATAACACCATTTTTAGGTGTAGGCTAGGAAAACTTAATTATGTTTCGGATAAGGTTATCCGAAACGTAATTGAGTTTTCCTAGTTGATCCTTATTGAAGTGAATAAAGAAAGAAAGAAAAAGAAGAAAAGACATTTATTGACACACACACACAGAATACAAGAATACCATAAACATTTTTCATCGCTTGGGTGGAAAATAAATAATTGGGCTAAAATTACGAAAGCTTAAATAGGATATCAAAATGAGAAACTACTACCTGGCAGTGTGTTGCTATAAAAGAAAAATGCGAGACCCTTCTCTCGTTGAATTCTCTTATGATAGTAACTTAATAGAAGAGAATTCAAACGTCTCCAATCTCCATTAATTGTGAAAACAAAGCAAACATAATTTACGTTTGAGTCATACCCTGTGGTTTATTTTCCCGCTCGCTTTAAGGGAGCCAGTTCCGCGCTCGTATAATGTCATTTCACGCGTCTGCCTCCAAATGGCGTTTTATCGTTTGGCGATACATCATTTTCATCAGCCTAATGCATGGATTATTCCAATTTTCAGGTACCTACTATTTGAATTATAGCTGCTGAGATATTTTGAACCTTAACGCGGAACCTTAACGGAATAAACCTCACCGCCACCAGTAGGGGTAAATTTATGGCGCTCGGGTTTATGATGAAAAATCGGCACTGGCGTGTTAAAAATTCTAAGTATTTTTTCATCGACTCGGAACTGGATTTAAATGGTCATTTAGCACAAAATAATTTCATTTGTAAATAATAAAATTGATGAATCATTCCTATTTTAATAGTACGAAGTAATGTTTTTCTTCCTTACTTGGAATTTATTCTGTTTTGTTTTTCGCTGTGACCGAAACAACAATGATTTAGTTTTAATTTTATCGTTAAAATTTAGCTCTGCTGGTCCTCGGTTCATTGGATAGAACTTGTTGAACCCGAATGTTTACAACATCGAATCAGTCCCAGAGAGTAGACGGTCGCACTCAATTACATGCCTAATGCTCTCATTCAAATAGATAGAAGTAGGTTTTAGAGGTTTGGGGGTTTAAAATGACAAGATTGTATGATATGATAGAGGTATTTGTTCATAAACATGTATCATTTTCCAAATATTGAAATTATTTCAAGAATCACCAAGTTATCTTCATTATAGTACTCAAATATGACGGCAATATAAAATGAATTACAAATGATTCATAAAATAATACCATTGGTTTACTTGGTTTTTACTAACTTATTGGTTTTTACTGCTGAAAACCACTGAATGTTTCTTTACAATTTTACAATCTTGCCTTTTTAGACTCCCTGTTTCATTTTAACATAATGCTATAAACACTGTGTGTGGGACACTGTATTCATAGCATTATGTTATGTTTTGTACTTTGCAAATTGAACCGTATTCGAATTATAGTTGACCAAGCGTTCGCGAAGCGTCTACCTATTGTTGAACAAATAAATATCGTTACTTCTGATTTTTGTTAAAGCTGATAAGTTTCTTGCGCCCGTTTTTCTTGTCAGCTAAAAAAGTCTTGAACAGGCAGTAAGAAAATATAGACAATTCAAGAGAAAATTTCTAAGTTGATTCGAATAAAGAATTTATGATTTGATTTGAATAAACTTATCCACTAAAGTATTCATACAAAATATGAAAAATATTAACCGACTGAAATTTACGATCAAACAACGCCATGAAACTTTATGATACCTCCGCAACACAGTGCATTAGTTTTATATCGTTTGTACTGGTATATTATATTTTACGAAGCCAGAGGAATTAATTAACAGACTATTGCTATAGGTAAGTAATAAAACTAAAATGTTTTTTATTGTATTGGCTCAAATAGCAGCAAATGAGTAAGGTTGAATTTTTACTGTTCTAGGAAAATTTACTAAAATTTAAAACTCGTTATTCGAAATTCATTATAGAATATTAAATTAACAGAACATTTTTTGTGAGCGCGCCGTATCGCTTGTAATATAATTTTCATTTATGGTCTCGTATTGTAAATTTTAAATTAATTATCATGTGTCATTTTGTCTATTTTTTCGTATAATATTTGACAATTACTTTAATTACTAAACACCGATTAAAAACAGTTTTCCTGTTCGTCACATAAAATTTCAAAAAGATAGATTCACTTGAATCCTGCGTGTATATCGTTTGTTAACAGATTTTAGGCTGTCCGCTAACTTGAATAACTGCTCAATGATCGCAAAATTATTATTCATAACCTTCGTCCCAGGAGGGAGCAGCGATCCCGCTTGTCGATATCAATTACTGTCAATACGGTAAGCGGTCTCGAATATTTTGTTTTATTGGTTGGTAAATATGTACGGTCGGCCTCATAATGAAGCATAAGTTTAGTAGTCTGCAAAACCAACAATGGGTCTTGTTTAGTGAAACCTCCACATGCCGAATGCGGTGCAGTACGGCGGTGCGCGGTTTGTTGTATTGTCTAGTAATTGTCACATATAAAATTTAACTTTGTTCGACAGCAGCAGTTGCCACGCCCGCCCGCGGCTCGCCACATCGCACTGCGTTCAGTGTGGAGCTCCTAAGTTGTAACTTTACTGTATGAACACAATACTTATCATGACATCGTACTAATATGCTAAGTTACAGGAATGTACAACTTAAACAATAACTAATTTTCCACATTCAGTTCAATTCCAGTTCACTATTAATTTCAATTTAGTTGCTGCTTTGAAATCTACCAATCTAAGTTCATCCAATCGTCATTTGATGCAAAACGCAATTGCATTGAAAGCGTCTGCACCGTCAGACGATTGCCCATTTGCGTTGATATTAATATAATAATTAATAATTTATTTAATTCTCAGATATTACATCCATTTTTGTTAGTTATATTAATTAATATTAATGGCTTAATATTAAATCCCAGTTTAATTATGATTGAGATATTTAATCAATTTCAAGACTAGTAAATACAAAATAAACTTTAAAATAATTTATACGAAAAGTGAAATCTCTGTATTATGAAAATATTGTCTATTTTGAACTTTGACGATTACAACTACAAATACAACCGCGACAATTTTTTTTTAAATAATTTTTCGCTGTCATTATATTCTGATGAAATTTTGACGCTTTTTATTTCACTGTTTTACATACATAAGCGGATTAAACACGTTAACTTACTACGGTTTACATTTTCTATTAATTAAAATAAACACCGAAGTCAATTCAAGATCTACTGTGGCGGTTCAAGGTCCATTGAAAAACCGATAAATCAATATCGGAATTTCAATCTACAATTGTCTTTCCGTGTTTGCGCACCAGTACCTACGTCTTATTATGTTACTACTGTACATCACGAAATCACGAGACTTTGTACGTTAAGGTCAATATGTGAACAGTAACTGACATGCGATTTCGATGAAATACGATCGACATGAGGTCGAGGCGACTTATGAGGATGAACATCTGTTCATTCTCATAATCGCAGGTAGTTACTTACGTAACTGTTTTAATTAGTACTTTTTATGATGAAATATTTATAGCTCAAATACAATAAGAAAACTTTTATTTTTCTATAAACTCTTTATATAAATACTTTTGACTGTAACAAAGAACGACATCAACGGAAACAATGTTAGGTGTAGGTGGTTTGACTTTGTGAATAACACAATAAAAATGTTCTAGTGAAATCATTTATTTTGTACATACTCATGTACATCATACCTATTATTCGTAGATCTAAAACACAATATGATTTTCAAATAAAAAAGCTGAAAGTAATTCACAAAGAAGAAGAATTTAATGTCTGTATTATATTACATTCTATATGTCTTTGACATAGAAAGAGTTTTAGGAGAAAAGAAAGTAGTATTCAGTTTAGGATAGGTCACTGACTAAATGACTTAGTTTTTGCCTGATATTTTGTTAAGTTACTAAAACGTTATGAATTTAACGGGTTAGGGGACAAGTCGTCCCCATCTAAAACTGGGACCAGGGACCAGCAGCTCCCGTTCAAATTTGATAATAGGCAACTGGGACCACATCGATTGAGGCTGTGGGACGATTTGCACCTTGAATAGGTATTTACTAAGGGTTTATTGGTCCCATTGTGAAAACTGTGGCTCGAGTAATGGAAAATTGAACAAACACAAGTGAAGGTATGATCACATTTGTTTTATTAATCATAACATAGTTAATTAATAATTAACATAAGTATTTTTCATTTCATAGTAAAAAAAAACAAAACTCTTGATAAATAAGTTGATTATTGAAGTTAAACATAATGATAAATAGGTATGTAATCAAGTTTAAAAAAATAGATTTCAAAATAAAAATATATTCCATCCTTAATTTTAAGAATAAACAAAGTTGTTGTAAAGAATATTATCCAAACAAATCGAATCAAAATTATATTTTTGTTAAACAATAATATTTTTTTCAAATATTATCTTAAAAATCAAAACAAAACTAATAATATAAGCAGGAAAAACATTTTAATAGTAATCTTAGTTTTTTAACTTTTCTATGCAGTGACCTACACTTATTTTATTGTGAATTAATTCTCGGAGTATTCTTTTGAGACGTTTTTGGGATCGAATAGTTTCCGAGCTTTTTTTGGAAATATAACCGTCGTTTTTCAGTTTACCCAAGTAATAACAGGAATCTTTTTTGATTGTAAAAGAACAATCAAGTTAGGCTTTGGCCTTACCATTTTACTGAGACGTGAGTTCCACGACTCAATCGAATTATATATTTGTTTTGTGTTCCTCGTCATAAAAACACCACTTATTTAAAAAAAAGCGTTATTCCCTAATCAAGTCTTTTCAAAATATGTATTGATCGAATCAATTTCAGGGACTTTTTCGCTTTCTTCTAAATTGTACAGCCATCTTCTACAAAATCTTGAGGGAGATGGGCGAGTGGTTTACATCTCTTAACGTGCGATCGTAAATGTCTGCTTTTTTTTGCATTAGATTTTTGAGCGTTTCTCCATAATGCTCTTGCAAAATGGAAAAAACATCCCTGTATTTTTGCTAGGGGAAAAACTTCGGAAATCGCTTGCATAGCACTCATTTCGTAGTCTGTACTAAACTTATCTGGCCTAAAACCTTTAATCTGTCTTTTTATCAGCCGTAGCATAATTTTATAAGTATCTTTTTTTTATCTGAAATTAAACAATATAAAACAGGCACAATACTATTAGTTTCATTTGAACTCCCGACGTCCACATGAACAGTGTTTAACTGTGTAAAGAGCGGTGTAACACAATTAAAAGTACCATCGCCAAACAAATGCTTCGCTGTTCTTAAAAGCTTTCTTGCTTGATGGCTTGCGAAGATAAGTATTCTACAGTCATTGTGGGAATAGTCTGCAAGGAGGAAACTTCCAAACTTTGGCGGGAATAAGACATCTCCAACTTTAAAAAGTCTAGTTTTTTTAACACCTAATGATTTGTTTCTGTGCTTGTATAATCTTTTTTTTATGTTAACGTATATTGGGATTTTGGTTACAAAATTGTATCCGGCATCATTAAGATCTCCTATGACTTCCGAATACAAAGACGGCATTGGTGTTGTTTCGTTCACTGCCTTTTCTAAAGTAAGGTGAATATTTTTTTTTACTTGGTTTTCTGCAATATTAAGTTGACATTGATGAGCTCCCTCCTTTATAATTACAGCATGGCCGGTTATCAAACTGGCATTACACAGATTTCTTTTGACACATCTCCATACAATATGCCCATTGGGACTCAAACGCTTAATAGTGTACCAATATCCATTTCGAATCAGCAAATCGCCTCCCCTTTGAGATGTTATAATTTCATAACTTTTATCATTAGATGCTTCTTCACTCGACATAGCTACAAAATAAAAGACGAACATGAATTTTATTGCTTACTACGTGTTAAATCTTTCAATTAATCTAAATACAATTATATAGTCTAGGTTTTAATTCTATTTCCGTAATCGGCGGTACGCACCGTAGTACGCGCGGGCAAGCATTTCTTTTGCCGATTCTATAAAGACTGCAAATTATTGTACATCAAATATATTAAATGGAACTCACCTTTTTACTTCGGAAAGATTGCCAAAACGATACAAAATATGTGACAAATTAATATTATGTGACAACACATTCGCAAACTTGTGATCTTTAACACTACACTGCACACCGTCTATAACATTACTTGCATAGTTTCGACGCTGACGTATTTTTATTCATAACGACCCTCAACACATTAAAAAATCTTTTGCTATGAAATATTCAATTTTGTATGTTTTCTTTATTGACTGAATTAAGAAAACAAATAAAATTGAGTATTTCACTTGAATAAGTGATAATTTCTGTATATTTTCCTAAACAGTTGCAAACAAACACAATACTTACCATAATGCTATATTACTTATATAATTTTACAAGATTAATTTAATTTCATTATTGGAAGTTCAACTATACCAATATGGCATCGTACCTAGTTATCAATACATACATATAGCTAGGCAATACTATTTTGTTAAAATTTAGGAAACGAAAGTGTATCCTACGATGTGGCGCTGACTGCATATCTAATTTCAATTATTTTAATTATGAAATTAATACCTAATTATGCTAAATAATATACCGCTAATAACAGGCCGCTTAGCTACCGACTCACTCGGTAGCTCGCGAACGGGAATTATCGCGATAATTATCAAGGAGCATATTTATCTTGATAATTACAAACCCTGTCCAAAGGTCGCGGGTTCGATTCCCGTCCGAGAATTGATCTGGTGCGAGTCGTATTTTTCCTATTATATTATTTAGTGTTGTATAAAATTAGAATAGTGAATGCAAAAATCTCAAAATAGAAAAATACTTAATTATGTCATGATTGTATAATAAAACAAATACGATCCATATAACCGAGTGTAATTTTTCTTTAATTACTCAAGTCAATAATCACAATCACAACACAATGGGACCAATAAACCCCTAGTAAATATTCAAGGTGCAAATCGTCCCACAGCCTCAATCAATGTGGTCCCAGTTGCCTATTATCAAATTTGAACGGGAGTTACTGGTCCCTGGTCCCAGTTTTAGATGGGGACGACTTGTCCCCTAACCCAATTTAACGATCTTCGGAATTACATTGGTTTTAGTTTCAAAATTAGCTTAACACTGTAGGTATCAGATACTATGTTCCGATCTCTAAAAGCATTGTTTCAAGATACGGGTTATGGCCCGTAATCTAAGGTACGTAAACGGAGAATAAAAGTTTTACGGTGAATAAAACGGGACGCTCTGGAAATCTGTCGTCGTAAAACGACACCGAATTCAGCGAATCGATTCTTCACTAACGTGGAATCACTAATAATTTACTTTGTATTAAATGTACAAACAAAAACTTAGTATTTGCTTATTCCTTATGAAGTACAACAGTGTTGTTGTTTTTAGGGTTCCGTACCCAAATGGTAAAAAAGGAACCCTTATGGTGTGACTCAGTCTGTCTGTCTGTCTGTCACAGCTAGATATCTCGGGAACTACAAATGGTATCAACTTGAAATTTGGAATAGTTTAAGATGACATTTGCCCAACAATTTTGCAAATAAGAAATAAATAAAAAAATAAATATCTTTTTTATAACGAAAAGGGGTCTTAAAAATTTTATGTGGAGCTACTAGGGCATGTGGAGTATCACATGAAAGAGTGCCGTTTGCACGTTTTCAATTTTTTTTTTCTTTTTTCTGGACTGCATAGTTTTCGACTTATGATGAAAAATGTAAAAAAAATACCGTTCCTCCCCCCTTATCTCCGAAGTTTGCAAAGAGAAAAATCTGAAATAATTCTTATATGATAGCAGTTTATATAAAGATTACAGGAAAAATAAAACGATGTCTTAATATAGCAGTGTGCTTTAGAAATTATCAAATTTAAAAAAAAAAATTACATTAGTTCCAATATCGCTCAAGAGATGGCGTTGACCTAAAACTGCAATACTAATTTTATTATTTTACTCTGCAGTTTAGTTTAGTGGTGCAATTATGATGGTACGGAACCCTCGATGCGCGAGTCCGACTCGCTCTTGACCGGTTTTTATTTATTAGTGAATTTATTGGTTAGCTGTACAGGGTTATTTGTAAAACACCAACAACCTCGCAGGAGTATATTACTAGTATCATTAACAACAACATTTGTTCTACGACTTTTCTGAAAACTGACAAAAAAAAACTTTTCATACAAAACTTGATCAGCTGTTCGGACATTTGTATGGAAAGTTGGTTTTTTGTCTGTTTTTGGATAAGTCGCATAACTAATGTTGTTTATGATGTTAGTCATTTACTCCTCTGAGGTTGTTGGTGTTTTACAAATAACCCTGTATATTGCCTTAGGTTTGCTCCCTAGTTGGGAGATGTTTAGAAAATTAACTTTTCTTATATTGTCTCAGATCAGCGTCTCTCATTCTATTTGATATTTATTTACTACTAGCTCCCGCCCGCGACTTCGTCCGCGTCGAAATTCGGAAAATCCCTAGGGAATCTTTGACTAGGATAAAAAGTACCATAAGTTTTAATCCAGGCTATAAACTACGGGTCCATATTCGGTTGCATAAAACAGAAAGGCATATTTTTGCACTGCATAACGTTTTTTGGCATACTCATCATTTCGCATAACGTTCATACAGAATAAATCATAACGCATACTTTTTTTCCGCATAACCTCTATTGTAATAATAATATATCGGCACATTTCTTTTTTGCATAAATATTTTTGCTATACCGATTACTAATCATACCATTTATTGGCATATCAATCTTTATCATAAATATTCCAAGTCATATTTATCAAATATCATAATGTTAACGGGTAGAAATTATACTAACAAATTAGTAACACCGTAAATAAAATTTGCTATAATTGAAGCATAGGCGTATAGAGTTGACCATGACCATCAGGCATGCAACATGCAAGCAAGCATGCAGCATGCAAGCAAGCATGCAGCAAGCAAGCAAGCATGCAGCATGCAAGCAAGCATGCAAGCAAGCATGCAGCATGCATACAAACATGCAACATGCATGCAAGCATTGTGGAGCTCCGCTCGCTTCGCTCGCTCCGCTGCGAGTGGTCAAAACACTAACCTAACCTAACCTACCTATAGTGCATTAAATTTTTTTCTTTATGGCGGGGGGCCTGCCCCCTGCCCCCTGCACCCCCCGGCAAGCATTTTGCAAGCAAGCACCCAACATGCAAGCATGCATGCAAGCGAGCATGCATGCATGCAAGCAAACAAGCAAGCAAGCACGCAACATGCATGCAAGCATTATTAAGCTCCACCCGCTTCACGCGCTCCGTTACGAGTGGTCAAAACACTAACCTAACCTAACCTAACCCACCAATGTCAAAGTCAAAGTCAAAATAAAAATACCTTTATTCAAATAAACTTAGTAACTAAACGTTTTTACGTTTTCCTTCGTTTCAGACTTGTTTAACTGACAAGAAGGTAGCATTAAAAGTTTTTCTTCATTAATAATAATTACTTTAATTGGTTATGCTTTTTTATATTATGCTTTAAAACATTAGTACCTACCTACTTATGTACATTTTTAATTACATAGTTAAGCAAAATTATATTAACCATAAAAAAAAGATAATTATTTACAATGTTACGTTACGTATTTATCTTTTATTTTTTAGGTAATCTGAATTGAAATGATTCTTCCAAAAATCGTTTCTGACTTGAATATTTATGGTTAAATCCATTATGCACTTCGTATTTTATGGTAAATTACCTTTAGACGTGTAACAATTATGCCCTTTCTTTTTATCGTAATTAAAATTATGTTAAAGGAGATTAGAGTAAGTAAGAATTATGCCGATGAAACCTTTCTGCGTTTATAAAACTCTGCTTATCATAAATTATGCGAAAAGACTTTATGCCAAAACTGTTATGCCAAACGACATTATAACTAAAAAGATTATGCGACCGAAATGGCACCCATAAACTACTGTGGGTCAAATTTCATCCAGATCTGTTCAGTTGCTTTTGCGTGATTGAGGAACAAACGTCGAAATCCACAAACTTTCACATTAGCGGCCGCCCGCGGTTTCACCCGCGTGGTTCCCGTTTCCGTGGGAATATCGGGATAAAAAGTATTTTATGTTTTAATCGAGGCTATCTACTATCTGTGTGCCAAATTTCAACCAAATTCGTTCAGGGGGGCTACTCAAATGGCCACTTTTCTATTCGTTCGCTAACTTAAAAATTAAAAATAAGCTAAACACCAACATAACGTGTCATAGGCTTCTCAATTCCATACAATACAACGTTGTCTGTGATTTAAATAAACTTGCGATGTCTGACTTGATCGTTTAATTGCTTATTTTTAAGCTTAATTCATTTGAGTGGGGGGCTGTAGTTTTTGCGTGATTGAGGAACAAACATCCAAACCCACAAACTTTCACATTTATAATATTACTAGGAGTAGGATAGTAGGATTTGAAATAATAAAAAAAAATGTATTTATTAGTTCTGTACACACACAATTACAAACAGATGAGAAATGGACAGAAGAATTGTACAAGGACATAATTTATTTCACATTTAAATTCCTTTCAGCATGCCGGGTATAGGAAAATACATTGAGGAGGGAAGAAGAATTGAGAAGAATCAACTTTTTTTATTGAAGAAAATAAATATTCGCGCTCACTGAAGTTCCATAAGTTGAAAATCGTACTTTCGAATCGAATTTGGATCTATTTAAAAAAAAATGCTCTGTAAACCACCATGGTTTAATTGGAAACTGAATTCCTTAAGTCTAATATATTTCAGTAGATACCTATTGGATTTCTCGATCGAAAATGTAAGTTAAATAATACCCATTCTTTGGATGCCTCTCGTTGGCATAAATTTAATATCGTAGCTAGGGTTGCAAATAAGTTCAACATTAAACATTATAGTATTTTGAAAAAAATATATTTTAAAAATTGGGAACAGCGAACGGATTGAAAAAGAAATTATAAGTTTATAAATAAATATTGTATGTTTTATAAAACCACCTGCTACAAGTTTTTGGTCTAATGTAATATATAGCTTGGCGTATTATTTTTAGGACTAAAACAATTTCGTCCTCATAGTAGGATAAATTATTATTTATGCACTATTGTTGGCAGCCCTAATTGTGGCTAGAAGCCGTCCAATGGAACTTTTGTAACAAATTTAATTTATCTTAGCCTCCTCGGGGTTTTCCATAGAGCGATTGTGATCAGAATGATTTAAACTTGGATTTAATGGGATAAGCTTTTTGTTTTATTAAATTGTTTGTTAATGATCATTAGTCGTATGGCTGACATGGCTGGGAGTACAAAAGTTTTAACGGAAAAGCGTTCTAAAATAGAATTATTTTTAAATAAAACATGAGAAAAATTAAAACAACAAACTTAATTTTTTATTTTTATTATAATAAAAAATGGCTAATGTTAGAATGGGTTACCTAAGAAAATAAAAAAAGAATTAATTATGCTTATAACATGCTAATTAATTTATGTCATTTAAATGAAAGACAATAAAAATTAAGTGTTTAAAAGGGTTCCCGTCACGTTCGTCAGAATGTAAGAACTTAATTAATAACATTTAACCAATAATAAAATGTCAACTAATATTATGGTAAGTCAACACAAATTGTATGAGTACTACTCGTATTATACTTGCTCAAATTATGAGGAAGACATGTATGAATAAAAAATATATTGTGCGCCATAGCGTCAACGTCGTAGTTCGTAGCCTTTTCGTAGCTTGCTACGAACTCCGTAACGGCTACAGAGGAAGGGTTATTTTACGTAGCTAAATAAACTCATCGCATATTCTTGATATTGGCATCGTTTTACTGAAGATATTTCTATATATCGTGTTGCTATCGGTTATATATTATTTAATGCTCAAGAAGCTTCCAAGAAGGTTAAAACTTTGCGAGTTTCATTACCATCCAAAATTATAAAAACGGACTACAATCTCCACTTTATCTGATCACAGTTTATTCCGTCAATATGGTAAGTATACTTATCGTATTGAAGGACTAAAGAACTAACTATAAAAAAAATAGAGACATACGAGTAATTACCGATTGTTATACGTGGATTGCATAACAGTAAAAATTAAGAATCCCATCCTAGTTATTATAATAATTATAATATTATATTTTGATGTTTGTTACTAAAGCACGCGGAAACGTCTGAACGGATTTGAATGAGGCAATAACCTGTTATTTCTGAAGTGAAAACTTCTTTAGCGGCGATGTACGCTTTTTTGTAATGGGGAAAAAATGTTAAACTCGCGTCAGTCAGTCAGGATCACCTGACCCTGATCGAAAATTCGTAAAACGGATGTGACGGATGGAGAGTAGACAGCCGGTGGCGGAAGTATCCCCCTCTATTTCTACGGGGTGCGGCAAAAATGGCGGCGCGTCATTTCAAGACGTAAACACTTGTGTTACCATAGCAACGTGCTAATTTTTTAATTCAATGTCAAAACTCTAGATTTTCTGTCAAGCTATGGATAAGACTTTCGTACAATACTGCTCTGTATTTATAAATTCAAATGCAGACTAAATTCGTAAGACGGCATTCGTGCAAAATTATTCCCTAACCATTCCAAAATATCAAAAAAGCACAACGTTAATATTCAAGTTTTCACTTCTGCCAGCACTCCCGGAGTGCAACCCGTTTTTTTAATATAGGATCAGGCCTTCTTTAAGGTAGGATAAGTAGGATGGGTCATTTGTGTAAAACCTATAGAACCTAAGATTTAATTGTATCTGTTTTATAATATTAGGTAAATAAACTCTTCTTCAACACATATTTTTGCTTTTTAGAAACATGAAACAAAATTTTCTAGTAAACCTTGAACGTAGGATATAAATTTCTCAGCTAGGCCGAAGGACATTGCGTACATATTCTAAATACTTCACATGTGAAGGAAAATGGGTTCGTGTTCATAAATCTATGTATGAGTCCATGATTTGTGGGACTCGGACGATAGTTCGGGCAAACTATTTCTAACTTGTAATAGTTCATATTTTTTTATAAATGTAATCTTATAAAATAAGATGTCCTCACTGATTCACCACAGCACAGCTCAAACCACTGGACGCATTTTGCTGAAATTAGTCTTATAGATAGTGATTATAGTGTAGGCATTTGTCAAAAAAGATATTTTGAAAACCCCCTTGGAAAGTGGAATTCCATGCGGGCGAAGTCACAGGTGGCTTAGCTATTATAACATTTTTAAATTGAAAAAAATATGAATAATATGAATGATATTATGAATAATTTATAAAAATATTAAATGAAATAAAATAGCAGGATTTAAAAGCATCGTGTTCATCATTAATTTATCCATAGCTTAACCAATTTGTTGAGTTGTATATAGTAATTTGAATTTACTTAATAAATGATCATTGAACTTAGTTATAAGGTACGCAGGAGATTGCTCCCAAAAATTGCGGTTCATCGTAGTTACTAAGCAATTTTAACGTTTAACTTCGCAATAATATTTCCGCTGTAGATTCGTAAACAACCAAAATTACCTTTGAAGTAATGAAGAAGACACTTAGAGGTAGCTGCTCAGACGTAT
The DNA here is from genome assembly GCA_943789525.1 of Agriphila geniculea. Classification (NCBI taxonomy): domain Eukaryota; kingdom Metazoa; phylum Arthropoda; class Insecta; order Lepidoptera; family Crambidae; genus Agriphila; species Agriphila geniculea. The sequence goes on along the minus strand of OX038887.1, from coordinate 14,315,475 downwards.
CGTTTACAAGACTTAATTTAATAGTAACTTTGGAAATGTTATTATGAAAATAAATAACTTCGAAATGAAGCTATTTGCTATCTACGAGTATCCTAACCTTTTGGTAGGTACCAATATTGCAAATTGTTTTGTAGAGTCCATAATAATATTTGTAAACGAAACTAGGTCTACAGGCATTTCAATATTGTTAGCTCATAATTTATTTTAATAAAAAAATGTCTGCGCTGCCTTTCCAATTTGTTCGTTCTCATGTAGCACCAATGTAGTATGTATACAGAGCAGAATTTTTGTGTAGACTGTGTGTAGAAAATTAATAAAGGGCTTTGTAATTTGTGAGTGAGACGGAAAGCTACACGAGTTGGTTATTTCTGGCAAAATTCTAAAATTTTGACCTATTCAGATGCTTGAGATGAGAATTTATTTCATATACTGAGAGGCAGTGCTCATGCCTCAAAAACCTAGGTAAAATATGAATAAAATGTCTGTTCAGAAATTATATTAAAACGTTTAAAACGTCGACGCTAAATATTTTATTTTGACGTCAGTGAATGTCTTATATGACGTAAGTATATTAGAATCAATACATAATATATAGACTTTGAGTTGTTTGAGACGTCTTGAGCTTATAGGAATATATCCTTTGCGTCGCGTTAGAGAAAAAAAGGCTTTCTTTTATTTTTACGGTTTGTGAGACTGCGAAGCAGACTTTATGAAAAATAATAACCACATAGGATATTTTATTTGTCAATAAGGCTTATAGATACTAGGAAAAACCGGCCAAGTGCGAGTCGAACTCGCGCACGAAGGGTTCCGTACCAAAAAACGGCTTTTTGTTGTATGGGAGCCCCCTTAAATATTTTATTTTATTCTGTTTTTAGTATTTGATGTTATAGCGGCAACAGAAATACATCATCTGTGAAAATTTTAACTGTGTGTTCAAGAGATATAGCCTGGTGACAGACAGATAGACGGACAGCGAGTCTTAGTAATAGGATCCCGTGTTCAGGATCCGAACAAATGAAAAACTGGGAATCTTCTGAATAAACTTTTACTGCGGTTTCCACAAAGATATAATTAAAATATAGGAACACAAAAATTATCGTGACATTCAGGACGGCCGAGCGAGAAAAAGTGGCTCGCCAGGCGGCGGGACGTGACGTAGGCGTAGTGTTGCTCGCGTTGTATAGTGATGCGACGCAGGCGGCCGGAACATCCTCCGGGGCCTTGAAACCCACGGGTTTCAAGATTCAGGAACGAGAGTCATCATGATTAGGGATAATGCACATCTTGTTGATTGCCCTGCGCTTCGTGCCCTTTGTGGTGAGCACATCGGCGACGCGACTGATGGCGTCTGTCCCTGGATACAGTTTAACTATGCGAGCCAGGGGCCATTGAAGAGGCGGAAGATTGTCTTCTTTTAAAATTACCAGGTCGCCTTCCTTGAGTTCCTGCTGTCTTGTCTTCTATTTAGTACGTAGTTGCAGCTCCGCTACGAACTCTCGACGCCATCTCTCCCAAAATTGCTGTCTCAATCTTTCGATGAGTTGATATCGGTTTGGACGCTTCATGGTGATCGGAAGTGATGGAACAGCGGTGAGCGGTCAACCGATCAAAAAGTGCCCAGGAGTCAAAGGAGTTGGGTCGGTTGGATCCGATGAAAGGGGTGTCAAGGGACGTGAGTTCAAAATCGCCTCTATTTGTGTGAACAAAGTAGCAAGTTCCTCAAACGTTAAATTGCCATTACCGGCTACGCGACGTTAATGAAATTTGGCGGATTTAACGCCTGCCTCCTACACTCCTCCGAAATGAGGCGAATACGTGGGACTAAATACAAATTTAAAACCTTCGTTAGATGCAAAATCGCTAACCGACTCACGACTAGATTGGAGTATTATTTTTATCTCGTTGTTTGCACCCTTAAAATTTGAACCATTGTCACAAAAATTAGTGTTAGGTTTGCCTCTTCTAGAGACAAATCTACGCAAAGATAAAATGAATGCCTCGGTGCTCAAATCGCTCACCAATTCTAAATGAAGTGCCTTAGTCGAGAGACATATAAATAGGCATAAATAGCACTTGGAGATACGGTTTCCCCTACCTTTGCGGCTAGATATCATAAAAGACCCAGCAAAATCGACCCCACACGAGTAGAAAGGGTATGATGAGTAACTTCTTTCAGCAGGTAGGTTGCCCATCAAGGACTGCACCGTCTGACCTCGCAAACGAACGCAGATGACGCACTGCTTTGTCGTACTACGTGCCAGGCATCGACCGCCTATAGCCCAGAATCTTTCCCTTACAGAGGCCAGTAGATGCTGCGGACCTGCATGAAACAATCTCACATGTTCATATTTAAACAATAATTTAGTGAAATGATGCTTTGAATCTAAAACAAGAGGGTGTTTTTTATCATAGTTGAAATCAGAATTCTTAATTCGACCCCCAGTTCTTAACAAACCATTTGAATCTATGAAGCAATTAAGAGATAATAATTTAGATTTTCTGTTTAATGGTTTATTATTATTTATACTCTGTATTTCTTCGTTGTAACTTTCGATTTGACTAAACTTAACCAATAACAATAAAGACTCATTCAGCTCATCAGCTTCTAAAAAGGGTTCAATAATTTTTGCGGATTTATTTTTGCAGTTATTTATAAAGCGCAGCACATACGCGTAAATTATTTTTAATTTACCTAAATTAGAATATCTATCAAAATTAATTATCTCATTGGCAAGTGACAGCATAACATTAACTGGAATTTTTATTTCGGGTAAATCTTTAGGGTTTTGTGTGTGTTGTGTGGGCCAGTGAGCTTGGTCCATGGCGAGGAATGGAGGCCCTTCCCACCACAAAGAAGAGGACCGAAGCTGCTTGGGGGTCACGCCCCTGGAACCGATGTCTGCCGGATTATGAGCTGTAGGCACGTGACAAAAAGTAAATCCACTGGTGAGTTCGTTAATCTCATTCACACGATTGCACGTTACACAACACTTTAAGATCTTTGGGATGAGTTTTCATCCACCCTAACACGACTGTCGAGTCAGTCCACAAATATTTTCAACTGATGTCACAGTGTAAAGACTGTAGTATCTTTGAGCATAGACGAGCCCCGAGGAGGGCACCACACAATTCCAACCTTGGTGTTGTGGTCGGTTTCAATGGCGACACCCTTGTCTTGGCGCATAGTAACCTGACAGTGACACTCTGGTCCTGCTTGTTTACAGAACGCAGGTATACACAAGCTGCGTAGGCTTGCTGGGAAGCGTCGACAAAACAATGCAATTCTATATTGTCAGGAAACTCACATAAAACCCGTCTAGGAACCTGTATTAAAGATAAATTTGAAAATTCCTTTAAAAGACTAGACCAATTCTTACAAAATTCGATGGGCACTGGATCGTCCCAATCGAGTTTAGATGACTACAACTCTTCGGTAGTATAGTGGTAAGTATCCCCGCCTGTCACGCGGGAGACCGGGGTTCGATTCCCCGCCGGAGCCACTTTGTTCAGGATCCGAACAAATGAAAAACTGGGAATCTTCTGAATAAACTTTTACTGCGGTTTCCACAAAGATATAATTAAAATATAGGAACACAAAAATTATCGTGACATTCAGGACGGCCGAGCGAGCAAAGTGGCTCGCCAGGCGGCGGGACGTGACGTAGGCGTAGTGTTGCTCGCGTTGTATAGTGATGCGACGCAGGCGGCCGGAACACCCGTTTTTACCCTTTGGGTACGGAACCCTAAAAAGGTAATAGTTATTATTGCACATTTTGGTTCTGTTGAGTGACATAATGTTTTAGTACAAGAAACTGGAAAAAACCTTGTTTGATTTGATTTATGATAAAATCTCTTGGATTTTCTTACCTTCATTCAATTGAAACTAATAGGCAAATGAAATTACCAATCCAAAATATTTTTCCACTTGTGCTTGCTATTACTTAATATTGGTTGACGTGTATCATAATAATTATTTTCTACCTCTTTATATAAAATAAAGTCCAAAGTGCAATTCATTTAATTCATAGAAAGCTGCAATCTATATAATATTGAAATCATTTACCTAATGTATTTATTGTTTTATAAAATAAATATTTTCAATATTTTATTTATACTTCTACGCCTCAAAGTCATTTGAAAAGGTCTTTTGCTTACGGGTAGCTGCTTACTTGTAAGCCTCTAGCTTAAAGTTATGAAATGGATTTATGGTAACTTAATAAAATGTACCTATCTATCGTACACTTTTAAAATAAATCTGATACGAATTGATCAAAGGATACGAATAATCTTTGAGATGAGAAACAAAACGCTATTAACATTTTCTGTTTGAACAAAACAAAATTGACGGTGACTGGTTGAGAACACACGTGCATCAGAACAAAAATCAAAAGCAACGAAAAAAACGTGGAACTGTTTTGTCGACGCTAACTCAAAGCAGTAGAACATATTTTGCAAAGGGATATTCTGAAGAAAAGGAATGTTGTGCCGTGTTCTTAGTATTGAAAAGTGAGTCTTGATGCTTTGCGTTAAGACGTTTTATGTGTTTGAATGGAGGCGAGAGAGGGTGTCTTAGGGAGCTTTATTGCAAGTCCTGACAAACGATTATTATAGAGACGGCTCACTTTGCACACGTCCCGGCCGTGATTATCCTCCCTCAAGTCCTCGCGGTATTAGGTGACTTGTTTGGTTTTCCACCGGTTGATGTTTTAATTTAAAGGTGCGTTTTATGAAGTGTAGGTTAGGTAGGTTTTATGAAGTTAGCGGTCTTCATTATTTCTTCATAACATGTTGCAAATAGTGTGTAACTAATAAATGTCATTGTTTTGTTACCTACTTATTTAATGCGTGTGTTTTCTAAACAATTTGCTCTTTTGTTTTTCATATTATTTTGTGGAATTAAAAAAGTCATCATCATCATCATATCCCGCACGACACCCACTGCTGGGTATAGGCCTCCCCTAAGGATCTCCACGACGGTCGGTCCTGCGCTTCCCACATCCAGTGGCTTCCGGCAACCTTCACCAGATCGTCGGTCCACCTTGTCGAGGGCCTACCCACGGAGCGTCGTCGTCCGGTGCGCGGTCGCCATTCTAGAACCTTTCCGCCCCAACTTGCCACTTCAGCTGAGCAATCCTTCGAGCGATGTCGGTTACTTTTGTTCTCCTGCGGATCTCTTCGTTTCTGATTCGATCACGCAGCTGGAAATGCCGAAAAAAAGTTATGCTCGTGATCAATCAAAGCAATGATTTTCGATGATGATTACGTTGCAGTTAAGAGACTTGAACTCCTGTTTTATACAATTTTTATATCAATTCAGTATTTTAAATTATTATAATAAAAAGCATTAGTTTGACAATGTGCAACAGAAGTGACCATCTTAAGGCCGCTTGTGTGCGCACCATACATTCACGAATAAAGTTGCCATAACTATCTATTGTCAATTTAATCGCATTGTACGTGATTGTACCTACTTTTCTAAACATGTCTTCTTTACCATGAAGTTACATTTATTAGTTTCAAATAGTCTTTTCGATCGTCTTAAGAATAAAACCTCAATATAAAAAAGACATAAAAGGGGCAGATAATTCAATGCGTATACGTGAAGAATACGAGCGAAAATGAGTCTCATTTATATTGTTTTATGGTTTATTTCTCCTCAAGAGTTTAAGCTCAGCTGGGAAATGCGGATCCATTTGTTCACTGTAGTTTTATTATTCGCCAAAGACAAATCTGTTGCCATTCATTCTAAATACGAATAGTTTCTACCAATAACAATAGAGGAATCCATCTGAAGAATATGTCGGATAATTTGTTTTTTTTACGAACCAATTTCTATTAGGATTGCTTGAAATAATACCTACTGGACATCTTTTTCTTATTTTTATTGAGCTTGCTTAAGACTTATGGGGTACTTAAGTAGCTTTTGTTGGAAATTTTGATCAAATAGATATTTTATTAAGAATCAATCTTATGGGTAAAAAGCACTGACATGAAAAAAAATTTTTTTACTTAACTGGACTGGCTGTCTGTATGATTTGACAGCTAAGTTTTTGTGCCTATTTGAAACGCCACTAGCGTGCGTCTAAAGAACTAATTTTGACGTACAATATGACAATAGTTGCCGTGATGGTCTCTCCAGACTTCAAACTTGAGTACCATGTCCCGCACGCTATGCTCACGCTACGTCCTACAGCGCCAAAATGGCGGAAATCAAATAGGCACAAAAACAGTTTGACATAAGCCTGTCCAGTGTAAATATATGCAGGTCAGTGGTAAAAAGGAATCTTTTTAATATTTTTATACTAGCTGTGCCCGCGACTCCGTACGCAAGCATTTGGTTGGATCGGAACATTGATTGCAAAACTTCTAGATATACAAAGATATACAACTTTCTACAGAATAGTCTATCTAGACTAGGGTTGTAAATCGGTAAAATTCGGTAAAAATATATTACGTATGATATTTTCATGTTATTACGTATGTTACTGAAAATTACGGTAAAATACAGTAATTTTCAGTAAAAAATGTATTACACATACTTATCATTTTTTATTAATAGATAAAACATATCAGTCTGTAAGTTTGTATGTTAAGTGACAAAAAAAACCGGCCAAGTGCGAGTCGGACTCGCGCACGAAGGGTTCCGTACCAAAAAACGGCAAAAAAAAATTACGATTGTTGTACGGGAGCCCCTCTTAAATATTAATTTTATTCTGTTTTTAGTATTTGTTGTTATAGCGGCAACAAAAATACATCATCTATCAAAATTTCAACTATCTAGCTATCACGGTTCATGAGATACAGCCTGGTGACAGACAGACAGACAGACGGACAGCGGAGTCTTAGTAATAGGGTCCCGTTTTTACCCTTTGGGTACGGGACCCTAAAAAAGCCGCCTTCCTTCCATGACTTAACGAGTAGGAAACGCGAGGTTAAGGCGGTTGTATGACCGAAAGTGGTGCCCTCAGAGGTTTTTATTAAATAAGTTATTAATAGATAAAGATTTTAATAATGTTTATCGTGGAGATTTTAGGGCCCATGGTCTAGTATTTTTAGAAGGTATCACTACATGCCTTCGTAGTCATTCGTAGAAGTAGATAGCAAATGTGTCAAAAACGGCCACCAGTTTTTCTATCTACTTCTAGCAGTGACTCAAAGTCAAAGTCAAATAAGTTCCCTTGGGAGAGGGCATGAAAGTCAAAATGTGTACTTGGTTGTTATTCATTAACGCGTAGTCCGATTTCATTCCATTTTTTATGTTAGATTGGAAATACTTTTAAGATTGTCGCGTAAATATTTCAAGGTCGTCGGTTTTGTAGAAATAAATAAAATAAATAGGTAAATAAGTAGTTCAAATTGTATTGTTTAAAAATTCTCATCATAGACATCTATTATGAGAATTTTTAAACAACATACAGTTTGAGCTTGACCACGAGGTTTTCAAAAACCGCACTATCTGTATCTGCTGCATTGGTGTTCTTTTAATATATCTATTTGAAGCTAGATGGCGCTTCTTATACAAAATTAAATTGTGTCTTGAGTACTTCGATCTTGCTTGAGTGAATATAACATTATTATTGTTATAAACTCTAACAGGGAGAGCCGGTACTAAATATCGTGATAAAGCTACATTTCTAAATAAATTATTAAAAAATAAATTACAGACCCCAAGCGTCATTTTCTCTAATATAAAAATGAAGGGGTGACTGACAGACTCACGCCCAGCTCAAACCACTGGACCTAGAGACTTGAAATTTTGTAATTTTTTTACATACCTACATAGATACTTTATACAATCTAAACATCCACTAAGAAAGGATTTTCGGAAGTTCCATTCCTAAAGGGGTGAAATGGGGGTTCAAAATTTGTATGGAATAAAAAAATACACATTTCAACTTGAAACTTCGTGGTGGGAGTAATTCTAAACCGAAATGCTTATTTCGTTTTTAATACGTGTTTCGTGGTTTTCTGAAATTCAAGCCCTTAGGGGCTAAATGGGTAAAAAAAGCCCAAAATTGATATGGGTGTCGTTATTGAGGTTTTATGGGATGTTGATTGCGATAATGGCATTTATTTTAAAATCCAACATGGTAGACATTATTCAATCCCTCAGGGGATGAAAACGGGTAAAAAAACAATTGTATGGAAAAAATATAAAATAGACAATCCGACTTGAAACTATAGGAGTACTTTTGTAAACAAATAAGCAAACGCATATTTCGTGATTTCTGAAAATCAACCCTTTGGAGGGTAAATGGGGTATAAAAAGCCTAATATCGATATAGAAGTCCTTAATGAGACTTTATGGGAGTTGATCGCGAAAATGGCATTTGTTTTGAAATTCAACAGGGTGGAAATGCTTAAAACTCCTAAAGGGCTGAAATAATACGGTAACGGGAATAGGAACGAGAACGAGTACGGGAACGGGGCATCAACGGGTTATGGATATCGTACTAAAATTATAATAATGTGAAAGTAACGGAACATTTATATCCTACTTATAAAACGTATTACAAAAATACCACTAATCCCGAATATGGTAGATAGGGACCATCAAACTGAACAACTTTTACTATTGGACCAACTCTGAAATCGTTTAATTTTTGGAACATGTTGTATTATAAATGTGAAAGACAGCTTTGTCAAACAGAACGCGTACTTAGCGCGCGCTAGAGCGCTATCCTGACGTCGCGCTATAGCGCTGAATTGTGTTGTAGGACGTGCATAGTTTTATATCAAACACAGCGCCAGCGCTGCGTACTGCTAGCGCCTACAACACAATTCGGCGCTAAAGCGCAACGTCAGGTTAGCGCTCTAGCGCGCGCTAAGTGCGCGTTCTGTCTGGAGACGGCTGAACGGATTTGGAATAGCACACAGATAGTTTTACTTTTTATCCTGGTCAAAGGTTCCCTAATGTCCACGCAGACGAAGTTGCGGGCAAAAACTACCTTTCGCCCGCGACTTCTTCCGCGTGGACATTTGGAAAATGGTCCCATAGTAAAAGTTGTTCAATTTGATGGTCCCTCATATTCGGCTTTCGGTATTATCCAACAGTTTGTATTTATTTAATTTAAATAAAATCCAAAGGTATAGTTATGAACCACAGATATATTAACAAAATACAAAACAGAGTTTTGGTAGCTTGCGATAGAAATGGTTTTAATACCCGTAGGAAAAAGTTCCTTAAATTCATATTAATTTCTCAACTATGATCTAGCTACATTTTGCAATATATTTTTTGTAAGAAAGTTAAGAATTAATTAATAGATAACCAAGTTCGCAAACTCATTTACATTTTTAAAAACCTTCGCCACGTTGCGGATGACAAGGTCATAAGGATGGTATACTTTGCCCTTTGCCAGTCCGTCTTAAGCTACTGTATCTTGGTATGGGGTGGTACGTCGAAAACAAATATGCTGAAATTGGAGCGTGCACAGCGAGCAGTACTAAAGGTGATAAAATTTAAACCCTTTCGTTACCCTACTTCAGACCTATATACAATCTGTGAGGTCCTGACGGTTCGACAACTGTTTATTCTGCAAATAATATTAAAACAACACTCCTCTAGTGGTAACCTACACCCACAACAAAGTGACAAGCGAAGACCACTAGTGGCTATACAAACAGCAAGTAAGACCAGCTTTGGCAAAGGCTTCTACTACTTTCTTGGTGCATTTCTGTACAACAAAATCAATAAAATATTATCGATACACAAATTAAATAAATATCACTGCAAACAAACAGTAACTAAATGGCTGCTTAGACTAAATTATGACGAAACAGAAAGTTTACTACTTATAACTAAATAAAATTAATAACATATATTGTAAACTAAAACTGAGATATCTAAAACTAAAACTCAACAAAATAGAAAGATTAATACTTAAAACTAAATAAAACTTTAACCAGATATTATAAACTAAAACTAAGACTATATACAAATAAAACTAAACAGCAAAATATAGGGGCTAAATTACTTTATCTATATAAAAAATTAAAATAAATCTATATCTAATAATCACATAAAGCAAATGATGGTGGTATAATAGGTATACAATTTGCGTTCGAAATTGTGTATTTATAAACTAGATTAGCAACATTTTTAGCATTACCTTACCTTAAATTATTTTCTTATTAACGTATTCAGTGTAATTTATCTTAAAAATTCTGATCTAATAGTGCAAATGGAAGGTTGCTGGTACTTATGACACGGGTTTTCCCAGTATATTGTACCAGCTGTTATATTTACTGTAACTAGAATAAGTAGGATAAATTAGATTGTACTACAAATTTTGTAAAAAGTTTGAAACATTATTTATTATTATTATTATTATAATATGACATCAATAAATACAAACTGTTTGGTAATAGCCAAATAAAAACTGGTTGGTATAGCCTTACAAAGGCCTTACGAATATGAGGGACCATTAAACTATATGGAACCATTTTCCAAATGTCCACGCGGACGAAGTCGCGGGCGAAAGCTAGTATTAAATAAAATTCACCGCAGCGCCACTTTCGCTCAGGGTACCACCTTAAGTAATTATAGTTGTAACTTAGAGCGTTGTCACATTTCGCAACTCAGATAGGCTATCTTACTCATACTTTTTACTTTTTTTATAGACAATATACAAATATAATGATATTCAACTGAAAAAAAACTGCTGCTTAGTTTGGCAATTTTGAAAATCCAGCATGTATTGAGGTATTACGTCGGATATAGGTATGATAAACAGTATAAGATTTTTGTAGTCCATCTGACATCAAAAACTATATAACGCATTCATTAAAAGGATTCAATTGTTGGTTACTGGACAAATAATATGAATTTAAAACAAATAGTATAGTGATAATCCTATGTATTTGTAGCTACACCAATTTAACTTCCAAAGCGAGGTAATTAAACCGGTTGTCCAAAGTAAGTTTGCAAGCATTTCAGGCGTTTTTACTAGTATGAAATTTCGCTCCCAAAGCTATTTGGGAGGTGAGGCAGTTAAAGTTTTGACTTTGGCGGACTCGTCTATTCTTTCGAAGTCGAATTGATTTGATCGGATTCAAAGAGTTCGTTTCGTGGGAACTTTGGCGAACTTTTAGTAAACTCGTGGTTCGGAAATAGGTTTAACTAAAGATGAAAGAAGTAGTTTTGAACGAGATCCATTCTTCAGCGAAACGTTCCGGAGTTCGTATGGGGAGTGACGTTGACTTATAATGTCGGAAATATGTTCGATATGTAACTTTTATTGGAAATGAAGCTTCTTTGTAGGGGATAAAGAAAGTTTTGATTTGTAGTCAGTCAAACATTTCATTCAGTATTACGTTATAATATAATAAGTGATAATATATTATATCCGAATAAATAAATATCCGATGGAATAGGTACAGGTACAGAAATAAATATAGTGCATGACTTTAAGTAATTGGTATGCCTACAAAAATATGTCCATATGAAGATTTTATACAACAGATAGATAAGTACAGTTAATTTTTAAGTTAACTAAGTTAATAGTATACAGAGTACTAAAGTTTTCAAAGTCACGAACAGAACCCACAATCAATAATGATCTTCGACCAAACTTATCGAGACCTCTCGGCTTGTTTTGTTTTGGTAACCCTTAAGTAGGCTAGTTGGGAGAGTTCACAAGTCTGTGGTTAACCACTAAATTGTATACGTCTGTGTTAGACATCGTCTTGTTTTCATTTAATCTACAGAGAATGATTTTGCAAAGTGAAAAAGTTTTATTTAATCCACACTTGTTTGAAGTATATTCTGATTTAAGTATCTCACAGTCTCTCTTTAATCATTTCTGCGGTGATGTCGTATGAGGCGGGTTGTTACGTTCCCTCAAATATGATTGAGCGAAGCGATGGCTGGTTCATGCGTCATGCTCGTGAATGGGTGCTGTCAGTGGGAATGCGTCTGCTTCTGACTACTTATCCTAACGCATATTAAATTGTATGTTTTTTTCTTATAACAGCCTAGACTGAATAATAACTTCTAACTTTGAATTTAGCTTGAGCCCTGTAAATTGATATGCATTAAGTAACGAGCTAATTAAATAATGTTATTTATTTGTTAATCTTTGTTAATATAAAGTCTGGAAACGATATACATATTTGTAAATATCGTTCTATCTGATAAAGCTGACAAGTTTTTTGCGCCCATTTTTCTTGTCAGCTAAAAGACGTCATAATGGGTGAGAGGGTAAAAGATTTGACGATTTAAAAATGCTAATTATGTGACCTTATTTAAATAAAGAATATTTCACTTTCACTTTCACTTCACATACTTTGTACCTACATCGCACATCTACACACATAATGTAATTTCCTACCTAACTCAAATGTCAATGATAAACAAAGAAGGCCTATTGAAGTTGTTTTGAATGTCAGGATTTTCTTTTCATTAAATTAATTAAATTTTTTAATGATCATTTGCCATTTTTAAAGTACCCATTGCTGGAGCACAGGCCTTCTTTGTGGGTAGATAAGGAGGATGGGCCATAACCCACCACGCGGGCACAAAGCGGATTGGTGGATGTTAAAGACTGCAAATGCACCCGGGACCAATGGCTTAACATGCCTTCCGAAGCACGGAGGAGCTCGAGATAATACATTTTTGGTCACCCATCCCATGACCAGCCCTTGCGAAAGTTGCTTAACCTCCGCAATCGCTGGGCCAGGCGCTAAGCCACTGCGCCATCGAGCTCCTCAAATTATTGGATAATGATTTAATTGTATTAATTTATAAATAGACGTAGCTTTGACTTAATTAGCTAACAGGTGGCTTCTATTTTAAATATTTGACGGGCAAAGAAAATAAATAGTATTTGTTAAACGCGTTACAGTTGGTAACAAGAACCGAGCGTTTGTATTTAGCACTGCAGCTGCTCCGAAAGAGTTTTATGACAGAATTCGAATTCGCAACTAGTACCTTAATAATTTTGTAGCAACGAAAGATTTCCTGCTGCTTCATCTACGGAATAAAGTTCAACTTGCTTTGACAGCACAGCACGTTGATAAGCGTCTGTGTTTGTTGTTTAGTCTAGTGGAAACTCTCTGTAAAATTGATTCGTTATCAACTATACAGGGTTATTTGTAAATAATAATAATCATTTATTTCAGGCAACAGAACACCAACAACCTCGCAGGAGTAGATTACCAACATCATAAACAACAACATTTGTTCTACGACTTTTGATAATTCGTTAGGTTTTACTTTTATACAAAAAAAATATCATTTTAATTTACTGTTCGTATGTTCATAATGCTACGCGAGGCGCGCGGCTCGCCTAGTGCGCGCAACCCGCCCGCCCCGCCGCCATCCATAGACGTAAAAAGTGTCGAACAGTACAATAAAAACTTGAAAATTCATTTTTGGTGAATGTATTGAGTTATGATGAAAGTCGTAGAACAAACGTTGTTGTTTATGATGTTAGTAATTAGTACAGGAAAATACGGGTTTAACTTGCACATTTAAAATTACTGAACGGGACCTTTTGGAATATCTTTGGACACCTTCCAGGATGACGTTCCCAAAAGTCCCAGACTTTCCGAAGTGGGATAGCCAGGATATCCTGGAAAAACTGGAAATTCAAGAAAAATTCTGGAGTGGGCTATAAAACAGAAAGTATGTAACTTATAAGCTTGTATGTATGTCATAAAAAGCAAAATTAAATGCGCTACAATATTGTTTTCACATTTGACCGTGTAGATACCACAGTTTACGAGAAATTTTAAGTTTTATTTAAGTTTTCCCAAAAAAACTTCCGATTAAGTAACCATAAATATTAAACTGATGTTCTTATTTGTAAACAAAAAATATGCTAACAAAGCTCATTTAATGAAGATGTGCCGGCAGAAGTGAAAACTTGAATATTAACTTTGTGCATTTTTGATATTTTGAAGTTAGCGGCAAAAGATTAAAATTATCAATTCAATCAGTTTGTAATTAAGAAAAGTTCTAAAGATTTCGCGCCAGTGGCCTTTTTAATTTCTACATGCACGCATTCTACGATTTAAACTTATAGTCACAGAGTATAAATAAGTCTATGATTTCACCGAAGAGATCGCTGCTATTAGTTCCATTTTCAAAATTAGCGCGTTGCTGGTGACACAAGTGTTTACATGACGTCTTAAAATGACGCGCCGCCGATTTTCAACGCACCCCGTAGAAAGAGAGGGGGATACTTCCGCCGTCAGCTGTCTTCTCTTCATCCGTCACATCCGTCTTACGCATTTTCAATCAGCCACGTGATTCGTGACGCGAGTTTAGCATTTTTTCCCCATACAAAAAGCGCACAACGCCGCTAAAGAAGTTTTCACTTCAAAAAATTTTTTTAGGTATAGCAATATGGGCATCAGGTCAAAGCTTATAAAAAGCCAATTTCAAATATATATTCATTACTAGCGGCCTTCGAGCAACAAAGGCTTCGTCCGTCTGTAGAAGCCCGTCTTACTCTAAGCTAGCGGCCACCCGCGACTTCGTCTGCGTGGACAGTTTTTTTGCTATCCCTCGGGAACTGAAGGCGTAACAAACAAACAAACAAACGGACTTTCGCATTTATAATATTAGTAAGGATTAGAAAATAAAAAAATCCAGCCAATATCCATACAAAAAGGCAAAAATCGCAAACGGGCAAGTAACTACAATTTTTTATAATGTTTTTAGGTCTCTTGAGAGTAGGTTATACTCAAGTACGCAACCCTGAAATCCTGTGCTGCACGAAAAACTTGGCATTTTCTTTCAATTTCTTCAAAAAAACTACCTTCTTGGAAGCGTTTTTCAGGTTTTATTGCAATAAACTTTTGTAAACTACATTTGCTACAATTTGAGCCTAAACCAAGCAGTCTAGGTCCATTGGTTGCGGAGACTCAGCTAGTCAAAGATGTTTTCTTTTTCACTTTTGAAAGAAATGCCTATCTTACTCAAATTAGACTTAAACTGTAGTTAATTTAGTAAGCTTTATAAAAGTATGGAACCAAGTAACCTGAAAAACGCTTCCTTAAGGTAGTTTTATTTGAGAAACTGAAAAAAGAATGCTATGTTTTTTAAGTTAAGTTATATTTTTTTTAAGTTTCTGTCAAAACAATAACATAAAAGTATCATAATGTATATATAATTGAAATTGTAATTTTATTAGCTTTCATCTGATGCCCATATTGCTATACCAAAAAATATTTTTTAGGTAATATTTAGATTTTTTCCTCCAGTTCCAGGAAAATTCCAGTTTTTTCAAGTTTTTTGACACTGGAATGTTTTGGATAATAAATTTAAAATTTCAGATATCTTGTATGTGACCAAATGAAAAAATAAAATGCGTTATTTTAGGCTTGCAGAATTTTCCTTGACATTCCCGTTTTTCCAGGATATCCCGGCTATCCCTTCGGGATATCACTTCGGGAAGCCTAGTACTTTCGGGAGCGGCATCCTGGAAGGTATCCTAACATATTCTAAAAGGTCCCGCTTAGTAATTTTAAATGTGCAAGTTTGGTCAATCTATATTTCCTGTACTAAATCTACTCCTGTCAGATTGTTGGTGTTTTACAATTTACAAATAACCCTGTATATTATGTAAGTATATCATATTATAAGGAAATGATGTTGATTGGCGGCACGCTAACAATCATATTTGACATGATTTCCTGAAAATAATCGTGTGTATACGACGGGATATTACAAAACATTGATGCGTCAAAGTAAAGTAAACTTTGTAACAGAAAAGAGTGTTACCACATCAATGGGGGATATCTTTTCCTTTTCTCAGGCGAATACTTCGAGTATAAAACAATATTGGGACAAGAATAAAGAGGGGAAAATAAGGTACACCCTCCTTACTCAAATGGGAGCGATCGTTGTATTTTTTGGGCGAAAGTAAACTTTTCTTTTTTGTCTTTGAACCTTAGGCTCATGTGTGGGGCGGGTGATAAATCAAAGCCCGCTCAATAAATCTTTACTCGGTGAGAATTTGGCGTCGACGTTTTGTAGTTTTTTAAGTCGATAAAAAGTCGCGATACTTTTTATTTATGTTTTAAGTTGCCTGAGGTTTTTAAAGATTACGCTAGCACATGATAAATCTTCGGCAGATCTTTTCCGTTTTTAGGGTTCCGTACCAAAATGGTAAAACAGGAACCCTTATGGTGTGACTCTGTCTGTCTGTCTGTCACAGCTGGATATCTCGAGAACTACTAATGGTATCAACTTGAAATTTAGAATAGTTTGCGATGACATTTGCCCAACTATTTTGCAATTCCTACTAATATTATAAATGTGAAAGTTTGTGGGTTTGGATGTTTGTTCCTCAATCACGCAAAAACTACTGAACGGATTTGGTTGAAATTTGGCACACAGATAGAAGATAGCCTGGATTAAAACAAAGAATACTTTTTATCCCGATATTCCCACGGGAACGAGAACCACGCGGGTAAAACCACGGGCGGCTGCTAGTAAGAAATAAATAAAAAAATAAATATCTTTTTTACAACAGGGACTGAAAAGGGGTCTTAAAATTTTGAAATGGAGCTACTAGGGCATGTGGGGTATCATATGAAATAGCGTCGTTTGCACGTTTTCAATTTTTTATTATTTTTGTTTTAGGCCGCATAGTTTTCGATTTATAATGAAAAATGTAAAAAAATACCGTTCCCCCCTTATCTCCGAAGTTTGCAATGAGAAAAATCTGAAAAAATTCTATGTGATAGCAGTTTATATAAAGATTACAGGAAAAATAAAACGATGTTTAATGGTGCAATTATGATAGTACGGAACCCTTGGTGCGCGAGTCCGACTCGCTCTTGACCGGTTTTATTTCTAATGCTTGTATAAAGTTCGCTTGGAATTATTATTCTTGTCAATGTTATTCATGAATGTAGATGTAAAATACACACTAAGCCAAGAGTTCATTTATATCTAATTGATTTTATGATGATGTTCTAAGAAAAGGGATTTCTATTGAAATAAATACTTTTATTTCTGAAATAATCTTAGAGTTGCGATACGGTTTGGATAGAGAGGTAGATCGTTTACAATTTATTTTAATAAAAAACGGTATTTATTCACTTCAAATGTGTTATGATTATGAATTACTAGTAGCAAATTCACAATGTGTTATAAACGACTCGCATTAATAAAAACGTATCAACATCTTTCACAATTGCAATTTACTTTAGCCAACAGCTGATAAATTTACTAGTAAAAACTGAAGCCAATCTATCAAATTTGCCGATTGTAAAATTCAGCCAGTAAAACAGAATCCATTCAAAATTCAATAAAAAGTAAAGCGGCGAAATTAAATCATTCGTAAACGGAGAAAATCAATCTATAGGTTGAATTAGTTGATATTGAGCGGGCGATTTGGGTAATATTTTAGAGGACGCCAATAGAGACGGTGTTTTGCAGGCCGAACACGTCCTCGCCTATTCATCAAGTCGGTGGGCCCATTACCACCCGCCACCTGCAGCTCTAGTTTGTATTACGCTGGAGCTAGGGCTGCCAACTCTGGTATGGCCAAAAGTATTTTTTCTAATTTCCACGAAACGTATTTTTTAACCGCAACGGTTCAGTGTTTGGACTTTATGAAATGTTACCACCTAATGTTGAGTGACGATAAGGCCGACGGTAGAAATGGTAGAATCCTCAACTTCAATAGTAATGTGTTTGAAGTTTCGTGAGAATAAGATAAAAATGTTAGAATATAGTTGCTTAGATCCTGTAATTAGATAATCAGTGTGATCATTGTCATTGGAATATTGGATGCTTCATTCAATAATAGATTAAATTATTGTCCTTAGGTACATTTCATTTATTGGGCAAGACCATGTCTAAGGTTATGATATGAACTCTACCAAATTTTAAAAGCCTTTTAAAGTAGGTGTGAAAATGATTAAGTGTAATCTTTATTTAAATATACTTACACCAGCCTCAGTCTTTTCTTAACTACAACTTGATCAAGGTGACGTATGGCAGCTAAGATCATGACATCGTTCTGGTAATGATACCTAACAAATTTGGTCGAGTTGTTGTTTACATGAGTAGATTTTAGGTCCTGGTGATGGTTGACTATAGTCACCTAGCAAGTCGCTTCCAAAATCCAATCGCAGGTGATGGCGTCGCTGTCGTCTATGTAGTTGATGGCGTAACCTATATAACAATAATATGTAATAACGTAGTTGCAATGTTTTCAAATAGTCAATATTTGAAACGATGCTGACAACCCTAGCAAGTTTATACCTCCTCTCATTCGGAGCCGATGACTTGTTGATGTTCACTAGTAATGGTATACGTTGTTGTTTAAAATAGTCTACTTCGTGAGACTAGTGAGCTTATTTTCTGAAAAAGGAAATAGGGTAACAGTAACAACGTGAAGTGTCTGAAAAATGTGTAACAACAGCAAAACACTTTTATTTGAACCCTATGAATGATCAGATAAAAAAAAACTATTAAGAATTGTCTCACTAAAGTACTGTCTCATTTAAATGTACAAGAAACAAGAAATTTAATACACACTTTAATTTACATATTTTTAATTAACAAGCTGGAGACCTCAATTTTAGTGTTCTACGGAAAAGATAATAAATAGTAGGTAATTATTTATCTGAATAAAGCACCAGTTAGTAGAAAATAAAATTACTTTACTAAATAATATACTAGAAAAAATACGACTCGCACCAGATCAATACTCAGACGGGAATCGAACCCGCGACCTTTGGATATCCGGTCCAATGCTCTGACCGCTGAGCTACCGAGTCACTAGTGACATCGTCGAATTTTTCCTAGTATATCCTAAACTCTTACGCTGTAAGCCAGCGTTATTTCACCAATGTGAGGAATTACCTCGACATTCAATTGAAATATCTTTCCAGATATTTTAACAATTGATTAAGATGAAATAGCTATATAATTTTTAAATTTGAGATTTTTGCATTTACAATGCTATTTTTAAACAATACTATTATATTATTATTTAGTATTGTTTAAAAATAGCATTGTAAATGCAAAAATCTCAAATTTAAAAAAAAAAAATACTCAGACGGGAATCGAACCCGCGACCTTTGGATATCCGGTCCAATGCTCTGACCGCTGAGCTACCGAGTCACTAGTGACATCGTCGAATTTTTCCTAGTATATCCTAAACTCTTACGCTGTAAGCCAGCGTTATTTCACCAATGTGAGGAATTACCTCGACATTCAATTGAAATATCTTTCCAGATATTTTAACAATTGATTAAGATGAAATAGCTATATAATTTTTAAATTTGAGATTTTTGCATTTACAATGCTATTTTTAAACAATACTAAATAATATACTAGAAAAAATACGACTCGCACCAGATCAATACTCAGACGGGAATCGAACCCGCGACCTTTGGATATCCGGTCCAATGCTCTGACCGCTGAGCTACCGAGTCACTAGTGACATCGTCGAATTTTTCCTAGTATATCCTAAACTCTTACGCTGTAAGCCAGCGTTATTTCACCAATGTGAGGAATTACCTCGACATTCAATTGAAATATCTTTCCAGATATTTTAACAATTGATTAAGATGAAATAGCTATATAATTTTTAAATTTGAGATTTTTGCATTTACAATGCTATTTTTAAACAATACTAAATAATATACTAGAAAAAATACGACTCGCACCAGATCAATACTCAGACGGGAATCGAACCCGCGACCTTTGGATATCCGGTCCAATGCTCTGACCGCTGAGCTACCGAGTCACTAGTGACATCGTCGAATTTTTCCTAGTATATACTAAACTCTTACGCTGTAAGCCAGCGTTATTTCACCAATGTGAGGAATTACCTCGACATTCAATTGAAATATCTTTCCAGATATTTTAACAATTGATTAAGATGAAATAGCTATATAATTTTTAAATTTGAGATTTTTGCATTTACAATGCTATTTTTAAACAATACTATTATATTATTATTTAGTATTGTTTAAAAATAGCATTGTAAATGCAAAAATCTCAAATTTAAAAAAAATTATATAGCTATTTCATCTTAATCAATTGTTAAAATATCTGGAAAGATATTTCAATTGAATGTCGAGGTAATTCCTCACATTGGTGAAATAACGCTGGCTTACAGCGTAAGAGTTTAGGATATACTAGGAAAAATTCGACGATGTCACTAATGACTCGGTAGCTCAGCGGTCAGAGCATTGGACCGGATATCCAAAGGTCGCGGGTTCGATTCCCGTCTGAGTATTGATCTGGTGCGAGTCGTATTTTTTCTAGTATATTATTTAGTATTGTTTAAAAATAGCATTGTAAATGCAAAAATCTCAAATTTAAAAATTATATAGCTATTTCATCTTAATCAATTGTTAAAATATCTGGAAAGATATTTCAATTGAATGTCGAGGTAATTCCTCACATTGGTGAAATAACGCTGGCTTACAGCGTAAGAGTTTAGGATATACTAGGAAAAATTCGACGATGTCACTAGTGACTCGGTAGCTCAGCGGTCAGAGCATTGGACCGGATATCCAAAGGTCGCGGGTTCGATTCCCGTCTGAGTATTGATCTGGTGCGAGTCGTATTTTTTCTAGTATATTATTTAGTATTGTTTAAAAATAGCATTGTAAATGCAAAAATCTCAAATTTAAAAATTATATAGCTATTTCATCTTAATCAATTGTTAAAATATCTGGAAAGATATTTCAATTGAATGTCGAGGTAATTCCTCACATTGGTGAAATAACGCTGGCTTACAGCGTAAGAGTTTAGGATATACTAGGAAATATTCGACGATGTCACTAGTGACTCGGTAGCTCAGCGGTCAGAGCATTGGACCGGATATCCAAAGGTCGCGGGTTCGATTCCCGTCTGAGTATTGATCTGGTGCGAGTCGTATTTTTTCTAGTATATTATTTAGTATTGTTTAAAAATAGCATTGTAAATGCAAAAATCTCAAATTTAAAAAATAAAATTACTTATTCAAAGGTCTTAGAAATAATCGCCATTTTATTGTTATTACATTACAACTGTAAGTATTTGTTCCTAAATACTAAAATAACGGCTACCAGTCAAAATATTTTTTATTATAGACATGTAAAATGAGACAAATGCAAGTAAGAGTAAAGAAATAAGATTTTAAAGTAAAAAATATATATTTTGGAATAGTTTTCATAGCTAGAGATTTTTATATTTATATCAAATAGAAAACGATAGGTGCGTGCTTTTTGCTGTGATTCGACACGACCATACAGGGTACGCGACTGTAAAGAAATGAGTGTTTGCTATTCTGACATATTAAAATCACAGCCATCTGCAATACCAATCAGTTTTTCTGCGCTGAAGAAATATGTAGTATTGTATTTCATAGAACCCCTCACCAAGAAAGTCCATACTCAAATGCGTTTCGTAGATCAGCTATGATCGTGAGCTATTTACGATATTAATATATCCTTTTATTTCGGTAGATACAAAGAGTGTATTGTGCTGTGACGTAATATTAGGCGTATCGCGTGCCACGCACATAGTGAGCATAGATCGTGGTGGCGACGATGAAACGGCAGTGTGCATCCACAGTATGTCATATGGTGACCTATTAGCGAAGATTAAAATGTTTCTGAGAACACCACAGAGGATTTTACGTTGGCGAGTTTGTATTGTGACGTAATACTAGCGTGTGCAATTGTGTCACGTAGACTACGTAGTGAGCATATATCACGCGGCGATACAACGGTCGCAACGGTCGTGTGCATCCGCAATACGTCATGTGGTGACCAATTAGCGTGGATTAAAGTGTGTCTGAGAACCGTAGAGGCTGCATTTGCAGTCGTTAAAGAATCCACATTGGGCCTGAGTGATGGGTTATGGCCCGTCCTTCTTATACACCCATAAGGAAGGCCTGGGCCCCAGAGGGGGACATTAAAAATTGTTGATAATTATATAATAATAATAATCCGTATATTATCCTCCGCGAACATCCCTGATGCGCTACAGAACCGAGGCAGCCCCATCAGCGCCCTGAACGTGTTATTGTACTGGATACGCAAAGCGCTGTACTATCTCTTCGTGTAGTCAGCCCACAGACTGCTCGTGTAAAAGGAGGTGTAGTAAGCTCTGAACAACGTAATTTTCACCTCTACGGAGCAGTGAGCAAACCTGCGGGCTATCATGTTGGCTCTCACAAACAGCGCTCTCCGTTCCCGCTCAACATCGGCGTCGTCTTTAAGGTACGGCTGTAATAAGTGCCCCAAGTACTTGAATTGATCCACCCGGCATAGAAAGTGGAGGTGAATTTTTCACCTTAAAGACCATGCATTCGCTTTTGGTCACATTGTATTTCAATTGTTTTATTACCATACCTAATAAATTAGAAATTATAACGATAATGTTTGAATCGGAGAACTAACTTGCGGATGGCGGAAACCCAAGTTCAAAAGTAGAATCAAAATGTATTCCTGCAAATGCAGTCAGGTACGGACTGAATCCACAGTATGTGTTGTATATCTCGTGTGGTTCCCATTAGCGCTGACACACGGATTAAAGTGTTACCTCTCTATGCCCAGTTTACGATGGAACCTATGCTTTGCGTAAGTATACCGCGTTTGGGATTACGACGCTTTACGAACTAAATTTTAAGGTAATACGGTAAAATTTTATTTATTATTTTTATAACTTATCTAGAACTAAAAAGAAAAGTCTTGGATTAATGATTTAAAAACCTCAATAGCATGATTATGAAAAAAATTATAAAACCTTCCTTAAAACCAAGAACCTTATATATGACTCTGGACATTGCGTCACCTTTTGGGGCTTGAAGAACGAAAAAATAACCTTGAATGACGTCAACGATATTTTCCATCTCTTTCATTAGGGTGACAACAATGTTGTCCATTCGTAGGACAGTCACTACAAATAGGTACTTACTACAGACTATCAACCTAAGCCTACGGCGGCGTAAGTTTTTTGGACGACCAATCCAAACATTCAAAAGTGTTTAGATTCTAAACATTTGAATGTTTAGAATAGTTTAGATGTTAGTTAGTGCCAAAGTTTGTATGTTTGGGTATCTCTAAACATACAAACATTCGCATTTAGAATATTACTGCATTTATAGGATTATTACTACTCTTGACCAACCATATTATAACCTTTCTATTTATAACCTTTCTATTCAAACCCCCCTTTTGGCCAGCGGCGGCGCGCAACACAAAATATTTACTTAATGATTATTTTCGGTTGGGTCCTCTCCGGATGGACGATACTGTTTTGGAATGGTGGTCACACTGGGGGTCAAGTCTGCTATTGTTAACATCATATAATCGTGTTTCAATGGTGTTTGAACGGTAATTCTTTTTAACACAGTTCTTGATTTTTAAACCCAAAACTGAAACACAGTGTCTAACGGGTTTGGATTTTTAGGAAAAACAATGTGTTTCAATTTTGGGTTTACAAAAACAAGAATTGTGTCAAAAAGCATTACCATCCAAACACCATTGAAACACGATTACGGCGTTAGTCACGATAATAGCAAACTTGACCCCTTAGTCCTGTACGGTCCGGCTGGTTAAAAGTCAAAACTTGGAGATACGTGGTGAGGTTTAAGACTTAGGTACAGATGCCGGCATATATATTGGCAAGAAAATGAAAGAGACAAAAGATGCGCAGTAGCCATAAACTTAGTGTTTATGGCTACTGCGCATCTTTTGTCCCTTTCTTTCTCTTGCCAATATATATGCCGGGCAGTTTTTTTTTTTATACACACCTGCCCTTCCACCCTAAAGTCACGTGTATTTTTATTTTGTACAATGAGGAATGTCCAAAAAAACAAATTGGCTGAATATTTTTATAGGCAGGAATAAGCGCCCTTAGTAATAGAAAAAAGTTTTAGAATTTTCGGTTGTGTGAAAAAAAAAATTAAGTCTCATTATTAGTCACTGTATTAAAAAAAGTTGCAATATAAAATGTCAAAACTGCATTATTTTGGCCGTTGAAAATAATTTCCCTCTAACGGTAATTGGGATATACTATAAATGTTTCTTTTCCTCATCGTTTCGGAATCTGAAAAATAAAATAAGATTAATTTTTATTTTGTTACTACGAATAAACAATGGGTGTCAAAGACCATAATAACTAGTATAGTAGTAAGGTAGTAAGTTAGGTAGGTCCGATTCTTAGCTGAAACTGATCTAAATTGTTATCTCAACTACGTAAGATAATATTTTAGTTTACATTACATTTTTTCTCTCTGTTAAGAATACAAAATAATTCCGCTCTCAAGGTTAAATGTGGCATAAAAACATAAAATGTAATGTTAGGTAGGATAAACGTAAATTTTTCATCCAAATCTTTCTTTCTTATTCAAAAGTTCTGCTGTGATTATGGTCACCCTGCGATATGCAGATAATATTTCTAAAGCTTCTTATGTGTCGAAAATGAATACAGATTTGTACATATTATATTTATTATATTGAAATAAAAAATACGTAATTAAGGTGGAATTATAATTAACTTCTATAATATTTCCGAATTAGATCGGAAACAATCTTTGAAATCTGCTAAAATTCAGATTTCTGAGAAGGAAAAATTTAATGCTGAAAATACTTTAAAAAACACTTACTTGTGAAATATAATGTTAGAATTTGGTTTTGAAACACTTTTGCAATTTTGCACAATGCAACACATGCTTTGTAACGCGAATTTTATTTAAATAATTTTATATTTTTGTACATAAACGTGAGATGCGGTGGAAAATCATTGACATTAGTGACATCTCAAATCAAAGACAATTCCATCAGTGATGCCACCTTATTTTTATTTGGTAACTTATGAAATATGGAGAAATTACTGTTAAACGTAAAATATTGTAATAACAAAATGGACTCATCTGTCCTCTAAATAATTACTTTGGCATGTAATAAATTTTAACATCATGTAACTAATTTAAAGTGTGCCGATATTTACATTTATTTAGAAAATCTAATTAATTGTTGTACATGACCTGGGTAAATTGACTATGGATTGGGATATTTTGTACTTAGCATGGCAATTTCAGTCACAGTGTGAGAGGGATAAAAGAAATCTGCAAAGGTGAATGACCTCATCCCCAACCATCCTTCAGTAGTAGAATGTCCAATGTCATAGAATATGAATATAAGGTTCTTGAAACTAACATTTTAGAATATGAATATAAGGTTCTTGCTTAAAACAATATTTGATTCGATATTCAAAGATCGAGGACGTGAAGACCCTATGCATTATTTTTTATGATATCATTCAAAGTATACTTTTTGTTCTATGGCATAGAACAAAAAATAGGAATCCGCGTAGAATCTAAGCGAATGCGGTCACGGTTGCGTATTTGTGTTTTATGTGAAGCATATTGCAGCTACCACAGATTACATACAGCTACGCAGATAACATTTCCTACAGATTATTACACAGCCGACAGAGTGTGGACAGATGTTTCATAATAAAAATGAGGAACAATAGAACGAGCGGCTTATTTATCAACAGCAGCCACATTCGCGTAAAACATACAGCGCCCCAAGCTATCAATAATGGTACGCCAGCCCTAGAGTAACGTAAATTAAAAACCTTATTAGTCTTCGTTGGTTAATTGCTATGGTAACATGAAAATCCCATTAAAAATATGATAATTTAAAAAACGAACTAAAAATTTAAAGCCATTGCAGTCTGGGTGAACGGTTTGTGTACCTAAAAATTTTTAACCAAGGTACCCCGACTTGACTTCTTTTTTTAATTTCAATTTATAGTTCGTTTTTGGGCAGGGTAGTCGTATTTTTAATGTTTCACTTTTTACATTTTTAATAATTTAATCGACGTCGATCGTGACGATTTACAATTATCACAGCAAATATGTGTAAGCACCAAAGAATATGAATATATGATTCTTGGTAAGCGCCATAGGATGTACAATTGTGTCGCCACTATTGACTTATTTGACATGTTTGACTCATCAGAAGAATTTAATTTGAGTGCTGTTAAATGTTAACAAGCCTTTTGTGTTCCTTTTACCGCTGGGTTGAATTGAGACGGTAGTTAGTTGCAATCTAAATCGCTATCGCGGCGCGTTTGCAAGCTGTAACAAAATTGTATGTTAGCAAATTAAGATAGAATCTAGTAAAGTTGGAATAAAGTTTGTTTTCGCTTGTTGTGTGGGATTTTAGGTTACTCATAAGGAATAATTGAAGTTTTCAGGATGATAGCGTTAGGTACACATATTTGTTACTTAGTGAAAACAAAATAGGTAGTTAGTTGTATATTTCTGGACATGGTAATAAGTAGTAATTGAAAAGAAATAAGACAAATTAAGTCTAATTAGTTTATTAGAAAAAAATCGTTATTATTAATTTTATATCGTTCATATTCAACTTTAATCTTATACTCAAAATAAAGGGCTCTTGTGGCTATTTATTACTTACTTACCTATTACCACAGAATAGATAATATAAGCTTACACGCAGAGAAATGGTTACAAATGCGAATATTAAACGTTTATAAGTTACAAAAGACTGATTTAGTCTCTAACCATTTACTAACAAAACTTAATGCGATATTCTTAGAACCATTAATATTTTAAGACTAGAAATTAGCAAAAGTAATTCCAAAACAGCTAAATCGCTTAAAAGAAATTTTTTATTGACATTATTTCCTGGAACCTATTAGAAAATAGGATTTTGTGTCGAATCTGGGGGCACGGGAGTGCCCCCGCCAAGACGAGGAAGTGAAGCGAGTTTTTTAACCCTCATATCTTGGGTTTGGAGTATACTAAATAAACAAAATTTTCGGAATGTGATAGCAGTAGATTTATTAAACATATAAAGTTTGAATTGTATAGCTTTTATAATATAGATTTTATTGATATCTTAAAAACCCCGATTTCGTCACTGACTTACTCATGATCATCAAAACTCATAGGGTACTTCCTGAAGTCCTAGAAAGCTGAAATTTGGTATGTAAGCTAGTGTTAGGACACAAACAACAAAAAAATTATGAAATTGGACTTTAACCCCCCAACCGCTTAACCCTCATGGTACTTCCTGAAGTCCTAGAAAGCTGAAATTTGGTATGTAAGCTAGTGTTAGGACACAAACAACAAAAAAATTATGAAATTGGACTTGGGTTTGGATTATACTAGAAGCACAAAATTCTTAGGATATGATATCTGTAGTAGACTTATTAAATATATAATGTTTCAATTCAATTGAATAGCTTTTAAACTTTGGATTTTATTGATATCTAAAAAATCTCGATTTCGTCAAAACTTACTGATTATCATCAAACTTCCTAGGGTACTTCCTGAAGTCCTAGAAAGCTGAAATTTGGTATGTAAGCTAGTATTAGTACACAAACTGCAAAAAAAATATATAACTTGAAACTTTTACCCCCTAACCCCTTAAACTAGGGGATGGAAGTTTGTATGCGACTTCCGCAATTTTTGATGCTGGAGGTCTGCAAAAAGGATGGTCTGCAAAAAGGATGATCTGCAAAACTGAAAAATCTTTAAATATTTAGTAATTATTTTTAAGCCTTAGTAAATCACTGTTAAAGTAATGGAAAAAAGTAGTCATAAAAAAGATATTGTGTTTATTTCAAAACTATTTCTTTCATGGCGCAAAACTCGCGCAGACTCTTTTTTGTTCTTTGCACTGTCACATTCTGCGTTAAAGAGTAAAATAATATGACAGCAAAAAAAATATATATAACAGTACAAATACGCTGGTTGTTCGAAATAAATATTCTTCAGTGAAAGGTAATTGGCGAAACTGTAAATACAAAAACACTTCAATGTGAAATTTTGCAAAAATGTAAAAGAATCATCAAAAATACCTACTTGGTTATTTAAAATCCAATAACATTAACTTCAACTTTTAAATAAAATAACTGTATATCTTCAAAGCTTTGTAAGACATTCACTTCTCTCTCATACACTTTATTCCATACAAGAGGCTATTCAAACAGTCTCATCTCGACATACCTACAGTGCGTCAAATTTAATTTGGCGCGTGGTAAGAAATGGAACTTATTTTGACATTTGTTATGCCTTATAATAAGGGTCAGTTTGCAATAACATTTGACTTTAACGGGGAAAGCAGCGCCATTGGGACGCCAACTTATATTGTTAGATTGTACTGTACTGTTTTCCCACCTCAAATGGAGTGTAAAGGTGTTCTTAACTATTATATGAGGAGCGTAGCAAGAAGGTAAACTCTACGGTAGAGACCACAAATATTGAGATTGTTGTTCTGAAGATTTCTACGCAGCACCTCACTTGAAACCAACTTGGGTTGTTAAGGATGTTTAGATAGGCCTACCTATTGCCGACTAGTTTTACCATTGAAAATGGTTATCAGATGCAAATCGCCTGAGACGTATTTTTAGCCTCCGTTTTATAGCTCCGAGGATTTTGGAAGGATCGAAATGAAAATAGTACCAAGAGTTGAGAAATTTATCTGAGTGTTAGAATTTTTAAAATATACTGGTAACTTTTTGGAATTTTGAAAATTAAAAAAAAATCGGGTTTTTTTGGGGGGTGTTTGATTATTAAATTGTAAATATTTCGAAAAAAACCGACTTAAGAAAAAATGAAAAAAGGGTCATAGGGTGTTAGTCAAGCGACAATTGTCAATTCTATAATTCTATGTTTAATGTCAGTTATAAAAAAATATTTGAATCATCTTGGAAATTAGATATCTTCAAAATATAGTTTCAGTGTGTAGAAATCAGTGTTCATAAACAAATCCTTAATTAAGCCTATCTTTATCTTTGTGTTATTAATGGGATTAATATTGTTGTCTAAAACTTAGAACAGATGTCGGGACCTAGACCTAAATCACAAACTGTCACTGTACTACTGCCAGCTGGTTATCTTGAAATATTATATTTTCTACTAAAATTTACTTTAAAATAATATTTCCTATTACAATTACGACTTTCAAATGGTATGGAAGATTTTCACTTCAGTGACATTTTAGTGACAAAAATAAAATATGTTTTTTATTTGGTGATAAAAAATGACCGATAAATCATAATGAAATCCTAAAAAAACAGAGAAAAAAGAATTCATCGTAATTCATACTATAACAAATCACATGCAATGGTAACACAGAAAGCATGTTCCAACCAAAATGTCGCTGTCACTGAATTAAAAAAGCTCCATAAATGAATTTATCAAAAATAATAATTATTAATAACCTATAGGTAATTAAATAATAATTTACGCGTAAGCAAGCAATCAAAGCTGTGAATAAAACCCACTTCTTCTAGGTTAGTTAGTTTCAAGTCATGATTGATTACCCATTATTATATGTAAGACTTATTATAAAAAAATATAATAATGAACCGTATAGGATTTCTTCTAAAATACAAGCACGTGAGCCTCAAAGCGTACAAGTGTGTGTGTCAAATGTTACAATGTTTCCTCAAAAACTTTTAGAATAAACAAATACTTAATAAATAATGTTTCTCGTTAAAAAGTAATTTATTACAAAGTAGATTAGCGCTACAAATACATTATCCGACCATTAAGCCCTTCACTAGTTAACCTTATTCTAAGGTAATATTGTAGTACGTAGTTGGCACTCGGCCCACGTCCTAGCCTATTCATCATGACGGTCCGGCTTATTCCGGTCTACCTGCGACTCCAATTTCTTGTTCAAAATTAGTTTTATCTCTGACGTTATTTTATTATTATTATAAGGAATATCGAATTGGATTGCCAATTGGTTCTTTGTGAATATGGGTTTTAGATAATAATTATTTTCTAAACATGTTTGATCAGAGCCCCATGATTATTAAATGACCACACATATTCGACCGTATACATCGAAGTTCAGTATAGATAGTCTAGAAGTGACCATGACCATGAAAAGAAAGTCTTGTGCGAGAAGATTTTTTCCGCTTTTTGTTTCAATTTTTTCCGATTGATTAATCCATAAGTCAATCGAACGCCGATCGCCCGTTCTTGAAATTCATAATGTCGATCAAAGAGTAACGTACTACCTACTGTTTTTATTTACATCCGTAAATCAAGCAAAGCTGCCATATCATGGGTTACACAACATCCAAAGTAATCGAGCTCCTATATTTCTTTTCTATTCCATAATGCATTTTTCGATTTCATTCGACAATTGATGATTGGTTGACATTAACGATTAAATTGCGATTGTCAATTTTTACGCCATTGATGCTCATATACGAAAATCGTAATTGTCGTTTTACACGTGCAATTGAAGCGATTGACATTCCTCCAACAATGGCATTGACGAAAAAATTGACAATCGAATTTTTTTATTGGTAAGTGGGCAGGCATTTGACCACCATATTGTTTGGTAAACATGATGAGGTCTAAGGTGTAGCATGCTTGCCAAGAAATGCCTATTCACTCTTGCCTTGAAAAGACCAAGGTTGTAATTATCGGGGAACACATGAGGAGGCAGTGCATTCCATTCTTTAGCACTTCGCATAAGAAATGTATTGGCAAAGCGATTGATCGTTAACGTGCAGAATCCAACAAACATTTTGCCAGACACGGACGAGTAGCTAACTGTCAGTTATCCCGTTCTACTTGCTCTTTGCAGTTTAAATATCAGTCTCTGAGTTCCCTTATGAGCGCGACGTCTAAAACGCAAAATGTCTTAGTAGCGAAATTCCTAAAGCACATAATGCCTGGAAAGTAGAATACCTAAATCGCAAAATGCCTAAGTAGCACAATTCCTGAAGCTCATAATGCCTGATTCGTATAATGTCTAGAACGCAGAATGCCTAAAGAACAAAATGCCTTAAATGCTAAAGGACTAGGATCCAAAACGAATGAAAATCGTTAATTCTAAAATCTTTTGACAATTATGTTTTTTTTTAAGAATAGCAGTTTCATATTTATGTGATCCTGGTACTTGAAAATGTATCCAATCAGTTATTCCTATATGTTCAAAGAGTGTAAATTTTGGGAAAAGTTACATTACGGGAAAGCTGCATTTTGGGAAATGTACATTCTGGGTAAGGTAATTTTTGGGAAGTGGACATTTCGGGAAATGTAGGTACCTTTTGAGACCAGTGTACATTATAGGAAGTGAAAATTTTGAACCTGAAGGATTTAAAAATGTTCACGTAGACAAAGTGGCGGGCGGCCACTAGAGTTTGTATAATAAAAATTAAAAGTATACTTTATCAATACAATAACATACAAATTGATTTTTAAGCGTTGTTTACGTAATGTAAGTTTTAGGCATTCAGCTATTTAGGTCAATTGCTTTTTAAACTTTCTGCATCTTAGGGAAAATCAGTTTTAGGCATTTTGCTTTTAAGCCAAATTGCTTTTTAGACATTGATTTTAGGCATTTTGCTACTTGGACATTTTGCGTTTTAGACCTTGCGCTCATAAGGGTCTGAGTTTACGCTTACTATACTCGATAGCGACAGAGCGCTAAAGAGTAAACGTAACTGTACAAACTCATAATACAGGAACTCATGTCATGCTATTCACAAAACAGTGCCTTGCACATCGGTTGTTTTGTTATCTTTTATTTATAACGTTGCACTGGTTGCACATAAATATTTCATTTCATGCTAGATTCTGAACACGCGTTGTAGCTAATTATACCACTGCAATTACGGCTCGTCTGTGCTGTAGACTGCGGTTTGAGTGCATTATGCTGTCATGTTAACGATAAACTAATGTTCTAATCCTGCGTGTAATTACATAGATGATGAATTTAGATTATTTATATTGACCATTGAAAATATAAGTAAGTATGTTTAGTGTCTTGGTACTTTTTCACTTTTTTAGTTTTACTTCTAAATCTTCAGTTATTAATTATAATTAAAAAAAATATGTAATTAAAAATGTGATTTACTCACTTGTTTTGTTTAAGGTAAGTATTTAAAAAATAGCGGCTAGATAGAGCATGCAATTTGCTGTGGATAATGTAGTGGGTACCACTACTGTAAGGTTTCATTTTTATTTTAATAAACGTAAGGTGTCATCATATCCTAATAAAAGAAGAATTTCAATTTCTTGCACTGGCCACACTGAAACAACGTGGCTCTTGACGGCCGTTCGGTGGAATGGGGGGAAAAAACGTATAAGTTTGGCGCGCAGCCAGACTGGGGACTTTTTCCGATCCTGGCAGCGAAGCAGAGCAGTGGTGGAGCAGCGGTCGAGTGCAGCCTGGTGCGGTTTGGTGCGGCCTAGTAGACAACGCTTGAACATCCTTCTTTCAATAGAAAATAAGATTTGGATTATTGAATAAGTTTTGAGTAACGATGTGAATAAGTTTTGCGTGCAAGCTAATAAGTTTTGACAATATAATAAGTTGAAGACTACAACGGCCTATCATTTCTGAGATCTCTTATATCTCAGAAGTGGGAACGCAACTACAAACTGTAAGTAACGCCTACAATATAAGTCGCAAACGGTTATCAAGGTAATTTTTAATTTTCGGCTTGAAGTGTCCTATAGTGCTTACTCGCTTAGATATACATGCTACATGCCAATTATTTAAACTTTTTGGTTTTGAAGTTTTTTATGCAGTGACTTGCGTTAACCTCATTGTTATTTACCACGTTGCAAGTTTTAACGAAATGAACACGTGGCGGGTTTTCAAGTTCTGATAAAACGAACACGTGACGGATATTAAAATTTTTATGAAACTACCACGTGCTTTGACTAAAATCTTGTGAACCTTAAGGCTCAGTTATGCGGAAACATTTGTCTCCGTCTTTTTTTTTTTACTTGTAAAGAGTGTGGAAAATAACCTCACTTCTACACTTTTTCGATGTTTTTAGTTGCTTTTTTCGTCATTATCTTTAGCACAATTATCTTTCTACAATTAAAGTTATTGGAGCTACTTCACAGTACGTTGAAGTGTATTTTTACGCTATTATTTACCCTACTCAAGCGCCTTTAGATATACTGATTTTTTTACAACCATCTGTGAGGTTTATTATACGTAACTTAATACTTGTAGCTACTAGAGAATTTCTTTAGCTTGTCCTATGTTTTTATTTGTGGCTACAACTTTACGTTTTCTGTATAAAAATATGACCCCCGCAAACCATGTTTTCCTATCATGGCCCCTTAACTTAAAGCATAATTAGGTAATGTGTTTTTTTTGCTGGTGATATAAGGTCCTTTCCTGTTAGTTGTGTAGTGATTATCACAAGCTGTTAGCATAATTCATGACCCCGATAAATACCTGAAAGGTTTGCATTGAATTAAATTATTTTATTTTAACTTTGATTTAAAAAACCAAGTACCCTCGATTTAAGCACTATATATTTTCTTTTAAATAGCAATTAGTAAACTCCCATAAGCTATTTCATGATCTTATTCGTTACACAAATCCATTTTTTTATTATTTATCGAGAGAAAGTTATTTTAAACACTTTATGTCTTCTATAATTGTATGTAGGTACTGTAGATTGAGGGAGTACTACAGGGGGGAGAATTCTCGTTATTTCTGCAATGAAACTATTAAGTTTAGTGATTTTTCGATTTTTATTTCCTTGATCAAAGCTGGTGTTACATAATTTAATTTTTCTATTTCGAGCACCTGGGCATGGACAAAGAAGACCAAAAGCAAGCTCAACATGGATCGGAGAGACCAGGTCACACACGTCCTCGGCGAAGTTACTCCAGGAGCAGTAGCGCCAGTTGCCACAACTGCTGCCGGAAGGGAGCAGAACGCAAGCTGGAGCGGGAGCGGGATCGAGTACATCGCATCGAGCAAAACCTACAGTGCAACCAAGATCAGCATCGGTGCCAAAGCGAACAGCGCCGAGAGACACCAGATGTGGGAGGAACCAGCCGTGGTCGCCGGAGCTGCAACCACAGCAGACTGCCGGGTGCAGGGATGAGTCCTGAGCGTCGCAGTCACCGCCGGCTGACTGAATGCAGCAATGGGAGGCATCGCGACGCGGCGAGCGTCGGGTCTTCGCGCAAAGGCATCGCGACGCGGCGAGCGTCGGTCGGTCTTCGCGCAAAGGCATCGCGACGCGGCGAGCGTCGGGTCTTCGCGCAAAGGCATCGCGACGCGGCGAGCGTCGGTCGGTCTTCGCGCAAAGGCATCGCGACGCGGCGAGCGTCGGTCTTCGCGCAAAAAGGTCATGTACTCCTACTTTCTCATCTAAAGATGTGATTGAAAAATATAAAATCTATTAAGGATGTTTTACCAACCCAGCTAGGGTTGCCAACTTTTTTTTTTAGATCAAATATAGTAGGTTGTCGTTTTGTATGGAGGATTTTAAAGAAGTTGCATTTTTCATACTTAAGCAGGTACTAACATTTTCATAATTTATTCAATAACCGTAAACACAAAGATTATTATGCAAATTACTTATGTGCTATAAGTTATATTTTTTGTTGCTTTTGTTTAATTTTTTCACTTATAAAAATATAGTAGTTTTGCCAACTATTTTTTTTTTTCAAAAAATATAGTGGGCGAGACCTCATTATAGTAGGATACTATATTATATAGTAGGGTTAGCAACCCTAAACCCAGCCCTTAAACAAGAGCACAGTTTCGATTCTAGTAACAGTAGATACTAAAAATATTATAATATTATTCTTCGGAAATGAATAAAAAGACAGACTTTTGGCTTAAAAAGGTTAATTAATGTGCGAAGGTTAATTAATGGCTGCAATGAAAAGACAGCTGTTGTGCATTTTGATATGCAAAAACTAGCAGGGCTAGTTAGCAGGGCTAGTTAGTCTAGTTAAGACTTGGTGCAATAGTTTAAGTTCGAATTTGTTTACCTGGGATGGTGGCAAGTGAAGTTAACGAATGCCTTCCCATGTGAACAAAACTATGGTCAGTTGTTAGAAGCCTACGAGTAAGCCTACCGAATCGATCGAGGTATATGTATATTTCTATGAAAAGCTAGCCCTGCAAAACCAATGAAATCATAGGTAAGCGCGCCGTCGATTTTTATAATTCACGGCATCAGTGACAAAACTATGAAGTCTAGTGCCTTCGTATTACGTTGCGAGGAACCCGATCAGCTTTTAATATTTGTGCTAATGCTAAGCAACAATAAAAAGAGTTTCCTGTTCGGCAGTCAATTAGGGATCGGTTTTTCAATTCAGCGGAAGACTAGCGAAGTAGTACGCCAAATCAGATTTTATTTTGCTATAATTGTAGGGAGAAGGGCCATCCGTGGGCTAGATGTACGAAACCTTTAAATAAATATGGTAATTGTAATAAATTAGGACATAGGTCAGAAATATGTAGAAGTAACCGCGAAATAACGCCAGTTAAGCCTGAATCTGTAGCAAAAATCATGAACACAAAGGAGTTGTAATCCTTGTAAGTAATTATGAACATAAAGGAGTTGTAATCCTTGTAAGTAATTTATTTTCTGTATATATGTATTCTGTTAGAGGCATTTGTTGACTTTGGTAGTGAGATAACACTCATACGGAAGTCTGATTTTGCTAGTCTTGGCCTTAGTCATAATGGTGCTTCAACTGCAATGAAAGGATTTGGTAACTGTCTGGTGCAGTCTGAAGGTTCTGCGAGGATGACCTTGTGCATAGCTCTGCATCGGTTTTATGTAGGGGTGTTGATGATAGGTGGTTAGAGAAGCCGGTACTTGGTGGTCAAACCTATTCAGAACAACCATACATCGTAGTCTACAAGGATACTACCAAGTTGCAGTTTCTGCTCATCGACGCTGAGCTACCTATCTATATGTTGAAGAGAACCTTTTGCTGCTTTTTCCGAAGGTGACAAGGGCCGGCTCTTTGAAATTCTTAAACGTTATAAAGATAGTTTTGCACATGATTTGACAAATTTAGGTTGCACCAATGTTGCCGAGATGAAGATCGAGCTGAGCAATCAGCATCCTATAGTATATAGACCTTACCGACTGCCTCATCATGAACGCGAAAAGGTTAGGGCAATGATAGATTAAGATGTTGCAGGTGGCATCATTAGGGAGTTGACTTCTATTTACGCGAGTCTGATTATTCTAGTTCGTAAAAAGTATGGTGGTATTCGATTATGTGTCGACTACAGGTTGCTGAACTCTATCACTGTCGAGGAGTGATATCATATACCTATTATCCACTCAAACGTCCAGAGGGCGCATTAACATTCATATGCTGATTTTGATGACAAAATAAATAGTGTCGTGAAATTGATATTTCCGAAATATAGGATCATCGAAATACCTTATGTCTGGGTACTACCAAGTGCCGATTTCTGAACAAAGCAAGCAGTTAATAAGAAGAACGCGTCTGCGGTATTTCAGAGAATGCTGAACTACGTCCTAGGCCCAGTTTGTTTCGTTAAGGCTACTGTATACATTGATGACGTTTTGATTTTTGATAGGTACTCGTTGGAATAGAAGGGACTAGACAGGTTTGAAGTTCTAGTGTTGTTGAAAAAGACTAACTTAAGGTTGAACTTGCCGAAGTGCACCTTTTTTTTACAGAATACAATACATTACCTAGGATTAGAAAATTAATTCAGAAGGTACGCCACCAGGTAAAGCCAAAATTCAGAGCGGAGAATTTCCCCAACCAAAGAATGTACATATGCACGGCAATTTCTAGGGCTCGTTAGCTATTTTAGAAAATTATACAAGAATTCGCTCAATTAGCCTATCCCATTGCTTAAAAAGTTTAGGTAAGGTATGTATACCTTTTGGGGAAAGCTTTAAGGTTATCACTAATTGTACCACACTGCGATCTACGTTTATAAAATGAGATCTCACACTGCGTATTTCTCGGTGGTGGTTGCATTTCAAAAGTTCGATTGTTTAGTAGAATACAGGGCAGGCATGAAGATGAAACATGTTGACGCGTTATCTAGGAACCCAATTAAAGACATTGAGACTGAGAACCCCGAGCAGTACCCTTCAGTGATGGTCATAAGCAAGGAAGACTGGTTGCTCACGCTACAATTAGGAGATTCAGGATTAAGACGATTTCCTGATGTTGAAGTAGCAATCTAGACTCTAAGGAGCTAGAATATATTAGGGACAATTTTTTAAAAGATGTCAAGTTTTTTAGATTCATAGGGGGTGATAAGGAACAGTTTAGGTGGGTAGTCCCAAAGGGTGCAAGGTGGCAGATTTGCAAGAGAAACCGCGGCGATATAGGGCGGCCGCGACGTCGGTTTCGAGAAAACTTGACAGAACTTAAAAAAACAATATTGGTCCGCGAAAATGAAAAAATCTAAAAAAAAAAATATGTCAGTACATGTATCGAATGTGCATATGCCAAAAAGAATAATAACCAAACGAAGGGCTACTTCATCCTATAAAGAAGGTTGCAAAGCCTTTTCAAACCTTGCATGTCGACCACCTTGTATCCTTCGTAAAATCAAAAAGGGGGTACACTAATATATTGACTGTGGTAGATTCGTTCACGAAGTTCTTATTCATTAAACCAGTAAGAAATACAAGACATTTTCAATACGTTCAGGGCTACCGATCGACTTACAAGTGACAGGGGTCTTGCTTTACATCCCACGCATACAGGAAGTTTTGTCTTGACCGTGGCACAAAAACATAAGTAGGGATGTCAAAGATTGGGATGATAAGCCAAGGAGAATCCAATGGGGGCTTAACAATACAAAGAAACGATCGGTAGAACGCCTACAGAAGTTTTATTTGGTGTTATTATGAATAGCGAATTTAGCCCTTCAATGAATGAAGTGGTAGCTAGCGAAGTTTCTGTGAGATCTGCCATATCGTCTGTCCGCAGTACCGTCAAAGACAAAATCGATAGAGCTCAGGCTACTTAAAACGTTATTGGCCAAGGCAAGAGACCTACACGAACTTATAGTAATGGAGTTTTAACCAATTTAACAAAGGTTGTTTTCAGAACAATGGCAAGAGTATAAAATTTATGGCATTATA
This sequence comes from Agriphila geniculea, assembly GCA_943789525.1. NCBI lineage: Eukaryota > Metazoa > Arthropoda > Insecta > Lepidoptera > Crambidae > Agriphila > Agriphila geniculea. The sequence continues at coordinate 14,277,626 of OX038887.1, read as the reverse complement.
TGAGGCTCATTATAGAGTTGTGAAAATCTTGGGGAGCGACCGATATAAAGTAACGCCGATCCCAGAGTTTGAAGGAATGAAAAAAGGCGAAAAACTACTGTTGCCGCGGATAGAATGCAACCGTGGTTTTACGTAAATTATTTAGAGATAGACGATGCCGATAATGATGTCGCTAATGATACAATTAATAGTGGTTAAAAATTTCTTAGAATAATACAAGATTTAAAGTTCCAAAAGATTGTACTTTTGTATGTTAAGATTTATGAGATTTTACTTTTACGTTATTATTGTTATTAAGATTTGATATGACACTATATGTTTGCAATGGCAATGTATTAATATGTGATATTTGTGTTGTTTCAGGTCAAGTACGAGGAATAAGAGGGATTTAGTCAGCTTGACCTGAGACAAACACATTTCATATTACGGTGAAATACATCATAGAGAAGTTTAGTTTGGATAGAGAAGTTTAGTTTGGAGAGAGAAATTTAGTTCAGATAGAGAAGTTTAGTTTGGAGAGAGAAATTTAGTTTGGAGAGAGAAGTTTAGTTCTGATAGAGAAGTTTAGTTCTGATAGAGAAGTTTAGTTCTGATAGAGAAGTTTAGTTTGGATAGAAAAGTTTAGCTTGGATAGAGAAGTTTAGATTGGATAGAGAAATTTAGATTGGATATAAGTTTAGTATGGATATAAGTTTCGTTTAGATATAAATTTAGTTGAATATTAATTTAGTTTGTTTTTATATAGATTCAGTTTGTATATAAATTTAGTTTGGATATTTTTAATAACTGAAAGTACTTACTAGCTTGATTTTATTTGTCATACCTACTTGTTTAAATTAATTTGATTTTAATTTCGATTCAATTGTTATAAGTTGATCAAAATTACTAATTTAATTAAGTCCGACTTATCATGGCACCAATTAGTGACATCACGTTATATAGTTTTTTTTTACAATATTAACTGCATATTTTTTTTATAGTTTTAATTATTCTGATGCAGTAATGGTAAATACAAGCTGTAGGTATTATATATCATATCATATCACTACTACCATTTCACCGAGTGTAAGGTTCCACATGGTTCGTGTATGAGGGCATACACGTTGTTCAGAATGGCCGAGTGTAAGGTTTCATTTTTATTTTAATAAACGTAAGGTGTCATCATATCCTAATAAAAGAAGAATTTCAATTTCTTGCACTGGCCACACTGAAACAACGTGGCTCTTGACGGCCGTTCGGTGGAATGGGGGGAAAAAACGTATAAGTTTGGCGCGCAGCCAGACTGGGGACTTTTTCCGATCCTGGCAGCGAAGCAGAGCAGTGGTGGAGCAGCGGTCGAGTGCAGCCTGGTGCGGTTGGGTGCGGCCTAGTAGACAACGCTTGAACATCCTTCTTTCAATAGAAAATAAGATTTGGATTATTGAATAAGTTTTGAGTAACGATGTGAATAAGTTTTGCGTGCAAGCTAATAAGTTTTGACAATATAATAAGTTGAAGACTACAACGGCCTATCATTTCTGAGATCTCTTATACTACTTCAGTATGAAGCACTCGTGCAAATAACGTGTACGCAACTTAATGTAAAAGCAACGTGTATTCTATATTTTATTTGATACGCTAGAAAAATGTGAGAAGAAGAAGAGTATTTTAACGGCTTATGTTTAACTTTAAATGATCACCATACTAACTTAACCTAACCCAGAATTAGGAAATGCTCACCAAATCTTCTTGGACGGTTTAGGATTTTGTGAGCATTTACTAATTTTGGAGAAAAAAAAAATTTTTGGTATGCTGAAGTATTAATTCCCTATTTTAACTCTTTAAATACGAAATACGAAACGTTGAATACGAAAGATCTGTTTGATTGTCGCATATATTTCTATAAATTGAAAGTAAGCCGTTGGATCAATTTCATTGTGATTTTTTAATATTGTAATGAGGTAAATTGTATGGATGTAACTTTTTCACTATAAGAAAGCTACACTACCATTGAGTGACTAATAAATAATATTATCACCAACATTTCCACGAAATGTGGAACTCCCCACGTGTTCTTATTTCGGTACGAAAGTTTTCATATTAGATTTCACTTAGCTAAACAAAAGTTCTAGTCTAGTTTATCTGTTCTTTTCATTGTATAAGCATAATTAAGAACCTAGGTAACAAAGTGTACTTTTAATAGATCTATCCAATGAACTGGTAGGATGCAGAATTCCTTGTGGCATCATACTTTGTAGTTCCTAACGGCTTTCATAATAGTTGCAATTTATTGAACAAGCGCAAAAATGAGTGTGACAAGGTATCAGTATTGTACGTATTATATTAATTCTCGTATTCATATGCAGTTATCATGCTATCAGGAAGTTTCATATTACTCCAGTTGCAGCTATTTTTCGGCGTTATCATGTGCACCCGTCCGCTTTTTATTGCTTTATGTGCGGCAGTTACAAATCGATTTGGCATTCGTTCAAAAACATCAATTTTGCAATCATTCATTTTGCAAGCTTTACCGAAATTACTATTCGGACTTAACGTAATTTTATTAAACTAATATCTTAGTTTCTTATCTTCCACAAGGTGAATCTCGTAGTCTCGACCAAGCACAAACAAATAAAATCTTTTTATTAGTGATTGATTCTATTCGTGAGTTGAGTTGTTAGTGTTTTTGTTTATATTATTATTATTCATTAGCGGCAAAATTAATTGATAAGTTTTAATGCAGCTATGTTATACCTTTAGGTGAGTACATACATTATAATAAAAACAACTCTCTCCCTGCTACTGCGTCACGTCGCGTTGAATGGCGACCGCGCACCGGACGACGCTAATACGTGGGTAGGCCCCCGACAAGGTGGACCGACGATCTGGTGAAGGTTGCCGGAAGCCACTGGATGTGGGAAGCGCAGAACCGATCGTCGTGGAAATCCTTGGGGGAAGCCTATACCCAGCAGAGGGTGTCGTGCGGCTGATATGATGATGATGATGGTGAAAAATTTCTGGCAGAATGATCAATTCGTACTAAAACATTTTTTTCGCTAGTTATTGTGGGTAAAGAAACTTAACGGTAATATTTTTTCAAATCTTCATTAGTTGAGCTTTGTTAGCATATTTTTGTAGCTGGACAGTTTTTTTTTATAATGTACTCAATATACTTTAATTTTGCCGACTTTCCCATACATTGAAATCCAGAACGAATAGCCTATTTAGAAATACTTGCTTATTGAGTCAATGTAAGGCGGGATGAATAAATTGTTGTTATACTATTTTATGGCATGGAGATCTTAATACAAATCATATAAAAATAACAATCGATGAAAAAGTTCATAATTTATAATTTACCACATGTCTCTTACCTCGGTAATATTATCTTTTACAATCCAAAGAAGTACTCATAGGTAGAATTGAACGTGCAATTCTGAGAAAGGTACAATAACGGATAAATAACGAGTAAAGTGGAACTCGTACACAATCATTTCTATACAATCGGTGTAATCATGTTACATCTTTCCAGTGTAGAGTATCATAGTTCGATGTAATTTCAACATCTTACGCTATGTGAAAAGCACTTTAAATTTAGAATACCGCTTATATTATGATGATAAAACAGTCGGACTATTTTCAACATCAACGCACTAAAAATAAAGTAATAGTACATTACTGCCGCGGTATATAATGACTGCGTTGCTGGCAGCGATTATGATGGCCGAGAGCAGAGCTTAGCGCAGGTCCAGGCCGTCACAGCGCGGTCAGCATTGCAGCCCTTGATGGCCAAGCTGAAATAATAGCTTGAGGCCATCATAACGTGGCCAGCAGTGCAGTCATTGTGGACCAAGGCTTGTATAGTGCTTTACTCAAAAATGCGAGTACTACCTACTACTATAGTGGGTACGTATAACCTAATTTCGAAAAAAATACAAATATGCAAATATCTCAGAAACGGTGCGTCGGAGCCAAAAAATAAGGTTTTTTTCGACCCCCTAAGGTACCCCGGAAGTGTTCAAAAGGTCAAGTGCGAGTTTTTTATATTTTTCCATACAAATTTTACATAAAAATACAAATATCTCCTGTGTAATAGGGTTTTCTCCCCTCAATGTACAACACCCGCGCAGATAAAGAATGGGATTGAAAATGGCGGCTCACCGCGCTTACCACAACGAGTGTGACCGAGAGAGCGATAGGTGTGGCGTTCTATATTTGAAACAAAACTCGAATTTATGGATTCTCAAAGGAAATAGCTGGTAGCTAAAACAAGACAATAATGAAATCTCATACAACTTTGCCGCGTCACCATCGGAGGAGCGCGGCAACCCCGACTTTGCTCAAAGAAGGTGTGATGGTCTCCGCGGCTGCGTGTCGCTTGTCTGCTGCTAATGACCAATCTGTATGTGATACTTATTGTATCAGCTTTGATCGTCTAGTGGTTTTATTTGATTATTTTATCCCAAAATACAACTCAGTTTAAACAAATGTACCCTTTAACAAACTTGTCTGGTAAAGATGATATTGTATACGTCTTAGATAATGGCTTGAGGTGCGATAATAATTATTCGTTTAATAAATGATAACAATGATTTTGATACGCGTTTGGATTCAATCAGAGCATCTATTCAGATGAGATCCTGCCAGTGCTAACTGATTTTTGACAATTCTCGTTAGACGGATGTCAATAATTCGCTGTCCTTATCACCCTTTTTATTATTTGATTGGAGGAGATTAACTGACTCCTCTTCTTTTTAAAACAGGTGGCCACCTTAGGGTTGATGGACTAGCGCGAGCTCTTAAATTCTTCCTATGCTATTTCTACGTTGACCCCAATGAAAGTCACACTCTGTACCATTTGAATCCAAACAGCGTGTCCACTCTGATTTAAAACAAAACTAAATGAATACTAATTATTACTTTATGAATCACAACCTCTAGCCTAAATTCAATTATAGTGTCAAAGATTTATGACAACTTCATAAATAATTCATGTTGAATGAATGACATTTCATCTAGATATATAATGTGCTCTAAAGGAGAGTCTTATTTAAGCTGAATTTGGTATCAATTAACAGGGCTATCAATTTAAAACCCATAAAATTCTAAGTTCTGTTCGAAAGAACTGTGATAGCTTTTACTCTATCTTTAAACATGTACCAAGTATTTTTCAAGTGTCATGACACTGTAAATCAAATTCAAAGTAAGGAATCTAATTTTGTCCATTACCCAACAGACAAAATAAAGTATCATCATTCGAAGATGAAACTAGTATATTAATTTAATGATATCTACAAAAGGTATTAAACTCTATCTCTGGAAAATAGTTATTGCAAGTAATTCTTCAGTGAAAAAGGGGTGCCTATAAATGGGAAAATAAATATGAATACAGAATAATTGTTTAGAGTCATTTATTATTGGCAATGTTTGGTTTTGGTATTTGTTTGATTATTTGTTTTGTTCAAGAAAATTACTTTAATTGGTTTTGATTTAGTGATTTGAATGTTAAGTTATTGTAATTATTTGATAAAAGGGTTTAATTTAGAGGTTTTGATTATTTTTGAAATTATCTGATTATTATGAATCATTAATAGTATATATTATATAAATAAGTCTTTGATTTAAAATTGTTTGATTATTTGATCAATTTAAAAAATAATGCTTTGATTATTAGAACAACTTATAAAATGACTCTTAATAGAAACTGTTGATTAATTTTGATCAAACTTTCACGTTAGTAAAACGTTTGACCATTCGCTTCGACTTCCTATGATGATTATGAACTGGAAAAGTGAAGCGAATAACGAAAAAACCAGCTCCATCAGTTTAAATTACTTATTCTAAACAACACACATGAAAAAAACAAAGAGTGAAATATAACATAGCGTATCTATTTTAGACTTTTAGTTATGTGAGATCGATGCACATCAATTAGATAATTTATTTACTTAACACAAGTTATAAATGAGAAGTCTAAAATAGGTATGTGTTTTATACATAATTCTTATTTCTATTTACTTAACTTATCTTTCTGCAGTAAGGAGCTCCTTGTAATTCAACAATGAAACTTTAATTAATTTATTAATATGGATCCAAACTATTTGTAATTTATAATTCGAAGGGACGCTTTATTTCTCACAACAATTTATATAATCGATCCAAAAAGACGTCTGCACTCCACACTCGTCCTTCGCTAATCCCCCGCCTTTTCAAATATCTCTATACAATTGTTAACAACAATAGAATTACATCTACTTTATCCTAATACGCTCTTCCTGTTATGAAGATAGAGTCCAATTTGGTTTATCACAACTCCTGCGCACTTTTCACAAAACCACACCCTTAATGCTGCAACGCGCTGTTTGATTGGCTTGTCCTTGATTTTGGTTTCAGTTTCCACCCAATAGATAGCGTTACTTGTCCAAAATATGCCTCGAATTGTTTCCAACATTCAATTTAGAATGTCTTCAGTCATCATCTGATTAAACCTGAAAACTAAAAGGTATTTGCGTAGAAACTGCATTTTTAGGTTTTGAAAATAACTAAGAGAGACATAGTATTATGTCTCCTTAGTCCTTATCCATCAGAACTTAAGGTCCAAGTTTGTTTGAGCAAACGAAGTTCAGTTATCACATTGCATTTCCGCGTAAATATTCCTTTTTTATATACGTTTTGGGTCGACGACGTCCCAAACGTGGCACTTATCTTCCATTTTAAAGATGTGGAATTATTTTTTTTTAACGATATTTACGATCTAAAATGTCATACTCGTAGCAATTTATTGTCCCTTTTCAAGTGTCAAAAAAAAAAGAGATTTGAGTAACATTACTTTGGCAACGAATTTCTAAGACGTTTTTTTAATGGTAGCCACATGTTGAAATGTTTGGCGATGTTTTCAGTACTATAGATTTTTTTCTTGTCGTGTATGGCCTATGGTCCATTACACCCCCCCCCCAGATTCTGTTACGTTATTGAAAATTTTAGTAACATAATCTTCATTTGAAGTCTTGGTTTTATTTCAACCAAATCTCTATAAGAAGCGAACAGACAAAAAAAAAATCTACTGTAAATTTGCCTTTCTAACTATTCTGACGGCCACAATAAAATGACCATTGTTTACGCAACACGCCTTAAAGTTCGGCACAACAAAAAAAAATGCATCTTGCCTCTAATTTTTTTCTTCTTCCGATATCTGTCTGAAAAACCTTTAGTAGGTACTTATTTTATTGCTTCCTCGTCGGTATTCAAAGTAATACCTACAAAATTGTTTAGCATTACCTACTACATTACTGCTTTCATAATATTAGGCTTGCGCATAATAATGTATAAACATTGCCACAAAACATAACTTTGAATTTAATTAAGTACTATGTATGCCTTGTTGTAACGATTTCAATACAATGCAATAAGATGTAAAATCTCGTAACTCAACTCGTTATTATATTTATTGCTTTGAATTATTTAAATGTTTTAATTTGACGTAGTGTTTTATTTCAATTGTTTTGGTTGGTTTTTTTCATTACTATTTATACCTAACTTCGGAAACCTCAATCGTTCTTATAAGCTTTTCCTCAGACCTTCTAGTACTTAATTTCGTCACATTTATCATCCGTTGATTCTGTTACGTTTTATCTAAACGATAGTTCATATGTCAGTCATACGCTCAAAACTAACCTTTGAAAAAAAACCTAAAATTACATTTCATCTCAATCAATGAAATTTAAACCATTTAATTGTCATTGTTTTATTAACAAAAATTCTCTTATCACTTCCTAAAGAAACATCTTTCTACCACTGTAAATATTATTCAACTAATTATTTATTGCAGACAATAATGTCTATTGTTTAGTTAATTCTTGAATTATCAAAATGTTATATTAATATGCAACTTAGTTTGATGTTTTTACCGAATTTACTTTTTGTTAGATTATAAATTGATTGATATAATTATCACTTTAACCCTTTTAAACCAGATAGGTACTACTATATTTTATTGACAGAAAATGTCTTCACTAAAACCGAAGTCTTATAAGACTAAACATATTGTAAATAATTGGAATCACTCTTTGTTTACAACGATTTAACCTTGCAAGCTTTATACAATGCCCTTTGTTCAATGTAAGCTTTCATTGTATAGGTACTCTCACCGAATTAAAAATAAACTTATATTAATGTTTATATTTTTATATACTATAATGTAGAGTATTAAATAACCTCATCATGTCACCACATCTCTTTCTCAAACCGGGGTTCGAACCCGCGACCATTTATAAATGTTTTTCACTAAACTATTGAGTCACTACGCAATCTCGTGTTTCTCCTTTTGTTAATATCACCATACCTAGAAGAGATCGCTTTTAGCGTTAAGTTCAAACTGTTTTACCACTCGACTAAGTCTTATTATAAAATCTTAATTTTCCTATCTTCTAAAATAAGTCTTAAAAATTAAAATGTCCTTACATCTTATTTAAAGATGTCTAATTGTCACATCTATTTAATATGCTCTAGACAACTACTCATCTGTTAAGCTTTATGAGTTTTCGCTGATGTCACTAAACTCTCATTTACCACTTCCTTACGTATGTAATAATTCACCTGATTCGAACATGTGTGCGAACTCCAAAATCATCTTAATTTCCATTTGTAATTAAAATACGAATTTGCACTTAAATTATAATCAGACAAGACAGACAAAAACTAAACTTATTTCCACTCCATATACTTATACGTACTGAAATTGCGACCTTATGTTTTCCTTCTTTCCGTCCTTAATAATTTTGCAATAATCAAATCAATCAGATTTGATTTTTTTGATCTCCTTTCCATTCTTTTCCAACTGGTTATTAATTTATCCAATGACGATTAATCGTTCAGTTGAAATTGCAAAATCTATTTTCACTCCGTAGCTAGATATCTTAAATGACTAAACTTAGATTACTTTTATCTATTATTTGATCAATATACTTGATTCGAAGAAGTAATGTTGTGCTTTGGCCTAGTGTATAATATAGCTTAAAGTACTAAATTATTGATTCAATTTCTCAATCGGCAGTCAAAATATTATGTGAATTCTGAATCTAACAGAATCTTTCATTTCCAATTCAAAATGAATATGAAATAACCATGTCTATTTTTTTTAAATAACTAATTTTAGGTATTATAGAAATACTCTAAGTATAACTTTCCATTTCATAGCAATGCAATACCCCCATGAGGTTTTCTTAACAATTTACTTTTACTAATTGAATAGTAACATAACCGAGATACCAAATATCAACCTCTTTGGTTCTTTCTTAGGAAAATGTATTTCGTTGGTTTTATGACCTCCATTGTAAATTATTACTGCGTACGTTTATTGAAGTCTCCTTTTGTTCATCTTTTCTATTGAAATATTTATTTAAACAAAGAATCTTTTTAAAAGAAACGACTGGTTATTGTTATTGACGGTCAGTCTTGGAAAAGGTCGTCTCGCACATTTTTTCCTTTGTTCCCCAAACATCTGCATCGCAAGTTTGGTGAATTTTAGCCTGAGGATTTTTTTCGTTTCAACCTTTTGAAAACAAAAAAAAATATTGATATGCGTCAAACTATACTTTAAACTCCTTTTAATTTTTCTGGTAGGTATTTTCCAAATCTCTTAAATTGGGTTCAGATTTCTATCTTAATATATCCTATTCCTAACTCAAATTTAGACTTCATGTAAGTACACTTTGATAAATTCATACACCTGTATGAATCATTTTACTCGTTTCTCGTTCATAATAATAGTACTAAAATGAAGTGTATCCGTCCTTAACCATTTGCCTCGGACAAATCGGTATTATGTTATAAAATTAATTCAAGCTATTAATTAGATCGACTTAGTCTTATCATCTAATAATATTGTAACTCAATTAACTAAATTGAATCAAATGTATAAATTATTCATCTTACCTCGAATCGAACGAAGTCAAGATTCAATTCCTAAATAAAATAAAAATTGATAATATCCTTTGTTGACGGTATAACTGTTGCTTACAATATATGAACCTTCTCAACTACTAATCTTACCTTAGTTTAAAAACTACACTAAGTAATATACTTCGATTTTAATAAAGATAAACATCTGGTCAATAACTGATACGAATATCAAAAATAAATCATTAGCTTTACAATTTTATTTTATTCCAATGATATATGATTTAAATATAATTTGAATTTTGATCGTACTTAAATTTTGTATTTCTGTTTATAACATTACGTTTCAACTTATGAAAATGTTGTTTTTATAAATGTCGTCTGTTCCGTACGTCTTTGTATTGTTTAAATTTCCTAAATGACTAATTAGCCGCACAACTACCTGCCTAATTTAGTAATACTCTAATAAACTAACAGACCTATTATCCTAAAATTGTACGCAAATCTAACGCTTCGATTTACTTTAAACTTTCCCGCTAATATATCAATCCGTTGTTATTGAATTATGCTCCGCTAACATCCGTCTTCGTCGTATACCTACGCCTACCTACCTATCTATACCTACCTAAAATCTTTCGCGCCTATCTAAAATCCTATAAAACGCCGCTGCCTTTCTTCCGCGTCGCGTCAAAACATTCGAACCGTAATAAGTTTTTTTTTTTTAACGCTTTGCCTACAACTGTAATAAAAGAATTTCTAAAACGTTATTGTGTGGGACTAACAAAGAATATTGTTTTAGGTACCGAACGAAACACAATGCAACAATGATAACTTGAACTTCGCTGCCTGTAAAAGTACATAATAAAAATATTTCCATGCACAAAAGACAAAACTAGAATGAATTTCAAACAAATTGCAGGGTGAAATTTGTCGACAGTTATAATATGATAATTATGGGTCTTAATCACAAATAGGAAGTTAGTAATTTCTCCTCTACCAAAGGTTTAGAATAAACGTATTCTTATTTAATTGTCAATATATTTAGAATTATAGAATTAGTATTCAAAATTTCAGTCTGCAATGTTTGATAAAATTTAAATATAAATATGCTGAAATATAATATTGGGATATGATATAAAGTTTCTACGTTGTGTAATTATTTTAAGGTTCGATTCCTAGTTGCGTTTGCTTTACGTGAACACAAAATCTAAGAATCCTGGTCACCGAGCACCATGTGTGATGGTCTCCGCGGCTGCGTGTCGCTTGTCTGCTGTTAATGACCAATCTGTATGTGATACTTATTGTATCAGCTTTGATCGTCTAGTGGTTTTATTTGATTATTTTATCCCAAAATACAACTCAGTTTAAACAAATGTACCCTTTAACAAACTTGTCTGGTAAAGATGATATTGTATACGTCTTAGATAATGGCTTGAGGTGCGATAATAATTATTCGTTTAATAAATGATAACAATGATTTTGATACGCGTTTGGATTCAATCAGAGCATCTATTCTGATGAGATCCTGCCAGTGCTAACTGATTTTTGACAATTCTCGTTAGACGGATGTCAATAATTCGCTGTCCTTATCACCCTTTTTATTATTTGATTGGAGGAGATTAACTGACTCCTCTTCTTTTTAAAACAGGTGGCCACCTTAGGGTTGATGGACTAGCGCGAGCTCTTAAATTCTTCCTATGCTATTTCTACGTTGACCCCAATGAAAGTCACACTCTGTACCATTTGAATCCAAACAGCGTGTCCACTCTGATTTAAAACAAAACTAAATGAATACTAATTATTACTTTATGAATCACAACCTCTAGCCTAAATTCAATTATAGTGTCAAAGATTTATGACAACTTCATAAATAATTCATGTTGAATGAATGACATTTCATCTAGATATATAATGTGCTCTAAAGGAGAGTCTTATTTAAGCTGAATTTGGTATCAATTAACAGGGCTATCAATTTAAAACCCATAAAATTCTAAGTTCTGTTCGAAAGAACTGTGATAGCTTTTACTCTATCTATAAACATGTACCAAGTATTTTTCAAGTGTCATGACACTGTAAATCAAATTCAAAGTAAGGAATCTAATTTTGTCCATTACCCAACAGACAAAATAAAGTATCATCATTCGAAGATGAAACTAGTATATTAATTTAATGATATCTACAAAAGGTATTAAACTCTATCTCTGGAAAATAGTTATTGCAAGTAATTCTTCAGTGAAAAAGGGGTGCCTATAAATGGGAAAATAAATATGAATACAGAATAATTGTTTAGAGTCATTTATTATTGGCAATGTTTGGTTTTGGTATTTGTTTGATTATTTGTTTTGTTCAAGAAAATTACTTTAATTGGTTTTGATTTAGTGATTTGAATGTTAAGTTATTGTAATTATTTGATAAAAGGGTTTAATTTAGAGGTTTTGATTATTTTTGAAATTATCTGATTATTATGAATCATTAATAGTATATATTATATAAATAAGTCTTTGATTTAAAATTGTTTGATAATTTGATCAATTTAAAAAATAATGCTTTGATTATTAGAACAACTTATAAAATGACTCTTAATAGAAACTGTTGATTAATTTTGATCAAACTTTCACGTTAGTAAAACGTTTGACCATTCGCTTCGACTTCCTATGATGATTATGAACTGGAAAAGTGAAGCGAATAACGAAAAAACCAGCTCCATCAGTTTAAATTACTTATTCTAAACAACACACATGAAAAAAACAAAGAGTGAAATATAACATAGCGTATCTATTTTAGACTTTTAGTTATGTGAGATCGATGCACATCAATTAGATAATTTATTTACTTAACACAAGTTATAAATGAGAAGTCTAAAATAGGTATGTGTTTTATACATAATTCTTATTTCTATTTACTTAACTTATCTTTCTGCAGTAAGGAGCTCCTTGTAATTCAACAATGAAACTTTAATTAATTTATTAATATGGATCCAAACTATTTGTAATTTATAATTCGAAGGGACGCTTTATTTCTCACAACAATTTATATAATCGATCCAAAAAGACGTCTGCACTCCACACTCGTCCTTCGCTAATCCCCCGCCTTTTCAAATATCTCTATACAATTGTTAACAACAATAGAATTACATCTACTTTATCCTAATACGCTCTTCCTGTTATGAAGATAGAGTCCAATTTGGTTTATCACAACTCCTGCGCACTTTTCACAAAACCACACCCTTAATGCTGCAACGCGCTGTTTGATTGGCTTGTCCTTGATTTTGGTTTCAGTTTCCACCCAATAGATAGCGTTACTTGTCCAAAATATGCCTCGAATTGTTTCCAACATTCAATTTAGAATGTCTTCAGTCATCATCTGATTAAACCTGAAAACTAAAAGGTATTTGCGTAGAAACTGCATTTTTAGGTTTTGAAAATAACTAAGAGAGACATAGTATTATGTCTCCTTAGTCCTTATCCATCAGAACTTAAGGTCCAAGTTTGTTTGAGCAAACGAAGTTCAGTTATCACATTGCATTTCCGCGTAAATATTCCTTTTTTATATACGTTTTGGGTCGACGACGTCCCAAACGTGGCACTTATCTTCCATTTTAAAGATGTGGAATTATTTTTTTTTAACGATATTTACGATCTAAAATGTCATACTCGTAGCAATTTATTGTCCCTTTTCAAGTGTCAAAAAAAAAAGAGATTTGAGTAACATTACTTTGGCAACGAATTTCTAAGACGTTTTTTTAATGGTAGCCACATGTTGAAATGTTTGGCGATGTTTTCAGTACTATAGATTTTTTTCTTGTCGTGTATGGCCTATGGTCCATTACACACCCCCCCCAGATTCTGTTACGTTATTGAAAATTTTAGTAACATAATCTTCATTTGAAGTCTTGGTTTTATTTCAACCAAATCTCTATAAGAAGCGAACAGACAAAAAAAAAATCTACTGTAAATTTGCCTTTCTAACTATTCTGACGGCCACAATAAAATGACCATTGTTTACGCAACACGCCTTAAAGTTCGGCACAACAAAAAAAAAATGCATCTTGCCTCTAATTTTTTTCTTCTTCCGATATCTGTCTGAAAAACCTTTAGTAGGTACTTATTTTATTGCTTCCTCGTCGGTATTCAAAGTAATACCTACAAAATTGTTTAGCATTACCTACTACATTACTGCTTTCATAATATTAGGCTTGCGCATAATAATGTATAAACATTGCCACAAAACATAACTTTGAATTTAATTAAGTACTATGTATGCCTTGTTGTAACGATTTCAATACAATGCAATAAGATGTAAAATCTCGTAACTCAACTCGTTATTATATTTATTGCTTTGAATTATTTAAATGTTTTAATTTGACGTAGTGTTTTATTTCAATTGTTTTGGTTGGTTTTTTTCATTACTATTTATACCTAACTTCGGAAACCTCAATCGTTCTTATAAGCTTTTCCTCAGACCTTCTAGTACTTAATTTCGTCACATTTATCATCCGTTGATTCTGTTACGTTTTATCTAAACGATAGTTCATATGTCAGTCATACGCTCAAAACTAACCTTTGAAAAAAAACCTAAAATTACATTTCATCTCAATCAATGAAATTTAAACCATTTAATTGTCATTGTTTTATTAACAAAAATTCTCTTATCACTTCCTAAAGAAACATCTTTCTACCACTGTAAATATTATTCAACTAATTATTTATTGCAGACAATAATGTCTATTGTTTAGTTAATTCTTGAATTATCAAAATGTTATATTAATATGCAACTTAGTTTGATGTTTTTACCGAATTTACTTTTTGTTAGATTATAAATTGATTGATATAATTATCACTTTAACCCTTTTAAACCAGATAGGTACTACTATATTTTATTGACAGAAAATGTCTTCACTAAAACCGAAGTCTTATAAGACTAAACATATTGTAAATAATTGGAATCACTCTTCGTTTACAACGATTTAACCTTGCAAGCTTTATACAATGCCCTTTGTTCAATGTAAGCTTTCATTGTATAGGTACTCTCACCGAATTAAAAATAAACTTATATTAATGTTTATATTTTTATATACTATAATGTAGAGTATTAAATAACCTCATCATGTCACCACATCTCTTTCTCAAACCGGGGTTCGAACCCGCGACCATTTATAAATGTTTTTCACTAAACTATTGAGTCACTACGCAATCTCGTGTTTCTCCTTTTGTTAATATCACCATACCTAGAAGAGATCGCTTTTAGCGTTAAGTTCAAACTGTTTTACCACTCGACTAAGTCTTATTATAAAATCTTAATTTTCCTATCTTCTAAAATAAGTCTTAAAAATTAAAATGTCCTTACATCTTATTTAAAGATGTCTAATTGTCACATCTATTTAATATGCTCTAGACAACTACTCATCTGTTAAGCTTTATGAGTTTTCGCTGATGTCACTAAACTCTCATTTACCACTTCCTTACGTATGTAATAATTCACCTGATTCGAACATGTGTGCGAACTCCAAAATCATCTTAATTTCCATTTGTAATTAAAATACGAATTTGCACTTAAATTATAATCAGACAAGACAGACAAAAACTAAACTTATTTCCACTCCATATACTTATACGTACTGAAATTGCGACCTTATGTTTTCCTTCTTTCCGTCCTTAATAATTTTGCAATAATCAAATCAATCAGATTTGATTTTTTTGATCTCCTTTCCATTCTTTTCCAACTGGTTATTAATTTATCCAATGACGATTAATCGTTCAGTTGAAATTGCAAAATCTATTTTCACTCCGTAGCTAGATATCTTAAATGACTAAACTTAGATTACTTTTATCTATTATTTGACCAATATACTTGATTCGCAGAAGTAATGTTGTGCTTTGGCCTAGTGTATAATATAGCTTAAAGTACTAAATTATTGATTCAATTTCTCAATCGGCAGTCAAAATATTATGTGAATTCTGAATCTAACAGAATCTTTCATTTCCAATTCAAAATGAATATGAAATAACCATGTCTATTTTTTTTAAATAACTAATTTTAGGTATTATAGAAATACTCTAAGTATAACTTTCCATTTCATAGCAATGCAATACCCCCATGAGGTTTTCTTAACAATTTACTTTTACTAATTGAATAGTAACATAACCGAGATACCAAATATCAACCTCTTTGGTTCTTTCTTAGGAAAATGTATTTCGTTGGTTTTATGACCTCCATTGTAAATTATTACTGCGTACGTTTATTGAAGTCTCCTTTTGTTCATCTTTTCTATTGAAATATTTATTTAAACAAAGAATCTTTTTAAAAGAAACGACTGGTTATTGTTATTGACGGTCAGTCTTGGAAAAGGTCGTCTCGCACATTTTTTCCTTTGTTCCCCAAACATCTGCATCGCAAGTTTGGTGAATTTTAGCCTGAGGATTTTTTTCGTTTCAACCTTTTGAAAACAAAAAAAAATATTGATATGCGTCAAACTATACTTTAAACTCCTTTTAATTTTTCTGGTAGGTATTTTCCAAATCTCTTAAATTGGGTTCAGATTTCTATCTTAATATATCCTATTCCTAACTCAAATTTAGACTTCATGTAAGTACACTTTGATAAATTCATACACCTGTATGAATCATTTTACTCGTTTCTCGTTCATAATAATAGTACTAAAATGAAGTGTATCCGTCCTTAACCATTTGCCTCGGACAAATCGGTATTATGTTATAAAATTAATTCAAGCTATTAATTAGATCGACTTAGTCTTATCATCTAATAATATTGTAACTCAATTAACTAAATTGAATCAAATGTATAAATTATTCATCTTACCTCGAATCGAACGAAGTCAAGATTCAATTCCTAAATAAAATAAAAATTGATAATATCCTTTGTTGACGGTATAACTGTTGCTTACAATATATGAACCTTCTCAACTACTAATCTTACCTTAGTTTAAAAACTACACTAAGTAATATACTTCGATTTTAATAAAGATAAACATCTGGTCAATAACTGATACGAATATCAAAAATAAATCATTAGCTTTACAATTTTATTTTATTCCAATGATATATGATTTAAATATAATTTGAATTTTGATCGTACTTAAATTTTGTATTTCTGTTTATAACATTACGTTTCAACTTATGAAAATGTTGTTTTTATAAATGTCGTCTGTTCCGTACGTCTTTGTATTGTTTAAATTTCCTAAATGACTAATTAGCCGCACAACTACCTGCCTAATTTAGTAATACTCTAATAAACTAACAGACCTATTATCCTAAAATTGTACGCAAATCTAACGCTTCGATTTACTTTAAACTTTCCCGCTAATATATCAATCCGTTGTTATTGAATTATGCTCCGCTAACATCCGTCTTCGTCGTATACCTACGCCTACCTACCTATCTATACCTACCTAAAATCTTTCGCGCCTATCTAAAATCCTATAAAACGCCGCTGCCTTTCTTCCGCGTCGCGTCAAAACATTCGAACCGTAATAAGTTTTTTTTTTTTAACGCTTTGCCTACAACTGTAATAAAAGAATTTCTAAAACGTTATTGTGTGGGACTAACAAAGAATATTGTTTTAGGTACCGAACGAAACACAATGCAACAATGATAACTTGAACTTCGCTGCCTGTAAAAGTACATAATAAAAATATTTCCATGCACAAAAGACAAAACTAGAATGAATTTCAAACAAATTGCAGGGTGAAATTTGTCGACAGTTATAATATGATAATTATGGGTCTTAATCACAAATAGGAAGTTAGTAATTTCTCCTCTACCAAAGGTTTAGAATAAACGTATTCTTATTTAATTGTCAATATATTTAGAATTATAGAATTAGTATTCAAAATTTCAGTCTGCAATGTTTGATAAAATTTAAATATAAATATGCTGAAATATAATATTGGGATATGATATAAAGTTTCTACGTTGTGTAATTATTTTAAGGTTCGATTCCTAGTTGCGTTTGCTTTACGTGAACACAAAATCTAAGAATCCTGGTCACCGAGCACCATGTGTGATGGTCTCCGCGGCTGCGTGTCGCTTGTCTGCTGTTAATGACCAATCTGTATGTGATACTTATTGTATCAGCTTTGATCGTCTAGTGGTTTTATTTGATTATTTTATCCCAAAATACAACTCAGTTTAAACAAATGTACCCTTTAACAAACTTGTCTGGTAAAGATGATATTGTATACGTCTTAGATAATGGCTTGAGGTGCGATAATAATTATTCGTTTAATAAATGATAACAATGATTTTGATACGCGTTTGGATTCAATCAGAGCATCTATTCAGATGAGATCCTGCCAGTGCTAACTGATTTTTGACAATTCTCGTTAGACGGATGTCAATAATTCGCTGTCCTTATCACCCTTTTTATTATTTGATTGGAGGAGATTAACTGACTCCTCTTCTTTTTAAAACAGGTGGCCACCTTAGGGTTGATGGACTAGCGCGAGCTCTTAAATTCTTCCTATGCTATTTCTACGTTGACCCCAATGAAAGTCACACTCTGTACCATTTGAATCCAAACAGCGTGTCCACTCTGATTTAAAACAAAACTAAATGAATACTAATTATTACTTTATGAATCACAACCTCTAGCCTAAATTCAATTATAGTGTCAAAGATTTATGACAACTTCATAAATAATTCATGTTGAATGAATGACATTTCATCTAGATATATAATGTGCTCTAAAGGAGAGTCTTATTTAAGCTGAATTTGGTATCAATTAACAGGGCTATCAATTTAAAACCCATAAAATTCTAAGTTCTGTTCGAAAGAACTGTGATAGCTTTTACTCTATCTATAAACATGTACCAAGTATTTTTCAAGTGTCATGACACTGTAAATCAAATTCAAAGTAAGGAATCTAATTTTGTCCATTACCCAACAGACAAAATAAAGTATCATCATTCGAAGATGAAACTAGTATATTAATTTAATGATATCTACAAAAGGTATTAAACTCTATCTCTGGAAAATAGTTATTGCAAGTAATTCTTCAGTGAAAAAGGGGTGCCTATAAATGGGAAAATAAATATGAATACAGAATAATTGTTTAGAGTCATTTATTATTGGCAATGTTTGGTTTTGGTATTTGTTTGATTATTTGTTTTGTTCAAGAAAATTACTTTAATTGGTTTTGATTTAGTGATTTGAATGTTAAGTTATTGTAATTATTTGATAAAAGGGTTTAATTTAGAGGTTTTGATTATTTTTGAAATTATCTGATTATTATGAATCATTAATAGTATATATTATATAAATAAGTCTTTGATTTAAAATTGTTTGATTATTTGATCAATTTAAAAAATAATGCTTTGATTATTAGAACAACTTATAAAATGACTCTTAATAGAAACTGTTGATTAATTTTGATCAAACTTTCACGTTAGTAAAACGTTTGACCATTCGCTTCGACTTCCTATGATGATTATGAACTGGAAAAGTGAAGCGAATAACGAAAAAACCAGCTCCATCAGTTTAAATTACTTATTCTAAACAACACACATGAAAAAAACAAAGAGTGAAATATAACATAGCGTATCTATTTTAGACTTTTAGTTATGTGAGATCGATGCACATCAATTAGATAATTTATTTACTTAACACAAGTTATAAATGAGAAGTCTAAAATAGGTATGTGTTTTATACATAATTCTTATTTCTATTTACTTAACTTATCTTTCTGCAGTAAGGAGCTCCTTGTAATTCAACAATGAAACTTTAATTAATTTATTAATATGGATCCAAACTATTTGTAATTTATAATTCGAAGGGACGCTTTATTTCTCACAACAATTTATATAATCGATCCAAAAAGACGTCTGCACTCCACACTCGTCCTTCGCTAATCCCCCGCCTTTTCAAATATCTCTATACAATTGTTAACAACAATAGAATTACATCTACTTTATCCTAATACGCTCTTCCTGTTATGAAGATAGAGTCCAATTTGGTTTATCACAACTCCTGCGCACTTTTCACAAAACCACACCCTTAATGCTGCAACGCGCTGTTTGATTGGCTTGTCCTTGATTTTGGTTTCAGTTTCCACCCAATAGATAGCGTTACTTGTCCAAAATATGCCTCGAATTGTTTCCAACATTCAATTTAGAATGTCTTCAGTCATCATCTGATTAAACCTGAAAACTAAAAGGTATTTGCGTAGAAACTGCATTTTTAGGTTTTGAAAATAACTAAGAGAGACATAGTATTATGTCTCCTTAGTCCTTATCCATCAGAACTTAAGGTCCAAGTTTGTTTGAGCAAACGAAGTTCAGTTATCACATTGCATTTCCGCGTAAATATTCCTTTTTTTATATACGTTTTGGGTCGACGACGTCCCAAACGTGGCACTTATCTTCCATTTTAAAGATGTGGAATTATTTTTTTTTAACGATATTTACGATCTAAAATGTCATACTCGTAGCAATTTATTGTCCCTTTTCAAGTGTCAAAAAAAAAAGAGATTTGAGTAACATTACTTTGGCAACGAATTTCTAAGACGTTTTTTTAATGGTAGCCACATGTTGAAATGTTTGGCGATGTTTTCAGTACTATAGATTTTTTTCTTGTCGTGTATGGCCTATGGTCCATTACACACCCCCCCCAGATTCTGTTACGTTATTGAAAATTTTAGTAACATAATCTTCATTTGAAGTCTTGGTTTTATTTCAACCAAATCTCTATAAGAAGCGAACAGACAAAAAAAAAATCTACTGTAAATTTGCCTTTCTAACTATTCTGACGGCCACAATAAAATGACCATTGTTTACGCAACACGCCTTAAAGTTCGGCACAACAAAAAAAAAATGCATCTTGCCTCTAATTTTTTTCTTCTTCCGATATCTGTCTGAAAAACCTTTAGTAGGTACTTATTTTATTGCTTCCTCGTCGGTATTCAAAGTAATACCTACAAAATTGTTTAGCATTACCTACTACATTACTGCTTTCATAATATTAGGCTTGCGCATAATAATGTATAAACATTGCCACAAAACATAACTTTGAATTTAATTAAGTACTATGTATGCCTTGTTGTAACGATTTCAATACAATGCAATAAGATGTAAAATCTCGTAACTCAACTCGTTATTATATTTATTGCTTTGAATTATTTAAATGTTTTAATTTGACGTAGTGTTTTATTTCAATTGTTTTGGTTGGTTTTTTTCATTACTATTTATACCTAACTTCGGAAACCTCAATCGTTCTTATAAGCTTTTCCTCAGACCTTCTAGTACTTAATTTCGTCACATTTATCATCCGTTGATTCTGTTACGTTTTATCTAAACGATAGTTCATATGTCAGTCATACGCTCAAAACTAACCTTTGAAAAAAAACCTAAAATTACATTTCATCTCAATCAATGAAATTTAAACCATTTAATTGTCATTGTTTTATTAACAAAAATTCTCTTATCACTTCCTAAAGAAACATCTTTCTACCACTGTAAATATTATTCAACTAATTATTTATTGCAGACAATAATGTCTATTGTTTAGTTAATTCTTGAATTATCAAAATGTTATATTAATATGCAACTTAGTTTGATGTTTTTACCGAATTTACTTTTTGTTAGATTATAAATTGATTGATATAATTATCACTTTAACCCTTTTAAACCAGATAGGTACTACTATATTTTATTGACAGAAAATGTCTTCACTAAAACCGAAGTCTTATAAGACTAAACATATTGTAAATAATTGGAATCACTCTTCGTTTACAACGATTTAACCTTGCAAGCTTTATACAATGCCCTTTGTTCAATGTAAGCTTTCATTGTATAGGTACTCTCACCGAATTAAAAATAAACTTATATTAATGTTTATATTTTTATATACTATAATGTAGAGTATTAAATAACCTCATCATGTCACCACATCTCTTTCTCAAACCGGGGTTCGAACCCGCGACCATTTATAAATGTTTTTCACTAAACTATTGAGTCACTACGCAATCTCGTGTTTCTCCTTTTGTTAATATCACCATACCTAGAAGAGATCGCTTTTAGCGTTAAGTTCAAACTGTTTTACCACTCGACTAAGTCTTATTATAAAATCTTAATTTTCCTATCTTCTAAAATAAGTCTTAAAAATTAAAATGTCCTTACATCTTATTTAAAGATGTCTAATTGTCACATCTATTTAATATGCTCTAGACAACTACTCATCTGTTAAGCTTTATGAGTTTTCGCTGATGTCACTAAACTCTCATTTACCACTTCCTTACGTATGTAATAATTCACCTGATTCGAACATGTGTGCGAACTCCAAAATCATCTTAATTTCCATTTGTAATTAAAATACGAATTTGCACTTAAATTATAATCAGACAAGACAGACAAAAACTAAACTTATTTCCACTCCATATACTTATACGTACTGAAATTGCGACCTTATGTTTTCCTTCTTTCCGTCCTTAATAATTTTGCAATAATCAAATCAATCAGATTTGATTTTTTTGATCTCCTTTCCATTCTTTTCCAACTGGTTATTAATTTATCCAATGACGATTAATCGTTCAGTTGAAATTGCAAAATCTATTTTCACTCCGTAGCTAGATATCTTAAATGACTAAACTTAGATTACTTTTATCTATTATTTGATCAATATACTTGATTCGAAGAAGTAATGTTGTGCTTTGGCCTAGTGTATAATATAGCTTAAAGTACTAAATTATTGATTCAATTTCTCAATCGGCAGTCAAAATATTATGTGAATTCTGAATCTAACAGAATCTTTCATTTCCAATTCAAAATGAATATGAAATAACCATGTCTATTTTTTTTAAATAACTAATTTTAGGTATTATAGAAATACTCTAAGTATAACTTTCCATTTCATAGCAATGCAATACCCCCATGAGGTTTTCTTAACAATTTACTTTTACTAATTGAATAGTAACATAACCGAGATACCAAATATCAACCTCTTTGGTTCTTTCTTAGGAAAATGTATTTCGTTGGTTTTATGACCTCCATTGTAAATTATTACTGCGTACGTTTATTGAAGTCTCCTTTTGTTCATCTTTTCTATTGAAATATTTATTTAAACAAAGAATCTTTTTAAAAGAAACGACTGGTTATTGTTATTGACGGTCAGTCTTGGAAAAGGTCGTCTCGCACATTTTTTCCTTTGTTCCCCAAACATCTGCATCGCAAGTTTGGTGAATTTTAGCCTGAGGATTTTTTTCGTTTCAACCTTTTGAAAACAAAAAAAAATATTGATATGCGTCAAACTATACTTTAAACTCCTTTTAATTTTTCTGGTAGGTATTTTCCAAATCTCTTAAATTGGGTTCAGATTTCTATCTTAATATATCCTATTCCTAACTCAAATTTAGACTTCATGTAAGTACACTTTGATAAATTCATACACCTGTATGAATCATTTTACTCGTTTCTCGTTCATAATAATAGTACTAAAATGAAGTGTATCCGTCCTTAACCATTTGCCTCGGACAAATCGGTATTATGTTATAAAATTAATTCAAGCTATTAATTAGATCGACTTAGTCTTATCATCTAATAATATTGTAACTCAATTAACTAAATTGAATCAAATGTATAAATTATTCATCTTACCTCGAATCGAACGAAGTCAAGATTCAATTCCTAAATAAAATAAAAATTGATAATATCCTTTGTTGACGGTATAACTGTTGCTTACAATATATGAACCTTCTCAACTACTAATCTTACCTTAGTTTAAAAACTACACTAAGTAATATACTTCGATTTTAATAAAGATAAACATCTGGTCAATAACTGATACGAATATCAAAAATAAATCATTAGCTTTACAATTTTATTTTATTCCAATGATATATGATTTAAATATAATTTGAATTTTGATCGTACTTAAATTTTGTATTTCTGTTTATAACATTACGTTTCAACTTATGAAAATGTTGTTTTTATAAATGTCGTCTGTTCCGTACGTCTTTGTATTGTTTAAATTTCCTAAATGACTAATTAGCCGCACAACTACCTGCCTAATTTAGTAATACTCTAATAAACTAACAGACCTATTATCCTAAAATTGTACGCAAATCTAACGCTTCGATTTACTTTAAACTTTCCCGCTAATATATCAATCCGTTGTTATTGAATTATGCTCCGCTAACATCCGTCTTCGTCGTATACCTACGCCTACCTACCTATCTATACCTACCTAAAATCTTTCGCGCCTATCTAAAATCCTATAAAACGCCGCTGCCTTTCTTCCGCGTCGCGTCAAAACATTCGAACCGTAATAAGTTTTTTTTTTTTAACGCTTTGCCTACAACTGTAATAAAAGAATTTCTAAAACGTTATTGTGTGGGACTAACAAAGAATATTGTTTTAGGTACCGAACGAAACACAATGCAACAATGATAACTTGAACTTCGCTGCCTGTAAAAGTACATAATAAAAATATTTCCATGCACAAAAGACAAAACTAGAATGAATTTCAAACAAATTGCAGGGTGAAATTTGTCGACAGTTATAATATGATAATTATGGGTCTTAATCACAAATAGGAAGTTAGTAATTTCTCCTCTACCAAAGGTTTAGAATAAACGTATTCTTATTTAATTGTCAATATATTTAGAATTATAGAATTAGTATTCAAAATTTCAGTCTGCAATGTTTGATAAAATTTAAATATAAATATGCTGAAATATAATATTGGGATATGATATAAAGTTTCTACGTTGTGTAATTATTTTAAGGTTCGATTCCTAGTTGCGTTTGCTTTACGTGAACACAAAATCTAAGAATCCTGGTCACCGAGCACCATGTGTGATGGTCTCCGCGGCTGCGTGTCGCTTGTCTGCTGTTAATGACCAATCTGTATGTGATACTTATTGTATCAGCTTTGATCGTCTAGTGGTTTTATTTGATTATTTTATCCCAAAATACAACTCAGTTTAAACAAATGTACCCTTTAACAAACTTGTCTGGTAAAGATGATATTGTATACGTCTTAGATAATGGCTTGAGGTGCGATAATAATTATTCGTTTAATAAATGATAACAATGATTTTGATACGCGTTTGGATTCAATCAGAGCATCTATTCAGATGAGATCCTGCCAGTGCTAACTGATTTTTGACAATTCTCGTTAGACGGATGTCAATAATTCGCTGTCCTTATCACCCTTTTTATTATTTGATTGGAGGAGATTAACTGACTCCTCTTCTTTTTAAAACAGGTGGCCACCTTAGGGTTGATGGACTAGCGCGAGCTCTTAAATTCTTCCTATGCTATTTCTACGTTGACCCCAATGAAAGTCACACTCTGTACCATTTGAATCCAAACAGCGTGTCCACTCTGATTTAAAACAAAACTAAATGAATACTAATTATTACTTTATGAATCACAACCTCTAGCCTAAATTCAATTATAGTGTCAAAGATTTATGACAACTTCATAAATAATTCATGTTGAATGAATGACATTTCATCTAGATATATAATGTGCTCTAAAGGAGAGTCTTATTTAAGCTGAATTTGGTATCAATTAACAGGGCTATCAATTTAAAACCCATAAAATTCTAAGTTCTGTTCGAAAGAACTGTGGTAGCTTTTACTCTATCTATAAACATGTACCAAGTATTTTTCAAGTGTCATGACACTGTAAATCAAATTCAAAGTAAGGAATCTAATTTTGTCCATTACCCAACAGACAAAATAAAGTATCATCATTCGAAGATGAAACTAGTATATTAATTTAATGATATCTACAAAAGGTATTAAACTCTATCTCTGGAAAATAGTTATTGCAAGTAATTCTTCAGTGAAAAAGGGGTGCCTATAAATGGGAAAATAAATATGAATACAGAATAATTGTTTAGAGTCATTTATTATTGGCAATGTTTGGTTTTGGTATTTGTTTGATTATTTGTTTTGTTCAAGAAAATTACTTTAATTGGTTTTGATTTAGTGATTTGAATGTTAAGTTATTGTAATTATTTGATAAAAGGGTTTAATTTAGAGGTTTTGATTATTTTTGAAATTATCTGATTATTATGAATCATTAATAGTATATATTATATAAATAAGTCTTTGATTTAAAATTGTTTGATTATTTGATCAATTTAAAAAATAATGCTTTGATTATTAGAACAACTTATAAAATGACTCTTAATAGAAACTGTTGATTAATTTTGATCAAACTTTCACGTTAGTAAAACGTTTGACCATTCGCTTCGACTTCCTATGATGATTATGAACTGGAAAAGTGAAGCGAATAACGAAAAAACCAGCTCCATCAGTTTAAATTACTTATTCTAAACAACACACATGAAAAAAACAAAGAGTGAAATATAACATAGCGTATCTATTTTAGACTTTTAGTTATGTGAGATCGATGCACATCAATTAGATAATTTATTTACTTAACACAAGTTATAAATGAGAAGTCTAAAATAGGTATGTGTTTTATACATAATTCTTATTTCTATTTACTTAACTTATCTTTCTGCAGTAAGGAGCTCCTTGTAATTCAACAATGAAACTTTAATTAATTTATTAATATGGATCCAAACTATTTGTAATTTATAATTCGAAGGGACGCTTTATTTCTCACAACAATTTATATAATCGATCCAAAAAGACGTCTGCACTCCACACTCGTCCTTCGCTAATCCCCCGCCTTTTCAAATATCTCTATACAATTGTTAACAACAATAGAATTACATCTACTTTATCCTAATACGCTCTTCCTGTTATGAAGATAGAGTCCAATTTGGTTTATCACAACTCCTGCGCACTTTTCACAAAACCACACCCTTAATGCTGCAACGCGCTGTTTGATTGGCTTGTCCTTGATTTTGGTTTCAGTTTCCACCCAATAGATAGCGTTACTTGTCCAAAATATGCCTCGAATTGTTTCCAACATTCAATTTAGAATGTCTTCAGTCATCATCTGATTAAACCTGAAAACTAAAAGGTATTTGCGTAGAAACTGCATTTTTAGGTTTTGAAAATAACTAAGAGAGACATAGTATTATGTCTCCTTAGTCCTTATCCATCAGAACTTAAGGTCCAAGTTTGTTTGAGCAAACGAAGTTCAG
Organism: Agriphila geniculea; assembly: GCA_943789525.1. NCBI lineage: Eukaryota > Metazoa > Arthropoda > Insecta > Lepidoptera > Crambidae > Agriphila > Agriphila geniculea. Next base: position 14,250,672 of record OX038887.1, on the reverse strand, counting down.
TTATCACATTGCATTTCCGCGTAAATATTCCTTTTTTATATACGTTTTGGGTCGACGACGTCCCAAACGTGGCACTTATCTTCCATTTTAAAGATGTGGAATTATTTTTTTTTAACGATATTTACGATCTAAAATGTCATACTCGTAGCAATTTATTGTCCCTTTTCAAGTGTCAAAAAAAAAAGAGATTTGAGTAACATTACTTTGGCAACGAATTTCTAAGACGTTTTTTTAATGGTAGCCACATGTTGAAATGTTTGGCGATGTTTTCAGTACTATAGATTTTTTTCTTGTCGTGTATGGCCTATGGTCCATTACAAAGGTTGTCAAAATAATGACCATATTACAAGCATTTTTGAGTAAAACTATTTTATTATTACTTTTTACCTTTACCTTTTACTTTTTACCTTTTAATATCTACTTACCTACAATTTTCTTTACATTTAGTAACCAGAAAATCAACAACATAAGAAAACTTTTATGTATACAGAGTTTTAAATAACCTTATTTCTAAGGCTTCAAAGATACAAAAGAGAAATCTTTCAAATAAATTTTCTTATAACGATAAATTACAGGGGCACTGAACTGGTTCGTAGAGATTTATGGCTTCGAATCTAATTAATTAGTTAAAAATGTCAGATTCGTTAAAATAGCGGGTTGCTTCATTCCACTCACGGGTGCTACGGACAAAGGGCTCCTTCACACGCCCTCGGGTAGTATTCACGGACAAAGTACAAAGCCAGTTAAAGGGATAAGAGGCGTGTCACAAACACAAACCCCAGTCTGCACGTAACTTCGTTTTATTCCGTTTTTGAGACGCAATACTGTGGACAGATAGGCAATACAAGTTATTAAGAACACTGGATTGCTGTCAATAGGACTTATGCCTTTAAGCTATAAATAACTCGTGCCCTTGTTATAAACTGTGAAAGAAAATCTAACAATAACTTTAATTAAGTTTCTGTTATTAAAAGGCTTTTCATTATTCATCGCTAGTTCATTACCTACACAAAAAATAGGACTGCTGATTAAACTCTGCAACTTTACTTAAAAAGACAAAATAATCAGATTATGTGATAAGTTTGGGAAATAACATTTTAAGAGATTTCGTTGTACATGTAACAGTTTTATATTGCTGTAAATGAACTGTCTTTGCACCAACAATATAAGAGTTAAATTAATAATCTTAAAAGTACATTATTCTATTGATATTGGATTAAGTTTTTCTTATAAATTGGTTAACATATTACACAGCTTAGAGCTTATCCCCTTTTGTTGTTCGCACCCATTTACGTTTATATCGTGTTGTTTGGCATTAACTTACATGGATCACAGTGAACGGGCAAAAACAAAAGGTCATAAGCCTCCTCTCACGACAAAAGACGATCTCTATAAAGGCCCTATTGTGTTCCAGGGAGGCTCATATAGTGACGTTCAGCATGAATTTATTATGGGAGTAATATAACTACGTTGCTCATTCCATTTAGAGAAATGCGAGAGTTCTACATTTATGACTTTAAATTTATAACTTTCATAAGAGTTTATACTGCCGGTCTAGAAATTGCATCTAATATAAACCGATTACCAAGCTAATAGTTACCGAAATTATACAATACTAAATAATATACTTAATAATATAAGAAAAAATACGACTTGCACTAGATCAATTCTCGGACGGGAATCGAACCTGCGACCTTTGGATATCCGGAACTTTGGATGTTCGGACCCGGAAATCCAATGGTCGCGGGTTCGATTCCCGTCCGAGAACTGGGGCTGTACCGGCTAACGAATCGATTATCGAAAAGTCTGCCGAGTTTCAACTTCAAACAGAAAAATCAAAGTAAGGAAGTTCGTTTTGTACTTTCCGTTGACGTAATTTGGACGATATCGATGTTCGTGTGATATCATGAATTGGGGTTCGCCATTTTGGCCCAATTGGGGCTAGATTTATCTGTTTTAATTTGAAACCCGGCAGACTTTTCGATAATCGATGCGTTAGCCGGTACGGCCCCTGATCTGGTGCGTGTCGTATTTTTTCTAGTATATTATTTAGTAGTTTAAAAATAGCATTGTGAATGCAAAAACTCAAATTTAAGTACTAGTTAAATAAATCATTTATGATATAAAATATACCTAAATTGAAAATTCCGAAAATCCTGCTATGGAAAATACAACATCATGAGCAGTTATACAGCATCTATTTAAAATACAACGAAAATGTTGCCACTCTTTTAAGTAGCTTTTTTCGAAGCACAGTTTAATTGCCCGTATTGCGTAATTTACAGCCGTAGCGAACTGTACTTTGTGTTGTCAGCAGTTTTTTTCGGTCTACAATGGCTGTTCAACTTATTGGTTTAATTTTGTATGCTGTTTGTTATGATGTTGTTGATACCTATAGAGGCTGAACGAAAGGGTAGTATTAATTTATAGGAGCATCGTGAAAAGGAAATTCTTAATTAATATTAACTTCAATATCACAACAACTTTTTCAAGATTACTTAATTAATAACTTATGTAATCTTGAAAATTAAAATTAATAATATTTGCAAGAAACTTGATCCGATTCTAGGGATTCTATGAACAACCTTTTTTCTCATCAAAGGATCAGATAAAAAAATAATGAAAGTAAACAATACTCATTTCGCAAAATGTCCCTCGTCCTAACACAGCCTCTAACATAAATCTTTGTTTTATTCGTGTTCCCAAGATAAAAAACAAAGGACAACTTCATTAAACAGAGCAATTATAATGGAGAAAAAGAGGTTTTGTAAAAAGAGGCCGCCTGACAATTTCGGATGTTTTCCGAGATAATCCGGCCGCGGCCGTTTCAAATTTTGTTGCTGGCTGGTATGGTATGACGTAGAATCATGCAAGAAATGCACAAATGTACTCGGAATATTCATGTACGTTAATATTCATGGCCACGAGGCACCTGGTGCCTTCGTGTTGAGGATCTTGCATACACTGCAAATGTGATTCCTAAAGCTCAATACACGTTTTCAAGACTAAACTCAATTGCATGTGACAACAATTGGAGACTCTTGGCTATTTGCTTATAAGGTAAATATTTGTTTTGCATTTTCATCGGTATATGTACAAGACGTAACTATTTACGGAGAAGGTAGGAGTAGAGTAATGCACAGTTTGAGAAAATGTATTCAGAAGCCACGATTGACAGGTATTGTTACGTAAATGATTAAATCACTCAAAGGAACTGCGTTTTCATTACCACTCACTCAATCCTTATTAATGTTATAAATGCGAGAGTAAGTTTGTTTGTTTGTTACGCTTTCACGTCTTAACATTTTAACCGATTGTCATGAAATTTTGCATACACGTTGTCAGCGGTACAGAAAAGGACATGCTTTCAAGGACTCTTGACGACTCTGTATGAAATATACAGGGAGAAAAAAGCAGCCCTTGACGAGTTTCTTGCCGGTTCTTCTCGTTACAAGGTCTCCCGCTTAGGGTTTGCGAACCGATGGCGTAGCTTCTATGACATTCACAAGTGCTTGTAACAGCCTAGACTGAATAAATTAATTTGAATTTTGAATTTTAAATTTTTATTCCTGAGGGAGAGACAAATAATTTTCTACGCAGATGAAGTTGCGGGTGGTCCCCAGTTTCTAATAAACTTTGAACACAATCGTATTTAGTTTTGCACGTTTTGACTTAAAGATGCTGGTTATCGGGGAAATACCTATACGTATTTCTTTCCTCAACGTATATTATAATACGTATAGTATACTATTCGTTTATTTCAAGTTCATGCTCATGTTCGTTAATTTCACTTCTTAGTACGTCATTATAGTTCAATTTACCTAAAACTTTGGATTTTTTTTAAGTTTCACGTTGCGTAGACATTTTAAAGAATACTGTATAGCAGTTGCTGATGTAATATAATTACTTATGAATATGCATTATGCAACAAATAGTATTAAGTTAATGGGAATTTATTCCGTAATAAGTACTATCTTTGATTACCTATATTAAGGATTTTGTAACAATCAATAAAATAAATTGTCCTACTTTAAGATTCTAGTACAAGAATAGGTTTCAAAATTCTTATTGCAATTGTTACTGGCTATTTTTGAATGTTGGCAGCTCCTTTTCAGTTCTTGCATACACAGCAGGCGCGGCCCTAGTCTCATGTCTGAGACTTGTATTAGCACAGTACAAGTGAGTTTATTTGGCCAGATAGCGTTTTCGTGAGCTAAAAGTTTTACGGTAACAGCATGTGTGGTATGAATTTCAGATTGCGTTTAAGCTCCACTGAAATAGCGAGAAGGTACACGGCCAATTTTGTGGCAAAATGTTGTGTAAATTGTGCAGATTTATTTTAGCTGTATGGATAAACTTAGATACCTACTTCAAATATCGATGTGGTTGAGAAAATAATACTGAGGTGATAGGTCGAAAAGTAGTTTTGTTGTACTCATTAAATTGCTTTTATAATTATAGTTTTTTATCACTGAAACTTCGGTTGATAACTATCAACCTTTTTTTGCCGGTTATAACTAAGAATTAAAAAAAATACATTCGGTTTCGACTATACGATGTACAAGACGGTTTTGAATTATTTGGGAGGAAAACTTACTAGTTCAACTCATTTTTCATTATTTTGTAGATAAGTTTTATATCAATAGTTATTTTGAGTCCTAAAGTTAGTATACCAAATCTTTACTTAATATTATAAATGCGAAAGTAAGTTTATTTGTTTGTTACGCCTTCACGTCTTAATTACTCAACCGACCATCATAAAATTTTGCATAATGCATTGCCAGGGGTGCATAAAAGGACATAGGTTATCTTTCATTCAAAAAAAAAATGTACTGTTCCCAAGGGATGGAAAAATAACTCTATCACTAGTTTTTCAATAAAACAATTATTCAAAGTCAAAAATGAAAAAAAAAACTTTATTCGAATAATCTTAAAAATGTATCGTCTATATTTTCCTACCATCCATTTCAGACTTGGGACAGAATTAGGATGTACAGTTAAAAACCTGCCCTTTTTATATGTATGCTACCGGCATTGTGTATAATCCGGCATTTTATACAATCCCTGAAACGATCAGGCAATGTATGAAATATAATTTATTTTATACTTTGCGTAGGCATAGTACACAATGCCGGCTGGTCCACCGGCAATGTGTAAAATAAGTATATTTCTGTTGACTGTTATAAAAAAATAACCTCGAAATTTAATTTAAATTTCTAACCTATACGCGAGACCTACAGGAGCAAAAGCAGGTTCGATTCCAAACTCAATGGGCCCCTCGAGCTCCCCTCAAGCCCCCTCGAGCCCCCTTCGAGCCCCTCTCGAGCCTCCCTCGAGCCCCCCTCGAGCCACCCTCAAGCCCCCCTCGAGCCCCCCTCAAGCCCCTCTCGAGCCCCCTTGAGCCCCCTCGAGCCCCCTTAGAGCCTCCTCGAGCCCTCCCCGAGCTCCCCCCTCGATCTTTCCTCGAGCCCCCCACGAACCTATTCTCGAAAATCTTTTTATTTTACACATTGCTGGTCGCCCAGCAGGCATTCTATACAATGCCTAGTCTTTGTATACACTGCCTAGGTAATGTGTTTAATAGACAGCAATATTCATTCTATTTCATGCATTGCCTAAAAGGGCCAGGCATTGTATACAATGCCTAGGCATTGTATACAATGCCTGCATTTCATACATTGCCGGTAACATGTATATTGCTTTTGAACCGAGAGGACTGATTCACGTGATCGTTAGGTGGATAAATTATGCAGTTCGGGAGTTTACAGCCGCCCGTTTCTTGCTTAAGTTGGATCATACTTTGTTCCAAGATCACAGGCAACTTTTTGGTCATATATAGTGATAGGGTATGCATACAGCTGGAAAATTATTATAAACCCTAAAAAACCACCACATGGCTGAGAAATTTTGTTTTCTTATTTGTATGGAAAACAGGGTATTGCCTTATAAAGCCGAATATGGTAGATAGGGTACCATGCATACAACCCGGAAGACCATTTTTTTTTCTTTCTATGATAAACTGCATAGTGGCAACCCTACACCGAAATTATGTTTTGATTTTGCCTATTTATGGGATTTATTATCGAATACAATAGACTATTTGCGTCTATGGTTGTCATTTTGCATTTTTCCATACAAGTAAAAATCCAAAATTTCTCAGCCATGTTGTGGTTTTCAGTATTTATAATAATTTTTCAGCTGTATGCATTTACAGTCAACAACGAAAATCGTTTAACACTTTAGTACTTTTCATAGTAACTTTTTTAACTGAGGTTTTACAGTTTGGAACATTTATCGAAAAAAATGCTATGACAAGGAACTAAAGTGCTAAGCAACTTTCATTGTTGACCATTCTCTATCTACCATATTTGGCATTATAAGGCTATTACGAAACAGCCTATATACCCTTCGTTTACGATATATTGGCACCAACGAAAAAAACCTGCACAAAGTGGAGTTTATTTTTATGGAAATTAGATATTTTTCTTTTATGCTGCAATAGTGTTTTCGAGATTTAAAAATTGTATTAACAGCTTCCTAGAATTCTAGACGAGTTTTCTGAGAAATTGCAATGACATGAAGTGCAGCAACTAATGTTTTGAATTCCCACGAATGTTATGGAAAAAGCTACGTCTCCAGCTTTCTGAGAAATATCTATTACCTTTTTCTGTGGTGCTACATATTCATGTGTTTCTCTGATCGCTCTATACTGCTTATTCTGTCTGTCCATTATTTGTGGTGTAGCGGCATAAAACAATGACTTTTTTGTGAAAAATGATAATTATTTATTATTTTCATTTGAATTGTGGATGTTTACCCAATTTGGACGAAAGAAAACGGGAGAAAGACCTAGTGTAACCACACCCTAAGGATCAGTCTATCCAAGTTTGCAGAGATGTTGCTTTGTTATATTACCGGTAAAAAAATATTTGCAATAACATTTATCATTTCCACAATTTTTGTGATGTGTTGTCGTGTAACGGAGAAACAAAAGAGTGATTGATCGCTTTAATTAAAAAAGGGAAACGTAAAAAAATACTTATAAAACGTTGTTTGTTACCAAGAATTTGTCATTGGCAGTGAAATAATTTTTAAAATAATAATTTTTGTTGTTTTTGTAATGCTTCTGTCACTATTCTATGCTTCTGTACTTTTTGTGTAAGTATGTTGCAATGATTTATTGAATAAAGTTTTCATCTATTTATCTAACGCAAAATAGACCACAGAGTAATCTCGCAACTCAGAGAAACATTTGAGAGCTTTAAGCTTTGCGATAGTATGTACGAGTATGACAAGATTAATAGAGCAGTCATTTGTTTTCGCCGGGTAATCTGCGCTGGGAGGTGGCGCGCTAAACTGATTACGAGTTCAAATTAAGTCGTAAACTTGTAACGCCCAAATTACTGAACATTAACAGGGGCATTCCTCAAGGTACTGCTGGTATGGCGTATTCGTTCCATTTTATTGCAATGTAGGGGTGATGAATGATTGTTAATAATGTGTCTCTGATATTAAAGCAGGTGAGCTATATGCATGCGGTGTTAAAGTTGTCCCAGTTATATTATTTCAAGAATAAAAAATAGGTATGACAAAAATATAGAAGACGTGGGAGGAAGGTCAACAGGACACATTGCTTAAGATGACAAGATTGTAACTTCAGTACTTTATATTTCGTGCATTCACAAAATTTTAATACAATTCAAAGAGCATATTTTTGCGGCACACACTTTTAATTTCCCCTTCATTACTCGACGTTTTTACAGCCACATATAAAACCCACCCAGAGATGATAATATTTTACTTTTTGATTGCCCAAGCTAAATTCAGCTAAAGCTTATAGAAAATATGTACAACAAAAATAGAAGACGTGGGAGGAAGATCAACAGGGCACATATTGCTTAAGATGACAAGATTGTAACTTCAGGACTTTATATTTAGTGCATGCACAAAATTTTAATTAAATTTATAGAACATATTTTTGCGGCTCACACTTTTTAATTGTCCTTCATTACTCGAAGTTTTTACAGCCACATATTAAACCCACCCAGAGATGATAATATTAAACTTTTTGAATGCCCAAGCTAAATCCAGCTAAAGGTTTTCAATAAAATCCAATTGAGAGTGAACAATAGGTCGCGTATTACGCCGTTGGCGGCCGCCGGTTCCGGGCTGTGTTTGCCGCACTAGACGGCAAATAAAATTGGAAACAAATCACTGAAATATTACGTTTTGGAAGGATATTGAGAGCCAATATTATATATAGTTCCACTAAACTAAAGTATTTTAAGTTTTCTGTTCGTATACTTTATGAAGTGTTAACTACAGAACAAAGAAACATTTTTAATTGTCAGAAAGTGAGTAAAAGTACTAGGTCAATATTTCGCTGTTTTTAAAAATCGTATTGAGTGATTTTGAGTAATATATTCAGTTTCAGCGGTTCATATTTGTTTATCGTATAATGAATATAGCACGACCGATGACGATGCTCGATCATTTTTACACACTAGTATGTGTTATATGGTCCTGTGCTTTTACAGCATTTCACTTAGCAATAGTTGTCTCTACTTACAGTACTATTATTCTGTGCTTTCTTTAGAATTCTTTTTATACACTAGTATTCGTTATGGTCTGTGCTTCTATAGCATTTCGCTTAGCAATAGTTGTCTATACTTGTCGATCTGCCATTTTAATGTTCCTACTGCTGGGGCCTTCCTTATGGGTGGATAAGGAGGACGGGCCATAACCCACCAAGCGGGCCCAATGCGGATTGGTAGGTGTTAACGACTACAAACGCAACCGGGATCAACTGCTTAACGTGCCTTCCGAAGCACGGAGAAGCTCGAGATAATAAATTTTTGGTCACCCATCCTATGACCGACCCTTGCGAACGTTGCTTAATCTCCGCAATCGCTGGGCCAGGCGTTAAACCACTGCGCCACCGAGCTCGTCTACTTACAGTATTATCATTATGTGCTTACGTTAGAAATTGCTACATTTTTATGAAACTGCTATAAAACCTCAAATGTTGAGAAAATTATAGTAATGACCAAAAGCTTTATTTCTATATTAAAAATCGTATTTAAAAATCGGTTTTATAACATTTTAAATCTAAGGTACCTTTATACGAAAATATAATATATGCCTGTTTAACATAAAATATCACTTAACACTGTCTGCGGCAGACGGTAGACTTTTATAGCAAATGGTTCCGGTTAAGTTATATTAAAAATTCAATGAAAATATTCAAAGCTGCCAAAGAGCTAGAATAGTTCAACGTTCACCCAATGTCCAACACATTGGGTGAACGTTGAACTATTCACCACAGGTGAAATTACGGATGCTATGAGAACCGGGTGTTTTGACATACTTATGAGACGAGAAACGGGTCTTTTGGACTACGTTTATTTTGGAACGGATGTTTTGGGAACGGGTGTTTTGGGAAATGGACAGAACGTACCGAAAGGTAAATAATCAAAGGTGAAATGGTGATTGATATGCCAAAAGTGCCTATGGCTGGGCTATCATATAAATCTAACACATATTTGTATAAAAGCAACGCAGCAATGTTTGTCTTTCACGTATTCTAACACACATTGTAGCGGCGAGATCAAACCGCTACATAAGCAATCGACGAATGGACGAAGAAATGCAGGATCAGCGAAAAGTACAATATGTAAACATTACGCAGACGTGATGTCGCACTACGTCAAACTAATATCAAGACAGAAATGTATGGAGACCTGACTCACGATATCAAAGTTTTCTAAGCACTTAGCATAAATATAAATTCTAACATCAAGCAGTTGGACCGCGGTCCCCAAGCACAGACACCTAGCTCGGTGGAAGTACTTCCCTTTTAGCTGAATATATGGTGAAGAGATCCTGCCTCAACACACATCGCAATAAAAAGTGAAAGCTAAACTAATAAGTCGTTTTTTTATTACAATGTATTCTATCCTTCACATCGATCGATACTTTTAAATAATGAAATACTATAACAAGAAATACACTAATAATTTGAAGAATTAAATTCCTGGGAATTTATTATGATTACTGAAGTACTATAGGTGCAGAAATTTGTAGGTGCCACAACAAAGCTTCAAAATGATTTCTATTTGTTTGTATTCCCATTTAGTATGAACGTTATTTATTAAATTTTTTATAAGTATGTGAAATCAAATTAAAACAAAATCAGAATGAATAGAATATGAATATTACATTCAATATTATCATATTTAGATTGTATTTTTCTTTCATTTCGATGAAAACAAACATATTTATTTATTTATTTATAAAGAATACCTACTTACTTTTAAATAACGTCCAGTTTTTTCCTGCCACCAATACTGTTACTTACAGTGAAATTGGCTTTTATTTTACAAGAAAATTTCAAATTAGCGCAACAATTTCTCGGCGCGCGATCTTGTAGCCATCATGGCAGCTTTCAATTGGGCGGGACAATTATGTGTTCAGTGCCGGCCCCTATTATCATATAGATTACCCAAAGTCACCCGTAACGAATACAAATGTTCCACAGATGAGCCTGTTACGTATTTGACACTCTCGTCGCCTCTAATTTGTATTAGAACCACGGTTATGCCCAGAATTGGTAAGTTAGCCAGTGTTACAACTTTATCGAAGCTGGGTACAGTTTGCAATGTGAATTAATGTAACTGGTTAAGTAGTGGTGTTTCTTATTCACGTATTTTGTGTTAGTTCTCCAAAGTGAAATCATTAGAAAATTCTTATCTAAATTAGTGGTGTCTCTTATTCGCGTATTTTGTGTTGGTACTCCAACTTGAAATCATTAGAAAATTATTTTCTAATGACTCATGTCAGTGGTTTTTTTAAGATTAGAAATTCACTTATCTTGCTTAATACTCCTTTTAGAGCTTTTACTGGCACTAAAATTTATTTTACTAACAACATATTGAATCTGAGCTGAGTAGTACCTTGAAATAAATATTTTTATATGATTATTGAGTAATATTCATTAGTATTGAGTAATAAAATCTTTTGTTTTGAGGTAATCTTACTCTACTCAGAGTAATTTCCGTTTGCCATTTTCATTTGAATTAAGGTATTCAAAAGTTATGCCAAGCGTAAACTAGAAGAACAAAAGATCGCTCGCTTCCTCACCTCACCGTGCATAGTGGAAATTCGCTACCAGTTTGTAGGTTAGGTAGGTAGATAATACGATATCTTATAAGTTATTAAGGAGGAGTTGAGAGAACTCTACCTGAGTGATATGATACATATCTTTGAATAACTTTGTTCATTAAATATTGCGTTGTTACATTGTTGCCGGAACTTATGATGTCATAAATAATAATCCCTCATTGCATACTAGTACTTATAGCAAAGTGTGGATTTAGTCCGCTCTAAAGGCATTTTCTTCCATTCCATCATACTTGATTATTTTATATTATATAATATAAATTTAATTTTTGCGAAAAAATCATAAATCAGATTTTAAATACCTATGCAGCGCTCATGGCGGAGCTTGACAGAGTGATCGTACTCGATCACGTTTGTTAAGCAACGCTCGGTCCGGACAGGCGTCGGATGGGTTACCGTTAAGTGGCATTACAACTGAGCGCTTCTTTGCTTCGGAGGGCACGTTAAACCGTCGGTCGTGGCTATTGTCGTTTGATAATAGTCGTTAAGAATAAAGAATACAGCAACTTTGTTGAGTCAACCGAGTACTTGTTGTAACATCTTTATAACATTACTAGCAGCCGCCCGCGACTTCATCTGCGTGGACAGTTTTTTTGCTATCCCTCGGGAGCTGAACTTTTTTTCTGGGTGAAAAGTACCCTATGACCTTTTCTGTACCCCTGACAACGTGTATGCAAAATTTCATGATGATCGGTTCAGTAGTTAAGACGTGAAGGCGTAACAAACAAACAAACAAATAAACAAACAAACGGACTTTCGCATTTATAATATTAGTAAGGATGGTTGCAATAAATATATTGAATTGAATTGAATTGCTAATTTGTGCTTGCACAATTAAATTTTTTGCCTATGACTTGGCGAGACAGGTTAGAAAATTCTGACTTGTAGCATTTCAAATTATGCACGGAGAATACACAATGAACTAGTGAAAACTATGTTGGAAATTAAAACAAAAATAGTTATTTGTTATACTAGAGACCAAAGTCAATTTGTGCTGAGAGTGCTGACTTTAAATTAAGAACTAGCGAAGTAGTCTAGAATCTCTTGTTTGGATTCTAATGTAGAAGACAACTGAGCACAGTGAGTGATTTAAAGGCACGAGACATAACAAAAATTTGGTCTCGTCTTAAACATACAGCTTTTCACTACTACCAGAAAGAAAAGTGTTATAAGTAAGAATAGTTATTTTCACGTGACTTTCCTGGTAAAAAACCGACTTCAAAAAACCTACCTCTAAAAAGCAAGAAATAATATTCGTAATAATAAAAACACGTCTATTGAAGTCGGGTGGGGCTGGAGTACAAATTCCCTTTTTTATTCTAAAAGCCCCACCCGACTTCAATAGACGTGTTTTTATTATTAAGAATATTATTTCTTGCTTTTTAGAGGTAGGTTTTTTGAAGTCGGTTTTTGTTTTTTTAAACAATTTTTTTATTTTTTATTTTTAGTGTTGTGTGTGTGTTACCTTTTGTATTAGGTGGTGTAGGTATATTTATTATTTAGTTAGAAAAATCGGCTCAGCCAATTGTGAGTTAATCGCGGAGAAACATACATACATGCGGGTCAAATTGAGAAACTCCTTTTTTAAGTCGGTTAAAGAACTATACTCAAGATATCCCTTTTCCAACAAAAAAATAATTATTTTATTCAGTTCATAAACAAAGAAGTTATACGACTGATCATCGAGGTAGTTCACGCAAAATCATACTTTTTTCGTGGTTTTTTCAAGATTACTTGAAAAGTACTGAATTGATTTCACAATTTTTAAAAATGGGACCAATTTGAAAGTTTACCTAATGTAATAACGTTTGAATCATTTCAATCGGTTCAGCCGTCTTCGAGTAATCGGTGTACATAAAAAAACAAAAACAAAAAAAAGCGGGTCGAATTGAGTACCTCCCTCCTTTTGAAGTCGGTAAAAATATAGCCGAATTACACTCCCCCACGAAAACGATAGGTATTATAAAAAAACTCATTGTTAACACTCAAAATTGACAAGTTACAAGCATCATGTAAGTTTGTAGCAAGTTACACCTATCGTAATAACTTTTTGGGTTGTCTGACTTTTTAGGGTTCCGTAGCCAAAACGGCAAAAAACGGAACCCTTATAGATTCGTCATGTCTGTCTGTCTGTCCGTCTGTCTGTCTGTCTGTCTGTCTGTCTGTCTGTCCGTCCGTATGTCACAGCCACTTTATTCCGAAAGTATTAAGACTACATAGTTGAAACTTGGTAGGTAGATGTATTCTATGAACCGCTTTACGATTTCTTTACAAAAATAAAAAAATAAAAGATTAAGGGGGGGCTCCCCATACATGGAACTGAAACAGAAAAGATTTTTTTTCATCAAACCAATACTTGCGGGGTGTCTATAGATAGGTCTTTAAAAATGACATTGAGGTTTCTAAGACAATTTTTTTTCACAAAGTCAACCGTTTGAAAGATATATACTGCCAAACTAGTAAAATGTGTGTCCCCCCCCCCCCTATAATTTTTAAAGTAAGAGAGTGTAAAATCTAAAAAAAATATATGCTATAGATCTTAATTAACACTTTCAACGAAAATTGGTTTGAACGATGTGTATTTGAACGAAATGTACTGGATACAGTAAAAGGTTTTCGAAATATAGTACATTTTCTAAAACCGCAAATATAACTTTGTCGTTCATACAAACACTGTGAAAAACAAAGTTATTTTTTCAGGTGAAAAATGATAGCGGTATTAAAATATGGTATGGTATAATGAAACTACGGAACCCTACTGCGCGTGGCCCGACACGCACTTGGCCGGTTTTTTCATGTAATTGCGATTGATGTCAAAATGTGGTCCATATGAATAATTTAATTAAAATTATAAATAAAAATTGTGGTGAGGTGAATCATAATATAAATTATTGCCTGCTCATGTGTTGCTGTTGTCGTGTGGTTGATGTTGTGGTGAACGTGAATTCAACCTCTGAAAATTAAATTACTCTTCTTTTAAGATGGTATGTACGAGTATATTACAATGCCGAAAATTCATAACACATACGACCGAAATATCGACGCATAAAATACCTATTTTCAAAATACCGAAAATCCTAAATTTCGATATCCGATAGACCGAAACTTGAAAGATCTATTATGAAATAACCGATAGTTCGAAATCCCGAAAGTTAAAATGACCGATAGTTCGAAATCCAGAAAAATAAAATGTCGGTACTTACTTTACTTACGCATACATTCATCAAGTCGGTTTTGGCACTTCACTGGCCGCTGCCGCGGAGGTGTTATTCAAACAGGAAGCACTCGGCCGTATTCGAAAATGCCAACGTCATCACTGGGGCGCTGTTACAGTACTAAAAATTTACTGGTGGGGAAAAAATCACACGTGTTGGTGTCACAAGGGTCAGGTGTCAGGTCAGTTAAACACCTATAAGTGTGTGTAATGAATAGAAAATGTAAAACATTATGCAAAACATTACTCCAGTAGTTAATTTAAATTCTCAAAAAAAAGCAAAACCTCCTTCAAAAATCTTTTCAATTACTATACAGTCCCGTTTGATTTTGAGGAGTCCCCTTGTGTATCTTCAAAGTCCAAGATCCAATGTCAATGACATTAAAATGATCAAATTATCATCTAAATCGGTAAATAAACAAATAAGTTATGGTCTTAAGAATGGTAACGAAAACGACAGTATTTTAAAACTACTGAAACAATTTCAAAATTTCAACAAAAAGAATCATAACGTAGGCCGCCGGTAACAATCATTACGATTGTTGGAGGTATTGACAATCGCTTCAATTCCACATATAAACGATCAATTTTCACATCAATGAGCGTCAATTACGTAAAAATTTACGGTCGCAAATGATTCTTACAGGATCAATCGGTTCAGCCGTCTTCGACTCATCGGTGTAAACCTTATACTTTACCCTGTAAAGTGTACACCGATTACTCGAAGACGGCTGAACCAATTGAAATTGTACACACACATAAAAATATATATAAGCGACGCGTAGATAACCTCCACCTTTAAATTTTAAAAGTTGGTGCTTCTGAAAAAAACATGCTCATAAGTAAAATAAATAACGATCGTGTATTTCGGCCGATCGACTATGGTCGTTCCATCTTACACGGTAATGAATGAAATGCGTGACAGTCCTCCCTTGGCGCCATTCACATAATTTGAATAATTTGAGTAATGATCGCGACATTCGTAACGCGAAATAAATGTAAAGTTTCTGCTTTACAAATACAATAATGAGCGGTATTTGTAAAGGTTGATTATACCTAAATGTCAAATTGAGTTATAAGGTGAGGTGTTATTTTGTGTAGTTAGTCAGAATTAGAAATGGCTACATGTAATTTCAAGAGTTCTTTTAGAAATCTACAGAAATAGAAATAAGTTTCATAACTTCTCGTTACCTACCGTTAGTTCAGTATCATAATGCTAATTACAGCTCTTTCTAGAAACTGCTAATTAAGAACTAAACAATGAAGGCTATCCATTAAATTTACAGCTCCACGCAGTTGTGTGATAGTGCGCTGATAGTTATCAGAGTCCATTGAAAATGAACATCAAAAATAAAAAGTACTATTAATACACTCGAAGTCAGAAAAATCGCACCTCTTCGTAAATAAGTTTAGACTTGGCCTGGCCATCTGCTATTCCTACCTAACGTTTTATTGTGTAAATGTTGATATCTATTGAAAGTACATTTAATGAGCTTTCAATTACTAATGGTTTGATTTAATTAACATAACAGTAACCATAATTAAACGCTTAAAACGTTATTGCTTGCGCCGCTATAAAAGATAAATGAAAGGGGTCGATAAATAAAGATGCGATTTTTCTGACGCCGAGTATAGTATTTAGTTCAGCTATCTGCTCGTCTATTGAAATCAGAGAGTGTTTAATTTTTAAGATTTATATTTGAAAAAATTCTAAGCCGCTGCCTGTGTGGGAGCACCTTTAAATAATACATTTATAACATATAACTATCCATATACTCTTTATTCAATACTGAGAACTTACGACAGCGTATGTGCTATATAAACTGCATCAACGCGGCCGAACTACAAACCACTCCCACCTTTGGGAACCTCCGCAGCCCACATCTGTCATATCTATATACCCATTAAGCTTATTCTGTAGCCCAATTTAATTTCAAAATTCATTTTTTCCGAATTCAAATTAAGCCACTCGAAAAAAGTTATTTTAAAATAACAAAAAAATATTTTTGTCCGGTAAGTCGGAAACATTTTTAAGTTTTTCAAAATTTCTCAAAAACTACCCAACCGATTTTCAAAGCTCAAGCACCATACGATAGATCTCCGCGCCTTGCATATTTTGACACTTCTCTTATTATAGAGATATCTCAAATTTTGACCAATCTACGGCCATGCCGTACTTTGGCTGAACATCGGGCACATACACTAGTGATCACATAAACATAATTCAGTGTTAAAATAATGGAATAATTATTAAGAAATTATTTATAAAAAAAATCGGGTTGCACTCCGGGAGTGCCGGCAGAAGTAAAAACTTAAATATTAACGTCGTGCATTTTTGATATTTTGGAATGGTTAGGGAATAATTTTGCACGAATTGCCGTCTTACGAATACAGTAGCTCTACCATGAGTTGGTATAGTAAACTACAATAGTTTACTATAGTCGCTAGCGAGCATCGAGTAACGTGAACAGTATTGTACGAAAGTCTTATCCATAGCTTGACCAGAAAATCTAGAGTTTTGACATTGAATTAAAAAATTAGCGCGTTGCTATGGTGACACAAGTGTTTAGGTCTTGAAATGACGCGCTGCCATTTTCGCTATAACGCTAGTTATTTTTACATTCTCTTTGATTTTCGCCGCGCCCGTAGAAAGAGAGGGGAATACTTCCGCCGCCGGCTGTCTACTCTCCATTCGTCACATCCGTCTTACGAATTTTCGATCAGGGTCACGTGATCCTGACTGACGCGAGTTTATCATTTTTTCCTCATTACAAAAAAGCGTACAACGCCGCTAAAGAAGTTTTCACTTCAAAAATATATACGCGATGAATAGATAACCGCTTCCTTTTCAATTTTTGAAGTCGAATAAAAATAGCGTAAGTAGATTCTTTTATCGGATGTTGGATCAAATATTACACAAAAGCTTTATTATTTTTAAAGACGACAAGTCTTTTTTTAAAGGGGCCGAAACGTCAATATTCTATAAATCTTTCTCTTCCCGACTATTAGAAACATACATGAGCGAGAATATCGTTATGCGACTAGTGGTTTTCTAGCTCTAGAGTGGTTTTCAATATGACCTACTAAATATCATTCCATCTGATAAAGATAATAAGTTTTTTTCCACCCATTTTTCTTGTCAGCTAAAAGAAGTCATAATGGGTGGTGGGGTAAAAATATTGACGATTTAAAAATGCTTATTATATATATGTGAGCTTATTTGAATAAAGAACAATTTATTTTATTTTAGTTTCATTTCATTTCTAATGAACGATATTACCGTGTGACGGAATGTGATAGGTGTTGTGGCAAGAGGTCCTGATGAAAAGGATTGATGTTATATATTAATCTGTGCCATAGAACTCTGTCTAATCTGTTTTCGATGGAGCATAATTGTGATCTGTGGTATATCCTGTTCCTTTTTGCTATGTCGTCTTATAATGTAATTTTGGGTAAAATAAACGTGGTTCAAATAAAGGAAAGTGTTCATATTCAACTTTTAATTATCCTACACTGTACAGATTAATAGGTATTTCTCATTCGAAATATGCGAAAATTATCTTGATTGAAAAGTAGTTTCTTTCTTTATAAACCTTCACATATTTTTTGTGTGTAGAAGTTTTATAGAGTATTGGAACACAGATAAAAGGTTCTACGCCGAATAGACGCGGTCGCCCGTCGCCCAACAATGGCCGCCGACGACGCTTTGTCGATGGAACAAGCCTTTATTAAAACCACTTTGCACCTAAGACCGTTTATAAATTGCACGAGTCATTCAAAGCCTACGTTCATGGCACAGTATAAAATACCTTGAAATAGTAGACAATTAATTTATGATCACGTTAAATTGCGCCTTTACTTTTTAATAAAATGTGGTTATGTTTAGTGCCATAGATAAAAGCTAATAAAGGGTTTTAATATCGTTATTTTATTCTTGCATTGAATTTGAGCATTTCTGTTGTGTATAGATTTTGGTTTTCTATAAAAAGTGGTGAGGCATTCTTGCGCAAAGGTCGAAGAAAGAACCTTTTCATCCGCGCTCGTTTTTTCTGCTCAAATACGTAGAATAAACAAATATTTAATTTAGATATTATTCGATACATGACTTGCATACTTTTTTATTTCCATTATTATTAAATTCGTTCAGTAAACTTAGGAACCACTGAACAGGAATACGGATGCGAGCTTTTCGACCGAACAAATGAATATTCGTCCAAAAACAATCGTTTCACATTAAATTCTTCCTCAGTAATATGCAGAGAAAAAAAAATGGAATTTTCTAAAGTCATTGAGTTCGTGCCCTCGTTAAATCCTACGTCTGCAATTAAGAAAAGGGTGCTTCTGAGTAGCGCCGTAAACTGATTATACTTAAAATGAAGCGGTAACACCCGACATTAGCTCCGTTATTTGCATAAATAAATGTTATTTTGAAGGGAAATGTTTATTTCTTTTATGGTTCAGATCTCGATGAGGGCTATACTTTGACTTTTTTGTTGTAAATAAAGAAAATGTTCAGCGAAGCCCTTATAATTAGTATCTTCGGGTGTTTTAGATATTTTCTTTTCTCTAATGGCTTTCAACTTTTCCTTTTGTTTGTAAGTTGATCTTTGTGATGAATAATAAATACGTTTTAGAAACAATAAAAGATCTATTTCAATTGTTTTAACTTGCAAAAATTTAAGTAAGTATACCTATAAGATCGATCGATACTTACATTCTTTAGTGAGCCAAAAAGGTTACAAAGAGTGACATAGCTTTTAATTTTACTTTTTGTTTGTGCTACCAAAATTACACAGAGCAGAGCGAATTCAGCCAGGTGAATTTTTCGTGTATCTCGAACATATCAGGTTGCTTTAAGTGCTCTTCTTTTGTTTATTTTTCGCTTCAAAGTGCTTAGAAATAACCAGTTTCAGATCTCGGTGCATCTCATGTCATATTAACTCGCTGAAGGGTACACAAAGACAACGTTAACGCCAGAATAACGTAAAGAAAAGGACATCCAAGATTATTCAAAAGTATTTTTTATTTTTTTTATGCACAACGGGATAGTGCTTGGCCTTCACTACACCTGATGTTAAGTGACGATAAGGCCGAAGTTGGGAGCGCACTACACCCGGAATCCTCGTCACTGAGAAACTAGCTATCTTACCTCTAACTGCCGGAACACAACAAATTTTAAATTGTTGTTATGGCGTCAGACTAACTTGTGATTCGTATGGGCGTTAATTCGTATGGGCGTTAATTCGTATGGGCGTTAATTCGTATGGTATTGTAAAAGAATAACAAAGTCTGGGACAACGAAGGTTGCCTCAAAAATAGAAAAATAGAGTTTGAAAAATCATGCTGTTTTACTCTAATGTGGTATTTACATTGGTGACTAAATCCGCACAACTTTCGTCGCAAGGCGAAAATCGACCATGTAAGGCCCTCCGCTGCGTTGAGCGGGATCCCGGCGCGGGTACACGGTGCGGGAGCCCGTCGCGGGGGCCCACGCCGTTCTCCGTCGCGGACAAACAGCCCGTCGCGGACAAACACCCCGTCGCGGGGACCCGTGCCTTGCTCCGTCGCGTGACCCGCGCCTTGCTCCATCGCATGACCCGCGAGGCGGGCACTCCGCCACACGCAGCGCTGCTCTATGAATATAGAAGAAACAGCCCCCTAGCGTGACCCGTCGCGCGGGACCCGCAAGCGTGCTCTCTTGCCCCGCGAGGTGAGCTCGCCGCCCGAGCCGCGTGCGGCGGGCAATCCGCCACACGCAGCGCTGCTCTATGAATATACTGGAAACAGCACCCGGAGCGGACGCCCGCGCCGGGATCCCGCTCAAGGCAGCGGAGGGCCTAAATGGCAATTCGGGCTTGGCCGCAGGTAACTGAACAAAATTAGATAATTTTGTTCCGGTTACCGGTTCAGATAACCGGTGGCAAAAACTGAAACTACGTTATTACATATTATTGTTACCTAGGTTACACCATCAACTACATAGATGACAGCGACGCCATCATCTGCAATTCAATTTTGGAAGTGACCTGCTAAGTGACTAAAATCGACCCAAATAAATAGCCCATTAGTAGTACAATAAAGAAAACAATTAAAAAAACCTGCTTCAAGTCATTTTCACAAATCCGAATCATCACGTTAATGGTCTAAATGAATCGTTGAACAACAAAAGAGGAAAAATATCGTTAAAAAGAGTTTTGCCAGCCGGATGCTCCATTCCAGATGCTTTTTTAATTTAACGGAATTAACAGCGAACAGAACAAGCGGAACGTTCCGCTTATAACATCGTTAGCGCAACAACAAATGGCTGTGATGTGGTAACCACGAAATTCGCTTTATAAACGGATTGCAGCGCTGCGAATGCTCCCACTTCCATACTGAGGTCACTTAATAGCGTGTACCGGCTACAGTGTGGTTAATAACACCAATGTTTTTCTAATGTATAAAAACCGTTTTCGAGATTTATTTTATTTTATCGAGTACATTGTTTCCACAGGAGATTGTTTGGTTGAAGATACAGCCAAACAGTCCACGGTCCTCAGTTTAACTGACTGCATTTTTGATAGGTAACAATTCAGTTTGGATCGTCAATAAATATCTCTCCAGAAAAGCCTAAAT
Organism: Agriphila geniculea; assembly: GCA_943789525.1. Lineage (NCBI taxonomy): Eukaryota > Metazoa > Arthropoda > Insecta > Lepidoptera > Crambidae > Agriphila > Agriphila geniculea. The sequence goes on along the minus strand of OX038887.1, from coordinate 14,229,665 downwards.
ACGTCGTTCAAGTTTCATTATTTATTTCAAGACTGTTATTGCCAATTTACTTTTTACTTAGAATTTTTTATTAAAAGTTAAGAGTAACGGCGTAGGTTGCCGCCCTCATTTCGTAAGCTGATTAATAACGTGATTCCAGGGCACAAGGTAGGATATTACTGTACTAAGCAAAATTCCTATTAATTGACTAATTATGAAGCTGTTGAAGATCTGCCCTAAAATCTTTCAAAAGATTTGAAGAAGGAAGATTAACTGCGGGTTTTGTGATTTTGTATTTTAGTTTCGCTAATTAAATTTAAAAAAACAATCTTAGATTTCAACTTTACGTCGAACACTCTTAGATCTGAGAACCCTAAGGGCTTGTGATATGTTTTGCATTGTGAAAGCAGAATTTGTAAATTTCGTTACTGATGATCGAGGTGATAAGCTTTTTTCAACCATATTTCTATTTGTCGCCTTGAATATAGTAATTAATATGCGCTTTTTGCAAACTTTCATTCAACTCACATACAATTTCTGCTCTAGCTTCAGTACATGACATGTTCATCATATTTAAGGCCCACTTTCTGTCATAACGCCTGCCGTACCGCATGTCATACGCCAGAGCGTACCATGGGCAACAGCGTCGCTTAACCACTGCTAAGGTTAAAATCGCTTGCACGCCGCGCCCGCTGTCACATACGTTTAGTTCGTGCAGGGGCGATACGCGCGCACACGAATTTTGTTGCAAACTGGTTAAGCGACGCTGTTGCCCATAGTACATCTAGTGAGAGCACGTGTTTATCCTTAATAATATCCTTTCCTTACTAATCCTTACTAATATTATAAATGCGAAAGTCCGTTTGTTTGTTTGTTACGTCTTCACGTCCTAACTACTGAACCAATCATCATGAAATTTTACATACACGTTGTCAGGGTGCAGAGATGGACATAGGAAACCATTCATCCCGAATAAAAGTATTGTTCCCGAGGGATAGCAAAAAACTTTCCACGCAGACGAAGTCGCGGGCGGCCGCTAGTATTATAAATGCGAAAGTCCGTTTGTTTGTTTGTTTATTACGCCTTCACGTCTTTACTACTGAACAGATCATCATGAAATTTTGCATACACGTTGTCAGGGGTACAGAGAAGGACATAGGGTACCTTTCATCCCGAAAAAAACTTGTTCCCGAGGGATAGCAAAATACTTTCCACGCAGACGAAGTCGCGGGCGGCCGCTAGTTTTTGTATAAAAGGCGGCAACGGTCGCAAAATTTGTTGAAAAAATCTGATAATATGTATTTTTACTCATTCTATAGAACGAATGAAATACACTCATATTCTAATAAATTCTCTTGCTCTCTACGAGCTACGAACAATCTACAGTTGATATTTTTGTCTATGTATGCGCCCAATACAGTTAATATTTTTGTCTATGGATGCGCCCAATATAATCTCGTCGTCTTCGGCGACTTCGAATGTAGTAGTAAGCCACAATAACGTCTTCGTCGTCCGCAGGCATCGTACAAATTATTGAAAACGTACGCGTGCAATACGCCGCGTGGACAGAGTTCAGTACGCTGTGCTGCACAAGCTGCACAGCGTATTTTGAAGTGTCTATGAAGCTACGTTGCCGTGGACAGTGGGCCTTAAGCAACGCATAAAGGAACCCTTTAAGGCTGAAATTCACAAATACTTCTTTTTGTCGTTTTTATCTATGGAGAAAATGTCAAAAACAGATGGATAAAAATTAATCGGCTGTTTAAGTCTTTGGTGAACTCTGTCCTTATTCCTTTTTTATCTTATTGTTTTATCTTATTGTAAAGACATAAATACGTTACCGGGATATTGTTTCGAAGGTCGTTCCTTTTGAAAGAATTGTAAAAAAATGTGAGCTTGGCGGTTAAGTCAGACATTTCCTTTGATATTGGGCGTCGAGTATTTAAGCGAGTCCTCGTGCCGCAATCACAGTTCTGTCGTTAAGGCTTTACACGATTAAGGGCCATTGATGTACCTCAAAGAGTACAGTACTACTCAAGTGGGTGCCTTGTGCGTATTTTTGTTCCCTTTGAACCTCCATTCTTTTCATCCTGTGAGGCATCAGCTTGAAATTTCACGCTTTCTTGACGTTTATTTTCGATAGATATTTGGAGGTAAGAAACTCCTTCGGAATTCATGCCTAATAAAAAAACAAATGATCAGTTTTTTCCTTTGAAACGTTTATTCTTTTGTTTCTTTAAGTCGAAAAGTATTTTCTTTTCAAAGCAGCGAAAATTGAAACGAAGCATGTTTTATGATCTTAATTTAATTTTCTGATTAAGGAGGTACAGTCAGGAAACCTTAAGCATATTGTAATAAAGGTCAACACAAGTTTTTACCTATATATTTTCTTTGAAGAAAATATATATGTAAATGATATGTAAAAATATCTATATAAATGTATAAATATATATGTCCAGTCCAAAAGGGTAAGAACTTGAGTTCTTACCAAATTGGTTGTTATTTTTTATCAATTACTGTTTCTCCTACAATTTGTATCACATTTAGTTTATAAACATGACTAGTCTCAAACCAAATTGGCAAACATACTTCCTGTGTTACTTTGTTAGCTACAGTTACTTTGGTAACAACCAGTATTGCGACTTGTATTCATGAATAAATCAAATATGTTTACGAAGATCAAACATTGGATTAAACCCAATTAGTTCAATCCATTTCACATTGATCGAATATCGGATGATGTTGTACGTCGGATTGAACCAATATGCAGTGCTTCTAGGTCTAGTATAAATTATAACTGTGCCGAGAGGGAGAGACAGAAAACAAAAGAGAGCATGTGTTCGTTCAATAATAGTACATAATTACCGCGGTCTATGATGACTGCGTTGCTGGCAGCGATGATGATGGTCGAGAGCGGAGCTTAGCGCAGGTCCAGGCCATCACAGCGCGGTCAGCATTGCACAGCCTTTGATGGACAAGCTAAGTAGTACCTTTTATAAGTACTATAGTATTTCACCTAATTAAAAAAAAATGAAAATGCAAATATCTCAGAAACGGTGCGTCAGACCCAAAAATAAGGTTATTTTGTCCTCCTTCGAATTTCCAGAGGTAGATAAGAGGTAGGTATTTAATGAAATATCAAAAAAGGTCAAGCTTTTTTTTTAAATATGTTTTATACTAATTTTATATAAAATTCGTGTACGCGCGTATCGCCTCTGCACGAACTAAACGTATGTGACAGCGGGCGCGGCGTGCAAGCGATTTTAACCTTAGCAGTGGTTAAGCGACGCTGTTGCCCATGGTACAATATATACTATTTTTATCTAACTAGGTTTGAAACAAGACTCGACTAATGGATATTGGATAACGAATAATGGATTTTCAAAGGAAATTTCTGGCAGCTAAAATTCGACAATAATGAAAATCCATACAACATTGCTGGGCCACCATTTGAGTATCACGCAAAGCTTGACTTTGCTTAAACAATGGCGTCAAAATAATGACCACATTACAAGCATTATTCAGTATAATTCCATAATGATAACACTTCCTCGCTTTAAGATTTTAAAGTAATAGTCAAAGATTTTAAAGGAATTTTAAAAAATACGAACTATCTACGTTTTCTTGGATGCACATTTCAAAGTCAAAAATTTCCTTTTGCACAAAAATAAAAAGTCTGTGTTTTGTGCCTTAAACTTTATGCATTTCGGTAGCGGTAAGTTTAATTGAATTTTTGACCACCAGCGACTTCGTCTGCGTGGAAAGTTTTTTTGGTAACCCGACTGTTCCCGAGAACAGTGATTTTTTCGGGATGAAAGTTACCCTATGTCCATCTCTGTACCCCTGACAACGTGTATGTCAAATTTCATGACGATCGGTTGAGTAGTTGAGACGTGAAGGCGTAACAAACAAACAAACGGACTTTCGCATTTATAATATTAAGTAAGGATTGGTCATCAAAATATCAAAAACAATATAAAATGGCTTTAATATTACTACTGTCATTATAATAGATAGACTCGATAAAACACAAATAAGAAATAAAAAATACTTAATTTGCACCATAAACTAAATAATGTTTATATACAGTTTCGTATACGAAAACCCTTCCTAGGGAGACTCCCGAGTCCCGACGCGATCAAAAATATCTAGACCGAGTTGAAATACTATAGAAACAATGGAAACCGTTATCAATGAGCCAAAATAACAGATATTTGACGTATATTCGATCCTGATGTAAACTCGATCGCGTCAATTCCCGTCGAGTGTAGGGGGACAGGTCAGTAGGTACCTATTTACAAAAAGGAAACAGAAAAGTCTTTATTTATTATATAACTCTTCAAGACTTTTCATTATTTCTATTAGTTTTAACAGGGGTTATTAAACGAAAGCAATTTTGTTATCATATCGTATCTTAAATAACTTCTTTTTAATTTACCGAATTAAACAATAAGTGTCAATAACTGGCCAACAAATAGCGGCCAAATCTACAATTATATTACTGACCACTGAAATGAACAAGAACATCGCATTGATTTAACTATGCTAATTTATTCAAAGTCCATTCTGGATAGATTTACATAAAGAAATCTTTACCTCTTTCATTCATTAGAACAAAGGTAATATTTTAAGTAAACCAGACAGACTGATTAATATTCCGGAGATAGGGCCGTATCATTTGTCTGCGTTAACTTTTTATTCGAAGAAGAACGTCTTACTGAATCTTTGAACGTCAGTGGAGTAATTGCGAAATTGATTATCACATTCTAGATCGAATGATGTTATAAAACATGAGCTTTTCTCCCATGGGGGTAAGCGGAGATTACTTCTTTCCACTTAAATTGGAGGAATCATAGGTATCAGAGCAGAAGAATCAGTGAGTCTGTTTATACAACCAACGTATGTAAACATTTTAAATAAAACGAAACTGCTTAGAACCAATTCGCAAATAAGAAACATAGCAATGAAAATGTTTGATGCTTTATAAAAAAATAGCCACGATATTATTAATTTCTGATATTAAAATAGAAAAAGTATGCTCTTATAAACAATAAAGTTATGAAAATAATTAAAAAACTTATGGTCAATAATGACGGAAGCTTTTTGGTTGGTTGCATGCAGTCCTTGGTTGCAACGATATTATTAATCACTTAGGATTATTAGAAATATATAGACATTTTGACTGCATTTTATTATTAGGCACTGTGTTTACAAATATTATCAGTTATTTTTATCAGCAAATAACATTGACCTCAATAAAAGCCTTCTCAATTTCTCCAAACAAAATACTATAAATACCGAACAGAATTCTGCAAAGAGAGATATGAGTCCGTGGTATTATTACAAGCACTTCAGTAATTAAGATCGTTCATCCGATACGGCCGCTTATAGATCCGTTATTGTCTTTAACGACCTATAATTGTCCGAGAGAGCATTATGTGGGATCTGCGAAAAAATATTGACGTTATAAATACACCGGCCTTTGTTATGAGGTTGATAACTCTTGATAAGTTAAGGATTTTGGGGAAAGTGACGTTAATACCCTAATGAGTTATTAGGATAAAAGGATCTTGAATGTTATATAGCGGTTGGGCAACGCTCCGTTCTTATTAAGTTAATTAGAGGTAGGTATATAAAGTATTTTTCTTTGGTTTTTAAACAAAAACTAAGACGAGTAAACGCAATGTTCTTAAAATTATAACTAATGGCTCCGTGAGCTGTAGACCTCGCGATAAAAAGTGGCTCAAATCGTACAAAAAAAAAAGTTAAAATTATAATAATTTAAGATTTATTATTAAAACACATAGCCATCAATGAATTAAATTCTTCCCCACACACCACTTGTTATTCCACTCCGTCTTGCTTATTTTCGAACAGTTTTCGGAGTTAGTTGACTGGTTAAAAAGAAATGATCGTAAAACACACGACCGTTTAATGATACAAATATATGATATAAGTCTCCTACTTTATCGTATTTTAAATTAGTAATTTCAAGGAACTAATGTTTAAATACAATATTGCAAACGGTCGAGATTTCTCGCTCGGGGTCGTATGTATCTCGTCCTTACCAGCTCATGAATATTCTCTTACACATGTCTTAATTTACATGAGTGGTAGATGTACTGTACATACACCGGTCTGCTCCTACAAATTATGCGACGTATGTGCCTATGACCCATGGGCAAGTACTGACAAATGATTAAATTATATTCATACATTTATCTGTGGCGTAGTTTAGCTATTGTCATGTTCTACAGCTTGGTTTGATTGCCACAGATAAATGTAAGACTATAAAAAGTAGCCATACACAGATTTAAGACCTGATGAAAATGGTTGAACTTTATCTGGTCTTAAATCTGTGTATGATCACTTTCCAAAGTCTTACTATTATTAGTGGCAACCAAACAACGCTGTAAAACACGTCAATAGCTAAACCATGTGGTAAACCTTGAAAAATAAAAAAAATATCATTTTTGGAGTTATACAAATATAGGTTACGGCGGGTTGCGATCTGTAAAACATGGGTTAAAGTATCTATAATTTCGTAATAATTAACTATATCACAACGGCAAACGGTAACCTTTTTGGTGATTTAAATGTTCTACGGGCTACTGTACTATTGTACGAAGTACTTATAATTTCCTTGACCAAAATGACAGCGAGATCGACACAGACCAAACATAGACAATAGAAAATGACATTCCTATTCACTCATTTATGGATCATTTGCTCAAAACGTTTGGTTAGATAACCGTTTGTTAAAAATGGTTGGTAAACACTTAGATTATTTATATTGTGAACATAAAAAAACGTCACCTTTAAACAGGCAACAACCAATTAATTTTAATGGAACGATTAGGTAATCAATGATTATGTTGTAGTTGGTGAACTCGACCCTTAAAACATTAGCATTCATGGTTGTTAAGGTGGTACCCTGAGCGAAAGTGGCGCCGCGGTGAATTTTATTTAATATTATAATTCTAATACACAATTTTAATAATGTTTATCGTGGAGATTTTAGGGACCACAGTCTAGTATTTTTAGACGGTATCGTTACATTCCCTAGTTGCCACTGCTAGAAGTAGATAGAAAAACTGCTAAAAGAGGCCGTTTTTGACACCTTTGCTATCTACTTCTACGAATGACTACGAGAACATGTAGTGATACCTTCTAAAAATACTAGACCATGGGCCCTAAAATCTCCACGATAAACATTATTAAAATCTTTTTCTATTAATAACTTATTAAATAAAAACCTCTGAGGGCGCCACTTTCGGTCATACAACCGCCTTAAATAATTAAGACAATATTATTATGGAAACTGCAAATTCTTTAAAATTCTTCATACACAACGGCAATTTCATACTTAAACCACAATACTTTTGACTATTTTAATGGCATTTTGCATTGAAAATAGTTACTATCCCAGCATATTTTCGGTATTTTTATGATTTCATATTGTATTTTACTTCTATAGAAAAACTTCAATATTTATTCAACCTATGTGTGTTATCTATAGACGAGATAATCTTCTTAACCCTTAACTTTGAGTGTATTTGCTTGAAAGTAATATAATTCAAAATTTCTTAGTTTATCATATTAAGCTCATCACAATAACATAACTGTGTCATCAAATGTTTCGTAATTGTGCAATATATCAACGTTGTGGATAATTATTAATATCACTACCCCATAATAGATGTCTGGAGATGAAAGTTCGAGGCATACATGCTATCTATAATAACATTTGAGCAACTACTTAGTCTCAGTCAAACCAAAGTTTGTCCAAGCTCAAATTAAGTTGAAATAGATCCCGAATTTGCAGTTCAAATACCTTGGGAATGAAATGTCAGGATTTGGCTTTCGATAGTTCACTTAGTGTGATTACTGAACTTAGTTTTATCTACAAACAAGTCATTTAGTCTTTCAGTTACTATGATATATTACTTAATTACTTAATATTAAATAGTTAATATTTATTTAGTTATTATATTTGTAAACTAGCGACCCGCCTTCGCTTCGCTTCGGTGTAGTGCGGAATTTGACACCATGTTTTTGAATCACTCTTATCTATTTAAAAAAACAGCATCAAAATCCGTTTCGTAGTTTTAAAGATCTAAGCATACATAGGGACAGACAGCGGGAAGCGACTTTGTTTTCTACTATGTAGATTCTACTATGTAGAATATAGTTTATCAAAACTATATTCTCGACAATGACTAACACGACTAGAAGAAATAAATAAAAATATTGATCTTATTATGATAAAAATTAAAATAATGAACATACTCCGGTGTTCGTTAATTGATTTTCATATAATACCACAGCTTAACCAACTAAGCAAGTAGTAAATCATAGAAGTTATGAGCCTAGAAATTATAGGCCAGTGTAAGAAAAAAAAACGGAATCCCTCATGCAGTTTCTTACTACGAAACAAACCCGGAGATTCATTTCATCAGATGTTAATAAGGTATTTTAAACATAGCTTAATTCTACATTGTTTTCATTTCTAATGAAAAAAATAATATTAGAAGTCAAAATATCCTGTTTAATTAACCTGTCTAAATTAATCATTTCAATGTTGTGATCTTTTAATTTTATTAGTGGAGAAAAATAGCGAACCATTAATAGGACGATCAAAAAATAGTAAGGTATTATTAAGTAAATTATTAACTTACTACCAAATTGTTACGCACGTTTAGTACATGATCCCAAAACACCTTTACGGAACAAGTTATCTACTTACATCTCAAAATATATCCCGAAGAATGAGCACAAAAAATATTGTAGAGGGATTTTTCGAGGAAAAGTAAGCTCCCAAGTCGTTCTGATCTGCGATAAAGTTTATAAAGCAAGTTCATAAGACGGCTTTATTAGACGATTTCCAGGTGTGGGGCATCTGACGTCTCAGATATTAATTTCTGATGGATCTAACCAAAATCCCCCTCAAAGGTTCAACAGATGATACATTCGAGAATTCACAATATTTGTTCCTCTCTATAATATTGCACGTGTGAACTATTAAAAATGTAACAAACATCGTATGAGAGCTAAACAAAACTAGGTATACTGTTAGTGAATTTGTGATTCAACTTTGAGGAACGATGACATCCTTTAACACTTTTAAAATGCCTTACTCCATTTTAAATCAATAATTTATTTGTTTTCTTTTAACAACTTTCTAAGTTTATTCAAAGATACAAAAACATTAATCAAATCCCTCTTTACGATTCCCTCACGCTTTTAAGTTCATTACCTGAATAAATAATGCAAAATATTTCTTCAGCTGTTTTTAAAAATAAAAGCAAAAAGTAGAAAAATTAACGAAATGAATTTAAGATGAGTGGGCGAAATAATTATTTGTCTGTCTTCAACAAATTAAGTTAAGTGCCTAGTTTAGTAGCTTCTATAATTAATAATGAAAAAAGATATTGTATTATATTATACTACTAATTGCTCGCGTTAACGCTATCTTTTAACTTATTCTACGAGTTTTTTTTACATAGAGTTTAACATAATAACGGCTTATAAATCGACTAGTTATGCACCTACATTAAACATTAATCACTTTAGCTAGCTTCTATTGGCTCCGTGCACGCTTTTAGCGCCACCTAGCGTGTTGCAACTTTGTTGGTTCAGACCTGCCTGACCGTTTTGACGTTTTGATATGTAATGGCGGCATTGTGACAAAATGTTAAAATATACTATACATAATTGTATTGTATTTCAAAATTACTGTTATTTGGGTGGACAAAGTGTTGTGAAATCATTTCTGGTCATTTAAATTAAATATGGCAAGTAAGATCTATTCAAAAAGAGTGTTTTATTTTGGTTATATCAGGGTTTGTTTACTTCTTTTTTAGTTGTAGATTTTGTAAAACAAGAGGATAAAGCTACTTTAATAATTTTATTAAATGATAATAAACATAATAATATATATTGTTCCTATATCGCTAGTAATAAATTAAATATCGTCTTCAAACAGATTACAGATTATTTCTACTTTTTGCCACCATGAGCGCTGCGATCGATTATTATACCTTCGCACCCAGCGAATTCTCTAACGGTCGCGTGTTGAGTAAAATTCATTTCCAAACACAAACATGCGACTGATTTTCCATCACACCCCAAATGTTAATGGCTGCCATACCTACGTTTCGGTTTTCGTCGGCTGTCACATTCGTACTCCGTCCATAATTGATGCGGGGATTAGCAGAGTGTGATTTAAACTATAACTAGCTTAAACTAACCCCGACTGATTACCTATTCAGGTACCCGCGATTACTACTTCGTTCAGAGTGATTCCGTCCCTTGAAACGTTACGGACAAGTTTCGGGATGAATCGTTTATTATCATAATTCCGTTAAGCATCTGTTTGTCAACGGACGAGAGTTGTTTATTGATTTGGATCAGTACTTACTTAGTTTGGTGCTCATAAAATCGGATATTCGCTCCTGGCAAATTTCGTTTGCTGACGATTTTCACTGCTTATTTTGTTGTTTTGTATTAAGAATTGCGATTGTGTTTTATTTGTGTTCATTATTTTTTCTTTAAGCTTAATTAGTCTATCAGCTCGTTAAGTTTTACTTGTCAATGTCTTTATCCTACTTAATATTATAAATGTGAAAGTTTGTGGGTTTGGATGTTTGTTCCTCAATCACGCAAAAACTACTGAACGGATTTCGTTGAAATTTGGCACACAGATAGCAGATAGCCTAGATTAAAATATAGAATACTTTTTATCCCAATATTCCCACGGGAACGGGAACTATGCGGGTGAAACCGCGGGCGGCCGCTAGTTTAAAATATTTGAGACCTAGCCTACGAGCGACTTTTTGTAGCTGCGATAATCAAGGTGATAATCGCGGCGACAATCGTGGCATTTTTTTGTCGCTGGCTAAGTAAACACTAAATGGCATCCAGTATCATAATAGTCTAGAACTCTAGAACAATCACGTTTATTATTCCTAAGTTCTATTAAATACTGTTTGTGATTTATTTTTGTCAATTATGTATAAAGGGTGGAACAAAACACGGTAGTTGGTGGGAAGGTACCCTAAGTAATGATGATGGCAAATTTTACAGAAAGGAAACATTCCTTCTATTTTTAAAAATAAATACCTAAAACTGCATTCAAATATTTTTGATAAATCACTTCAGCCAGGAATAGAACGGGCACAAACCGAATAAATAACATTCTGTATTTTTGATGAGTACAAAACCCGTAATTGTCCCGAAAAAGAAATAACAATACGAAAATAAAACACCGAAAGGGTCTGAATCAAAATTGCCAAGAATCGGTCCTTCGCTAACGATGCTCGGCTCTGTTTATTCGAATCTGTTTCAGTGTACCTAAGGGGTTCGGCCAAATGAAGGACCAAGGTGTCCTACTAAGCAGATTGGGGCACGTGAGCGGGGAGCCAAGCCGTCGCTAATCATCTCTCACACGTGGTGTTTACCTGGGGGTTACTCCCGAAACACGAACGAGAATCTGAGATCGAATGGGGATGGCAACGCAAAGCTAACTGTAGATGTCGCTGCGTACGGTTGTTCCTTAGACAGTAGACGTTCAGATGGTAAAATGGGTATTTATTTTGTGGTATTTTGGATATAAAAAACTATTCTACCGCAAGTGCCGAAATTGAAAGCCAAATTAAGACGTTTTTATTCTTACAGAATTCATTCATTTTTTTAATATCCAGATTTTTCGGAAATTTGTAAGTGCCAATATTTTTACAGCCATTACACAGAATTTTATCATTTTAAAGCTATAAAAACGATTTTAAAAGTAAGAGTCCTGTGTTTTGATAGTTCTCGTGGAACAAGCGTACGCAGCGCCATTTTGACAGTTGCCTTCCCCATTGGTATCGAGTAAACGTCAATACTGTACAATGGAAACCATGGCAACCGTTTTCAATGTACTAAAATAACAGATTTTTGACGTTTATTCGATCCTGTGATCGATCGATCTCGTTAATTCCCGTCGATAGTAGGGGTGTTCGGCTAATCGTTTAGCGTTTGGGGCAAAAAGTTTTATTGTGAGAAAAATAATTAATAATAATTTCTAAAATCCTCTAAATCATTATTATTTAGAGTTAGATTTTTGCATTCACAGTGCTATTTTATGAGCTAAATTTTATACTAAAAATATACTCTTTTTTATTTGTCTCATTAGCTGGCTGGTTTTAAACATGTGGTCAACCCTTTCGTTAATTTTGGAAATGGAAACTTTAATTTAAAATGGTTACTATGGTGGTTTTCTTTGTATGTCTGCTAGCGTTTAATTTAAAGCTTTCTGAAAGAGACATACTTTGTTTATTATTTTTGTGTGTACTTATCTTCTTTTTTTTTGTTAAAGTAGAATAACTTTTGAAAAATAGATAAAATAAACTTAAAGATAAAAAAATCGGTGTGCTTAACTGTTGTGTTTACATTTAATCTATTTAATAAAATAATCTCGAGTACCTATCTTTTGTCAATCGAAATACAACACTCGGTTTTAATAATTTATTTGGTATTCGTATGATATCACGCTTTGAATAAAATTTAACATTTTGGTTAAGTATCAAATTTGATGTGCGGAGTTAAATTGTAATATTACTCGCATTACAAACGCTATATGCAATATGATTACTTTGTAAGTAGTGTATTATAATAATATGTATTTATACTATTTGTAATCTAAATGCAAAGGAAAGCTAATAAGCTATTAAACATCCTAACACATTTACTTCTGCAATCGGATTAAACGTAACAAAGCTGTTTACAGCAAATTGTTCCCTTATAACTACTTATGCAAATTCTGCTACATTACAACTAAAACAGGAACTATAAATTATAACATTTTCATATCGCAATAATAATTTTCACACAGCGTTCCTAACGGGTTAAGTATTTGAATTCTTCGGCAACGTGGAGGAGTAAAAAATAGATTTTGCATTTATTGCATCGTAAAATGCGAATATGCTTTGAAAGGCCGCTCATAGCCCGCTAGTAGTCTAAATTAATGGCTGCCGGAGATTTATCTAGGTGTTCCGGTAAGTGGAATTTGTTTACCGGATATATATTACCTACGTAAACATGTAAAGTCTTGTCTAGATGTAAAAACAAAATTAAAAACACGACTGCCCTGCTAAAAACAAACTAAAAAGTAAAATAACAAGTGTCATTGCAGTCGGAGGACCGTTTTGTGGAACAATTTTTAATCGAAGACTGCAATGACACTTGTTATTTAACTTTTTAGTTTGTTTTTAGCAGGGCAATCGTGTTTTTTTTTAATTTATTTATTTTTATTTCACACATTTTAGTGTTAAATTATATATTTTTGAAATGTGCTCATTAAGGCCTTTCATTTGATGCCTATATTGTAATTATTGGAGAAAATTTTTTTTTTCACATTTGAAAATGGCGTCATACCTACAGTCGCCATGTGCTCATTAAGGCCTTTCATTTGATGCTCATATTGTAATTATTGAAGAAAAAAAAATTTTTTTTCACATTTGAAAATGGCGTCATACAGTCGCCATATTATCTTTTTTTTTAAATATAGCCAGTGTCACTCGGAATGATGTAAGGATTCTAACAATACCCAATACATCCAAATCCGTTAAGCCATTCGGAAGTAATGGTGGAATAAAGAAACTCACATACCCACAAACATACATGAACCCTGAACACGTATACACTCTTTTTGCTTTGGACCGTCGTGTAAAAAAAACGTGCTAACTGACCTGCTGATGCATCATGGCTCAAACCACTGGAAAGACCAGGCTAAAACTTGCCACTTACTTAGATATATAACTATGATTAGAGGATTATTAAAAATTTCTCCGGACCTTAACAATAGAAAGTGGAAACTTAAATAAAAAATCGGGTTGCACTCCGGAAGTGCCGGCAGAAGTGAAAACTTTTAGCACGAATTGCCGTCTTACTAATTTCTTAGATTGGTTAAATGCTCTAAGACGAATTTACTCTGCATTTGTGTTTACGATACAGAACAGTATTGTACGAAAGTCTTATCCATAGCTTGACAGAAATTCTAGTTTTGACATTGAATCAAAAAATTTGCGCGTTGCTATGGTGACACAAGTGTTTATAGGGTCACGTGATCCTGACTGACTGACGCGAATTCAATTTTTTTCCCCATTACAAAAAAGCGTACAACGCCGCAGTAGTAACATATCGATGAACGCCGCTAAAGAAGTTTTCACTTCAAAAAACCACTTTGATTCGCATTATAACTGTGAAATGGAACTGTACGTTTTGTGGTTCAGTCATCATAAAGTGCAGAAGATAGTTTTATAGTTAGTAGGTATATACCTTTGCAAATGTGGATTCATTAGTTTTAAAACTTTCAACGTTCATTTATTTAAGTGCAGTAATTAACTTGTTCTGGAACTAAAGCAAAATAATTGCTAGCATCTTATCTACTAAACAGTATTTTTGGCTATAGTGTTATTGTTAATTTTAACACGTTTTTTAAAAAGACTTTGTATATTTTTAAGTCAAATTAAGAACTTGTATTAAAAGGAGTTGCTAATTTAGACACGTGCAATGGCGGGATGTCACAAAATGTATCCCGCTTGGTGACGCTACTGCTGCTACCGGGTATTTACCACCGATTTTCCCATTTAATTCAAATTATATCTAAAAATGGTTGATACTAATAAATAATTATTATGAAAGCCGGACAGTAAACGAATTATAGATTGAAGAAAACCAAAATGTGTCGGAAGAAAAATTTTTATTTTTACGAAAATACGTTTCCAACATCCAAAAATTGATAGCAAACACATAGAAAACAACAATATGACAGGTCTACATCTACACTAGCGCCAAGTTAGCGGTAGTGTATCGACTGGTGGACGATTTGTGAATCAGAAAAATTATCCTACCATTGTAACGATAAAAATATCAGGATAGTTTCTTGATTTGACTTAACTTAATCGGAGGTCAAAATTATCTGGTTTTAAGTAATAAAATTAACTTGAAACCAGATGATGTAGACCCCTCCGTTAAAGTTAAACCTCCGATAACCTACGATTTAGTAGATACCTCAGAATCCGGGGGTTAAACTTAATATTAGAGATACGCCGAATGTAGGTTTAACCGAATACGAATGTTCGGCCGAATATTCTGTCCAAAATGTACCGAACCGAATATTCGGCCGAATCATTCGGTTCAATACTGCGCAGTAAACAGGTTTTACACGTGTCGGGCGGGCGTTTGCCACAGCACAACCGCTGCCGCTCTTTCGGTTACAAATAATTGCGTTTCGGAACTGCATACTTTGAAATTTATTATTACGTTGATGAAAGTCTTTGAAAATGAGGCATACATTGACATTTATTAAAAAAAACATGTATGTTTTTAATTTTTTGAATATTTATCAAAGATTTTGAAATATTTGCATTTTACTTATTTGAAAATGTTGGCCAAAATTTTCAAATCTATAATATTAAAAAAATAATTAAACATACAGCACTAGTTTTAAGGCATTTCAAAAACATACCGACAATTCATTGCTGTAGAATTATATAATCTGTGCTGTAGGTTAAGATTTAGAGAGGGTGGGAAACGTTATCGCCGTTTGTATGGAGACTGTTTGCTAGACAATCCTCTTAATTTTTTATTTTGTCAATAAATAATTGGTAGTATTGGTGCAATTTAAATATTCGGTAGTTATTCGGCAAATCAACCGAATATTCGGCCGAATACGAACATTAAAAAATATGCCGAATTTGCCGAATACGAATATTCAGCCGAACATTCGGCGCATCTCTACTTAATATCTAATGTTTCTCGAAGCATAGTGTGAGTGCCCCCTTGTATGACCACCGAAAGACAGACATTTATAACTTCAGTAGAAACACCTATATCTTTTAGTTTATTCCAAAGCTTATCATAACAAACAAGATCAAAAGCCTTGCTGAGATCTAAAAAAGTATGCATATATAGGAGTCTGCCTTTTAACATAATAATTAACAGAGAACTTTAAGGTCATTATAGCACTTTCTGTAAATAGTCCCTCACGAAAACCAAACTGAGAATCCTGCAACTGAAAACAATTCTTTAAGTAGCTATTAATAACACTATCCAGTACTTTAGCCAGAATAGTAGCTAAGGATATTGGTCTGTAATTACATTCATCCGTAATATCCCCGGTGGAGTTCTTCATTATAGGTACAACAACAGTCCTCATCAGATTCTGTGGTAAATAACAATGACGAACATAAAAAGTAAATAACATAGCTAATAATCTATCTACATGCACACCAGCATGTTGCAGGTGTTCAATGCTGAACCCGTCATGACCAGGTGATTTGCCCCGTTTCATCTCTTTAATACATAAGTGCACCTGTTTTGCATTAATTCCGATGGGTTCTTGCTTATCACCACCGGGCTCAGCATTGCACACCTGTTTAGAGTTAGACAATGGTTTCACCATAAATTGGTTTTTGAATTTAGTATAATATTCCAACATCCCGGAAACACGGTAGCTGAAAAGATGCTGAATGTCGAATTGTGGGAAAAAGATATATCGAAATATCAAAACGTCATAATGGTTTTTACAGGATTTGTTCCGTTTTTAATTGTAAATCCACGTCAAGGTTTGATAGGGGCCATCAAACTGAACAACTTTTACTATGAGACAAACTTTGAAATCGCGAAAAAATATCAGCGGTTTCATGTTTGCTGTTTCTGTTTTGTCTGTTACGATATTATTCTTGACAAGGCTCTATTGACTATTTTTATTTTTCGTTATTACAAATTAAAACTTTTACGTAAAATATTTGAGTTGTTTTTGCTGTGACAACCCTGTCCCTTTACGGAGTTTCTGTGCGTATACGTACGCAGTGGCGGCATGCATTTATCAACAAAAGAGTCGAATTACTGTTAGGTGCTTTATAATACTGTGCCACTGGAGAATGTAAGTTTTAAAAAACCCTAAAAACCGGCCAAGTGCGTGTCGGGCCACGCACGATAGGGTTCCGTAGTTACCTTGTACCATACCATTTTTAATACCACCTATCATTTTTCGTCTGCAAAAATAACTTTGTTTTTCAGTGTTGGTATGAATGACAAAGTTATATTTGCGGTTTTGGAAAATGTGCTATATCTCAAAAACTAATTACTATATCTTGTTCAAACTAATTTTGGTTGAAAGTGTTTATTAAGATCTACAGCATATATTTTTTTTAGATTTTTCACTCTCTTATTTCAAAAGTTAAAGGGGGGGGGGACACACATTTTACCACTTTGGCGGTGAATATCTTTCAAACGGTTGACTTTGAGAAAAAGTTGTCTTAGAAACCTCAATGTCATTTTTAAAGACCTATCTATAGAAATCCAACACGTATTGGTTTGAAGAAAAAAATTTATTTCAGTTTCAGTTCCATGTATGGGGAGCCCCCCTTAATCTTTTATTTTTCTTATTTTTGTATTAAATTCGTTAAGCGGTTAACAGAATACATCTACCTACCAAGTTTCAACTGTGTAGTCTTAATACTTTCGGAATAAAGTGGCTGTGACATACGGACAGACAGACAGACAGACAGACATGACGAATCTATAAGGGTTCCGTTTTATGCCATTTAGGCTACGGAACCCTAAAAAGTGAAAATATATAAGTTAAAAATTATCCATCGACTGTACAATTTCTGTCTTAAAAGCGAATCTGCCGTAAAGCTAATCTGTCGTAAAGTAAAATATTTCTTAGAGCGAATCTGTCCAGCTAACAAAGGGCACCAGTGGGACTTGGTGGGGCAAAGTGGAATAATTCAGTCAGACTTTCTTAGAGCAAAACATTTTTTATCCTTTCATTTTCTTCGATAGCATACTTCCGCCTCACAAGCTGACACTGCCACAATCTGAAATTGACGTTCTTTTCTTATTTTGTTCCAGATGATTTTTCTTATAACTTGTCAAATTATGTATGGTTTTTTCTTAGAACTTGTCAAAACATGTTATTACGTAAATGCCTTTGTTGTTTGCTGTCTTTATGTTCAGTTACAGAAATGCGACGCTTTTATTATAACTAATTTACTAAACAAAACAGGGCACGCTTTACATATACTTATTAAATACGTGATTACAAAGAAACTAGTTACTTTTACTGTAAACTGATATTTTGTTATGGTTACAATCAAACTTTATATTTATCTTTATTATAGTCAAAGGTTGATGAAATGAGGTACAAAATGTTAAATTAAGTTAATGTTTGATTTTAATCTGCTTGTTATTATACCCTACCCTCGACAGTAATAATATTTTCTCTTCGTCCAAGGGTTGATCCGTGGAAATAGACCGCAAAATTTAGATTTTGGTCCTTAAATTGTACATACGTAATTACTTTATAATCACACTACAAGCTACTGGGATGGAACAATTAATATAACGTAAGTATGGATTGAACAGAAATTTTTGGTTTTACAAAGGTTTTACAAACAAATTGCAGTTGATCTATATTAACCTGCAATTTGTTTGTAAAACCTTAAAAAATGTACCTACCTATTTACAACTAAATATCTCACATTACGGGTTTTAATAATTTATTATGGGTATATTATTAGTTTTCGAATGCATTGTCACCTACGCTACGCCATAGCTAAGCTACTGTGTCGGAATCAAATTATTATTTTAAAATTTTAAATTAGTGAAATAGAGTAAGTACTAGGTAGGTAATAAGTACTCCAAATATTTGTACAACAAATTTATAATTATAATCAAATATTGATCCATGGACAACATTTCCTTAACCTACATAAAAAGTAATTAAACATTCTAAAGTTTTTAATCCAAACTTTTAGGATTATCGTTAATTTGTAATCTCATATTTACGACGTGACGCAACAAAAAGGGTGTTTATTAAGGTTTAATCAAAACAACCCCATTGACACATATTACACACCCTAAACATACTCGTGTAAGCGGTCTAGTTATTAAAATTTAGTTTGAAACACAAACACGGTCGCTTGTCCAATACCCTTGTCATCTGCCCGCAGTCTCGTGTGTACACCGCTTTAAATACTACCAAATACTCGTATAACTTCTATAATGTTTCTTTCATTTGTTAGTGACAAGACAAACTTAGATTGTAAAATAGTATATAGTAACATGTAAGATTGTTACATAATTTACAAATCTTGTAGGTTTATTGGTGGCCACATAATTAAGGACACCAGTTGATTTTCATACAAACGAGGTAATAGATTAGGAGGCTATAACAAATTTGGTAACGATCGCGTAAGTGACTGACTCTGGATTTACAGGATGGAGAGGCACTCTGTGAACCAAAAGTCGGCCACTTACGCGATCGTTACTAAATTTGTTATAACCTCCTAATATATAACTTTGAAGCATTTGTTCTCCGGCAGGACTCAACCGAGCTGTGATCTGATGATGGCCATCCAGGAGTAAATGGAGGAGATTTAGATCTCGCTATACACACAACCAACTGATTTTATTAACATTCTAAGAGATGTATGGATTTGTTAAAAAAATAGCATAACATATCCTATAATTGAAAACTCCGATCCTAACATCTCTTTAAATGCTGATCAGATCAGTGTGGTGTAAAGCGATCTACAGTGGGTGTGTAAAGCGATCTAGATCTCCATATGGATCTCCATCAGATCACAGCTTGGTCAATACCTGGCGGAGAGAGAACCATGTTTCAAAGTTACCTGGTTTGTATGAAAAAAATTGACTAGTGTCCTTAATTTATGTAGCCACAGGAGATGGGTCAATTGAAAAATGAATTCTTTGAAAATATTTGTTCAAAACATTAATAATGTGCCAATTTTGTGAGTCATCAACTTTCTCCTTATCACCACAGTATTATAATATTGATTTCAAATAAAATAAATAAATCGATTTCAAATATGGAGGCACATATTATACGAGCATACATGCGATTAGGTTTATTTGTATTAAAACGAAACTTAGAGCGTTCTAAAACAGCAATCAAGCAAATTGTTTTTACTGGTTGTAGAAATACAAAATACTTACAGTCATTTCTTTTGATAAATCGATGTAGTTTACCCAGTTTAAAGTACTACGATACTACAGCAAAACTCACGGAATGGAAGTTTGATACAAAACGTACCGTTTTATAAAGTTCATTGCATTAATAACCAACACTTGTGAAGACATTTGGATTTAAGTTGGCGACTTATGCTTGCTTTTGAAGCTATAAGTAATAAATTATTTTATAGGCTCTCCAGCACCAAATGAGCGCTTTTGCGCGTAAAATCGAATTGTTCCGGATTCGATAAGTACTCGCAGCAAAAAGCGGTTTTGCTGCGAGCATGAGTGAAAGTGTTCGAATTTTGAACACCACCTTTATAATTATTTGGGGCAGAAAAAACCTTGGCAAGGTTCGTTTAGAAACTCATTGAAGAAGATGAAGAGAGGAGGAGCGAGGGAAAAGAAAGGAAGGGGGAGGGGAATAAAGGGGAAGGAAGGGGGAAGAGGAGAAAGGGGAAGGAAGGGGGAAGAGGAGAAAGGGGAAGAAAGGGGGAAGAAGAACAGAGGGGAAGAAATAGAAAATAAGGGGAAAGAAGAGAAAGAAAGAGGAAGAGAAGAGAAGCGAGGGAAAAAATAAGTAGAGAAAATGAAAAAAGTGAAAAGTAATGGAATGTGAGGGGAAGCGAGGGGAAGAGAGGGGAAGTGAGGAAAAAATAGAGGTAATAAGGGGAAGAGAGGAGAAGGTAGAAGAAATGGGAAGTGAGGGAATGCGAGGGAAAGCGTGGGGAAGAGACAGAAATCTAAGGGGTGATTATCTCTTCTAATTTAATCCACGATAAATTAGTTTGCGACAAAACAAGATTGATTGAGTACAAATTGGACATAACATTTAAAACCGAATACTGATAAGTTTCCAGATATTGCGTGCAGCATTGTCCGTGCTGGGAATACGACATAGTGTAAGAGACCAAAGGTCTCTTATAAAACAGACTCATGAATATTTACACAGATTTAAGGATAGTGTAGAATGGCTGTGTAAATGATTGCCGTCTGGGGAGGTCTTGAATTTAAATTGTTCTCGATTGCTGTTTACTTATGAGATTGTATCTTTGGATGAAGTGATCGAAAAGGTTGTTTTTTGGGTTGTCATTGAACGTTAACGCTTTTCGACTTCGAAATCGATAAATACCGTGAAGTAAAGTAATTTTATATCTTATTAACCAATCAGAATTTGTATCAGAAATAAAGAGGCTATCAAATTAATGATATTAGAGAAAAACTTTAGCCAAATTATTGTTACAGGTAATTTATAAATAGATTTCATTCGACATTACTTGGGAACACAGAAAATTGTGGGCGAAACAACCGAGACAAATTCTAGTGCACGACTTATGGGAAGATTAAGTTAGCGCCGGGGGTCGCGTGCGCGACTGACACCGCCGCTTATCTTGTCAGTGTCACGACGCGCTGTCACGTCGCATCGGCTATTACTCTCGAGACACTTTACACTAAAATCCGAGTTGCCGAGCTTATTCCGACTACTCTGATATTCTGTGATTTTCTTTATAAAACTGTAGTAATGGCATCTTACGTGTTTTATTGCGAAAATAAATACTTACTACGGTAAGGGCCTGTTTTACAATAAAAAGTAAGTTTTTAGTAGCTTACTTGACAAATGATCTGACATATTTTTCTATCAACTGTCAAATCATCTGTCAAGTAAAGCTTACTTTATTCAGTCCATAATTTTTGATTGTTAAACAGGCCCTAAGATTGAGATTAATTTATCAGAGATCAGGGGTGAGTGCGATATCAGATGACAGGAATTTTGCTGACATGTAAGGAATTTTAGGCATCCGTAAGAAATATAGGGAAAAACTGTAGATGTCTTTGAAATGCCAAAAAGTGTAAGTACTTAATGAAAGCACATACATAGTTTGTTAATCATTTTGGTGAGAAATAAATATCAAAAGTCGACTAAATTATGAATGTAAATGTAGGTGTACAAAATGTCAGGAAATTTCCTGAAAAAGCAGGGGAAAAAGTCAGGAAATCTCATTATTAGATCTGGCAACCATAAGTGTGACAGACACCGCCGTTGGTCACGTCACGGCACGTGCTGTCACTTCGCAAGGCTTTAGTATTTATTTAATAACTAGCGACCGCCCGCGACTTCGTCTGCGTGGAAAGTTGTTTTTGCCATGCTATCCCTCGGGAACAGTACTTTTTCTGGATGAAAGGTACACTATGTATGTCCTTCTCTGTACCCCTAAGAACGTGTATGCAAAATTTCATGATGATGGGTTCAGTAGTTAAGACGTGAAGACGTAACAAACAAACAAACAAAAAATTTTCGCATTTATAATATTAGTAAGGATTTGTTTACTATACATATAAGGTGTTAGTTTTTTATTTGTATGGAAAACTGCAAAGTGACAACCCTAGACCCAAATAGACTATTGTTTTCGGTAATCAACCTCATTAATGGGCAAGAGCAAAATACAATTTAGGTCTAGGGCTGCCACTATGCAGTTTATCATGATTTTTTTTCAAAAAAGTGGCGGGTTTTCAGGTGTTATAATAATTTTCCGGAGAAATCTTAATTATCTGAAATTTGAAGAATAAAATAAATCAATATAGGTATTACTATACAAAATCACAAACATTGCCCCGATTCCAAAGTAAGTCAACAGTTTAGAATTAAATGACTGAATTTTCAACCGAAATTATCTGAATGACATCAAAACCAAAACTTACATCTTACATATTTTATTTATTTACACTTTATTGTACACTGCAACTAACAGGGTACAATTACGTGTTGTTGTTTTATTTGATTATATTGGTGTATTAATAAATTCAAAGAAAATCCTACATGGCAGTTTTTTCTCAGGTAGCGATGTACATATAAAGGGCCTATATCCTACATAGTTAATATTTTTATAACTCGACTACTTACAACTGCATTTTGGTAAAATCGAGTTGTCTCTGTTGTTTACTTTGCCCATCTCTCAAGAAACATTTCGTCGCGGAATCTAGACTGTTTGCCAATTCTATACTTAAGGTGGTACCCTGAGCGAAAGTGGCGCCGCGGTGAATTTTATTTAATATTATAATTCTAATACACAATTTTAATAATGTTTATTGTGGAGATTTTAGGGCCCACAGTCTAGTATTTTTAGACGGTATCGTTACATACCCTAGTAGTCACTGCTAGAAGTAGATAGAAAAACTGCTAAAAGTGGTCGTTTTTGACACATTTGCTATCTACTTCTACGAATGACTACGAGGGTATGTAGTGATACCTTCTAAAAATACTAGACCATGGGCCCTAAAATCTTCACGATAAACATTATTAAAATCTTTATCTATTAATAACTTATTAAATAAAAACCTCTGAGGGCGCCACTTTCGGTCATACAACCGCCTTAAGAAAGTGCAAGCAACATTTTTATTACCAAAAGCATGCATTATCGGCACAAAATTTATCACTTAAATCGTTATGATCCTAAACAAAGAAAACGAAGTATGTGTGTACCTAAATCAAATTGTAAAAATATAAACATGCAAGTATCTACAGGAAAATGTATACTCTCTAATATGAAAATACGTGCTAAATTCCTGTAACAATAATGAAGCTCCGTTGGGCACAAACTATTTGAACTATTCATGGAGTACTATTGAATCGCCGATGTGATCGGACGTGTCGATTAATTCATGTGATTAATTAAACAATAACTTGCAAAATAATTGTGACCTAGATTTACGATACGCGGAAGAGACATTTATCTATGCCAAACGGTAATTGCTTTAAGTGAATTGTTTTGTTATTTTTACGATGTTAAGTGAACAACAATAAAAATGGATAGCAGCCCCTTTAACCGGAGCGCGGTAACGGCCCGCAGCCCGCCGCCCACGCCCTCGCGCCAACCCCCGGCGCCCGCGCCCGCTCAGCATGAAGAGGACCTTCCAGAAGTTATATCCACTCCTGATATCCAGAATTGGATGAAAAGCATTGAACAATGCCTAAATGAGGTCTGCGCTATTTCGTGCGAAGGTAAATTAAATTCAGACCAGAAATTACGTATCAACAATTTATGCCGCAAAGTTAGCCATGGAACATCTCAACTGGCCGTCCAATACCAGTCCCTTAAGCAGAAAACTATTCAGACCCATATTTCAATTCAAGCCCTTAAAGAAAAACATGACCTTTCGCAGCGTCTTCAAGACCTCAAACTAACGATTGAAGAGTCCTCAAAACCAGCCGCGGGTTCAGTTTCCTTCGCCGACGTTGTTAAAAAAAGTGCTAACAACCTGATTAAGCCCAACAACTTGAATTCTGTCGCAATATACCCTACTGACAAAACAAAGTCGAGCGAGGAGACAAAAACTCTAGTTAAGAAAATTATCAAACCGGAACAAATGAAGCTGCATGTGAGGAGTTTGCGCAAAACAAAAAATGGTGGTGTTATCATCAGCACTGACACCAAGGACGACGTTGAGAAACTGAAGCAGACGGCACAACTGATGACCTCTGGCCTCACTGTGGATGAACCACCTAAACGAAAGCCGCGAATCGTAGTTATTGGAGTGCCCGTGTGTATGCAGGAAACGGAAGTCTTCAACTGCATTTTT
This sequence comes from Agriphila geniculea, assembly GCA_943789525.1. Lineage (NCBI taxonomy): Eukaryota > Metazoa > Arthropoda > Insecta > Lepidoptera > Crambidae > Agriphila > Agriphila geniculea. Next base: position 14,205,083 of record OX038887.1, on the reverse strand, counting down.
CAGCAAAACTTATCCAATAAACTTCATGGCATGACAATCGATACCTTTTTGACCTCTATTAGATTAAGTCATAAGTCAGGAAAGAAGGACGCTGAGACCTGCAACTATGTTATAGAAGTCCCTGCAGATATACGAAAAGCCTTAATTACTAATGACAGAGTATTTGTAAATTGGTCTTCGTGCCCTGTAAGGGACTTCACTCTTGTGACGAGGTGCTACAAGTGCCAGCAGTACGGTCACGCGGCCAAGACATGCCGAGAGGAGGCCACCACCTGCGGACACTGTGGCGAAATAGGACACGCCATCAAGGACTGTGCTAAAAAAACTGAGCCTCCAAAATGTGCTACATGCTTGCACTTCAAGAAGCCCTCTAACCACAAAACAGGTGATGCTGACTGTCCGGCTAAAAGAAATGCTGAACAAAGATATATAAACTCAATAGATTATATAGGAGCCTAAAAGCCTAATTTTTCACTAATTTTATTTTTAGATAATTTTAACATATTATGTATTTTCTGTTTTTATAACAATTCATCAATAGCATTAGTTTTTGATGCGACAATAACCGATCACCAGTGTTCTACTAACCTTTATAATAATTCACCACATCTAACATGTATGCAAAATAAAATAAATAACTATAGATAAATATTTGTAATTAAACTTGAAGTATGCATCACTGCCATTGACCTAGATTAAAATTTTGATGACGCAGGGCGGGTGTAATTGTAGGTAATGTTTGTGAAACCGTATCGAGAAGAATTATTTTTGTATTACAAAAAGAATATGTAGGTTTTTCTCGCTAATGTAGATTTATATAAAAAACATTGTTTTTGTTTTAGCTCTTTTTGCGAATTTTGTTTTTTATTTTTCATTTAATTATTAATTACGTTGTATTTTATTGTTTAATAATTTTAAGTAGTTTTGTAAGTCCTTTTTTCGCCTGAAACACAGGTTAATCCTAGTTCAGGCACATTTTATTTCTTTTCCCTATATTATCTACTAGCGGCCCGCCCCGGCTTCGCACGGGTGCAATGTAGTTACTAAATGTAAAACTGTGCTAATGTGGTGTCAGTGTAGAGTTATTAGATTATACTACAGGATACATATAACCTAGGAGGACGACATATACCTATACGACGTACGCAAGGGGTGTTATAATATAATTGACGTGTGTGTGTGTCTGCCTGTCTGAGGCAACCAACCTAGCTCCCAAACTTATGGATCGATTTTAATGAGGTTTTTATGCATAGTTTAAGAGAAGCGTATAGACGGCGGGAAGCGACTTTGTTTTATACTATGTATAGCTTTTGCCCGTGGCTCCGCCCGCGTGGCAGTCGGTAATCGTTGTAAGTCTTCCCTTGGAAACCAATGATCGGGATGAAAAGAAGCCTGTGTTAAGTATTCCAGACTTAATCTATATCTGTGCCAAATTTCCCCTAAATCCGTTCACACGTTCAGACGTGATTGAGTATGATATGATTGAGTGGGTACCTAACAGAACAACACCCAAACATCAAAACTTTCACATTTATACAATTTTGTGATTATATAGGTAATAGCTGCACCCCGCGGTTTTACCCGCGCAGTCCAAACTCGCATCTTACTTCACTTCGCGTGAATTTGTTATTAGACATTTGTTTACTAAATGAGCTATTTTACTGATTGCAAAAAATTTAGGTAGCCTGCGTAGCTATCTAAAATCTTTTGTGATAAAAAAAATTCTTATCATTATCTTATTTATGATTTAAAATTCCCGTGCAGTGAAGTGAGATTCGAAGTGGGGTTCGAGTTTGGTTACAGAATCGACGCCCTGTTAACGATTTTGTATTAGTTAGGTAGGTACTTAAGGCGCTAAGAAGGGTCAAATCCCAATATTCAATTCAAATTATTGAAAGATTCCGCGCGTGAAGCTATCATGGAAAAAATATATAATGTACTTGGAATAATACACAATAGATTTAATTGAAAGCATTTGTAAAAATGTTACCACCTTTAATGTAAAAAAATATTCCGTGGACCCTGTTTCTGGTCGTATTTGCAAAATTTCTCGGAAACAGAACATTCGTTTATGTTAAAACTAACACATAAAAATCGGCGATGTTAATACCTTCAATCTTAATTGAACAGATTTTTTTTAACTAACTTGAAAGCAAAGAAATTTAATAAAAACATGTTAAAATTGAGAATTCGGTGCTAGTTCTTAACGAAACCGCCGCGTTGGAACGCGCACTGATTTGAACCCAGAGTGAGTAGAGTTACGTTCGATTTCACACCATCACGGATCGACCCGCTCGGATTGAGGCATGTTAAAGCCTTAATAAAATTTATTAGCGTTAATTTAACAAAATAAGTATAATATTATGTTACATTTAATACTTACCTTATAGTTAAAATTCTAATATCTTTGCTTAATAGTTATCTTCTTTATAAATAAAAATCGATGTATGTGTATTTGTTTCCTTTGCACTCCTAAACCATTCATCCACATCCGATTATGATGAAACTTTGGTGAATGTTTGATGAATTGTTCTGCTTACTACTGAAAAGGTTTCTGGCTAAAAAAACGTGACATTGCAACGCATGCCGGGCAAAGATTTATGCCGGGTGCAACTAATGTTGTGCATTATTATCAGGCTCTCCATCGAAAGACTTCTCTAAATACCACTTTCCTTGTCACGTTATCTGATATTTGCCAGATGTTGCCGTTTTATTTGACTAATATTTCGTAAAGTAGTGAAAATAGGGATACAATCTTATACAACATTATAGCTTGTCTTGAAAATCGGGAAAATTAGAGATTAAACGTCAGCCCGTGTAGTGACAACTGACATTTATTTTTCTTAATCATTCAAATGCACTAAGTAGTTTTGATTCCGATATCGAAGTCAACCACCCTAAAAATAGCTTTCTACCCCTTTTCAACCCTGTTAAGGGATACATTTCAAAAAAATACGAAACACGATTTCAATTAATTTTGTAAAAGAATGTCTATGCCAAATTTCAAGTCAATCGGGCCAAGGAATCGCGTTCTCCAATACAAACTTTGCCACCCTGTTTCACCCTCTTAGGGATTGAATTTCGCAAAATCCCGTCTTAGTGAGCACCTACACCCTAAAAGGGACCCCCATGCAAAATTTGAGACTCCTAGCACTTGTAGTTTCTGAGATTTCGTGATGAGTCAGTGAGTGATTTACGCTTTTATATATATAGATGTGTAGACTTGTTGTAAATAGTGATTTAAGATTATTTTAATAAAGATTTATTATTATTATTATTATTATTATTATTATTATTATGCTTCCAGCTTGTGTCATGAATGTGATTGAGAACATTTCAATGCACTCTACCACAAAATAGAGATTGTGACTCTACAGATTCAAAGATTGGAGCGAGGGTGGAAAAGATGTACGCGTTAGATACCAATGCTGGTCAGGATGGAGGGATTTCAAGATTTTAAAGTTCTACATGGTTTATCTCCCTACTTTCAACAAAATAAACTGAATATTAGTTTCTAAAAGTGGTCTGAATCATGCGTTAGAGTTAATTCATAGAATCTTCTCTGTAAGTATGTTATTAAGCAAACAAAAATAGGTTTATTATTAATATTACCACAATGCAGGGGTGAAAACGAAAAATTATTTGGTGTGATGTGAAATTTTCTCCCGTATCTCGAACTTTCTTTCGAAACCAATACGGTACGATACGAATTCGTTAAACTTTTTTCAAACGAAAAATGTGGAAGTTAGCAAAACATCTCTTCAAACTTTTTAGCTATCGATTGGTAGAGGCATGCTCACTCATTTTGTGAATTAGGATTCTGAGGGAATAAAATCATGTGTGACGATACAAAGGAAAATATTCAGCGGCATTTGGGAGCTTTGACGATCTATTTTAGATGAAAGCTTTATTATATTCAGGGTTCAGATTATGTGTAAATTCCATAAAATGTTGGTACAACGGCTAAGGGCGAGAAGGTACACGTGTGCCTACTCATTTAAAGAAAAACGCAATGTTAGTACAAACGGGATCCCTTGTTTTCGCATAATTGTTTTATACCTAATTTGATTTGGCATAACGGATTTGGCATAATCTTTTTTGTCATAATAATACTTTCGCATAATTGTTTTTTGGAATACTATTTATATTAGCATAATTATCAGCGAACACTACATGCATGGTAAATACTGTGATCTATCGGTATTTAATTAGGGGCCTATTTCATAAGAGAATGGTAATAATTTTCTATAGTTGTTATTGGGGTAGAATGGGAATGTCCGAAAAAAATGAAAATGACTGAATATTTTTTTATAGGTAGGAATAAGCTCCCTTAGTTTTAGAAAAAAGTTTCAGAATTTTCGGTTGCGTCAAAATTTTTTAATTAATTAAAGTCTCTTCGACGTCACAAATGTACGAAAGTAACAGCAGAATGGCGATTATACCTTTGCCACCACAACCACAGCAAGTATAAAAAAAAAGTTTTGACATTTTGTGTTGAAACTTTTTTTAATACCAAGTTGTGGTTATGACAGGTGGTGGCAAAGGTATAATCTCCATTCTGCTGTTACTTTCGTATATTTGTGAAGTCGAAGTGACTTTATTTTTTATTTTTATTTATACGCAACCGAAAATTCTGCAATTTTTTTTCTATTACTAAGGGAGCTTATTCCTACCTATAAAAAAATATTCAGCCAAATTAATTTCGGACATTTCCCATTATGTTTCTTATTTATTATGATACATAATTCTACCCCAATAAACGACTACTTTGGTAAATAACTGTAGTTTTACATTATTTTATGAAATAGGCGCCTGATTATATTATATACTGATGGATCACAATTCACAGTACTTACCATGCGTGTAAGGCGACGGCTACACGCATGGTAAATACTATGATCCATCGCCATTGAGTAAATTTTAACCATGGAAAGTAATTTGTATGGGATGTTCAATATTTTACTTTCCTTGGTTAAAATGTACTCTATGGCGATGGACCACAGTATTTACCTTGCGTGTAGCCGTCGCCTTTGGTTCGCCTTAAATTAAATGTGTTTTTCACAAGAATCTTATATTCATAATTTCTTGGTTTTTCATCAATATACGCCAGTTTATAGTAACAGTTAAGACGGTTTTAAGACCGAAAGTGGCGCCCTCAAGAGATTTTTATTTAATAAGCTATTAATAGAAAAATGTTTTACGTGAAGTTTTTAGGGCCCATGGTCTAGTATTTTCAGAAGATATCACTATATTCCCTCTTAGTCATTCGTAGTAGATAGCAAATGTGTCAAAAACGGCCACTTTTAGCAGTTTTGCTATCTACTTCTAGCAGTGACTACGAGGGAATGTAACGATACCGTCTAAAAATATTAGACTGTGGGCTCTAAAAATTCCGCCTTAAACATGTGTATTAGATTTATCTATATTATATAGAATTCAAAGTCCTGACTGACTGGCCCGGCACTCACTAGCGGCGGCGGCGGCGACGCGGTTGGTCGCTATATTTGGCAATTTATTTAAATAGTGTTGTTAGGCGTGAAATACACAGAAGAGATGCGGCGGAGATAAGGCGCAGATATGGCGGCGATGCCGGCGATACGTGTATTTGATTGGCCGAAAGCATCCGAAAGTCTCACATCTGCACCGTATTGCCGCCGTATCCGCGCCGCGTCGCTTCTGTGTATTTCACGCCTTAGGTTGTTAGAGTGTAGTTTTGTGATAAAATTTATACTTTTAAATAATAAAGTTTTAAAATATTAAGTCATAGAGTCACAGCACAAGAATTCTCAGAGGCCAAAACGTATTGCAAGTATTTAGGTTCATGCTATCGGATTTTTCATAAATATTCCCGTGAAGTTTTGTAAATGTTTAATACAAAAGTAAGAATGGGCAGCCTACCATATCAGTAATTTTGGATCTCGACATAATAATATAGCCGTTGGAGTGCCTTTTTTAACACCTTTTTATTAGGTTGCTTTCTCGTATGTTTGTTTGTTTGTTTATTTGTTTGTCCACAAAGTTTGCGAACGATTTTATACTAGCTTCTCGATGAGCTAGAGATTTGAAACTTTGAATATAGCTTAGAACTAGAAAGCAATGCAATATTATTGTGTCATTGAACTGATCTGATGATGAAGCTGTAAGAAGGCCACAGGAACTCTATGATGAAACCATACAACCCCATCGTGTTTCTTTGGGCTCGTGAGAATCGTCTTGACAAGTACTCTAATGGAAAATGAAATCCAGGGTCTGATGATGAAGCTGGAAGGCCATGCCATAGGAACTCAATATAGAAACTCCCTTCTTCAGTTTAAGCTTTCCTCCAACCAACATAAACAAAAGTTTTAGGTCTTTCGGCACGTAAAAAAAATAGATCTTCCGGCGTTTAAATATAAATATTTGTACATTTCGGCACTATACAATATTTATATATGGTTAAAAAGTTGAATTAGACACAAATCGTATGACACTCTTCCTTCTAAACATGCTTTCATAATTTTGTATGCACTTTTACAACTTCTTTACTTTTTCAATTCAAAAATTTAAAACGAGACATCTTTTGTCTTTTGCATATTGAAAATGTATTGGTATTATTGTTAGTTCAATAGCAAAACTGTGAAAATATGGGGCGGCCCATAACCTATTACTTACATTATTAAAACGCGAGATTACTGTTTAAACTTTTATATTTAGTATATAGATTCTACTATTTATATATTTTATAAATAGTAGAATCCATATTTCTGTATAAAGGTATCTAAAATTTAGACATTACAAAACAAAAGCTAACTGACACTACTACTCTTTTTCTATATTTGACACTCCCATAAACTACACATTCTCTACAAATCGGACACTCAGTTCGTTTCAAAGTCACAATTAACCAAAGAAAATACTGCGCGCCTTATAGCTGCCAACGGCTAACTGGCGGCGACGGTCACTGTGACCACAACGCACACATAGACTGTATAACTGCAATCTCATACCACCCTCAAAACAGTTCGAGTACGTGACGCAGCGGCGAGAGCTGTCTTTGTGTGTGTGCGATGCTCGAGCGCCCGTAGTACTAAGCCAAACTTCTGTTAGTCTCCCTATTTTGTGCTGTGACGTAGCAGCTATAGCGGCGGCTACTTAGTGAACTTCGTCACTTATTTTGGTCGTAACTTCGTCAATTTTTGTCGTAGAACAAAAATTTTTGCACTGTATGTCAAGGATTTCTAAGCTCTATAAATCTGCATTCTCAACTAAAAACGTTACGGATCCTCATTAACTTGTCATTCAAATTAGTTTATTCTAAGTAGGTAGGTTTTTAAGAAAAAGGCAAAGGATGAAACGTAATTAATTTTTTAACATACGCTTGTTGGTATATGTGTTTTGTGGCGTTGTGCGTTGGTTGTCCGTTAGCGTGCTCCGAAGAACTTTTCTCTGACCCTTAGTTTGAATAATTAAAAAAAAAATATAGTTTGAATGGCGCCATTTATCGACATAAAATTATACTAAAATTCTCAACGAATAATATATATAACAGAGGCCTATTGCATAACAAAATACAAGTTATTATTATTAGTGATTTTCCGTAGAAAATTCCTTATAATATACATAGAGTCATCATCATCATCATCATCATATCAGCCGCACGACACTCACTGTTGGGTATAGGCCTCCCCTAAGGATCTCCACGACGATCGGTCCTGCGCTGCCCGCATCCAGTGGTTTCCCGCGACCTTCACCAGATCGTCGATCCACCTTGTCGGGGGCCTACCCACACAGCGTCGTCCGGTCCGCGGTCGCCATTCCAGAACCTTTCCGCCCCAACGGCCATCAGTTCTTCTCGCTATGTGTCCTGCCCATTGCCACTTCAGCTGAGCAATCCTTCGAGCGATGTCGGTTACTTTAGTTCGCCTGCGGATCTCCTCGTTTCGGATTCGATCACGCAGGGAAATATATAGAGTCTGGTCAACGAAAGATGAACTGGAAATGGAGGCACCACTTTCCCTGTTAAATTAACGTTTAGAGGTTAAGTTATTGGAAACTGAACCTTAAAATAAGGCGCAAAAATAGTTCCATTTCCAACCGAGTTTCATCCGATCTCATCATCACCGAGTCAGTGGAATTTTTAGGGCCCACGGTCTAGTATTTTTAAACGGTATCGTTACGTTCCCTCGTAGTCACTGCTAGAAGTAGATAGTAAAACTGCTAAAAGTGGCCGTTTAGACACATTTGCTATCTACTTATACGAATGACTACGAGGGCATGAAGTGATCCCTTCTAAAAATACTAGACCATGGGCCCTAAAAACTCCACGTAAAAAATATTAAAATCTTTTTCTATTAATAACTTATTAATTAAAAACCTCTGAGGGCGCCACTTTCGGTCATACAACCGCCTTAATAGAAAAATAAAATAAAAACCCTCACGATCCCTTAAACCACGGAACTGTACCAAATGAAATTGGATTTCTCTACGTGTGAAATACCAGATCACTTATAAAAGCGTCAGAAACACAATTCCAATAGTGGAGGTTGTGCCAGCTGTTGGTCATTAGTCCACCGAATGCCAAAATTGCGTATTTGCCAATACTGGCAACATTGCCTATCGATCGAAATTCTGAGAGCCGAAGTGTTGCTGTGTTGCCTTATTGTATGGGCATGCACTCGGTTGCCGTCCTAACTTTCCGTGTAATTTTGGCAGTGCCAATTGTGTTTCTAATATTTGCGTAATTGCTTCGCGCCGCTGGCCAAACCAGCCTGACTTTTTGCTTTCATTAAAGCAGAGATAATAAAATGAGAGCTCGATTTTCGAACGATTCATATTCGTTTCAAATTGTAACTATTTAGTTCATCAATTTGAAACGAATGTGAATCGTTATATTTAGCTATCGCGGGAAAAGTTTCACCATATTTGGAGTTTAATTTTACTATCCTAACTGTTACTGTTACTTTAAAATCTGACTATATAGTAAAGCAATTTGAAGTCGTCGCCCGCCGTTGCGTTGTAGGCACATCCCAATAATATTAAAAAATATACAAGATGTCTAAAAAATTACGCTGATATGTACAATTCACACCGACCGGTGCCAGTCGGGCCGCATCGGAGCGCATTTTACAATTTGCTGAAGGAAATTTAAGCTTCCATACAGGTAGTTAAGTTCTATTATTTGTTGTTGTACGCCCGCGCCGGCTACGCGCGTCGGCTGTCAAACCGGTCGGCTCTATCTGCACGCGTCGGCAGCCGGTCGGCTCCATTCGCACGCGTCGGCATCCGGTCGGCTCCATTCGCACGCCGCGCCGCGGCAGCCGGTGGCACTGATTGCTTGCGACGCGCGTCTAGAAGAGCGTGCCGACGGATGCGCGCGTGCCGACGGATGCCCGCGCGTGCCGAAGATGCAGGCGCATGCCGACGGATGCACGCGCGTGCTGACACATACGTGCGCATTACGATGCGGCCTGACTAGCGCCATTTGATTTGAATATAATTATTGTATTGCGTCGACAACCGAGAGCAGCCGACCGGCTGGCATTTTCGGGAAGTTTCGGCTGCCGCTCAGGCGCTTGTATTTGACATGACGTGTCGACGATCGATCGAATCGAACTGCTTTATATCCTGTAGGTCCCGCGTATAGGTTAGAAATTTAATTTAAATTTCGAGGTAATTTTTATAAGAGAATAGAAATATTTTCTTTTATTATAATAACTGACGCGGTACGTTTGTTGTTTACAAAACAATTCTGGCTCTTGTAAATAGCAGATGCATTATCCCGACACGTCTGCTATTTACGAAGCAATTTCGTGTGGCTAACGCGTCAGGTATTTACTCCGATACGTCTGCTATTTACTAAGCAACTTTGTTCGGGTGAATAACGCGTCGGGTATTTACGAATATGCGACTGGCTGCCGCGGTGTGCGCGCGTAGCCATTCGTCTGCCGACGCGTCCGGGCGGATGCGAATGGAGCCGAGCGGCTACCAAGTCCAACACGTGCGCGCGGCGCCTGTCGGGTTCAAGGCTGCGTAAATTCCAACCAAATATAGAACTTAATTACCTGTATAGGAGCTTAAACTTCTTTAACCAGACTAGGGATTGCAATTGCATAATTTGCAATTGGTGGATCCAGCATCCAGCAATCCAGCTTGATCCAGCAACTTTTTTAACATGCTGAATCCAGCATACAGTGCTGGATCCAGCGGCGCGGATCCGCAAACGTATCAAATTCGAAATTAGTTACTTTACGTCTTTAATAGCAACCTTTTTTCGATCGAAGGCGATCATTTATCTTTAGTTTTAGACCATTTGATGACCTTAGACCAGAACGTATAGGCCAAAAGGGCCTTCTCAGCAGCCGCCTATACTTTATGCAGTACATAACTGCAAAGTAGGTAACTGGTAAGGCGATAAGACTATAAAATATGTTTTTAATGTCTCACTTCCACAGCTAACTCAAAAACCTAAATAAATTATCTATCTGTTCTTAAGAGTGTTGGTAATTCACACAAATGTAAGTACATATGTATCGTTAGGATGCAGTATATTTTTGAATCGCTCGACTGACCTCTAGCGCTCTTTTCTACTGATTTTCGTTCGACATTTGACTCAAATGTATAGAGATTGAGTCAAGTGTCGAACGAAAATCAGTAGAAAAGAGCCCCAGGGTCCCAGGCTGGTTTGTAGTTGTAGCAACTAGCCAGTAGCCATTTTAGGTAAAAATTGATACGTCCTTATTGCCTAAGATAATTCTATTTACCTAGTTAAAGGCATTGTCTTTGATGTTGAATTCAATTTTTCTTACTTCATAAAACATAACACCTACTGATACATTATTTTGATCTCAGATAACAAAAAACTAAGAAACCTAACCAAAATTAATAAAGTTACCATCAAATGAGTAAAGGTTTTTATTTAAGTAGTTTGTAGAGAAAAGCTTAAATGGTTAAATAAACAAAAAAAACATGAATATCATGTATTTATTTTGATTAAATATTTTGCTGGATCCGCGCTGGATCCAGCTGGATTCAGGCCAATCTTGCAAAAATCCAGCTGGATTGAAAATGCTGCTGGATTGCAATCCTTACACCAGACCAACCAAGCCATAGTTCATATCATAAACAATAACCTTCTCCCGTTAAATCTAGACCTTTACTTGCCTAGTTCAATTTGTAAACGGAAAAAACAAAATGAATAAGAGGACTGTATGTAAAGTCGATCAACACCAAACGATATATTACGAGTAACACGTCGTTCTTCCAAGCGTGATTCTAATCCAGTAGCTTCAAATTCCACAAATCTCCACATTTGAATCGAATGGTATCAACTATCTCAGAAAGGAGTATTTATTTAGTAAAGCGAGCTCTTCATGAGATTTAAATGAGCTGTCGACAACAAAGCAATGCTGTCGTGCGGATTTAGTGCGAGACAGATTCGCGTCAATTGGAATGAAATAAATGACTAAATCGCACTGTAGACTTAATTTCAATAATAAATGCTGCGTCTATGCGTAACTGGGGTGTTTTTTAGAGCTTCTGTTTTAGGCTAATGCCTTATAGAATTTAATTAGAGCTTACTGCAACTTGTCCATCAGCCATTTTTAATGTCCCCACTGGCCTTCCTTATGGGTGAATAAGGAGGACAGGCCACCATAACCCACCACGCAGGCCCAATGCGGATTGGTGGGTGTTAACGACCAATGCCGCCGGGACCAACGGCTTAACATGTCTTCCGAAGCACGGAGGAGGAGGATAATAAACTTTTGGTCACCCATCCCATGACCGACCCTTGCGAAAGTTGCTTAACCTCCGCAATTGCTGGACCAGGCGCTAAACCACTGCGCCACCGAGCTTCTACTGCAACTTGTTTAGATGTAATTGGTAGCAATAACATAATTACGTCTTATTGTCTAAATAATCAGTTCATAGAGAAAAGTTTATTTTAATCTAATGAAAAAATAATGACAAGACAATACAAGGCATTGTGCGTTAATCTATCATCCAAATATAGCTAACCCTAGTTGAACACATCAATGAAAGTAAAACATACATTTTTGTCCATTATTTGCATTATGCCATGCCTAGCCATTCAAATACCAATAAACTTAGATCAATTGAATAGGAGTGAAATTGTTTGAAAACTAGTTTTCACTTTCATTTTCAAATGTTAATTAAGTACCTAGTCTTAATTAACATTTTGTAAGTAGTTAGGTACTTATTTTGGAATCAAAATGAAAACTGGTTTTCAAACAATTTTACTCCCATTCAATGGATCAAAGTTTATTAGTATTTGAATGGCTCGAAAATAAATGATCAAGTTTTAAGAATACAATGTAAAAGTCTGTTCCTGATTCTAGCCGGCATATAATGGGTTGGACGTTTTATTTGAAAGGGAAGTACTTTCTGTCGATAGTGATAGAATCGAAAATGGGTTAACAATACAGTGCAGTGTTGTGCAATCGATTGAATTCTATCCCACAGCCTGTTAGGGGTTGCGTCGCTCGGTCCACAAATTGTAAGCGATTTAACACAAACACCGTCAATAATTTACGCTTGTTAGGTAGAAAGTGGTACGAAACATTGTTTGCAGTAATTTACTTATTTATTTTACCTATTTATACACTGTTAATTTTTAAGTATATCTAAAAATTAAATGGGGATTTCAGACTACGTGAATGAACAAATTTTACTATGGGGCCAACCACGGAATCGCGAAAAAAAATTAGCTGTTCCATAGAAAAGTACAACATCTACTCGACTATAATGTATGGAACAGCTGATATTTTTTTCGCGATTCCGTGGTTGGCCTCATAGTAAAAGTTGTTCATTCACGTGGTCTGAAATCCCTTTTTCATTTTAAGATATACTTAAAAATTAACCGTGTATAATTATTTATCCGCCTCCGGTCGAGTTGTTCGCCCACCCGTATGAGACGCAGGGTCCCGGGATTCCCGGGTTTGATTCTCAGGAGTTGATTCAAGTCCACCTGGCTAATTACCACCATCTTACCTGAGTCTGACGCCATAACAACAATTTAACATTGTCGTGTTCTGGCAGTTAGAGGAAAGATATCCAGTTCCTCAGTGGTTGAAGATTCCGGGTGAAGTGCGCATCATCCTTAAGAACACTTACATAACATCATATGGAATGAAGGCCAAGCACTGACACGTTGAATAGAAAACCGTCATAGGCTGGACTGACACTGTATTCGACTGTCAAATCACTAAGTATACCTTTCATTGCCATTTCTTCCGATATATTTCTTTAAGTACCTATCTAAATCTATGATCATTCTTGGTAAGTTTATTGAGTTAAAAGCATCACGTTAAATAAAATCTATACCCGTTACGCCGATAGTCACGTAGGTACCTAGACTTAAAAATTAATTATTTTTTCTCAATGTAATTATTCCACAATAAAGCCAGATCTAGAGAACAGTGCAAAGATTTAAATAATGGGATTAGTTATTCCATTCTTCTCGTTTTATTCCAACGATTTTCATAATTAACAAGATGTGGAATGACGTGACAAGGGTCATCCACCCCTCGTCACGGCTGACTGGGCCCAGGGTGTAGGTAATTCCTTGTTTTGAGGTTCCATCACAGTATTATCTGCGCATTTTTTTCGCTATAATATGAAAATGTCAATCATTTTACGCCACTCAGAATTTGTGAGTGAACTCTGAAAGTACCTATTTATTGTATTTATTTATATTTATTTATGTACTTAACGTAGTGAATTTTCCAATTGATTCTCTTTTGTTTAAAGTATTTCCCTTTTTTCACAGATAACATAACATACATAAACATGTTTTACGTTTTTATCTGTCACAAAATCAAAATCAATAAATATTAATATTAAGTAACATCGATTTTTTACATAAAAATAATTATACTTTTAAGTTGCTACACTTGTGCCAAGAGACCTCGCTCTTCCTTATATAATATATATATCATACAAGAATAAATAAATACTTGTTAACATTTTTAACAAAAGAAACCCCCATTTTATATTAATTATTTATTTCTGAATAGCTTAGGTTTATTAGAACACTAGCGGCCGCCCGCGACTTCGTTTACGTGGAAAGTTTTTTTGCTTTCCCTCGGGAGCAATACTTTTTTCCTGGATGAAAGGTACCCTATCTATGTCCTTCTCTGTACCCCTGACAACGTGCATGCAAAACTTCATGATGATCGGTTCAGTAGTTAAGACGTGAAGGCGTAACAAACAAACAAACAAATGGACTTTCGCATTTATAATATTATTAAGGATTCTCTTTGTGTTAGCAGATAAAGGTTACCCCAGGTATTAACTTATTTTACACTGGAAACTAAACGAGTAGCGCGCCTACATAAGTTGGCTGGACATGTTGCTTGAAACTAGAAATCGTGGTGCAAAAGTCTCCTTTAAAGGGCGTGGTGCAAAAATCGCCCTCAAGGAAGACCACAAATGCGCTGGAAGCATGAGGTGAACAAAGTTGCTGGTCCGATATTAAAAGTGCGATACTAAAAAGCTGCAGTGAATGGAAAACGTTGAACTAGACTGTAGAGGCGGATTCCCCGAAATTATTTTTCCATACACCAAAAAGGTTGAAAAAGGCTGAAGATAAAAGAAGAAGAACACTGGAAAAAATAAAATTGGGTCCAGTTAAGATTTGAATTTGTCATTTCTACCCCCCTACTCAAATGGCCAACATTCTATTCGTTTGAACGCTACGCTTACTATTAAAACTTTAAACTAAGCAGTAAACTATAAAATTACGTGCCGTAAACTTGACAATTTCATACAATACATCGAAGTCTGTTATTTACATAAGTTTGTGACATGTGATTTAATCATCCTATTGCTCATATTTAAGCTTTAAAAGTAAGCGTAGCGTTCAAACGAATAGAAAGTTAGCCATTTGAGTAGGGGGGCTGTTATAATCATAATTTTACACTCTGCATATATTAAAGTTTTTTTCGATCATACTAATAAACGAAGTACCTATACAGTTTATTCCTATTATTATACTAAATCTTTGTTTAGCAATATAACTAATCCTGAAATAAAACATTTTTTAACGGATACTAGCTCGGTTTTATTGAAAGTACTTTGGTAATTAGTTGGTATTTGGTTTGGTTTTTGGTTTTCCCGACGTTCCTGAACGTCTTAAAAAAATCATCGCTTGAGGGTAGGCTCACGAGCAGCTTCAGTCCCCCGTGACCACGGCAGCTACAAAGGTGCCGAAACGTCGGGAAAACCAAAAATCAAACCAAATACCAACTAATTACCAAAGTACTTTCAATAAAACCGCGCTAGTATCCGTTAAAAATTGTTTTATTTCATGTCTAGTGAGCGCGTAAGCTTGAGAAGCGAATATACTAATCCTTCTTAAAATGCGTCTACTTTAAAACATATTTTTAATCTTGTTTTGATCTTGCAGTCTTTATTACAGATGTGTACAAATAGGTAGATGGTTATTAACCCCTCAAGCGCCAGAGGTATACTTCATTTTACAACTCGTTTAGTAGACCTTACATTCAGCAGGGTTAAACTTAAGTTTTAAAACTACATTGTGCAAGGGCATTCAGCCTGCGTATCGAACGCGCAATTGCAGTCGTTTTGAATAAAGCCGGATTTACATTCGTCTGACATGTCGTGTTGTGATGCGTCAGAACGCTTCATAGCGTTCAATGTATGAAGGAATCATTTCCTTATCACATTTAGTACGCTTTGTGGTTTCATACATTTAGTATGGAGAGATTTATATTAGCGCAACGTGTTGTGTTATTGTGATGGCTTGTGTTGTGTCGCATAAAGGTCATGGCACATATAACGGCACCGCAACAGCACCGCTCCAACCCAGCAATTAATTTGTCATTCAAATTAGAGCTTTAAATCATGTGTCGTAAAATATATTTTGTAATGTCAATAAGAAAAAGCCAACGGCGAGCCAACGGCGGGTGGTCGGCGCGCTTACCGCTACCATACGACTCGACTCGCCACCGGCTCGCCGCAAGCGAGCGGACCGCGCGCCGACCGCGTGCGTACCGCGTGCCGACCGCGTGCTAACAGCGCGCTGTGACTCCGAGTCGCCAGCGAAACAACATATGCAAAATAGCTTACACCTCGCGGACGGCGCGCGGTTCGCGCGCTTACGGCGCGCCGACCGCGTGCTTACGGCGCGCTGGCGGCTAGCCGTAGCCTAAATTCGAGGTGACGCCGTGCTGTTGCTGTGCAGTTGCGGTGCCGTTATAGTGTGCTGTGACCTTTAGAAGCGATTCCGATCGCGTCACTGTGTCTCGACACTGTGACGCCTCGGCGAGCGAGGTGAAGCAGTGGCTGCGTCAGAGAAGTATTCAATGCACCCGCTTGTGTCGTGTTGTGACGCGACAGAAGTGCGCGTATTTTTCATATTAATATAATAATTAATGAAACTTAATTTGAAAGTATGGACGACCTGCCCGAAATAATACGACAATATAAAGTGAGATATGATACAAAATGCAAAGAAAACAGAGATCATAGTCTATTTGTTAGAAGGTTTCCCAGCACCAAAAACAGAATATCTTTGAAAATTATGATTTATGGAAAAACTCTGCGAATGTGTAAAATCTCTGAAGGCTAGGAAAGTACGTTTAATAATATCGTCAGAAGGCATCAGCGTGTCCATTCTCTAAAATTAAATATCCCTATGATGCGGCACCGCTGTCACATACACGCTAGCGCTCGGCTCGGACGACTCGGACTAGAAAAATGACGTTTCCGCAGCGTCGAGCGCATCTCGACACCGCCGAAACGTAATTTTTGTATAGAAAAATAGTTCCGATCATTGGTTTGTCAGATGTTTTTAGAGAATTGAGGGGCAGTTCGCGACATATAGATGTGAACCGCTACCGATCTCGTCAGAGCTCATCACAACACGACATGTACTCAAATATATGTATAAATCCGACTTTAGAAAGACGCAATGCAGAGATATTAATCTAGTCTTTACAAAACTTTCTGTAAACAAATTCTAGCCCTCTCGTAAACAGTTTATTGGTTGGGTTTCTCACTTTTATTCAAATACAAAATGACGTTGAAATGACTGAAACAAAGCTATAGCTTAGTTAACAAATGCAAAAAGTATTGAATTATAAATGATCGTTTCCTATTTTTTTTTTATTTTGTTATATTTAGGTAGGTACCTATGTAAAAATAATACTTACCTACTTTTTTAGAAGAAATGAAAACTTACGCTCCGTGTGAACGTACCGATCCTATTTTAATCGATAAGTTTACTTTTAATATACTTAAGTAAAATTATGGCACTTCACAAATGCGTCATTTAATTTCAAAACTTGATGGATTCGTCTTCTACGTATAGACGTAAATATCACATAAAATGATTAATCGAATATTCATCAAACTAGTTTGGAATCACGTTTATTGGCAAAATTAAGTTAAGTCTCTTTTCATTCGCAGTGTATATGATTTCTGAACTATGAGACTAAACTTCTGCTTTTAAAGCAAATATTGAAATACTTTTGGTAATTTTATTACTAGGAGAGATTTACTCGGTTATTAAAAAAAATCGTAAAAACTGTTTTATATTATAAAATAAACAAATCCAGTAAAATTTGTAAGTTTCTAATTAATTTTACAGATAAGAAGAATTAGTAGGTAACGGATCATATTAAATCTTACAATGAAATAAAATAAGCACGGATTTACGCTTACAGCAAACAGAGAGTGACGGATGAAGTAAGCCTAAGGCCACCGTGTTGTGATACTGGTTAGTTACAATGTTTAATCTAAATTCTATGATTCTATGTCATCGTAGACAGCTGTTCATACCTGTACTTTGTTTACATGGTTACCAAAATTTTCACTAGTAAATACTGATGTTACCTGCTCAATTCTTGTTTAATTCCTTTTACAACACACCGCGACATAAAACATCCTAAGACAACAATCCCAAGCTTTCCCCACTATAAAACCCAAGACTTGTCAGAAAACCAGCTGGGCGTCAGCCAATGGCATAAACGCTTCCAACGCAAGTAAGTCAACACAAAACCCGAATCTCAGCAAAGTTAATGGACGAGTTAACCTAATAGCCAAAAGCACTCAATGCTTACAAAGTCACGTCGACCGCTTTATGAGGCCACTAACTGCTAATTTCCTACATTGAAGAAAATCGCTCCAAAGAAAATATTGTTGCTAAGTATTTCTAGCGTAGTTTTGGTATTCTTATTGTACTGTGGGCAGCACTGTGGGTATACTGAGCCTGCTTTACTAAACTCCTTGCTCGTACCAATTTTACATTGCGACGCCGAGCAAGCTAATAAAGGGCGGTTTGTGTTTCCACAAACAGAGACATTTTAAACGCGACAAACTAAAAGCTATCTTGCAGATTCGTAAACATGTTTTTACAACTCATTTGGATTAGAGAATAATGCATTTTTTATTACTAAAGTTAAAGATAATATCAAATAATTATGTTGTCCATTAAAATAAACTTTAAGCCTCAGATCTTAGAATATCTTAGATCTTAGAACCACCGTTTCTTCTTTTATATAATGTGTAAATATATTGCCTTTTACCTAAGCCGCGTTCGACGGATCGTGGCGCGTAAAATTGAGAAAGCAACAACAACAAAGCTGTTTGGGTAAATCTGGAAAAATCCTTACGTTCTCTGAACCGACGCTCTGTTGGAGCTAAGCTTATAGCCTTGGACATAATGTCTACATACAAAAATTATACTATAGCTGTATTATATAGCTGTAGCTGTAGTAGCTGTATTATACTATACTATAAAAGAAATCTGAAATACTGTTAGAACAACTTGTAGGTTTTAAAAAGTGTTGTACCTTTGTCTTGCAGTTTCCACAATTTTATTTTATATTTACATCATAAAAGAAAATGCCTGTGTCGTTTGTGTCGTTATTATAATAAATCTAAATTTAATTTTCTTAAGCGGTATATGTATAGGGAATATAATAAGCTACTTGCTTTGCAAAAAGTTGATCCTGTTAGCTTGCGAATTTATACTATTTCGGTAGGTTTTTATGAATGTTCTAGGTCACTGCTCTCGGTTCAAAGTATTTTTAAGTACTTTCAATGATATGGCTAAGATAATTTTGAATGGGTACACTCTTGAGATAAATATTATTCTTGTGCCATCTGTGGTGGATCTATTGTACAGTATTTTTTGCCTTAATACAGCAAATATGCAAACTACACAAACATGCTCTCCACGGCCATATGTAAAGAGTATTTGTACAGTTTATCCAAACTGTACAAATATACGAGTATTTTGACTTACATGACAGACATGTGAAGTGCCACCATGAAACAAAATAGCTTTTATCAAGTTACCATACCACCCGCGCCGCCACCTGCCGCCAGCGCCTTTCGAAAACAAGTGAAATGCGGGTCACAATTCGTATTTCGTACTTAGCTTAGAGCATCGCGGCTTCGTTCCGAAGGGTGCAGCCTTAGCGATTATTACTCTATTCAAATTATTCTGGCATTTTTGCGGAAGGGGGGGGCACACAAGTGCAGTTCCGCATACTCACATACAAAAACAACACTGTAATGATAACACTAACACTTAAAAAATAAAACAAAACAGCAAACTTGTACTTCGGCAGAGGGGAAAGCTTCGTATGGCTACTCCCTTCCGTAGGAAGCCGGCGCGTTGCTCTAAGGTACTGAGTAACGTTATTTTCTGATCTTTGTTCCGATTCAAGCTTTTATCCCAGTCCGTGGCGTGGAAAATTGAAGTAGCATCAAGAGGCCGCCTCCGTCCCAGAAATCTGTAAAATCCTTCCGGAGTCGCGATTCAGGATATTTTGAAACTCTTGTCTTGGTACCTGTTTCGTGGAATTTAATATTGGCTTTTGAACTGAAGTAATCTTTTGAAGTAGTTAAGTATAATTTTTCTAGCAACTAGTCACGAGTTATGAGACTCTGTAAAATTCAGCGAAATTTTTTCTACGAATCTCGTAGTCTTCTACGCAGATAAATGCTTTGTTTTCCGACCTAAAGTTTTTAGTGAATTGATAATTTCATCTACAGTTCATGATTTTAAAATAAACGAAATAACATCAAAAAAGTGTCACATAAGAGATAGATTACGTTTTTTTACTCATGTGGCAATAGCAAGTTGGGACAAACCGTCACTTCATCGCCATCTGTGTAAGTAAAGTTCGCTAATCTCTCCATACACCTGAAACTTGAAACGCGTTTGGCAGTTTTATGGCTCGTAATATTAAGGATACGTTTAATAAATTTCACCGTCTCGTTCAACCACCCACATAAATTAAAATGTAACGACATGAATGCTAATGTTGTTTTCAGACTTTATGCCTTTTGAGGAGCAAATTCATATTAAATGCTATCCACGGCGCCTTCGCTTTGATACTCGTGTTACTTCCACTCGTAGATATTTAATTCGACGCGCTTATTACTTCGTCCGAATGTTTTTAACATTGAAAATGTTTTTTCGATCGCTCCGGTAGGGCCCCATTTTCGCTGAAAGTGTATTTGCCCCGTGGTATATAGTGGTTTAGGGCGATGAAGACGTATGAGGGCTCAAAAGACGCAGAATTTGAATGGCTTTCAGATGGTGAAAAATTTTTTTGTAAAAGTCTAAAACTTTTTTCGAAAATTGAAGAAAACCTAAAAATAACCTTGATTTATTAACACCTTCCCTCGGAATATCTTTTCGTGAATGAGGTCGAAAATCGAAAAACTGAGAATGTGGCCTAGAGATATTAAGACGGGAAACATTTCATGTTACTTACTTTTTTTTGTGGGAGTGATAAGGGGGGCGGTATGGAGTCCCTTAGCGGCGCGTAAAGAGTCACCATGCGGTATTACTCGGGCGTCATAGCCCTGTGAAACTTCGCAGCTTTGAGATACGAAGATCTATTAGGATTTAATAGACGCGGAAAATTAAGGGCTTTAGAATAGTATAAACAAATTTTGTAAATGTCGATTATATCTTTTAAAAATAAAAATAAAAATAAACAAATCCATGTTTTATACGAAGATCTATTAGGACCTAATAGACGCGGAAAATTAAGGGCTTTAAAAAAATTGGAAAAGTCGATTATTTCTTTTAAAAATAAAAAAAATCCAAAAAATCTAAGTATTATACGAAGATCTATTAGGACTTAATAGGCGCGGAAAGTTAAGGGCTTTAGGATAGTATAAACAAATTTTGGAAAAGTCGATACTTTTTTTGAAAATAAATAAAATCAAAAAAATCTATGTTTTATAATAACATATTTTTTAACGACGGAAACAATTATTCTAAGAAGTACATAGCTAGCACACATCAAATTTGGAGAATTGCTAGGTAGGTAACACAAGGAACAATGAGCAATTCTCTATTATAGAGGCCCGGTGTAGGGCGACGTGAAGGTATCACGATAGGAGGCGGCGGGAGGTGTCTTAGCGGCGGTGCGCGGGTCAGTCTGGTATCGCGCACTTTTTAATTTTGAATAAAAGATCGCTTAAAGTCTTCTTCTTCTTATTTTTGTTTTGGCAATCTACTTTCTTCTTGGAAGTAATTTTTGCCAGTGTCAAGTGTTGAATAGTTCAGTGGTAGATTGTTTCAGTTTACATTAGAATGTGGGTGCATCGCATTCCAATGCTGCTTGGAGCATTTGGCACCAAGTATATCAAGACAGTTTACTCCGGTAAGTTCTGCCGAGGTAGCCACCACTACACTAAAAGTCTCGGCTTCACACAACCAAGATCGCGCCTATTTCAATTATCCCACATATTGTTCAGTTGCTTAGACACTTGTACCACAAAACTGCACCAATTTTAAGACTCAATATCCACTATGAATCAATTTGCGAATAATTAAAATAGTCACCAAACCGAACCCGACAAAAGGGCGCCAAAAAAACTCCTCGCTTAAAGTCATTAATAAACTAAAATTTCGTGCCTATCAGTCGCAGTAATTGCGTCTCAGGTTTGGTTTGACGTAGTTGAAGCCCGTGGCGAAGCCGAGGGCTTCAAAACAAATCTTAGATTTTTTATATTTTTTAGGTAGTAATACTACTACCTTTCAATATAATAAATAGTAGGTAATGTTTATAACAATGAAATATTTTTGTATGAATTTCATACACACGAATAGCAGAAAAGTAGATCCAATATTGTTCATGGCTTTGCTGTGATTTCAAAGTATTGTAAGTACTAATTCAAAGGATTTTTTTTTTAATTCAATAATCTATAATAGGTAGATTCATTTTCATTCAAGTCGTATAGAGCACGAGATCGGTGAATTTTTTATGTTCGGCTGGACCGATTTGAAAAATTCTTTTTTTGTTTGAAAGTATACAGTGCCTTTGGTCTTCAACTAGCGATAATTTAAAGGTGTGAAATACACCTAATTTTATCGACAAAAACACCCACATGTTGGGTTTATCCCCACTCCTGTTGGAATGGCCGCCATTTTAAATTTGACTTTTTATTTTAGATGATCCTGCGGAACAATATTTATTTCTCCAGATTTAGAAGTCCTACTATTATAACAAAAACACGGTTCAAAAGTTAATAATAACCTATCAATTTAGAAAAAAAGTATGTGAGATATTAAAACTTACATACGTCATAAAAAACACTGAAATAAATTTTTATACGAAATTTGTGTGCTTTTTTGAGTTTTTATTACATTTCTCAAAAACTAGGTCATTAATGTCCATTTTTTTGCAGTATTCAAAAACACAAAAATATTATCTACAAATTGACTTCAAAATTTATTGCTCTATGTTGCATATTTTGAGAGTTATTTTTGTTTGAATTATGACCCTTACTTAACCAAAAAATTATTATTTTCGAAAATGGAGATAGTTACAAGCATTTTGAACATATTTTAAATAAGGCTGATAATTTTATCTGTATAAAAATTTCATCAAATGATAAAATTTAGTTTTTTGGAGTTTTGATTTTTTTCATTTTCGAAAATAACCATTTAATGCTTGTAAAGGTCATATTCAACCAACAATAGCTCTCGAAATATGCAACATAGAGCAATAAATCTTGAAGTGTAGACTTATATATTATTCTAAGATTTCAAATTCCTTAAGAAGATTTCTTTACTATGTAGTTGAATTAATTTCAATTACAGTATTATTATTTGACTCAAGAAGTAGGCCCAGTGGTTGTTAACACTCGAACAGGCGACCTCCGCTTCGTGGTATAGTCAAATTTAAGGTCTCACGTTCGATCTCTGACTAGGTAGAAAAAATATTACTACTACCACTTTTTACATTGGGTCTGATTTAGGTGTTTAAGATACCTACCGCCGTTGTTCCCGATTTCTAGAACACAAGTGTTTTACATACTCATTTTGAGATAATAGCAATCTTGATGATGTTTCTTAAAAAATTTCAAATTTTAAACATCGACTTAATTTCTTAAAACCAATGTTGAACGAATGGTGGACACAATATACTTAAACGTTTTTATAGTTTATTGCGTTGGTATGTCACTTTAGTGACAAAATAATTTACTGAACACATGTGTAAAACATTTAAATGATAATAAAGGGATTGTTTATATTTTATCGTCATGAATAAACGGAACGTTTATGTGATGCCCGTGCATTTATAATGCGAACTCTTTGGCAATTTCGAAATACTTTTGATCGAGCCAGCGCGATATACGCTGTCCGGCTGTCCCTTTGTTCTCATCTACAGGTCGTATTCCTCAACCGATTCTCATGAAATTTTGTGAGCAGGCTCTGCATTTTTATATAATTTTTGAAGACTTAGTTTTTCAAAATTTTTCAAAATAGCGAAGATATGGAGAAAATCTTATTTCAGTCATTTCTAAAAATGTACAAAAATGTCACGAACGCGTGACATTTTTGTGAAAGTCAGTTTTTTATTACGTGAAAGTTTGGATGTTTGTTACTCAATCACGCAAAAACAACTGGATGGATTTGGATGAAATTTAGCACACAGATAGTTTATAGCCTGGTTTAAAACATAAGATACTTTTATCCCAGTCAAAGACTAGGGTTTAAGATTTAATTAAGGTTAGGTTTAGGGATTTACCGAATGTCCACGCATACGAAGTTGCGGGCGGAAGCTAGTTAGACAAATTTGAAATAATTAAAGGCGACTGTTAATGGTATACTTAAATACTTTTCTTTCTTATCGAATGAGGATTAGTGGCCACCTCTGGTGTTAGAGTTTATCAAGCCGCCTGTAAGGCCTCTAACTTGGCTTAACCACTGTTATCAGATGACAACAGCCGGGACCGACGGTTTAACGTGCCCTCCGAAGCACGGAAGCGCTCAGTTGTAATGCCACTTAACGGTCACCCATCCGACACCTGGCCGGACCGAGCGTTGCTTATCAAACGTGATCGAGTACGATCAGTCTGTCAAGTTCCGCCATGAGCGCTTCACTTAAATACTAAACCTAGCAGAGGTTTATTTTTTGGGCGTCAAAATAACTAAACGGGCGACAAACTGTGGATTACAAAAAATACGTAAAACGGGCAACTAAATGTGGGAGATAAATAATTTAAGTTAGCAGTGAAAATTCTTAATCAGTGACAAAAATACTGAGTGGGCAACTATTATACCCAGTAGGTAACTATTTACAGGGTTATTTGTAAAACACCAACAACCTCGCAGGAGTAGATTACTATCACCATAAAACAATAACATTTTGTTCCACGACTTTTCCGAAAACAGACAAAAAAATCTCTCCATACAAATGTCCGAACAGCTGATCGAGTTTTGTATGAAAAGTCGTTTTTATTTGTCTGTTTTTGGAAAAAATCGTAGAAAAAATGTTGTTGTATATAATGATACACACCTACTCCTGCGAGGTTGTTGGTGTTTTACAAATAACCCTGTATGACTAATACAAGCTGCCCAACATTGTATTTTTGTCATCTCAATTAGGATAATAGTCCTTTTTTAAATAAAATATATGCCCGATTTGAAATGTTTTGTGTGCCCTAAGATTGTCCCCCAAATAGTAATTTGGTCGCCTCTTCTGAATAACTAGTTCCTCAATTTGTATTTTAAAGTCACCCATATTCAACATTTGTAGTTGCCGTCAGTCCGTCGGCGTCGCCCACTTAGTATTTTTGTACGCTATATTCAGTATTTTTGATAACCAAAATGGGAATTTATTATAACCCGATCAAATACTACCCAATCAAAAACATCATTTAACGGGTTATTATGAAATACCCTGTATAAGTTATACAACTTTATAGGTTTTTTTTATTCACTCTCCTAGTTTTAAGCATGTGTTCTGTCTATGAAACTGAATAACTTTTTTTAAGAAACATAGGGTCAAAAATGTAAAAAAAGACTTTTTATACAAATCAAAGAGACGTGATCAGTTTAGTTAGGCATGACCAAAATTTTGTGGCGTATTTCGACACATGTTTCATGAAGAAAGTTGTCCAGTTTCGTGGATTGAACGGGAGAGTGAATAAAAATTAAAAGTTATTTTATTAATTTATTGCGCCTCCAGAATCTCAGCGTGAGTACATCTGCCGATAAATCGCATTAAATTTTAAAACTCCGTGATAAAAATACTTTATATGAGAAGAGTTTCATAGCTTCGGTGTTGCGCGCGTCGGATGGATACACTTGAGCTATTTAAGGCGCGAACTGATGCGCAAATAAGTGGCAAAGTTTCATAGACCTTGGCGCACCGCCTCGCTCCCGGGACTCGTTAAAAGAAAGAACGTCTCATGAGTTATAATAAATGTAAATTTTAGAATGAAAGCAAATGTACTACTTTCCCAAACCTGTACATACTAAAACCCTATTTCCGACCTATAACGAACTCGAACATTTTCTTACCGTAATACCACCTAAATTAGCAGTTACACAAATTCTAACCAATCACGGCTATCACAAAAAATATCTACATCGATTCTGTATCACCAATAATTCGGAATGCCCCTGTGACTCTACATCAGAACAAACATTAGAACCCCTTATTAACTGCACATAGAAACTCCTAGCATCTAACAACATCCAAGACCCCTTTAATCTTAACCAAATAATTACTCAAAATCCCTCTGCTGAAGCTTTCACAAACTAAAAATTTTTAACAATGAACACTTGAAATTCGAACAAATAAAGTCATTTAAACCCTAAATTGATAATTAACGCATTATATTCAAAGTGTACACCTTAGCACGCAGCATATAATGAAGAAAAGAATATCTTCTCTGATAAATAAAAGAAATAAAATAAAAAAAACATATAAGGAGCTATTTTTTTTAGTCCAAATCCATATTTGTTGCATTGTATTGCAGGAGAGGACAACATCTCACCGTAAAACTTCGAGTCGCCAAACGAGCAACGGAGGAGCAATACTTTGGAATCACTTTGCTAGATCACAAGCGTAATATATTAATATTAATAATATAATAATAAATTTATTTCATAAAAAATTACAAAAAACTTACAAATTAGGGACACTAAAAATATACATTATTATTATTATATTAAAGATGAGGAAGTAATGAATGGATTTGGCGCAACACGAAGGTTATCGACGTTGTGGATACCATCCAACGCCGTAAATGGAGATGGGCAGGACACATTGGTCGCGTGAGCACTGAGAGATGGACCAGGAAGGTACTAGAGTGGAAGCCAAGACAAACTACGCGAGGCAGAGGTCGTCCACCTGAAAGGAGGGTCAATGACCTAAGGAGTCATGCTGGTAACAATTGGCTCCAGGTGGCGCAAAGATCGTGGAAAGCTTTGGAGGAGGCCTAAGTCCGAAGACGGATAGGCTGATATAGATAGATAGAACTCTGTTGCCTTTTCATGAATTTCTGAATAACTGCACCAATTTTGATAAATTTTAATCTAAGTATAGAGATTTCAACATTATGCTAACTTATTTCGCTGAAATTAAAATAAATGAAATAGGGGATGAAAGTTTGTATGGGCATCTGGAACAAAGACCACGTGGACGAGGTAGCAAGATTATAACTTCGTTACATAAAGGTTGTTGTTTTCAAACGATGTATGAAAATAACAAACAAGTAGTACAGTAGTACCTAATCTGAACGTGATTTATGTAAGGAAAGGTAAGTACCTTCGTCACCACAAATAACAAACTAAGTTGTACGATGTATAAGCCTGATCCAATAATGGGCATTCTATAGAAAATTATACAAACAGTCGTGAATTATTTTTCCATCTTTGGCACAAATACTCTTGTTATAAATCTTGGCCCAATTTTATAGAATTTTTAGATTTATTTAGTGGCAATTAAGAACACTAGTGCCATTTGACTCTTTCAGTAGTAAGATAGTACCTAATATCTTTATTAAGTATTTAATACAGAAATTAATCAACAGGTGAAAATTTTTAGGGGAGTATGACAGGCACGTATCCAGAGGGGGGGATAGTTGAGATTTATCCTCCCCCCCTGTCAAAAAAGTCTGGATACGTGCCTGTATTATGACTTAAAATTTATTAAGTCAAGAAACAAAATTCTAGGTAATGCGCAGTTTGGGCCGTTCAGCAAATTGGTTAATAAATTAAAAGCGGCATTCTCGTGGCGTCGCCGACAGATGGCGCCTGAAATACGACAGGTATTTAAAGTGTTGCAACATCGTCCACGGTCTACGTTTTAATTTTATGCTTTACGAGCAATTTTTATATCAATTTTCTCTGTTACTCGCCATTTTGCAGCCGTTGACTGTACCGAGATGATGATACGGCAGTTTGCGATGTTGTTCAGGCAAATTTCGCCTGTATAGCTTGCTAATATTTATTTTTTATGAATTTTAGGTTAGATTTTAAGCAAAGAACAGTTAAAATCAGAAAAAACTTTAAACACTTTATCTACACCCATGCTTTAAATCCTCTGTAAAGGGTTCTGAAACAGTTTACTGCTATCATTACAACATCCCGAGCGAGAGCTGGTCCTGCAGCGCCGCGTGCCCACGCGCGAGCGTTGCATTATGAAATTCAGTACAACATTATAATTCCAAGAGTATTAACGGATAACATAATGACGAGGAGGGGGAGGAAAGTCAAAGTCAAAAACAAAGTCAAAGTCAAAACCTTTATAGAGGATACATAGGAATCATGGGTGTAGATAAATATCATGGGTGTTTTAATCAATATGTATTAAAATATTGTTTGTTTCCCAAATAAAAATAATAATAAAAAAAAGGATGTAGATAAAGTCTTGAATGCAACTGTACATAATTAGGTATTTTATCTAGACCCATGCTTTAAATCCTCTGTAAGGGGTTCTGAAACAGTTAGCTTACTGCCATCATTACAATATCCCGAGCGAGAGCTGGTCCTGCAGCGCCGCGCGCCCTCGCGCGAGCAACACATTATGAAATTCAGTACAACATTATAACACTCTTGCGGAAGACATAATGACGAGGAGGGAGAGGAAAGTCAAAGACAAAGTCAAAGTCAAAACCTTTTAGAGGATACATATCATGGGTTTAGATAAATATCATGGGTGTTTTTAATCCATATGTATTAAAATATTGTTTGTTTCCCTAATAAAAATAAGAAAAAATAAAAAAATCGGTGTAGATAAAGTCTTGTATGTAACTGTACATAATTAGGTATTAAAACACTCATGTGATACTATTATCACACTCGGCTTCGCCTCGAGAGATAAACCCACATTCGTGTTTTAATACCCCTCGTTATAGTCCATCAGCCATTTTTGATGTCCCCACTGCTGAGGCACAGGCCTTCCTTATGGGTGGATAAAGAGGCCGGGCCATAACCCACCACGCGGGCCCAATGCGGATTGGTGAGTATTAACGACTGCAAATGCAGCCGGGACCAACGGCTTAACGTGCCTTCCGAAGCACGGAGGAGTTTGCGATACTAAATTTTTGGTCACCCATCCCATGACCGACCCTTGCGAACGTTGCTTAACTTACGCAATCGCTGGGCCGGGCGCTAAACCACTGCGCCACCGAGCTCCTCAGTTATAGTACAGTTGCATAATTAACTAATACAGGGTGGATTTTTAAAACGGTACATTAAGGGCAGGTACCTTAACCGTTATAGTTACAGGAAAACGTTCCTAGGAGACCATCCATAACTTTTTAAGATATTCTGAACTGCATTCACAGATTTTGGGAAAAAATTACCGTTAGCAAAAAAAAATGCTAAAATACCAAAAAAATTTTTTTATGCCAATTGATCCTATTTCGTGTGGGGATCAAAAGACTCTATGAGATCATTTAAGGTATGAGTACTAGAAATGACAGAAATCGCCAAAAACTTTTCCCATACATTTTGTACTGAAAAACGGTAAACCAACTCGAATTATTTTTATTGCCAAATGATCCTATTTTGTACTGTGATCAAAATGCTCTTTAAGGCCAACTGAAATTTGAGTACTAGTTTTTGGTATTTTAGCATTTTTTTGCTAACGGTAATTTTTTCCAAAATCTGTAAATGCAGTTCAGAATATCTTAAAAAGTTATGGATGGTCTCCTAGGAACGTTTTCCTGTAACTATAACGGTTAAGGTTTTAAAATCCACATTGTATAGTACAGTTGCATAAATAATCATTGTGACTTTGCGACCTGTTGATCTAATCCGTATTATGTATTGGTATAGAGCACCATGTTGTTTTAAAGTATTTCTTGGGATTTTTAAATAAATGAAACTACTTTCTAAGCGTTTTTTAGTAGTCTACGAGGGTGAAAATATCTTTTTATTTAAACTTAGGGTGTATTCATGAAATTATAATACACTAAAAGTTGCCCTAAATATTCAAATCGCTCTAGGGTTTTGTAGATAAAAGCGCCGTCCATCAGTGTTATATGACAGACAGAAACTAAAGACGTCTTTCACCGTCTCGCAACGTCTCATAATAGTAATAAAACCCTTCGTAGTCATTTACATAGGCAATTAACAATAATTATAAAATAAAATAGGATATATCACCGCTTTAGAATTTTGTAGCGTAACAGAATTCAATTAGTACCTTATAGTTTTATTAACCATAAGATTAAATTGTATTTTTATATTTATTGATGTAATACCTAAGTAATATCAAATTCACAATATCCGTTTTTAGGGTCTCGGTTTTCGGGTCTGTCTGTCTGTCTGTCACAGCTGGATATCTCGAGAACTACTAATGGTATCAGCTTGAAATTTAGAATAGTTTGAGATTACATTTGCCGAACTATTTTGCAAATAAGAAATAAATAAAAAAAATATATATATATATATTTTACAACAGGGACTGAAAAGGGGTTTTAAAAATTTAAAGTGGAGCTACTAGGGCATGTGGGGTATCATATGAAAGAGCGCCGTTTGCACGTTTTTAATATTTTTTTTTTTGTTTTAGGCCACATAGTTTTCGATTTATAATGAAAAATGTAAAAAAAATACCGTTCCCCCTTTATCTCGAAGTTTTCAAAGAGAAAAATCAGAAATAATTTTATGTGATAGCAGTTTATATAAAGATTACAGGAAAAATAAAACAAAGTCTCAATATAGCACACTTTTTTAGAAATTATCAAATTTCTAAAAAAGTTAACATTAGTTCCACTATCGGTCAAGAGATGGCAATGACCTAAAACTGCAATACTAATTTTATTATTCTACTCTGCAGTGTGGTTTAATGGTGCAATTATGATGGTACGGAACCCTCGGTGCGCAAGTCCGACTCGCTCTTGACCGGTTTTATTTTTAATACGATTATACTACGTTATATTTTTTTTGTAACTTCTGCAACCACTTGTCACAGTTAGAAAACAAGCCTTAAAAGAAGTTATTATTACCAAAAGAGCAATATTGCTTTTTTCAAAATTTTTATTGGATTTCTATACATACAAGAAGCTCCACGGTTATTACGGCTTCAGTAAGAATAAGCTGTATAATTTACAAAGTTTTTCAGTGAAGTTCAGGTTTGTTACGATAACAAGACCACAAATATCAGTGGCATGACGGCACGCCTCGACTTTGATTTACGACGAAAAATAACACAGTGATAACCTCCGAAACTACGTGTAACAAGCCTCTTGATAAATGTTCGTTGCTCAACATTTACACCCGAAAACTCGCCACTGAAATTCATTAAAAAAAGGTATTTTAAAATAGCAACGCTTAAGCTTTAAAATAATTAACTGCAAACTTGGCTATATGGTTATAAATTCTTTTGCCTTCCAAAAATTATGATTTTTTAACAAAATGCAAAAACTTTTCTAGGTAGATACTAAGCCGTTTATTTATAAGGCCGTTTTTCTTTATATCAAGTATTGTAGAATTGTGTGTAGGCGGTATCTAAAAATAATTAGGTAATGGGCTTTCCCTTTGATAGATTCTTTTATTTTTAATAGGAAAATATATTTTTTTGTTACTTATAAATCTTTGAAGTAATCGAGTAAAGTTTTTTCATCAAACGATTTCTTTTCCATTATTTTTAAATCCGTGTAGACCGTGCAGGATGAATTTAGTCTGCGCTTTTACGCCTAAAAATTTAAAGGCCTAAGCAACTAGATAAACTAGTTTAAAAAAATGAAAAACGAGTACTTTGATTGTCTGGTAAAACAAACAAATATTTTACGAAAATTACAGTAACTTTATTTTTTTAATATAAGATAAAAATGACTGACCGTCACCAAGGGTCCTAGTTATTATTGGATTCCTTACCTATATAAATTGGAGCTTCTCAATCGAGTCCAGCTTCTGTCAAAGTATTGATAACGGCTTTTATGATCTCATGCCTTCATTATTATACTATGTCTTTATAGTTCGGAGATGGTTTTGTTGAATTAAATGTCAGCTTCTAATTTAAAGTCACGAAGCAGAACAAAATTTTGGTCTCGCGTAAAACATACAACTTTTCATCTCTACCAGCGAGAAAATTGTGAGAAAACGTGAGTTTCCTGGTAAAAAGCTAAATTTCAGCATTAGAAACTTGTTCACTCAATTCTTTTGGAGTTAGATAACTATTTTCATCGTTGGACGCACTCATTTTTTGTAATTTATCACAAAAATAGTTCGATCAAACCTATGCTGAAAAATTTTATTCGTAGATTCCCGCCATTTTCTTTTACATTATTACGTTGTGCTTTTCTCTTATTCATTAATATCACATATTATTTATTTATTTATAGTCATAAAACACTAATTTGTTATTAAATTTCATAAATTTTTCTTATTTTATATTTATTACATACATGCGACCTCATTTCGTCCATACTCTTTATTTCGAATTATCAACCTTCTTTTTTAACAATCCTTATTTAAAACTCCTTGGTATATCCGTGCATTTTATTTTTTTACTTTTTAATCCATGTATCACACCCAAGAAGCTTATACCCCCAATGGAGATTGCACGGCTAGTGTCATAGTAAAGATAGAAAAAATGTCCTTGAGTGTCGTTACGGCTTATTGCTATCTCTTTTTTTAGTGTTACAATAGGTTTTAGTTTCTCACGAACGAACGAACGAACGACGAACATCGAACAAGTATTGTCACACTAAAAAAAGAGATAGCAATAAGCCGTAACGTCACTCAAGGACATTTTTTCTATCTTCACTATGACACTAGCCGTGCAACCTCCATTGGGGGTATAAGCTTCTTGATCACACCATAAAGCACTCTATCTATCCTTTTCTCACATATCAATTTTACAAGTCTCATCCTTGTCACTTTATTTCTTTTTTCTTTATTATTTTAAAAGTTGGTATTAGAAATTAAAAAAGCACTTCGCCTCACGCTCGCAGCAAAAATCGATTTTGCTGCGAGTTTTTACGCGCCAAAAGCGCCCTTTTCGTGCTGGAGAGTTGAAAAATACTTTATTAAAGGTCGATATTTGAAGCTAAGATTTTTTTCCAAAAAACATGAAAAATAAAATTCTCTGTTCTGTGTTTTTTCTCTTAAGTATAATAATGATTGAAAGCTTTGAAATTTTTACATTTAAAAATATTAATAAGTACAGGTTTGTAACAGCTCTTTGAAACGAATCTTTTTACTTACATAATTTATAACAAGAAAAAAAAAGAGATTTTTTTATAAAGTCTGGTGTCGGTATTTACATTGTGTCTGTCTGTGTCATCGCAGCTCCCTAAAGAATAAATATTTTCATCTACTTTTTATTTACTTAAATCATATAACATGGGCCTTTCAAACAGGCGGAAATTATTTATTGTGGGATCGTAAAGCTTATACATACATCAATTGTATTTAGAAATTCTCGCTCTGTCATACTTAAAGAGGGCTCCACACTCGCGCCGCGAAAGCCCGCGAAGGCCGCGAACCGCGAGTGTGGAGGGTTTCGCGGCTTCGCGTATGGGCTTCGCGTTCGCGCTTCGCGGCGTTCCCCGTCGCCCGGTGGCGGTTTTTTTGATCCGCGTCAAAGAACTTGTGTGCCGAACTAATGTTGCCGTGATTCGCAGCCGCGGCTCACGCGCGAGTCTGGAGGGCTATATTTTTCGCACCGTTTTCATGCGCAAACCGCGCCCGTGATTCGCGGTCGCGGTTCGCGCGCGAGTGTAGAGCCCTCTTAACTGCATTTGGAATAAATTTTGAATCAAAGAGTTTAGTTAGCTATTATTCTTACAAGCTTTTTCTATAAGCAATGTAATGCAACTTCCTTTGACAGTGAATCAAACATAGAAAGATAATGGTATTTGTTGAGCAAGTCTTTTTCAGAAATACCTGCTTCTCCTTTATTTCTTATAACGATAACGATTGGTAGCTAACCAGCTTGCGCGAGCTAAATAGAACGTGGGTAAATAAATAGCGAGCTGTTTCGTCACGTCGGCAACCGACGCATCGACCGATGAACGTGACGTCACGCACCCCACTGATTTATGAAAGGAAAATCGGCCGGAGTCCGGCTCACGAAAAATGTTACACCCGATAGCCTTTGTGGTTACGTGAGCGCCGACAAATGAACGAAACTCATTTTATTCTGTTACCGGGCTGATGGGATCAAGAGACATTTGACGTTTGTCCTGTCCCTATCGATTGACTTCGGCGAATCGTATGGAATCGTCGTAGGAAAAGACTTTATTTAAAAGCTACAGTTCTTGTCTAGTTTGTTGAATAACAACTGAATGCTTCCACGAGAGAAACATTTCAATTGTTGAGCTACCAACCTCAAAGTAGTACCAAGATATTGCAAAGTGTCTGGATTTTCTCTAAAAGCGTAAAATTAGTAAAGACTAGGACTTGTAGCTTCTTAAGCCCTTAATAGGCTATACAGTCATCAAAGAGAAGAGCGAATTAGCCAGGCTTACGGCTTAATCTCGATCCCACCAAGTCTCTCGCCTAAGGAAAACAATTTACACAACTAATGACAAAGGAACCCAAGGAAAATACGCTTTTTAAAAAACTCTGGGAAATTTTTCCTCACCACTCTACTCTATCTATACACTTGCCAGGATTAACCATTTTGATTTAATTCAACTGTTTGCTTTTTGCGACAGGTTTGAAACTAACTAATTTACGTTCCACATTAATACTGTTTGGCAATCATTCAACTGGGCTATCACAAAATTAGGACACAAACTGCGTCGCCAATAGCGAAAAACCTATTTGCCTATTTGGAAATGATGTTCGTTATGATATCGTGGAAATATCGCAGCTCGTTTTTAATTAGAGAGGTTTTCGTTTGCATTCAACCTCTTTGTTTTTTCAAATCAGTAAAAAAACTCGCCTCAATGTGATTGTTCTATTCACATTTGTTGGAGATTAACATTCAGCTGTGCGACGTACTTTAATGGTTTTCAATTGTGCAGAAAATTTTATTACATTCAATGAATGCAGTGAGAATTCAATCTAGTTCCGCTTCGCGATTTATACCGAGATCACACTTGAATTTAGTAAAGATTTTGCGAATATACGAGCAAAATTAATCGCAGCACTTTTGGGTGAATTGTTCGCTTTATGAAATGCTGTCTTAGGAGCAGGTGGCAAACGTGTACCAGAGAGATTAGAGGTATTATTATAAACAAGCTGGCTCCCGCTCCGCTGTCGTGGATTTCTCACTGTCCAAACTTTTCGGAATTTCACCACGGAGCTGAAAAATTATACCTTGTGGAACATGTTAATGTAGAAGGGTCTTTAAAACGAATACCAAACAAATGTGATCTGTACTTAAGTATTGATCAATATAAGTGTTTTTAAATTATATTACTTTGCTTTTGAGCCAAAGGTCTCGGGTTCGAATCCTGTAAGGAGCTTTGTCATGTTGAATATTTATTGCGCCTGTAACGTGATTTACTAAGAACGAAAATTATCATTTATTAGTTTTTATGCGTATAGTTTCGGCTTTATTCGATATTACGCATTTAAGGATGTAATCCAGTTACATGAACCGTGGTCACGATGATTTGCGGTTTGAATGTGTCGTCGCCACTTATCAGTTGCAATTACAATTCCATTGCCATTATTATTTGATAAAATTTTACATATTATCACACTTTATTATGCGAGTTGTACTGTACACTATTATTGTAAAAAAATGCTAGTGATCCGCATTTAGTTGATCATCTGTACTAAAATTTGTTGGAAAATTTTGATATGATTTGAAAGACCTTGATCCCTAATTTATTACCATTTGCACAAGTGATAAGAAATTTGCAGGCCCAAGAGCAAATATTGGAGAGCTTGATCATGTGTGAAACGGGGAGTGTGAAATTGAGTTGGCTAACAAGGGAGGCACAAAGTCCGTCGAATGCCTAGAAAACCAATGAAGACGTATTGATCTTTGACCATTTTGAGCACTAGGCACGGTTTGTGTGAATTCAATACTTTAATACACTACTGAAGAATCTAAAGAAAAGCTCATCTCGACATCAGCCATTTTTAAAGTCTCCACTGCTGGAGTACGGGCCATCCTTATGGGTGGGTCATACATAACCAAAGACTTCTATGTTTGTATTGTCATAATAACCCACTACGCGGGCCCAATGGGGATTGGTGGGTGTTAACGCAGCCGGGACAAATGGATTAATTTGCCTTCTGGAGGACGGAGGACCTCAAGCGCCACCGTGCACATATAATACGTTTTTATGTATAGTAAGAGCCATAATTTTTGGATCTACTCAAACAAATTCAAAACTTCTTTCGTCAATGGAAAGTTTTACATGTGCATTCCAGCAAATCAATCGCTAAGGTCATCGATCACCACAGTATAGGTACATTTAACCAAAGGAAGTAATTTGTTTAATATACTACCCATAGATAGTAATATAATTGAACATATTATTATAACAATATTATTATATAGTATTTTATCTATGGTTAAAATGTACTCTAAGACAATCGATGACTCAGCGATTAGTCTGCTGGAATGTACCCGAACACATGATGTCAAATCACCGAGCTTATCTGAGCTGTCAGGCAAATAATCTTCACAAATACACAAGTAGCTTTACCTTTAGGCAGTGCTTTCAATTATGATAAAATTTACTATTTATAAACATAATTGACTCTGTACTCATACGAAACTATTGCTGACCCGTATAATAACCGTATGTGAAACTTCCAGTTTCCGTATCATTACTTCCTTACTGATATTATAAATGAGAAGTCAGTTGGTTTCTTAATTTGTTTGTTTGTTACGCCTTCACGTCTTAACTACTCAACTGATCATCATGAAATTTTGCATAAACGTTGTCAGGGGTACAGAAAAGGACATAGGATAGGACCTTTCATTATGAATAAAAGAACTATTTCTGAGGGATAGAAAAAAAATCGGGTTGCACTCCGGGAGTGCCGGCAGAAGTGAAAACGTTGAAACGTTGAATATTAACGTTGTGCATTTTTGATATTTTGGAATGGTTAGGGAATAATTTTGCACGAATTACTTTAATTATCAGTATAAAAGAACTATCATTTATGAGGTAGAATAAAATATTATTTATTGCGCTATCGTACACAAAAATGACAATTTATATTACATTAAAAAGTTTATCTCGCAGAAAAATCAACCCGCCGAACGCCAAAACGACGCGCCGCCATTTTCAGTAGTAGTAGTAGAAAGAGAGGGGGATACTTCTGCCGCCGGCTGTCTACGCTACATCCGTCTTACGAATTTTCGATCAGGGTCACGTGATCCTGACTGACGCGGGCTTAACATTTTTCCCCCATTACAAAAAAAGTTTACAACGCCGCTAAAGAAGTTTTCACTTCAAAAACTTCACGCAGATGAAGTCGCGGGCGGTCACCAGTTTCAAAACGGACACTTTTAATATTGTTTTATAGCTTAACATAAAGCATTATAAAACACGTACTTTATAGCACCGCTAAAAAGATTAAAGAATGGGCTGTATCAACTTTAACTTTAACAATTATAAAAACACTGTAAAAAATTTTAGCACTTGAAAACTTGGCATAAAGTAAAATTGTATGTATACCAACTTATATTCGCTGCGGAAGCGTTTCACTGTTTGGTAAAACAAGGAGTATTCTTATCTGAACTTCTAATTAGAGAGAACAATAATCGCGAAAATCTCTTCGCAGTTCCTGCGTCGAAACAAGGGAAACAATATATGCAATTATATATTCCGGCAACGCGGGGCAATTAACATGGAAATTCTCGTTAGCTCCGCAAAGGGAAACTTTTGATGTTAAGGAAGAGGGAGAAAAAATTCAAGAGCTGGCTCGACCTCATTAACGAGCCTTTAATACTAGTCAGACGCCCAGCCAGAGGCAGCAGTAGGATTTTTTTGCCAGTTGCATTTTTAAAACGGACGTTCCCTACAGTCATGCGACGCTCGCCATTGTACTTGGAGAAACAAAACGTTACAAACCGGCTCTTGGTAAATCTGGAACTTTGGTCAGGCCTCCATCACTCGCTCAAGGTCGTGCTAAAAGCACCTACCGCTAGCCGTTCGTTCAAACGAACAAGTGAGCAGAGGGCCGCCACGCGCCCGCCTGTGGAGTCGCGCGGCATTTTACCGCCTGCGTAGGTATTGTCTCTTTATAATAGTAACAATGTCCAATCGACATTACTGTGCCGTGTACGGATGTCAAAATCAAAAACCAATAAACAAATTGTCGTTTTTCACATTATGATATAATGCTACGCAGTTAATTTAAAAGAAGACAACCCTAACGTGGCGTCATCAGAAAAGGTAAGAGCACGCGATAGAAAGAGAGGCAACTACTAGGTGAATATAACTGTAGGCCATTAGCGCTGCGCCACCTGAATTGTACTTTATTGTGTCGGAGCAAAAGTCGCTTTTCATTATATTACTATGCGGAGTGCTGCTTCTCTGCTATTAGTTATTCTGTGCTTTGGTTTTATGTGCATAAGTATGCCTGCACCAACCATTTTAATATCCCCACTGCTGGGGCACAGACCTTCCTTATAGGTGGATAAGGAGGGAGGGCCATAACACACCACACAGGCCCAAAACCCACCACGCGGGCACAATGCGTATTGGTGGGTGGCATATAATAAGTATGACCGGTATGAGATACAGTATCATGTTTATATTGGTAGGTATGCACTTATGTAATCACTTACTTAACCACTAATATTATAAAACAAAGTCCCTCGCCGCGTCTGTCTGTCTGTCTGTTCGCAATAAACTCAAAAATTACTGAATTTAGTCATGCGGTTTTCACTAAATGATAGAATGATTCCTGAGGAAGGTTTATTTGTATAATAAGTTGAGGTTTTATGTAAATTGGTAGAAATATGACGATGATTGTGGAAGATGTCGGTAAAAATTAAGCCAACTGGGAGCTTGCATCGAAAACGCTGCATAAACCTTGTTATAACAAAATAATGTACGATGGAATGGTCCCTCTTTTATAGATCTATACAAAAAAATCTCAGATGCCATATCTATCTTTTAAGAATAGCTTACTATACTCTAAAAAATTGGTCACGTACAATGCGGTAATTTGGAAAACTAATTTAGAAGGATACAGTATTAATTCTTATCAACTTAAATACGTTAGTTACCTTAAGCATTTTATGCAGATAATTTTTTAGCCTTTAACACAATCTCATTTTAATAATTATCTTAGGAGATGTCGCAAAAAATTAACTTCCGCGAAAATAAATTAAAGTGCGTTTCTTACACCGTTGACGGGACGGGATTCAAACGAGACGGAAACACACTGTAAGTATAAGTATTTGTTTGTTTTTGGGTGCTGTTGGAAGATCCCATTTTTTTATAGTTAATGGGTTTTGCTCTTGACCCCAGTATAGCCCAAAAGCAAAGACAGGGTCTACGATGGAGCGAGCTTGCCCAGAAGGTGCTTATTCTCTCTGGCCTTGAATAGAGTCAGGTTGTATGCACTCGGAAACACAGACCCCGGCAGGGAATTCGCCGCATTTGGCAAAAAAGGAAAGAATCGAAGTAAAGCGAGGGCAGGTCGCTAGTTAGTAATAAAGTACTTTCAACATCACTAACCGTCGTTTCACTCCCGATAACATAACAGTATTACAAATATTTCTTCAACAAATAACGTTACATAATGATATTGATACCGAGCACATAAAACGATACGCGAGTCGCAAATAAGAGGTAAATCAGATGTCTCTTTAGAGAGTACCGTGGCCAGAGCAACCGTTCAACTGAACAAAAAAGTCTGAAATTGACTTGTTTTAATTTTTTACAATTTCGAAGTTTTTTAATCAAATCAAATCGTTTTATTCACACAAAATAGAGTGCATACAGTTGTTATTGATTACGATTCCGGTTCTCTGCCTTGCCATACAAAAGGCATGTAAAATGTCAGTTTAGATTAAGTAGTACTAATTAACATTACATGTGATTATAATAGAAAAAAAATAATTTTAAGTCAACTTTTGAATTTAGAATTTCTGACACCGTACATATTTTTTCGGGGCTTTTGATCAATAATCGGCTGCCCTAAACCAAATCCAAGTATCTCATTCCAGACAAACTTTACAGGAGACCTTAAAACGTTATTTAGTGTTTTTATT
Organism: Agriphila geniculea; assembly: GCA_943789525.1. Lineage (NCBI taxonomy): Eukaryota > Metazoa > Arthropoda > Insecta > Lepidoptera > Crambidae > Agriphila > Agriphila geniculea. Next base: position 14,165,202 of record OX038887.1, on the reverse strand, counting down.
GAAAAAAAAAAAAGATATTTGTTTATAGCCATAGAATAAAAGTCCTTACAACTATAAAATAAATACATAGAAATCAAGTATCTGCTAGTCTATTTTAAATACAAGTATCTTAATAAGACTTGCTTGTTTTTAAGTTAGAAACGGGAAATATACTTTATTTAGCGTAGATTTTGCAAACGGAAAAATATTCTTGAAACAAATTATTGGCTATATTTCCCGAATTAAACCAAATTTTAATAAAATAAAAAATGGTACATGCGACTTGCTTTGCTTAAACAGAAAATGAAATAAAAATTATTTTTTGGAAACTGAGTTACTTGACTTCTGCGTAGGGCAGCCGATTATTTAACGAATTAACAAAATAAAAATCTTGGAATAGAAAAAAATATGTGTCTCCTGTTTTTATCAGTCATTTCTAAATAATAAATAAAAACAGGGCAAAAAATTTGAAATGTTGTCGATTATAATACGACTTTATGAAAGCTTTTAAATAAGGCACGCCGGAATACAAAAGTGGTAGGTGTGCTAGCTACTATACAGATATCTAAGGTAAATAAAATAAAATAAAAATTATCACGTTTGATATCATTATCATTAATTTAATGAGTCTTTCCAGGGTACTAGTTTTATGCAACGCCACAAAACCGATGGATTTAATTAATATCTCGCGATTTCCAAGCGCGTGGATGTGCCTGGTCTCTAAAATATTAATGTCATAAATTACATAATTATAATTACGCACGAATTATGGATGTCAAGAGTTTGATAAATGGAAGCGAAACCTCTTGGTGAAAGTCCCATTGAAAGTTTATTAATTAATTGCTTTTCGCTTACCTTTCTAAGCGTTGTTTAGGGACTTGAGATGTGATGAATGATTTAAGTATAAATTAAACCAATTACGAAATACCCGAATCCCTTTAGAAATTGTCGAATGTCATAAATTAATTATTAAATACTGGAATTGCATTTGGCTAATCGAAATATTTGCTCGCGACTGTAAACCAAATGTAAACAAAACTATTTTCGTTAGAACAACGTCAAAACATTATCAGCTATACAGATGACATAGTGATAAATCAGGATATGCTTTTAATTCATTTATTATTAACCAATTTAAGTGATTCCATTGGGAAGATATGGAGGATGGATCCACAGACCTTTCTTAAGGATATATATATATATGGAGGATGGATTCAATACGGAATGAACTAACTATTAAGTCTCTTCCACTTCTATCTTTTAAGGATTTGGCACACTGGATGCATTTTGCGGTCTGCGGGCAGGTCAAAGTGAACGCTGCCCGCATTATATGTATGAACAACATTGTCGGTCTCTATATATTTTGTATAGAATGCGATCCGACCGTGCGGGCATGATCAAAGAACGCGAGGGAAGGCAGGACCCGTACGGGCAGCGGGCGGCGGACAGAGGGCACGGGCAGGCGGGCGGCGGGCAGGGCAACGGTCACGGCTAGAGATGGGATTCTACCCGTGTATATTTCCATTTTGGGATATGGAATATTCCCATTGAATCCACCCGACAATATTTTCTTTTAAACCACAAAAGAACTGATCACTACTGATTCACGCAGTCAAATGCCGCTGTTTGCCAAGCCTGCATCGCTGACCGGTTTCCTTGCCCGGACCGCTGACCGATTGCCCTGACCGGACCGCTGACCGATTGCCCTGACCGGACCGCGGACCGATTGCCCTGACACACAATGTTGTTCATACATGATGCGGGCAACGTTCACTTTGACCTGACCGCAGACCGCAGAACGCATCCAGAGCGCCAAATCCTTTAAGTTTTTCAGAACAATGATAGAACAATAAAAAAACCGGTCAAGAGCGAGTCGGACTCGCGCACCGAGGGTTCCGTACAATCATAAATATATTTGGATATGTTACTTTAGTACAGTCTTTAAAAAAGTAGGATAAACGGCAGACAGTTGGAAGGGCGAACAGGCGGACAGTTAATTTACAAATCTTAACCACAGCTGCTTATGGTGACTGAAAAACGTTTCAGCCACTCCACATTGCAAACTGTTTATATTACTAAGTAGGAACTTATTCTTCGTTTATTCGTACGGCAAATAGTAGGTAATTATTTTAGAACCAGCCACCAATTTATTATTGTAGTGTTAGGTTGCGCCATCTCTTGACCGATAGTGGAACTATATTTTTCCTTAGGTTAGCATGCTTAGGACAGCGCCATCTGTTGACTGGTAGCAAAACTAAAAAAAATTTGATTGTTTTTTGATTTTCTTAAAAAGTGTGTTATATTGAGACATCGTTTTATTTTTCCTGTAATCTTTACATAAACTACTATCACATAGAATTATTTCAGATTTTTCTCTCTGCAAACTTCGGAGATAAGGGGGGGGGGAACGGTATTTTTTTTTACAATTTTCACCATAAGTCGAAAACTATGCGGCCTAAAAAAAAAAGAAAATATGTTTTAAAACGTGCAAACAACGCTCTTTCATATGATACCCCACATGCCCTAGTTGCCCCACTTCAAATTTTTAAGACCCCTTTTCAGTCCCTGTTGTAAAAAAGATATTTATTTTTTTATTTATTTCTTATTCGCGAAATAGTTGGACAAATGTCATCTTAAACTATTCCAAATTTCAAGTTGATACCATTAGTAGTTCTCGAGATATCCAGCTGTGACAGACAGACAGACAGACTGAGTCACACCATAAGGGTTCCTTTTTTACCATTTTGGTACGGAACCCTAATTATCGGTAATTCCAAAATTAAAAAGAGAGATCCTGCAACACGATATTTATTTATTTTAAATCTGAGTAAATGATTGACGGAAGCTATGTGTGCCAAATGTCACGATAATTACGTTCGATGTTATGTTTCCTTATATTAATGAAAGTACCTATGTATTTGATTTTCTTGGAAACATTGAATGTCGAAATGTTATTAATTAATTTCTCCTCAGCTATTTCCGTAGGCATGGTACAGTGTGATTATAATTTTGGCAGTGGCCTGATTTCACTATCGCAATTCAGTGACATTAATATTGCCGAATATGTTTATACTGAAAATATAGCTATATTGGCTATATGACCAAGGCTCCTGAAAATCTATGTGGGACTTTCAGGAGCCTTGGTCACATTACTCTTTACTCATACTTATACTCTTTACTCATTATATGAAAATCTGTAATTGCCAAATATGCTTCTGCTTCTTCTATTTAGAATAAATTACCTTAATTACTTATAATTAGTTAAGGTGGTATTCCAGTCAAATTGACTTTGACTACAGTTTTTCATCAAGAACAGTCATGTGACCAAGGCTCCTGAAAGTCCCACATAAATGTTTGAAAATCTGTAATAGCCAAATATGTTTACTGAAAATCTACTAGTAAGATTGGTATAACTAAGGGAACATTGGAGGTTGTACAATTCGGAAGGCTGCATCTTCTATTGAGTATAAAATAACTTAAATTACTTATATTTACTTATGATGGTTTTTAAGTCAAATTGACTTTGACTAAAGAGCACAGTGTTTCATCAAGAACAGTCATGTGACCAAGGCTCCTGAAAGTCCCAAATGAATGTGTGAAAATCTGTAAACACCGGCGTCGTTTCACAAAACGCTACAGCGTAATAAACAGTAAAGCTTCATAATAACGCTAATCATTGTTACAAGCGTGCGTTACGCATCATGCCGTAAACACATTTTTCCTAATCAACATTATTCTATGGCGGCTTACGGCGCAGTGTTTTGTAAATCCACCGCGAGCGGAATAGCCCATTCTGGATACGCAGATACCCCGTATTAGGCTAATACCGACCTACTTCTTCAATTCGCATTTATTGCCAGTTTTTAGCAATTAATTTCTATTTGGTTTCCTTCTTTTGATCCTTTGGACCTTGACCTGAATTTTAGGCGCTTTTGAATTAAGCTGATTTGACTTTGATGTTGTTTTGCATAAAAATGTGTAAAATTGCGTAGCGTTTCTTATCCGTGTTCTTCCTGTGAAAATTTACTCGTATTTCAGTAGATTTAAAATTTAGAACTCTATACACATAACTATGAAAGAAATTAAAAGCAGTAATTTATTTGTAACGGCCATAACCCAAAGTGGATGAACACAATAAGAACTGTGGTAAAGCTTGCAAATGTTACCAGTGACAACACAAACCTTTGTGCTGCTTATTATTAATTAGGAAACTAGTACATATTAGTAAAAAATAAATTGTTTTATGTATTTTTGTGTTGGTTTAATAAAATTCATTACGTTCAAAAACATTTTTTACAACTTTTGACTGATTCTAAGGTTAGATCTCCAACAACACATTGCCACTTACCACGTATTTCTGTTCTGATTTACAATTCAATATCTATTCAAATATAAACAGTAAAAACAACAGACAAAAATAACCAGATATTTTCCTTTGTTTTGATACAAAGTGCAATAGCGTGTCACAGTTATATATTTTATTCGAACGTATACGGAACTGTGGTAGGTCATTACACTAACAAGTAAAGGCGTCATTAGACACGAGGAAATGAGAGACTTGGAAAGGTTTTTTTAGCTCTTCTAAGTAGAGTTGACTTACTGCATCTACATTACACGTATGCCATGCAAAGATTGTAAAATCTTTTGTTTGTTAGTTGACTTTCGATCTTGTAAAACAATAAAACAAGAACCAACCTAAAATAATGTTTGAAAATTATTCTGTTCTTTTTTAGTTTATGGAAATCGGCGATTAAGTTGGTCGTGGTCTTTGTGGTAATCGAAAAAATAATGCGAATGTTTTATTCTCATGATTGAACACTTTAAATACAGTTGGCCATATGTCGGGATTCCAGTGGTTTCACCTCTACCACAGTATAAACGAATATACAGGCTGTCCCAAAACTTTGCCACACGAAGGGAAAGTACCTTAAATATTGAAGATACCAAATATTACTGAAATAAGACTACTAATACATTTTGTTTTTAAAAATAATTGGAACTACATTCAAAGATTTTTGAAAAATCGTCTGCCTTAACCAGGAATCGAACCCACCAAAACGATTTATTTTTATTTATTTTTACGATACCAATCGGAAGGGTTACTCATAAGAATTTTTTTTAAGTGACACATCATCTTAAACCAAAGAAAGACCACATTTAAATTTTAATTGTTTCGAATTGTATCAATCAATTTCTATCAAATCGTATGCGATTAAAAAAATCTTTGAATGCAGTTACGTTTCTTGTTAAAAACAAAATGAAGTCTTCTGTCAGTAAAATGTTCTATCTTCTTCTCTCCATGTGGCAATGTTTTGGGACATCCTGTATTGTATATACCGACTGTGCCTTTACTGTGTCAAAGAATTGACACTTGACGAGGGTTGTGACTGAACAGTAGGTAGTAGGTACAGATACTAAAGCAAAACAAATGCTACACAACGAGAAACGCAATTTCCAAAGTACCTAAGTTACCCTTTTTCGTACTACGTTACGTTTCGATTTCTATTCTCTAAAGTCAGGGCTATTTCCCATTAACTGATTAAACTCTTTATAATCTATGCTTTTTCGCCTAGTGACTTACAAATGGGTTTATGATATTTGTCGGAAACTCGTTGAATTTAATATTGAAGTGAATTCCACTTTCAATATGAAACAGCATTTATGAAACAGCTCTGCACTGCAGTACATACCTACTACTACTAAATTTTTCATGGTTCTATGTTTGGTCTTTTCCCTATTATATTTGCGTATTCATAATAACATAAAACGGTTCTATATTTTTCATATAACTCAAGTCCAAATAGAAACAATACAGTAGAATTACCCACGCCATTTGTATCTTTAGGCCGGCCCCAGACCTACCGGTTTCATTTTTTTGCTTTGCTTGAGGCGCGTTCAGAACCTACGCTCCGAGTGCAACATTAGATTCTAACAGCGTTCCAAACATTAGTGTGTTGCAACTTTTTAACCATCAAAATCGGTCGTTGAAAAACGCTCTGACATTTATCTATACAAAAATTGACAATTTTATTTGACATTATTTTGTATTTTGAAGTTTCAAAAAGTTCATGGTTGCTCCTCAAAAAAACTCATTATTTTTGATTTAGTGTATAAGAAAGTTTAAATTATCCGTATTCTAAATGGAAAACGGAGACTTTGTGTTACTAATGACATCTAAAGGTAAAACACTAAAAACAACCAAACAACCGCACTCTGAACCGCGGAATGCAGCCCTGTTCTAGTAGAATAGCAAAGCAAAGAAATGAAACCGGTAGGTCTGGGGTCAGCCTTATTTTTGCAGCATGTTTACTGTCTAGATACAAGTGGCAGCATCGTTAGTTGCGACTTAATGACTACGCCATGTTAAGGAAACTCTTTTATTTGTTTTAATGCTACATTTATCTTAGCATTCACAACGAAGATTTCAATGGTAAAAAGTAGAGACTAGACACTAATAACATTTTCTGTATTGTTGAATTTTCTTACAAGCAATTAAATATACTTAAGTATTTTAAACAAAATGCTGTTAGTTACGATTATTTCTGTATTCCATACAGAATATCTGTATGGTTGATGATTATTACCTGACAAAAAAAAAATACTTCTAAAATTTATAGGTAAGTACGGTAAATTTTCGTAACTAATTAATTTTATATTTATTTATCCTTAAAAACATATAAGAGTATTGCGTTCCTTTTGTAACTTCTATCAATTTTGAGTTTAAAACTGTAAAAGTAAACTAAAAATGCCTCTCAGTAAGTAATAAAGAACCTCTAGCTGTATAAACGCGATAATCTAGTGCTGATTTATGTGATTAGTCCCAAAGGGCTAGTCTCATTTGGGTGGCGCGCCGCGTACTGGCACAAATTAATCAGATTATCGCCGCCACTCACTCGCGGCAGCTACCAATCTATAAATGGTAATCAATTTCGTTTATAACTTATATGTTAAATAAATTAATGTTGGTGCTTCTCCCTGCAGCATAACGCACGAGAACGGTTTCTGTAATCTGTATCGAAATATCAAAATTACATCCCAATGTAGACAAACTTATTATGTGTGAAATAGTAGATTGTACCATAAGGGAGCAAAATAACATTTTTACGGCGAGGGAGTTTTTAGTTTTCCGTACCCAAAGGGTAAAAACGGGACCCTATTACTAAGACTCCGCTGTCCGTCTGTCTGTCTGTCTGTCTGTCTGTCACCAGGCTGTATCTCATGAACCGTGATAGCTAGAAAGTTGAAATTTTCACAGATGATGTATTTCTGTTGCCGCTATAACAACAAATACTAAAAAAAGAATAACATTAATATTCAATGGGGGCTCCCATACAACAAACGTTATTTATTTGCCGTTTTTTTTCTCGATATTAATAACGACAACAGGTCAGTTGAAATTTTTACAGATGATGTATTTTTGCCGCTATAACAAAAATACTAAAAACAGATTAAAATTAATATTTAAGGGGGGCTCCCATACAACAAACGTAGCTTTTTATTTTTTTTGCCGTTTTTGGTACGGAACCCTTCGTGCGCGAGTCCGACTCGCACTTGGCCGGTTTTTTTTTAATCCAGAGCGAAGTGAGGGATTCTTTAGTAGAATCTTGAACCTAGCGAGGGATTCAAAGTACGTCGCTCGAGTCAAAAATATATTTTTATCCCATCTATTCGACAAGGACGGCTTGGTTCGCCTTTGTGCACCCAAAGGTGGTGTTTTCTATAAGAAACTTTTAGCGGGATGTAATGAGTTTTTATTCCTGTTTATAAGTGCGCCGCAAATATCTTTGCCACGCACTTTTTGAATTTGGAACATATTAGCACAGAGCGTCAAAGAAATCGGACGCAAATATTTTTTGAATAAAGACTGGCTGGTATGACGGCCCCATAGTCACATGAGCTGAAAAAAAAAGAAATCAAATTAAAAACGTGCGAACTACGGCCCGCGTTTTCGTCAATTTTTACGGATTGTTGTTGTTTTTACGGATTCATGGTTTTGTCAAGTGACAGTGAAAGTATAGAATTAACTCCTGAAAGTACCTACAGAACTCTTCAACTGACGCAAGAAATATGATGAATAATCTATTACCTGCAAAATCGCGGGAGAAATATAAAAGCCTAGATGGTAATTTTATTGAATGGAGAAATGCAATGCTTTCATAATTGCGAAAATGTCTCAAATGTATACCTATATAAGTTTTTAGTAGTTTTATTATTAGATACTATTTCATTTCAATTTAGTTGTTACTCTATGTTTTATTAAATAATAATATTAAAATAAAATATGAGGCGCGTTTTATTTTCTCATAGAGGGTGATGAAAAGTAGAGTGTCACTCGGGTGCAAATATATTTTTGGCTCGGGCGACGTACTTTGAATCCCTCGCTACGTTCAGGATTCAGGCACATTAAGCCGTTGGTCCCGGCTGCATTTGCAGTGGTTAACACCCAACAATCAGCATTGGGCCCGCGTGGTGGGTTATATGGCCCGTCCTCCTTATCCACCCATAAGGAAGGCCTGTGTCCCAGCAGTGGGGACATTAAAATGGCTGATGGACAATCCAATCGCTAAATAATGGATTACCACAGAGTAAATTTTAACCATCAGCGCGTTTCTCACACCGATGATGGGATTCGAACGGGATTGAAAGAGACCTTTGGAGTGAATGGAGCTGACGACTTAAAGGTATTTGTTTTCTTTTGGGGTGTTGTTGGAAGGTCGTAATTGGCAAAAAAGGAAGTAACCGAAGCGAAGCAAGGGCGGGTCGCTAGTGAGTAATATGTTAAATATGAATAGCTAATGTGGATATCGCAGTATAAAACTGAGTGCTCATAAAAACAAAATAATCCTAACGGAATAATAATCAAAACGAAATATCTAGTCAGTTACTTATCATATAGCATTGCTTATATATACCTGTGCTACCTGTTCCATCAAATTAATCAGCGTTTACACCATTAAGATTTTCCCAAGGGGTCCATTTCATTACATCAGGGTTGTAATACGAGGTATCATTATGTATTCCGTGTTTGTAGCATGAGTCAGTCAGATTCAGTCACCTTGCTATACTACATCACCTTGGGTAGGTACCTACATATAACTTATATAGGTACCTATTTGTAGCAGCTACAGTAGCTCACGTATTTATGCTGGTATTCTCTTTCTTGACATTTTGCTAGGTTCAATCTAGTTGAACGACGTGTCACCGAAAATATGGTTGTACTTTATCCTATCTCCAGATGTTGAAGAGGTATCAAATTAGAATTTGCGACATTTTTCGTGTGCGGAATAGAGGTATTTTTTTCTATACACCAATTTTAACGCAAAGTCAAACAGGCGACTTGTTTTTATTTTTTGAAGTTTATGCGATGTTACTGGCCAACGTGAATTAGCTCCTTTCGTCGATTACTGGTACTTTACTTTTTACAATTCTTAAAATGTCTCAAAATCATACCAATCAACCATTCGGTACAGCTAAAAAAATACTTAAGTATTCAGGTTTAGCTAGACTTATTTGATTCAGAACTGATGTTTAGCGTTAGGTTTATTATAATAGTTAGGTACTTTGACCCAAGTTCTTTGCTTTTCTCTAATAAAAAACAAAAAAAATATCAGTAAGCGTCCCCGCTGACGGGCGATTAATCGCTGAGCGATTTTTTGTCGCTGAAAATAGACCATACGGAATTTTATATGTTGCCCACGAGCTACTTTTTGTAGCTTCGATAAACGCGGCGTTAATCGCGGCGCTTTTTTGTCGCTGGCTAAGTAAAACCTTTGTCGTGTCATTTCGCGGGCGATTAACGCCGCGATTATCGCAGCTACAAAAAGTTGCCCGTGAGCGGTTAGCGCCATCGCACACAGGCAACTTAGGCCGGCAGGCCCGTGTGCGATAGCGCTTAGCGTTACGCTAACCGCTCACGGGTGACTTTTTCAGAAAACAAATAAGATCAAGTCAATCGACACAGAGTGCGAGTTTCATTAGCGCGCGCGGTAGAGGCGTGTAGGCATAAACAAACTAATCAGATTAAGCCACATCCCGCCCGCCACCACCAATTTTAGAGGCAAACTGTTCGATCGATACCGGATCACTATTTGGCTTTAAATCACTGTTTATAAAATGAATATGATATTATATAAGTCTGTTAATTTTACTAAAACAGTTTGTACGGACAGCTTTTGTTGTTTTCATCTGATATTAACTAAATGCAAGCTAAAGTTCAATGATGAAATACTTTTGTCATTTAAAAAATCATGAGATCCGGCTGAAAAGAAAACTTCTCATCAGATTGGTAATTTCTGTTTATCTATAATTTACCTTATTAATCGAAAATATTTGTAACGAATGGCGTTCATTCAAGATATCGTCTCAAACAAGATAGATTGACGTGCCTTTTTGAAGTAACTTGTTAAGCAAAGTCAAGCACACTGCTCTTTGTCTGGCCTTACTAAATAAATTAGAAATACTAATGGAAGTTCGTAGGGCAATACGAGTACAGCCCTTTTATGTTATAACGACGTTCCAGCAGCTTCAAACGTTTAACTACGTGCGAGGACGAACCTTATGAGAAGTGGCCGAGCCGTCATAACTTTGCCCGCAGCGCACTAAATTTACACAGCCGAACACAGACGAAAAGTTTGGCGAAGTTGTCAAACTCTAAATTTTACAATTAACCGACCGTGTTCACGGCACGAACTTCCATATTTTAGCATAGGTGAGCGCCGGCTTCTAATATGCCGAGAAATATATGGCTCTCATTTCCTACTGAGACTTTCGGTTATGGCCCTTTTGACAGCGGAACATTTGAAAATGTAGGTCTTACATCTGAAGTGGAATTCTATAGATTTATTTTGTAGAAAATCAAGTTTAAAAGTTTAAAATCTATATTGAATAACATTATATACATTACTCTAATCCTAAGATACCTATGAAACATTGTTGTGCCATACCTATTACCGAACCCAAAAGTATTATGAAAAAACACCGGTTTAAAAACAATAATCTAATATTAAAGCGATCCTTATGAAGTCAATGCATCCTTTATTTCCACAAATTCAGCCCAAATTAAGCGAAACACCCCGTTCTCGAAAATAAAACGTATAAACTAGTCCGTAAGCTAAAAATTAGTAGGTATATTTCATTTTAAAAGTTAAGTCCACCCACCCGTTGGTGCCCGCAGACTGCTATAAATGAAAATGAAAACAGTTTTGTTGACCTTATGTCACTTTGGGGCTCCAAATTCGCCGTTTTGCGAGCCGCATCCTCGAGTCGCTTGGATATGGCACCCGTGGGTGTGATTAACTATACTTATACCTACGTTAATACTGCTAGACCGATGTCAAGGTCCACTGGAGACGAATTCAACTGAAATTATCTAGTTTTTTGAGTTTCAAGCCGGCACGCCGGTGGGATCGAGTCCCCTAAAACTTTTGGTATTAACTACGATATTAGAAATTTATTTGGTATTTAAATTTTGATCAATTCCGTGTTGGCAACTTTATTTTGTGATGTTTTAGTGTAGTATAAAGAGGTATTAAGTATTATGCTTAGGACTTTGAGATAGTGAAAGTGAAAGTCACTTTCACTTTCACTTCCATCTGAAATCACATTATTTTGTGATACCTACCGGGATAAAGGATTTAGTTAGTTCAAAAAAACTATGGTTGTGAAGTACCTACCATAATCTTTTAGTATCAGAATACGATTATGTTTAAAATAATTATAAATTCAGAAAGTAAATGGGATGACTACAGTTTCGGCGTCCGTCCTGCGCGGTCGCTACGTGTCTCCGCGCCTCTGCTCTGCACTGCTGCGCCCTCTGCCGTCAGGTACTCCAACTAGCCGCAATTTTCATTGCCGCTAGTTGCGTGTTGTAACGGTTTTTCGTTAACACGCTCGTTGGCGAGTGTTTCTTCAAATTCTGGTTTGTTCCAAAATAAGAATTTGTCGATCCTCGCACGCGTTGAGCTGGTGGAAACTGAACGGTGCCAACTAAGCCAGCTGGGAGCGATCCCGGTACGCTCGCTAGGGCCTCCAGGCTCTAGCAATACCGAAGACCCGATCCCACTGCACTTGGGCCTAGTCCCAAGGGTGAAGGTACGAGCGGCTATCCGCTAGGGATACCTGCTCACTCTTCGTCCCCCCTCCCCTCTGCCCCCGGGCAGAGGGTGTCTTTTTGCCTTTCTCGTTCGGCCATGGCCTCCGCCTCCGGAGACATGCTTGCCGACTTAATCGCGCAGCTAAGCGCTGCCCCCGTGGAAATTGTGGCCGCGTTGGCCCAATTTCTCAATTCCAACCTGGCGTCTCGCCAAACTCCTGTCCCGGCTTCGCAGCCAATCCCGGCTTCTCAGCCGCTTATCCTCTCCTCCCCGGCGTCTCCGGACCCGAGTCCGACAGTGATGGAGTTCGAGTTCCCGACTCCAACCCCCGTCAAGCGGTCCGCTTCTCAGCGGTCCGCGACATCTTCGGACGAATCTTCCTCTACCCTCGTAGATGGGTTCACCCTCTGTGAGGGGAGGAAGAAGAAGTCCAAATCCTTTAAGCGCAAGCAGCAACGCGCTAGTCCCGTCCCACCCGCGAGCCCTGAGACGGCTATCCCGCTCGCGCAGGACACGCCCTCAGAGGTCGCGGATCTTAGTCCCGCCGCACAAGACGTGGCGCGCGCCACCTCTCAAGGCCCGGTTCCGCTGATGTCTCTCGACATCAGCCCTCCCGCCTCTCTCTCTCACGCTCAATCAGCGTCTCCTCCCTCTCGGCCGCACAATAGGTGCCAGCCCACGCTCGCTAGAGCCAAAGCCCCGCCCCCTGTCTTTTTGCGGGACAAGGACGCGTGGCCCGAAGTCTCGCGTCTTTGTAACGCGAACAAGGTCCGCTACACACGTGCGCACAACACGGGCGTAGCGGTCCGTGTTGACACCCCCACTAGCGACGATTTCCGTGCGCTAGTGAAGCTTCTCACAGCCCACAAAGTGGGTTACCACACATACGCCCTCCCCGAGGAGCGCAAGGTTCGTCTGGTGCTCCGCGGAGTCCCACACGAAATCTCGACCGACGAGATCCACAAAGATCTCGTCGATCAGGGATTCCCGGCCGAGGCAGTACACAAAATGTACGGCCGAGGCAGGAGACCCCTACCCCTTTTCTTAGTCATAATGACTAATTCGCAGTCCTCCCGCGACATCTTTTCGGCCAAAGACCTCAAGGTCTGCGGCCTATCAAACTGCAATGCAGAAAAGCCCCATCGGCGCGGCACTCCCGGGCAGTGCCACCGCTGCCAACTGTACGGGCATGCGGCAGCCAATTGCTCGGCCACGCCTAGGTGCGTTAAGTGCCTCCTCCAACACCCGACTAGCGAGTGTTCACGTACACGTGACACTCCAAACCCCCCCGCCTGCGTCTTGTGCGGCCAGCTCGGGCACACGGCCAATTATAGAGGCTGCCCTCGCGCTCCGCGCGCCCTTAAGCCATCCAAAAAGGCTAAATCCTATTTCAAAAAGGCACCTACTGGGCCTTTTCCCCCCACCCCCGCTGACTTCCCCGCACTTCCGAAGTCGGGCGGAGTGGGCCCAGCCCCGGCTCCTTTGCCGGCCTGGGGCCCTCCTAAGGCAAAACCGCCGACGGTTCCTGCCTCTAATCACGCCCATCCTCTTTCCCCGCCAACGTCGCCCTCCTTGGCTGATGACGTGAATCTCATCCGTGATGCGATTCGCGGTATCAACGTACAGGAGATATCGGTTTTGGCGGGTAAATTGCGCAATGCGCGCACCGCTACCGATCGCTTAGTAGCACTCTGCGAGCATGACTCGCTTCTACGTACAATATAAGTACGTCTCTCCTTAAACCACCTGTCGGCGCGCCGAGCGGCGCGGGCGCGGTCGCCACGGCCGGCCGTACCAAACCCGCGGGCGTTTCGCTTGTCTCTTTTAATTGTCGCTCCTTGCGCGCGAATTTACCTGAAATAAGGGAATTCATGCGCGAAAGGAGCGTTGACCTCTTACTCCTTCAGGAAACGTGGCTCAAACCCACAATCCTAAAAGGGCTATCTATCAAATCGTATGCGCTCGTGCGTAACGATAAGGCCCCGCCCAACCCTCCCCCTGCGGACCATTCTAAAAAGGCCAGTGGCGGTTGCGCCATTTATTTCAGAAAGGCGCTTCATTGTTCGCCTATTCCCACTCCCGCGCTTACCAATATGGAAGCGACGATATGTAGATTGGCTATGTCGGGTCACCGAACCCTAATCATAGCGTCAATCTACATACCGGCCAAGACAAAGCCACTCAAAAGCGATTTTGAAACGCTTCTCTCCCTAGGGGACTCTGTCATTCTTTTCGGAGATTTCAACTCCAAACATACAGACTGGACGTGCTTTAGCACTAACACTAGTGGCCGTAGGTTACTTGAAATCACTAAATCCCTTGATTTAGATGTAATTTCACCCTATGAGCCCACCCACTATCCCGACAATATACAGCAAGCTCCCGATGTACTAGACTTTGCGCTAGTGAAGGGGGTTTCGCTACAACTAAGGTCGATCGAGACTCTCGACGATCTTGGCTCTGACCACCGCCCGGTCTCCCTTGTCATGGGTGACCAACACCCACCCGCCCCTCTTTTCAAAACCGTCACCAACTGGGACGGATTTGAATCTTCCCTTTCGACGGCCATGAGTGCCGACAACTCACCGTACGCTATCGGACCCGACTATTTCGATAGTACGGAGAAGGTAGATAGTGCGGTGAGCTCATTAACCCAATTAGTCCAATCAGCTCTTACGGATAACGCGAAGGAGGTGCCTGTCAAAAAAGGCAGGCCGCTTCCAGCGGACGTTCGTAATCTGGTTAGGGCCAAGCGGGCAGCCCATAGAAGGGCGGCCAAGTATCCGACCCCCGAGTATAGAGCCGCGGCGAATCGCCTTAGGCGCGAACTTAGCTCTCGACTTTCAGACCTGAGGAACGACCGTTTTGGCGACCTCATGGCTGAAATCTCTCCCTCCCACCAGGCCTACTACAAAGTGGCCAAAGCCCTCCGTAGCGATGCTACTACTCATATTCCCCCCCTCCTCCGTCCCGATGGCTCTATGGCCTTCGACGACGACGAGAAGGCGGAATGCTTCGCTGACAGTATTGCCTCACAATGCTCAGTCAGCACACAGGAATGTGATCCGACCCATATCAGGGCAGTCGAGGAGGAGCTGAGCACTCTGAACTCCACTCCTTTGACCCCCGATACTGACCCCATTTCGATTTCTACTGACGAAATCAAATCTTTTATTAAAGAGCTCAAAGTCAAAAAGGCGCCCGGCGCCGATCGTATCTCAAACATGGCCCTTAAGTACTTCCCCGTGGAAGTACTGACCTTTCTCTCCCTTATTTTTAATGCCTGTTTCGATTTATGCTACTTTCCAGCCGCCTGGAAGGAAGCAATCGTAATAGGCATCCCTAAGCCGGGTAAGCCCATTAATAACCCCACCAGTCACCGCCCCATAAGCCTCCTCAAGGCGTTAGCTAAGCTTCTCGAAAAGTGCATACTCACTCGTATGAGAGAGCACTTATTCGGTGAAGAAGATTTAATAATTCCCCACCAATTCGGCTTTAGAGCCAAACACTCATGTCCCCAACAGGTCCACCGCATAGTCGAGTACATCTCGAGCGGTTTCTATCCGCGTAAAGATAAGACTGTAGCAGTCTTTTTTGATGTAGCCAAAGCTTTCGATAAAGTTTGGCACACCGGACTAATCGTCAAACTGTACAGGCTCGAACTGTCAGTTCGGTTGGTCCGGCTGGTAGCATCATTCCTTCATGATCGTACTTTTCGTTTTAAACACGAAGGTACGCTTTCTTCCCCCCGATCAATCACAGCGGGCGTGCCGCAGGGCTCAGTCCTCGCTCCATTGCTGTACCTAGCGTACACCAATGATATCCCAGTTCCAACCAACGGGGTTGAACTGTCCCTTTTCGCTGACGATACGGCTCTATACTTAAAAGGCCGGTCGCTTGGCCGCACCATCCTTCCGAGGCTCCAAGCCTCCATCAATGCATTAGGTGAATGGTTCCGCAAGTGGCGCATCGAAGTTAACCCGGAAAAATCTTCCGCGGTTTACTTCGATACAAAGCGCCACTCCCTACCCCCTAAAGAACGCCCCCCCTATTTGCTAGGTAAATCCATCCCCTGGCAAAAAACCGCCAAATACCTCGGTGTCACCCTGGACCAGAGGCTCACCTTTGAGCCTCACGTCAAAAGGGTGTCCCGCAATGCGCGTTTTTATATGGGCCGCCTCAACGCTATGTTGGGGCGGCACAGTAGAATGTCCCTTCGCAACAAGCGAACGCTCTACAAGGTTTGCGTGCGGCCGGTGTTGGCGTACGCGTCCCCGGTGTTCGCTCACGCCCCACCCAAAGTCCTTCACAAATTGCAAGTCGTGCAAAATCTTTTCTGCCGCAGAGCGGTCAATGCCCCATATTACGTCCGCAACGCGGACTTGCACAGGGATCTCGAACTCCAAACACTACAACAATTTTTCCTTTCGATCTCTGAGCGATTCTTTGAATCAGCCGAGAATCACTCCAATCCGTTAATCCGAAGCGCGGCGGGGTATGACCCCCCCGCTTCCACTTCCAACCAACTTTCCCGGAAACCCAAATCCGTCCTAACGGACACCCCCAAACAAATCTCGGCCGATCTGGACCTCCTATTGGAGGCCCAGAAGGCTGTACCCGCCCCTTCACCCCCGACCCCTCTGGTCACACCCGGCCCCTCAGGCCAGCCCGTCTCTGCGACTGACCGCCCATCCGGTAATCAGTCGTGTTAGTCAGAATATTTCATATTCAATTAGTATTTGCTAAACGGCCGTTGACCCCTCTGGTTGGCGGTCGTCCTCTAAGCGTATGCTCACCTAGGTGAGTGACGCGCCGCGCCACCCTCCCCTCGGGGGGTGGTCGCTTTCGATGAAGGTTTTTATGGCTTACAATAGCTACGGTCGAAACCAATATGCGGCGGTTTTAGTCAGTCGAGTCTGACATAACCAGCATAGCATCGGCGGCTATGTGGTATCCAATGAGGATTTCCGCCCCCTTCCCCTCGGTGTCCGGGAAGGTGCTCCGAGCCCCTCAGGCTGAGAGTGAAAAAAAAAAAAAAAAAAGGGATGACTACAACTTGTAACAATACTGAATTTTCACATGTATATTTTTCAACCATTAGTATATTTCGTTTATAATCAATTTTAGGTTTTTATCAATTTGTAGTGATCATGTTTTGATAATGTATACTTATAACAGAACAACTTTCGTGGGATTTTATTATCAGTCATTTAGACTGCAAACGCTCTGTGATAAATGTAATTATTTAAATTTAATATTGATCAACATAAGAACAGTTACGCACCATAATTTTTGACCCATAGTAATCATAACATTTTTATAAGCAACAAAGAATATTTTTCATCTCACTATAAGAGGTTATAACCTGCTAAATTATTCAAGTATTCGATACGCTGTCGAAGCGTAAATCTTAGAGTCGATCGTAAAAAGTGTTCCCCGGAGTACAGAAAGTAGCACAGTTCCATTTGATCCGAGACGCACCATTGTCCTCATACGCACTACAAGAAAAAGACCAATTTCTGAGATTTCCGAAGGGCTTAGCTTCATTTCCTTTTATATCTCCCCAGATACTAAATTCGTTCAGCCAATAATAAAAAATCGTCGGGGACAGCTGAAATGGACTCGACGTAAAATTTACTCGCAATCCCACACAGATTGGACATTATAATCCAACTAAAACAGATCTCTGAAAGCCCCTCTCAACAGTCTCAATTCAATTGTAGATTAAATGAAAAAAAAAACTACCAAAATTAGGAAATTGTACTAATTTCTCTTTTTAATTTTGTTACATTTTTAAATGTAAACAACGTTATTGTCAAATTGTGTTTTCCTAAGACTTTAGTAACGTAGCGTATTTCCATTCTGTACCCGTAGCACAAACATCTATTCAGAAAAAATACGCGTGTAAAAACATACGATAGAGTAATTTACTATCTTACGCTATTTATCGTCGAAAAGCAAAATATTTCCACGCAGGTTTTTTTCTCGATAGATGTTCGTGCTAGAAGTACGGTACTACAAGACCAGAACGCAAGCATGGGAATCTAGTGGCTTATAGATTGGAACTCACATTTCAATTTATGTCCTCCAAGCTACAACAGTGTACGCAAAAATCGTGTATAGATTGTAGTCATAGTTTCAAAAATAGCGTTACAAACTATACACGAGCATGAAATAAAACACTTTTTAACGGATACTAGCGCGGTTTTATTGAATGTACTTTGGTATTTAGTTGGTATTTGGTTTGATTTTTGGTTTTCCCGACGTTTCGGCACCTTTGCAGCTGCCGTGGTCACGGGGGACTGAAATTCTTCAATAAAACCGCGCTAGTATCCGTTAAAAAGTGTTTTATTTCATGTCTAGTGAGCGCGTAAGCTTGAGAAGTGAATATACACGAGCAGTTTACTGTGGCTGCGTTCTGGCCTTGTATAGAATGGAAATATACGTAGTAATGTACTATGTTTTAATTAGGATTAAAGAAATATTGAAAGTTTAGGAAGGAATTATTGTTCGCAATGTTGTTGTTCAATGTGCTTGGATGTACGAATTTTCGCGTTCAAAAAATAAAAAAATTGTGGAAAAAATAAAAGAATACAATTTTATTGTCATTCAATCATGAAGTATTTATAGCAAAGGCAAAGCATTTAATTTTGTAAAACAAAGTTTTTGTTTACTCACTTGATTAAATTTTTATTTGAATTGTGTGAAAGACATAGATTAATTATTGTCGGCTAGTAAAAGTACTTTTGCAAATGCTAAGTTTGCCAATTGAATTCGTAGTTGAAATTTTATTTCTTTTTTGCCTCTTTGTGTTGGTTGCCAAAACTAATTAGGTACTTAAAAGTGTTTCGGCTCTGTTGCACTAAAGTACACAAACACTAACTAACAAATAAACTATAAAGTAGTTTTGTGCGACTATATTTAAAACTATGTATTTGAAACGAAATAATAAATATAATATAGGTACCCATACATGTTATAAAAAGTTAATATTAAAGGTTAATGATATATTGAAATACTGTTATTAGCGCGTATTAGGGAATTCGATCCCGGCCCTTTTTTCTAATCCCGGGATTTCGGCATTACACTTAGCCAATCCCGGGATTATTTCGGGATTGAAGATTAAAAATTTAAAATATGTAAATCTTACAAATATCGGCTCTATAATCAACTAATGAAAATAGACAAAAATAAACGTAATTAAGATTTGGTCAAAATTCGACGTACTTATTCAAAATTTTAACAAAAATCAATATATTTTACGTTACAATACACACCTAGCTAATCTAATCACTCTAACTAATCAAACTACTTAAGTCAAACCAGATTTTAAGTCTGTTTTGTTTGACACTTTTTATATATAAGTTATTATTTTTCAAGAATGAATAAGATCTCTTTTAATTTCAATAAATTGAAAAAAATGTTTATCTAAAAAACTATGCAAATAAAGATAATTGACAAAACCTCTCTTAACATTGACCAAATAGACGGATTTCATGTAAAAACCTAGTTAGTATTTAGGTAGTAAAGTAAGTTTCTTAGCAAAAACTGAATGAAAATAATATTCATCAGTCACAAAATGGCTCATTTCAAAACTAATCTTGAAGAATGTTCATACATTTTTATTCAGTAGCAGTAAAACTGAAGTATTTCACCACATAATCCAGTGAGAGCCGCTAGTCTAACATTTTAGTTTGAAAATAAAAGAAGTTTTATTTCAACAAACCTCGCAAACCCACTGGGTTAATGTGTTGCTTTCTTGGAATGCTGCTTGAATGAAATACAGAAGGTTTTCTTGTGTTTTATATTAAAAATGATAGGCATGTAATTATATTGAGAGCACTGGCACTGAGCGTTTAGCTTCTCGCACTATATTTTGCAACTTTTTAAAAATTAATTAACCAATTCCGAAAATCCCGGGATTATGAAAACTTAATCCCGAAAATTTCGGGATTGAAAAACAGTCGGGATCCCGGGATCCCGGTTTTCGGGATCGAATCCCCTAGTTAGTATCTGCATCAAACGGTTGTACATAATTCTACTTTATTTCGTTCACCATCATAATTTTAGTTTATTGAAATCAAACAGGAAAAGATATACGTGTATTTTTACAAAGAGGAATGAGTATACAAAGTAATGTAAAAAAATATATATTTCCAAGTCTCGACATAATATGTCTATTGCAGATTCCGAGGCTTTTAGAAGTTCCACCAACTCGATATATTTCACGACCACATTTACCCAAGTTTCACATCCGCTAATACCAAAAGAGATCTAAAGGCTTATCTATGAACCACTTATATTGAATATAATGTTCCAGACGTTTTACATTAAGATAAAGCTCTCAGCTAAATTAAAAAGATTTTTTTTATCTTGGTTATAAAAAAGACGTTATAGAAAGGCAATTAATTCGTAGTCCTTTGTTCGAGATTGTGGTTTCCAAATTAAGTATTAGAAACTTAGATTATGTATTTTCTTAAAAGTTAAGCCCATAAATTAATTACTTTAGGTACTTAATTGTCAAAACTTTATTTTGAAGCGATATATTAACATAAAATAAAACGTGATTATACGTTTTAATAGCTTAATATTTATTTTATATTATTTAAGAGACATCATTGTGGTAAAACGTCGTTTTAAATTTAGTTCACATATTATTATTTCCAAAATAAACAACTACTTATGCGATAGTCGTCAGTTACGAGCTTGTTCAATTAATTTGAATGTAACAGAACCACTTTCATTTCACCATTGTGCGTTATCAACGTAAAACATCGTACATGGCAAAATTGAGCTGTTAAGACGCATCACGACGGTACCTCAAAACGGTCGTTAGGACAAAGTTTACTCAACAGAAGTTGGCTTTTAGCGTCGAAAGTTTTAACTGCAGGGGCGTTTACTCAAAATGCAAATTACAAGCTCCATACAGGCAAGGTGGGGCCAGACGCCCCCAGGATGTGATACACGGGACCCCAATATTAAACCACACGAACAACCCATAAATTTCCCAGCTGCTTTGTATACGCTATAATTTTGGACGGACGTCGTTCGTGGTATTTAGGCGGTACGCTGAAACAGGTATCTTTTTCTGTTGCGATGTTAATTTGTTACGGCAACTCCGGTTTACTGTGTAAAGTTGCTTAAAAACAATTATTGTAGCACTAAAAGTTGGGTTTAAATTTAGTATCGCATTACTTCCGCGTAAACTATGAAACTATTTTAATTTAATAAATAAAGTTGGGTTGATATTTTCTACTCCTTTCCGGTGAATGTTGAGGCAGAAAAATTGTTCCCTTGACTTACGCAATTAAGATAATCAAAGAAATACTAAGTAAGTAAATAAATACTCGGTTGTCAAATAATTTAAGTTGGTTAAAAATATAATTAAAAAAAAAACTTTTTCAGTGCTGCCTCGAAAAATAACGAGGCTATTTTATGACCATACTTTAAAGATTAATATTTTTGATACTATTAATAAGATTATTACTCTCGGAAAAGTGGATATGAGTTCAACTTTCATAATATGTTTCAGAAGTGAATATAAAGTTATAGAGGAAGTGAGTTCACATTCTTAATAGTAAGCATTATCAGCAAAATGGATTTCAGACATGAAAAATTTACTGACATCTTTTTGTATTTTTAAATTTCCATTTCATTCCATGGTTCCCCATGTTATAATGTGATAAAATGTGTTTTCTTACTATTATTACATCAAAATAAGTCTGTTTAATTTAGCTCATTATTGGAGCTATTATTCTTTCAACGGATCAGTTGGAGCTTTTAGTTAACGCTAAGTTATTGGCTCAGCTTAGCACAATAGGTAACTTTTTAGTGCTAAGTTCGCCATTGAGTGCAAGCACTAAGAATTAATAATTCTCGTCCCACAGTGCTCCGGACCATATTGAAAATTTTTTTCATGTTTTGAATAGTTTCGATCGTAGCTGGCATTCCATTCGATTTCGATAGATTAATGGGACCTAAGTACCTATTCGTAATTGCATTCGTGATAAGGAACTCGGAAACAATAGTGCGGCTTTCACTCAAACCCGATATACATGGAGTCAACACACAAAGTCCGTATTTTCAATCAAAGTTTCCTAATCCAAAACCAATTTGTGGAGGGGCTCATACGAGCGAATGTTTAGTGACATGACTATCGATACGTTTGTGCCTCAAAATGTTGTTTTGATTTGCCTTTATGTTTTGAGAAGATTTCATTCTTTTCGAACATGAAGAGTAAATTTTACATTGACCACTCTCCCATGCTGTAGAACGTAATAAAACAAAAATAAAACTGTAAACAATATTACATAATCCATTTGTAGGAAAATGAACTGGCGGCAATATCAACAATATTATGTAGTACTATTAAGATGCCAAAGTGAATTAAGCCCCGAGAATGCCATAAGCTTGCTGTCGATAACTTCGACAGTACTTTAGAGCTCTTTGTAGTGGAACTTGTCATAGAGCCTGTATTTAGTTAGATGCTTTGTTTGATGATGCAAGTGTTACCTATAGCATCTAATGAGGATCAGTAACGATTTTTGTTTAGTGACTTATCAGAAAGCTTATGCCACCACAAGATTAACTGTGACGACATTTTTACGATATCTCTTAAACCTGAGAAGATATACGAGCTACAACACTGGTTTTTGGGGATCCTTATGACGTCATCGCGACGTACGCGAACCTTATGTCGTACGGAATAAAGCACATATTGCATTGAGCTTGGCCAACCATTTCTAAACGGATTTCAAAAAATCTTTCACTAAGTTTCATAGCTAGGAATCTTGTACTTTTAAACGAGCAATTCTTGTAAATTTATTTATTTATATGTATATAAATTTATTTCTGTGATCTCAAAAACGGCTCTAACGATTCCGTTGAAAATTGGTAAATGGGGGTTTTCGGGGGTAAACAATAGATCTAGATTAGTCTTATGTTTAGGAAAACGCGTGTATTCGAGTTTTTTTGAATTTTCATGCGTTTTTCTTTCCAAAAAGAATATGGTCGCTAATTTCGGCCTAAGCGGGCCTAAGCCCAGCGGGTTAAGACACGGACGGCAAGAAACGAGTGTTACGGGTTCGAATCCCTTTACTTACTTTTGTTTTTTTACATGTTCAAGTTTATATTTTTTTTAATTTTTATTGTTTTTAGACAAGTTTAAAAAAATGTAGATCAAATTTTTGGGATGATTTGGTCCGGATTCGTCATGTTCCTGACTCGTCGTATTCCATGGATCACTGAAATCAAACACCCGATCTACACAGAAATCGATTGTAAATTATAATAATTGTCAGTTCACATTTTACTTTTCAAGATTATGTAGATTATCACCTAAACACCACCATATTACAATAAATAGTAACAACCAAGCTCGGTTACCCAGGTACCTATGTTTTTATATTACACCAATAAAACTAAAGGATTCAGACCTGTAACTGATCCTCATTGTTTTGCAAATAGAAGATCAAAAATTGAAAAACTAATAATTTGATGTGTAGCTGTAACGAAGTACTTTTTGCTACGGCGTAGCATATCAACGTTGGTGATACTACAATCCGTAGCAATATATCATCGAACATTTTATTGTTTACATTTTTATGTAGCGTATTATTAGTTGCTCATAGTAAGTTGAGGAGCTCGGTGGCGCAGTGGTTTAGCGCTTGGCCCAGCAAGTGCGGAGGTTAAGCAACGTTCGCAAGGGTTGGTCACGGGATGGGTGACCAAAAGTTTATTATCTCGATGCTAAATAATATACTAAAAAAAAATCGACTCGCACCAGATCGATTCTCGGACGGGAATCGAACCCGCGACCTTTGGATATCCGGTCCAATGCTCTTACCGCTGAGCTACCGAGTCACTAGTGACATCGTCGAATTTCTTCTAGTATATCCTGCTCTTACGCTAGCCAGCGTTATTTCACCAATGTGAGGAATTGCCTCGACATTTAATTAAAATTTCTTTCCAGATATTTGACTATTGATAAAAATGAAACAGCTAATAGAATTTTTAAATTTGAGATTTTTTCATTCACACTGCTATTTTTACACAATACTAGATAATATACTAAAAAAAATTCGACTTGCACCAGATCAATTCTTTATTTGCGTATTATCTCGAGCTCCTCCGTGCTTCGGAAGGCACGTTAAGCCGTTGGTCCCGGCTGCATTTGCAGTCGTTAATACCCACCAATCCGCATCGGGCCCGCGTGGTGGGTTATGGCTCATCCTCCTTATCCACTCATAAGGAAGGCCTGTACCCCAGCAGTGGGGACATTAAAAATGGCTGATGGACATAGTATGTTTCTGCTTATCACTAAAACCTTTGATCCAAGGACAGAACAGCTGCCGCTTATCAACTTGCGTACCAGTTTTTATTTACCTGAAAACAAAACACAAAATATCTATCTACCACCTAAAGAAACAGGTCAAAACAAATGATGTATAATTTATTTATTATTTACAAATAACCCATTTGATCCATTTTAAATACGTCAGAACCCTTGGCACTAATTAAAATAATTCTATCGAGACCAACGATTACAAGGCGCCAATTATTATTAATGGAATCGATTTGAAGACCATTATATCACGAAATACGTTCCAATCGAATATTTCATGTGTTTCCACTCGATTGGCCCAAATAAAAAATAATGGAGACTTGGGGAAGCAGGCACATTTATTAGGATGATTGTTATCGTTTAATTTCACTTAAGTGCAGCCACTGTAGTAGCCATTTAATTTACAAAGTTTTCTTGGTATATTTTTAATATTATTATTGCTTTATTTATAAAGTTTCCAATTTTTTAAATCTGTTGACTCAGAACTGAAGTATTATGACCTTTTAACGAAAGCTTGTGTAAATATACTTATTGGTGGTTTTTATTACGTGGAGCTTTAGAAATCCGTAATTATAATTACGATCACTAAGTTCTTATTATCCAAGGTGAAAAAATCCTGAAAGTTTAAAGAACATTTTTGGGTGGTCATTGTGGCTATACTTATATTTATTGGTAGGTATTTTATTTTAGCAAGCAAGTTAGATATCTATATATATAAAAGCGTAAATCACTCACTGACTCATCATGAAATCTCGAAAACTACAAGTGCTAGGAGTCTCAAATTTTGCATGGGGATTCCTTTTAGGGTGTAGGTGCTCACTAAGACAGGATTTTGGTAAATTCAACCCCTAAGGGGGTAAAACAGGGTGGCAAAGTTTGTATGGGAGAAAGCGATTCCTTGGTCCGATTGACTTGAAATTTGGCATAGACATTCTTTCACAATATTAATTGAATACGTGTTTCCTATTTTCTTGAAATGTATCCCCGAACAGGGTTGAAAAGGGGTAGGAAGCTATTTTTAGGGTGGTTGACTTCGATATCGGAATCAAAACTTCTTAGTGCATTTGTACGATTAAGAAAAATAAATGTCAGTTGTCAGGTTGTCACCTCCTCTGAGAGTATAATTATTATGTTCGTTGGTTCACCACGGAGAAAGCAAAAAGTTGTCATCGCACGAGCTGACGTTTTATGTTGTATAAGATTTTATCCCTATTTGCACTACTTTACGAAATATTAGTCAAATAATACGTGGCAAAATCTGGCAAATATCTGACAAGGAATGTGGTATATAGAGAAGTGTTTCGATGGAGAGCCTGAAAATAATGCACAACATTAGTTGCACCGAGTTGCACCCGGCATAAATCTTTGCCCGGCATGCGTTGCAATTTCACGTTTTTTTAGCCAGGAATCTTTTTAGTAGTAAGCAGACATCATAATCAGATGTGGATGAATGGTTTAGGAGTGCAAAGGAAACAAATAAACATACATCCATTTTTATTTATAAAGAAGATAACTATAAGCGAAGATATTAGAATTTTTAACTATAAGGTATTAAATGTAACAATATTATTATACTTATTTTGTTAAATTACTTACCGGTAAGAAATTTTATTAAGAATACCTACCTACCTACCTAATACAGAATCGTTAACAGGGCGTCGATTCTGTAACCAAACTCGAACCCCACTTCGAATCTCACTGCACGGGAATATCAAATCATAAATAAGATAATGATAATTTCTTTTTCTATCACAAAAGATTTTAGATAGCTACGCAGGTTACCAAATTTTTTTGCAATCAGTAAAATAGCTCATTTAGTAAACAAATTTAATGTCTAATAACAAATTCAGGCGAAGTAAAGTGAGATGCGAGTTTGGTTACAGAATCGACAGACTGCGCGGGTAAAACCGCGGGGTGCAGCTATTACCTATATAATCTCAAAATTGTATAAATGTGAAAGTTTTGATGTTTGGATGTTGTTCATGATTTGTTACCTACTCAATCATATCATACTCAATCACGTCTGAACGGATTTAGGAGAAATTTGGCACAGATTTAGATTAAAGTCTGGAATACTTTACTTATTCTTTTCATCCCGATCATTGGTTTCCAAGGGAAGACTTACAACGATTACCGACTCCCACGCGGGCGGAGCCACGGGCAAAAGCTATACCTACATAGTATAAAACAAAGTCGCTTCCCGCCGTCTGTACGCTTCTCTTAAACTATGCATAAAAACTGCATTAAAATCGATCCATAAGTTTGGGAGCTAGGTTGCCTCAGATAGACAGACACACACACGTCAATTATATTATAACACCCCTTGCGTATGTACGTGGTATAGGTATATGTCGTCCTCCTAGGTATATGTATCCTGTAGTATAATAATCTAATAACTTTACACTGACACCACATTAGCACAGTTTTACATTTAGTAACTACATTGCACCCGTGCGAAGCCGGGGCGGGCCGCTAGTAATATATAAAACATGACAGTATCATACTAACGCAAAGTAAAAAAACCGACTTCAAAAAACCGACTTCAAAAAACCTACCTCTAAAAAGCAAGAAATAATATTCGTTATAATAAAAACACGTCTATTGAAGTCGGGTGGGGCTGGAGTACTAATTCCATTTTTTATTCTAAAAGTCCCACCCGACTTCAATAGACGTGTTTTTATTATTACGAATATTATTTCTTGCTTTTTAGAGGTAGGTTTTTTGAAGTCGGTTTTTCGTTTTTTTAAACAATTTTTATTTTTTTTATTTTTAGTGTAGGTAGCTTTTGTATTAGGTAGTGTAGGTATACTATTTAGGTAGAAAAATCGGCTCAGCCAAACGTGAGTTAATCGCGGAGAAACATACATCCATGCGGGTCAAACTGAGAACCTCCTTTTTTAAGTCGATTAAAGAAGTACACATAAGATATCCCTTTTCCAACAAAAAAATAATTATCTTATTCAGTTCATAAACAAAAAAGTATACGACTGATCATCGAGGTAGTTCACACAAAATCATACTATTTTCGTACTTTTTTCAAGATTACTTGAAAAGTACTAAACCGATTTCAAAATTTAAAAAAATGGGACCAACTTGGGAGTTTACCTAATGTAATAACGTTTGAATCATTTCAATCGGTTCAGCCGTCTTCGAGTAATCGGTGTACATACAAAAAACAAAAAAAAAAAAAAAAGGTTCGAATTGAGTACCTCCCTCCTTTTTTTTGAAGTCGGTAATGAAACAACTTAAATACAACAGACATTATTAACATATAACAAACATAAGAAATTATTAAGTATTTAAGTTTTTTAACATGGTTAGGACAAATATAATACAAATTTAAGCTAGGTTATCAGTGTTATATTATCATAGTTATACATACTATGCCGCACATGATGCTGGCACGGATTTTGAGCGGGATCTTGTAAACTCGCCATAATAGTTAAATAGTAATCAGAAAAACGGCAAAAAATCGCTGGACAGAGGAGCATAAGCAAACAAAATTATTACAAGGGTGTCACAGGTTCTGGAGAGCACCTATTTTCTAATTTAATTAAAAAATGGAACATAATTCATCAAGTTTTTTATTATCCACATCGGGAAACTTTCACCTCACCTGATGTTAAGTGATGATAAGGCGGTGGAAGCGCACTACTCCTGGAATTCTCATCACTGAGGAGGTTGGCGGCAACAAGTTAACTGCGTATTTTTTATGATTTAAAATATAAAACCAAAAAGTGAAGTTCAAAACTGCAAAGACAGAGTATTAGTTAATCACGTACTAGGGTTACTGTAGAACGTGATTTCATTTTAAAGTAATACTAGCGACCCGCCCTCGCTTCGCTTCGGTGTAGTGTAGAATTTGACAACATGTATTATGCATAACCTTCCTCTTAAATTACTCTATCTATTAAAAAAAACCACATCAAAATCCGTTGCGTAGTTTTAAAGATTTAAGCATACATCGCTGGGTGCGAAGGTATAATAATCGATCGCAGCGCTCAAGGTGGCATAAAGTAGAAATAATGAAGGCTCTGTAATTTATTTGAAAACGATATTTAATTTATTACTAGCGGTACAGGAACTATTATATATGTTTATTATCACTGAATAAAATTATTAAAGTAGCTTTATCCTCTTGTTTTACAAAATCCACAACTAAAAAAGAAGTAAACAAACCCTGATATAACCAAAATAAAACACTCTTTTTGAATAGATCTTACTTGCCATATTTAATTTAAATTACCAAAAATGATTTCACAACACTTTGTCCACCCAAATCATAGTAATTTTGAAATTTACATTAATAACACAATATGTATAGTATTTTTTAACATTTTGTCACAATGTCGCCATTACATATCAAAACGTCAAAACGGTCAGGTCAGAGCCAACAAAGTTGCAACACGCTAGGTGGCGCTAAAAGCGTGCACGGCACCAATTGGGAGGGTGCGAAGGTATAATAATCGATCGCAGTGCTCATGATGGCAAAAAGTAGAAATAATGAAGGCTCTGTAATCTGGTTGAAAACGATATTTAATTTATTACTAGCGATACAGGAATAATTAAATATGTTTATTATCACTGAGTAAAATTATTAAAGTAGCTTTATCCACTTGTTTTACAAAATCCACAACTAAAAAAGAAGTAAACAAACCCTGATATAACCAAAATAAAACACACTTTTTGAATAGATCTTACTTGCCATATTTAATTTAAATGACCAAAAATGATTTCACAACACTTTGTCCACCCAAATCATAGTAATTTTGAAATTTACATTAATAACACAATATGTATAGTATTTATTAACATTTTGTCACAATGTCGCCATTACATATCAAAACGTCAAAACGGTCAGGTCAGAGCCAACAAAGTTGCAACACGCTAGGTGGGGCTAAAAGCGTGCACGGAGCCAATAGGGACAGAGAAAGCGACTTTGTTTTATACTAAGTAGCAATTAAAAATATCCCAACTTGCTAAGCAGCTAATCCATTTACAAATTAAACAGATTTTTACTATTTTATTTATACTGTTAACCTCCTTGAACCCTCTTCAACTAAGCTTTACCTTTTTCCACCACCTATTGAATATGTTTTACCTTTTAATAAAGAGGTGCTATTTGGTCGTAATGTTTGAAGCGCCCAGCGCCCCCCTGCCCTGAGTTTTATTCATCAACAACTCTCCATCAAAATACTCCAATTACCTTTTCTACAAATAAGGATACCTTTTGAAAAGGGTTCTAGTTGAACAAAAATAGTTTCCAAATAGGTAGGTTCTTTAAAACATTTCGATATTTTGATACAGAGGCCCAATCGCGCTAATTCTGAACGATAAAACCCGAACCGGTACGTTGTCATTTAAGTTATATTTACCTAAAATCTTTGGATTAGCTTCAGAGTTCTCAATTAAATTGTCCAAGATTATCCTAGCCTCCCTACGCATAGTTTTTAACAATTTTAACAAAACTAAAGCGAGTATTAAACGTAACTGATAAGGATTAGCTTTGGTTTTATCGTTGAAAATTAGCGCGATTTAGCCCCAGGCCTATTTACTTAGCATATTTTGTAGGGTTCTGTGTCTCAATACCAATTAAAGGAACCCTCATTATCATCATTTGTTTGCATACTGATAGACAGTATCAATTCCATTTATCGCAGGAATGTGTGGATGTATCAAGTTGAAAATAACAATACTAAAGTCAACACAATGTGAAAATATATAATCTGGGGCCCTATTTTTGAATCACTCGACTGGCGTCGAGCGCTCGTTTCTACTGATTTTCGTTCGACAAATCAACTCAAATGTATGAGCTGTCGAACGAAAATCAGTAGAAACGAGCGCTCGACGCCAGCCGAGCGATTCAAAAATAGGGCCCCAGATTATATATTTTCACATTGTGTTGACTTTAGTATTGTTATTTTCAACTTGATACATCCACACATTCCTGCGATAAATGGAATTGATACTGTCTATCAGTATGCAAACAAATGATGATAATGAGGGTTCCTTTAATTGGTATTGAGACACAGAACCCTACAAAATATGCTAAGTAAATAGGCCTGGGGCTAAATCGCGCTAATTTTCAACGATAAAACCAAAGCTAATCCTTATCAGTTACGTTAATTAAAGAAGTCAAACGATAACTTGAAATAACGTTTAGTGATTTTAGGTAGGTAAGTACTTATGTATTTTTAGCATCACTTCTGAAACATTGACAGAAGAAACAACATCTTAAAATATAAGCCCTTTCTATTTATTTGGTTTATAAAAACATAACCCTCTTGCAGTCGGGTAAAAAGCATATTTATTCACCTGACACGATCTGTGTTTACGCTAAGAATTTCTTAATTCTAAAGAAATAAATATATTTCAGATTCTTTTTCTTCCGAGAATGCATTAAGTTGAAATTAAACAATACGCTTTTATACAAAAGACTT
Organism: Agriphila geniculea; assembly: GCA_943789525.1. NCBI lineage: Eukaryota > Metazoa > Arthropoda > Insecta > Lepidoptera > Crambidae > Agriphila > Agriphila geniculea. Next base: position 14,134,348 of record OX038887.1, on the reverse strand, counting down.
CCGCAAAGTTTCAATAAGCTAACTTTATCACCATCTCTTTGGAATTCTAAGCTTAAGTAAAAAACTTGACAGCCATTCTTTCTCCAAATTTAATTACGACCAGAATAACTCCGGACGAGTCCGGATTGAGTGATTTGTTAATTCCGGAAATTTTTAACTTCAGTTAAGCTTGGGGAATTATTTAACAGAAATCATATTTATTTTAAATCCATTGATTAGTCTTGTCTAGCTTACTTTTAGTGAATACTTCCTCAATATTTTTGGTTAAAACTATAACAGCCGTTTGCACTAAACTCAAGTTAAGCGTGTCCTAGTTAAGAATTAGCTTAGGAACAGCCTAGAACATCCGAGCTGAAATTTTTGTTTGTTGCACTAACAGACTACGTCGTAACTTGGGCATCGCCTTGCTAAGAGAATGAATGAATGTAAATATTAATTGTTTGTGGATTTTTAAACTGGCGAAGTAAAGTAGGTCATAGGATATTATTTTAGTTGAAACTTCTTATTGATTCAATCGTGAGTAAAAAGGAGACAAAAGCTAAGGCGTTGTCTATTTTATTTGGTAGGGTAAATTCACCGGGAAAAGAAAAAGTCAAATCAGTCAACTGTCAAAGAACATAAATAACTATTTACTCTTTGCTCACAATGACAGACTATAACCAAGGTTATAGGAATTTCTTAAGTTAGGCGCTCGATATTGGGCCCGTAAGTTAGAAACGTCCTAAGGTTAGTGCAAAGCAATTTTTTGCTAAGAATGTCTTAAGTTGGTTAGGAAAAGACTTAGGCGATTCTTAAGTTTAGTGCAAATGGGTGTTAATATCAGTGTAAATTATATTTATACTGATTAGTACTATACATATAAATGTATCAATGTCATCCGTTTTTAATGTCCCTACTGCTGGGGTACAGGCCTTCCTTATGGGAGGATAGGTACATAACTCGACTTCGACTGCAAATGCAGCCGGGACCAACGGCTTAACGTGCCTTCCGAAGTACGGAGGAACTCGAGATAATATTATTTCGGTCACCCATCCCATGACTGACCCTTGCGAAAGTTGCTTAACCGCGGAGGTAATCGTAGGGCAGGCGCCATTGAGCTCCTATATATATTATATGTGTAATATTATAATAAATGGATAACAACGATGGATGATAACTTTATTGTTATTAGCTGCAAAAACGTTCATGCTAAGCTCTATCTACCCATGACTCTACCTACACTCTACATTGTTTACATGCTAACTTGTTAAGGCGGAGCGATTTACTCGTATTTAATTTAGTTTTATAAGTGACAAAGCTGGCAAATTCTCACTATTTCTTTCGTTTAGTAAATTATACAAGACATAGTTTTGTAATAATCGAGCACTAATTTACAAAAGCCTTCCATTTCTCGCCATTGGTTGTAAATTAAATTGCCGCTCATATACTAGAGGCCTATTACAAAAATAACGTACGCGATTGCGTAACGCAGTCACTTGGCCACGATAGTCGTCCGCAGTTCGTTGGTTGTAGTTATAACAAACATTTTGGATTTGGTTATCGTAGTCCATAGACTACTTAACGAACGATGTCGGATACGCTAGAGTGAAACTGTCAAACTCACGCAATCACTTCGCAATATCGCATACGAAAGTGATTTGTAATAGGAAACAATCAAAACGAAGCACGGACGCAGCTGCGTGTATCGCATTAAACTTTGCGTAATAGACCCCCAGGGTTATTTGTAAAACACCAACAACCTTGCAAAAGTAGATTACTATCATCATAAACAACAACGTTTGTTCTACGACTTTTCCGAAAACAGACAAAAAAAAATCCATTTTTCATACAAAACTCAATCTTATAATACTTAAACTCTCAATAACTCTTAATAATACTCTACTCTCAAACTTATAATATCTATGGGATAAAATTGAGTATTTTTTTATTAAGTCATTCTTACAACTTTACATTAGTATAAATTCGTTGACACATTTATTAACATTGAAACTCTACCTAAAACAATTTAATAATATTATACGATTTGTTGTACCATTTGTAGAACTTAGAAGAGGGTAAATTAATTAGTTTTGATAATTGAAACTGAGACTTAAATGTTTGAAGTTTTGTTTGATATGTTTTTAAACTTTTATACTTCATTTTATTACTCAATGAAAAACATGAAATCTTTAAGATTGTTGATATCAAGTATGCAATAATTTAAATAATTAATTTTATTGCCGTTTTATTAACTAACTAGCTTAATATTTGAACAATCATTATAGATCATGATAATTTATATCTTCCTGTATTCAAGCACTTTAATATTTTCATTCAGGGTCACTACTTTGTTTATTTCGTAGTCAAAACATCACATCTATCTGAAAATTTGCAAATACTTATGCACAAAACTTTTTTGCTCATAAAATGTATAAAAGCAATTTCTTTTGAGTTAAGAGATGAAAATATGACGTGCATAATATTCTATCTTTGAGATACAAAGAAACAGGTATAAGTTTATTAGAAAATCGAATTCGTTTGTCTTTACCTTTATAAGTGTTTTACCTATGTTTACTAGAACTCAACACTGCAGTCACTTTTTGGCTATTTCGCTGTCCGTTGAGGTGAACAAAGGCATATTTGAAAAATAGTAAACGTGGGAAGCAAGCAGCACGTTGTGTATTCTTTCCTGTATAACGATATAGAATTCAGTTTCGTAATAAAAAGCCTTCGACAAACTATATTTTTTTAGATATGAGTATTTGCTTTTTATAAATCAAATAATAATCTCTTGTAAGAGATTATTGAAGTCTTTAAAAAAGAATCGTTGAGGATGATAGATTGAGTATTTGCACAAGGGAAAGATAACGCGTGAGGATAACAAACTGTATTTGGATATAGAACTATAGTATACTCATCAACTTTGAAAGATCATACAAATGTCCAGTTATGCGTGAATCATGAAGGTGATGATTACCGATGAATGAAAAAATAATATTTATATCAAAATAATTCCATTACTTACCACGCTAGGTCGGATATACGAATATCTATTTTTTGCATGGTATGGTATATTACGAACAATTTAACTATTATTTTGTTCCAGCAAAATAAGATAAATTAAAAATTATTATTTATTAAGTTATTTATTTTATATACAACAGAGATTACAATAAAAACACATCTATATTCTAATTAACAATTCTGCCTGCCTAAAAGACAAATTTATTAAGTTTATAAGTAGTCAATAGTAAATAATCTATCCTCCAAATAGACATTGCACTGAATGTAGAAACAATAAAAACATCTACACACTATCCCGAAAAGGTTTATCGCCAACTAATGCGGGAGAGGAGCGTTTACGGGTACGTTTCACAATAGCTTGAAAGGCTAAGATGGGAAGTGCGCATGTACGCCGCCGCGCCACCGTACCGCCCGCCTCAAGTAGCACTCCAGTCCGCGTACGGAACCCTCGCGCGTGGTCTCCACATCCGTCAAACACGCGCTACGTACGAAATGTAAACACTCCATTTTTTTAATTAGTGCAAAAACAGTGACAGCCAGTGCCCAAATTATAAAACAAAAAAGTTTCCATTCAGTGCTTTTTAAAACAAAAGCGCAATGCGCTTGCCTGACAAGTTTTCCAAATTCAAATTTGCCGCTGCGGCAGTTTAGCCGTGTTTAATTTTTAATCGCACTTCAGGTGGAATATAAGTCAAGGTAATAACCATTACCCAAATATTTACGGGCGACTTTACAAAGTCACAAAAAGCAACTAAAGATTATATTAATGCGTTCTGCCAGCGTTAATCAGTACAGTTATCACGCGACCTTGGTCTTTATAGGCTCTTAATGTTATCGTCTTCGTCTGTTACTGTCTAACTGCTAATATAACATAATATTGCCATATTAATATAATAGTGTTCGTAACAAAAAAATCTTTTGATAATTCACGTTGTGAACCATGTTAGTTTCGTTTCATCATTTCGCAATTAAAAAGTTAAATTTAATACTTTAAGGCAGGGTTTCTTAAAGTGGGATCTACGTACGCCCTTAGCGGTTCGTAGCATGTGTATCAAGGGTCCATAATATCTCAGTTAACCCTAACCAATAAAACAACCAATAAAAGTGTTTTTTTTTTTAAATATAAGGTTTGTTTTTTTTTCTAAAATATACTTTGACAGGAGTCTGTAGATTTTTTAAATTCTGAAAGTGGTCCGTGACTGCAAAAAGTTTAAGAAACACCGCTTAAGGCTGTATATTTGGATTTCAACAAAATTAGTGTTTTTCCAATGAAGTTATCTAAAGAATTAAAGGATTATTATTGATGTAAACTTTAGTTTTAGGAAGCAAAATTCTTAAATTAGTGCCGTATAGAGAGAAAAACATATAAATTGTCAGGTATTTTAAAACGAATACAATCTGTTCAAGTGGAATTTCAAATTTGCTTGTCAGAGGTATTTTTCAAAAACGTTTCAGCTGTAACAAATAAGAATACGACTCATATTTATTTTTTCACTTATTGTTTGTATTGTCAAGGAGTTCCCTATAGAGAGAAAATAAAAAAAAATGCTTTTAATCACAGACAAATAAAATATTAAAAAATGCTCAAATTGGTACACTTTGACATGTTTTTTTACTGGTATTTACAGAATCTAAAGTTATTTTATATTTTTCTTAGGAATAATGAGGTATTTGTCTAATGTATTGCGTGTTTTGTATATACTTATATCTATTTAATAATTTAATACGAATTTTCAAAGTTCGCCCTCATTACGACTCGCGCAGAGTTGTTTTGATCATTTGTATTGAAAATTTAAAAATGGAACGTGATGCGACTCTACAGCCTTAAAGTAAATAAAAAATTAAGTACCTACTGTTAATTTAAGGCGTTTGCCGTTTGGCTTCAATATTTCGATGATCACTTTGCGCAGTTACATTCGATAATGAATTTATCCTATCTACCGCATTTTTCTATTCCATTTATTATCACTGAAAATTACGTTACCAGTGGATGATCCTCATGGAATTATAGCTTAAGTTTTAAGTCATTAAAAAGCGTCTAGTCTATAATTCAAATTGGCTTGTACCAGAAGATAGAATAACTAACGTGGCTCTATTATTGCTTACTCAGAACGGTTTACTTCTCTAGTGATTAATGTGAGAACAGTATGGATTTATAGATGGCTGGGCTAGTTTATAACAAAGTTCAATAGTTTCGTTAGTAGAACTATGAGGCCAAATTTTTTTTTTTTTATTTAGATTCAGCAAACAAATAAAGGTCTTTTTTTAGATTTTCAATAACTATTATTATTATTATTAGTATAGTACTTATATATTTCTATAATATAAACCCTCGAAGATTTTCTCCTCCACTTCTGGTAGTGGCATGTTTTGTGTGGAGGCATTATAGTGATTATAAAAGTATAAAAATTTATGAACAAGCTTCTGCCCACAACTTCGTCCGCGTGGACATTAAAAAAAACCTAAGGCAAAGCAATAAATAAGCTTGAAATAAAACATTTTTAACGGATACCAACGCGGTTTTATTGAAAGTACTTTGGTAATTCCGTGGTATTTGGTTATTGTTTTATTTCATGTCTAGTGAACGCGTAAGCTTGAGAGGTGAATAATAAATAAGCTACAAAAATACTGGTATAACAGATTTTCAGTAAAATACTGATATTTACTCGTTAAAAGTACGTAGTCATACGTAGATACACATACTTTATAAAGGTACTTAAATATTACAGCTCTTATTACGAAGGCAATAATAGCGAAGTTGTTAAAAAAGTATTTACACCTTTTTGAGTCACTCTGGCGTAGTAATTTTTCTGTCACCGGCATCAACCCTGCCTGAGACAGCAATATTTTTTCCTAGGCGCCTTTATTAAGTGCTTATGAAGTTATACAAGTTATTTGCAAAGTGCTACGCTGACTTGACAATGATTAATGTTCCGTAGCTGTTAATATTATAAGTATTATATCATTATTTTAGTACCTTTTTAAGAATTATTTGAATAAATAAATAACTATTTGAGTGTGAATAAGTAATAAAAAATTTAATTACTAACAAAATTAACATTGAAATATCAAACAATACTTAATACTAACCTTCGATCGGTGAACCGTTTGACAAAAATAAATAACGTTTGAACTACCTACTTTATTTATTTATTTTGGACATTAACGTGAATGTCCTAAATAAATAAAGAAGTGTTCAAACGAAAATAAACGATACAAGGTTAGCGACATGTGGGTGGTAATATGGTGTCGTAGGTACGAAAGATTCATAAGCGAAGATAGTCACTTAACCCCTTACTGCATGAATTATTAAAGAGATGGAATAAATTTTTTTTTTGCTAAATAGTGTTTTATTAGGCTTACATAGTGAGATCAAATTGAAATTAAAAATTATTAAGTCATATATTAGAAAATATTTTACGACGCCATTTATGGCTTCGTATGCAGTCTAGTCTTACAGTGTTAATCCAGAAATGGCTTCGTATGAATTGAAGACAAATGAAATATACTATGTGAAACTACTTAAAACAATTGCGTTTGACGTGATAACATCGATAAATATTACATTTTTTACATTTACTGAAAGTACGATATTTTGAACAAGTATTGGCGTCAGTATCTATCGGATATTTTTCTTCCAAATGGGAAATTTACTGATATGAGCGTACCAAGAAGAAAATCTTGATGACTGGCAGGAGTTTTTCTAGGTTCTTTTTGTAAGGACTGGGGAATTAGGCAAATTGGGTGTACCGCTTTAGCTCGATGTTGGTATGCCAAGAAGGCCAGAAAGATGACCACTTTTTTGGATTTGAAGCTTTTTGCTTTTTGCAAGTTTTCAAAAACTGCGAGTTTGAAATCAAACAAAGGCATGTATTGGTCTGAATTGATTCGGCGTCAAAGTGACCAAGCATTATCAATGCACTAGTCTGCAATATGGGATAAAAATTAAGCTGCCATCACCGGGAATAATATGAATATGCTTTGAGGCTTTATAGAAGCGTGAATGATCAATTTCTGGAATAAGCAAAAAACCCTAATTGCATATGAAGCCACATATGACATCAGTATTTTTTAATATAACGCATACGAAGCCAAATACGACAGATTGGAAAAAACTACAAAAAACATACGAAACAAGCTAGATATTGAAATAAAAAAACTATATTCATATTTTAAAAGTTATAAAGGATACGGTTATATTTTTTATATATATTTTACTAACCTTTTTGTATTTTATTTTGAATCCGAAAAGATGCACTTTTTTTCTGACAGCAACTGATCAACACACGGTGCAAAAAACCTCAAATATTGTCAATAGAAGTCATTGGCTATAGACAAATTATATACGTTCCGTTTCATTATAAAATGCTTATTCTAAACTTAATATTTTTTTAAAGATCTGGTTTTTCATTAGGCTAGAAAAAAATCATAAACTTTTGTAAACACATATGGCTTGGTATGCGGTAAGGGGTTAATATTATTATTATTAACATTATTATATTAAACTGATGATACCTAAATATTATGACGAATAAGTACTAAATGTAAACAGACAACTGCAGCTAAAATTTTGACACACCTATTTGCACGAAATAATTGGCTTTGGTTAAAAAATAAAAGGTATTTTTTTTATATTTTTTTACTGCAGATTAGGCCAATTTAAGAAACTAATTTGAATATTTTAACATTTGGTCCCGTATTTATTTTTTTATAAATATATTTGTCGAGCGGATATGGTCAACCGGAATGACGTCATTAGTGGCATGAAAGTTTAAGAAGAAAAACCTTTGCCATCTACTTATAGAAAAAGAACGGCCAAGTGTCATTACCTGTCATAATGACTTTATGGTTGTTTGTAAATAAATAAGTTATAGTTAATATTTCTTCTATTTTATTCATTTAATCCAGTTGTGACGGTTCTAACCTACCTTCTTAATTTGCCGCAATAATTTTCGAGGTGGTAAAATTATAATAAAAATGCTTACCAGTGGAAACTCAGCTGAAAAACTTTGTAAAAACTGACACGCCCAATTTACCCAAATTGCGAAATGTATTGTATGTATTGTGTCTATTTTGGATGTAGGCTACATGGATGAAATTGTAACGATTGCTTGTGGACTGATAAATTTGCAGAATAACATAATAAACATTGTGAAAATATGTGCATACTTTATTTCTATTTACAAACATTTAATAGTAGGGATGTGGAAAAATTACGAGATAAATTCATCGATATTTTTCGGGCGATATTAAATACTCTGATATATCGATAGATGTTTTTACAATAATTTTTCCAAAACATTTTTTTTTTGTAATTACGTATGGATTCTAATAGTCGACACTATTTTGTCACTGGAGCATTTTGATTTTTTCCAACTTTTGAGTCTTACATGTTACAATACCTTAAAATTAGAATCCATTACTTAGTCATCATCCCATTTCATCCCATTTTTTTCTGAGAAATATTACCTATATCGATATTTTTTCACTTCCACCTTCCACCATCCCTAATGCCAAGTTCATTGTCAAAATTGTCTTTGCCCTTTTTTCTTTTTTTTATTATGGCTGGGAGATTTGTATGTGATGACGTCATATGAAGGTCATTTGAAGGTTAAAGCTTTTTATTGAATATTATAAATATCTTTAAAAATATAGACTTATTTTTAAATTTAATTAGTAGACACTGTACCGAAAGCTTATTCCTCGAAATGGTTTTGAGATTTCCAGTCATGTTCAAACAGTTATCAAAGCCAATTGGCGTGACCATAGACATAGAAAAATTTTCGCTGCGCTCAAGGGCGTGACATTATACTAAATGCTTAGATTATTTTGTCTAGTCTAGATAGAGCGTTGAGTTTTTGACGGTCAACCATCATCGCGGCAAAGAGTATTGTAATAAAATAAAAACCGGACCAAGAGCGAGCCGGACTCGCGCACCGAAGGATCCGTACCATCATAATTGCACCATCAAACCACACTGCAGAGTAGAATAATAAAATTAGTATTGCAGTTTTAGGTCAGCGCCATCTCTTGACCGATAGTGGAACTAATGTTAACTTTTTTAGAAATTTGATAATTTCTAAAAAAGTGTGCTATATTCGAGACATTGTTTTATTTTTCCTAAAATCTTTATATAAACTGCTATCACATAGAATTATTTTAGATTTTTCTCTTTGCAAACTTCGGAGATAAGGGGGGAACGGTATTTTTTTACATTTTTCATCATAAGTCGAAAACTATGTGGCCTAAAAACAAAAAGAAAAAATGATTGAAAATGTGCAAACGGCGTTCTTTCATATGATATCCCACATGCCCTAGTATAGCTCCACTTAAAATTTTTAAGACCCCTTTTCAGTCCCTGTTGTAAAAAAGATATTTATTTTTTATTTTTTTCTTATTTGCAAAATAGTTGGGCTAATGTCATCTTAAACTATTCCAAATTTCAAGTTGATACCATTAGTAGTTCTCGAGATATCCAGCTGTGACAGACAGACAGACAGACATACAGATTGAGTCACACCATAAGGGTTCCTTTTTTACCATTTTGGTACGGAACCCTCAAAACTATGCCCGCGTCACACAATTTGTGTGTTTTTATCACTCAACAGTTGAATGATATTTTTTTCGACGCATTCATAGCTTTGACTCTATCGGTACATTCACAAAATTTTAAATAACTCAGACCGTTTTTTTATTTCAAAAAGCGTAATAACTAGAAAGAAAAACGCAAAATGACGTTTCAAAGATACTGGACTTTTTCAGAAAAATACGCCATGAAGATAAGTAGTTTGAAGAATATCAGTTTGCCGAGTTTTGTTGACTCCGATAGTGAAAATTAGTAAATATTCGTTGTTTACTTCTGTTACGTTACTAATTTCTTGATAAACATTTTGCATGTTTATTATTAATTTATTTTATGTAATATTGCTTTGTTTTTGATGTCAGAAACGTAGGAATGAGGTAGTTTTAAAATATTTAAAAAAAAAAATATGGACTGATTTAAGCTGACCTCTTTTCACATAGTAAATCTTCTTACGCAAGGGTCAACTTATACTTCATCTTGTATTTTAGCGTTAAAAACAGCAAAAATAAATTAAAATATCTCTCGCAAAAATAATATTGTCCAGCTAGATCGGGCTTTTGGATCATAGTGCATCGGCTTGAAATCGTTTGTGTGACTGTCGCAAGAATGCTCCGTAATGTCACAATTTACTCAAATCAAAACCACTGACCAAAGAGACGGCTGACCAACGAGCGATTCAGAAATATGGATTTTGCTATGAGTAGTAAAGAGTGCTCGAATCGAATCAAAATGAGTAGTAATGAGTGCACGACGCCAGCCGAGCAAATTAGTCAGCTTTTAAAAAATAGGGCACCAGCGTTGTGACGTCATAGGTTCGTCTCGGGACAAATCTGCGGACAGTGTATCGCAGACAGAGCTTAAGCCTCGAATTTGCTGCTATCTGAGATATCTAGAAGGTACGATTTAAAAGAACCATTCATCAACCTTCAATCGCAGGGATTTAATACAAAATCTGAGTACTTTTACTTACCGAAGTTTACATTTTGGTATTAATATTTTTAACTTAGAATTTTTTTAAGTTCAAAATATCACCGGGCGCGCAGAATTATTCCGCTTTTTTCAATATCCGTTCCAAATAAAACAAATCAAAATTGAAACGGGAAACGTGTGGCAATTTCAACTTTTTCATCCATTTCAAATACAAATATAGAGGCTAGCGAATGACTCGTCGCTGAAAACGCTATTTATTTGAAAAATGGATGTGGATCATCTATAATGTAAACCGTGTATTTTATTGATCTTTGTTAGAACCACTGCATAATTTGCAGTGACGGCTATGCAGTTTTTACTACTAATTTCAAAAGATTTTTTGCTAGTATTTCAAGGATTTTTTTCTTGGTTACTCTCAAATTCGTGGATAAATCAAATTAGGTACTTATCTCGCTTTTCATTTTAGTATATTTGTTGCTGAACGGCTCTTCGTCTATGAAATGTTCAAAAACTTCAGTGCCATGTGACGCCAACTTACTGTTGCGTTCATTTATTAGGGATGCAATTCAAATTACTGAACGAACGCAATAACTTTAATAATTATATTTCGAAAAACTAGCCCTTAAAAATAATTCACAAATTTCGAAAAATTTTCAAAATTAGAAGCGCCATCTAGCTGCGAATATTTTGTGGATAATGTTGTGGGGTATAGTATTACCTTAGTTATTGTGGTACTTTGTACTATATGATTACTTGTATTTAGTTAATACAAATATTGTAACTGTTTGTTATCCCTTAATAAACAAAATAAAAAAAAAAATATATACCAAATACTTAATATACCAAACAGCACCTACCATACTATATGCTTTGAAAACCTCGTGGCGAAAGGGCGACATCTATTATTTTTCAACGACTTATATTTTGAGTTACTTTTTAACGGGTTTTCCTTTTTAACGCGAGGTCTTCAGCTCACCACAGTCATTTATAAGGTGCTAACTAAAGTCTTAAATTTTTGAGGCCGATAATGCCATAGCTCTAAACATACCTACATAACAACTTTTCTGGTCGTTACTCGCGCACTCCAACAATTTTCTTATCGAGCTCTTTGAAATCCAGTGTGGCAGGTGAATGACTCACTCTTGCATGTTCCGAAAGAATTGGCGTAAAAAAAGTAATAAAACAAAGGTAAAATTAAGTGAACGTTGCGCCTTAAATATCATTAATTTGAAAACGCGATAACTTTAACTTTATTTTTGAGTACATTCTGTTGAGGTTTATTTTAACACTCTCGCTTCTCATTCGGTTTGAAAACTTTTTTGAAATGTGTTTTGCAATGCAACACGTGGTACTTAAATAATTTCAACGTGTAACAGATAATATGATGGGAATCAAAAAAAGTATTACATTTCCAAGTATAAGTATAGAAAAACTTAAGCTTAAAAGTTTAGAACGTAGTAAAATACGTAGAACGAAACGAAAGTACATAGTACGAAAAACGTAGTAAAAAAGTCTAGTAGGAAAAAAACCGGTCAAGAGTGAGTCGGACTTGCGCACCGAGGGTTCCGTACCATCATAATAAATACACAGCAGAGTAGAATAATAAAATTATTATTGCAGTTTTAGGTCAGCGCCATCTCTTGACCGATAGTGGAACTAATGTTAACTTTTTAGAAACTTGATAATTTCAGAAAAATTATGGTATATTGAGACATCGTTCTATTTTTCCTGTAATGTCTATATAAATTGCTATCGCATAGAATTATTTCAGATTTTTCTCTTTGCAAACTTCGGAGATAAGGGAGGGGAACGGTAAATTTTTTTTACATTTTTCATCATTAGTCGAAAATTATGCGGCCTAAAAAAAATGTTTCAAAACGTGCAAACGGCGCTCTTTCATATAAATTTTTAAGACCCCTTTTCAGTCCCCGTTGTAAATAAGATATTTATTTCTTTATTTCTTTCATATTTGCAAAATAGTTGGGCAAATGTCATCTTAAACTATTCCACATTTGAAGTTGATATCATTAGTAGTTCTCGAGATATCCAGCTGTGACAGACAGACAGACAGACAGACTGAGTCACACCATATGGGTTCCTTTTTTACCATTTTGGAACCCTAAAAAGACAATTCCAAAGTACTTAATTTAGTTAAGTAAGTTTGAGTCTAAAAACTTTTGACTTTTTCTTTCACCTTTTTTAAGGACTAGAGCTTATGACAGCGCGATTCCTAATATAACTGTGCGGATAACCATTTTTATTCATCCTAACCTAACTAATATTATAATAATTAGATAGTCGGAAAAGTTTGCGGCCTTTTTGTACTAAAAATAATAAAGACACCACAGCGAGGAACATCTTCATCATCAAAATTACCAGACCTTGAAGCTGCTGAACAATTTTTTGCAGTAGGTTTCGAAAAAAGCATCTTTTCCATTAACATTTCAAATACTTCTTTGAGCACTAGCAGCATTCATTTTTTTATTAATAGTCTGTGGCCTTAGCACGAACAGCTATCGAGAAAAATAACGCGCGTAAAATCATTCGATGGTGCAATTTTGTATTGGAAATTTGTACAGCGCCATCTACCGCCGAATAGCAAAATTAAAATTTCAATAGATAATTGGCTTTGATTACTTTTTGAACATGACTGGAAATCTCAAAACCATTTCGAGGAATAAGCTTTCGGTACAGTGTCTACTAATTAAATTTAAAAATAAGTCTATATTTTTAAAGATATTTATAATATTCAATAAAAAGCTTTAACCTTCAAATGACCTTCATATGACGTCATCACATACAGATCCCCCAGCCATAATAAAAAAAAAAGAAAAAAGGGCAAAGACAATTTTGACAACGAACTTGGCATTAGGGATGGTGGAAGGTGGAAGTGAAAAAATATCGATATAGGTAATATTTCTCAGAAAAAAATGGGAAGAAATGGGATGATGACTAAGTAATGGATTCTAATTTTAAGGTATTGTAAAACATAAAAAATAGCAAAATAAACCCCTACGCGAAATTTTGGCTCGATTTGACGAATTTTACGATGATTTTTAAGACGCAAAAGTTGGAAAACATCAAAATGCTCCAGTGACAAAATAGTGTCGACTATTAGAAACCATACGTAATTACAAAAAAAATGTTTTGGAAAAATTATTGTAAAAAAATCTATCGATATATCAGAGTATTTAATATCGCCCGAAAAATATCGATGAACTTATCTCGTAATTTTTTCCACATCCCTACTATTAAATGTTTGTAAATAGAAATAAAGTATGCACATATTTTCACAATGTTTATTATGTTATCCTGCAAATTTATCAGTCCACTAGCAATCGTTACAATTTCATCCATGTAGCCTACATCCAAAATAGACACAATACATACAATACATTTCGCAATTTGGGTAAATTGGGCGTGTCAGTTTTTACAATGTTTTTCAGCTGAGTTTCCACTGGTAAGCATTTTTATTATAATTTTACCACCTCAAAAATTATTGCGGCAAATTAAGAAGGTAGGTTAGAACCGTCACAACTGGATTAAATGAATAAAATAGAAGAAATATTAACTATAACTTATTTGTTTACAAACAACCATAAAGTCATTATGACAGGTAATGACACTTGGCCGTTATTTTTCTATAAGTAGATGGCAAAGGTTTTCCTTCTTAAACTTTCATGCCACTAATGACGTCATTCCGGTTGACCATATCCGCTCGACAAATATATTTATAAAAAAATAAATACGGGACCAAATGTTAAAATATTCAAATTAGTTTCTTAAATTGGCCTAATCTGTAGTAAAAAAATATAAAAAAAATACCTTTTATTTTTTAACCAAAGCCAATTCTCGATCGAATGATTTTACGCGCGTTTTTTTTCTCGATAGGTGTTCGTGCTAAGGCTACTGTACCCTTAGCACGAACAGCTATCGAGAAAAAAAACGCGCGTAAAATTACTCGATAGAGAATTATATATGGAAATTTTAATTTCGCTATTCGGCGGTAGATGGCGTTGTACAAATTTCCAATACAAAATTGCACTATTGAATGATTTTACGCGCGTTATTTTTTTCGATAGCTGTTCGTGCTACGGGTACTGAACCCTAATGAAAAAATTACAAAACGTATCTAATAAAAAATATTTAAAGTATGAAAAAGCAAAACAATTATAAATTTGTTACAATTTAACCGCTATAACCAGAAAGTTAGCTTTAAAACAATTATATTAAATTCCCGATTAAGTTTAGTAGGTATTGCTAGAAATATACCACGCAAAATTCATGCTTCAAAAATTGTTTAAAAAAACAAAAAACTTGCTTTTCCGATAAATCCTGCATCTCAAAACTTGAATAAATTGAATAAATTGACTTGGTGCTGGTGAATATTAACTTGCCAACATCCATATCCATTACTCTTCTAGTAACATGCCTTTCATCTCTTCTCATAACATTCCTAAACCAGACGATTCCCTTTTAACATTTCTCAAAATTAAACACAATTATTAAATATAAAATTAAATCAACGCGAATACTTTATGCTAGGTCGATTGTTACCCGAAATCAATTATTTCAATGAAGCCCAAATTACATTTAATAATGAATGTTACCAACTATTTGCCCTCGAGTCGTCCTTCTCACACGACGGTTGAAGTCATAAGTATTGATATTTTATTAAACTAATTGCTTGTGCCGTCCTTATGAATGAAAATATTTTTCTTTGCCGTACTCAAAGCTAATATAACAGAGAGTATTCCGAAAGCCAAACGTATATTTAATAAGAGATCCCTTTGATGAGATGCTTTTTGAACCTTTTGCAGTATCGGATTTCTTTAATATTTGTGAGTAAATGAATAAAATTATTTAATATTTTACCATCTATTCCTAATATATGGCGTTTTTGTGATAGAATAGAAATACCTACTGTTAAAGATGATAGTAACCATTTTCTTATAATAAGGTAGGTAGGTAATATTTCTCAGAAAAAAATGGGATGAAATGGGATGATGACTAAGTAATGGATTCTAATTTTAAGGTATTGTAACATGTAAGACTCAAAAGTTGGAAAAAATCAAAATGCTCCAGTGACAAAATAGTGTCGACTATTAGAATCCATACGTAATTACAAAAAAAATGTTTTGGAAAAATTATTGTAAAAAAATCTATCGATATATCAGAGTATTTAATATCGCCCGAAAAATATCGATGAACTTATCTCGTAATTTTTTCCACATCCCTACTATTAAATGTTTGTAAATAGAAATAAAGTATGCACATATTTTCACAATGTTTATTATGTTATCCTGCAAATTTATCAGTCCACTAGCAATCGTTACAATTTCATCCATGTAGCCTACATCCAAAATAGACACAATACATACAATACATTTCGCAATTTGGGTAAATTGGGCGTGTCAGTTTTTACAATGTTTTTCAGCTGAGTTTCCACTGGTAAGCATTTTTATTATAATTTTACCACCTCAAAAATTATTGCGGCAAATTAAGAAGGTAGGTTAGAACCGTCACAACTGGATTAAATGAATAAAATAGAAGAAATATTAACTATAACTTATTTGTTTACAAACAACCATAAAGTCATTATGACAGGTAATGACACTTGGCCGTTATTTTTCTATAAGTAGATGGCAAAGGTTTTCCTTCTTAAACTTTCATGCCACTAATGACGTCATTCCGGTTGACCATATCCGCTCGACAAATATATTTATAAAAAAATAAATACGGGACCAAATGTTAAAATATTCAAATTAGTTTCTTAAATTGGCCTAATCTGTAGTAAAAAAATATAAAAAAAATACCTTTTATTTTTTAACCAAAGCCAATTCTCGATCGAATGATTTTACGCGCGTTTTTTTTCTCGATAGGTGTTCGTGCTAAGGCTACTGTACCCTTAGCACGAACAGCTATCGAGAAAAAAAACGCGCGTAAAATTACTCGATAGAGAATTATATATGGAAATTTTAATTTCGCTATTCGGCGGTAGATGGCGTTGTACAAATTTCCAATACAAAATTGCACTATTGAATGATTTTACGCGCGTTATTTTTTTCGATAGCTGTTCGTGCTACGGGTACTGAACCCTAATGAAAAAATTACAAAACGTATCTAATAAAAAATATTTAAAGTATGAAAAAGCAAAACAATTATAAATTTGTTACAATTTAACCGCTATAACCAGAAAGTTAGCTTTAAAACAATTATATTAAATTCCCGATTAAGTTTAGTAGGTATTGCTAGAAATATACCACGCAAAATTCATGCTTCAAAAATTGTTTAAAAAAACAAAAAACCGACTTCAAAAAACCTACCTCTAAAAAGCAAGAAATAATATTCGTGATAATAAAAACACGTATATTGAAGTCGGGTGGGGCTGGAGTACAAATTCCTTTTTAGGGTTCCGTACACAAAGGGTAAAAACGGGACCCTATTACTAAGACTTCGCTGTCCGTCTGTCTGTCTGTCTGTCACCAGGCTGTATCTCATGAACCGTGATAGCTAGAAAGTTGACATTTTCACAGATGATGTATTTCTGTTGCCGCTATAACAATAAATACTAAAAACAGAATAAAATTAATATTTAAGGGGGGCTCCCATACAATAAACGTGATCCCATACACAAACAAACACACACACACACACACACACACACACACACACACACACACATTTATGTAAGAAGGCCTAATAATTTCAATAGTTTGTAAGAATATTTGTTAATTATTTTTATTATTTTAAATTGCATACATATGTACCTTTTGCTATGGAGGAGCGGAGCCGCCTAATACAGGTATTATTAATACCTACTTGGTTGGTTCCAGCCTCAGAATATTGCTTGTACTGATTTTGGAAGAAATAAACATTTTTAATTTAATTTAAATTTTTAATTTTTTAATTTTTTTTTGCCGTTTTTTGCTCATCATTAATAACGACAACAGGCAGACAGTTAAAATTTTCACAGTTGATGTATTTTTGTTGCCGCTATAACAACAAATACTAAAAACAGAATAAAATTATTATTTAAGGGGGGCTCCCATACAACAAACATATTTTTTCCGGATTTTGGTTCGGAACCCTACGTGCGCGAGTCCGACTCGCACTTGGCCGGTTTTTTTTATTCTAAAAGCCCCACTTAAATTTTTATTTGTTCCAAAACGAAGTTTCAATGTATCATGATTGCGATAGATTTTGAAATTAGTCAATAGATAGGCACAATGTTCGTTTTATAAGCTTTCATGACGAAATTCAACCGATTATCATAAAATTTTGCATAAGTACATGTTGTCAGGGGTACAGAAAATGACATTTATCTAAATACGTAAGTATTAAAATATTGTATTTAGGTATTTACGTATCCAGAAAAAGATATTGTTCCCGAGGGATAGAAAATTACTGCCCACGCAGACGACACACGTCACGGGTTGCCGCTAGTAATACCTAAACATAAAACAAACATAACATTGTAATAATATAGTACGCGAGTAGTATTTCAAAATGTACGAGTATTCAATGTATTGTTTATTTACTTCTGATCTGAGGATTCTGTGCTCAAAAGTAAATAAACAATCTTAAGTTTACATTTACCCAAAAAAAGTAACAAAATTCGTGTGCGCGCGTATTGCCCCTGCACGAATGAAATGTATGTTGTGACGGCGCGGCGTGCAAGCGATTTTAACCTTAGGAGTGGATAAGTGACGCTGTTGCCCATGGTACTTATTGGCGGAAATCCATGACCTAGCTTGTCAAGTTATTTTCATTAAACAAATGTTAGACAACATCCTATATGTTGCCTTAACCCCATAGCACTTGGTTATAGAAATCGAAGATAAACGTTTACACAAATACCCAGACCCAAGACATCATCATATCAGCCGCACGACACCCACTGCTGGGTATAGGCCTCCCCCAAGGATCTCCACGACGATCGGTTCTGCGCTGATCCAGCGGCTTCCCGCGACTTTCACAAGATCGTCGGTCCACTCATCTCTCCCTCCACATTCATTCATTCCGCACACAATCAATCTATCATTTCTGCGGTCTTCCTCTTACTTTACAGCCCTCAACAAGGGCGTCGCCAAGGAGGCAGCTGCCAGCCCCCCCCCCCCCTAGACCAACTGCAAAGTAGCCAAAGTCCTAAGGCCGTGCAATTGCCTTGCTTTTCCGATAAATCCTGCATCTCAAAACTTGAATAAATTGAATAAATTGACTTGGTGCTGGTGAATATTAACTTGCCAACATCCATATCCATTACTCTTCTAGTAACATGCCTTTCATCTCTTCTCATAACATTCCTAAACCAGACGATTCCCTTTTAACATTTCTCAAAATTAAACACAATTATTAAATATAAAATTAAATCAACGCGAATACTTTATGCTAGGTCGATTGTTACCCGAAATCAATTATTTCAATGAAGCCCAAATTACATTTAATAATGAATGTTACCAACTATTTGCCCTCGAGTCGTCCTTCTCACACGACGGTTGAAGTCATAAGTATTGATATTTTATTAAACTAATTGCTTGTGCCGTCCTTATGAATGAAAATATTTTTCTTTGCCGTACTCAAAGCTAATATAACAGAGAGTATTCCGAAAGCCAAACGTATATTTAATAAGAGATCCCTTTGATGAGATGCTTTTTGAACCTTTTGCAGTATCGGATTTCTTTAATATTTGTGAGTAAATGAATAAAATTATTTAATATTTTACCATCTATTCCTAATATATGGCGTTTTTGTGATAGAATAGAAATACCTACTGTTAAAGATGATAGTAACCATTTTCTTATAATGGCATCAGCGCAATTTCATAAACCGTTAATGCCCCTTCCTAATATTAAGTTAACACTAGTGGCTCCGTGAGCTGTAGACCTCGCGTAATAAAGTAGCTCAAATTGAAAGTTTTTTGAAAAGAAATAACACAGAATAGATATTAGTTTTTCCCAACTAATAGTATAACTGTATAACCCAACCGTGCAAATAATACATGTATGCAGTTCTAGGTTCTGCCTGTCACAAAGTCACAACCTTTTTTATTTTCAAATTTCGAATATTGGCCAGAATTCGAAATTTTTGATTGATAAACTTCAAAAAATTCTTGATTCTCCAAAAAAATAATTACTTTGCACCGCTAACAAAAAAGTTTTGTTACATTTTTTATCATTTTTCGAAACTTTGAAATATGCCTTTTTTACATATCTCCGCTATTTAAAAAAAAAATCGAAAATCTGGCCGGACTGAAAAATTCTATATAAGTAATTATCAAACCTGCTCATAAAATTTCACGAGAATCGGTTGAGAAATGCGACCTGTAGAGGAAAACAAACAGCGCCGGAAAGCCGGACTCAAATATGTTTTTGTACATTATCTCCGCCATTTTGAAAAATTTCATAAAACTGAATCGATGAAAAAATTCTATATAATTTTCGAACCACTCCCAAAATTTCATGAGAATCGGTTGAGAAATGCGACCAGGAGAACAAACGGACATCCGAAAGAATTTTTGCCCAAGCTGAAGCAGAGACGCTACGCTCGCGCTTCGCGCTCGCTTGGTCAATAATAAGACAATGAATCATTTAAGTCGACTACGCCTTCTAATCGCTTGGAAAACATTTTCTCGGAGATTTTATTAGAGCTCTGGATTTATACGTGAACTTTGAAGAATGCCGGTGCATTCAACTTGGGACATTTTTATGCGTTCCATTGATATCTCTGTTCGCTCCAAATCCCTGGGGATTGTGAAGTGCACGTCGCATATTGAACGCTGCTACGTTATCTGTGACTCCCGTTACAAAAGTTCCTGCATTTTTCCTTTTTGAAAACATTTTCTCTGGCAAATAAGGAAAAATAGTGACGTACTTTTCGGCATTCAAATAATAAAGAACTTTAAGGTGATCGTAGAGTTGGTAAAACAGTTCTTTTTCGATTTTGCAATAAAACTAACTCTATCTATGCCAATCTCTTCATACTGTAGGTTGTATGAAAGTGATTGCTCTAAGCTTCGATCATCTAAGCAAATAATTCGGTAATATATAAAGCTCTATTGTGGAATAAATATAGAGCTTGTTTACTGTTTAAATATTGAATGTAAAGTTTCATAAACATCGTCATTTTTTGGTTAAATACTTGTTCTACAAAAGTTTAACTAAAAAAATAAAAAAAAAGGAATTTTTACAAAAAAATCTTTTTAATATTTCATGAAGTTTTAGGTCCATTTTGTATTTAGTTGAACTACAACTGGCACAGTGTATATTCCCACAGGCATTTTCAACGTAACCTCTAGTGAACTGAAACATTTGCATCGTTTGGAATATTCTATACAATGCTTGCACTAAATCCCGTTGGTTATTCAATTATTCTTTCTTATAAATAGGAATATACAGTACGTAAAATTGTTATAAATATATTTATTTTTACGATTACTTTGAGTAGCTAGTAATAATAAATTTATTTATTGGTCACTCACTTCATAAACTTATTACATAGATACATGTTAACATATCAAAGTATTCAAGGTGCATAATATACATTAAATAGCCTGCTACTTAGTTGCAGCCGTTGCGGTATTTGTATTTGCAGTTATACTACATAACTTATAAAAAATCAAACCAAATACCATATAATTACTAAAGTACTTTCAATAAAACCGCGCTATAGTATCCGTTAATAATTATTTATGCAACTGTACTATAACGAGGGGTATTAAAACACGAATGTATCACATGAGTGTTTTAATACCTAATTATGTACAGTTGGATACGAGACTTTATCTACACCCATTTTTATTATTTTTTATTTTTTTTATTAGGGATACAAACAATATTTTAATACATATGGATTAAAAACACCCATGATATTTATCTTTATATACTTTGACTTTGTCTTTGACTTTGACTTTCCTCTCCCTCCTCGTCATTATGTCTTCCGCAAGAGTGTTATAATGTTGTACTGAATTTCATAATGCAACGCTCGCGCGTGGGCACGTGGCGCTGCAGGACCAGTTCTCGCTCAGGATATTGTAATGATGCCAGTAAGCTATAACTGTTTCAGAATGCCTTACAGAGGATTTAAAGCATGGGTGTAGATAAAATGTGTTAGAAATATCTTTGGTGCAAAAGAAATTTGGTTTCCCCATTATATTTTTCGTTTCATAATAATAATAATAACTTATGTCAAATCGATGAAATTGAAAAAGATGATAATCTTTAACCCAAAATATTTTTTTTCTAGAAATATGTTTTATCGTAAAGTCAATAAAACATAATATTTTTGAAACTTTAACATCAATTTACACACTGATCTTTTATACAGCCTGAAGCAACAAGGGGCAGTGGAGGTTTCGTGTTCCTTTAAAAGCCAAAATACGTGTTCAGACTAATAATCATGTGTGTGCCAATTTTTTGTCGCAAACATATTCAAAAAGTTATGACACGAGGCAAAATAACTTTTAGAATAACACATTTACAGCATGTGTAAGTATAAATCGAAATGAATTCACGAGATCGAATAAATCAATCCAACTTGATCCTACTTAGGAGTGCTCTTTTATACGTATGAATACACTAAACTAACTTCCTAACAAAGGCATAGGTGGTGTTTAATATTCAAAAGGCGAGGCGCATCATTATAGTTTTAATTATAAACCTTTTTGGTCCCAACTGTTCATTATGCTTAAAGTTTTCACGGCCAAAGTGACGCAGCGACAGAATAATTGAAACAAAGAACTACCTATAAGTTGGAACGTTGTCCTCAAAGCTAAGCTCACCTCTTAATTACTAGCTGTGGTGCCCGGCTTCACTCAGTCAGGGAGTTGATATGAGGTTCTGTGGTAGACGGAATTAACAGGTTTTTTTTTTTATTGAAAAAATATTGTTACGGAAGTGGGTTACGGGATTGGAAGGAAATGACGTGGTTGCAGAGACGACGCTTTATTTCACCACTCTGTTTCCTCTGAGTGACGCAGTCTTTCCCATTTGACGTGGTCTTAGTCCGAGTGACGTGGTGTATCTTCCAATATCACGGTCCACCCTTCCGTGTGTGTGACGTAGTCTTCCTCCGAGCGATGTAACATGGTTACCCGGTGTTGTTACTTGATGACATTCCCACTACTTCTCACTACTGCTAGACACCATTGTAACATACCATTACACCATTCAGGTAGGGACAAATTGAGCCCACGTACGCAACGTATGCTACGCAATGTGGGAGACTTGGTGTGCACACTTATCCCATGTATACGACGTATATTGATATCAGACGCTGTTGTGATTTTTTCAGGGTACAATATTTTCTGAGTCTGACACTGAATTTGAGGACGATTTATTACGTTTATTTTAAAATATATATTTCCGCGCCAAAAAAACAAAAGAAGGGTTAAGAAGAGAAGATATTGCCTTGCTATGTTCTTTTGCTATTTCTTCTCATGCTGCATTGCGTAAAATAAAATCACGATATTCAATTGATTTAATATTTAAAATCGCTTCATATCGCCTAACCAAATCAATAAGTTGTTCGTCTCCCATTTTAAGTGAGGGTACTTATACCGCTACGTCTAATCCGTGTCTGACGCGCTGCGAACGTAAGATCACACTAGTCGTACGCGTGGGATAGCGTATGTATATCCCCTCCACCTTCCCACGCCGCGCGACAGGTCAAACGTTGCATGGGACGCGTGTGACAGCATTGCGTATGACAAGTGTTTCTAGGCATACAAATTCTACTGTTTAGATTTAATAATGCGTTGCATACGTTGCGTACGTGGGATCAGTTTGTCTCTAGCTTTCTTCTTCTCTTCACTTACTTCTACATCTCCCTTCCTTTTCTTCCTTTACCTTCGGAAATTACTATTTCCAACTACATCGATTGTGCGTTTCACCGCTGCTTTTTTACTCATTAGTACCTTCCAGAAGTAACTTGAAATTCTGATAGTCATTTCGCTTGTCTTTTTAATAGGAAAGAAAGTAATTACACTATCCATTTTCATCCTTTCTAATAAGAATATTAATTCAAAATTTATTGTTTCGTGATTCTGTTTACCAGAAGTTTCTGAAATATGAAAAATCCGTACGGAAAAATCCCACATGTGTGTAGTGTAGGTCCATAGAATTGTATGGATTACCTGCGTTCGATATGATTCCATTTCGGAATCCCGAACCGAAATTCCGTCTCTATGTGCCCACTCTAACAATGAAATAAATACTTTAAAATTAGAACGAGATTCAACGTTTTGATAGTGGTTTTTTAATCGTTTTGTTTTTTTTTTTCGAAATGATAATGTTTGGTTTTGCAGCTAGATACAGTGACGTGTATTAAAAAGGACAATAATGATAAATATTTGGAGACAGTCTTTGTGAGCTGAAGTGCAACTGTGCCGGTGACTTGTGCGGTGTAGTGAGTGCACTATGTGAATGGACACAAACGCGATGTGGGCGGCGGAGCTGAGCTGCTTTTTCATTTTGTTCGGTGAGTACTTACGTCACGAGCAATAAGATGTACAAACATTAGAACTTATGTCATATTACGTTATTGAATAACCTATGACATTTTCACACTGAGCGTTGAATGTAATATAGTTTACATTTTATTGCTCGTGACCGTATTTAAAAGCACTTGTTGAAATACTTTTTCTCTTTATTCAGTACCCTTAGCACGGAAAATTTAACTTCCCATAGAGAATACGCTAGCAAGTACTTTTACACGCGTTTTTTCTCGATAGCGGTTCGTGCTAGCTAGGGGAACTGATGTATGTTAAAATATGTTTTGCATTGTTTTTTTTATTACAAACTAATGTGTTTTCCTTATAAGCAGATTACAATTTTCCTTTAGTAGTTTTCGTTGTAGTTCTCACCAGAAGTGTAAAAATACTTTTGTATGAGATTTTGGAATAAATATGATAAAATTACAGTAAATATGCTTACGGAAACCTGTAAGGTTTGGGGCGGCGTAGGTGGCTTATTATGTTCTATTTAAGTTACCGTATTATTTACATGTTTCCGCGTTAGTAATACCTTAGAAATGCAAAGAAATAAATAGGGAACAAAATAACAAACCTAAAGGAATATAAGTATACTTAGAATTCTTTTGTAGGTTTATTTATATTATGGAATACAATCTGTAGAAAAAAATACTTTTCAAGTCTAAAAAAATATCTCAATTTTTGAATTTTTAGATTTTAGGCACTCAGAATGCTATTTTTATATTAAGATAATTATTTAATAGAAAAAATACTAGAAAAAATCCACTCACCCGTAGCAGCTCAGACGGGACTCGAACCCACACCCTTGGGATTCCGGCCCAATGCACTGACCAATTATGCTACCGAGTCGCTAGTGGGAGCGGCGAAATTTTCTAGTAATTTTTTTTACGTTCACGCTGTAAGCCAGCGTTATTCCATCAATGTGAAGAATTACCTTCAACATTCGAATGCAACACCTTTACACATGTCAGACAATCGATTAAAATGAAATAGCTATATAATTTTTGAATTTCGAACGTAAATAAAAGTACTAGAAAATTTCGCCGCCCCCACTAGCGACTCGGTAGCATAATTAGTCAGTGCATTGGGCCGGAATCCCAAGGGTGCGGGTTCGAGTCCCGTCTGAGCTGCTACGGGTGAGTCGATTTTTTCTAGTATTTTTTTTTTATTAAAATAATTATCTAAATATCTTAATATTTCGTGCGAAAATCTGAAGAGAAATTAATCAAATCTTTTTGTTACACAAAAATATTGCGATAACCGGACAATTTTCATCCCATTTCGTCTGTTCGGTGAAACGTACATAAATAAAAACGCTCACTGGTGCAATCGTCCTATCACTATATTATAAAACAAAGTCCCCCGCCACGCCTGTCTGTCTGTTCGCGATAAACTCAAAAACTACAGCACGGATTTTCATGCAATTTTCACCAATAGATAGAGTGATTAATACATACACACATAGAAAGGTATAAGTATATAATTTGTCAAGGTTTTGTGTCAACTGGTTGAAATATAACTGTAATTGTTAGAAGTGTCGTAAAAAGTCAAGCCGCCTGGGAGTAGGGTTACCAGATCTAATAATGAGATTTCCTGACTCTTCTTTGACTTTTCAGTAAAATCCCTAACAACTAGAGTTTTTCCCTGTTTTCTTCACGGATACATCAAATTCCTGACATGTCAGTAAATTCATGTGATTTTTTAACCCTGCCTGGGAGCTTTCATCGAAAACGCTGTCTAATCCTTTTGAGATATAATAAAACAATGCATGGTGGTAGGATATTCCTATTTTAGATTTACAAAAAAGTCCAATAGCTTACTATACCCATTATACCTAGGTATCAGTGGCGAAATGTCCATACAAGCCGATTCCCATCGGCTTACCTTTTAGAAATCCCGTCTCGACGATCCACTATGCAGTGCAAATCATAACATTTTTGTACAACGACTTACCTTCGCCATAATTTTACCCCTCGCTACTGCTTGCTATAACTTCTAAAAAATTGGTCACGTACAATGCGGTAATTGGAAAACTATTTAGAATTATACGATGTAAATCCTTATCAAATTAAATCTAATAAATGTTTTAAGAATTGGTTGCATCAAGGTTGCATCTAATTTTATTTAAAAGGAAGTGAACACACATATACAAAACTAGAGCTTTGGGTTAAAAGCTACATCTATAAGTTTAAATATTAATCAAACCTTTAATATTCCAAAAACCTAATTCACAAGTAGTTTTCTTCAGGGTGTTTGGTAATATCCTTATAAAGGCGAATATGGTAGATAGAGACCATCAAACTGAACAACTTTTATTATAGGACCAACTTTGAAATCGCGAAAAGCTGTTTCATTCAAAATTTAATGACGAAAATATCAAAATGTATGAAACACCAGATTTTTTTTCGCGATTCTAAGTTAGTCCCATAGTAAAAGTTGTTCAGTTTGATGGTCCCTATCTACCATATTCAGCTTTATAAAGTTATTACCAAACACCCTGTATATGTGTGTGAGTTTATGCTTAATTAATAATGTAATTTAATAATAAGCTTCACAAAAAATAATGTTCTCAGAAACTTGTTTTCTAATAAGCACACTTATTATTTAAACAAGTCTATAATGCATACTTTACTTTTCCTAGAATTCTTATTCGATGCTGAACAATTTAAAATATTTATAAATAATATAAAAATGTAACTTTGTGAAGTCATTTTAATTCCACAATATTATAATTTCATTGAGATTTAGGATATTTATCATTATTAAAACGTAAAAATCACATGTGTTTAACTGTACATATCAAATCTGGGCCTATTACAAAAATGAATCACGATAGTCGGACGATGTTCGTTGATCAATTTACTTGATTTTAAACCTTATACATGAGTAAATAACCATGACATTATTTACTCATGTATAAGGTTTAAAATCAACGAACGACGCGGGACGAACATCATGTGCTTATCGCGATTATTTTTTTGTAATAGGCCCTCTGACTATTTAAAACGATTTGAAATTTTAAGTTTTGAAAATCCAATTAACTTAAAAACAGTATTGAAATCGAGATTGCCTAGCATCGAATATCGACGCCATTATATTTCAACCGGAAAGCTGAAATTGCGTAACGATATCGTCATTTTTCGTGTCGTTTTAAAGTAAAAGACAGTACAAGAAAAGGTATTACGAATTCTTATCGTTTACAAAGTTAACTATATAAAAACATATTCTATAGCTTTCAACTGTTATTTATTTCATTACCACTACCACCATGGACTCTATTTTTGAAAGGCGTCGAGCGCTCTTAACTTATCATTTCGACTCGAAAGCCATGGCTGTCCAATGAAAATGAGTATACCAATACCAATGAAAATTAGTATACCAGGGAGGTAATTATGTAACTTTGTTGCAATCAACTCTGACAGAAATCGCATAGTTCTATTGCTGCTTTACTTAAGAACCAATGTGACAACTATCTTACTTAAAGCAGCAATGTAATTGCGCTTTCAATCGATTTCTATCAAGAATTGATAGCAACAGACTTACGTAATCAACGGGCAGTACCAATGGTAATAAAGAGCACTCGACGCCTTTCAATAAAAGAGCCCTATGATAAAGGATTTGTCCATACTCAGGAATAAAAAAGTCATCAAATATTTAAAAAAACGTAAATAAACTAGAAATTAGGGTAAGTATATTTTTTTATTACCGAAAAAAATCCTACCCATTGTGCTCAATAATAAAAACTTTTATAAAAAATAGGCGATAATGTAAGAACTGATAAAATCACATCGATCGTTAGTTCCTGTACCTGTCCAGTACCTGATATTCCAAACTATAAACATTTAAAAAGTAATTACCCAAAAAAACGCTGTACCTAATATTCTTCGGTCATTAGGTAGATTATATGACACCTCGTCGCGCGTTGCGTCAAATAATATGTAATTTGCTTTACTATAAAATGTAACATTTCATTTTGAGCCGTTTTCCACAGAAGAAATAATCACTGTAAAACGATAACTCTCACAAACGTGGAAATAATACGTTAGATTTTTTTTTAAATAGTTTATCTGCTGCTTATATTTAAAAAAAAAATAAGTACACTAATACAATAAGGCAATATAAAGTGAGTAAATAAGAGCTAATAACCTTTAAGAGAGGAAAAATGATCATTATTGAAATAAAATACTTTTAGAAAAACAAACGCGTTGCTTAAGTATTTCTTGTTGTTATTTAATTTGACTTTGTTAATCTCGATATTTCCACACATTTTCTTGAGCCATGATAATCCTGTAAACAACGTAAAAAGAGAAAATTCAGAATGCACCTAATATTGTAATTAGGAAAACATCATAGATATTTTTCATCACTTGTTTTTGAAACTTTCAAGTGATCATGATACCATTTTTCTGACTTCATTATGTTAAAAATATTATCAAAATAATTTTGTTATTGCACATTACAATTAAAATTATAGAGCTTCGCTTAAAGAGTAAATATTGTTCTGCATATGTAAAATCTCTGGATATTTACAGAATTGTAGGTAACAATTCTGTAAATATCCAGACGTTGTTTGTTCACAGAGTATTTCGGTCTTTAAATAAAAGAACCTTTTTACATACAAATCAAACACAAAAAATATTTAAACAACCAACATTGAAGTTAACTCTTAACGTGTTTCCAATTTTCATCTGTTGCTCTATTTTTACTCTTACTTTATTTCTCTCCTAACTTTGAAATGTAGGTTAGGTGATGTCTAAAACAACAAAGCTAAACAGCAAAATGGCCACTATTCATTTGTCTTTGAAATGGAACTAGCTAAATTGTTGTTTGAACTAAACTTTAATTACATTATCCCAATTTAAACTTACGACTTGAAGTTGCGGGAGATGGCATATCCAGGAAACTTTCTGATAATATCTAATTTAAATTAATGTTTCATGGGAATTTCTAGTGAAAGAATAATTAAACTCATTAGGGTAATTTGTTGTTTCATTTGCGAAATTGCTTATTAAATTGCAATGCTAAATGCATTGTTTGATCCAATTTGCAAGGAGGAAATATTAGAATGAGCATTTTAATGCTTTAAGGCGGTCTTTAAAGAAAATTATCACTTTTTGATAGGATGCCATAGGTCGCTGAATGATCCTATGGATCTAATCTTTATATCTTTATCCAAACACGTATTGAACCTGAAACACGATTTAATGATTTTGGCTCGATACATTTTGATTTCGAAAATACCTCTTAAAAAGCCTAAAGTTTGAGATTATTTAGAAACAGCATTAGGTATTCAAGTCGAAATTGCTTTAAATAATTTGTATCATCAATATTCACAATCGTGTAGAAGCATTTCACTTTAATCGCTATCGTTATTTAGTATAAGTACGAATTGATATTGTGATTTTTTCGCCTAATCCGCCAAATCAGTCTCGCTCCGGCGCATGACGTTTTCTCATTGCTGTCTCTCTTTACTGATATAGCGCCACAGAATAGATATAAGTTCTACGTACAGAAAGGACACTCCCCGCCCCGCCCTAAAATCAATTACCTCACCCCACCTTGTGAGTTCGTATGCCGAATCGTATGCTCGTTTAGTCGTGTTTATCAACTGTTAACTTATTTTGATACTCAAATTAATGCGTCGTAACTTTTTAGTTGTGTTTATCAGCTGGCAACTTATTTTGATATTCAAAGCAATAAGTCGTAACTTTATTTCAAAAAGTTCAAATTATGAATTGAACTCTCCTAATACAAACCCACCAACTGAACGATATAGCCTGACTTACACACACAGTTGTGCGTGTACGAAAAATACGTGTTGCGTGTGTCATTTATGACGTCATCTGTATAATGGCGCGGTTGTATGGAGTGTCCGGGGTGTGATAGCGCCTTAAGATAATAATTACGAAAATAAGGACTTGACAAAATGTTAATTATAACAAGTTACGTAAATATTAAATATGGCTTGAGTAAACTATACTTAATGTTTGTGCGAGGTCACCTTTTTTAAATATTCAGATATGAATAGCTAATAACATTTCCCAGTAGAAGTAGGCAGTGGACATCCGCAACGCAAAGTGAAATCCTTTGGGGTTACTGCGGGATCCAGTTCTGCGGATACCTACATTTAAATATTTATTCGTAAAAATACAATCCTACCGGTATGTCTAATTAACATGACCGTACTAAATTAAATAATAAAATTCTGCAAATAAAACATTTATATGAGCTTAATGGGTTTAATCACAAAGAAAATATTTACTTGTGATCATGAATAGATAGTCCTTTTTCCGTGGGTAAAAGTGATGAGTGACCCACCAAGCTTGCAACCTGATGGGAACTCGTTGGCTAGATGCCCGAAGGTAAATCGACTAAAACCCCAGCGTGTCTTCATAGTAGGGTTGCCAGATTAGCGGTCAAGTCAATTCCGCAAATGATATCAAATTAATTCATATTTTTGGAATAGAAATTAACTTTATTACTCGTGAAATTACCCATGTAAACAGACTTTTTAGACAGACTCTAGCAACAACGTGAAGCGCAGACAGCAAACGGTACGCACGTACGCTACGGCACGAAGCGTAACCTACTCGTAAAATAATGAAAAAAATAGTGGTAGGTATTTGAAATCCGGGACAGTGAGGTGTAATTCCTGGACACGGGACAAGGCACGTAATTCCGGGACAATCCCGGAAATCCCGGGCGTCTGGCAACCCTACTTCATAGTCTTGATTCTCTCTCCTGATGACAATATGTCGACAATATCAAATTTAACCTGTCCGTTTTCACGGGTCTCGTCATATCGAGAATATCGTGACCTGCGATCTTTAGGCATAATCGAAAGAACCCCCTCATTTTCATATCAAAACAAAACAACCCAGGTGCCAGAGCGGCCATTAAAAAAGTAATAAATCAAAAGTTTTCCACCTCATTAAAAAAATTTAAATAACGTCTATATAGGACAATAGCCCAAATCATTTATTTCAGCGTAGGTGTTTCCGAAGGCTGTAACAAAATACAAATAATAAATGGGCTCCATTTTTATCAAAATAAAATCTACTTTAACCGCACGGAATGGACATAAAATACCTACTGAGCGTTACGAAGTTATGATACAAATGTATCGAAGAGCGGTTCACATCACAATGGTAGGTGTACGTGTTTGTTATTCACGCGAACAGCACATTGTTTGCTTTCAGATAAACAATAAAAAAAGACAGTCATGACCTAAACGCAATTTGGTTCCCAATTCAAACGAAACCCTTTTATCTCAGTAACAACAGAAATTCCCTTTTCAATAGGCTGACTACATAATGAAATATTTACAAAATATCTCGGTTAATGCCAAAAAAGGGGAGAATAAAAAATAACGGAACGTGACGGAAAACAAAGCACGTTTTTATCGTTGAAAAGGATCTGGCTTATGGAAGCCGCTTTCGGATAAAATCGAGCACAATCAAGAAGTTTCCGCGAAGACTTTTTGCTACTCCTTTGAGGAAGTTGAATTATATTTAGCCCAAGTTTAATTTTTACCTTCATAACAATCTACAAATCTTTTCCCTCAAAATGTGTTACAAAACATATTTTTATTTGTTTCTAGCAGAGTGAATGGTTTTGCCACAGGAATAATAAATTGCACAGAATGCGTTATGGCGTCTTCGTTTCTCATTGTCACAACGAGTTGTGGTCGTTTTTTCGCTCAATGTGTGTTTTTGGTCTTTGAGCCTAACATAATTGTAAATGTTAAAAGGTTTAAGGGCCCACCGAGCCTCCACTAACGCCGCCACTCGAGAAAAAAACATAACAACGAAATAACTATGTTTAATAAAATTCTGAAAAATATAAAACTAGTATTAGTTATAAACTATTTTTGTATGCGTTTTTTCCTGGTTCATATGTGTTTGTAGAAAAAAACCTAGATTAACGCCTAAAGTGGCCACTATGGGCTTTAATCTAGATTTTAACTACGCGAACACATTTAAAGTAAGAATTTAACACATACAAAAATAGTTGATAGCTGATACTAGTCTAAATATTTTTTATCCTACACCCATGCTTTAAATCCTCTGTAAGAGGTTCTGAAACAGTTAGCTTACTGCCATCATTACAATATCCCGAGCCAGAGTTGGTCCTGCAGCGCCGCGCGCCCACGCGCGAGCGTTGCATTATGAAATTCAGTACAACATTATAACACTCTTGCGGAAGACATAATGACGAGGAGGGAGAGGAAAGTCAAAGTCAAAGACAAAGTCAAAACCTTTATAGAGGATAAATATCATGGGTGTTTTTAATCCATATGTATTAAAATATTGTTTGTTTCCCTAATAAAAAAAGAAAAAAAGAAAAAAATGGGTGTAGATAAAGTCTTGTGTGCAACTGTACATAATTAGGTATTAAAACACTCATGTGATAAACCCACATTCGTGTTTTAATACTCCTCGCTATAGTACAGTTGCATAAATAACTATTAGAATTTTATTTAATATAGTTAGTGCGTTGTAATGATTTTTTCTTGATTGGCGGCGCTAGTGGACGCGCGATGTACCCTTAAGATTGATATATAATATTTTTTCTTATAAAAAAACTGTTGGTAGATCGAATAAATAAATAAAATATACAAACTAAGAAGGTTTTTTGTCAGAACATCACACTGCATGCTACTTCGTCACTCGAGACTTTTTACCTACACAATACATGTAAAAATAATGCAGTGATTAGCTCAACATAAATTATAATATCTGAAACTAGCAATTCAAATGCCAGTCAGGTCGACGTAAAGAACTTTAGATTTTTCACTGAAATTCTTTTTCTCAGTTGGTTCAAAGGTGCTTCAATGGTGTTTCCAACTAATTTTTTTGAAATCAAAATTTTATAAATTACTTTCTGCTAAAATTCAATATTTTAAAGGGAAAAAAATCCTGCCAAGTTACTTAGCAGTTCAAAAAATTGTTCACGATTGCCAACCGATGGCTTATAGCTTTTCAACTTTTACAAGTGCTTGTAGCAGCACAGACTGAATAAATTACTTTTTCTTTCTTCCTTACGTGAAATATGAGGAGATCTTACTAAAATGGCCGTGGAAAACACGATAATTTGCCTTCATCGTCGTATCCCCTTGGTAACGCAGTCGTGGACAATTTGGTTTAATATCTAACAGGGTCCATTAACAAAATTGTCAATTAATTAGAGATCCTAATTTACTTTTCAAGGCGAACGTATCCTTATAAATTTCGGTTGAAATTATTAAATACTTAATATGTCTTGTGTGGAAAAATTTCAAAAACATTACTTTTATAATATTTTGTATGTAATAATCTGTTAAGCTTAGGTTATAAGTACTTAGCATCAATCGTAATACCCACGTATGTCTATGTTTTTCCACAAAATAGAGAGACTAACAGAAGTTTAGCTTAGTACTACGGGCGCTCGAGCTTCGCACACACACAAAGACAGCTCTCGCCACTACGTCACGTACTCGAACTGTTTTGAGGGTGGTATGACATTGCAGTTATACAGTGTCGGTGAGAGATGTCAAGTGCTAAGCTCAACTATTGTACTCTCTCTATATTGTGGTTTTTCAAACAAATATAAAAATAGCATCCAGCATACCTCCGTCAGGAAGCTGGTTTAAACAGCCAATTGTAAGATTGTCAATTCCGTAAAATGCAACAATGTTTGTAATTTACATATAAACTTACGATATCTGACTCAATCCTCTGATGCTTTTTTAACGAATATAAAGTTGGCCGTAAATAGGGGGTTAACTTATGTTGCTCTCACGTAACGAGTCATCAGGTCGGGATGAGTAATTTTGTGTTATTGGACCACAGAATAGATATAAGTACTACCGTACAGAAAGGACACTCTCCGCTCCACCTCAGAATCAATTACCTCACCCGACCCCGCGAGTTCATGTGCCGAACGTGTGCTCATTTAGTCGTGTTTGGCATCAATTTGTTTTGATATTCAAAGCAATGCGTCATAATTTAAGTCGTGTTTGTCAACTGTCAACTTATTTTGATATTCAAAGCAAAATGCATCGTAACTTTATTTACCAAAAAGTTCAGTACAAACTGCACGGTAGCCCTAGTCTTACACACACAGTTGCGCGTGTACAAAAACATCATCTGTTTATGGCGCGCGGTTGTATGGAGTGTCCCGGTGTCAGGGGGTTGGCAACGCAAAGCTAATTGTAGATGTCGCTGCGTTCGCTTGTTCCTATGACCGTAGACGTTCAGAACAAATCTATGGGAAAATAGGTATTTATTTTGTGGATTTTTTTTACCGAAAAAGACCCATTGACCCAAAATGGATATAAAAGACAATTCTACAATGCAAATGCCGGAATTGAAAGCCAAATTAAGATGTTTTTATTCTTACAGAATTTATCAATTTTTTCTATGTACAGATTTTTCGGAAATTAGTAAGTGCCAACATTTTTAAAGCCTATAACATAGAATTTAATCATTTTAAAGCTAAAAAACGTTTTTTTGCAAGTAAAAGTCCTTTGTTTTCATAGCTCTCGTGGAACAAGCGTACGCAGCGCCATTTTGACAGTTGCCTTCCCCGATTTGTATTTTTATTTGAGATTTTAGTTTCGTTTATTAAAATGATGTTAATTTTTCCGTAGGTGTGTCAGCCGGCGGCGGAGGCTGGGAGCCGCTTGGCCAGCCGTACTTCGACAACAGCACGAAGCGCGAGGCCACTGCCGCCGTGGGCCAGCCAGCGTACCTGCACTGTAGAGTGCGCAACTTAGCTGATCGAGCGGTGAGTAAACACAAGACATGTTAATGATAGTTTCTTTGCTGTTAGTAGTTTTTTTATGCATAACGGAATAGTGCTTGGCAGTCACCTCACCTGATGTTAAGTGGCGATAAGGCTGAAGGTGCAAGCGCACTACGTCCGGAATCCTCACCACTGAGAAAAGGCTATCTTACCTCTAACTGCCGTAACACAACAATTTTTAAACTGTTGTTATGGCGTCAGATTTAGGTAAGATGGTGGTAGCTAGCAATAAAAAAAAACAACTAAATGCCGAGAAAACAAAACAAATTAATTTCGATAAACAAAACAAATGAATGTCGAAAAAAACACAAATTTATGCCTAAAAACAAATGAATGCCGAAAACAAATGAATGCCAAAACAAAACATCATAAACTGAAATTCTAGAACTACGAAGAATTAGAAATCCTCGTAGTTCGATCAATCGAACCATAAGGACCCAAATTTCTTTGTAATTCGATTGACTGAAATTGATCGAACTACGAAGAATCTAGAATCCTCGCAGTTCGATTGATCGAACCATAAAGAATTTTTATTCCGGGGGTTCAATCGATCGGACAATGCGATCGAACCTTGCGGCCGGAAGGCGTCTCACACGGGTGGGCGAACCACTAGACCACAGAGGCGGTTAGTATGAGGCCATTGTCGCTTTGGGATAACTATATCCCCCTGGCTACTCCAACGGCGGCGCTGAGCGGAAATTCTCTCTTCATTTCGGAGATAAAAGCCTTACCACACACAACTTTTACGAATTCGCTAGCCGGAGCACAAACGGTCGATAGGCCGTAAGAACTAACATCTATAGTGTAATAGTGGCTGGAAAGTCTTCCTTATGTGTTGGTCTAGCATAAGTCATTAAAATTACGATGACAGCAAAATGTCGTACGCTAGCAATTACCTACTATGCATGGGCCAGACAAATCCGTATTATTTCCGCTGTTCCCAGTAGTCTTACCGAGTAGTTTTACCAGTAGTCCATCAGCCATTTTGATGTCCCCACTGCTAGGGCACAGGCCTTCCTTATGGGTGGAAAAGGAGGAAAGGCCATAACCCACCACGCGGACCCAATGCGGATTGGTGGGTATTAACGACTGCAAATGCAGCCGGGACCAACGGCTTAACGTGCCTTCCGAAGCACGGAGGAGTTCGCGATAGTAAATTTTGGTCACCCATCCCATGACCAACCCTTGCGAACGTTGCTTAACTTACGCAATCGCTGGGTCACGCGCTAAACCAGTAGTACCAGTAGTTTACCGGTAGTACCAGTAGTTTACCAGTAGTACCAGTAGTTTACCAGTAGTACCAGTAGTTTACCAGTAGTACCAGTAGTTTACCAGTAGTACCAGTAGTTTACCAGTAGTACTAACTAATTGTTTATTGCTACAAAAACCGGCTTATACAGGGTTATTTGTAAAACACCAACCACCTCGCAGGAGTAGATTACCAACATCATAAACAACAACTCTGTTCTACAACTTTTCCAAAAACAGACAAAAAATTCTGACTTTTCATACAAAACTCGATCAGCTGTTTGGACATTTCTATGGAACGTCGATTTTTTTTTTGTTTATTTTTGAAAAATTCGTAGAACAAATGTTGTTGTTTATGATGTTAGTAATCTACTCCTGTGAGGTTATTGGTGTTTTACAAATAACCCTGTAAATGCTCCATTGTATATTTTACCTTGAGACAGCCATACAGCTTACATTGTAGAGTGAGCAATATTTCCAAGATAAAAGTATTTGTGACGAACGACAACACCTTTAATAACAACACAACAAGCTTAGTCAACAGATGTCACCCACTTAAACCTAGTAACATCTTAAGTCACGCTGTCATATAGAATTAGCAGTTTAATTAAATTTAATTAAAGTCTTCTTTGCGTTCTCCTTAGGGATCACTCCAGTTGCAAATGGTATATCCATTATGGCATACATTAATGACCTACAATTCTCTCGAGAGAAACGAGATGGCTTTGCTCTCTACGCCGTCTCAGGCACTTAAGGTTTTGCTTCCAGGAAGTATTCGATATCTTTGAGTTTTAAAAAGAGGATTTTTCCACATTTTCGCTTAATTGTTAGGGTTCCGTACCCAAAGGGTAAAAACGGGACCCTATTACTAAGACTCCGCTGTCCGTGTGTCTGTCTGTCTGTCTGTCACCAGGCTGTATCTCATGAACCATGATAGCTAGAAAGTTGAAATTTTCACAGATGATGTATTTCTGTTGCCGCTATAAGAACAAGTACTAAAAACAGAATAAAATTAATATTTAAGGGGGGCTCCCATACAACAAACGTGATTTTTTTGCCGGTTTTTGCTCGATATTAATAACGACAACAGGTAGACAGTCGAAATTTTCACAGATGATGTATTTTTAGTATTAAAACAGAATAAAATTAATATTTAAGGGGGCTCCCATACAACCAACGTATTTTTTTGCCGTTTTTTGGTACGGAACCTTTCGTGCGCGAGTCCGACTCGCACTTGGCCGGTTTTTTTTTAGAATTGGGAAGGCTAACCTAGTTGAACCTTGTAAATAGAAATTGTTAAGAAACGTCCAATCAATGCCTTTTGTACGATTTAAGAGATCATGGGGTAATAAATAACTTCTTCGGTAACCTATAGTCATCTACTATATAAATATTACTATTAATAATCAAAATATTGTTTGTAGGCTTTATTTGGACCAGTCAGTGAATTAGTAATGTCTCAGGCTCAGGAGTTATAGACCATGTGAAAAAAATCTTTCGACTCTTCACATAAGTACTGATATTTTAAATACATTACGTTTTTTGTCGTGTTACTGTTGTATCGCTATCGGCGAGGTATACTTGTCGGGTTCTAGTTTGAAACGTAACAAAAAAAAAGGCTCGGCGATTGAGTCGAGTCTTTTAATTCTGTATAACCTACTTTTAAATTACTAGAAAATATCTATTTTGGTATTAACTGAATAGAACAGTAAACTTAAAGTAAAATTAAAGGTATAATTCGGTTCCTAGCGACCGCGACGCACGACCGTGACCTGCGACCGGGTCGCGCGACCCACTGCTCATTATGAATTTATATGGAGTACTAACCAATCCAGATCGCGACGCGATCGTGTGGTTTGTTTAGTACTCCATATAAATTAATACAAAGCAGTGGGTCGCGCGACCCAGTCGCGGTTGACGTTCGCGGTCGCGCGTCGCGGTCGCTAGGAACCGAATTGTACCTTAAAAGTTTCTTTTAGAAATTGACGAATTTTGAGTCCTACAAAACAATTAAATCTCAACTAATTAGTAAATCAATAACAAGGCTAGATTTTCGAGAATTATAACATAGTTTTTGTAATGTAGGTATTATTGATGTATGGGAACAGTTGTTTTATTTTACACATACAAAAACAAACACAGTTCTAAGGAACAAATACAATTTAGGCTATTACACTAAGCCATTACCGTAAAGCCGGAATTCCTTTTATCTGGCTTATGGATCGAATTACGGTGGGCGATTTTACGGGCATATTTTAAGATACGTAAAAAGTCGTAAAGGTTGGGCTTTTAGTGGAGCACTATTGAATAGGGCACGCGACCTTTCATGCGGTTTCCGATGCGAGCCGACACTGAATAGTGCCCAAATTGCGTTCAAGGGTTGACTCATTCCCCAGATTGCGCCGATTCACTTCTCTCGCAATAATTTCACTTAGGTTTTACTTAGATACTTTACTATGCGATCGCATATTTCCCAAGATTGCGCACTTTGAATTGCGGAAATACAGAATTGCTCAATCATATTTTAAAGAATGAGGTGTATTAACTTTCATATGTTGCGAGATAATATTGCGTCATTCTATAAACTTAGGTATGTGCCATCAATTGTATGTGTTACAATGCTGAAGTAGAAAAGACCAAATTTTACAATAGCTATGGACGAAATCCCGAAAATTAAAAGGTCGAATAGTTGTTTGGCCATACGTTTAAAATCACGAAAGGATATTTTACCTAAAATACTAAATCACGAAGCTTAAAATACCGAAGGTTAATATACCTAAGTCCTATACCCCGAACTACTTAATACCGAATTGGCTGTGGCGGTGTCTTTGGGCTTCGCCTGAAATGCTTTATAGTAAATTTACCTGCCGAAAATTAGTCTAAACTAGCCTACTGGGACTTAGAAACCGTAAAACGTAGGTCACGACACGAAATAGGTGCGAGGAGCGTAGCGACGAGCATGTTAGGTTGACATGAACCCAGCGCGCGAGCCGAGCGAGCGAAGCGAGCGTGCCGCGGCAGCGGCCGGCGAAGCGCCAGAGAAAAAAAAAACAATTTCAAACTCGATTGGTGGATTTTGTCAAAATAATGACCATTATACAAGCATTTTTGAGTAAAACAAATTAACCGCAACGCCTACCTTCAAAAATGTATGTGTAGGTGAAGTAAGTTACGACATTTTAACTGTCGGGATTTCGACCTTTTGAGATTTCGAACTTTCGGTCATCTGATAAATCGATCTTTCAAGTTTCGGTCTATCGGATATCGATATTTAGAATGATCGGTTTTTTTGAAAATAGGTGTTATATGTGTCGATATTTCGGTCGTATGTATTATGAATTGTCGGCATTGTAATGCATACCCACCATCAAATATAAGTAGTTGTATATTTTATTGGATTTCTTTTTAATTGTTAATGTAGTAAAGCAAACTAGTCAAACTTAAAAACGTTAAGTTTTACAAAAAAATAAAATTAGGTACCTCAGATCAAAATAATATTCACAGACGAGAAATAGTTCTGGAAACCTACAGAGGCTAGTTAAGCAAAGTCAAAGAAAACCGTTCCGTTTGATTTACATAACTCAATCTGGAATAAGTAGTGTCGATAACATTTCGCGCCGAGCAGCAATGAGTTCAATCCCACTTGATCTATGTTTGACCCATAAAAACTTCGGCAATGAGAGAAAGAATGGTAGGGGGATAGCCAGTTATATCCAGTTAGTTCTGTCTCCGCCACGGTTTAAACCGTCCCCCGAAGAAAGTTCTAAAATCCTCCGTGAATCGTGCCGAATACAAATTTAAAGCGAAACTCGGTCCGATGCGGACGTATTAAATGTGAGACTGAAATACGGCTAGCAATTACTTTGTAGCACAATTATCTCATAAATTATGTCCGCCACGTTTTTTATTCCCCACTTAACGTCTCTCAGCGAAATTGACGAAATAAGAAGGCAAAGTTTCGTCGTTGGCTGGAATTACCAATTAAGCGACTTATGGTGTTCGGATACTATTTCTTTACTTTGTAGAGACTCAAAACATTG
Organism: Agriphila geniculea; assembly: GCA_943789525.1. Classification (NCBI taxonomy): domain Eukaryota; kingdom Metazoa; phylum Arthropoda; class Insecta; order Lepidoptera; family Crambidae; genus Agriphila; species Agriphila geniculea. Next base: position 14,094,270 of record OX038887.1, on the reverse strand, counting down.
GTTGTAATTTGCTTTTTACGTTTTCTCGTTTATTGATACTTTTGGATGCCACTGAACGATTTTAATTATTTATTTCCTCATTAAAGGCAGGAACAAGTAAACAATACGTTATGAATATGATAATGGAATTTATATTTAATGGAATGTTTCTTCGTAGTTACTTAAATAAAAATATATAAATCTGCCGAAGTTTCATCCCGAAAAAATCAAATACTCAATAAAAACGCTTACATAATGTCACAGAAAAAAAACTCTGGGTTAATATTGTAGAAATAATTGTTTTTTTATACAACAAGACTTCACTCCAGTTCCACCAACAAGATGAGTTGTTTGAAGTGCCAATTCTATAAAATGGTATCGTGATAGTCATTTCACCATTGTATATTTTACGTATTTAAGATTATTCACATCAATGAGATTGGTCAATACGTCGGAACGGTATTTTATGCCAAAACTTTCGCAACATGTCTATGCTCAAAAAAACGCTTAGGTACATAATGTCACAGAAACAAAAAACACTTGTGTTAATATTGTAGAAATAAATGTTGTTTATACGCGACTTTACTCCAGTTCCACCAACAAGAGGAGTTGTTTGAAGTGCCAATTCTATAAAATGGTATAGCGATTTCACTGTTGTATATTTTACGTATTTAGGGTTATTCACATCAATGAGATTGGTCAATACGTCGGAACGGTATTTATGTCAAAACTATCATAACATCAAGGAAATTGTAAGTTCTTCGTACAACGTTATACGAAGTACTTACAATTTCCTTGCATAACATATCTTGTCATCATGTCTTTTAGTGACTAATTACGTTTAGTCAACTTTTTGGTCGTTAGTAGCAACAAGAAAAAATGGTCCGTCGAAGCTATTTTTTACTCTGTGGTGTCGAGTTTTGTTTGATAACGCTTGTGCCAATGAAAATATGCTAGGCATTCCATTAAATATTTTACGTGAGGGTAAAATCTTTTCATCTTATAAATAAAGCGTTGAGAAAAAACCGATAAAAATACCAAAACCTTAAAAAAACATCTGTTTCAGCGAATGTAACAAATTAGTTGTTTTTGTACTTACATAATTACTTGAGAGCTTGAGAATTGACATTCGTGAATTTCATACCAAAAAAATACGAACTACAACAATCTGCCCATAAACTTAGAAATAAAAACGTATCTTGTGACTTGGACTGAAAATAAACTTTACTTTTTTACACAACACGCATACGACACTAACTTAGGACACACACACACACACACACTTTTTGTGGGCTAAGGCCGAGCGAGCTCCACTGAAGTGCTGATTCATAAAGTTTCAACCTAGCCTTTTCGCACTAGTTCGATGTAAGCTTTAAAAACGACCTAATCGATCGATTCCTCTACACAATGAGGACACATTAGTGTCGGTCGGTTCCTCCGTGCGACCATTTAGTCATCAATAGAGGATTATTAATAGTGATTAGTCTAACCACGCAAGTGACGCTTTTCCATAGTAACTAATTCAAACATGGTTATTGAATAAAACGTGTAGCATGAATTGTTGAAAATTGACTTTTGTTAATTGATACTTAGTTTAGCTTTTATGGCAAATATAACAAGTGAAAATCCTTCGTGAATGGTTGAAGCTCTTGTTTTGCAGAACAAATTTGTGTAATTTGAGTTCTTAGAAAACCAATAAATATACATTATTAACTTGGAATCGTCATCTTATTTAAGAGAAGATGAAATCAAATAAATATAATAATAATAATGAATGACGATATTTTTATTTTCTGACCAAAGGTATAATTTTTGATTAGTCTATTAAATTAGATAAAATAGTCTATTGCGACTATTTTAACAAAGGAACAAGACATTTTAATATTATCCTAACCATTGCTAGATTAAAATAACATTGGTTAAAATAAGAAAATAAATACTACCTAGGTAATTGTTAGTCCAAATGAAATTATATGAAGCGTTGTTCGGCGAAACAAGGGAACTCCGTGAACACGTTAGGCAGACCTACTTTACAAACATAAATCTATGTTTAACCTTATGGGAAATCGTTACGCTCTCAACGTACTAAAGACGGCGGTAAAGTTTTCCACATAGATTGTGTTACGATTTATCGTAGCATGTTACAGTATAGTCGTAGCGATTTCTCGTAGCAATAGTGGATTGATGGCACAAACAACGCTTTGTTTAAATATATTTTTATTATAATGTTTCCTCCAAAAACTATACCTATATCGCTTTTTATAGCACTACCCAACGACCTTCATATTTGGAGTCTCAATAGAACGAAATTCCTTTAAAGAATTTCCACGAAAAGATGCCCTATTTTTAATCCTTCGGCTGGCATCGAACGATCTTTTCCACTGATTTTCTTTCGACATTTGACTCAATCTCAATTCTCAAATCGTCGAACGACATAAAAATATTTCTTAAAATTTCTACGTGTTACTTAGCTAGCAATAAAAAATAAACTGGGTTGTGCCAGACCAACTTCTTTGGTATAGAAGTAAGAGCTTTATATATTCGAAATGCCCGCCGCATGCAGCAAACGTCCTACCTCGCACGGTACTGGGCTTGGTGGGTCCCTGCCTAATCACGTCAAAACGGCTGACCGGATTTTGATAAATTAAAACATAGAATACTTCTTATCTTGGTTGAAGGTCCCCTATGGATTTTCTCGAATGTCCACGCGAACGAAGTCGCGGATGGAGGCTAGTTTATTTCATAAATGGTACCTACACTTGTAAAACCTCACCTAAAAGCGTATCGGTACATTTAACAATAAATTGTAATTACTTTCCTTAACTGATGTTTGGGATCACCCAATTAATAAAATAGAATGTGACGATATTCTTGAACAAAATACGCTCAGAAACATACTGCCAAGAGTTGTGGAAAGTGATGATTTTTAGCCTGCATTTTTTCACAGGTGTCCTGGATCCGAAAAAGAGACCTGCACATCCTCACAGTGGGTGTTCACACGTACAGCAGCGACGCGCGGTTCGCCGCCCTCCACGCGGACGGGTCCGACGAATGGACGCTACGAGTGGCGCCCGCGCAGCCAAGAGACTCAGGAGCGTACGAGTGTCAAGTGTCCACGGAACCAAAGATCAGTTTGTCCTTCCGACTCACTGTTGTTGGTGAGTAGTTTTAAAATCAGTAGGTATACTAACTTGACTTAGTTAAAATTATCCGAATCGCATATCTTTTGAATCATCGAAATCTGTCCATAAGTTATGTGAAATCAGCATTCAAACTTTGGCCACTATGATACCTGACGCACAGTGTGGCTCTCTCTTTCATTGACTTTAAAGCGGTTGTATGACCGGAAGTGGCGCCCTCAGAGGTTTTTAATTAATAAGTTATTGATAGAAAAAGATTTTAATAATGTTTATCGTGGAGATTTTAGGGCCCATGGTCTTGTATTTTAGAAGGTATCACTACATGCCCTCGTAGTCATTCGTAGAAGTAGATAGCAAATGTGTCAAAAACGGCCACTTTTAGCAGTTTTTCTATCTACTTTTAGCAGTGACTACTAGGGAATGATGACGATACCGTCTTAAAATACTAGACTGTAGGCCCTAAAATCTCCACGATAAACATTATTAAAATGGTGTATTAAAATTATAATATTAAATAAAATTCACCGCGGCGCCACTTTCGCTCAGGGTACCACCTTAAGTACCATATACAAATCTAAAACCATCGCTGATCCATATTAATTACACTGGTTAACTCTTCATGTATCGTTTATGCTTGCTTGCTTACATTGGTAATCGTAATTTTTATGCTCGTAGTGAGACGGAACCATACCATATATTACTATTGACTTGCTATATATTGATGAAGAATCCTTTGCTATCTTAACCAAATCGATTATCGTAAATGTAAGTAAAAACTGGACTACGTCCACTATACGATGAGACGGACAGACAAGTTTTCGTTTCCAGTAATTTACAACAAAGATATTTAAAACATAACGATCCCAAACTACTTATTGATGAAAATAAAGGGCAGCCAGTAATCCACAAAAAAAGGCTAAGTTTCTATATTCTCATCTTCAGATTCTAATCTGCTGTATTAAGCTAAGCACTCCAATCTCAAACAATACAAAAGCTTTAGCCCAAAACACTCGTTCATCTCAGACCGAAACTGTATTCTCATAAATTGTTTGAAGTTAAGCCCTAGAGACCCTCTACGAAAACTATTGCTATTCCGAAAAGTAGCTCTGGCTCGAGAGTAAATTATATGGAAATGATAGATACACTCTGGGAGGTACTTAGCTCCAGTATGTTTTGTTTCAATTGCTGCTACGGTTGCAGAATGAATTCAGTTTTGGGTTGTTTATATGGAATGAGTACATTTATCTTGTTTATGTTTCTATGGAAAATGCAAGCAATATTATTGGTTGCATTAGCATGCATAGTTTCGGGCTTAAATCGATGTGCGATGTTATCAATACATTTACATAATTGAACGATTTCTAGCAGTTACTTACTTATATTTTTTGAAGTTTGTGATCTTTTTGCTAATAGAAAAAGACAAAGGAACCTGTGAGATAATAAAAAAGAACCATACTTGAATTCTCACTAGTCCTTTGTCAAAAGTTACCAAATTTTGGATATTGCAACACAATACAACACTTCCTTTGATATATGAGCGTTGTGTTATATACTATTATTAAGCCAGAGCATGATGCGTTAATTAAGCGCGTGAAACCGCTATTTATTTCCCCTAAGAGGCCTACGGGTTACTATGCGACATTTTGTAGCATGAAGTGTTAATACGCTCTTGATAATTTATCACACTAAGGGCCAATTCACCATGACTTTTATTTTTATTGTCGTTACTTTTTTCAAGACTAACAATGTTTGAACGGTGTGACAAAAAGCCGTTGTGGTGGTTTGGTCGAGTGTATGTAGAAAAACGAAATGATACCTACATATATGTTGTTTGTTAATATGAGTTTATGTGAACTTTTGTCTTGGAAAACTATCCGACAATTTAGTCACACATTGCGTCACGTAAAAAGAGCGCTGAACGACAAGCAAATGATGGAGGAATCTATACTGTTTTCCAAACACATAAGCTTACATTTTCGCTCACCTTTGTGGCATATAACAGCGCTCTTTTAACATGACACCTACTATAACTTGGATCATCCAAATATACTTATTAATTATATCATAAAAAGGAAACAAAAATAAATCAAAGAACAAATATTTTGAACGTAATATAAAATAAATATGTTTTCTATAATCCGATTACACTAGAATAAAAAGCCTGCATTTATACACAAGTATTGTCCTATTATGTTATTGGAAGTCTGCGCCAAAGGTCAAACGTTAGACACGCGCGACCTACTTATTGGCTGTGAGAGAATCGGAATAAAACTTAAGTTTATACGATGGAATGAATTATGAAAACTGCTCAGTCCTTTTCACTTGAATGAGAAATTGTGTATGAAATAGAAGGCGTGTGTAAAATTATAAGCTAACTTAATATTAAAACACATATGAGAAAACCTTTTCAAGTTTTCATGCACACCGTATTTTGTTTTCTTTTGTAAAGTTAGTAATAAAGACAAAGTTGCATTTGTATAAAACGAGAAGAACTGCGGTTTTGAAAGAAGCATGGCTTTGAATTAAAAAAATCTTTAGAATCATCTTTGGAAGAAGTTCTTAATTTCTAACTTCCGCGTAGATACAGTTCATTAACAATAAAACACTTTTTCTCTATTACAGCTTTTTTACTTTCGTCCTATGACCAAAGAGAATGTAAAAAACTAGCTTTGACCACGGCCCCTGGAAAGGTGTCGAAACATCGGGAATTCAGAAAACCAGTAAATTTTGGATTTAAAATAATTGTAAAATCACACTTTAATTAATAGTATACGAGCTGTAATAAGGCTATGATCCGTAAAAAGTGTTTTATTTCTAAAGATCCTAATTACTTTGAAAATATGACATTAGCTACAGCCCTGCCTTTCTATTGGCTAATTTCAAAATCTATCGCAATCGCTTTTAGCATGTAACACATTGAAGCTTCTTTTTGGCACAAATAAGAACATACCAAAGAAATGCAGCAATGTGTCACATCCATCTGTCAAACGAAAGAGATTGCGATAAATTTTTAAATTAGACAATTAGCCCCCTGATACTACAATGGATAATATTGTTTGCAGTGTCAAAAGCCGAGATACTGTCTGGACCGGAGCTGTTCGTGAGAGCTGGCTCGGACATCAATCTCACTTGCGTCGCGAAATACGCGCCCGACCCACCAAGGTAAGAATATTAGGGTGAATAATCAACATCGAGGTTTGCCGTGCTACGTTAGCTGTCAGAATAGATGAACATATAAGTAGGATGTGAGTGAAATAAATGGAAGACGAGTACCACAAAACACAAAGTCTGGTGTTACAGACAGATATGTGTATGCCACTCTGGCTGTATTTGGTAACGCTTCCGTTATTTTGGTTTGCTACATAACAGACAATAGCTCGATTTGGCCCGTGATTCCTTGTATACGCAATGTCTATGTGAGCGTGCACGCAGTGGCGGATTTACAGTCTTGGCCGCCCTAGGCCGAATAGTACCAGCCGCCCCCTTTTTTAGCTCCCATCATGGGGGGGGGGGGAGGCCTCGTGTAGTTATCATTTATGTAAGGGAGGATGCCTGTCTAGGATGCACAAAATGTCAGATTCCTTTAAAAATGCTTGCCTGCAGCAAAAAAACGGCCGCGCAGCGCGATTTTTAGTCAGTTTCATCCACTAACCTTGTACTTTTGCCTGTCTGTGTCTACAGCGAAAAAACAGCGGCTCAGCGCTATTTCTTGTCAGTTTCATTCACTAATATTATAATTTGTGGTTTCATCTGCGTAATTCAAAAATACCTGTCTCAGCTTAGTGTCAGCCGCACGCCTGTTTAAATCGTAAAATGTCAGTCAAACGCGGCAAAACCCTGTCAGATGGTAACTCTAGTCTCGGAACACGTTTTAAGGTTTCAAAAATTTCAAAAAAACGGCGGTGCGGTGTGTTTTTAGTCTGTTTCATTCATCTACTAATCGTGTACTCTTGGCGAGTCTTGCCTGTTTATAGTAAAAAAACCGGCCAAGTGCGTGTCGGGCCACGCGCCATAGGGTTCCGTAGTTACCTTATACCATACCATATTTAATACCACCTATCATTTTTCGTATGCAAAAATAACTTTGTTTTTCATAGTGTTGGTATGAATGACAAAGTTATATTTGCGGTTTCGGAAAATGTGCTATATCTCAAAAACTAATTACTACATCTCGTTCAAACTAATTTTGGTTGAAAGTGTTTATTAAGATCTACAGCATAAATTTTTTTAGATTTTTCACTCTCTTATTTCAAAAGTTAAAGGGGGGGGGGGGGCACATTTTACCACTTTGGCGGTGTATATCTTTCAAACGGTTGACTTTGAGAAAAATTTGTCTTAAGAACCTCAATGTCATTTTTAAAGACCTATCTATAGACACCCAACACGTGTTGGTTTGAAGAAACATTTTTTTTTCAGTTTCAGTTCCATGTATGGGGAGCCCCCCCTTAATCTTTTATTTTTCTTATTTTTGTATTAAATTCGGTAAGCGGTTAACAGAATACACCTACCTACTAAGTATCAACTGTGTAGACTTAATACTTTCGAAATAAAGTGGCTGTGACATACGGACAGACAGACAGACAGACATGACGAATCTATAAGGGTTCCGTTTTTTGCCATTTAGGCTACGGAACCCTAAAAACGACCGCGCAGCGCGAGTTTTACTCAGTTTCATCCACTTATCTTGTAATCTTGCCTGTCTATGGCAAAAAATGGCCGGGCAGCGCGATTTTTAGTCAGTTTGATCGACTTATCTTGTAATCTTGCCTGTCTTTACCAAAAAAACGGCCGCGCAACTCGATTTTTAGTCAGTTTCATTCATTTGTAATCTTGCCTGTCTATAGCAAAAAAAATTGCCGGGCAGCGCGATTTTTAGTCAATTTCATCCACAAATATTGTAATCAGTGGTTTCTCCCGCGAAATTAAAAAATGCCTGTCTCAGCCTAGTGCCGGCCGCACGCCTAAACCGTAAAATGCCTGTCAAATGCGGCAAAAGCATATGGTAACTCTCAGTGGCGAAGGGTCCATACAAGACGATCTACCGTTTTAGTAGAAATCCCACCTCAACGATTCACTATGCAGATCATAACATTTTTGTGGAACGGCTTACCTTCGTCATAATTTCACCCCTCGCCACTGGTAACACTAGCCTCGGACCACGAGATTTAAGAAGAAGAATAAAGCACAATAAAGTTAAGTATAGGCACCACTGACCGTACGCATATAAGCAAAATCTAACTCTCGAGTTTTGATGGTGATCTCTGATTGGTCAAGAAACTCAGTAGTTAGGTTTTGCGCGCAAACTCTAACTCCCCAGTTTCGCGCTAGTTCGATAGTGATCTCTGATTGGTCAACAAACTCAATAGTTAGGTTTTGCCCGCAAACTCTAACTACTGAGTGCGCATCCACCAATGAGCGAGCTTCAAAATTCAGTTGTCAATTGTCTTTGAACACAACTGTGGTAAAATATTTTATTTTTTAAAAATGATTTCTAATCTTCCAAGTTTTTGCGAATATAATCCAGTATACCCAGATCTGAACGCAAAAGCTTTTTTTTCTGCTAAACTAAATATTCCTTGCCTATGAAATTTACGTTTTGTATGGAGAATTTTTAACAAGTTGCATTTTCTATTTTAACATTTTTCACAATTTATTTAACATCTGTGAACGCTATTGCAACAAAACTTTTCTGTGAGTACAAATGTTTGAACATTAAGATAATTTAGTTATGTTGCCTACAACATAACTTACTCGAAAAAAATAAGTTTAGGCTAAGTTACAATTACAACAGATTAAGTGGTTATTTTTGCCAAAAAAAAGAAGTCACTTTCACTATTTTTAGATGACTTTGCCCCGTGTCGGCATCGTCTCGTCAGGGGACGAGAGGGGGGGGGGGATTTCACGGGGCCGACCCCGTGTCGGCCTCTTCTCGGCCTCGTCTCGTCCCCCGTCCCGGCCCCGTGTCGGCCTCGTCACGTCCCCGTGTCGGCCTCGTCTTGTCGCCGTCCCGGCCCCGTGTCGGCATCGTCTCGTCCCCGTCACGGCCCCGTGTCGGCCTCGTCTCGTCCCCGTCCCGGCCCCGTGTCGGCCTCGTCTCGTCCCCGTCCCGGTCCCGTGTCGGCCTCGTCTCGTCCCCGTCCCGGCCCCGTGTCGGCCTCGTCCCGTCCCCGTCCCGGCCCCGTGTCGGCCTCGTCCCGGCCCCGTGTCGGCCTCGTCTCGTCCTCGTCCCGGCCCCGTGTCGGCCTCGTCTCGTCCCCGTCCCGGCCCCGTCTCGTCAGGGGATGAGAGGGGGGGGATTTCACGGGGCCGGCCCCGTGTCGGCATCGTCTAGTCCCCGTCACGGCCCCGTGTCAGCCTCGTCTCGTCCCCGTCCCGGCCCCGTCCCGGCCCCGTGTCGTCCTCGTCCCGGCCCCGTGTCGGCCTCGTCTCGTCCTCGTCCCGGCCCCGTGTCGGCCTCGTCTCGTCCCCGTCCCGGCCCCGTCTCGTCAGGGAACGAGAGGGGGGGGATTTCACGGGGCCGACCCCGTGTCGGCCTCGTCTCGTCCCCGTCCCGGCCCCGTGTCGGCCTCGTCTCGTCCCCGTCCCGGCCCCGTGTCGGCCTCGTCTCGTCCCCGTCCCAGCCCCGTGTCGGCCTCGTCTCGTCCCCGTCCCGGCCCCGTGTCGGCCTCGTCTCGTCCTCGTCCCGGCCCCGTGTCGGCCTCGTCTCGTCCCCGTCCCGGCCCCGTGTCGGCCTTGTCTCGTCCCCGTCCCGGCCCCGTGTCTCCCCGTCCCGGCCCCGTGTCGGGGCGCGACGAGAGGGGGGGGATTTCACGGGGCCGGCCCCGTGTCGGCCTCGTCTCGTCCCCATCCCGGCCCCGTCACGGCCCCGTGCCGGCCTCATCTCGTCCCCGTGTCGGCCTCGTCTCGTCCCCGTCCCGGCCCCGTGTCTCCCCGTCCCGGCCCCGTGTCGGGGCGCGACGAGAGGGGGGGATTTCACGGGGCCGGCCCCGTGTCGGCCTCGTCTCGTCCCCGTCCCGGCCCCGTGTCTCCCCGTCCCGGCCCCGTCACGGCCCCGTGTCGGCCTCGTCTCGTCCCCGTCCCGGCCTCGTGTCGGCCTCGTCTCGTCCCCGTCCCGGCCCCGTGTCGGCCTCGTCCCGTCCCCGTCCCGGCCCCGTGTCGGCCTCGTCTCGTCCTCGTCACGGCCCCGTGTCGGCCTCGTCCCGGCCCCGTGTCGGCCTCGTCTCGTCCCCGTCCTGGCCCCGTGTCGGCATCGTCTCGTCCCCGTCACGGCCCCGTGTCGGCCTCGTCTCGACCCCGTCCCGGCCCCGTGTCGGTCTCGTCTCGTCCCGGCCGCATATAAGCAAAATCTAACTCTCAAGTTTTGATGGTTCAGACAGTTGACAACTGAATTTTGAAGCCCGCTCATTGGTGGATGGGAACTCAGTAGGTAGAGTTTGCGGGCAAAACCTAACTACTGAGTTTTTTGACCAATCAGAGATCACTATCGAACTAGCGCGAAACTGGGGAGTTAGAGTGTGCGCGCAAAACCTAACTACTGAGTTTCTTGACCAATCAGAGATCACCATCAAAACTCGAGAGTTAGATTTTGCTTATATGCTGACCATACCTACTTACATAAATTAAAACAATAAAGAATTTGTTTTTTTTTGTATTGTCATTTTGCCAATGCCAGTTTTTACGTAATCCTAAAGATAACAAATTTTCGCCACGCTTGGCCGGCCGCCCCTAATATCTGGCCGCTCTAGGCCCGGGCCTACTTGGCCTTAGGGCAAATCCGCCACTGCGTGCACGGAAAACCACGATTTGTTCCGAGTGGTTCTTCTATCTACCTCTCCATTGTTGGATCTGGCCGATGTGTCTTCTGAGAATGAAGGCATATTTTGACCTATAGTATGGCGATAAACGAATCAGAGGGCCTATTATAAAAAAGAATCACGATAGTCGGACGATGCTCGTTGATCGATTAACTTGATTTTGAACCTTACATGAGTTAATAATGTCACGGAATGAAATGAAAATCTCCGACGCAGTGCAAAGAGGTACGTGTAATTAGTTTGTGTAGCGCGCAGCACGCCTTTTGAAGCAGTTTGTTTAAAAGAACATAGAGTACGTGGTGGCGCTTACGTTCCATACGTTGCCGATGATCGTCGTCGGTGTGATTCTCTTACGGCCGATTTCAATAATCTATCTTCAGTAAGAGATAGTCCTACTATGGATTTGTTACTAATTGTTAACTGTTGTTATTTCCTGTCCATTAACAAAAATATACAGGCAACAAATTTTTAGTAAGCCTTCTTTTACTACGGATTGGTTATTGAAATCGGCTTTTAATCGCCACGATCATCCTGCAACCATCCACACAATCGCCGATGGTGCCACAGAAGAGCCGCTTGAATCAAATCATAGTCTCCGTGCACACATAGTCACTGCGAATAGTCATATAGGCTATAGTCAGTGCTGTAGTACCTTTGCACAAAAAACAAGTCTAAACAAAGAGCGACACTTTTGTCTAAAAAACACAGATATAATATGTATGACAAAAGTGCCGCTTTGTTACAGTATTCGTGTAAATTTTGTGATTAGATTACAGTAATCCTATTTATCGTCTATTGGTGTATGAAACAATGATCGCTCACTACAGGGTAGGTAAGGCTATCTCGCTCGGTTAGCATAGCATTGTATAGATAGCACAACATAGTTCGTTTTATATTATCCACCCTTAAGCAATGAAATGGCAGGTTGGCTACGAAACGGCTGGATAAAGAGGAGCGATGCCTTCATTTATTTGCTGCGGTACTCCCTCGAGAGGCAGCGGGGTAAAACGGTTCTAGAACGCGTCTATATTTGATACAAGAAGCAGGTGTGTATTGGTTTGTCGATAGTAAGTATGTAATGATTACCAATTTTATTTAAAATACATAGGCACAACTGTATGGGTAATTTGTACGAATATTAAAAAAAATACTTTAAAGTATTGAACGTGGCATGAAATTTCAACGAGTACCAAACATTTTCTCCCCAAACTATTTTTATAGTCACGTTATTTTTATTAACAACCAATATACAACATTCAGTTTTGTGGCATAATAAATTCAAGCGCCTCTCCATTACTGGAAGTTGGCCGTCAGCTTAAAGAACTTCTCTCTGTACTACGCCAAGCGAAAAACAGTTGTTCGACGTTGGCTATACTAGTCCATTCCCTGATGTTGCGCAACCACGATTTTTTCTTTCCTTCAGCGCGTCTTTTGCCTTCAATCTTGCCCATCATTATTAATTGGAGAAGCTGGTATCTCTCATGTTGCAGGACATGGCTAAAATATCCAACATTTCTTTAAAAAAAATCTTTAAAAAAATGTAAATAATACTCAACAAAATATTATTATTTTGATTACAACAGCTTCAAAAATATTTGATAAATAAAAAACTTAACTAAAATCGAAACTCAACAAGTTGCAGTTTTTGTCAATCAATTTTCCGCATTTCAGCCGCTCGTTCTTGAGCTCAGGGACAAAGCTCTCCAACCAGCGCTTCATTGCGACGCTCAGAAAGAATCGCCACTCCGGAATCTCATTAGGAAACTTGAACAAGACGTCTACATTTTCAAAGATTATAAATATAGAACAGTTCCTGGTCACATTTTGGCCACGCGACACATTTGGGTCAGTACGTGACGTGACTGTAATGAAATCATTCCGCTTAAGTCGGTTTCGTTACTTCGTTAAGAATTGAAAGGCTTTTTTTGCACGGTCTATAAAGTTATTTTCCCAAGATATTAAACTTTCTCTGCCAACTATTTGTAACAGCAAATTCTTCATAAAAAGCTACTATGAACTTTTAAGTTTTTGATTCCTTTTTCGTAAGAACCTTGAAAGAGAATGAAAGAATATTCAGTACTAAAATTATTTACAGATGAAAATCGCTTTACCGTAGCAATTATAAAGACAGGGGATTTGTGAGTAATTTCAGTAGGAATCGAATTAAGGATTTTATTGAATTATCTTTGTCGCTGCCGCTCGTCTGCTAGTATTAATAACGTCCCAGGAATAGGTAATCGAACACTGACAAAGATTTTAATTTACTTATGGATTTTTTCACTAGCCATACTACCAATATGGTGAGGAAAAAAAAAATTACATTGTTACATTACACGTTCGCATAGATATTAGCTGCAGAAATAGTACTTCTGAGGTATATGATCTTGTACTTCTGAGGTCGCATGTACATATCGTAGTCATCCACACACTTATCAGTATACAAACTTACTTCACTGACTGCGATCACAATGTTTTAGAAAAATAATATTAGAGCATCACAGCATATTAGAAATTTTTACAGATGCTTTTTTTTTTGTTCGATGCCGAAGTATACGTATTTTTATCACTTTCATATCGGTTTTGGGGAACCAAAAACTGCAATGAGCATTTGGTTATGGCTCGTTCCTCTGCCCCCCTAGCATGACCAGCATAACACGATTTATATCGCGTGATATAGCGTTTATCACGTTTAACTGTCAAAAAGACAAAGGAATTTGACAGTCGAGTGTCGATAAAATGCTATATCACGCGATATAAATCGGTCATGCTAGGCAGGCTGGTGTTGTTTCATATTTTATAATAATAATAATAATATCTTTATTGTTACATAAAATGAAGGCAACAGATATCAAAGAAGTCCCTGTAACCTCTATGCTAGTTTTAACGTTTTTGTGATAGAGGTCAGTTCTTTCCTTCTCTTTAACAAGCTAAAATGTATGTTAACAATAAGACATGCAAAACAATCTTAAAAGTAGGTATAGGTATGTATAAAACAAAAAAATAATTTTAAAACTTTAACAACGAAAATTTAAATCTTGTAATGGAATGGTCTAAGTACGTGGATAAGTGAAATATGCGTGAGTGCATTTACATTACATGACTGGGGAAAACATTAAAAGAAAGAAAAAACATTTGGTGCAGAACAGATTATAGTGTATTTTACTATTTTTGGATTAATGATTCCAACTTTAAAAAAGGTTGATGCCCCGACTATAAAGACTTTAATAAAATTGGCTAATCTTAGATACATAATAATATTACCCATTGAAGCTTTCAATTCAGTCGTCAATTTGCGAGACCGAACAAGTTCCGGCGCCAGCATCACCAACAGAATAGGCGACCCGTCTTCCCGATTTAAGTCGTTATAATGAAAGTGTGTTATCGTGTACCTTTTCACACCCGACGCGCCCATACATTTAGTGTTCGCATCCATAAACATGATAAGCTCATTTTCTAGATAAAAGGGTCGGCAGTCCCTAAGTGAGGCATTCTTTGACTATCACCATTTAATGGGGCCCTGTGTCTGAGATCTCTCCGAGGGACCTTCAATTTGAATATTGATACGGTGATACTCTTGTGTTATGTAGAGTTGACGTTTTTTATTCAGGCCCGCCCATACGTTATATTTATGGCGTCTCGGGCGTAAAGGTTATAAAAATAAAATTATTTTGTTGGAACCGATTTTCCGTTGAAAGCGACTTGAAATATATATATATTTTTTAGACTGTAACATCTTTAATAGGTCAAATACTATCCTATAAATAGATAGAATAACAAATAAACGAGTCATTAAAATAAAAGAAACCAAAAACTACTAGATAAAAAAACTGATAATTGAAACCTTTATGTTTGGCATATTTTCATTATATTTACCAGCAGTAAAACTTTATTCATACAACAAATGAACGTAAGTACCTATTTCCAATTCCACATTTTATTCCAAACTTCATCACAATGTCTAGTTAAGTGTTCCCGTAAATGCGAGGGCACTTTTCGAATATTAATTACATGAGTGCGCGCGGATAATTAGTTCTCTTGGATAGTTAATTCCGTGACAGAAGGATGGATAATTAGGTGCTAGTGTAACAACTGCATTACACGTCACTCTGTGTTTAATATGCGCTTGAAAGTAATGCTTGATGTCATGATTCATGAGCAATGTAAATGTATATTAATGGAGTTCGAAGTGGGCAGACGGAACAAAATAGGTGCCATCGACCACCGAGGTGGTAAACGCCACCTATTAGTGCAAACCACCACCCCATGGCACCCGCGAAGGTGGCAGATGGGAATAAATAGGTGCCGTCGACCACCGAGGTGGTCAACGCCTCCTATTAGTGCCAACCACCACCCCATGGCACCCTCGAAGGTAGCAGATGGGAATAAATAGGTGCCATCGACCACCGGGGTGGTCAACGCCACCTATTAGTTCCAACCACCACCCCGATGGTGGAGCTTGAAGGGGGCAGATGGGAATAAAGGCTTAGAAATGTGACATTTTATTACTGTTGTAATTTATGGTAATAAGAAAAGTAAGGTTTTATAAAATTCCTTTTTACATTTTAAGTATTATTTTACAAGTTGGATTCTCAGATGGAAAAAAAACTTTGCTAAAATAGAGAAATATTTTCGTTGGGGAGATGACGTTATTGAATTTACTTGAAAGTTCGATGTTAAGAAACGCATGAGACCTTGAATGAATTAAAATAATTCTAGAAAAATCTTAAATTATCGCTACAGAAAATAACTCCAATTAGACTTTTTAATACTAGATTGTTGAAGCAGTCTAGAATTCTAAATATAAATCAGAGTTTGAAACTATAAACGCTGGAACTCAAGCTTGGCAATTAAAAAAATGGTAGGATTCCTGATTTTAGGGAACTTCTGACGGAGGCAGATAATTAAGTACTGTCTGGTCATCCATCCCTTGTCTGACCTTTGCTAAACTTGTGCATCTTTCACGGTAGTTGTTCTAGCTCTCTGTATCTAGCTAAGACTTTATATTGTTACCTACAATTCTACATTATGCTCTCTGTCATAGTAGAGTAGTGTTCCTCCTCGCAGAGCGTAGGCAACCAACAATGCGTCGTGCTTATTCGTCCGTTGTACAGTCACGTTGTAGTGATCTATTTAGATCAATTACTTCTAATCTAAACAGATCAAGTTCCTCACTCCGAGAATTGTCTGTCCCGGCGTCAGCGCTGTGTGTGTGTATACATTGGTAGAAGAACGCCACTATTTCCTACACTTGCACGTCTTTGCAAGAGGCTGTATAGATCTGGGTGATTTACATTGAACTATTTTTATGCAGCTTCATCTACTGGTACCGAGGCGAGCAAGTGGTAAACTACGCGCAACGCGGCGGGATCAGCGTCGAGACTGAGCAGCGTACTCGAACTAGCCGCTTGCTGATTGCGCGGGCGGCGCCACATGACTCCGGGAATTACACCTGCGCACCGAGTAGCTCAGGTAAGGGAATTTACATTTATTAATAGAACCTACATTTAAAGCATTTGTGGCGAGTTCCTATGAGGAAAAAACGGGTACGTATCAGAATGTCTAAAGTTGAAATGTCTAAAGTTAAAATGGCAAAGTTCAAAATGTCAAAAATCAAAATGCAAATGGTTTAAAATGCCAAAAATCATTATGTATAAATTCATAATAGCAAAATTCGAAATGTCAAACGGTTCAAACATCAAACTAGTTAAAATATCAATGGTCCATAAGTCAAAGGTTTACAATGATTTGAAAACAACAATTCGCCTTTTTTTTCATTTATTGCCTTGCAAAATTTTGTGAGCAATTCTTTGTAGTTTCTAGTAATTGCGTTATAATTTTTAAATTGTAACATGGAGGAGGGTATACTTACGTTTTCGAAATTTGTGATTATTTACCTAAGATGTAACATTATTACACTATTGTGTAAAAAAAATGTTTTTTTACTATTATAGTATACTTACTGTGATTATTTAAGTACTTAGATGTAAAGCTTTTATAT
Source organism: Agriphila geniculea (assembly GCA_943789525.1). Classification (NCBI taxonomy): domain Eukaryota; kingdom Metazoa; phylum Arthropoda; class Insecta; order Lepidoptera; family Crambidae; genus Agriphila; species Agriphila geniculea. Next base: position 14,077,339 of record OX038887.1, on the reverse strand, counting down.
TATGATGTAAATATAAATGATAATTTTCTTTCCTTTTTATCATATTTATTTTCTATTATTTTAAGGGCACGATTTTATCAATTACCTAATAAATGCGTTTTCAGTGACCTAGTTAATAATATTTGTTCCTAAAATAGTAGATCTCTCACCTAAATCGAATCACCAAATAATGTTAAAACGATTACCTAAATATTAATTAAAAATTACTTGGAAATAATATAAATTATCAAAATAATAAAAGTGTCACTGAAATTGAATCACCAAACAATATCAAAATGGTTTTAAAAACTCCGTTATAAAAACTCCACCCCTATTAGGAATTTTTCTATTAATTAGGTAACAGATCTATAATTTCGATAATTGAACGAATTAATCGATGCTAATAGTTAGATGATTAGATTTATAGTGACAGGTTTATTATTTTAGGTAGGTGTATTATTCCTGCCCGTAACTTACTTTTAAGAGTATGCTCTTAGGTATATTCAGGCTATAGAAAAAAGTGATCAAACTATAATTTAAGATACATATTAACATTAATCCGATGATTTATACTTTAGAGACAGTTTTGGTAAATATGATAACTAATATATTTCTTGGAGATAGATATTATTATTAGGGTATTGCAGATTAGTGACACATCTAAAATTAGGTGTCAGAAAATTTTGTTCCCTTTTATTTTCACTTTTGCTATAGTATGTACCTGTGCGAATCAAGTTCGCATACGTACACACTATGGCAAACTATTTTCAGCACAGGTTGCTGCAGGTTCGCGAACCTAAGTGAGTACCCACCTTAACGTGCGCCTATTGTCATCCAGTTTTTTGTGTGCATTTCTTTGATTCATTGCAATATATCAATTGGATGCACTCGCCGAGATCACTAGTCAAAACTAAGCCACCACGAGACGCCGAGCGCACGCCGCTCGACCAATGCACCGCACCCGTGTTGTGCACGCGCTGACGTTGTCGTAATCAAGTTGTTATTATTTCTTAACTTTTTCAAATCACACTTTCTCAACTTCAATTTTGGTAGACTGCTACACTTATTACCAAACACTAAAGCAGGAGAATAAGCGATCCCCTCCATGAAAAAAGACTCCGGCAAACAGTGAGCTATCCATACAAACGTAATACATAATTATCTGTGGTAGGTAATACCAAAATGATTTGCGATTGGAACATATTTAATCCTCACCGCTGAGGTACTGGCTTACCTCTTACTGCCGGAACACAACAATTTTCAGAGTCCCCCTAGACTATGGCTATGCTGAACGTCAAGAAAATCCAAAATCAAACCAAATACTAACTAATTATCAAACTACTTTTAATAAAACCGCAAGAAAACCGCGCTAGTATCCGTTACTCCGGCGAACCGTGAGCTTCCCATACAAAGTATTAACATAACACCAGAATGATTCGCAATTTAACCATAATTAACTTTTTTGTGATGTTATTAATTGGATAAAGAAAGACATTATTTATCTAGTAATATTTAACTAAATAAAAAATCCAAAATACCAAACCAAACAAAAATAATTGCGATTTACAGTTTTGTATGAAAAAATGTAATTGGAATTTATTATGAATTGGTAATTTGAATATTAGACATTTTAAGTTTTGATCATTTGAACTTAGACATTTTAATTTAGGACTATCTGAACGTTTGACATTTTCGTTTTTGACATTTTGAACGTTTTACATTTTAATCGTTAGACATTCAAATTTTTGACATTTTGAACTTTGCCATGTTAAGTTTAGACATTCTAACTTTAGACATTCTGATACGTACCCGGAAAAAACTCTTATAACATCAAAAGGGCATAATATGTCAAGGGCTGAGAACAGGATTACGGGCTCGTTCTGAATGGAAAAGCTTCAACAGGAAAGATTTTTGTACGTGTCCCTAGAACCATGTACCACGGTTAAGTTCATAATTTATAATTTAATTCATCTATTCTCTTCATCATTCTATTTTCTTCAAAACGATCTCATTTTCATTTCTCCGTTTCCACAATTTAAAAACTTCCATGTATGTATAGTCATAGCACTTAGTGGATGTCTTAACCTCAGCCGCCGTAATGAAATAACTCTAAACGACGCTCGTAAACGCTATAATTCTACGTGATATCTCATTACCGTACCTAAATTATTTATGTATCACACTAAAATAAACAAATAAAATATACAGTTGAAAGCTTTGTTTACCTGTTAATAAGATGTACGTCACGTGGGAATAACAGAAGCAAAAACGACCAAACCTATAACCAAATTAAAGTGCTTTTCAGTTGGAACGAATAAGTTTTGTGCTTAAAGTATAGCGGATTTATGATAGATTAGATAGCCCTGTTAGATGTGCCCAATATGGGAATTCAACATTGTCCCATTGTAACATGAATTCTTACACTTGTAAGGCCACTTACGCACCTATACGGTGCCTACATTAGTGCGTGGTGCCTAGATATGTATCCAAGTAAAACGAACGTTATAGTCCGGTAATTTCGTGCGCGACCGTCCCGCGGGGTGACAGACGGTGGCGGGGACGAGGTATCCAAGATGTCAGCGGGTAGCGGGTGGTGTAGCGGGGAAAAGAAACTCGTGCGTCTGCCTCCCCCCCCCCCCCTTCCCCCCGCCACCGTTACCTCGTCCCCGCCACCGTCTGTCACCCCACGGGACGGTCGCGCACGAGATTAACGAATGTTCGCAACCGTCCGCACTGCGCGCTAGGTGCCTCGATACATCCAGGCGACTACCTAGAATGTATCATAGGCACGAGGTTTACAACCAAAGACTATGAGAGCAAGGCGGCTATCCTAGCGACTCACCTACCAGTGCGGTCACCAAGTAACCTGGATATATCTAGGCACCAATCTATAGGCACCTGTGTCGGTGCGTTCGCAGTCTAGGTTTTAAGTAAGACCTCACATAATTTGTATTGATATTGCAAACGAAATAGCTTAGGGCGTTTTCATAACGTTAAGGCTGGTTTACATTATCTAAGTCTTTAGTAGAGTGCTTTAGGAGAGTGCTTTAGTGGAAACATGTAAACGGTCGTCTTATGACTAAAGAGAGTAACGTTCTAGTAGCCTTTCTACTCGCTTTCCAGTAGCACCCCCTGCGCGCCCGCTCACCCCCCGCGCGATATTTTACTCGCACTCGCACTGGAAGCATGTAAATCGACATTTTAGTAGCGTCTTTAGTAGATTGCATTTGCCGGTGAACGCGTGACGTGTAATTGAATTAAATAATAGGTATTAGGTATGGCGAAAATGACACTCTACTGGAAGCGTGTAAACGGTCACTGGAAAGGCACCAAAACTACTAAAGCACTCGCATTCGAATCTACTCGCACGCTACTAAGCACTCTACTAAATACTAACATAATGTAAACACTGTAGTCTTTACACGTGAAAAGCTTTTCGGATTCAAAATTTACCATTTGTAGATTGTATTCTTTTTCGTTTTTCTATAGGTACAAATAAATAAAAATAGGTACTTACCTAACTAAAATCTAAAACCATTTTGCTGAAATAGGAGGCTGTTTCAGCAAAATGGAGAAGGATCTCAGCATGTGCCACTACCTTATAAGGCGGGATATAGGAGAGGTATTGAAAGACCGAATGATGGATAAATACTGTCTTTACTATAACTATGACACGGTTATATAATATATGAAATACTTACACTACACCTAAACAGCGGCGCTGTTTTTCAAATTCAACCGTGGTGACAAATTAGATGATGTAATTTAAAGGGAAGGTTAAAAAAATTAGTAGGTACATATTGATGCAATCGCGGAAAGATCCCAGAGATCTGAAATTAAGATATATTTTTTTTATATCTTTCTCCAGACACGTTTTGAACCAGAAACACGATTCAGTGATTTTGGCTCGATACATTTTATTTCGAAAATGCTCGTACCTCTTAAAAATTCTTAAGTTCGATATTATTTAGAAACAACATTATGTAACTATTCAACTCGAAATTGCTTTAAATAATTTGTATCATCAATATTCAGAATCGTTAAGAAGCATTTTTCTTTGATCGCTCTAGTTATTTACTACGAATTGATTTCGTGATTTTTTCGCCTGATCTGCCAAATCGGTCTCACTCCGACGCGCGATGTTTTCTCATTGCTATCTCGCTTTATACTTTATTTTTACATATCGCCTATTTACCTTGTTTGCGTGGAATTCCACTTCCCATTAGATTTTTCACCTTTACCTACCTATGTCATAATAAATATCTGTATGCCAAGTTTAAGCTGATCTGTCAATCAGCTTGAAGTATTTGACATTTATTATTTAATAAATAAACCTATAGATTTCTACGCATATTTTCCTTTTTAGAATTAAGAAAATTAAGGGATAACGCCCAAGAGCGATAATCGCTGAGTGATTTTTTGTCGCCGAGAATAGAACATACAGAGTTCAATACGTAAACACCCACGAGATACATTTTGTAGCTGCAAAAAACGTGGCGGTAATCGTGGCACTTTTTGTCGCTAGCTAAGTAAAACCTTTGTCGTGTTATTTCGCGGGCGATTAACGCCGCGATTATCGCAGCTACAAAAAAGCGCTCGTCAGCGGGAACGCTGAACCTGATTTGAACAATCAATAGATTAATTATTCATTAACAATAGAGTCATCGTGTAAATTGAACGACGCAATTAATGACTGGAAGAGATTAATATTTCACCATCAAAAGTTACAAACGTCCGTTATTGTTTATAACGAGACACAACTGTTGTAGTACATACACATAAAATCTGCTAAGCTTTATCATAAACAATTCAACAAACTAATATTTGCAAAATACGGAGATTGGAGTTATTAGTTTGCATAAATGTAAATAATGAAATCCGATTTCCGTTACATCAATTAATGTGGATCGATTGCCATAGTTTATTCCATTCATAACTCTGTGTAAATTTGTTTCGTGCCAAATGGTTTTAGGCGATTATAAATGTTTCAATCGGTTTAAAATTTGGGCGATTCGATATCAGACAGATTTTTCATGTTTTTCATAAGTAATATTTAGGTTTTTAACAAAAAGCCAATTTTCAATAAAACGTAAAACTTTATTGCTTTGGATACAATTGAATGTTAAAAATACAAATCTGATGAAAAATAAACACTGTACTGGAATATACATATAACACGATTGGAATTGAAATATGACTTTATATTTTTTGTTTTTTATCCTAAAATATAAATTATTAATTTTCTTCATTGTTATAACATAACGTAGGTGTATGACTTCGAATGTATATAAAGGTAGAAAAAAACATTATTGTGTAAATCCTGCTTTTAATATTATTATAATAACCTTTAAAATTGCCGATTTGTATGGAAAATTTTCAAGAATATACTAGCATACTCATACTAGCATTTTCTTTGTTCATTTAACAACCCGTGAACAGTCATATAACAAAACTTTTATGTACTAATGTTTGAATTACGACAAGCGAAAGAAATAAGTTTTATATAAGTTACAACTCTGGTCACCCTTTTTTTGCTCACAAAAAAGAGTCAGTTTCAAAGTCTTTTTTTAATATAAGGAAAGCTAAAGCAAGGACTTTATTTTTACAGATAGTTGACTATCATGATCGTAATTCAATATAATATCAAGATATTGGTAAATATTTTAAATCACAGTAGTTTTCAAAGAATGTAACTTTTTGCGTTCTTGGTAAAGTTATTTGAATGTCACGTTTTTATGTAACACTTTATTATGTATTAGGCGTGAAATACACAGAAGCGACGCGGCGCGGATACGGCGGCGATACGGTGCAGATGTGAGACTTTCGGAAGCTTTCGGCCAATCAAATACACGTATCGCCGGCATCGCCGCCGTATCTGCGCCTTATCTCCGCCGCATCTCTTCTGTGTATTTCACGCCTTAGTGCTCATTTACGGAGACGCGGGGCGTCAGGCGGCGCGGGCGACGGGGCCTCTCGCGGCGCGTCGGGCGATTTTTCTGTTTACGGAGAGGCGGCGCGTGAAGCGGCACTTAGCATCGCACGCGTAAACACAAACATATGGCACTATACGATGCTGTTCATAGAGACGCGTCGCGGGCAGCGTGGCGGTGCCCGCGGCGGCGCCCGCGGCGAATCTTCAAACGGGTAGCGATGCACGCGACGGGCCTCACTACGGCGGGTGGGGGCGCGCTCAATCAAACCAACAAATTTAGTTTTAGTTTAGCTAGAGATGGCAGAAGGTTCCGCCGGCCGCGGGCATCGCTTCATCGAGAATTGCCGTCGCGGGTGTCGCCGCCGCGAGTGCCGCGACGGTGCCCTTCGCGGGCCCCGCCCCATTTCAAGCAAACGCGTGTAAAATCGCCTCTCCGTAAACACACTCATACAACGCCATATGTTTGAATTCAGTGCGGGCCGCGCCGCCGCCCGCGTCGCGCGACGCCCCGCGTCTCCGTAAACGGGGCCTTAGAAATAGGTTCGATTTGTTTAATCAAGACCTTGTTAGACCTTATCCAATATATTTTTATATAGGTACGTAACGTTTGTTGATTGATGATACTTGACACTATTTTTGTAATAAGGCGCACACATAATAGACTAGAATAGTTAGGTAATATTGATATTATTTTTTCTCTAACTAATGAATAAGTCAGATCAGATCTATTATTACTATCATTATCGAATTAATTAACTCTGATCAATTAATGTTTAGTAAATTCAATTGTGAATGTGCCCTGAGGGCCTATTACAAAAATGAATCACGATAGTTAGCCGCAATTCGTCGTTCAATTTACTTGATATTGAACCTTATTCATGAGGTAATAGTGCCACGGAATGGGACGAAAATCGTATTTTGATTCCTCTGAAAAGTGAACTGTAAATTGAATTTGAAAGTGTCCGTTTTTGACCCTTTGTTTTCGTCTGTGCAGAGTCAGCATCGGTAATAGTCCACGTGTTGAGTGGCGAACGTCCAGCGGCGATGCAGAGCTCAGGGTCCACGCCTCCCCGCATGGACCGCGCCATCCTTGCTGCAGTGGCCACCGTCTCCTCACTCAATCAACCCAAACCCTGGCTACTTATCACTGTAACACTTCTTGCTCAGTACCTCCCTACAATAACTCTACTCATTCTCACTCTGCTCGCTCACTCAACTAGCAACCTAATCACATCATACATGCCATCTTCAAGATGACCAACTGCAATCGAATTGACCATCGACGAAATGTAAACGTTTGTATAAATCTAATTGTAAGACGAAATGTTTTTATCTGTACATTTTTATCAAATACGTTGAGTTATACTGATTGGTGTATTTAATACAACGATGACTAGCGTTAATGTTTTTGTGAAATATAAATTTTTTATCGTCAATTTTAGTCTTATATTGTGTTTAGATGAAATTTTGATAGATGACCCTTTTATCTCGGTATTAGCGTGAAAAGGGATAGATTGGAAACAATAATTTCTCTTTTAAAAAGCTACAAGAAGCTGTTATAAGATTATCCGTGACTGGCTTCCATTTGTTTTTCCAGCTAACTGCGCCGTTGTCTTAATCCTATGCTGAGATTACGACTGAATCGATTTCGTTATTCCGATCTGGAATGGTACAAGATTGAATTGGGTCAGGGCTTATCTATGTGTTATGTATCTAAGCACCCACTTGTTCTCTGAACCACATTGACATTTAAATAACCAATGGTTGGTTAAAGCAGGCCTTACATCAATGAAAACTTAACTTGAGTACATTGCATACACGCAATAATTTATCGTATAAAAATATTCTTCCGCTCCGCAACATTAAATTTGCTTGAAGATCCCTTGAACCCACAAATCAGGCTTACTGGAAACATTTTAGATGCCAAACGAAATTCAAACCAGCTACCTTTAGATCATAAATTTAGTTTTAACAAACTTTTCTATCTTACTTATACTTAACAGTAATCTCGACAAGCCATGCATTTTATATAAAAAAATCCATATTTAAATGAATGTTCCCGCAGATAACGTTTACCCTAACAGAAATGGACGAGCGCTCGGTGTAATAACACTTTATAAGATTAAATGAAATAAACCTTCCCCTCCTTAACAAAAAAGAGCAATTTTTTGTATAAAGAAATATCTGACAAAAATTACACCATAAAAAAGGAAACCTGAGCATAATTTTGTTCCAGTCCATTTGAAGGAATCTGTTAGATCATTACTAAACGTTCCTCTCGGTTAGTTTGCTTTTATGTCGTGTTCGGCCTTGTTCCTTACTTACGCTAGAGTGAGGACACAAAAACAAATTTACGAGTTTGTAAGTAAACGAATAAGATAAAAGGGTGAGCGTAGGGACACTCGGTTGCTTCATACCAAAAACTATCTCTATTTGCATCGTTTCATTTTGCTTCAAAGACTTATATAAGCTTGTCAAAGACAAGAAAATTGTATAAAATAATGTTAAATCTCTTTAGAGTATTCGAATGTTTATGTATAAGATATTTAAAATTGATATCAAAAAAATAAAAATTTGTAGCTTTAAGAGATGCTTAGATATTGTAAATATTACTGAATAAATTGTATATAAACTTAAATGTAAATAAAGAATAATTGTTCAAAAGTTATGTTTTTAAATCCTTTGACAGCCAAATGCATTATATGTATTGTGAGTTGAAAAGCGATGATTTTATAAAATTATCGTTAAAACATACCTTTACAAGTAGTTAACAAAAGGGTTGTGTAATAAACTATCAGAAAGTAGATGTATTTAACTATGTTACGTAATGATTTATAAGAATACAGAATAGTAATAAAACATTGAAATCAAATTTAGTTTTATTGTATCATTTTCATTAACACTGATCCTTTTTAACGCAATATGACTTATAAACCTAAAACTTTATTAAACCTACTTACAGAATTATAAGCAGCCTTTATCGTATAGAAGCATCCCAAAACAAAGTTATGAAACAAAAAAGTAATTTACAAAAGGATCTCATTTCGTTTGTAAAAAGCATTGCATTAAGAAATTCTACCATGGACGAGGGCAGACAAGAGGCGGGATTGAGGAAGGAATAAAAGAGCGTACGTAAATGAAAGGAAAAGAGAGGAAACGATGTATTTTCTGGCTATCTTCGTAGATACCGATGTATGGGGGGACCGCTTATGTTGATGTATGGGACAGCCCTACCAGGGCATCCGGCGACAGTTTATCAAAACAAGTATGAGAAACCAAATAAAACGGATACAAGTCAACGACTGATATTTGTATTAACATCTCATAGTGTACAGACGCTCAGAGCATTTTTTTAATTTACCCTTTTCAAACTCAGTAGCTCTACCATATGAGTAGATGAGTAAACTATCGGATATACTACTCACAGTCAATGCGAGTGAAAGAGAAAAAACGATAGTTTACGGTAGCAAAAACAGTTTTCACTAACTCATAGTATGGCCACTGAGCTCCATATAACTTCAGGATAACAATAATAGTTCCAGGTACCTAATCCATATAGGTAGCACATAATATCTTACTAAAAGGTTTGCTAACCTACTAATTAGTATTCTTAATACACCTAGGTGCTAAACTATACTCTGTAATAAAATATATACACATCAACTTTGTCTAGGGATACAGGTGTTATTTTCATACAAACGAGGTAACTTTGAAGCCTTGGTTTTCTGTGTAGGGATGTACCGTGCTGTAATCTGATGATGGCCATCCAAGAACTGAATGGAGTAGATTCAGATCGCTATAAACACCCAACTGATCTGATCAGCATTCTAAAAGATTAATGGGTTAGAGTTCTCAGTTTGAGGATTTCCATACATTTTCATGCTATTTTCGTGGTTTTTTTAAACATGTCCATTACGTTTTTAAAATGCTGGTCAGATCAGTTGGGTGTGTTTAGCGATCTGAATCTCCTCCATTCACTCCCTAGATAGCCGTCATCAGATCACAGCACAGTACATCCCTGGCAGAAAACCAAGGCTTCAAAGTTACCTCGTTTGTATGAAAATAACACCTGCTATCCCTAGACAAAGTTGATGTGTGTATAATACTTAATTGACCTACACCTTAGTGCATTAACTATACAAAAAAAAATTAAGGGCTGATTTTTCACATATCAGACAGTTTAATGCAAAAATGTGACAGACAAATGCATGATAAGCATTTTCAATTTGGCAGTATAATACGCTATCAAAGGGATAAAGCTCTGTCTAGGCAATGAAAAATCAGCCATTAGTCTACTAATAAGTATACTTAATTCACCTAGGTTAATTAATTAACCCAGGTGAATTAAGCCTACGACAGGAAATATATTATAGAAATACAGGTATTTCTTCAAACAAAAAGCTTAAATATAACAGTTCTATTTTGGTAACTTGTTATGAAAAGCCTCTAATGGCTACGAAATAAAAAAAACCCTAGAATGGAAAGCACAACAATATAATTAAAGAAACTACAACAAATGTAGCTTTATATTTTAAAATAAAAATGCGAATTGAAACAATTCCCTCTTCTGCTAACGATAACAAAAATCGACTTTTCCATTCGTTACGAACTTAATAACAAAATACAATTTTTCCAAGAATTTTATTAATACTTGTTTATTCAACAATGCGCTGAAAACATATTTTTTATTTGCCAAACCTCATAAACAATGTTGCTGTTGATTTGATTGTCGTAGTAATTGTAAAAAAATATGATTTATGGACTTTATTAACTTAAGTTGTTGAAAGTTTCGATATTGATTTATACGAATTCCCTTGAGACCAGTGACTGTAATTGTCTTTTAACATTTAGTTTCTAGAAACATTTTAACAATTCCAATAAAGTCTAGAATCTTTGGAGACCAACTGAGCACTTAAAAGCGCAAATAATAATTTATTTGATTGTGAGCAACGCTTGATTATACAATTTTTGCGATAGTAAATAATTCTAAAGAACTCATTACATTGTAATGAATGAGACACATGAGTTCATTGGAAGCGCTCATGGCGGAACTTGACAAGACTGATCGTACTCGATCACGTTTGTTAAGCAACGCTCGGTCCGGCCATGTGTCGGATGGGTGACCGTTAAAGTGGTATTACAACTGAGCGCTTCCGTACTTCGGAGGGCACGTTAAACCGTCGGTCCCGGCTGTTGTCAGCTGTTAACAGTCGTTAAGCCAAGTTAGAGGCCTTACAGGCGGCTTGATAAACTCTAACACCAGAGGTGGCCACAAATCCTCATTCGATAAGAAAAAAAGAATTGGAATATTAAACTAAACTAATGTTGTAAATTCATAAAATATACATTAGTTGTTTAAGTTTAATTTTATAAATTTATCCTACAACTTCGATAATTCACAATAACGTTGTCAAATTACTTTTCGCGACATGTAGACAAAGCAAAAAAAGTGAAAGTAAATTCATTCTAATATAATTTACAAGCGAGCATCTGCCTCACAGAAATATTAACTTTGAAAACAATTTCTCGGTTAACTCTATTATATTGACTAAAGTAAGGAGACACAAGTCAAAGAATCAAAAGAATGGGGTTGGCAACGTAAAGCTAATTGTAGATGTCGCTGCGTACGCTTGTTCCTAAGACAGTAGATGTTCAGAACAAAATGTATGGGAAAATAGGTATTTATTTTGTGGTATTTTTTTACCGAAAAAGACCCATTGACCCAAAATGGATATGAAAGATTATTCTACAATGCAAATCCGGAATTGAAAACCAAATTAGGACGTTTTTATTCTTACAGAATTTATCAATTTTTTTCTATATCCAGATTTTTCGGAAATTTTTAAAGTGCCAACATTTTTAAAGCCTATTACACAGAATTTAATCATTTTAAAGCTAAAAAAAACGATTTTTTTTTTTAAGTAAAAGACTTGTTTTCATAACTTTCGTGGAACAAGCGTACGCAGCGCCATTTTGACATTTGCCTTCCCCATTCTTAGCAATGAGGGCTTTTGAAAGTGACTTTTAAAAAATAAGAATAGTTACTATTTGCCTCACTAGATGGCGTTGATGGAAAGAGAAGTGTCTAAATTGGCTTTTAAAAATAAACGGCCTGTACCAAAGGGAAAGTAAGCGCTCGCTGACTGACTTCTGCCCAAAGAGAAACATTTTAGGGTTACATCTGTCTGCCTACTTGTGTACCTACTCTTCGAAGCTTAGTAAAAAAATACATTCATTTGACAATACATTTTTATCAACGCCATCTATCGAGCCTACCGTTTTTTGTCATTTTGTAAAGCCTCATTGTAAAAACACTACGTAGATACTTATTATTTTATGAGCTAAGTTGACAATCTCTTCCCAGGTTCAAGATGGATGATTAAGCTTTTTTCGTCATTTTCTATCTATAAAAACCGGCCAAGTGCGTGTCGGGCCACGCGCAGTAGGGTTCCGTAGTTATCTTATACCATACCATATTGAATACCACTATAATTTTTTGTCTGCAAAAACGACTTTGTTTTTCATAGTGTCTGTATGAACGACAAAGTCATATTTGCGGTTTTGGAAAATGTGATATATCTCTAAAAATTATCACTATATCTCGTTCAAACCAATTTTCGTTGAAAGTATTTATTAGGATCTACAGCATATATTTTTTAAAATTTTTCACTTTCTTATTTTAAAAGTTAAAGGGTTAAGTAAATAATGTAAGTTATTTTAAAACACTCATTTTACCACTTTTGCAGTGTATATCTTTGAAACGGTTGACATTGAGAAAAAATTGTCTTAGGAACCTCAATATCATTTTTTAAGACCTATCTATAGATACCAGGCACGAAACGACAGTTTGATGAAAACATTTTTTTTCAGCTTCTGTTCCATGTATGGGGAGCATGTATAAAAATAAAAAAAATAAAAGATTAAGGGGAATCTTTTATTATTTTTATTTTCATACAAAAACCTTAGAGCGGTTTACAGAATACATCTACCTACCAAGTTTTAACTGTGTAATCTTAATAGTTTCGGAATAAAGTGGCTGTGACATACGGACAGACAGACAGACATGACGAAACTCTAAGGGTTCCGTTTTTTGCCATTAGGCTACGGAACCCTAAAAAGATGTCACCACACTTTTTTTTTCAATAAAAAAATCTTGTAGGTATAATAAAAATTAAACAAAGCTGTGACTTTCAAATAATGCATTAAAGTGTTACCAAATACTCCAAGATACGAGCTTCGGGCGATTCATCAAAATATAACATCTTGTTGCAATCTTCACTAGAAGTAACTAACGACTATTTAGCAGCACACTTTTCTGATCTAAGGGTCTACTACGAGAAAAGAATATCGCGATAATTGGAGGATATAGTTCGATTTATTTCTTGAACAGCTAATAATGTCACAAAGTGGAACGAACGTCGTCCGATTGTTGTGGTTTGATTTTCGGAGTAGCCTCTGTTCTCGACGCGTGTCAAGTGGTGACTGATCGCCAGTCCGGTGACCGGGGTGGCCTGCTGACTGTCGCTTGACTGATGGCCGTGGTAGTTGTGTGCTATAAAGAAGTTTGATAGAATATCTTTTCAAGCAGTTCTAACGTCTTTGCAGAGGAATCGTGTCAAAGATCAGTTTCAAAAGTTTATCCGCAGCGTTAAGAGACTTTTGAAATTGCGACTGCAGTAAGTATAGAACTATGATTCGTAGTATAGTCACTTAAGGCGGTTGTATGACCGAAAGTGGCGCCCTCAGAAGTATTTATTTAATAAGTTATTTATAGAAAAAGATTTTGATAAAGTTTACGTGGAGTTTTTAAGGCCCATGGTCTAGTGTTTTTAGAAGGTATCACTACATGCCCTCGTAGTCATTCGTAGAAGTAGATAGCAAATGTGTCAAAAACGAACACTTTTAACAGTTTTGCTATCTACTTCTAGCAGTGACGACGGGAGAATGTAACGATACCGTCTAAAAATACTAGACTGTGGACCCTAAAAATTCCACGTAAAACATTATTAAAATGGTGTATTAGAATTATAATATTAAATACAATTCACCGCGGCGCCACTTTCGCTCAGGGTGCCACCTTAAGTAAAAAAATAAATGTGAGTGGACTATTCGTTAAAAGTAGTTGACTGAAAGTGTAAAATAATACATATAAAATGCATAAAGTTTGTTTAGCTACATACACAATAATATACAGGCTTACAGAAACTTTGTTGAAATGAAAGGTTATATTTTTACTAGTTATTTACAAGTTGGTTATATTTTTATCTTTGTAAATTGGGAGATCACGTTTTCGTGCATAAATTTAATCGAATTAAACTAAAAGGATCACTTTCAATATGATGTTTAACTAGGTATGAAATAAGACAGCAAATAAAAGCATGTTAAAAGTTTATTAAATTTTTAGACTTTAGGCATTCACAACGCAATTTTTTTATAATAAGTTAATTAATATATTACAATTGTATTACAAACAAATATATATTTGTTTTTTCTAATTTTTCTATTTATATTTTTCTTATTTATTAATTATCCTTTCATAAGTTTTTCGGTTAATAAAAGTACCTAGTTCTTTTCTAACAATGGCGAGCTCTAAAGTCTGTTTGTATGATACTGTGACGGCCGTGACGACACATTACGTAGTTGAGACAGACAACATCAAGCGATGACCAATTTAGCCGCTGGCTGTCAAGTCACCGTGGTGTAGTCAAGTCATAAAGTTAATGTAGTATTAACTTTATGGGTGTAGTGTGTGGCTGCTCGCCTTATACACGAGAGCCCGCGGTTCGATCCTCTGTCGGACCAAAGCATTTTGATGGTTATTACGATATTTCTAGAATGTTTACATGTATACAAGGTTTATTTACATATTTGATAGAGAAATGGAACATCCTAGTATCGTCGGGAAATAATAGAAAAGATGAAAAAGGTCAGGAAATGGTTACAAAAGACAAATGAAAAGAATAACGAAATCGAAATTCGAGTTTCTAGAAGTTTCTATGGGGTATATAAGCATCGGCGAAACGCACAATCGATGTAGTAGTTTGGAGTAGTTAAGGAGTAGTCGAATAGAAGAGTTTGAAGAAGAAGAAGGAAGATGAAGAAGTTGTAAAGTGGTAGTAGTTCAATAGTGGGAGTTCAATAGAAGTAGTTGGAGAAAGAGGAAAGGAAAGGAACAAGAAAGGTAGATGAAGGAGTTGTAAAGTAGCAGTAAAGAATTGTAATAGTTGGAAGAAGAGGTGGTTGAAGAAGTAGTGAAGAAGAGGAGTTTCGAGGTGAGGTACTAGCGATAGTACCTGAGAAGAGGATGTCGTCGAGTTCAGCGCTGAAAGGCTACGTCGTTCGGACGTGACGCTACTTGGAAGGGCGGACCGTGACATCGGCGGAGAAGAATGTCACCGAGTAAGAGCGCTGGGTGGTTACGTCATTCGCAGGAAGACTACTCCGCACAGAAGAGCGGACCGTGACATTCAGTGTTTTTGGTAATAAAGCGTCGTCTCTGCAACCAAGTCGTTTTCCTTTCAATCCCGTACCCCGCGTCCGTAACAATACGTATTTGAACTATAAATGGTGAGATTGTGTGTAATATCGCTGGACATTACATAATATACAATACAAAAATTTCAAGGAGCGTAGGTGTTTTATATAATGTAGTAGGTAGGTATTACGGCCGATCTCCCCAGGGTTGGTTGAGTTACGGTCACGATTTTGGAATGTATTTTTACTATTCGCTTTGTGACCTCACGACATTCAAGCCTTTTTCGCCAAATTGGAAAAATCTTTCGGGTTGAATTCACAGCAAACTTTTGTGTAAATACTCATGTGATCTGGGCTTTCGTTTAAATGAAAAGATTTTTTTTGGACATGATGGTTTATGCAATTGATGTTTCTCTTTTCTTTATTTTTTCTTTTTCATAACATAATATTATTATTTATAGTTCCATTACGTCAGAAAGAAACTGCACCGTTTTCAATAAGTTATCAATTATCAACATTTTTAAAAGTGTTTAGGTTTGATATATTACTTTACTAGGGTTTTTATATGTTAATCTTAGAGCACATTGTTAATATATGTAAACGTTGTCATAATCAACATTTTAACTTTTAAGTAATGTTCTGAAGCAGAAAAAAATACGTAAAGTTGTTTAAGTAACTTCAATTTAAATCGTAATTGTATATCTTACCCCTATAGTAATGGGTAGGGCTACACTATGAATAGTGCAGAATACTAGAATAGCCATTACGTACATGGAAAATCCATTTATTACTCGAGCCTTGTAATCTCATACGTACGCGTTTTTAGAATCGATTTCTTAGAATATTTATTTTACTGGCGGTAACATACATTAAATTGGCTCAACAGAGATCATGGTGAACTAAATAAAATAATGGAGACAGCATGCTGAGCAAAGTTTTATTTATTTACTTACATTTATCTTTTGTTATACTTATGTTATATGAATATTGTATGGCTTCCATTATGCTTCTGAGATGTCTCTGTAAATCTGCAAGACAGGGAAATGAATGAAACAGTGTAGAAAACAAATAAAAGCTACTTCTTAAAAGTTAAGAAAAGGGCGATGCGTAATAATTACGACTCATCATCCCTTATCAAAATTATAGTGCCAATTATAGTCGTAATATAAATTATCCCAATTTATATTACGACTATAATAACTAAAGTAGGTATAATTTATTATGAAGAAAGCATAAGTGTCGGTCTCCAGAAATGATAAATGCTTGAAACCTTATTGACATTTCTTTCATAACAACAAAGAGAGACGAAACAATAGACGCTTATCTTTCACACGCACTCACGACTCCTGCGGAGGTAGGTACTTGGCAGATGTAGTAAATATATAATACTATAATTATGAGGCTCTTTAGCATTAGTGTACGGTCAGAGTGCTGAGCGTCGAGCGGGGCGGGGCGGGCAGCGTCCATGTTAAACAAACGCGTTAAGCCCGGTTCACATTCACACATCCATAAGTAAGTAGAAACCACGTATCGACTCCGTCCGGCAAGTAAGTAAGTAAGTAGTGACTTGTCGCTGGATAGGATCGGGTTCTATTTTTTGGACAGGCAAGTAGCGCGCAACCCCTTCCCGCTTCGTCTTCCGCTCCTTACCAACTGGTGCATTCAGCAGGCAAGTAAGTTCATAAGTTGACATCTGTCACAGCGGAATGATCTATTCCTTTCTAAAGTTTCTAATAACAAAAACTCATACCAAAGGTATTTGTTTTTTATCGTAATTGTGTGATTAACAATTGTATGAAAAAAAGTTTGTATGAAAAAACACCTGTGGCCCTACCATGAGTTGTTGCAAACTGTTTACGTTACAGTAAACTATCGTTTTCTCTCTTTCACTTGTATTGACTGTGAGCAGTATATCCGACAGTTTACTGTAACGTAAACAGTTTGCATCAACTCATGGTAGGGCCATTGTATCCCTAGACAAAGTTGATGTGTGTAGTCGGCCTTAGCATTTGTTTTAAGAGGGCTCCACACTCGCGCCGCGAAAGCCCGCGAAGGCCGCGAACCGCGAGTGTGGAGGGTTTCGCGGCTTCGCGTATGGAATTCGCGGCTTCGCGGTGTTCCCCGTCCGGTGGCGGTTTTTTGGTTCGCGTCAAAGGACTTGTGTGCCGAACTAAGGTTGCCGTGATTCGCGGCCGCGGTTCACGCGCGAGTCTGGAGGGCTATATTTTTCGCACCGTTTTCATGCGCGCGAGTGTGGAGCCGGCTGAACGCTGCCCGCCTCGCCCCGCCCGACGCTCGGCACTCTGGCCGTACACTTAGTCTTCTGTTGAAAGGATCATGTAGTGAAACTAGTCGAATCTCATTTCAGTAAATTCTCGGTTCATTTGAACGCCAGCAATAAAATGTGATCTTTATTTTAGTGTTGTGTTGACATTTTGGAATACAAAGCACTTAGTACAAAAAAACTTAGATAACTTTACAGTAACCGTTACAAAAGGCACGATTGACTCCAATGGGATTCATAACAAATATTTCAGCATCAAACCAGAATGAAAAAGAAACAATTACTTTAGCAAAGCGTGCGAAAATAAATCTATCTATCTAGCAAAGTAGCTGTAAGAAGCTAATTTCAATACATATACATCGCATGCTAGCTATTTTAATAAGTTTCTTTCGCTACAAAGATGTTCACATCAACGTCATTTTTGCTGAGTCACGCCGGGTGTCGTTTGTCATACCCCTTATTGAAGAGCAAATTTTGTTGACCGCTCTGCCAGTTATATCCGTGATATTTTCATAATTCCTCTTGAAAGGACTGGGCCCTGATGTCCTTGTCGTTTGCCTTGTAAGCCGGAAAGATCGTTTTGTCCTTTTGCTACACAATAAATTGCGTAATCCGCGGATATCTTTTTCGGAATTGCACGTTATACCCCATTGTATGGTTATGGCTTAGCGTTTCAACATTTTGGTTTTTATGGGATAAGCAACATAACATTTGACAACTTAGCACTATCGCACACGGGCAACTTAGTCTCCCAGCAACTGTTTTGTCTCTCACATCAAGTCCACGGGTTTATATGGAAGCGCGCACACAAATCATACAAATTTTTCATACAAATCACGTGAGAGACAAAAACGTTGCGGAGACAAAAGTTGCCCGTGTGCGATAGCGCTTAGAAACTCAAAATATATCGAAATTGTGTTTTGAACGAGTTTTACCAAAAATATGTTTATTTTTAAACTGTTTTTTACTTTTATTTGTTCTAATGAACAAACCCCTGCTTACACGGGTGGGCGAACCACTAAACCACAGAGGCGGTTAAAAATTAAAGTGATTTAAAAAATACATTTTTGTCCTGTGTGTAATGCGGGATTGATTTGCGTCGATGCTCATTTAATTATATGTATAAGAATCCGTATTGCATAATATGTGCTATAGCACACATCAAACTTCCAAATGAAAAGTGCGCTGTTAAGCGCTATCGCACACAGGCAACTTAGTCTCCCAGCAACTGATTTGTCTCTCACATCAAGTCCACGGGTTTATATGGAAGCGCGCACACGAAGCGACACGGTCGTCTGCAACTTTTCATACAAATCACGTGTGAGACAAAAAAGTTGCGGAGACAAAAGTTGCCCGTGTGCGATAGCGCTAATATTATTATAAGTATTATCCGTGTCCTGAAAAAAATCATGCTTTCAAACTAAACAAAAATTTCAAAGAGTTGAAATGAAAATTCAACACGTTTTATGATAGGTACCCAGATCAGTCACACACAAGTGATTGGCTGTCAAATACGTTAAAATATTTATCATTTGGGGTGATTAGTGGCTTTGGTCCACCCGACGTATTTGATGTCTGATTTTAATGTTTGTTGATGAATATAAAGTGAAACGGCAGATCGGTGAGTGATTTGTATTTTATTTTAAAGCGAGCTCATGTTGTGTCTGTTGTGAGTATTGCAGGCATTCAAAGATACTTTATTAACTACTTAACTGCTCACAAAACACACTACCTGCTGGTAGGAGTATGGTTAGCTGCCGAAATAAATATTTTTCACTTCTCATGCTCGATAAGTTCGTGTTTATGTTAGGTATATGCTACATAAAATAGCTTTTAATGCTCTAGTGCATAAATAAATTTTTTGGCTAAATCTCAGATTCTAAGACAAAGGTCGTCCAGGTAAACAGCCACACACTCAATTATACTTCGTTAAATAAACTTGTTATTTAATTCTGTTTATTTATTTTTATACATAATCCTTGTTATAATCCTATTAGTTTATTTTTTGTTTTTTGCAATATTGCTGTTTAATTTCCTCACAATCGAATTGAAGAGCGGAGTGTATAACTCGTACATTAAACCCATTTTATGCACTTGTTGGACAATCTACTGTTAGTCGGTTACTTAGAACACTTGATGCTTCCCGTTATTTGTGTCTATTACATACATACGCCCTGATGACTACTGTAACTGAAAACTACTGATTCATCATCAGACAGTTCAAAGCAACGGTTGTATGGGCATGGGGCTCGAAGGTAGTTATTATGACAGAAGCGTCCGCTGAAAAAAAAATTGAAAATTCTTACGCACTTGGATTTCCACTCAGAAAAAGTCGCGAGATGAAGTTTGTAGGAGCCGGGCGTAAGTACGAATAAGTACTACCGCAATGTGTGGACAATTACACGTTGTAATTGATCACTTTAGTGCTAATTAACTGCCGCATGCTTTACAACAACATGCGGACTTAATGTTCTATTTATAATTAATTTATGACTAACCCTATAATTTACGGCTGCACGTCTGGTTAAGCAGGGTAAGCTATTTATAACAAAGGTTAAAAATCATAAACAGATACATACTTAACATTTTAAACTAAATAAAATAATTATTCTATTGCAGCTTTACAAATGGGTTAATTTCAGTCTTTATAACTTGAAAACATTAGAACGTGTTTTGGGTAAGTAAATATCCTTTTTTTTTCAGTGAATTATTTAAGTTTACGTATTTTTCAATTACATCATTATCCAAAAGCATTATAAAAGTTAAGTAATCCACTTTGTGTATTTTCTTTTTAATTTTAAAATATTTAAAAGAAGATAATTTAGATAAAATAGTAAAGATTGAGTGAAGAAGTGTTAGTAACTTGAGTAATTGTAGAGACGTACGTATACGTAAGGACGTGTTGGACATATTTAAACGTTGCGTTCGACTCGCAAAACGACAAAAATAAAAAAAATAATATTAAAAACACGAATGCCCTGTCAAAAACGAACTAAAAAGTTAAATAACGAGTGTCATTGCAGTCGGGGGACCTCTTTGATTAAAAATTGTTTCATAAACTTTTTAGTTCGTTTTTGACAGGGCAGTCGTGTTTTTAATATTTTTTAAATTAATTTATTTTTATTTCACACATTTTAGTGACAAATTATATAGTTTCATAATGCCTTTCATTTAATGCCCATATTGTAATAAATGAAGAATTTTTTTTTCCACATTTGAGAATTGCGTCGTACAGTCGCCATAGTGACTTGTATCAAAAAAAATATAGCCTGTGTCACTCGTAATGATTTAAGGATTCTAACAATACCCTATACATCAAAATCCGTTGAGCCATTTAATGGTGGAATAAAGAAACTCACATACCCACAAACATACATGAACCCTGAACACATATACACTCCTTTTTGGGCAGTCGTGTAAAAAAAATACAATTTTCATATTTCAGTCTCACATATTCGAAGCCTATGCCAAGCCGGCGACAGTACATGTTTCATTTTGCCAACTACGCTATCCCCAATCGACGAAATAAGCCTCGCTTGTCCCCGGCAACAGTACAATGTTCTATTTCCTCTTTGATGTTTTGACGAAAAATATCGTAACTTTGTTCCGATATCCTTTGAGAACATCGAGTAAATTAAATTCAAACCTTATGAGAACACTCCATTTGTGTATAAGCTAATTAAATTCAATTGATTGCGATCTACAAACATATCTTAACCATGCATTAGGAAAATCCACTAAACATTTTTAGTGCATCATATTATTATCAGTTGTGTTATTCACTGACGATAATGTATCAACTATTACAATTCTATTTTGTTTATAGAAGCTATTTAACGAACACATTATACTCACATAAAATAAATTTAACAAAAACATTTTCATATCACGGAATTTAGTGTAGCATAATAAAATTGCTCTTTACTCTTGTTGAAGCCAAATTAAACGCGAACGGGACAGTGGTAAAGCTAAGTACGAATATAATCCCATTGTAAGCACTATTGCCATTAGCATGAAAAGGTCGTTAGGGTCGCGGGACACGCACCCCCCACTCCCCGCACCGTGCAAGTAACTTTTTATTTCCAACCACCCCTCATAAATTGCACTAAACGTCCGGTTTGCAAATAATTCCCGTTCTGTTCCTCTGTCTGGCCTCTTGTTACAATATTTACACAAATCCCAGACAATTACTAAGCCTGTAACCGAAGGTGGAACTGCGTAGACCGATTTGGAACAAGATTATCATTCATCTCGGGAAACCCGGATATTATCTGTGCAGTAGCCGAGTAAAATGTTACGGCCTAAATAATCGGAATACGAATTTGTTAGACTGGCTGTCGTCCGGAGGATTGCGAGCGGAGTTTGAAAACTGATCACGCTTAATGAACAGTTCCAATCACATCGATTAACGAAAACGAGGACTGTAAGTAAGTAGCGGTATTTCTGGAACCGGCTAATCGTTAGAATCAAAGAAAATGCAATTTCGTGACAAATATTTCAAAAGTACATTGTAAAAACTTAAAAATGAAACCGTTTATGAATCGTCAATATTTTCCTTATGCCCAATTCAGACTGTTTTACTCATGGTAGTTGAGTGCGCAAATCCCTGACTCCCTGAGTGATATATGCTAAATTTTTTTACCAAAATTCCCACAGGGAGTAAAATTTCAAGCAGACGAAATCGTGGGCAGAAACAACATAATATACAAAGTGAAAGGCTTCTGAATTTGAATTGAGTTATAAAGCAACATTCAGTTGCAACCTTTTTCAACCAGAGCGAACTACTAAGCCTACTATTTCCTGTATGGTGTACGATTTACCACTTCAGCAAATATATGTTCTAAAAGGAATGGATTTAATCATTGAAATAACTCATGTGTGACGGCTTTCAAACATTGGATAAACTAACCTGTTTCTAAGAAGTAAAAGCAGTGATAAGATAAAATTGTATTTTTCCTAATTTAATGAATAAATAAATGACTAACTCATCTCTATTGACGATAGAAAAAAATATTTTGCTTGTCAGAAAATCTTTTGCTACTGAAATTCAAAACATAGTCTTCAAAATGCCATTGTAGTAAATCAATATAATGTCTTTTCTTTTTTTTCTGAATTCAGTGATTTGTTGAAAAATTAGGTAGGTAACTATATTTTAAACTCGTGTAGTTCTACGATGTTCACTATGAATAATATGAAGTAAAAGTAGTACTTTTAGTGAAGTTTGAAACATAATTATGTTATACTAGCGGCCGCCCGCGACTTCGTCTGCGTGGACAGTTTTTTGCTATCCCTCAGGAACTATACGTTTTTTCGGGATGAAAGGTACCCTATGTCCTTTTCTGCACCCCTGACAACGTGTATGCAAAATTTCATGATGATCGGTTGAGTAGTTACGACGTGAAGGCGTAACAAACAAACAAACGGACTTTCGCATTCATAATATTATAGTAAGGATGTAAATATGCTATGTACAATACATAATCCAGTGTTCTGGTAATTAAACTACACATGTTACTTTGGGAACAGAACACCCTCCATAATATGCTTCAATAAAGATAAACATTGAATTATATTTCGGACACTTTCGGACATAGTTTATCTCAGGTTGCGTCGTCATTTGCTAATCTAATTAGAAAATAATCATATTGTCCCTCCATAAACATAATTGGACGAAACGCGTCGTAATGATAATGGAATTGGTCTAATTTATTTATAAAGTAACTGACAAAAAAATATATATATTTTATGCTATAGTTTTATATGTTTTGAGAATAAGATGATAAAAATTGGTTATAAGAGTAACACAGTAAATCATTTTTAGGGTTCCGTACCAAAATGGTAAAAAAGGAACCCTTATGGTGTGACTCAGTCTGTCTGTCTGTCACAGCTGGATATCTCGAGAACTACTAATGGTATCAACTTGAAATTTGGAACAGTTTAAGATGACATTTGCCTAACTATTTTGCAAATAAGAAAGAAATAAAAAAAAATATTTTTTTTACAACAAGGACTAAAAAGGGCTCTTAAAAATTTGAAGTGAGATGATTAGGGCATGTGGGGTATCATATGAAAGAGCGCTGTTTGCACATTTTAAAACATTTTTTCTTTTTTCTTAGGCCGCATAGTTTTCGACTTATGATGAAAAATGTAAAAAAAAAATACTGTTCCCCCCTTATCTCCGAAGTTTGCAAAGAGAAAAATCTGAAATAATTCTATGTGATAGTAATTTATGTAAAGATTACAGGAAAAATAAAACGATGTCTCAATATAACACACTTTTTTAGAAATTCAAAAAAACAAACAAAAATTTTTTAGTTTTACTACCAGTAAACAGATGGCGCTGTCCTAAAAATGCTGAGCTAAGAAAAAAAATAGTTTCACTATCGGTCAAGAGATGGCGCAACCTAATACTACAATAATAAATTGGTGGCTGTTTCTAATATAATTACCTACTATTTGCCGTACGAATAAACGAAGAATAAGTTCCTACTTAGTAATATAAACAGTTTGCAATGTGGAGTGGCTGAAACGTTTTTCAGTCACCATAAGCAGCTGTGGTTAAGATTTGTAAATTAACTGTCCGCCTGTTCGCCCTTCCACCTGTCTGACGTTTATCCTACTTTTTTAAAGTCTGTACTAAAGTAACATATCCAAATATATTTATGATTGTACGGAACCCTCGGTGCGCGAGTCCGACTCGCTCTTGACCGGTTTTTTTGTGATTGTATTGTTTCAGTAGTCGCTCACATGAATTAGTGCGATCGCGTAGGATATATTATTGTCATAAAAAAACTGAAATATAATC
Source organism: Agriphila geniculea (assembly GCA_943789525.1). Taxonomy (NCBI): domain Eukaryota; kingdom Metazoa; phylum Arthropoda; class Insecta; order Lepidoptera; family Crambidae; genus Agriphila; species Agriphila geniculea. Next base: position 14,052,865 of record OX038887.1, on the reverse strand, counting down.
CGAAAATTGGATATTATTAAAAATCTGTTAAAGTCTTTGTACTTCAGTAATTCTGAGGAAACTACAGTATTATTGATTTAATATTATTATCAATCATCATCATCATTATCAATTATGTAAACATCGAAATAGACACTTATAGAAATTATCCACGACGGAACGGAGAAGTTACTCGCCCTAAATTTTTTCAGGGTAAGAGAGTATTTGTGAGCACACACGCATGTTGCCATTAACTACAACGCAACTGTTTGACCGATTTAGATGCGGTTTTCTGTAATGGATTTGTAGGTCATCGCAATGGTTCTTAGGTATGGTGCTTAGCCGCTAGGGGGCGCTGCAGCTATCATGTTCCCATTTATCACTAGAATGGTTGTCCGATTTCGGTGCGGTTTAATAACGCATGAAATTTAAAAAAAAGTAAAAATAAAAATAAAATAATTGACATTATCCCATGGTTAAAATAGTTATTCTTAATTGAAGAAGAGTTAAATATTTTTTTCGAAAATCCCCCGACTAAGTAATGTAGGTACTAATATAATATTGTACAACTACTCGTATGTTCAATTTTAAAGTAGGTACATTCTCAATACTTAATTAATCACAACAAAACTGCAAAATATAAGTTCATTTGCAGTTAATGGCAGTCCCGACGGATTTTTCTTGCGTTTGTAATTTTTGTAACAAAAGCGGTAGCAGCTTATCTTTGTTCGAATTTCCGAATAATCATCACGCTCGAAGTACACTCTCAAAGTGTAATCAATAGCTATTGTAGGTATGTGTAAAAGGAAAAACTTCACAAATAGACGTGCAAAACTAGGAAACATCACAGAAAATCAAGATCAGTCTCAGTTACATTTGCTTTTGTTCAACGAAAATAACTTTTACTGGACTATGAGAACTTTGTTTGGTCCCGCACCCAATCATCCTTGATAATCTTATCTCTAATGAGTTGTCACTCAACCTACTAATTTTCAAATTGTCTCATTTTCAAAATCTATCGCTATTGCATTCATTTGACAGATGGATGTGAATGTGATACATTACTGAATTTCTTTGATAAGATTTTATTTGTGCCACAAATAAGCATCAATGTATCACATCGCGATAGATTTTGAAGTTAGACATTTAGCCCCATATCTAGGTATAGATATTAAGGGTTAAGCTCTATATTTTTTTCCATGGCTCTATCTTGGCTCTATCTCATCACAGAGAAGCAACGCTAGCTAGAGTGGAAAAACCAAACAGCCGCGACTGCGCCCTGTTAAGCCCGAAGTACACATTGGGCCAGGCCAGGGCATGTCACTGTTTACACGTTGGCGCCAACTCCCAACATACCGCCAAGTAGGTCTTTACACGTTGGCCCAACGCGCTCGGCCAACGCGTTGGGCCAATGTGTACAGCGCACTTTATACAGAGCTATTGCAGAATAGGTAATAATTAATGCGCTATGTAATAACAATACGACGATGTAAATACACTCAGAATGTTTGTGGTCGTAATTCCAATATTTGCGAATAATGAAGGTACCTAGCCAAAACATAAGTCAACCAGACTGAAGAGTGCTCGCCATACAAAATTCCTCCTTGTTTGAGTTTGACCAAAGTTTTTGAATAATTAACTATACATAATTTAATTGAGCCCGTGTTGACGGAGCAATTTCCTTCCAAAGTCTCAAAGCCTTAGGACTGTTCGTTTCTATTCAACGGAAACTTCAAAATTTTTGATATTTTCCTCAAATAAAATTATTATTCGAAATGTTATAAAGACAAATGGAATTTCGAGGGCTGTTAAACGAACGACTAAATTGGGTTTTCGAGTGCGAAGTCAATTGGTTACGTTACGAGATTTTGGCACTTAAGAGCATTCGTTTTCTTTCATATCTGTGTTTTAGTCCTAATTATCTTCAAAAATATGTTGGAGGTGTACGTACATATAGTTAGAGTCTGTCTAAAAAGTCAGTTTACATGAGAAATTATTAAATTATTTATAAAAACTTATGCTGTACCCTTAGCACGAACAGCTATCGAAAAAAACAACGCGCGTAAAATCATTCGATTGTGCAATTTTGTATGCGAAATTTGTACAACGCCATCTATCGCCGAATGGCGAAATTAAAATTTCCATAGATAATTCTCTATCGAGTAATTTTACGCGCGTTTTTTTTTCTCGATAGCTGTTCGTGCTAAGGGTACTGGTAACCCTGTTGATGCTGTCAAAATTCTGATTGTAAACATAGCTTTACTCAATTTTATTTAGGTGGGTATTGGTGGAGTGGTTGGGGATTTAAGTGGGTATTAAAATTACCTTTTAAATTAAACTGACTTTTTGACAGACTTTATATTATTTTGCAAAGACAAACTTACGTATTATATCTACTCTGTGAAACTTATTAATGACTTCGTTAGAGGTCTAGAATGTATTTTGTGTATTAAATGTTATGTTAGGCTCAAAGACCCAAATAGCAGGCGAACTAAAGTAACCGACATCAAGGATTTCTCAGCTGAAGTGGCAGTGGGCTGGGTACATAGCGAGAAGAACCGATGGCCGTTGGGGCGGAAAAGTTTTTGAATGGTGACCGCGCACCGGACGATGCTCCGTGGGTTGGCCCTCCACAAGATGGACCGACGATCTGGGCCCTATTTCACCAAGTCGACATTTGTCAGTGACATATGTCGGTTAATTTTACAATTGTCATTACTTTAATTAGGGACAAGTATTTTGTGAAACAGCGATATTTTTTACGAGTCGACATATTTGTAGATTTGTCAGTAATTCTTGATATGAGATTGGAGCTGAGTCAAGTTTTCGTGACAATTTGTCGACTTGTAAAAAATATCCCCTGTTTCACAACACAAATTGTCCCCTATTAAAATAAGGAAAGTACTGTAAAAATTGCCGACAAATGTCACTGAAAAATGTCAATTTGGTGAAATAGGGGCCTGGTGAAGGTTGCGGGAAGCCGCTGGATGCAGGTAGTGCAGGACCGATCGTCGTGGAGATAGTTGGGGGAGGCCTATACCCAGCAGTGGGTGTCGTGCGGCTGATATGATGATGAAAGACCAAAATAAATAAAACCGGTCAAGAGCGAGTCGGACTCGTGCACCAAGGGTTCCGTACCATCATAATTGCACCATCGAACCACACTGCAGAGTAGAATAATAAAATTAGTATAGCAGTTTTAGGTCAGCGCCATCTCTTGACCAATAGTATAAGTATATATATTGTAAGCAAGAAGAAGAGAGTGGTGTGGGTAATCCGAGCGGCACCTATATAAGGCACGGCAAGGAGGCGGCACGCTCTCTTTGCTGCCAGACACCAACCAGGACGGACGTACGGCTACGCTGCTGCGCAATTTCGTTTTTTTTCTCTGAGTATTTTTAAATTGAGGTTATTTGTTGATTTCGTTGTGTTTTAGTTTATTTTTCAAATTGTAATTTCATTCGGGTTGAGTAAACGATTGTATTTTTTTTTATTTGTTTTTCACTTCTGATTCCCAAAATCAGAAGTGGGATTCGCAAATTCACTTCCACAGTAGTTTAAATTGATTAAAAAGAAGCCATTTTATAAATCAACTATAAAATTTTTCGTTAAAAATCGGGACATTTCAATTTACGAAAATAAGTTAACAACTACCCTCAAGTATAGTTTGTTTACGGGCTTTGTATATTATTGTGTCTTTTAGCTGTGTTTTCGGTTTTCTTTTGTGTTTGTGTTCACAATGGACAGGCGGAGTCGGTCTGATCGTCGTATTAGTGGCGGCAGACGGCGGCGTTCACGCGAGTCACGTAAACTGCGTTCTCCGCGCTTTCAAGGTCGACGTTCCCGTAGTCGTTCGAGGACACGGACACCGCCGACACCATGTAGTCGACGTTGTCGTGATCGCAGCCGCAGTTGCAGACGACGGCGCCAAGATCCCAGTGCTGACCGAAGACACGGTAATCGAGTGGAGCCTTCCCCGGTACATGCGAACAGTGAACCTTTGGACACCATCATGTCGCGACTGGAAGCCTTGGAGAGACGGTCCCGTGGCCCCCTGCTGTCGCCTGTTAGCCGTGGGACGGAGCAAATCGTCGAGGCGATTCAATCCCTTAAAACCGTGAGTTCACAAAATTATTTTGTTTCTAATTTCGACCCCAGCATTCATGATGTTGAGGTCTGGTGTGCCGAGGTTGATAGGGCTAAAGTATTAAATCGTTGGGATGATTCTGAGTGCCTTTCTCGCATAGGCAATTGTCTGAAGGGTGAAGCTAAGTCGTGGTTAAACGAGTGGGTCACTGGTGACCGATCGTGGACCAATTTTAAGAACGATTTTAAGCCCTTATGTGTAAAACGTATTGACTCCGCGGGTATACTTTATGACGTCATGTCCACAAATTCCGACAAGTTTAGTGCATATGCAGACTATGCGAGAAAGTCATTATTGCGTTTACGAATCGTTAAGGATCTTAGTGATGATTTAATAACGGAAATAGTTCTAAGAGGCATTAATGATCCGCATGTCAAAGCGACAGCCACGAACGCCAATTTGAAACCCAACGATTTAGTAAACTTTTTATCTACTTTTACAAAACCAGTTAAGGCCCCGATCAGTGATAATCGTTCGTCGCGACAATTTGTTCCTGGCAAAAGTAATGACAAATTTCGTAATGTTAGAAAACCGTCACGGTTCCCTAATTTTAACTCTAAGTGTTTTACGTGTGGCGATGCTGGGCATAAATCCGTCGATTGTCCTAAAAAGTGCTCGAAATCTGATAGTACTGATACAAAAAGTAAAAATGCTACGACAACGACCAAGAATGACAAAACTACAACATCTTGTGCATACTGTAAAAAACCCGGGCACGACATAGCGTCATGCTTTGCGAAACAGCGTGTCGACCAGCAGCGTAGTAATAATAAAGTGAACTTTTGCTCAGCTGTCACTCAGCGCAGCAATGATGTTGTGGTTGGGGTTATTCAAGGCATTCCAGTAGATATGTTGATTGACACCGGTGCGATAGATGTTTCCTTAATATCTTCCGCCGTGGTAAAATATTTTTCTTGCACTTTTAAGCCAATTGATGCTCAGATAAAGGGGGTAGGTGAATCTGTTACTAAGATTAGTTCATACGTTACCTTAACTATTGAATTGGATGGTGTTTCTTTGGAGGTAGATTTTTTGGTAGTGCCAAGTGAGTGTATGAACGCGCCGGTTATTATTGGTACAAATGTTTTAAATAGAGATGGGATTACTTTTATTCGGACGAAGAATATGCAATGTATTGTACGTGATTCTAAACCGAAGGCGGTTTCTACTGTGGAGTCGAATGAGCCGCAGGTGATTAACACCGATTTAACTGGTGATGATCTTTTAAAATTAAAAGCCATTTTGGCAAAGTATAATCAGTTTATGATTTCGGGCACGGCTACTTCCACAGTCACAACTGGAAGTATGCACATTCGTCTCAACAGTGAAACGCCTATTCACTATCGCCCTTATAAGATGTCCCATGATGAAAAGATTAAAGTTCGTGAAATAGTGCATGATCTTATGTCAAAAGGAATCATACGTGAATCGGAGTCACCCTATTCAAGTCCAGTTCTCCTGGTTAAGAAAAAGGATGGCTCCGACCGTATGTGCGTAGACTTTCGGGCGTTGAACAGAGTTACGGTCAAGGATAGGTACCCGTTGCCCCTTATAGACGATCACATCGATCGTTTAGGTAAAAGTAAGTTCTTCACGACCTTAGACATGGCCACGGGGTTCCACCAAATAAAATTAGATGATGAGTCTGTTCCTCTGACCGGCTTCGTAACGCCCGAAGGTTATTACGAATATCTCAAAATGCCTTATGGTTTGGCAAACGCGCCTATAATTTTCCAGCGTATTATTAGTAAAACGTTGCAGGAATTCATTAACAAGGGACAGGTTTTAGTGTACATTGATGACTGTTTGCTTCTTCATGATACGATCGAAGAGGGCCTTCAGCTGTTGGATAAAGTTTTGGCTACTCTAGTTACTGCTGGATTTTCAATAAATCTTCGCAAATGCTCATTTATGTGCACTGAAATTGAGTACTTAGGTCGCGTGATCTCCAATGGCAGTGTAAGACCAGCCAAGACTAAAGTTCAAGCGCTAGCAAACTCCTCGGCACCCCTTAATGTTAAACAGGTCAGGCAATTCCTAGGCTTGGCCGGGTACTTCCGGAAATATATAGCTAGCTATTCCACGAAAACTGCGTGTATTGCACGTCTTACTTGTAAGGATGTGCCTTTCTGTTGGGGACCTGAGCAGGAACGCGTAAGACAAGAAATAATTGGTATTTTAACTAGAGAGCCTGTGTTGGCCATTTTCGACTCAGAACTGCCTACTGAAGTCCACACGGACGCCAGTAGTTTAGGATACGGCGCAGTCCTGCTGCAGGTTCACAAAGATGGGAGCAAGAGGGTGGTAGCTTACTACAGCCAAGTGACCAAAGGAGCCGAAGTCAAATATCACTCCTACGAGCTGGAGACCTTGGCTGTGGTAAAAGCGTTGCGTCATTTTAGGCACTACCTTATAGGTATTCCCTTCACCGTGATAACGGATTGTAATGCCCTTAAGGCAACTCAAAACAAGCGCGATCTTTTGCCGCGTGTGGCAAGATGGTGGATCTACCTTCAAGATTTTAATTTCACAATACAGTACCGAAAGGGTGTCATGTTGCCACACGCGGATTATCTAAGTCGAAACCCGTGTAAATCTGTAAATAACGTAGATAGGCCTCGTAACTGGGCGCAAATTGCTCAGTCAGCAGACTCGGAGACTTCGGGTTTAATACGAGCCCTAGAGAAGGGAGAACTTGACGCTTCACGTTATTTTAAACGTAACGACTTGTTGTACTATCGATATAGTCAGGTAGGACAGGAACCTAGACTTTTATGTTACATTCCCAAAGGCCACCGTTTAAGCCTCCTTAGAGTCTTTCACGACGAGCATAGTCATATTAACGCCGACAAAACGATAGACCTAATTTTGAGACACTTTTGGTTCCCTGGCCTGAGAGCCTTTGTCAAAAAATATATTGCGCACTGTTTAACTTGTATTGCACATAAAAGGGTGCCACGTGCGCCGCTTCAGCCAATAACATCTTGGCCCAAGCCAGAAGTCCCTTTTGACACGTTACATACTGACGTACTTGGTCCCCTCCTCGATTCCAAAGGTTACAAATACGTGATGATCGTAGTTGACGCATTTACGAAATTTTGCTTGCTCTATGCCATTTCTCGTCAAGATCTTGAGGAGTTAAAACGTGTTTTCGAAAACGTTTTTTCCCTTTTTGGTACCCCTCGTATGATAGTGTCCGATAGAGGTCGCATGTTCGAGTCGGTTGGCTTTACGTCATGGATGCAGGTGTTGGGCGTTGAATTACACCATATAACGCCCGAGATGCACCATGCCAACGGACAGGTAGAGCGGTACGTCCGGACTGTTCTCAACATGCTCAGAATTGAAGTAAATCATAAGAAGAGCGAGTGGGCCGACGAGCTGTGGCAGCTCCAGTTGATCCTGAACCTAACGAAGCAGCGCACCACTCAAACTTCTGCATTAAACCTGTTAACAGGCTATGAAAGTGCCACTCCAGCAATACGGGTCCTTGTGCGAGATGTCGCAATACATCCTTCTGGCAATAATCGTGAAGGAAGGAGAGAAATGATAAGACAAAGGACGGCCGAGCGGCTGTCAAGGAATCAGGCTCAACAAGACGAGTACGTTAATAAGGGTAGGAGCTCACCTTATGTGTTTCAGAAAGATGACCTGGTTTACGTCATCAAGTACGCGCAGTCCCGAGGAAAACTGGACCATGGCATGCGCGGGCCTTGCCGAGTCATCCGAGCCATGCCTAATGGGCGGTATGAGCTGCGACTGGTGGCAGGCGCATATGGGAAAACCACGTATGCTGCTGCTCAGTTTATGGTGCCATGGAGGGGTGAATGGACCCCTGAGACTTGCGCTGCATTCTTTGAGGGTGAGTTTTGGGCTGACCTGTTCGGCCGGACTTGAGTCTGTGCCCCTGCACTGTTTTTGTGCGTTTTCTGATCGGAATCGGCCTTGACCCGTCTCCGATCCTCGTGAGCTATCTGATCGGCCAGGCGGGTCTAGGGCCTCCTCCGATCCTCTTTACGTGTGACCTCTGATTGGATCTGCAGGCCTTGGACCCCTCCGATCCTCTTTGGAAGGTGGCAAAGCTACGCTCCTTTGGAGTCTAGTGGAAGCCACCGGTGGTTCTAGTCACTGAGTGGTGGGTTAGCTCTGTAGCGCCTGCTAGTGACTCATAATAACTAACACCTCGTACTTACCAAAAACTTTTACACTGTTTTTGTATATGCTAACGGTGTTTTTTTTTTACTTTGCATTTATAGCAAGCGAAGCCGATGACCTAAACCTCATCGCGGCACCAGAGCAAGACCACCCCATGCTTGAAGAGCCGAGCCCCTGTCCCAGTCTGGACATGCCCGCACTAGATGATGACGTACCAGGGCCGTCTGCGAGCCAGGAGCCTTCACCTGGACTATCGTCGCGGCCTGACCTACCCGAGCTGGAGCTGAGTGACACGGACAGCGAGTGATGGCCTGACGAGGACGTCAGGGTATCAGGAGAGGCCGTGTAAGCAAGAAGAAGAGAGTGGTGTGGGTAATCCGAGCGGCACCTATATAAGGCACGGCAAGGAGGCGGCACGCTCTCTTTGCTGCCAGACACCAACCAGGACGGACGTACGGCTACGCTGCTGCGCAATTTCGTTTTTTTTCTCTGAGTATTTTTAAATTGAGGTTATTTGTTGATTTCGTTGTGTTTTAGTTTATTTTTCAAATTGTAATTTCATTCGGGTTGAGTAAACGATTGTATTTTTTTTTATTTGTTTTTCACTTCTGATTCCCAAAAATATATATATAATATAAGTTATGCCGACGATATGGTCCTGCTGAGTGCCTCGGTATGTGGTCTCGTAAAATTGTTAACAATTTGTGAAGTGTACGCCACTAAACACGGACTGAAATACAATGTGTCCAAAAGCGAATGCATGGTCTTTAAGGTGAAAAATTCACCTCCACTTTCTATGCCACCAGTAAAGTTATGTGGGACGCCATTAAAAAGGGTGGATCAATTCAAGTACTTGGGGCACTTATTACAGCCGGACCTTAAAGACGACGCAGATGTTGAACGGGAACGCAGAGCGCTGTCTGTGAGAGCCAACATGATAGCCCGCAGGTTTGCTCCCTGCTCCGTAGAGGTGAAAATTACGTTGTTCAGAGCTTACTGCACCTCTTTTTACACGAGCAGTCTGTGGGCTGACTACACGAAGAGACAGTACAGCGCGTTGCGTATCCAGTACAATAACGCGTTCAGGGCGCTGATGGGGCTGCCTCGGTTCTGCAGCGCATCAGGAATGTTCGCGGAGGCTCGTGTGGAGTGCTTCGACACCACCATGCGCAAGTGGTGCGCGTCCCTGGTGCGCCGGGTCCGGGCCAGCGCTAACAGCGTTCTGAACATGATCGCGAGCAGGCTCGACTGCAGGTACATCAACCATTGCTGTATGGTTCATGTGCATTTAAATGTTTAGTGTTGTTGCGTCTTTTTTGTATTGTAAGTTCATACTAATATTAGATTTAAGTATTATTGTTACTAACCTTTTGAGTGAGCCTAAGTAGCTCGAAATAAATAAATATTATTATTATTATTATAATAGTGGAACTAATGTTAACTTTTTTAGAAATTAGATAATTTCTAAAAAAGTGTGCCATATTGATAAATCGTTTTATTTTTCCTGTTTTTTTACATTTTTCATCATAAGTCGAAAACTATGCGGCCTAAAACAAAAAAAAGTTATTAAAAACGTGCAAACGGCGCTCTTTCATATGATACCCCGCATGCCCTAGTAGCCCTACTTCAAATTTTTAAGACCCCTTTTCAGGCCCTGTTGTAAAAAATGTATTTATTTTTTTATTTATTTCTTATTTGCAAAATAGTTGGGCAAATGCCATCTTATACTATTCCAAATTTCAAGTTGATACCATTAGTAGTTCTCAAGATATTTGGATATCTGTGACAGACAGACAGACAGACAGACAGACTGAGTCACACCATAAGGGTTCCTTTTTTACCATTTTGGTACGGAACCCTAAAAACGCTCACAACACGTTGTGGTCAATCTCAAAAATCCACAATGCGAAATTCGTGGCTCCTATAAAAACGCCCATGTGTGGTCATCACAGAAAAAAGATAGCTCTTTCACCAATATCTACCATTAGGTTTTTAGAAAGGTAGGACGTTGGAGGAGTTCAATCGCAACTCACTGTGCGTCGAATTCTACCAATATCAAACTTTAATTACTAATATTATAAATGCGAAAGTCCGTTAGTTTGTTTGTTTGCCTTCACGTCTTAACTACTGAACCGATCATCATGAAATTTTACATAGGTACATTTTGTCAGTGGTACCTACAGAGAATGACATAAGGTACCTTTCATCCCGAAAAAAGTATTGTTCCCGAGGGATAGCAAAAAAACTTTCTACGCAGACGAAGTCGCGGGCGGCCGCTAGTAGTTCCATACGCGTCATGGCTTTTCTTCATTTCTACCAAATGATTACGACGCTTTCGCTTTGTTTTCTTTTTGTGATTGCCACAACACGTCATGGGCATTTTAATATGCCAACGGCTATCGGCTACACCTAGTTTTAGCCAGCTAAAACTAGGTTTAGCCGCACGGTATTAGCCGTAACATATACATAAAAGAACAGTCATTTGAATGTATATGTAATTTAGAACTATTAATTAAAATATGAAAAAAGATAATTAACATTACATCTCATCACAAAAATTCGAATTTTGACATTTCACGGGTGAGTTTTTTATTTAAATTTCTAAACAAGCTTCTTTGAAACTCGTAATAAATACACAACACCAGACCGGGTTGCCCAAGGACTTCGATTATTTGTATCCTCTTAAGCGATGCCATTGTTATGGGAAAAGTTATAAGCAAGTAGGAGATTGGAAAGTTTGCTGAAACTTCAGGAGAAAAGGAGACTTGTATCGCATTTGTCACTCTAAAAAGTTTGGTTAATGATTGACGTTGTTTTCATTTGTTTTTCTAAATAAGATTTTTTAAATAAAATATGAGGAGGCAACAAGGCAAGCATTGGTAAAATAAGATCCACGAGAGTTAAAATTATGTATTCGGATATTAGAGACATTGCACAGTACAATACAAGGCATATATCTTGAAATTTTTTCGACGGAGTAGGGATAAGTTCGCGCATGTGCTCTTGGGAGCGACCAATAGCGCGCGCCCCTCTCCCGCCGCCCGCGCCCCTCACCGCTACGCACGCCCAAAATACGCATTCCGCGCAATCCCCACCCGATTTCAAGATATATGCCTCGTACTGTATGTATCCTCAATTTGACGTTTGAAGCCCAACTCTAGGTAATATCCGACACAAATAGCACACCCAAATTGAGTGTACCTAAGCTATAAATTATAGGTAAGCAGTCTATATATACAAGGTGTTTCGTAATAGCCTTATAAAGCCGAATATGGTGGATAGGGACCGTCAAACTGAACAATTTGAACTATGAGACCAACTCTGACATCGCGAAAAAAATTCTGCTGTTTCATACAAAAATTAATAACGAAAATATCAAAATGTATGAAACAGCAGATTTTTTTTCGCGTGTTCAGAGTTGGTCCCATAGTAAAAGTTGTTCAGTTTGATGGTTCCTACCTACTTTATTCGGCTTTTTAAGGCTATTACCAAACACCTTATATAATATGCCTACCTACGAAACTTTATTTCGTCTATTTAAGGTAATATTTTATTCAATCTGGTCCCGGAACGCAAAGGAACCTTTAGTGCTGATTGCTGTTTCATGTTTCCGAACGCCCTTCTAACAACAAGTAAACAACCGTATTGGAAACTTGTGAAAATTCGACGTGACAATAATATCACCTACTTAAACTAATCCGATTTTTTTTCGCGTAAATCTTTTGTTTACATGTTGTGAATTATTCAGCAGTGATCATACCTCAGTTTTGAATAAAGTAAATCTCATATTCTTTAGAAGAATGGATACGTATCCGTGATGAAGTGAAATTGTAATGTATTATTTTGCCTTTTTAATTAATTGATATCAGATTTCGCGTTAATTATTAAAAAAGTACTTTAAAAAAGGATTTTAACAAAGATTAGGCGATGGAACCTGTTAAATTATAGCGTCACTTTACCATTATATTTATTTACATATTTGTATACTGTAATTCGAAACAATAAATAATATTAAATGAGCAGCTCGCAAATGTTATTTGTAAAAATCAATAGAACTTAGCTAATGATGAACTTATCAAAGTTTAAGACTTGACCAGGGAGCAACAGTAAGTTGGGGTCTTAGGCCCGTATTTATAAACCGCTCTCAACGTTGAGAGCTATCTTGAGATCATACTTGAGATGCTGATTTTTATAAAAAAAGCATCTTAAGATAGCTTTCAATGTTGAGAGCAGTTTATAAATACGGGCCTTAGTGCGTTGCTAAACTTTAATTAAACTTTTTCTGGCTATTACCACCATAGGTACCTTATAACATTGCTGTAAAATTCATAGCTCCCTCTCTCCTCATTCTATTTCATTGGTCTGTAAGTTTCCCTTCACAAAAAAGATTTTAAAATAGGGAACATGCATAAGTCACCGATTTTGATAAATTTGAGCTTGATCGCTGCGGACACGTATAAAAACATGATGGATCAGAAAAATAAAAAATAAAATGTATCACTTTAGTTATAAAACTAAAGTAATATACGTTATTTTCCCTTGTGTGATAACACACAAGGGAAAATAACGATTTTTTTTTTTCGTTTTCGGATATAATGCATTTAACAGTCGGATAGAACATCAAATAAGAAATAATATTTTGTATGACACATATGTACTTAAACGCAATATTTAGGGAGATATTTGGAAATTCTTGGCTAACTCCATACTAATGCACTGAAACGTGACATGAGTGACGTCACAAATGTTGACCTTTTTGTATAGAGCGTTTTCGGCGGATGCTGCTGCGCGCTAACTTCAAGTAACTATATCACGAGAAAAAAAACACAAGAGAAAAGTTTTAATATTACAGTTGATTTTCTCACGCATTATACTTTTGATTTTGATACAAAAAAAAATTGATGCATGTTCCCCATTGGATGTCTGAAATGACGCCAAAGTAGGTCATTGACCGATTTTTCACTGAAGTGCTCCGAAGCGCACCTGACTTTACGAAGCCTGAGACGTTGCATTAATGTGCCCTCTTTTTAACTTGACTGCAGGTAAGCAAGATCGGCAGTTTTCTAACAACCAAAAGAGTTAGTTTTGAAATGTTTTAAATCACATGTCATTGTAACATCTTTGAAATGTAATGAAAACTGACTTAGGTGTTTATTCATAAAATTAATGCTTGGTAGACAAATAGACTGACCTCTTTCAATTTCATCGACACGTTACATTTTCTTCCAGTAGGTGTCATGATTATTAGATGGACAAGAATGAAAATGTAAAATCTTGGTCACTAATTGATACGAAAATAACTATGTGATAGTAGTTTATGTAAAGATTACAGGAAAAAATAAAACGATGTCTCAATATAGCAAACTTTTTTAGAAATTATCAAATTTCTAAAAAAGTTAACATTAGTTCCAATATCGTTAAAGAGATGGCGCCGACCTAAAACTGCAATACTAATTTAATTATTCTAGTCTGAAGTGTGGTTTAATGGTGCAATTATGATACTCTGCAGTGTGGTTTAATGGTGCAATTATGATGGTACGGAACCCTCGGTGCGCGAGTCCGACTCGCTCTTGACCGGTTTTATTTTTCTTGTAACAACCTAGACTGAATAGTAACTTCAAACTTTGAATTTAGCTTGAACCCTGTAAATTGATTAAGAAATTTTAAATTCATTAAGTAATGATCTAATTAAATAATGTTGTTTATTTGTTAACCTTTGTTAATATAAAATCTGGAAACGATATACATATTTGTAAATATCGTTTTATTTGATAAAATTTTTTGCTCCCATTTTTCTTGTCAGCTAAAAGACGTCATAATGGGTGGTAGGGTAAAAGAATTGACGATTTAAAAACGCTTATTATGTGAGCTTATTTAAATAAAGAATATTTCACTTTCACTTTCACTTACCCAAACTTCTGTTTATTTATCATAGCATGCAAAATTATAATTGAAGGGGTCCCCCGTAAAACGTTGTAACCATCAAAAAAGTCAAAACGGGTTTTATGATGGAATAACGCTCTATGGGAATCATAGAGCCTAAATTGGACTTTTAATAGGTACAACGTTTTTCGGGGGACCCCATCAGTTATTCAAGCACTTACAGTTTACAGCAATCTGTAAAATCAATTTCACACTTCACTGCAATGAGCTTTGCTTTTGTTCCACTTACTAAAATCACTTCCAAAGTTACATAAAACAATATTCTGTGTATTTAAACTGTAGCAACAGGCGATTCGGAAATGTCTCCCCCAATATCTATTAATCACTTTGGACAAAGACAAAGTTTGCTTCTGTTAGCTTTTAATGTAATAACTCGCTTCAAATTTTCCGTGGCGGGTATTGAATCCATTGTGTTTATCACATAATAAAGACAGGAAATTATTTTTTATTGGTTTAATACACGTTAAATTAATTTTGATATAAGGTATATATTCAGTTACCTGGCGAATGATTTTTCAGTTTTACCCGCTGATTGAAAAATCAACCCTACTCTGTTATCATTCTAAGCCCTACGGTAAAAGAGCTTACTTTTTTACTCTTTCTTTATTAGCTTATGTTGTATTTACTTGGGAGGCGACTTACTGGTCGATTTTACTGACAATCGCTTGATAAATCTAATCGTAAATCTAATTCCAATGAGGCAGCGCTTCAATTTTAGAAGCGATTGTCGATAATAAGCGCTATTTGACTAAAGTCGACCAGTCACTTGCCAAGTCGCCCCGTGTAAATACCACATTACGGCTGACAAACAATTGAAAATCAACTATATACGCCTCAAGAACCTTTTTACTTTTAAATTTGAGATTTTTGCATTCACAATGCTATTTTTTTAAACAATACTAAATAACATACAAGAAAAAATACGACTCGCACCATTTCAATACTCAGACGGGAATCGAACCTGCGACCTTTGGATACCCTTTTTAGGGTTCCGTAGCCTAAATGGCAAAAAACGGAACCCTTATAGATTCGTCATGTCTGTCTGTCTGTCTGTCTGTCTGTCTGTCTGTCTGTCTGTCTGTCTGTCTGTCTGTCTGTCTGTCTGTCTGTCTGTCTGTCTGTCTGTCTGTCTGTCTGTCTGTCTGTCTGTCTGTCTGTCTGTCTGTGTGTCCGTATGTCACAGCCACTTTATTCCGAAAGTATTAAGACTACACAGTTGAAACTTGGTAGGTAGATGTATTCTGTTAACCGCTTAACGAATTTAAAACAAAAATAAGAAAAATAAAAGATTAAGGGGGGGCTCCCCATACATGGAACTGAAACTGAAAAATTTTTTTCTTCAAACCAACACGTGTTGGATGTCTATAGATAGGTCTTTAGAAATGACATTAAGGTTCTTAAGACAACTTTTTCTCAAAGTCAACCGTTTGAAAGATATTCACCGCCAAAGTGGTAAAATGTGTGTCCCTTTAACTTTTGAAATAAGAGAGTGAAAAATCTAAAAAAAAAATATGCTGTAGATCTTAATAAAACACTTTCAACCAAAATTGGTTTGAAAGAGATATAGTATTTAGTTTTTGAGATATAGCACATTTTCCAAAACCGCAAATATAACTTTGTCATTCATACCAACACTGTAAAAAACAAAGTTATTTTTACAGACGAAAAATTATAGGTGGTATTAAATACATTTACTATACCTTATTGAAATTTGGGGCACTGCCTGTAAGACAAGGCTACAGGAGCTTCAAAGAATGCAAAATAAAGTAATTAAAACACTTTTTCGTTACCCCTATCTAACACCTACCGAAAAATTTTTCAATGAAACCAAATTAATGAACATAAAGCAACTTTACGTGTATAGCACTTGCCTTTTGATTCGAAAAATTATTGATAAAAAAATTCATACCAACATAACATTCACCAAAAAATTTCAAATAAGCAAACGCAGTCTTCGTCGGCCAAGCTTACTTGTCTTGCCATGGGCACGTACAAATTATGCTAAAAAAAGCATCACCTTTGAGGGAGCAAAACTGTACAATAGCTTACCTTCATACATAAAAGATATTAAATTATATAACAGCTTAAGTCCAAACTATCTCATTATATAATTGAAAATTACGAACTTTATACCTAAATTTCGTTTGTATGGTTAAGTATTACTACTAATATTTAAGGCTTGGTGGTGATGTAAGAAAAAATTACTTTGTATTTTTTATTTTCTTGTAAGTGACTTATGTAAGTCTTTTTTGAAAATAAAGTCTTTAAACCTAAACCTAAATATGGTATGGTATAAGGTAACTACGGAACCCTATGGCGCGTGGCCCGACACGCACTTGGCCGGTTTTTTTTCCACTTATGGTTTTACTTTAAACATACCTACTTGAAATGTAACTATTATTTTACTGATGTTATCTAAGGGGGGGAAACCTGACCCCGAATTACATAAGGCTGTTGCTAACAATTCTCGATTGAAATCGATTGAAATTGCAGTTGCATTGCTGCTTTAAGTAAGATAGTTGTCACATTGTTTCTTACTAAAGCAGCAATGTCACTGCGATTTCTGTCAAAGTTGATTGCAACAAAGTTAGACAATCAGCCTACGGTGTTCTGTAACACAAGTATATTACTTACTATGGTTCACCAGTCTTCACAAACAAGTTTTGTCCGCATATAGTTCTCTAAATTGTATTATATATTATATTGTATTGTAATTTGTAACTTGTTTGTGGTGAAAATCAATAAACTATTATTATTATTATTAATGCTCTGACCGCTGATCTACCAAAGTCACTAGTGACAACCTCGAATTTCTTCTAGTATATCCTTCTCTTACGCTGCAAGAGATACTAGAAGGAATTCTACGATGTCACTAGTGACTCGGTAGCTCAGCGGTCAGAGCATTGGACCGGATATCCAAAGGTCGCGGGTTCGATTCCCGTCTAAGTATTGATCTGGTGCGAGTCGTATTTTTATTGTATATTATTTAGTATTATTTAGCGTCCCCGCTGACAGGCGATAAATCGCTGAGCGATTTTTTGTCGCTGAGAATAGAACATACGGAGTTCTATACGTAAACGCCCACGAGCTACTTTTTGTAGCTGCGATAAACGCGGCGGCGGCGTTAATCGCGGCGCTTTTTTGTCGCTGGCTAAGTAAAACCTTTGTCGTGTCATTATCGCCGCGATTAACGCCGCTTTTATCGCAGCTACAAAAAGTAGCTCGTGGGCGTTTACGTATTGAACTCCATAATGTTCTATTCTGGGCTACAAAAAATCGCTCAGTGACGCTTACGCTTAACCTTTTTAGCTGTCAAACAATTGAAGATCATACTCTACCAAACCTCCAAATCTATTGCCCTCCCGTACTGCGGCGTCAGGCCGTAATTTGTCATTGCACTCTGTTCATTTCGGTGGTGATTGTGTCGAAGGATTGCAAACAAATCATGTTTCTGATACAAACAACGACCAGTATTTCTAGAACATTGGATTTACAACTATTATCAGCTGTAGGTAAATAGGTAAACGAAGTGAATATGTTTGACTCCTGTAAAAATCTTAGGTGGGTATTCGATAAAAGTATAAATTTTTGAAGTGAAAACTTCTTTAGCGGCGTTGTACGCTTTTTTGTAATGGGGAAAAAATGCTAAACTCGCGTAAGTAAGAATCACGTGACCCTGATTGAAAATTCGTAAGACGGATGTGACGGATAGAGAGTAGACAGCCGGCGGCGGAAGTATCCCCCTCTCTTTCTACGGGGCGCGGTGAAAATGGCGGCGCGTCATTTCAAGACGTAAACACTTGTGTCACCACAGCAACGCGCTAATTTTTTAATTCAATGTCAAAACTCTAGATTTTCTGTCAAGCTATGGATAAGACTTTCGTACAATACTGTTCTGTATTCGTAAATTTAAATGCAGAGTAAATTCGTAAGACGGCAATTCGTGCAAAATTATTCCCTAACCATTCCAAAATATCATAAATGCACAATGTTAATATTCAAGTTTTCACTTCTGCCGGCACCCCCGGAGTGCAACCCGATTTTTTTCACCATCTTTTTTGTGTGTTTCATTATTGTGTTAATCAAATTTTAGTACAATATTTGGAAAATGCTTATGTTTATGTATTTATTTCTATTTATATTCTTCAAAACTACCAATTGACTTAAAAATCTTAATAAAAAGCACAATTTTGGTGTTGATATTATTATCTGAGGATTTTACATTACAAAATAAACAAAAAATGCTGAACAGAACTTAATCACACTTTAATGTATCCTTTTATTACTAAATTTTCCTTTTTTGCATCCGTTACCTTCCGTAACGCGACAATATATGATATAATAATTCTCTTGCTTTTCATTGATGTATAACCAGAGTTTTATGGCTTTTTATTTACAATAATATTTTTTGCAAAATATTTCCGCCAACGTTACCTACGTAAATAAATTTCGCTGAAAGAATACAAACATAACAGCGAATGAAAAAATCTTTTTCAAACAAGCAACGAAATAAAAAACATCAGGCGTAAAAAAATTGCTGAAAACAACGCGTTCAACAAAGATTGACAGAAAGACGGACAAATTGCTCTCACACTTTACGACCTACTCATTTCAAGTTCAATTTGAAGCAAACAAATCGTGGCAAACAGCTAAACATAGGTTAGTAAATTAAAATATTTGAACATTTTGTTTGGGGTGATATTGTGTTATACTGTTTGGATTTCGTTTGTTGACAATGCACTCTTGTAGATAGCTTCAGTATATTTTGAGACATTATGTTTCATGATTTTAGAAATAAGTACCCCGAATATTACCGACCAAAGAAATAAATACCCTAGGAATCACAGAAGCGCTCCTTTATTTATTCTTTTAGGACACAGTACGATTATCCTACTATGTTTATGTTTGGATGTTTGTTCCTCAATCACGTAAAAACTACTGAACGGATTTGGTTGAAATTTGGCACACAGTAAACAGCAACATGGATTAAACTATAGAATACTTTTTAATCCCGATATTCCCACGGGAACGGGAACCACGCGGGTGAAACCGCGGGCGACCGCTAGTTATTAATATTTTGAATATTTATTGGGTACATAACTGTTAGTTAAGACAATAAATGAAAACCTCAGGGAACGCAATATTTCTCGTCCAACGGTACCGCTAATTATCACTTCCCAAACACAGATACTCATGACAGGATACAAATGTATTTTCGTTGCGACCCACACTCATGAGCACCTACACAATGGTGATAAAAAAAGCTTGTTTCGAGTAGTTCATTAAGTGGCGCGGCCCGGGCGCAGCGCGTAGATGCTCGCGCTTGACCTAATTAGTGTCGCAGTCGCTGCGATGAGACTCTTGTTGTGAAACTTCTATTCTACTCTTTTATTTGGAGTTTCGCCATTTGTGAGGGATGGACCACTATGTTTTTCTGATCCATAGTCGACCTACTTGTTAGCACAGGAATTAATAAATAATCTTCAAGATCAAGACTCTTCATATAAGATGTTTTATTTACTCGTTTTGTTAGTTTCAATCTTGAATCTAACACCTTATTAGTGCCGTACCGGAATAATGAACTACAAGATTTTTGTTTAGCCTGTGGCCGAACTGATGCTGCAATAAGACTCCTGATGCAAAACTGTGGGAAATATACCAATAAAGAGATTTTAGTAATTTAGTTTAGCACGGTTTATTGCGTAGTTACAAAGATGGAAAAGCACACACGACATGGCGGGCGGACCAGTGTTGCCAGATCTTGACAAAGGTGTTTACATATTTTCTACATCCTCCCTTAAACACAAACCCATTTTCGATGAACAATAAGCCAGCTTTGAATGTGTTGTTGCCTTGGTAAGAGCATCAGCGATCATGTTTTCACTCTGTATGTAATGAAGTTCAACGATCCCACTAAGCACCTTTTCCCGGACAAAATGATGCCTCACATCTATGTGCTTAGTTCTGGAGTGATGGCCATCTGCACCTGCCAGTTTTATAGAGCTCTGATTATCACTATATATGATCATTGGTTCAGTCTCGATCTGCGGCCAAAATGTTTCTTGAAATTGCTTTAACCATAGAGCCTCCTGTACACATGATGATAATGACATATACTCCGCTTCTGTCGTGGACAGAGCCACGGTAGGCTGTCGCCTTGAGTTCCAACTGATCATTCCTCCCTGAAACAAGAATGTATAACCTGTGCAGGAACGCCGGTCATCTTCTGAGCTGGCCCAATCTGCGTCACAGTAGCCATGAGTCATTGTTTCCTCAAGATTTTGCTTATAACTCAGTTTATAATCTTGAGTACCTTTTAAGTAGCGCATGACCCGTTTCAGAGCAGTCCAATGTTGCATTTCAGGCTTGTTATTATATTTACTTAGCATATTAATCACGTAACTGATATCTGGTCTAGTAACCTGTGAAATATATAACAAGCAACCAATTATTTCTTGATATGGAATATCTTCTAAAATGGTAGTTTCTTCCTTATATTCTATTCCTTGTAACTTTGTGTTTGGATCAATCGGAGTTTTAACCGCCTTACAATCCGACATACCATACTTTTGTAACACTTCATTTATGTATTTTCTTTGATCCAAATAAAGAATACCTTTCTTTCTATCTCTTTCTACATGTATTCCGAGGCAGTAATTTAATTCACCCAAATCTTTCAATTTAAATTTCTCATGTAACTTTTCTTTAATGTGACATTTAGTTTCTTGATTAGTAGTAAATAAAATTAAATCATCGACATGAATAGCCATAAAAGTCATATTATTTTTCTCAACAATTTTATAATAGATACAAGGGTCTAAATTGGATTGCAATAGCCCCATTTCTTTTAAAGTTGAATCTAGTTTTTTATTCCATTGTCGGCTTGCCTGCTTTAATCCGTACAATGATTTTCTTAAACGACAAACCTTCTCAGTTTCACCATCATCATACATAGGTGGAAGTTTCATGTAGATCTCCTCCTCTATGTCACCTTGAAGGAAAGCCGAAACAGCGTCCATTTGACACATGTCTAGATCGTATTTAACAGACAAAGCAAACAAATACCTTAACGAAGCAAGTCTTACAACTGGTGAAAAAACTTCGGTGTAGTCAATGCCAGGTTTTTGAGAACAACCTTTAATTACTAACCTTGCTTTGTATTTAACTATTTCTCCTTGCTCGTTAGTCTTCGTCTTGAAAACCCATTTGCATGGTATGGAACGTTTTCCAACTGGTAGAGTAGTAACTTCCCATGTGTTATTTTCTATTAAAGACTTATACTCCTCATCCATCGCTTCTTTCCATAGTTTAGCATTAGTGCTCGATAATGCTTCTTCGACAGTCTGTGGATCTGAAATTTGTGTAACACACATGAAATTATTGTGTTTCTGGTGTGACCTTAAAGTGACATTTCTATTAATACTATCATCCTCAGTATCTTCACTTGTATCAGGATAGTAAGTCTCATCGTCAGACCTTCTATTCGCACAACTGTCAAATGATGTTTCACTACTCATGGTCGTGGGTGACAAAGTATCATTTTCTACCTCATTTTGTGAGCTATCATCAACATCGACAGATTCTGATGATATAATATTGTTTTCTTCTGTACTATTCTGTGATTCTGAACTATCATTTGTTGAATTAAGAGGGATAGATATGTACTGTGGCAATAATGCAGGTTCCGGTATATTATTCTCATTATTCACAGATTTTTCAATAAATATTACATCCCTACTAATCACAATCTTTTTATTAACTGGATCAAACAGTCTGTATCCCTTTGTGTTTTCACAGTATCCCACAAATATTAGCTCACGCGATTTACGATCCCATTTCAGACGATTTTGCTTTGGAACATGCACCATGGCCTTTGAGCCAAAAATCTTTAAATGTGAAATGTTTGGTTTCTTACCAGTCCATCTCTCATATGGTGTTACCTCAGCCAGAACTCGTGATGGTGATCTGTTGATGACATGAGCTGCAGTACCAACAGCCTCAGCCCAAAAATGTTTTTTTAGTTTTGCATTAAAGAGCATACTTTTCGCACGTTCTACTAAGCTTCTGTTCATCCGCTCCGCTAGCCCATTCTGTTCAGGTGAATACGGAGAGCTGGTTTGGTGTTTGATGCCGGAAACTGCTAGAAAATCAGAAAATTCTTTATTACAATATTCTGTACCATTGTCGCTTCGTAAAATTTTTATCTTCTTTCCTAATTCATTCTCTACTTCTTCTTTATATTTTTTAAAGACAGATTTAATATCCATTTTGTTCTTCAGAAAATATACATTTACTTTGCGGGAATAATCATCTATGAAAGTTATGAAATACTTCCCACCTCCAGCGGATGGAGTTTCCATGGGACCGCATAAATCGGTATGTATAATTTCTAACAGTGCATTTGCCCTTGAACCGGAATGAGAAAACGGCAATCGTGTTTGTTTCGCTTCACAACATGTTATACATACATCATCAGCATCTTTATTGCTGATGGTTATACCCTCAGCACATATCTCTAACCTCTTTACATCAGCCATGTTCAAATGCCCCATTCTTTTATGCCATGTAGTAATATCTACCTTGCTCTCACCACATGAAGCTGTATATGCATTAGTAGTAGCAATATTCAGTTTATACATATTATTTGACAACTTTGCAGTTGCTACTAGATTCTCGTTGGCATTGTATATGTTACAGCCCGTATCAGTGAATTCCACTCTACAGCCGCTTTTAGTTAACTGACTAACGGACAATAGATTTGCACTTAGATCAGGGATAAATAAAACATTTCTCACCTGGATGGGATGCTCATCTTTGCATAAGCTAGTTTGTATATTAACTTTACCCATATTCTGCACGGAGACTGCATCGCTGTTTGCCACCATTATTTGGTTAATCGGAGGTGGTTGTAGATCATACATCCAGTCAGAGCGTCTTGACATGTGCATTGTTGCACCAGAATCGACATACCAGTCATCCTGATTAAGCGAGCTGTAAGCTGAAAAAATAGCTGAAAAACTGTTTTGATTATTACTTTTCTTCATAGTACACTGACTTTTCCAATGTCCATATCTGTTGCAGTTATAACAGCGGGGACCTTTTCCTTTTGGCTTTATGTTATTTGAGGTATTTTTGTGCTTTGTTAGGAATGCAGAAGATTCTGGAAGTTTCACTTCTTGTAGAAGCTTTGTTTTAATAAAATCGGATGAAATCTTGATGCCGGAACTTTCCAGACCCATGATCATTGGTTTATAATTATCCGGTAAACCTGCCAGCATGAGTGTCCCTAGCCATTCGTCACCGACGTCGAAGCCAATGTTCCGTAACTTATGAGCGGTGCTCATTATTTTATTAACATAATCTTCGATACTGGAGCAGTTATCTAATGAAGTGTTGATCAAATCTCTTAATAAGCCGACTTTTCTTGACAGCCCGGAGTCTTCGAAAGCATCTTGAAGCTTTTTCCAAACTTCTTTGGATGACGTTGCATTTTCGATATGAACGTAATTTATTGGCTCCACCAACAAAATTATCTTTGACTTGGCTTTAATGTCCTTCTTCGGATCGACTTTATCACCGGGATCAACACATTCCCATAAATCTTCGTGTTCTAAATACGATTTGACTGCAAACTTCCAAGTCGAATAGTTTTCCCGGCCGGCTAATTTCTCAATTTGGAGGTTAGACGTAGCCATTTTTAGTCGGGAATAATTATGCACGAACAATGTTTGTTACTTTATAACAATAAATATTAAACTTCAGATCTTTTAAAGGTATGAGACGGCCCATAACCTGTGGGAAATATACCAATAAAGAGATTTTAGTAATTTAGTTTAGCACGGTTTATTGCGTAGTTACAAAGATGGAAAAGCACACACGACATGGCGGGCGGACCAGTGTTGCCAGATCTTGACAAAGGTGTTTACATATTTTCTACAAAAACTTATATTCTATTTTTAAATTTGAGATTATTGCAGTTGCAGTCACAATGGTACTTTTAAATTTTTACTTATATTCTACTCTTTTTTTGGAGTTTTGTCACTTGTGAGTTACTGTACTTATTTACAACAGATTTTTTTTCTTACCCATAGTCGACCTAGGTACTTATTAGTTTTTAATCTTAGATCTGGAAACTCGCGCTTGATTTAAGTAATTTTAACAGTAGTTTTAGAACTAGACAGCACACATAAGCAGTGCATGTATATTGGTATATTAATAATTTGTTTAAGCAGTATGTTCTCTTAAGAATTTTATTTCACGATATCAAACCAATATCATATTAAATCATATTTTATGTCTCTTTAACAAAAGCATATTTTATTTTCAAGTTTACCTGCACGAAAATAGTGTAGGACAATGTAAAATGTATATTTTGATGTGCAGCAGCAGACTTATAAATTTTACATAAAAGGCTTGGGCATCAAATAAAAGCAGAAAGTAAACTAAGCAAATAAAGCGCTGAAAAGGCAGTGTAAAGTCAGGTAAAATATCTTCAAATGTAAATGGGCAAAAGGTTGAACATCACATAGTTTATTAGACATATGTATGCATTCTAACTAAAATAAAATTATAGAAAAAGTTTTTTGGACATATTTATGCATTCTAACTTAAGTACATTCTGCGTGTGAATAATTTTATACACAAGTTCGGAACTAATTAACTATTGAAATAAATAGCTAATAATAAAACATACCTGTCTAGTATATTTATATTTGATTACTAATATAAACAAATTATCAAGCGTTTGTATCTGTGTATTTGATTCCCTGAATAAATAATAAAATGATTATTTATGTCCGTATATAAATATTATACCACATCAAAACCCGAACGATTTCACGAGTGTAAAACCCAGTTCCGACAAGACACTTCTCCGACAAGACGGAGCTCCGAAAGCCTGAGCTCCGACAAGCCCGAGCTCCGACAGGACATTATACACTACAACTGTTTGGAAAAAAATCCCATATTTATTTTCTTTACGCAAAATTGCATTTTCATTTCTCATATTCGGAAAGTGATGTATATTTAAACTGAGCAGCGGGTCCAAATCTCTTCGTTCCACCCTAGGGTGTAAAAGAAATTTAAAAATCGAACTGAATTTGGTTACATAGTCAACCATAGAGTTACTTCATCGGTAATGAATGTAATGATTTAAAAAAAAACCGGCCAAGTGCGTGTCGGGCCAGGCACCGTAGGGTTCCGTAGTAACCTTATACTATACCATATTTAATACCACCTATCATTTTTCGTCTGCAAAAATAACTTTGTTTTTCACAGTGTTTGTATGAATGACAAAGTTATATTTGCGGTTTTGGAAAATGTGATATATCTCGAAAACTAATTACTATATCTCGTTCAAACTAATTTTGGTTGAAAGTGTTTATTAAGATCTACAGCATATATTTTTTTTAGATTTTTCACTCTCTTATTTCAAAAGTTAAAGGGGGGGGGACACACATTTTACCACTTTGGCGGTGTATATCTTTCAAACGGTTGACTTTGAGAAAAAGTTGTCATAGAAACCTCAATGTCATTTTTAAAGACCTATCTATAGACACCCAACACGTGTTGGCTAGAAGAAAAATTTTTTTTTTCAGTTTCTGTTCCATGTATGGGGAGCCCCCCCTTAGTCTTTTATTTTTCTTATTTTTGTATTAAATTCGTTAAGCAGTTAACAGAATACATCTACGTACCAAGTTTCAACTGTGTAGTCTTAATACTTTCGGAATAAAGTGGCTGTGACATACGGACAGACAGACAGACAGACAGACAGACATGACGAATCTATAAGGGTTCCGTTTTTTGCCATTTAGGCTACGGAACCCTAATTAGGTAGGGCGCATTCACGAACAACATTGAAACATGGTATATACAGCCAGTGCAAAATTAAAAATATTGGGCGGAGCGGCCGGCGATGCAGCGTGTTCCAAATTTAAATTAAGAAAAACTTTAAATTAATATTAGCGCGAAACCCAACCCAACTAGTAGGTATGAACGTCTATACAAAAAAAATTTGGGAGTTACAAGGCGTGATAAAGTTTGGGCGCATGTTGGAAACTGATCTGTAGGCTGTTCTTAACTAATATTGAGCTGGGCCAAACTATCCTTACATATGAATCCAAACGGCGGCGGGTTGAAGTAGCGTTCCGCCCGGCTTCATTCTAAAAATTATAACTGTCCCGGTTTAGCTAATAGGTCAAGTGTGGTGTCAATTTCAGATAATTCAATAACGTTGAATTCATTTCTAGTATAAAAAAATGCAATTAATGTAACAGTTTCTGAAAAATTGCTCAATAACCAAAATATTCAATACATATTTTTACTTTTAATCACTGTAAACATTAAACTGGTGCATTTATTTCCAAACAAAAAATATGTTATCAAAGCCTATTTAATGCAAATTTGAAATACTATAATTTTTAAGTACCTTTACACATAATAACTAGAGGAAAAAAAAAATTACGTCGCGCGACAATAGCCTAGAGTTCACTTTCGAAATAAATTACCAACTTTGACTAGCTATGTCTCTGCAGTCAATGGACATAGACTACTCGAGTTAGGCTCAAATTGTAGCAAATGTTGTTAGCTTTACAAAAGTATAGGACAAATTAACCTGAAGAGTTATGAATCTCCATATAAATTAATCATGGGCGTTACAAGTCCTGATAAAATTTGGCCACATGATGAAAACAGTTCTGTAGACTGTTCATAACTAGTGTTGAGCAGGGCCAAACTGTCCTTACAAAAGAATCCATATGGCGGCTTCTTATGATATTTTTTTTTTGTCGAACAAATTATTATTTTTAAGATAACTCAAAAATAATAAGTGCTCTACAAAATCTTTATATAGCAAATATGTTACAAATAAATTTATCTATTACTTTGCTTCTTATAAATTTTTTGATAAATCTAATAGTTTATAAGATAAAATGATTTACAATATGGCGTTTCTTTTTGAAACGATAAAAAAGAAACGCCATATTGTAAATCAGTTTATCTCATGAACTATTAGATTTATCAAAAATTTTATGAGAAGCAAAGTCATAGATAAATTTATTTGTAACATAATTGTTTTATTAAGTTTTTGTGGAGCACTTATTATTTTTGAGTTATCTTAAAAATAATAATTTCTTCGACAAAAAGATAAGTCATAAGTAGCCGCCATTTGGATTCTTTTGTAAGGACAGTTTGGCCCTGCTCAACACTAGTTATGAACAGTCTACAGAACTGTTTGCATCATGTGGCCAAATTTTATCAGGACTTGTAACACCCATGATTAATTTATATGGAGATTCATAACTCTGCGGGTTAATTTGTTCTATACTTCTGTAAAGCTAACAGCATTTTCTACAATTTGAGCCTAACCCGAGTAGTCTCAGTCCATTGATTGCAGAGACATAGCTAGTCAAAGTTGGTAATTTATTTCGAAAGTGAACTCTAGGCTCTCGGCGCGCGACGTTTAAATATTTTTTCCGCTATTTATGGTTTGTAAAGGTACTTCAAAGTTGTATTATTTCAAATCTGCATTAAATAGGCATTGATAACGTATTTTTTGTTTGGAAATAAATGCATCAGTTTAATGTTGACGGTGACTAAAAGTAAAAAAAAGTAGTTGAATATTTTGGTTATTGAGCAATTTTTCAGAAACTGCTACATAAATTGCATTTTTTTATACTAGAAATGAATTCTACGTTATTGATTTATCTGAAATTGATACCACACTTGACCTATAAGCTAAACCGGGACAGTTATAATTTTTAGAATGAAGCCGGGCGGAACGCTACTTCAACCCGCCGCCGTTTGGATTCATATGTAAGGATAGTTTGGCCCAGCTCAATATTAGTTAAGAACAGCCTACAGACCAGTTTCCATTATGCGGCGAAACTTTATCACGCCTTGTAACTCCCAAATTTTTTTTGTATAGACGTTCATACCTACTAAACTCTGTAGAGGGCTCCACACTCGCGCCGCGAAAGCCCGCGAAGGCCGCGAACCGCGAGTGTGGAGGGTTTCGCGGTTTCGCGTATGGGCTTCGCGGCTTCGCGTTCGCGCTTCGCGGCGTTCCTCGTCCGGTGGCGGTTTTTTGGTCCACGTCAAAAGCCGGCTCCACACTCGCGCGCGAACCGCGGCCGCGAATCACGGGCGCGGTTCGCGCATGAAAACGGTGCGAAAAATATAGCCCTCCAGACTCGCGCGTGAACCGCGGCCGCAAATCACGGCAACCTTAGTTCAGCACACAAGTCCTTTGACGCGGACCAAAAAACCGCCACCGGACGGGGAACGCCGCGAAGCGCGAACGCGAAGCCGCGAAACCCTCCACAATCGCGGTTCGCGGCCTTCGCGGGCTTTCGCGGCGCGAATGTGGAGCCCACTAAAGAACTTGTGTGCCGAACTAATGTTGCCGTGATTCGCGGCCGCGATTCACCCGCGAGTCTGGAGGGCTATATTTTTCGCACCGTTTTCATGCGCAAACCGCGCCCGTGATTCGCGGCCGCGGTTCACGGCGCGAGTGTAGAGCCCTCTTGTGACTTTGAGCTGTGGGTGCCAAGTGTGTGCCATATTAAAGTTTTGTGTTGATTTGGTATGTACTAAAAAAAATGTTTTAAAAAACAAAAACCGACTTCAAAAC
Organism: Agriphila geniculea; assembly: GCA_943789525.1. Taxonomy (NCBI): domain Eukaryota; kingdom Metazoa; phylum Arthropoda; class Insecta; order Lepidoptera; family Crambidae; genus Agriphila; species Agriphila geniculea. Next base: position 14,024,012 of record OX038887.1, on the reverse strand, counting down.
CCCACTCCACCTCTAAAAAGCAATAAATAACATTGAAATCACTAGATACGCATTATCATTGTAATAAAGCACGTCTATTGAAGTCGGGTGGGGCTGGAGGACAACTTTTGTTATTCTAACAGCCCCACCCGACTTCAATAGACGTGTTTTATTACAATGATAATGCGTATCTAGTGACTTCAATATTATTTAATGCTTTTTAGAGGTGGAGTGGGGTTTTGAAGTCGGTTTTTTGTTTTTTTAAACAATTTTTTCTTTTTTTCTTTTTAGTGTAAGTACCTTCTGTATTAGATTATCTAGGTAGATAGAAAAATCGGTTTGGTCAAACGTGAGATAATCGCGGACAACCATGCATATGGGTCAAACTGAGAAGAGAACCTCCTTTTTTGAAGTCGGTTAAAATGTCAAAATTTGTCCTAAGTGTAACAAATACTTTTCTGAAAACCGCATTAAAATTGGTTCAGCTAAACGCGAGATAATCGCGGAAAAACATACATACATACGAGTCAAACTCAGAACTTTATTTTTTAAAGTCGGTTAAAACACTTAAACCTTGTCCTAAGTATAACAAATACTTTTTATGAAAACCGTATCAAAATCGGTTCCGCCAAACGCGAGATAATCGCGGACAAACATACCTACAAAATATGAGTCAAACTCAGAACCTTCTTTTTTTTTGAAGTCGGTTAAAATACTAAAACCTTCTCCTAAGTGTCACAAATACTTTTCTGAAAACCGCATCCAAATCGGTTCAGTCAAACGCGAGATAATCGCGGACAAACATACATACATACATACAGGTCAAACTGAGAACCTCCTTTTTTTGTTTTTTGAAGTCGGTTAAAAATTTAAAATTTAAAAATAAAACAAAAAGTTCAAACTAAATAAAAGAAACAATTAACTTATGCTCTAATTCGCTTCAAACAACTACTTCAGGAGAGTCTCTGCAATGGACTTCACCGTCTAATCAAAGACCGAAGATTATACTTCAGATTCGTCCTCGATATTAGTATATTAACACATGTAGTACCGCTTGCATGTATCACCACTTAGCACGTTATTTTAAAGCAATAACCTAAAAAACCTAAAAATAGAAGGTTTTTGACCTATAATTGACAGATATTTTGACATTTCCGGTCCAAGTTCGCCCTGTCACTGCTACACGCCAACCACTTCATTCGCTTTTCGTGCTTCGCCACGGACGCACGTATACAGTCTCAAAGTGAGACTTCTTTAGAATTATATTTTTACAGTGAAAATTAAATTATAGTTAAGCATATACTTCGTGAAGAAAGAAAAAAGTTTTCAAGACGGAAGAGGACAAGAAGAAGAAGTCAAGACGGAGGTACACTTTTAAATGCCGTTTACTTGGTTAAACAGCATAATTGTCTGCTATTTATCTGATGCGAACTTACCATACTGGGTACTTTCTGTCAGTTTTTTATTTATCTGATGCGAACTTACCATACTGGGTACTTTCTGTCAGTTTATTTATTTTTTTGTCTGATGCGAATTTACCATACTGGGTACTTTCTGTCAAAGCATTGTGTTTAAGACACAATTAAATATCTATTGCACTCGAGATAGTCATACTGGACTATTTCACCGCATAGATACGTCAAACAACGCTACTGCAGCAACTCAAAGTGCCGTTGACGACGCGACATTGTAAAAAAGCAGACTACCCTCAAAGGTTGCCACGTTGTTGGAACCGCTGCCGAGCACCAATCGGGTGACTCCGTTGTCCGCTGAATCGCCGCCATCCACCTTCCAGGCAGGCGGCCGCTGTGCTGGAGCTGCAAGAGCAGCCCTAACAACAGCGTTGCTCATCAGGTATGAATTTTGATATCATGATATCCTTGGTGTTGAGTTAATCTCAACGGTATTATAGTGTACCATCGGTACTAAGATAAATTTATAGTTTACAAAACTGACAGAGTTACTTATAAATGCTAAAACTTAATAACTTAATGGAACCAGATATTGAGTTATACAGCAAATAGCTCATACCTGATACTTCACACACCTATTATGTGAAATAGCTTAGCTGCTGAAATAGCTAGCTGCTGGCATGCTGATAGAAATTTCAACTAAAAATGGAATAACAGAATCCTTACATTTTATTATTTATAAATGAATCATAATTGCAATGCAACTATCCTACTAATATTATAAATGTGAAAGTTTGTGGTTTTGGATGTTTTTTCCTCAATCACGCCAAAACTACTGAACGGATTTGGTTGAAATTTAACACATATATGGTAAGTAGCCTAGATTAAAACATGAAATACTTTTAATCCTGATATTCCCACGGGAACGGGAACCACACGGGTGAAAACCTGGGTGGCCGCTAGTAAATCATAAATTCAATTTATGTTTGTTGGAATACAGTAAAAAATTTAATCATTTGCCTTAACTAGGAAACCTTGTATTTCAGGCGGGTAGACCTAACATGTTGAACTTGTTCATTACTAACTATTTAGTATGTTTCTTTCTAAGCCTTGTACAAATTATCTCTAATTACTTTTCAAATTTAATTTGTGTGAGTGTGTACAAAATAATGTTTCTGATGTGGGAAAATTATTAGCTACAAGTGTCAGTGAAGTTTTAGGCAGCTTTCCAATACAAAACTATATACACCTTTTTGTGACAGTATTTCGAATTTTTTACATAATGTGGGGCATTACGACGTTCAATTATACCGTACACGGTCAACTCTAGTGTAGCTGAGGCTGCTCACTTAAAAGGCCACCGACAGTTCAGTCGAATATGAATGATGCATTGGCCACAGGCCTGTTGTGAACGATATCCATCAACAAAAAAAAAAAAAAAAAAACTGGAAGTAAATCGGGCGCAGTACTCAATAAAACAATTTTAAAACTGATTTACATATTTATTTGCCTTAAAAACGACAACAAAAGACGTAGGCAGGTATGTCACATGCTTTATCTCCGACGGCAAGCGAACAGCGAGACGCGGCGAGGAAGCCCCATCAGCTGTTTGTTTCGTCAGTTACAGCAGACTCGCAGACGGGCATTACAGCCCATCCAAATAGTTGCCGATGATGCATCATAAATTTTTGCCTTCAATCATCATACGTGAGGTAAGGACACCCGTTAAGATAATGTATTCGTGAGGGTGCGTGCTGGTGTGACATCTGTCTGTATTCAGCGAATACAGGCAGTGGTCACTGACTACAGGCGCAAAGGTCCAATTAATCGTTTGCGCCGGTAATCGTCTGTGTGAATATACCATTTAGCCGCGCTACACAGGTCACCCAGATTATTATTATATTTTTCTATTATATATATATATATACTATAGTATATCATCTCCAGTCGAGCAGAATGCATAACAGTTATAATACATACAAATAATTGTTTTGTTACAATTTGTTGAAGGTTCAACAGAAGGTGAAAAAGTTAAAAAAAAAAGCAGGTTGTCATTTCAGATTTAGTTAAGAACTGTTTAAAATTTAATTTAGCTTTTATAAAAAATTATGTACTCTAAATACTTAAAAATGATTTTATCACGATTAAAAATGTAACTTATTGTTTTTAAAAACACAGTCTAGACATCCCATCACCTTTAAGATTTTAATATTGATAAGGAAAGTGATAGTAATATACGAATTTAAAATCATAAATTTTGGGCATTTTAGTGCCCATATTTTTATTACAAAACTACCGCCGCCGGCTATAAAGTTTTTTAAATAGCATGATTTCCCTGTTATTGGACAATATTTACTATTTATAAGGGTCTCAGAACATTTTTTAAAGAAATGAAGTTCATCTTTTTATATACAATGTTATTTTTTTTTTTTTTATACAGCTACCGTCGCAACTTTCCATTATATTACAGATGTATTAGCAATTATGATCTTTACAAGACAAATGTTCACAAAACTGCAGAAACCACTAAGTTGAATGTCATCGATGCTTACACGGAATTCCGCGTAAGTCTAATTAGAGACGATATATTTTCTTTTGGGCCTTTCAACAATGGGGTGGACTAGGAGACACTAGTGGTCACATCAGGAATCACAAATTGCAAAATATTTGCATATCAATTATCTAGAACATGCAGTTCAATATGCTTTCATTGCAATTTTTCTTATTGTATTCAGTGCGGGGTGTTAAGTATTCTAGATATTATTATTCTAATGCTAAATAGAAATTATTCAATTCATAAATTCAAAAACTAATCACAAGTTTTAGTTTTTTTTTTTCTCCAGATTGAGTAAATTCAAATGCAATGCAAGTCGAATTAAGCAGTGGAGATAAAATGCAGTAGATTTTCTTTAAACAATACTAAATTTAAATAATAAATAGATTATCTTTTCCTCTATTTCTAGCATTTGATTTCAAAAATATTTATTTTCTAATTTGAGATTATAGCATTTACAATGCTATTGTACAAAGACTATTCTGACACTAAGATACCTTCTATTTAATTCTTTTCCACCAGGTTTTTAAACGAAGGTGTAACGATTGTGCCATCATAATCGTCACAATCTTGAGCCTCGGTTTGGCACCTCTTATTCACATGTAAGGTACTTCTTCGTATATCTTATTCTAATATAAAGTATTAACATTCTATAACTTTTAATTTCAGGGACGGAAATTAATCGCACAAATAAATTGGTTTTTATAACATTATCAAGGTGGTATTATTTTACAGGTATATTATTTATGTTATTATTGAAGCTGCTGTCTGTTAATACTATCAGGAAGGACAGAGTTTGGTAACAGAAACGGTTCGATTATTTAACAAATACTAATATAGACATAATAAACAATTTTTTTTTTTTACCGATGTTTATAACACAAGTATCAGTATTACATAATTTTGCTTTCATTATTGAATGGACAAAATTGAGCTAATCTCAAGGTTTGGTAAAGAATTTAAATAAGTACGCCTTTGCGTATACTTGTACAAATACAATGGATATCTTAGATTACTTAAGACATTTTATTACATATTTTCCAACTTTATTCTTTTTTCATCATTTTTATCTTAAAAGTTTAACTTTGATTACCTTGCCTATTGCACAAATAATGCAAACAATACAAAAAAAAAACAAGAATGGATCATACATATTTAAATAAACAGTTCATAATCACTTCTTATTTAGAAAATTAAATTCTATATGTAATGCAAGTAATAGATTGCTGAAATGAAACATTTAATGAAATGAAGTAGACTTGTGTTGTGTCCAACCAGTTTTAGTACTCGACGTATGCCGATACCTTTATACCCCTAACAAAAAATGTTACTATATATGTTCCAGGTAACACGGCGAAATGGTCAATGACTCCGCTATATTTGCAAAATATTAAAACATATTATCACCGATAATCAAACTGAGTTTTCCAAACCAACCTTGTATATTTTATATGTATATATGTGCGTGTATATGTATATATATATATATGTATTGTACCAGCCATCTATAGGTATCGTTTTCAGTATATGTAATCATCTAAAACGTTCAGAATGATGTTAAATGGTATTCTTTTCTTTTTTAAAAAGACTAATACGCAAGAAATGATATTTCCATTTTCTTATTATAATGCTTTTAACATCTACATGTGTTAATATACTAATATCGAGGACGAATCTGAAGTATAATTAATGATTAAACGAACTTACCTGTAAGTGAAGTTCTATCATAATTATACGAAGGATTCGTCCGAAGATATTAGTATAGAATCCCACCCTCCCTACTCATTATTGTAAATTACAATAACTGTTTACCCACTGAAGAAAATGAGGAAATATCATAGGATTTGGACTTTAAACTAAATGAAGTGGTTGGCGTGTAGCAGTGACAGGGCGAACTTGGACCGGAAATGTCAAAATATCTGTCAATTATAGGTCAAAAACCTTCTATTTTTAGGTTTTTTAGGTTATTGCTTTAAAATAACGTGCTAAGTGGTGATACATGCAAGCGGTACTACATGTGTTAATATACTAATATCTTCGGACGAATCCTTCGTATAATTATGATAGAACTTCACTTACAGGTAAGTTCGTTTAATCATTAAATATCTCCAACTTTTACAGGCATCCAACAAAGTCAAATCCGTCATCATAATATATCAAACTGTAAATATTCCAAGCAAGAATTTAACTTTACACAAATTGTTCTAATTTGGTAATTAAATTTAAATGGGTAAGGTAGGTAAGTTAGTATTAATAAATATAAGGTCTACTTTATGTAGTTACTAAGTACATGTTTTTATTAATAAATATTTTGGAAAGTCTAAGACTTTGTTACTTTCCTTATAATATTCGAAATGAAAAGTAGAGTGTTAAACACGGGTAAAAGTCATCAATTCCATACTCGAAATATAGCCGCCCTCGCTCTGCTCGGGAGTCTAAATATCTCGTATAAGAATTGCTTCCTTTGGACCCTTATATAACAATCTACTATTGTATAGTTTTAAATATCTTGGTATACCATCCTATAATGTCCAGTAGTTACTTTTAATATCATCTAAGTAAATAATTTTTCACGAATTTGCTGACAAAAGTGTCAGCCCGCAACTACACATACTTTTTCCCTAAAAACTGCCGTCCAACCATTTAAGTGATGGCTTTTTTACAACATCGCGTCGGTTTTTCAGCGATAATGTACAAAGAGCAGTATAATCCATTACTTTTTATGGTCACACATCCTTCTTGGGGACACTGATTGAGAAAGAGTGCGTGAAAGGAAAAAAGGGTAACTTTTAAATTAGATAGCCGTATTTTCCTTTACGCTCAGGGTAATTTATTCATAGAGCTTTTTGAGATACCCCGCCCGCCAAGGACTTTGCTTTTATTATTATTGTATTTATGTGTTGCGACACTGTTAAAGATATAATACTATATGCGTGTCCTTCGAGTTGGGCACATATTTTATCATATCGATGCCAATGCTGTTAATGGAAAATAAATATTTGAACAATTCACATAACTTTCATCAAGTAACTAAAGTCTGTTCATCCTTACTTGTCTTATTTAGTAAACAGTTTTTGACAGTTGTCATACGTCTTTTAAGCTTAAATCGTTATTTAAAAATATGTTAGTAAGTTTATTAAATTATTGTTAATTTATTAACAATTTATTTCGTAATCTATGTGTGGAAATCCATTTGTTGTATTTTATAAATGATTATTTAAATAAAGAGTTGGGTGAAGATTGTTTAACATATAAGACAAGTAAAGATGGACAGACTTTATACTTTTTTGAACTTGATCTAGTATGCTTTAAAAAACAAAATAGGTTAACCCTACAACTTGTTGTCATAAACAGCAAATTTTATTATTTGATTTTATTATTTTAGCCATAAAAGATCAAAGCGGAAACTATTTAGGTACTGGTTCCAAATATTTACAAATAAAAATTCTAAAATAAACCTTGGTGAAATTGTTATTTTTTATAGTAAAATAATATCAAGAACGAAGACAGTTTTGATCTAATTGTCGTTTTCGCAAAGTGCTCGGAAATATACACTTAGTAATATTTCGCGGCAAAATTCAATTAATTTGTTTTGAAACTCCTGTCTGAAATTTAATGGTTTTCGCGAAATAATTCGCTATGAAGATGAATCTTGAATTTTGTGCTTATTATCACTTTTATACATAAATTCATTGACAAACAAAACAAATTATTTGCAAATTTAACGCGTGATGGCAGTCGACCATGCTTCAACTTGTATATACAACAATTAATTATTACTAGCTGAAAATTCCGTGTAATTAGGCAAAATATTTCAGTAAATTAACTTAATCCAATTTCCATATGCACAATAAAGTTCGCAAGATCAAACAAAACTTGTATTTTGATAGATATCCTAATATCTGCCGAGAGGTTCAAAGCAAACATATACCAATATTCACAAAAGTAAATATCGTATTCATCCCAAAAGGATTTCTATTGACTTAAGAACAGAAATCAAAGAGGGGAAAGGCAATGAGGATCAAGGCAGGATCATATTACGGCTTTAAGTTAGTAGTTCCCATATCCATTAGAGACTTGTCTTATTTCGAGACTAATGTTTACGTTTTAGAGACAAAATAAGAAACAAATCGCGCGCGGTTTTCCACACACATTATTATATCCATAACGGGATAATACTTGGCCTTTACCTTTTCTGATGTTAAGTGACCATAAGGCCGAAACTGTAAGCGCACTACACCCGAAAACCTCACCACTAAGGAACTGGCTATCTTACCTCTAACTGCCAGAACACAACAATTTTTAAATTGCTGTTATGGCGTCACACTTAGGTAAGGTGGTGGTAGCTAGCCAGGTAGACTTGAAAAAACCCTGACTACTAACCAAACCGAGTATAAATTAGACCTCCTTGGGAATCGAACCTGGGACCCCTGCGTCTTACACATGTGGGCAAACTACTAGACCACAATAAAAATTATGTACATTCAGGCAATCTCGAATTAAATCGGCCAATAGTCAGTACTATATTGAGCAATAAAACAATTCGCGAGTGTTCAGACTATTGTATCGTAAATAATAACAAACCACCGTGTCAGAGAAAAAATGTATTAAATAAAATAATAAATCGTAAACTAGTGTGGAATTCAAGGAAGACATTGATTCGTTCAGCTTATTGGATCAATAATCTTTAGGGAAAATACATTAAATTTGTCTCGCACAGGCTCAATAGATATACAAGTAAATCTAACAATAGAATCCAATTTTGACGCTTACTGAATGTTTCCCCTATTTTAATTTGATTTCACCTGTCTGCCTACTAAGATTCATTCGACTGCGTAACAGTAAATTTATATATTTGGAAGACTTTTGACTTCACTGACTATCGGAAAAATCATGATAAAATATTATATTTAGGTACGTTAGAATTGAGAAATGTTCGCGCAGGTGTACGTTCAATTTCTTTGTGTTATACTTAAATGCTTTGTTATCTCACTGTCGAAGACCTGCCCCCCTACTCGAACGGCCAACTTTCTATTCGTTTGAACGCTACGCTACTTTAAAATAAGCAGTAAACTATAAAATTACGTGCCGTAGTAAGCTTGACAATTCCATACAATACATAGAAATCTGTGATTTACATAAGTTTGCGACATGTGATTTCATAATCTATTGCTCATACTTAAGCTTTAAAAGTAAGAGTAGCGTTTAAACGAATAGAAAGTTGGCCATTTGAGTGGGGGGCTGTTCTAGAAATCCTGTTTGGCTTTTCGTTTTATCTCAGTTAAACGTCCACTAAAAATAAACTCAGTTAAACGAACATGGGAATTAAAGATATTTCTTGCTTAAATAACTACCACTTACCTACTTCTACAGAAAACTTCAAAAACTTCACACAAGAAATTAACGCATAACAATTTTCTAAGCAATTTCCTCTCGCGGTTGTTCTCACCGAATGTGTTTAAAGGATCCGAATAAGTAAATGTTCGTTCCGAGTCGAAAGAAAAACATTACTTCGTAATTTATTATTTGTGAAATCTTAAACTGTACAATCATAAATCGCAACGTGCGAGAATGTAGAACAACGACGGCTCCGGAGGACGTTCACTCAAATTTATGAGTCGCACTGCGGAATATAAATTGTTGCGTGGCTCTCGGCCGGTGAGACCGCTAAAAATTTATATACTAGGCCCCCTAAATAGTTGCAGCCTCTAATATTCATACTTCAACTAGAAGATATACAAAGTGTTAATGAATTAACGCAAAATGAGAAATCTGTTTCTTCGGACCATTAAACTGAACAACTTTTACTATGGGACCAACTCTGAAATCGCGAAATAAAAATCAGCTGCTTCATACATTTTTACATTTTCGTTATTAATTTTTGTATGGAACAGCAGATTTTGTGGGCCCCTTAGTAAAAGTTGTTCAGTTTGATGGTCCGAAGAAACAGTTTTCTCATTTTGCGTTAATTCATTACCACGTTGTATTAGTTTGCCTTACTACAGTGAAGTATTTTTTTAATTTCTGAGGATAAACATAAGGCAAGTTAACACTACTGTCATTAAAACAAGTTGAGTAGTAAATATAACTGTTTTGAATTTAACAAAAATGGAATTTTTGTTAAATTCATTTTACATTGACGTTGACTTCGGGTCACAGGCACCTTATGGGTGGATAAAGACGATGAACAATAACCCACCACCCGGGCCCAATGCGGCAATCCGCATTTTAAACACCCACCAATGTGGGTGTTTAAAACTACAAATAATATATTTTTGGTTGCTCATCCTATTACCAAACATAGCAACTAGCCTCTGCAACAGCCCATTGCACCATTAAGCTCCTCATACGGGTGCTTTAGGCATTATAAAATTCGTATTGAACGAGTATAATAGCAAACATCCATTATGGCTAATCATCGAACCTTATAATTAAGAGGCATATTACGTTTCGACTGTGATTTTTGCGTAAAATGGCCAATTTTGGGGTTCTCGATCTCAGAAACAAAAATACATTAACAATTTTGACTTATTGTATAGTGTAGAATAGCTATAGGAATAGTTCATAGCGGCCTCGCTTTTTTGAAATTTAATACGAAATTGCAGAGAAAGATTTTCATAAAATGCGCGAGGGCACTTTTATGAGCTCATAAATTGAACTACTGTGCTAAACAAATGAAATAAAAAAAAATGAATATTATCTCTTATATAGTCGAATAGTTCATAGCGGCCTCGGAATTTTGAAATTATGTATGGAATATGTGAAAAAAAATCCCAATCAAAAACCATAAAACTACTAAAAACGCTCAGAATTAACTGTGAATTTCTCCTAGATACATAATTATTATTACGTAAAATTTATATCAGAATAATCTTTAGTTCATAAGAAAATCAAATTTCATACTTTTATTTGTTGTTTGTACTTGTTTTTTTTTCTGTGTATGTTCAAAGTTGACTCTAAGAAATCGTTCACCAACTTTAATTTTTCTTTGTAACCCGTGTATCATCATATTACTTTTAGTCGCGAACACATATAAATGTATTTAGTAGATCCAAAGGTTTCTCTCTAGGTTGTAGCGCTAAAATCCGTCAAAATCGAAATTTCGACGAAAAAATGTGATAGGGCCCTTAATTCAAAATACCTTTATCACTTCATTTTGTGTTTATTTGAGTTATTTATTCACGACTTTCATCATAATCTTGTTCATTACTTATACAGTCAAGTTCATTAATATGTTAGCACTTTTGACAGAAGGTTGACTTTTATTATAAAGGTTGTTAATCGGTCAAAGTTGCGTACATAATTATTATTTAACTCGACTGTACATCTTATTTAAATAATGTAATTCGTTTTTCTCTCAGACAATTCTATTTAAATTATACTAAGTACGATAAACCATTTCGTAGAAGTAATCTTATCGAATAAATGCAAAACACAAACACTGATTATCCCGACTATTACGTAATAACAATAAAAACAAAAATACGTTTGTTTACCGCAAAACCAATTTCAGTTGGAGACAATCTAAAGTTGGCCAGTAAATTTTTGATGAAATTCTCTGTGATTTTGTAAAGTAAGTGAGTAAGGCGGTGTCTCTCGTTCCAATCCAAGTGACTTTAAAATCCTCAAAACTTAACGTTGCTTTTAAAATTTTAACTTTCCCTTGATAACTTCTTAAATTAATGGCGTTTTGGTACACGAGGAAGAATTAACTGCTTTGTTTTTATTGAGTCTATTTATATTACTTTCCTTATTTTAGATCATTGTTTTGTAAATATCTTTCAGAAAAGTTTTTATGATCAACAATTCTTACTAAACCAAGTTAATTCGATTGATAGCTCACAAAATAAGACTAGTTTTGAAGATCTAAGTTGTAAATTCTAATTAGATATCAGTCAACAATGCCATTGCTATTACAAAAGTCCCGTTTCTCGTTCGGCACCCCTAATTTCAGAGGTAGCATCTGTTCGCTTGGAGTGTCGTAAGCAGCCTCTTCAATTTCATAGTCACTTGCCCCCTCCAATAATACTTCCATTATGAAGCTTACCACCTTGTTAGAATCAATTGGCAAAAAGTAATTTGAGAAATAATGGGCTGAGGAAAGATGTTTAATTTTTCTATCTTTGCTGGCTTCCGCCCGTGACCTCATCCGCGTGGGATTTCACTTCCCGCGAAAATTTCGATAATGATTCCTTACCTACTTAGCGTGCCTACGTCATAATGAAATAATGAATATCTGTAGACCAAGTTAAAGCCCCTTGTTTCTCGGAGATAACCATGGCCAGATAACTGGTTATCTGTGAAGATTATTTTCTTTCCATAAAACCGGTTATCTCTTAGGAATATATTTTCCTCACAGATAACTGTTAAAATAATTAGTTATCTGTTAGGAAAATTAACTCACTTACTCACTCATTAACTGAATCACTCCTAAGAGATAACCGATTATATGGGAAGAAAAAATTATTGACAAATAACCAGTTATCTGGCCATGGTTATCTCCGAGGAACAAGGGGTTCAAGCCCGATCGAGCCGTTTAAGTACGATGAAAAATCACTCCTTGAGTCAGTCGAGATAAGAAGAAGTTTTGTAAGAAGACTAGATAAAAATAGAGTGCTCTTCTTACTAAAACATAGAAACTTCAAGAAATCAAAGTGGCCACTTATAGCGCTTCTGCTATATCTCATATTCGACAGTGCTATAATTTCCATTGTGTCAAGCGGATTTTAAATATTATGTTCTAGGCAAGAAGAATTTATTTCTCATGAGTGACACTTTTCATAACCACTCTCTTGCAGCGAGAGGCACCGAAAGGTACTCATCGCTTGCTCAGCGCGGGGCGCCAAAAACGGTAGTCGATTGCTCGCGACCGATTACATACCTACATTGGTGCGCACGGCCAATGAGCAATAATTATGTGTCAACTGAGAGACGTAAGCAAGTCTTCATTTGTATAGAGAAGTAGATACCTGAATAGTAGATCGTACATTTGGAAAAGTAAGAAACCTTTACAAAAGACTCTATAGTCTTTTGTATAGGTGTGATTATTATAGAATAATTAATGAATGAATGTTATGTTCATTTTAGATTAAACTACCTACAATCACCCGTTACTAATGTTCCATAGCTATTTTTTCCCCCACTGAAGTCGAAAGAAAATAAAAGATAATAGCAAACTCCATAAAAAATACAAATAAAAGATTAAGATTGTGTTTATCGAGGGAAAGTAAATTCAACAAACGATCCTAAACATAATAATAACAGTGGTTTGTTTTACTTCGGAAGTTAAAATTCGATTGTCAAATAAAACACAAAACATTAACAACGTCTTGTAAAGTTCGGCGGAGTTGGCTCTCAAATATACGAGGGACAATCATTGACAGGATCTTATTCTTCGGGAAATTATTTTTCGAACTTCCAAAGATCATTATTACTTATATGATTGGTTTTCATACCATATAAAAATGCCATATCATAACTTACAAACGTTTAATTTGTATGTTTCTTTCAAATATAACATTCAACATTAATATAAGCACATACGTATTTAAAATTTTACAGATCTAGAACTCGATTAGTTCTAGTCTTTTTTACAGTTTCGCCTGTAGCACACCTCCGCCGTGAATATTTCAGTAAAATTACGGATTCGCAAAACATTAAATTGTAATAAGCTGTATTTTTGCATATCTCACTTTGATGTGATTATAAAACACTATATGTACGAATCCAACTATATTTACGAATACAAAAAAAAAATACAGCGTAGTTGTTACTTTTGTTGTTGGATTTACATTCACAATCAAATTATAGATGCATAACAAGCAAAAAGTAAAGAAAGTAAAGAAAGTATGTAATTAGCAATTTTGCTAAAGCAACCAAATAAATTAATGTTTCGGTCAGTAAAGTAAAAAATAATTAGTAAAAAAATTAGTTGGATTCGTTTACAAAATGACAGCTAGACATTTAATCTAACAATCAAAAGAAGAAAGACCGGTATTTGAAAATTATTTCAATTTCGTCATACTAGCTCCCGTAATTTTACTGAACTAAAACCGTACCAGCGAAACCACAGTAGTTCCGCCATAGTTCCGCTATGAGTTGTCTTCTATCGACGACGATATATGAGGATCTCATCTACGTAGCGGTTTCTCGTCATAACTTTCGCGTGTAACAACGGTCGAAGCCGATCGGGTGGAATCGCGCGTGAAAAATCTATGCATTAGAACAGGCTGTTCGTATTTGTTTCGCTTGTCGAACTCACGGCGGAACCAACTGCGGTGTTTCGCGGCGGAAGTGTGTTATAGGCGTCAGAAGTTAAGTTTTAGGCAACTTTTTGTACCTATTATCTGTCTTCTATGCATATTCTAGTTTGAGAAAAATAAAATAGCGGAAGCCAGTTTTCATACAAAAACTTTTAAGCTCCTTTATCATAATTCATCAAAGACAGTTAGTTATATAGATTTGATTCCATAATTCATATGAATACTTAAAGTCATTTATCATAATTTTCATAGGAAAATTCAAAACACAGAAGGTTACCAATAAACTTATATTATTCTGTGTTAGTGGGCTAAATCAGTGTAAATAAAACCGGTCAAGAGCGAGTCGGACTCGCGCACCGTGGGTTCCGTACCATCATAATTGCACCATTAAACCACACTGCAGAGTAGAATAATAAAATTAGTATTACAGTTTTAGGTCAGCGCTATCTCTTGACTGATAGTGGAACTAATGTTAACATTTTTAGAAATTTGGTAATTTCTTAAAAAGTGTGCTATATTGTGGCATCGTTTTATTTTTCCTGTAATCTTTATATAAACTGCTATCACATAGAATTATTTCAGATTTTTCATATTGCAAACTTCGGAGATAAGGCTCCCCCCCCCCCTTTACGGACGGAACGGTTTTTTTTTTAAATTTTTCATTATAAATCGAAAACTATGCAGTCTAAAACAAAAAAAAATACATTGAAAACGTGCAAACGGCGCTCTTTCATATGATACCCCACATGCCCTAGTAGCTTCCACTTCAAATTTTTAAGACCCCTTTTCAGTCCCTGTTGTAAAAAAGGTATTTATTTTTTCATTTATTTCTTACTTGCATAATAGTTGGGCAAATGTCATCTCAAACTATTCTAAATATCATTTTGGTACGGAACCCTAAAAACTTATTTTTCTATAAATTTAATAATCTTTACGAAGGTTGCGAAAAATCCTTGGATGCCGTTTATTAAAAAAACGTTTTCAAAGAACCCTTATCTCGGAATGAGTTTTGTCTAGTTATTTCGGAACTTATTCGATAGGGACCGATTCACCGACCGCTAACTTCGAAAGGAACTTGTGAAATTATAATTCACCCAACACACAATCTGCCAGCGTGGAATGAGAAAATTTTAACTTCACGCGAATAATAATGGTACTTGGTTTAACTTCTAATTCTATTTACGGAAATTATGTATTTATTTACTGAATAAAAACATCGGATTATCACTATTCAAGGGATAAGGAGGATCCATAAAATGTAAAGATTTCTAATTGGCACGTGTTTATTGGAAATGGGTACGAAATTAACTTTATACCTACTTCCAAAACATCTTTAGCTTAACAAGAACGAGTAATAAGATCGCTAAGGGCATATTACAAATAAAAATAAACGTGGGATGATGTTTATCCCACGTTTAAGATCAAGTCAATGAAATGACGGACATAGTCCGATTATCGCAATTATATCGTTTCGCAGGTTAGTCAGTAAAACTGAAAATAAAGGCTTACGCCCAGAATTAGCCACACTTACCTTATCCAAACAATTTGAGAAACAAAAGTTTTGGTGTTATGTAATTAAAATGATGGAAACTACCAAACTCGCGAGATTTTTTCAGAAAGTTTTTTCAATACAATTACAAACCATAGGTTCGACTATCTTAATTATTATAAATAAAATCAATTTAATTTTACTAACTTACTACGATTGGTCGAACTTTTTATTAGTGAGTTAAATTAATTTACACATTAAAAAAACAAGAAAGCGTAGCAGATACGAACGAACTGGTAATATGTGTTTGAAGTCCTTACATTTTTACTGAACTTCGTTGATATTTGCTCAAAATTTAGTGTTGGGTGCATGTTCAGTTGTTCACTTCTCTATGTGCAATAACGACCGCTGTAAATTTAACCCGACTTTTTATTCCTGTTTTTGGCAACGATTATTCGATTTTGTTAGATTTAGAGGTCCAATTCAAATCTAACCGCATCGTTCTCGTGAAATATTTGAAGTAATTTCGACTTGTCTATTTGAATAGACACCTAACCACATTTTAATTGAAAATCATTACTAAATAGACTGTTTTCCTTAAGCCTCGATAGACTTACAACACTTTTTAAGTCGATACCTAAAAGAGTTCTGCCATAAACATTTAAACTTCACTTTAAGTACCTATTGAACTTTTGGACAAATATAACTTAAATACATTACACATAAAAAGTATTAACATAATATAACACCTACTTCTCATCTTTACTGAAGCACCTTCCAAGAATATAATTTAGTAAAGCAATATCATCTAGAATATTCAACTTTATACTCCAACTCTCTGACGAAGGGAAAGGAGCGAGCAATGGAAACGCACAAACTTTCAACTAATTTAACTTTAAAAAGCCTTTTTCCGACGTTCCATGAAGTGTATTGACACAAAAGTCTTTATTTGTGTAACAACATGTTTGCACGCCTTTAAGTAAGTAGACGGGGGTCTTTCATTTCCAAAGCAAATTGAACTTAAGTTTATATTTTAGGATATAAATAATGCATTTGCATATTTTACTCTAGCCTTAGGGAACCGTTTTCCAAAAGCACCTTCTTCTTTATTTGTAAGAAAAAACAGTTTAATACTAATCAAATGTTGGATAAAACATCAGTCACATTGCTTTGATCGCAATATCTAAAGCTTTTGTTAAACGAAAATTAGAAAGACTTATCGTTCTTGCAAATAAGACTTTCTGGAGTCGCTCTGCTGGGGCTACGCTAAGTCATATACGAATAGGTAGGTTGATATACTCAGATACGTGGATGAAAGAGGAGGCGCAGTGGTTTAGTGCCTGGCCCTTTTACAAGGGTCAGTCTTGGGTTGGTGACGAAAATGTATTATCTTGAGCTCCTCCGTGCTTTGGAAGGCTCGTTAAGCCGTTGGTCCCAGCTGCATTTGCAGTCGTTAACACCCACCAATCCGCATTGGGCTCTCGTGGTGGGTAATCCCATCCTCCTTATCCACCCATAAAGAAGTCCTGTGACCTAGGAGTGGGGATAGTAAAATAGCTGATTGATTGTCACATGAATGAAATACATAGATCAATACGAGTTGAACGAGTTGAATTATTAGTTTACAAATTAGACTCTCTTAAATGAATGGAAAGACATAATACATAATAATCACGTTCGTATTGATTGACCTTACACGCTCAAAAGTTTCTTATCTGAAAAATAAAAAAATCTTTATAAATAAAAATTTTGTAGACCGTTCCCAAAATAAGTTTTATCAATGGCCAGTAGGTACCAAGATGTCGCATTTTGCCGACAGCTGTGCGCAATCGCTGTTAATATCGTTACCGTTAAATTTCACACGCTTCATATCGTGGAAATGGTTGGAATTCCGCCTCTGCTAACCGGTCAGTCTTTATTACCTACGCGAAACGTGTTTTAAATAACCCCGTACGCTCATGGACTTCGATTTTAATGAGGTTAGGTCGTTAGTAAAACCTTTGTGGGTACATTTTGTGATTGTGATGGTTCCGTTCGTTTTACGAGGTATCTACATGACATTCTAGTGGAATGTTTGCAAATTGGCAGTAGTTTTTGTTGAGGGAGGTTCCTAACCTATATGCTCTGCTCTATGGCACATTCGGAATTCAAGTGAGTTTGATTATGTCAATCTGCCTGCACATGTAGTTTGACGTAGTCATTGTAAAGCCGGTATCGAAAGGTTGTCTTAGAGTTATATTAGGAAAGCTATCTGTTGAAGTGTAACAATGTTGTTATAAAGTGTAAGAGTGTGAGCTACTGCTCAATAAACGTGTATACAAAAGTCTCCTGGTCTCATTGCCACAACCCTTCAGTTTTGTGGAATTTATCATTTTCATCTCTCTTCTACTTTTCGATAGAGCTCATAATCAACAAACTGATAAGTTTAAAGCTTGATATTGTTTCAATCCTTACTTCCTTCCTTAATTTCTTAATATTATAAATGTGTAAGTCCGTTTGTTTGTTTGTTACGCCTTCACGTCTAAACTACTCAACCAATGATCATGAAATTTTGCATACATGTTGTCAGGGGTACAGAAAAGGATATTAGACTTTCATCCAGGAAAAATTAACAGTTCCCGAGGTATAGCAATAAAACTGTCCACGCAGACGAAGTCGCGGGCGGCCACTAAAAATAAATATGTGTATTACAAAATTCCAAAACCCCATAATGATAATGTTATTTTACTAAACCTTTAGATTTAGAGAGATAAGCTTTCGCTAGAAGCCCGATAAAGCGTATTTTATCAAGCTACATTTCAACAAAACTGAAACCGCACGATTTCAATATCGTCCTGCTGGCAGTTGTTATAAAACACAGCGGTCCTATTCCGCCCGTCACATAGCCACTGCGGTCTTTATTACCTCCAAAATTAAAACACTGTTAATAACGTTGGAATCAACGATCCTTCTGGTCAAGTCACACTAATTTAAACAAAAACTAATTATTCATAGTTCAGAACTCTAAAAGCACTAAAAAATATTTAAAAACTTGGAGAAACCCATTTAAATATCACAAAATCCTGAACCTTAGCAGCTCGGTAGCACAGTATAACGCATTCAGCGAGCGATTACGGTAGTTAGTTAGCAACTATCGCTATAGGATCGGTCAACGAATGGGTGATAACAAAATTTACATCTCGAGCTCCTCCATGCTTCCGAAAGCACGCGCTGTTGGTCCCGGCTACATTTGCTCTCTTCCCCCACGGATGTGCTCGAGTCACGCGTTTCACGTTTGTTTAAATTCCAAAATTAAATTAAAATAATTTCTGGCGAAGTACTAGGAGTGCATAATCATTAAAAAGCTATGCTAGTGTGTTAGTGCCCGAGTTAGTGAACAGCCACACGGCGCGTTGCGTCAGCGTTGCGTCGACGCAGCGCTACCACTGCGTTGTTTTACATACAAATAACCAAGGTGTTCACACGGCGCGCTGCGTCGTCGCAACGCACACATGACGGACAGCAGCCCCCGAGAAGGGGGTGTACTCGTGCGACGTCGGAGCGTCAGCGCTCAGTTGTTTGTGCGTTGACAGGGAGGATACACGGAAGTTCATTTCGTTTTACGTTTACGTTTTTGTATTTAGTTTTATTTGCAGGGTAATTAGTTTTATTTGCAGGGTAAAATGAATACCATTGAAGAAATTGACATAGATTACTTGATTACATTGATACAGGAAAGGGAAATTATATGGGACAAGTCAAACGTAGATTTTAAAAATAAAAATTTAAAAACAAAAGCCTGGGAAGACATATCAAAAGTTTTATTTCCTGATTATGAGAATTTCACAGCTGAACGAAAAAACAAAGTTGGTGAGTTCACAGTACAGATATTTATGTTTTTTTTATTTAAGAGGGCTTTCAAGATTTTCTTGCACCGCCAATTCCGCGATCAGTACAAAATTAATATCTCGACACTCTAAAATTTTAAAACTTAGGGAATTTAGATTAGCGTGAGTACTATTTTATTACTTAGCTCAAAACTAACCTAGACTACGCTGAGTAGGTATAAAATATTATTTTTTTACTGATCGCGGAATTGGCGGTGCAAGAAAATCTTGAAAACCCTCATAATACAATTATACCTTATTTAGCTGCCAAGGCAGAGTTCCTCTAGTCATAAAATAGGTCGCATATTGCTGTCTTATGACATTCGGTGCTGTCTGTTCTTCATGTACGGGTTGTATTGGGAGAAATTCATCAACACTTATAGCAAATTTATCTCTTTGTCTAAAACCATCTCGATCAGCGACAAAATTGTGTAATACACAACATGCTTTTATAATGTCAGTAGCGAAGTCATAGGACACGTCTATCGGTCTGTGAAAAATGCGCCATTTGTTGGCCATAATCCCAAAAGCGCATTCGACATATCTTCTGGCTCTGCTTAGACGGTAATTGAAAACCTTTTGTTGTAAGTCGAGATTTTGACCGCCATATGGACGCATAATATGTTTGCTCAGTCCAAAAGCTTCGTCACCCACAAATACATACGGGGTTGGTATATTGCTACCAGAGAGTGGCTGGGGTTGAGGTAGTGGTAAGTTGTTGTTAATCATTAGCTCGTACAGTTTAGAATTTTGTAATATGGTTGAATCGCATTCTTTTCCGTATGCACCGATGTCGACAAATACGAATTTGTAATTTGAATCCACAATAGCTAGCAACACAATCGAAAAAAAGGCTTTATAATTAAAAAAAAGTGAGCCACTATTTGCAGGATTACACACGCGGATATGTTTGCCGTCGATGGCACCAACACATTGAGGAAAATTTGCCTTTACATCAAAACCCCTCGCTATTGTTTGGAAACTTTCAGTTGTCAGTTCAGGGATGTTGTCTCGAAGAAGATTGGTCCATATAGCACGACAAACTCTTTGTATTATATATGCAATAGTAGATTTTCCCCGTTTGAATTTGAAATGTAAATCAGTTATTGAATTTCCACTTCCTAGGTATCTGAAAAGAAAATAATTATTATAATATGCATTTATGAGATAGATAGATACCCGAAAAAAAATACTGACATATTCAGACATCGATAGCAAATAACTTTCTCTATGTAACCAATTAATTCTGGAATCGCGAAAAAAATAGCAGCTGTTGCATACATTTTGATTCAGTAGGTATTGCTTTTTGTATGTAACAGCTGTTATATTTTCACGATTCCAGAGTCGGTCACATAGTGTTTGTTAATGATATCTGAATATGTCATTAAATTTTATCGAGAAATTCACTATGTATAAATTATTAAATCATGTTTACTATTGGTTTTGCAGGTAATGATTTAATAAAAAAATGGAGAAGTGTAAAAGATAATTACTTCAGATATTCAAAAAAATTAAAAGAAGTATCAAAATCGGGCTCGGGCGCTACGAAACTGAAGAAGTATCATTTATACAATCAACTCCTTTTTTTGAGAAAAGTGGAACAAAATGCCACCGAATCTAGCTTAGACTCGCCTAGAGAAATCAACAATGAATCTACGTCTACAAATGATGACATTACCACAGACAACACTCCGCGCTATGTTCCAGTCGCGCGCAAAAGGGCAATGCAAATGGATGAGTTTGAAAGAGAAGGACTAAAACTTCTCAAGGAGCCGGAAAATCGCCATATGTCCTTTTTCAGAGCTATATTGCCATCTATTCAAGAATTTTCCGACCAAGAAACTCTCCGTTTCCAAAGTAAAGTTATACAAATTATAGATGAAATGCGGTATGGACAAACATCATCATATGTGAGTGGCCCATCAACGTCTCACCAACCACCATATGGGTATCAAACAGCAAATCAAACAGCAAATTTTCAAAGTACATACATTTCTGATTATAATAATTCAATTACATCTCCAG
Organism: Agriphila geniculea; assembly: GCA_943789525.1. NCBI lineage: Eukaryota > Metazoa > Arthropoda > Insecta > Lepidoptera > Crambidae > Agriphila > Agriphila geniculea. Next base: position 14,002,425 of record OX038887.1, on the reverse strand, counting down.
AAACATCTCAAGCAAGTGAAGAAACTGAATACGATTTTTCTAATTTGTAATTACTGGATGATATCTCTCTTAAATAATGTCTAAATTTAAAATTATGACAATTGCTGATTATTTGTGAGTTGATTACTAATTAAACAAACCAAAAAAACTGTTATATTTTTATTACTTAAATATATTTATATAGTTACCTTAAAGTGATTCCCAGCATTTCTACTGGTTCCACTGGATTCCTCATATTAGTATAGTTTTTTCGTATGTGTGGTTCTAAGGACTTCAATAAACATTCGAAGCTGGATACACTCATTCTAAAAAAATTATAAAACTTCTTTTCGTCTAATAGCAACTCCCGATATTCTAAAAAAAAAAACTGTCCATCACGATTTCTTAATGAAATTAAAGGACTGATCCAGTACCGTCTTGTGATCTTGCGTCGATTTCGGCGGTGACGTAGTAATAGGAGCAATGCTAGACGTCTTTTCCGATCCATGATTTGCTATAGACTGACTGCGAATTTTTTTCAAAATACTTGCCGCAACTGTGCGTCGCCGCTGCGCCGACGGAGCGTCATAGTAACGCTGCAGCGCCCGTGTGGCCGGCTATGCGTCAAAATATTTGCGTTGCGACGACGCAACGCAACGCAACGCGCCGTGTGGACTGGCTCTTAGGGCGAGGCCCCATTAGTGCGTTGCGTCGCGTCGTCGCAACGGAACAACGCATTGTATGCCACACCTGCGTTGCGTTGACGCTGCAACAACGCAACAAAGAGGGTACGCTCGTCTAGCTTCTTCTGTAGCAGTGGATCACTGGCCGTCCGTTGTCGCAGCTGAGCGGCGACGACGCAACGCATCACCCTCCCTCCCGCTTCGTCTCTTGTCCGTCGATCCGTCGAAACGTCGCGCGCGACGTCGCAACGGTCTAATGGGCCATGTCATAAAAAATATATGGAAAAAGACGCAGCGACGACGCTGCGACGACGCAACGCAGCGCAACGCACTAAAGGGGCCTCGCTCTTATTCGTAACGTAAGTAGATTCGGCTCACCTACTACAGTGACTACGGTGTTGACTACGAAAACGCTACGACATTCTCAGCTAGGACGCGCGGCGGTGTCAGTATTGACTTGTATTAGCTCATGTACAGTTAGGGGTCAAGTCTGCTAATGTTAACGTCAAAATCGTGTTTCAATGGTGTTTGAATAGTAATTCTTTTTGACACAGTTCTTGTTTCTGAAACCCAAAATCGAGACACAATGTATTTCCGTTTTGGGTTTAAGAAATACAATGTATTTCGGTTTTGGGTTAAAAAAATTCTAAGCAGGTTGACCTAAGTGGAGATGAGGCCTAGATTCAGAACACCTTTCATTTGAAGACTAAGAAGGAGGAGATCCAGCTTAACTACAATTGTTGATCTAACAACGGTCATCCTTTAAGAAAATTTCCTAGCAATAGCCAAAGCTTATAATAAGACGAGCATAGATAATAAACTGCATACTGGCCACTTGCAGACCCAAATAAACCTGTTTTTGTCACAGCCATGAAATATACAGGCTTGCCAGAGATTCCTTTATGCCGGACAGCTCATGGGAAAGACTTTTTTCGCAAGATGGAAGGCGCCCCTTGTCGATGCGATGACTCCGAAGCTGATCTACAGCTGCTGTTTCCTCGGGACAATTAGTGACTAAATGCTCAATTTTCATTTTTCTTGATTTGTTTTATTTGTGTTTTTTGAAGTGAAAACTTCTTTAGCGGCGTTGTACGCTTTTTTGTAATGGGGAAATAATGCTAAACTCGCGTCAGTAAGAATCACGTGATCCTGATCGAAAATTCGTAAGACAGATGTGACGGATGGAGAGAAGACAGCCGGCGGCGGAAGTATCCCCCTCTCTTTCTAAGGGGCGCGGTAAAAATAGCGGCGCGTCATTTCAAGATGTAAACACTTGTGTCACCATAGCAACGCGCTAATTTTTTAATTCAATGTCAAAATTCTAGATTTTCTGTCAAGCTATGGATAAGACTTTCGCACAATACTGTTCTGTATTCGTAAATTCAAATGCAGAGTAAATTCGTAAGACGGCGATTCGTGCAAAATTATTCCATAACCATTCCAAAATATCAAAAATGCACAACGTTAACATTCAAGTTTTCACTTCTGTCGGCACTCCCGGAGTGCAACCCGATTTTTTATCCTCATATTATTGTTTAAATGTGAATGGCTTCTCAATATCAGCTGTGATACATTTAATACTAATACAGCTGCCAATGTTAACCATTATACCATGCTTAAAATATTTTTGAGCCTGTTTATAAAGCTACTAGCGACCCGCCCTCGCTTTGCTTTGGTGAAGTGTGGAATTTCACGCCAGTATTATACATACAAACGTTTCTCTTGAATCATTTTATCTATTAAAAAAACATCAAATCCGTTGCGTCATACATAAACAATAAAGAAACGAGGAGACCTTACTAGTAGTTTATGATACAAGGTTGATAAGGAGGTTTTTAAAACGAGTTGACGTTTTATAAGCCCGAGCCGCAGGCGAGGGTTTATAATCGTCACGAGTTTTAAAAAACCTTAACAACCGAGTGCCATACTACGTTTTTCAATACATTTGCGAGAAAACATTATAAGTACTACTGAAATTGTATTCTACACATATAATAAAACTGTAAATTCTAAATATTTGTGCGCGTATTACGCAAAAACCGTTAAAAGAATTTTGATGGGCTTTTCACAGTTTAGTAGATTAAGGTCCAACTTAAAATCTAAGATATGTTTCATTAAATTCAGGTGGGTGGAACCAGGGAAACAGCTTGAACTCTCCTTAGTACTAGCTTTCATACACTAAAGAGGTCATTTTAAACTGGTCGGTATATTTTTCTACTGTCCACGCGGACGAAGTCGCGGGTGGAAGCTAGTAGAAATTAAAAAAAACGTACGTAAACAAAAACGCACGGCACGGGCGTGCGGTAAAATCAACTTACCGCACGCTATACTAAACCGTAAACAAAAACGCACGGCGTGCGGTAAAATCAACTTACCGCACGCTGACCTGTCATCGTAAGCTCACATTTTCGAGCAACTGTATTGAAAAAAAACGTACATGCAACAGGACAATACTAGCGTGAATCGGTTCTAAAAAGTAACGTAAGAGCTCTTTCAAATATTTATTTCAACTTTTTATTTGTTATATAACTTGTGGAGGATTGTTTGTGTTTCTCTTTACATCCCCTCGGCGCATATCTAGCCAGTGGCGACGAGCAAGTTTAAATAAAATGCCGCATAGTGCTAGTTTCACTGGCTCGACCTACTTGCATTCTTTGTATATGGGACGCATCGATGCCAGAAACAATGCTCACTGAATCAGGTGTCACGAGTTTTAGAGCAACTTTGTTGCACTTTGATACAGTGTTTTCCACACTAGTCTTCTTATACGGTTTGTACTCGTAGCTTCAGAGAATAACTACTTACATGAGTTGTATGAGAAGCAAAAGCAAGCCTTTTGAACTATAAGTAATAAAAAACATTTATTTTATTTAGTTATCGGTGAGATTTCAAGTTCAAGTACCTACCTATACCTACCTATTTAAAAAAAAAAGCTTGTAAAAAACTTACTTGTTGTATGGTCTGTGAAAACTAATTACCTCTGACCTACCTAGTCGTTTGACTAGAAAATAGATTTAACTCTAAAAAAATATCTTATGAACTATTCAATTCAGAACCTCAAACGAATATAAAATTTTCCTAACATCCAAAATATTATTCTATAAAATATTTGAATCTCCCAAAACTGTTTAGTAATCCACGCACCCTCCACAGAATTTATTTAGGACGATGAGCATCTTTAAACCCAACGTTCAGTCTCTAAGGGCCCGCATTTTAACAAAACGTAGACAGAAGGTAGCTACAGGGAAAAACACTTACAATTCGGGTACTGTATTAGTCTACCTGATCACGTAGTAGGAAATCTGCCTGACCAATAATACACCTTCACCCTTTCCCAATTCGCATTCAAGGGGCATTTGCCGCCAAGGATTACAAACTTAGTTTCGAGAACCCCTGAAAACAGTTTCATCGCTTTTTTGGAGATTAAACAAGAACCGTTCCGTCCGTTACGGCGACTTATACTCGTATTGTTTGAAAAAAATAAAATCTGTGTTTTGAGATTCACGCGAATTGTTTACGATTTATGATTCTCGGGAATATGACTAAGTACAAGCGAAATGTTTCAAGGCTTCGCTCTTCGGAAATATGTTATGTAAATAAATATGCTAACTTTTCGGTTGGATACAAGATGAAACTTTGAAGGAAATAATACAATATTTTGTAATGTAGTTTTAGGATTGAATTTCTCCGATTTGCGATTTTATATCATGAGATAATATAAAGAAGTCTTAAAATTGTATTTTAGTTTCAATTGCTATTTGTAATAAATAGTTTTTGAACTAATGTAAGTCTAACCTTGAGGTTATGTACTTACTTATTTAATAGTCCAATCAATGAGCATATTTGTTGTATGGAGACTTCCGAAAAATTCTCCCGTCTATAAAATTTGGTATGTGATGAAGTTAGGTAACACAGATTACAGATGAACAATAAGCCAATAAAATTTGTTACGAGAAGTTAGGTATTTTTACCTAAACATGAAAATCGCTTATATCTCTCTGTGAATATTTCCTCGGGCTAAAATACTTTCTGTATACGTATTTGTGTATTAGTTAGAATAAGTATGTAAAAGAATCCAATATTTTTTCGATTTCGGAGATACTCCAAATTTAAATTTTAATATTTTTCAATATATCTTTTCTTGATAAAAATATCTGCTGATTATTATTTTTTAATATGTTTTTATACCCTTAATATATAGATTTGTTCAGTAGGCCAACAAATTTTCTTCTTTAATCATATTTATACATAAATGTATGAAAATGGACCGACTATTTTTCACATTACCTCGTAAGACCAAAAAATAAAAAAAATATGATTAACGAAGAAAATTAATTGACTTACTGAACAAAGCTATATATTTAAGGATATAAAAACATATTAAAAATAATAATCAGCAGATATTTTTATCAAGAAAATATATATTGAAACATGTTAAAATTTAAATTTGGAGTATCTCCGAAATCGAAAAAATATTGGATTCTTTTACATACTTATTCTAACTAATACACAAGTACGTATACAGAAAGTATTTTAGCCCGAGGAAATATTCACAAAGAGATATAAGCGATTTTCATGTTTAGGTAAAAATACCTAACTTCTCGTAACAAAATTTATTGGATTATTGTTCATCTGTAATCTGTATTACCTAACTTCATCACATGCCAAATTTCATAGACGGAAGAATTATTCGGGTTGCATAAGCCCCGTTGATTGGACTATAAGACATACATACATACATATACATTTCACACAATCTTCCGTACATAATAAATCCACCAATTTACCAAATACGCTTCAAAGAGACGTAATACGGTAATAGATATCCTTAACTCTTTTTACCTTTCTTCATACCTACTCTAACATATATAACATAATATTATGTATCATTATGTGATCAACTTGTGGTATTTATTTACGACTACAATCGCCTATAAACCTTTTACACAGACAGTAGACACATAATTTTAAAATTTTAAATGTTTTAGCTGTACAAAACAAAAAGTACAAATTAAATTACATAACTTATCCTGTGTAACATGTGTAATCTACTTTACCATCCATTTTACATTTTCTCTTTAATACTTTTTAATGAGTTTAAATAAAGGAGCAACTTATTTTGATTGGATAAAGGATACATTTTAAATCAAATAAACACATTTAATCGTTAATACTGCGATAATGTAAAATAAAGGTACACGAAAAACAAAATCTTTACCCTATTCCAAATTCCAAAGTACAAAAGCGATAGACTCATTGTGAGTCGGCGCTCTTGGATCCCAATTGGAAGATAGATATTTAGAGCAGGCTCCTCTGACACATCCCAGTTGGAGGCCTATTCATCGAGGACCGATAAATCAGCTCGGTACACTCGAGGAAACCAACACGATTCTATCACGCCAATTGTTCGTTGCCGTGTGTACAAATAATTGGAATGTATTGATAAACATCTTGCCGACATATTATTTCTATTACATTGTAAGTTTAAGCTCTGTAATATTGTCAAGTCTCACTTTTCATAAAAAAATTAAATACTCTACAAATATACTTTGATTATAAAGTGTTTTGTCGTCCTCCTTCAAACTCAATTCATGATTCGATTCGAAAAAGACGAAATACTTTTTTTGTCTGAAATTTTAGAATTTTCATGAATCATGGATTAATATATTCCCTGTAAAACGTTTTGAAGAAATAAAAATCTTATTGATGTTTTATTCTAATTTCTTATGCTTGTATCAATTCTAGATTTATTCATACGTATACCTTTTTTACTTGGACGAATCAACCACTGGACGCGAAATGACAGCCATATTCGCCTTTACCCCTCTGCCACTTACTGTGACCGATAGCCTCAGTAAACGATATCGCGTTGTCAGTGTGATGCTAGAGCTCGTGGCGAAACATTGGTACAAAAATTGGAAAAATGATCCGTATTGTTCAGCAAACAAAATAGCGGGCAATCAAGAAATGTTTTTTTTCACGCGTAAGCACAATTTCAACCTATTATAGTAGCTATTTTCCGTAAAATAAATAAAATTTAGTATATAAACAAAGTAGGTATAACATTGACATTATTTGACAAGTGTACTCCCCCCTTCACCCGCAAAAATTGGTCGATCGTGATTTCATACAATTTTCTTACGTTACGTGTCCAGTGGTTAAATTCGTCCAAGCTTTTTTATAATATCGGAAAATTGACATGTTTTACATGAATTTTATGTCCCTTGGTACCGATAAAAATAACGAATTAAGAAAGAATTAACTAATTTATATACACTAACTGCTGGCGTAGTTAATATCATTATCTTGTGCCAACATTTAACGAAACCCAACGTTTACTTTCCAAACACCTATAATGAACGTTAATTCCCACAAAGGTAAGATTTACACGGCACGGAGGTCCCAGCTCCCAGCCATCCCAGCTCTACCTACACTACGATATATCAATGGGGCGCTCCCCGCGGATTTAAGTGTGAGGTCACGCGCCTCAAGTGTTTTTCGACAGACCCCGACGTTATCTTCTGCTAGGGAGAAAAGTTTGGAACATCTGATCCCTGCAGTGGTATTATTTCAACAAATTCTCTACGAGTGGGAAATACTAAGTCTATTGTGAAAAGGAAACTGAATACGGGATAATAGACTGTTTCTATTTGTCTGTCGGTGAGCGAGTGTTTTGTCTTTTTTAGCATCTGTGAAAATTTTCATTCAAATTGGATCTTTTAGTTACACTTAAATTGTAGCATAAGACTATTTTCTGTTCTCTTCTTTTCTCTTCTCGTTAGACTCAGAAGATGTATTCAAATTAAAAATATCTAACATTGACAGCGGAGTCTTAGTAATAGGGTCCCGTTTTTACCCTTTGGGTACGGAACCCTAAAAATAGGTCAAAATTACCTTTATACCCCTGTAAGTATTCAAATGAAAAAGATAAAAAATATTTTCTTAACTACGTATAAAGAATTGTACCTGTTCAATAGTAAAATACAAATCATCAATAACTATGATTAAATATTAGAAGCAATCAAGCCGTCATGTCATACCGTTGCGCGCGGTAACGTGCCTGTACGCCCCTGACGTTAATTGAGTGGTTAATTAATTACTTTCACATTAACAAGGTTTGCCCACAAGTTTCTGGAGAGGTAAAAGGAATAAGTTTTTTTGGTACGAAAAGTTATGGCCGTAACCTGCGAAAAGACTTATATTTCCAATTTTAAATTGAAGTATATCACAGACATTTTCAATTTATTTATCTTGTTTTAGTACCGAATAAAAACTTTATCAATAGTAAAATACCTTTTTCGGTATCCTTTATTTTCAGAATACACTTGAGACTTTAAAAACGAGATACTATACATAACTTGAATATTTATCTATTTTGATATGGTACTGAATGTAAAATGATAAACAGAACACCAAGTGGTTTAAACAAAGAGTGACTTCTTGAAATATTTTTAAAAATATTTATTACGAAGAATGTCTTATAAAATACACTTAAAAATGTATCAAAATCACCGATGTATAAATTAAATCATTATTGGGCGTTGATTCAGTGAGAGAGTATTAAGGTGAAAATAGAAGCTACTTATTTATTTCCTTAATACTCATACATAAACAAAATAATAAGTGTTATTCTAAAAGTGAATTATTAGAGTAATTATGAATGGCACAACAAATCACCCATTTAACACGTACTATGTCGAATTTCATAAAATATTCGAACCGAAACTTCCCACGCACAAAATTAAAGTTTATCCACTAATTAACAGGTGAAATTATAAGGTACCAAACCACTAATTAGGACTTCCACTTTAATAACTTCAGCTATTAAATAAAATAATATAATTTTGGGTTGAGACGTATAAAAAACGATACACGAAAAATATCTTGACATTCAAGAGAGAAGTAGCTGTGTCGTCGAGACTTCTCAAATGAAGACAAAAGACGTTCTGAGAATCTTTTGCAAATATGTTTATTACGCGGGCGCTGGCAACTGTTGGTACGAAAACATCTACCGAGAAACTGTTCTCTACAAAATGTATACGATCATATCCTTCTCAATTTACTCCGTCATGATTTTTCTTGAAAACTTGGCCGCTCTATTCGGTGACTTCCCAGAAGTGGAGAAAAATTCGGCAGTGATGTTCTTCGCTATACATAACATCGTCTTTACTAAAATGCTACTGTTGTTGTACCATAAAAAGTCTATTCGAAAATTAAACTATGATATGGCTATGGTCGGACAAGAATTTGAAGAAAAGTGGAATATGAAGAGGCAGTACCTTAAAGTGTGGGGCGGCATTCTTGCATACGTAATATCTGTATACTTGTCTTTAATTGCGTATGGAGTTGCGAGTGCTAGAAGAGTAATCATGGAAGGTATGTGTACATATTATACTTTATACAGAAAATAATATCGCAAAAAGAAAACGGGTAGAGGAAAAGCTTGCACCTGTAGGAAGCATCGTTAAATTTCAGTTGCAATTTTAAAGAACGACAAGTTGCTTTCGTATATTTTATGGAATTATCTCTCAATTTTCTCTTAAAATTGCACATTTTGATCTGAATAACTAGTCGCATATTCTTATAATGATACTCATTTGTATTTTAACTGTTTAGTTAAACATTGCACCGTGGACCATAATATAAACAATTATCGGGGCAGTGGAAACACTGGATTATGAAAAAGCAACAATGATACTGATCATTTTTTATAAGTGCGAGTGATGCTTGAGCATAATACTTATAGTCTATGGCGACCATTTCTTTCAAATAACAGCCCTTGAAGAATTTCTTACATTTTATTCTTGGTACGAGCTGTATCTGTATAGGGTTTCAGAAGCTTTGGTCTCTCTACATTTGAAGCAAAATAAGTGCAGAGCAAATTAAAAAATTTAATGAAACTGCTTTGTCTTTTCCCTTTGTCGTATGTTTTCTTCTCTCTCTCTCTCTCTCTCTCTCTCTCTCTCTCTCTCTCTCTCTCTCTCTCTCTCTCTCTCTTTTATCATGAGTAGTTGAACCTATTTTTTTCTTTTCTTTTTCTAAAATTTATTGTGCGTTGCCTTAGAGCAACGCGGCTTCCGTCAAGCCCGTGTTGCTCTAAGTGCGTTGCTAATAAAATGTTGTTCATTTTTTCTTCCTTTCTATTTATTATAAAACAATCTTTAAGATAGCTAACTATTTCTTTCAATTCATAAAAAACATTGTCTATAGGAGCACCATTTTACACCGTGGTTACGTACTTGCCGTTCTACAACGACAATTCGACAATAGCATCAGTATTCCGGATCTTTTTCTATATCACCTGGTTGTACATGATGCTTCCGATGATGTCGGCAGACTGCATGCCGATCACCCATCTTATCACCATGACACATAAGTTCATAACTCTATGTGAACATTTCAAAAAAATCAAGAAAGATTTTGATCAGCACGTACTATCTATGACTAAGAAACGAGCTATAGAGAAACTTAAGAATGGAGTATTGGAAGGTATACAAATGCACCAGAAATTAATGCTGTGAGTATTTATCACAAAAACTTTTAAATTGTTACTGAAATAAAATTGTTCTGAATAGGTACTGATTTTTTCAAAAACTTGTCCGAAAATATAGCCCTTTTTGACAACATACTAAAACGATTAGTACTATGCAACTCGAATAATAGTGATGAATGATAAATAAAAGCTAATGAGAGATAAGAGAAACATTTCACTCAACCAAATAACAATCTAGTGACGTAATCTGTTTAAGTAAATACAATTTCATTTGAATGTGTTTATTGATAAGATTCTATTTCGAATAATTCAACACTAAAACGGGCTGAATTCTAATGAGACGATATTAAGTGGTATTACCTATAACATTTATATTCTCATCACATTTTGGCTTGTCAAACCTAATTTTAAATTGTATCTTTCTGATTGTTAAATAAGACTTTGGTTGATTTAACTTTAACTGATTTAACTATAGTTTAGGTATGCCTTAATACTTAAAACTTTACAATAAAAATGAAAAACCTGCTCTCCTGCTCTGGGATACCACATTTTGCTCTTTTAATTGTACTTACTTAAGTCTTTCGTCAGTTTCTGTAGACGAGATAAGTTCACTATTTTTGAAATAAAACAATTTTTAACGGATACTAGCGCGGTTTTATTGAAAGCACTTTGGTAATTAGTTGGTATTTGGTTTGATTTTTGGTTTTCCCGACGTTTCGGCAACTTTGCAGCTGCCGTGGTCACGGGGGACTGAAGCTACCCGTGAGTCTACCCTCGAGCGATGAATTTTTTTTTAGGCGTTCAGTAATTAAAATTTTAACAAAATTTTTAATTGTTTTATGTTGATTTATAATTTAATTTTATGAATTATTTAGTGCTAAAAAGAGAGAGAATCTACTGAAGCTACCACCATTTCATAAAATTGGGAGGCCCCAAAGAGAATGTAAAAATAACTAGCGTTATAAGAGACGGGAGTGTCTTACAAAAAAGCGTGAGTATGAAACGGAGGCGAATTCAAGGAAAACAAACAAAAGAGAAACGTCATACAGCATTGGCGGTAAAACGGTCAAAGATGATAGATACTCTTTGATGGGGCGAAGTATAATACGCCTTAATTCGAATGTTGTCAATTATCTACTGCTTTGTTGATTGTCAACGATCTTTCAAACTTAGACAAGTTAAAAATTCGCCTCCGTTTCATAGATCGTTTTTTACTGAGAGAGTTGCGCCAGGCTGGGAGGCCCCTCCAAGAAAGAAATGGCGAAAGAAAACTTGGAGAGGAAAACCGACCTCCGTCTTTTATATTAATTTATTTATTTGCAAAAGGAACTAACTGTATCATTAGATCTTACAGTGTGTGTGAGGGGCTTAAGCTTGTGAATGATGGGGTCCCAAGCTGGTGGAATTTTCCAACCATCATCTCTATTGAAATTAGGATATTTATTTATTTCGATAGCCTCGCGAAGCATTCTAGGAATAAATCTACGTTCCCTAGCAAGGATTTGGGGTTTGTCAAATCTAATATAATGGTTGGGCCCCTCAAAGGCGTGTTCACTCACTGCAGACTTGTTATCGCGCCTATGTTTCGTGTCAGCTATATGCTCTTTGACGCGGGTCCCTATGCTTCTCTTTGTTTGCCCGATGTAGGAGAGCCCACAGTCACAATCCAGTTTGTAGACGCCTGCGGCTTGAAGGGGGATATTACACTTGACAGGTCGTAAGAATTGGTTGATCTTCTTCGGCGGCTTGAAGTAAGTTTTGATTGACGCTCGCTTCATAATGTTTCCAATCTTGTCAGTGACACCCTTCACGTATGGTAGGACAGCAGGTTGACGCTCTACTGTGGCTGGTTTGGCGCGTTTCCTGTGATGAAGGCGTGTACTTGCAATTGCAAGTATTGCGTAACAACAAATTTGTTGTTACGCAGTACTTGTTTGACATGCTGAAGCTCAGCAGTCAGGTGTTGTTTATCACAGATGCCGCGGGCTCTCTGAAACAAAGATTACCCTACGGTAGCTAACTGTATAGGATGATGGTGAGAGTCACCATTAAGGTATCTGTCTGTATGGGTTGCTTTACGATACTCTATATGGCTCAAGGTTTGGTTCGGATTCCTGATAATGAGAATGTCTAGGAAAGCTAGTTTATTATCTGCTTCTAACTCCATAGTAAATTGTATGTTGGGGTTTATGGAGTTAAGATGGTTGAGAAATGCAGGGACACTGTTTTTAGGTAGTATTGTGAAAGTGTCATCTACGTACCGTTTGTAGAACCGGGGAGTCACTGGTGCTGTGGCTAGTGCTTTCTCCTCGAAATCCTCCATGAAAATGTTAGCAACGATGGGGGATACAGGGGAGCCCATTGCTACGCCATCCACTTGCACGTAGAACTCCTCGTTCCATAACAGATAGCCAGATGTTAGGCATAATTCTAGTAGTTCTGCATATTCAATTGGCATGTTGTTATCAACTAGCTTTTTCCTGATGATATCAATACAGTCCTGTACTGGTCATCAAAACTAACCATAGTTTAATCATCAGCGAGATGTAGATGTTGTATCTCACTGACAAACTGGTAGGAATCTTTTACAAAAGCTGATGTGTTACCTCTCAGTGGAGTGAGTGTTTTCGTTACGTGTTTAGCCAATTTGTAGGTTGGTGAGTTAATTTGACTTACTATGGGTAAGTCAAATTAACTCACCAACCTACAAATTGGCTAAAGTTACGTGTTTAGCCAATTTGTAGCAACCTACAAATTCACCAACGTGAGCGTTGTCTTTGTGTGTTTTTGGTAACCCATACAGTTTCGGCGGTGTAGGGCAGGATGGAATAAGATAATCGACGTCCAATCCGACGTATCCATAACTACCGTTGCGTTACCTTTATCAGCTCGGAGGATAATTAATTCTGGTCTAGTTCTTTAACGCGACGTGTTCATCATATGGAAGATTGTGTTTGGGCAGTTTACTACGTCGTAAAACGGATGAAATATCTTGACGAATAGCTTCACTGTCGTCTTTTTTGATTTGGTTTTTAACTAGACAATCCTCTACGTTGCAGATAATATTCTCATACGGTATTCTGCGAGGTGTTACCGCGAAATTTAGACCCTTATTTAATACTTTTAAAGTCGGTTCATCCAATATTTGTTTTGATAAATTAACAACAGCACGGGTTTGACATTGACGGGTGTCATCTTCTACTCTATGGTTCGGAAATGCATGATGACGTTTGTGCAACTTCTCATATTTAGAAATTTGTCTATACTTACATTCGTTGTATACGCGTTTATAAAGCACCAGAATGTAATGGTTAAAGTCCTCCGTGGCAAGTTGTATTTTTAAGTCATTGGATTTCATTTAATTTTATTTCTGAACGTCTAAAAAAAATTCATCGCTTGAGGGTAGACTCGCTAGTTTTTTTTTACATTCTCTTTGGGTAGACTCACGGGTAGCTTCAGTCCCCCGTGACCACGGCAGCTGCAAAGTTGCCGAAACGTCGGGAAAACCAAAAATCAAACCAAATACCAACTAATTACCTAAGTGTTTTCAATAAAACCGTGCTAGTATCCGTTAAAAATTGTTTTATTTCATGTCTAGTGAGCGCGTAAGCTTGAGAAGTGAATTCACTATTTTTTTCAAATTGACTAGGTTTTAATCAAATTGGTGAGGCTTTTAAATATAACGTTTAGGTAAATTATATTGTTAAACATTTGAATCTAATATGTTAAAATATACTCATTATCCAGTTTAGGTGACGAAATACACCGTGTTTTCGGCATAATCATGTCACTTCAAGTTTGCGAGAGCTCAGCTGTGGCAGTGTTACTTCTGCTACGGTTAGCCGTAAGTATTCCAACTTTGTTAACATTCGCTTATTATCTTGTAAGTAGGATGTAAGCGAAAACACTTGTATGAAAACTTTTTGCTGTGTTTGGCAAGGAGAGGTTAAACTTAATGTAAACTTTAAAACTGTAGTTTTAATACCTTAACCTAATACATAATTATCTTAATACAGTAAATTATTAAATAATTAAGGTTTTATTGGTTTTCCAATAAAAACTAAAGTGTTTGTCTCTCAAACAAGATGTTTTGTATTCAAACAATGGCATTCGTATTAATTTCTAAGGCGATTAAACGGAGTGATGATTTATGTTATTTGATAAGTTTAGATTAGAACTTTGCGGTCATTTACAACTGAAATACAACAATAATATTGATAAGAAATTGTGTACTTTAAAGTTATTTGACAGTATATTTTTGTACCTGCTTAAAGATATATTGAACGTTGACCAATTTGATGAGTCACTCGATTTGATAAACATAAAACTATAATAACCTAATCGGGATGTAGGCCAACAAACAAAATGTGTTTAATTAACCAATATGCGTCCGCTTATTTAAAATAGTAATTAATATTGACAGAGAATATCGTGTTTCAGACTTTTGTACAAAAATAGCGTTTTTCTCTTCACAGCAAGCGAAACCTTATAACGAAAACGAGACAAAGAGTTTCTGATTTGTTACCATTAAATATTTTTAATAGATGTACATTTTGCGTATTTTAATAATCATTTTGTATTAATCAATCCGAAGATATCTTTTTAAACTATTTATTATTTTAACGAGCACTGCTGAATAAAAGGCAAAATAATGATATCATGTTTATTAAGAAGCATTTTATGACTCACTTTTGTTTCATGTACAGAAACTTTTCTTAGTACCATTTACTCGGAAAAACTAAGTGGATTCCTATTATTATGGGTCTGCGATATAATAATAAGGGTCCACTTAGTTTTTCCGATCCAGAAATCGAACCCGGCCTTTATGCCACCAGCACCAGGCTAGGGGTTGGCTAAGTTACAACACAAGTTAAAGTGTAATAAAATTAATCATTCTCATTTGCAGTTGTCGCCTCACATGGATTTAACTAACGCCTTCATGACGTACACTTTCGTCAGCTCTTTATTTTTATTACTCGCTCTTAATCTTTGGAATGCCGGGGAGATTACGTATCAGGTGAAATATTTTAATTAAAATACTTCAGGAGACGCCCTACTGTGTAATTGAAGTTGGTTTAGTGACTAACACATACCTCAAGTTCCTGGGTGTTAACAACTCTTCATAAGGCTGACAATGGATTGAACATGTTTGCTCTACATTACCTGCAAAACTGCGGCTTTACATATTGCAATTTACGGATCTAAGTTTTAGACTGTGTGATTTATTCTCCCACAAATGAAGGTTTTCAAACAACAAAAATTTTAATGGATATTTCAGAGCGCAAAGCCACACCTTAAAATACGCTTACAATTCATATACCAAAAGGTGGATTATTATGATTATTTTTAACGATCTTACATTTTGAGTATAAAGTACCTAGAACTCATTTCACGAATTTTCAGTCCCAAGGTCAGAAAAAATAATTAAGGTTGATCAATGCGTATTCATGCATCCTTACTATCCTTACTAATCCTTACTAATATTATAAATGCGAAAGTCCGTTTGTTTGTTTATTTGTTTGTTACGCCTTCACGTCTTAACTACTTAACCGATCATCATGAAATTTTGCATACACGTTCTTAGGGGCACAGAGAAGGACATAAGGTACCTTTCATCCCGAAAAAAAGGATTTTTCCCGAGTGATAGCAAAAAAAACTTTCCACGCGGACAAAGTCGCAGGTGACCGCTAGTTAGTGATATAAATAATCCTATTTCCTTTGATTAATAATCAAAGCCTATTGCTTAATTATTGTTGATTCTATCCAATTGATTATATCCCATAAATCATCGAATTCTGCAATTCTAAAGCATTGCCTATTCATATGAAATTACAAGTTCATTCCCTCAACATATTATTATACTTTTCTTAAGCGGGTTTCCCAAAATTACCAAACATCTTAAAGTGCCTTTTTTTAATCAGGCTTCATTGTTATCCAACGCCATATTCAACTGCGGCTGGCATCTTAACGAGATGGAAAGAGAATCCCATCGAGATATAAGGCGGTTGGTTCTCATCTCTTGCACTCAGGCACAGAAACCTCTTATACTAAAAGCTTTCGGCATCCAGGACTTGTCTTATTCCACATTTGTGTCGGTTAGTATGAACATACCATTCAATATCTTTAAAAATTAACTATATATATATATATATTTTGAGGTAATTTATTTTTAAATATCAAAATTACTCAAGTGAATATAACATACTCGATTAAAATTGTACCTTGCCGCTATTGAGTTAAAAATAAACCGATGCTATTTAGTTATTTAGTACCTATATTAAATAAGTATTAAGTGTTCAAGAAATAAAACTATTTACCTTCCTTTAAAACAAACTATATAAGTTTCTAATACATACTTTGGGTAGATAAGTATTTCTGCTTTTTTAAAGTATTGAAAATCTAAATCGCTTCATCGTTTCATTCGTACAAACTTTTTACTAATAAAAGTTAAGACCAATGTCCAACAATTGAACTGAAAAAGGGTTGTAAAATATGCTAAGTAACTCTTGTAAAAGTCAGTGAGTTAGCATTTTCGTGTTAAACTCGAGTAACGCTGCTTTTTCTATGAAGAAACATTTAAACTTCGCGCAAAGTTTTTTTCTTCTTTAAACAAATTATTCACACAAAACTGTTTAACTTTTCGTCGTATTTTAAGACTTTTATGCATTCTCCAAAACAAAATAGTTCAGTATTTGAATTTCGTTATATTGAATTTCGGTGAGTGATGTCGGACATTATTCTCTTAGTATTATATTTTAGAACGCGTAAAAACAAACTTGTTTTTGCATTCACCATGCCATTGTTTAAGTAGAACTAATATGCTAGAAAAAAGCAATACATCTCTAATCATTTAAATTAATAAAAAAATCATAACTTTATTTAAGGTTTTGGGTGATTTTTTTTTTTAAAAATATTCGTTTTGTTACAGGTGGCGAGAATGACTTACTCTGTATTTGCTGTTTTCTATCAGAGAGGAGAGTAAATTGAAAAAATCCAATCATTAAAATTGTGCAAACACCACGACACGTATATTTACCAAATAAGAGAGGCAGCAGACGCATAAAAATACAGAATCGTAAAATAACTGTTTATTTATAAAAGTATTAGAACATTGAACAAATACACTTTATTTATGTTTACTTTACACGTACTATTTAATTAGTGACTCGATAGATTTTACATTCATACCTATAGAATTTAATTTATAAAAACAGAAATATTAAATCTTGGGTTTCAATATCGTTTTTATTAACAAAGTTTGAGAGCACCTGGCGACACGGTGCTATAATCCACTTCTTGGTGAACCCGCCGAAACTCTTCATTTCTGTTTTAATTTCCATGGATCACAGTTAATAAACCATTTGGGTGTTATAATAAACCTTTTTGGTATTATTACCCGCAAATCGTTACAACTGCCAAATTACCACCCAATTTATTATCTTTTTTGAAGTGACCTTTGAGACTGCGGTTGACTAATGGTAACAAGTTACTTACAGAGAGTAGGAAGCTTAATTTAAAACCGTTGTAAGTATAAGTTTTAATTATTTTTAAATAGGACAAGATTTCAATGAAATTATTTGTCAAATGAGTTAATAAAACCTTAATCAAAACAAATAGTTTTATCACATTTAACTGTCAAAAAGACAAAGGAATTTGACAGTTGAGTGTCGATGAAATGCTATATCACGCGATATAAATCGGTCATGCTAGGCAGGCTGTATGTTATATTTTATCGAACTTATTTCAAACGATGTTAAATAAACTACTTTGCGTATTTCTAACTGCAACATAGTTCAAACCTAAAAGAATTGAAATAAAAATTAAAATTTTTGAAACTATAATTTGTTTCGTTTTTTCTGATAAATCATAACAAACAAAGCCGGCCATTCTTTGAAACACGACAAAAATAAAATTTCAAAATGGTGCTCTATAAAAGCAATCTCTCCACTCTTCAGGTTCATTAAATAAATTGTCACAGAGCACCACAGCAACGATATTTTAACAGAATTACTCTCTTTAATGGGTCCTAGCAATGAAAAACATTTTTATGTTTCAAAGGTAATGCGAGAGGAACTTATTCTTTAGTTTCTATAGAAAATAATTATTGAGTTTTTTAAATCAGTTTCTTTTTGTATCAAACGTGCCTACGCCGCCGATCAGATACTATTATGAACACAAACATACAAATAAGATCATGCAATTTTCCCTTAGGGGCAGGCAGAGAACATTTCTTTATTTTTGCAATGATCCGTACATATTTGTTTCGCTTCAACTACTCTCACCTCAGGCTTTATAACGAAAAATTTATCGCAAAAAAAATATTGAATCAACTAAATAACAGTGGCAAAGGATCCGTACAAGCCGATTCCCATAGGCTTACCTTTTAGGATTCCACGCTACCCATCCACTGTGCAGATCATAACATTTTTGTAGAACGACTTACCTTTGCCCACGGCACTGTATTATGAAAAAAAAAATCGGGTTGCACTCCGGGAGTGCCGGCAGAAGTGAAAACTTTTTGGACGAATTGCCGTCTTACGAATTTACTCTGCATTTGAATTTACGAATACAGAGCAGTATTGTACGAAAGTCTTATCCATAGCTTGACAGAAAATCTAGAGTTTTGACATTGAATTAAAAAAATAGCGCGTTGCTATGGTGACACAAGTGTACGTCTTGAAATGACGCGCCGCCATTTTCGCCGCGCCCCGTAGTAAGAGAGGGGGATACTTCCGCCGCCGGCTGTCTACTCTCCATCCGTCACATCCGTCTTACGAATTTTCGATCAGGGTCACGTGATCCTGACTGACTGACGCGAGTTTAACATTTTTTCCCCATTACAAAAAGCGTACAACGCCGCTAAAGAAGTTTTACCTTCTACCTCTAAAAGAAATAAATAATATTCAAATCATTAGTTACGCATATCAATATTAATACTACGTCTAATGAAGTCGGATGGGGCTTTAAGAATTAAAAAAAAGTTATCCTCCAGCCCCACCCGACTTCAATACTGCCGTCCACTAACAAAAAAGGCGTTAACCCTTATAGGGTGGATTTTGAGGTTTCAACGGCATCGTATGTAGAAAAAAAATCTCTATCGATCTGTCTAAGTACCATATTTGTAATGTTTATACTTTTTGAAATATTTTTAACGTAAAGGTCGTTAAACACTAAAAAAGTAGTAGTTTACGCAATTAAAAATACGTTAACCATCCATATTTAACTAAAAGGTCACTTCTAACCTTTAACGCCATAATTTTTCAATATTTCTCTAATTTTTGCTTAGCAAAAAAGACGTTTTTTTGACACTACTACACTAGAAAGTCCTAAAGATACTTTAATTACTTTCAAGCCAAGATTTATATTAGTAGTTTGCATCAATATCCTAGGCTAAAAAGGCGTCTAATAAAAACACTACACTAGAAAGTCGTTAAAATCCCCTTACGTCCTTTTAGCGTAGTACTAATACATTTGTAATCAAGAAATACTTTTCACAAATCTCTAACCGCCTCTAGTTACTCATATTATGGTACAAATCCTCCGCTAAAAAGACGCTAAGGCACAGTACTTGGCTAAAAAGACGCAATTTGCTCTCGACTCTTAAAGCTCCGACCAAACCGACGCGAGCGAATCGCGCGCGTCGCTCATTTTGACAGATTTTGATCACGTAACTCAAAGCAATAGCCATCCATAGCCATAGCCATTGCCATAGCAATTTCTTTGACAATGGCTATGGCTATGGCTATCGCTTTGAGTTACGTGATCGCACTCGCGAATTTCGCGCGGAATTCGCCTCAGTCTGTACAGATGCCGGCATATATATTGGCAAGAGAATGAAAGAGACAAAAGATGCGCAGTAGCCATAAACTTAGTGTTTATGGCTACTGCGCATCTTTTGTCCCTTTCTTTCTCTTGCCAATATATATGCCGGGCAGTATACGAAGCTTAAATCTCACCCCCACGCTACGCAGTTGTGTCCCTAGTTGACACTAGCTAACGTCACGTGAGGACATGTATCGCTCGCGGAGTGGAGGGATTTCCCGCCACATTTAGAATGGCTGAAAAAATTCCGAGGTAATTAAGTAAATACTATTTTAAAGTAGTAATTGTAGTAAATAAATAATTTATGCGTATCATAAGCGCAAACTCGGGGCATTTATTTTAAAATTACCAAGTTATGCGCAGCTAAAAGGAAAAAAGTGTTTTTTTAAGACTTAAAACAAATTGTATTTAAACATGATTATGATCATAAGTTTGTAAATTTATCAAGCTTTAATTGAACGTTTATTTTTATTTTGTACGACCAATGGTTTTCAAGTGGCATATTTTTCAAATATTTCCCGCGTTTTTCGCTCATATTTCAAAATTTGATTTTGTGGCTTTGCGCCCGTGTTGTATTAATGTATTAATATTGGTATGCGTTCAATATGATTACCTAATGGAACGCATAACTTTATTAGTCCTAAACATAAAACGCATACTGTTAAATGGCATAATCATCATTTAGCATAATATTTTATAGCACAATTTCAAAACGCATAATATCATAAGGCTGAATTTTGTTAAGCATAAATATTGAATGGCATATCTTCAAAAAGCATAAATATCAAAACGCATATTTTTTAATTGGCATATTGTCTAAAAAGCATAATCATCAAAAGACATAATCGTAACTATTATGCTTTGAAATATTATGCTTTTTAAAAGATATGCAATTCGATGGTTATGCGTATTGAAATTTATGCTAAATAAATACTATGCTTTGTGATTATTATGCCAAGTGACTTTAGGACAATCGAAATTATGCGATGCGAAGGGCACCCGTTCAATATGTGTTATTTTATTACCATAGAAATAGAATGCCACAGCGAAAATGTTTCTATGTCTATGGTTATTACATACTTATTAGTACCAGATTTGTTGTAAAGTTGGCAACCGAATTATTTTCAGAGCCCAATACTATAAAGAATAGAGCAAACTTAGCAACACAATAATATTATGTCAGATTTAAAGGTATTTTATGTATAAACTGAAAGCTGTGAGAAAATATACTAAAACTTGAAATTTTCTTCATATTTTTGTCGGAAGAGCTTATTGCGAAGTAATAAATTTTCAATGGAGGAAATATTATGAAATATCTAAGAGAGATTTAAAGGCTAAGATATTACTTTTAAAAGTCCGAAACACTATAGACGCAATAACAAATTTTCTTCCAAAAAAAAGAGTTATCTCTTTTTATCTGAATTTAGTAGACTTCGAGTTTCTAAGGACACGTTAAATTGTCGACATACTATGTGAATGAGAAAGCCTTTGAAGCTCTAACAAGCCCTTGAAAATACTCATAACTTTACGTAGACAACAGAAATTTAATATCGTGAGTAAAGATGTAATTTTACGCTGAAGTTTCGCAATAGATAGCCAACTTCGACTCATTGGAACTGCTGTTTTAGATAGAGGAGCTATTGAGTGCCACTTTATGCCACTTAAATCAATATGCTTTTAGTGAACAATACCATCTAGTTTGGCAACCTCCTGAATTTACACTAAACTTCTACTGTGTTATTCAGAGATGTTTCACAAAACTGGGGTGCAAGACTGTTCTAACAAAACCTGGTTTAATGCTTGTTAACCAATCACAATGCACCTTTTAATCCTTAAACGGTGGGACTAAACGTTAAACTGTCACTCTGAATACGGTTTGCGCTAAAATGGCGTTAGTCCGCAGTTAAATGCCATGTTAACTTTGGCCCTAGTTTAACGAACGCACTCTGAATAAGACAGCTACTGTTCATAGGAACCATGGCACAAACTTATGAGATAGACATATTATGAATGAAATGAAAGTAACAGATGAAATTGAGTTTAGGTGAACCAATGTCAAAACCTAATTAATATTGAAAATAGAAGGTATGTAGGTAAATATTCTACAGGAAAAAAATCACATCTGTTTAGGTGCTTTTACAGCAACTTTTTTATTCGGAATCCGGAACTCACATTTAAGACCATTTGCACCAACGAACGGATTATGGGTTGCAATAACAATTAGATTCGCCAGCCATCAGCAAATCGACTAGAGTCCCATGTTCATTGCGTGGTCAACATCTCCCATTGAATTTTATATCTAGAGGGCCTACTCGGAATACCAAACTACGATAATTGGACGTTAATTTCGCATCGTGATATTAGTAGCTGAAGCTTATGATCTAAAATAAACTAAATCGAACTTGATTCTTTTTTCGTAGTAGGTTCTCAGCATCCATAGAATTTTACGTAAACGCTAAGGGGAATGTCCTCCGTTATTTTAATTCTAAGACTCGAATGAATAGTCTAGAGATAATATCACTATTATCGTTAATCTTAAGTTGCAGTACTTGTGGTTTTTTTTACGAAAGCTGCAAATATGAATGAGACTTTAATTCGTATAATTTCTTTGTAAGAGCATGAAATGAAATGAAATGAAATGAAAATGAAATGAAAAAAATCTTTATTCAAATAAGCTCACATAATGAGCGTTTTTAAATCGTCAAATAATTTTTTTGCCCTACCACCCATTATGACGTCTTTTAGCTGACAAGAAAAACGGGCGCAAAAAACTTACCAGCTTTATCAAATGGAACGATATTTACAAATATGTATATCGTTTCCAGACTTTAACAAAGATTAACAAATAAATAAAATTTAATTAGATCATTACTTAATGAATTACAAATTTTCTTAATCAATTTACAGGCTTCAAGCTAAATTCAAAGTTTGAAGTTATTATTCAGTCTAGGCTGTTACAAGAGAGAAAAAAAAAAAAAAACTTTACAATTCTATATGCGTTAAGATAGGTAGTCAGAAGCAGACCCATTCCCACTGGCAGCACCCGTTCACGAGCATGACGCATGAACCAGCCATCGCTTCGCTCAACCATATTTGAGGGAACGTAACGACCCGCCTCACGCGACACCACCGCAGAAATGATTAAAGAGAGCATGACATACTAAGGCTACCCATGTTAAGGCATCGAATTGAAAACTAATATCCAAAAGCTTTTCATAGGCAATATTTATGTATTTTATATTTTACTTTCCATAGTCAGCACTTATGAATTTTATAATACACAAATACTGACCATAGAAAGCAAAAATATTGCAATTAAATAAATCAAAACAAGGTAAGTTATTATGATATATACGTTTCGAGTAAGAAGTGCCATACATACAGACAATATAAAACAGATTTTTTATATACGACGCCCTTAATACAAGCAGACAGAAGCAGACCCATTCCCACTGGCAGCACCCATTCACGAGCATGACGCATGAACCAGCCATCGTTTCGCTCAACCATATAGGGAACGTAACGACCCGCCTCACACGACACCACCGCAGAAATGTTTAAAGTGAGCATGACATACTAAAGCTACCCATATTAAGTCGTCGAGTCAAGAAGCCAGTGGTACGTTATTAAGTAGGTAGGACACTTTTCACAATTCATAGTTAAAAGAGAAAATCAACGTTTTTAATTACTTGGAGTTTTAAAGAACTATTTATCTAGACCTATGAAAGAACCACGGACTTTTCTAATCTATACTGAGGCATTAGAGTAATAATTAACAAATACAAAAGCTATGCCCATGCGTTATTATCCTTCAAATAATCGTCAACAGTGTAATAGCCTTTACTCATAAGATTGATGATATCACTTACAATGTTATTTATACTCTTTTATTACACGTTCTTGTCTTATTCTCATTAACTACTAAATTTTACGTCTTTTTGAAGATCCTCATTAATTACTGCATTGTAAACACTCAAATAGAAATAATAATGAAAGGAATTAAAAATGGATCAAATAATGCTCACTGACTTTATTATATTGAAAAAGTCTTTGAGGAAAAAATAACAATAAATGACAACAATTATTTACTACTCATGTAAATTTTCCAAACAAAAACATGGTACAAGATCACTCAAGCATTACCCATATCCAAATACGAAAAGCTATTAACTAAATAATAAATCTCAAACAAGAGTATTATCTAAATTACACGAAAATTTAAACAAATTCACTTAGATGGTTTCGTTGTATGAAATTAATTTGTGCGTACAGATAATACGTTCGGCTTCCTAATTGATTACTACCCATAAATCTAATTAGCAGAGACGCAACGAATATCAAGATTCGTATCATAAATTATTTTCTACGTTAGCGAGGGCAGAGGTGCCATTTTGAAAATAATAACAATGTTTTAGCAGTGAACGCATATAAACGTTACGGTCCACATAATTCTAGTGAGAAAACCAGTTTTGTAGTTAATCCAACGCTGAAAGTGTTTTGGGAGGAACTTGACAGACTGATCGTACTCAATCACGTTTGTTAAGCAACGCTTGGTTCGGCCATGTGTCGGATGGGTGACCGTTAAGTGGCATTACAACTGATCGCTTCCGTGCTTCGGAGGGCACGTTAAACCGTCTGTCCCGGCTGCGTCTGATAACAGTCGTATAAACAAGTTAGAGGCCTTACAGGCGGCTTGATAAACTCTAACACCAGAGGTGGCCACTATTCCTCATAAGATAAGAGGGAGATATCCAGAGCTGGGATGCCACTGAAATAATGAAAACTGGATTGCTCAGTGAATACTTTCTATAGAAAGCCGGGTGATTCCAGCGCTGGGTTACATTAGTGAGAGTGAGAGTCGTGTGTGCGATGCGGATCGGTGCAGACGCGTATTAAAATATTGTTTTGCATATTGCGTAACGCAGTCGAGTGCCGCTGTTCGCTAGAACCATGAGTGACAGACTTGTGACAAACGAACTCCTGGTGTTCCTACAACAAAAACTGGACGTCATGGATGAGGTGAGCGCGATGCAAATATGCAAGTCCAACTTCAGCGAGGACGACGTGGCCGCGGCAAAGAAACTGCTGTACGAGTCTCTCGGCAAGAGCGACCAGATGGTGTCCCGGAGACGTGACGGGACACAGAAGAGCCTGCAGGAGATCATCACCCTGTTTAAAGAAACTGACCCCGATGACGTGCCCACGTTCGTGGCGAGAGACCTCAACAAACCGCCTCCCGTCACCTTTGATCACGTCGATGTGACCTGCCTCCTGAAGGACATCGTGACCCTTAAGGCGAGTTTGGCTGAAATGATGATAAAGTTCCAAGCATCCGAAAACACGGAAAGTGAATTGCGTAAAGAAGTTGATGATTTACGTGAATCACTCGCATTAAGTAGGTCAGTTAGTGCAGGCACAAATGTCAACATGCGACGTGGGGCCTGCCTCAATACATCGTCGTCGAGTTGCAAGTCAGCAGTTCGACTCCGTCTCCGCCACGGCTTGACCGAGCCCGAGCGCCGCCGCCGCCATCGTCTGCCGCGAGCGCCGACCCCGCGAGCTGCGAGTCTCCCGCCCGCGCCCCGCCGCTGCCGCCCTCTACCCCGGCGCCGCGCATGTCAAAATTTCAAGTCTCTAGGTTTAGTGGTTTGGGATGGGCAATAGTCTGTCAATCACTCCTTCACTTTTATATAAGAGATATAGGTATGTTAAGTTTTAAGTTAGATATCTATGGGCCATCGTTGCCTGAGAATAAATAAATAAAAAAGAAATACAATATTCCAGTGCCATTACAGCAATGGTTTCGACCACTGGATTGGATTGCTTACTGGAATAATGTGCACCGGATATTAAATTAGCGATTGTCAGATCAAGACGACGCGACGAGCGGTTGATGCACAAGCTAACCATCGGTAGCTTGTTAGCTACCTAAGGCTATAACAATGTTTAATTATCTATCTATTGTTAGATCCGTGTGAATACTAAGTGAAAACCTATGTATTGAAAATCAGTGAATACGTAACGAAATTGACGAGTAGTAATAATTGTATTGATAGTTTATGGTGGTGCAGCCCAAATTGACTTATTGTATAAATGTCTTATTTATAGCACCTCTATCATTTATTTATTTATTTTGAGGCCTGCGATTTAATTAAATCTAACCTAAACGTATTCTGTGCTTAAACCTCAAACATTGAAGTTTCTCCATTTTAGCTGAAACATTGAAGATTTAGCTGATCAATCTTTAGAGCAAAATCTTATATTTTAGTTCTCTCGATCGAGGATTCCCACATTTCAGATTTTTTGACTTTTGTTTAGCTGAGTCATGAATGAAACACCATCAGAAAATATCTTGAAGAATGATAAATTAGTATATTTTACAAACAAATAGCACCTGTCATTATGGGATAAGTTGTAAATAAAAGACTCGAGATTATCTTACCGATGGGTATTTGGATGTTTGTTAGGTACTAAATCCCGCAAAAATGGCTAAATAAACTGTAAACGATAACGAGGGTGTAAAGTCGCGGTCAGAAACTAGTGTGTTTTATAAAGTGAAACAAGTCAAAAGAAATAATTAAACATTGGCAATGGCGAATGGCAAATTGGCAAAGAATAATAAATACTTACAGAATCCAATTGTACTCATTGCAAACGCGATCACATTCGTTAGGGCTATGAGTTTATGGTGTCGTATCTGACGTCACATTAGCGCAGTTTATGCGGGATTTAATGGGGATCACCCACCGCTCGTTAAGCGCGCCTGCGTGCGTAGGGAAATAAATTTTGCCGTGACGTAATTCGAGAGCTCACTTATTTCCAATTAGGGCGTTTGTTATTCTTTAACTGTTTTTAAATACATAACCTTTAGATGCTCTTGTAAATTAAGAATTATCTTTAATGACTTCATCTTTAAGGATGCAAATGGAAAATAATGTTTTTTTATTCTCTATCGTTACTGGTTTTATTCTGCCATTAATTAATAAGAAACAAAACTACTCACGCTTAAGCCTAAATCTTTTCTTCAATTCCTGCAAATTTCTGCCGCTGTGAATTTTTAGGTCACATGTGACCTTCTGATCCTATCTTAAAATTCGTAGCTTATTAAGTACACCCAGATAACCGGTTACGTTTTTGGTTTAAGTAGCTGTACCCACAGCTAAAGGTAACCCTTTTGAAACACTGTAATAGGATTCCAAGTGTACCCTTTGGGTATGGAACCATAAAAAGGTTTCGACAATCACAGAACAATAACTATCTTTTCTTTGTTAGGACAGGCCGAATTCACGTGATTTTAAATATAATTCAACAGACCTGTAAATAAACTAAGGGCTCCCGCACACGGGTCACATGCCACAGTCACAAACGCCGCCTTTCATATAAGCGTGTGTGACTACCGGCGTCAGAACCGTGCGCGCCGAGTTCTTATAAAATGTATGAAAACTACAGAAAATAGGTCAGTGGCGGCGTTTTGTGGTTGTGGACAGCGGGCCATGCACCCTTAGTGTCAAATGTTTCTCAACATAAGCACCGCAACACGCATTGTAGTCATACAAGTGTGTTTTAAGTGCGTGTGCGTCCATTGATCCGCTTCCAAAAATGGGAATGCAATGCAAACTGAGGAACCAATGGCGCTACAAGCGTTTGTACTAAATCGTTTGATTGGTTGTTTCAAATGTCAAATGACATTTCTGACATATTTTAACCAATCAAAAGTATTGATAGCGGCAGGACTGCCGCCGCTGGCGTCATCTGCGATCAAGGAATTTATATCTGCGATAACTTAGGTAAAACCGTATCGGCCATAAAATTAACGTCAACCAAACTACATGAATCACTGACCTTCATTAAACAAGTACGCTGGACAGGCGAGCGTCACCAATCGTTTGATCCGATTTGAAAATCGCCATATTGGCGCTGAGAGCAGTAGATTTTACTATGGCAGTAGTGAGTGAACTTGATTCACTACTGCCATAGTAGATTTATTATATGTATAACTAATAAATATATATATCGCCAATATGGCGATTTTCAAAGCGGCACAAAAAATTGCTGTCATTTCATGACAATAGCCTGTCCAGCGTACTTGTTTAATGGAGGTCAGTGACATGAATATGTACAATGAATTGTTGTACCGCTGTCAAAGTTGAAACGTTAGGGATGTGATACGCTATTTTAATATATAAATAAACGTTTATTTACGTTCACAAATTTGGTTTACAAAAATAGGTGTTGTCTTCTTCTATAAGGTGCAATAAAAGCACCTGTGTCAGAGGAAGCCACTCTTCCGTAGCTTAGTTATCGTAACTAGATATCACTAGAACATATTAGTGCGGGAAATATATTTTATTTTCATCGGTATGTGCTATTGTAGTGCAATCGACGGTCGGACTTAGCCATTGTACCAGATCACAAGGTGTTATTTTGACACTTTTTTTAAGTGTTTGTTTTGATCGAACTAATGGAATAATTATTAACACCAGTGGTATCCACTAATCCTCATACGATAAGAAAGAAAGATTACTGATCTTTGTGCTAACGGATATTATTTAAAAATGTAGAGGTTAACGTCTACAATTCATTTTGCCAAGTCTGAGAAGAGATGAAAATAATTCGTTATAAAAACTGTAAAAGCGGCTATAAATTTGACCTCGAAAGGTATTATTTGATCAAATAACGAGGACAGAATAAGCGAAAATCAAATAAATTTCGCATCGAAAACAGAAAAAGTAGGTAATCTATATGACAAATACGAAGGACCATTTCCAGGGATCGTGAGATATGGCTGTCATTAATTTAAAACAAAGTATAGGGTCCCAAGGCGGCCAAAATGGATAGCGCTTTGATGAACGTCTTTTTGATAGATGGAAGATATTTCTAAATTGTTTTCGTCTCTATTGATATAGCAGATATGTGGCGCATTGTTGGGGCATACAGCGTGGGTGGAGATGGGTATTTGTTGTTGGACACTTACACAATACGTTGGATTGCTTGGACCGATGAAAATATTTCTCCTTTCGACATTCGTTCTAAGTGGCTGTTGATAGCTTCTACTCAAAATTAAAGAATGAAACATTGCAATTAATAACATACGATACAAAATCCAGGATATTGTAATAACTTATTTTCTTTAATTTATATGTAGGTACAGATTAATGAACGTTAAATTATAAAAGTAAAGTTATTTCAAGGAAGTCCTGTATTTAATATTAATACCTACCTACCTACACTATTAAAAGATAGAAATTCAAGAAATAAATTCCATTCTTCTATTTGGACATTATTTGTAAAACAATAAACTTCGATGTATTTTATCGTTAAAATTCCTCTAAATCTTACCTTAAAAGGTATAATCTATTCTTAACTGTTCAAAGTTACTAAAAACTTTCTACTTTAATTCTTCAGCAAGAGTCCTTTGTTCTCAGATCTAAAATATTTAAAACACCGCTTAATAAATGATTATGTAAAATGGTTTTATTTTATGAAAATTAATTCATGCGCAATTTATTCAAACTTCTATAAATAAAAAAAAATAATAAAATATTTAATTTACTAAAAATATTACGTTAGGTTCATGGATTTCATTCATTTATGTATACCTCCAAACCTACTGCTTTATTTTTATTGAACTATCTTCCACTTGCGACTTTGACTGCGTGGAATTTTCAAAAATCCTTCTGCCCTATTTTAATTATTAATAACATAACATAATAACTATCTATAAACAACCCGATCCATCCAGTGGTTTGAACTAGGCGACGATGAATCAATTAGTCAGTCAATACCTATAATATTTTATAGATAGGATAGCCGGCCTAAAACCTATGGGAATTACAATCAAACTAATGATTGGAACGGACGAATGAGATCAGATAAGACACCAAACCTAATAATTAACCCTCTTAATAGTTGTCCAGAAAGTTTCAAACATACATTACGTCATTGCGGCCGTTTCGCATTACCGTACAAAGAGACAGACGAACGAAACCAATTCGTGAGGTAATCATGAATCATGTCTACGATCTTTGTATTAACTTTAGTTCCTTTGAAAAAAGAAACATTCTCACATGATTGAAGATTTCTCGGATAAAATAAAAACGCACAAATCACTTTTTGTTCCGTAAAATTGGTTTCTAAATTCAAATCTTCGTTACACGAGACAGCAGTGCTGACGGCAGCGCCATTTTGATACAGTTGAGATTAGAAAAGTCATAGTTGGTAACTTTTCCTTCTTGTGCTTCACCTATCATATCAAGCTCCTGCAAGAGCAAAACTGAAGGTGTGCAGATCCAAAATCTAGCCGTGAGTAAGCTTTGGCTGCTTTTGCTCTTTTCATGGCATGTTTTCATTAACGTTTTATTTTCCTATTGAATGCTACCATCACCCATGGTCCAAGAAAACAAGGTCTGGCATTCCGAGTATAACGGTAGGCGTACACCAAAACCGATTTTATCGGCCGATGGCGGACAGACCTACTCGGACGAGTAACTCGACCGTGCACCTGCTGTGCCGACATTGGGCGTTGCCGTGCCGATCTTCTGTAGTCACTCTCAGCTATACAACCTCACATTTAAACAAAACCTCCGTTCGTTTATCATGTATGAATATATACTAAGCGTGCACTTGTATTAAGTTAGAAATAAAGTACTCTCAAGTTATAACGGTTGACTGGGCGTCTTCCGATACCGTGCCGGATGAAATTCGGACTCGATGGATGATTGGCCGTCATCGGGCGATTTCGGACGATGCAGTGGCGTAGCGTGTGTTTGTGCCGCCCGGGGCGGACCCAAATTTTGCCGCCCCCTTATTTTAATTATAAGTCAAGAAAATCAGTAATATTTTTTTTAAATAAGTAATAATTATCTACCTTATTTTTTTTACTAAAAATTAACTCTTCAGGTTTTTTTTCGGTGCATAATCTTTTATGTAGACGCGTGCTCTGGGCCATACGGTGATGATAGTTTGGCAAAAATCATTACCACCAACGATAGTGTAGCTTAGTCGCGGCGTGCGAAGCGCGCCACGCGCTCCAGGCCATACGGTGATGATTATTTGGTTAAAATCATTACAATCAATCGTAGCGTAGCCAGTCGCGGCGTGCGAAGCGCGCCGCGCGCTCCGGGCCATACGATATGATTATTAGGTCAAAATCGTCAATGATAGTGTAGAACTTAAATATTTTTTAATATTTTTTGTGAAATTTTGCCGCCCCCTAAAAAGTGCCGCCCGGGGCGGGCCGCCCCCCCGCCCCCCCATCGCTACGCCACTTGGACGATGGCGCTTGTAGTAGTGTACGCGCTCCCTTTATGTTACATAGGTTTGATTCGATCGGATGAGTCTGACCGATGACGCCCGGGCATAGTTCGGCCGATAACGGATTTAGTGTATTTGAACCGTAACACAGGTATACGTCATTTTCCAGTTGCGCGATTTCATAGTGACAACCAAAGAATGAAGCATATTTTTCTGTCACACTCATTACATCTTTATTATTGTGCATTTTTATTGTGATTTGTTTCTCTTAGCAAACGAAAAAGTTCAATTTAAGATGAGTGAACGTTGTTTTCAATACCGATAGTGGAGATGACGTAAGTTTGTGTATATCACGTCACATCCGCTGTCTCAGAGTGAACCATGTATCATGCCATTACCTACCTACATGTCGTTTAATAGTTATTTATGCAACAGTACTAATTATAGTACTGTTGCATAAATAACTATTTATATATATATATATATATATATATATATATATATATATATATATATATATATATTATATATAGGGGTATTAAAACACGAATGTGACCAATAATATCACATGAGTGTTTTAATACCTAATTATGTACAGTTGCATACAAGACTTTATCTACATCCATTTTTTTTTTTTAATTTGAAAAAAAATAATATTTTTATACATTTGGATTAAAAACACCCATGATATTTATCTACACCCATGATAATTGAATCCTCTATAAAGGGTTTTGACTTTGACTTTGACTTTTCTCCTCCTCCTCGTCATTATTATATCATCCGAAAGAGTGTTATAATGTTGTACTGAATTTCATAATCTAGGTAACACATGGCGCGTGGGCGCGCGGCGCAGCACGACCTCCTCTCGCTCGAATATTGTAATGTTGGCAGTTAGCTAACCGTTTCAGTTACAGAGGATTTAAAGTTTGTAATACAGGTAAAAAAGATCACTACGATCTATTACAGACAGACGCGGTCTTAAAAGTACTTTCTCAAACCATCGCGTGATATTTCATTTATAAAGAATGAAGATGCCAATAAACTAGTGGACGCATATCTGGGTGGAAGCCAGCGTGGCTGCAGGTCGTGCAGCAAATTCACTGGCCATAACTACCAGCTTGGCGGCCAGCCAATGGCCAATGGGAACTACAATAAAATTATTGATTGGAACGGACACGATGCTGAGATAGGGATTTAAGTTACATGCAGTAGGATATGGTAATACGAGTTTTGATAGTGAAGGTTCATAGAATAAAGTGGAATTCTGAATCACCTCCAACGTTATTTACCCGTGTTTACGATGGACAATTAAAACGAAGTTTAAATCAGAAAAATATAATCAAAACGAACACAGGCTTAATAGTAGGGTATAACACAGACTTAATAGTAGTATGAAATTGCCGTTTTTTTTTTCTCACACACAGAGGCTCTCATATCTTCTATGATGATAAAGATGCCTCGATTACTCGTTATTAATTCGAATTATGATCATAACGGCCCACTATAAGCAATAAAAATATTTCTGATTTTCCTAACGTTAAAAAAAGTTATCTAATATTGACTCCTTTTTTCGTTAGCAGAAATGAATACTTATATCGTTGTAGCTTAGCCGATACTTATTTTTTCACTTAACACATGTGGCATTAGTTAGCTGAGTGTTCAAACATGTGCGCATAAAAAAATTAAAACATTGGCATTTATGGTTGTTAAATAAATTAAGATAATGTTAGTATTGAACATGCAAATTCTTTAAAATTCTCCATACGAAACGGCAATTTCATACTTAAACCCATAGACTTAGAAAAATTTTCGCTGCCCCGAACGGAACGATTATGGGCAAGTCACGAAAGGACGCAGAATGTTCCGATACTAATGTTCCGACAGGGGCCCTAGTACTATTATTAATTGTGCCTATGTTAGAAAAGGAGCTCGGTGGCGCAGTGGTATAGCGCCTGGCCCAGTGATTGCGGAGGTTAAGCAACTTTCGCAAGGGTCGGTCATGGGATGGGTGACCAAAAATTTATTATCTCGAGCTCCTCTGTGCTTCGGAAGGCACGTCAAGCCGTTGGTCCCGGATGCATTTGCAGTCGTTAACACCCACCAATCCGCATTGGGTCCGCGTGGTGGGTTATGGTCCATCCTCCTTCTCCACCCATAAGGAAAGCCTGTGCTTCAGCAGTGGGGACAAAAAAAAATGGCTCATGGTCATGTTAGAAAAGCGTCGAGTGCTCTTTACTACTTACTCTCGTTTCATGGTTGTCGAATGAAAATGAGTAGGTACCTAGTTTCTTAACTATTAGGCAGCAGGCCTATTTTGTAACTCAACTGACAGCTTAAAATGATCATCACTGATCTAAGTTGTAAGTACATTGCTGCAGTAAAAATCAATGTTATGACTCTCTACAAAAACCCAGCAATGTACTTACAACTTAGATCAGTGATGATCATTTTAAACTGTCAGTTGAGTTACAAAATAGGCATGCAGAACGCCTTTCAAAAATAGATAGTTTGAGATTAATCATTTATTATTTTATTTTCAAAAATTTTGTCATAAGCCAGCCTATCTATTTGATTTGTAGTAATTTGTAGCTTTTAGCTATTTTCCAGTCGAGACTTCACGGTTGAAAATATATTAAGATTTACTTAATAAAATTTATTTACTTCCAAAAATCAAAGCATATAATATTCAGAAGAAAAGTATTATTTAGAATCTTATTGAGACGAAGCAACAAACTGGAGGGAAAATTTGGTCAGGAATAAAATAAAAATAAACAATGTCGCCGTAAAAGCTTCCTAAATTGGGTCCTAGTTGGAAATACTCTACTCTTCCTGCCATGAAAAATAAAAAGGCGCCAACAAAAATTCACTTTGAAGTGAAAGTCAGCAAAGCAAGTTGATTACCTACTTTTACGGCATATCGAAGTACCCTCGTCACTTCTTTGCCGCTTTTGTTGTGTATTTACAAATGCAAATGATGGTACTGTTGTTGGGCCAAACAATTACATGTGCGATAGAATGGAAATGAAATTATCAAAATTGTTGCCGTATAATAAATTACATTTCGAAGAACACAAGGCTCAACTCAAACTCACCTCAACCGTAGCCCACCTTGAAATACATCGCTTACAATTTTGAGTCTTATGACACATTAATAAGCTCTTGTGTAATGTTCAAGTGAGTTTGAGGTAAGTTCGGGTTGAGTTTGAGTTGAGTTCGGGTTGTGTTCGGGTTGAGTTTGAGTTGAGTTCGGGTTGAGGGCGAGGCGTGAGCAGTTGCATCGACAAAATATAACGAAGCTTATTAATGTGTTATAAAACTCAAAACTGTAAGCGCTGTATTTCACGGAGTGGGCTCCTGGTTGAGTTGAGTTCGAGTTGAGTTTGAGTTGAGTTCGGGTTGAGGGCGAGTCGTGCGTTATCGTTTGAACGCAGCCGAAGGGTTTTTGAGATTTATGACTCATGTTAGGTATAAGTAGTGTAAAATTAAGTGTCAGCAGCAGATTTATAGTTTAATTCATCAATGCCCGCGCAACCGGACAACAATAGAAAATCTATTATGTCTCAATTAGCAACTAAGTAGTGCAAAATTTTAAAGTATAATGTTGGCTTTATTTAAGATTAAAATCGATATCAATTAATAGAAAAGGTTGCTAATACAATACATCGATTCTTATTTTAGTTTTTCAATACTTATTTATACTTTAAAAATGTGTTTAGGAATTTCGCTATGCAGTACCTTAAGAGCGTGCAGTCTGCACACTAGCGCCGCCATTGGAAATAAAATCATTGTGCATAAATAAAAAAGAAATTATGAATTATCTCTCTGGAGTGCACTCCGAACAAGCTTTGCGGTACTTTTTATCACTTAAGCAATATTTTCTAGCCTGTTGTTTAGTTATATGGACTTTTATTGAGAAAAGTGGCCACTTTTAACAATAAAAGTCAATTAAACTAAACGACAGGCTAGAAAATATTGCTTAAATGATAAAAAGTACCGCAAAGCTTGTTCGGAGTGCACTCCAGAGAGATAATTTACAAATTTGTCTTTATTTAAGCACTACGATTTTTTTTCTAATGGCGGCGCTAGTGTGCAGACTGCGCAGCCTTAATCAGTCTAGCTAGACTCTAGTATGACCAAAAAGTATGGGGCCTTATTTTCCTGCAGGTGAGTAGCGTACCTAGGTATGTACTCCCCAAAAAATATTTAACCTTCGACATTTTTCTATCGCTCCATTTCTTTCTATCAAACACGTCGTATTATTTAATTGACAATAGACAGTGATCCGCTGCAAATTTCACTCGAGAATGTATGGCAAAGAGAAAATTATTTTATATATTTTAGTTTTTAGCACATGAGTAATTAGTCCGTTTTAAAAACGTGTTTTTATTAAAAAAAGTTTTTTTTCAGTAAATTTATATATGAATTCGGGTCTGACCGTTTGGGTTTATTGGTCGAACGAAGAGTAGGAAGTATCCGCATATATTAGCCGCAGCTCTCAACTTTATGATACCACCTCATTTGCATTTTATTTGGCCTTGTATTGCTTCCTTAAATATTCTATAGCATACAAGTATCGCTATAGCAGATTTTCTCTCAACTTATTCGCTTCCTAAAACGGGCGATATACCACATCTCGTCCGGGGATCATAATTTTAGTAATTACTCTCTGCATACAGAATTTAACGGTGAACAGGTATATGGAAAATGAAGTTATCTTGAAATAATAATAACACTGATTATTAACTTGTTAATTACTGTTACCAAAATATAATGCATTCGGTTTATTATATTTGAAACCCAGTGAACAAATGTATAACAAAATAAATATGTTACTTTTAACTTATTTAATTAGTGTCCTTTTATTTAGTGTCCTCATAATGGCTCCCTCATCTTTATTAAATTTATTGCTCGCTAAGTAGGTATATAATGTATCGAAAATTCATACGTACCGATTGAAGCTAAGGTTCTATAATTTATTTACAAAGAATAACCTCTGTAAAACGTAGTTCTTTATAGTAGTAGTAGGCAATATAGTAGTAGTAGGCAATATGCCAAAAGTGGCCACTTTTTGCTCTTTTTAAACTATAGAACCTTATCTTCAATCGGTACGTGTGAATTTTCGATTAGCGAGCAATAACTTTAATATACATAGTAAAGGCGCCTCTGTGAGCGCACTAATCGTCTTAAAGTACCTATGTGGTTGTTTTATCTAATTAACTGTTATGAAATTATGACATTTTATTTAATTTGATCACAAAATCCCCAACATATGTATTTATTTTATGAATTAGGTAAAAAAAAGCAATAATATAAAACTAAAACCTATTCTACCATGAGTATTTCAGTCAAAAAACCAGTATGTCCATAACGCGTGTCTTCATCGGCATCTACCGTACCGCCACACATAGCAACACACGGTTACAACAAGATTCAACCACCATGTTACTAGATGGCACTACTGTCGAATGAACACAAAGATTAGTAAGGAATAACACCTCGTAGTATGGAGAATATATGGAGAAACCTACATCTCGCTGACGGAGTTTTCTCAGCGATGGAGAAACCTACATCACGCTGACGGAGTTTTCTCAGCGACGCAGCATATTATATACATACAACTGCCAACCATCTCCACTCGGGGGGTGGTCGCTTTCGATGAAGGTTTTTTATGGCTTACAATAGCTGCGGGTCGAAACCAATTTGCGGCGGTTTTAGTCAGTCAAGTCTGACATAACCAGCATAGCACGGCGGCTATGTGGTATCCAATGAGGATTTCCGCCCCCTACCCCTCGGTGTCCAGGAAGGTGCTCCGATCCGAGTCCCTCAGGTTTAGAGCGAAAAAAAAAATCATCGGTTGGACCGCGGTCCCCCGGCTAATACCACCCAGCCCGGAAGAAGATCTTCCACTTTGGCCTTCCTATCTGTGGCTACCTTATCTCCATACTACCATACCTACTACATTCCTACACACAGTACGTTCATTTTAGAAGAGAATTAATAATGTAGATTATATCTTAAAGTTAGCGCTTACAAATGGCTTATCTGAGATACGACTGACGCAAATCCGTCTCTCTTGTTATACCAGAGTATCTACGTGACATTATTTATTTATGGCAATACTAGTACTAGCTTTGTTACATCAGACACTTGCAATAAATATTAACATTACACAGTGAATTTGTCGAATAGAGAATTAACTTTGAAACGAATTAACGCGGTAAATCCTTACTATAGCCTTACTCTTTACTAATATTATAAATGTTAAAGTCCGTATTTTTTGTTTGTTACGCCTTCACGTCTTAACTACTGAATCGATCATCATGAAATTTTAGTTACACGTTGTCAGAGGTACAAAGAAGGACATAGGGTACTTTTTATCGAGAAAAAAAATATTGTTACTGAGGAATAGCACAAAAACTTTCCACGCAGACGAAGTCGTGGGCGACAGCTAGTTATTTAATAATACATCGTTAAAACTTTGAACTCCTGAGAATTTTTTTTTACCATGGGCTCTTCAATTGAAACCACGTGTAAATGTTATGTTTCAAAAGTATTGTATTTTTCCTATAGTAACAAATGTTTATTGATGGTACTACGTGAAAATCCTTCGGCGAGTGGCTAATATCACAATCTGAACTCATAAATCGTGGCAAAAGAGTTTTCAGTTTACAGAGAAAAATAACTAAAGTACCTACACGTTCAAGTTTCAGGATATCTTTTGTAACCATGACTTTCATACAAGTGACTGTTTAACACTGAATACTACAGCCCCCCTACTCAAATGGCCAACATTCTATTCGTTTGAACGTTACGCTTACTATTAAAACTTTAAAATTAGTCGTATATTTTAAAATTACGTGGCGTAAGCTTGACAATTCCATACAACACATCGAAGTCTGTGATTTACATAAGTTTGCGACATGTGATTTAATCATCTATTGCTCATATTTAATCTTTAAACGTAAGCGTAGCGTTCAAACGAATAGAAAGTTGGCCATTTGTTTAGGGGGCAGGGCTTGTGGCGTGGTTCGATATCAGCATCCAATCAATGATGCTTTGCTGTGTAGAAAATATTACTGGCAATAACTAAAAACTTTTTCCCAGCATCAATCAACTGACTTCATTTACAATTAAAATCATAACCAACCATCTTTAAATACTCGGACAACCCATCCGAACCGTTTAAATGTGTTTTACATTCCTCAACAATCTTCGCACCAATTTCAACGAGCAAATTTCTCTCGCAGATCCACTTCATACCGAGTTCCTTCCAACTTTTCCATTAGAGGACTTTTGGAACTTCCCACTTAAAATTCTACTTAATCGCGAACAAAATATTCCGTCCGCGAAGTCCGCCGTGTATTATTTTATTATGCAGAAATTATTAACTTCTTTCCTATTAATACTTCTCTGTTATCCGCACTTTTCTTCGACTCTAATTATGAACATTTTACAGGAATAGTTTTAATCACTTAAGAGTTATTAATTTTCTTGGAAAGTAATCATAATGAATATTTTCTTGTTTACTAAGTTTAAGTAAAGTTTACAACAGCATGATAGTTTGGGAAGGAAATTATTTTTGCAAAGTACCTTTGTAATCCCTGTCAATGTGGAATTTATAAACTATAATCTGTCCATTACGTGGCAATTGGGGCAACAAAATAGTCGATCATAGCTAGAAAACTTACAAATACTTCTATCTAACTTTAACCTCATCTGTAGTCTAGTGGTTCGCCCACCCGTGTAAGACGCAGAGGTCCCGGGTTCGATTCCCAGGAGGGGTACAATTTGTACTCGGTTTGGTTGGTGGTAGGGCTTATTTCAAGTCCGCCTGGCTAGCTACCACCATCTTACCTAAGTCTGACGCCATAATAACAATTTAAAAATTGTTGTGTTCCGGCAGTTAGAGGTAATATTTAGCCAGTATTCCGGGTGTAGTGCGCTTCCACCTTCGGCCTTATCGTCATTTAACATCAGTTGAGATGACGGCCAAGCACTACCCCGTTGTGTATAAAAAAAAATATCTATGATGACATAAACGAAACCGTTTATAATATAAGAAGTTTACATTCCCTCACTGTTTATTACCAAAGGTGAGAATATCAGAGGGCCTACTACAAAAAAACCGGCCAAGTGCGTGTCGGGCCACGCGCCATAGGGTTCCGTAGTTACCTTATACCATACCAGATTTAATATCACCTATAATTTTTCGTCTGTAAAAATAACTTTGTTTTTCACAGTGTTGGTATGAATGACAAAGTTATATTTGCGGTTTTGGAAAATGTGCTATATCTCAAAAACTAATTACTATATCTCGTTCAAACCAATTTTGGTTGAAAGTGTTTATTAAGATCTACAGCATATATTTTTTTTAGATTTTTCACTCTCTTATTTCAAAAGTTAAAGGGGGGGGACACACATTTTACCACTTTGGCGGTGAATATCTTTCAAACGGTTGACTTTGAGAAAAAGTTGTCTTAGAAACCTCAATGTCATTTTTAAAGACCTATCTATAGACACCCAACACGTGTTGGTTTGAAGAAAAAAAATTTTTTCAGTTTCA
Source organism: Agriphila geniculea (assembly GCA_943789525.1). Lineage (NCBI taxonomy): Eukaryota > Metazoa > Arthropoda > Insecta > Lepidoptera > Crambidae > Agriphila > Agriphila geniculea. Next base: position 13,962,632 of record OX038887.1, on the reverse strand, counting down.
GTTCCATGTATGGGGAGCCCCCCCTTAATCTTTTATTTTTCTTATTTTTGTATTAAATTCAATAAGCGGTTAACAGAATACATCTACCTACCAAGTTTCAACTGTGTAGTCTTAATACTTTCGGAATAAAGTGGCTGTGACATACGGACAGACAGACAGACAGACAGACAGACAGACAGACAGACAGACAGACAGACAGACAGACATGACGAATCTATAAGGGTTCCGTTTTTTGCCATTTAGGCTACGGAACCCTAAAAAGCATAACAATAAGCAAACGATGTACGTCCCACTCCGTGACACTATAAACTCGCGAATAAGATTCAATATCAAATAAATTGAACGACAAATATCGTCCGACTATCGTGATTCTTTTTTGTAATAGGCCCTCTAGTAGATAGAGGTATAACCTCTGTCTTAAACATTAACCCAAACTCCTCATCACTCAACATTTATCTCTGCCATAAACAAGACCTTAGGTGTTACGAAATTATTATTCTATTCAGCAATTACAGCTTGTGAATACACACGGGACTGAAAATTATTATCTTCATGTTAATTATCACGCAGGATTTAATGTCGAACTATAACGAGCCCAGCTATAATTACAGACGCTACAACTAATTAACCTACTAAATTTCAATCAATTCTAATGATAACATGATATAAATCATATTGATGAAGTAGGTAATAACCACAAATTCGTTTTTGTCTATTTATTCGCTATCTTAAATACTCTTGTATTTTGAATTAAATACACTCATTAGTCGTTATTTATATAGCATATTATTTTTAGTTTAACGCAGTAGGCTGATAAATTTATTTTACTACTAGCAGCCGCCCGCGACTTCGTTTGCGTGGAAAGGTTTTTTGCTATCCCTCGGGAACAATACTTTTTTACCCTAAAAGTACCCTATGTCCTTCTCCGTACCCCTGACAACGTGTATGCAACATTTCATGATGATCGGTTCAGTAGTTAGGACGTGAAGGCGTAACAAACAAACAAACAAACAAACAAATAAACAAACAAATGGACTTTCGCATTTATAATATTAGTAAGGATTACAAATAAGTCCCTTGATGAAGCTTGTAATTAAATTGTACATCATTAATTTAATTGGACAGGTAATTTGTAACAACAGTATGTTTATCTTTATTTAAAAAACGAATTACAATATAAAGTAGGATAGATTTGGTACAGCAACAATAAACTAAATGAAAATAATCCATCAGATCTGGGGCCTTATTTTTGAATCGGTCGACTGGCGTCGAGCGCTCGTTTCTACTGATTTTCGTTCGACAATCAGTAGAAAAGAGCGCTCGACTGGAGTCGAGCGATTCAAAAATAGCGCCCCTGCTGGTAGCTCAAAATGTAATTAGAATACTGATGGTGATAAATCATAAATAAGAATAATAATACCAATCGTATTTCACTACATAGTATAAAACGAAGTTGCTTTCTCTGTCCCTATATTCCTATGTATGCTTAAATCTCTAAAACTACGCTACGGATTATGATGCGGTTTTTTTTAATAGATAGAGTGATTCAAGAGAAAGGTTTATATGTATTATACATGGTGTCAAATTCCACACTACACCGAAGCGAAGCGAGGGCGGGTCGCTAGTAGTTAATAGAATATGAAGGTTTCTTTTCAATACTGATTCAAATTGATTTCTACGAATAGCGAAATTTCGATGAAAATGCGATGATGGCGAATCTAAAATAATAACTGTTCTCTTAGTGTAAATAGACGGAAAATCTTACGTGAAATATGTATAGTAAGAAATACATAATATTTCACATAAGGAACTGATAGCTAAAAATAACAATACCACAACCACCAAACTATCTCTGTTCCTAAACAAAGAAAGCTTATTAAAACAATTGGCAACTATAATAGTGTCCTGAAAACTTTTAGGGGTCAATTAAGATAAGCGAAAGTGTACCTGCTACGTCGAATATTACAACATGCTATGGAGCAGTTTACACAATGGTGGAACAGGGTAAAGGTAGAGTAGGTAACAGTTGTTCGCGACGTTCGGTTGAAACTTTCTCGTTGTTGGTTCGGTCGTGATAAATATCTGCTTTGTTCACACCAGTGTTGGAAAAATCGGGTTCGCTTTCGACTGTATTGTAACCGAGGGCTTGACGAATTGCGGTTCGCGCGGTTATGAAAATAAATTATTAATTCAGTCACGGACACTTTGACCGTACGTAGCTAAAGTGTGTTGGTTATTTTACTCAGCTTTTTCGTGATAGGACTTCGTTTTTGGTCGGAGTATACAGTATTTTCTTTGCAATAAGTGTAGGTATAGGTATGTGTTTTAAAATATCCCTTTTTTGTAGATACCTTGAGATGTAGGTGAAATTATCGTGAAAACAATTAAAATATTTTTCGATAACAGGCGGCGTATGAACTACATATAAAGATAGACCTCCTAAAGGAAAGATACTTAAATTAAATAATAATTTAAACCTTTAGACAGTGGCACTTCCTAACATCAAGAATTTTAATATTACACGATAAAAAAGCCCTAAGATTTTCAAACATGATTTTAACAGGCATTTCCCATTTTTAACCCAAGAAGTTGTTGTTTTCAGTCCAGGCAATAATTTATCAACACCGTCTTTTGTCACTGCAAATATTTAGATCCCTTTGTTCTTTCGGAATAAACCACAATAACAGAGCGTTACAAATCAGCTAAACTCGGGAAACGTTACCAATTCCAAGGGGGAAATTCCGGTGGGAAAATATCTTTGGTATAAATGTGAATAAATAGGGCTTGCGAGATTAAAAGCGGACCGGTTGATAAACGGCCAGCAAGCGGCGGCGGGTCACGAGTGCTGAAAAACAGATAAAAAGAAATTGCGAGATTTATAAACTTACACTTTATTTAAGAAAACAGATACAGGTGAATCCAGAGATTCATAAATTTACACTTACAATGACGCAGCCTCCGCGCCGGCTACCGGGTACAGAGTTGCTATGAATTTTCACTTGTTTCTGAGAAACAAACAGAATGGAATCGCGAGATTTATATCTCACTTTGATTTGAGAAATAGCTAAAGGAAATTTTAAACTTGCTGTTTATTTTTCAAAGCCCCCACTCGAGGTTCGGGTTCGGTGTCGGTGTTTGTTGATCGTTCACACGCTGCTGAGTTGTTTATTTTTCTTCTGTTCTCGTTGAATACTGTTTGAACGTGGGCCGTTTTTGTGTAGGTACGCTTTTCTATACAGGGGAAAAACGTGGAAAACATCTGACGAGTAATAAGAAGAAGATATAAATTTACTGCAGCCGGTTGTTCAAAACAGGATTAAACTGCAGCTCACACAAAATACGGTACAAAATGTGTATCGTAGGGTAGGCTAGTCTTTATTTTCTCATCATCCTTCTTTTCCATGTCAAAATGACGGAAGATATATAAAGTAGATAGCAGTTTTCGAAGCCAAACAACTAGCTTTTAAAGTCTTTGTGATAGCACGGATATAAGAGTATGTACCTCTACATTTGAACAGTCTACTGTAGGATTCCAATAAGGAAACCTATGCGGAGTTCGACCATATTTATTAATAAAGTAATATTTCCGAATGGTTGGTTAAGTGAAGGGTCCTCAGAAAAACCTTTTTACTATCAAAAAAATCGAAACGGGTTTTATGGTGGGATTACGCTCTATGACTCTCATAGAGCGTAATTCCATCATAAACCCCGTGAAAACGATTTTATACTAGCTTCCCTATGAGCTAGAGACTTGAAACTTTGAACATAGATCAGAATTAGAAGACAATGCAATAAGTACTATGTTGTCATTGAGCTGATTTGATGATGGAACCGCAGGAAGGCCACAGGAAATCTGTAATAAAACCATGCAACCCCATCGAGTTTGAGCTAGTTTGATTCGTCGTGACAAGTCTCTGATGCGAGAATTTCCAGGGTCTGGTGATGGAGCCGGAAAAAGGCCACAGGAACTCTGTAATATAACTACGCAACCCCATCAAGTTTGGGCTCGTTTGTCTTGACTAGTACTCTGATGAGATATGGTGTTTAGGGTCTGATGATGGCGCCGGAAAAAGTTCAAAGGAATAAAAATAACACAGATAAGACTAAAAATCAGAAAATAATTATTTGCTAAAAATACTTTTTAAAAACCACCTTATAAATCTATACTGTACGTACAAGATATTTTAGAACCGTTTTTTATAATATGTTTTTAGTCCGTTCTTTCATAGTAATATGTAATATTTAGTTACAACACCTTATAGGTAACGTGTTTACAAAAAGTAGTAATGTGTTGAACTAGCTTTGCAATTATCATTGAAAACTTTCGATGTCGAAAACTCGCAGTAGTTCTTCCGTTTTGTGAATGCGGTACATTGCATACAAATAAGGCTGGTGCGAATGAGCTGCAGAAACTTCAAGAAAACTTTAAACAAAGACTTCACTACAAAGTTTCCTCTGACTTAGCTTAAGTGGTGTAATAAACTTCTTCATATTTGTAAACATTATCTTGGATGCTTCAATGTTTGCGAAATATGTGTTATGGTTTTAAGATTGTTGAGGGCACATCTGGGGAAGTTCTTTTAAAGTATTATTGAAACTACATTAAGAAAATATTTGTTTAAATATTGAAATAACAGTCTATTAACTTTTTTAAAATGTATTAGCAATAATATTAAATTATCAGTCTCAAAAACCTGGGGGTCTATTACGAAAAGTTTAATGCGATACACGCAGCTGCGTCCGTGCTTCGTTTTGATTGTTTCCTAATTACAAATCACTTCGTATGCGATATTGCGAAGTGATTGCGTGAGTTTGACAGTTTTTCTCTGGTGTATCCGACATTGTTGGTTCAGTAGTCTATGGGCTACGGTAGCCAAATTCAAAACGTTTGTTATAACTACAACTAGCGAACTGCGGACGATTATCGTGGCCAAGTGACTGCGTTACGCAATTGCGTACGTTATTTTCGTAATAGGCCCCCAGGTTATAAATCCCTTATAGGTATTTTTATTATATAATAACTGCATTTTAAGTAATAACACTAATAATACAATTTTCTAAGAATCACAAAACTGTTTTATTTTTTTAATCTTATAGGAATCCATTTAATGACGATTCTCGTTATAAAGACGACTAAATATTGTGTGTCTTTCGAGAAACCTTTTGCATATTTTAAACGCCATCTATGTGAAGAGAGTTCAAACTTTACGGATGTAAGAGAACCGGATCTCAATAGGACAGCGGGGAACCATTTATTTTTATAATACTTCCTCGTTTTAGCGTCCATTGCCGGTTGTATTGCGGTAATGACCACTCCATATATAGGACGGGGGGAGAGGAATGATACTTTATATTGTCCGTCATTACAGAATAGGACACTCTGAGATTTTGGGTTCCAGTAGTAACTACAATGAATTATGGTGGCATCATATTTTTAGCGTAGGTAATATATCACAAAAATAAGGTAACATTACATAACTAGCTGATGCCCGCGACTTCGTACGCGTGGACTTTATGATTCTGGCGTATGCATATAAATATGAACTAATGTTGTTGACATAAGAAAATATTTGTAGGAGTGTTATAATTTTAAAAGTTAATAAATTGTTTTTATTATATTTTTTATATTTAATATTGTAAACATAGTTTAAAAAAAGTCTTTATAAACTATATTCGGAGTTTTTCTTTCGGGAGCCAATATGAAAAGACTGAAGCGTTAGTAACCCTGGAAAAAGCCACATAAATTTGGCCATTCGAAAAACAACCAGACCTTAGATCGACACCAGCGGCTTTAAGCATCTGACCCGTATGTAGGCTAGTCGATATCAAAAATTAGGCCCAAACTGTTACTGCCTTCACCACGTTACCTTCACCACGTGGAGGTACTCCCAGTTTATGTCTGTAAACAACTTTAACCTGATCTCTCAGATTTCCACATCAGATGATCTTCGAATTTTAGGAAACACTTGTTTATGCAAATAAATTAAACTTGGTTCTGCATCAGGTATCCCAGATCTTCGGCTTTTATACGTTAACAAAAAATGTTCATCAGGCTGAACAATTTTGCTAAGGTGTCATTTTTATATTTCTAATAGTTTAGCTGGACCATTATGGTTCTGCTTCAGGTGTTCCAGAACTTCGATTTTTATACCTCAACAAAAAATGCTCATTAGGCTAAACAGCTTTTGTTAAGGCGTCATTTTTATATTCCTTATAGTTTAGTTGGACCATTACGGTTCTGCATCAGGTGTTCCATTTTCCAAAATCTATTATACCCTATACTATGTCCAGGCTTAACAGCTATATAACAAAAAAAGTTTCATTAGAATCGGTTCAGTATTTCCGGAGATTAGCGTGTTCAAACAGACAAACAAACAGACAAACAGACACACATTTTTTTTTTAATTCTTACTCTATTACTTGCTATTACTATGTCTCCATCACCCCAGAATTTTTTTTTTTAAATATATGTAATGTACAGACAAACTTTTTTTACTGTTTTATGTAAGGATTTGTAACATCACAAAGAAGATGATCAATGATCTTAAATCATTGTAGGTATATTGCAATCAGTTTGAGGTAGGTATTATCAAATATATGCCCCAATAGAAATACCATTTCAAGAGCTTACAAAAAATAAACATCTTATTATAAACCGGCTGTGTTTCCGAAATTGGTTTATTATAATCTATCTACAAGTTTATCTGATATGACACGTTAATCTTGCTTCCGTTATATTCCCAAATTAAAGCTTATAAACGAATACTGGAGATCCGGTTTTATTAAAGAACATGTTGGCAACGTTAATTAAATATAGACGACGTTATTGCCCAATCTTCTGACATTTTCTCTTTTAATGCTTGTCGAAAAACGAGGCTCTTTTTGCAGAAAAAGATAATTAATAAGCTTTTTACGGAGAAATTGATAACCGTGTATCATTATGATTTTAATTGTTTTTACATCGGAAATATAAATAACATTATTTTTATTATGCTTCTGATCATCTGCGAATAGGGTGTTATTTTAGATACTTACATCAAATAGTATACATAGGTAGTTACTATGCTTAAGCTAGGATTTCCTAGGATGACGGTGCCGTCATATTACGGCCGTAATTTAGCGGCGTAGAACGTTGTCTATGTAAACAATACGGCGCGGTTTCCTAGAGAGCGATGCTGTACACCGTAAAGTCAAAGTCTTTTTACGTCTGTAAAATTACGGCCGCTATGTGTCGGCATCACTTTCTTAGGAAACCCTAGCTTTAGAGCTTTTAGGGTTTCCAAACCCGGGTACCCGGGTAAACAAGAGAATTTGGAACCGGGTACTAATTTATAAAAAATCCGGGTACCCGGGAATAATAAAAAAAATAAAACACTTTTTTTTGCCAAATAAAACACTTTTTTTTGCCAAAGATACAGAAGAAAAGATAAGAAGAAGATAAGAGTCGAAAAATTGCAAAAATACTTCCCTATACTAATACTTGATCTTAATGACTAATACTGTGTTTTTAGCTGTTTAAAGTATTAGGGTCAATTTAATAGATCACATTTGACACTTCATGAAAATTTAACAACGTAACCTTCTAACGGCGGGCACGTGATATTTATTTTATGAAAGGCATTTTTTTGAGTTAATAATAAGTAAATATTAATTGTTGTAAAAATCACAAGGAAAGCAAATTAACGATCTAGTTTGACAAATAACACTAAGGACTAGCAGATGTTAAATGATGTCTCATGTGATCTAAATTGCCCGACTTTAGTTACTTTATTCAGGGAATATCCAGATCTCTTTAGCAAAAATATCTGTATTTTCATTAGTGGAGCACTCATATAAAGGGATTTTTAATTTTAAACGATTAAAATTTAACGGTGTGTATGTTTAAATGAGCGAAACACATGAAAAATGTAAAGTTTTATTTGTATTTGAAGATACCCGGGTGCATATAAGCAAAACCTAACTCTCGAGTTTTGATGGTGATCCCTGATTGGTCAAGAAACTCAGTAGTTAGGTTTTGCGCGCAAACTCTAACTCCCCAGTTTCGCGCTAGTTCGATAGTGATCTCTGATTGGTCAAAAAACTCAGTAGTTAGGGTTTGCCCGCAAACTCGTAACTACTGAGTTCGCATCTTTATTTTTTTTTTGTCAGTAGTAATGTATAGCGCGTAATTGTATAACTGATTTCAGGGACTTTACTAGTTTAGTTATAACAAGAAGTTTTGCAATATATTTTCATCAGTAATTTATGGCACTTAATTAACTTTACTTAAAAATAATATCAAATTAAATATTTCCCGTGGTAATACTGGATCGATTGGTAGTACTACGGGTTTTTTAGGGTTCCGTAGCCAAAATGGCAAAAAACGTAACCCTTATAGATTCGTCATGTCTGTCTGTCTGTCTGTCTGTCCGTCCGTATGTCACAGCTACTTTATTCCAAAAGTATTAGGACTACATAGTTGAAACTTAGTAGGCAGGTGTATTCTGTGAACCGCTTTATGATTTTTATACAAAAATAAAAAAAATAAAAGATTAAGGGGGGGCTCCCCATACATGGAACTGAAACTGAAAATATTTTTTTTCATCAAACCAATACTTGTGGGGTGTCTATAGATAGGTATTTAAAAATGACATTGAGGTTTCTAAGACTATTTTTTTTAAAGTCAACCGTTTGAAAAATGTATGCCGCCAAAGTGGTAAAATGTGTGTCCCCCCCCCCCGTTAACTTTTAAAGTAAGAGGGTGAAAAATCTAAAAAAAAATATAAACTATAGATCTTAATAAACACTTTCAACGAAAATTGTTTTGAACGAGATACAGTAATTAGTTTTCGAGATATAGTACATTTTCCAAAACCGCAAATATAACTTTGTCATTCATACAAACACTGTGAAAAACAAAGTTATTTTTTCAGACGAAAAATGATAGCGGTATTAAAATATGGTATGGTATAATGTACCTACGGAACCCTACTGCGCGTGGCCCGACACGCACTTGGCCGGTTTTTTTTACCCGTGGTACTACTGCTAGTAATACTGGTAGTACCACGGGCAATAAAGGAATTATTTCCGTTGCTGGCTGTACCTATTGAAATAAAAAGATGTTTACAGATAAACGATAAACCAAAAAATACATTAATGTGTAAAGAAAGGCGAATACCTTCAAACCATTTAGCCTTATCCTAGGTACTGTATTGAGATTAAGAATAAGAATGTTGAATTGAAGAAAAATTTATCAAGAATGTTTCTGTGCAATAAATATTTATTTTGTTGTTTATTAAGTACCTATTGTTTTATTCTCAAAAGTTTTAACTCAAACACAGAAGAAGTCTTCTTCTTCATCGTGTTGATGATTCTGGCGTCCACCAAAGCGTGTTATCAGGCAAAATTCACAACGGCATAGCGCAACCAATTAGGACAAGTAAGAATAAATGCATTTTAAGTAGATACTAACTTGCAATTATGATTCGTTGCGACGCAGGTTTGGTTTTCTGGACAATCCATTTGGTCAATTTTATTCAGCATTTTTGTATCCATATGGACACACTGGAGAACTTGGAGAACTTGGCATATGCCACAGTTCTCCAAACTATAATATTGGGTCCTTACCTATGAAATTGGCGTTTTTTTCTCACACACAGAGAACCATATAACTCCAGCGATTTAAATTATTTATCAGTTGCTGGATATTACGGCTATATAACTATCAAGTTAACGGCTATGCTTATAATTGGATGTAATTTGATTGTTCTGATGAATAATTAAAGTAATCTAAAAATACATTGAAAGTGACTTCTTTTTTTTTGGCAAAAATGACCAGTTAATCTGTTGTAACGTAGCCTAAACTTATTTTTTTCGAGTAAGTTATGTTGCCTAGGTTATCTTAATGTTCAAACATTTGTACTTACAGAAAAGTTTTGTTGCAATAGCGTTCACAGTTGTCAAATAAATTGTGAAAAATGTTAAAATAGAAAATGCAACTTGTTAAAAATTCTCCACACAAAACGTCAATTTCATAGGCAAGAAATATTTAGTTTAGCAAAAAAAAAAGCTTTTGCGTTCAGATCTGGGTATACTGGATTATATTTTCAAAAACTTTTAATATTAGAAATAATTTTTAAAAATAAAATATTTTACCACAGTTGTGTTCAAAGACAATTGACAACTGAATTTTGAAGCTCCCTCATTGGTGGATGCGCACTCAGTAGTTAGAGTTTGCGGGCAAAACCTAACTACTGAGTTTTTTGACCAATCAGAGATCACTATCGAACTAGCGCGAAACTGGGGAGTTAGAGTTTGCGCGCAAAACCTAACTACTCAGTTTCTTGACCAATCAGAGATCACCATCAAAACTCGAGAGTTAGATTTTGCTTATATGCTACCCGGGTACCCGGGTATGAAAAAAGTCCGGGTACCCGAAAACCCTATTTAGAGCAACGCCGGCGAAGCCCGTCTTGCTCTAAGTTACTATCTGTATTATTCGAAGTTACCACTATTCATATTTTTTTTTAAACTAACATAAATAGCCTTCGAAGCAACCTCATACGTTCCCAATATTTGTACGATCGTATGAAGAATAGCTACTAACGATTGTGCATATTTCAAAACCACCTTACGCCATTATCGCACACACAGCCTAGCCTTTTGTTCACGGTATAATGATCTCTAAGTTTAGCTGTTTTAGTGTCGATATCGTTCGCCTAAACCTTTGTTAGAAAAATGCGCATAGTTATATGCCTGTACACGGCACTCGTCCATATGTATGTCAAGTGATATGCTCACTAAAACATGCGTGCTTTGTCCCAACCCGCTGACACGATGTGTAATAGAACCTCTTTAGTAACATAAAAGGGGTGCATAATGGAACAGCCAACAGCTGTTCTGGATATATTTATGGCCTAAGAATATTAGGCACCTATCACATAAAAATGGTAAAAATATTTTTGTTAACAAATAACGATTTGATACATTGGACATCATTTTTCTTTTTGTCCGGAATACCTACAAAACAACTTCTTTTGTAATAAATATATTCTTACTGGTAAACAAAATGTGTACATGGGGAATGTCCGAAAAAAATCAATTTGGCTGAATATTTTTTTATAGGTAGGAATAAGCTCCCTTAGTAATAAAAAAAAGGTTCAGAATTTTCGGTTGCGTAAAAATAAAAATAAAAAATAAAGTCACTTCGACTTCACAAATATATGAAAGTAACAGCAGAATGAAGATTATACCTTTGCCACCACCTGTCATAACCACAACATGGTATTAAAATAAAAGTTTCAACACAAAATGTCAAAACTTTTTTTTTATACTTGCTGTGGTTGTGGCAGGTGGTGGCAAAGGTATCGCCATTCTGCTGTTACTTTCGTACATTAGTGACGTCGAAGAGACTTTAATTTATTAATAAAATTTGACGAAACCGAAAATTCTGAAACTTTTTTCTAAAACTAAGGGAGCTTATTCCTACCTATAAAAAAATATTCAGTCATTTTTAATTTTTACGGACATTCCCCATTTAAATAAATTAAGAACCACCTACAGTTGTAACGATGCTATGACCATTCATGTGACAAATAGGACACGTATAAGAACCTTAAAAAAAACCTTCACTTAACTTCTATTTCCTAAAAGAATCGCAAAGCTACAAAGCCATTTCCTTCGTAAGGCAAGTCAGCCACTACCGATAGAACAATGACCAACACGAACGACGTTATTCATCTTCATAAAACGAAGACACATTGTACGCCAAAATGAGTATTATTCCACCATCAGAATTACACAAATGTTAGTAGGAATATGAGGAAACATAAAAATTCCATTAAGATCGGCTTTCCCATAGATACGTATATATCAAATGATGAGTGTGTTTGTGGGAACGCACGAGCCTACAATTTTTCCGCGCAATTAATTTTCACGAAGCATTTGATAATACCCGTGGTATGCGTGCTAACTTGTATTTATGTTCGTATCCGAGTCGTTTTTCTTGTTTCTTTTTATTTGCTCCGTTTAAGTGTGGATACTGAATGATCCGTTTAATCTCAAATCGCAATTCATACTCTGCCCGACATAGGAAATACTCTCATGTAACTGTAATGCGTGTAAGTAGGTACTTATTTTTTTTGCATCTATAACAAGTTTTAAAATTATATAGGTATTTTGTTTCTATCAATAATTTGTCTCTTTTATAATTTAACGTGTTGGTTTGAAAAAAAAAGAATTCGATCAATTACAGACACCTGTAATTTCTGAAATATATTTTTGTATCGAACTCCAAAAAAGTATTGCGACGACGTGACAGTCATATTTTACAATGAGAACTTTTTCACAATGACAAAAAACTGAAGGCTTAATAGATGGCGTTGTTAAAAATGGGTGTCAATGTGATTTTTTTACTAAGCTTTGAAAAGTATCAACACCATCTTGTGAATCAAATAGTTACTATTTTTAGGCTTCTAAGAATATCAACACCATCTAGTGAGACGAATAGTTACTATTTTTATTTTTTAAATGTCACTTTGAAAAGGACTCATTATTAACGAATTAACATTGTCTGTGCTGGTTACTGTCTCTACTTCAAAATATCAAAAGAAATCGACGCTGTAGGTCTTCTTAGGTCTACATGGGAGTATTGTTTTGTTTTACTGGTAAGTCTACTGGGATCAAAATTCCCAGTAATCTTACTAGTAAATCTATTGGGAAGGAAATTCCCATTAGTACTACTGGTAAAACTATTCGGTAAGACTACTGGGAACAGCGGAAAAACTGTCAATTAAGAGGTATGTATTTGTAATGCTACGGCTCCACCTGCGTCTTAACGCGTAACTTAACACAATCTAGGCGTTACGCAGATGTGGCCAATACTTTAACTTGTTAATTTACAAACGACATTACTAAATATATATAATGCCTAACTTTAACGCAGGTGGAGCCGTAGCATAATATAGGCATAATTAGGAGTATGATCTGCCCACTAATTGTCTAATTTCAAAATCTATTGCAATCGCTTTCATTTGACAGAACATTAAAAACTTACCAAAGAAATGTAGCAATGTGTCTCATCCATCTGTCAAATGAAAGCGATTACGATAGATTTTGAAATTAGACAAGGATCTGAAAGTAAAACTGTAGAATCGCAAAATAGTAATACGCGAAGTAACAAGTAAGGGTGCGGGCACATTTGTCTGACGCCACGTATTAACACGCCCGTCAGATAACATCGGTTTTCATAGTAAATGTATGTACTAGAATCACACTTATCTTATAACACGTCCACATAAATACGGCGTGTTGACACGTGGAGTCGCATAAGAACAAATAAAACTGGGTAGAACGGACTCTTCTTTGTCCGAGTCCCAAACGCCGCCATTCATATACCTACTTCCCCCTTCACGTCGTTTAGGAGCGTTCCCACGGCCTGCCTGTAGACAGGCCGCGCCGAGCCGAGCCCGTCTGTCTACCCGCAGGTCGTGGGAATCGACAACGTCTGGCGCGCCGGGGCGCGCCGGGGCTCGCCGGGGCCTGTGCAGAGCATTCCCACGGCGCGCCGGCGCCTGCCGCGGCGCGCGCCCTGCGCGGCGTCACAGTTTAATAAAATAGTGAAATACAGTAGGTTTAGGTATAATAAAAGTCAAGTTTTAAATGGCGGCCATTCCAACATAGACATAGACACCCCAACATGTGGGTGTTTTTGTCGATAAAATTAGATGTATTTCACGCCTTTAAATTATCGCTACTTCAAGACCAAAGGCACTGTACCTTCAGAAGGAATCGAAACTAATTTGTTTCTTCTTTTAATATGTGTAGGTAGGTTTTTCGCATTTTTTTGGTTTTTTGTTTTCATCGTTAGTTTTGGTTACCAAGGTATTTGATTGCTTAGAAATTGATTTCGCGGTGAAGACAGACCGTATAATAATATGGATTCTAAAATATTACGATACACGAAAGCACTTCAATCAAATTATCCAATTAAACTGCGAAAACAACATTTATTACTCAGATTTAATTAACAAATTAACTAATCCACAGATAAAAAAAATACCTGCCTGGAAAGTCCGAAAAAAAGATTAAGCATTAGTAGGTACCTTAAATATTTTTTATACAGTTCCTTTGGTCTTAAATTAGCGATAATTTAAAGGCGTGAAATACACCTCATTTTAATATTCTTAGTTATTTTTCTATAATTCGAATGCACAAGGATGTTATCTACAAAACGAATCTAAAATTTCATTGCTGTGTTGTATATTTCGAGAGTTATTGTTGTTTGAATATGAACCTAAGCACTAAATGTTAATTTTCGAAAATGAATAAAAAACAAAACTCATAAAAATTGGATTTAATCGTTTGATGAGATTTGTATTCATTCATATTTGTCCATTTTCAAAAATAAAAATTTTTGGTTAGGTACGTAAGATGGTAAGGGTCTTATTCAAACAACAATAACTCTCGAAATATGAACCGACTTATGGTGTAATTAGGTATTTCAAGGACGGCCGAGTTACAATACTGATAGATATCATTACTGTGACGCACGGCAGATGCCGACAGGCGGCAGGCGCCGGCAGGCCACGCTCCGCGCCGCGCCGCGCCGATCCTTTGAAGTTACCGACACCCGATGGATCGGGCAGACGACGGCGCGCCACGGCAGACGTCAACGGACGCGTCGATTCCCACGACGTGCTGGCTCGGCCTGGCGCAGCCTGATCTGTGACACCACAGGTCGTAGGAACGCTCCTTTACGTCCCGCGCTGTCGCCCAGACGCACAAACGCGCGTGCGGCGAGTCCGTGACAGACCGACTCTTTATCCCGTTTAACGGTGTAGGCTAATATCGTGACTTTGACCCCGTCCGGAGCAGGAGTGTCCGTTCTACCCAGTTTTATTTATTTTCTAATGGCATCAGACAGATGTGCCCGCACCTTAAGGCGTACACAGTAAAGCCGTCAAATAGAGAGGTCGAAGCCACTTGGAGTGGAACTGCGGAGTCGACCGGCTCGTTGACGAAGATTGATGACCACCTTCGTGACGTCACTGCAACCCACTTTGCTTTTGCCTTCGTCTGTTTTGAAAACAAATGAGAAATTAATAAAAGTATACCACAACAATTATTAAAAAAATATAAAATCAAACTTAACCTTATGGGTGAAATACACAACTATCGGATAAGTTTCCCTAATGTCACCCCAATTTTTTCCAATCTAAACTGATTCTTCCCCGATTAGGGTTACCAGATGACAGGAATATTTCTGACATGTAAGGAATTTAGATATACTTAGGTATACAAAATGTCAGGAAATTTACTGAAAAGTCAGGGAAAACGTTAAGCAATCTTATTATTTGATCTGGTAACCCTGTCCCCGATCTGCTATTATACAAGGAAATTATAAGTACTTCGTACAAGTACTTATAATTTCCTTGCTGCTTGCTTATAATTTGCTTGCTTTGCTGTTATAATAGGTATTACATTTACAGATCACAACCGACTCTATTCATGGCCGTTATCAAGGAATCATTATTAGAACAACAATTCCAAACACCACTTTCAAATGAAACCTTATGAAATATCAATGACTGCTACAGTACGAGGCATGTATCTTGAAATTTTTTCGAAATAGTTGGGATAAGTTCGCGCATGTGCCCTTGTGAGCGACCAATAGCACATGCCCCTCTCCCGCCGCCCGCGCCCCTCACCGCTACGCATGCCCAAAATACGCGTTCCGCGCAATCCCCGCCCGATTTCAAGATATATGCTTGGATGAATTCATACATTTTTCTTACGTTACGTATCCAGTGGTTAATTCATCCAAGGATATATGCCTCGTACTCTTGGATGAATACTGTAGATAAGACAGAAATTTATGAATATTAAAATTAAAATCCAAACCTCTTTTTAACTCTAAATCAAATGATAAATAAATACCATATTTGCTAAAACAAAAATAATTAGATAATATAAAGGTGTTATGTGTTACAGTGTGTTAAAAAAAGAATAGAATAGAATATAATGTGTTTATTGCATTTCATGTGGTACAATAAGGATCTTAAAATTATTTTGGTGCATACACATGAACCCTGTAAGGACATAACAATATTGGTACTTAAAATTAAATTAAATTCACACTTTTTTAAAATGTATACATATCTTAAAAACACCTAACGGAAAAATGAAACAAAACATAACATTATTAAGAATAACATAACATTAGAAATTACTTTTTTTATATTGAATTAAATTATATTATTGTGCATTAATATGAATATAATTGTATAAATGTTTGCTTGGAATCAACTTCAATAGGATATAGTTATCTACTTTATTGCATAGGCTTATAAAATTCGTTAAGTTTATAATAACATTTATCAATTAAATAATTATTTAGACATTTTACAAAACTATTATAGTTCTCGATTTCCCTAATATAATTTGGTAAACTATTGTATAGTTTTATTGCCATAGAGTAAGGTCCTGATCCAACTAATGTCATACTAGATTTAGGTAAAACAAATTTATTTCTTTTTCTTAAAGTCATTACTCCAGTGTAAAATCTGCAACTTAAATTAATAAATATAGAGCACCTATTTATTGAATGATACTTATATGTTTTTACTTCGTCTACGAGTACCTACTTACAATGAAAAATATATTTTTGATTAGAACCAAAAAAGTGTACATTTATTTGCCAACAATAAACGTATTCATCCCGCTTCAATCAACTCATTCCATCTCTAAACAAATTAAAACCAACACGTTTTTCACGTTTTTCATCAAAACTTTTTCAAATGATGGCAAGTATTTTTTAATTTGTATATGCGTAACGTTATTTTTGGTATAACAAAGAAATCCCCAAAATTAAGGCTAACTTTATTTAGTCCCCTGTACCCTTAGCACGAACAGCTATCGAGAAAAAAAACGCGCGTAAAAACATTCGATAGTGCAATTTTGTATTGGAAATTTGTACAACGCCATCTACCGCTGAACAGCGAAATTAAAATTTCCATAGATAATTCTCTATCGAGTAATTTTAGGCGCGTTTTTTTCTCGATAGCTGTTCGTGCTAAGGGTACAGACATGAAAAAGAAACCGAACAAGTGCAATTCTGATCCGAGCGAGGGTTGCGTATGAAATTGTATGGATAAACTATAAAATATGATATTTGTTAATCATTTTCCTTTACTTTTTGAGCTTAATTTTAATCTATAATATTATTTAGTAAGATACGTAAATCGATGTAGGTACCTATTTTATTTGTATTGGTTTGAGTTGAGTTTTCCTTACATAGATGTGTCCTTTAGAAAAAAGTCGGTTCAAATGTTTTAAATTGTGTGTTAAATACCAATTTACCATATGTACATGTCGTACATATAGATAAATAGGATTACCATAAGATAGACAATTTATAAATAAAAATGCGTGAAGCTCTAACAAACTAAAACAAAACCATCCTAGAGTTAATCATACTTTTAACCGACTTCAAGAGGAAGGAGGTTCTATGTTTGTCTGTATATTTGTATTTTTTGTTACTTTAATTTCTGCTAAAAATATAGGAGCAAATCCATTAAATATAAACAACTAGTTACTGGCATGTTGCAGAAAGAAATATTTCTAAAAATACCGCCTATTTCGCACTGTATACTAATAAAGATGTGCGCATTGTGCTTAGGTTAGCGTAGCGGCGAATGATCAGATATTTTTTGTCGCAGGTAACTTACTAATACCACAAAATACCTCTAGCGACAACATATAACATTCTGCGTTGTAACCCTACACCCCAACTCTCAAGCTATTATTTGACTGCAGTTCAAGACTACGATTCTGTAATCTATGCGTAAACAAAAATCTTTTGTGAAGACCAGAGAAAAAGCTTCATGGAGCGTTCCAAAGAAAACTGCCCGCATGCCCAGCGATATATTATAAAGCCCGAGTGAACTTCTTTGGCAAGCCCGTTCCATCTTCGGCCTCTTCTTAGCCTTATGGTTCTCTCGCGGATTTCATAAAAAAAACGTCAATATCAGTTGGATACAGTTGTTTTAATTCGCGAATGCGGCTCGGCTATGAATGTTGTTATAGGCGCTGTTTTTAGGCATGCACGGCCGGTGTGCACCCCTCTGCGTTTAGAAAAACGTTGGTGTGTCCCTAGTAGTATTGTAAAAAAATTAATGTCGCTTTTCATTTGTTCTAAGTTTTTATCCTGGTTGTTTATTATTCCTTGGATGACCTAAGCATCCGTCCGCTACTCCCGCCACTGGGACCCCGGTGCGTGTGTAAGGCGTTGTCGGTAGTGAAGTATGGCGAGAACGGCGGCTCCATCAATCTTCAGTAATTAGCCAGTGACGCTTCTCGGCTGGCACTAATGACGAGGAGGGCGTCGCGATCGCATTCTAACCACATAAATTATAACCTGTATCCAGACTTCCGCGAATGCTAGTTGCTTGAAAATACGACTGTCGAAATCCTTTAATGACACGCAATCAAGTCAAACAGAAGTTTCGTTTGTTTAGATGCAATATGGAATTAAGGCTAGCTAATGAAGTAAATCGAGTTTGTCCATTTTCATACAAAATCAGCCGGTTTCGTGTTCATTACCATTAAAGGTACTCTTAGTATTTACATGATATGTTATATTTTAAGTGTATGTTGTGTTTTTACAATGAGATCATTACCTATTTTGCTTATGAAAAAGTTTTTGCTACATTTCTTGACAATCCATTTGATGAAAAATTAAATAACGAAAATATCAGTGTACCTAAATACACTTTTATGAACCCAAATCTTTTTTATTCACTTTACCCAAAAGGACGAAATTAACCAAAACTGTAAATAAATCCTTCGCGACTTTCAAACCTTGTAATCCGCTACCCTCCCAGCGAATTGTATCCAAGGTTCTTCAAATGACATCACATGTTTAATGAAAATAGGTTCGTTGAAAAATAATTACTGCACACAAACAAGGTCATTCTTATAAACGTCTTACTCTTAAGAGGGCTCCACACTCGCGCCGCGAAAGCCGGCGAAGGCCGCGAACCGCGAGTGTGGAGGGTTTCGCGGCTTCGCGGCTTCGCGTTCGCGCTTCGCGGCGTTCCCCGTCCGGTGGCGGCTTTTGATCCGCGTCAAAGAACTTGTGTGCCGAACTAATGTTGCCGTGATTCGCGGCCGCGGTTCACGCGCGAGTCTGGAGGGCTATATTTTTCGCACCGTTTTCATGCGCAAACCGCGCCCGTGATTCGCGGCCGCGGTTCGCGGCGCGAGTGTAGAGCCCTCTTTATGTATGTTTCTGTTACCGTGGTTCATGTATCCAAAATTATCATTATGTTTTTCTCCCACTACATAAATTGTAATCTATTAGAACTTCTAATTTGTTAGTGGGACGCTATTTTGAGGTGCCATTTTTGAGACTCTGACCGGACATCTAGGGTATTCTTGATCGGAGCTCGAAGCGCACCTATTCCCTAAAGCGCACCTAAATAGGTGCGCTATCAAAACAAATTACCTATTTAGGTGTGCTTCAAAATGGGTGCGCTTCGAGGAATACCTCGAATAAGAGGAAGAGGACGTAGATTAACCTTTTTTCGTCCCGTATTGGTTCCTGAATGATATAGCAACCCAAATTAGAAGCCAGATTTCCAGAAATTACAATATTGCAAGAAAATAAGACTGACAGAAATAGAACAAAGAGACGGAAAAAACAATCCTTCCTACATTATTGTTCTTGTGGCCGAGTTCCTCAAAATAAACCAAAAAGGTTTTAAAGTATCCCTACCGCTACAGACAGAGACGATAGGAAGCCTGTTTCTGGTATTGCTCAACAACGAAAATAGACTCAAAAAATAAATAAATTTAAAAAAAATATTAAAAACACGACTGCCCTGCCAAAACGTACTAAAAAGTTAAACAACAAGTGTTATTGCAGTCGAGGGACCTCTTGCATCAAAAATTGTTTCATAATAAGGTTGTTTAACTTTTTAGTTCGTTTTTGGCAGCGCAGTCGTGTTTTTAATAATTTTTTTTAATTTATTTATTTTTATTTTTCACATTTTAGTGGCATATTATATAGTTTTGGAATGTGCTCATCAAGGCCTTTCATTTGATGCCCATATTGTAATAATAGAAGAAAAAAAATTTTTTTCACATTTGAAAATGGCGTCGTACAGTCGCCATATAGATTTATTCTAAAAAAATATAGCCAGTATCACTTGGGATGATGTAAGGATTCTAACGATACCCCATTTATCCAAATCTGTTCAGGCATTTAGTTATGTTATGGTGGAATAAAGAAACTCACATCCCCACATACATGAACCCTGAACACATATACACTCTTTTTGCTTTGGGCAGTCGTGTAAAAATTGGGACACGTGGACCGAACAATGGGGAATAAGTATCTGAAAAAATCAAATTGGCTAAATATTTTTTTATTGCTAGGAATAAAGCTCCCTAAGCGAAAGAAAAAAGATTCAGCAATTTTGCTTGCATGAAAAAATATTTAATACATGTTGTGGTTGTGGCCGATATAATCTCCATTCTGCTGTTACTTCCGTAGATTAAAATTTGTGAAGACGAAGTGACTTGAAATGAAACAATTTTTAACGGATACTAGCGCGGTTTTATTGAAAGCACTTTGGTAATTAGTTGGTATTTGGTTTGATTTTTGGTTTTCCCGACGTTTCGGCAACTTTGCAGCTGCCGTGGTCACGGGGGACTAAAGCTTTATTTCATGTCTAGTGAGTGCGTAAGCTTGAGAAGTGAATACGAAGTGACTTTTTTTTTCACTCGACCGAAAATTTTGAAACTTTATTCATATTCCTACCTGTAAAAAAAATACTCAGCTAATTTTTCTTTTAGACATTTCCTAATGGTCACTATCTACCATATTCGGCTTTATAGGGCTATTACCAAAAACCTTATATAAACCAGTGCATAAAATACAAATATACAGGGTGCATTTGTAACCACTCTCCAAATTTGGAGGATGTGTTCAGTCCATGAAACTGAACAACTTTCTCTAAGAAAATGGTCAAAAAAGTTAAAAAAAAAAATACTTTTCATACAAATCAAAGATATCACATAATCAGTTTAGTATGGGATGCCCAAAATTTTTTGGCATATTTCGACACATGTTTTATTTAGAAAGTTATTCAGTTTCATGGACTGAACAGATCCTTAAAATTTGGAGAGTGGTTACAAATGCACCCAGTATAAATACCGATGTGTAGGTCAATATATCGTTAAGATCTAAACATACCTAATTGAGAGATTTAAATTCTTATGTGTACTTTTTTATCTGCTCACTAAGTTCAGAGAGTTGTTAAAATCAAGACAAATTGTTGCAGTAATTATCAATTTATTGCATAATAAAACAATTATAAAACAGAGTACCGACCTTTTAATATAATGATAACTGTGTAACAAATTCCAACGTAAATTATTAAAAAAAACTGAATTATACTATTACATTAATGTAGTACCTAATATTAATGTAAACTTAGTTTAAACTAAGTTTACGAAGGAACTTCGCGCTACCTTTGTGAGTAGAGGAAACTGTTGGATGAGTTAATTTAATTTAACTGAAATCGTTCAAAAGCAAGTGCTACTGGAATAAACGTGCATATGAAACAACATCAAAGCTCTAAATCTCTGCTTTATAAACTTAGTGTTGTTATTACTTACCCTTTGCGTAGCTTCTAAGAGAACTCGACGTACCGAAATCATTAATATATTCTATGAATTACTTTATTTATGATGTTTTTATGGAAGTCCATGCAGGAGCGCTTTAAATTTAAAGCTATACGAGTGGTGTAGGAAGGTGGCATGAATATTCGTTACCAATTTCGTCTTTCAACCACTTTGAACCAAAAACTTTAGTCTTGCTTTGAACAATATTCAAAAACTGGTCAAGAGCGAGTCCGACTCGCACACCGAGGGTTCCATGCTATCACTACATATTATAAAACAAACACCCGATTGCACTAAACTTAAGGATCGCCTAAGTCTGTTCCTAACTACAACACGACCAAATTAAAACGGTGTCAAACTTAGCGGTCATGTAGCTGTCATTCGCTTACTTAACTTGGTCGAGTTGTAGTTAAGAAAAGACTTAGGCGATTCTTAAGTTTAGTGCAATTGGGTGAAAGTCCTCCACATAAAACAAAGTCCTCCACCGCGTCTGTCTGTCTGTTCGCGATAAACTCAAAAATTACTGCACAGATTTTCATGTAGTTTTCACCAGTAAATAGAGTGATTTATGAGGAAGATTTAGGAATATAATTTGTCAAGGTTTTGTGTAAATTGGTAGAAATATTACATTATTATAATAAAAAGTAATTTTGGTCATGAGACTATAATATTGTCGGAAGTTCTTTAATATCCGCCATGACGGTAATACAAATATTTTTTCTTTGTGTCAATCGCACCAATAATTTTTTTTTTAAAAAGAATATTGATTATTATTAATTTATTAGATTCTTTTAAATATTGTCATAGTTAATTACTTCTTAAAATAATTAAAAATGAATAAATTTAGCTCTATAACCCGGTCGAGTTAACTCGGCACCTGAAGCGCGATAGACCCCCTTCGTGTTCTCCTTTCCTCACGCCACTGTCGTCATGCCAGTAGCGTTAGTACATTTGTTAGCGATAATATATTGATAATCTATCGAAAACTTTAAAAAAATTGACGACGTGGCGTGAGGAAAGGAGAAAACGAGAGGGGTCTATCGAGGTTCAGGTGCCGAGTTAACTCGACCGGGTTGTACTTATTTCCGCAACATGGCGGTAGTGTTATGCCGCGTGACAGTCGCTCACTTTCAATAGGGGCATTCTAGCAGACCAATCGCTCACCGATTACCACAGAAAATTTAACCATTTGGCAAAAAAGGAAGGAACCGAAGTGAGCGAGGGCGGGTTGGAACTAATGTCATTTTTGTTGATGAAATCTGAAAAAATGTACTATTTAGCGACATCGTTTTATTTTTCCTGTAATCTTTACATAAACTTCTATCATATAGAATGATTTCAGAAATACACTGTAATTGATAGTATTAGTAGGCACAGTCCTTGATATATCCAGCTGTGACAGACGGACAGACTGAGCCGCACCATAATGGGTCTTTTTTACCCTTTTTGTACGGAACCCTAAAAACCAGTACTTATATCTATTCTGTGATCAGAGCTAAATATTTTTTATCATCTTAATTTACCTTAAAATTTAATAATAATAATAATATTATTATTAAATTTTAACTACCTATTACACAGACGCTACACAGTAACGTTTTTGCATACGCGCAACTGTGTGCGAGCTATTGAATGAGCACACGGATCGCCACACGGAACTCGCGCGGTGGGCGTCGGTGGTGTGAGGTAATTGATTGCGGGGCGGGCGGAGAGTATCCTTTCTGTACGGAAGTATTTATATCTATTCTGTGCCCCAGACAAAAAAAAAGACCAATATATTTGGAGTCGGAGTAGAATGTTGTTATCTTCTATTTTATCCTGTCACCTCATCGTCTCCTCATTCACTCCTTTCACATTTATAATATTATTCTGCATACAATCCATCCACCTTTACTGCAATCTTCCTCTACCTTTCCATCCATCCATTATCGTTCTTGTCACTGACGTCCATTATATAGGTACTTGTATAATGGACGTCAGTGGTTCTTGTCCATCACAATGTCCGTCTGTCCCCAGCGAAAATTTTTCTAAGTCTATGGTCTGCAGCGAACTAAAATCTATGGAAATGTAATTGCAAACAAATATTGCTTAAAAAATGGCACCACGGGGCCGAAAAAGTACAACCCGCTCAGCTTTAGTTGGGCCAGCCACGCTCCCGGTGACTAACATTAGTGTTCTTTTCAATAAATTGCAATTTATATTGTAGATAAAAGATAGAAAGGGAGGGTTTATTAGAAATGACGTCCTTTATAGTCAAATGGCGTAAAAGATGCAAAGAAGGCAGTGAAAAGATGCAGAAATTACGTATCTTATTTTTCGTTTAAGTACAGAAAAAATCTATAAGTATACAAATTATGGTCGATAATATGCAACCAGTGTTCAGACGCTTTGTGCTGCATAATTAATTATTAAATGCCAGCCTTTTTAGCTCTATCCATTTAGTTGTACTTTTCGTGTGGTGCCATTTTAGAGCGGAATGCTTATTCCATAGCTTTAGTTCGCTGATGGTCTGTCCGTTTGTTCTCCTCTGTAGGTCGCATTTCTAACCGATTCTCGTGAAATTCTGTTAGAAGGTTTTAGGTAGGCAACGATGGCCTTTAGATATATACCTTAAAACTAAACATACTTATATAATTTATAAAACAATGTTGTTAGTAAATAAAAATTATGTTAGTAAAAAAAAACAGTTTTATAATTTATTTATAATTATGTTTTCTTTTTTGTCAAGTAAATTTTTCGTGATTTTTCGAAATGGCGGAAATATGAGGCATAATCATATTTCACCCATTTTTAAAAATGTTCAAAAATGTCACAAACGCGAGGTCTACAGCTTTACAGAACCTCTAGTTAATATCTTGTTTAATATTGGAACAAACACGAGTATATTACGAAATTTCTCCGTGCGTTTCCCAAATATAGATTCCGATCCCTTTCCCGAAATATTGTCATTATCTGAATGGCTTATCAAAAACATAGTCACAAGAAGAATCCATAGTTCGTTGTACCTAACGATATTTCAGGGCATAACGACCGAATTATCACTTTGGGCGCGACCTTATCAGGGGGAGACATCAATCTTCATTAATCAACGCGTCAGTATTAATGACTTGTATAATTAGATTAAGCCTAGACGCACCTACTTGTATCAATTTGGACTCTCGATTTCATTCCAAATAACTGATCACTCTTTTTATTCAGTGATAGTAAAGATCGATACGCTTATGATTAATTGGTATCAAGAGATCAATAAATAAATATTTCTTTATTCCACTCAAGATTAACTGTCTAGACTCTAGAGTCTACTTTTCTTAGGGATTAATTGTTTAATCCTCATGTTTACAGATATTCAGTTTAAATATTAACCAAATAATATTAAAAGTCATTCTATGGCAGACAAATTAATGACAAACGGTCTATCAAATGGACAAAGCTTTATCTAAGCATTGAAAAATGAGCTATTAACTGACTAAAATAACTTAAAGCATTCACCATTTTTCAATATTTATATTAAAGACTAGCTTTTGCCCGCGACTTCGTCCGCGTGGACATTCGGAAAATCGCTATGGAACCTTTGACTGAGATAAAAATATCCATGTTTTACGGGCTATAAATATCTGTGTGCTATTCCAAATCCATTCAGCCAGTTTCACGTGATTGAGTAAGAAACATCCAAACTTTCACATTTATAATAATATTAGTTCCCGTTCCCGTTCCTGTTCTCGTTCTCATTCCTGTTTCCGTACCCGTATTATTTTTCCATTAAAAATTTGAACCCCCGTTTCAGTTCTTTAGGTGTTAAATAATATCCACCGTGTCATCTTGGACCCTAAAATAAATGCCATTTTCGCAATAAACATCCCATAAAATCTCAATATCGTAATCCATATAGATTTGTTTGCTTAATTTGTTTTAGAAGTACTCCTGCGAAGTTTCAAGTAGAAATGTCTATTTAATATTATTTTTTCATACAAAACATGAACCCTATTTTAGCCCTTTGGGGGTTGAAACATAGCCACAATGTCTGACTTAAAAATTAATGCTATTTTCGTAATCAACATCCCAAAAAACCTCAATAACGACATCCATATCGAGTTTCGGCTTTTTACCCCATTCACCCCTTAAGGGATTGATACGAAACACGTATTTGCTTATTTGTTTTTAGAAGTACTCCTACGAAGTTTCAAGTCGAAATGTCTATTTAATATTTTTTCCATATAAAGTTTGAACCCCATTTGACCCCTATAGGGGTTGAATAATGTCTACCACTTAAAAATAAATGCCATTTTCGTAATCAACATCCCATAAAACCTCGATAACGACACCCATATCGATGTTGGACTTTTTTTACCCCATTTACCCCTTAAAGGGTTGAGTTTCGGAAAACCACGAAACACGTGGCTGCTTATTTGTTTTAAGAAGTACTCCTACGAAGTTTCAAGTCGAAATATCTATTTAATATTTTTTTCCATACAAACTTAGTACCCCCATTTCAACCCTTTAGAGGTAGAATTTCCGAAAATCCCTTCTTAGTGGGTGTTTACACTGTATAAAGTATTTTTGTACAAAATTTCAAATCTGGGCTGGACAATAGTCTGTCAGTCACTCCTTCACTTTTATATAAGAGATTGCCTAATAAGAAAGTTATATATTTATAACTTTTTTCAGTGTAAGTTAAATCAAAATTAAGGTTACCTTTAGTAAAATAACAAAAAAAGGAAACTTTATCCATCTAGTAAATAATTGTTTACTGAGTATCATCGTTTTTTCACCAAACATTTTATGAATAACGATTACTTATTCATTACTCATAATAAAAGTTAGTGACATCATCAATAAAAGTCAGTCACGTCATTGTGGAAATAAATCCAATTATTATAAAATATATAAAATTATGTGAAATATATATTATTATGAAATATATTATGAAAAAACTACATTTAATTACACCAAGCATCGATCAATAAAATGTAGTTTTTTTAATTATTATCGACTTGTATCTTTCTTTACGGCTCAGCGGTGACTTGATTAGGTATAAATGAAATTATGAAATAGCTTCTTACTAACATAGATTAAGTTTTACTAACATAAAATGAGTCCTTGTTACTTAAATAAACTCAATTTTATTATTATTATTATATCTCTTTAAATGTATTGCAGTTACGATACGTGGACTATTATTATGTTTTTATCTAAGTATAGATATCGAAAATCGAATTACAGTGAAAACAAAAAATTCACAACTTAGACCACACACGAAAGACTGTAACAATAGAATAGGGGGAAATTATATTGCTACGTCTTGCCCAAACATCATTTTGGATGTCATTTTAATCGTGCCAATACTGATGGTCTTTGATGACCAGCTACAGTTTCCTCGACTGACTGACAATTAAAGGGGCGTCAATGATTTTTGTTTGCTTCAGCCGCCGTATCGGCGTGTACTCGCGTGTTCGCTGACAGATAGCAATCAGGGCAGCGCGTTTCTCTAATTAATGGCGGAGAATCGCGTGAAAACGACCCATTTGTCTCGCCCTCCGTCGGATGTTCACAGAAGAATTGTAAGCGATACAAATACCTTAAATGTCTTCAAACACTTACACAGCCGTTCCCGCTTCCACTCGCGATCTGCAATTATAATAAACGAGATCTAGATTGTAAGTACGCTGTAATACTGTTTTATTTCGGTTGAGTTATGGCCGCCTGCACGTTGTTTGCGATGCCAGCTGAACGCTTTTAAAGAAAAGTCCATGTAAATGGCCTAGTTTATTCAAAATGGTAGATACGCTCTAGGGTTGTAAGGGACATTTCATTTTATTTTATGCAAGTGAGAGATTTTATTTTTAGAATAATAACTATTGAGAATAACTTATATTCAAGATTATACGAGTATCTTATTGGGTTACTACCTTATTTAAAGGCAGTATTTTAGTATTTCTGTCCTGTGTCGCCATCATATAAATCCCGGGTGCGATGCACGGCCGTATCGATGTGGAAAAACTTATCTTTTAACATTGTCTCGGGTCTATGTGTTTGAGGTACTGACATTTTTCCGATCTCCGTAGCACAGCGCACGAACTTCAGCTTCTTACTTAGAATATGGGCAACGTATTTTATACCTTTATACTTTTAAACGAGCAATTCTTGTATGTATATACGTTTATTTCTGTGATCTCGGAAACGGCTCTAACGATTTTGCTGAAATTTGGTATAAGTATGGGGGTTTTTGGAGGTAAACAATCTATCTAGATTAGTCTTATATTTGGAAAAACGCGTGTTTTCGATTTTTCATGCGTTTTTCTTTCGACACAGAATATGGTCGCAATTTCGTCCTGCCGGCCACTGTCCATCCCTCTCTTCCATCTGGTCCGGCGGGTTAAGACGCGGACGGCAAGAAACGATTGTTACGGGTTCGAATCCCGCTCGGTTGTTTTTTTTATATGTTCAAGTTTATATTGAATTTTTTAATTTTTATTGTTTTTATACAAGTTTAAAAAAATGTAGTTAATGTTTGAGATCACAATGTAGACTCTTAGTATAAAACAAAGTCGCTTTCTCTGTCCCTATATCCCCATGTATGCTTAAATCTTTACGCAACGGATTTTGATGCGGTTTTTTCAACAGATAGAGTGATTCAAGAGAAAGGTTTATATGTATAATACATGGTATCAAATTCCACACTACACCGAAGCAAAGCGAGGGCGGGTCGCTAGTTTTACAATAAATAGTAATAACCGAGCAAAGCTCGGTCGCCCAGATATTGTTACATTATGTTGTATGTACCTAACACCTACCTAACACACCTTCGTTTTGCCGATGATATAGTTCTTATGGCTGAGACCTTGGAGGACCTGAACACAATGCTCGAAGATCTCCGTAGTGCTTCCCAAAGAGTAGGTCTTAAAATGAACATGGATAAGACGAAAATCATGTCGAATGCCCATGTTGTGCCCGCTCCAGTTCATGTTGGGAACACTACACTTGAAGTTGTTGACCATTATGTATACCTAGAACAGGCAGTCCAGTTAGGTAGGTCCAACGTTGAGAAGGAGATCTCTCGTCGAATCCAACTCGGATGGGCATCATCGGGAAGCTGCGAAAAATCTTCGTGTCCGATTTACTTCAGTGTCTCAAGACAAAAGTCTATGACCAGTGTGTGTTGCCAGTGATGACTTACGGCAGTGAAACGTGGTCGCTAACTATGGTTCTCATAGGGGGAGGCTCAAGGTCACCCAGCGTGAAAATCCTTGGGGGAGGCCTATACTCAGCAGTGGGTGTCGTGCGGCTGATATGATGATGATGATGATGATGTAGGTATAATAATTTACATGTTCATAAAAATCGATATCGATTTAGAGAACCTTAAAGTAGCCCAATTCTCTTCATATAAAGAAACTCGTAAAACAGAATTGATTTTCACAATAGTCAAATAAAGCACAACTTGTTAGTAAAAATAGTTTCGGCTATTTATCACGTTCAATATGCAAGTCATGGAGGGTATTTCAAAGAATGGAATGTAAGAATAGATGTTAAGCCGAATCGACTTGAAAAGCGGCCTTATTCCGACATACGGTAGTTATTTCCGAAAGGAAAACAATTAGCACGATATGTTGAAGATCGATCGAACCCGAGAGAAAAATAGGGCAATTATCGTCTTATCTAAGAGATTAGTACAGCTACCAGATTTGTGACTATATTCTATTTTGGAATCCAAGTATTTTAGTCACTATACCATTTTGATATTTGAAGCTGCGATCTTTTTAGAGATTTAGTTTTTTTTTTCAGATTACTACTTACGCGAGTGTTTACTCTCGAGATAAAAGCTCTATATTTTTTGTTTTCCCTAAGTTTCACCTCCTTTTTGGGGTCATGGTCACAAGAGAGGTGTTTTTTTCGTGCAAAATTTAATGCCAAAAATTTTAATGGAATTTCAATATTCTTTTAATAAAAACAATCGCTCAAATACCTAGGTAACAAAAAGATCCGTCGAATTGAAAACCTTTTACATTTTTGAAGAACTAGCGGCCGCCCGCGACTTCGTCTGCGTGGACAGTTTTTTTTGCTACCCCTCGGGAACTGTGCGTTTTTTCTGGATGAAAGGTACCCTATGTCCTTCCCTGTACCCTTGACAATGTGTATGCAAAATTTCATGATGATTGGTTGAGTAGTTAAGACGTGAAGGCGTAACAAACAAACAAACAAATAAACAAACAAACGGACTTTCGCATTTATAATATTAGTAAGGAAGGATGTGCGAATTCAAATAGTTTTCTTTTGAGATAAGAAGAAGCTCATCAAGGAATGTCGGCAATTTTCATAGTTCTTGGTCAAAGGGTACTTTACCGAAAACTATAAAGTTGCATTAAGAAAGGTTAAAGTCAGGTAAAGAATAAAAGTAAATTGGAAAAGAAAAGAGTGTTGCATAAAAGAGGCTTTCAGTTTTATTTGTACTTGCAATAATAATAAAAATCTTTTTGTGAAAGCCATAAATATTTTTCATGACCATATAAAAATAGATAACCTCGTATCCATGTAGTAATAAAGCAGTCATTTTACGATCGTTTAACTCTGTGTTTTGCGACGGAGAGGTTGTAATTTAGCAATTTTATGAAGAAATAAACATCGGAAAGGGAGCTCCGAAGGTGCCGTCATAAGGCTTATCATATCGAGCTGAACATCCACATATGCAAATATATGGAACAATATTATTTCGCAGATACCCCGATGTCTCTCATAAACTGGGATTTTTCGAAAGAAAAAGAGGAGTCAGATGACTTGTAGCTTTTTTGACGTCTAACGTGAATAAAACAAGAATGTTCCTTGTAAATAAAAATATTTTTTCTTCTACTGTTGTTAAATTGTGGATTCAAATAGAGTAAGGTAAATTTTTCGTGAAGTATTTTTCGTAAGCAGATGACAGATACGATGTGCGAAATTTTCATATTTGTGCCGAACCTAACCTAACTAATAAATATCTAATGCAACCCTGTTTTACAACTGAACCACATGCAAGTCTTTACTTTATATAACGCCTAGTTGGTACGCTCCTGAGTGACAATGAGTCTGTACATTTTCATTTGAAGCCGTTTTTGTTTTTTAGATCACGTATTTCATTTGGTGCCGGGCCACGAACGGTGATTATGCAAATGTGCCGCCCCCTTGTGCGAATCACATAAATCGTTTCGCATTTTATCACTTTTTTGCATAAATATTTGTGTAAGCCGACGATCAGTCAACTCACGTCAGCGCTAACAGGCGCATGTTCATTTATAGAGATTTATTAATTTAAAATCTCTTTTTTTAAATTGCATTTATTTATTTTAAAAAAATATCCACAACTTACACCAAACTACAGCGTACCAGCTTGCTATCAGAAGTCCGATGACGTCATATTACTCTATGTTTACGTCCGCGACTTACGTCCGATAGTTTGCACACCTCAATGCATTTTCATAGTCTAGCTAGAAGATACCTAGAGCTTTGTCCAGACTTGTATCATTTTGGCGTATCAGTTCACCGTATCTTTACCATACATCGCTAGTTTGGTTGGGCGTGCGTTGATATTACTTCAACGCACGCCCAACCAAACTAGCGATGTATGTTAAAGTGTTCTGTGATACACACAATACTGTGATCTGATACGCCAAAATGGACTAGTCTGGACAAAGCTCCATCAGCCACGACCGATAATTTGTTTCCGGCTTCAATGCACCATGCGGTCATCGTTACTGAAATTAGATTATAAAGCCTTAGAACACTTAAAAGTGTATAACTACACGAGCAATACAATAGTATATTCTATGTTCTTTGAACAAAACAGCTTAGAACACTTAAAAGTGTATAACTACACGAGCAATACAATAGTATATTCTATGTTCTTTGAACAAAACAGTTTAGTTCCAACAAATGAGCGTTAATTTTCTGGAATAGAAACGTAAAAGATAATATTTTATTCATCTGGTACCGTTAAACAATTTTTACAGCTATGTACTGTTTAAGATATTGAAGCAGTCTTCTTGTTCGTGTAGACACAAATTTTTTATGACGTAATTTACCAGAAAACAACCGCTGAGAAAACTGACTGATTGCTAACAATCGCATTCTGGCAGCTCTTGTCAGCTTCGTGTTTCATCAGTATCCTTAGCACGAACATGCATCAAAAAAAAAAACGCGCGTAAAAACATTGGATAGAGTAATTATGATTGGGAAATTTGTCTAGCGCCATCTACCGCCGAAAAGTGAAATGAAATTTTCCATAGATAATTACTCTATCGAGTACTTTTACGCACGTTTTTTTTCTTGATAAATGTCCGTACTAAGGGTATATAGACTTTGAATTATATAACTGTATTATCTATGGTACAGACTTGGTATCAGAAAAACAAATCGGTAGCAACACACAAACACCTCAAAAGATTTTTTAAATTATTTTCTAACTACAGCTTATTCAGTAAAGTAGATAAGTTGTTCTATTTACAGACATTATGTAAGTATATAAGAGTCCTTCTACACAGTGTCTGTCCAATAAGGGAACCCTTATTTTTTCACCAATTCCGTACGTCCATATGTCAATTAGTTCTGTTTTCTCGCACGCCATTGTCGCTCACAGCTTTATCATACAGAGTGAAATTGAAATCAACATCTAACATCATCAGTTATCTTTTGCTTATGACTTCTTGTCATTTTTAGGGTTCCGTACCAAAATGGTAAAAAAGGAACCCTTATGGTGTGACTCAGTCAGTCTGTCTGTCTGTCTGTCTGTCACAGCTGGATATCTCGAGAACCGTTCAGTCGCATAATGCCAAATTCGCAAAATGGCAACCGAGTCGTAATTGGACAAATTCGCATAATGGCATATTCGTAAAAGGACAAATTCGCGAAATAGCATATTCGTAAAAGGACAAATTCACAAAAAGACTAATTCGCAAAAGGACAAATTCGCGAAATGACAAATTTTTACCAACGCATGCCGTATCGTGAACAATATATACGTACGATATTATTATAAATGAAATGCACACAAACATTGAAAAAATCATTTTAATTTTTACAAAAATAATCACAGGTCGTTATAATTAGAGAAAAAGTCTTAAATCAAAACACAAAAAGTCACAAAAAAATACGATAAGTAGGTACGATATCAAAAAAATGTTTTAAATATGAAACTTTCATACTGAAAGGGACAAACATTGAAAAAATCATTTTAATTTTTACAAAAATAATCACAGGTCGTTATAATTAGAGAAAAAGTCTTAAATCAAAACACAAAAAGTCACAAAAAAATACGATATGCAAAAAATGTTTTAAATATGAAACTTTCATACTGAAAGGGAAAATTATAATAGCATTTGATAATAAATTATCCTTTGAAAAAAATATTTAACAGAAATTTTCTTATCATTGAGTTTGATAGATTTTGAAAGATAGAGCAATATTTAACCTAAAACTAACCTATCGTCTATTATATCTCTTAAGTTTAAATTGCAACTAAGGTCAACTATTGAATTGAGTCTAGACTATTTAACTGAATGAACTGAACTATTTAACTGAATGTAGGTAGACTATTCAACTGAATGTAGACTAACTAAATGTAGGAAAACTAAGGGGAAATACCATTTAATAAAACGTAAGAAGACCTTCAACAATTTGTCCAAATAATTTATTATTTTAAATAATTAACACAATCGGAACATTCATTAAGCAACAATTCTATAAACCAACTCCGATAAGTAACACATTTACCATAAAAGAACGTTCATTAAGCAACAATTCTATCAACCACTTCAAATAAGTAACACAATTAATTTAATAGGAACGTTCATTATGCAACAACTAATCGACCAGATCAAATAAATAACACAAGCAATAATGGATGATTGAATGGAATATAATAGTCTAAACAGCAGAAATAAACATGTTAGAATAATACTTAACTTTCTGTTCCACACCCTTTTCACTTGACTCACTACTGCAGAATGTGTCTAAAAATATGCTATGCTCGGCAAGAGCAAGAAACATCCCGCCATTTTTAAACAACCAATGAGCATTTAGCATCACAGAAAACAAGTCTGCCACAATGGCGCCAAACGATCAAATCAATACTTTTATACAAATAACTATTAATTTAATAAACAACCTGTGACAATTAAAATGTAATATTATTAACATTATTTATCATTGAATTAATAATAAAGATATCTATTTTATACTTATTTTAAAATGATAATTGAATAAAAGGAAACTGTAGCAAACAGACATGAATCAAGTAATCAAATCAATTCCTTTTTATAACAATTAGCAACAAATAATCAAATAACAGGAAACGGTAGCAAATCGTCATGGATCAAGTAATCAAATCAAATAATTTTAATAAACTTAGTAACAAATAATGATTTAAATATTACATAAACTTACAAACAAATAATAAACTTTACATCAATCATTGTAACTATGACATTACATTATTTTCTATAGTTTCATTTTCACTATATCTATTACGGCCAGACTGACAGTACTTCGTCCTCGAAGGACATTAAAATATATATTAAAATATACAAAAGAAAAAAATACAATGTTTGTTTTATTCTTCATAACCTTATTGAAATACACATATTTAAGTATGTTTTGAACATTGTTTCATAATGTCAAGTAATTTGGTACTTCGATAAATCTCACGAGTTCCGGCCACCTCCGGTTAGTAATAATACCAACACTTTGAATCTAATAATTAAGAAAATTAAAGAAAACAAAATTAAAAAAGAGAAAAAATAAATGAAATTAACTATGAAATTATTTGTTAAGAAACTTAACAGGAACTTAACCGGAATCCGTGAGACACTTTCTTTTATCAATTAAATACGTTACTCCACTTTGCCTTTTTATTAATTAATAAACATTTTATTCCATTTTTATTTTACAACACAACATTTTTAGTAGGTATTGCCAGACACCTAGACATGCCAATAACATTCACTCGCTGCTGGTGAGAATAACTGACACCAAGCATCTGACCGACCAGCGAATACCATGTTTCTTAATATCAACATAACTTATAGGTAGGTATTGCCAGACACCTAGACATGCCAATAACATTCACCCGCTGCTGGTGAGAATAACTGACATCAAGCATCTGACCGACCAGCGAATACCATGTACCGAGGCCACGATTGCCAAATACATAGACATACTGATCACATTCACTCGCTGCCAGTGAGATCAACCAGTACCAAGCATAAGGCCGACCAGCGAATATCATGTACCTGGTATACCTATAACATTCATCGCCAAATCATACATAGACATACCGATCACATTCACCCGCTGCCAGTGAGATGATTCGGTACCAAGCATGTGGCTTAACAGCGTTTTAAATATTATACAAAATGGAATAAATATAACTGCCAAATCATACATAGACATACCGATCACATTCACCCGCTGCCAGTGAGATGATTCGGTACCAAGCATGTGGCTTATCAGCGTTTTAAATATTATTACAAAGTGGAATTCACGTAGACTTGAATACAGGTAAGGGTATAATTTGGTTCTATCGCTATCAGCAATCGCAAAGGTATTAAAACCAGTGGATTTTTGAACAGTGCTCTGTTGTACTTTACACAAACCGTTTGGCCAATCTGACTTTAAACAATAGTACCTAGGTTAGGTATTATAATAATAAAATATAAATAGTCCTTAAAAGAACATAATGAAACAGTTATATGACTGTCTTGTGTCTATATTATGATCAAAACCACTACCCATTCACAACAACAGACAAAGTCAAACCCTGGACTTGGCAAAAATAGTTAAAATCAACATTTCCACACCTAAAAACAGTCAAAGCACTAGACTAAACCACTATAGGTAGGTACTTATTACTAATATTTACAATTAAAATCAATATGTATAATTAGAAAAGAATTCTATTAAAACAAAAATGTGGTACGATATCATGTGGCTTCATCAGTTTGCGAATAAACAAGCATTATCATTATCATAATGATGAATCATTACCATTATCAACATCATCATCAACGTCAATACTAGCATCAAGGCCAGCATCAATGCCAGCGTTAATACCAGCATCAATACCAGCATCAATACCAGCATCAATACCAGCATCAATCCCTGCATCAATACCATCATCAATACCAACATCAATACCAACTTCAGTACCAACATCAATATCAACATCAATATCAACATCAATACCAACATCAATACCAACATCAATACCAACATCAATACCAACATCAATACCAACATCAATACCAACATCAATACCAACATCAATACCAACATCAATACCAACATCAATACCAACATCAATACCAACATCAATACCAACATCAATACCAACATCAATACCAACATCAATACCAACATCAATACCAACATCAATACCAACATCAATACCAACATCAATATCAACATCAATACCTATATCGACTCCTAAATCAATACCTACATCATTACCAAAAAGGATTTGAAGTCAAGGCATCCGATAATATATTTAATTCCTACAACATGAGAATTCCAAGAATATAAATTCTATCAGAATCTCGTAATAGAAACTAAGCTTTTAGTTTGTCTAACAATATAGTTATCAGACCAATAGAATACTCTTTGCCTGGAACAATTAAAAATATTCAAAAAATTCGTAGGTATGACCATAGAATATGAATATAAGATTCTTGGGTATGACCTAAGTTTTTTTCTTACACACCCGCGAAGAAAGTTGTCAAAGAAATGTTCCCGATAAGTTTTTTACATTATTCAATAACATGAAAAAAATAACACTAATAACTAACTGAATATACATAATATCAACCTTGTCACAGATTAGGTAATAGTACAAGTACCTTGTGTTTTAATAAAAATAGTGTTTATCTTATCACGCCGTTCTTCTTTCAAGTGGTAACGGTCACCAAAAGTATCTTTACTTAATACGTTTTTTGTAGACTAGTTCGAAAGTGAACAATTAAAACTATAATAATATAGATCTCAAGAAAAACGGGAACATTTAAATAAATTATTTAAAGTTAAATATATGTAGTTGATACTTAAATATCACAATTACGAAATAAATTACCCAAAAACATGGTCTAATCAGTTGATAGATTTAAACTTATTGGGGTAGTTAATAAATAGTAGTAGTAGTATATAGTAGTAAATAAATAATATATAGTAGTAGGTACTACTATCTATATATATCCTATGAATAGTAGTAGCACAAAAGCAGCTAATAGATTCATTTAAGGGTCCATGATAGGAAAACATGGTTTGCCGGGATCATATTTTTATATAGAAAACTTAAATTTGTAGCCGCAAACAAAAAAAAACACACGACAAGCTAAAGAGATTCTCTAGTAGCTATAAGAATTTAATTGCGTATAAACCTCACAGATGTTTGAAAAAAAAATCCGAATATCATCAAAACATAACGTGCTGTGCAGTCCAATCTCCAATAAATCTTTCAAGGAAGATAATTGTGCTAAACATAATGATGAAAAAAAAACAACGTGAAACATCGAAAAAGTGTAGAAGAAAAGTTATTTTCCATACCCTTTACACGTAAAGAGAAGACAGAGACTAATGTTTCCGCATAACCGAGCCTTAAGGCTAGACGAGTTTACGGTCTGACGAAAAGATTGATATTTTAGTTTTCAGTGTGAGAACATTATTTAAAATTCCTCTACACAAAACAAATACTATCTACTAACAAAAGAATCTAAAAAACCCATTAACCGAACAGAATATTGGAAAATGGCTTGGTAACTCAAAAATAAAATCGTAAATATCATCATAAGAATAAAGTTCCACTTGTCAGATTTTGTAGTATTCAAAGATAGTGATATGATGTTTGATGTTTTATACAAAAAGTTTTAAATATAACTTTTTGCTGTACACAATACCGGGTATACTTTTTTATGGTCCAGTATTTCAGGAAATCGATTAAAAGGTACTAAATTTTGTCAAATTTCTGGCAAAGTGACAAATAAAGCTATGCAGTGATCCACCATATTGTACAGAGATAGAGAAAGAGTAGATTTCGTGAACTGCCTGGCCTAAAATTGGAAAAAGATAACAACTCAACTATACTCAACTCAACTCAAAATTATTAATTTAATCTATTAAATTAATAATTTTGAGATTTGAGAAATTTAATAGATTAAATTAATAATTAGTCTAGCCTAGAGGCTGTTAAAAGCATTTGTTAATTTCATAGCATCTACGTCATCGATTCGCAAACGCTATGCGGTAAACCTTGTAATGACAACAATAAATCTAACCTATCGTATGATTAGAAGTATAGATTTATGTAGTAATAGTAACCAGCAATAATAAAAAAAATTAAGAATGAAAAGACTAAAAACCATTGATACTAATACTTCGATAAAGGTTAGAATATTACTGCTTTCGTCAAATGATTTTATTATTACTTTGCAAATGATAACCAAAACGTCTATAATGTTTAAAATATGATCTACACAAAATACATAAATAATATTACTTCAGCAAGTTATTTCATAGTGTAGAATTATAATAACTACCTAGTGACGTAGTTAATAAGCCGTGCTGCAAAAAAAAAAAAATTATCTGCTTAACCCAAACTGTCACCAATTTCTATACACTTCAAAAAGTTTGGACGTACAATACCTATACACAACCATTGTACATACTTAAGTAAACGTAAGAAGTAAAATCTGCCTACCTATTTGTGAACCTATTTTAAGTGAACAAATACTTTGTTAACCTCATTTTAATTTCATTATTCTACTATACGCCACTAATGACACCACATAAATGTGTACCACAAATACCATCACATATCAGTTTTTTATTAATATCTTTAGATGATATCGATTACTAATCTTTCTCTTCAAATTTTACGACAATAATTCGCTTAATTCAACTAACTGAATAGCAGGTTTTATGAATAAATCACAGAAATCGTAAAAAAACACAGCCACCGAGGGCCTTACCGGCCTTTGCAGCAAGGAACGAGTCCGGATGTTTTTCTTCTTTTCGAAGCAAGGTACTCGAAACTGTTGTGACAGCAGCTTGTATCCCCGCCGATGCAGTTTTCGGGATCAGGACCACACAGCAGCGGAGCGGAGACATCTGGCCGATCACATCAGCATCCACCCTGAAAATTATTAGGAAACGGTGTTAATATTTTGTAATGGACAGAGACAATCCCACTTCTGATGATAGATTTTGAAAGATAGAGCAATATTTAACCTAAAACTAACCTATCGTCTATTATATCTCTTAAGTTTAAATTGCAACTAAGGTCAACTATTGAATTGAGTCTAGACTATTTAACTGAATGAACTGAACTATTTAACTGAATGTAGGTAGACTATTCAACTGAATGTAGACTAACTAAATGTAGGAAAACTAAGGGGAAATACCATTTAATAAAACGTAAGAAGACCTTCAACAATTTGTCCAAATAATTTATTATTTTAAATAATTAACACAATCGGAACATTCATTAAGCAACAATTCTATAAACCAACTCCGATAAGTAACACATTTACCATAAAAGAACGTTCATTAAGCAACAATTCTATCAACCACTTCAAATAAGTAACACAATTAATTTAATAGGAACGTTCATTATGCAACAACTAATCGACCAGATCAAATAAATAACACAAGCAATAATGGATGATTGAATGGAATATAATAGTCTAAACAGCAGAAATAAACATGTTAGAATAATACTTAACTTTCTGTTCCACACCCTTTTCACTTGACTCACTACTGCAGAATGTGTCTAAAAATATGCTATGCTCGGCAAGAGCAAGAAACATCCCGCCATTTTTAAACAACCAATGAGCATTTAGCATCACAGAAAACAAGTCTGCCACAATGGCGCCAAACGATCAAATCAATACTTTTATACAAATAACTATTAATTTAATAAACAACCTGTGACAATTAAAATGTAATATTATTAACATTATTTATCATTGAATTAATAATAAAGATATCTATTTTATACTTATTTTAAAATGATAATTGAATAAAAGGAAACTGTAGCAAACAGACATGAATCAAGTAATCAAATCAATTCCTTTTTATAACAATTAGCAACAAATAATCAAATAACAGGAAACGGTAGCAAATCGTCATGGATCAAGTAATCAAATCAAATAATTTTAATAAACTTAGTAACAAATAATGATTTAAATATTACATAAACTTACAAACAAATAATAAACTTTACATCAATCATTGTAACTATGACATTACATTATTTTCTATAGTTTCATTTTCACTATATCTATTAAGTTCTGCTAATAATTTGTTGTACTTTTTGTCAAATTGTATGTCTTTATTCCTACGGTTTTTTCGTCTTGGAGTAAAAAGATTCCGTTTCATAATAATGTCGAAATGCTTTGATTCTTTCTTTATTTTGTGTATAAAATTAAACAAGGACGGATGCGTCGGAATCAATACATTTAGTCGGTGGTGCCATCCTTCCAGCGCATTTGTAGTACGATGACGTTGTCCAGCGCAACTAAGAAGTGTTGAGCCTAATCTGATCCACTGCCTCTCAAAATAGTGAAGGAAATTATCCATATCACCAGTATCTTCTATGGCTGCAGATATTATTTGCCAACCTTCGGTGATGAAGTCGGGTGGCAGAAGTACCAAAATGGCTGCTCTCCGAATAATATTTCTTTGACCTCTTGTTTTGTCGACTTTTAGCTCTTTAGCCTTCTTCCAAACAGCTTTTTGGTAATGATAATAACAACCACTTACTTTAACTTGCGGAAATACGGCTTTAACCGCATTCATGGCTGCAATTTCATAGTCACTTTTAAATGTTTTTATCGTCACGCCTAGAATATTTTTAATCAAGCGGAAAAATCTTGTGTACGTATTTTGACTTTTATCAGGCAATAGTGCATATACGACCGGAACGAGTGATGTTGTATTCATATCCGAATGTAAATCTATGTGCAGAGTATATAATTGGTAGAATGGTTTCGGTACACTTTTAAATGTTCCATCGCCATAATAATTTAACGAATTCGAACCTTTCATCATTCTTCGAGATAATTTAGAAGCGAACACCAATATTTTATCTTCTTCGCCATCTTGTACCAATAAAAAATGTTGAGCTAGACTTTCAGGTACAGATACATCTTTTACCGAATGAAAAGTCAGCTTTTCTGCATTTAGAAATTTTTTCCTTGCTTTGTATAAAGTATCCTTTTTTTCATGGAATGTAGGCAATGATGTGCTCGTCGTATTCGTTGTATCAAATACTTTTTCAAATAGACCCCTTATAGGCGTTAAATCCTTGCACACCGCTCTTTTCAACTTATTCATTTTGATTAGCACATCGTTTTTTTCTTGATGAGGCAGACATGTATGTTCAGGTTTTCTCAATATTTTCTTTAAATGTTCTTCCACAGTAACTGACGCATTACACTCATTTTTATTTACACAACGCCAACGGGAACTTTTGTTTTTATTTATTCGCTTGGTTTTATTAAATCTATGTCCATCGAACAACAATGTATCATTGCCCTTTTGATTTTTTTCAAAAATTAAAATATCTTCTTCCATTATCTCGTCAAATAACCACTAATACTACCAAATCCAGAAACAAACAATGCAGAATAGTAAGTGACTTTAACGTTAACTCACAAAAATACGAAACTACCTACATTATTTCATTAATTTTTCTTTGACTCGTTCCGTTTCGCATTGACTGCATAAATTGTATTGTAAAATATCCATAACGATTGTAGACAATAAGTATTAAGTATAGTTTATTTGTGCTGAGTGCATAAATAAACTATAAATGTAAATAAGGAAAATACCCAGCAATTTTTACCCTATCTAATATATGTCGGCATTCACTAACCACGTAGTTTCTCATTATATAACTAGATGGCGTTTTAATAATAATCTACCAGTTTTTTTTAATCTTAAGATTATTAAAATGATAAGAAAATTTCTGTTAAATATTTTTTTTTTTCAAAGTATAATTTATTATCAAATGCTATTATAATTGTCCCTTTCAGTATGAAAAATTCATATTTAAAACATTTTTTCACGATACGGCATGCGTTGGTAAAAATTTGTCATTTCGCGAATTTGTCCTTTTGCGAATTAGTCTTTTTGTGAATTTGTCCTTTTACGAATATGCTATTTCGCGAATTTGTCCTTTTACGAATATGCCATTATGCGAATTTGTCCAATTACGACTCGGTTGCCATTTTGCGAATTTGGCATTATGCGACTGAACGTCGAGAACCGTTATACTAGTGGTATCAACTTGAAATTTGGAATAGTTTACATTTGCCCAACTATTTTGCAAATAAGAAAGAAATTAAAAAAAAAATTACAACAGGGCCTGAAAACGGGTCTTAAAAATTTGAAGTGAGGTGACTAGGTCATGTGGGGTATCATATGAAAGAGCGCTGTTTGTACATTTTAAAACATTTTTTTTCTTTTTTCTTAGGCCGCATAGTTTTCGACTTATGATGAAAAATGAAAAAAAATACCGTTCCCCCTTATCTCCGCAGTTTGCAAAGAGAAAAATCTGAAATAATACTGTTGTAGTAGTTTATGTAAAGATTACAGGAAAAATAAAACGAATGTCTGAATATGACACACTTTTTTAGAAATTCAAAAAACAAACAAAAATTCTTTAGTTTTACTACTAGTCAACAGATGGCGCTGTACTAAGAATGCTGACCTAAGAAAAAAAATTAGTTCCACTATCGGTCAAGAGATGGCGCAACCTAATACTACAATTTAATTAATTCTACTAAAAGAAGAAGTCGAATACTACGCGAATTTTCAGAAAAGTCCCCAAACTTAACCTATTAATAGTAATGTTATATTATCCAGATAAAAAAAGAAACCCTGATTTATTTTTAAGCTCATTAAAAAAACTTTTACAGAAATTGTGTCGAAAAAAGTATTACAAGAAAGATATCATCATCGGAGGAGATTTTAATATAGATATGTTAGAAACGTCTACACAGGCCACAACACTGATTGAACTAATGTCAAGCTTTAATTATTGTCAACAAGTCAAAGAGCCTACCAGAGTAACTAGCCACAGTGCAACTTGCATAGATCTTATATTTACAAGTTTTCAATGTAAACTTAGTAATACTATTGTAAAAGAGTTAGGATTTTCTGACCATAGAGG
The DNA here is from genome assembly GCA_943789525.1 of Agriphila geniculea. Classification (NCBI taxonomy): domain Eukaryota; kingdom Metazoa; phylum Arthropoda; class Insecta; order Lepidoptera; family Crambidae; genus Agriphila; species Agriphila geniculea. Next base: position 13,919,779 of record OX038887.1, on the reverse strand, counting down.
TGTATTATTGAATTTTCCCGTCAATAACTATCAATCGCGTAAAACATGGTACACTAGTAAAAGAATATTTAGTCAGGCAAATATGAACAATTTTGTTACAGAGTTAAATAAAGTTGATTTTACTGAGATTATTACACTAGATAAAAATGCTAACGAAAACTTTAAAGCATTTGACAATTCTATACAATTAGTTTTAAACAAAACAATACCAAAAACTAAAGTAAAAATAAAGATAAAAGTTAAAATAGATGGTTAACTTCAGGAATAAAAAGGTCATGTAAAAATAAAAGACTACTAAAGCTATTAAATTCTAAAACTAACAATCCCATACTCAATGAAAATTATAAAAAGTATGAGAAAATATTAAAAAAGTCAGTGACTACGTCTAAAAAGTAACAAAATATAAAAAGGTTAAAAAAATCTGACAATATAATGAAAACAATGTGGCAAATAATAATAAACTCCCTTGTTATGAAAAAAAAAATATAAAATTAAACATCAATAAGTCAGTGGTAGAAGATCCGACAAGTGTAGCTAATATATTTATCAATTTTTTTTACCTCTGTTGGAGGTGCTGGCGACGTAAATTACACCAAACCACCATCAGGACGACCTGTGCTCAAAACATCTGAGAATTCAATGTATCTTGGACAAGTAACTGCTAAAGAAATAGAAAAACATATTAAAAGTTTAAAGAATAAAAAAAGTTTTGGGTATGATTATATTCCTCCTGTTTTAATAAAAATGTGTGTTGAAAAACTGGCCCCACCCTTATCTTATCTCATAAACCAATCTTTTGCTGAGGGAATTGTACCAGATATGCTGAAACTAGCTGTAATAAAACCACTTCATAAGAAGGACGATAAAAAGGATTGCAACAATTACCGTCCAGTGGCTCTTTTGTCAACTTTTTCCAAAATCTATGAAATCGCGATGGCAACTCGTTTGTACTCCTATTGCGAAAAGTTCAATATATTCAATAATGCTCAAAATGGGTTTCGAAAAAACAAGTCAACATCTCTTGCAGTTTTCAATTATGTACAACATATGTTAAATATAATAGATAGTAAAAAGCATGCATTTGGGTTACTCCTTTACATGAGTAAGGCTTACGATCGAGTTTTGAACGATATCTTATTAAAAAAACTGAATGGTATAGGAGTGAGAGGGCCGGCTTATGATTGGTTTGTATCTTACCTAAGAAACAGAACTCAATGCGTAGAGATAGAACACTATAATTGCGTTACAGGAAATATTAGCAGAGTCCAATCACAAAAAATAAATATCACTAAATCGATACCACAAGGAAGCGTACTCGGTTGTGTACTATTTCTTTTATATATTAATGATCTCCCAAATGTTATAGATAGTCCATGCACATTATTCGCCGACGACGTATCTATATTAATCCCTTGTACAGATGATATCGATTTTAACGTAAAAGTAGAAAATATATTAGTAAAAGTAGAAAACTGGCTAGCCGAACACAAGCTTAAAATATTTTTTTCTAAAACTAAACTCATGCAGTTTGGACCGTATCAAAGAGAAAAATTACAAGTAAATTACGCCTTTCAGAATATCAAATTAGATTGCGTAGATTCTTACCCACTGCTAGGGATTAGTATTGATTCCAATATAAACTAGAAAAATCATATCAAAAATATTTCTGCAAAGCTATCTAGATTCACTTACGCGTTATACGAGTTTAAAAAGTCCACCGACAAAAAGACTGCTTTGAATGCATACTACGCATACGCACACGCGTGGCTCCAGTACGGCATAATCTTGTGGGGAAATAGCGTAGATTCCATAAAAGTATTCAGACTCCAAAAGCGATGCCTCCGAATAATTGTAAATATAGACGAAAGAACTAGCTGCAGGTCATACTTTGAAAGTGAAAGGGTACTAACTATCGCATGTTTGTATATATTAGAGTTAAACATTTTCATAAAAAAGAACACCCACTTATTCCCCCAGCAGGAACGACCCAAAAATTTAAGACCCCAACAAAGATTAGCTCCCCCCACTTTAAAATTAACTTTAGTACACTCAGGTCCTTTTGCAATGGCTGTTAAAATCTATAATAAAATACCCGATCAAATAAAAAAAGAAAATAACATAATCAAATTTAAAAAGTTATTTAAAGATTTTTTGTTAATTAATAGTTTCTACACTTTACAAGAGTACTATGATTATAAATAAACAATGCAGATATTTATAACCGTCCAATATACGATATCTTATTTTGAGTACCTATGTAAGTAAGTAGCGAATAGTTAGTTTTAAGTTATAATTTCATGTCAATTTGTTGAAAAGTTAAATTCATTTATTTTTCGTTTTTTAATGTACCTTTAGGTTTGTTTTTGTTTTTTATTTAATTTCCAAAATAATGATAATGCTGGTTATTTATTTTCTAAACCTAATTAGGTTATTTCTTAATTAAGAACTATTTTATGTTGCGATACCCTAGACAGGGTTCATGTTCTGGTACTGTTTTCTAATGTGTACACCTATGTTAACCACATGATTGCAATAAAAAGATTTGATTTGATTACAATAATAATTGGTGGCTGGTTCTAATATATTTAATTTCTTACTATTTGCCGTACGAATAAACGAAGAATAAGTTCCTTCTTAGTAATATAAGCAGTTTGCAATGTGGAGTGGCTGAAACGTTTTTCAGTCACCATAAGCAGCTGTGGTTAAGATTTGTAAATTAACTGTCCGCCTGTTCGCCCTTCCACCTGTCTGCCGTTTATCCTACTTTTTTAAAGACTGTACTAAAGTAACATATACAAATATATTTATGATTGTACGGAACCCTCGGTACGCGAGTCCGACTCGCTCTTGACCGGTTTTATTTATGTTTATTTTAGCTTGAATTTTGATCATTACGAAATTGTTGTCCAAAAATTGTCAACATCACGGTTATTCCAAATGAATTTGATTTCATCACAGAAGGAACTAATTCTCAGAGCATAAGAATGACCGTTTTGCTTTAATTCAAAAGTAATTCTACAATAGATTGACTTATAAAAAGTCACTGGTTGAAAAATGCGGTAGGTAAAAAAATATTTTCCTTAATTAACCGCAAAATGCGACATAATGATAATAAAATTGTTAAAGATACAAAAATGCAATAAAAAAAGTCAAAAGTTGTCATTAAATGCCATTTACATCAGCCATAACTTAACTCAGTGTGATTTATAAGTGCAATGCGTGATATCCTTCACTTATTTCAATAAAACCGCATTTTTAGCGTGGTCAAATTTAAAAAGTAACAACTGATGTAAATCACATTGTGTTTTAAAAAAGTTATTAAAGAATCAATCTAAAACAAATCACTTTAAGACACTAGTTTTGTAGTACTGAAGACATCAGCGAAGAATGTAAATGGTGTACAAATTTCATCAATTTATTGATTAAAAACTCAACAAATTTTGTAATTTTATAAGTAGCAACACTAAATAAATTTTAACAGTAGATCTACAGCAGATGCATAAATAATATAAAACTAAGATTCGGATAAGTCCTAATGATAACGTTCAATTCTCAAAATCACTAGAATTACATTAAGTTTTACTGTGGTGGCACTGGATTTATTACGGAAATATCGCTCGGCGAAATATCTCTCAAAAAAATCACTCAGCGGCCGTTAACGCGTAGTTATTAGTATTATTAATATTCTGTGGTAGTAATATGGTTGAACTTGGTTCGAGTGGCGAAAGTTAAGGAAAAATGCGTTTCCGGATAAATATAACAGTTTGTCCCCAACTTTATCATTTACTAGCGGCCGCCCGCGGTTTCACCCGCGTTCCCGGATCCCGTTCCCGTGGGAATATCAGATAAAAAGTATTCTATGTTTTAATCTAGGCTATCTACTATCTGTGTGCCAAATTTCAAGCAAATCCGTTCAGCAGTTTTTGCGTGATTGAGGAACAAACATCCAAACCCACAAACTTTCACATTTATAATATTAGTAGGATATCATAAGGAAAAATTAATCCAACCTAAAACGTTAGTACTATTATATATTCTGTGCTAAATCTCCAAATAATATAAAAGGTACTAAACAGTACCTACGTCGTATTTGTTTTCTGTTCCATTTGGTTGTTTGTTCAGGCAAACAAGCTCAGTGCCGTGTTATGTTTGCGTACTATCGCCAAGTATTTGCGATCTTGACTTGATGCTACGACACTCTATCCTGCTCAACAACTATACCTGTGCTTACCTTGTATTCGCCTTCTATAGTATTTGTACTAATAAATTAATTAAACACTTTTACTGTGTCGTTTGTTCGTACAAAATGTTTTATCATAAGTTTCTAGATATTTTTGACATGGCTTCTTTGTCGAAATACTGTGTTGTTATAATAAATTTAAATATATATATATATATGTAGCGGGGGAGCAGCAAAAACAGTTATTTTGATGAGAAACTATTTATTTCCAAATAAAAGGTTACAGAGCGTGCGTCGTTCGTCGTTGCAAGCAATATAAGATGGCGTCCCTCCTCTCATCCCTCTCTCTTCCACATTCATACGTCTCACTCGCACACTCCTAACGTTCCGTTTCCCACATTCGGCCGTCCTGATCCATATTTGTCCCCAGATATACTACTCTCATACAAATTATACAATGATAAGTACTTAAGAAGTCTCACATCCATCGTTACATAGGTAGCCAAAATATGAAATATTAATTTTACCAAAATCACTACTCGTTACAAAACTACAAAATGTTACTTGAAAGGAATTTTACAATAATTACATACTAATTACACCAAACTCGTCAATGAACTCTACACTATTTCAAATGTACTACTGTTATAATTAAACACAAAAACATTACACAAGTGAATAGGTATTATGACCTCAAAGTTACTTATAAGTAAATACTACGACCACAAAGTTGCATCGCTAACACAACATTACAAATTAATAGAGTATGCCTCAGAACTTGCGTCAAGTGGTATGCTAGACAACGGAAAGTAGGTATAACATGAATCCTGAAACATAAGAAAAAACAGAATTAAAAATCACCTGTGGATAAACAAAAGCTCAATCTTCCAGCCCTTCGCTGTCATACTCTGGCCACTTCTTCATTTGGTCTGCAGAGCTAGACGTCTTACTGGGACCTTGAGTCTACCTTTTCCACGTCATAGCGGTCATTTCTCTTGCATTTCACTACCTTATATGGGCCAAGGTACTTGGGCTTCAGTTTAAGCCCAGGGCCAAACTGAGTTCTCTTTATAGCCACTAGATCACCTTCTCTATATTTTGAACTTTCCTTTCTCTTCCTATTATAAGTTTTCTTGTTTTCTTCTTGAATTTTTAATATTTGTTCTTTAGCTTGGATTCTTAACTTTTCCCTGTTTTCATCGTACTGTAACTGATTTTCTTCTTGCAATAAACTTAGAATTTCCACGTTTTCCTTATTCCTCATTTTCACGCCCATTAGTAATTCGAATGGTGTAGTGTTCACACTCCTTTGGAACGTACTGTTCAACGCCCTTTGAACACTACTTACGTGCTTATACCATACCACAGGATTATCAATGCACAATTTTGTCAAAATTGGCAAGATAGTCCTGTGTATCCTCTCTACTTGTCCATTGCCGCGTGGTACACCAGTAGTAATCTTCACATGACAAATACTCTCTTCTTCACAGTAGCTCTCAAACTCTCTGCTCGTGAAAGCCGTTCCTCTGTCCGTAATCACTCTGCGAGGATTTCCAAAAATCTGCTGGTGTATCCGCAACTTGCTTAACGTCTCCTGAGTTGTGGTCGACTTAGTCGGAAATAACCATACAAACTTGGTGAATGCATCGATAACTGTAAGAATGTAGTTGTACTGTTTCTTCGTCTCGGTAAGTGGTCCGACATGATCCAAATGCAGTGTGTCAAAAGGAACATTTACCTTTTCAATCGGGTTTAAGAATCCTTCCTGTTTTCCTTCTTTCTTCGTAGCTAACAAACATGGTATACAACTCACTAGATATTCGTCTATTTTCTTATCTAAATCTCTAATGTAATAGTCTTTATTCAATAGTTCTTTCATCTTCTTCTTCCCAAAGTGTCCAATACTGTGTACTTTGTTAAGTATTTCTTTTTCTAAACACCTAGGTACTACTAACAATTTTTCTTCACCTTTGTATAACACTTCATTATCTAAACTGTAATCTTGAAAAGTTTTCTCATATAAAATTTCTTTGATTGCTCTCAAACCATCATCTTTATCTTGAGCCGACTTGATACTGTCATTCAATGTGGAAATTACATTAACTGTAGGCATTCTACTTAGGGCATCGGTGTGTCTCATCTGCGTACCAGATCTATGTTCTATCTCGTAATCATACTCATTTAGCATAAGTACCCATCTTGCAACTTTGGGCGTCAAATCCTTTTTCTTAAGTGTCATCTCAAACGCCTTGCAGTCGGTTACTATTTTGAAATGAATCCCATACAGATAATGTCGAAATTTCACCACACCCTCTACTATAGCAAGCGCCTCCAACTCGTAACTCGCATATTTACTCTGCGCTTCATTCGTCTTCCGACTCATGTAATGAACTGGATGTAGGCCAGAGTCCGGGTGATCCTGCATGAGTATGGCTGCAAATGCTATACTTGATGCGTCAGTGTGCAATTCTGTCCTTAACTTGGGATCAAATATCTTTAACACTGGTCCGCTGACCAACTTAGTTTTCAAAATTTCAAAAGCTATTTTCTGTTCTTCCTGAAATAAAAATTCTTTACTTTTCCTTAACAAATCTGTTAATGGTTTGGATATAATGGCAAAATCTTTAATATACTTCCTGAAGTAACTTGTTAATCCAACAAAACTATGCAACTGCTTTATATTCTTCGGTTCGGGGTACCGTTTTACCGCTTCAACTTTCTCCGTGCTTGGTCTCACTTCTCCGTCCTTTATTATGTGTCCCAAATACTCAATTTCTCGTTGCAGTAAGTTCGCCTTCTTCCAATTGATTTGCAGTCCGTACTGTGAAGCTACCTCAAGCACTTGCTTTAATCTTTGTAATCCTTCACCTTCACTTGAAGCTGGAATTATTATATCATCGATGAAAATCATTAACACACCTTGAGATATCAAATTTCGAAAGATTATACTAACAAATCTCATAAAAGTCTTCGGACATACAGACAAACCAAAGGGTGCTCTCAAAAACTCATATTGTCCTTGGTGGGTAACAAAAGCTGTGTAAGGAATTGACTCCTCACTCACTTTCAGATGAAAAAACCCATTTTTCAGATCTAACACACTGAAAACTTTAGCACTTTGCAATTTGTCTATAAGATCATCTATAATCGGAAGTGGAAACTCGTCTTTAACTATCTTTTCATTTAATCGCCTGTAGTCCACACATACTCGAATTGAACCATCCTTCTTTTTCACCATCACGAGAGGACTAGAATATTCAGAAAAACTAACCTGTATTATTCCTTGTTCCAACCATTCTTCGATTTGTTTTTCTACAACTTTTTGCTCCATCAGTGACAAACGTCGAGGTCGCTGTGATACCGGGATGTCATCTTTTAGCACTATTTTGAGTTCAATTGGTGCCTCCTTTGATTGCATAGGTTTGTACTGCTGCACACACTTCATAACCTCATCCCGTATCGTTGCGTCTCGAACGTGATCTAAAACAACACCAGAACAACACCCTACAAAACAATCTATTTTCCCTAACCATTCTAAATTTTCAGGTAAAAATGACACACTTCCCTCGTTGACTAACATCACCACTTGAGACAAAAACTCCTGGCCTAAAATACAATTAAATGGCATAGCATCGTCGTAAACTACGTGAAAAACAATTTTTTTGTATAACTGGTTATCAATTTCACAATTTAATAAAACTTTTCCTATAGACTTAACCATAAATTTACCTAAACCCGAAATAATGAGGTCATCTTTAACAATATCACATGGAAATTTATCTACAACATTTTTAGCAATTAAATTTACATCAGATCCGGTATCAATTAAGGTCGTTAAACTACAATTATTATTAAACTTTAGAGTTTTCACCGGTTTCGTACAAAGCGAAAGTTTGTTTACATTCTGTAACTGCATGACGTTGACGTCTTCCGTGACGTTGACAGTCGAACTGTCATTCGATCGTTCACACTTCACTTCAGTCAGTTCGTTCCGTCGTTCGGTCCCATTGCAAACCGTAGGATGTCGCCACTGTCGCTCTTGCTCGTCGCTCTCGGTCTCGGTCATCATCGAACTTCCGAACATGGCCGCTCCACGGTATCCGCCGCGCTTTTCGCCACCGCCACCGATCGCCGCCATTTTGCCGTCGTTGTACTTGCCGTGTATGATGCCGCGTTTTACAGGGTTCACCGTGCAATCTTTGCGTATGTGTCCGAATGAGTTGCATCCAAAGCACTTCAGGCCGTTTTTGCACTCCGCCGCTATGTGATCTATACTGCCACAGTTAAAACACCTTTGTTGCATGACGCCACCGGCGCCATAACGCTCTCGCTCGCGGTAATTTTCCACTGGGTTGCGTCTGGCTCTTTGCTCCTGCGCTTTGCTTTTCATGCTTTCGTATATAGCCAACCTGTCCTTCAGACCGGAGTAGTTATTCACACCATACAGCACACTTTTATTCATCTCGTAGTCTTCGATGCCGTCGACAATGTACTGGATCGCGACGTAGTCTGGGAATTTTGCTCGCTTACCCAGTTCCTTCATAGTGAGCATGTACTGTATATATGATTCATCGGGCCTCTTCTTGCGCGCTGCCATCGCCTCGTGCATTTCTTTCACATTTACGACATCTGGGAATTCTCTGATGAGTGCGGTTTTGAGCTCGTCGTACGATTTAAATGTTTTTTCTGACCTTAGCCATAGTGCTGCCGTCCCAGATAGGGTTCTTCTCGCTATAATAAGCGTTTGCTGCGGCGTCCACTGGAATATCTCCGCGTTGTCTTCGATGTCCTGCGCCCACTTACTTGACGAGTAGGTTTTGTCATCGCCGCTGAATTTTACGATCGAGTGCAGCCCATCCATCAAGCTGAATGAAGACGCCGACGCTTCTGATGCCGTAGCTGGCTTCCCGTCGTTTCCCGTTCCCGTCATCGTCTTTTCGTCCTAGGAAGCTTACCACGTGCAACACGCCGCCTCGGGTGGTTTTCGTCGTCGTGAAAATCGTCGTACTTACGTCTTTTTTTGATCGCGGACGTAGCCCCCAAAAATATGTAGCGGGGGAGCAGCAAAAACAGTTATTTTGATGAGAAACTATTTATTTCCAAATAAAAGGTTACAGAGCGTGCGTCGTTCGTCGTTGCAAGCAATATAAGATGGCGTCCCTCCTCTCATCCCTCTCTCTTCCACATTCATACGTCTCACTCGCACACTCCTAACGTTCCGTTTCCCACATATACAGGGTCACTGGAAATATGACGTATTCCTGCTAAGAGGTTATAGATGAGGTCAAAACAAATATTTTTTGTCATATAACTTTTTCTCAAAAAATTAATAGTTTTTAAGTTAATTGAAATTAAGTATTTTTTTACCGAAAGTACGTTTTCAGACACAAAAATTTAAAATAAAAAATAACTACTCATTCGATTCCAGTTTTTCATTATTTTGGGATAGAAAACAATCTAAGTGTTGATAATGAATAAAAAAAAATACAAAAAATACAGGTTTTTATAAAAAAAAACAATCCTTAAATGCATTTATTTTTTTATTTTTTTCAGATTTTTTAGAAATAGCATCAAATATCTTTAAAAAAATTCTAGTAACTAAGCGTGCATAATATTTTAAAAACATCACCATCTATTCAGCTTTCAGTTGAGGTATAAAATTTAATAATAACTTAGATAAAAAATGAGAAATTAAGACCTAACTAAATAGCAGTCCCATTTTATGTAGCAAAAATTTCCTACTTCAAGTGCTTCGAAGGTGGCCGTATTATCCTATTTATATCATAAATGTGAAAGTTTGCTTGTTTGGATGATTGTTAATCAATCACGCAAAACGACTGAACGGATTTGGATGAAATTTGGCACACAGACAGTTTATAAACAGGATTTAAATATAAGAGGATACTATTATCTTGGTTAAAGGTTCCCTAGGGGTTTTCTCGAATTTAATTGCGGACAAAGTCGCGGGCGGAAACTAGTTTGCCATAAATGATTGTGCTTACTAAAAATACTTTCGTCCGAGTGAGTTTGAAACAGAATTATTTTCCGCCGATGAGTCAAAATTTTATACAGACAGCATCAAAAATAACCATGCATATCAGCCATTTTTAATGACCCGCTGCTGGGGAACAGGCCTTCCTTTCCTGTTGGGATAAAGCGGACGGGCCATAACCCACCACGTGGGCCCAATGCGGATTGGTCGGTGTTAACTCAATGTACCTTACATTGAGCCCTTGGTTCTGGCTGCATTTACAGTCGTTAACACTGGCCAATCCACATTGGGTCCACGTGGTGGATATGGCCCGTCCGCTATATCCATCCACAAGCCAAAAGGTAGGCCAGTTCCCCAGCAGCGGGGCATTAAAAATAGCTGATATGCGACACTTATTTGTGACACAGTTTGTATACAATTTTGACTCATCGGCGGAAAATAATCCTGTCTCAAACTCACTCGGACGAAAGTATTTTCAGTAAGTACGACCATTTATGGCAAACTAGTTTCCGCCCGCGACTGCATTCGCATTTACATTCGAGAAAATCCCTATGTTTTAATCCGGCTTATAAACTATCTGTGTGCCAAATTTCATCCAAATCCGTTCAGCCGTTTTGCGTGATTGATTAAGAATCATCCAAACAAGCAAACTTTTACATTTATGGAATAAGTAGGATAATATGGCCACCTCCGAAGCGCTTGAAGTAGGAAATTTTTGCTACATGAGATGGGACTGCTATTTAGTTAAGTCTTAATTTCTCATTTTTTATCTAAGTTATTATTAAGTTTTATACCTCAACTGAAAGCTGAATAGATGGTGATGTTTTTAAAATATTATGCACGCTTAGTTACTTGGATTTTTTTAAATATATTTGATGCTATTTCTAAAAAATCTGAAAAAAGTTAAAAAATAAATGCACTTAAGGATTGATTTTTTTATAAACAACTGTATTTTATGAATTTTTTTTTAATCATTATCAACACTCAGATTATTTTCTATCCTAAAATAGTAAAAAATTCGGAATCGAATGAGTAGTTATCTTTTATTTAAAATTTTTGTGTCTGAAAACGTACTTTTGGTAAAAATGTACTTAATTTCAATTAACTCAAAAACTATTAATTTTTTGAGAAAAAGTTATTTTACAAAAAATATTTGTTTTGACCTCATCTATCACCCCTTAGCAGGAATACGTCATATTTCCAGTGACCCTGTATATATAATATAATAGTTATAATAATTGATCTAATTTTACAACATTTGAAATATATTCCTTTATTTGCGAATGGGTAAATAACTAGGTTTGGTTTTAGACGTCTTGTATTTTTTAAGAGTTAAAAACTAGGTTTAAGATAAGTAAATGCAATCAAAGTTAAGTTAATTATTAAAAATTCAAAAATTAAAAGTGCAAAGATTTCCCAATAAGAACTTGTGAAATACGGTAATCTGCTAAGTCTTTATTAATACGTCCCGCAAATGGCTCCTTTGTACTGGAGAAATTGTAATTGTTTGTAAGCCGCTTTGAAAATATAATTATCTATAGTTAAGAGAGCTATGCCGTTTCTTAAACGACAGAACCTAATTACATCGCCCGCGTAATTATTATAATTGCTTTCGGCGACATATTAAATTAACTCCTTAAAGAACATACAAATATATTTTACACAAAAGATTGAATACGAACATTTTGTCATCAAAATTATTATGATTAAAAATATTAAAAAAAAACCGGCCAAGTGCGTGTCGGGCCACGCGCAGTAGGGTTCCGTAGTTACATTATACCATACCATTATTAATACCGCTATCATTTTTCACCTGAAAAAATAACTTTGTTTTTCACAGTGTTTGTAAAAACGACAAAGTTATATTTGCGGTTTTAGAAAATGTACTATATTTCAAAAACTTTTTACTGTATCTCGTTCAAACCAATTTTCGTTGAAAGTGTTCACTAAGATCTATAGCATATATTTTTTTTAGATTTTTCACTCTCTTACTTTAAAAGTTAAAGGGGGGGGGACACACATTTTACCACTTTGGCAGTATATATCTTTCAAACGGTTGACTTTGTGAAAAAATTGTCTTAGAAACCTCAAAGTCATTTTTAAAGACCTATCTATAGACACCTCACAAGTATTGGTTTGATGAAAAAAAATCTTTTCTGTTTCAGTTCCATGTATGGGGAGCCCCCCCTTAATCTTTTATTTTTTTTATTTTTGTGAGGAAATCGTAAAGCAGTTTACAGAATACATCTGCCTACCAAGTTTCAACTATGTAGTCCTAATACTTTCGGAATAAAGTGGCTGTGACATACGGACGGACAGACAGACAGACAAACAGACAGACAGATATGACGAATCTATAAGGGTTCCGTTTTTTGCCATTTTGGTTACGGAACCCTAAAAACGATTTAATTTGAACAACTTTTTGATTCGATGAGAAAAATTTACGCTTTCTAAAAAAATATTATAGCATTTAACTAAATCAAATCTTTACCTATTTTAATAAAAATTTTGGATTACACGCCAGTTGTGGAATTCCCCAATTTCGTTCGTGGATTTACGCTTTCATTTCCAATTGGTTGGAAACTCAATTTCGAGTACGCTCAATCTGTTGTGAATAATTTTCTGTTATTAATTCGAAAAATGGACTCAGAATTTCTGTGTGTGATGAAAATAAATATAATTCTTATATTGCACTATTTAAATGTTACTAACATAACTATGTTACTAACATAGCTATTTAAGTTTTATTTTACTAACAAATATGGACTCTGTCTGAATTAAATAAATAATAATAATAATAATAATAATAAATTCCTGCAGTAAACTAAAAGAAATATAAAATCAAACTTTAGGGCCGTCACTTATATAAAAAAGCATGATTAGAATGACTTATTATGTACATTTAAATCGACACAGCATGTCATCTTAGGATATAGTATAACAACTCTGAGTGATTTATTTATTTAGACCCCGGAATGACGAATTCCTGTCAAAGCAAAATGCTGACAACAGCATTTTCCGTTTAAAATCATTTGTACGTGTAGATACGGCTCCCCCTTAACGAGGGAGGGTTACAAAATAATATATAATGACCACTTAACATCGCTTCCCCTGCTTTGGTACAAAGGAACACGTGATGAGTATTAAGAGGCATTCTCGAATTACGCGTCAAAGGCTTTACTCCTTAACGTTGGGTAAAAATGAAAATACTGCTGGGAAATATAAAAGAAAAGCTTAAAGTGTTCAAGCCAGTCTTGCCTTATGGCGTTATAGAGCCCTGGGATGATTTAAACCCAAGATTGTACCACGCTGTGCATATTTACTGGTTGAAGTTTTATGGGTTATGGTATCATAATTTTTCTCCAAGAAGCTTCGTTTCCTGGGTCCACTTGATTTATACTGTAGTAGTGTTGTGGCTAGTATGTTTTTTGCCTGGCATCGGAGAAGTGGTCTATTTGCTAAAACGAAGGGAAAATATCGGAGATATCGCTGAGGGGTATATTTCCACTTTTGTTTACTAAGTCTTGTTTGCTATGATCGGGTAGCAGATGTATTAAAATAATAATAAAATAAGATAGGTACCTACATAAATAAAATAAAATCTAAAGATGGCTGGATGGATGATGGCTAAACTTATATCATATTTATATACGTTTGTGTTCTTTTTTTATTTAAACACATTAGCACGCAGCATAATATGTAACTTACCATTTTCTGTATTTGAAATACTTTCTTCACAATTAATTATATATTGAAATAATTAACTACATACTACGTAATTAAATAGTTAATACTATAGTAAAATGTACAACAAAAATACTTTGCAGATTATATTTATTTCTTAGCGAAATGTATACCTACTTCAAGATATCGGTATTTTGGCTGAATAAAGACAAGGTGTTAAGTCTTCTGAAGTATCTGTTCTGCAAAGAATTTAAACCATTGGAACAAGAACATAAGGAGATAATACGCAGAAGTATAGAGTCGGCGCGATTTGTGATGACATATTATTCTACAATGTGTGTTGGAGCCGTATCAGGTATCGTTTTTATTTCATTTTTAAATAATCTTTTTTTTATTCACAACGGGCGAGTGCTTGGCTTCCACCTCACCTGACGTAAAGTGAAGATAAGGCCGAGGTGTAAGCGCACTACCCCCAGAACCCGGAATCTTCAACTCTCCACTGAGGAACTGGCTATCTTACTTCTAATATAGCCAGGCGGATATTTTAAATATGGATATTTTAAATTTGAGATTTTTGCTTTTACAATGCTATTTTTAAACAATACTAAATAATATACTAGAAACAATACGACTCGCACCAGATCAATACTCAGACGGGAATCGAACCCGCGACCTTTGGATATCCGGTCCAATGCTCTGACCGCTGCTCACTCGGTAGTCACTTTAGTGACTCGGTAGCTCAGCGGTCAGAGCATTGGACCGGATATCCAAAGGTCGCGGGTTCGATTCCCGTCTGAGTATTGATCTGGTGCGAGTCGTATTTTTTCTAGTATATTATTTAGTATTATTTAGTAATGGATATTTTATTTATTTTGTGCAACGTAGTTTCGCGTAATCTAAAAATGACGTAATAATTTTACTCTCAAATAAAAAAAACAGACCAAAGGCCACAAAATCCCCCGACAATAATGAATCCGCAAATGAAAAAGCGTATTATTCAGATTTGAATCGCATAAAGCCGATGTAACCGAGGTCTAATAATCTGGGTTTAAATCGTGATCGATCGTAAACCGGTTTAAAGGAATCACATCCACACCCCGATTTGCATTTTTATTGGACTCGTACTTTATAGCTGGTCAAACTGATTTCTTTGAGTGCCGACATTAACCAATGACAAGACGTTAACCTGTTTCCGAAAATCGGAATACAGCCGTAAAATTGGAATCCGTCTTTTACTTTTTTGTTAAAATTCCAGGCTTACTGTGTTTCTAAGCGCTATCGCACACGGGCAACTTTTGTCTCCGCAACTTTTTTGTCTCTCACGTGATTTGTATGAAAAGTTGCAGACGACCGTGTCGCTTCGTGTGCGCGCTTCCATATAAACCCGTGGACTTGATGTGAAAGACAAAACAGTTGCTGGGAGACTAAGTTGCCTGTGTGCAATAGCGCTAATATGCATATTACCAGAGAATTATTAAAAAAGAACGGCATAAGATTATTTTTATAAATAAAAGACCTATAGTTAATTGCTAGATAGTTAATATTTAAAATATCTTTATTGTACAATACAGAATGGTACAAGAGGCGGACTTAATGCTAGTAGCATTCTCTACCAGTCAACCTTTGAAAAAAACGATATGAATGCGGTACAGAATATATATATATCTAAACAATAATATAGCCACATACATACATATAATAATACATGCAATATTATACTATATTTAAAGAAAAGGAGTAAAACACGATGATGTTGACTGTAGTGTTCAGTATTATCATATACACAAATATTAATAGCATGTCCATGTCAACAGTAAAATCGGATACAGAACATTTCGAAGTAGGCCAAAAGTTTTTTGTAAGTCGTCACGTATGTATGCCCAAAGGAGTAGCCGAAAGTTTAAGGACGTCAATCATAATTACGAAGTTTGACAAGCTATTCACCAGAGTTTGCACAGAGATTGATATTCAGTACACATTTATAACTACAGTAACAGCCTTTCATGTTCCGTTTATATTGAAATATGTAGGGAGAATATAATAATATTTAGAAAACGTTTCAAGGGAAAAATAGGTTTTTACAATATTTTTGCAATATTGCAGAATCAGTGTCTAGAAAAAACATATAGGTACATTATGTTAAAAACTTTAGTAGGTCTGTGGTCAGTTGTTCTTCATGGAATATCGTGTGAATATCTTGGAAAATGTTACGCAAGATTATGTCATTTCCAGCAATCTTTACCAAGTGTAAATATTGTCAGAATGTTCATATACAGCTGATTACAGCCTAAAGTTTAAACTATGCTTTAATAATGATAAATATGATGTTAGTGGGCACTGTAGGCAGTGCAGGACCGAACGTCGTTCGTAAAGATCTAGTTATTTTGTCTAGTATATTATGTAACATAATATACAAATAGTATTGTAAATGCTAAAAATTATATAGCTTTTTATCCTTATCGATTGTCCAACATCTGAAAAGATGTTTTAATCTAATTCAAAGGTATTTCCTCACATTGATGAAATAACGTCGTGAAGATCCTTGGGGGAGAGGGAGGCCTAAAACCAGCGGGCGTTAGTGATGTATAAGACTCCTTTTGTCTAGCCCCCTTACTAATAAAGATTGAATAGCAGATGTATAGTTACACAATGGTTACTCTCTGTCAAACTATTTGAATTTGACATTAACCCCCTTACTAATAAAGATTGTATAGCAGCTGCATAGTTACACAGTGTTTTGTCACTTTCTTTTTAATGACAAATTCAAATAGTTTGACAGAGAGTAACCATTGTGTAACTATACATTTGCTATTCAATCTTTATTAGTAAGGGGGTAAAAAGAAAGTGACAAAACACTGTGTAACTATGCAGCTACTATAGAATCTTTATTAGTAAGGGGGTAGAGCTCGGAGTTTTACAGGGATCGCCTCGTTTGTATGAAGCTTGATGACTCGGGAGTCTTTTTCAGAGCTAAACCTTTTTGGAGCTCCGCCGATTTCGAGGCATTTTCACGGCTCGAGCCTTTTTGAGAGCTCGGTCGATCTCGAAGATTTTTCACGGCTTGAGTCTTTTTCGGCGCTCTAGTTGTGATGGGCTGCTGATGAATTAGGATAAGTAGAGCTATAATTCGCGCAACATAACTTGAACCAAACCATAGACAATGAAGCTTGCGCAGTAGCAATTTTCGGTACAAAAATTTTAGTGCGCAGGTCACGTGCTACGAAAAATTGGGTCAAGTTACGTTGCGCGAGCTGTAAAGCACGATAGATTAAGCATCTACTGCGCTCTTTATGAAATAAGAGATTCATCTTTTTATGTTCTAATTTTGGAGACTAGAGTCAGATTTGCAGGGCTCTGTGAGCTCGATAGGCTCGGCATTAATATCTCCCTAAATAATAATATTATCAATATTATTTACGGAGTCATAAAAGTCATAAACATAAACTCTATTATGAGGCTGGCGTTCATTTTAAGCTCGAGTTCTTTTGAAGGCTCGAACTCCTTTGAAGCCTCGAGCCATGGCTCAGAGAGCTCGTGTCTTGGCTAGGCTCGGGTTTACAAGCCTACTGAGCTCACCAAGTCCTTGCAATCCGCCTCGAGACTTCAAAAGTAGAACTCGACGCCTCGAGGTTTGTACATCACTAGTGGGCGTACGGCTGATAAAATAATGTAGATGAATCCTACTTATATTATAAATGTGAAAGATTGTGGGTTTGGATGTTTGGCTATTTGTTCCTCAATCACGCAAAAACTACTGAACGGATTTGGTTGACACACAGATAGTAAATAGCCTGGATTAAAACATAGAATACTTTTTATCCCGATATTCCTACGGGAACGGGAGCCACGCGGGTGAAACCGCAGGCGGCCGCTAGTAATTATTAAAGCATGGTTCACATACTTTTCGATCTAGGCCTCTGCGATTAACTGGCAGTTTTTAGCAACCAACATAGAGCCGCTGAATTATGTACCATTGTTTTATTACCTTGAGTTCAGGTGGTTGACCTGTTACTTATAAATCCAGTAACACAGAGACTTTTACCGTCTTAATGAAATTAAAAAAACGTGTATCTCATTGCGTCTATGTTTGTAACTAAGACTTGTATTTCAGTTGGCATCATAATGCCGCTCACGGAAAACTTTGATATTTTACCGACAAATGTTGAGTACCCATTTTTTGATGTATACAAGTCGCCCGCGTACGAAATACTATATCTTCACCATGTAAGTATATTTTTGACAAGGTTTTATATTTATTGACCTTGCACTCATCAAATTATATTATGTAAACCTATGTTTAACTGTATTTTAGTTTCGTGTAACATAATTGTCACACTGTTGTAATTTTTCTGTTGTCTAAGTCTAGATTACGATTAAATAATAATCTTAAAAAAGTTATATCGCCAAATGTAATTGTATTGGTAATAGAGATAAAAATATTTTAATTTTACCAGATGTACGAAAAAAGACCGGTATTTCCGAAACCTTTTTGTAAAATGTCTTTGTAAATATATGTTCATCAAAAGTACAATTGCCGAGAAAAAATTAAGAAGCCACTAAGTACATGGAAAACTCCGCGCCCTCGATCGAATAGCAAAAATAATGAATCAAATGCATTTTTATCTTTCATCACATATTTTCTTTGTAAAATTCCTTCTCAACAGATTTACTACAAACCAGCAACGTGTATCATCGACGGTGTGATGGACACCATTCTAGCGGCCTTTGTCGCGTCTGCTAGTAAGTTTAGGTTTCACTGTTGATTGCAGATAACTTTGGCATAGGTACAGCTCTGTTGGGTACCTAGGGAACTACGGTAAATGCGAGCTGTCGTTACTACGACTACTGCATTCTGGGTCATTTTATGGAAATCCCATAGGGGGCTGAATCAGTTAAACCTTTTTTAAAACATTTGTTAGACTAACATAAATCAACTCATGTCTTTTTTTGTTGTTTAATCAATTACTAGATTATTGAACTTTCTTTAGTTTTTTTTCAACCTCTAAATTTATGTAAACTAAGGACCAGTTTCACATGCTTCGTTTATGTGTCTTCTCTCTATAGAAATTCTGTTCCATTTTTATTCTTTAAATTAAACCACAGAATGCATAATACTAATTAAACCAGAAGATCTGCCCCCCTACTCAAATGGCCAACATTCTATTCGTTTGATTCGCTACGCTTACTATGAAAACTTTAAAATAAGCAGTAAACTATAAAATTACGCGCCGTAAGATTGACAATTCCATACAATACATCGAAATCTGTGATTTACATAAGTTTGCGACATGTGATTTAATCATCTATTGCTCATATTTAAGCTTTAAAAGTAAGCGTAGCGTTCAAACGAATAGAAAGTTGGCCATTTGAATAGAGGGGCTGGTCTATTTTGAACTATTGAAAAAGCATATAAAACTGAAACATGATAAACTCCGAAAACATGATTGAAACCTTTGAATAGACAATTGTATAATTATATTTAATCTCATTCCTATTTCTCGTTACAGTTGGCCAAATAGAAATATTAGCATTCAACCTGAGAAATTTTGATACTGTAGCAAAGAGGCGACATAAAAGGGCCCTTGAAGAAAACAGGCCGGAAGCGTCGTGGTCCAACGAGCAACACATACGCTCCGTGCTTAAGGACTGCATCATACACCATAAGAGTATCATTAGGTAAGCTTTACGCCGTTTTTACGAGCAGACACATACAAAGTATTTGATATTTTCCCGTACAATTGTGTTGGTTTTAGTTTGAATTTATATAGTTAATACATTATATTAGAAAATTTACAGATATATGAAAAGTGATAGATATGAAGCTCTATCAGATAAAGTAAATAAGATAAAATATTGAATTCATTGTATGTAAAACTTTTCTTTTGAGTGAGAGTTTACTTCGAAAACAAAAAGGTCTTTAACTAGGTACAGACTTCTTGCCCATTATTTAATTACTTTTTAGTGATTTCTTACAATTAGGATTGCCAACTCTACTACAAAATATAGTATCCTATTATATTGAGGGCTCGCCTACTATATTTTTTTTTAATGTATAGTAGGTAAAACTACTATATTTTATCAAGTGAAAAATTAAACAAAAGCAACTAAAACATTATTAATTATATGCACATAAGTAATTGCATAATATTTTTTGAGATTAAACTATGATAATGTTAGTACTTAAGTTTGAAAAATACAACTTTTTAAAAATTTTGCACACAAAATGGCAATCTACTATATATTTTTGGATTTTTTCGCCATCTACTATATTTTTTCACTAAAAATCTTGAAAATACTATATTTGATGCAAAAAAAGTTAGCAACCTTACTTAAGATTGCCCTACGAATGATAAGAAAGAAGATTTATAGTTAGTTAGTTAGTTAGTCTAACCAAAGCTAGACTCGTTAGTTGGACAAGAATAATTAGTGCACGCTGTCAGTAGCAGCGGTCTACCAACGTTTAATAATTGAAATTGAAAAATAATAATTAAAATAAAGTTCTATCTTCATATGGTATCTTCATTTCTATTCTCATTTCAATTGATTTAACAGGCTGAATTAAAATGATTCGTTTCACTGTAGCACTCTCATCGATAAGGTTCCCATTCTATTTTAATCTCACAGTGATGTACCTTATACTGAAATAGGATTGATTGATAGAATTATTAAAGCACGGTATAGTTATCCGAGCTTTATTATTCTGCAAATGAATTTGTTACAGCCGCCCCGGAAAGCTTTCTAATTTGACACCCGAGCCTTATAAAGTCGGCTGCCGTTTTTCCATTAGTCATAATAAAGTTAAGACATGTTAATATATTCAGTTATTCAGTATTATCCTCGACCTAAGAACAAAGAAACGACTTTGCATTTGTTCTGACGTTTTTTTTATTATTTATATACTTATTCACTACACATTTCTGCAAACGTTTGAATTAAAAACGAGTTAAAAAAAGATTTCAAAGGAGTTGTTGTTTTCACTGAAATGTAACTCTAAAGAAACAAAAAATAAATTGTAAGAGAAAACTAAAATAATTAAAAAAGCAATATTTAGTTGTTTGTGTACCAACCTAGATCTTTTCAGTTGGTAGACATTCAGCTTCAATCAAATAATAACAATATTTCAAGTGTATGTTGAGTTATGATATTGGCTTTAATGTTTTAATTTACTTTATTTACTTAATACTTCAAATTATTTTATTTTTATATAAAAAAAATTAAATCAAATACTAAACACTTTTCTTGTGTAGGTAATTTACTCGCCATTCTTTAAGCTTATAAATTCGTAATTAAAAGCAGTGGAACTAGTTAGCCAACGGCAAAAAATTTAATTTGAACTTTTCAACTTGACCCTCGCGGGCCGTAGACGCTCGTGTTGAGTTAGCCAATGACTCAGATACTTTGGTTTGGTTGGTTCTGCACAAGATTAATTTTCACTTTACGAAGAGTGCCATAGATCTACCCCCTAGTAGGTACTATAAGTCCTTATTTTAATGTTTAATTGCAGATATGTATCTATGATAGAAAGTGCCTTCAGTCTAGCCTCGGCCTTGCAGTTCATGTTGAGCGTTATGGTTTTGTGTCTCGTCGGCCTTCAATTTTTATCGGTATGTATTTGTCCTTCCTTATACTATAAGTTAATGAATTAGTAAATTATTTTTACTCTACAAACTAAAAATGCAGTGTAGAGCGTGCATTTTTATTTAGGATATGCATAACGCACGTTTTTTATTAGTAATTGTCTATTATGTGACATTGACATCGGCGTTTTGGCTTTGTAATTTGAATGTCAAGTGTGAAAAATTACCTGAAAGCATAGACTTATTATAATTCTAATAAATTCCCTTCCATTACGTAGCCTTTTAATTGCTTTGCTAACCAGTTTTACAGTCCTTCAGTCACATTTTTGAGGGTTGACCGGATGTGAAATGCCTCCAAAATGGTTATTAAAAATATGACTTTTTGTGGGAAACATATGTGTTGCGGCATATACATGCAATGCGAGTATAATTACTTTGAGTGTAGTTTTGAATATCAAGTTAGTTAATTCCTTCCTCATATTTCCAACCAATCTAATTTTCAAAGAATAAATAAGTCAATCAAAATGGGTAATATCCTGTTATGTTATTGTAATGTTATTTTTAGATAGAAAATCCATCTAGCCACCCAATGCAAATAATGTGGATGGCGATCTACCTGACATGTATGTTGATCGAAGTGTTCATACTATGTTGGTTCGGCGACGAGTTGATTTGGAAGGTAAGCACTTGAAAGGAATTTCACTAATAAATATCTCTTTTAGATATATTTAGATGCGACATATTATGAGAATTTACGAGAACATAAAGGCGCAGGTTTATCAATATTTATTTATTTATTTTTATTTTTTTAGTTTTTTATTTTTTGAAGGAAAACCAACAGCACATGCGACATTATTAATGTTTACAATAAGTAGTGGATTGCCAATTACAGGTCTTCACGTTTAGAAATCAAATAAATTAGTTTCTACATGTGGACACAATGCACTTGGTACTCATAATGTAAACAATTAGAATAACATATAAGAAATCAATATTAAGCGTAGAATAGTAAATTAATAAACTTTCTGATATAATAATTTCTAAGTATTTGAAAAGAAATTCTGACTTAATAACCGTCTTGCCATTGCTGTATTAGAACAAAATATGTCAAAGTCATATGATTTACAAAACTTATTTAGACTTCTACTTGCTCGCCACAGAAAGGCATTTCTACGATAATTTGTTGAAACAAAAGGTATGTGAATCGGAGTGAAATGTCTTAATGTTTGTGATGGAATATTGAAGTTAATTTTAGAAAGAAGTTCAGTAGAATTAATTTGATTTCTAATTATTTTTAATAGGTAGATAACATCTGATATATGTCTTCGGTTCTCTAAGGGAAGAAGGTGAAATCTCGAACAAAGTTTCAAATAATTATTGGAACTTTACGGTAACCTTACACGATACCACAAGAACTTAACAAATTTCTTCTGTATTTGCTCAATACGGTTGATGTACTTATTATAGCGCGGGTTCCAAATCTCTGACCCATATTCCAAAATGCTTCTTACAAAGGTGCAGTACAAAATTTTAACAGTCTTAATGTCATTGAAGCAAACTGATGTCCTCATCACAAATCCCAGTGCCCGTGATGCTTTTTTGACAATCTTATCAATGTGCTCATCGAAAAGAAGCTTTGAGTCATGGATAATTACTAGATCTCGTATTTTAGAAAGTTTTTGTAAATTATGATCTTTTAATTTATATTTAGATGGAATAATGTCATTTTTTCTGCTGAAAGTTACGACTGAACATTTGGATAGGTTAAGATCCAAGTTGTTTGCCTTACAGTACATATCTAAGCGCAGTAAATCTGACTGGAGATCTGATACATCTGATGCAGATGCTATGGATTTAAAGATCTTCATATCGTCTGCAAAGTAAAGCAATCTAGTATGGTGGAAGCAAGCGTCGATGTCATTTACAAAGATTAAAAACAATAGTGGACCCAAAAGGGAGCCTTGAGGTACCCCACTGGGCGCTACAACCCAACTGGAGATGTAGTTGTTGATAACTACCGCCTGAGACCTATTGGAAATGTATGACTTGAGCCATCTCAATAGATCACCATTTATTCCAATGTTTTCCAATTGGCTGATTAAAGTTGCATGGTGAATTCTATCAAAACATTTGCTATAATCCGTGTAGATGACATCGACCTGCCTGCCATTTTGCATATTGTCAGTGATGTAATCAATTAAAAACACCAGATTAGATACTGTTGATCGTCCTTGAAGGAAACCGTGTTGAGATTCAGAGAAAGATTTTTTTAAAGAAGAATAGAGTTGATTATAGATAATTCTCTCAAATACTTTGGCAACAATGCACAACTTAGATATTGGTTTATAATTGGTCACCTCCGTTTTTGCACCTTTTTTAAAAACAGGGGTTATAAAAGCAGACTTCCATATTGAGGGAATATTGTTTTCCTCCAGTGATTTCAAAAACAGCAGATAAATAGGTATTGTAATAGATTTAGCGCAATTAGTGAGAAAAATCGGAGGCAAGCCGTCAGGTCCGGCCGACTTTGTGACGTCTAGTGACATGAGTAGTTTCTTTACCATTTCAATATTGATGTGAATACTAGATATAGTAGTTAGAGGTACAGTGTTGACATTTTTAATTGGATCGGTCGAACCGTTTGTGGAAGAGGATTGCAGAAAAGTTGAGTAAAAATAGTCAGAGAATAGGTTAGCAATAGAATTACCATCACTTGCAATTTTATTCTCGTAGCTCAATGTGTTTGGTATATTTGACGATTTATACCGAGATTTAATAAACGTCCAAAAACTTCTTGGGTTTTCTTTGATTAAATTTTCTATAGATGTAGTATATTTTAGATAGCAATTGGATTCCAGACGTTTAGCTCTTTCTCTTAGTACTTTATATGAGTGCATATGTGAATGATTACCGTAAATTCCAAACTTAGTCAAATACTTATGCTTTTCTTTTATTAATTTAATTAATGGTAATGTGTACCATATTGGGTATGAATTATCCCGACAAATTTTTGAGGGTACATACCTTTCAATCAAACCATTTATCAGAGAGTAAAAGTGGCTAACAGCTTGCTCGATATTTTTATTTGAGAATTCCGCGTACCAGTCAATCATTTCGATTGCTGAATTAATTTCATTGTAGTTTCCCTTATTAAAAAGGCGTTTGGTCCTCATTGCATATTGTAAAGATGAGTAACTATGGGACTTGAAATTAATTAAAATAGCCTTGTGGTAAGGATCGAGTGGGACCAATGGATCACAACGCTCTGTAACCGTTACAACAGTATTAGATTAGTATTAGATCTAACAATTTACCATAAGTATTAAAACACCGTTATATTGAGTTAAGTTATGAGTATATAGGTCGTCGACAAACGATTGTTCGTCAGAGCTAGTCACATTAGTCGCCGAGTACGAACCGTCGTCGTTGTAAATCCAAGATATTCCACTCATATTAAAATCACCTACGATAAGATACATATCCTCAGGTTTATGCAAAATTGTTTCACTAAGTTTAGACAAGTAGTTACTTAGTTGATCGGAGAAAGAATAGCCCATGTTCTGTTTACACAAATAAATAACGCATAGGTAAATTTTTCCTTACTGCAATAATTACACCACCGCCAAAACTTTGTCTAGTCAATTCGTAATCTCTGTCACGACGCCAAACAATATACCTACTGTCGAATAGTGCGGAATCACTTACACTGTCCAGCAACCAGGTTTCCGTTAAAATAATCACATCATACGAATTAAGGCATAAGTTACGATAAAAAGTTAAAGTTTTAGATCTTAATCCCCTAACGTTCTGATAATAAATATTCAGATTATAGTTTTTAACTGTGTTTGCA
Organism: Agriphila geniculea; assembly: GCA_943789525.1. Taxonomy (NCBI): domain Eukaryota; kingdom Metazoa; phylum Arthropoda; class Insecta; order Lepidoptera; family Crambidae; genus Agriphila; species Agriphila geniculea. The sequence goes on along the minus strand of OX038887.1, from coordinate 13,894,496 downwards.
TTATCGGTAGCCATCAGTAAGTCACTATTAATTGATAAAAACTGAATTTAGGTATGTAAAAACCACACGAGATTATTATGAGCAAATAAAGATTTAACAAATTTTTGAACTCAGTATTCAGAAAACTACTGATGATTAACGATGGGGACAAAGTAGTATACGGATAGAACTGATTGCGAGCTTCATTGCGAGCGACTGATATGCACAGCCCCGCATTCGAGCAATAATGGCGATTAGTTAAACGAGTGCAAGGAATATAATCTCCATTGCCCACACAAAATCAAAAACATAGGTACTTTTATTATTCAACGTGTTTTCGTACACAGCGTGTATCAACAGACGTGAAAAAAGTTAAATTGAGGGGTTTTAGACGGTATCACTTCATTCCCTCGCTGTCATTCGTAGAAGTAGATAGCAAATGTGTCAAAAACGGTCACTTTTTGCAGTTTTGCTATCTACTTCTCGCTGACTACAAGGGAATGTAATGATACCGTCTAAAAATACTTAGACTATGGGCCCTAAAAATTCCACATTTGTGTAATAAAATTCACCGCTGCGGCGTCACTTTCGGTCGTCGCTGACTTCGACATCGCGCGGTGTCGTAGCCAATTCGTAGCACAGCGCGCGCTACGAAAATTCCGTAGCACAAAGCACGTAGCATGCTCAAACGATGCAATGCGAGCGAGGGATGCTACACATCTGCTGTCTAAATTGAAAAATTCAAGTGAATGACCATCGATATTTTTACAGAGCATGGACTTACTTCAAGCTGCTTTCGACGGGCCTTGGCTGAACATTGACCAAAAGAGTAAGGTTTTCGTTGTCATCTTTATGGAGCGATGCAAGCGGCCTCTGCGGGTGACGGCTGGAAAAATATTTATCCTATCACTGGACACGTATACAATAGTAAATAATCATGAAATTATTATGAAGTAGTAATTATGAAAGGTTTTATTAAAAAAATCTAAAAAATAATGATTTTAAAATGAAAAATTTGACTACCACAAAAGCACAGTAAAGTGAACAGTATTAAGCTAATAAATTTAATAGAAAAAAAATAATAGAAATTTAATAGCCATATCAAAAAGTTTTTGTAGTGATGATAAAATGTTTTTAAAACAATTTTTGTTTTGTATAAAAATATTTTACTTTTATTTTCAGTTAATAAACTGGGCCTACAAGGCATTTGCAGTATTCAGCAACATGAAAAAATAGAAGAATATTTTGTGCTGGATAGTATATCGTAGTTGGTTCGTATGAAAAATATATTAATAATAATAATAATAATAATAATACCCGTTATTGCAGGTAAAACCAACTTTGTGAAAAGTTAGACTTTTAAAAAAAATTATAATAATAATATTTATTTTTTTCTACAAAAAGTTACATGTTGTAAATTATATTAAGTTATAAACAAAGCTAGATAAACTAATATTGGAGAGAACTGGGGCCCTATTTTTGAATCGCTCGACTCCAGTCGAACGCTCGTTTCTACTGATTTTCGTTCGACATATGACTCAAAACAATGAGATGTCGAACGAAAATCAGTCGAAAAGAGCGCTCGACGCCTGCCGAGCGATTCAAAAATAGGGCCCCTGGTGCCTGAACTAGGTGAGGTTAGACCCCCCTGTGTGACAGGTCACCAGGCTCACTCCACTCTTAAGATTTATAACTTATTAAGGAACAAAGACCATGTTTTACAGTGGGTGTTCAGATTAACAGAGAGATTAAACTAATTATTATTTAATTATTAAAACAAAACAAAGGAGGTAATTACTAATTAATTAATAAACTATAGCAAGCAAAGTAACATAAGTATTCGTGTACTAATAATACAAATGTGTTTTAAGGTTCATTTATTATAATTGTGATAAATATATAATAAAATTAATAAAAGGAGTTATTTTATCTGAGAGTGTATGTTATTTTACTAAAGCTGTTATATTATTATTGATAATAATTGCTCTGTAGCATCATAGTCAAGCATTTTAAGCCAGTTAGTTACAATAAATAAATAAATATTTAAAACAAATAAAACATTTAGCCATGACAAGCAGAACTTTTTATTTTTTTAATTGACGGAGTGAGCGCGAAGCTCGAGCAGAGCGTCTCTGCTTCAGCTAGGGCAAAAATTCTGTCCAGCTGTCCGTTTGTTCTCCTCTACGGTCGCATTTCTCAACCGATTCTCGTAAAATTTTGTGACTTGTACTATTATGTATTCTGTGGAGCAGGTTTGATAATTATATAGAATTTTTCAGTCGATCTAATTTTAGAATTTTTTGGAATTGGCGGTGATATGTAAAAAAACATATTTCAGCAGTTTCAAAAAATGATCAAAAATGTAACAAAACTTTTTTGTTAGCAGTGCACAGTAAATTTTGTTTTATAATTAGAGGAATCAAAAGTTCATCAATCAAAACATTTCTGACCAATATTCGAAGTTTGAAAATAAATAAAGTTATGACTTTGTGACAGAACCTAGGACTGCGTACACAGAGGAAATAATCACTACGTTAGCGAGGTAAGCACGAGGTCTACAGCCATGTTTTTACAGAAATTTTCTAAGTCTATGTCTACAGCTCACGGAGCCACTCAAGAGCCACTATAAGTAATATATTTTTTAATGTTTTGCTCTCTATGCAAATTGACGGATCCCCATGACATAGACCGAAACATCCAATAAATCCAACAGACTTTTACCTTACAGGGAATTCGTTCCGTTTTAACGAGAGCTTACTTAGAAATAATTGTTATTTTCGTTAATTGTAAATGTAGTCTAATATAAATAAATGTGCAACAAAAAATATAACTTTCTGGTGTTTTGGATTTCCTTGTTTATTAATCGGTACAACACAGAATCACAATGCAGGTTAGAAAAGCCGAAGTATTATTTTCATTTTTAATAATTTTATTGGACACTTAGGCTAAATACCATACGATGTCCTTATAAACCTATACAATGCCATAGTAGCTCCATTATATACATATGGATAGACTAGTTGCGGTAGAACTTTTTAAACATAAACGGACAAAATTTATAACCTGCAACTTAGAAAACTTAAAGCTTTAGCTGATAAAAAAAAATACAAATATGAAGAACTATTTAAATATTGCAAAATACTTTCAATAAATGATAAACTACAGTGTGATATAATAAAAGAAAACCTACTTACTATACCAGCATTACCTATAACTAATCATAAAATACAAACGCGTCAAGCGACACAAAAGACAATTATTAAACCTTATTTTAACAACTACTACGGTCGCAGACGACTGTGCTGTCTAATCCCTAAAATAGCCAATAATATGCCCCAAAATTTCGTACAAGATTTAAACGAAAGAAATTGCAAACAAAAATTAAAAACATATTTTATAGATAATTTAATTTCAGATACGTAGCTTCTAAATTAAATAAAATCACACAAAGTAATAACTACTTACCGTAAATTAAATAAAACTTAGTTATAAATATCTAATATATAAAAAAAATAAAAAAAAATACTACAATTTTATTAAACTAATGTTCAATCAGTTTTCTTCAGATATTTAAAAAGGCAAAGGAATACAAGAAGTATGTGTCCAGAGATCCTACAAAATTATTAGTGCCTGCTTCAAACTCGAAACTATATCATAAAAATTGTCACTATTCAAATTTACAATAAGATACCAAAATCCAATCGTGAACAAAACTTTAACATTTTTAAAATTATGACGAAATGGCTAATGGATAAATGTTTTTTTAATGAATTTTTAAATGATAAAACTTGACAATATTAAAATACTACAATTTATTTATATAACCTTTTTGACATTTTATAGATTAATTATATTTTACCGTCTTTGCTAGAAAATTTTATACGAAATAATTTAATGAACATACATTTGCACGCCATTAGATTTGGCAAAATATGTGAAACTATATTTACGAGTAGGATATTAAGATCTCAATGTACCATATTTTATGCAAATAAATTATCTTTATCTTTATCTTCGAACATCTTATAGTGCGTGAACCAGAAACCTGTTCGGCAACTGGTAAACGCACACGAAACTATTTCACTCATGCGCATCAATGCAACTTATTTGTATTATATTATTGTGTACGTGCGGCCGACGCATGTCGCTAGTCGCAGCATTGTTATTGTTTTATATTACAATATTATAGTCCGAGTCGAATGTGCAACGCTTAGACAAACCTCGTAAGTTTATAAGCGTAAAGCAACTGTTAAAATAAAATGTAATGTTATTTGGATAAAAAAAAAAAGTAACAATCATTTGCGATTGTCAATTTTTACGTTATTAACGCACATTGATGCGAAAATATTATCAATTCCTCCAAAAATGGCGCATCTCAATCGCAAAGCGCAGAATTCTACCCCTTTTATCCCTAAAATTAATCTTGTCCACCTCTATATACCGCCCCACCATTAAAAATAGTGCTCGTTGAATTTCTAATCAAACTGGTATGGCTCTGTTCCACAGGCCATTTCACTAATATTCGACTTAAGTTAAAGTATATTGTAAAGCAATTTATTGATGCTACGGCTGGGGTCCTTTATTTCTTTGTAATGTAAACCATTTGCTGGATTAAAAAGGCACAAAACGGTTAAAAAGGTTTCTTTATCGGTGCGTTTGCCTTTGATGTTTACTCCAAGAGTTCAAACAAAAGACACGCTTTGATACTTCGTCGTCGCCGATTTGACTCGACTTCTTATGTTACCAACACAATCTGCCGAGGAAATAATTGTACACTTCCTATCAATATACTTACGGCATAAATTTTTAATGTCCACTACTAATATTATAGTAATTATAGTCTGTTTGTCTGTGACTTTTTCATGGCTGAACCACTGAACCAATTTGATGAATTTTACGAGTATTATAGAGGTAGATTAGACCATGGGGCATTTCCCATGGCCTGGACTTTGTCCCAAGTTTCATCTCCTTTTTCACTCCCTTCGACATACATTTTCGTAACAAAAGATAGTCTGTGGGACAAAGTCCATGCGGACGGGTGGCTGCTCATAATTAAATACAATATGTTTGGTTAGCGATGTCGGAGATTTTAAAGGCAAATAGTATGATCAATTTTATCGACTAAACCCCCCACATGTTGGAGTCTATCCTCTCTCCTGTTGGAATGACCGGCATTTTAAATTATATGTTAGTCCCAATCCTTGACATCATTCTCCCAGTCCTATCCTATATTTTCAATCGTTCTTTAAACAAAGGTGTCTTTCCGTCCGCTTGGAAAGATGCCCAAATAATCCCTTTACCTAAAAAACCCAATCCTAAAACTGTTTCCGAATTCCGTCCAATTTCCATTCTTCCCTTCCTATCTAAGGTACTCGAACGTCTCATACACAACCAACTTAATAAATTCCTCACTTTGAATAACCTCCTCAATCCCTTCCAGTCCGGTTTCCGCCCAGGCCACAGTACTGTCACTTCGCTCATTAAAATCACGAACGATATTCGCCTGGGTATGGAACAGGGCCTCCTTACGGTGTTAACATTATTGGACTTCAGCAATGCATTCAATACAGTGAATTTTGACATCCTCTTGGCACTACTTCGCTCTCTTAACATATCTCCAACGGTAGTTGAGTGGTTTCACAGTTATCTGTATAGGCGCAGGCAGCGAGTCCGCTTTGATGAAGAATTCTCTTCATGGCGCGAGACCACTGCAGGCGTACCTCAAGGTGGCGTGCTATCTCCCCTTTTATTTTCCATTTTCATTAACTCAATCTCTCAAAACCTTACTTCGTCCTACCACCTATACGCAGACGACCTTCAACTGTACTGCCAAGGTACTGCCTCGGATCTATGTGAGGCCATCTCCACTATTTCTCTGGATTTAAAACGAATTGCAGATTGGAGCAAAGGTTTTGGCCTCCTTGTCAACCCGAACAAAACCCAAGCTATCGTCATCGGCAGCTCTAGAACCTTAGCCAAAATCGACCTACATTCTCTCCCAATGGTTAACTTTTGCGGTGTCGATATTCCGTACAGCCAGTCTGTTAAAAACTTAGGAATTACAATGGACAGCACTATGAGTTGGAGTCCACAGCTGCAAATGGTTAGTCGCAAGCTTTATGGGTCAGCGGCCTGTCTTAGGAGACTCCGTAATTTTCTTCCCACTGCCACTAAAATTGCTCTAGCACAATCTTTGTTGCTTCCTATTCTTGACTACGCCGACGTCTGCTACTTAGATCTCACGGAGGACCAGCTAAACAAACTTGAGCGACTTCAAAATTTCTGTATTAGATTTATATTTGGCTTGCGCAAATATGATCATGTATCCCATTTTCGCAATAAGCTCAAGTGGCTACCCATTAGGTAGACTTCGCCGGAATACTCACATTCTGTCTCTTCTTTACAATATTTTGTTCAATCCCTCTTACTCGCGCTATCTCAAGGAGCGTTTTAGTTACGTTCACTGTTCTTTACATTCTCTTAGGTCATCAGAAAATCTGAGTCTCTCGACGCCTGTCCATCGGACAAATTTCTACCATAATTCCTATACTGTTCGGGCGGCAATGCTTTGGAACTCCTTACCTGAGTCCATCAGGCGTGCTCAGACCATAAATGCTTTCAAGAACCAGCTAAAACAACACTATTTATCTCAGTGACTTTCGCTTTTCGCCACTGTAGGTACTTACTGTTCAACTTTTCATCATCTGCAGACAATATATATTTAAATTTGTATATTTATTATATATTTATATATATTATATATTTACATGTAAGTATATATCTATTTAGGTTAATTTAAGTTTAGTTATTTCTTTGTTATATGTTACTGTGGTGTTGAAATAAAGCATTATCTTATCTTATCTTATCTTATCTTATCTTATCTTAAATTTGACTTTTTATTTAAGATGACTCTGCCGACAAATATTGATTTCTCCGGATTTAAAAGTCCTACAGTTATAAAAAAAAATATTTTTCGAAAGCTAATAATATTACCTATCAAGTAAACAAATTAATTATATAAACTTTAAACTTTAATATTTCATAAAAAATTGCTAAATTAAATTTTAATCCAAAATTAGTATGCTTTTTTTAGTTTTTCTCATAGATCTCAAAAACATTTTTATAATACACAGGAATATTAACTACAAATCGACAGCAAAATCATTGCTCTAAATTGCAAATTTCCAGAATAATTGTTGTTTGCATTTGACCCTTACAAGCACTAAAAATTTAATTTTTGAATATGGTCAAAATTCAAAACTCGTAAATACTTGCTTTTATGGTTCAATCACATTTATTTTCAGAATTTTTTTTTATTGGTTACGTAAGGGTCATATTCAAACAACAATAACTCACGAAATATGCAATTCAGAGCAATAATTTTGATGTTGTTTTGTAGATAATATTAATGTGTATTATAAAAATTAAAAAATATATATTTAAAGTTTACATAATTAATTTTTAACTGGATAGGTGATATTAAAGGCTTTTAAAAAGTTTTTTTTTTATAAATGTAGGACTTTTAAAGCCGGAGTAATTAATATTTTTCGGCAGGGCCATCTAAAATAAAAAGTGAAATTTAAAATGCCGGTCATTCCAACAAGAGAGGGGGTAGACCCCGCCATGTGGGGGGTTTTGTCGATAAATTTGTTCATACTATCTGCCTTTAAAAGCTCCGACATCGCTAACCAAACATTGTATATTGACAGTTAATATTTTTTTCTTTTTTTTTTTTTCATCTTTTTTAAGAGCTGTAGGAATCTGTAACAACAATTTTTATATCGGTCTTGCAATCGATCTTGTTTAAACTTAAAGCTTTTCTACGTGTTGTAAATTATTACCAAAGGAAACTTCTTTCAGTTTCTTTTATAAAAGTTGCTTTAACTTGAGTGTAAAACAATGTTTAACTTCAGCTCTTTATTTTGTATTCAGATTTGCTTAACTGTAATTTATATATGGGCTATAATATTCCATTCCATCGATACTGTTACTAACACATCTACTCGTACGTAAATAATCTAGTGGTTACTGTTTCACTTGAAATAAGCCAATTAACTTTGAAATTAATATGACAGAAGGTTTGTGTTTACGCAAACCACTAATTGAATAATAATTTGTACCTAACACAAGCCGCTGCCTTTAATTAAAACTGAATCTGCATTTAAATTAAGCAATATACAGCACCCGTAAGCATTATTACTTTATGCTCACGTTAATGTATTGTGTAAATTATTGTGCCGATACTGGACAAACGTGGTGACGTCAAGTAATCTCTAATACAAGATTACCGCAGCCTATATACAATGGTGACCATCAGCCATTTTTAATGTCCCCACTGCTGAGGCACAGGCCTTCCTTATGGGTGGATTAGGAGGTCGGGCCATAACCCACCACGCGGGCCCTATGCGGATTGGTGGGTGTTAACGACTGCAAATGCACCCGAGTCCAACGGCTTAACGTGCCTTCCGAAGCACGAAGAAGCTCGAGATAATAAATTTTTGGTCCCCCATCCCATGACCGACCCTTGCGAAAGTTGCTTAACCTCCGCAATCGCTGGGCCAGGCGCTAAACCACTGCGGCATCGAGCTCCTCGATCGAGCTTACAATGGTACCGATAAAAAATAAACGAAGTTTTGTCAATGTAATAATTAAACCATAGAAATAGAATGTCAAAGAACAAGTGATCCGAAAAACGAAGTACAAATGTGTGAGTGAAATAGTGTTGTCTACAACACTTAATATGTTATCGATGATTGTACCTACTACACGCTTTTCTGTGTGGCTTAGTGATGATATTGAAATTTTCATTCCAATTTTTCATCTGCGCCATCGACCTACAGTACAATTACAACCCGTAGTTGTATTGTAGGTCGATGGCGCAGATGATTAGTGCACTCAGTATTGTAGGATTTGAAAGTAAAAATAGGTAGGTATTGTAGGTTATTAAAACATTCCGTTTAGTTCGAATAATTATTTATGGGTGTGTAATGTATGACATATATTTACATGAACAAGCAGAAGAATTAAATCATACCTACCGTATGAACATGATTTCACTTTCGTACACGTACTTTTTTATTAGGGTAAATAAATAAAACTTTAACCATCTTCCAAAATAACGTAACAAACAAATTATGATATATTTTTATAAGAAAAAGCAAGCAAGCATTCATGCAAGCATACATAGATGCAAACGTAATGTACCCCCAACACAAAAAAAACATCTAATTCGGTTCATAAATAACAAAGTCGTCAAGGTAGTTGATGCAAAATCATAGTATTTTCAGGATTATTTGAAAACTACTGAACCGATTTGAAAAAAAAATACTATCTCGCAAGAATACTCAATCGAATAAAAAAAGAATCACCAAAATCGGTCCATAAATGTCGAAGATTCGCGCAAACAACGATAAAAAAACATACAATCGAATTGAGCACCTCCTACTTTTGTTGAAGTCGGTTCAAAATAAATTGGTTTTTATCTTGTTCTGTGGTTTTTAACTTTATTGAACGGCTAGAACTGGTTTATCGATTTATCGATACTCGTGACGTCATTACGGTAATGTAAATAATTTTATGGTAACAAATTAATCTGATTTTTTACTACCTAATTACAAAATAAATTATTTTTCACTTTATTGAACAGCTAAAAATGGTTTATCGATTTTATCGATACTCGTGACGTCATCAGTTAGTCCAGCCCTATCGTAAAACAACATTTTCCTATTTTATATAAAATAGACTAAATTATTTATTGTATACATAAAATATGACTATATATGGCAAATGAAATTAATAAACTATGTTCCATACTGTTTTCTTCGTCGATAAACGAATAAATGTAGCGAAATTTGGTTTTAGAGAAATGTGTCGTAATATCTTCTTCTTCTTCTAATTTTTGTTATGGCAATCTACTTTTCTCTTGGAAGTAATTTTTGCCAGTGTCATGTTTTGAATAGTTCGGTACTATTTCTAGATTTTCTAGTAGATTGTTTCAGTTTACATTAAAATGCGGGTGCATCACATTCCAATGCTGCTTGGAGCATTTGGCAGCAAGTATATCAAGACAGTTTACTCGGTAAGTTTTGCCGAGGTAGCGACCACTACAATAAAAGTCTCAGCTTCACACAACCAAGATCGCGCCTATTTCCATTATCCCACATATTGTTCAGTTGCGTAGACACTTGTACCACAAAACTGCATCAATTTTAAGACACAAAATCCACTATGAATCAATTTGCGAATAATTAAAATAGTCACCGAACTGAACTCGACAAAATCCCGCCAAAAACTCCGTAATATCTTATTACCTGTGAAAAGTGTGATTACTTGGATTATTTCTTTTTGTAACATCACAATCACTAAAAGAACAAGACACCATGGTTCCACGATATCCTTATTTAAAATTCTAATCAAGATAAACAAATATTTTAAACAAACTTTGATTGCTCATTTGCAAGGCGGGACGCTAGGGGCTCTTACTTTAAAAAATGTTTGCACATGTCACTTGATTCTTTGTCACTTTTTTTCATAGACCGTGTCCTTATAATGTTAACCTCTCTTTTCCACGCTTTGTTAGTCTTCTTGAGCGCATCGAAAATTTTTCTTTTTCTATAAATTAAACACATGAAAAATCATCTCTTTCAGATCGTTCATTCGTTTAGAAGACAGAGAGATTTTGATTAATTTAATTAAACTGGTAGATTGAACAAAGCAGAGTATTATTAATATGACCGTCGATAAAATAAAGTGAAAGTACGACAACAATTTTTTTGTAACATCAAGGAAAAGAATTTACTTAGAACAAATAAAAGATTTTACTTAGAAAGCAGTTCTCACTCTCAAAAGCAAGTGCTCGTTTAGAATCATTATAAAATATAATCTGAGACCTACAAAATTCGATATTTACCACACTTTTAACATACGATCCGAACTAAAAAGTACAGTAAAACACAGTTCTAACATAACATGCCTCTGTAAAAAAATTGGGTTGCACTCCGGGAGTGCCGGCAGAAGTTAAAACTTGAATATTAACGTTGTGCATTTTTGATATTTTGGAATGGTTAGGGAATAATTTTGCACGAATTGCCGTCTTACGAATTTACTCTGCAGTTGAATTTACGAATACAGAACAATATTGTACGAGTCTTATCCATAGCTTGACAGAAAATCTAGAGTTTTGACATTGAATTAAAAAATTTGTGCGTTGCTATGGTGACACAAGTGTGTAAACACTTGCGAATTTTCGATCAGGGTCACGTGATCCTGACTGACTGACGCGAGTTTAACATTTTTTCCCCATTACAAAAAAGCGTACAATTCCGCTAAAGAAGTTTTCACTGCAAAAATTTCTAGAGTCTATATCATCGTCTATTTATTTGCATTCCGGCAAGTCGTCAAAGCGTCGCTGGAACACTATGGAAATATAACTTCGCACTAATAAATGAGAAGTTCACTTTGCACCCGAGTTACAGAGCTCTTTGGCCTCTAATGAAATTGCTACACTGGAATCTAGACGAGTTGAACCGAAGTGTATTACAGACGTGTTGTCCATATGAATAATCGAATGCATAATATTTTTCAACACACTTACTCGTAAAGTGAGCCCTAATACATCGCTTTTAGGGCCATAAACCGAGCTAAAATAAACGCGTGCAATAATATATAAAACACTAGGTTGTTATAGAATTATCCCTACAAAGTTAAATTAGTGCCTTACTGCAAGGTCTATGCGAGTAAAAGAGCATTCCCAATTTAACCGGGTAATACAGTTTTTTTTTTAGTAACAATCAAGAGATTTTATGCCGCTGATAATTCATATTCATTTTTTAAATAAATAAATAATTATTAAAAAAAAAGCGTAAGTCTTTAATTAAATCAAACAAATATTTATTACTATCAAATTATTCATAATTCACAATATTTTGTACATTTTATCACTTAAAATTAATTTTGAATTAGGCTGCATGCTCACTCACCCCTTTGTTCGCAAAATATTCTTGCATTGGGCGTGTGAAAAAAACAAAAAAAAATCCTACGCGCCTTTTCCTATAATTGTCATATTTTGTTTTTGTCGAATTTGTTGCTGTGTGGTAAATTACTTTGTATTTACTTCGCAAATGTGTTGAAAAACGTCGTATGAAACTCGTGAGCTATTGCTATTTGCACACTCAGCTGAGTTACGCCCTCGCCTACGGCTCGGGCTGCAACCCGCAGCCTTGTGTGCAATGAGCAACCTAAGCTAACTTGTTTCATAATGTACTATTAGACGTTACCTTCAAGTTACAGGTGTGGGGTTTCAAAAAGTGTAACACCACAACTGTAACATGAAGGTAAGTAACGTGTAACCAAATAAAGGCTTGGGTGTTATTACATGTCCACGATAAGTTCATTTACGTGGCCGGCAACGACCGGCCTTTGTTTTTTTACAAAATATGATTGACATTATATGAATTTACATTCATTGTATTACAATATCGTTATTGTAAGCTACAAATTCTATTGCCATAATTGTTTCACAGTACAAAATTACGAAGCAAGAAACAAAACTACTTTCTACTATCGGTAGCTTAAAAATAGCAGTGTAATTAATTTACTCTCCTTTGCTTTGCTAAAAAAATAAATAAACTAGCATTAGCAAAAAAATGTACACAATGTATCACATTTGCTTCATGATAATTATTTTACTCTCTCTGTTAAACCAACAGTTTATACTTCAATATTAAATGAGGTTTCAAATTAGAGTCAGTTCGTTTAAAATGCAAGCGGTTTAAACATTATACCTTCTCGTATTTACTACCTAAGTAAGCAGGTTTACTAAAACTGCACGAGGTCTGAAATGTTAGCAGCAACATAGAAAATTCGTTTCATAATATCCTATTTTAACATGTCTTTATTAGGTTGCTTTCTTGTTTATTTATTTGTTTGTATACAATTTTTTACTATACAGATCGTCAAAGCCGCAGTATGCTAAAGTTTATAGTTAGAATCTTTCCACACGCCAGGCTTTTAGACAATATAACACAACTTAATTTTACAAATCACCTATTATTAAGAGATAATATTTGTTCTCCTTGAATTGTTATTGAAATGTTATTGAAGACTCGCTATAAATATTGCAAATTCCATAGCTAGACAAAATGCTAAATAAGCACTTACTTGAATGCGATGGGCACAAATATATTAAGTTATGATGGTGATAGTTGTGTTTTTTTTTTATACACAACGGTATAGTGTTGGGCTTTCATCTCACCTGATGTTAAGTGACGATAAGGCCGAAGGTGGAAACGCACTACACCCGGAATGTGTTATGTCGCGCGTCATTTATTTTGATTTACGAACTTCTAAATATTGTTCCAAAAAAAATTGAGACTATTGTCTTTAAGGACAACGTTTGAAAAAAAATAACAAATACTCGTAGAGGTGTACTTTGTGACTAAGTAAGACAAAAATTTATCTAGGACATAAAAGCTATCATCCATTTCATATTCTTTTCACATTTCTACCTGCATATGAAATGCCATTTTTGCTCCAAGAATATTTACGTCAGTCAGAGCGACGCCAAGTTGGTGGAAGAAATCTCATCCGAGTAATGGTTTTCAGTTTTTATAGTAATATAATGTAGGTACATACAGCATTATCGCGCGAAGCGATACTCATTTACGTAAGTACCATTGGTACCTAAAAGTTTTATTGTTTTATTATAATTTTCAAATCTCAAATATTGCACTGACAAATACGTATCTGGATTAATCACTAACCCCCTTACTAATAAAGATTGAATAGCAGATGTTTAGTTACACAATGGTTACTCTCTGTCAAACTATTTGAATTTGACATTAAAAAGAAAGTGACAAAACACTGTGTAACTATGCAGCTGCTATACAATCTTTATTAGTAAGGGGGTAAGATTATTACTAAGTAGTGGCTCCGTGAGCTCGCGTTAAAAAGTTGTTCAAATTGTATGTTGTTTTAAAGTAATCTAAGAGACGTCGCCAAGAGGATTTAAAAGCCCACACTAGTGTGTAGTATAATATTATTTGATGTAGGTATAGCTAGATTGCTTTTCTAATTTTAAACATTTTTCGCAATGTTTGGGTGAATATGTTTTTTAGATAAATTTCAAAAAACTGGCTCGACAAAAAATACTACATAATTTTCAAACATGCTCACAAAATTTCACGAGAATCGGTTGAGAAATGCGACCTGTAGAGGAGAACAAAGGGACAGCCGGAAGGATACACGAAAGAATTTTTGCCCAAGCTGAAGCAGAGATGCTTCGCTCGTGCTTCGCGCTCGCTTGGTCAAAAACTATTGATTAGCTTAGCAAAGCTTGCCCAACTCTTCTTCCCAATGAAATTAGAATTTTAGCGTATTAGCGTTCAACTTAACTTAGCCTATAACGTTTTTCATCATATCACTATAGATATCATTAGATTGTTGAAGCAACATGGCAGATCATCTCAATGAGTTTCATAATACAATAATAATTATCAAGAGTTTACTCATCTGGTATTAACTTTGATAATAAAGCTGGGCCCGAGGAACCGAAACGGCGATATAATTTGATATAATATCGGAGTTAACAAAGCTGAACATCCGATTAAGAACGATTTCCCGACGACACATAAATTGAATAACATTTGTTGACTTGCGTAAAGTTTTTAACGATATCATTCTTATACATAACATAACCATATAATACTGGTCCTTGATATTTAAGATTTTATATTAGTTTCCTGCTGTTAAGAATTTCATTTTCGTCAACTTCTAATTTTTCTTTTCTTTCACATTGTTTCCTTATTTATTTACTTTCCTTAGTTAAAGTATCGCTCTGTTCCAATTACCTATTGCAATTTAATTTATCTTTCATGTCGGTCACACTGTTTTTTTTTTTTTTTTTTTTTTTTTAATTTTAATGGGTTTGCTCTTGACCCTAGTCTAGCCCGAAAGTATAGACGGGGTCTACGATGGAGCGAGCTTGCCCAGAAGGTGCCTATTCACTCTGGCCTTGAAAAGAGTCAGGTTGTATGTGCTCGGAAACACAGACGCCGGCAGGGAATTCCATTCCTTGGCTGTGCGCATTATAAACGATGATGAGTAGCGTTTAGTACGCACAGGAGGTATATCAACCAAGAACGGATGGTAGCCTGCAGTGCGTCTGGATGTCCGATGGAAGAAAGGAGAAGGTGGAATGAGCTCATGCAGCTCTTGAGCACACTCGCCGAAGTACAATCTATAGAAGACCGATAGGCAAGCAACGTTACGGCGGTGAGCCAAGCTGTGAAGCTTAGCTGATACCAGTTTTCCGTCGCCTATTAATCTCTTGGCTCTGCGTTCCACCGAGTCTAGTGCAGCAAGTTGATATTTCGCCGAGCCGTCCCAAAGGTGGCTGCAGTACTCCATGCAAGATCGGACTTGAGCTTTATAAAGGGTTAAAAGCTGCCCAGGCGTAAAGTACCGCTTGACTTTATTTAGGACGCTCAGCTTCTTAGCTGCAGTTTGAGCCTTAGACTCGATAGAGGTGCCGAAGTTAAGGTTAGAAGATAACTCCATGCCAAGAAGCTGGAGAGTGTCGGTTGCTTGGATAGATGTACCTCGGAAAGTAGGAGTTAAGTTGAATTGACTCCTTTTTGCGGTAAACAGACACGCCTGCGTTTTAGAAGCGTTGAAGCTAACAAGATTTTCATCACCCCATTTGGAGACGAGACTTAGCGTCAGGTTCAATCGCTCAACCATGGCCTCTCTCATTATTTTCACCTCATCACCACCGGCTCCCGCGCTGGACAGATACCTCTCCATGACAGTACTGTCGTCTGCATAGCCAACAATGCCCGGTGTTAGCAGGTCATTGATGTGCAGCAGGAAAAGCGTCGCAGAGAGCACCGACCCCTGTTAAAAATAACAAGGAAAACCTCAACTGCATTTATTATCGCATTCGCATTGGAAATGTCAGCGCGACACAGGTTTCACACGGAAAAATGCACACAGAAATTTTCATTTAACACTATTTAACTACAGCGAAAACTCGTTTCCAATTCGAAATATCCGAATGATAAAATAAGAATTGGGCCTTAAATTTGCATGCAGCACGTCGATGGTAAATTATCGGGGTGTTTGGCGGACAGCCAGCCGACATCTACCCGCCGCCGTAATAAGGGCACAAGTGCTTTGCTACTAAAGAGGCGGAGCGTGACTCTAATCTGAATTTTAAAAAATCGGTAATAAAGTCGATAGATCCACCGATATTAGTTCGCGAAAATGCGAAAGAAAACGCGCAAAGCGTTCCCGTTTAAATTGTAAAATTCACCTAAATAAATCCAGCAAGCTAGTAAGAGCGTTGGCTTGGTACGCTTCAGGCACTCGCCCGCTACGCCACTTTGCACGTCCTTACATTTAAGGAGCGTAAAATTTATCTACTTGAAATAATCGTGGCCAAACAGCCAAGTCGGACCATTATGTCTGGCTGGCGGCCAGCCTGCACATCCACAACCGGCCGCGATGTATTTATTAAACGAGGAGAATTAAAAATACCTAGAATAAAGTATTCCACTCACACACTTTAAAATGCAAAACATGCGACATGGAAGTTGTGTCGTAACCTCTCTTTATTTTTACGTTCTTGGATTGTCATCTTTTTGTTTGCAGCGGTATGGTATGCATGAATTTTGTACCCTTCCTTTTCTGTGGAATGGTCTACAATGTTAACCTAGACATTTTAATAGTAACGATATTATTTATATACACATGAGACTCAGAATTTTAGCAGTTTTTTGGATGCTAATAGAGATAGTTTGTCTGAGAACTATTATATCAAAAAGTAATATTAAATTAATTAATGACGAAGTTATAGAAAAATGACTTGTTTCTAAATACCACCCCTACCTACGACTACCTATACAGATACTCCAGAAGTAGGTAATAAGAGAAATAAAAATAGAAAAATCTAATGTGACATAATGTCCCAAGCATTTATTATTGTTTTGGTGTATACCGAAGAAGGCATTACTCCATTTTTGCTAACCATCGTTACGATATCTAAATAATACGGGATGATGCGCTGCTGTATCAGACATGAAAAGGTTGCCTTTAACTGCACAATCATCGTGTGTTTTTTTGAAGTGAAAACTTCTTTAGCGGCGTTGCACGTTTTTTGTATGGGGAAAAGAGAATTTAAGAATCATGTGGCTGATCGAAAATGCGTAAGATGGATGTGACAGATGGAGAGTAGACAGCTGGCGGCGGAAGTGTCCCCCTCTCTTTCTACGGGGCGCGTTGAAAATGGCGGCGCGTCATTTTAAAACGTTAACACTTGTGTCACCAGCAACGCGCTAATTTTGAAAATGGAACTAATAGCAGCGATCTCTTCGGTGAAATCATAGACTTATTTATACTCTGTGACTATAAGTATGCGTGCATGTAGAACATTGACCTGCATACAAAAAAATTTTTTTTTCATGTCAGTGATGTAGAAATTAAAAAGGCCACTGTCGCGAAATCTTTAGAACTTTTCTCTAATTAGGTACAAACTGATTGAATTGTGTGACTATATAGTAATAGGAAAGAAATATTTTTTAATCCTTTGCCGCTAATTTCAAAATATCAAAACTGCACAACGTTAATATTAAAGTTTTCAATTCTGCCGGCACTCCCGGAGTGCCAACCGATTTTTTTATTTATTTTAGAAATGACGGAGTTAACGCCTTTGAGGCCCTTGAGCCGCAAGTAAAAAACATTCAGTAAGTAGAAGAATCTCAATTAGTTATGCATGTATGGAAACGAAATAATGTAAGTACCTAACATTGAAAAATACTATTTAGTTAGGTACCTATATAATCATTTCAATAAAATAAAGCTTACTCAATCGTTTCCAACTTTAATGGAATTTAACAGAACCGAGATCCCCATTTCAAACCACTCAATATTCACCCTTTGAGTCAAGTATTTTTAAACCTTTCTCTGTTTGTATTATTATCCTCAGATATCAGTTTCAGTTCTTGAATGTGAATTTATTTGAAAAAGACACTCGTTTATATACTCTTTTGAATACGGTAAGAAAAGAAAAGAATATCTTATTGTCGCAGAATGGAACAAAATGATACTTTATTCTATCGTGTTTTGAAACCATTTTTATGAACTTTCAAGGCCTTAAGAGTAATTGAATTTCTCAAACATATTGTTCTTTAGGAAGCAACTTCCACATTCCACATAATAGGCTTGTTTCCACTAAGAATAAATCGGCTAGCATAAGGTTTCTAATGGTTAATAATGTTAAATAGTAACCAAAAAAACACTTTTTTCATTAAAATAAATAAAGATTACCAATATTAACGGAAAATAAAATCGGCAAAATTGGCCATTTAATCACGTGACATTGAACACCAATCAGAGACGCGTGACGTCACGCCTCGCGAAACCTTTGTTGTTGCTGTCATTTTCGATAAGTGAACAGTGTGTGTGTGTGTGTGTGTGTGTGTGTGTGTGTGTGTGTGTGTGTGTGTGTGTGTGTGTGTGTGTGTGTGTGTGTGTGTGTGTGTGTGTGTGTGTGTGTGCGTGCGTGCGTGCGTGTGTGTGTGTGTGTGTGTGTGTGTGTGTGTGTGTGTGTGTGTGTGTGTGTGTGTGTGTGTGTGTGTGTGTGTGTGTGTGTGTGTGTGTGTGTGTGTGTGTGTGTGTGTGTGTGTGTGTGTGAACAATGACGGTCATAAACAAACACGAATGTTTCGCGAGGCGTGACGTCATTCAAGACGCCATGACAGTTTTGGCCTTTTTCGATGTCATTTTGAGTTCATTTCTTAAAACGCAAAATTCATAGGTAAAATGACTTATTTTTCTTAAAATAATATATTTTTGGGGTGAAATAGATACCAAACTTTATTTTTAAACTATTTTCCAAATTTTGTCAACTGGCCTATTAAAAGGCGAAGCCTTGTAATTAACTACCTAACCTAGTAACACTTTGACTGATAGATAATGGTTAAATACGAGATTAGTTTTAGATTATTATCCTAAAACTAACTTTACGTAAGGTACGTAAAGGTTCCTGTACGTAAAGGTAACCCTATCAAAGACAAACCAAAAGTTAGGGTTTGGTTTCATTAAATGATTCCTCGGTTGATTCCTGCGCGTCAATGTCGGTGCTAAGATTCGACTCTCGTTAATTACCCAGCAGTCCACTCGCATGGTGAAGAATATTACCATTACGATTTCGAACCATTCTCCCTATGTTTGACTATTTTATGGTAATATGAAATAATAAAATGAGCAGCGGTTTCTCACTAACATTTGTAATAGTCAAAACCGAGTCGCCTTATTTCAAGTGAATAGAGCCCGTTTCAATGCAATAGCGCGATTGAATTGTCCGAGCTACCAATACCTACCGTTGGACGTTCGCCAGTCGACATTACTTATTCCGAGAAATGCTAGATTAGGTACGATTTGGCCACCACCTGACGTTGAATTAGTTTTACGTAACGAATACAATGTCGCCGGAAAATAATTTGGCTGAAATTGCTGCTCGTATATCACTGGAGGATGGATGTTATCATCGCATACCAACCATTCTCCGGTCCAGTTTTGACCGTTTCTTGGATAACAAATAAGATTTTTTGTTTTATGTTTCTCTTTTTATTTTTTTGTATTCGAGTTTTAGCTTTAGCTTTTCAGGTGCCATAATTAGAAAACGGAGAGGTTGGAATTTGGACGTAATAAAACTATTAGACTGATTTTTTTTAAATAGGTAAACAATGTCGTATTTAAAAACCTCCTAAACTTCCTAAAGTCTTACAACTGAATATCTATTATGCCTACAAAATAACTTTTTTTTTAAAGTTAATAACAATAGTAATTATTCGTGCTTGCTTATCGGAGTGATTCCAATAATGTTCATCCTATGGATGTATGTATGTATTACATAGGACCCGGCGCCAATTTACCAAAGACAATATTGGGCCTATATCAATAAGCCCATTACCATTAATCAGTTTGGCCTCTATGGGATTCCATCCATTAAAGATGTGACTATATTAATATCATATTTCATTATAACGGACAAGTGGACTTATTAATTGCGTACAAGACCTTGACAATAATTTCAGTTTTCAAATACAAACCACGCTTTCGCCATCGCTACTGTTTTTTAAAAAGTTCATTGGTACTTCCATTTATTAACGTCGAAAATAAATACCACATTTATTCCAGAGTTTCAAATCCCTGAAATAATGTTGAATTTTATTCTTTCATATTTGTTTTTATTTTTGTCAATGACAGTTTTTTCCCTAATGGAAATCTTACGTTCATGTAATCAATGTAAGTAATTTTTTACTGTAATTGTGCAAATCGGTCACGATTGTATTGTATTGTATCCTACAATACAACGCCACCTGCAACGATACACCCTCACACATTGTTACGATAGTTCTTTGGTATCACGACAAAATATTTCACGTGCTTTGATATTTTCGCCGTCTTTGTCGTCCTTTCATACCTACCTACGCAGTTTCTCAAAAAGTACCTACCCGCTATAGAGAAAAGTTATCGCTCTTTTCCTTCCTATAAGAGTATTTTTGCGAGATAATAAAATGGGACCGGTCCTCGGGATCGTTTTAGGAAATTACATACGGTACTTCAAGGGGACACTACCAACATGGCTGTGATAAACTTCGTTAGAAGTTATTATTGTCAGATCATTCATCAAAATAATAAAGTTTCTGACATATGGAAAAATAATTTGATTTCTGTATGTATGTATGCTACACACTTTTCCAAAAAGAAATTACAATAGGTAGGTGTACCTGCCTACTTCGGAAACATGAAAAAAGGCTCGCGATGGCTTTGCCCTAGAAGTCTAGAATCAGCAGTGCTCCTGTGTTCGAGAATTTTCTTTATCTCTCTGCCACGGCCACAAGTAAGAAGTACTACTATGGATGGAAATGATATATTTATGCATCTATTGTTTCTTCTTTGTGTTCATTAAATTATATGGTGTGTGAAATGTGTCTGCTTAAACACTGCTTGTGCACCCTACCACATCAATATCTCCACATCACCCTAAGGTTGACTGGTAGAAAATGCCTAAGGCATTAAGTCCGTCTATGGACAAGAATTAAATAAAAATTAAATAAAAAATAAACCCAAATTTTACTAGCTAGAGCCACATTATTTATTTATTATTACACAGAATGATTTCAGTGTTAGTAAATTTGCATGTGTAGCTTGGTTTCGTACTAAAAGTATTAAGTAGAAAGGGCAATAACAAAAACCAGACTAGGTGCTAAAAACTTCTAATCTACGAGAATACTTTTTCCGATACACACAAATAAAGAAGACAAGTTAGGTTCAACTCACCCGACGAGATTAAATGTAACTGCATTCTAACGGCACGAAACCGACTGCTTTTAGTGATAACAGTATACAATAAAGAACTAAGTTAGTTTTACAAGCTTTTAAGAGACAAACTTTAGGTGTCTTTCGGACCAAGTTTTACGGAGATCCTAGCAAGTTTCGAATACAAACCGCCTGTTTCGCTGAAATGTAGCTCAATAACGTAGACCCGCCGGCGGGCGGCGCGCTATGCAACTGCAACTGCTGGGTTGATTTTTATTTCGAGCATGTGTCCAGCAGAATTGAGAGTGTACTTACACTCTCACAAAGCATTGTGTTTGTGTAGTCCTATTTTACCAAAATATAATGAA
Organism: Agriphila geniculea; assembly: GCA_943789525.1. Taxonomy (NCBI): domain Eukaryota; kingdom Metazoa; phylum Arthropoda; class Insecta; order Lepidoptera; family Crambidae; genus Agriphila; species Agriphila geniculea. Next base: position 13,872,828 of record OX038887.1, on the reverse strand, counting down.
CATTTCGTTTGTTGTTGTGTGAAGGTAATGATTTAACAATTTTCCGTGGCAATTAAAACATTACATTTGTTAATTAAAGGCACTCTTCTTCTTCTTATTTTTGTTTTGGCAATCTACATTCCCCTTAGAAGTAATTTTTGCCAGTGTCAAGTGTTGAATAGTTCAGTGGTATATAGATTGTTTCAGTTTACATTAGAATGCGGGTGCATTGCATTCTAATGCTGCTTGGAGCATTTGGCACCAAGTATATCCAGACAGTTTACTCGATGAGTTCTGCCGAGGTAGCCACCACTACAGTAAAAGTCTCGACTTCACACAACCAAGATCGCGCCTATTTCAATTATCCCACATATTGTTCAGTTGCGTAGACACTTGTACCACAAAACTGCACCAATTTTAAGACACAATATCCACTATGAATCAATTTGCAAATAATTAAAATAGTCACCGAACTGCACTCGACTAAATGGCGCCAAAAACTCTAAAGGCACTCAAAAGTCACATTACATTTTATCTTATTTTATGAAAAACAAAATGAGTTCTTAGTTATAATGTATCCTGTAAAGTACTAAAATACGAGGTGTCTTCATACCGCAACCGTATCGCGACACGTCGAGACGCTGAAACTCCACTCGGATGATAAACGAGGGTGGGCCATCCGAGGGGGGGCCTTACGTGATTCGGCCCCGCAGTATCATCCTCCGGCCAGCCCGCGGGGCTCCTGAATTATTTTTATGCATTGAAAGAAAAGGTCGACTTTGACTTATTGACTGGAATCGAATGTATTACTTTCACCCGAAGAGATAATGTTACCAGTTCGGCGCGGGCATAAAGATAAGTTCCGTACCTCCGTACCACATAAATTTCACTGTTGAGTTTATCTTGTTAGACTTTTTTAGTTTAGTTTTGAAACATGGATGCTGTTTAGGAAACTCTTGTTAAGACCTCTTAAAGTCAAACACAAGAAAAAAGCTGGGTATAAAGGGCCGTTCTGGCGTACTCCTAAAGTCATTTTTCCTCTATAAAATCTGCGAGTTCATTGCATTATCTTCGATTATTGCATTATTCATGTTACCTTTCTTTCATCCCAACCATCTACTCTACTCCTCTCTAAACAAACCTTCTTGGATGAATTTATATTGATTCTGAATGATTTGCATTTAACATCTTTCCTTAACCCTTTTCTGCCTGACCAATTCCATATACATTCGCAAAAGGAAAGTGTTAAATAGCAACACTTACGGCTAATTTTCATATTTTCGGTTATGCGTTAGTAGTTTTTTATCACAGATTACGCCACAAACTTTAGGTAAGTACGTAGCTATGTAATGTGACACAATTTATAGGTAATCAAATCATTAGATGATTTTAAAAAACAATCCTATTTTGAAACAAATAAACCAAATCAACTTATTATACATGCTATGTTCTCCTTACAATTTGCATGTAGTACAATCAAAATATTTTCTTTACAGAATACGCTGGAGGATGCAATCACTAAAGATAATATGGACCTGATTTCACTTTAAAATACAAAATCCGACCGAGTAGGTAATTGAAAATTCAACTGCGGCCTGCGCCCATAAACCGATGAAAATTTTAAAGCTTACATTGCAAAAGCCTCATTGATATCAAGTAGATGTGAACTTTTAACCAAAATGTAGAATATTAAACGGCCGCTTCGTAAACTCGAAAAGGATTTTAATGTATTTCCAGTATATATCTATGTATGTTGCAAGGATTATTTTAGAAACCGTAATTTTATAATCTTACTGTAGTCAAATTATGAAATTCCGGCTTATTGTTATTATTGAACACCAATTACTACAATAGTAGTTCTATAGAACTGACTAGGTTTAGTTATATTATGATTTTACTAGTCGAACTCAGATTTTAAATATTCTGTTATAAAATTACATAAGTATTAAAATTTTCCTAATTAGGTAATATCCGGTATAATCATAACTGTACTTCAGCTAGGTCATAAATATTGTAGGTAATAATTATGATTGTAGTAAGTAGATGCCCTTCAATCACAATTTTATTATAACGGAATTTTATAATTTTCTTAGTCAGATTACAGAATTCCGGTTTCTACAATAATCCTGCTGCGTACATAAAAGGAGAAACGTTTGAACAAATTAAATGTTTTAAACTTCATTTAAAAATCACATTACGACCCTCGTCAACCCGCCTGCTCATTTCAGCTTATAAAGAGATTAAGTGACAGGCGTGAGTAATTTATATTTGTCGGGAAAAGCAAAAAATTGCTTTAAGCAACCCATTATACACATACAAATGTAATCACTTGGACGGAGATACAAAGCTACGTTAATAACAACAAGGGGTTACGAAAATTGTGATTTTTCGGGGATTCACTTTGTTGCTGTTCCAGATATGTACTTACCTTGTTTAAACAATACGATGGAAAAGCTTTTATTATACCTTAAATGCAGAAAAAGTTTATATCAAGTACTAATATATCTACTTTGGTAGGTACATTAATTGATGACGTGATGTAACACCAAACAAAAAAAACAAAAATTAGTTTTTGGAATAAAATCTAACGTTAATTTTTAATGATCATAATGATTGTAACAATGGAATCTTTGCTGATATATAAATTAATAAATTCAGGACAACTCACAACAATTATTCACAGTCCCAAATTAAGCAGAGCTTGTACTATGGGTACTTACTAAATAACATGTAGAATACATAAGTAATTATATAAACGACCATGACTCGGGAACAAATACTTGTGCTCATCACACTAACATCTACCCCTACTAGGATTCAAACTTTTGGTGCAGAATGTAGGATCGCTATCTTTGCACCAAGTGGCCGTCTGTCTCCCGGTTTCTCAGCTACTATCGTTGGTTTATCGGAGGTTTAACCTTATCGGTGTCTACATTATCTATAGTTTAAGTTAATTTTATTACTTAAACTAGATAGTTAGCCTGAACCCTCCGATAAAGTACCTCAGAAACCAAGGGTATGTGTTTAGTTTAGTTTACATAAGATTTATAATATTGTATGTTTCCCAAAAAATCAATAAATAAATCACATTAAGTTTTAAAATAACTAAAACAGTTGAAGCTCTGATGAATACACTCACAGAAAGAAATCGTTAGAAGTTAAGAAATGCTAAAAATACTTAGTATTGATCACTTGAGCTTCATAATCTAACTAAAGGAACTCCTCACATTATCGTTGAGTAAGCAACAATTAAGCAAATTACGGGGCCATAACTCACAGACTAATTTGCAAAGCTCTCCCCACTAAACGGCAGGAGTCGAATGCAGTCATTGTGCTCAAGACAATAGTGGCTAAGACCTTGCTCTGGCGCTTCGGCTTACCACACACTAGCGATAAGTCGCATTTAAAACTGATAAGATAAACTTCATACATTTACCTCCATTCGCTACATGGATGGTGGATCTGCCCCCTACTCAAATGGAAACATTCTATTCGTTTGAACGCTACGCTTACTATTAAAACTTTTGACTTACATAAGTTTGCGACATGTGATTTAATCATCTATTGCTCATATTTAACGTAGCGTTCAAACGAATAGAAAGTTGGCCATTTGTGTAGGGGGGCTGATCCCTATGATCGACTGTCTGTTGGGAGATGAAGAAATTTAAAATTCCAAATCCTTATAGGGCGTAATAACAACCGGCACCCTGATTATCTAAAAAGAAACTATTTAGCGACCGGTTTCATTCCACATACATTGCTACTTTTCTTTGGTATGTTTTTTTTAAATCCAAAAAGAAGTAGCAATGGATCACTATCATCTGTGAACTGCAACCGGTCGCTAGGTGGTTTCTAATTAGATAATCAGCCCGCCGATGTAACGTCCTTTGCAACAATATAAATGTTAATATAAAAAATATAACTTGGTAAACCTTGCATCAAATTAGAATCAGCAATGTCTTACATGACATGAATCATGGTCCTGATAACTTCCAAACCCAACTTTGAACAGCCAAGATATTTATGTTAGATATAACGAAGACTTTAAAATTTACCTTACAGACTTAATTCACCAATGGAAGTGAGAAATCTCGTAGCGATATTATGAGCTCTGAAAGCGGTCCGTATCAGACAATAGGGGAACTAAGCTATTTGGACGATATCGACCGACCACGAACGGTTTGATGCCTTTGAAACCTTAGTTCCATACGGAACAATACATTGATCTTTATTAGTGAAGCAGAGAACTACGACATTCAATTTTATTGATGACTAGGTACATGAATTTAACAGAAGTTTCGATACCTATCCATAACTGTAATTTACTTGTTACAACTACAAATAAGTTAGTCTAACTACGTACATATATTATGTGGATTTAAGTACTTGTTAGTAGGTACTGTTATGTTTATCCAAGGCTTTGTACTTGTGAAAGAAAAACGAACAACTACATCAGTCGCAAATCTCCGGCGAAAAACTCTATTACACAGAACTAGTATTCTCCTTATATTATCTTTTATCGCGATTATATCAATACCTTCAAATGCATTAAGGTCACTTTCTAAAAACTTCTTCCTAGAAACCCTAAGGCCGCCTACGCACCGACTAGAAACCGACAAGTGCCTAGATTAGCGCCTAGATACATCTGGTTACTTGCTAGCATACACGGTGACCACACTATAAGGTGGGTCGCAAGGAAAGGAGCCTTGGTCTCATGGTCTTTGGTTGTAAGCCTCGTGCCTACGATACATATCCTAGGTAGTCGCCTGCAAGTATCGAAGTGCCTAGCGCGCACTGCGGCCGCCGGTTGCTTGCGAACATTTGTGAACGTTTGTTTTACTTCGACACATATCTAGGATCTAGGCGCTAATCTAGGCACCTGTCGGTGCGTAGGCGGCCTAAGGCAGCCATTACACGGTAGGTTTTGCTGTCATTTTAACCATTGTCACGGGCTGTGACTGACGATTAACCTACTGTGTAATGTAGTGACTGATGGTTGCATGATGTGATTTGTTCTTTCCATCAGTCAATCAGTCAAACGTAATTCATGACTGATGGAATTTGACTGACGCTTGCATGACCATGTAATGGCTGCCTAAGACATGTCGGTGTTGGTGAGGTAAAGGAGGATGTTAGTGGCCACTCGTCACATGACAAATGGCTGTGTGTTCTACGGACAGGCGCCGCTCAAACAATGGCACTAACTAACGCATTAGGCGCGTGTTTACAACGCCCGTACAAATACTTGGCACGATGACCCTTTTGTGCAACGAATACATCGTAGATTGAAGACGAAGCATACGTTGTACCATGGAACAATGGACTTGCATCAATCGGAACGGAATTACATGTAATTTTACTCAAACATTAGAACAATTTTGCAAGGAGATTACCCCTAATCTATTGTTATTAAAATATCAAACGTCTGAATTTGGCGTTCCTTAAAAATGCATTGGACTACTTATAAAAATACTTAAACCTTGATTAAAAATACTTTTTTACACACTAATTTCATTAATCAATCAACTAACTTCCGCCTGCGATTTCGTTCGCGTGGATTTCCACTTCCGTTGGATTTTTCGGATAGGTATAACAGAAATCCTCAAATGCGGATTGCGGATATGCAATTGTCCAGTGATTTGAGCTGTGCGTTAATTTACCAGTATATAAATTAATCTATGGCGTTAATGAATCAGTCAGTCAGTTATATTAATTTAAAAGTATAGTAGAAGATTTCTTCTTAGCCAATCTTAGTACTATTTTCATGGAATAAGAAACCAAAAGTAAGTATACAGGGTTATTTGTAAAACACCAACAACCTCACAGGAGTAGATTACCAACATCATAAACAACAAAGTTTGTTCTACGACTTTTATCATACATAACTCAATACATTCGCCCAAAATTAATTTTCAAGTTGTTATTGTACTGGGGGGCTACTCAAATGGCCACTTTTCTATTCGTTCGCTAACTTAAAAGTTGAAAATAAGCCATAATATCCAAAATTTCGTGTGGTAGGCTTGTCAATTCCATACCATACAATAATGTCTGAGATTTACATAAACTTGTGACGTGTTACTTGATCGTTTAATTGCTTATTTTTAAGCTTTAAGTTAGCGAACGAATAGAAAAGTGGCCATTTGAGTAGGGGGGCTGTTCGACACTTTTTACTTCTATGGATGGCGGTAAGGCGGGCGGGTGGGGCGGGCGGATCGCGCGCAGTAAGCGCTCCGCGGGCTGATGTCGTATGTCAAATGCAACCGGTCGCTAAATAGTTTATTTTTAGATAATCAGCCTACCGCGCGCCGCGCGTAGAGTTATGAACACATGAACGGTAAATTAAAATGACATTTTTTTATATGAAAGTAAAATCAACGAATTATCAAAATTCGTAGAACAAATGTTGTTGTTTATGATGTTGGTAAACTACGCCTGCGAGGTTGTTAGTAGGGCGGTAAAACAAGGTTTGAGGTTAGTTTTCGCACAAGTCATCACGGAAATACAAAAATGTGGTATCGATGCATTCAGTATAATGCCCTGATCACAAATATATAAGATGACAAGCGCGAAAATGGTGGGGGTAGAAACTGTGACGTCATAAAGTTTTCAGTACAAAGAAATTTTTTTTTTCATACCATGTAGTATATCAAATGAAAGGGCTTTGTGAGTAGATTGCGAATATATAACACACTATAACATTTTCACTACTTGGTCTAACAAATTATCAGCAAACGTCGAAAAATTTCGCAATTCAGAGTCGCCATTGAACAAGTCTAGATTGAAAACGACTAAATTGATTTTTACAAAATACATAACAAATAACTCTGCACATACTCTTTTCGAATGTCTAAAGGTAATTAACCAAAGATATTTAAAAATAAGAAAAGGACATCAGTTTTAATAACAGCATTATTTTCTGCTTTTTCCAAATTCTCAGATTCCTTTAATAATTAATAAAAAAAAAAAAACTTTCGTATGTTTATCCTTACTAGGACAAGTTAGGATAAACAGACGAAGGTTTAAATAACCAAATTTTTACACTTTAGATACTTCTTTTAAACCTAATCACTATTTTTAAAATATGTTGTCTTATTAAATCAAATATTATTAACAATTTACAATATTTTTGGTATTCTATGCGTGGTAAAACATTTGTTGTATTTTATGAATGATTATTTACACCCGTTAAGCCTCTTTTACACCCATTAAAAAGACTGTGATTTTTGTGTATTGTTTTGATTTTTTTCTAAATAACTTTTGCCTATTGAGTTTCGTCAGGTTATTTAGGTCTCCGAGCAACTGTGTGTGTTTTCCATGTGTATTTGTCATAACTTTTAGTTATCCTTAGTTGTCCTATTTGGTAAACAAACTTTACTCAATTCTTTTTTGAAATAATCATGTATAAAATTCAACAAATGGTTTTCCACGCATTGAAAACCAAAGAAATTGTTAACACATTTTTTAATAGTGATTTAAATTTAAAAGAAGCATGGAAACTGTCAAATACTGTTTACTAAGTAGGACAAGAAATGATTAACATACAAAAGTTTATTTATTTGTTTTTTTATGAATTATTAAAGGAATCTGAGAATTTAGAAAAAGCAGAAAATTATACTGTTATTAAAACTGATGTCCTTTTCTTATTTTTAAATATCTTTGGTCAATTACCTTTAGACATTCGAAAAGAGTATGTGCAGAGTTATTTGTTATGTATTTTGTGAAAATCAATTCAGTCGTTTTCAATCTAGACCTGTTCAATGGCGACTCTGAATTGCGAAATTTTTCGACGTTTGCTAATAATTTATTAGACCAAGTAGTGAAAATGTTATAGTGTGCTATATATTCGCAATCTACTCACAAAGCCCTTTCATTTGATATACCACTTGGTATGAAAAAAAAAATTATTTGAACTGAAAACTTTATGACGTCACAGTTTATACCCCCACCACTTTCGCACTTGTCATCTTATATATTTGTGATCAGGGCATCGTACTGAATGCATCGCTACCAAATTTTTATATTTCCGAGATGACTTGTACGAAAAGTGTTTTCTAAGCGTCTTTTTAGGGTTCCGTAGCCAAAATGGCAAAAAAACGGAACCCTTATAGATTCGTCATGTCTGTCTGTCTGTCTGTCTGTCTGTCTGTCTGTCTGTCCGTCCGTATGTCACAGCCACTTTATTCCAAAAGTATTAGGACTACATAGTTGAAACTTGGTAAGTAGGTGTATTTTGTGAACCGCTTTACGATTTTACACAAAAATAAAAAAAAAATAATATTAAGGGGGGCTCCCCATACATGAAACTGAAACTGAAAATATTTTTTTTCATCAAACCAATACTTGTGGGGTGTCTATAGATAGGTCTTTAAAAATGACATTGAGGTTTTTAAGACTATTTTTTTTCAAAGTCAACCGTTTGAAAGATATATGCCGCCAAAGTGGTAAAATGTGTGTCCCCCCCCCCCCCTTTAACTTTTAAAGTAAGAGGGTGAAAAATCTAAAAAAAATATACTTTCAACGAAAATTAGTTTGAACGAGATGCAGTTATTAGTTTTTGAGATATAGCACATTTTCCTAAACCGCAAATATAACTTTGTCATTCATACAAATACTGTGAAAAACAAAGTTATTTTTTCAGACGAAAAATGATAGCGGTATTAAAATATGGTATGGTATAATGTACCTACGGAACCCTACTGCGCGTGGCCCGACATGCACTTGGCCGGTTTTTTAAGATTACCGCCGCACTATGTTGGTGTTTTACAAATAACCCTGTATAATGTCTCTTTTTATTTAGGTTACGTAGGGATGGGCTTCAATTTCTGATATAGAACAAAAAGGTAGATTGGGTTACAGCAGCTATTTTCATTATATTTTCGTTGTAGTGACATATTCCACGATGCCAACAGGCGGTGTCTACTTATGTAATAAAAAAAAAATATTGGATATATAATTCAGCTCCAAACAGTAAATTCGTAGCTGTAATATATAAGTAATAAAGTCCTAAATCGAGTGTCGTTATCGTTACACGTACATACAACCGGCTTCAGCCGACAAACTTGGCTATGCGCGTCAAAGGCGTTTACGGTTACGTCGCTGTATTCCCTTCAATCTTTATTAGTTATTATAAATAATGCGATAATTAAAAATGTGTAGCAAACAGAAAATTAAACTAACTAAGCATTCTGTTCTTATTTCCAGATCGCTTCACTCTCCATTTTACCACAGATATCCTTACTTCCTTACTAATCCTTACTAATATTATAAATGCGAAAGTCCGTTTGTTTGTTTGTTACGCCTTCACGTCTTAACTACTGAACCGATCATCATGAAATTTTGCATACACGTTGTCAGGGGTGCAGAGAAGGACATAGGGTACCTTTCATCCCGAAAAAAGTATTGTTCCCGAGGGAGAGCAAAAAACCTTTCCACGCAGACGAAGTCGCGGGCGGCCGCTAGTAGGATATAATTACTACTCATCAACATAATTAAAGTCCGTAAGTCGGATATCTAATGTAACCTGTTAACAGTACCTACCTACGTAATGTGAAAAAACAAGAAGCACAGAGCATAACAAGAAGCAAATGTATTTTATTTAGTTTCTGTCACTTTAGGCAAAATGCTAATGTAACATTATTCAAAGTCTAACTTCTGTCTAAGTCGGCAAATTGAATATGACGAGTAATGTTCCGTTTCAGTGTTTCCCTCATTTATCATTCGGAATAAGTTTAACGTTTTGAATCTGCAGTAGTAGACAGACCAAAGCCAAAGCCTACTGTTTAAGCCTTCAGGTCACGCCTGCGCAAATTCATGTCTATTTTAAAATCTGATTTATCATCGTTGCAGTTTAGGATTCGGATAATTTGGCTGCAGAATTTTTATATTTCATTTTGAGTAAGTAATTAACAGCCCCCCACTGGGCGATATCGGGAAAAAAAGTGTAGAAAAACATTTTTTTTCGATATCCCCCAGTGGGAGACAAAAGGGGGGGTAACGGAAATATGCCTAATTAACTAAGAATCTTTTTCTTAGTAACTCAAAATCAATCTAAGAAAATCAAATCCAACGATAGACCATCCTTCAACGGAGGCTGTGATGTCACATTCCATTCCTTGAAAACTTCGTACAAAAGAATATCCAAATAATCAAATCATATTTACCGTTTTAACTTTTTAGATTTTTTGCATTCACAATGCTATTTTTATATTAAGATGATTAATATAATGAAAATATTCGAAAAAATCGGCTCACCCGTCTGAGTTGCTACGGGTGAGCCGATTTTTTCTAATATTTTCATTATATTAGGTCTTTACCTATGAAATTGCCGATATTTTGTCACATACAGAGAAAATAATAACTTCTATAATTTAAAAATTTTAACAAAATCGTGAATATTACATCGAATTATGATCATGATAGTTAACTATCAGTAAAAATAAAGTCCATATTTTAGCTTTCGTGACATTAAAAAAAAGATCTTGAAAGTGACTCTTTTTTTGTGAGCAAAAAAAGGGTGACCGAAGGGGTTGTAACTTAACCAAAACTTATTTTTTCGCTTATCTTAAATGGAAATAAGTTAGCATAGTGTTCAAATATTAGTACATAAAAGTTTTGTTACATGAGTGTTCATGGTTGTTAAATGAACAAAGAAAATGCTATTATGAAAAATGCAACTTCTTGAAAAATCTCCATACAAATCGGCAATTTCATAGGTAAAGACCTATTATTAATCATCATATTTACCGGTTACCTACTTATAGTAAAATAAAAAACAGGAGGTCTATTACGAAAAGTTTAATGCGATACACACAGCTGCGTCCGTGCTTCGTTTTGACTGTTTCCTATTACAAATCACTTTCGTATGCGATATTGCGAAGAAGTGATAGCGTGAGTTTGACAGTTTCTCTCTAGCGTATCCGACATCGTTCGTTCAGCAGTCTATGGGCTACGATAGCCAAATTCAAAATGTTTGTTATAACTACAACCGACGAACTGCGGACGACTATCCCAAGTAACTGCATTACGCAATTGCGTACTTTATTTTCGTAATAGGCCCCCAGGTTTACATTGAATTTATCACATTAAAATAATGAGGGCATCCGTACGCCATGCCATCAAACGGATGTCGATTTTATGCACATTGAGCCAGTTTCTGATAAAATATCGACTACCTAAATATGTCACAGATTAATTTATGGTAGTATGTTTCAATAGGATTTACCTTCAATTCATTAGGCACTATTATTACACGTATGGTATCGTGTACGTACGTTACCTATTGATCGAAGCTTATAAAGAAATGAGTGAAAGAAAAGCTACTTGATGGAAGTCATGATAGAACCTACTACTTATGTCTTAGTATTTTCTTCTTTACCACTTGATACAGTAAATAGCTTTTATTAAAAAAATTAAGTAAGATCTATTAATTAACATTAAGCGGATCCTCTCGGCAGCTCTTATACGTATCATCACTAAACGCATTAGATGGACGGTGGGTCTTATTAGTGTAATATAATTTGGGTAAACTCCCCTCGGACCAACTCTCCTAAATAAGAGACAAGTATTGGAGAAAGTGAACAGTTCTAAAACCTACCTCAGTCAGAATATCTACTAATCCCTGATTTATGCGCCCAGTGGACTGCGGGCGAACAATAAAAAACAATTTATTTTTCCCGTACACTTTTTTCATTAGCAAACAAGAATGACGTGTAAAACAAGCGCTCTCTGTGACGAGGGTCTCCGTAAATAACCGAAGGGAAGTAATTATCCGACCGTGTGTGTATCCTTCGCTTAAAAAACACTTCCATGAATGCCCATGTGGCCCACTAAAGTAAGTAGTATTTGTTTTAACACAGCTTACACAGCCACCCAAAAGCCTCGAGTCTTAAGGAGCAGCAATCTAATCGTGTAATCCTTCTATCCATAGTGTACCTACTTTAAGAAACAGAGATGTATAATTTTGTATTCTGGGGAAATAGTAAGAATGACGGTTTACTTTTCGTTTTGAAGTGTGGTAGCTTTTCTTAGTTTCAGTCCTTCAGCTTTGAAGCTTTAAAAGAGAATGAAGGGAACCTATAATTTATGCAATGTCTCACAACACAAACAGAGAAAAGAAACGAGTATCGAATCATTAAAATTACCTTGTTAATTAGGATCTATGGCCTACGCCCAATATATAGACGTGGTGTGGTTGATATGATGATAAGAAGGGACTGTGGTTCTGCTTGAGCTAAGCTAAGTTGCTAAGGATGTGTCTAATATACACCAAAGGATTGCTGTATTTTGGAAATATTTTGAAAATAGCTACGGCCAGCCACGGCTAGCTACCTACAAAAGATAGCAATTTAAAGATTATAAGAATCAATAATAGTTTTATATTTGTCGACCTCCGTGAGTACACTTGTGCATTTCGATCAAATCAAATCAAATCTTTTTATTGCAATCATGTGGTTAACATAGGTGTACACATTAGAAAACAGTACCAGAACATGAACCCTGTCTAGGGTATCGCAACATAAAATAGTTCTTAATTAAGAAATAACCTAATTAGGTTTAGAAAATAAATAACCAGCATTATCATTATTTTAGAAATTAAATAAAAAACAAACCTAAAGGTACATTAAAAAACGAAAAATAAATGAATTTAACTTTTCAACAAATTGACATTAAATTATAACTTAAAACTAACTATTCGCTACTTACTTACATAGGTACTCAAAATAAGATATCGTATATTGGACGGTTATAAATATCTGCATTGTTTATTTATAATCATAGTACTCTTGTAAAGTGTAGAAACTATTAATTAACAAAAAATCTTTGAATAACTTTTTAAATTTGATTATGTTATTTTCTTTTTTTATTTGATCGGGTATTTTATTATAGATTTTAACAGCCATTGCAAAAGGACCTGAGTGTACTAAAGTTAATTTTGAAATGGGGGGAGCTAATCTTTGTTGGGGTCTTAAATTTTTGGGTCGTTCCTGCTGGGGGAATAAGTGGGTGTTCTTTTTTACGAAAATGCTTAACTCTAATATATACAAACATGCGATAGTTAGTACCTTTTCACTTTCAAAGTATGACCTGCAGCTAGTTCTTTCGTCTATATTTACAATTATTCGGAGGCATCGCTTTTGGAGTCTGAATACTTTTATGGAATCTACGCTATTTCCCCACAAGATTATGCCGTACTGGAGCCACGCGTGTGCGTATGCGTAGTATGCATTCAAAGCAGTCTTTTTGTCGGTGGACTTTTTTAACTCGTATAACGCGTAAGTGAATCTAGATAGCTTTGCAGAAATATTTTTGATATGATTTTTCCAGTTTATATTGGAATCAATACTAATCCCTAGCAGTGGGTAAGAATCTACGCAAACTAATTTGATATTCTGAAAGGCGTAATTTACTTGTAATTTTTCTCTTTGATGCGGTCCAAACTGCATGAGTTTAGTTTTAGAAAAATTTATTTTAAGGTTGTGATCGGCTAGCCAGTTTTCTACTTTTACTAATATATTTTCTACTTTTACGTTAAAATCGATATCATCTGTACAAGGGATTAATATAGATACGTCGTCGGCGAATAATGTGCATGGACTATCTATAACATTTGGGAGATCATTAATATATAAAAGAAATAGTACACAACCGAGTACGCTTCCTTGTGGTATCGATTTAGTGATATTTATTTTTTGTGATTGGACTCTGCTAATATTTCCTGTAACGCAATCATAGTGTTCTATCTCTACGTATTGAGTTCTGTTTCTTAGGTAAGATACAAACCAATCATAAGCCGGCCCTCTCACTCCTATACCATTCAGTTTTTTTAATAAGATATCGAACAAAACTCGATCGTAAGCCTTACTCATATCAAGGAGTAACCCAAATGCATGCTTTTTACTATCTATTATATTTAACATATGTTGTACATAATTGAAAACTGCAAGAGATGTTGACTTGTTCTTTCGAAACCCTTTTGAGCATTATTGAATATATTGAACTTTTCGCAATAGGAGTACAAACGAGTTGCCATCGCGATCATCACTGGATTAATTTAGAAAACGAACTTACTATTATTTTTATATTGTCTATCGGATTGTTTGTGGTAACACCGTTGACTCTGAGAATATGAATATAAAATTCTTGACCACAGCTCAAAACTCCGCATCCGCAGCCGCGGATGTCAAAAAGCTGCATCCGCAACACAAGTGCTTTAACTACTGTAATGTTTATTACCTTTAGGAGGTCCTTTGTAAACGTTCTCAAGATCGTGAACTGAAGGAAACTATAAAAACTATATGTATAAATAGGATAAATAGGTAATCTAGGACCCTGCGCCACGACCTCATCGCTTCACCTGATTTGCCGGGCTCCCGTACCAGCCACGTGCGCCTCCTTCCACGTTGGACGTTCCCGTGCACTCGTCGCTCCAGCTCACGCCCTACGATAGCCCTACCTTTGTTAGTTTACTTAGAATAGATTAGATTTACCTTAGTGAACTAAATTCTTGTTGTTAGAACGTGACATTTTAAAATAAACTCTTGAATTTCAGTTCCATCTTTTTATTTCGCTCTCTTCCAAATTTTGCTCCATTACCTTCCGTAACGTGACACTACTTTGAACAAAGCAAGGTACGTACAAGTTGTACATATTGTTTATTTTATTTATTTAATAATTACGCCTAATAATAAATTATGCTACGACAAGAAAACATCTAGACCAAACAAAAATTTAATACCTACCTAAAGAACCACATGAGAACCACAGTAAAGTTTTATATAACTTTATTGTGTTTTCGTTTTGTTTGTTTTATAAAAGGAACAATTCCGCCACTTGTTTTATTAGAACTTGTTTGAAAAGCAAAGCAATTTAGAAGTTAGTTAGTTATAAGATTTCGCCCAGAAGCCACCGGCTGCAATTTTAGTGTTTCACAATAAGTTGAACGAGAAAAAAACGTGACCTACCTTAATATTTCGTAAGTAGGTATTTTATTTTTAAAACACCAAAGGACAAGGAAATAAAAAAGAGCAAGAACTTGTTCTGTCCGACTGAACTCGAAATGGTAAACGCGAAATTTTTATTCAACACGAAAGTGGAGAAAGACTTTATATTCAAGGTCATTTTGTATTCACCATCCAAATTTTGAGGATGTGTTCAGTCCATGAAACTGAAAAACTTTTTTTAAGGAACACATGGTCAAATATGTAAAATAAAAATCGACTTTCCATACAAATCAAAGAGACCACGTAATCAATTTAGTATGGAATGACCAAAATTTTTTGGCGAAATTCGACTCATGTTTCTTAGAGAAAGTTGTTTAGTTTCATGGACTGGACACATCCCTAAAATTTGGATGGTAAGTTCAAAATGACCCGATACACAGGGTTATTTGTAAAACACCAACAACCTCGCAGATGTACCAACCTAGATTACTAACAACATAAACAACAACGTTTGTTCTACAACTTTTCCAACGACTTTCCATAAAAATGTCCGAGCAGCTGATCGAAATTTGTATAAAAAGTCGATTATATTTTTGTGTTTTTCGGAAAGTAGTAGAACAAAATGTTGTTAACTAATGATGTTACGGGGTATTTAGATGGAGTGACTTGACAGGCAACTTAGCAGGCGTCTTTAGTCAATTAGCGCTTTTTATCTATCTACATAATAGCTTGTAAAAGAATACAACAGAAGTCTTTGCTTGTAAAACATAATCGCAAACCTAATTTCAATGAGATGTGATCGAGTACATAAAGAAGAAATCCAACTTTTGTTTGAGAGGTCAGCCACTGGAGTCGCGCCATAATACCAATTTTAAGGCGTTTGTGGTGTGCATCCCGACAGCGAGGTTGGACCTTTTCATGAAGGAGGACTTCTGGCCGCAGGGCATGGTGTACAGGCGCTTCAGAGGGATGCTGCCTTTTGCCACCGATTCGACACACAAAGTGTCAAATTAGAATAATGAAATGTATTTTTAATAATTATGTATGTTAGTCTGTAAGGTATAATATACAGGGTGGATTTTTTTAATGCCACCTGGAGGGAAAGTACTCTAAACAAAGGAGATAGCAAATTTCACTCAAAGGAAACATTCCTTTATTTTTAAAAAGAAAGAAAACTGCATTCAAAGATTTTTGAAAATACGCTTCCCACACCCAGGAATCGAACCGACTAAAATTCGAAAAAACAACATCCTGTACTTTTATGATATCAACCGATAGGCTCAAACATAAGGATACAATCTCACTAACAAACATAATAAATTAAATGAAAGGAAAACCATGAAGACAGCGTTTTTACTCAAGGATCCATTATGTTAGTAGTTCACAATAAATTATCTTTTACGTAGAACTATTTCGATAAGATGTTCGTAATACCTACAGACTATTAGATGTTGGATGAGAAATTATGTTTTTTTTTTACATTTGAAAATGGAACAGGGAAATATGAGACTCCGCGTTTGCCAAAATTATTGTTTTCCAAATTATTTCATATTATTAGTCATTTGCAGCGAAACTAACTATAATAAAAATGGCTTATCAGGAACAATTTGATTTAATGGAAGCTTTTTTTTTAAATGGCCAAAATGTATACTTAGCTCTACGGTATTTAGATATCGGGGCCGACAAGTACCAACTCGATTCGTTTTCAAGCGAATGATAGTTAATTTAAAAAATACCGGTAGCTTCAAAAGGCTACGTCCACAGCAGCCGCAGTACAATTCCGATTTTGATGTCAGTGTGTTGACATATTTTGAAGCATATCCAAAGGCTTCAAGCAGAGAAGCGGCCGAAGAAATTGGTACTACCCATACTCAGGTACTTAAAGTACTGAAAAAGTACAAGTATAAATCTTATCGTGATGGTCGGTTGGTACAAAAATTACATCTTGGGGATCCCGAGAGAAGACTACAATTTTGTCAAACCATGCTGGCAGAAGTTGCCCGTAACCTGAACTTTTTGAGTAACATAGTGTGGTCTGACGAAACCAACTTTAGTAATAACTAATAATGGCATGTACAACCGCCGCAATATCCATTACTGGTGTAGAGTGAATCCTGTTCGTGTTCATGAAACTAACAGTCAAGTAAGATTCTCTTTCAACGTTTGGTGTGGCATTATGAGAAATAAGGTTGCGTTAATCCACATTTATGAAGGTCATTTAAACACTGTCAAATATCTTGAAATACTGGACAGAAATGAGTTGAATATTTTACCCGAGGACGAGCGAAACCGTATAATTCTACAGCAAGATGGTGCTCCGGCCCATAACAGCAGAATTACCACTGACTTCCTTAATAACAATTTTAACACCTGGATTGGTACAAACGGCAAAATCCAATGGCCTGCGAGGTCACCAGACCTCACTCGTCTGGATTTTTTTTTTATGGGGATATGTAAAAAATCTAGTTTACCAAAAATCCTATGCAACTGTAAACGACTTAAGAACTGAGGTCCACAGTACAATTTTGAATATTCACCACAACACGCTATTAAAAGTTACTCAAAATGAGTTCCTTAAAAGAATAAATTTATGTATCCAGCAACACGGGGCCCATTTTGAACAGCTAATTAGTTAGCTCAATTACATCTTTTTTTCTCTTTCAATTAAAATAAGTTTAGATTTAATGGTTTTCCTTTCATTTAATTTATTATGTTTGTTAGAGAGATTTCATCCTTATGTTTGAGCCTATCGGTTGATATCATAAAAGTACAGGATGTTGTTTTTTCGAATTTTAGCCGGTTCGATTCCTGGGTGTGGGAAGCGTATTTTCAAAATTCTTTGAATGCAGTTTTCTTTCTTTTCAAAAATAAAGGAATGTTTCCTTTGAGTAAAATTTGCTATCTCCTTTGTTTAGAGTACTTTCCCTCCAGGTGGCATTAAAAAATTCCACCCTGTATAGCACAAAATTTTAAGGGGTCAATTGACTCATGCATACAAACAACTTTTACTATGGTACCAACATTGAAATCGCGAAAAAACAAATCAGCTGTTCCATAGAAAATTTAAAATCGAATAGATCAAAATGTATGGAACAGCTGATTTTTTTTCGCGATTTCAATGAGGGGCCATAGTAAAAGTTGTTTGTATGCATGAGTTCATTGACCCCTTAAATTTTTGTGCACTATTTAAGAAGGACCTTATATATTGTATGGGCCTAGTAGCTTGAAATAAATGGTAAAATAAAAAAATAAAAATAGTAATCTATTGGCCGTTGGGGCGGAAAGGTTCTTGAATGGCGACCGCGCACCGGACGACGCTCCGTGGGTAGGCCCCCGACAAGGTGGACCGACGAACTGGTGAAGGTCGCGGGAAGCCACTGGATGCGGGCCAAACAGGACCGAGCGTCGTGGAGATCCTTGGGGGAAGCCTATACCCAGCAGTGGGTGTCGTACGGCTGATATTATGATGATGATAAAGATGATAGTAATCTAGGTACTCCTGCGAGATTGTTAGTGTTTTGTACCCAGGGGGCCTATTACGCAATTGCGTAACGCAGTCACTTGGCTACGATAGTCATCCGCAGTTCGTTGGTTGTAGTTATAACAAACATTTTGGAATTTGGCTATCGTATAGTCCATATAGGTACTACTAAACGAACGATGTCGGATACGCTAGAGAGAAACTGTCAATATCACTTCGCAAAATCGCATACAAAAGTGATTTGTAATATGAAACAATCAAAACGAAGCACGGACGCAGCTGCGTGTATCGCATTAAACTTTTCGTAATAGACCCCGTGTACCTATATCACGACGTATCGTAATGTAATAGTAATCTCGCAAAGTTTCATCGCCACATAAATAATGTGTGTTCAGAAACGTCAGTGAAGTGAGCACACAATATCGTTAGATATTCCCCAAACTCGGACACAAGGGACACGAGCGCCGCACCGCATCACGTACCACACTCATTTATCATTCCAGAAATATCTAAGGGACACGAGGAGAGCGCGCCGTCATTAATATTGCCATTACTCAGCTACTGACAACCTGTGTGTGTAATTTACTAATTAAACTTAATTGCAGGCTCTATGAACCGGTACTGAGAACCTCTTGAAGCAGCAACAAAAGTTATTACTACAAGTTATTAATTCTTTAGAAGAGAGAGCTTTCTACGACAAAGAGTTTATAAATTACAAATATAAATTCTCTTACTTAAATACCTCCGTACTTTGTTTCAATCATTTGAAAAAAGAAAACAAATAAAGCTCTTTTATGAAGTCATGATCAAATCTTTATGTAACAAAATAGTACCAGAAAAATTTGCCTCCATAAGACAGTCGTCATCATCATTCCCTCATCCTCACCTTTGTTTGTAACAATCATATAGGTATACCTACTCTGTTTTGCTGTTATATCCACCTCACTCTATCGTATATACGTCAGTCTCTACTGTACCAACACAAAACGGAATAGAAATTGTATGAAGTTATAATAATGTGTCAGGCCGTCCGCGGTGAAGCATATCCGTGCCTTTATCAATAATTAGTTTTCAATCAACAGGTTTTTCAATCAAATATTAATAGTACATTATGAGACAAGTTAGCTAAGGTTGCTCATTGCACACAAGGCTGTGGGTTGCAGCCCGAGCCGCAGGCGAGGGCGTAACTCAGCCGAGTGTGCAATGAGCAAGAGCTCACGAGTTTCATACGACGTTTTTCAACACATTTGCGAGGAAAATACAAAGTAATTTACCACACAGCAACAAATACGACAAAAACAAAATATGTCAATTATGGAAAAAGGCGCGTAGGTTTTTTTTTTGTTTTTTTCACACGCCCAATAGTATTTCCATGCCCAATGCAAGAATATTTTGCGAACAAAGGGGTGAGTGAGCATACAGCCAACTCATAAATTATAATTTTAAGTGATAAAATGCAAATATTTTAATACTTTATAACAAAATATTGTGAATTGTGAATAATTTAATAATAATAAGTATTTGTTTGACTTAATTAAGGACTTACACATTTATTTAGTTCAAAAATAAATGTGAATTTACAGCGGCATAAAACCTCTTTGTCTTGTACTATTACTTATTCTGTGTCTTTGTTGTTACTATAAAAAAATAACTGTATTACCCGGATAAATTGGGAATGCTCTCTTTACTCGTATAGAACTTGCAGTAAGGTACTAATTTAACTTTTCAACACACTTGCTCGTAAAGTGAGCCCTAATACATCGCTTTTAGGGCCATAAACCGAACTATAACAAACGCGTGCAATAATATATAAAACACTAGTTGGTTATAGAACTATCCCTACAAAGTTAAATAGGTACCTTACTGCAAGTTCTATGCGAGCAAACCGGGTAATACAGTTATTTTTTTTTAGTAACAACAAAGAGGTTTTATGCCGCTGAAAATTCATTTGCATTTTTGGAATAAATAAATGTGTAGGTCCTTAATTAAGTCAAACAAATATTTATTAGTATCAAACTATTCCTAATTTACAATATTTTGTTAAAAAATATTAAAATATTAGCATTTTATCACCTAAATTTATAATTTTGAAGTAGGCTGTATGCTCACTAACCCCTTTGTTCGCAAAATATTCTTGCATTGGGCGTGTGAAAAAAACAAAAAAAAACCTGCGCGCCTTTTCTCATCATGATTATCATTGTGTTTTTGTCGTATTTGTTGCTGTGTGGTAAATTACTTTGTTTTTTTCCTCGCAAATGTGTTGAAAAACGTCGTATGAAACTCGTGAGCACTTACTTATTGCACACTCGGCTGAGTTACGCCCTCGCCTGCGGCTCGGGCTGCAACCCACAGCCTTGTGTGCAATAAGCAACCTAAGCTAACTTGTATCATAATGTACTATTGTAGGGATAATTCTATAACAACCTAGTGTTTTATATATTATTGCACGCGTTTGTTATAGCTCGGTTTATGGCCCTAAAAGCGATGTATTAGGGCTCACTTTACGAGCAAGTGTGTTGAAAATAATATAGTATCCACACCCACACTCTACTTGAAGGAAGGAGTACGTAGCCTACGTAGGTACTCTTATTTTACACACTCTTGAGATCAAGTTTTACGCAGCTTTTTAATCTTGTAAACTTTACAAGTTTGTTCATTCGCTCGAAGGCTTCCACTATTTCAAGTTCGTACCCGTACCATAAGAATAAATTATTTATTTATTCTTATGCCCGTACCACGAACATAATCTATCGAGAAAAAAATACGTGTAAAAAATACGATAGAGAAATATAATATGGGAAATTTGTACAGCTCCATCTACCGTCGAAAAGCGTAATGAAAATTCCCATAGCAAATTATTATATCGAGAAACTTTTACATGTTTTTTCTCTAAAGCTGTGCGTGACTTTTAAATACCTTGAAGTTAACTAAACTTATTTTTCTTGCCTTTATATTAAAATGGAGATGGTAATTTATATTTAACTAGCGGCCGCCCGCGACTTCGTCTGCGTGGAAAGATTTTTTGCTATCCCTCGGGAACAATACATTTTTTCGGGATGAAAGGTACCCTATGTCCTTCTCTGTACCCCTAAGAACGTGTATGCAAAATTTCATGATGATCGGTTGAGTAGTTAAGACGTGAAGGCGTAACAAACAAATAAACAAACAAACGGACTTTCACATTTATAATAATATAAGGATAGTAAGGATTCCAGCGTCAAAGCAAGAATTTGTTTAGTAAGTAATAAAAAAAAACTAAGTAGGTATGCACTGAATTAATTAGAATTTTAGTTTTTTCATACCTAATAAAAATTGGTACCTTCCAATAATTGAATCTTTACCAAAGCTCTGGATTATACAGGGTTATTTGTAAAACACCAACAACCTCGCAGGAGTAGATTACTAACATCATAAACAACAACATTTGTTCTACGACTTTTACGAAAACCCACAAATAAAAATCCACTCTCCATACAAATGTCCCGAACAACTGATCGAATTTTGTTTGAAAAGTCGATATTTTTTTGTCTGTTT
The DNA here is from genome assembly GCA_943789525.1 of Agriphila geniculea. Classification (NCBI taxonomy): domain Eukaryota; kingdom Metazoa; phylum Arthropoda; class Insecta; order Lepidoptera; family Crambidae; genus Agriphila; species Agriphila geniculea. The sequence continues at coordinate 13,850,895 of OX038887.1, read as the reverse complement.
TCTGGAAAGTTGTAGAACAAATGTTGTTGTTTATGTTGTTAGTAATCTACTCCTGCGAAGTTGTTGGTGTTTTACAAATAACCCTGTATAGACGTATCTCACTCGACATGAAATAGGTTGTAAAGGAGCAAGGTTTCCACCCAGCCCTCTTTACATGAGTTGGAAAGGGTAGAACTATCCTACTTGACAACCCTAGTGCCCTACAGCGCTAGTGCCCTACAGCCCTAGTGCCCAACAGTCCTAGTGCCCTACAGCCCTAGTGCCCTACAGCCCTAGTGCCCTACAGCCTTAGTGCCCTAACCATAAGTCAATAAATACCTAGACATATAACTAAATAAGGATGCTTGTAGGTACCAATCGACCTAAGGTGACAAGCGGAAAGTGGAAGGAATAAGGTATAAGGCTGGAACAAGACTAGGGTTACCATATCTCAGGATTTGTCCGGAGATCTCAGGATTTTTGGACTTTGCTCAGGATTGCGGCCGGATTTTGAAAATCTGATGAAATCTCAGGATTTTTATAATTTTCAATAAAATTCAGTACATTTCATAAAAAGTACATTTAGTAGAAGGATAAATAAGCTTTCTATTATTTAATCAGTTCGCCGCTGCAGACGCGTAAGCTTGAGGGTTGAGTAGGTATTTCACTCGATTTAAACTCTACGCGCCATGCTATCTAAAAGTAAGGGTAGGCAGTTTGCGAGTTTATATAATAAAAGCCTGACATGCTTTTGTCTCGCAAGCAGGCAATTTATCCCGTCAAAGTGGAGGCATGCGTGTGACAACAATGGGCTCACCTGACGGTTTTGTCGGAAGCGGACGCCGCGAGTGCTCGTATGTCGTATCGTAACCGTAACGTAACGTAACAAACAATTTTATCCCTAAGGCCGTTAATTTATCAATCACGACCCTTTGGACAGATGTTTGAAAAAAAATCCAAACAACTTTGGCATGTAAAACAATCGATAACTGGGTAAATATATGACGGTATTATATTCCTTTGCCTCCAAAAAAAATTGGGGTGCGGTTTAAGAGTGCATCGTGCGTCCACTAGCGCCGCCAATCAAGAAAAAATCATTACAACGAAACAACGATGTAAAATAAAATTCTGAAATTATAAAAACTAGTATTAGCTATCAACTAATTTTGTATGCGTTAAAATCTTAGTTTAATTATGTTCGAGTAATTAAAATCTGGATTAACGCCCAAAGTTGCCACTTTAGGCGTTAATCCAGGTTTTAACTAAACACATTTAAAACAGGAAATAAACGCATACAAAAATAGTAGATAGCTAATACTAGTTTTTATATTTTTCAGAATTTTATTTTACATCGTTACTTCGTTGTAATGATTTTTTCTTGTTTGGCGGCGCTAGTGGACGCGCGACATATTCCGATCTAGCATCCTTGTTACTACTTTCCACCCGTAGCTACTTGACAAATATTGTATAGTGAGTTCGATTTTAAAAGTGAATACAGGGCCGTATCACATTTTTTCGTTGAAATTTAGATTTTGACGGATTTTAGCGCTACACCTAGAGAAACCTTTGGGTCTACTAAATACATTTATACGTGTTCGCGACAAAAAGTAATAAGATGATACACTAGAAAGTTAAAGGGTTAGAAAGGAAAATTAAAGTTCCGTAACATCATAATAAATAACACTGCAGAGTAGAAATAGTAAAATTATTATTATTATTGCAGTTTTAGGTCAGCGCCATCTATTGACTGATAGTGGAACTAATGTGTATTTTCTTAGGTCAGCGCCATCTGTTGACCGGTAGTGGAACTAATGTATTTTTTTGTTATAAAATTCAAAAAACGTGCTATATTGAAACATCGTTTTATCTACATTCCTCTTGGAAGTAATTTTTGCCAGTGTCAAGTGTTGAATACAAGAACCTTATATTCATATTATATGAATATAAGGTTCTTGGTTGAATAGTTCAGTGGTGGATTGTTTCAGTTTACATTAGAATGCGGGTGCTTTGCATTCCAATGCTGGTTGGAGCATTTGGCACCAAGTATATCAAGACAGTTTACTCGGTAAGTTCTGCCGAGGTAGCTTCCACTACAGTAAAAGTCACGGCTTCACACAACCAAGATCGCGCCTATTTCAATTATCCCACATAATGTTCAGTTGCGTAGACACTTGTACCACAAAACTGCACCAATTTTAAGACACAATATCCACTATGAATCAATTTGCAAATAATTAAAATAGTCACCGAACCGAACTCGAGTAAATGGCGCCAAAAAACTCCAGACCCCTTTTCAGTCCCTGTTGTAATTTTTTTTTTTTTTATTTCTTCCTTATTTGCAAATTAGTTGGGCAAACGTCATCTTAAACTATTCCAAATTTCAAATTGATACCATTAGTAGTTCTCGAGATATCCAACTGTGTGTGACATAGACAGACAGACAGACAGAGTCACACCATAAGGGTTGATTTTTACCATTTTGATACGGAACTCTAAAAAGTACTTAAGGCGGGCGCATACTTTATTTATTCTTATGGCGGGCGTTCCAATTTATTACCTATTTGATGCCTTTACCTACATGTAATACCGAAAAGAGACACAAACACAAAGTGAGTCGTTTATTAAATTAATTTGCCACAGTTCGCTTCTCTTATTGGCTCCGTGCACGCTTTTAGCGCCACCTAGCGTGTTGCAACTTTGTTGGCTCTGACCTGACCGTTTTGACGTTTTATGAGGGATACGACCCCCACAAGGAAGGATAAATGAAAGAATGACTTGGAGTTTAAGCGGTAGTGTGAGCACCACGACAGCACGCGGATAAAACGCGGAGCCCTAGATAGAGGCTCGAGTGGCGCGACCGACGGGAGCGGCGCGAGCAAGCGTTCCGCGTGAGAGCGTGTATTCGACTAGCGGCGCGGGCGGCGGGCGAACGGAGGTGCGAGTCAGCTGCGCAGTGACCCACTGCGCAGGTGCGTCGGCTGCGCAGTGTCCTACTGCGCAAGTGCAGATGATTGTAGCGCCACGTCGCGGAAACGCGACGGTAACTGGCCGCGAGTAGTTCTTACCGGCAAAAGGCGCGAAGGCGATACGCGGGTTGCCATATGCTCCCCCTCTAGTTCAGGATTACGCCCTCGTTCCTGGACTAGCATCCTATCCCTGTTAGCGGGTCGTCCGCGATTTCTTTTCGGAATAACCGGATTCGGTGGGGAGTTCGAATTTCCGTGGTATGGAGTAAGGTCATTGACATGAAATTTGCCCAAAGCCTCGAGTGGTTTGTCGACCGAGGAAATAGTGTATGTTGTAGGACTTACCTTCTTTAAAATACGATAGGGTCCGTCTCTCTTTGGTACGAATTTAGCAGTAACGTCTTTTGAACTGTTGCTGAGAACATGAGATTTGAGTAGAACTAGGTCACCTACCTTTAAATCTTCTGCTGGTCGTCTGGTCTGATCTGCGTATTCTTTAGTTTTATCTTGTTGAGTTTCGACGCGTTCACGAATGGATGCTAAGGAGCTTTGAAATGCTCTGAGGTAAGGAGTTATCTGTGGAAGAAAATTCTCCTTTTCGAGAATGGCACGAAGGTCAAGGTGCGATTCTGTTGGAGACCTCATTTCTCTGGCGAACATGAGATGCGCTGGAGTTGCTCCGGTTGTTCGGCATGTAGCGCTATTCATCGCGAAGCGAATAACTGGGAGCTTCCTCGGCCATGAAGTATGGTCGTTACCGACAAGTTGTCCGAGCAATACCTTTAGATCGCGGTTCTTTCGCTCAGCAGGATTTGCTTCCGGATGATAAAGTGGAATGAAATTTTGTTTAATACCTAAGACATGCATACATTGCTTCATGACTGCTCCGACAAACTGCACACCGTTGTCGGACACGATTCGACGCGGAAAACCGTACCTGAGGAAGTACTCTTCTACTAGCATGTGCGCACAGGCTTCTGCGGTTGCTTCTTGAAGGGCGTAGAGTTCCACCCAACGCGTTGCCGTATCTTCTACTAATAGGATCCAGCGTTCTCCATACTCACCTTCAGGTAGCGGCCCGAACAGGTCGATGGCTAATACTTCATTGCGCTGGTTCAATACTGGTGTCTGGAGCAGGCCAGGAGGCTTCATATTAGTGGCTTTATACCTTTGACAATCTACACAGGCTTTTACATAGTCCGTAATTATTCTACGCATACCTGGAAAATAGTATAGTTGTGCTATCTTAAGGTAAGTGCGGTCGATTCCGGGGTGACCCGCAAGTGGAGAATCGTGGCACTCTTTTAATATGGTGGGTCTTAGACTGATGGGAATGACAAGTTGCGGGGACTCACTTTCGGAATCCGGATTGAACCGGTATAGTACTCCTCGGTCCATAATGTAACCACGTCCAGTCCATCGTTGGGATCCTAGTTCATCCTCACCTTCTATATCCTTAATGATTTTCTCTACCTCTGGATCCGCTAGTTGATCTCTCCGCAACTCGGTTGGCGACTTCGTAGGTAGATCGATGATAACTGAGCAGATTCCACAGCTGTCACGCGTTTCTTCCGTGCAGATTGGCCGACTCAAAGTATCTGCTACTACATTCGCCTTGCCTGGGGTGTATTGGAAGTGTATATCGAAGGATTGGAGCTTTAATGCCCACCGTACTAACCTGCCCGTTGGTGATTTGAGAGTTAGCAACCAATGGAGGGGTTGATGATCACTTCCGATGATAACTGGTTGGCCATCAAGGTAAGACCGGAACCGTTCGACTGCCCAAACCACGGCTAGAGCTTCACGCTCTGTGGTCGAGTAGTTCCTTTCCGCAGCGCTAAGAAGACGGCTTGCGTACTCGATGGGTCGTTCATCCTTGCCCTCCCCCTGTAGTAAAACTCCCCCTAAAGCGTAGTTACTTGCGTCTGTACGCAGAATGAAGGGTTGGGTAAAATCGGCCTGTACCAGAACTGGAGCTGAGGTTAAAAAATCTTTAAGTTTTTTAAATGCTTCAGACTGCTCGGAAACCCATGTCCACGCTTGGTTTTTTCGTGTTAAGCGAGTTAATGGTTCAGCTATTTTGGAGAAATTTGGTATAAATTTTCTAAACCATGAGCAAGTCTGAAGAAAGGTTCTTAAATGTTTAAGGTTAGATGGTTCTTTCATCTCGAGGACAGCACTCACCTTTTCTGGGTCGGTGGAAACACCCTCTTGTGTTATAACGTGGCCGAGATATTTAACGCTTTCTCTCGCAAAAGCGCACTTCTCCCGGTTCACGTGGAGGTTGAACTCCTCTAGGCGCTTGAAAACTGCTTCGAGGTCTTGGAGATGCTGAGAAAACCCCTCTGATACCACCAATAAATCGTCGAGGTAGGCTAAAATAGTTACATTCTGTAATGATGAACAGGACCGAAGCCGATCTATGAGGCGCTGGAAGGTTGCAGGCGCATTTTTGAGGCCAAACGGCATGCGCTTAAATCGGTAAGTACCTAGAGGCGATATGAAAGCAGTTTTGTCTCTATCAGCCTCTCGTACACTAACCTGCCAGTACGAAGACCGAAGATCTAAGGTGCTCATGTAGCAGTTCCTTTTTGTGTTCTGCAGCAGCTCATCGATGCGGGGCATCGGGTAAGTATCCGTCTTAGTTACTGCGTTCAGGCGTCGATAATCGACGCAGAAGCGAATACTGCCATTGGACTTTGGCACCAGCAGCGCCGGAGAACACCAAGCTGATTCACATTCTTCAATGATGTCTTCTTGGAGCATCTTATCAATTTCTTTTTTCATTAATTCCTTCTTAGCAGGATTGAGGCGGTAAGGAGGCACGGCTATTGGGGAACACTCACCTGTATCTATGTGGTGCTCCGCATAGGGGGTGGGATTACCACCTGACTCGAAGACGTGTTCGTGTCTCGCAACTACCTCGGCGAGTGTCTGCCGCTCAGCTGGCCTGAGGTGAGTACCTTCATCTTCTCTGAGGACATCAGCGGCGGCGCATTTGACAAGACGCGAGGCGGGCTCAAACAACAATGGGTACACTTTATTATTATCGTTATTAAAATACCATATTTTATTTTTAAAATCAATGACCACTCCGGCAGCAGTGATAAAATCAATACCTAATAATGTTTCATTATTATTAGAATTAGGAAAAATAATAAACGGAATAGTAATTTCCCTATGACCTAGCTTCACTGGCAATGATGTAGTAAGTACATTCATTTGCCGAACAAAACCATCAGCAAGTTTCACCTGTCTGGTAGAAGAGCTAAGAGGGTGACCTTTCCTAAGAAGGAGAGCATACAGTGTATGACCGGCAATACAGTGCTTGGCAGCAGTATCTATTAACGCTGTACCGTTTACGTTCAAAATATTTATATTGAAAATCGGACGCAAATCGTGTGAAACGCGCGCGCTACCGGGTGCCAACATGTCATCGCATTTATTTAAACAGACACATACATTTACATTTTCAGAGATAGAATCGTTACGATTATTATATAAACACGCATTAGGAATTTTTGAAACACAGTCATTCAAATTATTAGAGAAACAATTATTTGAATTTTCAGAAATACAATCGTTACGATTATTATATAAACACTCATTAGGAATTTTCGAAACACAGTCATTCAAATTATCAGAGAAACAATTATTTGAATTTTCAGAAATACAATCGTTACGTTTATTATATAAACATTCGTCATTCAAATTATCAAAGAAACAATTATTTGAATTTTCAGAAATACAATCGTTACGATTATTATATAAACATTCATTAGAAATTTTCGAAACACAGTTATTCAAATCATTAGAGAAACAATTATCTGAATTTTCAGAAACGCAATCGTTACGATTATTATAAAAACATTCATTAGAAATTTTTGAAACACAGTTATTCAAATCATTAGAGAAACATTTATCTGAATTTTCAGAAACGCAATCGTTACGATTATTATGGTAACAAGCATTTGAAATTTTCGAAACACAATCATTCAAATCACTAAAGACACAATTGTTTGGATTTTCAGAAAGACAATCGTTGCGATTATTATATATAACATTTGGAATTTCAGAAACACAGCTGTTTAGGTTATTACATATGCAAACGTTTGAAATATGTGAAACATCACTAAATGAATTATTGTTACAGATACAAACATTATTCAAAGGATCACTGTTATTTATACTGTAAAAACTGTCAGCACAATTGTCATATTTGTTATCATTATCAGTAGTATCACTATTCACTTCCGATTCCGCAGAAAAGTTATAGAAAGGTTGCGACTCACCTCGGTTCTCATTCTCAAACTTACGGCACTGGTCACGTGAATGTCCGTACCTACGGCAGTACGAGCATACTGGGCGCTGCGGCTTGGGCGGCGGCGGTGCCGTCGGTTCGGCGGAGGCCGGGCCTCGGCCGGCGGGGACGCCGGGGACACGTTGAGTTTCGGAAGGGTACGCGCGGTCGGCGCGTGGGGCCGATGACGGGGGCAACGATCGCGCACTCGTATTGTAGGCCGGCGGAACACTCGTGGGCGGGCGGGACAAATTCACGGGCGGGCGGGACAAACTCGCGGGCGGGCGGCGCGTCGCGGTAGCAGCAGCGGGCGGGAGCGATGACGACGACGTGGCGAGTGGGCGGTGCATCCTCTCCCCCTCGTCCAGTGAGTCTTCTACGTTCCTTGCGTGGAAAAGCAGATCAGCGTAACTATTGCATTCCTCTCGCCTTATTCGTTTCCGTATACGGACGTTTAGGAGACCGTATATCATGTCGATTTCTGCTTTTTGGGAAATGTCCCCCTTCGGTAGTTTAGCCAATAAGGCGCGAATGCGCGCGACAAATTGATCTGTGTTTTCTGTTCCCTGCGGCGTTTTAAATATTTCCAAGTATATGCGGTGAGGCGGACGCCGGTCACCATACGCCGCTATTAAATTTCTTTTTGCTTCTTCCCATGTGCTTATTTGAGCTTTTATACCAAACCACCACAAAGCGGCATCGTTCCTTAGCAACATCGATAACCCTTTTACTATGTTTGGGTCTTGTACCTGTGTGCAATCGACGTACGCATCCACGGCGTCGATAAAGGGTTCAACGGCCTCATTCAGGGCGCCGCTGAAAGTGACTCGACATCTCTCGAGGGTGGCCGAGTCCTGGACGGGAGTTGACGTCCTGATTTGGTTCGTCATTACTGACTCCAAAATGTTTTTAAAAGCTTCAGTTTGAGTTTGCTGTAGTGAAGCCAGCAGGGACTCTACGCTTTCCTGGGAAAATGTCATCATGGCCGCCGCGGGCGGGCGCGTGCTAGCTCTTTCAACGGTGGCGGCGGCGGTAAATGTATCGGACTCCTCCGTCCTTTCACCATCGTAGTTGTTATTTCGAGTGTTAGGCATCTTGGATAAGGTTCGTTCCGATTATGTACGGACGAAATACAAAAGTCACTTTCACATTAGTTAACAAAAATCGCGATGGCGCGAATAATACTTTTCGTTGGGCAGCCACTATGAGGGATACGACCCCCACAAGGAAGGATAAATGAAAGAATGACTTGGAGTTTAAGCGGTAGTGTGAGCACCACGACAGCACGCGGATAAAACGCGGAGCCCTAGATAGAGGCTCGAGTGGCGCGACCGACGGGAGCGGCGCGAGCAAGCGTTCCGCGTGAGAGCGTGTATTCGACTAGCGGCGCGGGCGGCGGGCGAACGGAGGTGCGAGTCAGCTGCGCAGTGACCCACTGCGCAGGTGCGTCGGCTGCGCAGTGTCCTACTGCGCAAGTGCAGATGATTGTAGCGCCACGTCGCGGAAACGCGACGGTAACTGGCCGCGAGTAGTTCTTACCGGCAAAAGGCGCGAAGGCGATACGCGGGTTGCCATAGTTTTGATATGTAATGGCAGCATTGTAACAAAATGTTAAAAAATACTATACTTATTGTGCTATCAATGTAAATTTCAAAAATACTGTGATTTGGGTGGACAAAGGGTTGTGAAATCATTTTTGGTCATTTAAATTAAATATGGCAAGTAAGATCTATTCAAAAAGAGTGTTTTATTTTGGTTATATCAGGGTTTGTTTACTTCTTTTTAGTTGTAGATTTTGTAAAACAAGAGGATAAAGCTACTTTAATAATTTTACTAAGTGATAATAAACATATATAATTATTCCTGTATCGCTAGTAATAAATTAAATATCATTTTCAAGCAGATTACAAAGCCTTCTTTATTTCTACTTTTTGCCACCATGAGCGCTGCGATCGATTATTATACCTTCGCACCCTCCCAATACAAAGCAGATACCTACTTATTTAATTTCGTAAACGAATTCAAAGTCAGCCGTCGGTACGTGACCGCTTTAATTTAATAAAACGCCAATATGTAATGCAATCAGTTATTATTATTAATGTCCTCCTCTGACTGAGCATCTTGTAGGTAGTTTGTCTTTCTACAAAATGGTGAGTGATTTAGCAACAATTTTCAATGTATAAACTAATTTTATTAGGTACCTTACCTACTAGCGACCCGCCCTCGCTTCGCTTCGGTGTAGTGTGGAATTTGACACTATTTACCTATATGAATATAAGGTTCTTGATATAAACCTTCCTCTTGAATCACTTTATCTAATAAAAAAACCGCATCAAAATCCGTTGTTTAGTTTTAAAGATCTAAGCATACATAGGGACAGTAAGCGGGAAGCAATGTAGTGAAATAGATACATACCTTAATAACTACCTACAGAAGAGGTTTATGTAAATGTGGATTTTCTTTCATACGACTTTTATTAATGAACGTAGTGATTCGTAAAGAAGGTTGAATAATGCACGCCTTCCTCACGAATTCACTTGACAATAATTGAAATATGACGCTGATTTTTAAAGATGTCGAACAAATTATGCTGACTGGGAACTTTGCCGCGTAAATAGCGTCATCAGCAGCATCTTCATTGAGTTTTCGTATCAAAATACTGTGTGTTTTTAGCGCCATCTATATTGATTGTAGAACTTCTTGTAAACTAGCGCCATCATTATCGGTTGTGAAACTTCTTGTGAACTAGCGCCATCTATGCTTGATATTGGAAACTAGTATAACGCCTTATATGCAGGGCTTCAAATACCGTTAAAAATTAGTAACGTTATAAAAAAATAACGTTAAAACTGGAAATTAATAACGGTAAAATTGATAACGGTAAAACAGAATTTATCGTTATTTTTTCGTTCCTTGATAACGTTATTATGTAACTGTATAAAAAATATTTAAAGCAATGTGTAATTGACGTTGACGCCGCCGTGACGTGATCAGTCTCTGCGGTAGGTACTAGGTAGTACTTACCTACCTACAATACACAATACTTATAAAATTACCATTAAAAATAACGTTATTTTTTAACGATATCTAGTAACATAACCGTATTATAACGTTATATTAATGTTATGTTACTAGGTATCGTTAAAAAAAATAACGTTATCAAGGTATCATATTGAAAATAATGTTACGTAACCTTAGAATTATTCTAAGTACGTAACGTAACGTTATTTTTTCTGTTAATTGGTAACGTTATAAAGCCCTACTAATATGCTTTTATTACCTCTTTGGCAGTTTTGGCGCAGAATAGCTAATAGTACAAGGGCCCTATTTTTGAATCGCTCGAATCCAGTCGAGCGCTCTTTTCGACTGATTTTCGTTCGACATATGACTCAAAACAATGAGATGTCGAACGAAAATCAGTAGAAAAGAGCGCTCGACTGGAGTCGAGCGATTCAAAAATAGGGCCCTTGGTTTTGGGGCTGGGCGTGGGGTGGGGTTGATGCATACGAAACGTGTGAAGGTGCGTTCCCACTGCCTGTCTGTCACGCACGAGAGCGCACCAGACACGACCGACACACCGTGGGAAACGACGCGTTCGCCGGTAACTTCAAAGCGGTGCGTGCTTGCCCTCGTGCGGTGCGTGGTAGCGCCGATCGTGGGAACGCACCTTTATGGTAGAAGTATGGTGGTTAAAATGATCCTTCTAATATTATTAGACGGTATCCAGACCGAAATTGGCGTCGCAGTTTTTATTAACTATTGTAATTTTAAAAATTTACGTGGAATTTTTAAGATAGATTTAGGAGCTTAACAACATTTATAGCTGAGCCGTATTCGTGAGAGAAAATAATTGTACAGCACGAACCACCATAGTTACGGTACCAAATAAATAGTTAGGATTAGGAACCTTTTATAAGTATTAGGCAGTACGATTCGATTCAAATCGATGCTAGCCTTTATCTTTTTTTTACAATGGCAGCACAAAACTATGCGTCAATGGGTGCATTTCAACCATAAATGTAGCACATCCCTTCGGTATAAACCAGATTGAGCTCTTCGCCCCAAAACGAGCCGACAGAGAGGTCAAGTAGATGTATGTATCTCTTTCTTCATTAGGGTGACCAAACTGTATGGTTGGTCGGAGACATACTTATTACTTTAAACTGTTTAATATAAACTTAGGTACTTCCATATTTACAATTAATACTTTTGCCACGTTTTTATAAGGTTGCTTGCTCGTTTGTTTGTTTTCGTTTGTTTGTTTGAGCACAAATTTTGCAAACGATTTTATACTAACTTCCAGATGAACTAGAGACTTGAAACTTTGAACACAGAACTAGAAGGTAATGTAATATTATGGTATCCACAGGCCAGCCACAGGAACACTATGATGAAACCATACAACCCTATCGTGTTTGGGTTCGTTAGAATCGTCTTGGTAAGTACTATGTTGGGGAATAATATTCAAGGGGCTGATGAAGGAGCCGGAAGAAGGCCATTGGAACTTTGTAATAAAATCATGCAACCCCATCGAGTTTGGGCTTGTTTGAATGGTCTTGATGAATACTCTGATAGGGAATAGTTTCCAGGGTCTGATGATGAAGCCGAAAGAAGGCCACTGGAATTCTGTAATAAAACCATGCAACCCCATCGAGTTTGAGTTCGTTTGATTCCTCTTGACGAGAGCTCTGATAGAAGGTGGTATATTTTCAGTTTAGCTCGTTAAGTAAAAATCAGTTGTTTTGATTTAAAAATATGGTAATACACAACGTAAACAATGTCAAAAGGTCAAAATAGCTGCTAATTTTGTTATTACTATTTGTTATTCTAAATTAATATTTAAGTAGTATATTTTCAAAATTCCACTCCGAATCCTTAACTTTGAAACACTACGTGATTATTGTTTAGTAATGGCAATTGTGCGAACGAGACACCGACCTCCACCTAGTGTTGTTTCATTCACACAGTAGAGTCTTCAGTCAATGTCATTGATAGAATTTCAACTCTATGACAAAAGCAATAAAGTTGAATTTCTTTTGAACGAATAGTGAGAATTTTTGTATAGTACTCGCTCCCTATATAAACCTCCTTGATTTCAACAGACTGTAGCCGAAAACATACTATTGTGTCGTATTAGCGAAAATTTTTCTATGTCTATGTATTGTATTGTGCCGTGTCGCGCTCGCGACAGAAGCGTATCTTCTTCTCCTTTTAGTTTGGCAATCTACTCTCTTCTTTAAGGAGTAATTTTTGCCAGTGTCAAGTGTTGAGTAGTTCAGTGGTAGGATTGTTTCAGTTTACATTAAAATGCGGGTGCATCGCATTCTAATGCTGCTTGAAGCATTTGGCACCAAGTATATCAAGACAGTTTACTCGGTAAGATCAGCCGAGGTAGCCATCACTACAATAAAAGTCTCAACTTCACACAACCAAGATCGCGCCTCTTTCAATTATCCCACATATTGTTTAGTTGCGCCGACAATTGTACCACAATACCGCACCAATTTTTAGATACAATATCCACTATGAATCAATTTACAAATAATTAAAATAGTCACTGAACCGAACTCGACAAATTGGCGCCAAAAACTTCAGAAGCGTATCGGTTTCATTTAGTATGGCAGATGGCTATAAACACATTACTACAGTGTGTTGTGTCGACATGACACACTGTAATAATGTGTTTCTAGCCATACTAAATGTATAAAACCGATACCCTTCTGTGGCGCTACTGTCACGACATGACACAACACAATAGTATGTTTCCGACGTGAGTCATCGATCTATCACCACAGCTTAACTTTCCATTGTTTAAGGCTCCTACACATAATTCCGGCGGCAAGCGGGCCGGCTGGCGGCTTTGCCCACGCGGGCATGCGCTCGGCTATCGTAAATAGGCCACCACCGCCCCAGCCTGACGCAGCTTGGCTGTAACGTTACAACTTGCTGGGCAAGCTGGCAGCTGCGCCCGCCGGCCGGCAGTGTGTGTAGGAGCCTTTAAATGTACTCTATGGTGATCAGTGATGACTCAGCGGTTAGCCTGCTAGAATAAATGAACGTGAGTATTGAATTGAATGACTCACTCTCACTCAATTCACTTTACTTACTCATCATTCACTCATTTTTCTGTCACTTGTCATTAATCATCTGCAGGGTGCCGATTCTGTCTGTTGGTTGCGGTTTATCCGCAAATAATACTTATTGATTCCAATTAAAAAAGACATTATTTAGTTTTAACATCATGGGTGACTCCCTAGATGGGAGTGAAAATGCCCCAGAGGCACAAAACGTGGTGGCCGTCGATTTTCAAGACTTTGCAAATTACCTACGCCGAGCTGCAACGGTACTTTTGCCTGAAGATGATATAGTGCCACCGGCGCTGAATGCAGCTCTCGACGATAAAGTGAACCAAGACTGCATCAAAAAGTTCATCGCTGACCCGCAAGTGTCATCTTTATATGTGCAGAGATTCTCTTCAAAAGGTGCCCTAGCTTTCTAATGAAAATTCATTATCCTACCCACCACTCGGCTTAGAACTTGAATGATGTCATGAAATAACGTGCGTGACTGCACTTTTGAGTAGCTTAGTTCGACAAAATTGTGGAGCTGACTCATCTTAGATGATGCTATTTAATTTTAATTTAAACTTGCACTTGAACCACCCTAACTTAACTAATGGAAAGTCCTACTATGTGTCCAACTAAGGTGTCCAAAGACACCTTAGTTGGACACATAGTAGGACTTTCCATTAGTTGACATCGAATCGAAATTTGGAGGGGGAAAAGTTAGGGGGTCTCTTAAAATATGGAGCTCAAAACTTGTTGTCAGCAAATGGAAAGATGAGCCGTAGGCTGATTGTCTAACTTTGGCTGCGGTCCGCATGACGATTACATCGATTACGGCGTTTACAACGCTCACACGAGGTCCGCATTCGATATCGCGCTCAAATCGATAAAATTGACAGTTGGCGAATGCGAACCGCTCGTAAGTGCGCTAACATTTTATTCTAACCTCAAATACAAGATGGAATAATTGCTAGATACTATTTTTGCTCTCTAAAGCGATGATAATGATGAAGAACATTTGATTATTGAGTCGTGTGCCCCCAACATCTTTTTTTTTTCAACTTTTTACATTAACCATCTTTTTGGATTAGCTCCAAATTAATATTAACAAAATATTAACCAATATAATGCTCTATCCTTTTGTTGTGAAGTGAGGAAAAGATCCTTCTATAACGAACTCTCTCATTTTTTGATTTTTTGACGAAATAAAATTCTGACACCTGTTTCGTTTGACAGTCACTTATAACTTTTGACAGAACGTTCACAGTGATTACGCTCCGAGGCACGGTCGCTGTAAGCCCAAGATGGCGCTGGTAATGACATCATGAGTGACGTCACGCTAGATATTGTAAACGCGCTAACGTGCATGCGGACCGGCTGTTATCGCGATAATATCGATATTATCGCTATGGGGACCGCAGCCTTTGTTGCAATCAACTTTGACAGAAATCGCAGTGTTTACTATCTTACTTAAAGCAGCAAACAAAACTGAGCTAAGATAATATAGAAAATCTTTTATGTGTTGTGTGTATTGAAATTCTTGGTCAGTTCTTGGCTTATCTACAGTACATTAGTTATAAAAAATTATAAAGGCTGTTTTACAACTTCTAACTTACTTGATAGATAATTTCATAAAATAATTTTATTTTTTTTAATCAAATCAAATGTGCCTGACTATACTCTGTGAAACAGGCTCAGTAAACCTAGTAACTTTACATTATTTTCTTTATTTTCCTAAATAGAAGATGACAATGAACAACCTACCGAAGGAGAAGAAGAGAAAGAGGCCGTCACATATCAGATTAGCAATGAGGTTTGTTGAACTTAATACTTTTTGTGCCTTTACACCAATTTCACTATACATCAAGGTTTTAGGTATAATTTTTTTAATGATAACAGGTACACTTCACATCGCCTCGAGTGGCTGCCTTTGTCTGCGTTAAACGAGGTGGGGTCATCGAAGCGGACAAGTCTATCCATAGCCAGATTCGCCTCATCAATCTGTCCGATGGTTCTCCTTATGAGACACTCCATGCTTTCATCAGCAAGACTATGGCTCCCTTTTTCAAAAGCTATGTCAAAGAGAGCGGTAGAGCAGACAGGTATGTTCCAACTCTTCGAATTTATTTGAAGTAAGGGCTTATATATTTATATACAAAAATTAAAAGATAATAAAGATGGAAAAAATAGAAACCTTTTAGATGCTGTTCCTGCCTTTTTCATAAATATGATTTTTTTAACAGGGATGGTGATAAAATGGCACCATCAGTGGAGAAGAAAATTGCTGAACTGGAAATGGGTCTCCTGCATCTTCAGCAAAACATTGATATCCCGGAAATAACCCTACCAGTGCATCCATTAGTTGCAGCTGTCATCAAAAGGTAACTTTGCAAAACCATGTTCCAATGATTGTAAATGTATTGATGTTTGGTGGTGTTATGATTTGTTTTAGTGATAAAATGGATACAAACTTTAAAATATGTGAAGTGATGGATAATTTCATCATCATTATTATTACTTCAAAACAGAGATATTAACTGTGCCTGATGATTTGAAATGACAGAAGAAATATGCTTAATATTGGTTTTTAACAGGGCTGCTGATGAAGGGCGTAAACCCCGTGTGGCTGATTTTGGAGATAAAGTAGAAGACTCAACATTCCTTAACCAACTGCAGAACGGTGTCAACAGATGGATTAAAGAAATCCAAAAAGTAAACAACATATCTCAGTCTGGCGACTTGTAAAATTCATCATAGTGCTCTTAATTTGTTCGAGTACTTACTTATTTGAATCTGAA
Source organism: Agriphila geniculea (assembly GCA_943789525.1). Lineage (NCBI taxonomy): Eukaryota > Metazoa > Arthropoda > Insecta > Lepidoptera > Crambidae > Agriphila > Agriphila geniculea. The sequence continues at coordinate 13,834,787 of OX038887.1, read as the reverse complement.
ATACTCATGTTGCAATATACTTGCAGGTTACAAAACTGGATAGAGATCCATCCAATGGTACTGCATTGCAAGAAATTTCTTTCTGGCTGAACTTAGAAAGAGCCCTTCATCGTATTCAAGAGAAAAGAGAAAGCATTGAGGTTTGTTTTCAATATTAAAACAACATGGGTTTATTAGAATAATTATTAATAATATTTATTCATTTACAGGTGGCTTTAACCCTTGAGATTCTGAAGTACGGCAAACGGTTCCATGCAACGGTATCATTTGACACTGACACTGGACTTAAGCAAGCTCTTGCCACTGTGTCCGACTACAACCCTCTGATGAAGGACTTTCCAATCAATGACCTTCTTAGTGCCACCGAACTTGAAAGGATTAGGTAACTTATGATTCTAGTACTTAATTCTACAAGTTTTTTTATTACTTATTTTGCATATAGTATTTATTTTATTTAATGGTATTGGTTGTGTTTGTAGATTGGCAGTGCAACAAATCTTCTCGCATCTCCGCAAGATTCGGTCTACTAAGTACCCCATCCAGCGTGGCTTGAGACTTGTGGAAGCCATCTCTCGGGACCTCGGACAACAACTCCTTAAAGTAAATAGAACAAGTTATATTTTAAATAATCTAAAACAATAATTTTGACATTTCAAGCGAACGAAACTATTTTCCAAGTGTCTGTTATAAGTATGGTATGATTGCTTATTTTTAACTAACATTTTTATTTTTGTAGGTTTTGGGAACAAGACGTTTGATGCACATACCTTTTGAAGACTTTGAACGTGTGATGACGCAATGCTTTGAAGTGTTCTCTTGTTGGGATGACGAGTATGAGAAACTTCAGGGGCTACTGCGGTATGTTTCTTCGTTTTTTAACTTAAATCCGTAAACACGCCTACCCTCCTTATTGTTAGCTTAAATAAAAAAATAGTTTAAACATTAACTTCGAAAAACCTATTCTATATCTATTTGTATGATATATAGTATGTACTCCTCAGCATTTGTATGCCGTTCTATTCTTATTTACTAGTTCAAAACATCTATCTTATTCTGTGATAACAAACTGGTTTGTTTGATGCGACGGATAGATAAAATAACAATGTTCAAATGAATAATCAACCAGTTAATATTTTTTTTACAGTGATATCGTAAAAAAGAAGCGTGATGAGCATTTGAAGATGGTGTGGCGTGTGTCCCCATCCCACAAGCGGCTGCAAGCTCGCATGGAGCACATGCGACGATTCCGCCGCCACCACGAACAACTGCGGACCGTCATGCTTAGGGTAAACTGGTTTTTATGCTTTTTTAAGATAAAGATCATTGTTGTTTCTCTAGTTTAAAAGTAAATTAAAGTTTAGTAGTTCATTCCTTAATAAGTAATTTGATAAATAGGTACCTATCTAATTACGTTACTTTTAGTGACTGACAAATAAACTTGTATTTAATGTGTTTGACACATTAAAGAAGACCTTTTAGCGTGGCCATATACAGACGGAATTCGGTACATACGTAATTCCGAACGCAGCTAATCCATATAAATCTATGGACCTACTACACATGCGGGATTTTTACGTATGGAATTTTCGTACATTATCGATATTTCGTTCGGAATTCCGGATCGGGATTCGGGATTCCGTCGTGTATGTGTATGTGTGTCCGGGCTGCATATAAGCAAAATCTAACTCTCGAGTTTTGATGGTGATCTCTGATTGGTCAAGAAACTCAGTAGTTAGGTTTTGCGCGCAAACTCTAACTCCCCAGTTTCGCGCTAGTTCGATAGTGATCTCTGATTGGTCAACAAACTCAGTAGTTAGGTTTTGCCCGCAAACTCTAACTACTGAGTGCGCATCCACCAATGAGCGAGCTTCAAAATTCAGTTGTCAATTGTTTTTGAACACAACTGTGGTAAAATATTTTATTTTTTAAAAATGATTTCTAATCTTCCAAGTTTTATATTCGCATATAATCCAGTATACCCACCAGATCTGAACGCAAAAGCTTTTTTTTCTGCTAAACTAAATATTCCTTGCCTATGAAATTTACGTTTTGTATGGAGAATTTTTAACAAGTTGCATTTTCTATTTTAACATTTTTCACAATTTATTTAACATCTGTGAACGCTATTGCAACAAAACTTTTCTGTGAGTACAAATGTTTGAACATTAAGATAATTTAGTTATGTTGCCTACAACATAACTTACTCGAAAAAAATAAGTTTAGGCTAAGTTACAATTACAACAGATTAAGTGGTTATTTTTGCCAAAAAAAAGAAGTCACTTTCAATGTATTTTTAGATGACTTTGCGTGTCGGCATCGTCTCGTCCCCGTCCCGGCCCCGTCTCGTCAGGGGACGAGAGGGGGGGATTTCACGGGGCCGACCCCGTGTCGGCCTCTTCTCGGCCTCGTCTCGTCCCCGTCTCGTCCTCGTCCCGGCCCCGTGTCGGCCTCGTCTCGTCCCCGTCCCGGCCCCGTGTCGGCCTCGTCCCGTCCCCGTCCCGGCCCCGTGTCGGCATCGTCTCGTCCCCGTCACGGCCCCGTGTCGGCCTCGTCTCGTCCCCGTGTCGGCCTCGTCTCGTCCCCGTCCCGGCCCCGTGTCGGCCTCGTCTCGTCCCCGTGTCGGCCCCGTGTCGGCCTCGTCTCGTCCTCATCCCGGCCCGTGGCGGCCTCGTCTCGTCCTCGTCCCGGCCCCGTGTCGGCCTCGTCTCGTCCTCGTCCCGGCCCCGTGTCGGCCTCGTCTCGTCCTCGTCCCGGCCCCGTGTCGGCCTCGTCTCGTCCTCGTCCCGGCCCCGTGTCGGCCTCGTCTCGTCCCCGTCCCGGCCCCGTGTCGGCCTCGTCTCGTCCCCGTCCCGGCCCCGTGTCTCCCCGTCTCGTCAGGGGACGAGAGGGGGGGGATTTCACGGGGCCGACCCCGTGTCGGCCTCTTTTCGGCCTCGTCTCGTCCCCGTGTAGGCCTCGTCTCGTCCCCGTGTCGGCCTCGTCTCGTCCCCGTGTCGGCCTCGTCTCGTCCTCGTCCCGGCCCCGTGTCGGCCTCGTCTCGTCCTCGTCCCGGCCCCGTGTCGGCCTCGTCTCGTCCCCGTCCCGGCCCCGTGTCGGCCTCGTCTCGTCCCCGTCCCGGCCCCGTGTCTCCCCGTCCCGGCCCCGTCCCGTCAGGAGACGAGAGGGGGGGGATTTCACGGGGCCGACCCCGTGTCGGCCTCTTCTCGGCCTCGTCTCGTCCCCGTGTAGGCCTCGTCTCGTCCCCGTCCCGGCCCCGTGTCGGCCTCGTCTCGTCCCCGTCCCGGCCCCGTGTCGGCCTCGTCTCGTCCTCGTCCCGGCCCCGTGTCGGCCTCGGCTCGTTGCCGTCCCGGCCCCGTGTCAGCCTCGTCCCGTCCCCGTCCCGGCCCCGTGTCGGCCTCGTCTCGTCCCCGTCCCGGCCCCGTGTAGGCCTCGTCCCGGCCCCGTCCCGGCCCCGTGTCGGCCTCGTCTCGTCCCCGTCCCGGCCCCGTGTCGGCATCGTCTCGTCCCCGTCCCGGCCCAGTGTCGGCCTCGTCTCGTCCCCGTCCCGGCCCCGTGTCGGCATCGTCTCGTCCCCGTCCCGGCCCCGTGTCGGCCTCGTCTTGTCTTCGTCCCGGCCTAACCTCTAAAATCTAACTCTCGAGTTTTGATGGTGATCTCTGATTGGTCAAGAAACTCAGTAGTTAGGTTTTGCGCGCTAACTCTAACTCCCCAGTTTCGCGCTAGTTCGATAGTGATCTCTGATTGTTCAAAATTCCTTCAAAATTCCTTCAAAATTCAGTTGTCAATCGTCTTTGAACACGGCTGTGGTAGAATGTTTTATTTTTTAAAATGACTTCTAATCTTACAAGATTTTGCGAATATAATCCAGTTTTATATTTATTTATTTATTTTATTATTACAAATAAACGTCAAAAAATATGAAATTAATATCTACAGGACCACACGACACGACAACTATTCCGAATCCAATGCAAAAAAGTTTTCCAAATCGGTTCATAAAAATGACCCAGTTCTACTTCCGGTAACAAACATACAACCAAAATGAAAACCTCTCCCTTTTTGAAAACGGTTAAGAATATTTGTCCGTTGGAAAGCAGAAGCCATAAAAGTGGAGTAATATCAAATAACGATTCTTAATTGTGGCTTGTGGGTAGGTAAAAACGTATTTTTATTATATCTGTTACCGTAGAACTCCGTAATTTATGAACTTTAAATCCAAAATACTTACCTACTCAATTCAAAATAAATGCCAACTACATTTTCTTCAGACAAAACTGTAAATCGCGTTAATTTTTATTTGGTTTGTCTTTACAAATTATAGTAGTATTGGATTTTTTATTAAATAGAACCCTCTACAAAGACCTACTGTCATAATTCGAATAACATCACAAGAGTTAATTATGTTAAAATTGCAAATAATTTTGGTATTAGTAAAGGAAGTTTATTGTTCGCCGACCTGTTAAATAAAAAATTGTTGACGACAACCTCGAAAGATTAGATAACTAACATCATAAATAACAACATTTTGTTTTACAACTTTTCCGAAAACAGAAAAAAAAGTTTTGTCATACAAATGTGCGAACACTGCGAGCACCTGATCAAGTTTTGTATAAAATAATTTTTTGTCTGTCCAATTAGAGATGAATATCTATCAGTTTGTATCTACACACCACAGTCCTCCGAACTATTTAGTTTAGCAGAAAAATGAACTTTTGCGTACAGATCTGGGTTTACTGGATTATATTCGTAAACACTTGGAAGAGTAGAAGAAAAAATACGCTACCACAGTCGTGTTCAGACAGTTGACAACTGAATTTTGAAGCCCGCTCATTGGTGGATGGGAACTCAGTAGGTAGAGTTTGCGGGCAAAACCTAACTCCTGAGTTTTTTGACCAATCAGAGATCACTATCGAACTAGCGCGAAACTGGGGAGTTAGAGTTTGCGCGCAAAACCTAACTACTGAGTTTCTTGACCAATCAGAGATCACCATCAAAACTCGAGAGTTAGATTTTGCTTATATGCGTCCGGGCTAGGGCTATAATTTTTTGTTTGTTTTCAAGAAACGAGAATCTAAATAAAAGATAGAATCACTTTCCTCTAATATCATTCATATATTATTGTGTATTATTATATAAATAAATAAAATAAAATAAACAGAGTTAGCATCGTATAGTTATATATTTTTATCACATTTCAATACAAAATTATATTCATATGACCTGAACATTTTTTTTTATAAAAACGTAATGCTTATCACACTACCTACGAATAAGAGACTAAAGTGGTTGTGATGAGCAGTTATATTGTTTCTCGTGTAAAATTTGACATACGACAATAAAGCTTTTATAAAACAAATAATAGGATAACTTTGTTTCTTGTTATACAAGCTTCAAAAAACAAACAAACTGAACTCTTCTTTTTCTTATTTTAGTTTGCCAATCTACTCTCCTACTTAGGTAGTAATTTTTGCCAGTGTCAAGTGTTGAATAGTTCAGTGGTAGATTCGTTTCAGTTTACATTAAAATGCGGGTGCATCGCATTCCAGTGCTGCTTGGAGCATTTGGCACCAAGTATATCAAGACAGTTTACTCGGTAAGGTCAGCCGACGTAGCCACCACTACAATAAAAGTCTCAGCTTCATAGAACCATGATCGCGCCTATTTCAATTAACCTACATATTGTTCAGTTGCATAGACACTTGTACCACAAAACTGCACCAATTTTAAGACACAATATCCACTATGAATCAATTTGCGAATAGTTAAAATAGTCACCAAACCGAACCCGACAAAATGGCGCCAAAAAACCCCCAAATTGAACTCATTTTTTACTCTAGTTGTGTTCCCAGGTGCTGCGCCCTAGAGCTACCGTGGCGGCGGACACGGGCGCGGGCGGGGAGCCGGCTCAACCACACTCCCTGCCCATGGACGCTGCCGATGCGAACGCTATCGCGGAGGTAACTCATGAGCAACAACACTAGTATAACTCGTCCGGATCAAGAAACAATCTGTAAATGGCGGCCGACCGATCATGCTATCACGCACTCGCTATACCGTCATGCTGCAAGCTACACGTGGGTGGGTCATGCTATCGCGCTCACACTTAACGTATGACCGCCATTTACAGATTGTTTCTTTATCCGAACAAGTTATAAATATATCATCATCATATCAGCTGCACCACACACACTGCTGGGTATAAGTTCTATAGATACCCCGTAAGCTTGTGTAACATCACAGGTAAACGAATCTGATCTCAATATAGGTGGTTTGGTAACCAGTCATAGTGATATTTTTTCAGACCTGGGTGAATGGTCCCAAATATCAAATCGAAAACTGACACGTCATGCCACTTTTGCAGTTGCTAAAACGTTATTTATCTTTTTTAATTCTAAAATATCATCTTTTTTATCAGGTCAACTTGGCGTATGAAAATGTGAAAGAAGTGGATTGCTTAGACATCTCTCGAGAAGGCTGCGACGCTTGGGAGGCAGCTGTGCGTCGCTACGAAGATAGGATCGGTAAGTTTAAGAAAATGCTCAATATTTTGATCATGTCTGTTAACTAGGAACTTTATCAAAAATACTAAACATAACAATCGCGTTGATTTCTCCAGCTATATCTCCCCTTCTTCCCATTCCTTCTCTCTCAAAGTGTCCCGCAAAGAAGACTAGAATGTTGTATAGAGCATACATTAATTATTCCCGCATCATGATGATAGGGTTTTTATTTGCATGCTTTTCGAAATATTGTACGATTTTTCGACTTAAAAATCATACATTATACTCTTAAATATTAAGCTTTGACCAACTTTACCGACTGCACCTGTCGCGCGTCCGATGACACCTGATTCATACCTTAAAGTGTACGACATCCTTATAAATGGTAAACAGCTAAAATTACTGCATTATTTAGATCGTGTGGAGACCCGCATCACTGCCCACCTTCGCGACCAATTGGGTACCGCCAAGAACGCCAATGAGATGTTCCGCATATTCTCGCGGTTCAACGCACTGTTCGTCCGTCCGCACATCCGCGGCGCCATCCGCGAGTACCAGACGCAACTCATACAACGCGTCAAGGACGACATCGAGACGCTGCACGAGAAGTTCAAGGTATTTACAATAACGAGATGTTCTGCATATTCTCGCGGTTCAAAACTCTTTTCACGCCGCATATCCGCGAGTTGCTTGTTGGAAATTTCACGATAATATATCTCAGATATTTGAATTGAACTTTGCAGGTGCAATACCCTCAGTCTAAATGCAGCCGCTTGTCGTTGGTACGCGACTTGCCGCCGGTAGCCGGCTCCATTATTTGGGCCAAGCAGATCGACCACCAACTCACTGCTTACCTGAAGAGAGTTGAGGATGTTCTCGGTAAGTGGAAAGTACGCTATCACTATTGAATGTGAAAAAAACTTGATAGTTTAATCATTTAATTTTTTGTTTTGTCAGGCAAAGGTTGGGAGAACCACATAGAAGGTCAGAAACTAAAAGCAGACGGTGACAGCTTCCGTCTCAAGTTGGACACCCAAGAAGTTTTTGATGACTGGGCTCGTAAAGTAAGTGATATATTCCAATCACTCCTGATGGTACTCCTACATTTCTTACCTGTTTTACAACTATATTAACAGCCCCTCTAGTTAACGCTAGCCTGCAAAGAAATGTCACGTCGGCCACTTTGTTCAAGTTTATCTACGAACCACACTAATAAAAAATTACCTATTTGTTAGGTACAACAACGCAACCTCGGCGTAACGGGCCGAATCTTTGCCATCGAGTCGGTACGCGCTCGCTCCAGTAAGACGGGAACTATTCTTAAGTTGAAAGTTAATTTCTTGCCGGAAATCATCACTTTGTACAAGGAAGTGCGAAACTTGAAAAACTTGGGATTCAGGTAACTAATTGAAAATGTAATATTATAGTAAGAAAAATCATTCAAGTCTCTTATATAGCAAACATCTGACAAGTTATTATAACATTGGATGTTTTTTTCAATCTGATTGTGTACGATATGTGCTTTACCACTTTGCACAACAAATCGTTTGCGCGCTTGTCGCCCCTGCACGAACTAAATAACGTTCAAGCGATTTTATCCTTTGGAGTGGTAAAACGGAAGTGTTGTTGATAGTACATAGACGTGATATAACCACGCCAAAGATTTATATTCACAGTTACAGCACTTTACGTCAAAATCAGTACTTTTATCGAAGCTATTTATATAAACGTTGAATATTTTTTTTATTATTTACTAAATAAACTTTTAATTAATTAACACAGAGTTCCATTGGCGATTGTGAACAAAGCTCACCAAGCCAACCAGCTGTATCCATTCGCTATCTCGCTCATCGAAAGCGTTCGCACTTATGAACGCACTTTAGAAAAGGTATGTAACTTGATCCATTCCAAACATGCCATTCACAAACTTGACACACAATTTTCACCTTTGGCACATAGAAACACGAAATCAGCACATACACGTACAAAAACAATACTTGACAGTATAAATACACTATGTTATTTCTCAGATGACTTTTATATTATAGTTTAGTCTATTTATCCTTCCTTGTCCTATTTAGTAAACAGTTTAGACAGTTCTCACATGTCTTATAAACTTAAATCGTTTTTGTATGTTGTCATTATTGAAACCATTATAGTCCATATTATAAATGATAATACATATCAATAAAGAATTAGTGAATATTGTTTATCAAATAGGACAAGTAAGAATAAACCGACTATACATCACTAACACGAGTGCGTTTTATTTGTGCAGCTAAATAATAGGAATCATACTAAGGTAGTCATACAATATGCTGCATGGTTCCGAAAAAATGTATTGCGTCGCCTCTTTAGTTGAATGCACCCTTATTTTTATGTATCTGTGCAATTAAGACAACAACCATAGAGAAATGGTCATACAAGTGGAACCTAAACGCTGCTTTTATTGTTTTTTTTTTTTGCTTAATTGAGTTTGATTCAGGACTAATAAATTGCCACCAAAAACAGTCTTTTGTGGATTGCCTGAAAGCAATGACTGAAATCTCTAAACTTTTTGCTGTATATATTTTGCCTTGTCCCGTGATATTATTGTTTTACATTGTGCTAGTAATTTGATTGGTCTTTGCACTATAAAAGTAAACTTTTTGGTGCTCATGTTTTCTAAATAAATATTTAATAATCTAACTGTTGTAGATACGGGACAAAGCTTCCATCATTCCTCTGGTAGCGGGCCTGCGTCGAGATGTCCTCAATCAAGTATCGGAAGGGATGGCTCTTGTTTGGGAGTCATACAAACTTGACCCTTATGTGCAGAAACTCAGTGAAGTCGTACTATTGTTCCAAGAAAAGGTAAGATATTATGTGCACTTTTTTAAACGAAAGCGAACAAAAATGGTTCTCAACTATATTGACATAATGAAATAGATAGATTAGTACTAGCTCACAGAAGTTGCACTCCGCAATATCATTGATAAATAAATAGCGACTTTTGTTCCGACAATAAAGTGCAATTCAGGTCACACAGCGCTCCCTTCCCTACATTATTTTCACCTAGTAGTTGCCTCTCTTTCTATCGCATAGCTCTTATCTTTTCTGACATATTTAATTGGTCGTCGCTGAGGACGTCGAGCGCTTCATACTCGCGCGCGGAGTGACAGCCCAGCTAATGTTCTTTGTGTCTCAAAATAGAATTAATTTATTTGCCTCTTACATGGTACATTTGATGTTGTAATATTTTATAAAGTCTCTCATATTTGACCTATAACACAAGCAAGCAAATATTGGGTACAAGTTATGAAGTTACAATAGTAATCATTTTTAATTATTTATGTCATGTCTATTGGGTTACTCTCGAAACACGAACGAAATATTGAGATCGAGTTGAAATCGAGCAAACTTCAACACAGTACAATGGAAACCATGGAAAACGTTATCAATGTACCAAAATAACAATTTATTGACGTTTATTCGATCCTGATCTAAACTCGATCTCGTTAATTCCCGTCAAAAGTAAGAGGGCTGTTTTGTACATTATTGTTTATTACTAGAGACCGGATTATATGCAACATAAAAAGCCCAAAATATGCATGCAAATATGCAAGAAAAATGGCTAAAGTATGCACGAAAATCCATAAAAAGGGCCAAAATATGCAACCTGAACTAATGAAAAAGACGTTTTTTAAGGTTTCTTTTATTAATAAAAGGTATTAATACTCAACAATAACAATTGTATTTGCGAAAATATCAATTACAAAATTTATTTGACATTGAAATTTACTTTTGAGAATGTATACGACTAAGTAGTCTAAGTACTGTTCCAAATGTTCTGAAGACAAATTGTGTCTATGATCGCTTAATATATTTGAGTGCCATTGTTTGGACATCTGAATGATGAACGTGATCGAGCGTAAATATGCATGATTTCCAAATTGTTTGCCAAAATATACAACTACCTTTGAAAAGGGGTTAAATATGCAAATGCATAATGCAATATATAATCCGGTCTCTATTTATAACAGTCGGCAATGTTTTAAAAATGAAACCAGTAAATTAAAAATTAATATAAAAATATTACGTCAAGTAGTAGTAAAATAGTTACGTCACAAAATAATCACTACAATCATGTCAATTTCCTCAATAATTTATAGTAATAATAACAATTCAATCTCAGGTGGAAGATCTCCTAGCGGTTGAGGAACAGATATCCGTAGACGCTCGCTCGTTAGAAACGTGCCCGTACTCGGCCACTAGCCTGGCGGACATACTGAGTCGGCTGCAGCGCGCCATCGACGACTTGTCGCTGCGACAGTACAGCAACTTGCATCTGTGGGTGCAGCGCTTGGATGAAGAGGTCTAATTCATTTTATTATTCTATTTATATTTTGCGTTCTTTTAACAAAATTTCTCTGGATCTTTACCCACTATAAAGATAGTGATTTCCTAGTTATACTATTCCATATCTGTGATACTCGAATTTAGATTGCTCAGGGCAACTTATAAATTTGTTTTAATTCGTACTGACCATTGGATTTACAATATAGGAGTATACTGGTATTTTAATTTTAATATAGTTTTATATTATAAATCTTATTAATGCCTGTTTTCTGGGGTACTTATCGGTGGTTTATCGGAGGTTTAACCTTATCAGAGGGGTCCACATTATCTTGTTTAAAGTAATAAAATTAACTTAACACCATACATATTGAACCCCTTCAAACTACTTTAAAAACCGGGTTAGTGGTTCTTTAAATAGCATTCTGTTCCCAGCCATCAACTATGAAGATATTTTGTAAATATTGGTCTTTACCTATGAAATTGCCGATATTTTGTCACATACAGAGAAAATAATAACTTCTATAATTTAAATTTTTAACAAAATCGTGAATATTACATCGAATTATGATCATGATAGTTAACTATCAGTAAAAATAAAGTCCATATTTTAGCTTTCGTGACATTAAAAAAAAGATCTTGAAAGTGACTCTTTTTTTGTGAGCAAAAAAAGGGTGACCGAAGGGGTTGTAACTTAACCAAAACTTATTTTTTCGCTTATCTTAAATGGAAATAAGTTAGCATAGTGTTCAAACATTAGTACATATAACTTTTGTTACATGAGTGTTCATGGTTGTTAAATGAACAAAGAAAATGCTATTATGAATAATGCAACTTCTTGAAAAATCTCCATACAAATCGGCAATTTCATAGGTAAAGACCTATTATCAGGTTTTTAGGGTACGAGTTAGCAGCGATATTGTGGTTATAAAAATAATGTAAAACAGGTTGAGAAGAGTTTGGCGGCGCGGCTGCAAGCGGGCGTGGAAGCGTGGACCGCGGCGCTGCTGGGCAAGGCCAGCGAGCTCGACCTGTCCATGGACACGTACTCGCCCGCCGAGCCCACGCACAAGCCCGGGGGAGAGCCGCAGGTACGATACGGTCCAATCTTATTGTAAACAGGAGGAGGCGTGGACCGCGGCGCTGCTGGGCAAGGCCAGCGAGCTCGACCTGTCCATGGACACGTACTCGCCCGCCGAGCCCACGCACAAGCCCGGGGGAGAGCCGCAGGTACGATACGGTCCAATCTTATTGTAAACAGGAGGAGGCGTGGACCGCGGCGCTGCTGGGCAAGGCCAGCGAGCTCGACCTGTCCATGGACACGTACTCGCCCGCCGAGCCCACGCACAAGCCCGGGGGAGAGCCGCAGGTACGATACGGTCCAATCTTATTGTAAACAGGAGGAGGCGTGGACCGCGGCGCTGCTGGGCAAGGCCAGCGAGCTCGACCTGTCCATGGACACGTACTCGCCCGCCGAGCCCACGCACAAGCCCGGGGGAGAGCCGCAGGTACGATGCGGTCCAATCTTATTGTAAACAGGAGGAGGCGTGGACCGCGGCGCTGCTGGGCAAGGCCAGCGAGCTCGACCTGTCCATGGACACGTACTCGCCCGCCGAGCCCACGCACAAGCCCGGGGGAGAGCCGCAGGTACGATGCGGTCCAATCTTATTGTAAACAGGAGGAGGCGTGGACCGCGGCGCTGCTGGGCAAGGCCAGCGAGCTCGACCTGTCCATGGACACGTACTCGCCCGCCGAGCCCACGCACAAGCCCGGGGGAGAGCCGCAGGTACGATACGGTCCAATCTTATTGTAAACAGGAGGAGGCGCGGACCGCGGCGCTGCTGGGCAAGGCCAGCGAGCTCGACCTGTCCATGGACACGTACTCGCCCGCCGAGCCCACGCACAAGCCCGGGGGAGAGCCGCAGGTACGATGCGGTCCAATCTTATTGTAAACAGGAGGAGGCGTGGACCGCGGCGCTGCTGGGCAAGGCCAGCGAGCTCGACCTGTCCATGGACACGTACTCGCCCGCCGAGCCCACGCACAAGCCCGGGGGAGAGCCGCAGGTACGATACGGTCCAATCTTATTGTAAACAGGAGGAGGCGTGGACCGCGGCGCTGCTGGGCAAGGCCAGCGAGCTCGACCTGTCCATGGACACGTACTCGCCCGCCGAGCCCACGCACAAGCCCGGGGGAGAGCCGCAGGTACGATGCGGTCCAATCTTATTGTAAACAGGAGGAGGCGTGGACCGCGGCGCTGCTGGGCAAGGCCAGCGAGCTCGACCTGTCCATGGACACGTACTCGCCCGCCGAGCCCACGCACAAGCCCGGGGGAGAGCCGCAGGTACGATGCGGTCCAATCTTATTGTAAACAGGAGGAGGCGTGGACCGCGGCGCTGCTGGGCAAGGCCAGCGAGCTCGACCTGTCCATGGACACGTACTCGCCCGCCGAGCCCACGCACAAGCCCGGGGGAGAGCCGCAGGTACGATACGGTCCAATCTTATTGTAAACAGGAGGAGGCGCGGACCGCGGCGCTGCTGGGCAAGGCCAGCGAGCTCGACCTGTCCATGGACACGTACTCGCCCGCCGAGCCCACGCACAAGCCCGGGGGAGAGCCGCAGGTACGATGCGGTCCAATCTTATTGTAAACAGGAGGAGGCGTGGACCGCGGCGCTGCTGGGCAAGGCCAGCGAGCTCGACCTGTCCATGGACACGTACTCGCCCGCCGAGCCCACGCACAAGCCCGGGGGAGAGCCGCAGGTACGATGCGGTCCAATCTTATTGTAAACAGGAGGAGGCGCGGACCGCGGCGCTGCTGGGCAAGGCCAGCGAGCTCGACCTGTCCATGGACACGTACTCGCCCGCCGAGCCTACGCACAAGCCCGGGGGAGAGCCGCAGGTACGATACGGTCCAATCTTATTGTAAACAGGAGGAGGCGTGGACCGCGGCGCTGCTGGGCAAGGCCAGCGAGCTCGACCTGTCCATGGACACGTACTCGCCCGCCGAGCCTACGCACAAGCCCGGGGGAGAGCCGCAGGTACGATACGGTCCAATCTTATTGTAAACAGGAGGAGGCGTGGACCGCGGCGCTGCTGGGCAAGGCCAGCGAGCTCGACCTGTCCATGGACACGTACTCGCCCGCCGAGCCCACGCACAAGCCCGGGGGAGAGCCGCAGGTACGATACGGTCCAATCTTATTGTAAACAGGAGGAGGCGTGGACCGCGGCGCTGCTGGGCAAGGCCAGCGAGCTCGACCTGTCCATGGACACGTACTCGCCCGCCGAGCCCACGCACAAGCCCGGGGGAGAGCCGCAGGTACGATACGGTCCAATCTTATTGTAAACAGGAGGAGGCGTGGACCGCGGCGCTGCTGGGCAAGGCCAGCGAGCTCGACCTGTCCATGGACACGTACTCGCCCGCCGAGCCCACGCACAAGCCCGGGGGAGAGCCGCAGGTACGATACGGTCCAATCTTATTGTAAACAGGAGGAGGCGTGGACCGCGGCGCTGCTGGGCAAGGCCAGCGAGCTCGACCTGTCCATGGACACGTACTCGCCCGCCGAGCCCACGCACAAGCCCGGGGGAGAGCCGCAGGTACGATACGGTCCAATCTTATTGTAAACAGGAGGAGGCGTGGACCGCGGCGCTGCTGGGCAAGGCCAGCGAGCTCGACCTGTCCATGGACACGTACTCGCCCGCCGAGCCCACGCACAAGCCCGGGGGAGAGCCGCAGGTATTATGATATTGCTGAGTGTAAGGCTAAGTTCGTATGACCGCGCGGTGCCGCGCGGGACTGTTAACCAGGCGGTACAAGATTATACTTAACTGTGTTATAACGTCTACATTACCGCACTGAGCCGTGCTGCACCCGTGCCCCGCGTGCAAGATCGTGCCCCACGCGCAAGATCTTGCCAGGATTGCAAAAAATATATGTTTTTTTTTTATTTTATTAAAAAATTTGTTTTTTTTTAAAACGTGATTTTTTTTATCTTTATTAGGTTTTGCGATCATTGCCCTAGTTTTTCTTGTGGGCAACATTTTAATTTTTTGGTTACATTACTGTCATTATTATTTTAATTAATTACTTGCATTGCATGTAAATTGTAATGAATGAAAGTAATCAATTCATTGTTATATTTTTACTGACACAAAAAATATATCTAATATTTGATTATAAATTTTTATTGTGATAAATAACTTAGCTTGCACCTATCATACTTTGTATTATAATTGTTTTCGAACATAATAGTTGATGAATATGCACTCCCTGCGTTTAATTAATTCCTTTTTTTGGATTTTGATTTAAATCAGTGATTTTTATGAAAAAAATCATGCAATAAAAATCGTGATTTAAATCAACTTGATTTAAATCATGCAACCCTGGATCTTGCACCGCGCGGTTCAAGATTACAAACCTACATTGAACCGTTCAGTTGAGCCGCGCGGTTTGCGGAACAAATTGCCTCCTCCACGTCAATTTTGATGCCAGACTGCCGCACGTGCATACGCTATCGCTATCATGTGGATGCTCCTACCGCGCGATCATATGAACATAGCCTAATATTTAGCAAGTGTTTCTACTGGTGCTGCATAAAACTTCATAATTGTTAATCTCTGAATAAATTCGATTTGACGATGCTCACCATTGTTTTTTATTTCATTTAATTTACTATACTTACCACTTTGCTTACCCAAAATCTTAGTTATTCCATTGTCCAATATGACAATTATTATTCCAGAAAAACTTAACTGGTTAACAAAACTAGAGCATCTTTTATATTGAGCACATATCATCAGCTCAGTAAGTCTCCCCCGTATTAGAAGGACACATGTATTTTCAATATCTTCCTGCACACCTACTTGTCCTTTCCAATTAACTTCTTAAAGTCTTTAAACTTAAAAACGTATGAAATGAAAGGATGTTTACAAAAAATATGCTACATCTTATTTTGTATTTTACTATTCCATAGATCGCTCGCGTCGTACACGAAGTTCGTATAACGAACCAACAAATGTACCTATTCCCGTCACTGGAAGAGGCGCGCTTCCAGCTCATGCGACAGATGTTCGCGTGGCAGGCTATTGTCACGTCACAGCATAGACTACAGAGCACTAGGTAAGGAACTTTCGTAGCTCTACAGATACTAGCGTGGCACACGAAGTAGTAGCACAGAATAGATATCAGTACTACCATACAGTAAGGACACTCTGCCCCGCCCCAGAATCAATTACCTCATCCCACCCCGCGAGTTCGTATGCCGAATCGTATGCTCGTTTAGTCGTGTTTATCAACTGTCAACTTATTTTGATATTCAAAGCAATGCGTCGTAACTTTATTTACCAAAAGTTCGAATTATGAATTGAACGCCGCTCATACAGTACAAACTGCACGGTAGCCCTAGACGCACACACAGTTGCGCGTGTACAAAAACGTCATCTAACGTCATCGGTTTATAATGGCGCGGTTGTATGGAGTGTCCGAGGTGTGGTAGTATCTGACTGAAATGTGTACTTAAAATTTTTGAAGTTACAAATATTATCTGTTACTATTAAAAAGTGGGCGTGACCCACGCACATATCATCGCATACAGTTACTAATGTGCTAACTAAGCTTTTTTTTTCGATTTCAGTAACATTATGTTTTTTTGTGACAGATACCAAGTAGGCGTGTCTCGAGCGCAGACGGCTACGTACAGGAACTTGCTTACAAAGCTGCCGGGTGGATCTTCCCCCTTAGAAAATGCTTACGACGCAATAGAGCAGAAGATCTCGCAAGTACGCGAATACGTCGACGAATGGCTACGGTGAGTATTACTAATTGAATAAGAAGAATTTTAGTGTCATTATAACTTGCGCCTTTAATATTTATGCTGTTTTGTATTGTGATTTATGTAGTTACCAAGCCTTATGGGATCTACAACCTGAAAGCCTGTATGGGCGACTTGGAGAAGATATCACCTTGTGGATCAAATGCTTGAATGATATCAAGTAAGTAATGTTATAAAAATAATTCAATTTTCTAAATTATCAAATCCAACTCATTGTCAAAAATTAACAAAAATGTAGTGTATAATGGTACTTTGTACTTATTGAACATCATATGTAGGTTATACCCTGTAGTGTGTCGTTTCGTAAGTCTGTCATGTTGCATCGGAAAACTTTATACCGAAAAGACGTAAACATTTTTGTAGCCGCCTCACTAAAGTCTATTACATTATTTGAAATGCTTAGATATTTTTCTCTTTGTCCTGAAATGTACGTAATTTCCAAAGGAAATCCCGCACCACATTCGATACATCGGACACTCGTCGCGAATACGGCCCGGTCGTGATCGACTTCGCCCGCGTCCAAAGCAAAGTAGCGCTAAAGTACGACGCGTGGCATAAAGAAGTACTGGGCAAATTCGGCGCATTGCTTGGAGGAGAAATGGTGCAGTTCCACTCGCAACTTGCCAAGTCTCGAAGCCAGTTGGAGCAACAGACTATAGGTTAGTGAATGTATAACAAAATAGGGTAAAGTTACTGAACGCTTTATACTTCCGTCCTGAGTACTTTGACTTCGCCCGTGATCAAAGTAGCGCTGAAGTACGACGCGCGACATAAAGAAGTACTGGGCAAGTTCGACGCATTGCTTGGAGGAAAAAATAGCGCTACAGTTCGAAGTTCGACAAGCTGATGAGTTCGGTCCGTAAATGAGTAAAAAGATACTTTCAATACCTACTTACTTTGGTAACTTGGGATAGACTCTATCTACTATATGTTGATATATTTATTCGGAACGTTTGATAGATAAATATGTATTACCAAATAGTAAAATATTTTTTTTCTACTATTATAGAAGCAGCTTCGACCAGTGATGCTGTATCTCTAATCACATACGTGCAACAACTAAAGAGAGAGGTTCTCGCTTGGGAAAAACAAGTTGATGTCTACCGTGAAGCACAGCGCATTCTGGAAAGGCAAAGGTAACAGAATATTCCTAGTTATTTAGTCTCTTGAAATATCTTTGATGAATATTTATGCTTATGAAAATGTTTTATTGTTAAAGATTCCAGTTCCCAGCTCAGTGGCTGCATGTTGACAATATCGAAGGAGAATGGAGCGCTTTCAACGAAATCATGCGCAGAAAGGACTCTTCTATCCAGACTCAAGTACTTAAAACTTTTGTGTCATAGCAAACATCAATGAAACAAACGCAACAAAAGCGTTATCTTAAACAGATCCTCGACACAAAATCTATATCTTTAATTTTTAAGTTTTTAACTGGCTCTGAAAATATTCGTTTTTATAAAGAATCTTTATTTGAACTTGCTAATTCACAGTTTGGTCTTTTATTATCCTCAAATATACATAATGTAGGTATAATTAAATTAATTTAGCCCTCCTTACATGACAACCGAAACATGATAAGTTATAGCGATTTATTGCTTTTAACTGTCAAATTACAATTGATTTTGACAGTTGTGTCGATAAATCTCTATAACACGTGATATATATATCGTGTTTCGGTGGTTATGTTAACCTGTAACAGCCCCTTGGCTGACCTCTATCTTTTGATAGTTTCTTATTTTTAGAATTGGTATTTTCATACTTACAATTTTTAGGTGGCATCCCTCCAACAAAAGATTGTCGCCGAGGATAAGGCAGTAGAGTCTCGTACTCTAGAGTTCCTTGGCGAATGGGAACGCAGTAAGCCCACTGATGGGTCCACTCGGCCCGAGGATGCGTTGGCGCGCCTGCAGGCTATGGAGACTAGATACACTCGACTCAAGGATGAACGAGATAATGTTGCTAAGGCTAAAGAAGCTTTGGAACTGCACGATACAGGTATGGTGTCTTAAAACACGTGTTTATTTATTTACAGCGGCCGCCCGCTGCTTCGTCTGCGTGGAAAGATTTTTTGCTATCCCTCGGTAATTATATATTTTCGGGATGAAAGGTACCCTATGTCTTTTTCTGTACCCCTGGCAATGTGTATGTGAAATTTCATGATGATCGGTTCAGTAGTTAAGACGTGAAGGCAAAACAAACAAACAAACGGACTTTCACATTTATAATATTAATAAGGACTAACGACCGCCCGCGACTTCGTCTGCATGGTCAGTTATTTCTCTATCCCTCTGTAACAGTACTTTTTTTGGGATGAAAGTTACCCTATGTCCTTTTCTGTACCCCTGACAACGTATATGCAAAATTTCATGATGATCGGTTTAATAGTTAAGACGTAAAGGCGTATCAAACAAACAGACTTTCGCATTTGTAATATTGGTGAGTATAGTAAGGATGCTTTAGAAATAAATTAAAAGTGAATTTTTTTTATAACTGTCTGAATATTACAAAAATCCGCAGTTTAAATAACTACGTTAGTGTTGTGATTCGATAGACTTAAATATCGAAGAAGTGAAAATGAACTCAAAGTTTGCGAGAGAAACATCCCTGATATTTGTTCAAGCCCCACCAATAGGAGATCCGATTGCTATTTACTATATTTCACACAATATCGATACTATATCATAACAACGTGAACTTTGCGAGTATCGAAATCCTGCTAATCGCAGTTAGGGTATTTAGCAGTTAGAACGTTAGATTCGATAGACTTAATATCGAAGAAGTGAAAATTAACTCGAAGTTTGACGCGAGAGAAACATCCCTGATATTTGTTCAAGCCCCACCAATAGGAGATCCGATTGCTATTTATTGTATTTCACACAATATCGATACTATATCATAACGACGTGAACTTTGCGAGTATCGAAATCCTGCTAATCGCAGTTAGGGTATTTAGCAGTTAGAACGTTAGATTCGATAGACTTAATATCGAAGAAGTGAAAAAAAACTCTAAGTTTGACACGAGACAAACATCCCTGGTGTTTGTTCAAGCCCCACCAATAATAGATCCGGGTGCTACTACTTACTTTGTCTAAGAAATATTACATACAATATCGATACTATATCATCACGTGAACTTTGCAAGTTTCGAAACCCTGCTATTCGCAGTTAGGGTCGTTATCAGTTAGACCAAGCAACCGTCAAATACTAAATGTCAATATTGATCACCCAGGCACCTCGGTGAACAACGAGCGCATGACCGTGGCGTTGGAGGAGCTTCAGGACTTGCGCGGCGTATGGTCGTCGCTCAGCAAGATCTGGACGCAGATCGACGACATCAGGGAGAAGCCCTGGCTCTCTGTGCAGCCCAGAAAACTCAGGTACTATGCGCTTAAATTGACAATAGACACTGATCCGTTGCAACTTCACTTAAGTATGGCAAGGAGAAAACTTAACAGATTCAAATACGTCATTTTGTACCGCAAGCGCACTGAAGTTGCCGCAGATTACTGTCTATTATCAATTTAATCGCATTGTATGCTGTTTATTTCGTATACACAGTCACTACTTATTGTAGGCCCATCACTCCCTCTTGCCCTCTGATACAAGTTTAATTGACTTCATATCAACTGTCGCCTGTTTTGGATTTTTTATAGCATCGCTGGACAACCATGTTTGGCATAAGTATGGCTGGATTTTTGTATAGGTCGTCACATTGATTTTTACTGTAGCAGCAATGTTAAGTACATTGCTATGAGTATGGCATAGTACCCTATGTCAAACTCGGTTATCCAGAAGCTCCCAATGTTACAAAAAAGGCCTGCTGAGTTAAAATTATAGTTATTATCACACACCTAAGTATAAAACTATATAGTAACCAGTGTAATAAAACTCAGTAATCCGCATTTTTGCTAAGATTTTTTGCTATTGTGCCAGTTAAAACATTGTCAGACAATGAACATTTATAATTTTAAACATTGTTACCAGGCAACAACTCGAAGCCATGCTTAACGAGTTGAAGGAGCTCCCAGCCCGTCTCCGTATGTACGACAGCTACGAATACGTGCGCAGACTGCTGCAATCCTACACAAAGGTATGTAAATGTTCAAGTTGTGATGGAAAATGACCTCACTTTAAATGCCGAGCTCATTTTTCAATTTTGAGGACTGTATGTAATATACGGGGAGAAAAAGTAAAATGATTATTTTGCTTTCGTAATATTTTTTCGTATTTTTTCGTCTATAGTTTTGTAAGTAAAGGCCTATGAAAAGCTTTTGGATATTAGTTTTCAATTCAGTGCCTTAGGATGGGTAGCCTAAGTATGTCATGCTCTCTTTAATCATTTCTGCGGTGGTGTCGTGTGGGGCGGGTCGTTACGTTCCCTCAAATATGGTTGAGCGAAGCGATGGCTGGTCCATGCGTCATGCTCGTGAACGGGTGCTGCCAGTGGGAATGGGTCTGCTTCTGAGTACCTATCTTAACGCATATTGAATTGTAAGAATTGCGTTTTTACTTTTTATGTCTTGCATCAAGTCTTTTTTGGTTCGAGTAGCAGACAGAGTGATTTCTCAAATTCTCAACTAGTTGAAAGTTATTTACTCTCACATTTACCTATCTGAATGTAGTAGATATATTTAATTTTAACCTACCTACCCATTGTGTGCAAACTTTTGTTAATTATTGTGATGGAAAATGACCTCACTTTAAACGTGGAGCTCATTTTTCAATGTTGACGACTCTGTATGAAATATACAGGGAGAAAAAAGCAGCCCTTGACGAGTTTCTTGCCGGTTCTTCTCGTTACAAGGTCTCCCGCTTAGGGTTTGCAAACCGATGGCGTAGCTTCTATGACATTCACAAGTGCTTGTAACAGCGTAGACTGAATAAATTTAAAATTATTTTGAATTGTGAAAAAGTATGGCAGGAGAGAGAGCATATATTTGACAGATTTGTCTAGTTCCTTATGTCAACGGAATAAAGTATACTTTTTATTAACCGAAAAAGAAGCTAATCAAAAATGAATTTTAAATCGCCGAGTCAAGGAACTTTATAAAATCTGTCCATTCTCTCAGCGCGGCCGCACACACAAAATGTAACGTCTAGAACGGTTTGGCAGGTGAGCTTGAATAATAAAAGGAGGTCGCTAATCGCTCATACATTTCAGCCCATTTTATGTACCTGAGGTACATGTATACCAAAATGTAGGGGAAAATTCGAGGACTCCGAATATGATGTTATTCTAGCTCAATCTTTACTTAAAACTTAGAAATAAACCATTAAACGTGAACTACTTGTAACACAATCAAATTATAATATGGCAATACTGGATATTCACTTTCAGTTTAATAACGCAAATGTTCATTTATATTAGTTAAACATGTTAAAAAATATCATTACACATCGGAATTAATAGGCAAAAAATCTAACCTCTCAAATCAACACTGTGGGTACAGTTTTTATGCCTGCAAGTAACAAAACGTCAAAAGAACTGTCAAACAAAACGTCATGAGAGAAACGTCATTCCGAATTCCGAGTTTAATAAAATCAACTTCAACTGACAATTACAACAGCTGTCAACTTGAGAGTTTTTTCAAGTATCAAGGAGCTGAATGTTATAATATAATCTGTGTAATAGGTTCTTCTATCGAGAGCATATTTAATTTTTTTTTCTCATCTCCAAATTACTAGATAAATATTACTGGTATATTACTCAGGGTATTGTAAGGTATTTTTTTCCGCAGAGTGTACCTCGATACATCATTTGGGCCATTTTTGGTGACATCCTTTAATATTTAAACTACTATTTTCTTTTGATAGGTCAACATGTTGATCGTGGAGCTAAAATCGGACGCCCTAAAAGAACGGCATTGGCGTCAACTATGCCGCGCCCTGAAGGTCGATTGGTCGTTATCAGAGCTGACACTGGGCCAAGTGTGGGACGCGGACTTATTGCACAATGAGCATACTGTCAAGGACGTAGTCTCCGTCGCACAGGGAGAAATGGCCCTTGAAGAGTTCTTGAAGCAGGTAACTAGTCTAAAGTCGCTTGACACACTTTGTAGAGGCGCGATCATACCGCTAATAAGCCGTCTACGAATGACGAAAAAATGCAGGATCGTCGCAATACGTCAAGCTAACTTTAAGGCAAAAATGTATGGAGTCCTAACTCACGATTTCGAGGTTTTCGCATTAATACAAATTCCAACATCCAACAGTTGGACCGCGGTCCCCGAGCATAGACACCTAGCTCGGTGGAAGTACTTCCCTTTTCTTAGGGATACGCTCGTGCCAATCAAGCAAGACATTGCGTGGTATAATTAAATAGCATTACATCTCGCATGCGCTCATAAACATGCGAATGCGAATACATTGAAAATACACTAAATTTCCAGATGATTAACTAGCCTCAATGATAATGCTTTTCCGCAAAGGTTCGCGAGTCATGGCAGAGCTACGAATTGGACCTGATTAATTACCAGAACAAGTGCAAAATCATCCGCGGCTGGGATGACTTGTTCAACAAAGTGAAGGAGCACATCAACAGCGTGGCTGCGATGAAGTTGTCCCCTTACTACAAGGTAATTTTTTCGTAATTTTTGTATAGTTTGACCGCAAGCGCTGTATCGTGCCTTGGGTGATGAAAAACGTGGCGGAGGGAGAGAAAGAGGCGATAAACGTACGTGCGGAAGGGAGAAAGAAGATGATGCTCTGCCCCCGCCCTCACTGCGAACTTACCAGACGCGGCACTTTTCTTGCGGTCGGACTATACAAGAGGTGGTTAGTATGAAAAAAAAAGAAACAACTTCTAGTGAAATATGACTTTAATTTCTTTGAAAACGTCGAATTTAGATTTTTTGTACCTTTCTTGTATACCTAATTGTGTATTAACCAACCAAACAGTTAATTGCGTCAGTTAAGTCTAAAAGTTTCTATCTTATCTACCCTTAGGTGTTCGAAGAAGAAGCCCTGACCTGGGAAGAAAAACTGAACCGTATCAACGCACTGTTTGACGTTTGGATTGATGTGCAACGTCGCTGGGTGTACTTGGAGGGCATATTCAGTGGCTCCGCTGACATAAAGACACTGCTGCCGGTGGAAACTAGCCGTTTCCAGAGCATCAGGTAAAAAACTTGTATACTGATTGAACACGTCGTAAGCAGTAACTGTAGCTTAAGATGGCTATACCACCGAAAGTGCCGCCCTCTGAGGTTTTTATTTAATAATTTGTTAAAAGAAAATAATTTCAATAAAACTTTACTAGTGTTTTTAAAAGGTATCACTACACTCCATCGTAGCCATTCGTAGAAGTAGATAGCGGTCAAAAACGGCTACTTTTAGCAGTTTTGCTATCTACTTCTAGCAGTGGCTACAAGGGAATGTAATGATATCGTCTAAAATACTACACTATGGACCCTAAAAATTCCACGTAAGTTTTATTAAAATTGTGTATTAGAATTTTTACAATATTAAACAAAATTCACCGCGGTGCCACTTTCGGTCAGGATGCCACCAAGAATGTTTGCTAGACCTACCCAAGAGAGATCTTTGCTTCGATAGAAGTATACTCCATTCTACGAAATAAACTTCTAAGAGACCAAATACTCGCAGCTCATTGGTGCGCGCTGCTAGAGCTACGCTAGTCTAGCTAGGCTATTGAAAGTCACGCGCATTAACCAATGGACCACGGGCAGATTTTCTTTGAGAGCTCGTTCCGTGGAATAGACTATAAAAAATAAACTGTAGTGTTTAATTGCGCGTGCATGCTGTGTATTTCTTCAATATCCTGAAGATTTTTTTCAATACTAAAACCAAAATCTACCTAGTTACTTTTGATTATCTGAAAATTTCTTCCACAGTTCTGAATTCCTGGGCCTGATGAAGAAAGTGAGCAAATCTCCAATGGTTATGGACGTGCTGAACAT
Source organism: Agriphila geniculea (assembly GCA_943789525.1). NCBI lineage: Eukaryota > Metazoa > Arthropoda > Insecta > Lepidoptera > Crambidae > Agriphila > Agriphila geniculea. Next base: position 13,810,203 of record OX038887.1, on the reverse strand, counting down.
TCCGGGCGTGCAGCGATCGCTGGAGCGACTAGCGGATTTACTCGGCAAGATACAGAAGGCGCTCGGCGAGTACCTCGAGCGGGAAAGGAGCAGCTTCCCACGGTATTTAGTCTTACAAATCTTATAATATATTCTAAAGGGGTTTGAAACTTTTGTCCCAGGTGCCGTCTGCCATTTTGATCTGTCTATTTTTCAAAATGGCGGCTGTGCATGAGACCGATAGTTCGCATCAATACATAGTGTAGGAAATTAAGCAATCTTTTGTATGGAGACCCCAACATTAAATCCTCAGTCGATGAAACTTTGCAGGGGTGTAATATAGTATGAACCAAAACCTATGTACAAATATCAAAAAACAAAAAGAAGTCTATTTGGATAATTTAAAAAATATGTTTCATTTATGATACTTTATCATACTGTAAAGTTTCGTCTACTGAGGATTTACTGTGGGGGTCCACTACCTTCCTTTCCTACACTAATAAACACAAAATATAGATTGAGAAAATCTCGAAAAGTGTCTCATTTCCACGTTAGCTGTCAAATATGTACTTAGTGGCGCAACAATCTATTTTATCTTTCTTCTTTAAAACCTTTCACATAGTATGGTTTTTATTTATTTGATGGCAATCCGCCGTGGTGAATTCAAACTTTTCTTTTAGTTTCTACTTCGTGGGTGACGAAGATCTGCTAGAAATCATCGGCAACAGTAAGAACATCGCGCGACTTCAGAAGCACTTCAAGAAAATGTTCGCCGGCGTCGCCGCCATTATACTCAACGAGGACAACACTGTCATCAACGGTATCGCCTCCCGAGAAGGAGAGGAAGTGAGATGCTATTTTTTTATTACAAAATTGAACCTTATTACTAGAGCTATAAGGTCTTCTGCTATTTGTAAAATTATCTTTGACACTGTATTCGACAGAAGTACAGTTCTTTTATCTCACGAAGGCGGATTGGCTATGAATGTTGTTAAGCGTGCACATGCATAATTACTTTAGTGTGCGTAATACGAGAGTGCACACTAAAACATTCTTAGCCGACCCGCCTTCGTCAGATAAAACATCTGTATGAACAAAAGATTAATGCATTTACTTAAAAATGCTTGTAATATGGTCATTATTTCGACAACCTTCTTTGAACAAAGTCGAGGTTGCCGCGCTCCTCCGATGGTGACGCAACAAAGTTGTATGGAATTTCATTATTGTCGAGTTTTAGCCACCAGCAATTTCCTTTGAAAATCCATTCTTGTCGAGTTTTGTGTCAAACATAGTTTTTTGTAATTTTAATCATTTTTAACATTTTTGTCATTTTGGACCAAGTCTGGTATAGTGCTTTACTCAAAAATGTCAAAAATGTCAAAAACGTCAAAAATGTCAAAAAATGTCAAAAATGCCAACAAATTACAATAATGTCAGAAATGTCAAAATTGACCAAAATGACCATTTTTGACATTTACGTCATTTTTGTCATTTCTGACATTTTTGTAATTTTTTGACATTTTTGAGTAAAGCACTATACAAGACTTGGTCCACAATGACTACATTGCTGGCCACGCTATGATGGCCTCAAGCTGAGCTTAACTACGCTCTCGGCCTTCAAGCTTGGTCATCATTGCAGCCCTTGCTGTCCGCGCTATAAAGGCCTCGACCTCCGGTCTCGGCCTTTATTCCAGCTTGGCCATCAAGGGCTGCAATGCTGACCGCGCTGTGACGGCCTGGACCTGCGTTAAGCTACGCTATCGGCCATCATCATCGCGCTGCCAGCAATGCAGTCATTATTGACCGCGTCAGTAATGTACTATTTGATATGTCGATAGATAATATCAGTAAAAGTTAACTATACTTTTGTGGACTAACATGAGATTATCTACTTTAACTACGTTTTTGTAATGACATCCCTTCTCTTACAGGTGTATTTTATATCACCGGTGTCAACCGTAGAGAACCCGAAGATAAACTCGTGGTTGTCTATGGTGGAGCGTGAGATGCGCAACACTCTGGCGTGTCGATTGAAGGACGCTGTGGGTGATGTGAAACAATTCAAGGATGGAAACGTCGACCCCCAGAAGTTTATCGAGTGGTGTGATAAATATCAGGTAAGTTTATTGCTATGCAAATGAATGCCTTATAAATACAGATATATCAGAGTTTACTTTCTATCTAACTTAATGTCGAATTGATAACTTTATCCAATATTTGTAACAAGAATACGTACGACACAGGTTTATGAAAACTGTTATATTTACTTTGATCCAGTTTAGCAACGTGACTTTTTAATTAAATGGAAGCTTTGTACGATAAGGGCGTATTAGTGTTTGGTTTAATATTTCTATCCGATTGTAACGGATAAGCACTTAGCAGTTTGGTTTGCATGAACCGCGATTTATGCCCGTATTTATCTCTCTCACTCTCAACGTTAAGAGCAGTTTATAAATTTGGGCCTTACGGCCGAATACTCAAAGACTTCTTAGCTAAAATCGTAAGTTAAGATCTCCTTAACTTTAAGGAAGCTGTCAGTTTAATAGAGTTTCTGTTAAATCTGACAACTTATTTGAATTTAAGGCCGTTAGACTTGCTACGCCCTTATATGTGTACACCTACTACGCCGTTTCCCTGCAAATCTGAAAAATTTTCAGGCCCAAATCGTAGTACTAGCTGCTCAGATCCTGTGGTCGGAGGACGTAGAAGCGGCGCTGGTCAGCGGCGGCGGAGATGGCTTGAAGCGAGTGCTGGCGCACGTGGAGAACATGCTCAATATACTCGCCGACTCCGTGCTGCAGGAACAGCCGGCACTCCGGAGGAGGAAGTTGGAGCATTTGGTAAGAAGATGCTATCAAATATAACCCCTTTTCCTTAACTTTAACCGCCTCCTCTGTGGTCTAGTGGTTTGCCCACCCATCTAAGACGCAGGGATCCCGGGTTCGATTGCCAGGAGAGGGGCACATAGGGCTTATTTCAATTCCGCCTGGCTAGCAACCACCATATTACCTAAGTCTGACGCCATAACAACAATTTAAAAATTGTTGTGTTTCGGCAGTTAGAGGTAATAAGATACTCAATATAATTCCTCAGAGTGATGAGGATTCCGGGTGTAGTTCGCTTCCACCTTCTGCCTTATCGTCACTTAACATCAGGTGTTGTGAAGGCCAAGCACTATCCCGTTGTGCATTAAAAAACTCATAACATCGTCATTCTTTCCGTGAGTTGATGTTTAAGCCTATTTTGTAATGATAGCATGTTATTATTGACTTATATTAATTTACGTCCACAACATTTGTTAATCTGCTGACATTTCGTGGGCTAGTTGATTTTGTTTAGTTGAAGATAACTGTCTATCAGCAAACGATGAAAGAACGTCTGATGGACATTTTTAGATGTGATTCAAACACTATATTGTTTCTTAGATCAACGAGTTCGTACACAAGCGTACGGTGACGCGACGACTAATCGCATCGGACGTGAATAGCCCACGCAGTTTCGAGTGGCTTTGTGAAATGAGGTTCTACTTCGACCCTAGGAATAACGAAGTAAGTATATCAACTATCTATTTTCTAGCTTCAAGTTACCGTGCGTTCACACAGCGATTTACATTTTACAGGAACGTTTTTAACAGATCCATCGTTACTGAACGTAATGTTCACACCGCATTTACAGGACCGTTTTAACGGATTCGTCGCTACTTGGTAGAGTTACAAAATCGTATCATCGGATTGTTGTGTGTTTACTGGATCCGGAATACAGTGTTTGTGTGTGAATACGCTCATACAACTACATACGCAATTGACGCCGACGGACGTATACGTATCCGATATAGCGAACCTTTAGAATGGATCGGTATTTTTACTGGATTCGATATAATGTGCTGTGTGTGAACATGCTAATACTAGTCGCTAATAATCCGGTAAAACGGACCTTTGTGTGAACTCCTTGCATTCTTCCTTACGAGTTCTTTATGCTAGTTATCGTTTTATACCAGCAACAGAACAGGAAATAGGCAGACTAAAAAACCACACAATTTTGTACCAGGTACTTCAACAACTGACAATCCACATGGCGAACGCTAAATTCCTATACGGGTTTGAGTACTTGGGCGTGCAAGACCGCTTGGTCCAAACGCCATTGACCGACCGCTGCTATCTGACTATGACACAAGCCCTAGAAGCCAGGCTAGGAGGATCGCCGTTCGGTAAGTTAATAGTGACGATAACGTGACAATTTGTAAATTGTCATGACAATTTGGTTTACATTGCGGTGTGGCTATGAGTAGCTTGTTCTATTTTCAGATTGGTTGATGATTACGTCATCCATTAGGATAAAAAAATTGTCATGACAGATGACAAATTTTCACGTTTATTAAATAGGCCCTGGAATTGTCATTGTTACTTAATTGTGTATCTTTGTTGATGGTTAGTAAATAACAATTTCTATCTTAGTTTTTTAGCTGTGTATGTAGTGTATAAAGTAAATGTTGTGCAAATTTACTAAGGTTTCCCTTGAGGTTAATCAAATAATTTTTTTTCTTAATACCAATCTGACATTGCTAATTTACGTTTCAAAAATCGTCTTTTAAAATGAAAATATTTTCGAAAAGATAGTGACGTACATCTTTTTATTTGATACTCAGGACCCGCGGGTACGGGTAAGACGGAGTCCGTGAAAGCGCTGGGCAATCAACTCGGCCGCTTTGTACTGGTGTTCAACTGTGACGAGACATTCGACTTCCAAGCCATGGGCCGTATTTTCGTCGGTCTTTGCCAGGTACTGAAATGACATTGTATCGGTATCTTTGTACGCGGTTCTTTTTTCGCTAGAGTAAATCTTTTAGCCCGCCTACGCACCGACATGTGCCTAGATATGTATCCAAGTAAAACGAACGTTCACGAATGTTTGCAACAGGCCGAACTGCGCGCTAGGCGCCTCGATACATCCAGGCGACTACTGCCTAGAATGTATCGTATGCGCGAGGCTTACAGCCAAAGACCAAGGCGACTATCCTAGCGACTGACCTTCTAGTGCGGTCACCGTGTATACCAGCAAGTAACCTGGATATATCTAGGCGCTAATCTAGGCACCTTTCGGTGCGTTCGCAGCCTTACGGTTTCTCTGCACCTGGCTAGAAAACAAGCAGGCTCATACACTGTGTCTATGTACCTCCATGATATAGTGCTGAGTAATTAGCGTAAGCCGTGTCAAATCACATTATGCAACCACCTCACTCATCCAGTGGATGTATTAGAGTGGTATTTATTGCTGTGTTAGCCATTTATGTGATTAATAATACTCACTGATTATTATTATTGCTAGGTTTAAACGTCTAAGAGCACTAATATCAATTTTAAATTTTTCACAGGTGGGCGCCTGGGGTTGCTTCGACGAGTTCAATCGTCTCGAAGAGAGAATGTTATCAGCTGTGTCTCAGCAAGTTCAGACCATACAAGAGGCACTCAAAAGTCACCAGGAAGGGGACAATACCAGTAAGTCACTTTGTAATAAAACTTTAAAGATTTTAAGAAAAAAAGTTGACTGTACCTAGTCTTAGCCACGGTACAAAATTAACACCCATATTTAAGAACAATAATCAAAAGATTTTTGCCTTTGCGAATGCACTGCGTTAAAATAGAGCTCTGTGATTGGTTCGTTTGTTTTACGTGGTACGTGCGATTGGTAGTTGATCGCTGTGCGTCTGCGGCCACTGAGACCTCATAGTAATGTTTGTAAATAACTGATGTAAGTTTTGCACTACGCGTTATCGCGATGCCTTTCTAGCAGATTAAAGGTTATTTTTCTCTGATTCAGGTAAATCAATAACAGTAGAACTGGTAGGCAAGCAAGTGCGCGTGAGCCAAGATATGGCCATCTTCATAACCATGAACCCTGGGTACGCGGGCCGATCCAACCTGCCCGACAACTTGAAGAAACTGTTCCGCAGCCTCGCCATGACCACGCCTGATAGACAGCTCATTGCTGAAGTCATGCTGTTCAGTCAAGGGTTCAGAACCGCTGAGAAACTGGCGTGCAAGATCGTGCCGTTCTTCAAGTATGTATTAAGTTGATGTTCTTGTAAATAACCTCTTACGGTTTAGTCGGAGACTCACAGAATGCTCGCCGTGACCACATCTAAAAGATTACAGATGTGCCTAATAATTCCTTGACGCCGACGCTCCCGCATGAGGCCGGCTCAAAATAGCTTAAGCCATTCCGTCTATGCCGAGCTGGCCGCATGAGGCCGGCAATTTGTTTACGTTTTCTTCTTTTGTCTTGTTTCTTCTCTGGTGCTAATTATTTTTAGGAGGGTATACGGCAGGCGCAGATGAGTTTAATAAATATTCTTTAAAATTACAAGACAGTTTGTCAATCTCATCTGATATTTTGAAAAACTTAATGTTTTGAGGTGTATTGCGTTACCTATTTGTATTTTCTCAACTAATCGGATGCCTGTGTTTTGTAGACTATGTGACGAGCAACTGTCAAACCAATCCCACTACGACTTCGGGTTGCGTGCCCTGAAATCCGTACTAGTGTCAGCCGGTAACGTAAAGCGTGACCGTATCCAGAAGATCAAGGTAATTTTGTTTTCTTAACACTTCGTTTTTTATAATAAATGTCTTTACACTTGATGATCGTTGAAGTAAAAAATATTTGCTTCAAAACATGTAAAAATATTCACTACCACCTTTCACCTCTTTAAAATCATCCAATCACCACCTAAATTAATACAAAGTAAAGAAAACCATTCTAAGATGATCTTATGTTACGTAATAAACATACTACTTTAACGAACGCTATATGTTGTAAATACAGGAGAACCTAATCGAGCGTGGCACCGAAGTGCCCGACGAAGCGTCGATAGCGGAGTCTCTCCCGGAACAAGACATTTTAATTCAGTCTGTGTGCGAGACGATGGTGCCGAAGCTCGTCGCCGAAGACATCCCGCTGCTGTTCTCGCTGCTCAACGACGTGTTCCCCAACGTGGGGTACACGCGCGCCGAAATGACAGGTCAGCCGACCTTCACTTGTACTCTTTCTAGGTCAAGTTGCGAAATCGGTCCACTTCTATCCCCGAAGATATAAGGACTAAATCTGGCTGTTGTCAGAAGTGAAGTTGAAGTGAATTATCAGTAGTCAGGCTTATTCCCGACACTGTGTAGAAGATAATTTATCAAAATTTTCTCAAATAAACAACTAACTTACACCCATGGTCCAAAAAAACAAGGTCTGACATACCGGGAGATGCACAGGCATATGTCACTATCCAGTGACTTTATAGTATCAAGCAAAGAATGAAGGATTTTTTTTTCCGTGACACTCATAACAAAATTATATAATGCATTTTAATTGTGATTAGCTGCTTTTAGCAAACGAAACAGTTCAATTAAAGATGAATGAACGTTATTTTCAATACCGACAGCGGAGATGACGTATGCCTGTGCAAACCTCATCACATCCTCTCTCGGAGTGCTATACCTGGCGCACTATATTATTGCACCATGGTTTATTTTACTCAATAAAGCTCACCTTCTAATGATTAAGCTATATTAGTAAACCCGGCTCTCCATTTTTCCACAGCTCTATCTCTCTCCGTCGTCCAAAACATAGTTTGTTAAAGGGAAAATACCGGTCAGTAACTACCGAAGCAGTCAAGTAGTTTTCTCGCTTGTTCGAATGATGTTTCTGAATGATAAAAGGATAAAGAGCTATGAAAAATTCAGAGCAAGCTAGTGAAGCTTGATTACTGATGTCTTAAAATGAAACTCCCCTGTACTTGTAGGTTTGAAGAACGAAATTCGCGCTGTTTGCGCCGAAGAATTTCTTGTGTGTGGAGAAGGTGACGAACAAGGATCCACTTGGATGGAAAAGGTATGTTTTTGAAATTAATTTATGAATGCTAGATATATTCACAACGACTTTAAGTTTGGTCAATGAATTAACTATCATTACACCAGTGGTTACGAATAGTTACAATTTTTAACGACAGTATTTTTCACGTGTGAAATGTTGTAAATTGTTTCGCACAATATTTTGAAAATGTCATCACATTATCATAGATTCTGTGCCGGTCGCATGCCCTAACAAAATTTGGCCCAAAATTGTATATTCTGGTGGAACTAGATTAATTTAACAACAGCTATGATATTAATTCTTTATCATTGAAGTTGGTAAAAAGGCTAAATACAACACTTTTTATGATATTGGCATATAACTAAAGGTCCTAAAACATTTTAGGGATTCCGACCGCAGACCCTCATTTGATTCATCTTAACCAATTGGTGATGGCGACGCAATATTATTTTATTTTACTTATTATTTATTCATTTACAATAAATATTAAATTAAATTCCATGCAATATAATCATAACACTTAACATTCTAAACATAACATAATTTGCTTCATCATTGAAATTACTAATGTGTTGGCAACTGCAGTTTCTACTCACACAATCTTTCCCCTTTTAAAATAAATGATAATAAATAAACAACAAATTAAAAGTTCAAAGCAATTAATTTCTTTATTAAACTTCAGCCTAATATGACAGTATCAATAAGTCATTGCCATAAGAACTGCTCTCTTCATTGGTCACTACTGCAAAGAGTTAAATGTAAAGAGTATAAACCAGTGTGCCGACACGCCGATATATCATAACGTAGACGTGAGTGTGAATGCGTATGCGTTTCCATGCTAACCCGCTAACGGCACGTAGAAGCTGGGCGCTGCGTCGCGCGCGCAACACAGCACGTGGATCGAGAAGGTCAGTGGCGCACGCACCTGCCACTTTGTGGGTCTGTGTCTCTGTCACACGGGATGTCTTTGGCTGTTTGAACATGTTCCTTTGAAATAGTAAAGACATTAAAACGAGACCTTATGCCTTCCTTAAACAATGTTTCAGTAGACATTATATCGTAACCATAACATCGTTTCTACTCGTCACTTGCCACAAGACTTTTCGATCTGTTTGCTACGATCATGCTTATTTACAGCAGTTATCCATAAGTCTAGTTATTTCATGTCTTTACTATTGGATTCAAGATCATATTTATTTATTAGAAATTCTGTTTTATTATAAAATACCAATAGAACATGTTTCCCATAGTAAGATTGTTGTATGTGAATACACTTATTAAACTAACCTTAATCATTTATCCTAACAGAAAAACGATAAATAGTGTTTTGCAAATACCCATAAATACTGCATACATTTTCGAGGTAATTTCCTCGAAATAGTACTAAAGTAAAACTAATAAATATAATATGATTTTGATCTTAAAAAAATGCTGTTTTTGAGCGTCATTGCTCTACGCAGTTACGGTTCCTGCACTACTTTGTGTGTTCGTGTGCGTGCTATGTTGTTTTCGTCGCACTTTCTCCTACCGTCTCATTGTTCGCTCAATTTATTTCTTGAATATCTTTATACCGTCTCCATCTTCTGTTGAGAAATTAACACCTTCAACTTTGAATAGTAGCTTAAGTAGTTTTTGTGTTCGCTTTTTCGTCTCCTCTTTCAGCTGGACCAACAAACTTCAAATTAATTACATTATAGACATGGTCTTAAATTTCAAAAGTCTGTTACGAAGTTTTTCGGAAAGGGTATATTTTATCTGCATTTCCTTACATTCTCTTTGAAATTAGTTCTGCTTTCCTTTAACTGACTTGAGCTCAATTAAATTAAATTTTGAATATAGCATTTAAACGTAGTACATTTTCTAATGATCGTCCTTTTAACGATGTTTTTTTATTCTGCTTCTAAAAATACTTTGTATTAATTCAGTTCTTTTATAGCTCTTTGTGATTTATCATAAGCCTACAAATATACCTACACTCTGTTCATTTGGGCTTAGAAAGAATCGATGTCGAATTGTAAAATTTGTTTTAGTACAACATGACATTTCAAGTTACTAAAATATAGTGATGCCATTCTGTGGGCTTATGACTAATTATGACAGTTGTACTAATCTGTAATGTTATGTGTATAGGTCCTCCAGTTATACCAGATTTGCAAACTGAACCATGGTCTGATGATGGTCGGACCTTCTGGAAGCGGCAAGTCCACAGCCTGGCGCGTGTTACTTAAAGCTTTGGAGAGGTAATTAATGAAAAATCTTAATTATTGATACATATTTAAAAATAAAGTTATACAACACATGTTATGTCAAATAGCATTAAACATTTATTGATGATTGTTTTTTATTCAATTATTTAGGTTCGAAGGCGTTGAAGGAGTGGCGCATGTGATTGACCCTAAGGCAATGTCTAAAGAAACTTTGTACGGTGTATTGGATCCTAACACCCGCGAATGGACTGACGGTCTATTCACTCACATCCTAAGGTACACATAACAAATATATCTTATTTCAAAGTACATATTACTATTATCTTTTAAGTTACAGTATTTTGTTGTAGTAGTCAAAAGAAAGAAATATGTAAGTACTGGGGGCTGATTTTATAAGTTTGTTGCAATCAACTCTGACAGAAATCGAAGTTACATTGCTGATTATAGTAAGAACCAATATTACAACTATCTTACTTAAAGCAGCAATGTAACTGAGGTTTTAATCGACTTCAATCGAGAGTTGTTAGCAACAGAGTTACGTAAAGGGGGCTGTAGTAAGTGGAAAGAAGTTTGATCTCTTTCTGCTCCTATTGTGAGAAATGAACTTTTGTACGTACGTAAATAAGGTTTATAATCAATCTTTACCTTTGAAACAGGAAAATCATCGACAACGTCCGTGGCGAGATCAACAAGCGCCAATGGATCATATTCGACGGCGACGTGGACCCTGAGTGGGTTGAGAACTTGAACTCGGTTCTTGACGACAATAAACTGCTGACGCTGCCCAATGGTGAACGACTGTCATTGCCGCCCAACGTGCGCGTTATGTTCGAGGTGAGACATGCTGAAGCAATATCTTAAGACCGCAGTTAATTAAATCTCTCTTGCAACGTTACTTCATTTACTGCATCTAGATATGATAACTAACAACCGTAATGCGCAACACAACAAACTGCATGTTTATTTCTGTTTGTAAAATAAAATGAGGATTAGGATTCAGTATTTTTGTATTCACAAGAAATCTTAAAACGTCTGTATTTCGATGCAAAAAATATTTTTATACAGTTAGGTGTTCATAATTTTCCTACAATGTTCATCCTTTTTAAAGACTTATTTTGCTTTCTCAAGGTGCAAGACTTGAAGTACGCCACATTAGCCACAGTGTCCCGTTGTGGCATGGTGTGGTTTTCGCAAGACGTCCTCACGACCGAGATGATTTTCGAAAACTATTTAATGAGGTAAGGCTACCATAATAATATAACGTTGCCACCATTTAACCTTGAAGAAAATCTTCTCGACTCAAACAATCCAATCTGGTTGAAACAGGCTCAGGAACATTCCTCTAGAAGACGGTGAAGAAGACTCGTTCAGCATCGTGATGGCGGCTCCCGCAGCAGGTGGTGACCAGAATGCCACTGAAAATATTCTTTCGCCAGCTCTACAGGTTAGTGATCAATGATGTAGATATTTGTGGCGTTCAATGGTGGTAAGATTACTTTATTTCCATTCAAAGTGTGTCTTAAGTCCATTCGCGATGAGAAAATAGTGAGCCATTAGAATTGGTGCGGAAAGAGAACCGTCATGGGATTTGTGCTTGATCACCGTTTTTAGGGTTCCGTAGCCTAAATGGCAAATAACGGAACCCTTATAGATTCGTCATGTCTGTCTGTCTGTCCGTATGTCACAGCCACTTTATTCCGAAAGTATTAAGACTACACAGTTGAAACTTGGTAGGTAGATGTATTCTGTTAACCGCTTAACGAATTTAATACAAAAATAAGAAAAATAAAAGATTAAGGGGGGGTTTCTTTAAACTAACACGTGTTGGGTGTCTACAGATAGGTTTTTAAAATGACATTGAGGTTTTTAAGACAACTTTTCTCAAAGTCAACCGTTTGAAAGATATACACCGTCAAAGTGGTAAAATGTGTTCCCCACCCTTTAACTTTTGAAATAAGAGAGTGAAAATCTAAAAAAAAATATATACTGTAGATCCTAGTAAAAACTTTCAACGAAAATTGGTTTGAACGAGATATAGTAATTAGTTTTTGAGATATTGCACATTTTCCAAAACCGCAAATATAACTTTGTCATTCATACCAACACTGTGAAAAACAAAGTTATTTTTGCAGACGAAAAATGATAGGTGGTATTAAATATGGTATGGTATAAGGTAACTACAGAACCCTACGGCGCGTGGCCCGACACGCACTTGGCTGGTTTTTTTTTCATTACGGCACTGTTACCTACTTAATTATAGTGCAACTATCTTGACTTGATAGTTATCAAAATATCACAGTCGCTCTAAAACAGTGCCGTCAACATGACAAAAACGGTTATCAAGCACAAAGCCCACGATGGTCCTCTCCCCGCACATACTCTAGTCGTCACTGACATTAAACAATGCAAGAACTTTCAGATTTCTTGCGACCAGGGGCCCTATTTTTGAATCGCTCGACTCCAGTCGAGCGCTCGTTTCTACTGAGTTTCGTTCGACATCTCATTGTTTTGAGTCATATGTCGAACGAAAATCAGTCGAAAAGAGCGCTCGACGCCTGCCGAGCGATTCAAAAATAGGGCCCCTGAGCCCTGTTCCGTAAACAACGATCGTTTGGTGTTCATTGCGCCAATTTAAAACTAGAAAATAATAGTACATTACTGACGCGGTCAATAATGACTGCATTGCTGGCAGCGCGATGATGATGGCCGATAGCGTAGCTTAACGCAGGTCCAGGCCGTCACAGCGCGGTCATCGTTGCAGCCCTTGATGGCCAGGTCGAGGCCTTTATAGCGCGGACAGCAAGGGCAGCAATGATGACCAAGCTTGAAGGCCGAGACCGTAGTTAAGCTCAGCTTGAGGCCATCATAGCGTGGCCAGCAGTGCAGTCATTGTGGACCAAGTCTTGTATAGTGCTTTACTCAAAAATGTCAAATAAGTAAAAAATGACAAAAATGACAAAAATTACCAAAAATACCAAAATGACCATTTTTGACATTTTGTCATTATTTACTTTTGACTTTTTTTATTTTTTTGACAAATTTGACAAATGTGACATTTTGACAATTTTGACATTTTTTACATTTTTGACATTATTGACATTTTTGACATTTTTGAGCAAAGCACTATACAAGACTTGGTCCAAAATTACAAAAATGTTAAAAATGATTAAAATGACAAAAAAAAGGGTAAAAAGTAAAAAAAGTCAAAAAGGAAAAATAGTAAAAAAGTTAAAAAAAAGTACAAAAATATCATTTTCAACAATATAACACCCGCGCAAATAAAGAATGGGATTGAAAATGGCGGCTCACGGCGCTTACCACAACGAGTGTGACTGAGAGAGCGATAGGTGTGGCGTTTAATGTGTGAGCGAGAAGTGAATATGAACGCGCCACTTTTAATCCCATTCTTTATCTGCGCGGGTTGTACAATGTACTTTTTTCACCTAACTATGTTTGAAACAAAACTCGACAATAATGGATTCTCAAAGGAAATTGCTGGTGGCAAAAACTCGACAATAATGAAATCCCATACAACTTTGTTGCGTCACCATCGGAGAAGCGCGGCAACCTTGACTTTGTTCAAAGAAGGTTGTCGAAATAATGATCATATTACAAGCATTTTTGAGTAAACTACTTATAGACACCTCAATGAATGCGAATTACCGTAGTAAATAAAAAAAAATGATGTCGATGAAATAGGCACCTGAGGCCGTACCGGCTAACGAATCGATTATCGAAAAGTCTGCCGAGTTTCAACTTAAAACAGAAAAATCAAAGTAAGGAATTTTGTCTTGTACTTTCTGTTGACGTAATTTGGAAGATATCGATGTTCGTGTGACATCATGAATTGGGGTTCGCCATTTTGGCCTAATTGGGGCTCGATTTATCTGTTTTAATTTGAAACCCGACAGACTTTTCGATAATCGATTCGTTAGCCGGTACGGCCCCTGATTGGCCAGTGTTATGTTGGTCATTAGTCTTGCTATTTGTTAACGCTAATGGACTCTCAAAACGTGATTTGTTGAATTTGTTTTGTAGACTCAACGCGATGTAGCGTCGATACTCCAGCCGCTGTTCTTCGGCGACGGGCTGGTGGTGAAGTGCCTGGAGCACGCGGCGTCGCTCGACCACATCATGGACTTCACGCGCCACCGCGCTTTATCGTCGCTTCATTCCATGCTCAACCGCGGCGTCCGGTGAGTGCCTGGCTTCGATCAAGAATACCCTAGCTCGTGGGTCGCAAAACTTTTTAGCCTAAGGCCGCGAATACACCTGCAAAAACTTCTGTGACAACTGCCGAAGTTGCCAGTGCATTTGCTATTAGTTAATACTTGTAAGCTACTGTCTGACAGGCTGTGGGACACTTCTTGCAAAAGTTTTTTTGCAGGTGGAAACGCGGCCTTAGGACCAGACTAACTCCTCCACGAAGTCCAAAGGGCCAGGACCTAGCTAGCTCATCGAACCAACGTACTCTAAATAAAAGTACAGCATGTTGGCCGGATTGTTGGTGCTCGCGGGCTGGAGCTGGCCCGCGGGCCGTAGTTTGGAGACCCCTGCTCCAACTACATGGCCGGTCAGAGTTCCAAAAACGACACCTCGAAATAACGTCCCACTTTCATACTGGGTTGTTATTATGTACAATGTATTTTCTTCTTTGTTTCTTACTATTGAAAGTTGAATTTGGAAAGAACAGTAATTTGTACTCAGATAAAAATCTTCATTTGCGGTGTCAAGTTTGGTGCTGTTTTAGTTCGTGATGCGCTATCTATAATATTTTTGATCAAAGGTGCCTGGATAGTGCTGACTTTTCTGTGGGGTTATTGTATTAACTGGCCCAAACTTTTCATGCCGGTCACAGTTCATAACTAAACAAACCAACTGTTCATTTATAAAGTGTCTACAGTATCATGAATTGTGGATTCTTGTTTACAGGAATATACTAGGCTACAACCGTCAACATCCCGACTTCCCGATCACCAACGAGCAACTTGAAGCTTACGTACCCAAGTGGCTTGTTTATTCCTTACTGTGGTCGTTTGCGGGTGACGCAAAACTAAAGGTAAAATTTCACCCTCTGCGTTATTTTTCTTGATAATCAAACATATATTCGATATCCTGATTATTCCACTATCAAACACATGCCCGTTTTACTAATAACTTCCCGTTTTTACTGTAGGACCGGAATGAGCTCGGTGACTTTATTAGATCTGCGAGCACGATGCAACTGCCGAATTGTGGAGCAAACCAGCACATTATTGATTTCGAGGTAAGTTTCTTTTAATATTCTAATTTTTTTTATTTATAAAAAAAAGTAACTGTAAGAGGTTCTGAAACAGTTAGCTTACTGCCATCATTACAATATCCCGAGCGAGAGCTGGGGCCCAATCGCGCTAATTTACAACGATAAAACCAAAACCAAATCGTTACCGCTTGAGTTTTGTTTACAGAAAAATACTCGCTTTAATTATGTTAAAATTGTACAAAGCTGTGCCTAGGGAGCCTAGAATGACAATCTCGGACAATTTAAATGAAAATTCTTAAGCTAAACCAAAGATTTTTAGGTAAATATAACCTCAATGACAACGTAACGGTTTTGGTTTTATCGTTCAGAATTAGTGCGATTGGGCCCCAGGTCCTGCTGCGCCGCGCGCCCACGCGCGAGCAACGCATTATGAAATTCAGTACAACATTATAACACTCTCGCGGAAGACATAATGACGAGGAGGGAGAGGAAAGTCAAAGTCAAAGACAAAGTCAAATTCAAACCTTTATAGAGAATACATATCATGGGTTTAGATAAATATCATGGGTGTTTTTAATCCATATGTATTAAAATATTGTTTGTTTCCCTAATAAAAATAAAAAAAAATAAAAAATGGGTGTAGATAAAGTCTTGTGTGCAACTGTACATAATTAGGTACTAAAACACTCATGTGATACTATTATCACACGAGGCGAATGTTTTAATACCCCTCGTTATAGTACAGTTGCATAAATAACTATTAAATCTCGACGTTCCTTTTAATTTTCGACTGGCAATCGCATTTGTATACTCGTTCCATTAAACCCTATATTACAACAGTGAGACCAAAACGGGTATTGTTATAGGTGTCCATAACCGGCGAATGGGTGCCGTGGTCAGCCAAGGTGCCCCAGATCGAGGTGGAGACGCATAAAGTGGCGGCGCCAGACGTGGTCGTGCCCACGCTGGATACGGTGCGCCACGAAGCGTTGCTGTACACTTGGTTGGCGGAACACAAGCCTCTGGGTAAGACAAAACAGTGTTGTTGCATATGTTTGAGGGAGTGGCAGGTATAATTAGAGCATAAAACATTGATTGACATTATTTAGCACTGTTTGTTTAGAAAGCCATTAGAGACTTATTCATCATCATCATCATTCTGTCATTAGATCAATCACTAATAATTTTTTTTCTCACTTTTCTCTAAGATGTGGAAGGCATTTAAACTTTGAACAAGTAATTACTTTTTCAACAAACTCAGTAATTAAACAGTAAAGCTGCTAGGTTATTAACTTAATAAAAAAAACATGGGGTTCTTTTTATTTGTTTTTACGTGAAATGAGCTTACTCTTGGCCACATTCGAGACCTAAAGACTACTAATAATAATAATAATTTATTTCAGAAACAATGTCCATAGTGTTAGTTACAGAAATTTACTTTAAAACTATGTTAGTAATTTACAGTAATAAATATTAAAATGAATTAATTTGATTTGACTAAGGCCGAAGATGGAGCGAGCTTGCCCAAAAGAAGCCTATTCACTCTGGCTTTAAATATCGCTGGGTTGTATGCTTGCGGGAATACGGACTCAGGCAGGGAATTTCACTCTTTGTGCGCATTAATGAAAAACGCTTCGTGCACGTGCGTGGAATGTCAACCAGAATAAAACCATGGAATGTCAATCAATGAATTATGAAGTCACATTACTTATTGTTGAAAAAATACACATACACGTATTTAATTTTTTACCGCGTTGTTGAAACGCAGTGCTCTGCGGTCCCCCCGGCTCGGGCAAGACCATGACGCTATTCTCGGCGCTGCGCGCGCTGCCCGACATGGAGGTGGTGGGCCTGAACTTCTCGTCCGCCACCACGCCCGAGCTGCTGCTCAAGACCTTCGACCACTACTGCGAGTACAGGAAGACGCCCAACGGCGTCGTGCTCGCCCCAGTACAAGTAAGGCCGCCAACGCACCGACAAGTGCCTAGATTAGGGCATAGAGCCTAAATATGTAACCGAACATGTAAAACGAACGAGCCTAAATATGTAAAACGAACGTTCACGAACCGGCTGCACTGCGCGCTTGGTTAGGTGCCCCGTAACATCCAGGCGACTACCTAGAATGTATCGTAGGCGCGAGGCTTACAACCAAAGACCAACTACAAGACCAAGGCGACTATCCTAGCGACTCACCTACCAGTGCGGTCACCGAGTAACCTAGATATATCTAGGCACCTGGCGGTCCCTTCGTACCCTAAGAATAACTTCAAAGCAAAAAAAAATAGGGTGGTTTAAACTTATATAAAATAAAAACTTTTTTATCATCGCCACTCTAAAAAGTGCGTTTAATTCAACGATAAGAGTGAATAATAAGCGAATTTATTCACCGAGTGAATAAAAATAATTTGAATTTGGAACAAGCGCGCATCATGAATTAGTACAAAAAAGTAACTATACCTACTGGCTGCTATGGAGCTATTCCATAGGTTAAGCGATAAAATTAAACAAAAAAAAAATTCCGCCAAATTTAATTAGTTCTTCGTGTCTTCTTTTCTATCTATTAGAGGGAGATTGAATGTTCGGTCTTGTATCATTCATTGTCTTGTCCATTCCATCAGTCTGTTACGATATTCACCTACTATTAGTTATTCTGTGATTCAGTCTGCAAAAATTCAAAGTCTATACAGACTGATGAAATGGACTGATGCCAGACTGATCATGTAATCTCTCTCTTGGCGTGGTTGTTTTATGTCATTGGAAAACTTCTAATTTCACGCATGGGTCGCATGGGTCGGTCATGGGATGGGTGACCAAAAATGTATTATCTCGAGCTCCTCCGCCTCGGAAGGCACGTTAAGCCGTTGGTTCCGGCTGCATTTGCAGTCGTTAACACCCATCAATCCGCATTGGGCCCGCGCGGTGGTTTATGGCCCATCCTCCCACCCATAAGGAAGGCCAGTGCCCCAGCAGTGGGGACATTAAAAATGGCTGATGGTGAACTATAAATACTAAGTATAAAGTACTGCTAGGCTAGGTATTTGTTTTCTCGCAGTCAATGGTAAAAAGTAGAGTACACAACTCGTGAAAAAAAAATTTCATCTCGGTCCTTTGTATCCTTCGCTACTCTCGGGACCCAACTTAGTCCCTCGAACTAAATTCCCTTTTTATTCACTTGTTGTATCATCATCATCATATCAGCCGCACGACACCCACTGCTGGGTATAGGCCTCCCCCAAGGATTTCCACAACGATCGGTCCTGCGCTTCCCACATCCAGTGGCTTCCGGCAATCTTCACCAGATCGTCGGTCCACCTTGTCGGGGGCCTACCCACGGAGCGTCGTCCGGTGCGCGGTCGCCATTCCAGAGCCTTTCCGCCCCAACGGCCATCGGTTCTTCTCGCTATGTGTCCAGCCCACTGCCACTTTAGCTGAGCAATCCTTCGAGCGATGTCGGTTACTTTAGTTCGCCTGCGGATCTCCTCATTTCAGATTCGATCACGCAGGGAAACGCCGAGCATGGCTCTCTCCATTGCACGCTGGGTGACCTTGAGCCTCCTTATGAGACCCATAGTTAGCGACCACGTTTCACTGCCGTAAGTCATCACTGGCAACACACACTGGTCATAGACTTTCGTCTTGAGACACTGAGGTAAATCGGACACGAAGTTTTTTCGGAGCTTCCCGAATGCTGCCCATCCGAGTTGGATTCGACGAGAGATCTCCTTCTCAAAGTTGGACCTACCTAACTGGACTGCCTGTCCTAGGTCTACATAATGGTCAACAGCTTCAAGTGTAGTGTTCCCAACATGAACTGGAGCGGGCACAACATGGGCATTCGACATGATTTTCGTCTTATCCATGTTCATTTTAAGACCCACTCTTTGGTAAGCACTACGGAGATCTTCGAGCATTGTGTTCAGGTCCTCCAAGGTCTCAGCCATAAGAACTATATCATCGGCAAAACGAAGGTGTGTTAGGTATTGGCCATTAATGTTGATGCCGAGTCCTTTCCAGTCTAAGAGTTTAAAGATATCCTCCAACGCAGCTGTGAACAGTTTCGGAGAAATAACATCTCCCTGTCTCACACCTCGCTGCAGTTGGATAGGACGTGTGCTCTGGTTCTGTACTCGGACCGACATGGTGACATTTTTGTCCTCAACACCTCGATATACCTGTAGTCCACTTGGCACCTTTGGAGAGACTGCAGCACCGCCCAGGTTTCAATCGAATCAAAAGCTTTCTCATAATCCACGAACGCCAAGCAAAGTGGCAGATTATACTCCTCGGTCTTCTGTATGACCTGCCGCAGCGTATGGATGTGGTCTATGGTGCTAAAGCCTTTTCGGAACCCGGCTTGTTCGGGAGGTTGGAAGTCGTCGAACTTGCGAGCGAGACGGTTCGTAAGGACTCTCGAAAACAGCTTATAGACATGACTCAGAAGCGAGATGGGTCTATAGTTCTTTAAGAGGGACTTGTCACCCTTTCTAAAGAACAAAATCACCTCACTTATGTTCCATGTCTTCGGCGTTTTGCCCTCGACGATGACGGAATTGAAAAGCTTCTGGAGGACTTTAAGTATCGGCTTACCGCCCGCTCTCAGAAGTTCTGTAGTGATTCCGTCGTCGCCCGGCGCCTTGTTGTTTTTCAGCTGTTTGAGAGCCATACTAATCTCGTACATGCTGACGTCCGGGATATCTTGGGTATAGTGTCGGGTAAGCTTGGCTCTGGGGTCTTTAGCCTTGCTTTCAACGGGTGTCTGCGTGGAATATAACTGCCCATAGAAACTCTCGATCTCCCTAAGGATTTCAGGCTTCGCTGAGATGATGCGTCCATCGTCAGTTTTCAGCTTAGTCATCTGGCTTTGCCCAATAGACAGATCTCTCGCGAACACTTTGGAGCCTTTGTTCCGCTCGATGGCCTCTTTAATACGATTCGTATTAAATTGGCGAAGGTCGCACGTCAAAGACTTAGATATCTGTCTATTAAGCTGCCGATAACGATTAGCATCTACTGAACTCTGGAGCCTCATTTCACGTCTCTGATCCATGAGTAGGAGTGTGTAGTCGGAGAGTTTCTTTAGCTTGGGACGGCGGGTCTTGAAGAACTTGGACCCTACCGTACGGACAGTATCCACCACCATATTGTTTAGATCGTCCACATCTATGCTGTTCTCAAGGGCTTCGAAACGGTTTTGGAGTTCGAGTTGAAAGCTCTCGGGGTTTTGAATATGGGCCGGCAATGGTCGGAGTGTTTTTTTTTTTTTTTTCATTTATTTGGCACAACTAACAACTACATTCACAAATAGTTTTAACGTTTTAAAAATAACACATTACTATAAATGTAGCCAACCCCGTTGTGCGCCGATTGTGTATGAAAACATATAGGGGGGCAGTGATAATAATAATTAAAACAGAAACTACACTCTAATTGTTTCAACGAGAGATATTTTTTATACAGATACCTAATTTAAATTTTGAAATTAAAGATAACGAGTTGTAACAGTTTAGCTTATTTATTCTCTCGTTAAAACGAGTACTAAGTATAAATTAGTAAGGTAACATAATTATTTTAAAAGAGATTTAGTGAATTTTACTATTTGTTTAAGTAAATAATACAAAATCTTAAGCAAATGATCAATAAGTCAAGGCAGTGTATTAACTAAGTAGGTTGTAATTAATAATTATTCATCTAAAGTACTTTTCTCGTAGATACACTTAATGCTGTTTTTAAAAGTCGCGAGCGAAGTTGCGAAGATCTCGACATTAACAAAGTGTGTATTATATTGTTCCATTAGTCTGCGCAAAGGTGCGCGCTTACCAGCGTTAGTCTTACAAGGAGCTGGTGCAAATAAGTAGCGTTTGCGAGCCTCTCGTGTTGGATGTGATCTATACGGAATACGAATGTATATTTGGTTGACCAACTGGTTACAATCAAATTTGTTGTGACATATTTTATACAGAAGCATTTGGTCTAATAGAGCTCTTCTCAAGTCAAGGGCGGGAATCATGTATTTTTTTTTAAGCAAAACGTAGTTTGACTTAGAACGAAAACATCGATAGTGCATAGACTTTAAAAATTTAGACTGTACTCTCTCAATCTGACTTTTATATTTGGTGTAGTGTGGATTCCAGACACACGACGCATACTCAAGTTGAGACCTAACCAAGGACTTGTAAAGGAGAAGGTACGATGCGGGTCTTCTAAAATGAGTAGACATTCTCATTACATACCCATACATTTTGAAAGCCTTATCGACGATGTGATTGACGTGAACATCAAAGTGAAGTTTACTATCCATGAATAAACCTAAATCCTTTATAATTGACACCTTTTCTAAGGGAGTACCCGAAAGTGTATAAGTATGTTTTACAGTGTCGATTTTTTTTGTGAATGTTATGGATTTACATTTGGTCAAACTTAGTTGTAGCTTGTTTACCCTACAATAATTTGCCAAGCGGTCTAAATCATCCTGTAGCTTTTGACAGTCAGCTGGCGATGCAATTCTGCGGTATATTTTAAGATCGTCGGCGTACAGTAAGTATTTACTATTTCTAAAGCATTGGCTTATGTCGTTAACGAATAAAACAAAAAGAAGAGGTCCCAAAATTGATCCTTGAGCTACTCCAGATGGGACGATAATTGTTCCAGATGTGTGTCCTTTGATAGAAACTCGCTGAGTTCTGTTCCTGACATAGGAGGAGAACCATCTCAACAAATTACCTCGAATACCATTAAATGCCAGTTTTTTAAGAAGTAGGTCATGGTCGACCTTGTCGAAGGCCTTGCAGAAGTCTGTGTATATCGCGTCTACTTGGACACGATTGTCCATACATTCAAATAAGTAGTTAGTATACAGGATGAGGTTACTGATAGTTGAACGTTTTTTAACAAACCCATGTTGTTCCTCAATTATTATTCTATGTAGATTAGGATATATGTAATCGTGTACTAATCGTTCAAGGACCTTCGCCAAGGTCGACAACAGGGAAATTGGGCGGTAGTTTGTGACATCGCTTCTATTTCCGCTTTTGTACACCGGAG
This sequence comes from Agriphila geniculea, assembly GCA_943789525.1. Lineage (NCBI taxonomy): Eukaryota > Metazoa > Arthropoda > Insecta > Lepidoptera > Crambidae > Agriphila > Agriphila geniculea. The sequence goes on along the minus strand of OX038887.1, from coordinate 13,787,874 downwards.
TGATGTTGGCCGCTTTCCATATTTCAGGGACAAAACCCTCATGAAGGCTTCTGTTGTACAAAATGTGCAAAGGCACTGCTATTGATTCTGCAGTGTGTTTTATAAAGAAAGGGGGTAGAATATCTGGCCCTGGACCCTTGGTGACATCCAATCTTTTGAGTTCTTTTATAATCATCTCCTTAGAAACGTGTAAGTCGGCGAGCGTAAAGTCACAATGTTCACCCGTGGGGACGTTGTCATAGTCTGTGTGACTCGAGCTGCTAGTCTCATACACCGAACTAAAGAAATCTGAAAACAATTCGCAAATCCGCTCCGGCTTATCCGATTCAACGTCACTGTAACGCATGAGAGAAGGTATACCTGATTTATCTTTGTTACTTCTAACGTAAGCCCAAAACGTTCTCACGTCCGCCTTCAGTCCGTCTTCAATTTTTTTCTATGTATTTATCAAAACAATTTTGACACTGTGATTTGAATCTTTGGCGAAGAGTAGAAAAATCCTCATAATGTGTTAAGCTATTAAATTTTTTCCACTTTTTCCAGGCTTTTTCTTTATCATTAAATATATGTATCAGCGGACGTGAGAACCATATTGGATAATTATTAGATCTCAAGAGGCTTGTTGGTATGTGCTCCCTAATTATTTCAAATATCTTTTCATAAAAGATACTGACCGCGTCCTCCAGGCGACCACAATTCAGTATATTTGACCAGTCAATTTTATTAATTTGTTCATTAATTAAATTATAATTACCTTCAAAGAAGCGGTATTTACTTACTGGTAAAGAGCTAATATTTTTGTAATTTGAAATAAAGGTAGTCAAAACATAAAACGGGGGATGATAGTTATCAACGGGCACTAAAGGGTTAAGCGGTGGACTACAAATACAAGGCTCAACATTCGATATGTATAAATCTAAAATGCAGTCTAAATTATTTTTTATTTGATTGTATTGAAAGCTGTAGGTTGAACGAACGAAATCAAATAATACTTTTGTTATCATATTGTTCTCACTCGATGACATCGGAGTGAAAATTGTATTGGGGTCGTATTCACACCAGTCAGTACTCGGAGCGTTAAAGTCTCCCACCAGATAGAATGAGTCCAAGTCGTTATCGATTAATTCACAGTAAAGGGTATTTAAAAAGGTAGAATAAGTTGTGATATTCTGGTTTGGGGGAATGTACACACCGCATATCACACAATGCCTACTACCCACGTCAAACCTAAGTAAGATATAATCGATAGAGGGTGACAGAGTAATGTCCGAGTCACCAGCGTCGTCCAGCGGGCCCAGGCCGCGGTGCGCGTCGAGCCGGACCCGCCTGGCCTGGAATTCACGACGTACCGCCACCAATATACCGCCGCCGTCCTTCTTACCAGTGGCAATTCGGTCCCTATCACATCTGTACACCGTGTATCGGGAATCCACACATTCACAATCATTAATATTTGATATTAACCACGATTCCGTTAGTATGATTACGTCATAACAATTAGCCAGAATATTTGTAAATAACGTATTCAGTTTCGTCCTAAGTCCCCGACAGTTTTGGTAGTAAACCATAATTTTATCACACATTTTTACATTTAAATATGTATAAAGTAGTTAAATATTGTGTATTAAAGTGTAAGATTGCATTCCCGTCACATATATTTATACATATGTTATTGCAAATAAGTACCTAATTTTTAAATGTTAGAAATTTTTTATAGTTATGTTTAGGTGAGATTTGTGTTTTTAAACACAAGAGTAAGACTTTATTATCAAAAATGAAATTATATTTAAACAACAATATTTGCGGCAAGCAGGTAGTCAACACAAAACTATCAAGAAAACAACTTACGTAAAAATGCGCAGAGTAATGCACGCCCGAGAGACTGCAAACCACATTACCTTTATTCTTGCAACTTAACAATTGGTATCTACGTATTTCACAAAAATATAACTTCAAGCTCACTAACTTCACAATTTTTATACATGCAATCAGAAAAACACAAAAAATGACTACGTCATTAAAATAGAAGTCACTAGGTTTGTCCACCGATTTTTGACAGGTCATTTTCGGATCGAATGGAGAATATTGGAGACGTCTCGTTTCGCCTGACAAGGATAGTTCCGTGTTTGACCCACACAAAACGGAAATCGTTCTTCTTCGCTGTTTCGCGTGCTTGACGAAAGAGAGTTTTGTTTTTGAGGGTAAGATGTTCATTCAAATAAATCTTGTGAGTGGGCCCGGCGATATTCAGCTGTTCCGAGGTAATACCCTTATGAAGGCGCGCACCACTTAAAATATCATCTCTTAATGAGCGGTTGTTCAGTTTCAATATAACATTTTTAGGGCGCTGAGTAGGGGTTGCCTGAGGAACACGGTGAACCGAGATTACGTTTTGCTTGTGGATAGGCACCTTTATAACCGAACCAATAGTTTCCAAAATTGAATCAAGATTTTCTCCTCTCTTTTCAGGTAAGTTAGCAATTTCTATATTGCACTGGCGGGCCTGTTGTTCCATAATATCTAGTTTTAATTCAAGCTCTTTGATTCGTGTCGTATTTGTATCAATTGTCTCACTTTTGTTCTCCATAATTTTTACACGATTTTTTCAAATCATCATTACTTTTCTTTAAGTCTTCAAAGTTATCGTTGATAAATTTCATAGAAGTCTTGATTTCATTGAATTCATCCATTATTTTTTTGTATTTGTTGTCTTGTTTTGAAATCCAATTTTCGAGCGTGGACACAATGCTGGATTGAAATGATTGTAACTCCAAGTGAAAGGCTTTCAAATCAGGGTTTGAGTTTCCCTTCCTCAATGTGATATTTGGTGGTGGTGACTCCTGATCTATGCGGAAGCCATCGTCGATACTCATATCACCGCTATTAATCACTTGCTCAGTAGTGTTGAACGTGCTGTTAAGATTAGACATGTTCACTTAGTTGAGTAGTCTCTGTTCCCGCGTTACTCTGTACACGTAGCACGCAATGCAGGCGTGTTGCTCGCTCGCTCGGTGAGCGACAGGCGCACGAGACGATTGCACGAATGAATAAGGTCGAACCGAGTTGACGCGGGACGCGAGCGTTGTGCCCCGATGCACGAAGCGAACTTGTTGAGTGTTGATTTTATCAGTCGAGATCTTTCCAGCTTTATGTTGATATTCAATGTGCCACGCACCAATCGCTGATCGCTCCCCGTCTTAACGGCGTTGATCACAGTGACATCATTGAATATTTGCTTTTTCGTCGACATGATAAAATCAATCTCATTTCTGACTGTACCGTCCGGACTGACCCAAGTCCACTTCCGGCTTTCCGGCTTTCTGAAGAATGAGTTCATCATAAAGAGGTTCTCCTTCTCCATAAAGTCGGCTAGCATCTGGCCTCTGTCATTCCGTTGCCCAACTCCAAATTGCCCCACTCTCAGCTCATCACCGCATCGTTTCCCCAACTTTGCATTGAAGTCCCCCATCACAACGGTGTAGTGGGTTTTGTAGCTATGCATGGCTTTAGAGATCTCCTCATACATAGCCTCCACTTCGTCATCTTGGCGCGTCGAGGTCGATGCGTAAACCTGTATGACATTCAACGAATACCGTTTGGATATTCTGAGTATAAGGTACGCCACCCTGGTCGACACACTTCCGATGGTAATCACGTTGTTGACAAGGGACTTGTGGACGATGAACCCGACACCACCTTGGGACTGTTGGTCGCCCTCCCGGTAGTACAGCAAGTTACCGGAATTAAGGATTATCGAGTCCTCTCCCTCTCTTCGGACTTCAGATAACCCAATGATGTCCCAGCGTAACTTGCTTATAACTTCTTCCAACTCGATTAACTTCGTGTCGGTCCTCAGTGTGCGCGTGTTATAGGTTGCCAGGTGCAATTTTCGTGATTGGTGGTAGCCGATCCGCACCCGGGGATTCTTAGCACCCCCTGCCCCGCCGTTACCATAGCCGCTACCGTAGCTAGGAATAGCGGGGCCGCCGGGGACTGGGGACCAATTTATTTGTGTGTCCATTCATGAGGGGGTTTGCCATAATCGCCACGCTTGGCAGGCGGGTTGGCGATCGCAGTAGGCCAAGAATTTTGGAGACGCTGCTGCCCGTCTCCTGATGGCTGTGTTCCCTTAGTCGCCTTTTACGACACCCACGGGATGAGAGGGGGTAGTGCTATTCTAAGCCGGCACATACACGGCCAATTGTTGTATAATCTACTATTATTTGCGATTAAGTAGGATTAAACTTATGATTAGTAGGTACTGATTATTAGGTATTGATTGACTCTTATGTTTGACAAATACCTCGGTCTTGCCACTGATCTAATATCATTTTCACAATCTAATTTCTCTGATTGTTAGTTGATAAATCATTCGTTTGAATAATATCTATAGTTGTTTTTTTTTTGTATTTTTATCGATTAAATCGTGAAACACAATGTACAGTGCTAACATGTGGCGTAGGCATCTTATTTCTTTTATCAAAGCCTTTATTGGACAAATAACTTTCACTACTGGCATTCCACCCTATATTAAGACCAAGGACCGGAACCGCTTACCGTTAAAAGGGTTTTTGATTGGGTATTTCATAGACTTGTTTTCAAAAACCCTATCAATACGGTAACCCTATCGAAAGGGTAACCCAAATAAGTTACCGAATACGAAAACCCTATCGGGGAAACCCTATGAATGCTTTATGAGGTGGTTTTAAAACGTGTTCAAGCAATTTATACCTAGTTCCACCTGGGCCGAAGGACCGGAACCGCTTACCGTTAAAGGGGTTTTCATTGAGTATTTCATGAACCGCTAACCGTTAAAAGGGTTTTTGATTGAGTGTTTGATAGACTTATTTTCAAAAACCCTATCAAAACGGTAAGCACGATGTCGACTAACCCTATTTCATTTGATAAGCTTTTTAATAGGGTTTCCCTATCAATTGGGTTAACCAAAAAAAGGGGTTTTCCGGTCCCTGATTAAGACAGACTTCAATATTCTGATTAACAATACTGCTTTCTGTAGCTCGGCAAATGGTTGGTGTTGTTCTGCGACGAGATCAACTTGCCAGACATGGATCAGTACGGCACGCAGCGGGTCATCTCATTCTTGAGGCAGCTGCTTGAGCACAAGGGATTCTTCAGAGCAAGCGGTGAGTGGCGACACCTGCTAATATCTTATTTCGGAGAATTATTACGGAGTTCGAAGTGTTATGAAAGTCCTAGTATGACAATTACTTAAACGAAATTGGTATTATTTAAGTGTTTTTTTATGTATGTTGATCCCTAATTTTAGTACTTTTTTTTTGATATAGATAAAGAATGAAACGTAACTAACTTTAGACTTATTTTAAACTTTAGTTAAACTATATTGCACTATTACGTCCTATATTTTTCATTACTTGATCTCTTTTTGTGGCTTAAGAACAACTTTTCATAGAGTTAATATACCGGTCGATGAATGGCCTGCTCACCAATGCCTAACAGACGCGACAGAGGTACTTTCTAGTGCTATTTATTTCGAAAGGAGATGAAGTTATGATAAAATCCAGGCCGCGTTCCGAATCACGCTGACTGCACTGTTAGCGCAAATCTGACCAAATTTAGTAGTAGTCGCAAAATATTACACAAAATAGGGTTTTTGTACCTACTGCATTTGTATGGATTCACGCTAACGGCCCGGCCACAGTCAGCCGCGGTGGGCGGCGCAGCAAGCGCATTCGGTAATCACTGCGCGGTTGTGACATGACGACGAGCTGAGAAACCGCCATCGAGATAGTGCGCAGTGATTATTGAATTCGCTTGTCGCGCCGCCGCCTGCCGTGGCTGGCTGTGGCCGGGCCGTAACAGTGCTGTTGGCACGCTGTTAGCGTGATTTGGAACTAGGCAGCAGTGTTGTCTCTGCTAAATTTTTGTGTTTTCTTTTTTTTTATTAACGTTCAGACCACTCGTGGGTGCACCTGGAGCGCATCCAGTTCGTGGGCGCGTGCAATCCGCCGACGGACCCGGGCCGCAAGCCGCTGTCGCACCGCCTGCTGCGCCACGTGCCCGTCATATACGTCGACTACCCGGGCGAGACCTCGCTCGAACAGGTCACTGCATTACTGTTTATTCTTACTTTTTGATAAGAGAACATGATCAGCAGTACATTAAGCACTATTTTCAAATCGCAATCAATCCTTTATATTACAGTACGAAGCAAACATTTTGACACTTTCGACGGAGTGGGGATAAGTTCGCGCATGTGCACTTGAGAGCAACCAATGGCGCGTGCTCCTCCCGCCGCCCGCGTACCTCTCCGCTATGTATGCCCAAAATACGCGTTCTGCGCAATCCCCACTCGATTTCAAGATGTTTGCCTCATACTACATTCAATTTATCAATCGATGACTGTAAATGTATTTCGTATCGTTAGATCTACGGCACGTTCACACGCGCCATGCTGCGGATGCAGCCCGCACTGCGAGGCTACGCGGAGCCGCTGACGCAGGCCATGGTGCGGCTGTACCTGGCGTCGCAGGAGCGGTTCACGCAGGACATGCAGCCGCACTACGTGTACTCGCCGAGGGAGATGACGCGCTGGGTGCGCGGCATATGCGAGGCGATCAGGTACGTACTACAGGATGCGGCCACGCGGAGCCGCTGACGCAGGCCATGGTGCGGCTGTACCTGGCGTCGCAGGAGCGGTTCACGCAGGACATGCAGCCGCACTACGTGTACTCGCCGAGGGAGATGACGCGCTGGGTGCGCGGCATATGCGAGGCGATCAGGTACGTACTACACGGTGATTTTTTTGAACACTTGACTAATTTTGTAGTGTGGTTTAGACCACCAAACTAAACAACTTTGTTTAAGGGACCAACTTAATCAGATCAGCTGTTCCATAGAAAACATCAATATCTACTCAACCAAAATGTATAAAACAGCTCCTAAATTTTTGCTCTGATTAAGTTGGCCCTATAGACAAAGTTATTCAGTTTGGCGGTCCAAGCCACACTTCAAAATTTGTCGACTGTTTTCGATATCACTCTGTACAGCACAGTCTAGAAATCATGACTAGTGACTAGTCTGACCGCAAAACAGTGTCGCGCCTTGGGGAAGTGCGCGGTGAGGGCGGGGGCAGCAGCCTCTTTTCTCTCTCCCGCACGTACGTGTTACGCCGCTTTCTCTCCCCCATGACGTCAGTCACCACCCAAGGCGTGGTACAGCGCTTGCTATCAAACTACATGCTTCGGATGCGTCAAGTGCTACGGCTACGACGCACCATAAACTTTGTTTGCCTGATAGGTAAATTGGGATTCGATCCTTGTTATTTTACTCTAGCTGCCATACAAATAAACGAAGAATAAGTTTATACTTAGAATAACCAAAAAGTGTGTTCAGGAATATGACGCTTTGAGACGTCAAACGTAAGAAGTAATATTGCAAAGCAATATTGTTGATTAAACTAAGTATAAACTTATTCTTCGATTATTTGTAGGTCAGTTAAAGTTTTTTTTTTTCAGAATGCGTCACAAAATTGTTGTCTGTAGGGTTGGTATTCTAATTTTTTGAGAGAACTATTCAAGTATTTTTTTACAGACCTTTGGACAACTTGTCAGTGGAAGGCCTTGTCCGCTTGTGGGCTCACGAAGCCCTCCGTTTGTTCCAAGACCGTCTGGTAGAAGACTCAGAAAGACAATGGACAGACGAAAATATCGACACTGTGGCGATGAGATTCTTCCCAGGTAATTACTTAAAAGACAACTGCTTTTATTTACATCCATATACTTTGGTATATTTACAAATGTGGAATTTGCAGGTATCAACAGGGAGCAGGCATTGGCTCGCCCCATACTATACAGCAATTGGCTTAGCAAGGACTATGTTCCTGTACAGAGAGACCAGCTACGTGAATATGTTAAAGCTAGGCTAAAGGTATGATTTTAACATATCAGCTTTTATTTTATTTTCGAACAAGTAAGTTTATACTTAATTTAACCAAAAATAGTGCTAGCAATATTACTCCTTACGTTTAACGTTTCAAAGTGTCATTTTCCTAAACAAACTTTTTGGTTATTCTAAGTATAAACTTATTCTTCGTTTATTTGTATGGCATAGTATTTGCCGTAAATCTTAGCCTTTTGATATTAAACTTACAATACTTGACCATCCATTTTTAATGTCCCCACTGCAGGGGCACAGGCCTTCCTTATACCCATAAGGAGGATGGGCCATAACTATAGATGTGAAGGCGGTTGTTATCTTAGTCAGCCAGCCGCTGACCAGCCGCTTTTTTCGCTGACTACGGTGATCACCCATAAACCGCGGCTGGCTACAGTTGAAACATGTCTATGTTTTATTAAAGCCGTTTTATGACCTAAGTGATTATTTTTGTCTATCTACATACTACCTACTTACTATAAACGTTACAGTAAAGGTTAACGCACATTTAGGCGGGTCGCAACGGGGCGGGCCGGGCCGCAGCGCATCGCAAAATGCTCCTATAGCACACTGTGACGGGCCGGGCCGCATCGCATCGACGGATTTTGAGTACAGTAGTGCCAGCTTAGGGTAATTTACCCTAGATTTAGGGTAAAAATTATCCGGCAGGGTAATTACCCTAATAATTATTAGGGTATAGATTTTCCTACTGTATCTCTTGTGTTAACTTTACTCTTTCAAAAACAATGGTTGACAAAAGAGACCCCGCCTTTAATGCTAAAGTTGTATACCTTTTCAAATCTTTAATCTGTGATTCATAATCTGCTGTACTTTTTAGGGTTACGTAGCCCAATAGCAAAAAACGGAGCCCTTATAGAATCGTCATGTCTGTTTGTCTGTCCGTCTGTATGTCACAGCCACTTTATTCTAAAATTATTAGGATAACACAGTTGAAACTTGGTAGGTAGATGTATTCTGAAAACCGCTTTACGATTTTTAGACAAAAATAAAAAAAAACCGGCCAAGTGCGAGTGGGACTCTTGCACGAAGTGTTCCGTACCAAAAAACGACTAAAAATCAAGTTTGTTGTATGAGAGCCCCCTTAAATATTTATTTTATTCTGTTTTTAGTATTTGTTGTTATAGCGGCAACAGAAATACATCATATGTGAAAATTTCAACTGTCTGTCTAGCTATCACGGTTCATGAGATACAGCTGGTGACAGACAGACAGACGGACAGCGGAGTCTTAGTAATAGGGTACTGTTTTTACCCTTTACTGGGTACGGAACCCTAAAAAGATTAACCCATACATGGAACTGAAACTGAAAAAAAAATGTTTTTCAAACCTATACGTGCGGGGTGTCTATAGATAGATTCTTTAAAAATGACATTGAGGTTCCTCACACCATTTTTTCTCAAAGTCAACCGTTTGAAAGATATACACTTCAAAAGTGGTCAAATGTGTGTCTCCCCCCTCTAACTTTTAAAATAAGAGAGTGAAAAATCTAAAAAATAATATATGCTGTAGAACTTAATAAACACTTTTAACGAAAATTGGTTTCAATGACATATACACGCTGAAATTTAAATCATTTGGTTCCCGCCGTGTGGTGGTTCCACTCATGATTACAAGCAACTTTTACTATGGGGCCAACTCTCCTGCTCGCAAAAAAAAATCAGCTGTTCCATACAAAAGTGCAGTACTTACTCGACTTCAATAGACGTGTTTTTATTATTACGAATATTATTTCTTGCTTTTTAGATGTGTGTTTTTTGAAGTCAGTTTTTTGTTTTTTTAAACTTTTTTATTTTTTTTTATTTTTTAGTGTAGGTATACCTTTTGTATTAGGTAATGTAGGTATATTATTTAGGTAGAAAAATTGGCTCAGCCAAACGTGAGTTAATCGCGGAGAAACATACATACATGCGGGTCAAACTGAGAACCTCCTTTTTTAAGTCGGTTAAAGAACTACACTAAAGATATCCTTTTTCCAACAATAAAATAATTATCTTATTCAGTTCATAAACAAAGAAGTTATACGACTAATCATCGAGGTAGTTCACACAAAAGCATACTATTTTCGTGCTTTTTTTCAAGATTACTTGAAAAGTACTGAACCGATATCAAAATTTTAAAAAATGGGACCAACTTGACCGTTTACCTAATGTAATAACGTTTGAATCATTTCAATCGGTTCAGCCGTCTTCGAGTAATCGATGTACATACAAAAAACAAAAAAACGGGTTGAATTGAGTACCTCCCTCCTTTTGAAGTCGGTAAAAATATAGTGATGCAGAGGATCACTGACGACGTCCATTATACAAGGACATCAGTGCAGAGGATACTTTCATTGTTATGTGCCATAATAATATTCATAAGTATTTTTTATTTCTAAAGGAAAAAAACAAGTAAGGAATTTTAATTAAGGGTATTTTTACAAAATTATATTGGATATCTATAGATATCAATATAAAAGATAGAAAAAAAGATATAGATATCTTTTTCTCAATCTTTTATACGACAAAAAAGTTTTGGGGTAATTTCAGATGACTCCCGATCAATAAATCCGCTTGCTATAGCACACTGAGTCGGGGCGCAGCGGGGCGGAGCGGGCCGCATCGCATCGCAACAAAATGCGCGACGGATTATGCGGCCCGCTCCGCCCCGGCATAGTGTGCGATAGCTCATATAAAATGTATGGGAGTGATTTGAGCGGATTTTTGCGATGCGGCCCGCCCCGCCGGCCCGCCTAAATGTGCGTTAACCTCAGCGCAGTTACTGGTTTCCGCGTTTCATCTATAGGTGACGGCTGAAAATCGGTGTTTTGCTATCAGGTATTTGCCTGTGATACACCGAGCCTAAACCTTGCTGCTGCACACACGTGCATTCCATTTTCTCACTGTTTTTGTCATTTTTTTTTGTATTTTCTTTTTCTCATACTTATCACAAATGTATTTTTTTATCGTTCTTTTTTAGACATTTTTGTATTTTGTATTGATGAACGTATGTGTGTGTGTCGTAGTGAATAAAACGTTTTATCTATCTATCATCACGTGATCTCTTTGATTTCTATGGAAAGTCGATTTTTATTTTACATATATGACCATGTGTTTCTTAGAGAAAGTTGTTCAGTTTCATGGACTGAACACATCCTCAAAATTTGGATGGTGAATACAAAATGACATTGTATATGTATTAAATGTAAAAAATATAATATAAATGTGAAAGTTTGTGGGTTTGGATATTTGTTCCTCAATCACGTAAAAATTACTAAACGGATTTGGTTGGAATTTGGCACACAGATAGAAGATAGTCTAGATTAAAAAAAAGGATACTTTTTATCCCGATATTCCCACGGGATCGGGAACCACATGGGTGAAACCGCGGGCGGCCGCTAATTATAGCATAAAGGTCTCTACCCACTACACTGTGCCATACCATGACCGTGCTAGGAACGAATCAGCCAGGATCAACACGATACGCTGTACTATGCCCACTGAAACGGATCGAACCCGCCCGTATGCCCGTATGAAACCCGTATGATGCCCGTATACAACCCGTATGGTGCCCGTATGAAACCCGTATGGTGCCCGTATACAACCGGTATGGTGCCCGTATACAGCCCGTATGATGCCCGTATGAAACCCGTATGGTGCCCGTATGCAACCCGTATGGTGCCCGTATACAACCCGTATGGTGCCCGTATACAACCCGTATGGTGCCCGTATACAACCCGTATGGTGTCCGTATGAAATCCGTATGGTGCCCGTACACAGCCCGTATGGTGCCCGTATGAAACCCGTATGGTGCCCGTATACAACCCGTATGGTGCCCGTATACAACCCGTATGGTGCCCGTATACAACCCGTATGAAACCCGTATGATCCGTATGATGCCCGTATACAACCCGTATGGTGCCCGTATACAACCCGTATGGTGCCCGTATACAACCGGTATGGTGCCCGTATACAGCCCGTATGATGCCCGTATGAAACCCGTATGGTGCCCGTATACAACCCGTATGGTGCCCGTATACAACCCGTATGGTGTCCGTATGAAATCCGTATGGTGCCCGTATACAACCCGTGTGGTGCCCGTATGAAACCCGTATGGTGCCCGTATACAACCCGTATGGTGCCCGTATACAACCCGTATGGTGCCCGTATACAACCCGTATGAAACCCGTATGATGCCCGTATACAACCCGTATGGTGCCCGTATGAAACCCGTATGGTGCCCGTATACAACCCGTATGATGCCCGTATGAAACCCGTATGGTGCCCGTATACAAGCCGTATGGTGCCCGTATACAGCCCGTATGGTGCCCGTATGAAACCCGTATGGTGCCCGTATACAACCCGTATGGTGCCCGTATACAACCCGTATGAAACCCGTATGATGCCCGTATACAACCCGTATGGTGCCCGTATGAAACCCGTATGGTGCCCGTATACAACCCGTATGATGCCCGTATGAAACCCGTATGGTGCCCGTATACAAGCCGTATGGTGCCCGTATACAGCCCGTATGATGCCCGTATGAAACCCGTATGGTGCCCGTATACAACCCGTGTGGTGCCCGTATGAAACCCGTATGGTGCCCGTATACAACCCGTATGGTGCCCGTATACAACCCGTATGGTGCCCGTATACAACCCGTATGAAACCCGTATGATGCCCGTATACAACCCGTATGGTGCCCGTATGAAACCCGTATGGTGCCCGTATACAACCCGTATGATGCCCGTATGAAACCCGTATGGTGCCCGTATACAAGCCGTATGGTGCCCGTATACAGCCCGTATGATGCCCGTATGAAACCCGTATGGTGCCCGTATACAACCCGTATGGTGCCCGTATACAACCCGTATGAAACCCGTATGATGCCCGTATACAACCCGTATGGTGCCCGTATACAACCCGTATGGTGCCCGTATGAAACCCGTATGGTGCCGGTATACAACCCGTATGATGCCCGTATACAGCCCGTATGGTGCCCGTATGAAACCCGTATGGTGCCCGTATACAGCCCGTATGGTGCCCGTATGAAACCCGTATGGTGCCCGTATACAACCCGTATGGTGCCCGTATACAACCCGTATGAAACTCGTATGATGCCCGTATACAACCCGTATGGTGCCCGTATGAAACCCGTATGGTGCCCGTATACAACCCGTATGGTGCCCGTATACAACCCGTATGGTGCCCGTATACAACCCGTATGAAACCCGTATGATGCCCGTATACAACCCGTATGGTGCCCGTATACAACCCGTATGGTGCCCGTATACAACCGGTATGGTGTCCGTATACAGCCCGTATGATGCCCGTATGAAACCCGTATGGTGCCCGTATACAACCCGTATGGTGCCCGTATACAACCCGTATGGTGCCCGTATACAACCCGTATGGTGCCCGTATACAACCCGTATGGTGCCCGTATACAACCCGTATGGTGTCCGTATGAAATCCGTATGGTGCCCGTATACAACCCGTATGGTGCCCGTATGAAACCCGTATGGTGCCCGTATACAACCCGTATGGTGCCCGTATACAACCCGTATGGTGCCCGTATACAACCCGTATGAAACCCGTATGATGCCCGTATACAACCCGTATGGTGCCCGTATGAAACCCGTATGGTGCCCGTATACAACCCGTATGATGCCCGTATGAAACCCGTATGGTGCCCGTATACAAGCCGTATGGTGCCCGTATACAACCCGTATGGTGCCCGTATACAACCCGTATAAAACCCGTAAGGTGCCCGTATACAACCCGTATGGTGCCCGTATACAACCCGTATGGTGCCCGTATACAACCCGTATGGTGCCCGTATGAAACCTGTATGGTGCCCGTATACAACCCGTATGGTGCCCGTATGAAACCTGTATGGTGACCGTATACAACCCGTATGGTGCCGGTATGAAACCCGTATGGTGCCCGTATACAACCCGTATGGTGTCCGTATGAAACCCGTATGGTGCCCGTATGAAAACCGTATGGTGCCCGTATACAACCCATATGGTTCCCGTATACAACCCGTATGGTGCCCGTATGAAACCCGTATGGTGACCGTATACAACCCGTATGATGCCCGTATGAAACCCGTATGGTGCCCGTATACAACCCGTATGGTGCCCGTATGAAACCCGTATGGTGCCCGTATACAACCCGTATGATGCCCGTATGAAACCCGTATGGTGCCCGTATGAAACCCATATGGTGCCCGTATACAACATTCATTTTGATTTTCGGTGATCATACGCGGTTACAACCCGTATAGCATAGTAGAACCAAATAAGTAGGCCAACTCGAGCCTCGAGCGAGCGATACAGCTTAAACACGAAGGGCTGTCACATCGCTAGTTTATTCGGTCGTCAAAAAATGCATAGTCAATCTCTATACAAAATGTTTTTTCCTTGTAGGGTTAGCATCAGGGATCTATAATACAAAGTTTTTTTTTAATATTTTTTTGTAGGTAGACCAGCGCGTCTATCGATCGACTAAAATAATGAAGTTAATGTTAATTGTAATTTGACTGATGTATGTGATACATTGGCACTTTCGTTTTGACACCAATAAAAACTTACTAACGAAAAGTAGCAATGTATCACATATCACATCTATCTGTCAAATTACAGTTTACATTAACCTAACTGTTTTCAGGAATTGACTACAATTTTTCATTGCGTACGTCATGTTATGTGATTTGAAAACTTATGGTCGAAATAGGTTTTATTTAAAACGTGGCTTTACTAAAAATAATGTATTTATTCAAATAAAAAAATATATTATAAAAAACAAAAATCAAACCAAATACCAACTAAATACCAAAGTACATTCAATAAAACCGCGCTAGTATCCGTAAAAAAGTGTTTTATTTCATATTATTAAAAAATATTTTTTACACTATTAACTGTTTTTTTCTTTTTTATTTACCTACACTTCTCAAAATAATAATCTTTAAATTCTAAAATTGAATACTTTCCATAACCTTAAATAATAGGCATTAAAAGTACCTTTTCCTGTAGGAATTTGTGATTTTTTTAACAAAATTACACAATTGACATAAAAAAAATCGTCTGTTTCGACAAGTACGAAATGCCTTATAATTTAAAGTTAATGTAAAATATATCCTCATTCTTACAAATCTTTTTTGCAATAATATCTTTGGAAAGCATGGTATGGTGCCCGTAATACTGTAGGTAGGTAAACGTTCAAATTATTACGAGCGGCAGCACAGCGGCGTGAAGCGTGCGTGAGCGCGGGCGGGATTACGTACGGCGCAGCCACGACTGTTAACCTTTACCAGTAAACAGTTTTGTGGTGCAGAGAAATTGACGAGAACACCAGAATTTCCAGTTTGATGTTCTACAAATTCATTGCCCACGAATTCATCATGACAGAGTATGTATTTAATTTACTAAAAATACCTATTTGCATTTAACGACTCGTATATTATAACAATTTCGACTCAGGAATTGTAAAAGTTGTAAGACGTTTTGGTATTGAGTCGGATAAGCAGCCGGTTGTCAGCCGCTGTCTATACGATATTATCGGCTGCTTTAGATAACTATCCGATAACAACCGCTGTTTTACAACTATAGCCATAACTCACCACGCGGGCCCAGTGCGTATTAGTGGGTGTTAACGACTCCAAATGCAGCCGGGACCAACAGCTTAACGTGCCTTCCAAAGCACGGAGGAGCTCGAGATAATAAATTTTTGGTCACCCATCCCATGACCGACCCTTGCGAAAGTTGGTTAACCTTCGCAATCGCAGGGCCAGGCGCTAAACCACTGCGCCAACAAGCTCCTTACAATACTTATTTAACTAAAATTAACAGGTATTCTATGAAGAGGAACTAGATGTACCCCTTGTATTGTTCGACGAAGTGTTGGACCACGTGCTTCGAATCGACCGTATCTTCCGTCAACCTCAAGGACATTTACTGCTTATCGGAGTGTCTGGAGCTGGCAAAACCACGCTCAGTCGCTTCGTCGCTTGGATGAATGGGCTAAGCATCTTCCAAATTAAGGTAGGAATAATTTTGATTGCTAAAAACACCAAACTAATTAAAACTAATTAAGAATTCAGATTCCATTCTCAATTCTAAAATAAGTACAAAATCTTTAGTAAGCATTTAACAAACTCTCATGAAAAAATGTGAAAAATTCCTTTTTTTTTTATTTAAATTTTAATCATTCATTTATACCTAGGCAGTAATAATATTCTGTCTGTTTGATACATTCCATCAATTTGTTAATTTATAATGCTGTGTTCAAACTGTTTTAAAATAAACATACAACCACATAAATATGTTTAAGACATTCCGGTTTTTATTTCAATGTATCAGAGTTGAAATTCACTTATGTCGTATCAGGTCCACAACAAGTATACGGGCGCGGACTTCGACGAGGACTTGCGCACGGTGTTGCGCCGCGCCGGATGTCGCGACGAGAAACTTGCGTTCATACTTGACGAGTCTAATGTGCTGGACAGCGGCTTCTTGGAGAGAATGAACACGCTGCTAGCTAACGGAGAGGTAACTTTTTACTTATGAACTTGATTAATCATACAGTTAATACTTATTAAATTGATAATCATACAGTCTGGCAAAAAGGTATGGGAAATAATGGGCAAATTCCTTTGCCATTAGTGCTATTGTATGGCATCACAATTACTGTTGTATGCAAAGATCAAACTTTTCTGCCAATCTGTACTCGTACAAAATGGGATTGCCTTTTTTTAACCCTCAACGAATAAGTAAGTACTTGGCCTTCATCACACATAATGTTAAGTGACAATAAGGCCGAAGGTGAAGGCGCACTTTACCCGAAATCGTCCACCACAGAAGAATTGGGTATCTGATCTCTAACTGCCGGAACACAAAAAATAATTATATCTACACTCACAACGTAATGTTCCAAATATGATTTCAAAGTATAAACACGTACTTTATTTTCGAAATTTAAAAAAAAACTCATTACATTTCAGTCAACTGCATCATAATAGTAGTTTATCTACTCTCATATCGTAAAATTCGAATTATGAATTTCAAAACGAATTTATATTGGCATACTTTATACACGCAATACCGAAAAAAAATTAAAAAGTTATTTTATAACATACCTTCGCTATACTAAAGTATGCTATAAAATAACTTTTTTTCTCATTACGATACAGGGCCAATCCAAGAAGAGCAGGTGCCGCGATATTAAAAAAAAAACAATGATATTCCCATATACTTTCCATGATTAAAATGTACTCTATGGTGATCGATGACTTAGCGTAACGATTCGTCTGCTGGAATTCACTCATATCATTATTTTTTTTCTAATAGAATACGCGCCATTTTTTATTTTAATTTTTATTTCGCTTAAAAATTTCTGATAGTAGGTAGTGAGTGTGAAAAAAGACTCCCCAATATTTTAGATGCGGCGACGGAAAAACGTCTTACTTTACCTAGGTAAGTAACCTACCTACCTACCTAAATCAAAGTCGAGAAACTACTTACTCTTTTTACTATTGATATTTTATTTTGTAGGTTCAATCACAAATTGTATGAGAGTAGATAAAGTAGTGTATGAAACTGTACATAACTAGGTATTAAAACACTCGTGTGATACTATTAAAAACCTCGCCTACGGCTCGGTTTTCAAACACACACTCATGTTTTAATACCCCTCATTATGCATCAGTTTCATAAACTACTATTATGAAACTGATGCATAATGAGGGGTATTAAAACATGAGTGTGTGTTTAAAAACCGAGCCGTACGCGAGGTTTTTAATAGTATCACACGAGTGTTTTAATACCTAGTTATGTACAGTTTCATACACTACTTTATCTACTCTCATACAATTTGTGATTGAACCTACAAAATAAAATATCAATAATAAAAAGAGTAAGTAGTTTCTCGACTTTTGTTTAGGTAGGTTACTTACCTAGGTAAAGTAAGACGTTTTTCCGTCGCCGCATCTAAAATATCGGGTAGCTTTTCTTCACACTCACTACTATCAGAGATTTTTAAGCGAAAATAAAATTAAAATTAATAAATGGCGCGTATTCTATTAGAAAAAAAATAATGAGAAGAGTGAATTCCAGCAGACTAATCGTTACGCTAAGCCATCGATCACCATAGAGTACATTTTAATCATGGAAAGTATATGGGAATACCATTGTTTTTTTCTCATAATATCGCGGCACTGCCTTCTTCTTAGATTTGCCCTGTATCGTAATGAGAAAAAAAGTTATTTTATAGCATACTTTAGTATAGCGAAGGTATGTTATAAAATAACTTTTAAATTTTTTTTCGGTATTGCGTATATAAAGTATGCCAATATAAATTCGTTTTGAAATTCATAATTCGAATTTTACGATATGAGAGTAGATAAAATAACTTTTTAAATTTACAGCACATTTTTACTTTTTAATTTATTGGGTCGTATGCAAGAACCTTATATTATGAATATAAGGTTCTTGGTCGTATGGGATCATTGTAATATTTATGGTCTGTGGTGCGGAGCGCGCCATTTTTAATGCCATACAAAAAAGTTTTGATTCCAATTTTCACTTTTTGTTGTACTGAATTTCGTAGGATTTTTTTATTCTTGCTTAAAAATGTCTGATAGCCGTGAAAGTTTAGAAAATTTTACTCCGCCCAATATTTTAGATGCAGCGACGGAAAGGGAATCGAGCAAGGTAACATAATACGGTAATACCAGCAAAGTCTCTCTCTTTTTATAACCTTGATTTTTTATTTTGTAGGTTCAATCCAAATTGTGTGAGTGTAGATAAAGTAGTGTATGAAACTGCACATAACTAGGTATTAAAACACTCGTGTGATACTATTAAAAACCTTGCCTTGTTTTAATACCCCTCTTTATGTGTCAGTTTCATAAACTACTATTATAGCGTTCAAGATGAAGTGAAAAAAATGAGCCAGGTGAACATAAGGTGTAATTGTTATGTCTGCATTTATGCATATTATTAAACATCATTTTGTTGTAGGTCCCTGGCTTGTTCGAAGGCGATGAATTCGCTGCTCTAATGACGCAATGCAAAGAAGGTGCTCAAAGAGAAGGTCTGATGCTCGATTCTAACGATGAATTGTACAAGTGGTAAGTAATTCAGTATTATTTGATTGAATCGGGCGTCACTTGGCGGAAGTCCCAAACCATAGTGAAAAAATAAATATAATGTAGCTTACTTCCGCAAACAATATACGAAGTCATTTTGTATCCACCAACCAAATTTTGAGGATGTGTTCAGTCCATGAAACTTGACAACTTTCTCCAAGGAACACACGGTCAAAATATGTAAAATAAAAATTGACTTTCCATACAAATCAAAGAGATCACGTGATCAATGTAGTATGGCATGACCAAAATTTTTTGACGAAATTTGACACATGTTTCTTAGAGAAGGTTGTTTAGTTTCATGGACTGGACACATTCTTAAAATTTGGATGGTAAGTTCAAAATGACCCGATATATTATGCAAGATGCACCGCCCGCCCGTCCGCAAAAAAATGCACGTGCACACCACAAAATATCAGTGCACTGATGAGATAGTATGGTGTGCATGTGCATTTTTTTGCGGGCGGCTGGGCGGTGCATCTTGCCTTGCATATATTGCTGCGGAAGTAAGCTACATAATATTAAAGGTTTACAAACTTTGTCATAGCTACCTTTAACCCCTAGCTATGCACTACTGTCCTAGCATGATCATGACCATCGAAATACGATATAGCGTTTTATCGACACCTACCTATCAAAATTCATAATCGCTATATCACATCGTGTTTTGATAGTCATTCTACGAGCGTTGGTTAGCTTATCCATTTAAAAAATTAGGTGAACAAAATGTTTGTTATATTGTAGAGAATATCGTTGAAATGGCAAGATGACAGAAAAAATATCCCGCTTGGTGACGCTGCTATAGATGGAGACCTTTTGGGGTTTTATTCAATTAAGTCAAAAAAATTTTTGATTATAATAATAATTATTATTATTATTATGAAATATCTTGAAATTTTATCGACGGAGTAGGGATAAGTTCGCGCATGTGCTCTTGTGAGCGACCAATAGCGCGCGCCCTTCCCGTCGCCCGCGCCCCTCACCGCTACGCATGCCCAAAATACGCATTCCGCGCAATCCCCACCCGATTTCAAGATATATGTCTCGTACTATAAACGAATTAAAGATTGAAGAAAACCAAAATGTGTTGGAAGAAAATTTGATATTTATAAAAATTCGTTTCCAACATGCAAAAATTTATAGCAAACAACAAAATGATAGGTCTACATCTACAGACGATTTGTGAATAAAAAAAAATCCTGCCATTACTACCCTCTAGTAGGCTGACAGAGCCCGCGCTCTTGTTTCCTTCGTAAACCAAGTCCCTTGTTCTCAGATTTGAGACAACACCCGCTGCGGGTACAATTTTAGGGGGCTCGGCTATGAGACTAAGCACCTACTGATACAATTTTTTCGTCCCATATAACGGGTGTAACAATAGACCCTCAACGAAGCCGAAGTCCACGCATTCCGCCCATCATCAGGATCATTTTTGTCTTTTAACTTGGGAAACCAATAGCTACGAAGTTATTGAAGGTCAAAGGAAAAAATCAAAATTTTTATGAAATCTTATTTTATTCGTTATTTCCTCATTTTTTTCTAAAGAAACATATCCAAATTATAAGTATTTCGTATACGTCATCACTCAATGTATCTCATGAGCACACACATAACGCTGCCTTTCAACTCGGCCGCACGCAGCTGTGTAGAATACACTCGCAGGCGCGGTCTGTTGTACGCGTTACTTTGCGTGGTATTGTATGCAATGCTTTTATAACACCAAACATATCGTTTCCCAGCAATAATTTTGAACAGAAAAAGTCCTAATGATGGGCAAAATACGTAGACCTCGGCTTCGTTGAGGGTCTTGTTACACCCGGTATGAGGCCAAAGACTTAAGAGACTACTCACTCCATTGTTCTTGTTATCAGGTTCACCGGGCAGGTGATGCGCAATCTCCACGTGGTGTTCACAATGAACCCGTCATCGGAAGGGCTGAAAGACCGCGCGGCCACGTCTCCCGCGCTCTTCAACCGATGCGTGCTCAACTGGTTCGGAGACTGGAGCGATGGCGCGCTCTTCCAAGTAACAATAAAAAAATATGACATCGGCGGGCTGTGAAACCTCGCATGTGCATTACTTCCAAATTTTGCAGGAGATGAAAAATCCGTATAGTGAAAATTTTTGTAAGAAGCCGATTTTACGTGTTTAAAACATTCAATGATTCTGAAGACAATCGAAAGCGCCGCAAACAACAGGATGAACCGTCTTGCCGAGCTTTTCAAACCACACTGGTCGACGACTGGATAGATGGCGCTTGAATTATCGAATCAGCCTGCCTAGCATGACCGATTTATATCGCGTGATATAGCATTTTATCGACACTCAACTGTCAGTTTTCTTTGTATTTTTGACAGTTAAACGTGATAAAACGCTATATCACGCGCTATATCGGTCATACTAGGCAGGCTGAGTTTCGTTCGACATAGACATGTATTACGAGGTTTTCTCACGAAAAACAACTAATTGAGTTTTTCACTTTTCCGACTTATGAGCTTTTCACAGCCCGCCGACGATAAGTGACAATTCACTATCCGAGTAACCTAATCTGTGTATCCGTCTAGTATTTTGACACCAAAAGACTTGAAGTAATGTTTAAGAAATGCTTTAAAAATATGCAAGCTGAAAAATTCACGATAATACTCGTAGGAAGTTTTCAAGAAAGCTACAAAGAGTAAGCCAGTTTCCGACGTGCGTGCTACTGTTTATGTAAGCATCAGCGATCAAGGACGGACCAGACGGCTTTTTGTGTACTGTGGAGATTCCATCACAGTACATACTTAGAGGATCCTTTTACCTGTTTGCCCCTTGTGCCATTCCCAGAAAGAAATTTTTTATTCGCCATTGTCTGCGAGCCTGTCTATGGTGGTAGATCATTACCATATTTTACTTACTGCAATGCGCGCGCTTCATGCTCACGCCCAAGTCAAAGTCAAAATTTCTTTATTCAAATAAACTTAATAATTAAGCACTTTTGAACAAGTGCCTTTCTAGGGTTGCTTTTTTGTTTCTAGTTTGAAAACGATCCTTAATGCCATCCGCACACGGATCGTAAGCGTAGTTGTCTCGTAAGCGTATCGCCAAGACGCAAAGAGTACGAGACGAGCAGAGTTCTACACAAGAATCGTCGCGTAGACGTAGATATTGTTCCAGAAGATAAACTAGAGCTTCATTTGGACGGAAATTCATCACCAAACGTATAAAGTCGCATTACTATTTTCCCAGCAAAAATGTAAACAAAGAAACGTCACTGTCAAATTGACAAACTGACCCTGATAGTGACATTTTCAGATATTGAAAACCTTTGGTCACTTTTATAACTTTTTAATTTTATTTATTTTATTTTATTTTTACAATCTTCGGGAAGCTAACAGCTAGGTTGAAAAAGAAAGTGGTTAACTTAAATAAATATCGAAGGCCAATTACAAGCTTCCAGCTTCCACATATAGCCAAATATTATTAATAATTACAAAAATGTTAGCCTACGTTATGTTAAGAGTTTTAGGTAAGTATTACATCCAGTACAGTAATTAAAACTACATATAAACAAGTACCTACTAAAGTTTTACAAATTATTTGTTAGAAAAATAACTATCACTTAACATTCGCTTAAGCTTACTTGAGGAAGTGTTGAAAAGGTCTATTTCAAATTGTTTTGCAACACTATTGAAACACCTGCTTGTTCTGATAAAGAAAGAATTTCGCTGATACTTCGTTTTGCACCAGGGAACGTGAAGTGCGTTAGGGTTACGGAAGGAAGCTACCGGAGCTCGTAAACCAATGCCACTCAAAAGCTCAGGACAATCGACAGCGCCACCCGCTATGCTGATAAGGTACGACAGATCTGCAATGCGTCTTCTTTCTACAAGTGGTAAAAAATGAAACTTACGGCATCGCTGATCGTAATCACAAGTATAGGTATTCGTTTTAAACTGTAAATACCGCAGAAACCGTTTCTGAAGCCTTTCAATTCGCGTTTCATATAGTTTGTAACAGGGGTTCCATAGTTGAGAGGCATATTCTAAATAACTACGTACGTAAGCACAGTAGAGTATTTTTAGAGCTTTTATAGAGATGAAGTCGTGTGACATCCTCATTACGAAACCGAGAGCTTTAGATGCCTGTAGCGGCATCTACCGTACCGCCGCACATAGCAACACAGTTACAACAAGATTCAACCACCATGTTACTAGATGGCGCTAGTGTCGAATGAACACAAAGATTAGTAAGGAATAACACCTCGTAGTATGAAGAATATATGGAGAAACCTACATATCGCTATCGGAGTTTTCTCAGCCACCAAACTATATATACAACTTCCAACCATCATCGGTTGGACCGCGGTCCCCGGGCTAATACCTCCCAGCCCGGAGGAAGATCTTCCACTTTGGCCTTCCTACTAGTGGCTAACCTCTCCATACTACATACCTTCATTCCTACATGCCTTAGCCACAATATTGTCTATGTGTTCATCGAAAAGCAATTTGCTATCAAAAGTTACTCCCAGGTCACGTATGGTAGTAACTCTGGTAACATCAGCGCCTAATAGTTTGTCAAATGATAACATGGGTTCAGATTTTCGGGTATAAGTACAGACATAGCATTTGGAGACATTAATGTCAAGTTTGTTAATATGGCAGTAATGTTCAAATCTAGTGAGATCCTCCTGCAAATGCTGAGCGTCTTGAGTCGAGTTGATGGCATCAACACCTTCATGTCATCAGCGTACATAATGATTTTGGCATGAGTAAAACATGACGAGATATCGTTTATGAAGATGTTGAAGAGCAATGGTCCCAGTAAAGAGCCTTGAGGAACGCCCAATGGTATTAACATGGGAGAAGAAGTGTAGCCGTTAAGAACAACAGCCTGGCATCTTTCTTTAACGTAAGATGAGAACCATCTAAATAAATTACCCTTAATACCTATAGCTTGCAGTTTACGTAAAAGTGTTGTGTTATCAATACGATCAAAACATTTACTATAGTCCGTGTAAACTACATCAACCTGAGACGGTACAGTCATATGTTTTGTCAGGAAGTCGCTACTACTACTTCTTTAAACATGTACGTGCTCGTATTGCTCTCCTTCGAAGCGCGTATTATGAAACGCTTACGCTACGACGCTGTGTGCAGAGAGGCTAAATGTTGAATTTCGTCAGGTGGGCAAAGAGTTTACGAGCCGCATGGACCTGGACTCGGCCGACTACGTGCCGCCGGAACTATTCCCGGCGGCGTGCGGAGAAGTGGGCGCGCGGCCGTCGCACCGCGAGGCGGTGGTCAACGCGTGCGTGTACGTGCACCAGACGCTGCACCGCGCCAACGCGCGCCTCGCCAAGCGCGCCAACCGCACCATGGCCATCACGCCCAGGTACGTACTATACAAGAATATATGATGAACCATGTTGGTGTATAAGAGTCCTTTCATTCCCGCAGCTCTTAATTTCTCGATACAATGAAGACTGGAGTCTACATTAAGTCCTAGGGTGAGTTTGAAACGCGCGGCCTCGTCAAATCACCTGTTTCTTGTCAACAAATAGCAACTAGTAAACTATGGACTACCTCAGCCCCGCGCTTTCTCTTAGAAATTGTTTAGCAAATAGAAAAACACAATCTTTACGTGTTATAAAAACGCACCTGACAAGTAAATTCGCATTTCTAATATTAGTTCAAGATCACGTAATTTCACAGTTTCCAATGCTTGCCTGCGTATCCAACTAATACATCTTAATATTGTTATAGACACTACCTAGACTTCATTCAGCAAATGGTGAAACTGTACGCTGAAAAACGGGCTGATCTTGAAGAGCAACAGCTCCACTTGAACGTGGGTCTCGGCAAGATCGCAGAGACTGTCGAACAGGTCGAAGAGATGCAGAAGAGTCTCGCTGTCAAATCACAGGTACGTTCAAAAAAACCTTTTGTTAACAGGGGATTCTCTCACAGTTCATAATTCATATTGTGTCGCCATCTTTCTCAAATAAAATTTCTGCATTTATATTTCTTGTAATCCATATTGTAACAGGAACTGCAAGCTAAAAACGAAGCAGCTAACGC
Organism: Agriphila geniculea; assembly: GCA_943789525.1. NCBI lineage: Eukaryota > Metazoa > Arthropoda > Insecta > Lepidoptera > Crambidae > Agriphila > Agriphila geniculea. The sequence goes on along the minus strand of OX038887.1, from coordinate 13,762,756 downwards.
CAAACTTCGTCAAATGGTTAAAGATCAGCAAGAAGCCGAAAAGAAGAAAGTAGAAAGTCAGGAGATTCAGGTAAGTACCTAATGGAATGAGTTTCAATATGTTGAGCATACTAGAATAAAAGATATTAAAAACGTTGTGTAATTTAGGTTGCCCTAGAAAAACAAACCAAGGAAATTGAAGCGAAACGAAAAGACGTAATGGCGGACTTAGCGCAGGTGGAACCAGCTGTCATCGAAGCGCAAAACGGTTTGGTCTTCCACTTCTTTATTATCTTACTTATTACCTTATGTTGCCCTTTTTCGATGAAACTCGTGATATTACAGAGTTATTTGCAACATACTTTAGGCAGCTAGCAAATTGAGCTTTCTTGTCATTAAAGAAACGATTAAAATGTGCTTTACAATCCTTATGCCTTGTACAACCCTTACACTTTAGACGCTATCAATGCTCTTAGATGCTCTAATACGAATGATTAATAGAAATCATATTTCATTATGGTTAGAAAGATGCCTGATAGAAAATTGTGCAAACCTAATTGTAAACTTATTGATTTGTGACCAGAAACTAGCCGTTTTCTGCGATACTATCAATTCGGAACACTGTTGTATGCTTTGTCACGTAAACATGGGATGGTGCTAAAAGGTCGACACTAGTTTCTGGGCACAAATACACTAGTGATAAACGTCAAGACGTAACATGACAGCGGTGCGATCGATCAAGAAGCAGCAGTTAGTCGAGGTGCGTTCGATGGCGAACCCGCCGTCCGTCGTCAAGATGGCGCTCGAGTCGATCTGCACGCTGCTCGGCGAGAAGGGAGACACCTGGAAGGGCATCCGATCCGTCGTCATGAAGGACAACTTCATATCCACCATCGTCAACTTCGAGACGGAGAACATCACGTTAGTTCAACGAGAGTATTTTCTGAAAATCGAAACGGAACCCGTAAGGCTAAAGGTCATGGCACATATAACGGCACCGCAACAGCACCGCTCCAACCCAGCAATTAATTTTTCATTCAAATTAGAGCTATAAATCATGTGTCGTAAAATATATTTTATAATGTCAATAAAAGCCAACGGCGAGCTAACGGCGGGCGGTCGGCGCGCTTACCGCTACCATAATACTCGACTCGCCGCCGGCTTGCCGCAAGCGAGCAGACCGCGCGCCGACCGCGTGTTTACGGCGCGCCGACCGCGTGCTAACAGCGCGCTGTGACTCCGAGTCGCCAGCGAAACAACATCATATCTAAAATAGCTTACACCTCGCCGACGGCGCGCGGACGGCGCGCGGTCCGCGCGCTTACGGCGCGCCGCCCACGTACTTACGGCGCGCTGGCGGCTAGCCGTAGCCTAAATTCGAGGTGACGCCGTGCTGTTGCTGTGCAGTTGCGGTGCCGTTATAGTGTGCTGTGACCTTTACTGTCCGCGTAAACCGCACGTCAAACGCACGCTTTCGTCATTCGTAGATTGCTAGCATCTTGCGTAGAAACAAATGGCAAATTGCAACTATTGACCCACAAGTGATTAAAATTAGGTTAAAGGTAATAATATTAACACCTTAACCGCTACCATACAAACATATTTTTTACAATTCATGAATTATGATCAATAAGAAAAACGTTTGTAGAAAAATTCAGATTTCATATACAATATCAAAAATAGGCGAGAACTTGCTTTGGGGAAAACAAAAATTATAAAATTACATTTTAAGCGTAAGTCACACAGTCACTTTAGCCGCCGCGTAAGTCACCGGCTAAAGTGTTAATAATTAGAGATATTTTTTTCTATTGCTTATTACCAAAATATCAAACCATATTTAAATTGTATACTTATGTCAAAATATAATTTAAAAGCAAAATGATAACCTTTTGAATTATTAAGCAAACACGGTATCACCGTTATTTCTAAAATATAACATACAATCACAAAATTCAAGAAGATAGAACAAGCTCAAGAAACAAACTCAAGAAGATGGAGATGTTATCTTAATTTCATCTATCTACTTGAGTTTGTTTCTAGTTTTGAACATACAGATGCAGGCAGCCCTATCGTATGTTGATGTACCGCGCGGCTCTAGGTACGTATTTCAAGGACAGGGTCGAGTTAGAATACTGATACATTTCTTTACCGTGCCACAGTTGAGTTTGTTTCTACGCAAGAAGTAAACATTCTACAAATGACGAAAGTGTGCGTTTGATGTGCGGCTTACGTGAACAGTAGGCCTATAATGGAACATTACTTGTATTGTGTACATCTTCTTTTTACTGGAAAATGTTAAGAATCCAAAAAAGTTACAATACTCGTACATGACAACATTGCTTCTTTGATTGACCAACAATTATTTTTATCATTGTGCCTTCACATCGGTGGTTCGATTTCAGAGCTATGACGGTTTCCATTACAGAGAGCAAATTATCCTTAGTTCGGTTTCGTTTCGATTTTTCAAGCACGTCGTGCAATCAAAAATTTCATACACGTCTTGTAATGACTACAAAAAGCAATACAGACGTACACAAAGTGTTGTAACATAAGCTTCTATAAATGTTTTATTTCAAAAGATCAGAATGAAGAAGTACGGCGTGCTAAACTTACATTGAGAATATATTATCTCTATTTATGTATTATTAGTTAGTACTTACTAAATATTTGAAATGTATAGTAAACATTTTAGATAGCAAGTATTTTGTATTTTATTGGCAAAGACATTTATATTGTACACTCGATATTGTCATGCATCCAAAAATGTTGTGTTTTTATTTTACACACATTAGCATTATTTTATTGTACTGCGAATGACCTGTTAGTTTAATACTCTCTGTAGCCAAATAGTTACATTCGTATCTATTGAGTTTTCTTACTATGAATGATGTTATGTACTTCTTGTAACAGTAATTATAATTTAATCTTGTATATAAGCTAAGCTCGCTTGCATTATGAGACTGTTGTTATTAATATTATGAATTTCAACGTAACGCTGTAATCACTATTGTAAAATGGCATCTGTGTAAGGCACACTAATAAGTCGTAATCGTGACTAACCCCGCTAAGCATCGTCGTGGACCAACGTTAACCCTCACATTTTGTTACATGATTCGTATATTAATCGTTATTAAAAACTTCTAAAAATGACATTTGTAAAATGGGGCTCTAGATTAGACTCGTATTAGTTCTATTTTCTTTTTCGATTTCCGATACTCTATAAATCTAATTGGCTATCGAATCAGAGGACAGAGCTATACTCGCCGTCTCTTCTGCGACGCCTTCAGTCGTACACACAATAACTATCGATGTTCTACGTTTGTCGTAAAACAATAATGCCAGCCGCATGTGTCATAGATAGCTAAACGCCTTTTTATTTCTTTCTTTTTTGTATTCTCTCGCTCTCGCTTCGTGTTGGTGACGGACGCGACGCCTGGACCCGACGACGACCTTCGATTAAACGAAACAGCGGTGAAATCTATAAAGAAACAACACCTGGTGGAAGTACGTTCGATGGGCAACCCGCCGGCTCTCGTGAAGGTCGCTCTTGAGTCGATCTGCCTGCTGCTCGGCGAGAACGCCACCGACTGGAAAGCGATACGAGCCGTTATCATGCGCGAGAACTTCATCAACAGCATCGTCTCCAACTTCTCGACGGAGGACATAACGTGAGCACCGCCGCTTTGTCCCAACCTCCCCACACCACGATCACTCCCTCACCTCTCCGTTTTCTAGTTATAAGTTAGAAGGCGTTAAACTATCGATAAGCTTGTATTATTTCAAATGTGTATCTTGGTTTGGTTGCTTGAAGCATGCTTGTTTGTGCACGGTCGTGTTCTTTGGTATTGCATTTGTCCTTATTTTACAGTCTTAGTTGTGGTGTTGGTTTAACCCCAATTTATAAGATACTTTTATCGTTAAAAATTTACTCTGTTTTCGTCCAAGTCCGATCCAAATCTGACCCAAACTTTTGGTAGCCTGGAAAATACTACCATTGCAATTATAGCGGTGATTTTTCTAAAAGTTAATATCACCGGGATAAAGACTTTTACTTCTAAACCACTAAATCAGATCCGAGAATCGCATGAATAAATGTATTTGCCAATAAATCATTCTACGTTTGTAATAGTAATGAAAGTCACTACTGACTGTGATTCGATTGGCTTTTCATTTTTGTTTTCTTTTTTATGTTTGCTATCTAATGTGTCTTTCTATAGATGAGACATTGAATCTTTTATGTATTGATTTATGTGTGGTGTTTGTTGGTAAGTGACGTCCTTCATATTCCAATGGGTGATTTTTAAAATAACAGGGATATTACTGCATGATTCAAACAAATTTATGGGGATATGATAAAGTCCGTCCAAATGGTATGGTTGATTGGCATCGCACGAAATGCACGTGATATAAACATCCATAGTGACACAGTATAGATGTTAATCCAATTTTGTATCTTTGCTAGTGACGATGTACGTGAGAAAATGAGGACTCGTTATTTGAGCAACCCTGACTATAACTTCGAGAAAGTTAACCGAGCCAGTATGGCTTGTGGACCTATGGTGAAATGGGCTATCGCTCAGGTAAGACCTATCCAATTGTGTGTGAGACTTGCACAATGAACCTAGTTAAGTAACAAATACTTATTTTAGATTGAATACGCCGACATGTTGAAACGCGTGGAGCCTCTTCGTAATGAGCTTCAGGCGTTAGAGGACCAAGCTCAGAGCAATGTGAAGGCCGGTGACGAGGTCCGCGAACTTATCGCCCAGCTGGAGAAGTCCATCGCTTCTTACAAGGAAGAATACGCACAGTTAATCAGCCAAGCACAAGCCATCAAGACTGATCTCGAGAATGTGCAAGCTAAGGTAAGAATTCACAAACTGCACATTTTGTTTAAAAATGTAAACAAAAACCGAGTGAATTAGTAATATATGCTCTTATTTTACAGGTGGACAGGTCAATAGCGCTTCTAAAGAGCTTGGTGATCGAGCGAGAGCGTTGGGAATCGAGCTCTGAAACTTTCCGCTCCCAAATGAGCACCATCGTCGGAGACGTGTTGCTATCCGCAGCTTTTATCGCATACGGAGGATACTTCGATCAACATGTAATTTTCATTATTTTTACTACATATTTATTTGTTTAGTTACGAATATTATGACGGGCGTATGTTAATAAAAGACGAACTATGTGTTTCCAAAAAAAAAGATCTTAAAAAACAAATGCATGTCTTAAAACTTTTACTTATGCAAAAAATATAAATCCACTAATCTTTAATTTTTTATATACTGTTTTTTTATAGTATCGTCAAAACCTGTTCTCCACTTGGACGAACCACCTCGCCAACGCGAGCATCAAGTACCGCGCGGATATCGCGCGCACCGAGTACCTGAGCAACCCCGACGAGCGCCTGCGCTGGCAAGCCAACGCCCTGCCCACCGACGAACTTTGTGTCGAAAACGCTATTATGTTGAGGGTAATTTTCATATATCATGCATGGCACAATTCGGTTGTAAATTTTTGTTCACAAAGGGGAATGAAAAAAATCTATTTGGCTGAATATTTTTTTACAGGTAGGAATAAGCTCCCTTAGTAATAAAAAAAAGTTTCAGAATTTTCGGTTGCGTAAAAATAAAAATAAAAAATAAAGTCTCTTCGACTTAACAAATATACGAAAGTAACAGCAGAATGGAGATTATACCTTTGCCACCACCTGTCACAACCACAACATGGTATTAAAAAAAAAGTTTCAACACAAAATGTCAAAACTTTTTTTTTAAATACTTGCTGTGGTTGTGGCAGGTGGTGGCAAAGGTATAATCGCCATTCTGCTGTTACTTTCGTACATTTGTGAAGTCGAAGAGACTTTAATTTATTAAAAAAATTTCACGCAACCGAAAATTCTGAAACTTTTTTCTACAACTAAGGGAGCTTATTCCTTCCTATGAGAAATATTCAGCCATTTTTATTTTTTTCGGACATTCCCCATTACGATTTTTATGGGTTGTTGGGTGATTAAAAAGTAAAAAAATATACTTACGTACCTAACCCATTTATAATAAATCGTTGTTTACTAGCGCTTCAACCGTTACCCGCTGATCATCGACCCTTCAGGCCAAGCCACGGAGTTCATAATGCGCGAGTTCAAGGACCGCAAGATCACCAAGACCTCCTTCCTCGACGACTCCTTCAGGAAAAACCTGGAGTCTGCTCTGCGTTTCGGCAACCCACTACTTGTACAGGTAAGCACACATCTTATGTTATATTCTTTGAGGGTCTCAACATCTTAAACACTTTACCAGAAGTGGGATTCTCACCTCGGCAAGGATTTTTAAGAATACCACTGTTGTTTTTTTATAATTGATACTTTATGTTGTAAGGTACCTATCTAAATGTTATTTATTATTAATATTATCTCCAGGATGTAGAGAACTACGATCCAATTCTCAACCCGGTGCTGAATCGCGAGTTGCGGCGAACAGGCGGCCGTGTGCTTATCACACTCGGCGACCAGGACATTGATCTTAGCCCATCCTTTGTTATTTTCCTCAGCACCAGGTAATGAATTACATGAAAATTATCAAAAATAATATTCTTTCTTCTTACAAGCTTTTATTTAATTTCACCTATCCGGTGTTTCTCTGTCTGCAATTTGTCTGTCCGTCCGCAATTTAACTCAGAGGCCACTTCATGTAAAGTGGGGATGATTTTTATATTCGTCTATCTCATAATATGGGGTGTTGTTGGATAGGTCATTTGAAAATATTTTAGGTTTGTGAAGACCACTTTTCGATTCAGGAATCCGGTTGCGAAGTATTAAGCTTTGAAGTGTCTGTTAGAGTCAAGTAGTTTGTTTCACATTTCTGAAATACATTATGATTTTACATTGTTATTTGTAAAACACCAACAACCTCACAGGAGTAGATAACCAACATCAATGTTTGTTCTACGACTTCTATCATAACTCAATGCATTCACCAAAAATGAATTTTCAAGTTTTTATTGTACTGTCCGACACTTTTTAAGTCTATGGATGGCGGCGGGGCTTGGGTGACCCCAAGCCCCGTGCGCGCGACCCGACGGTCGCGCGCACTAGGTGCTCCGTCCGCGCGCCGCGCGTAGAGTTATGAACGAGTTGAATGAATGAGTTTTTTTGTATGAAAGTAAAATCTAACGAATTATCAAAAATCGTAGAATAAATGATGTTGTTTATGATGTTGGTAATCTGGTTCTGCGAGGTTGTTGGTGTTTTACAAATAACCCTGTATATAACTTTTTCACCGGGATATAGTTTTTTTTGTGCCATAGTAAAAGTCAACCCTAATGATAAAATCTATACTTGGAAAAATATTTTATTACTGTACCATACTTTAAAAAAATTGGGTCACAGGTCAAGGGAAAAGTTTGCATTGTCTTTTGATCACCGGGCTATGTTTAGGGACCCGACCGTGGAGTTCCCGCCGGACATGTGCTCGCGTGTGACATTCGTGAACTTCACTGTGACGCGGTCCTCGCTGCAGTCGCAGTGTCTGCATCGCGTGCTGAAGGCTGAGCGGCCCGACATCGACACTAAGCGGTCTGACCTGCTCAAACTGCAAGGTAAGACTACTATCAGGGCTCTGTCACTCCGCGCGCGAGTCTGAAGCGCTCGGCATCCTCTGAGAGGACAAATTTCATACATCAGAAAAAATAAGACCTACGCGATAGAAAGAGAGGCAACTACTAAGTGAATGTTTTGGAGCGAAGGGAGCGCTGTGCGTCCTAAATTGCACTTTGTTGTGTCGGAGTAAGAGTCGCTATTTATTTAAACGATTTTGCGGAGTGCAACTTCTGTACGCTAGTACTATTATCTATTCTGTGCTACTACTGATTACTGACACATCAACCGCCTCTGTGATCTAGTGGTTAGCCTTCAGTCCCGGGTAACGGGTTTGATCCCCAGGAGGGGGGTACATTTGTACTCAGTTTGATTGATGGTAGGGCTTATTTTAAATCCGCCTGGTTAGCTACCACCATCTTACCTAGTCGGACGCCATTACAACAATTTAAAAATTGTTGTGTTCCGGCAGTTAGACGTAAGATAGCCAGTTCCTCAGTGGTGAGGATTTCAGGTGTAGTACGCTTACACTTTCGGCCTTATCGTCACTTAACATTAGGTAAGGCCAGGCAATATTCCGTTGTGGATAATGAGAACAATGGGTTGCATACTGGGGAACTAATGGCGCCACAAGCGACTGTCTTAAAATCGATTCTTTAGTTGTTTCAAATGTCAAATGTAATTTCTGACGTATTTTAACCAATCAAAACCATTGATAGCCGCCGGGTCCCTGGCGCCATCTGCGATTAGTTTTGCGTTTGGATTGGATACATCAAGTAGTGGCGACATTTTTATGGCCTCCCCTGCAATGAAAATTGAAAAGTAGCTTAGGTTACGTGATTGACAGTACAATTTTAGATAAAACGACGTTGAAACAATTTACAACTGTACCTAGAATCGTTTAATATTTTATCCAATGCTCGTTTGCCATTGCTCGTGGTCAAAATGATTCATATTTTTAGGTGAATTCCACCTCCGCTTAAGACAACTTGAGAAGTCCCTACTCCAAGCACTGAACGACGCTAAAGGCAAGATCCTAGATGATGACTCAGTCATTGCTACCCTCGAAACGCTCAAGAAGGAGGCTGATGACATCGGGCAAAAGGTATACCGTTATTTAATTTCAAATATCAAAAAAGTATAAAAATAAGTTCTTTTCTATGAGATATAAGGCCGCGTTTCCACCTGCAAGAAATCTTCTCCAAGAAGTGTCCCACAGCCTGTCAGACAGTAGCTTACAAGTGTTAACTAATAGCAAATGCACTGGTGACAGTTTGTCACGCGTTCACAAGCTACTGTGTGACAGGCTGTCAGTGTAAGTTCTCGCAGAAGTTCGTGCAGGTGTATTCGCGGCCTAAGAACGGCCTTCTTATTAATATTTTACTTACCAGGTTGAAGAAACTGACAAAGTAATCGCCGAAATCGAAACTGTAAGCCAGCAATACCTGCCGCTATCACAAGTAAGTTTCATCAGAATTTATAATGTAAGATGTTTGATGTTATTATTTGAGAACTTAAACTCTAATATACTTCTAAATAAGGTTTTTACTTCTCCGCACTTATAAAATAAAAACAAATGAACGTTTTATTGTAGCACTAAGATTTAAAAAAATGTCTATTCGAGCTACCACCAACGGCGTGTCTACCTCCTGCTCTGTTCTGTTCAAAAATAACACAATGGGTGCATTCCAGCAGGCTAATCATCGAGTCATTGATAGCCACAGAGTACATTTTAACCATAGAAAGTAATACAATTGAACTTGAAAAAAAACAAGTTACTTTCCATGGTTAAAATGTATACTGTGGTGATCGATGACTTAGCGATTAGCCTGCTGTAATGCATCCAATGTTTCTTTAGGCTTGCAGCAGCATCTACTTCACGATGGATTCTCTGAACCAAGTGCACTTCCTGTACCAGTATTCGCTGAAAATGTTTTTGGACATATTTAGCTCGGTACTGGTTTGTCCGTTGCTAAACAGCGTCACTGACTACACAGCGCGACTCAAGACTATCACGGAGGAGTTGTTCACTGTGAGTACTGCTGATGAAATTAACGACACATTGCTATAGCCTTCTACACAACTGAATGTGTGTATAATATATACTCATACTGGACGAAAACGTGCCTAAAGGAATCGTATGTATTTGCTATTCACACAAGGAAAACGGCGGTAATTTGTTTGTAAAAAAATTCGGTTTCTGTGCTCGGGCCACGTATAGGTATGTACATTTTGTAGGCGTAATAACGTTGTTTGTACACAATGTTCACTCTTTTATTGCAATGTTTAGAAAAAGTCTTCACGCTCATAAAGAAACAGTCTTTTAGTTTTTTTATTGTTGTTGGTATACAAAACTAGATACGTTCTTGCACAGATAATATAATACTATACTAGTACATATACCTCAACGATTAGCGGGCTACTAAAAATGTTTTTCTTGTAAAGCGTTAGATTGCGCCGCTATCGTCGCTGCACGCCTAGCACAGACAGCAGACAGGTAGCAACAAACTTTACCAAACTTTCAAACAAACGTCACAATCTTCGAAACGCAAATAGTAAACAATCTTATTAGTACAAATGATTGCCGATAGGTGTTACTAAATTTTTATTGAAATTTGTTAAAAACCCTTCATTTTACTGTTTCACTACTATTTTGCATTTGTTTTTTTTTTAAGGATCAATTTAAAAGTTTTAATACGTTTTTTATCTGTATTTGAATAATTACAAAAACGTCAATCAAAAACATATCCAAGCAGTTGCCTCCATCTAGTGAGGTAAATTTAAACTAATGTTGGAAAGCCACATCTGATGTTCCCAGTGAGACCCCATGGTTCTTGGTAACTTATTTTGTAAATGAATGTATTTTGTACGTCAGGCGGTATACGAACGCGTAGCCCGTGGTATGCTCCACACGGACCGGCTGACATTCGCGCTGCTCCTCTGCCGCATCCAGCTGAAGGGCATCGGCGCTCCGGACACTCTCGAGCAGCCGTTCGCGGTGTTCCTGCGAGGCAAGGAAGGATTCGTGTCGCACGCGCCGCAGTCAGATCACTTATCACCACAACAGCAGGCCGCTGCCGCGAGACTGGCTTCCAGGTATGTTCATTCAACGAACGCAGTTTCTTTTACCCAGGGATTATCCCGGGTTCGGTGAGGGTCTGCTTTGTTATGAAGCTTCCATAGGTGTTTTAAAGCGTTCAGATAAACACCACATCAATAATAACCAGTCCTGATAACATTGCATATTATTTTATTTTACTCAAAAATGCTTGTAATATGGGCAATATTCTGACAACCTTCTTTGAACAAAGTCGAGGTTGCCGCGCTCCTCCGATGGTGATGCAACAAAGTTGTATGGGATTTCATTACTGTCGAGTTTTAGCCACCAGCAATTTCCTTTGAGAATCCATTATTGTCGAGTTTTGTTTCAAACATAGTTAGGTGAAAAAAGTACATTGTACAACTCGCGCAGATAAAGAATGGGATTAAATATGGCTTTGTTCATATTCACTTCTTCGCTCGCACATTAAACGCCACACCTATCGCTCTCTGTCACACTCGTTGTGGTAAGCGTGGTGAGCCGCCATTTTCAATCCCATTCTTTATTTGCGCGGGTGTTGTATTGTTGCAGAGATGATGTTTTTGTGCTTTTTTTTTTACTTTTTGACTTTTTTACTATTTTTCCTTTTTGGTATTTTTTACTTTTTGCACTTTTTTGCCTTTTTTACTTTTTTGTCATTTTAATCATTTTTAACATTTTTGTAATCTTTGTCATTTTGGTCACTTTTGTCATTTTTGACATTTTGGACATTTTTGAGTAAAGCGCTATATAAGCCTTGGTCCACAATGACTGCACTGCTGGCCACGTTATGATGGCCTCGGGCTAAGCTTAACTACGCTCTCGGCCTTCAAGCTTGGTCATCATCCGCGCTGTCCGCGCTATAAAGGCCTCGACCATAACTTGTCCATGCGTGGGCTGTAATGCTGACCGCGCTGTGACGGCCTGGACCTGCGCTAACTCCGCTCTCGGCCATCATCATCGCTGCTGCCAGGAACGCAGTAATTATTAACCGCGGCAGTAATGTACTATTACTTGTATCGCTAGATTGGTAGCGTTCCGCCGGCTACTGGAGAAGACGGCCGAGCTGCCGGAGCTGCCAGCGTGGCTCGCCCAAGCAGCCCCCGAGCAATGCGTGCCGACTCTGTGGGATTGCGACGCCGCGTCCCCGCCCGCGCCGCACACGCTCGCCATGTACCGGCTGCTGCTCATACAGGTGAGCCCAGTCTATCGCAACTCGTGAAGAAGAGAATTCTATGAAACGGGGTAGAACTTTTATGGCCGCTATATTTATCTCACTCTTTCGTCTTATGTGTCAGCGATCGAAGAACCCTGTTTTGACATTTGGTGTGTCAACAATTTTGTATGAAGTTCCGTCTCTTAAAACGTAGTGATTTTACATTCTCTTTGGGTGAGCCCCTCGACCTACCCGAGCAATGTGTGCCGACGTTTTAGCCTTTTTGTAATTAATTTTATTAATTAGAAGATGAACAACCTTAGTGCTACGCGAAGCAGTGAAGATCACTTTGCGCCACCTATGTACACTAGGGATCGCTTTGCGCCAGGTTAAAAACGTGCAACCGACAAACCCGTGACTGGTGTTACCGGAAATGAAACCCCCTCGCTTGCTCGTCTCAGCAGGCATCACTTGAGACCTAGGGGTCAAGTCTGCTAATGTTTTCGTCAAAATCGTAGTTCAATGGTGTTTGAATGGTAATGCTTTTTGACGCAATTCTTGTTTCTTAAACCCAAAACTGATACACATTGTGTTTCTTAAACCCAATACGGAAACATATTGTGTCTTGATTTTGGGTTTAAGGCTCCGTTAGCGAAATCACTTGTCTCTGTCTTTTTCTTTACGTGTAAAGGAAAATAACCTCACTTCTGCACTTTTGATTTACGTTGTTTTTTTATCATTATCTTTAGCACAATAATTTTTCTTGAAAAGAAGTTAACTGCACAGTACCTTAACACGTGGCGTTCAACGTGTTAAAGTGTATTTTGATGTAGAATTCAATACGTTTCCGCTATTATTTACGCCAAAAATGTGGTCCGCAACAAGCTTTTTGATGATATTCTGATTTTTTTTTACAATCATCTGTGAGGTTTATACGCGATTCAATACTTGTAGCTACTAGATAATCTCTATAGCTTGCCGTATGTTTTTTTTGTGGCTACAACTTAACGTTTTCTATATAAAAATATGGCCCGCGCAAACCATGTTTTCCTATTATGGCCCCTTAAGAAACAAGAACTGTGTCAAAAAGCATTACCATTAGAACACCATTCAACTACGATTTTGACGAAAACATTAGCAGACTTGTCCCCTGCCTTCCGCGTATCTTACGCTCACCTCAAGATCTGGGGACTATATGAAAGTGAATGTTTGTTTGGTCCAGGCGTTCCGTCCCGACCGCGTGATCGCAGCGGCTACGCAGCTCGTGGGCGCGGTGCTGGGGGCGGGCTTCCTCGCCCACGCGGAGACGGAGCTGGACCTGGCCGCCATCACGGACCACCAGCTCAACGCCACCACGCCCGCGCTGCTGTGCTCCGTGCCGGGATACGACGCCAGCGGTAACGCACACTATACATATTGGGTCATTTTGAACTTACCATCCAAATTTCAAGGATGTGTCCAGTCCATGAAACTAAACAACTCTCTCTAAGAAACGTGTCGGATTTCGCCAGAAAATTTTGGTCATCCCATACTAAATTGATCACGTGATGTCTTTGATTTGTATGGAAAGTAGATTTTTATTTTACATATTTGGCCATGTGTTCCTATGAGAAAGTTGTTCAGTTTCATGGACTGAACACATCCTTAAAATTTGGATGGTGAATACAAAATTACTGTTTATACACACGGCACACCATACATGTTGAGAAATAACCACACTTATACAGTCTCATTTATAGGTACATGTACTCTTTTTACAACAAAATTCTTCCTTTTCAAGGACAAGCAACTAAACCATCAAGCATTTTGCTTAATTCATTAATCAAATCCAAAGAGTGTTTAAATTTTAACATACAGTCAGCGCCTGATTGTACAACTCTTATGATGATGTTTTATGTATAAAACACTGACTATTCGGATAGTTTTTATCACTTTAGATGTTGCAAACACATTGGCGTAATGGCTGTCTCCAAATATTTAACACTGATTGTATCTACGTGAACTTGGGTTAACCGATACTTTCATTCATGAAAAGGTATCTCTGTCTGTTTCAAACATTGAGCCGCGCGCGACTTTGCTTGGATATTTCGGATGGAATTGGCTTTGGTTAAAAAATAAAAGGTATTTTTTTTATATTTTTTTACTACAGATTAGGCCAATTTAAGAAACTAATTTGAATATTTTAACATTTGGTCCCGTATTTATTTTTTTATAAATATATTTGTCGAGCGGATATGGTCAACCGAAATGACGTCATTAGTGGCATGAAAGTTTAAGAAGGAAAACCTTTGCCATCTACTTATAGAAAAAAAAACGGCCAAGTGTCATTACCTGCCATAATGACTTTATGGTGGTTTGTAAACAAATAAGTTATAGTTAATATTTCTTCTATTTTATTCATTTAATCCAGTTGTGACGGTTCTAACCTACCTTCTTAATTTGCCGCAATAATTTTTGAGGTGGTAAAATTATAATAAAAATGCTTACCAGTGGAAACTCAGCTGAAAAACTTTGTAAAAACTGACACGCCCAATTTACCGAAATCGCGAAATGTATTGTATGTATTGTGTCTATTTTGGATGTAGGCTACATGGATGAAATTGTAACGATTGCTTGTGGACTGATAAATTTGTAGGATAACATAATAAACACTGTGAAAATATGTGCATACTTTATTTCTATTTACAAACATTTAATAGTAGGGATGTGGAAAAAATTACGAGATAAGTTCATCGATATTTTTCGGGCGATATTAAATACTCTGATATATCGATAGATGTTTTTACAATAATTTTTCCAAAACATTTTTTTTGTAATTACGTATGGATTCTAATAGTCGACACTATTTTGTTACTGGAGCATTTTGATTTTTTCCAAATATTGAGTCTTAAAAATCATCGTAAAATTCGTCAAATCGAGCCAAAATTTCGCGTAGGGGTTTATTTTGCTGTTTTTCATGTTTTGCAATACCTTAAAATAAGAATCCATTACTTAGTCATCATCCCATTTCATCCCATTTTTTTCTGAGAAATATTACCTATATCGATATTTTTTCACTTCCATCTTCCACCATCCCTAATGCCAAGTTCATTGTCAAAATTGTCTTTGCCCTTTTTCTTTTTTTTTATTATGGCTGGGGGATCTGTATGTGATGACGTCATATGAAGGTCATTTGAAGGTTAAAGCTTTTTATTGAATATTATAAATATCTTTAAAAATATACACTTATTTTTAAATTTAATTAGTAGACACTGTACCGAAAGCTTATTCCTCGAAATGGTTTTGAGATTTCCAGTCATGTTCAAAAAGTTATCAAAGCCAATTAAGTAGTAGTAGGACTTTACTACTACTTAATTCCATCCGAAATATCCGCACGACTGTGCGGAAAGAGAACTGACTTGGGATTTCTGCTTGATCATCGTTTTTGTCGTGTTGACGGCACTGTTTTACGTAATTATAGTGTGACTGTCTTGACTTGATAGATATCAAGATATTACAGTCGTACTAAAACGTAACAGTGCCGTCAACATGTCAAAAAAGGTACTCAAGCACAAATCCCAAGTCGGTTCTCTTTCCGAACAGACTCTAGCTAAGAAGTAATTATTTGTGGTTAGTTGTTTCCAAGTTTCCAAAGCAATGATCACAATCTGTGTGAATGGCAGGTCGTGTGGACGACATGGCGACTGAACTGAACAAGCCGCTGTCGAGCATCGCCATCGGGTCGGCCGAAGGGTTCAACCAAGCCGAGCGCGCCATCAACACTGCCTGCAAGACGGGACGGTAAGTACCTTGGTATTATTATAATTTATTTTAATTATTCGGAAGACCAACAGCTAAATTTAATACTGTAGGAAGCTACTATAACACTTGAAAGCCTCAGGTCCTCACCAATAAACACAATTTTTCTTGTTTTTATTATTTTTATTATTATTAGGGGCCATCCATAAAATTTCATGATTTTTGACCCCCCTCCCCCGTCCTTGTCACAGGTGGTCACATTTGTGAGACCTTCCCCTCCCTAGTGTGACGTCACATATTTTACAATTTTATATCTAGAAACAATTATTTTTATCATTATTATATTATGTTACTATTTATTTTTTGTTGAATTGTAATTTGAAAATAATTCGCTAAAACATCTTGACGCTCTTTCGACGGAGTGGGGATAAGTTCGCACATGTGCACTTACGAGCGACCAATAGCGCTTGCCCCTCTCCCGTCGCCTGCGTACCTCACCGCTACGCATGCCCAAAATACGCGTTTTGCGCAATCCCCACCCAATTTCAAGATTTTTGCCGGCTACTGTACTAAGATTCAAATGTGGATGTCGTGTAATGAAGCATTGTCTCGCAGGATTTATTGGTTTTTATTTACACTTATGTTTGATTAGTGCACCATTTTGTTTTTTCTTTCACAGAATTCTGATATCTTATCTATACAGTTAAGCTCCCTGTACCATGGGCAACAGCGTCGCTTAACCACTGCTAAGGTTAAAATCCCTTGCACGCCGCGCCCGCTGTCACATACGTTTAGTTCGTGCAGAGGCGATACGCGCGCACACAAATTTTGTTGCAAACTGGTTAAGCGACGCTGTTGCCCATTGTACCTTAACGGCCAGAATTTAATAGGTAATCAATCCACACATAGGCCTGGGGCCCTACCGACTAACTTACGTGGCTATCGTGATCGCTTTCATTTGACAGATGGATCTGATACATTGCTACTTTTCTTTGGTAAGTTTTTATTTATACCAAATAGAAGTAGCAATGAATCACATCCATCTGTCAAATGAAAGCGCTTACGATAGCCATGTAAGTCAGCCAGTACGGCCCCTGATCTAGATTAGTTTCTAGGCAACTGTTCACTATTCGTTCAAATTCTAGTTTTCTACCTTTCAATGAAATCTAATATTCAACATTTAAATATTCCCGCCGCCTATGTGAGTGGTTGTTTGTTGCAACAGCAAAGCAAGGCTCTCATAGGAGCATATCCACCGGGCCGTCTGCTGATTGGCTGGAAATTTCTCTAGAAAATTCGCCGGCTTCCGCGCACATCGCGGCGTTGATAATTATAAAAAAAACCATTAAAAATTCGGAGTGTGTGATTCCAAGATACCTTTTATGTTGTTCATTGTATGTGCTAGCTATATAATCATTTGCAAAACAATCAAGTGTGTGAGAGTGCCAGCTGGACTTCTGTTCGTGAACCACGCGGTGGGCCCACCTCATCCACCCTTGCAAAATTACCTATACAACTGCTGCCGAGCTGAAGGACACGCGCAAGAGACTCCAAGGTAGGTGGATATCTACTTACTTTGGTGTTAGTTCAACGAACCTATCGCTTTTCTGAACGGCGGGAATATTCAATCAAAATTCGCATCTTCCCGAACTAGATGATATCTAGGGCCCATTTGCTAGCTATAAACGTTCGGCTGGGTCGCGTTGTCACATCTTTTTGGTGCCGAAACCCGGGAATAAAGAATAACGCCTTTAACTCGCAAGTTGTATTTCTAGAATCACGAGATAACGCTGGTATTTTTCGTATCAATTATCACTAATCTCATTATTTCAACATTAACTACTCATAACATTAACAATCAACAGTAATTCTAATCGTAACGCTTAAAATCATAATCATATTTTCGTAGTCATTCGTTATTTCATACGTGACTTTCATTTTTCCCTTTTAAAAGAAGGTAGGTTCAAAGTGTTTCGCTTTCGCCATTTTGCATTGCGTTCGTTCGTACCGTATCGTATATCGTAAATCGTTTAGTCAATCAGTCACTCAATCATCAACATTCAATTCCCATCACACTCATTCGTTCGCGGTTGCCATTTATTCGCTATTTCATTTCGTTCAATCAACAACCATTCGTTCGCTCACGGCATAGTGAACATAACGACAGTGCTGCAACTTAACTTGTTTACTTACGGAATTAATTCGTGTGCGGTGATTATATTTTTACTACAGATCATTGTATGAACATTCTATCTATTCAATTTATCGGTGATCATATAATATCCTATTCGGCTGTAGTGATTTATATTCAAGCTATATCAAAACAACGTTCCTAAACGTGAGCAAGTTGAGTGTTTGTCAATTCACTTCTTCGTAGTTGTACACTGTGCGTCAGCTGACCTTAATTAGCTGCGGCCGGCCAGTTTGTTTACATTTACGTGTGCAACTTTAACTGGTGCATATCGGCTATCCATAGTTGAACTACAACTATAGATAGATCCAACATTCTACTTAATTAATTCGTTTATTCTAGTGTTGTTTTTATTCGTTCTTACGAAAATGTCGTTTATTCCAAAACGGACTATTCGTAAACTTAGTTCGGCGAGTAGATCTAAATCAAAACAAACAAGTTTACAAAGTTATACAGCGCAGGATTTACCCGTTTTGCGTAGAAAACTTACCTTAGCATTAAATCGTTTGGTGAAAGCATTCGAAATCGGAGAATTAGCGCGTACCGATGACAGTCAAACAGATCTATTTTTTTCCTACTGCGATCAACTCGATAAATATGTATCGGATTTTGAGAGCGCGCATTTCGCAATTATCGAACTTTTAGCGTCGCCTGAGGATGACCAGGGTGACCATGATGACGATGAGATTCGGACACGTTTTGATGATATCTATTTTCGAATTTTGTCTATTTACCGTAGTTTAAATAAGTCAAATATTAACTTAGCTGAATCGACTCATCAATGTAACGCTACATTTCAACCGTCGACATCATCGCTATCTCATGTTAAATTGCCTCGAATTACGTTGCCGTTATTTTCGGGTAATATTAAATTATGGCCTGAATTTATCGATACCTATAATGCTCTCATTCATGACTGTCAAACTCTTAAAGATATTGAGAAATTTCACTATCTCATATCATCGCTGAGCGGCGATCCCTTAAGTCTTATTCGCACCTTTCCCGTCACTGGTGATCATTACTTGGATGCTTATGCAGCCTTAATAGCACGTTATCAAGATAATCGCGACTTAGCATTTACTTGTTGGAAAGACATATTGAACATTAATTTTAATTTTCAAGATGCAATTGAATTTCGTAAAACTTTAGATTGTATTGATGAAAACTTAAGTATTTTGAGAAAATTAGGACTTCCAATTGAACATTGGGATTTTGTTTTGGCTTATCATATTTTATCGAAATTAGACTCCAAGTTAAGACGTGAGTTCGAAGAGAAGTGTAGCAACACTAAACTTCCTACCTATTGGCATTTGAAACAGTTTTTACATTCGAAGTGTGAAGCGCTTATTCGTGATAATCATTTTTCTAATTCCAACAAAGTGTCACGTCCAGTCAAGGACATATCTAAAGCATCAAGTGATACTTATTCAAAACGTTTTAACGCGTCGCATACATTAATTGCAGATAACTCAACAAAATCGAACAAAAGCGAAAATAATCAACAAAATTTACATAATAATAAAATAATTTTAAAGTGTTCATTTTGTGCCAGTAATCATTCGATCACTCAGTGTCAATCTTTTCTAGCTAAATCCGTTGACGAGCGTATGTCCATCGCTAACGATAAAAAATGGTGCTTTAACTGTCTTAAGCCATCACATCAAATAAAAGATTGCATATCCGCATTTCGATGTTTACAATGCAAACATAAACACCATACGCTACTTCACAAGGATCGCTCCGCTCCCAACGAGAATCAAACTGACGAATCTAGCCATCAGTCAGTTTCGTTAGTGACTAAGACTTCCCAATCGACTTCGTTTTCTAAATCGACACCACTTTCTACTGTGCTGCTCGCCACAGCAATAATTCAAATTCAAGATACGAATGGAAGGTACCACACTTTCCGTGCTTTATTCGATACCGGCAGTCAGAACAATTTTATTACTAAGAACGCTGCACAGCGTTTAAATCTTAAGCCAATCCAATGCGAAATCAATATCAACGGTTTAGGTGGCGTTGCTGCTAGCACTATCGGCTTAGTAAATTGTTCTATTGCATCTAATAATCAATCGTTGTTTAACGTGGACATGCACGTTATTTCAAACATATGCGGTGACCAACCAATTGCTAAACTCAATACCGTGGGATGGTCGCATATTCAATCGTTACCGTTAGCCGATCCCGGTTTCGATGTGCCAGGGTCTATTGATATACTCTTAGGCGCAGATGTTTTCGCGGATTCGCTCCTAAATCAACGTGTCAAAGGTGCTGTGAATCAACCTGTCGCTTTTAATTCCGTTTTCGGCTGGTTACTACTAGGTCGAACATCACTCGTATCGTCATCGTTATTACAGTTTTCTTCGAAACCGGATGACGAGTTGTGTTCTCTCGTTCAACGGTTCTGGGAGATTGATGGTGTTCCTCAAGCTTCCATGTTAACGCCTGAGGAAATATCATGCGAACAGGCTTACACTTCTGAAGTCAGCCGTGATTCAACGGGTAGATACATCGTCAGACTTCCGTTCAAGGACGGGGCTGAACCTATATTCGAAGGTTCTCGCGATATCGCAGTTCGTCGTTTTCATGCCATTGAACGTCGCCTCTTACGCGATCCTGATCTACATTGTCAGTATCAAGAATTCATGGATGATTATCTTCAATCCGGTCACATGTCGCCAGTTGACGCGAAGGAGATCAATCAAGGAAGGTATTATATACCACATCATTGTGTTTTAAAACCTGATAGCGCCACTACCAAACTACGGGTTGTCTTTGACGCGTCGGCCAAAGACGCTCAAGGCAAATCTTTAAATGATACGTTGCTAACGGGACCAAAACTTCAATCTAATATCGTAGCCGTGCTTCTTCGTTTTCGTTTACACGCTATTGTCTTTATTGCTGACATTCGTCAGATGTATAGACAAGTTCTCGTCGCTAATGATCAACGCGACTATCAACGAATAATTTGGAGGACCGGACCAAATCAAAGTCTGCAAGAGTTCAAATTAAATACCGTCAGTTATGGTGTTTCATCAGCACCTTACTTGGCTTGCAGAACCATTCAACAGCTGGCTGAGGATGAGGGTGCCGCCTTTCCTTTAGCTAAGCAAATCCTGACGACAGATATCTACGTTGATGATGTCACTTCCGGCTGTGCTTCTCTAGACCTAGCGCTAAAGGCTAAGTCACAGATCATAAATCTACTAAGATTCGGCCATTTTGAATTAAGAAAATGGGCTAGTAATGAACCCCGTCTGTTGTCAGATCTTTCAAAAGAAGAATGTCTTCTTGATCCCAAATCATTCTCAGATGATCAACCATCTACTATCAAGGTGCTTGGGCTCAAATGGGACCCAGCATTCGATGCGTTTTTGTTTGATGTCCAACCATCTAATCGCTCTTGTACTAAACGCAATATACTAAGCGAGATTGCAAAGGTTTTCGACCCTTTGGGTTTTTTATCACCTTTAACTATTAAGGCAAAAACTTTACTACAACAGCTTTGGCTCCTTGGTATCACGTGGGATGAGAATCCGCCTGAGGAAATCACTAAAGTCTGGAGGATCCTTTGTGATCAACTACCAGTGCTGCAAGAGGTGAGAATACCACGTTGTCTCACAGCTCAATCTGTACAAATGTACGAACTGCACGGATTTTGTGACAGTTCCGAACTCGCTTACGGGGCAATCCTATATATGCGCATTCTACTCAACGACGGATCTGTCAGGATCCTGCCGCTATGCGCTAAAGCTCGGGTTGCACCCATTAAGAAACTTTCTTTACCACGCTTGGAATTGAGCGCTGCCGTGGTTCTCGCAAAACTCGTAAAATTCGTTCTTGACATCTACAATCTAAACCTTTCTATTAATACGATTCATTTGTGGTCCGACTCAACGGTCGTTCTTTCATGGCTTCGTTCGCATTCTTCTCGTTGGAACACGTTTGTAGCCAATCGGGTTAGTCTAATTCAGGATACCGTTCCTGCGGAATCGTGGCACCACGTCGCATCCGCGGATAATCCCGCTGACGTTTGCTCACGAGGTCAACTGCCGCATGATTTGCTTCACAATTCACTGTGGTGGTCAGGACCAACCTGGCTATCAAAATCTCCTGAGTGTTGGCCTAATCATTCAATATCATCCATTCCGAACGACGTGGACGAGTTAGTACGAGCTGAGGAACGTCGACCGGTTGCGTTGGTCACTGATAATAATAACGCACTGAACCTATCGTTAACTCCAATCGATTATCTATTAAAGCGGTATTCTTCAATCGATAAAATAATTCGTATCATTTCGTATATACGACGATTGCTCCCCAATGTGAGGAATCGTAATCTCAACGAGATCCCTACTGAAATAGAAAATTATAATTCGTTACTCATTATCGTTAGACACGTGCAATCGATAGAGTTCGCTGAAGTTGTTCAACGACTCAAATCTAAACAACTATTATCGAAACCTTTTCGGAAACTTAACCCGTTTCTTGACGACGAGGGTGTCCTCAGGGTGGGCGGTCGGATATCTCACGCTGGGATTGAATACGAACAAAAACACCCAGCACTCTTACCCTGCGCTCATCCCTTTACGTCAAAATTAATCGAATCCGTTCATCGTCAGCATTGCCATACGGGTCAAAATACGACTCACTACCTAATTCTGCAACGTTTTTGGGTACTGTCAGCAAAACGAGCCATTCGCCAGTGTTTATCAAAATGCATCCGTTGTTACTGGACTCATCCCAAACCGCTACAACCGTACATGGGAGATCTACCATCCTACCGTGTTAATCAAATCAAACCCTTCTCCGTGGTAGGGGTGGACCTAGGTGGTCCGTTTCGTATCAAAGTTAGCCACCATCGAGGCGCTAAGATTGACAAAGCTTACCTTTGTCTGTTCGTATGCCTAGCAACTAAAGCGGTCCACCTTGAGGTCGTTTCCTCTTTGTCCACCGAGGGTTTTATTGCAGCGTTGCGCAGATTCGTTGGCAGGCGCGGTCGTTGTAACATTATCCATGCTGATTGTGGGACAAACTTCATCGGTGCCAGTAACTATCTCTCATCCATTGCCGAGGCTTGCCAAACTCAAACCATCCAATTCGATTTCAATCCACCCTCTGCTCCTCACTTTGGAGGCGTATGGGAAATACAAATCAAAGCTGCTAAATCTCATCTTTATCGTATTGTCGGCAATCAAGTGCTAACCTTCGAGGAACTTAGTACCTTATTCATTCAAATCGAGGCGGTTCTAAATTCGCGGCCGTTGTATCCACTGAGTGCCGATCCAAACGATTTAAACGTGCTGACTCCAGGTCACTTCTTGACCTTGGAACCCCTAACAGCTGTGCCTGACGCGGATTATTCTAATATCAAACTATATCGACTAAATCGTTGGCAGCTTATCCAATCGTTTATTCAAAATTTTTGGCTTCGCTGGAAAAACGAATACCTACATTTCTTAACGCAACGTGCAAAATGGACGAAAACTTCTAAACCATTACCTATCAATTCTATAGTCATCATCAAAGATGACAATCGACCCCCATTACACTGGCCTTTGGGACGAGTTACCGACTTGCATCCGGGCCTCGACGGCATCGTCCGCGTGGCAACTATCAAAACTAGAGACAGTTTAATTAAGCGTCCCTTAGTCAAGCTATGTCCTCTTCCCATAGAACCCTATACAAACTAACCTATTCTACATAATCTATATATCGTTTTTTCTCTAGTTTAAGCAAATCTAATAGTCGTTATTCGTTACTATAACTTTGTTATTTAGTTTATCAATATCAATTCTACTTAAGTAACCGGAAAATACCAGCTGTATTTTGGTGGGCGGTATGTTCACTATTCGTTCAAATTCTAGTTTTCTACCTTTCAATGAAATCTAATATTCAACATTTAAATATTCCCGCCGCCTATGTGAGTGGTTGTTTGTTGCAACAGCAAAGCAAGGCTCTCATAGGAGCATATCCACCGGGCCGTCTGCTGATTGGCTGGAAATTTCTCTAGAAAATTCGCCGGCTTCCGCGCACATCGCGGCGTTGATAATTATAAAAAAAACCATTAAAAATTCGGAGTGTGTGATTCCAAGATACCTTTTATGTTGTTCATTGTATGTGCTAGCTATATAATCATTTGCAAAACAATCAAGTGTGTGAGAGTGCCAGCTGGACTTCTGTTCGTGAACCACGCGGTGGGCCCACCTCATCCACCCTTGCAAAATTACCTATACAACTGCTGCCGAGCTGAAGGACACGCGCAAGAGACTCCAAGGTAGGTGGATATCTACTTACTTTGGTGTTAGTTCAACGAACCTATCGCTTTTCTGAACGGCGGGAATATTCAATCAAAATTCGCATCTTCCCGAACTAGATGATATCTAGGGCCCATTTGCTAGCTATAAACGTTCGGCTGGGTCGCGTTGTCACAGCAACTGTTGATTATTCTTTATATCAAACGTTACATAGCATAGCTGTTCTGATGTGAAATAAAACAAGCGGACTGTAGGTATTATGATGATGGATGTAATAAAATTCAGTAGCAAACAAAGGGGACAGTAATTATTTAGACGCGTATGCGTGGCGGATCGAATGCGAAGAGTGACGCTGGTTGGCGGGTCCGCCGCCACCCCCAACATTGACAACATTGAAAATATACTGCAAATTGTGGTCATCCTAACAGATATTGGCGTAAAAAACATATTCAATTATTATATAGACTAAATTAAGTCTATTGATTGATTAATATCGCCTAGAAAAATGCAATAATTTTTGAATTTTTTTCTGGGCAATAACGCTCTAAGGTTACTGATGACGTCACTTGCCTGTAAATAAATATGGCTTCAGGCATTTGACACGACCATAGACTTAGGATCCGCGATTGATAGCTGTCAAATGGCTAAGGATATTACAATGTTTACAGGCTTGTGACGTCAACAAGTGACGTTTTTCAACTCAAATTTTAAACTTTAACATCGATTTTTTAATAAAATACATTGATTTTTCCTGAAATATCAATGTGGTGCGCTTATTACGTAATAAGGAATAATTTAAAATGGTTTTCCAAAATTAGTCAAATAGCCTATTGGGATGGCTGTTCTCGCGTTTGCGCGTGAGCAATAGCAACTATTCTGGATCAGGCCTAACCTACTCCTATATGTGGATTGACCATACATTTTGGCCGTAAGGATGTTACCGCTATAACTCAATAATAAACATTTGGTAACGTCAACAGGTGGGTGATGCTCAAGAACGTGCACCTAGCGCCGGTGTGGCTGGTGCAGCTCGAGAAGAAGCTGCACTCGTTGCAGCCGCACCCGAACTTCCGGCTGTTCTTGACGACGGAGATCAGCCCCAAGCTGCCCGTGAACCTGCTGCGCGCCGGCCGAGTAGTCGTGTTCGAGCCGCCGCCCGGCATCCGCGCCAACTTGCTCAGGACCTTCGCTACGGTAACAAGAATTCTAATAGCTTTAAGGTCTTGTATACACGCCATATCGGTCGCTAAACTTCCGGCTGTTCCTGACAACGGATATCAGCCCCAAGCTGCCCGTAAACCTGCTGCGCGCCGGCCGCATGGTGGTGTTCGAGCCCCTGCCCGGCATCAGCACCAACATGCTCAGGACCTTCGCTACGGTAACGGGATTCTAACAGCTTTGTGGTCTTGTATACTCGCCATATCGGTCGCTAAACTTCCGGCTGTTCCTGACGACGGAGATCAGCCCCAAGCTTCGCCCACCTTCGCTACGGTAATATAACGCTAAGGCTTACATTTCGCGTTAAATGTTAGGCCGCGAACGCACCAACAGATGGCTTGCTTAGCGTACAGATATGTATTTAGTAGGCGACTAGTCTAGCGAGGCGCCAAGCACGTAGTACGGCCGGCCGGTTGCGAACTTTCGTGATCGTTTCTTTTACTTCGATACATGCGCTAGGTGCTAAGCAATCTACCGGTACGTAGCCTTTCGGCCGAATACTTAAAGGCTTCTTAGGTAAAATCTAGTTAAAGTTTCTTTAACATGAAGGAAGCTGTCAGTTTCAAAGAGTTTCTGTCAACTCGGACAACTTTTTTGAATTTAAGGTGGCCTTATCTTTAAGATTTGTTTGAGTATTTGGCCATTAAGGGTTCATTAGCTTACGACGGAGATCAGTCCCAAGCTGCCCGTGAACCTACTGTAAAAGTCAAGAAACTTATTGTAATTAAACAATGCTTATACCTACATTTGGAATTCTTTGACTTAATTTGACATTTTTCGGTAACAGGTTCCAGCAAGTCGTATGATGAAACAACCTTCGGAACGTGCCAGGCTTTACTTCCTGTTGGCCTGGTTCCACGGTAAGATAACACATCCTTAGACCTAAGAGCCTTTACTCATTTGTCGGAGCAGCATCGGTACATCAACAACGCAGTACTGAAAACATACTGAAAGCTTACTCGACGCCTTTATCGGGCGTTATCATTCTGAACTTACCATCCAAATTTCAAGGATGTGTCCAGTCCATGAAGCTAAACAACTTTCTCTAAGAAAGTTGTGTCGAATTTCGCCACAAATGTTGGTCATCCCATACTAAATTGATCACGTGATCTCTTTGATTTGTATGGATAGTCGTTTCTTTATGTAAAAAGGAACCCATAAGAAATCTAAGGAACCCATGGCCGAATATGTATTTGGCCATGGTTTCCTTAGAGAAAGTTGTTTCAGTTTCATAGACTGAACACATCCTCAAAATTTGGATGGTAAATACAAAATGACCCTGTATTTTAATAAAGCGTTACTCATTTTGGGAGCAACATCAACACGGCGCGGTACAAATTCGCTCCAGAATCTGAACCGTGCCGACGAATGAGTAAAGGGCTTTTGAATAATGTCGAAAATAATGAGTGAGAACATATAACAATTTATGTTTTGTAATTAGGTATCGTACAAGAACGTCTGCGCTACGTGCCGCTGGGCTGGGCCAAGTACTACGAGTTCAACGAGTCGGACCTGCGCGTGGCCTGCGACACGCTCGACACCTGGATCGACGCCACCGCTATGGTTTGTATACGGCTAATTATATCTGACCCCCTAGCTCAAGTAACATTTGCAAATATTTCGATACATGTATAGGATTGACATAAAGGGACCCACAGATGATGATGCGGCTGGACAGGCCGAGAGAGACGGCAATACAAAAAAAGGACATACGACACATTCCCTTTCCTTTGCTCCGTCCCTCTCGGCCTGTCCGGCCGCCTCATAGTCTGTGGGCTCCTTGGTAATTTGCATGAGAGTATTAAAGTAACTTAAAATGTTCAAACGATAACATTCTGGCAACACTGATGCGAAGAAGAGACGCTCAAATTACGAACGACGCTCTCGTACAAAATCGTCATCTGACGTCGTCTGTTTATAATGGCGCGGTTGTATGGAGTGTCCGGGGTGTGATATTAGTAAGGATTTTCCTAAAATTTATTATTTTGTGTTTTACGTACCCCCTCAGGGGCGCACCAACCTGCCGCCCGAGAAGGTGCCGTGGGAGGCGCTGGTGACGCTGCTGTCGCAGTGCATCTACGGCGGCAAGATCGACAACGCGTTCGACCAGCGGCTGCTGCACTCTTTCCTGTGCAAGCTGTTCACGCCGCGCTCCTTCGAGGCGGACTTCGCGCTCGTCGCCAATGTCGACGGCGTGAGTATTAGCAGGGCTCTGTCACTCCGCGCGCGAGTTTGAAGCGCTCGGCTTCCTCTGAGAGGACAAATTTCATACATCAGAAAAGATAAGACCTACGCGATAGAAAGAGAGGCAACTACTAAGTGGATGTTTTGTAGCGAAGGGAGCGCTGTGCGACCTGAATTGCACTTTATCGTGTCGGAGCAAGAGTCGCAATTTATTTAAACGATTTTGCTGAGTGCAACTTCTGTACGCTAGTACTATTTTCTATTCTGTGGTATTATATAGATGCGGTTGCAACTTTCATAAAGTTTAAGACAGTAGAGATACGCTATTAATAGTTATTTATGCAACTGTACTATAATATTAATAGCTAATTATGTACAGTTGCATACAAGACTTTAACTACACCATTTTTTTATTTATTTTTTTTTATTTGGGAAACAAACAATGTGGAATAAAAATACCCATGATATTTATCTACACCCATATTTGACCTTGTATTTTACTTTGACTTGAGCTTTCCTCCCCCTCCTCGTCCGAAAGTGTGTTATAACTTTGCACTGAATGTCATAATGTAACACTTCGGGTGAATATTGTGATTACTATGACACTGTTAGTTATAATGTTGGCAGTAAGCTAACTTTTCAGAACCCTTTACAAAGGATTTAAAGCATGTGTGTAGATAAATCAACATTTTATTACTTTGCTATTCTCAGAGGTGTCCACTACATCGATAAAAGCTAGAGTTATATATTGAAACGAAATATAATATTGATTTAGAAGCCTATTTATTTTTTGTCTCGAAAGATGTAAATTTAATAAATCGAGGACCTCTTGTAGTCTGAAACCAGTAAATAATTCACTTTTGGCACACGGGGTGGTTAAAATACCTCTGTGCTCTATAAATTTTCTATCATGTCGTGTACGTAAGCTTTTGCCCCCTTATTAATAATCAAAGAGTAAGTTTAGACCTAGTTTAACCAAAAAGTTTGCTGAGGAATATGAGGCTTTGAGACATCAATAGTAAGGAGTAATATTCCTATTAGCGATATTTTTGGGTAAACCGGCTGTAAACTTGCTCTTCGTTTATTAACAAGGCTTGTGTAAAAAAAATCTGTATACATTTGTTCTATGCTTGTTTTTCTAATCTAAGCTATTTATGTGACCATAGTTGCATGTTTCCTTTTATCCCATGTTTACACAGTTCTATAGTTTAGTTGCTTGCATTGTGTCCCATTGCACAAATCCCCGCTTAGTGTCGTCCGTGTCGTGTGTGTTAACTGTGCGCGTGCAATAACGGCAGTTGCTGCAACAGGCGGCCGGCAACCAGCGGCACATCACGATGCCCGACGGCAACCGCCGCGACCACTTCCTCAAGTGGATTGAGGAGCTGTCCGACAGGCAGACGCCGTCCTGGCTAGGATTGCCCAACAACGCTGAGAAGGTAATTATACAGTGTGAAATTTTAAGGCTGCGAACGCACCGACAGGTGCCTATATTAGTGCCTAGATAATAATAATAATCATTTTATTGTGCATACAGTTGTACACTAATAAAAATACAGTTTAAAAACTTAGTAGAAATATCCAGGTTACACGGTGACCGCACTGGAAGGTGAGTCGCTAGCAAAGTCACCTCTTGGTCTCAAAGTCTTTGGTTGTAAGCCTCGCGCCTACGATACGTTCTAGCTAGGCAGTCGCCTGGATGTATCGAGGCACCTAGCGCGCGGTGCGGCCGGTTGCGAACATTCGTAAACGTTTGTTTTACTTGGACACATATCTAGGCTCTTGGCATTAATCTAGGCACCTATCGGTGCGTAGGCGGCCTAATCGTTTGGTTCCGGCAGTGGGGTGGTTCCACTCCTGTAATAGTAAAAGTTGCTTGTAATCATTAATGGAACAAACCCGCTGTGGGAACCAAATGATTAAAATTTCAGTGTGTATTTTTGACCAGTTTTTCCCTAATTGCATAGTTACTTAACGTGTTTAATGAATTACTTTAACTATTTTTCTTATGCATAACAATCCTAATTAACTTGTAAATTTTAATTTACATTTTTACCAATAATGGTTTTATAGTGAATGTATAGTTAAACACCGGTCACTCGACTCACTATAAAAGTCTGACATTAAAAAGAAACGAGACTAATCACTCGCTATAATCGCAAAATATTCAAATTAATTAAATTTCTTTAGTTTCAAAAGTCAACGATTATGTTAAATGAACATAAGTAAATTCAAAAAATTACGCACAGGTGCTATTGACGAACCAAGGCAGTGACCTCGTATCGAAGTTGTTGAAGATGCAGCAGTTAGAAGACGAGGAAGAGCTCGCCTACAACGCAGCTACACAAGACGATCGTAAGTTATACATGTTTTTGTTAGAGATTTATTAGATGTCGAAAAAAGAAATCAAAAGAGATAACGTTATTGCAGGCAATGCATCACTCACGTACTGCAAGATAAAGAATGGGCATCGGCTAATTTCGTGTTTTTGCTTTTCTTTAAAATGACGTTGACATTTATTTCATTGCAATAAAGTTAACTGTAAACACTGACATGAAAAATTTTTTTTCTTATTAACCGGACTGGCTGTCTGTATGATTCGACAGCAAAGTTCTTGTGCCTATTTGAAACGCCACTACTTTTGTCTGAAGAACTAATTTTGACGTGTACAATGAAAATGGTTGCCGTGATGGTCTCTCCAGACTTCAGACTTTAGTACCATGTCCCTCACGCTACGTCCTACAGCGCCAAAATGGCGGAAATCAAATAGACACAAGAGCAGTTTGACAGCAGCCAGTCCAGTGTAATAATATATAGGGGACAATGACTGTAAATGACTTTTAGGACCAAACTTTTTTATATTGTCTTTGTTATGATAGACGTTTGTTTCCAATGCCCATTCTTTAAATTGAAGTACTGTACGATATCTTTCTCGCTCTAGCAAATGACGACGGAAAAAGAAGGTACGAAAAAATTTCGATCACGTGCTGACAGAATGTGGGTCAGTCAACCTAAAGTGCCGCGAGTTTCTTTTAAAGTTTAGTACTGCAATTGTTTCAGAGTGTATAGTGGTGGAGGGCGACGGGCGGCCCGCGTGGATGAAGGGCCTGCACCAGACCGCCACTGCCTGGCTGCAGCTGCTGCCGCACGAGCTGCCCGTGAGTACCGTCACAAAATAGAGAGACTGCACAAGTTAAACTTAGCACTGCGTGCGCTCGAGCAACGCACACAAACATAAACACTTACCGACCGACGAATATACGCGCTGTAATTCGTAAAAAGTGTTTTATTTCTAATGAACTGTACGCGCGGAAGTCTTATGGACAGGCCACAGCCAGCGCGGCAGGCGGCGCGGCAAGCGAATTCGGTTATCACAGCGCAGTTGTGACGATAGGCTGAGAAGCCGCCATCGTGATAGCGCGCAGTGATTATTGAATGTGGCCGGAGAGAAGTGTATATGAGAAATGAACGAGTTGTTTATGTTCCCAGACGCTGCGTCGCACTGTGGAGAACATAAAGGACCCGCTGTACCGGTTCTTCGAGCGCGAGGTGGCCGCGGGAGCTTCGTTGCTGCAGCAGGTGCTGCACGACCTGCGGAACGTCATCTCTATCTGTCAGGTAACTAATACTCACTGTTCATATTTACTTTAAAGTTTACACATAAAAGCTGTCTGTACCAAAATATAGTGTTGGGTTCATGTTATTTTTGGGTTCGATGAAGCGACAAAATAGCGGGTGTTAGATTTATACGATATTTATTCAACAGCAACCCTGTCTATATCTATAGTACTCATCTTAATAATTCTTCTATAAAATAAAATACGTTTTTATCTGTTATGAAGCAGAATTCTCGTTATTTGATGTTTTTCATCATCGCTGATGCATCTATTCGATATCCGTATTGAACGATTAAAATAAGCATATTGTATGTTAACAGGGCGAAATGAAGCAAACAAACGAGACGCGCGCCATGGTAGGGTCGCTGGTGCGCGGCATCCTGCCGAGCAACTGGCGGCGGTACGCGGTGGCGCGCGGCTGCACCGTGCAGCAGTGGGTCGGGGACTTCGCGCAGCGCGTCACGCAGCTCGCCGCCGTGTCCGCCGCCGTGGCCGAGCGCGGCGCCAAGCGGCTGCAGGTGCGTGCACTAGTAGCGGGCAGCAGTGGGTCGGGGACTTCGCGCAGCGCGTCACGCAGCTCGCCGCCGTGTCCGCCGCCGTGGCCGAGCGCGGCGCCAAGCGGCTGCAGGTGCGTGCACTAGTAGCGGGCAGCAGTGGGTCGGGGACTTCGCGCAGCGCGTCACGCAGCTCGCCGCCGTGTCCGCCGCCGTGGCCGAGCGCGGCGCCAAGCGGCTGCAGGTGCGTGCACTAGTAGCGGGCAGCAGTGGGTCGGGGACTTCGCGCAGCGCGTCACGCAGCTCGCCGCCGTGTCCGCCGCCGTGGCCGAGCGCGGCGCCAAGCGCCTGCAGGTGCGTGCACTAGTAGCGGGCAGCAGTGGGTCGGGGACTTCGCGCAGCGCGTCACGCAGCTCGCCGCCGTGTCCGCCGCCGTGGCCGAGCGCGGCGCCAAGCGGCTGCAGGTGCGTGCACTAGTAGCGGGCAGCAGTGGGTCGGGGACTTCGCGCAGCGCGTCACGCAGCTCGCCGCCGTGTCCGCCGCCGTGGCCGAGCGCGGCGCCAAGCGGCTGCAGGTGCGTGCACTAGTAGCGGGCAGCAGTGGGTCGGGGACTTCGCGCAGCGCGTCACGCAGCTCGCCGCCGTGTCCGCCGCCGTGGCCGAGCGCGGCGCCAAGCGGCTGCAGGTGCGTGCACTAGTAGCGGGCAGCAGTGGGTCGGGGACTTCGCGCAGCGCGTCACGCAGCTCGCCGCCGTGTCCGCCGCCGTGGCCGAGCGCGGCGCCAAGCGGCTGCAGGTGCGTGCACTAGTAGCGGGCAGCAGTGGGGGGGGAGACTACTAGCATATGCGATAAATGCAGATAATCGACTGCTAGCCGAACCTCGCACGCCTGCGAGGTAGCGATGGGAGGACGCCCCTCCTGTCCAACTCGTCGTTGCCCTGACAAGACGACCAGGGATACTACTAAACGTGGGTGGTGACTCCGCTTCTTTTGACGAAGACGACGCAGCGTAGTCTTAACATAAATTTAAAAAAATACTTTCTCTTTTAAAATCGGTTCAAAACAATAAAGCATCATCATCCTGGGGCCCTTCAATAAATACTCGGCTTCAAGTAGAGAAGAGCTATAAACAGAATGAACAGTACGAAAATCTAGCAATAATTCTAACCACTATTGTTTATGTCCAGAGTGTACCCGTGTGGCTGGGCGGTCTGCTGAACCCGGAGGCGTACATCACGGCCACGCGCCAGTGCGTCGCGCAGGCCAACTCCTGGTCACTTGAGGAGCTGCACTTGCAAGTGAGTGGCTATTAAGACCCGCAGCTATTATGAGATCATACTTGAGATACTGTTTCTTATAAGAATCGGCATCTCAAGTATGATTCAAGATAGCTCCCAACGTTGAGAGCTGTTTATAAATAAAGGCCTTAGTGTAAACAACCCAATTAACCTCTGCCACTCAGCTCTAAAATCCGGAGTCATCTTCTTTTCCAGTAAGATTAAAAGCCGATAAACAGCTTAACACCTAACAATATACTTGCGCAGACTTTCAGAAGCAATTTCACAGAACTGACAAATAAATTCATGCTATTTCTGTTACAAATGAAACTTTCCGAAACCTTTTCCTGACGGGCTTTTCAACTTGTACAACTATACAGTATCGCGTGAATAAGGATTTATGGACTGCTTAAATCCAAAACAATGGATGACAGACAAATCTTGAAATTGTTTAAGGTGACGATCCCGGATCCGGGCACGCCGACTGAGAACGCGCAGTCGGAGTGGTCGTTCTCAGTGACGGGGCTGAAGCTGCAGGGCGCCACCGTGCGCGGCGACCGGCTGCTGCTCACCAACACCATCATGGTGGACCTGCCGCTCACCGTGCTCACCTGGCTCAGGTCACTACTACACATTACACTACTTAATGCATACAGTTATACGACGACATTACCTAACGGTCGCGACAAGCTGAGAGTCCGAGACAGTGGTTGCCAATATGCAGGACGCGCGCGCGGTGATGTCGTAAAACCTACTTAGGTTTGACTCGTCTCGACTCGATTCGTCACCATTAACCCTACCGTGAGTGAATGCAAACTGTTGTCGTTACCGTAAATTATCGGATATACTGCTCATAGTCAATGCGAGTGAAAGAGAGAAAACGACAGCTTACGGTAACGGAAACAGTTTGCATCAACTCATGGTAGGGCCAATGGTGCAAGTCGATTTTTTCCTAGAATTTAACTAGCGACCGCTCGCGACTTAGTTTGCTTAGAAAGTTTATTTGCTATCCCTCTGGAACAGTACTTTTTTTCTGGATGAAAAGTACCTTATGTTCTTCTCTGTACCCATCAGAACGTATATGCACGATCAGTTTAGTAGTAAAGACGTGAAAGCGTAATAAACAAACAAACGGACTTTCGCATTTATAAAGGATTAGTATTGGTTCAAATTTGTCAAGTGCTTAAAAGTAACGAATAATAACTTTGGTCAGGGGCCCGGAGCCGGTGGTGGCGGCGGGGCAGGCGCTGACGCTGCCCGTGTACCTGAACAGCGCGCGCTCGGAGCTGCTGTTCACGGTGCGCCTGCCCGTGGCGCCCGGCCAGGAGCCGCACGCCTTCTACGAGCGCGGCGTGGCGCTGCTCACCTCCACGGCGCTCAACTAGCTTGTACACCACTACACTATCTCTCTTACTATACCGTCGTAATGTTAAAACACTCTTTCAGGAAACACCAAAAACTGAATGAATAACACATACGCCTTTTTGACACTGTCATTCCAACGAGTATTTTTGGAAACAATGGCAAAAACTGAAAAAATGGCAGAAACTGTATAATATTTAATCTATGTGATTCACATCAGAGCTTAAATGTATTCGTGCTTTCAATATTTATGCTGTAATCATAATAAATTATTATAAAACTAAATACTTTTGTTTCAATCAAATAACCCTTAGTTCGCTTTAGGACATATTCGTTTTACGACAGATTCGCTTTACGGCAGATTCGCTATACGACAGAAGTTCAATCAATTCGATATAGATGTTAGGCTCAAAGACCGAAATCGATCCTCACCGGTCCGTAACCTCCTAAAAAACTATGCTACCAAAGAGAATGTATAAATAACTAGCGTTCTAAGAGACGGGAGTGTCATACAAAAAGCGTGAGTATGAAACGGAAGCGAATTCAACGAAAACAAACAAAAGAGAAACGTTAAACGGCATTGGCGGTAAAACGGTCAAAGATGAAGAATACTCTTTGATGGGGCGAAGTATAATACGCCTAAATTCGAATGTTGTCAATTATCTACTGCTTTATGGATTGTCAACGTTCTTTCAAACTTAGACACGTGCCGGACTACAGCTGCGCCACAAAAAAAAAAGTTGGAAATCTGACATTTTGAATATGCCATGATGAAGTCTATAGTTTGTCGGAGTTTGTCGCCAAAAACCAGAGTTTGTCGGTCTTCCGTTTAGGAGATACATGTGGCTCAGCTGTAGAGACGTCTCTACAGCTGCGCCACACAGATCTCGAAAACGGAAGGTCGTAGCGAAAATCTGATTACTTGTATGTATAGCCGTTAGTTTGTCGGAGTTTGTCGCACAAAAACCAGAGTTTGTCGGTCTTGCGTTTAGGAGATACGTGTGGCGCAGCTGTAGAGACGTCTCTACAGCTGAGCCACACAGATCTCGAAAACGGAAGGTCGTAACAGAAATCTGATTACTTGTGTGTGTAGCCGGTAGTTTGTCGCAGTTTGTCACCAAGAACCAGAGTTTGTCGGTCTTGCGTTTAGGAGATATGTGAGGATACGCTGTGGAGACCTTTCTACCTGGATCTTGAGAACGGAAGGTCGTAGCGATAATCCGATTAGTCATATCTATAGTCGGTAGTTCGACCGAGTTTGTCGTCAAATATCAGAGTTTGTCGGTCTTGCGTTTAGGAGATATGTGAGATTTTCGCTACGACCTTCCGTTCTCGAGATCCAGGTAGAAATATCTCTATAGCATATCCCCACATATCTTCTAAACGTAAGATTGACAAACTCTGATTTTTGGTGACAAACTCCGACAAACTAATGGCTACACACTCGAGTTATCAGATTTTTGCTACGACCTTCCGTTCTCAAGATCCAGGTAGAAAGGTCTCCACAGCGTATCCTCACATATCTCCTAAACGCAAGACCGACAAACTCTGGTTCTTGGTGACAAACTACCGGCTACACACACGAGTAATCAGATTTCTGTTACGACCTTCCGTTTTCGAGATCTGTGTGGCTCAGCTGTAGAGACGTCTCCTACAGCTGCGCCACACGTATCTCCTAAACGCAAGACCGACAAACTCTGGTTTTTGTGCGTCAAACTCCGACAAACTAACGGCTATACATACAAGTAATCAGATTTTCGCTACGACCTTCCGTTTTCGAGATCTGTGTGGCGCAGCTGTAGAGACGTCTCTACAGCTGAGCCACATGTATCTCCTAAACGGAAGACCGACAAACTCTGGTTTTTGGCGACAAACTCCGACAAACTATAGACTTTATCATGGCATAGTCAAAAAGTCAGATTTCCAACTTTTTTTTTGTGGCGCAGCTGTAGTCCGGCACGTAACTTAGACGGGTTAAAAATTCGCTTCCGTTTCATAGATCGTTTTTTACTGAGAGTGCTATTAGACTATCATAGAAATTTGATCATATATGTATGAGTCATTTTTAGGGTTCCGTAGCCAAAATGGCAAAAAACGGAACCCTTATAGATTCGTCATGTCTGTCTGTCTGTCTGTCTGTCTGTCCGTATGTCATAGCCACTTTATTCCGAAAGTATTAAGACTACACAGTTGAAACTTGGTAGGTAGATGTATTCTGTTAACTGCTTAACGAATTTAATACAAAAATAAAAGATTAAGGGGGGGCTCCCCATACATGGAACTGAAACTGAAAAAAAATTTTTTCTTCAAAGCAACACGTGTTGGGTGTTTATAGATAGGTCTTTAAAAATGACATTGAGGTTCCTAAGACAACTTTTTCTCAAAGTCGACCGTTTGAAAGATATTCACCGCCAAAGTGGTAAAATGTGTGTCCCCCCCCCCCCCCCCTTTTAACTTTTAAAATAAGAGAGTGAAAAATCTAAAAAAAAATATATGCTGTAGATCTTAATAAACACTTTCAACCAAAATTGGTTTGAACGAGATATAGTAATTAGTTTTTGAGATATAGCACATTTTCCAAAACCGCAAATATAACTTTGTCATTCATACCAACACTGTGAAAAACAAAGTTACTTTTGCAGACGAAAAATGATAGGTGGTATTAAATATAGTATGGTATAAGGTAACTACGGAACCCTATGGCGCGTGGCCCGACACGCACTTGGCCGGTTTTATATGAAGAACATAGGAAGGTTTAATAACTACATGTGATTCATATTGTCTTTGATCATAGTTATGGGATCCTATTTGACAGCGAGCGTACAAGTAGGATCATATTCGTTGCCCCAGTAGTGATTCTTTCCTCTATTCGCCTAACTTTAAAAAATGGCGTCTTCAAGTGCAAGAATTTTGACTGAAATATTGAAATAACAATAGTACATTACTGCCGCCGTCACTAATGACTGCGTTGCTGGCAGCGATGATGATGGCCGAGAGCGGAGCTTAGCGCAGGTCCAGGCCGTCACAGCGCGGTCAGCATTGCAGCCCTTGATGGACAAGCTAGAATAAAAGCCGAGACCGGAGGTCGAGGCCTTTATAGCGCGGACAGCAAGGGCTGCAATGATGACCGAGCTTGAAGGCCGAGAGCGTAGTTAAGCTTAGCTCGAGGCCATCATAACGTGGCCAGCAGTGCAGTCATTGTGGACCAAGGCTTGTATAGTACTTTACTCAAAAAATGCGAATACTGCCTACTATACCTACTATAGTAGGTACTTATAACCTAATTTCGAAAAAATACAAAAATGCAAATATCTCAGAAACGGTGCGTCGGAGCCAAAAAATAAGGTTTTTTTTGATCCCCTTTGTAACCCCGGAAGTAGATAAGAGGTATTGAATGAAAGGTCAAAAAACGGTCAAGTGCGAGTTTTTTATATTTTTCCATACTAATTTTATATAAAAGTACAAAAACATCATCTAGGTACAACAATACAACACCCGCGCAGATATAGAATGGGATTCAAAATGGCGGCTCACCGCGCTTACCACAACGAGTGTGACTGAGAGCCATTTCTAATCCCATTCTTTATCTGCGCGGGTTGTACAGTGTATTTTTCACCTAACTATGTTTGAAAGAAAACTCGACAATAATGGATTCTCAAAGGAAATTGCTGGTGGCTAAAACTCGACAATAATGAAATCCCATACCACTTTGTTGCGTCACCATCGGAAAACGCCGGCAAGCTCGACTTTGTTCAAAGAAGGTTGTCAAAATAATGACCATATTACAAGCTTTTTTGAGTAAAAATATTAATTACTCTTTACGAGGAAAATAACTGTTTATATAAGGTGGTACCGTTTTAACTGTGAAAACTTAAAGGGGTGGTCAGGTGATGTGTTTAGAACACAATAAAAATAATAAAAAAAATCAGATTTTTTTATTTTTTTTTATTTTTTATTAATTTTTTTCATTATAATTATTATCGTAGTCGATTCTTCCGTTATTAAACCTAAACAACCACAAAATAATAATAAATACAACAATAATCGAATAACTATGGTATATCTTGTTTTACTACGCATCATGCTATCCACTAGGGGCACGCGCGGGCCGCACGCGGCGGTCATCGACCCAGCAACAGCTGAGACGATTATTCTCACGCGCGTATCGTACGTACGCCATAGAATTTTCGAAATATGCTACTGATTCTACTACTTAATACCTTAATGGCTTTCCTAGCAAATGTTACCTACGCTATTATTTAAGGTAGCCAGTAAGTTCGATGACCTTTGATAAACTCAACTTTATTAAAGTAAGCTGTAAGTGTAATGTTAGTTATAATGAACGGTCGCTTTAAATTAGTATTTGTAATTACATGATCCCACTTTTCATTACATTTCTAGTCTAACAAGTAAGTTCAATGACCCTTGATAACATCAATTTAAGTTGTTTATCCTATGACGTGTTTAGTAAATTACTTATAGAGATACGAGACCAATGAGTCTCGTTTTAATTCTGCTCATAGGTAAAATGAGCAGAATTAAAACGAGACTCATTGGTCTCGCTTCACACATTGTATCCGATACTTTTCACTATCACATCACATCACAATGCACTCAAACTTTAAAGTATCAATGAACTTTCGTCCATTATACATGACCAGTCAGTATACCTGTACCTACTGGAAATCCTTTTACTTGTCCACTAAAGAATCGATGCAAGATAATCACACAGTAAGACTAAATACCTACTCGTAACTCGTAAATTATCACACTAATTTCTAATGTAGGTAGGTACAATACACTCTCACACGCATCACAATATCACATTATGTGTTACGAGTTACGACATTTCATAGACTTCGTGTCCATGATTTTGTGTATACACGTGATTACGTACGTTTAATGTCACGTCACGTTATTCTGTGACATGACATTAAAAGATCGGCAAAATGCGTGAAATATCACGACAAAGCGACCGGCGTGTGCGACAGGTCACGCGGTCACGCACGACGACACAACTCACTCAACCAACTCAAATCAAAATCTGCGGCGGGGCGGGGAGAGTGGCAAGGCGAGCGGCGTCCTTTGCTGCCCGCAGCCCGTGCCGCGTCCGCGTCGTTGGCGCATCTACAAAGAAAGCGCCGACCGATAAAGGGTTCTACAGACGTTTCGATATTGTGATATTCATTTTTGATGAGTAAGTAAATTGTTTAATTAATTTCGCTAGCTTCGTGCTCGTTAATTTATTTTATTAAGATAAGTACTTACCTAGGGCATCTTTTTTATTGATGTTAGGATTTTTAAGTTATAAAACTGTTCACAAAAGAAAACAACAATTATGAATCACATAGAATGTGTTATTATCTGTCACTATCTATCTCCCATTTTACTTTTACTTTTTAGTGACTATTAACAATGTAAAGAATCATACGATTACGTATGTTTAAAGTTCACAACCACACCTCCTGCCTTTTTTGTGATTAAAAGATGGTTTTGATGACTCGATTTTGTAGTTTCATGGCGATGATAGTAAAGTATAATAATTTAAAATTCGCTTAAGTAATGTAGGTATGCGAAAGGAAGTCCACAAACTATTTTTAGGAGTTGAGATTCCGTCCGTGTAGTCATAGTGTGTAGAACTACCTTTAAACTAAAACAAAACCCTTCCCCGCCCGCCTGCAGTCTCCCTCTCTCTTTCTCTTGGTTGGACCGCACGCACTTCTTATTTTTTCTGCAGTCTGTTTCCGTGTGTTCTCTTGTCGTGTTGTGTTTGCGTAGAGTGTTAGCTATGGCTCGATATACAAATCAAGAGTACCTACCTACTGCGTACTTGTGCATTGAGAGAGGACAGAGGTGGTGATCGGGTGCAGCAG
Organism: Agriphila geniculea; assembly: GCA_943789525.1. Lineage (NCBI taxonomy): Eukaryota > Metazoa > Arthropoda > Insecta > Lepidoptera > Crambidae > Agriphila > Agriphila geniculea. The sequence goes on along the minus strand of OX038887.1, from coordinate 13,722,738 downwards.
TTCTGTAGATAATTTTATAAAAGTGTAAATAGGACTTGTGAAAACAACTTGTTAAAGGTGATGAACTTTTAAACGCGCCAAATTAATGTAATAATAAAATAATACCATAGTAGATACCTAACCTATTTTAGTTATTTTATGTAAAAGATTGACTGTTTTTATTAAGTACATTAGTTTGAAAGTCCAAAGCCTGTCAAGTGTGATGGGAAGCTTATCAGTCGTATCACCTTCTTGTGTAGTGTGCAGTGTAAACAAAATCAACCAGCTGTTTGGGGTCATGTAGGTACACTTACCAATTTAAAGTTACAGAGATTATTAGGTACTTAATAACTCGCGTTTTTTAAAATTAATTAAGTTCGAGTTTATCAAAGGTCATCGAACTTAGTGATACCTTAAAAAGCGTAGGCAACAACATTCGTTTGTAGGAAAGCCAGTTGTAGGTACGTGTGCGTGCGTAGCGTAGTGACTAGTGAGGTACAGTGGAACAACATCGTCAGCTGTTTGTCGGCCACGCGCCGGCCGGGTATGGATGGTATAATGCGTGAGTAAAACAAGGGAATATCAAAGTAATCTGTTATTTTATTGTATTTATTTATTATTTTGTGATTGTTTAGTTTCAATATCGAAGGAATCGACTACGATAATAATTATAATAAAAAAATAATTAAAATTAAAAAAAAACAAAATATTTTTCTGATTTTTTTTATTATTTTTTTTGTGTTCTAAACACGTCACCTGACAACCCCTTAAAGTTTTCACAGTTAAAACGGTACCACCTTATATAATAATCTTGTTCCGGATAATAGAAACACGTTTTTACAAAACCCAAATACGTCTTTTATTTTTTGCTTTGTTCTTAACAGTTTTCTTCTTTTTTAATTATTATTAAAAATTATTAATTAAAAAGCTATTAATAAAAATTGTGCAAAGAAAAACACAGCTAAATCGTTATCCATCTTGATTTATGACATTGTTTATATGATCATAGGCGGATCATAAGTGTAATATGTAAAAATGAAGAACAGCATCATTTAACTATGATCATAGAATATGACAGATATGAAATCATATACAGGGTCACTGGAAATATGACGTATTCCTGTTAAGGGGTTATAGATGAGGTCAAAACAAATATTTTTTGTCATATAACTTTTTCTCAAAAAATAAATAGTTTTTGAGTTAATTGAAATTAAGTATTTTTTTACCAAAAGTACGTTTTCAGACACAAAAATTTAAAATAAAAGATAAATACTCATTCGATTCCGGGTTTTTTATATTTTGGGATAGAAAAGAATCTGAGTGTTAATAATGAATAAAAAAAAATTCATAAAATACAGGTGTTTATAAAAAATTCAATCCTTAAATGCATTTTTTATTTTTATTTTTTCAGATTTTTTAGAAATAGCTTCAAATATCTTTAAAAAAATCCTAGTAACTAAGCGTGCATAATATTTTAAAAACATCACCATCTATTCAGCTTTCAGTTGAGGTATAAAACTTAATAATAGCTTAAATAAAAAATGAGAAATTAAGACTTAACTAAATAGCAGTCCCATTTCATGTAGCAAAAATTTTCTACTTCAAGCGCTTCGGAGGTGGCCGTATTATCCTACTTATTCCATAAATGTGAAAGTTTTCTTGTTTGGATGATTGTTAATCAATCACGCAAAACGGCTGAACGGATTTGGATGAAATTTGGCACACAGATAGTTTATAAGCCGGATTAAAACATAGGAGGATACTATTATCTTGGTTAAAGGTTCCCTAGGGATTTTCTCAAATGTAAATGCGAATGAAGTCGCGGGCGGAAGCTAGTTTGCCATAAATGATCGTGCTTACTAAAAATACTTTCGTCCGAGTGAGTTTGAAACAGGATTATTTTGAGGACAGGATGAGTCAAAATTTTATACAGACAGCATCAAAAATAACCATGCATATCAGTCATTTTCAATGACCCGCTGCTGGGGAACTGGCCTCCTTTTGGCTTGTGGATGGATAAAGCGGACGGGCCATACCCACCACGTGGGCCCAATGTGGATTGGTCAGTGTTAACGACTGTAAATGCAGCCAGAACCAAGGGCTCAATGTAAGGTACATTGAGTTAACACCGACCAATCCACATTGGGCCCACGTGGTGGGTTATGGCCCGTCCGCTTTATCCCAAAAGGAAAGGAAGGCCTGTTCCCCAGCAGCGGGTCATTAAAAATGGCTGATATGCATGGTTATTTTTGATGCTGTCTGTATAAAATTTTTTACTCATCGCGGCGGAAAATAATCCTGTTTCAAACTCACTCGGACGAAAGTATTTTTAGTAAGCACGATCATTTATGGCAAACTAGCTTCCGCCCGCGACTTTATTCGCATTAACATTTGAGAAAATCCCTAGGGTACCTTTAACCAAGATAATAGTATCCTCCTATGTTTTAATCCGGCTTATAAACTATCTGTGTGCCAAATTTCATCCAAATCCGTTCAGCCGTTTTGCGTGATTGATTAACAATCATCCAAACAAGAAAACTTTCACATTTATGGAATAAGTAGGATAATACGGCCACCTCCGAAGCGCTTGAAGTAGAAAATTTTTGCTACATGAAATGGGACTGCTATTTAGTTAAGTCTTAATTTCTCATTTTTTATTTAAGCTATTATTAAGTATTATACCTCAACTGAAAGCTGAATAGATGGTGATGTTTTTAAAATATTATGCACGCTTAGTTACTAGGATTTTTTTAAAGATATTTGAAGCTATTTCTAAAAAATCTAAAAAAATAAAAATAAAAAATGCATTTAAGGATTGAATTTTTTATAAACACCTGTATTTTATGAATTTTTTTTTGTTCATTATTAACACTCAGATTCTTTTCTATCCCAAAATAATAAAAAATCCGGAATCGAATGAGTAGTTATCTTTTATTTTAAATTTTTGTGTCTGAAAACGTACTTTTGGTAAAAAAATACTTAATTTCAATTAACTCAAAAACTATTTATTTTTTGAGGAAAAGTTATATGACAAAAAATATTTGTTTTGACCTCATCTATAACCCCTTAACAGGAATACGTCATATTTCCAGTGACCCTGTATAAATGATAAATATATGATAATGTAATAGCGGCCTGAGAGAGTTGCGCCAGGCTGTATGCTACCCTGGTACTTGGTAACGTAAGTTAAAGAACAAAAATTTTTATTAACTGGTAATCAAAAAAGGATTGAAAATGGCCTTTGGTTGCGGTAGTTCGGTTGTTAGTCCGGTTAACCGAACTAATGCAACTTTTTAGTTGCAGTAGTTCAGTGATTTAAATCAACCGAACTACTGCAACTAGTCCAGACTAGTAAAATTTGAGTGTATCACATCACCGTCGCGACTCGCGTATCATCGACGTGTATAATTTGGCTAGTGTGGACGCAAAACGATACGCGATCATGCTATGCACCGTATCTGATACACCCCGATCCGTATGTAATCGCGTATCAAACAAGGCTTTCCGTCTTGTTTACACTTGCGTATCGGAGTCGTGTATCATGATCGGCAGTATTACGTAGTGTAGAGTCTACACTACACTACGTGATACTGCCGATCATGATAAGCTTTGTCCAGACTTGTATCATCTTGACGATCAAAATCAGCCGTGTAGCGTATCAAGTATTCGTATCCTAAGTGTGGACGCTCATTTCGACTGCATCGTATCACTATCTCCACTAGCCCAAAACGGGCATTAAGCCCTACAGTATCCTAAGTGTGGACGTGGTTATTAAAACCACGTCCACACTTAGGATACTGTATCTTGTCAGCGTATCAACAACGCGTGTCGTGAATGTGGACGCGTACATTTTCCTCGTATCTTTCCCTCGTCAACAAAAAAACGCGAGCAACAAAAATGTATGTCATCAACCAGCGGAGGAAAGTGCGAAAATGTATATAAACACGTACATACAAACTTGTCAAAATCGTGTAGCGGCATTGCGTATCCCCTTTGATGGTCGGGCAAAAACCGCCTCGAGATGGATCGCGGTGTATCATCGTATCAAATCACATAGTCGTATCATGATACGGTATCAAAATGCGTCTACACTACGTCATACTGCCGATCATGATACCCGACTCCGATACGCAAATGTAAACAAGGCGGAAAGCCTTGTTTGATACGCGGTTACATACGGATCGGGGTGTATCAGATACGGTGCGTAGCATGATGGCGCATCGTTTTGCGTCCACACTTGCCAAATGATACACGTCGATGATACGCGACGGTGATCTGATACACTCAAATTTTACTAGTCTGGACAAAGCAATTCATGTAGACGCATTTTGATACTGTATCATGATACGACTATGTGATTTGATAAGATGATACACCGCGATCCATCTCGAGGCGGTTTTTGCCCGATCATCAAAGGGGATACGCAATGCCGCTACACGATTTTGACAAGTTTGTATGTACGTGTTTATATACATTTTCGCACTCTCCGCTGGTTGATAACATACATTTTTGTTGCTCGCGTTTTTTTGTTGACTAGGGAAAGATACGAGGAAAATGTACGCGTCCACATTCACGACACGCGTTGTTGATACGCTGACAAAATACAGTATCCTAAGTGTGAAAGTGGTTATTAAGCCCATTTTGGGCTAATGGAGATAGTGATACGATGCAGTCGAAATGAGCGTCCACACTTAGGATACGAATACTTGATACGCTACACGGCTGATTTTGATCGTCAAGATGATACAAGTCTGTGTAACGTTATGGGTTATTTTTTAAATAAAATCTACATTTTTACTAAATTAAAAAAAATGAAAACAAATAGTTTTTTTTAATACCTTAATTAATCTAATCTTATTTCTATCTTAAACTAATAACTACAATCAAAATAATAATGCACATTAAACTGCAGATCATACGTATTGTTTATTAAAAACGTTTTACCACTGCGCGAACGGTACCCTAACCTACCTTTGTTTCGCGTATCGACCTGAAGGTAGCGGTTGCGAATCACACGATGCGTGAGCGCAACTAACATCGCGATGCAGTGGTTTGCTGCGTCATTGACACACCGCTTTCTGAGCTCCCGCGGACGACACGAACCTATTTCGTCTTAAAGTCGCCGCGCCCCTTGGAAATCATTTTTTCATAATACTTAGAAAAGAAAGATCACATATTGATCAGAGTGTCGTCACTTTATTTAAAAATAAATTCAGTGCAATCCCCGAAAGGGTTCACCCAGGTTCACCCAGGTTGACCTAGTTGACCCCTGCAACTTTGGCCGAACCAACTTTGGCCGACATACTTTGGCCGCTCGGCGGTTTCTTCGGTCGCCATTTGCGACGCGCCTCACACCCTCCGCTGCATCCTTCCACGCCACGTCGGGCCATCTACCACCTCAAGGCCCCCTTAAGATAAGTTGGGACACGCAGAGTAAATACCAGTCGGGCCCTTACACTTACGACCCCATGCTCAAGCCATAAATAAATATTGTGAACGTAAGTTGTGGTTTTGCTCCTTAAGTAACCCGCTACGCGACACTGGCGCCTCAACTTGGTTTTGGTATGGGCTGGTATTTGCTTTCGCAGTGAGTTGTAGTTAGTGTGTTGTGTGCCTTTTTGTGTTATTTTTTCTTTTTAGTTCTGTGTTTGTCTGTTTTTTTTTTTAGTTGCAAACCTGTGTATTTTGTTTTTTTTTTATTTTGCAAATCTTTGTTTGCTTATTTGTGTAACATTTTTCTTTTATTTCTGTTGCCGTAGTTTTTTTTGTAACAGACGGAGTTAGGTGGTTATTTTTTTTTAGTTTTAAGTAGTTGTAAGTAGATAGTAAGCGTTCAACATTTACCCTATCTTACGGATTTTTTTTTCTTTCGCGTTTTTTACCGAAATTTCGTAATTTCTAATTTTTTTCCTTTTTTCGCTATGGCATTTCCAATAAAGTTTTTATCTTTACAAAAGTCAGAGCTTGAATACGAGGTAACCATTAGAGGTTCCACACCTTGTGCTACTGTGCAAGACCTACGCAAGCAGATCGCGAAGTTAGCACCATTATTTCCTTCTGAGGACATTTTGGACAGTCCATTGGAGGCTGCAGTAGATTTAGTTGAGGTTAGTAATACCCTCACTAAAATAAAAACAAATTTAGATTCGGGTACCGACAAAAATACCTTATTACGTACGCAAAACCTGTTGCATCATTTGTATCATCGGATCAACCGAATTATTGCCGACGAGTCTGTCAAGCCTCAATACGATACGTGCGTTTTGCAGTTTAAAAATTATTTTGAAGCTTTTAATTCTGTTAAGGATAAAGGTATTGATACTTTAATTTCTGCCAGCAATAGCGAGTCATCTACTCCTGCATTGCCATTGAACATCTCAGTCACTTGCGATCGTGGTGGTTCTAGTGATTTGACTAAGCTTAAGTACGATGGAAAAACCTGCGTCAGGGCGTTCATTCAACGCGTAACGGAATTTTGTGACGCAAGGAACATTTCAGGACCTAAAGCGCTTTCATTCGCAACTGAAATTTTCACAGGTGATGCTTTGCATTGGTATAGGAGTGTAAAGAGTCGAGTTTCCTCTTGGAGTGAACTCATTATTCTGCTGAGGCAAGATTTTGATCAGTCTGACTTTGATTACAGACTGCTTTCAGAAATCCGTGCAAGAACACAAGGTGAAACAGAGAACATAACAATTTATTTATCAATTATGTCTGGTTTGTTTTCACGCTTAGCGAAAACATTGTCCGATGACGAAAAATTGGAAATAATTCTCCATAACATTAGGCCTTGTTATGCTAGTACATTAGCCTCAGTTAGTGAAATTAAATCACTCGAGTCTTTACAAGCCTTATGCCGAAATTATGAAAGCGTGCAATCACGTCTTGCAAACTTTCATGAGCCTAGTACAGCGACTTCTAATACTCTGGCTCCAGAATTTGCGTACAATGGTAATCGTAATAAAAACAGTGGTCATTTTAAATCAAATACATATAAGCAAAATTTTAATACACCTTTTAATAAAAATCAATCTTTTACAAAATCTAAAGTTAATTCCAACTATAACTACACTTATAATAATAGTAAAACAAATTATCCTAATAACATTAATAGTAAAACAAATAATGAAAAGTATTTACATGCTATCGAAGCTCCTAAAGCTCGTTATTGTCCTAGATGTCGTGTAGATACTCATAATTTGAGACAGTGTACAGAAAATAAAGACAACATTTACTGCTTTAAATGTGGTCGAAAGGATGTTAAGACTCCTCAATGTCCTGACTGTAATTTAGGTAAACCATCCAGTTCAAAAAACTAGTAGAATTGAATTGTGGTAGTTCAAATCACAATTACTTTGATAAAGATGATTGGCAGAAGTGGCTTAAAACTTTAAGTGTTTTCTTTCAAGCATACCGAACTGCCACAATTCATAATAAACCTAGTAATGATATTAGACCTTATGTCACCATTAATATTAACAGTCTCTCTTTTACTGGCTTACTCGATTCAGGTTCCGCAGTCACCATTATAGGCAACAATTCACATTTAGTTCTAGAGTCTCAGGGATTTAAATTGATTAGAGACCGCTGTATTTCAGTTACTGCTGCAGGTGGGCAGTCTTTAAGTAGTATTGGCCATATTAATATACCTGTGCACTTTGAAAACCAGTTTCACATTATTGAAGCTGTTGTTGTACCTGGTATTGATACGTCTCTCATACTAGGCGTTGATTTTTGGCGTAAATTTAATATATGCCCTAAATATTTAGGAAGCATTTCAATCGATTCTATTAATACACCCGTGGACGTCTCATCCGAAATTTTATTACATAGCTATGATAATTTAAGCGAATCGGAAAAAATGATTGCGGACAATATCATTGACCAATTTAAAGAAATTTCTTTCGAACAAAAGGGTCTAGGTAAAACTAGCTTAATAACTCACAGAATTGATACCGGCGATGCTCAACCAATCCGGCAACGATACTATCGCATGTCACCGGAAAAACAGCGAACTTTGATTGAGCAGGTCGATGAAATGCTAGCCTTAGATGTAGTCGAACCTTGCGAAAGCGCTTGGTCTTCCCCAGTTTTGCTGGTGAATAAGAAAAACGGACAGCCTAGGTTCTGTCTAGATAGCCGTAAGTTAAACTCAGTCACCAAACGCGATGCCTATAACTTACCGTACATATCTGAGATTTTGGATAACCTTCGTGATGCGCGCTATCTTAGCAGCATCGATTTATCCAAATCTTTCTGGCAGATAGAGATTGCGCCCGAAGACCGAGATAAGACAGCTTTTTACGTCCCAGGCAGAGGTACACTTCGTTTTAAAAGAACCGCCTTTGGTTTGACCAATGCTCCGGCAACCCAACAACGGTTAGTTGACCTTCTGTTTGGCGAGTTTGGCGCAAATGTTTTCGCGTATATCGATGACGTCATCATCATCAGTAATGACTACCAAACTCATGTCACGCTCTTGTTAAAGGTTTTAGAAAAACTTAGAAATGCTAACCTCACCGTAAATTTAGAAAAATGTAACTTCTTTCGTAGTGAGCTGAAATATTTAGGATATGTCGTTAATAGTAAACAATCTTATTAGTACAAATGATTGCCGATAGGTGTTACTAAATTTTTATTGAAATTTGTTAAAAACCCTTCATTTTACTGTTTCACTACTATTTTGCATTTGTTTTTTTTTTAAGGATCAATTTAAAAGTTTTAATACGTTTTTTATCTGTATTTGAATAATTACAAAAACGTCAATCAAAAACATATCCAAGCAGTTGCCTCCATCTAGTGAGGTAAATTTAAACTAATGTTGGAAAGCCACATCTGATGTTCCCAGTGAGACCCCATGGTTCTTGGTAACTTATTTTGTAAATGAATGTATTTTGTACGTCAGGCGGTATACGAACGCGTAGCCCGTGGTATGCTCCACACGGACCGGCTGACATTCGCGCTGCTCCTCTGCCGCATCCAGCTGAAGGGCATCGGCGCTCCGGACACTCTCGAGCAGCCGTTCGCGGTGTTCCTGCGAGGCAAGGAAGGATTCGTGTCGCACGCGCCGCAGTCAGATCACTTATCACCACAACAGCAGGCCGCTGCCGCGAGACTGGCTTCCAGGTATGTTCATTCAACGAACGCAGTTTCTTTTACCCAGGGATTATCCCGGGTTCGGTGAGGGTCTGCTTTGTTATGAAGCTTCCATAGGTGTTTTAAAGCGTTCAGATAAACACCACATCAATAATAACCAGTCCTGATAACATTGCATATTATTTTATTTTACTCAAAAATGCTTGTAATATGGGCAATATTCTGACAACCTTCTTTGAACAAAGTCGAGGTTGCCGCGCTCCTCCGATGGTGATGCAACAAAGTTGTATGGGATTTCATTACTGTCGAGTTTTAGCCACCAGCAATTTCCTTTGAGAATCCATTATTGTCGAGTTTTGTTTCAAACATAGTTAGGTGAAAAAAGTACATTGTACAACTCGCGCAGATAAAGAATGGGATTAAATATGGCTTTGTTCATATTCACTTCTTCGCTCGCACATTAAACGCCACACCTATCGCTCTCTGTCACACTCGTTGTGGTAAGCGTGGTGAGCCGCCATTTTCAATCCCATTCTTTATTTGCGCGGGTGTTGTATTGTTGCAGAGATGATGTTTTTGTGCTTTTTTTTTTACTTTTTGACTTTTTTACTATTTTTCCTTTTTGGTATTTTTTACTTTTTGCACTTTTTTGCCTTTTTTACTTTTTTGTCATTTTAATCATTTTTAACATTTTTGTAATCTTTGTCATTTTGGTCACTTTTGTCATTTTTGACATTTTGGACATTTTTGAGTAAAGCGCTATATAAGCCTTGGTCCACAATGACTGCACTGCTGGCCACGTTATGATGGCCTCGGGCTAAGCTTAACTACGCTCTCGGCCTTCAAGCTTGGTCATCATCCGCGCTGTCCGCGCTATAAAGGCCTCGACCATAACTTGTCCATGCGTGGGCTGTAATGCTGACCGCGCTGTGACGGCCTGGACCTGCGCTAACTCCGCTCTCGGCCATCATCATCGCTGCTGCCAGGAACGCAGTAATTATTAACCGCGGCAGTAATGTACTATTACTTGTATCGCTAGATTGGTAGCGTTCCGCCGGCTACTGGAGAAGACGGCCGAGCTGCCGGAGCTGCCAGCGTGGCTCGCCCAAGCAGCCCCCGAGCAATGCGTGCCGACTCTGTGGGATTGCGACGCCGCGTCCCCGCCCGCGCCGCACACGCTCGCCATGTACCGGCTGCTGCTCATACAGGTGAGCCCAGTCTATCGCAACTCGTGAAGAAGAGAATTCTATGAAACGGGGTAGAACTTTTATGGCCGCTATATTTATCTCACTCTTTCGTCTTATGTGTCAGCGATCGAAGAACCCTGTTTTGACATTTGGTGTGTCAACAATTTTGTATGAAGTTCCGTCTCTTAAAACGTAGTGATTTTACATTCTCTTTGGGTGAGCCCCTCGACCTACCCGAGCAATGTGTGCCGACGTTTTAGCCTTTTTGTAATTAATTTTATTAATTAGAAGATGAACAACCTTAGTGCTACGCGAAGCAGTGAAGATCACTTTGCGCCACCTATGTACACTAGGGATCGCTTTGCGCCAGGTTAAAAACGTGCAACCGACAAACCCGTGACTGGTGTTACCGGAAATGAAACCCCCTCGCTTGCTCGTCTCAGCAGGCATCACTTGAGACCTAGGGGTCAAGTCTGCTAATGTTTTCGTCAAAATCGTAGTTCAATGGTGTTTGAATGGTAATGCTTTTTGACGCAATTCTTGTTTCTTAAACCCAAAACTGATACACATTGTGTTTCTTAAACCCAATACGGAAACATATTGTGTCTTGATTTTGGGTTTAAGGCTCCGTTAGCGAAATCACTTGTCTCTGTCTTTTTCTTTACGTGTAAAGGAAAATAACCTCACTTCTGCACTTTTGATTTACGTTGTTTTTTTATCATTATCTTTAGCACAATAATTTTTCTTGAAAAGAAGTTAACTGCACAGTACCTTAACACGTGGCGTTCAACGTGTTAAAGTGTATTTTGATGTAGAATTCAATACGTTTCCGCTATTATTTACGCCAAAAATGTGGTCCGCAACAAGCTTTTTGATGATATTCTGATTTTTTTTTACAATCATCTGTGAGGTTTATACGCGATTCAATACTTGTAGCTACTAGATAATCTCTATAGCTTGCCGTATGTTTTTTTTGTGGCTACAACTTAACGTTTTCTATATAAAAATATGGCCCGCGCAAACCATGTTTTCCTATTATGGCCCCTTAAGAAACAAGAACTGTGTCAAAAAGCATTACCATTAGAACACCATTCAACTACGATTTTGACGAAAACATTAGCAGACTTGTCCCCTGCCTTCCGCGTATCTTACGCTCACCTCAAGATCTGGGGACTATATGAAAGTGAATGTTTGTTTGGTCCAGGCGTTCCGTCCCGACCGCGTGATCGCAGCGGCTACGCAGCTCGTGGGCGCGGTGCTGGGGGCGGGCTTCCTCGCCCACGCGGAGACGGAGCTGGACCTGGCCGCCATCACGGACCACCAGCTCAACGCCACCACGCCCGCGCTGCTGTGCTCCGTGCCGGGATACGACGCCAGCGGTAACGCACACTATACATATTGGGTCATTTTGAACTTACCATCCAAATTTCAAGGATGTGTCCAGTCCATGAAACTAAACAACTCTCTCTAAGAAACGTGTCGGATTTCGCCAGAAAATTTTGGTCATCCCATACTAAATTGATCACGTGATGTCTTTGATTTGTATGGAAAGTAGATTTTTATTTTACATATTTGGCCATGTGTTCCTATGAGAAAGTTGTTCAGTTTCATGGACTGAACACATCCTTAAAATTTGGATGGTGAATACAAAATTACTGTTTATACACACGGCACACCATACATGTTGAGAAATAACCACACTTATACAGTCTCATTTATAGGTACATGTACTCTTTTTACAACAAAATTCTTCCTTTTCAAGGACAAGCAACTAAACCATCAAGCATTTTGCTTAATTCATTAATCAAATCCAAAGAGTGTTTAAATTTTAACATACAGTCAGCGCCTGATTGTACAACTCTTATGATGATGTTTTATGTATAAAACACTGACTATTCGGATAGTTTTTATCACTTTAGATGTTGCAAACACATTGGCGTAATGGCTGTCTCCAAATATTTAACACTGATTGTATCTACGTGAACTTGGGTTAACCGATACTTTCATTCATGAAAAGGTATCTCTGTCTGTTTCAAACATTGAGCCGCGCGCGACTTTGCTTGGATATTTCGGATGGAATTGGCTTTGGTTAAAAAATAAAAGGTATTTTTTTTATATTTTTTTACTACAGATTAGGCCAATTTAAGAAACTAATTTGAATATTTTAACATTTGGTCCCGTATTTATTTTTTTATAAATATATTTGTCGAGCGGATATGGTCAACCGAAATGACGTCATTAGTGGCATGAAAGTTTAAGAAGGAAAACCTTTGCCATCTACTTATAGAAAAAAAAACGGCCAAGTGTCATTACCTGCCATAATGACTTTATGGTGGTTTGTAAACAAATAAGTTATAGTTAATATTTCTTCTATTTTATTCATTTAATCCAGTTGTGACGGTTCTAACCTACCTTCTTAATTTGCCGCAATAATTTTTGAGGTGGTAAAATTATAATAAAAATGCTTACCAGTGGAAACTCAGCTGAAAAACTTTGTAAAAACTGACACGCCCAATTTACCGAAATCGCGAAATGTATTGTATGTATTGTGTCTATTTTGGATGTAGGCTACATGGATGAAATTGTAACGATTGCTTGTGGACTGATAAATTTGTAGGATAACATAATAAACACTGTGAAAATATGTGCATACTTTATTTCTATTTACAAACATTTAATAGTAGGGATGTGGAAAAAATTACGAGATAAGTTCATCGATATTTTTCGGGCGATATTAAATACTCTGATATATCGATAGATGTTTTTACAATAATTTTTCCAAAACATTTTTTTTGTAATTACGTATGGATTCTAATAGTCGACACTATTTTGTTACTGGAGCATTTTGATTTTTTCCAAATATTGAGTCTTAAAAATCATCGTAAAATTCGTCAAATCGAGCCAAAATTTCGCGTAGGGGTTTATTTTGCTGTTTTTCATGTTTTGCAATACCTTAAAATAAGAATCCATTACTTAGTCATCATCCCATTTCATCCCATTTTTTTCTGAGAAATATTACCTATATCGATATTTTTTCACTTCCATCTTCCACCATCCCTAATGCCAAGTTCATTGTCAAAATTGTCTTTGCCCTTTTTCTTTTTTTTTATTATGGCTGGGGGATCTGTATGTGATGACGTCATATGAAGGTCATTTGAAGGTTAAAGCTTTTTATTGAATATTATAAATATCTTTAAAAATATACACTTATTTTTAAATTTAATTAGTAGACACTGTACCGAAAGCTTATTCCTCGAAATGGTTTTGAGATTTCCAGTCATGTTCAAAAAGTTATCAAAGCCAATTAAGTAGTAGTAGGACTTTACTACTACTTAATTCCATCCGAAATATCCGCACGACTGTGCGGAAAGAGAACTGACTTGGGATTTCTGCTTGATCATCGTTTTTGTCGTGTTGACGGCACTGTTTTACGTAATTATAGTGTGACTGTCTTGACTTGATAGATATCAAGATATTACAGTCGTACTAAAACGTAACAGTGCCGTCAACATGTCAAAAAAGGTACTCAAGCACAAATCCCAAGTCGGTTCTCTTTCCGAACAGACTCTAGCTAAGAAGTAATTATTTGTGGTTAGTTGTTTCCAAGTTTCCAAAGCAATGATCACAATCTGTGTGAATGGCAGGTCGTGTGGACGACATGGCGACTGAACTGAACAAGCCGCTGTCGAGCATCGCCATCGGGTCGGCCGAAGGGTTCAACCAAGCCGAGCGCGCCATCAACACTGCCTGCAAGACGGGACGGTAAGTACCTTGGTATTATTATAATTTATTTTAATTATTCGGAAGACCAACAGCTAAATTTAATACTGTAGGAAGCTACTATAACACTTGAAAGCCTCAGGTCCTCACCAATAAACACAATTTTTCTTGTTTTTATTATTTTTATTATTATTAGGGGCCATCCATAAAATTTCATGATTTTTGACCCCCCTCCCCCGTCCTTGTCACAGGTGGTCACATTTGTGAGACCTTCCCCTCCCTAGTGTGACGTCACATATTTTACAATTTTATATCTAGAAACAATTATTTTTATCATTATTATATTATGTTACTATTTATTTTTTGTTGAATTGTAATTTGAAAATAATTCGCTAAAACATCTTGACGCTCTTTCGACGGAGTGGGGATAAGTTCGCACATGTGCACTTACGAGCGACCAATAGCGCTTGCCCCTCTCCCGTCGCCTGCGTACCTCACCGCTACGCATGCCCAAAATACGCGTTTTGCGCAATCCCCACCCAATTTCAAGATTTTTGCCGGCTACTGTACTAAGATTCAAATGTGGATGTCGTGTAATGAAGCATTGTCTCGCAGGATTTATTGGTTTTTATTTACACTTATGTTTGATTAGTGCACCATTTTGTTTTTTCTTTCACAGAATTCTGATATCTTATCTATACAGTTAAGCTCCCTGTACCATGGGCAACAGCGTCGCTTAACCACTGCTAAGGTTAAAATCCCTTGCACGCCGCGCCCGCTGTCACATACGTTTAGTTCGTGCAGAGGCGATACGCGCGCACACAAATTTTGTTGCAAACTGGTTAAGCGACGCTGTTGCCCATTGTACCTTAACGGCCAGAATTTAATAGGTAATCAATCCACACATAGGCCTGGGGCCCTACCGACTAACTTACGTGGCTATCGTGATCGCTTTCATTTGACAGATGGATCTGATACATTGCTACTTTTCTTTGGTAAGTTTTTATTTATACCAAATAGAAGTAGCAATGAATCACATCCATCTGTCAAATGAAAGCGCTTACGATAGCCATGTAAGTCAGCCAGTACGGCCCCTGATCTAGATTAGTTTCTAGGCAACTGTTCACTATTCGTTCAAATTCTAGTTTTCTACCTTTCAATGAAATCTAATATTCAACATTTAAATATTCCCGCCGCCTATGTGAGTGGTTGTTTGTTGCAACAGCAAAGCAAGGCTCTCATAGGAGCATATCCACCGGGCCGTCTGCTGATTGGCTGGAAATTTCTCTAGAAAATTCGCCGGCTTCCGCGCACATCGCGGCGTTGATAATTATAAAAAAAACCATTAAAAATTCGGAGTGTGTGATTCCAAGATACCTTTTATGTTGTTCATTGTATGTGCTAGCTATATAATCATTTGCAAAACAATCAAGTGTGTGAGAGTGCCAGCTGGACTTCTGTTCGTGAACCACGCGGTGGGCCCACCTCATCCACCCTTGCAAAATTACCTATACAACTGCTGCCGAGCTGAAGGACACGCGCAAGAGACTCCAAGGTAGGTGGATATCTACTTACTTTGGTGTTAGTTCAACGAACCTATCGCTTTTCTGAACGGCGGGAATATTCAATCAAAATTCGCATCTTCCCGAACTAGATGATATCTAGGGCCCATTTGCTAGCTATAAACGTTCGGCTGGGTCGCGTTGTCACATCTTTTTGGTGCCGAAACCCGGGAATAAAGAATAACGCCTTTAACTCGCAAGTTGTATTTCTAGAATCACGAGATAACGCTGGTATTTTTCGTATCAATTATCACTAATCTCATTATTTCAACATTAACTACTCATAACATTAACAATCAACAGTAATTCTAATCGTAACGCTTAAAATCATAATCATATTTTCGTAGTCATTCGTTATTTCATACGTGACTTTCATTTTTCCCTTTTAAAAGAAGGTAGGTTCAAAGTGTTTCGCTTTCGCCATTTTGCATTGCGTTCGTTCGTACCGTATCGTATATCGTAAATCGTTTAGTCAATCAGTCACTCAATCATCAACATTCAATTCCCATCACACTCATTCGTTCGCGGTTGCCATTTATTCGCTATTTCATTTCGTTCAATCAACAACCATTCGTTCGCTCACGGCATAGTGAACATAACGACAGTGCTGCAACTTAACTTGTTTACTTACGGAATTAATTCGTGTGCGGTGATTATATTTTTACTACAGATCATTGTATGAACATTCTATCTATTCAATTTATCGGTGATCATATAATATCCTATTCGGCTGTAGTGATTTATATTCAAGCTATATCAAAACAACGTTCCTAAACGTGAGCAAGTTGAGTGTTTGTCAATTCACTTCTTCGTAGTTGTACACTGTGCGTCAGCTGACCTTAATTAGCTGCGGCCGGCCAGTTTGTTTACATTTACGTGTGCAACTTTAACTGGTGCATATCGGCTATCCATAGTTGAACTACAACTATAGATAGATCCAACATTCTACTTAATTAATTCGTTTATTCTAGTGTTGTTTTTATTCGTTCTTACGAAAATGTCGTTTATTCCAAAACGGACTATTCGTAAACTTAGTTCGGCGAGTAGATCTAAATCAAAACAAACAAGTTTACAAAGTTATACAGCGCAGGATTTACCCGTTTTGCGTAGAAAACGTACCTTAGCATTAAATCGTTTGGTGAAAGCATTCGAAATCGGAGAATTAGCGCGTACCGATGACAGTCAAACAGATCTATTTTTTTCCTACTGCGATCAACTCGATAAATATGTATCGGATTTTGAGAGCGCGCATTTCGCAATTATCGAACTTTTAGCGTCGCCTGAGGATGACCAGGGTGACCATGATGACGATGAGATTCGGACACGTTTTGATGATATCTATTTTCGAATTTTGTCTATTTACCGTAGTTTAAATAAGTCAAATATTAACTTAGCTGAATCGACTCATCAATGTAACGCTACATTTCAACCGTCGACATCATCGCTATCTCATGTTAAATTGCCTCGAATTACGTTGCCGTTATTTTCGGGTAATATTAAATTATGGCCTGAATTTATCGATACCTATAATGCTCTCATTCATGACTGTCAAACTCTTAAAGATATTGAGAAATTTCACTATCTCATATCATCGCTGAGCGGCGATCCCTTAAGTCTTATTCGCACCTTTCCCGTCACTGGTGATCATTACTTGGATGCTTATGCAGCCTTAATAGCACGTTATCAAGATAATCGCGACTTAGCATTTACTTGTTGGAAAGACATATTGAACATTAATTTTAATTTTCAAGATGCAATTGAATTTCGTAAAACTTTAGATTGTATTGATGAAAACTTAAGTATTTTGAGAAAATTAGGACTTCCAATTGAACATTGGGATTTTGTTTTGGCTTATCATATTTTATCGAAATTAGACTCCAAGTTAAGACGTGAGTTCGAAGAGAAGTGTAGCAACACTAAACTTCCTACCTATTGGCATTTGAAACAGTTTTTACATTCGAAGTGTGAAGCGCTTATTCGTGATAATCATTTTTCTAATTCCAACAAAGTGTCACGTCCAGTCAAGGACATATCTAAAGCATCAAGTGATACTTATTCAAAACGTTTTAACGCGTCGCATACATTAATTGCAGATAACTCAACAAAATCGAACAAAAGCGAAAATAATCAACAAAATTTACATAATAATAAAATAATTTTAAAGTGTTCATTTTGTGCCAGTAATCATTCGATCACTCAGTGTCAATCTTTTCTAGCTAAATCCGTTGACGAGCGTATGTCCATCGCTAACGATAAAAAATGGTGCTTTAACTGTCTTAAGCCATCACATCAAATAAAAGATTGCATATCCGCATTTCGATGTTTACAATGCAAACATAAACACCATACGCTACTTCACAAGGATCGCTCCGCTCCCAACGAGAATCAAACTGACGAATCTAGCCATCAGTCAGTTTCGTTAGTGACTAAGACTTCCCAATCGACTTCGTTTTCTAAATCGACACCACTTTCTACTGTGCTGCTCGCCACAGCAATAATTCAAATTCAAGATACGAATGGAAGGTACCACACTTTCCGTGCTTTATTCGATACCGGCAGTCAGAACAATTTTATTACTAAGAACGCTGCACAGCGTTTAAATCTTAAGCCAATCCAATGCGAAATCAATATCAACGGTTTAGGTGGCGTTGCTGCTAGCACTATCGGCTTAGTAAATTGTTCTATTGCATCTAATAATCAATCGTTGTTTAACGTGGACATGCACGTTATTTCAAACATATGCGGTGACCAACCAATTGCTAAACTCAATACCGTGGGATGGTCGCATATTCAATCGTTACCGTTAGCCGATCCCGGTTTCGATGTGCCAGGGTCTATTGATATACTCTTAGGCGCAGATGTTTTCGCGGATTCGCTCCTAAATCAACGTGTCAAAGGTGCTGTGAATCAACCTGTCGCTTTTAATTCCGTTTTCGGCTGGTTACTACTAGGTCGAACATCACTCGTATCGTCATCGTTATTACAGTTTTCTTCGAAACCGGATGACGAGTTGTGTTCTCTCGTTCAACGGTTCTGGGAGATTGATGGTGTTCCTCAAGCTTCCATGTTAACGCCTGAGGAAATATCATGCGAACAGGCTTACACTTCTGAAGTCAGCCGTGATTCAACGGGTAGATACATCGTCAGACTTCCGTTCAAGGACGGGGCTGAACCTATATTCGAAGGTTCTCGCGATATCGCAGTTCGTCGTTTTCATGCCATTGAACGTCGCCTCTTACGCGATCCTGATCTACATTGTCAGTATCAAGAATTCATGGATGATTATCTTCAATCCGGTCACATGTCGCCAGTTGACGCGAAGGAGATCAATCAAGGAAGGTATTATATACCACATCATTGTGTTTTAAAACCTGATAGCGCCACTACCAAACTACGGGTTGTCTTTGACGCGTCGGCCAAAGACGCTCAAGGCAAATCTTTAAATGATACGTTGCTAACGGGACCAAAACTTCAATCTAATATCGTAGCCGTGCTTCTTCGTTTTCGTTTACACGCTATTGTCTTTATTGCTGACATTCGTCAGATGTATAGACAAGTTCTCGTCGCTAATGATCAACGCGACTATCAACGAATAATTTGGAGGACCGGACCAAATCAAAGTCTGCAAGAGTTCAAATTAAATACCGTCAGTTATGGTGTTTCATCAGCACCTTACTTGGCTTGCAGAACCATTCAACAGCTGGCTGAGGATGAGGGTGCCGCCTTTCCTTTAGCTAAGCAAATCCTGACGACAGATATCTACGTTGATGATGTCACTTCCGGCTGTGCTTCTCTAGACCTAGCGCTAAAGGCTAAGTCACAGATCATAAATCTACTAAGATTCGGCCATTTTGAATTAAGAAAATGGGCTAGTAATGAACCCCGTCTGTTGTCAGATCTTTCAAAAGAAGAATGTCTTCTTGATCCCAAATCATTCTCAGATGATCAACCATCTACTATCAAGGTGCTTGGGCTCAAATGGGACCCAGCATTCGATGCGTTTTTGTTTGATGTCCAACCATCTAATCGCTCTTGTACTAAACGCAATATACTAAGCGAGATTGCAAAGGTTTTCGACCCTTTGGGTTTTTTATCACCTTTAACTATTAAGGCAAAAACTTTACTACAACAGCTTTGGCTCCTTGGTATCACGTGGGATGAGAATCCGCCTGAGGAAATCACTAAAGTCTGGAGGATCCTTTGTGATCAACTACCAGTGCTGCAAGAGGTGAGAATACCACGTTGTCTCACAGCTCAATCTGTACAAATGTACGAACTGCACGGATTTTGTGACAGTTCCGAACTCGCTTACGGGGCAATCCTATATATGCGCATTCTACTCAACGACGGATCTGTCAGGATCCTGCCGCTATGCGCTAAAGCTCGGGTTGCACCCATTAAGAAACTTTCTTTACCACGCTTGGAATTGAGCGCTGCCGTGGTTCTCGCAAAACTCGTAAAATTCGTTCTTGACATCTACAATCTAAACCTTTCTATTAATACGATTCATTTGTGGTCCGACTCAACGGTCGTTCTTTCATGGCTTCGTTCGCATTCTTCTCGTTGGAACACGTTTGTAGCCAATCGGGTTAGTCTAATTCAGGATACCGTTCCTGCGGAATCGTGGCACCACGTCGCATCCGCGGATAATCCCGCTGACGTTTGCTCACGAGGTCAACTGCCGCATGATTTGCTTCACAATTCACTGTGGTGGTCAGGACCAACCTGGCTATCAAAATCTCCTGAGTGTTGGCCTAATCATTCAATATCATCCATTCCGAACGACGTGGACGAGTTAGTACGAGCTGAGGAACGTCGACCGGTTGCGTTGGTCACTGATAATAATAACGCACTGAACCTATCGTTAACTCCAATCGATTATCTATTAAAGCGGTATTCTTCAATCGATAAAATAATTCGTATCATTTCGTATATACGACGATTGCTCCCCAATGTGAGGAATCGTAATCTCAACGAGATCCCTACTGAAATAGAAAATTATAATTCGTTACTCATTATCGTTAGACACGTGCAATCGATAGAGTTCGCTGAAGTTGTTCAACGACTCAAATCTAAACAACTATTATCGAAACCTTTTCGGAAACTTAACCCGTTTCTTGACGACGAGGGTGTCCTCAGGGTGGGCGGTCGGATATCTCACGCTGGGATTGAATACGAACAAAAACACCCAGCACTCTTACCCTGCGCTCATCCCTTTACGTCAAAATTAATCGAATCCGTTCATCGTCAGCATTGCCATACGGGTCAAAATACGACTCACTACCTAATTCTGCAACGTTTTTGGGTACTGTCAGCAAAACGAGCCATTCGCCAGTGTTTATCAAAATGCATCCGTTGTTACTGGACTCATCCCAAACCGCTACAACCGTACATGGGAGATCTACCATCCTACCGTGTTAATCAAATCAAACCCTTCTCCGTGGTAGGGGTGGACCTAGGTGGTCCGTTTCGTATCAAAGTTAGCCACCATCGAGGCGCTAAGATTGACAAAGCTTACCTTTGTCTGTTCGTATGCCTAGCAACTAAAGCGGTCCACCTTGAGGTCGTTTCCTCTTTGTCCACCGAGGGTTTTATTGCAGCGTTGCGCAGATTCGTTGGCAGGCGCGGTCGTTGTAACATTATCCATGCTGATTGTGGGACAAACTTCATCGGTGCCAGTAACTATCTCTCATCCATTGCCGAGGCTTGCCAAACTCAAACCATCCAATTCGATTTCAATCCACCCTCTGCTCCTCACTTTGGAGGCGTATGGGAAATACAAATCAAAGCTGCTAAATCTCATCTTTATCGTATTGTCGGCAATCAAGTGCTAACCTTCGAGGAACTTAGTACCTTATTCATTCAAATCGAGGCGGTTCTAAATTCGCGGCCGTTGTATCCACTGAGTGCCGATCCAAACGATTTAAACGTGCTGACTCCAGGTCACTTCTTGACCTTGGAACCCCTAACAGCTGTGCCTGACGCGGATTATTCTAATATCAAACTATATCGACTAAATCGTTGGCAGCTTATCCAATCGTTTATTCAAAATTTTTGGCTTCGCTGGAAAAACGAATACCTACATTTCTTAACGCAACGTGCAAAATGGACGAAAACTTCTAAACCATTACCTATCAATTCTATAGTCATCATCAAAGATGACAATCGACCCCCATTACACTGGCCTTTGGGACGAGTTACCGACTTGCATCCGGGCCTCGACGGCATCGTCCGCGTGGCAACTATCAAAACTAGAGACAGTTTAATTAAGCGTCCCTTAGTCAAGCTATGTCCTCTTCCCATAGAACCCTATACAAACTAACCTATTCTACATAATCTATATATCGTTTTTTCTCTAGTTTAAGCAAATCTAATAGTCGTTATTCGTTACTATAACTTTGTTATTTAGTTTATCAATATCAATTCTACTTAAGTAACCGGAAAATACCAGCTGTATTTTGGTGGGCGGTATGTTCACTATTCGTTCAAATTCTAGTTTTCTACCTTTCAATGAAATCTAATATTCAACATTTAAATATTCCCGCCGCCTATGTGAGTGGTTGTTTGTTGCAACAGCAAAGCAAGGCTCTCATAGGAGCATATCCACCGGGCCGTCTGCTGATTGGCTGGAAATTTCTCTAGAAAATTCGCCGGCTTCCGCGCACATCGCGGCGTTGATAATTATAAAAAAAACCATTAAAAATTCGGAGTGTGTGATTCCAAGATACCTTTTATGTTGTTCATTGTATGTGCTAGCTATATAATCATTTGCAAAACAATCAAGTGTGTGAGAGTGCCAGCTGGACTTCTGTTCGTGAACCACGCGGTGGGCCCACCTCATCCACCCTTGCAAAATTACCTATACAACTGCTGCCGAGCTGAAGGACACGCGCAAGAGACTCCAAGGTAGGTGGATATCTACTTACTTTGGTGTTAGTTCAACGAACCTATCGCTTTTCTGAACGGCGGGAATATTCAATCAAAATTCGCATCTTCCCGAACTAGATGATATCTAGGGCCCATTTGCTAGCTATAAACGTTCGGCTGGGTCGCGTTGTCACAGCAACTGTTGATTATTCTTTATATCAAACGTTACATAGCATAGCTGTTCTGATGTGAAATAAAACAAGCGGACTGTAGGTATTATGATGATGGATGTAATAAAATTCAGTAGCAAACAAAGGGGACAGTAATTATTTAGACGCGTATGCGTGGCGGATCGAATGCGAAGAGTGACGCTGGTTGGCGGGTCCGCCGCCACCCCCAACATTGACAACATTGAAAATATACTGCAAATTGTGGTCATCCTAACAGATATTGGCGTAAAAAACATATTCAATTATTATATAGACTAAATTAAGTCTATTGATTGATTAATATCGCCTAGAAAAATGCAATAATTTTTGAATTTTTTTCTGGGCAATAACGCTCTAAGGTTACTGATGACGTCACTTGCCTGTAAATAAATATGGCTTCAGGCATTTGACACGACCATAGACTTAGGATCCGCGATTGATAGCTGTCAAATGGCTAAGGATATTACAATGTTTACAGGCTTGTGACGTCAACAAGTGACGTTTTTCAACTCAAATTTTAAACTTTAACATCGATTTTTTAATAAAATACATTGATTTTTCCTGAAATATCAATGTGGTGCGCTTATTACGTAATAAGGAATAATTTAAAATGGTTTTCCAAAATTAGTCAAATAGCCTATTGGGATGGCTGTTCTCGCGTTTGCGCGTGAGCAATAGCAACTATTCTGGATCAGGCCTAACCTACTCCTATATGTGGATTGACCATACATTTTGGCCGTAAGGATGTTACCGCTATAACTCAATAATAAACATTTGGTAACGTCAACAGGTGGGTGATGCTCAAGAACGTGCACCTAGCGCCGGTGTGGCTGGTGCAGCTCGAGAAGAAGCTGCACTCGTTGCAGCCGCACCCGAACTTCCGGCTGTTCTTGACGACGGAGATCAGCCCCAAGCTGCCCGTGAACCTGCTGCGCGCCGGCCGAGTAGTCGTGTTCGAGCCGCCGCCCGGCATCCGCGCCAACTTGCTCAGGACCTTCGCTACGGTAACAAGAATTCTAATAGCTTTAAGGTCTTGTATACACGCCATATCGGTCGCTAAACTTCCGGCTGTTCCTGACAACGGATATCAGCCCCAAGCTGCCCGTAAACCTGCTGCGCGCCGGCCGCATGGTGGTGTTCGAGCCCCTGCCCGGCATCAGCACCAACATGCTCAGGACCTTCGCTACGGTAACGGGATTCTAACAGCTTTGTGGTCTTGTATACTCGCCATATCGGTCGCTAAACTTCCGGCTGTTCCTGACGACGGAGATCAGCCCCAAGCTTCGCCCACCTTCGCTACGGTAATATAACGCTAAGGCTTACATTTCGCGTTAAATGTTAGGCCGCGAACGCACCAACAGATGGCTTGCTTAGCGTACAGATATGTATTTAGTAGGCGACTAGTCTAGCGAGGCGCCAAGCACGTAGTACGGCCGGCCGGTTGCGAACTTTCGTGATCGTTTCTTTTACTTCGATACATGCGCTAGGTGCTAAGCAATCTACCGGTACGTAGCCTTTCGGCCGAATACTTAAAGGCTTCTTAGGTAAAATCTAGTTAAAGTTTCTTTAACATGAAGGAAGCTGTCAGTTTCAAAGAGTTTCTGTCAACTCGGACAACTTTTTTGAATTTAAGGTGGCCTTATCTTTAAGATTTGTTTGAGTATTTGGCCATTAAGGGTTCATTAGCTTACGACGGAGATCAGTCCCAAGCTGCCCGTGAACCTACTGTAAAAGTCAAGAAACTTATTGTAATTAAACAATGCTTATACCTACATTTGGAATTCTTTGACTTAATTTGACATTTTTCGGTAACAGGTTCCAGCAAGTCGTATGATGAAACAACCTTCGGAACGTGCCAGGCTTTACTTCCTGTTGGCCTGGTTCCACGGTAAGATAACACATCCTTAGACCTAAGAGCCTTTACTCATTTGTCGGAGCAGCATCGGTACATCAACAACGCAGTACTGAAAACATACTGAAAGCTTACTCGACGCCTTTATCGGGCGTTATCATTCTGAACTTACCATCCAAATTTCAAGGATGTGTCCAGTCCATGAAGCTAAACAACTTTCTCTAAGAAAGTTGTGTCGAATTTCGCCACAAATGTTGGTCATCCCATACTAAATTGATCACGTGATCTCTTTGATTTGTATGGATAGTCGTTTCTTTATGTAAAAAGGAACCCATAAGAAATCTAAGGAACCCATGGCCGAATATGTATTTGGCCATGGTTTCCTTAGAGAAAGTTGTTTCAGTTTCATAGACTGAACACATCCTCAAAATTTGGATGGTAAATACAAAATGACCCTGTATTTTAATAAAGCGTTACTCATTTTGGGAGCAACATCAACACGGCGCGGTACAAATTCGCTCCAGAATCTGAACCGTGCCGACGAATGAGTAAAGGGCTTTTGAATAATGTCGAAAATAATGAGTGAGAACATATAACAATTTATGTTTTGTAATTAGGTATCGTACAAGAACGTCTGCGCTACGTGCCGCTGGGCTGGGCCAAGTACTACGAGTTCAACGAGTCGGACCTGCGCGTGGCCTGCGACACGCTCGACACCTGGATCGACGCCACCGCTATGGTTTGTATACGGCTAATTATATCTGACCCCCTAGCTCAAGTAACATTTGCAAATATTTCGATACATGTATAGGATTGACATAAAGGGACCCACAGATGATGATGCGGCTGGACAGGCCGAGAGAGACGGCAATACAAAAAAAGGACATACGACACATTCCCTTTCCTTTGCTCCGTCCCTCTCGGCCTGTCCGGCCGCCTCATAGTCTGTGGGCTCCTTGGTAATTTGCATGAGAGTATTAAAGTAACTTAAAATGTTCAAACGATAACATTCTGGCAACACTGATGCGAAGAAGAGACGCTCAAATTACGAACGACGCTCTCGTACAAAATCGTCATCTGACGTCGTCTGTTTATAATGGCGCGGTTGTATGGAGTGTCCGGGGTGTGATATTAGTAAGGATTTTCCTAAAATTTATTATTTTGTGTTTTACGTACCCCCTCAGGGGCGCACCAACCTGCCGCCCGAGAAGGTGCCGTGGGAGGCGCTGGTGACGCTGCTGTCGCAGTGCATCTACGGCGGCAAGATCGACAACGCGTTCGACCAGCGGCTGCTGCACTCTTTCCTGTGCAAGCTGTTCACGCCGCGCTCCTTCGAGGCGGACTTCGCGCTCGTCGCCAATGTCGACGGCGTGAGTATTAGCAGGGCTCTGTCACTCCGCGCGCGAGTTTGAAGCGCTCGGCTTCCTCTGAGAGGACAAATTTCATACATCAGAAAAGATAAGACCTACGCGATAGAAAGAGAGGCAACTACTAAGTGGATGTTTTGTAGCGAAGGGAGCGCTGTGCGACCTGAATTGCACTTTATCGTGTCGGAGCAAGAGTCGCAATTTATTTAAACGATTTTGCTGAGTGCAACTTCTGTACGCTAGTACTATTTTCTATTCTGTGGTATTATATAGATGCGGTTGCAACTTTCATAAAGTTTAAGACAGTAGAGATACGCTATTAATAGTTATTTATGCAACTGTACTATAATATTAATAGCTAATTATGTACAGTTGCATACAAGACTTTAACTACACCATTTTTTTATTTATTTTTTTTTATTTGGGAAACAAACAATGTGGAATAAAAATACCCATGATATTTATCTACACCCATATTTGACCTTGTATTTTACTTTGACTTGAGCTTTCCTCCCCCTCCTCGTCCGAAAGTGTGTTATAACTTTGCACTGAATGTCATAATGTAACACTTCGGGTGAATATTGTGATTACTATGACACTGTTAGTTATAATGTTGGCAGTAAGCTAACTTTTCAGAACCCTTTACAAAGGATTTAAAGCATGTGTGTAGATAAATCAACATTTTATTACTTTGCTATTCTCAGAGGTGTCCACTACATCGATAAAAGCTAGAGTTATATATTGAAACGAAATATAATATTGATTTAGAAGCCTATTTATTTTTTGTCTCGAAAGATGTAAATTTAATAAATCGAGGACCTCTTGTAGTCTGAAACCAGTAAATAATTCACTTTTGGCACACGGGGTGGTTAAAATACCTCTGTGCTCTATAAATTTTCTATCATGTCGTGTACGTAAGCTTTTGCCCCCTTATTAATAATCAAAGAGTAAGTTTAGACCTAGTTTAACCAAAAAGTTTGCTGAGGAATATGAGGCTTTGAGACATCAATAGTAAGGAGTAATATTCCTATTAGCGATATTTTTGGGTAAACCGGCTGTAAACTTGCTCTTCGTTTATTAACAAGGCTTGTGTAAAAAAAATCTGTATACATTTGTTCTATGCTTGTTTTTCTAATCTAAGCTATTTATGTGACCATAGTTGCATGTTTCCTTTTATCCCATGTTTACACAGTTCTATAGTTTAGTTGCTTGCATTGTGTCCCATTGCACAAATCCCCGCTTAGTGTCGTCCGTGTCGTGTGTGTTAACTGTGCGCGTGCAATAACGGCAGTTGCTGCAACAGGCGGCCGGCAACCAGCGGCACATCACGATGCCCGACGGCAACCGCCGCGACCACTTCCTCAAGTGGATTGAGGAGCTGTCCGACAGGCAGACGCCGTCCTGGCTAGGATTGCCCAACAACGCTGAGAAGGTAATTATACAGTGTGAAATTTTAAGGCTGCGAACGCACCGACAGGTGCCTATATTAGTGCCTAGATAATAATAATAATCATTTTATTGTGCATACAGTTGTACACTAATAAAAATACAGTTTAAAAACTTAGTAGAAATATCCAGGTTACACGGTGACCGCACTGGAAGGTGAGTCGCTAGCAAAGTCACCTCTTGGTCTCAAAGTCTTTGGTTGTAAGCCTCGCGCCTACGATACGTTCTAGCTAGGCAGTCGCCTGGATGTATCGAGGCACCTAGCGCGCGGTGCGGCCGGTTGCGAACATTCGTAAACGTTTGTTTTACTTGGACACATATCTAGGCTCTTGGCATTAATCTAGGCACCTATCGGTGCGTAGGCGGCCTAATCGTTTGGTTCCGGCAGTGGGGTGGTTCCACTCCTGTAATAGTAAAAGTTGCTTGTAATCATTAATGGAACAAACCCGCTGTGGGAACCAAATGATTAAAATTTCAGTGTGTATTTTTGACCAGTTTTTCCCTAATTGCATAGTTACTTAACGTGTTTAATGAATTACTTTAACTATTTTTCTTATGCATAACAATCCTAATTAACTTGTAAATTTTAATTTACATTTTTACCAATAATGGTTTTATAGTGAATGTATAGTTAAACACCGGTCACTCGACTCACTATAAAAGTCTGACATTAAAAAGAAACGAGACTAATCACTCGCTATAATCGCAAAATATTCAAATTAATTAAATTTCTTTAGTTTCAAAAGTCAACGATTATGTTAAATGAACATAAGTAAATTCAAAAAATTACGCACAGGTGCTATTGACGAACCAAGGCAGTGACCTCGTATCGAAGTTGTTGAAGATGCAGCAGTTAGAAGACGAGGAAGAGCTCGCCTACAACGCAGCTACACAAGACGATCGTAAGTTATACATGTTTTTGTTAGAGATTTATTAGATGTCGAAAAAAGAAATCAAAAGAGATAACGTTATTGCAGGCAATGCATCACTCACGTACTGCAAGATAAAGAATGGGCATCGGCTAATTTCGTGTTTTTGCTTTTCTTTAAAATGACGTTGACATTTATTTCATTGCAATAAAGTTAACTGTAAACACTGACATGAAAAATTTTTTTTCTTATTAACCGGACTGGCTGTCTGTATGATTCGACAGCAAAGTTCTTGTGCCTATTTGAAACGCCACTACTTTTGTCTGAAGAACTAATTTTGACGTGTACAATGAAAATGGTTGCCGTGATGGTCTCTCCAGACTTCAGACTTTAGTACCATGTCCCTCACGCTACGTCCTACAGCGCCAAAATGGCGGAAATCAAATAGACACAAGAGCAGTTTGACAGCAGCCAGTCCAGTGTAATAATATATAGGGGACAATGACTGTAAATGACTTTTAGGACCAAACTTTTTTATATTGTCTTTGTTATGATAGACGTTTGTTTCCAATGCCCATTCTTTAAATTGAAGTACTGTACGATATCTTTCTCGCTCTAGCAAATGACGACGGAAAAAGAAGGTACGAAAAAATTTCGATCACGTGCTGACAGAATGTGGGTCAGTCAACCTAAAGTGCCGCGAGTTTCTTTTAAAGTTTAGTACTGCAATTGTTTCAGAGTGTATAGTGGTGGAGGGCGACGGGCGGCCCGCGTGGATGAAGGGCCTGCACCAGACCGCCACTGCCTGGCTGCAGCTGCTGCCGCACGAGCTGCCCGTGAGTACCGTCACAAAATAGAGAGACTGCACAAGTTAAACTTAGCACTGCGTGCGCTCGAGCAACGCACACAAACATAAACACTTACCGACCGACGAATATACGCGCTGTAATTCGTAAAAAGTGTTTTATTTCTAATGAACTGTACGCGCGGAAGTCTTATGGACAGGCCACAGCCAGCGCGGCAGGCGGCGCGGCAAGCGAATTCGGTTATCACAGCGCAGTTGTGACGATAGGCTGAGAAGCCGCCATCGTGATAGCGCGCAGTGATTATTGAATGTGGCCGGAGAGAAGTGTATATGAGAAATGAACGAGTTGTTTATGTTCCCAGACGCTGCGTCGCACTGTGGAGAACATAAAGGACCCGCTGTACCGGTTCTTCGAGCGCGAGGTGGCCGCGGGAGCTTCGTTGCTGCAGCAGGTGCTGCACGACCTGCGGAACGTCATCTCTATCTGTCAGGTAACTAATACTCACTGTTCATATTTACTTTAAAGTTTACACATAAAAGCTGTCTGTACCAAAATATAGTGTTGGGTTCATGTTATTTTTGGGTTCGATGAAGCGACAAAATAGCGGGTGTTAGATTTATACGATATTTATTCAACAGCAACCCTGTCTATATCTATAGTACTCATCTTAATAATTCTTCTATAAAATAAAATACGTTTTTATCTGTTATGAAGCAGAATTCTCGTTATTTGATGTTTTTCATCATCGCTGATGCATCTATTCGATATCCGTATTGAACGATTAAAATAAGCATATTGTATGTTAACAGGGCGAAATGAAGCAAACAAACGAGACGCGCGCCATGGTAGGGTCGCTGGTGCGCGGCATCCTGCCGAGCAACTGGCGGCGGTACGCGGTGGCGCGCGGCTGCACCGTGCAGCAGTGGGTCGGGGACTTCGCGCAGCGCGTCACGCAGCTCGCCGCCGTGTCCGCCGCCGTGGCCGAGCGCGGCGCCAAGCGGCTGCAGGTGCGTGCACTAGTAGCGGGCAGCAGTGGGTCGGGGACTTCGCGCAGCGCGTCACGCAGCTCGCCGCCGTGTCCGCCGCCGTGGCCGAGCGCGGCGCCAAGCGGCTGCAGGTGCGTGCACTAGTAGCGGGCAGCAGTGGGTCGGGGACTTCGCGCAGCGCGTCACGCAGCTCGCCGCCGTGTCCGCCGCCGTGGCCGAGCGCGGCGCCAAGCGGCTGCAGGTGCGTGCACTAGTAGCGGGCAGCAGTGGGTCGGGGACTTCGCGCAGCGCGTCACGCAGCTCGCCGCCGTGTCCGCCGCCGTGGCCGAGCGCGGCGCCAAGCGGCTGCAGGTGCGTGCACTAGTAGCGGGCAGCAGTGGGTCGGGGACTTCGCGCAGCGCGTCACGCAGCTCGCCGCCGTGTCCGCCGCCGTGGCCGAGCGCGGCGCCAAGCGGCTGCAGGTGCGTGCACTAGTAGCGGGCAGCAGTGGGTCGGGGACTTCGCGCAGCGCGTCACGCAGCTCGCCGCCGTGTCCGCCGCCGTGGCCGAGCGCGGCGCCAAGCGGCTGCAGGTGCGTGCACTAGTAGCGGGCAGCAGTGGGTCGGGGACTTCGCGCAGCGCGTCACGCAGCTCGCCGCCGTGTCCGCCGCCGTGGCCGAGCGCGGCGCCAAGCGGCTGCAGGTGCGTGCACTAGTAGCGGGCAGCAGTGGGGGGGGAGACTACTAGCATATGCGATAAATGCAGATAATCGACTGCTAGCCGAACCTCGCACGCCTGCGAGGTAGCGATGGGAGGACGCCCCTCCTGTCCAACTCGTCGTTGCCCTGACAAGACGACCAGGGATACTACTAAACGTGGGTGGTGACTCCGCTTCTTTTGACGAAGACGACGCAGCGTAGTCTTAACATAAATTTAAAAAAATACTTTCTCTTTTAAAATCGGTTCAAAACAATAAAGCATCATCATCCTGGGGCCCTTCAATAAATACTCGGCTTCAAGTAGAGAAGAGCTATAAACAGAATGAACAGTACGAAAATCTAGCAATAATTCTAACCACTATTGTTTATGTCCAGAGTGTACCCGTGTGGCTGGGCGGTCTGCTGAACCCGGAGGCGTACATCACGGCCACGCGCCAGTGCGTCGCGCAGGCCAACTCCTGGTCACTTGAGGAGCTGCACTTGCAAGTGAGTGGCTATTAAGACCCGCAGCTATTATGAGATCATACTTGAGATACTGTTTCTTATAAGAATCGGCATCTCAAGTATGATTCAAGATAGCTCCCAACGTTGAGAGCTGTTTATAAATAAAGGCCTTAGTGTAAACAACCCAATTAACCTCTGCCACTCAGCTCTAAAATCCGGAGTCATCTTCTTTTCCAGTAAGATTAAAAGCCGATAAACAGCTTAACACCTAACAATATACTTGCGCAGACTTTCAGAAGCAATTTCACAGAACTGACAAATAAATTCATGCTATTTCTGTTACAAATGAAACTTTCCGAAACCTTTTCCTGACGGGCTTTTCAACTTGTACAACTATACAGTATCGCGTGAATAAGGATTTATGGACTGCTTAAATCCAAAACAATGGATGACAGACAAATCTTGAAATTGTTTAAGGTGACGATCCCGGATCCGGGCACGCCGACTGAGAACGCGCAGTCGGAGTGGTCGTTCTCAGTGACGGGGCTGAAGCTGCAGGGCGCCACCGTGCGCGGCGACCGGCTGCTGCTCACCAACACCATCATGGTGGACCTGCCGCTCACCGTGCTCACCTGGCTCAGGTCACTACTACACATTACACTACTTAATGCATACAGTTATACGACGACATTACCTAACGGTCGCGACAAGCTGAGAGTCCGAGACAGTGGTTGCCAATATGCAGGACGCGCGCGCGGTGATGTCGTAAAACCTACTTAGGTTTGACTCGTCTCGACTCGATTCGTCACCATTAACCCTACCGTGAGTGAATGCAAACTGTTGTCGTTACCGTAAATTATCGGATATACTGCTCATAGTCAATGCGAGTGAAAGAGAGAAAACGACAGCTTACGGTAACGGAAACAGTTTGCATCAACTCATGGTAGGGCCAATGGTGCAAGTCGATTTTTTCCTAGAATTTAACTAGCGACCGCTCGCGACTTAGTTTGCTTAGAAAGTTTATTTGCTATCCCTCTGGAACAGTACTTTTTTTCTGGATGAAAAGTACCTTATGTTCTTCTCTGTACCCATCAGAACGTATATGCACGATCAGTTTAGTAGTAAAGACGTGAAAGCGTAATAAACAAACAAACGGACTTTCGCATTTATAAAGGATTAGTATTGGTTCAAATTTGTCAAGTGCTTAAAAGTAACGAATAATAACTTTGGTCAGGGGCCCGGAGCCGGTGGTGGCGGCGGGGCAGGCGCTGACGCTGCCCGTGTACCTGAACAGCGCGCGCTCGGAGCTGCTGTTCACGGTGCGCCTGCCCGTGGCGCCCGGCCAGGAGCCGCACGCCTTCTACGAGCGCGGCGTGGCGCTGCTCACCTCCACGGCGCTCAACTAGCTTGTACACCACTACACTATCTCTCTTACTATACCGTCGTAATGTTAAAACACTCTTTCAGGAAACACCAAAAACTGAATGAATAACACATACGCCTTTTTGACACTGTCATTCCAACGAGTATTTTTGGAAACAATGGCAAAAACTGAAAAAATGGCAGAAACTGTATAATATTTAATCTATGTGATTCACATCAGAGCTTAAATGTATTCGTGCTTTCAATATTTAT
Organism: Agriphila geniculea; assembly: GCA_943789525.1. NCBI lineage: Eukaryota > Metazoa > Arthropoda > Insecta > Lepidoptera > Crambidae > Agriphila > Agriphila geniculea. The sequence continues at coordinate 13,690,015 of OX038887.1, read as the reverse complement.
GCTGTAATCATAATAAATTATTATAAAACTAAATACTTTTGTTTCAATCAAATAACCCTTAGTTCGCTTTAGGACATATTCGTTTTACGACAGATTCGCTTTACGGCAGATTCGCTATACGACAGAAGTTCAATCAATTCGATATAGATGTTAGGCTCAAAGACCGAAATCGATCCTCACCGGTCCGTAACCTCCTAAAAAACTATGCTACCAAAGAGAATGTATAAATAACTAGCGTTCTAAGAGACGGGAGTGTCATACAAAAAGCGTGAGTATGAAACGGAAGCGAATTCAACGAAAACAAACAAAAGAGAAACGTTAAACGGCATTGGCGGTAAAACGGTCAAAGATGAAGAATACTCTTTGATGGGGCGAAGTATAATACGCCTAAATTCGAATGTTGTCAATTATCTACTGCTTTATGGATTGTCAACGTTCTTTCAAACTTAGACACGTGCCGGACTACAGCTGCGCCACAAAAAAAAAAGTTGGAAATCTGACATTTTGAATATGCCATGATGAAGTCTATAGTTTGTCGGAGTTTGTCGCCAAAAACCAGAGTTTGTCGGTCTTCCGTTTAGGAGATACATGTGGCTCAGCTGTAGAGACGTCTCTACAGCTGCGCCACACAGATCTCGAAAACGGAAGGTCGTAGCGAAAATCTGATTACTTGTATGTATAGCCGTTAGTTTGTCGGAGTTTGTCGCACAAAAACCAGAGTTTGTCGGTCTTGCGTTTAGGAGATACGTGTGGCGCAGCTGTAGAGACGTCTCTACAGCTGAGCCACACAGATCTCGAAAACGGAAGGTCGTAACAGAAATCTGATTACTTGTGTGTGTAGCCGGTAGTTTGTCGCAGTTTGTCACCAAGAACCAGAGTTTGTCGGTCTTGCGTTTAGGAGATATGTGAGGATACGCTGTGGAGACCTTTCTACCTGGATCTTGAGAACGGAAGGTCGTAGCGATAATCCGATTAGTCATATCTATAGTCGGTAGTTCGACCGAGTTTGTCGTCAAATATCAGAGTTTGTCGGTCTTGCGTTTAGGAGATATGTGAGATTTTCGCTACGACCTTCCGTTCTCGAGATCCAGGTAGAAATATCTCTATAGCATATCCCCACATATCTTCTAAACGTAAGATTGACAAACTCTGATTTTTGGTGACAAACTCCGACAAACTAATGGCTACACACTCGAGTTATCAGATTTGTGCTACGACCTTCCGTTCTCAAGATCCAGGTAGAAAGGTCTCCACAGCGTATCCTCACATATCTCCTAAACGCAAGACCGACAAACTCTGGTTCTTGGTGACAAACTACCGGCTACACACACGAGTAATCAGATTTCTGTTACGACCTTCCGTTTTCGAGATCTGTGTGGCTCAGCTGTAGAGACGTCTCCTACAGCTGCGCCACACGTATCTCCTAAACGCAAGACCGACAAACTCTGGTTTTTGTGCGTCAAACTCCGACAAACTAACGGCTATACATACAAGTAATCAGATTTTCGCTACGACCTTCCGTTTTCGAGATCTGTGTGGCGCAGCTGTAGAGACGTCTCTACAGCTGAGCCACATGTATCTCCTAAACGGAAGACCGACAAACTCTGGTTTTTGGCGACAAACTCCGACAAACTATAGACTTTATCATGGCATAGTCAAAAAGTCAGATTTCCAACTTTTTTTTTGTGGCGCAGCTGTAGTCCGGCACGTAACTTAGACGGGTTAAAAATTCGCTTCCGTTTCATAGATCGTTTTTTACTGAGAGTGCTATTAGACTATCATAGAAATTTGATCATATATGTATGAGTCATTTTTAGGGTTCCGTAGCCAAAATGGCAAAAAACGGAACCCTTATAGATTCGTCATGTCTGTCTGTCTGTCTGTCTGTCTGTCCGTATGTCATAGCCACTTTATTCCGAAAGTATTAAGACTACACAGTTGAAACTTGGTAGGTAGATGTATTCTGTTAACTGCTTAACGAATTTAATACAAAAATAAAAGATTAAGGGGGGGCTCCCCATACATGGAACTGAAACTGAAAAAAAATTTTTTCTTCAAAGCAACACGTGTTGGGTGTTTATAGATAGGTCTTTAAAAATGACATTGAGGTTCCTAAGACAACTTTTTCTCAAAGTCGACCGTTTGAAAGATATTCACCGCCAAAGTGGTAAAATGTGTGTCCCCCCCCCCCCCCCCTTTTAACTTTTAAAATAAGAGAGTGAAAAATCTAAAAAAAAATATATGCTGTAGATCTTAATAAACACTTTCAACCAAAATTGGTTTGAACGAGATATAGTAATTAGTTTTTGAGATATAGCACATTTTCCAAAACCGCAAATATAACTTTGTCATTCATACCAACACTGTGAAAAACAAAGTTACTTTTGCAGACGAAAAATGATAGGTGGTATTAAATATAGTATGGTATAAGGTAACTACGGAACCCTATGGCGCGTGGCCCGACACGCACTTGGCCGGTTTTATATGAAGAACATAGGAAGGTTTAATAACTACATGTGATTCATATTGTCTTTGATCATAGTTATGGGATCCTATTTGACAGCGAGCGTACAAGTAGGATCATATTCGTTGCCCCAGTAGTGATTCTTTCCTCTATTCGCCTAACTTTAAAAAATGGCGTCTTCAAGTGCAAGAATTTTGACTGAAATATTGAAATAACAATAGTACATTACTGCCGCCGTCACTAATGACTGCGTTGCTGGCAGCGATGATGATGGCCGAGAGCGGAGCTTAGCGCAGGTCCAGGCCGTCACAGCGCGGTCAGCATTGCAGCCCTTGATGGACAAGCTAGAATAAAAGCCGAGACCGGAGGTCGAGGCCTTTATAGCGCGGACAGCAAGGGCTGCAATGATGACCGAGCTTGAAGGCCGAGAGCGTAGTTAAGCTTAGCTCGAGGCCATCATAACGTGGCCAGCAGTGCAGTCATTGTGGACCAAGGCTTGTATAGTACTTTACTCAAAAAATGCGAATACTGCCTACTATACCTACTATAGTAGGTACTTATAACCTAATTTCGAAAAAATACAAAAATGCAAATATCTCAGAAACGGTGCGTCGGAGCCAAAAAATAAGGTTTTTTTTGATCCCCTTTGTAACCCCGGAAGTAGATAAGAGGTATTGAATGAAAGGTCAAAAAACGGTCAAGTGCGAGTTTTTTATATTTTTCCATACTAATTTTATATAAAAGTACAAAAACATCATCTAGGTACAACAATACAACACCCGCGCAGATATAGAATGGGATTCAAAATGGCGGCTCACCGCGCTTACCACAACGAGTGTGACTGAGAGCCATTTCTAATCCCATTCTTTATCTGCGCGGGTTGTACAGTGTATTTTTCACCTAACTATGTTTGAAAGAAAACTCGACAATAATGGATTCTCAAAGGAAATTGCTGGTGGCTAAAACTCGACAATAATGAAATCCCATACCACTTTGTTGCGTCACCATCGGAAAACGCCGGCAAGCTCGACTTTGTTCAAAGAAGGTTGTCAAAATAATGACCATATTACAAGCTTTTTTGAGTAAAAATATTAATTACTCTTTACGAGGAAAATAACTGTTTATATAAGGTGGTACCGTTTTAACTGTGAAAACTTAAAGGGGTGGTCAGGTGATGTGTTTAGAACACAATAAAAATAATAAAAAAAATCAGATTTTTTTATTTTTTTTTATTTTTTATTAATTTTTTTCATTATAATTATTATCGTAGTCGATTCTTCCGTTATTAAACCTAAACAACCACAAAATAATAATAAATACAACAATAATCGAATAACTATGGTATATCTTGTTTTACTACGCATCATGCTATCCACTAGGGGCACGCGCGGGCCGCACGCGGCGGTCATCGACCCAGCAACAGCTGAGACGATTATTCTCACGCGCGTATCGTACGTACGCCATAGAATTTTCGAAATATGCTACTGATTCTACTACTTAATACCTTAATGGCTTTCCTAGCAAATGTTACCTACGCTATTATTTAAGGTAGCCAGTAAGTTCGATGACCTTTGATAAACTCAACTTTATTAAAGTAAGCTGTAAGTGTAATGTTAGTTATAATGAACGGTCGCTTTAAATTAGTATTTGTAATTACATGATCCCACTTTTCATTACATTTCTAGTCTAACAAGTAAGTTCAATGACCCTTGATAACATCAATTTAAGTTGTTTATCCTATGACGTGTTTAGTAAATTACTTATAGAGATACGAGACCAATGAGTCTCGTTTTAATTCTGCTCATAGGTAAAATGAGCAGAATTAAAACGAGACTCATTGGTCTCGCTTCACACATTGTATCCGATACTTTTCACTATCACATCACATCACAATGCACTCAAACTTTAAAGTATCAATGAACTTTCGTCCATTATACATGACCAGTCAGTATACCTGTACCTACTGGAAATCCTTTTACTTGTCCACTAAAGAATCGATGCAAGATAATCACACAGTAAGACTAAATACCTACTCGTAACTCGTAAATTATCACACTAATTTCTAATGTAGGTAGGTACAATACACTCTCACACGCATCACAATATCACATTATGTGTTACGAGTTACGACATTTCATAGACTTCGTGTCCATGATTTTGTGTATACACGTGATTACGTACGTTTAATGTCACGTCACGTTATTCTGTGACATGACATTAAAAGATCGGCAAAATGCGTGAAATATCACGACAAAGCGACCGGCGTGTGCGACAGGTCACGCGGTCACGCACGACGACACAACTCACTCAACCAACTCAAATCAAAATCTGCGGCGGGGCGGGGAGAGTGGCAAGGCGAGCGGCGTCCTTTGCTGCCCGCAGCCCGTGCCGCGTCCGCGTCGTTGGCGCATCTACAAAGAAAGCGCCGACCGATAAAGGGTTCTACAGACGTTTCGATATTGTGATATTCATTTTTGATGAGTAAGTAAATTGTTTAATTAATTTCGCTAGCTTCGTGCTCGTTAATTTATTTTATTAAGATAAGTACTTACCTAGGGCATCTTTTTTATTGATGTTAGGATTTTTAAGTTATAAAACTGTTCACAAAAGAAAACAACAATTATGAATCACATAGAATGTGTTATTATCTGTCACTATCTATCTCCCATTTTACTTTTACTTTTTAGTGACTATTAACAATGTAAAGAATCATACGATTACGTATGTTTAAAGTTCACAACCACACCTCCTGCCTTTTTTGTGATTAAAAGATGGTTTTGATGACTCGATTTTGTAGTTTCATGGCGATGATAGTAAAGTATAATAATTTAAAATTCGCTTAAGTAATGTAGGTATGCGAAAGGAAGTCCACAAACTATTTTTAGGAGTTGAGATTCCGTCCGTGTAGTCATAGTGTGTAGAACTACCTTTAAACTAAAACAAAACCCTTCCCCGCCCGCCTGCAGTCTCCCTCTCTCTTTCTCTTGGTTGGACCGCACGCACTTCTTATTTTTTCTGCAGTCTGTTTCCGTGTGTTCTCTTGTCGTGTTGTGTTTGCGTAGAGTGTTAGCTATGGCTCGATATACAAATCAAGAGTACCTACCTACTGCGTACTTGTGCATTGAGAGAGGACAGAGGTGGTGATCGGGTGCAGCAGTTCTGTAGATAATTTTATAAAAGTGTAAATAGGACTTGTGAAAACAACTTGTTAAAGGTGATGAACTTTTAAACGCGCCAAATTAATGTAATAATAAAATAATACCATAGTAGATACCTAACCTATTTTAGTTATTTTATGTAAAAGATTGACTGTTTTTATTAAGTACATTAGTTTGAAAGTCCAAAGCCTGTCAAGTGTGATGGGAAGCTTATCAGTCGTATCACCTTCTTGTGTAGTGTGCAGTGTAAACAAAATCAACCAGCTGTTTGGGGTCATGTAGGTACACTTACCAATTTAAAGTTACAGAGATTATTAGGTACTTAATAACTCGCGTTTTTTAAAATTAATTAAGTTCGAGTTTATCAAAGGTCATCGAACTTAGTGATACCTTAAAAAGCGTAGGCAACAACATTCGTTTGTAGGAAAGCCAGTTGTAGGTACGTGTGCGTGCGTAGCGTAGTGACTAGTGAGGTACAGTGGAACAACATCGTCAGCTGTTTGTCGGCCACGCGCCGGCCGGGTATGGATGGTATAATGCGTGAGTAAAACAAGGGAATATCAAAGTAATCTGTTATTTTATTGTATTTATTTATTATTTTGTGATTGTTTAGTTTCAATATCGAAGGAATCGACTACGATAATAATTATAATAAAAAAATAATTAAAATTAAAAAAAAACAAAATATTTTTCTGATTTTTTTTATTATTTTTTTTGTGTTCTAAACACGTCACCTGACAACCCCTTAAAGTTTTCACAGTTAAAACGGTACCACCTTATATAATAATCTTGTTCCGGATAATAGAAACACGTTTTTACAAAACCCAAATACGTCTTTTATTTTTTGCTTTGTTCTTAACAGTTTTCTTCTTTTTTAATTATTATTAAAAATTATTAATTAAAAAGCTATTAATAAAAATTGTGCAAAGAAAAACACAGCTAAATCGTTATCCATCTTGATTTATGACATTGTTTATATGATCATAGGCGGATCATAAGTGTAATATGTAAAAATGAAGAACAGCATCATTTAACTATGATCATAGAATATGACAGATATGAAATCATATACAGGGTCACTGGAAATATGACGTATTCCTGTTAAGGGGTTATAGATGAGGTCAAAACAAATATTTTTTGTCATATAACTTTTTCTCAAAAAATAAATAGTTTTTGAGTTAATTGAAATTAAGTATTTTTTTACCAAAAGTACGTTTTCAGACACAAAAATTTAAAATAAAAGATAAATACTCATTCGATTCCGGGTTTTTTATATTTTGGGATAGAAAAGAATCTGAGTGTTAATAATGAATAAAAAAAAATTCATAAAATACAGGTGTTTATAAAAAATTCAATCCTTAAATGCATTTTTTATTTTTATTTTTTCAGATTTTTTAGAAATAGCTTCAAATATCTTTAAAAAAATCCTAGTAACTAAGCGTGCATAATATTTTAAAAACATCACCATCTATTCAGCTTTCAGTTGAGGTATAAAACTTAATAATAGCTTAAATAAAAAATGAGAAATTAAGACTTAACTAAATAGCAGTCCCATTTCATGTAGCAAAAATTTTCTACTTCAAGCGCTTCGGAGGTGGCCGTATTATCCTACTTATTCCATAAATGTGAAAGTTTTCTTGTTTGGATGATTGTTAATCAATCACGCAAAACGGCTGAACGGATTTGGATGAAATTTGGCACACAGATAGTTTATAAGCCGGATTAAAACATAGGAGGATACTATTATCTTGGTTAAAGGTTCCCTAGGGATTTTCTCAAATGTAAATGCGAATGAAGTCGCGGGCGGAAGCTAGTTTGCCATAAATGATCGTGCTTACTAAAAATACTTTCGTCCGAGTGAGTTTGAAACAGGATTATTTTGAGGACAGGATGAGTCAAAATTTTATACAGACAGCATCAAAAATAACCATGCATATCAGTCATTTTCAATGACCCGCTGCTGGGGAACTGGCCTCCTTTTGGCTTGTGGATGGATAAAGCGGACGGGCCATACCCACCACGTGGGCCCAATGTGGATTGGTCAGTGTTAACGACTGTAAATGCAGCCAGAACCAAGGGCTCAATGTAAGGTACATTGAGTTAACACCGACCAATCCACATTGGGCCCACGTGGTGGGTTATGGCCCGTCCGCTTTATCCCAAAAGGAAAGGAAGGCCTGTTCCCCAGCAGCGGGTCATTAAAAATGGCTGATATGCATGGTTATTTTTGATGCTGTCTGTATAAAATTTTTTACTCATCGCGGCGGAAAATAATCCTGTTTCAAACTCACTCGGACGAAAGTATTTTTAGTAAGCACGATCATTTATGGCAAACTAGCTTCCGCCCGCGACTTTATTCGCATTAACATTTGAGAAAATCCCTAGGGTACCTTTAACCAAGATAATAGTATCCTCCTATGTTTTAATCCGGCTTATAAACTATCTGTGTGCCAAATTTCATCCAAATCCGTTCAGCCGTTTTGCGTGATTGATTAACAATCATCCAAACAAGAAAACTTTCACATTTATGGAATAAGTAGGATAATACGGCCACCTCCGAAGCGCTTGAAGTAGAAAATTTTTGCTACATGAAATGGGACTGCTATTTAGTTAAGTCTTAATTTCTCATTTTTTATTTAAGCTATTATTAAGTATTATACCTCAACTGAAAGCTGAATAGATGGTGATGTTTTTAAAATATTATGCACGCTTAGTTACTAGGATTTTTTTAAAGATATTTGAAGCTATTTCTAAAAAATCTAAAAAAATAAAAATAAAAAATGCATTTAAGGATTGAATTTTTTATAAACACCTGTATTTTATGAATTTTTTTTTGTTCATTATTAACACTCAGATTCTTTTCTATCCCAAAATAATAAAAAATCCGGAATCGAATGAGTAGTTATCTTTTATTTTAAATTTTTGTGTCTGAAAACGTACTTTTGGTAAAAAAATACTTAATTTCAATTAACTCAAAAACTATTTATTTTTTGAGGAAAAGTTATATGACAAAAAATATTTGTTTTGACCTCATCTATAACCCCTTAACAGGAATACGTCATATTTCCAGTGACCCTGTATAAATGATAAATATATGATAATGTAATAGCGGCCTGAGAGAGTTGCGCCAGGCTGTATGCTACCCTGGTACTTGGTAACGTAAGTTAAAGAACAAAAATTTTTATTAACTGGTAATCAAAAAAGGATTGAAAATGGCCTTTGGTTGCGGTAGTTCGGTTGTTAGTCCGGTTAACCGAACTAATGCAACTTTTTAGTTGCAGTAGTTCAGTGATTTAAATCAACCGAACTACTGCAACTAGTCCAGACTAGTAAAATTTGAGTGTATCACATCACCGTCGCGACTCGCGTATCATCGACGTGTATAATTTGGCTAGTGTGGACGCAAAACGATACGCGATCATGCTATGCACCGTATCTGATACACCCCGATCCGTATGTAATCGCGTATCAAACAAGGCTTTCCGTCTTGTTTACACTTGCGTATCGGAGTCGTGTATCATGATCGGCAGTATTACGTAGTGTAGAGTCTACACTACACTACGTGATACTGCCGATCATGATAAGCTTTGTCCAGACTTGTATCATCTTGACGATCAAAATCAGCCGTGTAGCGTATCAAGTATTCGTATCCTAAGTGTGGACGCTCATTTCGACTGCATCGTATCACTATCTCCACTAGCCCAAAACGGGCATTAAGCCCTACAGTATCCTAAGTGTGGACGTGGTTATTAAAACCACGTCCACACTTAGGATACTGTATCTTGTCAGCGTATCAACAACGCGTGTCGTGAATGTGGACGCGTACATTTTCCTCGTATCTTTCCCTCGTCAACAAAAAAACGCGAGCAACAAAAATGTATGTCATCAACCAGCGGAGGAAAGTGCGAAAATGTATATAAACACGTACATACAAACTTGTCAAAATCGTGTAGCGGCATTGCGTATCCCCTTTGATGGTCGGGCAAAAACCGCCTCGAGATGGATCGCGGTGTATCATCGTATCAAATCACATAGTCGTATCATGATACGGTATCAAAATGCGTCTACACTACGTCATACTGCCGATCATGATACCCGACTCCGATACGCAAATGTAAACAAGGCGGAAAGCCTTGTTTGATACGCGGTTACATACGGATCGGGGTGTATCAGATACGGTGCGTAGCATGATGGCGCATCGTTTTGCGTCCACACTTGCCAAATGATACACGTCGATGATACGCGACGGTGATCTGATACACTCAAATTTTACTAGTCTGGACAAAGCAATTCATGTAGACGCATTTTGATACTGTATCATGATACGACTATGTGATTTGATAAGATGATACACCGCGATCCATCTCGAGGCGGTTTTTGCCCGATCATCAAAGGGGATACGCAATGCCGCTACACGATTTTGACAAGTTTGTATGTACGTGTTTATATACATTTTCGCACTCTCCGCTGGTTGATAACATACATTTTTGTTGCTCGCGTTTTTTTGTTGACTAGGGAAAGATACGAGGAAAATGTACGCGTCCACATTCACGACACGCGTTGTTGATACGCTGACAAAATACAGTATCCTAAGTGTGAAAGTGGTTATTAAGCCCATTTTGGGCTAATGGAGATAGTGATACGATGCAGTCGAAATGAGCGTCCACACTTAGGATACGAATACTTGATACGCTACACGGCTGATTTTGATCGTCAAGATGATACAAGTCTGTGTAACGTTATGGGTTATTTTTTAAATAAAATCTACATTTTTACTAAATTAAAAAAAATGAAAACAAATAGTTTTTTTTAATACCTTAATTAATCTAATCTTATTTCTATCTTAAACTAATAACTACAATCAAAATAATAATGCACATTAAACTGCAGATCATACGTATTGTTTATTAAAAACGTTTTACCACTGCGCGAACGGTACCCTAACCTACCTTTGTTTCGCGTATCGACCTGAAGGTAGCGGTTGCGAATCACACGATGCGTGAGCGCAACTAACATCGCGATGCAGTGGTTTGCTGCGTCATTGACACACCGCTTTCTGAGCTCCCGCGGACGACACGAACCTATTTCGTCTTAAAGTCGCCGCGCCCCTTGGAAATCATTTTTTCATAATACTTAGAAAAGAAAGATCACATATTGATCAGAGTGTCGTCACTTTATTTAAAAATAAATTCAGTGCAATCCCCGAAAGGGTTCACCCAGGTTCACCCAGGTTGACCTAGTTGACCCCTGCAACTTTGGCCGAACCAACTTTGGCCGACATACTTTGGCCGCTCGGCGGTTTCTTCGGTCGCCATTTGCGACGCGCCTCACACCCTCCGCTGCATCCTTCCACGCCACGTCGGGCCATCTACCACCTCAAGGCCCCCTTAAGATAAGTTGGGACACGCAGAGTAAATACCAGTCGGGCCCTTACACTTACGACCCCATGCTCAAGCCATAAATAAATATTGTGAACGTAAGTTGTGGTTTTGCTCCTTAAGTAACCCGCTACGCGACACTGGCGCCTCAACTTGGTTTTGGTATGGGCTGGTATTTGCTTTCGCAGTGAGTTGTAGTTAGTGTGTTGTGTGCCTTTTTGTGTTATTTTTTCTTTTTAGTTCTGTGTTTGTCTGTTTTTTTTTTTAGTTGCAAACCTGTGTATTTTGTTTTTTTTTTATTTTGCAAATCTTTGTTTGCTTATTTGTGTAACATTTTTCTTTTATTTCTGTTGCCGTAGTTTTTTTTGTAACAGACGGAGTTAGGTGGTTATTTTTTTTTAGTTTTAAGTAGTTGTAAGTAGATAGTAAGCGTTCAACATTTACCCTATCTTACGGATTTTTTTTTCTTTCGCGTTTTTTACCGAAATTTCGTAATTTCTAATTTTTTTCCTTTTTTCGCTATGGCATTTCCAATAAAGTTTTTATCTTTACAAAAGTCAGAGCTTGAATACGAGGTAACCATTAGAGGTTCCACACCTTGTGCTACTGTGCAAGACCTACGCAAGCAGATCGCGAAGTTAGCACCATTATTTCCTTCTGAGGACATTTTGGACAGTCCATTGGAGGCTGCAGTAGATTTAGTTGAGGTTAGTAATACCCTCACTAAAATAAAAACAAATTTAGATTCGGGTACCGACAAAAATACCTTATTACGTACGCAAAACCTGTTGCATCATTTGTATCATCGGATCAACCGAATTATTGCCGACGAGTCTGTCAAGCCTCAATACGATACGTGCGTTTTGCAGTTTAAAAATTATTTTGAAGCTTTTAATTCTGTTAAGGATAAAGGTATTGATACTTTAATTTCTGCCAGCAATAGCGAGTCATCTACTCCTGCATTGCCATTGAACATCTCAGTCACTTGCGATCGTGGTGGTTCTAGTGATTTGACTAAGCTTAAGTACGATGGAAAAACCTGCGTCAGGGCGTTCATTCAACGCGTAACGGAATTTTGTGACGCAAGGAACATTTCAGGACCTAAAGCGCTTTCATTCGCAACTGAAATTTTCACAGGTGATGCTTTGCATTGGTATAGGAGTGTAAAGAGTCGAGTTTCCTCTTGGAGTGAACTCATTATTCTGCTGAGGCAAGATTTTGATCAGTCTGACTTTGATTACAGACTGCTTTCAGAAATCCGTGCAAGAACACAAGGTGAAACAGAGAACATAACAATTTATTTATCAATTATGTCTGGTTTGTTTTCACGCTTAGCGAAAACATTGTCCGATGACGAAAAATTGGAAATAATTCTCCATAACATTAGGCCTTGTTATGCTAGTACATTAGCCTCAGTTAGTGAAATTAAATCACTCGAGTCTTTACAAGCCTTATGCCGAAATTATGAAAGCGTGCAATCACGTCTTGCAAACTTTCATGAGCCTAGTACAGCGACTTCTAATACTCTGGCTCCAGAATTTGCGTACAATGGTAATCGTAATAAAAACAGTGGTCATTTTAAATCAAATACATATAAGCAAAATTTTAATACACCTTTTAATAAAAATCAATCTTTTACAAAATCTAAAGTTAATTCCAACTATAACTACACTTATAATAATAGTAAAACAAATTATCCTAATAACATTAATAGTAAAACAAATAATGAAAAGTATTTACATGCTATCGAAGCTCCTAAAGCTCGTTATTGTCCTAGATGTCGTGTAGATACTCATAATTTGAGACAGTGTACAGAAAATAAAGACAACATTTACTGCTTTAAATGTGGTCGAAAGGATGTTAAGACTCCTCAATGTCCTGACTGTAATTTAGGTAAACCATCCAGTTCAAAAAACTAGTAGAATTGAATTGTGGTAGTTCAAATCACAATTACTTTGATAAAGATGATTGGCAGAAGTGGCTTAAAACTTTAAGTGTTTTCTTTCAAGCATACCGAACTGCCACAATTCATAATAAACCTAGTAATGATATTAGACCTTATGTCACCATTAATATTAACAGTCTCTCTTTTACTGGCTTACTCGATTCAGGTTCCGCAGTCACCATTATAGGCAACAATTCACATTTAGTTCTAGAGTCTCAGGGATTTAAATTGATTAGAGACCGCTGTATTTCAGTTACTGCTGCAGGTGGGCAGTCTTTAAGTAGTATTGGCCATATTAATATACCTGTGCACTTTGAAAACCAGTTTCACATTATTGAAGCTGTTGTTGTACCTGGTATTGATACGTCTCTCATACTAGGCGTTGATTTTTGGCGTAAATTTAATATATGCCCTAAATATTTAGGAAGCATTTCAATCGATTCTATTAATACACCCGTGGACGTCTCATCCGAAATTTTATTACATAGCTATGATAATTTAAGCGAATCGGAAAAAATGATTGCGGACAATATCATTGACCAATTTAAAGAAATTTCTTTCGAACAAAAGGGTCTAGGTAAAACTAGCTTAATAACTCACAGAATTGATACCGGCGATGCTCAACCAATCCGGCAACGATACTATCGCATGTCACCGGAAAAACAGCGAACTTTGATTGAGCAGGTCGATGAAATGCTAGCCTTAGATGTAGTCGAACCTTGCGAAAGCGCTTGGTCTTCCCCAGTTTTGCTGGTGAATAAGAAAAACGGACAGCCTAGGTTCTGTCTAGATAGCCGTAAGTTAAACTCAGTCACCAAACGCGATGCCTATAACTTACCGTACATATCTGAGATTTTGGATAACCTTCGTGATGCGCGCTATCTTAGCAGCATCGATTTATCCAAATCTTTCTGGCAGATAGAGATTGCGCCCGAAGACCGAGATAAGACAGCTTTTTACGTCCCAGGCAGAGGTACACTTCGTTTTAAAAGAACCGCCTTTGGTTTGACCAATGCTCCGGCAACCCAACAACGGTTAGTTGACCTTCTGTTTGGCGAGTTTGGCGCAAATGTTTTCGCGTATATCGATGACGTCATCATCATCAGTAATGACTACCAAACTCATGTCACGCTCTTGTTAAAGGTTTTAGAAAAACTTAGAAATGCTAACCTCACCGTAAATTTAGAAAAATGTAACTTCTTTCGTAGTGAGCTGAAATATTTAGGATATGTCGTCGATAGTCGTGGACTACGGACCGATCCCGAGAAGGTGGAGGCCATATTAAACTATCCGACACCTACTTGTCGGAAGGACGTCAAACGGTTTCTCGGGACAGCTACATGGTACCGTCGTTTTGTCCCCAATTTCAGCACTATTGCCGGTCCCTTAAATAGACTCACTTCCAACAAAAAGGGCGCACCCCCCTTCAAGTGGTCTGCTGAAGCTGATGCTTCCTTTCAGAAGCTGAAAGAATGTTTGGTTTCCGCGCCGGTTCTGACTTGCCCCGACTACAACCAACCATTCGAGGTACACACAGACGCGAGCAGTTATGGCGTCGGCGCTATGCTCACGCAGACCAGGGACGGAAAAGAGCACCCTATTGCTTATATGAGCCGTTCGTTAGCTCCTTCAGAGCGTAATTACGGCATTACAGAGCGTGAAACTCTGGCTGTGATTACTGCCTTAGAGCATTGGCGATGTTATTTAGAGAACGGAAAAACCTTCACCGTATATACTGATCATAGTGCTTTAAAATGGTTCCTTACTCTAAATAACCCTACAGGCCGGTTAGCTCGATGGGGAGTACGGTTATCATCGTTTAATTTCGAAATCAAACATCGTCGCGGGGTTGATAATGTTATTCCCGACGCTCTTTCGCGTGCATTTCCAGTTAGTGCCATTAGTTCTTCCGACATATTGGACTCTAAAGACCAGTGGTACAAGACACTTCGCAACGGTTGTTTGAATAGTCCTCAACAGTATCCAAACTATTTAATTAAAGATGATATTTTATATAGATTGACTAAAAGTAAATGTAGCCTTAATGACGAATTTTCATGGAAAATTGTTGTTCCTTCCGAGTTGCGGGAGAAAGTAATTTCGGAAAATCATTCTCAGCCTTCTGCTGGACATTTAGGTATATTTAAAACATATCATCGCCTTATGCTTCGTTATTTTTGGCCGGGCATGCATAAAGACGTCGTAAAATTTGTTAGCTCTTGTGATAAGTGTCTTGAGTACAAGTCACATAACCATCAAACATTAGGTGAAATGGGTCGTCCTAAACAGTGTTCACGTCCTTGGCAAATAATTTCAATTGACCTTATGGGACCGTTGCCTACAACTCGTAAACAGAACAGCTACATTTTAGTTGTGACGTGTGTTTTTTCAAAATTTTGTTTAATTTACGCTATCAAAAAAGCTACTTCGGACGTAATTATTAAAATCTTAGAGGACAACGTTTTTCTTGTTCATGGAGTTCCACAGACAATTTTTCTAGATAATGGTACTCAGTTTATTAGCCGTGACACAACTGCTTTTTTCCAAAAATATAACGTACCTAATGTATATTTCTCTCCAAAGTATACACCGCAAGTAAACACTGTAGAGCGCTACAATAGAACGATCATTACCTGCATATCAATTTTTGTCGAGAATGACCACAGAACCTGGGATATTTTTATACCCAAGGTGCAGTTTGCCATTAATAACGCTGTGAATGAAGCAACTGGTTTCACGCCTTCATTTTTAGTTTTCGGCAGAGAGCTCGTTACCTGTGGTACTCATTACACAGACACAGATTTAGGCGATGAGGTCTTATTCCTACCGCGCGATATTTATGCGGATAACTTAGGTTGCTTGTCAAGTATCTTTGACGACGTACAAGCAAAACTTTGGCATGCTCATGAAAAGAATACCGCACATTACAATTTGCGTCGTAAAGCAGCCGAATTTCAGGTGGGCGATATCGTCATGAAACGAGCCTATGTACTAAGTGACAAAGATAAATATTTTAGCAAGAAGTTGGCACCGAAATTCATAAAATGTCGTGTCACTGCTAAAAAATCACCTTTAGTTTACGTTTTAGAGGATATGAATGGTAAGGATTTGGGAACATGGCATATAAAAGATTTAAAACTAGCTGGTTTTAATAAGTAAATATTTTTTAAATAAATTAGTTTTTTTAACTGTAACATGAACATTACATTTTTATAACATGAACATTTTAAATATTTTTGAATATATCGTTACAAAGCTAAAAACTTCGCACGTTTACCATCTATGTAAAGTAATCACGTTTGTATGGGTTTACCAGTTCATATGTAACAGGAACCTACCATATTGTCAGGATGCGTCAATATTCGATAATATTGTTTATTGTTGCCTTTTGAAAGCGTGAAGTATGAAATGCATGAATGATGAAGAATGAAAGTGTTAATACGAACCATTAACTTAGTTACTAAGTGCGGATTTTATTAAGAGGAATAAAATCCTTGATCGTGCGAGGGGGTATTGTAACGTTATGGGTTATTTTTTAAATAAAATCTACATTTTTACTAAATTAAAAAAAATGAAAACAAATAGTTTTTTTTAATACCTTAATTAATCTAATCTTATTTCTATCTTAAACTAATAACTACAATCAAAATAATAATGCACATTAAACTGCAGATCATACGTATTGTTTATTAAAAACGTTTTACCACTGCGCGAACGGTACCCTAACCTACCTTTGTTTCGCGTATCGACCTGAAGGTAGCGGTTGCGAATCACACGATGCGTGAGCGCAACTAACATCGCGATGCAGTGGTTTGCTGCGTCATTGACACACCGCTTTCTGAGCTCCCGCGGACGACACGAACCTATTTCGTCTTAAAGTCGCCGCGCCCTTTGGAAATCATTTTTTCATAATACTTAGAAAAGAAAGATCACATATTGATCAGAGTGTCGTCACTTTATTTAAAAATAAATTCAGTGCAATCCCCGAAAGGGTTCACCCAGGTTCACCCAGGTTGACCTAGTTGACCCCTGCAACTTTGGCCGAACCAACTTTGGCCGACATACTTTGGCCGCTCGGCGGTTTCTTCGGTCGCCATTTGCGACGCGCCTCACACCCTCCGCTGCATCCTTCCACGCCACGTCGGGCCATCTACCACCTCAAGGCCCCCTTAAGATAAGTTGGGACACGCAGAGTAAATACCAGTCGGGCCCTTACACTTACGACCCCATGCTCAAGCCATAAATAAATATTGTGAACGTAAGTTGTGGTTTTGCTCCTTAAGTAACCCGCTACGCGACATCTGGACAAAGCTTATCATGATCGGCAGTATTACGTAGTGTAGACTCTACACTACGTAATACTGCCGATCATGATACACGACTCCGATACGCAAGTGTAAACAAGACGGAAAGCCTTGTTTGATACGCGGTTACATACGGATCGGGGTGTATCAGATACGGTGCATAGCATGATCGCGTATCATTTTGTGTCCACACTAGCCAAATTATACACGTCGATGATACGCGAATCGCGACGGTGATCTGATACACTCAAATTTTACTAGTCTGGACAAAGCAATACATGTAGACGCATTTTGATACTGTATCATGATACGACTATGTGATTTGATAAGATGATACACCGCGATCCATCTCGAGGCGGTTTTTGCCCGATCATCAAAGGGGATACGCAATGCCGCTACACGATTTTGACAAGTTTGTATGTACGTGTTTATATACATTTTCGCACTCTCCGCTGGTTGATAAACATACATTTTTGTTGCTCGCGTTTTTTTGTTGACTAGGGAAAGATACGAGGAAAATGTACGCGTCCACATTCACGACACGCGTTGTTGATACGCTGACAAAATACAGTATCCTAAGTGTGAAAGTGGTTATTAAGCCCATTTTGGGCTAATGGAGATAGTGATACGATGCAGTCGAAATGAGCGTCCACACTTAGGATACGAATACTTGATACGATACGGCTGATTTTGATCGTCAAGATGATACAAGTCTGGACAAAGTTATTATAAGTATTTTTGTGGTAGAGAACATTTAAACCGACTGTACGATTTCTGTCGTAAAACGAATCTGTCTTAAAGCAAATCTGTCCTAAAGCGAACAAAGGCAAATAACCATCCATACACAAATTGAGGTCACATAACCATACCGCATTAAAACAAAGTTTCACTTAAGTAATACATTTATTAATAATTATACTTAAACAGAGATCTATATTTGACTTGTGCCCTGTATCACCGACTTGATGCCAGGCGGTTTTTGTTTGGGCAATCTGGAACAAATGAAAAAGCACTTTTGTAAATACAAGCGAACAATCGCATTCAATATTATCCTTGAATAAGAGTATCCTTGAATACGCCAAATAAAATATAATTTAATGTACACCCATGTTTTAAATACTCTATAAAGGGTTAGCTTACTGCCAACATTACAGTATCTGAGCGAGAGGAGGTCGCGCTGCGCCGCGCGCATGTGTTACATTATGAAATCCAGTACAACATTATAACACACTTTCGGAATATATAATGACGAAGTCAAAATCAAAACCCTTTATAGAGGATACATCCATGGGTGTAGATAAATATCATGAGTTTTTAACCTATATGTACCTATTAAAATATTGTTTGTTTCCCAAATAAAAAAAAATGGGTGTAGATAAAGTCTGGTATGCAACTGTACATAATTTTAGGTATTAAAACACTCATGTGATACTATTATTACACTCGGCTTCGTCTCGTGTGATAAACCCACATTAGCGTTTTAATACCCCTCATTATAATAATATGTACAGTAGCATATATATGTAACTATAATGATAGACATACCGCGTGTGTATAATTTTTCTCGGTGATGATGGATGCACGAGGTCGTGCTGTCGGTCCCACTCCATGTATTTCTGATGCTGCCGCTGTCTCCTGCGGTCCACGTAACTTATCTGTGGGAGTTTTAACATCACGTATTTATTTAAGGACACGGCTGATTTTTGGCATTGTTTTGTCCTCTCATGTCATGACCAGAATAAAGTATAAGAATATATTACAAAGGTGGGCCTGTCATATATTCCGGACACCAGGCTGCCATGACTTCGCTGCCATGAGATCCACATATAATTTTAATTATTCAAAATGACAAATTGCTTATTCCGTTCTTCGGAAGGCATGCTAAGTAGTTGGTCTCGGATGTAGTTGCAGTCGCTAACACCTAACTACCCGTGTGGTGAGTTATGTATGGCCCATCATCATTAGCTATCCTTATGGAAGCCCTACTGTGTGCTTCAGACATTAAAATAGATTATGATGAAGAGAAGACTAGGGCCCGTATTTATAAAGCGCTCGCAACCGCGAGAGATATCAGATCTGAGATGCTGTTTTTATAAGAAGAGCATCTTTAGTATGATCTCAAGATAGTGCAGTGCTCAACGTTGACAACGGTTGTTAATACGGGCCTAAACGTAATAACCCAAGAGAGTGGGCTCACCACGCAGCTGGCGGGGATCCACACGAGCGCCGTGACCAGCAGCACCACGCCCACGATGTTGTCCCGCAGGAAGCCCAGCACGTTGTTGATGTTGATGTCCTCGATTATGTCCCAGAACCGCTCAACCACGTCCTGGATCGTCTTCTCGCACACTCCCTGCGAGATATTTAAACTTTAATCCTCTATTATTTTTAAAATATTTTGTAGAAATTAGAGCTTTATTACATCTGGGGCTTTGGGAAATAAATACAGGTCAAAATGCTATATATGTATCTATTTTTTATAAAACTAGGGACTTCTGCAGCAAGTAACAATATAGTCAAAATGTGTTGACGCCAATCGCCCCATCCAAACTAAAGCAATCAGAATAATAGGTAATGCCTCTTTTGCTCGAATCAAATAATTATGTTTAAGTGACGTAAAGTAGTAAAATCACTATCAATGTACCTTATTGCAAAATCCTTGGATGCAAGGTGTTCCATCGGGCAAGATGTCGTTGTGGGCGACCGGGAAACAAGTTTTATTCAGACTCTTCCGGCAGCACCGCTTGCAAGCGTCCGCAACTTAAAAACAATTGAATATCACATCTAAAACGAATTCTTTAAGTCAAAACTAGTCGAGGAGGCATAATTTTCAAATTATACTCGTAATAATAAAATCGTATTTGTCATCAAATACAAATACAAATACAAATATCTTTATTTGCTTTAAATAGGGTACAAATGGAGATCTTAAAAGTAGGTGAATCAGAAGCTTAACCTATTTAGCCAACTTAAGTAGCATGCAAACATAAACAGAAAATATTAATGTTATCAAAGATTAAATTAAATAATGTCATTTCATATTAATTATTAAATTTGTTGTAGTCGACTGATAGTTAGGTAGTTTTTTAAATTTTTTGACAAATTAAAATTAAAACCCAATTTCAAACCTTTTATAATCTCTTATCGACCATAAATCCCTTTTTTTTATTACACAATTATTTATTATCATGTCTTAAGAATTCATCAATTGAGTAGAATGCCATGTCCACTAACCATTTGCGCAATAAAAATTTAAATCGACTAGTAGGAGTATCTTTGAAGCTAAATGGCAATTTGTTATAAATGGTCATACACATGGAATAGCAATTTTTTCGATATTTCGCTGAGTTTGGGACAGTTACGTGTACTAGTCTGTGAGGATATCTTAAGCTTCTTTGAGTTAGATCACTCGCTTGAGTGAATCTTTGACCATTTTGCTTGACATATAAAGCTACTTCTAATATATAAAGGCAGGGTAGCGTTAGCATGTTTAGGGATTTAAAATACGGCTTACACGATGTGTCCGATGTCAAATTGCATATGGCTCTGATGCATCGTTTTTGAGCGATGAATAGTCTTTTGATATCAGTACCATTTCCCCAAATCAATATACCGTATCTTAATATCGATTCGACATAGGCGAAATAGGCTGTAATAGCCGTATGGACGTTGGCAACTTTTGTTAATTTGTACAAAGCGAATGCAAAACTATTTACCTTGTTGCACACTTTATCTATTTGTTCCTTCCATGTCAATTTTGAGTCAATTATTAAACCTAAGAAAATTCCATTAGTAGCATTCCGTAGAATTTGTCCATTGTAATCAATATTAATTATTTGATTTTTGAAATTATTGAAATTAATTATATTTGTTTTTGACAAGTTAATTCTAAGATTGTTATTATTAAGCCATTCAATTATTAATGTCAACGTAGTAGTTATGTCAGTTATATGTTGGTCTAATGAAGAGTTTTTGTCAGTTGTTATTATAACGGAAATGTCATCTGCAAAAAGTACAGTTTTATGATTTATAATATCTGGTAAGTCATTTATGTGTAGAAGAAATAATAAGGGGCCAAGAACACTCCCTTGTGGAACACCAAAACCATTTTGTTTAAATTCTGATCTGTATTTTTGAACCGTTTTATTTGAGTCAATTTGAGTTATTTCTACACAGACACAATCTGTTTGAGAGATAAGATTTTAACCAATGCAGAGCAGGGCCTCTAATCCCACTACGTTCCAGTTTTTTCAGCAACCCATCATGTGGAACGCGGTCGAAAGCTTTCGACATATCAAGGAATAACACAGTTGTGTAGTTTTTATTGTTCACACTTTGCAATATTTCATTAACAAGATCAAAGGCTGCATACGTCGTTGATTTGTTCTTTTGGAATCCGTATTGGCTTTGTTTTATGATATTATATTTGTTGAAAAATGTAAGCAACTGATAATGCATAGCTTTTTCAAATATTTTTGAAAATATTGGTAATATTGCTATTTGTCGATAATTGTCTACTTTACATTTGTCACCTTTTTTATGTAACGGTTTTACAACTGATAATTTTAATTTGTCTGGGAACTGCCCAGTCTGTAGTGATAGGTTGACCAGGAAAGCCAGGATAGGACTTAGTTCATCTTTACAGTGTTTCACTACTTTAGTACAAATAGCGTCGTATCCTTCAGAAGGTGAATTTTTTAGCGACATAATTACCTTACTTATATACTTTGCATCTACTGGTGTCAGAAATATACTATTTGATAAGTTAGTCTTTAATGTGTCATTATTAGGGAAATTATTTTGATTAATATTCATGTCATCAATGAAATAGGTGTTGAATGTCGATGCGATAGTCACAGGATCAGAAATTTCGATGTTGTTTTTGATAATACTATTTATGTAGTTGTTTTTGACTTGTGCTCCTAGTGTTTCGTTTTTTATGACAGTCCAAGTTGCTTTACAAATGTTGTTGCTCCTAGATATATATTTTTGATTGGTTGTTCTTTTTGCGTAATTTATACATTTTTTAAATAGTGCATTGTATTTAATGTACTTGAACTTATTAGTATCACTTTTGTTTGCGTAGTATTTATAACGAAGTGCATTTTTTGACAAACTGCTTTTTTTAAGGCCTTTCGAAATCCATTTAGGCTTAGCAGATAACTTGCTCTTAATTCTTATTATTGGAAAACATAAATTATACAGCAGAGTCAAGATTTCATGGAATTCGTTATAGGCTGTATTTAAATCAATTTCATTGTACACATTAGAAAAGGAGAGGCTACCAATGTGTTTTTTGAATTTGTCCATGTTTTCTTGCGAGTAGCACCTTTTGTAAGTGAATACTGAGTCAGGGATTTCTTTTTTATGCGTCGTACTAAATTCTAAGATTTGAGCAGTATCATGGTCTGATAAACATAATGGCATAACATATCCCTTAGCATTATTTATGTTACTAATTATTAAATCTAAACATGCTTTCTCTCGAGTAGGATCATTGATATTTAAAGTTAAATTGTATTTGTTAAGTAGATCTCGAAATTTTGTCGTCTCCTGGTTGTTTTTTAACATGTCAATGTTTAAGTCACCTGTAATAATCATCAAGTCATCACAGCTGAGCTACAGAAGGAAACGGATAGCCGTCTGCATAGCCGAGACAACACAGCTCAATAATAAGGAACGACTTTTACCTTTACGTTACGACTTATTTACCACTACATCCTGACTGAAAAACATTTTGTTTCCCACTATAGTACAGCTGTGTTAGAGCCATAACACACTGGGACGCCATGGCGACGTCGCCGGCGAGGTAGCCATGGCTACCTTTGGCTACCTAGCGTAGCCAAATGAAGTTGCCAAATAAGTAGCCACCGGCTAGGCTACTGATTCTCAGTCATTCATGCATTGGGTTTCGTTGGGAATGGACCCTACGTACATAAAAGACATCGCCATATTATGTTATCTGCGTCGTAAAAGGAAAAATATGGGCCTTAAAAATTATGAGTCCATCCTTTTATTCAGATCGAAGTCAAAGTGGTGTTTTTATCAAACTATACGCAGATTTAAGAAAATATCCTACTAATTCAACTACCTGGGCCCTATTTCACCAAGTCGACATTTGTCAGTGAATCATATGTCGGTTAATTTTACAATTGTCATTACTTTAATTAGGGACAAGTATGTTGTGAAACAGCGATATTTTTTACAAGTCGACATATTTGTAGATTTGTCAGTAATTCTTGATATGAGATTGGAGCTGAGTCAAGTTTGCGTGACAATTGTGGACTTGTAAAAATATCCCCTGTTTCACAACACAAATTGTCCCCTATTAAAATAAGAAAAGTACTGTAAAAATTGCCGACATATGTCACTGACAAATGTCAATTTGGTGAAATAGGGGCCTGATATAGAGCGGCGGTAATCTTAAAAAAGACGCTTATAAAACACTTTTCGTACAAGTCATCTCGGAAATATGAAAATTTGGTATCGTTGCATTCAGTACGATGCCCTCATCACAAATATATAAGATGACAAGTGCGAAAGTGGTGGGGGTAGAAACTGTGACGTCATAAAGTTTTCAGTACAAAGAAATTTTTTTTTCATACCATGTGGTATATCAAATGAAAGGCAGTGGCGGCCTTAGGGGGTGGCGAACCGGGCAATCGCCAGGGGCCTCGCTCTTGCAGGGGCCTCGCGCATCAACCCAAGCAAATTTTGAAAAATATAGATTATACATATCGATAGAAATAAAACAACAGTAAAAAGTTTCTTTATCATATTGCCACACAAAATTGCAAAAGATATATCTTGTTCGGAATTCGTAAGTAAATATAAAAATGACGCGGAATGAATGAGAGAAACTCGTAGCAATACAAAATTATGCATGGAAGCAGTCAAAATAAAAATAAAACATTAAATCAAAAGTAGCTTTTTTTTCTCTTCAGCTAAGCTTGGTAGTTTTTATTTTTATTTTACTCTTACTTTGCTGACCCGCCCGTTTGTTTTTATTGATTTTGAGTATTTTAATTACAAACTTCCACATACATTCAACATGTCCTTCATTAACCAGTTACCAATCTGTAAGTTTCTACAGTAGTTTTACTGCCAGTTTTAATGATTTCTACGTACATTTAGAAAATAGACCCAAAAAATTCGCGGGTCGCGCTTCGCGCTCGCCGCCGCTTTTTTCTGTTCCTGACGGTAACAAACCTTGGGCCTCGCAAAGACCCTGCCGCCCGGAGCCTCGCAATGGGTAAGGCCGCCACTGATGAAAGGGCTTTGTGAGTAGATTGCGAATATATAACACACTATAGCATTTTCACTACTTGGTCTAACAAATTATTAGCAAACGTCGGAAAATTTCGCAATTCAGAGTCGCCATTGAACAGGTCCAGATTGAAAACGACTGAATTGATTTTCACAAAATACATAACAAATAACTCTGCACATACTCTTTTCGAATGTCTAAAGGTAATTGACCAAAGATATTTAAAAATAAGAAAAGTACATCAGTTTTAATAACAGCATGATTTTCTGCTTTTTCTAAATTCTCAGATTCCTTTAATAATTAATAAAAAATAAATAAATAAACTTTCGTATGTTTATCCTTACTTTTTCTATTTAATAAACAGTATTTGTCAGTTTCCATGCTTCTTTTAAATTTAAATCACTGTAAAAATGTGTTAACAATTTCTTTAGTATTCAATGCGTGGAAAACCATTAGTTGAATTTTATACATGATTATTTCAAAAAAGAATTGAGTATAGTTTGTTTACCAAATAGGACAAGTAAGGATCACTAAAAGTAATAACAAATACACGTGGGAAAACACACACGGTTGCTCGGAGACCTAAATAACGTGATGAAACTCAATAGGCAAAAGTTATTTATAAAAAATCAAAACAATACACAAAAATCACAGTCTTTCTAATGGGTGTAAAAGGGGCTTAACGGGTGTAAATAATCATTCATAAAATACAACAAATGTTTTACCACGCATAGAATACCAAAAATATTGTAAATTGTTAATAATATTTGAGTTAATAAGACAACATATTTTAAAATAGTGATTAAGCTTAAAAGAAGTATCTAAAGTGTCAAAATTTGGTTATTTAAACCTTCGTCTGTTTATCCTAACTTGTCCTAGTAAGGATAAAATACGAAAGTTTATTTATTTCTTTTTTTATTAATTATTAACGGAATCTGAGAATTTAGAAAAAGTAGAAAATTATGTTGTTATTAAAACTGATGTACTTTTCTTATTTTTAAATATCTTTGGTCAATTACCTTTAGACATTCGAAAAGAGTATGTGCAGAGTTATTTGTTATGTATTTTTTAAAAATCAATTCAGTCGTTTTCAATCTGGACCTGTTCAATGGCGACTCTGAATTGCGAAATTTTCCGACGTTTGCTAATAATTTGTTAGACCAAGTAGTGAGAATGTTATAGTGTGTTATATATTCGCAATCTACTCACAAAGCCCTTTCATCAGTGGCGGCCTTACCCATTGCGAGGCTCCGGGCGGCAGGGTCTTTGCGAGGCCCAAGGTTTGTTACCGTCAGGAACAGAAAAAAGCGGCGGCGAGCGCGAAGCGCGACCCGCGAATTTTTTGGGTCTATTTTCTAAATGTACGTAGAAATCATTAAAACTGGCAGTAAAACTACTGTAGAAACTTACAGATTGGTAACTGGTTAATGAAGGACATGTTGAATGTATGTGGAAGTTTGTAATTAAAATACTCAAAATCAATAAAAACAAACGGGCGGGTCAGCAAAGTAAGAGTAAAATAAAAATAAAAACTACCAAGCTTAGCTGAAGAGAAAAAAAAGCTACTTTTGATTTAATGTTTTATTTTTATTTTGACTGCTTCCATGCATAATTTTGTATTGCTACGAGTTTCTCTCATTCATTCCGCGTCATTTTTATATTTACTTACGAATTCCGAACAAGATATATCTTTTGCAATTTTGTGTGGCAATATGATAAAGAAACTTTTTACTGTTGTTTTATTTCTATCGATATGTATAATCTATATTTTTCAAAATTTGCTTGGGTTGATGCGCGAGGCCCCTGCAAGAGCGAGGCCGAGCGTTATACAGGGTCACTGGAAATATGACGTATTCCTGCTAAGTGATTATAGATGAGGTCAAAACAAATATTTTTTGTCATATAACTTTTTCTCAAAAAATTAATAGTTTTTGAGTAAATTGAAATTAAGTACATTTTTACCAAAAGTACATTTTCAGACACAAAATTTTAAAATAAAGGATAACTACTCATTCGATTCCGGATTTTTTACTATTTTAGGATAGAAAACAATTTGAGTGTTGATAATTAATAAAAAAAAATTCATAAAATACAAGTGTTTATAAAAAAATCAATCCTTAAATGTATTTTTTTTAAATTTTTTTTTCAGATTTCTTAGAAATAGCATCAAATATCTTTAAAAAAATCCTAGTAACTAAGCGTGCATAATATTTTAAAAACATCACCATCTATTCAGCTTTCAGTTGAGGTATAAAACTTAATAATAACTTAAATAAAAAATGAGAAATTAAGACTTAACTAAATAGCAGTCTTATTTCATGTAGCAAAAATTTCCTACTTCAAGCGCTTCGGAGGTGGCCGACAGTGGCCGTATTATCCTACTTATTCCATAAATGTGAAAGTTTGCTTGTTTGTATGATTGTTAATCAATCACGCAAAACGGCTGAACGGATTTGGATGAAATTTGGCACACAGATAGTTTATAAGCCGGATTAAAACATATGAGGATACTATTATCTTGGTTAAGGGTTCCCTAGGGATTTTCTCGAATGTAGAATGTGAATGCAGTCGCGGGTGGAAACTAGTTTGCCATAAATGGTCGGACTTACTAAAAATACTTTCGTCCGAGTGAGTTTGAAACAGGATTATTTTCCGCCGATGAGTCAAAATTTTATACTAACTGTGTCACAAATAACCATGCATATCAGCTATTTTTAATGCCCCGCTGCTGGGGAACAGGCCTTCCTTTCCTTTTGGGATTAAGCGGACGGGCCATAACCCACCACGTGGGCCCAATGCGGATTGGTAGGTGTTAACTCAATGTACCTTACATTGAGCCCTTGGTTCTGGCTGCATTTACAGTCGTTAACACTGACCAATCCACATTGGGTCCATGTGGTGGGTATGGCCCGTTCGCTTTATCCATCCACAAGCCAAAAGGTAGGCCAGTTCCCCAGCAGCGGGGCATTAAAAATAGCTGATATGCATGGTTATTTGTGACACAGTTAGTATAAAATTTTGACTCATCGGCGGAAAATAATCCTGTCTCAAACTCACTCGGACGAAAGTATTTTTAGTAAGTCCGACCATTTATGGCAAACTAGTTTCCGCCCGCGACTGCATTCACATTTACATTCGAGAAAATCCCTAGGGAACCCTTAACCAAGATAATAGTATCCTCATATGTTTTAATCCGGCTTATAAACTATCTGTGTGCCAAATTTCATCCAAATCCGTTCAGCCGTTTTGCGTGATTGATTAACAATCATACAAACAAGCAAACTTTCACATTTATGGAATAAGTAGGATAATACGGCCACTGTCGGCCACCTCCGAAGCGCTTGAAGTAGGAAATTTTTGCTACATGAAATGGGACTGCTATTTAGTTAAGTCTTAATTTCTCATTTTTTATTTCAGTTATTATTTAGTTTTATATCTCAACTGAAAGCTGAATAGATGGTGATGTTTTTAAAATATTATGCACGCTTAGTTACTAGGATTTTTTTTGAGATATTTGATGCTTTTTCTAAAAAAATCTGAAAAAATAAATAAATAAATGCATTTAAGGATTGATTTTTTTATAAACACCTGTACTTTTTGTAATTTTTTTTATTCATTATCAACACTTAGATTGTTTTCTATCCCAAAATAATGAAAAAATCGTAATCGAATGAGTAGTTATCTTTTATTTTAAATTTTTGTGTCTGAAAACGTACTTTTGGTAAAAAAATACTTAATTTCAATTAACTCAAAAACTATTAATTTTTTGAGAAAAAGTTATATGACAAAAAATATTTGTTTTGACCTCATCTATAACCCCTTAGCAGGAATACGTCATATTTCCAGTGACCCTGTATATTCGCAATCTACTCACAAAGCCCTTTCATTTGATATACCACATGGTATGAAAAAAAAATTTCTTTGTACTGAAAACTTTATGACGTCACGCTTTCAAATTGGCGACGTAGCCGGACGGTAGCCAAGTGTGATACCTGTCATACATTTCAATACGAATTGTTTGGATACGTAGCCGGCAACGTCGCCATGGCGTCCCAGTGTGTAATAGCTCTTAACCAACACAAAAAGTAGTAAATGTCATGAAAGTAATTTTAAGCCATTCATTTCATTTAAATTCGGAAATTCCATAGGATTTTTGTAGTCCGAAACGAAATAAATTATAATTATTGATAGGTACCAATGTCGCACATGCAGCTGTGCATGCCCTGCGTCTCGCAGTAGGGCACGCAGGTGCCGTTGCGGCAGCGCCCGCGCATACACACTACTACTATTACGTACCAATGTCGCACATGCAGCTGTGCATGCCCTGCGTCTCGCAGTAGGGCACGTAGGTGCCGTTGCGGCAGCGCCCGCGCATACACACTACTACTATTACGTACCAATGTCGCACATGCAGCTGTGCATGCCCTGCGTCTCGCAGTAGGGCACGCAGGTGCCGTTGCGGCAGCGCCCGCGCATACACACTACTACTATTACGTACCAATGTCGCACATGCAGCTGTGCATGCCCTGCGTCTCGCAGTAGGGCACGCAGGTGCCGTTGCGGCAGCGCCCGCGCATACACACTACTACTATTACGTACCAATGTCGCACATGCAGCTGTGCATGCCCTGCGTCTCGCAGTAGGGCACGCAGGTGCCGTTGCGGCAGCGCCCGCGCATACACACTACTACTATTACGTACCAATGTCGCACATGCAGCTGTGCATGCCCTGCGTCTCGCAGTAGGGCACGCAGGTGCCGTTGCGGCAGCGCCCGCGCATACACACTACTACTATTACGTACCAATGTCGCACATGCAGCTGTGCATGCCCTGCGTCTCGCAGTAGGGCACGCAGGTGCCGTTGCGGCAGCGCCCGCGCATACACACTACTACTATTACGTACCAATGTCGCACATGCAGCTGTGCATGCCCTGCGTCTCGCAGTAGGGCACGTAGGTGCCGTTGCGGCAGCGCCCGCGCATACACACTACTACTATTACGTACCAATGTCGCACATGCAGCTGTGCATGCCCTGCGTCTCGCAGTAGGGCACGCAGGTGCCGTTGCGGCAGCGCCCGCGCATACACACTACTACTATTACGTACCAATGTCGCACATGCAGCTGTGCATGCCCTGCGTCTCGCAGTAGGGCACGCAGGTGCCGTTGCGGCAGCGCCCGCGCATACACACTACTACTATTACGTACCAATGTCGCACATGCAGCTGTGCATGCCCTGCGTCTCGCAGTAGGGCACGCAGGTGCCGTTGCGGCAGCGCCCGCGCATACACACTACTACTATTACGTACCAATGTCGCACATGCAGCTGTGCATGCCCTGCGTCTCGCAGTAGGGCACGCAGGTGCCGTTGCGGCAGCGCCCGCGCATACACACTACTACTATTACGTACCAATGTCGCACATGCAGCTGTGCATGCCCTGCGTCTCGCAGTAGGGCACGTAGGTGCCGTTGCGGCAGCGCCCGCGCATACACACTACTACTATTACGTACCAATGTCGCACATGCAGCTGTGCATGCCCTGCGTCTCGCAGTAGGGCACGCAGGTGCCGTTGCGGCAGCGCCCGCGCATACACACTACTACTATTACGTACCAATGTCGCACATGCAGCTGTGCATGCCCTGCGTCTCGCAGTAGGGCACGCAGGTGCCGTTGCGGCAGCGCCCGCGCATACACACTACTACTATTACGTACCAATGTCGCACATGCAGCTGTGCATGCCCTGCGTCTCGCAGTAGGGCACGCAGGTGCCGTTGCGGCAGCGCCCGCGCATACACACTACTACTATTACGTACCAATGTCGCACATGCAGCTGTGCATGCCCTGCGTCTCGCAGTAGGGCACGCAGGTGCCGTTGCGGCAGCGCCCGCGCATACACACTACTACTATTACGTACCAATGTCGCACATGCAGCTGTGCATGCCCTGCGTCTCGCAGTAGGGCACGCAGGTGCCGTTGCGGCAGCGCCCGCGCATACACACTACTACTATTACGTACCAATGTCGCACATGCAGCTGTGCATGCCCTGCGTCTCGCAGTAGGGCACGCAGGTGCCGTTGCGGCAGCGCCCGCGCATACACACTACTACTATTACGTACCAATGTCGCACATGCAGCTGTGCATGCCCTGCGTCTCGCAGTAGGGCACGCAGGTGCCGTTGCGGCAGCGCCCGCGCATACACACTACTACTATTACGTACCAATGTCGCACATGCAGCTGTGCATGCCCTGCGTCTCGCAGTAGGGCACGTAGGTGCCGTTGCGGCAGCGCCCGCGCATACACACTACTACTATTACGTACCAATGTCGCACATGCAGCTGTGCATGCCCTGCGTCTCGCAGTAGGGCACGCAGGTGCCGTTGCGGCAGCGCCCGCGCATACACACTACTACTATTACGTACCAATGTCGCACATGCAGCTGTGCATGCCCTGCGTCTCGCAGTAGGGCACGCAGGTGCCGTTGCGGCAGCGCCCGCGCATACACACTACTACTATTACGTACCAATGTCGCACATGCAGCTGTGCATGCCCTGCGTCTCGCAGTAGGGCACGTAGGTGCCGTTGCGGCAGCGCCCGCGCATACACACTACTACTATTACGTACCAATGTCGCACATGCAGCTGTGCATGCCCTGCGTCTCGCAGTAGGGCACGCAGGTGCCGTTGCGGCAGCGCCCGCGCATACACACTACTACTATTACGTACCAATGTCGCACATGCAGCTGTGCATGCCCTGCGTCTCGCAGTAGGGCACGCAGGTGCCGTTGCGGCAGCGCCCGCGCAT
Source organism: Agriphila geniculea (assembly GCA_943789525.1). Taxonomy (NCBI): domain Eukaryota; kingdom Metazoa; phylum Arthropoda; class Insecta; order Lepidoptera; family Crambidae; genus Agriphila; species Agriphila geniculea. The sequence continues at coordinate 13,658,700 of OX038887.1, read as the reverse complement.
ACACACTACTACTATTACGTACCAATGTCGCACATGCAGCTGTGCATGCCCTGCGTCTCGCAGTAGGGCACGCAGGTGCCGTTGCGGCAGCGCCCGCGCATACACACTACTACTATTACGTACCAATGTCGCACATGCAGCTGTGCATGCCCTGCGTCTCGCAGTAGGGCACGCAGGTGCCGTTGCGGCAGCGCCCGCGCATACACACTACTACTATTACGTACCAATGTCGCACATGCAGCTGTGCATGCCCTGCGTCTCGCAGTAGGGCACGCAGGTGCCGTTGCGGCAGCGCCCGCGCATACACACTACTACTATTACGTACCAATGTCGCACATGCAGCTGTGCATGCCCTGCGTCTCGCAGTAGGGCACGCAGGTGCCGTTGCGGCAGCGCCCGCGCATACACACTACTACTATTACGTACCAATGTCGCACATGCAGCTGTGCATGCCCTGCGTCTCGCAGTAGGGCACGCAGGTGCCGTTGCGGCAGCGCCCGCGCTCCGCGCACTCGTGCTCGTCCGCGATCGCCGGCGCCTGCGCATACACAATCACAATAAGGACACTTTACTTAGATTTTGAGAGATATAAGGATCATAGTTTACATACATTTTTATACTAATATCGCGTTTTTTTAAATAATAATAATAAAAAATATTTCGGAAAAACATCCATATGTGTTAGTAACATGAGAGCTTATTATATCTAGTGTTAGTGATTAGACCTAAGACTTAACTATAAGATTTCGCTGGTAACTCGCCACCGGCGCTTGCAGGCGCACCCAGCGCATCAGCAGGGGCGAGTCCCAGCGCTCAGCTAACGCGCACAGGATACTGTTCGGGCTGGCGCGCACGCGCGATAGCAGCGACCAACTGCGCTTACGCATTATTGCATAAAAGCAATCCGTTCGCGCCTCGGCAAACATTGTTGATGCGCTACAGTATGGCACCAGCCCAAACAATATCCTAAACGCGTTATTGTATTGGACGCGCAGAGCGCCATATGCACGCTGCGTAAAGTTAACCCACAGACTGCACGTGTCGAAAGTCTGACAGTATGCTTTAAAAAGTGTCAGTTTTACTTGCTTACTACACCGTGCAAATCTGCGAGCCAACATGTTACAACGTACACTTAACGCTCTGCATAAAACATATCCTAATTTCTCTTAGAATGTTAATCAGATCAGTTCGGTGTGTATAGAGATCTGAATGGAGAACCATTCACTCCCTGGATGGCCATCATCAGATCACAGCTAGATCAATCATTGGCGGAGAACCAAGGCTTCAAAGTTACGTCGTTTGTATGAAAATCGACTGGTGTCCTTAATTCCAGCCGATTCCAAAACTTTTTCACCCAAAGGCCTTAGAAACCGTATATTGTAGTTTTGTACCTAAATTGCTGAATATTAAGTCAATATACACACACGAGCAATAAAATATCAACGAAACAAGAGTGTAAGACATGAACAAATATGTCTAAATAAGGCTGGTCTAGAGTACCTTGGGGCAGTCGGCAGAGGCGCCGTTGCAGGTGGCCTCGCCCTCGCAGGCGGAGTGCGCGGCCTCGCGGCACACCACGCCGGGCGGCGCGAACACGCAGCCCGCGCAACACGGAGAGTTCTTGTCACTGACGATCACAACACACGACACACACTGAATGACACATTTAATACTAAGGCCGCCTACACACCGACAGGTGCCTAGATTAGCGCCTAATGGGGAATGTCCGAAAAAAAACAAATTAGCTGAATATTTTTCTGTAGGTAGGAATAAGCTCCTTTAGTAATAGAAAAAAGTTTCAGACTTTTCGGTTGAGTGAAAAAAATTTAATAAATGAAAGTCTCTTCGACTTCACAAATGTACGAAAGTAACAGCAGAATGGAAATTATACCTTTGCCACCACCTGCCACAACCACAGCAAGATTTAAAAAAAGTTTTGACATTTTGCATTGAAACTTTTTTTTAATACCATGTTGTGGTTGTGACAGGTGGTGGCAAAGGTATAATTTTCATTCTGCTGTTACTTTCATACATTTGTGAAGTCGAAAAGACTTTCATTTTTTTAAATTTTTTCACGCAACCGAACATTCTGAAACTTTTTTCTATTACTAAGGGAGCTTATTCCTACCTATAGAAAAATATTCAGCCAATTTGGTTTTTTTCGGACATTCCCCATTAGATATGTATCGACATAAAACAAACGTTCACGAATGTTCGCAACCGGTCGCACCGCGCGCTAGACACTTCGATACTATCCTAGCGACCCACCTTCCAGTACGGTAGCCGTGTACCCTAGATGTATCTAGGTGCTAATCTAGGCACCTGCCGGTGCGTAGGCGGCCTAACGGTATTCAACAGTAACGGTATCCATTGATTTTTTAAAGTTAAATTGGTAGAAATAAACAAAAATAAATAGGACAGTTCAACACGATGATCGACCCGGTGTCGAGGCAACGCTGCTAGCTTGGTAGAAACGAGGCATAATTTTCTTTACGGAGTTGAATTGTTTTCAAAATTTCACTGTATACAACAAAGTAGCTATTCGTGTCTATCTGTTTGTTCGCTTAGTTCTTCTAAACTACGCAACGGATTTTGATACGGTTTTCACTATCATTTAGAGAATTCATATCGGATGGACCGTCGGCCAACCAGGGTCATTTTCGATTTATCGCATATTGGGACGAGACCAAATTGGCAAGATAGCCTGGCTTGGTGTTAACAAAAATCATTGTCTGGGTTGCGAAGTAGGAAGCTTCTGGGAGATATGCCACCCTGAACATGGTCACCCATCGATAAAAAAATAAAAAAATATCGATCGCATATTTACATAAATGGTGAACAGGGTCCTGGGTGGCATCATTACCTGAACTATTTTTTTTGTGTTTTTATATCGATCGAATAAGGAACAAGGATCACAAGAGCATATATATGAAATGTACTTACCTGCCCTGACCTCCTAGACGCTTCCTGAAAGCGACGCAAGACTATGGTTTTATATTGTACCACTCTACCTTGTACAAACTGTATGCACATCTGTATGTGTGTCTATGATTGTGGTGTGAAAATAAACATTATTATTATTATTATTATTCGCTTAGGACCTGCCCCACCCCCTGAATGTAATTACATGCCAATATGTAGTCGATTATCTTTTGGAAAAAAGGATCTATGTTTCTACCCTGGCCGCGCGCATGCTTCATAAACACTAACCAAGCCGATGTCTAACATGTTTGTAATGATGCCATCTACCATCCTGTTCACCATTTATATCAATATGCGATCGACTATTTTTTGCGATCGGAGATCATTTTATGGGAGGCCATATGTTCAGGGTGGCATATCTCCCAGAAGCTTCCTACTTCACAACTCAGACGACAATATTTGATAACACCAAACTAATGGCTATCTTGCCAATGTGGTCTGGTATGAATATGCGGTAGATTGAAAATGAGCTTCTGGGCCGACGGTCCAGGAAGGTTTTTGTGTAAAACACATTAGCGACTCGCCTATAAATAAAGCGATATTTAGAAATAAAAAGCCAGTTCTACTCTCGTTCGACCAATATTGGAATCGATAAAGAAAAACTCGGTTGACATAAGACAAATAAAGACTATGGCCGCGTTCCGAATCACGCTCACAGCGCTGTTAGCGCGAATCCGACCAAATTAAATAGTCACAAAATATTACACAAATAAGGTATTTGTGTACCTACTTCATTTAATGGATTATACGCTAACAGTGATGTTAGCGTTTTTTGGAACTAGGCATATATTTGAACGTCCAACATGTAATTATTTCGATATGACTATTGATTAAATACCCTATGTAGTGTAACGCCTCACCTGCACACTGCACCTTGGTTTTTCCGTAATTTACAGTTCTTGTCACAGCACATGTCATTATCTTCCGTACCTGTAATATCAGCAATGTTTCAGAAAGGGAATTAATTAATTGGGTGACTGGAAATAATTAAAGGGGACTGTAAATGGGATACTTAAATACTAAACCGGGCAGCAATTTATTTTTGGGCGACAAAATAACTAAACGGTCCACAAACAGTGGAATACAAAAATACTAAAACGGGCGACTACATGTGGGTGACAAATAATCTAAATGGGTGACTAAAATACTAACTGGGCAACTATTATACCAAGTAGGTAACTATATAACTGATTTAAGCTACCCAACATGTTATTTTAACACGTTTTTAGGGTTCCGTAGCCTAATAGCAAAAAACGGAACCCTTAGAGTTTCGTCATGTCTGTCTGTCTGTCTGTCCGTATATCACAGCCACTTTATTCCAAAATTATTAAGATTACTCAGTTGAAACTTGGTAGGTAGATATATTCTGTGAACCGCTCTAAGGTTTTTACATAAAAATAAAAAAATAAAAGATTAAGAGGGGGCTTCCCATGAGTGTCCCCCCCCCCCCCCCCTTTAACTTTTTAAATAAGAGAGTGAAAAATCTAAAAAAAAAATATATGCTGTAGATCCTAATAAATACTTTCAACGAAAATTGGTTTGAACGAGATATAGTGATAATTTTTAGAGATATATCACATTTTCCAAAACCGCAAATATAACTTTGTCATTAATACAAACACTATGAAAAACAAAGTTATTTTAACAAACAAAAAATTATAGTGGTATTCAATATGGTATGGTATAAGATAACTTCGGAACCCTACTGCGCGTAGCCCGACACGCACTTGGCCGATTTTATTAGGTTGCTTTCTCGTTTGTTTGTTTGTGTGTTTGTTTCTCCGCAAAGTTTGTGAACGATTTTGTACTAGCTTCCCAATGTGCTAGAAACTTGAAACTTTGAACATAGGTCAGAACTAGAAGGCAATGCAATATTATGGTGTCATTGAGCTGATCTGATGATGGATCCGGAAGAAGGCCATAGGATCTCTATGATGAAACCATACAACCCCATCGTGTTTGGGCTCGTTACAATTGTCTTGATGAGTACTCTACTGGGAGACGAGATCCAGGGTCTGATGATGAAGCTGAAAGGCCGTGCCATAGGAACTCAATATTGAAACCGTGCAACCCCATCAAATTTGGGCTTGTTTAAATCGTCTTGACGAGTTCTTTGTTGGGAAATAGTTTCCAGGGTCTGATGATGGAGCCAGAAGAAGGACACAGGAACTCTTTAATTAAACCACGCCACCCCATCGAGATTGGGCTCGTTTGAATCGTCTTGACGAGTACTTTGTTGGGAAATAGTGTCCAGGGTCTGATGATGGAGCCCGAAGAAGGCCATTGGAACTCGGTAATAAAACCAAACGCCGCTGCGCGTGCGCACGTGTATGTGTGTGTGTTGTGTGTGTTTTTTTAGAGTAGGGGGTGTGATGTACCAGGGGTTATTCCACTACCAAGTTACCTAGCAATCCTGCGTCGCACTCCTCGCCGCCCTCGACGCGCAGGTTCCCGCAGAAGCTCTCCTCGGGCTCCGAGAAACATCGGCCGGACTTCGCCTGCAGCACCTTGCGTATGGATCGCAGACTGCACGGCGAAAATCGCTGCAATAAACACAAGTTACTCAGTACAAGTATTCCAGTAGACAAGGCCTTTTCCACATATAAAACATGTATATGATTATATGTGGAATGTGTGGATGTACAGAGATTATTGTTGAGGGCAAACGATAGCTTGTCTAAAAATCCTGTAAAACAAAACTATGTTCTAACTACTTCCCGTGACTGCAGCATACTTAACTAATAATGAAATAAATTATATTAGGACTGTCGTGAAGTTGTTAGTTTTGAAAGAGGACGAAGGGATGAGCCTTATATTGCTATTTGCTCTCAGTTCTTCTTCTTCTTATCGAATGAGGATTAGTGGCCACCTCTGGTGTTAGAGTTTATCAAGCCGCCTGTAAGGCCTCTAAGTCGGCTTAACGACTGTTATCAGATGACAACAGCCGGGACCGACGGTTTAACGTGCCCTCCGAAGCCACTGAAAAGATGGAAACAAGATTAAATATTAAAGGCAACATTATAACATGCAGTCGGAGGCATGCATAAAGAAAGTGACATTATGAATGATTTGAGTTATATGCCTCCGACTGCATGTTATAATGTTGCCTTTAATATTTAATCTTGTTTCCATCTTTTCAGTTGACTTGTCTTTTTATGCAGGAGGGTTTTTAATTTTTTTAAATTTATTTTGTTATTTATTTCTTTTTAGTTATTATTTGTTACAATCATGATATACCTTTTTGAAATCCTTTTAATGAGACCTTTAATTTGACACCCATATTGCAGTATTCTAAAAAAAAAATTATTTTTCCACTACCTATAATAGCACCGTGCAGCCGCCATGTTGGTTTTTTTATAACGCCACTTACTTAAGAACACTTGGGCTGGCAAGACAAATCTAACGATATGTTAATCATGGAAATCCGTTCAGCTGTTCTCAGTTGAAAACAATTGATTAGGAGGAGTGTCTAATTTGATAGACATACATAGTGCATTATATACAGGGTGTCCCAAAACTTTGCCACATGGAGGGAAAGTACCTTAAATATTCAAGATAGGAATTTTACTGAAAGAAGACTTCATTTTATTTTAAAAAAACAATGTGAACTGCATTCAAAGATTTTTTAAATATCGCATTCATTTCTATACAAATTGATACAAGACGTAATAATTACAATTAAATGTTAAATTTCATGGTGTTCCTTTTGTTTAAGATGCTGTGTTAACAAAAAATAATCCTAATGAGCAACCCTTTCGATCGGTATCGTAAAAGTAAAAAATTTGGTTTTTTTTCTAATTTGGTGGGTTCGATTCCTGGCTAAGGCATGCGATTTTTCGAAGATCTTTGAATGCAGTTCCAATTATTTTAAAAATCAAAATGAAGTCTTTCTTCAGAAAAATTTCCTATTTAATGTTTCAATATTTAATGTACTTTCCCTCCGTGTGGCAAAGTTTTGGGACACCCTGTATATAAAGTAGACAGTTAAGCCGCTTGCAGTTTTATGTGCAGACAATCTCAAGTCAACCCAGACTATATTCTATGGAGTCCCTAGCGCGACAAGCCAAATGCTCGAGCGGTATTTTGCTTTTGTCTATAGAACCAATGACGAAGGAAAAAGATGAACCTGCCATACCTACGAAAAAAGCCTGCATACCTACTTCATTGTTCTCCATTCAAACGCAACTAAACATGGCGGCTTAGCTTAGTGTACATACACCTTATGTAAACAGCATAGAGTCGAAATTGTAACATGTAAACGCAACACAATATGGCGGACAAGGCACGCGCCTAACGTCACGAATGCTTTGTTATTGCAGTTTATGCCACTTCCATAGGTTTCCTTTTTCAGAGTATTAGAACACATACTTTATAATGTTGTGCAGAGTTATGGCGCACCTTGTTGTTGACGTCGTACCCGCTCACGCTGTAGGTGTACATGAGGTAGGAGCCGCCCTGGCTCGCGGCGGGCGAGCACTCGGCCACGTCTGGGTCGTGCTCGGAGCCCCAGTTGTGGCCGAACTCGTGCGCCGTCACCAGGTCCGCCTCGCGCGTGATCACGCGCTGCCCGTAGTGGTTGCGCGACGAACTCAAGCCCGAGTTCAAGTACAACGTGTACCCGTTCTTGAAGTATTCTGAAGCCGAAAATATTTGTTTGCAGTTACACTTTCATAGATTTAATTTCACTCGATCCAGTAAAAATACCGATCTGTTCTACAGGTCCGTAATGAAAAAAAAACCGGCCAAGTGCGTGTCGGGCCACGCGCAGTAGGGTTCCGTAGGTACATTATATACCATACCATACTTTAATACCGCTTTAATAAGTCTGAAAAAATAACTTTGTTTTTCACAGTGTTTGTATGAATGACAAAGTTATATTTGCGGTTTTGGAAAATGTACTATATCTCAAAAACTAATTACTATATCTCGTTCAAACCAATTTTCGTTGAAAGTGTTTATTAAGATCTATAGCATATATTTTTTTTAGATTTTTCATCCTCTTACTTTAAAAGTTAAAGAGGGGGGGACACACATTTTACCACTTTGGCGGCAGATATCTTTCAAACGGTTGACTTTGAAAAAAAATAGTCTTAGGAACCTCAATGTCATTTTTAAAGACCTATCTATAGACACCCCACAAGTATTGGTTTTATGAAAAAAAATATTTTCAGTTTCAGTTCCATGTATGGGGAGCCCCCCCTTAATCTTTTATTTTATTTATTTTTGTGTAAAAATCGTAAAGCGGTTCACAGAATACACCTACTTACCAAGTTTCAACTATGTAGTCTTAATACTTTTGGAATAAAGTGGCTGTGACATTCGGACGGACAGACAGACAGACAGACAGACAGACATGACGAATCTATAAGGGTTCCGTTTTTTGCCATTTTGGCTACGGAACCCTAAAAATCGACTCGGCCCATAGCTAATCTGTATTTAATTACTCAAGCGATGGTTTAAAATAAATTAAAACAAATTCATAACATAAAAAGCAACAAAATATAAGCAAAAGCAGGACGAAACACTTACATAAAGGCAGAACATTGCTGTAAACAAAAAAAAAACATTTAATCAACAAACGTAAAAATAAGAACTTAAATATGCAAAACAAAATAATATAAATATTTAATAAGAGGGAATTAAACTAAAATTAATGCACAAGTTGCCCAGAATTTCAAAAAAAATCGGGTTGCACTCCGGGAGTGCCGGCAGAAGTGAAAACTTGAATATTCCCGTTGTGCATTTTTAATATTTTTGGAATGGTTAGGGAATAATTTTGCACGAATTGCCGTCTTACGAATTTACTCTGCGTTTGAATTTACGAATACAGAACAGTATTGTACGAAAGTCTTATCCATAGCTTGACAGAAAATCTAGAGTTTTGACATTGAATTAAAAAATTATCGCGTTGCTATGGTGACACTAGTGTTTACGTCTTGAAATGACGCGCCGCCATTTTCGCCGCGCCTCGTAGAAAGAGAGGGGGATCCGCCGCCGGCTGTCTACTCTCCATCCGTCACATCCGTCTTACGAATTTTCGATCAGGGTCACGTGAACCTGACTGACGAGAATTTATATTTTTTTCCCCATTACAAAAAAAAGCGTACAACGCCGCTAAAAAAGTTTTCACTTCAAAAATTCATATAAAATAGGTGACCAATTAATTCAGAAGAAACAGTTTGCTGCACCACGTAAAAGTACAAGGAAATTGGTCACTGACGGTGAAAGAAAGATGACAATCGGTTGGAAAAGGAACTAATTTTGCGCTTTATTTTAGGGGTCAGTTTCCAATGGGTCCATATTCGGTTGCATAAAACTGAAAGGCATATTTTGGCACTGCATAACGTTTTTTGGCATACTCATCATTTCGCATAACGTTCATACAGAATAAATCATAACGCATACTTTTTTTCCGGATAACCTCTATTGTAATAATAATATATCGGCACATTTCTTTTTTGCATAAATATTTTTGCTATACCGATTACTAATCATACAATTTATTGGCATATCAATCTTTATCATAAATATTCCAAGTCATATTTATCAAATATCATAATGTTAACGGGTAGAAATTATTCTAACAAATTAGTAACATCGTAAATAAAATTTATTTATGTTTTATAGTTTAGAAACTTTGCTATAATTGAAGCATAGGCGTATAGAGTTGACCATGACCATTAGGCATGCAACGTGCAAGCAAACATGCAGCATGCAAGCAATCATGCAGCATGCAAGCAAGCATGCAGCATGCAAGCAAGCATGCAGCATGCAAGCAAGCATGCAGCATGCATGCAAACATGCAACATGCATGCAAGCATTGTGGAGCTCCGCTCGCTTCGCTCGCTCCGCTGCGAGTGGTCAAAACACTAACCTAACCTAACCTACCTATAGTGCATTAATTTTTTTTCTTTATAGCGGGGGGCCCCCCTGCAACCCCCGGCAATCACCCAACATGCAAGCATGCATGCAAGCGAGCATGCATGCATGCAAACAAACAAGCAAGCAAGCACACAACATGCATGCAAGCATTATTAAGCTCCACCCGCTTCACGCGCTCCGCTACGAGTGGTCAAAACACTAACCTAACCCACCAATGTCAAAGTCAAAGTTAAAGTCAAAATAAAAATACCTTTATTCAAATAAACTTAGTAACTAAGCGCTTTTACGTTTTCCTTCGTTTCAGACTTTTTTAACTGACAAGAAGGTAGCATTAAAAGTTTTTCTTCATTAATAATAATTACTTAAATTGGTTATGCTTTTTTATATTATGCTTTAAAACATTAGTACCGACCTACTTATGTACATTTTTAATTACATAGTTAAGCAAAATTATATTAACCATAAAAAATATATTTATTTACAATGTTACGTTACGTATTTATCTTATATTTTTTAGGTAATCTGAATTAAAATGATTCTTCCAAAAATCGTTTCTGACTTGAATATTTATGGTTAAATCCATTATGCACTTCGTATTTTATGGTAAATTACCTTTAGACGTATAACAATTATGCCCTTTCCTTTTATGGTATTTAAAATTATGTTAAAGGAGATTAGAGTAAGTAAGAATTATGCCGATAAAACCTTTCTGCATTCATAAAACTCTGCTTATCATAAATTATGCGAAAAGACTTTATGCCAAAACTGTTATGCCAAACGACATTATAACTAAAAAGATTATGCGACCGAAATGGCACCCGTTTCCAATAACTTATTAATTTAACAGGGAAAGTGGCGCCACCATGTCAGTCTCATCTTTCGTTGACTGACCAGACTCTAACCCTAAAAATACAAAACAAGTTTTGTACGAGTAGCTTTAAAGGTATGTATCATTCAAGGTGGTAGGTGCGATACCTACAATGCGATTAAATAGGGATGACGACTAATGAATAAAATAACGAAATACTAATAAAAATCGTTAACATATTAAACTTTTAGAGTAGTTTGTATACCTCTTGGTTTTATATATTGCGTATTATTTGTTTTATGATCCTTCAAAGTTGGGTGGAAAAGTCCATTTAAAAAGTATACAATTTATTAAAATAAATAATACCTTTAATTAGTCCGTAAAATGTATAGCACATTTGTCTAAGAAACCATTTTGATAAACACAATATTTAATATAGCTGCCGAACAAATTTCCTACGCATTGCATACAAACTTCTTACGCGTGACGTCATAACTAGGTAGCCGTTAGTATGGAGCGTTTTTGGGTGAGTCCAATTTGTGTGCATTTCAAAATTTCGAGCAGACCCCGAATTACGTAAGGCTGTTGCTAACAATTCTCGATTGAAATCGCAGTTGCATTGCTGCTTTAAGTAAGATAGTTGTGACATTTGTTCTTACTAAAGCAGCAATGTCACTGCGATTTCTGTCAAAGTTGATTGCAACAAAGTTAGACAATCAGCCTACAGTTTTCATGCTAGCGAAATAATTATTTTACCAATGTTTCTTTTTTTGAGAGGTAATTTAAGTAACATAAATTAGAAAAAATATTCGTCATGCCTATTGACAGTAGACAGTGATCCGTGGCAACTTCACTCGAGAATGTATGGAGAGTAAATATAACAGATTAAAATACATCGTTTTGTACCGCAAGCGCTCTGAAGTAGGCACTTCCGTTTTTGTACAACAACTATGCATAGTCAAATTAATCGCATTGTTAGTACCACAGATTACTAATTTGTAGCAAGCTAGTTAGTACTGACGCGCAATGGAGAGCTCAGTACCCTTAGCACGAATGTTTATCGTAAAAAAACGCGCATAAAAGTAAGCGATAAGAGTAATTTAGTATGGGAAATTTGTACAGCGCCATCTACCGCCGAAAAGTGCAATGAAATTTTCCATAGATAATTCGAGTATATTTACGCGCGTTATTTTTCCTGATAGTTGTTCCTGCTAAGGGTACTGGACTCGCGGCGCCGCACACTGTAAGGAAATCACAATCTAGCGGGATTTAATTCTAGATGTCATGAAACCTAAAAATTTGATTGAAATAAGTTGTAACAAGTGTTTATTAAGTTTTAAAAAAGATTTTTGTATATTTACAAAATTCGAAAAAAAAAAAATATCAGTTGTGGGCAGTGAAAGATGTGACAACACTTCTTGCTCTATTTTACTCCTATTTTTATTGGTATGCTCCAATGATATATGACAGATGACCAAATGACCAATGATAGATGACAAAATTTCAAAAAATTGTATATTCTTTATTTCAACAGCCATGCCGAAAATAAAAAAAAAGTCTAAGGGTGGCGCAAAAATACGCAATATCTGTGAATAACATGTGTTAGCTAAGACTGTAAGCTTTATAATGATGGTATTATATTGACAATATAATACTATATAACATGTTTTCGGGTCCAATTAATTTAAAAGTAAAAAGAAAACCTCTTACTTTCGTGTTAATAGAAAGCGTTGATTATAACAAACATAAACGGTTATAAATCGGATAAAAAGTATTCGTACTTACGTAGTAAACTTAAACACTACAGTAAATAAAGTAAAACACAGTAATGACTTAATAATCACTTCGTAATCGTAGCCGCAACTCAGAGAAATTAACGATGAAAAGCGCAGTAAGAGTGACTCAGTTTTGCTATCGATATAAACATTTCTAATATTTTTGTTAACCTCCCCACAACAAAAAAAATATGCCGTCATACTAAGGAGTTTTTAAGGAATAAATAGACACCAAAAAATAATAGATGGGACAAGATAAGATTTTGAATTAAATCCTGCTAGATTGCGGTTTTCTTACAGTGTGCGCCGGCCCCTTCCCATCAGTACCTGCCGTAGGTAGCACGAACAGCTATCGAAAAAAAAGGGGCGAAAAAATTCGATAGAGTAATTTTGTATGGGAAATGGGTTTGAATTGAACCTCTTAGTATGAGAGACTGGCGTGGTAACAAGAATTTTTGATTTTTGACGGGGATTTCGGAAATATAGCGGCGCACGATGAAACCTGTGTATATCGATAGAGGATCTTTAGATAAACAAAAAATGACATATGATATAAAATCCTAAAGCGCAACATATTATTTCCGAAATCACCATCAAAAATTAAAAAATATAGTTACTACTATGCCAAAATGTTCAAAGGCCTTTACAGCGCTATCTACCGCCTAAATTACTCTATCGAATACCGCGCGTTTTCTCTAGATAGATGTTTGTGTTAGGGGTACAGAGCGCAGAAAGATGGGGTGGGTAGGAAGACGATACCTCGCGTTTCCTCCTATCAAACAAAAGTACATAGGTACCTGGAGTACAGATGCCGCCGACGGAGTTGCGGCGCGGCGAGCCCACGTACGCCAGCCCCAGGATGCCGCCCTCGAACTTGAGGTCCGTGAACAGGTGCGCCAGGCAGAAGTCCTTGTGCGAGTACTCGCGGCTGAACACCTGCCACACCACACCACACTCATCAACGACCGACGATGAATTAAGGTCTCTACCCACTACACCAGCCATACTCAATCTTTTTTTTATGGGGCCACAAACACGTTTCGATCTTCAAGCGCGGGCCGCAAAAATATTTAGGTTTTAAAAAAACATAATTAAAAATGGCGATGTGTTTATTGAAAAAAGAAAAGGTGGTCACAATAAAGCCAACTTTACAATACATGATTTTGTAACCTTTATAATTATAATATTAGTTATGATGAAGCGTCATGCAATGTAGACCAAATTTTGCGAAATTTTAAAACTTAGTGAAAGTTTTCAAATCCCAAGTCAAATCACAAAGGCCCGGCCGCAGGTTGAGTATGGCTGCACTACACCGTACCATACCATGACCGTGCTAAGAACGTATCAAACAAATAAATATTCTTTGTATTGAAAAGTACGACACTATTCCCACTAGACCGTTCCGTCACCGGCCATGCACTTGTCATACTTTTCAATACAAAAAATATTATTTGCCTGATGCGTTCTTAGCATAGTCATGGTATGGTAACTGTACCAAACACTACACTGGTAGTGGGCAGAGACCTTTATTCCACTTTGCCCCACCAAGTGTCCCCGCTGGTGAATATAAGTATCAATAAAAAGTGAAAATATAGAAGTAACATTTTCCATCAACTGTACAGTTTCTGTCTTAAAGCGAATCTATGGAAAAGCTAAAACAAGGGCACCAGACCCAGTGGAGACGCTGGTGGGGCAAAGTGGAATAATCCTCGACCGACACTATCAAACGTTTAAGCCGACATTACAACACTAGCGACACTCCCGCAAAAAAATAATTTATTAATTTATTAAAAATCCAAGCTTATGGTCCCCTCGCAAAATATCAATCGTTATTTATAAGCACAAACTCAGTGACAAATAATTGTTCGCAGTTTGCTCAGTATGCGCAAAACTTGGCGGCTCGGAAGTTAACTGCAAGTGATATTTCGCGCAGGGTATCGAGTTCCATAGTTCCGAGTGCTTCCGCCCGCGCACCGTCTCCGCGCACGCCTGTATTCGTCTACTGCGCAGCGCCGCGTTATGTTCAGAGCCGCCAAGTTATTTTGCGCATACTATATTTTGATGTATTAACTTTTGCATAATGTCTAAAACTGTGAGATATCAAAAACTATGACAAAATACAAAATAATAGTAGGTACAGTACGACGCAAATATCTTGAAATCGGGTGGGGAATGCGCGGAACTCGTATTTTGGGCATGCATAGCGGTGATGTACGCGTGCGGCGGGAGAGGAGCGCGCGCTATTGGTCGCTCGCAAGTCTACATGCGCGAACTTATCCCCACTCCGTCGAAAAAATTTCAAGATATATGCCTCGAACTGTACTGGCATCCACAAACTATTTTGATACATGGTAAAGTTCATGACAGGTGTCAAAAGATTTTACAAACACATAAGTTTCACTCACCTCCAACAAATTGCGTACATCCCATTTCTCCCGAACCATGTTGTAGTGCGCCTCGCCGCCGCGCACGCGGGTTGGCTCAGAGTGCACTAGAATTTTCTTAATTACGAAACCCATGCCTTTGAACCCGTCCATATCCTATGGTTTAACAAGTTTTCATTTTATTTAAAAGCTCTAATGTACCGAAATATAAAATATATACTTAAGAAAAAACATTGAAGGTCACATCGATCACATCCCACGAATAGGGCTTATTCCGTTTATCCATCTTGAAACAGCCACCCTAAGGTGGATACTCGGAAAACGCGTGTTCATGTATCCACCCCATCATACCTACTATCAATTATGATGGGGTTTTCAGAGTATTCCTCCTAGGGTGGCTGTTTTAAGGTGGATAAACGGAATAAGCCACGAATAGAACTTATCAATATAATATAGGTTTTGGAAAGAGGATCAGCTAGAAATCTATAATATTAATAGTACCAACCTGACGATCTTGCCAAACTGTATCATTATATATTTTGTGGACTCGGTCAATTAGACTGATCTGAAATAGACGGTTTTATAAAAACAAATCCTTAAACGCATTTCAATGTAAAGTCAAGCTCATACATGAAAGAAAGAAAGAAAGAAAGAAAATACATTTATTTTTATACATAATTATATGTAGTAATTACCAAATAACTGATGGTGGATTTAGTATTGCTAGATCCCATTTCTTGGAAAAATCTGTAATCAGCTACTAATAAAAGGGGACATCTCGTCTTTGTGGGAGTGTATTCATAATCACTCTGCCTTTTCACTCTTTTTTGATTACTTTTGTCTTCTTCTTTTTGTTTCAAGTGCATATCTGCTCTGAAAATATCTGAATCTGTGTGATTTAAATATTTGTCTTTTTCTGACTGTTCATATCTTAATTCTATATCATCCTTTTCATCAAACTCATGATCTTCTTCTTCTAACTCTGAAAGATTAGTACAAACAAAAATTGAAAATGTTTGTAGCATCACATGGGTTAAAATACAAAAAACATAGTTTTCCTTTCTTTTACTTTCAAGTACTTTACAAATACAATATTGAACGATATTAACCTTTACCCTCTTTCACATAGCCACACACCCTGGGTTTATTGACACTGGTATTACCAGCCCAGCTGAATCTGATGTCGGATGAGCGGTATGTGATCATTGTTTTCTCATCGTGGTGAGGAATATGACGCCAAGAAGGCTGGAATTTAAAAACACATTAAACTTTACTGCTTTGCAACAGTGTAAGATACTTTTAAGTACATATCTATTTATATTTAATTACCTAAATAAAAAAATATTTAGAATCTTTTGACGTTAACTTGCAATTTCATTAAGCACGACGCATGCGTCCTACTAGTTAATGCATGTAATTTTGAACCATTCGCGTCCAAATCTGCAAAATAAATCGCGAATGCGCCACTCCCGAGCTTGTGTACGCAGCAGTTACAGCAACACTTTATTGTGCATTCCTATTGCAACTCACGCAACGTTCGAGCGCGGTACGCGTGCAGTGTGCGCTCGGAACGGGCATTGGGCAATGGCGTGAGACGAGGAAACAAATAAACTTACTGCATGCGAGCAGCCCTAGCGCAGTTCACGCGCGGCGCATAGACAGAGCACAAACAGCGCGCACGCTGAAAGCACTACATACATACTGCCAGATATGGACACACCCTTACATGCAAGTGTGATGTTATTCTTGCATGCAAGTACTTGCACAAAAGAATCGCACCTTTAATTAGTGTGTATGCAAATTCTAAACCATTTTTCTTAAAAAATATAACTAGTTACTCTTACCTCTATGTGATAAGTTTCATCAGGGGTGTGGATAATACCCGTGATAACCCCATCTTCCAAGTGTAATTTTACATCTGATGCTTTCTCACCAAAAACTCTGCCAGTGTAAAAGTTATCCCTGTCTAAAGAAACATAAATGACATTTTATATTAACAAACAGTATGTCCTAACAAAACTTTTTTGGGGAAATGTGTGAAATGGTCCAAACCAGGGTGACTGATCACCCATCCGGCCTCGCTGGCGTCCCCCCTTCTAAATAATAATAATAACTAAACTTTAAAGCCGGATCACCGCTGGCGCCATCTGCGATTAGCTTTGCATAGCCATCCCCATCAGGGTTGCCACCCTTCCCGATTTTGCCTGGCAGTCCCGATTTCGATGATATCGTCCCGCGTCCCGACGATCCATCAGTTTTGTCCCGATGTTTGATGTAACACGTGATCAAAATCAAAGTATTGATAAAAAATGGGTCCAAATGTTTAAAAGAATAAAGGACAACAAGTTAAGACTTATCTTGCATTGTATTCCTTCAAATGCATGTTGAGCGAGTATTTTCCCATATGACACTTAAATGATCTAATGTCGGAAATCATTGCTCTGTAGATTAAATGAAAGCAGAATTGCAAAAAAAAAAACATGCCTTGTTTGGAATTCGTAAGTAAATATATAAAAATGAGGCGGAATTAATGAGAGGCCCGTTGATACTAAATATGCATGGAAACATGTTCAAAATAAAAATAAAACATTAAATCAAAAGTCTCTTTTTTCCCTTCAACTAGGTAGTTCTCATTTTTTATTTACCTCTTACTTTGCTGACCCGCCCGTTTGCTTCCATTGATTTTGAGTATTTTATTTTATCTATTCCCCATGGAAAATAACCTCACTTAAAATGCTGAGGTCATTTTTCAATTTTGACGATTCTATATGAAATATACAGGGAGAAAAAAGCAGCCCTTGATAATTTTGCATTCCCACTTAGGGTTTGCGAACCAATGCTGCAGATTCTATGACATTCACAAGTGCTTGTAACAGCCTGAATGAATAAATTATTTTGAATTTACACATATAAATAAAAATGAATGGCTGATGGAACTAGACTATAGTATCATTCAGAAAAACATAATTGGACAATATCCAGTATATTTCAAAGAAAAACCTAAAGCACTAAATGTGTTTTAGTTATGGAAATCAGAAAAATATATTGACTTGGTCCACATGGGTGAAAATCATCTATAATAATAGAATTAAGGGTACTTCACAAAAATGTATGTAGATAAACTAAATCGAAAAGAATCTTCACATACAATTCTATGTACCATGGGCAACAGCGTCGCTTAACCACTGCTAAGGTTAAAATCACTTGCACGCCGCGCCCGCCATCACATATGTTTAGTTCGCGCAGGGGCGATACGCGTGCACATGAATTTTGTTGAAAACTGGATAAGCGATGCTGTTGCCCATAGTACATAAAACAAGGCAATAGGTTATTTTCTTACCAACATGAACAGTGGTTTCTTTTCCATCTCCATCAACAGAATATGCTTTGAAATTAGAGTGTAAAACAGAGCTGTGAGGGTGAAGAATTAACCGGAAGTCTCTGCCCAGAGTCCTGAAGTGCAGCTCTCTAATAGTATTGAATGGATGAGTGGACAACTTGGCTCCCCGTTTCACTACATGATGCTGTAGATCGGATGAATTGATAGTCTCAAAGTATCTCAAATTTTTATGAATTGAACCTGTACAAAATAAAAATATTGACTCCACACAATCAAACAAGTAAGTGATGTAAACAAAATAATTCGGTTTCAATTCAAAGTGTACTTACATTCAAAACAATATAATAAAACTGAAATATGAATAAAAATTATTGGTGTTAAACATTTTTGCGCCATCATACTTTAATTAAGTATCTTTTTTACTTCTGGTTCTGTTATAAATTGTTATATTTTGCATTTAAACCTACTAAAAAGGAATTTTGTAATTGTAATGTAATTTTTGAGAATTTGATTGATTGATTTCATTCAATTTGACATAACAACACAACATGACATTGACAATAAGTGCATTCCAACAGACTAATCGCTGGGGCATTGATCACCAAAGCGTGGATTTTATTTTCACCATACCTAATATGGAAAATTAACTTTCCATATTATATGGAAAGTTTTTGGGATCGATGCGATTTTTAATGCGCATGATACGGGAAAAGGTACCATAATAGGGCCGGCTGCGCCGGCCCCTTGATTACGTAAGGGCACGTTCACACGAGCTATTTTTCGACGTTTTATCGCGCGTTAATTCTAATGGCGTGTCGATAGTGAAGTTTTTTTGGAAAAATTCAACATAACACATTCACAAAACTTTGTTTCTGAAACATATTTCTCTACACATGCCATCCACAGAGATTGCGGTGCTTGTGTAGCATAGACTTATTATATTACTAGCGTAAGGACCCGGTCAAAGTCACTATGAAATGACGCCAGTTGGTTGGCCCTAAAAATACAGTTTTAGGGCCAACGCGTTTCAGTCATCCGCGGGAGACTATGGTAGACAGATGGTGATTGACGTGACATAAAAATGCCGAATTGTGCATTTGTAGATTGCAAAAAATATGATGCAAAGGTTAAAAAGTTTCATGGAATATCGTATCATCGGTTAGTAGCTTTACATTATTTTTAATACGTGTCTAACAATTTTAATAAAGTATAAAAGATTTTACTATTACTAGTTATTGTACTAGGCACTAGAGATGGGTCATCATGACTCAAATGAACTAATTCACTTGAGTCCATATAAGATCTTTAGTTCATTTAGTTCCATAGCTAATTAACTCCAAGAACAAGAGTAAACGGTAAGGATAGATTACGAACACTACGTACAGAAATGTCTCCTATGAAACATATTCGCTGCAAAAATATTTTTATTAAGTATCTACACTACGTTACATTTCAATTCAAATAATTACAGATTGCCTAATGATCTAGTGTGTAAAGAAATATGGAGTCGCATTATTCTAAAATAACGAAAAGAGCCCTATTTCAAGCCTCCTAAAAACGCAAGAATATGCTCTGCTAATTTTTATGACACAGATGTCAAAAGCTGGACTACGAAAACTGAAAGCAATGGCAATACCGCGAATTGAGATTGAAATATTTACTGCATTCACGCGTATAACAAAATAACTAAACTCAGAAAACGAAACTCCTGCCTCCCATAATTATGCAGTACTAGCAGCCGCCCGCGAATCCGTCTGCGTGGAATGTTTTTTTGCTTTCCCTCGGGAAAAATACTTTTTTTGGGAAGACCGTCTTTCTCTATACCCCTGACAATGTGTATGTAAAATTTTATGATGATCGGTTCAGTAGTTAAGGCGTGGAGGCGTAACAAACAAACAAACAGACTTTCACATTTATAATATTATAGTAAGGATATGCAGTATAGTGACCGACCGCAGCTTTGCTTTAAGATTTATTCCTTGTGTAAAAACCTAGGATAAAATAATCACTGTTGTATCTCTGACATATTAAACAGACTATATTTATATAATCAACTAGCGACCCGCCCTCGCTTCGCTTCGGTGTAATTAATAATTTTATACATAAATATTAATCAATAAAAAGTTTTTTATACATACATTTACAAAAACCTTAGGTAGGTACCTATATTGATGCTTAATAGAGAAATTTGCATGTAAATAATCTATTTTTACAATGTCATTATTTAGTTGGATAAGGATTGTGATACGAATGTCATCATCTTCCAATCAATAATATGTGAAAGAATTTTAAAATCTGATCAGTTTTAAGCTTATGCATTACAAACAAACAAAATAACAGACAAATCTATCCTCTTTATATTTAATAATATATCTCTTTACATTAAATAATTTATAGTTTATAATATTAGCTTATTATAGCTGAGAAAAAGCACAAAAACATTTATTTTGAAATAAACATGATTGAGATTTTGTTATGTTTACTTTTTATTTATGGCCTGAATACCTGAATACCATTGAAAAACTGATATAATTAGCATAATAAAAATATTTAAAAAATAGTTAAAAGTTCTAGCGACCTAAAGATGAGTGATCTAGTTCTTAACTCCAATTGAACTAAATCGTTCATTTCAGTAATCTGTTTTGCCCACCTCTAATACTGCAGTAGTTCGAGTAGGTTCTAAAAGATGTCGCTGATTTTGCTGGTATGAAGGAATTATAAAGCAAAACATTCGGATGGGCGCATCCTTCCTTTTGAAATCAATGTTGTGTAGACAAAATTTCAGTTTTGCCAATTTAACATTTTATGTTAGCACTCGAAAAAAGCGTCGCTTTCAAGTTAGACACTATTTACAGTCGCAAAATATTACACTTTATCAAGAATTAAAAATAGAAAATGGATTTAGGTAGTATAGGAAAAAGTTTTCGCTGCTCCGAATAAAATTTCGAAGAATTACTTTCATTCAAACTTGGCGCACAAAACGCTAGCGAGTTGTAAAAATGACAGATGATTATGACATTACCCTGCCCCTCGACCCACGCAAAATATTTTGTGTACGTGTTTTCCGCCGGGCATGGAAAGCAAAAACATTGTTTCTCTACACAAAAATATTTCGCGAAACAATGTTTCGTGTAGACGATTTTGTTGAATGTTGAGATGTTTTTGTTGATTACAGGGTTGCCACCTTTGGGAACATAAAAGTCGGGACAAGGGAGCGGGGGAGTGGGTGGATCTTGCAATTCAGCTTTCATTAAATCTACATTAGATCATTTAGCGTCATATGGGAAAATATTCACTCAACATCGAAGGCGGTATACTTAACGAGATACAAAGCAAAATAAGGCATTTAACTTGCTGTCCTTTTTAGGGTTCCGTACCAAAATGGTAAAAAAGGAACCCTTATGGTGTGACTCAGTCTGTCTGTCTGTCTGTCACAGCTGGATATCTCGAGAACTACTAATGGTATCAACTTGAAATTTGGAATAGTTTAAGATGACATTTGTCCAACTATTTCGCAAATAAGAAATAAATAAAAAAAATAGATATCTTTTTTACAACAGGGACTGAAAAGGGGTCTTAAAAATTTGAAGTGGGGCAACTAGGGCATGTCGGGTATCATATGAAAGAGCGTCGTTTGCACGTTTTTAAACATTTTTTCTTTTTTTTTAGGCCGCATAGTTTTCGACTTATGGTGAAAATTGTAAAAAAAATACCGTTCCCCCCCCCCCCTTATCTCCGAAGTTTGCAGAGAAAAAAATCTGAAATAATTCTATGTGATAGTAGTTTATGTAAAGATTACAGGAAAAATAAAACGATGTCTCAATATAACACACTTTTTAAGAAATTCAAAAAACAATCAAATTTATTTTAGTTTTACTACCAGTCAACAGATGGCGCTGTCCTAAGCATGCTAACCTAAGGAAAAATATAGTTCCACTATCGGTCAAGAGATTGCGCAACCTAACACTACAATAATAAATTGGTGGCTGGTTCTAAAATAATTACCTACTATTTGCCGTACGAATAAACGAAGAATAAGTTCCTACTTAGTAATATAAACAGTTTGCAATGTGGAGTGGCTGAAACGTTTTTCAGTCACCATAAGCAGCTGTGGTTAAGATTTGTAAATTAACTGTCCGCCTGTTCGCCCTTCCAACTGTCTGCCGTTTATCCTACTTTTTTAAAGACTGTACTAAAGTAACATATCCAAATATATTTATGATTGTACGGAACCCTCGGTGCGCGAGTCCGACTCGCTCTTGACCGGTTTTATTTAAATATTTCGACCCATTTTTATCAACACTGATTTTGATTGCGTGTTCTTATCAAAAATCAGGACAAAACTGATGGATCGTCGGGACGTGGGACAATTTCATCGAAATCGGGACTGTCCCAGCAAAATCGGGACGGGTGGCAACCCTGGTTGATTGTGTAGGGAAAAACACGCGCTATGGATCCGGCATAACGCTTCGAATGTAACATAAATGACCTTCCACGGGAAAATGTTTCCCTTGGCACGTCATATGACTTCTCAGCTGTGTGTTAACATCACTGACATGAATTTTTCTTATAATATAAATACAGGTCAGTGGTTAACATGGACGTTAACTTTACCGCACGATGTTTTTTTCCCGCAGGCTGATTATCTAATTAGAAACCACGTAGCGACCGGTTTCAGTTCACAGATGAATGTGATACATTGCTACTTTTCTTTGGTAACTATATTTCTTTTTACCCCAAAAAGAAGTAGGAATGTTTCACATTCATCTGTCAAATGAGTCCGGTCGCTAGGTGGTTTCTAATTAGTAGGTAATTAGATAATCAGCCCGCCGACAAACGCCGAGCCAGAGGCAGATAACGCCAACACAATGCAATATAGGAGAAACGTAATAGGTGTTCACACGAGTGATTTTTTCAGCGCGATTCTCCCGGGGGCTGATTACGTAACTTTGTTGCAATTAACTCTGACAGAAATAGCAGTTATATTGCTGCTTTAGTAAAAACCAGTAGGAGACCTATAATACATAAAGCAGCAATGTAACTGCGGTTTCAATCGAGAATTGTTAGCAACAGACTTACGTAATCTAGGGACCGAAGTACGTCCAGTGTGACCAAATTAGGCAATTTATCGCAAATTAAAAAGTTTTTGGGCCAGTGGATTTTGTAATTTTGTTGCAATAAACTCTGACAGAATCGCAGTTACATTCCTGCTTTAGTAAAACCAATGTGACAACTGTCTTACTTAAAGCAGCAATGAAACTGCGATTTCAATCGAGAATTGTAAGCAACATAGTTACGTAATTCGAGGTCTGCTACCGAACAAGAACCAATGTGACAACTAAATTACCTAAATAAGCAATTGTAACTGCGCTTTCAATCGATTTCAGTCGAGAATTGTTAGCAACAGACTTACGTAATCAACTAGGGCATCTATCTGCCTACACTGAGTGCGCTGTTTGCTTATCTCAAAGTGACGATTAATCTCTGTATAGGTGGTATAGCTTAGCTAATCTCACATTTGTGTCTTGCATTGTTAATCTAGGGCCCACAAATGGCTAGTAATTCGTCGAAAGTATTAGTTGACATTCTGAAATAATTAAAGAACTTCCCTGCCCGTTGATTACGTAAGCCTGTTGCTAACAATTCTCGATTGGAATCAATTGAAAGCGCAGTTACATTGCTGCTTTTAGTAAGATAGTTGTCACATTGGTTCTTAACTAAAGCAGCAATGTAAATGCTATTTCTGTTAGATTTGATTGCAACAAAGTTACATAATCCGACCCCGAATTACGAAACTCTGTTGCTAACTATTCTCGATTGAAATCGCAGTTGCATTGCTGCTTTAAATAAGTTAGTTGTCACATTTGTTCCAAATAAAGCAGCAATGTAACTGCATTTTCTGTCAGAGTTGATTGCAACCATGGGTCTCATTTAGTACATTAGATGTGGCTTAGTTAGCAGGCACTGCCATCTAGTAAGGTGAATTTAAACTAATGTTGAATTAGTTTAAATTTACCTCACTATTGGCGGTACCTGCTTCGATTTGTTTTTGTAATATGTATTCAAAATACAGATAAAAAGTCATGAAACTTTTAAATTGCTTCTTAAAAAAATCACCTAATGCAAAATTGCAGTGAAACAGTAAAATGAAGGTTTTTTTAACAAATTTCAATAAAAATTGAGTGACACCTATCGGCAATAATTTGTACTTTCTTTGAAAATTCAGTATTGTTTGTTGCAATCTGTGCTAAGCATGCTGCAACGATAGCGGCGCCATCTAGAATTCTACAAGAAAAACATTTTTAATCGCCCTGATAGTCGCCTTACGATGGCCATTTCTTTAGTATGGGATGAGGCATCTGTACTATAGTATTATGTAATCTGTGATTGCAACAAAATTACATAATCGGGGAGGTAATTATCTAACTTTGTTGCAATCAACTCTAACAGAAATCGCAGTTACATTGCTGCTTTAGTTAGCACCAATGTGACATCTATCTTACTTAAAGCAGCAATGCAACTGCGATTTCAATCGAGTATTATTAGCAATGTAACACGTGCCGGGCTACAGCTGGGCCACAAAAAAAATGTTGGAAATCTAACTTTTTTAATATTCCATGATGAAGTCTATAGTTTGTCGGAGTTTGTCGCCAAAAACCAGAGTTTGTCGGTCTTGCGTTTAGGAGATACGTGTGGCGCAGCTGTAGAGACGTCTCTACAGCTGAGCCACACAGATCTCGAAAACGGAAGGTCGTAACAGAAATCTGATTACTCGTGTGTGTAGCCGGTAGTTTGTCACCAAGAACCAGAGTTTGTCGGTCTTGCGTTTAGGAGATATGTGAGGATACGCTGTGGAGACCTTTCTACCTGGATCTTGAGAACGGAAGGTCGTAGCGATAATCTGATTAGTCATATGTATAGTCGGTAGTTTGACCGAGTTTGTCGCCATATACCAGAGTTTGTCGGTGTTGCGTTTAGGAGATATGTGAGATTTTCGCTACGACCTTCCGTTCTCGAGATCCAGGTAGAAATGTCTTTACCGCATATCCCCACATATCTTCTAAACCGCAAGATTGAGAAACTCTGATTTTTGGTGACAAACTCCGACAAACTAATGGATACACACTCCAGTTATCGGATTTTCGCTACGACCTTCCATTCTCAAGATCCAAGTAGAAAGGTCTCCACAGCATATCCTCACATATCTTCTAAACGCAAAACCGACTAACTCCGGTTCTTGGTGACAAACTCCGACAAACTACCGGCTACACACACGAGTAATCAGATTTCTGTTACGACCTTCCGTTTTCGAGATACGTGTGGCGCAGCTGTAGAGACGTCTCTACAGCTGCGCCACACGTATCTCCTAAACGCAAGACCGACAAACTCTGGTTTTTTGCGACAAACTATAAACTTCATGGAATAGTAAAAAAAGTCAGATTTCCAACATTTTTTTTGTGGCCCAGCTGTTGTCCGGCACGTCAATGTAACTACGCTTTCAATCGAGAATTGTTAGTAACAGACTTACGTAATCAACTAACTTATTACGTAAGTAGTCCGTTGCTAACAATTCTCGATTAAAATCGCAGTTGCATTGCTGCTTTAAATAAGATAGTTGTCACATTGGTTCTAATTAAAGCAGCTATGTCACTGCGATTTCTATCAGAGTTGATTGCTACAAAGTTAGATAATTACCCCCACGCCCCAAGATTACGTAACTCTGTTGCTAACAATTCTCAATTGAAATCGATTATAACCGCTGTTACATTGCTGCTTTAAGACTACGGTCCGCATGGTGATAAAATCGATTTTAGCGCGAATCCGACCAAAGTAGTAGAGTGCTATTAGACTATCATATAAATATGATCATTGATCATATATGTATGATTCATTTTTATATGAAGAAAATAGGACGGTCTAATAACTACATGTGATTCATATTGTCTTTGATCATAGTTATGGGATCCTATTTGACAGCGAGCGTACAAGTAGGATCATATTCGTCGCCCCAGTAGCGATTCTTTCCTCTATTCGCCTAACTTCAAAAAATGGCGTCTTCAAGTGCAAGAATTTTGACTGGAATATTGAAATAACAAAAATATTAATACTCTTTACGACGAAAATGAGTGTTTATATAATAATCTTGTTCCGGATAACGAAATATGTTTTTACAAAACTCAAATACGTCTTTTATTTTTTGCTTTGTTCTTAACAGTTTTCTTCTTTTTTAATGCTATTGATAAAAATTGCACTCATAGCAACGGAAAACACAGCTAAATCGTTATCCATCTTAATTTATGACATTGTTTATATGATCATAGGTGGATCATTAGTGTAATATGTAAAAATGAAGGACAGCATCATTTAACTATGATCATAGAATTTGACAGATATGAAATCATATATAAATGATAAATATATGATAATGTAATAGCGGCCGTAGTCTCAAATTATTACACAACATAATAGGGTTTTTATACCTACTGCATCTATACGGATTCGCGATAATATCGATATTATATCGCAATGCGGACCGCAGCCTAAGATAGTTCTCATATTGGTTCTTACTAAAGCAGCGATGTAATTGCGATTTGTCAGAGTTGATTGCAACAAAGTTACATAATCACCCCTCTGATGTGACAACTTTCTTACTTAAAACAGCAATGTAACTGCAGTTTCAATTAATTTCAATCGATGATCGAATCGATTTTCAATCGGGCCTGTGCGATATTGAAGGCCCATAGTGGGCCCTACCCTACACATCTCAGTGGTGCAAAGCTGCAAGCAAGGGTTATTATTAAAATAAATACGTAGTCAGGCTTCCTAAGATTTTTATTTGTTCATGAACATATTTAACCATAACAAAAGCAATGCAAATAGATGTAGTTGATAAGCTCATATGCCACCCCTCAATCTAAGAACAAGATGTAAAGTAGATTCTTTTTGGATATTATAATCTGACAAAGTGCGGCCGTCTTCCAACTGTTTGCCGGCAAAGATAAGTCTCTGCTGGTCTGGGGGAATGCCCTCTTTGTCTTGAATTTTCGCCTTTACGTTTTCAATTGTGTCGGACGCCTCCACTTCCAATGTGATAGTCTTGCCAGTCAGGGTTTTCACGAAAATTTGCATACCGCCTCGGAGACGAAGGACTAAGTGAAGGGTGGACTCCTTCTGAATGTTGTAGTCTGACAAGGTGCGGCCGTCTTCCAACTGTTTGCCGGCAAAGATAAGTCTCTGCTGGTCTGGGGGAATGCCCTCTTTGTCTTGAATTTTCGCCTTAACGTTTTCAATTGTGTCGGACGCCTCCACTTCCAATGTGATAGTCTTGCCAGTCAGGGTTTTCACGAAAATTTGCATACCGCCTCGGAGACGAAGGACTAAGTGAAGGGTGGACTCCTTCTGAATGTTGTAGTCTGACAAGGTGCGGCCGTCTTCCAACTGTTTGCCGGCAAAGATAAGTCTCTGCTGGTCTGGGGGAATGCCCTCTTTGTCTTGAATTTTCGCCTTAACGTTTTCAATTGTGTCGGACGCCTCCACTTCCAATGTGATAGTCTTACCAGTCAGGGTTTTCACGAAAATTTGCATACCGCCTCGGAGACGAAGGACCAAGTGAAGGGTGGACTCCTTCTGAATGTTGTAGTCTGACAAGGTGCGGCCGTCTTCCAACTGTTTGCCGGCAAAGATAAGTCTCTGCTGGTCTGGGGGAATGCCCTCTTTGTCTTGAATTTTCGCCTTAACGTTTTCAATTGTGTCGGACGCCTCCACTTCCAATGTGATAGTCTTACCAGTCAGGGTTTTCACGAAAATTTGCATACCGCCTCGGAGACGAAGGACTAAGTGAAGGGTGGACTCCTTCTGAATGTTGTAGTCTGACAAGGTGCGGCCGTCTTCCAACTGTTTGCCGGCAAAGATAAGTCTCTGCTGGTCTGGGGGAATGCCCTCTTTGTCCTGAATTTTCGCCTTTACGTTTTCAATTGTGTCAGAAGGCTCCACTTCCAATGTGATAGTCTTGCCAGTCAGAGTCTTTACGAAAATTTGCATACCTCCTCGGAGACGTAGTACCAAGTGAAGGGTGGACTCCTTCTGAATGTTATAGTCTGACAAGGTGCGACCGTCTTCCAACTGTTTGCCGGCAAAGATAAGTCTCTGCTGGTCTGGGGGAATGCCCTCTTTGTCTTGAATTTTCGCCTTTACGTTTTCAATAGTGTCGGACGCCTCCACTTCCAATGTAATAGTCTTGCCAGTCAGGGTTTTCACGAATATTTGCATACCGCCTCGGAGACGAAGGACTAAGTGAAGGGTGGACTCCTTCTGAATGTTGTAGTCTGACAAGGTGCGGCCGTCTTCCAATTGTTTTCCGGCAAAGATAAGTCTCTGCTGGTCTGGGGGAATGCCTTCTTTGTCTTGAATTTTTGCCTTAACGTTTTCAATTGTGTCGGACGGCTCCACTTCCAATGTAATAGTTTTGCCAGTCAGGGTTTTCACGAAAATTTGCATACCGCCTCGGAGACGAAGGACCAAGTGAAGGGTGGACTCCTTCTGAATGTTGTAGTCTGACAAGGTGCGGCCATCTTCCAACTGTTTGCCGGCAAAGATAAGTCTCTGCTGGTCTGGGGGAATGCCCTCTTTGTCCTGAATTTTCGCCTTTACGTTTTCAATTGTGTCGGACGGCTCCACTTCCAATGTGATAGTCTTGCCAGTCAGGGTTTTCACGAAAATTTGCATACCTCCTCGGAGACGTAGGACCAAGTGAAGGGTGGACTCCTTCTGAATGTTATAGTCTGACAAGGTGCGGCCGTCTTCCAACTGTTTGCCGGCAAAGATAAGTCTCTGCTGGTCTGGGGGAATGCCCTCTTTGTCCTGAATTTTCGCCTTTACGTTTTCAATTGTGTCAGAAGGCTCTACTTCCAATGTGATAGTCTTGCCAGTCAGAGTCTTTACGAAAATTTGCATACCTCCTCGGAGACGTAGTACCAAGTGAAGGGTGGACTCCTTTTGAATGTTGTAGTCTGACAAGGTGCGGCCGTCTTCCAACTGTTTGCCGGCAAAGATAAGTCTCTGCTGGTCTGGGGGAATGCCCTCTTTGTCCTGAATTTTCGCCTTTACGTTTTCAATTGTGTCAGAAGGCTCCACTTCCAATGTGATAGTCTTGCCAGTCAGGGTCTTCACGAAAATTTGCATACCGCCTCGGAGACGTAGGACCAAGTGAAGGGTGGACTCCTTCTGAATGTTGTAGTCTGACAAGGTGCGGCCGTCTTCCAACTGTTTGCCGGCAAAGATAAGTCTCTGCTGGTCTGGGGGAATGCCCTCTTTGTCCTGAATTTTCGCCTTTACGTTTTCAATTGTGTCAGAAGGCTCCACTTCCAATGTGATAGTCTTGCCAGTCAGGGTTTTCACGAAAATTTGCATACCGCCTCGGAGACGAAGGACCAAGTGAAGGGTGGACTCCTTCTGAATGTTGTAGTCTGACAAGGTGCGGCCGTCTTCCAACTGTTTGCCGGCAAAGATAAGTCTCTGCTGGTCTGGGGGAATGCCCTCTTTGTCTTGAATTTTCGCCTTTACGTTTTCAATTGTGTCGGACGCCTCCACTTCCAATGTGATAGTCTTGCCAGTCAGGGTTTTCACGAAAATTTGCATACCTCCTCGGAGACGTAGGACCAAGTGAAGGGTGGACTCCTTCTGAATGTTGTAGTCTGACAAGGTGCGGCCGTCTTCCAACTGTTTGCCGGCAAAGATAAGTCTCTGCTGGTCTGGGGGAATGCCCTCTTTGTCTTGAATTTTCGCCTTTACGTTTTCAATTGTGTCGGACGCCTCCACTTCCAATGTGATAGTCTTGCCAGTCAGGGTTTTCACGAAAATTTGCATACCGCCTCGGAGACGAAGGACCAAGTGAAGGGTGGACTCCTTCTGAATGTTGTAGTCAGACAAGGTGCGGCCATCTTCCAACTGTTTGCCGGCAAAGATAAGTCTCTGCTGGTCTGGGGGAATGCCCTCTTTGTCCTGAATTTTCGCCTTTACGTTTTCAATTGTGTCGGACGGCTCCACTTCCAATGTGATAGTCTTGCCAGTCAGGGTTTTCACGAAAATTTGCATACCGCCTCGGAGACGAAGGACTAAGTGAAGGGTGGACTCCTTCTGAATGTTGTAGTCTGACAAGGTGCGGCCGTCTTCCAACTGTTTGCCGGCAAAGATAAGTCTCTGCTGGTCTGGGGGAATGCCCTCTTTGTCTTGAATTTTCGCCTTTACGTTTTCAATTGTGTCGGACGCCTCCACTTCCAATGTGATAGTCTTGCCAGTCAGGGTTTTCACGAAAATTTGCATACCGCCTCGGAGACGAAGGACCAAGTGAAGGGTGGACTCCTTCTGAATGTTGTAGTCTGACAAGGTGCGGCCATCTTCCAACTGTTTGCCGGCAAAGATAAGTCTCTGCTGGTCTGGGGGAATGCCCTCTTTGTCCTGAATTTTCGCCTTTACGTTTTCAATTGTGTCAGAAGGCTCTACTTCCAATGTGATAGTCTTGCCAGTCAGAGTCTTTACGAAAATTTGCATACCTCCTCGGAGACGTAGTACCAAGTGAAGGGTGGACTCCTTCTGAATGTTGTAGTCTGACAAGGTGCGGCCATCTTCCAACTGTTTGCCGGCAAAGATAAGTCTCTGCTGGTCTGGGGGAATGCCCTCTTTGTCCTGAATTTTCGCCTTTACGTTTTCAATTGTGTCGGACGGCTCCACTTCCAATGTGATAGTCTTGCCAGTCAGGGTTTTCACGAAAATTTGCATACCGCCTCGGAGACGAAGGACTAAGTGAAGGGTGGACTCCTTCTGAATGTTGTAGTCTGACAAGGTGCGGCCATCTTCCAACTGTTTGCCGGCAAAGATAAGTCTCTGCTGGTCTGGGGGAATGCCCTCTTTGTCCTGAATTTTCGCCTTTACGTTTTCAATTGTGTCAGAAGGCTCCACTTCCAATGTGATAGTCTTGCCAGTCAGGGTTTTCACGAAGATCTGCATCTTGACCTATGAACAAATAAAATAAATTAGTTGTTTGATACTTCAGGTACGTTTACTTTTAAAATACTAAACAAATACTGGAAATGTATGAAATCTGATATATTGTTATTCGGAAATGAATGTTACACACACACACACACACACACACACACACACACACACACACACACACACACACACACACACACACACACACACACATACTTTTAGCTTTCATTTAACATACTTTAAAAACAATTACCTATTAGAAAAAAAAACATCATTACCTAAACTTACTTATCATAATAAATAGTACCTTAGAAATTAATAAATAATACCATTCATATCTATTCATTCACACGGTAGATTGTATATCTACGTTTAAATTGAAGATTATTGATTTACTTTGTTCAAGTTCTGTCTGAGCTGACCATAAACTATATTTGACAAACAAAAATTCTATGAGCCAGATTGCATGTTCAGCAGTGGCGAAGGGTCCATACAAGCCGATTCCCATCGGCTTACCTTTTGGAAATCCCACCCCACTGATCCACTATGCAGATCACTACATTTTTCATCATTTCTGTAGAGCGGCTTACCTTCGCCATGATTTCACCCCTCGCCACTGATGTTCAGTCTGGCATCATATTCCATTAGTCTGGTTAGACAGGCGAGAGACTGATCGTATAACCCACTGAATGACGGACTAATGGTATTCCATCAGTCCGTTGTGAATTCTCGCGACTAGGGTAACGGGACGTCCAGTTTTTCAGCAATGAATTGCTGAAAAACGGGACGAATGTGGAAAAATACAATGTCCCGTATGTGAGCATATTTTTATTATCCTGATTTATTATTTATCTGGTGAGATAATTGATTGTCGGGCGGGGCAGAGTTTCCTTTCTATACGGTAGTACTTATATCTATTCTGTTTGTGCTGGAACGCCTGGGTCAAAAATAGAAATTGCTTGTCTATTGACAGTGTTAAGGCAGAAATGCAAATTAAAGCTACTTATTTAATATTAATATTTTCAAAATTGGTTTCAGGATTTATATAGGAAGAAGTATATTAGGAGTTCTTTGGCATACGTTTTTTAAAAAAAATCAGCCGTTTTCTATCTGCAAAAGCCCAAACTTAGGAAGTTTGGAAAATATTCTTTCATTCTTTAAAAACCAAGTTGCCGCATGGTAATGATAAAGTATATATTTAGAATCAGCTCAAGAAGTCCTTTGATGAGTTTAAAAAATATTTTTGTGACGTTCGACCTTGAATAACTTACGACGCAGACCCAAGATTGAGACTTTCTTTTAGAACGCCAAAATGAAGCCAAAAGGAAACTTGAATACGTACAAAGTTTCCAGCTAAGTAGTTATCTCTCATTTCAAGACGAAACTAAGGACAGGACTATCGATACTTATCGATAGTATCGATAGCACAAATCTAAAGTCGCATTACTCATCTCCCAGCAAAAATGTAAACAAAGAAACGTCACTGTCAAATTGACAAACTGACCCTGATAGTGACATTTTCAGATATTGAAAACCTTTGGTCACTTTTATAACTTTTTAATTTGTTTATTATATTTTGAGTCATGATAAATATAATGCCATCCAGGGTAATTTTAAAGTAGGATGGTAATTAGAAATTTTAACTTTATAACCTATCATAATTTTTGATGTTAAAAGTTCTTGAAACGAACTGATAAGAAAACTTTACTTAGATATTGACTGTATGTAAACTATCAAAAATACGTAGCATCTTCGCCAGTTCCCCCCCAACACCAAAAGACAAAAATGTTACTTTACTACTACAGTACAGCTACTACTCGTAATATATTTTTTATGAAATTTTATAAAATGACCAAAGGTTGATGTGTACGGTTTGCAGTTGATGTGTGCACAGCATCATGAAAATGTTTTCTACTATAAAACTGTTATTATGAAATATTAAATTATATTACTGTTTTTGCTGCAAAACTCATGATTCAGAATATTTATCTAATCTATTTTTGTTAGGTTTGTGATGAAAAAACATGTAAGTGTGTTTATTTCTTGACTTAGCAATATACTATTTCTTTTTGTGTTGTTTTGTTCTGGCAACACCTTTGTTTACATTTTTGCTGGGAAATGAGTAATGCGACTTTAGTAATAGTATAGTATCGATAGTATTACGCCTTGATAGTCACAATGCTATCGATACTATCGGTAGCGTATAGTTATTTTCGAGGTCAAGTATCGATAGTGGACCTATCGATAGTTCAGCATCACTAGATGAAACCCTAATTTGACTGGGCTATGTATATATTTTGATAATTATTGTTAAAATAGGTACAATAAACACTTCGATATACCGCGATGCTACCGCGCATTAAATTTCACTGCTCAAAAGCCGTGGCCTATAGATTTGTAGCGTCAGCTCGGCACCCTGATTATCTAAAAAGCAACTATTTAGCGACCGGTTTCATTCCACATACATTGCTACTTTTCTTTGGTATGTTTTTTTTTAATCCAAAAAGAAGTAGCAATGGATCACTATCATCTGTGAACTGCAACCGGTCGCTAGGTGGTTTCTAATTAGATAATCAGCCCGCGGACTTTCGAGCGCAAACTCACACACACTGTGTTAAGAATATCCAGCTGACGCACATACAATTATATGTAATAATTTAGTATATAAGATGAATAAAATAATAAACATCGTTCTTAGCTTCTTAGCGACAAGCCACACTGGCTGTTTAACTCATCTCCCAAGCTAGGAGCCAAAGATTAATAAAAAAAGTTTATATGTAGTAAATTAAAAAACAAAGATTTTTTAATAAGTTGTTTGCTTAAAATAACAACTAAGTATAAAATATTTTTAATTTGTTCCCAACAAGTCGCACCATCAACTATCACACTCTGACTGGTTGGGATTTTTTTTATTAAAAAATTTTTATTAAAAAATGTTATTTTTCAGTTTTGTTTGAGAAAAATCTACAGCCAAATATTCATCATCATCAGATTTTAAAATCCATATAGGTACCTTGATACTTAATCCACAGTTCAACCTTTATTCATTTTGGTTGAAACTACTTAACTGCAGTAGTGTTTTAATTAATTAATTTAAAGTAATTTGCCAACTTATTTGCCTTAAATAAATACCTAATTCTTTTACCCAAAAGTATGATTTATTTAACAAAAATATAGGGTTTTTTTTGGAAAACGTCCGGGTTTGCTCTTGTTGAAAGGTGGCAACCCTATCTAAAAGTTGTTTGAAGCAGCAAAAGATAACTCAGTTTAATACAATGACTGGTTGACCTACTGATGAACTGTAATCCTTCATCAATTTTAATCTAAGGTATAAATAGAAGAAAGAAGAAGAAGAAAGAACATTTATTTGACACAGAGATGAGGTACAATAGTGAAGAAAAAAAATTTTTAAAATAAATTTAAAACATAACATATTAAGTAAAAACGGATCTCACGGCTGCATCAAACTCGGAAGCCAATTCAGCATGTTTTGGGTTGATGAGACCCAACACCATAGACATAGAAAAATTTTCGCTGCGCTCAAGAAGACCAACAAAGCGTGGAAAAGAGAAGTTAACATCATACGGACACGGTCTATGTAAAAAAGAGACAAAGAATCAAGTGACATGTGCCAACATTTTTTACAGTAAGAGCCCCTAGCGTCCCGCCTAGCAAATGAGCAATCACAATTTGTTTAAAATATTTGTTAATCTTAATTATAATTTAAAATAAAGGTATCGTGGAGCCATGGTGTCTTGTGCTCTAAGTAATTGTGATGTAACAAAAAGAAATAATCCAAGTAATCACACTTTTCACAGGTAAATAAGATATTGCCACACATTTCTCTAAAACCAAATTTCTCTACATTTATTCGTTTATCGACGAAGAAAACAGTATGGAACATAGTTTATTAATTTCCTTTGCCGTATATAGTCATATTTTTTGAATCTAAGACATATTTTACGTATCTCATATAAAATGTATGCATTCGTTTTCGGATCACCTGTTTATTGACATTGTTGTTCTTTGACATTCTATTTCTATGCCCGACACTGATATTCAATTGGCACCTTTTTGTTTTTGACAGCTGGATGTCTCAAATGAAAACAACACATTAAAGTCAACACAAAATAAGAAGCCCGTTTTGACAGATAACATGTTCAAAGTAAAATGTTACTTATGCTAAAGGAATAAAGCTCAAGAAAAATACCGTTCCGCCATTTAAGTGAAAAATTATGTTTGAAAATTATATTGTATTTCTTTGGGGTAGACAATATTTTTCTTTGAACACATTATCTGTCAAACCGGGCTTCTTATTTTGTGTTGACTTTAGGAAACATATGTGCAATTCATAAAATTATTGTTAAATTATAAGTATCAATAAGTTAAATTATGAATAGAAAATTGAGTAAGTATATAAAATCCGAATATAATTATTATTTATAAAAGATATTAAGGCCAACCAAGAAACAATATCACTTGTTCATTATAAATAAGTTATTAATAATGAACAAGTCATAGGAAGATACCTAGATATGTTTAAAATTTCATACATTTCCAGTTTCCTTAAGCTTTTTAAAAACAATATCCGATGACTAGGTAGTTTAAGGACGAGAAACTCTTTGCATTTCCTAAATTTGGCTCTGCAAGTCTGCATAACAGATTACTTACTTATTTGTAGCAAGGTAGTTTGCATCGTATGATATACTTAGTACTTACTATGTGTACGGTCAACAACATTTTAGTACTTTGACTAATGTTTCAAACTGTGAGACCTGTTAAAAAGTTGCTATGACAAAGTACCAAAGCGATAAGCGACTTTCATACCTGACTGTACAATCCTAGAAGGACATTTATTATTTGACAATACAATTTTATTACACTCAGTGAATATGATCAAGGCACTAGGTATAGTTCAAATCACGAAAGATGACCACAAATGGTGCCCATTTTCGCATCATTACTCATGAAGAAAATACTTAAAGACACAATAATATTTAATATATTTAAATATAATGTAAAAATCTATAAGAATATCAAGTATTCTATTGTCTTAAGTCTTTTTTTCATGAGTTATGTATGATGCAAAGATGGGTGCCATTTGTGGTTATCTTTCATGATACAAACTATACTTATAGCTTAATTTCAAAATATGTTGCAATCGCTTTAATTTGACAGATTGATGTGACACATTGCTACATTTCTTTGGGTTTTTATTTGTGCCAAAAAGAAATATTAGTGTATCACATCCTGAAAGCAATTGCAATGGATTTTGAAATTAGACAATAAGTAGGTACCCGGAGCATTAAAATCTACCAAAATACCTGAACGAATCAACATTATCTCAAGATTTCTAAGGTGCACTTTCGTTTTCTGACACCAAATGAAAGTGCACCATAATGTCTTGAGACTTTCTTGAGATAAAGATTGACATTTTGTCAAATGTTTAGTTAGGTACCTACCACTGACGTCCATTGTATAATGGATGTCAGGTGTTAGGTACCTATTTTGGTAGGTTTGAACGAATACTCACATCATTTTGGCACTGACTGTACTAACACAAATTTATTTTACATGCATATTAATCTACATAATTATTTATTTAACCTAAATCTCTCTTTCTGACCTCTTTTTGTCTTTGTTAGAAATATTAATTTTATAAGTAGCATGAATCTAATGAACTTCCTGTGTGATACAACGGATATATTCTGCAAAATCTGTGTCATGGCTATTATTAGTGTAAACTAAAAACTTGCAAGAACTAGGTCAAAGTTAGATTCTCAGTATAAAATCTAAGAAACGAAAAATTAAGCAGAAGATAGAGTAGGGACATACGGCCGGTTTCTGAATTGAGAAATTGAAGTTAAGCACTACTCAAATCTTACTCACCCATACAAAATTTGTACTTAAGTAGTGCTCAACTACAATTTCTCAATTCAGAAACCGGCCGTAAGCAGTGTAGGTATTTAATATGGTTTTTAAAGAATACAACAGTAAATTAGGAATGGCACAGTAATTATCAAAATTATACCATTAATTAGTATACCTATACCTAGTAGCTTTTCTTTTCTAGGGCCGGGCAATAGGTAACGAACGTGGGCCAGCGTGGTTTTATAGAATCGCGAAGGAACTGCGTCAGCATCGGTGTTTTTTTTGAAATGTAGGTAAGTAAGTATTGTACAATTTGTATTTATGTGATGCATCATGCATAGGTAATGCACGGCACGGTAGAAATTTCCTAGAAGTGAGTTAGCCCTAAACCGTTTTGAATTTATTCTTCCGGCCAGACCCTACCAAAACCAAAGATTGAAATTGTTGACCAAAACGGAAAATATTGTCGACACACCCAATGATCTTTGCCATTTTCCCATACACAAAGCAAAGTCACAAAATGGCGTGCAGTGCGCAGTTCGGAATATTGCAATGCGTAATAACTAATTCATCAGTTTTAGCGAATTCAATGATAAAAAGAACAAGGTAATAAAAAGAACCTCAACTTACCGATCAAACACTAAAATTTTGTCAGCGCAATAGGTAACACAAAATCTAAAATTATTTTCTCAAACAAATTCTGAAAAGTCACACTTCCTTTGTCACGAGCACAGACAGAGCGAGCACAAAGACAGTTCTGTTTTCAACAGCTTCTTCTTTGAAATAAATTTCGCCAACGAGCTGCATTCCCTTTTTATAGCGCAGATATTGGCAGTGTTACCAGTGTTCCATCTACAAAACTCCCTTTCACAATGCGATTAATTAATTTAATTTAACTAGATATATACGAAAGAAGTGACTTGACTATCTTTAGAGCAGCACCTGTGGTACAAAACGGGTTACCTCTATCTGGCAGAAACTTGATACTCCGTTCCGTATCCTCCTCCATCCCGTATGTGTTGTTACCTCATCCAACTGCACTAGTATTGTTAAGTGACCTAATCGATTTCATGATTTCGTCCGGTGATGTTGGCATTAGAAATATACTAGAATTAACCGAATTAATGGAGGCATAATCAGGCTTAACCCCTGCATATGTTTCTGTACGTGAATTAAAGAATTCATTAAAATTTTCTGCAATTTCTTCAGCGTCACTTATCACACATCCATTTGACCTAATATTTACTATAAATAGGTTTGTCTTTTATTATATTCCAAAATTCTTTACATTTATTTTATGCTTTATATTTATAGCCAGTTAAAAAGGCCATTTTTAGGGTTCCATATCCAAAGGGTAAAAACAGTACCGTATTATTGTTAGGACCATATTACAGTTTGGTCTGTAGTCAGTCACGACACGTCTGTCCACGCAGACTACAGACTTTCTATTGGCCGATAGTTGGTTTTAGTGTGCGCACTTGCATACTTCTTCATACTGATTCCAACTAGCGGCCGACAGTTTGGTCTGTAGTCTACGGGCACGCTAATACAGAATAAGGGATCATTCACGAGCTTAGTCACGTCACGTGCTCAGTCCAAGTTTTGACTTGCCGATGATTGAAGTCATTTGAAGTGACGTGACGCGTCACATGGCTATCAAAACTTGTAGGTACCTATTGTTTGACTGACCTACAAATGCAACATAGATGTGAGTACTGTATACCTACTAGAAACACACCTATAGGCATGAGTGGTACTTGCAAAATCCAGTACCAGGGCTACCTGGTACGTAAGGTATTAAAAACCAGGGCGAAAAACCAGGGTGCAAATACTTGCAACTACACCTACACCTACTTGGAAACAATTTAATTACTCTTAGTAGCTACATTCTAGCAGTTACTCATTTACGGGGTAATTCGATATATCTGGCAACATTTTCCACTATTGACTCATTATTTTTCGCCGAGTACAGTCGAAGAGAACCGAAATAAGCCGACGAGTTGTATTTTTATTGATCTCTCCTCTCTCTCACTTTATTGTTCATGTCATGTTCAATTCAACCTTTGTTCAACACAAACACAAGCAACGCATCAACAGAGCAATGACTCATGAACATGTCACAATAATTTTCTTTCTAGAACGCACTAACACTATTATCGCTTAATTGAATTTCTTTGTGAATGTAATTTAATATATCTGGATTTTTCTAGTTATTGTTAGGTATTGCAGAATATAATAAATAAATCTAATAAAACAGTGCTACCTACCTACCCAGAATGTCTACCAAAATAAATTACAATAAAAAAATAGGTGTGTAAAAAGTAGGGCTTAATTATTAATCTTAAATGCAGTTTTAGCACAGAATACATGTTTCAGTGCAGTTTTGATGCATTTAAGATTAATTTACACAATAAATTGCAAATGAGAAATATATAGCCCGAAGTACACATTGGGCCAACGCCTGGCCGCGCGCGTTGGGCCAACGCGCGCGGCCAGGGCATGTCACTGTTTACACGTTGGCGCCGACTCCCAACATACCGCCAAGTAGGTCTTTACACGTTGGCCCAACGCGCTGGGCCAACGCGTTGGGCCAATGTGTACAGCGCACTTATGAATTGTAGGTACAGTCCCTTGCTCAAAGCCCGAAGTACACATTGGGCCAACGCCTGGCCACGCGCGTTGGGCCAACGCGCGCGGCCAGGGCATGTCACTGTTTTCACGTTGGCGCCAACTCCCAACATACCGCCAAGTAGGTCTTTACACGTTGGCCCAACGCACTGGGCCAACGCGTTGGGCCCATGTGTACAGCGCACTTAAGCCCGAAGTACACATTGGCCCAACGGTTGGCCCAACGGTTGGGCCAACCGTTGGGCCAACGACTGGCCGCGCGCGTTGGGCCAACGCGGCCAGGGCATGTCGCTGTTTACACATTGGTGTAGGGATGTCGAAAGTGAAAAAAAATATCGATATATCGATACATCGATATTTATAAAAATATCGATATATCGGTCAAATTTTAAAAGAATATTTTCAGTTTTAAAATATAATGTATTTAGTTCAGCCTAGCTCAGAAATCTCAATAGAATTTTTGAAACTTTTCATGAATATAAATTTTTCTTCCAACATACTGAGGTATTTTGGTTTCTTTATTTATTAAACGCACTTCTATAACTTTACTAAACATCTTTGACGTTAAATATGTTTTATTTATCTAGCTTAGTAACGTATTTTGTTTTTATATTGAATATTATGTTTGTTTTAGAAGTGCGTTTAATAAATAATAGAAGGCAATAATTTGGAATCCAAAGCATATTATGCTTTGGATTCAATATTATTTGTTCATTTCAGTATTTAAAACTCCACCCGACTTCATAATACGTTGTTTAATATTAGATATTCGTACAAACTTCCGAGTTAGTTATTATGCAGATTTTGATATTTCATTTCTTGCTTTTTAGAGCCGTTTATTTTCGAAGCTGTTTTTGTTTGGTTATTTTTAAGGTTTTTGAAGGGGGTTTTGTATTTTTATAAACTTTTTTATATTAAACTTTTTTGTAGTAGGTCTATTTAGTGACGATATTATTTAAGTTACAATAGCCTTACATCAACGGATTATCACCTCTTATAAAATAATGTTTTCCCGACGCAGGGGCTGTAGTTGTTGAGGAGTTCTCCAGAGTACTCCTTACTACCAGCTCCAGTTCACCATAATATATATTATGTTATGACAAATATAAAAAGCCTAGCAACTAAATCCAAATACCTACTTAATCGTATCGCACCAGTGAAACACGTAGTATTGAATAAATCCGATGATCATCTATGGTCTTCATCATCAGTTTCACCAAAATGGTATTTTCCATATGCAAATGCACAAGCTACTGAAGAAAATACCAAAATCGCTATAGGTGTGCCTATAATATTTGAAGAAGTTCCTTGATTTCTCCAAGATCCCATCATCAGACATCCTGACCTTATAACAATGGGACCAATTTGGAAGTATATGCTTTCAAACAAACAAAGATTTTTTTAAATCGATCCAGCCGTCTTCGAGTAATCGAGTAACATACATAAAAACAAAGATTCTGTTGAACTAAGACCCTTCTCCTTTTTTGAAGTCGGTTAAAAAGGCGCCAACGTGTGAACGCTGCGCCAACGCGCGCGCCAAGATCCTTTGATGTGTGCACGAAAAACCGACAATACTCGGTTCGCCGGCCAACGCTCGCGCCAACTCCCAACATACCGCCAAGTAGGTCTTTACACGTTGGCCCAACGCGCTGGGCCAACGCGTTGGGCCAATGTGTACAGCGCACTTTAAGTGCGCTGTACACATTGGCATTTATATGTATGTTACTCGAAGACGGCTGGATCGATTTGAAAAATTCTTTTTTTGGTTGAAAGCGTATACTTCCAAGTTGGTCCCATTGTTATAAGGTCAGTGTCTGATGATGGGATATTAGAGATATCAAGGGAACTCTTCAAATATTATAGGGGCACCTAAAGCGATTTTGGTATTTTCTTCAGTAGCTTGTGCATTTGCATATGGAAAATACCATTTTGGTGAATCCGATGATCATCTATGGTCTTCATCATCAGTTTGATGATGAAGACCATAGATGGTCATCGGATTTATTCAATACTACCTACGTGTTTCACTAGTGCGATACGATTAAGTAGGTACTTGAATTTGGTTGCTAGGCTTTTTATGTTCGTTATAACATAATACATATTAAGGTGAACTGGAGCTGATAGTAAGGAGAACTCCTCAACAACTAAAGCCCCTGCGTTGGGAAAACAGTATTTTATAAAAGGTGATAATCCGTTGATATAAGGCTATTGTAACTTAAATAATATCGTCACTAAATAGACCTACTACAAAAAAGTTTAATATAAAAAAGTTTATAAAAATACAAAACCCCCTTCAAAAACCTTAAAAATAACCAAACAAAAACAGCTTCGAAAATAAACGGCTCTAAAAAGCAAGAAATGAAATATTCAAATCTGTATAATAACTAACTCGAAAGTTTGTACGCATATCTAATATTAAACAACGTATTATGAAGTCGGGTGGAGTTTTAACTACTGAAATGAACAAATAATATGGAATCCAAAGCATAATATGCTTTGGATTCGAAATTATTGCCTTCTATTATTTATTAAACGCACTTCTATAACAAACATAATATTCAATATAAAAACAAAATACGTTACTAAGCTAGATAAATAAAACATATTTAACGTCAAAGATGTTTAGTAAAGTTATAGAAGTGCGTTTAATAAATA
Source organism: Agriphila geniculea (assembly GCA_943789525.1). Taxonomy (NCBI): domain Eukaryota; kingdom Metazoa; phylum Arthropoda; class Insecta; order Lepidoptera; family Crambidae; genus Agriphila; species Agriphila geniculea. The sequence goes on along the minus strand of OX038887.1, from coordinate 13,616,382 downwards.
AAGAAACCAAAATACCTCAGTATGTTGAAAGAAAAATTTATATTCACGAAAAGTTTCAAAAATTCTATTGAGATTTCTGAGCTAGGCTGAACTAAATTATATTTTAAAACTGAAAATATTCTTTGAAAATTTGACCGATATATCGATATTTTTATAAATATCGATGTATCGATATATCGATATTTTTTTTCACTTTCGACATCCCTACACCAATGTGTAAACAGCGACATGCCCTGGCCGCGTTGGCCCAACGCGCGCGGCCAGTCGTTGGCCCAACGGTTGGCCCAACGCGCGCGGCCAGGCGTTGGCCCAATGTGTACTTCGGGCTTTAAGTGCGCTGTACACATTGGCCCAACGCGTTGGCCCAGCGCGTTGGGCCAACGTGTAAAGACCTACTTGGCGGTATGTTGGGAGTTGGCGCGAGCGTTGGCCGGCGAACCGAGTATTGTCGGTTTTTCGTGCACACATCAAAGGATCTTGGCGCGCGCGTTGGCGCAGCGTTCACACGTTGGCGCCTTTTTAACCGACTTTAAAAAAGGAGAAGGGTCTGAATTCATCAGAATCTTTGTTTTTATGTATGTTACTCGAAAACGGCTGGATCGATTTGAAAAATTCTTTTTTTGGTTGAAAGCGTATACTTCCAAGTTAGTCCCATTGTTATAAGGTCAGTGTCTGATGATGGGATATTAGAGATATCAAGAGAACTCTTCAAATATTATAGGGGCACCTATAGCGATTTTGGTATTTTCTTCAGTAGCTTGTGCATTTGCATATGGAAAATACCATTTTGGTGAATCCGATGATCATCTATGGTCTTCATCATCAGTTTGATGATGAAGACCATAGATGGTCATCGGATTTATTCAATACTACCTACGTGTTTCACTAGTGCGATACGATTAAGTAGGTACTTGAATTTGGTTGCTAGGCTTTTTATGTTCGTTATAACATAATACATATTAAGGTGAACTGGAGCTGATAGTAAGGAGAACTCCTCAACAACTAAAGCCCCTGCGTCGGCAAAACAGTATTTTATAAAAGGTGATAATCCGTTGATATAAGGCTATTGTAACTTAAATAATATCGTCACTAAATAGACCTACTACAAAAAAGCTTATAAAAATACAAAACCCCCTTCAAAAACCTTAAAAATAACCAAACAAAAACAGCTTCGAAAATAAACGGCTCTAAAAAGCAAGAAATGAAATATTCAAATCTGCATAATAACTAACTCGAAAGTTTGTACGCATATCTAATATTAAACAATGTATTATGAAGTCGGTTGGAGTTTTAAATACTGAAATGAACAAATAATATGGAATCCAAAGTATAATATGCTTTGGATTCGAAATTATTGCCTTCTATTATTTATTAAACGCACTTCTATAACAAATATAATATTCAATATAAAAACAAAATACGTTACTAAGCTAGATAAATAAAACATATTTAACGTCAAAGATGTTTAGTAAAGTTATAGAAGTGCGTTTAATAAATAAAGAAACCAAAATACCTCAGTATGTTGGAAGAAAAATTTATTTTCATGAAAAGTTTTAAAAATTCTATTGACATTTCTGAGCTAGGCTGAACTAAATACATTATATTTTAAAACTGAAAATATTCTTTTAAAATTTGACCGATATATCGATATTTTTATAATTATCGATGTATCGATATATCGACATTTGTTTTCACTTTCGACATCCCTACACCAATGTGTAAACAGCGACATGCCCTGGCCGCGTTGGCCCAACGCGCGCGGCCAGTCGTTGGCCCAACGGTTGGCCCAACTCGCTCGGCCAGGCGTTGGCCCAATGTGTAGTAATTCGGGCTTAAGTGCGCTGTACACATGGGCCCAACGCGTTGGCCCAGTGCTAGCACCAGGATTATATAATGAGGATCAGTAACAGGTTTGAATCCTATACTTTTATTGGTATAATATAAAAACGGGTACGTATCAGAATGTCTAAAGTTAGAATGTCTAAACTTAAAATGGCAAAGTTCAAAATGTCAAAAATTTGAATGTCTAACGATTAAAATGTAAAAAGTTCAAAGTGTCAAAAACGAAAATGTCAAACGGTCAGATAGTCCAAAATTAAAATGTCTAAGTTCAAATGATCAAAACTTAAAATGGCTAATAGTCCAAATACATATAATGACATATAGAATTTACTAATTTTCTTTCATTTAGGTATCTTATTAATTAGGTTAAAATAACTGCGTGTTAACCTCTGTGCCTCCGCCGCACATCAACATAGCCGCGCCACTTCCTGATTCGGTAGCCGGTGCCAGTCACTGATTCAGTAGCCGGCGAACAAAATCCACCAATTGACTTTGAAATAGATTTTTTTCTGGCGCTTCGCCGGCCGCTACCGCGGCACGCTCGCTTCGCTCGCTCGGCTCGCGCGCTGGGTTCATGTCAACCTAACATGCTCGTCGCTACGCTCCTCGCACCTATCTCGTGACCTGCGGTCTACGGTTTCTAAGTCCCAGTAGACTAGTTTAGACTCGTTTCCGGCAGCTAAATTTGCTATAAAGCATTTTAAGCGAAGCCCAAAGACACCTCCACAGACTCAATCAACCTCAAAGAAGGCGATTCGTTTTAAGATCCAACCCAATTCAAATAAATCATTGTGAACTTAGATTTAATGACCATTGATATTTTAACTTTCAAGTATTTGATACGTTTGATTCTTTGAATTTTGCTATTTTGAAGTTAGACATAATGATTTTCGACATTTTAAACCATTTGAATTTTAATTTTTGACATTTTGAACTTTGTTATTTTAACTTTAGACATTCTAACTTTAGACATTCTGATATACGTATAAAAACATATTCCTAGCCTTAGAGCATATGCTCTAAGATTCCTAGCTATGAAACTTAGTAAAAGGTTTTTTGAAATCCGTTTTGAATGGTTGAGTTAAGGAAATGCCAAGCTCAATGCAATATGTGCTTTATTGGGTACGTATTAGAATGTCTAAAGTTAGAATGTCTAAACTTGAACTTTGCCATTTTAAGTTTAGACATTCTAACTTTAGACATTCTGATACGCACACGCTTTATTAAGTACGACATAAGGTTCGCGTACGTCGCGATGACGTCATAAGGACCCCCAAAAAACCAGTGTTTTAGCTCATATATCTTCTCAGGTTTAAGAGGTATCGTAAAAATTTTTTCACAGTTAATCATGTGGTGGCATAAGCTTTCTGATAAGCCACTAAACAAAAATCGTTACTGATCCTCATTGGCGTAAGTAGCATTTCAACGGGCCCATTTTAAATACCTACCATATAAATGCAGATAGACTTATAAAATGGGCCCTTTTCCGGACTTGTAAACGCTGAGTATGGTCACAGAATACATAATAGTACAAGTTTGGTCAATGAAAGATGCGATTGAAATGGAGGCGCCACTTTCTCTGTTAAATTAACGTTTAGATGTTAAGTTATTGGAAACTGAACCTTAAAATAAGGCGCAAAATTAGTTCCACTTCTAACCGAGTCTCATCTTTCGTGGTCCAAACTCTCCTGGTTTTACGATAAAATTATAAAACCGATTTTTGCTTGTAAGTACAGCAAAGGAGAACATACTTTCTCGGAATGTTTCTATGGTCTTGAAATTAATTTGGTGAAATTGAACCATAAGAAACACTAATGTAAAAATCTAGTCAAGTGCGTGTCGGGCACCTCCATTATACAGGGCCTATAAAATAAATAATACTTATGTAAATATATACAGTACTAGGCACGTATCTTGAAATTTTTTCGACGGAGTGGGGATAAATTAAGTATGCGCATGTGCTTTTGTGAGCGACCAATAGCGCGCGCCCTCTCCCGCCGCCGCGCCGCCCGCGCCCCTCACCGCTACGCATACCCAAAATACGCGTTTCGCGCAATCCCCACCCGATTTCTTACCTACTGTAATGTAATATACGTACCTACTATACAACGTGTAACAGAAAGGGGGTATCAACACGAAAGGAGGTCAATGTACTCGTGAAACTGAACACCATCCAACAGAAAAAAAAATAACTTCCTATACAAAATGTTGGCGGCAAATTAAATTTTTCTATGGAGAGTACAAATTTTTTTTTGATTTGATTTTTTTTTCTTTTGGAAGGTGTTCAGTTCCACGAGTACATTGGCCTTCTTTCGGGTTGATAGATAGATACCCCCTTTCTGTAAGGGTGGGTACCCACTTAGGTTCGCGAACTTCTGCGCTCCGTGAACCTGCACCAGAAAATTTGTGGTTTCTAATTAGATAATCAGCCCGCAAGACGTAAAAATCAACGCCACCGTTTTTGGAAGACTACTAGGACGCCATTTTCAAACGTGAAAAAAAATTTTTTTCTTCAATTGAAACCCATGTTGTAATACAACATGGGTTTCAAATGAAAGGCCTTAATGAGCATTTTTCAAAACTATTTAATTTGTCACTAAAATGTGTGAAATAAAAATAAATAAATTTAAAAAATATTAAAAACACGACTTCCCTGCAAACGAACTAAAAAGATAAATAAAAGTGTCTTTGCAGTCGGGGGACCTCTTTGATTAAAAATTGTTCCACAAAACGGTCCCCCGACTGCAAAGACATTTGTTATTTAACGTTTTAGTTCGTTTTTGTCAGGGCAGTCGTGTTTTTAATATTTTTTTAAATTTATTAATTTTTATCCAGAGGAACTCCTTGCCTGGTATAACTTAGTAGGTACTTATATCAAGTTATCTATTCTGTGCTATAACGCCTATAACCAACATTTAGTATATAGTAGGCTTGGACGAATCAACCACATAGTAGGCTTGGACGAATCAACCACTCCAAGATAGTAGGGCGGTAAAACAAGGTTTGAGGTTAGTTTTCGCACAAGTCATCACGGAACGGAAATACGAAAATGTGGTATCGATGCATTCAGTACGATGCCTTGATCACAAATATATAAGATGACAAGCGCGAAAATGGTGGGGGTAGAAACTGTGACGTCATAAACTTTTCAGTACAAAGAAATTTCTTTTTCATACCATGTGGTATATCAAATGAAAGGGCTTTGTGTGTAGATTGCGAATATATAACACACTATAACATTTTCACTACTTGGTCTAACAAATTATTAGCAAACGTCGAAAAATTTCGCAATGCAGAGTAGCCATTGAACAGGTCTAGATTGAAAACGACTGAATCGATTTTTACAAAATATATAACAAATAACTCTGCACATACTCTTTTCGAATGTCTAAAGGTAATTGACCAAAGATATCTCGTGGCCTAGCCTCAGACTGGTTCAGAAGCTACTTAACGGATCGGAGGCAGTGTGTGAAGATTGGCCAAACAGTTAGCAATTTTCAAAATATTCGCTTTGGAGTTCCACAAGGAAGCATTCTTGGGCCCACGTTATTTATACTATATATCAACGACATTCATGACGTTGATATCGAAAATGCAGATATTATGTGTTACGCAGATGACACTGCAATAATTTATCATGGGTCAACGTGGGCACAAGTTTGTGCTTCAGCGGAACGTGGTTGTGCAGTCATTTCAAACTTCTGAATACCCAGAAAACCATGTACTTATGTTTCCATAAAACTGCTGCCTCGGCCCCTGAATCTGATACAATTATCAAAATACACGGCTGCACTTACAATCAACAATCATGCTGTCGTTGTGTAGCCTTGACTCGTACTAAAGTCATAAAATACTTAGGGAGTCCATATAGACGAAAACCTTTCGTTTAAGACGCATATCGATGTACTCTCGGGCAGAATAAGAAAAGTGATTAATGTTATGCGAAGTTTGCGTTCCGCAGCAAGTTTCAGCACTCTTATATCTGCCTACTATGCATTATGTCAGTCCCTGATTACTTACTGTATAACTAGCTGGGGCAGTGCAGCAAAAACGTTTATGATTAGGGCTGAGAGGGCACAGAGGTCTGTACTGAAGGTAATGCTTCAAAAGCCTTACAGATACCCTACTACCCTTGTGTATAAAGAAGCTGGTGTGCTGAGCGTCCGTCAGCTCTTCATATTTAAGACCTCCCTGACCGTAAACAAATCATTATTATCTTCCCCTGACTATGAAAACATTCTGAATCAAAGAGTATACAGTATAAAACTTCCATGCGTTAAGACTAGTTTCGCTCGACGCTTCGGTTCTTTTGTGAAATTGCGCGTCTATAATAAAGTAGCTAAATACTGCGATATTAAAAATAAGAAAACAGCGGAAGCGAAATGTATCATTTATAAGTGGCTTACTGCACTGACATACGACGATACTGAAAATTTACTTGTATCAATAACTTAATATGCATGTACTTATATAGCTAATACTGTATTAAAACGATTCTATATATATTATTTTATATGTTAATATGTTTTATATGTATGCCTATATAATTTTATTTTATGTTATATCTATTTAAATATTGTAGTCGTATATCTTGGCAAAATTTCATGAACCAAATCGACTAAAGGTTACCTCGATACAGGCTTGCCTAGTGAGGAACCGTAAGATATCTCGTGTTAGTATTTAAGCTTTGTCTGCAAAAGTGTCTTAATCTTGTATAAAACATGTTTAGTTTAGTTTATAAGCCTTTTGCTGAATTAAATATATTTTTCATTTTTTTTCATATTTAAAAATAAGAAAAGTACATCAGTTTTAATAACAGCATAATTTTCTGCTTTTTCCAAATTCTCAGATTCCTTTAATAATTAATAAAAAAAATAATAAATAAACTTTCGTATGTTTATCCTTACTAGGACAAGTTAGGATAAACAGACGAAGGTTTAAATAACCAAATTTTGACACTTTAGATACTTCTTTTAAACCTAATCACTATTTTTAAAATATCGCACCTCCGATAAAGTAGGGTTACAACTCGAAAAAATCGAATTTCGTGTTAATTACACAGAAATACTTCAAATGTAATTATTTATCTTCTCGAAAATAGTTATATCTGTAACTCTGAAACTCGCCGCTAGGTGGCGTTGTAACGCTACACCATTAAAGCATTGTTGCATCTTAGTGATTTCGGTTAGTGCTACATTTCGTGTTGTGAAAGGTGGACGTGCGTTTGTTGTTACATATAGTGTTACAAACTTAAATATTACTGTGTTCTTGACAGGTAAGTTTTATTTGGTTATGTATATTTTTCTAATAAACGGTCACAAGTCGTATTGTTACAGTTTATTGTAAAACGATGGATAAAAATTGTTGAAAAGTGATATAATACAGTGATACATTTTGTATTGTATCGGTGTTTTAGATACAGTTAATTGTAATACTCCAGAGTATCTAATAATACTGTGTTACTTTTCTCCTTATAACACTATTTGACGAAAAATCTATACATTTTAGCGTAATATTTCGACTTGTTACCATTTTTTATAACAAATTATCATTTAAAAGTATTTGGTTTATTTTGTGGTTGTAGGATCAAAATGAAACGAAACGACGCAATTCTGCGCTTAGCTCTAAAGGAAAATAAAAATCTTCCCGCAAATGATCATCCAAAGATTTTGGGATCAAACTTTCAAGGTGAGATACGTACCTAAATATTCTTATTGCCATCATTTTCAAAATATGGGTAGCTTAAACATGTGGTAAACTTAGTTATTTAATGCAATGATCTAATATTATTGAAAATGAATTGTTGTATTTTAATTTTATTATAAAAGTTAATGTTTTGTTATTGTTTCAGAATCAAGAGAAAAATCGGACTTTGATGTTGTTGCAAATCAATCAGGAACTGAGACGAGAGTTCTTGATCTGGCTGAAAATGACAAAGGTTTTATTCAATTTTAACGTGCAACCAAGACAATTTTCTATCATTATGTGCATTTGTGTCAATTTTATATTTTGTATTACAGAAAATAAGACTGTCGACTCTAGCGAAAACACTTTGGAAGTCCAAGTAGTGACATCTTCAAATGAGCATATCAAAAGCCTTCCAATCGAGAAAGCTAATTTCGATATCCCAAATGATCATCAGACTCAATCTGTTAAAGTCGAAGGTTATTTTTTTCATTTTTATCAATGGAGTCTGGAGTATAGTCTTTATAATTGTTGATGTAATTGTTTTTATTTTACAGATACAAGAAGATATTCTACCTCTGACAATACTAAACTTGAATTATTACCATCTACAAGTGGGCAATCTACAAAATACCAGACTTCTCAGAAAATCGAGAAACCTACTGATGGCTCAACAACTGACTGTTCTTCAGATACAGAGAGTACGTCTGCATCAGACTCTTCCAGTTCCACTTTGAATGAGGATAGCGATGATTCTGTGAAAGATCCCGATTTTGAAATTGAGCAACGTCGTTCTTGTGCAATACCTAAAGATTCCGAAACTGAAGACGACATTGACAATTCAATTAATGTCGCAGATCCCTCTGTATCTTCAGGATCAACTGTTGACGTAACTTTGCGGCTTCCAACATCGAACTCTAACTCAGATGATACGCCAATACCGGATACGAAAAAACGAACTAGAAAACGTGTAGCTGAAACCACAGAATGGAAACAAAATAAACGTAAAATTCTTAGAAATGCAGGGTGTGCTTACGTAACATTGAAAACAAAAGTGCAGAAGGACGCTAGAAAAATTAAACCACCGTGCAGTGAACGTTGTAAGTTAAAGTGCAAAGAAAAACTTACAGAATTAGATAGAGAAGCATTTTTTCAAGACTTTTGGGGACTGAAGGATATTAACCGCCAAAGAGATTTTATCAGCAGACATATGACGCCAATACAACGAAAATATAGGTACACAACAACTCAAAAGGGAAGGAAACTTAACAATGCATTTTACTTTACAAAAATGGGAGATCGAATCCGGATCTGCAAGACGTTTTTCATGAGTACGTTAGATATTAATAATAGAGTTATACAGACAGTAGTGAAGAAGAGGAAAGATACAGGTTCAGTTGAAGAGGACAAAAGAGGCAAACATCACGGTCATTACAAACTGCCTGATGGTATTAAAGAGTCAATTCGTAATCACATAAATTCAATCCCCCGCATCGAGAGCCATTATCTGCGACAGCAAACCACAAGAGAGTTCATTGAGGGAGGCAAAACAATAGCTGATCTACACCGAGAGTACGTAGAAGAATGTAAGCGTGATAATAAAGCTTACGGCAATTATGTAATGTATGCAAAAATTTTCAACACTGAATTTAATTTAGGCTTTTTTGTACCAAAAAAAGATCGCTTTGAGCTATGTGTCGCCTATGAAAACGCTGAAGACAAACAGAATCTTCAGCAGAAATATGATCAACACCTTAAAGAAAAACAATTGTCACGTCAAGAAAAACAGCGCGACAAGGATATCGCTTCGGAGACAAACATAGTAGCGGTTTATGATCTTCAAGCTGTTCTACCAGTTCCAAAAGGTGACGTATCTGTTTTTTATTACAAAAGTAAATTAAACTGCTTTAACTTTACGATTTCTGATCTTGTAACTAAAAAAACAGAGAGTTACTTCTGGCATGAGGGCACAGGAAATCGAGGTTCTGATGAAATTGGTAGTTGTCTCCTCCAATTCATAGAAAAAAGATTATCTGAAGTCAACAATGGTTCTGCTGTGGATTTAACATTTTATTCAGATAACTGCGGAGGACAAAATAAAAACAAGTTTATACTGGCTCTGTATACCTATTGTGTGCTCAATTAGGATAAACTAAATTCTATTACACACAAGTTTTTGGTCACTGGGCACACCCAGAATGAAGGCGACTCAGTTCATTCGGTTATTGAGAAATGCATTAAAAGAAGTTTGAAATCTGGCCCGATTTACGTGCCATCACAATATGCACAAATAATAAGAACGGCCAAAAAAACTGGATCCCCATACAGTGTAAATGAGCTTTCATTTGATGACTTCATATCCCTTAAGAAGTTACATACAGAACTACGATTCGGCGCGGGTAACCTAAAAATAAAAGAAGTCAAAGTCGTCAAATTTATGAAAGAAACACCTTGCATTCTTTACTATAAAAATTCATACGAAGAACAAGATTTTTCGGAAGCTAAAATCTGGCGTACACACCCTGAAGTTCTACCCGGACTAAAACCTGCGTACAGCAGACAACTATCAATAAGCGAGAGGAAGAAAGCTGATTTAATGAGTTTGGTAGATAGTAATCATGTACCACGATTTTATGCGTCTTTTTACAACCAATTGTGATTAAAAATTTGCTATGTGACACCCTAATTACGTGACTACTGAAACTTAGATTACTGAAATCTAAGATCTGTGATTTTATTTTTTATTGTGATGATTATGGTTCCTACTTAATGATTAAACATTATTATAATTAAGAGAAGATTTAAACAAACATTATTTAAGTGTTACTTAATTTGAGACTATTTAAACTTGTACTAATTAGTAAAAAATACTCTGACTAGGGAGATAATTATGTTTTTAGGTTTGATTTAATTGAAGTTTTTGTTAAAGTTGATTTTATTTTGGAGTCTACATCGATACAAAAAATATTTAGCTAAGATAAGCGTAAGTAACTGCCTGTTTTTAATTTAAATAAACATTGTTACATCTTTCAAATTGTATTTTTATTTATAAAAGTTCAAATAGCTATCTAAAATACCGTTACAATTGGAAATTTTCATGCAATTTTTCAGGAAAATTGAAAAACAGCATATGTCATTCGAAAGTATATTTTGCAATCTTTTTAAATATATATACTTTGTAGCATATTTATACAATATTAAAGGAATAAAAACTACATAACAAATCCGTGTGTTTGTTATCATTCTCCTGAAAAACAAGGTTCTTCCAGTTGTAACACTTTATCGGAGGTGCGATATGTTGTCTTATTAAATCAAATTTTATTAACAATTTACAATATTTTTGGTATTCTATGCGTGGTATAACATTTGTTGTATTTTATGTATGATTATTTACACCCGTTAAGCCCCTTTTACAGCCATTAAAAAGATTGTGATTTTTGTGTATTGTTTTGATTTTTTCTAAATAACTTTTGCCTATTGAGTTTCGTCAGGTTATTTCGCTCTCCGAGCAACTGTGTGTGTTTTCCATGTGTATTTGTCATTACTTTTAGTTACTCAATTCTTACTCAATTCTTTTTTGAAATAATCATGTATAAAATTCAACAATTGGTTTTCCACGCATTGAAAACCAAAGAAATTGTTAACACATTTTTAATAGTGATTTAAATTTAAAAGAAGCATGGAAACTGTCAAATACTATTTACTAAGTAGGACAAGAAATGATTAACATACGAAAGTTTATTTATTTGTTTTTTTATTAATTATTAAAGGAATCTGAGAATTAAGAAAAATATGCTATTATTAAAACTGATGTCCTTTTCTTATTTTTCAATATCTTTGGTCAATTACCTTTAGACATTCGAAAAGAGTATGTGCAGAGTTATTTGTTATGTATTTTGTAAAAATCAATTCAGTCGTTTTCAATCAAGACCTGGGGGCGTATTATGACCTCTTAGTTCCAGCCTGAAAATGAACTGCCGTGCATTTCCGTATTATGATCTCTTATTGCCAGCCAGTCAGGAGTCACGTGACACCTTACTGACTTCTGCCTGGGCCTTGGCAGGAATTTTCGTATTATGACGTATCAACTGACAAGCAACTGACATTTGTTGCCGTGTTTTTCTGTCAAAATAAGCTATTCAGTTTACGCCAGATAATAGTGGCTTTTATTGAATTGTTTTGATTTATTTTACAAATTTATGACAAATAAACAAAAAAATCTCACTTTATCACTAAATAAATTTATAAAAAACATGCATAGCGCGTGTGTGTGATGAATTATGAATATGTTTTAAAAGAAAGGTTAGTAATTTTTGTCATTATTAGTATAGGTATCCAAAATTAGTAAAATCTCTTTGATAAATTATAAGAATTTCTTATAGAAATATTTTTCTTGTATTGCAGGTGCTAATGCATTTCTCTCTCACTACAATGTCTGCGGGGTCTTTACCTAGCGCACCGTTGTTAATGATATTTGGAAAACAAATTGGCCCATCCGGTTATACACTGATCCAGACCTACCTAAGTACATCAAAAGTTAACAAGAGTCGAGATCTCTCGAGGTAAAACGCATATTTAACTATAATACAAGGTGAAAGTTGTGTTGTGATTAAAAATAATACCCAAGTAGCTAGGTATATTGTAAAACTAGATTCTGATAGTATCACCTAGCTGTGTCATGATCAAAGTATACTTGGACCTAGTAGTTTGGATGACTACTTGTGCGCTACTTGGATCATGTTAGCGAGCAATCAAAGCACACTTGGATAAAAAATTTAATCAAAGTATACTTGACCATGCTCTCCTTTCATTCAAGCTTGCTTGGACCAAGTAGTTTTAATGACTACTTGGACGCTACTTGGATCATGTGAACGAGCAATCCAAGTGCACTTTGACATCGCCGTATCCAAAAAGCTACAACCCGGTCAAGTTAACTCGGCAACCGAGGCAAAAGCGATGTTTTCTTATAATCATTGACATATTGTGCCATTACCATGTTCTATCATTTCACTATCATATTGCCTATTTAATCTAACCCATTAGTTATCTATTAGACCATAAAGTCGTCTTGTGTGCGAAAAAATCATTCGAGCCAGGTGCAGAGTTAACTTGACCGGGTTGTACTTTGTCCTAGTTACTTGGTCCAAGTATACTTTGATCGGTATTAAAGTATACTTGAATCAAAGCTACGGTGCAAGTAAACTTTGATCTGTCACAGTGGCTTTTGGAATCATGCAAAGTGATCGATCAACATTCTTGATAGTACATACAACAAATGTTTCATTATTAGGTTTTTTGCCATTACTTATTTCCCCTTTACAGCAAGTAACAAAATATAATTCTAGCAAAAGAATTCTTCAAATATCTTAGAAATGAATACCTACAATACAAGATATCATTTATGTCTCACCACTCACCACACTAAATTTTAGTCAAAATATTGAACTTATTAATGTAATTCCATTCTATTTTTAGGTATCTATCAAATATTACATGAAATATTTGATAGGTACCTAAAACATGTATAATTTCTATTTACAGTTTTTTCATCCGGTGAATTGAGCCATCATAGTACCTTCCCGTTGAAAAAAAGAAGAGACAATACTTACTTTTTGAAAGTGGTATTATTAATTAAAAATCCAGTGTTTAAGATAGTTTTTTATTTACTCATATACCTACTCATCTATCCTATGAAAGGTCATGGTAGGTAAAGTGACATTACCAAATTACCTGATTTAAGTATGTAGGTACAATAATAAGTTAATAGAAAGCTCTGTATCATTTTAATCATAGCATGATATAAATAGAACATAGTAATAGTATTGTTACAATTCATGGTAAAAGTGAAAAATGACTTCCTCTTTACTTTTCATTATTCTGATGTCACTTTAAATCTGAAACAAATTAATTTTAGATTAGTATACAAATACATATGCATATAATAAGAAAAGGCCTTAAGATATGATAAATCAAAGATTGTTTCATACAAGTTAAAATCTTTGAAACAGTTATACCGATGTTAACAACACTAAACGTGCATAAGTACTAAGTCTAACAAGTTAATTTTGTATAATAAATACTTTTTACCTTTATTAGAGTTATAAATGGGTCATGAGATGGAATTTTTCTACATAAGTACCTATTCATTGAATCTTATGATTATTTTAGGTAAGTAGGTAGGTACTTTTGTTTTCCCTATGCGTTATAGAGATTATTGTTTACCTATGTAAATTAACGTTCCATGCTACAGTTAAAACTTACCACTTTATATGATAATTCTAAGAAATGGGTTTAATTTCATTACCTACACTATTCAACCTTACTCTCCGACCTATTTTATTTACAAATAATTTAGATTATAAGTACACTGACTTCTAGGAAATATAAATATTAGATAATATATGTAAGTATTTTAATTGATTACTCAATCAAAGTAGGCACAGACACTTCACTGTCACTTACATTGCATTTCTTGCCTCATTTGTGAGGCATTGCTTCTGAATGTTATTGATTCACAAGCAATCTTATCGGATTCAAATACTTCTTTCAAAGATCCCAGCAGTTGAGCATAGGTAGTTGCAGATACTCGTCGGTGGAACATCGTTGTCAAACCTATACAACAGAAGAATAACAATCGTTAGTCTAAAATAATTGGTCTCAAAATTAAAGTTTTCAACAAACAATGATATTAATATCATTGTCAACAAACGATTAGTTCAACATTGATCTACTTACAGCATTAGATGTTGTTTGTCATGTTGCCTCGAATTAAAAGTGCCATTAGGTACTATTGTATTGTATGTACATTCTTTATAAATAAAAATAAACGCGACTTATCACTTAGAACTTTAAAATAAATAAAATCTAATGTTTTTGTTTTGGTCTCATGTTTTTTTACGAAAAAGTCACAGATTAGATTTCTTCTTTTTAGTTTGGCAATCTACTTTCCTCTTTAGGGAGTAATTTCTGCCAGTGTCAAGTGTTGAGTTCGTATGGGAACACGAACGTTCAGAAATAGACTATTTGTGGAAGTGTGAGTGCATGTTATTTTTAGGTCGAATTTGGTAACATATTACTAAAAACGTTTTTGTTCTTTATATTTTTACTTATTGCTATAAAATACATGTGATTAATAATCAAAAATAATGTTTTAACACACTTTTTTAAAAACCGATAAAAAACCGGTAAATTTTGATCGGTTTCCGAACGTTTTCTTCAAATCAGTGAAAACGAGACATAGACAACGTAGCCAGGTAGAACCCAACCACTTTAAGGCACCTCATAATACGAAAAAGAACAAGTCAGTTTAAGCTCGTAAAATGACTGGCCTAGAAAAAGGCAGGATTACAAAAAGATCATAATACGGCCCCTGTTCAATGGCGACTCTGAATTGCGAAATTTTTCGACGTTTGCTAATAATTTATTAGACCGAGTAGTGAAAATGTTATAGTGTGATATATATTCGCAATCTACTCACAAAGCCCTTTCATTTGATATACCACATGGTATGAAAAAAAAATTTCTTTGTACTGAAAACTTTATGACGTCACAGTTTCTACCCCCACCACTTTCACACTTGTCATCTTATATATTTGTGATCAGGGCATCGTACTGAATGCATCGATACCAAATTTTCATATTTCCGAGATGACTTGTACGAAAAGTGTTTTCTAAGCGTCTTTTTTATTTAAGATTACCGCCGCACTTATAGGTACTGTCAAGGGCGTCGGGGCAGGAGGAGCAGCTGCCCTAGAGGTTAAAAAAATATAGCCAACTGCATAGTACCTACCTAGCCAAAGTCCTAAGGCCGTGCAATTGACTTGCTTTTCCGATAAATCCCGTATCTCAAAACTTGAATAAATTTACTAGGTGCTCTTGACTGTACCTACAATTCATATTTTTCTCATCCTCCTTAATATTAACTTGCCCCCCCCTTGGGCCATGGGCTGGCGACACCCTTGCTTACTGTGATAGTGCCCTAACCCGATTTTTATTCAAATCGCTCCAGACGGCTCCAATCGTTTTAGGCGCTAGTTAGAGCAAATGACGGACATACAGATTACAGACACACAGCTGCCTACAGAAGTACAGACACACATTTTTGTAATTTATTGACAGCCTCTCAGGAGAACCTATCCGATCCCTACCCTATCCAAATCTTAACATACATTTTTTTATAAGTAAGTATTATACCTACTTAAGTGGGTATGTACAGTCACGAGCAATAAGATGTACACACTTTAGAACTATGAATGTCACATTCAATCTGTTGTGTCGTTTAAATGTAATTGTACTCCGTCAATAATGCTAGTTCGAATAAAACAGGCAAAGTGTGAGCACGTATTTCATTTTCAAAACCATCAAAAATAGTGAACCTTATACGCATTAACATAATGGTCCTTCGAGCCGGATAAAGTGGCCTGCACCTGTGGACAGCTAGTAGTGCGAACAATAGAGGACCGCATTCCAGAGATAAGCTTGCAACCCATTCAGATTTGGACACACTGAGAGCACGGAATAAAAATAATTAATAAATTTATAATTTTTTTTGGAGACAAACACAAACAACTTTTACAATGTCAATGACTTATGAAGAAGTATTGAACTTATTGGAAGAAAAGGCCTCAGTATTACAGAAGACTCAAGTGAATCTTAAAAAGTGTCCTAAGCAACGTCTTACTAAAGGATATATTGAAATGAGACTTAAATCTATTGAAGAAGATTGGCAAACTTTTAAGTCATATCATCAAGCACTCGTGAAATGTACGCCTAAAGAGAAACGTGCCGAATTATCATATTTTGTTAATGATGACTTCTTTATCATGGAAGATTTATATCTATATATGACGGGAGATTTAAAAGATATGTTGATGACATTTAACAGCGCAAGAGAATCAAGTAGTTCCTCAAATCATTCAATAGAACAAGCTACTTTGTCGTCTATCAAGCTGCCTAATATACATCTTCCAACATTTTGCGGTCAATATGAAGAATGGCCATCATACAACGATCTCTTTACTTCACTCGTGCATCACAATACGACGTTGACAAAGGTACAAAAATTGCACTATTTGAAATCGAGTGTCACTGGAGAAGCAGAAGCCTTACTCAGACATATCCAGGTTACAGACAACAACTACGATCAGGCTTGGGATATTCTCAAGCAAAGATATGGAAGCAAACGATTAATAGTAAATTCTCTATTGAAAAGATTATTTGGCCAAAGAAAGATTATAGCGCCAACAGCAAATCAGATAAGAAGCCTATTAGACACGACAACAGAATGCCTGAATAGTCTCAACAACTTACAAGTTGCATCAGATTCATGGGATCCAATGATCATTTACATTGTCATTCAAAAACTCGATGTTGATACACATAAAGCTTGGGAAGACTTTGTTTACAGCCCTGATTCTGACAAATTACCTACGTGGATACAACTAAAGAATTTTTTGGAGGCTAGGTTTCGCACGCTCGAGTTAATTGCTCCGCCATCTGCAACAAGAGACAACAGAACAAGAGAACCAAATAGAGAAAAATCATCATTCCATATTTCTGCTTCGCCTACATCTATGAAAACCTGTAATTTATGTAATGAAGGCCACACACTTTGCCACTGCAAGGAATTCACAAAATTAAATCCTATGGAAAGAAGCGAGTTTGTTCGAGAGAAGAATTTGTGCTACAATTGTCTGACATCTGGTCATTCTGTCAAGAGATGTCGACTACAAGTGTCCTGTAAGATATGCAATAGACGCCACCACTCGTTGCTGCACCAGTTGAAACCTACAAATCAATCAGACAATTTACAAACTCACCACAGTCAAGTTACCGAAGGAATTGATGAAGACCCTAATGAACTTACCCAACCAGATGTCGCAATATCTTCAAATATGGTTACGAAGAAGTCCACAGCATTACTCGCTACAGCATTGATAACCGTGAAAGATACAAAAGGACAGACAACGATATTGCGCGCATTAATTGATCAGGGATCCCAAGCAAGTTTTATAAGTGAACGAGCGGCACAATCATTAAAAGTCAAGAGAACCTTAGCACGAGGAACCATCACTGGAGTTGGATCGACACAAACAGAAGTCAATCAAGTTATACAATTACAACTTCTGTCCAGATATGATAACAAGTTCCAACTTACCGTGAATACATATGTAATGCCCACTCGTCTAACCACCAAGTTGCCAGCCATGTCACTCGTAAACTTATCACACACCTGGCCACAATTGAATAAGCTTTTCTTGGCAGATCCAAGTTTCAATCAACCAGGAAGAGTAGACTTACTGCTCGGTGTAGAAGTGTATGCTCACATATTGAAGAATAATCTTATTAGAGGTCCAGCAGAATCATTATGTGCTCAAGAAACAAGTTTTGGATGGATTCTCTTTGGTGAAGCACAGAGCTGCACTTCAGATGAACCAATAATGGTTATGCATCACCAAGTAGTTATTGATGACTTATTATACAAACTATGGGAAATAGATAATGATGATAAAAACAAACTCACAAAGGAAGAAGAGACATGTCAAAAACTATATGAAACTACTGTTGAGCGAAATGTTGAAGGTAGATATATTGTGAAGTTACCATTAAAGCATGAACCACCTAGAAGCACAGAAGGGAACACAAGAGAGATTGCAATGAAGAGACTACAACAGTTAGAAAAACGATTAGAAAGGAATAACAATTTAAGAAGAGATTACAACAAAGCTTTAAATGAATACATTACCTTAGAATATATGGAAGAAGTACCTGAAAACGAAAGAGAAAATCCATTGGTGTACCTACCACACCACGCTGTGCTTAAAGAAACAAGTGAGACTACCAAAACCAGAGTGGTATTCAATGCCTCTTCACCCGACACCAATAATGTTTCCTTGAATGATGACTTATTGGTTGGACCTCAACTTCAAGAAGATCTAAGATCTCTACTCATAAGATGGCGGCTAGGTAAAGTTGCCTTTATAGCTGATGTCCAGAAAATGTATTTACAAGTTTTAGTGACTAAACAAGACGCTGACTACCAACGGATCTTATGGCGCGATGATCCAAAGTTACCGATTAAGGATTATCGACTGCTCAGACTCACTTTTGGAACAGCTTCTGCACCCTACTTAGCAGTGAGAACCCTTCAACAGGTGGCAGAAGACGAAGGTAAATCACATCCAGAAGCAGCTGAAACAATTAAAACAAATTTTTTCATGGATGATTTGATGGCTTCACAAGATACTGAAACAAAGGCAATAGAAACAGCTAAAAACATATCAGAAATTCTAGAAAAAGGTGGATTTTGTCTTAAAAAGTGGTCATCAAATAGTACCAAGTTCAGAGAAGAATTCAGCCCTAAGAACACAAACACCAACGTAAGGATTAATATGAGTGCGGGAGGAATAGTCAGAACATTAGGTTTATCCTGGAACTTAGATGAGGATAAATTGCAATATTTTACCACCTTACCATTGCCACCTAAAAATGTCACTAAAAGAAATATCTTAGCCGAGATACAACACGTATTCGATCCACTTGGCTGGATGACACCCGCAATACTGCCAGCAAAACTTGTCTTACAAAAATTGTGGATGAAAGGAGTTACCTGGGAAGAAGAACTCGAACCTGAAATCAAAGAAGAATGGTTAGAGATAAGAAATGATACAGAAAATTTACACAAAATTAAAGGCCCAGATTGGTTGAAGCACGATGAAATAGAGATGCACGAAGTTGAAGACACGCTGACAAACCTGGAAGAAAAAGAAATCATTAAAATAAATGTAAATTCAAATATAGAAGAAGAACAAATAAATGAAACTATATTACTTACCCAATTCGAGGAATTTGATACGTTAACAGAATTAAACAAAACCATAACTTACAGCAAAAGATTCTTGAATTTCAAAAAAAAATGTTGACAGCAAAAAACTGCACTATTACACCGGAAGAACTTAATGAAGCATTGGAAGATTGTGTGAGAATAGTACAAGCTAAGGATTTCAGAAAGAAGATAGAGGATCTGAAAACAAAAAAAACATGTTGGAAGTAGTAGCAACATCAAAGGTTTGACACCATACTTAGATGACGATAATATCCTCAGGGTGGGCGGTCGTTTACGACATGCCAATACACCACACAATAGTAAACACCCCGGTGCTGATCAAATGTGTCGCGTATACAGTCTAAAATGTCACGGTAAAATAATAAAACGACCAGTGAGTAAACTGTGTGAACTTCTTAATGATAATTAATATTATTATTAATGTAAGTATTCATAAATTTCATAAATTACTATGTTATTTTGTATTAAAATTTATCTCATAGTTTAAGTTATTAAACTTGTTAATAGATAAATATTTTAAGTTCACGAGTTCCGCTGAGTGTGTCACCAACTTATGTTTACTTCGATATTTTTTGCATGTTGTTTACTTTAAATGTTGAGTCGTACGATGTCATTCGATGCGTTGTAAATTTATTGAGGGTGATCGAATGACAATAATATTGTAGCAGGTTTTACGATTGTAAAATTTAGTATTTTTGCGAATGTTTAATGATTTTCGTACAACAATTTGTTTTAAAATCTTTGTGTTGTATAGGTACGTTACTAATACCTATTTGCATTGTGAAACATGTGTTAAATTAGTGAATCAGAAGTTTAGTGTTGCCAATGTACCTACTTAGGCCTACCTGTAAGTATAATTATGTTAATTTAAAAACTGCGTTTTTGGTGGGCGGTATGTTGTGTCGTTTAAATGTAATTGTACTCCGTCAATAATGCTAGTTCGAATAAAACAGGCAAAGTGTGAGCACGTATTTCATTTTCAAAACCATCAAAAATAGTGAACCTTATACGCATTAACACAATCAATATATCTCAGTGTAATAAATAATGTTATACCTAGGTTATTAAAAACGTAATGTAACAAAGTTCTATGGTGTGTACATCTTATTGCTCGTAACTGTACTTCCTTTACTCCTATCGTCGCTCGAAAGTAGATAGGCCTCCTCTAAAAAAATATTATGATATCATAGGCGATGGCTACACGTGTGGTAAATACCGTGATCCATCGCCACAGAGTAAATTTTAACAATGGAAAGTAATTTGTATGGAATGTTGAATATTTTACTTTCCATGCTTTAATCAGTATGAAGAAGTATGCAAGTGCGCACATTAGTGATGCGCCGAATGTAGGTTTAACCTCAGACCAAATAAAAAAGTAAAGACGGAGTCTTCCGACAAAGCGGTGAAGCCAGAAAAACTACGCCTTGGCTGAGTACATACACAGTTTACGCACACATATGTAACGAAACTACGCCTTGGCTTTCGTTCGTCATTGGACGAACCCTGCCGCCCGGCCCCCGCCCGCCCTCTAGTACGCACACATGTACCATCAAAAACCGGCTTCACTTAGTTGTTCGCAACCACTGCGCAACGCTCCATCTTCCTTTTTTATTTGATCTGAGGCTTAAAATTTACTCTTTGGCGATGGATCACGGTATTTACCACTCGTGTAGCGGTCGCGTCACCTAAGTCAAGCTTCGTACAGACTGAGGCGAATTCCGCGCGAAATTCGCGAGTGCGACCACGTAACTCAAAGCGATAGCCATAGCCATAGCCATTGTCAAAGAAATTGCTATGGCAATGGCTATGGCTATGGCTATTGCTTTGAGTTACGCGATCAAAATCTGTCAAAATGAGCGACGCGCGCGATTCGCTCGCCTCAGTCTGTACGAAGCTTTAAATTAACAGATTATAAAATGTTAAAATAAAAAAAAGTAAACATTCAAATACATCCGCATCTATAAAATATCAATCAGCGTTGCCAGAATGTTACTTTTGTAACATTTTGTGTTACTTTTGACCTTCTCATGTTACCTCCATGTTACACGACTCAAAATGTTACTTTTACGTTACTTTTGAAACTTAATCAAAAATACTCAAATATTTTCCAGCAAACAAAAAATAATAATCGTGAGACAGAACGCACCAAAGGAAGTTTTCGTTCGTGTGGCACACACACTTATTTATTTTGGGCCGTCTTGTCGTCTGTCGTTTTTTTCTTTTTCCATCTCATTCTCACACTTGAAGAATGAGGAACATAGCAATAGCACGAACTTCGATTGAAGACAAAACTTTTTTTAAATAATCTTCAACCAACCGAAAGTTTGAAGCAGAATAGTGGAGTTTTGTGAAGTGGTTGCCGCAGTGCCGTAAATGAGGCGGTGCTACCGGTGCTCAGGCACAGGGCATAGACTCGCAATAGATCGATCGATAGGGGGGGCGCGAGAATGGCCAGACTAGGACTAATTTTTTGTTCGGTTTGCTCCTGATAAGTTCCCCCTGCACCCCTAGTGCTCGCTCCAACACATACGTGCATGCCAGTATCACCAAAAACGTCTAATGAAATTGAAGAAAAAATATTTTTCTTCCAAAGTATTAGCTAATAATTGGTCCACCAACACCAAGTCCCTTGTACATTACTTTATCACTCTGACTGAATGAAATTATGAAACTGACTAAAACTCGCGCTGCGCGGCCGTTTTATTTACTATAAACAAGCTAGATTACAAGATTAGTGAATGAAACTGATTAAAAATGGCGCTGCGCGGCCGTTTTATTCCTATAAACAGGCAAGATTACAAGGTTATCTGGATGAAACTGACCAAAAATCGCCCAGCGCGGCCGTTTTGTTTACTATAAACAAGCTAGATTACAAGATTAGTGAATGAAACTGACTAAAAATCGCGCTGCGCGGCCGTTTATTGCTATAAACAGGCAAGATTACAAAGTTATCTGGATGAAACTGACCAAAAATCGCGCTGCGCGACCGTTTTCTTTGCTATAAATAAGCAAGATTACAAGATTAGTTGATGAACCTGACTAAAAATCGCGCTACGTGGCCGATTTCTTTACTATAGACTTGCTTCAGGCCACCCCTGATAATTGGGCATTTATTATGGCCCAAAAAATTGTAGGGTACCCAATAATATCTAAAAAAACAACCTAAGGGCGCAGTTATAGAAGCTCGCACAGGGCGCAGAAAGGGCAATTTACGGTACGGCACTCGACAACAAACAAACCAACCACTGTGGTTAGTTTGTTTGTTGTCGACTTGTACGTCAAAGAGAATGTAAAAAAACTAGTTGTATGTGCTATCAATAATCGTATTAAAATGCCATAATACAGTAGAGTCGATCTCTACATAAAATAAGAAAATGTTACTTTTTTCGTGAAAATGTTACTTTTTGAGCAGTCTTGTGTTACTTTTGACTGTCGGCCACTGGCAACACTGATATCAATATAGTTCACGAGCTCTTCCTAAGAGCCAAACGCACTGTCGACCGGTCGCACAATCTCTACGAGCCTAATTTGATCACCCATCTTGCTTTTGACCACACAGAAAGTGGCTGCACAGTCTTTATTGAAGCTAATTCTTGCTTTTGTTTGACCAGATAAAGTGGCTGCACGATCTTTATCGAATCTAATTTGATCACCCATCTTTCTTTTGCCACACAAGAAGTGGGATGGGGTATCTGATGATGGGATCCTGGAGAAATCGAGGGAACTCTTCAAATATTATAGGCACATCCATAGCGATTTTAGTATTTTCTTAAGTAACTTGTGCATTTGCTTTCGAAAAGTACCATTTTGGTGAAGTGGAACTGATGATGAAGACCAGCATAGATGATTATCGGAACTATTCAATACTAAGTAGTTCACTGGTACAATACGATTACTTTAATATGGTTGCTAGGCTATTTATGCTCATCATAATTCATATGGTGAAGTAGAGCTGATATTGAAGTACCAGGAAAACTCCTCAACAATAAACGCCCCTGCGTCGGGAAAAACAGTACTATGTAAAAGGTGATGAACCTTTGACATAAGGCTATTGTAACTTAGATAATATCATCACCAAATATACTTACCACAAAAAAGTTTAAAATAAAAAAGTTTTTAATAAAAACAAAACCTCCTTCAAAAACCTGAAAATAATCTAACAAAAAACAGCTTAAAAAATAAATAAATGGCTCTAAAAAGCAAGAAATAAAATATTGAAATCTGCATAATAACTAACTCGAAAGTTTGTATGCATATCTTATATTAAACAACGTTTTATGAAGTCGGGTGGGGTTTAAACCCATGATTAAAGTTTAGATATATTAGTTTAGATAAAAAAATATCCTTCGTTAGATTATTTTGTGTGGTCAAAAGCAAGATGGGTGACCAAATTAGGCTCCAATATTGTGCAGTCATCTGGATTTACAGAGTCATCATTTGGCACATTGTATTAAAACGAAAAAATGTGACAAGTTGCGAAAAGTGACGACTTGCATATGTGACGAGATGCGTATGTGACAAGAATGTGACGAGTTGCGAATGTGACGAGTAGCGATTGTGACGACTTGCGCTTTGTGACGACGAGTTGCATTATATTATGACGACCTGCGTGTGATCATCCCGTTGTTCTGTTCACCGATATGTCATATCGGTGGTTCTGTTTTACAAATTTGGTTCTACTATGCCTCAGATCAAATAAAAAAGGAAGATGGAGCGTTGCCATTCTACTATGGCGTTGCGCAGTGGTTGCGAACAACGAAGTGAGGCCGGTTTTTGATGGTACATGTGTGCGTACTAGGGGGCGGGCGGGGGCCGGGCGGCAGGGTTTGATATGGAACGCCCAATGACGAACGAAACCCAAGGCGTTGTTTCGATACATGTGTGTGCGTATACTGTGTATGTACACAGCCAAGGCGTAGTTTTACATGCCTCACCGGTTTGTCGGAAGACTCCGTCTTTACTTTTTTATTTGGTCTGAGGTCCTCGCAGACTACAGACTTTCTATCGGCCGATACCTGGTTTGTTTTTATAAATGAAGAGTCGGCCGATACTCCTTGTAATGTGCGCTAGAGATGCGCCGAATGTTCGGCCGAATATTCGTATTCGGCAAATTCGGCATATTTTTTCATGTTCGTATTCGGCCGAATATTCGGTTGATTTGCCGAATAATTACCGAATGTTTAAATTGTACCAATAATACCAATTATTTATTGACAAAATAAAAAAGATTAAGAGGATTCTCTAGCAAACGGTCTCCATACAAACGGCGATAACGTTTCCCACACTCTCTAAACCTTAACCTACAGCAACAGATTATATAATCCTACAGCAATGAATTTTCGGTATGTTTTTGAAATGTCTAAAAACTAGGGCTGTATGTTTTGATTTTTTAAATATTGTAGATTTAAAAATATTGGCACTTTTTGTTTTGTATGAAATCACTAAAATGCATATATTTCAAAATCTTTGATAGATATTCAAAAAATCAGAACGTACAGGCTACAGCCCTCTTGTTTTTAGGCATTTCAAAAACATGCCTATTTTTTCAAACAATAAAAACTGCTATCTTTAGAAACCACTATTTAAAATGTATAATTAAATTATGTTGTTTTTAATAAATGTCAATGTATGCCTCATCTTCAAAGACTTTCATCAACGTAATAATAAATTTCAAAGTATGCAGTTCCGAACTGCAATTATTTGTTACCGAAAGAGCGGTACATCGACTAAGCGAGCCGTGGTAGAGAAGGAGATGCTGTGGCAAACGCCCGCCCGACACGTGTAAAACCTGTTTACTGCGCAGAATTGAACCGAATGATTCGGCCGAATATTCGGTTCGGTACATTTTGGACCGAATATTCGGCCGAACATTCATATTCGGTTAAACCCTCAGATCAAATAAAAAAGGAAGATGGAGCGTTGCGCAGTGGTTGCGAACAACTAAGTGAAGCCGGTTTTTGATGGTACATGTGTGCGTACTAGAGGGCGGGCGGGGGCCGGGCGGCAGGGTTCGCCCAATGACGAACGAAATCCAAGGCGTAGTTTCGTTACATATGTGTGCGTAAACTGTGTATGTACACAGCCAAGGCGTAGTTTTACTGGCTTCACCGCTTTGTCGGAAGACTCCGTCTTTACTTTTTTATTTGGTCTGAGGTTAAACCTACATTCGGCGCATCACTAATGTGCGCACTTGCATACTTCTTCATACTGATTAAAGGCCCGCCCGACCCAACTATCGGCCAAAAGTTTGGTCTGTTGTTTGCGGGGACGCTAAACCTAAATAAAATTGTGCAATACACACTTAATATTGAGAAATATAGGTAGGTACTTGTTTGTTTACGGCCCACCTATATTAATAAGTTTTCACAACTTTACACATTCTTGATCTTTGTTGTAGGGGGGGGGGCAGCCCCCCCTGCTCACCCTTGGCGACGCCCTAGGCTCCGTGGGTGATTTTTGCAGTTTTGCTGTATCATGAGTCGTCAGTGGTAGAGTCCAAAATATTCATTTTCTTAGAATGATTGAACAACGGTAGGTTAGTACTATTATATATTCTGTGATGGTAGTACTAAACTAACCCATTATGACGTAAATAAATAAACATACTTAGTTCATTCATCTAGAAATCTTAAATGAAACTACTGTCAACTCCATTAATAAAAAATAGTTTTATTCTAATTGCTATCAGTCAACATTGGTAAATATCCAATAATATCATACAAAACATACAATACATAAAAAGATACATACATTTAACAGATAGGTAGGTAGGTACTATTATAAGACTTGAAAACTGTATCAATCAGGGAGATAAATAATTATGTAGGTATTTCTTATTATAAATAATTGTATACAGGGTTATTTGTAAAACACCAACAACCTATACCCAAGGAGTATATTACTAACATCATAAACAACAACATTTGTTCTACGACTTTTCCAAAAACCAACAAAAAATTTTACTCTCCATACAAATGTACTAAACAGCTGATTGAGTTTTGTATGAAAAGTCGATATTTTTTTTCTGTTTTCGGAAAAGTCATAGAACAAACGGTCGTTTATGATGTTAGTAATCTACTCCTGCGAGGTTGTTGGTGATTTACAAATATCCCTGTATATACAAGTTTTCTCTCTTGAATATGCAACTTGATTTTAAACAAAATTAATAGGTACTATAATTATTTGTGTAGTATTATTGGATTTATCCATATGACCCTACTTCTAGTACTATGTACAATAATTATATATTATAAAACTATAATTTAGGGAGCCTTTTCAACCTCTTCCCATGGTCTTGGCCCACGCTTGTTTTCCCAATGATCTATATCTAGCTTTTGAATGTCTTCATAAATATTTTCAAGTGTCACTTTTTTATCTCTATGTAAGCCCAATTTTTCAGCTTCTTCTTTACTCACTCCTTTTACTTGAGAAAATTGATATCTGAAAAATATTCAATTTTTCATGAACACATTTGTTGAGGAATCTAAACATTCTTTTGGATTCCATATAAATTAAGAATAATAAGATATGTTTGGAAGAAACAGTCTGCGATAATTGGTTAGCCATGTATTTTGGCAGTAAAACTGCACGGACTATGGACTGCTAACTTTATTCAAATTGTGTTTGTCGAAGAAATAATAATAAAATTAAAATATTATAATTTAACTTTGCAATAGGCAGTGATAGATAAGGTAATGGGAGAGCAATCGATACTGAGTAATTATACTGTATTACAATACCTGATTTGTGTCCATTCCCTAAGCCCAAAAGATCCTCCAACAACAAATAGAATAAATGGAAAACCATATTTAAACGAACGCTTCTTGCTCACAGCGACAAATTTATTTCGTAAGGAAATCCAACTGCCGTGGACTTTTTCCACATTGAGAACCATTTCAGCTTTTCTATCATCAATACTTGAAAATGTAGGGTCCTTCCTACATCAAGTCGCAAAATCTAAGTGATTAGTATAATAATTTTATTTATGGCGATTATGTATGAAGCGCTGTTTTAATTTTAATTTTATTAAAATAAATGTTCTTAATCTGAGATTTTATTTTGATCTTAACTGACAGTGACATGACAGTGACATTCGATTTTGGCTGCGGTCCCCATGGCGATTACATCGATTACGGCCATTACGGGCGTTTACAACGCTCACACGAGGTCCGCATTCGATATCGCGCTCAAATCGACAAATGACAGTTGGCGAATGCGAACCGCTCGTAAGCGCGCTAACGTTTTATTCTAACCTCAAATACAAGATGGAATAATTGCTAGATACTATTTTTGCTCTCTAAAGCGATGATAATGATGAAGAACGTTTGATTATTGAATCGTGTGCACCCAACATCTTTTTTTTTAACTTTTTACATCAACCACCTTTTTGGATAAGCTCCAAATTAGTATTAACAAAATATTAACCAATATAATGCTCTATCCTTTTGTTGTGAAGTGAGGAAAAGATCCTTCTATAACGAACTCTCTCATTTTTTGATTTTTTGACAAAATAAAATTCTGACACCTGTTTCGTTTGACAGTCACTTATAACTTTTGACAGAACGTTCACAGTGATTACGCTCCGAGGCATGGTCGCTGTAAGCCCAAGATGGCGCTGGTAATGACGTCATGAGTGACGTCACGCTAGATATTGTAAACGTGCATGCGGACCGGCTGTTATCGCGATAATATCGATATTATCGCCATGGGGACCGCAGCCTTTGTGTGCATTCCAATCATGGAAATAGTACTATAAACCGGAATGAGCGCTTCGCCCCAAAACGAGCCGACAGAGAGGTCAAGTAGATGTATGTGTCCTTTTCTTCATTAGGGTGACCAAACCGTATGGTTGGCCGGAGACATACATAATACTTCAAACTGTTTAATATAAACTTAAATACCTAGGTAGTTCTTTATTTATAATTAACACTTTTTACCGCGTTTTTATTAGGTTGCTTGCTCTTTTGTTTGTTTGAGCACAAATTTTGCAAACGATTTTATACTGAATTCCCGATGAGCTAGAGACTTGAAACTTTGAACACAGGTCAGAAATGGAAGGAAATGCAATATTACAATGTCATTAAGCTGATCTGATGATGGAGCCGGAAGAACGCCACAGGAACTCTATGATGAATGAAACTATACAACCCCATCGTGTTTGGGCTTGTTAGAATTGTCTTGACAAGTACTCTGACGGGAGATGAGGTTCAGGGTTGGATGATGAAGTCTGGAGGCCATGCCATAGGAACTCAATATTGAAATCATGCAACCCCATCGAGTTTGGGCTCGTTTGAATCGTCTTGACGAGTGCTCTGTTGGGTAATAGTATCCAAGAGTCTGATGAAGGAAGCCGGAAGAAGGCCACAGGAACTTTGTAATAAAACCTTTCAACCCCATCGAGTTTGGACTCGTTTGAATGGTCTTGACGAGTACTCTGATAGGCGGTGGTATATTTTTAATTTAGCTCGTTAACTAAAAAACAGAAAATAATTAATATTAAAAAAAAATTTGGAACAATTTATTTATTACGTTTTTCTTAAATTGCTTTTTTGTTTTTATTTTTTAAATATGGTAGTTCAACCAATACAAAATCTAGTTTATTCAATACAATTTAAGTTAAAGTGTAAATAATTACGCAACTTTAAAGTTTATTCCATTTTTTTATAAAAATACAATGTGCGTGAACTTCGGAAAAACAAATGAATGTTGGAAAAACAAGTAAAAGTAGGAAAACATTGTCTAGTGATCTGTAGTCAAAAAAAGATGCAAACGATTTTCCACTTTATTGACCTTTGAAATTCGGTTGGTTTTTCCCATAATTATACTTGTTCATTTACTTTGCTGTTTCATTAAAAACTGTTATTTTGGTAAATATGTCAATAAGGTCTAAAATTCTTGCACCAATTTCTTTACTTGTGAAGTTAATAAAATGGGTGCATGAGATTTACGACGACACAATGTTAAAAATATAAAAAGAAACCAAGATGGCGGCCAACTATATTGTTCGTGGGCCGATTTTATGAAACTCGATTTTGTTACTATTTTGATAAAAAATAACAATGAAATGTTAAAAATATAAACAAATATGGCAGCCAACTCTTTTATTTGTGATTGGGGCTGATTTTAATGAAACTCGGTTTTAGGACTAATTTGACAAGAAAACAATAACACAATATTGAAAAAATTAAAAATCCAAGATGGCAGCCAACTTTTTTGTTTTTGGGCCGATTTCGATGAAACTCGGTTTTTGGTAATATTTTGACAAAATAATAACAACGCAATTTTTTAAAATACTTAAAATCTTAGTCGGCGGCCAACTTTTTTGGTTTTTGGGCCGATTTCGATGAAACTCGGTTTTTGGTACTATTTTGACAAGAAAAAACAACTCAATGTGAACTGATGGAAAAATAAAAAAAGATCAAAATGGCTGCTAATTTGTTTTTGAAATCGGCCCAAGAACAAAAAAGTTGGCCACCATCTTGAATTTTGTAAGTTTTCAACATTGCGTTGTTATTTTCTTGTCAAAATCGTACCAAAAACAGAGTTTCATCAAAATCGACCCTAAAACAAAAAAGTTGGCCGCCATCTTGGATTTTCAGTTTTTTAAAAATTGCGTTGTTATTTTCTTGTCAAAATAGTTCCAAAAACCGAGTTTCATCGAAATCGGCCCAAAAACAAAAAAGTTGGCCGCCATCTTGGATTTTTAGTTTTTTAAAAATTGCGTTGTTATTTTCTTCTCAAAATAGTTCCAAAAACCAAGTTTCATCGAAATCGGCCCATAAACAAAAAAGTTTGCCGCCATCTTGGATTTTTAGTTTTTTAAAAATTATGTTGTTATTTTCTTGTCAAAATAGTTCCAAAAACCGAGTTTCATCGAAATCGGCCCAAAAACAAAAAAGTTGGCCGCCATCTTGAATTTTTTAAATTTTCAACATTGAGTTGTTATTTTCTTGTCAAAATCGTACCAAAAACCGAGTTTCATCAAAATCGGCCCTAAAACAAAAAAGTTGGACGCCATCTTGGATTTTCAGTTTTTTAAAAATTGCTTTGTTATTTTCTTGTCAAAATAGTACCGAAAACTGAGTTTCATCGAAATCAGCCCAAAAACAAAAAAGTTGGCCGCCATCTTGGATTTTTAGTTTTTTAAAAATTACGTTGTTATTTTCTTTTCAAAATAGTTCCAAAAACCAAGTTTCATCGAAATCGGCCCATAAATAAAAAAGTTGGCCGCCATCGTGGATTTTTAGTTTTTTAAAAATTGCGTTGTTATTTTCTTCTCAAAATAGTTCCAAAAACCAAGTTTCATCGAAATCGGCCCATAAATAAAAAAGTTGGCCGCCATCTTGGATTTTTAGTTTCTTAAAAATTGCGTTGTTATTTTCTTGTCAAAATAGTTCCAAAAAGCGAGTTTCATCAAAATCGGCCCAAAAACAAAAAAGTTGGCCGCCATCTTGGATTTTTAGTTTTTTTTTAATTGCGTTGTTATTTTCTTGTCAAAATAGTTCCAAAAACCGAGTTTCATCGAAATCGGCCCAAAAACAAAAAAGTTGGCCGCCATCTTGGATTTTTTATTTTCAACATTGCGTTGTTATTTTCTTGTCAAAATAGTACCGAAAACCGAGTTTCATCGAAATCGGCCCAAAAACAAAAAAGTTGGCCGCCATCTTGGATTTTTAGTTTTTAAAAATTGCGTTGTTATTTTCTTGTCAAAATAGTTCCAAAAACCGAGTTTCATCGAAATCGGCCCAAAAACAAAAAAGTAGGCCGCCATCTTGGATTTTTAAAATTTTCAACATTGCGTTGTTATTTTCATGTTGAAATAGTACCAGAAACCGAGTTTCATCGAAATAGGCGCACAAACATGAATTTGATTATTATTATTAATTTTACCGTCTCGCCTGCGACCTCTAGCCATTTCAATAGAACAATTTCGTTTTTCTGGAAATCTGAAATGGTGAAGTATTTATGGTCACACTAGTTTTGTAAAGTAACATTTCCTATAGATTGAAATTCTTAAATTGAAATTCAAGGTCAAAATCGGAGTTGCCAGGATTGACACTTCTATTTATTACCACCTCACCGATGATTGCTGATTAGCATTATTGTAGATATCTAATTAAATCAAAAAAGTTCTGTTTTATATTACAATTATTATGTGTCATTCTAAAATTAATATTTAAATAGTATATATTCGACTTCCCACTCCGAATCCTTAATTTTGATACACTACTTGATTGGTAACGTACATATTTTTAGTCCTACTATCGTGGTATTATTGTTTAGTAATGGCAATTGTGCGAACGAGACACCGACCTCCACCTGGTGTTGTCTCATTCACACAGTAGTGCCTTCAGTCAATGTCGTCGATAGAATTTCAACTCTATGAGCAATGCAATAAAGTTGAATTTCTTTTAAACGATAAGTGAAAATTTTTGTAGAGTACTCACTCCCTGTTATAAACCTCCTTGATTCCAATATTTCTAATTCCAGCAGAAAAATCTTTGAGTCATCGATTGCCATAGAGTCCATTTAAGAGTCTAAAGTCACTAGATTCCTGCACGCGTAGCATGAGCAAACGGCACCCTGATTATCTAAAAAGAAACTATTTAGCGATGGTTTCATTCGACATACATTGCTACTTTTCTTTGGTATGTTTTTTTTTTCACCCCAAAAAAAAGTAGCAATGTATCACATTCATCTGTCAAAAGAGACCGGTCACTAGGTGGTTTCTAATTAGATAATCAGCCTGCGGGACTCTTGTCTACGTAGACTTGTCATCTCGATTGCTGATCACACAGTTTGACAGACAGATGGGACTCGCTCTCAGGAATTCTCTTTTAAAGTATGCCTTCTCCTTATACTTCCCTACTCTAAGGGAATTTTACAACCTTTTTATGTCTTTTAATACAAATATGAGTTTTAAAAGGTAATATTTTTATTTCAACATCAATAAACGTCGAAATTATCTAAAATGATTCGAAATGATTTAGTTTAAACATGATACTTATTTTTAATAAGTTCTAAGATAAAGAGACACTCAAAAAAGTTTTCACTTCCGTAGACAAAGCTCTCTCGAGCTCAAGAAGTTTGTAGGTAAATATGGAGTTCAAACTCTGAATACCTACTTAAGGCAAAAACCTACATATCGTTTTTATCGTTTTCTCCCTCTACTGGAGACCCCCTCCTCTCTTTCTATATAGGGTGACCGTATATTTTGTTTTCCTAAGGAAGATCGGAAAACTATTGTTTTCCTAAGAAAGGAGGATTCGAATGGGGAATATCCGAAAAAAATCAAATCGGTTGAATATTTTTTAAAGATAGGAATAAGGTCTCATAGTAAAAGAAAAAAGTTTTAGAATTTTCGGTCGCGTGAAAAAATTTAAAAACATTAAAGTCCCTTCCACTTCACAAATGTGCGAAAGTAAGAGCAGAATGGAGATTATACCTTTGCTGCTAACTGCCACAACCACAACACAACACGTATTAAAAAAAAGTTTTACATTTTGTATTGAAACTTTTTTTAATACCATGTTGTGGTTGTGGTTTTTTAATACCATGGCAGGTGGTGGCAAATGTATAATCTCCATTCTGCTGTTACTTTCGTATATTTGTAAAGTTAAATTATAGCACTAAATTATAGCAATTACAAGCGAATTCAATATTCATTATGCGCTATCTCGATGTCGGCCTCACAACTGAGACCGGCACCGAAATAGCGTGCAGGGAATATTGCATTCGCTGAGCGGTCGTGACGATGAGCTCAACATTAGTGATGAGCCGTGCCGCCCACCACGGCGGGCTGTGGCCGAACCGTTACACCTATTTTTTCTTACTTCTCAATTAAAAGTCAAACTTTATTAATTTATAAAGAGGAATATTGCTTATATTTTGGACTTACTTAACTCTTCGTCTCTGGCTCTGCAGTGATGAGGACATTAAATGATTGATGATAATGATGATGACTTACTATGTGAGATATACCACGTAGGTAGGTAGTTGGAATAAAAACATCAGAGGTAGGTATTTTTTTTATTGAAATTATTATTCTGACTACTTAACACATTGCAATCATTGTTTAGAAACAATATTTAATTGTTGTTGTTGCTAAAGACCAAATTTTCCAGCCCATATACCTTGAAAACACGCCTTTTGGAGGGACCATACCACACCATATAATTCCCTTGATCGTACCGAGACTCGTTTTTGAGTTTAGGCAGTACGCACATTTTTTACACTTTCTTTTATAATCGTATTTTTATTTATGATATAATGAATACAACCATTGCAGGAGATGATGATGGACCACCATATGACAAAGTTAGAATCGGTGCAAGACAACGACGACTATCGGAAGATTAACTGGTGGCGCATCTAATGCTGTCATTGATTGTTTTATCTGAAAATAAATTTGTATATGATTTCAGTATCAATATCTCTCCTACATTTACACTAGACAAGCACTAGAAGCTTCTACCTATATTTTATCTATAGATAAACTTCGCTCTCTCATCCCTCTTTTTAAACGCAGGCGCCATATTGAAAAAAATTATAGCCTATGTCACTCCCGTAAAATCGGTCAATAAACAATTAGTCATCTTTTAATTTCTCTCATACTTGTAAAGATAAATCAAATAAGCTTTAGCTCAATGATGTTGCTTTGTTTTATTACAGAATCACTCTATTGTTATGCCAGCCTAACTTTTACATAATTTTGCATTTAATAAGACTTACAAACATAAAAAAACTTCAATGCGATTGAATACTTTAGAAACACTCTGAGAATTTCACTTGGTAAAACTAAAAATTTACAAGTTTCTAGGCAATATCACTGAACGAAAAATTAATTTATTTTATATTTCTCTAGTTGGACAATATTAATGATTTGATTTATGTAAACCATTCAACTTTAAGCTAAGCTAAGCATGTAACAATCAGTTATATGTAGTCCTCAACAAAATATGTAACGGAATCAAACAAAATATGTAGGTAATGTGCAATAAAAATAACATTCAATTATTATCAGGCACCAAAACAAGTCACTATGTTCCACAAACAATTTTTTTAATCTAACTTAGTATTGTCTACTATTATGTGAGAAAATCCCACGGAAAACAAAATTCGTGGTCACATCAGTACAGTTTCAATGGTATTAAAAATCGAGTGAATTTAACAAAAACGTAATGTAATTAGCACAAAAAACTATCATTTATTTGATAAAAGGCACTGTTAGCTTCTTTTAATTAAGATTTAGTAACGAATTTCGATGAAAACCTCATAAAACCGAAATAATGGGAAATCGTCGTTTAACACTTACAGGTGAAAGGATACGTAGAATCCTGGATACCATGTACTTCCGCAACCACGAACAACACATTTATCAATCATTTTTATTGTTTTCCTCATACAATTTTCTTAAAATCACACTTAAAATCACGAGTCGACATGTAAACAAACAATAAGCAAGACTCAGTGTTGCCGCGTTATTATACTTATTATTACCCTAGAAGTGGGTATTTTCTATAACTGTCTTATTCAGGGTGCGTTCGTTAAACTAGGGCCAAAGTTAACATGGCGTTAGACTGCGGACTAACGCCATTTTAGCGCAAATCGTATTCAGAGTGACAATCTAACGTCTAGTCCCACCGTTTAAGGATTAACAGGTGCATCGTGATTGGTTTACAAGCAATAAACCCGCACCCTGATTATCTAAAAATAAACTATTTAGCGACCGGTTTCATTCCACATACATTGCTACTTTTCTTTGGTATGTTTTTTTTTAATCCAAAAAGAAGTAGCAATGGATCACTATCATCTATGAACTGCAACCGGTCGCTAGGTGGTTTCTAATTAGATAATCAGCCCGCAGGTTTTGTTAGAACAGTCTTGCACCCCAGTTTTGTGAAACATCTCTGAATAAGACAGTAAGAGTTCCGTCCCATAAGCGTCCCCGCTGAAGGGCGATTAATCGCTGAGCGATTTTTGTCGCTGAGAATAGAAAATATGGAGTTTTAATAAAATAAAATAATGTGAAAATATTGATAAACACGGCGTTAATCGCGGCGATAATCGCGACGCTTTTTTTGTCGCTGGTTAAGTAAAACCATTGTCGTGTCATTTCGCGGGTGATTAACGCCGCTAATTATCGCAGCTACAAAAAGTCGCCCGTGATCATGAGCGTTTACGCTTATAGCCTCATCATAGGTACGTATTGACTGACTGACCGCCGCCGTGATTATTTATTTAATAATCGCATATTATGTTTACTTAAGTACTAGGATTTTACCAGTTCCCATTGTTATTGTTTATGTTTGATTTTAAGTCTGTTTATTTGTGTGAGGAAATAAAATTTTCTTAGTAAAAATGTAATTTTTAAATTGATTCATGTGACCGACTGGTTCTGGTAACCTGAATCAATTTCAATATTTGCTGCATGACTAATGACTATGCCACAAAGTTTCGAAAAAAAAACGCTTGCTGATGAGTTCTACTGTACACTCTAAACGGTCAAGCATGGCTTATGTCAATCATTTACATTGCATTACCACCACAACTATTATTTGTGGGCCTGGCTTACCTTTGATAGGCCACGATAATCAAGTGAAGCCGCCTCCACACGCTAGCCAAACAATGGTAAACAGCAAACAACAAACGCGAAAATGTGGATAGGTGTTTATGTTTGCCTGTTTTTGTTTGTTGGCCAGTGTTAAGCCATAGAATATTAAGCCGGGTCCATAGCGCATGTTTTGCCCTACACAATCAACAAAACATCTCAACATTCAACAAAATCCTCATGTTTTGTTTTTTTGTTGAATGTTGAGATGTTTTTGTTGATTGTGAAGAGTAAAACACGCGCTATGGACCCGGCATTCAGGTAAACATTTTGTGAAATCTCCACACGCTTAGTAAGCTATCAGTTATTATTAATTAAAATCATTAATAAATCATTAGTTTTAAAAAAATTTACGGTTTTTTCGTTCCTTGTTCTCGACCGCCATATTTGCCAATCCGGAATAAACTAGCACGTTCGCCAAGCTTCAGGACACCTGTTTGTGTTGGGTGATTGTGGTTGATGTTTGGTAAGGGCGGGTCCATAGCACATGTTTTGCTCTACACAATCAACAAAAACGTCTACACAAAACATCGTTTGCGAAACATATTTCTCTACACACGCCGTCCACAGCGATTGCGTAACTTGTGTAAACAAAACTTCAGTGTTGCCAATTTAGCATTTTATGTTAGCCTATAACAGCTTGACCATAAAGAGTAGACAAAAATTTAGGGCACCACTTTGTATGTAAACACGTCAAAACTACGAATAATTTGGCAAGACTGACTATATTTTGTACTGATAAAATTTAGTTCCATTTTTACACGACGGCCCAAAAAGGAGTATATTTTCACGACTGCCCAAAAAAGAGTGTATATGTGTTTAGGGTTCATGTATGTTTGTGGGTATGTGAGTTTATTTATTCCACCGTAACTTCTAAATGGCTTAATGGATTTGGATGTATAGTATATCGTTAGAATATTTACATCATTCTAAGTGACACTGGCTATATTTTTTTTGAAAAAAGTCACTATAGCGACTGTACCACGCCATTTTCAAACGTAAAAAAACATTTTTTTCTTCAATTATTACAAGATGGGCATCAAATGAAAGGCCTTAATGAGTTCATTTCAAAACTATATAATTTGTCACTAAAATGTGTAAAATAAAAATAAATGAATTTAAAAAATATTAAAAACACGACTGCCCTGCCAAAAATGACGTAAAAGTTAAATAACAAGTGTCTTGGCAGTCGGGGGACCTCTTTGATTAAAAATTATACCACAAAACGGTCCCCTGACTGCAAAGACACTTGTTATTTAACTTTTTATTTCGTTTTTGGCAGGGCAGTCGTGTTTTTAATATTTTTTCTATTTTATTTTATTTCTTTATGCCAAGCTGTAAGTACAGCTTGGCCATAAAGAAATTAAATAAAATGATCATGACTCGAAAATGTATGAAATTTTATAAGTGACCAAAGGTTTAGGTATATCTGAAAATGTAACTATCAAGCTCAGTTTGAGAGCGACATTTTTTTGTTTCCATTTTCGGATTGTAATCCGCCTCCAAACGTTCGCCAACCTCGTTATAGTTAGTTGATGTTTTTGGTAAGGTCCTCTTTGACACATTTGTTACAAAAGCGGCAATGTACGCCACCGACTTAAAAAAACACCCCAAAAAACGTATTCCACATAATGCATCGATTAAAATATTCGGTCAGGTGATCGATGACCTAGCGGCTTGTCTGGCAGAATGCGCCCAATATGACCACAGACTATGACAATACCCTGCCCCTCGACCCGCATGATCGTCATCTCGTATGTGCCTTACTCCTTCTGGCTTGTGAGCTATAAAATCCTTCAGTGACGGATAAACAATTTCTTATTTTGGTATTCAGAACAAACGTAACGCAAGACTTTATGAATGATTGACGTCTGAACGTGGCACTCACGAGATGACACTGAAGATTATGGATGCTGGAAATAACAAAAACTAGCTAACGAAAGTCCAGTTTTACTCCTTAGATGCTCAGTGACGCAAAAATAAATAAGATTTAACACTCGAACATCATACAAAACAGAACAGATCTCATAAAATCGTTGTTTAAACGTGGCACACACGGAACCGTGTGTACCAGTTTTCATTTGTCAAAATATCGTCAACTAAACCGTTTGGAGGCAAATGAAGCAGTCTAGCAGCGTTACGTTTGATAAGTGACAGCATATAACACTTCAAATCAGTTCGCGTAACAACACATCAATAGAAAAAGCAAAAACAATATTTCGACCCATCAGACTGTGTGGCCCACAATTAATACTGTCACGTTACGTGAATTTTGCGTTACTTAAGTTGTAAAGCAGTTAATAGTAATAAGAATTTCCGGTACTAAGGATCTAGCTTTATTTGGAACCAATCCCTGCAGTAGTTACAATATAATCAATGTTAAAATTTGCATGAGATTTTTAAAATAGGGTGACAACAATGTACGTACATTGATGGACAGAAAGGCTATAATCGTTAGCTTTACCACGGACTAGATAGTTGTTTTACGGCTTTGCATTCTAGTGACTTTAGTTACCTAGATATTTATGTAATGCATGTTTAATTTAAAAAAATATGCCATTTTGACACGATTTTCGATATTAGATATAATTTTGCATTGATATATCGAATGAAAATATTTTATCGGCTAAAAATATGGATATATCGAATTAAAAATATCGATATATGGGTATTTTTTCAACGAACCTAAGGCTATGTTTACATTACACTAAGTAGACGACCGAGTCAAGTAGCGATTAGAAGTACATTGCCTGGCATATTCGTTGATTTTAAAAGAACGTCAAACACACCACGTAATGTACTTCTACTGGAATGTTTGCTGGGCTGAGCTGCTGGCGTAATGTAAACGTAGCTTAAACATCGTTGCCAGCTCGGTCTCGGCCGAGACTGCTCTTTATTCTCGGTCTCGGTTCTCGGCAGAAAAGTGGGTTCGGTCGGTCCCTACTGTTAATCATACAACCTTTAGTTAAGTTATTAAGTTAAGTTTGAGCATAGTCGGGATTTGTGAGACAGACCCTGAATCCTTACTAATATTATAAATGAGAAAGTCCGTTTGTTTGTTTGTTTGTTTGTTACGCCTTCTCGTCCTAACTACTGAACCGATCATCATGAAATTTTGCATACACGTTGTCAGGGGTACAGAGAAGGACATAGGGTACCTTTCATCCCGAAAAAATGTATAGTTCCCGAGGGATTGGAAAAAACCTTTCCCACGCAGACGAAGTCGCGGGCGGCCGCTAGTATTTAATATAAATAAATATAAAAACAAGGTACATAGATATACTTATAATAATATATTAAATAGTTGAATATAATGCATGTCGTGGCAGCTTGTAAAAAAGACAACACTGTAGCATGTAAGTCCATCGAATGGGTTATGAGCACAGTGCCTGAAATGCAACATGCCACCGTTGCAATAATACCTAACACGTAAATTGACTACGAAGCAGATTGCCTAACCGTCAATGCCTAGACATTGTAATTGCCTAAATGTTATTTCGTCTAAAAATCGAAATGTCTAAACAGCACTATGTCTCTCCAATGCGTAAGACGCAAGTTTGATCGAATAATGGGCTCGAAAGATTTGTCATCTTTATTAAATATTATAGAAGATTAAATAAGAGTACTGCCCTCCTTATTGCAAATGCAGTACTTTCAATTTGGCGGTTTCGAGATAAACGCGGGAAACCTATTTTTTGATATCTATGCAACAAGTCTATGTTATACAACATTTAAAGTCTA
This sequence comes from Agriphila geniculea, assembly GCA_943789525.1. Classification (NCBI taxonomy): domain Eukaryota; kingdom Metazoa; phylum Arthropoda; class Insecta; order Lepidoptera; family Crambidae; genus Agriphila; species Agriphila geniculea. The sequence goes on along the minus strand of OX038887.1, from coordinate 13,576,660 downwards.
CCTAAAAATTAAGAAAAAAATCAAGCTTTCTATTGACATATTTTTTCTTTTACTTTAACGGTGTCCTCTAAATAAAATGCGGAATACTGCATTTTTATCTACCATTTTGTGATTGTGGGCATTACTATCACTAAGTTCAAATGCAGTATCTGTGTTTGTTACTGCAAAATTACCTAGCACGTGTTCAAAACAGCGTTTCTAACTAGCAATTATGTACTATTTTCATGCATGGCACTAGTTAAAAGTGTTAGCTTCAGATACTTAAGTAGTGAAGAAACAAAATAAAACAAATTTTTGGTAGGTAAACAAAATAAAACAAATTATTACCAGAAAAGTAGTTTTATACACTTCTAAGACATCTGCGCGTACAGACATTTTTTACGAATTACAATGAGTATATTATTGGTATTAATTCAGATGTTATTTTAGAATTAATTAGTACCTTCCTGACATTTCAAGACCTATCCAGGGTCACGGGAGGACTAAAGTAAAAAAGTTGTTCATATAAAGTTAATCAGAAAACAAGAACTAGCTACTGAATCTACCGCCAGTTACTCTCAGAGAAAGAACTGGTGGAAGAAAACTCATAGAGGTTGTGTATCGACACAACCTCTATGAGTTTTCTTCCACTCTCTTTTGATCCCAATGTTCAAAACGAACTAACTGTATCTTTAGATCCCGCAGTTGTGATTCAGTACGGGATTTTAGTTTAATGAATTATGAGGTCCCAAGCTGGTGGTACTCTCCAACCATATTCTCTCATTGAAATTTGGATACTTGTTGATTTCATAGCCTCGCGTAGCATACTGGAATTGAGTCTGGTCTTTGGCAAGGATTTGTGGTTTATCATTTTTAATGTAATGGATGGGTCCTTTTGAGGCATGTTCACACTCTGCAGTCTTGCTATCGCGCTTGTTCTTCATGTCAACTACATGTTGTTAAATGCGCGTCCCTATACTTCTCTTTGTTTGCCTGATGTAAGAGAGCCCACAATCGCAATCTAGTTTATAGACGCCTGCACCTTGAAAAGGGATGTTGCACTTGACAGGTCGTAAGAATTGGTTTATCTTCCTCGGCGGCTCGAAGTAGATCTTGATAGCACTCTTCAGAATACCTTTAATCTTGTCAGTGACACATTTCATGTAAGGTAGAATGGCAGGTTGTCGTTCTACTGTGGCTGGCTAGATAAGGTTTTTGTGATGGAGGCGTGGTACTGGCAGTTTGTCACTTCGCAGAACTTGCTTGACATGCTGAAGCTGCTGAGCCTGACAGCTGTGTCAGGTGTAATTGTTGGTCACAGATCCTGCTTACCCTCTGAAACAAAGTTTCCCTACGGTAGGTAGCTAACTGTAAAATATGGTGGTGGGATTCACCATTGAGGTATCTATCTGTAAGTGTTGCTTTTCGATATACACAGTGTGGCTCAAGATTTGATCCGAGTTACTGATGAAAAGAATGTCAAGGAAGGCTAGTTTATTATCTGCCTCTAACTCCATAGTGAGTTGAATATGCGACCTACACCAGAACTAGATAGGTACCTACTTAAATAAAGAAAATAATAAAACTTACCAAAACCATTTGAACATTGAATAAACAAACTATTGAAAAACAGTACTGTCGAATACTGCGTTTATCTTTAGTTTCTATTACTTTTAAAGAATTATATGCTAAATGAAACTGCAGTAAACGTATCAAGTACTGCACAACCTTTTAGTGGGTGCCCTTCGCATCGCATAATTTCGATTGTCCTAAAGTCACTTGGCATAACTCGATTGGCATAATAATCACAAAGCATACTATTTATTTAGCATAAATTTCGATACGCATAACCATCGAATTGCATAACTTTTGAAAAGCATAATATTTCAAAGCATAATAGTTACAATTCCTAATTTCAATTGGCATATTGTCAGTAAGCATATTTTGAAAAGCATAATTTTGTTATGCCTAACATACATAACTATTAATGTTTTATAGCATAATATAAAAAAACATAACTAATTTGAAAACTAATTTATAAAAAAAAACTTTAAATGTGACCACCATTGGTGGGTTAGGTTAGGTCAGTGTTTAGAGTTTAGACCACTCTAAGCTAAGCAGGTGGAGCTTACTAATGCTTGCATGCATGTTGCACGCTGCATGCCTGCTTGCATGCTGTGTGCTTTCTTGCATGCTTGCTTGCTTGCTTGCATGCATGCATGCAAAATGCTTGCCGGGGGGTGCAGGGGGGCTGGCCCCCCTGCTCGGGGGGGTCGGGGGGCCTGAGGCCCCCCGCTATAAAGAAAAACTTTTTGTGCACTAGGTAGGTTAGGTTAGGTTAGTGTTTTGACCACTTGCAGCGGAGCGAGCGAAGCGAGCGGAGCTCTATAGTGCTTGCATGCATGCTGCATGCTTGCCTGCATGCTGCATGCTTGCCTGCATGCTGCATGCTTGCCTGCATGCTGGCCTGCATGCTTGCCTGCATGCTGGCCTGCATGCTGGCCTGCATTCTGCATGCTTGCTTGCGTGATGGGTGCTTGCTCGCATGGATGCTGCTACGCCTAAAGAAATTAGGTCTCTTATTACAATGCGTAATATGATTATGGCTTTTGATAATTATGCTTTTTAGACAATATGCCAATTAAAAAATATGCGTTCTGACCTTTATGCTTTTTGAAAATATGCCATTCAATATTTATGCTTAACAAAATTCAGCCTTATGATATTATGCGTTTTGAAATAGTGCTATAAAATAATATGCTAAATGATGATTATGTCATTTAATAGTATGCGTTTTATGTTTAGGACAAATAAAGTTATGCGTTCCATTAGGTAATCCCTTTTAGTACATGCTGAATACTGCAGATCTTGTTAGCATGAGCAATACTTTTGTGCAAGTACTGTGTTTTGCGTTAAATAAAAAACATAGTTACAATAAAAAAAATAATGAAAATTATTTTTTTATGTATATATTAAGCCCTCAAGATGTCATTTTTGCAAAAAAGTGAAAATCCCAAAAGTGTCGATTACTGCAAGTGCAATTAGAAGGGCAGAGTAAATATCTGAGAATTGATCTGGTGCGAGTCGTATTTTTTTTGTATATTATTTAGTATTGTATAGGAACTTATTATGTTGAACGAACAAACAATAACTCCATTAGAATTACTTAAACGTACTTATACATAAAATCAAATGGCAAACTATAAGCATCACATGGAAACAAATTTTAATGGCATTGTCATTTGTTTTTTATTTTATGTAAGGAGAGTTTATAGGTATTTTTATTTTAATTTTTAAGGAATAAATTTTATTTATTTTAAAAATAAAATAAGCATTTTAATTTAAAGATTACAAATTGAAAGTGGCTGACCAACATTGTAGGCAGTTTGCTTCTTAGTCAATTATCGTTTTAGGTATTATTGCAGTAGTGGCATCTTTAATTTTAGGCAATCTGCTTCTTAGTCAATTGACCGTATTAGGCATTGTGCCAGCGATGGCATGTTGCATTTTAGGCACTGTGCTCAAAATTGCTTCGAATGTATCATTGCCTTATCTTTGGTGTATGTTCTTGTTAGCTGCTCTAAGACCACGATAACATATCGCGATCTAGCATCCTCGTTAGGAACCAATTTAGAGTTAAAAGTCCTAAAACTAATGTGCTACGATACGCACAGTCATACAGTCTCAGTAAACTTCAATACGATGTCCGCAAAAAATATACTTCATGGTCACCCTAGCTTATTTACATACTAATTTTAACCCCAAATTACATCGTAAGTACTGCAGTGATTGGTTCCAAATAAATTTAGATCCTTAGTACCGGAAATTCTTATTACTATTAACTGCTTTACAACTTAAGTAACGCAAAATTCACGTAACGTGACAGTATTTATTGTGGGCCACACAGTCTGATGGGTCGAAATATTGTTTTTGCTTTTTCTATTGTAGCAACTGGTCTAAAAGATACTCTTAAGAAAAAATTAATAACAACAATTAAATTACAAACATTTATATTTAAACTTCAAAATACTTACATACTAATACAAATCTATATTTACTAAAACTTATAAATAAACACTTACACTAATATCATAAAATTAAAGCTACTTATAAACTAACAATAAATAAAAACTGCATACGGAATCAGCAAGTACGTTGGTCGTAATGGTTCACGCATTTGCGCTCGCGCATCTCTAAAGAAAACAATAGGATGCTATTGCAACACACGAACCAGCCCGACTAGCCGCGCGTCGGTGATCCTCGGAATTCCCTTTTGCATACCTATTTTAGACGTTGTACGCAGAGGCCGTGTCGCTCGCTCCGCGAACGTCCATTAAAATAACTACGTTTTAAAGGAAATCCCGCTGGGGTGAGTTCTATTATGTATTTATAGGAAGTGCTAATGTGTAAGGTGTTCTCTCTAGATGAAAAACGTTGATTAACGCTAGCAATCCCACCTTCCATTTCTCCCGAACACTGTGACCTCTAAACGACCATGTGGTGTTTCTACAAAACACAACACTTATGCTGCCATTCTGGTCTTCCAGGATTTATTTATGGATTCAGTCCCTCCTACTGAAGTTACACGCCTATCGAGATTTGCTTCCAACAAGTCTACGGAAGATTCGATTGGGAATACTACCTGCGAAGTACGAAATACCAGCAGTTCGAAGACCAGCTACAGAGTGTCAGGCCAGTGTTACTACCTTAACCTACCTTCTCAACTAGTCTAGCACGACGCGTCCACTAGTGTTGGCAATAAATTAAATGTATTGGGCCTAATTCCCTCTTTAATTTGAGAACCCCTACCCTACACTATCTGAGGATTACTGGGTACAGGGCTGCACCCTTTACCCAAGTGCCGCAGTGGCGCCCAACGTGTTCTCTAGTGGACTAATCGCGTTAGTTCTAGATTTTTCCTTAAAGTCTAGCTGTCATTACAACGTAGCTGAGATTGCTGTGAATGTGAACGTGAAGGTGATGTTTTTACTACACCGCAGTGAACTGGTACGTACTTATTACTGTATTTTTTTTGTGTAATTTCATTGTGCTTTGTTTCTAAATGATTGTCTATGAATAGTCTATGAATGTCTACAAACATATTTTTACGTAAAGTTAAAAATTAAATTAAAATAACATAGAACAATACTGTGGGCCTAAATAATTTTAATAAGTCAACTTATTGTGTTTTTGTTATTGTGAAACTTTTATACCTAATAAATTAATTAGATACCTAAAGTCAGACAAAGCATAACTAATTAAACATTTTACTGTGAAACGTAACAGTTCGCATGCCTTCATATCTCCCGTCTTGATTTTATTTTTATTTGCGTACTACCTACCCACATTTTATAAATTAATTGCGCATTCTCCTTTCTTTTCCTTTTCAAAAGCAGAAAGTAATTATTAATATCACCTATACGTGCTGGTTAGCTTGTATGATTGTAAAGAACACCACATCAACAACAACCTTATTAATTTTCAGTAGTGGAAAAATTGATTGTTTTTTTATACACTTCTAATAAATATGGAAACTCACCCTATTAAATTCTTTTTGCTAAACAAAAATGAATTGACCTACGAAGTGCTTATTAGAGGCGAGGAACCTGCGTCTACCGTACTTGAACTCCGTAAACAAATAAATAAACTAACACCATTAATACCTACATCTGATATTTGTGAGTCTGGTATAGAACCTGATGCGGATATTGCTAGTGCTGGCACATCATTTGGTGAACTCATGAATAGAATTAAGTCATTAGAGGAAAAGTATGACCCTAACTTATTTGATCGTACTACGGCATTATGCAATCATTTATTTCATCGTATAAAACGAATAGATTGTTCGGATCCAAAAATTTCAGAAAAAGTTAAACTTTTAACAAAGAACCTAAACATTTTAATGAATAAACTAAACGTTATTAATAAATCGGCAATTTCTAGCTGTGAGCCTGCTGCAGAAAGTGAACTAACACCTTCTACATCTAATATCCTACCCAATGTTTCTGTAAATTGTGATCGCTCGCATATCAGTGATTTACAAAAAATCAAGTTCGATGGTAAATCTTGTGTACACGCCTTTATGCAGAGAGTGAACGAGTATAGCACTGCTAGGAACATAACTTCTTCTAAATTATTATCTTTTGCTACCGAAATATTTACTGGCGACGCCTTACATTGGTACCGTAGTGTTAAGGATACAGTTCATACTTGGAATGAGTTGATAACCCTATTAATTGAGGATTTTAGTCAGTTCGACTACGACTACCGACTTCTAATGGAGATTCGTAACCGAACGCAGGGCGATACAGAGAATATTACTATTTATTTTGCTAAAATGACTGAGTTATTTTCTAGACTTACTAACAAAATTTCTGAACAGGAAAAATTAAGTATTCTAATGCATAATATCAGGCCTTGTTACGCAAGTGTATTGGCTTCTAACTCTTCACCTATTGATAGTATTGCTAACTTGAAAAATATCTGTAGAAACTTTGAGAAAATGCAATCCCTCACTTCTCAATTTAAAGAACCACCAAGAGTCTCATCTGAAACTTTAGCTCCTGACTTAGCGTTTTCAAAGTTTTCTGAACCTAGTACTAGTAAGTCGAAATTTAATTACCAGTATAAATACAATAATAATAACTACAAACCTAATGACAATTCATTATATCCTAAACCTAATAACAATAATTACACTTACCCTAAATATAATTCTAATAATTATAAACCTAATAACTATAAAAACTATAAAAGTTATAATAACAATAATTATAACATGAGGTATGCTGATACTAAAACTAATGTGGCTGCAATGAATTTTACAGACACTAATACTAGTAAGATTTATTGCCCACGCTGCCGTAACTCTGAACACTCATTGAGTCAATGTAAAGCTGCTAGATTCCCCATTTACTTTAAGTGTGGAACAAAAAATGTAAAATATCCTGATTGCACTAAATGTCACTCAGATACTAACCAAAAAAACTAATTAGTGACTGTTGCAATGATAATACTGTTAAATCTTATACTAAAAATTCTAAAAATTTTGATGAAAGTGATTGGAAAAATTGGCTATCTACCTTGAAAATATTCTTTTCTGGCTATTCCATTACAACAGTCTACAATAAAAATTTTGATCATGATGCACGCCCTTATGCAACTATTAGTGTGTGTGATACTAAACTTAGCGGTTTGTTAGATTCCGGTTCTGTAGTCACCATTTTAGGTAATAACTATCATGAACATTTAAATTCTTTTGGCTTGACTCTTCATAAGGATGTTGCTATAACATTTACTGCTGCTGGAGGTGAACGCTTACATGCTATTGGTTATATTTACCTGCCTATTTCCTTTGAAAATCAGTTTCATATACTAAAAACATACGTAGTACCCGCTGTAAAATCAAACTTAATTCTAGGCGTAGATTTTTGGAAAAAATTTAATCTGTTTCCAAAATTTTGTAATTCTATTTCCCTACATACTGATCTAGATGATATAAATGAGCTGTCATTGGATGAAAAATCTTCAAAATTTTTACAATCTTACCAAGAACTAACTGAAACTCAACGGGTAGTAGCTGACAACGTCATTGGTCAATTTAATGATATTTCCACTGAAAAACGAGGTCTAGGTAGAACAACTTTAGTTACTCATCACATTGATACTGGAAATTCCTTACCTATTAGACAACGCTATTATCGTGTCTCTCCTAAAAAACAGCGTATTCTATCTGAACAACTGGACGAAATGTTAACTTTAGGAGTAGTTGAAGAATGTGAAAGCCCCTGGTCTTCACCTGTCCTACTCACACCTAAAAAGGATGGCAAACTTCGATTCTGTCTAGATAGCCGTAAACTAAACTCCGTGACTAAGAAAGACGCATATAAGCTACCTTATATAGCCGATATCTTGGACAACCTAAAGAATGCTAAATACCTAAGTAGTATAGACTTGTCTAAAGCATTTTGGCAAATACCTATTGCCGAAAATGACCGTAACAAGACTGCTTTCTACATTCCGCGTCGTGGAACCTTCAGATTTGTAACTATGCCTTTCGGATTGACAAATTCACCCGCTACCCAACAACGACTGGTTGATACACTGTTTTCCGGGCCTGAATTTGAAAATTCTGTATGGGTTTACGTTGATGATATTGTAATCGCTAGTCCTGATTTTGAAAGTCACATTTCACTTCTTCTAAAAGTATTTAAAAAACTATCTTTGGCTAATTTAACTATAAATTTCGAAAAATCTGTCTTTTTCCGGAAAGAACTTAAATACTTAGGCTATGTCATTAATTCTAAAGGTCTGCATGTCGACCCATCTAAAATTGAAACTATTGTTAATTATCCTACACCATCTAATAAAAAAGAACTTAAAAGATTTCTAGGAATAGCCTCTTGGTACCGTAAATTTGTCCCTCAATTTAGTACAATAACTGGTCCCCTAAATAAACTAACGTCTACCAACAAAAAATCTAATCCTTTTGTTTGGTCTACCGAAGCCGACGAATCGTTTCTTAAACTAAAAGAACTACTAGTGTCTGCCCCTATTCTTTCGTGTCCTAATTTTGAACTACCATTCGAGGTGCACACTGACGCCAGCAACTATGGTGTTGGAGGTCTACTAACTCAGACCATAGATGGCGTCGAACATCCTATAGCCTACTTTAGTCGAACCTTGGCTGGAGCCGAACGAAACTACGGCATTACCGAACGAGAGGCTCTTGCTGTTTTACTCACATTAGAACACTGGAGATGCTATGTGGATAATGGTAAAAAATTCGTCGTCTACACTGACCATGCTGCCCTCAAATGGTTCTTGAATCTAAACAATCCTACTGGACGTCTAGCTCGTTGGGGCGTAAGGCTATCTGCTTTTAATTTTGACATAAAACACCGTCGTGGCGTTGATAATGTAATACCTGATGCACTATCCCGTGCTTACCCCTTATCCGCCATTGACACTGAACCCACTACATCTAATAATTCTACACCACCTTCTACTAGTGACGAATGGTATCTTAACATTTGGCATGGATGTCAAAATTCACCTGTATCTTTCCCTAACTATGCTGTTAAGAATAATCGCTTATTTCGCTTTATGCAAACCAAACATCCTTTGCACAGAGAGTTCGAGTGGAAAGAAGTGATTCCTTCAGAATCTAGACAGGAAATAGTTATTAAAAACCACTCAGAACCTACAGCTGGTCACTTTGGCATATTTAAGACCTTTAAACGTCTAAGTCTTAGATACTACTGGCCTGGAATGCATGCCGATGTCGTCAAACTTATAACTTCATGCGATACTTGCATTGCGCATAAACATCAGAACCATGCACCTCTCGGTGAAATGGGAAGACCCAAACAATGCTCTAAACCCTTTGAAACAATAAGCGTTGATCTCGTAGGACCCCTAACGCCTACTAGGAAGCAAAACTCCTACATTCTAGTAGTCACTTGTTGTTTTAGTAAGTATTGCTTACTATTTCCAATCAAGCGCGCTACCGCTGAAATTGTCACAAGAATCATAGAGGAACATGTATTCTTGATACATGGTATTCCTTCTACGGTAATTCTTGATAACGGTAAACAATTTGTTAGTGCTACCCTAAGACAAATGTTCGATAAATACAAGGTTCCAAAACTACACTTCACCCCTAAATACTCTCCACACGTTAACACGGTCGAGAGATATAATAAAACTATTATGACTGCTATATCATCGTTTATATCTAATGATCAACGAATTTGGGATCTACTAGTACCCAAAATTCAATTCGCTATAAATAGTTCTGTAAATGAGGTTACAGGTTATACTCCTTCCTTTCTAGTATACGGTCGCGAACTGGTTACTTGTGGCTCTTACTATGTCAACACTGAGAACGACGATCATGTTGTTTTTCAACCGCGCGATTCCTACGCTGACAACATCGGAACATTGTCTAACATTTTTAACAAAGTTCAAGGTTCCTTATTGCAAGCTCACAGTAGGAATTGTCAACAATATAATTTGCGTAGGAAACCTGCTGAGTTTAATGTCGGTGATCTGGTTTGGAGGAAGACGTTTTACCAAAGCGATAAAGATAAATATTTCAGTAAAAAACTAGCTCCTAAATTTATAAAATGCAAAATCATTGGTAAACTATCACCTCTTGTTTATGATCTGGCTGATATGTCTGGAAAACCGCTGGGATCCTATCACATCAAAGATATTCAACTCACTAACTATAAAGTATAAAATTTATTCTAAGTCACATAATAATATTATAAGCTAGTTAATTCAATTGAGCTAGTGCTAATTAAATAGACTATTTAAATCTACTTATGTAAAAACCTTGCGTATTAAATTTTTATTCTATAATTTTAATACACAAATTCTTGCTGTTTGAGCACAATTATCAGCTAATATAATTGTTCTCTGTTTGTTATGGTCTCAAATCATTAATATGAGTTGATGACACTATGTTCTTTGATTAATGTGTGCGTGAAGTATGATAGGTTATTCTGAAAGGAAAAAAAAGAAACAGTAAGACTGGTTTAGTAGTATTAGTCGGATTTTGCATCTAAGCACGCAAAATCCTTCGATTCGTGCGGGGGTACTGTAGCAACTGGTCTAAAAGATACTCTTAAGAAAAAATTAATAACAACAATTAAATTAAAAACATTTATATTTAAACTTCAAAATACTTACATACTAATACAAATCTATATTTACTAAAACTTATAAATAAACACTTACACTAATATCATAAAATTAAAGCTACTTATAAACTAACAATAAATAAAAACTGCATACGGAATCAGCAAGTACGTTGGTCGTAATGGTTCACGCATTTGCGCTCGCGCATCTCTAAAGAAAACAATAGGATGCTATTGCAACACACGAACCAGCCCGACTAGCCGCGCGTCGGTGATCCTCGGAATTCCCTTTTGCATACCTATTTTAGACGTTGTACGCAGAGGCCGTGTCGCTCGCTCCGCGAACGTCCATTAAAATAACTACGTTTTAAAGGAAATCCCGCTGGGGTGAGTTCTATTATGTATTTATAGGAAGTGCTAATGTGTAAGGTGTTCTCTCTAGATGAAAAACGTTGATTAACGCTAGCAATCCCACCTTCCATTTCTCCCGAACACTGTGACCTCTAAACGACCATGTGGTGTTTCTACAAAACACAACACTTATGCTGCCATTCTGGTCTTCCAGGATTTATTTATGGATTCAGTCCCTCCTACTGAAGTTACACGCCTATCGAGATTTGCTTCCAACAAGTCTACGGAAGATTCGATTGGGAATACTACCTGCGAAGTACGAAATACCAGCAGTTCGAAGACCAGCTACAGAGTGTCAGGCCAGTGTTACTACCTTAACCTACCTTCTCAACTAGTCTAGCACGACGCGTCCACTAGTGTTGGCAATAAATTAAATGTATTGGGCCTAATTCCCTCTTTAATTTGAGAACCCCTACCCTACACTATCTGAGGATTACTGGGTACAGGGCTGCACCCTATACCCAAGTGCCGCACTATTGATGTGTTGTTACGCGAACTGATTTGAAGTGTTATATGCTGTCACTTATCAAACGTAACGCTGCTAGACTGCTTCATTTGCCTCCAAACGGTTTAGTTGACGATATTTTGACAAATGAAAACTGGTACACACGGTTCCGTGTGTGCCACGTTTAAACAACGATTTTATGAGATCTGTTCTGTTTTGTATGATGTTCGAGTGTTAAATCTTATTTATTTTTGCGTCACTGAGCATCTAAGGAGTAAAACTGGACTTTCGTTAGCTAGTTTTTGTTATTTCCAGCATCCATAATCTTCAGTGTCATCTCGTGAGTGCCACGTTCAGACGTCAATCATTCATAAAGTCTTGCGTTACGTTTGTTCTGAATACCAAAATAAGAAATTGTTTATCCGCCACTGAAGGATTTTATAGCTCACAAGCCAGAAGGAGTAAGGCACATACGAGATGACGATCATCGACCCGCGGGGTCTTGTGTGTGTGTTGTGTGCGTGTTTTCCACCGGGCATGGAAAGCAAAAACATTGACACCCAATTGCACTAACATTAAGAATCGCCTAAGTCTTTTCTTAACTACAACTCGACCAAAATAACTAGGCGAATGACAGCTACATGACCACTAAGTTTGACACCGTTTTAATTTGGTCGTGTTGTAGTTCGGAACAGACTTAGGCGATCCTTAAGTTTAGTGCAATCGGGTGTGATTTTCTACACAAAAATGTTTCGCGAAACAATGTTTTGTGTAGATGTTTTTGTTGATTGTGTAGAGCAAACACGAGCTATGGACCCGCCTTAATGAGGGCTTTTCAAAGTGACATTTAAAAAATAAAAATAGTAACTATTCGTCTCACTAGATGGTGTTGATACTCTTCGAAGCTTAGTAAAAAAATCACATCGACACACATTTTTATCAACGCCATCTACCAAGCCTACAGTTTTTTGTCATTGTGAAAAGCCCTCATTGCGGCAAACCCCTACGTGCTTGTCAAGCATTGCTCCTAAACGATCAAGATGTCATTGACAAGCCGATGCAATGTAAATGATTGACAAGCGGTTTTGATCTTTGGAGTAGGTATTTTTTTTTGCCACAAAATTGCCAACATTTTACAGAATAAAATATGTCATTTTATAAAATGAATTTTTTTATTCTGTAAAACACTGTCTATTATCAATTTAATTACATTGTATTGAAATTAATTCTCCGCACTGAATTTCAAATTTTGGACTGATGACAAAATGCCGATCTTTGATTTATTTTGTTTGAACAAGGCGTTTGATTTATATTAAATGGAACGGGAACGGGGCTAAAAAGTTATGTATGACCGTCCTGTAACCTGTAACTTAATAAATTCGGATTGAAATGGACTATAGGTAAAAGAAGGTCTATTTCCTATCAATATCAATTTGTGGGTACATTTTGTTTCATGCTGTTATCCCCAGAGTCACCAGAGAGTAAGTGAAAAGAAAGATATGAGTGAGATAGCGATAAGTAGGTATTTGCCTTAAATAGGTATTTAGAGTTTGAACTCCATACTTTACCTATAATCTTCTTGCTCGAGCTCGAGAACATAGGAATGCGAGCATGAGTATCTCGATCTCAACCCGACAAAAGTGACATTTCGGTCTAGACAAGCCATTGTTTTGTGCATAGACATAGAAAAATTTTCGCAGCGCTGTTCTGTGAGTCGAATCTTATCTCGATGTTGGTCATGCTTAGATATGAGCGCCGATGGGCAAAAGGCCGGCGGCGGCGCGCCGACTTTTTTGGGTCGGCGGCGGCGGCGCCGTCGGCGGCGTGACCTCTAAATGTTTTTTTTTTAATTATTGACAGGAAATAATATAAAAACATAGTCTATTGATCAGAAATACTTGCTTTTATTAGAATTTAAAAAAACCGGCCAAGTGCGTGTCGGGCCACGCGCAGTAGGATTCCGTAGGTACATTATACCATACCATATTTTAATACCGCTATCATTTTTCGTCTGAAAAAATAACTTTGTTTTTCACAGTGTTTGTATGAATGACAAAGTTATATTTGCGGTTTTGGAAAATATACTATATCTTGAAAACTAATTACTATATCTCGTTCAAACCAATTTTCTTTGAAATTGTTTATTAAGATCTATAGCTTCTATTTTTTTTAGATTTTTCACCCTCTTACTTTAAAAGTTAAAGGGGGGGGACACACATTTTACCACTTTGGCGGCATATATCTTTCAAACGGTTGACTTTGCAAAAAAATAGTCTTATAAACCTCAATGTCATTTTTAGAGATCTATCTATAGACACCCCACAAGTATTGGTTTGATGAAAAAAAATATTTTCAGTTTCAGTTCCATGTATGGGGAGCCCCCCCTTAATCTTTTATTTTTTTTATTTTTGTGTAAAAATCGTAAAGCGGTTCACAGAATACACCTACCTACCAAGTTTCAACTATGTAGTCCTAATACTTTTGGAATAAAGTGGCTGTGACATACGGACGGACAGACAGACAGACAGACAGACAGACAGACATGACGAATCTATAAGGGTTCCGTTTTTTGCCATTTTGGCTACGGAACCCTAAAAACGCAATCATATCAGTCGCACGACACTCACTGCTGGGTATAAGTTAACCCCAAGGATTTCCACAACGATCGGTCCTGGGCTACCCGCATCAAGCGGGTCCCCGCAACCTTCACCAGATCGTCGGTCCACTTTATCGGGGGCTTACCTACGGAGCGTCACCGGTGCGCGGTCGCCATTTAAGAACCTTTCCGCCCCAACGGCTATCGGTTCTTCTTGCTATGTGTCTCCCCCGCCCACTGTCACTTCAGCCGAGTTATCCTTCGAGCGATGTCGATTTCTCCTACGGATCTCCTCATTTCTGATTCGATCACATAGGGAAACGCCGAGTATGGCCCCCTCCACTGCACGCTGGGTGACCTTGAGCTTTCTTATGAGACCCATAGTTACCGACCACCTTTCACTGCCTTAAGGCATCACTGGCAACACACACTAGATGACTAGACATAGACTTTCATCTTGAGACACTGAGGTAAGTTGGACGCGAATATTTTCGAAGCTTTCAGAATGCTGACCATCAGAGTTGGATTCGAAGAGAGATCTCTTTCTCTTGTCCTAGGCATCATATGTAATGGTCAACAACTTCGAGTGTAGTTGTACAACAACTTTGGAATGGCTCAGCCAAATACCAGCTCCAGACGCTTGAATCCATTGAGTGGAGGGCCAGGAAGCTCATCAACAACGATTATCTTTTTTGTAGTAAGCTGAAAAGCCTCGAGTATAGACGCAAGGTTGCAAGCGTATCATATCGGTTTGGAATTTCACAACATAATTCCGCGTCCTCCCTTCTTCCATCGGACAACCATACGTAAGAATCAGCGCCACCGTTTTTGGTGGATATTCCAAAGACTCTCACTAAGCGTTTTGCTTCAAAATTTATCATCCGTGCCGCTAGAGAGTGGAACTCCTTGCCTGAGTCTTTGTTACCCGATAGGTAAAATCTGGGGGCCTTCCAGTCGCGAGTGAATAGGTAATATCTTCTATAGGCAAGCGCGTTTCATCGCGTAGATCGCATCATCGCTTACCCTCAGGCGTGATAGCGAGCAAGCGTTTGCCTATCTATCATAAAAAAGTGTTCCTAACATGAACTAGAGTGTGTGAAAAATTATGAGTATTTGACATGATTTTCGTCTTATACATGTTCATTCTAAGACCCACTCTTTAAAGGTCAAGCCACACAGCGGGCGTGACGGGGTGCGGCGTGACGGGGCGCGGCGCGACGGGGCGCGACGGGAGTTTACACTGCGGGCGTGATCTCGCCTACATTCCGCCCCGCCGCGCTACCGATCTGTATTCACGCTCGGCGCGACGGCGGCGGGGCGGGACGGGACGCGACCCGTCGCGCCACGCCGGCCAGTGTGACGTCGTCCATAGTATCTAGTACATTACAACTTCTCAGCGTCGCGTCGCCGTCCCGTCCCGTCACGCCACGCCCGCTGTGTGGCTTGGCCTTAAGAGGCACTACGGAGATCTTTGAGCATTGTCTTCAGATTATCCATGTTGGAAGTTTTTTTTTATTGAAAATAAGTCAGCATTTGACCTTAATCACACCTGGTGTTAGGTAATGATGCGGACTTCGATGGAGCATGCTCACTTAGATAAAGCCTATTTACTCTAGCCTTGAAAAGGCCCAAGTTATAACTATTAGGAAACATGTCGACAGGCAGGCTGTTCCACTCCTTAGCTGTTCGCATTATAAAAGTGTTTGCAAAATGCTTTGTGCGGATGGTTGGAATATCAACAACATAAGGGTGGTACGCTAATCTGCGTCTAGTGCTTCGATGGTGGATTGGGGTTGGAGGAATTAATTCGTGTAATTCCTTCGTACACTCTCCGAAGTGCATCTTGTAAAATACCGACAAATAAGCTATTCTACGGCGATGGTCGAGGCTACTTAGTTTGGTATTCGTGAGTTCGGGGTCTCCAATAAGTCGCCTAGCCCGTTTTTCGACCGAGTCCAGAGCGGCAAACTGGTATTTAGCTGATCCAACCCAAAAGTGACTGCAATACTCCATAACCGGTCTGATTTGCGCTTTGTAAAGTTGAAGGAGCTGATGCGGGAAGAAATAACGCTTAACCCTTGAGAGAATTCCAAGCTTTTTCGCAGCAGTTCCAGCTATGGACTCTATATATCCACCAAAGTTCAAATTAGATGAAATTGTCATGCCAAGGAGTTGTAGCTGATCGGTCACTAGTACAGATGCACCACGGAAAGTCGGAGAATAATGGAATGCACTCCGTTTAGCAGAGAAGAGACACGCTTGTGTTTTTGTCGCATTGATCTTAACAAGATTGGCATCGCTCCAGTCTGAGACATCCTAAAGTGCTAGGTTCAACCGTCTGACTAAATCCTCTCGACAAGACTCTATTTCTTCCCTATTGGCCCTTGCATTTGAAAGGTATCTGTCCGTTATTGTGCTATCGTCTGCATACCCAAAGGTTCGGGGCGTTAGCAGGTCGTTTATATGTAGCAAGAAGAGTGTTGAAGACAGAACGGATCCTTGAGGAACACCGGCGTCAATCGCCTGTTGATCGGACGTGCACTCTTCTAACATGACACGGATAGATCGTTCCTTAAGGAAATCAGAGATCCAAATGCAAAGGTCCTCAGAGATTCCATATGCTGGAAGTTTACTTAAAAGGTTACCACTCCAGACCCTGTCAAAGGCTTTGGAGATGTCTAGAGAGACGGCAAGGGCTTCACCGTGATTCTCGATGGCCTCACTCCAAAGGTGAATGGCATACGCAACTAGATCAGCAGTTGAACGACCTCGTCGGAAGCCAAATTGGCGATCACATGGAGATCGTTTTCTTCGAGGTATGTTAGGGCGATTTCAAATTTCTGTACACCTTAGATTTTTTTTATTTATTTTTTTTATGTAAAGTTTAGAACTATTTTACAATCGCACTATGAATAGCACATTCTAAATTTTAATATAATTAGAAATTAATCACATAATACCGTGTATTTTTGCTTTTATTGTACAAAATAGTAAGAGGTGTCGAGATTTGACGTCAGTTTTGTTACTATATAAAAAGGTAATAAATAAATTAAAACTGCGAGCATTGAACAATATTTATTAAATTTTATGAAAAAACAGCAAAATATCAAAGGAATGGCAGCATGAAGTTGTGTGCAATTTAAAAACGACTACCACTTTTTCAAAATATTAACTAAGTTTTGTTACCATGGAGCCAAAAAAACATTCATTTTTGAGTTTTTTAATTATTGAGAGATCACAAGAGCTCTAAACAACCAAAATATTGAAGAATCATAAATTCATTAGGTATTTTTGTATTAATAATACCTGATATTTTTTTATAAATAGATAAAATATTAAAATAATCGTCCAAGTTTTATGGGACAGTAACAAAAGTGACTCTTGAAATATTATTAGGCTGAGTGCACATAATTCTTCTTAAAATTTAAAATTACAAATAAAATATTTAGCCAACTACGTCACACACATATCACGAGCGTGCTTTCTTTGTACTTATTACCATTAATATAATCTTCTATGAACTATGAATTCTTAATCTCTACTAATTTCAGTCTTTGCGTTTATAATCAACAGTCTTCATTAACTAGGTACTTAACTTTTTAGTTTAATATGTTATTGTACGTATTATCACATAATATTTGAGCATAATCAGCATATCACAATGCTTACCTTACTTATATTTAACAAAACTACTACGGCTCCTCACTATCTTACTTGTTTTTACCCGGGATAAACGTATATAATATTATCTTACTTTACATAAAAATGTAATATGTTTTTATATTATAATATTTCTTGCAAAATAAAAATATTCAAAACCAATTGACAAATGTACTAAACCTAATTTTCAATATAAACAAGAAAAGGGCATAACGAATTCCAACATCAATCTTCTACAAAGATTATATAAAATTAAGTAATACTTAATAGAAATACAATTAACAAAAAAAAACAGTTAACAGCTAGCTATATTCCATATGAACTCGGCTTAAGATGTCAGTTTTGTTACTTTTTTGGTCAGGCCTATATGTTACCGCATTTCAAGTAACAAAATTGACGTAACATTTTACAGTTATAATTATTGAAAAAATAAACTATAAAATACTCGCTTTATTTAGCGACCTATGAAACTGTTGTTTTGTTTCAAATAATTATGCTCTACGTTTCTTGTAAAAAAATACGTATTATATAGATAAATAGAATTAAATAATGGTAACTTACCTTGACTAAATAATATGGATCTCCTGCGCCCAGCACAGAACAACCGTCCGCTTTCACAGTTTTTTTGACACTGCTACTTTTTTTATGGCGGCTTTAAAAATGGTTGCCTTGTGTATTGCCATATTAAAATTTAGAAGTCCCCACGTGTTATTTAAGGACTTGAAAAATGGGTAACAAACCTTGACATGTCAGGGTGGCATATAAGCAAAATCTAACTCTCGAGTTTTGATGGTGATCCCTGATTGGTCAAGAAACTCAGTAGTTAGGTTTTGCGCGCAAACTCTAACTCCCCAGTTTCGCGCTAGTTCGATAGTGATCTCTGATTGGTCAAAAAACTTAGTAGTTAGGGTTTGCTCGCAAACTCTAACTACTGAGTTCGCATCTTTATTTTTTTTTTGTCAATAGTAATTTATAGCGTGTAATTGTATAACTGATTTCAGGGACTTTGCTAGTTTAGTTATAACAAGAAGTTTTGCAATATATTTCCATCAGTAATTTATGGCACTTAATAATGATTAGGAAAAAAAAATCATCAAATTTTGTTCAATAATTTCCGTTGCTGGCTATACCTAACCTACTGAAAAAAAATATGTTTTCAGATAAACGATAAACCAAAAAATACGTTTATGTATAAAGAAAGGCGAATACCTTCAAACCATTTAGCCTTATATCATACTGTATGTACTGTACCTATTGATATTAAGAATAAGAATATTGAATTGAAGAAAAAATTATTAAGAATGTTTCTGTGCAATAAATATTTATTTTGTCGTTTATTAAGTACCTGTTGTTTTAATCTCAAAAGTTTTAACCCAAACACAGGAGAAGTCTTCTTCATCGTGTCGATGATTCTGGCGTCCACCAAAGCGTGTTGTCATGTCAGGCAAAATTCACAACGGCATAGCGCAACCAAATAGGACAAGTAAGAATAAATGCATTTTAAGTAGATACTAACTTGCAATTATGATTCGTTGCGACGCAGGGTTGGGTTCCTGGACAATCCATTTGGTCAATTTTATTCAGCATTCTTGTATCCATATGGATTTGGATATACTGGAGAACTTGGAGAACTTGGCATATGCCACAGTTCTCCAAACTATAATATTGGGTCCTTACCTATGAAATTCGTTAAATTCGGTTTTATCAATCCAATCCTTGACATTAGCACAACTGCAAGCTTATAATTTCTAAATGGCTTAAAGGCATGGACTATGACGAGACAGAGAATTTTCTTCGTTGTAAGAATACTTCTTTACCAAAATTTATACGGCTGTTAACCTAACTATATAAATAAGTATGCACAAGTTTTGTTTTGTATTTATTTGTTGTTACTCCAGCTGCCGATAGATGACGCTGTATCGGCGGTTGTATGAAAATGTACATCGCGGTGTTAAGATTTTTGTTATTTGGTATGTATAAGTTTTGTTTCATATTTATTTGCTGTTACTCAAGCTGCCAATAGATGGCGCTGTATCGGCGCTTGTATGAAAATGTACATCGCGGTGTTAAGAATTTTTGTTTTTTACCTAGGTCGGGTTTAATTATTTGTTTGTATGAATATAGGCTTTTTATATCACTATTGGGCGTTACATTGAGTTATTATATTAAACATTAGTACCCTTGGAGCGTTACAGTAATTTTTGGGCTTACTGAGTGTTGAACATGAACACTAACTTTATTTATTATTATTATTATTATACTTTTTTTTGTAATCGCTTCTTTCTATATTGACTATTGAGTGTATACACGGTTTATTATTGTACCATAATTAGGCTTTTTGATTTTGTTACGGGGCCCCTGTTACCTGTAATACAGGTTAGCCTACCATGGGTAACAGTAGTCACCGATTTCAATATTCTGCTTATCATTGCCTTTAATTTTATGTAATTTGAAACTGTGTAATCTGTTTTTATGTAATAATAAACTATGAAATTGGCATTTTTTTCTCACACACCGAGAAACAACCACAACTCCAGCGATTTTAATTATTTATCAGTTGCTGATTATTACGGCTATATAACTATCAAGTTGACGGCTATGCTTATAATTGGATGTAATTTGATTGTTTTGATGAATAATCTAAAAATACATTGAAAGTGACTTCTTTTTTTGGCAAAAATGACCACTTAATCTGTTGTAACGTAGTCTAAACTTATTTTTTTCGAGTAAGTTATGTTGCCTAGGTTATCTTAATGTTCAAACATATGTACTTACAGAAATGTTTTGTTGCAAAAGCGTTCACAGTTGTTAAATAAATTGTGAAAAATGTTAAAATAGAAAATGCAACTTGTTAAAAATTCTCCGTACAAAACGTCAATTTTATATTGACACTTTTTATACTAGATTATATTCGCAAATCGGAAGATTAGAAATCATTTTTAAAAAATAAAATATTTTACCACAGTTGTGTTCAAAGACAATTGACAAATGAATTTTGAAGTTCGCTCATTGGTGGATGCGCACTCAGTAGTTAGAGTTTGCGGGCAAAACCTAACTACTGAGTTTTTTGACCAATCAGAGATCACTATCGAACTAGCGCGAAACTGGGGAGTTAGAGTTTGCGCGCAAAACCTAACTACTGAGTTTCTTGACCAATCAGGGATCACCATCAAAACTCGAGAGTTAGATTTTGCTTATATGCGTCAGGGTGACTCAAATATCGACTTTTGTTATATATTTGTTTTTTAATAAAAAATATTAATTTATGAGGGCAATAGCATCGGTTTTTCAATCGTTTAAAAAGATATATTTAAAATTCTTAAAATACCACTGTACCCTGTTATGTTACGAAACATGAGTATTATTAAATTTCGTTACCGTTGAATGAGATGGGACATGTGAAATTAAGTGGTACTTTATGTTTTTAAATTTATTTTAAAAATAAGTGTTAATTATTTAGTCATACAAATTACATATTTTAAAAGTTTACAAATATATTTATTTACAGGAAAATGTTTTTTAGTCAAACTTCTTGAAATATTTACGTAAAAAAATAAAATATTTATGGGACACGCTAAATTGGGGGGGTGTTAAGAATTTTGAAATCGCCCGTTAATAACCGGTTATTGAGTACACGTTCCATAATCTTGCAGAGTATGGAGGTGACCGAAATAGGCCTATAATTAGATGGGTCAGCACGACTGCCCTTTTTGGGCAGTTGGGAAGAACTACATCATTGGCAAAACGACGGTGTGTTAGGTACTGGTCATTGTTGTTGATACCCGAGTCCTTTACAGTCCAAGAGCTTAAAGATGTCCTCCAATGCAGCTGTGAACAGTTTCAGAGAAATAACGTCTCCCTGTCTCACACCTCATTACAGTTGGATGGGTTTGTGCTCTGGTTCTGTACTCGGACTGACATGATGGCCAGTGCCGGATTTACAGTTTTGGCCCCCCCTAGGCCGAGTAGTGCCAGCCGCCCCTCAGGTGGGCGGGTGAATGGCGTTACTGGTCTGCCCCCCCCCTTGGTCTTTGCCGCCCCTAGGCCGCGGCCTACTCGGCCTATTGACAAATCCGGCACTGATGGTGGCATTTTCGTAAAAGTACTTCAAAACCTCCATATACCTATAGTCCACTTAGCACCTCTGGAGAGACTGCAGCACCGCCCAGGTCTCTATCGATTTAAAGGCTTACTCATAGTCCACAAATGCCAAGTAACACAGAATATAAGTTCCAACAGTAACTTTAGACTTTAATTATGAAAGTGAAATGAAAACACGTTAATTTTATCTAGGTAATTTCGTAACGTCCACATTTTGTTCCTCTAACGACAACGAGGACCCAGGCGTGGCCATTTTGACGCAAAAGTGTAACGCGTACTACCTACCATCCTACCATAACAGCGAACTCGTTCACACTGATTTATTAAATCTTTCCTCTCACTCGGCGCGCCGTTGCCTTTACGCGGCGGCGGCGGCGCGGAAAAATTGGCGGCGGCGGCGGCGCGCCGGCGCGGCGCTCATATCATGCTACGCGTGCTGGAAAAAGGGATGGCGACATCTTTTAGGCGACGGCTACACGCTCAGTAAATACTGTGGTCCATCGCCATAGGCGCTGGCTACACGCGTGGTATTTACCGTGATCCATGGCCATATAGTAAATTTTAACCATGGAAAGTAAAATATTTAACATTCCGTAACTTAGAGCATACAGAACGGGAGTAAGCAAGAGCGCTCTCCTACACTCTTAGAGCATAAGTTCCGTAAAAATTACTTTCCATGGTTAAAATTTACTCTATGGCGTGGCGATGGATCAATTTACCACGCGTCTAGCCGTCGCCATAGAGTAAATTTAAAGCATGGAAAGTAATTTGAATGGAATGTTCAATATTTTACTTTCCATGGTTAAAATTTACTCTATGGCGCTGGACCACAGTATTTACTGGGCATGTAGCCGTCGCCTTAGATTATTTTTTAAACAAACAACATAATATGCACTGACCTGCAGACATATTATGACTACGCAGAATGACATACGCATAATGATTTGTGCCTATTTGTTTACCGCCATGTTGGCGCTGTAGGACGTAGCGTGAGCATAGCGTGCGTACGTGGTACTAAAGTTTGAAGTCTAGAGGGACCATCACGTCAACCATTTTCATATTGTACGTCAAACTTAGTTCTTTAGACGCACGCTAGTGGCGTTTCAAATAGGCACAAGAACTTTGCTGTCAAATCATACAGACAGCCTGTCCAGTTAAATAAAAAAAAAATTTTTCATGTCAGTGATGATAAACGGATGATAATATGCTACTTTTTATCGCAAGGTCTACGCTCACGGAGCCAATAGTGTTTGGCAAATGTAATGGCTGCATGATATAATTACCATCGCGTTCGACTATAGCGATAAAAAACTACAAGTCAAAATAAATGGGTGCAGTCCAGCAGTCTAATCGCTAAGTCCTCCATCGCCATAGAGTACATTTTAACCATGGAAAGTAATTTGTTTTCATATTCTGGGCCTTATTTCATTTACATTTTTACTTTTACCTTAGTAAATTACAACGAGATTGGTGTTCATTGTGTCGCCAATTTGAAACTAGAAAATTAAACACTTACAGATACCGCAATGTATGCTATATTTACTGTAGTATAATATTACTGTAATAAATGTATATGTCGTAGGATAATCGTATAAACCGGATCTTTACAAAAATCCTAGGACGATTGTAAAGAACCGGAGGGCTGATTATCTAATTAGAAACCACCTAGCGACCGGTTGCAGTTCACAGATGATAGTGATCCATTGCTACTTCTTTTTGGATTTAAAAAAAAACATACCAAAGAAAAGTAGCAATGTATGTGGAATGAAACCGGTTGCTAAATAGTTTCTTTTTAGATAATCAGGGTGCGGATAATTGAAATCTAAGATGAATTTTCACAATCGTCCGAGTAATTTTTAGGATCTTTGTAAAAATCCTAGTATGTTTAGGAAAATCGTGAACTTGAATGCTGATTGGATAATCTAAGAGACGGTAGGTTTTGGGGTTATTTCGTAATTTTGCCGAATTTAATTCTTCAATTGAAGTTTTAAGAGCATTAATTACTTAACCCATTGTGCGCTTTTATATATCTCGACGGCCCGGCACGGCACGGCCCGGCACGGCACGGCTCGGCACGGCACGGCCCGGCACGGCACGGCTCGGCACGGCAGCGGCGATGCCGAAAGATGCTTTTATAATTGCCGCTGTGCCGTGCCGGGCCGGGCCGTTGGATGTTCAACACAGAACACTCATAGCGAAGAAGTTACCATTTGTACATTGTACAGTAGAGTAGTGGTACCTACTTTTTACTTTAGAATAATATAAAAAATAAAAGTTAACCTCTCTCTAGATATTTGTTATCTTTATAATTATTTCATAAAATAATAGGTACTAGTTTACAAATTATACAACGTGTAACAGAAAGGAGGTATCAACTCGAAAGGAGGTCAATGTACTCGTGAATCTAAACATCTTCCAACAGAAAAAAAATCATATCGAAAATAAAATGTTGGACTCTCCATAGAAAACTTGAATTTGCCGCCAACATTTGGCGTGAATAATATCATTCAAATTTTTTTTATTATTTGATTTTTTTTCTGTTGGAAGTTTCATGAGTACATTGACCTCCTTTCGGGTTGAATCATACCCCTTTCTGTTACACGTCGTTTGACAATTGGTAGTTTTTCTAGAGTAATGTGTGTTTATGTACAAATTGATTGTAAATTCTGTAATGATCAATTACAATGTAGGTAGGTAGTAGGTACTTACTTAAATGATAAAAAAATCTTTTAAAAATCAAAGAATATATGTAGCTGGTTTTCATTACGTACCTACTTACCAAGATAGGTAGGTATCTACACAACACATTATTTAATTAAGTAGGTAACTACCTACTTAAGTAATATCTAAGTAATTATTTGTTTAGATGGGTAACAATATTTAATTTTGGTAAGTCCCCTATTAACCGTGTTCCCACCGCTATGAGTACCTACCTAGATTTTTACCTTTCCGATCAGTATCGAACTAACTGTTTGTCGGAATATTACCTATTTGTTGAATTTTGATGTTGTTAGTTTCCACAATCATACATAGGTACATAACATACCAACAACAACACATTAACGATATTACGCCAATATTCTGGTTGTGTGCCCTTTATACACGCTGTATATTCTTTGCTCTAGACTCACTCTCACACATATGAATCCTTGTAGCTACGCACTACATCGTAAAAGTTCGACGGCAGCGTAGGATATGGCCGGCCCGGCACGGTTTGCCGGTGCCGTTGAGGAAATATAAAAGCGTCTCCATATAATTCCATACATTTCACTTCCCTGTTGTGCCGTTGGACGGCTGCCGGGCGGTGCCGTGCCGGGCCGTTGGGAATTATAAAAGCGCACATTAACGGCTGAGTTTTTCTACTGCTACGGATTTTTTTTATTTTTATATATGTTGTTAATGTCGATCAAACTGATATAAATTCATCGATAAAAAATCAATATTTGACATACTTTTGGAAAAACGGGGTGATGCCATATGGCACCGCTAGCATAATATAGGCTGCGGTCCCCATGGCGATAATATCGATATTATCGCGATAACAGCCGGTCCGCATGCACGTTAGCGCGTTTACAATATCTAGCGTGACGTCACTCATGACGTCATTACCAGCGCCATCTTGGGCTTACAGCGACCATGCCTCGGAGCGTAATCACTGTGAACGTTCTGTCAAAAGTTATAAGTGACTGTCAAACGAAACAGGTGTCAGAATTTTATTTCGTCAAAAAATCAAAAAATGAGAGAGTTCGTTATAGAAGGATCTTTTCCTCACTTCACAACAAAAGGATAGAGCATTATATTGGTTAATATTTTGTTAATACTAATTTGGAGCTTATCCAAAAAGGTGGTTGATGTAAAAAGTTGAAAAAAAAAAAGATGTTGGGTGCACACGACTCAATAATCAAACGTTCTTCATCATTATCATCGCTTTAGAGAGCAAAAATAGTATCTAGCAATTATTCCATCTTGTATTTGAGGTTAGAATAAAAGTTAGCGCGCTTACGAGCGGTTCGCATTCGCCAACTGTCATTTGTCGATTTTATCGATTTGAGCGCGATATCGAATGCGGACCTCGTGTGAGCGTTGTAAACGCCGTAATCGACGTAATCGCCATGGGGACCGCAGCCATAGTAGCATAATTTAACCAGTATCTATTATTGACGTATTCTGCTTATCGTAACGTCGGCAAACCTAGACAAAATATTTGAAATAGGGAAATAAAAACTCCAATACAGAGAAGCTTATTTATTATAATCAACACAAAAAGTATTAAAAAAACGGCTGAACGGATTTCCATGATTTACATATCGTTAGATTTGTCTCGTCAGCCCAAGTGTTCTTAAGAAGGTGGCGTTATAAAAAAACCAACATGGCGGCTGTACGGTGCTATTATACGTAGTGGGGAAAAAAATTTTTTTTTAGAATAATGCAATATGGGTGTCAAATTAAAGGGCTTATTATAAGGATTTCAAAAAGGTATATCATATAAATAATAACTAAAAAAAAATAAATAAAAAATTAAATTTAAAAAAATTAAAAACCCGCCTGCATAAAAAGACAAGTCAACTGAAAAGATGGAAACAAGATTAAATATTATAGGCAACATTATAGCATGCAGTCGGAGGCATGCATAAAGAAAGTGACATTATGAATGATTTGAGTTATATGCCTCCGACTGCATGCTATAATGTTGCCTATAATATTTAATCTTGTTTCCATCTTTTCAGTTGACTTGTCTTTTTATGCAGGCGGGTTTTTAATTTTTTTAAATTTAATTTTTTATTTATTTTTTTTAGTTATTATTTATATGATATACCTTTTTGAAATCCTTATAATAAGCCCTTTAATTTGACACCCATATTGCATTATTCTAAAAAAAAAATTTTTTCCCCACTACGTATAATAGCACCGTACAGCCGCCATGTTGGTTTTTTTATAACGCCACCTTCTTAAGAACACTTGGGCTGACGAGACAAATCTAACGATATGTAAATCATGGAAATCCGTTCAGCCGTTTGAAAGATATGAGGTAATAAAGAATATTACATACAAACTTACATACTTACTTACAAGATACGCGCGAAAAACATAACCCTCTTCCAGTCGGGTAAAAAATATAGTTAGTACAAAAAATTAGGTATGGAAAGGTAAATTGCATTCCAAGCACAGCCCGACGCCACACTTACAGCACCCAGATCTGGTTTGGCTACGACATGGACCAAATGCACACCTTCGGCGCTTACCTCCATCATTGGGTACTAAATAATGACCCATGCACTCCATCGTAACGAATGTCATCTGACACTCTGTTTCCGCTTGTCGTCGGCGAGGAGTGAAAACCTCGTAAATCTAATTTTTGTCTAGAACATTTTTTGCAGTTTTTGACAGAAAACCTCTTATCTCACGACTCTACCTCACTCATATTCCATTCAAAAGCGTACAACGCTATCTATTGCATTTTATGAAAACCTCGTCAATGACAGAAGCTGATCACGAGTGACGAAAAACTCGGCAAAAGTGTTTTGACAAGAAAGAGGATTTACGAGGTTTTCACTCTTCGCCGACGTTGTAGAGAATTTTGATGATGGGGGTCGGCCAATGGCAAATATACACGAAGATACCAAGTCTTCATCATCTTCTAACACAGCGAGTGCCTCGTGCAAGGTACAGCCTCTGTTATGACAAAAAAATAAATATAAGAACAAATCCTGACTGTTAAAAAACATATCAATGATCAAAGTAATAAGAAGCAATATCAATCATAAAAGTCACTGAATCTCAATAAATCTGATATCGTTTTCGGCTAGTGATGCCGTTTGGCATCACCAACTTTTGTCACTCGAAGTAAAAAAAACGAAAACAAAATTGAAATATAGTTTTTTTATGTTTTTCTATAAAGTCAAATCTCAGAAACAAACTAAAATGCTCAATAGCACGTAAAAGTTAAAAACCAAAGTTTAGGAAGGTACTTACTTGAAAATGGAGCTCATTTTTTGTTGTTTTTTTCGACACTGAACTTTACTCATCTGCTATGCAATGACATTTGATTGTGATTGGCTAAAACAAAAGCCAATACAAAACTACACTTCTCTAGTAAGAAATACTATGATCGGTTGATGGACTGACATAAGTTATTGTCGAGAAAAGCGCGAATATTTGAACGGTGAATTAGCGATGCAATACGGCATCGCTAGCCGTTAATGGGTTAACTCGAAAGTCCATTTAGGTTTTGCACAACAATATTGACAAGTGCTATAGAACTTTCTTTGCTCTGTATAGAAATGTTATTTTTGAGATATAACCTCTAAATTGTCTGCACTGATCGAGCCTGGCACTTGTATAACGTCCAATTATTATTATGCCAGTCCCATGTCTCTATATATTGGAGATAGGAAAATATGTTAAGCAAAATGGGCACTTGTTTATGCGGACAAAAGATGCAACACAAGTAAACTTGAGAAATGTGAATGAACTTATTCTTAATACCGTGCCAAAAACAAAACGCTTCCAAAGAAACAGTTATTCGATGTGTATAAAAATTTACAATAAAATATCCAATGACATATAACAATTACAATATAATAAATTTTGTGTTTCATTAAGGAAATGGCTGATTAACAATACATTTTATTCAATAGAAGACTTTTTTAAATTTAAATCATTGTTGTTTATTTTGTTGAGTTGAGTCTGATCGATGCTATGAAATGTATCATTATTTAGTGATAAATTACCTTAAGTTTGCATGCTGTTGAATACGGCTAAATAGGCTTCAAGAATCTTATCCCTAATTTTATAATAACACCACATTCATGTATCACCCTATTTATGGCAAATAAAT
Source organism: Agriphila geniculea (assembly GCA_943789525.1). NCBI lineage: Eukaryota > Metazoa > Arthropoda > Insecta > Lepidoptera > Crambidae > Agriphila > Agriphila geniculea. The sequence continues at coordinate 13,547,987 of OX038887.1, read as the reverse complement.
CAATTTGTAATTTGTAATTCACTCACTTCAATGTCTCTTGATTAATGTGAGCACTCAGATATTTTAAAATAAAAAACGTAAAATTCAAACAAAACACTAGAGAAATATTTGACAATAATCACAACAATAACTGTTGAAAAAGAGGTTCCATGTCGACTGGCTGAATACAATGTTTAAGGTGTGACATTGTCACAATGGTCTTTTGTTTTGTGTTCTGTCTAAAAAATTACTATCATAGTGTCATGGTGTAAAATCTCTATAAAGTATAAAATAAATCTATTTTAAATGTGTGTTACGTTTGATTAACTTACACCACTGAGCTCTGCTGCATCTACGGAATATTAACAGGTTATGGTCAGTACTCCGCGAAACTGTAAGTTTTTTCGAATAGAGAAGTTACACACAGACCGAGAACTTTGAGATGGTCGGAGAAAACGACAACACCATGAGTGTTAGTAGTAACAGCACAAGTACTAGCAGTACGAGCACTAGTAGCCTACCTGCATTCGAGAAATTACAAGGATCTTCGAATTACTCGACATGGAAATTTTTAATGCAGATGTCACTAGTACACGACGATCTATGGAGCTATGTAACAACTACACCAGCTGCTATAGATGTAGAGGCAACGAAGAAAGATCAAAGAGCTCGCGCTAAGATCTGTCTCATGATAAATACTGATTTACTAGTACATGTTAGAGCAGCTACAACTGCTAAGGAAGTATGGCAAGCATTAGAGAATAATTGCCAAGACCAAGGAGTCGTAAACAGATGTCGCTTACTGGGACAACTTGTAAGCTTTAAGTTAGAGCAATTCAGCTGTATGAAGGACTATGTTACGCAAATACTGAAAGTAGCTCAACAGTTACGAGATATTGGTAAGGAAATAGACGATGAATTGCTAGCAGCGCTTATGTTACAAGGACTTACTGAAGAGTATATACCCCTAAAGATGACAATAGAGAATGCGAACATCACACTGACGTCTAACTACGTCAAAACAAAACTGCTTCAACAGGATAGTCCAATACCTTCGACGTCCACTGAGAATGCATTGGTTGCAAGAGATAACCGTTCAAGGTACAAGAGTAATTCCACGAACAGTAAAGGCAATCAGCAGAAACAAACGCAGCAGAAGCGTGAGAAGCAGAAGAAAGAGATAAGATGCTTTATATGCAATGGACCGCATAAAACATTGACATGTCCGAAGAATCCTAATGCAAACAAAGAGAAAAAGGGTCACACTTTTCTAGCTGCTTATAGCACCATCAAGACTAATGACAGTGAATGGGTAGTGGACTCAGGAGCGTCCTCTCACATGACCTACCGCAAGGATTGGCTAGCTAACTATAGAGACTTTAACAGTGTTGTTGATATTAATGTAGCAAACGGCCAAAAGTTGTATGCGTGTGGCTCAGGTGATGTCATTAAAGATGAAAGTATGCAATTTGGAGTGAGAGAGGTAAAGTATGTCCCTGGACTGTCTGCAAATTTATTAAGCGTGGATACACTGGTGAGTAGAATTTTTATAGTTGTTTTTTCTGAGAAAGGGTGTGATATATATGACAAGAATGAATGTTGTATAAAAGGAGAAGTGAGTTACAATTGTAAGAGTGAGAATGGAACTTACAAACTCAAATTCCTTACAGAACCTGACTCAGCCCTTGCAGTGTCGATGTCAGATGACTATGAGCTTTGGCATAAGAGATTGGCACATCTTGGCATACCCAACATGAAGCTGTTGAGAGATGGTATGGCAACAGGAGTAAGTTTCAATAACCCGAATGTCCTACAATGTGAACCCTGCTTAAAAGGTAAGCAAACACGAACACCTTTTAGCAAGAGCAGCAGATCGAGATCATCTGAAATACTAGAGCTTATACACTCAGATATTTGTGGTCCGATGAGTACGGAATCACACGGCGGCATGAGATATTTTCTTTTGTTTATTGATGATAAAACGCGATACACCTTTGTTTATTTCTTGAAAAAGAAAAGTGAAGTCTTTTCAAAGCTAGTTGAATTTAAGTCGTTAGTGGAGAATCAAACGAATAGGAAGATAAAGAAATTTCGGTCTGACAACGGAAAAGAATTCGTGAACAAAGATGTAAGTCATTTATTCAAAGAAAATGGGATAGTTCATCAACTAACCACTGATTATTGCCCCGACCAGAATGGAGTAGCGGAACGCACTAATCGAACATTAGTAGAGAAAGCAAAGTGTATGTTAGAAGAAGCTGGCTTGAGCACCAAGTATTGGGCAGAGGCTATCAATACTGCAGTCTTTCTGAAGAATCGTTCACCTACGAAAGCACTTAACGTGACCCCATTAGAAGCTTGGTCTGGACAAAAACCCAACTTAAGTGGTATTAAAGTGTTCGGATGCAAAGCCTTTATGCATATCGACAAAGCTAAAAGGAAGAAGCTTGACGCGAAGAGTAAGGAGATGATCTTCGTAGGATATTGCATGAATTCTAAAGGATATAGACTTTGTGACCCCCACAACCATAAGCTTCAGAAGTCTAGAGATGTGACATTCTTTGAGAACCAGTTCTTCAACAAAAGAGAAAATGCACTACCAAGAGAGAATACAGTGAGAATATCACTAAATGAAGAGAAACAGAGAAATGAAATCCAACAGGAGCATATACAAGAGAATAGTAACCCGTCTGAGCAGATAACAACAGAAACAGTTACTATTAATACAGAAGAAGATCACTTCGAAGATTGTATTACAGATTCTACAATAAATGAAGAACCTGACATTCAAGTAGAGAGACTTGAGATTGAGACTGTAGATGTTCAGGAGGAGCAGCCACCTGAAACACAAGCAGAAGAAAGAAGATATCCTCAACGCGAGAGAAAGCCTAAGGATTATGGAGACTATCGTCTTTATAAAGCCACAGAAGGACACAGTGATGATCCCCTCACTGTCGAAGAAGCCCTCAGCAGAGATGACAAGGATAAATGGCAGGAGGCCATTGATGCTGAACTTAATGCCTTGAAGAAGAATGGCACCTGGAGTCTAGTCAAGCCGGATCAGTCCCTTAATAATTTTAACGTTGTAGATTCCAAATGGATCTTTAAAATTAAAAAGGAACCAGGGGGGAAAGAGAGATACAAGGCTAGACTAGTAGCTCGTGGGTTTACGCAGATATATGGCTTAGACTACACGGAGACCTTTTCACCTGTAATAAGGCATAGCACACTCAGACTTCTATTCGCTATTGCAGTCGAGAATGACCTGTCAATTGATCAAATGGACGTAGTCACAGCGTTCTTAAATGGAGATTTGACAGAACAAGTATACATGAAGCAACCTAAGCTATGTGAAGAGAAAGGGAAGGAAAATCATATCTGCTTACTAAAGAAAGCCCTGTATGGTCTGAAACAGGCACCCAGAGCATGGAATAAAAAACTTCATGATGCTCTAATAGAGATGAAATTTAAGAGATCTGACAATGAACCATGTGTTTACTTCAGAAGAAGAGGAAACCACATTATTTACATTGCAGTATATGTAGATGATATTCTTATATTCTATAATGACAAAAAGGAAAAAGAAAACGTCAAGATAGAATTGAGGACAAAATTTGAGATGAAAGATTTGGGAAAGGTAGACACCTTTTTAGGAATGAAGATAGATCAAAAAGAGAATAAGATAACCATTGATCAAGGTGAATACATTCAGAAGATTCTGAAAGAGTTCGGAATGGCTGACTGTAAGCCAGTGAAGACACCCTTAGAGACCGGGAGGAAACTGGAAAAACCGAAGACGGAGAACTTCATCCCACCCAAAGATTTCCCTTATCAGAAACTTATCGGTTCACTTATGTACCTAGCTGTTTGCTCGAGACCTGACATAAGTTTTGCCGTTGCTTACCTTAGTCAATTTAACAGCTGCTATACGAGTGAACATTGGAGCGTAGCAAAGAGGCTGTTAAGATACCTGAAGGGTACAGCTCACTACAAATTGAACTTTAAAAAGACAGGAAAAGTTCTGACTGGATATGTAGACGCTGATCACGCTGGAGATATCAGTGATAGGAAATCATTTTCCGGATATATATTCTTTTTAGGAGGAGCTCCTATATCCTGGGAAAGCAAGAAGCAACGCACAATAGCCTTATCCAGTGCAGAAGCTGAATATGTTGCCATGTCAGAGGCATGCAGAGAGTCAACGTTCCTGAAGAGACTTATAGAAGAATTAACCGCAAAGGAACGCCATGCAATTATGCTCTATAGTGACAGTCAATCAGCAATACAAATCGCAAAGAACCCTGTTCATCACCAACGGACTAAACATATCGATGTGAGATGTCATTACATCAGAGAAGCATTGAATGATAACATTGTGAAAGTGGAGTACCTGCAGACTGAAGAGATGACTGCAGATATTTTGACGAAAGCTTTACCGAGATGCAAGAATGAGTTCTGTGTGAGAGAAATGAACTTGTGTGCTTGATGATAATGAGTGATGTAGTTGGTTTGAATGATGAAGATATTCAGTACAGTTTTCCATTGAGGAGGAGTGTTGAAAAAGAGGTTCCATGTCGACTGGCTGAATACAATGTTTAAGGTGTGACATTGTCACAATGGTCTTTTGTTTTGTGTTCTGTCTAAAAAATTACTATCATAGTGTCATGGTGTAAAATCTCTATAAAGTATAAAATAAATCTATTTTAAATGTGTGTTACGTTTGATTAACTTACACCACTGAGCTCTGCTGCATCTACGGAATATTAACAATAACAAATAGCCAATCAGAGCATCCGTGAGTCAATAACGATGACGTCAGCCAATCAGCGCGCGCAAAAAGATGGTGATTCGCGATTTACCTAAGATACGCCGGATTTTTGTAAAAAATCCTAAACATTACTCGGATGATTGCAAAAATCTGTCTTAGATTATAATCATCCGGTATTTTACAATCATACTAGGATTTTTGTAAAAATCCTGTTTGTACAATGATCCTACGACATATATAATGAAAGAGGGCCCTGTGGTTAAAATGTATTCTATGGTGTCGGTTGACTCAGTCAGCGATTAGCTTGCTGGAATGCACCCAAAAATTTATAAAATGGCGGACCTTTGAGTGACGTATGTGTTGTGTGTAGAAGTAAAGAATATTTTGCCTCTTTTGTGACTTGATTTGATAATGAAGTGAAGACTTTATATTGTTTCATCGTCTTCTCTTGTGGTTATCTATTGGTAAGTGTTCAAACTCCTCCTCAAATTACTTATTCTTCATAAACAAGTACACATAATTTGACACGGTGAACTTGCTTGTGAAGTGAAGCTAAGCTACAATAATTTGTAGGTGGATTGGATTGGATGGAACGGCCTTGTTGTGTATAAATTCAATCGGTGTATTACATCAATCAAATGTACCTACGTTATTTAAAGTAGTAAAGTTTTTGGTTATTGTTTGTTTTTTTTTGTTTTATTTTAAACATTCTTGCAGTTCATATATTGAATATTCTGATAATAACAAGATTAGGAGTTGTTGCTTTATCTGGCTGTTGATATCCTTTATTTTTTAACTAGCGACCGCCCGGGACTTCGTCTGCGTGGAAAGTTTTTTAAGCTATCCCTCGGAAACAATACTTTTTTTCGGGATGAAATGTACCTTATACCATTTAAAATTTCATGATACTCGGTTCAGTAGTGACGTAACAAACAAACGGACATTCGCATTTATCATATTAGTAAGGGTTTGCTTTGAATCTAGTGTCTGCTGTTACTACACTGGTGAGCTAAAATATGGGAATCAAAAGCATATTTTCACACAAACGAGGTAACTTTGAAGCCCAGAATTAAACAGAGTGTGATCAGCTTTAGATCAGACTTCCAAAGGTCGCAAATTCGATTCCCACCTGAGATCATATCATCTGATGAGAGTCGATTTTTTTCTAGTATTATCTATTTAGTAGTAGGTATTTAGAAATCTTTACGCTAAATCTCTAGAAAACATGTTACAGTCTCTCTCAACTGAAAGCAATAAGGCTGGTCTAACAATGAATTCTTCAAAAACTAAGGTTATGACCAACAGTTTGAAGTCCAAGATACAAGTAGACGACAAGGAGATTGAATATGTAGACAAATATATATATCTAGGCCAGTTAATGACACCAAAAGATCAAACTGCCAAAGAAATACAGAGAAGAGTGAATAACAGTTGGGCAAGATACTAGTTGTTGAAAGAAATACTGAAAAACAAACATATCACAATATCAGTGAAGAAGAGGGTCTAGGATACATGTGTTCTACCGGTACTAACATATGGCTGCCAAACTTGAGCCTTCACAGCCATTTCAACTCAAAAATTGGAAGTGTGTCAACGAAGTATGGAGTGCAGTATGTTGGGTATCTGTCTATCAGACAGACAAACACTCGAAAACATCAGAGCAAAAACGAAAGTGGTAGACGTGATAAAAAGGTAAAAACTCTGAAATGGCGCTGGACGGGGAACATGGGGAGATGTGTTTTTTTATGTACACCGATTACTCGAAGACGGCTGGACCGATTGAAATGATTCAAACGTTATTACATTAGGTAAACTTTCAAGTTGGTCCCATTTTTTTAAATTTTGAAATCGGTTCAGTACTTTTCAAGTAATCTTGAAAAAAGCACGAAAAAAGTATGATTTTGTGTGAACTACCTCGATGATCAGTCGTATAACTTCTTTGTTTATGAACTGAATAAGATAATTATTTTTTTGTAGGAAAAGGGATATCTTAAGTGTAATTCTTTAACCGACTTAAAAAAGGAGGTTCTCAGTTTGACCCGCATGTATGTATGTTTCTCCGCGATTAACTCACGTTTGGCTGAGCCGATTTTAATTTCTACCTAAATAATATACCTACACTACCTAGTACAAAAGGTACCTACACTAAAAATAAAAAAATAAAAAATTGTTTAAAAAAACAAAAAACCGACTTCAAAAAACCTACCTCTAAAAAGCAAGAAATAATATTCGTAATAATAAAAACACGTCTATTGAAGTCGGGTGGGGCTTTTAGAATAAAAAAAAGAAATTTGTACTCCAGCTCCACCCGACTTCAATAGACGTGTTTTTATTATTACGAATATTATTTCTTGCTTTTTAGAGGTAAGTTTTTTGAAGTCGGTTTTTTGTTTTTTTAAACAATTTTTTTTTCTTACATTTTCAAAGGAATATCTTATGTAGGGTAACTATGCATATGAAAAAAAGGGGGAAAAACATTTGTTTAAACATTTTATTACAAAAAAAGAGATAAACACGAAAGTAAAAAAAAATATATGGTTGATAACATGCTATTAAGAGATGGCTTTATTGTTACCAGCATCTTTATGTAACGGTAATTTTGTTACTTACGCTATAGTATTTAGGTATTACTTTTATTGGGCTCGACGACATCTTTTTTATTTAAGTTTAATAGTAGTTTATGACACTGACGCATAAAAGGGGTATTTAAACACGAGTGTGTGTTTAAAAACCGAGCCGTAAGCGAGGTTTTTAATAGTATCACACGAGTGTTTTAATACCTAGTTATGTGCAGTTTCATACACTACTTTATCTACACTCACACAATTAGGATTGAACCTACTAAATAAAAGATGAACGTTAGAAAAGAGAGATAGAGACATTAGGTACCTTGATACGAGTCATTTCCTTCTCTGCATCTAAAATATCGGGCGGAGTAAAATTTTCTTTACATTCACTGCTATCAGACATTTTAAAGCAAGAATTAAAAAACCTACGAAATTCAGTGCAACAAAATTAAAAAAATAAAATCATCACTTTTTTGTAATGCTCTAAAAAATGGCGAGCATTCCATAAGTAAAATAATAATGAGATAAGTGCATTCCAGCAAACTAAAGGCGGAAATACTATATTATTGTTGTGTTGTGTTGTGTGTCGCGACAGAAAGCGTATCCGGAATTTAACTGGTAAGATTTTTTCTACGTAGTTGCAAATGCAACGACTTACAATGCGATTAAGAATTTAAAAATAAAAAAAGAACGGGTTCATTCACACAATCAAATCACAATAGACTATTGAACTCTCTTCCATAATATTAGATAAATTAAATTAAAAGTACAGAAAATTTAATAACTTACATGATAACTTGATATTAATAAACAGAAACACTGGAGAATTTAACAACAGACTGCAATAAAAATAGAATTATTACAACGCACAACTACGAGTAAAGGTTAGCCATTACGAGGGTAGACGAAAATTGTGTCCGACAAAATAAAAAAGCATACCCACCCTAAGATACCCCACATAAGATATTCCTTTGAAAATGTAAGAAAAATGATAACTATTAAAGTATAACTTATGGAAATATACTGTTTTAAATTTTAGGAACAAACTTTTCACAATTTTGGATGCAGGCTTCACTTGTATACGAGTTCTGGTTAGTTAAATAATGCCAAAATATGGAACACTCACACGAGCATTGAAAAAGAAACAAAATGTTTAATTGCTCTTGATCTAGCGCCAAAACTGTAGCGTTACGGAAGGTAACGGAGCAAAATTTGGAAGAAAGCTAAATAAAAAAATAAAGTTGAAGTTCAAGAGTTTATTTTACAATGACACGTCCTAGCACAGAAATTTGGATATCAACTAAGGCGGTTAAAAACTAGGTAGGACTAACAAAGTAGGACTAGGGTGGGACGTAGACGGGAACAGGACAGCACGCAGACGTGGCCCCAGGTAGCAGGGGTAACCGGAAGCAGGCACGAAGCAGGCAGGCAGATATGGAGTCCCGGCGGAGCACAGGAGGGCATGTGGTTCAGGACGGACGTGGTTCAGTGTGATGGCGCAGGGGTGGCACGCAGTCAGACCCCCCGACGTAGCGCCGTAGCGTAGTACCAGCACGGCACGGGCGCGTGTCCGTGTAGACCGACGTCGATGGTGGCGCGGATAGTGCAAGGGCCCAGGGGAGAGCTCCCTCTGCAGGTCAGGCAGAAAGGTACAAGACGTCCAGGTGGGTCGAGGACACGTCCGGGATTTACTGAGGTGGTTCGTGCCGAAGGTCGAAGGTCGAGGACCGTGCCCCGAAGAAGCCGCTATTTACTTAATATATTTTTTACAATTATAGAATGTAGGGTAGAAATATGGCGGCAGCTATAATATATCCGGACAAGCTCGTGGAAAGACTGACTCACCTGAGCTGCCGACCGCGCTTTTATACCGTCGGTATTTATTTTTTAAAATTCTACTCTACATTCAAATATAAGAACACAGAACAATATTGTACAAAGGTTTTTATCTATAGCTAGGCTGAAGACAAGCTGGAAATCTATGGCTTTGACATTGAATTAAAAAGTTAGCGCGTTGCTATGGCAATTATAGTGACAGACATATGTTTACAAATAAATAATTTTCTCAGCAAAGAATAAAAATGGTGTTAAATAAGATTCAAACCGACATAAGAATACAAAATGCAATGTGAAATTATCATGGGAAAAATCTCACGGCCCTATAATGGGCCGTTCCTATGATACAAGCCCTTTAAGGTACATATTCTTCCTCACACCGTTTCTTAGCTTTATTTACACTAGATTACCTATTTATCCTATTTATACGTATGGTTTTATAGGTTCCTTCAGTTTACGTTCTTGGGAACGTTTGCAAAGGACCTCCTAAAAGTAATAACATTACATTTCTCCCATGGCCCCTGAAAAATTTTCGACTTAGAGAAAATTTCTTTGAAGGTTATAGGATACGATCTCTACTTTCGTAATATCTCTCATATACAATCACGCAACACTCCGTCCGTTCAGTGGGTGGAGTAAGGTTCACCTTCAATGACGCAAACTCCTGAGATTAAAAAAAAAGTTTTTCTATTGCTATAATTTCCCTGTTTTCTCGTGGTCCCATGATCCTTTCCTGGTGTTGAATCAATGATAACTTTTAATATTATTGGTGTTGAATATAAAAAAAAATACCCTTTCTGTGCAGAAAAGGCTTGTTGTTGTTGACTTTTGGGCTACTGTTTAATCTGGGGGCACGGCAGTGCCCCCGCCAAGACGTTCAAGCGAAGCTCAAGGGCACTCCCTATCTTTTCTCGAAGCGCTTTGTTTTTTTTTGAACTCATATCTTGGGTTGGGAGTATACTAGATAAACAAAATTCTCGGGATATGATGTCAGTAGTAAACTTATTAAACATACAAAGTTTCAATTGCATCTTATAATATAGACTTTATTGATATCTAAAAAAAACCGATTTCGTCACTGATTCATTCATGATCATCAAAACCTATAGGGTACTTCCTGAAGTCCTAGAAAGCTGAAATTTGGTATGTAAGCTAGTATTTAGTACACAAACAACAAAAAAATTATAAAATTGGACTTTAACCCCCCAACCGCTTAAGCCTCATAACTTGGGTTTGGATTATACCAGAAGCACAAAGTTCTCAGGATATGATGTTCGTAGTAGACTTATTAAACTTATAAAGTTTCAATTGCATAGCTCATAAACTTTGTATTTTATTGATATCTAAAAAAACCTTGATTTCGTCAAAACTTAACTATAATCATCAAAATTCTTAGGGTACTCCCTGAAGTCCTAGAAAGCTGAAATTTGGTATGTAAGCTAGTATTAGTACACAAACTGCAAAAAAATTATAAAACTTGGAACTTTTACCCCCTAACCCCTTAAACTAGGGGATGGAAGTTTGTATGAGACTTCCGCAAATTTTGATGCTGGAGGTCTGAAAAAATGAGGCATATGAATCTGAAAAATCTTTGAATATTTAGTCATTATTTTTAAGCCTTAGTAAATCACTGTTTAAGCAATGGAAAAAAGTAGTAATAAAAAAGATATTGTAATTCATTTCAAAACTACTTACATGGCGCAAAACTCGCGACTCTATTTTGCTCTTTGCATTGTCACTTTCTGCGTTAAAGAATAAAATAATATTACAGCATATCGTCGATGAAGTGACAATCTATGAACATGCTATTAAATTGTTAGGGCACAAGATATTGCCATAAAAAATACGTAAATATTTACTTGTGCACTTAGCAGCTATTTCCACAAATGTTTAATAACTATTTTAAAAGGAATTTACAGATAGAAGAAAAATTTGTTTACGCGAAATTAAATTTTAAGTCTATTACATTAAAAAAAGTGGATTTCATATAATATGATAGTTAGGAGGTATTGTCACTTCATCGACGATATATGAATTAGTTCTACCACAGAATAAATAATAGTACTAGTATGCTAGTTGATGTTGATCGAATTTTATACGATTTTAGACCACAATACTGACCCCAGCTTGCTTTTCCGGCGTTTAAGATTTATATCATTTTGTTTTATCATTTTGATCATCGACATGTTGCGGTGTGCTAGTGCTATTCACACTTATGCTCATATTGAAGGTTTTATGTTATAAATATAATATTAATTACCTACCTACCGAAAAACTTTCCATTCTGCATCAAATAGTAAAATAATATCGCAGCATAAACGATTTAGTTCTACCACAGAATAAATAATAGTACAATGCACGCTGATTGACGTTGATCGAATTTTACACGGTTTGAGACCACAATTCTGACCCCAGCTTGCTTTTCCGGTATATGGAGAGTTACTTACAAAAATTAAAAAAAATTAAAAACCCTCCTGCATAAAAAGACAAGTCAACTGAAAAGATGGAAACAAGATTAAATATTAAAGGCAACATTATAACATGCAGTCGGAGGCATGCATAAAGAAAGTGACATTATGAATGATTTGAGTTATATGCCTCCGACTGCATGTTATAATTTTGCATTTAATATTTAATCTTGTTTCCATCTTTTCAGTTGACTTGTCTTTTTATGCAGGAGGGTTTTTAATTTTTTTAAATTTCTTTTTTTATTTATTTCTTTTTAGTTATTATTTATTACAATCATGATATACCTTTTTGAAATCCTTTTAATGAGACCTTTAATTTGACACCCATATAGCAGTATTCTAAAAAAAAATTTTTTTTCCACTACGTATAAAAGCACTGTGCAGCCGCCATGTTGGTTTTTTTATAACGCCACTTTCTTAAGAACACTTGGGCTGGCAAGACAAATCTAACGATATATTAATCATGGAAATCCGTTTAGCCGTTTAAAAGATATGAGGTAATAAAGAATATTACATACAAACATACAAGATACGCGCGAAAAACATAACCCTCTTGCAGTCGGGTAAAAAATTAAATTTAAAAAAAATTAAAAACCCGCCTGCATAAAAAGACAAGTCAACTGAAAAGATGGAAACAAGATTAAATATTATAGGCAACATTGTAACATGCAGTCGGAGGCATGCATAAAGAAAGTGACATTATGAATGATTTGAGTTATATGCCTCCGACTGCATGTTATAATGTTGCCTATAATATTTAATCTTGTTTCCATCTTTTCAGTTGACTTGTCTTTTTATGCAGGCGGGTTTTTAATTTTTTAAATTTATTTTTTTATTTATTTCTTTTTAGTTATTATTTATATGATATACCTTTTTGAAATCCTTATAATAAGCCCTTTAATTTGACACCCATATTGCATTATTCTAAAAAAAAATTTTTTTCCCCACTACGTATAATAGCACCGTACAGCCGCCATGTTGGTTTTTTTATAACGCCATCTTCTTAAGAACACTTGCGCTGACGAGACAAATCGATACGAACGAAATGTAAATCATGGAAATCCGTTCAGTTGTTTGAAAGATATGAGGTAATAAAGAATATTACATACAAACTTACATACAAGATACGCGCGAAAAACATAACCCTCTTCCAGTCGGGTAAAAAGGAGTGAAATCTCACCAAAAACATTTTCATGTAAATGTTGCTGACAAGACTACCATATGGCTCGCACTGTCAAAAAGTTATCAAACCTCATTTAGAGCTAAGCTTCTAACTCTACGCGCCCTAACTCTACAAGCTTTAACTTCAAAAACTCTACACCTTACTCAAAAATTATGTGGCTTGGCCGTTCGTTACTACAAGGACTGTTTATCAGAAAAATATTAACATTGAATATATTTTTTAATACAGTTGCTCAAAAAGTGGCGTATTGCAGGGACGTATAGCGTTCGGGATGTGGGCTATTACACACTCGAGCTTTTTCTTTACCTTTTCCGAACTCGTGCGTTTTCTTTCCCAACTGTCAAAATAATGTCTAATAAATAAAAAACCAACCACGAAGTTTTTACTTAAAAAAAAATCATTGAAGTTTTTATGATTCATGCAAATATTTCTAAAAAGAAGCTACTAATTTGTTTCAATATCAGATTTAAAAGTAATTTAAATTAAAATTTAAACATTAAATTAATATTAGTATCGGCCAAATCAAATTTATTAATATAAAAAAGTTGGCTGTATGACGTGCACTGCCATAGTCTCTGCTTATAGGAGTTTGCGCGAGTAAGTAAAAAGAAAAAGATGGACCTTAATTTTTAATTTTCTATAAAAAAAATCTACTGAAGACTTGGCTGTATGGGCAAAGTTCCCTTTGCCTACCCAGAATGGGTGAAGAAAACAAAAAAATCTCTGCTTATATTCTTTTACGGTTGGCGCCATTTTCCAAAAAAAATCTTTGCGAGTTTAGTTGTTTGTTGCACAAATTGAGTAATTTCGACGATATTTTATTTGAATTAACACCACCGGAACTCAGTATAATTGCACAAAATGCTTCAGAGAACATTTTACCGGAAAAGTGAAAAAGTCGCTACATCTATATATATAAAAGGGAAAATCACTCACTGACTCATCACGAAATCTCAGAAACTACAAGTGCTAGGAGTCTCAAATTTTGCATAAGGTTTTCTTTTAGGGTGTAGGTGCTCACTAAGACGGGATTTTGCGAAATTCAATCCCTAAGGGGGTGAAACAGGGTGGCAAAGTTTGTATGGGAGAATGCGATTCCTTGGCCCCATTGACTTGAAATTTGGCATAGACATTTTATCACAAAATTAATTGAACACGTGTTTCGCATTTTTTTGAAATGTATCCCCTAACAGGGTTGAAAAAGGGTAGAAAGCTATTTTTAGGGTGATTGATTTCGATATCGGAATCAAAACTTCTTAGTGCATTTGAATGATTAAGAAAAATAAATGTCAGTTGTCAGGTTGTCACCTCCCCTGAGACTGTAATTATGTCACGCACGAGCTGACATTTCATGCTGTTGATTTTATCCTGATTTTCACTATTTTACGAAATATTAGTCTTCTTATAAAATGTGGAAAAATCTGGCAAATATCAGATATCTAACGTGACAAGGAATGTGGTGTAAAGTGTTGAAATTGAGAGCCGGATAATAATGCACAACATTAGTTGCATTGCACCCGACACATAAAAAAATTCATGTCAGTGACCCGACATAATTTGCAATGTCACGTTATTTTAGCCGGGAACCTTTTCAGTCATAAGCAGAAATTCAACAAATATTTATTATAAGAAGATTATAAGCGTACCAAAGTTTCATCATAATCGGATGTGAATGGTTTAGGAGTGCATAGGAAACAAAATAATAAACATACATAGATTTTTATTTAAAAAGAAGATACCTACCAAACTATTAAGTATGAGTATTAAATGTTACATAATATTATTATACTTATTTTGTTATATTACTGCTAAGAAATTTTATTAAGTACCTACCTACCTACCTAATACAAAATCGTGAACAGTACGGCGTCTCGGTTCTGTAACCAAACTCGAACCCCACTTCGAATCTCACTTCACTGCACGGGACGGGAACTTTAAATCATAAATAAGATAATGATAAGATTTTTTTTCCATCACAAAATATTTTAGATAGCTACCTAAAATTTTTGTAATCGGTAAAATTGCTCATAAGTTAGCTAATTTCTAATAACTAATTCACGCGAAGTGAAGTGAAGTGTAGTGAGATGCGCGTTTGGTTACAGAATCAACAGATTGCGCAGGTAAAACCGCGGGTTGCAGCCTTGGTGCAGCTATTACCTATATATCACAAAATTGTAAGAATGTGAAAGTTTTGATGTTTGGATGTTGTTCATTTTGTTACTCAATCGCGTCTGAACGGGTGAACGGATTTAGACAAAATTTGGCACAGGGATAGATTTTAGTCTGGAATACTTAACACAGGCTTCTTTTCATGCCGATCATTGGTTTCCAAGGGAAGACTTACAACGATTACCGACTCCCACGCGGGCGGAGCCACGGGCAAAAGCTAAACATAATATAAAACAAAGTCGCTTCCCGCCGTCTGTACGCTTCTCTTAAACTATACATAAAAATCGCAATAAAATCGATCTTTAAGTTTGGGAGCTAGGTTGCCTCAGAGTCCTCAGACAGACACACACACACTTCAATTATATTTTAACACCCCTTGCGTACGTCGTATATATGTAGATATCCTGTAGTATAATCAAATAACTTCACACTGACACCACATTAGCACAGTTTTACATTAGTAACTACATTGCACTGCACCCGTGCGAAGCCGGGGCGGGCCGCTAGTATCTACATACGACGACAATTCCCCAGTTAGTATAAAAAACTGTACCAATTTCAATGTATATGTGAATTATAACTTTCATAATAAATAAATGATTAGTTAGTTGAGTTTATTGTGTTTTTATTATTTTATTAAATTGCTTAATTTTTTCGCAACTGTATTAAAAATAGTTGTTCAGTACACGTGCGGAACCGTCATTGCAACTTGTTCCGACTGTCAACCCTCACCTTCGGCTGCGCCTCGGCTCGGGTAGACATTTGTCGGAACTCTTTGCAATGACAGGCTTTCCGCACTCGTAATGAAATATACTATTTCCATGTAGCGAAATGGCCAAGCCACATATTTTGAGTAAGGTGTAGAGTTTTTGAAGTTAAAGCTTGTAGATTTAGAGCGCGTAGAGTTAGAAGCTTGGCTCTACATTAGGTCTGATAACTTTTTGACAGTGCGAGCCATATGGTAGTCTTGGCAGCAACATTTACATGAAAATGTTTTTGTGGGATATGTTCAGACTAGGGGCTACCACAGAATTAATAGTACTCACTACTACTAGCTTTTTAACGTAACAAACGAACAAAAAACTTACCTTACATTTATAATAATTAAATTAGTAAAGATAAGGACATTAGTAAGGTTCAAGATATTAGTAAGGATGAAGATTTCGCTCTATTAATAATCACGCGTGAAGCACTACTGCCAGGAAGTTCGGTCGATGTCTTTTTGAGACAATCTACTATAATTAAGTTCACTTCATGACTCATTTCTTCCTAAAGACGTCCTTGTACGACACAAACGACCAAAGATCGATAACCTTGCCGGGCATTTATAAGATGCCGTACAGTGCAGTGCATGTAGATAATTATGTGCTTATAAATCTTCATAATTCATTGATCGTCACGTATTACAATAAAGACTAGAATGCCCTTAAAACCAAAATCTTTTCATTGAGCCCCAGTTTCAATAAATTGAATTTAAAGAATTACGAGCTCGCGAGGGGTTTGTCTATGTCGAAATCGAGTGACATGCCGATACAGACAAAATTTTTGTTGAGTTCGTCATGTTAAGCTGCGTCACGCCTGCTGCTGGTTATAAAAGGAAATGTGTTCTGTTGCCCATTTCCTAGAAATGTCTGCAAGGCTGCAAGATCATCGGCAATTACCTATCGTATTTGATTGATGATCATTTTTTGTCCATTTCATTTTTCCATAGATAACTGAAGGCCGTCGATATACGATACGATGATTTGTTTATGATATCGAGCTGTTGATAAAATAGATCAATACAGATCAACGGCCAAAAAGTATTAGCAATTAGCATAAGCGTGTGTGTCTTTTCTTACAAGTTGCAGATCTGTAACTTCATTATAGTATAGCTCAGGGATCATCAATTAGTTTCAGTGCGGGTCCTTTATCCTACTAATATTATAAATGTGAAAGTTTGTGGGTTTAGATGTTTGGATGTTTGTTCTTCAATCACGCAAAAACTACTGAACGGATTTGGTTGAAATTTGGCACACAGATAGTAGGTAGCCTGGATTAAAACATAGAATACTTTTTATCCCGATATTCCCACGGGAACGGGAACCACGCGGGTGAAACCGCGGGCGGCCGCTAGTAACAAATATAAATCTGTCGCAGTCCGTTTGGTAGATGATAACTAGCAACCAAGGCTGAAAACCGTTGGTCTGCGGTCCGGATCCTGACCGCGTTCCGCCATTTGGTGACCATGGTATAGCTACTTATAGCATGAGAGTGGCTAGGAATAGGAGAATAGGTCGCGAGTTTTTGGGGGCTAGCTTCGATAGGTATCGATCATCGAGTAACTTAGTTAGTTCAGAAAATTGTGATATTATGTTGCTAGCAAAGCCAGCCCGTCGCAGGACGCTATTCTCAACTGATGTGGAAAGATTATCAATCATCAACCGTGCTTTTGCGATTGATTCTCATCAAACTGTTATTTTGGATTCATTCGTCGCCTCCACCAATGACACCCAAATCGGTCAGCCAGTAGACTTAATAATCTTGCGGAGGCTTGCTGACTTCAAAATAATCATAGAATAAACACTTCAAGAGTTACATAAAACAATCCTAAATTACGCTATTAATCGTTATATTTTAAGGGTTTGTATTTTGTGTAACTTTATTCGGATCGGATGCAAAAATTGGTGCCAAATGAGTTGCTCAGTTGCTCGACCCAAGTCCTATGAATGAACAGGGACATACCGACGCGACAGACGACAACAGCCGGCACTCGGTCATTGTGGTGCGAACACTACTGTAAGCCGGATTCCTCTCACGCTCCAGTTGCCACGAATACCACTAATTTACATTGCGTTTTGCCATGCACGGATGTTGAATTGTCTGTGTTCGATGTTCATAATGTTGGTACTGTCACTTAATAGAATCCCAGTACAATTTTCTACACGTAACAACAATTGTATGTTACGTGTAGAAAATTCCATAAAGTTATTAGTTTTGGCCAAACTCACTAATATACTTCTTGCTAGTGCCTAATTGCCTATAGAATGACTTGTATCAGTGTATGTAAGCTCACTCTTAAATAAATTAATATGCTAATAGTGAACTTCAAATGTAAGAGTTACTTTAAGTTATTAATAAAAGTCTCAATTTACACCAACTATTTACTTCACCACACAATATTATAACTCATTAATCACAAATAACACATCGAATAATACCAATAATACATTGAACAGGGCACCGGAGCGCGTACGCTACGACGGTTCTTATTCAACTGCCCAGTTCCCATAAAAACTCCCATAGAAACGACTGTCGCAGTTCCTCAAAGTGAATTCAAGTTACAATTCGGCTAAATTCAAATAAATAATATCACAACCCACACGCGGGACGTAATTATGTTAATATAAACAAAATGTAGCTAGCTCATTGAAACTCTACGCGTTATGGTCGCTGTTATCAACAGTTCTAAACACATTACGGAGGCCCAGCACAAGACAATGCTTGCGGTTGTATCTTGACTCCCGGCTGGTACACGATCTCGTCGCCAGCACGGCCATCCTGCAGTGTGCCTGCCCCAGGCACTTCCGCGGACGCTTTATCCCCTAATTGATGGTTTTCAATCTGGGACATAAGAAACACTTCTATTTATGAAATGGTAATTTTTATAACGTATTCTATGTGCCTCGGCCCATCATGATGTTGAGAAATACTAATAGACAGTTAAGACAGTTGTGACCTTCAGTGCATTATTGCAGTCCCTTTGGTCCTAGGTGACTTTTGCACATAAAGTCTGAAGGACTCAACTGTCACATATTCCTCTGGTGCTTTAGGCAATCCCTTTGGTCCTAGGTGATTCCTGCAACCAGAAGAATAGACTACCGTTAGAATCCTCCCATCATGATGCTCTAGATGTTTGAGAAATAGTAATAGGCAGTTAAGACAGTTGTGACCTTCAGTGCATTATTGCAGTCCCTTTGGTCCTAGGCGACTTTTGCACATAAAGTCTGAAGGACTCAACTGTCACATATTTCTCTGGTGCTTTAGGCAATCCCTTTGGTCCTAGGTGATTCCTGCAGCCAGAAGAATAGACTACCATTATAATCCTCCCATCATAATGTTCTAGATGTTTGACAAATACAATAGAGAGTTGTGGCCTTCAGTGCATTATAGCAGTCCCTTTAGTTGGCCGACTTTTGCACATAAAGTCTGAAGGACTCAACTGTCACATATTTCTCTGGTGCTTTAGGCAATCCCTTTGGTCCTAGGTGATTCCTGCAGCCAGAAGAATAGACTACCATTATAATCCTCCCATCATGATGTTCTAGATGTTTGACAAATACAATAGAGAGTTGTGGCCTTCAGTGCATTATAGCAGTCCCTTTAGTTGGCCGACTTTTGCACATAAAGTCTGAAGGACTCAACTGTCACATATTTCTCTGGTGCTTTAGGCAATCCCTTTGGTCCTAGGTGATTCCTGCAGCCAGAAGAATAGACTACCATTATAATCCTCCCATCATGATGTTCTAGATGTTTGACAAATACAATAGAGAGTTGTGGCCTTCAGTGCATTATAGCAGTCCCTTTAGTTGGCTGACTTTTGCACATAAAGTCTGAAGGACTCAACTGTCCCATATTCCTCTGGTGCTTTAGGCAATCCCTTTAGTCTTAGGCGATACCTAACACCATTAAACTTTATTGTCATCAGAGCAAAGCAAATTAATCCCTTTAGTCTTAGGGTACGTCTCTCAATATCTATAAACATACACAAGAATACGACTCCTTTAGACTTAGGAAATCGTATTTTACTACATAAGACATCTAGAACACCAAGATATTATAAAACTTTTATTGTTATCAAAGCAAAGCAAAGTCTTCCCTTTAGTTTTAGGGTACTTCTCTCAATACCTATAATTAAACACAAGGATACGACTCCATTAGACTTCAGAAATAGTATTATTTCTTGTTACTGTTATTTAATTTTAACGTTATGATCGCAATAGGTGACAATATTATTGGCTTCATCATTCATTACACAAACAATTATACATATAAAGTGATTAAACATTGCACATTCACTTCTTAATATCGAAGTTTTACTTTGTCAACATGTACTTTTCTTTATTTCAAATAAGTACTTCATTGTTCGTCATGTCGGTTCCAATCATTGATACATTACAAGGTTTAATTTTCGCAAACGGTCTACTCCGTATTAATATTACTAACTCTGAAATCCGTAACTTCGTAACGATCATGATTCATGACCCAATACCTTCTCTTTTTATCGATTATTTCTTTCGATAATTCAAACATGCTGCTTTTCACCAAAAAAAAACTCTATATTTTCTGTTACCAATCTTACCATAACCACTACGTCCTCAGCATTAGTATAAAATTACAGGGAGTCGTAGATACCAAGTTTTAGCTCACCTCTTTATTTAGTTTATTCAGCGCCTGGTAGCGCATGCTGTCGTTCCATGTAAAAAATAGTTGAATAAAAGCCACGACACAACATTATCAGTCATTAGGTCAAACACTGATATTATTATGTAAATTAATTAATCGTGCTTGTAGGTAGGTACTTACAATTTCTGTATCATTTTTACAAGATACCTTCTTGCGTTTCCCGGGAGGCGGGAGTGACGGTGTCAGAGCCCCGCTGCTGCCGCTCGTGCTCGTTTTTAGGATTCCATACCAACAAATTTGTGCGGAACCTTCGGTACGCGGTCCGACTTGCACTTGTCCGGCTTTTTTATATAATAGTCACCCACTTATTATTATTTTTTTTTTGTCACCCGCTTTAATTTTTATTCGAACACTTGGAATTTTCATTTTCAACTTAGATATTATTCTCACTTTAAGGAGCTCAATTCACGTGTATTTTTTTTTATAATTCACAATTATTCAACAATAGGTAATATCCCGTTTTCTTTTATGCTTTCCCAATGATAACTTGCGTGAGAAACGTGCCACTTCTGATGTAAGCTCACTCTTAAATAAATTAATATGCTAATAGTGAACTTCAAATGTAAGAGTTACTTTAAGTTATTAATAAAAGTCTCAATTTACACCAACTATTTACTTCACCACACAATATTATAACTCATTAATCACAAATAACACATCGAATAATACCAATAATACATTGAACAGGGCACCGGAGCGCGTACGCTACGACGGTTCTTATTCAACTGCCCAGTTCCCATAAAAACTCCCATAGAAACGACTGTCGCAGTTCCTCAAAGTGAATTCAAGTTACAATTCGGCTAAATTCAAATAAATAATATCACAACCCACACGCGGGACGTAATTATGTTAATATAAACAAAATGTAGCTAGCTCATTGAAACTCTACGCGTTATGGTCGCTGTTATCAACAGTTCTAAACACATTACGGAGGCCCAGCACAAGACAATGCTTGCGGTTGTATCTTGACTCCCGGCTGGTACACGATCTCGTCGCCAGCATGTACAAAAATGAGCTGTATAAACAATTTAATAATTACGGTATTCGTGGAGACGGATCACTTACAAGAGGGTATCAACATTGAACCTTTTCCTGCGTGTGCAAGTTGGTTGGCTTGGTGAAGCATCGTGTTACTTATAGTCGTAGAAATTAAAAAAAACTAAATTAATCCAGGACCAGCATTATTTTAATATTTTTATCAGTAGAAATCAGTCTCAAACTGTCGTCTTCTCCTTTAATTCGGTTATTGACTTTGGTCACCTTGACTGTGTTGTATTTTTTTTACTATGATGTTTCAAGTTCAGTACAGCAACTTCTGTTATCCTATGTTTTGCATGACATAGCTTCAGCGCAATAAATCAGTAAGTGGTATAATCAAATGTCATGATGTCATCACTGCCATCGTTCCACGTCTAGGTATCATTAGTTTCTTACTATTCTATGTGCAAATCTTCACGGTCGCTAAGTTTCGATTACGCAGTTAAGGCATACGACAAGTATGTTGACGGTCGTTTGTGTAATGCCTTTACTAATCGGGAAATTCGTTCGCCGGTGGGCAGATTGCTATGCAAGCTTGGTGACTGGCTGACAGTTCGTGTTTAGCGGGCACCATGTCCGCACGCCGCAGTTTATTACGAGTTCGCTTACTTAGAATGTGCTAATGTGCTTGTATTTATCGCAATATTAACTTCGTTACGCGAAACACGTAAACAAAGGAGCCTCCCGCGCACGAATGACTCCAACCCTAGTCACTGTTGACAGTCGGCAAATGTGCAAACAAGGCGTTCATTCAGTGTGGTGGTTTAGTGCGCAGTCTCATCGATGTTGAAAATTGTATTGAATAGGATTACCTTCTATCAACTGAGGACTGAGTGTGTATTTGTGAGTGGTTATATTATTTATCCGTAAGTGCATTCTTTTATTAATTAATACGGGTGTATCAGATTAACATCCACATTTATTTATTTTTCCTTAATTACCTAATAAAGGTTACGAAAACAACTATTCTAATAACATAATTGTTAATAAAGTGTTGTATTCGAACACAAATGGTATCCCAGGCCCCATTAACTTAGCTAATAAAGCATTAATTTTCCTGTTAAATTTTATTATTGTGTAGCAAGGAATATGGTTTATAGTGCGGCGTTACTAACAACATAAACAAATTAATATTCTACATTTCAGATAATCCTTTTTTTGCTAAACTAATATGAAATTAACAGAACGCCTGTTTTCTGAGTTTTAAGGAGCAGCTGTTGTCTGTAATACAATACAACCAATGATATATTTAAATACAATACAACCCTTGAATCCTTTAGAATTTAAGAACGTCAGAGCCTTATCATGGCCTTATCCGCATTCCAGATAGGTACTTTCTTTCGTTGCATCTAAAGAATTAAACCTGTGATTAAGCTGAAAAACACCGGTTGATGGTAGACTAGGTACCTACAAACAAAGCAACAACTTATACTCTGACAAAATCTGTAACATTCTGTATTTTTTGGAGGAAGCTGAAACATAATGATATAAAAGTTATCGGAAAGTCACAATAGATCTTGCAGGCCGCATTGCCTATAGCTTTTTAAAACTATAGGTTATTCTTCATGCTATAAAGTAACTTAGACCTTAACTTAATACTTATTGCTGAGACAGGAGTACTTAAATAATTTAATAAATCTTAACGGGCGTGGAAGATCATCTTGCAGGTGTATGGCACTTATGGCAATCGTTTGGCCGTGTGGAACAAGGCCGCCACATGTCTGCCTTGATTTTCAATGTGGGTGGTGTACCTACTAAACGGGAATGCTGGATATCTCGAGTTGATTGTGGTAAACATAGCTAGAAAAATAATTACTTTATGGAATAAACGCAAGTACAAACTTCGTCTAGTACAGTACTGTTAGACGTAGGTATTTACCGCCTATGGACAAAGCTGGTCCGGTAAAGTTTCCTCCTTTTAAAATTTGTCTCTATTTTTTTTGTACAATAACTTGGAAGATGATGCTTCCTTGTTAGCTAATTACTTAATTACATCGACTTTAACTCTGGTGACTACTTTATTTGTGCCCTTGCCTTGCCCAAGGGGCACTGAGTTCTTTCTTATCTACTACATATTCTGGACCACGGGTTCAGAATATGTATTCAGTAGCTACTCGAGAATTATTTTGTTCTTTTTACTTTGGGTAGAACTTCCAACTTGTTAAAGCTGCACCATAGAATAAATAAAAGTATGCTGAATCTCTTGTACAAGTCCATGTCATACTCCTTTAGCACAACGCCATATGAGCGTTGGGAAAGCCTGTAGGAGCATTTAGAAACACGCATTCCGGATACCTGCTCTCTATAAATGCTCCTGTTAAAACACCGCGCACCGCTTTGCGTAGTAATTACGTAGTATTGTAAGCGTCATCCGCTTCGGGCATGTTTTTGCATCGCATTGCTTCGCTTGAGTCCCTGCCTGATGATTTATTTGTCCTAAGGTTCTTAACCATTCGGTTTTTTATTTCGGAACAATAATAGACTTTCCCATCAATCCGTTCTTCCGACATTTGCAGTTTGGACACCCAAAGCACCATTGAAGCATGTACAAACTGAATTGTAGTTATTCTTCCAAGTTACTTTAGTTTAGTTAGAACATTCTGATAGAGTCTAACCAAGACCAATTTTATCGTTTTTTTGCGATAGAGCTTAACGAACTATAGTTTGTCCGTCTTATTACCAAATATCTCGTCTGCAATACAAATCAAAACACAGCATTATTCCTTCTACAAACATATTATTATGTTGTGCGGAGCGACCTTCTCGGCGTGGAAGGAAATGATTCTTATTAGCATTAAAGGCCGTTTTCTCGTTTTACAGTTTCTACTTCGTTAGTAAACTTTTTTTTCCTTTTATTCGCTTTGCAGTTTATATCCCCAGTTGCTGCTGCATGTTTACCAATAGTTTATTATTGGTTTTGTAATTAGATGTCTGGATTTTTGTTGTTTTGATGACTGCATCCGAAACAGGAGGATGTAAAGAGTACCTAGTCTTAAAAACATACAATTTAATTGCAGGACCTACTAAACAAAGTATATTCTATAGTCTAATGGCTTTGTGGCTCCCACGTGTAATTTGTAAGCAACTTTTTGTGCTTCTAGTTTTGAATAATTCATTTTAATGTGGTTTTGCCGCGACGCGAGAGTTGAATTCAATAATAGTTTTTTAAAATATAGAAATAAATGTAAACACACGTACACGTAGCTGTCTGTTAACATAAACAGCGGTAAACTTGGATGTGTAGTCTGCACTGACTACGTATCACTTCCTACATTTATTTAAAGGCCGCAAGTCAACGACCAGCCGACACATTACTTTGTCCCTATGTTTATTAATCTTTTTACAAATTACAGTAAAGTTAGTCTGGAACGTTCAAAGTTTATTGATTAATAGAAAATGTGTAAGTCGTAACGTAACCTCAAATGGCGATTGTTGTGAGATCTGACAGTTTACGCGGCTATACCGGTTTTCCAAGAGTAGATCACCCACTGCACCCGCGCGGTCAGTTACGGAAATTGCGGAATGTTTATAGTTTAGAATCAATGAATCAATTATGAAACAATTAAATGAGGTCAAGAGATATACTCATTGTATTTATTATGTACATATGTATCACACCTTAGCTGACCTCAAAGAAATTTGAGTTGGAGACATAGAACTATAGATTGATTGATCCTTATTGATTTTGTAAACTCAATGACTGTGTGTTACTAGTAAATGCTAGATATTTGAAATGGCAATTCCATCCAATAAAATACCTAATTAAATAAAAGTAAAGTACTAGAGATGATGGCGATTTTCGGATTTATATTCTTTACTTGTGTTGTGAGATCTTTCTTCCTGTCAAATCATGATTCTAGATCTAGGTCAACGGGAATTGCGTTTGGTTTTTTAGTTCAGAGTCGCAATGTGCGACACAAATGGCCGTATATTTGGTTTTAGTTGACGAAATAAGGGATTTAAGGGACCGTAGACACTCATCTTAGTATTTGATATTTTCAACTTGATACCTCCACCAACATCCACGATCCACGTGTCTTGTTGACAGACGGACAACCAAGTGGTCATAAAGGAAAATATAGACGATTCAAAAGTACTTAATAATTAAGTTTATTTGAATAAAGCTAATTTTGACTTTGACTTTGATATGGGGCTTGTTCCTTAGTTACAGAAACCCAAAATTGTTGTTGAATAGTTGGTGTACTTTACTACAAAGTAATACTTATTTTACATTATTATCGACTTCCACGTTGAACAAGAAATTAATCTTGTGATTATACAACGATCGCTTGTAGCTTTGTAGGTGTCGTTCTCAGCTCTACTTTTGAAGTGGTTTCTTCGATATAAAATAAGGTAGGTTCAGTAGCTCTCTTGTAAGTCTGCGTGCTAGCTGCGGTCGCGCCGGGATGCGATGAAAGTGAAACGTGCGCGTGCGCCGCAGAGTGGTCGTTCAACTCGGCACGCGCCTGCATCCTCCGGGGACTCGTGTTGCTCTTATTGCTTGTGATTTCACTGAGCCGGCATCGACTACATATTAGAAATAGTAGAATGAATATGACTCGCGGTTTGCCGACCACTGCCCTAGAGTGCTTGTGTATAATTTGGCTACACCAGTCAGACTTTCATTAGTGAATTTAGTGACGTTCAGTCATAACCACCATCTCTTTTTTTTTGTATCATTTTTATACGGGCGCCGGCTGTTTCCTATTTTAAGTCAGCAGGAATTTTGTCCAGATTAATCCAAATTCCAATCAGCTCAGCCAAGCAGCTCCAAGAGCATTTACGTTTGTTCAAAAACAACCTCAGAGAACTTCTTTCATTCAATTATCTTAACAGAGACAGTATACATCATACATTTCTTTTAGAAAATCAAAAAATTAAATAAATGCTTTTAAATTAGTAACTTCGCAAGAGTTCATAAATGTTATGATGTCATACATAATTAATAAGTGGAAGTTTTTAAGATAGCCACACACAATTCACTCACAGTCACAATGACAGAAGTTGCAGTGCACGTGAAATAAACCTCGCAAGAGGGAAACGTAGCCTATTGATCCGATTGTTACATTCAGTTAATAAACCATAAAGAGACGTGTATGTAATTCTAAGTAGATGATCTAATGACAAACACGAGAGATTCGACTTAAATCTAACCTTCAGTTGACAAGAAATCCTTCGGTCACGCGTGCTTGACTTTGTAAGTCAACATGCGTCATCGTGTACCTATGTGTAGGTATCTGTTGTGGTAATGTCTCTGTTTCATCTGCATTGAAGCTTACGAACGGATCAGAATCGACGGATTCTGTTTTTTTAAAGATTACTTTTCTAGAGTGTTCTTAGCTAAAATGGAATGGATCGTCTAGTTGTTGTATGCAATTGAGCAATTTGTTATTCTTGACACTGATGCTGCATCACTTGAACTCGTCTCCTCACTAACTTACAGAATGAAATGATCTCAAATCTATAGACATAATCAAATAGAAATACGGCTACTATGCAATGGTACGCAATCCTTACTAATATTATAAATGCGAAAGTCCGTTTGTTTGTTTGTTTGTTTGTTTGTTACGCCTTCACGTCGTAACTACTGAACCGATCATCATGAAATTTTGCATACACGTTGTCAGAGGTGCAGAGAAGGACATAGGGTACCTTTTATCCTGAAAAAACGTGTAGTTCCCGAGGGATAGCAAAAAAACTGCCCACGCAGACGAAGTCGCGGGCGGCCGCTAGTATTGTATATCTTATAAATGGCTTAGTTTATTAGTCATTTTACTATTCATCTGAAGTTAATTACGAGCAATAATAAATTTATAATTATTGGTCATCGTCGACCTTCAAGCTCGTGTATTCAGATGTGCGCATTGTATAATATTTCATTATTATTTTATTATTCATTGTCTTCTCGTAAACCGTTCTTGTTCAATAATATACATTTAATGTTATGCGCAACTGCAATTTAGCTGAATACAGTCCCATCGATGATGTAATTAATGTCTCTGAAAACAATTAATTGTACATGGATGTGTTTGTTATGTCCAACTTGCAAGCGTGACATAAACAACCTGTCTTTATGTGTAAAAAATTGCATGAGCAGTGACGATGCGCACTCATGCGTGTTGCAAAAACTGTAGCTAATCGCTGCGGTTGCGTCGTTTGTGCAACACTTGTCGCTTACATGCACTCGCGTTCGTGCTAGGTCACATGAAAAATAATGTCTGTCTGTACCTACTTATAATTTTACTTTGTTTTGAAAATAAAGCATTAGAGCCATTTAATCATGTTTAAGTAGAAACCTAGTAATTGTATCCCTTTGGTACTTACCTAATAGTTTTAGAAACTGGATGTAATAGCACAGAATATATAATATGACTAAACGTGTAATAATGAGATACACTCACACGAGCGTGGTAAAGCGAACAAGGAAAGTAGGTTCGTGATCGTGATACATTCTGCAAACAGAAGTTTTCCTACCCATTCTTGTTTACTTAGTTATAGGCCAGGGGTGGCGAACCTTTATGTATCAGCATGCCATTTTTCTAAAGAAAATTTTAATGAGGTCATAAACGTGCCGCTATTAAATTATTTTGACTTTGAGATTATTGGGAAAATACTATCAACTAATGTTTCAATTACACGCGTAATTTAAATTAATTAATTCGTATTTTTTTCGTAGTGCATAGTGAATTTTGGGATCGGTGACGTGCCCAAAATATTGTGTCACATGCCAATGTTGGCACGCGTGCCATTGGTTCGCCATCCATGTTATAGGCCAATGCGTCGGATCCACTCGATATTAACAGACAAAGTTAAAACTATAAAATTAAACAGTAGGTACTAACAGTAGTCAAACATCGTGAATGCTGATTCGTATTAATTTGTCATTATTGGCATCATCCATAAATCTAGTCTACCACAAAAGCCTGTTCATTACCACAAATAGTTGCGGCTTGCCAGCCTTCACCAGTAGTATCAAAGATTCCGGCCCCTCGGAGTCGGACTAAATTGCCCCTCGCTGCTAATTCTGTACTCAATTAGTGTGCCTGAGCGGTCGGGCTACTTGAATTGAGCGCGAGAAAATGTACTCTTCTATTAAGCATAAGTTGATGCTCGTTGCGTGTAGATATTAGTAAGTATGCAGATTTGACACTGGCTGGAATATTACACACACGCACTGGCTGTGGAACGTTACATAAGCCGGTTGATCGGCTGATACACAACAGTAGCGATGGTCACGACAGCCGTCACGGTCCGCCGCCGCCATCGTTAGTTCCGTATCATCGGTAGAATGAGAGTGAATCAGCAGTAGGTACCTCGCCTCGCCACTCCCCCACACCTTCAATCCATACACTTTATTACGTCATGCAGTCAATTATAACATTACGATTTGCTAAAAAATTATGTAACTATTTAAGTTTTCTTATAATATTGTATTAAATGTTAATGACAAGTTATTGATATAACACGTTCAATTCAGAATAAATAATGATACCATACTTTGTATTTGTTCTATGATGTGTACTTGAAGTTGTATTTAAGCTGGTTTTGTTACTGCTTGTCGCATGTAAAACAAGTGTTGTATATGTTACCGGCAATGTGTATAATCCGGCATTGTATACAATGCCTAGGCATTGTATACAATGCCTGAAACGATCAGGCAATGTATGAAATATAATTCATTTTATACTTTGCCTAGGCATTGTATACAATGCCTGCTGGTCCACCGGCAATGTGTAAAATAAGTATATTTCTGTTGTCTGTTATAAAAAAATAACCTCGAAATTTAAGGCTCACGCTCCGCTGCGCTTCGCGCTCGCCTTAAATTTCTAACCTATACGCGGGACCTACAGGAGTAAAGCAGGTCCGATTCCAAACTCAAATTTCTGTTGTCTGTTATAAAAAAATAACCTCGAAATTTAAGGCTCACGCTCCGCTGCGCTCCGCGCTCGCCTTAAATTTCTAACCTATACGCGGGACCTACAGGAGTAAAACAGGTTCGATTCCAAAGAGCCCCCCTCGAGCCCCCCCCCCGAGCCCCCTCGAGCCCCCCTCGAGCCCCCCCCCCCTCGAGCTTTCCTCAAGCCCACCCCCCCCTGGAGCTTTCCCCAAGCCCCCCTCGATCCCCCCTCGAATCTATTCTCGAAAATCTTTTTATTATACACATTGCCGGTGGACCAGCAGGCATTCCATACAATGCCTAGTCATTGTATACACTGCCTAGGTAATGTGTGAAATAGATATCAATATTCATTATATTTCATACATTGCCTAAAAGGGCCAGGCATTGTATACAATGCCTAGGCATTGTATACAATGCCTGCATTTCATACATTGCCGGTAACATATATATCAATAAATAATAATAATATTTTTACTTTTCTTAATCAAGTTAGCATTAAGAGGGGGCTCCCAGAATTTCTCAATATTTGAACTCAAATAGTGACGTCTCTACAATCTCAATGAATGTCAAATTCAGATATATGCTTTTATGGACCTTCATTAAGTGGATGACGGCAGGATTTCAGAAATTATTGAGTTTGGCTCGATACTTTTATTTTCTGAAAACATGTCCTTTTTAGGGGAATTTTTGAAATATCTCTTTAATTATACATCGTTTCTGAGCAAAATTAATGTAAATCATTAGCAAATTACATATTCCAGTGACTGACGGCACCAAAATCGTATATAATAATTATTACTTTTGTTATTACCAAAAAAAGATTATAATACCAGCGCGCTACGGGAGCTGCCTTCGTTAGTACCGCGCAGTGCGCTGTCGAGGAAGGACGTGTGCCGCTCGCGCATCGAATTTTGGCACAGTTTTACAATCCATACAGTTGTTAAACGAATGTACTTGCGCAGAGCAACGCAGGGGATCTCGCGAAGGGTAGGTAGGTAGGGGTCAAATTTTTATGATTAAGATTGTTTATCCAAATGCAAATACATTACATAATTAAAAATGATAGAAAACTAAAAAAACCCAAAAATAAAGTGACACGCAACATCTGGCAGTGCAACACAAGTACATGTAATTAGGCACATAGGTACTTGTAAATAAATTATGTATTATATAATCATAAAATTTATCCCGCGGCGTCGGCCGTCATGTCATTAAAGGCGTTTAACAACTGTATGGATTGTATAACTTGCTATGGGTAACAAACAGCAAAGCGCGCGTGTCCATCATTCTGGCAGCGCCACGGTCTCCGATTTTTGCTTTTATGTATTTTGTTCATTGGTTATAACAAAAATATGTGAAACGATCTTTAATTATTCTAAACAATAGATCTTTTGGCCACAGTTATCTCGAGAATGATTGGAATAGGTTTAGTTATTATGATATGTAACTATAAAATTACCTACGTGTAGATTCTTTCCATAAATGTTTATACTTGGAACCTGAACACACTGTATAAATTGTATTACTTATATGCACATAACATAAGTAGGTAATTGCGTAATAATTTTTGTGTTTAAACACTTGTATTTATGGTTGTTAAATAAATTATGAAAATGTTAGTATGAAAAATGCAACTTCTTTAATATCCTCCATATAAAACGGCAACCGTAATATATTTTTTTTACTTTTTCTCCATCTACTATATTTTTACAAGTAATAATCTTAACAACACTATATTCTATGCAAAAAAAGTTGGCAACCTTAGGATAGACAGACTTTAGGAGGTATATGTAGCTAAGTAGGTAGTAAGTACTTGTCATTTTCAACACTAATCTGAACTAGGTTTATTGATGTAGGTACTAGTAAGTGCGTGAATTGGCGAATAACTCATCTAAGATCATACCTAACATCAATTTAAAAAAAAAAACCAACAGATGACAACTGTCCAACTTAAAAGCAATATCTCGAAAAGTAATCATCCTAGACTAGTGGTGTCTTTGACGAAATGAAGGGTCTTGGTGAGATCTTCATTTTAGGTGACAGCTGTCAAATTTAAGTTTGACATTTAAAATGAAGATCTCACTAAGACCCATCATTTCTTCAAGGTCACCATCAATCTTAGGATGAGTACTTTCCGAGATATTGCCGTTTTAAATTAGACAACTGGCAAAAAATACATACAAAATGCGGCCGCCATTTTGAATTCCAAAACTAACATCAAAATTGTGCTTAGCACACTTTAAGCCCCTGTCATGGTAACAAAATCAAAATATAATTTTCAAGTAGATACCCAATTATGTATATATCTTTATTTTTTTGAAATTCAAAAAAGCAAATCCCGTAAAGCGCATTCACTTAGATAGTGTCGCCCTTTAATCGCGCCGCCTTTGCACGTGCCGCTTCTTGTCAAAGGATGCCGCCGCATAAACAAAGGATACCGCGTGCGGCGTACACCCGCAAGTCAATTTGTATTTTGGCAGTTTGCATCGAAGCGCCGCCGTAGTGAAAGCTTGTGTTTGTTGACTCTGCTACGTATACTGAAAATATTTTTTCATCCTTGGGAGGACAGTTAAGTGCCTCAAGATGAAACTTTAAGTGAACCCACAAAAAAATACGGGTGTTTTGTAAAACATGTGTATTTTTAGGGTTCGATATGGAACGCCCAATGACGAACGAAAGCCAAGGCGTAGTTTCGTTACATATGTGTATGTTATTTGTATAACGTTACCAAAAACTTACCGGTATTCCTGTCTCTGAACACAAGTGCTTGCGGGTGTACCGACACTATCTCAGCCCTTACATTTTTAGTCGTTGCGCCAACAGCTGTCTAGACGAACGGTGGCTTTTATTTCGCCAACTTAAAAATCGGACACTACCTTCCTGAATGCAATTACACTTCTCTGAATTTAGGAGCGACTTCATATCGTATTCGATATTTAGGATGATCTAATGAGCTCTTTAGAGAAATAAGAGTATTGCAGATAATTAGTTCATAGCAGTGAACTAAAATCGATGGGGCCGAAAAAGTACAACCCGCTCAGCTTTAGTCGGGCCAGCTACGCACCCGGTGACTGACGATAGTGTTCTTTTCAATAAATTACAGTTTATATTGTAGAGAAAAGATAGAAAGGGAGAGTTTATTAGAAATGACGTCCTTTATAGTCAAATGGTGTAAAAGATGCAAAGAAGGCAGTAAAAGGATGCAGAAATAACGTATCTTATTTTTTCGTTTATGTACAAAATAGATCTGTAAGTATACAAATTATGGTCGCTAATAAGCAAACAGTATACACGACGCTTTATTTTTTTTTAAAAGGCGTTTAGCCTGGAACCAAGTTCATGAAAACATAGCACTTTATGAGTTGTATATAAATATACCAATAGCGAAATTTGTTCAACTTATAGTTTTTGAGATATTTAAGATTTTGCAGTGTAACGTTGTGGGATTTCCCATATCTCGAAAACGGTTTGTTGCAAAAGTTTGAAAAAAATACCAGTTATAGGCCGTAATTTGTTTAAATTTGTTCAAACATACGTATTTCGATTCATCAACAAATATTGATATAATTAATTGTTTTTCAAAACTGGAAAAACCTAAAGCAGTACATTTGAAAATCAAATAAAAAGCAAATATACCTATGATATACCTTTTTAAGGTGTACAAATTTGGATTAACAAACTTTGAAAACAGAAATGTGGAAATCTCATGTTGGACGCCGTGAAGTGACGTGTGATACTTAAATATTTATTAGCAAAACATAATGAATGCGAAAATTTCAAATTATAAATATTTATTATTATTTTAATAATTTTACTTAATGTACTTAATTTTACAAAAGTACTCGTTCAACGCATTCATCCATAATACTATTAGATAGGTTGAACCATGATTCTTTTTAGTACTGATCTAAAAATCTGGTAGCAATTAGGTATTGCTAAAAACGAATTTAGTCGAAAATAGCTAAAGTAATAATTTCACACTAGATAATGTAACTTATACTTAAAACATTTCAGATTTTGGCTACATTAATATTTTTCTGCTTGACTGTACTATATATATATATATCGGTTATTAGGCTGCTAATTTGAGTTCTGTTGAGATTCTACTCAAATTAGCAGCCTAATAACCGATATATAGAACACCCGCAAGTATGGCGCGATCGCTTTTTCGTAGCCTCCGTAATTTAGTCGGTTTATAGGAGAGTTTCTGGCACTTTATTGTCTTTTGAAAAACTTTTAATCCATCTGAGATTTAAAGCTGAAACTTTTAGGGATGTTTTTTTAACAAAATGAACAAATTTGTTCACTATAGTTTACTGTTTTCCATTCAGAAGGAGCTGCGTATTCGATCGCCAAAGTGGAAAATTTGACAAGAAGCTTGAAATTTGAATGAAAATCTCTTTATATCTTCATATCGCGTAAAGTTTGTTAATCCAGATTTGTACACCTTAAAAGGGTATATCATAGTATATTTAATTGTTTTTATTTGTTTTTAAATGCACTAGTTTAGGAGTAAATAGTTTTTTCCAGTTTTATAAAAAACAATTAATTATATCGACATTTGTCGATGTATCGAAATACTCATATTTGAACAAATTAAGGCCTATAACTGGTATTTTTTTCAAACTTCTGCGACAAACAGTTTTCGAGATATGGGAAATCCCAAAACATTACCCCAGCAAAATCTTGAATATCTCAAAAACTATAAGTTGAACAAATTTTGCTATTGGTATTCATTTACAACTCATCAAAAGCTATCTTTCTATGTACTTGGTTCCAGGCTAAACGCCTTTTTTAAAAAAATTCTCAGATCTCGTGCCTTTCACGACCTTCTGGTACATTGAAAATGAATTTAATTAATTACCTAAACCAAAATTTATTCGTAAACATTTTTTATTATTATTAAATATACCTATGTACATACTATAACTAAAACATCTTAGAATTTCTACAAAAAATACCTAATAAAAAATTCTAATCAAAATCAAATGCAGTCTCGCGCTGACTTCATCGCGATAACAATGTTTATCTAGGCATCATCTTCACATTCTCATTTAGAGACCGTTGTAAAAATTGATTTGGAATCGTAGCGTACTAAGAAAAACATGAGACATGCGCTATCGAGTAATTTTAAATCTCGAAATTGAAATAACAGCAACCCACGAATATACAGCAACATCTTTAACATTAACATAGGTACCTATTTATTTCTTTTTTACACGTTATTAATACGGTAATTTATCTTAAAAATTCTAACCAATTAGTGCAAATGCTTTTCTGTATCTACTCCTAAGTATGGAGGCTCAAACTACAAACTCTCCTCTATTCAACATTCGCTCAAGATTCGTTTATTCGTTTGCCTATACAAAAAAGTGCCGTGTATCATGAAATCCCACGGTGCAGGCAATGGTCAGGAAATATAGACAAAACAATAGAAACAGATGCGCCGAAATAGTAAGTATAGAAACGAGTTATTAACCAAAATAGGGTTAATAAATAAATGATATCTTGTTCTTCGTATGGGTAATACTAATGGTGTTTATTTAACTTAGTTGTTTTACGTTAGATTTGACACCTAACCATTAAAAAGTCATAAATAAATAATTATTAAAAAATTACATTAACAAAACTTAATACAAACAAACTCATTTAATCTAATTTTACTTGATTTAAGAATTTTACAGAAGTATCAATAAATAAAAAATATATTTTTGTTTTGCTTTTAAAAACACTTTCATTAGGTACCTGTCCGATTTTTTTATAAAAAGAAAATAACATTTTATTACATTTACAACTCAAAATATAACTAAACAAACATTTGTCTTTCAGACCATTAGCGTTGATACGACTGGTACGTACTAGTACACTACTGCGCTCAGCGCTCACTCACACGCTCCGCGCAAACTTTACTTCATAAAGGTTAAGCTACAGAATTATCCTTTTGTGTTATTTACCTCAAATATTTTTTTTAAAGTAGACCAATGTCATAACTCGAGGTGTTTTTAAATCGACCCGATTTCGCGTTTTGTTTACGAGATATGATTTTTTTCTCGCCGAAACTGGGCGAAAATCGACCACATTTTCCACATTTTTGCGATTTAAAAAAAAAGATTTTGAGATTTTTGAAAAAATTTAGCTTTAATATCTACGACACCAGGGTGATATCGCACTTTGGCTGGAAATCGGGCCTATACAGATGCCTCAAAAAAAATAAATATTTTCAATGTTAAAACATTTTGCCGGGGAAACGGTACCTTAGCAAAATCAGTTTTTCTCGAATAACTTCGAAAATACAACTTGAAAAAATTTTGCTATACTTGAACAAATTGCATCTAACTATGAACTATTATCTGTAATACTCTCATTTCTCTAAGACGCAACATTTTGCTGGGGTTACGCGTATGCGTAAGCGTAATGGGGAATAGTAAAAAGCATTTTCTTTAATTTCTTTCTTTCTTCTTTATAACCTACATAGCTTACCACAAAAATATAAATACTTATCTATAATCATTAGCTTTATAATTCTAATGAGTGTTTTTAGAACAGATCAAGCCTTGTTTGCTTGGCGAAATCTTAAAGAAACAAAACAATCATATAAAATATATATTTTTTAAATCGATTGAAAATTTTTGCACGTTAAAATCAGAAACCGGGGCGCTGCCAGAACGATGGACACAAAGCGCTCGCGCTGATAGCAGCGCGATAGCGTGCGGGAGCAAGACAGTTGCGAGTAAAATAAGCGGGCGAAGGGCAGCGAACGCACGTAAAATTTTTACAAGCGCCCTCTTAACAGTTACGCTAGAATGATCTGTACTAAGACAATTTACCGGGACTTGTTTCACAGGGTCGAGACTCGAGATATCTCCTATCTTCTGGTTCATTTTAAAATGGAAAACAGTTTCTACGAATTCATCTGTCAGTCAAATAAGATATCTGAAATTTACCCAGAATCTGTGAAACTGGCCATAGTGAAAGTGTAACTTTCGGCCATGCCATGGTCCATCTTCCTTTATTCTTTAGTTAGGGTCACGCCCCCAGCATTAGCCATATTAGAAAATATCTAACTAAGAAAGGTGTGATTAAATCTGTTATATGAATTGAATGTTGATTTTCTATTCCAACAGATGATGAGGAGCAGGCAGGGGTAGGAGTGACCCGAAATGAACTCAGACGTGCACCGTCACCAAGCCCATCCGCCGCTTGCCCAGGTATGATTAAAAAAAACGAATGGGCTAATATAATAAATAAGGGTCTTGAGGATATAGGTTCTTGCCACGAGTTACGACCGATTATTTATTATATGCGAAAACTGGAAAAAGCAGCGCTAGGAGACCTTCCTTCCACCAGTCGGATTGATATTTGGACGAAGTTCACGGATCCGTAATGCGAACTTCGTCTGAACACTGCGATCGTACCTTGTGTTTAGCATTGTTCGTTCATGCTTAGAACTAAACTTCTCGAATTACGATCAACTTATTGCGGTGTAATGTCAATCTTTGTAACATTCGGTACCTATTTGGTAGCTTACATTTCAATCACGTTCGTAATTGCCAAGACCACTAACGACGAGAGCATATATCGTGTAATTGCGTTGGTATGTAGTATGTATGTATATGGGGCTATGGTGAATTCCAATTCAATGTATCAGTAGTTGATCCGCCATAGTGTTTGTGTAGGTGCGCTCGCATACAGGTACTTATATTTGCTTTTTACCATTAACAAGGCTCAATAATGTATTCTGTTACTGTAATGAAAGTTCTAGAATACAAATATACTTAGTCCCAATTTATAACCAGTCAACAGCTATTTTATTTCCCATGAACAAATGAATTCACAATCAAAGCTTATAACGATAAAAAAACATTTTTTTTTTTCACTAGCTACCACTTTATATTGCTAAAGCTGAGACAAATAATGACTTTGCAGTTCGGTCACTTTTGTTTGAGAATGAACTGCAATATTCGTTTGTTTATTTAAGCTGTCGACGACTCTGTCTGTACCTGCAGTCCTGTATGCAGCTCGTCTGCCTGGCGCAGTGCCAAGGTTATGCATCTGTGTGGATCGTCAAATGTTTTATATTATGGCAGAATTATCTTTTGTTCTGCAACTATAAATCGTTTATAACGTCCGATTACTACGCGGCGACGATTAAACAAAGAGATAGTTTGTATGAATTGGTATTGGATAAATATTTGTGGTTTGGTATTATAAGCATCTTTGTTAGAATAATGCGCACTAAAATCGTTTTCGTAATTTAATGGGGTTACCATATCCATAACCCCTTATATCTGGGGTAGAGGGGATGCCACATTTACGAAAGTCGTCTATTTACGATTCCCGCTGGACAAGAGAGTGCTCCACCGACAACCGGTATCATTGTCTTCAGCATGATCTCCTGAACAAGAATACAGCGGTTGTCGCATTATAAAGTGGTGGAGGGGGGAGGGGTGGAGGGAAGAGATGCGGAAGTCGAGTATCGGAAATTGGTTGATTTTCTCAACAACCACTTGACCGATTTAAACAAATAATGTGTCTTAGGGTAGGTAATATCTTTGACAACATATTTTCATTTGCAATGGTTTTTGTAAATACTATAGTTTATTAAATAATTAGAAAAAAGTCGAATTTCAAACAAAATCATTTTTAGTTTTGTAGATTTGAAGCAGTAAATTAAAATAAAGTACAGAATTACATATAGTATAAAGTACTACGCAAAATTGCCACAATCATTGGCTTGCTGTCTGTTTTTTAGTTTTGAAATTTGGCTGGAAGACAACAAAATTATGATCGATATAGTGCGGGAGGTCACTGTCCGAATAATATGGAAACCGCTTTAACGAAAGTCGTCTAATGACGATTCCCGTCGGACCGAAGAGTTCTCTACCGACAACTGGTATCATTGTCTTCAGCATGATCTCTTGAACAAGAATATAGCGGTTGTCGCATCATAAAGTGGTTGAGGGGGGAGGGAGGGGAGGGAAAAGATGCGGAAATCGGGTATCAGGGTTTGGATAATTTCTCAGTAACCGCTTGTCCGATTAAAACAAATAACGTTTCATATGGTAGATAATACCTGTAACAACATATTTTATCTAACAATGTTTTTTGTAAATACTAAAGTTTATAACAAAAATAGAAAAAAGGTGAATTTCAAACAAAGGCTTTTTTAGTTTTGTAGAATTGACGCAGTAAATTAAAAGAAAGTACTATGAAATTAAAACTATGAGGATTTGCCCCAGAAAAAAAATATTTATACATAGCACAATTGTTCCACTATATGAAATAATAAACTTGTTAAACATTTTTATCTAGTAACTATGCTAAAAAAATTTTTTTGGTTGTTTGGCGAAATGTTTTCTACCATTTTTTTCGAAAATCCTCCACAGAATTAAAACTATAAAGATTATCCTCGGAAAAAAATACTGATGAATAGCCCAGTTATTCCAATATATATAAAATAATAAACATGTTAAACATTTTTGTCTAGTAACTATGTTAAAAAAATGATTATTTTTTCACGAGGTGAAATTTTTTCTACCTTTTGTTCGAAAATCCTCTACAGAATTAAAACTATGAGGATTTGCCCCAGAAAAAAAATAATAGTGAATAACCCAGTTATTTCATTATATAGAATAATACATTTGTCAAATATTTTTGTCTAGTAACTGTGTTAAAAAATATTTTGTGCCGTGCAAACTCGTTTAAACATAACTTTGCAGGTCCACCGTGTTATGTGTCACAAAACATTTTTTAACACAGTTACTAGACCAAAATGTTTGATAAGTTTATTAATCTATATAGTGGAATAACTAGTCTATTTACTGTAATTTTTTTTCTGGAGAAAATCCTCATAGTTTTAATTCTGTAGAAGATTTATGGAAAATGTATATGTTACAGAAAATTTCACTGCGCGATAGAAATCATTTTTTTTAACATAATTTCTAGACAAAAATGTTTAACAAGTTAATTTTTCTATACAATGCAATAACTAAGCTATTCACCAGCATTTTTTTCTAGGGAAAATCATCATAGTTTAGATTCTGTAGAGGATTTTCGAAAAAAAAGTTGTAAAGAAAATTTCGCCACGCAACACAAAACATTTTGTAACACAGTTACTAGACAAAAATATTTAACAAATTTATTATTCTATATAGAAAAATAACTGGACTATTCACTTTTTTTTTTTTTATGGTGCAAATTTTGATAGTCTTAATTCTGTAAAGGATTTTCAAAAAATAAAAGATAAAGAAAATTCGCCACGCAATAAAAACATTTTTTTTAACATAATTACTAGACAAAGATGTTTGATAAGTTTATTATTATATATAATAAGATAACTGGGCTATTTATCGTTATTTTTTTCTAAGGCAAATCTTCATACTTTTAATTCTGTAGAGGATTTAAGAAAAAAATGGAAGAAAAAATTTTCTCCACGCGACACAAAAAAAAAATTTTAACTAGTTACTAGACAAAAATGTTTAACAAGTTTATTATTCTATATAGGGGAATGACTGGGCTATTCACCGATATTTTTTTTTCTGGAGAAAATCTTCATAGTTTTAATTACATAGTAGTTTATTTCAATTTACTGCTTCAATTCTACAAAACAAAAAAAATATTTATTTGAAATTCGTATTTTATCTAATTATTTCATAAACTATAGTATCTACAAAAACTATTGTTTGATAAAATCTGTTGTTAAGGATATTACCTACCATATGACAGTTTATTTGTTTAAATCGAACAAGTGGTTATTGAGAAATTAGCCAAACTCTGATAACCGAGTTTTGCACCTTTTCCCTCCCCCCCCCCCTCCCCCCTCCACCACTTTATAATGCGACAACCGCTATATTATTGTTCAGGAGATCATGCTGAAGACAATGATACCAGTTGTCGGTAGAGCACTCGCTTGTCCGACGGGATTTCAATTTTGAGGGCCTGGCCCCTCCTCTAGGGTACAAAGTCATTGTTTTGACTCTGTAAATATTTGGTGGGGGAGCACCCCCTTTATATGTATATGTATAACATGATACGTGCTAATGTGAAGTTGTTCAAGCACATTAGCATCAACAAACGTTTATAATTTGGATGTATAATGATGACCGTTACAAGCAAACATTTCAAGTTGGTGCTTGCAAGTTGCAGCACTAGGGATACCCCTATTGCCAATACTAGCTAAACGAGGCGGAACACTATCGATTCATATGACGGTGACGGTGATTCGAATTGATTCGATGCGTCCCGTAATGATATGCAGAATTGGGATCACCCTTGTTCAAATTTTGATAATGGCGAAGTAGTAAGAGTGGTATTTGTTTTCAGCACGGTGTGCACTCAGGCGCGCAGGGTGTCGCGTGCGGGTGGTACTCGGCATCGGCCGCGCCAGCGCCCACCGCACCCCTGCGACTCAAGCGCTCGCAGCCGCCGCACCAGCTGCCGGTCAGTATCATACATAACACACCAACATACAGGGTGTAAAAAGATCGTCATCAAAGCCAAGGTCTACGTATTCTGCCCATCATCAGGACCGTTTCGGAACCGATTTTCATTTTTGGTGTTTGAAAGCATTGCAAACAGCACCACGCATGTAAATAACGCGCGCAACCGACCGCGCGAGTGCGTGCTACACAGCTGCGTGCGGCCAAGTTGAAAGGCAGCGTTAGCTGCGTTAGTCTGCGTGCGTGCGCATAAGGTACAGTACGAAACGAGACATATATCTTGAAATCGGGTGGGGATTGTGCGGAACGCGTATTTTGGACAAGCGTAGCAGTGTGAGGTACGCGGGCGGCGGGAGAGGGGCGCGCGCTATTGGTCGCTCGCAAGTCCACATGTGCCAACTTATCCCCACTCCGTCGAAAAAAATTCAAGATTATATGCCTCGTACTTTACAGTCAGTGATGACGTTTTGAAGCATGTTTGTTACGAAATTACTAAAAATTTTGATAATGTTTCTTTTGACAAAAATGAGGAAATAACGTTTAAAGTTTTCATAAAAATCATGAAATTTTTTTTTGGTTTTGTCCTTCAATAACTTCATAGCTATTTATTTCCCAGGTATAGTCTAAAAGACAAAAATGATTCTGATGATGGGCGGAATGCGTGGACTTCGGCTTCGTTGAGGGTCTTTTTACACTATTTATTAATTAGAAGTTAACTTAAGCTAGAGATTGTGTAATGTAAACAAATTATTATATTAGCTGTTTACATCACACAATCTAGATTCTAGAACTTTGCAAAAAAATAACTTGCGGAAATCAACTTATGTGGTGCGCCGCGCCGTCTACGGCCGCACACTACTATACTATACGGTCAACCGGAGTGCGTTGATGACATTAGGCTGCTTCAACTTGCCTATGTCCTTCCCGAAATTTCCACAGGAAACTTCCAAGCTGATGAATGTCGCGGGATAAAGCTAATCATTTATAGACAAATCTCCAGATAATTTTTTTGCAAGGTCAATAATGGGCCAGATCCAAACATAATCAAATATTTTTTCTTTCAAACAAAAAGCATTTTTTTATTAAGTAACTTGTCTTCTCTTTTATTGTTCATAGTACGATAAACAATTGCTTTGCCAAGCTTTGCATTACTATTAATTTCTAATTCATACGACGACAAGCTTAGTTTAACGGGACGCGAGCGGCAAAGTCACGTACGTGACAGCATTTTTTATGCGTGTCTGTTGGCCTTTGCACGTGAAACTCATGAATCGAACCTATGAATGTGGAAGAATGTAAAAGGTTTGCAATGTCATTTTTCATAGTTTAATGCAATGTTGTCATGCAGAACGAATTTGTTATTTTGAAACAAACGATTAATAATTATTGCTCTTAAGTTTCATAAAAAATAAATTGATTTGGTTCTTAATTTTGTAATAATTGGCACTGCTGTTGTATGTACTAATTTCACTCTGTCGACTGCTAATGCCCACATTTGACTTATTTTAACAATGTCTGTTTCTGAAAATTAACTTAATTTAAAGTTCTCTAGACACGCGACAAAACGTATTATTTATTTCAATTCAATGCATAGCGTGCTATCTTTATACGTTGGATGACCTAGTTCACACAATTAATCGGCATGCAAGTCTCTTAAAGATACATAAAATATATTTTACATGCTGCATTCAACAGCTCTTCTAAAGATTTTATGAACCACGTTATAGCGGCGTTGCCGCTATAACGGCGTTGCCGCTAATGATCATAGAGGCAACAACCACTGCGACCACATTTTTCTACGATAATTACTTTCTAAAGCCTTAACTCCACGTTTAGATTTGAGAATACTTTAATGCAATACTTTAATCTTATTTTTTTTAAATTATTAACTGCAAATATTTATTTAGCCAAACCTGATGTATCAGTTCTGTGACCTAACCTATTTTACTCGTAACCGTATTTAAGTAATGAATGCTTATTGAAGAATCATTAAGACAATAATTGAAATATTACCATCCAATGCGATGATCATGTTCTCATGTATGTCATTGAGTATTGTATGATGATGAAGAAAAAGTTCCCACGGGTAGAAACTCGACGACGCAGATCGTCAGCCGTAGCTTTTCACTAAGTAATCAGGCTCGCGCGATGCAAGCCGGTGTTACCTCCGATTGTGTATTTGCACTGAAATAGGCGAGGTTATTTTTAGTGCAATTTCAAACATTGTTCCAGTCTGGAGGTGGTGTGAGCGGTAGTAATGGGCCACTCGCGCCTCTCTCGCCCACCGCATTGCAGAATTCCGTACCACATAATGTAAGTGTGGAACACGCATTATTTATCAAGCTTTATTCGTTTTGTTTTTGTTGCAAAAAAAATTATTTGATGATAATGCATTTTATCATAGTTTCATTTTTCATTTCTTTGTTGTTCTTTGTTGGAAAGCAAAACGATTGTACCTACAATTTG
The DNA here is from genome assembly GCA_943789525.1 of Agriphila geniculea. NCBI lineage: Eukaryota > Metazoa > Arthropoda > Insecta > Lepidoptera > Crambidae > Agriphila > Agriphila geniculea. Next base: position 13,504,730 of record OX038887.1, on the reverse strand, counting down.
TGGTTTTAGACATTTTCAAATTTACTTTTGAATAGGTAGGTTAAATAAATAGTCTAAATTAGACCACTCAGTCGAACTACACAGAAATTAAATGTTCATTAAATCTAATAAGCAGATAATCAGTCAGTTTTAAAACAACTTTACTAGAAGTATTAATAAATTTTGTCAAGGTTAATAATGGTTAATTAATTATACCCAACACATTCAGTAAATAACATAATATGACAGATTACATAAAAGAGGCGCAAAAAGATTGTTACAGTACGAGGCATGTATCTTGAAATTTTTTCGACGTAGTGGGGATAAGTTCGCGCATGTGCTCTTGTGAGCGACCAATAGCGTGCGCCCCTCTCCCGCCGCCCGCGCCCCTCACCGCTACGCATGCCCAAAATACGCGTTCCGCGCAATCCCCACTCGATTTCAAGATATATGCCTCGTACTGTAACCTTATTACTATTGATGAGACAGACAACCTACCACAAACAAAACATGCACGTATTCCCAAACAACGACTTATTTAGTTTGTTCCGATTGCGACTAAAATTAATGTAGTACGTGTATGATTATTAATTAACATTGTTTACAGAACGTGATGTCATCGTCGGTGCGGGCGCCCGCACCGCTCGGCCCCAACTCTTCGGCCATGCACACTTCGCAAACGTCGCCTGGTGCGTTATTATGACAAACATAAACATCCTTATACCGCGAAATATTATACTGATTACACACAATTCATGTCGTTGAATGCGCAAACATTAAAACCATAACATTAATACCTAATTAATAATTATGCTATTAATATTGCAAAATAACCACCACAATTCTGTTTGTGTTTGAAAAAATAAATTATGTAATATACAACGTTTTAATGAATGAACGCAAAATGAGAAAACCGTTTCTTCGGACCATCAAACTGAACAACTTTGACTATGGGACCAACTCTGAAATCGCGAAAAAAAAAATCAACTGCTTCATACATTTTTATATTGTCGTTATAAATTTTTGTATGAAACAGCTGATTTTTTTTCGCGATTTCAGAGTTGGTCCCATAGTAAAAGTTGTTCAGTTTGATGGTCCGAAGAAACGGTTTTCTCATTTTGCGTTCATTCATTAACACGGTTGTATTGTTTCCAGTGGTAATATCGAAAGGAGGTAGCGACGTGCTGGTGAATTCCACGGCTCAAAACCCACCGCCTGCTGGCAACAGGCTTGTCAACATGACGCAGTGGCCGTAAGTTGAAACATTTCATCATTAAATCGAATTGCGACATTGCTAAAGATGTATCAGTTTAGAGCAATAAACCCAGTTTAACTATACCTTAACTATGTGTGTGACTTCTAAGAAATAAACAGTACAGTAAGTATATTTATTTTCGACTGGGTCCAACAGCGAATTAAGTTGTGATTTCTGATATAATTGTTATCATTAATATATGTAAGGTAACAATTATGGATAGAAATTTTATAAAACTTAATCAGGTATTGATATAGTGTATAATAGTAGTTTATGAAACTGATGCATAATGAGGTATTAAAACATGAGTGTGTGTTTAAAAACCGAGCCGTAGGCGAGGTTTTTAATAGTATCACACGAATGTTTTAATACCTAGTTATGTACAGTTTCATACACTACTTTATCTACTCTCATGCAATTATTGTGATTGAACCTACAAAATAAAATATCAATGATAAAAAGAGTAAGCAGTTTCTCGACTTTGCTTTAGGTAGGTAGGTTGTACCAAATACTATAGAAACTCTCTCTACGTGTACTTACCTTGGTTAAGTATTACGTTTTTCCGTCGCCGTATCTAAAAAATCTACTCACTCACTACTTACTATCAGATATTTTTAAGCAAAAGTAAAAATGGCGCGTATTCTATTAGAAAAAATAATAATGATATGACTGCATTCCAGCAGAGTAATCGTTACGCTTAGTCATCGATCACCATAGAGTTCATTTTAATCATGGAAAGTATGTGAGAATTTCATTGTTTTTTTTTTAATATCGCGGCACTGCCATCTTTTTGGATTTGCCCTGTATCGTAATGAGAAAAAAAGTTATTTTATAACATTGCTTAGTATAGCGAAGGTATGTTATAAAATAACTTTTTAATTTTTTTTCGGTATTGCGTGTATAAAGTATGTCAATATAAATTCGATTTGAAATTCATAATTCGAATTTTACGATATGAGAGTAGATAAATTATGATATAGTACTATCTTGATTTGGAAACGATTAGCTATTTAAAAATATGGTGTTTCTATACATATAGGCCGATGAAAATGTGGCAATTAGGTACTTAGAGATTGTTATCCAGAGGAAACCCATTATATTAGTTAAGTATACTTATCTAAGAATTGATATAATAATCAATCGACACCTTATCTCAAGATATAAATGTTCTGACACTTGTTTTGCCAGTTGCTTAAAGTATGGAGAGTGATATTACGGCGTGTCTTATTAAGCAGCACAAAGTCAATTTGTTTATACCACCGATCGAGGCGTGCACTGAGTTCGAGTAAATAGCATACCATTGCTTACATTACTACACTAACTCCTAATTAACGCATCGCGATTATGTGTTACGTGATTGATTAGTGGTCCCGCTGTGAATTAACCTTAAATGACCCATTGATGTGTGAGCTATACTTAAAAAATATGCGATTATTAAAATAGTTGTGGATTAATCTGGTTTTCATATTCTTATTAAGAATTGGTTGATATAAAACTATAAACTCGAAATAATAACCACATTATTAGAGACTTTCCCACATTATTTCTAATTTGTCTTTCCGTGCTCTCTACCTTTGCAATGAACTTAATTCATGTCGCTCGCATAATGTATATAAAGGGTTATTTATATCTCGCAATGAATGAGTCAGGATCCACAGTGATACTATTTAATTTTTCTGATTGGTCCACATGTGCGTACGCGCACGTGATCTACCAGTCCACACACAACATAACGCCGCTCCTCGGACAGCAGAGGATACGTGCATACTGCGTGCAAGCATCCATCTCGTGGATTGTTTTGATGATTCACACTAACTGCACTGCAAGTGCACATGTCCCTAATTACATGTTCCTTTTTAGGGCTGACCTTAAGACTCATTCTCTCTTAGATATCTGCGTTTAGATACATCTGGTTATTTATTTGCAAGGATACACGGTGATCGCACTGGAAGATGGGTCGCTAGGATTAGGAGCTTCGGTCTCATGGTCTTCGGTTGTAAGCCTTGCGACTGCCTAGCATGTATCGAGGCGCCCAGCGCGCAGTGTCGGTTGCGAACATTCGTGAACGTTCGTTTTATTTCGATACTTATCTAGAATTTAGGCACCTGTCGGTGCGTAGGCGGTCTTAGATTTCTTTCCACTATGGTATAAGCACAGCCTACTGAGTCTTCATACAGTCAGTCATCGCGTTTTATGTTGGCGAAAAAGTCGCCGTTCGTCTAGACAGTTGCGCAACGACTCAAAGTGTAAGGGCTGTACTTTCAATATACAATGTGTTAATGAATTAACGCAAAATGAGAAAACCGTTTCTTCTGACCATCAAACTGAACAATTTTTACTATGTGACCAACTCTGAAGTCGCGAAAAAAACAATCAGCTGTTTAATACAGAAATTAATAACGGAAATATAAAAATGTATGAAACAGCTGATTGTTTTTTTCGCGATTTCAGAGTTGGTCCATAGTAAAAGTTGTTTAGTTTGATGGTCCGAAGAAACGGTTTTCTCATTTTGCGTTAATTCATTAACACGTTGTATAACCCAATCAGAATCGTTCCCGAGCTGCATACATTGTCATAGTATGGCAGCTTGGGTAGTGGGTATTCCCCCCTCCCGAGATCCCACTGAGCCACTCGGCTGGGTGAGATCACGGGAGGCGGTCGTGGAGGGAGTCACAACGTTGAATGTTATGGTCCCCTCCTGGCGAGTCCCACATACGAACCCCCTGCTCACCTGCGGGGGTGGTTGCTTAAATGCATTTTCTCCGGTTAAAAAAAAAGAACGGCAGCTTGGGAGGTCGCATCCCCCTCTTATTCCGCACCACCCCGCACGACTGCTCTGTGTAGACGCCTCCGATGACTGACTGTATGAAGATTCGGTACGCTTCGGTATGGTTATATTCCAACGGGTGTGTTTGTCAGGTGGCACCACGGCGCCATCTCGCGCGAGCGCGCGGAGGCGCTGCTGTCGGGCTCGCCGGACGGCGTGTTCCTGGTGCGCGAGAGCACCAACTTCCCCGGCGACCACACGCTGTGCGTCCGGTTCCGAGGGCGCGTCGAACATTACCGGTCAGAATACATACTGTTTTATACATTTGAAGCGTACACTGGAAGAGGGGGCTCATCGACATTTAGTAAAAATTGAGGAAATGTCTGTTTAAAGTTGATTGGTTTATTTTTACTAAGGCTATTTAACGAGAAATGGGCCTGGGGCCCTATTTTTGAATCGCTCGGCAGGCGTCGAGCGCTGTTTTCGACTGATTTTCGTTCGACTCATAACTCAAAACAATGAGATGTCGAACGAAAATCAGTAAAAACGAGCGTTCGACTGGAGTCGAGCGATTCAAAAATAGAGCCCCTGTTTTAATTTGTTTTGAATATGTAATGCACCCTAATTTGTTTTGAGTATGCCAATGCCATCGAATGCAATTGTTAGTTTGAAATGAACAATTATCAAAATATAAGAAAATTGCTTATTAAAGATTTTATTACTTACCTACTCTATTTTTACTGAGACGCTTTAACGAGAAATGGGACCCTTTCAGTTTGTTTTGAATATGTTATTTGAAAGACCCATTCAAAGGCTATCGAATGCAATTGTTAGTTCAATTTGATCAAAAATGTCGATGAGCCCCTTCTTCCCGTGTGCCCTTCATTTGGAAGTGACTAACGTTAATTTTTAAGTCTGATGATTTGGTATTGTTACCGAAATTCTCACGGGCAACAATTTCAAGTATTGTATTATTTGGACTGGAATCCTAAAATTCAGCTGATAAGCATCCTTAGCGATATTATAAATGCGAAAATCCGTTTGTTTGTTCGTTACGCCTTCACGTCTTAACTATTGAACCGATCATCATGAAATTTTGCATACACGTTCTCAGGGATACAGAGAAGGACATACGCTACCTTTCATCCAGAAAAAAGTACTGTTCCCGAGCGATCGCAAAAAAAATCTTTTCACGCAGACGAAGTCGCGGGCGGCCGCTAGTTGTCTATAATAAAACTGACTACCCTCGCATCTCCCATTCTTGCTAGTCAATCCACACACCAAGTTTTTGCCTATACCACAGAATAGATATAAGTACTACCGTACAGAAAGGAAACTCTCCGCCCCGCCCCACAATCAATTACCTCACCCCATCGGCGCCCACCGCGCGAATTCCGTGTGCCGATCCGTGTGCTCATTCAATAGCTCGTACACAGTTGCGCGCATGCAAAAACGTCACTGTGTAGCGTCTGTGTAACAGGTAGTTGAAACGCGACGCTTGTATGGAGTGCCCGGGATGTGCCCATACCCTGACAAGTCTAGCAGACAACTTAATGTTATTATACTTTCAGGGTAAAATGGGCGACGGCACCTGATAGCAACACCCAACGTCTCACCATTGACGATGAAGAATTTTTCGATAACATGACAGATTTAATACACGTAAGTGGATGATTTTTTACACAATTACAGTACGAGGCATATATCTTGAAATCGGGTGGGGATTGCGCGGAACGCGTATTTTGGACATGCGTAGCGGTGAGGGGCGCGCGCTATTGGTCGCTCACAAGAGTACATGCGTGAACTTATTCCCTCTCAGGCGAAACAATGTCAAGATATTTGCCTCGTACTGTACTTTAACATATAACAATAGCAATGTCTGTTAATCGAACATATAAACATCAAACAGTTAATTACAGTGATACCTCGCTTTACGCGACAGATGCGTTCCAGGGAAAAACGCGTAAAGCGAATTTCACGTACAACGGGGTCTGTTAAGTCTGTTTTAATTAAACATCAAATTCAGAATCAAATAGCTTTTTAGAAACATATTATCATTTTACTTAGAAAATTACAATTAAACTACTTGTACAAGAAAATATTAATATTTTACTTAGAAATAATACATCATAAAGTGCAATTTGTCCCTTAAAAATATTTATTTTCCTTTAAATCCAAATTTGTCTCGCATAAAGCGAAGCAATTAAGCGCGAAAATTTAAAAACCGCTTCATACTAATCCGCGTTATATGGGGTCGCGTAAAGCGGGGTATTACTAGACTTAGAAGATATTGTTTTTTTTATTTTCAGCATTATTTACAAGATGCGGACGGCCTATGTACAAAGTTAGTGCGATGCCTGCCCAAAGCGGCGCCCAACGGGGCGAACAATAATGGCCCCATGCAACCCCCATACCCACCACATCCGCAGGTCAGTATCATGGATGACACGCAGATCATCAGACACGCAAGTGGTAAAATAGACGCATTTCACCAGAATACCCAAGTAGATAGAATCTCAACTTGTCAGATTTACAACTCATCATTTACGCACCTCGACAAATTTCGCATCTCGTCAGATTTTTTTTGTTTTTTATTTACAATATAATGTGGGATGGAGGATAAAGATGTACAGCTACTTTTTGTTGCCAAAAGCAAGATGGGTGACCAAATAAGGCTTGACAAAGACTGTGCAGCCACTTTGTGGCCAAAAACAAGATGGGTTAGATTATTACCATATTATCATGGCTCACAAAAGATTAGTTGAAAAATAATTACCTTTTGAGACGATATGATTGAATTAGTTTTTTCTGTTTGGTGTTTTTTTTTTTAAATAATTTATTTTACCATAATGAAAGTTTTTTTACGAGTTTTTTCTTTGGATTTTACTCCTATCAAACATCCTGTCGAAGTACCAAGATTTTTACTAAATTACCAAACACCTTGTATAAAAACCACGCTAAAAATGTTTAACCTTAAATTTCAAGTTTGCATCGCATTGTAATCGCGCCATTAGGCTGCGTACGCACCGACAGGTGGCTAGATTAGCACCTAGCGCCGAGACATGTATCGAAGTAAAAGGAAAGGAACGTTCACAAATGTTGCAATTTGTGATGAAACTCGAATCAAAAAAATGTATTTGAGTCATTTCGAATTACCCGTAAGTAGTTCGTTGATGATTCGTATCGATACGATTACCCGAATTAATAACAATGTTGTAAATTTAATTATTTAATAATTATGAGTTGGACAATAGGACGTACTTAAAACTTAAAATTCACGTGAGCGAAAATACTAAAATATATATTTAAGAAACAAAAACTTTGAACGAATATTAAATTGCCTTCTCAGTGTTCTCAGCCGCTAAGGTAAGCTTTCTACGCCATCAAAGATTCGAATCAAAAAAACTGATTCGAATTAGAACGGGGTGATTCGAATCAGCCAACCAATTCGAATCAGGTGATGATTCCAATCAGCATAAAATATTCATTCGAATCTAGTTTGGATTGACGTCATTCGGAAATCGCATCGCAAGCTATTACTGATTTATCATTGATCCCACCAGCCGCCGCCGTATCCCGCGACGCCGAGCGTCCCGAGCACGGCGGGCGCGCCCCACCTGCAGCACTCGCACGCCGCGCCCGCGCCCGCCCCCGCTCCCGCGCCCGCGCCCGCTCCCGCGCCTGCGCCCAGCACCGACCAGACTGACAGCGCGCTACAACCACAGAAGTTCGTCGACGCGCGTGAGTCTCATTATGATTTTTTTAATTTATTTTTGTATTAATATGGGTTTGCTCTTGACCCTAGTCTAGCCCGAAAGTATAGACAGGGTCTACGATGGAGCGAGCTTGCCCAGAAGGTGTCTATTCACTCTGGCCTTGAAAAGAGTCAGGTTGTATGCGCTCGGAAACACAGACGCCGGCAGGGAATTCAATTATACCATCTCTCCAAAATTGTAGCAACTCAGGTTGCATAACATGAAGGTATACGTATCATCCATACCATCATCAGCCTTTCACCGTCCACTGCTGAACATAGGCCTCTCCAAGTACACGCCATCGAGCACGGTCCGTCTCTCATCCGGCTTTTGCCAGCCACCTTGCGAAGATCGTCGCTCCACCTGGTCTAAGGGCGTCCCACACTATGTTTGCCGATACGCGGTCTCCACTCGTCTGCCCCAGCGGCCATCAGTTCTACTGCTAATATGGCCGGGCCCACTGGCTAATATGCCCGGCCCACTGCCACTTCAGCTTGCTAATCCGGTAAGCTTTGTCTATCACCTTAGTTCTCTGCCGGATCACCTCGTGGTATACGCATCCTCCGCGCAAATAATTTTTCTTTTAAACGTATTACCACAGTCAGTTACTTTTTACCGACTTCAAAAGGAGGGAGGTACTCAATTCGACCCGATTTTTTGTTTTGTTTTTTGTATGTACACCGATTACTCGAAGACGGCTGAACCGATTGAAATTATTCAAACGTTATTACATTAGGTAAACTCCCAAGTTGGTCCCATTTTTAAAAAATTTGAAATCGGTTCAGTACTTTTCAAGTAATCTTGAAAAAAAGCACGTAAATAGTATGATTTTGTGTGAACTACCTCGATGATCAGTCGTATAACTTCTTTGTTTATGAACTGAATCAGATAATTATTTTTTTGTTGGAAAAAGGATATCTTAAGTGTAGTTCTTTAACCGACTTAAAAAAGGAGGTTCTCAGTTTGACCCGCATGTATGTATGTTTCTCCGCGATTAACTCGCGTTTGACTGCGCCCATTTTTCTACCTAAATAATATACCTACACTACCTAATACAGAAGGTACCTCACTAAAAATTAAAAAAATAAAAAATTGTTTAAAAAACAAAAAACCGACTTCAAAAAACCTACCTCTAAAAAGCAAGAAATAATATTCGTAATAATAAAACACGTCTATTGAAGTCGGGTGTGGCTTTTAGAATAAAAAAAAAAGGAAATTGTACTCGAGCCACACCCGACTTCAATAGACGTGTTTTATTATTACGAATATTATTTTTTGCTTTTTAGAGATAGGTTTTTTGAAGTCGGTTTTTTGTTTTTTTAAACAATTTTTTATCATATACCTTATCTATCACCGATGTACAGTTGACAGAGTTGTAGAACACCATAACACCACTAATCACTATGAAATGTAAAAAATATGTCCTAAGTCCTATACTTATAAACTACATCGTTTACGCTAAAAATCATGTGTAGTTGCAATTCTCGACACTTTAATCTCAATAACAACCATTCCCAGGCGTGCGTTGTTGACATCAGCCATTTTTAATGTCCCCACTGCTCGGGCACAGGCCTTCCTTGTGAGTGGATAGGGAGTACGGGCCATAACCCGGCACGCGGGCCCAATGCGGATTGGTGGATGTTAACGACTGCAAATGCAGCCGGGACCAACGGCTTAACGTGCCTTCCGAAGCACGGAGGAGCTCAAGATATTAAATTTTTGGTCACCCATCCCAGGACCCACCCTTGCGAAAGTTGCTTAACCTCCGCAATCGCTGGGCCAGGCGCTAAACCACTGCGCCACCGAGCTCCTCAAGCAAACTGTTTACGTCACCGTAAACTATCGGATATACTGCTTACAGTCAATGCAAATGAAAGAGAGAAAACAATAGTTTACGGTAACGTAAACAGATTGCATAAACTCATGGTAGGGCCACAGAAAGGTATACACATCCTCTTATTTCACCCTTTATATAAGATTGATTATTGCAGGTTGGCGAATAGACGAGCGTGACTTAGAGATCCGGGAAAACATTGGTAAAGGGGAGTTCGGAGACGTGATGCTCGGAATACTAAACGGAACGCAGAAGGTCGCCGTCAAGATACTCAAGGACCGCGAGGCCGCGAGCAAGTTCCGCGCGGAGGCTAGCGTTATGGCGTAAGTTACATTTTCACATTTTACTTGTTATTATTTATTTTGGTTAATTATTTGCCAAAAATAATACGTCAAAATTATTTGTGGATTTATTGTTTTATTTTATTTATGTGAGACTCGTACAGTTTTAATTTTTATTTTGACTTTTTTAGGCTGGTTACAGTGCTCGACCGACCGGTGCGTACGACAGTCGCGCTTGTAATTTATATGAAAATTCATAAATCGTTCAGTACTAGACCGGCCGTACGCACGCGCATATTGCTACGCACTGCGTACGGGGACCGTCGGTCGAGCGCGTCCGCATGCGTGCTGTCGGTCGACCGACGCGCTATAGAAACATATGAACGCGTTCAGTGCTGCACCGACCGTACGCTCGGTGCAGCACTAGGATGTATGTATAGAGATTTTGTACGCTGACCGGACGGTTAATTTGTTGCCCAGGAGAGCACTGAATGATACGAACTGACGGTCGGTTAGTGCGTATGGTCATCAGGACAGACCATACTCACCGACGGTCGGTGGAGCACTGTAACCAGCCTTAATTAAATTGATCGTTTCCAACAGGTCGCTGAAGCACGAGAACTTGGTGCGGCTACTAGGTCTGGTGTTCAGCCCCAACGGCAGCACGTGCATAGTGACGGAGCACTGCGCGCAGGGCTCGCTGCTCGACTACCTGCGCAGCCGCGGCCGCCACTACGTCACGCAGCTCGACCAGATCAACTTCGCATAGTGAGTGCTCAATCAGCTGTAGGCAGCACGTGCATAGTGACGGAGCACTGCGCGCAGGGCTCGCTGCTCGACTACCTGCGCAGCCGCGGCCGCCACGTCACGCAGCTCGACCAGATCAACTTCGCATAGTGAGTGCTCAATCAGCTGTAGGCAGCACGTGCATAGTGACGGAGCACTGCGCGCAGGGCTCGCTGCTCGACTACCTGCGCAGCCGCGGCCGCCACTACGTCACGCAGCTCGACCAGATCAACTTCGCATAGTGAGTGCTCAATCAGCTGTAGGCAGCACGTGCATAGTGACGGAGCACTGCGCGCAGGGCTCGCTGCTCGACTACCTGCGCAGCCGCGGCCGCCACTACGTCACGCAGCTCGACCAGATTAACTTCGCATAGTGAGTGCTCAATCAGCTGTAGGCAGCACGTGCATAGTGACGGAGCACTGCGCGCAGGGCTCGCTGCTCGACTACCTGCGCAGCCGCGGCCGCCACTACGTCACGCAGCTCGACCAGATTAACTTCGCATAGTGAGTGCTCAATCAGCTGTAGGCAGCACGTGCATAGTGACGGAGCACTGCGCGCAGGGCTCGCTGCTCGACTACCTGCGCAGCCGCGGCCGCCACTACGTCACGCAGCTCGACCAGATTAACTTCGCATAGTGAGTGCTCAATCAGCTGTAGGCAGCACGTGCATAGTGACGGAGCACTGCGCGCAGGGCTCGCTGCTCGATTATCGTGTATCTCATCTCTTCTGACGAGATTAGGGTTGTCGTGCTTTAAATGAACTGCGTAACATATTATCATTAATGGAAATAGATTGTACTTAACATGGTATAAGAAAAGCAAACAAAAATCTACGTTAACCATTTTTATATGAAGGTAATCTGTAGTGGCAAATACTCTCAGCTAATTATCTTATAAGAAAACTTAAAAGACATGAATTTTTTTACGTGATTTTAAAGAAAAACATAGGTGACCCAGGAGACAACTCCCATTTTTTATATAAAAGCTGGGGACAACATTGTCCCCTGGGTCATCCATGTCTTTCTTTAAACTATTGATTATTTTTGTACAAAAAAGGATTACCTAGTTTTGTTTTAATTTATACAAAATTACACATGGGTCGATGTTTTCCTGACATTAAAAAGTTGATTCACCCAAATATGCGACAAACGTACTTGGCGTGCAACCATACGCGACGCGGCGAGCGCGTGAGTGAATATCGAACTAACGTGCTGGCGGCCGGCGCGCGGCAGTCTCTGCATTGGCCCGATCGGTCAAACCCGCCGCGTACTTATAGCTTCATACACCTAAAGTGAGAAGTGTCACTGGCCTGTCGCTGCGCAATAACAACTTAGGCGTTAGCGGGTGGAAAAGGTGGGATTGCGGGGCACGGCTCCGCGCGAACCGGCTAACTTGTCACCTATCACAAAGATAGTGTAACTAATGTTGTCCTGCAGCGACGCGTGCTGCGGCATGGAGTACCTGGAGCGCATGCGCGTGGTGCACCGCGACCTGGCGGCGCGCAACGTGCTCATCTCGCACGAGGGCCGCGCCAAGGTGGCGGACTTCGGGCTCGCGCGCCCCGACCACGGCCAAGACGACCCCGCCGACGCGCAGCGCCTGCAGGCCAAGCTGCCCATCAAGTGGACCGCGCCCGAGGCGCTCAAGTACAACGTGAGTGCACTACCAGTCCCGACCGCGCCCACTTACCCTATTGATGATTACTCCTAGTGTTGTTTATGTGTTTGTTTCTGAATTTGTTCTAATTTGTGTTTTCTGTTACAGAAATTTTCAAATAAGTCTGATATGTGGAGCTTCGGTATACTTTTATGGGAAATTTATTCATTCGGGAGAGTGCCATATCCGAGAATCGTAAGTATCTTAGTGATCATTGAAAATATCTGCATTTCTTCCGTCTGAATATGTCAGTGAGTGATCCTGGTCGTTTCCGTAGCCGCTGGCGGAGGTGGTGCGGCACGTGGAGCGCGGGTACCGCATGGAGGCGCCGGAGGGGTGCCCGACGGGCCCGTACGAGCTGATGCGCGCCGCCTGGCACGCCGACCCCGCGCAGCGCCCCACCTTCCAGCACGCGCGCCGCGCGCTCGCCGCCATCCGCGACCAGCCCGCGCCGCCCCACCCGCCCGCCTAGTGTATGTACCCGCGCGCCTAGTGTATGTACCCGCGCGCCTAGTGTATGTACCCGCCCGCCTAGTGTATGTACCCGCGCGCCTAGTGTATGTACCCGCGCGCCTAGTGTATGTACCCGCGCCCGTACGAGCTGATGCGCGCCGCCTGGCACGCCGACCCCGCGCAGCGCCCCACCTTCCAGCACGCGCGCCGCGCGCTCGCCGCCATCCGCGACCAGCCCGCGCCGCCCCACCCGCCCGCCTAGTGTATGTACCCGCGCGCCTAGTGTATGTACCCGCGCGCCTAGTGTATGTACCCGCCCGCCTAGTGTATGTACCCGCGCGCCTAGTGTATGTACCCGCGCGCCTAGTGTATGTACCCGCCCGCCTAGTGTATGTACCCGCGCGCCTAGTGTATGTACCCGCCCGCCTAGTGTATGTACCCGCGCGCCTAGTGTATGTACCCGCGCGCCTAGTGTATGTACCCGCGCCCGTACGAGCTGATGCGCGCCGCCTGGCACGCCGACCCCGCGCAGCGCCCCACCTTCCAGCACGCGCGCCGCGCGCTCGCCGCCATCCGCGACCAGCCCGCGCCGCCCCACCCGCCCGCCTAGTGTATGTACCCGCGCGCCTAGTGTATGTACCCGCGCGCCTAGTGTATGTACCCGCCCGCCTAGTGTATGTACCCGCGCGCCTAGTGTATGTACCCGCGCGCCTAGTGTATGTACCCGCGCCCGTACGAGCTGATGCGCGCCGCCTGGCACGCCGACCCCGCGCAGCGCCCCACCTTCCAGCACGCGCGCCGCGCGCTCGCCGCCATCCGCGACCAGCCCGCGCCGCCCCACCCGCCCGCCTAGTGTATGTACCCGCGCGCCTAGTGTATGTACCCGCGCGCCTAGTGTATGTACCCGCCCGCCTAGTGTATGTACCCGCGCGCCTAGTGTATGTACCCGCCCGCCTAGTGTATGTACCCGCGCGCCTAGTGTATGTACCCGCGCGCCTAGTGTATGTACCCGCGCCCGTACGAGCTGATGCGCGCCGCCTGGCACGCCGACCCCGCGCAGCGCCCCACCTTCCAGCACGCGCGCCGCGCGCTCGCCGCCATCCGCGACCAGCCCGCGCCGCCCCACCCGCCCGCCTAGTGTATGTACCCGCGCGCCTAGTGTATGTACCCGCGCGCCTAGTGTATGTACTCGCCCGCCTAGTGTATGTACCCGCGCGCCTAGTGTATGTACCCGCCCGCCTAGTGTATGTACCCGCGCGCCTAGTGTATGTACCCGCCCGCCTAGTGTATGTACCCGCGCGCCTAGTGTATGTACCCGCGCGCCTAGTGTATGTACCCGCGCCCGTACGAGCTGATGCGCGCCGCCTGGCACGCCGACCCCGCGCAGCGCCCCACCTTCCAGCACCGTACACGGCACGCTATGTGCATTGCCGGTGACGGTGCGGACTAGTGGGAATAGTGACATACTTTTCAATACAAATAATATTTTCTTGCCTGACACATCTCTAGCACGGCCATGGCATGGCACGGTGTAGTGAGCAGAGACCTCAAAGTACGCACCCGTACAGCCTACTGACGTAACTACAACCTTTTTTTGGCACCGTGGCCGGGCCACGACGTAACACATCTAGTGGTACTGTACCGACCCAGCACCGAGCCCCACCGCACCAGCACGCGTGCTTACCATAATTATCTGACTGAAAGGAAAATGTCAAAATATCTCAAATATAATTTCATCAAGTGTTATATAGCTGAAATGAAATAGTTTATTCAATGTAGAACTGTAGAGTATTCTAGGTGTTTAATAGATGAATAGAATACACAAATTATTAATAACTAATGTGATTATTATCATACTTAATTTACCCATTCAAAGGTTTAAAGTATCGCTAATTTAGTGATGGATGTCATCTCATCAACCCAATTACCTAATGCAGGCTTAACTGAACAATACTGTACTGTTTAATAGAGGTAACTGCCAGATATTAAGCTGTTTATCTTTTGTTGCAGTTAATATTCATCACCAACGTCTCCTGGGTACATTGTGTCAGTTACACTTTAAATTGGTAACGTGCACGAAATATGAGCTGTATTTTACAAATTAAACCACTCACATCTAAAAGTAAGTACTTTATCTTTGTAATATGTTTTGAAACACTTCCTCTGCTAAGGTACTATGTTTTAGCTTAATCAGGTACTGTACGATTATGGTGGTGTGTTGTAGAAAGGAATCATTTTCGATTTTAATAAAACATGCCGGTTCGGGGCTTTTAGCGAGAGCACTGAAATGGTTCCTGATCTTAGATATTGTACAATGATATTATAAATTATTTGAGTATAGTTCGTGCTACGATTATAATAAATATCCTCATGAAAACCCACAATATCATGGTTTTTTTACTAAAATGAAATACGAGGTCCACTCATTATCGTGGCACGATCTATATTAAGTAGCTAATCAATTATATATTAAGGTGTTATCTAAAACTTAATACACCAGTGATATTCTGTAATTATTGATAAATTTATATAAAATAAATATTTTTCTATCCTTAACCAACATAAAACTTGACAGATATAAAATGTTCGACGAGGCTAGTTCATTAAAAGCCCCGTATGTTTTATTTAGGTCAAAATGTCTTATAAATTGTAAAAAAATCCACCCAATATGGCCAATAGCCGTGTACGTCGGTACTATGGTACTGTCTAGTCAAAGTAAAGTTTATAATATTCATTGTATTATAACATAATTTTATTTCATATTGTTTAAAGGCGTAAGGCGACTGATAATAATTATAGACGTCATAAATGAACAAGAAAAGTTAATTGTATTAGTATTATTATAAATTATGGAATAATGTACGTTAGTGCATTCAAAGCTGTTGTTGATGCAATGAAACAGCATATAGTATAAGAAAAAAATCTTGTATTCAGTCTGGGATATGTTTATTTTTTCAACTTTTAAAACTAATTTAAAGTCTGTAATGAGTTTACTTTTAATAAATTAACATAGCAGAATTAAGAGAAATGGTACAGATAAAATTCACATCTTTTACAATAGTGGGTGCCTACCACAAAAAAAGTAATAACCGGATTAAAACCCTTTACTTTACGAGATCTTATTTAGTCACTAACGTCCATTATTTGTATAATGGACGTCACTAACGTCCATTATTTGTATAATGGACATCAGTGTATTTAGTAAAGAAAGACCTAACTGACGCGTAAGGTTGAAAATAATCGTATAATGATGTAATGACACAATCATTAACTTTCGTAACGCTAAGCAAATGGCGGACGCTAAAATGACGGGTTCACGATTTCACGTTCAACCAATGGCCGATCCCGGTCCCAACTTTACTCACGCAAATGCATTCATTGCCTTTAGTTATAAAGGGACGAAATTTTTTCACGCATTATTAAAAAAAAAGTTTTCTGTGAAACTTTGTATTCTTTTGGTAACATTTGACACCCACCCATACTTGTCGCTAAACATGTTAAGCTTGTTGCGATAACAAATTGCATTGCGGTTAGGCCTACAACGCACTACCGGCTAGCCGTGATGCGGCGCGCCCGGTGCAGCAGCCTGACTACATACGACTGGCCGCTCGCTAGTCAGTGCGTTAAATCCATCAAGTCTGTAATTAATTACAAAGTGTGTTTATCCTTACTTGTCCTATTTTGTAAACAATCTTCACACAACTCTTTAATCCTTCAAGCCCCGGAAAATGAGACAATAGATTTTCCATTGTAGTGAGCCAGATCGGCCTCTCGTGCTTTGATAAATTAATAAAACATTCATTAATAAAATACAACAAAATGCTTTTCCATGCAAAGATTACCTACGATAGAAATTGTCAATAATTCGTGACAATTTGATTTAATAAGACAAACAACATATTTTATTAAAATTACGATTAAGTTTAAAAGATGTACATATGCTACTGTCAAAACTGTTTACATAGGACAAGTAAGGATAAACAGACTTTACGATTAAACATTCGGTCTGCTGCCGTAAAGCCCGCAAAGGATAGGTTTTGTTGCGCGCTATCTGATAGCCTTGCGCGTCATACTTAGCGACACTTTGTTACGCGTCAGTTATTGACTAGTTATGTGAATTTATAACTCGATGAAGTCGATTATCACGTTGAGCGCCACGCGGGGCACCATGTGGGCCAACCTAGGCCTGTTCGTTGGGGCCATCGGAAATTCGCATAAATCACAAATTTTCACAATGTTGGATTTTTTAGTTATTATCAATTAGAAATATAATAATTAGCGCTATAAACTCTGGTGTTTTTCTTTCTAAAACTAAAGAAATTTTAAGTTGGGACACAGGTATCCCCATGGCCTCTGCGGAAGGAATTCCGCTTTTTCTTCCGCGGGGGCCACGGGGATCACAGCCTGGCCCACCCCACATAACTACTCCGCATGCTCATATTGTGAAATTTGCCCGAATAACCCGTGATTGTGTTATTAGACTGTTTTAATAGTAGGGGAAGGTGGGGATCAGCGTAACAAAAAATATATAAACCCTCTTTGTAATCAAAATATTTATTGTATGGACCTTTTGAATTCCTTTGGGGGTGCTATTAACACGAAGGGCATGTATAATAAAACTGCAAAACTTTTGTAGAAAATCATTTTATTATGCCATAATTCACATAATATTCTAAAAAACGGACCAAATTATTACAAAGAAAATCAGACTAAAACATTAAAACGGACTACTAAACACAGACTAAAAAGTAAAAAATAAATTATTCTGTAAATATTTATAACCTACAGAAATTTTAAACCTATAAACGTGGGGCGCATTTTGTAAAATTTATTATTCATATTATTTTTAGTATGCGCCCCACGTACTTCTTCTTCTTATTTTTTTTATGGCAATCTACTTTCCTCTTGGAAGTAATTTTTGCCAGTGTCATGTTTTGAATAGTTCAGTATTTCTAGATTTTCTAGTAGATTGAGCACATTCCAATGCTGCTTGGAGCATTTGGCAGCAAGTATATCAAGACAGTTTACTCGGTAAGTTTTGCCGAGGTAGCGACCACTACAATAAAAGTCTCAGCTTCACACAACCAAGATCGCGCCTATTTCGATTATCCCACATATTGTTCAGTTGCGTAGACACTTGTACCACAAAACTGCACCAATTTTAAGACACAATATCCACTATGAATCAATTTGCGAATAATTAAAATAGTCGCCGAACTGAACTCGACAAAATCCCGCCAAAAACTCACCGCCCCACGTTTTTAGGTTTACAATTTCTGTAGGTAAAATCATCTTGAGTACTCGTCAAGACGATTCTAATGATCCCAAACACAATGGGGTTGTATGGTTTTATCGTAGAGTTCCTGTGGCCTGCTTCCGGCTTCATCGTCAAATCAGCTCAGTGGCACCATATTATTGCATTACCTTCTAGTTCTGACCTATGTTCAAAGTTTCAAGTCTTTAGCTCATCGGGAAGCTAGTATAAAATCGTTCGCAAACTTTTTGGAGAAACAAACAAACACACAAACGAGAAAGCAAACTAATAAAAACGTGTTAATAAAATCATAAAATTTTCGAAAAAAGGAATGTATAAACTTGATTTTTCAAGTTCTACGATCATATACATAATATAATAAAGTCCTGTGTTCTTAATTCTATGGCGTTTATAATAATTTTTTCATAGATAAATCCAATCACAGTCTTCCTCTTTCTATTCAGCACCATTTCTTCGTATAAAAAAGCAATTTTTCAAAAGAGGCACACTATAATAATAATAGTAACCCGTTACAATGTACCAAAACAAACATGCAAAAAATTATAGGTTATTATTTCAGGCAGTATTCTAGTAGGTACCTAACCTATTAAAAAGTGTATATAAAAATATCAGTATAATATAAAATAAACGTACTCACCAAACTGCAATAATTTAGATTAAAATACAAAATACTATAGCGATGTTAGAATTCTAGAATACTGAAAATATAATATTTGTTTATTTTGACATACTGCAGAGACAATGGCCAAAATTTATAACTGGCATATGATAGCCACAGGTGCGTTTGATAATAGAGCTAAGAAACGCTATTGAAATATTAGTAAGCGACAGAGAGCCACTGTTAAGACTATACCTCTTGTTACACTATTCCCAATTTCCCCTACTCATTCTTAAAAAAATGAAATCATTTTATGTAGTTTTGTTCTTTTTATTGATTTATTGTATTATCTCAAGAATACAATCACTTTATTTTAGTTTAAAATATTTCATTTGGTAACACTTGAAAAAACCCTTACAAGTATAGAAAATAGTAAATAAATTCTAAGTCTTTTGTGAAAAATAAGAACCAAGCTGACTGAATGTTCTACAGAGCCGCGCGGCCCATTTTCATTACTTTGTTGTATGATAGCGATGCTCCGTGGCTTGTAAATTAAGTTTGAATAGAAGCATTGCGATGGCCCATCGATAACCCCCGTGGCCTGAACGGATTATTTGGGTTTGGCACACATGTGTCCCCAGTGGCTCAAATGAACAGTCTCACATTTTCTTGTGGCGTTCAACGTGTTATCATTGCATTTTAGCTAATATGGGTTAGCATTATGGACTGTAATGCATTAAAGCACTCCATTTTAATGTGATTAGACGTAGGTAATTAAAAAAGTGGTTAATGCCAACTTTCAGGTTGTGTGCTATAATATACAATTTTAGAATGTAACTGTAATAAAATTCATTTGATATATTTAAAATAATATACAGTTAATAACGGAATGATATTTCTGTAATTTATGAGCATGTATTTAAAGTACACTCTACGTATCATGACATTCTTATTTTGTTATAAAAATACTGCCACACTAAGAAATCATAATTACAATAAAATTTTGATAATAAATACAAAACATTAAACAAAAAATCTAAGTATGTTCCAAAAGTCAACATAAAGTCGCCACTGTGTAAACTGTGTTAGATGAAAAAAGATTGTATCAGTGTAATTAGTACATTTTTAATGGCAGAAACATTTTGAATCTCAAATGGAGAGGCGTTATATTCCATGATAAGAGAAGATGTACGGGCATTCTTAATTAATATTATAAAGACGGGGAGTTGATGTAGTGGTCAAAAGCAC
This sequence comes from Agriphila geniculea, assembly GCA_943789525.1. NCBI lineage: Eukaryota > Metazoa > Arthropoda > Insecta > Lepidoptera > Crambidae > Agriphila > Agriphila geniculea. The sequence goes on along the minus strand of OX038887.1, from coordinate 13,484,844 downwards.
ATAAATCTAATACAAGACTCAAGAGTAATATTTTTGTTTTTAATGAGATAGGTGTACGTTAATGTTGTCTTATGATGCTGGATTAGTGTATGTAGCATAATTAATTACTTAAAAAGATTGTCTAATATATATTTTTTAAGAATGTCTATTTATATGTGTACATATTATAACTTTCTAAAATAAGTTAATAAAGTTAATATAAGTATGCCCGGTTCCTATATTAGCTAAAGAAATGTTTGTTTTAACATATTTTCTACATATTTTTGGACATGTTAAAATATTCTAAAGTGTATGTACACACATCAACTTTGTCTAGGGATACCAGGTGTTATTTTCATACAAACGAGGTAACTTTGAACCCTTGGTTTTCTGCCAGGGATGTACTGTGCTGTGATCTGATGACGGCTATCCAGGGAGTGAATGGAGAAGATTCAGATCGCTATACACACCCAACTGATCTGACCAGCATTCTAAAAACGTAATGGACATGTTTAAAAAAACCGCGAAAATAGCATGAAAATGTATGAAAATCTTCAAACTGAGAACTCTAACCCATTAATCTTTTAGAATGCTGATCAGATCAGTTGGGTGTGTACAGCGATCTGAATCTACTCCATTCAGTCCTTGGATGGCCATCATCAGATTACAGCACGGTACATCCCTGGCAGAAAACATAGGGTTCAAAGTTACCTCGTTTGTATGAAAATAACACCTGTATCCCTAGACAAAGTTGATGTGTATAGTTACGTCAGAAAATCAGCACAAGTGTGATCCTGATTTGTTTACTTTAAAAGACTGCCGAGTAGATACAAGTGCACAAGTGTCGTCGATTTCGCCATCGTCGGCTTCATATGACCGATGGATGCATTCATTTTTTGGCACAAATAAAAACTTACAAAAGAAAAGTAGCAATGTATTACATCCATCTGTCAAATGAAGACGACGACGACGGCGAAGTCGACATTTGCGCGGTAGACCCACTGGTTGGACTCGACGACGCGACGACGACGGGTCCATTAATATAGTAACCGGGCAGTTATTATGTGAAGCGTGTGAGACAACATTTATGCACTTTTCATCAATATTTTTCTTAAAGTATTTCAAAGGTATATTCTGAAAGAAATGTCCGTTTGTGTAATGTATTCTTATGCAATACTAGTTTTAAGTGTTGAATTGTTTTTACGAATTATTTATGTACCTCTTGAAAATTGATCAGAAATGATGATGTTATAGTCATTTCTTTTCTGCCAAAGCTTATTTTGAAATTAATCACCTCATTGTTTTCATTTGTCTTCCTAACTTTTCATATAGGTAGTATTTCGTACTCTTACGTAATGTAACGTGGTCGCACAACGGCGCACTAGTCCAACATGAGTTTTGTTCAGTGAACCGCTATGCATTATAATTATTGACGGTACGTTGTTATTTTTACTTCTTAATATAAGAAAATGAAAATCTCATGTAATAAAATGGAAAGATTGTTTTGTTTACTGCTGTAATATATTTCTCGTATGTTCTCTAATGTAAATACATGTATGTTAAGGGATAAACTGTATGATAACAAAATATAATTTCAAAAACATGATTCGTTTTAATTGAAGTCAATGATGTCGACCGTCGCGTCAGTGTTCGTCGCGTTAGTTTCCGTCGCTGAACAGCAGCACGAAGCCGAGCTGTCATCAGTCTCAAACACGCCTAAAAATGTTTCGGACGATTTTATAACCACAGGTTTATTACACCTTGAAGAATCCGGCAAACATGAATCAGTTTTATTGTCACACTTGCTCTCGCTACAGTTACGATCTTCGATGAAAGACATGGCATAGTTTATTGGACAAGTTTGTGTATTGCGCTCTGCCGCAGTGCAGCTGCTCGCTTGATCTGCATATGTTGTCACTGACTTGTCTGTCGTGCTCGGTGTACTGCACCCACATTTGGCATCACTCTTTTTTCTAAACATTTTTTTCGGTTTGTGTTTTGAGCACAGTGATGTACTTTTCTTTTTCCTCAATTTCGTTCTAGAACATTCTCTATAACTAGACATTGAAGTTCTACTTTGCTTTTTATGTTCTTTAGAACAGCTGCATTTATCTACTATATCTATGTTTGAAGATATTTTATTTACATTGCAATTACGTGGACAGAGACAAGGTTTAGCGCATGTAAAATGACAGACATTGGGGCCTTCTGCGGGTATATCAGTTTGTACAGCTGCACATTCCATAGGCGACGAAATGGGGGGCCATTCAAATTGCCGAAAACGTGGGTAAAAATAATGAAGATCTGTCGTTGAAGTCCAATTGTCGTTATGGAACTAGAAATAAAATATCGTAATTTTGGCTTTATCAGGAATTTAATTCATAAGCATAATTATATAACATGATGATGATATACCTTTAGTTGGAATGTAGATGGAGTGTGTACGTTACAATCGGGAAATAAGCATGGTCTTGCAATTGGCGTTCCATACATTTTTTGACATTGTTGATTGAAAACGGCTGCCGATATTCTAAAATAAAATAACTAAAAGTAACTTACAATAGTGAAAGAAACAGATTATACCAAGAGACCCTTTTTCTGATCAACTTGCTGTATAAATGCAATATTTCTATATATTGCGCTAATAGACCTTACTTAAGACACATTTAGTGCATAAATTATTGGCGCTTAGCATTCCGGTGTATGCAAATAGGAATCTAACCTTATTCAGCTTATTCTATTCAAGCAACATGACATGATACTATTCATAGGCGTAGCAGGTCAGTTTTTCGGGAGGGGGGATCAAGGCTAGTTTTTTGGAGGGGTCGGGCGGTATGTTAACTAGTTATCTATACTAATAGATTTTCCTCGCAGATAACTGTTAAAATAAGTAGTTATCTGTAAAGAAAATCTATTCCTAAGAGATAACTAGTTATACTGTAAAAAATCTTCACAGAAAACATGGTTATCTCCAAGGAACAAGGGTTTATTTCGGAAGGGTTCCCCCTCTCGCTACGCCCATGATATAGTACATATCATACATAAACTTACGGGTTTGAAACGCTCCTAACATAAAAAGCTCTAGCTCCATTGTTCCAGCATGGATAATGAGGAATGTCATGGTCGCAATATGAACCGCTCCGCTTGTTGGTCGGTACGAAATAAAAGTGTATACTTCCATCAGGGAAAACGACTGTAGCCACTTCTCCTTCCCCTATTATTTCGGGATGTATTGTATGATGTGGATACGCTAAAAAATAGTAGCATGAAGGGAAGTGTATAACATACGTGTAAACATAACTTGTTTTAAGCATAATAATATGAGCACTACTACAGTTCTACTTACAAAAATTACAGGGATGGAACTGCCTGTAATTTGGAATTCCAGGACCGAAGAACGGTGAGTTGCACTGCATTGCTGGATATTTTTTTCAACGGTGTCTTGAATCTATTTACCTTTACATATTATTGGTGATAGTAGTGGTATTTATCTGAACTATTGTATGTAGTTGGAAAAAGTCCCCATTGTTCTTCGACGCTGCTTCGACGATTGTTGTTGTTTTTGACACCATTGAAAAATTTACTCTATGATATTTTACTTCTTTGTCACCTGACGTCCATTATACAAAGTACCCTTTGTGCGTTGTAAGTCACTTTCGCGATTCGTCACATTATAAAATGGACGTCAGTGTTCTATGTGTAAAACACATAGTGATTACATTTGGATTACATGCTCGTTGTCACACCACGCAAAACACGCTGTTGAGCTGAGAGTAAGAATTTAATATTCATCATATTCTATTCTATGACATCTTGGCTGAGATATTACCACAGAATAACTTCTTTCTTGCCAGTCAAGTCATCATACCATACCACAACTATTTTCCATCACAGGCATTATATTATGAGGTCATAACAAATTTGGAACGATCGCGTAAGTGGCTGACTCTGGGTACACAGGATGGAGAGGCCCTCTCTGATGCTAAATGTGTCAGTCTGTTTGCGTGAAGTGGTTGCGTTCTTTTTATATGCAGGCTGAAAAATGTGTTATCGTTACCAGAAAAAAAAACGATAAGGTATATGGCTGACAGTAGTACAGCAAGTAAGTACTAGTTGTAGTCACGTGAACTGTGTAAGGATTGACCAAAATTTGGTTGCGTTTCATAGGTGTTAGCGATTAACTTTTTGTTTGTTTGTAATGTATAAACTCAAAAAGTACTAATCCTATTTTGAAAATTTTTTCACCTATAGAAAGCTACATTATCAGCGAGTAACATGAGCTATAATTTATTTTCGAAAAAATATAGCCTTTTTTCAGCCTGCATATAAAAAGAACGCAACCACTTCACGCAAACAGACTGACATATTTAGCATCAGAGAGTGCCTCTCCATCCTGTAAACTCAGAGTCAGCCACTTACGCGATCGTTACCAAATTTGTTATGGCCTCCTAATCTACATATTTTTGTACTTACTAAACTTGAGCATTCTCACGATTCAACTCAACCCACTGACGTCCATTATACCTGCAAGTATTGTATAATGGACGTCAGACAATTTGTTGAAGTCGCGGTTGGCTGTGCTCTACTCACGATGCAGCAGCGCTCACAATTTCATTATGCGATTATCCGTCACAAAACGTGTACGTGTTCGTTGTTGTTCGTAATGGGTCTGCCGAAACTTTCAAAATTTCAAATTAATAATAATAAATAAAATATAACCTATATTAGTTCTTCTCGCTATGTGTCCTGCCTGCCCATTGCCACTTCAGCTGAGCAATCCTTCGAGCGATGTCGGTTACTTTAGTTCTCCTGCGGATCTCCTCGTTTCTGATTCGATCACGCAGGGAAACGCCGAGCATGGTTCTCTCCATTGCACGCTGGGTGACCTTGAGCCTCCTTATGAGACCCATAGTTAGCGACCACGTTTCACTGCCGTAAGTCATCACTGGCTACACATACTGTTCATAGACTTTCGTCTTGAGCGGCCGTTGGGGCGGAGAGGTTCTGGAATGGCGACCGCGCACCGGACGACGCTCCGTGGGTAGGCCCCCGACAAAGTGGACTGACGATCTGGTGAAGGTCGCGGGAAGCCACTGGATGCGGGCAGCGCAGGACCGATCGTCGTGGAGATCCTTAGAGGAGGCCTATACCCAGCAGTGGGTGTCGTGCGGCTGATATGATGATGATGAACCTATATTACTCTACTGATGAATTATTGAAATCGGTCTAGTGGTTTTGAAGTTTATTCATTCCATACAAACAAACATACAAATCTTTCCTCTTTATTATATTAGTATAATAGACAAAGATATTAGAATTAGTATAGATAGATTATTATAATAGACCGTTAGTTAAACCCGTAGAATAAAAGTACCTATTAAAGATTAAATTTTTTTTTCCTACAGATGCGGCAAATCTTTATATAGGTACCTATTTCAAATATTTGGGTCCACACCCTTTTTCTTTATTTTTTTTTAAAGTAGCACTATTTAGCAATTACCACAAAGACGCAGTCCAAACAATGGCACGAGCGCGACTGAAGCACAGATTGCTTCAATCGCACTACGCACGATTCAACTCGCACGCAATCTGCCGAGTCAATTTGCAGATTGCTAGCGCACACGATTCAACACACAGCAAGTTGAGCCACGCCCACAACTCGACTACTGACGATTCAATCTGTCAACTCTCAGCAGATTGGGTCAGCAAACTGGAAAAGAAATTGAATCGTGAGTAGGGGCTTTAACTAAATTATGCTATCCTTACTAATATTATAAATGCGAATGTCCGTTTGTTTGTTTGTTTGTTACGCCTTCACGTCGTAACTACTGAATTGATCATCATGATACACATTGTCAGGGGTGCAGAAAAAGACATAGGGTACCGGTCATCTAGAAAAACCGTACAGTTCCCAAGGGATAGCAAAAAAACTGTCCACGCAGACGAAGTCGCGGGCGGCCGCTAGTATCATATAAAATTAACAATTATGTTATGATAGGGAAAGGACAACATAACAAATAAGAGCTCTTACAGACAGGCGGCACGTTGCCAACTGCAGTTGACACTCGGCGGCGGCAGGCGTCGAAGAGCCGGCGGCGGCCGCAGTTGCCAACGTGCCGTGCCTCCCGACTGTCAGAGCTCTAAGGCAGAGTAATTTTAAAGGTATGATTCCGATCTCGGCAGCAAGCAGCAGTGCTGCCGCAGCACTACTGGTCCCCATACATTCTCTATAGAATGAATGTAAAAAAATTTTTCAGTATCTAGTCATGGGGAAAATTTGACTCCACCCATAGATAATACACTACTCCACCCTGTCAACTCGCCACCCAATATCCTGAAGCTTGATAGCAAACAACTTAATTTTTTTATTACTTGCTCTGGCAAACACATAGCTAATAACAAAATTACAGGTTTACATCTACACTAGCGCCAAAGCGGTATCGGTAGTGTGCTGACTGGTGGACGATTTGTGAATCAGCCAAATTATCCTGCTATTAGCAATGATAGTGCCCTGAGACGACACGTTGCCGCTGCGTGTAGTCGCTTAGCGAGCGATGGTTTACCATAGAGTAAGATAAAAAAAAAACGCTAAATAGAGTGCTGTGACTGCTGTTCCACTATTACTTGGATGAGTCAATTGGATTTACTAGAGGCCGCTCCCATACCATCTTGGTGTGAATTTGTTTTTTCACAAAAGTTTAAATGATTAATCAGGGGGCTGATTATGTAAAATTGTTGCAATCAACTCTGACAGAAATCTCAGTTACATTTCTGCTTTAGTTAGAACCAATGTGACAACTATCTTACTTAAAGCAGCAATGCAACTGTCTGTCAATCGGGGTCTGACCCCGAATTACGTAAGGCTGTTGCTAACAATTCTCGATTAAAATCGCAGTTGCATTGCTGCTTTAAGTCAGATAGTTGTCACATTGGTTCTAACTAAAGCAGCAATGTCACTGCGATTTCTGTCACAATTGATTGCAACAAAGTTAGACAATCAGCCTACTGATCAGTGGTCACTGTTATTACTTAAAACATTTTATTAAAAATATTTATTACAACTTTTACTACACAGTAGTAATATCGCTTGACATTTCTATTTTATGGAGATACAATATTTACATTAGTACTTATAATTATTCAATAACACAACTCCTAAATTATGATTAAAAATACTCTTCATAATATCAACTGAACACTGCATTTCTAATGTGGAAGTTAACAATGTACTCAGAGTTGGTCCTCTGAACACTGATGGCAAAGGGATCAGTGGGGTGAAATGTAAATGCGACGAGCCGGCGTGCACTGGCCGGCACTGACTGGCCCAATACACCCGCATATATTTTGAATTTCAGTAATCCAGAATCTCGGGCATAAAATCTGAGGGCAAATAAATTATCAAATTAAGAGCTTTAGAGTATAATACAGGGTGGATTTTTGAGACAGTACATTAAGGGCAGGTACCTTAACCGTTATAGTTACAGGAAAACGTTACTGGGAGACCTTCCATAACTTTTTGAGATATTCTGAACTACATTCACAGATTTTGGAAAAAGTTACCGTTAGCAAAAAAAATGCTAAAATAACAAAACATTTTTTTTTATGTCAATCGATCCCATTTCATGTGGGAATCAAAAGACTATGGGACCATTTATGGTATGAGTACTAGAAACGACAGAAATAGCCAAAAACTTTTCCCATACATTTTGTATGCAAAAACGATAAATCAACTCGAAATATTTGTTATTGTCACACGATCCTATTTTTTTACTGTGATCAAAATGCTCTTTAAGGCAAACTGAAATTTGAGTACAGAAACTACAGCACTTAAGTCACAACACCGGCTTCACACGCAGGAGCAGTTTTTCACAACATTAGATCAAAAAAGTAGTTTCTGTACTCAAATTTCAGTTGGCCTTACAGAGTATTTTGATCACAGTAAGAAATAAGATCGTTTGGCAATAAAATAATTTCGCCTTAATTTATCGTTTTTCCATACAAAATGTATGGGAAAAGTTTTTGGCGATTTCTGTCGTTTCTAGTACTCATACCGTAAATGGTCCCATAGAGTCTTTTGATCTCCACATGAAATAGGATCGATTGGCACAAAAAATTTTTTTGGTATTTTAGCATTTTTTTGCTAACGGTAACTTTTTTCAAAATCTGTGAATGCAGTTCAGAATATCTCAAAAAGTTATGGAAGGTCTCCCAGGAACATTTTTCTGTAACTATAACGGTTAAGGTACCTGCCCTTAATGTACCGTCACAAAAATCCACCCTGTATATTAAAATGACTTTAATTATAGACTATTGATTGACAGTGAGCTACCGCGCAACAAGTGTTGCTCTCTTAATAAAATTAGGATTTCTCTGTACATGGGCTAACTAAGCAGTCAAATATCAGTTAACAATGAATAATAGATTACCTTATTGGATATTCTCCATACGCCTTTGGCCTTTCCATGACAGACACCCATTTATCATCATAACTGAACAACCCTAAATCCAGATATGGAGAACCACTATATGACTGTGCACTGATAGGTAGTTGTGCCAAAATTCTTTTAGTCGCTTCTGTGCGACCACCATAGATGGCTCTCACTATAGTTTGTTTGAATCTTTGTTGTGTCAGTCTTGCATACAAATTGTTGGATGGAGAGCAGGTAAATTGTGAATCTGCACGTAATCTCGCATTTCTAAAGCAGTCACAATAGTTTTCAAAGAGCTGTAAAAGTCCCTCTGATGTATTTTCATACACTTCCAATATTTTACTATCACTTATGTTGTATATAACAAAGAATGACGATTGACTATTAGGCTCGGCAACCCTCAATGTCACCACTTCTTCACTGGCATACTTAATAAAGAGATGGTCTTCATCTAAGAGCTGCATTTTCCACATACGCAAACTCCTAAACATATCAAAGTATTTATAAAACTTTCTTAATTCAAGGGGATCTCCAGATTCATCACTAATTTTCTTGGCTCTTTTATAGAGAAATACAAGAAGTCTGTGTTTTAAACTGTTAATTGTTTCTTCATGGAATGGTCTTTCGTTTCTCTCTGGAGCAAATACTGAACTAACAAGCAATGGATCGTCATCATAACAGAACCTGCCAATTTTTCTGATCTCTATCAACATTCCATCAACAATTTGAAATAAATGTATAGTTTGATGTTGAACAGATAGCACTGCTAACACTTCTTTATATAAGTAAATGCCTTGGTTATGAGAGAGATATATTTTATCAATTCTAAAATGTTTAGTATCACAAAGCTTTCCATGATGTAAATCAACTAAGTGTAATGAGTAGTCCTCTAAAGCTGATCTGTAATCAAAGAACAGTTTATCAGAATGCCATAATCATATCGTCTTACTGTATAATATTGGTCTTCCTAGAAATAAATAAACTGACATGTTAATAATGTATTTGTCACCTTATAGTTGGCGTAACTGCCTCATTGTTACTGTGTATGTGATAAAAATGAGGTCTCAAGTCATCTGGTATATGTGCAGCAGAGCCCACAATAACATATCTGCCATCTTCAGTAAACAAGCTACATTCACGGTTCAACTGCTGTTCCATAAATGGCATTTGTCCAGGGTTCATCTCAGACCTTAGGCTGTCCCTTTGTTGGCATACATTCACAGTGAATTTTGGCTGCAAATTAGAAACATTTGTGTCAATTTAATTTGATAGCAAATACCTACAAGGATAATAAATAACAAGGAAATTAACATTCTTCTTTTCTGAAAAAAATATACCTTAAAGAACCTGTAAAAAATGTGTGTTCTAATTCTGTGATGGGCGTCTGCATCTGCATTTAATAAATCTGAAGGATATCCGGCCACAAGGTCCCCAGCAGCAGCTGCACCTTTGTATTCATATATCTGAAAGTGTTATTTCATAAAATTATTTTAAGTATTTATGCTCATGATGCCCAATAACTGTTTGTACATCTTAGAATAATAACACCTAGTAGCAGAGTCCTTGTATGTAAAGTGAGGCAAACAAAAACTGAGTCCCAATTTTAGATTGATATCTTTCATAATGTTACCTAATCGTAACAAAAATCCAATAAAATAGTAATTAATCCCCCAAAGGTAGGGAAATTAAAACATTTTAGTTCTTAGAGGTATGATTAGGTAACATATGAAGGATAAAAATCTAAAAACCAGCCAAGTGGGAGTCGGACTTGCGCACTAAGAGTTCCATACCAAAAAACGGTAAAAAACATGTTTGTTGTATGGGAGCCCCCTTAAAATATTTATTTTATACTGTTTTTAGTATTTGTTATTATAGCGGCAACAGAAATACATCACCTGTGAAAATTTCAACTGTGTAGCTATAACGGTTCATGAGATACAGCCTGGTGACAGACAGACAGACAGACGGACAGCAGAGTCTTAGTAATAGGGTCCCGTTTTTACCCTTTGAGTACGGAACCCTAAAAACTGAGTCATTTTGGCTCAGTTTTATTTGCCTCAGTTTTGAAAGTGCGCTTTGTAGGGAAATATCATTCTAGTTTGTTAAATTGTGAATATTGTATTTTATTATACCTCTAAAGAAGTCTGGTCAGCTGAAAAAGCTATAAAATGCTTTCCATCAGGGCTGAATTTTCTTAAAAAGCAGGGTGGTTTTTCAACATTGACTATAGTCAAGTTTGGAAATACATTTTGGTAAAACTCTCGCACAACGTGAAAATGGGATCCAGGTTTACGTGAACCATACATTTCTCGGTCCATCAACCTCATAACAATATTTTGGGGTTTGATTTTTCTTGGAACTATTCTTTCAGTACAAATGAAGTCCTCTTCATTGAGAGCTCCTGGTGGAATATCTTCATAGTAGATTTGAGAGGTAGTGCTACTTGTGGAGGACATGGCTTCAGTCAATATGCTTCAGTAGTGAATACGTTGCTTCATAAAATCATTTTATTTATTCAACAATCTATATTATTCTCTAAACAAAGGTAAAAAAAAGTGAAAATACCAAACAAACAAACTAACCTCCTAAACAAATGTCAAAATCAAAGTCTTCTTCTTATTTTTGTTTTGGCAATCTACTTTCCTCTTGGAAGTAATTTTTGCAAGTGTCAAGTGTTGAATATTTCAGTGATAGATTGTTTCAGTTACATTAACATGCGGGTGCATCGCATTCCAATGCTGCTTGGAGCATTTGGCACCAAGTATATCAAGACAGTTTACTTGGTAAGTAAGTTCTGCCGAGGTAGCCACCACTACAGTAAAAGTCTCGGCTTCACACAACCAAGATCACGCCTATTTCAATTATCCCACATATTGTTCAGTTGCGTAGACACTTGTACCACAAAACTGCACCAATTTTAAGACACAATATCCACTATAAATCAATTTGCAAATAATTAAAATAGACACCGAAACGAACTTGACAAATGGCGCCAAAAAACTCAAAATCAAAGTCAAGCAAGCACAGTTCAGTCAGCCACAGACAAATTAAATTACACAATATTCCGGTGGCTGGCATGGAAACCCAACCCACAGATTTGTGGCAGAATGGTCTCTGACCTTAGCTTAAAAACAAGTGACACTTTGGCTGGGGGTCGTTCCGAACCTACGCTCCGAGTGCAACCAAACGCTCTAACGCCGTTCCAAACATTAGAGCGTGACGTTCGGTTGTAACAACTTTCCCGTTCCAAACGTCAGAGCGTTGCAACCAAACCATGGAAATAGTACTATAAACCGGAATGAGCGCTTCGCCCCAAAACGAGCCGACAGAGAGGTCAAGTAGATGTATGTGTCCTTTTCTTCATTAGGGTGACCAAACCGTATGGTTGGCCGGAGACATACATAATACTTTAAACTGTTTAATATAAACTTAAATACCTAGGTAGTTCTTTATTTATAATTAACACTTTTTACCGCGTTTTTATTAGGTTGCTCGCTCTTTTGTTTGTTTGAGCACAAATTTTGCAAACGATTTTATACTGAATTCCCGAAGAGCTAGAGACTTGAAACTTTGAACACAGGTCAGAAATGGAAGGAAATGCAATATTACAATGTCATTGAGCTGATCTGATGATGGAGCCGAAAGAACGCCACAGGAACTCTATGATGAATGAAACTATGCAACCCCCATCGTGTTTGGGCTTGTTAGAATTGTCTTGACAAGTACTCTGACGGGAGACGAGGTTCAGGGTTGGATGATGAAGTCTGGAGGCCATGCCATAGGAACTCAATATTGAAATCATGCAACCCTGTCGAGTTTGGGCTCGTTTGAATCGTCTTGACGAGTGCTCTGTTGGGTAATAGTATCCAAGAGTCTGATGAAGGAAGCCGGAAGAAGGCCACAGGAACTTTGTAATAAAACCTTTCAACCCCATCGAGTTTGGACTCGTTTGAATGGTCTTGACGAGTACTCTGATAGGCGGTGGTATATTTTTAATTTAGCTCGTTAACTAAAAAACAGAAAATAATTATTTATTTAAAAAAATTTGGAACAATTTATTTATCACGTTTTTATTAAATTGCTTTTTTGTTTTTATTTTTTAAATATGGTAATTAACCAATACAAAATCCAGTTTATTCAATTCAATTTAAGTTCAAGTGTAAATAATTACGCAACTTTAAAGTTTATTCCATTTTTTAATAAAAATACAATGTGCGTGAATTTCGGAAAAACAAATGAATGTTGGAAAAACAAGTAAAAGTAAGAAAACATTGTCTGGTGATCTGTAGTCAAAAAAAGATGCAAACGATTTTCGACTTTATTGACCTTTGAAATACGGTTGCTTTTTCCCATAATTATACTTGTTCATTTACTTTGCTGTTTCATTAAAAACTGTTATTTTGGTAAATATGTCAATAAGGTCTAAAATTCTTGCACCAATTTCTTTACTAGTGAAGTTAAATGGGTGCATGAGATTTACGACGACACAATGTTAAAAATATAAAAAGAAACCAAGATGGCGGCCAACTATATTGTTCGTGGGTCGATTTTGATGAAACTCGATTTTGTTACTATTTTGATAAAAAATAACAACGAAATGTTAAAAATATAAACAAATATGGCAGCCAACTCTTTTATTTGTGTTTGGGGCTGATTTTAATGAAACTCGGTTTTAGGACTAATTTGACAAGAAAATAATAACACAATATTGAAAAAATTAAAAATCCAAGATGGCAGCCAACTTTTTTGTTTTTGGGCCGATTTCGATGAAACTCGGTTTTTGGTAATATTTTGACAAAATAATAACAACGCAATTTTTTAAAGTACTAAAAATCTTAGGCGGCGGCCAACTTTTTGTTTTTTGGGCCGATTTCGATGAAACTCGGTTTTTGGTACTATTTTGACAAGGAAAAACCACTCAATGTAAACTGATGGAAAAATAAAAAAAGATCAAAATGGCTGCTAATTTGTTTTTGAAATAGGCCCAAGAACAAAAAAGTTGGCCACCATCTTGAATTTTGTAAGTTTTCAACATTGCGTTGTTATTTTCTTGTCAAAATCGTACCAAAAACAGAGTTTCATCAAAATCAGCCCTAAAACAAAAAAGTTGGCCGCCATCTTGGATTTTCAGTTTTTTAAAAATTGCGTTGTTATTTTCTTGTAAAAATAGTACCGAAAACCGAGTTTCATCGAAATCGGCCCAAAAACAAAAAAGTTGGCCGCCATCTTGGACTTTAAGTTTTTTTTAAAATTGCGTTGTTATTTTCTTCTCAAAATAGTTCCAAAAACCAATTTTCTTCGAAATCGGCCTATAAATAAAAAAGTTGGCCGCCATCTTGGATTTTTAGTTTTTTAAAAATTGCGTTGTTATTTTCTTGTCTAAATAGTTCCAAAAACCGAGTTTCATCAAAATCGGCCCAAAAACAAAAAAGTTGGCCGCCATCTTGGATTTTTAGTTTTTTTTTAATTGCGTTGTTATTTTCTTGTCAAAATAGTTCCAAAAACCGAGTTTCATCGAAATCGGCCCAAAAACAAAAAAGTAGGCCGCCATCTTGGATTTTTAAAATTTTCAAAATTGCGTTGTTATTTTCTTGTCAAAATAGTACCGAAAACCGAGTTTCATCGAAATCGGCCCAAAAACAAAAAAGTTGGCCGCCATCTTGGATTTTTAGTTTTTTAAAAATTGCGTTGTTATTTTCTTGTCAAAATAGTTCCAAAAACCGAGTTTCATCGAAATCGGCCCAAAAACAAAAAAGTAGGCCGCCATCTTGGATTTTTAAAATTTTCAACATTGCGTTGTTATTTTCATGTTGAAATAGTACAAGAAACCGAGTTTCATCGAAATAGGCGCACAAACATGAATTTGATTATTATTATTAATTTTACCGTCTCGCCTGCGACATCTAGCCATTTCAATAGAACAATTTCGTTTTTTTGGAAATCTGAAATGGTGAAGTATTTATGGTCACACTAGTTTTGTAAAGTAACATTTCCTATAGATTGAAATTCTTAAATTGAAATTCAAGGTCAAAATCGGAGTTGCCAGGATTGACACTTCTATTTATTACCACCTCACCGATGATTGCTGATTAGCATTTTTGTAGATATCTAATTAAATCAAAAAAGTTCTGTTTTATATTACAATTATTATGTGTCATTCTAAAATTAATATTTAAATAGTATATATTCGACTTCCCACTCCGAATCCTTAATTTTGATACACTACTTGATTGGTAACGTACATATTTTTAGTCCTACTATCGTGGTATTATTGTTTAGTAATGGCAATTGTGCGAACGAGACACCGACCTCCACCTGGTGTTGTCTCATTCACACAGTAGTGCCTTCAGTCAATGTCGTCGATAGAATTTCAACTCTATGAGCAATGTAATAAAGTTGAATTTCTTTTAAACGATAGGTGAAAATTTTTATAGAGTACTCACTCCCTATTATAAACCTCCTTGAACCAAACAACCATCAAAATTGATGGTTGTAAAACGCTCTGACGTTTGTCTATGAAAACATGTCAATGTCATTTGACATTATTTTGTATTTTGATGTTTTTGTGTCTAATTTTCAAATAAATCATGGTAGCTTCGCAAAAAAAACTGTTTTTATTTGATTTTGTATTAAGGAAAGTTTAAATTATTTCTATTCCAAGTGGAAAATGAAGACTTTGTATTGACATTGACATTTAAAGTTCTTGGTCGTTCCTAACCTTAGAGTGAGTTAAAAAACAACCAACAACCGGCACTCTAAGCCTCTGAACGAAACCCTGCGGTCCACATGGCGATTACATCGATTACGGCGTTTACAACGCTCACACGAGGTCCGCATTCGATATCGCGCTCAAATCGACAAATGACAGTTGGCGAATGCGAACCGCTCGTAAGCGCGCTAACGTTTTATTCTAACCTCAAATACAAGATGGAATAATTGCTAGATACTATTTTTGCTCTCTAAAGCGATGATAATGATGAAGAACGTTTGATTATTGAGTCGTGTGCATCCAACATCTTTTTTTTTTCAACTTTTTACATCAACCACCTTTTTGGATAAGCTCCAAATTAATATTAAAAAAATATTAACCAATATAATGCTCTATCCTTTTGTTGTGAAGTGAGGAAATGATCCTTCTATAACAAACTCTCTCATTTTTTGATTTTTTGACGAAATAAAATTCTGACACCTGTTTCGTTTGACAGTCACTTATAACTTTTGACAGAACGTTCACAGTGATTACGCTCCGAGGCATGGTCGCTGTAAGCCCAAGATGGCGCTGGTAATGACGTCATGAGTGACGTCACGCTAGATATTGTAAACGCGCTAACGTGAATGCCGACCGGCTGTTATAGCGATAATATCGATATTATCGCTATGGGGACCGCAGCCTTTGTAGAATAGCAAGAGTAGGTACCTACTCTAAATTCATGTAGAATAGTCAGCAGGGTTGCCATATTGGGCGATTTGGGTTACTTCGCAACCAAGGATGGGTCCAGGAAAATTTCAATGAAATGAAATAAATGAAATGAAAATTTATATGAAATTTATGAAATCTTTCAAAACAGCTTGAAATATTTCAGTTTTGAGTGAAATTTATTTATTTAAATATACTGTATCGGGATTTTCACCATGTACCTTTTTATTTTTGAGACTCCGATATTTCGGCGCAGTTGCATGCGCCATGATCACGGAAGAACTGTCAGTTGTCACGTGCGGGTAGATGTTATTGGCAAATATTCAGAAATTTATTTAGTACTAGAAATCCTTCCTCCTCCTTTTTCTGAATAAGTTTACTATTTTAATGTATTTAATGAAAATTAAAGACATAATTTAGATTTTACTGTTGAGCAAATTCATCAAACTATTTATCGAGCTAAATCTTTAGATATTTTAACTTAGCTATTTAGTAATATCACAAGAATTATGTTTTACACATAGCTATTTTGTAATGTCATGAGACGTATGTTATGAATGAGATAAAAATACACTTTATTATTGTTGTTTTGCGGTCGGGATTCCTCAAAAGCACCCTTGTACACGAGGCTGTACTTACTTTTCTTTATATTTTTATTATAATTTTAAAGGTGATGGTCCGTTATTGTTCAAGTATGAGTCAAAGTACAGTTTTATTGTTGAACATAATAATGTTGATTGTTTGTCTCTCGAACTTCACTGAATATTTTCCAAAATTATTCATAATTTAAGTCAACTTACTTGTTTATTGTTTTATTCTATAATTATGTTGATTATATTGACCTTAGGCCAGTTGAAATTCAAAAATAAATTTCACTCTAAAGTGAAATATTTCAAACCAAAATAAAACTTAGGCTGCGGTCTGTAACACATTGCTGCATTTATTTGGTAAGTTTTTATTTGACCCAAAAAGAAGCTTTAATGTGTTACATCCTGAAAGCGATTGCGATAGATTTTTAAATTAGACAATAGAAAGGCTGTTTAGTTTTGAATGATGTTTGTGTTTAAATCTTATTTATTTTTGCGTCACTGTCACTGAGCATCTAGGGAGTGAAACTGGACTTTCGTTATTTAGTTTTATGATCGTCATCTCGTATGTGCCTTGCTCCTTCTGGCTTGTGAGCTATAAAATCCTTCAGTGACGGCTAAACAATTTCTTATTTTGGTATTCAGAACAAAGAGTTTATGAATGATTGACGTCTGAACATGGCACTCACGAGATGACACTGAAGATTATGGATGCTGGAAATAACAAAAACTAGCTAACGAAAGTCCAGTTTTACTCCCTAGATGCTCAATGACGCAAAAATAAATAAGATTTAACACTCGAACATCATACAAAACAGAACAGATCTCATAAAATCGATGTTTAAACGTGGCACACACGGAACCGTGTGTGCCAGTTTTCATTTGTCAAAATATCGACAACTAAACCGTTCGGAGCCAAATGAAACAGTCTAGCAGCGTTACGTTTGATAAGTGACAGCCTTAGATTATTTATATGTCTAGATAGAGTCTTAGGCTTTTGACGTATTAAACAAAACAGGCCAACTTTTTTAAGGTGGTGTGCATTTTTAGCATCATCGCGTCCAAAGAGTATTGTAATAAAAACTATGGCCGGCTCACACTACTGACAATGTGTGCGTGTTTTGGTCACCCAACTGTTGGGTGATATTTTTTTCGACGCTGTCGTAGCTTCGACTGTCTATCTTGACATATAAATAATCTAAGGTGACAGCATATGACACTTTAAATCACTTTGTGTAACAACACATCAATAGAAAAAGCAAAAACAATATTTCCACCCATCAGACTGTGTGGCCCACAATTAATACTGTCACGTTACGTGCTTCTTGCTTCTTGATTGGTTCCTAACGAGGATGCTAGATCTGCGGGCTGATTATCTAATTAGAAACCACCTAGCGACCGGTTGCAGTTCACAGATGATAGTGATCCATTGCTACTTCTTTTTGGATTAAAAAAAATCATACTAAAGAAAAGTAGCAATGTATGTGGAATTAAACCGGTCGCTAAATAGTTTCTTTTTAGATAATCAGGGTGCGGGGATATGTAATCGCGGCTTTAGGACAGCCAACAAGAACATATACCAAAGACAAGGCAATGATACATTCGAAGGACTTACATGCTACAGTGTTGTCTTTTTTACAAGCTGCCACGACATGCATTATATTCAACTATTTAATATATTACTATAAGTATATCTATGTATCTTGTTTTTATATTTATTTATATTAATATTCAGGGCCTGTCTCACAAATTCCGACTATGCTCAAACTTAACTTGACAACTTAACTAATGATAAACAGTAGGGACCGACCCACTTTTCTGCCGAGAACCGAGACCGAGAATAAAAAGCAGTCTCGGCCGAGACCGAGCTGGTAACGATGTGGTTCGTTGAAAAAATACCGATATAACGATATTTTTAATTCGATATATCCATATTTTTAGCTGATAAAATATTTTCATCCGATATATCTATACAAAATTATATCTAATATGGAATATCATGTCAAAATGACATATTTTTTTAAATTGAACATGCATTACATAAATATCTAGGTAACTAAAGTCACTTTATCATGGATTATATTGTAACTACTGCAGGGATTGGTTCCAAATAAAGCTAGATCCACTAGATCCTTAGTACCGGAAATTCTTATTACTATTAACTGCTTTACAACTTAAGTAACGCAAAATTCACGTAACGTAACAATATTAATTGTGGGCCACACAGTCTGATGGGTCGAAATATTGTTTTTGCTTTTTCTATTGATGTGTTGTTACGCGAACTGATTTAAAGTGTTATATGCTGTCACTTATCCAACGTAACGCAAGACTGCTTCATTTGGCTCCAAACGGTTTAGTTGTCGATATTTTGACAAATGAAAATTGGTACACACGGTCCCGTGTGTGCCATGTTTAAACAACGATTTTATGAGATCTGTTCTGTTTTGTATGATGTTCGAGTGTTAAATCGTATTTATTTTTGCGTCACCGAGCATCTAAGGAGTAAAACTGGACTTTCATTAGCTAGTTTTTGTTATTTCCAGCATCCATAATCTATAGTGTCATCTCGTGAGTGCCATGTTCAGACGTCAATCATTCATAAACTCTTGCGTTACGTTTGTTCTGAATACCAAAATAAGACATTGTTTAGCCGTCACTGAAGGATTTATAGCTTCCAAGCCAGAAGAAGTAAGGCACATACGAGATGACGATCATCTAGTTTTTGTTATTTTCAGCATTCATAATCTGCAGTGTCATTTCGTGCGGCCCTTGTTTAATCGTCAATCATTCATAAACTCTAGCGTCACGTTTGTTCTGAATACTAAAATAAGAAATTGTTTATCCGTCACTGAAGGATTTTATAGCTCACAAGCCAGAAGGAGGAAGGTACACCCGATATGACGAACATCGATTTTAGGGGTATTTGACATGTACTTAGGGGGAAACATTTTAGGAGTTGGCAACCCTGTCAAATGTCACTGTCAGTGTCAGGTCAGTTGAATGAAACTTGTCGCAAAGAGAATATAATAATAATCACTACGTTTACTCGGCGAGATAATTTAAAATATTGTAGTTATTACAACTGTTTTATGTATTTTATTTAATCAGAACATTCATATTATAAATCAAAGCCACTGAGGAGATATTACTACGCTTAGAAGATATGGACGAACACACTTTACGATATGAAAAAATTGATTTCTTAGGAGAAGGACAGGTATGAAAACGGCGTATCAGTCTCATAATAACGAACGAAATAGAATCTCCAATTGCAAATCTCTATGTTTTTTACTTTGTAATAATTATTTATTTTTTAGTTTGCTACTGTTTATAAGGCAAGAGATGTAAAAACTGATCAAATTGTTGCTGTGAAAAAGATAAAAATCGGTTCTCGTCTCGAAGCTCAGGATGGTATCAACAGGACTGCTCTTCGAGAAATTAAACTGTTACAAGAATTACAGCACGTTAATCTGATAGGATTATTGGGTAAGTGGAAATTCATAATCAATCTGATCATTTGGGGTCACTGAAATGAAAGGTATGTAAATACCTAATGCCGAAATTAGACTGGTCATTTTTCGTTCATTTTCGGTGCTTCATCGCACTGAAGCATCGAAAATGAAGTGTCTAATTATGTAGATTCATCTTTCATCGCGATTCGCCTTTTCGATGAAATTCACTAGATGGCAGTCCGCTTTCATCGAGCATCGGTCATCGCATTGGAAATGAACAATAAATAAAGCTTGTAAAAATGAATGGCATGTCGTCAGAACTTATTTGTGTTTATTTTAAAATGTCTTTATTTTTCATTTTTAGACTTTTTTAAACCCGCATCATGCTACATGCATACAAGCAGTACATGCAAGCATTTTTTTTCTCTTTAATTAACTCTTAATTCTTAAATCAAAATTATCACGCACAACCTGTTGCTGCGAAATTTTGTGAGAAATGAGAAATACTACATTCATTTTACATTTAGTGTCTAAATACAAAAAGTCGTTCACTGGTCACTATTCATCGAAAATGAAGCACTTTTGATGACCCGTCTAATTTCGGCATAAGAGACCCCAAATGGTATTTCCCTATGAAACACACAGCACAGAAGAGTCACAGGTCCTTCATACTATTTTTGTTGTTACAGATGTATTTGGACAAAAATCAAATGTATCTTTAGTTTTTGATTTTATGGACACAGATTTAGAAATAATTGTTAAGGATAACAATATAGTTCTTACTCCTGCTAATGTCAAGTCTTACATGATTATGACTCTGAAAGGTAAGTGTGTATGTTAAAGGCAAGTTCTATTTGATAATTTAAAAAATAAGTTGTCGATGGACATGCAAGACTGCGCAAGAGCAATTTGCAATACTGCGTATCAATTTTTATTTTATTTTACAGGGTGCGGAAAAACCTTAATATCTTGGCCATTAAAATACATTTTTTTGACTGAACTTGTTTGTAGTTTCTTTGAATAGGTATTGTTTTATAGGAATGTGACGTAATTTTATGAAATTTACAGACAATTTCATAAGATTTTCATGTAATATCCCCTTTAAGCCCTTTTTGGGACTTTCGTAAATATGCAGTATTGCAAACTGCTCTTACACGGTCTTGCACGCTAGTCGACAAGTCTACTTGAGGTTAGGGTTGGCATGATTAAATCAAATTGCTTTTTTTCTTGCATATTTGTGTAAAAAAATATTTTTTAATTTAAGATTGATGGTCACATACAAATGTATGTTAAAATAATACAGAGTTTTTCCTAAAAAATTGCCATATCATCCATCCTTATCTTCCACCAGACATTTTAACCCGGCGAGCATGACCCAGGGTATCTCACACCCTGTAATATTTTCAAAGTTGTGTATTTTTAAAGTTTCTCGTCTTCCAACACTAGTGCGCTCAGTAGCTGGAGGCAGGGGCGCGCGGGACAGTATGTCATGATCGCAGCGTGGTGCGGGATACCGGCGGCGATATTTATGCGCAAACGTGTCGGGGGTGCTGATCTTGACACTAGCGATTAGTCATATTTTTAGCAGAAAAATTAATTATATTTTTTTAAGAAGAGGCTCTCATTATCTATTAATTTTAAGGTTATTAAATTCCAAAGAATAAAGATTTTTTGTTTAATTATGATTTTTTGTAAGGCTATGGATTTGTCACTATGATTACATATTTTATGAAAAACTAGAATAAATAATAATAATTGAATAATGCTGAACTTGTTTTATTTGATTTCATATTAAAAACATTATTTTACAAAATAAAACCAATAAGTATTATAAAATAACAATAAGAACTAAATTGTGTAGGGTATGTCACACCTTGTACATTTGGGTAGGGGTATGTCACACCCTACCTCATGCTTCATGTAACTTTATTTCACCTCATGCTCGCTGGGTTAAACAAGTATTTTATTAATCTTTACTTGTGTTTTTCCGAATTAAAGTGTCAAAGAAGTAAAACAATAGCGTGTTGTGGTTTCACACACTAGTTTACGTAGATTTAAAAGGCCCTAGCAAAAAATCTAAAAATTCTGATTTTTTTGATTAATTGCAAAATTTTTGCAAAAAAATATTTTTTTCCAACCCTGCTTGAGGTCTCTATCTGAATCAGTAATATAGCTACAGTTTATTGGTGCATGGAATATTTAAGTATAAATAATAATAACTTTTGTTTTACAACTTTTTTTTATACAAAACTTTTAGGCTTAGAATATTTACACCAGAACTGGATATTGCATAGAGATCTAAAACCCAATAACTTGCTAATAAATAGAGAAGGCATCCTCAAAATTGGAGATTTTGGTCTTGCAAAAGCTTTTGGATCCCCTACGAGAATAAATACTCATCAAGTTGTAACAAGGTGGTACAGGTAAGAAAGTGTACCTTTTCTAACTCTAATACATTTTATGCCACACCTGAACATAAAGTGGCAATTTCTGCATGCTGTGCGTATGGAAAATCCCGCTTCTTGGTCAAGGGGTGACAACATTTTGTACATACCACGGGCGGTAATAAAGCAAACTTTGGGTCGTATATTTATCAAATACCTGTGATCTGCGACATTCTTTGTTTTACCGCCCTAGGTAAGTAATGTACTTTTCTTATATTATAAACTGACGAAACTTTTTACTGAAAAAAAACAATGAATATGGCGGCTTTTCATTTCAGTATAAGCTAGGTATGCAAAATTCCTTGGTCAATAATTTTTTTTTCATAAAATGATAAGATTCGTTTTGAAATCGCGAAAAAAATCTGTTTCATACATTTCGATGGAGTAGGCATTGTACTTTTGTATGGAACATCTGACCCCCTAGCCAAAGTAACATTTGCAAATTTTTGTTATTGCTTCGCTTTCGAAACATGTATGGGATTGACATAAGGTTTCGTTTACTATCTAATTTTAAAACGTCAAATCCATACATTTTCGGAGCGAAGCGATAGCGAAAACTTGTAAATGTGACATTGGCTACAGGCTCTGATTTTTTTCGTGATTTCGAGGTTGGTTGGTCCCATAATGAAAGTGGTTCAGTTTAATGGTCTGATCAACCCCACGAGAAGTTTTCAATCTTGTATATGTTTTATTAAAATTTACTTTTATTTTTATTTAATTTACCTCCCATGAATGATGTCAAATAGTATGCTTAACTCGGTTGTAAGTAGCTATTACACCCTCGAACTATAGTCTAAATATCTCGGGTGCACTCGATCCATTAGCGCCTTTTATATTTATATTATTAACGATTTTAAGCATATAAAAAGTGGCTGAAAACTGTGAATTTAAAAAGAAATCATTCATAGTTATCTATATTTTTTTATTACTTCTTTGAACTTATATTTGTTGTACCCTGTATGTAAGTAATCTAAACTACTTTGTTATCAGGTCACCAGAGTTACTATTTGGAGCTCGACAGTATGGCACAGGTGTAGACATGTGGGCTATAGGATGCATATTAGCAGAACTTCTTCTTAGAGTGCCCTTTTTACCAGGAGAATCAGATTTGGACCAATTATCACGTATTTTCCAGGTATTTGGGACTCCTAGTGAAGAAGTATGGCCTGTGAGTATTCACCATATTTGTGTTATCCTTGATAAAGTTCTTATAATAAATCTATAGATTAGTAATATAATAATAATCTTAGCAAATTGACCAGGGGCTACCAGGGTAGCCCCTGGTCAATACCCTACCGGCTAACTTACATGGCTATTGTAATTGCTTTCATTTGACAGATGGATGTGACATATGAGTGAATATCAAAAAAATTGTACATCACACAAAAGAAACACAATGGAATATTACAAAACCTGTAACACAAAGGAATAAATGTCACACAAAAGAATGTAAAGGTACATTCATGCAAATGAACATTAGACGCGAAACTATGAAGTTTAACTTAATTCACATGTAGAATACTTTGGGGAGGTATTTATTTTGTTATTTTATTTAGGATAGGTAGGTATGTATTTTAGACAAAAGTAAAAAAAATACATTTCTATAAAAACTTTATTTATCATAATTATAATATAACTCAAAAAACACACATTTTACTCAAAAAGTCATCATATTTTTATGATGACTTTATGAAGAGCAAAATTAAACAAAACCAATCACATTAATCATTGGCACTATTACTTGGTATCATAAAGTACGATAATAGCTTTTAGTGCGTAGGTACAAAAACCCTCACAGAAAAAATCAACGTTAACTTTTTATATTACCTAATCCGATCATTTTTCTAAACGTTCCAATGTTTGTTACCAAAAAAAACTATTTGGACTAAGTAGGTACCTAGGTAAAGTATAACGAACATTTTAAAACAAAAAATAGCCAATGAGTATGCACCCTTTTCTTTTGTGTGACGTTACCCAATGTCACACAGTGGAAGCAAAAATATACCTTTTTAAACAAGAAACCAAGTGCAACAAAAAAGGAAAATGGTTTTTACTATTTATTGTCTATTGCACGATATACCTAATGCAAATAGGGTCTTGAGATAAGAGATCTGTAATAAAATTAATAAACTTACCTGAAATTTTGCGTCACACAAGTATATTTTTTTATAGTGACAAAACGGCAAAAACAGGTCGCGTCAATAGTAACATAAAAAAAAAGATGGCTGACGGTTTGTTTTGTAAGGTTGGTAGTAAATCGAATGTTGCCAGATATAAAAAATACGGATTCGTTCAAAAACTCTAGTATTAGGACACATAATTTCGTCACACAAGGCTCGTCACACAAAGTAACGAAATACGGAGACACATACCTTTTATATGTTTTTTTCATATATTACAACGTTTTTAAAGAATTAAAATTTTTCTCATGCACCTTCATCGTTTTTCATGTATACTGTAATAAAGAAATGTGTGTTCGTTCGATAATTAAAACGTATTAAATTAATGTTTTGGAATTGGCAAGTGGAGACAACTCTTTTTTGTATAACAAAAAAAAACTTCATATTATTAGATTTGGTTTTTTATTATATTTATGTAGCCCAATTCAGTTGATCTTGTATTAAAATATGAAAGCATGAATATTGTAGTGCCTTAAAAAAAAGCGGCTTTTTTTTATTCACTACAGAATTTTTTACACTCCATTTAATAATGAGGACACCGAACTTTATTATTATGTACAATTTTTTTGATATTCACTCATATTGCTACCTTCTTTTTGGTGCAACAAAAATCTTACCAAAGAAAAGTAGCCATGTATCACATCCATCTATCAAACGGAATCGATTACGATCGCCATGTAACTTAGCCGGTACGGCCCCAGATGGCAAAAAATTTTTTTGTAAAGACCACACAATTTATTATCATAATTGCCTTGCAAATCTTGAGTCAGCAACGGAAGCGAGGCAGTCGCTATTGACATATTGCCAATGATAATCGCCAATGACATTGTGAGCACCAAAATGGTGGGTAGGTTTAAGTTTGCTATAGAATGATTTTGCCTTCAGAGGTGCAATAATTCTCCTCTTCCGCATAAAGGTGTTCACTGGTCATCTGTCATCGAGATAATAATGACTGACAACGGGAAATACCGCACAATAGTATGCGCTGTCTCTTCATCGGCGATTGTGTGTTGACCATCCGCTGCATATCGTCACTAATACAGTCATACAGTGCATTAAGAGCCATATGACAAATCTGCGCTCTGCGTATATTCACAGACTAGTAAAACATACTGAAGCGTTAACGACAACTCAAGAGTTCACGATACTGTATTGAAACTACGACCAAGCGATTTTGATACTTTGCCCAAAGTTATATGTTTTAGTACTTCTATGGAGTAATTTGCTATCGCTATGCCGCACATTTTCAGAGTGCCATGGATCTGTATGTGAAGAAACAGATTATAGGAAGATGATACCATAAATGAGACAGATGATTATATTTGTTAAAAATAAAAATTATTTTATTCCCTAGTTTTTTATCTAGCAAAGGAAGTTTTTCGTTTTAGATTAAAACTATAGCTTAGAGCATGCTCTAGGGTTTGTAAAATGCCAATTACATCTTGCTTTTCTTCCCAAGTGTCAAGAATATGTTTGAGAAGTGCAATTCCAGCATCAGTAGTATTTTTACCCTTGGAAAATCCAAACTGATTTTTATGAAGAATGTTATTGGATGTGAAATAATCTAATAATTGGGAATATATAGTTTTTTCAAATATTTTGCTAAGTGCTGGTAGTATAGATATTGGCCTAAAGTTAGCTGGGTCACTTTTATCCCCAGATTTAAAAAGAGGAATCAATTTACTATTTTTCATTAGATCAGGAAAAACCCCTTCATCAATACATTTGTTAAAAATAAAAGCCAAGTAAGGGGCTAGTATATCAATTATTGATTTAATAATGCTTGTTGGTATGCCCCAAAGATCTTCTGTTTTTTGACATTAATTGTTTTAAAAGCTTTAATAATATCTTCACTATTTATATATTTAAAGAAAAAGGTTTCCTTGCACTTATCAACACTAGACTCTAGGAGGGAGACAGCGATGTTGGGACAAGCACTAAGAGTACTGGTAGTTTCTATTGGTATTCGAGCAAAGAAATCTTCAAAGACTTTAGCGACCTTATCGTCAGATTCAATAGTTTGATCACCAATTTTTAAACAGAAGGAATTTATATTGGATTTTGATTTGCCCGTTTCTTTGTTAATTATGTTCCAAGTAGCCTTAATTTTATTATCGGCTGATTTAATTTTATTTGAAAAGTACTTCGACT
Organism: Agriphila geniculea; assembly: GCA_943789525.1. Taxonomy (NCBI): domain Eukaryota; kingdom Metazoa; phylum Arthropoda; class Insecta; order Lepidoptera; family Crambidae; genus Agriphila; species Agriphila geniculea. The sequence goes on along the minus strand of OX038887.1, from coordinate 13,458,205 downwards.
TTGCTAGAATACAAACTTCTCTGAATGTTTGTGAATACTTCTTGACAAATTCAATGAAGTTAGGATCACAGGAAGTAGCTTTCTCTGCATAAAGTTTGTATAATTTCCTTCTGCTTTTGTATATACCGGGTGTGGCCCAGTCACTAAATTTCGTACTATCATTACTCATGATGACTTTTTGTTTAAAATTTTCACTAAATTCAGTTTCAAGTAAAAATTAAGTACCTAGCTAGACTAGACTTTTATACTAGAATTTTATAACTAAATAAATGAAACTTCTCACAATTATTTACGCTCAGAAAATATATGATCTCAGACAAACATACCTATTATCTATATTTAAACGATCGAGATCAAGCTGCAAGCAAGCAAGAAACTGAATGAAAAGTAAGATGGAAGGAACTGAATGTGAATGAATTCAATGAAAGTTACATTCGTTGTTTTACATAAATGTTTTTTTAATTGAAATTTTTTAATGTTCATAGTTACATTTACAGTTTTACGAATGAAAATTACATTTAATAAAAGAAATATGGGTACATTTTTACAGTTACATTTTTAAGTAACAAAATTAAATTTATACATCAGATTAAACATTGCTCCAATTCCATTCCAAGTAAGCAGCTGAAGCACTTGTGTTATGGAAATGGGAGACAACGGTGGCACTACAAACACCCAGACATGAAACAATACAGAAAATATCGTTTTGGCTCAGCTGGCAATTGAAACCTGGTCCTCAGAGATGACAACACCTAGAAAACTTGTACACAAGCCACTCGACCACGAGTTTCATCGAAATCAGCCTACTAACAAAATAGTTGGCCACCATCTTAAATTTTTTACTTTTTTACATTTTTAACATTGCGTTGCTGTTTTCTTGGCAAAATACTACCCAAAACCGAGTTTCATCGAAATCGGCCGGCAAACAAGAAAGTTGGCCGCCATCTTGAATTTTTTACATTTTTAACATTGTGTTGCTGTTTTCTTGCCAAAATACTACCAAAAACCGAGTTTCATCGAAATCGGCCTGCAAACAAAATAGTTGGCCGCCATCTTGAATTTTTTACATTTTTAACATTGCATTGCTGTTTCCTTGTCAAAACAGTACCAAAAACCGAGTTTCATCGAAATCGGCCCGCAAACAAAAAAGTTGGCCGCCATCTTGAATTTTTTACATTTTTAACATTACGTTGCTGTTTCCTTGTCAAAACAGTAGCAAAAACCGAGTTTCATCGAAATCGGCCCGCAAACAAAAAAGTTGGCCGCCATCTTGAATTTTTTACATTTTTAACATTGCGTTGCTGTTTTTTTGCCAAAATACTACCAAAAACCGAGTTTCATCGAAATCGGCCGGCAAACAAAAAAGTTGGCCACCATCTTGAATTTTTTACATTTTTAACAATATAATATAATATAGTATAACCCAATCAGAAGCGTAGAACCTGACGGGATAGGGCCCGAGATGCATACATTGCCAAAGTATGGGCTCTCAAGCCCTCCCACCCCCCCTTCTATACCGCACCACCCCGCACGATTGCTCTGTCTAGACGCCTCCGATGGCCGACTGTATGAAGACTATCTCTTGGCTGTGCCTGTACTGTGCTTAGATGATCAAATCTTATAGTCGCACTATACTACAGACTAGTACTGAGGCGCGTTCAAATCCTTGATCTATGTTTTTGTGTTTTGTTTCTAAAAGTTCATGGTTGATCCTCAAAAAAACATTTTATTTGATTTAGAATATAGGAAAGTTTAAATTATTCGTATTCCAAATGGAAAACGAAGTTTTGCTAATTAAAAGTTCTTCGGTCGTTCCGAATCCTAACACAAGAGCGAAATAAGAAACAACCGCAGTCGTCTTCAGAAAGTGCCTCTGACGCAAAAATTCGACACACGTCCAACACTGAGAAGCGCTCGCGCGGTACTGAATTCTGACGGTCGGTGCATCGCATTTTGTAGTAATTTTGCAGTTAAGATTTCTCATTATTATTGAATTAAAATAACAAATTCATGCTTAAAAATTATGAAATCTTTATTCCTTATGAAGTAACAATTATTTGTGTATAAATTTTGCTCAACAATATTATCGTAGATAGGAGAAATACACAGTTAACTCAAAGCGATTTTCGAAGTTTTTTGGTTTAGAATAAGATTTTTTTTCTAATTTATTTCAATGATATTTCAAAATTCCGAGGCCGCTATGATCTATTCTACTATATAAGAAATAACACTCTATTTTTTTTTATTTCATTTGTTTAGAACAGTAGTCCAATCCATGAGCCCAAAAACGTGCCCTCGCGCATTTTATGAAAATCTTTCTCTGCCATTTTGGGTTTAATTAAGAAGTTAAGCAAAATTTACAAAAAGCGAGGCCGCTATGATCTATTCCAATAGCTATTCTGCACTATTCAATAAGTCAAAATTGTTAATGTATGTTTGTTTCTGAGATCGACGACGCCAAAATTCCCCATTTTAACCAAAACTCACAGTCGATACGTCATATGGCTCTTAACAGTACCTATATCAAATTAATCATAAATGAGCTCAACTCAATACGTCAAACGAAGTAAAAAATAAGAGCTAGTCTGAATTTTCCTTACTATGTGAGAGTTTATTTTAATGAACCTGCGACCGCATTACCTGGGCTAACAACACCTTGCTGCTCAGAGGAAAATCTTCCTACAAACCCTAAAATGAACTTGAAAATAAGAAACAAAAGTCGCGTATAGATTATAAACGCTAATATTGCAACTGCAGGGCATGAAAGGGCTGACGGACTACGTGCAGTTCAAGCAGTTCCCGGCGCAGCAGCTGCGGCACATCTTCTCCGCGGCGTCGGACGACCTCATCCAGCTGCTGGACAACTTGCTGGCCATCTACCCGCCCAAGCGCTGCGACTGCACGCAAGCGTTGCAGATGCCCTATTTTAGGTAATTATTATACAAAAATAATTCTTTACTTTAATTTAATGGGGTTGGCAACACAAAGCTAATTGTAGATGTCGCTGTGTACGCTTGTTTCTAAGACAGTAGATGTTCAGAACAAAATGTATGGGAAAATAGGTATTTATTTTGTGGTATTTTGTTAACGAAAAAGACCCGTTGACCTAAATTGGATATAAAGGACTATTCTACAATGCAAATGCCGAAATTTAAAGCCAAATTAAGACGTTTTTATTCTCACAGAATTTATAATTTTTGTCTATATCCAGATTTTTCGGAAATATGTAAGTGCCAACATTTTTAAAGCCTATTACACAAAATTTAATCATTTTAAAGCTAAAAAAACGTTTTTGTTAAGTAAAAATCCTTTGTTTTCATAGTTCGCGTGGAACAAGCGTATGCAGCGCCATTTTGATAGTTGCCTTCCCCATTGAAGGAGAGTTATGGCAGTCATTTTTAATCAGGGCTCAAGGGCCCTATTTTTGAATAGCTCGACCGGCTGTCGAGCGCTCTTTTCAACCGATTTTCGTTCGACATATGGCTCAAATGTTCGAGATAGAGTAATATGTCGAACGAAAATCAGTAGAAACAGCGCTCGACTGGAGTCGAGCGATTCAAAAATAGGTCCCCAGGTCTGCTATTGTTAATGTCATAATCGTGTTGCATTTGTTTCGGTTTTGGGTTTAAGAAACAAGAGCTGTGTCAAAAACCATTATAATTAAAACACAATTGAAACAATAACGTTAACAATAGCAAACTTGGGCCCCAGCAGCCCCCCTAGCATGTCATGAAAAATGATAAAAAATAGTCTTACTTTAAAAATCGGTAAACTTTTGGCAGTTAAGTGTCGATGAATCGTTTTAACGTGTTTCGTTCAGACTTTCGGTGGTCATGCTAGGGGGGCAGATTAGAATTTGTCTTGCAATTAGCTTTTGTTACTAACTGTAACGATTTCGCGTTAGAGTTCAAACTATTATTCTTGGATCACAGTACTATGTAAATATTTCATCATCATCATTCAAATCATGTCCAACTCTCATCGTCGCCGACATTTCGTTTATATGCACACTCAGCACATTCCAAACACATCCATGCATCACGGACATAAAGCTTACAAAACAAAGTTTTAATTACTAAGTTCGCAATATATTTTTTGCAGTAATAAACCAGCACCAACTATTGGATCCAAACTTCCAATGCCTACGAATATAATGAAAATGGAATCTGACAAGCCATCGCTCAAGCGGAAACTTTTAGAAAACATTGATGGTGGCTCTTTAGCAAAAAGACTTCAGTTTTGATAGTTTTTATATCCATCACCGATGTAACAATACCAGAAGTGCAATAGGGAACATGCATAAGTAACCGATTTTGATAAATTTGAGCTTGATCGCTGCGGACACGTATAAAAACATGATGGAACAGAAAAATAAATAATAAAATGTATTACTTTAGTTTTATCACACAAGGGAAAATTACGAATTTTTTTTTTTCGTTTTCGGATATAATGCACTTAACAGTCAGATAGAACATCAAATAAGAAATAATATTTTGTATGACACATATGTACTTACACGCAATATTTAGGGAGATATTTAAAAATTCTTGGCTAACTCCATACTAATGCACTGAAACGTGACACGAGTGACGTCACAAATGTTGACCTTTTTGTATAGAGCGTTTTCGGCGGGTGCTGCTGCGTGCTAACATCAAGTAACTATATCACGAGAAAAAAACACAAGAGAAAAGTTTTAATTTTACAGTTGATTTTCTCACGCATTATACTTTTGATTTTGATAGAAAAAAAATTTGATGCATGTTCCCTATTGTCAATATTTTTTGTAAATAAGTAATTGAAGTTTCTTTTTAAGAACGATTAGTTGACCTAATATGAAATCAATTCAAATTTGTTTAAAGATAAACCAATTCTACAAACGCTGCGCCTAATTTGTATTTTTTTAACTAAATATAAGTATTGTATATTTGGAATGGATACTGTGTTTTAATTAGATTTATTTTCTTTGTAGTTAATTCGTTTTAGACAACACATTTCTTGTAATACCTAATCATAATTAGTAATTTTGTCAAAAAAAAATTGATAAATATTTTGTCCCTTTGCAACAAAAATTTACAAGACACTGAAATATTTTTAAAGAGCGCTATTTAATGTATAACATTTGAAGTTTACAAAGTACTTGATCATAAGCCATTATAATACTAGGAGTTATCTAAATTCGAAACTATAGCCGCGTATATATTACATTATTAAAACATTACATTTAAGTTTGGCATTACTTATTAAAGCAAAGTCAAGGCACAATTAAACGTTACTATCAATTAGGGAGAAGAACCGGTGTCGCTAGTCTGAAAAAGGACAAACTGATTTCATTGAAAGTCTCATCGAACCGATAAATTAGACAAGGGAATAAGCTTAATAAATTTACTCGAAATAATACAAAATCTAAAATAAAAAAACATACGAGTTAGTTTTCCATATAGTGTAAGCCATGCGCGCCAGGTGCGCTCTGTTGGCGACCGCGCCCGGACGCTCGTAGATCACTGCGTCTCGGCACTGGATTTTCAACCCTGAGATAGATATTTTCGTTTTAATAAAAAGTAAAGGGTACTGGCACATTTGTCTGACGCACGTGTTATCACGCCGTATTTTATGGACGTGTTATAAGGTTAATGGCCGAATACTCAAACGCTACTTAACTTTGAGCGGCTCTCAAACAGCATGCTGTCTTTGTCATATCTTTGACATTTTATGCGACAGGACGACGTTTGAGAGCCCCTCAAAGTTAATTAGCGTTTGAGTATTCGGCCAAAAGTCTGTTCATCCTTACTTGTCTTATTTAGTAAACAGTTTTTGGCAGTTGTCATACGTCTTTTATACTTAAATCGTTATTTAAAAATATGTTAGTAACTTTATGTAATTATTGTTAATTTATTAACAATTGATTTCGTAATCTATGTGTGGAAAACCATTTGTTGTATTTTATAAATGATTATTTCAATAAAGAGTTGGGTGAAGATTGTTTACCATATAAGACAAGTAAGGATGGACAGACTTTAATTGTGCTTTCTAAAAACTTTAGTTCTTACATTTACTATGAAAATCGATGTCATCTGACGGGCGTGTTAACACGTAACGTCGAACAAATGTGCCAAGTTGATATCACATTGCTAGGGTTGGCAATGACGAAGTTCTAAATAATACAATGTTTTTTTTTCTGTGACACAGTTACAAGACGCAAACAAATATAAATAACTCGAATCACAAAATAAAAGTGACAACCGTGCACAAAACGTGGCAAAATAAAGGGTCAATAAACTACAGAAGACAATGAGATAGATAAAATTAATGAAAAAGTTTTATTGATAAGTTCTGTTTTAAACCTTAATTATTATCTACTTCTATCGTTATCACAGCAGCATGTCTGTGGAGAAATAAAAAAAACACTTGTCTTACCATCATCCGAATGGTCACCATCGTCCTTTGATTTGGGCTTGTCTATCTGTTTTTTCTTCTTTATGACGAATGGCTGTAGGTTGGTACACAAAATTTAAGTTCTTCTGTAATTTCTTAGTCTAATATTCTTTTTATAGTTTGTTTTATGCCGCGTTTACGATTACACTTTCTGTAGGCAAACACAATATTTTATATTAGTAGGTAATTAATTTACAAATTATTATAGACTTTATATGTTCAATAAATAGATGTTCAAAGCGCCAATTCATAGTAATATTATAAAATTTTACAAAACATTGTGTTAGCCATGTAAGAACTAAAGCAATATCCCATGAAGTGGCCTGAGAACATTATAATTAATTTTAGAGTGGAAGATTATTTTGCATAATTAAAGTAGCGTTTTCAAAAGCTTTTTTTAAGGTCGTAACTTTGTAATACCTACTTACAGAAAGAAATAAAGAATTAGCATTTAATTAGCCACGCACACATACATACAAATCACACACATGGCATGGCAAGAAAAAGAAAAAAAATGACAATACAAAAAAGACACAAATAACAGGCAACAGATAATGGACCGAGCCTCAGCTTATACGAAATATTATGCTCTGGAGCTTATAGGAAATATTATGCATCGTACCATAGCTATTGTAAGGAGCTCTCCACCCACATTTTCGGATCCGATCATCCTATCATAATTTTGTCGAATGAAATCGGATAATGTGTAAAACAGAGAACCCTTATTAGTCAGTGCAATATCTTACCTTGGGAGAACTGGACATTACAGAGAGGCGGCCGTACACGCCATATTTACGTTCATCTTCGGGCCTCAAAGTACCCATTTTCTTCATGACAAGATAAATCTGGAGAAAAATAGATTAAGTAAAATAATGTAAAATATAAATATATAATTTTAATCAAATTTAAAAAAGTAATAGAATACTTGAATACTCTTGAAATACAAGTAACAAAATAATAGTATCAAATAAATAAATAAAAGCTACAGTGTCTATATACAGTTCAATGCAACTCGCAACAACAATACCTAAGTACATCATCACACCATCCTTGGGAAGTCTTTTCCGACAATCAAGTAGTGTAGTACCTTTTTTCTTTTTTGTATCAAGAGGAGAATGCAATCTTTACGCATACCAAACGGCATGTTGGACTCAGTCATACCGGTAGCATGTCCTTCGCCACAACCAGCCCTCCCACAAAGCATATTAAGTTTTGTCCAGATTTGTATCATCTTGACGATCAAAATCAGGCGTATCGTATCAAGTATTCGTATCCTAAGTGTGGACGCTCATTTCGACTGCATCGTATCACTATCTCCATTAGCCCAAAATGGGCTTAATAACCACGTCCACACTTAGGATACTGTATCTTGTCAGCGTATCAACAACGCGTGTCGTGAATGTGGACGCGTACATTTTCCTCGTATCTTTCCCTAGTCAACAAAAAACGCGAGTAACAAAAATGTTTTCACCTCTCCAGCACGAAAAGGGTGCTTTTGGCGCGTAAAAACTCGTGAGGCAAAGTGCTTTTTTACCAAAAACTCGCAGCAAAATCGACTTTTGCTGCGAGCGTGAGGCAAAGTGCTTTTTTAATTTCTAACACCTTTTCTCGCTGGTAGAGGTGAAAAGTTGTATGTTTAACACGAGAGCAAATTTTTTGATGTCTCGTGCCTTTAAATCACTCACTGTGCTCAGTAGTCTATATTAGAATCACTCGCTACGCTCGTAATTCAATTCTAGACTACTTCGCTAGCTCGTGATTTAAAAGTCAGCACTCGCAGCAAAAAATGACTTTGCTCTCTTGTATAACAAATAACTAATGTTATCAACCAGCGAAGGAGAGTGCGAAAATGTATATAAACACGTACATACAAACTTGTCAAAATCGTGTAGCGGTATTGCGTTTGATGATCGGGCAAAAACCGCCTCGAGATGGATCGCGGTGTATCATCGTATCAAATCACATAGTCGTATCATGATACAGTATCAAAATGCGTCTATACTACGTAATACTGCCGATCATGATACAAAACTCCGATACGCAAGTGTAAACAAGGCGCAAAGCCTTGTTTGATACGCGGTTACATACGGCTCGGGGTGTATCAGATACGGTGCGTAGCATGATCGCGTATCGTTTTGCGTCCAAACTAGCCAAATGATACACGTCGATGATACGCGACGGTGATCTGATACACTCAAATTTTACTAGACTGGACAAAGCTTTAAGCTTCGCGTCAGGGCTGGGCGGTTCTCACCCCTGCCCAACCCCAAACGATCTACCCAAAAGGTCGAGAAATATCAATCTAACTGACCTGTTCGAGCATGCCATAGCTCCTGATGAGGAAGTCCCTCTGGGCGAGCAGGTTTATCCTCTCGCGCTCCTCCTTCTCCACTATGGGGTCGGGCTCGTACGAGCACAGCACGTATGCAGGCTTCTGCTCTTTCTCTACCACCTGAACAAATAGCTGGAGTCTATTTTCCAAGTTCAACGGCCTGGCCGTGGGACTAAACGAGCAAATTCTCTTTTCATTGCTGATTACAAGATCAAACCGCATGGCGATAGGTACATACTGATTTTGGTACTGACGTGTGATGCCAATTTAACTATATCGTCCTCATGTCCCATGCCTAGGTTTCCATAAATTTTGTAATGAAGCGAAAAGATAGTTTTTTCGGAAATTATAGCGTGCGATTTTTTCATTACCATACAAAAGACATCAACGCGTTTACATGTTTTAAAAGTTTTTTTTAACTTTCGATAAACAAACGTAAACTTATAGATCTATCTGGATCTCTCAGGACAACTCAGTGTGGGTGGAAAAAAGTGAAGAAAGATTTTCTAGTCTTATCGTGATCTGCAGGCTGATTATCTAATTAAAAACCACCTAGCGACCGGTTTCAGTTCACAGATGAATGTGATACATTGCTACTTTTCTTTGGTATGATTTTTTTCACCCCAAAAAGAAGTAGCAATGTAACATGTAACACATTCATCTGTCAAATGAGACCGATCGCTAGGTGGTTTCTAATTAGATAATCAGCCTGTAGATCACGATAAGACTAGAAAATCTTTCTTCGGATGACATTTCGCGTTCAAAAAAAGTTTAAAGACTAACCGGTTGGATCTGCTGCGACGGTTTGGCGCTGAGTTTCTTGTCCTTGTCGTCTTTGTTCTTGCGTTCCTCCTTGTCCTTGGTCTTGGGCTTAGGCTTCTCCAGGGTGGTGGTGGCGGCGCTGGCCGTGGCGCTCACGGTGCCGCTGCCTTCCTCCACCTTCTCGTTTGCGTTTGAAAATGGTTTAAAGACTAACCGGTTGGATCTGCTGCGATGGTTTGGCGCTGAGTTTCTTGTCCTTGTCGTTCTTATTCTTGCGTTCCTCCTTGTCCTTGGTCTTGGGTTTGGGCTTCTCCAGGGTGGTGGTGGCGGCGCTGGCCGTGGCGCTCACGGTGCCGCTGCCTTCCTCCACCTTCTCGTTTGCGTTTGAAAATGGTTTAAAGACTAACCGGTTGGATCTGCTGCGATGGTTTGGCGCTGAGTTTCTTGTCCTTGTCGTTCTTATTCTTGCGTTCCTCCTTGTCCTTGGTCTTGGGTTTGGGCTTCTCCAGGGTGGTGGTGGCGGCGCTGGCCGTGGCGCTCACGGTGCCGCTGCCTTCCTCCACCTTCTCGTTTGCGTTTGAAAATGGTTTAAAGACTAACCGGTTGGATCTGCTGCGATGGTTTGGCGCTGAGTTTCTTGTCCTTGTCGTTCTTATTCTTGCGTTCCTCCTTGTCCTTGGTCTTGGGTTTGGGCTTCTCCAGGGTGGTGGTGGCGGCGCTGGCCGTGGCGCTCACGGTGCCGCTGCCTTCCTCCACCTTCTCGTTTGCGTTTGAAAATGGTTTAAAGACTAACCGGTTGGATCTGCTGCGATGGTTTGGCGCTGAGTTTCTTGTCCTTGTCGTTCTTATTCTTGCGTTCCTCCTTGTCCTTGGTCTTGGGTTTGGGCTTCTCCAGGGTGGTGGTGGCGGCGCTGGCCGTGGCGCTCACGGTGCCGCTGCCTTCCTCCACCTTCTCGTTTGCGTTTGAAAATGGTTTAAAGACTAACCGGTTGGATCTGCTGCGATGGTTTGACGCTGAGTTTCTTGTCCTTGTCGTTCTTATTTTTGCGTTCCTCCTTGTCCTTGGTCTTGGGTTTGGGCTTCTCCAGGGTGGTGGTGGCGGCGCTGGCCGTGGCGGTCACGGTGCCGCTGCCTTTCTCCGCCTGCTTCTCGCTTGCGTTGGAAAAAGGTCTAACTAAAGACTAACCGGTTGGATCTGCTGCGATGGTTTGGCGCTGAGTTTCTTGTCCTTGTCGTCTTTATCCTTGCGTTTCTCTTTGTCTTTGGTCTTGGTCTTGGGCTTCTCCAGGGTGGTGGTGGCAGCGCTGGCCGTGGCGGTCACGGTGCCGCTGCCTTCCTCCGCCTTCTTCTCGCCCTCCTTTGTGGTCTTCGGCTGCGAAGGCTTCTTGAGCGCCTCGGCTTTCGCCTTTGTTTGCTGCGAAATAATTGCTTTTCTGATAATTTGTTTAGTAAGTTTCATTAGAAATAATATCTTCATCATAGATTTTTCGTCCATGATAATAGGGATTTTCTGAATCAGAAAATGTGTCACGCATTTTGTTGGGAGTATGAACACAAGCATTTTAATCGACACCATAAAAGGTTCTCAAGTCGTCACTATCGCTAATCTGCGGGGTTATTATGTAACTTTGTTGCAATCAACTCTTGACAAAAATCGCAGTTACATTGCTGCTTTAGTTAAGAATTAATGTGACATCTAAGTATATTAAAGCAGCAATGTAACTGCACTTTCAATCGAGAATTGTTAGCAACAGACTTACGTAATCAACGGGCTGGTTTGTTGATTTAAAAACTTTTAGTATCATAGGTACTAAATAAATTGAAAACTTTTATTGTTAGACAAAGTCGGAAGAATGGAGTCGACCCTCAGAAACCTCCGCCATAAAGCGAGCTAAAATTTCGCATACAAAATTACTCGATCGCATATTTTTACGCGCGTTTTTTTTCTTGATAGATAGATAGCGTTCGTGCTAAGGGTACTACTTAGTTAGTGGTGGATTCAGGATTTCAATTTAAGAGGGAAGATTTCTGAGGGTCGACTCGATGTTCGTGTCAAGGGGCCATCCATAAATTACGTCACATGTTAAGTGGGTTGGAGGGGTCCTAAATTTCGTGACGTCACATTTCAAAATCATTCAAATTGAAATAAAACAAATATCGGAACTGCAGTTTTAAATAAATTATTATTTCTAGATGTAAACACACTAGGTAGGGGGAGGGGGGGTTTCACAAATGTGACCAGACCAATGGGTCAAAAATTATGAAATAACGTAATTTATGGATGGCCCCCAAGGGTACAGACCTAAACAAGGAAAAGTAAACTTGTGTGTATCTCTCGTTCAGCGATCAATATGTGGAAAACTAACCTGGAACTCCTCCCGCTGTATCCTTGTGCAGTCGCCGCGCGCGCGCGATGAAGCTGTGCCCGTGTACAGAGAACCCGAAGGCTGCTGGAACAGCGAAGCGTACTGCTCCCCCACCGGGTACACGCGCCTACACAATATCAATACTTTATTGTATTAACCATAGACATAGAAAAATTTTCGCTGCGCTCAAGAAGACCAACAAAGCGTGGAAAAGAGAAGTTAACATCATACGGACACGGTCTATGTAAAAAAGAGACAAATGATCAGGTGACAAGTGCCAACATTTTTTACAGTAAGAGCCCCTAGCGTCCCGCCTAGTAAATGAGCAATCAGAGTTTGTTTAAAATATTTTTTAATCTTAATTAGAATTTAAAATAAAGATATCGTGGAGCTATGGTGTCTTCTGCTCTAAGTAATTGTGATGTGACAAAAAGAAACAATCCAAGTAATCACACTTTTCAAAGGTAAATAAGATATTGCCACACATTTCTCTAAAACCAAATTTCGCTACATTTATTCGTTTATCGATAAAGAAAACAGTATGGAACATAGTTTATTAACTTCCTTTGCCATAATATAGTCATATTTTATGAATCTAAGTCATATTTTACGTATTCTCATATAAAATGTATTGTTTCGTTTTCGGATCACCTGTTTATTGCCTTTTTGTTCTTTGACATTCTATTTCTATGGTATTAACACATAATCTTCTCAGTGTCTCAAGACGAAAGTCTATGACCAGTATGTGTTGCCAGTGATGGCTTACGGCAGTGAATCGTGATCGCTAACTATGAGTCTCATATAAGGAGGCTCAAAGTCACCCAGTGGGCAAAGGAGAGGACCATGCTCGGCGTTTCCCTATGTGATCGAATCAGAAATTAGGAGATCCTGAGGAGAACTAAAAGTAACCGACATCACTCGAAGGATTGCTCAGCTGAAGTGGCAGTGGGCTGGACACAGCGAGAAGAACCGATGGCCGTTGGGGTGGAAAGGTTCTGGAATGGCGACCGCGCACCGGACGACGCTGCGTGGGTAGACCCCCGACAAGATGGACCGACGATCTACTGAAAGTCGCGGGAAGCCGCTGGATGCGGGCAGCGCAGGAACGATCGTCGTGGAGATCCTTGGGGGAGGCCTATACCCAGCAGTGGGTGTCGTGCGGCTGATATGATGATGATGATTGTGTTAACACATGACACCAAATCCAAAGTTTCTGCAGAAAACAAATATCGAACTTCTTTAGATTAGCGTTCGCCGAATGTAGGTACAGTCGCAGAATTCGCCGCTCAACACTTTGCAAACAAAATGATTTGAACACTTTATTGTAACAGGGTCTTAGAGCATACAGAACGGGAGTAGGCAAAACACGCGCCCCCTTTCACCAAAGTACATGACCAATTTGGTCGTGTCAGTTTATAAAAACTAGTTGGTCACGAACACTCGCCATTTTGTAACACTACATATCGCCGAACGCAGCTCCGCTAAAATGATGTATTATGCAGTGATTTTGTGCAAAAGACGATCCGAAAGTTCAAATTTACTAAAGACGGTATTTCCTATCACACCTAAACTAATTTTATTAACAAACTGTGATATAATCACGAAGAAAACGCAATTTGTTAAGTAAGCTAACGACAGATATTGCGATAGCAAAACGATACCAAACATAATACTAATCTATGAAACAAACATCATGGTACAAGTCTAGAGCTGTGACAGTGTGAACAAATATATGTGCTCCCGTTCGCTTTGAACGAATGAAAGATCAAATGAATTTTAACTATTATTTTGATCTGATTTGATCAGGACCTACATTATTAATGATTAGTTTTTTATAATAAATATTATGTAATAATTGTATACTTTTCTTGCAAAATCTATACTTACATAGTCTGGTCAACGAAAGATGTGACTGAAATGGCGGCGCCACTATGTTTTAACATTTTGAGGTTAAGTTACTGGAAATTGACCCCTAAAATGTGGTGCACAATTAGTTTTTCCAACAGACTCTCATCTTTCGTTAACCAAACTCTAGTATAAAGGACACTTTTCGACTGTTTGTCTGAATCTCCGCTAACTTCTCTAAAAACCACGATTTGAAATTTAATAGGGTTTATTTGTACTATCCTTTAAGAATTTCAACTATTTGGACCGATATATTCTGCCTAAGTGTATGAAGTTTCATTAAAACCGGTTCATCCATTTCGAAAAATAAGGACTTCAAAGTTTGTATAAAATGTAGTTTGCCGTTAAGGGTCCATGATAGGAAAACATGGTTTGTGCGGGTCATACTTTTATATAGAAAACGTAAAGTTGTTGCCACAAAAATACATACGGCAAGCTAAAGAGATTCTCTAGTAGCTACAAGTTTTAAATTGCGTTTGAACCTCACAGATGATTGTAAAAAAAGTATATCATCAAAAGCGCTTGCTTGTAGGGTCATATTTTTGGTGTTAATAATAGCGGAAACGTTTTAAATTCTACATCTAAATATACTTTAACGTACTGTAAAGTACAAAAGAAAATGATGAAAAAACATCTAAAAAGTGCAGAAGTGAGGATTTTTCCATACTCTGAAGAAAAAAACCGGCCAAGTGCGAGTCGGACTCGCGCACGAAGCGTTCCGTACCAAAAAACGGCAAAAAACCACGTTTGTTGCATGAGAGCCCCCCTTAAATATTTATTTTATTCTGTTTTTAGTATTTGTTGTGATAGCGGCAACAGAAATACATCATCTGTGAAAACTTCAACTGTCTAGCTATCACAGTTCATGAGATACAGCCTGGTGACAGACAGACGGACAGCGGAGACTTAGTTATAGGGTCTCGTTTTTACCCTTTGGTCTACGGAACCCTAAAAACGGAAACAAATGTTTTCGTATAACCGAGCCTTAACACTCTTTATGTAGAATTTAAATATGTAATGGTCATCCTCATGATGATTCCCTCAAACTTTTATGATAAAGATTGTTTATCCACTGAATTTTCAAGCGCGTACAATTAAAAAAAGTGTAAAATTTGCTTGATCAATTTTAAATAAAAAAAAAGCCAAGTGCATGTCGGGCAACGCGCAGTAGGGTTCCGTAGTTACCTTATACCATACCATATTGAATACAACTATTTTTCGTCTGCAATAATAACTTTGTTTTTCACAGTGTTTGTATGAATGACAAAGTTATATGTGAGGGATAGAGTTAGAGGGGGGGGGACACATTTTACTACTTTGGCAGTCTTTCAAACGTTTGACTTTTTTGAACACCTATCTATAGACTTATATATTATATAAGGATGGTTTTTTTTTCAGTTTCAGTTCCATGTATAGGGAGCTCCCCTTAATCTTTTGTTTTATTTTTATTTTTGTGTAAAAATCGTAATTCGTAAGGCGGTTTACAGAATACATCTACTTACTTATATCAAATTTCAACTGTGTAGTCCTAATACTTTCGGAATAAAGTGGCTGTAAGTGTGACATACGGACGGACGGACGAACGGACAGACATACAGACATAACCAATCTATAAGGGTTTAGATTTTTGCCATTTAGGCTACGGAACCCTAACAAGCAATTTAAGGTTCAAAATTCATTGGAGATTTTTGACAGTTTTGTATAGCTTGATGTGCTGCTGACTGTACACAGATACTTGTAAATAAATGATTACATTATTAACCACATTTATTTTCTTTTTTGACAACCTTTACATTTGCATCTTGCGCCAACTCACTATCGGAATTTTATTTCTGTACATTATTTGAAGATAAAAGTGCAGAACGATGTTTTATGTATGTTATTAAACATTTATTTGTAAGCTATTTTAGTGATTGTTGGTGCAAATCACAAAATCAAATGAAGACTTTTTTGTTCGTAATCATAATCAATCAATCACTCATCTTCAAATCAAAGCTTCTAATCATTCAATTTCATCGGTCTTTTTATGTCCCATCACTAACCTTAACGCAAGGGCAAACTTATTTATGTCGGTAAGTTTGGCGCTGCCGTTTACGTGATCTGTCAGAATTTGTACTAAGATGGTTAGTTCGGAATTTGACCACCTGCCAATATAACTTTGTGGTCATTCTGTTTTTGTGTGCGTGTGTAACAATATGACTTTAAGCTTCAAAAGTGTGCGTGAATATGAAGTTGTGTGCTGTGCGTGTGTACCTCGTCTCCCCCCAAAATCGGTGAACAAAATCTAGTGTAGGAGAGCGCTCTTGCTTACTCCCGTTCTGTATGCTCTAAGAACAGGGTATTTGACAACATTGAAAATATACTGCAAATTGTGGTCATCCTAACAGATAATGGCGTAAAAAACATATTCAACTATTATATAGACTAAATTAAGTCTATTGATTGATTAATTACACCTAGAAAAATGCCATTTTTTTTCTGTGGCGAAAACGCTCTAAGATTACTGATGACGTCACTTGCCTGTAAATAAATATGGCTTCAGGCGTTTGACACGACCATAGATTAAGGATCCGCGATTGACGGCTGTCAAATGGCTAAGGATATTACCAAGAACCTTATATATGACTCTGGACATTGCGTCACCTTTTGGGGCTTGAAGAACGAAAAAATAACCTTGAATGACGTCAACGATATTTTCCATCTCTTTCATTAGGGTGACAACAATGTTGTCCATTCGTAGGACAGTCACTACAAATAGGTACTTACTACAGACTATCAACTTATGCCTACGGCGTAAGTTTTTTGGACGACCAATCCAAACATTCAAAAGTGTTTAGATTCTAAACATTTGAATGTTTAGAATAGTTTAGATGTTAGTTAGTGCCAAAGTTTGTATGTTTGGGTATCTCTAAACGTACAAACATTCGCATTTAGAATATTACTGCATTTATAGGATTATTACTACTCTTGACCAACCATATTATAATAACCTTTCTATATATTCATTCAAACCCCCCTTTTGGCCAGCGGCGGCGCGCAACACAAAATATTTACTTAATGATTATTTTCGGTTGGCTCCTCTCCGGATGGACGATACTGTTTTGGAATGGTGGTCACACTGGGGGTCAAGTCTGCTATTGTTAACATCATATAATCGTGTTTCAATGGTGTTTGAACGGTAATGCTTTTTAACACAGTTCTTGATTCTTAAACCCAAAACTAAGACACAGTGTCTAACGGGTTTGGATTTTTAGGAAAATAATGTGTTTCAATTTTGGGTTTACAAAAACAAGAATTGTGTCAAAAAGCATTACCATCCAAACACCATTGAAACACGATTACGGCGTTAGTCACGATAATAGCAAACTTGACCCCTTGGTCCTGTACGGTCCGGCTGGTTAAAAGTCAAAACATGGAGATACGTGGTGAGGTTTAAGACTTAGGTACAGATGAAAGAGACAAAAGATGCGCAGTAGCCATAAACTTAGTGTTTATGGCTACTGCGCATCTTTTGTCCCTTTCTTTCTCTTGCCAATATATATGCCGGGCAGTATACACACCTGCCCTTCCACCCTAAAGTCACGTGTATTTTTATTTTGTACAATGAGGAATGTCCAAAAAAACAAATTGGCTGAATATTTTTATAGGCAGGAATAAGCGCCCTTAGTAATAGAAAAAAGTTTTAGAATTTTCGGTTGTGTGAAAAAGAAAATTAAGTCTCATTATTAGTCATTGTATTAAAAAAAGTTGCAATATAAAATGTCAAAACTGCATTATTTTGGCCGTTGAAAATAATTTCCCTCTAATGGTAATTGGGATATACTATAATTGTTTCTTTTCCTCATCGTTTCGGAATCTGAAAAATAAAATAAGATAAATTTTTATTTTGTTACTACGAATAAACAATGGATGTCAAAGACCACAATAACTAGTATAGTAGTAAGGTAGTAAGTTAGGTAGGTCCGATTCTTAGCTGAAACTGATCTAAATTGTTTAACTCAACTCCGTAAGATAATATTATAGTTTACATTACATTTTTTCTCTCTGTTAAGAATACAAAAAAATTCCGCTCTCAAAGTTAAATGTGGCATAAAAACATAAAATGTAATGTTAGGTAGGATAAACGTAAATTTTTCATCCAAATCTTTCTTTCTTATTCAAAAGTTCTGCTGTGATTATGGTCACCCTGCGATATGCAGATAATATTTCTAAAGCTTCTTATGTGTCGAAAATGAATACAGATTTGTACATATTATATTTATTATATTGAAATAAAAAATACGTAATTAAGGTGGAATTATAATTAACTTCTATAATATTTCCGAATTAGATCGGAAACAATCTTTGAAATCTGCTAAAATTCAGATTTCTGAGAAGGAAAAATTGAATGCTGAAAATACTTAAAAAAACACTTACTTGTGAAATATAATGTTAGAATTTGGTTTTGAAACACTTTTGCAATTTTGCACAATGCAACACATGCTTTGTAACGCGAATTTTATTTAAATAATTTTATATTTTTGTACATAAACGTGAGATGCGGTGGAAAATCATTGACATTAGTGACATGTCAAATCAAAGACAATTCCATCAGTGATGCCACCTTATTTTTATTTGGTAACTTATGAAATATGGAGAAATTACTGTTAAACGTAAAATATTGTAATAACAAAATGGACTCATCTGTCCTCTAAATAATTACTTTGGCATGTACTAATAAATTTTTACATCATGTAACTAATTTAAAGTGTGCCGATATTTACATTTATTTAGAAAATCTAATTAATTTTTGTACATGACCTGGGTAAATTGACTATGGATTGGGATATTTTGTACTTAGCATGGCAATTCCAGTCACAGTGTGAGAGGGATAAAAGATATCTGCAAAGGTGAATGACCTCATCCCCAACCATCCTTCAGTAGTAGAATGTCCAGTGTCATAGAATATGAATATAAGGTTCTTGGATATTACAATGTTTACAGGCTAGTGACGTCAACAAGTGACATTTCCAGCGCCATAGCGTTTATGGCGCGGTTTTAAAATTTTAAACTTTAACATTGATTTTTTAATAAAATACATATATTTTTCCTGAAATATCGGTGCGCTTATTACGTAATAAGGAATAATTTAAAATGGTTTTCCAAAATTAGTCAAATAGCCTATTCTTTATATGTACGCCCCGCCCACACGCGCGTTTTGCCTATCAGAAGCCACTGCCCAAAAGCAAGATGGCGCGCGGGCGTACCAAAGCGCCACGTTCCAGGGCTTTATAACGTTACCAATTAACAGTAAAAATAACGTTACGTAACGTTATTTTAAATATGATACCTTGATAACGTTATTTTTTTAACGATACCTAGTAACATAACATTAATTTAACGTGGTAATGTTACTAGATATCGTTAAAAAATAACGTTATTTTTAATGGTAATTTTATAAGTATTGCGTATTGTAGGTAGGTACCTCTACTACCTAGTGGTAGGTACTAAGTAGTAGAGAGACTGATCACGTCACGGTGGCGGCGTCAATGTCAATTCAATTATACATTGTTTTTAAATATTGTTATACAGTAACATAATAACGTTATCAAGGAACAAAAAAATAACGATAAATTCTGTTTTACTGTTATCAATTTTACCGTTATTAATTTCCAGTTTTAACGTTATTTTTTTAACGTTACTAATTTTTAACGCTGTTTGAAGGCCTGCCACGTTCACGAGTTGTGTACAAAAGTACCTGAAGATTTTTGATTAGCAAGCAATTTTGACCTTAAGGGTACGTGCCGGACTACAGCTGCGCCACAAAAAAAAAAGTTGGAAATCTGACATTTTGACTATGCCATGATGAAATCTATAGTTTGTCGGAGTTTGTCGCCAAAAACCAGAGTTTGTCGGTCTTCCGTTTAGGAGATACATGTGGCTCAGCTGTAGAGACGTCTCTACAGCTGCGCCACACAGATCTCGAAAACGGAAGGTCGTAGCGAAAATCTGATTACTTGTATGTATAGCCGTTAGTTTGTCGGAGTTTGTCGCACAAAAACCAGAGTTTGTCGGTCTTGCGTTTAGGAGATACGTGTGGCGTAGCTGTAGAGACGTCTCTACAGCTGAGCCACACAGATCTGGAAAACGGAAGGTCGTAACAGAAATCTGATTACTCGTGTGTGTAGCCGGTAGTTTGTCGGAGTTTGTCACGAAGAACCAGAGTTTGTCGGTCTTGCGTTTAGGAGATATGTGAGGATACGCTGTGGAGACCTTTCTACCTGGATCTTGAGAACGGAAGGTCGTAGCGATAATCTGATTAGTCATATCTATAGTCGGTAGTTCGACCGAGTTTGTCGCCAAATACCAGAGTTTGTCGGTCTTGCGTTTAGGAGATATGTGAGATTTTCGCTACGACCTTCCATTCTCGAGATCCAGGTAGAAATATCTCTACAGCATATCCCCACATATCTTCTAAACGTAAGATTGACAAACTCTGATTTTTGGTGACAAACTCCGACAAACTAATGGCTACACACTCGAGTTATCAGATTTTTGCTACGACCTTCCGTTCTCAAGACCCAGGTAGAAAGGTCTCCACAGCGTATCCTCACATATCTCCTAAACGCAAGACCGACAAACTCTGGTTCTTGGTGACAAACTCCGACAAACTACCGGCTACACACACAAGTAATCAGATTTCTGTTACGACCTTCCGTTTTCGAGATCTGTGTGGCTCAGCTGTAGAGACGGTCTCTACAGCTGCGCCACACGTATCTCCTAAACGCTAGACCGACAAACTCTGGTTTTTGTGTGACAAACTCCGACAAACTAACGGCTATACATACAAGTAATCAGATTTTCGCTACGACCTTCCGTTTTCGAGATCTGTGTGGCGCAGCTGTAGAGACGTCTCTACAGCTGAGCCACATGTATCTCCTAAACGGAAGACAGACAAACTCTGGTTTTTGGCGACAAACTCCGACAAACTATAGACTTCATCATGGCATAGTCAAAAAGTCAGATTTCCAACTTTTTTTTTGTGGCGCAGCTGTAGTCCGGCACGTCTTAAGGGTGGCAGAGCGTCGTTTCTCGTTCTGTGCGCTCTACATCTCTACATACGTAGCGCAAAATAATATCTGCGTTGTGTTGCTTATGGGCGTACTAAGGTGGTCAAGAAATAATGGTATAAGCTGTGCTATAAGTACATACTGTTGTTAACGATGCGGTAGGGCGTTTTTACAGACCTGTAATTCCCAAGATGAGTCTCCTCCCATTGAATTTGCGTCTGCCATGGACTTTTTTCTGACTCCTTCTCATCTACCGGTGTGAATTCTGCGAATCTTTAAATTAAACATTAATAGAAATTAGGTCTCTTTTACACAGGGTGTTCCAAAACAACCCGCAATGCCGAATATAGTAGATAGAAACCATCAAACTGAACAACTTTTACAATGGGACCAACTCAGAAATCGCGAAAAAAACAAACTACTAGCTGTAAAAATCGGCTGTTTCATACAGGCGATTTTTACAGCTGATCGTTTGTTTTGTTTTTTTGATCGATAGTTTTTTTGATACAGCTGATCCTGAAAAGAAATCAGCTGTTTCACTGTTCTTTTTCGAGATTTTAGAGTTGGTCCCATAGAAAAGTTGTTCAGTTTGATGGTCTCTTCTCTATCTACCATATTCGGGTTGTTTTGTAACACCCTGTGTATGAGTAAAGCAGCTGATCCTTGGGGGGAGACCGGGAGACCTAAAACAGCAGTGGGTGCCATGCGGTTGATGATGAGGTTGCGTTGAGTCCAGAATATCCAGTGAACAGTTCTACAGATATTTTTCTTTTATAAAGATTAAACAATTTTTTGCATACAAATGTGTCCGTGGTAGATCGGTAAGATTCGATGGTAAATTCTATTTCTCTCGATGTGGCAAAAATCAGTATTTTTATAGAAAACGATCCAGGCATTTATTTAATGCTTGGGTTGCTGCCCCCATTACTATCGAAGCATCATGATACGTTAAAGCGA
Organism: Agriphila geniculea; assembly: GCA_943789525.1. Lineage (NCBI taxonomy): Eukaryota > Metazoa > Arthropoda > Insecta > Lepidoptera > Crambidae > Agriphila > Agriphila geniculea. The sequence continues at coordinate 13,436,402 of OX038887.1, read as the reverse complement.
TTTATCGACACACTGTCAAAATTCATAGTCTTTTGACAGCTACGTGTCGATAAATCGCCTTATAATATCGTGTTTCGGTGATAATGCCTCCGAGAAAGGAAACTAATGGAGGTGCCATACCTACGAAAAAAATGTGCATACCTACTTCATTGTTCTCCATTCAAACGCAACTAAACATGGCTTAGTGTACATACACCTTATGTAAACAGCATAGAGTCGAAATTGTAACATGTAAACGCAACACAATATGGCGGATACGCCACGCGCCTAACGTCACGAATGCATTGTAATTTTGTAGGTATTGCAGTTTATGGCAGCTCCATTAGTTTCCTTTTTCAGAGGATAATGCTAGGGCGGCTGGTAATTAATACTTATTAGTCTGCAGCAGGCGGTCGCGGATCCGCTTGCGGTCCTCCTCGAGCACGCGCTTCTTGTCGCACTGCCAGATGTTGAGCATGGTGAACGTGTCAGTCAGCAAGTTTTCTTTCACCTCGCGGTCCAGTTGTGTGTCCGTGTGAAAGCTCGGTGAATGGTTTACCTGGACCACAGAATAGTACTAAACGTACAGAAGCACATCCGCGCGAGGACAATCAAATAATAAGCTACTCTCACTGAACAGCAATAAAGTACAATTTGCACAGCGCTGAGTGCCTATTATTATCCTTTAGCACCTCCGAAGCGCTTCTCTCTCTATCGCGTAGCTCTGTCTCCACCGATACATGAGGGTGGGTACCCACTTAGGTTCGCGAACCTCCGCGCTCCGCGAACCTGCACCGAAAATATCGTTTATCTTCTGCTGAAACAGGGCGCCGAGGTGTGTACGTGAGGGAACTCGTATGCGGAGCTGGTTCGCACAGGCACACACTGTAGCCAAAGTAAAATTATTTGTTTTTGCTATGGATCACTGTTCTAGGTTCGCGGAGCGCGGAGGTTCGCGAACCTAAGTGGGGACACACCATGACATCCTTCGTGCGCTGGCTCGACTGAGTCAGCCGCGAGAGTGTAACATAAAAATTCAAGCGTGGAATGAGACCCCCTGCCTGGACCACATTGTTTTTAGATTTTTTCAATAAAAGGCGTGAGGAAGCGTAGTACAGAATATAGCGAGCACGACAGCCGCGCCGCGACTCACATCTTCACACAATGTTTTGAAGTGGCGTAATGTAGCGTTCCGCGACAATGCTTCAAGATAATGTACTTATAAAAATAAGTGGGAGCTGCGCCGCGCTACCCAACTTGATAAAATACCATAGAGATGAAAAGTAAGTACCTCTAAAATATACGGATGCAATTTGTGATCCAGAAGTATATCGAAGCCCAATATTTCGAAACACGCATGGACCTGAAAATACTTATTAAATGAATCAATAAAGAAGAATAATAATAAGTTTAACTCAACAAAGTAATATTATAAATAATTTATAATACAAATTCCATGACATAACTACTTACACAAATTATAGTAAATAACTAAATTTTAATAGCCCATGTTCTGATTGGGAGTACATGTAAATAAATCACCCCTTATATAATCAAGCCATCTAACTGCGTCACAACGACTTACATGAGTACCCAAGTAACAAAATTTGGTACTATAAAAGTCCTGAGAACGCTTTAGGACGTGCTAATTAGTTTCATGATAAGCACTATAATGGTATTGTAAACCTTTACAGAACCCCAAATAGGCCCTAGTTTTATCACTGATTAATTCTATAAACATTACATAAAGCCTCTCACGGTAATAAATCAGCTCTATACTTGAAAACCAAAACATTTTATAGTGCTATTTTGATCTTTTTATCACACTATTGTTCGCCATTTTGTTCGTGCTGTGCTCATGTCATCGTGAGTGTTCCCCAAGAAAACAAAATGTCATTCGCTATTACAATTTATAATACAAAAGGACATTCTACAAAACATCACCTTTGATCAACCATTGACCGTAACTCCACCGTAACTTGCACTTGCGAAAATAATTGTATCGATAAAATCACTATGCTGATTTCAAATTTGATAATGCGCCCTCATAATTATCGTGATTTAATTAAATTTAAATTAATAAAATAAGGACTCATCCCGACTGAGGCTGCTATAGTACACATTGGCTCCAGCCGTGCTACTAATGTGCTATCATGACATAAACAGCAGCCATATTTTCATCGAAAACGGATTAGTCCATTCATTATTCATTTTAGTGCTTTTATCTCACGCTTTAGTCAGGTAGCAGTAACACAAAAAGTTTAAGTTATTTAGCAACTGCACCAGAAGTCGCTATGATACTATTTAGTACCATAGAAGAGTTTTCATGACTTTTAAAGAACTAGCCCCATAGCGATGTTGAGGGAGCATTTAAGAAGCTAAACCGTGACATGATGGTTGTGCAAAGTACTTTTATAGTGCAGATTGATTCTGTAATAGTGTTTTCGATACTGCTACAATACTAGTACTGTAAAAGTTATTTTGACGCAATATTAGTGCAAAATAGATACATAAAAGTGACAGTAAAGTCGTCTTTAATACTAAATAGTACTATAATAACTTTTTTCATATCTATTACAGTGCAACACTTTAAAGATTCTTTTGTATGTCCTGTAATTGTTCTAAGAGCTGCACCATAGAACTTAAATGCTCTTTAATATTATAGAACCAAAACGCTCAGTGGAAAACCTTTATAGCACAAGCAGTCACAACGGTTACCATTTAAGGCCTACTATATCACTGTTTGGTGATAAAACCCCTTAGTTATAGAAACTTTTGTTACTTGGGTAACTACCTAAATTTTTTCTCAAATTTTATTCAGGTAGCTTCAGTTTATCATACTTAGTTCAAATCGACCGACCCTACTTATTTGGATATGAATTTACTAACAAGCGACTATGAAGCTATTTTGGTGCCGCTGCTGTTCTAATACGGTTAAATATGTTTATATTATATTAAAATCGGAAAAAATAGAGTTTAATTTCGGCGCGGTGGGATTTTTACGCATAAGTATTTAATATACCGCGTGTAACAAGACCCTCAACGACGCCGAGGTCTACGTATTCTGCCCATCATCAGGACCATTTCTGTTCAAAATTATTGCTGTGAAACGATTTTGATTTTTGCTGTTAAAAAAGCATTGCATACATTACCACGAAATGTAACGCGTACAACAAACCGCACCTGCGAGTGTAAGCTACACAGCTGCATGCGGCCGAGTTGAAAGGCAGCGTTTATGTGCGTGCTCTGCTCACGAGAAACATTGAGTGATGACGTTTTGAAGCCATTGTTTGTTACGAAATACTTAAAATTATGATAATGTTTCTTTGGACAAAAATGAGGAAATAACGAATAAAATAACATTTCATAAAAAAATGTATTTTTTTTTTACTTTGACCATCATTAACTTCGTAGCTATTGATTTCCCAGGTATAGTCTAAAAGACAAAAATGATCCTGGTGATGGGCGGAATGCGTGGACTTCGGCTTCGTTGAGAGTCTTTTTACACTCGTCATGAACATCCAATATCAAAGGATGTCATGAAGGCGAAAGTTAAATGCTAATGAACACTGAAAACTTGAAATGACGGAAAAAAATAAACATAAACCAGATCAAAATGGTGAAATACATGACATAGGAACTGCACTAGATAGTACCTAGGTAAGTGATTGCGTCAAAATTGTCTGTCTTTCGTATTTATAGCAATTAGATCAGCAGCACACTAAAAAAGTTATAAATGTCTGAACTGAAACCATGTCGTGCGAGGGGAAGCACGCGTGGTAGCTGTGCTTGAGGATGGGCCACGCGGATATGATCGTCTTCACGATCACCTGGTCTATGGAGTGCCACAGCCGGTCCAGGTCGATGCCTTGCGACACCAGGATCTTGTTCAACGTCGATATCTTGCTGGTATGCCCAAAGTTTCAACCGTTTATAATACTGTTAATGGCTGTTTAATCCTAAAAGCCTTTTGACCATCACCCGAACGTAAATCATTGGGAAAACATTACTGTACTTTGTAGCAATAATCAAAATTGGGTAAGTACACCTTTCAATGTATTTTTAATTATTTAACGTCAGACCTTGACACGATTTTTATAAGCTTTTATTTTATATTTTCTCTGAATGCATATGTGCTAGTGTTCTAACAAAAAGATTTTACTAACTATTTTATGCATATTGATTTCATTATTTGAATTTAATCCTTACCGTTTGCTTCCCGCTTCGGAATCGTATACGTAGGTTCGACTGTGTTTATTGAGCGCGTAGTTGGTCAGATGCATGAATACATTCGTTGTATTGTTCACGTTCGGATCAGCGTACCGACTTGTTGCAAACCTAAAATTCGTAATGGATCAAATAATATTTAAGTACTTACTTAAAATAAGTTCATTAACATAACTGCTAGTTATTATAACATTAAACATTCGGCTCGAAGGACCATTTTTTGGACCAATTAACAGTAAGTATAGGTATTAATTAAAAGGAAGCTAGTTCTTTTTAAAGACATATCCAAAGGAAATTAGGTTTTAATATTAATGGGCGAGCATCGAGTAAAACAATAATAATGAAGTAGTCATTAGATTTACTTACCGTACCAACCCCTCATTATAAACAAATATCCTGAGAGGATCGCATGACGTTATAAGCGTATACACTCTAATATCAAATTTGTAGCCATCCACTAGATATGGTTTTGACAAGTAAACCTAAAAATGACGTTGTGATATTAACAAATAGTTAAAAATAATCCTGATCCTAAACTTAGAATTTACCTGGCAAATAAGTTTATCAGTCGGCTTAATATCTTTCAGAGACTTCGTAAGGTAAATACCACGCCCTTGGCTGCCGCATTCTGGTTTGATTATGAACGTTTTGTTCTTCCGAGATTTACTGTAGTTGAGAGCTTCTCCAAAACTGAAATATGGATATTTTTTTGCATCCAAGATAAGAAACAGCACCGTATCTTTTCTTCAATAGGTATATAGTATTTTAATACGAAAGTAATAGAATTTAAAACTTACTCTGCTGGTAAACACCAAGTTTTAGGGAAGAAATTATACTCCTTTGGGTATATTTTCTGCATTCTATTTAAATTCCTTGCCAAAAGATCTTTCCTGTAGGTGAGACGAACAAAGTTTTAACGACAGTTGGACGCCAGGGCGTAGTAACTATATTTAGTCATCTGTGGGAATTAAGGCTGCACGCGATGCAGGCATTTGTTCGAAGCTAACTATTTGATGAATTCCGTAAAATTTTGCGATTCTTAAAAAGTTTTAATGAACGATCGTCTGGATTGCTAAGTGACTGCGGAACACGTTACTGAATTTGTTGGGTCGGTTGGGTATTGTTATTACTAGCGAATTAATTAGATAACAATCGCTGTGGTTGGTCTGAGATGGGTCACCATAAATTGAATTAATTGAATATCACGCGTTAAGCCATAAATCCCCGCTTATTGTCGTATTGCTCGTCCTACAAAGGACAGGCAAAACCTCTTAGAGAGTTCTCGCAGCAACGAAATGGAACAAACATTTTCCAATACCTGCATATTTCGAGCATCCCTGGGAAGTGGTTGATGCGCTGAAACCGCTTCATCTCCTTGGCGCGCTCTACGGAGACGCTCATGTCAGTCCAGTAGAAGTTCCACGCGTCCTCTTCCGACACCTCGCGCATACCGAACGCGCTCGCCACTTTTCTGATCGACTCATATCGGCAGTTCGTAAGACATATTGAGATCTGTGATCTGTTGAACGGCGCGTAGCGTATACAGGGTTATTTGTAAAACACCAACAACCTCGCAGGAGTAGATTACCAACATCATAAACAACAACGTTTGTTCTACGACTTTTATCATAACTCAATACATTCAGCAAAAATTAATGTTCAAGTTTTTATTGTACTGTTCGACCCTTTTTACGTCTATGGATTGCGGCGGGGCGAGCGGGTCGCGCGCACCGGCGCGGCGCTACGTGCGCCGCGCGTCGAGTTATGAACATACGAACGGTAAATTAAAATGATATTATTTTTTGTATGAAAGTAAAATCTAACGAATTATCAAAAGTCGTAGATCAAACCCCCTAGCCAAAGTATCATTTGCAAATACTCGTTATTGCTTCGCTTTCGAAACATGTATGAGATTGACATAAGGTTTCGTTATCTATCGAATTTAAAAACGTCAATTCCATATATTTTTCGGAGCGAAGACGCACTGCGCCAACCTCAAATAACGGATAGAAGTACCACTTCACCACGGATACTTGAATAGAGTTAGACCGATTCTGCTACTACATAGACAAATTTAGAATCTCTACCTTGTCGCTTAGAGCATACTAAGCCCTGTCGTATCCTTTTTGTTCACGTTTAGACATTAGTGTGTGTAGACCGCGGTATAGTGTTTAACAAAATATTTGACGAGTCTGTATTTAAATTATGAAAAAGCAAACCTTTTTCTCTTTTTCTTCTTTCGTGTGGCTTCAATCGGAATGATAGGTGCGGCGCGCGAGGTTGGCTGCGAGGTGTCGTCCTCGCCATAAAGTTTGGAATCGTATTTGTTCATCAACATTGTTGCTATGGTTTCTGCTTGCTCTTTTTCCTCCTTTGCTTGCTGGTCTGTTGTTTTCTCATCTGAACGACAAACTCGATTATAATTAAATTAAAATTATCTGGCTGAATGTTTAATGCTGCGATGATTTCTTTTTATTATAGATATAAGCAATTCAGTAGGTAGATGAAACGACTTTTCGCGTGTTCGCGCACCGAACGTCTGCTGTGTACGGTACAATAGGTGCGTGACAAATTGTAGCGCCGCAACGCAACTCTGCAGTGGGTGACGACGAGCAGCGTGGGGCGGGGCGGCGCGGTGACGGCAAAACTATTGGAACTACTTAATATACAGGGTTATTTGTAAAATACCAACAACCTCTCAGGAGTAGATTACTATCAGCATAAACAACAACATTGGTTCTACGATTTTTCCGAAAACAAAGAAAAAAAGACTTTACAAAACTCGATCAGCTGTTCGAACATTTGTACTATAGAAAGTCGAATATTTTTTGTCAGTTTTCGGAAAAGTCGTAGAACAAACGTTGTTGTTTATGATGTTAGTAATCTACTCCTGCGAGGTTATTGGTGTTCTGCAAATAACCCTGTATACGCCACATTGATTTTTTTAACATGCTTTTGGTTAAAGCCGATTGAAGCTCTAAATTAAGCCGATAGGGCGTTTAACTCAAGCGCTCATACATTTAGGCATTGTCATCAGCAAGATTATAATTGACATATTATAATCAGTCTCTTCTCTCACACTTTATTTAATAAATTGAGAAATAGGTACATATGTAGGTAGGTACCTATTTCAAGATTAGGTTTAAAGACATGCTCTAAAACATTAGTGTGTAAGGCACTTAAAATAAAATATTAATGTCATCTCAGATCAAATAAAAAAGTAAGATGGAGCGTTGCGAACAATCAAGTGAGGCAGGTTTTTGATGGTAAGTACATGTGTGCGTACAAGGGGGGGTTCCGTCGCAATAAGCTTGCGACGGAACCCAAGGAGGCGGGCAGCAGGGTTTTATATGGAAAGCCAAGGCGTAGTTTCGTTACACGTGTGTGCGTGAACTGTGTATGTACACAGCCAAGGCGTAGTTTTACAGGCCTCACCGCTTTGTTCGGAAGACTCCGTCTTAGGTACTTTTTTTATTTGGTCTGAGAATGTCATTTCGATATACCTTTACCCATACCTTTCTCATTTCTTTTATTAGATACGGAAAATGATAGTTTTGAACTTAGTAATGATTGTTCTTCATCACCCAAGAAAGTGTCTTGCAACTCTACCTACAAGATACAAAATATAATTTATAATATTCGGATTCGGAATTTCGTATGAAGTGTTATTTTCATCGCTGACTTATTAAGATACAGAACCTAGGCACCTAGTTGTTATGTATGTTATAATGTTTAAAAAAATAGTGAATTTATTTTCTTATTTTATAATGTACATATTGTGTAAAATCATAGAAATAAGTTTACAAAATCAACTTGAATTTTCTTACTTTATAATGTAAGTACACATTGTGTAAAATTATAGAAAAAAGTTTACAAAATTAACTCGTTTAAGCGTAGTTTCGAGGTATATTAATATTGTAGTACCTACCTCCATTTGATGTAATTCTTAGTGGAGTTTCAAATAGGTAAATGAAAGGTCGTATTATGCAGACATCCTCCAAAATGCATAAACAACTTCAAAAAAACCTTGAGTACCTAATGGAGGCCTAAAACACAACCCAAAAATGAACTGAAAAAACACATAATATTACAAGCATTGTTTGTTGAATTCACTTTCCTAACTAAATAAAACTCTTACCAAACACTTTTTGGTTAAAAATCATTAAAATTTTGCGAGAGACATTATTGAAAACTGTTTTTTGTTTTTGTTTCGTGTCATACAATTGTCAACTCAAAATCCAATAACCAAACCAACCATCGACTGGACTGTTTGCTTTCCCGCGTTTTACCAACTTTCCCGGATGTGCGCTCGATATGGTGTCGCAGCGCAGCCATGTCGCAGCGCAGCCACAGACTAAAAAGAAGGAATGACTGTAATGTAAGTGCTGGGGGCATGGAAATAGTACTATAAACCGGATTGAGCGCTTCGCCCCAAAACGAGCCGACAGAGAGGTCAAGTAGATGTATGTGTCCTTTTCTTCATTAGGGTGACCAAACCGTATGGTTGGCCGAAGACATACATAATACTTTAAACTGTTTAATATAAACTTAAATACCTAGATAGCTCTTTATTTATAATTGACACTGTTTACCGCGTTTTTGTTAGGTTGCTTGCTCGTTTGTTTGTTTGAGCACAAATTTTGCAAACGATTTTATACTAAATTCCCGATGAGCTAGAGACTTGAAACTTTGAACGCAGGTCAGAAATGGAAGGAAATGCAATATTACAGTGTCATTGAGCTGATCTGATGATGGAGCCGGATGAACACCACAGGAACTCTATGATGAATGAAACTATACAACCCCATCGTGTTTGGACTTGTTAGAATTGTCTTGACAAGTACTCTGACGGGAGACGAGGTTCAGGGTCAGATGATGAAGTCTGGAGGCCATGCCATAGGAACTCAATATTGAAATCATGCAACCCCATCGAGTTTGGGCTCGTTTGAATCGTCTTGACGAGTGCTCTGTTGGGTAATAGTATCCAAGAGTCTGATGATGGAGCTGGAAGAAGGCCACAGGAACTCTGTAATAAAACCTTTCAACCCCATCAAGTTTGGACTCGTTTGAATGGTCTTGACGAGTACTCTGATAGGCAGTGGTATATTTTTAGTTTAGCTTGTTAGCTAAAAAACAGAAAATAATTATTTATTAAAAAATATTTTTTAAGAACAAGTTATTTATCACGTTTTTATTAAGTTGCTTTTTTGTTTTTATTTTTTAAATATGGTAATTCTACCAATCAGACGAATTGAGAAGAAAAATTCGCAGTTTGTCTGCCAGACGAATTGCGAACCGGACAACCTGCAAAACACTCCCAAAAATTTAGTTTATTCAATTTAAGTTCAAGTGTAAATAACTACGAAACTTTAGAGGTTATTCCAATTTTTAATAAAAATACAATGTGCGTGAACTTTGGAAAAACAAATGAATGTTGGAAAAACAAGTAAAAGTAGGAAAACATTGTCTAGTGATCTGTAGTTAAAAAAAGATGCAAACGATTTTCTACTTTATTGACGTTTTAAATTCGGTTGCTTTTTACCATAATTATACTTGTTCATTTACATTGCTGTTTCATTAAAAACTGTTATTTTAGTTAATATGTCAATAAGGTCTAAAATACTTGCACCAATTTCTTTACTTGTGAAGTTAATAAAATGGGTGCAAGAGATTTACGACGACACAATGTTAAAAATATAAAAAAACCAAGATGGCGGCCAACTATATTGATCGTGGGCCGATTTTGATGAAATTTGATTTTGTTACTATTTTAATAAAAAAATAACAACGAAATGTTAAAAATATAAAAAAATATGGCAGCCAACTCTTTTATGTGTACTGATTTTAATGAAACTCGGTTTTTAGTACTAATTTGACAAGAAATAATAACACAATATTGAAAAAATTAAAAAAATCCAAGATGGCAGCCACCTTTTTTGTTGTTTGGGCCGATTTCGATGAAACTCGGTTTTTGGTACTATTTTGACAAGAAAATAACAACTCAATGTAAACTGATGAAAAATCAAAAAAAGATCAAAATGGCTGCTAATTTTGTTTTTGGGTTGATTTTGATGTGACTCGGTTGAAAAACAAATAAATAATTTGGCTGCCATCTTTGATTTTTTTATAACATTCCGTTGCTATTTTCTTGTCAAATAGTACCAAAACCCGAGTTTCATCAAAATCAGCTCACAAACAAAACAATTGGCCGCCATCTTGGATTTTTTGTATTTAAAAATTGCGTTGTTATTTTCTTGTCAAAATGGTACCAAAAACCAAGTTTCATTGAAATCGGCCTTAGAACAAAAAAGTAGGCCGTCATCTTGAATTTTTTAAGTTTTCAACATTGCGTTGTTATTTTCTTGTCAAAATAGTACCAAAAACCGAGTTTCATCGAAATCGGCCCAAAAACAAAAAAGTTGGCCGCCATCTTGGATTTTTAAAATTTTCAACATTGCGTTGTTATTTTCTTGTCAAAATCGTACCAAAAACCGAGTTTGATCAAAATCGGCCTAAAAACAAAAAACTTGGCCGCCATCTTGGATTTTTAGTTTTAAAAAAATTGCGTTGTTATTTTCTTGTCAAAATAGTTCCAAAAACCGAGTTTCATCGAAATCGGCCCAAAAACAAAAAAGTTGGCCGCCATCTTGGATTTTTAGTTTTTTAAAAATTGCGTTGTTATTTTGTTGTCTAAATAGTACCAAAAACCGAGGATAATGATGAAGAACGTTTGATTATTGAGTCGTGTGCACCCAACATCTTTTTTTTCAACTTTTTACATCAACCACCTTTTTGGATAAGCTCCAAATTAGTATTAACAAAATATTAACCAATATAATGCTCTATCCTTTTGTTGTGAAGTGAGGAAAAGATCCATCTATAACGAACTCTCTCATTTTTTGATTTTTTGACGAAATAAAATTCTGACACCTGTTTCGTTTGACAGTAGTCACTTATAACTTTTGACAGAACGTTCACAGTGATTACGCTCCGAGGCATGGTCGCTGTAAGTCCAAGATGGCGCTGGTAATGACGTCATGAGTGACGTCACGCTAGATATTGTAAACGCGCTAACGTGCATGCGGACCGGCTGTTATCGCGATAATATCGATATTATCGCCATGGGGACCGCAGCCGAAAAAGCCCAACAAGAAAAAGAGCGCATTTTCGACGTTTTATCGCGCGACTTTTTCTGACGCTTCGAATTAGTGACAAGGTAACTTATGACTAGGTCATAAGGTAACTTGTTCCATGAACGTCGTCATCGTTCGTGCCAACACAGCTGACAAGTCATGTGACGTTTAATTTATCGCTTGTTAAAAAAATCGCTCATGTGAACGATCCCTAATGGTGCGACACATTTGTCTGACGCCACGTGTTATCACGCCGTATTTATATGGACGTGTTGTAAGATAAGTGTGATCCTAGTGCATATATTTACTATGAAAACCAATGTCATCTTGTAATGACAGTTTTTTCCCCCGGGGTATTGATGGTATTTACCCCGCTGAAGATTATAGTCGGTAGAGCAAAGGGGTCATGTGGATTCGCGTGGCTCAGTCATCTATGGACTAACTATAATTTTAGGCGCCGTTAATATCAATGAAAGTAAAAGATTAAAAAGATTAAAGTGTCCACAGATCGAAACAAAGTGAGTTTAATAAATCAAACCAAGATTTATGTTGAAATAAACATTTATTTAACGTATCGAATAACTAACACAAAGTTAACAACTAATCGTTAAGAAACGTGTCATAAAAATATTTAAAACCACATGGGTTATACGGGGTTTAACGAACAATCCGAAGGGTTAAAGTGAGGTCACACATTATATTTCAATACATATTACCTTGGGAACCCATGCTAATGTTAAAACCGCACGAAGGCAAAATGGCATAACAGGGACCCTTAACAGGTTAAAGTAAGACCATACATTTATCGCAATATCAATACCCTTGGGACTCACTATAAAATTAAAACCACTAAAGAATGAGGTATTTATAACTAGAAACCCTTAAAAGTTAAGGTGAGGACATACTCGCTCGCTTCCAGCCAGTCGGACGGAATAAGCTGCCGTCTGTCTAGAAACGAACCTATATGTACCTACTGACAGGACTTATGCTAAAATACAAATCACTTATCATCTTAACACAAGACATTCATAGTAAAATAGAATTATTTATACATTCTGGCTCATGACCAGAGTTACGCTGAACCTAAATTAATTTAAAATATGTCTGAGGCATTTATTGGCTGTATACCTGCACTGGACTAAATTGAACATGACCTCGAGTAACCTTTGCAAATTTATAGGTGCTTAGAGTGAAAAGGTTCATCCGAACGTGGATGGATTCCCGGGATACATGTTACGGAACACTGCAGCTACGGTAATAATGAAAGGAATCTTCAGAATACCTCGGTTATGGTGATATACTCATTGCAGACGTAATGTATACCACGTGCTGCGACATCGGCGGGCTTTATAGCGAAGCTAAGCCTTAGTCCTGACGCAAATTTTGAGGTAAACTATGGAACTGGAATCATTCACGGCGCATACTTATAGCGACGCTAAGCCATAGTCTTGACGCAAATTTTGAGGTAAACTATGGAACTGGAATCATTCACGGCGCATACTTATAGCGACGCTAAGCCATAGTCTTGACGTAAATTTTGAGGTAAACTATGGGGGCCCTGCAATTAAAAGATAAAATCAACCAATTGTCGTCACATCGAACACAAGGTTTTTCTACAACAAATATTATAACCAAGTTGATTTGCTTACCAAATTGGGCTTGAATCATTACAGGTTTTTATCTCATAAGAGACATGAGGAAAGATAAATTAATGAGCTTCGAGCCCTGGAAAACAAGACACCGAATTACAATTTTGACACCACTTCTAAAAGCAGACAAATAATTAAATTCACATTCTTCTCACTCACCACTTGAAAGGATGCTCAACGCATCATGAAATTAATTACAAAAACCCACAAGGAGTTACAAAAACCTGGGGTTTCACATTACTAAAATACTGCAACTGTTCGATAAAGGTGCAGACAAGAGATTTTTTTTATCTTACTCTATGCAAGAGAATGAATAAAAAAAAACTTCCGTAGAATCACGTCATGTCATTGTTGGAAAAAACCAGAAACATCTCGAATGCCATCGACAAAAAGATTGCACCATAGACAGACTACAGTGTATGAAAATACTTAACTTTTACATGAATTATAATTATTAAAATCTTTAACCAGCATACCAGACATATCAGACACCATCTTCTTTACATTTAAAGATTTAAATTCTTTACATCATTATGCAGATAAAATAAATGATCATCTCATTAATGTCCCGGGTAATCCTAACACCACAATCTCTTACTTGACTTTCTTTGAGTACCATAGGTTATGTGCGAATACGTTTACTCTTGTCCCGGTCGGTGAGGAGGAGGTTTCGCGCATAATACTCAAACTCAAATCAAATGGTCTTGGTTGTGATGAGTTATCATTGAAAATGTTGGTCATGACCCTGCCTCAGTCTCTGGATTGTATTTGTGGTATTATTAGTTGTTCAATTCTAACATCGACTTTTCCTGATCTTTGGAAAACTGTAGTGGTGCGGCCACTTCCGAAAATTAACAATCCTGTTAGCTTTAAAGATCTCCGCCCTATAAGTATTCTACCCTGTCTCTCCAAAGTTTTGGAAAGAATTGTTTGCGACCAGCTGACAAATTATATGGAAAAAAACGACATACTGCCCTCATTACAGTCGGGTTTTAGGAAGAAACGAAGCACAACGACGGCTCTAATTGATGTGACAGACAACATTTTGTCTGCTCAGGACGCAGGTATGTGCACACTGCTCGTACTGCTCGATTACTCCCGTGCCTTTGACGCAATAAATGTAGATCTGCTTCTTTCTAAGATGTCTGCTTACGGTTTTGATCGCCGTACACTATTGTGGTTTCATAGTTACCTTAGCGATCGACGTCAATCAGTGAATGTACACCTTGCGAATGGATCTCAAAGTATTTCTACGCCTAGACTAATTACACGAGGAGTACCTCAGGGCTCCATACTGGGGCCGATTTTATTTAATCTTTACTGTGCGGACATTGTCCAATGCATACAGAAATGCAAATATCACATTTATGCCGATGACACTCAGGTTTACATATCCTTTAAACCAAGATATCACCTAACTGCTATTAAGGACCTAAATGAAGACCTGGACAGAATCGCTGACTGGTCTAATAAAAATTGTTTGTTGCTGAATCCTCTGAAAACGAAGTATATGCTGTTTGGTACAAAAAAACAACTGAGCTAGTTGTCAGAGGAGTTGAATGTGACTTTGAAGGGAGAAAAGATAGAACGTGTTACGTCAGCTCGAAATTTAGGCCTAATTCTTGACGAAAGCTTGAGGTTTGAGGATCATATTGCGGAATCAGTTAAAAACTGCTTTTATCGGCTCAAGGTTCTGTACAGAATACGACCCTTCTTGTCGGAGGAGTTACGTGTGCAGTTGACTGAGTCGCTGGTCCTATCCAAGCTAAATTACGCAGATGTTGTTTATGGCTCGCGTTTGCTGGGTAGAACAGAGCGGCTCATTCAACGGGTACAGAATGCATGTGCTCGGTTTTGTTTCTCCGTACCTGCTAGAGCTCACGTCACGCCATTTTTAAATAGTAACAACATCTTGAGAATGAAGTCGAGGCGGAAGCTCCACCTGGCATGTCTGCTCTTTGGGGTGATTAAATACCAGGAGCCGTCATACCTTTATCATAAGCTTGGCTGGTTGGGGAGCCAGTGTGAAAGAAGGCAGTGCTCACAGCAGTTGGCTACGCCCGCGCACAGTTCGGCATCGTTTAGGGGAGCCTTTCGTTACGCTGCCTCTAAAATATGGAACAATATACCGCCTCCTTTGAGACAGATTAATTCAATCCACACTTTTAAACTTCGCATGAAACATTACCTTCTTGGTGCGCAGCGTGACTTCTTAATTTTTTTTATTTTTATTTATTAATCTTTTTACTAATATTAAATATTTATAATTATATATATTTATATTATTTAATTAATTCTACAATGTGTTATAATATAATATATTATATTACCATAATACGAGTGTGAGTAAGCTATTTCGTTTTAGACTTTCAGCTGTCAAAAAACAAAAAGGTGCCAATTGAAAATCAGCGTCGGGTCTTACAAACACGACACATGCTGAATTGGCTTCCTAATTTGATGCAGCCGTGAGATTTATTTATTTTCTTTTTTCTTTTATATTTGGTTTGTATAAAAAATCAGTTTTTTTTCCCATTAATGTACCTACATAACTAAGTATAGCATGTAAATTTCATCTCATGTCTGTGTCTAATAAATATATTTTCTTTCTTTCTTTCTTTCTTTTCATTATCATCTACTTTAATTAATTAAAATAACAAATAAGTGACATTTATTCATTTGATTTTATCAACTAAGATAAAGTTTATTTTATTTTATCGACAAAGTATAAGTTTATTGGTCTGTGGGACTAGCATAACGAATGAAGCGCCAAACGTCACATCTGACAGTTGTCACTTGTCAAAGTGCCAGTCAGCTGTGTGAAAGATGTAAACACTATATTTTATTTGATTTAATTATTGAAAAGTATTAAAATTCTTAGTGAAGGAGGTGTTAATGTGAATGCAAATGCGTATTATGCTACTAGAGTGGGCGGTACAGTCGCCGACACTCGCTAAACTACTAGAAATCGACTCAAGAAAAGGTAGATATCTGCATACAATTGAGGGCTATAAAAGCAAAGGTGACTATCTCCACTTTTGTCAAGAATATGACTAATAGTGCCATCTAGTAGTACTGATTCAAAGCTTGTGATCTGTCTAAAAATCATAAGCAAATACGTCTTTATCCACTAGAAATTTATGGTTAAAAACGACCAATCGAAACAAAGATCGCAATGTCCAGTGCAGATTGTTACTTTTGTTTTGACATGTTCAAACTGTTGAACATTAAAAACGGACTCAAGATTTTTTTATTGTTTTATAAATATGAAAATGGAGCTGTTTAGCTCCAGCATTTACTTGTGCCGCCAAAACAAGCTAGAAAGATGCTCAGAAACCCCAGTAGGTGGAAAAGGACATTGAAGCAAAAAGAAGGGTTTGGGCTTAGATTATTTATATGTCAAGATAGACAGTCGAAGCTACGACAGCGTCGAAAAAAATATCACCCAACAGTTGGGTGACCAAAACACGCACACATTGTCAGTAGTGTGAGCCGGCCATAGTTTTTATTACAATACTCTTTGGGCGCGATGATGCTAAAAATGCACACCACCTTAAAAAGTTGGCCTGTTTTGTTTAATACGTCAAAAGCCTAAGACTCTATCTAGACATATAAATAATCTAAGGGTTTGGGATTATTGTATAAAACTCATAAATTTCTGCAATGGATTTAGTTCAAGCTGGCTTTTTATATTCATCCAACTCTAGTCTACTGAATAGCAAAACATAATAGTAAAAAATATGACTATCTTAACAAATATTGTTTTTTGTCGTTTTTTACAAAATCAGGAAAAGTGGAGATATTCGCCTTTGCTTCTATACCCCTCAATTAACCGACACCAATCATATCAAAAACCATATGAAAACACTGGGAGTGTTTTGTAATACCTATCTAAACCTATACCTAGACCTTATACCTAATGTTGCGGCCCTTCCCTCAAGACTACAGTGAGAATTTCACCATAAAAAGTACCTGAAAGATCAAGTGTTCGCTACCCCATAGGTAGGTGAAAAAAGGTGTTACAATCTGACAGCGTGTTAACGCGTAGCGTCAGACAAATGTGCCCGCACCACTGACCTGCATATATTTACACTGGACAGGCTTATGTCAAACTGTTTTTGTGCCTATTTGATTTCCGCCATTTTGGCGCTGTAGGACGTAGCGTGAGCATAGCGTGCGGGACATGGTACTAAAGTTTGAAGTCTGGAGAGAACTATTTTCATATTGTACGTCAAAATTAGTTCTTTAGTAAGTTTTTGTGCCTATTTTAAACGCACGCTAGTGGCGTTTCAAATAGGCACAAAAACTTAGCTGTCAAATCATACAGACAGCCAGTCCAGTTAAATAAAAAAAAATTCATGTACTGACATGAATTTTTTCCACTGAACATGCCGGTTAAGGGCGGGCCACTGGGCCCGCACCTTAACCGGCATGCTCTTACATGCGAGTAACAAGCTTAAGGCTATGTTTACATTACGCTTGCAGCTATTACTCGGTCGTCTATTTGTCTAATGTAACCTAGGCTTAAGCATCACGCGCTTAAGCATCACGCGCTTAAGCATGTGTCTTTTTTTACAGTATGCAGGGTTCTCGGCAAATAAGTAAGTTCGGTCGGACCCTAGCCCTACTGAAGGTGCGGGCACATCTGTCTTATGTGATGACACGCCACGCCACGTGATGACTCGTAAGGTTCACACTATTAACACGGCTTACCATGTGACGCGATGCGTCAGTGGTAGATGCACATTTAGCTTACGTGTTAACACGCCATATGATGCGATGTTACTTTAGGTTCACACTAGTCTTATGCCACGTTACGTACATTGTTGGTGAAGCGTCAATAGTCGATGTGTTCGATTGCTTCGTGGCTGACTGCCTGAATTGAAAAAAAAGGTCTTAGTGGTAATTCCATATATATTCCGTCACACGATAATTTTTTGTTTGTTGGAAAATATTTGAATGTAAAAAAACATTCAAATATTTTCCAAAAAACAAAAAATTATCGTTAAATATTTGAATGTTTTTTATTAACTATCAAAAGTTACCTAAAAGTAACATTTTGAGTCGTGTAACATGAAGGTAACATAATACGGTCAAAAGTTTCAGGCTCTCAGTTTTGAGAATATTAATAAAAGTTTAAGAAATAAAAAGTGGGTCATTTTTGCTATTTAAAATTGGAAATTACCAACATTCGGTATTTTTAAACCTTTTTAAACTTAAATAACTATTTCAAAAACTGCCCATGATAGATTTGCACTGTTGAATATTCTTTTGCTTATAGGGATAAGATCTTTGAAATAAAACAGTTTTTTGGTAGCAACATCGCCAAAAAATAAATATATTTTAATTTAAAAATAAATTCTGACTATGCAGCTTTTTTCAGTGTATTGTATATCGATCAAACAAAATAAAAACAAATTTATTTAATAAATGCCCTACCTCCTTACTTAATTACTCTTATTTAAAATTATGCATATAAATATTATAGATAAATATCTATATATTTATCGATATCGAAAACATCTTCCATACGATCTTCTCCTTCCCTACGATTTTGTACGATTTTGTCAAGAAAATAATTTCTTGTCAAAATTGTAACAAAAACCGAGTTTCATCAAAATCGGCCCAAGAACAAAAAAGTTGGCCGCCATCTTGGATTTTTAGTTTTTTTAAAATTGCGTTGTTATTTTCTTGTCAAAATATTTCCAAAAACCGAGTTTCATCGAAATCGGCCCAAAAACAAAAAAGTTGGCCGCCATCTTGGATTTTTAGTTTTTTAAAAATTGCGTTGTTATTTTCTTGTCAAAATATTTCCAAAAACCGAGTTTCATCGAAATCGGCCCAAAAACAAAAAAGTTGGCCGCCATCTTGTATTTTTAGTTTTTTAAAAATTGCGTTGTTATTTTCATGTTGAAATAGTACCAAAAACCGAGTTTCATCGAAATAGGCGCACAAACATGAATTTGATTATTATTATTAATTTTACCGTCTCGCCTGCGACCTCTAGCCATTTCAATAGAACAATTTCGTTTTTTTGGAAATCTGAAATGGTGCAGTATTTATGGTCACACTAGTTTTGTAAAGTAACATTTCCTATAGATTGAAATTCATAAATTGAAATTCGGCGCTAAGGTCAAAATCGGAGTTGCCAGGGGCCGTACCGGCTAACGAATCGATTATCGAAAAGTCTGCTGGGTTTCAACTTAAAACAGAAAAATCCATAGACATAGAAAAATTTTCGCTGCGCTCAAGAAGACCAACAAAGCGTGGAAAAGAGAAGTTAACATCATACGGACACGGTCTATGTAAAAAAGAGACAAAGGATCAAGTGACATGTGCCAACATTTTTTACAGTAAGAGCCCCTAGCGTCCCGCTTAGCAAATAAGCAATCACAGTTTGTTTAAAATATTTTTTAATCTTAATTAGAATTTAAAATAAAGGTATCGTGGAGCTATGGTGTCTTGTACTCTAAGTAATTGTGGTGTGACTAAAAGAAACAATCCAAGTAATCACACTTTTCAAAGGTAAACAAGATATTGCCACACATTCTCTAAAACCAAATTTCGCTACATTTATTCGTTTATCGACAAAGAAAATAGTATGGAACATAGTTTATTAATTTCCTTTGCCATAATATAGTCATATTTTATGAATCTAAGTCATATTTTACGTATCTCATATAAAATGTATTGATTCGTTTTCGGATCACCTGTTTATTGACTTTGTTGTTCTTTGACATTCTATTTCTATGGAAAAATCAAAGTAGGTAAGGAATTTCGTCTTGTACTTTCTGTTGACGTTATTTGGAAGATAACGATGTTCGTGTGACATCATGAATTTATTACTTCCATTTATTACCACCTCACCGATGATAGCTAATTAGCATTATTGTAGATATCTAATTAAATCAAAAGAGTGTTCTGTTTAATATTACAATTATTATGTGTCTTTCTAAATTAATATTTAAATAGTATATATTCGACTTCCCACTCCGAATCCTTAATCAATTTTTGATACACTACTTGATTGGTAACGTACATATTTTTTGTCCTATCGTGGTATTATTGCATAGTAATGGCAATTGTGCGAACGAGACACCGACCTCCTTCGGTGTTATCTCATTCACACAGTAGTGCCTTCAGTCATTGTCGTCGATAGAATTTCAACCCTATGACAAATGTTGTAAAGTTGATTTTTATTTAAAAGTTAAATGAAAATTTTTGTAGAGTACTCACTCCCTCTATAAACCTCCTTGTGCGCTTTTATAATTCTCGACGGCCCGGCACGGCACGGCCCGGCACGGCACGGCTCGGCACGGCAGCGGCGACGCCGAAAGACGCTTTTATAATTTCTGCCGTTGCCGGCCGTTGGATGTTCAACACAGAACACTCATAGCGAAGAAGTTACTATTTGTACATTGTACAGTAGTGTCGTGGTACCTACTTTGTACTTTAGAATAATATAAAGAATAAAAGTTGACCTCCTCTCTCTAGATATTTGTTATCTTTATAATTATTTCATAAAATAATAGTTTACCAATTATACAACGTGTAACAGAAAGGAGGTATCAACTCGAAAGGAAGTCAATGTACTCGTGAATCTGAACACTTCCAACAGAAAAAGATTTCAAATCGAAAATACAATTTTGGACTCTCCATAGTAAATTTGAATTTGCCGCCAACATTTTATATAGGGAGAGACATTCAAAAAAAATTTTTTTCTGTTGGAAGTTTCACGAGTACATTGACCTCCTCGGGTTGATACCCCCTTTTTGTTACACGTTGTTTAATGATTATATTACAATGTAGGTAGGTAGGTAGTAGGTACTTACTTAAATGATAAATAAATCTTTTAAAAATCAAAGAATAATTATATGTAGCTGGTTTTCATTACCTACCTACTTACCAAGATAGGTAGGCATCTACACAACACATTATTTAATTAAGTAGGTAACTACCTACTTAAGTAATATCTAGGTAATTATTTGTTGAGATAGGTAACAATATTTAACTTTGGTAAGACCCCTATTAACTGTGTTTCCACCGCTGTAAGTACCTAGATATCTTTCCGATCAGTATCGAAATAACTGTTTGTCGGAATATTACCTATTTGTTGATTTTGATGTTGTTTGTTTCCACAATCATACATAGGTACATGGCATACCAACAACAACACATTAACGATATTACGCTAATATACTGGTTGTGCCCTTTATACACGCTGTATATTCTTTGCTCTGGACTCACACTCACACATATGAATCCTTGTAGCTACGCACTACATCGTAAAAGTTCGACGGCAGCGTAGGATTTGGCCGGTCCGGCACGGTTTGCCGGTGCCGTTAAGGAAATATAAAAGCGTCTCCATATGATTCCATACATTTCACTTCCCTGTTGTGCCGTTGGACGGCTGCCGGGCGGTGCCGTGCCGGGCCGTTGGGAATTATAAAAGCGTATTGTCTATTCCTAATCCAATCATAGAGCAAATTTTCGTAGGACTTCATGTTGGCAATTCTGATTCTGACGCCAAACGTCAATTTCAACGCAAGTAGAGATGGGCGTTATCGTTGTTTTGTCGCAATGTTGCAACCTGTTACATTTTTTTAATGAAACCTGTTGCGACAATAGGTTGCTTTTGCAACAGGTTTTTAATAGATACATAATGTTATACATATTTGGAACTGCTCAGCTCTGTTATTTGAGAAACGTATTAGCAACTATGAATTGCTGATGATTTTGTGTCATTAATTGTTATTATTAAGAATTATAGATATAAATTCGCATATTTAATTGAAATAAAACATGTTTTAGGTATTTTTAGATAGAGAAAATGAAATAAAAATTAAAAGTGCGACGCCAAATACTACAAAACAAACAGCGGGCACAACAGCTTTCGTCTCGTGACGACAGGTTTCACTGTTAGTAATTTCATTAGCATTCATTCTTACGCGCTACTTTGTTGCGTGTCGTTACTGAAACAACCTATTGTACGATTTTTCGTAACAGGTTACATTTTTTATTTCAACGCAACCTGTTGCTGAAACCGGTTTCGAAAAAAACGACACATCTCTAAACGCAAGTTGTCCGTCAAATTCTATGTGAAGTGCTGTGCTTGATTAAAAATTTTGCTTTTCCGCCAAAGTACAGAGTCATTCTAGAATTGCCAAAATGGCTGAGGGCCAAGAAGATTCCAAAAAAATTACCATTACAGTAAAAACTCCAAAAGAGAAGCAGCAAGTAGAGATTGAGGATGATGCCGATATCAAAAAAGTGAGTCAGGCACCGCCAGAAACCTTGCCCGTGGCGTAATAACATAGATATTGCATACATACGCAATCATTTACGACATATATTTTATCATTTAGTAGAACAAATATTGTAATTTCTTGTTTCTAGTTGAAAGAGGTTCTATCTCCAAAGTTTAGTGCTGAACCAGAACAGTTGTGTCTAATCTTCGCCGGGAAGATTATGAATGATGCCGACACATTGAAACAGCATAATATCAAAGATGGGTTGACAATTCATCTTGTGATCAAAACACCCCCTAGGCCAGAGCCTGAAGGTGCTGCTCGGAGGCCACCAGGTTTGTGATTCTTAGTATTGTATTTTGTGGACAACCTGTGCATTCATAGTGCTAATTAATAAAAATGTGTCACACAATTATTAGTAATTAACCTCTGAACGACCAGACAATCATTTCAGAGTTTTCAAATGGAGTTCTATATCCTATCAAATCTTCAAATGTTTTTTTATTAATTTATCATTCATGAACTTATAATGTCTGTTTTTAACACTCTACCACTATCTATTTCAGGTTTTATTTTTTATCATATAAAAACTTGTGTTTTTCAGCTGATATTAGTGCAACTCCTTTTGGTTTGAATTCCTTGGGAGGTTTGGCTGGTTTAGAAAGTTTGGGTCTTGGACAAAGTACATTTATGGACCTACAGGTAAGGGTTTCTTTTGATCGTTAACATCTGTTGTAAGAGTTGTCTTATTAGTTATATGCATATTTAAATGTAGTTTTTGTTTGATTACACTGAATGTAGATATTGCAAAATAATTAGTATACTTACATCATTAAGAGACCGGATTATATGCGCTTGCATGTTGCCTTAGTAAACTTGTGATGATGCTTATATCACTATGTTTACAGCACAAGCTAGATCTCGCTTCAATGTTTCAGAGATATCAAAAATCAAAATATTCTTTATTCAAATAAGGTCGCATAATAAATTTTTTAAATAATATTTTTACCCTACCATCCATTATGACGTTTTAGAAGTGACAACAAAGATTTGAGAGTAAAATATTAAATTAAATAATTGGTAATAGCTATTAATAATAAGCTGAGAGAATATGACGTAAAGCGACTAGATTATATGCAACATAAAATATAAAAAAAAAAACCGGACAAGTGCGAGTCGGGCTCGCCCACCGAGGGTTCCGTACAGACCTTACATCTATACATAAAATAAAGCTATAGAAAAGTTGTGTCGGTACAAAGGAAATATTTTGAAAAAAAGTGGTTGGTAGTTATTAGTTTTTTATATGAAAACTGTACTACGGAGAGTTCAAGCTTTATCCCAGGTTCTACCTACAGAAATTATGTGAAAAGTTGCTTAGATTATAAGTTGGACTCCAAGCTACCAAACTGTAAAAAAATACCATCAAAATCCGTTCAGCAGACTGCTATATATAGATAACCATTTGAAATCCTTTGTCGCCACGTAGAAAATAACCCTTCCAGGGATTACGACAAAGAATTGACCACGGGCGGCACTCAAGACAGGCATTGAAGAACATACGTGAGTCCATCAATGCCTAGTTGCGGCCAAGGCTTGTGTAGTACTTTTAAACTTTTAACTTTTTAGTTTTAAAAGTATTAAGCTTTTTATTTTAATTTTAATTTACTTTCAGTAATTGATAAAAGAAAATGGAAAGTGGAATGTGCACATAAAGGCCTTTCGTTTGATACACATATTGAAAAAAAAATCCGGTTTTTTTTCCTTTATTTCCAGTTTTTCATTTTTTTTTCAGTTTTTTGGAAAGTGCTCATCAAGGCCTTTCATTTGATACCCATATTGCAAAAAAAATATTTTTTTTTTGTTTTTTTTTTCAGTTTTTTGGAATGTGCTCATCAAGGCCTTTCATTTGATACCCATATTGCAAAAAAAAAAATACCTTTCGTTTTTATTTTTTTTTCAGTTTTTTGGAATATGCTCCTTGATGAGCATATTCCAAAAAACTTTTCAAAAAACTTACATTTGATACCCATAGGTAATGAAAAAAAAATTTTTTTCGTTTTTAATATTTTTTATCTTTTTGGAATGCGCTCATCAAGGCCTTTCATTTGATACCCATATTGCACCAAAACAGTTTGTTATCGATTTTTTTTTTTTTTTCAATTTTTTGGAATGTGCTCATCAAGGCCTTTCACGTGATACCAGTACCCTTAGCACGAACAGCTATCGAGAAAAAAAACGCGCGTAAAATTACTCGATAGAGAATTATCTATGGAAATTTTAATTTAGCTATTCGGCGGTAGATGGCGTTGTACAAATTTCCCATACAAAATTGCACTATCGAATGATTTTACGCGCGTTATTTTTTTCGATAGCTGTTCGTGCTAAGGGTATACTGTATACCGAATATTAGAAAAAAAATTTTTGGAATGTGCTCGCGCATCAAGGCGACATTTGATACCTATATTTGTGTTTCATTGAAAAATTCGCTCCATTTCTGAATTACACGTGTGTAATGAGTTTTAATTTAATAGAAACATTGCTGGACAAACGCCGGCAATTTTGTATGAAAATCCATTATTACACGTTAGTAATGGATTCTCATACAAATATTGACGGCGCGGTTTAGGTCTGTCCGTAAACTCCGATTTAGCACGAAGAAGGTTGTCAAAATAATGTTCGAATTTCCAAGCATTTTTGAGAAAAAATAAAATAATTACAAACCCACCGCACCTGTTTATACAGGTGTGTACAATACAAGTACTGTTGATTGTCAACAGATGGCGCTGTATATCAATAGTACACTGTATAATGTTCTGTGAAATGGTTTTATCTATCGCAATGTTATTAGAGAAAATGGGTGTATTCCAACAGGACCCTTTGGTTGTGTGAAGCCGAGACTTTTATTGTAGTGGTAGCTACCTCGGCTGACCTTACCGAGTAAACTGTCTTGATTATACTTGGTGCCAAATGCTCCAAGCAACATTGGAATGCGATGCACCCGCATTTTAATGTAAACTGAATCAATCTACCACTGAACTATTCAACACTTGACACTGGCAAAAATTACTTCCAAGAAGAAAGTAGATTGCCAAAACAAAAATAAGAAGAAGAAGACCCCCGTCATACAGCGTGACATACCGCCATGTTGCGAAAATATTTAGAGCCAAATTTATTACTTATTAATTTTATTTTTAAAAGTAATTAACTATATCAATATTTGAAAGGAACTGAATAATTAATAATAATAAATATTGATATTTTAAAAAGAATTAGTGGCGCGATTAATCCAAAAGTAATTAGAAGTTAAACTATGACCGCGCATACCGTTGTTTCACCAAGATGATTAATAATTACGTATTTTAATGACCATATTTTATTATGATTTAAATACAAATATACAGTTTTCAGATTTATTCCTGTAAGTGTAGTATAAGACGCTATTACCTGCCAAATTTTATAGTTCTAGGTCAACGGGAAGTACCCTATGAATTTTGATTCCTTTGAGAGTATCGAAAATGCGTTTTTTGCGCCCTAAACGGCAGTATCTTTTTTTTACGTTAACTTAGAAGTTTGATTTTTTTACAGCTTCAAGGGCCCGTAGACCTTAGTATATGGTTTAAATTTCAATTCGATACCTCCACGCGTTTCCGAGATAAAGGGTCTTGACAGACAGACGGACGGACAGACAGACAGACGGACAACAAAGTGATCCTATAAGGGTTCCGTTTTTTCCTCTTGAGGTACGGAACCCTAAAAATGATTGAAATATGCAAGAAAATTGTCAAAATTTGCAACATTCTATCAAAATCATTTTAGTTTTTATGGTGAAAAATATTGAAAAATTGGAAAATTAAAACAAATATGTTTTTTATTATATAATGTAGCATATTTTGACACTCTCATATTTCAATCATTTTTTATGCTTTTTTTATATTTTATGTTGCATATAATCTAGTCGCTTTACGTCATATTCTCTCAGCTTATTAAATAGCTATCATAACTTTTTTAATTGTGTAGCAAGTGATTGTTACATTAATACTGTGTCTCTTTCTTTTTACATTAAACTTAAGTATTTAGACAGAGTAGTTATACAACAATAATGATACAACCATTTATTTATTATTAGTAAGGGTGTTAGTGCAGTATCCATTACAGTATCTCAAACTGTAGATAGGTAATTTACAAAAAGCACGCAAGAAATATGATTGTAATCAAACTTTAAATAGGAATTTAAAATGTATGTTTTCTCTTCCAGGCTCGCATGCAACAAGAGCTCCTATCCAACCCTGATATGCTTAGGCAGGTGCTGGACAATCCCCTGGTGCAGCAGATGATGAATGACCCTGAGAACATGCGTACCCTCATCACATCTAATCCTCAAATGCAGGACTTGATGGCTGTAAGATAAAAATTTATTACCATGATATTGTGCCTAGCATGACCACCGAAATGTGATATGATATTGAGATTTATCAAGTATGACTGTCAAAAGATGATAAATTTTGACAGTTAAGTGTTAATAAAATGCTATATCACACGATACATATAGTGTTTCCGTGGTCATGCTAGGGGGGCAGTACGCTTCTAACTAAATAAATTGAGATTCGATTTTTTTTGAGACTTAGACTATATATCATTATCATTCATCATTTATGTTGCAGAGGAACCCTGAAATTAGTCACATGCTCAATAACCCAGAACTACTACGACAGACAATGGAGCTGGCCCGTAATCCTGCTATGTTGCAAGAACTAATGCGCTCTCATGATAGAGCACTGTCAAACCTAGAAAGCATACCGGGTAAGGAAATGAATTGAAAAGGAAATTATCATATCATACAAAAAAGAATGCTTGTTCATAAAGAATTCTGTTTCAGGTGGTTACAATGCCTTACAAAGAATGTACCGTGACATTCAGGAACCAATGCTGAATGTTGCAAGTAATATGGCTGGAAACCCATTTTCTGGACTTGTAGATAATTCTGGTATGTAAAAAAAATTATTTTGTTCGTATGTAATACCAAATGAGATCCTATATCTGCTTTCGTAAATTGTTGTCTTAAATTCTATTATTTAATGTAACTAAATTGATTAATTATTTTAAAACTATGTTATTGTTATCCTAGAGATTATCCATGCTTTCAGTCAAAATAGGCAGTTTATGTCAAGTGACGGTCACCAGTGTCGAAACATGTCGAATGTTTGAAAATGTCCGAAGTGGGCCCGCACTAAGGACAGTCATCTGCGTGTTTTTCCGCAATCTGCATATGGGTTCTCAGTACGTGGACTATCCACATTTAGTCCATAAATTTAAGATAATGTAGTCTGATGATGTAATATTGACAACTATTTACAAACTTTTGTTTATCAAAAAATTTGTCACTGAAAAAAAGACTCCCATTTGATTATATCAATTATCATGTAATTATAGCTCATAAAATTTCATTTTTATTGTTATCTATAAATTGGTAACTAAAATAAAAATCGGCAATACAGAAATAGAGAAAATTAATAATAAAGATTTACAGTATTTACATTTAGTATAAAGTAGAACATATTGATTTTACCGTTACATGTTTTTTCTAATTGCCAAATTAATATTCAGTAAATACTAGTGTTATACAGTCATAGTAGTTATTCAAATACAATTTTATTATCATTATACAATATGTTACAAAAACCCCCTAATATGGAATATGGTAAAATTACAGTGAACAACTTTTACTACAGGACCAACTCTGAAATCACGAAAAAAAACAGTTGTTTCATAAAAAAAACGATACTAAATAATATACTAGAAAAAACACGACTCGCACCAGATCAATTCTCGGACGGGAATCGAACCTGCGACCTTTGGATATCCGGTCCAATGCTCTGACCGCTGAGCTACCGAGTCACCGAGTGGTCAGAACGAATAAATACAATGAAAATGTATGAAACAGCTGTTTTTTTTTCGCGATTTCAGAGTTGGTTCCATAGTAAAAGTTCAGTTTGATGGTCCATCTGCCATATTATTCGGTAATAGGGGTTTTTTTTTCTAATACATTGTATATCAACGTGTTTTAAAAAGCTGTTTAACTACTCGTCAAATTCGTCAATGCCCGGAAAACGAGATATAATAGATTTTCTATTGTTGGCCGGATGCCGGCGACCGCTTGGTCGTTGATAAATTGTATGGGAAGTGGTCGTTGTTGTTGTAAATTCAACTACTAGCAGAGCAGCACTTCACTTAATACTGTATAAATTATAAACACAACAACGATCGAACATATTTTATTAGCTTCCTTCTCTAACAGACAATGTGGCAGATTACTATATTTTCATGTCACTAGCGACACTTCCCAGCCAGTTGCTAGCTTGCCAGCCAGTCCAACAGTTGTTCTTTAGAATTTTGGAGGTAGACCAAAGAGACATCCAAAGAGGTCGTAGCATCGCTGGTCGGTAACATTCAGTAATAAACGTTTATCTGTGTAGACGGCACGAACCCCCAGCAAGGTGCAGAGAACAGGCAGCCGCTGCCCAACCCGTGGCAGCGCGGGGGCGGCGGGGGCGGGGGCGCGGGGGCGGGCGCAGGCGCGGGGGCGGGCCCGGGCCTCATCAATACGCCCGGCATGCAGTCGCTGCTGCAGCAGATGTCGGAGAACCCGCGCCTCGTGCAGTCCATGCTCAACGCGCCCTACACCAACAACATGCTGCAGGCCCTCTCTGCTGATCCTGATATGGCCTCCCAGCTCATCAATCAGGTAAATGGCACAAACGTGTGCAATGTGGCGGTTCGGGATGTAAATAAGAAGTCTAACTGCGATCAATAAAATAACTGATTTATTGAAGTAAGGAAACGGTATATACAGTCTGTCCGGGTACAGAATAACTAACAGTACAAGTACAGAAGCAGCATTCCGCAAAGTCATTTAAATAAATAGCGACTTTTGCTCGAACACAATAGTACAAATTCAGGTCGCGCAGCGCTAATAGTAGTTGCCTCTCTTTCTATCGCGTGCTCTTACCTTTTCTGACGACGCAACGTTAGCGTCGTCTTCCTTTAAATAAACTGTGTAGCATATATCATAATGTGAAAAATGACAATTGTTTATTGGTTTTTTAATTTTGACATCCGTACACGGCATAGTAATGGCGATTCGACATTGTTACTATTATAAAGAGACAATACCTACGCAGGCATTAAGATGCCGCGCGACTACACAGGCGGGCGTGTGGCGGCCCGCTGCTCACTTGTGCCTCCGTAGGCACGGCTAGCGGTAGGTGCTTATCGCGCGACCTTGAGCGAGTGAAGGAGGCCTGGTCCAGACGAGTAGTAATCAAACTTTAAAGTCGTGATCTATGGACAATTTTATCGATGAATATAAAATTATAATACCTTAAATCAGGGGTCTGGCCCGCCCCTCGCCAAATAACAAGAATTTAATCTTTCGTCTTTTAGTTTAACCTTTTCCTTCAATAACAAGCGACATCATGGGCACCTTTACACTGATAAGCAAAGATTTGGTATCGTTCGATAGCTAACAAGATTAAGTATCAGTAGAAATAGCAAATAGACACAAGCCCAATACATTTTGAGAGAGTAAAGAGAGATTTAAGTAAAAAAATCTTGAAATTTTTGCAAGTTTTTATTCAGTTATTTTAAAATATCATTAAAACAAGGTCGTTAAGGTATGTTTAATTTGCATTGTGCAATTGTGTTACTAGTTTTTGAGTTGTTCTACAAAACGAAAGCAAAATCATTGTTCTAGGCAGCTTCCTTAAAGTTAAGGAGACCTTAAACAAAGATTTTAGATATGAAGCCTTTGAGTATTCGGCCGATAGTCGGGTATCATCGCGGAATCACGTGTCGTCTAACAACTTTGTAAAAGTTTTCATGTGAGCGATTTATCGCTCCGGCGGCGGCGCAGCACGTATTAAAGCTATGTATAAAATAAGTGACAATGCGGCGGCGTGCAAGCAATTTTATTTTTGGTAGTGGTTAGGCACCCGTGTTCTCAATAATACATAAGAAAGAACATGATGGTTTCTCG
Source organism: Agriphila geniculea (assembly GCA_943789525.1). Lineage (NCBI taxonomy): Eukaryota > Metazoa > Arthropoda > Insecta > Lepidoptera > Crambidae > Agriphila > Agriphila geniculea. The sequence goes on along the minus strand of OX038887.1, from coordinate 13,406,137 downwards.
CAGTACAGTTGTTCTATCTCACGAAATCCGTCCGGCTATGAATGTTGTTAGACGTACACATGCACATTGTTTTAGTATGCGTCTACACGACCATATTACGCACACTAAAATAATGTGCATGATTATGCACGCTTAACATAACAACATTCATAGGGCTTCGTGAGATATAACAGCTAAAGAATAAATAAACGATATGTACGCCATAGTTTAGTATTTTTGCCTTTCCTGCTTACAGAACCCGATGTTCGCGAACAACCCGCAGCTTCAGGAGCAGATTCGCTCGATGATGCCGCAAATGCTCGCCCAGCTGCAAAACCCGGAGATGCAACAAATGATGTCCAACCCGCAGGTTTGTACTAGCAATTAAGCTCTGACGTCAAAAGGACCTTTTGTGTTTTTTAATGTCATGTGCAAGTTACTTGGAAATCGTTGCATGTAAAGTCTGTCTATCGTTACTTGTCTTATATGGTAAACAATCTTCACCCAACTCTTTATTGAAATAATCATTTATAAAATACAACAAATTGTTTACCTTCCACACATTGATTACGAAATAAATTGTTAATAAATTAATAACAATTTCATAAAGCTACTAAAATATTTTTAAATAACGATTTAATTATAAAAGACTGTCAAAAACTGTTTACTAAATAAGACAAGTAAGGATGGACAGACTTTACTCCCTACTGAGTATGTTTAAGAATTTCCGTACCTTTTTCTCTAAATTATCTGTTTTTTTTTATGTTCAGTACATATTTATAATATTTAGCCTAATTAATATTTTATTTACTAGACTGCAATTCTGTTGATATTCTGTAGTAAATTCTCTTATATTTTATTTATCCTTACTAATCCTTACTATACTTACTTACTTACTAATATTATAAATGCGAAAGTCCGTTTGTTTATTTATTTGTTTGTTTGTTACCCCTTCACGTCTTAACTACTGAACCGATCGTCATGAAATTTAACGTACACGTTGTCAGGGGTACAGAGAAGGACATAGGGTACTTTTCACCGAGAAAAAAAGTACTATTCCCGAGGGACAGCAAAAAAAACTTTCCACGCAGACGAAGTCGCGGGCGGCCACCAGTTTACATATAAAATTAAATTCTGATTCAACTTGACCGCGCGGCTAGCCGCATTTTCCATTTTAATATACAACCTCTCGTAGGCACTTAACCGCCACGAAATTTCATATTAAAATGGAGTCGCGCGGTTGGCCGCCCGCCCCGCGGTTGTTCGCTAGTGCGTAAAAGGGCTAATTTTACCCTTAGCACGAACTGCCATCGATAAAAGATAACGCATAAAATCATTCGATTGACTAATTTTGTATGGTAAATTACAGCGCCATCTACCGCTGAACCTAGCTATCAGTTCCTCAGTGATGAGGATTTAGGTAGTGCGCTTCCACCTTCGGCCTTTATCGTCACGCCTTTATCGTCACGTCATCAGGTGAGGTGAAGGCCAAGCACTACTCCATTGTGCATAAAAAAGCGAAATAAAATTTTCCATAGATAATTACTTCATCGAGTACTTTTAGGCGTGTTTTTTTTTCGTTAGAAGTTCGTGCCAAAGATACAGGGGGTCAAGTCTGCTATTGTTAACGTTAAAATCGTGTTTCAATGTTAATGCTTTTTGACATTGTTCTTGTTTCTTACACCCCGAAACCGAAACACAAAGTGTTTCGATTTCTGGTTTAAAAAACAAGTCCTGTGTCAAAAAGCATTACCATCCAAACACCATTGAAACACGATTTTCACCTTACAAGCCTCGGCATGTTAATTTAGCGCTGCCATTTTGTGCGCAGAAGTAATTTTTGGGGTCTCATCAATGATAATAAATGCTTGCTTGGACAATTTCACACAGCGGCATCAAGCACCAAACTAAGCAAAGCTTGTAAAATGGGTGCTAGACAACTGATATTCTACTTATATTCTTTTTAAATATTTATTTATTTATTATTATAAGTACAGCCACATGGCAGACATTAACACATCGATTACAACATAATTAAAACAATTTCTGATGCATGCCACAATAACGGCGTACATAGCGTTCCCAATTGAATATTAGTTACAGAAACAAATAGGTAATCAAAGCACTAAAATATATAATGATTACTAAATATATACTTATTATACATAGATATACTAAAATATATACTTATTATACATAGTAACACCCAGACTAGTCACAGAAATTTCAATTTCTGCCCGGCCGGGAATCGAACCCGGGACCTCTTGCGTGGTAGGCGGCATGTTGACCACTGCACCACTCAGGTCGTCAAAATTGGTCTCATTGGCGGGAGACGGTGCGGGGCTACTGCAAACATGCGCAGTAATCCCCTCCAATTTCTCTCACCGCTAAACTGACGTGCCGCGATAAAATTAGCAGACTTGACCCCCATATGTACCGTCGTCCGTTTATCAAACTTCGCAGTGATCTCTTCTTCTTCTTCTTATTTTAGTTGGGCAATCTACTCCTCTTTAGGGAGTAATTTTGGCCAGTGTCAAGTGTTGAATAGTTCAGTGGTAGATTGTTTCAGTTTACATTAAAATGCTGGTGCATCGCATTCCAATGCTGCTTGGAGCATTTGGCACCAAGTATCAAGACAGTTTACTCGGTAAAATCAGCCGAGATAGCCTACAATAAAAGTCTCAGCTTCACATAACCAAGATCGCGCCTATTTCAATTATCCCACATATTGTTCAGTTGCGTAGACACTTGTACCACAAAACTGCACCAATTTTAAGACATTATGAATCCATTATGAATCAATTTGCGAATAATTAAAATAGTCACCGAACCGAACTCGACAAAATGGCGCCAAAAACTCCCACCGATCTCTGTGTTGTTTTATTTGACCGTTGGTCTTAAATGCGGGGGCAGGCGTTAAACGCCCTCCTGCAGATCCAGCAGGGCATGGAGCAGCTGCGCACGGCGGCGCCCAGCCTCGTGAGCAACCTCGGCATGGGCGTGGGCGGCGCCGCCCCCGCCGCCCCGCCCGCCCCCGCCCCCGCGCCCGCGCCCAACGCCAACCCCGCCGCCAACGCACAGGCGCGCCAGCAACAGAACACCGAGCTCTTCACTCAGGTACACTCGCGTACATTCAGCCTTTACTTCTTCTTCTTCGTTTTAAGACATCAAATTTTATATTGCCAGTACTCCGACACAGTCACCCCTCGGGGTGTAGCCCTCCGCAAGTTATCGAGAGTGCAAGTGGTGGAACAACGTGGGCACTGCCTCAGGTGTTGCATGGTATGTGGTTGCCCGCATAAGCAGGCGACACTAGCGTCCTCCGGCAGGATACCCCATTTCTGCATGTTCTCCCTAGAGCGACCGATGCCACATCGCAGCCGGTTTAGAGATTTCCCGTTCGGCCACTTCAGCCGCGACCCAGCAGGCAGTTTTTCGGCGGCCTCCACGGTGTCGCCTTTACTCTAGGTAGGCAAGTCAAATTCTACATTAAAAACGCAAAACGCGATGTAAAGCCGCATTTTAGGTAAATTATTTGGACCCCTTAAGGGAGTGTAACGTAGTTTTACACTCCCCTAAGGGGTCCAAATAACTTACCAGCTTTACATCGTGTTTTGCGTTATTGGACATTTGTTGTAAGATTTTACTGGCCTAAAATCTTTCTAGATGCCTATATTTCAATAAGGCGCTCATTTATTGGCGCGGTACGCCGTGTTGATGTCGCGCCGCTGCTACGCCGACAAATGAGTAACGCTCTATTGAAATATAAGCATCCAGTAAGCTTTCGGTACTACGTATTCCTAGCATGTTGATGTCGTACTGATGCTACGCCGACGTATGAGTAAAGGGCCTTAGGCCCGCTCTTCGTGTCAGCTAAAAAAGCCTCGAATAAGTGGTAGGAAATTAGTGACGATTCAAAATGTTCTTATTTTTTTTGTTTATTTTGAGTTTGAATTTAAATTATTATAGGAGAAACCACATTTTGTTTTGTGTACAAATAATTAACGAAGACACTCGCTCTGGAACCGTGAATATCGCAGACCGCTAGAATTAGTTAAAATCATTATAAATACATACACGATTGTTTCTCCTTATATGTTGGCGCGACGCCGCGGACAGCTAGCTGACGTCCCGAGCCCTACCAAATTATAAAATCGTGTTTGCTAATTATGTGAGCCCCTCAAATTAACAAATTTCGAAACTTTGTTAAATCGTAGATTTTGTGATTGTATCTCTTGTGCACTTTTACTTCATACAATACACATGCATATTTATGTACTTTTCGTTTTCTCTAGTGAATGTTCAAAGATTTGGTAGAGTCAATTATTCAACTTAGAGTATTGTTGATTAATTATATTAATAATTATCCCATATTTTAGCGTCTGTAGCTCCATAACATAAGGATAATTTTCACCGAGACTTTTATGCCAAGCCAATTGTTTTGTCAAATACAATATATTATCCCAAGTTAATGTAGATTTAAAATATGCTGTAGATCATACACAACAACATTCATAGGTGTTGCTGTTTTCTATGGTCAATTAATAAAGTCTATGAAGTCTTGACATTATAAATCCGATTACATACCTAAACAAGTAGGATTAAGATCGAAGTTGATACAGTTCCGATCACGAAAGATGACCACAAATAGCGCCCATTTTCGCGTCATAACTCATGAAAATAAGACTTTAGACAAAATAATATTTCATATATTTAAATAATATCGATATATCTACACTCGCGAGCAAAAGTATGGAATCACAGGCCTATTTTCATACAAACAAGGTAACTTTGAAGCCTTGGTTCTCCGCCAGGGATTCACCTAGCTGTGATCTGATGATGGCTATCTAGGGAGTTAATGGAGGAGATTCAGATCACTATACACACCCAACTGATCTGATCAGCATTCTAAGAGATATAAGGATCAGAGTTCTCAGTTTCAGGATCTTCACACATTTTTATGCTAATTTCGCGGTTTTATTAAACATATCCTAATATCTCACAGCACGCTGATCACATCAGTTGGGTGTGTATAGCGATCTGTATCTCCTCTATTCACTCCCTAGATAACCATCATCAGATCACAGCTAGGTCAATCCTTAGCGGAGAACCAAGGCTTTAAAGTTACCTCGTTTGTATGAAAATAGGCCTGTGATTACATACTTTTGCTCGCGAGTGTATATGAATATGAAATATTATTTTGTCTAAAGTCTTTTCTTCATGAGTTATGACGCGAAGATGGGCGCCATTTGTGGTCATCTTTCGTGATTCGAATTATACTTATTTTAAGGCTTCTTCAATAATTACTTACCTAGGTAACAGTTGAAAGTTTAATTTAACAATGTAGTAGCAACAAAAAGTTCAAAATGAGTTATAAGTGTTTGAAAATTATGTTAAAGCCTGAAATGTATGCATTTTTCAGTTGACACCTATGCTAGTAGACTCTATATTTTTGACACGATTCAAAATTTGCGTGTTTTGAGCTCATCTGTCAATTTATCATCTCTTAAACCTTATGTTCATTCATAAATTCATTTTTTTCACCTTTGTCCACTCACCCCTTCAATTTTGATGGGATCCCATCCCATAACTATTCAGCCCATTCTAGCAGCAACATTCTAGCTCGCAAAGTTGACATTGATGTGATTGACTATGGTCCATTAAAACATGCATCCTTATGGATGAAACTTGCCAAGTGGTTGGTTGTTGTTTCAGTTTATGCGAGCCCCTACTTGAGGTTCTACACTAATGTCAATATAAGATGTGACTGAAGTCACGGGAAGTGGTACGCGCGGTACTAATAAAATACGTCAATGGAGCAAAAGTAGGTTGTGCAATATTGACGCGGTACTGTAAAATTATGAAAATAAGCAAGTACTTGAAATGGGTTGTACACAGTTCATGCAACGCATGGTGTCGGCGATGTCCACCAACCAGAGCAACACGCAGCAGCCGCCCGAGCAGCGCTACTCGCAGCAGCTGGAGCAACTTGCGGCTATGGGATTCCTCAACCGGGAAGCGAACTTGCAAGGTACCTAAACAAACCTATCTATTAACAAAATTAACACTAGGCCTCGTCGGAATTTGGAAGATGCTTGAAAGGAGACCCGACACATACCATAGAAAAAATGCTAAACTTGAATACGATTGAATTTGGTCGTAAAATATTACATGAATCAAGTTCTTTCTTATTTTTAAGCACATGTAGAAAAAAAGGTTATTACTTAATTGATGAATATTTTTTATAGAAACGCTACGGGAACAACGAGACATCAAAAAACGTTCCGTTAGCCACATTAAATACTCAAAGAGATGAAAAGTCACTATGAAATGTAAAAACATCATAGCTGCATAAACCATAATTTCTTTACTTTTTTCGAATTTAAAAAAGCGAAATGTCAACTTGACTTCAATTTGACGTTGACAGCTGACATTTGGTTGACAGTAACCACAGATTAATAAACAAGTACAAGCAGATTCTGAATCACAGATTCAGAAATTAAAAAAGTATACTTTAACATATAATGACGGTTCTCCTTTGATAAATAATGACACCTGCTTTTTCTAAACTCGTCCGTCGATGTTCCAAGTTACTGATTTCTTGTTATTTTGTTGGTACTTTACCTCGTGCGAAAAAAAAATCAAACTGTCTTTAACGTCTGCAGCAAACCTCCGCCGCAAAACACAGCAGTAGGTTCCGCCGCAAGCGAAACAAACGCGAACAGTCTATGCATAGATTTTTCACGCGCGATTCCTCCCAATCGGCTCGGACCGTTGACACACGCAAAACTAATAACACGAAACCGCTACGCAGATCAGTAGAGTTATTCACGATTGTCGGAAATCTACTCGAAAGCATTCGATTCGAATCGGTATCCTCCGATATTACAAAAATATATCGACTAATTCACAATTCACAAATACATTCGACTGGCATTCGTTTCACTTTCCGACGGGAAAGCGCAATGCATTTACAAAGTTTGGTAGCTTATGCTATGGTATTGGTAATTGCTTATGGTAGAAAATAAGATCGAAGACTATAGACTTTCCGACTCGATTCGGAAAGTTGGTTTCAATCGTGAATAACCCCCGTGATCCTCATATACGATCGTCGATAGAGGACAACTCATAGCGGAACTACCGCGGTGCCGCTGGTACGGTTTCGTGGCGGAGGTGTGCTACAGGCGTAAAAGCTCTTTGAATTAAAACAATGAACATGCGATATTCTCTTGTTTCAGCGTTAATTGCGACTTTTGGTGACGTAAATGCGGCGGTGGAAAGGCTACTCGCGCTCGGCCAGCTGTCTATGAGCTAACACTCACGCGCCTAGACAAGTGTCACAAAATGCTGCCACTCGCTACGTCACTGTTCACCAAACACCAACTACAGTAGTAGGCAAACATCTTGACACTTTTTTGACGGAGTCGGGATGCGTTCGCGCATGTGCACTGGCGAGCGACCAATAGCGCGCGCCTCTCCCGCCGCCCGCGTACCTCACCGCTACGCATACACAAAATACGCGTTCTGCGCAATCCCCACCCGATTTCAAGATGTTTGCCGGCTACTGTACTAAGATTCACATCTATCAGAGTGTAGTAGTCAAAATGAAATGTAGTAGTCTGTAATGTGCTGCATAGCGAAAAACTAACAAACGGTTGTAGAAAATGTCCTTTCCTCTGATAGATATTGGCTCTTACTGGGTAAAGTATCGTAACTCCCTATGGGGTTGGTTTAGTTATTATAAAACATTCAAATATGAAGTAATTAGTGTCGAAAATTCTATTTTTATTTTACGTTAAAAGCTTTTTGAAATATTATGATATGGCTAACATTTTGAAACAAAACAGTCATTGAATAATGTTCAGTAACGCAGCGAGATGGTTGTAACTAAAAACTTTTGGACATGTCAACACACATCCATAAATTCCTGATCATTAACAGCCAGGAGAGTAAATTCTTATAATAAAATATTTCTAAACAATTTCATTTCGATTCCATTCCTTCTTTCTTGTTTTAGATATTTATCCAAAATTTAAGGGTACGATTTCATTTACAACTATTGTAAAGGAACTTTTTTCTATGGTTAATTAAAAATATATCCATGATTTTTTTTATTTAAAGTTAGAAATGGGCGACTAAATAATAGAGGTGCGAGAACACCATTGCAGTAGGTTCATGTAAATAGTTATGCTTTACAAAATTCAAGCGCAACTTCAATATAATTTTATTTAAATATCTATGACTGTATGCTGCTACAATATTCTTTATAGGTCAGAAGTTATAAAAATATTAATAAAAATATTTATTTAAAGATGCATAAACACCTTTTATATAAATTGCAGTTCTGAGTAATGCATATACCGATTTTTTTATTTGTGGCGGTAAAACTATATTTTTAATCAATGGTTTTGTTTCTAGCTTATATAGTGGTTATAGTAATTAAATTTAAGTTGTAAAAAAATATGAAGGACTACTGTTGCTCAGTTTATAGGGAAATATGTTTATTTACCCAGACTTCGCCGGAGAAACACTTGTGTTGTAGTGTTTATAGTTATGAATTTAATAAAGGAATCACTTATAGCAATGATCGTTGGTGCATACTTGATGTAGGCATTAAATGTGTGGAAGTTGATGTTATATAAATTTGTCATACACTGTGTGCAAAATGGTTCTTTTCTGTCACGATCATTGTATTAAATTTTCTAACACAAAAGCCGATATTATGCAAAAATTGTTGCTAGATGTTTCATCATAGTGCACGCCTTGACGTTATTTCAGAATATTTCCTTTTACATTTCGGTTTCTAAAATTCTGCAGAATTTTTGCTTATTATATTTGATTAATTCAGTGTAACTATTTATTGCCAAGAGGCGTGCTGTGATGTTGTCTAGATTGCTAGAATTGTCAGAAATCGTATGAATCTGGGTGTAACATTATGTGACAGAATGCAATTATTCTAATTAAACTTAAAAAAATACTTGTTGTTTTATTTAAAATAATAAGACAATTTTTTTAGGTTTCCTTCATAAAACAATTTTACACCATTCTACATACTACCCTTTTTTACTCGAATCCACGTATGATTTAGGACAACTTTTTCACTTATTAAGCTAAGCGTCCACCAGACGGGCCGCATCGGGTCGGAATAAGTATTATTTATGGGAAAGCTATGGGATCGCAACCTAAAATCCGCACCCTGATTATCTAAAAAGAAACTATTTAGCGACCGGTTTCATTCCACATACATTGCTACTTTTCTTTGGTATGTTTTTTTTTAATCCAAAAAGAAGTAGCAATGGATCACTATAATCTATGAACTGCAACCGGTCGCTAGGTGGTTTCTAATTAGATAATCAGCCCGCGCGCCGCTTGCATTTTTTATGAAACTGCCCCAAAGAGTAAAATAATATATTGGGAACTGTCCCATTAGGGGCGGACTTCATGACAGTCAAAAAGAAGTCAGATTTCGAACTTTTGTGGCGACCACAATCCTTGTCACGGAATGCTATTCCACGCACGATAATATTTCCAATCGAAAAAAATAAACGGTATCAAAAATTCAAAATGATGTCTTTATTTCTATAGAAATATGTTCTATGAAGCCCAAGCGGTTCATTTCGATTTTTTTTCTGAAATGGAAAATGGCTGTCTGTACAAAAACAGTGTCATTTCTGTCAATGAGTGCATTCCAGCAGGCTAATCGCTGGATCATCGATTGCTATAGAGGATTTTAACCATGGAAAGTAAAATAAAATAATGATACAGGGGGCTTACCATCAGCAAATAAGAAACCATCTTTGAGCCGTTCAGTTCAAAAGCAGTCCTGTGACTGCTGCTGCCTGCTTTTGAATAGCGAAAAATTTTCTATGTCTATGCTTTTGAACTAACCTTTGAGGTCATAGTACGAAAAAGTCATTACTTTTTCGTAACTGCCTACCTTATGAAGAGCGATGACTCAGCGGTAAGTAAGTCTGTTGTTGGAATGCACATGAATGCACCCAATGTCGACACTGAGTGACAGACGGACGACGACAGAAGGAAGAATAAAATGCTCAATTTCTTTCACGAAATTTAATTTTAGATGTTTATTCCGAAAAGATTAGTTTGATAATTACTTAGTTTTGATCGAGAATTCATGTATTAATTCAAAGTAAATACATTTCTTTCATCCCCTCTTTCACTTTAAATGGTAACATCTATTCATTTGATTTGATTTCAAGATTTATTTACATCTTTATTTACGTTTATTTTCAGATGTATTCGCCTCGGCAGAAAATCCTGTGGTTTGCTTTCAACTCAAGAATAGCCGTCATAATTTTACAAGCAATATCTAATAATTTGATACCAGACCACAATGCCAATGTTTTTATCAGTCCGGAAGATATAACACTCGGAAAATCCTACGCCGACGTTGTAGCAGATAAGTTATTTGGTGGAATGAAAAGATGGGACGCTCAATATTTCATACATATCGCACAATATGGATACACATACGAACATTGTTTAGCATTTTTCCCACTGTTTCCTATAATAGTGAGATATGTTGCATATGGACTCAACAGTTTATTTGGATCATTATTGAATTTTCACAGTGCGTTACTTATTTCTGCAACTGGAATGAATTTATTGATGTTTGTAAAGTCTGCTGATATATTACATAGGCTAAGTTTGAGAATTCTGAGGAGTGAATGCAAAGCTTACAAGGCAGCTATACTGTATTGCGTGAATCCAGCGAGCATATTCTTCAGTGCTCCTTATTCTGAGACATTATTTGCATGGATGACGTTCTATACTATGTTGAAATGTACTGATAATGAAACATTGAGATTTGCTAATATAGACATAACCAGTGGTGTGCCAGCAGGCTTCTCGATGATTACTAGATCTAATGGTTTAGTTAATTTGGGATTCATTTTATATACTAGTTTCAAAAATGTTGTAGAGAGGACTTTGCCTGAAATTGTTTATAAATTTAAAACTTTGAAGCATAGAATAATTCTACCTTTTTTATTACTACCTCTCTTTACATCTTGTGTTGCTCTTTTTTTGACTATAGTAATTGCACTATTACCATATTTACTGGTGCAGGTTTACAATTATTTCAAGTATTGTGTACACAATGACCATAATTTACCAGAGTTTCTGTTTAACTCTGAATATGTTATGCCTGGAAGTGCTGAGAGTCCATGGTGCAACTATTCACTGCCACTCTCATATTCATACATTCAGAGTCATTATTGGGATGTCGGATTTTTACAATATTATCAATTAAAACAAATTCCCAACTTCATTTTAGCTGCACCAATTCTATTTTTAATCATATATAATTGTATGTCTTATATAAGAAATAATTTAAGACTATGTTTCCGACTCGGTATAAAGTCAATTATATTTACTTATGGATACAAAATGACTTATAAGCCAAAGCAATATTTCAAAGGATTTGGGGCCAATGATCCTATTTTGTTTGTTTATGTAGTTCATGTAATGTTTTTAGCTATTTTCTGCATAGGTTTTGTACATATTCAAGTATCAACAAGGCTTTTAGCGTCAGCTAGTCCAGTCTTGTATTGGATATGCTCCATCAAGATGAATGTTGGTCCAACTCCAATATCAGACCAAAATACTATTAATGAACATTTCCGAAGGATTGGAATTGGTAAAAGAATACCAACCCACCATTTGTCCATAGCTAATTTGGAAGGTGTTGATAATATGTACAGCAAATGGAAGACTTTCATTATAACAAGGAAAATGCCAGATATGCAGTCCCGTTTGATACAGTATTATTTCTTAGGATACTTTATTGTAGGAATCATTTTATTTCCAAATTTTTACCCGTGGACTTAAATATGTGCTGTTACTTTAACTTTTACATATCAATAAGACGTATCCCTATTGTTATTCATTGATCTCTTCAATTTATTCTAGATGTAAATAACTAAATACTTACATAACAAAAATATCCTGTTTTATTATCAATAATAGGGAATGCTTCATGTAGATTTTTTGACTAATTCTAAGGCATAGAATTTGCTAATAAGCAATTTTCTTATTAAATAAGTCATAAAACTTCAATCAGACTCATAACTTTGCTTAGATAATAAGATTGGGGCCTTTCAGATTTAGTCCATTTTAAAGTTACATATTAATAGGTAAAATAAATTTGCCTTTAAAGATATCTTGTATGTATGGGCTGTTTTTCTAGTCACTAGTCTATTTAAGTATTATTAATTAAGGCTGATAAATATTTATGTTTGCACAATTTGGACAGTAAGATAAGCTTGCAGGGGACCAGTGTTTAATGGGTTTCGGACAAATGTTCGGGCACAGAATAGATAATAGTATTCGGGATATGGGTATATTCGGGACAGAACGCACCGCGCATCTCGTTATGCATGTGTTAAGGCTAATACCGGAAATGCAGCTAAACCTAGTTTTAGCCAGCTAAAACTGGGTGTAGCCGATATCTGATGGTTATAACTATCTGCTTTACAGGAGTTTTAGCCGGATAAAACTAAGTTTAGCCGCACATCGCGTATTAGCCGTAACGCCCGTAACACATGCACTAACAACACGTATACCTTCTTTACTTTGAAAAGTTGAAATAATACCAAATACTTACATAGTATTAGATTACGATATAATGCAAGAATCAACACATTAGTTTACCACAAAATCAGGGAATGATAACGTTATTTTTAAATTTCTTACTTTTTTACCGTTCATTTTAACATTAACGTTATGTCAATAAATAACGTTAATTTTAACGTTATTTTAACGAAATTAACGTTATTCCAGTAAATAACGTTTATTTTAACATTATTTCTTACTTTTTGTTACTGTTACTTTAAAATTAACGTTATTCCAATTAATATCGTTAATTTTTTATCGATAATTTTACCGGTAAACTTTAACGTTATATTTAACGGTCATTTTACGGGTACAATATTTTAAACGTTATTTCTACCGGTAAATTTACCGATAAAATGTTTTAACGGTATTTTTAACGTTATTTTTTGTATCGTTATTTTTTAACGGTATTTCAATCCCTGCACAAAAAATCTCAGAACTAATAGGTACTTACCTAATAGTGAACTCCTCCATTAATTGAAACCCGCTGCCACAGGAAACCGAATTGCATTTCTTACAATTTAAATAAGTATAATATGTAATTCCATTTGAAAACTTTGAGCATTCCTTATAGGTACTTAACTTTTAAATAATTTCTTATATTAGATAAATAAATAAGATTTATATAGATACTTAGTAACAAATTGACTTTTAAAATTAAAAGTGATCACACAAAATGTACAATGTAAGAATTTAAGTAAGAATATTAATTACTTAAAGATAATAATGAAGTTTTAATAACTTTAATGGACCACCTACAATACAACCAACCATCTGTTGCCATTGTGCGCTCTTCTAATTCCCAACGGCCCGGCACGGCACGGCCCGGAGCCGTCCAACGAGACGCTTTTATATTTCCTCAAGGGCACCGACAAACCGTGCCGGGCCGGGCCGTGCCGGCCTCATCCTGCGCTGCCGTCGTCGAACTTTTACGATGTAGTGCGTAGCTACAAGGATTCATATGTGTGAGTGTGAGTCTAGAGCAAAGAATATACAGCGTGTATAAAGGGCTCAACCAAAATATTGGCGTAATATCGTTAATGTGTTGTTGTTGGTATGTTATGTTATGTATGCAGCAATTATAAAAGCGTCTTTCGGTGTCGCCGCTGCCGTGCCGAGTCGTGCCGTGCCGGGCCGTCGAGAATTATAAAAGCGCACAATGTGCGCGTTTATAATTCCCGAAAGCCCGGCACGGCAGCGGCGACGCCGAAAGATGATAATTGCTGCCGTGCCGTGCCGTGTCGGGCCGGGCCGTTGGATGTTCAACACAGAACACTCATAGCGAAGAAGTTACCATTTGTACACTGTATAGTAGTGTCGTGTGTCGTGGTTCCTACATTTTACTATAGAATAATATAAAAAATAAAAGTTAACCTAATCTAGAAATTCGTTATTATAATTATTTCATAAAATATAACACACAACGTGTAACAGAAAAGGAGGTGTCAACTCGAAAGGAGTTCAACGTACTCGTGAATCTGAACACCTTCCAACAGAAAAAAAAATCGGGTTGCACTCCGGGAGTGCCGGCAGAAGTGAAAACTTGAATATTAACGTTGTGCATTTTTGATATTTTGGAATGGTCAGGGAATAATTTTGCACGAATTGTCGTCTTACGAATTTACTCTGCATTTGAATTTACGAATACAAAACAATACTGTTCTGTATGAAAGTCTTATCCATAGCTTGACAGAAAATTTAGTTTTGACATTGAATTAAAAAATTTGCGTGTTGCTATGGTGACACAAGTGTTTACGTCTTGAAATGACGCGCCGCCGTTTTCGACGCGCCGCCGTTTTCGACGCGCCGCCGTTTTCACCGCGCCCCGTAGAAAGAGAGGGGGATACTTCCGCCGCCGGCTGTCTAATCTCCATCCGTCACATCCGTCTTACGAATTTTCGATCAGGGTCACGTGATCCTGACTGACTGACGCGAGTTTAAGATTTTTTTCCCCATTACAACGCCGCTAAAGAAGTTTTCACTTCAAAAATTTCAAAACGAAAATAAAATTTGGACTCTCCATAGAAAATTTGAATTAGCCGCCAACATTTTGTATAGGGATCATTCAAAAAAAAATTTTTTTTCTATTGGAAGTTTCACAAGTACCTACATTGACCTCCTTTCGGGTTGATTGATACCCCCTTTCTGTTAGACGTTGTATATTGACAATTGGTAGTTTTTCTACAGTAATGCATAGATCTAGATCATAGACATAGAAAAATTTTCGCTGATCTAGATCGTTAATGTGCCCCTAACATAGTATGAGCTCACCGAAATGTGTCAACATTCAAATGAGTGAGCCTCACTTCTTTAAGTGTTGGTTTGAACACGGTGTCAATCACTTCTATATTTTTTTAGAAACAACCACGAGGAAACTGTCTTGTGCCTTTCCTTTCATCTGTACACCAATAATTCTAGGTATACAATTATAGCAAAATCGTGTAACATATCACGCGTAAGTATTTAGATTTCAATTATTATCGAAATTTATTTTCCTTCCGTTGTCAATTCCGATGGACGTAAACAACGCATCACGCGTTATTTCAAATCTGTCAAAATGTCGCACATGCGTGCGTGTGACAGGTTTGAAATAATCTTACAGATTTTCAGTACCAGGGCAGATCTAACGATCTAGATCTATGCAGTAATGTGTGTTTATGTACAAATTGATTGTAAATTCTGTAATGATTTATATTACAATGTAGGTAGGTAGCTAAGTAGGTAGTAGGTACTCAAATGATAAATATTTTTTTTTAAATCATAGAATATATATGTACCTAGTTTTCATTACGTACCTACTTACCAAGATAGGTAGGTAACTACCTACTTAAGTAATATCTAGGTAAGTAATTATTTTTTGAGATAGGTAAAAATATTTAAATTTGGTAAGTCCCCAGGGGCCCTATTTTTGAATCCTTCGACTGGCGTTGAGCGCTCTTTTCTACTGATTTTCGTTCGACATATGACTTAAAACAATGAGATGTCGAACGAAAATCAGTAGAAACGAACGCTCGACGCCAGCCGAGCGATTCAAAAATAGGGCCCCTGTGTTCCCACCGCTATAAGTACCTAGATATCTACCTTTCCGATCAGTATCGAAATAAATGTTTGTCGGAATATTACCTATTTGTTGAATTTTGATGTTGTTTGTTTTCACAATCATACATAGGTACATAGCATACCAACAACAACACATTAACGATATTACGCTAATATACTGGTTGTGCCCTTTATACACGCTGTATATTCTTTGCTCTGGACTCACACTCACACATATGAATCCTTGTAGCTACGCACTACATCGTAAAAGTTCGACGGCAGCGTAGGATTTGGCCGGCACGGCACGGTTTGCCGGTGCCGTTGAGGAAATATAAAAGCGTCTCCATATGATTCCATACATTTCACTTCCCGGTTGTGCCGTTGGACGGCTGCCGGGCGGTGCCGTGCCGGGCCGTTGAGAATTATAAAAGCGCACATTGGGTCCTTGAAGAAGCTTTTGCTAAACAAAGTGCATTTGTTTTGTGTAGATTACTTGCTTGCTATTCTTGCTTAATATAAAGACACCGTCCGAACCGATCGTGGATACCTACCACTTTCAATTAAATTGTTTCTAGTTTTGTACATTTTCAGTGTCGCAACCGCAACCCAACTTAGGCCGGCCACACATAGACGGAATTCCGTACATACGCGATTCCGAACGCAGCAACTGCATACAAAATCTATGGGCTGCCACACACATGCGTGATTTTTCCGTACGGAATCTTCATACATTGTCGAAATTACGTTCGGAATTTCGTCTGTGTGTGGCCGGTCTTATATCTACTATTGACGATCGATATACCTACATACTGGCAAATATTTTATTATTAATTAATCCTTGGATGTTATTATTTATTGATTAAAATTCTTCATGAGCGAATTCTATATTTTATTTAGTAGGTTACATACAGATATAAAAATTGCCGGCATATAAATTGGCAAGAGAAAGATGAGACAAAAGATGCGCAGTAGCCAAAAACTTAGTGTTAATTTATATGCCGGGCAGTATACTATCTTTTAATCCCCAACTAAGCAGATGTTGTACGAATTTCGGAACAAGACACTCATCCATCGCAAACATGCTACCTACCAGGATTCAAACCCGGAATCTTTGGATCTTTGAATCTTCACTAAACAGAAGTTTCTTCTAGCAACCAGCAAATGATGGAAAATATAATAAACTAAATAGAAAAACTTTGTCAGTATACAATATTTTATTGTTATAATAAAATAATGATGTGTGGAACTGTGGACACACCTTTCTTTTTACACCTATAGTACATATAGATACTTATAATTATTCTAGTTTAGATACAATTTTTTTTTAACCTACCTTAGGTATTTCACTTTTCTGACAAGGATGTAAACATCAAAGAAATAATAATTACAATTAGTGAAAAAGAGGTCCCCCGACTGCAAAGACACTTGTTATTTAACTTTTTAGTTCGTTTTTGGCAGGGCAGTCGTGTTTTTAATATTTTTTAAATTTGTTTATTTTTATTTAACACATTTTAGTGACATATTATATAGTTTTGAAATGTGCTCGTTAAAGCTCAAGCCACACAGCGGGCGTGGCGCGACGGGGCGTGGCGCGACGGGGCGCGGCGTGACGGGACGGCCGGCGCGACGGTAGAGTTCACACTGCGGGCGTGATCACGCCTACGTTCCGCCCCGCTGCGCTTCCGATCTGTATTCACGCTCGGCGCGACGGGACGCGGCACGTCGCGCCACGCCGGCCTGTGTGACGTCGTCCATAGTATCTAGTACATTACAACTGCTCAGCGTTGTGTCGCCGTCCCATCCCGTCACGCCACGCCCGCTGTGTGGCTTGGCCTTTAGGCCTTTCATTTGATGCCCATATTGTAAGAATTGAAGAAAAAGATATTTTTTCACATTTTAAAATGGCGTCGTACAGTCGCTATAGTAAGTTTTTCCAAAAAAATATAGCCAGTGTCACTCGGAATGATATAAGGATTCTTAACGATACCATATACTATGCGAGCCAAGTAAGGACTATCAAAACGGCCATTTTTGTTTGCGTTTCACTTCCACTTTAGGGGTGTAGCATGTGCAAGAAAAGGAAAAAAGATCAAGATTGCCGTTTGACAGTACTATTCTTATTAGGCGCGCATAGTACATCCAAATCCCTTGAGCCATTTAGAAGTTATGGTGGAATAAAGAAACTTACATACCCACAAACATACATGAACTCTAAACACTTATACACTCCTTTTTGGGGCAGTCGTGTAAAAAATTGAACTTTCTGTAATTATACAGGGTCATTTTGAACTTACCATCCAAATTTTGAGGATGTGTTCAGTTCATGAAACTGAACAACTTTTTCTAAAGCCCCCCGGTAACGATCAATTGCGATTGTCAATTTTTCCGTCAATGCCATTGTTGGAGCAATTGACAATCGCTTCAATTGCACGCGTAAACGATCAATTTTTCCGTCAATGGGCGTCAATTGCGGAAAAATTGACAATCGCAATTGATCGTTACCGGTGGGCTTTAGGAACACATGGTCAAATATGTAGAATAAAAATCGACTTTCCATACAAATCAAAGAGATCACGTGATCAATTTAGTATGGGATAACCAAAATTTTCTGGCGAAATTTGACTCATGTTTCTTAGAGAAAGTTGTTTAGTTTCATGGACTGGACACATCCTTAAAATTTGGATGGTAAGTTCAAAATGACCCGATAGATGTTCTTGAATAAAAAGGAGGAAAAAGCATTATTACCTTATTTGTGTTCATTATGACACCTACCTACTAATCGCTATTTAATTATCACAAATAGACATTTAGTGGCCTAAACATTACAAGCTTAACTAAATGAGACAAACAGTCCTGTTCAGACTTATTAATTATAGCTAACTTAAATCTATTCTCTAAATTTTAATTGCATGTCAGGCCTTTGCCTTTATCACAAAGGCCAGATTTTCGAAGTTAGAATGGAGTTTATATTCTGAGATATAGACTTTAATACTATGCCAATAAGTTTTGAATTAAACATCATAACTAAAACACTGAGGCTCCGTGTGAAAATTTAAAATGTGCACACATTAGTATCGCATATGAGTTTAATTTTGTATGTTAGATCTTAATACTTTAAGATCTAGATTTAATAAGATTTAGATTTAAAATCTTAACTAAAATGCGTTATAGAACAGGCTGTTTTGTCATACAACTGACAAGTCTATTAATTCGCGGCGCGGCGGGGAGGACAATAGGTACAGGCGATATTTAAGCCCTAATCTTACTTTCTTAAGTCTGGTCGCGGAGCACGAAGGATTTTTACAATGACCCGCACCCTGATTATCTAAAAAGAAACTATTTAACGACCGGTTTCATTCCACATACATTGCTACTTTTCTTTGGTATGTTTTTTTTTAATCCAAAAAGAAGTAGCAATGGATCACTATCATCTATGAACTGCAACCGGTCGCTAGGTGGTTTCTAATTAGATAATCAGCCCGCCGTCTGTCTATACTTGTCTCCGTCGCTCGCGCGCTAAACATATTGCTATCGCATTCACACAGAGTGAATGCGCAACAGCAATATAATTATCAGCGCGCGAGCAACAGAGACAAACATAGACAGGCAATTGTACAAAATTCTTTATACTCCGCGACCGGAGTATGTTGCAATATTTGCAATCTTATGTTTAAACATACTTGTTTGAACATAAGATTGAGATAAACTATTGTTTATCTCAATGATATTAAAAGTAAAGATAAGTTATACGCAAACATCATTGCTATTTAAAACAGCGTAAAGGTACTAAGATACACACATTGACCGCTGCATACGCAATGGCCGCCAATTGACAGCCCGTCAGCTGTCTCCTTCACTCACAGACGCAAAGCAGACAGCTCGCTCTTTGTAAAATATGGCCGAATAAAGTAATAAATTGTAAAAATACACATTTTTATTAAATACAGTATACCGCCCGGCACGTAACTTGGCAAGATAAAAACTAGCCAAAAGATGCGCAGTAGCTACAAACACTAAACTCTGCGAATGTTTTACAAATACAAATACAAATATCATTTATTTTGTCAAACATGAGTATTACATTAAATGCAGTTGTCAGGGTTTATTATTGACCTAACATGTTTGGCCTTCTAGGGCATACAAAATTACAATGTCAATTACTTTATTACTTAAATGTCACAAATAAAAAAAAAATAAAATCATAATACCTTACAAATTATGATTGCATACGAATAAATGTCACTTAATGCCTATTTATATAAAACTAGCTTTCGCCCGCGACTTCGTCTGCGTGGATAGTATTTTGTCTATCCCTCGGGAACAGTTCCTTTTTTCGGGATGAAAGGTACTCTATGTCCTTCTCTATACCCCTGACAACGTGTATGCAAAATTTCATTATAATCGGTTCAGTAGTTAAGACGTGAAGGCGTAACAAACAAACAAACAAACAAATAAACAAACAAACGGACTTTCGCATTTATAATATTAGTAAGGAAGTAAGGATTAATGTCAAAATTCTGAAATGCTTATAGCCTAGATGAATTTAATTATTTTTTGTCAGATAAAAAATTTAAAGTAATGTCAAGAAGTACATATAATAAAAATGTCCAACATACCTACACTATTTTTATAAATGTCAATGTCAATATTGATAATGTTGATAATAATAATAAATTAATTAATTTGAAGTCTAGAATTTTCATTTTTACATATTATAAATTAGGTAAAGCTTTATCTGATAAAATATAGTCACTTACGCTATAGTAGCACTTTTCTATAAGGAAATTCTTTAGTCTTATTTTAAATACATTTAAGTTAAGATCTTTCAGGGCTATTGGCAGCTTGTTATATATTTTAGGTCCCATACCAAAAATACTATTACGCATAAGTGCCGTGTTTGCACTACACACACAAAGCTTTGTATTTTTAATTTGTCTTATTCTATTACTGACAAATGACTGAATTTTGAATAACTCTGGATTCGTTTTTACAAACACAGCTACTTCAAATATATATAAGCATGGTAGTGTTAACAATTTGTATTTTTTGAAATAATCTTGACAGCTATCAGTACGTTTCAAACCAAACATTGATCGTATTGATCGTTTCTGGATTTTAAAAATAATTTCTTTATTTACAGAGTTACCCCAGAAGTTTATATTCTGAGATATAGACTTTAATACTATGCCAATAAGTTTTGAATTAAACATCATAACTAAAACACTGAGGCTCCGTGTGAAAATTTAAAATGTGCACACATTAGTATCGCATATGAGTTTAATTTTGTATGTTAGATCTTAATACTTTGACAATAAGATTTAGATTTAAAATCTTAACTAAAATGCGTTATAGAACAGGCTGTTTTGTCATACAACTGACAAGTCTATTAATTCGCGGCGTGGCGGGGAGGACAATAGGTACAGGCGATATTTAAGCCCTAATCTTACTTTCTTAAGTCTGGTCGCGGAGCACGAAGGATTTTTACAATGACCCGCACCCTGATTATCTAAAAAGAAACTATTTAGCGACCGGTTTCATTCCACATACATTGCTACTTTTCTTTGGTATGTTTTTTTTTAATCCAAAAAGAAGTAGCAATGGATCACTATCATCTATGAACTGCAACCGGTCGCTAGGTGATTTTTGAATAACTCTGGATTCGTTTTTACAAACACAGCTACTTCAAATATATATAAGCATGGTAGTGTTAACAATTTGTATTTTTTGAAATAATCTTGACAGCTATCAGTACGTTTCAAACCAAACATTGATCGTATTGATCGTTTCTGGATTTTAAAAATAATTTCTTTATTTACAGAGTTACCCCAGAAAATAATACCATATCTCAATATTGATTCTACTGTTCCATAATAAGCAGCAATTAACCCATCTAGATTAAGAACTGGCACTAATTTGTATAGTGCATATGAGGCTTTACTTACTTTTAAAGATATTTTTTCTACATGCAACTTCCAATCTAATTTTTTATCAATTGTCAAGCCCAAAAAGGTCGTAGCGTCTGTTTCATTGATTTCTTTAGCATTATAGTGAATATTCATTTTCATGCTAGGTAATCTTTGGCAAAAAATGCATTAATTTAGTTTTTTCTAGATTTATCTTCAAATTGTTATTATCCAACCACATTATAATAGATTTCAATGTTTTATTTACTTCATTCTCATAAAAATCTTTATTCTCGCATTCAATAATGACCGTACTATCGTCAGCAAAAAGAGATACAGGTTTATTAACTGCTTTCGGTAAGTCATTGATATATACTAAAAATAGTAACGGCCCTAACACACTTCCCTGTGGTACACCATAGGTAATGGTACGCTGAGAAGATGAGTATGTTTGTTCTTGTTTAGACTCTATACATACTTTAGAGATTTCGACAAATTGTTTTCTGTTTTTTAAGTAAGAGTCAAGGAGTTGTAGGATATTACCTCTTATTCCATAGGAATTTAATTTAAATAATAATTTTTCAAAGTCAACATGGTCAAAAGCTTGAGTCATATCACAAAAAATGGCACAGACTGGATTACTTTTATCGATATTTCTCATTACAGTTGCCAAAAAGTCATATATAGCCATATTAATTGTTTTACCTTTTCGAAAACCTTTTTGCTCTTTGGCCAAAATATTGTGCTTTTCCAGAAACGAGAGCAATAGATGGTAAATGTATTTTTCAAAAATTTTTGAGAACAATGACGACAGAGCAATTGGCCTATAATTTTCCATAAGCTTTCTATCTCCCTTTTTATAAACAGGCTTTACTTTAGTTACTTTTAACTTTTCTGGATAGACACCAGCACTTATTGCCATATTAAGGATGTATGCTAAGTGCTTACATAATGTTTCTGCGACGAATTTCACTACCTTCGTACAAACATCATCATATCCTACGCTCTTTGTGTTTTTTAAAGTTCTAATTATATTAAGTATGTCGCATGGTAGCGCCGGAGGCATAAACATTGAATTCATAGTATTTTGAATGTCATAATTATATTTATTATTGTTATTTTTTATAGATTCTACTTTATTTATAAAATAATTGTTAAAACTATTAGAAATTTCTTTAGAGTCAGTTATAGTGTTATCGTCAATATTAATTGCAGTAATTGGTTCATGAGGTTTATTTTGCTTACTGTTGTTTACTATTTGCCAGACACTTTTAGATTTATTATTAGATTGTTTAATTTTATAGTTATTTTGAGCACGACGTGTAAGTTTAACTATTTTCTTATATAAATTACTAGCGGCCGCCCGCGACTTCGTCTGCGTGGAAATATTTTTTGCTATCCCTCGGGAATAATATTTTTTTTTCGGGATGAAAGGTATCCTATGTCCTTCTCTGTACCCCTAAGAACGTGTATGCAAAATTTCATGATGATCGGTTCAGTAGTTAAGACGTGAAGGCGTAACAAACAAACAAACAAACAAACAAACGGACTTTCGCATTTATAATATTAGTAAGGATTATACCTTTTAAATTCAACTTTATTGTTTTGTCTCATCTTTGTCTTGCCAAGTTATATGCCGGCACCTATAGGTACTTACGTGTGAAATTATGCATTTTTCCGATCTCTGACTGTTGCTGTATAATTTGCACATCGTCTAAAGACGCAAGTAGACATTTTTTTAAATGGAATTTCACAATTTTATCGCGTCTGACTGACGAGAGCCGCGTGTGTTTCCGTGTCGCGAGACTGTGCCAGACTAATTGAAAGTCTGGCAATTACCTGAGTTTCGTCTTGCCATTTTGGAGTGCGGGTAACGTAAAACGTATCTGTACTTTTTTAATATCATTGGTTTATCTTTATTCAATGCAACCGGTCGCAGAGTCGACTGACAGGGGCTTAGGCGACGTCGGTTCAGGGGTATTCATACCGGTGGTGGAGTCCGGGAGGTCTTGTTCCTGTGGGTAAGCGGCGAGCGGGGCGGGGGCGGGGGACGGAGCCGGGGCGGGGGAGGGGGCAGGCGCAGGAGACAGGGCAGGCGTGGTCAGCGGGGCGGGCGTGGAGGTGGGAGTGGGGATGGAAGTGGGGGCGGGGGTGGGAGCGAGGGCGGGGTTCGGCCCGCCCACGTGCCCCTACGCGGCCGCGAGCGCTTCCTGCAGGCGCAGTCGTGCTCGCTTCACGCGCTCCTCTTGACGACGCACGTCATCCTTCGTTATGGTCACGGCCGCGATCAGCGGTTGCTCAGGGTTTAAAAAAACACCAGGGTTTTCTAGTATAGCTTGTTTCCCTCCAGTTTGTCCTGAAATTGATTTTATTTTTGATGACTAAAACTGAATTGTAAAAGTAATATTAAAATGGATGATGGCTGGTTTGAGAATTTTCCTTTTACAACTTGAACTCTATTGTAATGAATGTTACTTATAATAATAATAATAAATTACACTTTATTGCACACAAAAAAAAGAATTACAGAAAGAAGGACAGTTACAGAGAAAAAGCATACAAGAGGCGGCCTTATTGCTAAGCAGCAATCTCTTCTAGGTAACCCTAGGGTGAAAAATAAATAAAGATATGACTAAAAGGGGAGTATGGTGCATGTATATTATAAGTATTTGTAAAGTATAAATGCAATGTCGATCGATACCTGTTATGGGTTGGGAAGACACATGAAGTGCAGTAGCCAATGACTGTATAGTGGTAGCATCTGATGTGTAAGGGCCCAATGGCTTAATATACTTTGGCAATGAGGTAGTGCCTATCATACCGTTAGCATCACAAGCTGATAATCCCTGAAAGTATACAGAATTTATATTATTAAGTATAGCTTATTTAACAGTATTTATTAATCCATATTATTTGATTGATGACAATTATTTATTACAAGAAAGAAGTACACCAAGGAACACGATTAAAACAAAGTAATTATATTTATAAAAATCAGGTGATAAATTCTATCTTACTTCTAATCTTTTCTCCCAAAACAGCTGTTTTGGCTTTTCTTGTGTACCATGCTTCAAGTCGGTCTTCACTTTACTGTCCTGAGTCTTATAAACAGTTACAGGTTGTTTGAAAATTGAAGCGGTTTGTCTTATTGGTGGAACCAACGAAGCATCAGACCGGAGACCCCTGTTTGGAAATAAAAGAAAAATTATAAAAAACAATTAAGGTTACATATTCTTACCGAAGCTCTATAACATTTTGTTTTCATTAATCAATGATAATAAATATTCTAACTGTACAGATAGATTGTTTTAAAAAACAAAAAACCGACTTCAAAAAACCTACCTCTAAAAAGCAAGAAATAATATTCGTAATAATAAAAACACGTCTATTGAAGTCGGGTGGGGCTGGAGTACAAATTCCTTTTTTTTATTCTTAAAACCCCACCCGACTTCAATAGACGTGTTTTTATTATTACGAATATTATTTCTTGCTTTTTAGAGGTAGGTTTTTTGAAGTCGGTTTTTTGTTTTTTTAAACAATTTTTTATTTTTTAATTTTTAGTGTAGGTACCTTTTGTATTAAATAGTGTAGGTATATTATTTAGGTAGAAAAATCGGTTCAGCCAAACGTGAGTTAATCGCGGAGAAACATACATACATGCGGGTCAAACTACGAACCTCCTTTTTTAAGTCGGTTAAAGAATTACACTTAAGATATCCCTTTTCAAACAAAAAAATAATTATCTTATTCAGTTCATATACAAAGAAGTTATACGACTGATCATCGAGGTAGTTCAGACAAAAATCATACTATTTTCATGCTTTTTTCAAGATTACTTGAAAAGTACTGAACCGATTTCAAAATTTTAAAAAATGGGACCAACTTGAAAGTTTACCCAATCTAATAACGTTTGAATCATTTCAATCGGTTCAGCCGTCTTCGAGTAATCGGTGTACATACAAAAAACAAAAAAAAAAAAAAAAAAAAAAAAAAAAAACGGGTCGAATTGAGTACCTCCCTCCTTTTGAAGTCGGTAAAAACAAGACAAAGTACTTAGTATTATAGCAACTTACTTAATAACAAGTAATTATGGAAAGTCATTTGGCTTTGTACATTAAAACCACTGGGTGTGTAAAAAAATGTCAAAGCAGTGAAGATTTTTTTTTAAATTTTGCTTTTCTAAAATACTAAAGATAGGAACTGAAAGGATAGATCTGACCTGTCTGTTTAAGTCTAACGAAAGGTTTTTAGAATTTAAATCATTTAAGTAAGATGAATGAACATGCTGTAAACATCAACAAGATTTCTTCATGCTAATGTTTTAAAATAAAATATGAACATATAATTAAGATAATATATAAACACTTGTTAAACAAACATTAAACAAAAATAAGATATTGGTTATAAAATGATAACATTTTCTGAGCAGCAACTATGGATAGCATCAACTACAAAGGTTCATTACTTTTTTGTTGATCAAACTGGGGTTTAGTTGAGCTAAGGATAAGGTAATATAATATGAAATTAAAAACCATTTTATACAAGTAACAGTTTTAGGAGCAATAAAAGCACCAAAACTGTTACAAAGTAAGGATTTTTTTTAATAATTTACATTTCTTTCCTTATTTTTACCAAAAGCTTTTTAGAAATAATCTATGAAATGAAACATGAGTATACCACAGGGCTTTATAATGTTATCAATTAACAGTAAAAATTACGTTACATAACATTATTTTCAATATGATACCTTGATAACATTATTTTTTTTAATGATATCTACTAAAATAACATTAATTTAACGTTATAGTAAGGTTATGTTACTAGATATTGTTAAAAAATAACATTATCTTTAATGGTTATTTTATAAGTATTGCGTATTGTAGGTAGGTAAACCACCTACAATACGGTAGGTACTACCTAGTACCTACCGCAGAGACTGATCACGTCACAGCGGTGTCAACGTCAATTACACATTGCTTTTAAATATTTTTATACAGTAACATAATAACGTTATCAAGGAACAAAAAATTAATGATAAACTCTGTTTTACTGTTATCAATTTTACCGTTATTAATGTTATTTTTTTTAACATCACTAATTTTTAACGGTATTTGTAGCCCTGGTATACCATTCAAATGCAACTATACAGACAACCTACCTACTACGCTTCTAATTGAAATCTTTAGTTCCAAACTTCCCATGTTTATCATAACAATTTTAGCATCAATTAAATTAAAATAACTGTTAATCAAGTTTTTGTTGTGATCAGGGTTCGAGGATATATATCAATGGATATATATCATGATATATATCCGATATATATCAAACGAATTTTTGTGATATATATCAATATAAAAATAGTTAAAAAAATTGTCAATTACTATGTAAATTTTTGTTATTATATTGCTACTTAGATGGCGTTGATGTAGAGTTAAAACATGCTATTGTTTTGTTTTGCTGTATAGTTATTGTAACTTGAATTTCGCACGTAAAAATACCAAAAAAATTAGATAATACTGATGTGTGACGTGTGTTGTGACTATATTGTATATTACTAACCTATTGGTGGTGAGGTGAGTAATAAATATAAATATCATATTAAATAAAAAATTAAATAAAAAATGTAGTGTATAATTTTTTTTAATCCAATAATTTTATTATCTCCACATTTTCCACCACTTATATTGATCACCATTCATCAATCATCAATTAAAAATCAGGAAAAAATCATTAGTATCAAGATGATTTTTTTTTCATTCAATTAATTTGTCAAATAAGTACCTAAATAAAACAAAAATATTCTAGTTTTCTTAAAATAATTGATAATATATTACATTTTTATATATATCGGATATATATCACACTTTTGATATATATCGGATATATATCATAAATATCCGATATTTTGATATTTATAATAAATATCGGATATTTTCGAACCCTGGTTGTGATAGTTATAAACAAACACTGAACAAAAAGCTTAAAGCCCAATAAAACTAGCTTTATCTGGACATAATTAATAAACTAATTGTTTTTATTAGTTTATCGGATATTGATATTAAGTGTCAAATATTAATTAGATATGTGATGTAAGAAATCCGGGGTGGTAACCGTTTCATATAAAAATCATGAGATTTCGTACATTACCTAGCTTTTTCCTAAAAGCAAAATAGTGAACCAAATACCTTGTTAGTATAATTTTATGGTGCATTTAAATGCTATCACCTAATAGAAAAATTAAACTGAATCCAAATTAGCATGTTTTTTTTTCACAGTATTCATCTGATCTCAATATCTAGATAAGCCAAAATGGTTACTATGATGCTTATATCTTATTAAGCTATGATGCGTCTTTTTAGACATTTGAGACAAAAATTAAACATTAATTTTTTATGTTTTAATAATAATGTATTTCTCAGTAGTTAATTTTTTTTTAGTTTTATGCGAAGTTTCTAAATGTTTAATTCCTTTTATTTTAACTATAACTAACACTAATGTATGACATAGAAAAAGAAAATTTCATTTATCTTATTATGTCCCGATAAAGCTAGTTTTATTGGACTATTATGCCCAAAATAAAGTAAATAATCATTATGGTGATAACAATGAATATATTTCTAATGACTGATATATTAGTTCGTGAAGCTACTGAAATGAAGGAAATGAGGCAAATAAAGACTAAGCTGATACTGGTGTGGTGTTCTGGTGAGCAAGCAAAGAAGAACTACTGATATAAGTGACATACACTGTGCAGCTCTAAGTCAGTCTGTTACAAAAACTGAAAATACTTATACCAACTAAAAACTCATCATACTATAAATTAACAGCACCAAGGAGCTAATCTAAGGCTAGGGCACACTTACAAGCTTCTATCCAGTAGCATAAAATACAACACAAAGCACAGAACTGCTATTGACAACAACACAAATGAGAAAAGGTATGACACTAGAGGGAACCTGTAATCAAACTGCGCTCGAGCTTTCTTGGCCTTGCACAGCAGCACAGTGTTTATTTGACCCTGTTGAAAGTCGAAACACGACAGGTCCATACTATCACCAAGATAACGAACTAGCTCCGGTTTACTGCGAAACTTTTTACCTGTTGGGCTGTAGAAAATCCAATATAACCACTGTTATGATATCTTATCTATATTTAATTTAAACATTCAGCCCTTTAAGAAATTATTACTTTATTATTAAGTATTACACACAAACAGTATCTGACTCGGATTTATTAGAGTGTACTCCATAGAGTTTTCAATCATTTAGATAATATATAGCAAATAAGGCCTAGGAATAGTATGTATCTTGACAACAGAGGTTTATTACATGTGTTATTGTGATATTTACAAATGATTTGAAAACTAGAATACTTATTACCTATAATAAAAGACGTCAACTCTGCCAGCAGAAAGTCCTGTTTTTCTTATAACTTCTTCCCTTTGCCATCCTTTTGGCAAAGCTGAACAGTCCATCTTTTTTCTTTCTATCGAGATGTTCATGGTTTATAGGTATGAACCATTGACTTATTTTAGACTGTATGTTATTTCAAAGCTTGTATGGTGAAGATGCTGCTGTGGTTTTGATTTTTAATCTCAATCACAACAAATATCAAAAAAATCTTTCTCTTCACCACAGTTTTAGATGATTGCTCTTCACATCCAGTGTTGCCAGCAGGGTATTCTCAAAAATTACCTAAAATATATAAAAACCTTTTAGTGAAAAAAATTACCTTTCATATATATTTTTTTGTGATAATGTATTAAAAGTTGATTAGATTACAAAGACAAAATATAAAAAATAAACATTTTCAGAATTTGCAAAAAAATTTTTTTTGTTATCTTTGAAATGATATAATTCGGTTCGGACTGAAGTGACAGATTTGGTGTCATTATATATTTTGCTTTCTACAATATACAAGAATATTATCGACTGCCGTAAAAAAAAACGAATGCACCACTTGCCCATACAAATTGGTAATTTTCTTTTATAGCTCTTTCTTTTCACCCAAAACAAAATACTATAAAATAGAATTACAACAGGATAGGTAACTACCAAACAATTCAAACAAAATTACTACCTATGTTAAATCTGTCTGCGACTGCGACTCACTGAACTGACAAACAAACTGACATTGACAATGACAAGTGATGGCGGCGGGCGGGGGGCGGGCGACACGACATGAAAAAAAAACATAAAGAGCACTCCATTTCACGTTAGTTTTAAAAAATAAGAATTAATTTTGAACTTCTGAAAAATTACCTAAAAGTTACCTTTTGAGTTGTGTAACCTAGAAGTAACCAGACAGATTCTAAAATCACCTAAAAGGTTACTAAAGTAACCTTCTGGCAACGCTGTAATCACATCACCACACCTTGGATGAATCACCACACTCTTCACAGCACAGATAAATATCTTCACAGGAACAAAAGCAAAGCAAGGCAAAGGCAAGCACGCGAATCGCGATTAGTCAGGGTTGGTAGTTCCAGATTTTGAAATTTCCCCATATTCAAGAATTATTTTTCCCAAAATGATACGTTTGGCAACTTTTTTCCCCATTTTTGTTAAACAGGAAATAAAACGAATTGAAAGATATTATACTAAGTATATTAAGAAAATATAAGAAAATACATAACAATCGGAAGTTCTAAACTGAATCATCTAAAACATTTAGAACTTCCGAAACTTCATCTTCGCATAACATGGTCAGACAAACATTATCGGAGTTTTTATACTTCAACCAAACTTCTTCCTTGTATATTTTTCTCCCCAAACTTTTCCCCAAAGATTTCATTTCCCCAAAATTTCGCCAAGACCGATTTTTTCCCCAAAAATGCGAAAAAGCCCCCAACCTACCAACCCTGCGAGCATGCGAATCTCCGTGCCACTGAATAATTCCATTCTAAAACTACCTAGAAGTAATGTACCGATGATATACGTTCTTATTTCAGATATCAAATCGATTGTACCGGCTTCCCGGCAGAATGATTGACAAAAGCATGTGGCACGGAGATTCGCATGGTTTGAGGTTATGTTTTTTGTTAAATCGTCGAATTCCAGATCAATCGGAGCCTGTACCGCTGGGTTGATGTATTTGTAGCCGTTACATATTCATTGTAACAGCTACAAACACATTTGTTGCTCATGTAACGCAACAGGGACAAAGATATGGCGATCTAAAGTTTTAAAAGCATGCGACTCTCCGGCCCACACGCTTAAGTCTAAAATACTGGTGAAAATTGTATTAAGATTAAAAATAAGCAAGTTTACGTAACCGTTTGATCACGATAAACGGCCCGAAAACATATTTTCACTATATCTTCATTCGTTTTAGAGAAATAAGTAAATTTATTTACTATGATTTATTATGAATAATCAGTGTGTAGGGTGACCATATCGTCGGTCCGTAGGAATCATTAGGCTGTTTCTAATAAAATTCAAGTTGAACTACATAATGTTGAGGGTTGATTTGCCTACATACTCGTACGTATCGTACCTACTATCATACTGTTACTGACTATGCAATATTGCAATATTTTTTAGGGGACGTAAAAAGGTGACTTTTATCCTAATCGAGATGACAAAATACAAACAAACAAATGAGAAAGTAGGTAACCTTATAAAAACGTGTTAAAAATGTGAACGTCATAATTGGTATAATAATTGCCCACTCAGTACCAGTCACCCATCATCATCAGTATCAGTCACCCATTAATTTAGGTCTCGGTTGAATGCAACCGAACTGAGAACTTCCTTCGTTTTTTGAAGTATTAGTCTTTCAAAATAGGTATCTAAAAACACTTCAACTTGCATTTTAGACCGATCGGGATAAGTTTTTAGCTTTTAAAAATATTAAAGTTTGTTTTTTTCGTATATAGTTTCTGCACCATTCACTTAGCCTAATACATGAAATTGTGTCATTTTGGTTTGATGCATAAGTAACAATTTAGGTTTTTGTCTTTTTTAACGCTATCGGACGAAAAGAAAATTAAAGTTGAAAATTTTACTTTCATGATGATTATGAAGTTGTAACCGATGTACTTACTTGAGCTTTTTGTGTCATCTTTGTCCACGGGAATACTGTTATTTGACTATTACCTAAAGCGTTACCTTAGTAACTCCAAAAGAATATTACAATTGGTTAAATAAGTGTTAAATGTTTTAGATCAATAGTATCTGTTGTACATAATGTTTTGTGCTAAATTCATCAATGGAATTTTCAGCTTTTTATTTTTTTCTTTTCAACACCCTGTAAAAGTCACAAAAGAAAATGGGGGGGGGTGGGGGGGTGAGAGCCGGGGCACCGCTGTTTGCTGCGTACTTCGAGCACCGCTGCTACGTACTTTGCCGTTCGAGCGACTTTGGGTAAAAGAATTTGTAAAAAGTAGCCTCTATTTCGTATTGAGCCAGCACAATATCCCACTTCAAATTAATTCGCCTAATTTAAAGTAAGTAAGTGACTTAAGTGACGCCTAAGCATAGGTACTGAAGTTCGGTGACACATTTGAAGTAACGAGTAGGTAGGTAGGTAAGAAGTATACGAACGAATATAAATACATTTGATGATACTGTGGCCGCGTTCCGAATCACGCTCACAGCGCTGTTAGCGCGTATCCGACCAAATTAAATAGTCACAAAATATTACACAGATAGGGTATTTGTGTACCTACTTCATTTAATGGATTATAGGCTAACAGTGCTGTTGGCGTGATTTGGAAGTAGGCATGTGTTATTATTGTCAATTACAGTCTCATTGATGAGATGACATCATTAACATTCTTGTACTCTACCTCTTGCAAAGTTTAAAAAGAAAGGATTACCTACCTACTGTAACAAAATATTTTTTGAGGGTAAGGAAATAAAAACCGGTCAAGTGCGAGTCGGACTCGCACACAAAGGGTTCCGTACCAAAAAACGGCTAAAAAATCATGTTTGTTGTATGGGAGCCCCCTCAAATATTTATTTTACTAGCTGACCCGACAGACGTTGTCCTGTCTTAGTTATAAATATTAAATTCGAATTGGTATAAATTATTGAAAAGTTTAGTTCAGAGATTAGTAGGTAAGTACCGTTCCCGTTTCCGTTTTCGTTCTCGTTCCCGTTCCCATTTACTTTAAAACCCAACAGCTTTATAAATAACCAAGTACCTATACATCACTTGTTATGTTAGTAACGTGTATGTTAGTCTATTCAAACTTACTAATAAGGCGTGATGGCTCTGAACTAACCGTGATGAGCACTAAGAAATTCAGTTTTCTTATAACCTCTTTGTAAGAAAAAAAAAATTATTTTACATGTATTTTATTAATAAAATAACTCCGAACGAAGCATCTGTTTTATTACATCCTTAATTGTATGTTTTTTTTTATCGTTGTTCGCGCGTATCTTCGACATTTATGGACCGATTTTGATGATTCTTTTTTTGTTCGATTCAATTTTTTTGCGAAATGGTCCCATTTATTTTTTTTCAAATCGGTTCAGTAGTTTTCAAGGTATCCTGAAAACACTATGATTTTGCATCAACTAACTTGACTATTTTGTTATTTATGAACCGAATAAGATGATTCTTTTTGTTGGGTAAGAGGTACTTTTAGTCTTTTTAACCGACTTCAAAAAAAAGAAGGTTCTCTTTCAGTTTGACCTGTATGAATGTATGTTTCTCCGCGAATATCTCACGTTTGACTGAGCCGATTTTTCTACCAAATAATATACTTACACTACACTACCTAATAGAGAAGGTACTTACACTAAAAACAAAAAAATAAAAATTGTTTTAAAAATAAAAAAAAATGTTTTAAAAAACAAAAAACCAACTTCAAATAACCTGCCTCTAAAAAGCAAGAAATAATATTCAAATCATTAGATATGCATTATCATTGTTATATAATAACAACACGTATATTGAAGTCGGGTAGGGCTTTTAGAATAAAAAAACGAAGTTGTACTCCAGCCCCACCCGACTTCAATAGACGTGTTGTTATTATATAACAATGATAATGCATATCTAATGATTTGAATATTATTTCTTGCTTTTTAGAGGCAGGTTTTTTGAAGTCGGTTTTTAGTTTTTTTTAAAAGGTAAGTAAATACTACAGTTTAATTTTTCAAGTTTTGACTTATGTAGTAAGCATAAATTACTTTACAACCATTGAAACTTGTCCCAAGTAACAATACAAAAACTCACATACATACAAACGTAGAGCAGTGTGGAACAATGCAACACCAAAAGCTCTGAGTCTCATATTTCTCTCATTTTTAAAGATATGAATTCCGTTTTTAGAGGAACGGAATCTACTTAATTAGGTATAAAATGGCAGTTATAGTTTCATTAATAAATAGATACATAAACCAATAAGAAGACTTTTAAAAGAAAATGGGAATTGTTTCATTGTGTCCACCTAGGTGTACACAATGAAACATCCTCTGTCCAACAATGAAACACTGTTATTAATTTTGACATTTTCATATTTAGTGGAACAAGTAAATGACAAAATCTGTTGAATTCCAACCGATAAAGGTTTTCTCAAGGTATTGCATAATTATTCAGACTTTAAAAGTACCTATAGGTTTATCTCAGGTACAATAATTTGTGTGTGACTTAAAGATAAATGAGTCTAATTTTTTTTAAATCGTAGTTATGTACCTTTTATAGGCAATAACGATTTAAAATCAACAATTACTTATAATAGGCATTAATCTCTCAGGTAAAATTCTACATACTAAAAGATTAATGAGTCTGAAAATCACAAATATTAGGTAGTAGTAGTGGAAACACTGTTACATTGTGTCCACCCTTGAGCTGTGACATTCTTGGACACCTGGGGTATTTTAGAATAACATCAAAAAATAATCTACCAAAATCGAACAATTTATTAGGTAGTATCAAAGTTATTCTGTGGTAATGTAGTCCACGTGAATCTATGATACATGTACAAATATATTGATTAAAAAACACATTCGATGAGAAAGGCAACTGTCAAAAAAGCATTTTTTTAAAAGCCCACGACTTAGGACAATTATTCTTAATGAAGGCTTTACAAAGTGACATTTTAAAAAAATAGTAACTATTTGCCTCTAGATGGCGTTGATGGAAAGAGAAGTGTTGCAATGTTGGCGGTTCGGGACGTTAAATGAAAAGATCTGACTGCGATTATTGACCCCTTTATTGTGCTCCGTAAGAGCTTATATATATGAGGAGAGATGCGTGTGTGTATAGGTTACATACATGTTAGTACACACACTACACCTCCCCCCTAAAAAAGAAAAAAAAACCTTTTTTTATTATACTATTAAAAGATTATAATAACCCTAATTAATACAGGTAAGTACTAAAAAGATATATAAAGATTATCTAAGATTTTATTTTATTTTACCATTAACTTAGTAACATTGTTTCTGTCACAATAATATGTATTTATAATTTCACAACTACAACAAAAATTTAACAAAGAAATCACAATTCTAATGTCCAAAATATTTTGCTCTATGTAAGTAGGTAAGTACATAGTTATATTAGATTTTTTATATCTATCTACTATAATAATTCAATTATGACAATATCATTCTCTTAATCGCAAGCGATTGTTTAAGGAAATAAGAAATTTTATTTTTTTAGGTACTTATAATAGGTACAGTATCTCATTATTCAAGAAAGGAACACTCACAAAATAAAATTTATCAATAATGTAAAGTAATAAGGTATTTATAATAACAAAATCGTAAATTTTGCATACAAATAAAAAAATCTGAACTGAAAGTCTGAAATTTAAATTGCTAATATAGATTTAGAAAACTGTTGATACATTTTTCTTATTTGAATAACGTTTAATAACTCGTATAACGTTATATGTTACATGATAAAACTAACAGCCAATCCTGTAATATTTTAAAAATAAGTAAGTAAGAAATATGCTTTATTTTTAAAATAAAACATGAAAATATAGGTAACCAAATCAGTATTCCGAATTTTTAACAGTATAAATATCAGTATCAAAACAGGTTACAAATAATAACGTCAACACTACGTCACGATAAGTACATACTCGTACAAGGTTTTTATTAAAATGTAGGTTATTTAGTTTACATTAGGTTTTAGGTTATGCAGAAAAAATCATTAAAATTGCAGATTTCCAATGGATACTTAAATATTAGTCTGTGTTTGCAACATTCTTACATTCTTTTTAACTCTCGTTAATATAAAGTTCACATTTCAAAGCAAACATATATTAGTTACTTCTTATTCACTACAACATGTATTAGGTATCCTTCTGATTTATACAGAAATAGATTGCACATACTTACTCATATTCCAAAATTTATATGTTTGTTAAAAAACTCTTATAATCAACAGTTGAAAAAGGTAACTGAATAAAAATAAATAAAAATATCACTATAATCTCTTGTTATGTACTTATTTATTTCTCTTTCATTTATTTATTAACTCTTTGTTTCCCAATAACTTTTCGCTAACATAAAAAAAACAAAGCTTTACGCGTTCTTTACTTCCATACATCGCGTATTTAAAAAAAAAACATACATCTTCCTTTCATAACTTCTACAAAAAAAAACTTTCCTTCAATCTTTTTAATCAAATTATAATCATTCATCATATTCCTAATATAAATATCCTCAAACATTTATTGTTTATCATATAACCTCCTGTTTCGTGTATTCTTATCGCTCAATATTCTTTTCTTAATTATCCTGTGTCAATAACAATATTCCAACTCACTTTAAACCCTACTCTTGCTCGTTATATCTCCATAATTCATAATAACACTATCGGTACACTTAATTACACATATCACCTATAAGGTACTCATATATCATAATTCGCCCGGCGCCGGCGTACTTTCATTTTTATTTAACTCATCATTTTTGGTACATACTTTATCATATTTATTTATAGTCGACTTCATTATCATAACACATAAAAATGGACAATTGCCATTTTGGGCTGTGGCCACAGCTTAATTATTAATGGGGGCAGGTTTAAGTCTCTATTGGACTCCAACTATGTCACAGAGGAAATCTCGTTCACACCATGATCCAATGGAAGGATCTGACAGCCCACGTATGTACCATTATTAATAGGGTCATGAATTAAGACACATACTAATTTGGTCTCCAATCAGGATTCAAAGGGGAAATCTCGTTCACACCTTGATGCAACTGAAGGACCTGAACCCTATAGTACCTCTCCTTTAATGTGTACCGCATAATCGAGCTTTTATCTTAGCCATTTCATTCCAAAACCTATAAAAAAACTATCAATCCAAAATTTAATATAAAGTAAATAAGAGATTCATCGCTTTTGGGTGATCAGTCCATACGCATGTGAAACCTTATAAACCGTATATTCCCTAACTTCTATAAATAAATCCTTACCATCATTCCAAATCCTACATAAAAAAAACGCATCACATTACCTATACCTAAACCTTGCTGTACCTAATTGCAAACTAAAAAGCTACAAAAAGATTTTTAATACAGCTACATTAACTTTCCTACAATATTCCTTCTACATATAAAATCTATACCTTTGCTTTATTCTAATCATATACCTACCAAGCTTTCAAACTGTTCTTCTAACTTTTTCCTTTCAAACCTCAACTAAATAAAATTTCCACAAACTATCTCAATCATA
This sequence comes from Agriphila geniculea, assembly GCA_943789525.1. Lineage (NCBI taxonomy): Eukaryota > Metazoa > Arthropoda > Insecta > Lepidoptera > Crambidae > Agriphila > Agriphila geniculea. The sequence continues at coordinate 13,368,938 of OX038887.1, read as the reverse complement.
CCTCAACATAAACTTCCACATCCGAAATTAATAAGTTCCTTAAAGTTTTCTTCCCACCAAATTAATACTCATTATATTTTCCTAATGAAACAATGTTTATATTACAGCTTGACTAGCAAACCCGTGTGATATATTTTGCGACAAGATTAATATTACTGCTTCGTCTAAATATCAACTTGCATAAGTGCAGCTGCGCTACCTCTTTGTAGTCTACCGATATCGAAATACAACACTTTACATTCCAATACCTTGTTCGTTAATCAAAACAATATGGTTGCATCACTTCTAAAAGGAATAAATTTTGTCACATGATAATTTACTACCCCGATACTTATTAAATTGAATTGCGTAGATATTAAAATTTTAAAATGGAATAAGTTTAAATTCAGGACAAAATGAAAAGTAATTTTACTTTGTAACTTATTTGTATAATAAAATGCTAGGACACTAATGTAAAAAAAATTGAATAAGAATACTATTACTTGAAATCAAATGTACAAAAATAGCTACATAATCGATCATATTTTTATTTTTTATTTCATTCCTAAAACATAAAAGAAGATAATTTAACTTCAAAAACTAATAAAATTAAAATTATATCTAGCGTTTATTTACTTACTTTATGTAAAAAACATTATACATAAATAAAATATAATTATGCTCTTCGTAAAAATTAGTGCGGAAACATAATCTGACACTATGAACGTACGCAAAAGTATTGAAATCTAATTTTTGTTTTGTCAATGTCATAAATAATATTATGAAATCAAAGTCGTAAATAAAATTTTGTCAGCCAAACATTGAAACTAAAATGAATTTTCGAACTTTCCTATTTACTTAATTAGTTATTTTGTAAGATAGAATATAGTTATAAATTACTTGTACCTACATAAATATGTGATATCGCAAAGAAAATTAAATATGTACTGATCTGAAGACAAAAGATAGTCTGCTATAAGAATAAATACCTACAAGTATATAAAGCCGCTTTTATATCTATTGAAGAATTGTTGAAAAACAATTAAATAAGTATTGTTACTAAAGAAATATTATTGCATCACCTACATACGATAAGAGTGAAAGAAAAAAGAATCTAATCAAATATCTATTGTATATAAGTAGGCGGACTTAATGCCTTAGGCATTTTCTACCAGTCAACCTTAGGGTGATTTAAATATCGATGTAGATATAAAAGGTATATAATATAGACATAAGAGAAAAAAAATCATATTGAATAAAAATTAATCTTACTTAAATAAAATTGTTATTAACATTAGTGTCCTGCGAAAGAATGGAAAATATATGCCATTTTTAACCTTTTTGTAATTTCAATGAAATACTTTATTTAAACAACTTACTTTACGATAAAAAAAAACTCGAACGAAATTTAAATTCTTTGATTCAACAAAAATGATTCCTACTTACAATATCACACGTGTTGCTATGTCAGCAGTTACGATGTCGGTCACTTATTTAAAACGTATTACAAAGTCCTAACTTTTACTTACGAAATGCACAGCAATGATAATTAAAAAAACAATTGACATCGATAAATATTCTTTAAAATGATTTAAGTAACGAATACCACAAAATAATTTTAAACAAAAATAGCTATAAAATTTATTTACCTCACCTTTACTCACTTTAAAACTACGAGAAAAAAAATAAGTCCAAAATATCCATAAAATTATAATACCAATTATATTTCATGTGAAATCAACCCTTCAAAAGCGTAGAGTTACCTTTATCAACGTTCAATCTTCGTACAAAGTTACTGTAAAATAAAAAACAAACATTAATACCAACACCACTAAAAATAACAGTTACCTACTTTTTCTGTGCAATCACTTGTATAAATCAGAAACTTAGTTTTTTAAGAAACTAACTTAAAACATTATCTACGAAAATTAAATTTCATTTTCTTCTCGTACTCCAGATATTACTTACTAATCTAGCTAATCGTCAGCAACAAATCCTAATCGATTAAACATGACAAAAGAGGAGTACTATATAAAATATTACAATCAAATTAAAATAAATTCTTCATAATGTGCATTCTAAATTTCTTATTTTTACTTCCGACAAATTATGTTTAAGATTTATTTAATCGTTACTTAACGTTATTATAGTTAACCAAACCAAACAAAAAACTTTGACACAATCATAATTATAAGTACTACTTAGGTATCTTTTAAAAAAGTTTTATTGAAGTTTCCATAAAAAAAAGAAGAAAAATCAAACCACATAGAATGTTATAGTAATGTCTTTGGAATAATAATGTTTCATGTCGCTCCACGTTGTAAACTGTCTGGACTCTGGCCACATTCCGTTGGTAAATTCAGCGTTTGCCCCTGCTCCATCCTCACGACACCATCATCGGCCGGCAGCGTCCACATCCGACTCCATCATCTCCCGGCACCCTGCTTTTCACCCTCATCATCTTTCCAGCAGTAGCATCATCACAGCGGCAACAGAGTACTCGGCAACGAACACTTTGTCATAGATTGTTCATACTTATGATTATAACTTTGTTGAGTTCATTTACACTGACTTGAAGAATTTATATTATTCACTTATTTGTTTTTAAAGATTAATATTTAATATCATATTATTATTCATAAATGTAAAGTCTTTAACTTATAAAAGTTCCCATTTTTATAATTAACGCGCACATAATTTTATTCTATTTTATAGTCCATTTTTATTTCGCATTATAATTTATTTGCACTTTACGAACAAACCAGCTGCACAGCGCCGCCGACGCAGGCGGCACTGGCAGGGTCGCCATGCAATGTTGGCGGTTCGGGACGTTAAATGAAAAGATCTGACTGCGATTATTGACCCCTTTATTGTGCTCCGTAAGAGCTTATACAGGGTCACTGGAAATATGACGTATTCCTGTTAAGGAGTTATAGATGAGGTCAAAACAAATATTTTTTGTCATTTAACTTTTTCTCAAAAAATTAATAGTTTTTGAGTTAATTGAAATTAAGTATTTTTTTACCAAAAGTACGTTTTCAGACACAAAAATTTAAAATAAAAGATAACTACTCATTCGATTCCGGATTTTTTATTATTTTGGGATAGAAAAGAATCTGAGTGTTGATAATAAATAAAAAAAATTTCATAAAATACAGGTGTTTATAAAAAAAACAATCCTTAAATGCATTTTTTATTTTTATTTTTTCAGATTTTTTAGAAATAGCTTCTAATATCTTTAAAAAAATCCAAGTAACTAAGCGTGCATAATATTTTAAAAACATCACCATCTATTCAGCTTTCAGTTGAGGTATAAAACTTAATAATAGCTTGAATAAAAAATGAGAAATTAAGACTTAACTAAATAGCAGTCCCATTTCATGTAGCAAAAATTTCCTACTTCAAGCGCTTCGGAGGTGGCCGTATTATCCTACTTATTCCATAAATGTGAAAGTTTTCTTGTTTGGATGATTGTTAATCAATCACGTAAAACGGCTGAACGAATTTGGGTGAAATTTGGCACACAGATAGTTTATAAGCCGGATTAAAACATAGGAGGATACTATTATCTTGGTTAAAGGTTCCCTAGGGATTTTCTCAAATGTAAATGCGAATGAAGTCGCGGGCGGAAGCTAGTTTGCCATAAATGATCGTGCTTACTAAAAATACTTTCATCCGAGTAAGTTTGAAACAGGATTATTTTCCGCCGATGAGTCAAAATTTTATACAGACAGCATCAAAAATAACCATGCATATCAGTCACTTTCAATGCCCCGCTGCTGGGGAACTGGCCTTCCTTTTGGCTTGTGGATAGATAAAGCGGACGGGCCATACCTACCACGTGGGCCCAATGTGGATTGGTCAGTGTTAACGACTGTAAATGCAGCCAGAACCAAGGGCTCAATGTAAGGTACATTTAGTTAACACCGACCAATACACATTGGGCCCATGTGGTGGGTTATGGCCCGTCCGCTTTATCCCAAAAGGAAAGGAAGGCCTATTCCCCAGCAGCGGGTCATTAAAAATGGCTGGCCATTTTTAATGATATGCATGGTTATTTTTGATGCTGTCTGTATAAAATTTTTACTCACTCGGACGAAAGTATTTTTAGTAAGTAAAATCATTTATGGCAAACTAGCTTCCGCCCGCGACTTTATTCGCATTTACATTCGAGAAAATCCCTAGGCAACCTTTAACCAAGATAATAGTATCCCCCTATGTTATAATCCGGATTATAAACTATCTGTGTGCCAAATTTCATCCAAATCCGTTCAGCCGTTTTGCGTGATTGATTAACAATCATCCAAACAAGAAAACTTTCACATTTATGGAATAAGTAGGATAATACGGCCACCTCCGAAGCGCTTGAAGTAGGAAATTTTTGCCACATGAAATGGGACTGCTATTTAGTTAAGTCTTAATTTCTCATTTTTTATTTAAGCTATTATTAAGTTTTATACCTCAACTGAAAGCTGAATAGATGGCGATGTTTTTAAAATATTATGCACGCTTAGTTACTTGGATTTTTTTAAAGATATTAGAAGCTATTTCTAAAAAATCTAAAAAAATAAAAATAAAAAATGCATTTAAGGATTGATTTTTTTATAAACACCTGTATTTTATGAAAAAAAAATTATTTATTATCAACACTCAGATTCTTTTCTATCCCAAAATAATAAAAAATCCGGAATCGAATGAGTAGTTATCTTTTATTTTAAATTTTTGTGTCTAAAAATTTACTTTTGGTAAAAAAATACTTAATTTCAATTAACTCAAAAACTATTAACTTTTTGAGAAAAAGTTATCTAACAAAAAATATTTGTTTTGACCTCATCTATAACCCCTTAGCAGGAATACGTCATATTTCCAGTGACCCTGTATATATGAGGAGAGATGCGTGTGTGTATAGGTTACATACATGTTAGTACACACACTACAGTGTAAGAATTGGCTTTTAAAAATAAACGGCCTGTACCAAAGAGGCAAATAAGCGTTCGCTGGCTGACATCTGGCCAAAGAGAAACATTTTAGGGTAACATCAGATTTGCCTGCCTACCTGAGTACTCTTCGAAGCTGAGTAAAAAAATCACATTGACACATACATTTTTATCAACGCCATCTTATCTATCGAGCATACAGTTTTTTGTCATTTTGAAAAACCCTAATTGAAAAACAGTTTAGTTAATATTTTTACAAAAATCCTCCGACTAAAAGTAATGAACATACTCTGTCTGTCAGCTTCATCATCAGACCCTGGACTTCGTCTCCCATTAGAGTACTCGTCAAAACAATAGGGATGACGACTACTGAATAAAATAACAAAATACTAATAAAAACCGTAAACATATTGAACTTTTAGAGTAGCTTGTATACCTCTTGGTTTTATATATTGCGTATTATTTGTTTTATTACCCTTCAAAGTTGGGCGGACAAGTCCATTTAAAAAGTTTAAAATATATTAAAATAAATAATACATTTAATTAATCCATAAAATTTATAGCAAATTTGTATAAGAAACAATTTTGATAAACACAATATTTAATATAGCTGCCAAACTTTCCTACGCGTTGCATACAAACACCTAGGCGTGACGTCATAATCAAATCAAATCAAATCAAATCATAATTTTATTTGCCAGAACATAAGTTTGCAATTAACAGGTGGTATGTTGTATGTATGTATTAGTGGTAGTACAAATGTTCGCCTTATATACAAAAGCATGCAAAAATTATTAATTATTATTATTTATAAATCAATTTTGAAATGTCAATTTAGTTACAGATATTAAAATGTCAGTTTAGTTACAGATAATGTCATAGAGTGCGTATTATTAAATTATTCGATACTCAATAAACAAATGAACAGAATTATGAAAAGTGTCAGCAGGTTCATCGAGCCTCTTCGAATTCTCGCAAAGAATAAAAACATTTATCCATCAGCCATCTGCGCAGCTCCGATTTAAAACGATTAAATGGCATCTCTCTTATACCTTGGGGTATCTTGTTGAAGACTTTTACTGAACTAATGAGGCAGTTTTTTTTATTCATGTAGCCTCTGCATGGTTGTGTTTTTAATCTGGTAGGGTCTCTTTGGATATATTTGCTATCTTCGCTAGTCTTTTTGAATAAGTGAGGGTGCTTTTTTACAAAAGTTCCAACCTCCAAAATATATGTTGATGTGACCGTTAGTACCTGCAGTTTTTTAAAAAGTGGTCTACAGGATTGCATTTGGCCAACCCTACAAATAGAACGTATACATTTTTTTTGCGCCAGAAAGGCTTTATTAACAAGAGTTGAGTTTCCCCATAGTAGGACTCCATATCTGAGAATGGAGCCTACATAGCCATGGTACGCAGTAAGGGCCGCGTTTTCGCTGACTGTGCTACTTAATTTTTTTAGGGCATACACAAATTTATTTATTTTACTACATGTCATGTCAATATGTTGTTTCCAATTACATTTTTTGTCAAGAGTTAAACCTAAGAATTTTGATGAGTCATTGTTGTCGATCTTATGTCCGTTGTATTGAATATTTAATCTTTTGTCAATAGTATTGTAGTTCGAAAATTGTATATAGTTTGTCTTGCTTAAATTAACGCATAGTGAATTTTTCTCTAACCATTTAATTATGTTGCTTAATGCTAAGTTAATTCTAGTTTCGTAGTCCTCGTGTTTTCTGTCGTCTGGTATTATTAGGGTAATATCGTCAGCAAACAATATACATTTTTCGTTCGTCGCATTAGGCAAGTCATTTATGAAAAGGAGAAAAAGTAATGTTGATAAGACGCTACCTTGAGGCACGCCCGTTTTGTTTCTCAAAAACGATGATCTGCATGGCATAAGGACATTTTCTCTATTAATCGCTGATACTTCTACACATTGGGTACGTCCGTGAATATAGCTCTTCAACCAATCCAGCGCTTTACCTCTTATACCGTATCTTTCACATTTGTCTATAAGTAGTTCATGGTTAACCATATCGAAAGCTTTACTAATGTCTAAAAAGACTACGGTGACAGGAATTTTTGTACCAACTAGTTCGGTTATAGCGCTGACTAGCGTAAAGGCTGCAAGAGTTGTTGATTTTCCCTTTTGGAAACCATTTTGCTCCTCTTTTATTATTTTAAATTTATTGACAAAATCAATCAGGCGCCAGTACATTATTTTTTCCAGTAACTTAGAAAAAATCTGTACAAGACTTATAGGTCTATAGTTACTCAATTCAAGTTTGTCATCTTTTTTGTGTAAGGGCTTAATAATCGATGTTTTTAATCGATCCGGAAATTCGCCTTGTTCCAAGGATTTATTAAAAAGATAAGTTAAAACAGATACAATTAAGTCCGCACAATTCTTAACTATGGCGGTGGAAACATTATCGTATCCAACGGAGTTTGTATTTTTAAGCGAATAAGCATAACTAGGGTAGCCGTTAGTATGGAGCGTTTTCGGGTGAGTCCAATTTTGTGTGCATTTTAAACTGTGATATCTCGGGCAGTTTTCACGCTAGCGAAATAATTATTTTACCAATGTTTCTTTTTTTGAGAGGTAATTTATGTAACATAAAATAAAAAAAAAAATTCGTCATGCCTATTCTAACGAGCCCAAACACGATGGGGTTGTAGGTTTTATCATAGAATTCCTGTGGGCTTCTTCCGGTTTCATCATCAGATCAGCTCAATGACACCATAATATTGCATTGCCTTCCAGTTCTGACCTATTTTCAAAGTTTCAAGTCTCTAGGTCATCGGAAAGCTAGGATAAAATCGTTCGCAATATATATCTATAAATATTAGGTCTTTACTTATGAACTTGCTGATATTTTGTCACATACAGAGAAAATAATAACTTCTATGTTTTAAAACATTTAACAATATCTTGATTTACGTATGTCGAATTATGACCATGATAGTCAACTATCAGTAAAAATAAAGTCCTTTTTTTAAGCTTTCATAGCATTAAAAAAAGATCTTGAAAGTTACTCTTTTTTTTGTGAGCCAAAAAAGGGTGACCGGAGGGGTTGTAACTTAGCCAAAACTTATTTTTTTCGCTTATCGTAAATGGAATAGGTTAGCATAGTGTTCAAACATTAGTACATAAAAGTTTTGTTACAAGAGTGTTAACGGTTGTTAAACTTGGATGAATTAACCACTGGATACGTAACGTAAGAAAAATGTATGAAATCACGATCAACCAATTTTTGCGGGGTGAGGGGGGATTACACTTGTCAAATAATGTCAATGTTATAGGGTGATGTAGCCGGTTTTCGGCCATAATTGCCGGCCAAATATTATGGATTGTGAAACTCATACATTAGTTTTCGGCCAGGCGGCCGAAAAGCAAATGACCTCCCAAAAACGCATTTAGTTACCAGGCCATCAAAGGTGAATGCGCAGGCTATATACAAAATTACCCGAACCCCGGTGCAAATTGAATCTATCTCAAGTTTAAGTACCTTTTATGTGTATAACAAAAAAAAAAAATGGGACCTCTGTGATCGGTGAATAACATAAAAAAAACTGCAATATTTTTTTTCAGGCGTTAATATTTTACGTGGCTAAGGGTATATTTTCAAAAAATATTAGGTAATAATCACGCCCTACTAATCCGCATTGGGGCCTCTAATTTATTTATTATTATTATTAGTTAACGGGAGGCGCCCAATTACATAACTAACATAGTTAACTTACTTTAAGATAAACAGAAATGGGTAATAGCCGAACACCCTCTTGTATAGGTAACTCAAGACCTTTTGTACTTTTTGACCATTACCTTATATTTCGCTTCGTGTGGATTCCGCACATATGAACTCGTTTCTAATTTTTTATCTTAGTTATGGTCAGTCCTGTTTATTCACCCATAAGAAAAGCCTGTGCCCCAGCAGCGGGAACATTATAAAATTATAAAAATAGCTGATGTGCAATCACGTCTGATAGCTGGATGCGCAAATTCTTCTAGGTTATGTCAAGCTCAACCAAGAAAGTACAAAATGCTCATAACATGAGCGCAACATCCAAGCGTTCGGCGGCCATGAATGCACGAGCAATAATATTCATTTATGGCACTGCGACCCTGTGCTTCAGAATTATACAAAATGTAGGTATAATATGTTTTGCTCCGCACATGCCTCGATTGAATTTTACATCTTATTAGAACATTTTGTTCATTATTGATATTAATTCTTTCTGGATGTCGATAGTATTCAATTTCATATACTCCCATCCTTTGCATATGCCCACTGCAATAAGAACGCGCGCGCCAACTTTAGGTGGTACGTTCCTATTGCGATTAAAATTAATTGTTTGTGTGTGAGCTGTGTGTGTGGGGGAAAATCTATAATATGTTGGTCATTAGCATTTAATCTTTGAAATGTGACTCTTGGGCGATTAATATTATTTTCTTCAATATAATCCGCCAGAAGATTTGGTTTATTTAAATTCAACCGGATTGATTCTATGAATTCAGCTGTGTATTGGCTATCCTCATAAGGCTATTGGAAGCAGTTGATTAGAGCTCCCGCTATTTTAAAATCATTGAAGCTGCTTGGCGAGGCGCGGTTGAAAATTCTGTGCCTGAAGATTTTAAAATCTCTTTTGGACTTACCGTTTACGGCCTCAATGACCCATCTGCAGATTGTAACTAGTCTTGACTTGTTAGCTTCTATAGTCGTCAGTTGACTTTCGTTTCGCCGTTTCGTCAGCGGCATATGTGCAGCATATCCATAGGATTCTATGACAGTTTGATAATTTCGGCTCTATTACCAGTGTTAACAGCAGTTCCTCGCGCGAAATGACTTTCAAGACGAAAATTTACGGAAGTCAAACATGATTTTGAAAACGTTTTGTAAGAAAAATGTTGCTTTTTGTTGATTATTATTGGCTTTTGTGTAGGTATAAGTATCTCTTAATAATATTAACTACTAAAAAAAAAGAGATATATTTTGTTTAAAATTATATTATGAAAATATTAATATTTAGAAAGTTTTTCGAAAATGTCAGCTCCTGGGGGCAGTAATAACTTTTATTATGCATAAATAATTATATTTTGTATACGTAATAAATAAGTGTATTGGCAACTTTTAATAACACCGCGAAAAAGAAATTTCACGAAAAATTTCTTTCATACATTCTTACATTTTCAGTAATGGCCGAAAACCAAAGGGGGCCGGCAAACCGGCTAAGTCACCCTACTTTGTTTACATACCAAATTTTATTTATTTTGCGAAAAATAGCTACTATAATAGGTTGAAATTGTGCTTACGCGTGAAAAGAAACATTTCTTGATTGCCCGCTATTTTTTTTGCTGAACAATACGAAGCATTTTGTCCATTTTTGTACCAATGTTTCGCCACGAGCTCTAGCATCACACTGACAACGCGATATCGTTTACTGAGGCTATCGGTCACAGTAAGTGGCAGAGGGGTAAAGGCGAATATGGCTGTCATTTCGCATCCAGTGGTTAATTCATCCAAGTTGTTAAATGAACAAAGAAAATGCTAGTATGAAAAATGCAACTTCTTGAAAATTCTCCATACAAATCGGCAACTTCATAGGTAAAGACCTATTATATACGGTTACGAAAACCTGCTTATTTTTAATCATAATACAATTTTCACCAATATTTTAGACTTAAGCGTGTGGGCCGGAGAGTCGCATGCTTTTAAAACTTTAGGTCGCTATTGCGTTACATGAGCAACGAATGTGTTTGTAGCTGTTACAATAAAGCACGTTCCAGACGGATTTAATCACGCCTCCCAACCAAGGTCACCTTGGTGGAAGCTTGATGGGGGCGTGGTTTCCATCCGTGGATTGTGTTGCGGCTACACGAGTTTACATCCAAGCGCCGCCAACTAGGGCTGCCAACCATACTATAATAATATGTCGTATTATACTATGTTTCGGGTCTGCGTGCTATATACTATTGAAGAAATATATAGTACGCAAAAATACTATATTTTCAACATCGATCGCTAAGAAACAAATGTTTCTTTTTTTTAATTTGTGATCGTGAATTTTGACTGATTCTATAGCGTGTAGTGTATAGTCACACCATATAACAAATACTATGTGTATAGTGTATTGTATCTGAATTCTGAACGTATCTATCTGTCTTATTGCGTTCCAAACTTGTCAATATAAAATTGACAACTTAATTAAATCTTAATCCATGGACGAAATATATCTTAATCTTAACCATGGACGAATTTCTTTCATGTCTTAACTTAATCAGTAATACTGATACAATCGTAAGTAAGTTAAAAACGAGTTTTTAATTTACTTATATTTAATTAATATTGATGGTAGAAAATAATATGAGACTTTTATTTTGATTCATGATTGTTTTATTTATGGTTTATGATTTTGACCAAAACATTGTTCAAAAATGCAAAAAGTTCAAAAAATATAGTTTTTATAAAAAGTAAAATATAATAATATATTTGCCTAATTTTTGCCTTTTCCATAAACTACTATATTATTTTAAAGTGTACTAATTTTTTTAGCCTTATTTGAAAAATACTGTATTTCGCCTTAGACATGTTGGCAACCCTAGCGCCGACACTCTTTCCCATTCCACGGTAAAGATATCTATCAGTACTGTAACTCGGCCCTGTCCTTGAAATAATTACCTAAATAAACCCGCGCTGGTTCAATCAATTAATTTTAAGGCAATAATATAACTAGATTAACAAAACTAATGGTAAAATAAAAATAAAAAAAATACATTATTGATGGGAGAAACAAATTATTTAATAATCCTTAGTACAATACCTACGTATTATATAATATTTTAAGTATACTTAATCTTAGCTTTTGGACTTTCCAGGTATTTAAAAATGTAAGGTATCTCTGGATTATTGGTTAATTATATTTATAATAAAAACAGCACAATCTGCACTTTGCAATAGTAAGAACTTATATTTCAATCAATAGTACCTATTGAATTTTTAGACTTTTGGCATTCAGAATGTTATTTCTATATTAAGGTAATAAATATAATAGAAAAAAACCCGGCCAAGTGCGTTTTGGGCAACACGCCGTACGGTTCCGTAGATACCTTATACCACACCATATTTAATACCATTATAATTTTTCGTCTGCAAAAATAACTTTGTTTTTCAGTGTTGTTATGAATGACAAAGTTATATTTGCGGTTATGGAAAATGTGCTATATCTGAAAAACTAATTACTATATCTCATTTAAACCAATTTTTATTGAAAGTAATTATGAAGACCTACATGCAGCATATATGTTTTTTAGATTTTTCACTTTCTTATTTCAAAAGTTAAAGGGGGGGGGGAGGATAAACATTTTACCACTTTGGAGGAGTATATCTTTCAAACCTTAGACTTTGAGAAAAAAATGTCTTAAAAACTTCAATGTCAATTTTAAAGACCTATCTATTGACACCTCACACGTTCGCAGTTTCAGTTCCATGTATGGAGAGCCCCCCCTTAATCTTTATTTTTGTTATTTTTGTGTTAAAATCGTTAAGCGGTTAACAGAATACATCTACCAACCAAGGTTCAATTGTGTAATATTAATACTTTTGGAATAAAATGGCTGTGACAGAAGGACAGATAGACAGACAGACATGACGAATCTATAAGGGTTCCGTTTTTTGCCATTTAGGCTACGGAACCCTAAAAATACTAGAAAAAATTGACTCACCCGTAACCCGTAGCAGCCGAGCCATTTGAGCCCGTCTGAACTGCGAGGGCTGAGTCGATATTTTATAGTATTTTTTCTATTATATTTATTACCTCAATAGTACCTGACCTACGTACATCTTTCGTTCATCACTGCGGCGCATTCGCGACTGTTTGTGTACCGAGTGCAGACTGCAGACTGAACTCGAGGGCCGAGGCGCGTAGGTACGACTCGCTTTTCGACTATTTGTACAGATGACACTTGCATATAAATTGGCAAGAGAAAGATGAGACAAAAGATGCGCAATAGCCACAAACACTAAAATTTGTGGCGCTGCACATCTTTTGTCTCGTTTTTATCTTGCCAATAAAATGCCGGGCAGTATATGAAGTTGGAGTACTGATAAATATCATTACCGTGCCTGTGTTGGAACTCGCGCCCTTCCACCAAGGACGTTGAAGGTCATTTGGATTGGTTGGAGAAATTTGGATTAAATCTGCCGTCTAGATGGATTAAATCAAGCAAGGTCACCTCTGTTGGGAGGCGTGATTTAATCCGTCTGGAACATGCTTAAATATGTAACGGCTACAAATACATCAACCCACCGCTACAGGCTCCGATTGATCTGGAATTCGACGATTTAACAAAAAACATAACCTCAAAGCATGCGACTCTCCGGCCCACATGTTTTTGTCAATCATTCTGCCGGGAAGCCGGTACAATCGATTTGATATCTGAAATAAGAATGTATATCGTCGGTACATTACTTCTAGGTTGTTTTAGAATGGAAACAGAACAGATATGTATGTACTATGGGCAACAGCTTCGCTTAAAAAGTTAGCAAAAAAATTGTGTGCGCATGTATCCCCCTGCAGGAACTAAATATATTATGTTATGACGGCGGCGGCGCGGCGTGCAACCGATTTTAACCTTAAGAGTTGTGGTTAAGTGACGTTGTTGTCCATAGTACATCTGTATGAATTTCTAAAACAGGAGATGTAATTCTATAGAGTACCTACTTAACCAAACGAAAGGTGCGTGTTCGTTCGTATCGTGACGTGAGACTTATAGGTATGTACGTACTTAGTATCCAACCGAAACGGACGAGCTTCGTCGTCCCTCGCCACGCGCCCGCGCCTACTCGCTTCGACCGCAAACTTTTTGAATACCTACCTACCTAGGTATTATCCATGCATGAAAATGACACAAATTCATTCTGTCCATCACTCATGTATTTAAGATATTAAATATGTAAACTCTAATAATACTAATAGTGCATTCCGAGTCACGCCAACAGCGATGTCATCGCGCTGATTTGCGTACCAAATCACCGTGAGCGCGATAACGATAGCCCGTGTGACGTCATTGATTACGTCATAACATCCGCCATCTTGCGATTACGCCGCCCATGCTCCAAGGCATAATCACTGTGAGCGTTCTGACAAAAGTGACACTTGTTTGTTTTGTTTACCTCAGGTGCATTTAAATGAAAGTTCAATAATTATTGAAAATTCTTTCCGCATACCATGGAAGTAATAGTCAAAGATATATGAACATATATAAAGCAAAAAGGTCCAAATTTCACACTTTTAAATTTATATTGAGGTTATGTAGGTCAAGACATCGGTGAGCGCGCTCACGAGCGTTCCGAATTATTGATAGTCCTAACTGTCATAAGCGCGATTATCTGAATCGGTACGCTTGTTATCGTGGTCAACGCTGAAAGTGATTTTAGCCTGAATCGGAATGCACTATAATATTTTTTATAAGCATCAATGGCTCGGACAAACAAAAAAATTGAAAATATTAAAAGTCCATGCCTTAATTTGGCACAAATTTATTTCATAGGGATTTTTAAGTGATCTGAGGTATATGGTACTTGTTTTTCAAATTGTAATATTTTTTTGACGGTGTTATTAATGTACGGGTCCCACGTCTGTTTCCATGGACGAAAATGACACAAATTAGGTTTGTACACTACGCAGGCTATCTTAAATACAATACTATTGTTTCTTTTTACTTTAAAACAATTTTGACAGTTTAGACGGTTCTCACACTGGCGACGCGCGCGGTCGCGGCGCACCCACGCGCGTCTTTTACGTTGTATGCAAGTACATTAATTTGTACAGAAAACCGCCTCGTCCAACACACCAAGGCGCGCCACGGCGCGTGAGCGCGCACCGCCGCGTGCCGCCGGCGATCCGCGAGCAGTTTGCGCCAGCAGGCGCGTTACCGCGGGGTACAACACACTGCGACGCGCCCCGCGGCTGGTTTTCGATGATCGTTTCGTTACGATGGCGGGATTTCCTCTGGTTTTCAAATGTTTCGTGGCTTGGATATACGCCCATTTTAGTGCCATTTGGTAGGTACATTATGCAGCACATGAGGTTATACAAAACTGTAAAAAATCTGTTATTTATTTGATTGAATATCATTACGCTGTCGTGGAAGCCCAGCGTGCCGTTGACCGTACCTACCTACTCGTATGTTATTAAAATTCCGTCATTAATATCGAGATGGCAAATCTGAATTATTTGTCTGGACGTTTTAATCTCATGAGTGATTTTATATGTGTTCAGTTTTTTTTCCTTTTGAGGTACGGAACCCTAAAAACCTGGAAATTAAAACAAAACAACTTCAAAATTTAATGCCTCTAAAAAACAAGCGGCGGGGACGCGTCAGACGCCGAATGGCGCGGGGGCGCGGAGAAAACCGCCCGAACAGGCGTTGCGCTGCGCCGTCACCGCGCGCGTGAAACGCCAAACCGCGCCCCGCGACGACGGCGCGCGTTGGCAGTGGGAGAATCGCCTTAGAGTCCAATTATTTATAACCACCACAAATAATCGAATTTCTCAAGATGCATCGGCTAGATGTGACACAAAACGCAAAAATAAACTAATTATATGCCAATGTATCGACAGGCAAGAATTCATAAACTTTAGAATTCTTGAAGGTTATACCCTCAAAATAACGTATTCCGATCGGTCTATTTTCTAGAAACAGCCTAATGATTCTGACCGACCGACGATATGGTAACCCTACACTGTGATTGTTCATAGTAAATAAATTT
Source organism: Agriphila geniculea (assembly GCA_943789525.1). Classification (NCBI taxonomy): domain Eukaryota; kingdom Metazoa; phylum Arthropoda; class Insecta; order Lepidoptera; family Crambidae; genus Agriphila; species Agriphila geniculea. The sequence continues at coordinate 13,353,245 of OX038887.1, read as the reverse complement.
GCAAATTTCTCTAAAACGAGTAAAGATATTCTGAAAATATGTTTTCGGGTCGTTTATCGTGATCAAACGATTACAAAAACCTGCTTATTTTTAATCTTAATGCAATTTTCATCAATATTTTAGACTTAAGTGTGTGGGCCGGAGAGTCGCATGCTTTTAAAACTTTAGATCGCGATATCTTTGACCCTGTTGCGTTACATGAGCAACGAAAGTGTTTGTAGCTGTTACAATGAATATGTAACGGCTACAAATACATCAACCCAGCGGTACAGGCTCCGATTGATCTGGAATTCGACGATTTAACAAAAAACATAACCTCAAACCATGCGAATCTCCGTGCCACATGCTTTTGTCAATCATTCTGCCGGGAAGCCGGTACAATCGATTTGATATCTGAAATAAGAACGTATATCATCGGTACATTACTTCTAGGTAGTTTTAGAATGGAATTATTCAGTGGCACGGAGATTCGCATGCTCACGCGATTAGTCTTTCTTCTCTATGCTGTGTCAATGGGCTGGATTCCAGGAGGCTAATCGCCGAATCATCGATCGCCATAGAGTACATTGTAAGGCGGGTCCCATAGCTCGTGTTTTGCTCTACACAATCAACAAAAACATCTACACAAAACATTGTTTCGCGAAACATTTTTGTGTAGAGAAACAATGTTTTTGCTCACAGAGGAAATAATCTGTTTTTACTTTCCATGCCCGATGGAAAACACATTCACAAAACATCAGTGTGACCAGATTAAATTTTACGAAAATACCGAAGCACCTCAAAAAATACTGAAATATACCAACTTGCACATGCAAAATATACCGGTAAAAATCTGATTCTCAAAACAGGTTTTATTAATTTATCATTACAATAAATGTAAAATTGTACCTATTTTATTAACATTCTATTCGAAGGCAAAACTAGACATGTTTTCCCGATGGATGCGTCAAGTAAAATAAACCAAAAAAACACGCTTTACCTAATTCTCCTAGGGATGCGCCGATCCGCACCCTGATTATCTAAAAAGAAACTATTTAGCGATCGGTTTCATTCCACATACATTGCTACTTTTCTTTGGTATGTTTTTTTTTAATCCAAAAAGAAGTAGCAATGGATCACTATCATCTGTGAACTGCGACCGGTCGCTAGGTGGTTTCTAATTAGATAATCAGCCCGCCGATCCGATCTTTTGAAATATCGGATCGGCGGGCATACGATCCGGCGATTTTCGGATCGGATCGAGACCATACGATTTTTTGCCGGATCGATACAAAACTTGGAAGATCGGATCGTTAGGATCGTATGAACGAAAATGCGGTTTGTTTACGAAAAAATTGACACTTTGGTTTATTTGTTACGAAATTTATCTTTGTCTAGATTTAGAACTTGGCCGAAAACTGGCGCCTATAAAAATTGTACTTAACTATTAGTAGTTAGGCGCGTCTTCAAGTATAATTTTTTGAGAGAAATTCGTCTTTAGGTTCTCTGTGTACAATATTACTATTCCACATTATTTTATACATTGTTTTGCATGGGTTTACTTAATAAAGATATAAAATTAATTGTGCCTTACTTATTTGCATCCGATCCGGATCGATTTCCTGAAAATCGGATCGAAGGCATTCGATCCGATCCGCGGATCGGATCGTGGAATTACGATCCATTACGATCCGAAAAATCGGATCGACAACCCCGGATCGCGCATCCCTAAATTCTCCTATCAAAAATGGAAACAAAAAAATGACACTGTCAAACTGACCTTGACAGTTACATTTTCAGATATACCTAAACCTTTGGTCACTTATAAATTTATTTCATACATTTTCGAGTCATGATAAGTACTATCCCCGTCAATTGGTAATGCGCCTGGTGGCCATGATTTTAACCTCAAAAACAAAAAACTTTTGAAAATTTTTATATACCTAGACCCTATCTTATTGAAAATAATAATTCAATAATTAATATATTAGATTACCTATTAGAATTTTCTTGTTTCATGACTTTTTAGTTGCGGATCACGTCAATGTGGATGTTAATGTGACAAGGTTCCAGCGCATTACCAATTGACGGGGATGATAATAATAGGCTAACATAAAATGCTAAATTGGCAACACTGAAGTTTTGTCTACACAAACCACGCAATCGCTGTGGCTGTGGACGGCATTTGTAGAGAAACATGTTTCGGAAACAATGTTTTGTGTAGATGTTTTTGTTGATTGTGTAGAGCAAAACATGTGTTATGGACTCGCCCTAATTTAAACATGGTGAAAACAATATTTTGAACATTTCATACAAATGAGGGCTTTACAATACTGTGAGATTTTTTGTCATTTTGAAAAGCCCTCATTTATTACTTTCCATTACTGACGTCCATTATACAAGGACGTCAGGGCCCTATATAATAAACGTGACAATTTGTCACCTGTCATGACATTTTTATATCCATTGCGTCAATCGATTTGAAAATAGAATAAACTACTCATAGCTACACCGCAATGTAAACCAAATTGTCGCGACAATTTACAAATTGTCACGTTATTAAATAGGGCCCAGAGGGCCTAGTACGAGTTGGTGTTTTGCTCTCACTTCACTTTGCAAATAGTTAACTATCGTTTTCTCTCTTTCACTCACTCGCATGATTGATACTGTTCGCAAAGTGAGGTGAGAAACACAACTCGTACTAGGCGGCACCCAGTGCTTTCCATGGTCAAAATTTATTCAATGGCGATCGATGACTCAGAGATGTCTGGCAGACAGCACAGAATACACTTTTTTATCTTACTCTATGGAATGCTGCACCCTTTTGTCCAGTGTGACCAGATTCAGTATTTTAATACTTTTTCGGTATATTTTATCGACTTTTTTGAGCATCAGTATTTTTATAGGTATATTGGCGGAAGTTAGTATTTTCGGTATATTTTGGTTATAAAGTAATGGTAACTACGGTGTTGTATCCCCGCGAACATTAATGTTCAGGGAATTTTCCGGATTTAGTCTATATTTCATCAAATCAAATGTTAATTTCATTCAGAAGCAAAGATCAGTAAGTTATAGATGGGACATGACAGGCAGTCGGCCGCCCCGTAGTAAAATTACAAATAGTATTGAAACATGGTAACTAATACGTTAAAATAAAATGATTTTCTGATCTGCACTTCACTTAATCTTTGAGGTTTTTCTTTCGATAATTTGGGAATTTCCCCAAAAGTAGAAAGTTTTTGTTGTCATATAAGATAGACCGTGACCGTGTTTTTTTTTCTTTGGTTTATTTTACTTGACGCATCCATCCGAAAACATGACTCTAGTTTTGCCTTCGAATAGAATGTTAAAATACAATATCTTACATTTATTGTGATGATAAAATTAATAAAACCTGTTTTGAGAATCAGTATTTTTATCGGTATATTTTGCATGTGCAAGTTGGTATATTTCAGTATTTTTTTTGAGGTGCTTCGGTATTTTCGTAAAATTTAATCTGGTCACACTGCTTTTGTCATCCATCAATCATCATCCCTCCCATCATCCGTCCGTCAAGTCAACGTCAACACAACATTTTGTCTTTTTATTCACGCATTTTATTTTATCTTATTTATCATAAAAATATGGGTATAAAAGAGGCGAATATATATTTGGACAACCAATGGAATACTTACTACGCTGGCCAGACTGTTAATGGAAGGATTGAATATGTTTTTGATAGTCCGAAAAAAGTTCGAGGTAATTTTTTGAAGTTATGAGGAAGTGTGAAGTAACACATTTGCATATGATATCCTGACTCATAATACACATTAGCTCATCCTATTAATAGCAAATGTTGTCATTTAAAGATACCTCGTTCCCGATCAGGAGCATTGAAAGACCTCATCGAAATAGAGAATTAAAAAACCAGTCCTGAACCATCCTATATCATATCCCCCAAAATCTAAATTTTCAAGATTGCCAAGTATTTTGATTCAAAGCAGTGCTGTTTCTACACACACTACTGATTATTTGAAGAAACAATTTTAATCACAGAAGCCTACAGCTCCCATTTGTCAACCTGAGTTATTCAGGAACTACACATTATTTGTTTTATTGCTTTTTAAAGAGATCTATTTGAACTGATTGTGCCATTATTGTCACATTTTGGTCTTGTGGAAATTGCATGCAAATAATCAAAGAACCAGACCCTATCGACTTTGATCTACACTATCTGATATTCTCATGATCTTATGATTATTGTTTGCATATTGTATTCAATACCCTATTGGGTTTCCCTATCAAAGAATCTATTTATCATATTTTTTATTTTATTTTCATTGTAAAATAAATACTAATAACCCTAACACACGAAAGGGTTTTTTTACCCTTAAAACCCTTTTAATCAGGGGGTTAATTGTCTTATTCAAAAAATCTATCGCAATCGCTTTCGTTTGACAGATGGATATGACACATTGCTGCATTTCTTTTGTAAGTTTTTATTTCCCAAAAAGAAGCTTCAATGTGTTACATCCTGAAAGCGATTGCGATAGATTTTTAAATTAGACAATAGAAAGGCAGGTCCCTGAAATAATAGGTCTGATAAAACCAAACTATGGATTCCAAGTAAATGCCTTTTTGTATATTTATTTGTAGGTGTTCATGTCAAATTTAAAGGAGAAGCCCATACAGAGTGGTGTGAAAGCAAGCAGGAAGAAAACTCACAAGGCAAAACTGAATCCACTGACACCATGCATACTGGGAATGAAGAATACTTCCAAATCTCTTATTATCTCCTTGGAAGTAATACAGGTAGGTACAAAGTTAGTTGTGATATTTATTTGAGAGAATTCTGATGATTTATCTTCTGCTTCAAGCGGCATCCCAACTAGGGCCGTGCGGCTCCATGAGACCCAGTCTCAACCCAACGATTGTCAGTCTCTTCAAAGGAAGCCGTGTAGAGCACTGGTCATATAAAAGCCGCTGAAGCTAAATGCAAGTCCTCTTCTTCGTACATTTCGAAAATGACTGGTGCGAAGTATACGCATGGCTGTTATATGGGGATGTGTGGGAAAAAAACAATAGTCTAGCGAGGCCTTGTCTCGCGGCTGCCTCAGTCGCGTGGCTCCAAGTGGGGATGCTCCTTAAGGCAAGTCTCTGTACACAATGTTAGGAACTACTGGTAATTCACTTCCACTCCACTTCTGACAACAGCCAGATTCAGATTTTCATGAGATATTCATGTTACGACTAATGATGACTGGCCTTGTAAAAGTTTATAATTTTAATTTGTAATCACTATAAAAAGACAGCCATTATATTATGAGGCTTCTCACAAAAGAGTATGTTTTCAGATCCTCAATAAACTTTTATTGGAGCATTCTTTATAAGTTTATTAAGAAAGCTTGTGTCAGGCTGATAGTCTTCATTAGACTTACAAAATGTATTCAAATAAACAATTCAATGTATTCAACTTCACAGGAAATGAGATAGAAATCCCTGCTGGGAAACAAGTGTATAATTTTACATGCACTTTGCCACCTGTTCTGCCATCTTCGTTTGAAGGTGAATTTGGCTACGTAAGATATACTGTGAAGGTCACCCTTGACCGTCCATGGAAGTTTGACCAAGAAACTAAAATGGCTTTTACTGTTATAAATGCATTGGATTTGAATCTCAATCCATCTTACAGGGTAAGGCTAACTGATAATTTTTAACAAGTATACAATAAGAAGTACCATGGGCAACAGCGTCGCTTAACCACTGCTAAGGTTAAAATCGCTTGCATGCCGCGCCCGCTGTCACATACGTTTAGTTCGTGCAGGGGCGATATGAGCGCATACGAATTTCGTTGCAAACTGGTTAAGCGACGCTGTTGCCCATAGTACATAGAAAGGAAATCATGGCACCAAAGGGAGGAAGCCTTTGGCAATGGGCAAACATAACTATTAATTGAAATAACTTTTGATATGACAAAAAAAAAAAGTCTTAAGAAAGGTTACAATACAATACAAAAAATAAATAAATTTAATAAAATATTATAAACACGACTGCCCTGAGGCAAAAACCGAACTAAAAAGTTAAATAACAAGTGTCATTGCAGTCGGGGGACCGTTTTGTGGAATTATTTTTAATCAAAGTGGTCCCCCGACTGCAATGACACTTGTTCTTTAACTTTTTAGTTCGTTTTTGGCAGGGCAGTCGTGTTTTTAATATTTTTTAAATTTATTTATTTTTATTTCACACATTTTAGTGACTAATTATATAATTTTGGAATGTACTCATTAAGGCCTTTCATTTGATGCCCATATTGTAATGAAGAAAAAAATATTTTTTTCACATTTGAAAGTGGCGTCGTACAGTCGCCATATGACTTTTTCCACAAAAAATATAGCCAGTCTCACTCGAAATGATTTAAGGATTCTAACGATACCCCATACATCCAAATCCGTTAAGCCATATAGAAGTTATGGTGGAATAAAGAAACTCACATACCCACAAACATACATGAATCCTGAACACATATACACTCCTTTTTTGGGCAGTCATGTAAAAATGCATTGCAAGATGCAAATATTATTATCTTAAACTTTTTATTGCATTAAAAATTGATAAAGAAAACCTAATAATGAACATTAATTTTTAGGAACCAATTCACATTCAATTGGAAAAAACATTCTGTTGTTTTTGTTGTGCTTCCCCGCCGATGTCGGTGGATGTCCGAGCACCCGTTTCTGGCTACTGCCCGGGCCAAACAATACCAATAACAGTGGACATAGAAAATAAGAGCAATGTACAGCTACATCTTGTCAAGATTTTCTTGAGAAAGGTAAATTTATAAGTCTTTGTATTACACTGCTTTCAGTTACAATTAACTTACTTGTCAGATAATTTAATAGATATTTTGTCCCATTTTGTGAACCTCAAATGAATGACAAATTTTAGAGGCAAAATCCTGAGATTTCTTTTGAATTACTATATTTTGAAAACCATTATAATGAATTACTATATGTTGTAAAGGTATGGCACTAATGCTAATGTTATACTTAAGGTTGTGACTTACCGTGCTACATCACCGTCAACTGTAACAAAGAAATCAAAATCGGTAGTTTTGACAGTTCAAGAAGGACCAGCTCCTGCCGGTACAACGAAGCACTGGAATTTAACTCTCGAAATACCACCTATTCCACCGTCCAATCTTGTTAACTGCAACATCATTGATTTAGATTATGACTTTAAGGTAAGCGAATTACTACTAAGTTATACAAGTATATTCAGATATTACCTCAGTGTCCAGCCCCATAGATATATTCAGATACTAGCGTAGTGGCGGCTCGTGAACTTCGTCTGCGTGGACAGTTATATTTGTCTATTCCTCGGGAACAGTACGTTTTCTTGGGATAATAAATACCCTATATCCTTCTCTGTAAACCTGACAATGTGTATGCAAATTTTCATGATGATCGGTTGAGCAGTTACGACGTGAAAGCGTAACAAACAAACAAATTTTACTATGCGGTTAACGCATTTATAATATTAGCACAGAATTAAGGATTCTTCCATTGATTTTCCTAGTATTTATTATGTATAGTCAATAGGATACCAAACTATCCATGTTGACTTTGAGATCATCTTTATGCTGTATGTAATAAAAACTGTTTTAGCAGTTCAACTGTTTTACCTGATGTGCTGTGGTGTGTACATCAAGTAATTTAAACAGAAGAGATTCTGTACTGGCGTTTTTTTATTGAAGTAACATTGCTTTTTAAGGTGGAATGTGTCGTGTCAGGGATGCACATGAATATGAAGGGCAAAAAGTATATAACAATCGGTACGGTGCCACTGGTGGGAGTGGCGGGGCAAGCTGCGCCCGCGTCGACTCCCGTAGGGGACTCCGCGCAGTACTCGCCCAGCCAACCGGCGGTGCTGCCCGTGACGCCCGGATATCCGGCTCAACCATCCGTAAGTTCACATAGCCAGATGTCATGGGCGATTTTTGGAGACCAAAAAATGAAATTAGTTCAAAAATAAGTAGATAATAGATGGCGTTTTATGAAAGCCAAGCCGTCGTGAAATTGCTTGTATGTCTATCGCCGTTTTAACTCCCCTGCCTCGTTATCACTCTTCTCCAAGGCGTACCTACAGCATTTGTGATCAAAATTTAAAAAAAAGTTGCATGTGATAAAGTGTGAAGGGGCTTTAACTTTACGGCTCGGCTTTAATCGTTTTTTTTTTTATTTGAGCTGTTGGAACGACTTTCTGATAGCCATTCTGTTGCAATTTTCTCTACGCCTCGCCCACGCGCGATATGATATGACTAAACGACTGATTCACATTAGATTCATGTCTAGCTAGTGTCCGCGACACCAAAGAAGTCTCGTAGACGCGGCGCTGATACCATTTGAGTCATTGGAATATTTTTATTTTTATTTATTTTATTTTATTTATTAAGGTCTGCCAACGGCTGCTACATTATTTTAAGGGTTCCCTATGTATTTGCATAAAATTTTAAGGCATAATATGTCATAGCATAATATGATTTCGCCGAATGATGTTTACGCATAATATTATTTAGTCATAACAGCTTATGCATAATTTTTTTAAGCATAACTAATTTAAGCATAATCATGTTTAAGCATAATATTCTTTGGCATAAATTTAAACATGCATAATATTATTTACGCATATTTTTATAAACAAAAAAATCACGACGTTTTAAATCACGAAAGAAAATTTTACCTAAAATACAAAATCCCGAAGCTTAAAAAACCGAAGGTTAATTGAGGGTTATGTTTCGGTCTATTGGATATGGACATTAAGGATTTTCGGTGTTTTAAAAATAGGTGTTTTATGAGTCGATATTTAGGGCGTTTTAATACAATACCTACCCCTATTGCATGAAAATAAATGAGTGCGTAAAACTATTTATTCTTATTGTTTTTGATTTTTATGTCTAAATAATATTAGGCGAATAGACAATATGCCTAATAACATTATGCGAAAACAAATTAGTCTAAATGATAATTATGCTAATATAAATAGTATGCCAAAAAACAATTATGCGAAAGTATTATTATGACAAAAAAGATTATGCCAAATCCGTTATGCCTAGGGTTGGGTAAATTTCATTTTGGTTTGAAATATTTCAGTTTAGAGTGAAATTTATTTTTAAGTTTCATCTGACCTAAATAAATCAAAATTACATGCATTTTGTCAATATATCAACATAATTATAGAACAATACAATAAACAAATAAGTTGGCTTAAATTACGAATAGCTTTGACTATTTTACAACTTTTAATAACAAAATATTCAATGTCTGTTTCGATTGTCGGCCACGATGGCGTAGAAGAAAAACGACTTCATCAACATTACGAAGGAATATGTAGAAAACTAACAATAAAAGTCGCAAAGTAGGACCAATATTCAGAAAATTGTAAGTTTAACCGTGACCGCGCAGTCGAAACGTGGAGAACCGAGCGGCCACACAGTTCTCTTAAAAGGAGCTTAGTAGGGGTCCCATTCTTTTTGCTATAATATAAATCGCTGATACGATTTCGTAGAAAAATACAGAAAGTATAAAAAAACCCTAATGTTTGGATTTCACGACCTACATAGCTTAAAGGCTATGGCCGCGCCATAGTCCGCGCGGTCACGCAGTTCTCTTAAACGGAGCTTAGTAGGGGTCCTATTATTTTTGCTAATCGCTGATACGATTATGTAGAAAATATAGACAGTATAAATAAAGCCTTAATGTTTGGACTTCACGACCTGCTACAGAAATTAAATGTTATGGCCGCGCGGTCGAAACGTAGAGAACCGCGCAGCCACGCAGTTCTCTCAAACGGAGCTTAATAGAGGTCCCATTCTCTTTTATAATCCCTGATACGATTAGGTAAAAATAGTAGACAGTATAAATAAAGCCCTAAGGTTTGGAATTCACGACCTACAGAAAAACGTAATGTTGACGTAGTCGTTTTTCTTCTACAACACCGTGGCCGAGCAATCGAAACCCCTTTTTCCTCACTGCTCACGAGGTCTTTCAAAGCACATAGTAGGTTAGATATATTATTTGGTTACGTGCTGTTTGGTATATTATTTGGTAGCTATGCGCAGCTAGATGGGACTTCTAATTTTGAATACTTACTTTTGGAAATGGGTGTTATTTTTGATAAATTTCAACTAGCTCGACTTAAAAAATCTATAATATTATCGAACTGCTCGCAAAATTTCACGAGAATCGGTTGAGAAATGGGATAGAGGAGAACAGACAGCTAGAAAGTCAGACTAAAATATGTTTATGTATATATCTCCGCAATTTTGAAGAATTAAAAAAAACTAGCTCGGCAGTAAAATTCTATATAATTTTCGAACCTGTACACAAAATTTGACGAGAATCAGTTGAGTAATGCGCCTGTAGAGGAGAACAAACAGTGCTGGAATGGCGGACTGAAATGTTTCTTTTACATATCTCCGCCATGAAAAGTTTCGAGAAACAGGCTCGACAATAAAATTCTATATTATTTTTGAACCTGCCCATAAAATTTCATGGGAATCGGTTGAGAAATGTGACTTGTAGAGGAGAACAAACAGCGCCGGAAAACTGGACTGAAATATGTTTCTTTTACATATCTCCACCATTTAGAAAAAAATCAAAAAACAGGCTACAAAAAAAAAATGTTTATGTTATAGGCAAACGCCGAAGCTCAGGCACTCCTAGGTTTGTCTAGTCAAACCTCAGGTTTGACAAGAAGCCTTAGTCAAAGCCCAAAATAAAATCGTGTATCGTCTTAAATTCCTAACCTATCACGTGTCCTATAGGAGTAACGCAGACTCTTTGACTAAACTTAACCTCAAGATTATGAAAAACATCATTCATTTCCGATGTGATATTTAGTCGAAGCTGCCTTATTCCTGTAAGTCACGTGATATATTAGAAGACAATCGCGAAGCGCAGCGGAGCGTTCATCTTAAATTTCGTGGTTATTTTCTTTTAAACAGACAACAGAATTTTTTTGTTTACAGGAAGATTGTTAATTTAGTTAAATTTTCACTCTACAGAATGTGTTTTTTATAGTTGTACAAACAAAATACTAAATTCTGTGCCTAATTTAAGGTGACTGGTCAAACCTCGATTTGATCGTATTGAGTTTCGGCTTTCGACTGCCCAAGTTAGTCTCTCCTAGGTTTGGCCAAAAATTCGTCAGTAAAAGGCCGAAATATGCCATTGCTTTTGGACTTTGACTAAGCCTTCTTGTCAAACCTGAGGTTTGACTAGGCAAACCTAGGAGCGCCGGGACTTCGGGGTTTGACTATAACATTATATAATTTTCAATCCTGCTCACAAAATTTAACAAGAATCGGTTGAGACATGCGACCTGTACAGGAGAACAACAGCGCCGGAAAGCCGGACTGAAATATATTCTTTTACACATCTCCGCCATTTTGAAAAATTTCGAAAAACTGGCTCGACCATAAAATTCTAAATAATTTTTGAACCTGCTCACAAAATTTCACGAGAATCGGTTGAGAAATGCGACCTGTAACCTATAGAGGAGAACAAACGGACAGCAGGAAGAACATACGAAAGAATTGTTGCCCAAGCTGAAGCAGAGACGCTTCGCTCGCGCTTCGCGCTCGCTGGGTCAATTACCCAAGCCTTTAAATTTCATTTAAAACGTTAAAATAGTAAACTAATTCAGAAAATAAGGTATTACTAGTACTGGAAATAAATTTCACTCAAAAGTGAAATTTTTCAACCCGTTTTGAAAGATTTCATAAATTTCATATAAATTTAATTTTCATTTCATTGAAATTTTCACTGGACCCATCCCTAGTTATGCCAAATCAAATTAGGTATAATACAATTATGCGAAAACAAGGGATCCCTATTTTAAGTATACATTGGTTACATTGTATATATAAAGCTAAATGTGCAAGCCAATTATAGGCGGACACCGCATGCAAGTATACAAAAACAACTTAAACTTATAGATTACTTACTATATTAGGTACCTACCAACATTTACCATAATACAAAATAATTATGTCTGTCTCGCACGTCACGTCTCATAAGCTGCAAGAAAGGGTTGTCTGAGTTAAGGTAGTGAGTCCTTGTGAATATCGAGTGATGCACTATATTTATTCAAAAGTCTACTCAATCGTGGAATAGGGGAATGAAGTCCGAGGACGGTTCCACGAGGAGGTGGTGCTAGGGGTTGAACGGCATACTGTGGAATTCTACGGGGTACTTTAAAATTAATTTTGGCGAAATAAATAAAGGTTTATTTCAATAGTATTTAAACATTGTATATTCTATTTCCATCAGAATTCCGCGGGGCTTCATTTGTGTCGTGGTCTCTGCCACGTTCGACATTTGCCACAAACGCAAACACTAATGCAGCTAAATTACATTTATCAATAATTTATTAAGGCTGTATATCGGCATTTCAAAGAAATTAGCGTTTTTCCAATGAAGTTATCTGAAGTCATTCTAAAGCATTACTATTGATGTAAACTTTAGTTTTAGGGAGCAAAATTTTTAAATTAGTGCCGTATAGAGAGAAAATCATAATAAATTATCAGGTTTTTTAAAACGAAGACAATCTGTATTGAAAATTAAAAAATGGAACGTGATGCGCGTCTACAGACTTAATGGAAGCTTATTATTGTTATTGTTAAATTTGCGTAATTCAATCTCTACGGGGCTCTTTACCTATAATATAGTTCATTTAGCAATTGGATAGATGGCGCCACATCGAGGTCCAGACGGTGAGATATTTGATAAAAAACTACTTTTAGAATATCTTAAAATAAAATAAAAAAATTAAGAAATCAGTTCATAGAAAAATAAAGTAATTTAAAACCTAATTCCTAAAAACAATGGAAACGAAAATCCTTTTTTCATTAATATTTTGCCACAAATAAAGAATAAATAAGTCACCCATAAGATTAATAAAATAAAATTTTCTTATACGAAAGATACGAACATAAAGTTTCATACTTCAATCGACAGTGAGATACTTCCATAAAAATTATCGAAGATTTGTCTTTATTTCCTACAATAAAAGAGTGCTCCGTGACCGCGACTTCTTCCGCGTGTACATTCGAATAATCCCTAGGGAAACCTTGGCCTGCCTTTCTATTGTCTAATTTCAAAATCTATCACAATCGCTTTCAGGATGTGATTCATTGATACTTCTTTTTAGCACAAATACAAACTTACCAAAGAAATGTAGCAATGTGTCACATCCATCTTTCATATGAAAGCGAATGCGATCGATTTTGAAATTAGACAATTAGCCTCCAGGTTATAAAAGTATCCTATGTTTTATTCCAAGTCGTAAACTGTGTACCAAATTTCACCCAAATCAGTTCAGCCGTTTTTGTGTGGTTGTGATCCACTATTCATGGGGCCCAAGTCTGCTATTGTTAACATCATTTCCGGTTTTTTCAGCAGACTTGGGTCCCTGGTTGCCACCACCTCAATCGTGGTAATAAGCTCAAATCCCAAACGTACAAATATGTTTTATGCACAAAAAAAACCGGTCAAGAGCGAGTCGGACTCGCGCACCGAGGTTTCCGTACCATCATAAATATAAATATTTGGATATGTTACTGTAGAACAGTCTTTCAAAAGTAGGATAGACGGGGGACAGGCAAAAAGTTGGATGGGCGACCAGGCGGACAGGTCGAAGGGCGAATAGGCGGACAGTTAATTTACAAATCTTAACCACAGCTGCTTGTGGTGACTGAAAAACGAGTGGCTGACTCTCCACATTACAAACTGTTTATATTCATTGATGTACTATGGGCAACAGCGTCGCGTAACCAGTTTGCAACAAAATTCGTGTGGGCGCGTATCACCCCTGCACGAACTAAACGTATGTGACAGCGGGCGTGGCGTGCAAGCGATTTTAACCTTAGCAGTGGTTAAGCGACGCTGTTGCCCATGGTCTTTCACTTTCGCTTCCACTTCAGCTTCCGCTTCCTCGTCCACTTACACTTACCGTCAATCTTTTTATTTATCTATACATCGCCATCCTCTGTCCCAGTCCCTCCTCCCCTCCCCTTTCCCCTTATTATTTTTAATCGTCATCGTCAGCCTAAACACAAAATTTGAACATCCTACCTTTGAAACTAAGAGACTTCCATACAAACTTTCATCCCCTTAGGAGGTGAAATTTCCAAAATCCTTTCTTAGTGCTCATACTGCTCACCTACACCATGAAAGGTATCTACTCTCCGGTGTCTTTAATTTCAGCCGTTAGAGCTCTAGGCATATCCCAACAATCAATCACCAATCAATCTCCAATCAATTTAGAGTTTTACATGTATAGATTTTATTTATTACTAGCGAACCGCTTTCGCTTTGCTTCGGTTCCTTCCTTTTTTTGCCAATTTCGACCTTCCAACAACACCCGAAAAGAAAACAAATGCCTTCCAGACATCACCTCCCTTGGTCCGAATGTCTGTTTCCATCCCGTTCGAGTCCCGTCATCGGTGTGAGAAACGCGCTGGTGGTTAAAATTTACTCTTAGGTGATCGATTAACGATTGGTCTGCTGGAATGCACTCTGTGCTTGTTTTACTCTTTGACCCGAAAAAGGCGGGAAACGTTTGACTTGTCGGACGCGTTTTTTGGTTTGAGATTTTGTTTAATTAATTTATAGTGATAGTGGTGATCAGAATTACTTAATTTTATCACATTAGTATCTAATTGTATATATAGTGTGTAAATTGTATAAGTTTTGTATTGTATATAGCTGATATTTGGTAAGTTTTTTCAACTCATTATGAATGAACCTCCTGACCCGGGGGACTTTGTCCCTCCGGCGGGAAAGTATATTACAGTAGCTTCCAATGAGTCTGGAGTGGAAACCGATGGTTCTTGGACAAGTAGGTCACGTAAACGTAGTCGCTTACATGTATGTAAACATTGTAACAAGAAGCGTCGCCAACACCAAGGTTCAGATGTCAGCCACAATAATTGCCAGTGTTCGGAGTTAACTCTTATAAAAGCTGATCAACCTGATTTTAATTCACCGACTCAATCAGTTGCTAAAGAACTTAATGCGTCGGTTTCAAGTCCGGCCCCCACAACAGCCCCTGCTCCCACGCCCACGCCTGTACCCGCGCCTTCACCTATACCTACGCCTTCACCCATAGGACGTTCAATTTTCAATGAAACAGATATTTCCCCATTTATTATCCATGTCCAGAGAATACAATCTGCACCCAATGACGACGCTTCGCTCCATCCAGTGGCATTTGGAAGATTTTTAAAAAATAATCACATTCATGATATAATAAATGGAAGTGTAAAACGCATAGGCCGTAACAAAATCACTATATCCTTTTCATCTTATGTGTCAGCTAATTCCTTTCTGACCAACAAGAACTTAGAAACTCACAAAATGAAAGCTTTTATCCCGACATTTAGTGTAACTAGGATGGGGCTTGTTCGCGGAGTCCCTACAGAATGGTCCCCGGAAGAAATACTAGAAAATATCTCAGTCCCAATTGGCTGTGGAAAAATAATTAAAGTGAGACGCATCAATTATAAAGTATCTCAAGATGGATCAGCAATATGGAAGCCCTCACAGTCCATAGTTGTAACTTTTGATGGTCAGGTGCTACCGAAGAGAATTTTTATGTGCTTTAATGCATTACCTGTAGATCTATACATTTTCCCAACAATACAATGTTTCAACTGTTGTCGTTTTGGACACACTAAAACTCAGTGTAGATCTAAACCCAGATGTTTCAAATGTGGAGACAACCACTCTGGTGACTCCTGTGATAGAGAGGAAAACTTTAATGCCTATTGTTGCTCTTGTGAAGGCTCACATTTTGCTACCAATAAGTCTTGCCCGGAGTTTAATCGACAGCAGGAAATCAAAAGTTATATGGCTCACAATTGTACATCTTACGCAGAGGCTTCAAAATATTTCCCTAATATCTCGAAACTATATTCACAAGTTACTGCTAAAAACTCCTCTTCTACTATGTACAAACCTAATCAATCCATTCAAAACAATATAACTTACAATAGACCAGAGTCAGTTTCATATAAAAAAACAGTTTTTCTCAAACCCCGCTCTCCTCCTAAAGTTAGCCAAGGTTATGACATTGAAGCACATAATGACATTCTTAAAGAATTTGATATGCCATCACCAACTAATGGGTGTGGCTATAGTAGAACTGAAAAAGAACCTGATTCTCAAAATATATCAATAGCTGAAATAATTAAATTAATCCTCAATTTGCTTACTTGCTTTAGTAATAATAATAACAGTAATAATAATTCACCGTCCAACGCAGCCTCTATCATTTCAAATTTAATTCAAATCTTCCAAAATGGACAGTCGGGCTAAAATATTGCAATGGAACTGTCAAAGCATACTTGGTAAAAGAAGTGAAATAATTTATCTTTTGAACAAGTTTGACCCTTTCATGTTTGTCTTATCAGAAACATGGCTTAAACCACATCAAAGATTTAAAGCTACTGGATACACTACTCTTCGTCAGGACAGAGATGATGGCCATGGAGGAGTGGCTATACTTATTAAAGACTCAATATCTTATTCCATAATACCTATACCGTCACATCATAAAGAAATTTCTATATTTGCCATACAAACTTTTAATATGTGTTTTGTTTCTATATACATTTCTCATCCATCTCTACCTATACTCAGTGAAGTTAAACAAATTATTTCTAACTTACCTAAGCCCTTTTTGGTACTAGGCGATTTTAACTGTCATCATCAGAGTTGGGGCAGCTCTAAAACTAATAATTATGGAGAAGAAATGATAGATATTATTGATTCTCTTAATATATGTATTTTGAATACGGGAAAGGTTACTCGCTTAACAAAACCAAATGAGATTGATAGTGCAGTTGATCTTTCTTTATGTTCTCCATCTCTTGCAAGCTCTTTACTATGGGATACACTTCCATCCGTTTATGGCAGTGATCATTACCCCATCATCATAACCTTCCCATTTGATAAACCTGTAAATATAAAACGTACCTCTCATCTAAAACACAAGCTTCCTGATAAGGATAATAAAGATTGGGAAAAATTTAAATGTAATGTACAGTCCAAACTACCGCTACTCCCAGATGTGACTAATGGTTCCGAGATAGAGAGTGCAAAGGCATTAGGTAATGTTCTTATTGAGGCTGCTAATGAAATTTTTTCACAAAAAAGTGGCTCCAATAAAATTCCATCGCCTCCATGGTGGGATAGTGAGTGCACCAATGCAATAAAAAACAGAAAAGAAGCTGAAGAAAGGTATAGAGAGGACATGTCGGATAGTAATTACGATTTAGTGATTAAAACCATAGCAGAAACTAAAAAACTTTTCAAACAAAAGAAATTTGAAGGCTGGCGTTCATTCTGTTCATCAATTTCCCCAAATACTCCACCGAGCCTAGTTTGGCAATACATCAACAGATATAAATCTGCCACTTATAATAAGCCTTCCGCAACAATTCCAATAGAATTAGCCGATTCTTTTATGGATAAATTAGCTCCCCCTTGGGTTGCTGATAACAACATTCCCACTTGTCCCCTCTTATCACCTCATAACCTAACAGGTCTCAGTGCTCCGTTTACTTTACACGAATTAAAAGGAATCCTTCACAATTGTAAAAACTCAGCTCCTGGGAATGATGGCATACCATATGCATTTTTTGAAAACGTTTGCGACGATACATTAAACTATTACTTGGATTTAATAAATAAAGTGTTGTTGACAGGGAACATTCCTCCATCTTGGAAACAACAAACAGTGTTGCCCTTCTTAAAACCAAACAAACAACCAACCGATGTTGCAGGATATCGGCCTATTGCATTATCATCTGTACTAATAAAGATAGCCGAGCACTTGATAAAGAATCGATTAGAATGGTTCTTAGAAAGTAAAGGGCTTTTAGCAAATACTCAATTTGGTTTTAGAAAGGGTAAGAGCACTATTGATAATTTAGCCATTCTGACCTCAGATATCCGCATTGCTTTTTCCAAAAATAACTCACTCTTAGCCGTATTTGTAGACTTATGCTCTGCCTATGATAACGTCCTCCTGGATGTCCTAAAAATTAAACTAGAGTCTTTGCAAATTCCTCAAATTTTCACACATTTTATTATTAATATGTTATCGGAACGAACAATAAATTTAAACATAAATGGCCTTAACTTCTCTAGAACTGTTTCCAAAGGCCTTCCTCAGGGATCTGTTCTCAGTCCTCTTTTGTATAACATCTACACCCACGATCTACAGTCCCATATTTGTGTAAATGAGAACATTAAAATTCTACAGTATGCTGATGATTTTTTCAGTTGAAATTCTATCGACGACATTGACTGAAGGCACTACTGTGTGAATGAGACAACACCAGGTGGAGGTCGGTGTCTCGTTCGCACAATTGCCATTACTAAACAATAATACCACGATAGTAGGACTAAAAATATGTACGTTACCAATCAAGTAGTGTATAAAAATTAAAGATTCGGAATGGGAAGTCGAATATATACTATTTAAATATTAATTTAGAATGACACATAATAATTGTAATATAAAACAGAACTTACTCTTTTGATTTAATTAGATATCTAAAATAATGCTAATCAGCTATCATCGGTGAGGTGGTAATAAATAGAAGTGTCAATCTTGGCAACTCCGATTTTGACCTTGGCGCCGAATTTCAATTTAAGAATTTCAATCTATAGGAAATGTTACTTTACAAAACTAGTGTGACCATAAATACTGCACCATTTCAGATTTCCAAAAAAACGAAATTGTTTCTATTGATATGGCTAGAGCTCGCAGGCGAGACGGTAAAATAAATAATAATAATCAAATTCATGTTTGTGCGCCTATTTAGATGAAACTCGGTTTTTGGTACTATTTCAACATGAAAATAACAACGCAATGTTGAAAATTTAAAAAATCCAAGATGGCGGCCAACTTTTTGTTTTTGGGCCGATTTCGATGAAACTCGGTTTTCGGAACTATTTTGACAAGAAAATAACAACGCAATTTTTAAAAAACTAAAAATCCTAGATGGCGGCCAACTTTTTTGTTTTTGGGCCGATTTCGATGAAACTTGGTTTTTGGAACTATTTTGACAAGAAAATAACAACGCAATGTTGAAAATTTAAAAAATCCAAGATGGCGGTCAACTTTTTTGTTTTTGGGCCGATTTCGATGAAACTTGGTTTTTGGTACGATTTTGACAAGAAAATAACAACGCAACGTTGAAAATTTAAAAAATCCAAGATGGCGGCCAACTTTTTTGTTTTTGGGCCGATTTCGATGAAACTTGGTTTTTGGAACTATTTTGACAAGAAAATAACAACGCAATTTTTAAAAAACTAAAAATCCAAGATGGCGGCCAACTTTTTTGTTTTTGGGCCGATTTTGATGAAACTCGGTTTTTGGTACGATTTTGACAAGAAAATAACAACGCAATGTTGAAAACTTACAAAATTCAAGATGGTGGCCAACTTTTTTGTTCTTGGGCCGATTTCAAAAACAAATTAGCAGCCATTTTGATCTTTTTTGATTTTTCCTTCAGTTTACATTGAGTTGTTATTTTCTTGTCTAATTAGTAGCCAAAAACCGAGTTTCATCGAAATCGGCCCAAAAAAATAAAAAAAGTTGGCCGCCATCTTAGATTTTTAGTATTTTAAAAATTGCGTTGTCATTTTCATTTCAAAATATTACCAAAAACCGAGTTTCATCGAAATCGGCCCAAAAACAAACAAGTTGGCTGCCATCTTAGATTTTTTAATTTTTTCAATACATATTGTGTTATTATTTTCTTGTCAAATTAGTACTAAAAACCAAGTTTCATTCAAATCAGCCCACAAATAAAAGAGTTGGCTGCCATATTTTTTTATATTTTTAACATTTCTTTGTTATATTTTGATCAAAATAGTAACAAAATCGAGTTTCATAAAATCGGCCCACGAACAATATAGTTGGCCGCCATTTTGTTTTTTTTTATATTTTTAACATTGTGTCGTCGTAAATCTCTTGCATCCATTTTATTAATTTCACAAGTAAAGAAATTGGTGCAAGTATTTTAGACCTTATTGACATCTTTACCAAAATAACAGTTTTTAATGAAACAGCAAAGTAAATGTACAAGTGTAATTATAGGAAAAAAGCAATCGAATTTCAAACGTCAATAAAGTCGAAAATCGTTTCCATCTTTTTTTAACTACAGATCACTAGACAATGTTTTCCTACTTTTACTTGTTTTTCCAACATTTATTTGTTTTCCCGAAGTTCACGCACATTGCATTTTTATAAAAAATTGGAATAAACTTTAAAGTTGCGTAATTATTTACACTTGAAATTAAATTGAATTGAATAAACTAGATTTTAATTGGTTGAATTACCATATTTAAAAAATAAAAACAAAAAAGCAACTTAATAAAAACGTGATAAATAATTTGTTCTTAAAAAATTTTTTTTTAAATAAATATTAATTTCCTTTTTTTTTAGTTAACGAGCTAAACTAAAAATATACCACCGCCTATCAGAGTACTCGTCAAGACCATTCAAACGAGTCCAAACTCGATGGGGTTGAAAGGTTTTATTGCAGAGTTCCTGTGGCCTTCTTCCGGCTCCATCATCAGACTCTTGGATACTATTACCCAACAGAGCACTCGTCAAGACGATTCAAACGAGCCCAAACTCGATGGGGTTGCATGATTTCAATATTGAGTTCCTATGGCATGGAATCCAGACTTCATCATCCGACCCTGAACCTCGTCTCCCGTCAGAGTACTTGTCAAGACAATTCTAATAAGCCCAAACACGATGGGGTTGTACAGGGTGTTTGGTAATAGCCTTATAAAGCCGAATATGGTGGATAGGGACCATCAAACTGAACAACTTTTACTATGGGACCAACTCTGAAATCGCTAAAAAAAATTCAGCTGTTTCATACAAAAATTAATAACGAAAATATCAAAATGTAATCTATTTCCATGAGCACAACACGTATTTAAAAAAAAGTTTTGACATTTTGCATTAAAACTTTTTTTAAAACCATGTTACCATGTTGTGGTTGTGGCAGGTGGTGGCAAAGGTATAATTTCCATTCTGCTGTTACTTTCGTACATTTGTGAAGTCGAAGAGCCTTTATAAAAAAAATTCACACCACCGAAAATTCTGAAACTTTATTCTATTACTAAGGGAGCTTATTCCTATCTACAGAAATATTCAGCCAATTTGATTTTTTTCGGATATTCCCCCCTGTCACCCATTTAATTTATTCCCATAAAAAACAAAATCTTTAAAGTGATTGAAAAAAATATTTCTCTATATCAACTAAAATCTGGCATTTGTAGTAGTTGGCATTTATAGAAGTTGGCATTTGTAGAATTTGTCATTTGTAGAATCTGGGACCCTATTTTTGAATCGCTCGACTCCAGTCGAGCGCTCGTTTCTACTGATTTTCGTTCGACATATGACTCAAAACAATGGGATGTCGAACGAAAATCAGTAGAAACGAGCGCTCGACTGGCTTCGAGCGATTCAAAAATAGGGCCCCTGACGTTTTAAACTGAGTTGGCATTTGTAAAATCGTTTGCAAAATTTGTGCTCAAACAAACAAAAGAGCAAGCAACCTAATAAAAACGCGGTAAAAAGTGTTAATTATAAATAAAGAACTACCTAGGTATTTAAGTTTATATTAAACAGTTTAAAGTATTATGTATGTCTCCGGCCAACCATACGGTTTGGTCACCCTAATGAAGAAAAGGACACATACATCTACTTGACCTCTCTGTCGGCTCGTTTTGGGGCGAAGCACTCATTCCGGTTTATAGTACTATTTCCATGGACCGCACATACCGTTGTTTCACTCGATGATAAAATAACGTATTTTAATGACTATATTTTTTTGTGATTTAATTACAAATGTACAGTTTTCAGATTTTTTCCTGTAAGTGTAGTTGACGCTATTACTTGCCAAATTTCATAGTTCTAGGTCAACAGGAAGTACCCTATGAATTTTGATTCCTTTGAGAGTATCGAAAATGCGTTTTTTGCGGCTTAAACGGCAGTATCTTTTTTTCACGTTAATTTAGAAGTTTGATTTTTTTTACAGCTTCAAGGGACCGTAGACCTTAGTATATAGTTTAAATTTCAACTCGATACCTCCACGCGTTCGCGAGATAAAGGGTCTTGACAGACAGACGGACGGATGGACAGACAGACGGACAACAAAGTAATCCTATAAGGGTTCCGTTTTTTCCTTTTGAGGTACGGAACCCTAAAAACCGACACTCGATTCACAAACCAAGTCAAACCCCACTAGTACGAGAGCTCGCAAAAAATACTGCAAGAGTTATCTCAAGGTCCTTCTCTCAATATGATAAAGTGTTTAGGGTGTACCTACATGAGTCAGCACCTACTCCCAGCGCCAGGAAGTGGAACACCTAGCGTCAGCACGCTTCCAAACATGTAGCATTTCGACATGCTCTACAAGAGTTATCTCAAGGTTCAAATTTGGCAGAATGGTAAGTGGTCTCTTGTAGAGCATGTCGAAATGCTACATGTTTGGAAGCGTGCTGACGCCAGGTGTTCCACTTCCTGGCGCTGGGAGTAGGCGCTGACTCATGTACTATGGGCAACAGCGTCGCTTAACCAGTTTGCAACAAAATTCGTGTGCGCGCGTATCGCCCCTGCACGAACTAAACGTATGTGACAGCGGGCGCGGCGTGCAAGCGATTTTAACCTTAGCGGTGGTTAAGCGACGCTGTTGCCCATGGTACACCCTAAACACTCTATCACATTGAGACGAGGACCTTGAGATAACTCTTGCAGTATTTTTTGCGAGCTCTTTCTCAACACGTTTGCGTTTGTTTGTAAAGGTTTGTTGAAATTTGGCAAATGTCTGGACGCTGTTTGACGCCTTATGACAATCGTTTATATACATTTGTTACATATTTCCGAAATGGACATGGGTTTCACTATGTTCGAATAGAACAGCGATAGAATATTCACCTTTGTTTTAATGCTTTTAGGCGCCTTCCGCTCCAAACGGTGAATCTACTCCTGGAGGGTGGGTGGCGCCCGGAGCGATGCCGGCGCAGCCTCCGTATCAAACGCTGTATCCTACTTTATGTGAGTGGTTTTAAAGATTTTTGCTTAAGAGCGTGCAGTCTGTACACTAGCGCCGCCATTGGAAATAAAATCATAGTGCTTAAATAAAAAAGATATTATGAATTATCTCTGGAGTGCACTCCGAACAAGCTTTGCGGTACTTTTTATCACTTAAGCAATATTTTCTAGCCTGTTGTTTAGTTATATGGACTTTTATTGCGAAAAGTGGCCACTTTTAACAATAAAAGTCAATTAAACTAAACGACAGGCTAGAAAATATTGCTTAAGTGATAAAAAGTACCTCAAAGCTGGTTCGGAGTGCACTCCAGAGAGATAATTTACAAATTTGTCTTTATTTAAGCACTATGTTTTTTTTCTAATGGCGGCGCTAGTGTGCAGACTGCGCAGCCTTAAAATTAATAGATTATAAACATAGATTAGGAGGCCATAAAAAATTTGGTAACGATCGCGTAAGTGGCTGCATAACTTCACGCAAACATACTGACATATTTAGCATCAGAGAGTGCCTCTCCATCCTGTGAACCCAGAGTCAGCCACTTACGCGATCGTTACCAAATTTGTTATGACCTCCTAATATAATAGTACCTACAGCTCCCTGATTTTGTAACTTTAACCACCGTCTTACCTAAGTCTGACGCCATATCAACAATTTAAAAATGGTTGTATTCCGGCAGTTACAGGTAAGATAGCCAGGTCCTCAGTGATGAGGATTCACTTAACATCAGTTGAGGTAAAAGGCAAAGCACTACCCGTTGTGCATAAAAGAAAACTGTTACACAATCAACTCTGACAGAAATCGGTATGGTTGAGCGAAGCGATGGCTGGTTCATGCGTCATGCTCGTGAACGGGTGCTGCCAGTGGGAATGGGTCTGCTTCTGACTACCTATCTTAACGCATATTGAATTGTAAAGTTTTTTTTCTTGTAACAGCCGAGACTGAATAATAACTTCAAACTTTGAGTTTAGCTTGAACGCTGTAAATTGATTAAGAAAATTTGTAATTCATTAAGTAATGATCTAATTATAATTTTATTTATTTGTTAATCTTTGTTAATATAAAGTCTGGAAACGATATACATATTTGTAAATATCGTTCCATTTGATAAAGCTGATAAGTTTTTTGCGCCCATTTTTCTTGTCAGCTAAAAGACGTCATAATAGGTGGTAGGGTAAAAAAATTATTTGACGATTTAAAAACGCTCATTATGTGAGCTTGTTTGAATAAAGAATTTTTCATTTCATTTCATTTCAATCGCAGTTACATTGCTTGCTGCTTTAATAAGAACCAATGTGACAACTACTTTATTTAACCAGCAAAGCAATGTAACTGCGTTTTCAATCGAGAATTATTAGCAAATAAGTTACGTAATCAAGGGGCAGGATTGTTTGAGAACATTGACTACATAAAAATCTCTTTTCACGGAAAATAAGTTGAGACCATTATTTATAATTTTCAGCCGAACCAGTATACAAGGCGGCGGCGTATACAGCAAAAACCATCCAAGATAAAGGAGACAGCAACTACACTAATATATCGGGGCCAAGCTTTGCGCCCTACTACCCTACGTACGCGGCTGTTCAGCCACCCCCACTACCTCAGTAAAATATACACAAACGCACAATTTTTGAGCTTTTTGGCTATTTATAACGAAGTCATGAGTTTTATAAATGTATTCTTTATTATACACGCTAATTAGTTATTAAGCAAAATAGGTACCGATTGTGGTTGCTAGTACTTTTAAAAGGTTTTACTAAAAATACTTTTTGTCTTGAATCTCCAAAAGGAAAATGTGAAAATATCCTTCTGTCTATATGCCGTCCTTTTTATGTTACGAAAGTTTTGCGTTTATGCATTAATAAATAATCTCATGTAGCATTTTTAGCATTTATGTACTAAAGCATTACATTAAGTATATTTAGGTTAGGCCCTTTTCACACACACCCGTGTTAACGGCGACCGTTTCAACGGACGCAGATCTCCCACACGAACAAGGTTTGCTTCTGCCTTCGCCACATCTGCATTAAGTTGAATCAACGAAGCAAGAAACTCCGACAGTGCTTTGCCTGATTTCATGTAGCTACGTGCGGGTTTCGCAGTAATAGAACTACTATACACGCGGTAGTCGTGTTGGAATCGTGTCCGTGTGGAGTATTTTGATCCTCACACGAAATAGGATCGATTGGCATAAACATTTTTTTTTGGTATTTTAGCATTTTTTGCTAACCGTAATTTTTTTCCAAAAAAATGCAGTTCATAATATCTTAAAAGTTATGGATGGTCTTCTTGGAACGTTTTCCTGTAACTATAACGGTTAAGGTACCTGCCCTTAATGTGCCGTCTCAAAAATCCACCCTGTATAATATACAAAATTAGTGGTTGTGGTGTCCCAAAATTTTGCCACACGGAGGGAAAGTACCCTAAATATTTAAGATAGGTAATTTTACTAAAAGACTTCATTTTATTTTTAAAAATAATCAGAACTGCTTTCAAAAAATTCTGAAAAAAATCGCGCACTATACCATACAATCTTCATACAATACCTACATAATTATTAAAAATTTTATGTTAAATTTCATGGTCTTCCTTTTGTTTAAGATGCTTTGTTATTAAAAAAACATCCTAATGAGTAACCCTTTCAATCGGTATCGTAAAAACAAAAGATTGTTGTTCTTTTCATATTTGGTGGGTTCGATTCCTGGTTAAAGCAGGCGGTTTTTCAAAAATCTTTGAATGCAGTTCAAATTATTTTTAAGATGCAGTCTTTTTTCAGTAAAATTTCCTACCTTTAATATTTTTTAAGGTATTTTCCCTTCGTGTGGCAATGTTTTGGGACACCAGTGGCCCTACTATGAGTTGATGCAAACTGTTTACGTTACAGTAAACTATCGGATATACTGCTCAGTCAATACGAATGAAAGAGAGAAAACGATAGTTTACGGTAACGTAAACAGTTTGCAACAACTCATGGTAGGGCCACTGTATACTCAACCGTTACGGCACCTACCACCGTTAAAACGGAAACCGTGTGCATGTGAAAGGCACTGACTATTAGTAGGAAAATCAGTCTGGTCTTCCTTGTTTACCTCAACACCTATCACGGAATTCGATAGCTTTCAATATAACGGAACGGCCAGGGCTACACCGCAACGTAAATCAAATTGTCATGACAATTGGCAAATCGTCATGTTATTAAATCGGGCCCAGGGGCCGTACCGGCTAACGAATCGAGCTTCGAAAAGTCTGCCGGGTTTCAAATTAAAACAGATAAATCGAGCCCCAATTGGGCCAAAACAGCGAACCCTAATTCATGAGGTCACACAAACATTAATATGTTCCAAATAACTTCAACAAATAGTAAAATAAGTAATTCCTTACTTCGATTTATCTGTTTTAATTTGATACTCGGCAAATTTTCCGAAGCTCGATTCGTTAGCCGGTACGGCCCCAGATCATTACGATTGATGATCGTCCAGAATGTGCGTCAACTTGTGATCATCATTACATCATAGAAGAATTAGTTGACCGTGGCCGCTGACGGCGAATACACAACAGTGCCAATTTGACATGACTATGATATGCTTTGATAAGTCTCTTTATTTGTATACGTCAACAGTTAGAAAGGCGTTTTGTCTAACTATTTACCTTATAATACTTATTATACAAAAAGTTGCAAAACACAATGCTTTGGTGCTTCGGAGTCTAGTTATAGATTTAAGAAAATAATATTGATTTTTAACCTAATATTATAATATATGGATGTATAAAATAATTTATGAAGAAAATATAAAATTTTATGACAATAATCTTTATTGATTTTCCTTCACAAAAGTAAATTCTAAAATAAATCTTGCTCTATAAAATAATGATTCGACTATGGGTAAACAATGCTGCAATGCGATACTTACAACAGTGGTTTTATGAGGTATCCCTTCTCTTTTCCTGATGTTCCTACATAATCGACACGAAGTGTATCTAATCTAAAAAAGCACTATGTTTAAAATTAAACTAATACAAAGATGTGAAAATCACTCATGAGGTACCGAAAAGAATTTCATAAGGGGTTTTAAAAATTCATGCACTTGTTGCTTAACAGGTATTAATTAATTTTGATAGTTTCCGATTAATAAGAATACAAAATAGTTACTTCAATTCCGGTAATTATACTAATATGTTCTAATACCGTCACCAGAGAACAGTTTCTTAATATATAAATATGTATAATTAAAGAGTTATTATTTCATTAAGATGTCATGTTCCTGTTTATACATGTTCGCCAAAACTATATTGGTTTGTGAGTTTTAGACATTTGCAACATTTATGTTTTTAGTATGTTGTTTTCAATTACAGACGAATTTAAATCTCAATAAACTCAAAAACGATTTCGATATGAAGTAACAATATTTTTTTTCAAAATTATAGTTTCATTTACGACTAAAAAGATTTTCAAAAGATATTGAAAACAACCAATCATAAGTGCCATAAATGTAGTTACCAGTAACTGTAATGTTCTAAATTAAGTTACAAAATAACTTCACTACAAAAATATAACAATATTGGCATTACATTAAAACATAATTACTGTAAAATGTTAACAATTTAGCCCTTTTTTTACATTTTGGAATGGTATGATAAATGGTACCTACACTTATTATTTTTTTGTTTAAGAAAGTAATTTATATTTTATTTTTAATTATTGTGCTTCCTGAGTGAATATTTTTGCAGAATTATTTAGATATAAGAATAATTATTTTCTGATGTATGATACAAAGTATCTAATAATAAATCCGCATCTAAAAATACTATGATAACCAATTAAAATAAATCAACTATGGCATACAGTACAGTAAGTTGGTAAAAATTGTTTCTATGCTTTATGATGATATGATGAGAAGGAAAAACAATATTATCCTGATCTCAAAATGTTTTAAGACTTATTTTTGCTATGATTTTATCAGGTCAAAGTTAATATGAAGGTAATGAGAACTATGACAAAAAGAAAATCTAGTTTTTTTTTATAGATACATATTGCCTAAATTAATAACTTTATTTACTGTAAAATTCGATGTTATAGAGGTGGATTTTTTATGAAAGATGCGTCGATGATCCAGTTTTGAATTTTTAAATGGCAGGGTTCACTATTTACTCTGTCGTTCAGTGACTGGGTTTGCTCCTTAAGTCATGTACGCATTTTCGAACACCTCCTTTGCAATGCATGATAATCATGCTATGCCCTACCGCCGAAAGTTGAAGACTTAGTTCGGACTAAACATTAGGATTCGATAAACATCATCATCAACATACCCGGTTATTCATGTTCCTTTTGGTATATTTTTTTTTATTAAAATTATTTGTTTCTCTTTCGGTAATTTGTTTCAATATTTGTGGCCGGTGTGTTGGAATTTGTGTACACGGCTTAAGGTAAACCTTTCTTAACTTTGAAGTCGTGAGGTTTAAAATACTATTTAGCAGTGAGATAGAACAGTGCATTTTGTTGAAGGAAAACCTATTTAATATTTAACCGGTAGATAGTTAATTCAAATGAGTAAGTCGATTCGTGACATCGTTTATTGATAAAATGCTCACTGCAGTATTTTATTACCAAATTCGGTATTGTGAACTCGCACATTTTCTATCCCTTACTAACGGTGAATTTTAACGCATCAGAATTTTCGCGTAGACGCTCCGCGCTTATAGAAAGGATGCCGTCTATGACACATTTTCTAAGTTTCGGTGTCCGTTCGTCGCGGTCGGGTCCCGTTCCGTGGCCGGCTAGGTCGGGCTCGGGCGTCGGGCTATGGGCGTGCGGCGCGCGCGGCGTCGGCGCGTCTCGGCGAGACCGTGTCTGGTGCCGCCCGGCGGCGCGGGCGGTCGGCGCGCCCGCGCCCTCAGTACTGGCTGCAGCGCGCCCGGAACCCGCCCTGGTACGTGGAGTCCTGCGACAGCAGCCCGTCCGGCTGCGACGGGCAGTCGGGCGCCGCCGACTCTTGGCTGAAGTCGGGCTGCGACGCGCCCTGCGACAGCGACAGCGGCGGCTGCTGCGACAGCGGCTCCTGCGACAGGCGCGGCGGCCGCTTGCGCGCGTTGGCGGCGGCGGCGCGCTGGGCGGGTGCGTGCGCGTAGGGGTGGCGCGGCGGCGGCAGCCCGCGGTGCGCGGCGAACGCGGCGGGCGGCACGGGCGCGTGCAGCAGCGCCGCGCGCTCCGGCCCCACGTACGCCAGCGGGTCGCGCAGCGGCCGCGCGCGGTCGTACACAGAGCCCGGCACCATCGCCTCGCGCGCGTCGAACATCGACGTCGACATGAAGTGGGAGCCCGGGTTCTGAGCGTTCACCAGCTTTTTCGGTTTGGCGAATTGTATCGCAGACTCTTTCAAATTGGACAGCGGCCCCTCGGTGAGTACGCGCCGCTCCTTGTAAAAGGCCAGCAGGTGATTCCACAGCGGCTGCTTGCTCAGAACTTTGGGGTTCCCGACCACTATGAGCCCGTACTTGGCTCGCGTCAGGGCCACGTTCAAGCGCCTCGGGTCGCTCAGGAATCCGATTCCTTGGTGCTCGTTCGACCGCACGCAGGACATGATGATGATGTCCTTCTCTCTGCCCTGGAAAGCGTCGACGCTGGCGACTTCTATCTCCTGGTATAGTTTGGCGTGCAAACTCCCCTGGTACTGCATGTGTTGCACGAGATACGAGCGTTGTCCCTCGTAGGGTGTGATGATGCCGATCTGTTCGGGCCGTACTCCAGCTTTCAAAAAGCGCGTCGTCAGTTTCTCCACGTTGGCGGCTTCCGTTCTATTCAAATAAGACGTTCCCGAACCGGCGATTTCTTCTTGGCCTTGCGTCACGTAAAAGAACATCGGACGATCTGGCCTCGGCCATGGAAAATCGATTTTGTGCAGGCGCCTCTCCTCGGCACTGACCCCGTTTTGGAGGGACCCTTCGTAAAAGAAGTCGGATGGGAAACGAGAAAGTTCAGGGTGCATGCGATATTGCACTTCGAGGCGGAAAGGACGGATACCCAGGACGACGAGCCTCTCGAACAAACTTTGACTCAGGCCTGCCTTGGCCGCCTTTTTGCACATGACTACTGGACCCAATTGGCAATGATCCCCGACGAGGATCAACTGTCTCGCTCCGAGCACTACGGGCACCATGCACTCCGGTTCCGTAGATTGCATGCCCTCATCGATCAGTATGGACTGGAAGCGCATGCGCGCGACGCGCGGGTCGCCGGCGCCCACGCAGGTGGTGCACACCACGTCTGCCGCGTCCAGGAGACGCCTCTCCGCGGCGCGCCTGAGAGCGCGATACCTCCTTTCGTCAGCCGCTGACAGCTCGCCCGCTTCCTCTTTGAGTCTCGTCAGTTTCCTCAGCTCACTATCGGCCGACCCGAGAGCGCGCGCCTGCTCGTGGAGTGCTAAGAATGAAACGGATGACTCCATGGCTTCACGTGATTTAGCGCAAAGCCTGACTACCTTTAGACCGGTCCTGTGTATCTTCTCTGTTAGTTGGTCGACGGCCGTGTTGGAAGGAGCGCAAACCAGTACCGGCCCACCGTTTTGCCTTACGAGCTGGTAGACGATAGTAGCGGATGTAACCGTTTTGCCAGTACCTGGAGGACCTTGAATCAAGGAAAGAGGGCGTTGGAGGGCATGCTTCACAGCATAAACCTGAAATTAAAGAAAACATTTTTATTTTAGGTGTCCAATATTTTGTCAGTCTGCAACACTGGTACATCATTATTCGTTTGATAAATACCTGAGAGCGGTTGAGGTCTGGCAAATTAGGTGCGCTGAAGTGCTTCGGAAGATGGACGCGGAACAAGACTTCTTCAACTTCGTGACCCAATAGACGGCGGTAAATATATCCCGATACAGATGAATCATCGACAGCAAATTTTCGAAGCGCTAGTTGCATTCTGGAATAAAATGAAATAACATGTAACTAAACGTAATTAACTAACTTATTGAATGTATCATCAGAAACTGTCATCGTTAGTAAGACCTGAGGTGCAATTGTGTAAGGTAATCGTATTCATTTGACAGTTCATATCGTATTCCTTCGGCTGCAATTTGTATGGGATGACATATATTATGATACAATATGAACTGTCAAATGAATACGATTGACTTTACACAATCACCTAGCTGTTTTTAACCATTTTCTTACCTGTCGAAAGAAGTGCTCTTCCAAATGAAGTCGACGACAAAGTTGGAGGTGCAATCCAGCGGAGCCCCGGCGCCGCTCTTTAGTTCTAGTCCAACATCGTCTCCATAGTTGTCAGGAACTTTTATGACGTGTCCCACACCCGACCAAGCCTTGTGAAGTTCACCAACATATCTAAAATAATATTTATTTGACATAGTCGTTTAAATAAAAAATATTGACTTGACTGTTTATTAGATTTAAGTAGGTATACAGAAGATAAGCGAAAACAAAGATCACTTACCTTAGTCTTAGTTCATCACCATGCATCAACTTCATATCACTATCAGTTTTAGCGAGGGTAAAGTAAGCAATTGTTTTCTTGTTGAGACCGACATCCCAGCGCACCTCGATTCCTTCCTGGGTCTGAGACTCTTTAAGCCTCTTATCATAGTCAGCTTCTAACTTTACTAGGGGACCAAAGATATTTTGGTACTGATAACCATCTTCATATCTGAAAAGAAATTGTAGGATTACAAAAAAAAATAAAAAAACAAACAAATGATAGCGCATTCTTATTTCCTCTGCACAGGGGTGCTTGTGCGGAGAAATTTAAGGGTAATTGTTTCATCAGCAGGGCTCTATTTAATAAACGTGACAATTTGTCACCTGTCATGACAATTTTATATCCATTGCCTCAACCAATTTGAAAATAGAACAAACTGCTTATAGATACAGCGCAATGTTAACCAAATTGTCATAACAATGGGCAATGTCCGAAAAAAATTAAGTTGGCTGAATATTTTTTTATAGGTAGGAATAAGCTCTCTTAGTAATAGAAAAAAGTTTCAAAATTTTCGGTTGCGTGAAAAAAATTTAAAAAATTAAAGTCTTCGACTTCACAAATGTACAAAAAGTAACAGCAGAATGGAAATTATACCTTTGCCATCACCTGCCACAACCACAACATGGTATTAAAAAAAAGTTTCTATACAAAATGTCAAAACTTTTTCTTTTTAATACGTGTTGTGGTTGTAGCAGATGGTGGCAAAGGTATAATCTCCATTCTGCTGTTACTTTTGTACTTTTGTGAAGTTAAAGGGGCTTTAATTTTTTTAAATTTTTTCACGCAACAGAAAATTATGAAATTTTTTTCGATTACTAAGGGAGCTTATTGCAAACTATAAAAAAATATTCAGCCAATTTGATTATTTTCGGACATTCCCCATTGACAAATTGTCGACGCGTCGTAAAATTTACAACTAGCTAAAGTTAACTTAAGAATATCCTATACCTCAACAAGACTTGATTAGGCTCCTCGTCCACACCAGGTTTCTCAAGGTCTTGGAAGGTGGCATCAACATTATCACGCCACAGCTCTTCAAGGCGTCCAATTTGTTGTGGGGTAACCTGAAAGTGGTGTTCAGTTAAACAACCTTCAGGGGTGAAATTATGCTGTGTTAAAACGCTGAGACACATTAATTTTTAACTGTTAGCCTAAACCACAGAATAGATATAAGTACTATTAAACAAAATTCAAAGAACCTAGCATCGAAACCGAGGGACTTTCATCCCCTATTTCAACCCATTAAAGACTTTATTCGCGATAAAAAGTAGCCTATCATAGGGTCTATTATATATTTATATATGGACCTATTATAGGGATTCTACAATATAATGTACAATCACAAAGCTAGGAAGATACTTAAGTGTAGTTCGCGCAATATAACTCG
Source organism: Agriphila geniculea (assembly GCA_943789525.1). Lineage (NCBI taxonomy): Eukaryota > Metazoa > Arthropoda > Insecta > Lepidoptera > Crambidae > Agriphila > Agriphila geniculea. The sequence goes on along the minus strand of OX038887.1, from coordinate 13,320,263 downwards.
AACCCAACCATAGACAATGAGGCTTGTTGCGCACTAAACAAACATTTTTGCACCTAAAATTGCTTTGCTACAGCTCAAGTCACTCGGTACTAAAATATGGGTCAAGTTATTTTGTACCTAACTATACCTAGATGAAATTAAAAATTAAAATACTGTAGCCCTATCATGTGTTACTACCGCCAGGCTAGGCGCACTCCGCGCTTTAGGTACGAAGCTACAAGTAGGCAGCGGGTCCGTCCGGACGGACTAATTTCAGAGGGCTGCCGCCGTTGGCTGGCTGTTAGCAGTTCGATTTCGATAGTCACTCACTCGCCGCGTTCATCTTAATACTAATATAAAGGATCCGAACCTCACGTTTTTCACACTTCCAAAAGTTCAAAATGACATCGAAACGTAAAAAGTGCTTGTCTACTACCTAGATATTATTTAGTATCAGTTTATTCTTAGGTACTTACTTGTCTTATTTGCTAAACAATCTTCCTTCACCCAACTAGGTATTTATTGAAATAATAATTTATAGATTAGGTAGGTACTTACTTACCTACTTTCGAAATAAAGTTAATTATTAATGACAATGTTATTTCGTAAGAAAGCAAATTTCCTCAAATAGTCCAGGCAAAATAAAATTTTGATCACATTAAATCCTACAGTTCATTTTCGTTTTTCTAAATAAGGATGAGGGTTATTATAACATCGTACTATGGCTGCTTTTCCTCTCCACCATAAGCGTTATGAGATATAGGTACAAAATACCTAACTTCTGGAAAGTAATGTTCATAAAATTCTACAGTGGAGATTTATGATGCGTTTGCTTATTTACATACTTAATATTTAATTAAAAAATAATCACTGATTTTATGTTTAAGGTTAAGGAGATAGGGTGCGTTACAATCATATTTTTGGAGAAAGTATAGTAATGTATTTTAATAAATCGTACACAAGGTGATTTTTTTATAATATGTTTTTAAGCTTAATCCAGGAGCATCTTTAAGTTTTCACTCCAGTGACTTTAATGTTTTTACGTGATTTTTGCCATTTATTTTAGCCAACAAAAAATCCTACACCAAATATTTTATCTTGTCTTCGTTTCTACCCCTGCAATAAACCCTCATAAAAAAAATCACCAGCTTTTACGAGTAGCATACGAAGTTTTAGCCATTAATAGCTGTAGTTGAATTGCGCATCAATCGGACGGAGTCAAGTGACAGATCGAAAATATCATTTCGTCCCCAATACATAATAGTTTTATCGCTTGGCGGGTTTCTTAAGTTTTATTGTCTGCCACTCCTACCACTTGATCGTTTTTCACACTAAATTGGTTGCAACTGTTCGCATCGAGTTGCGAGAAGTTCGGGTTAGTAGATAAGTTAAGGTCCGCTAAGAAACAGCGGCATAAATACGACGATCGAGTATCACTAGTATGAGCTCGCGCAGACCGGTGCAAGTTTGAGTTGTTGCAAACTGTTTACGTTACAGTAAACTATCGTTTTCTCTCTTTCACTCGTATTGACTGTGAGCAGTATATCCGACAGTTTACTGTAACGTAAACAGTTTGCATCAACTCATGGTAGGGCCACAGGTATTCTCGAAACCGTAGTGATTAACCGGGGCCTCATTACGCACCAACGGACGTGTATGTATTCGTCTCATTTACACCCGCTCCCTCACCGACTGGGGTCGGTTCGCCTGTTTGGTGCTCTCTTTCATTCCTAGGGTGAAATGCCCTAAATTCGGCCACGTCAGCAATTTTAGAGATTAAATCTAAAATATTTATATTAAAATTGAACTACAGCATTGTAATTTTTGTTATTTACGATTGCTACATGATTGTTCTTTATAATAATTGTAAGAAAATCAAGGAAACAATAATAGTAAAATTAAGAAAAAATAATATATGACGAGTGACCCAATTTTCCTAAATTCTGACGCGTATGCCCTTCATTCGACCCATTTTTCCCTAAATTCGGCTAAGGTGAAATAAGCATGTTAATTAGGAACTTCAATTGTTTTTATTGACATTCAAATAAAATAATTAACATAATTATTATTCCGATCAACATTTATCATATTAGGCATAACAAAAATCTACGAAAAATAAGCTTAAATAAAAAATTATATCAAGTCTAATACTTGAATGCATTTATTGTATATTTATCAACATTAATAATTTTAGGCTTATTCAAAATCAACAAAAATATTGTTGGCTATATATTGTTCTTTATATGAGTATAACAACAATCATATCAAAATTATGAATGTTTATCAAAAACATTATTTATCAAAAATTAATAAACATAATGAATACAGTCACGTTCACACTAATATTTTTAATGCAAGGTAGTTCTATTTCTATCAGTTAATATATTAATAATAGTTATTTAGGAATTTATAGATTTTATTCAGAAGTTTTTCGTGAATATTTATTATTAATATTACATTGATTACCATTAAATATTATAATTTTAAAAATAAATTCAAATGTTGATTTGTGGTATCAAATATCTAAATTAAATTAATTTTAAGTTATTCAAAAGATTTTATTTTTGTTTTATTTTTATTTTATTAAGGATATTTTTTTATTTTATTATAAATAATTAAGTTCTTTTTTGGAGTGGAAAGTTTTTTCATTTAGATCTATAAGTATTGTAATAAGAATTTTATAAGATTGGATGTCAGCAATATTTATAATATTTGTTTTGTAAATTTCTTTTGCAGTAATCTATTATAGAAAAAGGTAAGTAGGGTAGGTGCACCAGTGAATGAACACCCCCCCAGTGAAGGAACAAATGTGTTATTTTTCTATAAAATAAGAAATCTTTTGTTTTCTACACGCAACAGAATTTTTTTAATGAAAATTATACTTTATTACCTTAACTGGCTGCACAGACGACTATGTGTGTTCCGTACTTTCTAAATGGTGATTGCTCAAAGTAGACACGTTGTGTAGTGTTCCTGTTTCTATGGACCAATACTAAGAACTATGGTGCGACAACATATTTTGATAATAGCTTTTAAGTTGATATATGATTCATTCTACAAAGAAAATTAGTTTCTTAGATGTAATAATGATTATTTCGTCTAATAGAAAGCAGATTGTAAAGAATTTCATTATTTTAAACAAAATATAGGGGTGTTCGAGTACTGGATTAAAAAATTGAGAAATAATTAGTTAATGAACCAGGTGTTCATTCATAGGATCTAACGTATTTTTTGGTTTAGGCTTATTTTGTGTCTTACTTTTAAAGGAGTTTGTTCATATTTAGGGGATAGCTATAGTAAATCATTGTCAATCTTTTGACCAGTCTTCGAACTAGGGTTTTCATTCATTAGTTTTTAAAATTTTTATAGTAAATGCCTAGTTCATTTACTGATTATTAAAAAACTAGCAAATGAACTATACATTTCTTAGTTGTTTCATTAATTATTTTTTTGTTTTTAATTTTAGACCACTTCTAAAACAATTAGAATAACATAGCTGATGTGAACTATAAAGCAATATGGTGGTAAATACTTAGGTCTAATTTTTTTAATATTGGCTGTCCTAAGTTAAATAAACTCTTCGACCTGACTCTTCAACTCATGAAACAGAGACATGAAGTGAGGATACAGGTCATACAGAGCCCCAGGAGCATCCGGAGGATTCCAGAAAGGAAAATAGGCAAGCCTCAAGAGAGGCATATGCCAGTGGGTTGGGTATCGTGCGCCATTTAGAATTTAGATTTCTTTTGAAATTTTATATGTTTTACCAGTTTGTTATGCTATAAAATATCGTGTACAGACATAAATTAACGATTTCTGTTTACATCCACCTTATGAAACTAGTAGTTCATTTATCGGATTTCAAACATTCGTTAACTGGATTTTGCCGTTCATTCACTGGTGATTTGGGTGGGGTACTTTTGTGTAAAATTCGAATTATCTAAATAACTATAAGCATTTCAGAAATACTGAAGATATTATATTGAACATTAATAAATTCTGAATAGTATGTAGTGCCATGGGTACGTATCAGAATGTCTAAAGTTAGAATGTCTAAACTTAAAATGGCAAAGTTCAAAATGTCAAAAATTTGAATGTCTAACGATTAAAATGTAAAACGTTCAAAATGTCAAAAACGAAAATGTCAAACGTTCAGATAGTCCTAAATTAAAATGTCTAAGTTCAAATGATCAAAACTTAAAATGTCTAATATTCAAATTACCAATTCATAATAAATTCCAATTACATTTTTTCATACAAAACTGTAAATCGCAATTATTTTTGTTTGGTTTGGTATTTTGGATTTTTTATTTAGTTAAATATTACTAGATAAATAATGTCTTTCTTTATCCAATTAATAACATCACAAAAAAAGTTAATTATGGTTAAATTGCGAATCATTCTGGTGTTATGTTAATACTTTGTATGGGAAGCTCACGGTTCGCCGGAGTAACGGATACTAGCGCGATTTTTCTTACGGTTTTATTAAAAGTAGTTTGATAATTAGTTAGTATTTGGTTTGATTTTGGATTTTCTTGACGTTCAGCATAGCCATAGTCTAGGGGGACTCTGAAAATTGTTGTGTTCCGGCAGTAAGAGGTAAGCCAGTACCTCAGCGGTGAGGATTAAATATGTTCCAATCGCAAATCATTTTGGTATTACCTACCACAGATAATTATGTATTACGTTTGTATGGATAGCTCACTGTTTGCCGGAGTCTTTTTTCATGGAGGGGATCGCTTATTCTCCTGCTTTAATGTTTGGTAATAAGTGTAGCAGTCTACCAAAATTGAAGTTGAGAAAGTGTGATTTGAATAAGTTAAGAAATAATAACAACTTGATTACGACAACGTCAGCGCGTGCACAACACGGGTGCGGTGCATTGGTCGAGCGGCGTGCGCTCGGCGTCTCGTGGTGGCTTAGTCTTGACTAGTGATCTCGGCGAGTGCATCCAATTGATATATTGCAATGAATCAAAGAAATGCACACAAAAAACTTGATGACAATAGGCGCACGTTAAGGTGGGTACTCACTTAGGTTCGCGAACCTGCAGCAACCTGTGCTGAAAATAGTTTGCCATAGTGTGTACGTATGCGAACTTGATTCGCACAGGTACATACTATAGCAAAAGTGAAAATAAAAGGGAACAAAATTTTCTGACACCTAATTTTAGATGTGTCACTAATCTGCAATACCCTAATAATAATATCTATCTCCAAGAAATATATTAGTTATCATATTTACCAAAACTGTCTCTAAAGTATAAATCATCGGATTAATGTTAATATGTACTTAAATTATAGTTTGATCACTTTTTTCTATAGCCTGAATATACCTAAGATCTATGCTCTTAAAAGTAAGTTACGGGCAGGAATAATACACCTACCTAAAATATAATAAAATAATAAACCTGTCACTATAAACCTAATCATCTAACTATTAGCATCGATTAATTCGTTCAATTATCGAAATTATAGATCTGTTACCTAATTAATAGAAAAATTCCTAATAGGGGCGGAGTTTTTATAACGGAGTTTTTAAAACCATTTTGATATTGTTTGGTGATTCAATTTCAGTGACACTTTTATTATTTTGATAATTGATATTATTTCCAAGTAATTTTTAATTAATATTTAGGTAATCGTTTTAACATTATTTGGTGATTCGATTTAGGTGAGAGATCTACTATTTTAGGAACAAATATTATTAACTAGGTCACTGAAAACGCATTTATTAGGTAATTGATAAAATCGTGCCCTTAAAATAATAGAAAATAAATATGATAAAGAGGAAAGAAAATTATCATTTATATTTACATCATAATATAAAAGCTTTACATCTAAGTACTTAAATAATCACAGTAAGTATACTATAATAGTAAAAAAACATTTTTTTTACACAATAGTGTAATAATGTTACATCTTAGGTAAATAATCACAAATTTCGAAAACGTAAGTATACCCTCCTCCATGTTACAATTTAAAAATTATAACGCAATTACTAGAAACTACAAAGAATTGCTCATAAAATTTTGCAAGGCAATAAATGAAAAAAAAAGGCGATTTGTTGTTTTCAAATGATTGTAAACCTTTGACTTATGGACCATTGATATTTTAACTAGTTTGATGTTTGAACCGTTTGATATTTCGAATTTTGCTATTATGAATTTATACATAATGATTTTTGACATTTTAAACCATTTGCATTTTGATTTTTGACATTTTGAACTTTGCCATTTTAACTTTAGATATTTTAACTTTAGACATTCTGATACGTACCCAGTGCCATTATTATAGCAAAGTCATCCAGAAATAGGTATTCGTAATTTTTAAAGTTTCAAATCGCCTTAAGGGTTCATTCACTGGTGCACCTACCCTATATGAGATCTGAGTTAAATTTAAATCATTTTATATTATTAGTATTATTATTTGTATTTTCAATAATTTTAATAATTATTATTATTAATCATAAAAATAATTATATAAGACTTTTATTAAGTTTGACCGTTGTCCGAATATAAGATCATATTTATTCTATTTTCGGCCACCCTTTCAAAAACGGCCGAATTTAGATTTTTGACTAGTTTTTAGGGTTCCGTACCCAAAAGGTAAAAACGGGACCCTATTACTAAGACTCCGCTGTCCGTCTGTCTGTCTTTCTGTCTGTCATCAGGCTGTATCTCATGAACCGTGATAACTAGACAATTGAAATTTTCACAGATGATGTATTTCTGTTGCCGCTATAACAATAAAAACTAAAAACAGAATAAAATAAATATTTGAGGGGGGCTCCCATAAAACAAACGTGAGTTTCTTGCCGTTTTCTGCTCGATATTAATAACGACAAAAGGTAGACAGTTGAAATTTCTACAAATGATGTATTTCTGTTGCCGCTTTAACAACAAATACTGAAAACAGAATAAAATAAATATTTAAGGGGGGCTCCTATACAACAAACGTGTTTTTGCTGTTTTCTGGTACGGAAACCTTCGTGCGCGAGTCCGACTCGCACTTGGCCGGGTTTTTTTAATCCTAATTTTGAACAAGCTTTTATTAATTAACTAATAAAAATATATGAAAAAATATCACTTCAAATCATTCTTTGGTTAAGGTTTTATCACATAAATGCCAATGGATTGAGAAATCAGTAAGTATTTAAATAGTAAAAGTAGGTATTTAAAATTTTATTTCCCAAAACTTGCTCGTAACTAGAATCTGACACCAAAATGGTACAATGCGTGGCACAACGACGTAGGTCACTGGTCAGATCGTTACTGAGTGCAAACCATATGACTGCTTACTGCCATTTTTACAATTCTTAATCTATACATATAATAAATCTGTAGAAAAGTTGAGTCTGTACAAAGGAAATATTTTGAAAAAAAGTGATTGGAGTGTTTAATAATTACCAGTAGAACCCATTTATAACATTTTTTTAATTTTTGTGTGTTTGTCTGTATGTTGGTGCGCTAAAAATGTAAAAAGCGCTAACTTAATACTAAATAATGTTTACATACAAATATATGGTGTATCTTGCAAAATAATGAAATCTTTCTTTCATCGCAAATCGCAATTGGTTCACTGAATCAAAAGTTAAACTAATTTAAAATTTACGATGAATTTTTGTTGTCATAATATCTTCGGGAATTATACTGTTAGAAAAACCGACCAGCTGGTGTATCCATATCTGGCACAGAATAATGGTCAATAGCTAAAAGTAAACAAAAACGTGTGGAGTTATGGGTCTATTGTAATTTCTCAGAAACAAAATGCACATGCATGCAGTAAAATCAAAGCCCGCTTTCTATTATATTATTTTTAAACACACACACTAACATATATAATTTAAAAAATAATTTTGATTATATTTATATAACTTAACTAATTAGTTGTTCATATTCGATGTAGCGTTACGATGGAGCGGGGCTGTCTGTCACAAGTATTGTAATACTCACTAGGCAGTCCCAACCTGCTGTTTTGAAAACCAATGTTTTGTGAACAAAATAAACATTTTTTTTTTTTTTTTTTTATTATTTTCTACTAGCTTCCGCCCGCGACTTCGTTCGCAAGGACATTCGAGAAAATCCTTTGGGAACCTTTAACCAGGATAAAAGTATTCTATGTTTTAACGTCCTGCCTCGCTAGGCAGCGCGCTTGGTGTGAACGTACCTCGCGCATGGCAGGCCTCGGGTGAGCGTTGAGCGTGAGTGCGATGTCGAGCGCGAGGCCTGCCACAACGCAAGCGGCAAACGCCCTGCCTTGCGAGGTTCGTCTACACCAAGCGTACTGCGTAGCGAAGCAGGACGTTAAAACATAGAATACTTTCATCCTGGTTAAAGGTTCCCTAAGGATTTTCTCGAACGTCTCCTCTACAAGTCGCATTTCTCAACCGATTCTCGTGAAATTTTGTAACCAGATTTAAAAATATATATAATTTTATCGTCAAGCTAGTTTATGATTTCTTAAAAATGGCCGAGATATGTAAAAAAAACGTATTTCTGACCTGTTTTTCGGCGCGGTTTGTTCTCCTCTACAGATCTCATTTCTCAACCGATTCTCGTGAAATTTTGTGAGCAGGTTTGAAAATTATATAGGCTTTTTTGTCAGGCCAGTTTTTTGAAATATTGGATACAGTTCGAAAAACTGAACCTAAAAAAATAAATAATTCACACATTTCGAAAATACAAAATTAGAAGCGCCATCTAGCTGCGAATATACCAAATACTTAATATACCAAACAGCATGAACCCCACTATATGCTTGAAAACCTCGTGGCGAGAGGGCGAGATCTATATTTTTTTAACAATTTACTTTTCAATGCAAGGTCTACACTAAAGCTCACTTAGCCACTAGTTTATCTTAAATTACATAACTAATGTGAGGTAATTTCAATAAAAGGTTTTTAAATTACTTTGTTAGGTACCTTGTCTTAACCTTACCCCTACTGCCCTAACAACGGCTTACCTCAATTACTTGTTTTTAGGGTACCTCAAAAGGAAAAACAGATACCTACTCTTATCTTAGGATCACTTCGTTGTCATGGTCAATTACTTCCTTAAAAGGCCAGGTCCCTATTTCACAGACGTGACAATTGTAAGTGACAATGACAATTTGCTGTCCATGGCGTCAGCTAATTTGAATTTAGAAAATATACTGACCAAACTACATAACGCACAGATACCACAACGAACATAAAATTGTCATTGTAATTTACAATTGTCGTGTATGTAAAATAGGGGCCAGGTATTGGGCAAGTCACCCTACTCAGTACTCGCGTCGAGTCCGAGAAGTCCGTGTTGCACTTGATGGGTTTTTTCATCTAAAAATAATTTCGAAAATTTGTTTTTTTTTTCCTATAGATTACGTCAACGAAAGATGAGATTGAAATGGTGGCGCCACTTTCCCTGTTTAATTAACGTTTAGAGGTTAAGTCATTGGAAATTGACCTTAAAATAAGGCGCAAAATTAGTTCCATTTCCAATCGAGTCTCATCTTTCGTTGACCAAACTCAACGTAAATAAACCTTTTTTTTTTGTTTATTTACTATAGGTAATTATATCTTGTCGCGAAAATGGTGCCACTTTGAGTAACCCTGATTTTGTTCCGATAGATCATCGATACAATTTTTTGATCACTTATACAAATGTTGAAAAGTTACCGAAATAATCGTAATATTCGTAACCTTTTGTACCGGCTCGCGTCACTGTGCGCCACCCACCGCCGCGCGCCGATTACCTACTTTACGCGAGTCCGTTCTTCCGTGCACTACCGCGTTGATATTTATTTTCGTACATTTCTAGAAATCCTTTGGGAATAATTGGGGGATCACTTAATTTTTAAAAGTAAATACTTATTTAATATTTAACTTTTACGACTGTAGAATTAATGCTTCCTATATAAAAATTAATAAAACGCAATAAAAAAAACTATAATAGTCACTTGAGTGAAAACTTTTGCTATTAGTGTAGTAATTATAGGGAATCTTATGCTACAAAATCACTTATTTTATAAAATTTGATTCTGAGTTAGGATTTTTTATTTTTTATTGGCCTTTATGAAAAAATCCTCTGAAATGTAAGTGGTGATTTTGTAAGGTTTAGTTTCTATTGGTTTTAAGAAATTCATTAAGAAAATTCCCTTCATGTACGATTTAATCTCGATGTTATAAAATAAAAACAGTCTTTAAACCGCCTTTGTAAAAAAAAACCTAGATATTTTGGGGAAAACTTGAAATTCATCATTGACAAGTTTATTTTAATCAAGTTTTCAAAAATTACCTCTGTAGGATATAATGTGATTTTCTCGAACAAAGTATTTTTCATTGCCCGGAGACTCATGGCACGCCGCGCGCCGTCGCGTCATCGTCGCTCGTAGGTACAGAGTGCCTGCCATTCGTGCTCGCTCACCACTCTATATTACGCTCCGTCTTGCTGATATTTTCGTAAATTTCGAGAAATCCTCTACTTAGAATTGAGGGATTACTTAATTTTAAGATGTTATTAATTATTACACTATATATTATTGAACTTTTACGACTGTAGAATTTATGCTTCATATTTAAAAATGAATAAAACGCATTTTAAAAAAAACTATATTAGTCACCTGAGTGAAAATTTTGTTTTTAGTATAGTTAATTATAAGAAACTTTATACTGCAAAATCACTGATTTTTTAATATTTGTTTCTGAGTTATGATTTTTTTTTATTTATTAGCCTTTTTTGCAAATTGCTCTGAAATGTAAGTGGTGATTTTTGAGGTTTCATTTCTAATGGTTTTAAGAAATTCATAAAGGAAATTCCCTTTGTGTACGATTTATTCTCGATGTTTTAAGACAAAAACAATATTTAAACCACCGTTGTAAAAAAAGCACCCCAGATATTTTGGGGAAAACTTGAAATTTATCATTGACAAGCTTATTTTAATCATGTTTCCAAAAATCACCTCTGTAGGATTTATTGTGATTTTTTCGAACAAAGTATTTTTCCTTGCCCGGAGTAAAAGTCTGCATGTATAGTCTGATGGGGCGTCGATTGTACCTAGCCTAGGTTTTTTTGAAATGTATTTAAGTACATTAAGTACCTATTATTTAATTATTATTTAAAAGAACAAACCCTAAAGTCGTTAGAAGAGATAAGAGCTACGCGATAGAAAGAGAGGCAACTTCTAGGTAAATATAAATGTAGGGTGGGAGCGGTGTGCGACCTGAATTGCACTATATTGTGTATGGGATAGAGTCGCAATTTATTTAAATGACTTTGCGGAGTGGATCTTCTGTACTTGTACTATTATGTATTATTTGTTTTGTATCAATATCCGGAATCCATCTTGAGTCAAGCACCTGTCTTTCTACCGTTTAAGTCAGCCTTTCCGGTTCCTCCCCGATTGTGGCGCCCTCTATTTCGTAATTCGGAACTTACTTGCTTGTGCACCGGGTGATGGTCCGCCATTATAGCGTCGTTTTTCGCGCCGTGCAATAAGTCAGTCAACTTATTTATCTACTATCGCGAAAAAGTGATTTTAAGTATTTTAAGTCGGTTTCCTCTCCGTTATAATGGAGAACCAGGTTAAGGAAAGTGAAAAAAGAGTTTCAGAAAGTGTTAATGAAAATTCGAATTCGCGGAAACGTGTGCGCTCGCCATCACCGTGTTCTAGCAGCGATGATAACGACTCGTCTGCGAGCGAAAGCTCGAGCCCTCCGAAAAGTAAGGCAAGGAAAGAGTCTCAAACTGTAAGTTATGCACATTTTGAATACCTGTCGCAACAAGTCTCGCTTTTGACGAATCTTATAACCGCGAATTTAGAAAATAAAAACTCGAACACGAACATTGGAAATTCAACAGTTACTTCAAATGAGTTAAATTTACGACGTCCTGAGTCAGAAAGCACTACTAAGCTTAACATTTTATCTGAAGTAAGTACTACAGTAAAAGATCCCGTTTATGCCAAATCAAACGAAGATTATTTGAAGAAATTGGTTGAATTACAACGTTTCAATTGTAATGATTGGTACGCTATTCGTTTTACCGATGCTCAGAAAAAATATTTAACTACCCCCGGTTTTGTAGAACTAAATGTTAATGACGAACTAAAGCGTTTTGAGGGCGCAATGTTGAAAGATGATTCACGTTCATATTTATTAGAGCGATCGTTTGCTGGATTGACTAATGCCTTGCTTACCCAGAAAGAAGAATTGCAAAAGTCATTACAAACTCTTGTCGACTGGGCATACGGTTGCAAAGAGGCGTTAACGCCTAGTTCATTATTTGAAAAAATACAAATCACGTTTTCTAAAGATTCTACATACAGTAAGGTAACGGATGATTTGTTGCAAATAGTTTGTGGAAGGCGAGCGGATCTCGTCACTACACGTCGAGACACCTTATTACGGCATATTTCTGAGGGGTACCATCGTGATGTCTTGTTTAAAATTCCACCTAGTTCGGGATCACTTTTTGATGAAAATTTGCTTCGAGACTACCTTCAAAAAATTGGGGGGCCCGAAAAGTTATCCTCATTGCGAAATCCAACGGCTAAAGCTGAAACGAAAGATACGGTTTATCAAAATCCAAGACCCTCGACTAATAAACAGTACGATGATAAATTTTTTCGTCGGGAGCCTACCTCAAAAAGAGGCAAGCACGCGCCTCGCCACGCGCCTCGCCACCAATCAAGGACTAGTTCCTTTAACAACCGTGACGGACAAAAGGTTAAAAAGCAGCAAGGGCGATCCACTTTTAAAGGTAAACGTCGTGAATGACTCGAGTCACTTTCGAGGCGGCTGTCTGAAACAATTTCAGTATGTTTGGAGCAATTTAGGGGCACCGAAAGAAATTTGTCAACTACTAAACGGTGTACGCATACCTTTTCTACTGAAGCCGCCACTAATATTTCCGAGCCTAACAGTCATGAAATCTTACAGAACCAAATCGTCTTGCCACATGTCTGTACAGATTCAATCCATGATAGAAGCAGGTATCCTAGAAGAAGCGGAGCAGAGTCCCAGCTACCTGTCAACATTCTTTCTGGTTTCCAAGCCAGATGGGACGTTTCGGCCTATCTTCAACCTCAAGCAGCTGAATCGGTTTGTACTGGCAAAGCCCTTTCAACTCTTCAGTCATTTTCGGATACCAGAGTTTTTGCAGGATCAGGACTGGATGGCGAAACTAGATCTAAGTCAAGCTTATTTTCACGTGCCGATTGCTCAGCAGCATCGCAGATTCCTGAGGCTGAACTATCACCGCGATCCACATCGACACCAACTGCTGCAAATGACATGCTTACCGTTCGGCCTTTCATCGGCACCGAGGACATTCGCTGTGATCACCAATTGGATAGCGGAATACCTGAGGAGTCACGGGATCAGGTGTGTGGTTTATTTGGACGATTTCCTTCTGGCAAATCAGTCCAAACGGCAATTGCAGGACGACATAGCTTTCACAATAAAAACCATGCAAGCACTCGGTTGGGTGATAAACTACGAGAAGTCTGTGTTAGCTCCGACTCAATGCCTCGAGTTTCTCGGCATCACATGGGACACAAAACGCAACGCAAAGTCCCTGTCGGAGCGGAAGTGCCTATCGCTACGCAAAGCACTTCAACAGCAGCTCTTGAAAGGCAAGTGGTCCCTCAGACAATACCAGACCTTAATGGGGCGACTAAACTTCGCCTCGTTCGTAACCAGACGGGGGCGTCTTCACTGCCGCACTCTGCAATGCTTCAGTCGTCAATTGTCCAAAGATTACCCATTTCGTCAGTTGATCATTCCAGAACAAGTCCGACTAGAGATGAAATGGTGGTGCGAAATGTTGGGAAATTGTATGCCCTTACACCCAAAAGCAATAACTCACTTGTTGACGACAGACGCATCCGACATAGGATGGGGCGCGCAGCTCGACGACATAAGCATCGAAGGCACTTGGACAGCACAACAGCAATCGTGGCACGCAAATCAAAAGGAAATGTTCGCCGTTCTCGCTGCGATACTGGATCAAGCTTATCGCTTACAAGATGCTCAAGTGCTTCTCCAGACAGACAACCGGACAGTGGTGTCCTACATAAACAAAGAAGGAGGGACAAAATCAATGAAACTTCTAGAACAAACGCAATTTCTGATTCAGACTCTAGACTCACTGAATATAGAAATAGTAGCGCAGTATTTTCCGGGCAGGTTCAATGCAGAAGTGGACGCCTTGTCACGTCGGAAAGCCCAACCAGAGTGGTATCTGACAGAAACTGCGACAATCAAAATTTTCCAGATGTGGGGCACGCCAGAAATAGACCTATTCGCCTCGAAAACAGCTCATGTGGTACCAAGGTACGTATCGATGGACGTGAGCGACCAGAAGGCACAACACCACAATGCCTTCCGTCACCAATGGCACTACCAGCTAGCGTGGCTGTTTCCGCCGCCGAACGTCATCCCCAGAGTCCTCAGCCATTTGAACCAATCCAGCGGTCATTACATTTTGATTGCGCCGAAATGGAACAAGGTATTTTGGCGACCCGATGTTCAACGTCGTGCGCTCCAACCTCCTTTTCTGATTCCAGACCTAGCACAAGTTCTCATAGACACAAGGACGGGCAGGCACCCACCCGAAATACAGGATCTGCAGCTGGAGGCATGGCTGATTTCGGGTGGCAGGACATGCTGACAGAGTGGACTGCTGAAGAGCAAGCTCTGCTTATGTCGAGCTGGCGAGGATCTACCATCAACACCTACAGGCCAGCGTGGAACAGATGGAGGAACTGGTGTGAGACTAATTCAATTAATTACAAATACCCTACTGCTGACCAAGTAGCTCGTTATTTCGCTCATTTACACTGCAATGTTGGTCTTGCCTATAGAACAATTTTGGTTCATAAGTCGGTAATTTCCACCTTTACACATTTAACATCTCGCGTTGACTTAACTTCAAACTTCTTTGTGAAACATATGATTAAAGCTATATCTGTTGCCCGCGAAAAGCCTGCCAAACCACCTATTTGGAATCCTAAATTGTTGATAGATTTTTTGTGTTCGTACGATTTAGACGAAAGTAATCTATACCAAGTCTCAAGACACACTGCTAGATTGTTGTTATTATACTCTGGACGTAGAGTCCACGATTTAACTTTACTTCGTGTTGATGATAAAAATTTAATAGTTGATGATACTAGTATATTATTGTGGCCAGCTTTTGGTTCCAAAACTGACACTTCCAACCATAGGCAGTCTAGATGGAGGCTTAAACAACATCCTATTCACAAACTAGATGCAGTATTTTGGATAAAGCAGTTACTAAAACTTTCTCAAGAACGTCGTGAAAATTTTGAAAGTTTATTTATAACTGCTAGAGGTGAGATAAAGCCTGCATCCAGAACAGTCATTGGAGGTTGGGTTAAGTCCCTTTTAAAAGAAAGTGGTATTGAAGCTACTCCGGGATCTGTGAGATCAGCAGTGGCGTCCCTTAATTTTGTAGAAAATTTTCCTATTGATCAAATACTCTCTACTGGAAATTGGAAAATGATTCATACTTTTAAAAATTACTATCAGAAGGAATTACTAGATCTTAATTCTCTTGATCCTCATAAATCTGTGTCCTTATCGAATTATTTTGATCCTGTTAGCTAAATCGTTATTATATTATCTTGATTGTACTATTAAATGTTGAATAATACTTTGATTAAATTGTGATTTGATATTTAGGCCTTTTATTTATTAATCAGTTTTTTACACATTATAGCGTCTTAAGCTTCTTGCACCAGGTGATAACAAACAAGTCACTCAAGATGGATTCCGGATATTGATACAAAACAAATAATAGAGAGTTTTAACAACAAATAAAACTTACCTATTATTTTTTCATCAATATCCGGAATCCAGGTAAGTGCTACCTGGCGCATCATGAGATCTATAATGGCGGACCATCACCCGGTGCACAAGCAAGTAAGTTCCGAATTACGAAATAGAGGGCGCCACAATCGGGGAGGAACCGGAAAGGCTGACTTAAACGGTAGAAAGACAGGTGCTTGACTCAAGATGGATTCCGGATATTGATGAAAAAATAATAGGTAAGTTTTATTTGTTGTTAAAACTCTCTATTCTGTGCTACCGCACAGCGGTAGGTAATTGTTTCAAGGACAGGGCTGAGTCACAATATATATACCTTTGTTTACATATAGTGGTCAAGTGATAATTTCAGGTTCAAAATGATATCTAAATAAAAGATAATACTAATTCATTATTTTGAGTAGTTTATATCTACCTGGCGTGCTCTCATTTGTTCTGCTTCTGATGGTACTTTCACCAGCCATGAAAGGAAGGCACGATCAGCTGCAAACCAAATTGAAATTAAATATCAATGATAGCTATTTGTATGTAAGTTTACCTGCATTACTAGCACTACTGAACTAATTAGTAAAATTATTAAATAATATTTTTTTATATATGAAATAAAATAAATATTAGATGATATCACAAATGTTGCTTCCATTTTAGCTAAAGTAGCTAAAGCACTTCGTGTGTGTAATGGAAATCAGAGACAACAGTGGAATTACAAACACACAAGGGTGCGTTCTGTGGCTTTTTATTTCATTTAGTATATAGGAAAGTTTAAATTATCCGTAATCCAAATGGAAAACGAAAACTTTGTACCTATTTTTGTTTAGAAGGGGGGACGCCAGCGAAGCAGGGCGGGTGATCAGTCACCTTGATTGGAACCATTTCACACAAAGTTTGTATGTACCTAAAGAGGTTATGCAAACAACTCGATTGTTCCGTGGTTTGTTTGCAACTCAAATAGGTTAAACTTTAACAAACAACTACACCCTAAACGAAGGAACGCAGCCCAGACCTGAGCCAATATAGAATAGTTGTTTTCTACACCCACCGTAGCTGAGGATTGAACCCATGACCTCGGAGATGGCGACACCTTGAAAACCGGTGTACATACCACTCAAACACAGGTTGTATTCAAGCTCAATATAATAAATAATGAATATTAAAATAATGATACAGTGATGATAAAAACTAGGTATTACATCATTCAACAATAATCAAAATCAAATTGCTTTGAAATAGAAAATAAGTCTTACAAATAAGTGGCTTCCACTGTTCTTGATCCCAGTTCATGTCCTTCAAAGAGCTTTGAGCAGCACATGGTTGTCTGTAAAAGATTACATAATAATCTTATTTCTTATCAAATATCACACTACATAGTTGATTAATTATATGAAAAATATGTAAGGTTATTATTAGCAATGTCTTTTTTGGTAACTTTAATAATTAGAGGAAATAGTAGGATTATAAACTAACCGACATAGCAGTACTACGACAGAGTCCGCTTTGGCAGGAATAAACCCGAGCACAAACACATTGCGGGCTCCGCATGAGTAACATTCTAGGAGAGTTTCCCCAAGTGGGCCGTCACGGTGTAATGCAGCTTCCTTGTGCTTGGCTCGGACCAAATGATTGATTATGTGAGAGCCAGATGTGTTCCCACGGCCATTGCAGAACCTAGTATTTGAACCAATGTTTTACAATAGAATACTAAATGATACTTTTACGAGGATTGTTAAGTAAGCAGTCTCCATACAAACGGCAATAATGTTTCCCACTTTCTAAACCTTAACCTACAGCAATGAATTTTTGGTAAGTTCTTGAAATAACTAAAAAATTGGGATGTATGTTTTGATTTTTTAAATATTCATTGCAATTACTCTAAAATACAAAAAAAATAAAATCTATTATAGATATTTAAAAAATCAAAACGTACAGCCCTAGTTTTAGGCATTTCAAAAACATACCAAAAATTCATTACTAGAGATCGGATTATATGTGACATAAAAAGCCCAAAATATGCATGCAAATATACAAGAAAAATAGCTAAAATATGTACGAAAATCCATAAAAAGGGGCAAAATATGCAACATGAAATTATAAAAAAGAAATTTTTTAGGTTTTTTTATTCTTAAAAGGTATTATTACAATGATAATAATCGCATTTGCGAAAATATCAATTACAAAATTTATTTGACATTGAAATTTTCCTCTAGAAATGTATATGTCTAAGTAAAGTCTGTTTATCCTTACTTATATTATTTAGTAAACACTTTTTGATTGTTGTCATACGTCTTTTAAACTTAAATCGTTATTTAAAAATATGTTAGTAAGTTTATGAAATTATTGTTAATTATTTAACAATTTATGTCGTAATCTATGTGTGGAAACCCATTTGTTTTATTTTATAAATGATTATTTCAATAAAGAGTTGGGTGAAGATTGTTTACCATATAAATAAGACAAGTAAGGATGGACAGACTTTACTGTTCCAAATGTTCTGAAGAAAAATGGTGCTTATGATTGCTTAATATATTTTTGTAAGCGGAAAGGATCGTTCTACATCCACTGAGGCATGCACTAAGGTGACTTGGCAGTGTTCGGACATGTTAGACATCTGAATGATGAACGAGATCGAGCGTAAATATGCATGATTTCATTTTTGCCAAAATATGCAACTACCACTGAAAAGGGATTAAATATGTCCATCTGTCAAATGAAAGGGATTACAATAGCCATGTAAGTTAGCCAGTACGGCCCCTGACCTCGAATTACGTAACTCTGTTGCTAACAATTCTCGATTGAAATCGCAGTTGCATTGCTGCTTTAAGTAAGGTAGTTGTCACATTGGTTTTAACTAAAGCAGCAATGTAACTGCGATTTCTGTCAGAGTTGATTGCAACAATTTTACATAATCAGTGGGCAGGTCTCTATTCATTACTGTAGGTTAAGGTTTAGAGGGTGGGAAACATTATCGCCGCTTGTATGGAGACCGTTTGCTTGACAATCCTCTTAAGATTAAAGTACTGAATTCAACATAAATTTACAATCCTCTCAGATAAAGGATGGGATTGAAAGTGGCAGCTCATCATGCTTTCACAACAAGTAGGAGTGAAAGAGCGATATGTGTGGCATTTAGTGTGAGAGCGAGAAGTGAATATGTGGGACGCCATTTTCAATCTCATTCTTTATCTGCATGGGTTGTACCATTGTAGTTTTACTGCTTAGAAAATTGCATGGCCAGTAGCTGAGTGTAGTTCTATGTGAGAGATAAGGCCTTAACATATGCCACCTTCAGATTAAAGGCCATTTTATATAGAACAACGATCTGTGGGTAACACGAATTTATTTTCAAGGTTATGTTATGACAAACTCACCATTTGTTGCATATATTACACATGACCACAGTGGCTGGGTCATGGATGCCACAGTATTTACAAGCATGGTCAGGGAGCTCTTTGCTGCTGTACAGAGCTTCATCTTCTTCTTCAAATTGTAGTTCTGCAATAGCATTAGTCACGTTTGAAACTCTAGAAGAAAGATCCGAACGACCCAGTCCATTTACCTGGAATACAAAGTATATTAATTAGACTTGTTCGATGATAAAGCATAACACAATTCTATGTGGTAGTAGGTTATGTGAATAATAATGATCACGTCACGATGTTATCAGCTGTACTGACCTGGTTAGATGATAGTCCGTGATCATGTTGTGAAGCCTGGGTTTGACTTTGCGAAGGGAGTGTGAAGTCCGTAAATTCAAATTCAGAGCCCTGGGTATCAGCTCCGATAAGATCCGCTTCTTCAGTGTCCAAAAACGTGAGCGTTTGAGAGCTCGGCCCATACGCGTCGACGCTCATTATTTAGTCTAGAATAATAATGACGAAATCAAAGAAAATATGTCAAAAAGAAAGGAATTCTGCTCGTTGAAGCAGAATTCCCATAACTTACAGCCACGCAATAAATTATCAAACGACTTGCGAAGAAGAATAATGAAAAATCGCCATGTTAGCACATGGTTTGTTTCCGTTTACAAAATTGTTCGCTATTGGCTGATTTCTCTACCGTATAAAATTATAACCAATAGAAATGAAGGTTTGATTGACGTAGGCAATTTTCGACCAATCGTAGTGAAGAAAAACAAGTCTCTCTCTCCTCTCATAGACAATTTGCATTATTTTTTATAATTAGTCATACTAACTGTCTGTCACTTGGAAAGCTAAATTTGCCCGCACGGCGATTTTTTCACCGCGCGATTTTTTACCACCTTGTTTCGAAGGTTCACAAGAGCGTTTTTCGCATAGACATAGAAAAATTTTCGCTGCGCTCAAGAAGACCAACAAAGCGTGGAAAAGAGAAGTTAACATCATACGGACACGGTCTATGTACAAAAGAGACAAAGGATCAAGTAACATGTGCCAACATTTTTTACAGTAAGAGCCCCTAGCGTCCCGCCTAGCAAATGAGCAATCACAGTTTGTTTAAAATATTTCTTAATCTTAATTATAATTTAAAATAAAGGTATCGTGGAGCCATGGTGTCTTGTGCTCTAAGTAATTATGATGTTACAAAAAGAAACAATCCAAGTAATCACACTTTTCACAGGTAAATAAGATATTACCACACATTTCTCTAAAACCAAATTTCACTACATTTATTCGTTTATCGACGAAGAAAACAGTATGGAACATAATTAATTAATTTCCTTTGCCATATATAGTCATATTTTATGTACCTAAGTCATATTTTACGTATCTCATATAAAATGTATGCATTTATTTTCGGATCACCTGTTTATTGACATTGTTGTTCTTTGATATTCTATTTCTATGGTTTTTCGCCTGTTTCTCCTGAAGTGCATTCAGTGTGGCCAGATTAGACGATTAATTGCAAATTAGGCAAATCAGGTTGTAAGTAGGTCAAAAAAAAAAAAAAAAAAAAAAAAAAAAAAAAAAAAAAAAAAAAATACGCGTGGCTATTACAATTCCCTGCTACATTCTTTCTGTTTATAAAAGTAACTGTTTTGCATACTGTCACTGTGTATTATCAAAATAAAGCCCGTACAATAAGGAATATAAAAGTGAAACAGTGGATTACCAGTGTCTTCGGATTTTGAATTTATTAACTCATAAAATATCGTGAACGCACACATTCAAAGGCAGCCATTACTTCACCTACAATACACTCGAGCGCTGTTCCATCGACGTTGCACTATTTGCTGTTTTCGCCAAAATCACTGCAGCTGCTTTGCTTCATTAATTAGTTTGAGGTTGATTTGAGTGAAGATAGAACTCGAAGGAATTTTTTGTCACACAAGATGGCATTTAAGATTGCGATTAATTGCTCAAAATGTGCTAAAAAGATCACAAACAGAGAATATCTACTCTGCTCCCTTTGTAAAAATCACTTCGATATCGATTGTGCTAACGTATCATTTAAACGATTTACGCTTATGGAAAAAGACAGAAGAGCGAAATGGTCATGTGATAATTGCTTGGATAAACGTCATTATAAAGGTGATAGTAAATACTCGACACCGGTAAAAGATCATGAGCAAGTAATGAGCGACGATCCAAACTATGATAACTTATCAAGCAACTGTGAATCATCGCCAATCTCTATGATCAACAATAATAATGTCACACTACGTGGAAAACCTAGCCGGTCTGAATTGACATCCGACCAAGCAATAACCACCGGCGTCCTTGGCGAAGCATTGGGTAATTTAAAACATGAATTTAATGAAAGTTTGGCCGCTTCTATTGAAAAACACATTAAAACAGCATTCAGTGCTTGTTCAAGTGAAATACTTGCTAAGTTGGAAATAATTACTGACTCCATCCATACTATCACGGCGCGGGTGAATAACTTTGAAGAGCGTTTATCTTCGCTCGAGAAACATCTGGACGCCTACAACGTTAGCTCTCAAAGTGACGCGGCAGTGAGCGTGGAACGGCTCAAGGCGCAGTTGAACGATCGCGACCAGGAGTTACTTCAAAACGACCTTGAAATCACTGGTTTGCCCGAAGTCCCTGCTGAGAACCCAACTCATCTCGTAACTTTGCTAAGCAAAAAACTGGGTATGAATGTGGGCGAGCATGAGATAGCAAGCGCTGTACGTGTCGGAGCACGACGTGTGGGTGGTGGCGATGGATCTCGGCCGCTGGCGGTTCGGCTGGTGAGACGTGCGGTCCGAGACCAGCTGCTGCAAGCGGCACGCGTGCGGCGTGCGCTAGATACTAGCGGCCTTGACATTCCTGGTGTTGCCGCTGACCCCCCTCGCCGTATTTATGTGAATGAGCGGCTCACGCGATACAACCGGGAACTCTTTTACAAGGTACGCATGGAAGCGCGTCGATTGCAGTGGCGCTTTGTGTGGACCCGTCAGGGCAGCATATTTGTTCGCTATAGCAGTGACAAGCCCGCTTCGAGGATCCGTGACGAGATTGAAATGAAGAGGGTTTTTGGTGGCTAGTTGGTTTGCGTGGAACTTATTCTTGGCTTTGGTTAGTACTTACATTCTTTGTGTCACTCTTATTGACAGTAAAGTAATTTCTTTGTCAATATTCGATGTATTCCAAAGATGTCAATTATATTATGCTACCAGTTGTGAGCTTAAAAAACATATATTTAAAGTTCATTATAGTGTTTTCTATCATAAAAAAAGTAGATTTAAGTACAAAGTTCCTATTCTTGTTATTGTAGTTTTTAAAATCCATAAATGTATACTTTCTAGGTTGCCTAAAGTAACTCTGTGTTTAAACAATGATGCTCAAATTGTTCACTATTGTAATATTTTATGTGTTGTTCATATGACCTGTTTGTATACAATAGGAAGCACTAAGTTATTCATGATAATCTGTAATGGCTTATCCTTAGCTTGCTTACATTGGCACCTCTCATATGTTATTTTGCTTATTTTCGGAAGCGTCCTAATTGATTTACTGTATTCTGGTCATACAAATAAAAATAAATATAACTTATACTTAAATTTCTTAGTCTGGCGACATATTGCTTTGCTCACACTCTATTTAAATAACCTATACATTGAAATGCTATGTTCGTATTATATTTTGCTTATTGCTATGAGCATTTCAATGAGTTTACTGTACTCGAGTAATAATATCTTAGCCCTGATTTTCTTGAACTGGCGACATATTACTTTGCTCACTCTTGGTTTAAATAATTTTAATTACATTGGCATATTATTTTTGTATTTTGCTCAGCATAATAATACTGGAGGCATTTGGATTGAATTATTGTTTTTGGGTAATAATGTTTTAAACTTGATTTTTTTAAGCTGTCGACAAAATAAGTTACTTACTCTTTATTTAAATAACTGTAATTACATAAAAATCTTATTTTTGTGTATTGCTTTACATATTACTAAAAACTATTCGATAGGTCTATTGTATTTGGGTGGTAATGTCCAGTACTTGGCTTCATTGATCTGGCGGCACTTAACTCTGCTCACTCTTTTCTCGAATAACTCTGCATACATTGAGATTTTGTTCTCATATTATTATATCGTTTTGCATTTTATAGTTGAAAACATTTCAATGAGTTTATTCTATTTTGGCGGTAATATCCTATACCTAAATGTTATATCCTATACCTATATATTTAAATACATTGAAACTTCATTCAATATTGTTTTGCATACTAATAAAAACATTTCCATATGTTTATTATACTCGGGCAATAATGTCTTATACTCGATTTTCTTAAACTGGCGCCATATAACCATGCTCACTTTTTATTTAAATAACTCCAAATACATTGAAATTCTATTTTCATATATTGTTTTGCATATTACTAAAAACATTTCGTTAGGTTTCTTGATTCTTGGTTTTTTGGGGACGTGTCACGACGAGCTTGTTGCAGCCATGGAACGGCATCCGGTAGACATCTTAGCCATAAACGAGACATGGCTGCGCGCTGGTGAGGAAGCACGCGCACCTTCTATCCCTGGATATCGACTTCGTCACATACCTCGCCCAGCAGGCCTGCGGTCTCGAGGCGGAGGAGTTGGATTCTACATCCGCCGCGGCCTTACTTCACGAGTGCTGGACCATCCTGATGTCTCACCCACTGAACAGATGTGGCTAGGTCTCAAAATTAATGGCATTAGGGTAGCTATTGGTACGGCTTATCGCCCACCCTGGTACGACGTAGATAACTTTTTCTCCAGTCTAACGGAAGCTTTGTGCGCATTTTCAACATATGATCGCATTGTCCTCCTGGGTGACTTTAATATAAACTGCTTAAAACTAAATGAATGTAATGCCAAAAAATTATTAGATTTCCTAAGCTGCTTTAATCTTGAACAATATGTTACTGAGCCTACACACTTTACTGATAACTCTGAATCACTTATAGATTTAATATGTTCTAATATGAAAGTAAATGAAGTTAATGTTCACCGCATACCTGAGCTAGGTAGGCATGCTCTTATCTCCTGTGAGCTCAATATTAAAAAGCCTAAGCCAGTACCGAAGTACCGCACATATAGACCTCTGCAAAACATTGATGTTCCGAAATTTGATGCAGATTTGAATTCAATTAACTGGGATAGCTTGATTAGTGAGGATGTCAATTCTACCTTAAATGATTTTAACGCTTACATTATAATTTTATTTGACCACCATGCGCCATATGTAACGAGATGCTTTAGAAATAATAGTTACCCTTGGATAACTTATACTATAAAAGAAATGATGGCTCTTCGAGATAACGCTCTTGCTAAAAGCCACAAAACAAAACTTGACATCCACAAAAAGTATTATAAAGAGTTAAAAACTACTGTGTCAACAGCTTTATTTACAGAAAAGTCAGCGTTTTTCCAAACAAATATAAATAGAAATATCAATAATCCGCGTGTCCTTTGGAAAAACATAAAGCGTAACGTCGTCGATTTTAATAAGAGTAAGTATGAGGAGCTGCCGAATCATTTTGACAATCCTAACGAGATTAACAAACACTTTTTGAAAATCAATTGTAAAGATGATGTAAGCCTTTCTGCCCTAACTTTTTTTGAATTCCATCGTTTCAGCTCTGCTAATTTCACTTTGTCACCTGTGGATGAAACAACTGTCTTTAATACAATTAAGTCTTTATCTAGCAATGCTCGGGGTGTAGATGGAATCTCGAAAGATATGTTAATGTTAACCCTTCCGCAAACTTTGAGCATTGTTACTGCAATTGTTAATAGTTCAATAGAATCCAGTACTTTTCCGGATCTTTGGAAGAAAGCAGTGATTAGGCCGATTCCAAAAAAAAGCGATCCAACTAGCTTGAATGACTTAAGACCAATTAGTATTTTACCTACTATGTCTAAAGTACTGGAGAAAATAGTTTGTGAGCAGATGACCGCCTTCCTTGAAGCCAATGATATACTTCCTTTAAAACAATCTGGCTTTAGAAAGGCGCATAGTACAACGACAGCGCTTCTCGATGTAATAGATGATACTTTAGCTGCTCAGGATGTGGGAGAGGGTACAATACTTGTGCTGTTAGACTTCTCGCGTGCCTTTGATTCAATTAATTTAGATCTTCTCCTGTCAAAACTTGCTTATTATGGTTTTACCTTAAGTACAATAAAGTGGTTTGCAAGTTACTTGCTCGGACGTTCGCAAAGGGTTGAGCTGCGTGATCGTTTTGGATCTATTACTTATTCTGAAAATTTATTTCTAAAGTGTGGAGTTCCTCAGGGATCCATTTTAGGCCCTATTTTGTTCATATTATATATTGCTGATATTACCAAATGTTTCATTCACTGTAAGTTTCATATGTATGCAGATGACCTGCAACTCTACTTATCTTTTAAACCTGAAAACACAGCAACTGCAGTTGACCTGATCAATCAAGATCTCGCGCGGCTAACGGAATGGTCCAAACAGAACAGCTTATTTCTAAACCCACTTAAATCAAAATTTCTCGTACTTGGCACAAAACTCCAGGTGAGCAAAATTACGAGTGAAAAACCACGTATCCTAATAGAAAGCGACTGTTTGGAACATGTAGATGTAGCCAGAAATCTAGGTCTTATGATGGACAGCCATTTGCGATTCGAACTACACGTACGTGACACTGTCAGGAACTGTTTTTACAGGTTGAAGGTCTTATACAAAATTCGGGAACATCTTTCCACTGATATGAGAATAAGATTATGCGATGCTCTCATTTTATCCAAACTGAACTATGCTGATTCCGTAATTAGTAGCTGCTTGTTGTCCCGAACAAAGGCTCTTATTCAACGCGTCCAAAACGCTTGTGCGCGCTTCTGTTTCACAGTTCCACGTCGTGGGCATGTCACGCCATTTCTTAACAGAGAAAACATCGTTAAAATGGAGGCTCGACGATTACTCCACTTTTCCATATTACTATTTGGAATTATTAAGTCTCACCGACCTCGATATCTTTACGAAAAACTGATTTTCTCACAACGCGAAATTAGACTAGCTTCTATACTCATATACCCCATGCACAGTTCGGCTGCTTTTCGTGGTAGCTTTCGTTATGCTGCCACGAAATGTTGGAACAATATCCCACCACCTATAAAAGCTTCTCTATCGGTTAATTCTTTCAAACGTAAATATAAAGATTATTTGCTTGAACAACAAAAGGTATCCTAACAGGCGACTGTGCTTAACTTAAACAACACTATTTTGTATCTAAATTTTTATACAACTCATAGCAAAAGTAATATGTCTGCAGTTTTTTGGTCCACTGTTCATACTAGTGAAATGTGTGTGATATAGTATTATTGTAGCTCAATGGCAATATGAATGTATTGGGATGAATAAATAATGAAAAATATTGGAAAAAATCGACCCACCCGTAGCAACTCGGACGGGATTCGAACCCGCACCCTTAGGATTCCGGCCCAATGCTTTTCATTATTTATTCATCTTAATATAAAAATAGCATTAATATAAAAATAGCATTGTGAATGCAAAAATCTAAAAGATAAAAATATGAATGTAATTAACATAGCCCTATTTATTTTGTTTGGCATGCACCTACGTACAATTCAAGGTTCCGCAGAATATCAGCGTTGCAGGTGTTGATCATGCTGCAACTTATGCTGAGTGGTAACCTTTTCGGTTTCATAATGTACCTACCTTACATTATCTGTACTTATCTACCCAAAATTGTGGAATCGAATAAAGTTCTTTGTATTGTATTGTATTGTAAAAAGAAATAGAAAAAACATTAACGAACGGCTAAAAAAAGGCCAATAAAATTGTGACGGTAAGTATAAAGAATTAATTTATGTAGTTATGTGGCCCATGCCATGGATCACGTCACGGCTAGTGGTTAAAGACGCTTAATTACGAGGAAACTGAAGCACTTTTAACTCACAACCGGTGAACTTTCATACATATCACGGATAAAACACACACATACACACTCACACTCTCTCTCATACATACACACATACACACACACACACACACATACACACACACATACACACGCGCGCGCGCACGCGTGCTCACATGTATTTAAAATAAATAAGTAAAATATGTAAAATAAGAATAAACCTATAAAATAAGTATTTAAGTAATAACTAAGAATTATTGTTATAATCATTAGCACGTAAGTAGGTTAGGTACCTACAAAAATCTTTAACGTCTTTAAGGAGGAGCGGGGCCCTCTGGTACAGGCATTGTCATGCTTAAAAGGGGACTCCAGCTACTAACTGTTATTTTTTTGTATTTTAAAGTAAATAAAGATTTTTGATTTTGATTTGATTTTTGATTTTTGGTTAAAACTTTTGAGGTAGGTAAGTATTGCGATTGAATAATGAGTGACTTTCTGACAGCTGACAATTTTAGTATAACTTTATTTCGATAGATGGCGCTACTTGGAACTAGGTAGATTTTTTAAATTATTCCCAAGGGTAAGAGGAAAGTTCTTCGGAATACACCAACGGACAACCAACGCAACACACAACGCAACAAACTACAGACTTAACAAACGTAGTTGGTTGAATGCTCTAACTAAGCAAACGTATGTTAAAACCTACCTACTTAGTTGTTCAACGACATCTAGTTCTTTTTTATGTAGTACATTTTTAAACTGCCTTTTGAAAACCACTCATTTGCGAAAAATTGCCTACTCTGGCCACACTGGCTGGACGTATTTCGGGAGAATCGGATGTTAAAAAAGCGCTCGTGTGAACATCTCGTACTTTTCCCTCATGTTGCATTTTATCGGCTTTTTCCGCTCGGGATGAAAAAATCGCGCGGTAAAAAAATCGCTCGTGCGCGAAGTAAAATGTAATCCAGTGTTTTTCAATCTGTGGGTCGCGACCAGCGAACTAAAATCTATGGAATAAGCATTCCGCTCAAAAAATGGCACCACATGATAAGTACAACAAAGGATATAGCTAAAAATGCTGGCATTTGATTATGCAGCAACAAGCGTCTGAACACTGGTTGCTTATTAGCGACCATAATTGGTATTCTTATACATATTTTCTTATTTATATGCCTTCTTTGCATCTTTTACACCTTTTGGAACTTTAAAGGACGTCATTTCTAATAAACTCTCTCTTTCTTTCTTTTCTCTACAATACAAACTGCAATTTGAAAAGAACACTAACGTCAGTCACCCCGGGTTTCGCGACCCTGCAGGGGGCAGTTAAGGGCAACCTATATCCTTGATACAAACCCATCCATCGCGGATCGCGAGATTATAAACGATGGACACGTGATGAAGGGAAAGTAAATGATAAAGGGTGGTCACTTACCACAAATTATATTGTACCTTCAATTATCAGCGAATGTCCGTCCATGCCTCTAATTGGTTCTCTTGTTCCATCTGTAAGTATAAATAAAGACATGACACCATTGCGTGGTGCCACTAAGCCCCAGGGTCATGCCATCATAACGGCATGGTCTCAGGATTCATAGAACATACAAATAGGTTATAAATAAGTAGCTTGATCATCTGTGGGCCGATTGTCAATATGAACTTAAATATGTATGTTAGCTGTCTGAACGATGCGGAAATTTCCTAAGCATGTCTGTATACTGGGTAGTATCCTATTACCGTGCCCGCGCTAGCACTCGCGTCAGTCGCGATTGAGCACTGTCTAAAACTGCCTGAGAATCTCTATAAACTCGTAATGTCAATAAGTGCGTGCGAAATCGCGCTTTCTTCCTAGAGTAGGCTCTCTGAGACTAGGCAGCCATTACATGGTCATGCAAGCGTCAGTCAAATTCCATCAGTCATGAATTACGTTTGACTGATCAGTCAGATGGAAAGAACAAATCACATCATGCAACCATCAGTCACTACATTACACGGTAGGTTAATCATCAGTCACATCACAGCGCGTGACTGTGGTTAAACTGACAGCAAAACCTACCGTGTAATGGGTGCCTAACTGTGGTCAGGTTTACCATTTTACAGTGACGATTCGGTTCCGGTTACGTTTCTTGTAATGAATGAAAAAGTTTAGTGGTCCATTGGCTCGAGGCATGCTCGAGGCATCTGTTGTTATTTTAACTAAGTTAAAACAAAAGCGAGATCTATACTTAGAGAGTATTAATTAATATTTAAATTTTAGAACACTGCTTAATTTACGCTATACTTCAATTTGGCTGAGTAAAATATTTAAGGCGTTTGCCAAATTCCGTTTCTGGATACCTAGGTGCTAGATACCTCCTTCCTCCTCCTTATTCTCCTGCGGGTCTATCGGCTAAAACGAATGAAGTTAATGGTAACTAGGTAATTTGACAGATGTGTGTGATACATTGCCACTTTCGTTTTGACGCAAATAAAAACTTACAACAGAAAAGTAGCAATGTATCACATCCATCTGACAATATACTGCTTTTTAATTTCATTGTTTTTAGCCGATAGCCCCGCTGATCCTGCGCATATTTCCAAGACGACCTTCCAGCTCTAGAACTGAGCTAACTGCGTGGTACACCCAAGAATATAAAGGTTTTTTTTATCGCACTTTCCTGGAATGCCTCCGCAGTAGAAGGAAGACATTCATCACAATCATGACAGTATTAATTTAGGTAGGTACCTACCTACTATTATAATTGTTATTTATTAGAACAGGCAGATGGGAGCCAATTAAATATGGTGCGATGATCCGAGGCTTGTAATAAAGTTTGCGACGCCTTCCGTTCACCAATCGCGGCTACTGGGCCAGGCAAGGCAAAGGCAGTCACTTGACGACTCGGTTATTTTCGCGAGAAGTTAGCGTAGTCGCTCTGATTTTAGAAAAATAGGTCACATACTTAGTATTGGCAAAATGGCTGCTGTATTGGTCGGTATGGTTTGACGGACTTATCTAGTTTTATAGCGTTTCCAATGAATGATGCGGTCAAAGACCCCAGCACTCCGATCAGATTTATAGTTTTTCATGGTGACTCAAAGCTGTCTGGAACTCGTTCCTTTTTGTCTAGTCAACAAGTTGGATATAGGTACACGTACACCGTAACTATGTAATAATAGTACATTATGAGACAAGTTAGCTTAGGTTGGTCACTGCACACAAGGCTGTGGGTTGCATTGCAGCCCGAGCCGTAGGCGAGGGCGTAACTCAGCCGAGTGTGCAATGAGTAAAAGCTCACGAGTTTCATACGTTTTTCAACACATTTGCGAGGAAAATACAAAGTAATTTACCACACAGCAACAAATACGACAAAAACAAAATATGACAATTATGGGAAAAGGCGCGTAAGTTTTTTTTTGTTTTTTTCACACGCCCAATGCAAGAATATTTTGCGAACAAAGGGGTGACTGAGCATACAGCCTACTTCAAAACTATAATTTTAATTGATAAAATGCAAATATTTTAATATTTTATAACAAAATATTATGCATTATGAATAATTTTATAATAATAAATATTTGTTTGACTTAATTAAAGACTTACACATTTATTTATTTCAAAAATGAATATGAACTTTCAGCGGCATAAAACCCCTTAGTTGTTATTAAAAAAAATAACTGTGTAACCCAGTAAAATTGGGAATGCTCTGTTTACTCGCATAGAACTTGCAGTAAGGTACTAATTTAACTTTGTAGGGATAATTCTATAACAACCGAGTGTTTTATATATTATTGCACGCGTTTGTTATAGCTCGGTTTATGGCCCTAAAAGCGATGTATTAGGGCTCATTTTACGAGCAAGTGTGTTGAAAACAATATTTTTGGTTAGGTAGTAAATTTATGTCTGCTTATTAGACATGCGGGTCTATCGGCTAAAACTATTGAAGTTCATGTTAACTGTAATTTGACAGATGGATGCGATACATTGCTACTTTTCTTTAGTAAATTTCTATTTGTGCCAAAATGAAATAGCAATGTATCACATCCATCTGTCAAATTACAGTTAACATGAACTTCAATGGTTTTATCCGATAGACCCGCTGCACTTTGATTATATAAGTCTGTTGCTAACAATTCTCGATTGAAATCGATTGAAAGCGCAGTTACATTGCCGCTTTAAGTAAGATAGTTCTCACATTGGTTCTTACTAAAGCAGTACCTAATGTAACTGCGATTTCTGTCAGAGTTGGCTGAAAACTACTTATCATATTCAAAGTGGTAAAGTTACAACTGTAAGAAGTTTACACGTCGCAATGGTTATTAGGAAGCTTCAGTGTGTAGCTCTATCAAAAAATGGTAAATAAAAAAATATATTTCCATGCATGAAATCTTTTGCACAGCTCATTTTAGAAAACGGTTAAATGTGTGGTAGTAAAAATTTTATTAGGTCTCTGCACCAACCGGATTGCCAGTATTGCCACTGAAAACCACAGACTCTTACATAGGTAATAAAATAAATACAGAGAGTGCAATTTTGAGAATGGCGAACTGCCAAAATGGATCAAAGAAGATTGATAAAAGTTGGTGGGTCTTATCCTGTATTTTTCTGAGTACCGTTACCTAGTTCAATTAGATATCAAATTAATAGTGACCAACAAAAAAAAAAAACAACTTTTACGAAAGAATGATAATAATGATAATAATAAATTGTTTTTAGGATTCCGTACCAAAATGGTAAAAAAGGAACGCTTATGGTGTGACTCGGTCTTTCTGTCTGTCTGTCACAGCTGGATATCTCGAGAACTACTAATGGTATCAACTTGAAATTTGAAATAGTTTAAGATGACATTTGCCCAACTATTTTGCAAATAAGAAATAAATAAAAAAATAAATATCTTTTTCACAACAGGGACTGAAAAGGGGTCTTAAAAATTTGAAGGGGCTACTAGGGCATGTGGGGTATCATATGAAAGAGCGCTGTTTGCACGTTTTCAATCATTTTTTCTTTTTGTTTTAGGCCGCATAGTTTTCGACTTATGATGAAAAGTGTAAAAAAATACCGTCCCCCCCTTATCTCCGAAGTTTGCAAAGAGAAAAATCTGAAATAATTCTATGTGATAGCAGTTTATATAAAGATTACAGGAAAAATAAAACGATGTCTCAGTATAGCATACTTTTTTTGAAATAATCAAATTTCTAAAAGAGTTAACATTAGTTCCACTATCGGATAAGAGATGGCGCTGACCTAAAACTGCAATAATAATTTTATTATTCTACTCTGCTGTGTATTTATTATGATGGTACGGAACCCTCTGTGCGCGAGTCCGACTCGCTCTTGACCGGTTTTTTTTTTGTTACGTTACTCAGTAACGTGTTTTGGGGAAAAAGAAACCACTAAAGCACGAGTCTCTAGAATATCTTTCTACAATTATTTACATAATAATAAAATAAAACATTCTATGATCGGAAATGAAATAATTTTTTAAAGGTACCGTCAAGGCGTGTCGGGTTTTCTCAAAGGGCTTGTAATAATATTGGATATTTTATGGGTCGTTACATTCGTAAATGATTTTTAATGTTACCACTATACGATATGATGATTGATGATTTGTTTGGCAAAGCTTTTATTGCAGATCCAATAAAATTCTTCAAATACTCTTACTAAATGTTCTTGAAAGCTTACCGTCAATGGATTTATCGATTTTTGAGTTCCTAAGTGACTTTATCACGGCATTTTCTGTTGTTGTGGATCTATTTTAGTCAAAACATAAAAGAAAATACCTACCGCTCATTAACAATGACTTCTAACAACAAGAAGTCATTGCTCATTACAATAAACTTGCTATATCAATGACGCTATAGTCGCTATACAATTAATAATGTTATAATTTTAGCCTTGTTAAACTTTTAGCCGTGTCATCTACTTATAAATAAGAATTTATAATAATACACATTTACGTTTCATAGTTTTTATGCCTAAGTATCTGTATTATCACGTTATGAGCAAGATATATCTCTCATTCAGTATTCATTTTGCGTGCAATAAATCACAAATGCTAAATGTCTCTGTACAATGGGAGCTGTTACAATATGTCAAGTATCAGATTTCACTGTTTTTGCAAGGTCAGCTAATTGATGCAAATGCCTCCTTGATTGATGCGAGCGATGCCCTTTATGCTCTGTTTTGTTGAAGCCTATACTCATATGAATCACTGATCGTACGTTTAAAGCACGTTATGAGATAAAGGAAGAAAAGTCACGGTTTATTACGTCGGCAATAAAAGCAAGACGAATTTTACGACGTCGTTTATTCAATAGGTTCCAATACAATTATTAGCGTGCAATGATTTCATTAAGTACTTAGGCTGTAAATTATATGTATGTACGGCGGCGTAGTGTGTGACTAGCCGGAGACAATTGTCGACAATTGGTGCGGGCTGGCGCCAGCTGTGATGTCACCATTCAAGTTTCTGTTCTATATTCTAAATTCGTGTGCCACTCAGAACTTATGATGTGCACATAACACAAGCACTGATTTATTAGCACAACATTTTTGCTTAAATTAGAATTTGATACTTAAGGATAGTAATTATGCTTTACAGTAATTCATACTTTTTTGAAACCTACATGAAATTTATAGTTGACTAAGTTATTCATAAATAATATTTCTTTATTGATTTGAACTGAATGAGATGACTTGCATAAAACACTTTATACAGGTGCATTTGAAATCACTCTCCAAATTTTAAGGATGTGTTCAGTCCATGAAACTGAACAACTTTCTCTAAGAAACATAGGGTCAAATTAGTAAAAATAAAAATTGACTTTACATTCATACAAAACAAAGAGATTACGTGATCAGTTTAGTATGGGATGACCAAAATTTTTTGGCGTATTTCGACACATGTTTCATGGAGAAAGTTGTTCAGTTTCATGGACTGAACACATCCTTAAAATTTGGAGAGTGATTACAAATGCACCCTGTATTTTGTGACTGAATGATACTTACTTGAATTTTTTCAGTTTTTTCTTCAAAACTTCTAAAAAATCTTCTAGTGGAAAAAGAAAACCATATAGAGTAGGTAGGTATAGTACGAATCACGAAAGATGACCACAAATGGCGCTCATCTTCGCAACATAACTGAATAAGAAAAGACTTAACATAACTGAATAGCTGTTGGTTAAAACTAGGTAATAAGAAAACATAACTGAATAGCTGTTGGTTAAAACTAGGTGTAGCCGATTTGCTCGAGGCTAATACTAGGTGTAGCCGACTAAAACTAGGTGTAGCATGGGGTATTAAGAAAAAATAACCTCGTTTAAGGCTCACGCTCCGCTGCGCTTCGCGCTCGCCTTAAATTTCTAACCTATAATATTCGGGACCTACAGGAGTAAAGCAGATCGATTCACCTAGTTTTAGCCAACAGCTATCGGCTACACCTAGTTTTAGCCGGCAAAAACTAGGTTTAGCCGCACTTCGGGTATTAGCCGTAACATATCGATAAAGTTGTAAATTGTAATAAATAGGGAATATGCATAAGTCACCAATTTTGATAAATTTGAGCTTGATCGCTGCGGACACGTATAAAAACATGATGAAACAGAAAAAAAAGAAAAAAAGATATTTTAGTTTTATCACACGATGAAATCAGGGGAAAATATATTTTTTTCTTTTTCGGATATAATGTTCTTAACAACAGTCAGATAGAATAACGAATAAGAAATAATATAATAGTATGACACAGAGCTGTGAATTATTTGAAATACATGTATTTAAAATACAAATACAAAATACAAAATACCTATTTGTATTTTGTATTTCAAATACTTTTTTTCAAAATGTATTTTGTATTTTATTTGAAATACTTTTTATGAAGTATTTAGTATTTTTAAAATACAAATTACTTATTTCTGTGTATAGGTAAGGTATACGTATTTCTGTTTTCTGTGGTATAGGTATGTCATGTCAATGTCAAACTAAACAAAACAACCAATCACAGAGCTTGGTAATTTGTCATGACACTTCGCTTAATTTCTATCCAAGAAGTTCTATCTATGTGGGTGCATTTCAGCAGACTAATCGCTAAAGAGTTCTACACTAGGCAGACGTGTGGGTGGGCCACGGATGCCAATCTGCGTATAATATTAAGGTTATAATATTATTCTTTGAACAAATGCTAGTGTTAAAAATCAGTGAAATAATATGAAATTATTTTATACTATATTTTATTTATTTGACCGGTTTTAACACTTATATTTGTTAAAAGCTTCCAAGATCCCAAGTTAAAGTGTTTGTAATAAATTAGTCTGCAGTTATTTGGCCCATTAGTATAAAAAGTATGATACAGAAACGAAACTTGTTTCCATGTATACTTAAAGTTTGGCCAACGAATCGTGTCATCTCAAACCCGCGGCAAATTAAAAAATTTCTTTCTCTAGCTATTATTATCATTAGGGTTGACTTATAATATGACACCAAAAAAATCTATCCCTGTGAAAAAAAAGTAATGATGCACTAAAGCCAGAAAACTTCGCTGTACATTAAAACTTTTTTATAAGGATACATTTTTGGTGCCATAGTAAAAAAAAAGCTTTTTTTAATAAAGAAAAACCTCCTTCAAAAAACATAATCACTATACTTACATATCCTATTTGAGTTTGAGGAGTTCCCTTGGATATCTTCAAAGTCCAAGATCCAATGTCAATTAAATCAAAAGGACACTTAAGGGTATTACCTAGCTAGTAGGACCTTTTCCAACAAAAACTCGGTTCATAATAATAAAGTCGTCAAGGTAGTCAACGAAAAATCGTAGTATTTTCAGGATTATTTCAAAAGTACTAGACCGATATGAAAAAAAATTGGACCATCTCGCAAGAAAACTCAATCAAACAAAAAAGAACCATCAGAATCTGTCCATAAATATTGAAGATACACGGGAACAACTATAAAAAAACCGGCCAAGTGCATGTCGGGCCACGCGCCGTAGGGTTCCGTAGTTACCTTTTACCACACCATATTTAATACCACCTATCATTGTTCGTCTGCAAAAATAACTTTGTTTTTCACAGTGTTGGTATGAATGACAAAGTTATATTTGCGGTTTTGGAAAATGTGCTATATCTCAAAAACTAATTACTATATCTCGTTCAAATCAATTTTGGTTGAAAGTGTTTATTAAGATCTACAGCATATATTTTTTTAGATTTTTTACTCTTTTATTTCAAAAGTTAAAGGGGGGGGGGGGACACACATTTTACCATTTTGGCGGTGTATATCTTTCAAACGGTTGACTTTGAGAAAAAGTTGTCTTAGAAACCTCAATGTCATTTTTAAAGACCTATCTACAGTACAGACACCCAACACTTGTTGGTTTGAAGAAAAATTTTTTTTTCAGTTTCAGTTCCATGTATGGGGAGCCCCCCTTTAATCTTTTATTTTTCTTATTTTTGTATTAAATTCATTAAGCGGTTAACAGAATACATCTACCTACCAAGGTTCAACTCTGTAGTCTTAATACTTTCGGAATAAAGTGGCTGTGACATACGGACAGACAGACAGACAGACAGACAGACATGACGAATCTATAAGGGTTCCGTTTTTTACCATTTAGGCTACGGAACCCTAAAAAATAGAATCGAATTGAAGACCTCCTCAATTTTTTGAAGTCTGTTGAAAAGGACAACCCGAATGATATGGATAATATATAATTTGGAAACAAGTTTCATTTCTGTACCACACTTTATTAAAAATCGGGCCACAGGTCAAGGGAACAGAGGGGAACAGTTGCATCGTCTAATTGTGTTGTTTTTTGGAAACTGTAATTTTTGCGTTAATTATTGTTATTTTAGAAGAAAGTTCATACTTTTTTATTCGAGATAATAATATGATCTAGAGTCGGCCACGGCCATGCTCTTTGTTCTCTTATGTTATTTATTAGGCATGAGGGAGGGAGTTGTTTTCGTAACAATATATAAACATTTATAACGCTTTCTGTAACTTTGTGTTTTTTGTTGATTGCAAAAGATAAAGATAACGTATTCTAATTAATTATTATGGACTGTGTAGTACCTACTGTGGTAGTACACTTGTAACTTTTAATAAAAATAATAATAAAAATTAAAAGACGAAAAAAGGTATTTTATTTGAAAAAAGTATTTTGAAAATACGTATTTTGTATTTTGTATTTAAATACTTTTTTTGAAAACCATTTTGTATTTTTATTTGAAATACAAAAAATAGCCAAGTATTTGTATTTCATATTTATATACTTTTAATAAAGTACTTTTAATAAAGTATTTTGCACATCTCTGGATGACACAATATGTATTTAAACGCAAAATTTAGGGAGATAATTGAAAATTCCTGGCTAACTCCATAGTAAACGTATGACGCCTGAAACACACCTGAAACGTGAAAAGTGACGTCAGAAATCATGTCCGTTTTGTATAGAGCGTTTTAACTTCAAGTAGTTAACTAAGTAATTAACGCTAGAGAAAAGATTTAATATCACAGTTGATTTTCTAACGCATTATACCTACTTTTGATACAATTTTTTTTTATGTAAATTCCCTATTGCGTGACAAAGTTTAGCCTACATTAATTTTCGTAGACACAAAAGTATAATTTGCTTAATGAGTTTATTCTTGCAGTATGTAAATGACCATTTTGCACGGCCATTTCCGCTGGAATGAATGCTACGAGCCCTACATATTCATCGCTCTCCTCACAATGCAAGGGCAATCATTCGTATTCAAATCGGAGGGAAATCGCCCTGCGACTTTATTAGTGTCAGCGATAAAAAATGACATCATAACGAATAAGAGCCAGTCTGTCGTAAATCTATTGGGTTCGGCCGTGTGATGGAATCTATCATAAAATCAAAGCAGACATAAATTTTAGGATGTGTGACTTAGGAAGCTGAGGAGTGCCTTGTTACCGACTTCTTTTATGACACAATTTAGAAATCTAAATTGGTATTGTCAGAGCGCTGCCGCGCCGCCGCGTCGGCATGAATTGGTGGATATCCCAAAGACTCGAACTAAGTTTTGTTTTATCATCCGTACCGTACCGCTAGAGAGTTAAACTCCTTGCCTCAGTCTGTGTTTCCTGAATAGGTTACTTTTGCGCGTTTCATCGTAGATCGCATCATCACTTACCCTTACCACCACTTGCCTATCTATCACAAAAGTCCAATGTCAATGGAATCAAAAGGACTTGCAGCGCGCTTGGTGGGGATTTAAAAAATAAATTAATGGGACGGCAAGAAAATTCAATCAAACAAAAACAGAATCATCAGAAAAGGTAGGTATACATAAATGTCGAAGTTATGCGCGAGCAACGATAAAAAATGTATATACCTACAATCGAATTGAGAATCTCCTCCTTTTACTGAAGTTGGTTAAAAAAAATGAGGTAAATGAGATAAGTAGCACCTATCCGACACATATGCTTTATTAAGTTAATGTACTTGCATAGTTATTGTGAAAAGTGAGTACTTAAGGTACCACTGTAAGTATTTTTTTACGTTTTCGCTGCGCTAGGATATTATAGGTCTCATAAGGCATTTAGCAGCAATCACAAGCACGTAGGTTGAATTAGTGACGTGTACCTCTTACTAATTATGTGCAGGGCGGCGCCGTACATCATCTCAATTCACGGCACGGACTTACCTGTCATCGTCCGGTCTCAATTGAATCCTGCGAATATAGAAATAAAATTAGCTGTACCTACCTCAAATAGTAAAGCAATACAGCTGAATATGAGTGACGATGACTCTAATAAAATAAATAAATGATGAGATGAGATAAAAGACGATGAGTCATTTGCAGTCATCACCCTTAATAATTTGGGACAAGCACTTTTATGATTGCGCGACCAGACTACCATACCTACCATGAGCACTGTCTCCATGACTTTTTACGGTTCCGTAGTCAAGTCAGAAGTCAATAAGTAACCCTTATATTTTCGTCATGTCGCTTCGTACTAGAAAGATATTAAAATTTCTAAAAATATTATTTTGTGTACTTACTTAAGGGCCATCCATAAATTACGTCACACGAATTTCATGGTTTTTGACCCCCTACCCCGTCCTTGTCACAGCAGGTCACATTTGTGAGACCCCCTCCCTATTGTGACGTCACATATTTTACAATTTTGCATCTAGAAATAATTATTGAATTAAAATGCAGTTCAGAAATTTGTTTTATTTGAAATGTGACGTCACGAAATTAAGGACCCCTCCCACCCCCTTGTCACACATTGTCACATTTCGTCGACCCCCTCCCTCCCCCTTAACGTGTGACGTAATTTATGGATGGCCCCTTACCTCCTCTTCTTGTAAAGTGGGGATAAATCGTCGAAAACAGTTGGATAGGCCTTTTAACACGTTGAGCGCCACGCGGGGCACCATGTGGGCCAACCTAGGCCTGTTCGTTGGAGCCATCGGAAATTCGCATAAACCACAAATTTTCACAATGTTGGATTATAGTTATTATCAATTAGAAATGTAATAATTAGCGCTATAAACTAAAAACTCTGGTGTTTTTCTTTCTAAAACTGAAGAAATTTTAAGTTGGCACACGGGTATCCCCCATGGCCTCTGCGGAAGGAATTCCGCTTTTTCTTCCGCGGGGGCCACGGGGATCACAGTTTGGCCCACCCCACATAACTACTCCGCATGCTCATATTGTGAAATTTGTCCGAATAACCCGTGATTGTGTTATTAGACTGTTTTAATAGTAGGGGAAGGTGGGATCAGCGTTACAAAAAATATATAAACCCTCGTTGTAATCAAAATATTTATTGTATGGACCTTTTGAATTCCTTTGGGGGTGCTATTAACACGAAGGGCATGTATAATAAAACTGCAAAACTTTTGTAGAAAATCATTTTATTATGTCAAAATTCACATAATATTCTAAAAAACGGACTAAATTATTACAAAAAAATCAGACTAAAACATTAAAACGGACTAGTAAACACAGACTAAAAAGTAAAAAATAAATTCTTCTGTAAATATTTATAACCTACAGAAATTTTAAACCTATAAACGTGGGGCGCATTTTGTAAAATTTATCATTCATATTATTTTTAGCATGCGCCCCACGTTTTTAGGTTTAAAATTTCTGTAGGTAAAATCATCTTGAGTACTCGTCAAGACGATTCTAACGATCCCAAACACAATGGGGTTGTATGGTTTCATCATAGAGTTCCTGTGGCCTGCTTCCGGCTTCATCATCAAATCAGCTCAATGGCACCATATTATTGCATTACCTTCCAATTCTAACCTATGTTCAAAGTTTCAAGTCTCTAGCTCATCGGGAAGCTAGTATAAAATCGTTCGCAAACTTTGTGGAGAAACAAACAAACACACAAACGAGAAAGCAAACTAATAAAAACGTGTTAATAAAATCATAAAATTTTTGAAATAAGGAATGAATAAACTTGGTTTTTTAAGTTCTACGATCATATACATAATATAATGAAGTCCTGTGTTCTTAATTCTATGGCGTTTATAATGATTTTTTCATCGATAAATCCAATCGCAGTCTTCCTCTTTCTATTCAGCACCATTTCTTCGTATAAAAAATCAATTTTTCAAAAGAGGCACACTATAATAATAATAGTAGCCAGTTACACTGTACCAAAACAAACATGCAAAAAATTATAGGTTATTATTTCAGGCAGTATATCTAGTAGGTACCTAACCTATTAAAAAGTGTATATAAAAATATCAGTATAATATAAAATAAACGTACTCACCAAACTGCAATAATTTAGATTAAAATACAAAATACTATAGCGATGTTAGAATTCTAGAATACCGAAAATATAATATTTGTTTATTTTGACATACTGCAGAAACAATGGCCAAAATTTATAACTGGCATGTGATAGCGACAGGTGCGTTTGATAATAGAGCTAAGAAACGCTATTGAAATATTAGTAAGCGACAGAGAGCCACTGTTAAGACTATACCCCTTGTTACACTATTCCCAATTTCCCCTACTCAATTAAAAAAAAAATGAAATCATTTTACGTATTTTTGTTCTTTTTATTGATTTATTGTATTATCTCAAGAAGACAATCACTTTA
The DNA here is from genome assembly GCA_943789525.1 of Agriphila geniculea. Lineage (NCBI taxonomy): Eukaryota > Metazoa > Arthropoda > Insecta > Lepidoptera > Crambidae > Agriphila > Agriphila geniculea. The sequence goes on along the minus strand of OX038887.1, from coordinate 13,279,072 downwards.
TTTTAGTTTAAAATTTTTCATTTAGTGACACTCGAAAAAACCCTTACAAGCATAGAAAATGGTAAATAATTTCTAAGTCTTTTGTAAAAAATAAGAACCAAGCTGACTGAATGTTCTACAGGGCCGCGCGGCCCATTTTCATTACTTTGTTGTATGATACCGATGCTCCGTGGCTTGTAAATTAAGTTTGAATAGAAGCATTGCGATGGCCCATCGATGACCCCCGTGGCCTGAACGGATTATTTGGGTTTGGCACACATGTGTCCCCAGTGGCTCAAATGAACAGTCTCACGTTTTCTTGTGGCGTTCAACGTGTTAAAAATGTTGTATAGACCATTTTTAGGGTTCCGTACCAAAAGGGTAAAAACGGGACCCTATTACTAAGACTCCGTTGTCCGTCTGTCTGTCTGTCTGTCTGTCTGTCTGTCTGTCTGTCTGTCACCAGGCTGTATCTCATGAACCGTGATAGCTAGAAAGTTGAAATTTTCACAGATGATGTATTTCTGTTGCCGCTATAACAACAAATACTAAAAACAGAAAAAAAAATATTTAAGGGGGGCTCCCATACAACAAACGTGATTTTAATGCTGTTTTTTGCTCGATATTAATAACAACAACAGGTAGATAGTTGAAATTTCACAGATGATGTATTTTTGTTGCCGCTATAACAACAAATACTAAAAACAGAATAAAATTAATATTTAAGGGGGGCTCCCATACAACAAACGTATTTTTTTTTTTGCCGTTTTTTGGTACGGAACCCTTCGTGCGCGAGTCCGACTCGCACTTGGCCGGTTTTTAGATTTAGGGATCCGTATGCGAAATATTAAGCTGTAAAGTGCCAAATTTTGTCAGCCTCCTCCCCGGTTGCTTACGTATCTAAATACGTGAAAAAATTTAGGACAGTAGTACATTCTACAAATTATTAAATTAAAAGGAAAACTATCACTGCTAGAAAGTAATAGTCGATTAACTTTAGGAAAAAAAATCCTAGGTAGAAACTTCATTTAATACGTAGGTATCAAAATGTATTTAGCCGTTAGTTGTGTAAAACAGGGAGTAAATATGAATTGAATACACAGCCATTTACCTGCTACGCAGGGTTGGCTAAAAAACAGTTTTTTTTTAAAAGAACAAAACATCATGTTTTATTTAGTAAACAAAAAAAACCATGTAATCTTTGTTTGCACAGACGCTCTTTGACTAATGACGCCTAATTAAATTGTAAAAAACTACAATAGAAAACTAATTACCTATGTCAAAGTTCTTCCTTCAACTCATGTGCCAGTGTAGTAAACTGATGCTAACTAGATATCTAGAACTCGTACTAGTTTAACTGTCCGTATTTACCTAGACTAAATTAAGAACAATTTACGATATGGTTGTTTTATGTTTGCAGACAATTTAGTTCACGGTTCATTGGCAAGTAGCAGATTGTACCCTTAGCACGAACAGCTATCGAGAAAAATAACGCGCGTAAAATTACTCGAATCTCATAATTTTGTATGGAAATTGGTACAGCGCCACTACGTCCGTAAACGGAACTAAAATTTCGAAGCACGAAACATTTTGACATAAGCTATCGAGCAGCCTTCGAATCGAATTCGAATAGTAAAGTTACAACTTGTATGGAAATCCGTAGCACGAACACACTTTTGACATACGGTATCGAGAAACTCGCAAGCTGGCTATCGACAACTTACTCACTGACATTTTTTCAGTGAGAGTCATTTCGAGAGACTTTGTATTATTTATTATTAAAATTTAAAAGCATATATGTAGTAACAAATATTAAGTTTGAGAACTATGACATGTCCGCTGAATTATCCACAGTCAATATTACTTAAATTGTCCTCATTATACAAAGAAATTTGTAAAATAAAAATCTCGTAATTTTATGCTATCCACGGTATCCCCCACATCCACCATACCTATATTTTAGCAATATTTTAGAACTTACCTACAAAACTCAAATAAAACCAGAGGATATGGTGTTATACGTTTTATATTTGTTTTCAGCAACAACATCATACAGTTTGCACACAGTTAATTATGTTTCATTTAGGTAGGTATTAAAAAAATAGACCTTAAAACTATGACGAAAACACTAAATATAACAATGCAAACATAATAAAGTCTTTAATTTGTAAAATCTTCAAACACTATACCTAAGCACTAATTCCGATGAAATTCACATATTTTCATAGCACGTTCAAATGTTTTATTGTTTATGTGTAAACAATTTCTTATTCATTGACGATAATCCAATGTTATTCTTCAAGTTCATAAATATCTTCAATTAGGTAGAACAATTTGATGAAATTATACACATTGTAGTTTACTCCTACCTAGGTCATAATATTATTTCCTCGCGATTGTATTATTTGTTAGCCGACACAGATAAATCAATTTAGATAAAAACAAAATAAAGAAATGGCTTTACGGTTTTCTATTTTAGGTTATATTTTTCATTAAATAACAAAGTGGGAAAGAAAGAGAGAAAGAATAGACACACTCTTCTTTTTCAAACCAATCACGGGCAAGGTGCAATGACCGTTCAAAACCATGGGCAAGATCATGCACAAATTGAAAATTATAATAGTAATTTGCAAATTAATTAAAGTTATTAAATGAAATAAATATTGCAAACAAATTTATTATTATTAATAAGAATAATAAATGTAAAATTATGATGATAAACAACTTGATTGAATTTTAATTTACATATTTATGATTTACATAGATATTAAACATGGTTTTTAAACGCACCTTGCTTCAATTGGATTGATAATTGGATTGTGTCACGTTAGCTTTATTTATCGCTACTATCGAGTTGACGTTAGCCAGCTCTGTAAAATTGGTGCTGCCAATTTTGATAGCTTTCGAATCGAGTACGTTTTCGAGTAGTATTTTCTTACGCGCGTAAGATTTCTCGATAGCTGTTCGTGCTAAGGGTACTGCAACTGCGTTAACGCGCTATAAATGCATGTTATTATACTGCTTCAATAAAAACTAAGTACAACTACCTACCTACATGGATATTTTTTATACGTAGTAGGTATATACTAGATCTCTTATAAATAAGAGAACAAGTAAGAAGATATTATGTTTTTATAGGGTTTTATTACGTACTACAATATTATAAAGGCGATATAGCAACTAACTGGATACTTGTACTATTATCGACGCTCGATTAAGAAAATTTAAGGAAAATTAGGGTAGTACACATTGATTTTCCTTAAATTTTCTTTATCGAAATTAAACTAAAATCTTGCTAGCTAAAGAGTTTGACTTGTCACTAAAAAAACGAATTGAAGATAAACCTTGTAAGTAGGTGAATTAAAAAAATGTGAAAACGTGCAAATAGCCCAGTCAAATTCTAAATTAAAATAGAAAACACCATGTAAAGCTGCTTTATTGGTACTTATGTTATTTGGACCCCTTATGGGAGAGTGAAACTACGTTTTGCAAGCAAAAAAATTATGCTAACTGCGTAATACGTGAAAAACTGCAAAATTTTTCAGTTTTTGCAGATTAATTCAAAAACTATGGGCTTTTGACATAAAGTCAAAGTCAAAAATAGCTTTATTCACATAAACTTAATTATTAAGTACTTTTGAATCGTCTATATTTTCCTACCATCCGTTCCAGACTTTTTTAAATGACAAGAAGAACGGGCGCAAGAAACTCATCAGCATTAACAGCAATAAGTAACTAATATCTGGGCGACCGAGCTTTGCTCGGTTATTATTACTATTTTTTGTAATATGGTGGTGTTTAGGTGATAAGCTACATTGTTATCTCAAACATTAACTATTTTTTTTTAAACTTGTCTAAAAACAATAAAAATTAAAATAAATATAAAATTGAACTTATAAAAAAAACTAAATTAAGTCACCGAGCGGGATTCGAACCCGTAACACTCGTTTCTTGCCGTCCGCGTCTTAACTCGCTGGACCAGACGGACAGTGACCGGCAGGACGAAATTAGCGACCATATTCTGCGTCGAAATAAAAACGCATGAAAACTCGAAAACACGCGTTTTCACAAATATAATTCTAATCTAGATCGATTGTTTGCCCCCGAAAACCCCATATACCAAATTTCAACGAAATCGTTAAAGCCGTTTTCCGAGATCACAGAAATATACATACCTATAAATAGATATACAAAAATTGCTCGTTTAAAGGTATAATATATCGTTACCAGATAATTACAACAGGGTGACAGGATTATTGGCAACAAAGTACTTATAGTAGCAAAGTTATGTGTGGTAGGTACCTACATCATTTCCACGCATTTTGATCTTTGAGATAATCGTCTACTTTATAATAACCTTTACTGTCTTTTTAACATGGTTTTTAAATTCATGCAAAGGAAGATCAATCACTTGTTGTAGAACTTTATTAATAAAGGCTATGCCTTTCCCCATAAATGAACCTCTAGTTTTTGCAAGCCTAAATCTTGGAACGGCAAGTTCATCTTTATTTCTTGTATTAAACTGGTGATTATTGCTGTTCTGACATTAGTTGCTACTTGCTACTATAATTTTGAATGTTGATAGATTAGTCAGGTGCTCATTTTTTTTCGAATAAGAATGTCAAAAAAGATTCTCTCTCAATTTCACCAACATAATTATTATTTTAATTCCATGTAACATTGTATGGAACAAGAAAATTGGTTTACCTTTCCCTCTTTTTAGGGTTCCGTACCAAAATGGTAAAAAAGGAACCCTTATGGTGTGACTCAGTCTGTCCGTCTGTCTATCTGTCTGTTTTCAATAATTTTTTCTTTTTGTTTTAGGCCGCATAGTTTTCGACTAATGATGAAAAATGTAAAAAATATTACCATTCCCCCCCTTATCTCCGTAGTTTGCAAAGAGAAAAATCTGAAATAGTTCTATGTGATAGCAGTTTATATAAAGATTACAGGAAAAATAAAACGATGTCTCAATATAGCACACTTTTTTAGAAATCATCAAATTTCTAAAAATGTTAACATTAGTTCCACCATCGGTCGAGAGATGGCGCTGACCTAAAACTGCAAATATGATGGTACGGAACCCTCGGTGCGCGAGTCCGACTCGCTCTTGACCGGTTTTTTATTTATACCATACAATCAACTGAAATTCATTTACGTTCTTCGATAATTGATCGAAGTTCATGTTCCAAAATATCTAAGCTTATGAAAAAAACTGCATTACTTTTTTTACATTTATATATTCGATTTTGGTAGGGCCTAGTAGAACTCTTCATCTAATCATCGCCTCCGAGGTCTAGTGGTTCGCTCACCCGTGTAAGACGGTTCCGGGTTCGATTCCCAGGTGGGGTACAATTTGTATTCGGTTTGGTTGGTGGTAGGGCTTATTTCAAATCCGCCTGGCTAGCTACCACGATCTGACGCCATAAAAACAATTTTAAAAAATGCTGTGTTCCGGCAGTTAAAGGTAAGATATCCAGTTCCTCAGTGATGAGGATTCCGGGAGTAGTGCGCTTCCACCTTCGGCCTTATCGTCACTTAACATCAGGTGAGTTAAAGGCCAAGCACTACCCCGTTGTGCATAAAAAAAAAAATTTTTTTTCGTGGCGACTAAGTAGGTACTTTACGTTTACCCAGAAGACGTTTTGCCTAGAACCGCACCCAGATTATCTAAAAAGAAACTATTTAGCGACCGGTTGCATTTGACATACATTGCCACTTGTCTTTGGTATGTTTTTTTTAACCCAAAAAGAAGTAGCAATAGATCACGATCATCTGTGAACTGCAACCAGTCGCTAGGTGGTTTTTAATTAGATAATCAGCCCGCCGATCGACCCTTGCAGATCAATTCCTGATGATTCAAACCAGATACATGAATATAATTCCACATTATGATTAAGGACATGTCCCATCGCGCCTATGTCATTTGCCTCACCATTCTCAAAAAATGAAAGTCTATCGCGTCTTAATCAAAGTAGTATGTCAGAGTAGATATTTTACTCTAGAATCAGATTAATAATTATTTTCTGCATTAAAAAGTGGGATTTTTAAGTTAAAACGCTTTTAAATCACATTTTTTTATCATGATAGTACTATTTACTTACATTTTTTTCACAAAACACTTCAGAAAACAACTTAATGTTTTTGTAATTGTTTTTCTAAATATAAAACAATTCTTGACTGATACTATACCTAAATAAAATGTAATTAGCATTTTTTAATTATGAAAGTAAAGGTATGATTCCGATGTCAGCAGCACTGCTGCGCGACACTGCTGCGCGACAGTGCTGCGCAGCACTGCTGCCGAGCTCGGAATGTAGTCTCATATAAACCTATAGAGAATGTATGGGGACCAGTGGTGTTGCGGCAGCAGTGCCGCGCAGCACTGCTGCGCAGCAGTGTCGCGCAGCAGTGTCTCGTCGCTTCTCCGCTCACATCAAATTGAGCCTTTCAAACGTAACATTACGATTCAATTTGGAGCACACAGCACTGCTGCGCAGCACTGCTGCATGAAACTGGGGCAATGCTGGGACATCTCCTTTGAGGACTAATTAGTCTTTATTTGGATATTCTTCAATAAGTTACATATGTGTTACAAAAAGTCACTTAGTAGGTATATTGTTTTATGTGCTGCACATTGAAATGCAGTAATGAGGGAGACGTAATAACACAGTCACGACTCTACACACATGACTAAGGTATGTTTACTATCGAATAGTAATTTAAATAGATAAGCATATTATTTATAAGATCATAGTAAACACAAAGTATCTACAGGTTGTACATAATATAGTTTTTGTGTATTTATTAAATATATTTTTAAGTAAATAGGTACTTTCTCATAATTTTTCACGAGATCTTTACACATGATTAATATTATATTTTATGAAAACTGGCCGATCTGTGAATGTTTGTCGATCAAAACAGTAACAACTTTTTATTTAGTTAAATTATAAAAGTTAACAATAAATAACTAAGAATAGAAAATAATATATTTCATGTACAATTAGGTGAGTAACTTTTAAAACAAAAGTTGCAACAATAAATGGAATAACTTGCAAGTTACAAGTGACATTATGTTGTTATAAAATATATTAAAAGTTCAAGTGAATCATTTGGACAACAATACGATTTCTATCAATTCAAATAAATAATTATGATACTTTGCTATATTTCCTCTTTATCACTAATATTTGTGGTATTTTTATGGTAACTTGAGTTTCTCTAACTCTTTAAAAGCACTTTGGGAATCTCAGGTTTGAATAAGTATTTTTTCACCTCTCCAGCACGAAAAGGGTGCTTTTGGCGCGTAAAAACTCGCAGCAAAATCGACTTTTGCTGCGAGCGTGAGGCAAAGTGCTTTTTTAATTTCTAACACCTTTTCTCGCTGGTAGAGGTGAAAAGTTGTATGTTTAACACGAGAGCAAATTTTTTGATGTCTCGTGCCTTTAAATCACTCACTGAGCTCAGTAGTCTATATTAGAATCACTCGCTACGCTCGTGATTCAATTCTAGACTACTTCGCTAGTTCGTGATTTAAAAGTCAGCACTCGCAGCAAAAAATGACTTTGCTCTCTTGTATAACAAATAACTATTGTTCATGTACTTTTGATAAGAGTAGTTTTCACCTATCTTACTTGCTTGTTCGAAATGAGTTTTCTCAAAATAATATGTGTATGTTTTAATTCTAATGTTTCATTATTCCTTATAGGTAGGTATTAGTGCTTATAGGTACCCGATTTGTCGGCAAAGTGCGCCTACGGTCCATGTTTTCTAATTTTGTGCTAAAAATAATTATTACTATCAGATTCCAATGACACCACGTTGGTTGTATTTGCAAAATATCACAGATCCCTATGGTATCACGACAATTATCATAATGTGAACTAATTTATCTGATGAGAATCTGCTTAGCAAATGCAAATAACTTTTTTCACCTCTCCAGCATGAAAAGTTCGCTTTTGGCGCGTAAAAACTCGCAGCAAAATTGATTTTTGACTTCATACTTTTTGCAAATATTTGCTAGAGGATTCAGTGTTGTAGACAACGCGTTGCTTATTCATCGTTTTTCTATAAGTTAGGTATCATTATTGTTGGAAAAACATTATAAGTAATTAATAAGTCATTGAATTTGCGAAAGATCATTTTTATGCTACAATCACATCCTTATTTTCAAGGCAAATAATTATAGTATGGCGCCATAACAATTCATTAGAGGCATATACAGGGTTTTACATAATTATAGGTTGTTTATGAAACTAAGAGTATTTTCCTTGCATTATTATTAGACAGTATAAAGCTCGTTTGTTGTTGTTTCCAACAGTTAAGTTCCTCTTGCGGGCTGACATTTTTTTTACCCGACTGCAAGGAAAGGGTTATTAACACGTTTTTTCAGCTATCCTATGTAATTCTGGAGTAGTACAGAAGCATCATGTCAAGGGGTCTCCGGACTCGTCGCTTATTTCGAAACGAACAAAGAACTTCAGCATTTATAGAAGCTGCAACAAACAGGAACCTTGTTATTTGAGTCGACAACGGACAACGGGGTATGTGACTTCTAAGTGACACTATTATATTGCATCTACCTCAAATGCTAGTGTTAACGCACACATTTTTTCTAGTCGAGAGGTTACGGTTTGAATCTATAGATATAGCATGATATAGGTGAGACACTCCAGAGTCCAGTACCCTTAGCACGAACAGCTATCGAGAAATCTTACGCGCGTAAGAAAATACTACTCGAAAACGTACTCGATTCGAAAGCTAGCAAAATCGGCAGCACCAATTTTACAGAGCTGGCTAACGTCAACTCGATAGTAGCGATAAATAAAGCTAACGTGACACAATCCAATTATCAATCCAATTGAAGCAAGGTGCGTTTAAAAACCATGTTCAATATCTATGTAAATCATAAATATGTAAATTAAAATTCAATCAAGTTGTTTATCATCATAATTTTACATTTATTATTCTTATTAATAATAATAAATTTGTTTGCAATATTTATTTCATTTAATAACTTTAATTAATTTGCAAATTACTATTATAATTTTCAATTTGTGCATGCTTTTGCCCATGGTTTTGAACGGTCATTGCACCTTGCCCGTGATTGGTTTGAAAAAGAAGAGTGTGTCTATTCTTTCTCTCTTTCTTTCTCAACCTGTGATTTAATGAAAAATATAACCTAAAATAGAAAACCGTACCGTAAAGCCATTTCTTTATTTTGTTTTTATCTAAATTGATTTATCTGTGTCGGCTAACAAATAATACAATCGCGAGGAAATAATATTATGACCTAGGTAGGAGTAAACTACAATGTGTCATAATTTCATCAAATTGTTCTACCTAATTGAAGAACTTGAAGAATAACATTGGATTATCGTCAATGAATAAGAAATTGTTTACACATAAACAATAAAACATTTGAACGTGCTATGAAAATATGTGAATTTCATCGGAATTAGTGCTTAGGCATAGTGTTTGAAGATTCGACAAATTAAAGACTTTATTATGTTTGCATTGTTATATTTAGTGTTTTCGTCATAGTTTTAAGGTCTTATTTTTTTAATACCTACCTAAATGAAACATAATTAACTGTGTGCAAACTGTATGATGTTGTTGCTGAAAACAAATATAAAACGTATAATACCGTATCCTCTGGTTTTATTTGAGTTTTGTAGGTAAGTTCTAAAATATTGCTAAAATATAGGTATGATGGATGTGGGGGATACCGTGGATAGCATAAAGTTACGATATTTTTATTTTACAAATTTCTTTGTATAATGAGGACAATTTAAGTAATATTGCCTGTGGATAATTCAGCGGACATGTCATAGTTCTCAAACTTAATATTTGTTACTACATATATGCCTTTAAATTTTAATAATAAATAATACAAAGTCGCTCGAAATGACTCTCACTGAAAAAATGTCAGTGAGTAAGGGTACTGCCCTTAGCACGAACAGCTATCGAGAAAAAAAACGCGCGTAAAATTACTCGATGGAGAATTATCTATGGAAATTTTAATTTCACTATTCGGCGATAGATGGCGTTGTACAAATTTCCAATACAAAATTGCACTATCGAATGATTTTACGCGCGTTATTTTTTTCGATAGCTGTTCGTGCTAAGGGTACAGTATGACTGTGAACTAACTCAATGCCATACGAGTTATGCTATGCTCGAAAAAGATTTATTCATAATTATCAGAATTAAATTCTCTTAAATTTAAGAAATAAAACACTTTTTACGGATTACAGCGCGTTTATTGCTATTAATTCAGATGTTATTCTAGAATTATTTAGTTTTGATTTATTGGTTTTTTGGTTTGCCGACGTTTCGACACCTTTCCAGGGGCCGTGTTCATGGGACGACTAAAGCAAAAATGCTGCTCTTATTTTATATTTTTTTATCAAGCACCACAGACTTTTATTTTGTTAGCTTCATAACATTGTTTATTCTCTGATCAATCTTAATTTGGTGGGAAAAGTCAACATTTTCTCCTGGCAGTTAAGAAATAAAGAGTGGAAACCGATATTAATAAACTTACCAATAATTCTTTGAAAAAATCCTTATGTACGCGATGCCATGGAGCTTCCTCTTCGTTTCCTTCTAATGGCACCAGGTTTAAATAAGTTGCGGTTGCCCGAAGAACTTTTTCACTATTAGAAAACGTTAAAATTAGTATACATATCTCAAAATAATAGGTGTCAAGTAAATATATTGCGTGTATTTTTCATCAAATACAATTTTGAATGTACTCAATTTATGTCTAGCTTAATTATGTAGGTACTTTTTCTTAGTAATAAGGTCAGACTAAAGATCCAGTTTCAAGTATAGGTACATACTAAAAATACTATTTGGTGCAGGCGAGATAGGAGAAAACTCATATCGAACAAGCAAGTGAGATAGGTGAAAACTACTCTTATCCAAAGTACATGAACAAAAATACTTATTCAAACCTGAGATTCCCAAAATGCTTTTAAAAGTTTCTCTAGTATCCACGCTAGCGACATTGGCAAGTGCAAACTGCAAGTCCGGAAATTTAGCGAAAGCGGCTTTCTGAAAAAAACCTTATGCGTATGCCGACTGGTACTATCCCGTACATCGATGTGAGTTTTTTTATTGTTAAAGATAATAGATAATATACAATTTAACTATTTAATAGATCATTAAAAATTAAAAAATTACATCGATATTTCGATACTTCGATGTTTATTCTGAAACATTGATGTATCAATACATCGATGTTCTTGCTTTCGAAATTTGCATCCCTATCTTTGATACATAGGATAGCTGAAAAAAAATGTCAGCCCGAATTAAGAAAAACTCGTTACGTAACGCTGCGTTTTTTGTGCTCGGTCTTCAGACAGCGGATTTCTGAAAAAAATTTGGAGTTCACTCCAAAGTTTTTTTTAAAAAGCCGCTTTCGCATCCAACAGAAATTCTTGAGAAGTCTTTGTTTTCGCCAGGGGTTGCACCGAAAATTGAATTCTTACTCGACCAGATTAAATAAGTTTCACATGATTAAACTGGAAACGAGACGATAGCGTACCGAGCTTGTTTACCTTCACAAAATTGTCCACTCTATAATAGATTCCCCATCTCTCTTAGCCTCCATTAACTTCAAAACCAGTTACAGGTCTCGTGACACAAAACCCTAAATTATTTTCTCCGCAAGTATACCATAATAATACATCTTATTACAACCCAGTTGTACGTATGTGTCGCCTTTACAATGATCTGACTCAGGAGCACCCTAATATTGATGTCATGAACGATAATCCAAATAACTTCAAGAGGTGTATACACAATATACTTAAGTAGATGAGTCGATTTTGCTTACTTTTTATACTGCACATTACCTATATTAGTAATTTCGTGTCTATTGTACTGTAGTATTTTTAATGTTAATATTGATCCTACTACATGTTTTAGTTACACTGATACGATTCAGTAACGATTTATGCTTATTAAGTACTATATTAGAGTTTAGTTAACTTAGTACCTAAGTAAGTACCTAGGTTTCTTATTCACTCACAGAAAATATTGTTTATTAAAGGATGCATGTTGTTGGAGTTCAGTCTAGTACTTGGACATTGTACAATTGTAATCATTTGCTTTCATGACTGTATTCTGTTATGTGTCTAATAAATAAAATTAAAATTAAAATTTCGCTAAATTTCCGGCCTTGCGGCTTGCACTTGCCAACGTCGCTAGCGTGGATACTAGAGAAACTCTTTAAAAGCACTTTGGGAATCTCAGGTTTGAATAAGTATTTTTGTTCATGTAAGTACTTTTGATTAGAGTAGTTTTCACCTATCTTACTTGCTTGTTCGATATGAGTTTTCTCCTATCTCGCCTGCACCAAATAGTATTTTTAGTATGTACCTATACTTGAAACTGGATCTTTGGTTTGACCTTATTACCGAATAACGACCCCAAGAAAAAGCACCTACATAATTTAGGTAGACATAAATTAAGTACATTCAACATTATATTTGATGAAAAATACACGCAATATATTTACTTGACACCTATTATTTTGAGATATGTAAACTAATTTTAACGTTTTATTATAGTGCAAAATCTCTTCGGGCAACCGCAACATATTTAAACCTGGTGTCATTAGAAGGAAATGAACAGGAAGCTCCATGGCATCGCGTACATAAGGATCTTTTCAAAGAATTATTGGTAAGTTTATTAATATCAGTTTCCACGGAATTGGAACTCTTTATTTCTTAACTGCCAGGAGAAAATGTTGACTTTTCCCACTAAATTAAGATTGATCACAGAATAAACAATGTTATGAAGCTAACAAAATAAAAGTCTGTGGTACTCGATAAAAAAATAAGAGAATAAAATATGAGCAGCATTTTTGCTTTAGTCGTCCCATGAACACGGCCCCTGGAAAGGTGTCGAAACGTCGGCAAACCAAAAAACCAATAAATCAAAACTAAATAATTCTAGAATAACATCTGAATTAATAGCAATATACGCGCTGTAATCCGTAAAAAGTGTTTTATTTCTAAAATTTAAGAGAATTTAATTCTGATAATTATGAATATATCTTTTACGAGTATAGCATAACTCGTATGGCATTGAATTAGTTCACAGTCTTACTGGACTCTGAAGTGTCTCACCTATATCATGCTATATCTATAGATTCAAACCGTAACCTCTCGTTTAGAAAAAATGTGGGCGTTAACACTAGCATTTGAGGTACATAGATGCAATATAATAGTGTCACTTAGAAGTCACATACCCCGTTGTCCGTTGTCGACTCAAATAACAAGGTTCCTGTTTGTTGCAGCTTCTACAAATGCTGAAGTTCTTTGCTCGTTTCGAAATAAGCGACGAGTCCGGAGACCCCTTGATGGATAGAGACATGATGCTTCTGTACTACTCCAGAATTACATAGGATAACTGAAAAAACGTGTTAATAACCCTTTCCTTGCAGTCGGGTAAAAAAAATGTCAGCCCGCATTTATAATTCGAGGTAAAGAGGAACTTAACTGTTGGAAACAACAACAAACGAGCTTTATACTGTCTAATAATGCAATGAAAAAAACTCTTAGTTTCATAAACAACCTATAATTATGTAAAACCCTGTATATGCTTCTATTGAATTATTATGGCGCCATAGTATAATTATTTGCCTTGAAAATAAGGATATGATTGTAGCATAAAAATGATCTTTCGCATATTCAATGACTTATAATAATTACTTATAATGTTTTTCCAACAATAATGATGCCTAACTAATAGAAAAACGATGTATACAAACATGTAACATGTAACACTGAATCCTCTAGCAAACATTAGCAAAAAGTATCAAGTCAAAAATCAATTTTGCTGCGAGTTTTTACGCGCCAAAAACGCCCTTTTCGTGCTGGAGAGGTGAAAAAAGTTATTTGCATTTGCTAAGCAGATTCTCATCAGTACCCTTAGCACGAACAGCTATCGAGAAAAATAACGCGCGTAAAATTACTCGAATGTCATAATTTTGTATGGAAATTCGTACAGCGCCACTACGTCCGTAAACGGAACTAAAATTTCGAAGCACGAAACATTTTGACATAAGCTATCGAGCAGCCTTCGAATCGAATTCGAATAGTAAAGTTACAACTTGTATGGAAATCGGTAGCACGAACCCACTTTTGACATACGGTATCGAGAAACTCGCAAGCTGGCTATCGACAACTTACTCACTGACATTTTTTCAGTGAGAGTCATTTCGAGCGACTTTCTATTATTTATTATTAAAATTTAAAAGCATATATGTAGTAACAAATATTAAGTTTGAGAACTATGACATGTCCGCTGAATTATTCACAGGCAATATTACTTAAATTGTCCTCATTATGCAAAGAAATTTGTAAAATAAAAATCTCGTAATTTTATGCTATCCACGGTATCCCCCACATCCACCATACCTATATTTAGCAATATTTTAGAACTTACCTACAAAACTCAAATAAAACCAGAGGATACGGTGTTATACGTTTTATATTTGTTTTCAGCAACAACATTATACAGTTTGTACACAGTAAATTATGTTTCATTTAGGTAGGTATTAAAAAAATAAGACCTTAAAACTATGTCGAAAACACTAAATATAACAATGCAAACATAATAAAGTCTTTAATTTGTCGAATCTTCAAACACTATACCTAAGCACTAATTCCGATGAAATTCACATATTTTCATAGCACGTTCAAATGTTTTATTGTTTATGTGTAAACAATTTCTTATTCATTGACGATAATCCAATGTTATTCTTCAAGTTCATAAAAAATCTTCAATTAGGTAGATAATTTGATGAAATTATGACACATTGTAGTTTACTCCTACCTAGGTCATAATATTATTTCCTCGCGATTGTATTATTTGTTAGCCGACACAGATAAATCAATTTAGATAAAAACAAAATAAAAAAATGGCTTTACGGTTTTCTTTTTTAGGTTATATTTTTCATTAGATCACAGGATGAGAAAGAAAGAGAGAAAGAATAGACACACTCTTCTTTTCCAAACCAATCACGGGCAAGGTGCAATGACCGTTCAAAACCATGGGCAAAATCATGCACAAATTGAAAATTATAATAGTAATTTGCAAATTAATTAAAGTTATTAAATGAAATAAATATTGCAAACAAATTTATTATTATTAATAAGAATAATAAATGTAAAATTATGATGATAAACAACTTGATTGAATTTTAATTTACATATTTATGATTTACATAGATATTGAACATGGTTTTTAAACGCACCTTGCTTCAATTGGATTGATAATTGGATTGTGTCACGTTAGCTTTATTTATCGCTACTATCGAGTTGACGTTAGCCAGCTCTGTAAAATTGGTGCTGCCGATTTTGCTAGCTTTCGAATCGAGTACGTTTTCGAGTAGTATTTTCTTACGCGCGTAAGATTTCTCGATAGCTGTTCGTGCTAAGGGTACAGATAAATTACATTAATTGTAACCCGCGAACTCCAAGACCTATGGGCATTGTTTCAATCATAATCAAGATTAGGTACTAGTGATGAACTTGAGATAAAAGTAAAAAAACACTTAAGGTAAGTTTACGCTTGTTCAACAATTAGTTGAAGCAACGGATTGTCGTACGCAACAGTTTTCAACAGTGTCGTACGGTCAACAATGATCAACGTTTGTTGCGGCAAAAGATTCGACAGTTTCATTTTACATACGTTCTACAGTTTTGTCTACCGTCATGTCTACCAAACAAGTCGTTGCTGCTGCGCGGCTGTCTTAATTTTTAAAAGTATTCGGAAATAAAGAAAATAAAACGGTGATGAAAACGGGCAATGTTTAGAAGTGGATGCCGAAACAGTTTACTGAAGGACATAGTTACTATCAGATGACACACATACAAGTAGGCATCTTTTTTCTTTTTATTGTCTTTACATTCACTTAGGGTTATATACCAGAGCATTTCCTCATTTCTATAATCCTTAATAAACTGTATAACTTTTTCATTATTCCACTGAATTCCCATTTTTCACAAACAAACGAGTAAAAGATATGATTTGTTGAAGCAACATTGTTGAATGAATGCATCTACTGTGGGTACAAAAGTAACATGTTTCAACAAGGCGTATTTTGTAGAACGGTCGACGATCTGTTGCAAGACTCATTCCACATACGGCAACAGTGTTGCTTTCAACATGTTGCTTTCCACAAAATTGCCAGTTGTTGAACACCTTAAAGGTGCGTATTCAACGAGGCACTTCATTATCTCCTTCCTATATACTTATTATTAGAAGAAATAAGGATTTCATTTACTTATTTCTAAACTGTTACTAACTCAGTCTTCCTTTATATGTGCGGATGAATTGAATAGGGTCAGATGGATATATTTTTTGCAGTATGTATTATGCATGGTTCTTGTCTATTAACCGTATTCGTACAAACTGTATTCCTTTTTAGTATGTTATGACCTCGACTGCCCTTTCTGGATCATAATGTAATTATATTTAGTGATCCATTACATAGTAGTGACGTGGGAAACATCCATATTTATCACTATGACGTCAGTGGAGTTATAGTTTTGGTTGTCACGAAGTTCAATTTGAGATCCTAATATAGAATTTGATTGCCCGCTCTGCTTAACATCTGCAGTGTTACTAAACCGTATTATTGTTATTATGAAGAATTACAAAGGTATTTAAATTAAAATATAGGTTAAGCCTGTGGATTGGCACATCAATCACATTCTCTTGAGGGACTACACAAGGTGGGCCGAGGCCCAGAAAATGACCCGGTTGTTAAGCTAGGGTTTCCTAGAATGACGGTGCCGTCATATTACGGCCGTAATTTAGCGGCGTAGAACCTTGTCTATGGAAACAATACGGCGCTGTTTCCTAATCGTCTACCGAATCGCTTAGAGCAGAAATAGGACGGGAAGACAACACTCTATTTGAGTTACAAGATTAGTAGAGCTCTCTATAGTTAGTTTGTGTCACCTTAAACCCGCTTCAAATGGTGTTTTGTAGATCGGACGCCAGCCTATTAAATATTGCATAATATAAAAAAAGCGAAATAAGATTTTTTCTTTTCGAAACAAAGCATTTTTATGCTTTGTTTGAACATTTTATCCCATACAATTTCATTTAATAATCGAAATTAAAAGTCATTGAGACTATCAATGAGCCAATAGTTGAAGGTCAAACGGAAGTCTGACCCGCCCGAGACCCGACTCATTGCACCGCACCGCGATCGTCGACAACCATGATACTAAACCGATTCTATGCACGTGATTGATAACGTTTCATCGTATGTACACTACACGAGGCCTAGGTAGTCCCTATAAATGCTAGTTAAATGGTGGAAACACAGACCATACAACAAGTGGAAAATAATCATGTCAATAATAAAATCGTACGTTCATTACTCACGCTGATAATGAGGTATATTTCATTCTCACTTGATACATACAAAATTATTGTTATTTTAAATTAACATACTGGATATTAAATGCCTATTTGCGAAGATTTTTTTAATGGCCGTGTCTATCACTGTCCAAAAGGATTTAATTTTGTTATGGAATAGGATGATGCTATTACATATGCATACCTATATATTTTTATACTTTTTTACTAAAATATGCGCATGGAATAGCGAGTTACTAAGAAACGGCAGAGATGCGTGGGGGCAAGCAGGGGGTCGCTCGGAATATAGAGACGTTCGGACTAGCTTGGGTACAGATTATCGAGGCCCTCTGTAAATATTACTGGTTGACAGTTAAAATGCCTCGTTAAATTTTGCTCTGGTTAAAGACAAAGCGTTTCCCTGGCTTTGCTCAATGGAGCGTGTCTCGATGGGCGCAGCCGATGCGCCCGCGCAGCCCACGCCCGGTAATACAACTATTATACGCTCGATTACTTTCAAATTACCTCTTCACTTTGATGTCTCTTGTCGCGATGCCACACCACTGAAAAATATCATATTAGGTACCGAAACAATTTCCTTGTAGAGCTCGTATGAAAAATATTTTACAACAGGCGTTTCAAACTTACGGTAGGTAGGTATCTTCATAGCAACATAAAGTTGGTTAATAGAGGTGTGGGTTCAATGAAATTTGTCAGAAAGGTAATAACGATTTTACTTTAAAGGCTTACATTAAACACCTTTTAGAAAAGGACTTAGGTACCTACTTACATACTTAGTTACTTACATTACACATTTGAATTGTTTGAAATTTAGGTAAGTACTTCGGTACTTCTAATTTACTGTAGGGAAAGTTTTTATTATGAAAAAAATTGAAATTTTTAGCTTATATTTCATATTTATTAAGTCTTTCGCGTTTCTTTTTCAATTGAACTAGACACTTTTAAACTATCTTCATTACAGAAATAGATGTTTGTAAATCTACTAATGCAGCTCTACGTCTTTGGAAACGTGTGACTGAAAACGCCAGTCAAGAACGATAAATCATAATTTATTTGAAAAAATAAATAGAAGATAGTAGTATTACCTACACTAGACTCGAAAATTAATGCGGAATTACTTTGGAATAATTAACATGCGCCTAGTATTACAGGCATTTACAGTATGAATGGGTATTGTGTTCGTAAAGCGGTATATTGAGCGTCCAGCTAGCTACTTAACATTGCTATGAGGGCCGTTTTGAAGGCATGTTCAAGTAGCTGAAGTAGGTGCTAGCGGTACCTAAGGATCTTTGCGTTTTGAATATAAATTACCAATGGACCACACAAGTCCACGAACAATAGATAAGAAGCCATTGGAAAATATTATATTTTATATTGCGATGTTAAGCTACGTGTTAAACTCCTCTTAATAGTTTGAAAAGTTTTCATGCAATAGGGTATTTGACAACATTGAAAATATACTACAAATTGTGGTCATCCTAAAAGGTATTGGCGAAAAAAAAACATATTCAACTATTGTAAAGACTAAATTAAGTCTATTAATTGATTAATTTCACCTAGAAAAATGCAATAATTTTTGATTTTTTTTCTGTGGTGAAAACGCTCTAAGATCACTGATGATGTCACTTGCCTGTAAATAAATATGGCTTCAGGCATTTGACTCGACCATAGACTAAGGATCCGCGATTGATGGCTGTCAAATGGCTAACACCCGATTGCACTAAACTTAAGGATCGCCTAAGTCTGTTCCTAAAGGAATATCTCAATCCGAGAACACCGACGGATTGCAACATGGAATGTCCGCGGACTACTGGCTCCGGGTAAATTGGACATTGTGGAAAAAGAAGCCGACTCGCACAAATTGACCATATTGGGAATAACTGAGACGCACATGAGAGGGCAAGGACACCAAAAAACCTCTAACGGGAATACCTTATATTTCTCAGGTCCCATGGACACCAGCGCCAATGGAGTTGCCATATGGGTGACACAACACCTGAACAACCATGTAATAGGCTATAACCCGGTCAGCGACAGAATTATGACTCTCAGACTGAATACACGCCCCTGTACTCTAAACATCGTCGTGATATATGCCCCAACATCAGCTGCTAAAGATGATGTCATCGATGACTTTTACACCTTGCTGGAATCAACACTTTCCAAAATACCAAATCGAGAGATAACTTTAATGATTGGAGACTGGAACGCAAAAGTGGGCAGAACAACATTGGATGACCACATTAGAGATACTGTTGGGAAATATGGTCTTGGTGATAGAAACGAGCGGGGAGTGAGACTACTGGAGTTCTGCATTGACAGAAAATTTACTGTAATGAACACTTGCTTTCAACATCATCCAAGACGTCTTTATACGTGGAAGTCTCCTGGGGACCGATATCGCAATCAAATTGACTACGTCATGATAAATAGCCGTTGGAAAAGCTCGATTTCCAACGTGAGAACATACCCTGGCGCGGATTGCGGATCCGACCACTGTCTCCTTATAGCCAAATTTGCTCTACGTCTAAAAGCAGTCAAGAAAGCTCCGCCGTTAAGACCACATACTCTACAACCGTCCGAAAAGACAATATTTTGTAACGACTTCAACAACGCAATAACGAAACAACCACCACCCGCAAATGCGAATGCAAATGACCAGTGGAATCACCTTAAAGACCTCATATGGAAAACGGTAGATAAAGTCACGAAAAACCGCCCGCCATCCAATCGCAGACAAACGTGGCTCTCCGCGGACACCTGGACCAAAATTCAAGAGCGTAAAGATCTGAAAATATCAGGTTTAACTAACCAAGAAGATCGTGATACATACTCGGAGCTCAGCAGAATAATACAACAACTATGCCGTCGCGACAAAAACAACTTTGTGGAGAACATCTGCCAGGAAATTGAAGTCCACGCGCAAAAAATACAAAGTTCAGATCTCTTCAAGAAAGTCAAGCTCCTCTCGAAAAAAGAACAAACCTAAAGCGTGGGTGGTTGAAGACGAGAATGGAACCCGACTTCAAGATTTGGACGCTATTGCAGAAAGATGGCGTGAATATTGCGAAGACCTCTACAAGAACCCTCATGATTCTACGCAATCGCGCAGGCGAATAGCTTGGGACGACACAAACTTAGAACCTCCCATACTTTTATCTGAAGTTACAGCTGCAATTTCTGCGCTCAAAGAGAGAAAAGCACCCGGACCGGACCAGTTAACAGCTGAGATTATAAAGGCAATGGGAACGGCTGGAGCAAACGCGATACATAAAATATGCGACAGTATCTGGCGTACGGGTGAATGGCCCGACGACTGGGCAAAATCAATCATTCTTCCTCTGCACAAGAAAGGCTCTACCTTAAAATGTGAAAACTACAGAACTCTAGCCCTAATATCGCATGCCAGCAAAGTTTTGTTACACATCATTAATAACAGAATTCGTTATTTTCTTGACTGGCAAATACCACAAGAGCAGGCTGGTTTTGTCAAAGGCAAGGGGACTCGCGAACAAATCTTAAATGTCCGCCAACTGATCGAAAAGTCCTACGAATTTAACACTCCTATGATCTTGTGTTTTATTGACTACAGCAAAGCCTTTGACTGTGTAATTTGGTCAACCCTGTGGAAAGTACTAAAAGAACTTGGAGTACCTAAACACCTAGTGGCACTGATTCAATCACTCTACCAGAACAATCAGGGTGTTGTAAAGGTCGAAAGAACATCATCGGAACCTTTTATGTTTGGAAAAGGAGTAAGGCAGGGTTGCATCCTGTCCCCCATTCTGTTCAACGTATACGGAGAATACATCATCAGACGAACTTTTGAAAACTGGGAGGGTGGCGTCACCATAGGTGGCACTAAAATTACTAATCTCCGATACGCCGATGATACGACTCTTTTGGCTTCGAATGAAGCTGAAATGATAAGCCTCCTTGACAAAATGGTAAGAATTAGTGGGGAGCTCGGCCTGAAAATCAACCACTCCAAAACTAAGCTGATGGTAGTAGACCGCACCAACTCACTCCACATGACGGGCGCTTTGCCCGTCGAAAAGGTAGATGAATTCATTTACTTGGGTGCTACAATCAGCAATTCGGGTTCTTGTGAAAAAGAAGTCAGGAGGCGTATCGGTATGGCCAAGAGCGCAATGTCCCAACTGCAGAGAATATGGAGAGACCGGAACATATCTCGAAAAACAAAGATTAGATTGGTTAACTCTCTTGTGTTTTCCATCTTCAGCTACGCCTCGGAAACGTGGACATTAAAGAAGGCAGACCGAGATCGCATTGACGCTTTTGAGATGTGGTGCTGGAGGAGGATGCTACAAATACCGTGGACTGCATTCCGAACAAACGAGTCTATTCTTCGAGAGCTCAACATTAAAACCAGGCTATCCACTTCCTGTCTCCAAAGGATCCTGGAATTCTTCGGTCACATCGCCCGAAAAGATGGACACAACCTCGAACAACTGATGGTCACTGGTAAGGTCGATGGCAAAAGACCGAGAGGTCGAAGCCCAACTAGGTGGTCTGACCAAATCCGCTCGACGCTGAACACCAAGCTACACGATGCACTCCATGAGGCTAAGGACAGACAGCGATGGCGGAGCATCGTCAAAGAAAAATTAACTTCCCATCGGGGGATTCACGACCCTCAGTAATGAGGAACACGACGCGAGGAGGAGGAAGTCTGTTCCTAACTACAACACGACCAAATTAAAACGGTGTCAAACTTAGCGGTCATGTAGCTGTCATTCGCCTGCTTAACTTGGTCGAGTTGTAGTTAAGAAAAGACTTAGGCGATTCTTAAGTTTAGTGCAATTGGGTGTAAGGATATTACAATGTTTACAGCCTAGTGACGTCAACAAGTCACATGTCCAGCGCCATAGCGTTTTTGGCGCGGTTTTAAAATTGTAAACTTTTTTTTTTAATGAAATACATTGGTTTTTCCTGAAATATCAATGTGGTGCGTTTATTACGTAATAAGGAATAATTTAAAATGGTTTTCCAAAATTAGTCAAATAGCCTATTTGACAGTATTTTATTAGTCGTAAGTTAATAAACTGTACCCGTCCGAATTCGCGTCGCATCGTACGTATTTTAATGAATGGCACTGGTGCATCATAAAGCAGTGAAGCGTATATTAGCATGTACACAATGCAGCAATCGACAATTCTCGGTACTTTGAAGATCCGTTGAAATCAATGGACATGCATTATGTGAAAACGAGCTTACACAATCGGCCTTGTTGGCGAATCTTTTTATGCAAGTAGGTAGGTATACTTAACTGCAGCGGAATTACCATCAGACTTGTGCAGGATATAAAAAGACTGAGGACATTGAAAATTAAAAAGTGAAAGGAGTTATTTATTAGAAGGATGGAACATCAATTGTTTAAATGTCGATCTATTAATTGATTCGGATGACAATGGAGGATTGAGTATCTATATCTTGTATCAAGTACACGGCATGGTTTTTTAAGTGGGTGTCATGTCAGTCTCCTACGCTCAATGTTAGCAACTGGCTGTCGGAGGAAGTAGGTGAGTCATATCACATCCATGTAGGAGTTTCTATCCTAGGCGGGTCTCAAATTCATTTAATATTCTGCAGATGCGTCTAATGTAAATCATTCGACGGAAAGAAGGTTGTCAACCAATCTTCTTCGTATGAAATTTTGTCTATTGTTAGGAGGGTACTAAATAAATTAAAGACAACGCTTACGTTATTTATTTTCTGTGAACTCTCATGATTCATCTTTTAAGTGACAATCAATTGAGTCGTTATTGAAAAGAAGAATTCGAAAAGGGTAATTAAACTTTGTAACTGTTTGTTAAAATTGTGAAATGTTTTTACAACATAAAATGTCTACGATGCATCATCATCATCATCATATCAGCCGCACGACACCCACTGCTGGGTATAGGCCTCCCCTAAGGATCTCCACGACGTCTACGATGCATAGCATCTCATTTTGTTGTTCTTTTTCTCTTTAGTATCTCGAAGATGTGTGCACATTGTACTTAAAAGAAAATCGGGTTGCACTCCGGGGGTGCCGACCCGGCAGAAGTGAAAAATTGAATATTAACGTTGTGCATTTTTGATATTTTGGAATGGTTAGGGAATAATTTTGCACGAATTGCCGTCTTACGAATTTACTCTGCATTTGAATTTACGAATACAGAACAGTATTGTACAGTACAGAAAATCTAGTTTTGACATTGAATTAAAAAATTAGCGCGTTGCTATGGTGACACAAGTGTTTACGTCTTGAAATGACGCACCGCCATTTTCGCCGCGCCCCGTAGAAAGAGAGGGGATACTTCCGCCGCCGGCTGTCTACTCTCCATCCGTCACATCCGTCTTACGAATTTTCGATCAGGGTCACGTGATCCTGACTGACTGACGCGAGTTTAACGTTTTTTCCCCATTACAAAAAAGCGTACAACGCCGCTAAAGAAGTTTTCACTTCAAAAATAAAAAACGTCTCAAACGCTGAATTTTTGCACTAGGTAGGGGTAATAGGGATTTCCTTTCCAAATCCAAAAACACGTTATTGTCGTTGTTAAGTACATTTCAAAACTCAATTATGCAATGTTCGTCTCAACATCGCAATTTCAGTAATTTGTTGACGGTTTCTACTTAGGGCGCAGAAGTGTGGAGCGCATATTATGCAAGTGACACCTTGCTAAATAGCTTATTATAAAATGTCTAAGCATTAAATTGTATAAAATTGAAGCGATTCTAGCACTCGTGTTGTAACGCAAATTGCTCATGAAACCTGTTTTGATTAAACGTTTTACGTATGAGATACTTTAGAAGTTGTTATCCTAAATATCGGGTACGCACGCAATTACTGCACCAATAAGGTTAAACTAACTATTAGGACCATAGAAATAGAATGTCAAAGAACAACAAAGTCAATAAACAGGTGATCCGAAAACGAATGCATACATTTTATATGGGATACATAAAATATAACTTAGATTCATAAAATATGACTATATATGGCAAAGGAAATTAATAAACTATGTTCCATACTATTTTCTTCGTCGATAAACAAATAAATGTAGCGAAATTTGGTTTTAAAGAAATGTGTGGCAATATCTTATTTACCTGTGAAAAGTGTGATTACTTGGATTGTTTCTTTTTGTCACATCACAATTACTTAGAGCACAAGACACCATGGCTCCACAATACCTTTATTTTAAATTCTAATTAAGATTAACAAATATTTTAAACAAACTGTGATTGCTCATTTGCTAGGCGGGACGCTAGGGGCTCTTACTGTAAAAAATGTTGGCACATGTCACTTGCTCCTTTGTCTCTTTTTTACATAGACCGTGTCCGTATGATGTTAATTCTCTTTTCCACGCTTTGTTGGTCTTCTTGAGCGCAGCGAAAATTTTTCTATGTCTATGATTAGGACCTACACTACGAATGATTATATATATAGTCGACATGTAAACTTGGCTCTAACAGAAAGACCTTAATTTTCTATACTCTTTCTTTTTGACGTTTACAAACTGTAATTCAAACCATTTGAAGATCACGTTAATTTTCATTCAATAATAAAAGAGGTTGGTTAGTATCACATGATTATATTCATGTAGCTATATTTATAAGTTACATTAATTAAAAACGCGTGTCGAGCATCTGATCTTGAATCGAAGGAGCCCTATTAGGGTCGGAGGGTGATCCAGATTGGTGATCAAGTACCTAGCGAGGCGCAGGCGCACACGGCCACGGCCAACGATGTATTATACTATTCCTAGAAACGTAACAGAGTTTCTTGTTTTAGTTTCAGCTTTACGTGTTTTCATGTGGATTCCAAGAACTTAACCTTCGAAAGCAGTTGATCGCTAAACGATAATATTACTATTGGAAAAATGGTTTCATTCAGTAAAATTAATCGATAACGAGCACTTTTCACTGCTTTTCACTCACAATTATTTGACAATATTCATATTTTTTTGTAGCGTTTGTGTGAACTGCAAAAGTAAACATAGCTTCAAAAGCGATTTATATAAATTATCTAATCTAAAAATTAAAAGTAAAACCAAATTAATGATATAGCATTTATAATTTAGGAAAAGCCAAAATCAAATGTGTTTAATAATTTAATAGATAATTTTTTAAATTTTTTAAACATACTTTGTTATTGTTAAGTAATCTAAGTTGTAAAGAGACATGCGACATCTTGATCCTGAAAAATATCAATTAGACTTTCGCTTTCTGTTCCGAACGAGTTTTCCTTCACAGTCACAATTGATGTAAACGCCAGCCAGTGCCATGTGTAAAACAAAGTTCTAACCATAGACATAAAAAAATTTTTGCTGCGCTCAAGAAGACCAACAAAGCGTGGAAAGAGAAGTTAACATTATACGGACACGGTCTGTGCAAAAAAAGACAAAGAATCAAGTGACAATGTGCCAATATTTTTTACAGTAAGAGCTCCTAGCGTCCCGCATTGCAAATGAGCAGTCACAGTTTGTTTAAAATATTTGTTAATCCTTATTAGAATTTCAAATAAGGAACCATGGTGTCTTGTGCTCTAAGTAATTGTGATATGATAAAAAGAAACAATCCAAGTAATCACACTTTTCAAAGGTAAATAAAATTTTGCCACACGTTTCTCTAAAACCAAATTTCACTACATTTATTCGTTTATCGACGAAGAAAACAGTATGGAACCGTTCCGGACCCACGGCACAACTACTATGTTCAACTGTGGAACATAGTTTATTAATTTCCTTTGCCATAATATAGTCATATTTTATGTATGTAAGTCATATTTTACGTATCTCATATAAAATGTATATGTTACGGCTGATACCCGAGTGCGGCTAAACCTAGTTTTAGCCTGCTAAAACTAGGTGTAGCCGATAGCTGTTGGTTAAAACTAGGTGTAGCTGATTTGCTCGCGGCTAATACTAGGTGTAGCCGGCTAAAAACGGTGTAGCATGGGGTATTAAGAAAGTTATGTCTGTTGTATGTTAAAAAAAATAACCTCGAAATTTAAGGCGAGCGCGAATATTCGGGACCTACAGGAGTAAAGCAGATCGGTTCACCTAGTTTTAGCCAACAGCTATCGGCTACACCTAGTTTTAGCCGGCTAAAACTAGGTTTAGCCGCACTTCGGGTATTAGCCGTAACATATTCGTAACATACATTCGTTTTTCGGATCATCTGTTTATTGACATTGTTGTTCTTTGGCATTCTATTTCTATGGTTCTAACTTTCAGTTAGGTTTATCAGTGCGCGCGGTGCGTGCTTTCCGAGTAAACACGGCAACTTTTAAATAATTTCTAAACACCATAAGCACGTGTGCGATCTTTGTCGTGGCAGCGTGGTCAGTTAGTAACATTTAACCAAGGTAAAGCCTAGAGACGCCTAACAGTCCGCAGATAACAACAGAAATAGATTACTAGGTTGTTACCGACTATGCGCAAATGCTTTGTGTTCTGGCCACTTTATGAAAGCGTTGAAGCAAACGTTCATTACAAAAATAACCCGGAGTCGGTTTACAGTACGTGAATTTTATAGTTATGTTTACTGCGCCATTGTTACTACTACCATTACTATCCAGAAAATGTTATCGAGAAGATTATTATTGTGAACTCTTTACACCTATATATTATTAAAAGGTTGTGGGCGTGGTACTTACTAATGGGTCTACATACTTAGATTTAAATGAAGTTGCAGCTACGAACGCGCTGAGGCGAAAATCATTTGATAGTTTGAAATCCAAAGGCAAGTTGAAAAGGGCAAAACTAAAATAGAGTAAGTAAGATTTTAGATTTTCGCTGCAACGTTATTCGAACCCAAGTACTAACTATAGACTCCTTACTAATAGATTACTAAAAACGCAAGTGTCGTAAATTTTTCATCTTCTAAAAATGCTCGGTCAATTACCGCTAAATGGTTGAACTCCTTAAAATATTGCCGGGTATTTTCCTGTTTTAATGACTGAAATTGAAGGTGATATTGATATTTTACGACCCATGTTCGTTGGATTCGTTGGATGATACTGCCAAACAGTATCATGGTATATTCAAACATTTGGTTTTATCGGCATTATTCAAAAACTTTGATTCGTCCAAGATTTTAAGGAGTTCGTCTTTCTAATCTTTTCAGCACATTTCAGCAGTGTCTTAAAGTCGTTAGACCGGGCGGCCACCGCATGGTTACCTACCCCATCGAGTTACTGAATATTACCACCTTCCACGAAAAGTAGACCTTAAATAGGTAGGAAAAATGTTGGTCTGCCGGGGCTCAACCTGGAGGAACCTTGGCGGTGCAAAGCTGTGCTACCTACTTTTGACCATCATTTTACCTCATGTGGTTACTGAACAAAACCTTTTCGTTGCTTTTAGTCTCTATTAGTAGAGTCAAAATAATTATGTCTGCCGAGCGAATTCTTGGAGGGTTCCGCAGTCCAACCATTTTTAGGGGCCGCATGGGGGTGCTATTTTACCTCATCGAGTTACTGGATGAAACCAAGTTCTCCTGGTAGCTAAAATGGTCCCCTTTAAATATTAATTGGTCTGCCAGTTCGCAACCTGGCAGTTTTTGCAGTCCAACCAAATAACTACATAGCATAAAACAAAATAGCTTCCCGCTGTTTGTCCCTATGTATGCTTAGATCTTTAAAACTACGCAACGGATTTTAATGCGGTTTTTTTTAATAGATAGAGTGATTCAAGAGAAAGATTTATATGTATAATACTTGCATAATATAGCAGAGAAACACTGATTAATTTTAAAGGTTTCTAATGTGTGTCGTAAATAAACACTTTTTTTCGCTTACATTGCAAACGCTGGCTGAATCCTACGACATAGATCAAAAAACGTACTACAGTATTATTTACCTTAAAAAGGTCCACATAAAACTTCTTGGTGGTATATGTCTATCTCTTAGGGATAACCCACAATAACCAGTTTTATCCTTTCTTTTTATGATAAATAATGGCTTATTTACGAAGCGATTTTAAGCAATACAGCATTAATCTTTATCCAATTAAGTACCTTAAATATATTGTGCATGAATGTGATATAGATTAATATGGCCTTAGTATCAGCATTGTACCCCTGCAAAGCCGGGGCGAGTCGCTAGTTTAATATAGTTTGAAAATTAAATGTTCTGTCTATAGACGAAATTTTATTTTTGATTTATTTGGTTGCTTTCTGTTTACCTATTATTTTCAAACTGAAATATTAAATACAATTAGTTTATTATATGCGAAAAACTATTCATTATGTACTTACTACTTACCGTAAAATGGGGGTACTTTGACATTACGTGGTTACATTCATAACTATGAATTAAAAAAAACTCTTATTTCTTGGTTTCTGAACATATCCGAACAGTTTTTTATGGCGTTTGCAGCACTGATACTGCGAAAAGCAAATGGCGCCCATACCATTAAATGTGTTTTTGTTAAAACATTTTTTTAGCAGTGCACAGGTGAAAAGCTATTTTCAAGGCAAGAAAAACTCTTACAGAGCAACGCCCAGTACAGTTTTTTTACCCCCAGTAGAAGTTGCATGTTGGCGGTACCCATGTGATATCAAGTATGCGTAGCTCCGCATACTTTGAATATTGCTCCGTCAGGAGTGTATTTCATGACTGCGACAGACAAAACTGCGCATAACACGATCGCGACAGTTTATTACTGCCGCTAACGTGATTGCGATAGAAGACTTCTGCGCATATTCTCATAGCGACTGATATCCACTGCAGCGCACCCTACTCCGATATAACGCTACTGCGACAAGTCGTTAATGCAACGGCTCGACTCTGCGACAAACATTTTATCCTGTGGAAAGCTGTGGTTTAGTTGGCAAATAAATTTTTTGTTAAATTTTTTGGAATGTGCTCATCAAGGCCTTTCATTTGATACCCATATTATTATCTTTTTTAGTTTTTAGTGTTCCATGCCCAAAGGGTAAAAACGGGACCCTATTACTAAGACTCCGCTGTCTGTCTGTCTGTCTGTCTGTCACCAGGCTGTATCTCATGAACCGTGATAGCTACTATAATATCTAATATATTTTTTTTTAAGTTTTTTTGTAATGTGCTCGCTCATCAAGGCTTTTTATTGGACACCCATATTTGTGTTTCATTGAAAAGTTTGCTCCAATTTTGAATTACACGTGTGTAAAGAGTTTAAATAAAAACATTTACGGTCAAACGCCGGCAATATTTATATCATCATCATCATATCAGCCGCATGACACCCACTGCTGGGTATAGGCCTCCCCCAAGGATCTCCACGACGATCGGTCCTGCGCTGCCCGCATCCAGTGGCTTCCCGCGACCTTTACCAGATCGTCCGTCCACCTTAATGGGGGGCCTACCCACGAAGCGTCGTCCGGTGCGCGGTCGCCATTCAAGAACCTTTCCGCCCCAACGACCATCGGTTCTTCTCGCTATGTGTCCAGCCCACTGCCACTTTAACTGAGCGATCCTCCGAGCGATGTCGGTTACTTTAGTTTGCCTGCGGATCTCCTCATTTCTGATTCAATCACGCAGGGAAACGCCGAGCATGGCTCTTTCCATTGCACGCTGGGTGACCTTGAGCCTCCTTATGGGACCAATAGTTAGCGACCACGTTTCGCTGCTGTAAGTCATCACTAGCAACACGCACTGTTCATAGACTTTTGTCTTGAGACACTGAGGTAAATCGGACACGAAGATTTTTCGGAGCTTCCCGAATGCTGCCCATCCGAGTTGGATTCGACGAGAGATCTCTTTCTTGAAGTTGGACTTACCCAACTAGACTGCCTGTCCTAGGTATACATAATGGTCAACAACTTCAAGTGTAGTGTTCCCAACATGAACTGGAGCGGGCACGACATGGGCATTAGATATGATTTTCGTCTTATCCATGTTCATCCTAAGACCCACTCTTTGGGAAGCACTTCGGAGATCTTCGAGCATTGTGTTCAGGTCTTCCAAAGTCTCAGCCATAAGACTTATATCATCGGCAAAACGAAGGTGTGTTAGGTACTGGCCATTAATGTTGATGCCGAGTCCTTTCCAGTCTAAGAGTTTAAAGATGTCCTCCAACGCGGCTGTAAACAGTTTCGGAGAAATAACATCTCCCTGTCTCACACCACGCTGCAGTTGGATTGGATTTGTGCTCTGGTTCTGTACTCGGACCGACATGGTGGCATTTTTGTATAAATACCTCAACACCTCAATATATCTGTAGTCCACTTGGCACCTTTGAGAGACTGCAGCACCGCCCAGGTTTCAATCGAATCAAATCATAATCCACGAACGCCAAGCAAAGTAGCAGATTATACTCCTCGGTCTTCTGTATAACGTGCCGCAGCGTATGGATGTGGTCTATGGTGCTCAAGCCTTTTCGGAACCCGGCTTGTTCGGAACCCGGGGGCTAATTTAATTGTCTAATTTTAAAAATCTATCGCAATCGCTTTCGTTTGACAGATGGATGTGACACATTGCTGCATTTCTTTGCTAAGTTTTTTTTTGTGCCAAAAAGAAACTTCAATGGATTACACCCTGAAAGCGATTGCGATAGATTTTGAAGTTAGACAACAGAAAGGCTGGCTTGTAATATTTTTATGAAAAACCATTATTATACGTTAGTAATGGATTCTCATACAAAAATTGCCGGAGCGGTTTAGGTCTGTCCAGTCCGATTTAGCACCAAGAAAGTTGTCAAAATAATGTTCCAATTTCCAAGCATGTTTGAGAAAATAAATATACTTCATGAATCAATACAAAGAAACAAGCAAGCAAGTAAAATATCGTCTGTAGACTGAAAATGTAACATTAAAATTATAATAAATTTAGTTGGACTGCAAAAACTGCCAGGTTGCGAACTGGAAAATCAATTAATATTTAAAGGGCATAATTTTAGCTACTAGGAGAACTTACAAACTATATTAAACTAGCGACTCGCTCCGGCTTCGCATAGATGCAGTGCTGATACTAAGGCCATAATAATCTACATCACATGCATGCAAAATATATTTAAGGTACTTAATTGGATAAGGTAAGGATTAATGCTGTATTGCTTAAAATCGCTTCGTAAATAAGCCATTATATACTATATATATATATATATTTATATATAAATCCTGTTTCGCCTGGCTGGACCGATTTCACTAATTATTTTTTTTGTTGTGTTTAATATTATCAGGAAATGGTTGTTATGAATGAATAAAATTAAGAAAATTGCACGGAAAATTAGAAAATTTAAGAATACTTAACCACCATATAAAATTATTTTAGACATAAAAACTTTAAAAATTTTAAGAATAAAAATAATTATTTTGGACAAAATAAACTTTTTAAATATGACGTTTGACATAGAATTAAAAGAATGCGTGCTGCAAATATCGTCAAAGAGGGTGTAATAAAACAAACAGATGCTTCGGTCGGAGTTATTTTATTGAGGAAATAAATGTAATATTAGTACATTATGATACAAGTTAGCTTTGGTTGCTTATTGCACACAAGGCTGTCAGTTGCAGCCCGAGCGCAGGCGAGGGCGTAACTCAGCCGAGTGTGCAATAAGTAAGAGCTCACGAGTTTCATACGACGTTTTTCAACACATTTGCGAGGAAAAAACAAAGTAATTTACCACACAGCAACAAATACGACAAAAACAAAATGATAATCATGATGAGAAAAGGCGAGCAGGTTTTTTTTTTGTTTTTTTCACACGCCCAATGCAAGAATATTTTGCGAACAAAGGGGTTAGTGAGCATACAGCCTACTACAAAAATATAAATTTAAGTGGTAAAATGGTAATATTTTAATATTTTTTAACAAAATATTGTAAATTAGGAATAATTTGATAATAATAAATATTTGTTTGACTTAATTAAGGACCTACACATTTATTTATTCCAAAAATGCAAATGAATTTTCAGCGGCATAAAACCTCTTTGTTGTTACTAAAAAAATAACTGTATTACCCGGTTGAATTGAAAATGCTCTGTTTACTCGCATAGAACTTGCAGTAAGGTACCTATTTAACTTTGTAGGGCTAATTCTATAACCAACTAGTGTTTTATATATTATTGCACGCGTTTGTTATAGTTCGGTTTATGGCCCTAAAAGCGATGTATTAGGGCTCACTTTACGAGCAAGTGTGTTGAAAAATTAACTTATTATTTCTTACAAAAAGGTTTTTTTTTTTTTACATTAAATGGACTTACTCTTGGCCACATTCGAGAACCATAAGGCTAAGAAGAGGCCGAAGATGAAGCGAGTTTGCCCAGAAGAAGCCTATTCACTCGTGCCTTAAATATCGCTGGGTTATATTCTTTCGGGAATACAGACGCAGGCAGGGAATTCCACTCCTTGGCTGTGCGCATTAAGAAGGAAGATGAAAAACGCTTCGTGCGCATGCATGGAATGTCAACCAAATAGGGGTGAAACCCCGCCGTGCGTCTGGATGTCCGATGGTAGAACGGGGATGGCGGAATGAGCTCATGCAGCTCAAGAGCACACTCTCCGAAATATAGTCTGTAGAACACCGCCAGACAAGCCACTTCACGGCGGTGGGAAAGACTGTGAAGCTTGGTTTTTAATAGCGCACTATCCCCTATGAGTTTTCTGGCTCTGCGTTCAACCGAGTCGAGTGCGGCTAGCTGGTACTTTGCGGACCCATCCCACAGGTGGCAGCAATATTCCATGCACGACCGGACTTGCGCTTTGTAAAGAGTTAGAAGCTGTCCCGGCGTGAAATATCGCTTAACCTTGTTCAAGATGCCTAGTTTTTTGGCCGCAGTTTGAGCCTTCGACTCGATTGTGTCACCAAAGTTGAGATCGGAAGTCATCTTTATGCCAAGGAGATCGAGATTGTCGGTGACAGGTATAGTTACACCTCGGAAAGTAGGAGTCAAGTTCAGAGGACTCTTCTTTGCAGTGAATAGACATGCCTGCGTTTTGGCGGCATTAAAAGTGACTTAATTGTTGTCGCCCCATTGGGAGACAATACTCAAAGTCGTATTTGTCCGCTCCACCATGGCCTCTCTCAAGGAACCAATTTCTTCCTTGCTGGCCTTTGCATTGGACAAATACCTCTCCGCAACCGTGCTGTCGTCTGCATACCCAACAATTCCGAGCATGAGCAGATCGTTGATGTGCAGCAAAAAAAGCGTTGCGGAAAGAACGGATCCTTGAGGAACTCCAGCTTCTATAGCCATGAGGTCAGAGGAGCAGCCGTCAATAGCCACTCTTATCGACCGTTCGCTCAAGAAATCCGAAATCCAACTGCAAAAGTCAGCAGGTAAACCATACGCTGGAAGCTTGCTCAGCAAACTAGCGTGCCAGACCCGGTCA
Source organism: Agriphila geniculea (assembly GCA_943789525.1). Classification (NCBI taxonomy): domain Eukaryota; kingdom Metazoa; phylum Arthropoda; class Insecta; order Lepidoptera; family Crambidae; genus Agriphila; species Agriphila geniculea. The sequence continues at coordinate 13,245,354 of OX038887.1, read as the reverse complement.
AAGGCTTTCGAAATATCAAGCGACACTGCAAGTGCTTCGCCATGATTTTCGATTGCTTCACCCCAGATCTAAGAAAACTGAATTTCTTAGTGCTCATCACGGTTAGTTCAGAGCCACCACACCTAATATTAAATTGGTAAGTTTGGATAGACTAACATACACATTACTAACATAACAAGTGATATATACTTGGTTATAAAGCTGTTGGGTTATAAAGTAAACGGGAACGGGACGGGAAAGGGAAAGGGGAACGGTAACGGAAACGGGACCTATAATATCTCTGAACCCAACTTTTCATTAATTATACCAACTCGAATTCAATATTCATAACTAAGACAGGACAACGTCTGTCGGGTCAGCTAGTTTCTCATAAAAAGAAAGGATAAAACTGGATATTGTGGGTTATCCCTAAGAGATAGACATATACCACCAAGAAGTTTTATGTGGACCTTTTTAAGGTAAATAATACTGTAGTACATTTTTTGATCTATCTCGTAGGATTCAGCCAGCGTTTGCAATGTAAGCGAAAAAAAAGTGTTTATTTACGACACACATTAGAAACCTTTAAAATTATCAGTGTTTCTCTGCTATATTATGCAAGTATTATACATATAAATCTTTCTCTTGAATCACTCTATCTATTAAAAAAAACCGCTTTAAAATCCGTTGCGTAGTTTTAAAGATCTAAGCATACATAGGGACAAACAGCGGGAAGCTATTTTGTTTTATGCTATGTAGTTATTTGGTTGGACTGCAAAAACTGCCAGGTTGCGAACTGGCAGACCAATTAATATTTAAAGGGGACCATTTTAGCTACCAGGAGAACTTGGTTTCATCCAGTAACTCGATGAGGTAAAATAGCACCCCCATGCGGCCCCTAAAAATGGTTGGACTGCGGAACCCTCCAAGAATTCGCTCGGCAGACATAATTATTTTGACTCTACTAATAGAGACTAAAAGCAACGAAAAGGTTTTATTCAGTAACCACATGAGGTAAAATGATGGTCAAAAGTAGGTAGCACAGCTTTGCACCGCCAAGGTTCCTCCAGGTTGAGCCCCGGCAAACCAACATTTTTCTTACCTATTTAAGGTCTACTTTTCGTGGAAGGTGGTAATTTTCAGTAACTCGATGGGGTAGGTAACCGTGCGGTGGCCGCCCGGTCTACGTATTTACGGAAGTAATATTTAATATTATCTTGGTAGTTTTGAAGACGTTGCAGTCATAGTGTACAAGTAGAACACCTACCTTTAAAAATGACTCACGGAAACTTTCCAAGTCTGACGACTGAGAGTAGTTCTATACTATAGTGAACCTCGTATACAACATTAAATGAAACTAATTTAAATTACTTAGTAGTAAGTATTATGTATATTTATTCATTTATAGGTATTACTTTATAATAACACTCTAGTTATGAGCAATATACCTAGAATGATAACATTATTGTACATGTTTTTGTTTCACTTTATCTTAAAAGTCCTCTTAGGTCAAAGATTGCAATGTACTTACCAACCCATTAATGCAAATTTGAAACTTCTATGTATTTAAGAGTAGGTAATCAGTTTTCCACGAAAAGTATGATAAGTAACAAAGATTTTTTGAATGCATCAGTTGAGGAAGTATTATACCTAAATAAATGAAATGTGTCAATATTTTTTTTAGTGGTAAGTAATCTTAAAAATGTTAAACTAACTCTATATTAAGAGGCTGGTGGACAGTGAACCTCCTATTCATATGCAAACGTAATAACCAAAATGATTTGCAATTTGAGCATAATAAAGTCTTCTTGTGCTGTTAATCATATTAAGACAGTATTAATTTGTACTGTCAAATAAAAAAAAAAAAAATACCAAACCATTTACATAAAAATAAATGCCATTTACATTTTTGTATGAAAAAATGTAAATGGCATTTATTTTTAATTGGATTAGTTGGTATTACTTTTGTAAAAAAGTTCACTTTCCGCCGGCCTTTTAATGTACAAAGTCGTAGTAACAATTTTATTGAACTACTTATTACGATCTGCGAAACTTTATGATATCACTGCTACGTTACTAATTTCATAACCAATTAGTAAGATTAACGCAATTAGCACTACATAAAACGACCAGTTTGTTCACAACATCAACAGACACAGATTACAGTATTTCCATGAAAGTAATTTGAGTGTAGACCAGTTTGATAACAAAAAATGCTGAATGTTTTTTACGAAAAACTTTTTTGGCCGGCGAACAGTTTTAGTGTAATATGTTGAGTTTAGTCATACTACACACTTGATCGAAACCAAAAGCAAAGATAACACCTAGACTGCGAGACGCTCGTGCAAGGCTCGCGACTATAGTTGAACTTTTTTGCGGGTTTGTAATTTTAGATTTTCAGTATACTGTTTCGATATACATATATACTTATACGGGATGTTTGGTAATAGCCTTATAAAGCCGAATATGGCAGATAAGGACCATTATACTGAACAAATTTTACTATGGGACCAACTCTGAATTCGCGAAAAAAATCTGCTGTTTCATACAAACATTAATAACGAAAATATCAAAATTTATGAAACATCTGACTTTTTTTCGCGATTTCAGAGTTGGTCCCATAGTAAAAGTTGTTCAGTTTGATGGTCCCTATCTACCTATTATATTTGGCTCTATAAGGCTTTTACCTAGGGAATTCGATTCCAACCCTTATTTCTAATCCCGGGATTTCGGGATTACACTTAGCCTATCCCGGGATTATTTCGGGATTGAAGATTAAAAATAAAAATACGTAAATCTTACAAAAATCGGCTCTTTAAAATACACAAAAATAAAAGTGATTAAGATTTGGTCAAAAATCGACGTACTTAATCAAAATTTTAACAAAAATCTACATATTTTGCGTTACAATACACACCTAGCTAATTAAATCACTCTAACTAATCAAACTTCCGTAAAACTAAGAGCTGATTTCACCATACTCTGTTAGTTATTTTCTAAATCAGTCATTAGCTAATACTCGATTCAAATTAACAAAGAGAATAAAAGAAAATTAATAAAGAAATGTTTACCAACTAACAGCGTATGGTGAAATCGGCTCTAAGTTTAACTAAGTCAAACCAGGCTTTAAGTCTGGCTGGTTAGACTGACGCTCTTTATTTTAAAGTTTTTCTTTTTCAAGAATGAACAAGATCTTTTTAAATTTCAATAAATTGAAAAAAAAACATTTATCTAAAAAACTTTGCCAATAAAGAAAATTGTCAATAACCTCTCTTAACATCGACCAAATAGACGGCTTTCATGTAAAAAAACCTAGTTAGTATTTTGGTAGTAAATTAAGTTTCTTAGCATAAACTGCTTGCTTGCATTAGTCACATAATGTCTTATCTTATTTCTCTTAAATATGAAGAAAACTAATCTTGAAGAATGGTCATACATTCTTATTCAGTAGCAGTAAAAAGTATATCACCACGTAACCCAATGAGAGTTGCTTGTCTACCATTTTAGTTCAAATTATAAGAAGTTTTATTTCAAGAAACCATCGCAAGTCCAGTAGGTTGGCTTGCTTGGAATGCTGCTTGAATGAAATACAAGAAGTTTTTCTTGTATTTTATACTAAAAATGATAGGCAAGCAATTCTGTTGAGAGCACTGGCACCGAGCGTTTCGCTTCACGCAGTTTATTTTGCAACTTTTTAAAATATTATTATCAATCCCGAAAATCCCGGGATTAAGAAAACTTAATCCCGAAAATTTCAGGATTGAAAAACGGTCGGGATCCCGGGATTCGGGATCCTCTACTTTTACCTAACACTTTGCATATGGAGTAAGTTTTGCGCTAGTTTTTCAGGAATGCCGATAAACCGTAAGTTATTTGAAAAGTATTTAATATGCTTAAAATTATAAAATGTCTGTGTATAAAATAAATAATTTTACCAGTTTTTGTGTATTTTCCATCGACGAACTTAGTACATGAAAATTAGGTAAGGAAAACTTCGAAAAATGTCTTTCAATAACGGATTGATTTGTTCAACACTGCGAAATGAATTTTATAAAATTAAACAAGGTAATTTGTTAACGTGGTGTTGACAATAAAATTTGGTTTGCCGTGTAATTGGCAATATTATTATTCAGCAAATTGTTTGTTTGGGCCACTTATAAAGTAATGTGATGTAATAAAACTCTGGTAAGGGTACTTTGAGACGGTTATAGCCCGTCCTCCTTATCCACCCATAAGGAAGGCCTGTGCCCCAGCAGTAGTGGGGACATTAAAATGCCTGATGGACAAGGGTGCTTTGAATTTTTTTTTACTACTATAACTCTTTATATTTGACAATTTGTTATAGACGGTAAACATATTTCTCTTTTTACGGGTCAAATGAAAGTATTGGAATGTAATCACACACCAAATTCTATTTTTTTCTGACCAACAATCAAACTACAAAAAGTAAGCAAAAGTGCTTAGGTACTACAAATTACTAAAGACTAAACACTTTTTTAAGTACAGACTACAGAGATGATCAAATGCAGGTCGGAGGCCGGAACAATTTAAATACCTAGTGACGTTCGTTTTGGATCGATTACGTTTGACAGTTAGTCACCCTCGGATACTGATTGGCAATGACATCATGAGACTTAACTGCTTATAGCAGTGCTTAGCTGAAACGGCTGCTCAAAACCAAAATACAGTAAGTTACATTTGGAAAATTTTACAGGACAAGCAGAAATGTGTTTTGCTTTGTCTTATGCATAAAAACATGTCAAAGAAACAAAATCAAAACACAGTATGAGACAATTGGTGTTACGTGGTGTAATTTACTAGGTAACACCAATTGTCTCATACTGTGATTTGATTTCGTTTCTGATACATATAAGTATTATTATGTTTGTTTTACGCTATTTTCTCTCTTACTTAAACTTCTTATAGGTCTAGGTGACGTAGCGCTACGAGGATCAGGGACCCTATTTTTGAATCGCTCGGCTGGCGTCGAGCTCTCTTTTCTATTGATTTTCGTTCGACATATGACTCAAATGTATGAGATGTCGAACGAAAATCAGTGGAAAAGAGCGCTCGACGCCAGCCCAGCGATTCAAAAATAGGGTCCCAGACCAGTTTGTAGAGAGTTTCTAGGTGAATCAGGAAAGTAAAAAAAGATGTTTTCAAGTTGTGCCTTACTGTGTTTTGTTTTTGAGCAGCCGCACTTCGTTCATGTTGTCAGGCACGTACGCCACAACCAGCCCCCAACAAAACTTCATAGACAAAAATATTTGTATGACGAACACTCTTTTTAATGTCAAACTTATTTCAACTATCTCTGTCTCTTTTGTTGACCATATAGCCCTGTCTCATTCATGAGCTGCCAACGTCTGTTTTTTGAAGTGAAAACTTCTTTAGCGGCGTTGTACACTTTTTGTAATGGGGAAAATATGCTAAACTCGCGTCAGTAAGAATCACGTGATCGAAAATTCGTAAGACGGATGTGACGGATGGAGAGTAGACAGCCGGCGGCGGAACTATCTCCCTTTCTTTCTACGGGGCGCGGTGAAAATGGCGGCGCGTCATTTCAAGACGTAAACACTTGTGTCACTATAGCAACGCGCTAATTTTTTAATTCAATGTCGAAACTCTAGATTTTCCGTCAAGCTATGGATAAGACTTTCGTACAATACTGGGGCCCTATTTTTGAATCGCTCGGCTGGCGTCGAGCGCTCGATTCTACTGATTTTCGTTCGACATCTCATTGTTTTGAGTCATATGTCGAACGAAAATCAATCGAAAAGAGCGCTCGACGCTAATCGAGTGAATTCGAAAATAGGGCCCTTGTTTTGTATTCGTAAATTCAAATGCAGAGTAAATTCGTAAGACGGCAATTCGTGCAAAATTATTACCTTACCATTCCAAAATATCAAAAATGCACAACGTTAATATTCAAGTTTTCACTTCTGCCGGCACTCCCGGAGCGTAACCCGATTTTTTTAAGTTTTACGGTACCTATTGGATCTCCCATTTAGCCAATTCTTCAGTATTTCTTTTTAAAGAGAGGTTGATACGTATTCAGCGTATTCATCATTTTTATTATTTAATTATTATACATTTTTATAGTCTTCGATTAGTGGTGGTTAGTGTTTTGATTAAGGGGATTTTTGCTTCGACCCTGTACTTTGCAGCCTTTGCTTGCTTGCTTACTGAAGGTACCTAGCCACGACGACAGACATGACGAATCTATAAGGGTTCCGTTTTTTGCCATTATGGCTACGGAGCCCTAAAAAGGAAAACAGCATGCCCTCTTTAAAAAAATTTTTGAACAACTCTTCAACAGTTTCATTCTTTCTATAAGTTTTAAAATCCATTTAGGGGAGATGTGCCTAAAGCGGGCACTGTGCCTAAAGAGAGCACTCGCTTTAATATTGCCATTTCAAAACCAGTGACCACGCCATTATGAGCTGCGCTAAAAAAATTGTTTTAGTGGGTTTTTGAAAAATATTTCTCATATGTTCTCTCATTTTTGGTGTTAAACATGCTATTATCAATACATTTTATATATTAAGTGGTTATTTGGCTACAATTCGGTTGCACAAAAACACCAATGTATCTTAACATTTAGAGGTTATATTTTCTTGCATATTTCAAGTGGCGAAAAAGGCAAAGCGGGCAGGGTAAAGCGGACATGTGCCCGCTTTGCCCATCCATTACATTACAATACAAATTGCTATAGCTTCTTCTGTTTTTTATATTATATTATATAAAATTTTATATTTTCTATAATTATTAATATTTGTTATTATTAATATTTATTATTATTTGATTTATTAATAATAATATTTATTATTTATGTTAATTATTTATATAATGTTATATTTTAGTTATCATTATTTATATTTTTTCGAGATTCGGGGAGCTCGGTGGCGCAGTGGGGGAGCTCGGTGGCGCAGTGGTTTAGCGCCTGGCCCAGCGATTGCGGAGGTTAAGCAACGTTCGCAAGGGTCGGTCATGGGATGGGTGACCAAAAATTTATTATCTCGAGCTCCTCCGTGCTTCGGAAGGTACGTTAAGCCGTTGGTCCCGGCTGCATTTGCAGTCGTTAACACGAACCAATCCGCGTTGGGCCCGCGTGGTGGGTTAATGGCCCGTCCTCCTTATCCACCCATAAGGAAGGCCTGTGCCCCAGCAGTGGGGACATTAAAATGGCTGATGATGATGATGATGATATTTTTTTAGATATTTAAGTTTGTTTAAAGATATTTATCAGACGGGGCTTGATATTTTGTTGTTATTACCTACTTAAGTACCTAGAAAGTTATACGGAATGAATAGTTCATTATTCAAATTGTGAAATATTGCTGTAAATTGATTTAATTATAATACTTGATAATTTTTTGTGTTTCCTGTATTCCACTTCTACTTGAAGGCAGAATTATATGGATAATATGGATATACATTATCTAATAATGTTGTGATCTATGTATAAAATTCACCCATGCCCATTTTGCCCTAAACGAGTGCCCGCTTTAGCCCCCCTCCTTCCCCCGTCCAATCGCCCCGACAATCGTAGAGGTTTCGTAATTTGATTATAAATATTATATTTTTCAATTTTATATAAATCGGACTATGCTACATTCAAGAGTGATAAATTAACAACCCTTTTGGGAAAAAATACTAAACTTAAATAAATTATAAACAATTTTTTTTAAACTTTCCTTTAAGGTGCCCGCTTTGGGCACACCTCCCCTAAACCAAAAGTGGCCACTGCCGTTTTGATTGCGATTTGTACTTATTAGGAATGAAAAGTATTAAAGAATTATTCAAAAAATATTATTGACAATTTAAGAGGGCATGATGTTTACAATTTTAGGGTTTCGTACCCAAAGGGTAAAAACGGGACCCTATTACTAAAACTCCGCTGTCCGTCTGTCTGTCTGTCTGTATGTCTGTCTGTCACCAGGTTTTATCTCATGAACCGTGATAGCTAGAAAGTTGAAATTTTCACAGATGATGTATTTCTGTTGCCGCTATAACAACAAATACTAAAAACAGAAATAAAATTAATATTTAAGGGGGGCTCCCATACAACAAACGTGATTTTTTTGCCGTTTTTTGCTCGATATTAATAACAACTATAGGTAGACAGTTGAAATTTTCACAGATGATGTATTTTTGTTGCCGCTATAACAACAAATACTGAAAACAGAATAAAATTAATATTTAAGGCGGTTGTATGACCGAAAGTGGCGCCCTCAGAGGTTTTTATTTAATAAGTTATTAATAGAAAAAGATTTTAATAATGTTCATCGTGGAGATTTTAGGGCCCATGATCTAGTATTTTTAGAAGGTATCACGACATGCCCTCGTAGTCATTCGTAGAAGTAGATAGCAAATGTGTCAAAAACGGCCACTTTTAGCAGTTTTTCTATCTACTTCTAGCAGCGACTACTAGGGAATGTAACGATACCGTCTAAAAATACTAGACTGTGGGTTCTAAAATCTCCACGATAACATTATTAAAATTGTGTATTAGAATTATAATATTAAATAAAATTCACCGCGGCGCCACTTTCGCTCAGGGTACCACCTTAAGGGGGGCTCCCATACAACAAACGTATTTTTTTTTTGTACGAAACCCTTCGTGAGTCCGACTCGCATTTGGCCGGTTCTTTTAAATATTGAATTGGTTTACGAGTAATAAAAATAAATGTATTGGTGGCGCTGGCGCTAGTGGACACTATCTTCGCCGTAAATAAAAAGCCAAAATACCAAACATAATAAAAATTTATGTGATTTACAGTTTCGTATGAAAAAATGTAATCGGTATTTATTTTTAATTGGATTAGTTGGTAAAGGAAGTTCACTGTCCTTTTAATTTACAAATTCGGAGTAACAATTTTATTGAACTATTTACTTACGATCGTGAAACTTTATGTATTATATTTATGATATCACTGCTACATTACTAATTCCATCACCAATTAGTAAGATTAACACAATAAGCACTACATAAAACGACTAGTTTGTTCACAACAGAGCAACGGACACAGAGTAGAGTATTTCCATGAAAGTAATTTGAGTGTAGACCAGTTTGTTAATAAAAAAGGCTGAATGTTTTGACGAAAAACTTTTTTTGGCCGGCGAAAAGTGTCAGTTTATTATGTTGAGTTTAGTCATACTACACACTTATTGAAACCAAAAGCAAAGATAACACCTTCCTAGACTGCGAGACGCTCGTGCAAGGCTCGCGAGTCGTGCTGGCATGGAATTTTAGATTTTAATGCTGGAGACTCGCATCACGTTCCATTTTTAAATTTTCAATACAAATGATCAAAACAACTCTGCGCGAGCCGTAATGAGGGCGAACTTTGAAAATTCCTATTAAATTATTAAATAGATATAAGTATACAAAGTAAGTATACAAAACACGCAATACATTCGACCAGGGGTCTCCAAACTACGGCCCGCGGGCCAGGTCCGGCCCGCAAGTACCAACAGTCCGGCCCGCGAAAGCGAGCCGGATCGTACCAACATACTGTAATATACAGTATGTTGATACGTTGCGCTAGCTTAGTCCTGGCCCTTGGGACTTCGTGGAAGAGTTAGTCCGGCCCTAAGGCTAAAAAGTTTGGCGACCCATGCATTAGATTAGACAAATACCTCATTATTCCTAAGAAAAATTAAAAATTACTTTAGATTCCGTAAATACCAGTAAAAAAACATGTCAAAGTGTACCAATTTCAGCATTTTTTAATATTTTATTTCTCTGTGATTAAAAGCATTTTTTTTTTATTTTCTCTCTATAAAGAACTCCTTGACAATATAAACATTAAGGGAAAATATAAATATGAGTCGTATCCTTATTTGTTACAGCTGAAACGTTTTTGAAAAATACCTCTAACAAACAAATTTGAAATTCCACTTGAACAGATTGTCTTCGTTTTGAAATACCTGACAATTTATTATGTTTTTTTCTCTATACGGCACTTATTTAAGAATTTTGCTTCCTAAAACTAAAGTTTACATCAATTATTATTGATGTAAACTTTCATTCTTTAGATAACTTCATTGGAAAAACACTAATTTAGTTGAAATGCAAATATACAGCCTTCGATATAAATATGGTGATTTTATCACCATTTATTTCTGTTTATGGCGGGGGGCTTCGCCCTCATGGGCGTATCTAGATATATTTTCCAGGGGGCCTGGTCTCCAGTTCCGGGGCAAGCTTGGTGAGGGTCTTGAGCCGCGTTGGAGTTTTGAAGGTATTTTGACATTGAAAATGTCTATCAAATCCTTTTCGGCCCATACGCTATTTTCGCTATATTTCCGAGGATAATTGAGATTATGCCATGGAAAAAGTGTTCCCAAGTTCAGAATTTAATTGTGGATCCGATAATGAAGAAATTTTGAAAATTGACTGGATAGTTTTTGAGAAATTTTGAAAATTGTAAACAAATCTTTTTTTAAAGTAATTAATTAAAAAATACTAACATATATCGAAAAATTGAGGAAAACACATCTCCGAAGATAGATTGCGCGTCGATTGAGACCTCTTCGAGTGAAATTGGTTAATAATTTTGTATCCTGCAGGTGTGCCTTTACGAGCGTGAAAAAAATTATTTTACCATTGAAAATGGTTATCAGATGCAAATCGCCCGAGACGTATTTTTAGCTCCGAGGATTTTGGGAGAATCGTGTTGAAAATAGTACCAAAAGTTGAGAAATTTATCGCGACACGTGTGAGCGTTTGAATTTTGTAAATCGGCTGGTAACTTTTTGGAATTTGTGTTGTGTAAAATTGTGTTTATTAAATTGTAAATATTTCGGAAAAAACCTACTTAAGAAAAAATTAAAAAAAGGGTCCTAGGGTTATTAGTTTAGTTACAAATGGCAAAAAAAATAAAAATCGGTTAATAAATATGGCCTAGGTGGACGGGTATTTCCGTATTTAAAAAGTGATGAAGTTTCTATGATTTATTGACTGATCGTCATGGTAATGGTGTTAAAAGATGCGAAAGCAGACGAGAAGTGCATTCGTAGGAATTTTAAAAATCGGTTAATAAATTTTTCGGCTGCGTCGAGACATTCAACTTCGCATCGTGTCACAATTGGAAAAATAAATAAGTAGATACCTTAGAAAAATAATAGGATTTAGCATTTGATTTGATTTTGTTTATTTCATTTTTGAAGTGAAAACTTCTTTAGCGGCGTTGTACACTTTTTTGTAATGGGAAAAAATGTTAAACTCGCGTCAGTCAGGGTCACATGACCCTGATCGAAAATTCGTAAGACGGATGTAACGTAGACAGCCGGCGGCGGAAGTATCCCCCTCTCTTTCTATGGGGCGCGGCAAAAATGGCGGCGCGTCATTTCAAGACGTAAACAAGTGTTTAAAAAAATTTTGCAACTTTGCACGTTGCTATGGTGACACAAGTGTGTCACCATAGCAACGCGCAAATTTTTTAATACAATGTCAAAACTCTAGATTTTCTGTCAAGCTATGGATAAGACCTTCGTACAATACTGTTCTGTATTCGTAAATTCAAATGCAGAGTAAATTCGTAAGACAGCACTTCGTGCAAAATTATTCCCTAACCATTCCAAAATATCAAAAATGCACAACGTTAACATTCAAAATTTCACTTCTGCCGGCACTCCCAGAGTGAAAACCGATTTTTTTTTCGTAAATCTTTGTATTCATTTTCAATGCTCCAATTATTGCGGAGACTGCGAAATCTGTGTATTTTTTTCTGGGGTGGGCACCGCCCCCCGTCCGTACTGTGTATAGAGTGAGTTTTGCGGTAGTTTTTCAGAAATGTCGAAAAACCTGTACAAATAAAAAGTATTTAGGAGAGGTTACTGCCGAACACGATCGAGAATGTATAAACTTAGCACGAACAGCTATCGAAAAAAATAACGCGCATAAAAAAAGTCTATAGAGTAACTTTGTATGGGAAATTTGTAGAGCGCCATCTACCGCTGGAAAGCGAAATGAAATTTTCCATAGATAATTTTTTACTCTATCGAGTAGTTATTTTTTTAGTACGCGCGTTATTTTTACACGACTGCCCAAAGCAAAAAGAGTGTATACGTGTTCAGGGTTCATGTATGTTTGTGGGTATGTGAGTTTCTTTATTCCACCATAACTTCTAAATGCCTGAACTGATTTGGATAAATGTGGCACCGTCAGAATTCTTACAGCTTCCCAAGTGACACTGGCTATATTTAAAAAAAAAAATCAACGACGCCATTTTCAAATGTGAAAAAAAAAAATCTTCTATTATTACAATATGGGCATCAAATGAAAGGCCTTGATGAGCACATTCCAAAACTATATAATATGTCACTAAAATGTGTGAAATAAAAATAAATAAATTAAAAAAAATATTAAAAACACGACTGCCCTGCCAAAAACGAACTAAAAAGTTAAACAACAAGTGTCATTGCAGTCGGGGGACCTTATTATGGAACAATTTTTGATCAAAGAGGGTTACCAAAATAAAAGATTTTTGACGTTTATTCGATCCTGATGTGAACTCCATCTCGGTAATTCCCATCGAGAGGGGGGCAGGTTTTTGTAGTACCTACTTAGTTCATATTAATTTTTATATTACATAATTATTATTTTGATTTAAAGATGCAATAACATAAGTGAGTAAGGATAATAAATAATTTAACTCGTTTTTGTGTATTTTCCATCGGCGAACTCAATGCATGAAAATAAGGTAAGGAAAACTTCGAAAAATGTATTTCAGTAACGGAATTTCCGTTGACTTGTCCAACACAACGAAATGAATTTTATGAAATTAAACAAGGTAAGTAATGTGTTAACGTGGTGTTAACTATAAAATTTTGGTTTGTAGTCTACCTGGCAATATTTATTATTCATAAATTGTATGTTTGGGCTAGTTATGTAATTCTACTTCTTCTTATCCAATGAGGATTAGTGGCCACCTTTGGTGTTAGAGTTTATCAAGTCGTCTGTAAAGCCTCTAACTTGGCTTAACGACTGTTACCAGATGACAACAGCCGGGACCGACGGTTTAACGTATCCTCCGAAGCACGGAAGCGCTCAGTTGTAATGCCACTTAACGGTCACCCATCCGACACCTGACCAGACCAAGCGTTGCTTAACAATAAGCGGAATGTGGGTGAGTGATAATAATAATAATAATAATGCTTGGACAATTTCACACAGCGCCATCTAGCCCCAAACTAAGCTAAGCTTGTAATATGGGTGCTAGACAACTGATATACTACTTATATACTTTTTAAATATATACTTATTATACATAGTAACACCCAGACCCGGCACAGAAATTAAAATTCATCATTTCAATTTCTGCCCGGCCGGGGATCGAACCCGGGACCTCTGCGTGGTAGGCGGCATGTTGACCACTGCGCCACTCAGGTCGTCAACTAATAAGTATCACATGAGTGTTTTAATACCTAATTATGTACAGTTGCATACAAGACTTTATCTACACCCATTTTTTTATTTTTTCTTATTTTTATTAGGGAAACAAACAATATTTTAATACATATGGATTAAAAAGAGCCATGATATTTATCTAAACCCATGATATGTAGGGGAGGTCAGCTCAGAAATACCGTTAAAGAAAAGTTATTTGAAAGTTATTTTATATCAATAGATAGAGAATTTATCGTACTTTTATAACATGTAATCACATTTTGCAAAAACTCAAATGATTTCTTATAATTTGTAAATTACGAAAACTTGTCAAAAAACCGCTTTGCCCAAGTGAGTGGCCTAAAACGGCCATGTGGGTAAGGGCAAAGTGGCCATTCCAAAAAAATATCAATAAATGCAGATTTAGTTGAAAAACATGGTGCTTTAAAACAAGAAGACTTAAGTAGATTAAAAAAAACTTAATTTATAAAAAAAACTGTCATAAAGTTTCAAATGAGACAATTAACACTTCAGTCTTTAAATCTTCGAATATTCCTAGATTTATTTTTATTTATTTTTTTAAACTAAAAATTATATATGTTAGAGGTACGCGACAAATTTCTCTTACTAATATACCAACAATTCTTTTAAAAAAATTAAAATAATCAACAGCTGCGGCAAAGCACTTGGCCACTTTGCCCGGGCCGCTTTGCCTTTTCTCACCATTTTGTTCAAAAAAAGGAACTCAGCTTATAATATTTATCCCATGTCGGAACAAATATAACACAATCAAAGCTAAATGGATAAGTAATAATAGACGTGTAATAAAAACATTGAGTTTTATAGAGGTTTAACGATAACAGGTTGAATTTACCCTGGGTTTTTTTTAACAAAATGATCAGAAACCTTTGGCGTCTCGCCGCGGCCACGCGCTCGCTCCAACCACAACCAAATAGCTGCTCGGTGTGGGCTGGAGGGCTTGCTGCATATCACAACATACCTATACAACATCGTGCTATCGTTATAAGTTGCCGAAAAATGAGGCGTGGCCGCTTTGCCTGCTATGGCCGTATTGAGCTGACCTCCCCTATCCTTTATAAAGGTTTTGACTTTGACTTTGACTTTGACTTTCCTCTCCCTCCTCGTCATTATGTCTTCCGCGAGAGTGTTATAATGTTGTACTGAATTTCATGATGCAACGCTCGCGCGTGGGCGCGCGGCGCTGCAGGACCAGCTCTCGCTCGGGATATTGTAATGATGGCAGTAAGCTAACTATTTCAGAACCCGTTACAGAGGATTTAAAGCATGGGTGTAGATAAAACACATAAGCAATCACTATACGGCGTTGCTAGTTGTGGGAAAAAAAAATCACACAAAATGTTTTAAGTTGGTTCTTAATGTTGAGAAATTTAAATAGTTATGTTTTTTTGCTATAAGTAACTGCTATTTAAACTACAGTCGATCGCGAAAGGATTTAAGGTTGATCGCCAAGGATAACAGACTTGCACCCAATGTACTTTTACTTATACAATTTTCTTCTTAATAAATATTTGGTGGGTTAAACGGTCAAAATGTCGATGTCTTAGTCATAAATTTTTGCAAGTATGGACACCCCTGGGTTAGACTAAAGGTTTACTGTTTTAAGTTCTATGAAAATAATTTGACATTTATTTAATTCGTCTTTTTTTCTTTCGTCTTTAATTTTATGTAAAGTCATAATACCTATTAATTCTTATGGTTTGATGGATAAAGGGGTATGAGTAATAAGTAGGTATTTTTTTTTACGATGTCGCTTCTAAAAAAATGTTTTATCTTAAAGATCTCATCCCAATGAGCACAAAAATATTTTACAGCATAAGTCTATCATGGGCAGTTTTTGAGATATTTAAGATTAAAAAATTATATATAGGTATTTTTTTTAAACATAAATATCTCAATAACTGCCCATGATAAACTTACGCTGTAGAATATTTTTTTGCTTATTTGGATAAGATCATTGAGATTTGAATTTTTTATAAACACTTGTACTTTTTGTAATTTTTTTTATTCATTATTAACACTTAGAGTGTTTTATATCCCAAAATAATAAAACAACCGGAATCGAATGAGTTATCTTTTATTTTAAATTTTTGTGTCTGAAAACATACTTTTCGTAAAAAAATACTTAATTTCAATTAACCCAAAAACTATTAACTTTTTGAGAAAAAGTTATATAACAAAAAAATATTTTTTTGTTAATAACAAAAAAATAATTGATATCTAAGTAGTTATGGACTTTTAGCAGATAGATCCCATTTTATTCCCTTTGTTTTGCTTTATAACAGAAGAGCTAATTTCACTGGAAAGACATTTATTTTAAAATTCAAAGCAGTTTTTAAACCACCGATAGTAACGCATTGACAAACTGTAGGTAAGCAAACTACCTACTAGAAGGAACTGTATATGTTTTAGCGATCCCTAAATAAAACTAGATCGTCTAGTTTCGGCTGAGAAAGCGTGCCGAAAACACAGTCAATTGGTCTACACTAGTGAACTTTTATTCTGGGACGATGAAATCATTGGGTGAACGGCCGGTGGTGTGGCTGCTTTGAGCGAAATAGGTCGGTGGGTCTCCGCCGTGACATTGATGGGTTGGCATGGAGGTTAAAAAACCAATCAATGCAGGGTATCCTACTTTCCGACTTCTTCTTATACTTATCGAATGAGGATTAGTGGCCACCTCTGCTGTTTGAGTTTATCAAACCGTACTAAATAATATACTAGAAAAAATACGACTCGCACCAGATCAATACTCAGACGGGAATCGAACCCGCGACCTTTGGATATCCGGTCCAATGCTCTGACCGCTGAGCTACCGAGTCACTAGTGACATCGTCGAATTTTTCCTAGTATATCTTAAACTCTTACGCTGTAAGCCAGCGTTATTTCACCAATGTGAGGAATTACCTCGACATTCAATTGAAATATCTTTCCAGATATTTAAACAATTGATTAAGATGAAATAGCTATATAATTTTTAAATTTGAGATTTTTGCATTTACAATGCTATTTTTAAACAATACTAAATAATATACTAGAAAAAATACGACTCGCACCAGATCAATACTCAGACGGGAATCGAACCCGCGACCTTTGGATATCCGGTCCAATGCTCTGACCGCTGAGCTACCGAGTCACTAGTGACATCGTCGAATTTTTCCTAGTATATCTTAAACTCTTACGCTGTAAGCCAGCGTTATTTCACCAATGTGAGGAATTACCTCGACATTCAATTGAAATATCTTTCCAGATATTTAAACAATTGATTAAGATGAAATAGCTATATAATTTTTAAATTTGAGATTTTTGCATTTACAATGCTATTTTTAAACAATACTAAATAATATACTAGAAAAAATACGACTCGCACCAGATCAATACTCAGACGGGAATCGAACCCGCGACCTTTGGATATCCGGTCCAATGCTCTGACCGCTGAGCTACCGAGTCACTAGTGACATCGTCGAATTTTTCCTAGTATATCCTAAACTCTTACGCTGTAAGCCAGCGTTATTTCACCAATGTGAGGAATTACCTCGACATTCAATTGAAATATCTTTCCAGATATTTAAACAATTGATTAAGATGAAATAGCTATATAATTTTTAAATTTGAGATTTTTGCATTTACAATGCTATTTTTAAACAATACTAAATAATATACTAGAAAAAATACGACTCGCACCAGATCAATACTCAGACGGGAATCGAACCCGCGACCTTTGGATATCCGGTCCAATGCTCTGACCGCTGAGCTACCGAGTCACTAGTGACATCGTCGAATTTTTCCTAGTATATCTTAAACTCTTACGCTGTAAGCCAGCGTTATTTCACCAATGTGAGGAATTACCTCGACATTCAATTGAAATATCTTTCCAGATATTTAAACAATTGATTAAGATGAAATAGCTATATAATTTTTAAATTTGAGATTTTTGCATTTACAATGCTATTTTTAAACAATACTAAATAATATACTAGAAAAAATACGACTCGCACCAGATCAATACTCAGACGGGAATCGAACCCGCGACCTTTGGATATCCGGTCCAATGCTCTGACCGCTGAGCTTTATCAAACCGCCTGTAAGGCCTCTAACTTGGCTTAACGACTGCTATTAGATGTCAACAGACGGCACTGACGGTTTAACATGCCGACCGTGGTAAAGCCACTTTAAAACGGTCACCTATCCGACACCTGACCGGACCGAGCGTTGCTTAACAAACGTGATGTGAACTCGACTTCTTTCCGACTTATATTAGTGGTTAAATTTTTTTTTTCGCATAGTAGTTTGAACTCGAGGGCACTTTTCATGTAAGGAAAACATTGAGAAATCACGAGGTGAGATGTGACCTTCCAATTTACCTTGAGCCGATGGAAATTAGGCAGATAAAAAACTTTTGCCAAAAAAGTATGTGATAAAAACTTGAAAGTTCTCCTAGAGTTTGTAGGAAATCTGATTACAATAAAGGCCTGAAAAAAATCTATGATTTGACTACCTGCTTAGAGATATTCACTCGAACTGTCGAATTCGACAGTTCGAGTAAATATCTAGGGTGATTTCAACGTAGCTACGTTGAAATAGCCCTGTCACGTTTACATTGTGTGTGTGTGATGTTTTGGAAGCTTTTCCTGGTTAGAGGAATTATTTTAATCATTATGTATGTTGAGACTACATTAATTCTATTTTTTGTGTTTGTTTTGACTATAAGGTTTTATGATGAAAATTGAACAAAAAAAAATAATCTTCTTTATTTAGGAAATTGAAAGTAAAAACCCGAATAGATTTTAAGAAAATGATCTTTCAAAAAAATTATAAATTTTGAAGATGTGATACTTTAGATGTCATCTAAATAGTTATTGTCTATTTAAAGACTATTGTGCAACTTACTCGATCAATGAAATGGCTGGTTCCACTCGATAGTTATCATTTTATAGTCGATTAGTGTCTCGGTTGAGTTGTCGTCTACTCGATTAGGGGCTGATACATCATAGCATCAATCTGACTCATTGGCGTCGCAGAATTGACGCGGCGCCGTCTGACTACCTAATCACTGCATTTCTGTGACGCTTCGGCGTCGAGATCTTGTCGAATACATATCAAGTTAATAGGTATGAAGTTACAATAAAATGGGTAGTATTTAAACGGGTGATAATAAATTCCAATTTTGGGTATCAAAAATACTGAATATTACGTACTGAAATACTAAGTGGGCGACGGACTGACGGCAACTACAAATATTGTAAATGGGTGACTTTAAAACACCAATTGAGTAACTAGTTATTCAGAATGGGCAGTACTATAATTATTAGGCGACCAAATTTCTATTTTGGCTACAACCTTAGGGCACACATTCTATTCAAAATTTATCATATGTTTCATTTAAAAAAGGCGACTTTTAACCTAATCTCGGCGAAATATCAGCTTGCTGCACTAGACTCGGTGGAACGCAGAGCCAAGAGATTAATAGGCGACGGAAAACTGGTATCAGCTAAGCTTCACAGCTTGGCTCACCGCCGAAACGTTGCTTGCCTATTGGTCTTCTATAGATTGTACTTCGGCGAGTGTGCTCAAGAGCTGCATGAGCTCATTCCACCTTCTCCTTTCTTCCATCGGACATCCAGACGCACTGCAGGCTACCATCCGTTCTTGGTTGATATACCTCCTATGCGTACTAAACGCTACTCATCATCGTTTATAATGCGCACAGCCAAGGAATGGAATTCCCTGCCGGCGTCTGTGTTTCCAAGCACATACAACCTGACTCTTTTCAAGGCCAGAGTGAATAGGCACCTTCTGGGCAAGCTCGCTCCATCGTAGACCTTGTCTATACTTTCGGGCTAGACTAGGGTCATGGCAAACCCATTATAATTAAAAAAAAAAATATTGAGATCACAAAAATACCATGTTAGGCAGCTTAAATCAGTTATATAGTTACCTACTTGGTATAATAGTCGCCCACTCAGTATTTTTGTCACTCATTTAGAATTTTCACTGTTAACTTTAGTACATTGTACAACAAGTGCATAAAACTCACCATTTTACCAGAGACGGATATATTTCATTTGATAGTCAATTGATACCCATATTAAAAACTCATTTTCAAATATTGAAAAAAAAATGTATTACTTATAACATTGATTCATAAGTATAAAAATGTAGGTAACTAGTCACCCAATTGAAAATATCCCCAATAAAACTGATTGTAAGTACATTAATTAATTCACTCAATCAAAGGCATATCGGAGGTAAACCCCATGACGCGTAACTACAGGAAACCAATAATATATTATTACGAAAAATTAGTTTAATGTAATAAGCATAACTGCTTGCTATTTCATTTTGACCACAATATTATAATCAACCGGTGTGATACGCACGTCATACGATTTGGTAGGTAAAACACATTAATCTAACTTACTCCATTTTTTTGGGTTCCGTACGTGTCCGTAGAAAAAACGGCTACGGACCCTTAAGGGTCCCGTATACAGCGAGGCCGATCGGATCAGGCCAAACTGATACAGTTTGGCCTGATTGGATTCGTACACATACACGGAAATATCGCTTCAGTTTATTCTGGTTTGCAGTAAGTGGTCGTTTTGGTTAGTGGTTGTTTCGGTTCATTTTGGTTTGCTGTATTTGGTGTGCAATAAAGATGACCTTACTTTATTTATTTTTCACCCACCTCTGCACAAACATCGATGCTAGATGTTGAAGGTAGAGATTCCTCTTGGTCCTCTAAGAATAAAAGTTCTCCATAATGTATGTTCTCCGGTAAAAAAGTCAAAAGTTCTCCAGTATGTTATAGTAGCTGTTGGTCGTCCGAAATTAAATAATAACATAGTTTTGGTGGGTAAATTTCATCAGCAGATCCACCCCATACCATAGAGAATAAAAAAAATTGTTTCATGTCAGTGCCATAGAGGCATAGACGCTTAAACTTTTTATGTTATTTTCTAAATGAGCTACGTAAATTGTTTTTTTTTTGTAATGGTATCACGATTAGCTGTCAGTTCAATCGTCAAAAGTTTTCCCAAAAGTAAGTCATAATTTCGCTTTCCTTTATTGTAATAATCCTTAGATTTTATTAACCACAGCGGTTCGTGTTTAAAAAAAAATATTCAAATAAAAACTCCTTCGATGAAGACGCCATTTTAAAGATACCAAGATATTATGTCTGCGTTGCCGCGGCTCAGGCGCCAACTGAGCTAATTTGTCAATACACGATCCGTTCAGTCCTCCGGTCAGGCCGATGATGTGAACAAATTGCTTCAGTCACTCCGGCCGACTGACGCGAGCTTACCTTAAGGCCGTATTATACACACACGATACGGATTTGCATCCGTGGGTTGATTTTGTAATTTTGTTGCAATCAACTCTGACAGAAATCGCAGTGACATTGCTGCTTTAGTAAGAACCAATGTGACAACTATCTTACTTATAGCAGAAATGTAACTGCGCTTTCAATCGATTTCAATCGAGAATTGTTAGCAACAGAATTACGTAATTCGGGGTCGGGTCAGGCAGATCTGATGGCAAAACTGTCCCTATATGGGAGCATTATAGTTTTGCCGCAAAACACGCATATTTCGACACTCTCAAGGGAATCAAAATTCATAGGGTACTTCCCGTTGACATAGAAAAATCAAATATGGCAACTAATTTCGTCTTATAAAAAAATCGGATACCTACATTTGTAATTAAATCATAAAAAATATAGTCTTCATTTAAGCACCTCCGAAGTACGGAACCCTCGGTGGACGAGTCCGACTCGCACTTATCAGGTTTTTTGGTTACAAATCCCTCAACTCCTTTGATAATAAATAATGGATGAAATATACAGATTTGAACGTCTCTTAATTTTTAAATGTAATCAGGTCAGGCAGCGTGTATTAGTTGTATTACATAGTGTTCGACACTTTTCGCTAAAGTGGAAAACAATAGCAACAATAGTAACTAACTGTATGCCTACCTAAATTCATATTATCAAGTTCAGTCGCCTAGCAACACTGTAGCTACGACTATAGTAATATTTAAATGAACAACATTCGAATGACCTTATGAAACTCATACAGTTGCGGAAATTTTTCGGTATGTTTTTTACAGTAAGCATATATTTAGCAATCGTTTTTTATGGAAGGACGTGAAAAGGCTTTAATAGGAGTAGTAAGACTGCAATTTTTCTATCGCCTATACCACTGCCTATACATTGGAACAATATCTATAGGTAGAAAAATAATTTCAAGTCCACCGCAATATTGCACATTTATCGCTAACTACAGGGTGTATTTTTGAGACAGTACATCAAGGGCCGGTACCTTAACCGTTATAGTTACAGGAAAACATTCCTAGGAGACCATCCATAACTTTTTAAGATATTCTGAACTGCATTCATAGATTTGGGAAAGAAAATACCGTTAGCAAAAAAATTATAAAATACCAAAAAAAATTTTTTCACTTCTCATGCTCGTAAAGTTCGTCTTTATGTTGGGTATAGGCTGCATAAAATCGCTTTTTATGCTCTAGTGCATAAAGTAAAATCTTCGTCTAAGTCTCAGACTTTAAGACAAAGGTCGTCAGGTAAACAGCCACACACGCAATTTAACTTCGTTAAATTAACTTGTTATTTCATTGTTTCTTCATTTTTTGTTGTGTTATACTTAATACTTTTTTATTTCTGAAAATGGGTAGCAATTTTATTGAAAGACCTTGATAAATTTTTTTTTTCCATTTTTGGATATGGGTATCAAATGAAAGGCCTTGATGAGCACATTCCAAAATTATATTTTTTTGAATAAAAAATGAGTTTTTTTTTTTTCAATTTTTAAATATGGGTATCAAATGAAAGGCCTTGATGAGCACAACCCAAAATTATTTTTTTTTTATTAAAAAGTGAGTTTTTTTTTTCAATTTTTGAGTATGGGTATCAAATGAAAGGCCTTGATGAGCAAATTCCAAAATTATATTTTTTTATAAAAAGAAGTTGTTTTTTTTTTTAATTTTTGAATATGGGTATCAAATGAAAGGCCTTGATGAGCACATTCCAAAAATAGATATTTTGTCACAAAAAATTAAGAAAAACAATTTTTTTTTTTTTCAATTTTTGAATATGGGTAATGATGGTAAAATGAAAGGCCTTGATGAGGTCATTACAAAAATACATTTATTTTGTCACAAAAAAATAAGAGAATGTTTTTTTTTCAATTTTTGAATATGGGTATCAAATGAAAGGTCTTGATGAGCACATTCCAAAAATTTAGAATTTGTCACTAAAATTTAAGAATTTTTTTTTTAGATTTTCACATTATTGTTGTTTAATTTCCTCACAATCGAAGTGAAAAGCAGAGTGTATAACTCGTACATAAAACCCATTTTACCCTCGACTTGACTATCCACCCTCGCCTGCGGCTCGGGTGGATATATAACGTCTCGGGTAAAATGATGCGTTTTATGCACTTGTTGTACAATCTACTATTTTCACTTCTCATGCTCGTAAAGTTCGTCTTTATGTTGGGTATAGGCTGCATAAAATCGCTTTTTATGCTCTAGTGCATAAAGTAAAATCTTCGTCTAAGTCTCAGACTTTGAGACAAAGGTCGTCAGGTAAACAGCCACACACGCAATTTAACTTCGTTAAATTAACTTGTTATTTCATTGTTTCTTCATTTTTTGTTGTGTTATACTTAATACTTTTTTATTTTTGAAAATGGGTATCAATTTTATTGAAAGACCTTGACAAAATTTTTTTTTTCAATTTTTGGATATGGGTATCAAATGAAAGGCCTTCATGAGCACATTCCAAAATTATATTTTTTTAATAAAAAAATGAGTTTTTTTTTCAATTTTTGAATATGGGTATCAAATGAAAAGCCTTGATGAGCACATTCCAAAATTATATTTTTTAAAATAAAAAAATGAGGTTTTTTCAATTTTTGAATATGGGTATCAAATGAAAGGCCTTCATGAGCACATTCCAAAATTATATTTTTTTAATAAAAAAATGAGTTTTTTTTTCAATTTTTGAATATGGGTATCAAATGAAAAGCCTTGATGAGCACATTCCAAAATTATATTTTTTAAAATAAAAAAATGAGGTTTTTTTTCAATTTTTGAATATGGGTATCAAATGAAAGGCCTTGATGAGCACATTCCAAAATTATATTTTTTTTTATAAAAAAAAGAGTTTTTTTTCCAATTTTTGAATATGGGTATCAAATGAAAGGTCTTGATGAGCACATTCCAAAATTATATTTTTTTAATAAAAAAATGAGTTTTTTTTCAATTTTTGAATATGGGTATTAAATGAAAAGCCTTGATGAGCACATTCCAAAATTATATTTTTTAAAATAAAAAATGAGGTTTTTTTTCAATTTTTGAATATGGGTATCAAATGAAAGGCCTTGATGAGCACATTCCAAAATTATATTTTTTTTATAAAAAAAGAGTTTTTTTTCCAATTTTTGAATATGGGTATCAAATGAAAGGTCTTGATGAGCACATTCTAAAAATATAGAATTTGTCACTAAAATTTAAGTTTTTTTTTTGTTGTACAATCTACTATTATGCCAATCAATCCTTTTCGAGTCTTTTAATCCCCACACGAAATAGGATCGATTGGCATAAAAAAAAATTTTGGGTATTTTAGCATTTTATTTGCTAACGGTAATTTTTTTGCTAAATTTGTGAATGCCGTTCAGAATATCTCAAAAAGTTATGGATGGTTTTCTAGGAACGTTTTCCTGTTACTATAACGGTTAAGGTACCTTAATGTACCGTCTCAAAAATCCACCCTGTATATATTTAATGTAATAAAAAAAGTACTAAAAATTATGGTGAACTTCCAAGAATTGTATATTTAAATAGAATAATTATTAAATTTTTTATCTTCAAAGTCCTTGTCTCGGAAGTTGTTCTTACATTAGCAAATGAATGATTTATAAAAAGAAACATTCAAAGAATAAAACTCGACGTTGGTACTCGAACGTATGACATCACGTAATTTTTTGTATTGCTAATATATTCCATTCATGAAATAAGAAAATATTTTCAATCATTACATATAAGGAAAGAGAAGTGACAAGAGTTCAAGATTAAAATAATGTAAAAAATATAATTAAAACTATAATGGACAACAAATCCTCTTAGGGTTTGCGGAAATTCTTCATCGCATGCTACGGATGAGGTAAAATTTTCTTTAAAAGTTTTAGCGCTATCGCACACGGGCAACTTTTGTCTCCGCAACTATTTTGTCTCTCACATCAAGTCCACGGGTTTATATGAAAGCGCGCACACGAGCGACGCAACAGCCGGGCGACTTTTCTGTCTGCGGGCCTGGGCGACGCAACTGTTGCCTTCCCTTATAGGTTTAAGTGCAAGTGCGCGCACGGCGACAAATAAGTTGCCGGCCCTGTTGCCGGCCCGCCACACAGTTGGCTGGGATTACGAAACTTGGACTAAGTATTTGAATGCATGTTTTTGAATTCTACGTATTATTATAATACTCAGTTTACTAATTATTTTTACATCCATTACAGATATCGAAATCCATATTGATTAATGAGGCTAAATTTCACGAAATAGTTGCGTCGCTGTCGCTTCCGTGTGCGCACCTTCCAAATCTCGACAAGGAGACAGCGACAGAGACAATGATTACAAACTTTTTTCTGTATGTCTCTCATAGATGTGGCGCCTACCGCCCGAGCGCGTGTCTTCGTCGTCGTACAAATCTGTAAATCATACAATTTGGCTGGCTGCCTGCCGGACAAAGATTAGTATGCTCACGAAAGAAGTGGCATTTACACAAAGAATTATAATAGTTTTAAATATAAACCACCACGTTTTATTTTGAGAAAGCAAAACAATTGTAATGAAACATTCGGACAAAGCGAACTCATTGTGCACATTTTTTAGGAGTTATTGTAGATGAAAGTAAGTACTTCCATCCTTACTTTACTAATATTATAAATGCGAAAGTCCGTTTGTTTGTTTGTTACGCCTTCACGTCCTAACTACTGAACCGATCATCATGGAATTTTGCATACATGTTGTCAGGGGTACAGAGAAGGACATAAGGTACCTTTCGTCCCGAAAAAAAGTAACGTTCCCGAGGGATAGCAAAAAACCTTTCCACGCAGACGAAGTCGCGGGCGGCCGCTAGTTTACTATAACTCTTCATACTATTAGTGGAGACAAACTGTTGGAGGCTAATAATTAGCGGGTCTTAGAATAGCAAAGAGAAAACTTAAGTTTTATATTTTCTACCATAATCTTATTAAATTATTATTTATACACACCGTTATTTTGTAGTTGTTTTAATTAACTTAAGGAGTGTTCTACCAATGAAACTAAACAATTATGCTGAAAAAACATGATTCGAAAAAAAATTTTGGCCTTCACTAACTAAAAGAGAGAAAGTAAAAAAAATAATAGATTTTTGACTTATGTTTAGTTTCATTGGTAGAACATTCTAAGTTAATAAAAACAACTTCAAAATAACGGTGTAAATCATAAACAATAATGATTACTTATCAATAAAAATGTATTCTTAAAAAACAAAAATTTTATTGATGTAATTAAACAATTAGTATTATTAGAATGTGACAAACCCAGTTCTGCCGAGTTAGTTAGGTTTGTTTAGGTGGCGAATATACTAATTGATTTATCTGTTAATATTTTTTTACTATGTATTCACAAAGGAGTTTATATATCGTAAGTAGTTCCAGTCCAGACTATCTTTACTAATATTTTAAATGCGAAAGTCCGATTGTTTGTTTGTTACGCCTTCACGTCTTAACTACTGAACCGATCATCATGAAATTTTACATACACGTTGTCAGGTGTACAGAGAAGGACATAGGGTACCTTTCATCCAGAATAAATGTATAGTTCCCGAGGGATAGCAAAAACACTATTCACGCCTACGAAGTCGCGGGCGGTCGCTAGTTGCTCATAAAAACAGGAGTTACGGTGTATGACATTTTATTGTAGCTCATAACGTTAGCAATCTCTATTTTGAATTTGAATATTCTGTGTTATTACGAGTGACTAGAGACGCCCCACCCAGACGGCTAAGACACGAGGATGAAACGTTAGAGCAAAATTAGCAGTGCAATAACCGGGGAACATATATCAGGCACTTAACGGCGGCGTCACCGCCACGCATCCACTGGGTAACGTTACAACTAGATCGTATATTTTTTAATAAATATAATGGGTTATCTCATTAATTGTCTTTATTAGGCTCATGACGAGGAAGTAATAAATATTATTCGCTTACCTAACTAGGTCAGACATGGTTGAGTCATTTCACTTTGCAAATACCTTGCTAGAAACTATCTGGGAAAATTGGTGCGCGGACGAATAAGATTGTTTCAAAGATTTACTGCGGTATTGGATATAAAAGAGATTAGTGTTATGTGTTAAGTGAGCTGAATTACCCACAATCAAATCCACAGTCGCTCAACTATTATTATCTCGACGACGAACGAATTTCCAATGCATAAGACGAGCGCCAAGTATCAGTGGATTAACAGATTATTTGCATTACTTACATCTATTCTGTTTGAAAAAGTGTCGATTTATTTACTTGTCATTGGATAGAGTAGGTAGTAAAAATTAAACGTTTTGTTTTTCGTGTTCCTAATCATTTGTTTTTGCGGAGCTTTTTAAATATTTGGTGTAGTTTTGTAGAGAAAACACTGGTTTTCGCTCAATTTTATGTATGAATTTCATTGTTATTACAATGAATTCGTTCGTTTGTAAGGAAATACAAAATTTACCTACTTCTCAACAATTTAAGCGATTTCTTTTTAGCTACATACAAGACTGTGTATGTGCAAGCCCTTAGACGCCGGTTAATATTGGTCAAGGAAAAGGCACATAATGCTAAAAAGTGTTTACAGTTTGTTTGAAGTGGTACAGAGGCCGGCGCGGCGTCCGCTCGGTGGATGTTATGACAGGGCGTCATGTCCGCAAACGAGCTACTACTTTTAGCTTCCACCGAAATGCTTTGCTCTATTGTTTAGTTAGATATTCCTTGATTTCTCATATGGATATGTTGATTTTAAATGAAAGTTTTTTCAGCTGTTTTTATGAAATGTTACAATGAAAAAGCTTATAAAGCAGATAATTTTACATGACTGTACTAAATCTTATAGTAGCACGAGACCGACACGATGAACGCGCGGTCTATCGTTACTTTTGACAGGTCAATAATTTTGTCAGGATCATATCTGATACACTGAGGAGATAAAGTAGAAGGATTATAGAGCGTTCGGTCATGAATTGGGAGCTTATTGGCTAAACATTGATGGGATCAGTGACAGGAGTGGACGTGGCCGATCAAACACGAGGACTGATTATCCGCCGACTGGTTGACGGCTTTATTGGACCACCCGCGTGACCACTCACCTGGACACTACTTTAACTTTCTTAGAAAACGCTTCTGATGAAGTGGCTTTTATTTATGTTAACTGGTTTTAACGACGCGCGACGGCTAGGTTTGATTTTAGACTTCATGAAAATAAATCTTACTTCAGGATTCTTCAGTGTTTTGCTGTGGATGAGCTAACTTCTTCTGTGTTATCTTTGGGATATTGGATTTGTTAGTTACAAATAAAATTTCAAAAGTAAGTACAGTACTTGGAAAACATCGAAAACAATCGTCTACATATCTTACTAATCCTACTTATATTATAAATGTGAAAGTTTGTGGGTTTGGATGTTTGGATGTTTGTTCCTCAATCACGCAAAAACTACTGGACAGATTTGGTTGAAATTCGGCACACAGATAGTAGATAGCCTAGATTAAAACATAGAATACTTTTTATCCCGATTTAACCCACGGGAACGGGAACCACGTGGGTGAAACCGCGGGCGGCAGCTAGTATTATAAATGTAAAAGTTTGTGGGTTTGGATGTTTGTTCCTCAATCACGCAAAAACTACTAAACGGATTTGGTTGAAATTTGGCACACAGATAGTAGATAGCCTAGATTAAAACATAGAATACTTTTTATCCCGATATTCCCACAGGAACGGGAACTACGCGGGTGAAACCGCGGGCGGCCGCTAGTACTACATAACAAAGACAATTAACAAAAATTTGTTTGGCCCTAAAAGTCATTCACAATTTCAAATTTATTGCAATGAATTAAATGTCAACATCATTTCTAAAAAAAGCAAAAACACGATGCTCATTCTTTATCTTGACGTACTGCATACATTCATTAGCTGTAGATTCAGTAAATAAATACGTCTGTTTTCTGAAAGTGAGTACCTACTTTATTTCATGCGTATATTTTATTTTACTGATCCATCCATTCTATTCAGTGTTTTATGTGTGCGAAGAATAACACTGACACACGTAAGGTACATTTGCAGAGGATATAGTGATGCAAAATAAACTCAATAAAACAAACGAGTAGTGTAGTGACTTGGAACTTTGCCTCGCTATATTTTTTTTATTTCAGACTTGAAAGGAGAAATAACTAGATTGTTACTCTGACGAAAATAGCATTAACGTACAACGTCGCTTTCATACGGAAATGGTTTTAGAAACTTTGTGGAAGAGTTATGTTATGTTATGACGCCAATCTGACGCAAGGGTTATCAGATTGGCATGAGATATGTGTGTTAGTGGGGCCCTAATCCAGACAAGTGGTGCCGATAAATCAGGCGCGGATCACCAGCGCTGACATCATCGTCTACCAAGCGACCTTCTATTAAATAGCCTCTTGCGCAGCGCGGGTTGTCTTCGGCTGTTGTAATTGCTTTATGGGAATCATTTCGGTAATTGAATGAGTGAAGGGAGTTGATGTTTGTTTCAAGATGAGTCAGGTCATGTGCCAAAATTATTATGAAATGGAGTTTGAGGCGTTGCTTATCGAATATAATTTGTAATTTACTCAACCAGTGGAACCATTAGCTGTCCTTTTTTAGACGCAATACGATGGATTGCCTGAGTCTGGCACTTCAGCTGTCAGCTACACTACATCTTAGGCTGCGTTCAAACGATAACACACGACCTGACCTCAACCCGAACTCAACTCAAACTCACCTCAACCGCAGCCCACCTTGAAATACATCGCTTACAATTTTGAGTCTTATGACACATTGAGTTGAGTTCGAGTTGAGTTGAGTTCGGGTTGAGGGCGAGTCGTGCGTTATCGTTTGAACGCAGCCTTATTGTTACGATGTTCTAAAACCCGGGCCAGACTGTTGCAAACAAGCTTTCCACAGGGGTGACCTTGGTGGGATGATTGTGGAGCCCACGGTTGGTGTTTGCGTCCATACTGTTTACAACAAGGCTCCCACCTTACAAGCGGCGTCCCGTCCACAGTGGTTGTGGAAGGTCAAACGATTTTTTGTTGCAAACAAGTGTTTACACACTGTTTTGAACCGCCCGGTGGAGACCGATGTGGAGGGCTTGTTTACAACAGTCTGGCCCGGCTTTAAAGCATTATGGTTTTCTATTCACTAAGTCTTATTTAATTCAACTTGGCGGGAAGTTTCATATGGGTCATTCTATTCTATGAGTAAAAAAGTGTTACTTTGTAGAACTACACATTAAAATGAATTAAAGTTTGCAATATTTAATTAAATTATAAAGATTACACATTAAAGTACACGTCTGAAAAATTTAGACAGTAAAAGAGTAACATTAAATTAAAAAAAAAAACACTAAAGAGTGTCTGAATTGTCATGTCCTGTGTATGTTACTTTCTACATTTGCAGGCCTGCTCTTACTGAAAAAATATAAATAATCAATTTCTTTAACATAATATGATATGATTTGCTATCGGAGAAACACGTCTTAACTGCACCGTGATTAAAAAAAATATCATGGTAATAAGTTTTTCAGTAAAACATTAGTAAAGGTCTGTTTCGAGTTTAGTCACCATTCCTGTGTATGTGTACGTTTTTGCATAAAAAAGTGGTAATACTTTCTTGTGCGATTATGATTTTTCTATTGCAGCAACACTGGACCTTTCTGATATCAATTAGTTTGTGCTTGTGTTATGTTTTTTTCACCGAGACAAAAAAAATCAAGTTTATGTGTTTAATTCTGGTCTGTAAAAAGTTCAAGCGTCATTTCTAAATTGGAAAAATACTAGGTCAGCACAGCATACCTATGAAAATATTTAGCCAGTTTGTGTGTAATCTCTTTTGTTTTTCAAAAACAAAGATCCAATGTTGTGAACACATAACCTCAAAATTTGGCCACTATCACGTAGAATTCTTAAAATTATCATTTCTGTGTACCGTAATTTCTGTGTATGATAGTACACAGAAATTTTGTTTTTAGACTTTCTGAGCTGATCTATCCCATTTTCTAAGTGTTGGACAACATTGAACTCTAAAGACGTGCGGTCGGACTGGTCAGACATCCTAAATCGGAAAGTAAGGAGAGCTTTGTACACAGAAATGACAATATGTAATACTACTGTTAGAAACATTTAGGTAATTTTGTTTTACAATCGGAAAAAATTGCTAAATAAATAAATACAGTATACTTACCAGATTTGGCATATATTTTTGATATTTTTTTACGTTTTTTTCATAAATTCTGTTCCAGTGGGGTAACTAAATTGGTAATCTAAATCATGATGATAATACATGTAATATAGCATTTAGATGTATCATCATCATCACCAGAACTCAATCATACACTCAAACATCACACAATCTTTGTAATTCTAAAATCATAGGCAGCCATTACACACGTCAATCTGGTTTCAATCTGATCAAAACCGCAGATTGATGGAATTTGATGCGGTTAGTTTGCGACGTTACACGGTCAATCCAGCGAGATCTGGATCGCAGTAGATCTTGGTAGATTGACAATCTACCACGATCCACGGTGATCTTTGGTAGGGTTGCCAACTTTTTGCATTAATTTTCGCGTGATATCGATCGATGACCTGAGTGGTGCAGTATTCAACATGCCAGTCTACCACGCAAGAGATCCCGGGTTCGATTCCCGGACGTAATTGAAATGATGAATTTTAATTTCTGTGACGGTCTGCGTATAATAAGTACCTATCTATTTCGAAAAATAAGTAAGTACCTACTAAAATCTGTTGTCTAGCACCCATTTTATGCCTTGATTAGTTAGGGTTAGATGAATATCGATTTTAATTACGATATTTAATTTTACACACACAGGTGTGTAAAATTACCTAAATATCGATATTTATAATACGATATTACCCAGCTATGAACTGAGTGCCAAATTTCATCCAAATCAGTTCAGCTTCAGAAGGCTGCGCTGATTTTGATGAAATTTGGCACACATCATATTATATAGTTTATAGCCTGGTATAGTAATAACATCGAGGTAAATAGTATTTTTCAAAACATTGCAAAAAATATAGTAGGTAGGTTTATAGGAAATTTATGAAAAAATATAGTCCTCATTTATATTTAACTAGCTTCCTTTAAAAATTAAAAATAGGGTACATAGGGTAGGTACTTCCTAGGGTACCAAACTAACTGTGTGCCAAATTTCATCATCTTTTACTGCAATCCAATATTTTAACCGACTTATAAAAAGGAGGAGGTTCTCTTTTCATCTGTATATTTTTTAAGGGATTCTTCAAATGCCCACGCGCATTAGTCACGGCCGGAAAGCAAGTTAAAAATAAATATGGGCTACATTTTTTATAAATTTCTCAAAAGAACTTACTAAAGTATTTTACCCTAGGGTACCTTTGATTGACCAAGATAAAACAAATCCTATAATTTAATCCAGGCTACAAACTGTGTGTCAAACTCCATTCAAATCAGTTCAGCCTTAAAAACTAATATAACTACAGACGAACAGAGAAACAAGCTCCTACTTTTTTGAAGTCGGTTAAAAATATTGGATCGCAGTATATTGTGCTAGATTGTCAATCTACCGTGGTAGATTGACAATCTACCGCAATCCGATACAAGCAGATTGTTTAAAAGCAGGAGGTTGTTTTCCTGTTCGTCTGTATGTTTTTTAGGGTATTTTTCAAATGTCCCCCGGATGTAGTCACGGCCGGAAGCTAGTTAAAAATAAATATGGGCTATATTTTTTATAAATTTACCAAAAGTACTACAAAGTAATTTCGATATTTAAAAAAAAATCCCTAGGGTATCTTTGACCGAGATCAAAAATATCATAAGTTTTAATCCAGACTATAAACTGTTTGTCAAATTTCATCCAAATCAGTTCAGCCTTCATGAAAAACAAATATACAGACGAACAGAGAACCTCCTCCTTTTTTGAAGTTGGTTAAAAACATCGGATCGCAGAAGATTGTGCTGTGCTAGCTTGTCAGTCTACCATGGTAGATTGACAATGACAAGCCTTAAAAACTAATATACAGAGAAACAAGGTCCTGCTTTTTTGAAGTCGGTTAAAATATTGGATCGCAGTATATTGCTAGATTGTCAATCTACCGTGGTCGTCCGTGGTAGATTGACAATCTACCACAATCTTCCGCGGTCCGATACAAGCAGATTGTGGTAGATTGACAATCTACCACAATATACTGCGATTCAATATTTTTAACCGATTTCAAAAAAGCAGAAGATTGTTTTTCTGTTCGTCTGTATGTTTTTTTAGGGTATTTTTCAAATTTCCACCCGGATTTAGTCACGGCCGGAAGCTAGTTAAAAATAAATATGGGCTATATTTGTATAAATTCCCCTAACCCAGACTATAAACTGTTTGCCAAATTTCATCCAAATCAGTTCAGCTTCCATAAAAAACAAATGTACCGAACAGATAACCTCCTCTTTTTTTGAAGTCGGTTAAAAACATCGGATCGCAGTAGATCGTGCTAGATTGTCAGTCTACCATGGTAGATTGACAATCTACCACAATCTACCGCGATCCGATACAAGCAGATTGTAGTAGATTGACAATCTACCACAATATACTGCGATTCAATATTTTTAACCGACTTCAAAAAAGCAGGAGGTTGTTTTTCTGTCCGTCTGTATGTTTTTTTTAGAATATTTTTCAAATATCCACCCGGATGTAGTCGCGGGCGGAAGCTAGTTAAAACTAAATGTGGACTACATTTTTATAAATATCCCAAAAGTAAGTACCTACATACTATAATTTTTTAATGTTTTGAAAATAATACTATTACCTCGAAAAAAAAGGTGTCAACCCTAAGCCAGATTGACGTAGATTGACAATCCAGCACAATCTGATCACGCCAGACCGCGCCAGATTGAAACAGATCACGAACAACGTTACACAATCAATCTCTGTCAATCTGGCGCGATCTGGCGTGATCAGATTGTGTGTGTAATGGGTGCCATACACAGATTTTCAGTAACACGTCACATAAAGAATAAAAGTTTTATGACATTTAATAATTAGTATTTGAAGTACCACACACTGTACTAACTGCTAATATCTATTCTACAATAATTATATGCACACAATGAATTGATTATAACAAAAGACTAATTTAATTGTATGTTCTTAGTTAGATATATATTTTGATAGTACACAGAAATGACTATCATTTCTGTGTACATTTTGGTGGATTTTTGTAGACTACATTTTAAAATTGTTTTCTATAAATTGTTTTTATTATTAATAAGCAATACGTTGCTTTTTCATCTGTGTTATAAAAACAAACTAAATCTCATTAAGTTTTTTTTATTAATCTAATAATTGGTATTTCTGTGTATACGATTTTTTTGTTTTAGTTTTTTTCAATTAATTGTTGATTTTTGAGCTGTGTTTCTATATGTTTTGTATGATACTGATTAAAATTAATACATTGGTAAAAAAAACAAAGTTTTCCTTACTTTGTTTATTAAAAAATAAACAAAGTTTTCCTTACTTTGTTTATTTTTCATGCTAGAATAGAATGACCCATATAATGACTAACCCTATTAAGGCTTTTAGTATACTTTCAGTTAACAGTGGGCCTCATGCTTTGACTACCATCTAAGTAATAAAGAATAGGAACTATTTTTTTTATTGTCCAGTTTGTCTTGCAGTTGTGCCAAAAATTTCTACACATTCTTTCGCAAAATATATTAGTTAACCTAAATTTTCTATGAGACAAGTTATAACTTCGTCTGCCATAGAAAACATTGGCTGAACAGTACGCTGTCAACCACATTTTATTTTTGAAGGAAAACTCTATTTTACTGCTTATCCGCCTACGAATTGTAGACTTAAATCTTGAGAGCAGACCGAAATAGAATTAGAAAATATAAGCATGATTCATAGAGACTTAGGCTTTTAAATTGTTCTAGCAAAACATTACAAAATATTTTGACAAAATTAAATGTGACCAATTTATTTAGTTGATGAATAACATTATGAATTAAAATATAAACATAATACTTATTCATTTAAGAATTTTAGAGTGCGTCTGGGCAATGCAAAAGCAATACAATGAGCATTTTATAATAAATATGTAGATAAATTTACAAAATGATTTTGAATTTTATGATAATAAAATAAGCTATATTTTGCTTAATAAGACATTATTATGCCGGCAAAGTTGAATTTTCAGACCGATATTTCGTTCGAAATTTAGGTCTGAAAATTGTATATTCAGTCACTTCAATATTTAAAATTGGAAGAGTCTCGGGCCGAGCGACGTCGCGACGGCAGCTGCGCGCGCGCTACATACAGCATTCGCAGTCGCACTCAGTGGCATACAAGTCGCCGCGTCGCGCGCACCGCTCGTTGCTGCCCTGCCCACGCACCATACGAAAATTCGAACGAATTCGTATCAATAATTCCCTTTCTTGCAAATATAAAAAATAAAACCTATTTAATCGGAGTTCTTAACACAATTTATACAATTATTTATCAACGTAATCGAACACGTGTTTAAAATAGTTGGCGCGAACAGAAGACGTGCCGGCTGATCCACGTTTTTCACTACGAGTGAATAACTAATTAGCACTTGGCGACAACGCGAGAAATTTCACATTTCACTAGTGGAGTCCTTCGTTTGTCAACATTTTTGGAAACTGCAACCTGCCATTGAATGGAACACTAACTGGAGTGAGTATATTTCACAACTTATTATTTAAAAAACTTTAATGTGAACTTAAATAAAGTGAAAATTTATGTTTAAAACTGACAATTATCACATGAAATAAATGAAACAACACGTACAAAATCTTGCAGTTGAAATGAGCAATTCTACTCTTATCAAGATTTTTTTTTAAATTTCAGTATTTCGGAAAGTTTCGTAGACAGTGGAACGAAAAATATATTCATTGCATTATATGCTACTAAAAGGAACTCTGACCCTTGTTACCACTTAACAAAAGAAGATACAATAAAATACTAAGTACTTACATAATATAAATGAATAATTTATAGAATATTGATACAGGTTGTGCCAGCAATTAAATTGCATAACACACTTTTGCTTTAAACTAACTTGCTAGGTACCATTAATTGTCAATTACTTTCTATTTGACTGGTTAGTCAAATTGTGTGTTTCTGTGATTTCACCTGAATAAACCGTTAACACCTACATTTGCCTTCAATCGTATATTTCTAGTCCGCAAAGAATTGTTTGTAAAGACTCTTAAAAAATTTTATTTCAAAATTCTTAATAAACTACCACCTGAAATTGAAACTGAAATTAATGGTGCTAAATATATTTATTAAAGACAAGAAGTTTTCAGTTTTATATAATTTATTTCTGGAGTTATTTTCATACAGTTCATTGCTTTTAATTTCTCTGATAAGCTATTAAGATGACCATTGGAATATGAAAACTGTGTCCTCTAGATTTTTTTTTCAATTTAATTCATTAACATATAAATGTCAGTCTATATTGATAAAACGTGTGATGATTTAAAAAGCGGTATTTTTAGAACTTTATTAACCGGTTAATTAATTGCTTACTCAAAAGTTATACCTTATTTGAATAGTCAAAAGCATGAAATCTCTCAAGACTTGTCGCACAAGATTTTTTTAATTTTCATTTTTTCCCGTAAAACTTTTTCACAGAATCGTTTTCAGTTTTATGTAGACTCGTGTAAATAAGTCGTGGGTTCATGATTGTGGGTGAACGACCGCGTTTTGTATGTGCTAATTTCCACCATTGTCACTACTTAGCAGTCAGTGTTCTTCGCCATTAGTTCCCTAAGACCTTGACGCTTCCACTTGAGAATTTAACACCTCGTGTCATCAATGTGCATTTAATCAATGAAAGATAGCATCATAATCGCGCTTCAATAAACACTTAAGCTATATATAGTACGCACTTACAGTTAAGTCGGAAACGTTTTTAACTACTTAATTCTTAATAGAAAAAAAAGAGTCTGAGAAATATTAACATCAAATTTTTAATAAGTATTTTTATTGTTATTTAACGAAATAGATTCAATAATTTTCCTAAAGGATAGGCACATTGGCACATTTTTCTAAAATCAGGCTTAATTTATCCCACTACGCTTATTAATGTCGCAATGAAGCTGAAGCCGTCAGTCGGAATCAAACTGTGCTAAAGTGCCATATTGGGCCTATTTAATGGTGCCATTTAGCCATCTTGGCACTTCCTACAGTTTGTATCAATTAAATTGTCGCCGTTAATTTCGCGCAGGCTCGTGAGAACTTCGGACATTTTCTGGTGTCATGGGTCAATCTGAACGTATTAAAAGGCTCTTGGTTAAATTAACACATATTTTGAGATTATTGATCAAATAACTAACATATAATAGCTATTGCTTCATGATGAGTAAGGTACATACTTAGTTTAATCATTTCGCTTGCAAAGTTTTTTGCAAATATTATTGAGTGAGCGACCGCCAACCGTTTGTGTTTCAGCTTGGGCAAAAACGCTTTCGTATAGCGGTCCTGCTCTCCGTTTATAGTTTTGGTTACCCTGAAAAATATATATTTTACGTATTGCAGCGGTATTAAATGGGTTAAAATAAAACATTAACGTTAAACAAAAGATAACGATCCATAGTGACCTGATTCAATTACCATAGCATCCTTAGAACCGAGCTATAAACAAAATTTACGAGCCACTCATATACAGACTATTTCTAGTCGGCCTCTATGCAAATGTGTTTTTTTGCAGCGCATTCATATTATGTTTTAAACCCGCGACTGGTAACAGTGGCTGGCGATAAAACACGGGATTACGTCAATGTAATGGGTTAAATGGACTGTAGCAATAAAAGTAGCCCTCACCGTGAACTGGGAGCCCGCGGCCTCACCGAAGGTCGCGCTATCATGACTCGAACGTTGTATAAACAACACTTATCATGTCATGTTTCACTTTCGTTCGCGCTAAGGTATATTCGCACTCATTCAACAGTTCATCAGATCACAGATTTAACGCTTCTTATTTGATACGCGAGTCTAAAATAGATCTTAGCTACCGATACAGGGTGTCCCAAAACTTTGCCACATGGAGGGAAATTTTACTGAAGGAAGACTTCGTTTTGTTTTAAAAAATAATGCAAACTGCAAATCGCTTTCATTCCTATACAAGTTGATATAATACGTAATAATTATAATTTAAATGTTCATGGTCTTCCTTTTGTTTAAGATGCTGTGTTACTTAACAAAAAACAATCCTAATGATGTAGTAACCCTTTCGATCGGTATCGTAAAAATAAAAGATTGTTTTTTTTTTCTAATTTGGTGGGTTCGATTCCTGATTAACCAGGATGCATTTGAATGCAGTTCCAATTATTTTAAAATCAAAATGAAGTCTTCTTTTAGTAAAATTTCCTATCTTCAATATTTAAGGTACTTTCCCTCCGTGTGGCAAAGTTTTGGGACACCCTGTTTATTCATATGTACGGGAGCGCTACCGAGACTGGTTCTCATAAGTGCCTTTAAAGAGCCTTACCACAAAGAATTTGCTTACATTGCTGGGACGAAAGTGAAAGTTATTTGAGTCTACAATCTTTGTTGAAGAATCGACGAGCAAATATTATTGAGATGGTTACAATCTTGTCTTATTGCTAGTCGCTAAATTCTTTTGATTTGACACCAACTATTTGTTTTGCATTTTAATTTGAAAGCGATATTATCTCTACGGTCCCTATTATCCTAATCAGGCACGCGTAGTATTCGAGCTTACTCAATGCTCTTCTTTTATTTGTGATCTAAGACTATTTTGTTGGTTGTTACTGAAGGAACATTCACACGTTAATGACAATCGTAAGGATTGTATGCATGCAGTATATCTTTTTATCGCGTACCTACTTCGAAATAATGTGCCCACCAGACGGCGCGCGAGTGCAGTGCATTTTAATTTTCTCATTAAACCTGGGTATTTATAAATCAATGGTACGGTACACCCAACATAACGGAAACATTAGTTGCACATTATTTTCAATTTAGGTATGAATAGTTATAAATACGATTGTTGTAATGTTCTCAGGGATGACACAATGAACGTTCTACAAAAAGATTAATAATACGAAACGCGTGTTCCCTCTTCGTATTGTTCCAATTGTGTACAGGTACGAGCATACCTAAAGTAATTCAAGTTGTCAGTATCGCTAAATAGATTACCATACAAATAGTTGGCTGTAATGCGATAAAGCTTAGTCTATTGGAAGAGTCGTCGGTAATGATCGAAGGCGTCTCGCATTGAATGGTAATGATAAGAGCGGTCGTTGTACGCGCTCGTGAACTTGCGCGCGGCCTTCGCGACTCGCGCCATCTCATTGTGCGATATACAAGTCGGTACCGGCGATTCTGACTTCAAATAAAATTTCTATTGATGTAATGAAAAAGAAAGTACTTATTTTTAAAGTACTGTGGAGATCGTATATGTTTCCACCGCACTGCGAGCTGGCCATCGCGACACGACGACCGACGCGACGCCCCATTGCGGCTGGATTATTAAATTGTTTTCCTTTTCTATTTGAGAGGAGCGCACGTGGAGCGCACTTGAGGGCTTTTCAAAATGAGAAAAAACTGTAGGCTCGATAGATGGCGTTGATAAAAATGTATGTGTCAATGTGTGTTTTTTACTAAGCTTCAAAGAGTACGCAGGTAGGCAGGCAGATGTAACCCTGAAATGTTTTTCTTTGGGTAGATGTCAGCCAGCGATAGCTTACTTGCCTTTTTGGTACAGGCTGTGTATTTTAAAAGCCAATTCTGACACTTCTCTTTCTATCAACGCCATCTAGTGAGGCAAATAGTTATAGCTATGTTTTTATTTTTTAAATGTCACTTTGAAAAGCCCCGCACCGTGCGTAGCATGGACCATAGAGGAAAGTTAAAAAATCATGGACGTCCGTCGCCTGTCTTGGATATTGTTATAGATGTAAAATCATAATAATAAAAAAAAAACTTGAGATTAAACCACATACCACCTCTATAATTAATATGTACGCCCCCACACCTTTATAGCACCTACCTACATAACAATTTTGTGCGTGTAAGTAATTTTTTTTTTTGCGAAACTAATTGCTACAATATTTTGAGTGAAGGCATCTAATCAGATACTTATTATATTACTACATCTCAGATATTTTTATTCATCAGTACTTCTGTACTTTCTAGTTTCCACTACCTAGTATCTTACTAACATTGATGGCATAGTCTGCTAGATACTGGTATTGTCATTTTGTATCTAGTAAGTACTGTACAGGGTACCAATAATTAATACCATAATGCCGTCTCTGTAAAACTCTGACACAAATCCATTATGGTATTTTAGAAGTTTCTCTGTTCTAGTTCTATAACTGATGATAGTGAAATATGTAAGTCTTAAAAAATATTATGTAATAATAATGTATAGTATAAGTGTATAAGTATTATGAACGCATGCAACAGGTTTCAATACAATCAAAATACAGGCTCTTTAGCAATTGAGGAAGTTGTAGATAGTCCGTGCACGGGCATGGCAGCTCGATTTGGCTGCAGATAAGCTCTCCCAGAACCGACAGAAGAACTTACGATATCCTCTAAAGGATTAGGAAGTGAAGTGAATTCTTTTGTTATTACATGTTTTGCTTTTAATTTGATTGTAATAGGTCCACTGATTTTGATTTATGACATACTTTTATTGCATTTCTTGCCAGCAATGTTTTTGAAAAAGCGCATTAAAATGGTGACGTTCTTCATAAAGAAAGTTGAGGATATGACGTCATATATTATGCGATGAGGTCGCATCGCAATCGCAACGCA
The DNA here is from genome assembly GCA_943789525.1 of Agriphila geniculea. NCBI lineage: Eukaryota > Metazoa > Arthropoda > Insecta > Lepidoptera > Crambidae > Agriphila > Agriphila geniculea. Next base: position 13,204,805 of record OX038887.1, on the reverse strand, counting down.
ACCCTGTCGGGTTGTGAACACATTTGATTTGAACAGATTTAGGTCGTACGTGATTGCATCCAAATCTGTGAGTGCCGAATGTAAATTTTGTGGCAGCCGTGTATCTGGCCCGGTTTTTTATTGAAATGGATCCTAGATCACAGTAAAACATGCGTTCCACATGTTAGTATGGGCAAGCGACCGACGTCTGACACGATGCCCCAATTGTCGACGGTTCAATAAAACTTCTTCCTCGTCTGGTTTCCGTGAACTTGCGCGCCGTGCCACGGATGAGGTTTCCGGACAAAAATAGATTTGATTTACGTACGATTATAAACTGGGACTGATCAAAATACGAACTTGTCGTTACGATTATTTTTGTCATGTAGCTTGTATACATATTATATCATTTTAAACTGGCGAATTATCCAAAAACCAAAATAATAAACAATTTCTATTTTTTTAGGGTTCCGTACCTCAAGAGGAAAAAACGGAACCCTTATAGGATCACTTTGTTGTCCGTCTGTCTGTCTGTCCGTCCGTCTGTCTGTCAAGACCCTTTATCTCGAAAACGCGTGGAGGTATCGAATTGAAATTTAAACCATATACTAAGGTCTACGGGCCCTTGAAGCTGTAAAAAAAATCAAACTTCTAAGTTAACGTAAAAAAAAGATACTGCCGTTTAGGGCGCAAAAAACGCATTTTCGATACTCTCAAAGGAATCAAAATTCATAGGGTACTTCCCGTTGACCTAGAACTATGAAATTTGGCAGGTAATAGCGTCTTATACTACACTTACAGGAATAAATCTGAAAACTGTATATTTGTATTTAAATCATAATAAAATATGGTCATTAAAATACGTAATTATTAATCATCTTGGTGAAACAACGGTATGCGCGGTCATAGTTTAACTTCTAATAACTTTTGGATTAATCGCGCCACTAATTCTTTTTAAAATATCAATATTTATTATTATTAATTATTCGGATCCTTTCAAATATTGATATAGTTAATTACTTTTAAAAATAAAATTAATAAGTAATAAATTTGGCTCTAAATATTTTCGCAACATGGCGGTATGTCACGCTGTATGACGGGGGTCTTCTTCTTCTTATTTTTGTTTTGGCAATCTACTTTCTTCTTGGAAGTAATTTTTGCCAGTGTCAAGTGTTGAATAGTTCAGTGGTAGATTGATTCAGTTTACATTAAAATGCGGGTGCATCGCATTCCAATGTTGCTTGGAGCATTTGGCACCAAGTATAATCAAGACAGTTTACTCGGTAAGGTCAGCCGAGGTAGCCACCACTACAATAAAAGTCTCGGCTTCACACAACCAAAGGGTCCTGTTGGAATACACCCATTTTCTCTAATAACATTGCGATAGATAAAACCATTTCACAGAACATTATACAGTGTACTATTGATATACAGCGCCATCTGTTGACAATCAACAGTACTTGTATTGTACACACCTGTATAAACAGGTGCGGTGGGTTTGTAATTATTTTATTTTTTCTCAAAAATGCTTGGAAATTCGAACATTATTTTGACAACCTTCTTCGTGCTAAATCGGAGTTTACGGACAGATCTAAACCGCGCCGTCAATATTTGTATGAGAATCCATTACTAACGTGTAATAATGGATTTTCATACAAAATTGCCGGCGTCTGTCCAGCAATGTTTCTATTAAATTAAAACTCATTACACACGTGTAATTCAGAAATGGAGCGAACTTTTCAATCAAACACAAATATAGGTATCAAATGTCGCCTTGATGAGCGAGCACATTCCAAAAATTTTTTTTTAATATTCGGTATACAGTACCCTTAGCACGAACAGCTATCGAAAAAAATAACGCGCGTAAAATCATTCGATAGTGCAATTTTGTATGGGAAATTTGTACAACGCCATCTACCGCCGAATAGCTAAATTAAAATTTCCATAGATAATTCTCTATCGAGTAATTTTACGCGCGTTTTTTTTCTCGATAGCTGTTCGTGCTAAGGGTACTGGTATCACGTGAAAGGCCTTGATGAGCACATTCCAAAAAAATAAAAAAAATAAAAAAATGAAAACAAACTGTTTTGGTGCAATATAGGTATCAAATGAAAGGCCTCGATGAGCGCATTCCAAAAAGATAAAAAAAATTAAAAACGAAAAAAAAATTTTTTTTCATTACCTATGGGTATCAAATGTAAGTTTTTTGAAAAGTTTTTTGGAATATGCTCATCAAGAAGCATATTCCAAAAAACTGAAAAAAAAAAAAAAACGAAAGGTATTTTTTTTTTGCAATATGGGTATCAAATGAAAGGCCTTGATGAGCACATTCCAAAAAACTGAAAAAAAAAAACAAAAAAAAAATATTTTTTTTTGCAATATGGGTATCAAATGAAAGGCCTTGATGAGCACATTCCACTTTCCATTTTCTTTTATCAATTACTGAAAGTAAATTAAAATTAAAATAAAAAGCTTAAAACTTTTAAAACTAAAAAGTTAAAAGTTTAAAAGTACTACACAAGCCTTGGCCGCAACTAGGCATTGATGGACTCACGTATGTTCTTCAATGCCTGTCTTGAGTGCCGCTGCAGTAATGTACTATTCCATTTCAAACTTTGCCCGTGGTCAATTCTTTGTCGTAATCCCTGGAAGGGTTATTTTCTACGTGGCGACAAAGGATTTCAAATGGTTATCTATATATAGCAGTCTGCTGAACGGATTTTGATGGTATTTTTTTACAGTTTGGTAGCTTGGAGTCCAACTTATAATCTAAGCAATTTTTCACATAATTTCTGTAGGTAGAACCTGGGATAAAGCTTGAACTCTCCGTAGTACAGTTTTCATATAAAAAACTAATAACTACCAACCACTTTTTTTTCAAAATATTTCCTTTGTACCGACACAACTTTTCTATAGCTTTATTTTATGTATAGATGTAAGGTCTGTACGGAACCCTCGGTGGGCGAGCCCGACTCGCACTTGTCCGGTTTTTTCTTATCTACCTACATCACATAGCAAATTAAAGCTAACGATTCCAATAAGGTGTTTAATGTAAGTATTATTTCTGAAAATTCTGATCACCCCAATAAAAAAGAACCAAAAAAACCAGTTGAAAGTAGGGTGTAATGAAATCAAATGATAACAATACAGAAAACACAGGCATAAGCTCTTAAAAAGATAAATAAGACAAAGAACAATAGGTTTATGAAGCATTCTGTGCTATGTAAGTACATGTATACCGCCACGCCCAATAAGTTACGTTTGCCTTCGAGAGTGTAGTACGTCCAGTTTTATTTTAGACCAGAGCGGCGCAGGCGCAATCGTTAAAAGTTTATTGTTGGGCCTACAGCCACGATTACTGATATTATTCCCTTGATTACATTGAACGAATTGTACAAAATTAGACAATTGCCTACTCAGCAAACTAATTTTATCATATTATTATGTAATACTGAAATAATTATTTTATTTTCGTTCGTTATCAGACACATAACGAATAACGAGCAAATAATTTTATTTGAAGCTTGTTGATGGATCTCTGCTCAGTTGTTTTTATTGTTCTTATGACTAATGTATAATCTATAAACTAATAAAAGTTATTAATAATAAATACTGATAAACGCGCTATTTGTAGTACTTACTTATACTTACTTTGTCTTATTTATAGTTTAAAACTATAAAAATTGTGTGATAGTATGACCTGTGTGATAAGTAAGTGGTCGTTCGATGTAATTGTGGCTTTAGTTTCATTCATTAAACTTAGTTAATTCTTCTTTCGTTTCCGGTGACATATTCATTTTTAATTAAGTAGGTAGGTGTACTGTATACTGTATGTATAGCATCATTAAAAACGGATAATTTATCACGCACAATCGGTGAATGTTTTTATGACAGATTTGAGACGAAAACTTAATTAAACAGAATTTGAGTAGGTTAATATTTGCTCGCCAACATATTATTTATTATATATACTTAAATAATGCCTGTCACTATGCAACTACATTTACATCATTGTTCATTTTAAGATGATCGAAGATTTTATTTTTCGTTCGAGTCCCGTCTAAAAAGCTTCGAGGCAAAAAAAAATTCTAGTTTATTATTTAACATAATTTATAATAAAAACAGCATTGCGAATGCTAAAAATTCAAAATTTAATAAAAACTTTGCCATTGAAGATAGGAAATTTGACTGAAAGAAAACTTCATTTTGTTTTTAAAAATAATTAGAACTGCATTCAAAGATTTTGTTAAAAATCGATACCATACAAATTCATACGATATTTGAATTTTTATTGAATTTTAAAATTTTAATTAATAATTAAAATTTTAATGTTAAATTTCTTAGTCTTCCTTTTATTTATGATGCTATGTTATTTAAGAAAAAACCTAATGAGTACCCCTTTCGATCAATATCATAAAAGTAAAAGATTGTTTTTTTTTCATATTCAGTGGGTTCATTCCTGGTTAAGGCAAGCGATTTTTCAAATATCTTTGAATGCAGTTCCAATTATTTTTTAAATCGAAATGAAGTCTTCTTTCAGTAAAATTTCATATCCTTCAATTTTAAAGGAACCTATTTTTACCCTTCGTGTGGCAAAGATTTGGGACATCCTGTATCCCGAAATAGCTCACTGAGCGAAAAAACCGCTCACAACACGGTGTGGTTACTACCGAAAACCTTCTGCCTCGCGCGCGCTTGGTGGGGAGGGGATCCACCTATACAGGGTGTCAGTAGCTCCTTAGCGAAAACTTTTAGGGATGGTTCTCTATGGAACCACTTGTCGCAAATGCATAGTTGTGGAGATTTTGATTTTTCGTTGAGAATCTATGCGTAACAATTCGATAATATCGCGGGTAAACAGTTGTAAATTGCGGATTTATAGAATTATGATATTTTAATTATTTTTTTGTAAATTTAGATTCTATGCGTAGGAAGTCGCGGGCGAAAGGTAGTAAATGGTATTTATGTAAAAACACCCCATGAAATCTAAATAACGACATTCATCCATTTCTAGGGGTGGAATTTCTAAAAATCCTTCCTTGTATGCCCACACTGTATAAAGTATCTATGTACAAAATCTCAAGTCCCTAGGTCCAGTGGTTTGGGCGTTGATATATCAGTCAGTCAGTGAACTGCTTTTCATATTCAGGATGTTCCAAAACTTTCCCAAACCGAGGGAAAGTACCTTAGGAAATTTTACGTTTTTTCGTGGTCTTTCTTTTGTGTAAGATGCTGTGTTACTCAAGAAAAACATTTGTAATCCTAATGAGTAACCCCTTCAGTCGGTATTGTAAAAATTTTTTTTTTTCATATTTGGTGGATCCGATTCCTGGTTAAGGCAGGTGATTTTAATAAAACGAACGTGTGGTTTTGTAACGACTGACATTTATTTCAAACAGACTTTCTTAATACATCACAGATGGCGCTAGTAGCTACTCACTAAGCAAATTATTTTGTTATGCACATACCTATAACCGACATCCTCCCTTAACAAAATAATCAAAACAATGTAAAACTAATTAAACTTCAGAGATGCCCATTAACTTAAGAAATTTGTAATGTTTAATAGTACAAAGGTTTTTTGTTAATAAGTCTGCAGGCATATAAAAAATTGGTACATATTCAATTTTTACATTATTGTTTGCTACACATTTCCTGACAAAATGATGACGAACAACATGTTTTGTTCTTTTGTGAAATAATGGATTTGCAGATAATTTTAAAGAACTTTGGTTATCAGTATATAAACTTATAGGAATACTATCATTAAAACATGTATTATACTGACTCAAATAACTAACGCTATAAGAAATGTCTGATCTGGTCAATACAGAAAGATACATCAAACTCCCTATTAAATTCTGATAAGGAAATGTTTCATCACACTGATCATTTAATTTTTTTTCTAATTTTAGATGTTTCCATAGGAGTATCTGAAGTTTTACACTGACTCATATTAAATCTAGCCAAAATATTGTTAACAAATTGCTTCTGGTCAATGGTAATACAATAATTTTTAATTTTTACATTCATGCCGAGGCATTAGGATATCTGACCTAAATCCTTTATTTTGAACTCACATTCTAAAACATTTTTTAAATTTGTATAAGAAGTTGCACAGTTATAAAACACGAAAAAATCATCTACAAATAAAGCAATAAACACTTTAACATTATCATAACATTTTGTAAAAAGACATGGTTCATAACTTGACTTGGAATAACCTAATTTTAACAAACATTCTTCTACCCTAGTATACCAAGCTCGGGCAGATTGTTTCAAACCATATATTGCTCTTTTTAATTTAAGCACTTTGTTTTCACAATTAACAAAATCTGAATTATCTGGTATTTCTGTATAAACACATTCATTAATATGACCATTTAAGAATGCTGTAGGAACATCTAAGTGATTCATTTTTAGATCAAGTTGTACACTTAAGGCAAATAATAATCTCAACGTAGAATACCGTAACACAGGTGAAAATGTCTCATTAAAGTCAATACCTTTAACTTGGGTAAACCCTTTTGCAACAAGCCTTGCCCTGTAACGCACTTCACCATCACTATTGTACTTCTTTTTAAATACCCACCTATTTTTCACTACTGTACCCACACTTGGTCTGTCCACTAATTCCCACGTATCATTTTCACTGAAAGATTGTAGCTCCTTCTTCATTGCCCTCTTCCACTGCTCTTTTTCATAACCATTCATAGCTTCACTAAGTGTAATCTGCTCGCCTGGTTCATCTTCTATACACATGTTGGATATGCCATAGAAATCTGGCTTCTTACGAGGTCTTTTTTTTAACTGATTTACTTGACTGTTAGTATTCTCTTTGGAAATTTCATCCACTTCCGAAGTAGTGAGAGATTCATGAAAGTCATCTTCTGAGCATGATGTGTCACTCGGGACATATGTTTCATCATTCTTTTCCTTTGACTTGTCAATCTCAACCACTTCTTCTACCACTTCATTTTCAGGACTTTGAAGTAATGGCTTTTCTTCTACTATTATGTTTATACAACTGTCACTCTTAACATCTTCCATTATTATAACATCTCTTGCTACAGTTACTGCGCGGCTCTCAGGATTGTACACACGATAACCCTTCACATTTTCAGAGTATCCAACTAGGTACATCTTCTGAGCCTTCTTGTCCCACTTTTTTCTTCGTTCTTTGGGTATGTGAACCATAACTGGGCTACCGTACACTCGTAAATGACTGAGATTTGGTTTCCGGCCCGTCCACACCTCGTATGGGGTAGTACTGCGCTCAAGAGCGGCTACTGGTGATCTATTCTTTAAATACACCGCTGTATTCACAGCCTCTGCCCATAATGGTTTATCAAACTGAGCATCAAACAGGAGACATCGTGCTTTCTCAACAATTGACCTATTATATCGCTCGCAAAGCCCATTTTGTTCTGGCGTGTAAGCGTTCGTTTTCTGATGGACTATGCCATTTTTCCTTAAATAACTTTCCATTTCTATAGAACAGAATTCTCCACCATTATCAGATCTAAGTACCTTAATTTTCTTTGACTGCTGGTTCTCTACTAACTCTTTAAATTCTCTGAAATATTTGAATGTTTCATTTTTATTCTTGAGAAAATAAACAAAACACATTCGGCTATAGTCATCTACGAATAATAAATAATATCTGGCCATACCAAGTGATTTATTCTCCATTGGCCCACATAAATCGGTATGGACCAATTCAAGTACATTCTGAGTTTTGCTTGAACTGAGAGGGAATGGTAATCTTGTTTGTTTACCCTCACAACATACAACACAACTCGACTTGCTGGCACCACTCTTATCCTGGTACGTCACACCATCAACTGCTCCATGTTTCATTTTGTCAAGGTCATTGGCATTTATGTGACCGAGTCGTCTATGCCAAGTTGTACAAGAAGTCTGCACTGCAGCTGCCAAGACTTGCTCAGACTTCACAATGTTTAATCTGTACACATTATTTTCCAAACTAGCTTCACCAATACAAACATTCTGAGCATTGTAAATGTAACAACCACTCTTGCTAAAGCATACTCTGTTACCATTTTCAATAATTCTGCTCACTGACAACAAATTCGTAGTCAAGTTTGGAACACACAAAACATTGTTTACTTCTATCTCATATTCTGTATTTTTAACACACGTAGTTAATCGTAAATTACCAGAGCATAGAACTTGTACACTTGTTTGGTTAGCAACTATAATCTCTTTAGTTATCGGCTTGTACGAAATATTTGACAATGAGTTTGCATTTGATACTAAATGATTGCTGGCCCCGGAATCAACATACCAGTCGTTAGTGTTGAATTTCTTGGAAAGAAAAACTGCGCTAAAAGCATTTGTCGTTTTCATTCTTTCAGCTGAAGGACACTGGTTTTTAAAATGACCAATCCTTTTACACTTGTAGCAACGAATCACTTTTTGCGCGGAGGCCGGCTTTTTTAGGTTATTGACATTTCTGACAGATTGCGTTTCGTTACTGCTGTACGTTTTCCCGCGCTTTTGAGCAATAAATGCACTTTCTGTTTCTGATTTAACCTCAAAATCTAAACTCATGTCGAGTAACTTAGTTTTAATAGCATCAGCACTGATTTTCATGCCTGAATGTTCAATTGCCATGATCATAGGACTAAATTTTTCAGAAAGTCCCGCAAGCAACAGTGAGCCGATCCATTCGTCATTAATTTCGAAACCGGTACCTTTTAATTTCTGTGCCGTTTCTACCAGCTGGGTTACGTAACTGGTCATGGAATCGCAGGTTTCCAAGCGAATAGATATCAAACTTCTTAATAGACTAATCTTGCGCGTGAAACCTGAATCGTCAAACAGCGATTTTAACTTGCTCCATAAACCTCGTATCGTATCTTGATTCTTGACATGGGAATAAAGAGATGGATCAATCGTCATGATAACTTTGGCGCGGGCTCGTTTATCTGCGACGCTAGGTAGATCGGCGGCGATATCGTTCAAATCGACGCCTTCCAAGATCATGTAATTTTCGACTGCAAACGCCCAATCGTCATAATTTTCACGACCTTTCAGTTTCGGCACATTCACGGAATAACTGGCTGACATTTTAGAACACTGATAACTACTTTTACTGCCGATAAACTAATAAAATATGGGACTGGGCCCATAACCTAATAAAACGAACGTGTGGTTTTGTAACGACTGACATTTATTTCAAACAGACTTTCTTAATACATCACAGATGGCGCTAGTAGCTACTCACTAAGCAAATTATTTTGTTATGCACATACCTATAACCGACAGATTTTTCATATATCTTTGAATGCAGTTTAATTGTTTTTAAAATCAAAATTAAGTCTTCTTTCAGTAAAAATTCCTAACTGCAATATTTAAGGTACTTTCCCTTTGTATGACAAAGTTTTGGGACACTCTGTATATAGATTCCTATTTCTTATGACAGACGCCCACTTACAGAGGCCACACAATGAAAAAAGAATCGTGATAATATAATCGGACGATTTTCATCGTTCAGTTCTTAAAATAGGACTCTATTACGAAGCGGAACGAACGTCGGCGTCGTCCGAATATCGTGGTTCAGTTTTAAGAGTAGCCTCAGTAAAGTAGATTCATAAACATAATATTCCACTGGAATAGACGAACAGAGTTCGCTTGGCTGCAACACCAAAAGTGACATGAGCCAGTGTGTGAAAATTGTAAACGTGTGCGTGAATTTTAGAGATGCCTTGAAGTCCATTTTAGGTTGTCGATAACCTTAATGTATTATTGCTCTAATAAGAAAAACACAAACAAAATTTTGAACAATTTTATTTAAAAAAAAATCTTAAAGTCTCCTTTAAGGGCTCCCAGTCTATTCTATTTATGACATTTATCCACAGTAACTTAATCACTGGATTTACAGGAAACCTGGAAATATTGTTAAATTAGTACTTAAGTAGGTATAATTTACCATTTGAAAACTGTCGGTTAAAAGCAGCTTTAGATAAAACTATCAGTGTTCACAAAGACAAACAAAGTTATATTGGAAATCATCGACATGAGTATCGATATCAATAATTTTTGATCAATCTCTACGCCTTATTTTGTCAAGTTCACGGACATAATATCTTTTTATCTAACACATAATATTTACAAATCAGCCTTTATTTAGAAAATAGGCGGTTAACAGCATGATATTAGTGTATTACTTAGTGTGTTTGGGAATATATTCAACTAAAATATGAAATATGAAAATGGTACTTGTACAATCTTATTTACCTGTGAAATGAGTGTTTATTTGGGTTTTTGTTGTAAATAACATTACAATTTAACACAGAACACGACACCATTATAGATTTATGTAGTTATAAGAGCCAAATCGACCCGATCGCGATCAAAATCACATAATAATCGAACGGACGCTTTTCCCCAAGATGATAAAAGATGATAAATGAAGTCAAACTAGGTTCTGCTGTCATTTTCTTTTAACTCTTTCTCACACATCGCATAAGCCGTAAGAATCGGTTTCTCACTCGCACCATAGTCCGTCTACTTGAGCGTAGCGAAAAATTTTCTATGTCTATGAGTAGATTAAACTTCTATTTTCGAAATGTCTGCCGCACCGTGGAAGCGCCGTCGCATGTCAACAAATGAACAGGGTAAGTGGAACATATCGCGTCGTTTACATAACTATTGGCAGCTATTTTCATGTTTGCTCTATTGATTAGCGGTATATATTTTCACGAAGTGCTAAAATTTCTAACATGAAAGCTTGCCTGCCACAATCGCACTGCTTTTTCTTCGGTAAAATGTCTACAGTCAAAGACATTATATTTTTCTTTTGTTAACGATCAAAATTTCCAATCAGATCTTAGTTGATTACGAGCTATCGATTTTCACATAAAGGTTTTGCAGAACAACCAAAGCCATCATCGTGAAATAAGTCGAAGGTTCAATGCCATTGAGCCTGTTGGGTTGTTCCACGAATCTACAGTTTACTGCTTTCTGGCCAATACCATTGCAGGTCGTAAAGTTCTTCATTTTTGCAAACTTTATTGGGTTGTTTGAACACGGAAGTCGTTTGGGACTAGGTAGATGAGTCGTAAACATATTACATAGATGATATCTTCTCAGATCAGTAACTTGATTTATCGTTTTTTGTGAAATCTTTGATGCAAGAGCCCCTATACTTGAAATTCAATATAGCAAACGAGAAAATTTTACTATGTGAGGTATTTAGATAGATCATGTTATTCATGTCTCTACACTAATTAACTTATCAATTTCACTCGTCTACGTGGGAAATTTTATTTTTATTAAAAATATAACTAGAGTCTGACAGTAACAATGACAGAGCTTAAGAAAAGACAATTCCGATGCCTTTGCCAACTCTCTTGGAAAATTTCTCCTATTTTACAATGCTGTACAAGAATCGGGAATAAGAAAACCATTCATTATCTTATATTTATGAATGGTTTCATAAATTGAAACCATTCATAAATGTAAGTCAATATTTTGTACATGATTCAATCATTATCATGTACAAAATATTAACAAAATATAGCTTATATTTTTTTAGATTTTTCACCTTCTTACTTTAAAAGTTAAAGGGGGGGGACACACATTTTACCACTTTGGCGGCATATATCTTTCAAACAGTTGACTTTGAAAAAAAATTGCCTTAGGAACCTCAATGTCATTTTTAAAGACCTTTCTAAAGACTTTCCACAAGTGTTGGTTTGATGAAAAAAAATATTTTCAGTTTCAGTTTCATGTATGGGGAGTCCCCCCTTAATCTTTTATTTTTTTTATTTTTGTATTAAAATCGTAAAGCGGTTTACAGAATACACCTACCTACCAAGTTTCAACTATGTAGTCCTAATACTTTTGGAATAAAGTGGCTGTGACATACGGACGGACAGACAGACAGACAGACAGACAGACATGACGAATCTATAAGGGTTCCGTTTTTTGCCATTTTGGCTACGGAACCCTAAAAACTACTTATTTATAACCTAGGGCCGTGCCGGGCGTGCCGTCCCGTGTGTGCTCTGTATACATTTTTAATAAATACTAAACTCGCACAGCAGTGCTTTGTGGTAAACAAAAAGTTGTATATTTCAGTCACAAAAGATACTAGAGTCTAGTGTCTTACTGTGTATTTTTAATTGTCTAGTGACTAGACAATTAAAAATACAGCAACGTGATGGTGTCGTTGCTTCGATTTATATTATTAAATTATGCTTTATGAAAATAAGCTTTTTAGAGGGGGAATGGTACTATAAAAGTTATTTCAAATAAAATAAAAAATCTGGCGCGACAAGCAAAAACATTTTTTTCATACATTTTTGTTTTTTATCCCTAGCTAGGTTTCACACTTTCAGATTATTTTTATAGTGCAGTATATAACTTGTTACGATATGTTGATAATGATCATACAAAATAAAAACTATATTTGATAAAAAAAATGCCCCACCTCGTCATAGAAAATTACTCATACCTTTTAACATCAATTACCTGCATTCAAATGATGGTCTGCAAGATAAAGTAAGTAATCGAGTAAATTATATTATTCGACACAATTATTTGTAGATTTAAGCTCGACACCTTAATCCCATTTTCGTTTGATAAAGCACAATTGATTAAACTGAACAGCGCATTATGGCAACCCAAGCAGCTGGAGATCAGAAATTGTTACCCATTAGCATTTATATTGAACATTTAACAGAAAATTTACACATTTGTTTCGCAAACTTAGGATTTAAAGAATTCATAATGTGCGATGTAAAATTTTGATTGAGAGATAATCTTAAACTTAAACCATTGTTTACGATGCAAGATACATCGTTACACATTTTTACGACTGTTGTTCTTCCAAATTTTTCTGATTTCAGGGGGTCTATTACGCGGCTTCTGTTCAAGACGAAGCCGCGATGCTCTAAGACTACAACCAACGATCTGCGGACGACTATCGTGGCCAAGTGACTGCGTTACGCAATAGGGATGTTGACTTAAGAATAAAATAACGAAATACTAATAAAAATCGTAAACATATCAAACTTTTGGAGTAGCTTGTATTACCTCTTGGTTTTATATATTATTTGTTTTATGACCCTTCAAAGTTGGGTGGACAAGTCCATTTAAAAGTATAAAATTTGTTAAAATAAATAATACATTAAATTAGTCCGTAAAATTAATAGCAAATTTGTCAAAGAAACCATTTTGATAAACACAATATTTAATATAGCTGCCGAACAAATTTCCTACGCGTTGCATACAACGTAGGAAGGTGTGACGTCATATCTTGGTAGCCGTTAGTATGGAGCGTTTTCGGGTGAATCCAATTTTGTGCATTTCAAACTGTGATATCTCGGGCAGTTTTCATGCTAGCGTAATAATTATTATACAAATGTTTCTTTTTTTAGGGGTAATTTATGTAACACTAGCGGCCGCCCGCGACTTCGTCTGCGTGGAAAGTTTTTTTGCTTTCCCTCGGGAACAATACTTTTTTTCGGGATCAATGATACCCTATGTCCTTCTCTGTACCCCTGACAATATGTATGCAAAATTTCATGACGATCGGTTCAGTAGTTGAGACGTGAAGGCGTAACAAACAAACAAACAAACGGACTTTCGCATTTATAATATTAGTAAGGATAAAATAAAAAAATAGTCAACATGCCTATTGCGTACGTTATTTTCGTAATAGGCCCCCAGATTTCAGTGAACAGTTTTATTTGCCCTAATGTGTGTCTGCGTGTTTTGTTCGAACTTTTTAGGGTTCCGTACCCAAAGGGTAAAAATGGGACCCTATTACTAAGACTCCGCTGTCCGTCCGTCTGTCTGTCTGTCGCCAGGCTGTATCTCATGAACCGTGATAGCTAGACAGTTAAATTTTTTATAGATGATGTATTTTTGTTGCCGCTATAACAGCAAATACTAAAAACAGAATAAAATTAATATTTAAGGTGGGCTCCCATACAACAAACGTGATTTTTTTGCCGTTTTTTGCTCGATATTAATAAAGACGACAGGTAGACAGTTGAAATTTTCACAGAATTGTATTTCTGTTGCGAGTATAACAAAAAATACTAAAAACAGACTACAAAAATATTTAAGGAGGCTCCCATAAAACTAACGTGATTTTTGCCGTTTTTTGGTACGGAACCCTTCGTGCGCGAGTCCGACTCGCACTTGGCTGGTTTTTTTTCAATGTCTTAAGTTCTTTTTGGGTATATACAGGGTTATTTGTAAAACATCATAAACAACAACATTTGTTCTACGACTTTTCCGAAAAATGACAAAAAGAAACGATTTTCCATACAAATGTCCCGAACAGCTGATCGAGGACGGGACATTTGTATGGAAAATCGATTTCTTTTTGTCATTTTTCGGAAAAGCCGTAGAACAAATGTTGTTGTTTATGATGTTAGTAATCTACTCCTGCGAGGTTGTTGGTGTTTTACAAATAACCCTGTATATGTATAGTTTTGCAAATGAGTTAAAAATTACACAGATGATACTATCGTACAGAAAAATTACTCAGAGAATGACACACCTTAGTATCTCCACTTCTCCAGAAGAAGAAGGTATCCTGTCAACATAAGTTGCAACTAGTTTTCGTTCAGAATTAATTATAATACAATTTATCACATCAATATTACGGTGGTTTTTTAGCGAAACTATTAACATTTTTCCCTAAAAAACCGGTGTTTGTGTTAAACCACATTAAATAGATGATTCACAGACAAATATTCTAATTAGATGACACTGATGCTTCCTGTATGCCGAATTAATTCGAACAATAAAAACTAATGTTTATTCGGCCCATCGAAGGTCGAAGGTGGAAAGAGCACGTGTTTGGGGGTGACAATAATTGTGATTTATCTGGCTGAGTCAAGGTTGAAAATAGAAACGGCTATCTAAGTAACTAAATAATATCCAGGTGTATGTTTACATACTTTGTCTTGATAAGTGATGTTCATCTTTAGTTGTATGGTTTTATAATTAAAATAAACTATTTTATCGTACTCAAATTGTTTTTTTTTAAGTTAATTTGTTAGTTTTTCTTTGCATTTGACGCGTATTGGCTCTATTTCTGTGGTGTAGGCTGTAGTGTAGTACTTATATCTATTCTGTACTGTAGTGTAGTTACAAAATTATTAGAAATGCCCGAAAATAAAAAATCAGATGCTGAAATAGATCTCAAAAAAGAAGCCTGTGCAAAAGCGAACTAAAATGATACAAAAAATTCGAAACCTAATTTGTTTAAAATATAAAAAGAACTAAAATCCGCAATGGCGTTTCATTTTAATGAAACGAGCGGGTGAAAATGTTACAAATTTCTATACAGGGTCACCGGAAATATGACGTATTCCTGCTAAAGGGTTATAGATGAGGTCAAAACAAATATTTTTTGTTATATTACTTTTTCTCAAAAAGTTCATAGTTTTTGGGTAAATTGAAATTAAGTAATTTTTTACCAAAAGTACGTTTTCAAAAACAAAAATTTAAAATAAAAGATAACTACTCGTTCGATTCTGGTTTTTTTTTATTATTTTGGGATAGAAAACAGTCTAAATGTTGATAATGTATAAAAAAAATTACAAAAAGTACAGGTGTTTATAAAAAAATCAACCCTTAAATGCATTTTTTATTTTTTCAGATTTTTTAGAAAAGGCAGCAAATATCTTTAAAAATTCCTAGTAACTAAGCATGCATAATATTTTAAAAACATCACCATCTATTCAGCTTTCAGTTGAGGTATAAAACTTAATAATAACTTAAATAAAAAATGAGAAATTAAGACTTAAGTAAATTGCAGGCCCATTTCATGTAGCAAAAATTTCCTACTTCGAGCGCTTCGGAGGTGGCCGTATTATCCTACTTATATCATAAATGTGAAAGTTTGCTTGTTTGGGTGATTGTTAATCAATCACACAAAATGGCTGAACCGATTTGGATGAAATATGGCACACAGATAGTTTAAAAGCCGGATTAAAACATAGGAGGATACTATTATCTTGGTTAAAGGTTCCCTAGGGATTTTCTCGAATGTAAATGCGGATGAAGTCGCGGGCGGAAGCTAGTTTGCCATAAATGGTCATGCTTACTAAAAAATACTTTCGTCCGAGTGAGTTTCGAGACAGGATTATTTTCCGCCAATGAGTCAAAATTTTATACAGACGGCATCAAAAATAACCATGCATATCAGCCATTTTTAATGCCTTTATGCTAGGCCTTCCTTTTGGCTTGTGGATGGATAAAGTGGACGGACCATAACCCACCACATGGGCCCAATGCGGATTTGTCGGTGTTAACACAATGTACCTTACATAGAGCCGTTGGTCCTGGCTACATTTACAGTCGTTAACACTGACCAATCCACATTGGGTCCACGTGGTGGGTTATGGCTCGTCCGCTCTATCCATTCACAAGGCAAAAGGAAGGCCTGGCATAAAAGGCTTTAAAAATGATTGATATGCATGGTTATTTTTGATGCCGTCCGTAAAAATTTTGACTCATCGGCGGAAAATAATCCTGTCCTCAAACTCTTATTATTATTTTTAGTAAGCATGACCATTTATGGCAAACTAGCTTCTGCCCGCGACTTCATCGGCATTTACATTCGAGAAAATCCCTAGAGAACCTATAACCAAGATAATAGTATCCTTCTATGTTTTAATTCGGCTTTTAGACTATCTGTGTGCCATATTTCATCCAAATCCGTTCAGCCGTTTTGCATGATTGATTAACAATCATCCAAACAAGCAAACTTTCACATTTGTGATATAAGTAGGATAATACGGCCACCTCCGAAGCGCTCGAAGTAGGAAATTCACTTAAGTCTTAATTTCTCATTTTTTATTTAAGTTATTAATAAATTTTTTACCTCAACTGAAAGCTGAATAGATGGTGATGTTTTTAAAATATTATGCATGCTTAGTTACTAGGAATTTTTTAAAGATATTTGCTGCCTTTTCTAAAAAATCTGAAAAAATAAAAATAAAAATGCTTTTAAGGATTGATTTTTTTATAAACACATGTACTTTTTGTAACTTTTTTTATTCATTATCAACGAACAACAACTGAAAACGTACTTTTGGTAAAAAATTACTTAATTTTATTTTACTCAAAAACTATGAACTTTTTGAGAAAAAGTAATATAACAAAAAATATTTGTTTTGACCTCATTGTAAAAGAATAATTTCAGGATAAAAATAATTTCGACAGCCGTGTGTGTGACAACAACCATTTATTATTTGACATTACATAAAACAAAATAATTACAGTTTTTTTCTCATAAACCCAAAGACAAAGAAATTACATTAAAAGAGTTTTCAACACTCATCTATAACCATTTAGCAGGAATACGTCATATTTCCAGTGACCCTGTATATAAAATTCAAATTCCTGACTGACTAATATATCAATAAACGTACAACCACAGCACAGCCTAAACCACTAGACCTAGGGACTTAATTTTCTGAAAATCAACCCCTTGAGTTAAATGGGGCAAATAAACCAAAATTGAATAAGTAATTCATCCCCAAAAAGGTTGAAAGAGGGGTTAATATTTTGTATGGTCAAGTAATGTAATAAAATAGACATTTCTGCTTCGTAAATTAGAACCATGTAGTGGTGAAACGGGGTTTCAGATGTGGTACGGAAACGGGAACTGGGATGGGAAAGGAAATGCGAACGGGAACGGGAACTGAAACGGAAACGGGAACGGAAACAGATACTAATACATCGCGTATGCTTGCCGCGTGCCCCCTACATTCGGCTCTACTCTAGGCTGCTGCTTCGTTGGTGAAATATTTTTTTCCCGGTTAAACGTCCCCTGAGGATTTTCTCCAATGTTCACGCGAACGAAGTAGCGGGCGAAAGCTAATTATAAAATAATAATGTTATGTTGATTCTCACATTTCTTATAATCTTTTTCTACACATAAATGCAACGAATGTAAAAAAATATGAAGAGCATGGCGCCGGCCGGGGCGCCACGCCCGCCCGCACCGCATCGACGAACATAAAGTTTCTAGCGTGCGCAAGCCGAATACGGTACGCTCCTTTCTTGTCTTCTTGGAAATTAATCTAATCTAGTGCAATTTGTAACCCGAATAGATGTGTATCTATAATGCGATTACAATGGACGTTACAATGTAGTGGTTCGATCCGCGGCCTACGCATTCGATATTTTGCATGTTCAGTATGTGCTTTATTTATATCAAACGTGATGTTCATTTGGACATTATTTATTATACTTTCACTTTTATAATTATAAAGTAACTTAAACGTATGTTTTGCTTTATCATAAAGGTGCAACTACTTTTTATGAAGTTTAATTTTATTAGGTTGAAAAATTATTAGCTCTTATTGGACCAGTACCTATGTCTCCGTACAGAAAAATAAGAAGGATAGCAACTCCTGTAAAAATCTGTTATTGAAATATGATTGAGAAAGTTAAATATGGGTTTATGATGAAGGTTTGGATCGATTTTCAAACTTTTTATTTTGCTTTTCACATAACAGGTGTTTCATGTTAACATCAAGCTGTCAGTACAGTTGTGTAAAACTGTAACGGCATTATGGAATTCGTGTTATATTTGTTAAAATTACTACGTTGGGATATTTATTTACAGTATAGTAATCTGTTAAGCTTTTTAATTTCAACATTTTCTCATATTTCCTACTGTGTTGAATAGTTGCAAAACATAAATAAGATTTTAATCTGCTTCGTAAGTGGCGTGATTGATAGCCGTTGCATTTAATGAAGCTATCAGGGGAATTAGTTGGAAGTCGGCGCAGAAGAGCGCTGTCATCGGCTCGGGTTTCGCCCAACATCGGTCACTCCTCGTTTCGCAATCGCCTGTAAACAAATAAGACTAATCAAGAGTCATTCAACTTTGCTTTTTTCGGCTCCATGAGTATTGAAAGCTCATTTATTATTTATTCAGCAAATCAATTGCAATAAATGCCTCTAATTTTAGAGTAAACCTCTAAAGAAAGAGGTGTTACACTGTACCTTCTTTTTTAAAGTTTTCAACGTTACTTAAACGGTTTCTTTTTACACATACGCCTAATTTTCTTGCGATTGAAGAAATAAACTCTTTCAATTATGTGCTCCAATCTCGTCTTGATTAAATGTGAAGTGCTTATTTATTTCAGAAAACACATTGATTTGTACATTCAAGAGAATTTAAGATCAGCCCATTACTGCGATTGGACGGAGTCGAGTCCATTGCGTCGGCTTACACGACTTGCTAGACTACACGCGTTCAATTTTTACAAACAATGCTGGACATGTATTATTCATGTCAGTCAACAATACCGGGTCGGTAGTGGTAAACCTCCCTTTTGCATATGAGTGCTCGTGGAGTCGTGGTATAGTGAAGTGAATGCCTGCTTTTTCAATAGTTTTGACAACTACCTAACTTGATAAACTAGTCGGTTGAAAATTATCACAATTATTATTCAAAATACTTTTGAGTGCAGTTTATTGCTGAACTTGACCAAATAGACGTGAAATCCACGTAGACATATGTCTATAGCTCTTGAAGCTTTAAATATATATCTATCAAGATCGCCAACTTCAGAAAGGCAATACTTTTGTATTATAAGTAGGTACTACAAGATTATGATATAATACAGTTATCTGTTATCATGTTACAAACCGACCATAAGCTGAAGTTCAATAACCGTAGGTATGTGACGTTTCTGTGACGTCAGCATCGTCCGATAAGGATCATGGTTAGGTATACCTATTTATTAGTCTTACTACAGGTACCTAGTACTAAACTTAACTCTAGATAGATAATCACAATAAGAGTCCCATTGAGTTCAAATTAATATACTTAACGATTTAATTCATATAAACTCGATTCAATTATGAAATTAAACCTGGGGTCCTTTGGCTGGCGTCGAGCAAAGGATTTCAAAAATAGGGCCCCGGGGGTTAGTACCTAATTTTTTTATGCACCATGGGGTAGTGTTTGGCCTTCATCTCACCTGATGTTAAGTGACGATAAGGCCGAAGGCGGAATCGCACTACACCCGGGATCTTCATCAATGAGGAACTGGCTATCTTACCTCTAACCTATCGGAACTAATCATATGCCTAATCATAGATTTTGAATGTTTTACATTTGACAAAAGTGTGAAAGTTTTAAAACTCTATTTCAGTCACAAAAGTGAAATTTAAACAAAGTGACGGACGTATCTATAATGTTACTAATGACACCTGTCGAACGTCATACTGAGAAGATGCGGTAGACAATGGCTCACAAAAACTAAAGACTACTGACATGACACGGCTACATAGTGCGCATACCGGGTATTCCCACAACGTCCGGGTAAAGTTAACATAATATTTACAATACATTTAAGGAACCTAAGCTTCTTGTGCTTTAAAAATTCTAACAGTACCGACATGATACTAAGTATTTATAATGTTACAGAAATCGAGACATTTTTTTATTTTTCTAGGATTCAATAGCCTACATAATACACTCGGCGCGTCAGAAAAAACGTCAAAAATCAAGTCAAAAATTTCTTCAAACTCAATTTAATCCTTTTTAACGGTAAGTGTTATATACTTCTTCCCCTTCCGACATAACCAACAGTCTCTAGAAACCGTTGGAAAGTATTCCACGAGTTTCGACGAGTACGTCGAACGGAATCAATTACTGAGATTCAGTTTCCGTGCAACATTACATTATACATTACAACATTTTTTGCAATATTTGAGCAACTTCATGGGCAATAATAGTTATCCATCTTGGGTATTCATTTATTTAATTGAACTGTTGATGTGTGTTTTCTCCATCATCTCAATAGCGAATTTACCCGCATTTCCTGAATTGACCCTTTTTATTTCCCTGGGGGCGCAAGCAATAACGTTTTAAGCGTTTAATTATGGTAACTGTTATGTTAATTAAATCAAACAATTATTAATTGAAAGCTCATTAAATGTACTTTCAAATGTAATATCAACATTTACACAATAGAACGTTAGCTAGCTGCTATTGCCTACTTTTAAGCTGCTATTGTTATTGCCTAATTTACCTGCTATTGCAGGTGGTCAAGTCTAAACTTATTTCCGAAGAGGTGCGATTTTTCTGATGTCGAGTGTCACAGTTAATTTTCTAACAAAACATCAGGGAAATCATCTGAAAATCGTTGACCAGAAGCAATAGATGTTGAATAGAAAAGATAAAATGATTGCAAATAGCCGTGAACGCGTTGGTTTCGCAAAGGGCATCAGTGCGGGTGCGCGGGCGCACGGCAACCGGCGCTACCGGTCTGCGCACAATGGCCGCGGACAAAGCGCGCGAGACGATGACGGATGGACGCGCACGATCCAGACGCAGCCTGATTGCAGACTAGCACACTTCGCGGTATTACTTTAGCACGATGCAATAATTTATCTCTAGTGGGAAAATGCTGACAGCTACCGAGACGCCGAAAATTGGTAAATTCTGTACGCGATATTAAACTCTTTGAGGATTTGTAGACTTAGTCTAGAAACATAACAGATAATATTTACACTATTTTTATAATCACACACTTCCATTGAACTATAATTATACTCGTGAAAACTTATTTTAATCTTGTTAAATCGTGAGAAACACCAAAAATATCACAGCTACTCGACGCTTAATATTGATTAGAAGAAATGACATTATTATATTATTTAAAGGTGATTAAACGGCGCTGTTCAATTAAATGACTAGGCCGTCATTGAGTGTCTGATTACAAACAAGTTGGCTGCGATACACACACACAATAATCTTTTTACAGAAACTCATTCTATTTTTAACTGCCTTCTCACGAAAAAGAAAATTAAATATTGTTTTTCTAATATTAATGTTAAAACAATAATAATTATACGAGATAAGATGTATAAAAAGTGATTTTAAACGTAATATTTTTTTTTACCCAAGACAGGTACTCGACTAGCGAGGCCTCTATGGCGCGCGCTTCTCTATAGTAATTTCTTCGGCGCCACTAGTTTGCTAATATTTTTTGTCATATCTGTATATGTTTTATTTAACAATAACAGATTTAATTATCAGCACATAACATTTATTTATAAAATACTTGGGCAAAGTCGAAATACCTTTATTCAAATAAAATTAAAAAACCAGTCAAGTGCGAGTCGGACTCGCGCACGAAGGGTTCCGTACCAAAAACGGCAAAAAATTACGTTTGTTGTCTGGGAGCCCCACTTAAATATTAATTTTATTCTGTTTTTAGTATTTGTTGTTATAGTGGCAACAGAACTACATCATATATGAAAATGTTGTTACAGCGGCAACAGATATACATCACATATGAAAATTTCTAGCTATCACGGTTCATGAGATACAGCCTGGTGACAGACAGACAGACGGACAGCGGAGTCTTAGAAATAGGGTTCCGTTTTTACCCTTTGGGTACGGAACCCTAAAAAAGGGAACATGCATAAGTCACCGATTTTGATAAATTTGAGCTTGATCGCTGCGGACACGTATAAAAACATGATGGAACAGAAAAATAAAAAATAAAATGTATTACTTTAGTTTTATCACACAAGAGAAAATAACGAATTTTTTTTTCGTTTTCGGACTTAATGCACTTAACAACCGGATAGAACATCAAATAAGAAATAATATTTTGTATGACACATATGTACTTAGACGCAATATTTAGGGAGATATTTGAAAATTCTTGGCTAACTCCATACTAATGCACTGAAACGTGACATGAGTGACGTCACAAATGTTGACCTTTTTGTATAGAGCGTTTTCGGCGGGTGCTGCTGCGTTTCGAGTAACTATATCACGAGAAAAAAACACAAGAGAAAAGTTTTAATATTACAGTTGATTTTCTCACGCATTATACTTTTGATACAAACAAAAATTGATGCATGTTCCCTATTAAGTGCTTTTAAATCGTCTCAGTACATTTTCTTACTATTGCATAAATAGCTGCCTACTTTTATGGTCAACTAAAACTTATTAATATTCAGTCATCTTTTCGCTTATCTATCCACTTTAATGCCCTAAATGGTGAGTACTCTAAATCTCTATTATCTGGTGTTTGATGTAGACGTTAGAGATATACTGTAGGTCATACGTCATTATTAGCCTGCGCTCGATTCGGGCTAGCACTAAGATTAGGCTCTGTACACAGAGATCTGCCTTGATAATATGATAACACTTGGTGTCGGAAAACCAGGGAGTTGTAAAAATTAAATCATAACATCAAACATCTTATGAAATGGTTTGAGCTGATTACAAAAATTTAGAACAATACTATTATGTATTCTAAAATGAACCTCTGTTTTTATAGATATGTCTGCATTGAAAATTTAAAATGAGCTCAAAAATTAGAGCTAAACTGCATGTCAGTTTTGACATACCTTCTTAAGTTGACTCTTGTCCACAGAATATAAATTTTTTCTTTGTTCTATGCTCTTGTCAACTCTTGCACAAACACAATTAGATTAGTAGAGATATTGGTCACAACAACGCTACAAACTAGCTTTGAGCTGAAAATTGAACTATATTCATGTATCGATTTGAAGTGTGTGTACCGCCGACACTTCAGCGTAGGTACTTACAACTACTATTATTGCCAAACCACTTGAATGAATCTAGATAAGCTTCCGTAGCACTTAACAAATAGTTCACAATATTGGTCTTCCACACAGTAATTACATAAATGTGTATTCGATTCTACGTCATTGACTATACTATTGAATTGACATTAGTATAAATTACCGTATGATTATGACGCAAAACTAACACAAGTGTGGAAAATAAATAGTGTGCAAATATGATTGAAAGTGTTACTAGGTAGCCACAGGTGTTTTTTTTATTAAGGCACGAGACACAAAATATTTTATATTAAGCAATATCAATATATTTATTACGATTACGTAGTAGTAGTAACTTTCTTATCAACCTATGTATTTATTTAGTAATCTGTGCCTATAGTTATTTAAAAAGAAATCACAAAGCTTCAAAGCTCATTTCGTCCTACATCCACGTTACGAAACAAACATAAACAAAAGTAAAACAGTGAAAGAGCTAACAAAAAGGGCTACGCTTTTTAACATCAGATAATGAGGAGCAATCCTTTGTTTTGCGTCGTAAAGTTAATCAGTAGAAAGGGCCTATAAACCGTCTCGGTAAACAGAAAAGACAATCTGTCGTGGCGCCTCTCGCCTGCCTCGGCCCGCCCGCGCCTGCCTCGGCCCGCCCGCCGCCTGCTCGAGCTCCACGGGGAAGCAAACAAAAACAAAAGCTCTATTGGAGGAGCCACGGGGCCCGGCGCCCGTCTTATCGGCACGTGGCCACCTTCGCCCTTTCATCATTCTTCCTAGAACACATTCCAACAGAAAAAGGGTACGTTCCTTTTACTTTTTATTATTTGTACTCAAGGTGAAAAAAGTCTCGGTCACGACTGACTAAATAAAGATAGCACCGATTTTTTGCAAGCTAACCGTAAGCGAAGTAGAAATCCTCGTTTAAATAAACATGGGCATTTCTTAAGTATGTAATCGTGATGTTCATGATTTATGGCATTAACCATATACGTCGGCAAGTGTCAATCATTCTTGTTTGTCCGCAACGTAAAGAAAGCGTCGCCTTATATAGGAAGTAGCGTAGCCGCTCATTGGTTCGGTTTTCGGTGCCATCACATAAGCAAATTGTTGTGACGTCACAATACACCTGTTTCTGATACCCCTCTCTGTACATACTACCAATGTCAAAGTCATAGTCATTATCATATCCACAAAACGTTCGTTCTGTTTTTTCCAATGTAAATGAATAAATTACACTAGACAGTATATATTTTAATCGATTTCACACCTAATTAATATATTTCTGTATGAAATGACGCAACTTCAAAGTAAATACAACTACAACAAATAAGTATTGAATAAAATATTGCTTTGATACAAATATTGATTTCAGTAGTAATAAAGACATCAACGATAAGGAAAATATTGCATGATAAAAATAACAGTGTATTTAGAAAATACAAAAAAAAGTACATTTTAGTTTTAATCTTTCTGACAGTAGAGTCGTATCGTAAAATTTCGTATAGCATAAGATAAAATAGGTAAACCTACTCCAGAGATACTAATTGTGAACCATTATGTAAGTCGTCGGCTTCGTTCAGATACGGAGAACGACCTGACTCAGCTGGGTGTGTTGATCGGACTTGTGATAAATCTCGACATCATTTGCCAGTTCAGTTCATCTCTAAGTATTTGAAATCAATCAGTGGTTTTATTAAACAAAATTATCTGTAAAAGATTTCTATTTTAATTACATTATTTTATACTATTCGTTATTCTTATGTTATTTTTAGTCTTTTAAGTGAAAATTAAAAAGTATCTGCAAATATCAAGGTGAGATCTATTTAAGTGCTGCCCAATTTTTTTACACGACTGCCCAAAAAAGGAGTGTATATGTGTTCAGGATTTATGTATGTTTGTGGGTATGTGAGTTTCTTTATTCCACCATAACTTCTAAATGGCTTAACGGATTTGGATGTATATCGTTAGAATCCATACATCATTCCGAGTGACACTGGCTATATTTTATTGGAAAAAGTCAATACGGCAACTTAACTGTACGACGCCACTTTCAAATGTGAGATGAGTACGTTCCAAAACTATATAATTTGTCACTAAAATGTGTAAAATAAAAATAAATAAATTCAATAAATATTAAAAACACGACTGCCCTGCCAAAAACGAACTAAAAGGTTAAATAACAAGTGTCATTGCAGTCGCGGGACCTCTTTGATTAAAAATAATTCCACAAAACGGTCCCCCGACTGCAATGATACTTGTTATTTAACTTTTTAGTTCGTTTTTGGCAGGGCTGTCGTGTTTTTAATATTTTTTTTATAATTTAATTGTGTCAGTCAACTCGTCAATTTGTACATATCGAATATACTTAATAAAATAACTTAAGGTGGCACTGCGAGTCATAATCTAACAGATGTTGATTTAATGAGACAGGGTTATTCAAATGTGAAAATGTTGCGCGAACGCGACCTTGCCTTTGATGTTTTTGGCCGGAACAGGAATTTGTAATAAGCTCGAGCTCAGATAGACTTCTAGCCGGCTGGGTATTCTCAGTGGCTAGTGATTAGTGTGACAATTGTCAGTTTTTATTAATCCTTGTTCACTTCCCGACTTAAATATTATGTTTTTTTAACATTTTTGTAACATAATGTTTCCTTTTTTTCAGATCGATCTATCATGCAACTTTACCAAAGCGGGAGGCAAATTATTTTATTATCATCTAACTACAAGCACAAATGTAACCTGTGATAGGAACTCCATTCATCGTTGCCACTAGTGAAAATTGTGGTAACTAGTTAATGAGTTATGTTGATTTCATAGTGACTCTATCACTAGGGCCAGTAAACGACCCTTTGGGACTTAACAATGGGTGTCAGTGTTTTTTGGGTGCTCAGGAAGATGGACGTTCGATATTCAATATTTAAACTATTGCTTTTTCAAATTTTGGTGGCGTGGTGCAGCGCAAAGCATATAAAAACAGATACTCTACCTAGACTGGAGATTCTAACCAACGGCTTAGAAAAAGATGTTCAGGATAGCATAAGAAACTTAGTTCACACCGGTAAGTTTTTTTATATTTCTTTTAATATACAACATGGAGATAACAATGCGACAATAAATTAAATGTCGTATTATACGCTCGTATAACTAATGACGCACCCAGTCTGCATAAAAAAAATCCAATAGTTTAGTAACAGGAAATATTTTTCAGTTACCGTTTTCAGTACAATTAATATTGGTGCGATTGTTTGATCAAATTTTTTGATTTTTTATTATTTCGTTCTTACGCGATTTCGAAGATCACTATCAAAATGAACCAAAATCCGTGGAAAATTAAAGTTGACACTTGAGAAGGGTACAAATCAAAATTAAACGAATCCAAATGTTGGAGCATACGCTACGGTTTGTTAGTTGTCACTTTGAAATGTTTATAATTAGATTCAGTCTGTGTGATACTGGGAGCGACGGACCACGTCTCGTCAACTTGATTATGGTCAACGGATTCGGAAGATTCTATTATAGAATTTATTTTTACACGACTGCCCAAAAAGGAGTGTATATGTGTTTAGGGTTCATGTATGTTTGTTTTGTGGGTATGTGAGTTTCTTTATTCCACCATAACTTGAACTGATAAATGCTTGAACTGATTTGGATGTATAGGGTATCGTTAGAATCCTTGCAGTATCCTGAGTGACACTGGCTATATATATATTTTTTAATTCAATATGGCGACTGTACGACGCCACTTTCAAATGTGAAAAAATTTTTTTCTTCTTCAATTATTACAATATGGGCATCGAATGAAAGGCCTTGATGAGCACATTCCAAAACTATATAATTTGTTACTAAAATGTGTGAAATAAAAATAAATAAAATTAAAAATATTAAAAACACGACTGCCCTGCCAAAAACGAACTAAAAAGTTAAATAACAAGTGTAATTTGCAGTCGGGGGACCTCTAATTAAAAATTGTTCCATAAAACGGTCCCCCGACTGCAAATTACACTTGTCATTTAACTTTTTAGTTCGTTTTTGGCAGGGCAGTCGTGTTTTTAATATTTTTTAATTTTATTTATTTTTTCCCATTATAGACATTCTCATTATAGAATGGGGCACAGTACTACAGATAAACCAAACCAAATGTCAAATTTAATGTTTTCGCGAAAACTGTAAACATTGAAGTAGTAAATGATACTAGGGCCTAGGGTTGCCACCCGTACTTTATAATAAAGTATTGTACGTTATTTCAGGCAATTGTACTCTGTACTTTATGAGAACAATAAAAAAAAAGTTTAGTCGTTTTTAGATTTGATTCAAATTTATTTGCATTTTTGTAGTTATTTTTTAAATTTATTTAATAAAGCTGTTAAATGCCTGGAAGGAAACTGCATAACAATTTTAGATATTTATGAGATTATGGTTAATCTAAGAGATGGATTAACACAAAGAAAAGAGATCTCTTTTTTGGTCATGAAACAGGCAAAAAAATTAAGCTGTTATCTTCAAGATCACCGGAACTGACTAAAAAATTTACACTGTTTTTTTATTATTTATTGACAAAGCCTTAGAGTACCTGAATAAATGGTTTGATTTTAATAACACCAACTGGTTATTTACACTTGGAAATATTAATTTAAAGAGCAATATTGAATTTGATAACTTTGTTAACATTATAGAAAATTGAAATCTGCAAAAACTTATGTAGATATGGATGATCATTATGGAGAAATTGCT
Organism: Agriphila geniculea; assembly: GCA_943789525.1. Classification (NCBI taxonomy): domain Eukaryota; kingdom Metazoa; phylum Arthropoda; class Insecta; order Lepidoptera; family Crambidae; genus Agriphila; species Agriphila geniculea. Next base: position 13,176,518 of record OX038887.1, on the reverse strand, counting down.
TTATTAAACCAACTTTATAACTAGCAGATATGTACTTCTAAGGGTTTTGCAGAACTATCAACTGCACAAAAATGGCAGCAAGTATTTGATAAGGGTGATGATACTTTTTTAAACTTGTATAAAGTAATTTCATTTTTATTGTCTATTTCCGCCACGTCAGCATTCACAGAAAGAGTTTTTTCTGTAATGACTTGTAAATGGAGAAATCAACAAAAGAAACAAAGCGTCTCTGAATTTGATTAAAAATGCATTAATTATTAATTTTAATTTAAATAAAGATTGTAAAGATGCTGTGCAATTGTTTAGTCGAGATCCTAATTTGATACAAACTGCAAAAAGCAATAAAAATATGTTTTTAAATATAATAATAAAGAAAAATAAATTGTACTTTATTTTGATACTATGTACTTTTTTTTCGTACCTATAATAACCAATGTACTTTATTTACACAAAAAAAGGTGGCAACCCTATTAAGGCCCGTAGTTATAAAAAAAAACTCTCATCTCATATACCTATACGTTGAGAGCTATCTTGAGGTCATACTTGAGATGCTTTTCTTAAACGTATGAACAGCATCTCAGGTATGATCTTAAAGTAGCTCTCAGCTCAACGTCGAGAGCGGTTTATAAACACGGGCCTAAGTATAAAAAAGATATTTGCATATTTTTTTGAGTTACTTCTGACGGGTGGTGCTGTAAAAAACTGATTGATGCAAAATTTTGTACTTTGCAAATTTTATTACCGACACTGTGAGAATAAGAACTAAAAGCAAACATCTTATATTAAATTCAGATCTTGAGCTATTTTTTAAGTCAAATAAATTTTATTAGAACCTTTTTATAAATAAATTGTTACCTAACTGTTAGAGTAACCAGCATTAAATTTATCGTAGGTGGACCTTTTTATAAATAAATTGTTACCTAACTGTTAGAGTAACCAGCATTAAATTTATCGTAGGTGGTCAGTTGCGTTGCGTTCGTTCGAATATAATAAAAACGCATTAATTTTAAATCAACGCAAAATTTTTGCAATGACACTGAATACTTAAGCATGTTATTATCATAATTATGACCACCCACGCTTGAAGGACTTAAATTAGCGAAAATGGTTTCAAAATATCATTTTGTAATATCTATACAACATTAAAGTTTATTATTCTAAAGTTATACAACCTCGCAGGAGTGGATTACTAACATCATAAACAACCAAAGAAACTTTGATTTTTTGATAAAGTCTTTAAAAATAACCGGTTGGTTATCCTTTCATAACTGAAAGGATAACCAACCGGTTATTTGGAATGGGTTAACACCCATTGTGTTTGCTACGACTCCATAGGATTACACTGTGTCAACATGATATACAAGAAAATACTATTATGGATGTGCATGACCGTATTGACGGTCAACGAACTTCAGTTCTAAAAATGATTGCAGACTAATTTCATCGTCACATTAGTTTCTTAGTATGTTTATTTAGCAGTGTTGAATTTTTTAAACAAACTTTCAAATGCAGATTTGGCTCCTAACCACTGAACACAATAATAATGAAATCAAATCAAAGCATGATTGTAGAGTCCGCGTGTATACTGTATCTTATAAGTTAGCTTAGTAACGGGGATAAATATTTCTAATAGTAGATATTCATATTCATTATGTTGCTAGTTTGGTGTAGGGTGTAGGCAATACCCACATAATTGAATAAAACTTAAATAAACTGCTTGTTACTTCCCATTCTAATAACTACATGAAAATTATGATAAAAACTTGAGACTACGGTAACTTTTATTTAATAAAAATTATCTCCAACAAGATGAGAGTAAAGTATAACGATCCTAATTCCCTTATCTGATAAACTCAATATTTGCAGTGTGAATCTTATCTAATCGGCGAGTGCGAAAACGGCGAGAAACTGGGAGTGACGTTTGGGCAGTGACGTGACGTAACGCCGTCACTTACCGTTTCATTTAGCTAATAATACTGTGATAGGTATCACTGTCACTGACAGTGCCAGTGGGTCGACACTTTTTCAGACCTTGAGTTGGGTGGGTTGACATAAAACGTAGTGATTACTTGCTCAGTGGACAGTGCAACTGACACTGTATGAAATACTGACAAATAAAAAGTATAAGTTCCCTTCAGAATTTCGAATGCCACTTACATAGTAGAAAAAAACTCATAACAAGAACTTGAATCATTTGTAGGTACACACTGCGAGATAGATAACCAAGTCACAATAATAAATTCACTTACAAACTATTCTATAAAGTTTTATTTTAATCCTTTAGTAGCTGTACCTACGCGCAATTATTTATTATTGTCATATACATTAGTAAAGTATACATTTACCTAAGGTTCTCTGTCTTGACCTGCATATAGATGAGTGAATAATTTACCTGTCACATGCTTGATTACATACATACACTCATTCATTAAGGTGTGTATAAACTGAGTACGGATGTTTAACTAAGGGCTCTGCATGAGGAAGTCCATTTAGTCACAGTGTAAATAATATGTGGTGTAGTAATAAAAAACATTTGCTCTTGTCACATCATGCTTAATACCTGGGTTTACCTGCTTTGATTACGTATAATAAAGAGTGATGTAACTCCCTTATCGCTGAACATGAATTAGAACTTCGTTGAGTGTTATAATTAATTTCACTTGGATTTTAATTTGGTGTCAATAATCTCATGCTCTTAGGTAGAATGTTAAAATTACCGAGATTATAAAGTTATGAGTAATTTACTTATTTCTAAGTACCTATCATTGAAAAAAGAAGAAAATACTTTTTGTTTGCTTTGAAAAAAAATATCGATCTATTCCTAACGGGTACCAAAAACTAATACCAAATGGTAGGTATTTGTTTATTGCCGTTATAAAACTCTATTCCCAACGAGTACCACTCATAAACGAATCCTAAAACAAGTTAAATGCTATGGAGGTACAGTCAGTAATAAAAATGCTTTTAAATGTGATTTTAAGGAGTGTTTATTTAATAAAAATCAGTCTTTCCAAACATATTTAAATGTAGTATGAAAACGTTTGGTTCATTATTATAATAACAGAGATACTTAATAAATAAGTACCTATATATTATATCTATATTTTTTTATTATCATCAAAATGTAACAATTGAAGAATATCACAAACAATCAACAATTAAATACTTATTTACTAAAAAAATATCACAAAAATCAACTTTTATCGTATCTAACAGTAACAATTTTAGAAAAATAGAAAAACGATTATAAAATACCAGACAATTAACTTACTACCTATACAAAAACGTGTACGTACGTTTTTGTATATGTAGTAAGTTGATTGTCTGTACGTAACTAATAAAAACGTGTTAACATAATCAAATTTTTATAAAGAAAATAAAAATGTTTTGGCATAACAATTATAACTATTAATTTCTTACTTAGTAAAAACAATATCTTTTTGTCAAACATTTTGAAACTATTATAAAATTATCACAAAATCAACTTATAGAAAATACAAAAAAACATCAATTTTTTAATTTTAACAAAACAGTGACCAACGGTAATTTTTTGGTCAGTTATATATTTGATCCACTGATTTCTTATTACGGTTTCCGTTCCACACCGTTTTGCGGGTGGTGTCTTTTTCTCTATTTAAGTAGCAACCACTGTCTGTAAATCTGCGTCTTCTCTCAATGCCACCAGAAGCTGATATAAATTTTTGGTACAGTTGTGTTTAATTTCAAATGCCAAGATTCTGTGGCATTTGTGGTTCGATGACGTTCACCGTGAACACACCAAGTGTCTACAAACCTCTCGTCTTCTAGCCATTGTGACACCATGTAGTTATTAAAGTTTTCAATTGCTTCTGTATTAGGGGTGTCTTCCATAATGTAGCACCAGCCTTCAGATATAAATGGTCGTGGAAGTAAAGGCAGTAAAGATGAAAGTCTAACATGTCGCCGTGTTATTGCATTTTTTGTTAGATTTAAGTGAATTTAGGAAGGTTTAGGATTGTATTATGATGATTATAATATTAAATTATTAAAAAGCAAAATAAATTGTTTCGGTGACTGTACCAAATGTTATGTTTTGGTATTCGTTGGGAATAAATTTTGAGCTTCATTCAAATATTTAAAAATGGGGTCTCGTTGGGAATAGAATTTTATAACGGCAATAAACAAATACCATTTGGTATTAGTTTTTGGTACCCGTTAGGAATAGATCTATCAAGGATGTCACAAAGTGTTTGTGCTTTTATTACTTACTATATTTTAATGGACCTATACTCATAGGTCTATTTTAGTAACTTTTTCTACAATTTCACTTGCGTATTTTATGCATAACCCTTTGTTTCTTAAAAAACAAATAAAAAAAAAGCCTCTACGAAAGTGCATTCATAAAAAAAATCTGTTAAATAAAGAAATATAATCTCTGACATTCGTTCGTATTCCCATCATAAGTTGTTGATATTGGTGTCACCGTGCGTTTCCACGCATTGACTTGTTAAGCCAACATTGTCAATTATCAACATTTTTACAGAGTTGTGCTGTTTCGAAACTATGTTTATAACATTATATTAACACGGTCATACCAATACTTAGTAATCACTGAGGATACATCCTATCAATGCCTTTTATGATTTTAAGCATTAGCTTATTAAAGTTGCATGGTTATTTCTTATTTATATGCTACCTACTCAGTTTCTTATTACTTAAAATATAATCATTAAATGTAAACCTTGACCGAAGACCCAAATCGGTGGAATAATGAGGATGATTATTGCGGAGTGTTATTTCATAGAAGATTACCGGACTGGTTTCTATCCGGCATTGAAACTTGATGAATAATTAATTCTATTACATTTTAGTTATTATAGCCACAGGGGTCCCGACCAAGATACCAACTATTCAATGGAATTACGAAATTGTCTTGAAATTGAATTTGGAGTGGAATAAATCAGCCAGTCTGTGCAAATTAAATCCAAGACATTTTTTACTTGGATTTATTCAGAGTAGCTCTTTTATTACTCTGTCTGTGTTTTTTGTTCGGAAATATTAAACCTTACAATCGAATAGGTAGTGACATTGTATTATTTATGTTATTAACTATAACTTACATTTACAATATTGATTACAAAAAAAAACCTTTCTATTTTTCGTTCTATAATTATCTGGAAGGTTTCACACATAATACATTAAAACAATAACCCCTTCGTAACATAATACTTTTTACTGTATCTCTATCTTAAATAATAAATCTACTGTTATATGGAAGTACCATAATTAATACAGACTTGGTTGGTTCAATGGCATCACGTAGGTCAGGTCAAATATAGAAAAATGTGGTCTGACCGCGGCGGTCAAGATAGTTATGTTAATTAATCCGTAAAAAAAGGACGAGGATGTATTGTACTGATATGGACGAAGGATTTTACGCCTCAAATGTACAATGTCCATTTTTCTATGTTAAACATAAATTCAAGTAGTTTTATAGACGCATCTGTGACAGCAACAGGTACTGTCTTTAGAACACTTTCTTTAGGACAAAAATGTTAACACTTACCATGACGTCCATCTTCAGTTTAATATAATAACATTACCTCAAATAAAAGGGAACGCCTTTTTTCCATAGCAATAGCACTTTTTCCATTGCAAAAAGCAATTGACTGTGGATATTTTTGTCTAACTTCATAATAATAATTAAGTATAACTAATTGAAGACTAATAAAGTGTCTTTAGAGTTATTTGCTATAAAAGCTAGCAACATAAATCATTAAGTAATTTTGTAAGGTATTCTATGTATTTTGTATTCCTATTATTATTATTAACAAGACCTTAAATATTCGTGTCCAATGTACAAATATCACCTTCACTGTCGGACTATTGTATAATATTAGAGCTTGTAAACGCATATAAAATTAGAGCGGTGTACCTAATAAAGACAAAAAATATTTTCATTATTAAGCCGAACTCAGACCCAACCGACCCAACACAACAGACTCTTCGTTGGGCATTTAGTTCGTACCTAGATATGGAAAGGAATAGTTTTTGATTTTCACCATTATTTTGTCCAGTTAAGTCGACCTTATGACAAAGCAACAGAAATATGAACTAGTATGCGCAGACGCATCAAAGGCTATACACTATGAGCAGTTGTATACACAGTCGCACCACTATCTGTCGTGGTGAGCTGAATACACAGACCTATAATAGTTCTGTGACTGAATGGGTTGCATTAAAATCGCGTGCTGCTGCCATGATGGTCGCCCACACGGCGAGGTCGCTGCGCTGTCGCAGCAGGCGGTGCTGGCTTAATCCTCGGTAATTGCTGCCTGCTAGAACAACGCGGCTCAGCCTCCCACGCGCCGTCAAAAACCTACCTTACTTATGGTCGCGCTCGTTATTTAAATTAAATCAATCTAATTACACTACCCGCCATCTTGGATCGACATCTTTAATCGTTGGATCATTCACACAGTTCAGTCACGTTAACGGTCAGTCAAATTTTAATACAAGTTTTGACAGTCACGGCAAGGCAAAATTTGATTGTTTGACTGACCGTTTTGACGTGACTCGAGACGTGAGGTATTCCTCGAAGCGCACCCATTTTGAAGCGCACCTAAACTATTCCTTGAAACGCACCTAAATAGGTGCGCTATCAAAACAAATTACCTATTTAGGTGCGTTTCGAGAAATAGTTTAGGTGCGCTTCAAAATGGGTGCGCTTTGAGGAATACCTTGGGACGTGACTGAGCTGTGTGAATGATCCCTAAGGTTCTTATACAGTAAAGAAACGCATTACTCATGTGTGAAATCTTATCAGTTTTATTTTATTTAAAGGTACTTTGCAACATTAAAATAAAATTAATTTAATTACCTAATAAAATAATTTGGACGATAACTAACATCATTCCTATTTTGAATTGCACAAACACACTATTTTATTGACAAACCTACATCACAGAAATGTGTTTTCCGATTTCATTGCCTTTCTCGGCCTAACCAAGTCACGTCAGGCACAGAAGCGCAAATAGAATGTAAGATAAATATCGATCAATTTATCGTGGGCCCGGTGTGAGCCAATAACTCGGATGGAAAGATGATTTCACCCTATAAGTAGATATTCCAGGAACGGTACAGTTAATTAACTGACTAGACGAGCTATATTGCAATTTTTACTTTAATTAACTCGATTAGAAGCTGTAGCATATAGACTAGCGATTATTAATGTAATTGTGTCATACTTTCCTATCTGCTAGCGTACCTACTTCTTTACAAAAGCTATTTGATAGACGTACGATTTTTTTTTTAATTCCTGAAATATTAATCAGGTCAAACAATATTCGCTTTACTTTTCTAGCTGTTGAGTAAAAAAACCGTATAATGAATATCGGCCAATTATCGTTTATGAAATAGGCATGACGAATAGGTATTTTTATTTTATTTTATGTCACATTAATTACCTCTCGCAAAAACTAAACATTACGTTACACATGTACGTACATGTTAAACAACAAGTAATGCGTTATCGATATTTTATGTCTTTGGCAACTGATAAGCAATTATTTTGTTAGTAGACTAAAACAAAAAACCAATTATCGAAAAAAAGTAGATAGCAGTATTTGGTTCTTAATATATGCCTCGTATTTGTATGCAACGCGTAGGAAATTTGTTCGGCAGCTTTAAATATTGTGTTTAACAAAATGGTTTCTTAGACTAATTTGCTATACATTTTACGGATTAATTAAAGGTATTTATTAATTATTTTACTAAATTCTCTACTTTTTAAATGGACTTGGCCACCCAACTTTGAAGGATTATAAAACAAATAATACGCAATATATAAAACCAAGAGGTATACAAGCTACCCTAAAAGTTTAATATGTTTACGATTTTTATTAGTATTTCGTTATTATATTCATTAGTCATCAACCCTATTATCAGGATTATAATGTTCAACCGCAGCATCCAGAGCTCACAGTCAACTCAACTAAGTGTTAAGGCCAGTATATTCCAAAAACTCTGTCTCTGTCTTTTTCTTTACGTGTGAAGAGTAATGAAAATAACCTCAATTTTTCATTTTTTCGATGTTTTTGTAGATATTTTGAGCATAAAGTCACTTTTTAAAAAAGTAACCTTTGAATATTCTTTTACATGTCATTACCTATTTTTCTATATATTTTTCGAGAATAAGGGATTAAAAGACTTTAAGTATTATCCAAAAAATATAAAATTAATGAAAATGTTCTTTGTCTTTGCATATTTTTTTAGTCGAGTGAAGAAACGAATATCGTATTTTTAACCGTAAATTAATCAAGATCGTTTATGAAACTTCAACATATATTTTATCTGCTCAAAATAAAGAATATTTGATTGTTTACTGTTGAATCAAAATTAGGCCAAATTCGATAATTTCGAATATACTGGCCTAAAGTTCAAAGTTTTTGAACCTAATTTATCTGCAACTTAATCCTTAATGTCGTTGCTACGGTTTGTTACGAAACTACATTTGCTACGTTCGTAGCAGCAACCCTAAAATATTTTCATATATTGTTTTAACCCAAATAATTTTATACAGCGTCAAATTTTAATCATTTGGTTCTCGCAGTGGGGTGGTTCCACTCATGATTACAAGCAACTTTTACTATGGGGCCAACTATTCGCGATATCAGGCGAATAAAAATCAGCTGTAACCATAGAAATAGAATGACAAAGAACAACAATGTCAATAAACAGGTGATCTGAAAAACGAATGCATACATTTTATATGAGATACGTAAAATATGACTTACATACATAAAATATGACTATATATGGCAAAGGAAATTAATAAACTATGTTCCATACTGTTTTCTTCGTCGATAAACGAATAAATGTAGCGAAATTTGGTTTTAGAGAAATGTGTGGTAATATCTTATTTACCTGTGAAAAGTGTGATTACTTGGATTATTTCTTTTTGTCACATCACAATTACTTAGAGCACAAGACACCATGGCTCTACTATACCTTTATTTTAAATTCTAATTAAGATTATCAAATATTTTAAGCAAATCGTGATTGCTCCTTTGCAAGGCGGGCCGCTAGGGCCTCTTACTTTAAAATATATTGGCACATGTCACTTGATCCTATTTGTCTCTTTTTTTACATAGACCGTGTCCGTATGATGTTAACTTCTATTTTCCACGCTCTGTTGGTCTTCTTGAGTGCAGCGAAAATTTTTCTATGTCTATGGCTGTAACATACATTCGAGTAGGTATTGCGCTTTTGTATGGAACAGCAGATTTTTTTTTGCGATATCAGAGTTGGCCCCATAGTAAAAGTTGCTTGTTATCGTGAGTGGAACCACCCCAACGCTGGAACCAAATGATTAAAACTTCAGGGCGTATAGGTATTATTGCCTTTCCGATCCAAATTAATAAAATCGAAACTGTAAAAGAAGCTTGTCTGCATAGTTATACCAGTCTCATTAGGTTTATAATTCTGTGGTTGTACACAAAAACACGAGTCGTCTATGCTCGGAATTCCCGTGTGGCTTTATTAAAGTGAGCAAGTGTCAAGTGGCTAGCGCCTCGCAGGTGCTGACCTGGCACGGCCGATTCATGTGAAATCCTCGCTATAATAACCTATGATTATCAATGAAAATAACACTAGTTACTAGGAAATCTACCAGTCAATTTCCTATCAAGTCGGTTACTAACGATTCTCAGACGCGTAACAACATTCCACTTGGTGAATTACTTTCGTAATAATACTTGGTTCAAATAGACCTATTTCTGAAAAAGACTTGTGCATAATTTAAGATGCATTGTTCTATTTCCATTCTCTATCTTAGTTCTTCGTCTTTTCTATTACGTAGTTACTGAAAGTGGGTGGTTAATTTTCCCATTATTTAGAGAGTCACTTTCTATGTTATTATGGAGAGAGCTATCCTTCTCCTTCCAATCTCCATCATTCATATTATTATGCTATTTTTACCTGATTGTGTACTGACTTAAAGCAAAGTTTCCTTTGTATGGTAACCGATCTAAACTTTTTATTAAAGGGTAGGTATAAAGCTATATAAAGCGAAATATTTTTTGGGCTAACTACATTTACTTAAAAAATGTAGTCAGCCCAAAAAATATTTCGTATAATCACGTTAATGTTACAAATTCGTTGTAATGTAAAATGAGTTAAGTATGGTTACTTACGTTACGTTTCCTATCAGTATGCATGGTGTATATTTAGAACGATAATGAACGTGCGCCGGCGCCTGGCCGCTGGCGCCATCTACAGGCGCGGGGCGTGACACTGACCCTCAAAATTACGGCTGTGGTAATGTGCATCTTATCTGATTTAAAGTAAAGTGCGTTATCATCTTATTTTATACTAATCTACAACTGATTTGATTTAATAAACGCATTGTAGCGCTTTAGGAATATACATTTTTCAATATCGAAACATGAGAATTGCCATGATTTTATTATTTATCTGTTTACTAGACTATCTTAATTTTCAACAAAATTTTGACTGTAATTTTCATTAAGTAAGTAAAAGATAATGGCCAAAACGAGTACTAGAGTATTATTTATCTATTTTTACTTTATCTATTTCAATTATTTGTGTCAAATAAATGTTTATCTCTCTATTACGTAAAGGCGAAGCCTATGAGACATGCGTCACGTGTCGTACCTAATGGTAATGAATGACGTATTTTCAGTGCACATACATACTAATTATTTTCATACCATACAGATAGTGCATTAAGTTATACGACTTTTCACCAGTGGGCGTAGCCTAAATAGTGTCATATTTCAAAGTGGTTCGATGCTGAACTGCAATAAATCACATGTTTTATTGCATAATCAGGTGTTATTCTAATTGTCAGCAATCATCGCGACAGGTCACACACTTACTCTGGATAAACTGCTTTTGATTTCCACTATTCTAAGAAACTGGTTGGTGAAACGAAATTTATGCACAATTTCGGCAACAAACGCTAAATCATCGTGTTTTTCTCATGTATTATTGTGTTGTAAAATTGTAAGTCAGAGATTTTCAGTTGATAATTTAAAAACCTACATAAGATGCTGATTTAGGTTTACGCAAACAGCTATTTTAAAATTAAACACCACCAGTGGATCCGCGTTGTGGGTTAAGTAAAGCCATCCCCCTTATCCGTCCACAAGGAAAGGAATAGGCTATCGCCCCAGCAGTGTGATCATTGAAAAGACAGATGTATGTTGTGTACGTCAGCCATTTTTAATGTCCTCACTGCTGCGACACAGAGTTCTTCCTTAAGGGTATCCACTCATAAGGAAGACGTTATGGGTGGATAATGATGGTGGATGATGATAATAATGAGGACGGGCCATAATCATAATCCACAGCGCGGGCCCAATGCGGATTCTGGGTGTGAAAGTTGCTTAATGGCCGCAGTCGTAGGGCGGTGTGCTAACCCCCTGAGCCATCGAGCCCCTCAATCATAATAATGATTTTAATTTGTTTTATTTCATGGTCATAGAAATTTATATCAATATTTAATCAATTAAAAGTGCCCACGACGTATAATGCCGTGTTGGAAACACGTTGTAAGATATCTTTGCGATGTAGTGACGTGTTTGCCTCAACGAGCGTATGATTAGCCTCGCGCAATTGATACACGGCATAAGAATATGAGATTGACATTAGTTTTATCGACAGGTATGTATTCGCACAAGCACCTGGACACGTCGCAAGTGGAGGTGGTGACCCCTGTGAAGGTGACGCGCGAGGGGGCGCTGTTGTCGCGCGCGCTGGAGCACGCGCACGGGCACGGGCACGCGCGCGCGCGCAGGGACCTCGCGCACCGGGACCACAGCCTGCCCCACTCGCTGCACTACAACCTCACCGTCGGCGGGCAGGACCTGCGACTTGACTTGCGGTGAGTAACGTTACTTTCTTCCCTCCCAAAAAAGCGACCATTACTTTATCAAAGAACATGTCCCATCGCGCGAAATCATTTGCCTCACCATTCTCAAAAAATGAAAGTCTATCGCGTCGTAGCAGTAGAAAAGTAGCAATGTATATCAAATGAAACCAGTCGCTAAATAGTTTCTATTTAGATAATCAGGGTGCGGGATAACTTAAAAATAACCGGAAAGTAAAAATATAGTTTTCTTTGACAAAATTCGAATCAATTTGGTTCTTGTTGATTTTTTTCCTTGTAAATGCAAAAGTAAAAAAATATATACATACAAGTCAAAATAAAAAGCCAGGCAAAGTCCAGAGAGAAGCCCAACAAATACTTCTTATTGTAGTTAGATTACACGACTCTACTAACGGCCTATTTCAATAACCCTATCCTTACTAAGAGATGGGCTTACTAAAGATTTTTTGCCTATATTTCTGGAAATAACAACAGTTCAGGGCCGTAGCTAGGGGTGATTTCAAGGTATTGAAATCACAATGCCCTACCTTAAAAATACCAAAAACTAGGATAATATATTATAATTAAATTGTTTGGTCATAGTCTGAACTTGAGAGTAGTCTAAACAATGAGAGTGATTTGAAGTTAAACCATCTTGTTGATAGTGATTTGTCAATGAAAGTGATTTGGAAGTTCAACCATCTACTGACTAAAAATCGCGCTGCGCGGCCGTTTATTTTTACTATAAACAAGCAAAATTACAAGATTAGTAGATGGAACTGACTAAAAATCGCGTTGCGCGGCCGTTTTTTTAACTATAAACAAGCAAGATTACAAGATTAGTAGGTGAAACTGACTAAAGCTCGCGCTGCGCGGCCGTTTTTTAACTAACAGGCAAAATAGAAAATCTTGGAATCGCAGATAGGGGGCGCCCCGTAGAAATGTCGCCTAGGGCGCTGGTAGTGCTAAAACCGGCACTGCTTCCGCCCTACCTGTAACCAATGCTGCCCTACCTCAAATTCGACTCTAGCTACAGCCCTGCAACAGTTGCCTAGTAACAGATCCATAGTAGGCATATCTCTTATTGAAGATAGACCGTAAATGATAGAGAACAGCAGATTAAAAAAAAACTTCGACATTCAACTTCTTCCAAACAAAAAAAAACCCATGTTGTCAATAGGTACTTTGTTCTGATAAGCTAAATTATGAATAGGTATTTAGATAAAGAAGTACCTACTCAGTTTTGAAAAATCACGGCTAATCTTTAATACTTATGTATGACAAGTAATAACAAAGCAACATTACAATAAATTACATTAATTTGGTTTACTCTTGTACCTACTTCTTCGACTGATAACCCCCCGAACTTGTGTTTCGGTGAAAGATAAATAAAAAACAAAAATGGATCCGACTGTTTAATTTAGTCGGTCAACTATTGGCATAATTTGCGATTAACCTCGTAAAAATATTGAACCAGTTAGTTTGTCAAAAACCTTATCTCGCTAATATCGTGTTGTAGCCGTCGTTATCTACACTGATATGCTTTATTTAATATTCCCCAAATGAAGATTTCGGTATAATGCTTGTCTGTAACTTTGAATTGATTTTTTGCTAGCGGACTCCCACGTTGAACAACGGTGTCTAACAAAAAGCTTAATTCAAAATAATCAATCACTATTATTATTGTGTAGCTGTGTAAAAAATATTTTCATATAACTAGCATATATGTGTGAGATGCATCGAGATCAAAAAGCGTTTCTCAGCTGCTTCATCTGAAGAGGTATTCCTTATTATATTAGTCCTGATTATTTTTTGATTTCATTATAATAATCTTCGAAACATTAAACACACGTTTCTCCTTTAGAAATAACTTTAATCTTTCCACCTACTAAGTTGTGATGTGACGACACACTTCAGAAGCGCGCTATACGCTCCTTAGTAAATTAAATTTTTAGTAAGAGAAGTTGTGTTTTCACTAATTTAATTTCTTTTTACACAAATGTTATTCTTAGAAATATTATTGAAGATAACAAATTAGATATCAACATTTTAACAAGATTCAAATATCCAAATTGACCGTGAACACCCGATAATGCTGACAGGCGTATAATAAATATCATTTTCACCTCTCCAGCACGAAAAGGGTGCTTTTGGCGCGTAAAAACTCGCAGCAAAATCGACTTTTGCTGCGAGCTTGAGGCAAAGCGTTTTTTACCAAAAAGTCGCAGCAAAATCGACTTTTGCTGCGAGCGTAAGGCAAAGTGCTTTTTTAATTTCTAACACCTTTTCTCGCTGGTAGAGGTGAAAAATTTTATGTTTAACACGAGAGCAAATTTTTTGATGTCTCGTGCCTTTAAATCACTCACTGTGCTCAGTAGTCTATATTAGAATCACTCGCTACGCTCGTGATTCAATTCTAGACTACTTCACTAGTTCGTGATTTAAAAGTCAGCACTCGAAGCAAAAAATGACTTTGCTCTCTTGTATAACAAATAACTATTTCACTTCTCATGCTCGTAAAGTTCGTCTTTATGTTAGGTATAGGGTGAATAAAATCGCTTTTCATGGTCTAGTTCTAGTGCATAAAGTAAAATCTGCGTCTTTCTAAGTCTCAGACTCTAAGACAAAGGTCGTCAGGTAAACAGGCACACACGCAATTAAACTTCGTTAAATAAACCTGTTTTTAGGGTTCCGTACCCAAAGGGTAAAAACGGGACCCTATTACTAAGACTCCGCTGTCCGTCTGTCTGTCTGTCTGTCACCAGGCTGTACATCTCATGAACCGTGATCATCTGTGAAAATTTCAGCTAGACAGTTGAAATTTTCACAGATGATGTATTTCTGTTGCCGCTATAACAACAAATACTAAAAATAAAATAAATGTTTAAGGGGTGCTCCCATACAACAAACGTGATTTTATTGCCGTTTTTTTGCTTTATATTATTAACGACAACAGGTAGACAGTTGAAATATTCACAGATGATGTATTTCTGTTGCGGCTGTAAAAACAAATACTAAAAACAGAATAAAATTAATATGTAAGAGTGGCTCCCATACAACAGACGTGATTTTTTTTGCCGTTTTTTGGTACGGAACCCTTCGTGGCCGACTTCGACTCGCACTTGGCCGGTTTTTTCATTTTTATATACATAATCCATGTTATAATACCTTTTTTGCAATATTGCTGTTCAATTTCCTCACAATCGAAGTGAAAACGCTTAGTGTATACTCGTATATAATACCCATTTTATGCACTTATTTTACAATCTACTATTAGACATCGGTTATCGCGTAGTACTCGACTGGCGTAATTAGATTAATGGAATTCATTCATAACAGACATATATAAATCAATATTGCTAGATTTTTTAACACAATATCATACTAAGATGTCATTTGTCACTGTTATGTTTTAGTTAAGGTTAAACATTAGCACATGACTCGCTATTGTAAGCACATAACGCGGTTTTCCAGGATTTTAGCTTTTACACAATATACCTATTTAAACGTGTTCCAACAACTAACGGCAATAATAATTGTTCACCATGAATTATGTTATCAAAGCAAAATTATCTCATTAAATGCAATATGGTTGTAGTACACACTTCAACTTTTATAATATATGTACACACTACACTGTACTATGTATACAAATAAGTGTATATGTACATTCAAGTTGTGTTCAGCAAATATATACATCAACTATGTCTAGGGATACAGGTGTTATTTTCGTACAAACGAGGTAACTTTGAAGCCTTGGTTTCCTACCAGGGATATACCGTGCTGTGATCTGATGACGGCTATCCAGGGAGTGAATGGAGGAGATTCAGATCGCTATACACACCCAACTGATCTGACTAGCATTTTAAAAACGTAATGGACATGTTTAAAAAACTGCGAAAATAGCATGAAAATGTGTGGAAATCATCAAACTGAGAACTCTGACCCATTAATCTTTTAGAATGCTGATCAGATCAGTTGGGTGTGTATAGCGATCTAAATCTACTCCATTCACTCACTGGATGGCCTTCATCAGATTACAGCACGGTACATCCCTGGCAGAAAACCAAGGCTTCAAAGTTACTTCGTTTGTATGAAAATAACACCTGTATCCCTAGACAAAGTTGATGTGTATATTTGCCGAACACAACTTTAATGTGTACACTACATATACACTTATTTGTATACATAGTACAGTGTAGTGTGTACATACATATATTATAATACACTTATCTGTAATCACACTAAAGTTGTATTCGGCAAATTTGGCTTTGATAACATATTAGTTCATAGTGAACAATTACCGTTAGTTGTCGGAACACGCTAAAATATATTGTGTAAAAGCTAAAACCCTGGAAAACAACGTTATGTGCCTATAATAGCGAGTCACGTGTTAATGTTTAACCTTAAAAATATCTATAAAGTAGTTTTACTTACTGTTTTCGCCTATAATTGATAAAATTTAAAATTTTGCTTTGCATATATTTATTAATTTATTGCTGGTAAGAACTTCTTCTAAGAAGGTTCGAAAAGGATAAATCATTTCCTTATATTGTATGATACGTAAGACATTTATAGAGAACTCACGAATAGTGCCAGCTGCGACCAACCTCAATCGACAAGTGGTGAACAATTTAAATGAAAATATGGGTTGTGTCTTATGTCGTAATGGATTCAGGCCTTAATAAGTTTTCATGAGTTTCAACACCCTACGTGGGGTTAATTGGAAAGACTAAATGACTTATGATGATTGATGGTTTTATCGCGAAAGCTGTTATTCAAGTCGGGGACGCGATGACGAGCCGGCGTGGCGGCCTTGAACAGCCGTCTCACTCCGGAGTCTCGCTTCTTAGGAACAAGAACATAAATCTTTATAAACCCTGTCATACCTCCTTTCCGCACCGTTGGAGATGCTTTTAATCTCTAATTATTGTTAATTTTGATTCTTAGAAGCTATTTAAAGATACATTTGAATACCTAATTAATGATCGATACAAGCTATTGCTTTAATTATCAGGCTTGACTTGCAACACAAGATTTACATTTTTATTTGCAGTATTATTGCTAATTTATAAATATTATGGTATTTCCAGCCAGCAATAGTTTCGACGACATAATAACACTTAACATTTTCCGGGAATTCTGCCACAAAATTACCTATATCATTCAAAAAACTCGCGCCAGACGCGCAAACCCCACAGAAACCCAAATCGTCCTACGTATTCCATGATACATTTCAGCACTTTGTAAATAGCCAATTAAATTAAATAAGACATCGTATTCTATATCGATAACAGAGTAACATAATTACGTCGTTCATTATTTGTGTTGGATACAACATGATATTAATTCCGGACAAGATGTTGGCCCACCGCCTAATACACAGCACGCACTACTTGCTGGAGGTAATAAATTCTCTGTAGCTATTTCCGCGTTCATTTTTTCACTAGAACTTATCACTCAGACAGACTAATGCTGATTTTTCAGAACATGAAAAGTTTCAATCTTTTAACCAATAAAATATTTTATTTCAGTCGGAGATTTTTTCGTTTTCTGGTAGAGATGTCAAATTAAACATTAAACAGTCGTGTCTCCTCATTTACTTTCAGCTCTGAATGGCGCCGAGCTCATCTTAAAATAAATTAACAAAAAAAATAGCTATTTAGGTATTTTAATGTATCAATTTTGAAAGTACTTATATCTATTTTGTGATATCTCAAATAATTTCATTTCACTATCGATTAAGTATTCATAAGTATATTAAATTTCCTAATCAATAGATTTAAGAGCATTCTCGTACCCGATCAGTGGATATAGTTTGACATTAATTTCATGTCCAAAAGAAATTTTAAAAAATTCTGCTGACGGATGGAAATATCAGAAAATAAAATGGTATTGAGCAAGCAGTGGTATGAGTATACCCTTTATAAGCTATTCACGTACAAAAATAAAACGCTTTCAATTTTGGTAACTACATGTTTTATTCTTTTTTTTATCGACAACCATTGGGTATTTTTTTAATACTGATGAATTGAGATTAGAGGCTGAAATAATTAATTTACGTAGTGTCTTTAGATTCAAAATTCAAAATTAATTCCTGAATAACCAGTTTTTTGTGACATGCAATTGTTAATGTAATGACTAAGAAAATTACTCGGAGCAATGCCCTTTAGGTAGGTATTCGATAAACACTGCAGATTAAAAGATTAACTGCAATTAATTAGACCATAACTCACTGGTATCGTAATCACAATTGCCGGATTTCTGTATTTATTACTTTGGAATTAAGTGACTAATCATTAGACTAAACCCTAGAAATATCTAAGGAAATACTGGTTATAATCACTAACAATAGCACAGAAAATATGTGTAGGCATGTTTAAACAGTCGTGCAGCGTTTGAAGTGAATTATGAACTTATGTGGACTGTAGTGCAGGCCCTATGAAAATCTTAGCACTATTTTATTACCTGTTTAAAACTGTGTGTAAAAGAGATATGAGCATGCAAGTGCAGTGAGATGATCAAAGCTGCTCCGCGCGGAAGTACGTTTCACGTGCAATCATTTCGCGGAAGGGCGGCTTGCGTCTGCGCATCGTGTGAAACACGCACTAGATTTACCAGGAACTTGCGCGTGCACTTTTGCACGCAACGCCTTATACCGACCAGTTGATGAGTGACTTAGAGTCCTAATGGTTCTAACACGTTTGCCAATAAACGGTTTTGTTTCACAAACGACACTGCATGAAACAGAACAGAATTAGCTTAACATAACCAAAACAGCTTTCGTTTTGCTTTGATTCCACTTCCGGTTACCGTTAAATGTTAACTTTTCAAAGCTTCTATTGCTAACCTAGCAATAGAAGCACTTCTCGTTTAAAAATCAAGTTCTACCATCGTTTAAGTATTTTCATTCTTTAAAAAATTCAGCATTCAAAAAAACAACAAAATCAGCACCATTGTAGGTACACCTACTTATTCTACAAAGTCTGTGCTCGTTAAGGAAACTTCCTTATAATTTCTGATTACTTAATACGATAATAAAAATTATACCACTTGTAATGTAACAGAAGGTGACCTTATCGAATTTCACCATAAACCGCACCAACTAGGACGCTGCTTCTCATGCATTTTTAATGCGAATGGGACAAAAAGTTGTCAGTTTGAAAGTTGCTGTATGGTATTCGAGACACAATTCATACATATTTATGTGCAAATTACAGTAATACAATGTATAATGAATATTGCAAGGATTGCATAAATCGTGCTCCGATGCTTGGTATCCACACGCATAAGTTATTATAGGTACCTAATTTCATCTTAGAATTTCAAAATATGAAGCTAAAACTAAAACCCATCATTGTATGAGTATGTTGGAATTCAAACATTTGCTTTTGTAATCTAATAAAGAAATAAAATTAATTATATGGGCAGCGAAAATCTTCCATAGGCACTCTTGAGTTTTTAACTTTAAAGTGTTCTTACTTTGAATGATACCTACAAAGTTCGAATCAATTCCGACTGAACTGATCTCAATAAAGATAAACGTTCACCGAGCAGCTCATAAATTTCTCACCGGCCGAAGTAATACGATATTCCCGAATAATAATACCGATTAAAGGCGGTACAACTAATTGCTGCGAAACGCTGGAAATTCTGCGCGCTGGTAAAATGGCGCCGGCAACAATAAATTTAACATCGGCACGCGGCGGAATCAGGCAGCTGTCCAGCCGAGTCGTTGGGCTCAAATTAATTAACATAACAAATCTTACATATTTTTCACGCTAATGTTGTAACTTCAATTAAGGGACAATACCTACTGTGACTTTCTTTACTGTAACTAGTCATTTTATTTTTTAAGAAATAAGAATATTATTGTTTAAGAAATCTTTATCCTTGTACAATACACGCTAATAATTTTAATCATTTGGTTCCCGCCGTGGGGTGGTTCCACTCATGATTACAAGCAACTTTTACTATGGGGCCAACTCTCCTGCTCGCAAAAAAAAAATCAGCTGTTCCATACAAAAGTGCAGTACCTACTCGACCTTAATGTATGGAACAGCTGATTTTTTTTTGCGAGCAGGAGAGTTGGCCCCATAGTAAAAGTTGTAATCATGAGTGGAACCACCCCACGGCGGGAACCAAATGATTAAAATTTCAGCGTGTATATACTTAGTTACCTAGTTATGCAAATCAAGAACTTTTGGGAATAACAAAAACATAACATCTTATAAGTAGCAATAACGCATAATTAAATAAAATTCACGTTCTTTTAACTATCACAAAGAAACAAGTATTTTCTACAGTTCAGTTTTAATTCAAGAGGAAACCCAGAACCCAGTATTTATTGAGCACGTACTTCCTCAAAAGACGGCTCGAATTCCATCGATTTTTATTATTACTGAAAAGAAAGCAAGAAGTACCAGAAACAAAAGCGTGAGTTCTCAACTTACTATAATGTCGTAAGTGCAAAGACCCCATAAAGCACAACAATAACATATAGGTCTTATAAAGTATCGCGCCAAAACTGCGGCGTTGCGCTGGCGCACTCATGCATACCACCGCACCAACTGGTTACCACCAAGTGCTCAACCTCATGTAATATTATTATAACCTTTTTAACAAAATAGTAAGCGATTTTAATATGGTTGTAACGAAGTATTGTATAAGCAAGGACCTTTATTCTTTAAAAGCATTTAGTATAGGAGCGTCTATTCGAAGGTTACGATGATTCAACTTCGATTTAAACAGTCACAAAATTATTTTAACCAAATTTTTAAACGTTAAATTCCCACTTAGTCGATTTTGTCGTAAACGTATTAATGTCTTGACAAGGTTTTTTTTATTGATTCTCTATTCTAAGAATATCTGAATCTGTTGGTTCACTGGTACTACCTACCTGTTATTTCCACGTAAGAGATGAAGTCTAGAGATTAAAATTTTTATATGCTAATGATGTTCGCACTATTGATGCCATAAAATCTAAAATGTTTAAATTAGAAGAATACTTTAATTTACATTTTGTTCAATTTTAGCCCCTCACTTATAGACTCTATTAACAGAATGATAGTACTGTTATAAATAGGTATATGTTTTCAAACTTAAAGTTTCAAAATATTAAGAGGGTCACGCATGGCGAAAGCTAACTCAGTATGCTAATTGTTATTAACTAACCAATGGTATTTACTGTCCTGGCAACGTTTAGATTGCTTATTGGTGTTTGCTGTATAGATATATTTACATGTCGATTGCCGCTATGAGACCATAAAAGTCAAGTTCTCTTGTAAAAGGTCTCAAACATATAAGGATATTATACATTATAAAAGTTACGCCCTCTAATACTACTAAATAAGTACGCGATTTGACCCGGTATATTTAATACCAGAGCTCGCTTTACATAAATTATTACATAATAGCCTCGTACTACTAAATGATAAATGATTATGACTTGTAACTGCTAACATAACGCAGATGTGAAACTACAAAACGGCAAATCGTGATTTCAATTCATATAAATAATAGCTGATACGGCTGACACGCTGCTAACAAAAAACTCGACGACAGGAAACAGCCGGAAAGGTGAATTTCAAATTTACTTAACAAGGCAATTTCAATATTCGATTTTAAAGAACGAGTTATTGACTCCGAAAACCACGATAATGGGTTCGATTTTCGCTGGGCAAATATTTGTGGAACCTTGACCTGCATATATTTACACTGGACAGGCTTATGTCAAACTGTTTTTGTGCCTATTTGATTTCCGCCATGTTGGCGCTGTAGGACGTAGCGTGAGCATAGCGTGCGTACATGGTACTAAAGTTTGAAGTCTGGAGAGACCATCACGTCAACCATTTTAATATTGTACGTCAAAATTAGTTCTTTAGACGCACGCTAGTGGCGTTTCAAATAGGCACAAGAACTTTGCTGTCAAATCATACAGACAGCCTGTCCAGTTAAATAAAAAAAATGTTTTTCATGTCAGTGTTGTGGAATGAATTAAAACATACATTTTGAATTTCGTTTGGAATTAGTTCTAATTGCTTGCTTGCTGTCAATGTAAGCTCTCTAGGATTCCATATGAACTGTCAAAATAAGGCTAAATCAAAAGGAAAGTATTGCACTTTAGAATTATTAAGATTTATTTATAAGCTGAATAACTACTATCTAACATTTATTTTATTTACTTCTCGATCTGAAATCTACCTATATATTAACGTCGATGCGTATCATAATATAAGTATTGAACTAAGTACTTGTGCCACAATTAATTATCCTCAATCAATTATATTTTATTGAGGTGGTAGAACATGTTTCGTTCCATCCAATCATGTGACTAATTGATACCAGATTGACGTAACTTTTCTGTACAAAAGGGTTCATTTCATCAATTTCACATTTTGCATTTATTTTTCTATATTAGAAAAGTAAATTAAAATATTTTTTATACATTTGGAATGTGTTCGATTTATTGATGACCTTTTCATATCGTTGCTTTTTTACAAAATCCTAATGAAGCACAATTTATAGGTAGGTATTTGCTCTCAACACAACCTTGTGAAATAAATAAGGATTTATGATCAGGCTAAGCCAAAGGTTGTATCCGCTAATGGAAGCTTGCTACCTGTGATAATGGGAAAGCGATTAAGTTATGACAAGTATGAATGACAGTGCCACTTTGCGAGTAAGTAGACAACAATAAACTTGTGTCAACACGGCAGGCCACTATTGGCTATAAATTCTGTGCTACTGGGTTTTGTGTATTCAGCTAATTGCCACAATGTTATCTGTATGCTTAGCGCCGCCGTTGTTTGCCCGCTGGTTGTCAATCGATGCCCACCGCACCCAACACTGTCATCAACAAATCAATCAATCAACAAACACTTGTCGTTGATGATACACATTACCATACTTTGCCTAAGTTCTTGACTGTCTTGAACAGAAAAATGATACTCTGAATACTATTGTAATACGTAAACTCGACAAACGAAATAGCGACAAAACATAGAATTATTATTGTAATAGTTTTTATGCGTAAATTCAACGCTCGAAATCGTAAAAAACTAAATCTCGAAGCACAAAATCGCGACAAATCATAGTGATAATGATAATCTATTAAAGTTAATGAGCCAGTTTTCATCGATTGTATAGGTATAAATTGATAGTACCTACTATAATTAAAAGGAAATACCAATTGTATTTATTTTTTACCCAGATAAATCTGAAAGTATTTTGAATGCAGAAATGTATAAGTTTTGGATAGTTATATCCTTTATTATAATCTCCTGTATCCTAAGAAAAATAATATAAAATAATTCCAACTCCAGGAAAAGCCGGAAAATGACGACCCATATATGGGTCAATCGGCATGCACTACATTACTTACATGCTGTAAAAAAATATTTTTTATTGTTATCATTTAATTAAATCTTATGTTACACGGTATGATCCTTACTATCCTACTAATATTATAAATGTGAAAGTTTGTGGGTTTGGATGTTTGGATGATTGTTCCTCAATCACGCAAAAACTACTGAACGGATTTGATTAAAATTTAGCACACAGATAGTAGATAGCCTAGATTAAAACATAGGGTACTTTTTATCCCGATATTCCCACGGGAACGGGAACCACGCGGGTGAAACCGCGGGCGGCCGCTAGTAATATTATAAATGCGAAAGTCCGTTTGTTTGTTTGTTTGTTACGCCTTCACGTCTTAACTACTGAACCGATCATCATGAAATTTTACATACACGTTGTCAGGGGTACAGATACACACAGTACGGTTATCTTTCATCTCGAAAAAACGTATAGTTCCCGAGGGATAACAAAATAACTTTCCACGCAGACGAAGTCACGGGCGGCCGCTAGTAATTGATAAAAACATTATTTGTAAATTAAAATATGTATTACACTTTACGCAAATGTAAGTTTACAGTTTTTTCACATAGGTATTTTCTATTTGATAATCTATCTTACTCAGTTTTTAAGATAAGCTAAAAGATCGTGAGTCCCAAAAAATGTTTTTTTAGTATATGACAAAGACCACGATTCCAGATCTTCTAAAAGTTACAAAAAATCGCTAATGGAAGTCCTGCGAATACCAAGATGATGAAGATTTCCATAGTCAAATGATACATTGCCCTGGAAATCGTTATTATTATAAGTTATTAATTATTTCTTCCAAGGATAATGGTGAAATAGCAAAAAAGTTTATAATGCATTTATGGTTGTGCCGACCGACGGACCCATGAAAAGGGTTCATCGCATGTAAGACTAAATAAAAGGAGGAAAACATAAGATAATTTTAATTTTGATTAAAATATACTTAATTACCTACTATATACTATGTTTTCAGTTTTTGTTTGACAGTTTTGTATCTGTTCTGTAGTTCTGTATCTGTTCAGTTCTGTGTAGTTAGCTCGCAGATAAGTTAGGCCGTATACAGAAAGAAACCTGGTAGCCGGCGCCGATCTACCAGCGCCGATAAGCGCGTATCGGCGCTTGTTCATGTAAATGCCTGCGCCGATTACCTGCGTGGACCAGCGCCGATATAAGCGCTGGTAGATCGGCGCCGCTTACCAGCTTTCTTTCTGTATACGGCCTTATCTGTCTATATTGTGTTATGTGTTATGTTATTATAATCAATAAGCACTTCATTAAGTTTCTAAAAAGATGTATGGATGGATAAGATAAGATGAGTGTTTTAAACCTTTGAAATAATTTAACCAAACATTTTCATATTTCTAAAAACCCATGTTCCCATGAACCCATGAACCCATTTCCAAAAAAAATATTAGTCTCAAGTAGGTTACAAGATGTTTTAAGTAGCTTCATCAAAACAAGTTTTCAAATATTTAGTTTTAGCTCTAGGGCTCTTAAAATAATAACCAGTAGCTAGATCAAAAGGAAACAGACGAAAGAGCTAAATTATTTGAATAGTTTGATAAAAATTAATTCGTGAACAAAAAATGCAACGCTTTTTTATTATATTATTTTATTATCTTTAACCCGGCGTCATTGATGCAGGGTCAACATGACCCTGCATGTTTTGCATATGAAAAAATGCTTAGAAATATTTGCCACACACAACTGTCTGTCTCAGTAGCTGCAGCTAAGGATCACCCCTCCCCGCCACGTACTTCACTTCATTCGTCCATCACCCGCGCAAGGAGCAAAACGTGTGTAAACCTGCGACAGGGTAATTATGACCCAGCTCAACGGTGACGTTGCTGTTTTGGTGCCATATACTTTTTTATATATTTTATATAAAGATTATGTTAGTGTTCGTAATCTTCTAATGATAGAGAGGTTAGGTAGTATAAATTTGATTTAAGTATCATTTTTGTTAGAAACGATATTGTTTTTTGTTGATAAAAGAAAATTAAGAAAAGAGTTACAGTTTTGTTGTATAATTAACAGTCTATAGGAAAAATTAAAAATAAAAATTATTTCACTCATTACCAATGTGTTTTATTGCTGCTACTGATTATAAATACAGTATTTATAATAAATATAAAATGTTTAAAATAAAAAATTATTTTATACTATGCCAAATTTTAACAATTGTAACCAGGGTCATAATGACCCCCCTCAACGTTAGTGTAACTTTTTTCCGCCACAATGACGCCGGGTTAAAATGATTGATAGTATGTAAATAAATCGAGTATAATTTTCCTGCTAATCCAAAGCATCACGGCAAAACCTCGTATCAAATTACCTACTTCTAACATTAATAAAAAACACTTGCCTTTACCTTTTTTGGTCCAAGTTAATATGACGTTGGATTCCACAATTTCTCGGTATCTAAGGCCGCCGTCGGAGGTAGGTATGACTCGATAAATCTTGACCGTGTGCCAGACTATTGCGCGAAATCTACTTTTTATGGTTGACGCTATAGTGGACTGATTCCTTGGCCGATATGCGCTTATGCGACTTGGATTTATAGCTATTCACGCACATTCCTCAATGTTCGACATTATGTTTGCGCTGAGATACGAAATTTATCTTCTTAACTTTTTGGAATTAATGCATCTGTATTCTAACTTGACTTTGTAGCTTAGCAATCTTTCTGCATTATCAGTCATTGCCTTTCTTAGGTTTAGGTAGGTACTACAGATTACAAAGATCTAAATCGATACAGAGTAAGAGGTTGAGGCATTCAACCTCTTGCTATAAACCATGATTATAAGATAATAAGATAACACCACAGATAATATAATACTATATATTAGGTAAATACTTACTTCACAGTTTTGATCACAGTAATTAATTGCTATTTACGCAGCGTTTATAAGAAATCCTAGAGTTGCGAGAAATGTTGGTCCGAGAGCAGGCATGCAATAAGGCCGGTGGCAGATCGTTGAGCAAAACCACTCGGCATTCCACGAATGCTCTTAATGGCCATCCAAGTTAAAAAGTATATGAAAAAGAACTGGAAATCATTTTATATTATCTCCTATGCACATTTGCAATATTTTTTTTATAAAGAAGCTGAAGGTCGAACGGTGACCCTTTACTCATCTCGAGAGAATATGAAAATATGTTTAATATTGACTTTCCTTTTATTTTACTTTTGCATTAGCTAGTGATTAATTTATAGTTATAATTTATTTACCCTACCATCTCTTTACTTGCTTGAACTTATAATTTAAAACTGTACTTTGTACCACAGGCCGTCGGTGTCATTCATTACGCCGGCGCTGATGGTAGAGCGGCATAGAGTGGGCGAGCGGCTACGCGACCGACCACATCCAGACTCCACCGCCTGCCACTACACGGGCTCGGTTCGAGGACAGCCTGATTCCAGCGTAGCACTCTCCGCTTGTGACGGACTGGTAAGTCGTGATACCACAGATTTTAAGGAGCATAAAACAGGCGACCACGTCTAGACTCCACCGCTTGCCACGTAACGGGCTCTGTTCGAGGACAGTCTGATTCAAGCGTAGCGCTCTCCGCTTATGACGTACTTGTAAGTTGTGATACCACAGATTTTAAGGAACATAGAGCAGGCGACCACATCCAGAGTCCACCGCATGCCACTTCACGGGATCGGTTTGAGGACAGCCTGATTCCAGCGTATCGCTCTCCGCGTGTGACGGACTGGTAAGTTGTGATACCACAGATTTTAAGGAACATAGAGCAGGCGACCACATCCAGAGTCCACCGCATGCCACTTCACGGGATCGGTTTGAGGACAGCCTGATTCCAGCGTATCGCTCTCCGCGTGTGACGGATTGGTAAGTTGTGATACCACAGATTTTAAGGAACATAGAGCAGGCGACCACATCCAGAGTCCACCGCATGCCACTAACTAACTGGGTACATAGGTTGGTCTGATAAGTGATGAAATATGTTCAGTTAGAGTAATAGAGTTAAATGCGTGACTGGCGTCCATATCGCATTGCAGTTGCTTTGGGGCAGTACAGTACATACAGAGGAGAGGACTGCCTTTTAGCTTCCGCTAAGTGGACACAGAATGTTGAAAAATACAACCAATTGTAAAATGTATTCTTACTACCTACCACCACACACACACAATATTTTTAGGGTTCCGTACCCAAAGGGTAAAAACGGGACCCTATTACTAAGACTCCGCTGTCCGTCTGTCTGTCTGTCTGTCTGTCACCAGGCTGTATCTTATGAACCGTGATAGCTAGACACACAGATTATGTATTTCTGTTGCCGCTATAACAACAAATACTAAAAACAGAATAAAATAAATATTTAAGGGGGGCTCTCATACAACAAACGTGATTTTTTTGCCGTTTTTGCTCGATATTAATAACGACAACAGGTAGACAGTTGAAATTTTTACAGATGATGTATTTCTGTTGCCACTATAACAACAAATACTAAAAACAGAATAAAATAAATATTTAAGGGGGGCTCCCATATAACAAACGTGATTTTTTGCCGTTTTTTGCTCGATATTAATAACGACAACAGGTAGACAGTTGAAATTTTCACAGATGATGTATTTCTGTTGCCATTATAACAACGAAATACTAAAAACAAAATAAAATAAATATTAAAGGGGGCTCCCATACAAAAACGTGTTTTTTTTTTGCCGTTTTTTGGTACGGAACCCTTTGTGCGCGAGTCCGACTTGCACTTGGCCGGTTTTTTTACGGGACAGCTTGGCTTGTAACAATTTTTTGTGTTATGTTTGACTAACCAAAACCAATACAGTGACAAGTTTCTCGTATTTATTTATTTTAAACTGTACCTAATCATCTCGTCCGCAATAAGTTTACAATAGTGACAAAGAGTTAACAATAATGTCAATAGGCACACACAGCACGTCATTTTATTACGTAGGGCATAAAGGCGGACTCAAGATTGTCTAAGGTGCCGTCGTGAGTACATGGCAAATGTAGTTTTAAAAAAATATTATGCAATGTACCTAGCTAGTGGGTGCTAAAGTTGTTTGTTTTGACATAGGTGATCTAATTAACAGCTACTGGCTGAGTACCAAAATGTCGGTGATCAATCTCCTAAGTATGTGCTTGAAGTTCAAAGCACAACCTTGTTCAATAAGTGGGCGTCACAGAACAGCCGATTGATCAAGTTTCAATCATAGTTTTGTTCATCCTTTTTACGGTTTCTTATTTAACTACATTCGACATCAGCCAAATGGCTAATTAAAATTAATGTCCCCACTGCTGCGGCATAGGTCTTCCATATGGGTGGATAGGGAGGGACGGACCATGACCCACCACGCAGGCCTAATGCGGATTGGTGTGTGCAGTGTGCTGTTAACGACTGCAAATGCGGCCGGGACAAACGGCTTAATGTGCCTTCCGAAGCACGGAGGAACTCGAGACAATATTTTTTTGGTCACCCATCCCATCCCATGACCGACCCCTTACAAAAGTTGTTTATCCTTCGCAATCGCAGGGCCGGGTGCGTAACCATTGTGCCTCAAACTTAATTAATGATGATAAAAACAAAATATCGGAATAATAATGGTTGACTTATTACTCTCGAATACCATTGTAGTAATTCCGATGTAGTATGTTTATATTCAATAATTACTTAAATTAGTACTGTATTAAGTATTTAGCTTCTGTGGTTAATTCATCCAAGCTTCTGTCTTTTAATCGGTATTTTGAAACGAAATTAAGAGTTGTATGTTTTTGGCATTGGAAAAGTAAATGAGGCATAATTTTATAACTCTACTATCAAATAGTTTACTTACACTCCTTTATTGGGCAGTCGTGTAAAAATTACTAATTTACCGAGCAACCACTAGCAAACACTTCATTCAAACACCAAATAACTAATTAAATAACGAAAAAATGATGTAAAACAACTTTATATTCTCGATTATAATAGCGCAGATAATAGCATAGGTTATGGTCTATTATAATATAACACCTCAGGCTTGATTTTCCGTGTGTAATTTTACAACTTAATTAACGGATGTTGGTAATAACAATCATATAATGTAATCTACCTAGGGCGGACCCACAATTTATTTTGGTAAAGATTTTTTATTCGGACCAACCAAATGAATCAATATAAAACAAATTAAATATTTTCAGCCTTAGTTCTCAGTTCCACCATACAGATAAAAAGATAAACCATATACCATAACACTTTCTATTAAGATAATTAATTTAATAGAAAAATACTAGAAAAAAAAACCGGCCAAGTGCGAGTTGGACTCGCGCACGAAGGGTTCCGTACCAAAAAACGGCAAAAAAAATAAATATTAATTTTATTCTGTTTCTAGTATTTGTTGTTATAGCGGCGACAAAAATACATCATCTGTGAAAATTTCAACTGTCTACCTGCTGTCGTTATTAATATCGAGCAAAAACGGCAAAAAAAACGTTTGTTGTGTATGGGAGCCCCTCTTAAATATTAATTTTATTCTGTTTTTAGTATTTGTTGTTATAGCGGCAATAGAAATACATCATCTGTGAAAATTTCAGTTTCTAGCTATCACGGTTCATGAGATACAGCCTGGCGACAGACAGACAGACAGACGGACAGCGGAGTCTTAGTAATAGGGTCCCGTTTTTACCCTTTGGGTACGGAACCCTAAAAATCGACTCACCCGTAGCAGCTCAGACGGGATTCAAACCCGCACCCTTGGGATTCCAGCCGAATGCACTGAGCAATTATACTCGGTAGCATAATTGAATCAATGAAAAAAAAACCTAAAAAATTTCAATAATAACATTTTCTGCTTATATTATGTACAAGTCCCTTCCTCAAATAAATCAGGAATAATAACAAAAGAAACACGGAACTTGTTTTTTATTAAAGTTACAAACTTTAGCTCCAAAACGCGATTCATCCATCAAATCGAAAACTTCGTTCAAAAGTTCAAATCATTCTTTGTCCGAACTGACGGACAGACAAAGAATGATTTGAGCTAAACAAAAGCAATCCTTTGATCAAACTCTACAATATAATGACTACACGACGTCACTTTATGAATGAATTACAACAGTTGAATGAAATATCGCAGGGTTGTCATTAATTTATTAAAGCGGTAAATGTTAATACTGTTGGAAATGTATAACAATATTCTCTATTTTTTTCTTCATACACAATAGTTTAAAATGTCCCACATTCGATTTGGATTTAGACATTAGGTATACTTACTTTGTAAAAAAAATACCTACCTTACCTTACTAGGTAATTAAACCATGAAAATAAGTTACAAAGAAGCTATTACCAGAAATTGAAAATAAATGATAATAATCTGGTGAAGATCGCGGGAAGCTGCTGGATGCAGACAGTGCAGGACCGATCGAATGTGGGGATCCTTGGGGGAGGCCTTTACCCAGCAGTCAGTGTGGTAAGGCTAATATGATGATGATGATTAAAAATAATGAATGCGCGAGCACAGCCCTCTCCGCATGTGGGCAGGCACGTCAAGAACCATTAATCACACTTCCTACTCTTCTATTTTGGTGCACATGCATTAATATTGTGGCATTCGGCATTTTATTCGCACAGATGGTGTATAATTATGATGCAAAGCCCTATAGGAATTAATTGAAAAAGGCGTCCATTTTAAATACATATTAGCTTTTTTGTTGAAAGCTTTTTAAATGTTTTTTGTTTTAAAAGAATTCTGTGAATAATTTGTTTTAACTGAACGTAGAATATAATCAAATTTACTCATATAGTTATCATTCAAATCTATAACTGTACCCCTGCTTACATCTCTTGAAATATCTGAATACAAATTAGTCTATAATAATGATTATCAGAACATTAAGTGTAGGCGTTATTGTAAGAATTTACATATTTATAAAAATTTAATAGCCGATTGATTGATTTCCTACTTTCCCTAAAGCAATTCTATGATATAACTTTCTACGATCTTTCGAAAGCTATGGGAATCTAATTTATTAATTATTACAACGTTCAAAGTGTGATTCAATATAAACTTGGCAAATAGAAACAGTACCTACCTAACACAAAGATGAGTAAAGTTTCATGGATTTATTATATAAGTAATTGAAACAATAAAGTCACGAACAGGACCTGTAAGTATTTCAATAAAACAATGGACATCGGAAACATTAAGATGCAGAGATAAGGATATCAACGTCGTAGTTTAAAAAATGATGATATTATCTTAAATATCACAAAAACATTTCAATTTACATAATGGATTAATGATATTTTTTATTCATGGACACACAACTGCTACGTTTATTTTTTACTATTCGACTTCATTCATGAATATGTCAAAGATTATTTATCAAAGTTTTTACACGATCATTCATTTTTTTACTCAATACCTACGCTTATTTTTTTCAGCGACAACTTAAGTGTCCCATTTTTTCTTTATTTACTTATTTGTACAGTTCAGTTCCCAGCAAAATCACTTGTTGCATCTTACTTTAAAGCATACAGATTAGTACACATAATGTACTAATTGGAAGTGCAAACTCTCGTATATATTTGTCGTGTATTTAAAAGTTAACTATGGTCACTTATCGCGCAACAACACTTTTGCGACGGTATCTGTCCCACAAGGTCGGCGAGATACGGTTAGCCACGATATGCAGATAGTACCGTGTTGTACAGATCCAGTATCACAAACTCCTCAGCCAACACTCTAACTAATATAACATTAGATGTAATCTCTACCATACCATTAGTGCAATTAGTTACGGCTAAGAATTAATATTAAAATTTACTTATTACTTCATTGCCAATAGCTGGTTTCAAGCAAGACTCACACGCCCGTAAATATATTTATAAAGAAATAGAGAAACTTGCAATCATAAAATCTAGTTTGCTATCAGAAAATATATTTAATACCTAAGCAACACAAATCACCAAAGCAGTGAGCTGATCAAGATATCTGTCGAGATGGAATAGTTTCCATTAAATTTCGCGCAAAGCCGCCTCGTTTCGTTATCAATCAATTTATCTATCGTTACCTACCAACAGACGGCAGATTTGTTGACCCACAACTGCCCAGACCGGTTGAGAGCACTCAATGAACGCGCGCTGTTATATTAAAATTGTTTTATTTTACCTACTACATATTTATTAATCGTCGCTTACTAAATTAATAAACACGGGTATAATTTTCGTACCAATCCTGACATAATGATTGTTACTAAGAAAAATTGTTGCATCGATTAAACATAAATTCTTGAAACTAAAATAATTGGCGCTGGTTCAACAACAACGTAGTAGTGTCAATTAGCCATATTGAAGTGACAGGAAATTCACTTCAAGTCTGGGAAACGCAGCGCTAACGAGTCAAACAATTCCTTCTCGAACACGCACCAGCTATAAATTGTTAGCAACGCGAACAAATGCTGCCATCTAACGCACCTGCACGCCAAATGTCCTTTAGTATCAAAAGTTTCCGATAAAATAATGTGTTCTATTACTCTAACTTTAAACTGAAATAATATAAATTATAGATAGATTAATGACAAGTAGAAAATAATTATTCCAATAGTCTTTTTTTTTACAGGCAGGCCTATTACGAACAGAACACGGAGAATTTTGGATCGAGCCGTCAAACCAAAAACCATCTGATAATAACCAAGGCAGGCCTCATGTTATTTTCAAAAGATCTGCGGTTGACAAAGTAGCAGCGTATCATAGAGTTAAGAGAGAAATAAAAAGAACACATTCCGATAATTCTAACGAAAACATTACCAAACAAAATATCAAACCTCAGCAGAAATCGAGAAATCAACTGCAACAGAAAATGGCCGCAGACCGTCGGCGACGAGAATACCTCGAAGCGAGACGAAGGCAACTAGAATTAATGAGGAAAAATCCTACCGAGTACAGAAGACAACAAGCGAGACTTCGTATGGAACAAAGAAGGCTGACGTCAAATTCGAAGAGTATGTCAACAGGGAGCAAATCCATTGAACAAAACTTAGGATTAAGGCTAAAAAATAAAAAAAATCTAAATAACGATATGAAACCGCGCCGCAACAAGAGTAAACGAAGGAGACGTAGACAATCGAAGAACTGCGCTACAAAGCAACCCCCTTACCAATGGAAGACCAAAAATTTGGAAAGTCACGAACTAGAGGAGCATAAAAAAATGCGTTACAATAAGGTAGGTACCTACTTAAGTGAACAGCAAAATAATTAAAACTAGGAACCCAGTAAAATAAACAAAAAACTTATTATCTACGACTTTCGAGTCGTCAAAATATCAAGCGTGTTTAGCTACACTTCATTATTATCTCATTTTTATTATTCAGCAGCTTTGTATTGAGATTTACCTACCTCTTGTGATATGCAGCACGTTTCCCCTTTTCTCAGTATGCCCGTAGGAACAATCAGCACCAAATGCATCCGAACACTAGATACAGCGGACGAAGACCGACACGGTCGGTGAGCAAACGGCGCCACGTGGAGGTGCTGCTGGTAGCAGACCGCTCGATGACGGACTTCCACAACGCCTCCAACCTGCAAACTTACCTCCTCACTATTATGAACATGGTAAGCATTTTACCCATATCCCAATCTTTTGTCTTCCTCCACCGCCGAAGTTTTAGACACGGAAAATATTAGCCGTTGTTTGAATGGTCTACTTATAACAGATGATTTCTTAAGATTGGTTAAATCCATATAGCACAACCAGTAATTTGAAACACTGAATGCCTTGCTTGCCAGGTATCATCCCTGTACATGGATCCGTCAATCGGAAATTATATAAAGGTGGTCGTAGTGAAGATCATATTGGTGGAAGAGATGCAGGCAGCCTCCGAGCTGGAGGTGACGACAAACGCTGACACCACACTGCAGTCGTTCTGCCGGTGGCAGCAGCAGCTGAACCCTGACGATGACGCCAACCCCCACCACCACGACGTGGCCATTTTGATCACCAGAGAGGACATCTGCAGTCAGCATGGCAACCCTTGTAGGTATGGAGATAATGTTGCATTTTTATTCTAGGTGATTATTTAGGTTAGGAACTAATTTTTAGTTTCATAGAAAGATTGAACTTTTATTAAATTTATCTGTCAAGTAAGTTAATTAATAGAAACTTAACCAGAACTTAAACAGGCCTTACATTTCAGAGAGATTGATGCGCAGTGGATAGCGAATACGTGGGTTAAGTTTATTAAGGCTATCAATGGTTATGTAACCAAGAATTCAGTTGTACAGCTCCTTCGATCTTTTGGAAGACGATGCATCAAGTGTATGCTCTTAAACTCAAATGACCGCAACCGCGAAACATGAATGAACACGCTACACTCACCGCATTATTTACCGTCCTTCACAGAGACATTAACATAAAATCACGATTGCTGGCTCAAACATATTAGCATTTATTATTATTTTTTCTAAACACCCGCCACGAGACAAGGTCAATGGCAGCCAGCGTCTGTTAGCAAAGTAAACAGATTTTTTCGATGAGTAACCGGCTTCGAAATAGAACACTTTCGTCGATCGTCGGCACCTGCTCCCAGGTGTGTCTGCGCCTCCTACTACCGTTTCGTAACTTTTTATTTTAATTTACGTCACTTAATGCGAAAGCAGTGAATTTTTCTAATCTGTTTGAAATAAGTATTTGCAAATAAACCGTCGATCTAGGCTTACTGAAAGTAAATGTTTCTTTCGTAGTTCGAAGAAAATCTGATTCTATCCTCAACCGACAGAAAACATTTGTTTGAATTGCGTAAATAAGCAAAGATTTAAGTAATACTTATAGGTATAGAATATACTGCTCAGATTTAAAAACATTTACAAGAAATTAAATTTTCTAACAACTTTAAAGTAAATTATCCATGGACTCTTTCGTTTCATTTTCTTTCATTCGTTTACACTGGAAAATTGTCAAACCTTTACAACTTTCTGAACGTTGACTATACATGCCATCGACACTTATTAGAATACGTTTATCAAAATGTTTTATGATGACTATTTCAATAAAATAAAGTTTAGAGTGTTCTGGCATAGTGTAAATAATTCTGGTTAGAATACAAATGCCTACCTAATTAACTGGCTTGAACAATTAAAGCACAGTAATGCTAGCGAGTTACCATTCTTAATATTGTAACCGGACACTAATGTTTGTGTGCCACTACGCATGACTACTTAAAGCTTAGAAACACTACGTTTAAACTCTCAAAGTATGTACATTTAAACTGAAATATTAAAACAAAACTGTTAAAAACTCTTAGAAAATCAAAAGACTAGAATAAGATCTTTCTATATTTTAATTGAAATCTACATAGAACGCAATAAGACCCAAATATTCGCATTCAAATTCATTTCAATAGCTGGACACTTGAAATTAATCACAAAACTTGTTTATGTATTTCTCTGTCCCCGTGCAACGTCCAGTGATTGCGTTATGTCTCTAAATCATAATTAATTGCAAACAATTCAAGGTACTCACAGACATTGCCTAAGCAGTAGATAAATGGTAAAACTGTCACTCATTACTAAATAAATGAAGATAACTCCTATTTCATTTTATGCTACGGTACAGTGTTGTCAGTGTATATTTTTTGACAGAAACGTAGTGGATGCTTATAGTAATTATCTAAAAAATCACAAAATATAAAACAATACTAATGTCTTGTACAATCATAAATTAACAATGCAGTTCAAAAGCACCGAATCTGTGCGCTGCCCAAACAAATTACTGTTTACCATTATCACTTTTTTGCGTGTACGGTCTTATGTTTGCAAAGCGCTAACGGCTATGCGGTCGCTTCAGCAGTCACATCAAACACGCCGACATTGATGCCAAGGATATTGGGTTTATATAAATTGGACATTCATTATTTTAACAAAAGCCCATAGCCATATAGCGTTATATAAGCAATTACGTCCGTAAGTTTTTTGGGCATACGATTTTTGTCCACATTACTATGTGAATGCACATGACGCCTGTCAGTCTTAAATATAGGATCATATACTATTAATTAAACAGCTTTTTAAAATTTATTTGAACTTAGGTTTTACTCCTAACTATTTTGTAAAAAGTATGTATACTTTGTTTAACTTTTTATTTATTTAGGTAGGTACCGAATTTAATTAATGAAGCAGTGTAACAAGTATTGGTAATTGGTATCAATGTAATCTACTAGGTACACCAAACACGAGGTGCGTCCGTAGATAACCCGCAAACCTGGATAGCCGGACAATAACCAGACGCCCGCTCTTATGTAACTACATTATCAGACACGTAATTGTTTGTTTTGAATCAAATATTTTTAACACCGCCGAAAGTGTTCTAGTCTGTTAGTTTATTTATACTATTTAAATAGGTATTAAACTTTCCTCTCCTGCTCAGTCAGTAGCGTGAGTCATAATGGCAATAAACTCACAATTTAAAAAAATATTTTTACTCGATAAAAGTTAAATATTTATTTCGTAACTTTAACAATCAGAAATGTACTAAATAGCAGCAGAGCAATCTCATTTTTAAGATTTTAATAAAAAATCGAATTCAGAACATTTCTGTAAGTATGTAACTAAGTACAACATTGGTTAAGTATACCAATTATCCCGCATTTTATAACCAGCTTCGTAGTAGGTTTGATGTTTCTGATCTTCAGATATTGACCCACGTAGCCTTCGGCCATTACCATACTAACAAACAGGCTATTGCAAAATGTCGATGCAATTTTGCGTTCAAAATATTATGTCTCAAGCATTTTTTTCACAAGAAACCTCTCAACCGACTTATTGTGTACTCATTCAACTATTTTAAAAGACCAAACATCGGATGTTGGTTCAGTAAATTATATTTGTAGTCCCAAATTAATGCCATTCTAATATTGATTCGAGTGATTCTCATCTCAACGAAATCATTAAATGAGGTAAATCCGTTTAGTAAATATTTCGACAATGGACGAATCAACGGTTCGGCAAGTATGAAAAGGTAACTAATACTACTACGACTACTTACTGCATATGGCAATAATGTTCAAATAAGCTCATTTACATTTGAAGACTACGAGTATCGTGCTGAAACTAAGTACGAATGGCTAAGTATACTAGCAACTTCTGAAGCAGAATTTGTGTTACCTACTTCATAATTGTCTGTCCGGAGAGCGCGTATGACCAAAAACCTGTGTAATGAATGCAACGAGGAAGCACTTCGATAAACGGTATAAACGAGTGCGCGAATGTTCTTGGAAGGCGGCAATCAAAAGACAATGAGCGGTAACGGTGCCGCGGTGTACCCACATGCATTATGCATCGAGAATTCAAAATGCATGTAAAAATTGTAATCATCAATATGTAAACGCCAATGCAGGTACTCGTCATGTTGTTTGTAAATGCCGCTTACCTTTATGCATTTAAGAATATTGTCATTAGGTATTTACTTACTTACATACGTCTTATTGTTTAACTAAATAATTTGACATGACTGAAACTTAAAGCAGGTAGAAAAAACCCAAACTAAAAATCTTAAATAAAATTTGTGAAGTTTTCAGCTCTTATTGACACAGTTGAGGCTGTCAAAAGTACCTAATTGCATAGGGAAATGAAATTGAAAAGGACTTGACCTAAATTTTAATGCCATCAACCCAATTTATGGTCTGGTTTTACAGTAATTAATGAAAATATGTAGTTTTTAAAAGTCATTAGTCCACACTAATTACAACGCAAAGAATCAAAAGCTGGACCAAAGAAAATCTGTCAGACAGATGTTACCCCTTTCATAATCGGGTCAGACGGGAGATAACGCTATCGCCTAATCAGTAATTAATCTTGCAATCGAAGAGTTTCTCGGTAGCGGCTCTTTGTGCAGGGGGCGCTCGTTAAAAATAATGACGGCGGTTAATTTTAATTCGTTGCGGGCGCGCCGCCACGCCGTCTCGTCTGACGGCCTATGTCTTCCGCTCAGACTCATTGCGTGCCTGCGTTTGTGGCTAGACATTAGTCAACCTAATAATAACACAAACACATGGTTAACCATAGAGCTTAAACTATTCAAACGTAATAGTGCCCGTAAAATTTGAAGACAAAGTGCGTGCATTATCTCATAGAAGAATTAATGCAAAAATAAATAGCCTGCCTTCTAAAATTCAGCTTTACAATAGCATTAATCACTTTTGTCAAACAAGTAGATAATGTAGTATCTGATAGATATCTTTCAAATAAGTATAATGTATTTGTTAGTCTGATAACATACAAGAATGTTGCATTATTTAACGATATTTCCAAAAGTTCTAAAGTTTTACTTTTTATAAAATACTGAAGAAAAAGGATTTCGCAATTATCAAGAAACCGTACTTAACAAGTACAATAATAACACAGAAAATATACAGTAATACTTATTTGGCAAGATGCGATTATCCAATGGAATTACTATTGCATCTTCGTGTTGAGTATTTTTTACGAAAGCTCGGCGACTGACCGCCTCGGGTACGCATTACCAAATAAAAGAGTGCGATCGTGTACTCTTGACCTTATTTATCAGCGATTATTTACCATAGAAGGTTTGCAACCGTTTTATATGTTTATTTCCATCACATGTTTTTGAAGCCATGCCATTTTTTCCTATTGGGTCGGTCCCAATAGGAACTAACATATGATAAAATCGTGTTATTCAAATCGATTACGGTATCCAAAAGCATTTTTTTATTGATATTGTAATAAGTAAAGTAGTTAAATGATTTTGTTACTCCTATTCTCGACTGATTACTCGTTAAGTAACTAACACCAATCGTTATGTTTTACATCTTTACCACATTTTTTCTTCTTTAATATATTACGGGATCCAAACCCGAGACCGTGAGTTTCGCGTTCCGCTAGTCACTCTCACTAACCGCTGAACCGTTACAGACACAGCCATCAAACTAACAAAAAAGCCATTCAGTGAAAGTGTGACACCTTTTTATATTGAAATTGAAACTCTATTCGTTGTTATATAACAAATACAATGAAATAAATAACAAACATTGAAGCAAATCGATTTTTTTACTCAGAAATGCTTTTACATTTAAAATGGATTGAAAATGTGATTTAAAGACGCTTTATAGTTTTATTTACTTTTTAAAGTCCCTTTACTTTCATATGCAACTTGTTATTAAGTATTTTCTTTACAAAACATTAGATATGGTTTGAAAATACAATAATAAAATTGTACAGAAAAAATACTGTGCGTTAATAACGCTTATTATTAGCCACTAAATAATATACCAGTTACTTTTTAAATTACTACTACTTTTATTCCAAATTACTAAAATCCTTACTTCCTTATCCTTACTAATATTATAAATGCGAAAGTCCGTTTGTTTGTTTATTTGTTTGTTTGTTTGTTTGTTACGCCTTCACGTCTTAACTACTGAACCGATCATCATGAAATTTTACATACACGTTGCCAGAGGTACAGAGAAGGACATAGGGTACCTTTCATCCCGAAAATAAGGATTGTTCCCGAGGGATAGCAAAACAACTTTCCACGCAGACGAAGTCGCGGGCGGCCGCTATAATATTATAAATGCGAAAGTCCGTTTGTTTGTTTGTTTGTTTGTTACGCCTTCACGTCTTAACTACTGAACCGATCATTATAAAATTTTGCATACACGTTGTCAGGGGTACAGAGAAGGACATAGGGTACCTTTTATCCCGAAAAAAACGATTGTTCCCGAGGGATAGCAAAAAACTTTCCACGGAGACGAAGTCGCGGGCGGCCGCTAGTGCTTTATAATCGTTACTAATATAATGCATGACTCCGCATTTATGCAACACAACACATCTAACTTTGTTGTACGAGTACGCAGGACCACCAACAATGGCCAAGCTTTCGACTCTCCCAACGCCTCCCGTGATTTATAGAACCCTTAAACGGAAAATATTAATCGAATTTAACCTCATCAAAATGCAATTATACAACCTGAGCGTTACAAATTTAAACATTATTACGTACTACTATAACTGGAAAGCGACCTCTAAATAATATGCGGGTTGGGCATTGACCATGTCAGTTTAATACCTACACACGTCAATAATATTAATTGCCTAGTTTGACGCTTCGCAACACAGTTTTTGCGCGTACAAGGCGTGTCTTTATAACTTTATAAATAAAGCAAACATAACACGTTTAATGATTGATATCGAAGTTTTAATAATAATATTTCCAATTCAGAAGTCAGTTTTACTATTAAGATAGATAAATTAACTTAATTGAGTGAGATTGGGAAAAATATGATTATAAAAAAACGTTTTTTATTTAAAGTTTAAAAAAGTATTAATATTTTTTTGATAAATTATTATTTTATAACCTGGGGGTTTAGATTTATTTCAGGGCATCTTTTAAATTAAATTAGCCCAAAATACTATCAGAATAATTTCATTATCTATCAAAAAATGTTGACATATTTACAAAATGTTTTGTTACTTTTTTGATAGGTTTAGTACAAAAGACTTCAACGCGTTCGAGTACTAATTTGGAAACAATTCAAATCAAAGTATTCTGTACATACCTACATGTTTACTTTCTAGGTTTCAGTTTCAAAACATATATTACCTAATCTGTTTTTCTTCATGCTATTAAAGCCGATTAAAGATTAAGGTGAGTGAGCTTGCTCTAAGCTCACCCGCAAAACGCTACTTGTGGATTTGTTTAATAAAATGTTAAACGCTTACGGTTTTCTGCGTAGTGAGTGTATTGAATTGATTGCAAGCAATTTATAGAGCTTTTCATCGGCTTCCGCGTGGCTGTGAGTCAGCGCGCGCGCTTATTATTAGCGCACTATTCCTGCGCGCGCGCAACAGAGCAATTGGGCATAACGCTACAGAACTGAACAGGGTTTCAATTAATTTACATTTGTAATACTTGAAACATATACGTAAATAGCAAAGAATATTATTTTGTGTATGAAAGAATATAATTCTATTGAATAACTAAGTAATTAATTTAATTTTGATGGCAATATATTGGAAAAAAATAAAAAAATAAAAACTTTTGCTATTTAAAGTAAGTATACATAATTTGTGGCACTTTAGCTACAAACGTATTAATTATTTTTAATTTGAGATTTTAGCATTTATAGTGATATACAATACATACAGTATATTATGTCAACTAAAGGCAATCCTTTTAAGCCTGGCTATATGTAGGTTGAGAAGAAGGCAACGGTACATGCTTAACGTACCCCGAAACTGCGATAAAAGCATAGCTCTGATTGCTATAGCTAAAGGAAAAGTTACATAGGTAACTTGACATTTATATTTTTAATGTGGAGTACATGGCAACATCTTCCAACTGATTATCTGAGCATCCCATCAAAATATACACTGTTGCAGCACCCTGGGCGTGGCGCACGTGGCCGGGATGTGCAAGCCGGACCGCAGCTGCTCCGTCAACGAGGACAACGGCATCATGCTGGCGCACACCATCACACACGAGCTGGGACACAAGTCAGTCTAATGTTCTTATCTATACTTAATTTAATTAATATTATAAATGCGAAAGTACCTCTGTCTGCCTGTCTGTCACGCTGTCACGTCTAAACTACTGAATCGATTTTTATGAAATTTGGTACAGAGTTATAGTAAAGCTCAAGCTCTACTTCTCAAGAAAGGAAGATATTTTTATTTTATGATAAATTGCTTAGTGGTAATGGAAATCATAGACCAAAATTGAGTTTGGCTTTTCCCCAATAATGGGTTTGATTTTCGAATACAATAGTCTATTTGCGTCTAGGGTTGTCATTATGCATTTTTTCCATAAAAATAGTAAAACATAATTTCTCAGCCATGTGGCGATTTGAATTTCCAGAGGCCTTACTACCGGCCAACTTACATGGCTATCGTATCGTAATCGCGTTCTTTTGACAGATGGATGTAATACATTGTTACTTTTCTTTTGTAAGGTTTTATTTATGCCAAAAGAAGTAGCAATGCGTCACACCCATCTGTCAAATGTAAGCGATTACGATAGCCACATAATTTTCCAGGTTTGTATGCATGGTACTCTATTTACTACCTATAAACTTTTTAAGTCTATTACCAAACATCCTGTACCTATAAAAATTGTATTGTAGTATGACATCACACCAAAGAAAGTAAATTGTTTAAACGGGTAATATACCTCCAAAATTGTTAAACAAAAGGAATGCTATGAAAAAAGGAAAATAATATAAACAACACCGTAGATCACCAGTAACAAAACAGTTGGTCAACAATAGGAACCCAGTACAAAGTGTGTTCCAGTAACCACCTTCAAAAATACTTTATAATATCATTATTTACAAAAAATTATAGCTCATGGCACTTAAATACACACTAAATTTTCAAAATAATACAACTTCATTACGGGAATTAAGAAATAACAGGTGATTTTAAAACATTTAACTTACTATGTCGACGTGTACTTCTAAAGGTATGATTCCGATCTCGGCAGCAGCAGTAGTGTTGCCGCAGCAGTGCACTCCAAATTGAACCCTAATGTTACGTTTGAAAGGCTCAATTTGATGTGAGCGGAGAAGCGACGCGACACTGCTGCGCAACACTGCT
Source organism: Agriphila geniculea (assembly GCA_943789525.1). NCBI lineage: Eukaryota > Metazoa > Arthropoda > Insecta > Lepidoptera > Crambidae > Agriphila > Agriphila geniculea. The sequence continues at coordinate 13,133,704 of OX038887.1, read as the reverse complement.
GCGCGACACTGCTACGCAGCAGTGCTGCGCGGCACTGCTGCCGCAACACCACTGGTCCCCATACATTCTCTATAGGTTTATATGAGACTACATTCCGAGCTCGGCAGCAGTGCTGCGCAGCACTGTCGCGCAGCAGTGTCGCGCAGCAGTGTCGCGCAGCAGTGCTGCTGACATCGGAATCATACCTTAACTGTAATGTAATGGCGGCCAAATGACAAGTGAATGAGACACTGGTCTGACAAAAAAAGCAAGATAGCGATATTATACATTAATTCTCGCAATATCTTCGGTGGGTTGGTAAAAGTCTAGGCAGTATAAGAAAACATTGAATTCTTTAAAAATACCCGGCATTTCTTAATTTATTCAATTGAAAATGCGAGTGGTCAACCACTGGTACCTGGTTTGGGAGTGGCACACCACCCTATATCCACTTTTTAAGTCTATTACCTAAAAATTGTATTGTAGAATGACATCACACCTACGAAAGTAAATTATTTAAACGGGTTAAACATAACTCCAAACATAAATCCAATGACATTTTTAATGGGGCACTGTCAACCTCACCTTATTTATGGTGTGTTCTTAAATTACGCGGTCATCAATCCGATAAATTGATTTCTCACAATGTGGAGTGTTTTATTTAGATTATGATGAGACAGAGATGTTATTGAATCACTCGAAATAAATCACATAACAAACACATTTACACACACACACACACACACGCACACACACATACATCATGTTATTATATTTTTTTCTTTAATTTAATTTTAATTATTCCTAACTCTAGCTTCTAATGTTTATAACTAAGTAGTATGGAAGAGCGGAGTCACCTGACACAGGCAGTTTTTGCTTAAAAGGTGACTCCGGTCACTGTATACATAAAATGTTAACAAAATATTATTGAAAAAATCACCAAATACAGCGCAGACTTTTAGCCGAACATACGAAAACAAACTAGGGAGAATATTAAAACATGTGCTATATAATGGAGCTATATAATAGAGCTATCTAAATAGGCGTCTTAGGTACAACTACTATCTGCTACGGATCGTGTTGTTTATCAATTTATTGGAATTATAGAGTTTCCTTTACTGACACAATAAACTCATTTTTCTAAACATATTTCTCAAACAATCATATGATATACACCAAAAAACAAAAATTAACAGTTTTTATGACAGTCCTCATAGCTTGCAAAAATAAATTAATACGTAAGCCAAATTTATGGTGCAATAAGGCGTGCAATATTATCGTACGAGACTACGAGTCGTTAACCTAAAGATGTTCGCTATTTGTAACCTATGATTCATATGCTTAGATATTTTTTTTGACATTTAAGAATGTATAAATTTGTTTGCCAATTGAAAGAGCAATTATTTAGTTAGTTAAATAAATAATTACCGCATCCAACATCAGACACTTGAGTGTTAAAACCTTTTTTTCAGTCGAATGAAAACGGGGTTTCTCTAGTTAGGTGTATTTCAAGAATTCAAATACAGTGTGTACGCGAAACTAGACTATAAATGAGTAATAAAAAAATACAAAAAAATGTTCAATCCACTTTCATTTTTTTTTGCAGAATTAAGATTTGTAACTTTTACAATGCAATACAATTAACACCAATACAATTTTTACATCAATGCATTCTATTTGCGGATGATATCTCCATAGTAGTACTTATTTATTCTAATGGTAGTACCAGAATTTTGTAAAACCTTGTATAACACTGATATAAACTCAATAATAGACTCAATAACAAAATGGCTAAGTTAAAATGAATTAAAAGTAGTAAACCACTGATTCAACATTTTGAAGTTAACCAACTTTGAAAGCTCATAGCCAGCGTGTTATTTTTAGTAAGTGCATATTTTTGTTGTAGTTTGAAAGCTAATATGATAAAAATTATAATTAAATAATAAAACTTCGTGGTATTTGGGGCCAAATTTTGAAAAATTTAGAGATGAATGAAAAAAGAGTTAAGAGAAATGCATTTTTTTACAAAAAGCTGAATTTAAGTCATGATTATCAGGTTTTTGTGAGTTATTTGCAATCTATCTGAATTAACAAGTATCTGGCATCACGTTATTTTATATTTGAACAAAATCCATTCACTACTTTTGAAGGAATACTATTTTTTGTATATAGAGTCCATTGTAAAAATTACAAATCTTAATTCTGCAAAAAAAAGGGTAAGTGGCATGAATATTTTTTTTTGTACTTTTTTATTACTCATTTACAGTCTAGTTTCGCCCCCTTTCGGGATTGCACTTTATCCCCCCGGATACAGTGTGTCCCTACACACTGTATATTGTGAACTTTGAGATAATAAATAAGCAAACCAAGAAAGGACAAGGAATTTTCTTTTTTTTTCACTTATACGTAACGTACTTTTATAAAATTTTCAGGAAATACGAAGATCTGGACCTTGAAATAAGCAGGTCAGGGAAATCGTTTAGTCTTCAATACTCTTGTTGAGTTCGTACTTTGTTTTGATTCAGTACGCACACGCGGCACACGCATTCTCAGACCGTGTAGTTGCGTATTCGTAGACTGCAGCGCGAGCGATCCAAATTGGCACGGAAAATATTTATGGTGCGGTAGTTTACGAAACGTAAATGTTTACAAAACCAAATAAAACTTTGATTGGTCTCGCGAAAATAGGTTATTTTGTAAGTATAACATTTCTGCAGTATCATTAGCGATTCGTGGGCTCAAGCTCAACTCGAAACGGTCATTATACCTACGAATAATATGAGGGATAGATTCGGTTTCAAAAACTTGTAATTTACGCGTAAAATTAAATCTGCAATGCTGTTTTACACTATATTAGAAAGCGTGAATTTCCCGATAACGCTGTTACAGCATCAGAAATGCATACTATTACTATCTTATATTATTTGGTAAATAAGTGGGAATTATTTGGCAACTGTTGCTAGCGCCCGCTATCGTATTGAGTGACTCACGCGCGTTGCTAAGCTCGAGATTATCGCAAGGACGCTGTAATAACGCTGTAAATCGGGATGATGTTTGCGATGATAGCTAATTGATAGTATACTTTATATACCTACTCGTATTTCCAGAAATAGTACAAACCACAACGTGAATCACAAGTTTAGATCGTAACTGACCTAAATCAATAGCATTATTTGTTATATTTTGACGACTCTCCAAATATTTTTCACTAAGTTTTATTCACTTTTTCTGCCTGCGTAGGATACAGTCATATAAGATGACGAGCTTGAGAGCGGTTTTGTCTACGTCATTATGTCAAAAATCTCATCGTAGACGACGCACAACGTAGACAAATCTTTTGTTTAACTGTCAAACATGACATTTAGGTGTAGACAAAATGTTTGTCGAGCAATTGAGTTTGTCTTGCTACTATTCCTTCAAAGGATCATAGTTTCAATTGCCGAATGTGCTTTTTTAGTTTTTCGATATTGTTCCGAAGTACCTAATTTTACTTACTAAAAATACAATACGATATACGCCAGCCGCTCTGGCGCGTACAATAAACAAGACAGCGATTGTGTGCGATACACAAATGACTGTTTAATATGAGTTAACAACATACACGAGAGGGTTCAATGAAAATATTTAACTACAGGCTCACATTAAGGCAAAGCAAAGAACCTACCAATGCGAAAACTTTTGTAAATTCTTTTTCCTTGTAGAACTACTTATTAGAACGAAGAAAATATCAAAGATTAGCTCAGAGGGCCGCCGGCCGTTCCATAGGTTCCAATGATCGAAGGTTCCAAATATGTTAACTGAACTGTCAGATAATTTCATGTTTCATAAGATAGGTGCTATCAGAAACAGGCCATAGCATAAAAGGTGCACTAAAGTTAAATCTTAAGAGCGTAGCACCAGGGCTCTAACACTCCGGGCGCGAGTATCTCGGCATCCTCTGAGAGGACAAATTTTAGAAAAGATAAGACCTAATGCGATAGAAAGAGAGGCAACTATTAAGTGCATGTTTTGGAGCGAAGGGAGAGCTGTGCGACCTGAATTGCACTTGATTGTGTCGGAGCAAGAGTCACAGTTTGTATAAACTATTTTGCGGAGTGAAACTTCTGTACGCTAGTACTATTATCTATTCTATGGTAACACCTAATTGTTACGTGTTTATAGACATTACCTACAATCATAATACAAACAGAGGTTACATAATTAAGTGGCGCAAACAGGCAATGACCTTCCGACTAGACGTGAATGCATTATTCACCGCGTGCGATGCACTCCGCATTATCGGCCCACACAAGTTCGTTATTTTTCAAGTTCTTATCTTAAACAAAGAATAATGGCTTTAAATGATAACTGCTGCTAAACTTGGTAGAATGCAAAAGAATTTTGTAGATACTTAACTCCTGTTTTAAATGTTACCTGTTTGTTACCGCGACCGACGATATACAAACAATGTTAGGGATATTTAACTCATTCATAATCTAAAAAGTTCTTTAAAAAATCGAAATGATAAGCTACAAATCTTAAAAAAGGGTTGTTAGATTAGTTATAATCCACAGTTAATTATAATAATAATAGGAGTTAAAGTATGAAATTGCTGTTTTTTTTTCTCACACACAGAGGCTCTCATATCTTCTACAATGTTAAAGATGCTTCAGTTACTTGTTATTATTTCGAATTATGAACATGATGGCCCACTATTAGCCAAGGACCGGAACCGCTTACTGTTACAGGGGTTTTTGATTGGGTATTTCATAGACTTATTTTCAAAAAGCCTATCAATACGGTAAACCTATCGAAAGGGTAACCCAGGTAAGTACTTACCGAATACGAAAACCCTATCGGGGAAACCCTATGAAAGCTTTATGAAGGGGTTTTAAAACGTGTTCAAGCAATTTATACCTAGTCTCACCTGGGCCGAAGGACCGGAACCGCTTACCGTTAAAGGGGTTTTGATTGGGTATTTCATGAACCGCTTACCGTTAAAAGGGTTTTTGATTGGGTATTTGTATTTCATAGACTTGTTTTCAAAAACCCTATCAATGCGGTAAGCATGACGTCGAGTAACCCTATCGAAAGGGAAACCCTATCATTTGGTAAGCTTTTTAATAGGGTTTCCCTAACAATTGGCTTAACCAAAAAAGGGGGTTTTCGGTCCCTGCTATTAGCTATAAAAATACTTCTGATTTTCTTTATCTCAAAAGTTACTCTTTTTTTTAATTTTTTTATATGAACTCTTATATCGTTGTGACTTTTAGCTGATACTTATTTTTACACTTAACACATGTGGCATTAGTTAGCTGAGTGTTTAAACATTTATGCATAAAAGTTTTAAAACATTGGCGTTCATATTTGTTAAATAAATTAAGACAACGTTAGTACCTATGGAAAATGCAAATTCTTTCAAATTTTCCATACAAAACGGCAATTTCATACTTATTCCCTAAAATATTAAATATTGCGATTCATTGCTACTCATCACCATAATATATCATCCGCACGACACTCACTTGTTTGGCATATAAGGCTTGCGCTAATTTGGTAAAATAATTAAATAAAAGATTAAAGAGTAATACTCAAGTAAGAACCTATCAGTCATAACTAAGATAGTCGTTATATTATATCGTCGAACCATATAATCCCAATGACTATAAATAACATAAATCAAATTATTAAAATTACCTTAAGATAACGTAGCGACATTCGATATGATTTATGATCATATTCATAATGTACGGTAGGTAAGTAATTCTTTAGTTAGTTAATCGAATATTGTTCTTCCGAGCCGATATTTTTGCGGGGTATTTAATTTACGAGGTTTTCCGCGTTGTCTGCAATAGACACATTAAATGTTAACCTTGCAGATTAGGATCTATCGTTTTGTCGTATTTTTAAAAAAGCTAGAATGATGCTACAAAAAGTATCCATCCATCACTTTGTGTATTATTTATCTAAGTTGTCTGACTCTATAGAAAATATCAGCGACGGCTTTTTATGACCTACTTACAGACAGCAATTAATTTCTTATTTTAAATTTATGTGGTTCTTTATAAAAAAATACCCGTCTTGATTGATACATATAAATAATCTACATATAAATATTACTTATAAATATAAAAAATCTACCCTGTTTTTAGGATTCCGTACCCAAAGGGTAAACACTGGACCCTATTCCCCTAGATTAGACCCTAAAAAATCTGCCCTGTTTTTAGGATTCTGTACCCAAAGGGTAAAAACTGGACCCTATTATTAAAACTCCGCTGTCCGTCTGTCTGTCTGTCACCAGGCTGTATCTCATGAACCGTGATAGCTAGACCGTTGAAATTTTCACAGATTATGTATATCTGTGGCCGCTATCACAACAAATACTAAAAATATAATAAAATCCTTACTAATATTATAAATGCGAAAGTCCGTTTGTTTGTTTATTTGTTTGTTTGTTTGTTTGTTACGCCTTCACGTCTTAACTACTGAACCGATCATCATGAAATTTTACATACACGTTGCTAGGGGTACAGAGAAGGACATAGGTTACCTTTCATCCCGAAAAAATGTATTGTTCCCGAGGGATAACAAAAAAATCTTTCCACGCAGACAAAGTCGCGGGCGACCGCTAGTAAATAATAAAGGGGGGCGCCCATACAACAAACGTGATTTTTTGCCGTTTTTTGCTTTATATTAATAAAGACAACAGGTAGACAGTTGAAATTTTCACAGATAATGTATTTCTATTGCTTGCCGCTATAACAATAAATACTAAAAACAGAATAAAATAAATATTTAAGGGGGGCTCCCATACAGCAAACGTGATTTTTTGCCGTTTTTGGTACGGAACCCTTCGTGCGCGAGTCCGACTCGCACTTGGCCGGTTTTTATAATTACCTATCATTCCCAAAAACAAGAAGATAGGTACTTACGTACTTAGGTCAATTTCAGTAGCATCTGGGTTAAAGCCATCCGATCCTTCTATATAATACCTAAGTAAAGTATTATAAATGTGAAAGTTTGTCGGTTTGGTTTGGGTGTTTGTTCCTCAATCACGCAAAAAAAGCAGAACAGATTCGGATGAAATTTGACGCACAGATAGTTTATAACCTGGATTAAAACATAGAATACTTTTTATCCCGGTCGAAGGTTCCCTAGGAATTTTCCGAATGCGGACGAAGTCGCGAGCGAAAGCTAGTCTAAATATAAAATAAAATAAAACTTAAAAGGCACATTGGGCAATATAACATTTTTAGGGTTCCGTAGCCAAAATGGCAAAAAACGGAACCCTTATAGATTCGTCATGTCTGTCTGTCTGTCTGTCTGTCCGTCTGTCTGTCTGTCTGTCTGTCTGTCTGTCTGTCTGTCTGTCTGTCCGTATGTCACAGCGACTTTATTCCGAAAGTATTAAGACTACACAGTTGAAACTTGGTAGGTAGATGTATTCTGTTAACCGCTTAACGAATTTAATACAAAAATAAGAAAAATAATAGATTAAGGGGGGGCTCCCCATACATGGAACTGAAACTGAAAAAAATTTTTTTCTTCAAACCAACACGTGTTGGGTGTCTATAGATAGGTCTTTAAAAATGACATTGAGGTTTATAAGACAACTTTTTCTCAAAGTCGACCGTTTGAAAGATATTCAACGCCAAAGTGGTAAAATGTGTGTCCCCCCCCCTTTAACTTTTGAAATAAGAGAGTGAAAAATCTAAAAAAAATATATACTGTAGATCTTAATAAACACTTTCAACCAAAATTGGTTTGAAAGAGATATAGTAATTAGTTTTTGAGATATAGCACATTTTCCAAAACCGCAAATATAACTTTGTCATTCATACCAACACTGTGAAAAACAAAGTTATTTTTGCAGACGAAAAATGATAGGTGGTATTAAATATTTTATGGTATAAGGTAACTACGGAACCCTATGGCGCGTGGCCCGACACGCACTTGGCCGGTTTTTCTTTGTGACGTGACGTATTTTCTCACGATTGCAAGACAATAAAACATTAACACAAAAATAGCCTTTAAATTTGAATACATCTGTATTGCATAAGATTTTTTTTGCACGACAAACAATACAGAGCCTATTTTATTTATTACCTTTGAACAAACTAATTGTACCGACATCCGCCCGCCATACAAGAGAAACAAAGGTGAGAAACAAAATAATAACCTTTTTTTTGACCAAATATTAATTTAAGTCAAAACCCGTAAATTAAGTATTAATTTACTCATTAAAATATGGAAAACTAAAGAGAATATTATGTTAAACGTTGCATTGCATTGCATTATCATCTGTACCTATTCCATTCCATATTGTATACAATTTTTTTTTTTTATAGGTAAGTACATGAAAGCCGAAACAGGGTCACATATTTTCATTTTCAGAATCAGTATAAAAAATGATAAAAATATTGCAATCGATTCTATTACTGATTCTGAACAAACAGTTTTCAGGTTTCGTATAGGTATACTAAAAATAACCTTGTATACTAATGTCGTATTCTTTATGTCGTTCGTATTAGATTTCATGAAATGCATTGCAATGTCTTTTGAGATTTCATGAAATGCAGGGCGCTTTTCAATTATGTCAGCGTCAAAGATAGAAGGAACTATATAAGTAAGTAGAGTTCTTTTTGGAAAGAACAGTTCTTAAATTCTACAAATTGTTTCAGTTTCGGACTTTACCACGACACAGAGAAGATCGGATGCCATCGACGCGAAGGCTCCACGCTGCACATCATGACACCGATCTTCGAAGCGGACACGGTTCAAGTTGCCTGGTCGCGGTGCAGCAAACGAGATGTCACCAACTTCTTAGAGTGAGTTGTCTATCTAACAGACCGCATCTTTAATTCTTCAATGTCCGCGCGGACGCCGGCGTTCGGACAACAAAAGAAAATCTATTGCATCTCATTTTCCGGGTTATTTACCTAAGGCTCCTCAATAGATTTTTGTTTTTACATATTTTTCCTTTTTTTCTGACACCGCATTTTTCTAATGCTCTTAAGTACGAGTATAAGATATACTCGTATTTCTTTGCCCTGGAAAGTGTAGGTAGAGCATAGAATAGATTATAACTTTTGTCATTACATTACAGTAGTAATATCTTAGAATAATAACACCTAGAACGATAGTTCTCTACAAAGCGCACTGTCAAAAGTGAGGCAACTAAAGCAGCCATAATCGTTTTCAGTTTTTTATTGTCCATTACATAATCATACCTAATAAGTACATAACAGTTTTAATTTCCCTACCAAATTTTAAAGTAAGGCCACCTTAAAATTCAAAAAAGTTGTCAGATTTAACAGAAACTCTATGAAACTGACAGCTTCCTAAAAATTAGATACCTTAAGATTTTAGCTAAGAAGCCTGTTGATTTTAGTGAAGAAGCAATGTTTCAAACATTTATCAAAAAACATGCTGTGACTGTGACAAAGTACTAAAGTGCTAAGTGACTTTCGTTGCTGAGCTGACCGTACCTACCTACATTTTCCACAAGAATCTTCTGGAAAATGATGTAGGTTCGCCTCAAGCGAAGCATAATAATATTGATTCAAGTAAGGTGGGCCTGTAGCTTTCATTATTATAACCACTTAGTTCGAAACTAGTGTCACTTAACATAGAAAGTTATATGATTGTGCTTTTATCTGTCATATTATTAAACGCCTTATACAATACATATATTTTACGACCACAGTAAAGCTGAAAGTAGAAATAGAAAACCTATGCACCGTTTATAGCATTATACTTACAATCAATGTTTAAACTTATAGCTATGTTAGCAGACATGTACTATTCTTTTCATCCATTTGTTTTGTTCCCAGCGAGTACCCTCATCTGTCACACTGTGATTGGTTAGGAAGTTCTAGGTCCTAGTCTAGGGCAAAGGCAAAATAGTTTTTACTGAATTTATCTAATTTATTATGTTTATCACATGGGTCTACAGGTGTATGACTCGATGTATTTTTGAAATAGTCATTGAATTTAGCACAGCAGTCAACGTTAAACATATCATAAGAGAACTCAGAACTAGATTGAGCTAATCAAGTAAAGTAGGTAAAGGTATATCTTCGTTTTGGTAAATTATATTACCTACTTAGGTATGCTACTAATTTAGTATTTTACTAATTTAATCTCATCGGGTCGGGGACATTAATAATCTTAAATAGCTGTAGAGTTATATGCCACTTTAGGTAAACAATGTTGTAAAAATGCAAATAAAAGGCACCTGTTTATGTTAATAGGTAGCCATAATTATGATTACAAATTATCGATAATTTTGTAATTTTAGTCATTTCAATGTCAGTTGTAGGCTTATTGGGCTGTATAAGTATTCTCTGTCTGTAAGGACAGAGAATTTTTGTGATAATTCTTGAAAAACCCAATATTCTTAGGAGAGACAATCAATGAGACTAGGTAAGTATAAGTAATATAGGACTTTACCTGTAAAATTGCCGATTTGTATGGAGAATTTTCAAGAAGTTGCATTTTTCATACTTAGCATTTTCTTTGTTCATTTAACAACCGCCGTGAAAATTATGATGGTAACAAAACATTTATGCAAGGAATAATGTTTGAACACTGCTAACTTATTCTATTTACGTTAGCACTGGCTGGAATCTTAAAACTAAATGTATCGTTCTTTCAGTGCCGGCATGGGTGAATGTTTGAGCGATAGACCTTCTCAAGAGGAGTATTACCCCTACCCCGAAGTACCAGCAGGTAAGAAAAATAAAAATAAAAACCACTTATTATGAATGCTTAAATAATTCTGTTTTAGCTACGTCAGTTTTCTGTGATTCAATCGAATGGTTCCCTCTAGATGTCTTTAGAAATAAATTCAGTAGGACCTCGGACATGACATTTTTTTTTTGTTCTGTGGTTTAACTGATGGTGTTTTCCAGGCGTAATGTTCGACGCTGCGACGCAGTGCCATCTGCAGTTCGGCGCTGAGGCCGTGGTGTGCGCGAAGCCGAGCGAGCTCTGCGAGCACTTGTGGTGCCTCGTGAACAACACCTGCAAGACGATGCTGCGGCCCGCCGCGCCGGGCACCACCTGCGGCCCTGATATGGTAAGTAGACAAAAGGTCTCATACGCGTACTCTGTTTAGGAGCTGCATGACTTGTGTGTGGCTGATATCTTTTTCTCCAAGCTGTGTGATGGTCAAGCGTGGAGATTATGGCAACCCACGCGCGGGAGATGGTTACGGCAACGTCACAGCGGCGACACTCCCGTAACGTGTGAGCTCTGGCGCCGGTGATCTTGAGCTGCGTTGAGGACTAATTTTGTCTCTCTGTATTTTGTGGGTACGTGTATGTCGTTCTCATCACGCACGACTCCACAGAGTCAATTCCTCGCTCCATTACGGTGGCTTCGCAGCACTCCCGCGCTTGCCCACGCTACTCATACATAGCCGCAAGGACTTTTACGAGCACACATATGTGCAGTGGCGTAACTATAGGGTGGCAGAGCGGGCAAAATGCCAAGGGGCCCCCGGGTCGAGTGGCCGTGACCACAATTTTTTTTTTTTTTTTGGGCTCTCCACCTTAGGGGCTTGGGCTTTGAGCCACCCTCCCCCGCGGGGGGGAAGGAGGCGGGAAATCCTCATTGGATACCACCTAGCCGGTTGCTACCGGACTAATCTGGTTATGTCAGACTCGTACTGACTAAAAACCGCCTTAATCTGGTTACGTGACCGGAAAGTCAACGAACCTTCATCCGGAAGCGACTGCCCTCCCTCAGGGGAGAGGACAGCGCAGACGTCACATTTCACCTAGGTGATTGTGCGTCGAGAGACGAGTAACAATTAAGCTGACTCCCTGAGGGGGATCGATCAGCCAGAGCGGGCGGGGCGACCACAAGAAGAACCCTACTATTTAATACAAAATTTAGCAAAAAAAAAACTGTCAACAGGGTTCATTATCCGCCTAGCCAAACTGATGCAAACGTAAAGCGGAAATAAGATTACATGGGATGGGCACCAAAAGCTTGCATTTTTACTGTTCCTAATAAATACGTCTGAACAAAAAAGGACTACCTAGGGTTAGGTACACGTGCGGCTTTAAAAAGTTGGAACATGAAAGTGCACAGATGGTCGGTCAATGGTCAAATTCCTTTGTTAACATAATGGGTAGCTAAAACATTTTTTTCCAAATCTCTGTATCGAAAAAGGGTTCATTCTTTATTACGCAATCACAGTCATAGTAAGTTTCTTGTGAGAATTGGTTGTTTGTGACATTGTTTTTCGGTCCTCGTAGTTTTATTTTTATCGTTTATTTTAGTAGTTGAAAAAAGATATCACTATGTTCTCGAAAGTATTTAAGTGGGAGCGAGAAACGAAGGAGGAGGAAAAAAATAGTTGCCTAATCAGTCCGTACTTGATGAGGAATTTATTGACTATAAATCGAGTGAACAGTGCTTTGAAATGAATAAAGGAGCGCTGAAAGTGCTAAAATAAAAATAGCAGAGCACAACCCTTGTGAATATCCAGATCCTGAACGAGTAACTCTTTTTTTTAATTTATTAAAAAAAAACTCCTTAAAAGCTTTGAAAATAAAAACAAAAACAGCTTCAAAATTTATAAAAAGCAGTACTTAAATAATATTTAAATCGCATATCAATTTTAATAAAACACGTCTATTGAAGTCGGATGGGGCTGGAGCTGGAGGACAACTTTTTTAAATAGTTCTAAAAGCCTCACCTAATTTCATTAGACGTGTTTTATAAAATAAATATATGCGTTTTCTGAAAGTTGAAGCTGTTTTTATTTTTAGTTTCAGGTTTTTTAATAAGGTATTCCTTTTTTAAGGTTCCGTACCCAAAGGGTAAGAACGGGACCCTATTACTAAGACAGTCTGCTGTCCGTCTGTCTGTCCGTCTGTCTGTCCGTCTGTCTGTCTGTCTGTCTGTCACCAGGCTGTATCTCATGAACCGTGATGGCTAGACAGTTGAAATTTTCACAGATGATGTATTTCTGTTATCGCTATAATATAATATATAATAAAAACAGAATAAAATAAATAATTAAGGGGAGCTCCCATACAACAAAAGTTATTTTTATGCCGTTTTTTGGTACGGAACCCTTGGTGCGCGAGTCCGACTCGCATCTTGCCGGGTTTTTTATAGCTTTTCTACTTTTAACTTTTTCGTGGAAGGTAACTATGTAAGAGTGTACCGCTATTTAAATATTTTTTAACTTTAAGTACTTATAATTATAATACACTCGCGAGCAAAAGAATGGAATCACAGGCCTATTTTCATACAAACGAGGTAACTTTGAAGCCTTGGTTCTCCGCCAGGGATTAATCGAGCTCTGATCTGATGATGGCCATCCGGGGAGAGAATGGAGGAGATCCAGATCATTATACACACCCAACTGATCTGATCAGCATTCTAAGTGCTATTTGGATATTTAAAAAAACCATGTAAATTGCATCGAAATGTATGGAAATCCTAAAACTGAGAACTCTAATCTTTGCAACTCTAGTGCTGATCAGATCAGTTGGGTGTGTATAGTGATCTGGATCTCCTCCATTCACTCCCTGGATGGCCATCATCAGATGACAGCTAGGTTAATCCCTGGCGGAGAACCAAAGCATCAAAGTTACCTCGTTTGTATGAAAATAGGCCTGTGATTCCATATTTTTACTTGTGAGTGTAGTTTAGTAATATTTTAAGTTTAGTTTAATACTACCTTTTGCTGGCGACTTCTTCCGCGTGAACATTAGGGAACCTTTAACCGGGATAAAAAGTAAAATTATCTGTGTGCTATTCCAAATCCCTTCAGTCGTTTTTACGTAATTGAGTCTTTCACATTTATAATATTGGTACGATTTCCATAACCCGTTCATGCCCCGTTTCCGTACCCATTCTCGTTCCTGTTCCCGTTCCCGTATTATTTATGGTTTAAATCATTTCCACCATCTTGAACTTCAAAACAAATGCCATTTTGGCAAACAACATCCCAAAAAGAAGTTATGACTAAAAACCGTAAAAACTCGTGCGATGGTAAGCTAAATAATTGTTATTTTTCAGAATTATGAAAAAGCTACTTACCATATCTCTGTAAAAATTGTAATGAACCGCACCTGAACTATGTTATTTAGATAAAAAAATAATTATTAAAATCGGTTAATAACTGTCGAAGTTATCGTAAAACATACGTAAAAACCGTTGATTTGAGAAGCTCCTCCTTTTTTGAAGTCGGTTAAAAATGATACTAAAACGTCAAACTTTTTTTACGGAGGGCCCACAGAATACTTAAGAGAGGGCCCCGGTCGATGAATTTCCCACGGGCCTCGGATGGTATAGTTACGCCACTGCATATGTGTGTCATCGCTTCATTTCGCGTAGTGTAAGTATATTTTCTTTGGCAACGTCCTACAGAGGACAATAATGGGCTGTTATGATGAATGAAACAGCTCGAAGCTTCAGCCCTTTCAAAATGTGCAAGAAATAGTCTATACAGCATGGTACTGTTTACAGTGGTGTCAAAACCAAACGTGCGTGGCCCGCACCCCCTCGCCCGCGCCCCGCGACGGCGGCTGGGGCCCCTGGAGCGAGTGGAGCGAGTGCTCGCGCACCTGCGGAGCCGGCGTCTCCACGCAATCGCGCGAGTGCAACAACCCAGAGCCCTACAACAACGGCAACTACTGCATTGGCGACAGAAGTCGGTCAGTATATTAGAGCTTGCTTGTCTTTCGAGCTGGTTCGTCTCTCTCGTGCTTAAGGCTGTAGACGCGCATCACGTTCCATTTTTAAATTTTCAATACAAATGATCAAAACAACTCTGCGCGAGCCGTAATGAGGGCTAACTTTGAAAATTCCTATTAGATTATTAAATAGATACAAGTATATACAAAAACGCAATACATTAAACAAATACCTTATTATTCCTAAGAAAAATATAAAATGACTTTAGATTCTGTAAATACCAGTAAAAACCAAAAAGTGTACCAATTTGAGGATTTTTTAATATTTTATTTCTCTGTGATAAAATATTTTTTTTAAATTTTCTCTCTATAGGGAACTCCGTGTCAATATAAACAATAAGTGAAAAAATAAATATGAGTCGTATTCTTATTTGTTACAGCTGAAACATTTGTGAAAAATACCTCTGACGAGCAGAAATTCCACTTGAACAGTGGGTCAATTACCCAAGTGTCGTCGACTTCGCCGACGGCTTCATTTGACAGATGGATGAGATACATTGATACTTCTTTTTGGTACCAATAAAAACTTACCAAAGAAACGTAGCAATGTATTACAACCATCTGTCAAATGAAGCCGACGGCGAAGTCGACGACACTCGGGCAATAGACCCACTGATTGTCTTCGTTTTAAAAAACCTGATAAATAATTTTGTTTTTCTCTCTATATAGCACTAATTTAAAAATTTTGCTTCCTAAAACTAAAGTTTACATCAATAGTAATACTTTCATTCTTTAGATAACTTCATTGGAAAAACGCTAATTTCTTTGAAATGCCGATACACGGCCTTAAAGCGTGGACGCGAACAGGAACCTATTAGTATGGTGCAATTAGTCTAACAAACAGCCTAACCTCAATACTTTATTTTATTTTATTCTTTAAGGTACAAAAGCAGCTTAGAGACCAATACATACAGCTATCACATATTATACAGTATAAACTTATGAGTCTAAAAGCCTTACATTGTACACAACATATCCAAACATTGTTCAAAAAGTTACAAAATATTAATGGATTACAATTATTTATACTAATTCCTGTACAGTGAATCAGAGACTAATGTTTAGAAAGTTCTTATAACTCTGGAAGCTCCGATGAAAGATATCAAGTTCTATATCAAGTTTGTTATAAGTTTCACACATTCTGAGGATCGGGTTATTACGAGATACGTTATTTTTCGATGGTGGAACATTAAAAAGCCGATGGTGTCTGAGTGATCGCTTAGGAGTGTTAAATTGGAGTAAGCTAAGTAGATGTTCACTCAGTAAGCCATTGGCCATTTTGTGTAGCAAACACAAGTCGTTGATTTTACGTCTAGTTTCCAGACTATTTATACAAAAGTGTTTCATACGGTCTGCGTACTCTGGAAGATGTCGTCTTTGACCGGTTCTGATAGAGAGAAAACGTAAAAATCGTCGCTGTACCGACTCGATTTTGTCATTATCCACTTTGTAAATGGGATTCCATACGGACGAGCAATACTCCAGTTGAGAGCGGACAAGCGTTTTGTAAAGCATCATAAATGTGGAAATTTTCTTAAATGGTTTGGCGATGCGAAAGATAAATCCAAGTAGTTGTTTTGCTTTGCTTGTTATCTTATCATAATGAGTCTTAAAAGAAAATTTACTATCGAACCAAACACCAAGATCCCTCACAACTGACACGTGATCAAGAGCTGTTTTGTCCAAACAATATGTGAATTCAATACTACGCTGATTTTTTGTAAAAGTTATGTATTGACATTTTTTAGTATTCAAATTTAACATATTATTTTTACACCAGCTATTCAGTATATCTAAGTTCTTTTGGAGAAGCATACAGTCTTGAATTGATGAAATACTGCTAAATAATTTGATATCATCAGCATAAGCCAAACAATTGCATGTTAATTGAGTTAAGAGATCATTGATAAAAACGAGGAACAGTAAAGGTCCTAAATTTGACCCCTGAGGTACACCAGACGTTGAAATAAAGAGTCGCGACTCATAACCGTATAAAGCTACCAGTTGTGTTCTATTAAGTAAATAAGATTCCAGCCAACGATAGAGACTACCATGAATTCCTAAATGTTGGGCTTTAACTAATAGGATATGATGACTAACACGGTCGAATGCCTTGGAAAAATCTGTGTAAATGGCATCAACTTGACATTTTTTGTTAAATGACTTAGAAATGTAATCAACGTAGGATATTAAATTTGAACTTGTCGATCTTCCACTTACAAATCCATGCTGCTTGTCACTGAGTATATGCTTAAAATGATTATAAAAATACTTATACAACAGACTTTCGAAAATTTTAGCAAAACAATTTAAAACATTAATAGGACGGTAATTAGCAACATCACTTTTATCACCAGATTTAAAAATGGGCGTTATTTTAGCTATTTTCCATAAATCAGGGAAGACCCCTTTACTTAGAGATTTGTTAAATAAAATAGTCAATGGTGTCACTAATGCCGAAGCACAGTTTCTAATAAAGATTGGAGGAATCCCATCATGTCCAGCGCCTTTATTGATATCAAGCTTTTTTATATGATCAAGAACTTCTTTTTCTACTTTGGATGTCGAGGTCTGGGTACCTAGCACCATACTATTGTGTTATTGAGTCCAAAAAACACTATCACGTTTCATGCATGTGGGACAGGACACTAAACAGAGTAAACAGTCCCTTCATGATGCAAATGTGAAAAATAGATTTAAAGTAGGTACCTACCTAAGTACTAAGTTATTTACCTGGACCTAGAAACTGGAAATATGTTTTCCACAACAGCTAGGTACCTATCTACAGAAGCTGTTAGCCCTTCCTACTAACATTTATTTTTTATGTTTCAGATACAAGATCTGCAACACAGATCCGTGTCCCATCAATGAACCAACTTTCAGAGAAGTGCAATGCGCTCGGTACAATAATAAAACGTACAAAAACGTCACCGAGTGGATTCCCTACTTCGACCAAGGTAAGAATCTCCTGAAATGCAAAGACTCAATTTAAACAAGCTAGTTTCCAATGGACAATACGACAAAAAAACGGGTTTTAACGGTTTTTTTTTATGTGGCCCATAAACTTGCGAAAAAATTTCTGTCTATGATGTGGCTTAAGTACAACGTGAGCAAAGGTGAATGCTTTTGTTCATGTAGAGCTGTGGCGTCACTAAGGGTTTTTTACATTTCATTTATTTTCTTCATAAATATTGCTTTAAATATTCTAAAACTAACTTTCTCGCTGTCCTGAGCAAGGAGAATGTAAAAAACTAGGTCCTGAGGGGCAAATCTAGTAACGGTATATTTTATTTTAACAAAAAATTTTTTGTCGTATTGTCCATTGAATTGAGTAATTCTATTGAAATTTGGTTTGCAGATTGGCCTTGTGAGCTGAAGTGTGTGTCGCGAGATGACAGCGATATCGATCTGAAGTCTGCATCGTTCGTCGCCGACGGCACTCCCTGTCGGCAGAGCATCGGCGCTAGGGATATGTGTATCGCTGGTATGTTCGGAACATGTGGAAGTGAAACTTCTTTTGTCGTTTACTTTATAGGATCAAAATATTACGACTTTAGACCTTGGACGAATTAACCACTGGACACGTAACGTAAGAAAATTGTATGAAATCACGATCGACCAATTTTTGCGGGGGAGTACACTTGTCAAATAATGACAATGTTATACCTACTTTGTTTACATACCAAATTTTATTTATTTAACGGAAAATAGCTACTATAATAGGTGTAATATAATAGGTTGAAATTGTGCTTACGCGTGAAAAGAAACATTTCTTGATTGACCGCTATTTTTTTTTGCTGAACAATACGGATCATTTTTCCAATTTTTGTACCAATGTTTCGCCACGAGCTCTCGCATCACACTGACAACGCGATATCGTTTACTGAGGCTATCGGTCACAGTAAGTGGCAGAGGGGTAAAGGCGAAAAAGGCTGTCATTTCGCGTCCAGTGGTTTATTCACCCAAGCTTTAGACACAAAAGTATTCAAACTTTTCCGTAATGCCTCCCACACAGTAGCGCTTTCCATGAAGAAAGAACGCACATGACCAGTTTGACTATACATACACCGTTAATTTTTAAGTATATCTAAAAATTTAATGGGCATATCAGACCACGTTTCTGAATATGAACATGTGGTTAAAAGTTAAAAATTAATAGTTTGAAAATATCGAAAAAAATCTTGACTAATCGGCAAGCTCACAAAAATAGCAAGACCCGTGCGTAGATTCATTCTTTTCATTATTTACGTAGGTAAACAAGATAGTCTCTTTTCATTACGCGCGTGTAATTCTATGAATGAGCTCTAAATCCAGGAATCAGTAAAATTTTAGAACATAAACAAACCCCAATATCTTGACCAATTATTAAATATTGAAAAATTTTATTGTACATACTCTATTAGAGTAGGGAAGAAAGATATACTCATTTCATTTGGAGATATAGTACTTAAAAATTTATCGTGTATTATTTACCGCAGGTGTTTGCTACAAAGTGGGATGCGACTGGGAGGTGAACTCGGATGCGGAGGAGGACGCGTGCGGCGTGTGCGGCGGCAACGGGTCCGCCTGCAAGACCGTGCAGGGCATCTACAGCAAGGGCACCACCAAGCAGTCCGGCTTCAGCGAAGTAATACTTACAACCCTTTATTTACACCCATGACCGTATGCATACATAACGGGTGTAACAAAACCCTCAACGAAGCCGAATTCCACGCATTCCGCCCATCATCAGGATCATTTTTGTCTTTTAGACTATACCTGGGAAACCAATAGCTACAAAGTTATTGAAGGTCAAAGTCTAAAATTTTTTTTCAATTTTTTTATGAAATCTTATTTTATTCGTTATTTCCTAAATTTTGTCCAAAGAAACATTATCAAAATTTTAAGTATTTCATAGCAAACAATGGCTTCAACGTCATCACTCAATGTATCTCATGAGCACACACATAAACGCCGCCTTTCAACTCGGCCGCACACGCAGCTGTGTAGCATACACTCGCAGGTGCGGTCTGTTGTACGCGTTACATGGCGTGGTAAATGTATACAATGCTTTTTTAACACCAAAAATTACAATCGTTTCCCAGCAATTTTTTTTAACAGAAATGGTCCTGATGATGGGCAGAATACGTAGACCTCGGCTTCGTTGAGGGTCTTGTTACATCCGGTATGCCGTATGGGTATAAAGGAGCAATATTTAATAGTTAGGAGCATCATAACCTCGTGCTATCGTTTCATGGCCGCATTGAGCTGACTTCTCCTAATGTTTTCAGGTAGTGGTCATCCCAGCTGGTTCCAGAAACGTGAGGATTCAAGAAAAAGTCAGTCCGGGCAATTACATTTCGATTGGAAGCACGAAGTCAAGGAAGTTTTATTTGAGTGGAGCACGGTATGATAATAACTATTTTCGACAATAATATAATGTACGTTTTTACTATAATGTTATAAACTTATGTATCCATTGAAATTGTATTATAGAAACACCACTTTGACTGAATACTTCGTGGCGGGAGCACAGGCAATATATGAACGAGACCGTGACTGGGAGAAAGTGAGAATCACTGGACCGATCGAAGAAGACATCAAAGTTTATGTAAGAATAAAGATGTCATTTGAATTAAGTTCTACGGTTTTTTAATATTTATAATTCTGTGTCGCGGCTTTGGTACTTCGACTCTTAGTGCGTCCGCTGCGTTATGCGGGATCCCGGTGCGGGCACACGGCGCGGGAATATAGATAGCTGGTTTTCTGACGGACAGATGTTTGCAGTGCATGAGTACCAAAGCTCTTATCTAATCTAAACGCAGCAGCGAACGCACTTACTCGGGTGGCTCAGCGACCCAAAGTGTCTTGGCCTCCGATACTAGAGTTCGCCATCTATCTCGATCCTTTGTTGTTTCGCGCCAGTCCCCAGCATCGAGCTCACGTAGATCGGCCTCCACCACGTCTCTCCACCGGTAGCGGGCGCGTCAGACCGTGCGTCGTCCAGTTGCTTGACCGAGATTTGGCGTTCCTCTCCAATCCCATCCTTTCGACGTGACCAAGCCATCGGAGTCTTCGTTTCTCCAATGACATTAGGCCTAGCCAGGACTTGTTCTACTTCAGCTTTTTTTAAGACTCTTAAATTTCCACTAGCGTCTTGTTTAGGACCAAAGATTTTACTTGGACTTTATCTTCGACTCGCACTATGAACATTTCGTAAGCGCGCGTTTGTCGTACCGCTCCCCTCGGAAGCGGAGCAGCATATTATCGTCCGCGACCCATGGACGTGCTCTCTTTAGCTTAGCATATCTTAAAACTAAAACATTCGGTGATTTCGTTGTTCACGCAATTTGCTAGGTAAGCCGTACCAATATCGAGTACAGTACGAGGCTAATCTTGAAATCGGGTGGGGATTGCGCGGAACGCGTATTTTGGGCATGCGTAGCGGTGAGGGGCGCGGGCGTCGGGAGAGGGGCGCGCGCTATTGGTCGCTCACAAGAGCACATGCGCGAACTTATCCCCACTCCGTCGCAAAAATTTCAAGATATATGCCTCGTATTGTACATAGTAACTGATGGGTTATTTTTGGTGCAGCAACGTATTTTCCGCGGGCGGCAGCACCGCAACCCGGGTGTGACGTACCAGTACACGGTGGACCGCGCGCGCCAGCGGCACTCCTACCGCCTGTCCGACTGGTCCGCCTGCTCCGCCGCCTGCGGCCTGGGCTACATGCGCCGACAGCTGGAGTGCGTCGACGACCACCAGCGTACGTACTACTATATACAGTACCAGCGGCACTCCTACCGCCTGTCCGACTGGTCCGCCTGCTCCGCCGCCTGCGGCCTGGGCTACATGCGCCGACAGATGGAGTGCGTCGACGACCACCAGCGTACGTACTACTATATACAGTACCAGCGGCACTCCTACCGCCTGTCCGACTGGTCCGCCTGCTCCGCCGCCTGCGGCCTGGGCTACATGCGCCGACAGATGGAGTGCGTCGACGACCACCAGCGTACGTACTACTATATACAGTACCAGCGGCACTCCTACCGCCTGTCCGACTGGTCCGCCTGCTCCGCCGCCTGCGGCCTGGGCTACATGCGCCGACAGATGGAGTGCGTCGACGACCACCAGCGTACGTACTACTATATACAGTACCAGCGGCACTCCTACCGCCTGTCCGACTGGTCCGCCTGCTCCGCCGCCTGCGGCCTGGGCTACATGCGCCGACAGCTGGAGTGCGTCGACGACCACCAGCGTACGTACCACTATATACAGTACCAGCGGCACTCCTACCGCCTGTCCGACTGGTCCGCCTGCTCCGCCGCCTGCGGCCTGGGCTACATGCGCCGACAGCTGGAGTGCGTCGACGACCACCAGCGTACGTACTACTATATACAGTACCAGCGGCACTCCTACCGCCTGTCCGACTGGTCCGCCTGCTCCGCCGCCTGCGGCCTGGGCTACATGCGCCGACAGATGGAGTGCGTCGACGACCACCAGCGTACGTACTACTATATACAGTACCAGCGGCACTCCTACCGCCTGTCCGACTGGTCCGCCTGCTCCGCCGCCTGCGGCCTGGGCTACATGCGCCGACAGATGGAGTGCGTCGACGACCACCAGCGTACGTACTACTATATACAGTACCAGCGGCACTCCTACCGCCTGTCCGACTGGTCCACCTGCTCCGCCGCCTGCGGCCTGGGCTACATGCGCCGACAGCTGGAGTGCGTCGACGACCACCAGCGTACGTACTACTATATACAGTACCAGCGGCACTCCTACCGCCTGTCCGACTGGTCCGCCTGCTCCGCCGCCTGCGGCCTGGGCTACATGCGCCGACAGCTGGAGTGCGTCGACGACCACCAGCGTACGTACTACTATATACAGTACCAGCGGCACTCCTACCGCCTGTCCGACTGGTCCGCCTGCTCCGCCGCCTGCGGCCTGGGCTACATGCGCCGACAGCTGGAGTGCGTCGACGACCACCAGCGTACGTACTACTATATACAGTACCAGCGGCACTCCTACCGCCTGTCCGACTGGTCCGCCTGCTCCGCCGCCTGCGGCCTGGGCTACATGCGCCGACAGATGGAGTGCGTCGACGACCACCAGCGTACGTACTACTATATACAGTACCAGCGGCACTCCTACCGCCTGTCCGACTGGTCCGCCTGCTCCGCCGCCTGCGGCCTGGGCTACATGCGCCGACAGATGGAGTGCGTCGACGACCACCAGCGTACGTACTACTATATACAGTACCAGCGGCACTCCTACCGCCTGTCCGACTGGTCCGCCTGCTCCGCCGCCTGCGGCCTGGGCTACATGCGCCGACAGCTGGAGTGCGTCGACGACCACCAGCGTACGTACCACTATATACAGTACCAGCGGCACTCCTACCGCCTGTCCGACTGGTCCGCCTGCTCCGCCGCCTGCGGCCTGGGCTACATGCGCCGACAGCTGGAGTGCGTCGACGACCACCAGCGTACGTACTACTATATACAGTACCAGCGGCACTCCTACCGCCTGTCCGACTGGTCCGCCTGCTCCGCCGCCTGCGGCCTGGGCTACATGCGCCGACAGATGGAGTGCGTCGACGACCACCAGCGTACGTACTACTATATACAGTACCAGCGGCACTCCTACCGCCTGTCCGACTGGTCCGCCTGCTCCGCCGCCTGCGGCCTGGGCTACATGCGCCGACAGATGGAGTGCGTCGACGACCACCAGCGTACGTACTACTATATACAGTACCAGCGGCACTCCTACCGCCTGTCCGACTGGTCCACCTGCTCCGCCGCCTGCGGCCTGGGCTACATGCGCCGACAGCTGGAGTGCGTCGACGACCACCAGCGTACGTACTACTATATACAGTACCAGCGGCACTCCTACCGCCTGTCCGACTGGTCCGCCTGCTCCGCCGCCTGCGGCCTGGGCTACATGCGCCGACAGCTGGAGTGCGTCGACGACCACCAGCGTACGTACTACTATATACAGTACCAGCGGCACTCCTACCGCCTGTCCGACTGGTCCGCCTGCTCCGCCGCCTGCGGCCTGGGCTACATGCGCCGACAGCTGGAGTGCGTCGACGACCACCAGCGTACGTACTACTATATACAGTACCAGCGGCACTCCTACCGCCTGTCCGACTGGTCCGCCTGCTCCGCCGCCTGCGGCCTGGGCTACATGCGCCGACAGCTGGAGTGCGTCGACGACCACCAGCGTACGTACTACTATATACAGTACCAGCGGCACTCCTACCGCCTGTCCGACTGGTCCGCCTGCTCCGCCGCCTGCGGCCTGGGCTACATGCGCCGACAGCTGGAGTGCGTCGACGACCACCAGCGTACGTACTACTATATACAGTACCAGCGGCACTCCTACCGCCTGTCCGACTGGTCCGCCTGCTCCGCCGCCTGCGGCCTGGGCTACATGCGCCGACAGCTGGAGTGCGTCGACGACCACCAGCGTACGTACTACTATATACAGTACCAGCGGCACTCCTACCGCCTGTCCGACTGGTCCGCCTGCTCCGCCGCCTGCGGCCTGGGCTACATGCGCCGACAGCTGGAGTGCGTCGACGACCACCAGCGTACGTACTACTATATACAGTACCAGCGGCACTCCTACCGCCTGTCCGACTGGTCCGCCTGCTCCGCCGCCTGCGGCCTGGGCTACATGCGCCGACAGCTGGAGTGCGTCGACGACCACCAGCGTACGTACTACTATATACAGTACCAGCGGCACTCCTACCGCCTGTCCGACTGGTCCGCCTGCTCCGCCGCCTGCGGCCTGGGCTACATGCGCCGACAGCTGGAGTGCGTCGACGACCACCAGCGTACGTACTACTATTTATACTTGACACGCGTGCCCGCAGACTACAGACCAAACTGTCGGCCGATAGTTGGTTTTGTATGAAGAATCGGCCGATAGTTGGTTTTGTATGAAGAATCGGCCGATACCAAATCGTTGTAGTGTGCGCACTTGCATGCTTCTTCATACTGATTCCAACTATCGGCCGACTAAGGCTAATGATCGCGCGGCGATGCGCGCGCGTCGTCACGCGGTAGGAGCATTCACATGATAGTGTACGCACGCGCGGCAACCTGGCATCAACATTGACGTGGAGGAGGCAATTTATTCCGCAAACCGCGCGGCTCAACTGAACGGGTCGACGAAGGTTTGTAGATCTTGCACCGCGTCGATGTAGACATTATAGCATAGTATAATCTTGTACCGCGCGGTTAATAGTCACATGAACTTAGCCTAAATGTAGGTATAGTCAATTCAGCACACTTTTTAGTACACCAGTAATTTGGCTATGGGGGTCTGTTGTATCAGTTCATTTTGGAAAACTTCACGTCACTGAATGTTATGAGCGACCACACCTTGCTAAGCTCCCTCATCTAAATTTTAGAGTACCACAGTATGTTTAGGTAATAAGCATCAACTTTAAACCGTTTGTTTGATGTGGTATGCAGAGGTGGTAGAGCAGTCGCAGTGCTACCACATCGAACCGCCGCGGCACGAGGCGCTGATGCAGCAGTGCCGGCAGCCCGCCTGCACGCACTGGTGGGTGGGCTCCTGGAACCCCTGCTCGCACTCCTGCAATATGCCGGTACGTGTACTACACTCGGCACCAAAATCGGCCCACTGTAATTTTCATACAAACATGCTCACTTCACATTCTCGTAAATAAAAAATCACATGTATCATTGCAGTGACTTTTATGTTGATGTACCTATAGATCAAATGTTCATCTCTCAAATAAGCATTTCAGCCATCTTCAAAAACCTCTCCTAAGCCGATTTTTTGCATTTCATATACCTACAACTTTATTTGAAAATTGAATCAATGATATTCTTTTGTATGTTTGAAGAAATGGAGCTGTAGTTATTTGGAATGCATATAAGTCACTGCAGTGATACGTGTACTTTTTTATTTATGAGAATGTGAAGTGAGCATGTTTGTATGAAAATCACACAGTGGGCCGATTTTAGTGCCGCTGAGTTAACAATTTGTAAAATGAGTAACGTCATCCTGTCAAACTTCACTTAAGTAACAACTTTTGCAATCTACTTAGACTGCAGAAGTTGTTTTGATGGCATAGATTTTGTACAACTTAGTAGTAGTTCAATGTAGGTAATTAACCCTGTAGGTAGAATACTTGACAAGACGATTTTTTCAAAGAAAAATTTATATTTCTAATGCCCATTTGCACTAAACTTAAGAATCAGTTAAGTTCTATTTCTAAGTTTTGTCACAACTGAGACAACTGTTAGTGCAAATCTAAATTTTTGTAAGGCTGCTCTTAAACTTAAGTGTACCTTAACTAAGACAAGCCTAACCCAAGTTTAGTGCAAATGGGCATTAGTTTCTTTTTGATGCAATCTGTCGATATTTATCGGAATGGTAATTTGATAAAATAAAATAGAAAAGAACTTACTGTACCGAGGTATCACGCATACCGGCAGATCGGTGGATAAATCTTGCACTTAGATATTGCAACTTTGCGATACGCTGACCCTTTCATATCGTCGTTCAAGCTTGACTTCTTTCTGCGTCATGGTCATGACTAATAATAAGAGGGTCGAGGGCCGTAGCCCTTAAGTAACATTGGAAAATCTTCGTTATCGCTTCGCTTTAGAAACATGTATGGGATTGACATTAGGTTTCGTTAACAATCGAATTCAGAAACGTCTAATCCATACATGTTTCGAAAGCGAGCGAAGCGATAACGAACATTCAGTGTGATTTCATCAGCATGTTTATTACAGGGCAAAGAAGCGACAAAACAGCGCAGAGTATACTGCGTGGACAAAAAGTCTAACGCCGTCGTCGAGGAATCACAGTGCGATGCAGCGACTAAACCGATCAGCGTCATAAAATGCGCAGATGTACCTGCCTGCTAACGGCCAACGAGGCTTCACGCGACACGGATTAGTTACCTTGGACATCACTCCAAATAACTCACGGAACACACGACTAAACTTCAAACAAACTATGAGAGTGAAGTGACTGAATGATTAGTGAATGTGACATCTACTTCGAATTATGCTTTTCTAGGACAGGAAATCTACGGTTTAAAGTATTATCGAAAAAAATGACGACTGTAGGGCCAGTGATATGTGTTAAATTCGACTACACGAAATGTAGTAACCCATCGAATAGACGTTTAATGTACACGAAAGAACTCGAATAGTATCGCTTCGTGGTGACGTGCGAATCTCGCAAGGACACGTAATAGTCTTTTGCAATTACCACTTACTGCCATATTAGGTACATAAGTACCCTAAGGTCTAGTGTTAACATAGTCCCCGCATAGTTATTAACTACTAATAATATTATTCAGTATTAAAGTGGTGTATGTAATTCTTGGAAAATGCAGACTTATGTGAAAGTGTTTGTGTAGGTACTATAAAAACTGATTGGACCAAAAATACTTTAGAATTCAAATTCACGTTGCCATAATCTCGGTTACTGCCAATATGACACTTGTATTAAACTAAGTTAATACATTAAGTTCATTATAGGTTAACATTATTATACTAATAAAATAATTTGTATACAGATGAATAATTATAGTAGGTACACATTGCGTTAATAGAAATATAACTTCTAACATTTATGTCATTAAATACAACTAGTCAACAATTTATGATGTTTTACGTTAACTCACAAGGAATAATTTGTACCTAAAATTAATTCTTTCTCGAATGTCCGAGTGTCAAAACAAAGTCTTATAGAAATAAGTATTGTACCTACTGCATTTAACATGGCATGTTAAAAAATAATGAACATGTATTTCCAGTTATATTGTATAAAATATATAATTTGCGTAGCTTATAATTTGGAAAGAATAATTAAATATATATATATATTTCTCACCATTTTTACATTGTAACTATGCATAATTTGAAACATTTAGTTAATGTCTATTTATCTCCAATCTATTCTTAAATAAGTTATAGCCTTTGAAATAATTTAAGTTCTCTGATGTTTCCGTTCTAAGATACATCAAGGGACATTTGTCGATTAATTGATACACAATTTTAATTTGAACGAACGAATTTGTACACTACAAATAAAATGCACGATCGGTCGCATCACACCAACATTGATTGATTTAATTGTGTATTAAATTAGACATGGCAATAAATCATGCATTGTTACATAAGATTATTTATTTTAAACCCTCATCCTTCGGTTTTGACGCAGATCGTCATTTTCGCAAATGGTTATCGCTAAACATTTGGTCACTTTTGCAAAATATCATTTTCGCAAATGGTCACTTTCGCAAAAGGTCATTCACAATTTTTTCTCAAACACAATTTTGGGAAAAAAAAGAAAAAAAAATTTTTGACGAAACTTGCACATTTAAAATTACTAAGCGGGACCTTTTAGAATATGTTAGGACACCTTCCAGGATGACTCCCAGGCTTCCCGAAGTGGGATAACCGGGATATCCTGGAAAAATGGGAATTTTAAGAAAAATTCTGGAGCGAGCCTAAAATAACTTTTTTTTTCATTTGGTCACATACAAGATATCTGAAATTTTAAATTTATTATCCAGTACATTCCAGTGTCAAAAAACCTGGAAAAACTGGAATTTTTCCTGGAACTGGAAGAAAAATCTAAATACCTAAAAAACATGTTTTTGTATACTAATATGGGCATCAGGTGAAAGCTAACAAAAAGACAATAAATATATATACATTATGATAGTTTTATGTTATTGTTTTGACAGAAACTTAAAAAAAACTATAACTTAACTTGAAAAACTTAGCATT
Organism: Agriphila geniculea; assembly: GCA_943789525.1. Classification (NCBI taxonomy): domain Eukaryota; kingdom Metazoa; phylum Arthropoda; class Insecta; order Lepidoptera; family Crambidae; genus Agriphila; species Agriphila geniculea. Next base: position 13,105,254 of record OX038887.1, on the reverse strand, counting down.
CTTTTTTCAGTTTCTCAAAAAAACTACCTTAAGGAAGCGTTTTTCAGGTTACTTGGTTCTGTACCTTTATAAAGCTTACTAAATTAACTACAGTTTAAGCCTAGTCTGAGTAGTCTAGAACCATTGGTTGCGAAGACACAGCCAGTCAAAGATAGGCATTTCTATCAAGTGAAAAAGAAAACATATTTGACTAGCTGAGTCTCCGCAACCAATGGACCTAGACTGCTTGGTTTAGGCTCAAATTGTAGCAAATGTAGTTAGCTTTACAAAAGTTAATTACAATAAAACCTGAAAAACTCTTCCTTAAGGTAGTTTTTTTGAAGAAATTGAAAGAATTGCCAAGTTTTTCGTGCAGCACAGGATTTCAGGGTTGCACACATTTTTAAAAACATTATAAAAATTGTAGTTACATGCCCGTTTGCGATTTTTGCCTTTTTTGTGTAGATATTGGCTGGATTTTTTTTATTTTCTAATAATTTACTAATATTTCATACTTCTGAGTTATGGTTTTTTAAAGTTTCTGTCAAAACAATAACATAAAAGTATCATAATGTATATATATTTGAAATTGGCTTTTTATTAGCTTTCACCTGATGCCCATATTGCTATACCCAAAAAAAAAATCTTTTTTATTCCACCATTTCCACCTATAGAAGAAATTTACGGCACACGACGTTCAAAATTTTTTTTTCGCTATTTATTGTTAAGAAAGGTACTAAAAAGTTATATTTTTCCAAATCTGCATTAAATGGGCTTTGTTAGCATATTTTTTGTTTACAAATAAGAACATCAGTTTAATATTTATGGTTACTTAAACGGAAGTTTTTTTGGGAAAACTTAAATAAAACTTAAAATTTCTCGTAAACTGTGTAGTTAGGGAGGCGAGGTAGCTAAATGGCGTAATTCAACGGCGCCGTCGAGACCTATCAAAATCGAAAGATAAAATAATTTCGAAAAGAAAAGCTCGTATGGTAAAAACCATTTTAGCGGTGGGTTTGGCGTGTACGGTTTTTCAAAAATGTAAAAAAAAACAGTTACTTGGGCATTCTCGAGCGCGTCAGATATTCATACTACGTATGCCCCAAGTGCCTCTGATAACAACGGTATACTAATCTGCCGGTTTGCGTGGTGGGGGTAGGCATATAAAGTAGTCAAAAATGCAAAAAAATAAATTTACTCGAGCGCGTCAGATTTTCAGAAGGGGTGTTAAGTAGGCCCCAAGGAAGCTCCCTTTAAAAAAACTGACGATTTCGGCGTGACCATAAGTTACGATGAATTTTTGAAAATGCAAAAAAAAAAAGTTTTTATGAAATACTCGAGCGCGTCAGATTTTCATAGGGGAGGTTTATCTCGGTATCCTGAAAGCATATTTTCTTAATCTGACAAAAATGTTGGTGTGTTCTCTTAATCTGACCGGAAAGGTTTTTTGTTTTTTTTTTCCTTTCTTTCTCCTTGATAGAACGGGGAATTTAAGAATGACAATAAAGCGATAGTTTCAACCAACGTAAATGTAGATGAAATGTAGTACGAATTGTATTATTTATTGTATAAAAAAATGAAATGATATAAAAAATGGTTTTCAAGATATACTCAAAAAACCGGGAATTTGGGTTTTTATGATGCTTCAAGTCAAAAAGTTTTAACTTTGGACAAAATGTAAAGAGACCTTTTTTGTGTAAAATAAAATTACCTTTTCTGTTTATTTAAACTTTTTTTTTGTAAAATGTATCGTTCGCGACTTATATGCCGCAACGCGTTTTTCGGAAGACGAAATGGCTCCTCCACACTCCCGGTCATGCGGAAACCGGCAGATTTTGTATTTTTAGTACGTTTTAGATTATATTCTTCAAAATAAAAAATAAAAAATCGCGCTCGAGAATGCCGGATTAACGTTTTTTTTTTACAAGTTCGCGACCCTATAACTCGGCGGCGTCAAGGACTTATCGTCAGATTAGTTAAATTTAGTCTTAAAACACTAAAATCAACCCCCAATATCTTAATCTGACGCGCTCGAGTATTTCAGACTATCGATTTTTTTTTACTAATCTGATCGTCTATCCTAGGCGCGCGTCACTACATATAGAGCTAAATACTTTACAAGGTTGTTCTATTAGGTCCAAGGTATCTCTCATATCTTAAACTGCCACGCTCGAGTATTACCGAAAATTCCCCTATTCGCCTCCCTAACTAGTGGTATTTACACGTTCAGGTGTAAAACAATATTGTAGCGCATTTAATTTTGCTTTTTATGACACCCCATACAAGCTTATAAGTTATATACTTTCTGTTTTATAGCCCACTCCTGAACTTTTCTTGAATTTCCAGCTTTTCCAGGATATCCCGGCTATCCCACTTGGGAAAGTCTGGGACTTTCGGGAGCGTCATCCTGGAAAGTGTCCGAAGATATTCCAAAAGGTCTCGTTTAGTAATTTAACAATGTGCAAGTTAAACCCTAATTTTCCTGGACTACGAGCACGAACCGAAGACGAACGATTATAAATTTTCATGCCTAGTTTAAATACTCGCCGAGTACACACGAATAGGAACGAAGACGAGTATGTAAACACCATATTCGGGTATATTCGGTACTCACCGCGATTATTCGTCTGTTCTCCGTGCGGTGTCGGTTTTTTGACGCGGATCAAAAGATTATTCGTATGTATTCGTGACGGTGTTTACACAATCTTCATTGTTCACGAACTTTGTCACGAGCGGTCGTGTATGTTTTGCGATAGATTGGACGAATGAGACACTACTTTAAAGTTTATAGAAGTTTACTAGGGAGAACCCGTGACATGAGACCATAAACATCGGTTGCACAAAGATTACAAATCCATTCGATCCGTTTAATGAATTGCAGAATTAAAGAAAGAAGAGAATTCGCTAATGGTGTTGTTAAGGTTTTAGTTTTATAAGTCACCATATATTTAATATGCGTGAAGCCAAAGCAGCAAGTCGCACATCATCCATTTCTAAAAGTTCTATGTTCACTGAATATAGACGAATATATAAACGGGTCTGTATTCGTGCCCGAATTGCTCGGCGAGTTACTCGGCGAGTATGTTCGCCGATAATGCATCACAAGGCAATATTCGTGCGCATAGGATGTTAGGGTGGGTGGGTACCCACAGGGTGAGCGTCCGATCCGGATCCCGCTCGTCCAGGGTAGTCTTAGAGGGCATACTAGGTAGAGGGCATAGTAGGTAGTGGGTATGGCTCGAATGGGAGCGAGCCCCACATAACCCCGTTGCTTGCCAGGCACGGGGCATGTGTAAAATGCATTCTCCCTACTCAAAAAAAATGGTGGGTACCCACGTAGGTTCGCGAACCACCGCGTTCTGCGAACTCGCAACAGTGCGCCACAGTGTTTACGTGTGCGAACCTCGGTGCGTGCTCCCCATTTTGCGGGGGAGCAAGTAGAAATTCGCATAGCGTCCACATAGAGCTTCGCGAGCCTGCAACATAGGTTCGCGGAGCACGAGGTTTTACATTACAAGCGTCGGCACGTATTTTTAGCGGTGACAGACAGTTAAAATGAAAAAAAAAAAAAAAAAATTGTTTATTTCCATCAATAATGTAGATCATTAGATAAAATGGGTTGGAGCTTCCTTTTAAGCTTTAAGGCCTGTGTTAAGAAGCCCCGCTCCTCCTTAATGATTATACATACTTAAAATTACAAAAAGATACAACAAACTAAAAGCTTCTAACAATAAAACACAAATACCTACCCAACAATCACAATATAAAAGCCAAGACTTAAGTAAAAAGTAGATTTGCATGCAGTTGTATGTATTTGTGTGTGTGTGTGTGTGTGTGTGTGTGTGTGTGTGTGTGTGTGTGTGTGTGTGTGTGTGTGAGAGAGTGTGTGTGCGTATGTATGAGTGTATGTCATATATAGATTGTTATTTAGAATTTGTATTAAGTACCTATACTTATTACGTTATAAATAAAAGAAGTGATTCTGTCTCTTCCCAAGTTTTAGTTTTTAGCCATTTAGTTATAAGTTTTTTAGATTCATTGTGTGTTTTGTCATATATATATAGCTGTCGGTTTATAATATTGTAGAGGTGAGCAGATTGAACAAGATATTGTGTTTGTGCAAATTTGGTCCTAACTCTTGGAGCATAAGCAACTATATCTTTTCTTCTTTTGTTCATTATACCCGGGTCATACGTCAGCGTTTTGTGAAGTTTGAGGGTGCTCTGCACAATATATAGCTTTCTTACAGAAAGGATGTTACTTAGTTGATAGAGACTTTCAGTTGAAAAACTCCATTTTTGGAAATACATCACTTTTATGAGACACCTTTGAGCCCGCTCCAATTCTAGAAATTTTGTTTTTCCCGCACCTCCCCATATAGTGATGCAATATGTTAAGACAGACTGTACTAGAGATATATATATAGTATTCAACAGACTATTTGGCGAGGCGCGGTCAATTCCTATATCTCTTGGTATCACATGTCGCAACGTCTTAAAAATCCAGACTAATTTCCTAATTCTACTACTTATATAATCAATATGTGGGTGCCACGATAGTCGATTATCCACCATAACTCCTAAATATTTTAACTGGGTGACTTTCTCGATAATTCTGCAGTCGCAGTTACTATTATTATTACCACAATCATGTATTTTGATATTAAAATTGTCGTTTGGTTGAGTACTATTATTTATACTAAAACAAATAAACTTTGTTTTTTGAATGTTAAGTGTGAGGAGGTTAGATCCAAGCCACTTAGCAACTTGACTCATTCCTTGTTCGGTGTACATTTTAACGCTATCCCATGAATCAGATGTAAAAATTATTGCGGTGTCATCTGCGTATGAAAAGATTTGAGCGTGAGGTATTTGAACATTGCACAAATCATTTATGTAGATGAGAAATAAGGTAGGTCCTAAGACACTACCCTGAGGTACTCCGTATGAAATATCAGCTTCCTCACTAACAAAATCCCCTATCTTAACTCTTTGTTTCCTGTCAGTAAGATAGCTTTGAAATAAAGCAAGACAGGTTCCTCTGATGCCAATCCTTTCTAATTTTCGCACAAGGATAGCGAGAGAGACTGTGTCAAACGCTTTTTTTAAATCTAGAAAAACACCCAGACACTTTTTACCCTTATCCAATTTTTCTACGACCAGCGAGCCAAGGGCATTCACTGCATCCTCCGTCGACTTTCCTTGCTGAAAGCCAAATTGTGATGTGGAAATTATGTTAAATTTATTTAAATAATTAAGGAGTCTTGAGTTGATCAGTTTTTCCAGCACCTTGGAGATCGCTGGTAGTACAGAGATAGGTCTATAATTGCTGACATCTTCTCTCTCCCCACCCTTGTACACTGGTGTTATAATGGATTGTTTCAACGCAGTAGGGAATAAGCCTTTTTCGAAACATAGGTTGACGAGGTGTGTAATGACTGGAACAATCAGATTCTTAGCGAGTTTAAGGAAACTCGTGTGGATATTATCCCAACCCGGAGCACTATCAGTTTTTAAGCCCATCAAGACCCTATTTACCTCTTCACAGTCAGTAGGAAGTAATACAAATGAGTTCGCTTGTTGAGAGTTATTTTCACAAATTGAGTCTAATGACATCATGGCTCCAGAAGGGCGCACCAAGGCAGATGCAAGGTCTTTACCAATATTTGCAAAGTAGCTATTCACCAAATTTGCCGATTCAGCGGGGTCAGATTTTATATTTAGAAGTTCCGTATTTAAGTTATTAGTTTTGTTTATATATGTAATTTGTTTTATGTTTGTTTTATTATTTGTCATTGATTTAGAAAGCAATTCTCTGTCATATTTTCTTTTTAGTTTTTTAATTAAATTATTACAGAAGTTTCTATACCGTCTATATGTTAGTTTGTTTATTTCATTATGTGGTTCTTTTTGACATTTTCTTTGTAGTTTATTCCTGTTTTTAATACAGCGTAAAATGCCAGTAGTAATCCAGGGTTTTAAAATGGTTTTTCTATTTGTTATTAAAGTAACCTTGGAATTTTCCTGAATACTTTCGCTAATTTTTTTAATTAACTCACAGATCACTACATTGGGGTCATCACAATAAAGTAACTCGCAGATATTTTTTTCTTGAAGATGTTTTAGAGCGGTTTCAAAATCTATTATGGTTTTAGTCTTTTTTATGTTTGGGTGGTTTTTAGCTTTCGATATAGCAAGGAATGTAGAATAATGGTCAGTAGTAGACGTAGCAAGAACAGCAATAGAAGCCTTGAATTTTTTTGTGTTCATTTTTATCATAAAGTGGTCTAAGCAACTGTTTTCTCTTGTTGGTAAAGTGTGTCCTGCTAGTATTCCCAATGACGATAGCTTATTTAAATACTGTATACGGTTTTGATACTCTTGAGACCGCTCATCTGGTTTAGGAGCAATGTTAATATTTATATCTCCTGCGACCACAACACTGTTAGTAGCATTTAAAGTTTCTATATGTGTACATAAAGAGTCTATGAAAACAGATGCGTTTGTATTAGATGGCGATCTGTAAATACCCAAAAGAATACTATCTAGAGTTTCCAATTGAAGGCAAGATGCCTGAACTAATTTAACTTCCTTGATGGTATGTTTCAAAGTATTTTTAATATATATTACTACCCCATCATTTTGATTTAAGTAGCTAGTAGTGAAATAAAAACAGTAATTATTCAAGTGTGGTATAGGTTTGTTGGGGTCAAGTCTACATTCCGTAAGTATTATAATATCTGTATTAATTGCCAGGCTATTCAAAGTCAGTAAAAAATCGTCAAAATTAGAGTAAATGCTTCTTATGTTCTGGCAAATGACAGTAAGATCATTTTTTTCGATTTTTATATGTTTAGTAACATCAGCGCTGTCACAAAGAACGGAGCTTGCAATTTCAATGCTGTCTATCTCTTTCAGTGTATGTAAAGTGAGGTTATCCATTAACATATAAAATTGGTAAACACATGGTAATAAGGTCGGACATTATTTGTAAAAAGATTAATGTTTGATTATGTAATATTAAGGAAGAGTCGGATATTTTAGATAAAAGTTTGTAAGTGTATTTGGGTGTGTATGTGTATGTAATTGTAAGGGGTGAGGGGTGTGTCATGTTTGATAAAAGCTTGAGAGTGTATTTGTGTGTGTATTGTAACTACCCCTATGTTATGATGATATATTGATATATATACGAAATTTTATATTGAAGATGGTGATGTTAAAAAGTTGAAGACTCGCTACCCTACTACCAATTTGCTAAGCTGTTTGATAATCTTTTAATCCTAGCTTTTATATAACCTAACACATACCTAACAATAAACTTTACTTATGGTGATTAACCGCTCGTCGGCTTTAAACCTAACGATGCCTATTTATGAATTGATTAAATGTTTGACCTAAGTTCTGCTTGGTTTTACTTCCTATAACCCTAATCTAATGGTGTGACCGAATATGCTACTGATTTGGCTTTTGTATGTGTGAAAGGGCTCGTGACTTCTAGCGATAGGACCCGGTTGTAAGCGTAGACCCGTGTTCTTGAGTACTGCTGTCTGATTGCTAATAAATACTAACTCTAAACGCTGAATTTAAATTATCTATGCTCTGTTAATTATTAACCTAGGAATCTATTACAAAATAATGAACATTACTTCGCTTGATTTTAAATAGAATAGAATTTTATAAAATTATTTTTCTACATTAACTAACCCGAACCCTATACTATTCTTTTAACTTGGTGGAGTATTCTTGTTTGCTTATCAGCTGAAATAAATGCCTATACCATTATAAGGAGCGCTATGCCTACCAGCTCTATACCTACTGCTAGTAAAAGTGTGAACTATGCTAAACCTACTACCAAAATGATAGTTAATAATTAATTAGGAACTAAATTGAGATATGCAATTGGTTGCTATAAGTGATAAAGGGAAAGTGCGATGTGAACTGTGTGATTTCTAAAGAATTAGATATAAAGTATCTTTTACCGATGCCAAATATTTATTGCTTTCATTTCTGTGGTTATGCTTAAATTGTACTATTAGTCATTACTAACTTATATGCTGGGTTGAACGACCCCTAAAAAGAAATAATCATTTAACTAGCTTCAGAGTAAGATTTTCAATAAATGGTTAATACTAGTGGTTTATTCTGATAGAATAAAACTCATCATTTCCTATTATAATGTAAAACCCATTACTGAATTTTCTATTATGGAACTTAATTTCTTATTTTTATGAGATAATATTATTGCTAAACCTTAACTTGATATGCGGATGTTATAAGAGTTAAGCAGAAGATATAAGAACAACACTACAGTTTCATTGTGAGTATGAGTAAGTATCAAATGTTATATCAGTCGAATAATTAATCAGTTGTGGAAAATCATTTATTGCCATCGGAAAGTATATTAGTTCGTTACCTATCTTCAAGTTTAATGAGTTTATATTTATGGTAGAAAGTAACCAGTGTGTTTTTCCGGCTAATGGTGATGGCACCACCCCGCCATCACGATAGGTCTCGACACCGGACTGGGACAACCTTCTCCCGGAACAGCCAGTTACTTTCTTACAAGCTTTATTATGTATTAAATATATTAAAGTCCATAGTCTATGTTAGTTTGTATTATTTCCAACTAAAAAGAGGACAAAGCAGAAAGCGCTTACAAGCGATTTACCAAATTTTCACAATTGAAATATTTCCTTTTCAATGTGATGGCTGATATAAAATTTAAATTTAAGTTATTTTTTTTATATATTGAACCAATTCTAAAGTTGACTTACTTTATGTCTCACGAATTCAATCTTACAATCCATGACAAAATTATGGGAATTGGTAAATCTTTTTTGTTCTGAAGGAAAGATTTATTAGAAAAAGGGACAAGATGTATGTACTAAGCAATAAATAACCCTCCTACACTTTACTTTCGCAAATTCTAAGTTTAGCTAAAATACTTCGACGCTGTGTTGTTAAAATGGCATCGAAGGATTTGTTTTAAGATGGAAACAATTTGATGTTAGTTTCTTCCAAATTGAAATGATCAGAAAACCTCCAGATCGCACCTGTGTCGACGCATCAACTGAACACCAAAAACAAGTATTTTCGCCTGTATTCACTATATTATAACGGTACTGTTAGTGGTAAGAATTTAATGACATTTTCCTTCAGCCACTTCGTCACTTGTAAAATAAAATTTCATCTTAGTGGTTTTTATATGATCTCCACGAATCAACCTGGGAGAAATCATACATACCGGCCCTTCCTAACGACCAAAGATTTATTTCACTTCACAAATTATTAAATAGCTGAGTTATCACAAAGACAAAATAAATCACTATTAATGCGGCTTCACACGACACTTGTGATTACTTGATTTCAAATCTGGTGGTTCATATGACCAACCCAATTCAGAAATTTTACTATTATCATACTTTAGTAATTTACTGATTTATTAAATCGTTTACTTGGCTGGCTTTAGCATGAAAATAATTAATTAACACTCACTTGATTTTCACAATCGACGCCATTTTGTACAACCAAAACTCAACACAACACTGCAGATATTTTAAAAGGTTTACTGAGAATCAAATAGTATCGTGGATTTGCTAAAATACCTTAGTAGATCTATTGATCTGCCGATAAAAACCCTGTCTGAGAGATCTAAAATCATGATTTTCTTTATTTAGGTGATTATCTTTGATCCGCCATTTTGAAAACCAAGCGTCCATTTCGACCATGACAAATTTAACATTTAATTCTTACATAAAAATACCTATTTCTAGCTCAAGTTACGGCAGCCATTTTGTGCGCTCCGAATTGCATTTTTCCTAACTACAAAATATTTCGGCCATTTTGTCGAATCACGCCTAATCGTTACCCCTAGCCAGCTCGCGACGTCTAAACCAGCCTTTTGTCGTCGAAACCCTATATGCTACACTTTTCTGTATAGAAATTTCCAAAAGTCGTTCTCCTATATAAAATATGTTCTTGCCTAGGTTTTGACCTAATCATATTTTCGTTTGATCAACATGGTCGCCTAACCGTTTACACACCTATTTCGCTCTATTAACGTCAACTCGAACCACCTTTCATCACAAAAACCCACCCAATTTTTGTGATGCCTACTTAACCTTCGCGATACTAACCTTCATCTATCCTACAAGATTTTACCTGCCTAACCCAGACTAAATGAGAACTTCCTATGCAAATTGTGTGACGCTTACCTCGTCATCCGGAGCCCCGTTACCTGGACAGTTTGAGCAAGCAATACTCCCTGACCACCTAGTGCTTGACCGTGCCGAAGATGGATGGGAAGGAGCCATCTTCGGTCCCTAGCATGAGGTATAGCATAATCATGTACTTAAGGACTTGACCAAGGACCAGAATTACATTCTAACGACCTCATTTCTACGACGTCTGTCATCAGCCACGTCACACATGATTACACTATGTGACTTAACTAGGCAATCAACGAGTTGATGCCCGCTTATGAAGTCACATTCATAAGCTATCAGTTACCTCATTGCCCCCCCAGAAAGTCCATTACGGATCGCCCCAATATGACACAAATTTTCTAGTAATTATTCTAAATAGAATCTCCCTTCCCACATTTTATTTCATTTAAATTGATATTAATTTAATCTGATTTTACTAATTCTGGAATTTACTTGGAACAGCTAGCGTTAATTTTGATGTAACCTTTGCAAATAGAATTATATATTTCAGTCAAGGCTTAATTTTTACCATTTTAAAACCCTGTCTGAAATATTTCCCCAAAGAAAACTTGCCCCGATTGCAAGGCCTAAACAATGGACTTTCCTAAATTCACTAATTTGCTGACTTCTTCATATGTGCTTGAGTATAAAAAGAACTTGTTCTATGGCGCTTCTTACAGAGGGGAGGCAGAGATTCGTCTTCTTCTCGGCAGGTGGAAAAATGAGAGCGAGAATAAGCTCGTCGAAGCTTTTATAACCTAACCCCCACCCATTATTTTTCAAAGCGTCCCCTAGCTACACATAATTCCTAGTATTCTATTGTTTGTATCCTTAATGTGCCCTGTCACAATCTATCTCCCCAAAATACTGGGAAATTTTCCACTAATTGACTTACAAAAATTGCCTAGTGCATTTAGTCCCCCTAAGTACCTGTAAGATACTTTAAATAAATAAATAAATAAATAAAAATATATGTTCTTTTTTTGACAATCACCCTCAAATATTTAAATTACGTGAACATTTTACGAATACAAAGATTAGTAATTACCTCCGTATCCAATAACTAATTTTGGTTATTCTAGAATTTACAAAGATCCTCAAGTAAATATATATTATATGACACAAGCAATTTAATCTTTCCTGTATGTTTGAATAAATCTTTTGGTCTAATCAATTTCGCTAATCTTCAAAGAAGACCCCTTATAATCAATAAATCCGCTATCAGCCTACTTTTATTATTTACGATTGATGCATGACTCTATTCATAATATTAATTATTCTTTGCGCCACCCATTTATTTATTCTATTTGCCAAAGAACGTTTCGTTACTGGCCAACTTATTTCTTTTTCATATAATTTCATTACTATGGGTATTTTATGATTTTATACTGGTATCATTTTTTTAAATCTTGGCGCCACCATTCTGAGCTATTATTTGCTGACTCTAAAGTTAACTCCCCCCAGATTCACGCGTTACGATTGGCTAAACACCAACTCAATTCATCTCCTTTTATGGTCACAAAACGCTTTGCAAGCTTACGATTGGCTACCACGAACCTCTCCCTTCATCTCTTGTTTATGGACAAAGAGAATGTAGAACATTCCGTTTCACCATATATATATTTTTTTGTCCAATTTTCTTACAACTTTTTACTAGTTATTGTTCTGATTTAATTATTTTCTTATTACAAATATAATCATTCATATTCTTTCTTTACTTTTAATATTAAACTGATTTTACTTTATCTATAATCCATAGCTTAAATTACAGTTCCGTGCGTTGCGTTCCGTTTCCCACTAGTATGTGACACATTTATTTGCTCTAGCAAGTATGCTTATAAAACTTCGATTTTTCCAAATTTAAATGTTATTCTACCTAAACAGTGATTATCTTTAATTATCATTTATTTATTTTATAATCATTCGTCCCTTTTCTCTTTATAATTTATTAATGATATAAATTTCCAAAGATTATTTCGTCTCCTAACTTTTTTTTATAGAGTAGTCTTTCTCGATGGAATGTCAGTTTTTAGTTCCAAAACCGTCCACCAAATGTCAAATACATTTGTCTATACCAAGTGTCAGACGACCTGTTTATTATTGTTGAAACATATTTTCAAGTTATTGAATTACCATAAAATTATCTGTTTTTTTATATAGAAATACGGATATTTTGTCAATGTTGTATTTGCATATTGCAATCATAACTTATAAAGTGCATATGAACAATGGATTTGTGTTACAAGAACATCATTCTATCGTTAGTATAACTATGATATTTTGAATGCAGAATGAAATGCAATAAAACCTCACAAATTGCATAAACAACCATTCTTTTAGTAAAATGAGAATAACCACCCTCTTCATGGTAAGTTATTCAATGAATTTATTATTTGATTAATCGCATAACTTTACTTATTTGTGTTTACAACTATTTTTCCAACCCTGGATTTTTTGTACTTTTACAGACTTCTAACTAGCCATAAATTGTGGACCCTCTGGAATGTGATAAAGAAGGTAACCGACAAAGAATAAGACCTACAGAAATCATGAAAACTAACCCTATGCAGGAATACTTAAAGTTTGTATTTTGCCCGCTTCCGGATCAATATTTGAGATAAAAAAACATGTTCAGTTTTGAACTGTTACAGCTCGACCCCAAAATTTATACGCAGGTGACAATACAACGTATTGGATTCGAAGTAAAATTTTCTCCTCGAATCTCAAATATTTATATTACCCCAAAGATACACAATCTCCCCCCCTTTTTTTTTATAACCCTAATCATATTACTTCTCCAAGATCAAAGAATTGTTGGGTGAGCCCTAGTGTAAATGAAAATTTAAGATTGTAGAGTGTATTTAAACCAAGACCATATCAGAGATTATTAAGCGAGTTTTAAGTATTTGTTGCTTTTGCCAATTCCGTCGTATGCATATTCAGCACCAGAGTTGTACAACACTATGGTAAGGTGTAGGTTGTGAGGCTACAGCCCAGATTAGGCCTACCCGAAAAAATAGGCTCTTTTCTTACCTTATGAAAAGATTAAACGTATTCATTCGTTGTATCCCTCCACAACATTGTAATCCTCCTTCCAAACCAAAGGTTTAGCGGTGATCATATACACAGACCATATATTTCCAAAAGCTCACTTAAGACTCTGGAACAACCTTAATATCACCTTGGAGAGTGTGCAGTTGCCGAATTTGAAATTAGCTTGTCAGCTTCTTGTGTAGTATGAATTTCAGACAGTCGTTCACACCAGGACAAGTTACAAACGTCAATAGTGTTTGTTTTCTCTCTTTTTTTTTTCTCTAACCTAACACCAAAAGTCCTTCTGTACGAAATTCTATTTTGTCAACCCTAAACGCCGGCCCGGCCGCAAGCACAAACCAAACGCCAGAGCAGTGTGGTGGTCCTATCTCTTGGAAAAATAATAAGTCTGCATTCAGGTTTCACATATGTTATAATCCAAAGCCCTCCATATAGAATCTATATTTTAATTTCAGTTCCTTTCTCTCGTCAACTTCTCATTCTATTCATTCTCTTAAATCATCATTTCATACATACTCCTATCCTAATTTAGATTCTCATTTTATTCATCTTTTCTCATTACACAGCAACCACTATCGTCATTCACTAGCCTACATATACGCCACCCAAGATCATATCATAGCTATAACCTGAATACAAAATATATACAAATATTGATAACGAATTTGAAGTATAATTTCAATGTTAAGATTAAATACGTCGATTGGTCACCATATGAATTCTACGCAAAATTACATCAAAAGATTGCAATTAATTTACGCAATAGTAACGCTTTACGCTTTAAAACCACTTTATCCTAAACATCCCATTAGTACGCATATCTACATTACGCAATTTTTCTATTATGTCACTCTACGCTATGCCTCCCTATTCTAAAGTTTCTCAAATAATACTCGACCCCAAATGTGTATATAAATATATACAATTTTTTTATATTACTACTTTAACCATCCTTTTAATTTTAAATATTATTAACAAAAATACCTCACATTCCAATTTATCCGTTAAGTTTTTATTTTTAAATTAAAGCAAATTTTTATTTATTTTAAATTTTTGCAAACGCCGTTCCTTTATTAGGATTCCTATTTCCAACCGTTTTTTTTTTTTTTTTTTTTTTTTTTTTTTTTAGTTATATTAGCAGAAAACCTTTCAATATCTCTAAATACTTATGAAAAATTTCCCCCCCGAGAAGAAAAGCCGCCAACTCTCCCCTCTATCTGACCTTACAATTTTAAGCAACTCAATAATTGAAACGTCCATTTGGTTTATGCGGACTTTGGTTAATTTAATAGAAAATTACTTTCATATGACAAGATGGGTTACCTTATTAACAACACTATATAGGGTAATGAATGACTTTTACTTAGCCTGGTTTTTTTTCTTAAAATTGAGTCCTTAATTTTCTTGTAAGTTCAGATAGGCTTTTCCCGTTCCCAACAGACTTTATACAATTATACCCCATTATTATTTATTAATCAACTTAAATTACATCTTCATGTAGTTAACATAACATTAAACATTTCTTTTCCTTAAAATTAGACATGACATTAAATTTTACTTATAATACCTAGACAAATGTATAGCGTTAAACCTTCCTCTTTCTTTACCAGTCTCCGGATCAACAAGTAAATATACATTTTTAAACGGGTTAGCTCCAATCACAAACGGACCTTCATATAATGGTTCAAACTTTTTTGTTATTTTTAATTTTGCGTCAGACTTATTTAATTTCCTTAATTTTACTAAATCTCCTATCTGGAAATGGATAATTCTATATTTTTCATTAAATTTGTTTTGACGTAGTTGTCCTGCTTTCTTTAAATTTTCCCGTGCCTTTTCCCTAATTTCGTTAATAGGCGGTGGTACTAAATCAGTCGGTATGACATTATCAAATGATAATCTAGTAGGTTCACTGTATAAAATCTCACAAGGTGTAAACCCTGTACTTTCGTGATAAGTATTATTATAAAGAATTTCTAACTTCGGCAATAAATCTACCCAACTTTTGTGATTGGTCCTACAGTAAGTCCGAAATAACCGTCCTAACTCTTTATTTACTCTTTCGGTGGTATTAGGTCTAGGGTTCCTAACTGTAGTATAAATTACTCTAACCCCTTCTGCTTTCATAGTTTCTTTCCACAAGTTACTAGCAAATTGTGACCCATTATCTGACATGATCGCCGTAGGTTTTATTATGCGAAAGAATTTCCTCATTTTAGTTAATACTGATATTGCAGTTGCTCTTCTAAGATCATAAAATTTCACAAATTTACTAAAAGAGTCCTGAATAACTAAAATGTAATTCATTCCAAACTTCCCAGATGGTAATGGTCCATATAAATCTACCATAACGATGTCCCCCACATTTTCAGTTATAATTGAACGACAAGGTCCTACATATTTAGCCGTATCACTTTTAGTGACCTGACAATCATGACACCCCCTTAATAAACGTTTGACCTGTTTAGTTAATCCCTTCCAAAAAATTCTATCCCTAATATATTTAATTACTTTGTACGCCCCTTGATGACCCATTTCGAAACGCACCTGCCAAATAACTTCTTCCCTAAGTGAATTTGGTAAAAATAACACTCTTTTATTTCCTTCGGATACGTACAAATAGATATCTTAGTTCCGATATTATTCCGGCCTAAGGATTCACCCGGACACCAATTCATTTTAACCATCATACTATAATTTAGGTCCCCCGTGGCTGAAGCTGATCCGGAGACTAGAGTCTCAGCTTCCGCTAGTTTAACACTCCGCTACCATCTACATTAGTATTATTACTATTTAAGTTAACCGCTTGTACTTGATTCTCTCTAGGTTTCTGCCATTGCCTATAATTTTGCTGAATGCCTCTTTTCTTCTGTTCCCAATCCTTAGAATTTTTAGATGTTGAAGTGCTCGGTAGTTCTTGTTTCTGTATGTTGTCCATACTTCTTAAAAATTCCGCCGCTTCTATTACATTTCCTATCTTATTGGTCACGAACGCTTGTTGAATATATTTCGGATAGTGTCGAATGATATCGCTAATTAATTGTGTTTCTGGAATGTTGTAGCTTAACATTTGCGCCTTGACTGTCAATTTCAAAAAATGTTCCACCATGGTGGGCGTCTCCGTCCTATTCCATACGCCTTGCACTATCTTCCTTCTCAACTCATTTTGTTCATTCTCTCCCCAATATGCTTTTAAGAAATCTACCTTAAAATCAGCCAACCCTGTCCATCTTCCTTTATATACTCTAAACCAGTCTTTCGAACTCGAAGTTAAACAGTCTTGTATTAAACTTAATTCGTTTTCAGCCTTCCCCGCCTTCTTCAAATAAGTTTCTAAATCTTCAATGAAATCGACCGGATGTATCGACGAATCCCCAAATTTAGGTCTATCTAAATGTATATTTTTGATGTTACAAATGACGTACTTCTGAATATCTTCAATCGCGTTAGGCTCCTTAATCACGTTCCTACTTTCTATTTCCACATCGTTCATCGGTGTTGCTTCAACTACTGGCGATTTTTCGACCTCACTAGTATCCTGATTAGAACCTTGAGTCCTTTTAACTTCATCGCTTAGGTCATCTATCCTCTTAGTTAACACGCCTACCGTGCGATTCAGCATTCTTTGTATTGTCATTAATTCGCGCGATCGCGTTACTTTCGGTTTCATTATGGTCTTTACTATCCGCTGTCTTGCCTCTACCGGTTGAGGCTCTCTATTTTCTATAACCTCGGATTCTGACTGGCGGGAACTACGTGGAACCTCCACTAATTCTGCCGGCTCCTCAGATGATTCATATCGCTTTGGCGCACGACGAACTCGGACCGGTTTCCCCATGGCGAGTCTTAATTGTCTGTTGCTTTAGTGTAAGGTCAGATCTATATAAAATATTAGCACACGTCCCTATTTAGCTTGATTTTATAATATCCAATAGTTTGGATACGATAAAACCATGCTCCCAAATCTTAATTTGTTTCATTAAAAAAATATTTATTTTAGTTTTAGCAACGCGAGTTAGTTCTAATGTTATACCGAATAGTCTATTTGTTTAGTTTTAATTAATTCGTTTATATTTCCTAATTTTTTTTCATTTTCAATTATTTATTTTTGGTTCCGTTAACTTTTGTCGCCCTACGCTTTACCCATAAAATTAATTATGATGTAATTAATTATATAGATAAGTTATTTTTATTTCTTATAACAAGGTAGAATTCTATGTCAACTCTCAATAAAACCGTTCTCATACATACTTCGAATCAAGAATTAAAAGTTAGGTTGGACCAACATATACGATAGTTCCTAAATAAAACCAAACATTTAATCCGTATTTGATCACAAATGGACCCAGTGAAAAACGCCATAAATATAATTGACCTCATTTACCTACTAGTATTTCTAGTAATAAACCAATACAAGATTAACTTAATGATTTTAAAACTGTACACTAAATAAAAACTTTAATAGCAAAGCCTTTTCTCAGTTGTACCATTTTCAATGTCATTATCACTTAAACCAAATGCCTATTGTAGCGCTGTAACACACAACCAAACTTGATACTTCAACATTCCGCTCTAACCGTTAGCAATAACTAAAAAAAAAATTTACTACAAAAATCATTACTCCATAATCCTATTAATTTAAGGGAAGTCGCGGGCTGCTAATAGTTGCTGTTTAAAATAAACCCGAATCTTCATCGTTATTTCACAAATTTTTTTTGAAATTATAAACTTTGAATTTTTTTTTTTTCTAAGCATAGTTAAATTCTATTAAACATCCTATGGCAACCTGACTATTTCACTAAATATTTATTATACCTATGTATTTCTTTATTTAAAAATCAACTTTAAACCTTTGGCTCATACACTAAATTTATTAACTAACAACTACCGTGCCTATTCCAACACCCAAGACTGTTGTGTCTACATTCGGTTCGATAAGTTTAAGGTTAATTCAGTAAATAACTATTTGCTTCTAATTCGCTTGTAAAGGCTACCTAAGTGTATTCTCCGACCCCCGTCATCAAAGGTCAAAATACTATCCTTAATCTAAGCTTACTTAAAACCCGCATTTTAGTCATAACGTTTCTATCTTATTTACTCCCAAAAATATTCGTTTAATTAGAAATGCTATTAGCAAATGTTCTCATTATTTACATACGGTCACCCATCACTCTAGCTTCCCATCTGGATTGTGCGTTTAACTCACATAATCTACAAATATTCTAAAGAT
Organism: Agriphila geniculea; assembly: GCA_943789525.1. Taxonomy (NCBI): domain Eukaryota; kingdom Metazoa; phylum Arthropoda; class Insecta; order Lepidoptera; family Crambidae; genus Agriphila; species Agriphila geniculea. The sequence goes on along the minus strand of OX038887.1, from coordinate 13,086,787 downwards.
TTTTAAACCATATTACTAAGTTTTGTTCATTGTAAACTCTCATGTACTTGAACATGTTTTCTGAAATATAAACAATATCGTCCCTCCTCTTATCAAATTACCTTATAATTCTAGTCAAATCTATAAGTATTATGGCAAAATCTACTTACATTCAGTTATAAATTTCATTACATTCTAACTCGAGTCTTGTTATAAAGTTGACACTTTTAAAACTTGTTTAATCACACACTTTTCCGCTAACCTACTTTTATATTGTTCATTAACTATTTGATAACATTTTCACGAACAACTAACACATAAATCCATATTTGTAAGGTTTTAATTTTCGACAAAATAAAATATAACCTTTCGTTTTGTTTGTTGATAAACATACTAGGGTGACCAGCTACTTTTTACACAAATCCGCCTAACGCACCCCGAAAGAAAAATAAAAATTACCAATTTTTCATGAGAGAATTTACAACAATAACAACCTTCGCGATAATTTTTACACATTCATCAACACAATAGTCAAGGTCAAAAATCTTTTATTTTTTTTTTAACATAGGTTAAAGATATCAATACTATTTGTAATTATGACGGCGTAGTTTTTCCTTTTTTTTTTCAAATTACTGAACTTTAAATCTGAAGAAATGTAAGTTAAATCCGGGCACTCTATTAACAACAACGTTCGCGAGGACAGAACGGTGTGTTCCCAAAACTCTATATTCAAAATATACCGAAAATACACGTAGTCGCCAATTTAACTACAATATACTTACACTCGGAAAGAGGCGCGAATTATACAGAATCCGTACTAAAACAGCATCTGGTCACCCTACAAGTTTTGACTTGGTTGCCAGTTTTGACAATGACATCTGTCAAAATGAACTATCGAACGAATCTCAATGAATGACAATCAAAAGGATCTATGCCGTTAGCTTACTAATCATTCGTTCTTCTATCCGTCATTCGTTCTTATTTTATATTTCTTTTCTTTAAATAAATGATCCTAAATGTATTTTTAACGTAAACGAACAGTCCACCAATTGATTCAACTAGTTTATATTTCATTAGCCCACAAATCTATTTTATTTTTCAATGCAAACGCAATTCTTATTTTCACCGATTTCGAATTTTAATTACCACTAACGCCATCTATGACATTTCTATGTACTATGTTTACTTCAATCTAACTAAGGCATAGATTACACAATAGGTTTTGTTGTCAGTTTAACCACAGACACAAGCTATGACTAACTGAACATGACTAACGCTTGCATGACCATGTAATGGCTGCAAAAGTCTATCGAATTAATCGTTCGTATGTCCGACCCCACGACTTATGCCCCGCTGCCGATCTAACTGAACAAGCCTAATACAATATATTTTTTTTCTCTAGAGTTTATGATCTTCTTTCATTTAATATAGTTGACAGTAGATTAGACCTATTACATTTAATTTACCTACTTCCATCCATCCCAATACTTCTTCAAGATTTTAAACCTCAATTCTACGTCCTCACTTATCATAATCAAGATGGGCGGTAATAAAAACGCTCGTCAAAAAAAAACGCTCATTCTAATAATTCCCGAAATAGCATAAAGAAAATATCAATAACGTTTGCGCTAACAAAATAACTCTAAAGTTAGTTAAATTTATTTGTTTCTTTTATTGATTGCTATTGAGTTTATATTTCTAAGCTTTATCTATGAAGTTAAATCTAAAAATTTAAATTCTAACATTTTCCGTCTAGTTTTAACATAGCTGCGCTAATGATTCTATATTGTTGCAATGAAATTTTTGAACTTTGAACTAACATTTGTTATGTGAATGCTAAATACGATATTTCTACATTTTTTTTCTATTTGTGCCCTATTGACGTGAGCATGCGAATCTCCGTGCCACTGAATAATTCCATTCTAAAACTACCTAGAAGTAATGTACCGATGATATACGTTCTTATTTCAGATATCAAATCGATTGTACCGGCTTCCCGGCAGAATGATTGACAAAAGCATGTGGCACGGAGATTCGCATGGTTTGAGGTTATGTTTTTTGTTAAATCGTCGAATTCCAGATCAATCGGAGCCTGTACCGCTGGGTTGATGTATTTGTAGCCGTTACATATTCATTGTAACAGCTACAAACACATTTGTTGCTCATGTAACGCAACAGGGACAAAGATATGGCGATCTAAAGTTTTAAAAGCATGCGACTCTCCGGCCCACACGCTTAAGTCTAAAATACTGGTGAAAATTGTATTAAGATTAAAAATAAGCAAGTTTACGTAACCGTTTGATCACGATAAACGGCCCGAAAACATATTTTCACTATATCTTCATTCGTTTTAGAGAAATAAGTAAATTTATTTACTATGATTTATTATGAATAATCAGTGTGTAGGGTGACCATATCGTCGGTCCGTAGGAATCATTAGGCTGTTTCTAATAAAATTCAAGTTGAACTACATAATGTTGAGGGTTGATTTGCCTACATACTCGTACGTATCGTACCTACTATCATACTGTTACTGACTATGCAATATTGCAATATTTTTTAGGGGACGTAAAAAGGTGACTTTTATCCTAATCGAGATGACAAAATACAAACAAACAAATGAGAAAGTAGGTAACCTTATAAAAACGTGTTAAAAATGTGAACGTCATAATTGGTATAATAATTGCCCACTCAGTACCAGTCACCCATCATCATCAGTATCAGTCACCCATTAATTTAGGTCTCGGTTGAATGCAACCGAACTGAGAACTTCCTTCGTTTTTTGAAGTATTAGTCTTTCAAAATAGGTATCTAAAAACACTTCAACTTGCATTTTAGACCGATCGGGATAAGTTTTTAGCTTTTAAAAATATTAAAGTTTGTTTTTTTCGTATATAGTTTCTGCACCATTCACTTACACCCAATTGCACTAACATTAAGAATCGCCTAAGTCTTTTCTTAACTACAACTCGACCAAAATAACTAGGCGAATGACAGCTACATGACCGCTGAGTTTGACACCGTTTTAATTTGGTCGTGTTGTAGTTAGGAACAGACTTAGGCGATCTTTAAGTTTAGTGCAATCGGGTGTTAGCCTAATACATGAAATTGTGTCATTTTGGTTTGATGCATAAGTAACAATTTAGGTTTTTGTCTTTTTTAACGCTATCGGACGAAAAGAAAATTAAAGTTGAAAATTTTACTTTCATGATGATTATGAAGTTGTAACCGATGTACTTACTTGAGCTTTTTGTGTCATCTTTGTCCACGGGAATACTGTTATTTGACTATTACCTAAAGCGTTACCTTAGTAACTCCAAAAGAATATTACAATTGGTTAAATAAGTGTTAAATGTTTTAGATCAATAGTATCTGTTGTACATAATTTTTTGTGCTAAATTCATCAATGGAATTTTCAGCTTTTTATTTTTTTCTTTTCAACACCCTGTAAAAGTCACAAAAGAAAATGGGGGGGGGGGGTGGGGGGGTGGGAGCCGGGGCACCGCTGTTTGCTGCGTACTTCGAGCACCGCTGCTACGTACTTTGCCGTTCGAGCGACTTTGGGTAAAAGAATTTGTAAAAAGTAGCCTCTATTTCGTATTGAGCCAGCACAATATCCCACTTCAAATTAATTCGCCTAATTTAAAGTAAGTAAGTGACTTAAGTGACGCCTAAGCATAGGTACTGAAGTTCGGTGACACATTTGAAGTAACGAGTAGGTAGGTAGGTAAGAAGTATACGAACGAATATAAATACATTTGATGATACTGTGGCCGCGTTCCGAATCACGCTCACAGCGCTGTTAGCGCGTATCCGACCAAATTAAATAGTCACAAAATATTACACAGATAGGGTATTTGTGTACCTACTTCATTTAATGGATTATAGGCTAACAGTGCTGTTGGCGTGATTTGGAAGTAGGCATGTGTTATTATTGTCAATTACAGTCTCATTGATGAGATGACATCATTAACATTTTTGTACTCTACCTCTTGCAAAGTTTAAAAAGAAAGGATTACCTACCTACTGTAACAAAATATTTTTTGAGGGTAAGGAAATAAAAACCGGTCAAGTGCGTGTCGGACTCGCACACAAAGGGTTCCGTACCAAAAAACGGCTAAAAAATCACGTTTGTTGTATGGGAGCCCCCTCAAATATTTATTTTACTAGCTGACCCGACAGACGTTGTCCTGTCTTAGTTATAAATATTAAATTCGAATTGGTATAAATTATTTAAAAGTTTAGTTCAGAGATTAGTAGGTAAGTACCGTTCCCGTTTCCGTTTTCGTTCTCGTTCCCGTTCCCATTTACTTTAAAACCCAACAGCTTTATAAATAACCAAGTACCTATACATCACTTGTTATGTTAGTAACGTGTATGTTAGTCTATTCAAACTTACTAATAAGGCGTGATGGCTCTGAACTAACCGTGATGAGCACTAAGAAATTCAGTTTTCTTATAACCTCTTTGTAAGAAAAAAAAAAATATTTTACATGTATTTTATTAATAAAATAACTCCGAACGAAGCATCTGTTTTATTACATCCTTAATTGTATGTTTTTTTTATCGTTGTTCGCGCGTATCTTCGACATTTATGGACCGATTTTGATGATTCTTTTTTTGTTCGATTCAATTTTTTTGCGAAATGGTCCCATTTATTTTTTTTTCAAATCGGTTCAGTAGTTTTCAAGGTATCCTGAAAACACTATGATTTTGCATCAACTAACTTGACTATTTTGTTATTTATGAACCGAATAAGATGATTCTTTTTGTTGGGTAAGAGGTACTTTTAGTCTTTTTAACCGACTTCAAAAAAAAGAAGGTTCTCTTTCAGTTTGACCTGTATGAATGTATGTTTCTCCGCGAATATCTCACGTTTGACTGAGCCGATTTTTCTACCAAATAATATACTTACACTACACTACCTAATAGAGAAGGTACTTACACTAAAAACAAAAAAATAAAAATTGTTTTAAAAATAAAAAAAAATGTTTTAAAAAACAAAAAACCAACTTCAAATAACCTGCCTCTAAAAAGCAAGAAATAATATTCAAATTATTAGATATGCATTATCATTGTTATATAATAACAACACGTATATTGAAGTCGGGTAGGGCTTTTAGAATAAAAAAACGAAGTTGTACTCCAGCCCCACCCGACTTCAATAGACGTGTTGTTATTATATAACAATGATAATGCATATCTAATGATTTGAATATTATTTCTTGCTTTTTAGAGGCAGGTTTTTTGAAGTCGGTTTTTAGTTTTTTTTAAAAGGTAAGTAAATACTAAAGTTTAATTTTTCAAGTTTTGACTTATGTAGTAAGCATAAATTACTTTACAACCATTGAAACTTGTCCCAAGTAACAATACAAAAACTCACATACATACAAACGTAGAGCAGTGTGGAACAATGCAACACCAAAAGCTCTGAGTCTCATATTTCTCTCATTTTTAAAGATATGAATTCCGTTTTTAGAGGAACGGAATCTACTTAATTAGGTATAAAATGGCAGTTATAGTTTCATTAATAAATAGATACATAAACCAATAAGAAGACTTTTAAAAGAAAATGGGAATTGTTTCATTGTGTCCACCTAGGTGTACACAATGAAACATCCTCTGTCCAACAATGAAACACTGTTATTAATTTTGACATTTTCATATTTAGTGGAACAAGTAAATGACAAAATCTGTTGAATTCCAACCGATAAAGGTTTTCTCAAGGTATTGCATAATTATTCAGACTTTAAAAGTACCTATAGGTTTATCTCAGGTACAATGATTTGTGTGTGACTTAAAGATAAATGAGTCTAATTTTTTTTAAATCGTAGTTATGTACCTTTTATAGGCAATAACGATTTAAAATCAACAATTACTTATAATAGGCATTAATCTCTCAGGTAAAATTCTACATACTAAAAGATTAATGAGTCTGAAAATCACAAATATTAGGTAGTAGTAGTGGAAACACTGTTACATTGTGTCCACCCTTGAGCTGTGACATTCTTGGACACCTGGGGTATTTTAGAATAACATCAAAAAATAATCTACCAAAATCGAACAATTTATTAGGTAGTATCATAGTTATTCTGTGGTAATGTAGTCCACGTGAATCTATGATACATGTACAAATATATTGATTAAAAAACACATTCGATGAGAAAGGCAACTGTCAAAAAAGCATTTTTTTTAAAAGCCCACGACTTAGGACAATTATTCTTAATGAAGGCTTTACAAAGTGACATTTTAAAAAAATAGTAACTATTTGCCTCTAGATGGCGTTGATGGAAAGAAGTGTAAAAATTGGCTTTTAAAAATAAACGGCCTGTACCAAAGAGGCAAATAAGCGTTCGCTGGCTGACATCTGGCCAAAGAGAAACATTTTAGGGTAACATCAGATTTGCCTGCCTACCTGAGTACTCTTCGAAGCTGAGTAAAAAAATCACATTGACACATACATTTTTATCAACGCCATCTTATCTATCGAGCATACAGTTTTTTGTCATTTTGAAAAACCCTAATTGAAAAACAGTTTGGTTAATATTTTTACAAAAATCCTCCGACTAAAAGTAATGAACATACTCTGTCTGTCAGCTTCATCATCAGACCCTGGACTTCGTCTCCCATTAGAGTACTCGTCAAAACAATAGGGATGACGACTACTGAATAAAATAACAAAATACTAATAAAAACCGTAAACATATTGAACTTTTAGAGTAGCTTGTATACCTCTTGGTTTTATATATTGCGTATTATTTGTTTTATTACCCTTCAAAGTTGGGCGGACAAGTCCATTTAAAAATTTTAAAATATATTAAAATAAATAATACATTTAATTAATCCATAAAATTTATAGCAAATTTGTATAAGAAACAATTTTGATAAACACAATATTTAATATAGCTGCCAAACTTTCCTACGCGTTGCATACAAACACCTAGGCGTGACGTCATAACTAGGGTAGCCGTTAGTATGGAGCGTTTTCGGGTGAGTCCAATTTGTGTGCATTTTAAACTGTGATATCTCGGGCAGTTTTCACGCTAGCGAAATAATTATTTTACCAATGTTTCTTTTTTTGAGAGGTAATTTATGTAACATAAAATAAAAAAAAAATTTCGTCATGCCTATTCTAACGAGCCCAAACACGATGGGGTTGTAGGTTTTATCATAGAATTCCTGTGGGCTTCTTCCGGCTTCATCATCAGATCAGCTCAATGACACCATAATATTGCATTGCCTTCCAGTTCTGACCTATTTTCAAAGTTTCAAGTCTCTAGGTCATCGGAAAGCTAGGATAAAATCGTTCGCAATATATATCTATAAATATTAGGTCTTTACTTATGAACTTGCCGATATTTTGTCACATACAGAGAAAATAATAACTTCTATGTTTTAAAACATTTAACAATATCTTGATTTACGTATGTCGAATTATGACCATGATAGTCAACTATCAGTAAAAATAAAGTCCTTTTTTTAAGCTTTCATAGCATTAAAAAAAGATCTTGAAAGTTACTCTTTTTTTGTGAGCCAAAAAAGGGTGACCGGAGGGGTTGTAACTTAGCCAAAACTTATTTTTTTCGCCTATCGTAAATGGAATAGGTTAGCATAGTGTTCAAACATTAGTACATAAAAGTTTTGTTACAAGAGTGTTAACGGTTGTTAAATGAACAAAGAAAATGCTAGTATGAAAAATGCAACTTCTTGAAAATTCTCCATACAAATCGGCAATTTCATAGGTAAGAGGTAATATACGGTTACGAAAACCTGCTTATTTTTAATCATAATACAATTTTCACCAATATTTTAGACTTAAGCGTGTGGGCCGGAGAGTCGCATGCTTTTAAAACTTTAGGTCGCTATTGCGTTACATGAGCAACGAATGTGTTTGTAGCTGTTACAATAAAGCACGTTCCAGACGGATTTAATCACGCCTCCCAACCAAGGTCACCTTGGTGGAAGCTTGATGGGGGCGTGGTTTCCATCCGTGGATTGTGTTGCGGCTACACGAGTTTACATCCAAGCGCCGCCAACTAGGGCTGCCAACCATACTATAATAATATGTCGTATTATACTATGTTTCGGGTCTGCGTGCTATATACTATTGAAGAAATATATAGTACGCAAAAATACTATATTTTCAACATCGATCGCTAAGAAACAAATGTTTCTTTTTTTTTTATTTGTGATCGTGAATTTTGACTGATTCTATAGCGTGTAGTGTATAGTCACACCATATAACAAATACTATGTGTATAGTGTATTGTATCTGAATTCTGAACGTATCTATCTGTCTTATTGCGTTCCAAACTTGTCAATATAAAATTGACAACTTAATTAAATCTTAATCCATGGACGAAATATATCTTAATCTTAACCATGGACGAATTTCTTTCATGTCTTAACTTAATCAGTAATACTGATACAATCGTAAGTAAGTTAAAAACGAGTTTTTAATTTACTTATATTTAATTAATATTGATGGTAGAAAATAATATGAGACTTTTATTTTGATTCATGATTGTTTTATTTATGGTTTATGATTTTGACCAAAACATTGTTCAAAAATGCAAAAAGTTCAAAAAATATAGTTTTTATAAAAAGTAAAATATAATAATATATTTGCCTAATTTTTGCCTTTTCCATAAACTACTATATTATTTTAAAGTGTACTAATTTTTTTAGCCTTATTTGAAAAATACTGTATTTCGCCTTAGACATGTTGGCAACCCTAGCGCCGACACTCTTTCCCATTCCACGGTAAAGATATCTATCAGTACTGTAACTCGGCCCTGTCCTTGAAATAATTACCTAAATAAACCCGCGCTGGTTCAATCAATTAATTTTAAGGCAATAATATAACTAGATTAACAAAACTAATGGTAAAATAAAAATAAAAAAAAAAATACATTATTGATGGGAGAAACAAATTATTTAATAATCCTTAGTACAATACCTACGTATTATATAATATTTTAAGTATACTTAATCTTAGCTTTCGGACTTTCCAGGTATTTAAAAATGTAAGGTATCTCTGGATTATTGGTTAATTATATTTATAATAAAAACAGCACAATCTGCACTTTGCAATAGTAAGAACTTATATTTCAATCAATAGTACCTATTGAATTTTTAGACTTTTGGCATTCAGAATGTTATTTCTATATTAAGGTAATAAATATAATAGAAAAAAACCCGGCCAAGTGCGTTTTGGGCAACACGCCGTACGGTTCCGTAGATACCTTATACCACACCATATTTAATACCATTATAATTTTTCGTCTGCAAAAATAACTTTGTTTTTCAATGTTGTTATGAATGACAAAGTTATATTTGCGGTTATGGAAAATGTGCTATATCTGAAAAACTAATTACTATATCTCATTTAAACCAATTTTTATTGAAAGTAATTATTAAGACCTACATGCAGCATATATGTTTTTTAGATTTTTCACTTTCTTATTTCAAAAGTTAAAGGGGGGGGGAGGATAAACATTTTACCACTTTGGAGGAGTATATCTTTCAAACCTTAGACTTTGAGAAAAAAATGTCTTAAAAACCTCAATGTCAATTTTAAAGACCTATCTATTGACACCTCACACGTTCGCAGTTTCAGTTCCATGTATGGAGAGCACCCCCTTAATCTTTATTTTTGTTATTTTTGTGTTAAAATCGTTAAGCGGTTAACAGAATACATCTACCAACCAAGGTTCAATTGTGTAATAATAATACTTTTGGAATAAAATGGCTGTGACAGAAGGACAGATAGACAGACAGACATGACGAATCTATAAGGGTTCCGTTTTTTGCCATTTAGGCTACGGAACCCTAAAAATACTAGAAAAAATTGACTCACCCGTAACCCGTAGCAGCCGAGCCATTTGAGCCCGTCTGAACTGCGAGGGCTGAGTCGATATTTTATAGTATTTTTTCTATTATATTTATTACCTCGTACATCTTTCGTTCATCACTGCGGCGCATTCGCGACTGTTTGTGTACCGAGTGCAGACTGCAGACTGAACTCGAGGGCCGAGGCGCGTAGGTACGACTCGCTTTTCGACTATTTGTACAGATGACACTTGCATATAAATTGGCAAGAGAAAGATGAGACAAAAGATGCGCAATAGCCACAAACACTAAAATTTGTGGCGCTGCACATCTTTTGTCTCGTTTTTATCTTGCCAATAAAATGCCGGGCAGTATATGAAGTTGGAGTACTGATAAATATCATTACCGTGCCTGTGTTGGAACTCGCGCCCTTCCACCAAGGACGTTGAAGGTCATTTGGATTGGTTGGAGAAATTTGGATTAAATCTGCCGTCTAGATGGATTAAATCAAGCAAGGTCACCTCTGTTGGGAGGCGTGATTTAATCCGTCTGGAACATGCTTAAATATGTAACGGCTACAAATACATCAACCCACCGCTACAGGCTCCGATTGATCTGGAATTCGACGATTTAACAAAAAACATAACCTCAAAGCATGCGACTCTCCGGCCCACATGTTTTTGTCAATCATTCTGCCGGGAAGCCGGTACAATCGATTTGATATCTGAAATAAGAATGTATATCGTCGGTACATTACTTCTAGGTTGTTTTAGAATGGAAACAGAACAGATATGTATGTACTATGGGCAACAGCTTCGCTTAAAAAGTTAGCAAAAAAATTGTGTGCGCATGTATCCCCCTGCACGAACTAAATATATATAAACTCTAATAATACTAATATTTTTTATAAGCATCAATGGCTCGGACAAACAAAAAAATTGAAAATATTAAAAGTCCATGCCTTAATTTGGCACAAATTTATTTCATAGGGATTTTTAAGTGATCTGAGGTATATGGTACTTGTTTTTCAAATTGTAATATTTTTTTGACGGTGTTATTAATGTACGGGTCCCACGTCTGTTTCCATGGACGAAAATGACACAAATTAGGTTTGTACACTACGCAGGCTATCTTAAATACAATACTATTGTTTCTTTTTACTTTAAAACAATTTTGACAGTTTAGACGGTTCTCACACTGGCGACGCGCGCGGTCGCGGCGCACCCATGCGCGTCTTTTACGTTGTATGCAAGTACATTAATTTGTACAGAAAACCGCCTCGTCCAACACACCAAGGCGCGCCACGGCGCGTGAGCACGCACCGCCGCGTGCCGCCGGCGATCCGCGAGCAGTTTGCGCCAGCAGGCGCGTTACCGCGGGGTACAACACACTGCGACGCGCCCCGCGGCTGGTTTTCGATGATCGTTTCGTTACGATGGCGGGATTTCCTCTGGTTTTCAAATGTTTCGTGGCTTGGATATACGCCCATTTTAGTGCCATTTGGTAGGTACATTATGCAGCACATGAGGTTATACAAAACTGTAAAAAATCTGTTATTTATTTGATTGAATATCATTACGCTGTCGTGGAAGCCCAGCGTGCCGTTGACCGTACCTACCTACTCGTATGTTATTAAAATTCCGTCATTAATATCGAGATGGCAAATCTAAATTATTTGTCTGGACGTTTTAATCTCATGAGTGATTTTATATGTGTTCAGTTTTTTTTCCTTTTGAGGTACGGAACCCTAAAAACCTGGAAATTAAAACAAAACAACTTCAAAATTTAATGCCTCTAAAAAACAAGCGGCGGGGACGCGTCAGACGCCGAATGGCGCGGGGGCGCGGAGAAAACCGCCCGAACAGGCGTTGCGCTGCGCCGTCACCGCGCGCGTGAAACGCCAAACCGCGCCCCGCGACGACGGCGCGTGTTGGCAGTGGGAGAATCGCCTTAGAGTCCAATTATTTATAACCACCACAAATAATCGAATTTCTCAAGATGCATCGGCTAGATGTGACACAAAACGCAAAAATAAACTAATTATATGCCAATGTATCGACAGGCAAGAATTCATAAACTTTAGAATTCTTGAAGGTTATACCCTCAAAATAACGTATTCCGATCGGTCTATTTTCTAGAAACAGCCTAATGATTCTGACCGACCGACGATATGGTAACCCTACACTGTGATTGTTCATAGTAAATAAATTTGCAAATTTCTCTAAAACGAGTAAAGATATTCTGAAAATATGTTTTCGGGTCGTTTATCGTGATCAAACGATTACAAAAACCTGCTTATTTTTAATCTTAATGCAATTTTCATCAATGTTTTAGACTTAAGTGTGTGGGCCGGAGAGTCGCATGCTTTTAAAACTTTAGATCGCGATATCTTTGACCCTGTTGCGTTACATGAGCAACAAATGTGTTTGTAGCTGTTACAATGAATATGTAACGGCTACAAATACATCAACCCAGCGGTACAGGCTCCGATTGATCTGGAATTCGACGATTTAACAAAAAACATAACCTCAAACCATGCGGATCTCCGTGCCACATGCTTTTGTCAATCATTCTGCCGGGAAGCCGGTACAATCGATTTGATATCTGAAATAAGAACGTATATCATCGGTACATTACTTCTAGGTAGTTTTAGAATGGAATTATTCAGTGGCACGGAGATTCGCATGCTCACCTATTGACAAAGTATTTCAGCAACTCATCGCTAGGTCATCGGACCCCCTTAACCTAGTCTGCTTTTTTGACAGGACCCCTTTTTTTTCTATCAAAGAAATCTAATCATTGTCATAATTTTCTTCATAACCTAACTAAATATCACAATGTTAATGTTTTTTTGTTTTTCTCAAGAAATAACTTGTATCCCTAGTAGTGATGATCAAAGAAGGCGTAAACCAATGGTTTATTATAACAACTCATTACTACAACAACCTCCCTTGTAAGTATCAAAAATTAGTTGGCATTTTTTCTTTTGTGAAACACGATTTAATGTAAAATGTCAGTAAAATTAATGCCCCCAATCGAACTGAATGTTACTTTACCTCAATCATTAAGAAAACTCTCTCTCAAACGCTAACATACAACTCAATAATCATTAATGTGAAATTACATAACCTATTTTAATATTTTTTCTTTAATTTCAGCTATAACCAAATGAATTACATGTCCAAAGTAATGGATTAAAATGAGTGCTAATATACTGAAATTATGGAAAATCAACAGCAGCCTCGTACACTCCACGACAGCAAAATGTGGCCGCACCATCTTAAACTGTATGCGACCACTGCTTTCACACTACAAAAACCCTGGATTTGCAGAACCACCCAAGTTATAATCTACGATCTAAAGTAAGGTATTACCTTATCCTGGTCAACGGCATATCATAATATGTAACTACCCCTATGTTATGATGATATATTGATATATATACGAAATTTTATATTGAAGATGGTGATGTTAAAAAGTTGAAGACTCGCTACCCTACTACCAATTTGCTAAGCTGTTTGATAATCTTTTAATCCTAGCTTTTATATAACCTAACACATACCTAACAATAAACTTTACTTATGGTGATTAACCGCTCGTCGGCTTTAAACCTAACGATGCCTATTTATGAATTGATTAAATGTTTGACCTAAGTTCTGCTTGGTTTTACTTCCTATAACCCTAATCTAATGGTGTGACCGAATATGCTACTGATTTGGCTTTTGTATGTGTGAAAGGGCTCGTGACTTCTAGCGATAGGACCCGGTTGTAAGCGTAGACCCGTGTTCTTGAGTACTGCTGTCTGATTGCTAATAAATACTAACTCTAAACGCTGAATTTAAATTATCTATGCTCTGTTAATTATTAACCTAGGAATCTATTACAAAATAATGAACATTACTTCGCTTGATTTTAAATAGAATAGAATTTTATAAAATTATTTTTCTACATTAACTAACCCGAACCCTATACTATTCTTTTAACTTGGTGGAGTATTCTTGTTTGCTTATCAGCTGAAATAAATGCCTATACCATTATAAGGAGCGCTATGCCTACCAGCTCTATACCTACTGCTAGTAAAAGTGTGAACTATGCTAAACCTACTACCAAAATGATAGTTAATAATTAATTAGGAACTAAATTGAGATATGCAATTGGTTGCTATAAGTGATAAAGGGAAAGTGCGATGTGAACTGTGTGATTTCTAAAGAATTAGATATAAAGTATCTTTTACCGATGCCAAATATTTATTGCTTTCATTTCTGTGGTTATGCTTAAATTGTACTATTAGTCATTACTAACTTATATGCTGGGTTGAACGACCCCTAAAAAGAAATAATCATTTAACTAGCTTCAGAGTAAGATTTTCAATAAATGGTTAATACTAGTGGTTTATTCTGATAGAATAAAACTCATCATTTCCTATTATAATGTAAAACCCATTACTGAATTTTCTATTATGGAACTTAATTTCTTATTTTTATGAGATAATATTATTGCTAAACCTTAACTTGATATGCGGATGTTATAAGAGTTAAGCAGAAGATATAAGAACAACACTACAGTTTCATTGTGAGTATGAGTAAGTATCAAATGTTATATCAGTCGAATAATTAATCAGTTGTGGAAAATCATTTATTGCCATCGGAAAGTATATTAGTTCGTTACCTATCTTCAAGTTTAATGAGTTTATATTTATGGTAGAAAGTAACCAGTGTGTTTTTCCGGCTAATGGTGATGGCACCACCCCGCCATCACGATAGGTCTCGACACCGGACTGGGACAACCTTCTCCCGGAACAGCCAGTTACTTTCTTACAAGCTTTATTATGTATTAAATATATTAAAGTCCATAGTCTATGTTAGTTTGTATTATTTCCAACTAAAAAGAGGACAAAGCAGAAAGCGCTTACAAGCGATTTACCAAATTTTCACAATTGAAATATTTCCTTTTCAATGTGATGGCTGATATAAAATTTAAATTTAAGTTATTTTTTTTATATATTGAACCAATTCTAAAGTTGACTTACTTTATGTCTCACGAATTCAATCTTACAATCCATGACAAAATTATGGGAATTGGTAAATCTTTTTTGTTCTGAAGGAAAGATTTATTAGAAAAAGGGACAAGATGTATGTACTAAGCAATAAATAACCCTCCTACACTTTACTTTCGCAAATTCTAAGTTTAGCTAAAATACTTCGACGCTGTGTTGTTAAAATGGCATCGAAGGATTTGTTTTAAGATGGAAACAATTTGATGTTAGTTTCTTCCAAATTGAAATGATCAGAAAACCTCCAGATCGCACCTGTGTCGACGCATCAACTGAACACCAAAAACAAGTATTTTCGCCTGTATTCACTATATTATAACGGTACTGTTAGTGGTAAGAATTTAATGACATTTTCCTTCAGCCACTTCGTCACTTGTAAAATAAAATTTCATCTTAGTGGTTTTTATATGATCTCCACGAATCAACCTGGGAGAAATCATACATACCGGCCCTTCCTAACGACCAAAGATTTATTTCACTTCACAAATTATTAAATAGCTGAGTTATCACAAAGACAAAATAAATCACTATTAATGCGGCTTCACACGACACTTGTGATTACTTGATTTCAAATCTGGTGGTTCATATGACCAACCCAATTCAGAAATTTTACTATTATCATACTTTAGTAATTTACTGATTTATTAAATCGTTTACTTGGCTGGCTTTAGCATGAAAATAATTAATTAACACTCACTTGATTTTCACAATCGACGCCATTTTGTACAACCAAAACTCAACACAACACTGCAGATATTTTAAAAGGTTTACTGAGAATCAAATAGTATCGTGGATTTGCTAAAATACCTTAGTAGATCTATTGATCTGCCGATAAAAACCCTGTCTGAGAGATCTAAAATCATGATTTTCTTTATTTAGGTGATTATCTTTGATCCGCCATTTTGAAAACCAAGCGTCCATTTCGACCATGACAAATTTAACATTTAATTCTTACATAAAAATACCTATTTCTAGCTCAAGTTACGGCAGCCATTTTGTGCGCTCCGAATTGCATTTTTCCTAACTACAAAATATTTCGGCCATTTTGTCGAATCACGCCTAATCGTTACCCCTAGCCAGCTCGCGACGTCTAAACCAGCCTTTTGTCGTCGAAACCCTATATGCTACACTTTTCTGTATAGAAATTTCCAAAAGTCGTTCTCCTATATAAAATATGTTCTTGCCTAGGTTTTGACCTAATCATATTTTCGTTTGATCAACATGGTCGCCTAACCGTTTACACACCTATTTCGCTCTATTAACGTCAACTCGAACCACCTTTCATCACAAAAACCCACCCAATTTTTGTGATGCCTACTTAACCTTCGCGATACTAACCTTCATCTATCCTACAAGATTTTACCTGCCTAACCCAGACTAAATGAGAACTTCCTATGCAAATTGTGTGACGCTTACCTCGTCATCCGGAGCCCCGTTACCTGGACAGTTTGAGCAAGCAATACTCCCTGACCACCTAGTGCTTGACCGTGCCGAAGATGGATGGGAAGGAGCCATCTTCGGTCCCTAGCATGAGGTATAGCATAATCATGTACTTAAGGACTTGACCAAGGACCAGAATTACATTCTAACGACCTCATTTCTACGACGTCTGTCATCAGCCACGTCACACATGATTACACTATGTGACTTAACTAGGCAATCAACGAGTTGATGCCCGCTTATGAAGTCACATTCATAAGCTATCAGTTACCTCATTGCCCCCCCAGAAAGTCCATTACGGATCGCCCCAATATGACACAAATTTTCTAGTAATTATTCTAAATAGAATCTCCCTTCCCACATTTTATTTCATTTAAATTGATATTAATTTAATCTGATTTTACTAATTCTGGAATTTACTTGGAACAGCTAGCGTTAATTTTGATGTAACCTTTGCAAATAGAATTATATATTTCAGTCAAGGCTTAATTTTTACCATTTTAAAACCCTGTCTGAAATATTTCCCCAAAGAAAACTTGCCCCGATTGCAAGGCCTAAACAATGGACTTTCCTAAATTCACTAATTTGCTGACTTCTTCATATGTGCTTGAGTATAAAAAGAACTTGTTCTATGGCGCTTCTTACAGAGGGGAGGCAGAGATTCGTCTTCTTCTCGGCAGGTGGAAAAATGAGAGCGAGAATAAGCTCGTCGAAGCTTTTATAACCTAACCCCCACCCATTATTTTTCAAAGCGTCCCCTAGCTACACATAATTCCTAGTATTCTATTGTTTGTATCCTTAATGTGCCCTGTCACAATCTATCTCCCCAAAATACTGGGAAATTTTCCACTAATTGACTTACAAAAATTGCCTAGTGCATTTAGTCCCCCTAAGTACCTGTAAGATACTTTAAATAAATAAATAAATAAATAAAAATATATGTTCTTTTTTTGACAATCACCCTCAAATATTTAAATTACGTGAACATTTTACGAATACAAAGATTAGTAATTACCTCCGTATCCAATAACTAATTTTGGTTATTCTAGAATTTACAAAGATCCTCAAGTAAATATATATTATATGACACAAGCAATTTAATCTTTCCTGTATGTTTGAATAAATCTTTTGGTCTAATCAATTTCGCTAATCTTCAAAGAAGACCCCTTATAATCAATAAATCCGCTATCAGCCTACTTTTATTATTTACGATTGATGCATGACTCTATTCATAATATTAATTATTCTTTGCGCCACCCATTTATTTATTCTATTTGCCAAAGAACGTTTCGTTACTGGCCAACTTATTTCTTTTTCATATAATTTCATTACTATGGGTATTTTATGATTTTATACTGGTATCATTTTTTTAAATCTTGGCGCCACCATTCTGAGCTATTATTTGCTGACTCTAAAGTTAACTCCCCCCAGATTCACGCGTTACGATTGGCTAAACACCAACTCAATTCATCTCCTTTTATGGTCACAAAACGCTTTGCAAGCTTACGATTGGCTACCACGAACCTCTCCCTTCATCTCTTGTTTATGGACAAAGAGAATGTAGAACATTCCGTTTCACCATATATATATTTTTTTGTCCAATTTTCTTACAACTTTTTACTAGTTATTGTTCTGATTTAATTATTTTCTTATTACAAATATAATCATTCATATTCTTTCTTTACTTTTAATATTAAACTGATTTTACTTTATCTATAATCCATAGCTTAAATTACAGTTCCGTGCGTTGCGTTCCGTTTCCCACTAGTATGTGACACATTTATTTGCTCTAGCAAGTATGCTTATAAAACTTCGATTTTTCCAAATTTAAATGTTATTCTACCTAAACAGTGATTATCTTTAATTATCATTTATTTATTTTATAATCATTCGTCCCTTTTCTCTTTATAATTTATTAATGATATAAATTTCCAAAGATTATTTCGTCTCCTAACTTTTTTTTATAGAGTAGTCTTTCTCGATGGAATGTCAGTTTTTAGTTCCAAAACCGTCCACCAAATGTCAAATACATTTGTCTATACCAAGTGTCAGACGACCTGTTTATTATTGTTGAAACATATTTTCAAGTTATTGAATTACCATAAAATTATCTGTTTTTTTATATAGAAATACGGATATTTTGTCAATGTTGTATTTGCATATTGCAATCATAACTTATAAAGTGCATATGAACAATGGATTTGTGTTACAAGAACATCATTCTATCGTTAGTATAACTATGATATTTTGAATGCAGAATGAAATGCAATAAAACCTCACAAATTGCATAAACAACCATTCTTTTAGTAAAATGAGAATAACCACCCTCTTCATGGTAAGTTATTCAATGAATTTATTATTTGATTAATCGCATAACTTTACTTATTTGTGTTTACAACTATTTTTCCAACCCTGGATTTTTTGTACTTTTACAGACTTCTAACTAGCCATAAATTGTGGACCCTCTGGAATGTGATAAAGAAGGTAACCGACAAAGAATAAGACCTACAGAAATCATGAAAACTAACCCTATGCAGGAATACTTAAAGTTTGTATTTTGCCCGCTTCCGGATCAATATTTGAGATAAAAAAACATGTTCAGTTTTGAACTGTTACAGTATTTGCGTGTGTATGTGTATGTAAGGGGCGAAGGATGTGTCATGTGTGAGGGTGTGTTAGAAAGTGTGATGTACAAAAGAGTCTTGATCAAGTCTATGTTAATTAAACTAACTATGTTTACTTGCAAATAAAAGCGAAACAGACTAACTACAAAATTAAAGATAAATAGGCTTACTAGCAAAAAATGGCAACAAATCAGTTTGGTCACAAAATTAAGGCAACATGAGCAATAAGCGAATTTTCCATTTACTTGCAAATAAAAGCTCAATAAATTAACTAGTAAATCAAAGCTAAAGAGGGTTACTAGCAAAACATAGCAAAAAATCAGTAAGATAAGAAGATTAAGGCAATATAAGCAATAAGCGATTTCTCCATCTTCATCTAGTCAATCTTGGCGTATGAGATTGTGTACCTGCTCCTCATTTCTTATCATGATAATCGGCGATTGCTCATTTTTTCTGACGTAAACCTTACCATAAGCGGTCCAACAGAACTTATAGTCCTTTGACTTAGCCAGGTCACGGGAGAGGTAGTGCAGGCGAGCGCTGTTCGCTGTTAGATGTTCTGACAGATAAATCGGGACTTCTTCGTTAGTTTTCAGCCCTACGTGCTTAGCTCGGAGTTTTGTTTGATGTCTAGTGTTGAACACTTTGGCCATCTTAAGAAAATCCATTTTCAATATTGCGGAGTTTGTCTCAACAATAATAGGCGTATTTGAGTGTTCTGGCTTCTTACTACGAACTCTATATACATCCTTAATATCAGACTGTGTTATTTTGCAGTCAATGTTATTAGAAAGGCAAACAACCATATCTACTAGGTCCTTTTTGGTCTCATTTTCTTTTCTCGGCACATTCTTAATTTCAAAATTTGCTTTACGACTTGCTATTTGGCCCTCCTCCATCTTACTCTCCAGCAGCCTAATATATTCTCTATCCTCTTTTACTTGACTCTCCAATTCGCTTATTTTATTTCTGAACTCTTCATTTTGCGCACTTAGAAAAGTAACAGCACTCTCGATATTTTGATTTGAGTCTTTAATTGTTTTCAGCGTAGCGTTGACTTCCGCAAGCTGTTTACCGTGCGTAGTCGTAAGATATGAGATCATCTTTCTTACTTCATCCTTAAAGTTATTAAGTTGGTCACCAATGGATGTGTGCAATTGCACTTTGGTTCTTGCTCTTGAGTTTACGTATTCCTGCTGCGGTGAGTTGCCTTCCTCCGAAAAACAAATCGACATCTCCGGGTCTGAAGCATATTTGTTGAGAGTATTGTTCATGTTTACAATTTACTAATATCAGGAGACTATAAATATCTTTTGAGTGTTGATTTTATGGTCAACTCCTTTGCCTTCTTTAGAAAAACTTACAGTGGTGTATTAAGGCAGTATGATCTTTATCTTTGCCTGGACGAGATCTGTCAGCGTCAGCTGATGTCAATGTCAACGTCACTGTCAGTTGACGGAAATAGGTGGATGACTGAAGTGGAGGTTATGTTTTATGTTTGTAGTTATTTATATGTACATTACCGCACCTTTTTTATTGCAATTTCTCATGTAATTCTTCGGAATCTGGATATAATTCACTGCACTTAGATAGTCGGGTGGTTTATCTATTGAATTTACTAAAAATTGTTGTGAAACTTTGTGTTTATTAGAGGATTTTTTTCAACAACTAGAGAGGTAAGTTGTAACGCACTTCACTCGTTGAACGCCGAACGGGAGGAAGGAGGAGGAGTTAATGCGCAGAAGTAATTTTTGGGTCTCATTGGCGGGAGACGTGGTACTGCAAACATGTGCTGTAATCCCCGCCAATATCTCTCACCGCTAAAGATACGTGCTGAGGCTTGTACATGAGTTTGCAGGAAACAGATGCACGTGAGAGGTTTGTAGCGAGTGCGCGATTCGAGTACGCGGTGCGTCCAACGACTTTAACGAACATTTCACCATTTGCACCAGACTGTACGCACTCTTAGTATATCGATCAATCACGAAAAAATACGTTAATGAACCGAATTAAGTAAAAAATTTCAAAATCGAAACAATGAAACATTCTGTATAAATAGTTTTTGTATAAAGTTATTTTTATTTGCAAAGATCAAACAAAATCACAGAAGTTTGAATATTTCAAACCTTTTTTTTGCATAATCTAATAACTTACGAAGATGGAATGATCACATTGGTTAGGCCAAGTATCATTGATATAGGTAGTAGGTATACATACGATATTATGTCAATGCCAAATGAGTAAAAAGGGTAGATGGAAAAGTAGTTTAACTACATACAGTGGTGGACGGATAATTAGAAGCACCAGTAGATTTTCATACTAACGAGGTAACTTTGAAGCCTAGACTTCGCCAGGGATTGATCGAGCTGTGATCTAATGATGGCTGTCCAGGGAGTGAATGGAGGATATCCAGATTGCTTCACACACCCAACTGATCCGATCAGCATTCTAAGAACTGTACTAATAATACTAATAATAATACTCAAACGCTAATTAACTTTGAGGGGTCCTCAAACGTCGTCCTGTCGCATTAAATGTCAAAGATATGACAAAGACAGCATGCTGTTTGAGAGCCGCTCAAAGTTAAGTAGGGTTTGAGTATTCGGCCATAAGAGTCATAGTTCTCAGATTCAGGATCCCCATACATTATAATGCTTTGAAACATTTTTATGTGATCTTCATAGCTCTTTAGCTATGAGAATGCTGATCAGATCAGCTGGGTATGTATAGCAATATGGATCTCCACCATTCACTCCCTGGACAGTCATCATCAGATATAACAGCTCGATTAATCCCTAGCGGAGAACCAAGGCTTCAAAGTTACCTCGATTGTATAAAATCAACTGATGTTTCTAATTATCCGTCCACCACTGTTTATGCAACAATAACTTAAAAATATATTTAGATCATGTATTTGTAATTACTTAAAAATATATTTAGGTATTACAAACTCTTGAAACTTGCTAGATTTATGAATTGCTATAGCTCCATTTCTTTCGCGCAGCATATAAAAGACATTGATAGCCATTCAAAAAACTGGCAAGTTTTAAAAGCTTTTAAAGAGAGCAGGAATAGTAAGACCGCGTTTGCATTACCAACAATTAAACATTATTCATAACGAAACAATATAAGGTCACACTCATGTGTACCTACATTACTTTTGATGGTTCTTATAATACTGTTATTAGCTCTATGATACTTGGTAGGAGAAAATAGTTTAATTAAAAACTTATCTGCCATTTTCAATAGAAAACGTATTTTTTCTTCATAACGCCAATTTGATGCACCCGGCGCCGTTTTAATTCGTCTATGGATCAGAGCTCTTATTCACTAGTCATACAGATTTGTATAAAGAACTTCAAGGAATTTGCATTTTCCATAACATTTTCTTCATTATGTGACAAGCTAGCTAGAGTGAATAAGAGCACTGATTGAGATAGATACTATTTACAATAGGCGGAGTGGGCGCGGTGCCCCATAGCACTGTTTGTGCCTGCGTCACTAATACCACCTTCTTTTCCAACCTGCAAGAAAACTTATGCAAGAGTGTCCCACAGCCTGTCACACAGTAGCTATAAACGCTTGACAAACTATCGCCAGTGCATTTGCTATTAGTTAACACTTGTAAGCTACTGTCTGACAGGCTGTGGGACACTTCTTGGACAAGTTTTCTTGTAGGTGGAAACGCGACTTAATGGCAAGACATAAGGAAGCCATCATTGCGATACGATTTAAGCAAGGACATGAACTTTAACACGTAATTATGATCACACCAACAAAATTAAGGTTGTCATCAGATAATTTACTGATCAAATTTCTTGTCCCATCTTAAACAGTATTCATCTCAAAACTTAAGAACCAATATAAACATACTAATTTTAAAGGCCAGTCAGCTGAGAAGATGATATCAGAATATATTATCAAAATTAATAACAATTTGTTTACTGACAAAATTAATATAATATTATTGAGAAGTGAATAATATTATGTATAAAACGTTACTCCCACCAACCATTAGGTACACATAATCAATTTTTTAATATAAAACATTTTTACTTTTCTTTTTTTTATAGAAATTGACTTTTCCGTTAGAACACCTATTTAAATAAACATACATAAATGAAGTACCTACCTACTTACAGTTAACACATATTAATTTAAGCCTTTACTTTTCTTTGTCAGAGCTGACCCCGTTTCTTCTGAAAGGCAGAAAAATGTGTTTAAGTTTAAAACTAGGACCTTAATTAAAATGTGAAATTAGCACAAAAACACAAATTTAAAGTTAGTTATATATTTTTATTTTGCGTTTTTTCGTACTAAATAAATTATAAATAGTGTCTCCAGTTAACCGGTGCCTGCACTCGACTCTTTTGCTAATATAGCCTCAGATGAAACATCAAACCGTATATTTTTCTTTTTTGTGTGATGCTTCTGAAAAAGTTTAAGAGTATTTCAAAATTGTTTTTGTCTCGTAAAGAAAAAAACGTTAACCCTTTAACCGCTAGAGTTAGCTTAATCCGACTTAATTTATCATTCTATTGCGTGATTAGAATTTTATTGTGAGCAAACATTTTATCGTCTTTTTCGTCATATTAACGACAACATACCTGGGGGTCAAGTCATGTTTTCGTCAAAATCGTACTTCAATGGTGTTCTAATGGTAATGCTTTTTGACACAGTTCTTGTTTCTCAAACCAAAAATCAAGACACTAATGTGTTTCCGTTTTGGGTTTAAGAAACACAATGTGTTTCAGTTTTGGGTTTAAGAAACAAGAACCCCAGAACAGTTGTTCAGTTTGATGGTCCCTATCTACCATATAATATTATAAATGCGAAAGTCCGTTTGTTTGTTTGTTTGTTACGCCTTCACGTCCTAACTACTGAACCGATCATTATGAAATTTTGTATACACGTTGTCAAGGGTACAAAAAAGGACATAGGGTACCTTTTATCCAGAAAAAACGTATAATTCCCGAGGGATAACAAAACAAATGTCCACGCAGACGAAGTCGCGGGCGGCCGCTAGTCTACCATATTCGGCTTTATAAGGCCATTTCCAAACACTTTGTATACATAAATAAAAATATATAAAGTAAAGGTATTATGTTTTGGTAAGTATTAGTTTTGGTATTAGGACGGAATAGATCTTGCAACTAATGGCCGTTATCTGTCAACAATTCGTGAATTAATCGCTAATTATGTAATTAAAGCTCCCTCAAAAAGCATTAAATACTTAAAAATATGTAAAAAGGGAATTTAATTTACTACGAGATATTTAAGTAGTTGCCTCACAGACATTTCATTAACCACAGGCTGAACAAAATGCGCAACCGTATAATATTGATCGTATTTTTGTTTTTAATTTACATCTCTGATTGTCCCAAGAGAAAATTATTTACAGGGTAGCAAGTCGTCGTCATTCGACGCGCTCGACTTATGAACTTACTTACTTGCCGAAGTTAATCACCGTTTGGCTTGCCGTTTAACTTGCCGTTTTCCGATTAAGTAAGTAAGTCGAACAGTTGAACTTACTTACTTATGGATGAGTAAATCGGGCTTTACGCGTCACTCAGACGAGCAGAGTTGCTCAAGTCGGAGTGCCGTGCAATGGCATATCAGTTAAAAATCTCCTAACATTAAGAAAATAAACCTCCTAAGAAACCCTCCTAAGAAACAAGAAATGTGTCTAAAAGCATTACCATGCAAACACCATTGAAACACGATTTTGACAATAACGTTAGCAGACTTGACCCCCTGGCGTAATATGGACACGAAAACATTGGTCAGATTGATCCGACTTTAGCGACTAAAGAGTTAAACAGATTTTTTTTAAATACCTTATCTTTACTCCTTGGGTCTTGGGCATTCCTGGATCGTTCTTTCTCCAGATCAGTATGTAAAGCTGCTATTTCAGATGTGAGCTCAGCCTGGACCCCTCGTAAACGTTCCACTTCCACTAATACCTCCGCTTTATCTTTCACTGCAAGTAATTCATAACGAAACTGTGAACATGCAGTTTAAAATAATATAGATGTATGTAATCATGAAGATGAAACTGGAGCCGGACCAGAGTTGGACCAAATTTTAGTCTCAAATGGCGGCAGCGCGGTGCGCACATCGCCTACGTAGCGATCTTGCTCCGGCATCATCTACAAGAGCTTCGAGCTGATATTGGTCCAGCATCTTGTATATGTCGTAGGACATTTGTACAAATCGGATCTATACAAAAATCCTAGTATCCGAGACAGATTTTTGCAATCGTCTGAGTAGATTACCTAATGGAACGCATAACTTTATTAGTACTAAACATAAAACGCATACTGTTAAATGGCATAATCATCATTTAGCATAATAATTTATAGCACGATTTCAAAACGCATAATATCATAAGGCTGAATTTTGTTAAGCATAAATATTGAATGGCATATCTTCAAAAGGCATAAATATCAAAACGCATATCTTTTTATTGGCATATTGTCTAAAAAGCATAATCATCAAAAGACATAATCTTATTACGCATTGTAATAAGAGACCTAATTTCTTTAGGCATATTTTTTCAAACTCAAATATTTTATAAATAAGTAATCATTAAAAATATGAGCAATTCTTCTTCCTGCACCTCCCGGCTAGCACTCTGCAAGCAAAAACCAAGCATGCAGCATCCATGCGAGCAAGCACCCAACACGCAAGCAAGCATGCAGCATGCAGGCAAGCAGGCAAGCATGCAGCATGCAGGCAAGCAAGCATGCAGCATGCAGGCAAGCAGGCAAGCATGCAGCATGCAGGCAAGCATGCAAAATGCAGCATGCATGCAAGCACTATAGAGCTCCGCTCGCTTCGCTCGCTCCGCTGCAAGTGGTCAAAACACTAACCTAACCTAACCTAACCTACCTAGTGCATAAAAAGTTTTTCTTTATAGCAAACAAGCATGCATGCATGCAAGAAAGCATACAGCATGCAAGCAAGCATGCAGCGTGCAACATGCATGCAAGCATTATTAAGCTCCACCTGCTTAGCTTAGAGTGGTCTAAACTCTAAACACTGACCTAACCTAACCCACCAATGGTGTTCAAATTAAAAGTTTTTTTTTTATAAATTAGTAGTCAAATAAGTTGTTTTTTTTATATTATGCTATAAAACATTAGTAGTTATGTATTTTAGGCATAACAAAATTATGCCTTTCAAAATATGCTTACTGACAATATGCCAATTGAAATAAGGAATTGTAACTATTATGCTTTGAAATATTATGCTTTTTAAAAGTTATGCTATTCGATAGTTATGCGTATCGAAATTTATGCTAAATAAATACTATGCTTTGTGATTATTATGCCAATCGAGTTATGCCAAGTGACTTTAGGACAATCGAAATTATGCGATGCGAAGGGCACCCGTCTGAGTAATGTATAGGATTTTAACAAAAATCTAGCGTATGGGTAATTCGCGAATGATCATCATTTTGCTATGCTCTCGATTAGCTAACGGCTACCTATAGTCCTATAAGAAGAGTCATGTTCTAACCAATCAGACTAAATTAACTCTTAGATTATCCAATCAGCATTTATGTTTCCAATCCAATTGTCTGAAACTTGCTGGGATTTTTACAAATATACTAAAAATTGCTTGGACGGTTGCAAAAATCTATTTTAGATTCCAATTATCCCATCCTTTGCCATCTACCTCAGATTTTTTCAAAGGTTCAGTTTAGACGATTATCCTACGACATCATCACATAAAAACTTAGAGCACTGAACACAAGCAAATGATGGAGAAATCTATACTATTTTCTAAAGACATAAGATACATTTTATCTCACCTTTGAGGCACTTATCAGCACTCTTTTTATATGACGCCTAATTTACTTATTATACTTCACTAGTACAATTTTTTTATTACAAAATACAACTGCATTATATACCATTTCACCAAATGACCCCTTGGGTCATGCATGCTTCTACATTATCCAGCTAGAAGAACTAAACTGAAACTGAAAATAAAACTCATCAATTAGGTAAAACTTACTTTCGCCTTGTCCAAGTATGTTGCATAGTTTTTTATTTCTACTCTTGACAGTTAAAAGCTCCTGTTTGAGACTTGTGATTTCTTGGCGCAATAAATCTATTTCCTTATCTTTCTTCTCAATAGTATCTATAAACTGAACTCTGGTAATTGTTTCATCTGAAAGGGGCTGTCGGTGACGAACTCTATCATTTATCTGCTCTTTTATAAGTTCGTTTTTAGTATCATCTTTAACTCTTTCAAAAAATTCTGTGTCTTTTAAAACAGTCTTGTCCTCTTCTATGTTTAAATCTTCATTATCAACTAAAAAAACAAAATTATATTCAACAAAAACATAACTACACTGGTCTACACAAAAATCAGTCCACCTAAATTTTACATGAAAACCACAGATTACATAATACTATAGTATGAAAACTAACATTTTAATATTTTGAAGTTGTATTATAATCATATTGTTTACTAAAAAAACATATTTGTTTTAGAAATTAGTAACTAAATTATTCATCTTAATGATCATTTCATTCAAAATATTAAAACATGAGTTTGCGCACAAAATGTAGGTGGGCCAATATTTGTAATGACTAAGGCCAGATTTGCGGTGGCAGGAATACAAACTTGCTAGTGATTACCATATTATCATAAATTTTTTTATATATCGATGTTTTGAAAATATTTTTGAAGTGAAACTTCTTTGGTCGCGTCTGTATTTATTTTTTATATTTTACCAAGGAGGATGTATTTCTTAAATATTTGACATTCTGCTTCACTCACTTTGACTTTGCTATCGTTTCATCAAGAAAAACTGCAGTGAATTTTATTATTTATACATTTCACGCTTTTCACTTTTCTTAATGTAGGTAGGTAATTTCTACTATTTCCGACAGTAAGTCTATATATCACGTTACATAATTATAATTTTTTTATCGATAAATTACAAAAATAAATAATCACGTTGTCCACGCACTATTAAACGTCATTTTATTCGTGCTACCGCAAATCCGGGGTCTGGTAATGACCAGTGTATTTAAACAACATTTAGTTCATAAAAATCTTAAGTTTTGTACATACGTTTAGCAGTTTCGTCACTGGGATTCATCATTTCATTAAATTGTTCAAGACTCATTATGGTCTTTTTCTTCTGTTTTTTGTTACCAGAACGGGAGTTTTGCTCGGCTACTTTTTTCTCTATATCTGCGTCTTTTTTTATTTGTTTATAAACATTTTTCTTTTCTTCATAGTCAAGTTTTGACAAAAGTATAGCCTAAAGAAATATACTTGTTTTACATAACTTAAATTTAAGCATACTCACTCACTTAATAATTTACTCAATACAGCAATACAGAGAATTGAGGAACTTAGATACATAGTAATTAAATGCATAAATACACTAGGTACAGATATTATTTCAATACAAATCTTTACTGCCATACCACAAAAGATTTTAAAAGACTGTTTAAATGTGATGCTCCCTTTCAAACAATATTGTCGAAAAAGCAGCAGCATCACAGCTAACGCTAGAAACATACTATTGTGTTGTGTCGTCGTGGTGTGTCGCGTAATGCTTACATACATTTAGTATGACTAGAGACACACTATTGTGTTGTGTTGTGTCGACACGACACACTCTAGTAATGTGTTTCTAACCATACTAAATGTATGAAACCGATACGCGACAGATAGCGACACGACACAACACAACACAATAGTATGTTTCTAGCTTAAAGTGTCCAAGTTAAAAACATGTTGAACAGCGTTTTAAAATCTTTTTGTAGTAAGGCCTTTAGTGTTTATTATTAAGGTACCTACTTCACATTTTGCTTTTTAATTCATCAACACCCAACAGTCTCCAGCGACCAGACAACAATAGAAAATCTATCGTGTCTCGTTTTCCGGGTGTTGAAGAGTTAATATTTATGCCACAATTTTCTTACCTGTTGCAACTCATCTTCGAAATTTCCATCAACAAGTTCTGCATCCTTTTGCTTCCACAACTCCCACTGGTTGGAGGAAACTGTATTTTGCTTAGGCTTCTTTTTCTTGGGTGCATTTTGCTGTAATTATACATTCAAGTCAGATCAACAAATTAACTACATTTTTGGATGATAATAACTTCTTTATTTACTGAAGATTTTAAGAAAAAAAAGGTACCGGAGTTTTAGTGTTGTTTATCTTAGCTTTCTTCACAGGTTCAGCAGGTTTTTTAGGAGTAGCTGCTTTTGCTTTCTTAGACTTTTGGCTCTCATTAGCAGAAGGGTACTCGTCGTCCTCAATTTTTAATCCCGCAAATCGCGATTGTACAACAAGTGCAGCCATTTTCAGATTTGATATCGTTTCACTAAACAAGTAAACAAACAAATATTTTAATAGTTTTTATCACTAATACTTTAAAAAATCAGTACAAAATTGTTATGATACAATACAAGAGCTCTTTTTTTATTCGAATCGAAGAATTTCAACACTCTTAAAACAGAACACGTTGCAATTACAAGCAAATGCTAAATTGTATCTATCATAATATAATTGCGAGCACTTACATTTAAGGATTATGTTTGATATGGTGGATTTTTTGGATAATTTGGTGTTTTTATCTGAATTATTATTCTGAAGAAAATTATCTGAAAAACCAACCGAATAAACAGTTTACACAAGAATGTTGCCAGAACAAACAAACAAACAAGTTAGTTAGGCCCACAGAGTACTCTAAAGCTTTGTCCAGACCAGAGTGTATCAGCAGGCTAATTCAAAAAATCTATCGCAATCGCTTTCGTTTGACAGATGGATGTGTCACATTGCTGCATTTTTTTGGTTAGTTTTTATTTGGGCCAAAAAGAAGCTTCAATGTGTTACTTCCTGAAAGCGATTGCGATAGATTTTTAAATTAGACAATAGAAAGGCAGATCTCCGTCATGTATCATCGACGTGTATCATTTGGCACACGATCATGCTACGCACCGTATCTGATACACCCCGATCCGTATGTAGAGTCCATTCGTTTAGATAGTGTCGGTACACCCGCAAGCACTTGTGTTCAGAGACAGGAATACCGGTAAGTTTTTGGTAACGTTATACAAATAACGTTACTGATAACGGTAAAAAATAGCGATGATTCAAGCAATAGTTTTAGCTTATTAAGTATTTTATACTTAAAGTTTTTAAAATGTATTGACATTTCGCAGAGTCGTACGTTTATACGGAAAGTTCGTATTATTAGCTTGTAAATTTTTCAGAATCGTGTCTAGTGGCGGAAGTTTTTTATTAGCATAAATCTGTATACTGTTCGGACATACTACATCACATCACATTCAAAGTCGTCCGTTTTCGATACCTAGTGAGATTCTTCCGTTTTTACGTTTTTTGGTGTTAATGGGCCTATTTTTAATTTTAGTCCGACGCTAGTTCTTGGTATCCCCACAATTTTTGAAGTATCTCTGATAGGTGCATACAAACCGATTTCAACGCAATGCCGATGGACATTGATCACAAGTTGTTTACATGTTTTACAAAACACCCGTATTTTTTTGTTGGTTCACTTTAAGTTTCATCTTGAGGCACTTAACTGTCCTTCCAAGGATGAAAAAATATTTTCAGTATACGTAGCAGAGTCAACACACACAAGCTTTCACTACGGCGGCGCTTCGATGCAAACTGCCAAAATACAAATTGACTTGCGGGTGTACGCCGCACGCGGTATCCTTTGTTTATGCGGCGGCATCCTTTGACAAGAAGCGGCACGTGCAAAGGCGGCGCGATAAAAAGGCGAAACTATCTAAGTGAATGCGCTTTAACCGCGTATCAGAACATGGCTTTGTGCCTTGTTTACACTTGCGTATCGGATTCGCGTATCATGATCGGCGGGCTGATTATCTAATTAGAAACCACCTAGCGACCGGTTGCAGTTCATAGATGATAGTGATCCATTGCTACTTCTTTTTGGATTAAAAAAAAACATACCAAAGAAAAGTAGCAATGTATGTGGAATGAAACCGGTCGCTAAATAGTTTCTTTTTAGATAATCAGGGTGCGGCAGTATTACGACTTGTATCATCTTGACGATCAAAATCAGCCGTATCGTATTGAGTACATATTCGTCACTGAAATGTATTACTTAAAAGCGACAGATCTACGGCACAAAATCTCGCAGCGATTGCAAAGATGGCGGCCACGCATGCACAGCGCAAGCGCGAGTTGTCAAAGAAAAAGTAGCATGCACACAGATGCGACACATTCTTCATAATGATTATGATATACCTACTTGTTTAATAATATTGCATAAAATTATAGTAAAAACGCAATTCAATTAGGTAATAGGTGCATGTTAATACTTACCCGGAAAATAAAAAAGGAGGATGGGCATTTAGTACCCGCACTAATAACAATCATTAGGTATCATCGAAAAGATTTTTTTATTAGGAAAAATATTACTATGGAAACATGGAAATATATTTACTAGCCTAGATAAGGATCTGGGTCAGCAAATATTTTTCAATGTTTTCATAGTAATAATAATAATGATTAGGATATACAGTGTGTTCGACAAGAACGTGACCGGCATATTTTTGAATTTTAGTATGCAGCTTACAAAAATAAATATTACGCTGAATAGAACAATCATTTTCCTAAAATGATTTGTAAAAAAATATAAGTTTTTCCTTGATTTCTGGATTCTGCAAGAGGATAATGACCCTAAATACCGTAGTCGGCTCCGCACTTCTTGAAAAGCGATTGCACTTATTGCCAAATGATCCTATTTCTTACTGTGATCAAAATGCTCTTTAAGGCCAACTGAAATTTGAGTACAGAAACTACAGTAAGCCACAACACCGGCTTCACATGCAGGCACAATCTTCTAAAACATTAGAACTATAAAACTGTTTCTGTACTCAAATTTCAGTAAGCCTTAAAGAGTATTTTGATCACCAGTAAGAAATATGATCGTTTGGCAATAAAAAATATTTCGAGTTGATTTATAGTTTTTCAGTACAAAATGTATGGGAAAAGTTTCTGGCGATTCTGTCGTTTCTAGTACTCATATCTTAAACGGTTCCATATAATCTTTTGAACCTACACGAAATAGGATCGATTGGCATAAAAAAAATGTTTTTGGTATTTTAGCATTTTTTTTGCTAACGGGTAAGTTTTTTCCAAAATCTGTGAATGCAGTTCAGAATATCTTAAAAAGTTATGGATGGTCTCCTGGGAACGTTTTCCTGTAACTATACGTATAATATACCTGCCCTTAATGTACCGTCTCAAAAATCCACCATGAATGTATTGATTTTTATTTCTCTAAACTGCCGAGTCAGATTTTGATGCCACTTTGCACAAGGGTGTAGTTGAGGTATTCCTACATAAATACAACACCAGTGTCGCTATTGGATCATAGACCACTTCCCATACAAATTTTCCCAATCTCCTTTCTCATAGATAACTTTACTCTATCGAGCACTTTTACGCGCGTTTTCTTTTCTAGATAAATATTCGTTTCGTGCTAGGGGTAATGTATACATTCGAACTCGCTATTTGCCTCGCCTGCCTCGCCACTCGAGCGAGTATAATTATTGCGGCAATGGAGCACAGTTGTTCTGTGCACTGATGTGCCTCGACAGCAAAATACAGCAGAGATTTAAGATAAATAATCACATTTAATTTATTTTTATTTCTTGACAAACCCTATACATTTTCGGCTTACCGTAAGTACCTACACTGGTGGCGGGGCGGTAGCGTCGTCCTACATCAAGGGCGGTTTTTAGCGGTATAGAATCATATTATTATACTTATAATGTAAAACTGTGCTAGTTGTTCAGCTATCCTAGTTTAGTACCTACGTATACAATCTGTATGGTTCACTTTTAATAATCTATGATTTTCATACAAAATGTCGGGTCAGTAGAAATAATGTATAAAAAATCGTTTTGGTTGGTTTATGTTAATGTTTTGTTTATTTACCGATGATAAGTCACTCCATTATCTTTTTCCTTTGCAGTGGATCGATTTTTGTGCGAATTTAACTAGCAGAACGGCATTTTTGTAGCCACAATTACACCGTGTGATCGCGGTGAGCGTTGGCGAGTGACTAAATGAGTTGAGGCCAGTTGGCCTCAACTCGTGGCGCAAAAATCGGGACCGCTATGTCGAATCTAGGTATGTAGTTACATATCGATGCCTCAGACTATGACCTTGAGACCGCCTACGCCTATAAGCCCTACGTAATAAAAGTTGTTTTCGCAGTTTTACTGTATAACCTGAGGGACGTGTCGTCGTGTGTACTATAATTACGTATTTGTGTAACTCATGGATTAGAACTAAACATTTTTGAAGTAAAGTATATAAAAGTATATCCTAATTTGCGATAAATCGCCTAATCTGGTCACATTGAACGCACTTCGGGAGAATCACGCTATAAAAAAACGCTCGTGCGACACAGTCAAGAAGTCGTTCTGACGTCGAAAATGCAATCATGAGAACGATTGATAACCTAATGGGATATTTTCTGACAGCAAAATAGTTCAGAAACAAAGGATGCATGTTAAATAAAAAAAAATTCATGTCAGCTGGATAGATGGCATTTAGTCATGGAAGCCGAACCAATCCGTGATTGTATGCTCAGCGGTACGCATGCTAGCCGTACTAGGCATAAACTAAATATTCCACTAATATTAAGTTTATGGTGCTACTAGACCCTTTTTTTAAATGCAAACGGAGTAAAATAATTTTACTCAAGAATAAGTTTATGAATGAACGTAAATTCCTTTGCCTTAACAACAAACGTCACTTTTATTGACTTTGACAGTTCATTTTGACGTTGACGTATAGATACGTAAATAAAGTTTGTTGGCGCGCTCACCTCGTTCATTGTTTGTGTAAAAATTGGAAAGCGAAAATAATAATTTACTCATTTGAATAAAACGAATCAATTCAAATCTAAAATGAAGTTGCAGTGTCAGGTTGAAGTGGTTAATAGATTGCATACAAATTTAAATGTCAGGCCAAACGGCAGATACGTTAAATCGACTTTAGCTATAGCTAAACAACCAAAACTAAAAAAACAAGATGAAACAGAATTTATTGTATTACATTTTTCGACTATCAATAAAACAGGAGTGAAATACAAAGTCTCATCGACGAAACAAGTGTTTGTCAAATGCCTAGACAAAGGCTTGAGTACTATAAGGTTTGAAGAACCACCTGTGGATTTATGTATAAAAAGTGAACCAACACAATTAAAGTGTTTCCTGAGGTTACTAAAACTGTGTTTATCGGGCAATTGTAAAGATCTAAATCTTGGTGATATATCAAACATAAGTGTAACACATAAAGATATTGCCCCGACTAAAATGATTGTCAGAGATCGAAGTCAATTTCCAGATAAAGGTTTTCCACGAACTCTAGAATCTCTCCAGATAGTAGGTCTAAAACTACATAACTTTCGTAGAGATATATTACTACTACGTAATCTAGTCAATTTAGACCTCAGTGATAATGAAATCGAGAAAATTCCACCAGAATTTGGTAATATTCATATTTATAATTTATTTTTTTTTACTTACTAAACATCTTATTAATAGGTTTCAATTATTATTTGTAGGAAGATTGCCTAATCTTGCTGAACTTACACTGGCCAACAATCACCTTGGCAAAAACAGCTCTCAAATGGATTGGAGATGGCTGCTGGGCCCTCAGGTAAATGATTTAACGGCTCTTCTTTCCATTAGTTGGCATCGAGTTCATATTTTTTTATGTAAAGAACTAATGATTTGGAACATGCATACCAAAAACACTTTTGCCGAGTTTTTCGTCTCTCGTGACCAGCTGCCGGACCGCCTAACTCTCTTGCTTTGACTCTGGCTTTAGTTTATGACGTCAGTGCACTGTCCGTCCTTGTCATCGTGTTATGATATGACAAGAATGGATATAGTCTAGCTATCGCTCTGGCTAAAGCTTTGAGTTAGGTGGTAGGGCCCCAGCTTCTGTCATTGACGAGGTTTTCATAAAATGCAATAGATAGCGTTGTACGCGTTAGAATGGAATATGAGTGAGGTAGAGTCGTGAGATAAAAGGTTTTCTGTCAAAAACTGCAACGATATAGAAAAAATGGATAAATTCTGTAAGAATAAAAACCTCTTAATTTAGCTTTCAATTTTGGCATTTGCATTGTAGAATAGTCTTATATCCATTTTGGGTCGATGGGTCTTTTTCGGTAAAAAAATACCACAAAATAAATACCTATTTTCCCATACATTTTGTTCTGAACGTCTGTCTTAAATAAAATAGGAACAAGCGTAGGTACGCATCGACATCTACAATTAGCTTTGCGTTGCCAATCCCGATGCCGAAAAATAACAGTAATTTGGCTGTTATCATTACTTTTTTGTGCAAAATTGAAAATACATTTAAAAAAAAAGTATCCATTTCCTAACTCCCAAATTTTAGGAGGGGGGTAAGGGAGTCCCCCCCTCCCTCCCCCCTCACTCTTCCCCCCAAATTCGAGGCCAACTAATGAAAAGTAGATTTAACTCCTACCAGCCCCCTAATTACGAAACTTTGTTGCAATCAACTCTGCCAGAAATCACAGTTACATTGCTGCTTTAGTGAAAACCATTGTCATTACTATCTTACTTAAAGCAGCAATGTAACTACAGTTTCAATCGAGAAGTGTTAGCAACAGAATTACATAATCAGCCCCCAGGCACAGAATAAATAATAGTACCCCCAGGGCTCTGTCACTCTGCGCGCGAGTATGAAGCACTCGGCGTCCTCTCCGAGGACAAATTTCATACATCAGAAAATATAAGACCTACGCGATAGAAAGTAAGGCAACTACTATTTTAAATTAATGTTTTGGAGCGAAGGGAGCGCTGTGCGACCTGAATTGTACTTTATTGTGTTGGAGTAAGGGTCGCGATTTATTTAAACGATTTTGTGCTCCTACATCAATGCACAATATAGAATCAATTTAGTATTTCCATTCATGATTTTCTTAATAAACAGATCATCAAGAAACTGAAATTATTGGATCTATCTGGCAATGGAATTAACCACTTACCAAAGTCTATTTGGAAATTACAATGCCTAGTCACCTTGAAAGTAGACAATAATTCTTTGAGTAAACTTCCATCAACACTGGGTCGAATTGGATCATTGAGGTAACTCTCCATTACTGATTATATTTTTTTTATAACATACCTTTTAAATATATAAATTAATAAGTATTAGAGTGTTGTAAAATGCTGCAGAACCCATACACTTGATGTGAGAGATAAATTCGTTGTAGAGACAAAAGTTGCTTGTGCACGCTAGCTCTAAGTCTATGCAGACATATTAAGAGCGCATAGTCTGCACACTAGCGCCACCATTACAACGAGAATCATAGTGCTTAAATAAAGACGAAATCGTGAATTATTGCTCTGTAGTGCACTCCGAAAAAGCTTTGTGTTTTTCTCGTTCCAAGGGTGGCGCTAGTGTGCAGACTACGCACTCTTTAAAAATCCTTACTAATATTATAAATACGAAAGTCCGTTTGTTTGTTTGTTATGCCTTCACGTCTTAAGTACTGAACCGATCATCATGAAATTTTGCACACACGTTGTCAGGGTTACAGAGAAGGACATAGGGTACCTTTTATCCCGAAAAAAGTATTATTCCCGAGGGATAGCAAAAAACGGACGGTCGCGGACGGCCATAATATAGTAAACTAGCGGCCGCCCGCGACTTCGTCTGCGTGGAAAGTTTTTTTGCTATCCCTCAACAATATTGTTTTTCGGGATGAAAAGTACCCTATGTCCTTCTCTGTACCCCTGAGAACGTGTATGCCAAATTTCATGTTGATCGGTTCAGTAGTTAAAACGTGAAGACGTAACAAACAAACAAACGGACTTTCGCATTTATAAATATTAGTAAGGATAGGTCACTAAAATATTTTTATTTCATAGGTACTTGACAATATCAAGAAATGAGCTGGAAACACTGCCTTGTAGCCTAATGCAAGCCTCCTTGGAGCACATAGATATTTGTCATAACAAGTTTCAATCACATGCAAATAATATTAACAAGCCTGGATGCAGCCCCTGGGATGTATACGTGGGAAGTCTTGTCCACTTAGCTTCCAAAGTTGTCCTAAAACAAAAATGTTTTTATGCACCCAATTTGATACCATGGACATTGGTGGATTTTTTGGATAATTCGAATATGTGTGTATGTGGTACACCAGTGGTAACTGAGATTATATGTGTTTATAAAGAATTTGACCTCAAAAACTTTTTTAATGTTGTAGTATTTGATCATTTTAGAAATAGCTCTGTTTGTTTTGAATGTTATTTTTGTTCACCTATATGCTATTCAAAAACTGTTAAATTGGTTTGATACTTGTTGAATACAATAAGATGTGTAATGATGAACTTTTAAGTGCTTTGAAATATAATGTAATATCTAATTTATTAACTTACTGTTGTTTTTTTTAATACTTCACACTACCCTCTGCCTAAACCTGGCAAGTTTTAAGAGGTTTGTAATACCCCTTTTTAATCTATACCTATAATAAATCCAAAATAAAAATTAAAAGTGGCAGCAGAAAAGGGTCTTTATTATTATGCGAAGATGGCTAGAATTACTGCACCGCACTAGTTAATGCCGACCTACCGCCTTTTTTATAAGCTGATGAGCTGACTGACCTAACAACATTGAAGACATTGAAGCTAGCTGACAAGTTAAAACTCTCTCTATTCGCCGTAAAATAGGTGTCACCCTAATAGCACGTTTTCACTAGGCACCCTACAAAGGATATTATAGTTATTCGGGTTTACGATTAGTGAAAAAAAAGTACTGGGAGGTTGAGCTTCGGCCCGGCTCCGATCGAGTTTCGGTTGTTTTCCCCAGAGTGGTTTATTATATGGATCTACAGGACGATTTTTTGAACACTACAAATTTTGTGTGTGGCTTAGACCGTCAAACTGTCGACTGTATCTAGCGATCTAGTGGATTATATAAACATCAACTTTGTCTAGGGATCCAGGTGTTATTTTCATACAAACGAGGTAACTTTGAAGCCTTGGTTTTCTGCCAGGGATGTACCGTGCTGTAATCTGATGATGGCCATCCAGGGACTGAATGGAGTAGATTTAGATCGCTATACACACTCAACTGATCTGATCAGCATTCTAAAAGATTAATGGGTTAGAGTTCTCGGTTTGAAGATTTCCATACATTTTCATGCTATTTTCGCGGTTTTTTTTAAACATGTCCATTACGTTTTTAGAATGCTGGTCAGATCAGTTGGGTATGTAAAGCGATCTGAATCTCGTCCATTCACTCCCTGGATAGCCGTCATCAGATCACAGCACAGTAAATCCCTGGCAGGAAACCAAGGCTTCAAAGTTACCTCGTTTGTATGAAAATAACACCTGTATCCCTAGACAAAGTTGATGTGTGTAAATAAGTATTGGAATCTTAATTTGATGTAAGTTGTAACGTAGCTGCTGTAGATCTAAACTTAATTTATGTACCTAATGTTAATGTTATTTGTAAGCCAAATTTTGGCTAAATGTGAGATCTTCCTAACTTATAAGTAGGTACCTACCATCTTTGTAAAACCATGTTTAACACAAATTTAAATAATTGAATTGAATAGCTATCTACACGTAAACACACACTACTATGCCGGCGCGCCGGCATAGTAAAAGTCGGCATTCGTGAGATGCAAGAACTTCTTGCATCTCACGAATGCGGACGCGCGCATTCGTGGGATGCAAGAACTATAATATTCACACAATAGTCGCCCAATTTGGCGCTGGTGTCGTAACTCAAGAGTACAAATATGTTATTATTCCAATATCTATATGGTTGGTTAGGTAGTATGTGCTATGTGGTGGTGGGTTTTCTCTCAACGGAGAACATAAATAAAATGAAAACAGACAACTTCAAACTAGGTATTATGATTTATTAGTTTTAGAACTCCATAAATATTACCTGTTTCGGAATACATTGCACATATTACTTTTATTTTATAAAAACTAAATCACTGTTCAATTCAATCCTTCAAGTTTCCAATTGATGTCTTGAATAACTGGAGCTATTCGAATGTGTGGTTCTGAAAAAAAACTTAAATGTGAGATCTACAACACTGGTGCAACGGTAGCGAACCTACCTTGCCTGCGCCAAAGGTCTCGGGTTTGAGTCCTAGTAGGGGCGGATGTTAGTGTGATGAGCACAGGTATTTGTTCCCGAGTCATAGTAGTTTATGATATACTTATTTATGTATACTACACATTATTTAGTACTCATAGTACAGTACGAGGCATATATCTTGAAATTTTTTGGACGGAGTGGGGATAAGTTCGCGCATGTGCTCTTGTGAGCGACCAATAGCGCGCGCCCCTTTCCCGCTGCCCGCACCCCTCACCGCTACGCATGCCCAAAATACGCGTTATATGCCTCGTACTGTACAAGGTCTGCTTAGTTTGGAACTAAATAATTGTTTGTGAATTGTCCTGAATTTATCTATTATTCATTTTATTTATTAACTTGTTTATAAAGCAAAGATGGTCCCCCTTAAGTGTCCGCGCTGAGGTCATAATAGCGGGTAACAAAGCGACCTTAAAAAGCCTTATGAAATAAAATGGACAAAGATGGGGCAAAATTCTTGTCGGGGTCGTCATTGCTACGCCTACTAATGAGGTATCGTGTAGGTAGAGGCAAAACACAATGTAGGCAATAGTGTCACCTTCTGTTGTGTGGAAGTTATGATATGGTAGATTTTTGCATCCAGCGCAACGCAATAAACTACTATTATCAATATTTAATTATAGCTACATACCTAACGTGGCAATGCCTTGTGGTATGACACTGCAACCTTCTGGGACATTTTGAGCAGCTATTACGGCATTTGTTGATTCTATCACCAGTTCATTTGTCCAGATTTGTTTGAAACTGTCTTTCATTTCTTTTAATAGTTTATCCAGTGTTGTCTGAAAGTAAAATATTTAAAGTCAAGTTAGTTTTAGGAACCTAAACTTGGGAGGATTTAAGGTCCAAAATCAATTGATGAATTTTGACATTTGAATGATAATTCAAAAAAAATTATGTGCACAAACATGAAACAGTCATCTAAATAAATCTATTATGTGTGTACGAAACAAATTCGTTTAATTACAATGTCACTTGAATTCAAGAAATTAAACTCGATGTCTGATACGATTTGGAAACGGTGATTTCGTTATGTACCTAGTATTTTTTTTATTTAAAAATAATAGGTATAGTACGAGGCATATGTCTTGAAATAGGGTCGGGATGCGCGGAACTCGTATTTTAGGCATGCGTAGCGGTGAGGGGCGCGGGCGGGGGGGAGAGGGACGCGCGCTAT
Organism: Agriphila geniculea; assembly: GCA_943789525.1. Lineage (NCBI taxonomy): Eukaryota > Metazoa > Arthropoda > Insecta > Lepidoptera > Crambidae > Agriphila > Agriphila geniculea. The sequence continues at coordinate 13,046,484 of OX038887.1, read as the reverse complement.
TGGTCGCTCACGAGAGCATCGCGAACTTATCCCCACTCTGTCGAAAAAAATTCAAGATATATGCCTCGTACTGTAGTATTACTCTACCTGTAAAACGAAGGCTTCCTTGTCTTTATTCAGGCAACCAAGAGCAACGGTCACATTCTTCACTTGTAATCTCAAATCAAAAGTTGTTGTGACTAAAGAATGAAGAGCCATTATTAATGCAACATCTTCATATTGGGAGCCTTCCTTAAGAGAAGCCACTTTTCGTTCATGCTTTCTTCTGTTTTTACTGGATCGAAAACTCCGACTGCAATTGAAACAAATATGATATCAGAAAAACCGTCAAAGTGCGAGTCGGACTCGCGCTCCGCAAAAAAAAACACGTTTGTTATATGCTTATATGAGAGCCCCACTTAAATATTTATTTTATTGTTTTAGTATTTGTTGTTATTGGCACCGTGCACGCTTTTAGCGCCACCTAGCGTCTTCCAACCTTGTTGGCTCTGACCTGAGCGTTTTGACGTTTTGATATGTAATGGCGGCATTGTGACAAAATGTTAAAAAATACTATACATATTGTGTTATTAATGTAAATTTCAGAATTACTGTGATTTAGGTGGACAAAGTGTTGTAAAATAATTTTTGGTCATTTAAATTAAATATGGCAAGTAAGATCTATTCAAAAAGAGTGTTTTATTGTGGTTATATCAGGGTTTGTTTACTTCTTTTTTAGTTGAAGATTTTGTAAAACAAGAGGATAAAGCTACTTTAATAATTTTATTAAGTGATAATAAACATTTATAATTGTTCCTGTATCGCTAGTAATTAATTAAATATCGTTTTCAAACAGATTACAGAGCCTACATTATTTCTACTTTTTGCCACCATGAGCGCTGGCGATCGATTATTATACCTTCGCACCCAGCGAATAGCGGCAACAGAAATACATCATCTGTGAACATTTGAACTGTCTAGCTATCACCGTTCATGAGACACAGCCGGGTGACAGACAGACAGACATAGTTATAGGGTCCCATTTTTAACCTCTGGGTACAGAACCTTAAAAAAACGAGTCCATTAGCTCTCGGCTCGCAGTCTCGCACTATAAAGGTAAATAAGGGCTTTACAAACCTAGATCCTCGTGACGAAGAAGCGAGAGTGCTGCCAGCATCCGAATAAAGATCACTGTCCTTATTATAGAAGGATGGGTCATATGTGTCCACAGCGATTTTATTTTTATTTTCTCTTACTAAACTAAGGCGCTCTCTGTGTTTGACAAAAGTGCTCCAATTTGATTCTATAAATTCCTTCAAGTTTTTATAATCTTCTAATACTGCTGGTAATAGATACTTATCTGAAATCAAAATATTGGTTTAGTTAGCACAATGTACAAATACTATAAACCTACATAATTTACTACGTCCTGTTTGTAATCAAAGGTTATACCTTTCAAATCATCTTTATCATATTGGGCACAAAGCCTGTAAGCAGTTTTGTATAGACCACATTCTATAGCATAGGAAATGGATTTGTCATTTTCCTTATAGTATTGCTCCAATATTTGTAAGGCTTCGTGATGTCTCTTTTCTTCTTTCAGAGCATTAATAAGTTCCCTGAAATAAGAAATTGATTAGTTAGACTATATACTTAAATATCATTTAATTTAATTATTAAAAAATCATGTAAGAGCTTACCAACAAAGTTCCTTAAATTGTTCTGCTGACCACATTTTATAAGCTAGTTTTACAGCTAACTCCCATTCTAAAGCATCCTTGTAACATTCAATAGCAGGTTCATAATTCCCCGCTCTTTCAAATATTATTCCTGCTTCAATAAACTGTTTCTTTAATCGTAAATGTATACCAAAATCATGGGATATTTCCTTATAAATTTCATCATCTGGGCTAAATAGCTCCAATGCTTCTCTATACAGGCTGTGGTATTTCACAAATGTCTTCAACTCGTCGTATTTTTCAGGACCACACATTACAAGACTATTGACTGCTTTACTGTATCTTTTCAGGTACTTATTGATGGAGAACTTCTTATAGTTTTCATCCATCTCATTTAAATCATTAAGCATGGGAATATATTCTTTTGGATCTTTTTGAGATTTGTTTGCAACTAGCAAAACTAAATCAAAGTCATACATTCCAAGAGCCACATCAAATAGCTGACTGACATCAACCATGTAAAGAAGATACTTGAGAGCTTCATCAGATCCAACTGGTAGTTTTGATCCGCCAGACTCTTGTAATTTAAGCTGTTTGATAAGCAACAAAGCATTTTCTAAATCTTGTTCTGTATTTTTCTTAACAAATGCAGTCAATACTGGCAATATTCTGCACTCACTGTCATTTCTTTGATTTAAATGTAATCTTACAATGTCACATACAGCTTGTGTTTTGCTTCTGGTTTCTAGCCTAACTTTATCATGTTTGTTGGTGTAACTACTAGCATACATAGTTTTTGTAACATCAACATCCTCCAAGTCAGATAGGAAAAGGCTTAACCATGAGTTATTCTTTACTGATTCCAAAAATATATCAATACTTTTTATAAACTTGTCTGGGTCATGATCATGAATTAAATTCAGATTGATTCTCTGTTTTCTCATCAAATCAAATGCTTCATGATACTTAAGGGCATCAAGATATTCTCCTATTAACTTCAAGGACAGAGGTCTTGGCTGAATAGCTTCCAAGTTTCCTCGGGGCATCTGAAAGACAGTTCTGGTATCGTTCGGAACAACAACAATTAGCTTAGCACCCCTTTCGGTTTTTCTTTTGTAAATATGTTCTGTAGACTCATTTGTTTGAAATTCAATCAATGAAGTAATTCCTATTTTTGTTAATTCAGTACACAGAAGAAAATGTTGCAATGTTGTCAAAAGTATAAAATGGGTATGCACAAAGTAAGAACTGACACTATTGAGAATCATAGTGTCATTTACAAATAAATTATTTTTATGTGAAAGACCTATGTAGTACAGTGATTCATCAATATTGACAACGCTAAATTTAGGACATGCAATGCCAAAAGTAATATCTTGTGATTCTGCAGATCCACCTTCATAATATTTTAGGATTTCACCATTGCTTGTTTGTAAAAATAATTTTGATAAGTCAGCTGGATGTGTCTGGATCCTGGTAACAGATCTAGGCAAAACTACTGAATTTACTTGAATGATTTCATCAGGCTCAATTCTATATTCAATTAATAAATAACTTCCCTTGGTATTTAATGTTGTACATACAATGGTGTAAGAATTCATCCAAAACCAATTGTAATATTGAAACGGAAATTTATTTTCCACAACATTTACAGTTTTTAGCCACACATATTCCAAGGGAAATTTTTGTTTTTGTTTAAAAAATAATAATTTATTGTTTGGTGTGACTGCAAAAAATGCATTTGAACAATTTCCATCACTTTCTTGTGGGGCAAAGTGTACTGAGTTGATGGGATAGTCACTTATGACTTCAGTGGCTGCCATGGGGGGAGGGATCACTGTCTGCCTAAAACCAGTCAGTAAAACTTTAGCACCATCAATCACAGCAACTACTGCATCATCGTCATTTGAACAACCGCTACTATGGTCAATATTCCAGATCCAAGAATAGCAGTAATGCACACCATCATGTAAAAACACATGTAACTTTTTATTATTGGTAACATCAAAATCAGTATCCCACATCATTTTGTTTATTTTCTGTTCACAAGTGTATACCAAAGTTTGTTTATAGTACCAATGGTAGTTAATGGTAGTAAATAATAACAACTTCTGTGAATCTGTAACAGTATTTCTACACTGCAGGGTCAGTATTTCAGAGTCAGTACTCCATGCTATATCTTCAACAATAGTATCAGAATTAACTGGAATTGTGAAACCACCATGTTTTAAACCATTTTTTTCAAAAAATGCCACCACATATTGGTCTTTAATTCTTTGAGTAGTTGCAATTACATTTCCACTAGGACGCCAAGCAAGATTTGATTCTAGGCCCTGTTGTCTTTCACTAGTATATTGTAAATGACCTTCTCTGTCAAATACCTTGAACCTTTTAAGGCCATCCAAAGAGAATCCTATGGCATACAAATTTCCATCTCCTCTCCAAGTTATTTTTACAGATTCATCATTATCTATAAGCGAATCTGAAACAACAAACCATTTTTAATCATCAAATACAAAACAATGAACTAATTAAAGACAACAACAATTTAAATAGAGTTCATTGAAAATCGCCAGAGGCTTTGTTTGCTACTCAATTAAAAACCAGTCTTAAAAACTTAACCTGGGGTCCTACTGGCTAACTTTTCGAACTTTGGCGGGTCTGCCAGGCTTGGACTTAAAACAAATAAATAAATCGAAGTAAGGAATTTTACATTGCATACTATTTGCTGAAGTTGAAAGATATCGACATTCGTGTGACATCATGAATTGGGGTTCACCATTTTGGCCTGATTGGGGCTCGATTTATGTGTTTTAAGTTTTAGTCTGGCAGATTTGCGAAGATTCGAAGCGTTAGTTTGTACGGCCCCCGGTTAATGCTTCCAATTTGTTGTATTGTAAACATCGATTTTATTTGTGAAAGCTTGTAATAAGTTTTATGATTTTAAAAGAAATTGTAAATGATGCTGTAAGCATCTTAAATCAAAATGAATCTTATTTTTTTCTAATTTATGAGTACATCAAGTAACTTACAATAAAATTGTAAGTAAAAATTAAGAAAATACATAAACTTACCCGGAGTAATATCATTTTTTACTTTAGCAGCTTGTTTCCCTTCAGAACCATGAAACTGTGTTTCTTTTTTCCCCCAACCTACTGTAACAAACTGTTTTTCACCAAATTCTTGGTCCAGTAGATTGACTTCATTAATAGGATCATAAGTGCAAGACATTAGAATTGTGTTCAATTCCTTTGTAACTAATACAAGTAACTCCTGGTCTGGGCTCCATTCCATAGCCTGGGGAATGGTTTTGATTATTAAAATAGATAAATATATCATAAGACTAGATCCAAGAACAACCTGGAACATTATTTTCTTACCAATATTCCTTTGTCACAAACACCTGCTAAGTCACAAGCTTCCCCTGATTCTGCAATTGTTATTATTTCACCATTTTCTAAGCCGATACACAAAGTGTTTAAAAGCGATAGATAAGTTACATTCACAGGTCTGCTTTTACACATTACAATATCAGAGAGATCCTTGGTCCAATTAACATCTCCATTCTCACGGAAATTTGTAACTGTTAGGTTATGTGAACATGTATAAAATTCACCACAATTTAACTCATTATGCGTGTAAGAAATAGTTAGCCGCTCATCCAAATTATTCTGCACTTTGTTACTGGAAACGTCCCACATACATAAGTTTCTCATTTTTTAAGAAAAATCTTTTCACACAGCAACAAAACTTTAAAATTCTTGCTGTCGTCTGTCGTCGCGGTCACAGATAAATACATAGAAAAAAATTACTCATACCAGAGATAAATATATTAATTAAAAGTCGCGGTCGCGAAACGTCAAAATGACAGTTGGGCACCCATCTTCTTCTTATTTTTCTTTTGGCAATCTACTTTCCTCTTGGAAGTAATTTTTGCCAGTGTCAAGTGTTGAATATTTCAGTGATAGATTGTTTCAGTTTACATTAAAATGCGATTAGCGTATAGTTGGCAGCCTCACCATGGAATTAGAAGGTTTTGACTAGGTCAAAAAATTGTTAGTAAATAGTTATAAATAGTGAACTATAGCATATAAATAGTGATACTATGGTTCAAAAGATATTTGAGTATCTTGGTGAGGCTGCTATCTTGACGTCAAGCTAGCAGACACCTTAAGAAATACAGTTCGTATCAATGTGATTTATATGCCAAAAAATTGTTAGGAAATAGTGAATCGTATACGCAAAATTTCAATAATATTGCTTCAGTACAAGCCGAGACATTACGATCTCAAAGTGGGCTGCTAACTTGACGTTTCTGGCAATGGCGATTCCAGAGAAACGGGTACAAGTTATAAACAAATAAATATATCAAAAAATTGTTAGTAAAATTGTGATTCTTACGATTTAAATAAAAAAAGAATTCTTCATTGCTATTTTCTAAAAATCGAATGTTAACTTCTACATAGTACTCTGAATATAGGCTGTCGATCAATATTGAACTTTGCTCCACAGTAATAAGGTTTAAACTTGATTGCAATCATGAGGTGAGTACTATCAAGCAAAGACACCTTAAGAAATACAGTTCGTATCAATGTGATTTATATGCCAAAAAATTGTTAGGAAATAGTGAATCGTATACGCAAAATTTCAATAATATTGCTTCAGTACAAGCCGAGATATTACGATCTTAAAGTGGGCTGCTAACTTGACGTTTCTGGCAATGGCGATTCCAGAGAAACGGGTACAAGTTATAAACAAATAAATATATCAAAAAATTGTTAGTGAAATTGTGATTCTTACGATATAAATTAAAAAAGAATTCTTCATTGCTATTTTCTAAAAATCGAATGTTAACTTCTACATAGTACTCTGAATATAGGCTGTCGATCAATATTAAACTTTGCTCCACGGTAATAAGGTTTAAACTTGATTGCAATCATAAGGTGAGTACTATCAAGCAAAAAAGTGAAATTTATATTTTTTGACTGTGTCAATAGTCATATCCTCGGTTCAAGGCTATTGATTTGGTATAAGTAAACAAATATTTTTCTACTTACTTTTTTAATTTATTTTTAATTAAATCTCATCAAAAAAAAAAATTGATTTTGTAATACTACTCTAATAATAATTAATACTACTACTCTAATCATCGGTAATACCACAGCCTAGAGAGTATTCTTCTTACAGTCGGACATCGCCCTTTGTGTTGGCGCAAAAGCCGCCGTTCGTCTAGACAGTTGACGCAACGACTAAAAGTGTAAGGGTTGGCACGATGTAATTTGCCTTTTCGAATTTTAAAAATATATAGGAAAAATAAGATAGACACTTCAAAATTCTTGTTTTATTCTTTGAATTATTTATTGTCATTTTTTTCTAGAAGGTAAGAATTTTTTTTTCAAATTTGTCTCTTTTCCTTCTTTTAATGCTCTTAAAATAAGGAAAAGAAAAAGTTTTTCTTAGTATTTTCTCTTTTTTCTTCTTCTTGCATCATAAGTGCGAGGAATTATAGGAATTATGGAAAGGATATGGAAAGGATGTATGATAATCATAATTTTAATTGTAAATCATTACTAATTTAGGGCTAAATAAGTATAAAATAAATCTTAAATTAGTACTCAATTAGGAAATAATAATGAAAAAATAAGTTCCAAGATGGCGGCTGACAACTTTTTTGTTTATGGGCCGATATCGATGAAACTCGGTTTTTGGTACCATTTTGACACAAAAATAACAACGCAAGGTAACGCAATGTGAAAATATTAAAAAATTCAAGATGGCGGCCAACTTTTTTGTTTGCGGGCCGATTTCGATGAAACTCGGTTTTTGGTAGTATTTTGACCAGAAAACAGCAACGCAATGTTAAAAAAATAAAAATTCAAGATGGCGGCCAACTTTTTTGTTTGCGGACCAATTTCGATGAAACTCGGTTTTTGGTAGTATTTTGACAAGAAAACAGCAACGCAATGTTAAAAAAAAAAAAAATTGAGATGGCGGCCAACTTTTTTGTTTGCGGATCAATTTCGATGAAACTCGGTTTTTGGTAGTATTTTGACAAGAAAACAGCAACGCAATGTTAAAATGTAAAAAATATTCAAGATGGCGGCCAACTTTTTTGTTTGCGGACCGATTTCGATGAAACTCGGTTTTTGGTAGTATTTTGACAAGAAAACAGCAACGCAATGTTAAAAAAAATATTCAAGATGGTGGCCAACTTTTTTGTTTGCGGACCGATTTCGATGAAACTCGGTTTTTGGTCGTATTTTGGCAAGAAAACAGCAACGCAATGTTAAAAAAAAAAAAAATTGAGATGGCGGCCAACTTTTTTGTTTGCGGATCAATTTCGATGAAACTCGGTTTTTGGTAGTATTTTGACAAGAAAACAGCAACGCAATGTTAAAATGTAAAAAATATTCAAGATGGCGGCCAACTTTTTTGTTTGCGGACCGATTTCGATGAAACTCGGTTTTCGGTAGTATTTTGACAAGAAAACAGCAACGCAAGGTTAAAATGTACCAAAAAATTCAAGATGGCGGCCAACTTTTTTGTTTGCGGGCCGATTTCGATGAAACTTGGTTTTTGGTAGTATTTTGGCAAGAAAACAGCAACGCAATGTTAAAAACCGGCCAAGTGCGAGTCGGACTCGCGCACGAAGGGTTACGTACCAAAAAACGGCAAAAAAAATACGTTTGTTGTATGAGAGCCCCCCTTAAATATTAATTTTATTCTGTTTTTACAACAAACATGTTTTTTTGCCGTTTTTTGGTACGAAACACTTCGTGCGCGAGTCCGACTCGCACTTGGCCGGTTTTTTAACACACTCTAATGTTCGAAACAACCAAGATCTTTAAATGTCATTAACAGTACAAAGTCTTCGTTTTCCATTTGGAATAGGAATAATTGAAACTTTCCTTTATTTTGAATCAAATAAAATCCGTTTTTTGAGGATCTACTATGATCATTTTAAAAATTAAAATTACGCTCTAATGTTTGGAACGCCGCCGCCGTTAGAGCGTTTAGTTGCACCCGGAGCGTAGGTTTGGAACGCAACCCTGCGGCGCTCCGCGAACCGCCTCCGCAGTGTGGCCAGATTGAATTTTACGAAAATAACGAAGCACCTCAAAAAAATACTGAAACATACCAAGTTGCACATGGAAAATATACCGATAAAAGAACTGATTTTCAAAACAGGTTTTATTCATTTATCATCACAATTAATGTTTAAATTATATTTTAACATTCTATTCGAAGGCTTCTTATCTGTAACTTAGAGTCTGTTCGGAACTTTTTTGTTTGTGGGCCGATTTAGATGAAACTCGGTTTTGGGTACTATTTCGACAACAAAACAACAACGCAATGTTAAAAATATAAAAAATCCAAGATGGCGGCCAACTTTTTTGTTTGTGGGCCGATTTATATGAAACTCAGTTTTGGGAACTATTTCGACAACAAACAGCAACGCAATATTAAAAATATAAAAATACAAGATGGCGGCCAACTTTTTTGTTTGTGGGCCAATTTAGATAAAACTCGGTTTTGGGTACTATTTCGACAACAAAACAGCAACGCAATGTTAAAAATATAAAAAAATCCAAGATGGCGGCCAACTTTTTGTTTATGAGCCGATTTAGAAAAAACTCGGTTATGGGTACTATTTCGACAACAAAACAGCAACGCAATGTTAAAAATAGGAAAAATCCAAGATGGATTTAGATGAAACTCGGTTTTGGGTAGGGTGTAGTGTGGTACAATGAAACACCAAAAGTTCTGAGTCTCATATTTCTCTCATTTTTGTAGATATGAATTCCATTTTTTACAGGAACGGAGTCTACTCAATAAGGTATAGTATGGCATTTATAGTTTCATTAATAAATAGATACATAACCAATAACAAGACTTTTAAAAGAAAATGGGAATTGTTTCATTGTGTACACCTAGGTGGAAGAAACACCCCGTGTCCAACAATGAAACACTGTTATTAATTTTGCCTTTTTATATAAAGTGGAACAAGTAAATTACAAAATCTGTTGAATTACAATCAATGAAGGTTTTTTCAGAGTATTCCACAATTATTCAGACTTTAAAAGTATCTCTAGGTTTGTCTCTGGTACAATTATTTAGTGACTTAAAGATTAACGAGTCCTAATTTTTTAAATCTTAGTTAGGTACCTTTTTTAGGCAAAAACTATTTAAAATCAACAGTTACTCATAATAGGCATTAATGTCTTAAGTAAAGTTTGAGCGTGGGCGGGGACTTTTATTGTCCATTTTAGCAAGTCTAGCGCTAAAATGAATGTTGCCTTTGTTGATTGATAGGACACTTTATAACCTTAGAAAGCTGCAGAACTGTATTAACCAAATTTTTCTGCTTGTTTTCTGGGACGCATTGTATTTCAATATTTGTTGAACGTGTCTGTAACTCAAGCTGTGCCAGTCTAGAAGAAAGGTTTTGATTAGCTGAACGTAGCGACTCATTTTCCTTGCGGACATCATTCAAAGTGGCCAACTGGGCGGCGTGTTGCGTTTTTATGCTATCCAGATCCTGGCTGAATGCCGAGAGAGATGATTCAAAGCCAACTATCATATTTTGCAAGGCAACAATTTTTGGATTAATAACATCCTCAAAAGCATTGTAAATCTCCTCTCTAATAATATCCCTTAAATCATTGGCCGACAGGAACAACTCGTTGGCGCAGGAAAACTTGACTTCAAGCGCTGGGTAACGAAGCTATCATTGGAGGCAGTGGGTAATTTAGCTCTCGTTGGTGTAATCGTGTTATTACCCTTTTTGGGCTCGCGAATGTGGTAGAAATCACAAATTCAGGCGTTTTTAGTATCAGCTGTCATCGCATTCTAATCTGCGAGTAAATATGCAGTGCACTGCAAATGATAATTGTCTTTGCAACGTTTACATTGCATGAATATTGCTCCATCCATGATATTAGGACATCCCGCGCACTCAGATGATCCTTTAGTCGACATTTTTTATTCTTATACAATTACTCTCAATAATCTTATACCTTACTACGGCTTTGGTGAATGAAGATGTTTTAGTAAATCAAAATTAATTGAAAAGTAATGTCCAAAAATATCTTCAATACAAATTAAAAAAAAAAATCTTTAAAAATAAATAAAATGTCTCTAAAAAAATTTGGGAGAAAAAGTCTTTATAAGCGAGGATCGATCTTCGGGCCACTCACAGCTGAATTCAGTATGCAGCACTCAGTGTGCTAACGTATGCGCCAAAGCGACTTAAAGCGTTCAAAGTATTGATCAGTTAAGTAGGGTTTGAAACTTGATGTATGAGTTGGTTTGAGTATGAGGTCAAGACGAAAATAATAATTATTGTACTACCTCAACACTGATAATATCACTGATGATAATATTTAGTTTTAACACTGGAGATGAGATTTATTACGCAAATTAAAGCGCAGTTTTATCACTTTTCTGAGGATAATGGTCAGACTATATTCAGCAGTTTTTAATAATCCACTGATTAAAAAAGGCACTGAATATTTTTTGAGCACAAATACACACTTTTAAACTATAGGTATAGTTCTACAAACGATATCACTGGTGAATTACTAGACAAATTATTGATTTAACTTGATTCCAAATGTTAGAATTGTGATTTAAAATTATTCGGCAATATTTAACGTAGAGACTATGTTTACTACAAAGCGCCATCTGGCGGATTTAGATGAAACTCCGTACTATTTCTAACCTGTTGCTGTTTTGTTGTCAAAATAGTACCGAAAACCGAGTTTCATCTAAATCGGCCCACAAACAAAAAAGTTGGCCGCCATCTTGGGTTTTTTATATTTTAAACATTGTGTTGCTGTTTTATTGTTAAAATAGTACCCAAAACCGAGTTTTATCTAAATCGGCCCATAAACAAAAAAGATGGCTGCCATCTTGGATTTTTTATATTTTTAACATTGCGTTGCTGTTTTGTTGTCGAAATAGTACCCAAAACCGAGTTTTATCTGAATCGGCCCACAAACAAAAAAGTTGGCAGCATCTTGGGATTTTTTTATTTTTAACATTGCGTTGCTGTTTTGTTGTCAAAATAGTACCCAAAACCGAGTTTTATCTAAATCGGCCCATAAACAAAAAAGGTGGCCGCCATCTTGGATTTTTTATATTTTTAACATTGCGTTGCTGTTTTGTTGTCGAAATAGTACCCAAAACCGAGTTTTATCTGAATCGGCCCACAAACAAAAAAGTTGGCAGCATCTTGGGATTTTTTTATTTTTAACATTGCGTTGCTGTTTTGTTGTCAAAATAGTACCTAAAACCAAGTTTCATCTAAATCGCCCCACAAACAAAAAAGTTGGCCGCCATCTTAGATTTTTTATATTTTTAACTTTGCGTTGCTGTTTTGTTGTCGAAATAGTACCCAAAACCGAGTTTCATCGAAATCGGCCCCCAAACATAAAATTTGGCTGCTATCTTTTAGATTTATTTATTTATTATTAGTTTAGATTTATTACTAAAATTGTAATAATAGGCACGATCTGGCAACATTACCATGTGGTAAATACTGAGCCTGTAGGCGTGCGTTTTCATTCCATCGTTGGAATTGGAATTATCAGTATTTACCACACAGTTGGACCACAGTAAATACTGTGTGTAGCCGTCGCCTTATACGTAATTATAGTGCGACTATCTTGAATTAATATTTATCTTGTTAATACAGTCGCACTAAAACGTAACAGTACCATCAACATTTCAAAAACGGTAATCAAGCATAAATCCCAAGTTTGTTCTTTTTCAAAACAGACTCTACTGATCTTTGCTTCTGAATGAAATATAGACTAAATCCGGGAAATTCCTTGAACATCAATATTTGCGGGGACTTAACACCGTAGTTACCATAACTTTATAACCAAAATATACCGAAAATACTTACTTCCGCTAATATACCTACAAAAATACTGATGTTCGGTAAAGTCGATAAAATATACTGAAAAAGTATTAAAATACTGAATCTGGTCACACTGGCACTCCGCGCTGCGTGTTCGCGTGTTCGCATCGGATCCCAAATATGGAGCGCGCTCCGAGGTTCGCGGAGCGCGGAGCGTGGAGGTTCGCAAACCTGAGTGGGGACACACCCTAACGTTAAAGTTTCAGTTACTAAAAAAAAATACAAAATATTCATTTTCAAAAAATTACAGGTTAGGGTATTTTCATTAGACTCCTCCCTTTAAGTTATAGTTTTAACGTTAGGTACCTAATTGGTAGTAAAATATTTGTAGTTTTTCCTACACTAAATAAATGAACTGAGAGTAGAGTATTAAACGACCAAATTTTTTTTGATGAGATATAATCAAAAATTTTTTGATTGTGTCAATACTCAAAAAAATAAAAAAGTGGGTAGAAAAATATTTGTTTACTTATACCAAATCAATAGCCTTGAACCGAGGATATGACTATTGACACAGTCAAAAAATTTAAATTTCACTTTTTTGCTTGATAGTACTCACCTCATGATTGCAATCAAGTTTAAACCTTATTACTGTGGAGCAAAGTTCAATATTGATCGACAGCCTATATTCAGAGTACTATGTAGAAGTTAACATTCGATTTTTAGAAAATAGCAATGAAGAATTCTTTTTTTATTTATATCGTAAGAATCACAATTTCACTAACAATTTTTTGATATATTTATTTGTTTATAACTTGTACCCGTTTCTCTGGAATCGCCATTGCCAGAAACGTCAAGTTAGCAGCCCACTTTGAGATCGTAATATCTCGGCTTGTACTGAAGCAATATTATTGAAATTTTGCGTATACGATTCACTATTTCCTAACAATTTTTTGGCATATAAATCACATTGATACGAACTGTATTTCTTAAGGTGTCTGCTAGCTTGACGTCAAGATAGCAGCCTCACCAAGATACTCAAATATCTTTTGAACCATAGTATCACTATTTATATGCTATAGTTCACTATTTATAACTATTTACTAACAATTTTTTGACCTAGTCAAAACCTTCTAATTCCATGGTGAGGCTGCCAACTATACGCTAATAAAATGCGGGTGCATCGCATTCTAATGCTGCGTGGAGCTTTTGGCACCAAGTATATAGGGTGGGTACTCACTTAGGTTCGCGAACCTCCGCGCTCCGCGAACATGCACCGAAAAAATCGTTTATTCTCTGCTGGAACAGGGCGCCCAGGTGTGTACGTGAGCGAACACGTATGCGAACTTGGTTCGCACAGGTACACACTGTAGACAAAGTAAAAATATTTGTTTTTGCTATGGATCACTGTTCGAGGTTCGCGGAGCGCGGAGGTTCGCGAACCTAAGTGGGTACCCACCCTATCAAGACAGTTTACTTGGTAAGTGGGCACCCATTGTTCTTCTTATTTTTGTTTTGGCAATCTACTTTCCTCTTGAAAGTAACTTTTGCCAGTGTCAAGTGTTGAATAGTTCAGTGGTAGATTGTTTCATGCGGGTGCATCGCATTCCAATGCTGCTTGGAGCATTTGGCACCAAGTATAATCACGACAGTTTACTCGGTAAGGTCAGCCGAGGTAGCCACCACTATAATAAAAGTCTCGGCTTCACACAACCAAAATCACGCCTATTTCCATTATCCCACATATTTTTCAGTTGCGTAGACACTTGTACCACAAAACTGCACCAATTTTAAGACACAATATCCATTATGAATCAATTTGCGAATAATTAAAATAGTCACTGAACCGAACTCGACGAAATGGCGCCAAAAAACTCTGGGCACCCATTACACGGTAGGTTTTGCTGTCAGTTTAACCATTAGCGTATAGTTGGCAGTTGGCAGCCTCACCAATGGAATTAGAAGGTTTTGACTAGGTCAAAAAAATGTTAGTAAACAGTGATAAATAGTGAACTATAGCATATAAATAGTGATACTATGGTTCAAAAGATATTTGAGTATCTTGGTGAGGCTGCTAACTCGACGTCAAGCTGGCAGACACCTTAAGAAATACAGTTCGTATCAATGTGATTTATATGCCAAAAAATTGTTAGGAAATAGTGAATCGTATACGCAAAATTTCAATAATATTGCTTCAGTACAAGCCGAGATATTACGGTCTCAAAGTGGGCTGCTAACTTGACGTTTCTGGCAATGGGGATTCCAGAGAAACGGGTACAAGTTATAAACAAATAAATATATCAAAAAATTTTTAGTGAAATTGTGTTTCTTACGATATAAATAAAAAAAGAATTCTTCATTCCTATTTTCTAAAAATCGAATGTTAACTTCTACATAATACTCTGAATATAGGCTGTCGATCAATATTGAACTTTGCTCCACAGTTATAAGGTTTAAACTTGATTGCAATCATGAGGTGAGTACTATCAAGTAAAAAAAACACTTTGTACTTCTTTTTGGGGTGAAAAAAAAACCATACCAAAGAAAAGTAGCAATGTATATGAAATGAAACCGCTCACTAAATAGTTTCTATTTAGATAATCAGCCTGCCGATCTACCGATCAACACTCATTTTCTACCGAAATTACGTAATAAATGGTAAACGAACGAATTTTTTACCAGATCCACTCTTTTCTACCGAAATTCCATAATAAACGATATAACGAATAAACGCTTCCTCATTTTTAATTTGTAAAAACCGAAATGCACAACTTATTCTCGTGACTTTGAGCCCGTTCCGGGGCGGGAGTGTCCGTTCTAGTAAGTTTTATTTATTCTTATGCCTACACGCGGAGTAGGGTTGCCAGACGCCCGGGAATTCCGGGATTATCCCGGAATTACGTGCCTTTTGTCCCGTGTCCTGGTTACACCTTACTGTCCCGGATATCAAATAGGTACCGTTAATTTCTAAATTAATTTGAAATCATTTGCACCCCCAAACGCTCTCGTTGTCCCGGAATTGACGCCAGCAAATCTGGCAACCCTAACGCGGAGGTGATAGAGTAGAGCGATAAGTATAAATTCTTTTATTCCTTGAAAAGTTTTCGGTTGTCTCTTTTTCAAGGTAGATAGGTACAATAATAATATAACAGAAAAGCGACATAAAAAAGCACGCAGTTTTTGGTTGGATGGATGATAGATATGGGATGGAGATAATCTGGACACACAGGTTATCTCCACCAACAAATTATAAACCTTATTAATATGAATACCTATATGATTCTGTCTCTACATACAAAACTCTTAGGACTAGGTAATGAATGAAATACTACGCGTTCATTTATCATTGCCGCTACCTGCCGGTCCGCTTCTACTTCTACATACCGCGCCCCCGGCGTTGCCTGCCTGGGGAGGATCGCGGGATGGCGACGCAGGGGGTGCGGTATGACGAAGCGGGCCGGGCCGGGAGGTAACGGCAATGGTGATAAGATAAATGAACGCGTAGGCGAGTAGTACCAACCAAGGTTAATAAAATTATTAGCCGAGTAGTTATACAGTAGACGGAACGCTGGGCTTCTACAACCTGTCGAATTTATCATTTTTAAACTTTAATTCAAGCAATTTAAGGTTGAAAATTCATCGTAGATTTTTGAGTTTTGTACAGCTTGATATGCTGCTTACTGTACATAATACTAAAATACCACTGGATGCACGCTCACTAAAATGATACTCATGGTATTGTCCATCAGCCATTTTTGATGTCCCCACTGCTGGGGCACAGGCCTTCCTTATGGGTGGATAAGGAGGACGGGTCATAACCCACCACGCGGGCCCAATGCGGATTGGTGGGTATTAACGACTGCAAATGCAGCACGGACCAACGGCTTAACGTGCCTTCCGAAGCACGGAGGAGTTCGCGATAGTAAATTTTTGGTCACCCATCCCATGACCGATCCTTGCGAACGTTGCTTAACTTACGCAATCGCTAGGCCAGGCGCTAAACCACTGCGCCACCGAGCTCCTCGGTGGTATTATCAGCATGGAATTCATTTACCAGCTTGACAATTTCTACATACCCTACCATAGAATTCAAATGAATTGAAAATAAGACAAGAATAGTTTCAAATTCACAGCTTTTATTAGTAATAAAGCAATACAAAATAATGAGATGGCACGAACAAAAATAGCTTATTATGAAATTCAATAAGGTTTTGGTATCATTAAATGGATTGGTAGTGATATTAGTTAGTTATTAAGTAATATTAATCTTAGGAAAAAAATACCTCTTCAACTTATTACCATATAAATATAATGTGTAAAACACATTATATCTGAAATAATTAACATTACTAATTGAATAATTATTAGAGATCAAATGTTTATTTTCATTAATGAGAGTAAAGCCTTGTATTCATTAGGCAACATTTGTTTATAAACAGTGTTTCACAATGTTTCATCATCTCTGTAAACAGTTTATAAACAAAGATGATGAAACATGTTGCCATGCTTCCCACTTTAGAGTGGACAGCAAGACGAAACATCTAGTTTATAAACAAAAGTCAACAGGTGTGGACGTGTGTTGCGTGAGTTATAAACATGGAAGTAGTGTGGTCCAACAGCCAGATTTCGATAAATTTCAAAAACCTTTATCAACAGCACAATAATATTTGGGATACCTCAAATAAAGATAAATTAAACTTTGGGATGCTTCAAATTAAGATTATAAAGATAACTACCTCCTCGGGTGATAACTATATCCTCAGGTGACATTCTAGCAACAACTGACAAGAACAGTGTTTAGGGTAAACTAGTTTATCAACTCGTCATAAACAGTTTATTGACAAATATTGCCTAATGAATACAAGGCTTAATTTTAAAAAGCCTTAACTCATCTGCGCCCGCCGTATAACCTCCTACAAATGATTAGCACCAGAGAACAAAAGAGACAAAAGAAGAGCACCTGAACAAATTGCCGGCCTCATGCGGCCGGATCGGCGTCAAGGAATTAAGCACCACAAAGCATAATCTCTTGTAGAGTCAAAATTCACTCATCACCTTTCCCAACAAATTTCACTACAATTTCTTCATATTTTAGTTTCCACTGTTTAGTTTCATCTTCAAGAGTTCTTGTTTTTATTTTCTCTTCTTCCAATAATGCCTTAGTTACTTCCAATTGATTTCTGAAATCTTGTTCGTCATTGGTGTGAATAGTATTAGCAAGGACTGTATTCTTTGCAAGTTTCACCGTAGCTTCTGCTTCTTTGATTATCTTCTCCGCTTTAAGACTTAACTCATCTTGAATTATTAGCATTGTTATCAAACGTCTGATAACAAAAGCTAAGAAAATGGCAAAACCAGTAATGTAAAAGTTCCTTTGCGCTCTGAATAGTTTCACATTGCCCTTAAGTTCACTACCCAGGCTGCTGCCATCCGATGAATGAGAGTATTTTCTCATTTCTCTGACTGCATCTATTAAGAATAAACTCAAAATACCAAGTAGGCCATAAAAATAAACTGCTGCATGTTCTTGAACCATTGCAAACAAACGTGATTTAAAGAATTGATGCCATCGACGAGGGCCTTAGAGTAAGACGCGCTTCTGTCCCACGAGGGCTGAAGAGGGGCAATATCATAATAACCACAATTAGTCCGATCAATGAGCATATTTGTTGTATGGAGACTACCGAATAATTCTCCCGTCAATGAAATTTGGCATGTGATGACGTTAGGTAATACAGATTACAGATGCACAATAAGCCAATAATTTTTTTTACGACAAGTTAGGTATTTTTACCTAAACATAAAAATCGCTTATATCTCTCTGTGAATATTTTCTCGGGCTGAAACACTTTCTGTATACGTACTTATGTACTTGTTAGAATAAGTATGTAAAGGAATCCAATCTTTTTTCGACTTCAGAAATACCCCAAATTTAACTTTTAACTTTTTTCAATATATCTCCTAATGAAAAAATTGTCTGTTGATTATTCTTTTTTAATGTGCTTTTATATCCTTAAATACATAGCTTTGTTCAGTAAGCCAATAAATTTTCTTCTTTAATCATATTTTTTGTATTTTTTGAACTTAAGTGGTTATTTACGTAATGTGTAAAAATACTCGGTCCATTTTTATACTTTTATTAGATAAATTATTTTATATTAAAACAGATTTATTAATAATCCAAGATATTTTCGAACGCGCATATATTTTTTATGATAATCGCCGATTTAGGATAGAGCGTAAGAAAGGGTTGACCTTCACTTGACTACTTGGAGCTGCTTAGCCACGCACTTTTAGAGTAGTGCGCGTAGTAGTAGTAGTTTAGAGTAGAACGCCACAAGTCGTACTTCGTACCAGGCGTGAAAGGTATCTCCAGACATTTCTGGAACTTCTGGAACGCCAAATTTTAAAATTGGCCAATGACATCAGTTGATGTACAGAGGTCGTTTTCGGCGTTCAAATTGATACTGGGTGATAAACGGTATTTTTTTACATTGTGCATATTTTGGACATATTAACAGTATTTAGTGCATATTTTGGCCTTTTTAGTGCATTACTTGCATGCATATTTTGGCACTTTGTTAGTGCATACTTTGTCCGATGTCTAGCCTATTCAAAAAGATGAGTGTATTGTGTTCACGGTTCATGTATGTTTGTATGTATGTACAACAGATTTGAATGTGTGGGGTATCGTTAGAATCCTTACATTACGCTAACTAAGTTAACATGGCCTGTTTTGAAAAACCCCCTGATGCCAAATATAGTAGATAGGGACCATCAAACTGAACAACTTTTACTATGGGACCAACTCTGAAATTGAGAAGAAAATCAGCTGTTTCATACAAAAAATAATGACGAATAAAATCTTCATATAAACAATATTAACGAAATTGTCAAAATGTATCTAAGGCAGCCATTACAACTGCTCATGCAAGCGGGATCCCTTGTTTTCGCATAATTGTTTTATACCTAATTTGATTTGGCATAACGGATTTGGCATAATCTTTTTTGTCATAATAATACTTTCGCATAATTGGTTTTTGGCATACTATTTATATTAGCATAATTATCATTTAGACTAATTTGTTTTCGCATAATGTTATAAGGCATATTGTCTATTCGCCTAATATTATTTAGACATAAAAATAAAAAAAAACAATAAGAATGAATATTTTTACGCACTCATTTATGTTAATGCAAATGGGGTATGTATTGTATTAAAATGCCAAAAACTCATCACACATACGACCTAAATATCGACTCATAAAACACCTATTTTTAAAATACAGAAAATCTTTAATGTCAATATCCAATAGAACGAAACTTGAAAGATTTATTATTAAATGACTGATGATAGTTCGAAACCCTGAAAGTTAAAATGCCGATAGTTAAAAATCCCGAAAATCTGTTTAGGTCTATTAGGTGCGACGACGAACGAGCGTAGCGAGCAAGGAGGAGGTAAGGTTCCATTGCGACCAACAACGCACGAGCCGAGCGAGCGAAGCGAGCGTGCCGCGGCAGCGGCCGGCGAAGTGGCAGCACCGACCTGCTGGCATGTAACCCTCAATTAACCTTCGGTTTTTTAAGCTTCGGGATTTTGTATTTTAGGTAAAATGTTCTTTCGTGATTTTAAACGTCGTGATTTTTTTGTTTATAATAATATGCGTAAATAACATTATGCGTGTTTAAATTTATGCTAAAGAATATTATGCTTAAACATGATTATGCTTAAAGTAGTTATGCTTAAAAAATATGCATAAGCTGTTATGACTAAATAATATTATGCGTAAACATCATTCGGCGAAATTATATTATGCTATGACATATTATGCCTTAAAATTTAATGCAAATACATAGGGAACCCATGCAAGCATCAGTCAAATTCCATCAGTCATGTCAGTCACGGCTGTGACTGACGATTAACCTACCGTGTAATGGGGTGACTGATGGTTGTATGAAGTTGATTTCTTCTTTCCATCAGTCAGTCAGTTAAACGTATGACTGATGTCATGAATCACGTTCATGACATGACAGAAATTAGACTGACGCGTCAGTCAAATTCCATCGAATTTGACTGACGCGTGCATGAGCGTGTAATGGCTGCCTAACAGCTGTTTTTTTGTGGTTTCAGAGTTGGTCCTGTAGTAAAAGTTGTTCAGTTTGATGGTCCCTATCTATCAAATTCAGCATTAGGGTTTATTTTTTGATATCCCATTACTCTCGTAGTCCGGAAAGTAGTGACACTCAACTCAAGGTATGGCGAGGTCAAAATTTTGTCATTAGATAAATTCACATTTCACATGGCAATATTTAGGCTTTTCAGGTAAAACTGAGCTGATTTAACTCAGTAGCCATCTGCCCCCCCCTTGGCAGGTAAAGGGGTGGCATTCATAGAGTCACGCCGCCACCGCACTTCAGAAAAAAAAAATCGGGTTGCACTCCGGGAGTGCCGGCAGAAGTGAAAACTTGAATATTAACGTTGTACATTTTGATATTTTGGAATGGTTAGGGAATAATTTTGCACGAATTGCCGTCTTACGAATTTACTCTGTATTTGAATTTACGAATACAGAACAGTATTGTACGAAAGTCTTATCCATAGCTTGACAGAAAATCAAGTTTTGACACTGAAATAAAAAATTAGCGCGTTCCTACGTCTTGAAATGACGCGCCGCCATTTTCACCGCGCCCCGTAGAAAGAGAGGGGGATACTTCCGCCGCCGGCTGTCTACTCTCCATCCGTCACATCCGTCTTACGAATTTTCGATCAGGGTCACGTGATTCTTACTGACGCGAGTTTGGCATTCCCCATTACAAAAAGCGTACAACGCCACTAAAGAAGTTTTCACTTCAAAAATCATATCTCCTTCAATATACCTACCACCTCGAGTGTGGTATCATATCATGATAAATCATGGAAATTATGGATCATTTAATATACGGCTGATTCAAAGATAAACCGGCCAAGCCAAATGAATAGTATCGTTTTACCTGAAAATAAAACGGTTATTAAATCATCATCATCATCATCATATCAGCCGCATGACACCCACTGCTGGGTATAGGCCTCCCCTAAGGATCTCCACGACGATCGGTCCTGCGCTGCCCGCATCCAGTGGCTTCCCGCGACCTTCACCAGATCGTCGGTCCACCTTGTCGGGGGCCTACCCACGGAGCGTCGTCCGGTGCGCGGTCGCCATTCCAGAACCTTTCCGCCCCAACGGCCATCAGTTCTTCTCGCTATGTGTCCTGCCCATTGCCACTTCAGCTGAGCAATCCTTCGAGCAATGTCGGTTACTTTAGTTCTCCTGCGGATCTCCTCGTTTCTGATTCGATCACGCAGGGAAACGCCGAGCATGGCTCTCTCCATTGCACGCTGGCTGACCTTGAGCCTCCTTATGAAACCCATAGCTAGCGACCGCGTTTCACTGCCATAAGTCATCACTGGCAACACACACTGTTCATAGACTTTCGTCTTGAGACTGAGGTAAATCGGACGCGAAGATTTTTCGAAGCTTCCCGAATGCTGCCCACCCGAGTTGGATTCGACGAGAGATCTCTTTCTCAAAGTTGGACTTACCTAACTGGACTGCCTGTCCTAGGTTTACGTAGTGGTCAACAACAACTTCAAGAGTAGTGTTCCCAACATGAACTGGAGAGGGTACAACATGGCTATTTGACATAATTTTCGTCTTATCCATGTTCATCTTGAGACCCACTCTTTGGGAAGCACCACGGAGATCTTCGAGCATTATGTTCAGGTCTTCCATGGTCTCAGCCATAAGGACTATATCATCGGCAAAACGAAGGTGTGTTAGGTACCGGCCATTAATTTTGATGCCGAGTCTTGAATAAACCGACTGTTGAATAAAAAAAATAGCAAACTGAGTTTGATACTATTGTCAATATTTTACTTTTTAGGGTTCCGTACCCAAAGGGTAAAAACGGGACCCTATTACTAAGACTCCGCTGTCCATCTGTCTGTCTGTCTGTCTGTCACCAAGCTGTATCTCATGAACCGTGATAGCTAGACAGTTGAAATTTTAACAGATGATGTATTTCTGTTGCGGTTATAACAACAAATACTAAAAATAGAATAAAATTAATATTTAAGGGGGGCTCCCATACAACAAACGTGATATTTTTGCCGTTTTTTGCTCGATATTAATAACGACAACAGGTAGACAGTTGGAATTTTCATAGATGATGTATTTCTGTTGCCCCTATAACAACAAATATTAAAAACAGAATAAAAATAATATTTGAGGGGGGCTCCCATACCACAAACTTGATTTTTTTTTGCCGTTTTTTGGTACGGAACTCTTCGTGCGCGAGTTCGACTCGCACTTGGCCAGTTTTTTTTTTGAATCATGTGATCCTTGTTCCTTATTCGATCGATATGAAAACACAAAAATAGTTCAGGTAATGATGCCGCCCACAATCTTGTTCACCATTTATATAAATATGCGATCAAAATATTTTTAGCGATGGGTGACCATGTTCATGGTGGCATATCTCCTAGAAGCTTCCTACTTCGCAACCCAGACGATGATATTTGATAACACCATGCTAATGGCTATTTTTCCAATGTGGTCTGGTGCATTGGGACGATCGCATATTGATGCGATAGATCGAAAATAACCCTAGTTGGCCGACGCACGGTGGGGCCGAAGTCCCGAAACATGATCGTAAGTCGAAAATCGGATTTTGTGAAATTTGAGAAAAACATTACCGAATCATATTCTCGATTAATGTTGCTATTTATTGTTAATAAATTCTTTCTTTTTCCTTCTAAAAATAAGTGTAGAAATCTCAGCAAACTCAGAGAAGCAGCCAGAAAAAACATTAAAGAAAATGGTTTTTCAAAGTTGTGGCGTTTTTTACTAAAATAATACAAGTTTCTATTTTGTTCCAATAATGCAATATTAATTGGTAGTTTTTTGAGGATCGGCTACATACCTTACTAAGCTTCATATACTTTTCATATGTGAAACATACCGTGTAGACATGAATGTTGTAATTTTTACATTTAAATGCCTACAACCTAAGTAAAGGCAAACGGCCGAGATTCAAATATATTGTCGTCGATGCACTAGGGGTTGTATTAAAAAAACTAAAGGCAAAAGTTTCGGCCGATTGCCTTTTTCAGAGTTTACGGTCTTTTATTGGTTGTAGGTGCGTTTGATTTATTCCAAAAGTAGATAAAATCTTCTTATGTTTTGTAATTTGAATTTCGACGATTGTCGTTAATAAGTAGTAAATTACAGCATTTGTCGAGGTTGCTTTAATCATTCGAGGCAATGCAAATAGCTTCCAGGACAAGGCTTGTATAAAGCTTTCTCAAGAAATGCGAGGAAATAAACTTAGCGCCATCGCACACGGGCAACTTAGTCGCCCTGCAACTGTTTTGTCTCTGTCTCAAGTCCACGGGTTTATATGGAAGCGCGCACACGAAGCGACGCGGTCGTCTGCAACTTTTCATACAAACCATGTGAGAGACAAAATAGTTGCGGAGACAAAAGTCCCCCGTGTGCGATGGCGCTTAGTTAGTTAGTGGTTTGTATGAAAAGTTGCAGACGACCGCGTCGCTTTGTGTCCGCGCGCTTCCATATAAACCCGTGGACTTGAGACAGAGACAAAACAGTTGCAAGGCGACTAAGTTGCCCGTGTGCGATAGCGCTTAAGCGCTAACTGATGAGTTCTACCGTTTTGAATTTGGAATAGGTACTTGATCGGGAAGTATGTAAGTATTGAAATTCATTTCCGCACTGGATTTTAAATTTAGAATGTGATGAACCAGCCTCCACAGCAATGTGGAACGCCTCACATTCCTTTTTCAAATGGAATATTCAGAGCACATTACATTTCAGAGTTTATGCTAGAAAATGTGTGTAGTGGGAAATTATTTCCCAACAAAGACCTCGGGCCCAATCGCACTAATTCTGAACGATAAAACCAAAACCGTTACGTTGTCATTGAGGTTATATTTACCTAAAAATCTTTGGTTTAGCTTAAGAATTTTCATTTAAATTGTCCGAGATTGTCATTCTAGGCTCCTTAGGCACAGCTTTGTACAATTTTAACATAATTAAAGCGAGTATTTTTCTGTAAACAAAACTCAAGCGGTAACGATTTGGTTTTGGTTTTATCGTTGTAAATTAGCGCGATTGGGCCGCTCGTCAAGACGATTAAAACGAGCTCAAACTCGATGGGTTTGCACGGTTTTATTACAGAGTTCCAGTGGTCTTCTTCCGGCTCCATCATCAGACCCTTGAACACTATTTCTCATTAGAGTTCTCGTCAAGACGATTCAAACGAGCCCAAACACGATGGGGTTGCATGGTTTCGTCATAGAGTTCCTGTGGCCTTCTTTCGGCTCAATCATCAGATCAGCTCAGTGACACCATAATATTGAATTGCCTTTCAGTTCTGATATATGTTCAAAGTTTCAAGTCTCTAGCTCATCCGTGCCATCATTTCCGTGCTTAATTTACGCAGTTATCATTAGTAACGAGTTTCGATCGCTAATTCTTTAGAGCGCCCCAGTGTGCGACGGTCCATATCCATCTCGGAAAAACTTTTGTAGAACTTTTTTTTTTTTAATTGAACATTTTTGCACATTTCCAGTTTTACTTAGTTACCATATTAAATTGAACGTTAAGTTAGGTATTAGCTATAAGAAAACAGTAGTTCTTTTATAATCCAAAAATATATTGACATTAAAACAAGAGACAAATTAAAAACATTATCAACAGTCTACTGCTAAGTAACAGAAGCTATAGTGAACTCAAGCTGTCACACCAACATAAATTGGGTAGGTACCCCAAAAAATGCCATGCCCGGTAGTGGAAATTTTGGCGCGAACAAGAAGTAATCGCTGATTGGATGATTTTAGCCAATGGGCGGCATTGTTGTTCACGAATTTAGGCCGGAAGTCAAGTATAATACTATAATGTGTATTATTAGGCTTTGAATAAGGTAAGTATATTTAATAACAGTTTTATTTTCAGGTAAAACGATACTATTCATTTGGCTTGGCCGGTTTTTCTTTGAATCAGCTGTATATTAAATGTCTCAAAAATGGATTCCTCATCCGTGATTTATCATGATATAATACCACACTCCAAGTGGTAGGTATATTGAAGGAGATATGATTTTTGAAGTGAAAACTTCTTTAGCGGCGTTGTACGCTTTTTGTAATGGGGAATGCTAAACTCGCGTCAGTAAGAATCACGTGACCCTGATCAAAAATTCGTAAGACGGATGTGATGGATGGAGAGTAGACAGCTGGCGGCGGAAGTATCCCCCTCTCTTTCTACGGGGCGCGGTGAAAATGGCGGCGCGTCATTTCAAGACGTAAACATTTGTGTCACCATAGCTACGCGCTAATTTTTTAATTCAATGTCAAAACTCTAGATTTTCTGTCAAGCTATGGATAAGACTTTCGTACAATACTGTTCTGTATTCGTCAATTCAAATGCAGAGTAAATTCGTAAGACGGCAATTCGTGCAAAATTATTCCCTAAGCATTCCAAAATATCAAAATGCACAACGTTAATATTCAAGTTTTCACTTCTGTCCCGGAGTGCAACCCGATTATTTTTCTGAAGTGCGGTGGAGGCGTGAAACTATGAATGTCACCCCTTTATCTGCCAAGGGGGGGCAGATGGCTACTGAGTTAAATCAGCTCAGTTTTATCTGAAAAGCCTAAATATTGCCATGTGAAATGTGAATTTATCTAATGACAAAATTTTGACCTCGCCATACCTTGAGTTGAGTGTCACTACTTTCCGGACTACGAGAGTAATGGGATATCAAAAAATAAACCCTAATGCTGAATTTGATAGATAGGGACCATCAAACTGAACAACTTTTACTATGGGACCAACTCTGAAACCACAAAAAAACAGCTGTTAGGCAGCCATTACACGCTCATGCACGCGTCAGTCAAATTTCATCAGTCATGAATTATGTTTGACTGACTGACTGATGGAAAGAAGAAATCAACTTCATACAACCATCAGTCACCCCATTACACGGTAGGTTAATCGTCAGTCACAGCCGTGACTGACATGACTGATGGAATTTGACTGATGCTTCCATGAGCATTTGTAATGGCTGCCTTAGATACATTTTGACAATTTCGTTAATATTGTTTGTATGCAGATTTTATTCGTCATTATTTTTTGTATGAAACAGCTGATTTTTTTTCAATTTCAGAGTTGGTCCCATAGTAAAAGTTGTTCAGTTTGATGGTCCCTATCTACTATATTTGGCATCAGGGGGTTTTTCAAAAAAGGCCATGTTCACTTAGTTAGCGTACATCCAAATCTGTTGTACATACATACAAACATACATGAACCGTGAACACAATACACTCTTCTTTTTGAATAGGCTAGACTTCGGACAAAGTATGCACTAACAAAGTGCCAAAATATGCATGCAAATATGCACTAAAAAGTCTAAAATATGCACTAAAAACTGTTAATATGTCTAAAATATGCACAATGCAAAATAAAAAAACCGGCCAAGTGCGAGTCGGACTCGCGCACGAAGGGTTTCGTACCAAAAAACGGCAAAAAATCATATTTGTTGTATGTGAGCCCCCTTAAATATTTATTTTATTCTGTTTTTAGTATTTGTTGTTATAGTGGCAGTAGAAATACGTCATCTGTGAAAATTTTAACTGTCTACCTGTTATCGTTATTAATATAGAGCAAAAAACGGCAAAAAAATCACGTTTATTGTATGGGAGCCCCCCTTAAATATTAATTTTATTCTGTTTTTAGTATTTGTTGTTATAGCGGCAATAGAAATACATCATCTGTGAAAATTTCAACTGTCTAGCTATCACAAATACATGAGATACAGCCTGGTGACAGACAGACAGACAGACAGACAGACGGACAGCGGAGTCTTAGTAATAGGGTCCCGTTTTTACCCTTTGGGTACGGAACCCTAAAAAACGTTTATCACCCAGCATCAATTTGAACGCCGAAAACGACCTCTCTACATCAACTGATGTCATTGGCCAAATTTAAAATTTGGCGTCATTACTGGAGATACCTTTTACGCAGGGTACGAAGTACGACCTGTGGCGTTGATGTAGGCATTAATGTTTTTCGTTTTCTTCAAGGCTCGGGTTTTTTACGCAAAATAGCGTCTAACTTTTTATGCAACCATTCGGCTAAGGAATGAGGAATGGCGTTCAATCATTGTTTACAGCATTTCTATTGATTTAAATAGAGGCTAGCTTAACTAGCTCCCTATACGTAGCTCCCGCTACTAAACAAAATATGCACGATTGGGAAAAAAGGCTAAAATATGCATTAACGACGTAATTAGAGAGTGATCTATCTATCTAGATATCCGA
Organism: Agriphila geniculea; assembly: GCA_943789525.1. Taxonomy (NCBI): domain Eukaryota; kingdom Metazoa; phylum Arthropoda; class Insecta; order Lepidoptera; family Crambidae; genus Agriphila; species Agriphila geniculea. The sequence continues at coordinate 13,018,589 of OX038887.1, read as the reverse complement.
TATCTACTTATAAACACACTTATTAATTGTTTCATTCAGAAATATCTACCACTACCTTTAAACTCTTGAAACATCATTTTTTAATATTTTTAATAATATATTTTTTAATAACGGTGGCCACCAATCAAACTCGCTTACACTACTCCAAAAGTGCGTGGCTAAGCAGCTCCAAGTAGTCAAGTGAAGGTCAACCCTTACGCTCTATCCTAAATCGGCGATTATCATAAAAAATATATGCGCGTTCGAAAATTTCTTGGATTATTGACAAATCTGTTTTAATATAAAATAATTTATCTAATAAAAGTATAAAAATGGACCGAGTATTTTTACACATTACGTAAATAACCACTTAAGTTCAAAAAATAAAAAAAATATGATTAAAGAAGAAAATTTATTGGCTTACTGAACAAAGCTATGTATTTAAAGATATAAAAACATATTAAAAAAGAATAATCAACAGACAATTTTATCAATAGAAGATATATTGAAAAAAGTTAAAAGTTAAATTTGGGGTATTTCTGAAGTCGAAAAAAGATTGGATTACTTTACATACTTATTCTAACAAGTACATAAGTACGTAAACAGAAAGTGTTTCAGCCCGAGGAAATATTCACAGAGAGATATAAGCGATTTTTATGTTTAGGTAAAAATACCTAACTTCTCGTAATAAAATTTATTGGCTTATTTTGCATCCGTAATCTGTATTACCTAACGTCATCACATGCAAAATTTCATTGACGGGAGAATTATTCGGGTCGCATAAGCCCCGTTGATCGGACTAAATAGCTATCTCAAAATAAAGATAGCCGGCGATGAATGTCCATTGAATAGACATGTTTTTTTTTTACTTTTTTTCAGTTGGAGGAAACACAATTTAGCGGTTTTCTTGTTTTACTAATAAGATATTGGTATTGGTAGACAAAAGTTTTTAATTTACAATAACACAAAGAGATTAAATGTAAATCACTACCAATAACACACTAGAAAATACTCGAAATAAAATTAAAATTCATTATTTGTGGGTGACAGTGACACTGACAGTCAGATTTCATCATCTTCTTCTTATCTTTAGTTTGGCAATCTACTTTCCTCTTAGAAGTAATTTTTGCCAGTGTCAAGTGTTGAATAGTTCAGTGGTAGATTGTTTTAATTTACATTAGAATGCGGGTGCATCGCACTATTCAAAAACATAATTTTGTATCTTTTCACAATCTGTAATAACTTTCATGCATGAGAGCGGTACGGGATTGGAAAATGTTTGCAGCTTTTAAATGAGTTAAATGTTTTTGTCATTTCATGATATCACAATCGTATAATTGTTCAAGCATAAATAGGTTTTACCCCAACACTAACGTGTTGAAAGGTGCATTGTTGACAACACAAAATATCGCCATTTTGTTTTTATTTCCGTTTCCGTGCAACGACAATTTTCTGTTTCAATTTTGTTATCAGAGTAATTTTTTGTATCAATATACATAAATTCGAGCTCATAATTCCCGATTCAATTTTTTGTTGAAATATCTCACACTTTTATTGCGAAATAGCGTAAAGAGTAATGATTGTGCCCTTTCATTAAGCCTGCTGCCAACATTCAAATTTTGCTCATTCTTGGTGTGCAAACAAACACTTAGCGACACCTATCGGTTAATACCTGCCTTAACCGATTTTATGCCACCAATTTGATATCAATGCGGAATGTCCGAAAAAAATCAATTTAGCTGAATATTTTTTTATAGGTAGGAATAAGCTCCCTTTGTAATAGAAAAAAGTTTCAGAATTTTCGGTTGCGTATAAATAAAAATAAAAAATAAAGTCACTTCGACTTCACAAATATACGAAAGTAACAGCAGAATGGAGATTATACCTTTGCCACCACATGTCATAACCATGGAAATAGTACTATAAACCGGAATGAGCGCTTCGCCCCAAAACGAGCCGACAGAGAGGTCAAGTAGATGTATGTGTCCTTTTCTTCATTAGGGTGACCAAACCGTATGGTTGGCCGGAGACATACATAATACCTTAAACTGTTAAATATAAACTTAAATACCTAGGTAGTTCTTTATTTATAATTAACACTTTTTACCGCGTTTTTATTAGGTTGCTTGCTCTTTTGTTTGTTTGAGCACAAATTTTGCAAACGATTTTATACCAAATTCCCGATGAGCTAGAGACTTGAAACTTTGAACACAGGTCAGAAATGGAAGGAAATGCAATATTACAGCACAGTAATAAGATACTACCCAGTATTCTAACTTAGTGCTAACGGTCGAAATGCGAGCCACACCTATGCGCATCGAGTTCGTGCTGCTCTCGGGCTGCTACAGTCGCGAATGCGCCGCAGTGACGAACGAACGGTGGTTTCGTGTATTGTGATCACGATGGCGAATTGCAACTATAGAGCACGAGTATATTGTGCTGTTTATTGTTGCCTCAGTTCTACAAAAACGCACCCAGGGATAACATATTTTAAATTACCTGGAGAGTCTGAAAGGTGAATATAATACTTTTTTAAACCTACTAGTACGTAATTTGTTTCTTCTTTGAATATGTAGGCATATAGCTTTTTCCACCGAGTAAAATACCTGGATTAATAAGTAATCCAATCAAATTAGACATGAAAAGAATGATGAGAAACTGAGAAGAAACTGAATGACAGCTTTTTCATCAAGATTGTGTAAAAACAATTTAAAGTTGGTTAAATTTGCAACAATTTGAGGGTACAACGCTTTTGATACGAGTGATAGTTTCGGAGACACAAGCATACCATATTTAATACCACTATCATATTTCGTTTGCAAAAATAACTTTGTTTTTCATAGTGTTTGTAGAAATAACAAAGTTATTGTTTGCGGTTTTGGAAAATGTATTTTATCTCTAAAACGGCTCACTTTATCTCGTTCAAACTGATTTTCTTTGAAAACGTTTATTAAAATTTACAGCATAATATTTTTTTTTATATTTCACTCTCGTATTTTAAAAATTAGACGTGGGGATACACATAGGGGAAATTTTGTTAAAAATCATGTAACTTAAAAATTGGCCAAATTTTCAAGTGTCTCCGAAACTAGCGCTTGTATCAAAACCGTTCTAACCTCAAATTTAACCAACTTTAAAAACTTTTTACACAATCTGTATGAAAAACCATTTCTTCCGGGTCAACATCGAGAAAAACTGAAAAAAGGTCAACATTTTTGAGATTTTATAATGAACCGCAAGCTGATTAAAATAGAAACTATTTAGCGACCAGTTTCATTTGACATACATTGCTACTTTTCTTTGGTATGTTTTTTCTTACCCAAAAATGAAGTACCCTACTAGCAATGTATCACATTCATCTGTCAAATGAGACCGGTCGCTAAGTAGTTTCTAATTAGATGAACAGCCTGCCGGTCATTTGCCAAGGCCGAAAACTTGGATTTGACATTGCCTTCACATAACAAATAATGTATGTAAAAACCGAAAATACCTGATTTGTTGCAACATTCAATGTCTAATTTGATTGGACTAAAATAAGTTAGTGTTTTATACAATTCATGAATTAAAAACTAAAAATAAATAAACAATAAGAAAAACGTTTGTAGAAAATTTCAGATTTCATATACCTACAACAATAAAAAAAGGTTAAAACTTTCTTTGGGGAAAATAAAATTATAAAATAATTTTTAAGCGTAAGTCACCGGTGATCTACGCGGCGGCTTAAGTGTTAATAATTACAGATCACTTTTTCTATTTGCTTATTACCAAAAGATCAAACCATATTATAAATTGTATATGACAAAATATAATTTAAAGGCAAAATGATAACCTTTTGAATTATTAGGCAACCTAACACGCTATCGCCGTTATTTCTAAAATATAACATACAATCACGAAATTAGAAACATATTCAAGTAGGTGAAGATAGGTACTGTTAACTTTATTTCATCTACCTACTTGAGTTTGTTTCTAGTTTTGTACAAAGATACAGGCAGCCCTATCGTATGTTGACGTAGCGCGCGGCTCAAGTTACGTACATATTTCAAGGACAGGCTCGAGTTATAATACTGGTAGTATCTTATTACCGTGATTACAGTGTCATTGAGGTGATCTGAAAATGGAGCCGGAAGAACGCCACAGGAACTCTATGATGAATGAGACTATACAACCCCATCGTGTTTGGGCTTATTAGAATTGTCTTGACAAGTACTCTGACGGGAGACGAGGTTCAGGGTCGGATGATGAAGTCTGGATTCCATGCCATAGGAACTCAATATTGAAATCATGCAACCCCATCGAGTTTGGGCTCGTTTAAATCGTCTTGACGAGTGCTCTGTTGGGTAATAGTATCCAAGAGTCTGATGATGGAGCCGGAAGAAGGCCACAGGAACTATGCAATAAAACCTTTCAACCCCATTGAGTTTGGACTCGTTTGAATGGTCTTGACGAGTACTCTGATAGGCAGTGGTATATTTTTAGTTTAGCTCGTTAACTAAAAAAAAGAAAATTAATATTTATTTTAAAAAAATATTTTTTAAGAACAAATTATTTATCACGTTTTTATTAAGTTGCTTTATTGTTTTTATTTTTTTAATATGGTAATTCAACCAATTAAAATCTAGTGTATTCAATTCAATTTAATTTCAAGTGTAAATAATTACGCAACTTTAAAGTTTATTCCAATTTTTAATAAAAATGCAATGTGCGTGAACTTCGGAAAAACAAATAAATGTTGGAAAAACAAGTAAAAGTAGGAAAACATTGTCTAGTGATCTGTAGTTAAAAAAAGATGGAAACGATTTTCGACTTTCTTGACGTTTGAAATTCGATTGCTTTTTCCCATAATTATACTTGTACATTTACTTTGCTGTTTCATAAAAAACTGTTATTTTGGTAAAGATGTCAATAAGGTCTAAAATACTTGCACCAATTTCTTTACTTGTGAAATTAATAAAATGGGTGCAAGAGAGATGAATTTACGACGACACAATGTTAAAAATATAAAAAAAAAACAAAATGGCGGCCAACTATATTGTTCGTGGGCCGATTTTATGAAAGTAATGAGATTTTCGCTACGACCTTCCGTTCTCAAGATCCAGGTAGAAAGGTCTCCACAGCGTATCCTCGCATATCTCCTAAACGCAAGACCGACAAACTCTGGGTCTTGGTGACAAACTCCGACAAATTACAGGCTACACACACAAAAAATCAGATTTTAGCTGTGACCTTTCGTTTTCGAGATCTGTGTGGCGCAGCTGTAGAGACGTCTCTACAGCTGCACCACACAGATCTCCTAAACGCAAGACCGACAAACTCTGGTTTTTGTGCGACAAACTCCGACAAACTAACGGCTATACATACAAGTAATCAGATTTTCGCTACGACCTTCCGTTTTCGAGATCTGTGTGGCGCAGCTGTAGAGACGTCTCTACAGCTGAGCCACACGTATCTCTTAAACGGAAGACCGACAAACTCTGGTTTTTGGCGACAAACTCCGACAAACTATAGACTTCATCATGGCATAGTCAAAAAGTCAGATTTCAAACTTTTTTTTTGTGGCGCAGCTGAAGTCCCGCACGTAAATATAACAAAGAAATGTTAAAAATATAAAAAAATATGGCAGCCAACTTTTTTATTTGTGGGCTGATTTGAATGAAACTCGGTTTTTAGTACTAATTTGACAAGAAAATAATAGCACAATATGTATTGAAAAAATTAAAAAATCTAAGATGGCAGCCAACTTGTTTGTTTTTGGGCCGATTTCGATGAAACTCGCTTTTTGGTAATATTTTGACAAGAAAATAACAACGCAAGTTTTAAAATACTAAAAATCTAAGATGGCGGCCAACTTTTTTATTTTTTGGGCTGATTTCGATGAAACTCGGTTTTTGGTTACCAATTAGACAAGAAAATAACAACTCAATGTAAACTGAAGGAAAAATCAAAAAAGATCAAAATGGCTGTTAATTTGTTTTTGAAATCGGCCCAAGAACAAAAAAGTTGGCCACCATCTTGAATTTTGTAAGTTTTCAACATTGCGTTGTTATTTTCTTGTCAAAATCGTACCAAAAACCGAGTTTCATTAAAATCGGCCCAAAAACAAAAAAGTTGGCCGCCATCTTGGATTTTTAGTTTTTAAAAATTGCGTTGTTATTTTCTTGTCAAAATAGTTCCGAAAACCAAGTTTCATCGAAATCGGCCAAAAACAAAAAAATTAGGCAGCCATCTTGGAGCTTTAGTTTTTTAAAAATTGCGGTGTTATTTTCTTGTCAAAATAGTTCCAAAAACCGAGTTTCATCTAAATCGGCCCAAAAACAAAAAAGTTAGCCGCCATCTTGGATTTTTTAAATTTTCAACATTGCGTTGTTATTTTCTTGTCAAAATCGTACCAAAAACCAAGTTTCATCGAAATCGGCCCAAAAACAAAAAAAGTTGGCCGCCATCTTGGATTTTTTAAATTTTCAACATTGCGTTGTTATTGTCTTGTCAAAATCGTACCAAAAACCAAGTTTCATCGAAATCGGCCCAAAAACAAAAAAGTTGACCGCCATCTTGGATTTTTTAAATTTTCAACATTGCGTTGTTATTTTCTTGTCAAAATCGTACCAAAAACCAAGTTTCATCGAAATCGGCCCAAAAACAAAAAAGTTGACCGCCATCTTGGATTTTTTAAATTTTCAACATTGCGTTGTGATTTTATTGTCAAAATCGTACCAAAAACCGAGTTTCATCAAAATCGGCCCAAAAACAAAAAAGTTGGCCGCCATCTTGGATTTTTAGTTTTTTAAAAATTGCGTTGTTATTTTCTTCTCAAAATAGTTCCAAAAACCAAGTTTCATCGAAATCGGCCCAAAAACAAAAAAGCTGGCCGCCGTCTTGGATTTTTAGTTTTTTAAAAATTGCGTTGTTATTTTCTTGTCAAAATAGTTCCAAAAACCAAGTTTCATCGAAATCGGCCCAAAAACAAAAAAGCTGGCCGCCGTCTTGGATTTTTAGTTTTTTAAAAATTGCGTTGTTATTTTCTTGTCAAAATAGTTCCAAAAACCAAGTTTCATCGAAATCGGCCCAAAAACAAAAAAGCTGGCCGCCGTCTTGGATTTTTAGTTTTTTAAAAATTGCGTTGTTATTTTCTTGTCAAAATAGTTCCGAAAACCAAATTTCATCGAAATCGGCCCAAAAACAAAAAAAGTTGGCCGCCATCTTGGATTTTTAGTTTTTTAAAAATTGCGTTGTTATTTTCTTGTCAAAATAGTTCCAAAAACCAAGTTTCATCGAAATCGGCCCAAAAACAAAAAAGTTGGCCGCCGTCTTGGATTTTTAGTTTTTTAAAAATTGCGTTGTTATTTTCTTGTCAAAATAGTTCCGAAAACCAAGTTTCATCGAAATCGGCCCAAAAACAAAAAAAGTTGGCCGCCATCTTGGAGTTTTAGTTTTTTAAAAATTGCATTGTTATTTTCTTGTCAAAATAGTTCCCGAAACCGAGTTTCATCGAAATCGGCCCAAAAACAAAAAAAGTTGGCCGCCATCTTGGAGTTTTAGTTTTTTAAAAATTGCGTTGTTATTTTCTTGTCAAAATAGTTCCAAAAACCGAGTTTCATCGAAATCGGCCCAAAAACAAAAAAGTTGACCGCCATCTTGGATTTTTTAAATTTTCAACATGGCGTTGTTATTTTCATGTTGAAATAGTACCAAAAACCGAGTTTCATCGAAATAGGCGCACAAACATGAATTTGATTATTATTGTTAATTTTACCGTCTCGCCTGCTACCTCTAGCCATTTCAATAGAACAATTTCGTTTTTTTGGAAATCTGAAATGGTGCAGTATTTATGGTCACACTAGTTTTGTAAAGTAACATTTCCTATAGATTGAAATTCTTAAATTGAAATTCGGCGCCAAGGTCAAAATCGGAGTTGCCAAGATTGACACTTCTATTTATTACCACCTCACCGATGATAGCTGATTAGCATTATTTTAGATATTAATTAAATCAAAAGAGTAAGTTCTGTTTTATATTACAATTATTATGTGTCATTCTAAATTAATATTTAAATAGTATATATTCGACTTCCCATTCCGAATCTTTAATTTTGATACACTACTTGATTGGTAACGTACATATTTTTAGTCCTACTATCGTGGTATTATTGTTTAGTAATGGCAATTGTGCGAACGAGACACCGACCTCCACCTGCACGCGTAGCATGAGCAAACGAGACTCTTGTCTACGAAGACTTGTCGTCTCGACCTTCTCGATTGCTGAGCACAGTTTGACAGACAGGTGGGACTCGTTCTCAGAATTTCGAAACCTTTTAATGTCTTTTAATAAAAAAAGTTAATTTTAAAGGTAATCTTTTTATTTCAACACCGATAAACGTCAAAATTATCTAATTTGATCCGAAATAATTTAGTTTGAACATGATTCTCATTTTTTTTATAAGTTCTAAGATAAAGAGGCACTCAAGAAAGCGTTCTCTTCCGTAGACAAGCTCTCTCGAGTTCGAGAAGAATAATATTGCCAATAGAAAATAATGACTTTATTTCTCATAAAGCACCGTTCCTTTCTATAGATTTCACAACGCTAAACTCTTAAAACTAATTAAATATAGCTGTATGGACATTAATTCGTTTGCCTTTCTTTTATTGAGAGTATTTTGAAAAGATAACACAGACTACTAACGAAATTGTTAATTTAGTAATCTGTGTAAAATGACGAGAAAATTACGAAATATTAAAATCAACGTATGAAAATAATTTTAATTTAAGTTTTTAAGCAATAAAATATAAACACGGATAATTTAGATTTATTTTTATTGCGAAATTTAGATTCATATAAAATAAAATACGTAGAAAACTATTTCGTATCTTCTTATTAGTCTGTGATTCTTTCTCGACCTTCTCGACTACTCAAAGAGTGGTAGACAAGTTTCTCTGATTCAACTGTCAAATTAATGTCAGTTGAAGAGAAAAGCTCGTGTTTGTCGACTTTTGACATTAGGCCACGACAAAGAACAATACGAGTCTACTAGTTCTAAATGCGAGCATGAGTATCTCGATCTCAACCCGACAAAAGTGACATTTCGGTGTAGACAAGCCATTGTTCTCTGAGTCGAATCTTATCTCGATGTTGGTCATGCTACGCGTGCAGGTGTTGTCTCATTCACACAGTAGTGCCTTCAGTCAATGTCGTCGATAGAATTTCAACTCTATGAGCAATGCAATAAAGTTGAATTTCTTTTAAACGATAGGTGAAAATTTTGTAGAGTACTCACTCCCTATTATAAACCTCCTTGGTCATAACCACAACATGCTTTTAAAAAAAAAGTTTCAACACAAAATGTCAAAACTTTTTTTTTAATACTTGCTGTGGTTGTGGCAGGTGGTGGCAAACGTATAATTGCCATTCTGCTGTTACTTTCGTACATTTGTGACGTCGAATAGACTTTAATTTATTAAAAAATTTTGACGCAACCGAAAATTCAGAAACTTTTTTCTAAAACTAAGGGAGCTTATTCCTACCTATAAAAAAATATTCGGCCATTTTTATTTTTTTCGGACATTCCCCAAATGTAAGTATCAATGTATAAAACTTTAATTTGTAAGTGCCTTATCATAACATTTGCTGTCAGTTTATCAATGTACATACAACTCGAAACTTTTATTTAACAAGTGCCTTTTTATCGAAACTCTTTTATCAAGTGCATAATGCAGAGGTTTTACCTTCCAATAAAACCGCCATTGTGCGCTGAGCCTTGTCCGGGGAGAAGGTGAGAGAGCCATTGCCGATTTTCTAGCTTTAACACGTTTTTGTCGTCTGGCAACACTGGATTCCCGCCTTTTTCCCTGCAACATAGACAATTCCCGCCAAGAATCATCCCTTCCACTAGGGCAAGAAAGTACTCTGTGAGGGCAAGCAAGCGCTGAGCGCTCACTTTTTCCTCATTGTTTTCACCAGGGCCAGTAAAATGCCCACGACAAGGTTCAGCGCACAATCGCGGTTTTATTGGAAGGTAAAACCTCTGCATTGTGCTGCTTCGCCTTGTCCGGGGAGAAGGTGAGAAATGTTTGTTATTGGCCTGGTGAGGGATGATGAGAACATAAATCAATAAGCCAATATTTTTAATGTGAGCTATAATTTACTATTTAATCTTAATTTTATTTTCAATTATCAATGGGAATAAATAAATCATGTTTCAAACGCAAAATAATTTATATTATATTTAATTTCCCCCAATAGTTTTTCAGGTAGGTCAAACCGTGATTCCAGTTACCTTTTTTAAAAATGTATGACAGTCAGAACGTTGCAAAGCTAATGCTTTCGACTATGTTCAATCAAATCCTGCAGGCTTAAAAACTATTCTTACCCTTTACCGTTCTGGAAGCAAGCAGGCTTCGCTTTACACAGTGTTGTAATAAAAAGTTGCTGAAGTGAGCTATTCTGCAATCAGATAGTTTTACTACTTTATGAATCCAATAAACGGCTCAATATTATATTGATGCTCGCGCGCGAGTAATCAGCTTCCAACCTCATTGGTGGTGCTAAGCAGAGTGAGCCTTTACGAGTCAAAACTTGACTAAAGGAGAAAGGTCAGGTACACTATCGACTTCAAGACGAGCACATACATACAAATACAACATGAAAATGAACATGTCTATTATCCAAAACTAATAATAAAGTAGTTCCATAACAACGTTGATTTACATAGTGATTAGTGAAAGACCGTGGTAGTGTGACGTCACGTCACATAATGGTGGATATATGGCAGAGTTCTTTCACAGAGAAAAGAGCATCCATCCCATCAACAAGTTGTGGATCACAAATCGGGATCTGAATGTGAATGAATACCTGTTTCGCAAAATTATCCTTACTCAATTTCTTACTCACGTGTAGCTCAAACATTTGTAATAACCAATTTCTGGAAGTGAATTGTAGCAGGTGCTAGCATTTCTTGATGTAGACATTTAGCTAGGTTCTTGCCTATGGGGATTGATAACAGCAACGTTGTTGTCTGTGCACCATTTTACCCAGCATTGGTTTCAGGCAGGTTCCTAATAGAATAAAAGACTTACGCCAAATCTTTAGTAGAAAAGCTTTTTCTACTACTTTCCGACATTGGACATTGGAGGACTTCCAGCTCCAATCAACACATAGTCTATTTTTGGGAGAGTGTGACCTGTGCTTTGTGCGACAGGTTTTGTAATTGAACTGGCCCGTTGAAGGCTCTGTCCTAAAGATCAGGACTCCAGAACAATTGCAGTGATCGAGGCGCAATCACCACAAACAGACCGTTGCATCCACTCAGGAAAAGTAATACTTACCCCCCCCCCCCCCCCCCCTGGTATGAGGGACGAAGCTAAAAACACACAAGTCAGGGCGTAATTCCACTGCCGGCTGAAGGCATTGTGGAAATCTACTCCCTTATCCAGCGGGTCTAGCAATACGTAGTGCTGAACTACGTTGAGCCTGAGCAGATGGGAACAGATATATCCGTGGTAAACACACCGAATGCCCGAAACAGCCCCGAAGATGGCTCTGGTTAGAGATGTCACTCCAGGATCAGGAATCACATTCCAGAATGGCATCTCCCAGTGCCAAGCGGTCGACGATCCCATTGAAGCATTCAGGAAGGTGTTGGTATGTTACAACTATATTCAGGTCCTGGATAAAACGTCATGCCTTGCGAGTCTGCTTCATGAGCATAGAAGATCTCGTCTGGTTTGATTTCTCAGACAAATCAATGCTTAGTGCATTGTGCTAAGATTGGCATGTTTGAGTTTGTGTACCACCTACTAGACGTGGCCGTTAACTGTTGCTGAGCTGCTGATAAAGCACGCATTATTCGACAAGTTGTGTCGTATCCAAGGCACCTTAACTGATCAGATGCACGGCTGCAATGCATTCATCACCGGACGAAGTCAGTGTAACCTGTGGTAAATAAATAAGAGAAGATTCGCTCACCGACTGGTGCCACCATCGAAGTTCCATGATCATCTCTATAAGACGTGTTGCGGTTTCGTTTGTTTTTGTCTTGGAAACTTCAAACTGTTGGCGGCTCTGAAAGAGACGGTGGCAGTGTAAATGACCAATGGTCTACGGAATTTGTACAATTTAATATAATTTGTTCAATGTGCCGTTGGTCGCCGGCCTTAGGGTCGGAAATATTCCCAATACTGCCGGGAATATTCACACACGGCACATCTCAACGCGGTCAGTAGGAGTCTCTGAAACTCCTGACGACCCAGGTAGTTCAAAGATATTATATTCTGCTAGAAAGGTACTTTCGCTTTCCGGCAGTATCTCATCGAATCCCCAGAAATTCTAAATTCTAGGTGGTCGGTCGGTAGTAATATAATATAAATTTTACGAAGTTGATGACATAAACTATGGCAAGCAGTATGTTACAACCACCGAATTTAATTTCAGCAAGTAAGTAACGTCAACATAAAATCTAATTAAACAAACAACTAGACTTATTCTAGTTTTTCGAAATTTCATGCTATTCCGTATAGAAGACAATTATGTCGTCAAGGTTTTGCCTGAAAAGTTATCTTAAAAGGGTCGGTGACTTTTAGCTGCTATATTCACGTAAAAGTACGCTTGAGATGTGTTCATCTTCGCCAACAGGACTAATCGCCCGGTTGAAGGAAGTTTAGGATTCAAAAAAAAAGCAACCGATATTCATAGGTTATACATTATGTGTTTAGATTAGAGTTGGTCAATATATCAATTACCTACCTGATATATTAGAATTTCGGTGGTAATCTTGAAAAAGAATTCGAAAGTGTGATAATAATATTATCATCCTACGAATTAGTGATGAAGTTTGTATGGTTTTCTATGATTCGTTAAAAGGTTTCAAACGGCTAAAACGAATTCTAGTTAATTATACCGACGTCTCTTGGCATCACGACCATGACCTCGTTTATTTATTAATCTTTATTTTAGTACCATTACAAAGTATGGTATATAAGGGGAAAGACCATCAATCTACTTTAGGAAAAACACTAGACCACAATTTTGGCGCATTTTCTAGCAATTTTACATTATCAATCGTGGAATTATTAGAAATAGACCTAGGTCTATTTAAAAAGCCACAGTAAAAAGAAAAGAAAAAAAACACATTGCAATTAGTGATGCAACGAATACTAATACGAATATTCGTATTCGCCGAATAGTAGATATTTACCGAATATTCGTATTCGCCGAATATCATCACGAATATTAAAAACAAACTTGTATTTATAAATTATAACTGAACGCAAATTACGATTTGGCTGTGCACCGTGTATCCGAGCGCACCTATGCACTACACTGTTTGTATCTATTGACGAGGGATTAGAAATGAAGTAGACACGTATCTAAAATAACCTAATTTCTTACCTGCTGATCCATTGGTTTTCTGGCGTGAAGATATATATTACCCGAAGCTGAAAAAACTGGCCCCGAAGTATATTTCATTAAAGCGTTCTACTGTCGAATCAGAAAAGAAATTTACGACCGCTGGGAATGTACAAACAGAAAAAAGAAATCACCTAATAGAAGAGAAGTTAGAAATGTTGTACTTTTTTAACAAAAGTTTGTGAGCAGTTAATTTCAATTTAATATGTTAGTAAAAAAATAGTGTGTATTATTAATTAGCTTGTTGAATTATTCGTATTCGTATTCGTATTCGCCGAACAGTAGTTTGATATTCGTATTCGGATTCGTATTCGTTAAAGTAGTATTCGTTGCATCACTAATTGCAATGCAAACTTATCAAATAATATCTACGCAATTAAAAATAGTTTTTACGATGACTCTTCAAGAAGATATCTTAAGTTTGTTTAAAACAGGAAATCTTGTGAATAAAATAATGATAATACAGTAAAATAACAAGTTCTGTTTACCAGCTTACTTTCCACATTGTATAATCTGCTTAATATTATTTGAAATATTATTAACATTACTTCTTATCCTCGAAAAATGTTTATTTAATTTTAGAACAGAATACCATATAAAACACAGATTGCAAATCTTTTAATCAACATTAAAATCAACCCAAAATAATAATAATTTTGTTGAAATTATTTTTAAGATAATACGGCCGTAGATAGCATTATCAATGTACGTTCACAATATGAGGGTAGAAAAAGATTGTAATCGTACTGCTTTAAATGACCGTTTGGAAAAACCTGACCAAGGTAAAATCTGTTTTACGAGTTTCACTAATACTTAATTCAACCAGTCCGGATATTTAAATAATTGCAGAGAGTTAATAATACTGTCTATCCGTCTTTCTAAAAGCCTAAAGTCTACAAAGTCAAAACTCAAAATGGTTGTAAGGATTTAATTAAGAGAAAATTCGTTACTTTGCATTGTTGGGTACATTATCAATTTGATTTAATCCATCTTTTTTTTTATGCACAACGGGATAGTGCTTGGCCTTCATCTCACCTAATGTTAGTGACGATAAGGCCGAAGGTAGAGGCGCACTAATCCCGGAATCCTCATCACTGAGGAACTGGCTATTTTACCTCTAACTGCCGGAACACAACAAATTTTAAATTGTTGTTATGGCGTCAGACTTAGGTAAGATGGTGGTAGCTAGCCAGGCGGACTTGAAATAAGCCCTACCACCAACCAAACCGAGTACAAATTGTACCCCCCTGGGGAATCGAACCTGGGACCCCTGCGTCTTACACGGATGGGCGAACCACTAGACCACAGAGGCAGTTAAAGTTTAGTCTTTCCTGGCAAATATGATGTAGCTAGATTTAACTCAATTAACACCAGCACTCGGTTACGCAAAATATATAGCAAAGTATAAAATGTTGATTCTTAGCTTTTTCAGCACGCAAATTATCTAGCAAAGTATTAAAATGTTGGTACTTAGCTTTTTTAGAAGAACGTCGCAAACTACTTGAAATTATCGCTGTAGAAGAGTTTGGTGGTGATCTCCGGCTTTTCTCCCGGCGCCATCGCTGTCACCTTCGCCTTCCAGTGCTACTAGACATTGAGGCGTCCATATTGCTAACTTTATTCGTATCAACAGGACTTCCTCAAATAAGTGTTATCGCTGCAAAGTTCAGCAACGCAATGAGGAAAAAGTGAGCGCTCAGCGCTTGCTTGCCCTAGTGGAAGGGATGATTCTTGGCGGGAATTGTCTATGTTGCAGGGAAAAAGGCGGGAATCCAGTGTTGCCAGATGACAAAAACGTGTTAAAGCAAGAAAATCGGCAATGGCTCTCTCACCTTCTCCCCGGACAAGGCGAAGCAGCACAATGTAACTTTGGCTTAGCGTTTACTTTTCTTTTACACATATTATGGTGTGATCAATATGTACCATTGAGTATAGTTATGCCACTTGACAATAATGATTTTAGTATGCTTATTCATCATCAACACATAAAACTTTTTATTGAATCTTTAAACGATAAACCTTGTTTATAGATTAGCTGGACAGACATTCGCTTCACCCATCACTCATCTCTCCCCCAATCACGGATATTCTACTTCTCTGGCTGAAAGTCTCTTTGGTTCTAGGATCATTCCATTCTAGACTGATCCCAGGTCTAGCTCACCACCATGTCGCAACCCTCGGGGGTGGGTTAACGGTAACCTATATCCGTGATACAAACGTATCCATCGAGGGTCGCGAAATTATAAACGATGGACACGAGATGAAGGGAGAAGTGAATGACAACGGGTGGTCACTTACCATAAATTGTATTGTACCTTCAATTATCAGCGAATGTCCGTCCATGCCTCTTACCAGTTCTCTTGCTCCATCTGTAAGTATAAATAAAGATCTGACACCACTGCGTGATGCCACTAAGCCCCGGAGTCACGCCATCACAACGGCATGGTCCCAGGATTTATAGAACATACAAATATTGTCATGAATAAGCAGCGTGATCATCTGTAGGTAGGGATGGGTCCAGTGAAAATTTCAATGAAATGAAATTAAATTTATATGAAATTTATGAAATCTTTCAAAACAGGTTGAAATATTTCAGTTTTGAGTGAAATTTATTTAGTACTAGAAATCCCTTATTTTCTGAATAAGTTTACTATTTTAATGTATTAAATGAAAATTAAAGACATAATTTAGATTTTACTGTTGAGCAAATTCATCAAACTATTTATCGAGCTAAATCTTTAGATATTTTAACTTAGCTATTTAGAAATATCACAAGAATTATGTTTTACACGTAGCTATTTTGTAATGTCATGAGACGTATGTTATGAATGAGATAAAATACACTTTACCATCGTTGTTTTGCGGTCGGGATTCCTCAAAAGCACCCTTGTACACGAGGCTGTACTTACTTTTCTTTATATTTTTATTATAATTTTAAAGGTGATGGTCCGTTATTGTTCAAATTTGAGTCAAAGTACAATTTTATTGTTGAACATAATAATGTTGATTGTTTGTCTCTCGAACTTCACTAAATATTTTGGTATTTAAAGTTTGTAAAACAAAGTTATTCATAATTTAAGTCAACTTACTTGTTTATTGTTTTATTCTATAATTATGTTGATTATATTGACCTTAGGCCAGTTGATATTCAAAAATAAATTTCACTCTAAAGTGAAATATTTCAAACCAAAATGAAACTTATTCTAAATATTTCACAGACTGAAATTTTTCGTGAAATTTACCCAACCCTAGCCGCGCCATAGTCCGCGCGGTCACGCAGTTCTCTTAAACGGAGCTTAGTAGGGGTCCTATTATTTTTGCTAATCGCTGATACGATTATGTAGAAAATATAGACAGTATAAATAAAGCCCTAATGTTTAGACTTCACGACCTGCTACAGAAATTAAATGCTATGGCCGCGCGGTCGAAACGTGGAGAACCGCGCGGCCACACAGTTCTCTCAAACGGAGCTTAATAGAGGTCCCATTCTCTTTTATAATCCCTGATTCGATTAGGTAAAAATAGTAGAGAGTATAAATAAGCCCTAAGGTTTGGATTTCACGACCTACAGAAAAACGTGGTCGTAAAGTCCAAACATTAGGGCTTTACTTATACTGTCTTAATTATCTACGAAATCGTATCTGCGATTAGCAAAAATAATGGAACCTCTACTAAGCTCCGTTTGAGAGAACTGCGTGGCCGCGAGGTCCTCCACGTTTCGACCGCGCGGTCATGGTTAAACTTTCTGAATATTGAACCTACAAATTTGCGACTTTCATTGTTAGTTTTCTACATATTCCTTCGTAATGTTGACGTAGTCGTTTTTCTTCTAGGACACCGTGGCCGAGCAATCGAAACCCCTTTTTCCTCACTGCTCACGAGGTCTTTCAAAGCACATAGTAGGTTAGATATATTATTTGGTTACGTGCTGTTTGGTATATTATTTGGTAGCTATGCGCAGCTAGATGGCGCTTCTAATTTTGAATACTTATTTTTGGAAATGGGTGATATTTTTGATAAATGTCAACTAGCTCGACTTAAAAAATCTATAATATTATCGAACTGCTCGCAAAATTTCACGAGAATCGGTTGAGAATTGGGACCTGTAGAAGAGAACAGACAGCTAGAAAGTCAGACTAAAATATGTTTATGTATATATCTCCGCCATTTTGAAGAATTAAAAAAAACTGGCTCGACAGTAAAATTCTATATAAATTCTATCTCTATCTCTTCTATATTATTGTCCACAAAATTTGACGAGAATCAGTTCAGAAATGCGCCTGTAGAGGAGAACAAACAGTGCTGGAATGGCGGGATGAAATGTTTCTTTTACATATCTCCGCCATGAAAAATTTCGAAAAACAGGCTCGACAATAAAATTCTATATAATTTTCGGACCTGTCCATAGAATTTCACGGGAATCGGTTGAGAAATGTGACGTGTAGAGGAGAACAAACAGCGCCGGAAAACTGGACTGAAATATGTTTCTTTTACATATCTCCACCATTTAGAAAAAAATCGAAAAACAGACTACGAAAAAAATGTTTATGTTATAGGTAAACGCTCAGGCACTCCTAGGTTTGTCTAGAAAACCTCAGATTTGACAAGAAGCCTTAAGCCCACCGGTAACGATCAATTGCGATTGTTAATTTTTCCGTCAATACCATTGTTGGAGCAATTGACAATCGCTTCAGTTGCACGCGTAAACGATCAATTTTTCCGTCAATGGGCGTCAATTGCGGAAAAATTGACAATCGCAATTGATCGTTACCGGTGGGCTTTAGTCAAAGCCCAAAATAAAATCGTGTTTCGGCCTTTGGCCCAAAACCTGAGGTTTGACTAGGCAAACCTAGGAGCGCCGGGACTTCGGGGTTTGACTATAACATTTATATAATTTTCGACCCTGCTCACAAAATTTAACAAGAATCGGTTGAGAAATGCGACCTGTACAGAAAGAACAACAGCGCCGGAAAGCCGGACTGAAATATGTTCTTTTACACATCTCCGCCATTTTGAAAAATCTCGAAAAACTGGCTCGACCATAAAATTCTATATAATTTTTGAACCTGCTCACAAAATTTCACGAGAATCGTTTGAGAAATGCGACCTGTAACCTATAGAAGAGAACAAACGGACAGCAGGAAGGACTTACGAAAGAATTGTTGCCCAAGCTGAAGCAGAGACGTTTCGTTTGCGCTTCGCGCTCGCTCGGTCAATTACCTAAATTTCATTTAATACGTTAAAATAGTAAACTAATTCAGAAAATAAGGGATTTCTAGAACTGGAAATAAATTTCACTCAAAAGTGAAATATTTCAACCCGTTTTGAAAGATTTCATAAATTTCATATAAATTTAATTTTCATTTCATTGAAATTTTCACTGGACCCATCCCTAGGCGCGGCCATAGCATTTAAGCTATGTAGGTCGCGAAATCCAAACATTAGGGTTTTTTTTTTAAACTTTCTATATTTTTCTACGAAATCGTATCAGCGATTTATATCAAAAAGAATGGGACCCCTACTAAGCTCCATTTAAGAGAACTGTGTGGCCGCTCGGTTCTCCATGTTTCGACTGCGTGGCCACGGTTAAACTTACAATTTTCTGAATATTGGTCCTACTTTGCAACTTTTATTGTTAGTTTTCTACATATACCTCCGTAATGTTGATAAAGTTGATTTTCTTCTACGCCATCGTGGCCGACAATCGAAAGAGACATTGAATATTTTGTTATTAAAAGTTGTAAAATAGCCAAAGCTATTCGTAATTTAAGCCAACTTATTTGTATAATTATGTTGATATATTGACAAAATGCATGTTATTTTGTTTTATTTAGGTCAGATGAAACTTAAAAATAAATTTCACTCTAAACTGAAATATTTCAAACCAAAATGAAATTTATTCTAAATATTTCACAGACCGAAATTTTTCGTGAAATTTACCCAACCCTAGTTGGAAAGCGATCGCAGCGCCATAACTTCTGGACCTGGAACTAAGCTAAATTGACTGTCGTATTTTAGCTTGCTACAAATTAGTAATCTGTGAGATAAGATAATCTCTTCTCTTATTAGTCTGGTCTGTGTTCAGATAATTTCATCTGTCATTAAATTACGAAATGTATAATTTTATTCAAAAAAATAGAAATAAACACTAAAATTATGGCTAGTATAGAATTAGATATATGGCGAGGAGAATGGGGTCTAGCTTCAATTGATTTAGAATGTCTAAAAGTATTGGTAAGTAATTTACATAACCTTAAAACTTTTAAGCACCGGCTCCATCCGCCGTTTACTAATATTGTAATAACTGTTTATTTCACAGACTTACATGAAATTTATCGGAGTTCCAGTACGAGTTCGTGAATCAAATAACCCATTTTTTACACCGAAAGGACAGTTGCCTGTTATGAGGGACGGGCGTAAAGTTCTTACAAATTTTGAAGAAGTTGTGGAACATTTAAAATCTTTGGTAAAATAATGTTATCATTGTAAAAAAAATATATATTAAACATAAAATAATCGGTGCCTATTTTTTTTTTGGTGAGGTAATTATTTATTTTTTATTGATATTTCACAGCACTACAGTACAGATGTGCATTTAAACACAATGCAGGCAGCCGAAGCTAGTGCTTTTACACAATACTTACAGGATAAGTTATATCCGGCATACCAATTTGCTTGGTGGGTTGATGAAAAGAATTACTGCGAATTAACCCGGCCCACATATGCAAAGGCTTTAAGGATTCCATTCAACTTTTATTATCCATCAAGGTATCAAAATGCTGCCAAGGATATGATAGATGCCCTTTATGGAGAGCACACAGACCTTAGAGAAATCGAAAAAACTGTGAGTACAAAAGCTTACTCAAATCTTTTTCAACGGGGTGGGGATAAGTTCGCGCATTTGCACTTGTGAGCGACCAATAGCGCGTCTCTCACCCGCCGCCCAAGTACCTCACCGCTACACATACCCAAAATACCAGTTCTGCGCAATCCCCACCCGATTTCAAGATGTTTGCCTTGTACTAATTCAAATTAAATGAAATAATTTTAACTGCAGAATATAGGTAGGTTTACAGTGATTGGTGTTGTATTACAAAATCTGAGCGCTTTATTCTTACCCAAATGGGTATATAGAATAGAATTGTTAATCAAAAAGTCTTAAACAATTAATATCATAAAAAAGAGGTTGAAAATGTTTCATAATAACAATCATACAATCAATTTAAATGTCAGGATCATAGGTATTCAGTCAACATAAAATAGGTTTTATTTATCAAAAAATGTTTAAGTGCCAATTTACATTTCATAAAATCATCAATTTGTCTTATATCTTTCGGCAACTTTTATAAATTCTTGTAGCAATACCATATGTATTGTTTCTTTAGATTTTGTTTCTATGTTTCTATATTATATTTTCAACTAGCGGCCGCCCGCTGTTTCACCCGCGTGGTTCTCGTTCCCGTGGGAATATCGGGATAAAAAGTATTGTATGTTTTAATCTAGGCTATCTACTATCTGTGTGCCAAATTTCATCCAAATCCGTTCAGTAGTTTTTGCGTGATTGAGGAACAAACATCCAAACCCACAAACTTTCACATTTATAATATTAGTAGGATAAATTAGACCCCAATTACAGATGACAGCATATCTCATTCATAATTCAATGACATAAATGTTTAAAATAAACTAAAATATTCATATTTTGTAGATATATGCAGAAGCAGAAAAGTGCCTTAAAACCCTTTCGGACCGGCTCGGAGAGAGCGAATACTTCTTTGGAAATAGACCATCCTCTTTTGATGCAACAGTTTTTGCTTACCTTGCGCCCCTAGTGAAGGCACCTTTCCCTAATGCAGCATTATCAAATTACCTTAAGGGCATTACAAACCTTACACGATTTGTTGCCAGAATCAATCAGAAGAACTTCAGGCATGTTACAGATGGTAAGTGTAATAAACTTTATTGACATTTAACGACAACAAGGGAACATAGGATTCCTTTATTTTTATTTTTATGTTCCTAAAAGATGTTATTTTTTGAATTTTAATAATATTTAAGAATATTCCTGTACTTAATTAATAAATAAATTAGGAAATTTTTACTAAATAGCTGTGTGTAATATTTAACCAATCACCCTGATCCAAGGTAAAATAGGAAGTTCTAGTTTTTTTAATAAGATACCTGATTGGAAATTAAACAAACCACTTATGAATAACAATAACACTTAGTGATAAGTATGAGTGTAAACATATTTTAGTGTTTGTCTAAAATATCAACATCAGTTGAGCATAAGCACCCAAATATCTGTTAGGGGTACGTATCAGAATGTCTAAAGTTAGAATGTCTAAACTTAAAATGGCAAAGTTCAAAATGTCAAAAATTTGAATGTCTAACGATTAAAATGTAAAAAGTTCAAAATGTCAAAAACGAAAATATCAAACGGTCAGATAGTCCAAAATTAAAATGTCTAAGTTCAAATCATCAAAACTTGAAATGTCTAATAGTCCAAATACATATAATGACGTATAGTATTTACTCATTTTCTTTCATTTAGGTATCTTATTAATTAGGTTAAATAACTGCGTTAACCTCTGTGCCTCCGCCGCACATTAGCCGCGCCACTCCCTGATTCGGTAGCCGGTGTCAGTCACTGATTCAGTAGCCGGCGAACAAAATCCACCAATTGACTATGAAATAGATTTATTTCTGGCTCTTCGCCGTACAAGTACACTCACTCCTCCTGAGAGCAGAATCTACTGCTCTCAGCGCCGGGATCCCTTGTTTTCGCATAATTGTTTTATACCTAATTTGATTTGGCATAACGGATTTGGCATAATCTTTTTTGTCATAATAATACTTTCGCATAATTGTTTTTTGGCATACTATTTATATTAGCATAATTATCATTTAGACTAATTTGTTTTTGCATAATGTTATTAGGCATATTGTCTATTCGCCTAATATTATTTAGACATAAAAAACAATAAGAATAAATATTTTTACGCACTTATTTATTTTCATGCAAAAGGGGTAGGTATTGTATTAAAAAAATGCCAAAAACTCATAACACATACGACCTAAATATCGACTCATAAAACACCTATTTTTAAAATACCGAAAATCTTTAATGTCGATATCCAATAGACCGAAACTTAAAAGATCGATTATTAAATGATTGATGATAGTTCGAAACCCTGAGAGTTAAAATGCCGATAGTTTAAAATCCCGAAAGCCTGTTTAGGTCTATTAGGTGCGACGACGAGCGAGCGTAGCGAGCGAGGAGGAGGTAAGGTTCCATTGCGAGCAACAACGCACGAGCCGAGCGAGCGAAGCGAGCGTGCCGCGGCAGCGGCCGGCGAAGTGCCAGAACCGACCTGCTGGCATGTAACCCTCAATTAACCTTCGGTTTTTTAAGCTTCGGGGTTTTGTATTTTAGGTAAAATGTTCTTTCGATTCAAATACTATGGCGATTTTCAAATCGGCATAAAAAATTGCTGTCTTTTCATGACAATAGCCTGTCCTGCGTACTTGTTTAATGGACGTCAGTGAAGCGCACATTAACGATCTGTGCTGTGATCAGATAATCTCTTCTCTTATTAGTCTGTGATCAGATAATTTCATCTGTCATTAAATTACGAAATGTATAATTTTTTTCAAAAAAAGTGCCTCCGCCGCACATTAACATAGCCGCGCCACTCCCTGATTCGGTAGCCGGTGCCAGTCACTGATTCAGTAGCCGGCGAACAAAATCCACCAATTGACTTTGAAATAGATTTATTTCTGGCGCTTCGCCGGCCGCTGCCGCGGCACGCTCGCTTCGCTCGCTCGGCTCGCTTCGCTCGCTCGGCTCGCGCCCTGGATTTATGTCAACCTAACATGCTCGTCGCTACGCTCCTCGCACCTATCTCGTGACCTGCGTTCTACGGTTTCTAAGTCCCAGTAGACTAGTTTAGACTCGTTTCCGACAGCTAAATTTGCTATAAAGCATTTTAGGCAAAGCCCAAAGACACCTCTACAGACTCAATCAACCTCAAAGAAGGCGATTCGTTTAAGGATCCAACCCAATTCAAATAAATCATTGTGAACTTAGACTTAATGACCATTGATGTTTTAACTTTCAAGTATTTGATACGTTTGATACTTTGAATTTTGCTATTTTGAAGTTAGACATAATGATTTTCGACATTTTAAACCATTTGAATTTTAATTTTTGACATTTTGAACTTTGTCATTTTAACTTTAGACATTCTAACTTTAGACATTCTGATACGTACCCATATATTAGGCCTAAGAAGATTTAACCATTTCATTCGTCTCAAATACTTACTTATTATTATATGGACATTTATTTTCCAGAGTACAATAGACAAAATGCCAAGAAGCATTCAACTGGTACCCAATCAGATCGAGAAGCAGCCAATTTCCCCAATCAAACCAGAAATAAAATACTTGCTGCTGTATTTGCAGCAATAGCTATGACTGGTTATGCTATTGCTAATGGGATGTTTCAAGTAAGTTGATTTTTCATTATTTTGCATTCATATTTAATTTGTTTTTTTTTATTAATTTTATTGGAAGCCTGCATTAATTAAATGTGTAGAAAAGTGTCCTAGCTTTTGCATATTTCTTCCTTTGAAACATAAAATTAATACTTATGTAATATATAGTTATCAGTTGGAATGGTGTAGCTTCTGTAAATAGTTGTTTTTGTATGTTGTGACTGTCTGTTTTCTAGAATTTGTTCACCTTTTCAATTAATTACGTTTGCTATTTTTCGAGCATCTTTAACTACAAATATAACGCCCTAATAATAAAGTGCTTATTTTTTTATCAATTAAAAACGTCACAATCTTTTCGATTTAAGGTTTCCACCCACTACACCGTGCCATACCATGACCGTGCTAGGAACGTATCTGCACAAAAAATATTCTTTGTATTGAAAAGTATGACACTATTCCCACTAGACCGTTCCATCAGCGACCATGCACTTTTCATACTTTTCAAAACTATTTTTTTTTGCCTGATACGTTCCTAGCACGGTCATGGTATGGTACGGTGTAGTGGGTAGAGACCTTTAACATGTTCTTCAATCATTCTCACAAATCTCACGGGTGCTTGTTTTTGTTCAGGACTTGAAAGATTTCGAACATTCTGGGGACTACAACGAGATGTTTGAGAATGAGGAGGACGACAACTAGCGGTGAGCGGCGGCGTCTCGGGCCGCTTCTGCGCTGGCGCCAGAGTTTCTTAACTAGGGACCGCTCACACGTCTTATTTATAGTGACTTGATTGTAATGAATTCAGTCAATTCCCATTGTTAGGGCGTAATATCTGGAAATAACATTTTGTTAAAAGCCTAAAGGTTGCTGTATAAGTAACGTATTTCTTCCTGGATGGCCGTGAACGGAATGGGGCATCTTGTCACCATTGCATATAAAAATATAGTAACAAAAAAGTCGCGTCGAGAGCATGAACGGGACGGGAAAAATGTATGGGTTTTTTTCCCGTTACGTATGTATACAGCGACCTTAAGTCCCTATGTTATCCTTTTTTTGTAGAAAGATTATAAAGGTTATTTTAAATCCTACTTTCTATTAGGCTTGATATATTGTTTTAATTACGTCTCCTTAAATTTTATTTACTTGACTTTTACAATTTAACGTAAAGGATCTTATTAGTGAACATAAAGCTGGCCTTAGGTACTAGCACAGATTATATAATACTATGTACTAGCAACCAAAAAAAACATACCTAGTTTCTTTCATATGTATAGATAGCTTTCATATGTATAGATGTTTATTTTATATTAGTATTAGATACCTATACATAATTTATTATTAAATCGTCGCATGTTATTTATTCTGTTACCAAAATATAATACCTATAATTTAATTTCTTTATTGAATATAATAAAAAAACATTATAAAAGGTGAGAACGAAACTTAAGTTTGCATTTACTTTACTATTTTTTAGATTCACATAATATTATGTTTGACTGAGATATGGTACCTACGTAGTTAGTAAGTACCATAAAAAAAGAAAAATTGAAAAATTGCCATTCATTAATGTCTATGAAATTGGCAATGTTATTATAAGTACAGATAGAAGCACATTAGGATCTTAGATGTTAAGTTCAAAATTGATTAGGGAACTTTGACATTTTGTGGTCACAATGTCGCTGGCTGTACCTACTTTACACTTTAATTTTATTTCAAAGTCTGTTGCAAAATGCTTGTATGTTATTTTATTTACAATTAAATCTTCATACAGACTTTAATAAAGTCCAGTCGCGAAGCAGGAAGATGTACAATGACCAGCCCACCGATTACGTATCTCTGTTGCTAACAATTCTCGATTGAAATCGCAGTTGCATTGCTGCTTTAAGTAAGATAGTTGTCACATTGGTTCTTACTAAAGCAGCAATGTCACTGCGATTTCAGTCAAAGTTGATTGCAACAATGTTAGACAATCAGCCTACCGGCAATACTTATCTCGCTTGCACCCTAACATATTGTTGTCGCATTCATCACACATGCTACAGTACGAGGCATATAACATGAAATCGGGTGGGGATTGCGCGAAACGCTTATTTTGGGTATGCGTAGCGGTGAGGGGCGCGGGCGGCGGGAGAGGGGCGCGCGCTATTGGTGGCTCACAAGAGCACATGCGCGAACTTATCCCCACTTCGTCGAAAAAATTTCAAGATACGTGCCTAGTACTGTATGACCTCGGTCTGTGCAAGCGTAACGACAATATGTCAGCGCGCGAGCGACAGAGACAAGTATAGACGGGTCATTGTACGAAATTCTTCACGACCGAACTTTACAGTCTTCAAAAAATAACTTAATAACTCAGTTTTGTGATGATTAGTCAAGTTTTAGTGCTTAATTTTTTGGTCCTTTATTATGCTAAATTTTAAATAGGTATGATGTAAAAAGGCTTTAGGTACTCGAGTACATAGTTCAAGTTTATGCGCCAAAAGAAGTTTTAAATTAGAATGGGAATACATATTACACAATATGTTCTTTACAATGGGAACTACAATAAGTTTTAGCTACCAGTTAGCACAACAAAATTCGTGTATACGTTGCTCAAACTATAGAATCAATGTAAAAAGGTATTTTAATTAAATATTTTATTATGTGATAGTTTATTAGGTAAATATCCAAATACCTAATTAGAAATTAACGTTTGGTTGTAAAATGGACAATGAGGTAATGTTGCAGTTCTGTGTGACTGTGAAGTTGTTAGTTAATAGTTTGGCTGCGTTTTATAGAGTTAGTACAGTTTTGTTCTGTGAACGAGGAATTGTTAGTTGTTTTAATTTATTCAGAGTTGCATGAAATAAATGCTAATGTGGTATGTTATATTTTTATTGCTTTTATTTCCTTTCCCTTAATATTAATGGTATTAATACTGTAATAAACTATTTTAAAAATTCATAGTATATGAAATTCTTCCTGAGATTGCTGCAGTCATAGGGTGGAAGAATATTTTGAGCTACCCGCCTTGGGCCCGCGTGCAGGTTATTATGGCCCATCCCTCTTTTCTTCCTCTCATTAGGAAGCCCTGGGGCCGTATGACCTCTTATTTCCTGGCAGTTTTCTGGCTGCCTATCAATCTCTTTTAATTGCTATACAGCGAGAAAGAGATGTTACTATAGCAATTCATAAAACTGGCAAGATTTAAGAGGTTTTAATACCCCCCCCTGGAGTAAATTCATGCTAGCGCAGAGTCGAATTTAATCTAAAAGTTAATAATAGCAAATTCACCTCTTTATCTCAACAAGCAACGTCTCAATGTAATTTTCACATTTCTTCCAAAGTAATGTAAGCCTTCATTTGCCTTCGATTATTGCTAGCATAAATTGACCCAAAGTGTGATGTTTTATCAACAAGTTATTACCATTTTAACAGAGCTGGGCCACGTGGAGTTGGCGGAGGACGTTACTGATAAACCGCCTGCGCATCGCTAAAAAGCACTTCGACAAAGTTAACACTTTGAAGACATCAAAGTCTTTGAAAGACGGGGAAAAACCGGCTTAAGGTGGCACCCTGAGCGAAAGTGGCGCCGCGATAAATTTTATTTAATTATATCTAATACACAATTTTAACAATGCTTCACGTGGAATTTTTAGGGCCCCTTAGTCTAGTATTTTTAGACGGTATCGTTACATTCCCTCGTAGCCACTGCTAGAAGTAGATAGCAAAACTGCTAAAAGTGGCCGTTTTTGACACATTTGCTATCTACTTCTTCGAATGACTACGAGGGTGGGTAATTCGTCCAAGCTACGAGGGCACGTACCTTGGACCAATCGTCCAAGACTGATACATTCTAAAAATACTTTTTTTCTATTAATAGCTGATTAAATAAAAACCTCTGAGGGCGCTACTTTCTGTCATACAAGCGCCTTAAGTGTTGCATTTAATTATGTAGAAGGTAGAATAGGAAGGAATCATAACATCATCGTAATTAAATAAAAAAAATACAGATAAAGCCACAAATTATACGTTTTTTTATTTATTCTTATGATAGTACTATGATAAAGCTGCCATTTTTGTCTCTATTATTGAACAGTCGTGTAAAAACAGACTTTAGTAGAAAATAATGTCTTAGTTTAAGTAGTTTAGAGTTTAGACTTAATCCAGCCAGAAGGAACATTTTCGCGTCTTTAAAAATAAGTCTTTGACGATATTGTTTTTATTTTTTCTTACCTAATCCTTACCAATATTATAGATGCAAATGCTACTTAACCGATGATCATGAAATTAAGTATACTAATCAATGTATACTTAATTCACCTATTCCCCTGGGTGAATTAAGTCTACGACGAGGAAATTCTTGCATACCTACATTACCTACACCCTACACATTGTCAGGGGTACAGAAAAGGGACATAAGGTACTTTTCCTTCATCCAGAAAAAAATACGGGTTTAGTCGACAAATGCCAACTTCTACAATACCAACTTAGTTTAAAACGCCAGATTCTACAAATGTCCAATTCTACAAATGCCCACTTCTATAAATGCCAAGTGAAAGTAGAAGTGGGCATTTGTAGAATTGATTGGACATTTGTAGAATTTGGCGGTTTAAACTAAGTTGGTATTTGTAGAAGTTTGCATGTGATCGATCAACTAGCAATTTAATAAAAATACAAAATATAGTTTTTTTTTATCTTATAAGAATTATTTTGTTTGTTTTAGGATATTTCTAATACAATCGACTCATAAGTTCCTAAATACCTATTATAATAGATCTAGCGCGTATTTTTCATTTTAAGTTTATAATGTTGTGAAGTGATAATAAGATGGATGAATAAAGAAACGAAAACATATTGATAATATCTCATTTATTTCTCATGTTTGAACATTTTGCATTTCACGCTGTCAGGTACACTTAACAACAGAATTTCGTATGGTTTACAATAATTTTCATCTGGACACTGGGGCTCAACTGAATGAATACACTATGCTAAAGCGGAAAAATTTCACTGTAATGGCACTAAATGACCATGGCTGTAAACAAAGGAATTTGTCACAAAAGCATACCTCTCGATTGTATTATAGTATATTAATTATACACAATATAACAGTTCGTAAAATTGTTAATTACATCAATTCAATAATACAATCAACTTAATACTAATAGTATTATTAACTAAGCCAAACATGTAACAAGTCAACGATATCGATATTCATGCTTCGTTTCGCATCATAATAATTTCCATTCACCAATGGGGGGAATGTCCGAAAAAAATCAAATTGGCTGAATATTTTTCTATAGGTAGGAATAAGCTCCCTTAGTAATAGAAAAAAAAAATCTGAATTTTCGGTTGCGTGAAAAATTTTTAAAAAATTAAAGTCTCTTCGTTTTCGCATCATAATAATTTCCATTCACCAATGGGGAATGTCCGAAAAAAATCAAATTGGCTGAATATTTTTCTATAGGTAGGAATAAGCTCCCTTAGTAATAGAAAAAAATCTGAATTTTTGGTTGCGTGAAAAAATTTAAAAAAATTAAAGTCTCTTCGTTTTCACAAATATAGGAAAGTAACAGCAGAATGGAGATTATACCTTTGCCAACACCTGCCTCAAACACAACATGATATTAAAAAAAAAATTTCAACACAAAATGTCAAAACTTTTTTTTTTAATTCTTGTTGTCATAGTGGCAGGTGTTGGCAAAGGTATAATCTCCATTCTGCTTTCCTACATTTGTGAAGTCGAAGAGACTTTAATTTTTTTAAATATTTTCACGCAACAGAAAATTCTGAAACATTTTTCCATTACTAAGGGAGCTTATTCCTACCTATAGAAAAATATTCAGCCAAATTGTTTTTTTTTCGGACATTCCCCATTTCAACTATGGACTGGAAGTTACCGATGTATCTTTGCCACTTATTGGAAGTTTGCCATAATATACAAATGTGATTTTTGCAAGACACCTCTCAATCTACACTCGCGAGCAAAAATATGGAATAAAAAAATATCCAAATAGCTCTTAGAATGCTTATCAGATCAGATGGGTGTGTATAGTGATCTGGATCTCCTCCATTCACTCCCTGGATGGCCCAATGTCTCCAATCTCTGGCGGAGAACCAAGGCTTCAAAATTACCTTATTTGTATGAAAATAGGCTCATTATTCTATATTTTTTCTCGCGAGTGTAGTCAGCGTCAAAATTTGGTCTTTACCGATCAATTAAATAAAAACTTAAATAACACAATTAGCTTATATTTTTTTGCTTTATTTTAACACATGCTCTAGGATAAAATTGATAAAAATACTCACTATTTTACAGCTTTCGTTATATCTTTTATTAAGGACACCCCGAGCCTCCACTAGCAGCGCCGCCAATCAAGAAAAAAATCATTACAACGAAATAACTATGTTCAATGAAATTCTGACACATATAAGGATTAGTTTTTATTTTAAGACAATTAATATTACTAGAAAAAATACTAGATAAAATTGACTCACCCGTAGCACCTCAGATGGGACTCGAACCCTTGGGATTCCAGTCCAATGCACTGACCAATTATGCCACCAAGTCGCTTCTACTCGAGTCGAGTTCTTTTTATTTGTTTAAATGTGTTTATGTAGTTATAATCAAGAAGCCACTTTAGGCGGTTTTCTTGGTTGTAACTGCACAAACACATTTAAACCAAGAATAAACGCATAGTTTGTAACTAATAGTAGGTCATATATGTATCAGAATTTTATCACACAGTTATTTCGTTGTAATGATTTTTTCTTGACTGGCGGCGCTAGTAGAGGATCGATGCGCCCTTAAAGCTGCCCAGAGGGGGCATGATTTGTAAAAGTCTGTTGAAAATAAATTAATAATCAATAGGCAAGTAATGATATTTACCGGGTGCTACTTTGGTTTTGCCTTAACCGAGTAACATAATTTAGAATTATTTACACCGACAATAATTAAAATGAAAGCAAAAAGTTAAGTGTGTATGTTCTTAAAAATATCTTTCTCATTTAGTAGGTAGCGGAGTTTCAGTGTCTAATAATGACTGTACAAACAGAGCAAGAAACAAGAGCTACTTTTAAATTAAAAGCACAGTAAACAGCAAATAAAAAGTGTTGAAGTAAAACATAACAGCTGCCATATTTACAACAAGGATTTCTTAAGTTAATTTGGTCTCTATACACACATAGTCTGCATGAGGGTGTAGCGTGCTTGCCAGTTCTACTGTCACAAAACGCACGACTAAACGCAGCACAAGATTGCATGATGTATTGCCGACTCCACACGTTGGCCACAATATTGGCAAATTCGTGGGACCAAATATGCTGAAAATAATGCTCCAAATAGATTCTTTCAAAAGCATTAATGATCGATAAATGAGGATCAGTAACGATTTTTGTTTAGTGGCTTATCAGAAAGTTTATGCCACTACATGATTAACTGTGAAGAAATTTGTACGATACCTCTTAAACCTGAGAAGTTATACGAGCTAAAACGTGCTAAAACACTTATTTTGGGGTGTCCTTATGACGTCATCGAGACGTGCGCGAACCATAAGTCGTACGTGATAAAGCACATATTGCATTGAGCTTGGCATTTCCTTCAAAACCCTCATAACTCAACCATTTCTAAACGGATTTCAAAAAATCTCACTAAGTTTCATAGCTATGAATATGTTTTTATATTAGACCAATAAAACTATAGGATTCAAACCTATTACTGATCCTCATTGGCCAAGGTTTGGGCTAACGTGTGGAGCACACATGACGTACTGGTGGGTGGCGTGATTAGTGACGTCGCGCACGGAGCCGTACCTTTTTATACAACGTGTTAATGAATTAACGCAAAATGAGGAAATCATTTTTTCGGACCATCAAACTGAACATCTTTTACTATGGGACCAACCCTGAAATCGCGAAAAAAAATCAGCTGCTTTAAACATTTTTATATTTTCGTTATTAACTTTTGTATGAATGATTTTCTTTTCGCGATTTCAGAGTTGGTCCCATAGTAAAAGTTGTTCAGTTTGATGGTCCGAAGCAACGGTTTTCTCATTTTGCGTTAATTCATTAACAGGTTGTAAACTTGGACGCCTGCACAGCCAATAGCAGCAGCGCATGTACCGAAGGCGGGTGCTTGGCACCGCCCCCTGGCAAGATGGACGCACGCGCATCTATTGTTCTATAGAGGGCAGTGCCAAGCACCCGTGCTCGCTGCATGCAACGGCTATTGGCTGTGCAGGCGTCCGTGTTTCTATAAACGGCACGGCTCCGTGAGCGACGTCACTGATCACGCCACCAGTACGTCATAACATCATACGATCTTGTGCTGCGTTTAATCGTGCGTTTAGGGACAGTGGAACTGGCAAGCATGCTACAAAGGTTAAATAATATTAGAAGTAATGGTAACAGAACAAAATAATTAATTAACTGACCAACTATTATAGGTATACAGGCAAAGCAATATAAAAATTTATTACTTCGTTTATGCCGAGCGCCACACTAACGAATTAACGTCAATAATGGGGAATGTCCGAAAAAAATATAAATGGCTGAATATTTTTTTATAGGTAGGAATAAGCTCCCTTAGATTTAAAAAAAAGTTTCAGAATTTTCGGTTGCGTCAATTTTTTTTAATAAATTAAAGTCTCTTCGGCGTCACAAATGTGCGAAAGTAACAGCAGAATGGCGTTTATACCTTTGCCACCACCTGCCACAACAACAGCAAGTATTAATAAAAAAAGTTTTGACATTTTGTGTTGAAACTATTTTTTAATAGCATGTTGTGGTTATGACAGGTGGTGGCAAAGGTATAATCTCCATTCTGCTGTTACTTTCGTATATTTGTGAAGTCGAAGTGACTTTATTTTTTATTTTTATTTATACGCAACCGAAAATTCTGAATTTTTATTCTATTACTAAGGGAGCTTATTCCTACCAATAAAAAAATATTCAGCCAAATTGTTTTTTTTTCGGACATTCCCCATTATGTTCGCAATGATGGATTCTTATGCGTATAGGCATAAGGAAAGCTATCACGATAATTAACCTTTCGTGTAGATGGCACTTGAGTTCGACCGGGTATCA
Organism: Agriphila geniculea; assembly: GCA_943789525.1. NCBI lineage: Eukaryota > Metazoa > Arthropoda > Insecta > Lepidoptera > Crambidae > Agriphila > Agriphila geniculea. Next base: position 12,985,647 of record OX038887.1, on the reverse strand, counting down.
ACCGGAACTCGACCGGAGATCAACCGAAGCCCGACCGGAGTTAAACCGGAGCACGTCCTACCTTTTCACACGTATTTGTTACGATGGAAACGCGGTTGTTTCTAAGGCAACTGGGTTGTAACTATGCCAACGGGGCCACCTTTTATTAGCGCTGTGTCACGGTTTTGGTCCATTTGAGCTCCGGCTGAACTCCGATTCGACTTCCGTTGAACTCCGGTGCCATCTACACGAAGCCTCAGTGTGGCTCCAGTATAAGAGGTAAAGCTTTTTGACTCTTTAGGTGCATCTCATACCGTAAGTGGCGCCCTTAAAGGGTTTTATTTAATAAATTGTTAATAGAAATGGATTTTAATGAAACTTTACGTGGAATTTTAGGGCCTATAGTCTAGTATTTTTAGAAGTTGGCAAATGTGTCAAAAATGGGTATTTTTAGCTGTTTTGCCATCTACTTTTATCAATGACTATGAGGGAATGTAATACCTCCTAAAAATACTAAACTATGGGTCTCAATAATTCCACGTAAAGTTGTATTAATATTGTGTATTATAATTACAATATTTAATAAAATTCACCACGGCAGCGGCGCTACTTTCGGTCTGGGAACCGCTTTAGGGTGGGTACCCACTTAGGTTCGCGAACCTCCGCGCTCCGCGAACCTCGAACAGTGATCCATAGCAAAAACAAATATTTTTACTTTGGCTACAGTGTGTACCTGTGCGAACCAAGTTCGCATACGTGTTCGCTCACGTACACACCTGGGCGCCCTGTTTCCAGCAGAGGATAAACGATTTTTTCGGTGCATGTTCGCGGAGCGCGGAGGTTCGCGAACCTAAGTGAGTACCCACCCTTAAATAACAATGTCTATTTTCAAATTGTATCTAAACAGTTGAATGATAATAAACCTTCCCGATCCCGACTAACGAATACAAGTAAATAGAACAAAATAAATGATTACAATATGCTGTTTACATACATACATAAATACATATTAAAAAAATACTATATCATTATTTTGTTCTAAGGACACAGTCAATTCCTTTTTATTAACTTACGAAAAATAACTTAACAATTAAAATGTTCCTTCTATACTCAAACATCTATATTTAATACTACACAGTAAAATTATATTTACATTTCTTCATAAAGTTAATACGACTTTTTCTGACGATATGCATCAGGTTATTGAAAAATAAAATATTCAATTTTCATAAGAAAATAATGTTTAGTCATTAACATAAGTAATAATAATAATTTCATACAAAAACATACATCGTATTTATAACGAAAAAGTGCCGACTAAAATAAAGATTAACGGAATGACAAGTCAAGGTCATATTTTAACCGACTGTTTTCACAGCTAAGAAACAGGCGTCGCAACCGTTTGATTTGATGTTTTAATATTAAGGTTAAGTCTCAGTGTTTCTTTCAGACAAAATTCTCCAGGGGGGCAATTAAGTTTCGGGGGAACGGAGTGAGCCCCCGACGCGACTTCACGTCTGCCCGTCGACCTACACATTTTATGTTTGTATTGGGGGGCATTACGGCTACTCCGGTTTGGTTACATTACATCTCACCCGGGAGGACCGCTATACATCGTGAAATTTTTATCATTTGGTTCCCGCAGTGGGGTGGTTCCACTCATCATTACAAGCAACTTTTACTACGGGAACAACTCTGATATCGCGAAAAAAAAATCGGCTGTTCCATACATTAAGGTCGAGTTGCGCTTTTGTATGCAACAGCGATTTTTTTTTGTGATATCAGAGTTGGTCCCATAGTAAAAGTTGCTTGTAATCATGAGTGGAACCACCCCACTGCCGGAACCGAATGATTAAAATTTTAGCATGTATAGTTTAACCAATATTGTAACAGTACATGTAATTCGTTACTTGATCGTAATTTCAGTTCAATAATACTAATTTTAATGCCCAATACTTTAACACTACTTCTTTTTCTTTATTAACAGATGGTGAGGTGATAAAAATTCTCGAATTAAAATAAGTAGGAAGGTAATGTTGAAATAAAATTTTAATAGAAACCGATTAAATAGCTGATTAGATGAAGTTATGCGATAAAATGATGTTGGCATTCGTTTAAAATTAGTTAGGCACATAATATTTACTTACAAATTCATGTAAATCGCTTTGGAAGTCCGAGTAACAAACTTATACCACTACATCTATGAATAATTTACACAGAAAGTGGAAGAATATATTAAAAGAATAATCTATTCATTTGCTTCGATAGCTGGAAGTTTTCGTTACTTGTAGAGCGAAAGTCATCTGTAATATTTTTATACAATGTTAATTATAAATTCTTATTTCTAATTAGAGCAACTATTCGATTCGATATCCAAATCGATATACAACTATACGTCAGTGGCGAGGGGTCGAAATATGGCGAAGGTAAGCCGAACCAAAAAAAAACACTACCGCGTGATGCAAGCTTCTAACGTTTCTTCAAAAGCTATAGGGCCTCACTTTGCATAAAGCACTGATAGGATAGTGACAGTGGCTATTCCGTGCTACTCCAAACTGAGGCATACTGAGTTGGAATCAGAGAATAATAAACATAGAGTGAGGACCTGGTGTCTTGTATGACAGGTTGCATTGCATCCCAACCCATTTCATTTATCAGTCTTCCAAACTAGTAATTTTATATTACTGTTGCTTGTTACTACTATTTGTGAAGAAATAAATAAAGATTTATATTATTATTTATTATTATAGAAAACAAAACATTTTTGAGTTTGCAACTGCCAGTCATCTTTGTTTTTGTCAAGTTTGGATTGGAAAACAAAGTTTCACCGGTATGTAGTCAGTTAAACAACACTCCATACGAATTAAAGCCATTAGGCCAAATAAAACTTACCGCAATGAACAAATATATAAGATAAACACAGTAAAACAAACAAAAAACCGGCGAAAAGTATAGATTCTCACTCATTAATTCACTATTTTGCAAAAAAAACTAATCACTTCCCAAACACGCACGTATTATGATAATGGCGGACACGTACTAATTATCTAACTAATTTCCGACCACCTACGACACACGGTATGTCATTTCAATGCATTCGCGGCTACTCGTAATAGATAGAGAAGGGAAACGTTAAAATCGCTTGAAATAGAAAGAGATGGAAAATGCAACCCGCTGGTGGACCGGGTTATATTAGTTTAAATTAGCCGAAAGGCATGCGTGCGTGTGAATGAGACAGAGTAATAACAATGTTCTGGTAACCATGGCAACGCACGCCAGACGCAGTGCTTAGATGAATCCGAAAATGGACGGCTTGCCTCGTAGAGGTTTGCTATGGAAATAATTGTAGGAGCTTTGAAATAATGAAACAATAATACTGTCCATGTATTTTTCCTCACAATCTTGTGACAATAATTAATAACATGTTATAATCTGCATGGTGGATCGGTGGTGGGTAGTTCAGGGATTTCTTAAAGGGAAGCCGATGGAAATCGGCTTGTATGGACCCTTCGCCACTGCTATACGTGTTACAAAAAAAAACGATAATGCAGAATATGGTAGATAGGAATCATCAAACTGAACAACTTTTACTATGGGACCAACTCTGAAATAGCGGGAAAAAAATAACAACGAAAATATCAAAATGTACGAAACAGCTGATTTTTTTCGTCATTTCAGAGTTGGTTCCATAGTAAAAGTTATCCACAAGCGTAGTAATCATCTGGGGCGACACGTAATCGACGCGGAGGAAATAAAAACTCTTAAAACCAGGAAGATACTAGACATCATGGGTCCTGCTGGGCTTAAAGAGTTAATTAGGTGGCGAGTAGTGTTGTAAAAAAACAGTTATTTTACTAACGTGAAAAAAACGTGAAAAAACATGAAAAAAAAAACATGTTTTTTCTGGAGCATGTTTTTTTTTCAAGAGTACTGAAATCGAAATTATTAAGGAAATTTCCGTTAAAGATTAATACTTATGAGTGCATATTATAGTTTTTTGTTCATTTTTGAACCTACATTACTTTTTTAGTGGTAGTACCAAGTTTTCAACAGTTGGCAGCATTTAAAGACGCGCACGGTGAAATCATCATTCGGTATATGTTTTTTTTAAGTGGGTACCTATGAACTTAATCAGAACGAAGAACAGTGACTCCAGATTAGGGAATTGTAATTATTGGGGGAAAAAAGAAAATGTGTTCTTCATGCAAAACATAATATTTGGGGAACAAAAATCACGTTTAGGGAAAAATTAAATAAGATCTGGGGCAAAATTGAAATTCATATCTGGAGACACTGACAAAGAATAAAAATCTAGTATAATTATTGATTTTGATTGACGACCTGAGTGGTGCAGTGGTCAACATGCCGCCTACCATTATGTGGGTATAATAAATACATTGTTTTTAATATGTATTTGGTTTATAATAATACACATTGTGTGTGCATATCATAATATAAACAAATAATATATATATACATATTTATATATAAATACCTAACCAAAATATATAAAACAAACTTATTATCTAAACATTTAAAAATAAAACTAAATAATGGTATAAAGTTGACACATTAATATTAGTAAGTTGAGTTTAGTTTAGCTAAGTTAATTTGATTTGTTCACCTTGCGTATACTGTAAACTTATGTTGGCTACTAGTAGACGACGATACTACTCTGCCGCAACACAGTTTTTTAACTAGTGTGGAGGGTAGCTGTCATTATCTGCTACCGCTGTTACTATTCTATCTTCATTGTTAATGAAAATAATATCATTGTGAATGGACAAATAAAAGTTATTATTATTATTATTAAAGTTATTATTATTACCATGCAAGAGGTCCCGGGTTCGATTCCCGGCCGGGCAGAAATTTAAATGAAGAATTTTAATTTTATGTCGGGTCTGGGTGTTACTATGTATAATAAGTATATATCGCAGCTTTCCTACTATAGGGGCACATCTTAAAATTTTGTGATTTCGAGTTTTTATAATATATGGGCACAAAATGTACCACTTTACATGATGCTCTTGACAGAAGAGTCAAAGTATACTGTGGTGCCGCGAAAACTATTTGTGTCTCTTTCACATTTCCGAGTGAAGCGTCTCGGATGTTTAAACGCGATTTCCCAACAATTATGTTTTTCAAATTGTGTGAAATTGTGCAAGCATTTATTTATTTATTATTTGATTAAATAAAACATTCATTTTCCAAAGATTGTATTCTTGAAAAAAAAAAACAAATTTAGCAAAAAAGCAACGGCCCCATGTCTTTTTTTTCATGTTTTTTTTTCAACATTGTGGAAAAAAAACCAAATTGTTTTTTTTCATGTTACATCACTAGTGGCGAGTCACAATAGATCTCTAAGGTCGCAGTGACTACAGCTTTATCTGAGCTGCAGAGCCCCTAATTTTTGAATTTTTCAAACTTACATTTTAGTCAGGCGCGTTGAGTAGCGACTGCGAGTCGAGTAACTGCTTCGGGTCCAGCATGTCTAAGTGCGGCGCGTGGAGGGTTGAAAGGGGGGCATTCCCCGCGCCGAACGGGAAGAAACGGGACACCGCCGGGGGGCATTCAGGGGGCTCCTCGCCGTTCGACCGCGCCGAACTCATTATCGACAGCGAATTTAGTTTCTCATTCAACCGTTTCATCTGGGGGGTTAATGTTTTTTGTCAACGGAGTTGCAAAGTAAAGAACTAATGGCGCTACAAGCGACTGTCCTAAAATTTTTTGATTGGTTCATCAATAGGGTATTTGACAACATTGAAAATATACTGCAAATTGTGGTCATCCTAACAGATAATGGAGTAAAAAACATATTCAACTATTATATAGACTAAATTAAGTGTGAGTTGCACCAAAACGCTGTCAAAGTTAAAGTTATCGTCAAATGGTAATGCTACCTATTTGTCTCGTCAAACTTGTCAAAGGACATCATACTGGCTGGTAACCTCTTTTTTGGCTAACTGATGCTTAACCGGTACTATAGCAAGCTTGTTATAGTTAAAGTAATATGTTGCAACTCAGCCTAAGTCTATTGATTGATTAATTTCACCTAGAAAAATGCAATAATTTTTGAATTTTTTTCTGTGGCGAAAACGCTCTAAGATTACTGATGACGTCACTTGCCTGTAAATAAATATGGCTTCAGGCGTTTGACACGACCACAGACTTAGGATCCGCGATTGATGGCTGTCAAATGGCTAAGGATATCACAATGTTTACAGGCTTGTGACGTCAACAAGTGACGTTTCCAGCGCCATTGCGTTTTTGGCGCGGTTTTAAAATTTTAAACTTTAACATTGTTTTTTTAATAAAATACATTGCTTTTTTCCTGAAATATCAATGTAGTGCGCTTATCGTAATAAAGAATAATTTTAAATGGTTTTCCGAATATAGTCAAATAGCCTATTGTCAAATGTCATTTTTAACGTATTAGAGGAACTCGGTGGCGCAGTGGTTTAGCGCCTGGCTCTGAGATTGCGGAGGTTGAGCAACTTACGCAAGGGTCGGTCATGGGATGGGTGATTAAAAATGTATTATCTTAAGTTCCACCCGTGCTTCGGAAGGCATGTTAAGCCGTTAGTCCCGGCTGCATTTGCGCCCACCGATCCGCATTGGGCACGCGTGGTAGATTATGGCCCACCCTTCTTATCCACCCATAAGAAAGGCCTGTGCTCCAGAATGGCTGATGTCGAAAACCGTTGATGGCGGCCGGGTCGCAGCTGGCGCTATTTAGCTTATGCTCTGCGGCTGAACTAAAAGTGTTCCCCACTTTTTGTTCGACGCTCATACTCCGTGCGTTGTGTATATTTTTCCAAAATGTTTACTCACCTCGCGGTAGGTGTACATGTGGTGCACGTGGTACTGCACGGGCCCCGCGTGCGGCACGTCCAGCGGCGACAGCCAGCGCTCGTAGCACTGCGACCACACTTGATGTACTCACCTCGCGGTAGGTGTACATGTGGTGCACGTGGTACTGCACGGGCCCCGCGTGCGGCACGTCCAGCGGCGACAGCCAGCGCTCGTAGCACTGCGACCACACTTGATGTACTCACCTCGCGGTAGGTGTACATGTGGTGCACGTGGTACTGCACGGGCCCCGCGTGCGGCACGTCCAGCGGCGACAGCCAGCGCTCGTAGCACTGCGACCACACTTGATGTACTCACCTCGCGGTAGGTGTACATGTGGTGCACGTGGTACTGCACGGGCCCCGCGTGCGGCACGTCCAGCGGCGACAGCCAGCGCTCGTAGCACTGCGACCACACTTGATGTACTCACCTCGCGGTAGGTGTACATGTGGTGCACGTGGTACTGCACGGGCCCCGCGTGCGGCACGTCCAGCGGCGACAGCCAGCGCTCGTAGCACTGCGACCACACTTGATGTACTCACCTCGCGGTAGGTGTACATGTGGTGCACGTGGTACTGCACGGGCCCCGCGTGCGGCACGTCCAGCGGCGACAGCCAGCGCTCGTAGCACTGCGACCACACGTCCACCGACGCTACGGACCACCGCGCGTCCAGCCGGTCCAATCGCGGCGGCGGGTGCGGTAGGGCTAGGGATTCACAAATGGAACCTTATCAGTTCCTGGATGTTCCGTTGTTGCAAATTACGTCTACATCCACTACCGTTTATTTAACATCACTCAGGTAAATTTGGAGCCTGCGTTTTCCGCCAAAGATTAATCGAGGTGTGAGCTGATGATGGCTATCCAGGGAGCGAATGGAGGAGTTCCATATCGCTACACACATCCAACTGATCTGATTAGCAGTCTAAGAGCTAATTGGATATGTTTAAACCGCGAAGATAGTATTAAGAGATGTACAGAAATCCAGAATTAGAGAGCTCTGATCCTTACAGCTCTTATAATGTTGATCGGATCAGTTGGATGTGTAAAGCGATATGAATCTCCTCCGTTCACAGCCTAGACAGGCATCATTAGATCACAGCTCGATCAATCCCTGGCGGAGAACCAAGTCTTTTCAGCTTTTCAGCGTCCATCACTGTATTTTTAGTAAAATAATAATAATAATGGAATAGAATTTTGATGTAGCAAATTAGTTTTGGCTAAAGATTATTTGCTTTAAAATATCAGACAATACTGTTATCACAAGACAGCAAACAAAAACGACTTTTATCAAAAAACAATAAAGTTTAATGTAAGCAAAAGTTTGAACCCACATAGCCTCTGCGAAGGAACTATTTTTGTAAGATAGCAAACGAAAAACGACTTTTATCAAAAACACAATACAGAAAATAATGTTCAGTGAGGTTAATGTTAAGTTTAAGCAAAAGTTTGAACTCACATAGTCTCTGCGCAGGTATCCGCACGGCTTTGCACGCGTACAGCGGGTTCTCAAACAGCGCCTTGTCCTCTTCCGAGAACTGCTCGCCCCAGTCCCACACTGGCCTCTGGACCAGGTTCTAATAAAGTAGAATAACTGTGAGAAGACAAATATAAATGCAGCAGCGGAAAATAACTTGAATTTCAACCTTTTTCGATTGAGATCACACCCCGGACACTATACAACCGATCCGTTATAACTACCTATTACCTGTGCTATTTATTACACAGACACTACACAGGGCTGAGTTCCGTCGCTTTGGGTGTAGTTGTTTGGTTAAAATTTAACCCGTTTGGGTTGCAACCAAGCAACGGAACGATCGAGTTTTTTTTATAATCTCTTTAGGTACAAACTTTTCGTTTTCCACTTGGAATACGGATAATTTAAACTTTCCTTTAATCTAAATCAAATAAAAATCTGTTTTTTGAGTAGAAACCATGAAATTTTTGAAACTTAGACATAAAAACAGCAAAATACAACATAATGTCAAAATGACAATGACATATTTTGGTAAGGTAAACGTCAGAGCGTTATTCAACCATCTATTTTGATGGTTGTTTGGTTGCAACGCTCCAAGCCACGGAACGCATGAAACTACGCTCTGACAGCTGTCAGAGTAAAATTTCACCGAACCACGAGACGGTTAGCGCATAAATGACGATTTATGTGCGCGCAACTGTATGTGTAAAGCTAGAGCTACTACGGGAATCGTGTCGCCTCACACACACAATTAAACAAATTGTTTTTTTTTGCCATTTTAACAATAAATATGTAATAACCGGTGATAAGAATTGTTTCCATGTGTGACATTTAATGTTTTGCTTTGCTTCTTGCAACTTAAATTCGTGCCGCCGTGCACGAAAGTTCGGCACATGAACGAGGGGTGAGATAATGGGGAATGTCCGAAAAAAATCTAATTGGCTGAATATTTTTTTATAGCTAGGAATAAGTTCCCTTAGTAATAGAAAAAGTTGCAGAATTTTCGGTTGCGTAAAAAATTAAAAAAAAAATAAAGTCTCTTCGACTTCACAAATGTACAAAAGTAACAGCAGAATGGAAATTATACCTTTGCCACCACTATCCACAACCACAACACGTATTTTAAAAAAAGTTTTGACATTTTGTATTGAAACTTTTTTTAAATACCATGTGATTGTGGTAGGTGGTGGCAAAGGTATAATTTCCATTCTGCTGTTACTTTTATAATTTGTGAAGTCGAAGAGACTTTAATTTTTTTTTATTTTAACGCACCCTATAATTCTGAAACTTTTTCTATTACTAAGGGAGCTTATTCCTAGCTATAAAAAAATATTCAACTAATTTGATTTTTTTCGGACATTCCCCATTGATTCTAGGGCTTTGATCCCCATTGTATTACGTACGGAAAGGGAATGTCCTTTCGGTACGTAATACTTATTTATATCTATTCTATGATTAAAGATCTGAAAAGAGTCCGTATGCGAAAATAAAGTAAACCGACATCGTGCATTTCTTTTAAGGTTCGGCGTCCCATGGTGTAGTGAGGTACGTGTCCGTGAACTGGAACGCAGTGGAATGCCACTGCATTAGTTATTATAATCTAAGAACATACGTTACCTTGGCATCGGCTAGTTCTCTTTCCCTCGGGCAGTTGAATAGAAACGTGTCAAACAGGTGGTTGTGTGTGGCGTCCCACAGCGTGGTGATATACGTGTCCGTAAAATGGAACGCGACAGAACGCCACTGTATTAGTTATATTATAATCTAAGAACATACGTTACCTTGGCAACGGCTAATTCTCTGTCCCTCGGGCAGTTGAATAGAAACGTGTCAAACAGGTGGTTGTGTGCGGCGTCCCACAGCGTGGTGAGGAACGTATCCGTGAAATGGAACGTGGCAGGACGCCACTGCATTAGTTATATTACAATCTAAGAACATACGTTACCTTGGCAACGGCTAATTCTCTGTCCCTCGGGCAGTTGAATAGAAACGTGTCAAACAGGTGGTTGTGTGCGGCGTCCCACAGCGTGGTGAGGAACGTATCCGTGAAATGGAACGTGGCAGGACGCCACTGCATTAGTTATATTACAATCTAAGAACATACGTTACCTTGGCAACGGCCAGCTCTCTGTCCCTCGGGCAGTTGAATAGAAACGTGTCAAACAGGTGGTTGTGTGCGGCGTCCCACAGCGTGGTGAGGAACGTATCCGTGAAATGGAACGTGGCAGGACGCCACTGCATTAGTTATATTACAATCTAAGAACATACGTTACCTTGGCAACGGCTAATTCTCTGTCCCTCGGGCAGTTGAATAGAAACGTGTCAAACAGGTGGTTGTGTGCGGCGTCCCACAGCGTGGTGAGGAACGTATCCGTGAAATGGAACGTGGCAGGACGCCACTGCATTAGTTATATTACAATCTAAGAACATACGTTACCTTGGCAACGGCTAATTCTCTGTCCCTCGGGCAGTTGAATAGAAACGTGTCAAACAGGTGGTTGTGTGCGGCGTCCCACAGCATGGTGAGGAACGTATCCGTGAAATGGAACGTGGCAGGACGCCACTGCATTAGTTATATTACAATCTAAGAACATACGTTACCTTGGCAACGGCTAATTCTCTGTCCCTCGGGCAGTTGAATAGAAACGTGTCAAACAGGTGGTTGTGTGCGGCGTCCCACAGCGTGGTGAGGAACGTATCCGTGAAATGGAACGTGGCAGGACGCCACTGCATTAGTTATATTACAATCTAAGAACATACGTTACCTTGGCAACGGCTAATTCTCTGTCCCTCGGGCAGTTGAATAGAAACGTGTCAAACAGGTGGTTGTGTGTGGCGTCCCACAGCGTGGTGATATACGTGTCCGTAAAATGGAACGCGACAGAACGCCACTGTATTAGTTATATTATAATCTAAGAACATACGTTACCTTGGCAACGGCCAGCTCTCTGTCCCTCGGGCAGTTGAATAGAAACGTGTCAAACAGGTGGTTGTGTGCGGCGTCCCACAGCGTGGTGAGGTACGTGTCCGTGAACTGGAACGCGGCGGGGTGCCGCTGTGTGAGTTGCCACACGCAGTCCAGGAACAGCAGGAACACGGGGCCTACTTGCGCCGTCGTGGTGTTGGCGTCTTTGCCTTCTTTGGGGCTGCCCGGGCGCGGAAGACCGAGCCTAAATTGTGAAAATTGTTATTTTTTTATGCACAACGGGATGGAGCTTGGCCTTCACCTCACCTGATGTTAAGTGACGATAAGACCGAAGGTAGAGGCGCACTACACCCGGAATCCTCATCACTGAGGAACTGGCTATCTTAGCTCTAACTGCCGGAACACAATTTTTAAATAGTCGTTATGGCGTCAGATATTTACTTGTTTTTTGACAACGCGAAAACATAACAAACATATCAAAATAATAAAATAATATTAAAGAAGACATTCTAAAAAGGTGGCATTCCGCCACAATATGTATTAAGTTAAAATTAGTGTTAAACTACTAATAATAGACATTTTCAGGACAGTTTGCGTAAAGCCCGCCGGTAACGATCAATTGCGATTGTCAATTTTTCCGTCAATGCCATTGTCGGAGCAATTGACAATCGCTTCAATTGCACGCGTAAACGATCAATTTTTCCGTCAATGGGCGTCAATTGCGGAAAAATTGACAATCCCAATTGATCGTTACCGGTGGGCTTTAGCTAAGTTATTAATATTATCACGTCGGGATCACCATATCTGTTTTGTCTATTTTAACGAAACTGTTAAGATTAAAAAAGGATTAAGGAAGGACTCTCAATAAAACATGACAGTACGGTAACGAACGATATAGGACTGAGTCTAATTTCAATCTGTAAATACAACCATAATTGGAATTAAATTGCGTATTTTACGCAATTTAATTCCAATACTAATAAAAAATGAGCGTTTTTTGATAAAAAGATTACACCGTCGCAAAATTCCTTACCTATCACAGAACGGGTGTCCCAAGGCGACCCACTCCTTCTGGATGAGCGACTGGAAGCCGGCGATGGTGCGGAAGTAGGGGTCCATCATCAGCTGCGTTAGTGACGACACTATCGCGCAGTAGTCCACGCCGTCACCTAGGAATTATTTTGATTTCATAAGATACAAAGAACCAATTTCACAAGCCGGCTTGTAACTTTAGCGCTCCCATTTTGTGCGCAGAAGTAACTTTTTAGGTCTCATTGGCCGGAGACGTGGTGCGGGGCTACTGCAAACTTGCGCAGTAATCCCCTCCAATTTCTCTCACCGCTAAACTTACGTGTCGCGTCAGTCATTTGTTCCACGGATGACTGTGGAACAAACGTTTATGGATTATGACAGAGAATATTTCTTTGGTTTAATAACAAAATCCATCCGTCCAAAAGTAAACGAGAGTAAGGTTAGGGCTAAATTATAGGGCTAGGTAACCTTAAAGGAAAGGCTGCGACGCGGAAGACTTACGCGGATGTAAAATGTACTAGGCGGCGATGAGGCACGCGGTCACGTATCGCAGCCACCGGCTCGGTAACAGCGCGCCCGCAGTACATACAGAGTGCTGGCTCCTTAGTTATTATAGTCTGGTCAAAGAAAGATGAGATTGAAATGGTGGCGCCACTTTCCCCCTAAAGGCGCAAAATTAATTCCTTTTCCAACAGAGTCTCATCTTTCTTTGACCAGACTCTACTTTCCTTTTTTGATAGGAGGAAACGCGGTGTTATCCTAGCCTATTCTGACCCACCCCATCAAGATCGTTCTCCATTCCGACACGGGGAGGTGTTGGCGAGTTCTGAGCTCTCCACAGCGCGTCACTTCAACGAGCAGGTTTGCTCAAGTCGGAGTGAAGTTATTACCTTCCTGCAGCACGACGGTGACGTTGTCGGCGAGGCAAGCGGCCACGCACCGCAGCCACCGGCTCTGTACCAGCGCACCCGTAGTTTATGTACCATGGGCAACAACGTTGCTTAACCACTCCTAGGGTTAAAATCGCTTGCACGCGCCGCGCCGTCATAATATATGTTTAGTTCGTGCAGGGGAGATACGAATTTCGTTGCTAACTGGTTAACGACGTTGTTTTTCATAGTACTTATACTCTAGAGTGCTGTCTCACGTAGTACGGCCAAATACTCAAACAATTCTTAAATGCCACTTAAATTATGAAACTGATAACTTCATTCAAATTATGGAGAAATTAACTTAAACTTTTAGCTAAGAAGCCTTTGAGTATTTGGCTGGTAGTTAGTTACCTTCCTGCAGCACAACAGTGTCATTGTCGGCGAGGTGCGAGGCGGCGTCGAGACACGCGGCCAGGTACCGCAGCCACCGGCTCTGTACCAGCGCGCCCGTAGTATAATATGGTACGTCTATACTCAGAGCGCTGGCTCACGTAGTTAGTTACCTTCCTGCAGCACGACGGTGACGTTGTCGGTGAGGTGTGAGGCGGCGTCGTCGGCGGCGGCGAGGCACGCGGCCACGTACCGCAGCCACCGGCTCTGTACCAGCGCGCCCGTAGTATAATATGGTACGTCTATACTCAGAGCGCTGGCTCACGTAGTTAGTTACCTTCCTGCAGCACGACGGTGACGTTGTCGGTGAGGTGTGAGGCGGCGTCGTCGGCGGCGGCGAGGCACGCGGCCACGTACCGCAGCCACCGGCTCTGTACCAGCGCGCCCGTAGTATAATATGGTACGTCTATACTCAGAGCGCTGGCTCACGTAGTTAGTTACCTTCCTGCAGCACGACGGTGACGTTGTCGGTGAGGTGTGAGGCGGCGTCGTCGGCGGCAGCGAGGCACGCGGCCACGTACCGCAGCCACCGGCTCTGTACCAGCGCGCCCGTAGTATAATATGGTACGTCTATACTCAGAGCGCTGGCTCACGTAGTTAGTTACCTTCCTGCAGCACGACGGTGACGTTGTCGGCGAGGTGCGAGGCGGCGTCGTCGGCGGCGGCGAGGCACGCGGCCACGTACCGCAGCCACCGGCTCGACTCTAACACGCCATAGTATTCTGAGTCTTGACTCTGCGCAACCACAATCCAAATCACAATGGAGGCACGCCCCCGACACTCCATGCAACCGCCCGCGCGGAATACCCTACTACTACTACACAAATGACCTTTGTACACGCGACAAATGTGTGCGATACTAGCAGGCCCAACATGACCAACAAAACACGATATTATTTCGCGTGATATAGCGTTTTATCACGTTTAACTGTCAAAAGACAATGGATTTTGACAGTTGAGTGTCGATAAAATGCCATATCACGCGATATGTATAGTGTTTCGTCCGTCATGCTAGGGGGGTTGGTGCGTTACTACCTTGTCATATTGGTGGGAGAAGGTGAGTGTCGCTTCTTTATGTAGTAATAGTTAATATTCTTTGATAGAGGTTCGGTCTAACTCCTGTCCCCCCAAAGCATAAGCACCGAATCACGAATATGATATAGCGATCTATCAACACTCAACAAACAAAATCCATTGGTTCGGGGGCTGCATCTAATAAAAATAAGACCATGTTTATAGCTGCATTTCCACTTACAAGGCAAGAAATGGAGTGGAGTGGATAGAAAAGCAAAAATCGAAAGTCATTTCCACAAGCAAATCAATCAAGAAAATACATATTTCTCTTTCGTCTGGCACTTGCAAACAATAGACAACAACCAAAATACATTTTTTTCTCTGGTTATAAGTACAAAAGAAAACTACAATTTGATCTGCCCACATACAGACGGAATTTTGATTCGGAATTCCGAAACGAAATCATTCCGAACGCAGCTAATCCATACAAATCTATGGATCTACCACATACATGCGGTTTTTTTTGTAATTCTGAATCAGATTCCGTCAGTATGGGCGTTTGAGTATTTTGCTCTTACCATACAAGGTGCATTTGTAACCACTCCAAATTTTAAGGATGCGTTCAATCCATGAAACTGAACAACTTTCTCCATGAAACATTGTGTCGAAGTTCGCCAAAAAATTTTGGTCATCCCATACTAAACTGATCACGTGATTTCTTTGATTTGTATGAAAAGTCAATTTTAGGGTTCCGTACCAAAATGGTAAAAAAGGAACCCTTATGGTGTGACTCAGTCTGTCGCAGCTGGATATCTCGAGAACTACTAATGGTATCAACTTGAAATTTGGAATAGTTTAAGATGACATTTGCCCAACTATTTTGCAAATAAGAAAAAAATAAAAAATAAAATATTTTTTTTACAACAGGGACTGAAAAGGGGTCTTAAAAATTTGAAGTGAGGTGACTAGGGCATGTGGGGTATCATATGAAAGAGCGCTGTTAGCACATTTTAAAACATTTTTTCCTTTTTTTCTTAGGCCGCATAGTTTTCGACTTATGATGAAAAATGTAAAAAAAATACCGTTCCCCCCTTATCTCCGAAGTTTGCAAAGAGAAAAATCTGAAATAATTCTATGTGATAGTAGTTTATGTAAAGATTACAGGAAAAATAAAACCATGTCTCAATATAACACACTTTTTAGAAATTCAAAAAACAAACAAAAATTCTTTAGTTTCACTACCAGTCAACAGATCCTAAGAATGCTAACCTAAGAAAAAAATAGTTCCACTATCGGTCAAGAGATGGCGCAACCTAATACTACAATAATAAATTGGTGTCTGGTTCTAATAAAATTACCTACTTTCCGTACAATCATAAATATATTTATGATTGTACGGAACCCTCGGTGCGCGAGTCCGACTCGCTCTTGACCGGTTTTATTTTTTACTAGAGATGCGCCGAATGTAGGTTTAACCGAATACGAATGTTCGGCCGAATATTCGGTCCAAAATGTACCGAAGCGAATATTCGGCCGAATTATTCGGTTCGATTCTGCGCAGTAAACAGGTTTTAGACGTGTCGGGCGGCTGTTTGCTACAGCACAACCCCTTCTCTAGCACGGCTCGCTAAGTCAATGTACCGCTCTTTCGGTTCCAAATAATTGCAGTTCGGAACTGCATACTTTGAAATTCATTATTACGTCGATGAAAGTCCTTTGAAGATGAGGCATACACTGACATTTATAAAAGAAAAACATTATTTGATTAAACATTTTAATACTAGTGTTGATTCCTAAAGATAGCAGTTTTTATATTCTAAAAAAATTAAGAATGTTTTTGAAATGCCTTAAAACTAGGGCTGTACGTTTTGATTTTTTTAATATCTATTAAAGATTTTGAAATATTTGCATTTTAGTAATTTCATACAAAACAAAAACGTGCCAATATTTTTAAAATCTACAATATTAAAAAAATCAAAACACACAGCCCTAGTTTTTAGGCATTTCAAACTCTCTCTCTTAATCGTTCCCTCATAACTGAGGATCGTAATCACCGGCTGCCTTTACGATTTGTCTCCATCGGTCTCGATCCATGGTTGCTCTCACTGCTTGATGGAATTTGCTTGAGGAGGTTGCGACTCTTACTTGGTCAGACCATCTGGTTGGCGAACGACCTCGGGCTCTCTTGCCTTCTATTCCACCAACCACGACCAGCTTTTCGAGAATTTCAACTCCTCTTAGCATTATGTGCCCAAATTATGAGAGTACGCGACGTAAGCAGATGTGGACAGCCGAGTCTTGACATTTAATTGTATAAGGATAGATACATTTGTGCGTTTGGCCGTCCAGGGTATCCCTAGCATTTGTCTCCAACACTACATCTCGAATGCATCTATTCTATGTCTCTCTCTGGCTAGTATAGTCCATGTTTCGACTCCATACATAAAGATGGGAAAGACCAGGGCTCTCACTAAGCGCGTTTTAGTACGAAAACCTAGGCTACGGTTTTTCCAGATGACTTGAAGACGTGTCATCGCGTCTTTGGCCATAGCAATGCTGCGCTTGATCTCTGGAACACTGCTGCCATCACTATTTGTGCTCCCAAATAGATGAAATTGTCCACCTTGTCGATTCCCTGGATACATTCATGGGCACCTGTCAATGTGCCAGCGCGATCTACCATCATTAGTTTGGTTTTCTGTTTGTTCACTGCCAGCAGTGCCAGCCCTAGTTCCTTACTCTCTAATATTCTAATATATTTCAAACACATACCGAGAATTCATTGCTGTAAGATTATATTATCTGTGCTGTATGTTTAAGTTTAGAGAGAGTGGGAAACGTTATCACCGTTTGTATGGAGACCGTTTGCTAGACAATCATCTTAATCTCTTTTTATTTTGTCAATTGAGAATTGTCTAGCAATAAAAATTGGTAGTATTCTACCAAATATTTATTGACAAAATAAAATAGATTAAGAGGATTGTCTAGCAAACGGTCTCCATACAAACGGCGATAACGTTTCCCACCCTCCCGCTCTAATGTAAATTGTACCAATCGGTACAATTAAATATTCGGTAATTATTCGGCAAATTAACCGAATATTCGGCCGAATACGAACATGAAAAAATATGCCGAATATGCCGAATACGAATATTCGGCCGAACATTCGGCGCATCTCTATTTTTTACATATTTGACCATATGTTTCTTAAACCGCCACCGGACGGAGAAGCCGCGAAGCGCGAACGCGAAGCCCATACGCGAAGCCGCGAAACCCTCCACACTCGCGGTTCGCAGCCTTCGCTGGCTTTCGCGGCGCGAGTGTGGAGCCCTCTTTAGAGAAAGTTGTTCAGTTTCATGGACTGAACACATCCTTAATATTTGGAGAGTGGTTACAAATGCACCTTGTAGAATACAGTGAAGACATACCCAGAAGCCGTCGAGGGTGGTGGGGGTGCAGAGCTCCGCGAACTTCTTGTGCGACGCCTGCAGTGTGGAGAGAGCCGGCAGCACGTTCGCACGCTCCGTGTTCAGCGGGTTGCCGCACAAGTACACTACGTATGGGGGCGTCAGCTTTGGGTGGGATCGACGCACCTAAACAAAAGTATGATAATAGTTAGTGACCGACCGAAGTTTCGGTTTCGGCCTTTCGGCTCGGCCTAAACTCGGCTTTCGTGTGAATTGTCGCGTGTCAATCGGCTAACTTAGGAGTTTGCCAGCCGGCGTGAATCGGTTTAATACACCTTCAGTTACTTGATTAATTTTAATTGTGAAAAATCATTATTTATATCTCGTGCATATTTACCACCTAACTATAACTAGTCACCGCAAAGCTTTTTCTCTTACTACGCGAGGTACTTCGTAGTACGTAACTAATCATACGACTATTGCTAAACAATAAATAATGTTGATTAATAAAAAAAGTTGACTTTAAAAGTAAGTATTACATAATGAATAATTGACTCTTCTTTTGGTTCAAATTATTAATTGAACAAAAATAAAGAGTTATTGTTGTTATATACTTTCATTATTGTTATTTATATTATTTAACACATGTTGAGTGTCTATAATTCTATATACAGTGAAAAACAACATTAGTTTAATGTATGAAAAATGTTTCGGTTTCGGCCGAAACTGGAACCAGGGCCGAAAGTTCGGTTTCGGTTTCGACTGGAATTCCAGTTTCGGTCGGACACTAATAAAAATACAGTAAGTATTCCACCAGCATTAAATAAAGACTAGGAATAAAGACTTATAAAAGTGTTACATAGCTAAATTGGTGGTACATCTCACCTGTTCTAATAGAACGCTTTCAGTAGTCGCCGATTGATCAGTCTGTAGTAACTCCCCACTCCTCAACAGAGCGGCGCCTTCAGGCCTTCCCCACACCCAAATGGGAACTCGTCCCGACCGAAAGTGTCTCGCACTCTCCATAAGGTTATAATCCAGAACAGAGCTGGGAACTATGAGGGTTTCACCAGCAGTAAGCATGAAGGCATCTGAAGTTCCGTTAATGCAGGTGATTCTCCAATGGGGACATTCGCACCGCTCTAATTCTCTCTTCCAGTCGCCTGGTCTTTGGAACATGTTCAGCTCTGGAGGGAGGGTGGGGTAGTATGGCTCTTTATATTCGTAAGCGAAGAGTAGGTCGTGCCGTTTGGGGAACGCGTGGTGCATCAAAGCCATGGCTACTTTTCTTCCGTTGTCGATGGGCGAGTTGGCAAAACTGAACGTAAGCACTTTCATATTCTGGAAAAAATACAAATATTATTATAAATCTTACATTTTTGGGTTTTATTAAAATCCTTGAGGTGACAAATAACGCGCGACACGTGTCCCTTGAGATGTCGACCGACATCTTGTCCCGCAACCATTTTCGTTCACATTTAGCAATTCGATTCAAACATTTCACTTTCGAAGAGGTAGTGACGTCGCTCATAATTTGCCCTGTAATGAATATGAGGCTAAAAACCAAGAATCCCGTTTCATTCATTCTTATTGAGAGTTCGTCAAAAAGTTCGTACATTTATTTGTAATTAGTAGAAATACAAAAACGTAAAGTCTGTCCCATAGAGGAAATAATCACTACGTCTGTCCATCCTTACTTGTCTTTTATGGTAAACAATCTTCACCCAACTTTTTATTGAAATAATCATTTATAAAATACAACAAATGGTTTTCCACACATAGATTACGAAATAAATTGTTAATAAATTAACAAGAATTTCATAAAGTTACTAACATATTTTTAAATAACGATTTAAGTATAAAAGACGTATGACAACTGTCAAAAACTGTTTACTAAATAAGACAAGTAAGGATGGACCGACTTTGATGATGGTTTCACTAATCACGTGACAAAGTTTACACACAAGAGAAACTGACTCAGAAGGTCACATCGATTAGATAACAGTTCGAAGCAGATTGCCTGAAATATTTCCGTTATCTCATTGTGATTTTACATCGGTCTGCATCATATTCATTATGATGTTTATTTCTATTTCTGTACCACTTTTATAAACTTTGTTTACCAGGAAATTTATTTATAACAGAAAATGCAGGGTAATCGTGTAAGATACTGTAACAAAATCCATTGGCTGATAGTGTGGGATTGAATCACAAACAGCGAAACATAATTATTATTTACTAGCGGCCGCCCGCGACTTCGTCTGCGTGGAAAGTTTTTTTGCAACCCCTGGGGAACAATACATTTTTTCGGAATGAAAGGTACACTATGTCCTTCTCTGTACCCCTAAGAACGTGTATACAAAATTTCATGATGATCGGTTCAGTAGTTAAGGCGTGAAGGCGTAACAAACAAACAAACAAATAAACAAACAAACGGACTTTCGTATTTATAATATTAGTAAGGAAACCATACAATGTTGGCTTCTGGCACAGAATAGATATCATCTGGCTAGTTAAATCCCAGTATGCCAAGTTAATCTTGCTATCGCTTATAGTTGATGATTTATCACTGCAATACCTTAGTTTTATATGAAACGATGGAGATACAACACTGTGACATCATCACTGCGACGAATTGGCATAACAGCGTTTGTCTAAGGATATTACAATGTCCTTATCTTTAAACAAAGTCAAATCTATATTTGAAGGTTTACTTTATAAACGATAAGCCAAGTGCGTAATACTTTGTAATTTTTTTTAATAGACGGAAGTTGCGAGCGATTAGGTGATGTAGTCTTTGGCTCACCAAGCTAACATAGGTTCATCTTAATTCTTACGCTACTGTATAAACGCAGCGGTAAGCAAGACAGGGTTATTTATGGCGTACACAGTATAACAATCTATGCAGTTCTGAAACTAATGTACCTACTTGCATAGAGCAATAGGGTTATTGTGGATAAGCGGGCGACGCAGCCCGCGACCCCTAAACAAACTAAAGTTTACGCACTCAAAGGCGGTAGCGAGCTGTCGCTCCCGACAGAACAACTATATTGTATGGATAGTCCCATACTGGTGATAAGTATAGAGTTGTCTTATTTGAATTAGTACTAATGTTATAGGACTGAAACCGACCTTACCATTTACTGAATATTTCCAACAGGACACAACAACAGTGCCTAATTTTTAAAATATTTCCACACACATAGGAACAGAAATGTTTTGTAAGATTTCTACTTCAGACCAATCTTTTAGCAAATGTCAGCTTTAGCTGATCTGACTTTGACTTGTCTGTGTGTTGAGGAT
Source organism: Agriphila geniculea (assembly GCA_943789525.1). NCBI lineage: Eukaryota > Metazoa > Arthropoda > Insecta > Lepidoptera > Crambidae > Agriphila > Agriphila geniculea. The sequence goes on along the minus strand of OX038887.1, from coordinate 12,964,340 downwards.
CTTGAACTTCTTGCTTTGTAGGCTTAGGAGGTGGTTCCTATTTGTTGAATTAAAACTCCGTTGGAGGTCTTTTTTTCTTATCGAATGAGGATTAGTGGCCACCTCTGGTGTTAGAGTTTATCAAGCCGCCTGAAAGGCCTCTAACTTGGCTTAACGACTATTATCAGATGACAACATCCGGAGCGACGGTTTAGCGTGCCCTCCGAAGCACGGAAGCGCTCAGTTGTAATGGCACTTTAACGGTCACCCATCCGACACCTGACCAGATCGAGCGTTGCTTAACAAACGTGATCGAGTTCGATCAGTCTGTCAATAGCTCCGCCATGAGCGCTTCATTGTTGAATTAAAACTCCGTTGAATCGAAGGAGTAAAATTGTGAAATTTGAATCATTTGGTTCCCGCAGTGGAGTGGATCCACTCATGATTACAAGCAACTTTTACTATGGGGCAAACTCTGATATCGCGAAAAAAAATAAGCTGTTCCATACATTAAGGTCGAGTAGGTAATTGCGCGTTTGTATAGAACAACTGATTTTTTTTTCGCGATTTCAGAGTTGGCCCCATAGTAAAAGTTGCTTGTAATCATGAGTGGAATCACTCCACTGCGAGAACGAAATTATTAAAATTTCAGCGTGTATATTGATGTGATTAGGTACCTTACAGATGACCTGCAGCCCCTTAACTTTGCCGGGCATGTCCCCGCCGGGCACGAGGCGGCGGCGGCGCGAGGGCCCACCGTCGGTGAGCCAGATCGCGCCCACGCCAGTGAGCGGCACGTCGAATGTGCCCAGTAGGTAGTTCCGTTGCCCGTACTCCTGTATACGAGTAAGATTATAACAATGTTATACACAAGTGGAAAACTAAACTTGTACTGTCATGTCATAGATTCATGAGATTGAGACTTATACAGACTTGAAGAACCGTTAACTGACACTCGTTTTGAATTTCCTAACTATTAATTTTGTACTATTCAACCTATTAAAGTTTACATTTCATATTTTTTCTTAGTTGTGATATGATAGCCTGCTTATATTGATTATCCTAAAGGTGTCCTATACGTCAATATTATTTTGGCGCATCGTATCCCCACGTCGTAAATTCCACAATGATACAGGCGGGGATCCACCTTAAAATGCATAATTCTTAGTTAACGTACATACTATTTTCGAGTGTAGTAGTCTTTTTCACAAGTACTCTACTTGTGAACAAAACTACTACACGGCATCTACTACTACGAGGCAAATATCTTGAAATCGGGTGGGGATTGCGCGAGACACGTATTTTGGGCATGCGTAGCGGTGAGGTATGATGAGATTGGTCGCTCACAAGAGCACATGCGCTAACTTATCCCCACTCCATCGAAAAAATTTCAAGATATATGCCTGGTACTGCACTTTTGACAGGATACTTACATCACTCTCCGAGTACTCCAAAGGCACGAATGACAGTTTGTAGTTGGTGACGAACAGCGAGCCGAGCCTGCCCCGGTCCCGCTCACTCAACGGCGTCAGCATCACGACACTGTGCGCCGCTCCCACCACCAGCTCACCTGTCGTGCGAACACATACATAGCTTATAATACGTGACACTTAAATAATGCACCACTCGAATACCATTATTAGGCGGATCCAGGATTTCGGTTTAGAGCATTGGTTCCTAACCTGGGGTAATTACCCCCGTAGGGGTAAAACAATTCAAATATCGTATGCAAACTAGGAATCTAACCCACCAAATTAGAAAAAAAATAATACGATACCAATCGAAAGGGTTACTCATTAGAATTGTTTTTAGTTAAGTAACAAAGCATCCTACTAATATTATAAATGTCAAAGTTTGTGGGTTTGGATGTTTGTTCCTCAATCACGCAAAAACTACTGAACGGATTTGGTTGAAATTTGGCACACAGAAGATAGCCTGGATTAAAACATAGAATACTTTTTATCCCGATTTTCCCTCGGGAACGAGAACCACGCGGGTGAAACCGCGGGCGGCCGCTAGTCTTAAATAAAAGGAAGACAATGAAATACAACATTTCAATTAGTACGTTTTGAATCAAAGGAATGAATGCGATCTTTAAAAAAATCTTTGAATTCAGTTCGCATTATTTTTAAAAACAAAACGAAGTTATTTTCAGTAAAACTTCCTATCTTCAATATTTAAGGTACTTTCCCTCCATGTGGCAAAGTTTTGGGACACCGTGTATATCGCGTGATATAGCGTTTTATCGACACTCAACTATCTAAATCCATTGTCTTTTGACAGTTAAACGTGATAAATCCTTATGTCATGCTAGGGGGGCTGGGGGACGGATCTCCTGACTTCTCAAACGGGCAAATCAGATTGGAGAAAGTGTGACAGTTGCGTCAGGACTTCTTTATTTATGTTATTATGTTGATAAAGAAGTCCTCATCTTGAGAACCTTCTCCTTATATTTATGTCAGCAATTTTTTTAAATCTAGGTGGGCTCAATGCTTTTTTGTAGGCTGCTCTTCCCAGGGAGATCCAGTAAATAAATAAAACTATATTTCTTAATATTGCCTCAACGATTCGTGGAAGAACTGGGGTAATTACTAAAGCCAGTATTATAGATGAGACGAATTTCCTCTTACGCTCTTAGTTGTGTTTCGACCATAAACTTAATATTCCATGTTTCGACAATATTATGAAACTGATTTCATTGAATGAGTGACAAATTTCTTGCGGTTGGATTTTGACTAATGCCGTAAGATAATTAGGTAAATAAGAATTATATAATTTTAAATACAGATGCTCGAAAATGTGTGCTTTCGATGACAGTTACAGCGCGTGTGCGAAAAGTTATTTTTTCCGCACGCCGCGGGCCGTGCGTTTTTGTTTACGGTTGTAATGCTTTCTCGAAAATGTACCTATTGAACAACTTCGTATGGTACACGGTTGTTATAGTAGTTTATGATATAAGGTTGGTAAGGAGGTTTTTAAAACGAGTTGACGTTTTATAGGCCCGAGCCGCAGGCGAGGGTTTATAATCGTCACGAGTTTTAAAAAACCTTAACAACCGTATGCCATACTACGTTTTTCAATACATTTGCGAGAAAACATTATAGGTACTACTGAACTGGTAATCTATACATATAATAAAACTGTAAATTCTAAATATTTTTGTGCGAATCACGCAAAAACCGCTTAACTAATTTTGATGGGCTTTTCACAGTTTAGTAGATTGAGGTCCAACTTAAAATCTAAACTATGTTTCATTAAATTCAGGTGGGTGGACCCAGGGAAACAGCTGGAACTCTCCGTAATACTAGCTTTCATACACTAAAGAGGTCATTTTAAACTGGTCGGTGTATTTTTCTACTGTCCATGTGGATGAAGTCGCGAGCGGAAGCTAATAGAAATTACAAAAAGCGCTCGTAAAAAAAACGCACAGCGCTGGCGTGCGGTAAAATCAACTTACCGCACGCTGTACTAAGCCGTAAACAAAAACGCACGGCGTGCGGTAAAATCAACTTACCGCACGCTGGCCTGTCATCGTGAGCTCACATTTTCGAGCAACTGTATTGAAAAGGTTTTTTAAAACTCGTGACGATTATAAGCCTTCGCCCAATCGCCTGTTAAAAATCTGCTTATCAACTTTGTATCATAAAATACTATTATTCATTATAGTGATAAATCAATATGTAGAGTATTGTTGAATCAAATGAAAACACCTATGTAGAGTTAAAAATCATTATCATACATAAGGAAATATGAGCATGAAATTAAAATTTCCTAATTTAGATTCGCATGATTGGATTGCAGACTGGCCCTGATTGGCGACAAATCGACAATACTGGAGATGTGTTTTTGCTGTCATTTAATCGACTACTTATGTTTTTTAATGCCTTAGTTTAGTCTCTATCGGTAGGACGGCAATGACCTACACAATAACAATGACTCACAGACAGCAACTATTAAATGTTTGATAAATTTCATACGGCAGAGCCTCACTTTATTGTAAATAACGTGGCGATAAGATAATAAAAAGTTATAATTTAATAGTTTAAATACCAACAAAGGTTAATAAGGGAAGAATCATCAGAATGTTCCTACCTAAAGGTGCATTTGTCATTAAGATCAGTTACGAGGCGTTTCACTGTCGACAACCTTGGGATGACGTGCTGAACCAGAAAATATTTTTCCGACACCAATTACCTACCTAGGTACAATAGTAAAAACAGTATTGTGTAAGTAAGGTGACCCTGAATTCTTTTTATTGATTTTACTGCTTAGGTGAATTATAAAGCAAAATAAAATCAGAGTAGGTTAGTTTAATTCTTTAAAAATAACTATATAAGGATCGTTAGATACGCTTTAATTGTTGCCAGTTATTCAGGGCACAAATTTAATGAATGACAGTACCTATGATGAAACATACTAATAATTTGAGTTCTACCCAAGTACAGTAAAGTGATGAAGTACTTACTTAGGTCGTTTATCTTTTCAAAAGTTTCTGGACAAATGTAAACTATCAGCCCCGTCACGCGTCAAGATGTACACCTACCTAACTACCTAAGTCCTAAACCAAAGGTTTAGGATTTGAAAAGAATATTCGGTTGCTGGATTTTCATCGCCTTTAATACACGTTTTAATAGCAAGACAACAAACAAATTAATGCCTGACTGATTAATATCCTCATTGATACAATTCGCGTTTTGGTTTGTATAGTCCTTGACGTTGATACTGATATGATAGGTAGGATCTTCGATCGAAGATCCTACCTATCATATCAGTATCAACGTCAAGTTACTTTGTATGCAAAGCCTAAGAAGTTCCTTCTATCATGGACCATAATAAATAAACACGAATATCAATAGGCTTGTTTACGTTATTCAAACGATTTTGAACACGACGAATAGACACCAAACGTAGATACCTAATTAAAATTATGTCTTATCTATCACCCAAACTATGTAAAAAAACTTAAAAACTATCTGTACTGATCTGAAAGTAAGATTGATTGAGAAAACCGACCTTTCTTCTGGCGACCCATAACTACGCCAACACACAAGCAACTGCCACTCATGGGTCGCGACTTCCCATCCACATAATAACCACGCATATGGAGGTACAGTTAAGTATGTGCTACGCATAAATAATTAGTTGTTAACTACTTAAAGCTCAATATTTATCGGCAACGTAATAAAGGCTTTAGAAGGCGTTTAAAGTTCCGGGTGTATTTCCTGTTTAGTGTTTTAATATTCTATAGGGTAGAGATAGAGGTCCGCAGTCTACACTTAGATTGGTGACGAAATATAGCAGTCTTTCTTGAATCTTGTAGCTTATTCTCAGGATCTACGTCAACATTGGTTATGCTGCTATTATCATAGCGTTTCACGCAATACATAAGGGATATTTAAGTTTAAGAGGCATATTACGTTTCGACTGTGATTTTTGCGTAAAATGGCCAATTTTGGGGTTCTCGATCTCAGAAACAACAATACATTAACAGTTTTGACTTATTGAATAGTGTAGAATAGCTATTGGAATAGATCATAGCGGCCTCGCTTTTTTGAAAATTCAAAAAGAAAAAAAAAGAAAAAGTAATAATAATTAAACCCGAAATTGCAGAGAAAGATTTTCATAAAATGCGCGAAGGCACTTTTTTGGGGTCATGGATTGAACTACTGTGCTAAACAAATGAAATAAAAAAAATTGAATATTATATCTTATATAGTCGAATAGTTCATAGCGGCCTCGGAATTTTGATATTATGTATGGAATATGTGGAAAAAAAATCGAATCAAAAACCATAAAACTACTAAAAACGCTCAGAATTAACTGTGAATTTCTCCTAGATACATAATTATTGTTACGTAAAATTTATATCAGAATAATTTTGACTTCATAAGAAAATAATATTTTATACTTTTATTTGTTGTTTGTACTTGTTTTTCTTTCTGTGTATGTTCAAAGTTGACTCTAAGAAATCGTTCACCAACTTTCATTTTCCTTTCTAACCCTTTAACTTTCCAGTGTATCATCATATTACTTTTTGTCGCGAACACATATAAATGTATTTAGTAGACCCAAAGGTTTCTCTTAGTTGTAGCGCTAAAATCCGTCAAAATCGAAATTTCGACGAAAAAATGTGATAGGGCCCTTAATGAGATAATTCCATGTCAATCGGATCATTCCTGTAGATTTTTATCAATTTGCCATGACAGTGATTGATCGAATGTATCGAGGGTTGTCTATCGATTGGCTAAACCTAATCCATTACACTTAAGGGGCCATAATAGGAAAACATGGTTTGCGTTAAATTGCGTATATACCTCACAGACGATTGTAAAAAAAATCAGAATATCATCAAAAGCGCTTGTCGCGGGTCATATTTTTGGCGTAAATAATAGCGGAAACGTATTGAATTCTATATCAAAATACACTTTAACGTACTGTGCAGTTGCTCCAACAACTTTAAAAAAAAAAGTGCTAAAGATAATGATCAAAAAACAACGAAAAACATCGAAAATGTGCAGAACTGAGGAACAAATGATTTCGCATAACGGAGCCTTAAGTGTTACGTGTAATAAGTAATATTACCACACAGTATAAGATTCTCTGTAAGTTTATGTAATGCTGATTATTGTAAGTATCAAGCAAAACAGTTGGTTCTCTATGGTTAATTTGGAGACTTTAAAATAGAGTTAGAAATATATTTTTAGTTCAAAAGAAAACAATGTTTTCTAAATATTACAGCAGAAAGACATAACTTCATAGATTATTTTCTGACAGAACTAATTAGTATTTTCTCTGTATACTGTTTTATGGGAATATCAAGTTCATTTGCCAATAACTTCTTTATATTTCTGGCAAAATATTTAAATTCTCAACTTTTATACAGTGCTTTTATACAAATGAGGTAATTTTGAAGGCTTGGTTCTCAGCCAGGGATTGATTGAGCTGTGGTCTGATGATGGCTATCTTTAATGAATGGAGAACATTAAGATTGCTATACACACTCAACTGATGTGATCAGCATTCTAAGAGCTGTAAGGATTTGTTTAAAATAATGATAAAATAGCATTAAAATATGGAAATCCTGAAACTGAGAATTATTTTGATCTTTACAGCTCTTAGTGTGTATAGCGGTCTGAATCACCTCTGTTCACTCCCTGGATATCCATCATCAGATCACAGCTTTATCAATCCCTGGCAGAGAACCAATTCAAAGTTACCTCATTTGTATGAAACAGGGTTAGAGGATATATATCAATGGATATATATCATGATATATATCCGATTTATATCCGATATATATCCAACGAATTTTTGTGATATATATCAATGTAAAAATAGTTTAAAAATTTGATAATATTATGTAGATTTTTGCTATTGTATTGCTACTTAGATGGCGTTGATGTAGAGTTAAAACATGCTATTGTTTTGTTTTGCTGTATATAGTAATTGTAACATGAATTTCGCACAAAAAAATAGCAAAAAAATGTGATAATATTGATGTGTGACGTGTTTGCTTACTATGTATAGCACTATCCTATTGGTGGTGAGGTAATAAATATAAATATCAGTAAATGAAAAAAAAAACAAAAATATAGTGTATATTTTTTTTATCAAATAATTTTCCACTACTCATAATGGTGATACCAAAGATTTTTTCCTGATTTTTAACTTATTTGTCAAATTAGTTCCTAAATAAAACAAAAATATTCTAGTTTTCTTAAATTAATTGATTATGTTTATAAAACACATATGCAAACAGTATACATCAATAATACAATAAAATAATAATGTGGCTGTCAATTGTCATACCTAATGTATACAAGGTGTTTGGTAAAATCCTTATAAAGCCGAATATGGTAGATAGGGACCATTAAACTGAATAACTTTTACTATGAGATCAACTCTGAAATCGCGAAAAAAAAAATCAGCTGTTTCATATATTTTGATATTTTCGTTATTAATTTTTGTATGAAACAGATGATATTTTTTTTCGCGATTTCAGAGTTGGTTTGGTCCCATAGTAAAAGTTGTTCAGTTTGATGGTCCCTATCTACGATATTCGGCTTTATAAGGCTTTTACCAAACACCTTGTATAAATATCCGATATATATCACATTTTTTATATATATCATAAATATCTGATATTTTGATATTTATAATAAATATCGGATATTTTCGAACCCTGGTATGAAAACAGACTAGTGTTTTAATTATTTGACCACCACTATTTGCAGTAGATATTGCAAACTGCTCTTTGCTCTTATGCTGTGCTGTCTAACCATTTGTAGACTATAAGAAAATATTGAATAAGCGGTAGCAGGGGTATGATGACGATGATGAAGGATTCCGGGATTAACCAATTTTAGTGTATACTCTGTGAGATGTAATAAAAAAACCTGATTTGACACAGATTCCAGTTAGCCTGTTACAAATGTATACTGCCCGGCATATATATTGGCAAGAGAAAGGGACAAAAGATGCGCAGTAGCCATAAACACTAAGTTTATGGCTACTGCGCATCTTTTGTCTCTTTCATTTTCTTGCCAATATATATGCCGGCATCTGTAATTGGTTGCTTTTCCCTACTGTTATTGTGAGTGATTTGTGAAGAAGCAAACACAATCCTATAACAATTGTACAAGGCCTATTAAACCTCATGGGAATATACACATTTTAAGAATTTTAAATATTTTAAGAAGCTGTTTCCAGGGGTGCGTTCGTAAATGAGGCTCGAAGTCGGACCATCACTCCAAGGCGTGCGACGTTCGTCATCCGACGTTTACGAACGACACTGCATAGCTGTCACTGTCCTATTAGATTTGTTGATTTTGATATTAATGAAGCGCGAAATGCAACAAACAATAAAATGAAAATTAATGTTTATAAACAAAGAAGACGTGTCAACTGTCAAATAAAACGTCGGAGCGAATTTCACCCACCTATTTCGTGGGGTGACCGGTGCGTTCGCCGGGCGTAGTTTACGAACGGCTATACCTAGTGATCGTCGGGCGATCGCCCCGGTGGTTTTAGAACGCGGACATGTCATTGAGCATCGTCGAGAACGAAGAACATGAACGCACCCCAGAATATGTTAAAACAATTGACTTTCGGTAAATATGCATCTGATTATCCGGTCTCTAGTTATGACTTTTAAGGCCAATTTATGTTTAAAATATAATGTTGAAGCATGCATCTTAAAAAATAATTACAAACATACCATTTAATAATTTGGGTTTTATTTCTTGAATTGCACCATTTTTCTCTCCATTGTTCTGAAAATAATAGTAATATTAAGCTCTTCAAGCTCTGCAAAATGAGACAATAGATTTTCCATTGCTGTCCAGTTACCAGTAACCAGGTTTGATAAACTAAATATCTTTTAACAATTTAAAAATCAGACATCATATTTAATGATGATGTCCTCCTATCCCTTATCAGGGACATAGGGGTCTTACAAAGGAACTTTTTTTCCGGTCTTGTCTGGTTAAGTATTGAACAAGTGACATAATTATAAAAATTCAGTAACAAGCATTTTTAACAATATATAAGTAGCTAAATGATGTTGTTTGACAAAGCAGAGCCTCAGTGGTGTCCGCCTTAGGACACAGTCTTGGAGAATGAAATAGCTTTCGAGAAAATTGATTAAAATATAGCACATTTAAATCACAGTTTTATTTTCGGATCGAGACAAGTGACATGACAGACATTAAGCATATCTGACATAAATCCTTTTTCAAAGAGACATGTGACAAGTAAAGTAGTTTGAATACCTAATAGCATAAAACTCCTTTAACACTTTCCCTTATTCAATACTATTTCAATTCTTCACTGTCGTCACGATTCATTGCATCAGCGAAATTCGACTTCTACGTCTCTGTAATACATACGTAGTCACTAGTCATTAAGTCTTTCTGGTCGTCCTATTTCGTTGCGATTGCGCAAATTGTAACGCGGCTGTTCGGCGTCATAGTCGACTGCTTCAGGATCATCGTGATGTGGTTCGAGTTCGGGTTCATGTCTATGGTCTTCTTGGACCGGTTCGGGTTCATGTACTTGATCTTCTTGGACTGGTTCGGGTTCCAAAGTTTCTCCCTCAAGGTCAAGTTCATGATCACTAAAGACATTATCTTCAGCATCTTCGAAGTCTCCCTCAGATTCATCTGGTAATGGATCTTGATGTACTTCAGGAAGTGAAGCCGGTTCCTCGTTGCTGTTGGGGTTATCCATCGGCAGCTGTATTATGTACTCCCTCGTATTTGCGTCGTTGTTTACACAAGCTGGGTGAACATCTTTGTTAGGAAGCGGTCTTTCATCGAAAGTGACATCACGTGAGCGGACGAGCTTGTTACTTTTTCCGTCAGTAATCCATACCCGGTAGCCATCTTCATCGTAACCGACAAGTCGTCCTTTTATGGCTTTTTTGTTCATTTTTTTCCGTTTCTGCTTTGGAACGTGGACGTAGGCATTGCATCCTATGATACGCAGATGTTTGATAGTCGGATTTTTTCCAGTCCAAAGTTAGTACGGTGACTTGTCTTTGTTGTTTGTCGGACCTGTTCTGTTGAGAATGTATGCGGCGGTATTTATCAGTTCTGCCCAAAGTTCTTGTGGCATAGGTTCGTGCGCGTACATCATAGATCTTGCTGTTTCAACCAAGGTGCGATTTTCACGTTCGCTTACACCGTTCTGCTCTGGTGTGTAAGGCATTACCAGTCTTTGTCGAATTCCATGAGAGTCTAGTATATTTCTAATGGACTTGTTGTCAAACTCGCCACCGTTGTCGCTTAGCAGGCATTTTACAGCATATCCTTGATTCTTCGTCTGAGCTAGCATTAGGGCGAGCTTATCCTTAACCTCTGACTTGTATCTTAGGAAGTATACCATACGATAGCCTGTATAGTCGTCTTTGAACAACACGTAGTACTGGAATTTTGAAAAACTTGGTTGAAATGGTCCACAAACGTCGGTGTGAACGAGTTCTCCTGGCGCGGTAGCTCGAGTCCTCGTACCGAATTTGAGTCTATGAGCTTTTCCATATATGCAGCCTTCGCATAGCTCCTTATCAAGAGGAAGATCTAAGTCCAGTTCGCGTTTAACTGTAGCTTTCACGTGCCTCTTGTTCTGGTGTGCGAACCTCTCATGGTATAGTTGCATAGTATTGAACGTTGCAAAGACTTCAGCGGGATTCTCAGGATGTACAACTTTTAAGTCTAATTTGTACAATCCACCTTCTTTCTTACGTCTTCCTATTAAGCACGCTTCTTCATTGACATAGACGTTGCATTCTTTTGTCGTTGATACGAATTTGCTGTTCGGAATCCTGTCGTGAAGTGCTAGTACTGAGAATAAATTCTTCGAAATGGCTGGAACGTACCAAACATCTTGAAGGGTCGCTCGTTGTAGCTTTCCTCTTACATTTGCTTCGATAATTACCGAACCTTTGCCCTTAGCACGAATCGGTTTTCCATCAGCCGTTGTTACAGTATGGATATAGTCAAAGCATTTGAAAGTTTGGAATAAATCAGCCCGGTTTGTCACGTGGCTCGTGGCGCCGTTATCCACGTACCAGTTTTCGATGTCAGGAACGACTGAAAATACTTCTGTGCTATCGATAGACAACAGGATCATGTTTGCAGATTTAGAAGTAGAAGGTGTTGCTCGCGGATTGCTGCTTTTCGGTGGCTTGCCGTCTTTGATCCACTTCTGACAGTTTCTCACTCGATGGCCGATAGCTTGGCAGTAATTGCATTTCAACTTTCTATCTTTCTTCTCTGCAGTAGACGTAGTGCCGGAATTTGAAACGAGAGCTTCCTGTTGAAGTACGTTATTACTCTGCAGAGCTCGTTCAAATGCACATAAATGGCTTGTAAGGCTTTCAATGGTTCGTTCAGATTTAGGTAATAATAGCCAGCTGCTTCTGAAGGAAAAGTAGGTTTCGTCGAGCGTATCGAGAATCTTGCAAAGGAGTAGCAGTTCTGGTAGCTCACCGGTTTTGTCTTTACTTAACTCCTGATTAAGCTGCGTCCAAATATTTTTCAATTTTGACATGTTTGTGGCTATGTCATCTGCCGGATCTTTTCTAAAGCCAAATAAGCTCATACATAGATTGTAGGACTTATCTTCGTCCGTGCCGTCGAATAGTCTATGTAGCTCAAGCCATACGTCTCTTGCATTCGTGTATCTCATGACCTTTCGAAGTGTCTCTTCTTTCATATTGGTGGTTACGATAAGCAGGGCAGTTGCGTCAGCTTTTACAAAACGGTCTAGTTCTGTCTTGTACGTGGTCACTGCAGCTGTATCTGTTAGAAGAACGGGTTCTGTGGGTTTTTTGAACGAGCCTTCCACTACTTCCAGCGCGTGCGGGACGGTGCGTAGCAGACTGGTGGCCTTATATTTCCAAGTATCCCAATTCGATTTTCCTTCCAACAACCCAATTTGTAGTTTAGCAATATTCTCCATATTTGTAGGTGGGACCGATAACCTGATGTTGTTTGACAAAGCAGAGCCTCAGTGGTGTCCGCCTTAGGACACAGTCTTGGAGAATGAAATAGCTTTCGAGAAAATTGATTAAAATATAGCACATTTAAATCACAGTTTTATTTTCGGATCGAGACAAGTGACATGACAGACATTAAGCATATCTGACATAAATCCTTTTTCAAAGAGACATGTGACAAGTAAAGTAGTTTGAATACCTAATAGCATAAAACTCCTTTAACACTAAATACAGACAATAAACCTACAGCTGAGCTGTATTGTTAATACTTTTCATATAACCAAGTATATATATATATATACAAGTTTTGTTTACTTTATAACCTACAATAACTTATATGAGTGGTTGATACTGACATAAAATATAAGTATTTATTTCTGTTTATATTCAGCAAACAGACGATATTTACCTTAGGTGATACGTTGATGTAACTCTTGAAATTCTGGACTAGTCTTTTTTTCTCATTCATTGTAGTGTGATGTCTTACTTTTACTAGGTTGACGAAATTCTGCTTCACTTCGTCGATTCACCGTAGAATAATCCGAAACTTTTAATTTAGGTGAAATGGGGGATTAAAACTAATTAAATTATATATAATCCGCATGATTTGTACAAGTTACACGTAAATTTGATAACGATCATCCCATCCCATCAAACAGCAAAACTTTTCGACATTTATTTATGTTTTAATTATACGTATCTTTACCATCTTTGTACTGAAAATAGTAGGCGTCTATAACATTTTTCACTAGTAAATTTTAAACTAATCAAGGGGAAATAAATAGAAACTAAAATTTACAAATTTTCACTACCCAGGTACACACAGGCACAGACAGACAGAAGCGATAGATAAACGTCATTAACGTCAACTCAGTGTTGCCAGCAGGGTATTGTCAAATATTACCTAAAATATCTAAAATTTTAGTGAAAAAAATTACCTTTTATATTTTTTTTTGTGAGAATCTAAGACAAAAAAAAAATAAAAAAATAAAACATTTCAGAATTTGCAAAAAAAATTTTTTTGTGATCTTTGAAATGATATAATTCGGTTCAGACTGAAGTGACAGATTTTGTGTCATTATATATTTTGCTTGTTATACTTTCTACAATATACAAGAATATTATTGACTGCCGCAAAAAAAAAACGAATGCACCACTTGTCCATACAAATTGGTCATTTTCTTTTAATAACATTTCAAAATTTTTAGGTACTTGTTTTTATGGATATAACGAAAATTTATCGTTTTTTAGGCAACACGTATTTTTTCTTTTCCATTTATTTTCATACATCACTGAGATATTAATTAATAAAAAACGGTTTATTCTAGAAGGACGTAAGTACAAGATATAGGTAAAAAATATAAGCGATGCCTTTGCCTTGCCTCTTAAAAACGTCAATTAAAAAAAAACTTTGATGTGAATTGTGCAAGGAGGTATAGTACTATTTCCATGGAATGAGGGATTTTCCAGGCAACGTTCCTTAAAAATTTACTAGATGGCGCTGTCCAATTCCTGGCAGTGGAGTATAGTATGAATGAACGTGGTACAAATAGTCTAACCAAAGAGAAGCATCGTAAAAAAAATACGTATATGATTTTGACAGTATCAACAGTGTTTTTTCTTTATAATCGTTTTGCGGCGACAAAAATGACGTTGAAGATAATATTAATGTAATATGGTTAGCTTAGCTTATATGTAGTGTATTGTGCAGTTGTACAAACTTGCCTTTGAATGACCGCTTTTTTAGGGTTCCGTAGTAAAACAAGGAACCCATGTAACTTATACGATTAGGCGATTCTCACACTGCCAGCGCGCGCCGTCGCGGGGCGCGGTTTGGCGTTTGACGCGCGCGGCGACGGCGCAGCGCGCCGCCTATTCGGGCGGTTTTCGACGCGCCTCCGCGCCGATCGGCGTCAGACGACGGCCCCGCGCTTACGTACAAAAACCGGCACGATACTATGGAGCTCAGTGTGTTGTACCCCGCGATTTCCGCGCCTACCGGCGCGCGACGCCGCGTGCCGCCGGCGGCACGCGGCGTCAAGCGCTCACGCGCCTCGGCGCGGCTTCGGTGTGTTGGACCAAGCGGTTTTCTATACAAATTGATGTACTTGCATACAAACTAAAACACGCGCGCCCATAAGATCGTTCAGTCCATCCGTCCGTCCGTCAGTCCCTGTCTGTCTTTATTTTATTTAATTGGATAAGGGATAATACAGCTCAATAAACCTAATAAGTACGTATTAATGAACAGTACCTACCTATAAAGCTTCGTACAGATGAGGCGTATTCCGCGGGCGATGCGGTATTTTGACGGATTCTGACCACCGAACTCAAAGCGATAGCCATAGCCAAAACAATCACTAGAGCAATGCTTTGACTATAGCTATGGCTATCGCTTTGAGTTCGGTGGTCAAGATGCCGCATCCTTTTCGCTAAATGTCCCCAGCACGCGTAGCATGACCAACATCGAGATAGGATTCGACTCAGAGAACAATGGCTTGTCTACACCGAAATGTCACTTTTGTCGGGTTGAGATCGAGATACTCATGCTCGCATTTACAACTAGTAGACTCGTATTGTTCTTTGTCGTGGCCTAATGTCAAAAGTCGACAAACATGAGCTTTTCTCTTCAACTGACATTAATTTGACAGTTGAATCAGAGAAACTTGTCTACCACCGTTTGAGTAGTCGAGAAGGTCGAGAGAGAATCACAGACTAATAAGAAGATTCGAAATAGTTTTCTACGTATTTTATTTTATATGAAACTAAATTTCGCAATAAAAATAAATCTAAATTATCCGGGCTTATACCTTATTCCTTAAAAACTTAAAATTAAAATTATTTTCATACGTTGATTTCAATATTTCGTAATTTTCTCGTCATTTTACACAGATTACTAAATTAACAATTTCGTTAGTAGTCTGTGTTATCTTTTCAAAATACTCTCAATAAAAGAAAGGCAAACAAATTTATATCCATACAGCTATATTTAATTAGTTTTAAGAGTTTAGCGTTGTGAAATCTATAGAAAGGAACGGTGCTTTATGAGAAAAAAAGTAATTATTTTTTACTGGCAATATTATTCTTCTCGAGCTCGAGAGAGCTTGTCTACGGAAGAGAACGCTTTCTTGAGTGCCTCTTTATCTTAGAACATATAAAAAAATGAGAATCATGTTTAAACTAAATTATTTCGGATCATTTTAGATAATTTTGACGTTTATTGGTGTTGAAATGAAAAGATTACCTTTAAATTTCACTTTTTTTTATTAAAAGACATTAAAAGGTTTCGAAATTCTGAGAACGAGTCCCACCTGTCTGTCAAACTGTGCTCAGCAATCGAGAAGGTCGAGACGACAAGTCTTCGTAGACAAGAGTCCCGTGTGCTCATGCTACGCGTGCAGGTCACAAAATGTCCCTTTCGCAAAGACAATGGATTTTTACAGTTGGGTGTCGATAAACGCTATATCTCGCGATATAATATCGTGTTTCGTCGGTCATGCTAGGGGGGCTGGTAATAAAAAAAATATCACATCAAAAAGTTGTCTTTTATGCGATTTTCAGAGGGGTACAAGGGGGACATTCTGTGAAAGGGACATTTTGCGAAAGGGACATTCTGCGACGGAGCCTCCTTCCTGCATGAACGCGACGGTCAGGCATAGCTTGTCAAGCACGTAAATTTTTCGGGAGTTTGATCGTCTAGGGGCGATGCTTGATGGCTTGACATCAAGCACGTAGGTATCACGTGAATACTGTGGCCTAGATTCCAGCAAACATCTTGACGCTCTTTTGAAGGAGTGGGGATGAGTTCGCGCATGTGCACTTACGAACGGCCCATAGCGCGCGCGTGCCCACCGTCCGCGTACCTCACCGCTACGCATACCCAAAATACGTGTTCTGCGCTTAGAGAAGGGAAGTAAGGGCAGCAGGCATAAACTGCAATAACAAAGCATTCGTGACGTCAGGCGCGTGCCGTGTCCGCCATATTTGTTTCCTGTCACATGTCACAATTTCAACTCTATGCTGTTAACATAAGGTGTAAGTACACTAAGCTAAGCCGCCATGTTTTGTTCCATTACAATGGAGAACAATGAAGTAGGTATGTACGCTTTTTTCGTAGGTATGCCTGGTCCCTTACTTCCCTTCTCTAAGGTTCTGCGCAACCCTTACCCGATTTCAAGATGTTGGCCGGCTACTGTATCAAAGGTAGGCCACGCCCCCAAATAGGTAGTGGTGGTGGTAATTACGTGTACATGCTAAAAGCCATGCTTGACCGTTTAAGGGGTACATTATAGCGCTGCTAGTGTCCAAGAACCGTAGTCTTGATTCATTGGTCGACGGTTATCGGAGTCCAAGAAAGTTACAAGGTCTTCACGCATAGTAATAATACATAGATACCTTAAAGCAAAAAATACTTAGGTGCTAGTGAATAATATTATAATAAATTAATATTAGTCATTTTCAACATTCACAACAATATTACAGAAAGATTACAATGAAAACAAATTGTCAAAATCATGTGTTTTAAGATGGTACTCTTTATTACTATAGAAAGCACATTCATATACCATAGTATCAAGTAAGGTTGTTGGGAATTGGACAGCGCCATCTAGTAGATTTTTGGGGAACGTTGCCTGGAAAGTCTCTCATTGTGATGTCCATAGAGATGTAGGCACGCTAGTATTTTATATCGATAATAATGGTACATGTTTCATAATAAATGAGAAACATAATAACAACTATAGTAACCCAAATAACAACTATAGTAACCTTAAGGGGTATGAGTAATTTTCTAAGAAGAGGTGGGTCATTTTTCTTTCAATGTCGCTTTCTAAAAACAGTTTCAACTAAAAGCCCCTATACAAAGCCTGTCAAAAGTAATATCGAAGCGATGTTGTGATTGAGAAGTGCGCTATACGCGATGTATAGCTCTGTCTCTATAACAAAACAACATTACTTTGAGGTTGCTATAAGAGCTCAGAGTTCGACCTCTGGTAACTGCCCCCTACTCAAACATTCTATTCGTTTGAACGCTAAGCTTACTATTAATACTTTAAAATAAGCAGTAAACTATAAAATTACGTGCCGTAAGCTTGACAATTCCATACAATACATCACGTGCCGTGCCGGACTACAGCTGCGCCACAAAAAAAAAGTTGGAAATCTGACTTTTTGACTATGCCATGATGAAGACGATAGTTTGTCGTAATTTGTCGCACAAACACCAGAATTTGTCGGGCTTGCGTTTAGGAGATACGTGTGGCGCAGCTGTAGAGACGTCTCTACAGCTGAGCCACACAGATCTCGAAAAAAGAAGGTCGTAGCGAAAATCTGATTACTCGTGTTTGCAGCCGTTAATTTGTCGGAATTTGTCGGACAAAAACCAGAGTTTGTTGGTCTTGCGTTTAGGAGATCTGTGTGGCGCAGCTGTAGAGACGTCTCTACAGCTGAGCCACACAGATCTCAAAAACGGAAGGTCGTAGCGAAAATCTGATTACTCGTGTGTGCAGCCGTTAATTTGTCGGAATTTGTCGCACAAAAACCAGATTATGTCGGTCTTGTGTTTAGGAGATATGTGAGGATACGCTGTGGAGACTTTTCTACCTGGATCTTGAGAAAGAAAGGTCGTAGCGAAAATCTGATAACTCGAGTGTGTAGCCGTTAGTTTGTCGGAATTTGTCACCAAGAATCAGAGTTTGTTAATCTTGCGTTTAGGAGATATGTGAGGATACGCTGTGGAGACTTTTTTACCTGGATCTCGAGAACGAAAGGTCGTAAGCGAATCCTCACATATCTCCTAAACGCAAGATCGACAAACTCTTGGTGACAAATTCCGACAAACTAACGGCTACACACTCAAGTTATCAGATTTTCGCTACGACCTTCCTTTCTCAAGATCCAGGTAGAAAAGTCTAGGAGTATACGCTAGGAGTATAGTGTTCTGTGCCCTGTATGGACTAGCTTTTAGATTTTTTAATTCACGTAAAAAATACTAATCTAAAAATGCTGAAAAAAAATATATGAGCTTAGAACACTAAAATCTTGAAATGGTTTTCTTATTTTAGTACTTTCTCAAAATGAAAGATAGGTAATTATCAAACAATTAAAACAAAATTAATACCTATGTAAAATCTGTCCGCGACTCACACACACTGCGACAAGTGATGGCGGTGGGCGGGGGGCGGGCGACACGACATGAAAAAAACCACAAAGAGCACTCCGTTTCACGTTAGTTTAAAAAAAATTAGAATTAATTTTGAACTTCCGAAAAATTACCTAAAAGTCACCTTTTGAGTAGTGTAACCTAGAACTAACCAGACAGATTCTAAAATCACCTAATAGGTTACTAAAGTAACCTTCTGGCAACGCTGCGTCAACTGTCTGTTTTTTTAATAAAATTATAACATCTCTGCTCGTTGTTATTTTTGGGTCATGCTCATGTTTAGAGTATAGTATATAGAGACGGCCTGTTGTTCTATATGAACTACGGTTATACAAATATGATCTAAATCGACATTGCACTCATAAACTTGTAGCTGTCTCGTTTTAACTTACCTACATTACCCCATGTAAAAAGAGACAACACTATATTTGTTTGACCTATTTTTGGCAACATTGAAATATATACTCATAGCTATGCATGAATGCGGCCGGTTCGTCGCCATTTTTGTTTCCCACTGTAACAGGTATGTGAGCTGTCAACGCGAGTTGTATTTTTAGTGTATGTTTTGTGTTATAATTGTTTTATTTTAGGCTTTTTCGTGTGAATAGTTATTCATTAAGTGAAAGAAAGCAACAAGGAACATGCCCAGTTGCAGTGTAGTAGGTTGCGGCATCAGAAAAAGCGAAAATCGAGCAAACATAACATTACCCAGGTACGTACTTTTATTTTGCAATATTACCAAACAAATGAATAAATGCCTTATGTTTTGGCTTTCTTATGAATAGTTTACATATTAATTCATAGCAATATGGCGTATACTACTTATTTTGGAGGGTTTTGATAGTGTATTTTCAAGAAATTAAAAACACTATTTTCGGCGATAGAGTTGTCCCTCAAAGCAATTTTCATATCGATGTTTTCAAGTGAATGAATTTTAACTGTTTTTTTTTTCGTTTCGTTTTAGGTAGCCTAAAAATGCCCGTAAAAGAGAAATATGGCTGGATACAATAATAATTATAATAATTTATAAATAGGAATGGAGAATTTAAAGACTCATGCGAAAACTATTTTCATTTTGAAGAATCGTGTTTTAATCAAACTTTAAATATTACGACGCTGCTGGACCGTTATGAACCTTTTTAGTAAGTAGGTATTTTACTGGACCAGTCCCACAATTTCGCTCGCCTAGATTTGAAAACTTTTTAACATTAGTTTTTTTCAAAGGGGGTTCAATGTTGGTATTAATCATTTAAGAAGTTTCAAGTAATTATAAATCTGACCCAAAGTAATTTTATAGCCCATACTTCAAATCCCCTTTATTTTTAGAAATCCTTATTTAGCAAATGATTTCCTGGCAAAATAAACCTATTTACTTACCTAACGTCAGTTTCTAGTCTATTAATTTTGGCTGACTTTTATACTTATTCTTCATGCATGTTTCAGCCGCCGGTCACGATCCAGTGCATCGAGCACTTTAGCAGAATTAGACCTAAACCAGAGTCCATCTACTGTTGATCAGCACAGACGAGGTACTTAAATATCTCGTTATTTATTACTTGCATTACTTCTTACCTATTTACGATATACTATAAACCGTAGTTCTAATAATGTTTTAATAAGGGCATGCTGGCCCAAGTATTTTACATTTCGATTTCAATATGAAATAATTAAGCCCATGATAAACAGGGGGCTAATTGTCTAATTTCAAAATCTATCGCAATTGCTTTCATTTGGCAGATGAATGAGACACATTGCTGCATTTCTTTGGTACGTTTTTATTTTTGCCAAAAAGGCGATTGCGATCGATTTTGAAATTAGACAATTAGTGGGCGGGCGGGACTTGAAACTATTACTATGCAATATTCTTATTTTTGTTCTCAATATATAATATATACTAGCGGCCGCCCGCAACTTCGTCTGCATGGAAAGTTTTTATGCTATCCCTCGGGAACAACCCTTTTTTCGGGATGAAAGGTATCCTATGTCATTTTCTGTACCACTGGCAAGGTGTATGTAAAATTTCATGATGATCGGTTCAGTAATTAAGACGTGAAGACGTAACAAATATAGAACCCTGGGATTTAAATATAATTTTGATTTACAGGTCCCAGATGCAACACTGGAAACTTACAAAAAATAGGAGAATCACAAGAAAGAATTACGCATTAAATGTAAAAATAAGATGACAAAAAAGAAAACGTTGGATTTTTTAAATATTATCAAAGATAAATAAAACGAATTTTGTGAATGCAGAACGAAAAAGATGCGGATGCCTGGGCATTCTCCTTTGTGATTTGTATTGTAATAATATTGTTTTATATAAAAAAAATCATGCAAATCCTTGTGGCAATCTTGCAATATGTAGTATTTTGTTTTATTTATTTCCTTTTTTCTTTAACTAGTATGAGTGACCTTTGATCTTGAATTCTATGGAGGCACTCGCTCGATAGAATTCAAGATGTCTTGCACTGAAGAGTCTAGCTAGACTTAACAACTCTGAAATCGCCAAAATTAATCGGCTGTTTCATACATTTTGATTATGTATGAAACAGCTGATTCTTTTTAGCGATTTCAGAGTTGGTCCTATAGTAAAAGTTGTTTAGTTTGATGGTCCCTATCTACCATAATAATATTCAGCATTATCAGGGGTTATTTTGAAACACGTTGTATATCCGTGCTTCGTAAGGCACGTTATGCCGCCGTTGGTCCCTTCCGGCCTATCCTCCTTATCCACCAATATCAATAAGGAATGCCTGTGCCCCAGCAGTAGTAGGGACTGAAACATTAAAAATGGATGATGTCGATAAAAATATCGATATACAAAAGGGCAGCACTATGGAAAGGTGCCATTTTTGTTTCCTAGTAAGTTTAGGTATACAGGTTTTTTTCGTAGGTATGCCTTCTCCATATACTTCCCTACTCTAAGTGCTCATGCATCATCATGATTCATGCATGATGGTTTGGTTAAGGTGCGGGCACATTTGTCTGACGCCACGTGTTAACACGCCGTATTTATATGGACGTGTACAGCTTGACCATAAAGAGTTGAAATTAAATAAAATGGAACTAAACATTTTCAGTACTAAATGTAGTCAGTGTTGCCAAATTATGCGTGATTTTGACGTATTTACATAGAAAGTGGAGCCCTCAATTTATGTATTTACTATGAAAACCGATGTCATCTGACGGCGTGTTAACACGTGTTAACGCGTGGTGTCAGACAAATGTGCCCGCACCTTTATGGCGACGGCTACACACATGGTAAATACCGTGATCCATCGCCATAAAGTAAATTTTAACCATGGAAAGTAAAATATTGAACATTCCATAAAAATTACTTTCCATGGTTAAAATTTACTCTATGGCGATGGATGGATTACGGTAAATACCACGCGTGTAGCCTTCGCCTTAGGGGGTCCTTCTAGAAATACTATTGTGTTGTGTTATGTCGTGTCGCAACACGGCGGGCTGATTATCTAATTAGAAACCACCTAGCGACCGGTTGCAGTTCATAGATGATAGTGATCTATTGCTACTTCTTTTTGGATTAAAAAAAAACATACCAAAGAAAAGTAGCAACGTATGTGGAATGAAACCGGTTGCTAAATAGTTTCTTTTTTAGATAATCAGGGTGCGGTACGTATCGGTTTCATACATTTAGTATGGTTAGAAACATATTATTATTATCCCCGTCAAATGGTAATGCGCTGGAACCTTGTCAAATTAACCTAATCGTGACGTCACCCGCTACAGCTAGCAAAAAAAGTTGAAGTAAATAATAATTAATTTGACTTAATGATTATTATTGTCAATAAGATAGGGTTGAGTGAAAATATAATAATTGTATGGATATTTTCAACATAAATGAAAATGAAATATTCTTTATTTAAATAATAGTTCAGGCAAAGAAAGCTCAAAAAAATGTATAGAGCTTGCTTGCTTGGAACACATTTTTTGACTTCGTAACTTTATTTGGACCTGTTAGGAGGTGAACATATCAAAATTCGCCACCAGTAGCCCCTATGCCGGGGTGGAGGGGGGAGGTTTGAAGGCCCCATTTTTCGGTTTTTTACATATATCTCAGAAACTATGCGTTCAAGCGACATAAAACTACATACAAAATAAAAGCTGATTAAATTTGCTACAAGTTTTATTCAGACAAGTTTTTCGATCACTTGTATAGTTTTCGAGATATTCGCTCTTGAATGTCTGTCAACTCGGTAGTAGCGATGTTCGAAATTGATTCGATTAAACGATTAATCCTTGCTAACTTATTGCGAATTGGTCGATTAATCTAAGAATTAAAATGATCGATCTAATTGCTAATTTTACGCCGATTTTTTTCAGAAATGGATCTACTAGCAAATTAAATGTTTCTAAATTTGTTAGACGCGTTACTGCAAGTTGTTGCTAGGGCAATAAAAACAACACTCCATTCAGGTTTCTATGAATGTATTATAAGTACTCGATACCTTCAGATATCGATAGTTTTGTTCCGAAAATTTTTGGTATCGATACTTTTGACATTTTGCGAATCTCTAACTGCATTTGAACAAACATAAACCTAACGGGGATTTTCTGGTGTGCAATTCGAATATTGCCAATATATTCACGTAAGCTATTCAACCAAAATAATAGGTCTATCATTATTCCTTATTCATCCTTATTAATATTATGAATGCGAAAGTCCGTTTCTTTGTTTGTTTGTTACGCCTTCACGTCTTTACTACTGAACCGATCATCATGAAATTTTACATACACGTTGTCTGAGGTACTGTTTGAGGTACAAAAAAAGACATAGGGTACCTTACATCCCGAAAAAAAAGCACTTTAGCTTGTCGTATATTTTTTTTGTGGCTACAACTTTACGTTTTCTATATAAAAAAAAAATGGCACCCGTTAAACCATGTTTTCCTATCATGGACCCTTAACTACTCAACCGATCATCATAAAAATTTGCATACACCTTGTCACAGGTAGAGAAAAGGACATAGGGTACCTTTCGTCCAAAAAAACAGGAACTGATTCTGTTTTGTGTGCTCTTAATAAAGTAAAAGCTTCTGTATTGATAAATAAAGCCTTTTGAGGTTGGACATTTTTACAAGCATGTGGAAACACAAAGTCAACCGAGATACTTCGAGTGGTCATAGATAATCAGAAGTGTGACGAACAGATTCCGACTCCTGACTCCTGAGGGATAGAAAAATAACCCTCCACGCATACGAAGTCGCGGGCGGCCGCCAGTCTACGTACTATAAGAGCGTCCGCTGCGTTAAGCGGATCCGGCGGGCTGATTATCTAATTAGAAACCACCTAGCGACCGGTTGCAGTTCACAGATGATAGTGATACATTGCTACTTATTTTTGGATTTAACAAAAACATACCAAAGAAAAGTAGCAATGTATGTGGAATGAAACCGGTCGCTAAATAGTTTCTTTTTAGATAATCAGCGGGCTGATTATCTAATTAGAAACCACCTAGCGACCGGTTGCAGTTCATAGATGATAGTGATCCATTGCTACTTCTTTTTGGATTAAAAAAAAAACATACCAAAGAAAAGTAGCAATGTATGTGGAATGAAACCGGTCGCTAAATAGTTTCTTTTTAGATGATCAGGGTGCGGGGTGCGGATGATTCATAATCATAATATTTATCTAATTAATATTTATATTAGGTTCGTGGTGAAACCATGTACTTTAGTGGTTTTTTTTTTCTTGACATAGCAATATACAGCTTGACCATAAAGAGTTGAAATTAAATAAAATGGAACTAAAAATTTTCAGTACTATACTATTTCCATGACTAAATGTAGTCAGTGTTGCCAAATTATTGACGTATTTATAGAAAGTGGCGCCCTCAATTTATCAACTCTTTAAGGTCAAGCTATACTAATTCATTTTGTGTTGTTTTGTTCTGGTAACACCATTGTTTACCTTTTTCTAAGAAATTGATAATCGGACTTTACATATTTGAAATAATCTAATATCAAATAATCGATTATTTCGGCATCGATTATATTATCGATTATCATCCCCACTCGCCCGCCAGCGGCCAGCCAGTTTTGCTAACGGTACTGACACTCACAGCCGTTTGCACTAAAGTCAAGTTAGGCGTGTCCTAGTTAAGAATTATCTTAGCTTAGGAACAGCCTAGAACAGCCGAACTGAAATTTTTGTTTGCACTAACAGACTACGTCGTAACTTGGGCATCGCCTTGCTAAAAGAATGAATGAATGAATGTTAATATTAATTGTTTATGGATTTTTAAACTGGCGAAGTAAAGTAGGTCATAGGGATATTATTTTAGTTGAAACTTCTTATTGATTCATTCGTGAGTTAAAAGGAGACGAAAGATAAGGCGTTGGTTTATTTTATTTGGTAGGGTGATCGAAAAAGTTAAGTCATCAACGGTCAGTTTAGAAAATAGAAATCAAATCGCGGCAGTGTTGCCAATGGTATGGTAATTGCCAAATTATACGGTAATTGGGGTCAAAAATTAACCTTGGCACGGCAGCCTTTGCCAGAAGTTTACATACAAGTACGGTTATTTCATACGTTATTATTCTTTTATAAATGCAGTGATTGTGTTGAAATACGGCAATTTTTGCGATTTTCCACCGAGACGTTTAGTAATTTTATTATTTCAATGAATTTTCAGCTGTTTTCCATTTTTCAGCAAAAAATTCTGTTTTTTGTCACAATTGACGGCCACAGATTATAACCACAGTTTTACAATTCATAACATAGGAATTTCTTAAGCCTTGGGCGCTCGATATCGAGCCCGTAAGTTAAGAATAGCCTAAAGTGCATTTAGGAACGTCCTAAGGTTAGTGCAAACCAATTTTTTGCTAAGAATGTCTTAAGTTAGTTAGGAAAAGACTTAGGCGATTCTTAAGTTTAGTGCAAATGGGTGCCAATTGCACTAAACTTAAGAATCGCCTAAGTCTTTTATTAACTACAACTCGACCAAGTTAAGTAGGCGAATGACAGCTACATGACCGCTAAGTTTGACACCGTTTTAATTTGGTCGTGTTGTAGTTAGGAACAGACTTAGGCGATCCTTAAGTTTAATGCAATCGGGTGTGAGTGTTCGATTTCACTACGTCATTTTGACGTCATCAACATGGCCGCCACGCGCATTACCATTTGACGGGGATAATACAGTGTGTCGTGTCGACACAACACAACACTGTAATGTATTTCTAACAATACTAACACCCAATTGCACTAAACTTAAGAATCGCCTAAGTCTTTTCTTAACTACAACCCGACCAAGTTAAGTAGGCGAATGACAGCTACATGACCGCTAGTTTAACACCGTTTTAATTTGGTCGTGTTGTAGTTAGGAACAGACTTAGGCGATCCTTAAGTTTAGTGCAATCGGGTGTAAATGTATGAAACCGATACCTACCGTGTCGCGACAATACGACACAACACAACACAACACAATAGTATATTTCTAGCTTTTGGGTTATAATATAAAGGGTCTGATACACCAGCTAAGGCATTTCTTTTTATATAATAAAATATTGTCTGTCACTAGTTGGTCTGTGGTTACTGTTAAGTCCATGGAAATAGTACTATAAACCGGATTGAGTGCTTCGCCCCAAAACGAGCCGACCGAGAGGTCAAGTAGATGTATGTGTCCTTTTCTTTATTAGGGTGACCAAACCGTATGGTTGGCCGGAGACATACATAATACTTTAAACTGTTTAATATAAACTTAAATACCTAGGTAGTTCTTTATTTATAATTAACACTTTTTACCGCGTTTTTATTAGGTTGCTTGCTCTTTTGTTTGTTTGAGCACAAATTTGGCAAACGATTTTATACTAAATTCCCGATGAGCTAGAGACTTGAAACTTTGAACACAGGTCAGAAATGGAAGGAAATGCAATATTACAGTGTCATTGAGGGGATCTGATGATGGAGCCGGAAGAACGCCACAGGAACTCTATGATGAATGAAACTAAACAACCCCATCGTGTTTGGGCTTATTAGAATTGTCTTGACAAGTACTCTGACGGGAGACGAGGTTCAGTTCAGGGTCGGATGATGAAGTCTGGATTCCATGCCATAGGAACTCAATATTGAAATCATGCAACCCCATCGAGTTTGGGCTCGTTTGAATCGTCTTGACGAGTGCTCTGTTGGGTAATAGTGTCCAAGAGTCTGATGATGGAGCCGGAAGAAGGCCACAGGAACTCTGCAATAAAACCTTTCAACCCCATCGAGTTTGGACTAGTTTGAATGGTCTTGACGAGTACTCTGATAGGCGGTGGTATATTTTTAGTTTAGCTCGTTAACTAAAAAAAAGAAAATTAATATTTATTTAAAAAAAAAATAATTTAAGAACAAATTATTTATCACGTTTTTATTACGTTGCTTTTTCGTTTTTATTTTTTAAATATGGTAATTCAACCAATTAAAATCTAGTTTATTCAATTCAATTAAATTTCAAGTGTAAATAATTACGCAACTTTAAAGTTTATTCCAATTTTAAATAAAAATGCAATGTGCGTGAACTTCGGAAAAACAAATAAATGTTGGAAAAACAAGTAAAAGTAGGAAAACATTGTCTAGTGAGCTGTAGTTAAAAAAAGATGCAAACGATTTTCGACTTTATTGACGTTTGAAATTCGATTGCTTTTTCCCATAATTATACTTGTACATTTACTATGCTGTTTCATTAAAAACTGTTATTTTGGTAAAGATGTCAATAAGGTCTAAAATACTTGCACCAATTTCTTTACTTGTGAAATTCATAAAATGGGTGCAAGAGATTTACGACGACACAATGTTTAAATATAAAAAAAAACAAAATGGCGGCCAACTATATTGTTCGTGGGCCGATTTTATGAAACTCGATTTTGTTACTATTTTGATAAAAATATAACAAAGAAATGTTAAAAATATTAAAAAATATGGCAGCCAACTCTTTTATTTGTGGGCTGATTTGAATGAAACTCGGTTTTTAGTACTAATTTGACAAGAAAATAACAACGCAATTTTTAAAATACTAAAAATCTAAGATGGCGGCCAACTTTTTTTTTTTTTTGGTACTAATTAGACAAGAAAATAACAACTCAATGTAAACTGATGGAAAAATCAAAAAAGATCAAAATGGCTGCTAATTTGTTTTTGGGTTGATTTTGATGTGACTCGGTTGAAAAAAAAATAACTTGGCTGCCATCTTAGATTTTTCTTATGACATTCCTTTGCTGTTTCTTGTCAAAATAGTACCAAAACCCAAGTTTCATCAAAATCAGCCCACAAGCAAAACAGTTGGCCGCCATCTTGAATTTTTTGTATTTATAAAATTGCATTGTTATTTTCTTGTCAAAATGGTACCAAAAACCAAGTTTCATTGAAATCGGCCCAAGAACAAAAAAGTTGGCCACCATCTTGAATTTTGCAAGTTTTCAACATTGCGTTGTTATTTTCTTGTCAAAATAGTGCCAAAAACCGAGTTTCATCAAAATCGGCCCAAAAACAAAAAAGTTGGCCGCCATATTGGATTTTTAATATTTTAAAAATGCTTTGTTATTTTCTTATCAAAATAGTGCCAAAAACCGAGTTTTATTGAAATCGGACCATAAACAAAAAAGTAGGCCGCCAACTTGAATTTTTTAATATTTAAAAAATGCGTTGTTATTTTCTTATCAAAATAGTGCCAAAAACCGAGTTTCATCGAAATCGGCCCATAAACAAAAAAGTTGGCCGCCATCTTTAATTTTTAATATTTTAAAAATGCTTTGTTATTTTCTTATCAAAATAGTGCCAAAAACCGAGTTTCATCAAAATTGGCCCAAAAACAAAAAAGTTGGCCGCCATCTTGGATTTTTAATATTTTAAAAATGCGTTGTTATTTTCTTATCAAAATAGTGCCAAAAACCGAGTTTCATCGAAATCGGACCATAAACAAAAAAGTTGGCCGCCATCTTGAATTTTTAATATTTAAAAAATGCTTTATTTTCTTATCAAAATAGTGCCAATAACCGAGTTTCATCAAAATCGGCCCAAAAACAAAAAAGTTGGCCGCCATCTTGAATTTTTAATACTTTAAAAATCCTTTGTTATTTTATTATCAAAATAGTGCCAAAAACCGAGTTTCATCGAAATCGGCCCATAAACAAAAAAGTTGGCCGCCATCTTGAATTTTTTCATATTTAAAAAATGCGTTGTTATTTTCTTATCAAAATAGTGCCAAAAACCGAGTTTCATCGAAATCGGCCCATAAACAAAAAAGTTGGCCGCCATCTTGCCATTAATATAAACTTTACCCCTCGCCTGCGTCTTCCAGTTATTTCCGTTGATAGAACAATTTCGTTTTTGGGAAATCAGAAATGGTGTAGTATTTATGGTCACCCTAGTTTTGTAAAGGAATATTTCCCGAATATTGAAATTCTAAAATTGAAATTTGGCGCCAAAGTCAAAATCGGATCGGAGTTGCCAGGATTGACACTTGAATGCTGATTAGCATTATTAAATCTGTGGTTATAGCCTGTGGCCGTCAATTGTGACAAAAACAGAAATATTTGCTGAAAAATGGAAGATTCATGGAACATTCATTTAAATAATTGAATTACTAAACGACTCGGTGGAAAATCGCAAAAATTGCAGTATTTCAATACAATTACTGCACTTATAAAATAATAAGAACGTATAAAATAACTGTACTTGTATGTAAACTTCTGCATTAAGCTGCCGTGTCAAGGTTAATTTTTGACCCCAATTACCGTATAATACGGCAATTACCGTACCATTGGCAACACTACCGCGATTTGATTTCCATTTTCTAAATTGACAGTTGATGACATAACTTTTTCGATCACCCTACCAAATAAAATAAACCAACGCCTTATCTTTCGTCTCCTTTTAACTCACGAATGAATCAATGTGATGTTATAACCAAAAAGTACTCTATGACCTATATTACTTCGCCGGCTTAAAAATCCATAAACAATTAATGTTTACATTCGTTCATTCTTTCTCTTAGCAAGGCGATGCCCAAGTTACGACGTAGTCTGTTAGTGCAAACAAAAATTTCAGCTCGGCATTTTTAGGCTGTTCCTAAGCTAACAAATAAAACTAGGACACGCCTAACTTGAGTTTAGTGCAAACGGCGTACGTGATTGGTAACGTACATTTTTTTTCCTACTATCGTGGTATTATTGTTTTGTAATGGCAATTGTGCGAACGAGACACCGACCTCCACCTAGTGTTGTTTCATTCACACAGTAGAGTCTTCAGTCAATGTCATCGATAGAATTTCAACTCTATGACAAAGGCAATACAGTTGAATTTCTTTTAAACGAATAGTGAACATTTTCACTCCCTATATGAACCTCCTTGGTTAAGTCAATTCTATCTATGGTTTTACTTACAATCTGTGACACACCTTCTCTATGCTGTGACAGCGAAGTGTTCTTTTTGGAAAAAAGTTGGTTGGATTGTGCATGTCTCAAAAAATGGCGATTGTTAAATTTCTGTTCAGGTTTTGAAAGCACAATCTTCAGGCACATATTTATTCATTAAATATTTGTTATTGTGTAACTGTGAAATTAACCTAGGATGGCCGATGCTTTGGTAGAGCGGAGGCCGACCGTTCGGTTCTTCTGCCACAGGTGTAACATTGAGTTTGAAGATGTTTTGCAGGTAAAAATCAATATTTACAGTTAAATCTGAAGATTTTGGGTATAATAATGGTCCAAAAGTCAGTCTGTAATATCACAGATCATTGTAGTATAATCCTATCATTGATTTTTGTCATTTAAGTTGGTGCTGTTCGTTCAGTAAGATTTGGTATATTGCGACTTATTTTTGACAAAGTGACTGGTTTTCCCCTTGTATCCTATTAATTAAACCTCCAAAGTTTCCGTTACTTTGGTACTATGTTTCCTGGTCTTTAGCTGGCCCCTTAATTGAGAACTGTCACTCATTTCCAAGTAAACATTTGACTGAGAATGGCTTGATGAGCGCAGCGAGAGCGTGACCTTTACGTTTCCTGGCATTGTTGTCATTACATGATTACATTTTATTGGTTTTATTGAGACTCTGATGGATAAAGTCCTAACCAAGATGAAACTTAAAACTTGCGAGGAAATTTCTGGTACTTACAGATATAAAAAAAATCTTCTATTTTGTAACCTCATATCTACATGAGTTAAATCAAAGTAAAATGCTTTCAGGATTACACATGCCCATACTGTGCAAGCGGATTCATAGAGCAACTAGAAAATGTGTCAGAGAGTGTGGTGTTATCTGGGGACGACTTCAGCGACGCTGACATGAGCAACTTGGATGATATGAGTAACTTGGATGATATGAGCAACCTTGACGATTCAGACGATGTGCACCAAGTAAGGATAATGGAGGCTACACACAATTCAGCACATCATTTTGATTTGTGTGGTTTGTTATGCTTGACCTTGATTTGATAAAAAGGCCTGACTTAACAATCATACAAGTTATGTGATGTGTTTGAATGTGTGTGGCCTCTATAATATTTTAGGTACTCAAATTCTTCAAAAAGTAATTAAGAACAACAATTGGTATACTATGTTCCAAATGATTTGTTTCCTCTTATGAGAATCAAATTATATTATTATTCAAGCATGTGTCTTCGTGCTGTGCAGTTATTTTTCAAATCAGCTATTGGAAACATTGTAAACCAGCCAGCATTGTTATTCTTTTACAAGTTGCTGCAATATCAAGTAGTGACTCATAATGCCATACATGTATTTTTCTAAAATTGCATAATTTATGACATTATTTTATAGTTTAGCATGTGCAGTGCATGTCATCTTTGATTAAAGTTAATCTTGGACGAATCAACCACTGGACGTGAAATGACAGCCATATTCGCCTGTACCCTCTGCCACTTACTGTGACCGATAGCCTCAGTAAACGATATCGCGTTGTCAGTGTGATGCTAGAGCTTGTGGCGAAACATTGGTACAAAAATTGGAAAAATGATCCGTATTGTGCAGCAAAAAAAAATAGCGGGCAATCAAGACATGCTTCTTTTCACGCGTAAGCACAATTTCAACCTATTATAGTAGCTATTTTCCGTGAAATAAATAAAATTTGGTATGTAAACAAAGTAGGGTGACTTAGCCGGTTTGCTGGCCCACTTTGGTTCTCGGCCATTACGGAAACATAACCAGCCCCCCCTACTCAAATGGCCAACATTCTATTCGTTTGAACGCTATGCTTACTAATAAAACTTTTAAATAAGCATTAAACTATAAAATTACGTGCCGTAAGCTTGACAATTCCATACAATACATCGAAGTCTGTGATTTACATAAGTTTGCGACATGTGATTTAATCATCTATTGCTCATATTTAACCTTTAAAAGTAAGAGTAGCGTTCAAACGAATAGAATGTTGGCCATTTGAGTAGGGGGGCCGGCCTCCTACACTTGCTCAAGGTTGTGCGATAAGCACCTACCGCTAGCCGTGCCTTCGAAGGCACAAGTGAGCAGAGGGCCGCCACACGCCCGCCTGTGTGGTCGCGCGGCGGTATCTGACTGCCTGCATAGGTATTGTCTCTATTATAATAGTAACAATGTCGAATCGACATCACTGTAGGGCATAGACTTATTATATTACTAGCTGTAGGGTTATAGTGATCCAATTGTGTCATCAGTGTGCGACAGAGAGCGACAGAGATAAAGTATAGACGGGTCATTGTACAAAATTCCTTCTGATATGCGACCGGACTTTAACAATTTATTATGTTTAAAAATGTTGACCTTCTCTAAATCTATACTACCCTGGTACTTTGATAAAGTAATTTAAAGAAAATAATTAAGTTTTTAATGGTAGTGTTCTGGAAAACAATGAAATTTTTGGACTTTTTTCAGTTTTTGCTCAATACCTCAAAAGGAAGAATTTGATCGGTCTAGTCTTTACTATACTTCTAAAAGTAACAAAATTTTCTATAATTTAAAACCAGGGCGAGCTCTATACATCCATTGGTTCCCAAGATACAGTTCTTCGAAAATAGGTTTTTTTTCCAAAAAGTATTTTTTTTTCGAAATAGTCACTTTTTTAGTGAAATATCTTCTAAAATACGCATCCCACGTCAAATATTATTATAAGTAGTATCTGTAACCCCAGCGGTTCTCTCAAAAACAGCAGATAACCATATTGGGGAAAACGCAAATAAACTGCGCTGGGTGCACAGCACTTTGGAAATTGCAAATCTGGTATTTTAATGTTGATTTTGTTCCTAATAATAATAATAATAATAATAATAATAATAAAAGCCTTTATTCACTGACCATTGTTACACAATAAATGAATACTTAAACCTAAATATTATTGTTTTATTCTTCCTTTCATGTGGCATCACCATTCTGTAGTTGGTCAGGCTGTCCCCGGACATAGGCCTCCTCCAGGCACCTCCACCCTTTTTGTTCCTAACAACATATAAAAAATCAGAACGACCGGACCTTTTGCAAGCATGGATGGACATTTTGACTGGACTATTAAACACGTAAAGTATTCGGTGTGATACATTTAAATTTGATGGCCGGGTAACTAACTGCAGTTTTGGGAGGTCATTTGCTTGCCGAGAACTAATGTATGAGTTTCACAATCCATAATATTTGGCCTGCAATTATGGCCGAAAACCGGCTAAATCACCCTATAACATTGTCATTATTTCACAAGTATACTCCCCCCTTCACCCGCAAAAATTGGTCGATCGTGATTTCATATAATTTTCTTCCATTACGTGTCCAGTGGTTAACTCGTCCAAGAAGTTAATACATAAATTAATATCAGTCATTCAGCCTAATCTTTTTACTAAATGGCCATTCAACCAGTAACCAGATAGACATTCAGACAATCTCTCCAAAACATAATTTAACAATAAAGACCGGCTGATGCTTAGGCAGATAATAGGGTAAAGTGTTTAATGTGAGAAAACAAAACAATAAGTACGGTACTAGGCACGTATCTTGAAATTTTTTCGACGAAGTGGGGATAAGTTCACGCATGTGCGCGAACTTATCCCCACTTCATGTGCTCACAAGAGCGACCAATAGCGCGCGCCCCTCTCCCGCCGCCCGCGCCCTTACCCGCTATGCATACCCAAAATACGCGTTTCGCGCAATCCCCACCTGATTTCAAGTTATATGCCTCGTACTGTATATTAAGTAAAATATAGGAAATTGCAACAATAAAATTTGCCAAGAAACCATTTGCTTAGATGATTAATTAAATGGCTGAATGTTATTTAGGCACTGTTAAGTTAAAAGACTAGGCTGTTAATTTAAAGGTGATAATTTCATAAGTGAAAGAAAAGAAAAAAATCTGTTAATGGGAAACATCGAGAGAAATGGAAAACAATAGAGGAGGATTTTACCCAGATGGGACATGTTTGAATGCTTAAGGATTAGGTTTACTAGCAAACTAACTAACACAAGTGAAATGTAACACTAGATGACAGATGTAGAATAAAAAGCTTTTTTATTTTATTTTATTTATTGATTTCATAAGTAAAACTCGTTATAATATCAGATTGAACAGTGGAAATTGGATAATTCAATTTACCTTATCAGTGGTTTGAAGTCATTGCTTGTCAGTTTATAGATAAGGACTTTGGAGTGCACTGCATCATGACTAATAGAAACTGTCTGTGTTGAGCTATTAGAGGTCAATGGAATGAAAATGAGAACTTTGATGATTTTTAAAACAAACTTCCAATTTCCTCTGTTGACTGACCATGTGACCATTATGTTATCATATTATAAATCTACACCCCGTGTGGGTGTTATGGATATGATATGATGATGATAGTAAAAGATTGCATGCTCGTTTTGATGGTACATAAGTTCTTTTGTACATTTGGATTTTGTCTATGTAACGATGTTTGCCTGTGTTTATGCATATGCTATTGATAGGTATTATATGAATTTTGTAATGCCTATTTATGCATGCCTGTTTCAAGTAGAAAGTAATAATAATTAACCTATGGTATTTCAAATCAATATACCTTTATCTATGCTAAACTGCAAACTGTGACCATTTAGCATAATATCTAGACAATTTTCTTCTTTATCTTCTTTGGATGACAGAACACTGTTTTTTTGAGCTCCATATCTCTATTATATGACGACATTAATTGTGACGCAATTGTAGGCAATCGAGAATCATACGCGCTCAATCCAGTAAATACATACCATATCGTAGAGCCCTGGCATGATCAATACAAAAAAAGTGAATCAATTTCATTTTGATATCGCATGTTTATTTCATTATCATTGGGTCACAAATGCTAGAATAATTTGCTGTATAAATGACCTTGATAGTGACGTTATCTTTATTCTAGAATTGTCGCCATTGTTTATATTACAACATTCTTAGTAAAATTGATTAATAAACTGCATGTGGTTTCGGTAACTTACATGATGATGTTATGTGCAAAAAATCAATAATGTAATTTTTTGCTGATTTATTTTTATTCTATTTTAATCTTACAATTAAACAGATGTGTGAAATGTTTTCGTTTCTTGCGTGACGTGTTATCGTTATCGGTGATAGTCGCGTGTATGTACTTATAATAAATGTTTCATACGTGAACTGCATATGTTTATTTACTTTACACATTACAGAAAACCTAATTGTTATGAATAGGTACAATTAAAGTGATCAACACTTCGTAATTTTAAAGATTTCAATTTTTGTTTAGGAATTTAAATTGATGAATTTCAAGGCCGACAAATGTGGTTGTTATACAATTAATCCAGTGATTATTCTGTCTGATACACAGTCGCGTATGGTTCGCGGTTTGTCTCTTTCATAGACATAGAAAAATTTTCGCTGCGCTCAAGAAGACCAACAAAGCGTGGAAAAGAGAAGATAACATCATACCGACACGGTCTATGTAAAAAAGAGACAAAGGATCAAGTGACATGTGCCAACATTTTTTACAGTAAGAGCCCCTAGCGTCCCGCCTAGCAAATGAGCAATCACAATTTGTTTAAAATATTTGTTAATCTTAATTATAATTTAAAATAAAGGTATCGTGGAGCCATGGTGTCTTGTGCTCTAAGTAATTGTGATGTAACAAAAAGAAATAATTCAAGTAATCACACTTTTCACAGGTAAATAAGATATTGCCACACATTTCTCTAAAACCAAATTTCTCTACATTTATTCATTTATCGACGAAGAAAACAGTATGGAACATAGTTTATTAATTTCCTTTGCCATATATAGTCATATTTTATGAATCTAAGACATATTTTACGTATCTCATATAAAATGTATGCATTCGTTTTCGGATCACCTGTTTATTGACATTGTTGTTCTTTGACATTCTATTTCTATGGTCTCTTTAGTCTTTAGATGAATGAATAATAGGAATATGAGACAAACTGCGAACCATAATTATAAAATTTCTTTTAAAAACGTCGTCAGTAAGATGTTACATCTGCCTGCCTATGTATTTCTATGTAAGATATTGTACACTAAACTTACGAAACATATACACCAGTCGACTTTCATACAAATGAGGTAACTTTGAAGCCTTAGTTCTCTGCCAAAGATTGACCTAGCTGGAATCTATCTGATGGTGGCCATCCAGGGAGTGAATGAAGGAGATTCAGATCACCATATTCTAAGAGATATAAGGATCAGAGTGTTCAGTTTCAGGATTTCCCTATATTTTTATGGTAATTTCGCGGTTTTTTAAACATACCCTTATATGTTTTTAAACATACTCTTAGATAAGAATTAAATTCGATTTTAAACATACCATAGATATGGTCTGAAATAAAACATTGTTATTATTATTATATTCACTCCTTGGATGGCCATCAGGTCACAGCTGCTGCTAGGCTAGGTCAAATCCTTGGCAGAGAGCCGAGGCTTCAAAGTTACACCATTTGTATGAAAATTGACTGGTGTCTTTAATTTTATTATTATCTGGCCACCACTATACTTACAGTTTTTGTGTATAATACTTGTTGATACGATTTACATTAAAATTACTTTGAATCTTATATCGATATTTTTCATTTTCAGAGTTCACCACCAATGTTAAACGATTTGGCATTCCTTATGTCGGTCGGAAGGGTCAGGTAATTATCTCCTTATTGAATTAATAATTTTTAATCACACATTTTATCTATAACCACAGAATAGATATAAGTACGACCATATAGAAAGGAAACTCCGCCCCGCCCCACAATCAATTACCTCACCCCACCGCGCGAGTTCGTGTGCCGACGAATCGTGTGCTCATTCAATAGCTCTAGACTTCACGCACATAGTTGCGCGTGCGCAAAAACGTCACTGTGTAGCGTCTGTGTAATAAGTAGTTGAAACGCGGCGCTTGTATGGAGTTCCCGGGGTGTGCTATAACTCAATTAAAATATCTTTTTTTAACCCTTTGAAGCGCTTGTTAGTGGAACAATTTTGTATTACTTCTCGTATAATGCAATTTCGTAATGCTGCCTAGCCATGTTAGTACTGTAAATTCAGACCCTAACTGATATATTATGCGCCACTGCTATAGTCTACATGTGACACATTTTGGTGGGCTAGCTTCTGGTATGTATGTACTTGTAGTTTCACTTTCGTTTGACAATGACACAACGCATTAACAGCTCATAAATTTGGAGAAATGGGTGAAATGGTTCCAATCACGGTGACTGATCACCCACCCGGCTTTGTTGGCGTCCCCCCTTCTCAATAATAATAATAAATAACAGCTCATAACGCGTAAACATTAGAACATGACAACAGCAGTGCTGTGTCAGCTATAATTTTTAACACGATAAAAAGATAATGCGTTGCACTGTAGCTTGCTTTAGTTAGCGATAGTTTTTACAAAATGTGTTCAAATGATGTTAGGTGTTTTAGGAAGTAATGCGTTGCGATGCGGCCCTCTGTAATGTGCACGTTTAACTCAGTCAATAATAATAATAGAAAAGGATTGAAAATGGTGGCCGGCGCTACTTTACCTCTCGCTTACAAAACACCTACACACACGCTCACTTTCTCACTTGCACCCATTATAATGGATCATTCACACAGCTCAGTCACGTCAACTGTCGTTAATACGAGTTTTCATAGTCACGTGACGCGTCAGTCTCCCGCAAGTCAAAACTTTAGGGATGCTCGATCCGGGGTAGTCGATCCGATTTTTCGGATCGTAATGGATCGTAATCCCACGATCCGATCCGCGGATCGGATCGAATGCCTTCGATCCGATCTTCAGGAAATCGATCCGGATCGGATGCAAATAGTAAGGCACCATTAATTTTATATCTTTATTAAGTAAACCCATGTAAAACAATGTGGAATTGTAATATTGTACTCAGAGAACTTAAAGACGAATTTCTCTCAAAAGTTTATACTTAAAGACTGACGCCTAACTACTAATAGTTAAGTACAATTTTTAGAGGCGCCAGTTTTCTTCCAAGTTCTTAATGTAAACAAAGATAAATTTCGTAACAAATAAACCTGAGTGCCCATTTTTTCGTAAACAAACCGCATTTTAACTCATACGATCCAAACGATCCGATCTTTCAAGTTTTGTATCGATCCGGCAAAAAATCGTATGGCCTCGATCCGATCCAAAAATCGCCGGATCGTATGCCCGCCGATCCGATCTTTCAAAAGATCGGATCGGATCGGGGCATCCCTACAAAACTTAGGTATAATGAAATTTGACAGACCATTGCACAGTATGATTTGAAGCCTTAAAAATGGACATCACCTTTTTATAACAAAATTTAATATTCTAAATCATTAACAATGCATGACTAAAACTCCCACGTATCACAAAAGAGTAGTTTTTGAGATATTTACTTTTGAAAATTGTGTAATTTTTATCCGATTTTCCCGAAAATCAAAATAATTCAAAAACCGTTAAATTATATGTATTTGAACATCATATAGACAAAATTTGTTAAGCTCTCAACGTGGTACGTGGGAGTTTTAATCATGCATTATTAATGATTTGGAATATCAAATTTTGTTTAAATCATACTGTGCATTGTAGTGACTGAGCTGTGTGAATGATCCCTAATTCCCTAAAGCTTATCTTTCTTGAAATGACCGAGTTATACGTATAATGTGCAGGGGAGCGTCGGCGGGGCGCCGCGAGACGTTCATGGAGCAGCTGGTGTGGATGATCGGCGGCGGGCGGCCCGGCACCGGCGCCGTGACTGCGGGCGCGCCCTTCGTGCTCGTGGGCGCCCCCGGCGACTACGTGTTTGGAGGGGAAGGTACGGTATGCTGGAGACGCGGCCCGCGCAAGCGGCGAATCACGACTAAGACTAAGACCTACTTCACACATTGGTATGGCGGTTTCCGTGGACTGTATAGGTTTGCGAAGCGGGGCGGTTGAGAATATATGATGTGGAGCCTTTGAAGGTAGTGGAAAGACAAGAGGACTCACCAACGCATGTTCTGCATCAGTTTCTTCTTCAGGAAACGCCGTACTTAGCGTCTCACACCCAATACCTCGGATGGACAGGCAATTTAGTTCTTTCACTGCCGGCCGGCTTAATTCCACACCACACACAAGCAATAGAGCACTAAACAGTTTATAAAAGTCTGTGTATAGACGCGGTAACAATATTTTGCGGTTTTTTTTATATATTTTAAAGCGGGACGCAACGCAAATCACTGCGCTGACATGATTCGTTGATAAGCAGATCGAGAGAGTTCCTCGCACCGTCGAACGGCAAAATAGCACAATTCCGGCGCTACTGTCGCGTTGATCACGGTGCACCTTTTTTTTTCTTTCACTCGGCGTAGGTGAGTGGGAAAGGGATAGGATATAAGGAGCCACATCATGAAAAACACGCGCGAAATTATAATTATAGAAAATGGCCTAAACATCCTCCCGGCCTTGATAATACGTAGTATTATCAAAAAAGAGCGGTCAAAACAAAGGGAAAAAATTACTAAAGTAACATACGAAATACTTATTATAATTACCTACCTAAACTATGAGGATTAAATTATTTATAATTTATTGAGAAGGTAAAGGACAAAGTTTGACGATAGGTCGTTTAAACGTGCCAGATGCAGTTTTAACTAAGGCGACGCGAACTCTACTATCTTTACCCGGATAAACCTCCTGTATAATGCCCAACGGCCAGCGGAGCGGGGGAACATCATCCTGATGTATCAATACAATAATACCTGGTTTAACGTTTTCAGTATTAGTAAGCCATTTTTGTCTCACTTGTAATGAATTAAGATATTCTAAACGCCATCTTTTCCAGTAACTATGCACCATTTGATCTAATAATTGTTTTCTATGACGCAGAGTCTTAGTATCTTCGGAAATAGGCGCGGTAGGTAGGTATGTCAATGGAGAAGCCATTATAAAATGCGCGGGAGTAAGAGGCTCGGGATGCGGGTCTTCTGATAAAATACAAAGCGGTCTAGAGTTTAAAATGGTTTCGACTTGTGTCAAAACAGTTAACAGTTCTTCATAGGTAAGTAACTGAGATCCAATAACGCGGTATAAATGAAGCTTCATGCTTTTAATATTCGACTCCCAGAGTCCTCCGAAATGAGGAGCACGGGGCGGGATCATATGCCATTCGATGCGATGGTCAGTAAGCAGTTCGTTTATCTGAGACTTAGCGCCTACAAAATTCGTCCCGTTATCGGAATACATATGCGACACTGGACCGCGCCTCGAAATAAAGCGTTTAAACGCGGAAATAAAAGCTTCAGATGACAGATCGGAAACTAGTTCGATGTGAACTGCTTTGGTTACTAAGCAGATAAACAAACAAATATAAGCCTTCTGACTTCTTTGTCCTCGGCGTCTACATAAGGTAATTTTTATAGGCCCAGCGTAGTCAGCGGCGCAATGAACGAATGCTTTAGTTTCTTGCACGCGGTAAGATGGTAAATCAGCCATTTTAGCATTAAGATGAGATGGAGAATTTTTGAAACAAAAATTACAGGCGTGAACACGTTGCTTAATTACATTTCTTGAAGATAAAATCCAATATTTTTGGCGCAATAACGAACTCAATACATTGGCACCAGTGTGACAATGCAGGCGGTGATAGTAATCGATTAAAAGGTGAGTAACATGGTCATGTTTAGGTAATAACGCGGGATGTTGAGCTTCGTATGGTAAGTTACTATTTGAAAGTCTACCTCCTACTCTTACAATTCCGTGTTCATCGATAAACAAGTCTAATTTTCTCAGCGGCGAAGAAATAACTTTATTAGTTTTTAAGTCATGAATTAATTGAGCAAAGTGAAAACTCTGAACAATTCGGATTAAATATCTTTCAGCTATTATGAGCTGAGAAGCGGATAGTCGGTTATTACGCGGTAATTTTTTAGTAAATATCAGAACATATGCAATAATGCGGATAATTTTATTCCAGGATGAAAATTTCTGTGTAAGTTCATAAAGTACGCCAGGAGCGGATTTAGAAGTCGAACACACGAAAGTTTTACTCTTATATTCAGGTAATGTCTCACAGGCCTCTGGAATAAAAGGTTTGATCGGCCAGTTTGATACTGGAGCACAAAGCCAAGGAGGGCCGTGCCACCATAGCGGATGAGAGAGCAATTGTTCTGGCAAAAGACCTCGAGAAAGGCAAT
Source organism: Agriphila geniculea (assembly GCA_943789525.1). Classification (NCBI taxonomy): domain Eukaryota; kingdom Metazoa; phylum Arthropoda; class Insecta; order Lepidoptera; family Crambidae; genus Agriphila; species Agriphila geniculea. The sequence goes on along the minus strand of OX038887.1, from coordinate 12,923,094 downwards.
CACTGGGATTCTCTATCCCACTGACATGATAGAAATGACGCGAATCAAGATTTTCGTGACATTTTGCAACGCGGTTACTAACGTAAATATCCCATCTATGCGGTAAAGAATTAATCCATGAAAGCGCTATTTTCGAATCTGAAAATGCGAATATATTATCAATGTTTGTACGAACACTGTATGTTCCATGAATCAGACGCACTAATTTTGACATAAGGACGGCGGCGCATAATTCTAATCTTGCTAACGAAACTACTTTGACAGGGGCCACTTTAGATTTGGCGCATATTAAATTGACATGCACATTTCCCTCGCTGTCAGTGACGTGCAGATATACAACGCAACCGTACGCCTTCAGGCTTGCGTCCGCGAACGCTACAATGTTGGTGGAGCAACCATTGGTTACCCCTAGATGACGCGGGATTTTACATGCGGAAAGAAGCGGTAGTTGTTCATTAAAACTTTGAAATAACGAAAGTATATTGTCGGGTAAGGGATCATCCCAATCGACTTTAAGTAGCCATAGCTCTTTAATTAAGAGTTTGGCGAATAATATCACTGGAGCGGCGAACCCAAGTACGTCCCATAAGCGGGCGATGCTTGAAAGAATGGTCCTTTTAGTAAATGTTTCCTTTATAGGAGAAGTTGAAAAAGTAAATATATCCTGGGTGGGTAGCCATTTAAGGCCTAACACCTTCATATTTTGATTATCCGAAAATTCTATAGCGGCGCGGTTAGACTGCGGCACAGCATCTAATAACTCAGGTGAGTTACTGGCCCATTTAGTCAAATGAAACCCACCAGACTTAAATAAGTCAATGAGCTCGCGTGAAAGCGATTTTCCCTCGTCCACTGTAGGGACAGAAGTGGTTAAATCGTCCATATATAACTCGTGAGATGCCACATCAGCGGCGCGCGGAAAACGATCTCGTTCGTCGATCGCTAGCTGTCGCACAGTGCGCATAGCTAAAAAGGGACTGCACTTTAAACCGAACGCGACTCGATTAAACTGAAATTCGCGAATAGGTTGCGCGGGGTCAAAGCGGAATAAAATCTTTTGATATTTGCGATGCTCTGGTTGAAGAAGAATTCTAAGATACATTTGTTTTATGTCTGCCGCTAAGGCGACTGCAAACAAGCGGAAATTAAGTAATAGCACAAAAATGTCGGCCTGAAGATTCGGCCCTGTATGAAGAATGTCATTGAGTGAAATGTCATTATGACATTTAGCACTAGCGTCAAGTACAATACGAACTTTCGTAGTATCTTTATCGCGGCGAACGACGGCATGATGCGGGATGAAATAACCTTGCGAATAATCCTCGCTGCTAGGCGGGACCTCGGACAAATAATCGTTATCTATGTAATCCTGTACAACCTCATTATAACTGGCCCGTAGTTCAGGATCTTTAAGTTTGCGCTCCAAAGAGAGCAGCCGGCGAACTGCGACGGCGCGAGAATCCCCTAGCTCAGACGGATCCCGGCAGAAAGGTAAAGCGGTGCAATAACGACCATTTACATCACGCGACACGGTAGCTGTGTAAATGTCTTCACATTGACTATCTTCTGGACTGAGAAACCCCTTGGAAGGCATTTCCTCCATTTCCCAAAATTTACTCAACGTTTTATCAAGATGAAGTTCATCTAAGCGATAAGGCATCTCCACGTCATTAGAACACGTGAAGAACGTAGCGGTGTTTATATTTTGTAAAGTGCATGCGGTATTATTTTTATTAAAATTGCTAGTAGGGGCGTCACCCATTAAAATATAACCAAACACGGTTTCAATAGCGGACGGTGCGGGGGGCGCGACAACCCTACCACTTAACAACAAATGCGGAAACAGCTGAGCGCCGAGTATCAATTCGATTTCACCCGGAATATGCCAAAACGGATCAGCGAGCGGTAAGTCAACCAAGTGTCGCACTATCGAAGTGTCAACATATTCGGAAGGCATGCGGTCGGTTATGTTATCGACAACCAAAGCGGTAATGTTATAAGAACATTGTTTATCCTTTGTGGTAACAAGCAGCTGAACGTAGCCACGAACCGTTTGTGAAGCGGACCCGATGCCCTTAATAAACGAGTTTGAAAGCGAAATAGGTTTTATTTTAAGCTGTTCACAACATGCGGAAGTAATCAAGTTATTCTGCGAAGCGTTATCAATTAAACATCTAATCGAAATGTTTTGTTTGTCATTATTTAAAATATTTACTTGAGCGGTTGAAAGAAGTACCGTAGTACGCGGCGAGCTAGTTATATTATGAAGCGGCGTTTCATCAGAGCGAGCGCATAGCGACACGTTAGCGGGAGCAGGCTGCGAGTGCGAGCGGAACGGCAACTTAGCGGCGTCGTCGGCGGCGGCGACAGCGCCCGACGCTGGAAACGATTGCGCAGGACGCGCGGGCGCGGGGAGTGCGGGCGCGGGCGCGTGGAGCGAAGACGCAAAGAGAGCGGGCGCGGGGGGCGTCCCCGCGGGCGGGTTCGCTGTCGATGGTTGTCGTTGCCAAGATGGCGTGTTATTACCCTCCAAATGTAACAGACTGTGATGGGCCCTTTTACAAGATTTGCACGTAAAAGTGGAGTTACAATGCGAAGCGGTATGAGATAAACTAAGACAATTTATACATCCTCGTTTGGATTTAACGAAATCGAAACGACCCTTGGCGGGAAGCGATTTAAATGCGGGACATTTGTATAACTGCTGATGATCAGACTTATTACACATCATACAAGACTCAACACCCTTGCCGTTACTTGTAAAAAACGTCTGCGACTGATAGGTGTCGCGCGCGCGGATAGGTTTCGCATTGTTAAGGTGCGGTTGCACTGAGCGGTTTGATTGCGATGACGAAGTACGATCTAATATTTTAACTTGACTCTTTGTGAATTCTATGAAATCCTTATAAGAAGGAATTTCCTTGTCTCTGATAAAAGATTCAAAGGCATGTGCGGTGGCAGAATCGATTTTACGCATTGCAATATTTAATAAAATGAAATCTTTTAAATCGTCAAATTTTAATTGCTCCAAAGCGGAAACAGCGGCGTCGAAAGTTTCAACAAAAGTATTTAAAGACGAGGAATTATTCGTTGCGGGTTTGATATTAAAAAGTATAGACATGTAATGACACCCTAAAGCTCTCTTATCTTGGTATTTTTTAACTAAACTTTCCCAAATAGATGCGTAATTTTCGCCTGATGGAATGATGCCAGCGATTATTTTTAAGGCGGAACCGGTTAATTTCCCGGTTAAATATTGCATTCTTTGAGCATCCGTTAACGATTCATTCAAATGTATATTAGTTTTAAACGACTCATAAAATATGGGCCAACTATCCATTTTTCCATCAAACGAAGCAATGGTTATCGGCGGCAATTTAATTTTGAGTGGTGAAAGCGGAGCTTTATTTTCGCACGAGCGCGCGCTTTGCTGAGACGAATGCTCGATGATACGGGAACGCACTCTTTGTATTCTAGCGTAAATATCTTCAAATGCGTTGAGAGCTTCATAATTAGGTACAAAATTTGGGTTGTCGACAAATCCTAGCTCATTAATGGAGTCTAGATTGCAAATGAATTCTTGACGTATGACCGACAGCGTTTCGGTTTCTGCCATGAACGTTTCCGTGGAACGACGATCGGCGGTAGACAAAGATATTTTTTTTGTTAAATCATTGAGACTAGTTAAACGAGCGAAAATTGCATTGTTTTTAGCTTGTAATATTGCTATTTTAGCTGCCATGGTGAACAAAATGGTGCGTAGGTAAGGAAAAAATATGTACCGTAAGTAAGTAACTTAGGTAAGTAAGTAAACGAAAGCGGTTTTTATTATGTAGGTATACACGACAGACGTATAGAATTCCACTAATACTGAAATCCTGTGATTTAGATAGGTAAATAAATACCAGAATATACTTGCGTAAATACACCTATAGCACGCCTATAGGTAGGTAGATTTAATGAGTAATTATGGTAGAATGCGACGTAAAATAGGTAAGTACCTATGTATAAAGCAGTAAACTTCTACTTTTTTTATCACGATTAGAGTGTGAAAACAACAAAATAATTAAGTATTTGGAAATAAATGAACACCTAAATAGGTAAATAATAAGCGGCGCGGGAAAAGGCGGGAAACGCGATCAACGCAGTGCGTTGCGATCGACGTGTAATTACAATACCTACAAGATGGCGGGTTGATTTTACGTGCAAACTATCGGAGTTTAGCACCAAATAAGTATGAACTAAGCGGGTTAGATACGTGTAAGCATGAAAAGCGGGTTGAATACGTGTAAACTATCAGAGTTTAACACCAAATATAATGAGAACGCGAAAGGAAGGTCCCTATTTTCGGTTCGAAATCTGACCAGAAATGGTCGACAATATGGCTCGAAGTGACCAACGAAATGGTATGGCGGTTTCCGTGGACTGTATAGGTTTGCGAAGCGGGGCGGTTGAGAATATATGATGTGGAGCCTTTGAAGGTAGTGGAAAGACAAGAGGACTCACCAACGCATGTTCTGCATCAGTTTCTTCTTCAGGAAACGCCGTACTTAGCGTCTCACACCCAATACCTCGGATGGACAGGCAATTTAGTTCTTTCACTGCCGGCCGGCTTATTTCCACACCACACACAAGCAATAGAGCACTAAACAGTTTATAAAAGTCTGTGTATAGACGCGGTAACAATATTTTGCGGTTTTTTTTATATATTTTAAAGCGGGACGCAACGCAAATCACTGCGCTGACATGATTCGTTGATAAGCAGATCGAGAGAGTTCCTCGCACCGTCGAACGGCAAAATAGCACAATTCCGGCGCTACTGTCGCGTTGATCACGGTGCACCTTTTTTTTTCTTTCACTCGGCGTAGGTGAGTGGGAAAGGGATAGGATATAAGGAGCCACATCATGAAAAACACGCGCGAAATTATAATTATAGAAAATGGCCTAAACACACATTATTATTATTATTTGATTGTTAGGGGCTATGCAGCTCAGATAAAGCTGTAGTCACTGCGACCTAAAAGATCTATTGTAACTCGCCACCTATTTATAGTAACTCTTTAAGCCCAGCGGCTTCCAAGAAGTCTAGTATCTTCCTGATTTTAAGAGTTTTTATTTCCTCCGGGTCGATTACGTGTCGCTCCAGATGGATACTACGCCTGTGGATTAGGGGTCCACAGTCACATAAGAGGTACTTGGGCGTTTCCTGCTCCTCATTACAATATCTGCAGACGTCAGTATCACTTAATTTCATATGAAATAGGTGTTTGTTTAGTCTGCAGTGTCCGGTTAAGGCTCTAACAGTCGCGCTTTGATCTACTGAACTGTATAAGTTCATTCGTCCGTCTTTGCGAGTAGCCTTCTACCAAGGATTTGGCATGTCTCACTCCTGGCTATTTTAGCCAGAATTTTCTCGACTCGTCCAAAAGGTTGTCTTTAAGGAGTTGCATAGCCTGGTTTTTTGAGATGCCGCAGAAAGGTTCACACATAGTGAAGTCATAGTTCCGGCACAGTACCGCCACCGTGATAATTATTCTTTCATACCTTCTCTATGACTGCGTCCCATCTTGTCAGTGTCAGTGACGAGACAGTGCTCTCAGTGTCAGTGAACGCGTGTTCATAGAAAATGAATGAAATACTAATTATCACGGTGGCGGTACTGTGCCGGAACTGTGACTCTACTGTTAGGTGTGGATCGGGCTTTAAGCGTCTCGTCGAACACCGTCTGCGCGCCTGAGCGGCACGCATCACCAATCATACCTAAAATGATTTCTATGCATCTTTCGCTCAGCGCTCAAGCTCTGTGCCGAGGTATTACTGAATCACGGAATAACATTAGATCAATTTCTCCATGTACTTTTTACCGACTTCAAAAGGAGGGAGGTACTCAATTCGACCAGTTTTTTTTTTTTTGTTTTTTTGTATGTACACCGATTACTCGAAGACGGCTGAACCGATTGAAATAATTCAAACGTTATTACATTAGGTAAACTCCCAAGTTGGTCCCATTTTTTAAAATTTTGAAATCGGTTCAGTACTTTTCAAGTAATCTTGAAAAAAGCACGAAAATAGTATGATTTTGTGTGAACTACCTCGATGATCAGTCGTATAACTTCTTTGTTTATGAACTGAATAAGATAATTATTTTTTTGTTGGAAAAGGGATATCTTAAGTGTAGTTCTTTAACCGACTTAAAAAAGGAGGTTCTCAGTTTGACCCGCATGTATGTATGTTTAATTTCTACCTAAATAATATACCTACACTATCTAATACAAAAAGTACCTACACTAAAAATAAAAAAATAAAAAATTGTTTAAAAAAACAAAAAACCGACTTCAAAAAACCTACCTCTAAAAAGCAAGAAATAATATTCGTAATCTACCTCTAAAAAGCAAGAAATAATATTCGTAATAATAAAACAGGTCTGTTGAAGTCGGGTGGGGCTTTTAGAATAAAAAAACCGGCCAAGTGCATGTCGGGACACGCGCCATAGGGTTCCGTAGTTACCTTATACCATACCTTATATTTGTTACCACCTATCATTTTTCGTTTGCAAAAATAACTTTGTTTTTCACAGTGTTGGTATGAATGACAAAGTTATATTTGCGGTTTTGGAAAATGTGCTATATCTCAAAAACTAATTACTATATCTCGTTCAAACCAATTTTGGTTGAAAGTGTTTATTAAGATCTATAGCATATATTTTTTTTAGATTTTTCACTCTCTTATTTCAAAAGTTAAAGGGGGGGGGACACACATTTTACCACTTTGGCGGTGAATATCTTTCAAACGGTTGACTTTGAGAAAAAGTTATCTTAGGAACCTCAATGTCATTTTTAAAGACCTATCTATAGACACCCAACACGTGTTAGTTTGAAGAAAAAAATTTTTTTCAGTTTCAGTTCCATGTATGGGGAGCCCCCCCTTAATCTTTTATTTTTCTTATTTTTGTATTAAATTCGTTAAGCGGTTAACAGAATACATCTACCTACCAAGTTTCAACTGTGTAGTCTTAATACTTTCGGAATAAAGTGGCTGTGACATACGGACAGACAGACAGACAGACAGACAGACAGACAGACAGACAGACAGACAGACAGACAGACATGACGAATCTATAAGGGTTCCGTTTTTTGCCATTTAGGCCACGGAACCCTAAAAAGGGATTTGTACTCCAGCCCCACCCGACTTCAATAGACGTGTTTTATTATTACGAATATTATTTCTTGCTTTTTAGAGGTAGGTTTTTTGAAGTCGGTTTTTTGTTTTTTTAAACAATTTTTTTTCTTCTATAATTGGCTTTAGATCATGTTTTGCAAATCATTCGGGCAGTGATACAAAGATGAAGTACACAATTCGATATCGCGTAACATTTTGGCACAGTGGTAACCATATTTTTTTATTTTGACGGGGATTTCGGAAATATAGCGGCGCACGATGAAACCTGTGTATATCGATAGGGGATTTATAGATGAACAAAAAATGTCATTTGATATAAAGCCCTAAAGCGCAACGTTTCCGAGATAATCTATGTTAAAGATATTGTATAGATAAAAATCCAAACTTATTCCCCGAATCATCTCGAAAACGTTGCACTATAGTACTTTATCATGAGACATTTTTTGTTCGTCTATAGATCCCCTAATATCCATATACACAGATTCTATCGTGCGCCGCTATGTTTTCAAAATCCCCGTCAAATATATAACAAAACAGAGATTCAAACCCTTTTTATTTGTTTTGTCGGCACCTTTTTCTTTCCGATTACTATAATACAAATATTCTTGGCTAGCAGAGTGAGTAGTTTATGCAATGGTGATTGTTGCAGGTTTAGATGCGGTGGTGACACAACTCTTAGGCCAGCTGGAGAACTCTGGCCCTCCGCCGCTGCCGCGTGACCAGATAGCGTCGCTGCCCAGCGAGACTATCACAGAGACGCACCCCTGCGCGCACGCCGCCTGCTCCGTCTGCTGGGAGGACTTCCAGCTCGGTAAGTGGACACAAGTTACTCGATATAATTATGATTTCAGCTGGAGGACTTGCAGCTATGTCGGTGCATATCAAATAGAGATAAACATTAGAGACAAAATTTTAGGAGTCTCGTTAGCAATAACTTTTAACTTAACATGACTAGAGATGGGCAAAGGACAAACCCAGAACGCCCATAGAACATTGTTGAATTAAATAAAATCTTTAGAAATAAGAGGTGTTTCGTCCTTTGAATATTTTTCTGTATTGATTTAACAAGAAATTAAAAAAAAAACTATAATATACATTGTGGGTTTTTATTGGGTTTCAACCCAGTGGTCGGGTTTAAACCGGGTCTTTTGCCCATCTCTATCCATGACACACCCACGACCACCCACCAACGACTCCACGACACGATACCTACGACAGTTTCTTGACAATTCTCGTCGTTACAATACAAGTGGTGCCGCTCGGTCTAGCGAACCAAAGGCATAGCTTCATTGACATCCACAAGTGCTAGTAACAGCCTAGACTGAATAAATTATTTTTGATCGATCGGTTGTTCCCAGGCGAGACGGTGTCGCGGCTGGAGTGCGAGCACGTGTTCCACGCGGCGTGCATCGCGCCGTGGCTGCAGCTGCACGCCACCTGCCCCGTGTGCCGCCGCTCGCTGCTGCCCGCGTCCGCGCCCGCGCCCGCGCCCGCCGCCGCCGCCGCGCCTGCCGCCGCCCACGCCTCGCAAGGTACTACCTACTAGAAATAGCTACGATACACGCTACTGCTACAGCGATGGCGACCGATCAAGTTTCCCGCTTAAAGCCAGATTCACACATATCAGTGAAGCGCTCATGGCGGAATTTGACAGACTGATCAGACTCGATCACGTTTGTTAAGCAACACTCGGCCCGGTTAAGTGGCATTACAACAGCGCTTCCGTGCTTCGGAGGGCACGTTACACCATCGGTCCCGGCTGTTGTCATTTGATAACATTCGTTAAGCCAAGTTAGAGGCCTTACAGGCGGCTTAATAAACTCTAACACCAGAGGTGGCCACTTATCCTCATTCGATAAGAAGAACACATCAGTGAAATCTCATTTCCGTCACAGTTCCGGGCAGCAAACTATAATCTATGGAGGTGTAATTGCAAACCAATATTGCTTAAAAAAATGGCACCACGGGGTCGAAAAAGTACAACCCACTTAGCTTTAGTCGGGCCAGCCACGCACCCGGTGACTGACGTTAGCGTTCTTTACAATAACTGCTGGTATTGTAGAGAAAAGAGAGAAAGAGAAAGTTCATTAGAAATGACGTCTTGTGTAGTCAAAAGGTGTAAAAGTTGCAAAAAAGGCAGTAAAAATATGCAAAAATAACGTATCATATTTTTTATTTTAAGTATGGAAAGTATCTACGAGTATACAAATTATGGTCGCTGATAAGTAACCAGTACTCAGACGCTTTGTGCTGCATAATTATGCCAGCATTTTTAGCTCCACCCACTTGTTGTGGTGCCATTTGTACTTTTCGTGTGGTGCCATTTTTTGAGCGCAATGCTTGTTCCATAGATTTTAGTTCGCTGGTTCCGGCTCAGTACTGCTACCGTGATAATTATACTTTCATACCTTCTCTATGAACGCGTCCACTCCTGTCCGTATCAGTGATGAGACAGTGCTCTCAGTGTCAGTGAACGCGTATTCATAGAGAATGTATGAAATAATAATTATCACGGTGGCGGAACTGTGATTTCACTGATATGTATGAATCAGGCTTGACAATTATCGATACCACCTAACAATAATAATAATAACTTTATTTCTATTATTATCACTGTAATTTTTTTTATTATTATCTCACGAAGTCCCTTTTGCTATGAATGTGTTAGGCGTGCACATGCACATGCACATTGTTTTACTGTGCATAATACGAGAGCGTACAGACGCACACTAAAATTATGTGCATGTTCACGCCCACAGACCATACAACAAGTACTTTCACGCCTAACAACATTTATAGCAATTTGTAAAGAACTTGTACCATAAATTATAACAAAGCTAGATTCTTGCTTAAAGTATTTCAATATCGAACCCGTCAAAGCTGCCTGAATCCTGTCATTCCCGTTTACGTTTACATTTACTCGATACCAATTGATCTCAGAACCGAACTCGAAAAAGTTACCTAAGCAAGCGTTTTCAAATACCTGAATGTAGGTTTTCACATCTACTAAATCAAAGAAATAATTTCTTAGATGAGTGAAGGCCGATTCAAATCTCAGCGGTATCCTCTACGGGTGGCGGTAACGATATCCCAATGAGTATGGAGATAACGCGCTGTTCTAACCATAGCGGAATTTTACCGCTACCGGAGGCGGTAGCGGTAGCGGCGGTGGCGCGCGATGCGAGCGCTGCGGGTGGGTGACGCGGGGTGCGTCCGCGGGGGGAGTAAAAGTTTCGCCGAACACGGTAACATATTATGTATTCGGCATGTGGTTCCAGTTTCGCGACAACAGCTGCGAAAATGCCATATAAAATACACACGGGGCCGCAGCGGATACCGTTTAGGTTTGAGTAGGCCTTAAAATGGACTAACCTTAACTATATTAAAAATCTTTATTTTTTTATACTTATTTCAAAGAAAGTGGTTCATGCGTCATGCTCGTGAACGGGTGCTGCCACTGGGAATGGGTCTGCTTCTGTCTCCTTGTACTATAGACGTCGTATATATTTTTTTCTGATTAATATTATCATTATGTATGGCACTTCTTACTTAAAACATAAAATTATTAACTAATACCAGGCTAGGCGCACTCCGCGCTTTAGGTACGAAGCTACAAGTAGCCGGCGGGTCCGTCCGGACGGACTAATTTCAGAGGGCCGCCGCGTGCCGGCTGGGACGCACGTTAGCAATTCGATTTCGATACTCACTCACGCACCGCATTCGCGTATTGTCGCGTCGTTCGTTCGTACATTTATGATATTTAACCCAAATGAAGGCATATTGCATCGCACTTTCGAAATAAACTTAATTATTAATGACAATTTGATTTCGTAAGAAAGCAAATTGCCTCAAATCAGTATGTATAGTGTGATGTGGCGTTGACTGTATTTAAGTACACATTTTATTTCACAAACACATAACTTGTAATAAAGTATTGTAAGCTATTATTTCATTATTATTTAAAAGAAGAAACCCTAATGTCGTTAGAAGAGATAAGAGCTACGCGATAGAAAGAGAGGTAACTTGTAGGTGAATATAACTGTAGCGAAGGGAGCGGTGTGCGACCTGAATTGCACTTTATTGTGTCTAGAATAGAGTCGCTATTTATTTAAATGACTTTGAGGAGTGGATCTTCTGTACTTGTACTATTATGTATTCTGTGCTAATACCTCGTTTTGATTTCTCTTTTTTTATTGCAATCATTTTACTTTCTATAGTCAGTAGTTTTGTAAGTAAAGGCCTATGAAAAGCTTTTGGATATGAGTTTTCAATTTGATGCCTTAAGAAGGGTAGCCTAAGTATGTCATGCTCTATTTAATCATTTCTGCGGTGGTGTCGTGTGGGGCGGATCGTTACGTTCCCTCAAATATGGTTGAGCGAAGCGATGGCTGGTTCATGCGTCATGCTCGTGAACAGCTGTTGCCAGTGGGAATGGGTTTGCTTCTTAGTGCCTATTTTAACGCATATTGAATTGTAAAAATTGCGTTTTTTTTTTCATATCTTGTATCAAGTGATTTTGGTACATAAATATTGCATACTTAGGTGCACTTTCGAGTAGCAGACCGTAGTGATTTCTCAACTAGTTGATTATGTATCCGATATGTAAGTGTCTTACATCCCCCAAAGGATTAATTTCAATACCTTCTACCCATTGTGTGTAAAAATTAATGTGGTGGAAAATGACCTCATTAAATGTTGAGTTCATTTTTCAATGTTGACGACTCTGTATGAAATACACAGGGAGAAAAAAAGCAGTCATTGACGATTTCCTTGCCGGGTCTTCTCGTTTCAAGGTCTCCCGCTTAGGGTTGCGAACCCATAGCTTCTGCGACATTCACAAGTAACAGCCTAGACTGAATAAATTATTTTGAGTCGAGTGTAGCTTGTATTATAAAACAGGAAGCTTCAAAATGCTGTGAGCAAATTGTGCGAGTACGTTTAGGTTTCCACGAAACATGATTTGCACAAGCTTGGATCGAGGCATCTCGTATCACGATCTTTTGGAAATCTGAAATATTATAATTTAGCCCACTTTCGTCAGATTCCGCTTCCGTCAGAATAAATTATAGACTGTTTTTTTATGAAAAAAAAAAACGAAATTCCTCTTTAGACAGAAAAAAGTTGCTTAATTTTTTCAATATTTTATAGCCAGAATAATATACTGATAAAGTCGATATCGATATTTGTTTCTGTGCTTTTACAACAATACTTTTGCTGCAGTGTGGCCACCGTTTTTAAATTAAAACGGCATATTTTGGGAATAAGTGACGTCCGTAAATATTTTATAACAATAAAGTACTCTGTAACTTTACGGAGCTCAAAGAAAGAAAAGTGTAGTAGAACCTGCCTAAGGGCCCGCACAGACGAACGACACTTATCGACGACGTAGTCCGACGGAGTCGTAGCTGCAGGTCGACGACGTCGTAGCCAAGTGGCGGCGACGCCGCCGACTAATGTCGTTATATTGCAACGACCATTCTCTTTCAGTCGCCGACTTATAGTGAAAGAGACCGCACGTACGTACTTTATGTCTAAAATGAGTGATATAAATATTGATCTATTAATTACTTCGATAAAAAAAAAAACGAATGTATTTGGAATTACAAAAGTAAAAATTACTTTAATAATAATAAAATACCCTGGCGTGACACAGAATCTTGTAAAATAATCTTCAATTCATTAAAGTTGCAATCGACAATCTGAAGTAGTTAATAAATAATAAATAAATAAATATCTTTATTCTCACCATAACCCATTAATAATCAAGTTACATTAATAAAGAGCTTAATACAGTTTGCTTAAATATATGAACTAATAGAATAGCTAAATTAGGCATATGTATAGCGAAGAGGGTTATGGCGGGCTAACACCTGAAGTAGGAAAATCCTGTGTCTCAGGTTGCCAGCCCTCCACCCTTAGTTAGATACACAGTTAAAAAGCAAGTAGGCTTAAGCGTTACAGTATTATAAGATTTGACGCTTACAAATATTGCGAAGATAACATGTAAATAGAGTCATGGAAATGCAAAATTTCAAGCAATAACTACTAAATAAGATTTTAGAACTTAATTAAAATTAAAGATTAAAATTTAAAATTAAAGTTAAAATTAAAATTAAAAAGCCAAACCATTGAATACGAGAAAAGCAAAATAGTACATATTATATTATACGATCCTGAGCAACAGGTTTTCAGTATCAAGATAACTCAAAGAACCAAGTTTATTCTTTAAAGTCGTTTTTAGCTCTGTCCTGTTCATGTTATATATTTTATAAAGGTCATTAAACTGTCTATACAAGAAAGGCCCAGCGTTGGAGAATTGGCGTTTGGCAAATACCGTTTTGGCCGACGGTACGTAGGTACGGATACGTCTTTTGTGCAAGGGTAATTGGGAAGGGACTATTACTTTATGGTGGCGAACTATAGAATTAAATACATATAACTGTCGAACACTAAGCAAGTTGGCTTCCTTATAAAGTTCTTCTGTAGGATATCGTCTAGGTCTTTGCAACATAACTTTAATTACAGCCCTTTGCGCTCGTTCCAGTTCAATAAGGAAAGAAGCAGCTGCTCCACCCCATACTGGTATACAGTATGTCAAAAGTGATTGGCAGAGAGCGAGATAAATTTTCTTAACCAGAGCCATGTCTGCAACTTCACGAAGATTCCTGAAAATTGGTAGAAGTTTTCTAATTCTTTTGCTCAATGTTGAGATCTGAGGCTGCCAGTTCAGATGCTGATCGACAATTACACCTAAATATTTATGTGACTGGGTAGCTGTAAGAGAGTCGCAGTCACAGCAATTTGAAAAGCAATCGGAAGAGTGGGCTTTGATGATAAAGCTTGGAGGTGGTTTAGTTGCACTAGAAATATGGAAGCACATGTAGTTCGTTTTTGCCACATTAACTGTTAGGAGGTTATTATTAAGCCATCCCATAACCCTCCTAAGGCCGTCTTCAGCTGATCTTTGGACATCCTGCCACTTCTCTCCCTGAAATATAAGTACAGTATCGTCTGCGAATGCAAGTATGCTGCCATTGACTAATTCCAGATTGCAAAGGTTATTGACATAAATCAGGAACAGAGTGGGGCCAAGCGTGCTTCCTTGTGGAATGCCGTAAGTTATAGGTGAGCTTGAGCTGTGGACATCAGATACTTTAACAACTTGGCTTCTGTTTGTTAAATAATCTCTAAACCAGTCATGCACAATACCTCTTATTCCCAGCGCCTCCATCTTCAGAAGAAGTAAACGGATGGAGACAGTATCAAATGCCTTTTTCAAGTCGAGAAAAATGGCAGCACATCGTTGGCCTCCATCCAATGATTTTGTAACCTTCTCTGACAAGGCCGCCATTGCATCCTCAGTGTTCCGTCGCGCTCTGAAGCCATATTGGCTATCTGCAAGAATATTCTTACTCTCTAGGTAATTAACAAGCCGAGTGTTTACCACTTTCTCAACTATTTTGCTAATAGTACTGAGAAGTGAAATTGGTCGATAGTTTGAGACGTCGACGGCTTTACCACCCTTATGCACCGGTTAAAGAACTTTTCTTCGTTGCTTCGTAAAAGCGGATAAAGTATGACATGCTGACTATGTTGTTTTCTGTAGGATAATATGTTCTGCACCCACACTGAGCAATTTTTTCTTCTTCATGGACGGCGGCGCAAAAGAAGATAAAGCAATAATTCTTCTTCAAACTCCATGTTCAAATTAATAAAAATAACTTAAACAAAAGATTAGAAACTATTGCAAAATACGTCTAATCTCTTGAACTATTTGCCAACCATGGCATAAGCGCGGAAGATCGACGACTGTCGTAGACATCTGTCGACGGCAGTCAGAGACGCTGCTGCCACTTGCCAACGAACGTCGTCGTCGGTCGTCGACCTAACACAACGACGTCGCGCGACGTCGTCGGACTACGTCGTCGGGCGAGTGTCGTTCGTCTGTCTGGGCCCTAAGGAGAATTGTATCTAATAGGAAGTAAAAGACAGAAATATAATTAAATAAAAATAAAAATACATTTTTTTATGATATTCCTCAAAACAAACGTAATGTAGTGGAGGCCCGCGGCCGGTCACGATGAAAAGAATGGCGTCCGTGAAAGGTTACGGAGCCCGCGTGTCAACATGAAGAAGAGAATTTTGAACCGATTTCAAAAAAGGAGGAGGTTCTCAGTTCTGCAGAATGATTTTTTATGTATCTTACTCGAAGACGTCTGGATAGATTTGAAAAAATCTTCTTTTATTTGAAAGTATATACTTATAAGTTGGTCCCATTGTCATAAGGTCAGGAACTGATGATGGGATCCTGGAGAAATCAAAGGAATTCTTCAAATATTATAGGCACACCTATAGCGATTTTGGTATTTTCTTAAGTAACTTATGCATTTGCTTTCGGAAAGTACCATTTTGGTGAAGTGGAACTGATGATGAAGACCATAGATGATCATCGGAATTGTTCAATACTAAGTATTTCACTGGTGCGATATGATTACTTTTATATGATTGCTAGGCTATTTATGCTTGTCATAATGCATAATATGGTGAAGTGGAGCTGTTAGTGAAGTACCAGGAGAACTCCTCAACAATTAACGCCACTGCGTCGGGAAAAGCAGTATTTTGTAAAAGGTGATGAGCCGTTGACATAGGGCTGTTGTAACTTATATAATATTGTCATTAAATATACTTACCACAAAAAAGTTTAAAATAAAAAAGGTTTTTTTTTAAACAAAACCACCTTCAATAAAACATTAAAAATAACCTAACAAAGATAAATTCTAAAAGTCGGGTGGGGTTTTAAACCCATGATTGAAGTTTAGATAAAAAATATCCTTCGCTCCTCAACTAGTTTTATATAACGAGTATGACCGGCAGTCTCGTAGCTTTGACAGAGGGGTACGCCTGACAGTGGCGTCTCCTTGATTGGTTTAAGGCTTTAAGCCTACTTCACTCCTATAGGGGTTGAATCTTGTCCACCGTGTTGCGGCTTCAAAATAAATGTCATTTTCGCAACAATCATCCCATGAAATAACGAAATCCATATCGACTTTTAGGTTAATTTACCCCCAGGCATAGGGGTAGAAATACTAACAATAGCAATATACGAGTCCGTTACGCCAGCAAGAAAGTAGCTTCTAGAGGGAAGCGAGTTTGATGAATAATTTGTGCGCAATTCGGTGTAAATGTGCGCCAAATAAAAAAATTGTGGGCCTTATAGTTTTGGAATAAAACGGGAAAAACGAATTCTGCTGGGGTAACGGTACTCCAGCAAGAAGATTCTAAACTAATGATCGAAGAGAAATAAAAGATATATGGGCGGGTAGCTTGATACTAGCAAGAAATGTGCGCCAAATATATAATTTGTGGGCCTAATAGTTTTGGAGATATTTGATTTCCTGCTGGCGTAACGTTTTGCCGGATTCCAGATCTCGGAAACTACTAAATGTGCGATCTTACAGTAAACATATATAAGTAGCCCCTAATTTGTGCTATTTGTGCGGTAGAAAACATTTCAAAAATATTCACAAATTTTGAAGTAATCGGGCATTTTCTGAAAACAGAAAAAAAATTCTGGCGCCTAAACTACCACATAAATAAAGAAACCAAAAACGGTGTTCTATTCTTCTTATTTTTTCTCATTACCATAAAAAAAATTAAAACCGCACATTCACACGTTTTTGAATAATACCCACATGAAGGTGAGACCGACCATGTCATGACTTTGACGGTCAGCAGGATAAAAATATCAGAGATTATTTAGATCCTGGCCCAATGAATAATCTGTGCGGTTACTGAAGTACATGCTCTGAAAATTTCAGCTTCAAATTCTTCGTATTAAAGGAAATATCAATTAAAATCCAAAACAACTGTCAGTATTCCGATTAACCGACCAAATTCGATAGACCACTAAAAAGCGACGCGTTCATCTTATTACACACACATATTGATGACCTTCTTTAATGTGTCGCATTATGCAGAAAAAATGTTTGTACAGTCGCGTTCATAACTTCTTATTGGCAAATGTGGGTAAATAGTGTTTTAACATTTAAATAGTTAGTTTGAGCCTGTATTTATACCAATACAATGTGGCGTTGATCTGTTACATTACACCCAGATTATATATTTTGCGGACGGCACTCTTCGAACACGTGACTGTGAAACCAGCTAAATTTTGTAAGTTACTAGAAGATCTGTTTACTTCTTAGTGAAATATACCAGAATCATTGTTGTCTAAAAATCAATAGCATAGCTGTTTTTATTTTCAACTAGCTGCTGCCCGCGGTTTCACCCGCGTGGTTCCCGTTCCCGTAGGAAAATCGGGATAAAAAGTATTCTATGTTTTAATCAAGGCTATCTACTATTTGTGTGTCAAATTTCAACCAAATCCGTCCAGTAGTTTTTGCGTGATTGAGGAACAAACATCCAAACATCCACAAACTTTGTTTTATATTTAAATGATCTTCCGTCTATCACTGGGTATCGATGCACACTGTTTGCTGATGATATTTCCATAATTATACATAAAATTCCTAATACTGACTATGAAACTGAAATAAATAATACAATCATTAATGTAATAAATTGGTTGAGGCATAACAATCTACTAGTAAACATAACAAAGACTAAATTTATACAATTTTATAATAAAAATGGACGACCACAAAAAGTATCTGTGATACATGATGGTGAACAAATCGCAGAGTGCACTGCTGCTAAATTTCTTGGCATTGAAGTAGACAACAATTTAACATGGAAAAATCACGTCTCATGTGTTTGTCAGAAAATTAATAGATTTACTTATGCTCTATATCGTTTAACGCGGTTAAGTGGACAAAAGACAGCACTTACTGCTTATCATGGTTACGTGTGCTCAGTTTTGAGGTATGGTCTTATTTTATGGGGAAACTCGGTTGACGTTGACCGTGCCCTATTGATTCAGAAGAGGTGTGTTAGAGCTATGTGTGGTGCAGGACCCATGGATTCCTGTCGACCATTATTCAAAAAACTGAATCTTTTAACACTTCCATCAATGTATATTTTTGAATTATGTGTCTTTACGAAAAATAATTTGAATCTGTTTAAAAAGAAGCATGAGGTATGTACATTCCTAACCAGATATCCAAATCAATTAGTGTTGCCATCTTGCTCAACAACGTGTTGCCGAAAGAATTGTTATTCCATGTCAATAACATTATTCAATAAACTACCAACGGCAATGAAAGACTTACCAATGAAACAATTTAAATGTGCGTTGTATCGATTCCTGACTGACAAATGTTTTTATAGCGTTAAGGAATTTATTGATTGCAAAATTTAATACTATCAAACCATTTTTTTTGCAATATATTATTATGTATTAGGTATTATTTTTATTATGATAATTCAATTCGATTACTATTTGGACATGTTTTAATTATTTTTATTTTATTTTATTTATGATTATTTTTTGACATTGTTAATTTATTATATATTAGTCTTGGCCTATCTCTAATTTGCATACCAAAGTTATTTGGTTAAATGTGAGAAACAAAACTGATAAATGTTATAATCTTGTACTGACCACATTTACAGCAATAAAGAATTATTTCATTTCATTTCATTTCATTTCACATTTATAATATTAGTAGGACTAGCGGCCGCCCGCGACTTCGTCTGCGTGGAAAGGATTTTTGCTATCCCTCGGGAACTATACTTATTTTCGGAATGAAAAGTACTCTATGTCCTTCTCTGTACCCCTGACAACGTGTATGCAAAATTTCATGATGATCGGTTCAGTAGTTATTACGTGAAGGCGTAACAAACAAACAAACAAACAAACGGACTTTCGCATTTATAATATTAGTAAGGATAACAGAAAACAACTACCTAGCTGTCTTAGGTAGGTATGTGTTTATAACTTCATTTAAACCGGTAAGAAGCACTAAAATCAGTTAAACGGGCACTTCACTCGCTTATTATTATTAAGGTAGGTATTTAGTTTTGGTGTAACAAGTAGGTATTTATTGTAATAATATTTTATTAAGGTACCTACCTAAGTACTTACTTAAAATGCAATTTATTTTACGACATAAGTGAGTGACCAACTTCTTAGCGCTTGTGCTATAAAACGACGTTTTTTAATCTGTAACATTTTCTCTTTTCCATAGAGACCACTGACGTCCATTATACAACTTGTATAATGGGCGTCAGAGGGCCTAGTACGAGTTGTGTTTCTAAGCTCACTTTACGAATAGTATCGAGTGAAAGATATGAAATCATGCGAGTGAGTGAACGATTGAAAGAATGAAAACGATAGTTAACTATTCGCAAAGTGAAGTGAGAACAAAAAACTAACTCGTACTAGGCCCTCTGTGAAGAGACCTACATCCATGTAGAAGTTGCATGCAAGGGATCACTGTCTATTGTCAATTTAATCGCATTGTAGGTACATTAAGTACCTAGTTACGTATGACAAAAAAACGAAATAAAATTACAAAACATCCTTTATTTTTTTACTAAAATAATGTTAAAATGGTTAAAATTCTTTCAATTCAAGTAAAAATGAAATGAAACAGAAATAACTTCATTCGTTATTTAAATAAAAGCACTCACTCAAATCACTTTTTCACTTAAATGTACGTAGACGTGACGTGTACAAACCTGTTCGACAACAAATTTAAGGAGGTCATCAATATGTATGAACGCGTCGCTTTTTTGTGGTCTATCGAATTTGGTCGGTTAATCGGAATACTGACAGTTGTTTTGGATTTCAATTGATAATATACATTGATTTAATTCCATCCATAATCCTAAATAATAAATTTTAGGGACTTTTACTTCGAAAATGAAAGATTCAATCAATGAAAATCTTTCATTTTCGAAGTAAAAGTCGATATGGATTTCGTAGACATCTAGGGATGGCCCCCTATTCACCCCTTCGGGGGTAGAATTTTCAAAAAAGCTGAGATACGTATTATATTAATTTGCAATCGTCAGCCTAAACACAAAGTTTGAAGATGAGGGACAAAACTGAGGGACTCATACAAACTTTGATCCTTTTTTTTACAGCCTTAGGGGGTGAATTTTGAATAATCCTTTCTTAGTGCACCCCTAGACCTCATAACAAACCTACGGTATCTACCTTTGGTATCTCTAGACTGGGTCTAGTTTTGGGCTGTGCGTTGATATGTCAGTCAGTCAGAGTCATCTTTTATACAGGATCACTGGAAATATGTCGTATTCCTGCTAAAGGGTTATAGATGAGGTCAAAACAAACATTTTTTGTTATGTTACTTTTTCTCAAAAAGTTTATAGTTTTTGAGTAAATTGAAATTAAGTAATTTTTTACCAAAAGTACGTTTTCAAAAACAAAAATTTAAAATAAAAGATAACTACTCGTTCGATTCCGTTTTTTTTTTATTATTTTGGTATAGAAGACAGTCTAAATGTTGATAATGTATAAAAAAAATTACAAAAAGTACAGGTGTTTATAAAAAAATCAATCCTTAAAAGCATTTTTTATTTTTATTTTTTCAGATTTTTTAGAAAAGGCAGCAAATATCTTTAAAAAATTCCTAGTAACTAAGCGTGCATAATATTTTAAAAACATTACCATCTATTCAGCTTTCAGTTGAGGTATAAAACTTAATAATATCTTAAATAAAAAATGAGAAATTAAGACTTAAGTAAATTGCAGTCCCATTTCATGTAGCAAAAATTTCCTACTTCGAGCGCTTCGGAGGTGGCCGTATTATCCTACTTATATCATAAATGTGAAAGTTTGCTTGTTTGGATGATTGTTAATCAATCACACAACACGGCTGAACCGATTTGGGTGAAATATGGCGCACAGATAGTTTAAAAGCCGGATTACAACATAGGAGGATACTATTATCTTGGTTAAAGGTTCCCTAGAGATTTTCTCGAATGTAAATGCTGATGAAGTCGCGGGCAGAAGCTAGTTTGCCATAAATGGTCATGATTTAAGGATTGATTTCTTTATAAACATCTGTACTTTTTGTATTTTACTTCATACATTATCAACATTTAGACTGTCTTCTATACCAAAATAATAAAAAAACCGGAATTGAACGAATAGTTATCATTTATTTAAAAATTTTGTTTTTGAAAACGTACTTTTGGTAAAAAATAACTTAATTTTAATTTACTCAAAAACTATGAACTTTTTGAGAAAAAGTAATATTACAAAAAATATTTGGTTTGACCTCATCTATAACCATTTAGCAGGAATACGTCATATTTCCAGTGACCCTGTATAGATGATTGTTTTTACTTAAAATAATATATTACTTACTAGAAAAAATACGACTCGCACGAAATCAATTCTCGGACGGGATTTGATCGTCGTATTTTTTCTAGTATATTATTTAGTATTGTATAAAAATATCATTGAGAATGCAAAAATCGCAAATTTAAAAAAAATATGATGTTTGTTCGATAGCGTCATCAGTGACGACGATGGCGACGGGTGCGGGGCATTCAGGCGCGTCATCGGCGGAGTCGTCATCGTCGACGCCGTCCACCAACGACTGGGGCTCTTCCTCGTCCACGTCCCTGAGCTCCGAGCGCGACCGTTACAACATGGACATTGACTACGACTAGGCTACGGCGCCGTCGCTACGCCGTAGCGCGAACGGACGCCGCGTGAACTGAACGGTGCAGTGTCAGAAAATGTTCAGTGACAAACTGTTGTGTGTGGCGATTCTGTTACTGGAAAAATTAAAACTAAATTTGATATGACTGAATTTGTTTTTTTTTAGGGTTTTTAGTTTTTGTAGTCGTCAAATTTAGTTTTAAATCGTTTCCGTTAAGGATGCTGAATATTTTAGTGTTCCTGTGATTAATTGTATAATAAACGATGCTAAAATGTTCAGCTGCGTTGAAGACCCGCCCCGTCGATCGGAAGAATGTATCGGAGCGTTCACTTGTAAATACATATAGGACTCTCGGTAAACGGGTGGGGAACTTTTTCGATAGTGCCTGGTAGACTGTGCGATTGTCGGGCGACGTCACGTCTCACGTATTCGACTAATTATACGATTGAATTTCTTTTGTGTAAATTTGTAAATATAAATCATATTTTTAGGCGTCTATTGCTGGTTACACGTTATGTATCGAATACCTCGAGGTGGAATGCGCCTATACAGGGTTATTTTTAAAACATCAATAACCTCGCAGAAATATATTACTATCATCACCATTTGTTCTACGACTTTTCGAAAACAGCCAAAAAAAAAAACGACTTCTCATACAAATGCCCGAACTGCTGATTGAGTTTTGTATGAAAAGGTTATTTTTTGTGTGTTTTCAGAAAAGTCGTAGATTAAGTTTTGTTGTATTTGATTGAATCAGGCGTCACTTGGCGGAAGTCCCAAACCATTTTGAAAAAAGAAATATATGTAGCTTACTTCCGCAAACAATATATGCAAGATGCACCGCCCGCCCGCCCGCAAAATATCAGTGCACAAACCTGTATTTAGCAAGACAGCAACACACCTTGCACCTTCACCAATTAGGCTACTCTACACGGGTTTCGCCCCAACCCGGGGCATCCTCAGGAGTTAGGACGTGCGTAAACCAACACCGAATATTTTACGAATTTTACGCACGATCTAACTCCTGAGGATGCCCCGGGTTGGGGCGAAACACGTGTAGAGTAGCCTAATTGGTGAAGGTGCAAGGTGTGTTGCTGTCTTGCTAAATGCAGGTTTGTGCACTGATATTTTGTGGTGTGCATGCGCATATCTTTGCGGGCGGGCGGGCGGTGCACCTTGCATATATTGCAAGATGCATCTTGCATATATTGTTTGCGGAAGTAAGCTACATATTATTCTTTTTTCAAAATAAGTTTTGTTGTTTATAATGTTAGTAATCGAATCCTGCAAGGTTGTTGGTGTTCTGCTAATAACCCTGTATAATTAATGTTATCGAGGGTGGATACAGCTTTCCCCCTATACTTTGGCGATTTACAAACAGATCTGGGTTTCGTACTCCTGTCTTTTGTCTTTATTCTTTTACAAACCTTATGCGTGGACCCTAGCAAAAACACGTTTTATATATGAATTTAACAATACTAGTGATTGTCGGAGCCTATAGTAATTTATGTATGTGTATAAAAGAGACAATTAGACAAAAACAATATTTATTTAATGTAAAAAACGTTACCTTTCTTGGCAGTCTGTAGAGAACAGTTCTGTTGTAAAAGAATCACCACTAAAACAGTAGGTTCTCATGGTGTTGCATTTCTGAGGTCCGGATTCGACCACCGACTGGGTTAATGTAGAAAAACTTACTTTTGCGATCAGTATGTATGTGTTGTCCAATATTTATGTTAATTTATATTTATTATAAGTATTTATAATATTAACAAAAGATTGAAAAATATTAATGTAGGTATGTAACTGTTAAATCATTAGAGCGTTTTCAAATTATCCGATCCGATATCGGTGTCGGGCGCCGATCCGATATCGGAGGTAGTAAAATGTATGAAATATGTATCTGTCTGTCATTTTGTCCGGTCCGATATCGGAGCGGATAATCTGAAAACGCTCTGTGTTGCTTGAAAAAAAATAGCGAACTCACTTATTTTTATTGTATCATCTATTCCAGTATTGAAAGATTGACTGTTTTAAAGCTGACTAGTTTTTTTTGCTTAGAAAAAAAAATTTTGATTTGATTATCTGGTTTGGTCCATAAAATAGTAACATTGTATAACATTGTAAAACACAATTCCTTGCCAATGTACTCGCAATGTTAACGTTCTAAAGTTTAATTAGTATAAATAGTACAATAAATCAGCTTAGAAACTACCATAGATAGTAACTAAAAAGGTATGTTGCCTAGAATTGCACTAGTGACTGTGTGAATGAAGTACTAAAGATAATAATAATAAAAGAAATAAGAAAAGATTAATGTTAACAATATTCATACATCTTGCATGATCTTTGGCTTTCATTATTGCAAAAAGCCTATTAATTTATTGGTCTGTCTGAAAAATGAATGCGTATGTTGTATATATCTATAAGTAGCTAAGAACTAGAATTTTTAAAGCATTTTACCACTAGGAAAGTAAAATATATAAATATATTGTCATTGTAAAAATGTTGTGAAATGCGTGGGTCCACGTTAATGAGTAAATGAGAAATATAGAAAAATATAGGTATTTTCCAGAATACCAGCGAGTATTTTGTATAAAAAAGATTCAGTTTCATAATGTTAACTCATTCCCTGTGTCCCTAATGTTGAAATATTGAAATAGATATGATTTAATAATTTTTTTTTGTAAAATTTGCAGTAACAATCCGTGCAAATATGCTTGTTAAAGAGTGCTTTTACTAACATTGGGACTCGTTCATATTTTATGTCACACGTCGGCCATTGCTAATTTTATGAGATGCCATTGTAATACGCATAATGTTTTGAAGGTATCAGAATATATTTATAAAACTATAGTAAAATCTGTGTATTATTGTATGCAACGAAGTCGAATATCTTAACCTCTATCTTATTATGACCCATATATATGTAGGTTTTGAAGTGTAGTCTGCCTAGCTTCGTATTTATTTTATTATATTATTCCATTGTATTTGGTGCAAGTGATGTTTGCAGACAGAACAGATGACACCCCTTGCTAAGTAATCGGATAAAACTAGCTGGCCAAAGCCACTTTGGTAAGAATTAATCCTTTATCTTATTGTCGGGAAAAAAAGTGTAAAAATAATTAACTACTTTTTGTCAAAAAATATATAGTACCTGCACGCTTTTCTGTAAATCGGGAGTCTTTTCAAAATACCAACGAGTTTTTACGTTGTATGGATAACATAAAGTCAAAGTCAAATAAGCTTTATTCAAATAAACTTAATTATTAAGTACTTTTGAATCGTCTATATTTTCCTACCACCCGTTCCAGACTTTTTTAGCTGACAAGAAGAACGGGCGCAAGAAACATCTACATAATATTAAACAGCATATCGCTTGTAGTTGATGGTAGTAATTGTTTGTGGAATGAAAGGTCAGCTCTGACGACATTTAAAATGTTTACAATGACTATTAATTTGATTCTATATTATTCTTTACTTACATAGACCAGTGTGATGTAATGTATGAATGGTCCCTTATCGATTCGCAATCTAGTTTGCAAAAATAATAAATGTTAATATTTGATGAGTTAATTCAAATTAATGTATTACAAAAAAAAGACACAACAAATTCAAATCGTATGAGTGCTTGAAAAATAGTTTTATATTGAATAATATTTTGTGACTGAATGCTGCACGGAGTGATTGTGGTAAATTATTATCGGGTTAACACTTATGAATGAATGGTGTTAAGTTTTTTCATGGACCAAGTCCATAGTTTTTTTTCTGTGACATTTCTTTGCTCAAATGTACAAAAAGTAATGAATTTACATTTAAAAATAAAGAACTACTAAATGGTTCACAACTGGCGTTGTTTTCTCTGTCTTCTCATACATTGGGTTTATTATAAATATAACATGGAAAAAATAATTGACAGGTCTGTATGATTGATATTGAATATATTGTCTAACGATAAAATACAAATTAGTAAATAAAGATTTAGTAGGAACATATGCCTGTGTTAAGTTTGATAGACTATCATATTTTTGTTTAATTTTTCGTGTAGAATAATTCATCACTATGAAATGTCGGGTAGTTTTTTCAGTAAATACCTATTTGACAAAAATAATTACTCTGTGTATCATTGAGAAAAATATTAATGTTCTGTAGATACAAGTTTGGTTCAAAGAGAATTATATAACTACTTTTATTCACAAGATAATAAAGTCGTATTTTACTTCTAAAAAATCACTTGCTCAACCTTATTTATTATTCTCGTATAGATGATTCACCAGGCGGTCAGCAAAGGAACGAAGGTGGCAGGTAAACGATAAATAATGGGGCAGATGCGCAGACACGTGCGCCTGCGCCGCGCCACCGCGTGCCCGCGATGCCGACCAAGGGCCCTATTTTTGAAAGGGTTATATTTTTATTTTATTTTTTATTTTGTTTATTAGAACAACCAACAAGGTCATACACTTCACATGCAAATAGGTAACTTAATAGATAATATACAAGGTAAGTGTTGCCTTACTTAAAGGTTGCCACGGAAAGCATAGAGTTAAAAACTCAAAAAACAGGGTTAAGGTTAAGTTAATTGGGTGACTGGAAATAATTAAAGGCGACTGTTAATGGGATACTTAAATACTAAACCAGACCCCGAATTACGTAAGTCTGTTGCTAACAATTCTCGATTGAAATCGCAGTTGCATTGCTGCTTTAAGTAAGATAGTTGTCACATTGGTTCTTACTAAAGCAGCAATGTCACTGCGATTTCTGTCAAAGTTGATTGCAACAAAGTTAGACAATCAGACTACTGGCCGCAGTTTATTTTTTGGGCGTCAAAATAACTAAACGGGCGACAAAACTGTGGATTACAAAAATACGTATAACGGGCGATAAATAAATTAAATGAGCAGTGAAAATTTTAATGAGTGACAAAAATACTGAGCAACTATTATACCAAGTAGGTAACTATAGATGATTTAAGTTGCCCAACATTATATTTTTGTCATCTCGATTAGGATAATAATTAATAGTCACCTTTTTAAATAAAATATATGCCAAATTTTAAATGTTTTGTGTGCCCTAAGATTGTCGCCCAAATTGTAATTTGGTAGTTAAGTACTTAATTTGTATTTTAAAGTCACCCATTTACAATAGTCACTGTATTCAGTACGCTGTATTCAGTATTTTTGATACCCAAACCCAAAATGGGAACTTTGAATTATATAGTGTATTATCTATGATGGGAACTTATTGTTACCCGATTAAATACTACCCTTTTTGAAAGGCGGCGAGCGCTCTTTACTTCTAATTTTCTTCTCATGCGGTTTACACGCACTCGAAAAGCACAGGCGTCACTGTAGCACAGAATAAATAATAAGTCTATGTAGTGGACGGCGTAACCTAAGTAACAACTCGTTTTTATCTTAGAGGCTCTAACCATAGTAGAACCAAACATGTATTAAAAAAGTTTAATACATCTTTGAGTAGAACCAAATAAGTAGGCCAACTCGAGCCTCGAGCGAGCGATACAGCTTAAACACGAAGAGCTGTCACATCGCTAGTTCATTCGGTCGTCAAAAAATGCATAGTCAAGTCAATCTATACAAAATATTGTTTCCTTGTAGGGTTAGCATCAGGGATCTACAGTGTGTGGCCTAGAACCGGGGATAATATAGAAAATAGAGACTCTCTAGAGTATTAGTGTTTATTCTGAAAAGTTCCCAGTTAATTAAATCCCATACGTTACACACAATAAAAAATTAAAGTTACGATTAATAATCAGTGTATTATTCCAAAACGACATTATCGCTAACGTTGCGAACTTATCGTGGTACAGGGAATAATAAAAAACTAACTGCAAAACGTCATGATATCACTATCCATTAGAGAATTTACTTTTAACTCCTTGAATAGAACCGGACCCCACTGCTTTCACTTCCCACAGCATAAAATCAGTTTCAAATTAATTACAATCTGTAGTAAGTATGTAATTATTAAATATCGCAATGACAGTAATCTGTTTACATAATTAAATTTTATCCATCATGACATGACATGTCAGTCTTCTCTTCTTATTTTTGGTTTTGCAATCTACTCTTCTTCAGGGATTAAAGATTCAATACGTGGTTTACTCTTTTTACATTACCTATGATCTTTTTAAAAACGTTGTAAAAAATAATAATTTTGATAAATCAAAATGTTGTCACGAGAATTTGTTTGGTTACAGTTTAAATTAATTTTAATTTAATATTTGAATTGGATTTATTAACACAATTTGTAATGTGAAAATGGCTAGACCATTTGTGAATATGATATTATTGTGCAGAAAAGCTCGTGGTAATGCATCACGTGCCTTGGCGTTGTTTGCAAACAGAAGGCACCCGAGGAATGTTCGCGTGGTGATAACGCTTACGTGAACTGATAACCGTGCTCTTGTACTAGGGCAACAGACACTAAATTTTCACAATGATGCTATTCAACGTGGATTAAGAAACCGTTCACAATAACATTATCAGTCGGTACACTACTTGCATACAGCAGAGCGGCAGACATTTGAAAATTGACTTGTGTAGCGAAGCGACGAGCTTTCCGCTTTGTGTTTGTATTTGTTAAGTATTTGTACAATAAATAATTTACTATTGACTAGAAAGTGGTTCATTTCTATCAGCCGATACAAGTTGTGTCAGACAACCCATAAATTGTCAACAAGACGTTCCGAGTAGCTCCGAATAAGTACGATGATACGCGTGTTGTCGATTGAGTTGAGCGGAACTGTTGTTTGCATTACATTGAATTTACGATTAAGTTTGTTAGAAAAAATTAAAAAGTAAAGATTTTATTTTAATTAGTTGGGACCTTAATGATTCAATTACTAGTGACCTAAAGAGCCTCCGTTTTTAATATTATCCCCGGTTCTAGGCCACACACTGTATAATACAAAGTTTTTTTTTAAATATTTTTTTGTAGGTAGACCAGCGCGTCTATCGACTAAAATAATGAAGTTAATGTTAATTGTAATTTGACTGATGTATGTGATACATTGGCACTTTCGTTTTGACACCAATAAAAACTTACTAAAGAAAATTAGCAATGTATCACATCTATCTGTCAAATTACAGTTTACATTAACCTGTTTTCAGGAATTGACTATAATTTTTCATTGCGTACGTCATGTTATGTGATTTGAAAACTTGCGGTTGAAATAGGATTAATTAAAACGTGGCTTTACCTATAAAAATAAAAAAAAATCAAAAATCAAACCAATTACCAACTAAATACCAAAGTACATTCAATAAAACCGCGCTAGTATCCGTTAAAAAATGTTTTATTTCATATTATTAAAAAATATTTTTTACACTATTAACTGTTTTTTTCTTTTTTATTTACCTACACTTCTCAAAATAATAATCTTTCAATTGGGATGTTGTTGACTAATGAATAAAATAACGAAATACTAATAAAAATCGTGAACATATTAAACTTTTAGAGTAGCTTGTATACCTCTTGGTTTTATATATTGCATATTATTTGTTTTATGACCCTTCAAAGTTGGGTGGACAAGTCCATTTAAAAAGTATAAAATTTATTAAAATAAATGATACCTTTAATTAGTTCGTAAAATGTATAGCAAATTTGTCTAAGAAACCATTTTGATAAACACAATATTTAATATAGCTGCCGAACAAATTTCCTATGCGTTGCATACAACGTAGGAAGGCGTGACGTCATAACTTGGTAGCCGTTAGTATGGAGCGTTTTTGGGCGAGTCCATTTGTGTGCATTTCACACTGTGATATCTCGGGCAGTTTTCAAGCTAGCGAAATAATTATTTTACCAATGTTTCTTTTTTTGAGAGGTAATTTATGTAATATAAAATAAAAAAAGTTGTCAACATCCCAATTCTGGAATTGAATACTTTCCATAACCTTAAATAATAGGCATTAAAATTACCTTTTCCTGTAGGAATTTGTGCTTTTTAACGAAATTACACAATTGACAAAAAAAAATTTCGTCTGTTTCGACAAGTACGAAATGCCTTATTATTTAAAGTTAATGTAAATATGTACTGTAGGTAGGTAAACGTTCAAATTATTACGAGCGGCAGCACAGCGGCGTGAAGTGTGGTGTGCGTGAGCGCGGGCGGGATTACGTACGGCGCACTGCGCAGCCACGACTGGCGCACCTTTATTTTATCACTTTTAAATTTTGCCGGGGTCAGCCGGCTCGAGGGTACCAGTCTTCTCCAAGCTGGTCTAATTTGGAGATATCACAGGCGTATGACGTCGGTCATCGCTGTGAGATAAACGGGCGACAGTTGGATAAATGGATAATTTGAACAAGTGTAAACAGGTTGTCAGTGTGTGCGTGCGACGACGCATACGTACGGGCGCGCTATACAAACTGCGTTCGTGCGTATAATGAGTAAGATGACTTACTTATTTGGTTCTACTATCTACTATGCTCTAACTGCCGAAATGTTGTTAAGGCGTCAGACTTGTGTAAGATGGTGGTAGCTAGCCAGCGGACATAAGGCCTACCATCA
Organism: Agriphila geniculea; assembly: GCA_943789525.1. Taxonomy (NCBI): domain Eukaryota; kingdom Metazoa; phylum Arthropoda; class Insecta; order Lepidoptera; family Crambidae; genus Agriphila; species Agriphila geniculea. Next base: position 12,892,788 of record OX038887.1, on the reverse strand, counting down.
ACCAAACCGAGTACCTACAAATGTTCCTTCCTGGGAATCGAACCCGGGACCCCTGTGTCTTACACCGGTGGGCGAACCACTATACTAGAAATAGGGCATTTTAATGGGTTTTATAAAAATTACATAGCCAATGTTGTTCTATTAAGGCGATTAGTGCCCTCACAGTGGCGCCCTTATCATAATTAAATTTATTGGTCGCTAAGTAGGTAATAAATAATGTATCAAAAATTCACGCGTATCTACCGGTTGATTTCTCTTCAAAAGTTCTATAGTTTATTTACAAACAATAACCTCTGTAAAATATAGTTCGTTGTTTCAAATCAAATGTGCCAAAAATGGCAAATTTTTGTGCTCTAATATAATGATGGCGCCAATGTGAGGGCACTAATCGCCTTAATTTATTACACGACGTTTTCATTCATTTCATATTAGGCTGTTTTTATGACATTCACTAGTGTCATAGTAGAACCAAATAAGTAGGCCAACTCGAGCCTCGAGCGAGCGATAATAGCCTAAACACGTAGGGCTGTCACAAGTTTATTCAATCGTCAAAAATGCATAGTTAATCTCGATACGAAACAATTATTTTCCTTGTAGGGTAAGCATCAGGGATCTTATAATACAAAGTTTAAAAAAAAATTGTAAGTACATAGACCAGCGGGTCTGTCGGCTAAAAGAATGAAGGTAATATTAACTGTAATTTGACAGATGTATGCGATGGGATATGATACATTGCCACTTTCGTTATGACACCAATAAAAACTTACTAAAGAAAAGTAGCAATGTATCACATCCATCTGTCAAATTACAGTTTACATTTACTTCATTGTTTTTAGTCGATATCCCTGCAGGAACTAACTACAATGTTTTCATTACCTACTTATGTTAAGTAATTTGAAAACTTACGGTCGAAATAAGAATAATTAAAATGTTGCTTTACTAAATCATGTAGGTACCTACCTACCTACCTACTTATTCATTCAAATAAAATGATTATGCAATTTTATTTCTTATTTGATTCTACTATGCTAGTGTTATCTTTAAAGATTAATCGGTACATACCTACCTACCACACGTGGTTGTGTGTGGTACACCTTTACCTAAAAATAATTTGAGAATTAAATATTTGTTCGTGTTCCACTCGGGTCCGTCCACCTGGTCGGAGACAACGAATTGCGTTGTTTGTTATTATCTATTTTAATTTAGGTACCTACGACTAAACACACAAACGTTGAAATGATATCTATGGAAAATTACAGAACGGTATCAGGGAGATTAAATGAATTAATGAAATACAGCTAAAATCAGCTGTTTAATACAAAAATTACTAACAAAAATATGAAAATGTATGAAACAGCTAGGGTTACCAGACGTAAAGATTTGTCCTGACATATCTGGCTTTTTGGGTCCCTGTCAGGGGCCGTACCGGCTAACGCATCGAACTTCGATAAGTCTGCCGAGCTTCAACTTATAACAGATAAATCGAAATAAGAAATTTCGTGTTGTACTATTTGCCGAAGTTATTTAGAAGATATCGATGTTCTTGTGGCATATTGAATTGGGGTTCGCCATTTTGGCCTGATTGAGGCTCGATTTATGTTTTAATTTGAAGCCGGGCAGACTTGTCGAAGTCGATGCGTTAGCCGGTACGGCCCCTGGGCCGGACTTGGAAAATGTCAGGCTTTTTTGGTTATCACATTATAGTAAAGCAAACCTTAGAAATTAAGCTCAATCAACAACTAAAACTTAAAAAAAAAACATAAAACTTAACATTATTTTTTGTCTAAGCTTGAAATACTTAATAATTTATACGTCATTATAACAAGGTACAATTTATTCATTAGAATAAATTTTATTTAGGTACCTATAATCTACAATGTGTTGTTGTAGGCCTAGACGGGTGGAAGCTTTAGCAAAATGTCAGGACTTTTTAGTAGAAATCAGGCTTAATGTCAGGATTTTTAGATATACCATCCGGTAGCATATAAGCAAAATCTAACTCTCGAGTTTTGATGGTGATCTCTGATTGGTCAAAAAACTCAGTAGTTAGATTTTGCTCGCAAACTCTAACTCCCCAGTTTCGAGCTAGTTTCGGTAGTGATCTCTGATTGGTCAAAAAACTCAGTAGTTAGGTTTTGCGCGCAAACTCTAACTACTAAGTGCGCATCCACCAATGAGCACGGTTTAAATTCAGTTGTCAGTTGTTTTTGAACACGACTGTGGTAGTGTATTTTATTTTTGAAAAATTAATTCAGATCTGAACGCATTTTTTTTTATTCTGCTAAACTAAATATTCCTTACCTATGGAGAATTTTTAACAAGTTGCATTTTCCTTTCTAACCTTTTTCATAATTTATTTAACAACCGTGAACGCTATTGTAACAAAACTTTTATTTAAGTACAAATGTTTAGGCAACATAACTTCAGCGAAATTTAGTCTATGTTACAACGGATTAAGTGGTCATTTTTGCCAACAAAAAAGGAGACTTTCAATGTATTTTTAAATGCCTTTAATTATTCATCACAACAATTCAATCAAATAAACTAAATCAAATGACAGCAAATTATGACTATAACCGTCAACTTGATAGTTATATAGCCGTAATATCCAGCAACTGATAAATAATTAAAATCACTGAAGTTACGTGGTTCCCTGTGTGAGAAAAAACCGGCCAAGTGCGAGTCGGACTCGCGCACGAGGGGTTCCGTACCAAAAATGGCAAAAAAATCACGTTTGTTGTATGGGAGCCCCCTTAAATAGTTATTTTATTCTGTTTTTAGTATTTGTTGTTAAAGCGGCATCAGAAATACATCATCTGTTAATATTTCAACTGTCTACCTGTTATCGTTATTAAGATCGAGCAAAAAAGGCAATAAAATCACGTTTGTTGTATGGGAGCCCCCCCTTAAAGAATTATATATAATTTGTTTTATTCTGTTTTTAGTATTTGTTGTTATAGCGGCAACAGAAATACACCATCTATGAAAATTTCAACTGTCTAGCTATCACGGTTCATGAGATACAGCCTGGTGACAGACAGACAGACAGCGGAGTCTTAGTAATAGGGTTTTTACCGTTTGGGTATGGAACCCTAAAAAACACCAATTTAATAGGTAAGGACCCAATATTATAGTTTGGAGAACTGTGGCGTATAGATACAAGAATTTTGAATAACATTGACCAAATGGATTGTCCATAAAACCAAACCTGCGTCGCAACGAATCATAATTGCAAGTTAGTATCTAATCTACTTAAAGTACATTTATTCTTATTTTATTATATATTTATTATATTTTATTATATATGATTTTATTACTTTTACTATATTTTAAACAAATTAAAGAATTTATTCTTATTTGTCCTACCTATTTGGTTGTGCTATGCCGTTGTGAATTTTGCCTGAAAACACGCTTTGGTGGACGCCAGAATCATCGACACGATGAAGAAGAAGACTTTTCCTGTGTTAGGTTTAAAACTTTTGAGAATAAAACAATACTTAATAAACAAAAAATAAATATTTATTGCCATAAAGTTTTATTACAATAGCGGTTGTTAAATAAATTGTGAAAAATATTAGAATGGAAAATGCAACTTGTTAAAAATTCTCCATACAAAACGTCAATTTCAGGTAAGGGATATTTAGTTTAGCAGAATTTTTTTTTTGTTCAGATCTGGGTTTACTGGATTATATTCGCAAAAACGTGAAAGATTTGAAGTCATTTTTCAAAAATAAAATACGCTATCACAGTCGTGTTCAAAGACAATTGACAACCGAATTTTGAAGCGCGCTCGTTGGTGGGTGCGCACTCAGTAGTTAGAGTTTGCGCGCAAAACCTAACTACTAAGATTTCTGACCAATCAGAGATCACTACCGACACTAGCTCGAAACTGGGGAGTTAGAGTTTGCGAGCAAAATCTAACTACTGAGTTTCTTGACCAATCAGAGATCGCCATCAAAACTTGAGAGTTAGATTTTGCTTATATGCCATCCGGTAACCCTACAACAGCTGATTTTTTTCGCGATTTCCGATTTTTAGACTTTTATTTTCTTGTTTATGCTTATTTATTAGTTATAAGATTTAAAAAAAATCTCTACTCTTTATATAAGACGCACTAAAAAAGCGACGGGTGCTTGCACCCGAATATCATTAAAAACGGAATAGATAGAAAAATGTGACCACGTGGCACCCACACCTGGCTCCCAACCTTTCAATCTCGAGACGGCAGCTGCTATACTTATTATCCTAGAAACCGCCTTGAGACATCCTTTCCCAGTCAATGTACGCCAACAAAGGCTTTTAATAAAAGGCATGAGCGTCAGCTGTCTCAACAGCTTGCGCCATAAAAAATAGGCCAATAACTTCGATGGCGAAAAAAAACTTAAAGAAATGTTAAAGATGGCAGGTGCGCAGTCAGCTGCCCGTGCGCACCTTTGTAATAATTGCCGTGCGCGGCCGCCGTTTTATTTTGTTTACGTCGCGGAGGTCAAAGACATAAAGGTTTGTTGCCTTAACGAGGTTATAATTCTGTTATTTTGATTAAATCTCAGATATTAAATTAACCTTTAATTATTAGGTAAGTATTTAACCTGTACAGTAGAAGACGAGCTTTCCGCGCAGACTTTCGTCAGTGTATATTCTGTTCAACGTATGCTGTTGGGTGACGTGGGTCCGACGACGGTTACGCCAGCCACCTGCTTCTGCTACTTTGCCGTAATTAACTGGAATAAAAAACATATGCATTTCTATAATATTGGTACTTGCTTTGGTCAAAGAGAAAGGGCTTCCTAAAGACTCGAACCACAGAATAACTAATACTCGAACTACCTACCTACTTAAAAGTTTGAGCTAAATTATTTTTGTTGTCTTAGTTCTCAATTATTATTATTAGACCTCCAGTTTCCTTGGTAAAGCAAAACAACTGTCTGAAGTTCTAAACTAAACCTTAAAAAGCCAAAATACTAATAAAAGAGACAAAATACTTGCGGTGGCATTTTGCTTTTTGCATTTATCAATATGTGTTTAGCAAGCAAAGCAATGTCTTCTCACATCACATTGCAATAAAAAAGTTTTGATTAAATCCTAGATTTTATTACATACATAATGCGGATGGTGGACGCTATGGCGTGCCGCGGTGGATCGATGGTGCAAGAGCCGGTAACTAGGTCATGGGACCCCTGTCGCTCCCCATCGGGATGCTATGGTGTGATTCGCCCTGAAACTCACTTATATTCACGTTTTATACCATAGCTATAGTACTCAGTATCAAGATACTTGCGGTAAAATATACTTTTAAGTTCGTTTCGTCGATTTGTAGGTACCCTTAGCACGTACTACTTAAGCAAGCAAGAAAAAAAAAACGCGCTTAAAAGTACTCGATAGAGTACCTAATTATTTACGGAAAATTTCATTTCGCTTTTCGGCGGTAGATGACGCTGTAAGAAATTCCCATACAAAATTCCTTTAGTTGCAATAGTTCGGTTGTTAGTCCGGTTAACCGAACCAGGTACTCTATTGAATGTTATTACGCGCGTTATTTTTTTCGATCGCTGTTCGTGTTAAGGGTACCTACTAAGTACCTATACGATAAGGTTGCCAACTTTTTTTGCATCAAATATTGCAAGATTATTACGTGCAAAAATATAGTAGATGGCGAAAAAGTCCAAAAAATATAGTAGTTATCGTTTTGTATGGAGGATTTTTCATACTAACATTTTCATAATTTATTCAACAACCATTAACACAAGTATTTAAACACAAAAATTACTATGCAATTTCTTATGTGCATAAGTATAAGTATTTTTTTTTGCTATTTTTGTTTAATTTTTTCACTTGAAAGAATATAGTAGTTTTGCCTACTATATATTTTTTCAAAAAATATAGTAGGCGAGCCCTCAATATAGTAGGATACTATATTATATAGTATGGTTGGCAACCCTACTATCCGAGCACCTTGAACGAGGTTATGTTAATTGTAAGGTAACTACTAAGTACATTGTCATTAATTAATTCTGTACCAAAGTCGGTACCCTGTGGTCGAGAGGATAGCATTATCATCTCTCCTCTCCGGGTTAGATTCCGGTCGTTATGTTTAGTCATTGGATGAAACAAACATATTCGTCTACCTTACACTAATACCTATACGAATTTACGCCAGGAAAGAGTTGGCAGACTGAATTAGACATTTTTCTTTAAAAAAATACCTTTTCACTCCTCTTGCTCAAAAAGTCCGTCATAGTAACGTACAAGGGCCGAGATAAAATAGCATAATAACCCCTAGGGGATAAAGTTTTTTCTTTTTTAATGTTTGTCTATTACCAATGAGCCTACTAAAACGAAAAAGTCTTTATTCATAGATAGAATAATCACGAATAAAGACTCGCTCGACTTAATACTGTTTCTCATTTTTATTTTTGAAAATGGAACAAGCAGCGATCTCTTCGGTGAAATCATAGACTTTTATACTATGTGACTTTAAGTTTAAATGGTAGAATGCGTGCATTGCTAGCTGCTACAGTATGGCGCGAAATCTTTAGAATTTTTCTCTAATTGCAAACTGATTGAATTGTGTAACTGTAATAAGAAAGAAATAATTTTAATCTTTTGCCGTCAAGCACAAATCATACTGTATGAAAAGTTTATGAAGTGGAGGATAGAAAAACGAGTGGATTCGTTTACGGAAGTATAAACTAGGTATTTAATATTGTATTTTATTTTCTCGCAATCGTAGTGAAAAGTAGAGTGTAACACACGACGCTAAAACCCATTGAAACTCGGTTTCTATTTATTCCCTCGCTAAAGCTCGGGAATAAAACTAACTCGTATGCAATGGGTCACTTTAGCGTCTTGTATAAAAATCTACTATTTCATTTCTCATATTCGGAAAGTGATGTATATTTAAACTGAGCAGCGGATCCAAAACCCTTCGTTCCACCCTAGGGAGTAAAATAAATTTCTTCTTCTTATTTTTGTTATGGCAATCTACTTTCCTCTTGGAAGTAATTTTTGCCAGTGTCATGTTTTGAATGGTTCAGTATTTCTAGATTTTCTAGTAGATTGTTTCATTAAAATGCGGATGCATCACATTCCAATGCTGCTTGGAGTATTTGGCAGCAAGTATATCAAGACAATTTACTCGGTAAGTTTTGCCGAGGTAGCGACCACTACAATAAAAGTCTCAGCTTCACACAACCAAGATCGCGCCTATTTCCATTATCCCACATATTGTTCAGTTGCGTAGACACTTGTACCACAAAACTGCACCAATTTTAAGACACATATTAAAATAGTCACCGAACTGAACTCTTCTTCTTCTTCTTATTTTTTTTTTGGCAATCTACTTTCCTCTTGGAAGTAATTTTTGCCAGTGTCAAGTGTTGAATAGTTCAGTATTTTTATTAGATTGTTTCAGTTTACATTAAAATGCGGGTGCATCACATTCCAATGCTGCTTGGAGCATTTGGCAGCAAGTATATCAAGACAGTTTACTCGGTAAGTTCTGCCGAGGTAGCGACCACTACAATAAAAGTCTCAGCTTCACACAACCAAGATCGCGCCTATTTCGATTATCCTACATATTGTTCAGTTGCGTAGACACTTGTACCACAAAACTGCACCAATTTTAAGACACAATATCCACTATGAATCAATTTGCGAATAATTAAAATAGTCGCCGAACTGAATTCGACAAAATCCCGCCAAAAAACCCCAAACTGAACTCGACAAAATCTCGTCAAAAACTCCTAAAATAAATTTAAAAATAGAACTGAATTTGGTTACATAGTCAACCATAGAGTTACCTCATCGGTAATGGTTTAAAAAAAATAGATAGGGCGCATTCACAAACAACAATGAAACATGGTATAAACAGCCAGTGCAAAATTAAAAATATTGGGCGGAGCGGCTGGCGACGAAGCGTGTTCCAAATTTAAATTAAGAAAAACTATAAATTAATATTAGCGCGATACTTATCTCTGTGACTTTGAGCTGTGTGTGCCGTATTAAAGTTTTGTGTTGATTTTGTATGTACTAAAAATGAGTTTAAAAATAAAAAGAAAAGTTCAAACTAAATAAAAGAAACCATAAACCTACGTTCTAATTAGCCTCAAACAACTACTTCAGGAGAGTCTCTACCATGGACTTCAACGTCTAATCAAAGACCAAAGAATATCTCCAACTTTTACAATTATCCAACAAAGTCAAATCTGTCATCATGATATATCAAGCTGTGTAAATATTAAAAGCAAGAATATAACTTTAAGTTTCACTAATTGTTCTAATTTTTTAATTAAATTTAAAAAGGTAAGTTAGTAAAATAAATATAAGGTCTACCTGTGTAGTTAATTAGTACCTACATCTTTTTATTAATAAAAATTTTGGGAAATCTAAGACTTTTTTTACTTTCTTTATATTCGAAATGAAAAGTAGAGTGTTAAACACGGGTAAGCGCTATCGCACACGGACAACTTTTGTCTCCGCAACTTTTTTGTCTCTCACGTGATTTGTATGAAAAGTTGCAGACGACCGTGTCGCTTCGTGTGCGCGCTTCCATATAAACCCGTGGACTTGATGTGAGAGACAAAACAGTTGCTGGGAGACTAAGTTGCCTGTGTGCGATAGCGCTTAAAGTCATCAATTCCATCCTCGAACTATAGCCGCCCTCGCTACGCTCGGGCGTCTAAATATCTCGTATGGGTATTGCTTCCTTTTGACCCTTATATAACAATCTACTATTCTCTCAGTCATTGAAATGTATCTCAGTTGTATTACTTGCAACTTTGGTAAAAGGTATATAATAATAAATTGTTTTATGGTGTTTTGTGGTGGCGAGGTCTTGGATCGATGGTGCTGGTATAAAAGTAGGTCATAGGGCCCTTTCAGCACCCACGGGACTTAACGAAAAAATTACTGCGCACATTGCAGTAACGTGGGGCTTTGATTACGTTTCTATAATATAGTGCGCCTTAAATATGTCAGGGTGGGTACTCACTTAGGTTCGCGAACCTCCACGCTCCGCGAACCTAGAACAGTGATCCATAGCAAAAACAAATATTTTTACTTTGGCTACAGTGTGTGCCTGTGCGAACCAGCTTCGCATACGAGTTCCCTCACGTACACACCTCGGCGCCCTGTTTCAGCAGAGGATAAACGATATTTTCGGTGCAGGTTCGCGGAGCGCGGAGGTTCGCGAACCTAAGTGGGTACCCACCCTTATGAAACTAAATAAATAAAATAAATGTTTCGTTACCGTTGTATGTAATATACATTCCATTCTGTAGTATGTAAAACAACTATTAGGTAGGTACAGTCGCCAATGAAAGTCGCTTAACGCTTTGGTACTTTGTCATAGCAACTTTTTTGAAAGATGTCTCACGGTTAGTCACAAAAGTTACTATGACAAAATACTAAAGTGTCAAACAACTCGTTGCTGACCGTACGTAAATATGTATAGTGCATTTCCAAACGAGCAAGAATCATGTAATTAAGACGTGAAGGCGTAAAAAACAAACAAACAAACTTTCGCATTTATAATATTAGTAAGGATGCGAAAGTCCGTTTGTTTGTTTCTTACGCCTTTACGTCTTAACTAATGAACCGATCATCATGAAATTTTGCATACACGTTGTCAGGGGTAAAGCTAGGGTTGCCAACTTTTTTGCATCAAATATAGTATTTTCAAGATTATTAGTATAAAAATATAGTAGATGACGAATAGGTCCAAAAAAATATAGTAGGTTGCCGTTTTGTATGGACGATTTTAAAGAAATTGCATAAAATTGCATTTTTCATACTCAAGTAGGTCCTAACATTTTCATAATTTATTCAACAACCATAAACACAAGTGTTTAATCACAAAAATGATTAAGTAGGTACTATTTTATGTTGCTATTGTTAAATTTTTTCACTTGAAAAATATAGTAGTTTTGCCTACTATATATATTTTTTCAAAATATATAGTAGGCGAGCAGAGGCGAGCCCTCAATATAGTAGGATACTATATTATTATATAGTAGGGTTGGCAACCCTAGGTACAGCGCAGGACGTAGGGTACCTAGGACCTTTCATCCCGAAAAAAGTAAATATTGTTCCCGAGGGATGGAAAAACATTTCCACGCAAACGACGCGAGCGGCCGCTAGTATTATTCTAGTTATGGATTCCATGGCAGGTGTCACAGCGGCACTCCCGCTAGTATCCAATTGTATTAGTGGCGTTACACGGAGGTGTGGAACTGTGGATAGGGGCCAACTGCGGTCGCCAGCTGCAACTATAGTTCCTGGGAACTCAGAATTTTAAGGAATTTTTAAAGTATGATGGGCGATAAATTTTATTCCTTGTATGAATATTTAACTATTATTTTGTTTCAAGGTACAGATTCCGGCAAACGTCTTGACGATCTTTTGACGGAGTGGGGATAAGTTTGCGCATGTGCACTTGCGAGCAACCCATAGCGCCCGCTCCTCTCCCGCCGCCCGCTCCCGTACCACCACATCACATACCTGCGGTGCCTGCGCGTTCTGCGGAATCCCCACCCGATTTCAAGATATTTGCCGTCTACTGTAATTAGATGTTCTCCTTTCTTGAATGTTTTTTAATCTATCAAGATTTCACCGGTGCGGTGCCCGATAGCAGCACTTATCTTCTGGCTTAATTTAAAAAAAACCGGCCAAGTGCGAGTCGGACTCGCAAAGGAAGGCGGAAGGGTTCCGTACCAAAAACGGCAAAAAAACACGTTTGTTGTATGGGAGCCCTACTTAAATATTTATATAATTCTGTTTTTAGTATTTGTTGTTATAGCGGCAAGAGAACTAAATAATTTGTGAAATTATCAACTATCTAGCTATCACGGTTCATGAGATACAGCCTGGTGACAGACAGACAGACGGACAGCGGAATCTTAGTAATAGGTGTCCCGTTTTTACCCTTTGGGTACGGAACCCTAAAAAGGTTGTAAGATGGAACAGAATTGGTAAGTCAGAATCAATATAATACTTATTTCCAATAAGTAAATATATATAAAAGAATACTAACAACGCTGAAATTGTTTTTATTCAATTGACATACAATATAGACTGAAATCAACTTTAGCCGCGTTAAAGAATACCTGAGCTGAGAGTGACATTTTTTTTACATACTTAAATGTTAAGTCCCTACATATATTCATAAAATATTTATCAAAAACAATATTATTAATCTTAATGAAATATTTTTATAACCGTTCCCGAATTCCTGGACATCAAAGCTACCCTAACGCGAGGGTCGCAACCAGGTCGAGTGCCCCTCACAGTTCCTTCACAGCCTATGGCGATATATACAGCCATTGTAGGTCTTGTTTGCGACCTAATTGTCAATTGCCTGTAATAGATTTTTTATAGGAAATATGAGAGCAGTAAACAGCCCCTGTAGCAGCACAGATAACATGATAGGGAACAAGCGACAATTTTTTAAATACCTTTGTAGGTATTTAAATCCGAACCAATATAATCATAAGAAAATCGTATTTACTCATAAATAAAAAGAAGAAAATGTTACGGTTTCTATTGCTACTGCAAAATTACGCGTTGATTTTACATTACCTACAACGAAATGCAGAATTTTTTTAAAAATACTTACACGCGAAGGTTTCAGAACCTTTTGCTATTTGCTGTTTCGAAACTTTAAAATATCGACTTACCTACCTAGGTACGGTCAAACCTGGCATCTTTACCTTCTTGTGTCATCTTTACCTAAATCGAATTTTAACAAAAGAATCACAATTTCTCCAAAACTGCAACATATAGAATTATAACATTATACAACTGAAATATTTGCTTTTAACGTTATTTGAGGTTAGGTAAAGTCGCTGAAGTTGTCGGTGGTGGTATCTTTACCTGTGGTTAGGGCTGTCACATTCAAACATAGTTTTACCCGACCACGGCGAAGTTAAAGGAGGGTTATTATTAATTACCTTAGGCTATGTAAATAGGTAGGTTTGGTCATTATTGTTGAAATATGTTTTTTTAAACTACATTTTTAGATCAGAGTAAAAAGGTGGAAGGTACCTATAATTAAAAAAAACGGGTTGTGTACCTAATACCTATATAAATATACAAATACTTTATATAGGTAGTAAAATAAAAAAGCGTGATGGGATCAAGCAGGAAATCGGGGACTACGAATCCTTTATTTTGTATGAAAATTTGTCACACAGTGTTTCCTCCTGCATGCCTACAGACTTAAGGCAGAATATTGTTGAAACTTTTTAGAAACATTGTTATCGATCTCAATGTAATGTAGACAATATTGTGCAAATAAATATTCTGATTTCTGATTTCCTCAAAACCATTTCATAGTGCTTAGATTTTTTTGTTTCTGTTTTTTTTATTTTGCATATTTTCAAACTTTTGTTATGTAGGTAAGGTCACCTGCGCTTTTAATTAAAAATTAAAATGGGTACCTACTTATGACTAAGTTATAAGTAGGTACTTATCACAATCACGTACCTACTTATGACTAAGTAGGTACGTGATTGTGATAAGTATTGTTTTATTGTTTCGCCCTACGATTTATTTTTTGATAACTCTACGTTTTGTATGAAAATGTTGACGAAACGAAGTCAACTTTACCTACCTTTCAGTATGCCATTTTTAAGTTACTTTTTCTCCTATACTCATTAAAAATAAGTTATTTAGTCATAAATTGAGAAGGAATCTTAACCACAGTTCAACCACTACTATATTTCTTCAAAAAACTGAAGTAGGTAAAAATGCCACAAATGTGTCAATTTTACCTACTCGCTTTAAACTCGTCAAAAATCTTTATTTTCAGAGATTTATTGTTAAAAGTCAGGTAAAGGGAAGGGTAAGTAATAAGTATATAATTAATATTTCATATATTTTAACTTTTAAAATAGTCGATAAATTTAGATTTTATTTCATTTTAAGTTGAAAAATATGGTAAAGATGCCACGTTTGACGGTATGGTATTTCCTTTGATTATTAATCAAAGTTTTTTCATTTCTGATCAATCACATATTATAGGGATAGATACCCCAATCTTTCCAAGAAGTATGGAGTCGATTGATCAATATTACGATACAACCACACAGTTTACGTACCGGCGGCACGCAACTACCTATCCGTGAATATAAATCACAGATCGATACTGCGTTTGGGGGTTGATGAACTTTTACACTTTATTACTCTAATAAACTTTTACTTCTGAGGTAAATGCGATAAGGGGCGATACTAATACGTGCTTAATACAGTCGAAGGGTTTTCCAATGATTAGTTTTCTTTATATGATTTAGGTACAGATTTAATTCAAGACCTACAAGAGGGTTCTTTGTACAATAAGCAATGTATCTTGATATTTAAGCTTGTCGATTAGAAAATTTTAATGTAAGGATAATAAAACTGAAGAAGGTGACTAAATATGTGAAGTGAAGCTTGTGGAGAATTACGTCTCATTCATGCACAAAAAAAATTGTAGTTTTTGTATCCATTGTTATAGATTTCCGCATAAATTCTGCTTTAAAATTCTAATCAAAGTTTGCAGTTTTAAAAATTAATTTTTTCAACCAGTCATATTATGTTATTCAGTAACCCTTTCCAGTTTCCATTGATGTGAAAACAAACTGATTTTTCTATTTCTTTTCCTAGTTTCGGTTTTTTATGCACAACGGGATAGTGCCTGGCCTTCACCTGACCTGATGCGTAAGTGACGATAAGGCCGAAGGTGGAAACACACACACTACACCCGGAATCCTCATCACTGAGAAACTGACTGTCTTACCTCTAACTGCCGGAACACAACATTTTTATACTGTTGTTATGGCGTCAGACTTAATATAAGATGGTAGTAGCTAGCCATGCGGACTAAATGAAATAAGCCCTACCACCAGGGGCGGATCCAGGATTCAAGTTTGAGGGGGGGCCCTCGGAGCATCGGGTCTAGGGTTACCTTACATAGATATCTATGTAAGGGAGGATGCCATTTTTAGTCAGTTTCATCCGTTTATCTTGTACTTTTAGCTGTCTTTAGTAAAAAATACGGCCGCGCAGCGCGATTTTTAGTTAGTTTCATCAATTAATCTTGTCTGTTTACAGTAAAAAACAGAGCCCGCGCTGCGCCATTTTTATCCACTAATCTTGCAATATGTGGTTTTATCCGGGCAGACGGCTAGCTTGCGCAGCAAGGTTTGCGTGATTGGAGCATGTACGCAGGATTTCACAGCGAGACTCACTAAACAAAAATGCCTGTCTCTGCTTTGCTCCAGCAGCAAGCCTTGAAACCGTTTGCTTGCTTGTCAAATGCGCCAAATGTCTGTCAGATGGTAACCCTACTCGGGCCACGTTTTATGATTTAAAAAAATAAAGATAGAGGCACTGACACTACCTACATAAAACAATAACTGTCTTATTCAGAGTGCGTTCGTTAAACTAGGGCCAAAGTTAACATGGCGTTAGACTGCGGACTAACGCGATTTTAGCGCAAATCGTATTCAGAGTGACAGTTTAACGTTTAGTCCGTTTAAGGATTAAAAGGTGCATTGTGATTGGTTTACAAGCTTTGTTAGAACAGTCTTGCACCCTAGTTTTGTGAAACATCTCTGAATAAGACAGTACTTAAGACTTTTTTTTTAAAATGTAAGTTCAATGTTATCCGCAAAGGTAATCGGCTTCGTGGGGGGGCCATGGCCCCCTTGGCCCCCCCCTGGATCCGCCAATGCCTACCACCAACCAAACCTGGGTATTTTTTTTACGAAATTCTAGGTTAGTAAGTAACATTTTTGAGTAAGCTAAAATATTAAATGGGAAATGACAAAGTAAGCTAGCTATACTACCTCCTTCGCTAGGAGAGCAAGTATCAGTGGGAGTATTGATCTTCGCTCCGAACCCAGCGCATCTGCGAAAAGTACACAAAGCAAGTTTAGTTACCTATCGGCCCTTTGAAGACTGATAGACTGCAACTCGGCTTGCCTCCTGTGGGAGCTATAACATTGTTTATTCTGTGCTATAACGTAGCTCGGGATCGGGACTGATTAGCATCCCGGGTTAAGGGGTTGCTTACAACTCCTACTTTCCTGTTATATGGACTTTGTTTATTTAGGGATTTGAATGAGTTTTGAGTGATCCGGGTACATTTCGGCTTAACATATTAATACAGTAATGTTAAGGTTCAGTAGTATGAAAACGTGGTGTGACAAACCTCCCACTTTTTCACTGTAAAAAGATAAACCTTTTTCTTTATATAGAAAACGTAAAGTTGATGTAGCCACAAAAAAAACATACGATAAGCTAAAGAGATTTTCTAGTTGCAACAAATATTAAATTGCGTATAAATCTCACAGATGATTGTAAAAAAAATCACCAAAAGCGCTTGCGTATCGGTTCATTTTCTTGGCGTAAAATAATAGCGAAAACGCATTGAATTCAACATCAAAATACAGTTTAACGTACTGTGAAGTTGCCTCAATTACTTTTATTCAAGAAATATAATTAATGTGATAATAATAATGATAAAAATAACAACAAAAATCATTGAAAAATGCACTTATTAGGTTATTTTCCTTACTCTTTACATGTAAAGAAAAAGACAGAGACAAATGTTCCAGCGTAACCGAACCTTAATGTAGGCATTCGATAAGATACAAAAATCCCTTCAATTATAAAAAAGTGATAGCTAATAATAATAATAATAATAATTGAGAAAAAACAAAATAAGTTTAAAATAATAATAAAATGAAAAAGTGATTGCAATTTTATTTTTTTTGGCACCTACCTAAAATTGCAATCACGAAACTTGTAATTCATTGCTAAGTGTAATAAACTCGTAAAACAGTTCGGGATTCGATATTTTTCCTTTAGTATTATGATTGAAAATGTTTCATTTAAGACTGTATATCCGCATTTCAAAGAAATTAGCTTTCTTTTCTTTTTTTTCCAAAGAAGTTATCTAAAGAATGAAAGCATACTATTGATGTAAACTTTAGTTTGGGAAGCAAAATTCTTAAATTAGTGCCGTATAGGGAGAAAAAATCAGGTATTTTAAAACGAAGACAATCTGTTCAAGTGTAATTTCAAATTTGTTTGTCAGAGGTATTTTTCATAAAAGTTTCAGATACAAATAAGAATATATAGAGAAAATTAAAAAATCTGTTTAATCATAAAGAAAAAAAAATGCATATAAAAACATCGTTTGCTGTAACTGCTCGGCGACCACGCGATGTTCACATTTTGCTTAGTTTATAATAACTAAGTAAGTATTTGTTGGCGTAGCTGGGAGTGTGCGTCTAGTGTTTTGTGTGCTAACCAAACAGTGGCGGACCGTCTGCGCGGTGAGTCATAGTACTAATGGATAATCTATCCTGCCAGCATTGGTTTCCCACCTCAATCAAGCATGCCTAGATACTTTTCCTGTCTGCAGTACTATTTATAGCGAGTACCTATAGGATACGTTATATCTAAATAAATATTTTTACACAAAAAAAACATAAAACCTATATTATATAGATCAGCGATCTAGTTATCCAAATTTATAAATTGATCGTTATAAAACTGGCTTGCAAAACATCAATATTGTTCCGGATTCGTCATGTCTCACAATAAAATAAATTATCATTAAAGTAAGTGTCAATTTTGTATTTGTTTTTTTATTACGAACATGCTTCAGAATAATTAATATTTGAACTAAAATGTAATGTAATAATATGCTGTTTTTGTACCTTATAATTAAATAAATACTTAAAAAATATATAAAAAAATATGTCATCGACTGTATTCCGACGAATCTGGAATACGACCAATCATCAGGAACATGACGAATCCGGAACAAATCGATCGGAGCGAAAAAGCTTCTAGGTAGAAGCTTTCTCAAACATTTTTTTTAAATTGTTTTACAAAACATAATGTTTTATCAATGGAAACTACTGCAGTGGAAAAATCTTGTTTTAGTTAAGTATGTATTATCTGAAATTCCACACAACGACACGTGCAAGGAAAAACATCGTAACTCATTTTTAGGCGGTATAGAGTTAAGATGATATTCTTACTTAGAAAAAAATGCGGAATTTTTTACTCTTATCGTCGTATCTAAATTCGTTATATATAATTTAAAAGTTACAGAGTGTGAAAACATCGCATGTGGAGGTCAAATGCAGTTACTAAAATTGTATATTTAGTTACATGTATTTTTTTATGCTTTCCACTATAAGTTCACATGAATAAAATTGTAATACTCGATACAATTTTGTTCTTAGGAATTTTCATTTCATATCAACAAAGTTTTCATCGTATCTTACATTACAATCTTATCATCAGAAAGAATTAGTATAATTGTGACTACATTTCATCGCAACGTTAGATACAATGCTGTCATCCTATAAAATATGTCAAAATACTCAATTCCGCATTGTAACGTGACATACAAATTATTTCTTCCGCAATAGTTTGCATGTTTCGTGCATAATTATGTCTATGGAAGTCATACTTACAATGTTTTCATACCCGAACACCCGTTGTACACACGACAGTACGTCATACAGTTAAGCTGTGAAAACAACTTTTATTACTTAGGGCATAAAGGCGGTCTCAAGTTCAGCATGTATAGTCTGAGGTGCCGTCGTGTGTACAAACAAAAATAATTTTCACTTAATTTATAATAGCCAAACATTTATATTACTGGTTGTAATATAAAACTAATAATAATATATATTATCAGGTGCCGTATATGTACCGACCTAGAATAGAACTGCCCCATCTTATCCCATGGGTGTCGTTAAAGCGACTAAGAGAGCACGATTATCAGGAGACGGGCAGCAAAGTCTCTAAAAATCTTGGTCTTACTGAGATTGCCAATCCGCCTGCCGAGCGTGGTGATTATGCGAACCATCCCGAAATGTTAAGACACCAAAGAAATAGGCCACCAGTCGCCGGCAGCTCAGCTATTCCTAGCTACGTTAGCGGTTATGGTAAAGGCGGGGCAGGGGGTGCTATTCGGCTACGAACAATGACGACAACTGCACCTGGTAACTTATAACACGCGCGCACTGAGAACTAACTTGAAATTATCCGAGTTGAAAGAAATTATTAGCACATTGGGACATCATTGCACTATCTGAAATCTGAAGAGAGGGAGAGGCCTCGATAACACTTAATTCCGCTAACTTGCTTCTAACGGGAGGGGACCAACAGTCCCTAGGTGGTGGGTGTCGGGTTCATCTTCAACAAGTCCCTTGTTAAAAACGTGGTCACCATCAGAATTGTGTCGACCACGGTAGTGTAACTGATACTCGGAATATCCAAACGGTATTCGTTGAATGTTATACAGGTTTACGCTCCGACCTCGATACACCAAAATTACGATGTAGAGGCTATGTATAAGGAGATCTCTAAAGCCGTGTATAGCTGCAAAACCCACCATACCATTGTAATGAAGAAAGACATGGACATGCGGTGGTATGCTGATAGTGGGGAAATTTGAAGTTGAGCAACGGAATGCCAGAGGCCAGATGCTGGCCGACTAAGTAAAGAGGGAGAACCTCTTTGTGGTGAACTCCTTTTTCATTAAGCTGGAAAGCCGGAAGTGGAAGTCCAGATGGTACAGTCAGAAATGAGATAGATTTTATCATGTCAACGAAAAATCTAATTTTCAATGATATCACCGTGATTAACACCATCAAGACGGAGAGCAATCACCGATTGGTTTGTGATACATTGAATATTCAACCTAGCTGGAGAGATCTCGACTGAATAAATCCACTCTCCGACCATTATTATATCCAGCCAATATTCAAAGCTCCGAGAGCTTTCAAATCGTGTCCTTAATCACATCTAGGACTGGAAAAGACTCAACATTAACATTAATGGCCAGTACCTAACACACCTTCGTTTTGCCGATCATATAGTTCTCATGGCTGAGACCTTGGAAGACCTGAACACAATGCTCGAAGATCTCTATAATGCTTCCCAAGGAGTGGGTCTCGGGACGAACATGGATAAGACGAAAATCATGGCGAATGCCTATGTTGTACCCGCTTCAGTTCATGTTAGGAATACTACACAGTTTGACTTAGCTAGCGAGACTGCCTGTCCAGCCAAGGACAGGCAGTCCAGCTAGGTAAGCCAAACTTTGAGAAAGAGATCTCTCGTCAAATCCAACTCGGATGGGCAGCATTAGGGTAGCTTCGAATAGTCGTCGCGTCCAACCTACCTCAGTGTCTCAACTTAAGACGAAAATCTATGACCAGTTTGTGTTGCCAGTGATAACTTAGGTCAGTTAAATGTGATCGCTAAGTAAGGGTCTTATAAAGAGGCTCAACTCAAGGTCACCCAGCGTGGAATGGAAAGAACCATGCTCGGAATTTACTTTCGTGATCGAATCAGAAATGAAAAGATCCGTAGAAGTACTAAATTAACTGACATCACTCGAAGAATTCTTAGCTGAAGTGGCAGTGGGCGGGACACATAGCGAGAAGAGCCAATGGTCGTTGGGGCGAAAAGGTTCTGGCGACAGGAAAAGGCGACTGCGCACCGGATGACGCTCCGTGAGTAGGCCTCCGACAAGGAGGATCGACAATCAGGTGAAGGTCGCGGGAAGCCTCTGGATGCGGGCAGCGCAGGACCGATCGTTGTGCAGATCCTGGGGGAGGCCTATACCCAGCAGTGGCTGGCGAGCGGCTGATATGATGATGAATAATAATAAATACTGATTAATAAAACTACATTTTTATTTCTAATTGTAACCCTAAAGCGCATAATTAAACTATTTAAAAATTGTATCTCAGACATACAATTATTTCATTCAATGAATATAACAATTTCATACAATATATGATTGTATGTCTGAGTTACAATGTCAATTTATAAAGTATATATAGATGAATTTGATTGTAACTCACAAAAACATACTATAAGTCCTTAAATATTTATATTTATGGCATTATAATAATACAGTAATTTAGGTCTTACTACGTTTAAATAAATGTTTAAGATCGATTGGCATTAGGACTCATCCGATTTTTTTAAGATTTTTTTGAATCTTTGGCGCGTTCTCCTGAGAAATGGCTAAAACTGAGTTACGATGTTTTTCCTTGCAGGTGTCGACAAATTAAAAAGGTTTTCTCTAATGATTGATGTTGCATCTATTAAATAATAATTAGTATACCAATTACTCGACGCATTTTAAAAAAAACTTCGTAAACCGGTATGAATGGCCGCCTATCCCATGTCTGTTACTAAAACAGGATTATGCGCGCGCCCAGACGAGTAGACGAATCTATTCACAATCTGCCGAAAGCGGCAAATTAAATATTTATTATTGGAGGGATTGGCGGGAAAGCCCATGTATCGGTTTTCATTTCAGTTAGTTTTGTTTTAAAGGGGATACCTATAGCTACTAGTCGGTGTGGTGCCGCCGCCGCCGTATAAACATTGGTTGTTGGTATGGGGCAAGATATTTCATAGGTGAGAGTTGGAAATGAACATTTTTAACCTAGAATGTAAAGATCGTTACAACTTTTCACTGGTCCACAAAGTGAAAAAACATGTTATAAAACATGGATAACTAATTAAATAACATCCTCTTTTGTCTTGTGAACCTTTTTGTTGCTTTATTTATACCAACCATAACACCTAGAATCTGTAATAATTATTGTATCTAATTATATTTTCTTCAAATTATTAACCACAATTTAAACCATCAACGCCCGGAAAACGAGACACACTATAGATTTTCTATTGTTGTCTGGATGCCGGCGTCCGCACGGGCATTGATGAATTAAGGTATTTCTGAAACACTTCAATAATAATACGAACACAACAAACAATGTCAGAAACAAAATCGATATCGTCAAACGTAGTTTTTAGTAACTTCACCATTAAAAATTAAATTAATTAACTATAACTTTATAGCAACAACAGAAACGCGTATTACGAAACAGATACGGCGTTGTTTACGTAACGTTTCAGGGCATGCAAAGTCAAAGTTGCACAGCCTTTGTGAGGCTGCTGCCGTGAAACCGCGCTTCATTACACAACACGCCCATAAATAGTTAATAAAAGGCTTTACTTCCCGTTTTTACTGTTTTAATTATGCCAGTAGCTGTAAACATTGGGGTTTATTGGTCATGCTGAGAATTAGGCCACGGCCTTTATTGGCAGTAGATGATGATGTGATTGAAAAAATATTGTTGAAATGTTTTTGACAATTTTAGGATGCTGTCACATCAACATCCTAAAATTGTCAACAACGAAAGGACATCAGGCACATGAGACCCAAAAGTGTATAAACATAATTCTGTTATCTATAATCACTTTATGTTACTAGAATCATAAAACAGTAGCAACATTATTTTTTAACTCCTTCATTTTACTATAATTAATTATTGCAAAAACAAAAGCATATCAATGAAACGGACATCTTTGTTAGCGATTTCACAAGTCTCCCCTGAGTATATTTGTTCTGTGGCACAAGTGATTGCGCATTAAAAAAAAAGTCTGCCGGATGTCAGTCAACTCAACTGTCAAAAGCGTTTTGTTACGTGCGACATATTTTCCGTTTGATCAATCCAACTCGTACATTGTGGTGCTAATCTGTATCACTAACGCAGCTAATGAAACGTATTGTCGTGAAACTAGTGTTGCTATTTAGTGTCGGGGTTACCAAAAAAAAAACTTTCAAACGTAAATAACTCTTAAAACATAAATCTTCGTAAAAATCTGAATATTTTCTATGACTTACTAATTACGTGCCTACATTTTGAAAAAAACAGAAACGTTATACATTCTTTGGTTTTTTTATATGGGACTCTGCCTGATGTCCTTTACATAATGAAGCAAAGATGCAATTGTTAACTATATAGTTTAACTTACAAAATAACTTTTTTAACATCGTTTTACTTTCAATAACTACAGATGACTAAAGTAAGTAAGAAGTGGGTAAGTAAGACCGCTTAACTACCTGTAATATGTTTACTTAAAAAATATAGTGCAGTAATGTGTGCATAAGAGTACCACACAAAACAAATTTATACATTTATAAATATTTTTTAAATAAATGAATATGCATTTTCTCCTAAGGTGCCTATTTTAAATGGAAACATTATATTTCATATCCAGGTTCATATCCAGGTCCATATATAGGTCCATAGATTTTATTTTTAGCTACCTCCTACTATACCTACTTTACAATAGGCTCAAGCTCCGTCAGCAGACAACTAAGCGGACTTTATAAATACAAGAGTCACGTCAAACAATTCACAAATATTAATGTTTTGAAGATGGTGGGATGATGAACTGCGTTGACTGACCCACAATGCACAAAATGTCTCGTCATTATGATTAATAAAGTTCATTGTTCTTCTATAAACCAAATATTATAGAGGACTCCTGAATGAGAAGTCCTCCTCAGAGAATCAACAAACGTATGAAACGTATAATTTTCAAATTAATCCTCGATCAAAATACAATCCTGCACCCCACACCATATGGTATCAAATTGACTGCCGCCGGCATCGGCCTATCAGAGTCCTCAGAAAAACAAAAAAAATCCCAATTATTTTTCCCAATCTCCGTTCTCGTTCTATTTTCAAATTCCATCATGGCTGGCTGTCGTAGCAGTCTATCATTACAAACATAAATATTTCAAAGCGAAACGGCGTCACGAGATGGAGTATCCCTGGCCGAAAAGAAAAAAAGTCGGTCAAGTGTATACAGACCCTAATGTTTAGGGTTCCGCTAACTGAACTCACGTATTGCTTAAGTGGGGGGGTTGGTTTTCTTTGTTTTATTTAATTTCAACGTTGATTAACGTTTAATATTTATTTTTGTAGCAAAATGAAGTGAATTAGTTTATTTTAGACGACGCTACGTTACATGTTACCATAGCGGATAATGCAAAAATAACATTTTAATTAGTATAGTTTTATAGGAAACGTTCCATTTCGCCCCTAGAGTCATTGTGGCGCGCTAGAAATGATTAGTCATTGTTATTTCCATTTAGGGCGGGCTCATTAATCAACTCTACATTATAAGTAAGCTATTCCGGTAATTGTTTGAAACATAATACGGTTAAAATTTAATAACTTCATCGTGAGCTTCCGGTTTGAAGTAAGTATCGCATTTGATGATGTAGTTGTCTACCAACTTTTTACAATATTAATCCAGAATACCGACTTAAAATAAGTATTTTATTACCCTTTTAAGTGGAAAGTAAATTCCTCGAACCCATCATTATTTCATATAAAAGAAGCTTAAAATTACCCGTATTATTTATAGGGTAAAAATGAAGAGTCACGATTCTGGAAACGAAGAGGTCCGTGTTTTGAATTCGATCCATTAATCAATAATCTTGTGGAGCTCTATGTAACTAGAAATTTTGTTTTTAACATCGATCATAATAAATCAAAGCAAATAGAACCTTAAATGAGCCCAAACGTCACAATAACACGCAAACCTTCAAACTAGCATAAATCAGGGGCCGTTGTACCCCAGGAAGAGGAAGCGGAGTCGATGCACTACGCACACACGCTTCGCTCGCTTTGCTCTTGTGTGAGTGACACGGATAAACGCGGAAGTTCAACATTAACACAGTTTTCCACACTGACAACCCTAGGTATACATACAAGTCTACTCGCACACTTGCAGGGCTATTGCGCGTGTGTGAGAGCCGCCCTGACGGTACGCGGCCGCAGGGGGTGTGGCGCGTTTTCATCGAGCTCAGTGTCTGTGTTTGCGTGGTCGCAGTGTAATAGTGTGCGTAGTTGTATACAGTATGTTTTCCACCCTTACTTGTGTGAGAGGGTTCGTGAACCTTTAAATTTCTTTGGATAGGTATAACAGAATGTATTATGAAATGACGAATCCAAATTTTTGCCCCGGGCTTGTCATTCATTGGCATCAAAGTAAATATTCTGAATCAATAAGCATTGCGTTCAAATTAGATCTATTTTTAATTTTCATCGATTTTTTTTCCATTTCCCTATAAATGCGATAGAAATAAGATTTTTTAGTAGCATTTTCAGTATTTATATAGAGTATATTGATATAAATAAAGAATGTATTTTCACGTTTATAGAGGTAACCTGTAACTGAAGTTATGTTGCAATTTTTTTGAAATATTGTTAATCATTTCTTGCATGAAAAATGACACTATGAGACAAACATTATAAATTCAAATAACAAACCATTTTCCATACCTGCAAAGAAAATGCACTTAAACATTTGCATACAACCTGTATTTAGAGGGTGCGGCGCGCACGTGTCTAGCGTTGCGGCAGTGTGGCGGGGGCAGGGGGGTCGGGAGGGGTACCTCGGTAGGCCGGGGGGGCGTCGCGCCCCCGTTCACGGCCAGGGGTCGCCGACCGCACCCCGGCTACGGCGTAACCCCGCTACGAGCTACGGCCCGTAGCTTCCTCTTTTGTTCAGCGTCTACGTATGTACGGGTAGGTAATTACCTATTATGCATTATTGGGTCAGCCGTTGCCGTGATTGCCGTTAATTGTCGCTTTTCAAATAGTTTGACTCACTTGAAGCAACAGTCATTTAAGCAGTTGTACATGTACATGAGTAGTGTTATATATACAGAGTGTAAAGAGTGCTACGAGCTACGTAATCTTTTTTCTTTTAATGCTTTGAAGTAAGCTCGGTGGCGCAATGGTTTAGCGCCTGGCCCTGTGATTGCGGATTTTAAGCAACTTTCGCAAGGGTCGGTCACGGGATGGGTGACCAAAAATGTATTATCTTGAGCTCCTCCGTGCTTCGGAAGGCACGTTAAGCCGTTGGTCCCGGTTGCATTTGCAGTCGTTAGCACCCACCAATCCACATTGGGCCCGCGTGGTGGGTTATGGCCCATCCTCCTTATCCACCCATAAAGAAGGCCTGTGTCCCAGCAGTGGGGTCATTAACAAAATGGCTTATGGTCGAAGAAATATGAAACATAAAATATTCTGTCACTATGCGCCATCGGCATGCATAGGTATGCACGTGCATATATGCCAGCGTGGTTAGGCGGGATGGAAAAATAACATTGGCTTTTAAAGTGTTTGCTCCATTTGTTTTATTTCTATCAACTATAATAAATTACGGACGTAAAATTAAATAAAAAATAATGATATACTTAAACAAACAGGAGTAGGTAGGTAGTGAGCGGCCGTAATTTTCTTTTCAATAAAGTCCCTATCCGGTGGGACTTCTTGAAAACCAATTTCTTCGTTTTTCCTGTATGGGAATATGGCTTTCCATAAGTGAAAGAACTGTTACCATTGGTTGAATACTCGTAGTACAGAGATTATCCTTTGGATAAAAAACAAGACTACTTTATTATACTAGCCTACTTTTCCTTGGGAAATTTAAAGTTTATAAATACAAACGAATAAAATTATGTTTCATTGATGCATTTAATTGTCTTTGTTTGAAAATGGTTGCACTTGTATGTATGACAATAGACTGAATCTGGGATATCCACTGTTTTGGTTTTAAAACTTTTTTCTAAGTATTTGGTAGGTTCGATTCTTGGTTGAGGCAGGCAACTTTTCAAAAATCTTTGCATGCAGTTCCAATTATATTTTAAATCAAAATGAGTCTTCTTTCAGTAAAATTTCCTACGTTCAAATTCCCTACGTTCAAATTCCCTTTGTGTCGCAAAGTTTTGGAACACCCTGTATATATTATTATTATTTTGAAATGCCTTATGACTTGTAATAGGGAATGTCCGAAAAAAATCAAATTGGCTCAATATTTTTTTTTTACAGGTAGGAATAAGCTCCCTTAGTAATAGAAAAAAGTTTCAGAATAATCGGTTGCGTAAAACTTTTTTAAAAAATTAAAGTTTCTTCGACTTTACAAATGTACGAAAGTAACAGCAGAATGGAAATTATACCTTTGCCACCACCTGTCACAACCACAACATAGTATTAAAAAAAGTTTCAATACAAAATATCAAAACTTTTGTTTTCAAAATTCTGAACCTTTTTTCTATTACTAAGGGAGCTTATTCTTACCTATAAAAAATATTCAGCCAATTTGATTGTTTTCGGACATTCCCCATTATTTATTCCAATAATCTAGATAGTTATCTACTATTGCTAAAGTAAGTCAATATAAATTGTAAGCAGTAATATATACTATCATAACAAAAACTGTGTTCAACTTTAATTAAATGTCCTAGAAAACGCGTCTGTGTATTTTGGTGTCGGTGTTTAAAACGTTTTCCATTAATCTATTAACATCTAGCTAGAATGAGTATGAATCTAGAGTAATATCGAGGCTTTCGAACCGAATCCGAGCCTAGAATTGGAGGCAGTGTTAAGGAGACTGTTAAAAGCTTTTGGTAAGATTACTATTAATTTAAATAAACTGCCATTAAAATGGTCCATATATGGATATGGAAGCGATGTTCCATTCATATTGCAATACTCGTTTAAGTAATATAGGTAGGTAATTTGAAATTGTATAAAATTATGCTGTTTGTTAAAGTTATCTAAGAGTTTAGTCCGCCAACCGAAGGAAAATTAGGGAAAATAATTTGGGCATGAGCGATTTTTGGCATAGTTGTAGGGAATGGTGTCTAAAACCACCATTCCCTACAACTATACCAAAAATCGCTCATGCCCGAATTATTTCCCCTACGAGGTAGTTTTTGGTGTTTCTTCGGCGTACTAGCACAGAATAGTTAATAGTACAAGGTAATAGTTCATCGTGGGGATGATTGTTATTGTTATGCTTACACTACACATACTATAATGTTCCTATTTTAAAATATCTACTCAACCCATTTGTTGTATGTACAGTTTCTGTAGTATTGTAAAAAATAATAATATTTTACCTAGAAATAAACCTAACTCATCCTTCTTCGGAGATAATATCCGCGTCCATCACATCGTGGGCAGGTCGATAACACGCATTCCAAAGATTCATGTGAGAGCCTTCCCCCCACCCATCACGTAGTAAAGTATCCCAGCCCATTAATTATTACAATTCCGGGCGAGCCTCGGCCGGAGGGTTGACAGCCCTTTCAATCAATCTTACTTTTTTCATTGTTGAATTTATTGTTGCTGACAAAACATTCCAATGTACAGATTTATAGCTATGACAAAAAAGGTAACATTGATATTTGTACAACAAACGGTGACTAAAGTACTTACAATATTTTTTTACATAATATTTTGTGACAACCCTGTTTGTTTGTTTGAAGATTTCCCTCCAAATATAGAACGAATGCAAAAGATGTATTTTAAAAACCAATGTTTTAAGTTCTAAAAAACGTTATGCTTTCTACCTAAAGAGTAAGATTTTCATATTTAATTTGTATTTCTATTTCTAGTTGAAACTGTGATTTTTAATTAAATTAACTCCAGTCCATTTTGTATTGCAGATTTGACAAAAACAAATCAAAGTAGGTAGGTAAATGGCAAGCAAGAAGGAACTTGTAATGTGCAGCTTTCAGTTTATGTATGATGGGAGTAACATATACTAAGAAGTTTCAAAACGAATTACAAAATATTGTAAAACGGGTATAAAATGTCAAAAACCGGGTCCATAGAACCAGGAAACAATAACGTCGCATTACATAAGCCCGGGAGGGGTTACGCAAGAGGGCGGGGAGGGGGGCGGGGGGCGATCGATGCGCGGCCGTTCACCCGCGTGCGCCTGCAATGCGCCTCGTGCACCCTCTCGCGCCGCTGTCGCCCTGGTACCGCGCGCCCGGGACTCCCGGGAAGCTTCGCTTTGCCGGGATTCTGCTTGTTTGCTTATTGCTTTATAAGAAATTAAATGAAGACTTATTTTCTTAATAGGAAAACTGTGCAGTTATATCCATAAAACAACGATTATACTCGAATATTTTTACTTATGCTGCTAATGAGGCAGGAGTATTTGCTGGCCTATTATGAGATTAATTAAATAAATAATAATTCATTTATTTCGGTACTCTTAGTTACAAAAAATTGCTGAGACTTCCCTGTAAGTAATCTGACGATACTTGTATTGGGAACGACCCGCTACTTCCCTATGGATAACAGTAGATTACAAAAAATAAAATATATTACAACAATAGAAAAAAATAAACAAACAATAAAATTACAAAGAAAATTAATTTGTTATAATATGCATGTTTTGGTGAAGTAGGTAGTAAAAATCTAGCTAAGAGATGTCACGAGTAATTGATAATAACTATTATTCTTAGTTCCTGAAATTATGGCAATTGGCAGACTAGCATGCCTAGTCTGACCTGACATCGCCATCTCTCTAAGGTTCAGTCCAATTTCCAAATAGATCAGTCTTGAAAAACTAGCTTTTTGGATATTATTATCTCGAGTCTTGGTAAATGTAGATTTCTATAACACCCGCTACAATGCATGTGTAAAGAAAATAAATACTGGCAAGTGGCAATATAAATTCTATTTTTATTACTTTATAATTTACGGTCTTTGCTCATATTTTTCACGTTTAGGGCACTCTCCTAATTTATAAAGAAGAAATCAACCTTATTATAGAAGCAAAATCAATTTTGTTCCACATCAAAGCAAATTAAGCGAGTGTCGAGGCAGTGCGCGTGGAGTGAGTCACGTAGCGCAGCGGTTACGTGACTACGAGCTACGAGCTACGCGCTACGGCGCGCTACGAGTTCCGTTTTGGGTGTATTTTTTACTACGACGCAAAATATTTGTGAAAATTAGATAATATTACGTGTTACTATTAAACAACGTGTTACAAAAGTGAAAACCTTCGACGCTATATATAAGTTTTATTCGCATTAATGGGCAAAAGTACAACACAATAGGGATGATGACTAATGAATAAAATAACGAAATACTAAGAAAAATCGTAAACGTATTATAGTACATTATGAAACAAGTTAGCTTAGGTTGCTCATTGCACACGAGGCTGTGGGTTATAGCCCGAGTCGTAGGCGAGGGCGTAACTCAGCCGAGTGTGCAATTAGCAAAAGCTCACGAGTTTCATACGACGTTTTTCAACACATTTGCGAGGAAAATACAAAGTAATTTACCACACAGCAACAAATTCGACAAAAACAAAATATGACAATTATGAGAAAAGGCGCGTAGGTTTTTTTTTGTTTTTTTCATACGCCCAATGCAATAATATTTTGCAAACAAAGGGGTGAGTGAGCATACAGCCTACTTCAAAATTATAATTTTAAGTGATAAAATGCAAATATTTTAATATTTCATAATAATGAACGTATAAATTAATTATGATTATTATGAATTATGAATAATTTGATAATAATAAATAATTGTTTGACTTAATTAAGGACTTACACATTTATTCATTTAAAAAATTAATATAAATTTTCAGCGGCATACAACCTCTTTGTTGTTACTAAAAAAATAACTGTATTACCCGGTTAAATTGGGAAGGCTCTGTTTACTCGCATAGAACTTGCAGTAAGGCACTAATTTTACTTTGTAGGGATAATTCTATAACAACTTAGTGTTTTTTATATTTTTGCACGCGTTTGTTATAGCTCGGTTTACGGCCCTAAAATCGATGTATCAGGGCTCACTTTACGAGCAAGTGTGTTGAAAAACTTTTAAAGTAACTTGTATACGTCTTTTTTGGTTTTATATATTGCGTATTATTTGTTTTATGACTCTTCAAAGTTGGGTGGACATGTCCATTCAAAAAGTATAAAATTTATTAAAATAAATAATACCTTTAATTAGTCCGTAAAATTTATAGCAAATTTGTCTAAGAAACCATGCGTTGCATACAAACTTCTCAGGCGTGACGTCATAACTAGGTAGCCGTTAGTATGGAGCGTTTTTGGGTTATTCCAATTTGTGTGCATTTCAAACTGTGATATCTCGGGCTGTTTTCACGCTAGCAAAATAATTATTTTACCAAATGTTTCTTTTTTTGAGAGGTAATTTATGTAACATAAAATAAAAAAAATATTCATCACGCCTATTTTGGACTAGGGTTGCCACTATGCAGTTTATCATATACAGAAAAAATATGGCGGATTTTAGGTTTTATAATAATTTTCGTACTTATTGGCGAGAACACGTCGTATTATGTAACGAAAGCCAATTTCGAAAAAAATTAAAATCGAGCTTCAAAGTACTTTGATTTTGTTGTTACAATAAACTTACGTGAGGTTCGTTAATGGTTTTTGCTGTTTTAATCTTCAAACGAATAAATCACCAGTGATTGGAGTCAATAATATATGAATTTTACCAAAGGGGCATTATAGCTTTCCTCTTGGAAGTGATACGGTTCTCTGATACCACAGTTTGACTTAACTGTATATGGGGAAAGCTTGTAGTTCAGTGTAAGCCCCTCTTTTGGTTTACATCATAAAGTTAATATAATATTAACTTTATGGTTTACATAGACACGAGGCGTCTCGGCCAGAACAGGCCCGTAATTGATAGCGATGCTGCTACTCACGGGATGACGGATCACGTTCGACAATTACATATTGTGTTTCTCTCGTGGAACTACAATGTATAATATGTCAGCTTATGGATTATTTCAATAGTTGCAAAAATAGCTTAGATTAGACCCACATCTCGTTCGCAAGGCATAATCTCAGCTTGCATTTGTGCGAGTGCACAGTGCACACCGATAGCACATGAGTAAATATTATTTTTTACTCATGTACCGATATAGTGTAAATTGACAATCGGCTTGTGTTTTTCTTTTAACATTGAAAATGTTTTTTTTTGAGGCATCTGTATAGGCCCGATTTTCAGCCAAAGTGCGATATCACCCTGGTGTCGTAGATATTAGAGCTACGTAAATGATTGAGATATCAAATGACGCGTCTAATTAAGGGCTATAAAATGAAAAAAAAAAATTTTCAAAAATCTCAAAATCTTTTTTGAAAATCGCAAAAATGTGTAAAACGTGGTCGATTTTCGCCCGGTTTCGGCGAGAAAAAATCATATCTCGTAAACGAAACGCGATATCGGGTCGATTTTAAAAACACCTCGAGATATGACATTGGTCTAATTTAAAAAAAATATTTAAGGTAAATAACATAAAAGGATAATTCTGTAGCTTAACCTTTATGAAGTAAAGCTTGCGCGGAGCGTGTGAGTGAGCGCTGAGCGCAGTAGTGTACGTACGTAGTCGTATCAACGCTAATGGTCTGAAAGACAAATGTTTGTTTATAGTTACATTTTGAGTTGTAAATGAAATAAAATGTTATTTTCTAATTATAAAAATAATCGGATAGGTACCTAATGAAAGTGTTTTTAAAAGCAAAACAAAAATATATTTTTAATTTATTTATACTTATGTACAATTCTTAAATCAAGTAAAATTAGATTAAATGAGTTTATGTTTGAATTAAGTTTTGTTAATGTGATTTTTAAATAATTATTTATTTATGACTTTTTAATGGTTAGGTGTCAAATCTAACGTAAAACAACTAAGTTAAATAAACACCATTAGTATTATTCATACGAAGAACAAGATATCATATATTTATTAACCCTATTTTGGTTAATAACGCGTTTCTATACTTATGCAAAAGGCCGGGCTTTGCCTTGCAGTTGCACGTGAGCATCGAAAAAAACTATTTCGGCGCATCTGTTTCTATTGTTTTGGCTATATTTCCTGACCATTGCCTGCACCGTGGGATTTCGTGATACCCGGCACTTTTTTGTATAGGCAAACGAATAAACGAATCTTGAGCGAATGTTGAATAGAAGATAGTTTGTAGTTTGAGCCTTCATACTTAGGAGTAGATACAGAAAAGCATTTGCACTAATTGGTTAGAATTTTTAAGATAAATTACACTCAAAACGTGTAAAAAAGGAAATAAATAGGTACCTATTGTTAATGTTACAGATGTTGCTGTATATTCGTGGGTTGCTGTTATTTCAATTTCGAGATTTAAAATTACTCGATCGGGCATGTCTCATGTTTTTCTTAGTACGCTACGATTCCAAATGAATTTTTACAACGGTCTCTAAATGAAAATGTGAAGATGATGCCTAGATAAACATAGTTTGTCATCGCACATATTCAAATGATGATGAAGTCAGCGCGAGACTACATTTGATTTTGATTAGTATTTTTTATTAGGTTTTTTTTTGTAGAAATTCTAAGATGTTTTCGTTATAGTACTTACATAGGTATATTTAATAATAATAGAAAATGTTTACGAATAAATTTTGTTTTAGGTAATTAATTAAATTCATTTTCAATGTACCAGAAGGTCGTGAAAGGCACGAGATCTGTGAATGTTTGTGTAAAAAACAAACTTGTAGTTTGGTTTGGTCTGATTTTGAACCGGTCTAGGGCCCCATTTTTGAATCATTAGAATTCCAAATCGAGTATGGTATATCAAAATTCGTATGCCAAATTCCTAAAATCGCTATTTTTTGAATTTTTTTACTCGTGAATATTGTAACGAGTTGTCCGACCCACTCGTTTTCGATATTCTACCAGTAGAAATGAATGACGTGAGAAAGACTGACAGACAATGACATTATAACTTTTTAATTTCGTTCGTTTCCCCGTAACTCATTACCGGGTTTTAAAATCAACGAATTATGGCTTACTTGTTTTTATTTTTTCTGTGTGAAATGAAAAATATTAGATAAGTTTCGAGTTTTAAGGCAACACTAATTTGTAATGTTTTAAAAATACGTAATGTTGGGAGCAATCGAAATTAATTTCGTATACGTTTTGCTTTCATGCATGAATTTAAGATTCACTTCGAATGATTCAAAAATGCGTCTCCTGGTCGTAAAAATAATAATAAGAACTCAAAAGATTCGCATTGAGAATTTATTTGTGGTATACAGCAAACTCAGCATACAATTTTACCTCGTCAATTTTTTTGAGACACGTTATTCTAAAGCTAAAAAATAGCAAAACTCCTTGAGCAGGTAACGTCCCGCAATCAGTCAGAGGACCGTGCCATTACCCGCGTCCGCAACGTATTGTTAACGAGTTGTGTACACAATACGGGCCGCCCTGCGCGAAGCCTGCGCGACACACTTTACGCCTCCTTTGGGAATCGGAATCAACCTTTTTTGGTAGGAAATATATTATGTTGTCAACAAACACAACAATTTTACATTACCTATATTGTAAAAACATAATTATTGCATAACTTATATTATGTACGAGTATATTTATTGTTGAAAGATTTTACTAATTATGCATTATTCATTGATTCCACATTTCTTTGTTATTCGATGACGTTTACTAGCGTGGTGATTGCTAGATACACGTAAAGGCGATACTTTAAAAAATATCACTTTTTGATGTAATGCCATAGGTCGCTGAAAGATTCTACTGATCTGAAATACCCAGACAGGTATTGAACCAGAAACACGGTTAAATGATTATGGCACGATACATATTGATTTCGAAAACACTTAATAGTACATTATGAGACAAGTCAGCTTAGGTTGGTCATTGCACACAAGGCTGTGGGTTGCAGCCCGAGCCGCAGGCGAGGGCGTAACTCAGCCGAGTGTGCAATGAGTAAAAGCTCACGAGTTTCATACGACGTTTTTCAACACATTTGCGAGGAAAATACAAAGTAATTTACCACACAGCAACAAATACGGCAAAAACAAAATATGACAATTATGGGAAAAGGCGCGTATGTTTTTTTTTTGTTTTTTTCACACGCCCAATGCAAGAATATTTTGCGAATAAAGGGGTGAGTGAGCATACAGCCTACTTCAAAACTACAATTTTCAGTGATAAAATGCAAATATTTTAATATTTTAAAACAAAATATTATGAATTATTAATAATTTTATTATAATAAATATTTGTTCGACTTAATTAAAGACTTACACATTTATTTATTTCAAAAATGAATATAAACTTTCAGCGGCAAAAAACCCCTTTGTTGCTACTAAAAAAAATAACTGTATAACCCAGTTAAATTGGGAATGCTCTGTTTACTCGCATAGAACTTGCAGTAAGGTACTAAGTTAACTTTGTAGGGATAATTCTATAACAACCTAGTGTTTTATATATTATTGCACGCGTTTGTTATAGCTCGGTTTATGGCCCTAAAAGCGATGTATTAGGGCTCACTTTACGAGCAAGTGTGTTGAAAAAATTATTAAGTTTCAGATTATTTAGAAAGAATATTAGGTATTCAAGATAAAATTGCTTTAAGTAATTTGTATTACCAATATTCACAATCGTGTAGAAGCATTTTTATTAATCGTTATGGTTATTTACTACGATCTCGAGATTTTTTCGCTTAAGGCTCGGTTATGTGGAAACATTTGTCTCTATCTTTACGTGTAAAAAGTATGGAAAATAACCTCACTTCTGCACTTTTTCGATGTTTATCATTGTTTTTTCATTCTTATCTTTAGCACAATTATCTTTCTTGATAAAAAGTTATGGGAGCAACTTAACAGTATACGTTATAGTGTATTTTGATGTAGAATTCAATACGTTTCCGCTAATATAACAGTGTGAATCTATTATAAACTTTTAAGTTTATATTTTGTAATCTAAAGATATTGTTGTATTCACCGAATAATAAATAAATAAATTATTTACGCCAAAAATATGACCCTACGCCAGCGCTTTTGATGATATTCTGATATTCTGATGACATATATTTTTACAATCATCTGTGAGGTTTACACCCAATTTAATACTTGTATACTAGCTTACTTTAATACTAACTTTAATACTTGTATACTTTAATACTAGCTACTAGATAATCTCTTTAGCCTATCGTATGGTTTTTTGTGGCTACAACTTTACGTTTTCTATATAAAAATATAACCCCCGCAAACCATGTTTTCCTATCATGGACCCTTAATCTGCCAAATACCTAGGTATTAAACAGCGAAAATTATAATTTGATTACTTAAGGTGCTATATCTTCTAAAGCGAATACAATAAGAAAACGACACGCGCGGGATCGAGTCGAGACCGATTTGGCAGATTAAGGGTCCATGATAGGAAAACATGGTTTGCGGGGGTCATATTTTTGAATTACACGCATAATGACATATCTACGTCGCTGACGCAAAATGACATATTATGACTACGCCGAATGACATACGCATAATGACATATCTTGGACTTGACATATTGTGACCACGCAGAATGAACGTGCGTCATTTTGCGTAATCAAAATGTGTCATAATGCGTAAAATTGATATTTTTATATAGAAAACGTGTTCCTAGGAACAGTCACGTCTATAAATATGTATACAATTTAGAACTTTGTCACTCTATAAAAGCTGTTACTTTTTTAACAGAAATAAATGACAAATGACAACTACAACAAAGTGACAAAGTTTTGAACTGTAAACATATTTTTCGACGTGACTGTACGTAGGTACACCACATGATATTGCTTTAAGTTTTACATTATCTCAAAAATAAAACAATCGAAGCCGGTTGCATTTTGGAGTGTGAATTTGTCATTCAAACTGAGATCTAGCTTTTGAGAGTATTTTCTTTTAATTTTACACAGGACTGCAGAGATATATTCAGGTTTCAAATAGTAAGTACGGATTAGAAAGCACCAAGATGAAAAAAAAAATACGTGGCAGTCTACTCGTAGTAACTACGAATTATTATTAAGAACGTAAAACAAAACGTACAGCTTTATTTTGAAATGTCAGTAAGGACATAAATGAAATCAGTCTGAAAGCTGAGTAAACCATTTATCAACCCGTGGCTTTAGCGAGATTTAATTTACACACCAAATAGGATGGTTCATTCTGAAAGCTAGTAGAATTTCGAATATTTTAGAGCAAGAGAACTATTATAAAGCAGCTTAGTTCTCTATCTACTTTAACAATTACCTATTTAAAAGTTTTCAATTTTGTCTCAAATTCAAGTTTGTCTGTCGCAACTGACAGATTTTTTGTCATTTCACATTATTATATTGCTCTACCGAATGTTCTATGGAAAATCAAATACCTAGTTGTAGTTAACCCTTGTATGTTTATTAAAAATAAATAACACAGAATATACAATTTATAATATTATCATCATTTCAAAAATTTCAACTAAATCGCCTGTTTGAGGCAAGGTATTCAAAAGACTAGCAGCATTTCCTCTTTGAATAGCCAAACTTATACGCCGAGCAAAGAAATTGCCACTTCTCCGGTCACCCGTTGCCTCAAACAGGCGAGCAGTTATGTCTTTTAAAATAATTTTGCATTAGGTCCCCAAGTTAAACCAAGTTAAGGCTTAATAATAATTGTAATTGAAAAGATTAATGTCAACCACCAGTAAAAAGCACGTAAATGCTGTCTATTTGAAGAGATCAAAAATCCGCTTTTCATTTCGCGAATGTTGGTGACTGTCCGCTCCCAACATGTGTCCAAATATTTGTCATCGCGGTGCAATGAAACTGACCTACCCCTAGCGGCGCACTGCGGCGGTAGGTACCTACATACCCGTCGTCTGGTACATACCACACTGAATTATACACCACTAGGTTTATTGTGGGGGTGGTACGAGCGCTGACTCTGCAGACTTGGACACTTTTTGTTTAGAGACTGTATGAAAGTTTAACGGCCGAGGCATATGAAGTACAGCCTGTATAGTACAGCCAACAATAATAGACGACAAATCGTACAAGCTTAGAATTAGTTGCTTGGAAAATAATCATTTTTTAAATTGGATTATGGACTATTAAATTTTAATTTCGCTTCTTGAGAATTATTAAAGGTACCAAAGTCTACTAGACAAACTTTCTTAATATCGCGAACCCAGTTGAATTTTGTTTATTGTAATCCTATTTGGTAAGCATCTTCACCAAGCTGTTTATTGAAATAATATGAAGTCCGATAAATGGTTAACCACGCATAAAATTACAAAAACTTGATTTAATTCTTGTTTGATAACTAGGAAGGAATTTAATTTGATATTATGCTATGTATCATAAAAATATTTATGAATGACAATATTTTATCAAGTCATTATCTTATCTATTCATTGTTTCATTAGGATAATTTGAAGATACATTGGCCAAAATCAGTCATTGGATTAGGTGTGTTTCAAGTGGAATTGTATAAATAAAACACACCTAATCAGTTGGTTCAATTGGTAGTTTATTAATAGAATAAAATAAATAAAAAATATGATTCCTGTAATAAAAAGTTTTGTCTTGTTTGCCTTGCGCAGTTTGAAATCTTTGTTTGACCACTTAGTTTGGTTTGACCAAGTTGTATGTACTATATACAACATACAACGTGTTAATGAATAAACGCAAAACCTCTTAGAGGTGGTGATTGTGCTCATGAATATGAACAACTTTTACTATAAGGGCCAACTCTGCAACTCAACAAAAAAAATCAGTTGTTTCATACAAGTTGTGAATGCCTACTCGACCAGAACGTATGAAAAGCTGATTTTTTTTGTTGAGTTGGAGAGTTGGCCCCACAGTAAAAGTTGTTCATATTCATGAGCACAATTACCACCTCTAAGAGGTTTTGCGTTTATTCATTAACACGTTGTAGCATTCTAGACATCTGTCATGAATTTCATTGGCGTCATCAAGATAATCAGCTCTTTTCCCAACTGCCTAAGCAGGTACTTTAAATAATTATGTAGATGTCGTTTCAGTAGACTCAGACGACCTTGAGCGTCTGCCCAAGTTCGCAGCATGGTGGTACTCCCGCAGACAGTCTGCAGTCTAGACGTGGGGTTCCAAGTGCATTTTTCTGTCTGGAACCCTCACTGGCGGGACCCCACCCTTGTGCGTGCGCCTTATTCAATTTTTACAACCCCACTACCTCCTAATTGCACTACATTAATTCTTATTGCAAGACGTTAAAGATCGCATTGGCTTGTTACGAAAAGCAAACTGTGTGTATATTGGTATTTGATATAGGAGATTATTCTTTTAAGAGACTGCTTTCTATGTGTCGTTTGTGATATTGAAGCGCAAAGTAATTAATGGAAAGGGCAGACGGTAGTGTAGGTACCTAAAGATTTTCAATCGCATAGATAGATCAAAAGCCTTTTTGTACAGAACCCTCGTTGGAATATTTTACTTTTTTAGGAGATAATTAAGTATTATTTAGGTTTCAGATACAATTTAGGGCTATAGGTTAGTAAAATTAAAGTTAATTGAGCTTTTCATTTATTAATTTCTTTGGTTACAGAAAATTGATAGCGGCTGGTTACCGACTTAGGTTTACGAACCTCGTGCTCCGCGAATCTATGTTGTTAGGTTCGTGGAGCTCAATGTAGACGCTATTGCGAACTTCTACTTGCTCCCCCTTTGTGTTCGTTCGCATCGGATCGCAAAATGCGGAGCGCGCACCGAGGTTCGCATAACACGTACACACTATGGCGCGCTGTTACAGGTTCGCGGAAGTTTGCGAACTTAAGTGGGTCCTTTAGGTAAGAAAATATAATGGCTTTGTTTTTAGTAAGAACTATAATTATGACTTGTCACATTTTAATCTATGTAGTTACCTACTAGATAGTAAAAACACCGCCATGTGTTTGCATCACCACGTATCTATTTCCACACGTTCAATATCAATAGATGTCCTCAAAACGAACAACTGGCTCACAAAAAGTTCCAGTGCGTTTAGTCTTGCAGCGATTTAGACATTTTGCGTTTTAAGCATTCTGCGTTCTAGATATTATATGTTCCAGGCATTATGCGCTTCAGGAATTTTGCTACATAGTGCGGCGGTAATCTTAAAAAAGACGCTTAGAAAACACTTTTCGCACAAGTGCGAAAACTAACCTCAAACCGCATTACTAACAAAGAAATTTTGCGTTTTAGAAGTCGCGCTTGACGGATTTTAAGTAAAGCTTTCGGTGTTATTTTCTAATAATTGTATTTTTGACTGTATGAACATTTGCCTTTGCCTTTTACTTCTTTTTTTTGTTTACGTTTGGTAATAGTGTGATCAAATGATGTATTGTTTAATATTTAATTTTGATTCAGTTCTTATAAAAATAATGTAAATATCTTATAAATAACTTAGCAAGTTTTAAAAGAGTTACCATTTATTATATTTAATAATATCACGATAGTTAGTTGTAACTCCTCTCATTGGCTGAACGTATTTTTGAGATTTTAAGCAAGTAAGACTACAGTAATGAATGTAACAATTATTTGTAATTCATTAGGATTTAGTTTCAACAGGATTACAACGTAACTGTTTTATAAAATATTATCTCTAAGATTATTTTTTCGTACAAATAAAATAGTCTATTATGATTGGTCAAAATGGTGGAATGGGTAAACATTTTGTGTCTAAATTTGGTGGGTATAAAAGGAATGTAAAATTTAGAATATGTCACTTTTAAGTTTGGAGCACTACGGGATTTAAGTTAAGTAAATTCTTCATTGTTATTGTGTTATTTTGAATTAATTGTTTTGTGTGTGACTTAATTGTTGTACAAAGGCTCCGCTGTTAATTTTCATTGCCAATTTTACGATTATTCTGATTATTTGTAGTAATAATAAGTAAAGTACATTATAGACAGATTTCTTTTGCATTTGCTTGGTAACTAGTATCATAGTTTAATAATAAAGAGATTAACTGATAACTTTTAAGTTTATATTGTTGTAGTTTGTAACGATTTGATTGTAAATATCTGATTTGATAAAGCTGACGAGTTTCTTTCGCCTGTTCTTCTCTCAGCTAAAAAAAGACGTCCGAACAGGTGGTAGGTTAAAAGAAATTGGTCGATTCAATTTAATAAACATTATTTTATTTAAATTGATTTATTTTGTTTTAATTCTCTCCATGTTTCTGACCATTTCTGACACGCTCATGAGTGGGCCTACTATTAGAAGTTATTTACTCAGTTTCGGTTCATTACAGTGAGAGAGCTTTTCAAACAAGCGCTTTTGAGAGCTCTCGATGCGCTTCGTTGCCCCGAGGTGGTTGTAATTAGTCCGACCGTGAGCCAGTCTTATTTCAAGAAACAATTATAATGGTAGGCAACCATTAATTCTTGGTTATTTTTGGTAGGTGCATGGTAGCTAAATTGTAGTGAACAGTAACCAGTTTTCATGCGATTTCAAGATTATTATAAAATCTTCCCTGATTGAGGATTTTTTGCTTTCCGTAACTT
Organism: Agriphila geniculea; assembly: GCA_943789525.1. Classification (NCBI taxonomy): domain Eukaryota; kingdom Metazoa; phylum Arthropoda; class Insecta; order Lepidoptera; family Crambidae; genus Agriphila; species Agriphila geniculea. The sequence goes on along the minus strand of OX038887.1, from coordinate 12,852,777 downwards.
TATCCTTACGTACCAGGGCAGCATAAATTTGCAGATGTCGTTGAGCCTAGTAATCATTCCGTAGGAGAGTGCCGCAGCGCAGAAGCGGCGCGGTCGTTGCACATTCCGACGTAACAGGGAGGCCACCCCCCACCACTCTCCCGGGCAATTGCCCCACGGTTCATTATCAAAGTTCACTAGTACGTTGCACACATAAATATGTAGCTGCTGCAACCAGACTGCTGCATACACGTATGAGTTTGAATTAACCAGTCTACATTGAGCTCTCGCTATGCTTGCTTGCTTCAGTGTTGTTTTGTGAGTTCAGCATGATATGAACTCTCCTACAGAGCTCTCTCTACACCGGACTCGATAGCCCAGGCGGCGATAGAAGCCGACGACCGACGGAAACGGTCGAGGGAGTTTTGACAGCTAGGTACCCGGAAAATCTGCAAGGCGGAAGGATATGCGCTAGCCGCCATCTAACTTTATGTAGGTACTTACAGTTACAGCTAATGCAGTTAATGTATTTGTTGACATTGGGGCATAACTTGGTATTCAACACCTTAGAGTAAGACGGGCTTCTAAAGAAAGAGAAGCCATACGAAGCGTTCCCCTCTGCCGAAGTACAAGCCCAAATGGGCATACGCATTAGTAAAACCAGTTGCGCCCGGATTTCTTTCTAGACCGAGTCCAGTCGCGCATGTGAACGCTGCTGTGTTTAAAATGTCGAATTTATGAGTTTTTTGCTGTTAAAAGAGGTCTTGAATATCAAGTATACAAAAAGACGGTGTTACATTTCACATAAAAGTAATTTTTTATCGTATTATTGCTATTTGTTTACATTTAAACATTAAATTCGTATATTTTATTCTTGATTAGTTGTCAAATTTGTTCAGTGACATCGGGTCTGCTAGTCCATGGCTCGTCCGTACAAATTTCAGATCTGTCGCTAGATAAATCCGAGTTCTCGCCGATGGGCAACTTAGTGATGTTACCGTTAAATAATGTTTGTCGATAAAGTGTTGGTCAATCTGGCCCTGATTATGCGTCAAATACATTTGCGAGATGTTTGCATGATTTGCTTTGCACTGATGTGAGCGCGACGCGACAGATATCGCGAAATAAATTTCGAAATAGTAGATTATACAACAAGTGAATAAAAAGGGAATTTAGTTCGAGGTTTACAAAGAACCGAGATAAAATTTTTTTTCACGAGTTGTGTTGTGTACTCTACTTTTTACCATTGACTGCGAGAAAGCAAATAGGTACCTAACAGTACTTTATACTTAGTATTTATAGTTGACCATCAGCCATTTTTAATGTCCCCACTACTGGGGCACAGGCCTTCCTTATAGGTGGGAAGATGGGCGATAACCTACCACGCGGGCCCAATGCGGATTGATGGGTGTTAACGACTGCAAATGCAGCCGGGACCAACGGCTTAACGTGCCTTCCGAGGCACGGAGGAGCTCGAGATAATACATTTTTGGTCACCCATCCCATGACCGACCCATGCGTGAAATTAGAAGTTTTCCAAAGACATAAAACAACCACGCTAAGAGAGATGGATGGTAGGTACCCCCCCTTGGTAGGTAAGGAGGGGTGGCATTCAAAGTTTCGCGCCGCCGCACTTCAGAAAAAAATCATATCTCCAATATACCTACCACCTCGAATGAGGTATCACATTATGATAAATCAGGGATGATGAAGCCATTTTTGAGACATTGAATGTACAGTTTCTTAAAAAAATAATGATATATTTTACTATATTGACGACATTATCAAAATCAGTTTGCTATTTTTTTATTCAACAGTCGGTCGGTATCTTTCAAAATTCAAATTGGGTGTGCAGATAGCAGTACTGTCATGGAGCGATGTTCAGTGTCAGCAGCCTGAGCCCAACTTCCCTGGGTATACATTAATCCCAACCCAATCACCTACACTCTCAAGATTTTTGTATAAAGCTCGAGCGTATAAAAATGACCTCTTTGTTGTTATTCACCCCATCGTAAAATGATTGAGTTTGTAACCTTTATTCCTTTTTCCGTATCGATATTGCTGCATCGACAGTTGAGCCCAGCCCTTTATGTCAATAACGTGTCATATTTTGATGCGTGACTCATCCGTACACAAATTTTTGCTGTTTCGTTTTATTTTTTATGTGTGAGCGTCGTCATTACAGTGTTGTTTTTGTATGTGGGTATGCGGAACTGCACTTGTGTGCATTTCCCTCCCCCCGCAAAAAATGCCAGAATAATTTGAATAGAGTAATAATCGCTAAGGCTTCTCCCTTTGTGACGAAACAAAGCCTTTGTTGCTCGAAGTTCAACACCATTTAAAATGAAGTGGCGATCATATTCTTTTAATATACTTAGTCCTATTATTACTTATTATTATTTCAAATGTGCTGCTACAGTTTATTCCAAAGCTATGAACGTCTTTCGTTTCGTTTTTGTATGGCTGTTTATGGTAGCTGTGATGTATCGGTTTTCATAATAGTATGCATAGGCAGTATACCAAGATTTCAAGTAGATACCTAGAACCATCCTAGAACTTAAACCAAATTAAGCAAGACCAGTAAAAACTAGGCAAACTAAAGTAAAATCTAGACTGATATTATTATTTTCTGGTTAGTAATTCAAAATTAAGTTTAAGTAGGTACTTATTTGAATATTTTTAACACTAGATATTTCATATTTATACGCACATTTATATTTATTATTTCTTTATTCATTACAATTATATTTATTTATTCATTACAATAGCGATACGATTAATTAATTAATTCCTTCGTTTTAAATTAATTAACTCATTCGTAGAAAAATCAACTCGTAATATGATGCTACAACTTTGGGCCTAACACTCAAATATTTTTACATATTATTACAACCTAATACAGCTGATAAGTTTCTAGCGCCCGTTCTTCTTGTCAGCTAAAAAAGTCTGGAACGGGTGGTAGGAAAATATAGACGATTCAAAAGTACTTAATAATTAAGTTTATTTGAATAAAGCTTATTTGACTTTGACTTTGACTATATTCTTTAAATTTAATCAACAATAATTTAATTAACAATCGTTTATAAAATTCCTTAATCTTTTAAAAGTGCTTTTAATGACTCCAATTATTTCCATGATTTGAAAGTTTCCATATAAGTTTATTTTCAACACACTTGCTCGTAAAGTGAGCCCTAATACATCGCTTTTAGGACCATAAACCGAGCTATAACAAACGCGTGCAATAATATATAAAACACTAGTTGGTTATAGAATTAACCCTACAAAGTTAAATTAGTACCTTACTGCAAGTCCTATGCGAGTAAACAGAGCATTCCCAATTTAACCGGGTAATACAGTTATTTTTTTTAGTAACAACAAAGAGGTTCTATGCCGCTGAAAATCCATATACATTTTTGCAATGAATAAATATGTAAGTCCTTAATAAAGTTAAACAAATATTTATTATTATCAAATTATTCATAATTCACAATATTTTGCAATAAAATATTAAAATATTTGCGTTTTACCGCTTAAAATTATAATTTTGAAGTAGGCTGTATGCTTTGTTCGCAAAATATTCTTGCATTGGGCGTGTGAAAAAAACAAAAAAAACCTGCGCGCCTTTTCTCATCATGATTGTTATTTTGTTTTTGTCGTATTTGTTGCTGTGTGGTAAATTACTTTGTTTTTTCCTCGCAAATGTGTTGAAAAACGTCGTATGAAACTCGTGAGCTCTTACTTATTGCACACTCGGCTGAGTTACGCCCTCGCCTGCGGCTCGGGCTGCAACCCACAGCCTTGTGTGCAATAAGCAACCTAAGCTAACTTGTATCATAATGTACTATTAAGTTACGTACTTACGTATAGTATAAAAACAACGTGTTAGGACCTACGTACATATCGGTTGTTGTAATTTGATTCGACGCGATCTTGTCACATCTATTCAGAGGCTATTTGCTAATTACAACTAGCCGGCGCGACGGAAAGGGTGCGAGCGAAATGCCGCCCAGCGCCTCTCAAACTTGGTTGCATGCAATCCTTTTAATTTTAAAACTACGAAATTATTACACTGAGTACTCAGCAGCAGCTTCTTTATAAAGCAGTCAATGATGATGATGATGATATATTTTTGAAGTGAAAACTTCTTTAGCGGCGTTGTACACTTTTTTGTAATGGGTAAAAAATGTTAAACTCGCGTCAGTCAGGGTCACGTGACCCTGATCGAAAATTCGTAAGACAGATGTAGCGTAGACAGCCGGCGGCGAAAGTATCCCCCTCTCTTTCTACGGCGCGGCGAAAATGGCGGCGCGTCATTTTAGCGTTCGGCGGGTTGATTTTTCTGAGAGAGAAACTTTTTAATGTAATATAAATTATTATGTTTGTGTACGATAGCGCAATAAATAAATATTGTATTCTACCTCATAAATGATAGTACTTTTATACTGATAATTAAAGCAATTCGTGCAAAATTATTCCCTAACCATTCCAAAATATCAAAAATGCACAACGTTAATATTAAAGTTTTCACTTCTGCCGGCACTCCCGGAGTGCAACCCGAATTTTTTTTCAATAACTCTTAAGCGATTGTAGAGTGGAATTTTCATTATCCATTCGTTCAGTCTATGTGAATCTAAGTCCAGTCCATCAGTGACGAGGGGTGAAATTATGGCGAAGGTAAGCCGTTCTACAAAAATGTAGTGATCTGCATAGTGGATTGGTGGGGTGGGATTTCTAAAAGGTAAGCCGATGGGAATCGGCTTGTATGGACCCTTCGCCACTGCAGTCCATAGTTTACTTGCTTCTAATATTAAACTAAAATAATATTAAAAAACAAATAGGCCCGATTCAAAATAATATCGAGGAATGTAAAACATTCTATACTTAGCAAAAATTGCAATTATTTTTTTTTTATTTTTTTATTTAACCATTTATTTCAGGCTACTAGGCCCATACAATATATACCTTACAGACTAACATACATAATTAATAAAAATACATTTAATTAATCTAATTTGACACTTTGTGTGTCGAATCGGTGGCACAAGGCAGCGTCCCCCTGAAGCGCCTGTAAACCACGCCCTGCGGCCAGAAGTCCTCCTTCATGAAAAGGTCCAGCCTCGCTGTCGGGATGCGCACCACAAACGCCTTAAAATTCGTATTGTGGCGCGACTCCAGTGGCTGAATTCTCAAACAAAAGTTCGATTTCTTCTTTATGTACTCGATCACGTCCTGCGTATTGTGTACTACAATAAATCTAATACTAAATAACGGTTATTGGTAATAGAATTTAAGTATATGTAGGTAGGTTGGAAAATAGGCTTATAAAAGAGTTTGCAACACGTGTTATGAATGAGTAATTTTAGTGAGATGTGTAAAGTTTGGCAGCCGCTTGCAGTGCAACGCAGTTCTGTATGAACCGTGATACCTATATGCGAGTGTGTCAGCACGTAGCAGACGTCTGCCGCTACGAGGGAGTCGACTTTCGAAGAGGCGATTACAACCTTCTCTAATGGAGAAATAAATCCTTTTGACAATTTCATTACATTTGCCGCTCATATAGTAACACTTAAGCCAGAAAAAAGTTGCCAGACAGCAAATTGTTCAAAATAAGTAATTGTTTATTAACGTCTGAGTCATTGGAGGTTATGTTTAGAAGTCATATGCGTTAACATAGGCTTTGATATAACTTTGATTGACCTTTATTAATGTATTTTTAATTGACTTAAAAAAAAGACGGAGGAGGTTATATCCATTCGAATTTTCTTTATTTTTGTTACCTCAGTACTTTTTCATTTTATGGACCGAATTAGAAAAAAATATTCTTTTGTTTCAAAGAATATACTTTAAGATTAGTCATTAGTCCCATTTTTTTTTGATTTTGTTGTAATCGGTTGTTATGCGTACACCTAATCTATATATATAAAAGAGAAAATCACTCACTGACTCATCACGAAATCTCAGAAACTACAAGTGCTAGGAGTCTCAAATTTTGCATGGGGGTTCCTTTTAGGATGAAGGTGCTCACTAAGACGGGATTTTGCGAAATTCAACCCCTAAGGGGGTAAAACAGGGTGGCAAAGTTTGTATGGGAGAAAGCGATTCCTTGGCCCGATTGACTTGAAATTTGGCATAGACATTCTTTAACAAAATTAATTGAATATGTGTTTCGTATTTTCTTGAAATGTATCCCCTAACAGGGTTGAAAAGGGGTAGAAAGCTATTTTTAGGGTGGTTGACTTCGATATCGGAATCAAAACTTCTTAGTGCATTTGTACGATTAAGAAAAATAAATGTCAGTTGTCAGGTTCTGAGATTGTAATTATGTCACCGCACGAGCTGACATTTCATGTTGTTATCCTGATTTTCACTACCTATTTTACGAAATATTAGGTAGTCTACTTATAAAACGTGGCAAAATCTATCAGATATCTAACGTGGCAAGGAATGTGGAGAGCCGGATAATAATGCACAACATAAGTTGCACCCGACATAATTTGCAATGTCACGTTATTTTAGCCAGGAACCAGGAACAAATAAACATACATAGATTTTTATTTAAAAAGAAGATACCTACCAAACTATTAAGTATGAGTATTAAATGTTACATAATATTATTATACTTATTTTGTTATATTACTGCTAAGAAATTTTATTAAGTACCTACCTACCTAATACAAAATCGTGAACAGTAGGGCGTCGGTTCTGTAACCAAACTCGAACCCCACTTCGAATCTCACTTCACTGCACGGGACGGGAACTTTAAATCATAAATAAGATAATGTTAAGATTTTTTTTTCATCACAAAATATTTTAGATAGCTACCTAAATTTATTGTAATCGGTAAAATTGCTTATTTAGTTAGCTAATTTCTAATAACAATTCACGCAAAGTGAAGTGAGGTTCGAAGTGAGATGCGAGTTTGGTTATAGAATCAACAGATTGCGCAGGTAAAACCGCGGGGTGCAGCAGCTATTACCTTAGATTATTTACCTACATATCACAAAGTTGTAAAAATGTGAAATTTTTGATGTTTGGATGTTGTTCATTTTGTTACTCAATCATGTCTTACCCGGGTGAACGGATTTTGACGAAATTTGGCACAGGGATAGATTATAGTCTGGAATACATAACACAGGCTTCTTTTCATGCCAATCATTGGTTTCCAAGGGAAGACTTACAACGATTACCGACTCCCACGCGGGCGGAGCCACGGGCAATAGCTAAACATAGTATAAAACAAAGTCGCTTCCCGCCGTCTGTACGCTTCTCTTAAACTATACATAAAAATCGCAATAAAATCGATCTTTGAGTTTGGGAGCTAGGTTGCCTCAGAGTCCTCAGACAGACACACACACTTCAATTATATTTTAACACCCCTTGCGTACGTCGTATATATGTAGATATGTTTTAACGTCTACTGTTTACACTGAGTTGAGGTCACTCTTGGCATCACATAGCGCTGCACAGTGTAACATAGTAACTCTGTTAATTTTTAGTAACTTAAGTATATACCTATGTATATATAAATATATAAATTATTGTTATGCTTTGTGTATGTGATATGTGCTGCCAATAAAACGATATTCTATTCTATTCTATTCTATTCTATTCTATTCTATATCCTGTAGTATAATCAAATAACTTCACACTGACACCACATTGGCACAGTTTTACATTAGTAACTACATTGCACTGCACCCGTGCGAAGCCGGGGCGGGCCGCTAGTAGTAATATAATGCAGATTTGAATATTATTTCTTAGTTTGTTAGAGCCGTTTTTAAGGATTTTTTGAATGAGGTTGTGTATATTGTCGAATGATACAATATAATTTAGATAAAATTGGCTTAAAACAAATGGTTAAAAATATCTTTCTATACCTAAGTTAATCTAATACTAAAAAGGCAGACGATATCAATCTTCATTCGAATTGATTTGGGCAGATCTGTGTCAACTGCTAAGGTATTCTCCGAATTTGAATATTTCAGCGGCAGGAAGGTTTTTCTGGCAGGCTGATGCGACGGAGCGTGCCTAGGTCGCACAAAATACTATCAAAATTATACGATCAAGTCTTTCTGATTCTCAAGGACTTGAAGAACGGGTAAATCACAAAACAATTTAGGCATATTTTTCAAGTGGATGTATTGTTCTCTTATCACTGAAAGATTTGTTTTTATGTTTAAGTTATTGTTCTTCTTTTCTAAAATATTAAATCTATTCAAACTTATCCATGTTTTTCAGCTATGTTCTGAAGCAAATGGAATCTTCCATTCTTTCCATCGCCAGTATATACTGGGCAGGTAGTGTCCTATACACAGATTTCCAAAAGGCTTTTGATCGCGTAGATCATACAGAATCTTCTTCTCCAAAAGTTAGAATCGCTGGAAATTCATGGTCACTTATGCTCTGCTGGGTTTGTTCCTAACTGTAGCATCGTTCACACGCTGTTGTAGTCAGTGGTTATCGTTCTGATTTTTATCTGACTTTTGCCTCGTAGACTCAGTGAGTTTCTTAAATATTTGTAACACCGTTTTCAAAAGTACTAAAATGTAATGTTATTGCCTTCACTAAAATGTAACTTCTTTATCAGTAAATGTTTTTCATTGCTATAATTTTTTGTATAGTTAAGAATCTGTTGTTATTACTTTTGAATTAGAAAATTATTTTAGATAAGTATTTCGAGGATCCAGCTTTTAATATTGTGTTTAGTAAACAACTCCTTAATTGGATCGTATTTTGCAAATAATAATCATAAAGATGTACCAAGAAAAGCTACTTAGGTACTACTTGCTTGTGAAGTAATTTTTGATCGTTAAGATAATAGAGAAGTTACCAATTTAACGTATTTTTTTATCTTAAGTAGGTATATTTATTTTGTCATTATCCAAAATTTTCACTCATTTTTTCACATTAGAAACCAGCTATGATTGACCGAGCGAGCACGAAGTGCGAGCGAAGCGTCTCTGCTTCAGCTTGGGCAAAAATTCTTTCGTATGTCCGGCTGTCTGTTCTCACCTACAGGCAGGGATTGAAATACCGTTAAAAAAAATAACGATATAAAAAAATAACGTTAAAAATACCGTTAAAACATTTTATCGGTAAATTTACCGGTAAAAATAACGTTATTAATTGGAATAACGTTAATTTTAAAATTAACGTTAAAATTAACGTTCAAATAACGTTAAAATTAACGTTATTTCATTAAATAACGTTAAATTTAACGTTATTTCTCAAATTAACGTTAAAATTAACGTTATTTATTGACATAACGTTAATGTTAAAATTAACGGTAAAAAGAGTAAAAATTAACGTTATATTTAAAAATAACGTTAACATTCCCTGCCTACAGGTCGCATTTCCCAACCGATTCTCGTGAAATTTTGTGAGCAAGTTCAAAAATAATATAGATTTTTTGTCATGCCAGTTTTTTCTAATTTTTCAAAATGACGGAGAAATGTTAAAACAACATATTTCAGTCCGGCTTTCCAGTGCTGTCTGTTTTCCTCTACAAGTTACATTTCTCAACCGATTCTTGTGAAATTTTGTAAGCAAGTTTGAAAATTGTATGAAAATTTCTTAGCAAGACAGTTTTTTGATATTTTTTAAAATAGCGGAGATATGGAAAAATACATATTTCAGTCCGGCTTTCCAGCGCTGGCTGTTCTCCTCTACAGGTCGCATTCTCTACCGATCCCGGTGAAATTTTGTGAACAGGTTTGATAAATATATAGACTTTTTATCAAGACAGTTTTTCGAAATTTATTAAAATGATGGAGATATGTAAAAAAACATATTTCAGTTCGGCTTTCCGGCTGTTTGTTCTCCTCTACAGGTCGCATTTCTCAACTGGTTCTGGTGAAATTTTGTGAGTGGATTCGATAATTATATATAATATCTATTTAAATTATATATATAATAGCGAATATTCACGTACTATGTGCTTTGATTGAAATGGCCATATTTTATTTATTTTATCGCGAGGTCTACAGCTCACGTAGCCACTAGAAAATTAAGCCTATAAAAATATTACTATACCACAGAATACACTACATAAAACTTAATTAAACCACAATAATTCAAATTAATCCCAAATCATTATTTATTTATACCTAACTAAAAACATTCGATGCAATAATAAAAAAAAATCGCATTGAAAAATACTTAAATAATTTTCACGAAAATCTCCCCATGTGAAAGTGATGTAGGTCCCTACCCTACTAAACATATTTATCTACTTATTCATAAATTACATACAAATTCAAGAAAAACTGCCTCAAAATGAACTAATATTTTGCAGTTCTAAGAGAGATGGTAAATGGCAGCCCCCTGACGGATTTTTCTAGAACGTTTGTAATTTATTAATAGGTGGATAGATGTATAGTACCTAGATCGATTTACTCGGGGGTTCTCGTAAAAATAATTTAACTCTTTTTTAATTATTATGAATAACTGTTTTAACCGTCGGCGTCGTGTTTTTCTTCAAATTAATTTGGTTTTTATTTAAAACTTTTCATACGTTAACTACTCTAAAAACCGCATCTAAATCGGCCCAACCATTCTGGAGATAAATGGGAACATAATAATTGCAGCGCCCCTGGCGACTAAACACCATAACACCTTTTCGGTCAAACCGTTCTAGAGATAAATAGGAAAATGATTACTGCAGCGTCCCCTAGTGGCTAAACACCTATCCAAAAACCATCTCCGATAACCTACATACCCACAGAAAACCGCATCTAAACCTGTCAAACCATCTTAGAGAAAAATGGCAACATGCGTTTGCGCACAAACAAATAAAAAATATTAAAACATAACTGCCCTGCCAATAAAAATAAATAAATTTAAAAAATATAAAAAACACGACTGCCCTGCCAAAAACGAACTAAAAAGTTAAATAACAAGTGTCATTGCAGTCGGGGGACCGTTTTGTGGATCAATTTTTAATCAAAGAGGTCCCCCGACTGCTATGACACTTGTTATTTAACTTTTTAGTTCGTTTTTGGCAGGGCAGTCGTGTTTTTTATATTTTTAAAATTTATTTATTTTTATTTCACACATTTTAGTGACAAATTATATAGTTTTGAAATGTGCTCATAAGGGCCTTTCTTTTGATGCCCACATTGTAATAATTAAAAATAAAAAAAAAACACATTTGAAAATGGCGTCGTACAGTCGCCATATTGACTTTTTTCAAAAAAACTATAGCCAGTGTCACTCGGAATGATGTAAGGATTCTAACGATACCCCATACATTCAGATCCACTGAGCCATTTAGAAGTTATGATGGATTAAAGAAACTCACATACCCACAAACATATATGAACCCCGAACACATATACACTCCTTTTTGGGCAGTCGTGTAAAAAAACAACGTCTTACCCTAAACGCTTATACCTTCTTCGTTCCGACTCAGGTAAATAACAAACAATAACGCATTACTATATCAAATTTTCAGTTCCAATCACAGTAAGTGAGTTTAAGTATATAGGTACATAAATAACAAGAAAATTAGTAAGTACTTAGTTACTAAAATTAGTTTCTAGCTGCTCATTAATAATGTTTAACAAAACTATACCTACGCTCCAATTTAATTTGAAGCACAAAGCAAATTGTACCAAAGCAAGAGTCGTCGGAAGTTATGTTTGGTGGGAGCAAACAGGGGCCGTACCGGCTAACGCATCGAACTTCGAAAATTCTGTCGGGTTTCAAATTAAAACAGATATATCGAGCCCCAAATGGGCCAAAATGGCGAACCCCAATTCATGATGTCACAAGATCATCGATATCTTCAAAATAACTTCGGCTAATAGTACAATACGAAATTCCTTATTTCGATTTATCTGTTTTAAGTTGAAGCTCGGCAGACTTATCGAAGTTCAATGCGTTAGCCGGTACAGCTCCAGGCCAGCCCGCAGATCCCATCTCGACGCGCCGCTGCTGTATCGCCGTCGCTGCACTAGATACCAACAGTGACCACGCTCTACAATCCATTAGAGATTATTAATGTATAACTCGTTTTTCGAATTTTGAATGTTTTTTATTCTGACCATTATATTATTATCTTCATATTCTGTCTTAATTAAACGAGAATAAACCCTATTTTTTACACGACTGCCCAAAGCAAAAAGCGTGTATTTGTGTTCAGGGTTCATGTATGTTTGTGGGTATGTGAGTTTCTTTATTCCACCATAGCTTCCAAATGGCTCAATGGATTTGGATGTATGGGATGGTATTGTTAGAATCCTTACATCATTCCGAGTGACACTGGCTATATTTTTTTGAAAAAAGTTAATAATAAATTTAAAAGTTAATAAATTTTTTCCTTCATTTATTACAATATGGGCATCAAATGAAAGGCCTTAATGAGCACATTTCAAAAATATATAATTTATCACTAAAATGTGTGATATAAAAAAAAAATAAAAAAAACTCGACTGCCCTGCTCAAAACAAACTAAAAAGTTAAATAAAGTGTCATTGCAGTCGGGGGACCTTTGATTAAAAATTGTTCCACAAAACGGTCCCCCGACTGCAATGACACTTGTAAAATATTAACTCAGAAACTACGACCTATAAGCAGTTTAACAACAAAAGTAAACTATGGCCCGTATTTATAAACAGCTCTCAACGCTGAAAGCTATCTTCAGATGAAACATGAGATGCTTTATGAATACGGGTCTGTCTCCTATATGGATCACTAGCGGCCGCCTGCGACTTTGTCTGTGTGGAAAGTTTTTTGTTATTCCGCGGGAACAATACTTTTTTCGGGAGGAAAGATACACTATGTCCTTCTTAGGGCATGCAATATTCGTCCCAATACAGTATTCGAGTTTTTCGAATAATTATTAGAGAAGCTAGAGAACGGTTTTTTATATATCGAAATCAGCGACTAAACATATATGACTTTTGAGAGTTGCCAAAAATAGATACTTATGAAGGTAAGTAGCTAATTCAAAATAAATTTTAAAAAAATCTTTCAGATAGTGCGTGACGTGTGCAAATGTCTCACAGGGGATGGTCGTTCGCAAATAGGTCTTAACTTAAGAGGGTACAGACAGGCTGACAGCCCGGAAATTGGAAACTACTGACACAACAAAAACCTTGACTGTCGTCTAGCTAGACGAACAATTTCAAAGTCGATTAGCTAAAGTAGGACTGTGGCAAATGAACTGACCTAAACCTGCGATCATGCCAGATGTGAAAAACCACACACTTTTCGACAAAGTAGAGTAGATAAACACAATGTCTATCTCGGTAATATAATCAAGCAGCAGCCTTTGCAGCTAATAGTTAAATAATAAGATCCAAAAAAAAAATATTCTAACATCTCATCTCAATGATTTTGGAAATCTTCAATCAGCATATCTTGCCAGTTTTCACAATTGGTATGGAGACCTTGACGGGGAAGTCAGCCGTCAATTTCCGTGTCACACTGATGGCTTTGGCAATAACTATGCTCGGTTTTGAAGAAGCGGATGCGAAGACGAGATTAAGCGTCGTTGCGATCGACATTGTCATATTGGCAAAAATATCAAAGCCGGTGGGTGAGAAAGCTGCTGGAATGGAGACACTGCGCGAATAGATCCGGCAGACTTAGTGGTTGGCGTGGTTGAAGAAATAGAACGCAATAATGGGAGATAACATTGTCATATTGGCAAAAAAGACCAAAGCCGGTGGGTGAGAAGGCTACTGGAATGAGGATACTGCGCGCTAACACCCGCAGGTAGAGGACGATCGCGACCGCCTAAGTGATAGACGGATATACATTAAGGTCGAGTAGGTACTGCATTGTTGTATGGAACAGCAGAATTTTTTTGGGGAGCAGGAGAGTTGGCCCCATAGTGAAAGTTGTTTGTAATCATGAGTGGAACTACCCCACGGCGGGAACCAAATGATTAAAATATCAGCGTGTATAACGAAATTCTGAGCTATGAGACGCTGAAACCCAATTCGGAGAGTTTGGAAACCCTGCTCTGACTGAGGTCGATGGACTTCAAGCTTGTTGTTGCGCATCTGTGTAGATCGCTTTCTGGCGATTGGGAAAAATCCCGTGGGATATTAGAAGTAGTTTCTACATCCCAAGGAGGGCAGCTTCTGCGAGCGTCCAACTGCCCCGTGGAGAATATAAACCATCGCATGACCTAGGCAGATAAGTGTGGAGTACACAGTAGAGTGTTTTTAGTGATGAGATGGATCGGCTTGGCAGAAAGTAACATATTTATTCAGAGTCCAACAGAACTACCATCGTTAGAAGAAATCACACGAAGAAACCATTTTATTTTATTCTGTTGTGGCACAAGTACACAACACAGACATTATTACAGTTCGGCTTACAAAATCAAATGAATTGTGCCTAGATCAAAATACACCAATTATTTGCCAAGTTAACTCCAAAGTTATAAAATTACCGAGGAACAGTGTTGCCTTTCATATTTAAGGCTTGCCATACCAATAAGACAATGAGGAGCTCGGTGGCGCAGTGGTTTAGCGCCTGGCCCAGCGATTGCGGAGGTTAAGCAACGTTCGCAAGGGTCGGTCATGGGATGGGTGACCAAAAATGTATTATCTCGAGCTCCTCCGTGCTTCGGAAGGCACGTTAAGCCGTTGGTCCCGGCTGCATTTGCAGTCGTTAACACCCACCAATCCGCATTGGGCCCGCGTGGTGGGTTATGGCCCGTCCTCCTTATCCACCCATAAGGAAGGCCTGTGCCCCAGCAGTGGGGACATCAAAATGGCTGATGGACATAGCAATAAGAAAACAAAATAATGTTATTCGAAAAACTCGTAAAACTCGAATACTTAATCTGGTAATATTCGAATAGTAAAATAGGGCGAATACTCAAATTAAACGAATACTCGAATAGCATGCCCTAGTCCTTCTCTGTACCCCGGACAACGTGCATGTAAAATTTCATGATGATCGGTTTAGTAGTTAAGACGTGAAGGCGTAACAAACAAACAGACGGACTTGCGCATTTATAATATTACTAGCGGCCGCCCGCGGTTTCACCCGCGTTGTTCCCGTTCCCGTGGGCATATCGGGATAAAAAGTATCATATGTTTTAATCTAGGATATCTACTATCTGTGTGCCAAATTTCAACCAAATCCGTTCAGTAGTTTTTGCGTGATTGAGGAACAAACATCCAAACCCACAAACTTTCACATTTATAATATTAAGTAGGATAGTAAGGATTCACACAGCTCCACGTCATAGTTACCTCAGCGCGGTCAGTCTTTCAATACAAGTTTTAAAAGTCACGTGACGCGTCAGTCACCGGCAAGTGAAAACTTGTATGACTGACCGTTGACGTGACTGAGCTGTGTGAATGATTCCTTATTGGCAATTTAACAACTGTTTAGAACATAGACATAGAAAAATTTTCGCTGCGCTCAAGAAGACCAACAAAGCGTGGAAAAGAGAAGTTAACATCATACGGACACGGTCTATGTAAAAAAGAGACAAAGGATCAAGTGACATGTGCCAACATTTTTTACAGTAAGAGCCCCTAGCGTCCCGCCTAGCAAATGAGCAATCACAGTTTGTTTAAAATATTTTTTAATCTTAATTAGAATTTAAAATAAAGGTATCGTGGAGCTATGGTGTCTTCTGCTCTAAGTAATTGTGATGCGACAAAAAGAAACAATCCAAGTAATCACACTTTTCAGAGGTAAATAAGATATTGCCACACATTTCTTTAAAACCAAATTTCGCTACATTTATTCGTTTATCGACAAAGAAAACAGTATGGAACATAGTTTATTAACTTCCTTTGCCATAATATAGTCATATTTTATGAATCTAAGTCATATTTTACGTATCTCATATAAAATGTATTGATTCGTTTTCGGATCACCTGTTTATTGACTTTGTTGTTCTTTGACATTCTATTTCTATGGTTTAGAACAATTCGAATTGTTTAGTTCTAAGACTTGTCAGAAAAGTAACAAATTTCTCAAAATTGATGTGCTAATAAAAAATACTTAATTTCGAACGCGGAAGTGTCGTATATGTGGTCACCCCAATGCCCAGGGCTGCGAGCGATGGCGGCGCGCATCCGGCGGTAGCCATGGCGACCGTCGCGCCCCCGCGCCCGCTCACCTGCCACTTCGCACCTACTGCAGCTCCTAATATGATGAACAGACGGAGGGATGGTGGAAGTTTCGATACTAATCCAGTTAAGGAATAAAAAAATGCACTTTGTGGATACTTTTTTCTATTTAGATCAGTATGTCTTTGTAGGTTTACATCATAGTGGCAGAAATGCCTATATTTCTGACACCAGTGAGATTTTCTGGCAGGTTCCCCAAACGAGTGTCTATGGCTATTATGCCTTTGACAAGAAGATCACGTTGGTACTATAAAATCTGGAAAGAGAGGCTAACCTGGTACTATTATCTCACGAACTAAGTTACTCTTAAATCATTTTGCTACGTATGTTTTTTTATTACCGGTTTCTACGCGCGCTAAGAAACAGGATTCAAAAAGCACATCGAACGACTAATATGATAGTCTTGTCGCGAATCTTTGACTTTTAAACGGTTTTTTGCATGCGTATGAAATTGCGTAGTTACGCACATAGGTCCTTTTGTATGACTGCAATTAATATTTTTTTATATTGTAGTCAGTCACGCACGACACTTAAGTAAGAATAAAAACGCGTCGTCCCTATCTCACCTTTTTTGTGTGTCAAGGACCTTTTTAACCTTATATTGCTGGCTCGATTATAACTACAAAAGTTTCAAACCCACTTGCTGAACTTACACGCCTATAACAAAAACAAGATGGTACTTATCTGGAATTCAGGAAAAGCGTAGCTGATTCTTATAAAAACTTTATTTATTTAAGAACCTATTTCTTAAGAATGTGGCATGTAATAACAATGTATTAAAACATGTTTTATTTTAATAAGTGCTGTAAAAGACATGTAAAAGACAAATAAAACCGGTCAAGAGTGAGTCGGACTCGCGCACCGAGGGTTCCGTACCATCATAATTGCACCATAAAACCACATTGCAGAATAGAATAATGAAATTAGTATTGCAGTTTTAGGTCAGCGCCATCTCTTGACCAATAGTGGAACTAATGTTAACTTTTTTAGAAATTTGATAATTTCTAAAAAAGTGTGCTATATTGTGTGTGTGTGTGTGTGTGAGACATCGTTTTATTTTTCCTGTAATCTTTATATAAACTGCTATCACATAGAATTATTTCAGATTTTTCTCTTTGCAAACTTCGGAGATAAGGGGGGGAACGGTATTTTCTTTACATTTTTCATCATAAGTCGAAAACTATGTGGCCTAAAACAAAAAGAAAAAAAAATGAAAACGTGCAAACAGCGCTCTTTAATATGATATCCCACATGCCCTAGTAGCCTCACTTCAAATTTTTAAGACCCCTTTTCAGTCTCTGCTGTAAAAAAGATAATATTTTTTTTATTTATTTCTTATTTGCAAAATAGTTGGGCAAATGCCATCTTAAACTATTCCAAATTTCAAAATGATACCATAGTTCTCGAGATATCCAGCTGTGACAGACAGACAGACAGACAGACTGAGTCACACCATAAGGGTTCATTTTTTACCATTTTGGTACGGAACCCTAAAAACATTTGTTTGATTACGAATTTTACCAAATAGCAAAGACAAGCATTACTCTTAATATTTTATAGTACTTATTAATGAGCATGTTTCGCGCTACAGCTGCAAGCACTCTTTTGAATCATTCCTGTGTGCCACAGCTGCTATTATCATGAATATGTGAACACAACTAGCTATATCAATTTTATAAGTTCATTTAACGACTTTACCATTATTATATTCTCAACACAATTTTCACTATTTCACGAAGCAACGTTGCAACTTGCAAGAGACTTAATTTAGTTGAACTATTTAAAGTATTTAAGTAAAGTGAACTTCAGTCTTTAAATTAATCTCATTACACCTGAGCGCTGCATCAGGCGATAACAACAATGTTTACATAATTGTGGGCTAATGTTTACTTTACTTAGGAGTATCAGTACCATTTCACAGATGATAACTGATAACAAAAATAAAGTTGTTTGCAGGGTTTTAGTCAGGAAGCTCAAATTTTACTGATCATTAATGTTTTCAGTGGCCTTTATTTCATTGATGAAATATGTCTTGTCCATTATTCAAAGCTATTTTCCTTAATGTCGTAAAAAGCAAACGAAAATATTTACAAATAATATATCATTTTGGAATATTCAATTCATCAGTAGAACTATGATGACAAATATGTATTGTGATAATCCTCATTATTGTATACCATTTCCATTTGCTTTGGCGTGTTTACAAAAATATCGTATGTCTCTCGTTTTTCCATTAGTGTTACACCTGCAGTGTGCTGTTGCATGTTGCAATACTCCCCTCCGGTACCGACTATCGGGTAACTTGCACTACCTTGGGGTAGGTCGTCTGGCGAGGCGAGACTTACCTCCCTACTGCGAACGCTTCAATTACATGTCAAGTGAGTTCATACTTTTAACATGTTTACATTGCGGATTCAGTTCGATTCTAACAAGAACAGCAAGCAACTGAAGGAGAAATGGATGGGAACTACGGAATGCTGTTTGCGATGACGCATAATACTGCATAGCATCCAAATTATAGGTTCTTACGGAGAACACGAGAAATGTCTCGGTCGATAGAACCTACGCGTAGGTAGTTCGGGTTCGGGAGAGCACTGGCCGGATAGTTTCCTTATAATGACTTGACGTAGGGCGGGCGTCTATTTTCGATTTTCCAATATTAGACTTGGTTTTTACACGAACTAGGTAAGTTTGCAATTTTGCAGTAACGTCGCAACTTTTCTAAGTGAAACTTTTTAAGTAAAATCGGTAGTTTAATACAAGTCCGTTGATATTAAAAGGATTTGTGATGTAATAATTTGAACGCGTTGCCAAATAATATCATTAGTTTTGTTAAATATGGTTAAATGTTTAGGATGTAAATGACTGTGTTTAGTTTTTCACATTTAAAACATTTCTTTCTTTTAATTATTAATATTTATCTTTAAAAATATCAAACAATTGACCAAATCATATTCGATTATTATGATTATTCAATTGTTACAGAAAATTCATCACTACGGTAGCGTGGTTTTTTTAACACGTTTTTACAGGTTGCTTTCTCGTTTGTTTGTTTCTCCGCAAAGTTTGCGAACGATTTTATACTACACACATCAACTTTGTCTAGGGATACCAGGTGTTATTTTCATACAAACGAGGTAACTTTGAAGCCTTGGTTTCCTGCCAAGGATGTACTGTGCTGTGTTGTGATGACGGCTATCCAGGGAGTTTGGTTTCCTGCCAAGGATGTACTGTGCTGTGTTCTGATGACGGCTATCCAGGGACTGAATAGAGGAGATTCAGATCGCTATACACACCCAACTGATCTGACCAGCATTCTAAAAACTTAATAGACATTTAAAAAAAAACCGCGAAAAAAGCATGAAAATGTATGGAAATCCTCAAACTGTGAACTCTAACCCATTAATCTTTTAGAATGCTGATCAGATCAGTTGGGTGTGTATGGCGATCTGAATCTACTCCATTCAGTCCCTGGATGGCCATCATCAGATTACAGCACGGTACATCCTTGGCAGAAAACCAAGGCTTCAAAGTTACCTCGTTTGTATGAAACTAACACCTGTATCCTTAGACAAAGTTGATGTGTATAGCTTCCCGATGAGCTAGAGACTTGAAACTTTAAACATAGGTCAGAATTGGAAGGCAATGCAATATTATGGTGTCATTGAGCTGATCTGATGATGAAGCCGGAAGAAGGCCACAGGAACTCTATGATGAACCCATTCAACCCCATTCTGTTTGGGCTCGATAGAATTGTCTTGACGAGTACTCTAATGGAAAACGAGGTCCAGGGTCTGATGATGAAGCTGAAAGGCCATGCCATAGGAACTCAATATTGAAACCGTGCAACCCTATCAAATTTGAGCTCGTTTGAATCGTCTTGACGAGTTCTTTGTTGAAAAATAATTTCCAGGGTCTGATGATGGAGCCGGAAGAAGGACACAGGAACTCTTTAATAAAACCACGCTACCCCATCGAGATTGGGCTCGTTTGAATCGTCTTAACGAGTGCTTTGTTGGGAAATGGTGTCCAGGGTCTGATGATGGAGCCGGTAAAAGGCCACTGGAACTCTGTAATAAAACCATGCAACTCCATCGAGTTTGGGCTCGTTTGAATCGTATTGACGAGTTCTTTGTTGGGAAATAGTTTCCAGGGTCTGATGATGGAGCCGGAAGAACGGCACTGGGACTTTGTAATAAAACAATGCAACCCCAATGAGTTTAGGAGATGGTATATTTTTAGTCTAAGCTCGTTAACTAAAAAGCAGAAAATAATAATTTACTGAAAAAAAATCTTTTTTAAAAACACGTTTTTAAAACGGACTAAATTATTACAAAAACAAAATCGGACTAAAACATTAAAACGGACTAGTAAAAACAAACTAAAAAGTAAAAAAAAAAATTCTTCTGTAAAAATTTATAACCCTAATTAATACTAATACCCTATACCTACAGAAATTTTAAACCTAAAAACGTGGGGCGCATGATGGATGATAAATTTTACAAAACGCGCCCCACATTTTTAGGTTTAAAATTTCTGTAGGTATAGGGTATTAGTATTAGGGTTATAAATATTTACAGAAGAATTTGTTTTTTTACTTTTTAGTTTGTTTTTACTAATCTATTTTAATGTTTTTAGTCCGATTTTTTTTGTAATAATTTTTCTATTTTTACATTGCAAAAGTTGAAAATCATAGAACACCATTCACCATACAAGACCATTCTCAAAAATTCGACAGTCATTTAGCTTTATTTGTACTGTAGTGTAGGTAACGTAGACTTGTCCATCCTGGCAAAAGGAAACAAACAGGCAGTGTATATTTCTGTCGCAGCCGCCGCGCCGCCCGCCGTGCATGTAGCGTGTAGCTGTGTGGGCGGGCGGCGGCAGCGGCGGGCAGTTTCGATCTACGCCGCCTTTGTAGCGCGGGCTAGCTTGCAAATGTTATGTTTATCTTATTATGGGATTCACATGAGTGTCTATAAAGACTAGTAATTTAATATACAATGTGTTTGGTTGACGTGTCGGAGCTTTTAAAGGCAGATGATATTATGATCAATTTTATCGAAAAAAACCCCCACATGTTGGGGTCTATTCCCTCTCCTGTTGGAATGACCGGCATTTTAAATAATACCTTTTATTTTAGATGGGCCTGCCGAAAAATATTAATTTCTCCGTATTTAAAAGTCCTACAGTTATAAAAAAATACTTTTCGAAAGCTAATAATATCACCTAACGAGTAAAAAAATATATGTTTTGTAAAATTAAATTTTGTTTTGTAAGGGTCATATTCAAACAACAATAACTCTTGAAATATGCAACTCAGAGCAATGATTTTGATGTCGTTTTGCAGATAATATTCCTGTGTATTATAAAAATGCAAAAAATGCACTTTAATGCCCTAGTTTTTGAGATCTGTGAGAAAAACTAAAAAAACACATAAATTTCGCATTAAAATTTATTTTAGTAATTTTAATGACTTATTAAACTTAGTTTACATTATTAATTTTTTACAAACTTTCGAAAAATATTTTTTAAATATTTTTTTATAGCTGTAGGACTTTTAAATCCGGAGAAATTAATATTTTTCGAAAAGGGCCATCAAAAATAAAAAGTCAAAAATAAAACGCTGGTCATTCCAACAGGAGAGGGGATAGACACCAACATGTTGGGGTTTTGTCGATAAAATTGATCATAATTATCGGCAGATAATTTTATTATGATCAATTTAGCGATGTCGGAGCTTTAAAGGGCATTTTAAAGCTCTGACATCGCTAACCAAACATATTGTATAAGGTGGTACCAAATGATCTGATGATACCTTAAACAGGGGCCGTACCGGCTAACGAATCGATTATCGAAAAGTCTGCTGGGTTTCAAATTAAAACAGATAAATCGAGCCCCAATTGGGCCAAGATGGCGAACCCTAATTCATTATGTCACACGAACATCGTTATCTTCCAAATTACGTCAACAGAAAGTACAAGACGAAATTCCTTACTTTGATTTTTCTGTTTTAAGTTGAAACCCAACAGACTTTTCGATAATCGATTCGTTAGCCGGTACGGCCCCAGGTGATAGTATTGCAAGTCTTTCTCCATGGAAAACATTATCTACAAGGATATCTGCAACAACTCTAGCAATTAAGGAAATAGACAGCATTATCTATTAAATAGACCTCATCAACAACTTAGTCTTAACAGATCTAGTATTTTCAAAAAATATATCGATATCTTTTTTGTTATTATAGCTTCTGCATGCGCGAACCAAAAAAAGTATTTTTGAATTTTCACCACGGTTCACTCGGAAATAAAACAATTTCACTGCACTCTGCTGAAAATCTATCTGCGGATTATACCATACAGGCAAAATACGGCGGCGGCGGCGGCTGGTAGCGGTAGCTGTGTGGCCCGTCTGGCTGCAGCTCGCTGCATAATGTACAGAACTATACGTAGATTGAAAGACTTCTGGCTACCTTCCGCAATATAGCAATAATTTAGACTTTTGTACTTGCAATGCTATTTATATAATATTATTATGTTATTTAGGAGCTCGGTGGCGCAGTGCGTTCAAGGCACGCTAAGCAGTTGGTCCAGCCTGCCTAGCATGACCGATTTATATCGCGTGATATAGCATTTTATCGACACTCAACTGTCAAATTCCTTTGTCTTTTTGACAGTTAAACATGATAAAACGCTATATCACGCGATATAAATCGGTCATGCTAGGCAGGCTGGTTGCATTTGCAGTCGTTAACACCCACCAACCCGCAATGGGCCCGCGTGGTGGTAAGGAGGATGCCCTCCGGACCAGTAGTACCATTGAGTTGTACCATTGATGGTACAACTGGTATGGATTGATCCCACTAGTACCATTGATGGTAGAACTAGGATGGACTTATCCCACTAGTACCATTGATGGTACTACTGGTATGGACTTATCCCACTAGTACCATTGATGGTACTACTGGTATGGACTTATCCCACTAGTACCATTATGAATAATATGCATAGAGATCCGGTGTCACATATACAATTTCAAGATGGGCAAACAACGTTTCCCAAAATATTAAATGGCAAACTATTTTACGCAAATTGCAAAAAAAAAACATTTGTCTAAAAAACTTATTGCAGTTTTGGGCCCATCCTCCTTATCAAAGGAAGGAAGGCCTGTGCACTTGTACTATTATGTATTCTGTGCCTGTGCCCCAGAAGTGCGGACATGAAAATGGCTGATGGTCATTGAGGATGTGATGAGTTTTTTAGGGTTCCGTAGCCTAAATGGCAAAAAACGGAACCCTTATAGATTCGTCATGTCTGTCTGTCTGTCTGTCTGTCTGTCCGTATGTCACAGCTACTTTATTCCGAAAGTATTAAGACTACACAGTTGAAACTTGGTAGGTAGATGTATTCTGTTAACCGCTTACCGAATTTAATACAAAAATAAGAAAAATAAAAGATTAAGGGGGGCTGCCCATACATGGAACTGAAACTGAAAAAAATTTTTTTCTTCAAACCAACACGTGTTGCGTGTCTATAGATAGGTTTTTAAAAATGACATTGAGGTTTCTTAGACAACTTTTTCTCAAAGTTAACCGTTTCAAAGATATACATCACCAAAGTGGTAAAATGTGTGTCCCCCCCCCTTTAACTTTTGAAATAAGAGAGTGAAAAGTCTAAAAAAAATATAATGCTGTAGATCTTAATAAACACTTTCAACCAAAATTGGTTTGAATGAGATATAGTAATTAGTTTTTGGGATATAGCACATTTTCCAAAACCGCAAATATAACTTTGTCATTCATACCAACACTGTGAAAAACAAAGTTATTTTTGCATACGAAAAATGATGGTATTAAATATGGTATGGTATAAGGTAACTACGGAACCCTATGGCGCGTGGCCCGACACGCACTTGGCCGGTTTTTTTTTCAGTATATTATTTAACATAATACTTATAGCAATAATTTTTTAAGATTTGAAAAATAAAGATTGCGTTAAAAAGAGAGAAAATCAGCGAGAAGATGGAATAGGCAATTAAGCAGTGTGTATAAAATTAAAGAAATTAATTATTTTCGTCAAGAAAAGAAAACCTATTTACAGCATAGACTTATAATATTACTTTACAGCGTTTTCATTGAAATATCTGCGCTGAAATGCTCACGAAATGTCATACAACAATAAATATCCAACGATAACGGTGACGGTGGTGCTGCGCAGATCCTGAAAGAAGACACTGTAACGTCGTAAGTAAAATAAAAAAAGTATTAGATTTTTTTCATTAAATAAAGTGTTGAGAAAACTAAACCAGCATTTCGATTTTAAAATCGACTTTTAATCGACGAATTCTACATTATTAATAATGTAGACAGTTTATATGGTTTCAGAAAGTTGTGTAAGCTACGATTGCGTAACGGGCATTATTAGTATTCTGTAGTATTAGTTAAGTTTGTCCATAATGTTCAGTTGCTAATGTTTAATATCTTGTGGTCGATCATAAAACCAATACATATTTATTTTTTACTGCCTGACGGTAGCTGAAACGCGTCGTCGTACGGATGGTACATAAAGTTAATGAAGATAAAATGATAATGCTTTCTAATAAATTTCCTTTAAGCCCCTTTTTACTGATAGAGTTGGTGAGAAATTAACCTAAGAGCTTTAATAAGCTTCGATTTATCAATCTATTAATATTTTTGATATTTCTTGCCTTTCATTATCTGTTGTATTTTTTTTTTTGCTTTTAAAGGCTTGGTATTTATTTTTTTTTCCCAATACAATTAAAATCGCTTTGTCTACAGAAATTATGTTACTTTCTGGCAATTACTTTTTTAAAAGGAAAATTCAATTTATTAACGCAGATATTACCTATAAATATAAACACCTAGATAAGTTTCAAAAGCGTAGCAAATGCTTGTGGAAATTCATGCACAGTACATACTGAAATAGCTCTGTTAAATTATGCGATCGACGCCGCGGCAAAAATTAAGCTATCGTATGGTTGCGAAAACATGGGTGAATAATGTTCACTGCTTTTTGAAGATATACCCTCCAGTTGCGAGTTACAAGTGCCTACTGAAAAAAATATGTTTCTTTAACATAGTGCGTTATTATTTGTATACTGTAAAATATTAAATATTTAATAATTTTCTTTTCAAGATGACTGTGTGCATTAAAATTTTCTAAAAAAACTTTCTAAACAGTTTGTTTCTAGAATATAGTTTTATGATTTTTACATTTCCGAGAAGAAATACATATTTAGTCAATAATTAAAACCGAAAAAAAGGAGTCGATGCGTATATTTTTATGACGATGAGAATTTGCCGTTTTGAGAAGTTGCCCTTTAGTGAATAATTCATTACATCTCCCCTATTGCAGAGAAGAGACAAGTAGTGCAGAAAATAAATGTACCTATATTAATGATTTTGCGGATGCAACAGAGCGCAACAATGGCGGACGCGGACGCAAGCTACGTCGTGTTTCCTTTTTGTCTGTCTGGCCGCTAATGGAAGGCTTCATCGAGCTTTCATACGATTTTAGAGTACGCAGACCGCTGACCGTATGCTGTGCCCACAACCATATTACTATGTAAGTACTTACCCAACTAGCAAAAAGATCGTTTAAGCAATTACTCTCACGACTATGGATCGTAAAACACTCGTATGAAAGATCCTATCATTTCAAAAAGCAGTATAAAAGCAGCTTTCTAGATCTTTCAGCATCCAATGCTTTTTGGCTCTATAAATATGTCTAGTAAACGTGGACTCGACTAATTCATATCGCATTTACTCAACAATTGTATAAAGATATCTCTCAATCGCATTCAGACAACCTTTAGTCTTATGACAGGTCTTTAAAAGCAACCAAATTGCTAATTTGTCTTAAAACTAGCTTTTATAGCACCGTCTTTCGTCACCTAATTTTTACAGCAATATTGTGGAGTAAAAGCTGTTCATTCAACAAAATAGCTTCTCAGTTACTATTACAGCATCTAATGTCATATCAAAGCTTTTGGCAAGGCTTTAATTCGACTTTACTATTAAAGTTGAGAAAACGCTATCAAATGATCTACACAGGTCCAAAGGTGCACAAAGATAATTTTGGAAGCCATCATGCAGCATAATAGTGGTATGAAAGTTAAATAAAATCTTTTACAGCAGTGTGGAAAATGGACAATAATCGGTGGAAAAAAACATAAAAGAAGTGAGGGTTCCGACGGAAAGTTAATAAGATGTTGAAACAATTGAAACAATCAACATCAACCAACGGATGAAGAACAAATACTTAATATTAGTGCGGATTCAGTAGGAAATATTACGCTACTACAGATTGTTTGTAAACCGTATGATAGATTGACGATTTAACATTGCGCTAAGGAACCCTAAACTAACTGCAATGGCGCTCTTAGAAGTCGTAAAATGGAAACCTCATGTCTATTTCTCGGCTAAGAGCTGAGTGAATGCTTTGTGATGATAATTGAAATGCTATTAATGGCGAATTTATTTTATCTATTATATTAATATTATTTGCGATCCATTATTTACTAGAAATCTTGTGGCCCATGAAAATATTAAATACAAATGTAAGGATTATAGACGAAAAAATTAATTCCGCATATGAAAGTATGACTTATGAGCTAACTTTAATAGCTTACCTTTATTGTCATTATGGCTGTAAAATCGTAAAGGTATACTTAGCATGGCCATA
The DNA here is from genome assembly GCA_943789525.1 of Agriphila geniculea. Classification (NCBI taxonomy): domain Eukaryota; kingdom Metazoa; phylum Arthropoda; class Insecta; order Lepidoptera; family Crambidae; genus Agriphila; species Agriphila geniculea. Next base: position 12,825,989 of record OX038887.1, on the reverse strand, counting down.
ATATTGCAACATACATTTATTTTTATTTCCTTCGTTTACGCGAACACAACAGTGACAACACGCATTGTCTATGAGTGCTGCTTGGTTGCATTCACACGATCAAAGTGTCGAGTGATTGTAACCGCACTCCTATTATTACCACTAATAAGTCGAATGAAAGAGGTTCTACTGACTATTATAGCACCAGTAGCACTTGAGTTGCGATTACTCTACATTCTTTCAATTAAAACGCAATTCAGACGATAATCTTACGATATTTACAGCATTTAAAGCAGAGAGAAGTGCGCCCAAATCGCGTTGAGAGAACGTTCACAGATCGTTTACTCAACATTTTGTAAATCCATCTCACTACTAATAGCTGAAATAGAAACGTGCTGCTGATTTTTTTACGACATATTTTGCCAGTTGGGTAGTTATCAGCCGGAAATAGGTTTTTGCAAGTTCCCATACCTTATTTTTACATTATAAGTTAAAAATAAATGTTTTTTTATATATTTTGCTTCTATAAAACAAAATATATTTATTTCAGCAAGGTCCATAAATAATTATCATTTTAGGCATGTTTATACTACATAAGTATAACATTAAACGATGATTAGAAAATATTTTTTATCCGATCTTTACATAATTATTTGCCACACTGGATGGATCCTGCGTTCTGCGGTCCGGTCAACCCATACATAGTGTGAACGCAACATATGGGTTGACCGGACCGCAGAACGCATCCAGTGTGGCAAATCCTTTCCTAGGATGACGGTGCCGTCATATTACGGCCCTAATTTAGCGGCGTAGAGCGTTGTCTATGTAAACAATACGGCGCGGTTTCTGACGTTACGGTGTCGCCGTATTGTTTACATAGACAATATTTAACGCCGCTGTTATTACGGCCGTAATATAACGGCACCGCTATCCTAGGAAACCCTATCTTTACCGATTAGAATTTAAACTTGTAGTTTGCCTTTGCGCTTTGTATTTCCTATATCTTTAAAATATTTGTAAGTAATAAAATAACTTTGCTAACTTAATAAAATGTATGGAATATTTAGACTAGCGTTAGGCGGGCTCGACCGCCCACAATGAAAATAGTTATCCAAATACTTTAGGAAATTCCACAAAACCTCAAGTGTACTTCAACGGTCGTTCTCAATGGGGGCACTTTTAACGCCGAGGGTGGTAACACTAGATTGAATTAGCCGAGAGCTGGCGACCCGCTGCGGCTCCTGCCGCGCGGATTACAGATTAGGCTGGCAACACTGGAGAACCGTCAGATTTGCATTGACTGGAAGTGATGACTCCAGAGTTGCAGAAAGTTGTGAGTAATTAGTTTATTTTAAGAGTGAAAACACATGCGCTATTTGTAGCGTTTATTCAATAAGTGGTAAATCAGCTTTTATTATGCTACGTACGGCTCCGCCTGCGTCTTAACGCATAGCTTAAAGCGTTAATCTAGGCGTTACGCAGTTGTGGCCAAGACTTTGACCTGTTAATTTACAAACGACAGTACTAAATTTACATAACGCCTAAGATAAAGCATAGTTGGACATTACCATTAACGTTGACGTTAACGCAGGTGGAGCAGTAGCATGTGAATTCAAAAATATTTATTTTGAAAAAAAAGATAAGCTTCTAGAAAATTAAAAAGTATTTAAGTAAATGTATTGTACAATGCGATTAATTTGACTTTATGCAACATAAGTGCACTCAGAGCGGTACAAAACGATGTATTTTAATTCGTTGATGTCAGTGCGCGCGCACCATACATTCTCGAGTGAAGTTGCCGCGGATCATTGTCTATTGTCAATTTAATCATATCGTAACTATTTTCTAACAGTTGAATTGAAACCAAAATACAAGTAACTGAAATAAGCAATGAAAAGTCTTCCTCCTTCGTTAGGCTAAGAATGTATTCAGTTGAGCGACGGTTGAACCGTGGGTCATGTCATGTCAGGCCTAGCGCCACAGATTACATTTGTCACCCAGTCGGATTAATGGTCAGCAGCGGCGACTTAACTCACTTACCTAACTGCTCGTGGCGTGGAGACACGGCCTACTCGTAAGTAAGCGTGACAGGTCCTGAACTTTACCCCAATATACAACTTAAAGGATAAAGGAATATTTGACTAAAGTTAGTTTGGGCCACCTACGCACCCAACCACCCACACGACAGGTGCCTAGATCTAGGCGCTACCTAGGCTAGGCGCTACCTAGATACATCTAGGATACACGGTGACCGCGCTGGAAGGTGGGTCGTTAGGATAGGATCCTTGGCCTCATGACATTTGGTTGTAAGCTTCGCGTCTACTAGGCAGTCGCCTGCATATATCGAGGCGCCTAGCGCGCAGTGCGGCCGGTTGCGAACATTCATGAACGTTTGTTTTACTTCGATACATATCTAAGATCTAGGCACATGTCGGTGCGTAGGCGACCTTGGGATTTAAAAACTTGACGATTTTGGTGTTCTTAGGCCGAGTCTAGCGTTTTGAAGATAGAATCGTTGCATCATCAGTAATTTTAGTCTAAGTAATACAACAAAAAATACGTTGGAAAAGTTGAGTTAAGAACCTATTTAAATAAGCTATTCTGGTATCTAGTGGTGCCGTGGTGGTAGTTGTTCTGGGCTCGATTCTGATAATAGTAATCTCCTTTAATCCAGCAAACCTACTATTTGACATAATTCTACTGCCATTCCAAGTACAAGAGAGACAGCCAACCAACTTAGCCTAATGAACCCTAAGAGGTATCTTAGTCTATTAGTACTATTAAGCTAGCATGATAAATAATTTCATTTCATGACACTGTGCTTCCAGTATTTGGCGTTGCTAGTCTGTGCCTACACGTAGCGCACCATTACACTCAATCCCTCACGTAAGAGGCACTCGTAACTTAAGTAACGAATGAAAGCCATTGCATAAGACACATACAAAAAATCCAATAAGGCGATGTAATAGAAAAGTTTCTAAATATGAGGCAAACGCGGGGTGCAGAGGTGGGCGGTCGCCATGGCGACGAGCATTGCAGGAAACTGCACAATCGATGTTGCCAGACGTTGCCTGTGGATCAATGTGTCTCTAGTACTACGCCCGCCCGGGAAACCTACCTAGCTGGCTATGTGTGACGTCTGTATCGCCGTCTCTGTCTTGCGGCATCCAGATTACTGTGACCTCCGATACTACGTGACATCACCTTTTTACCCCCGCGAAGGTATGAGTGAAGGGAAACGCGGCAGCTCTATGAAAAACGGCGAGTAAGCTAGTGTGCGTGAGTTTCCCCGGGCGGTTCGCTTGTGTGCTTACCTTGTGTCAGTGTTACGTCGCAGAGCGTTCCATTTTCAAACGTGTCGGGAAACTTGTGAATCGGTTATCTGTGTGCCGGCCATTTGTTGTCGTGCGTTCGGAAACCGCACCGGCTATTGTGTTTTGTGTTATTATCGTCCTAGAACTGTTGAGCCATGCACGCCTCTGCCCGGGACATTGTAATACAACCTGAAAACATTAAATACGTTCAACCATAACTTATGTAACTGTGCACCTTCAATTACTCTTAATGCCATCATTATAACATTACATTAATTGAACTTATGGTCATATACATAAAAAGTTTGAATAATATTATCGTCATAAGAAAGGATCCCTCTGACTTCTGAAGATTACGGTTCTGTAAACAGAGTGCGAATTTTTCCAAAACCCCAAAACAAAACAACCGAAAACAGTCTCTACCACGTTGACAATTAAGTTGAATTTGCACGAATGGTCAGCCATGCATGAGGGGAAATGGTATCGACGACATTTTGATGACTGGCGAAATCAAATATTTAAAGAACGTTTTATAATAAATGACTGTCATATTTTTTTGTTGACGTTGCATGGATTGAATAACAGAGGTGTCGGTCGAATATTTAAAAAAATTGCGCCCGTTTGTCAAAAATAACAGAATGTTTACAAACTGGATTTTAAAATAATTCCTGCCCGAAAGTAGCGCCACGGTGAATTTTGTACACAATTTTAATAAAACATCTCGTGGAATTTTTTAGGGCCCATAGTCTTGTATTTTTAGGCGGTATCATTACATTCCCTCGTAGTCACTGCTAAAATAGTAGTAGATCAAGGAAATTATAAGTGCGTTGTACGAAGTACTTATAATTTCCTTGTAGTAGATAGCAAAACTGCTAAAAGTGGCCGTTTTTGACACATTTTCTATCTACTTCTACGAATGACTACGAGGGAATGTAGTGATACCTTCTAAAAATACTAGACTATGGGTGTACTATTAGGTTATTCTGTGCTATGGGACCTAAAAATTTCTTGAAAAGTTTTATAAAAATGCTATTCTATTAACAACTTATTAAATAAAAACCTCTGAGGGCGCGGTAGAGAATCGCCTTAAGTTATGGACTTATCTTTCAGCTCAATAAAAAAAATTAAGGTAGTGTAAACTCGGACCATGTAAAAAGCAATCAGGCAATATTCTGCAAAAACTATTTTATTTCCTTTAAAGTTCGACTGAAAACTCTTTACAATATTGCGATTTCATCGGATTTCCATTTTTCAACGCTTTTATAAGATTTTTCATGCAAACTGTTAAATCATCTCGAGCTCAACATCTATTATATTATATGAGACCTCAAAGTAAAGTTGTATTCATAAACTTATTTGACGGGTGGTGACGTAATGTCAGTTTAACAAATCGTTTGCACTTTTTATAACTTAAATCGGTGTCATAAACTCAGCTGCATGCAGCTGTCATGCGCCTTATTATCTTGGCGGAATGGTATTTAGGAAAATACTTAGGCGATTATTGAGTTTCGTGCAAACGGCCGTAAGTTATTTCAAAAGTATGCACGGTGCACGATATCACAATATATTAGTTTTTTTCAAATTATACTTTTTAGGGTTCCGTAGCCTAAATGGCAAAAAACGGAACCCTTATAGATTCGTCATGTATGTCTGTCTGTCTGTCTGTCCGTATGTCACAGCCACTTTATTCCGAAAGTATTAAGACTACACAGTTGAAACTTGGTACGTAGATGTATTCTGTTAATCGCTTAACGAATTTAATACAAAAATAAGAAAAATAAAAGATTAAGGGGGGGCTCCCCATACATGGAACTGAAACTGAAAAAATTTTTTTTCTTCAAACCAACACGTGTTGGGTGTCTACAGATAGGTCTTTAAAAATGAGGTTCCTAAAACAACTTTTTCTCAAAGTCAACCGTTTGAAAGATATTCACCGCCAAAGTGGTAAAATGTGTGTCCCCCCCCCCCCTTTAACTTTTGAAATAAGAAAGTGAAAAATCTAATAAAAATATATGCTGTAGATCTTAATAAACACTTTCAACCAAAATTAGTTTGAACGAGATATAGTAATTAGTTTTTGAGATATAGCACATTTTCCAAAACCGCAAATATAACTTTGTCATTCATACCAACACTGTGAAAAACAAAGTTATTTTTACAGACGAAAAATTATAGGTGGTATTAAGTATGGTATGGTTTAATGTAACTACGGAACCCTATGGCGCGTGGCCCGACACGCACTTGGCCGGTTTTTGAAGTTATGCAGACGTATAAACTTATTGCCGAAGATATTCAAAGTTTTCTTCAAAAGTGATTGATTTGTCGCAAAGATTAGATTATTGAACTAGCAAACCGACAGATAAAAAAAAAACTCAAGTTTTTCAATTAACCACCTAACTTTAACACTCTTGTTTAAATCATATTACAAATAAAAATAATAATATAGTATAAATACATAGGTTAGAAATGCCTATTAGCAAAATGGCGGTTAATACTTAAATGTTAGGTATGTATTTAAAGCACTTCTTTCAATCGTATGACGTAGACCAGAGAGTTCCATGACCCATGACTCAGTGTTTATTGACTCATAAGTCAGCACCCACAATAAGGGGTCTCAGTAGTAGCTGAAATCCCCATTACAAGGACAGGGGTCATGAAATATGACAGATACGCCTTTGAAGCGATTCGCATTTAGAACTTTTTCAAATACGATGAAATGTTGGTAATCAAGACATGTACAGTACGAGGCAAATATCTTGAAATCGGGAGGGGATTGCGCGGAACGCGTATTTTGAGTAATTTTTCGAAATTTTTCAAAATGGTGGAGATATGTAGAAAAAACATATTTCAGTCCGGTTTTCCAGCGTTGGCTGTTCTCCTCTACAGGTCGCATTTCTCAACCGATTCTTGTGAAATTTTGTGAACAGGTTTGATAGTTATATAGAATTTTTCAGTCGGCCCAGATTTTAGAAATTTTTTCGAAAAGGCGGAGATATGTAAAAAAAGACATACCTATTTCAACAGTTTCGAAAAATGATCAAAAATGTAACAAAACTTTTTTGGTAGCGGTGCAAAGCAAATTACGTTTTTTATTTTTAGAAGATTTAAAGGTTCATCAATCAAAACATAATTCAAATAATTTCCAAATTCAAATAATAAGGCCAATATTCAAAATTTGAAAATAATAAGTTTGTAACTTTGTGACAGAACCTAGGACTGCGTATATCGTATATTATTTGCATAGTATAGATACTTATTAGTTGGAAAAACGAATAACTAACTATTCTGTGTTATTTGTTTTTAAAAAACATACAATTTGAGCTACTTTTTAATGCGAGGTCTACAGCTCACGGAGCCACTAGTATTTTATGTTATAGGTAGGTATTAGCTGTTGATCGTCCGAAATTAAATAAATTAAATTTAATATTAGCTTTTCTTGCATTTTGTTAACTTTGCTTCAGTAATATACTTTTTCAACGAATATTTTCGTCCCCTGAATGAGAAAACTATAATCATATTCTTCCCCATCGTGGTGTTATTAATGATCAAACAGCGCCTCCCTTTATATCTCACACAACACTCTAAAAAATGAAGGCCAACTAAGAGCAATTTTCTCTTAGTAGATCTTGAATTGAATGTAACAATTATGATAATATTTAATTGAATCAAAGCTGAATAGTTAAATCAACATGTTAGCCTGTGATTGAACTAAACACGTAGTGTGTTTATTAATTCTAAGAAGCATAAACATAGTTTCAACTATTATTGACTTTTCTTGCGTGGTTTGATCATTTTTATTAGTTATCATAAACAAATAAATAATAGAATCAAGTAATAATAAAGTATCAATATAATTAAGTAAATAATGAATTTGACAATTCTCATTGTTAGATGAATAACTTCGTCATCATTGATTTAACTAAGACCTATTGCTAAATCAACTAAAACTGTAATCTTTAAAACAACAAATAAAAATATTCAAACCAATAATGTCAAGTAATCATTTTTATCATTTAACATTGTTGAATTAACTATGAATTAAATGGTAAATTCTACTAAGATTATGTTGTTTAAATATTTCATATTACTTAGTTGGAATAAACACAATAGTTTTCTTAAACAAATACGTAGATAATGTTGAAACAGTTATTAATAAAGAATCAAAATCTAACTAGGTTTAGCCGCAACATACATGAAATTAATTTCATGTATGTTACGGTATTAGCCGTAACATACATGAAATTATCACTAGTTTAAATATATTACGTTCGTTATGTAAATAATAGACAAAAAGCTTTTCTTATTGTTTTTTTATTTTGGGTAATGCAGCGGAGCTGCTCGGCATGGTTTGTGGCATACATGCCATCCTGATTGCGCAGCGCGCTAATACGCATGCGCCCCGAAAGATGTCACTGTGCTGTTTACATTATTTTCTAGACGGCAGTGTTAAAAATTTTTCCGATTTCATGACCTTCTTTAGATTACTTTGGTTCGACATCGCTTCTCGGCCTTTTGGCTAAGACCAAAGTGTATCTGTACTTTTCAGCTTAATATCTAAAAGTTCCCTCACTGAGGGACCAGTATATTAAACTGATTTTTATAACTCGACGCGATGTTCGGGATATTCGCTCTGAGTTGAACTCACTAGGTGAATTAGTTCTAACAAACATCTTTCTTGTTAATATTGACCAAGCTCTTAGTTGAACTCACTAGGTGAATTTGTTCTCACAATATCTTTCTTGTTAATATTGACTAAGCTCTTAGTTGAACTCACTAGGTGAATTAGTTCTAATAGTCATCTTTCTTGTCAATATTGACCAAGCTCTTAGTTGAACTTACTAGGTGAATTAGTTCTAATAGTCATCTTTCTTGTCAATATTGACCAAGCTCTTAGTTGAACTCACAAGGTGAATTAGTTCTAACAGTTATCTCGCATGTTAATATTGACCAAGCTCATAGTTGAATGTACTATGTGAATTTGTGAGTACAACCATTTTTCGTATTAATATTGAATAAGATCTTCATTGCTTTAGCTAAGTAACAATAGTAAGACCAACTCGTATCATCTTATTTGAAGCGTCTAACGTGTTGTTAGGCTCATATGGAATCAAGATGCTTGATCGCAACTATCACAATGTTGTTAGGAGCAACCAATTTTTTTTAGAGTGAATGCGGTTGTGCTCTTGGCATTTCCGTAACTGAGTACTGACTGTATTCCCAAGTTGCCTTTGAGAATAAAAAATACTCCAGACACGAATCACTTGTCCGAAATCTACTATGATAGTCTTAGTAATAATTAGTTGGTAAAAATTTAGACTTTCCAAAATCTATTGCAACGAAATTGATCAACAAACACTGCGTAGTGAATATTTAAAGATCACATCGATAGCTGAATTATTCAAGACTTCAGTCTTGAATAATTTAATGATATAAATAATAATAATAAAACATGAATGAAATGGATAGTAATAAGTGCTTAAGGCGGTTGTATGACCGAAAGTGGCGCCGCGGTGAATTTTATTTAATATTGTAATTCTAAATACACAATTTTAATAAAACTTTACGTGGAATTTTAAGGGCCTTAGTCTAGTATTTTTAAACGGTATCATTACATTCCCTCTAAAAGATAACTAAATTGAAGTGGCCGTTTTTGACACATTTGCTATCTACTGCTTCGAATGATTACGAGGGAATATAGTGAACTCTCTAGTGTAGACTACCGCTTTTGCTTGGAGTTTAAAACTAGTCTCTTGGTTTTATTTAAAGAACACCTTCGGATGAGGTCGTTGGTGAGGAGCGAGTTCACTGAATAATAGATGGTGCAGTCTAGCTACACCAGTCGGTGTCTAGCCATTGATTTGTGGCTTGAGCCTGCTCAGCCCTTGGAAACAGAAACTTACTCTAATGTTGATTGTCGTTTGTTTAAAGCCTGATTAATGACAATTCAGTTTGACTATCGCTGTTTATTGACTCTATAATTTCAATTCGCGTTACTAAAAAGACGCTACGGTGTCTAATGTGTTTATCCTTAATAATATGAATAAATGGAAAGTATGTTTGTTTGTTACGCCTTCACGTCTTAACTACTCAATTGAATTGAACATCAAGAAATTTTGCATACACGTTGTCAGCCTAGCTAGCATGATCACCGAAACGTGATATGATGGTAGCGAATTATACGTTTAACTGTCAAAGACAATGGATTTAGACTTGACAGTTGAGTGTCGATAAAACGCTGTATCACGCGATATATATTGTGTTTCAGTGGTCATGCTAGGGGGACAGGGGTACAGAAAAGGATATAGAGTACCTTTCACCCGAAAAAGATACTGTTCCCGAGGGATAGAGAAATCACTGAGCGCGGACCACAGACGAAGTCGCGGTCGGTCGCTAGTGTATTTATATAAGTTTTTTTTAATGTTTAGGAAATATTACAAGAGGACAATGTTACAAATCGAAATATAGGCGCGTTCTATCTTTTGAACTCCTTTGTAATTTTATAGGAATACAGTGTGTCCCTGGATAGAGTGCAATCCCGAAAGGGAGCAAAACTAGACTATGAATGAGTACTAAAAAAATACAAAAAAAATACAATAATTTTTTTTTCGTTGAATTAAGAGAATGTAATTTTTGTGAGTCATTTGTGATCTATATGAACTAAGAAGTATCTGGCATCACGTTATTTTTTAATTGAACAAAATCCATTCACTACTTTTGAAGCAATATTATTTTTTGTAAATATAGTCCATTGTCAAAATTACAAATTTTAATACTGCAAAAAAATTAAATTAGATTGAATATTTTTTACTATTTTTTATTACTCATTTGTAGTTTAGTTAGTTTCGCCCCCTTTCGGGATTGCACTTTATCCAGGGACACACGTGTACACCGCAAAACTGCACGTTACTTTTTTATACAAGAACTGTTTTATTTTATTTTTTTATTTTATTGTTAAAGGTATAATAACAGAATACAAACGATTGCATTGCAATCTACATTAAAGAACGCTTTTTAAATTTATATCTCAATAACAATGGGGAATGTCCGAAAAAAAACAAATTGGCTGAATATTTTTTTATAGGTAGGAATAAGCTCCCTTAGTAATAGCAAAAAGTTTCAGAATATTCTGTTGCATAAAAAATAAAAAAAAATTAAAGTCTATTCGATGTACTAAACTGCATTAAACTTACTTACCACTTATCTATATAATTGCCTTCGTCATGTAAATTGTGGTTAGAGACAATTTAAATCTATTAACTTCTGAGATTTACCGTGAACACGGCAGCTGCAAAGGTGCCAAAACATTGGGACATCCAAAAATCAAGTAAAAACCCATAAGTACATTAAAAAATTCAATACATAAAAAATAAAAAAAATATACACAAACAAACCTATCGCAAAACACAAAGCTAACGCTGCATCAGTAAATGTGTTTTATACCAATCTGCATTTTTTTACAGAAGTAGAATAACAATATTGAATGGAGAGAACTTCTTATGAGTTCATTATGGATCATATACCTAAAGTTACGATAAGAGGTGACCACATTCTAAGGTGGCCACATACAGATGGAATCTGATTCAGCATCCCGAAACGGAATATCGAAAATATTATATGAAAATTTCGAACGGAAAAATAACGCATGTAAAATATGTGGTAGGTCCATAGATTCGTATGGATTTGCTGCGTTCGGAATCATTCTGATTCAGAATTCCGTATGTAGTGTGTGGTCAGGCCTAGTATAGGCCTAGTTCCAAATCACGCCAACAGCGTGCCAACAGCACTGTTAGCGCGAATCCATATCAATGCACTAGGACTAAAAACCCTATTTTGTGTAATATTTTGTGACTAGTAGGTACCAGTGGCGAGGGGTGAAATTATGGCGGAGGTAAGCCGCTCTACAAAAATGATTAAAAATGTAGTGATCTGCATAGTGGATCAGTGGGGTGGGATTTCCAAAAAGTAAGCCGATGGGAATCGGCTTGTATGGACCCTTCGCCACTGGTAGGTACAACTAAATTTGGTCGGATTCGCGGTAACTGTTCTGTCAGCGTGATTCGGTACGCGGCCTAAAGCTCGACCGGCCGGGCGGGCGGGCGGCGCGGCGGCGGGCGCGCGCCGACGAACGGCGGGCGGGGCGGTGACGTATACAATGGGCGTCGAGTGCGCTACCCTCGGCTCGTTTCCATTGTCACACGACTTTTTTGACTGTCTGGTCAAAACGGCCAAATAATAACAGTTATACTGATCCTGCTAATTGGATATTTGACTACATCTGAAATACAGATTTTGATTATACGAGTATATTCGAAAATATAAGTAAATTGTGAGCAACTTTGAATTAATTTTAATTTGTTTACAAAAACTTCAGAAACAAGCAAAAGTCGCTATTAATTCAATTAAAATGCAATATATTAAATATAATATTTTTCAATATGAATAGTATGCAAACAGACGCATAAAATAATCGAAAACTTTAGTTAGTTAGAATGACTGTTTATTCTGGCGTCAGCGTGGATGCGGTCACCGATCACCGATCCATTGTGTATGTACGAGCTGTTTGCAATTACAGCAATTTTCATAGGCCAATAATTGCATCCTTAAAAACCTTTATACCTTCTTTTGGTGACTTATCTGTATATTTTGAACCGAATCGAATTTTGCAAACACGTTGTCAGGGTACAGAAAAAGGACATAAACCTATTCATCCAAAAAAAGTACTGTTCCTAAGGGATTCGAAAAATAACTGTCTACGCAGACGAAGTCGCGTGCGGCCGCTAGTAAATAATAAAAATAACAATGTGAATGCGCACACATGACGTCACAATGACGTCGCGAAGTCTGAACTCTCGAATCGGACCCACAACTAGATTGCATAACACCCTGTTCAATGATACTTTTCTAATACACTGTCTTTTGACATGCAAGGTAATGGAGCAATGTACCTGATGCGGTGTGGAAGTCGTTTTTCTGTCTCAATTCAGACACTAACTGGTCCGGACGTTGTCCTAAAAGGCTTGAAGTGTTATCGTTCGTCTCTTGACAGTACACTTCACTGTCCTACTTACAAGTGAATCGACGTTGGGGGTTGGGGTATCCTGCTACCTTTAGATATTATTATACAGTAGATCAAGCTACACTGGAAATGTTCAGGCATGTGTGAAACTTTGAGGACTCAGTAGCGGTTGATTTCGTATTCAAAACTTTATCAGGGTGCAATCGTGTACCTATAAAATGCAGGACAGTGTGTCAGTCACGAGATGCCAAACAAGCTTACATTTCATGGTAATTCTGTTAACTACATAATGACAAATGTAAACAGAAGAAGTGTCTAATTAATCGTAGACTGTTTGAAAAACATTTACGAATCCCAAATTTCTCTATTACGTACCATTCGCTGGACGACAGAATAGCTATACCCGTTATATTATTCTGTGCCTGGACTGTTTTGAATGAAAGACTATTTATTTGTTAAACAAGAGATCAAAGTCAATATGTGCTGCGAATGGCAACTTTAAATTATGAACTCGTGTATCGGTGTATTTTATTTTTTATACTTTTTAATCCATGTCAGACAACATAAAGCATTCTTGCTATCCTTTTCTCACTTTTCAATTTTACAAGTCTCATGTCTTGATACTTTATTTCTTTTATCTACACCCATGCTTTAAATCCTCTGTAAGGGGTTCTGAAACAGCTTACTGCCATCATTACAATATCCGAGCAAGAGCTGGTCCTGCAGCGCCGCGCGCCCACGCGCGAGCATTGCATTATGAAATTCAGTACAACATTATAACACTCTTGCGGAAGACATAATGACGAGGAGGGAGAGGAAAGTCAAAGTCAAAACCTTTATAGAGGATACATATCATGGGTTTAGATAAATATCATGGGTGTTTTTAATCCATATGTATTAAAATATTGTTTGTTTCCCTAATAAAAAATAAAAAAATGGGTGTAGATAAAGTTTTGTATGGGACTGTACATAATTAGGTATTAAAACACTCATGTGATACTATTATCACCCACATTCGTGTTTTAATACCCCTCGTTATAGTACAGTTGCATAAATAACTATTTTAGGGTTCCGTACCCAAAGGGTAAAAACGGGACTGCCTGTCTGTCACCAGGCTTTATCTCATGGAACCGTGATAACTAGACAGTTGAAATTTTCACAGATGATGTATTTCTGTTGCCACCATAATAACAAATACTAAAAATATAATAACATAAATTAGATATTTATGTTATTATATTTTTAGTATATGCAGAGCAAAATATTATACAGCAAACGTGATTTTTTGCCGTTTTTTTTAACGGAACCCTTCGTGCGTGAATCCGACATGCACTTGGCCGGTTTTCTTTATTATTTCAAAAGGTGGTGCTAGAGAAAAAAACACTTTACCCCACGCTCGCAGCGAAAATCTATTTTGCTGCCAATTTTTACGCGCCAAAAGCGCCCTTTTCGTGCTGGAGAGGTGAAAATATTTTTTGTTACTTAATTCAAATGAAAGTTACTTTTTTAACACAAAAACAAATAAAAAGGATAATGTCCATTAATGTAGTCGGTAAAATACGTTGATTGTGGTATAAAACGCGACGATAATTAATTACGTTTGGTATTACGCATGATGGTTGTTTCCTTGGTTCGCAATTGTACCTAATAATTAATATCAAGTAAGTATTGGTGCGTACGCTGCCTAGGGTTACGGCTGCGAAGTACAGTCGCACAAAAATAAGATATAAGATTTGTTGAAAGACGCTAGATGTGCCTAAGCGTAGAGTGCAAAGGATTTTTAATTGCTGAATACTTTGAAAAAGAAAGAAAACTGAATAGACAAAAGTAGGCGACACAGAGAAGTGTTGATTCGACATCAGCCATTTTTAATGTCCCCACTGCTGGGGCACAGGCCTTCCTTATGGACGGATAAAGAGAAAGGGCCATAACCCACCACGCGGGCCCAATGCGGATTGGTGGGTGTTAACGACTGCAAATGCACCCGGGACCAACGGCTTAACGTGCCTTCCGAAGAACGGAGGAGCTCGAGATAATACATTTTTGGTCACCCATCCTATGACCGACCCTTGCGACACTTGCTTAACCTCCGCAATCGCTGGGCCAGGCGCTAAACCACTGCGCCACCGCACAGCTCCTAGTATATGTAGTATAAACATGCCTAAAATGATAATTATTTATGGACCTTGCTGAAATAAATGTATTTTATTTTTTATAGAAGAAAAATATTAAAAAAAACATATATTTTTAACTTTTAATGTAAAAATAAGTTATGGGAGCTTGCAAAAACCTATTTCCGGCTGATAACTAAATTACAGAAAAAAGTAAAATTTGTAATTATTTCGGACCAATCCATGTTTGATTAAACTTCAACGCACTACGAATACGTGGAGCTCGCTATCATGTTCTTATGAAACCCACTTACAAAATACATAATAGAATATTTAACAACTAAATTGTAATAAGGACATTTCCAGAAAATTTGTTCAAAAATACTGATATCGTTTAGTAAAATCTGTGCACGCGATTCGTAAATTATCCGGTAGCGGGGCGGGGGGAGGGTTTGTTCCATTTCCACTACAAAACGCGCTTCACCCAGTTCCTCAGTGGCGACTGAATGAGCTGGGTTATTAGAAAAACTTACCAGCACTTGAAACACAAATTAATTTATTTATTTGGTGGCAGACATAGTTGCTAGAAGTAGTTATCGCTATACTTAGAAAACAAAGTTTTTGCAAGAAGCAAAATGTGTTTGGAATTGCATACTCATATTTTTTTTGATAAACAAAAAAGCTCCAAATAAATAAAACATAATAATATACAATAAAAAAACCGGTCAAGAGCGAGTCGGACTCGCGCTCCGAGGGTTCCGTAGCATCATAATTGCACCATCAAACCACACTGCAGAGTAGAATAATAAAATTAGTATTGCAGTTTTAGGTCGGCGCCATCTCTTGACCGACAGTGGAACTAATGTTAACTTTTTTAGAAATTTGATAATTTCTAAAAAAGTGTGCTATATTGAGACATCGTTTTATTTTTCCTGTAATCTTTATATAAACTGCTATCACATAGAATTACTTATTTCAGATTTTTCTCTTTGCAAACTTCGGAGATAAGGGGTTTTTTTTACATTACATTTTTCATCATAAGTCGAAACTATGCCGTCTAGAAAAAAAGAAAAAAAGATTGAATACGTGCAAACGGCGCTCTTTCATATGATACCCCACATGCCCTAGGAGCTCCACTTCAAATTTTTAAGACCCCTTTTCTCAGGCCCTGTTGTATTAAACATTTTTTTTATTTATTTCTTAGTTGCAAAATAGTTGGGCGAATGTCATCTTAAACTATTCCAAATTTCAAGTTGATACCATTAGTAGTTCTCGAGATATCCAGCTGTGTGTGACAGACAGACAGACAGACAGACTGAGTCACACCATAAGGGTTCCTTTTTTACCATTTTGGTACGGAACCCTAAAAACGAGAGACTTAATGAAAACAACATTGATGTGTCTCCTTATCTTAGAAGTAATTAAAAAGAAATTTCGACTAAAAATTATTTCGAATCATGAAGAAATCCCCACGTACGACGACACTTTAAAATAAAACAGACTCGTTTCGATATAACGAATACAGTAAAGTCATTCTTGTTGATGTGACCAAACTATGCACGAAAAAAAGATTTGACCTAACAGTTTAAAATTAGCTGGGCACTTTAGTATTTTGTTTTACAAACTATAACGCTTGTCAATAATTACAGCCCTATCATATGAACTATAATGAACGTAATATAATAATTGCAAGATTGTACCAAGTTTTGAGTAATCTAGTGCAGGAGTGGCCAACTTGTCTAGGGCTGCGATCTACTTCAAAATTTCCTGGCCCATTGAGATCGACTTAAAGCATTTTCATTTTTGGGGTATCTTACTACAAAATCGCTGCACCCATCTCCTGCACTATTCTGTTGCTACTTGCTTTGCTACCACAAGCAAAGCACCACTCTTTGTTATGTCTTTCGCGATCGACTGCACTGTCTCCAGAGATCGACTGGTCGATCGCGATCGACTTGTTGGCCACCCTTGATCTAGTGCACCAAATCCAAACAGTGCCTATCTATAATTATGAAATTTTATATTTAATTACTAGTAAATATAAAATTTCATAATTTTGTATTTACTATTTCTTTTATTTATTTAGTTGTAGCAATACAAACTGCACGTAAACATAAAGTGACTGGAGACTTTTTGCTATTTGAAGTTAACTGTATATTTACTAAAATTTTGAAGAATAGATTTAGCGATTCGCGAGGTAGCAACAAATCTCCCTTCAAAGCCATAGTATAAAATATGAACCAAACCGTTCCCAAATTAGGCGCGTGTTAACACCGTTTAACCTGTAGTTACGCGGTGTAGGCACTCGTTTCATTAGCCCCGTAGTGCGGTACATTAGGCCCGCGCCCACTCGCGGGAAAACCAATGACTCAACTGGGACGGAGTTTCCCGAACACGTGGTTTCAATATTGCTATTACTAGCTTATTCACTACTAAACGTGAACATCAAAACATCAAATAGGTACCTTGTAAAATCGCTCTAGTTATCCGTGAAAAGTGTTTTATTACAAATTATGAATGTAAAATAACACAATTACTAGGCCATCTAAAGAGAATTTTTTGTGTGAAAGCTGTTCAGTTTTAAATATATGTTATAGTCAAACCCCGAAGTCCAGGCGCTCCTAGGTTTGCCTAGTCAAACCTCAGGTTTGACAAAAAGGCTTAGTAAAAGTCCAAAACTAAAACGTGTTGCGGGCTTTGACTAACGAATTTATGGCCAAACCTAGGAGAGACCTTGGATTGGATAGTCAAACCCCGAAACTCAATACGATCAAATCGGGGTTAGACCTAATTTAGATTAAGCCAAAGCTGCCTTACTCCTAGGTCTGTGTCCTAGGTCACCCCTGGTCACGTGATAGGTTAGAAACTTATGACGAACGCGAAGCGCAGCGGAGCGATTGTCTTAAATTTCGTGGTTATTTTTTTCTAACAGACAACAGAAATCTTTGCTTCACAGGAAGATTGTTGATTAAGTTCCATTTTCACTCTAAGGAATATATTTTTACACATTTAAATACAAAATAACACATTCTGTCCCTAATTTAAGTCAAACCCCGATTTAATCGGATTGAGTTTCGGGGTTTGACTATCCATAAGTTGATCTCTCCTAGGTTTGGCCATTAATTTTTAGTCAAAGCCCGAAACATGTTTTAGTTTTGGAGTTTGACTAAGCCTTCTTGTCAAACCTGAGGTTTGAATAGGCAAACCTAGGAGCGCCTGGACTTCGGGGTTTGACTATAACATATACAATTAACGTTAAATATACTATTTTTAACAGACTTCTAAAAAGGAGGAGGTTCTATGTTCGGCTGTATGTATGTTTTTTTTAATGTATGTCCACAGATTACTCGAAGACGGCTGAACCGATTGAAATAATTTAAACGTTATTAGATCAGATTTGTTTTCAAGTTGGTCTCATTTTTTGAAATTTTGAAATCGGTTCAGTATTTTTCATGAAAACCTGAAAATACTGTCGTTTTCGTTACCATTTTATGAACTTATACGGATGATCGACCATATCTTCTTTGTTTATGTACCGATTTAGATGATTCTTTTTTTGTTTGAAAGAAGATACTTTAGTGATAATATTGTTTTGATTTCATTGTTATTGGATCTTGAATTTTAAAGATACACAAGGGAACTCCTCAAAATCAAATAGAAACTGTATAGTGATTGAAATATTGTTAGGATTACTTATGACAAAAAAACAAATTAGGTATCTAACTATGGTCAAGGACATTTTGGACTAGACTTTAACTGCGAAGGAACAACGGAACTCCTTGACAACAAACAGCACGAACAGTCGAAATTGAGTTATTAGTGGTATTATACCATGGGAAAGTGTGAAATATTAAAAAAAATACATAACATCATCGCTTACATTCACATAATATACATACCCATAAAAAGAACCCTTAAAACTACCTAATACAGAAGGTACTTACACTAAAAGGAAAAAAATAAAACAATGTTTAAAAACAAAAAAACCGACTTCAAAAATCCTGAAAATAAAAACAAGAACAGCTTCAAAATTAAATACCTTTAAAAAGCAAGAAATAATTTTCTAATCACTAGATACGCATATCATTGTAATAAAACACGTTTATTGAAGTCGGGTGGGGCTGGAAGACGACTTCTTTTTTTTATTCTAAGAGCCCCACCCGACATCATTAGACGTGTTTTAGTTTGAAGCTGTTTTATTTTTTATTTTCAGGTTTTTTTATCAATCTAAATCAGCTCCATAAACTACTTTGTAGCCGATTTTTCTAAAATTAATCCCTGCTTATCTCGTGACTGCTTTTCAGTTTTTTAGGATTCCGTAGCCTAAATGGCAAAAAAACGGAACCGCTTAATGATTTAATACAATAATAAAAAAATAAAGATTAAGGGGGGGCATTTAGGGGACATTTAGGGGCATTTATTTAAAAAAATAAAGATTAAGGGGATTATTGGGGATACATGGAAATGGAACTGAAAAAAATTTTTTTCTTCAAACCAATACGTCGGGTGTGTCTATAGATAGGTCTTTAAAAATGACATTGAGGTTAAGAAACCTCAGAAAAAATTGTCTAAGAAGACAATTTTTTCTCAAAGTCAACCGTTTGAAAGATATACACCGCCAAAGTGGTAAAACGTGTGCCCCCCCCTTTAACTTTTGAAATAAGAGAGTGAAAAATCTAAAAAAATATATGCTGTAGATCTTAATAAATACTTTCAACGAAAATTGGCTTAAACGTCTGTTTTGTAGTTTTTGAGATATAGCACATTTTCCAAAACCGTAAATATAACTTTGTCATTCATACCAACACTGTGAAAAATAAAGTTATTTTTGCAGACGAAAAATGATAGTGGTATTAAATATGGTGTGGTATAAGGTAACTACGGAACCCTACGGCGCGTGGCCCGACACGTACTTGGCCGGTTTTTTGTCACTGGGGCATCTTTTGGTTAATCTTACAGATCTATGTTTGAAAAATGACAATGTTTTTGGTTCTTCTGCATACTTTGTTCATTACTTTTTAGACAATATCCAACACTTTTAATACCTAGAGCTAAAAGGAACATAAGCATTGTTTTGTTTCAAAAACTGCAAATTTTGAGTGAACGTAATTGGCAATCCTGATCTTTTACTTATTTGGTTAATTCTACAAAGACTTTCAAGCCTAACTATCGGACTATAATTTACATCCACATTTGATTAAGATATTTTTCCTTTATCCTCACTGATGTTGAAGGTTGTCAAAAACCTTTTTTCCCGTATTCATACTTCGATTAGTTGCTATTGTACCATCACCTTCCCGAAATCTTTTTAAAATTAGTCTCACTCGTTTCTAATAAGGTATTATGATTCTGTAAATACTTATTATTGTAGCTTCTTATAATCTAAGTTCTAAAAGTTTATCCTAAGCCATTTATTGTAAAAAGAGAAAATAAATGCTTATTATTATTATTCTCTGTCACTGATTTCTCATTAAGTCGATAATTATGAATTATATCATTTGAGCAAACGATTCTTGATTGTCTCGTTTCAGTTTCGGAAGATAAGCAGTTTGTAAAACCCCACTATTTGGTTATTAGCATTAGTTACCCGTGGTTAAGATGGTAACTTTTTCCTTTTCCTTTTTCATTAATTTTCTTGTGGCCTGTATGAACATTGAATAGTGTCTCTTTATATAATAAATAAATAATAAATTAATAAATGCTTGGACAATTTCACACAGCGCCATCTAGCCCCAAACTAAGCAAAGCTTGTAATATGGGTGCGAGACAACTGATATACTTTTTAAAATATATGGATACTTATTATACATAGTTACACCCAGACCCGTCACAGAAATTAAAATTCATCATCTCAATTTCTGCTCGGCCGGGAATCGAACCCGGGACCTCTTGCGTGGTAAGCGGCATGTTGACCACTGCAACACTCGTCGATATCTGGATTAAGATCATGTTACAAAATTATATTATAGAAGGTCATTTCGTATTCACCATCCAAATTTTGAGGATGTGTTTAGTCCATGAAACTGAACAACTTTCTCTAAGGAACACATGGTCAAATATGTAAAATAAAAATCGACTTTCCATATAAATCAAAGAGATCACGTGATCGATTTAGTATGGGATGACCAAAATTTTTTGGCGAATGTTTCTTAGAGAAAGTTGTTCAGTTTAATGGACTGGACACATCCACACACACATTGGATGGTAAGTTCAAAATGACCCTGTATATATAATGATAATAATTTAAGAAAATTCTGACTTTCTAGTCGGCTCTTTGTAATTTTAAGTAGCAGGTGGAGAAACGGATTTTAGACACCGAAAAATGAAATATTCCTGGTTATTATTTTTACATAGGTATTCAGAATGTTGTCTTTAATGGTGCTTTTCTATTTTTATTTATAAGTCTGTGTAAGTATTAACTAGATAAAATTTTAAACTTACTAAAATGTAGTTTATTTTAGTAATCTCATATTTTACTTTATTTATTGGGTTCGATATGATCCTGCGCAGTATCCGGTCGGTCATGGGAACCAATATAAAATGCAAAAAAAAGTGTTTCTGAAATACGATATCGGAAAGAAGGACGGATATGTGACCGCAGCCTCCATGCCTCGAAAGCCTCAGAACACCGTGTTCAATCAGTTTACCCTTCTTTTTTAGGGTTCCATACCTCAAAAGGAAAAAGCGGAACCCTTATAAGATCACTTTGTTGTCCGTCTGTCTGTCCGTCTGTCTGTCTGTCTGTCACGGAGGTATCGAATTGAAATTAAACCATATACTCAAGTCTACGGTCCCTTGAAGCTGTGAAAAAATCAAACAATTAAGTTTAGTAAAAAAATATATGGCCGTTTATGCCACAAAAAGCTCATATTTCGACTCTCTCAAAGTATAGGGAAAAATTTTATAACTATATATTTCTAATTAAACATTGACCTCTGAAAAAAAATTTTTCATGTCAGTGTAATTAAATCATAAAAAATATAGTCTTATCATGGACGAAATTGTCCATGGTCTTTATTTAAGTACCAAAAGTACTTAAATAAAGACAGTGGGCGAGTCCGAATCGCACTTGGCCGGTTTTTTTATAATAGGGTAGTATTCGTAGGGTATAGATTTTGAACTTCATTTAAATATTTAAAATTTGGTATTCATTAGGAATAGAAGTTTATAACGGCAATAAATAAATACCATTTGGTATAGTTTTTGGTATTAGATCGGAATAGAGGACAATCACGAGTAAATTGACTGTTATTTCTGTATGGATTTTTTTCTAAATAGGTATTTCGAAAAGGGATATTTTTGATTGGGTGACTGGAAAATAATATAGGCGACATTTAATGGAATACTTAAATACTAAACCCGGCAGCGATTTATTTTGTTGGCAACAATATAACTAAACGGGCGACTAACTCTGGATTATAAAAAATACGTAAAACCAGCAACTACATGTGGAAGATAAATAATTTAAATGAGTGACAAAAATACTAAGTGTGAGACTATTATACCAAGTAGGGTAACTTGTTTATAACTGATTTAAGCTGCCAAACATGGTATTTTTGTCATCTCGATTTGGTTAATGTCGCCATTTTTTAATTAAATATATGCCAAATTTTCAATTTTTAATGTTTTGTGTGCCCTAAGATTTTTGCCCAAATGGACGCTGGTTCTGAATAACTAGTAACTCGATTTGTATTTTAAATTTTTTGTAGTCGCCCTCAGTCCATCGCCAACTTAGTATTTCAGTACGCTACATTCAGTATTTTTAATAATTTGATACCCAAAATGAGAATTTAGGTATTGTTACCCGATTAAATACTACCCATTCGAAACACGAAAGCTTTCACCAATACTTTTTCTTTTAACATAGTAACTGATCGATTTAGTTTACTGTTTGTTCTTTAGAAATAATACAACATTCTTGTAATTTTGGTTCACCAAAATTAATGGACTAATAACAGTAACAGTAACTGTACAGTCTTCGAATCGAAGTGTACAGTCTACAATTCTACATCAATGAAAAATTTAGATTTATATTTTATGTTTGAGAATTGATACATAATATTAATTATATTAGAAGGGTTGGGGTAAGTAAGCAATGAAAAAAAAGTTGGCCTCACGTTAACATTCGTTTCCGTCAATAGACAATAGATGTCGCTACGAGATAAGCAGAGTCCCTGACCTCGAGGGACTACTGAAAATACAAACAGAAGGCCATCATTTTTGCGCTTATTGAATTTCATAATATGCGTATTATGTCAGTTGCATTCTTATATGATGACATTTATTTTGAAACGAACGTGAATCTTAATGTGAGCTTTCTACTTTTCGAACTTTTAGAGATTAGAATGCGTATCGTACAATTTATAGCAGCAAACTGCTTAATTATCTATATTTTCTATTACATATTTTCCTTACACACACAGATACCAAAAAGGCTTTTAAAATTAAAGTTTAAAGTTCCACTTCTGATTATTCAAGGGAATGAAATACTATCGGATCTTTGCATAAATTCTAGGTCGATTGTAAATGACCAGATAATCGGAATTTAAGATACATTTTCGCAATCGTACGAGCAATTTTTAGAATATATGTAAAAATCCCAGTATGTGTCGGACAATTGTAAACTTGAATGCTGATTGGAAAATCTAAGAGGCGGTTTATTCTGATTGGTCAGAACATGACTATTCTTATAGGACTATAGAAAAACGATATCCAATCAGATCATCTGTCGGTCCATAACGTTGATATCGGCCAATCAGCGCAAAATGATGGTCATTCGCAATTTACCTAAGATACGCTAGATTTTTGTAATAATTCTAAACATTACTTGGATGATTGCCAAATCTGTCTCTGATTATAAGTTATTATTAAGTTTTTTGCAATCATACTAGGATACTTGTAAAGATCCGATTTGTACGAATATCCTTCGACATGTAAAAGTTACACGTACGTAGATCAATATCATTTTAATACATCATACAAAAAAATCAAGGATATTTTTTTCATAAGAAATCCTTCTGAATGAGTCTGTTTAGTAACAGGTAAGCAACGAGATGTTGCTAGGCAACACGGACTAACCAGCTACACACGTGCCGTGCAACTCAAGGTCGAGGCACGAGGCGTCTCCAACTTTGCAAGACACAGTTGGATGGTGAAGACAGAAGCCAGGAGGTAGTAGTTATTTGTAGCCAGACATGTCTAAGAAGTAAAGCATAGAAACAAACGCAAAGCAAGAGAGCAGACAAAACTTCGCATTCGGGCTATCGGGTTGGTATTGGTTAATTGGGCCAAAAAACTGACCAAAGACAGGGGCCCTACCAGCTAACTTTTCGAACTTCGGCGGGTCTGCCGGGCTTCAACTTAAAACTGATAAATCGATCGAAGTAAGGAATTTCGTATTGTACTAAGTATTTGCCGAAGTTATTTGAAAGATATCGATGTTCGTGTGACATCATGAATTGGGGTTCGCCATTTTGGCCTGATTGGAGCTCGTTTTATCTGTTTGAATTTGAAGCCGGGCAGACCTGCCGAAATTCGATGCGTCAGCCGGTACGGTCCCTGGTCGCGTCGCAGGCCGTATATAAGTAAATACACCTCTAGTTTTAACATGGATAAACAACCAACTATTCAGAGTCATTCGATGTTCGTACAGAATACCTGCATGTAACTTGGCAAGACAAAGATGAGACAAAAGATGCGCCGAGGTTTAGTGTTTGTAGTTGCTGGGCATCTTTTGTCTCATCTTTGTCTTGCCAAGTTATATGCCGTTATCTGTACCTACCATGAAGTTAATTAGTCTATGCGCCTGCTAGTCTTTTTGATTTCTTTTATAAACTCATCATCATCAGTCTTTTTTCGAAAAAAAAAATGTTTTGACTAATTTCTTTTTTTATTTATTTATCAAAATAAAACATTACATTTGTATTACACGTACCAAAAATTACACGTAGATTTGTCCGGCGCGGGTTGATGTGAGTACGTATGACAACATTAGGTAAGTACTATTATACTATTACTTAGGAAGGAATTAAGAAGAAGAAGGAACTAAGGAATTAAGTAAGTATCTACAAAAGTTTCAAATGATTTAAAATTAAATACTAAGTAATAGAAGGAATGAGTAAAATACGTGTGTGAATTAAATAAAACAAGTTACTCATGTACGTGTATACTGTAACCACTAATAGTACTTATAATATAAACAAATCAATTTATTTCTACTCTTTTAGGACGGACCTAACTATGCGTACCAGAGTCAAGTACCTAAATAACTCAACAATAATTTTAATTGTTATTTCTTCTGCGTATTTCAGATCAACGGAACAACCATTAGATCATTATGTCCACAACTACGTCTCACTCAACTTATATTGATCTGACTTATTGCGTATTTGCGCGGAGCTGAAATGTTTCTCAAGTTGGTATAATTTGGTCTGTTACAATGATAAATACATTTTTGTACAAAGAAAATTTAATGAATAAGCATTGTTCATTCTTGAATGAAAAACTTACTAAAAAAATTGAAAATAATTATAACACAAGCAGAAAAAAAACTCTGCCATTGCTCCAATTTTTTATGTTATAAAAATTAAATATCAGATTAATTTGTAACACCAAAAAAGCCATAAATCGTTGATATCCATATTATATTCAAAGATCAATTTCTCATGAAATAAAACAATTTTTAACGGATACTAGCGCGGTTTTATTAAAAGTACTTTGGTAATTAGTTGGTATTTGGTTAGATTTTTGGTTTTCCCGATGTTTCGGCAACTTTGCAGCTGCCGTGGTGCACCACGTCTAGTGGCACTAGGCATTTCATGTCTAGTGAGCGCGTAAGCTTGAGAAGTGAATAGATCAATTTCTCGTCGAAATGTCACGCAAAACTCGTCATTATTACACTGATCTTAAATTACATCAATAGGTCTAGAAGTTTATGTTGTGTTCAAAGACTTGTTGTGTTATAATAAATTCAACAAATAAATTGTTACAGTTTAACAACAGAAGCACAACCAAAGATGAAGAGCAAAGTGCGTTTTGAAAATACGGTAACTATTGTTGATAACGTTGAAAAACACATTCTTTTAAAATAAATAAGTAATTGAAAAATTGGGTAATGTTGGATATGTATTAGTTTTGATTGACCTAACTATTCAAAATTATATGTTAATCTAGAAGTGTTGAAATAAAACAATTTTTAACGGATACTAGCGCGGTTTTATTGAAAGCACTTTGGTAATTAGTTGGTATTTGGTTTGATTTTTGGTTTTCCCGACGTTTCGGCAACTTTGCAGCTGCCGTGGTCATTAAAACCGCGCTAGTATCCGTTAAAAATTGTTTTATTTCATGTCTAGTGAGCGCGTAAGCTTGAGAAGTGAATATCTAGAAGTGTTTTTTAGGGTTCCGTACCAAAATGGTAAAAAAGGAACCCTTATGGTGTGACTCAGTCTGTCTGTCTGTCTGTCTGTCACAGCTGGATCTCTCGAGAACTACTAATGGTATCAACTTGAAATTTGGAATAATTTAAGATGACATTTGCCTAACTATTATGCAGAAATAAATAAAAAATTTTTTTTTACAACAGGGACTGAAAAGGGGTCTTAAAAATTTGAAGTGAGGTGACTAGGGCATGTGGGGTATCATATAAAAGAGCGCTGTTTGCACATTTTAAAACATTTTTTTTTCTTAGGCCGCATAGTTTTCGACTTATGATGGAAAATGTAAAAAAAAAATACCGTTCCCCCCCCTCTTATCTCCGAAGTTTGCAAAGAGAAAAATCTGAAATAATTCTTTGTGATAGTAGTTTATGTAAAGATTACAGGAAAAATAAAACGATGTCTCAATACAACACACTTTTTTAGAAATTCAAAAAACAAACAAAAATTCTTTAGTTTCACTACGTTTTTCAGTCACCATAAGCAGCTGTGGTTAAGATTTGTAAATTAACTGTCCGCCTGTTCGCCCTTCCACCTGTCTGCCGTTTATCCTACTTTTTTAAAGACTGTACTAAAGTAACATATCCAAATATATTTATGATTGTACGGAACCCTCGGTGCGCGAGTCCGACTCGCTCTTGACCGGTTTTATTTATTATAGAGATTAAATTCAGTGTAAAATATCTTATAGGTAATGTTAAATAACTTAATCATTGTGATTGACGAAAGTTATAGTGGAAAATGAAGTGGTTTTTTGGTGAACTGGATTTGTTTATCCAATGCATTTACAATTATATAAAACAACATCTTAATAAATGGTTTTAATAAGTAGTCTGTGCTTAAAAAGTAACTATCAGTTAAAAATCTTCTTATTGTAACAGATTTTCCGTTTGTCATCGTGAATATAAAACATGGAATCAATTTTAAAAAGTGTATTGAGTTTTATTTCCATCGCGATATATTTTTTAGGTACAGGCAAGCTCCGTATTGATAGGAGGAATAAGTCGCGGTATTTTTTCTATTCGCAATATAAATTAACTTAAATCTAAAATAAACATGACGAGAGACTTGAGAGATTGAATAGAAGTAATTTTACATTAGATTATATTAGAAAATAAATTCTACTAACTAAGGTACCTACGAGGGGAGGTCAAAAAGTTCGCGGAATGGAGGGGTTGGAGGGGCGAAAGGATGACTTTTAGGGTTCCGTACCAAAATGGTAAAAAAGGAACTCTTTTTACCATTTTGGTCTTCTGTCTGTCTGTCTGTCACAGCTGGATATCTCGAGAACTACTAATGGTATCAACTTGAAATTTGGAATAGTTTAAGATGACATTTGCCCAACTATTTTGCAAATAAGAAATAAATAAAAAAATAATATCTTTTATACAACAGGGACTGAAAAGGAGTCTTAAAAATTTGCAGTGGAGCTACTAGGACATGTGGGGTATCATGTGAAAGAGCGCTATTTGCACGTTTTTAATCATTTTTAGGGTTCCGTAGCCTAAATGGCAAAAACGGAACCCTTATAGATTCGTCATGTCTGTCTGTCTGTCTGTCCGTATGTCACAGCCATTTTATTCCGAAAGTATTAAGAGTACACAGTTGAAACTTGGTAGGTAGGTGTATTCTGTTAACCACTTAACGATTTTAAGACAAAAATAAAAAATAGAAAGTTAAGGGGGGCTCCCCATACATAGAACTGATACTGAAAAAAATTTATTTCTTCGAACCAATACGTGCGGGGTGCCTATAGATAGGTCTTTAAAATGATATTGAGGTTTCAAAGACAATTTTATCTCAAAGTCAACCGTTTGAAAGATATACATCGCCAAAGTGGTAAAATGTGTGTCCCCCCCCCCTTTAACTTTTGAAATAAGAGGGTGAAAAATCTAAAAAAAATATATGCTATAGATCTTAATAAACACTTTCAACCAAAATTAGTTTGAACGACATATACATTTTGTAGTTATTGAGATATAGTACATTTTCCAAAACCGCAAATAGAACTTTGTCATTCATACCAAAACTGTAAAAAACAAAGTTATTGTTGCAGACGAAAAATGATAGTGGTATTAAATATGGTATGGTATAAGGTAACTACGGAACCCTACGGCGCGTGGCCCGACACGCACTTGGCCGGTTTTTTTGTTTTTGTTTTAGGCCGCATAGTTTTCGACTTATGATGAAAAATGTAAAAAAAATACCGTTCCCCCCCTTATCTCCGAAGTTTGCTAAGAGAAAAATCTGAAATAATTCTATGTGATAGCAGTTTATATAAAAATTACAGGAAAAATAAAACGATATGTCTCATTTTTAGAAATTATCAAATTTCTAAAACAGTTAACATTAGTTCCACTATAGGTCAAGAGATGGCGCTGACCTAAAACTGCAATACTAATTTTATTATGGTACTCTGCAGTGTGGTTTGATGGTGCAATTATGATGGTACGGAACCCTCGGTGCGCGAGTCCGACTCGCTCTTGACCGGGTTTATTTTGACTTGCAGTAGTTGTGACACTCATTGAGAGTATATATACAAAGTTTTATAAAAATCAGGTCATTATTCACTGAGATAAAGATCAATAAACAAGCGAAGAATTTTTTTTTTCTTGGGAAAAAATCGAGTTTCGCGCTGTCATTACATGCCTTACTAATCGAGGAAAATTCCTCCGATTATTTTGGAAGAGATATTTTCTGTTTATGGGGACTGTTGTCACTGGAAAATTTCAGTTATTTTTTTTGCCAAGCAAAAAATAACTGAAATTTTCCAGTGATGAAGAAACGAAGAGGGCAACCTCTGCCTAGGGCAGAAAGTTCGCGGAACGAAGGATAACTTGGAGAAAGGGTCACTTTTCTTCAACGTAAACTAATTTGTGACACTCATTAGGAGATACTCCTACGATTTGTGACACTCATAAGAAAGTTTAATAAAAATTTGGTCATTATTTACTGAGATAAAAATCAATAAACAAATCAATCCGGAGGGGGAGTATGCAATTCAGTTTCGCGTTATCTATCACTAATGCCTTACCAACCGAGGAAAAATTCCCAGACTTTATTGAAAATATGTCTTTCGTTTATGGGGACTTTTGAATTGGTAAAAAAAAATAAAAAAGAGCCTCGAGAGAAGTAATTTTCCAGTGGTGACGGGTGAAGACCGCAATTCTTAATAATTCGACCAGAGACGCAAAACATTCTTTTTCGCCGATATCAATAAATTAATTGATAGATCTAATAAATGTAATAAAGTTAAAGAAGAATATATTGCAAAGGAAAAAATATTTTTAATTTTTAATTCTTATTTCATACCGTATGCTCGTTGACAGGTAGAAATGGTCGTATTTTATATTTTATATAATTATTTTTGTAGTAATACGATACCACTCCATCTTGGCGACACACATTACCCCAATGATACGCAACCATTGTGTCAATACAAGGTTGAAATTATGGGAAAGAGGTAAAGTTCCTGTTTGAGTTTGTACTTTGAACAGAGTACAAGCTATCAAAACTTATACCCATTCTTCAAGGGTTGACACCTGTTGCAGGTTGAAAAGTAGGGAAAAAAATTGTTTAAAAAAACAAAAAACCGACTTCAAAAAACCTACCTCTAAAAAGCAAGAAATAATATTCGTAATAATAAAACACGTCTATTGAAGTCGGG
This sequence comes from Agriphila geniculea, assembly GCA_943789525.1. Taxonomy (NCBI): domain Eukaryota; kingdom Metazoa; phylum Arthropoda; class Insecta; order Lepidoptera; family Crambidae; genus Agriphila; species Agriphila geniculea. Next base: position 12,796,470 of record OX038887.1, on the reverse strand, counting down.
TGGGGCTGGAGTACAAATCCTTTTTTTTATTCTAAAAGCCCCACCTGACTTCAACAGACCTGTTTTATTATTACGAATATTATTTGTTGCTTTTTAGAGGTAGGTTTTTTGAAGTCGGTTTTTTGTTTTTTTAAACAATTTTTTATTTTTTTATTTTTAGTGTAGGTACTTTCTGTATTAGATAGTGTAGGTATATTATTTAGGTAGAAATTAAAATCGGCTCAGCCAAACGTGAGTTAATCGCGGAGAAACATACATACATGCGGGTCAAACTGAGAACCTCCTTTTTTAAGTCGGTTAAAGAACTACACTTAAGATATCCCTTTTCCAACAAAAAAATAATTATCTTATTCAGTTCATAAACAAAGAAGTTATACGACTGATCATGGAGGTAGTTCACACAAAATCATACTATTTTCGTGCTTTTTTCAAGATTACTTGAAAAGTACTCAACCGATTTCAAAATTTTAAAAAATGGGACCAACTTGGGAGTTTACCTAATGTAATAACGTTTGAATCATTTCAATCGGTTCAGCCGTCTTCGAGTAATCGGTGTACATACAAAAAACAAAAAAAAAACTGGTCGAATTGAGTACCTCCCTCCTTTTGAAGTCGGTAATAAAATAAGGCAAGTGAATACTAAAATGTGTATTTGAAATTATCTTACTGCACATGATTTCTTAGGTAGGTACGAAAAAAGACCCTATTTTTTCGGGAATTGTTCATACATACGGTGCAAGAATTTGGCATATTGAATTATTAAACAATGATGTACCTTAATCGATTTTATATTCTTTTATTTTACACACTGAAATGGTAGAATGGAATCCCTAAAGGTATATGATTCCGATCTCGGCAGCAAGCAGCAGTGCTGCGCAGCAGTGCTGCGCAGCACTGCTGCCTGCCGCGCCCATTCCGAGCAAGGCAGCAGAATACTACTGGTCTGCCGCGGCAGTGTCGCCAGGCTCGGAATGTAATCTCATATAGACCTATAGAGAATGTATGAGGACCAGTAGTGCTGCGGCAACACTGCTGCTTGCTCCCGACATCGGAATCATACCTTAATTCGTCAACAAAATCATTCGAAAAACTCCCAGTATCTCGTCGAACGACTTACTTGGATTTTTTCTTCGAGTCAGTAATTTGACGCTTAGAACTGTCACTGTCATATTAGTGTAATCTTTTTATTTATTCTTTAATTAAGTATTATCACTAAAAAAAATAAAAACATTATATCAATCTTATTTAAAAACAAAGACTTCTATGTTGTTTAAAAACATAAAATCACAATTTTAATCTCATCTCATCGATAACTGACAATATGAATGACAAAAACAACTACACTGATATTGTCAAATTACTGACTGGAAGAAAAAATTTAAGAAATTGAAGTCTATCTCGTAGCTGCCCCACGTGACGGCCCTGTCGGTTATACCATGACTGAGCCGATGCAAACCAGTTTTTACCCCGGCTGATTACTTTTACACCCGTCGGTGAGAGGTCCAGGCACACATGCTGCGCTATATATGAGTGAACCTGCAGCGGACCGCTTGTAGGCAGCTTGGACTCTGTTCAGTTTACGTTTTTTTACTCATGTCAGTTTACGTTTTTTTACTCATGTGCTTTGAACGCTACTCAAAGGTAGTCGACATCTGTCAGTGTATTGAGTTCGGCGCATAGAAAATTTTAGGGCAGTTAGTTCGATTTTTGTATGCATAGAGATGATGATGATGATTAAAAGTTAAAATGAATTAAGTTTATAATTATAATAGTACATTATGATATAAGTGCGGTAATTATCAAAGCGCACATATGTCATACGACGTTTTATAACATATTTGCGAGGAAATAAATAAAACTCGGGCTTTGCACCTTTGCTTGTTTTCCATATGATTAAATTTTGATACGCTTGTAAGTATCTTATCGGTCAATTTTTCGGGCAAGGCTTAGAGTAGCCTTTTTTGCTGCCTCTGAGACTTCTGGCGGTGTTGAATTAATAAATTCATCACTACTTGACGACATTTTCAAATAAAAACAATACAGCAAAAAAAAAAATAAGCAATGCTCGCGCATCAGCGCTTTTTTTAAGGCAAAGGCATAAAAAACAGCCAGTATTACTAATAAAGTAAATTAATATTTTTGTGTTTTTGTTACAGATGGTTGTAATTTATTGTCAACATTAATTAAATTAAATAATTAAATGTTTGTTTATTATATTTTATCTCCCAAAGTTAATTTTATTCATAAAATGTTGACATCTTTTCTGACATAAAAACTCTTTCGCCTAAGATTTAAAAAAGTACCGTTCGTTTTAGACTAAGCATCTTGATAAACCGTGTGGTAATGTAAAGTAAAACGCACGGTTTATCAAGGAAACCGTGCGTTTTACTTTACATTACCGCACAAGTTCGTAATGAGATACAATACGATATTGAAATTGGTGTAATAGAGACCCTTTACGAGCAAATATGTTATAAACTTAATTAAACTCGGTTGTGTTACTAAAAATTGTGGAAATTAATTATTATTCTTAGCTTATTTCCACGATATTTGACGTGCTTCCCTGCCCTGTTTTCCATACGGTCTGATTTTTCTAAACTTTTAGAAATTAGTTATTTATTATAAACTAGCTGACTAGCGCCATTTATTAGTTATATTGCGATTTAAAATGACGGAATCAAAAAAAATATTTTAAGTCGTTTCGTAATTTCTTGAAAATTTTACAATACAAATACCTTGTCCTGATGATAACAAACACATGTTGGTGCTGTCGTTCTGAAGTTATGCGCTTACATACATTTCGACGATTTATTTTATTTGTTATAGTTTTTTTGCACTAATGGTGATGATATCAAGCAGACTTTCTGTGCTGTGATACCCTGTGTGTCGGCGCTTGTAGATCACACGTTTTTGTGCGGATGTATGCGCGGGGCAGGTGACGCACGAGTTTGTAAACAAAGGCCACACTTTTTTTTCCAATTTACTTCTCAAATATGAACCCTTTATGGACAGGATGTGTTTTCTTCAAAGTCTACGGTAAGTGTTAAAGCATCCATTGAAACATGATGGTGGAGTACACTTATGTCACTTTGACAGATAGGATAGGGGCACATAAAAAATGATAAAGTCATGAATTTAATAAGAGGGTTTTGGAAATTTCGGGCATAGACCTTGTCCGCTATTTTGTTTTTATTTTAATCGCGTTGCACTATGAAACTTAAATGTTTTGATTGCAAACATATAGACGAACAAAAAATGAACAAATAACCTACGGGTCAAAAACGTCATGTTTTAGAAATATTTGGACAATAGGTTTGCAACATAATTATGATATTTGAAATCCTATGGGTTCAAAAACCTCTCATAATCGATTTAACTGGCAGGCTAGTAAGAATCTAATTTATGTTATAAATTAGATCCTTATTATTATTAATAATTACTGGTTAGATAAGGTGATGATGAGGACGCGATGTACCTAAAGTTCAGTAAGTTATTTAGGTAGGTAAGTGTGTAATAAACCAGGTTTTTGAATCTATACCTAGTTAAAATCATGGTACCCAATTTCGTCAAAATATCTCTAAAACGTGACGTTTTAGACCTACAGATAGGTTAAATAAAATTTTTTGTGCGTCTCTCTTTAAGTCCGTAATCACAATCTACAAGTTTCACAGTGCAACGCGATAAAAAAAACAAAAAGGCGGATGAGGAGTATGCCACGCTCCGCTCCGTAGTAAAATTTTCAAAGCCCTTGTGATTATTAAAATAGTAGCATTGCAGTCGAATATTTTAACGTTTTTTGTGTATAATTGTAATATGGAATTTACAAAACCGTTCTAGCTTTATTATTTAATGAACATTTTTGTTATGATTCAGTAGTTACTTACTTACTTGAAGAAAATAAATACAATTCAGGTGTCTCTTTAACAACATGTTTTCAATTATATTCAGTGATTCATATTATAGAAATATTTTTACATAACTATTATACTTACTACTTGTATTACTTACCTACTAGAAAGTAGATTTGAGTTATCTCAATAGCTATTAGTTGGTGGTCTACACTTTTAGCGTGCCCGCAGACTACAGACCATACTGTCAGCCAATAGTTGGTTTTGTATGAAGAATCGGCCGATACCAAATCGTTGTAGTGTGCGCACTTGCATACTTCTTCATACTGATTCCAACTATTGGCCGACAGTTTGGTCTGTAGTCTGCGGGCACGCTTACGGCAATAATGATTAAGACATTTATCCATCCCTTTGCTGAGGTGGTCATTAAGACTAATATCACAGAATAACTAATAGTACAAGTCTAATATATTGATTTAAAAAGGGGATCCACAAAAAAGGTGAAGGTCCCATTTTTTTGTTTTTCACATATATCTCGGAAACCATGCGTTCTAGCGACATGAGATTTTTTTACAAAATAATAGCTGATTTAATTTTCTACAAGTTTTATTCAGGATGAATGAAAGGCGAATCACGAAAGAGATATATTGTGCGAATGTGGAAGGAACGATTGCGTAAGGGCGTCCCAGAAAAACTTACGCGGACCAGATAGAGGTTATTATAAAAAAGGCTGGTGTACGCAGTGACAAAAACCGCAGGGCATGTATGAAAAGATTGATGGATGTGAATGAAGCGAAAGAAGTGTGCAAGGATCGTAGCAGGTGGCGATCCATAGTCTCTGCCTACCCCCATGGGAAACAGGCGTGAGTGTATGTATGTATGTTTTATTCAGTCAAGTTTTTCGATATCTTTTATAGTTTTCGAGATATCCGCTCCTGAATGTCTGTCAACATGCTTAAGGTGAAGCTTTGAAGACAATGGAATGGCGCATTTTTTCCTGTGTCAAATGTCAAACGGTTAATTGCATTATAGTTTATACACGGCAGATTGTCCTGCCAATATTTGTGTTCCAAGCATTTCCCTTTATACCTTTTTTGAGCTTTCTTTGCCTGAACTAATTATTACATTTCAGTCACTTGTTTTAAATTAAACAAAAAAACATTTTTATACCAAGTTTGGGCTCCTCCAGATCCGATGCAGTTGAATGCATTTTTAGCAAAATATACCTCAAAGGATACATAATATTCTCATATCTAACATCAAGAAAGCAATTTTGAAAATGTTGGCATTTAGTCTATTTTTAAAATTTTCTCCCAATATAAGAACATTTTTTTTCCCATACAAAAAGAAAGATGACGCCCTGCTTTAACATTTTTGACGGCTCTCCTTCTTAAAATGATCTAAGGGTACCTACCTACTGGGTATTCACTCTAATCATCAATCATGAAACCTTGAAAACCAGTCCACACCAACCACTCGACGACGGGGGTCGTTAACATTTTTTCTAAAATAAAAAAATGGGAAAACCTTCATGAAATTGTAATTATTTATTCTATGTTAGACGTACTTGCTTCTGGCATCCGTCGAGCAACGGTCAGGGGTGCTATTCTCTAACATGCAACTTCACTGTCAGTGATCTTTTCGTCGAGTTTCTGTCAGATGTCATAATATAGGTACCGATTACTGAGTCACTAGGCAAAATGCCATAGATTCCAAAGAGTTAAACCAGTTATGGGGATATGACACCTGCCAGACAACGCAGCTGCAGCGACGAACTGGACGCTGCAAACTTTTATAGAGAATAGTATTGCTGGTGCTACGAGCTACGGCGCGCTACGGTTCGTAGCGCGTTAGACGTTAGAATATTTTAGATTTGAGTACGTTGATTAGAGTAGCATTTGCAATCACTTGCATGTATGTAGGTACCTATTATGCGTGCAGTGAGTTAAAGTTGTTAGTTATTTAATGGATTATTTCTCTTCTCCATGTTTTTGAAATCATGACTCGCTAGTAGGAATTTCAATCCATATTAGAATATTATGAATGATGAATGTAACTCTTGTCTGTCACGCCTCACTAGACCGATTTTGATGAAATTTAGTACGGTATAGATGGGAGTTTGTGGAAGGACATAGGCTACTTTTTATCCCACTGCTGGCACGGGCCTCCGCCCGCACGATATAACCTGTGGTCCACCCGGCGAAGCTGCGGGCGGAAAGCTAGTTTGAAATAAGCTGTGGCCTTCTACAATTGTATATAAAATATAATAATAATTTTTAGTATTGTTCTGTTCGTCCGAATCTTTTCTATTTAAAGTGTGTTTTTAAAATAAATAATAATAATTTTCAACTAAATAGTTTACATAAATATAATTCCATTATAGCTTTTCTGTAATGGTAGAAAAGTTGTTTGTTATTACTTGTCAAATTAATCTCCCTAATAAAAACGTCGTTTTGGTATATTGAGTTAATATTCGAAGTAATTTCTTTAACCCCAGATTAAGCCTTATTTAATTTGATTTCCAACGTCTCGGCTGCTTTTCAAGGCTCTACTTATAATGCGTTTCAAACTTATTGGCGGCTCCAGAACTCAATTTTGATGTAAGTGGGTGGGAGAGACGAGTGGTGGGACACTGCTACGCGCATGGTGGCTAACTTTAAAGCCGCTTATAAGATTGAAATGCATTATGAGTAGAGCCTTGAACAGCTGCCGAGACGTTGAAAATCAAATGAAATGTATTGTACTATAAAAGTATATGTATTTATTTATATGTTATTGTAAAACACGAACTAAGGTAAGTCCTAAGATTTTCGAGTAAAACCTAAGATTTATCAACTCTTACTGGTAAAATCCCTACTGTCCTGTGATCATCGTTCATTTTGAACTCACTCGGTAAATCTTAGGTTTTATGTCTGTTTTTTTTTTTGTTATATTTAAAAAATCCAACATTTACTAAATGTCATTAGTAAAATCTAGCATATGCCAAACTCTCATGGTAAAAGCACGAAAAATTATGCAGTAAAACCTAAGATTTAACAATATCCGGGCTTTTACAGTAACATATACATTGTATTATGAAAACGAAATATCGATTGTAAATATTTCGCATACATGACACATTCTACATGAAACGATGTTTTTATGTTGTTTGTTGATAACGAGCCCATTTATAAGTTTAAAAAGTGTTCGTTTGTCATGAAATTTTAATTTACCTATAATTTCTTTGAGCGTCGTCAACTCTCAGCGAAAATATTTATACTCCAAAAACCTCGTACCTACCGTCACATTGTTTCCCTAAATTATGCGATTCATCCACTTCCTTGGAACTTGGTCCCAACTTCCGAGCAAGGAGAAATGAATCTAATACCTCTAAAGACAAGATTTAATATTCAAGGAGACGTTCCTAGTTTGCTTAGGTTTACGGATGAATATGTGGATTGTTGCTAAGTCACTGTAATGTCAGCCAGCCGCAGTCACAGATGATTGTTACGGAATTTCTCTCGGTTATGCTTTGGGGGATTTCCCCCACTTTTGTTTTGATAACTTTCTTTTATTATTTTGTCAATCTTAAATAGTACCTAATTGAATGTCGTTTACACTGATTTAAAGCACGTAGTAATAAAACGTTCTCAACTTTGAGAGCGATCTAAGCTCCTAGTTCCAATACAGTTCCGGCTTCATTTCCTGGTCATCTACGTCTGGGAATCGAACCTATAATGAATAATTTTAAAAGTTTGTGTGGCCGGTTGTGGAACAGTCCATAATTTTTATGATATCTACTACTTAATTTAAACGACGTAATTTGAATTTTCGTAATAATTTTCAGTGTTTCAAATAAAAATGCATTTTCATCATGTTTGTAGTGTAACGAATATCACTGTCATGAATCAAAATCGACGAAACTGTCTCAGAGAAACCGTCCAGCTAGATCTTTATAGTTTATCGGTCAACGTTATAGTTTCTATAATTACATTTTAAATAACGTTTTCGAAACGAAAGGTTGTTGTGTCAATACTTGGATTGGAAGGCTAACCTCGCTCGTCTTGTCTACAAGTTTGATGAGATAGTATTAAGTTGGTAATACAATACTACAAAGGTGAAGGCAGAGGTGAATTAGTCTAGAACTAACAAGAGTGTAGACTATTCAGCATCTTGGAGATTTGAGGCCGTTGTAGGTAAGTCACCTTGTTAGATTTTGTTGTGACTAATATTTAATAGCTAAGGCACAGAATAACTAATAGTACAAGGTATTAAGCTGCATTTGTCTGATGTTACGTGTTAGCAGGCCGTATTTTATACGGACGTGTTATACATATAAGCTAAGTGTGCTTCTAGTTCATACATTCTATAAAAATCGAAGTCATCTGACGAGCACGTTAGCATGTAACGTCAGACAAATGTGCCAGCACTTCATGTGCGATTAGGAAGTTGCTCTCATTAATATCATCATTGTTTTGTTGGGTTTACAAGTGAACCTCTTTAGTTTAGTGTTTAGTTAGGATAACAATGTAGGTACCTGGCCCCTATTTCACAGACGTTACAATTGTAAATTACAATGACAATTTGATGTACGTTGCGGTGTCTGTGAGTAGCTTGATCAGTTTATTTTCTAAATTCAAATTGGCTGACGCCATGGACACCGAATTGTCATTGTCATTTACAAATGTCACGTCTGTGAAATAGGGGCCAGTTTAATGATTTCCTCTGTTCTATCAAGTGTTTACTAGTTTGTAATTTGAAACCTCTATTTTGAAATCAACTAATCGAATGTTTTCACCTAGACTTTCACTGTTTGGCCCCCTAGCGCGTGTTTTGCCCTACACAATCAACAAAACATTGTTTCGCGAAACAAAATCCTCACACGTTATTTTGTTGAATTTTGAGATGTTTTGTTGATTGTGTAGGTAGAGCAAAACACGCGCTATGGACCCGGCATTAGTGTTACTGTCATTGATTTGATTGTTTTACTTACTTTGTGATGAAATTGGAGATCACAGCATGCTTGCGAATCATTATCCAGATCACATTAGCACAGAATACATAATAGTTAGTACTTACCTGTACCTGTACATACTAGTTTTAGATTTGAATTTTGACTGTGATGTGATCGTACAATAAGGTTGGAAAATAATTATTTTTGTGTAGTACCACAGATTACATAATACTATGTAGTACTAAATAAAAAGTAATTTAGAGTACAGTTGTTTCATGGGAGTAAAATAAAAGATGTCATTCGAAAGTTATAGTTTATATTAGATTTATAATAAGATATGTAGTCTACAAAATTTCACAAATTTTCACAACGTTATTTGAACCTAAAGCGTCTACCCATTTTATTATGAAAATAAAATCATCGAAATCACTGGATCTACGAACGACGGGGGCTGATTTTACGCAACCATTATTTTTTAAAATATAATCTAATAGGCAGTTATTTTATTCACGCATATCTTTACATGAGTAAGTCAAAAACTAATAACGGTAAAAAAATAAAAAAATATCAATCCATAAAACCAGCCCCCCGTTAACTCAACACAACAACGTCGTCCCATACATATACAATAATATTTATTATCGTTATATTTAACTAGAGTTATACAGAATAATGATTCCTATGAAATATAATTATGCATTCTTTAAATTTATTCAATATAATAATAATAATAATACTTAATAAGTATCAAATAGGTAATGGTTAGTCAATGTCGTGCTACAGACTACTATAGTTAATATAATAATGAATGAGTCATATTATTTCTTTATCATTTAATCAGTTATTTATTATTATTATTTAAATTTATTATTACTCGATATCATAACCAGTAAACGAACATACAGCAGCCTCGGGCCCGACGGGCGCACATAATCACAAAAAAACATCGTCATAACATAAAATAATAATCAATAATAATAATCATACAGATAAAAATCATCCATAAAAACATTACAATAAAAATCTAAACATTAAAACACGCTTAAAACAAACATTATATTAATATTATTATAATCATAGTGTACGTACGTATAAGCGAATAATCGTATAGTCAAAATAATGTGAGCATGGCGCGCGGGGGAGCGGGGCGGTCGGCCACACGGCTCGCACTCGCAAAATTACCTACGGCGCGGCGCGGCCCGGCGCGGCTCGGCGCGACACGGCGCGGGCCGGCGCGCGGCGCTACACACAACCAACTCATTACCTATAAACAACACATTAGCTAGGCGCGATCGACTCGCGCGCACTCACTTCACTACACTACTCTAGCTAGACTCTGAACAGACAACAGGCCGCGCGTGCCGCTCCCCGCGCCGCCCGTCCCTCGCCTATTATATTATTATAATAATATCTTAATACTTTACGCTATTACGTTAGGTAAGCTTTATAAATTTTCGATTTCTCATTTACGCTATCAATAATAATTATACAACTTTTTTTAAATTTTATGTATTTTTTTCGAAATTCTATCGTAACGTACTTCGACTCTCTCTGCGGCGACGAGCGCGGCGCGCGCTCGACGACCTAATAAAAAACGTTCATAATAAGAAAATATATCGAGAACAACTCTGCCGACTTACGATAGGTACGGCGCGGCGGACGGGCCGTGCCGGCGAGGCGCCGACTTTTGGCACCAGGATTTCGATTACGCAATTTTTATTCTTTTAATATTTTTATAACGATTCGAGTAAAAAAGACCGATCCCTAGCGGGCGAGCATGCGGCTCGTGGCGGCTCGCGGCGCCGGCGGCGCTCGCGCTTACGAGATGATGCGGATCGCCTGGTGCGCGGGCGCCGAGCAGGCGGGGCAGGGCGCGCCGCCCGCTGCCAGCCGCTGCGCGCACTCCAGGCAGAACAGGTTGTGGCCGCACGGCACTAGCGCCGCCGCCACGCCGCGGTCGCCGCACACCATGCAGGCGCGCGCCGGGGACGCCGCCGGCGACGGCCGCGTCGGGCCCCATCCCCAAACGCCCGCCGCGCCTCCTGGAGATTCGAACGAGGGCGACTCGCCTAATCCTTCGTCACGCTCCGTCGACGACCAGATTCCCAATAAGTCCCCGAGCCGCGCCGAAGATCCGCCTGATGAGCAAGAGCCGGCTGAGGAGAATGTCGCTTCCTGTTCTGGCCGCAGCAAGGACGCTATCCCCGCGCGGTACAACTGTGCCAGAGGCTCGCTGTCGGTGGGCGCAGCTGTGGCCCCGCCGGCTGCTCCGGTGCGTAGCGCGATGTGTGCCTCGATCTCTTTGCGCGCCGCTTCCACACTCTCGGGTAAGCCGGTGACTTCGAACACGGGCTCGCGCTCACGTGACGGTGTTACAATGTACGTGTGCGTCGTGTGTTGTATGCGTTTGATTGTGGCGCCTTTGGGCCCAACGACGAGTCCCACGACGCGGTAGGGCACGCGCACCTGCGCCGTCACGTGCCCAGGCGCGCCGGCGGGTGGAGGTGGCGCCGCACCGCACTTGCGTGACGCACGGATCTGCGAGAAGTGTTCCGCCGCAGACAGGATCTCACGCTTTGCTCGCGCCACGTCTTCCTTGCGACCGGTCACCACGAACACCGGCTCCTCGCCGCGTACTGGCGTCTTTATGTATGTGTTGGTCTTTGCTCGTAGAGCCTTGATTTTGCAACCTGAAACAAAAGAATGAATACTTTAGTCGACTCGTCAAATATTCAAGAACGATGGGGGACACAGTTTGGCGCCTAGCGAGGCATCGTTTATAAAGTCAAGGTTATCTGCGTAAGTAACGGTCGCTGCGGCTTTGTCCAAAAATGAAGGACGTTGACTAGGTACACTTGGGCATGATAAAGTCGAGCGCGGCGCGGGTCTGTTTCCTGGCGTCAATGTGGCCCGCGAGACGCCCCCACCCCTTGAGGCCAGACGGGTGGTGCGATCCGTCAAATGGCGTCTCGGCGCCGCACAGGGCACTCGCCTCTCTACGTGTACCTTGGCGAGCGACTCTCACTATTGCGATCGGCAACAATTTATGATCATAATTTGAAAAAAAAGCACACGATCTCCAGAGAAATGCCCTCGCTTGAAATTACTTATGTTAATCCGTTCCTTATGAAGATAAAACGCAAAAAGCTATAGCTATGGTGCCCGGGCCTCTGCGGTTTTCCTCCTCGTTTGGCGCGTGGTGGACCCGGTCGCCCCGTCCCTCTCTACCATCCCTAATGCGGCAAACCATCGCAGCGTTCGAATAGCACTCCGATCTTAGCGGGATGTGTAGCTTATGTTTGGTACTCGAATATTTATGCGGTCTGCGGACAAAGGGTGTAGACTACGAGCCAACGAAAAACAATATTGAAACCAGCCATTCTTTAAACACTTTTCAATCAATAAAGTCCTACAGACTATAATCAAAAGAATATTCGAGTAAATAAAAGGACCAACCAATAGAAGGCAATAAAGGACATAATAATTTGATAATTCGGGATCCTCAAGACATTGCCTGAATGCTTAAGTAAGCTTTACGAGACTTCAACATTGAGAACAAAAAATATTAAACAAAGAAGTGTTCAGAATTTATGAAAATAATACGTGTAATTGGTAAACACGAGAAAATCAAGAAAAATAATTGACGTTACAAATGGAAGGCCTTACTTAGCACATAAGTAAAAAAACGGAATATTTACTCATGTGGCCTTAGGGGGTTAGTTTGTGAGTCACAAGGCATAACCGGACGTTTACCTACCAAGAGTCTAGATCAGGGATTCCCAAAGTGGTCGATATCGACCCCTTGGGGTCGAAATCGCTTTGGGGTCGGCAAAAACGAATAATTATAATAATAATTATTAATTACACTTGATATTTGAATCGCATATGTTATTTTGATGGAAATTTGACAGGATTTTTAAAGTAATTTGGCCATGGGGGTCTGAGGTATCAATAAAATTCATTTTGGAAAGTCGGTCTCTTGCCCAATATAGTTTGGGAATCCCTGGTCTAGATTAACTTTAAACTCAATAATAGAGCAGTTAGGGCTCGAATTTCAGCCATCATGGCTGGGTAATACAGTACGGATTCCAGCCTAAAATTCAAGAGTTAAGGACCTTAACTTTTGGAATCGAAAAAGGATATTTTTTTCGATTATTATCAGCTAATTTAATTAATTACCTATGTTTGCTAAGAAGATTTAAATCTTTGGTTTGCTACTGAAATAACCTTCTTATTGATTTCTAATTTTTATGGACTACCAGCTTCCGCCCGCGACTTCGATCACATGAACAGTCTAAATATCCCTCGGGAACTTTGGACCAGAATAAAAAGCTACTTTAATAAACATTGTGTTACAAAAATACTCCTAATGCCGAATATGGTAGATAGGGACCTGAACTGAACAACTTTTACTATTTAATATTTTCGTTATTAATTTTTGAATGAAATACTGATTTTTTTTTCGCGATTTCAGAGTTGGTCCCATACTAAAAGTTGTTCAGTTTGATGGTCCCTATCTACCATATTCGGCATTAGGGGTATTTTTGTAACACGTTGTATAATAAATAAATAAAGTTATTATAATCTATCTGTCGTTTTTGCTATTGTTTGATTGAGTCAACATCCACGCTTACACATTTATGATATTAGTAGAATAAAAACGTATCACTTCGAAAGATAATGTATTTTACTTCAATTATTTAAAAAGGAGTGGTTCATTTATGTGCAAAACTGCTTATCTTCCATTTGACGATATTGTGTTGATGAAGCTTACGGATTAGTGTTGTTGTGAAATATGATGAAGTGAATAACGCTATAGCCTCTCAAGTGTCGTGTTTCAAGCACAAGTGCCGCGGGTTACTGTTTCGCTTTGATGCCTTATATTTCACTTATGGTTTAACTGTTACGTTAACTATATTGTTTATACCTACTCTATTAAGATAGTTTATCTTATAGAAATCCGGGTTGCACTCCGGGAGTGCCGGCAGAAGTGACAACTTGAATATTAAGTGGTGCATTTTTGATATTTTGAAATGGTTAGGGAATAATTTTGCACGAATTGCCGTCTTACGAATTTACTCTGCATTTGAATTTACGAATACAGAACAGTATTGTACGAAGGTCTTATCCATAGCTTGGCAGAAAATCTAGAGTGTTGACATAGAATTAAAAAATTAGCGCGTTGCTATGGTGACACAAGTGTTTACGTCTTGAAATGACGCGCCGCCATTTTCGCCGCGCCCCGTAGAAAGAGAGGGGATACTTTCGCCGCCGGCTGTCTACGCTACATCCGTCTTACGAATTTTCGATCAGGGTCACGTGACCCTGGCTGACGCGAGTTTGACATTCTTTCCCCATTACAAAAAAAGTGTACAACGCCGCTAAGAAGTTTTCACTTCAATAATTAACGTATATACGTGTAAATAAATAAAATAATTTAAATAGGTTCACCCGATGGCCGTTTGTTAGCCACATAAAGACAGATAGATAAATAAATACACACGTTCAACTTATTTTTCTGTTTTCAGTGCAGTTTAAAAAATGCATGATATTTAATTACGTCAAAAACCTTATTTATTTATTGGGCAGTCAATATTATTCTTAAAAGTAATATTAAATTCCGTTTTGAAGCAAAGGTTCATATATTAAGGAGGCCTCACATCACAAGGTCCGAATAGTGATTCACGAGATAATTGTCCGTTATTTAGTGGCTGTAACGTCAGCAGCCGACGCGATGCAGGCTTGGCGCGCGGCCATATCTGAACGGAGCCTCCGACGGTATGGTTTGCAAAAAATATTACTTGGTATCTTGTGCCGTTTTAGTTCTAAAGGATCTGTTTGAGAATTACTTCTTTTTCGTATCAAAGTGAAAATAATTCAGCTAGAAATAAAATATTTTAGGGAATGTAACTTGTTTTCAAGAATACTTAACTGTTCAAATTAAATACAATATTACAGGGTTATAAAAGTTGTGATATTATACTTTTGATAAAATTAATTAATACAAATTAAGAATAACTATGTCTCTTTCATTTGATTACGATTCAAATGATAGTGCTGAACAAAAAAAGGAATGAAAAACATTTACTTACTATTTCTATAATTATCCATTCGTAAGCATCGCTAGTGCATATTTCCGCATAAACCACCGTAGCTTCTTAGTCTCGTGACTACGCGCTACGGGCAGTGCACTCTACGGCGTAGCAATCGGGTCAGTGCGCCTCCCTCCCCCCGCGCTGCCTTTGTCAGAACGCGTTGAATTTCTTTTACAGCCGTATTTTTGTAGGATATTTATTGTATTGTTCTGAATAAAGTTTCTTATAATGAAGGTTTCTTAACTTCAACTTTAAGGTTACAGTTTCAGTTTCCACTAGAAACTTGGGAAAAATGACAGTATTTTATACTAAATTGATTTATTAAGGCTCGGTTACGCTGGAACATTTGTCTCCGTCTTTTCCTTTACATGTAAATAGTAAGGAAAATAACCTCACCTCTGCACTTTTTCGATGTTTTTGGTTGTTTTTATTACCCGACTGCAAGAGGGTTATGTTTTTCGCGCGTATCTTGTAAGTATGTAAGTAAGTATGTTTGTTTGTAGTTAATATTCTTTCTTACCTCATATCTTTTAAACGGCTGAACGTATTTCCATGATTAACATATCGTTAGATTTGTCTTGCCAGCCCAAGTGTTCTTAAGAAAGTGGCGTTATAAAAAAACCAACATGGCGGCTGCACGGTGCTATTATACGTAGTGGAAAAAAATTTTTTTTTTAGAATACTGCAATATGGGTGTCAAATTAAAGGTCTCGTTAAAAGGATTTCAAAAAAGTATATCATGATTGTAATAAATAATATCTAAAAAGAAATAAATAAAAAAATATTAAAAACCCTCCTGCATAAAAAGACAAGTCAACTGAAAAGATGGAAACAAGATTAAATATTAAAGGAAACATTATAATCTTGTTTCCATTAATGTTTCCTTTAAAATTTAATCTTGTACTTACAAGATTAAATATTAAAGGAAACATTATAATCTTGTTTCCATTAATGTTTCCTTTAATATTTAATCTTGTTTCCATCTTTTCAGTTGACTTGTCTTTTTATGCAGGAGGGTTTTTACATCATTATCATTATCACATTATTTTTCTTGAGTAAAAGTAATTAAAGCAACTTCACAGAACGTTTGATGTAGAATTCAATACGTTTCCGCTGTTATTTACGCCAAAAATATAAACCTACACAAGCGCTTTTGATGATATTCTGATTTCATTTATAATCATCCGTGAAGTTTATACGCAATTTAATATTTGTAACAACTACATAATCTTTTAGCTTGTCGTACCTATGTTTTTTTTGTGGCTACAACTTTACGTTTTCTATATAAAAAAATGATCCCCCCAAATTATGTTTTCCTATTATGGACTCTTAAGATAAGAAATACCTACTGTTAGTTCAGATCAGGGTAAATAATATTTTTTTATAGATTTTCGTGTCACGCACGGACATTGTACGAAACCCTAGTCAATAAACAATATTATTGCATCCGAAATTGTGTTATAACCTTCGTATTAGTTGTCATCATGGTTCATAATTTTAATCTTAAAAGCCTAGTTATGTCGGAACATTATCCTTTAGCAATAGGGACGAGAATTGAGTGATTTACATTGACATGGGTTGGGATGGGACGTGTCTAATTTACTTTGTCTTGAAGACTTTATTATAATTAACTTAGTTCTGTATCGAATCGGTGGGACACTATTTCACTGTTTTGCATTAAATGTACTGTACCGAAAGAAACACTGCTCTTTATACACCATGTGTCAAAAAGCCATGTCAGATTCTGAAACAGGTAACAGTGTTGCTAAAACTGAACAACATTCTTCAAGGAACCTCGGTCGAAAAACGAATTTCTTTTTTGCCTGTCGTCGTAGTAAGTCGGTCAGCTGACCAATACATTTTGTATGGGAGTATGAAATTATTTTTCGTAGAGAATGTAGTTCAGTTTCAGCAACACTTACAAAAGGGTAAGAATGTAAATGGCTTTACAACGAGATATCTGTCAAGAATCCGTGCATAGATATTTTTAATCTGAGACCCAGAATCTTTATAAAGTCGGTTGAACAATTAAAATTTGTGCATGCCCATATCGCTCAAGTAGTTAAGTAATTACGTAGTTAAGTGAATCAATTTATAATAAGGTTATAATTCAATTAATTTATAAAGTACTTAAATCTATGAAGAGTAGATCTTACTTGCTTAATACATTGAAAATGATGTGTCAACATACGGTTACGACCTAGCATTCTAGCATGTCGTTATTTATTTTTCTATTCTAATCTGTTTTGTTGTCCATATGTGATAAAATAAATAAGTAGGATTACCAGTAGCAGGGCATTAAGGGGCCGTACAACGCCAAATACACATTTTTTAAGAAATATTTCATCCAATATTACTTGATTTATCGGTCCCAAAAAATAATGTAGAAAGTAGATTATACAATATGTTTGTTTGGCGATGTCGGAGCTTTTAAAGGCAGATAATATGATATTTTATTGGTTACGTAAGGGTCATATTCAAACAACAATAACTCTCGAAATATGCAACTCAGAGCAAAGATTTTGGTGTGGTTTCGTAGATAATATTCCTGTGTATTATAATAAAGCAAAAAAAAATGCACATTCATGTCCTAATTTTTGAGATCTGTGAGGAAATCTAAAAAATAGCACAATAATTTTGGATTAAAATAAACTTTAGTATTTTTTTATGACATATTAAAGTTAAAAATTTACATTAATAATTTTTTCACTTGATAGATGATATTATAAGGTTTCGAAAAGTATTTTTTTTTATAACTATAGGACTTTTAAATCTGGAGAAGTTAATATTTTTCGGCGGGGTCAGCTAAATTAAAAAGCCATATTTAAAATGCCCGGTCATTCCAACAGGAGAGGGGATAGACCCCAACATGTGGGGGGTTTTGTCGATAAAATTGATCATATTATCTGCCTTTAAAAGCTCCGACATCGCTTACCAAACATTGTATAGTACTCAGTTTTGTGATTGACAGAAACATCATAGCAAAAACTTTTCTCGATCGAGAAAAATCGTAGTAATCTCCAATTTTGTGGTATTTCACTGATGTGCCAGCCAGTGAACCTATCATCATGAAACTATAATAAAAAGAAACCTTAACTAGCTCTCTAGTTTTTTGATTGACAGTTTTCCAAAATAAGAAATAGTTTAGTAGTTATTAATTAAAAACGATAAAATTAACAATAATTTTGATAATTTTTACTATGAAAATTGCTACCAGTGGTTCGATTAGCTCAGTAGCGCCACCAATGAAAATAAATAATTTACGTTTTATCAAGGGCTCAGAATAAATGTTTCGGTTATTTTGTGCAAATACTAGTAAAGTGCAATTTTTAAATATTTTTAATTTTATTTCATAGCCTCAAATATAAGCAGTAAGTCTCGATATTACTATTGAGCAATATCGAGACGTGGCCACTTTTGGCACTGCTTAAGTTTGAGTTCTTGAAACTATATTTAGAAAATGCATTTCACTCTTTTATTTGCGCAAAATTAGCAAGACTTTTATTTTAAGCCCTTGATAAAACGTAATTGATTTATTTACATTGGTAACGCTACTGAGCTCATCGAGCCACTTTAAAACAGGGGGCTAATTGTCTAATTTAAAAAATCTATCGCAATCGCTTTCGTTTGACAGATGGATGTTACATATTGCTGCATTTCTTTGGTAAGTTTTTATTTGTGCCAAAAAGAAACTTCAATGGATTACATCCTGAAAGTGATTGCGACAATAGAAAGGCAGGTCTCTATTAAGATAATCAATATTTAGAAAAATACTAGAAAAAATCGCCTCATCCGTAGCACCTCAGATCAGACCCTCACCCTCACCTCAGTCTAGTCTTGAGGTGCTACGGGTAAGTTGATTATTTCTAGTATTTTTCTAATTATATTGATTATCTTAATATAAAAATACCATTGTGAATGCCTAAAATCTAAAAAATTCAAAAGATTATTATATAAATAATTAAATAAATATAAGACAATATAACAAACATTGATCTAATTCCAAAATTTTCAAAGTAGATAAACCACTTGTGTTATGGAAATCAGAGACAACGGTGGAACTACATACAAACATCCAGACCTGAGCCGGTAAGTATAGAATTGTAAGTTTTCTAAATTGACCCAACCGAGGATCGAATCTGGGACCTCAGTGGCGACTCCTTGAAAACCCGCGTACAAATCACTTGACCACGGAGGTCGTAATTTGTTTTGTATATATTATATTTTATATATATTTTTTGTTTATATGTGCTAAAAATGTTCTGAAGGTGTTTGTTATTGCCGAAGTATTTATCTAGGAGTATTAAAAAAAATAACGAATACTTTCAAACACGCCATTCAATCTCAAAGCTCTCATTCTCTTTAGTCCTACTCGTACGCAAAAAAAACGCAAATCGATGTGCAGCAAAGCCGTTTGGTATACTTGAGGTGAAAATAAAATTTTGGACCCGCAGTTCTTAAAAAATCTTCCCTTAGGAGGGGAGTATGGTGTCATCTTTTTTTTGTATGTGATTTTTTTTCTTCGTGCATTATATCGAATGAAAGGGCTTGCTGAGCCGGTTCTAAAAATATATCACATCATTATATTTCAGCCACTTGTCTTAAATTAAACCAAAATCATTTTAAAAACATACCAAGTTTGGGCTCCATCAGATCCGATGTGGTGAAATTATTTTTTGTAAAATACACCTAAAGAGTTACATAACATCCTCATATCAAATCACAAGAAAGTAATTTTGAAAATATTTTTATTTAGTATTTTTTTTCTAATTTTAGCCCAAACTTACGTTTGTATGGGAATTTTGTAAATTGATTTTTGTTTTAATTTAAAACAAGTGCTGAAATGCTGAAATGTAATTATGTGATATATTTTTAGAAACAGCTCAGAAAGCCCTTTCATTCGATATCACACACTATAAGTTTAAGAACAAAAATTTTTTTTAATTATATATAATCACTTTGTAAAAGCTTTGTAATCATAAAAAAATAAAAAAATAAACTAAATATCAATATTTTCAAAATTGCTTTCTTGAGGTTAGATATGAGAATATTACATATCATTTGAGGTATATCTTATGAAAAATAATTAAACTATTATTGTATCTGTAGGAGCCCAAACTTGGTATGTTTTGAAATGTTTTTTGGTTTAATTTAAAAAAAGTGGCTGAAATATAACGATGTGATATATTTTTAGAACCGGCTCAGCAAGTCCTACCATACACGATAGGTTTTAAAACAAAAAAAATTGTTTCCCATACAAAAAAAAGATAACACCATAGTTCCTCTCCAATAAGGGAAGAATTTTTAAGAACTGCGGGTCCAAAATTTTGTTTCAAGTATAGTATACGTGTACCAAACGGCTATACTGTACATCAGGGGTCTCCTAACTACGGCCCGCGGGCCAGCTCCGGCCCGCGAGCACCAACAATCCGGCCCGCGAAAGCAGGCCGGATCTTACTAACAATACTGTAATTTACAGTATGTTGGTACGGAGCTAGCTGGATCCTGGCCCTTGGGACTTCATAGAGGAGTTAGTCTGGCCCTTATGCTAAAAAGTTTGGAGACCCATGCTGTACATCATCATTGATTTTGAGCTCGTATAACGCCCACTACTAGAGTAATAAGCCCACCGGTAACGATCAATTGCGATTGTCAATTTTTCCGCAATTGACGTCCATTGACGGAAAAATTGATCGTTTACGCGTGCAATTGAAGCGATTGTCAATTGCTCCAACAATGAAATTGACGGAAAAATTGTCAATCGCAATTGATCGTTACCGGCGGGCTTTACGGCAAAGTATGTGTACTATCTGAAATTCAACTCGCACCCACAGCTAATATTATATTTAGGTCAAGTAAGTCATGTTAGACTTGGCCACGGAAAACAGGGAAAAGCGGAGTCATCCTGAATAATGAAGAAGACAAAGCGACACTGTCTCGCTCGCACCTACCCGGCCTTTTGCATCTTTGAATGTTTACTTTGATTAATTGATTTTGATACTTTCACCCGAACCTTTATGTATTTTTCTTATTAGCAAATAGTCAAACCAAATTTTTTCTATTTCAGTTGTTGCACTGCATTGTGTCGATAAAACAAGTTTCCTGATTTTTTTGTTGTGATTAGAAGTGGGTTCATGTTCTATTATACCTATTGAGAATTTTCAGAGTAACCTATTTATTTGCTGGCGAAACGCTTTTTTGCATGGTATAATAATAATTTTGGTGTTATAAATGTATGAGGATCTTTAGTAAATATGAATTTTAAGAAGTATAACTTTACTAGGGAAGTCTTTGTGATCTGTGGCGCGACGCGAGCCGCTGTTTGAGTAGTGACTAGTCACCAGGCAAACATAAATCACAGGAGGTCGCCATAACAACTGGCTAGCTTGCAGGGAGGCCGGCTTCGCTACGTCTCCCGATCTCCCCAGCGCGTCGACTTGTTTTTCCGCGCACCCAACGCTACAGCTGTTTCCCTATATCTATAGGCGAATTTCCTGTCCATAATGAATGCCCGGGAACGCATTTTTATCTATTCTGCTTTCTTGATTCTTTGTTACAAATAATTTTCCCTATAGAAATTGTTAGGTACAACTATCTATAACATGATAAATGTCTTTTTTCAAATGAGGATAAAAATGGTATATCTTAGTCGCCCGTAATACGTTCACATCGTTTCAACATAGAATTTTGGACGAGGGCCAACACTGACGCATAACAGGTCAGATAAACGTTCAAAGAACTGAACCGCATTGAACCCTGAGCAAAAAGTGTCAACACTTACGTGAATCGAGCAAACAGCTCGGAATCAATATGTGTGTTCATGTTCAATACAAATGACTATGTTTGAACGATCTGCGAGAATATTTGATTTAGTTAAACCGCTTATGTTTCAAGACAAATTGCCTTTTAAGAACGTGTTAATTTTTATTGTGTGTACGATGCAAATAAGTGGTTCAATAAACGCTTAATTGTAATTGTCAAAACTTTTCTTGAATAGTGCTAGTGAGTTGACCAAAATGTCGCATGCGGAAAGATTTTCCTTAGGCATACCGCGTGTGTGCGGGGGTGGCTAGCGGGGTGCGGGGGCGGCGCCGCAGGGGCGCGTGCCGTGTCGCACCCCGCGATCGATACCGGTCAACGACCCGACAGCGGTCCGCGAACCAACCGGTGCATTGCCGATCCCGCTGTTTGCGAATTTAACCCACATTCTCGCGAGAACGCCCCGCTAATTACTACACGCAGATTACGTACCAATTTGCATTTTACGGATTTGGGTCATGTTTAAATGTGCTATAGGATCATGGTAATCGCCAAAGAACTTCAAGCCGTTTTACTAAAGCTTCTTATTCACTTGAAAAAAAAAACATTTCTGTTTATGTCAAAGTACATACATATGTGTGGGATATTGGGAACACATTCTTCAATACATTTTTTTTTTACAATTTCACATATTTTTTACGTGTTGTTCGACGACGATAAATCGTCAGCATTAAGAACACATAATTACAGTCCATTCAGTAGTGGACAGATTATTAGAAACCAGTCGAATTTCATACAAACTAGGTAGATTTGAAGCCTTGGTTCTCCACCAGGGGCCGTACCGGCTAACGCATCGAACTTCGATAAGTCTGCCGAGCTTCAACTTAAAACAGATAAATCGAAATAAGGAATTTCGTATTGTACTATTTGCCGAAGTTATTTAGAAGATATCAATGTTCTTGTGACATCATAAATTGGGGTTCGTCATTTTGGCCTGTTTGAGGCTCGATTTATCTGTTTTAATTTGAAGCTGGGCAGACTTATCGAAGTTCGATGCGTTAGCCGGTACGGCCCCAGGGCGTTAATGTGGTTTATAATACTGTGACCAGAGATTGATAGAGATGTGATCTGATAATGGCTATCTAGGGAGTGAATGAAGAAGATCCAGATCGCTATTGCACACCAACTAATTTGATCAGCATTCTAAGAGCTTGGCAAAGACAAGGCTTCAAAGTTACCTCGTTTGTATGAAAATCTAAGGGTGATTCTAATTATCTATCTACCACTGTAAATGTGAATAGGTAAGTCATTGAAGAAGTTAAGTTATAACAGAAACAATTTTAAAGCTCCTTTGTAAATTGAAGTATAGACAAATCTAACAAAGCAAACAACAAGCAGAGTTTAACAAAACATCCCCCATTCCTTCCCATCCCAACCTACTTCACGCGGTGTTTATTAAAAAATTATGCCACCCAACAATATCACAATATCTTACTAAATGCGAATCATCATCATATTTTACTGAAAAGACCTAAAATTAAGGTTACCGAAGGAAATTTAGCATCAGGGAAAATAGCTATTCTCATATTTTCAAGCGGCCATTGCACTCGGCTTACATAACACCAGGGGTACAGAGGTAACAGGAGGTAGGCCGATGCTCGGAGATCGTTCTCAAGTGCAAAAAGTCGTAATCCGTGTCTTAGCTGCTATAAAAACACTCTTGTGCCAGTAGAGATAAATTCTATTTTGAAATAACTTGTGGTTAGGAGATGTACGTTCCGGAATGATTAATGGTGCTTCTTAGCGCTCAGGGTGCCGTAGGGGGTGAGGCTCGGGGCGAGGCGTTTGGGGTTGATCGAACTGAAATTGGGAGCGTTCAACGCCCGGCCGACATTTGTTCTACAAAGTAATTTGTCAAATGCCTTTTCATGAAAATAAAGGTTTAAAATTCATCCTCATTAATTTGAAGTTGTAAAGCGTTCGAAAAAATAAATCAAGTAAAGTATCAAATTGTTTGTGCACACTATACCTACTCGACTTTTGAGCACTCGCAGTTTACGTTTTTTTACTCATGTGCCTTTGAGTAAACTGAAATTATTTTGAAAGACACTATTTCATATACTGAGTATCCTGATACGCTTAGCCATTAGGTTCACGCTCCTTATAGCTGTGATGCGGTTCATACAACATTTTGCTTTCCAGTTGCTTCGAAATGGCTACTTATGCTATTAAGAACCTTGTCTTATGAGTAATAAATGTTAATTTCATTTACGATATTCAAACGACTTGATACATTATGTGACTGCGGATTGACACGTGGCGTCTAGGGAATGTAGCAGGGGTGCGAGCAAGACGGTCGCAGGCTGTTTCCTTCTGATTGCCCGAGATAGACATCTTCCCGACGAAAGGGAAATTGTAAGACGAGTTGGTGGTTATTTTGGTGTCGGTTGTCCCTTTTTTGTAACCTTTGTAAATTATTATCGATTCTGTAGTGGGAGGGAATCAAGAACAGTTGGATTTTTCCCTTGTTCCTCGGAGATAACCATGGCCAGATAACTGGTTATCTGTGAAGAATTTTTTTCTTCCCATATAACCGGTTATCTCTTATGAATATATTTTCTTCGCAGATAACTGTCAAAATAATTAGTTATCCGTGAGGAAAATATATTCCTAAGAGATAACTGGTTATATGGGAGGAAAAAAATTCTTCACAGATAACCAGTTATCTGGCCATGGTTATCTCCGAGGAACAAGGGGGATTTTTTTGATGTTCTTTAACGTAAGTACCTATTTATTAGGATCTGATGAATAATGAACAGTTGTCAGAAAAGAGGAAATGTAGGATTAAAATAAACTTTCGCTAATCACATTAATGAATCCCCAGAAGAAATACCATCTCTTATCAGCATTTACAACATGTTACAAAATACCTCTAATGCCGAATATATAAGGTCATTCTTAAATAATGCACATAATTTTAAGGGGTCAATGTACTCATGTATACAAACAACTTTTACTATGGGACCAACATTGAAATCGCGAAAAAAAAAATCTGCTGTTCCATAGAACATTTTAAATCGAATAGATCAAAATGTATGGAACAGCTGATATTTTTTTCGCGTTTTCAATGTTGGTCCCATAGTAAAAGTTGTTTGTATACATGAGTACATTGACCCCTTAAAATTATGTGCACTAACTATTTAAGAAGGACCTTATATAGATAGGGAGTAGGTATCAAATCGAACAACTTTTACAATGAGACCAACTCTGAAATCGCAAAAAAAATAACCTGTTTCAAAAAATATCAAAATGTATGAAACAGCAGATTTTTTTTCGCGAATCCAGAGTTGGTCCTATAGTAAAAGTTGTTCTGTTTGATGGTCCCTAATGTCCCTATCTACCATATTTGGCATTAGGGGTTATTTTGTAACACGTTACTTACATTGTATGTACAGGGGACCTATTTTTGAATCGCTCGAAGCCAGTCGAGCGCTCGTTTCTACTGATTTTAAGTTCGACATCTCATTGTTTTGAGTCATAATGTCGAACGAAAATCAGTCGAAAAGAGCGCTCGACGCCTGCCGAGCGATTCAAAAATAGGGCCCCTGTACTAGATACACTTAAAATTATCTGATAGTTATGAGTGTTGTTAGTACTAGTAGGCAGAGGCAGGCAATGTGTTGCAATGTCGAGTGTTAATTTTTACTTTTCACGCACACATGTGCAGAAGTTATAATTAGTTTCAAAACAACTCGTCAACTGAATCGATGCAGATTAAATAGCTCTTCAAACTTTAATGGAAAGGGACATTATTATGATTAAACTATAGTTTGTTATTTATATCTTCGTTTATGATTTTTGGTTAAACGTCCGCAAAAAAAGGGATGTTATAAGTTTGACGTGTTTGTGTATCTGTGAGGTATCTGAGATAACGTAACTTCCAAACGAATGGACTGATTTTGCGATTTTTTTGCATGATTTGCATGATGCTGGTTATTAAAATTTCGAAAGCCATTTCAATTTTCACGAAGTTTGCCAAAAATGTTTCAACTACACCCAAAGAATATTTCTAAAACAACCTACAGAGATACGATTACGTCATTACGTATTCAAAATGGTCAAGAGGGCTTTCATTAGGCGATCACATCTTAAGAATTTATGAGCCTTTCTTCTGCTGTGCTATTCTGAAACTAAACTCGCACCTCACTTTGCAAGTCACCCCACTTCTCACGAGTTGGATAGATAATAATAAACGAATTTATTAATTGCAAGAGATTTCAGGTTGCTTTTGTAGTTATTCTAATTTTAGTTTTCAATTGATAAAGTAACCAACAATCAAACCTCAGAAAAAGGAAACCTATGGAAGCGACACAAGCTGCAATAACAAAGGATTCGTGACGTAAGGTGCGTGCCGTGTCCGCCATATTGTGTTGCGTTTACATGTTAAAATTTCGACTCTATGCTGTTTAGATAAGGTGTATGTACACTAAGCTAAGCCGCCATGTTTAGTTGTGTTTGAATGGAGAACAATGAAGTAGATATGCAGGCTTTTTTCGTAGGTATGTCAGGTCCATATTATTCCTTCGTCATTGTATCAAACTCATGCCAAGTGAGGTGACTTTCGAACTGAGTTGCGAGTTTCATTTCAGAATAGCAAGGCTGGTCCTAATGCAAGAGTTGTGCTGGCTATGCTGGTTCATAATTAATTTATTTACTAAATACGGTACATACATGATTTTATAAATAATTTTTCCGGCAAATTCTGTCGAATGTTTCGACGTGCAAATACTTAAATTTAAATAGATGAAAAATTAAATCACTAAATAAAGAATTAAACTAAATTATTGGAATGTCAGCAATAGAAAATATCAAAAGTTATAATTAGTGTGCAATGTCAATATTTTATCGTTTAGGAAGTCATTAATACAGTAATATGTCTTTTATATTAAAATATTAAACAATTTGCTTTTAAATTTACTTGTAGGTAGGTAGTTTTCTAACATTATTTGGTAATTTATTGTAAATACGTATTGCCATACAACATTAGTTTTTTGAATGTATTACCAAACTTTGACCGGGAATTCGTAAGTTGGTTCCATTTCTACCACTATACCTAAAGTCTTGATTCTGTTTGAATAAATGACTTCATTCATATCATATGGGTTAATTAGTCGGATCGGATGTAAGAACGAACCACAAAATATTTTAAGTAGGTACTTTTTTTAAACATTTTGGACCATTACATTTATATTTTTTAGTATGACAATGTAGTAATGTCCGCACGACATTAAAATGGCTGATAATTATGTTCAATCAATATCCAGTGTTTTGTCATCATCCGATATTTTCTTACTTTCATTGCCTACGTACGAT
The DNA here is from genome assembly GCA_943789525.1 of Agriphila geniculea. Taxonomy (NCBI): domain Eukaryota; kingdom Metazoa; phylum Arthropoda; class Insecta; order Lepidoptera; family Crambidae; genus Agriphila; species Agriphila geniculea. Next base: position 12,769,462 of record OX038887.1, on the reverse strand, counting down.
TACGTTGTCTACTTTCATACTTATCTAATGAAGAAGTTGATGATGACTCCGATTATATTTACCTGTAAAAACAAACACAAAATAAGTATAGCAATAGCAATACAAAAATAAGTACAGGTTTGTTGCAAATCAAAACCAAATCTATTAGGGTGGGTACCCACTTAAGTTCGCGAACCTCCGCGCTCCGCGAACCTGCACCGAAAATATCGTTTATCCTTTGCTGAAACAGGGCGCCGAGGTGTGTACGTGAGGGAACTCGTATGCGAAGCTGGTTCGCACAGGCACACACTGTAGCCAAAGTAAAAATATTTGTTTTTGCTATGGATCACTGTTCTAGGTTCGCGGAGCGCGGAGGTTCGCGAACCTAAGTGAGTACCCATCCTTACATTGATTGTCACCAACTGCGTCCAAACAGTTCGCAAAAAGTAAACTTGATCTATAAATATTGTCAAATCGTCGTAAGTCAGCTCAAGGTCGCCAAAAGTCCGGCCTAACGTCACATCGAGGTTTCTGCTATCACGGATCCATATTGAATTGACGACGTTAGTAATGACATTTCCTTTCGCAATTACTTTTTTAGTTAAGTAGGTATAATATTATTTTTGCATAATAAAGTACTTATCAATGGTGAGTCGTATTTTGGACGCTCTTTCTGGGTGCTTGCATAATTACATGAAATAGTATAATAGCTTCTCTTTTCTTAGCATTTCTAGAAAATTAAACCAAAAATATCAACACGCGATTCCGGCAATAGCTTGAACTAACTAAGCTACGAACACAAAATGTTTTCATTGAACATAAAGTAAAAAAGTTAAAATCTATTTGGAAAAGTATCAGTGATATTAACAGAATAAGATATACAGTTGATTTGAGAATAATCAGTAACGATGTTAGTAAAAATAAAATAATTACTTAGGTGGCTATGACATGGTAGAGGCCCGTGACGTCACACCACGTGGTGGCCATTCATAATTTTTGTGTCCGCGAAATCCAAGGCTGCGCGGGCGCTTCCAATCGCCCCGTTAGATTTGAATACAAAATAGTTTTGTACAATCTACATCAAATCGAAAGTGACATTCAAAATACCGGCTGCCCTTAAAAGCATTACCATAAGTGCTATTTTATTCTACAATTCGCAATTTAAACACTACTATCAAGGTCATCAGGATGTGATCGCTATTGTTTGAGCAAATTTTGTATACGTGATTAGGAAAACTTAGACATTGATATAACCATAATCACGTATGGGAACAAAAGCTGCCACGTTTCTTATTTTTTGGCATGAGAATGATTTCCTGTCATGAGCTCTCATTAAAATATTGAAGGTCGATAACAACAGATAAATAAATAAACAGCCTGAATGTCTCATGGGACATTTGTATTCAAAATGCATATAGGTACTCTGTAAGACCACATATTATAGTGCAGATCTTTATCTTTATCATAAAGCAAAACGACCAAACTGGTTGTCTTCTAAGCACACGGATATCAAGTACAATGACCATTGTGGAAAAATATTTTTTTTTAACACCAGATCTTCTTCATCTTCAAAATAATTTAAAGTCAACCTGTGTATTTGTATGTGACAATAAATTATTTTCCTTCAAATGCAAAAGATTGCGCGAAAACTATCTTTGTCCGTACGATAGTACTAGAATTACCAATTTATGAAAGCTATTGTACTTATAAGAACGATGAAATAAAATGTGGTTAATGCCGTGGTCATGGCAGACGCAAGGAAACGTCGGGAAAATATGTAAAACTTAAAACATTAAAAACCCTTTTATAAAATCACGTATTTTAGAAAGTACAAGAATTTTAGCTACAAATGCTTTTGTACCCTGCAGGATTCGAACTCGCTTCTGTGGGTTTCGCAGTCAGGCAGTAGGCCAGTAAGGAATTGGCGAATCAGGAATTGGAGAAAAAGGAAGTGGACGAATGTGGAAACAGGGATCACGATCACTAACTGTTAGGCGTGAAATACACAGAAGAGATGCGGCGGAGATAAGGCGCAGATACGGCGGCGATGGCAGCGATACGTGTATTTGATTGGCCGAAAGCATCCGAAAGTCTCACATCTGCACCGTATCCGCGCCGCGTCGCTTCTGTGTATTTCGCGCCTTAGGGTGGGTACTCACTTAGGTTCGCGAACCTCCGCGCTCCGCGAACCTAGAACAGTGCGCCTTATCAAACATTTTATTTTCACTCTGTTTAAAGTGTGTACGTGTGCAAACCAGGTTTGCATACGTGTTCGCACATGTGTACACTATGGCGTACAGGTGTAGCACAGGATAAACAAAACTTTCGGTGCAGGTTCGCGGAGCGCGGCGGTTCGCGAACCTAAGTGGGTACCCACTCTTAGATATCAACTCAGCCGTCGTAACTCCTACGCTCCTAAACATTGCCAGAATTTACGTCTAAAATCAGTAACATTGCTATAGTTCGAATAGGACGAAAATAATAAAATACGTAGGTGGACCACTTATTATTATTATCAATAATTATCAAGAAGTTTGAATAGGTTCATTTCATTTATATAGGTAGGCATAATTGATTGAATTTTTAGATTTTAGGCATTCACAATGCTATTTTTATATTAAGATATTTATTCATATTATAATAGATCTTAGTTAGCTCTATCGCTGCATAAAGACTGTTGAGATGTCTATGTTTACTGAGACGATTTGAATTCTATAAAGGGCAAGAAGTTACGATTGTACAAGTATTTATAGATATTGGGATTCAATTGATAACACACTTCTATCTTTTAGCATCCAAATAGTAACGACGTCAACGGTGTGGCCGCGCCGAAACACTGGGTGAAGACGAGGTGTGCGGTGGGTTTAACGCACCGGCGTGGCCCGGTTGGAGCCGCGCCAACTCACGACCGCTTCTAATCACCGGACTCTTAGCACGTAACTAACCTTCTGATAGCTTATAAACGCCTGGTACACGACACTGCACTGCCTAGGAGTTTGTGCTCTATTCCATAGTCAGTTGTTAAATTATCATTTTATATTACTAGCGACCCGCCATCGCTAAACAAACAAATACACAGTTGTCACCCATTCGCCCCAAAAGTCCGTCCTGTTCCGTCATCAATGTAAGAAACAGGCTTGAATTTATTTTCGCACGCGTTAATTTTTTACGATAACTTTTAAATGGTATGGTGTAAAAGGGTAATTTAATGTGCATAAAAAGCTTAAGGTAACTAACTTGATAAGGATTAATAACCGCATTGTATGTGACTAAAAAATGGCTGATGGTCATGAGACCAATTTTTTTGGAAATAAAATTGATATAGTAAGCTGTACTTAAAAGATTATATGCCATTGCGGACTTTTTTGTAGACCTATAAAAGAGGAACATAACAGTGGTATATTGGTTAGCTCAAAAGGTTTATGCAGCGTTTTCGAGCGTTGCAAGCTCCCAGTCGGCTTAATTGTTGCCCACATCTTCAACAATTATCGTCATATTTATCATTTGGTGAAAACCGCATGAAAATCCGTTCAGTATTTTTGAGTTTATCGCGAACAGACAGACAGACGCGGCGAGGGACTTTGTTCTATAATATGTAGTGATTATAAGAAATAGTTATTTGTTATACAAGAGACCAAAGTTAATTTGTGTTGTGAGTGCTGAAGCAGAACCAAATTTTTGTTTTTCACACATCACATTTTCTCGCTGGTAGAGTATGTTGTATGTTTAAACATACAACTTTTTACTCTACCAGCGAGGAAAGTGTTATAAGTAAGAATTCTGTTATTTTCACGTGACTTTCCTGGTATAAAGCTAAATCAGCATTAGAAACTTGTTCTCTCAACTCTTTTGAAGTTAAACAACTATTTTCATCGCTAAACGCACTCATTTTAATATACATGTCACAAAAAAGATCGATGAAAAAAATATTCATAGAGTAAAAAAGAGTAAAATTTATTCCCGTCGTTTTGTTTTACATTACGTTGTGTTTTTCTCTTATTCATACATTTACAATCATAAAACACTATTTTTTTATTATTTAATAATTTTTAATTTTTCTAATTTTATGTTTATTTCATAAATGCGACCTCATTTCGTACTACATATTCTTCAACAATCCTTGTATTGTTTAAAATCCTTGTAAAAATTCCTTGGTACATCAGTGTATTTTATTTTTTATACTTTTTAATCCATGTATGTATGAAAACCAAGAACAATAACTAATTTCACCTCTCCGATTCGAAAAAAGCGCTTTTGGCGCGTAAATAAAAAGTCGCATCTATCGCATTTTGCTGCGAGACAAAAGTGATTGGAATTACCTTTTGAAATTACTCGAGATAAAAAAAAATAAACTAAACTAGGCAATGGTTCGTTCAGAAACTCATTTCATTTTTATCCAACATTTAACTCATAATAAGGAAATGGTAGGGGAAGAGGAAGGGAAAAGGGAAGGACGAATAAGAGGGAGAGGAAGGAGAAAAAGGGGAAGAAAGGAAAGGAACGGGAAGGGGAGAAAAGAGAGGGGAAGAAAGAGGAAGAAGGGAAAGAGAGGGGAAAGCGATTGGAAGGGAGGGGAAGAGAGGAGAATGGAATATCTGTCTATTGTATGGTATTGATAAAGATTCCGTTGTTGGTATAATTCACCTATATTCACATTCACTATCGACTCTTTTTGAAGTCGAAAAAGTTCATCTCAGCATTCTCAGCCTTCGAAAAAGGTTATGCAATCTGCATGCCAGGATTACGAAAGATAAACGTTATCAGTCAACAAACCCGGACTATCTCGGTGCAGTGACATAGACCCTGCCTCACCTTGGGTTCGTGTTTAAAAAAAGGTACCTAATAACGCGTTTTATTAGTCCGTCGTCGGTGGAATATCAAAGTTTTAGGTATCGCCGAAACGCGCATACCAGGGGACCATGAGTCGTGCTGATGTTGATAACTCAGAGCTATGACCTAAGTGGTTTCCGGCTCCATTCGCGAGGGGGTCACGGCTTTTTCTTACATAACTAGTTGAATAAGTGACGTCATAAGTTGTAAATCGTGATATTTTTAAATCTAGTTTGAGACAATCTTAATGCCATATCTTAGGAACAGAATTGCAAATCTTCAACTATGAATGTTGTATTTGTTCATAATATTTGATTATTAATACATTTGTGGGCCTAATCTTTTCAACTTTGATTGAATGTTTGTTTTCACTAGGCAATAAATCATGAAGAGTTAAAAGAAAACTTTTTTTAATAAAAGTCATAAAATTATCAAATCTCATACTGTTTCCTGTCTTATAAACATCCAGGAATAGATTAACCAAGATTTTGAAGTAGGGAAAACGGCTGGTTTTCGTTGTCATTTCGGAGTTGAGACGCCTGTCAAGTAGCATTTAGTTAAAAATTAAATTACGGCAGGATCGAAAGTCTACGTGATCTAACTCACATGTTGTTTGAATGGAATGGAAGTGTCTTAAACCAGTGGTTCTGTGAGCTGTAGATCTCGCTATAACTCCGCCATCTTGAAAACATTCGGAAAACTGAATCGACAAATAAAATCTTTACGAACCCACTTACTAAATTTCACGAGAATCGGCTTAGAATGCGAGACGGACAGACATACTAAAGCATTTTCGCCCAATCTGAATTAGAGACGCTTCGCGCTCGCTCGGTCAATGAGTAAGTAAGTAATTAAGTAAAGATTTCATCGATGTTTTAGTAAATAAATTCTGACCTAATTAGTCACAGTTCCGAAATATTTGGAGTATTTTAATACCTAGCAAAAAGTAAAAAACAGACAAAAGAAGGATTATTATATATGATACTAAGGCTATGTTTACATTAGTCGAGTAAAAACGTTCCAGAAGAAGTACATTGCCGGGCATGTTCGTTGATTCTAAAAGAACGTCAAACACACCACGTAATGTACTTCTACTGGAATGTTTTTACTCGACTAATGTAAACATAGCCTAAAGCCTTGTTAACATCAGCTGGTATGCAAGCTAGGTTTTAAGACTTTAAAGAACTGGGAACTTCTTTTCATTTTCTATGGGTCACATTTTCTTTATCTAATCATAAAGTCTGGGGAAAAGTGGTAAAATTATATAAATATAGCTAAAAGATCTAATGAAACCTCCTCATTCGCAGGCCCCTGTTTACTGGAGTACGGCGGCGACCTTGGCCTGGCCACTGACTTGCGCCCGCGCCGAAACTACGAGATCACTCACGTAGGTATAATAAACTATCGCGTGTAACGACTAACGTGTCAATAAGACTTTAAGGCTAATAACAAAGCCTCAGTGCAACTTTTCAAGACTATTCAAGACCTCAATGATCTGAAATTGAACATTCTGCGCAAGAAAAGGATCCGTTACTTTCTATTAATTAAAACACGCGTGGAACGATGTTCCTTAAAATGTAAGTGAAGAGCGGTCAAGGTACGTTCTTAAACATGCTTGGAAGTTCAAATATATTTTATTTTAAAAACCCTCTTTGAGCTAAATCGCAGTACAGGACAGGCTCAGAACACGCCTGCATTTATCAAATCTATATTTACCGTGTTTAGCGACCTGCAATGCAATGTTACAATGAAAACTCATATTTCTCGTGTATGTAATTCAAAGGAAATTAAAAATAAAGAGTGCCTTAAAATATAGGAGCCTTTTAAAGTTTTTCAATAACAAAAATGCAAAAAAGTTTAAAGATGGCGCCGATGCTCGCGGATTTAAAATCTGCCGACTCTCACTCAATCAATTTCTCCCTCTCGAACACCATTTTCGTGACCGGCCAACTTTATGTTCTCGTAGATTTCAAAAATAAAGCCGGTTTCTTATAGTATTGCTTTTCAATGTTGTAAGCGAATTAAATTCGGGAGATGCAAAGACAAATAGTCAATATCTCATAGAACTTCGAAATAGGGATAGTGTTTATTTCTATGTGTCTATTAACGATCTTGGATAAAAAAAATAACGTTTAATCATGAAAATAAAAGTTGTCAGTAGGTACGAATTATTTGTTTTGTAAACAAGGCAACGTTGAGCTGTTATATTATGGGTGTTGTTTTTGTTTCATCAATCAACCCTCGGCAACACGATATCTCAAGGCAAAACGACATTACCATAAGTTTCTTTGAGAGAGAAAGGTAAAGAGGAAATTGCGAAGTTCAATTATCAGTTAAAGATAAACGAAATTTAAATAATATAATAAGTATTAATGCGAAGTATAAAATTTCATCGGCGCTTAGTCAGAAACGAGCAGCATTTTGTTTCGCATAAATATAAAACGGCGACCCGACGGAGCACGTCTTTAATATTTATTTTCCTTTGTACATGGTCATATTTCATGTTTCGTATTATAATTCATTTGCGACGCGGAAGTTCGGTGCTCGTGCTAAATCATAACGAACTTTAATGCTATAACAATAAGACGCAACTCGGTTGGTTATTAAAAAAGTCTGAGGTAATTTGCAGGTATCGCGAAACGGAAACGCGCCTCATCCCGCGCGAGGCTCGTAGGCCCACGCGCTTTGGGACACGTGTCTTGAAAATACATAGGGTGATATATCAGTACTGAATAAGTATATCAATTGTATACTATTCACTTAATCATCGACTACTTACTAATGATGAGAACACTACCAGTTTGATTGAATAACAGCAAAAACCCGATGATCATTTCACATATAATTTAAAAAACTGGAGTTCGGCAATCTTGACTCCATTAACAGTATTGACATTTTGGTATCTATTATTAGAACCTCTCCACTTCAGCAAAGTTTGCTAGGATCGATGGTAGCTAGCTACACCTCACCTGTACCTACATACGTTCATAATGAAGCCCGTGGGAGGTCCTGCCTGCAGATGTGAGTGGCTGATCAATCACGATGCCACGTGACGGAAACGAGACAAGCGTGAATTGGAAGCCGAAGGGACGAAGTTGAGGACAGACTACGTAGCGACGACGGACGCTTTACAAACGTGTGACATATTAGGCCGCTTTCACTACTTCGCGTTCGCGTTGAATAATAAACAATGTAACATCATACCTATAAAAGCAACTCACAGGCATCCTCATTATAAGTCTGTAACAAGCCTTTGATCTGCCGCAAATAAAAGCCATTTCATAATTGTTAGTAATGATTGACACGTAAGTACAGCAGACAATCCAAGATATATAACACTCAATATCAAATATGGCACTTATTACCGTGAAATTAAGTCGGTTTGAAGAGCTGCCACCCTTTCAAAGCTTAAACTACCGATCAACAAAGGATCAGCATCAGAACCAACATATCATCGCAACCGATATAATTGGTTCCATTGTGATTTTTTGCGGTGCAACATCAAAGGTCAACAGCAGGATAAAGTTTCCGTCAGGCAGGAGCGTGGACGAGCGAATAAAGACTTCGCAGTGAGTAGTGACCCAAAAAAAAGCGTTTTTCCACTCGCGGTGCGCTCAACACACGCTGCGCCGAACGTGAGCAGTAACACGATCTTAAAGTCTTCATTATCGCCACCATCAACCATACGTTTTAACAAGCTATATAAACAATTTCAAATTTAACAAACGGTTAAGCACCGTAGCCGGGCAGCTTCGCAAAGATTTCGATATAAATCATTTGGTTCTTAAAACGCATTCGCACATCACTATTCAGGGTCGTCATGTTCAAACGTACTCCTCAGGATTTGAATGGAGAATATAAAGCTATTAAGCTCCACAAATAACGCCTCTGAATGCAGATGAGCCCTGTGTCTAATCTAAAGTTGGCGCCTCCGACCACGCTAGAAATAACAGCTGCTGGTACAAATGTCGATGTCCAATGCATTTGGTGACGCACGGGCGGGCTATCCCGGCTATCGAAATCGATTCATATACCGAATTCTTAAAATCACATCGTCAACGAAGTGACGTTCGGGAAGTGTCGCTTCCTGCATTCACATTAAATGGCGTAATAAAACAGATGTAATAAAAACAGCTGTTTAGAGTACGGAATCGAATGAAAAAGTGCAAATTACGTGCGTTGTTTACAAACATTCAGCTGTAAGTTTCACGAACATGGGAGTTCAGCGGCACTCCCCGACAATGGGACCGTTGACTTTGGCTCAGACCATTATTCGATGCTTGTACAAGGATAATACGACCGGTGCGGAGTTTACGTGCGAATTTATTTATTTACCGAGACCGATTTGATTTGGATCGAGATTAAATAATCGATTGTTATCCTTTTTTAGTGTCGGGACGGGAGGTGTCAAAGTTTTTGCTGCACCGTCATTATGATGAGGCTAAAATTGCAGCGGTATCGATGCGGTGGGGATTTTGTAGCGAACGCTCAATTAATTTGGTTATGAATTTGACAGGATCGAATTACTTACGGTCATTTCGGATTTTTTGTAGAATGCGTTTTGTAACCGTGCCGCATGACATGAAGAGTGTGAAGCGTCGATGTGTATGTGTTTATCGATGTTATTGGTGTGCGTTGCGTGGTTCGTTCGTTAGATCAAGTGTTTCTTGCAACAAAGGCGTTAATGTAAGTGGGCAGGAGAGCATGCCGGGAGCCGATGACGAATGTAAGGGGTTGATGAACGCGAACGGTCTATTTCGGAGCGACTAAATACGTCGGCGGCTCACCGAGTGACATTTACTCGCGCTAGGTGCATCAGTCTACTATCAAATACTATAGATAACTGCGCACTATGAATAGTGCAATGGTATGAAAGTTCTTGGAAAATGCCAAGAAAATGTAGTTCTTTTTGATGCAATCGCAGGTCTTATAGTATAGAACAGAACTCCCAAATAAAAAAGTTGTGTAGTAAAACTGTTATAAGTACTTAGATGTAGACAAGATAAGCAATTTGAGGAAACTAATCGAACTCCAGTTGAAAAGTTTCGTGATATTAACACTAAAACTGTTACAGTGAAGTTTGACCAAACGATATGATGTGAACCGTACATCATAAATTGCTGCCACAAAAAAAATCGTTTCTTTTGTGACAAACGAAACGAATAAACAAGTTTACGCGGCCAAAGACATTCCGAGAGGATGTTTGTATGTTTGTGTCCATCTAACATTCTTGGAGCGCTTAGCAATTGGCGGTTGAACCTGTTGCACAGACAGACATTTGACGCACAGCACAAATTAGACACAGTGTGCACTCAATCAAGTAACATTAAACTGTGGAAAATTATTCTATACAATATAGATTCACGCATGCTCCACGATTCAAGCCGGTTACGTTTTTTTGTATGATAAAGATCTGGTTATGGCCATTAAAATAATAATGCTTAGGATTAGGTATGACATAGGGTAACATTTATATGAGAATAACGATAATAGAATTCTAGAACGAAAATATACATACCGATTAGTAGGAGCTAATCAATTGATAACCCATATTTTGATGACTGCCCTTAGTGAAAGGAAAATATCGTATACCCTGTGGTGAAAGTCTATTCGAACGAACTGAAATACTGAGCTTCACATTTTCAACTGAACTATTAATTTCTTATAGATTTAACAAGGCGAAAAAATAGAATGTGTGAGATGGTATTGATTGATATTCATAACAATTTATAACAAAATACAGAGCAAATCTGTTAGAAAAGGTACCATTCTAGGTCATGATTTTATCTACATAATGACTGTAAGATTTAATAACGGTCGGCGCGGTTATTTTGAACTTGACCTTGATTTTATTACTTCACGTGTTACTAAACGTTTTAAAGATCTCACATTTGTCATGGTATTGAATTTTTATATGGCTTCAAACGGCTGAGATAAATAACTATAATAATAATCTAATTGCATACATGAACATGCCTTTTGTGTGATTTCCCTTTTTTCGAGATAATTAACGATCATGATCGACGACAACGCCATTCGATCTATGATTCTATACCTATGAATATAGGTATAATAATGAATGATTATGTGATTCTCGTAATTAAATAAGGCGTGTAGTGTTTGGTTTGCATCATTTGGCATGGTGGCACAACACACATTTGGCACAAACCTCTCTCTACGCCTTTTAAACGATGGATACAAATAAAATAATATTTGCCAGAATGCGAACAAGCAAAAGGAGCTCATTAAAAATATCGATAGTTATCGGGGACGGGTGGCGATCCGATTTCGAACGTTTTAATTAGCGGCGGGCGGGCGCTGCAGCGCGGGCGCGAGCGAAGCGCAAAACGCGGACCTGTGACCGGTCTGTACACAAACGCCTTTAGGGATCCATGAGGCCTAGGGTTGCCAGGTCGGAGGTTTAAAATATCTGGAGAAAAATTGAAAATGTCGGGATTTTGCGGTTGTTGCTGGGAGAAATAAACATTTAATAAAAAAAGAACTTAAATGCCTGTATACAGTAAGAAAACGGCCGCGCATCGCGATTTTTAGTCAGTTTCATCCACTAATCTTGTAAATTGAAATCTTGCCTGTCTACCGCAAAAAAAAAACGGCCGCGCAGCGCGATTTTTAGTCAGTTTCATCCACTAATCTTGTAGTCTGTGGTCTATCCGCGTAAATTATTGTTTTTTGAAGAACTTTCGGAACAGCTTTTTTTCCGGGGGATTTTTAATTTGTCGGGAGTCTTGAAATTCCAGGAGAATCCAGGCGAATCCCGACCATCTGGCAACCCTAATAAGGCCACGTATGCACCGACAGGTGGCTTGCTTAGCGACTCTAGTCGCTACGCAAGCCGCCTGACGCCTAGGCTCTAGCCTAGCGTGTAGCGAAGTGAAAGGAACGTTCTATAATGTTCGCAACCGGCCGCACTGCTAGGCGACTAGCGAGAAGTGCGGCCGGTTGAAACGGAACATTCGTGAACGTTTCTTTTACTTTGCTACACGCTAGGTAACTCGCTAGGTTCTAGGTGCTAACTGCTAAGCAAGACATCTGTCAGGGCGTACGCGTACGTCGCCTAAACGATGGAACGATCAGATGTAATATTGTCAGTCTGGTGTTATTGCATTTAAAAATAATTGGGTGTCTAACATTGATTCCTATTCAACTTTTAAATTCTAGTTTCGATTATTGTTCTTCGCAATTTTGCATTGGTGTTTTAGGAAGACTTTTCTCTCCGCAAGTAGTGTTTATTAACTACATTATATTGAATATTTTCAGTGCTGTTTTGGACGCAGTGTCATACTTGACCGAATTCATAAATTATTTCTCAAATGTGATCTTTACGAGCCGTCGCGCACGACAATTAGCAGCGACCATCGACCGCTTCACGACCAATTTGACGCAGATTAACGTATCGGATTCCGAAGCAACCGAGTTTTTATGGTGGGACCCCTTTTCGTGTGATCGTTTTTAGGATCGAGCTGTTTCTAATAAAACTGATGACATTATTGGAGCTGTATAGGCTAGGCTGTGCATTTGTTGCTAACTTGAAGACAATTTTGTAAGAAGCTATCGTAGTTCATTTAATTTAAATTTAGTTTTATTTTACGAATAGTGAAGGCGTAGATTGGCATTTCCTCATGACAAACCATTAGGTTCATTGGCCTTCCAGTGGCCTAACTACCAGGATATCAGAACTGCCATAGAGATCTTTTCGCACGCACATGGCAAACGAACAAGTCACTATAATGACTAACAATCGATTAAAATGATCAGACAAAAAAGTTTACGAGTGTTTTATTTCAGTGTTGTGTCGAATTGGAAAAACGTAATGGTTGTTATTATCAATATTTAATAGGTAATAGGTAAACGAAAGAAAATGGCTTAGAAACTTTATTATTTTGAAAGAACGCATAATTAACTCTTATTTTCATGAAAACTTTGCTGTTCTTATGGCCTCTATAATTTAATCCTTACTTCTGTAAATAGTAGGTATTTGTTGTATAGTCTGTGGGAATAGAAGATTGAATATCAGTTTTTATCCAGAACTTGATTTGGAATGTTTTCGGTTTTAACAATGGCATTAGGGGTATCGAAAATTGTCGCCGGCTAGTGATGCGGTCCGTGCTTTCATTTTTATACGTCCTCGCATTCTATTCAGGTTTGGGCCGTCACTTTTTCTTTCGTTGCGCGGTATCCCGATCGCAGCCTTGACCTTCGATGGCGAGCGGGCGGCCGTCCGTCGACCCGCCGCGCGCAACCAGGGCTGCCTGTTAGCCGCTCATTCATGACAAATGGGCCGAAAGCGAATTTCGGCCTAGTTTCCGCTGATAACCAAAGTGGCTAAATAGATTTTCTATATTGATTATGTTTGACGCTTTCGACTTAGCTTGGCATTTTATTTTGCCTTCGATATTGTTGGCGCGGATGAATTTGGATGGAATTCATTATAGCGAATACAAGAGTTTATTAAAAATACATATCTAGTGCATGTCATGTCATTTCATGAAAGCGTGCTTGACTTTATTGTTAGTTAAACAGTAGTTTTCTTCACGACAAGAAAAGAGTATATATCTAAGTTAAAAACGAAAAAGTGTAGATCCTTGTCCACAATAGTAAGTAAAGTACTGAAATTTTCTTCGATGAATTTTCTTTTAGGATGTAACTTTTAAGAGCTGTATTTGACTTCTTGTTATTTATAGGTGAATAGCATCTTGGCAGCCCTGTATAAGGAGCAGCGCACACTAGTACGATGCACTTAGCCACAGTGCGCCTTCCGCAAATTATGTAGGTGCCGCGCAGACGTGCCGATTTTAACAACCACAACACACTTTATTCAATCATGCACCTTAGGTTCCTTCTACATTCCTGTATAAAATGCATATGCTGTACTGTAGCTATACTGACGTGAACATTTTGAGTTACATTTTTGGTAACCTAAATCTTTTTATGGATCGATTTCGCATGAAATACTTTAGAAGTTGTTGTAGAAGTCGCTCATATATTCTTTCTTAACTTAAAACTTATTTGTACACGGAGGTTACCTACAGTATAGATACGGATCTGTAGTCTTGGTTCAATCAACACGGTTATTGTCTGCCAAATTGAGCTTGCAAATTGGCTTCAACATCGAACGAAGCGCCATTTGAGCAAGCTCGATAGCTCGTGTACCGAAACTGCAGATCAAAAGCTTAAGTGATCAAACACCACTACAGAATCCACGTTTGACAAACAGAGGAAATTGCTGCCAATGAGATGGAACACGCGGTGTCAGTGTCGGTATGTCGGTTCGGTAACACGTCGCTGGCGCTGCTAACCAGTCATTGAGACTAAAGCTTTGTCCAGAATAGTCCATTTTGGCGTATCAGATCACCGTATCTTTAACATACATCGCTTGTTTGGTTGGGCGTGCGTTGAAGTAATATCAACGCACGCCCAACCAAACAAGCGATGTATGTTAAAGATACGGTGATCTGATACGCCAAAATGATACAAGTCTGGACAAAGCTTTAGATGTCATTTTTTTAAACATTAAGACAATTCTGTAACTTCCAATCAGAAACAGAGATAAATATACAATGTGTAACAGAATTAATGGCTAAACCAGAATATGGTAGATAGGGACCATCAAACTGAACAACTTTCACTATGGAACCAACTCTGAAATAGCGAAAAAATCTGAACACAAAAATTAATAACGAAAATATGAAACGTATTAAACAGCAGATTTTTTCGCGATTTCAGAGTTGGTTCCATAGTAAAAGTTGTTCAGTTTGATGGTCCCTATCTACCATATTCTGGTTTAGCCATTAATGCTGTTACATGAGTTATATAACTTCTGAAAGCGACAATACAGAAAAAGTAAATTTTAACTGGATAGAAGCTGGATAGTTACATTTTTATTTTGAACCGATTTGGAAATTTGCCTTTATCGTTTTTCGTACTAGTTGTGTCCTTATATCCACTTAGTTTTGGAGATCGTCAGAAGGAAGTCCTATAATATCCTTATCAGCCATAGAAAGCTTTTGAACCGATTGTTTCTCAGCTTGCTTCCAGTTAAATTCTGTCAAGCTAGTCTTGCTAATTTGGCTTTTGTTACTGGGGCGCATGGATTGATTAACTTAGTTTAACTTTGAGTGTATCCAAAGATGTCCGTTGGTTGGTTTAGTACGTACGCCGGCCCTATGAGTAGTTGAGTACAGTCTGAGAAGGGGCGCCTTGCGAGCCGTGACGCCGACGTGTCGTTTCCGTTGAACACGCCACACACTGACACCAAGCTCGCCACACTGTGACTAAAGCTCGATTCTTCAAGCATCGTTTCGATAAGTTCAGCTTTGTCACAAGATCAGAATTCAATCACAATTATTTGATTTCTCACCGGTTTCATGACGTTCTTCTTATAATTATCATAATATGTACCTACAACAATTTGCAACTACTATTTTATATATAATCAGCTAATATAGCATCAAATACATTTATTGAGAAATTCGTCGTAATTAATGGCATTAAAATAAACTTCATGCGATTTTTTTTGTATACCTAACCTACTATGATTAGACTATTTCCTCCATAACACGAATGAACTTAATGGATGGCCGCGCGCCATCTGCCTAACCAGTGAGTAATCTTGTTAGTCAAACATACGTACGAGCACTTGAATTTATCGCGCTAACGGCGCGCACACATGAATGGTACAAGCGGCGTACGCGTTTCATTCAATTTGTTTACCCACTCGCGCCGCGACGCCCGGTCAAGGGCGTCGTCCATCGCCCGTGGTCCACCCGCCGAATTCGGAATAACACCTACTCAGCCAGCTATCACAACTAAACAACTCGAAGCTTCAGACCTGTCTTCGTGTTGTTGTTTACGAATACCGAACTTTGTCGCCTGTTGTAAACACGTACATGACGTAAGTATCAGACGGTCGCTGTTCACGTGAAAAGTAAAATAATGTTACTTTTTCCTGCCGGGTTTTGAGTTCGTTATGGATACAACGGTTCCGATTTAAAAAAAACTAAGTAGGTAGTCTACCTAAATATTTATTTAGGTAGGAGGGATATAGAATTTTCAGAATAAATTTTGAGTAATCTTATGAGATGAGGGCGGCGGCATCGACATTTTGGCACCACGTGGCAGCAAGACCTTCGCGGCACCGTCTCGCAGGTCATTTACTCCCATTACGTAACTCGCAACAACCGCCAGTATAATAATCGGCGGAATTTTCATTGACTAATTATTCGCCATTTTTTTACAAGCGGTGAAGTCAGCGGATATAGCTAAATATTCAAACAGTGTATCATTCGAGGCTAACAATAACGCACAAAAAACTGCGTGGATCGAATTATCTCTCGTCGATATCTGGCCGGTTGTAAATAAGGCCGGTGTGGTCCTATGGCGAGATGTATCGAGTAGGCTTTATAGGGTCGAGATGCAGCCACATTCCTCACCGGTGAGTCGGCGGCCATCGCGAGCTTTTCTCGTATAAACACGCGACGGACGCTCTTGTTTAGCTTTTACTACTGCACGGATAAACCGACCCATTCATCGACATACCGAGTCAACGCCCAGACGGATTAAAGGGCCGATTAACGAGCACTGTTTAATTTATAACCGGAATAATAAAGGCGCTCGCGGAAGACCGCCCGCGCTCTGCCTGACAGACCCACATCGTTCGTAAGTCATAACTGAAGTGTCAACAAAATGTTTCGCCCGCGCTCACCAATTTAACTCTTCATTCGTTTTATGCTCCACGGCTTTGTGCTCTGCTCCCAACGTATAGGGACGCCAATCTTTAGAGAAACCGGCTTAACTTTCGGTTTCGCATAAAAGTTAACATTGATTTAGAAGCGAATAAAAAGCTGAGACGCCAGAACCGGTTGGCTGCCGAAATCTCTGTAATTATGTTAACGAGACGACTCGACTCACGTGGTATGGTAGCTTTAATGGGCTCGTAACCTGAACGATAGTGAAAGATAGAATTTACTACTTAGTTTTGAAGATATCGACACCGGAAAACTCGGGATTTGCCATGGAGCGGCGAAGGTACCAGGGAAGCATGACTGATAAGGAAGTTACACAACGAATCGAGGGAGCCAAGGTCGCGGCAGATGTGGGAAGTACAGGCACGCCGTTCACGGCTTATCTCGCCCAATGTTTGCCCAGCATAAATAAGCTCACCAGCGCCACCCGTACTCGATACAGCACAATGTTTATGGGTGTGAACGCACTCACGCCGTGAGAACTACACTACCAAGTATTAGAAGCGATACAATGACACGTGGCTCCACAACTAGCAAAGTATTGCGCAACATTTGCCCTATAACCACACATGTTAGGTTTGGAGTCGATAAATCGCGCAGATTTGGTGGTCCTCTGATAATCGAGCCTGTCCGATAAAGATTTCGTGTGATCTCGGCAGGAGGGCGAGATGACGCGGCTAACATTCCAAAAGTGATATTATTTATTTTTAATAATGCCAACGAACGCTTAGCACGTTAACCTCCGATTTGCATCTACGTATTGAATGCGCTTCCTGGTCGACTCGTCTTTTGTGAAAAATGTTCATTCAAGCTGCATGTTGCGCTGACGCAGCGAAAATTACTGTAGGGCTGTGTGTCAGTGGCCACTCAGGCATCCCTCGAAGGCCACCATTCATAATAACAAATGACATCAACCGCGTGGGAAACAAATAAATGCCAACCGAAACGACCGGTCAGACCGGTGGATTTTAATTACCTACACTACTGATTAATATTGGCATAAACGTTCGGAGACGAAACTGAAAGCCGTGGGGTGGCGGTCACATAAAGACGCCAACACACACACCCGTGGATTCGTGATGCATCAGCGCAATGCACCTTCTGTAAGCCCCCCGCGGCTCGAGAAACTTGGCATTGTCTAGCTGTCTCTGTCTGTCTTGTGCGATTAGAAGTGATTAACATCTTCGCGCTGCAGCTCGTAGAATTAAAGAAGCCCACTGGATCATTCCGTCACCCTGCTTTGCTTCGCATACCAATCCATTAAGTTTAATGCTGGTCGTAGACGAGAACCGCGGCGAGCGCGTGTGGCCGCGACATTTTCTCCATAACAATACGTGATAGTGCATCCGTCCCTTTCGCGGCGGACCTTGCCGTGCTGTTGCTCCGAGCCAGGTTCAATATCCCAGACCTTGGGCCGATCGAGAGCCGATGGCCAGTTCAAACTAGTTACTCATAAGACCTACCACCTGCCATAATTTGTAATTTTGTCACTATTTTTAGCACTTTGACGAAACGAGTCCGCATCCGCACGCAAGACCGACTTATTCAAATTATTTTTTATGTGATATTAATTTGAAAAGGAAATTGATTTTTCCACGGTCTTTGTCGGCAAACTTTAAGGTGATACCGATGGACTGGGGGTCACGTCTCGACATAAATGAGAGAACATTAAAAATTGAGTGTTTTATGATTTCTCTACCAGGAAACCTAATGAAACTTCGGTGGTCGGCGCCGAGCGACCTCGTACCTACATCAAAAAATACGAGCACCCAATTAGATGTCGGGCGTATTGCGAAAATATAAATATTAGTAGAACCGACAAAGGTTTTTAATCACCGATCTCAATGCGTTTTACTCCTTTTGCGGTCCGAAATTACAGGTTGCGAGTTCGCTCACCCCGGCACGCCGCGCTTAGGGCAACTATGCCTCGCGGATCGTGTGAAAAATTACTCGAGATTTTGCTCTTGTTTCGTATTATAAGTGGCATTCGATATGTGTAATTTAAGTATCCGGTCGAATATTAAGAGGCGCACGCACACGTCGCTTAACCGATTCGATCGACAGACATCACGGTTCGAATTTTTGAATTTGAAAAAAGAACAACGAAAATGAAAGCTAACCAGCACGAGCCGGCAGCGAGCGAGCATCTCGCGGGGCGTGCGCTGGCTGCGCCAAGGTTACGTAGTAGGGGCGGCGACCGGCGAGACTGGCGTGACGTCACGGGCGCCGGAAACGATTGTCCGCCTCATAGTTACGGTTACATTTTGAGTTTAGAAGAAAGTGTTTAAGGTTTGTGCTAGGTCAGTGCAGCGCCATACACTTGTACCACTCTGTTTACTTTTGCCGATGCGAGTGTGATAAGTTCTCCATTTGTTTGCTTAATGAATTCCTCGATTCGTGTAGGCAGAGCTTTTGTAATAAAAGCTATGCGACAACAAAAGCCGTTTCTTTTCGTTTTGTACACCGAAACGGCAGATGTGCAGGAAAGCAGACGGCCTTCGCCCGCCTGATAGTCCCGTGATAAACAAATTAATTGTCCACGAACAAAAGCCAGACTTGGAGTCCTTTAAAATGATTGTTTATTAAATTAAGAAATATACGATTGTAAACTACTCTCGAAGATATTTCATGGTCATGATAAATTCGACTCTGAGTTAAAATTATTTATGTACGCAGATTAAACAATGTGTTTGTCTTACTTCAACGACGTTCTAATTAAAGTTGGTATGATGTAATTACCTGAAAATAAAATAAAACCACTATTAATAACTTTGAATAATTGAGCAAGGATATTAAAGAGCGGATTTCAATGCAAATGAGTTCAGTGAACAGGAATAAAGCTATTTTTCATTACACATAAAGAGTATACATAAAATAATACACATTCTTAAAGAACGTTGGGGTTTATGGGATCTATAATCGTTTGGATGCCTGGAAATAGAAGAAGAATAATAACTTTAAAGTCAAGTCAAAGTCAATGTCAAAATTGCTTTATTCACATTGAATCGTCTATAATAAAAGTGAATGACGTGCCTACCATTTTCAAAACCACAAATTCTTACTGCATTTCACCCGCACACCATCTTTGTCCTTAGAAGTATGACAAAAATTTCACAAACATTGACGAGACGTTCTTTCTTTGTATACCGTAAACCCAAACAAAAAACATCGGTTTGCGTAAATCACTTTTCAGAGTAACAATCTTTGAAAGATGTATTTCCAGTGAAATTCATTGACAGTTTTGAGGTCAACTTGGCGAATAAAAAACGGATGAAAACAACATGAGAAGAGAAAATAAAGGAAACTCTTGTTAATCTAATTTGTTTTATCAATATGGCAGCAGTAAGTAGTGTAGGGGATGGTAGCTCGAATCATTGTCAGTTCACTATGAAGTAATGACTTATAAAGTCTTGTTTTAAAGTAATTTTAGTTTAAGCTTTTGTGGTGTGAAGGGTCACTGGAGAGTGGACGAAGACTAGTGAAGTATATTTAAATATTATGTATGTCCAAGTCCCGGCCGTTAGCGTTTCCGATAGGAGCGTGACGCAGCGCGATGTATGGCGAATACAAAGTGACTCACGAGCACGCACCGAGCGCCTCTAGACAAATAGAAATACCGAAACGATTTGTTTCTTACAACATGCATTGTAAAATCTCTCAGTTGCTTTTAAAATAAAAATACTTAATGTTATGGAGGTCCATTTCTAATAAACCTGTTGACCCTCACTGATGGAGGAACAGCGCCAATTGAATTGGCAGAAGGATTCTTGGAAATATAACGAACAACGCCGTGACCGACCGATTAATTCGCGATCGAACTTTTTGTGCGGCGACTGAGGTAATTGCACTGTTCCACCCGTTTCAATACCAACCGCGTGTTTTGACAAATGTACCTTGTGAGTTGTGAGGCGGCGACAGGTGATGAATTATAAGGCGCGGTACAGAAATGATACGAATTAATTAAACTCAATTTGTGTCAATTATCCAGCTCTCGGACGTGTCGAGACAAGACATTTTGTAGGTGATAAATCAAATACTAAATCGACCACTCCCAAAAACACCTAGGAAGTCTATGGATAGCCTCGAAACTGCTACGAATAACAACAAATACAAAAAGTCCAGTCGACATGCAAGCTTGAGAGCTGGTATAGTGTTAAGCACTTAATCCACGGACATTACAATGGCGCGGCTTTCGTCAATTATCGATGATTAAGTTCCAAGACTGGATATCGGCAGCTGGCGGAAGGTTCAGGCCGGTCGCGTCACTTTCAGGCGAAGCCAGCCGTTCGTTCGAGCGACATAAAAAGTAATGGACAAATCCTCGTTGTCGATCATTACACTTCACAGGGACATAATACAGGGCCGAAGCAGTAAAATTAAAAACGCGTAAATGCTGCGGTGAGTTCGCATGGACTTCAATTAGATTTCGCGAAAGGCGAACAATAAGAAATAAAATCTGTACTTTTACGATCCCCATGTCAGACGTCGGTCAGTTGAGATGGTCGTAAATGCGGGAATGCAACGGGCCCGGTGTCGCTAAAAAACCAAAAGTTAACCGAATGTCTCGCCTTCAGCCGAAACGGCCGCACTGAGATTTGATGGGACGCTTTATGGCACCAGAAGTGGGTCACCCGCGCCCAAACACCACGAATTTCTTCGACCGAAGGTAATACACCGAGGTAAGATGAATGTCTAAAGACACGACATATTACGTTCAGGAGTACTCGGCGAAATATAAACTTTAGCACTTTTGTAACATTATTTGCCTACGTCTGGGCAGTTTAGGGAATCGACCAAAAATGATTTCGATTGAAGACGTTGAAAAAATTATTTGGAAGTGATCCGTCGACCTAAAACACAGGCGGTATGCGAAACGGAATCTCGCCGGTTCTTTGTTGCGGATTCCCAGACGGCGAACAGCGCGGCGGCGACGACATTTAGGTAAAAAGCAGTCGCTTGCATTGCCTTTAAATTATGAGTCCATCCTGCCCAGGGTTATTAGTTGCCGAAATGATGTACTAGAATTAGCTGGCCGGCGCATCCAACACCCGTGTACCGTTACAAAAGCAAGGATTTCTAAAGAACAAACGAAGGGCAACAGGACAGGGTCCTCTCGCAGCCTCCTGACTACTTAGTTCTTTTTTAAAGCCCGAGGTTACAGTTAAGAAAACAATGCCCGAAGATGCAACAAAAAGGGTCCGAATATAGAACGCCAACCGATCGCATCGAATTAAGGATGAACCGCGAATAAATTAATCGCAACCGAGGGCGCAGGAGGATCGAGACTGTTAATTATTACAATAACATTGTTATCGAACGACACACTGAGCGAGCCGACTGAGCAATAAGTCAACGACTCAGTGAAATGAAAGAAACTGTTGATATTGATTACAAACTGTCACGCGGCCATTACCGTGTTGTTAAGAAAATTTATTATACGCTTTATCGCGGACCTTATGTAATAACTATTTGTATGCAAATTCTTTTACTTGTCATCCTTTAATTACGTATAGGCATCTTCATTGTGGCACTAGTAAGGTAAGTAGATAGATATCTATAAATACATTGATTTATAATGCCAAACAATGATAACGTTTATTTATAAGTGCATAAATGAGATAGAAGGCCGCGTCCCACGCAATCAAACGTCGAGGTAGGTCGGGGATAAAAACAAACAGGCAAATTCATAAGCAACCAATCCTAATTCTGACACCTAATATTATTTTGTGTTATTAAAACATCAGAATGATTGATGTGATGCATATTAGCGAGCGGCATTTGATTCGTTGTTCAGTTTATATGCTAGGTAAGGATTACTTACGTCCTAGTCGTTTATCTTTAATGGGCCCTTTACATGCACAGGCTCGGCCTGCAGTATCGTACGGCAGTCTCCCGGCTAAATCTCCCCCCACACACTATGAGATTTGCCCGGAAGGCCGTATGCTCCGTATATACGATCCTGCCTTTCTATTGTCTAACTTCAAAATCTATCGCAATCGCTTTCAGGATGTAATCCACTGAAGTTTCTTTTTGGTACAAATAAAAACTTACCAAAGAAATGCAGCAATGTGTCACATCCATCCTGTCAAACGAAAGCGATTGCGATAGATTTTTAAAATTAGACAATAAGCTCCCTGGGGCCGTACCGGCTAACTCATCGATTATCGAAAAGTCTGCCAAGTTTCAACTTTAAAACAGAAAAATCAAAGTAAGGAATTTCGTCTTGTACTTTCTGTTGACGTAATTTGGAAGATATCGATGTTCGTGTGACATCATGAATTGGGGTTCGCCATTTTGTCCCAATTGGGGCTCGATTTATCTGTTTATTTTGTAACCCGACAGACTTTTCGATAATCGATTCGTTAGCCGGTACGGCCCCTGGTCGGGCGGGCGGGTGTGGAGGGCCCATAATGAGTCTAACTTATTTAAAGTCCAAATATCATTTACTACGTACGTTTGCTGAGAGTTTTAATATCGACTAATTATTTAATTTACATATCTTCCAAAAATAAATTAAGTCCTTATTTAACTTGAGTTCCTTTATTTATTATGCATAATTTAACGCCATAATTCATGTAGCTTCAAGCTATCAGATAATTTATAAAGAAAGTTGATAAAACTGATGAACACGATGCGCTTGACCCGTTTTCTCGAGCATTTCCCTAGTTCTCCTTGTGTTGAACAGTAAGTAATGAGTACCAGGGCATCATAAGCGCAATGGGAGTGCAGAGGTTGTGAAATTGCGTGTGACCGCAAGACATCCGGCGGACAATGGCAGCGCGCGCCGGACGAAAGCGCCGGATGCACGTAATGCAGATATCGGTGTGCGGGCGTATACTTTTTAGGGTTCCGTACCTCAAAAGGAAAAAACGGAACCCTTATAGGATCACTTTGTTGTCCGTCTGTCTGTCTGTCCGTCCGTCTGTCTGTCAAGACCCTTTATCTCGGAAACGCGTGGAGGTATCGAATTGAAATTTAAACCATATACTAAGGTCTACGGGCCCTTGAAGCTGTAAAAAAATCAAACTTCTAAATTAACGTAAAAAAAAGATACTGCCGTTTAGGGCGCAAAAAACGCATTTTCGATACTCTCAAAGGAATCAAAATTCATAGGGTACTTCCCGTTGACCTAGAACTATGAAATTTGGCAGGTAATAGCGTCTTATACTACACTTACAGGAATAAATCTGAAAACTGTATATTTGTAATTAAATCATAATAAAATATGGTCATTAAAATACGTAATTATTAATCATCTTGGTGAAACAACGGTATGCGCGGCATTGCGCGGTCATAGTTTAACTTCTAATTACTTTTGGATTAATCGCGCCACTAATTCTTTTAAAAATATCAATATTTATTATTATTAATTATTCAAATCCTTTCAAATATTGTTATAGTTAATTACTTTTAAAAATAAAATTAAAAAGTAATAAATTTGGCTCTAAATATTTTCGCAACATGGCGGTGTGTCACGCTGTATGACAGGGGGTCTTCTTCTTCTTATTTTTGTTTTGGCAATCTACTTTCTTCTTGGAAGTAATTTTTGCCAGTGTCAAGTGTTGAATAGTACAGTGGTAGATTGTTTCAGTTTACATTAAAATGCGGGTGCATCGCATTCCAATGTTGCTTGGAGCATTTGGCACTAAGTATAATCAAGACAGTTTACTCGGTAAGGTCAGCCGAGGTAGCCACCACTTCAATAAAAGTCTCGGCTTCACACAACCAAAGGGTCCTGTTGGAATACACCCATTTTCTCTAATAACATTGCGATAGATAAAACCATTTCACAGAACATTATACAGTGTACTATTGATATACAGCGCCATCTGTTGACAATCAACAGTACTTGTATTTTATACAGGTGCGGTGGGTTTGTAATGATTTTATTTTTTCTCAAAAATGCTTGGAAATTCGAACATTATTTTGACAACCTTCTTCGTGCTAAATCAGAGTTTACGGACAGACCTAAACCGCGCCGTCAATATTTGTATGAGAATCCATTACTAACGTGTTATAATGGATTTTCATACAAAATTGCCGGCGTCTGTCCAGCAATGTTTCTATTAAAACTCATTACACACGTGTAATTCAGAAATGGAGCGAACTTTTCAATTAAACACAAATATAGGTATCAAATGTCGCCTTGATGAGCGAGCACATTCCAAAATTTTTTTTTTAATATTCGGTATACTGGTATCACGTGAAAGGCCTTGATGAGCACATTCCAAAAAGTTGAAAAAAAAAAAACGAAAAAGACTGTTTTGGTGCAATATGGGTATCAAATGAAAGGCCTTGATGAGCGCATTCCAAAAAGATAAAAAAAATTAAAAACGAAAAAAATTTTTTTTTTCAATACCTATCGGTATCAAATGAAAGCTTTTTGAAAAGTTTTTTGGAATATGCTCATCAAGGAGCATATTCCAAAAAACAAAAAAAAAAAAAATTAAAAAAGAAAGGTATTTTTTTTTGCAATATGGGTATCAAATGAAAGGCCTTGATGAGCACATTCCAAAAAAACTGAAAAAAAAAATTTTTTTTTTCAATATGGGTATCAAATGAAAGGCCTTGATGAGCACTTTCCAAAAAACTGGAAAAAAAAAATAAATGAAAAAAACCGGATTTTTTTTTTCAATATGTGTATCAAATGAAAGGCCTTTATGTGCACATTCCACTTTCCATTTTCTTTTTTCAATTACTGTAAGTATTTTAAAATTAAAATAAAAAGCTTAAAACTTTTAAAACTAAAAAGTTAAAAGTTTAAAAGTACTACACAAGCCTTGGCCGCAACTAGGCATTGATGGACTAACGTATGTTCTTCAATGCCTGTCTTGAGTGCCGCTGCAGTAATGTACTATTCCATTTCAAACTTCGCCCGTGGTCAATTCTTTGTCGTAATCCCTGGAAGGGTTATTTTCTACGTGGCGACAAAGGATTTCAAATGGTTATCTATATATAGCAGTCTGCTGAACGGATTTTGATGGTATTTTTTTTACAGTTTGGTAGCTTGGAGTCCAACTTATAAACTAAGCAATTTTTCACATAATTCCGGTAGGTAGAACCTGGGATAAAGCTTGAACTCTCCGTAGTACAGTTTTCATATAAAAAACTAATAACTACCAACCACTTTTTTTCAAAATATTTCCTTTGTACCGACACAACTTTTCTATAGCTTTATTTTATGTATAGATGTAGGTCTGTACGGAACCCTCGGTGGGTGAGCCCGACTCGCACTTGTCCGGTTTTTTATATACTTATTGGCTCGCTCTAGCTGTTCGTTTTTCTTTAATGTGGAGGCCAAAGCTCCATTATGTTAAACTCTTTCAGGCGGAGTATAACCTATCATTGGATTAATATACCTAATACCTATATAAATAAGTATGCAAGTTATAAAAACCGGCCAAGTGCGTGTCGGGCCACGCGCAGTAGGGTCCGTAGGTACATTATACCATACCATATTTTAATACCGCTATCATTTTTCATCTGAAAAAATAACTTTGTTTTTCACAGTGTTTGTATGAATGACAAAGTTATATTTGCGGTTTTGGAAAATATACTATATCTCAAAAACTAATTAAAGACCTATCTATAGACACCCCACAAGTATTGGTTTGATGAAAAAATATATTTTCAGTTTCAGTTCCATGTATGGGGAGCCCCCCCTTAATCTTTTATTTTTTTTATTTTTGTATAAAAATCGTAAAGCGGTTTACAGAATACACCTGCCTACTAAGTTTCAACTATGTAGTCCTAATACTTTTGGAATAAAGTGGCTGTGACATACGGACGGACAGACAGACAGACAGACAGACAGACAGACAGACAGACAGACAGACATGACGAATCTATAAGGGTTCCGTTTTTTGCCATTTTGGCTACGGAACCCTAAAAATGAGTAACTCAGCTAGCTGGATAATAGGGAATATGCGTAAGTCATAGATTTTCATAAATTTGAGCTTGATCGCTGCGGACACGTATTATAAAAACATGATGGAACAGAACATAATAAAGAATAGCACACTATTTGTTAGTTCTACAATTTACTGAGTTATTATTGATGATTTATTTTTAAACTTAATACTTAACATAGTCATTGTTTTTTTGTTTTAAGGGAATGTGATTCAGCAGTGTGGTTAATGGGTAAAGTAGACACAGACGGTATCAAATGAAGCGATCTATCAGGCGGTCGTTACCACAACCACTCGTCTGCAGGGAAGCCTTCTATGTGTGGGAGATGCTCACTGCGGAACTGGTTTGTCTATGCCCTGTGCGATGCTATGCTCCTTTTGCTTTTGTTGTCCTGGTACTGATACACCACCGGTCAGCGGTAAATAGCAAAAAAAAAACAGAATTACGAAACCTTTTCAATAGGAGGCTTATTAAATTCACTGGTTCGGTTCTTTTGTGGAACCCAACTTCGAGTTTCGAGACAATAACGTCGGTGCAATCTCTTTGCACCAAATTGCAGTTGCCATAAAAGCATCAAAAGATGTCAAAACACTTCGCTTTAAATTCCATTGTCGAGGTGTAATTTTAGTTCTTTTTGAATAACAATAATGAAGGCTTTAAAAGATTTATTTATTCCATTCAAGATTTTATATATTTACAATTGATGTTATTTCAACACAGCTTTGACGGCTATATTACAAATAATTAAATTATATGTATTTGGAAAACTCTCTCTCACTACTCTGAATTATGTATTTAACACAAAAAAACATTTCACTTGTTGTGTGACGTAAAAACGACACAAAATGCGGCTATTCTAATAATACATTTTATTTTACTTAAATCAACAGAAATAAATTTGATTAATTTATTGGAAGTGACGTTTTTGCCTCAATTGCTCGTATGGAACAGTGGTCAAGCCACCTAATTCTGTGAAGTCAATTGGTAACTTGTTAAAATAATTTGCTACACCAATACCCTCCGGCTATAATTCATTAAACGTTCCACCAAATTTTGTTCAAAAGGAAATATCACAGTGCTATATTCAAAACAAATAGTTACTGAATTATAATTTACAACAAAATCGCTTATTTATTGCTGCATGTAATAATTCTGAATTGGTTTTTATGTCTATATCAAATTAGCTTATAAGAAATGTATCACCAGAACCACCTAATACCGAACGACCTTCAGCATTAAATAATACCTGATAGGTTAATTGCTAGGAGATTAGATTTTGGCAGTTTTTTACTCGGCCCGAGAGTCGAACCTCTTTGTTTACGATACATAATTACTAACCATGCCGGACCAATCACCAGAACCCGTCATTATCCTGTACAAATAACTACTTATTTATATGTATGCTGAGAATATGTCTGCAACGGATCATCGATGGATCATTTAGGCGTTTATTTATCGTTTGCCAAATTATCGATAAAAAATGGATATCGCTCTATTATGTCCATTTTGATTGATCCGTTTCCCATGATTAGCGTAAATAACACTTAAGCATATTTTGATTTATAAAAACAAAACAATAAATAAGTATGTACCTACCTACTTATTATATCCATCCAGTTCTACGAACATCAAGGATCTAGTCGAATCAATTAATTTTATTAAAATTAGTCTAGGTTGGGTAAACTGTCATTTCCATACACTTATTTGTGAAGTTCGTTAAATGTTTTACAATAACCTCCTTCAATAACAACATTATTTATAGCTTTTTAGAGCTGTTTTTTTTAGTTACGGTTTTTGAAGGTTTTGTTTTTTATTTTCAACTTTTTCGTAGTAGGTATGAAGGATGGAGGTGATGATTTTAAATAAAATATTTCACACTTTTCAATGTTGTACCCCTAATAACTCATCAATTCCAGCGGCGCATTGTGCCTTCGCAGTTCAAGTCAGAACGTACCAATATTTCAATCATTATACAGTTCTTATTTGATTTTGAGGAGATCCCTTGCGTGTCTTGAAAGCCTTATGCCAATTAAATTAATACGGTTATTATCTTTAAAGTATCTTCTATCAAGCAAAAAAAGAGCCCTAAATCGGTCGCAAATGGTCGAACATCCGTCTAAATTAATTATAATGGACAGTATTTTCAGGATTTCCTGAAAACTACTGAACCGATTTTAAAATTTCAACAAATGGGACCAACTTGGGAGCAAACGATGTAAAACGTTTGAATCATTTCAATCGGTCAAGCCGTCTTCGAGTAATCGGTCTGAAAACCTCCTTCTTTTGTTTGTGAAGTCGGTTAAAATTGTAACTTTGACGTCGTTTTACGCTAAGCGAACCAATTGAATAAATAAAACATGGTATGACTTTTTATTCTGCCAACTTAAATAGAAGCCAAAACTAATCAACATCAAACAAGAAGATTCCAATTCCCAACAATCACTCCACAACGCTCGCAGTTATTAAGTCAAGAAAAAGAATAATAAACGGTAAAGTTAATAATGTGATTTACGGCGGGTCAGAATTAAGATTAATGCTGTTTTTTTTGTTAGGACAGAGCTTGTGATTTGCGATCATTAGGCGGCTGAGAAATCGCATGCATCATCAGTGCAGTGCTGACGCAACGCTGAAACGTCCCGAAATAACTGTATGTCGACCGTTGACACGGTGACGGTATGTCATTGCTATCTATCTATTAAAATAAATGTTCAAGAGGTTTCATAGGTAATGTTTCAGGTTGCACTAACCATCTAATAATCCTTAGTTGAGAATATGTGGAGTGTGGAATAAAAATAATTAAGTAAACAAGACATTAGATTTTTGGGAGGGGATTGGGAGCTCGGTGGCGCAGTGGTATAGCGTATGGCCCAGCGATTGCGGAGGTTAAGCAACTTTCGCAAGGGTCGGTCATGGGATGGGTGATCAAAAATTTACTATTTAGAGGTCTTCCGTGCTTCGGTAGGCACGTTAAGCCGTTGGTCCCGGCTGCATTTGCAGTCGTTAACACCCACCAATTCGCATTGGGCCCGCGTGATGGGTTTATGGCCCATCCTCCTTATCCGCCCATAATGAAGGCATGTGCCGCAGCAATAGGGACATTAAAAATAGCTGATGGTCAAAAAATTTGATACTGTTAGGGGTTAAAGTATGAAATGGCCGTTTTGTATGGAGAATTTTAAAGGATTGGCATTTTCCATACTAACATTTTCTTGATTTATTTAACAAACATGAACGCTAATGTTTTAAAACTTTTATGCACAAATGTTTAAACACTCAGCTAACTAATGGTCATGACTAGGGCTTCCATCCCGGGATTCGAGAGTCTCGATTTTCCGAGAGTCTCGGATGATATTTGGTCCCGAGAGTTTTAGTTTCCAGTCTCGGGATTTTCGAGATTTTCGAGACTTATTCAAACGCTAGGTAGATTACATACATTTCATATAAAGTTGCATGTTGCGCATGTTAATAAGTAGTGAAATTATAACGTGTCAATTTTAAGATAAACAGAACAAACAAACGTTCAATTTTAATATAAACAGAACAAACAAACAAGCACAATACGATCTTTCATCTAAGATCTGAATTTTGTTTTCATCGTCCTCCAATTTAATTCAATTTATATATATTTTCCTGTAAGATAAATAAAGGAACGTTTACTGAACCATATGATATGCGTATCCAGAAGCAAACGACCTCTTCAGTGACCATCAATACGTGTTTCGCCGAAACCGGTCGTCTGGAGATCTTCTAGACCACTTGCTAATGGAGCGAAGCCATCGAGATGTATGGAGAGGCGCTCGCCGTTACTCTTGATATCTCGAAGGCTTTTGACAGGGTGAGGCATGATAGCCACATTGCAAGCTTTTTTCATACGAACTTCCCACCGGTTTTGTGACTGGATCGGTCGATTCGAGTTGTCATTGATGGCTGCTCATCCAACCAGTTGGCTATCAATGCCGGAGCCCCTCAGGGATTTGTCCCTCAAGGGTGGACTAAACAGGAACGCCTGCTGCATATTAATAACCTGCTAATATCCGTATTTTGGGGTACGCAGATGACCACACCGTTGTAGAGAGCTACATATCTGATGCTCGAGCCAGTGCAAAACAAGCCCAGTGTCTTAGGGAGGCGATGGTCAGACACATGAACACGAACTTGTCACTGCAGGCAGTCTTCGAATGGGGCGATGTCAATTAGGTCAGGCCACGAATCTAGTACATCCCGTCAGGCAGGTTCAATCCATCAAAAACTCAGGCGTGTCTGTTCTTTGCTAAAGGGGGTAGTTTTGACCCGAGTCACTTTCCGAGGTATATCCGTGCCGATTACTGAACAACTAGACCTTCTCGGCATATCATTGACTCTAACACTCAATTTTGGCTCTTTCATCGAGAATTAAGTACAATTTGCATCTAAAAAGCTTAGCATTTTGGCAAAGGTGAGAAAGTACTTTACTTCACGCCGGAACAGCTGCTCATTCTATACCAAGCGCAAGTCCGATCGTGTATCTTCTTCTTAAAGTGCCGCTTCATTATTGAAGGTTTGCCGTCAGCTCCTTAAATCTGGCTTTGTCCGTGGTGAACAACTGTTCAACCGTCTTAATGCCGGTCCACTGGCGGATGTTACGAAGCCATGACATTTTGCGTCCTCCCACTCTGCGCTTTCCGGCAATCTTCCCCATCATGATGGTCTGGAGAAGACGATATTGCGGATTTCTCAGGATGTGACCAAGATAAGTGACTTTTCTTATTTTAATGGTCCGAACCAGCTCCACCTTTTTATCCATGTGCTTAAGGACCTCGACGTTGGTAATATGGTCTGTCCAACTTATGCGTAGCATTCTGCGGTATGTCTACATCTCAAAAGCTTCCAGTTTCTTTCGGAGGTCTTCCTTCAAGGTCCACGCTTCACAACCGTAGAGTACAAGAGGCCAGACGTAGCATTGGAGAATCCTTGTGCGCAGCCTGATGGAGAGTTCTCTACTGCATAATACTTTCCTCATCCTTTCGAATGCTGCTCGGGCTATTTCAATACGTGTTCGGATTTCTGTCTCACTTTTCCACGACTCAGTCAGCCATCGTTTATGGAGTACTGCTCTCATCTTTGGGATGGCTCTGCTAAATACGAGTTTCAGACGCTTGAATCCTTTGAGCGGAGGGCCAGGAAGCTCATCGGCAACGATAATCTTTTCTGTATTATGTTCAGAAGTTTGAGCATAGACGCAAGGTCGCAAGGTTTTTATCGGGTACACTTCGGCGAGTGTAAGGTGGTAGTGCACAACCTAATTCCGCATCTCCTTTCTTCCATCGGACAACCAGAGGTACGAAACAGCATTTTGCTTCAAATTTTATCATCTGTACCGCCAGCGAGTGGAACTATTTGCCTAAGTCTGTATTTCCCAACAGGTACAATCTGGGGGCCTTCAAGTCGCGAGTGATTAGATTTCTTCTAGGCAAGCGCGTTCTATCGTAAATCACGTCATCGCTTACCATCAGGCGTGATATCGCGTAAGCGCTTGCCTATCTATCATAAAAAAATGCGTCAGATCTTTTCGAGAGTCTCGAAATTTCGAGAGTCCCGAGAGTCAGCCATATAGTCTCGTCTCGATCCCGAGATTGTAAAATTAGTCCGAGAGTGGAAGCCCTAGTCATGACACACGTGTTTAGTGAAAAAAAATATCGGCTAAGTTACAGCGAATTAAGTAGTCATTTCTGCTAACGAAAAAAGTAAAAGTAGGTAGTCACTTTTAAGATACTTTTTTAACGTTCGGCAAAAATATCAGAAATATTTTTATTGCTTATAGTGGTCCATTATGATTCTTATTTGGAATAATATCAAGTAACCAAAGTATTTTTCACATCTTAGAAGATATTAGAGCCTCTGCGTGTGAGAAAAAATCCATACGTTAACCCCTATTAATTGTAATAAGTTACATGTCTTATTAGAATTGAGATCCAAAACAGACCAAACCAAAAAGCAAAAGGAGTTAGTATTAGGTACTTCGTGTTTAATAATAAGATAATAACACGTTTGCTAAAGCGGTACGCAGAAACGGCGCGCTTTTTTCCCGCCGCCACACGCCGCTGCCGCCGCCCCAATGTTGCCAACGTCTCACAGATTTGTTCCCGCCCGTTTAACTAGATCAAGGTCCCTCGTGTCGTGATCGTGAATGAGCGGCTTTATTTTTTTGTCTATAGGTCGTCTTTAGGTCACCAGAGTCACCCAGCAGCTTGAACGGACGATCGCACAAAGAGAGCGTTGACAAACCATAATTAATAAACATAAATTAGAGAAGAACCGAAAACATTCAAATTAAAAGTTATTGCTACTATTAACTACTAAATCATAAAACATAACAAACATATTATAAGTAATAAAAAATCTGTAACACAACTAATAAAAAGAAACGACACGATAAAAGGATGCGATTTTAAAATTAATTAACTACTTATGATAACAAGTTTGGGGACGGTCCAAAAATGCACATTTAATTGTGGAAAAACACTACAAAAAGTAGACCCAAATGACGAAGACATTGAAATATTTTGTAACCGAGTGCAATGCACTGGGAATCGACCGGCTTAGGTTGGCAACCCAGGCGGAGGGCGCGACAAATATGCAACCAATCGAACCGTAAACAATTATTTGAATTTCGAACGCGCCACGTGAACGTCATCGTCACACATCGAAGAATTTAAAAATTTAATTTAAAAAGGGCATGCGTCGATTAGGTTTAATGAAATTACCTTATTCGGTTACGGCAACTTAATCCACCGCATGCACCTTTAGGTTGTAAAATGTTATTGGTGCAAACTGCAAAGAGTATCGACATTTTACTTTCCGGATTCGCAAGCCAGGTGCATTGAGACCACCGTGCAAACAAACGACCGAGACAAAGTTACTTACATTAATATAACTATAAAAAAACAGGCCACCGGCACACAGTAAGTCATCCATGCATATTAATAAGATAATCTGCGTAGAATCAAAATATCTGTCAACTGACGGCTAATCGCTTTAACTATGATGCAGACAGAAAAATGTATGTTGCAAAAACGTAGGACACGATTATTGAGACGCGACGCGATTTGATGGATTGGAAAAGTTAATTAAAAGCTTATTGGAAAATCGCCCTCTAATAAGAATCAAATAAGACATCAAGTATTCATTAGCTTTGATTTTTAAATAGCATTATAATTAATTCATAAGAAAATCAACCTAATGTAAAACCGTGCTACATTAAATCGTTATGGCGACATTGTTTTTCATATTAAAAGCGATAAACATCTGAATAAATTATGATACATTTTTTACGAGACGAGTGTTTATTTGAAATAAATCTCCCGCTAAATCGGCGGCCACATCAAAGCCCGACTGATCGGCCAGCGGTCGGTCGGACCTGTAACGAATGGTCTCTGAGCCGAAGAGGAATTTTACTTTTGGAAGGTTCAATTTATAATGGGCGCCCTAGTTCGATTTGTTAGAAGTCGTGAGATACTCACAGAATATCGAATTAGACGAATCCGACAAAGACGATTTTGGTTAAAAATGTCGTCGGCATTTTAATGACCTCTCGGACATACTCGAAATATCGATATTGTTATTTATTGCTTTTGTGTCCTGATAAACATACGTTTGCGAAATTCAACAGAATAACATTTGAGATTTATGAATGTCGCCCGTGTCGGTGGACTTTAATTAAATGTTTTATAAAAATGCAATTATAATCAAATATGGCGATTACTTTATTACTGTACAAAAACAAAGTCGTCGTCGTCCGTCGTAGGAAATGCGTTCTATAGATGTAATTGCCAACGGCATGTCAGACTGTACAGTTGACTTTGAGACCGTCTGCCATACGTAATAAAAGCTGTTTTCGTAGTTCAACTGTTTATCTTTCCGTGCTGTCGTGCGTACACTCAATGAAATATTAAAAAAGATACAAAAGTAACGTACCTACAAAGGCAGATGATAAGTTTAAACAGATTGTATCGATTACGGTGCATAAAATTTTCTGTTCGAATAGTTCCCGTTCACGGTCGGGCGCGCGTCAGCTGGTCGTTCCCTCGGGCTCCCACACTCGTACCTCGCCCTGTTACCCCTAATTACAGGGAGTGTGTTTCTGTGTCAACATCAACACTATTATTTAAAAACAAAACAACCGTGGACGGCGATGCGTCACTGATATTTCTTTAAATAATCAAAAAAAAACAACTGACTATCGTTCAACTTCAAATGTTTTCAAATCAGGATATCCACCGTAACGATGATCACAATTACTTCATCGCCCCAAACACAATAGATTACATTACAAACTTTCACTCACTTTCATAGTTTCCTTGGCGATCGGTCGACATTAAAAACAATATGGCGGAGAACAAAGGTCCATTCGAGCGATTCCGGTGCAAAAACAAGATCGGTTAAATGTTGGAAATAAGGGAGAAAAAAAGCAATTTCCAAGAAGCGTTGACCGCGTTGCCAATTATAATAAAATCGT
Organism: Agriphila geniculea; assembly: GCA_943789525.1. Lineage (NCBI taxonomy): Eukaryota > Metazoa > Arthropoda > Insecta > Lepidoptera > Crambidae > Agriphila > Agriphila geniculea. The sequence continues at coordinate 12,734,488 of OX038887.1, read as the reverse complement.
TGTTCAATATCGCCAACGGAAAGGTTAGTGATTTAGCATATGTTCGGGCGGGAGTTAACGAATCAATGATTAAGAAAACGAATCAAAGATTTAGAAAATGAGCAGAATTAGCTTTTGAATGGCGGGATGACACAAAATTTATCCCGCTTGATGGCGCTACTGCTGCTGAAGACCTTTGTATGGGCATTTACCCCCGATTTTCCCATTTATTTTAAATTATATCAAAAAATTGTTGATACTAATAGATACTCAGATAGTAAACGAATTAAAGATTAAAGAAAACCAAAATGTATTGGAAGAAAAATTTATATTTACGAAAAATCGCTTCCAACATCCATAAATTGATAGCAAACACAACATAAAAAACAACAAAATGACAGGTCTACATCTACACTAGCGCCAAGTTAGCGGTAGTGCGCCGACTGGTGGACGATTTGTGAATCAGCAAAATTATTCTGCCATTCGCTTTAGAATTTGGTAGCGCAACTTCTGAAAGCAATGTCCTAGACTATTTTGATCAGGGCAACGAAATCAACATGAGAAGATAAAAACAAACGAGAAAGCAACTTAATAAAAACGTGTTCAAAATAGGAACACCAGCCTCAATACGAATTCTAAAATGAAATCGATTGTCGCAAAAGGATCGATTCGAAGCGTACGGGCGCGGGCGCTCGCTCCTAAGGATTATTACTGCGGAATGCCGCCCCACGGCTCTCGCTTTCCGACGTATACATCGTCTCCTCGTGATATAATCGTTTTATAGTTTATTTAATGCGCTCATTATTGAACAGACCTCGGCTCTGGTAATGTTATGACGCCGAATCGGTGGACGTGAAGTACAGACTTATCAATTTAACAACCATTGAAAGTTTTATGAATAAAATTTAATAATAAAGTGACCAAGTTCGGAATTAGGTACATATTTGAATTGAAGTCAGAACTTTTTGCAGGGATAGTTACTTGTACCTGTGGTTCGGTGTCTGAAATTACCGTGTCCTGTGTTGTCAAAGATGGAATGCATAATCGTCAATCTTCGCTGCATTGAGACACATTTTTTCAATTACCTGCAGAACTTGAAATTACAGGTCGGCGCGGCGCGTCGGCCGTTGGCAATGGCGTGCGTGCAGCGAGATGCATTTTTTTTTCGAATCAGGCAACGGGCGGCGTGCCTCAGGTGTCAATTGTTATTGTAAGTGATCGTAAGGAACACCATTGAAAAGGTTTTGTTACTGAAAGGAAGACTGTAATTTCACAAAAACTTTTCAGTCCAAAATTTGAAACAGATTTTAACTTCTCTTGATCAGATATCAGTTAGTGTGTGTGTTTGCGAGATAATTTATAAAAAGTTTCCAAACTTCGAGCAGGTGTGACGGCAGATGTGTCGCCGGTGCGTGGTTGGTGACAATCTGTTTATCACAAAAATATTTATTTATAGAAATGGATTGAAGACACATGTTCTATAATAGTATTTGTATAATATTTGTTCAGGTTTTCATGTCTCGTTGCAGTAAGCTACTGAAGGCTCTGATTACGATGAGTTTTCGTGCAAAATCCGTCATTTTTGGTAGGCGATTGTGTAAAAGATTAGTTTTTATTTGACAGTTCAAAACGTACAGTGTCATTTGTAAACAATAGAATTTAATTCTTTCGTTCGACAAATGAAACCGAACATTGCGAACTGTCACACTATTCGTAAATTAAAATACACACATACTAATATTTTTATTAACTATGTTATTTTTTTTAACTTAAATTATTTCTTTCTGGTTATGAGCCGTGCGTGACGGACGCGTGACCGTAACCACAAATGTCAGGCAGGAATAATTTATGGTAGGTACTTGAGGGTAGTTCCCGTTCCTTATAACTGGAATCGAAGCCGATTTCGAAATTTGAAAACTAAACAAATTGCGTTTCCGGGGCGCCACCACCGTTCGGCAGATGGCGCCTTTCCGCCAGCTGCCGCCGCTAGCGGAACCGAACAACAGTCCAAGCTAAGACCGCCTCTCACGACTCGAAGCTCCAACCGACCGCTTTCAGACAATACGTAGGTACAATTTCTTTTTTTGAATAAGTTGTATCCTCTGATAAATATTGTCGTTTTAAACTCGTCCCTTGAAGGTGAACTCGTATAGGCGACTTCTTTTATCGAGCGGGCCTGCGCGCAATCTTTAATTACACCAGCTTCCAATACCGACAGGTGGCTTATGTGAGTCTCAACAAAAAAGTCGTACACGATAATTAATGACGCGAAATAATGTACCAGCATGCGAGACGAAAATCTAAAGGTTCGACACGCACCGCCCGGAGAAGGCAACTTGACACCGGCCATTGAACACATTTTCACGAGGGAAATATCGGCTTACATATTATACTTACGAGGTCGCAAACGCCACCTACGAAGACGCTGCTTGCTAGTCTTTCAAAACTAGTGCTTCTCTAATTTTATGGGCTCCTGGTGCTGCCTGTAGTACTTTAAAAAAAAAAGAATGTTAACCTACCCAGTTGTGATATAATGCCACACATCATGTTTAGTTTACACCGCAATCTAGTAAAGATCCTTACTTAATTTTTATGAGCATTAAATAGGCGAGGAACAATATTATTTTGTTAATGAAATAGACAAGGAACAAAATAATAGAGGGTTAAACGTTAAAGTATGAAATTGCCGATTTTTTCCTCATATCTTTTATGATGTTAAAGATGCTTAGGTTACTTGTTATTATTTCGAATTATAATCGTAACGGCCCACTATCAGCAATAAAAAAATATATTTCTGTGTTTTCCTGAATGTTAAAAAAAGTACTTATCTTAAAAGCGACTCCTATTTTCGTTAGATACATTTTTTTTCAGTTAATACATGTAGCATTAGTTAGCTGAGTGTTTAAGGCTCCGTTACGCGAAATCATTTGTCTCTGTCTTTTTCTTTACGTGTAAAGAGTATAGAAAATAACCTCACTGCTGCACTTTTTCGATGTTTTTCGTAGTTTTTTCATCATTATCTTTAGCACAATTATCTTTCTTGAAAAAAAGTTATTGGAGCAATTGCACAGTACGTTAAAGTGTATTTTAATGTAGAATTTACTATGTTTACGCTATTATTTACGCCAAAAATATGGCCCGCGTCAAGCACTTTTGATGATATTCTGTTTTTTTTTTACAGTTATCTGTGAGGTTTATACGCAATTTAATGTTTGTAGCAACTAGGTAAACTCTTTAGCTTGTCGTATGATTTTTTTGGTGACTACAAGTTTACGTTTTCTATATAAAGATATGGCCCGCGCAAACCATGTTTTCCTATTATCGCCCCTAAACATTTGTGCATAAATGTTTTAAAACATTAGCGCTCATGGTTGTTAAATAAATTAAGACAATGTTAGTATGGAAAATGCATTTTTTTTAAAACGGCAATTGCATATTTAAAAAAAAAACTCTTGAATGTAAATACATAATTGTCAACATGTAGACAACATAAAAATCTAGCAAGTGCAAAGCAAACAGGCTTACAAGCTCTCTCTCACTCATTTGCAAGTCCACTAACCTCGAAACGAAAAATAAAATGCGCAAACGCACGAATAATGAACTCGGGAGATGCCCATAAATCCCATTTGGAACGTTTTAAAACAGCATTTAATTTATCGTCAATGTGGTAAGGCTGATTAGGGCAGGTAGAACGCAGGTAGACGCTTTCACGAATTAGGACCTTTTTTTAAAGTGGTTATTTCGGAGGTACAGTTATTCCGTCTGTTCCCTTTGTTGCGAGTGTCGGAGTTCCACAATGTAATTATCCTTATTATTGAATACTTCTTTTACAAAAGCAGCCGGTTGGAAATGCGCCGGAGTTGACAGCTCGTTGTCTATGCTCATATAGAATGGTTATTTTGTCCTTGGAACTTCTTTTGTTAGTCCTTTATCGTTTCTAAGGATGGAGGATGTTTTTTTTCTTCTTTTATCACAAGCCCGTAGTTTGTCTATTATGTGCTAACGTGGGTTGAGTATTTAGCTACCGAATATAAATTAAGTTTATTCCACCTACCTACCACAAATATACAATGTGTTACAAAAATACCCCTAATGCCGAATATGGTAGATAGGAGGAACCATCAAACTGCACAACTTTTAGTATGGGACCAACGCTGAAATCGCGAAAAAAAATTAGCTGTTTCATACATTTTGATATTTTCTTTATTAATTTTTGTATGAAACAGCAGATTTTTTTTTCGCGATTTCAGAGTTGGTCCCATAGTAAAAGTTGTTCAGTTTGATGGTCCCTATCTACCATATTTGTCTTTATAAGGCTAATTTTCTTTTATCACAAGCCCGTAGTTTTTCCTATTATGTGCTAGCTAACGTGGGTTGAGTTTTTAGTTACCGAATATAAATTAAGCTTATTCCACCTACCTACCCTTTTTTTTTGTAATTGATAAAATATGATTTGTACAGATTCCAGAGCCGTGAGAGAGCCCTCTGGCCAGTGCTGTTCTCCGTGCGGATATTTCCGCATGCAGTGATAGACGCCCGATGATAACCCCTCGTCCGCACTAACAAATACGCAATAACTCACTATTACAATGATTCAGAGGAAGTCTTCGCTTCCATACCTACTGAGGTATTAAATAAAGCCAAGTAATTGACTTTTACTTCTTTCAATTTGAAGAAAACAGATAAAAATAGCGAGTTTTTTCAAAATGATTGTACCTGCGCTAGTGAAGTGATTCCACTACCGGTTGGTTCCATTGAGTCCATTTAAATATGGAACAGAGGTGTCCTAGGTGTTCGACCGTTGGCGTTCACACGCAACGACAAACGCAGCTGTCGGTCGTCGTCGGTTGTCGCCGCTGCCCTTTTTAATGTTTCATTGAAAGTTGGTGACAGGGTTGACGGTTACGCACGTTCAGTATTGGGCACCAAGTGTAAAACTAAATGTAACATGTGGTAAAAATATCAGTTATTAAGTATTTATGTTAATAAAATATTTTTTGTAGTTTACTGGATAGTTGTAGGATAACTATGTAGTAGGATAAGTAGTACGATAGTAATTGTAATATTATGTAATATTATAAATGCGAAAGTTTGGAAAATAGATGTTTGTTGCGGGCGCAAGCTAAGGGCCTTAGCTTGCGCTAAGGGATATTAGAGCGAATGTCTACACACGGTTTTTCACCGTAAAAAAAACTTAGGTTATACGCCGTGCTAAGGCACGGTTGACTTGATAGTGTTGTATGGAGCACTATGGAAGCTTGTCCACACGGTTTTGCTACGGCGGCGGCGCTACGCTACCGCACGCGGGCGCGCCCGCGTGTACATACGTGGACAGCTTCCATAGTGCTCCATAACACGTCCATCCATACCATACAACATGCTGTCAATGCATGATGAATTAACCGTAGATTTTTACCGCGAAAAACTGTGTGGACATTCGCCCATAGGAATACTAGTTCTTCATTTTTACAAATATTTTTTCGAGATAATGCGGTTTATTTAAAAAAAAAAACAAGACGCGTATAATAAAAATATATATTAGAATTAAGAATACCAATGTCAACCCTAAACCAAATTGTTGCTTTGCGATTCAAAAATTGTTGCTCCGGTCGGCGCGTTGCTTATAAATGTCAACTTATACCAGTCAAGATGATGAATCCATTCACGTACATAATTTCTACCATTTCTCGGAAGTCGAATGACCACCATCGAAAGTATGCATCAACATACGGCCAAAACTGATTGTACATTACATACATACATTAAGGATGTGTTTTTCGAATGTTGACATGATAATACTCTAATTTAGTTGTTTTCAGCACGAAATTTAATCAATTCTGTTCTGAATTTTAAAAACATTAACTTATTCAGTCTTATCCTGTACCACTTTATGGTCTAACATAATTTCAATCCAATATAAGATGTGTAAATATTTTACATTATAATAGGTAAGCAATGAAAGTATCTCAGAAAAGCTATCTTGTGTAGGTACTTTACAAGCAACCTTAAAGTAACAATTTACAAAAACAAGATAGTGATTGTTCAATAAGTAGAACTTATAATGTATTGTTCGTGTAGGAAGTGGATTTACTTGATAATCCATTTATAATTGACACAAAATTGCATATTGGTCGAGTTGTCACTTGACTCGCATGTTTACGGAATCGAGATTTAAATCGATATTTTGCAGTAAAAAATTACTCGATTCGAATTTCGATACGGTGTGAAAATGTAACGTCGCTATTTAGCCCAATTCGGATTATGTATAATTTAATCATGTTTTAAAAATAAATAAAAAGGGTTAAAGTTACTAAAGATTAAATGTTTATTAAAAAGCTTCCCTCCCTACTTTTTTTCCTAATAGTATGTTTGTATCAATCAATATTAAATTAATAGACAAAAGAACAGCAGCTGCTTAACTTTTTGGTCTCTTTTGGAAGCTATACAGTAAAACGGTTGAGCGAAAATAGCTGACATTCAAAGAAGCAGTTTTAACACAGGTATTTACCGTACGCATTGCACCTGCTTACAAGCTTTTTTAATTGTGTTTTTCTTACTGGTTGACAGTCGCTAATTTGTTGAGTAAGTATGGAATTAATAACTACACGTCGACATTAGAATCAAATGTTGTAATAATATGAAGATTTCCTTTTAAAATCTTATACCTTTAAACGAGCAATTCTTGTATATTTATTTATATGTATATTTCTGTGATCTCGGAAAGGGCTCTAACGATTTCGCTGAAATTTGGTATACGGGGGTTTTCGGGGGTATACAATCGATCTAAATTAGTCTTATGTTTAGGAAAACGCGTGTTTTCGAGTTTTCATGCGTTTTCTTTCGACGCAGAATAAGGTCGCTAATTTCGTCCTACCGGCCACTGTCCGTCTGGTCTAGCGGGTTAAGACGCGGACGGCAAGAAACGAGTGTTACAGTTTCGAAACCCGCTCGGTGACTTACTTTTGTTTTTTTTATATGTTCAAGTTTATATATTTTTTATTGTTTTTAGACCAGTTTAAAAAAATGTAGTTAATGTTTGTGATAACAATGTAGATTATCACCTAAAAACCACCATATTACAATAAATAGTAATAACCGAGCAAAGCTCGGTCGCCCAGATATTAAGTAAGTTAAAAGATAACTAACTGAATATCTCAAGCTAGTTTTCAACCCTATTCGAAATTCGAATGCTGAACAAATGTCAAATAGTTTGGTTGGCCGTTGTTTACCGTTACCCAGCGCCGGGCGAAGGGTTAGGCGGTTACACGTAGTCTCAAGGAGCTTGGGGTCCCGGCAGGTGCCAACGGCAGATGGTTAAGTGGCAACGACTTTTGAACGAACTTAATTTAAGTGCGTTTAGATAACCGACTGACAACTGTCTTTTGTTTTTTTATCGTTTGAAATTGTCCTAAATAAAACCACTTATCGTTTGTATTGTAACAACTTCGTTCAATACGTTTACGCTTTTATTTACGATAAAAATATGAACCTATGCATGCGCATTTGTTGATATTCAGATTTTTTACAGTCATCTGTGAGGTTTATATACGCAATATAATAATTGTAGCATATAGAGAATCTCTTAAGCTTGTCGTATGTTTTTTTGTGGCTACAAATTTACGTTTTCTATATAAAAAAATTATCCCCCAGACCATGTTTTCTTATAATTGACCGTTAAGGTTATAATATTTAGGTTAATTTCAAAATAGGGTAATCTGACACAATTTCGAGGAATATAAGTACTAATAATACTTTATTCTATAACCAATTTTACTAACACCTACTCAGTACCTTTAGTTATTTGATACCTAATCGTAAAGTTCTTTTATGTATCGAAATGGTTTGATTCATGTTTTGTGAAGTCCAACATGTTTAAGCGAACACGTGTGCTCCCAGCCTACTGGCGACATTCGCACATCTGCTCCACGAGGGACATCAACATCATATCCTGTCATTAAACCACCGGAGAAAAACGAGCTCATTTTTTCCAAACAATAATGTAGTCCGCGACAAATAAATGAATCCCCAGCAGAAATTGCCATCGCATAGTTCTGGTAACAACCTTGGACGCGGTGTGATGAAAGTAGGAGCAAGACGGACTCATTACTGAGCCTGGGTGACGAGTAAATCGAAATGGGAGTGAGTCTGATTCGCGGCGCCGGGTGACAGCCCGAGATGGATTGTTGTCAACATTATTGCGGGAGCATATCGACTTGCTGCTGTACCGCGCCTGATGCTCTCACCCGAACGAAACAACCTAACTTCACGCGTAATCTACTAACAATAGACCCAACAGCTCATGTGATAAGATTCCTTTTCATAGTTCGCTATGACGACGCTTGAGATTCGAAGTCCAACATTAACCACTCGCGTCCAGAAGTACGCGACGCGGGAACGCTGACAATCGAATTGAAACTCAGCAACGAAAGGGCTCAAGGTCCACAATTAAATGCGAGGGACTGCTTTCGCGCCGGATTACGGGCTTATTCGTGCCGCCGCGGCAATTAGGAAGTCATTCATTAGGGTCCCTAAGTTTCGCAGACGTGGGGGTGCCGCGACCGTGACGTCACGTTGCTTCTTTCGCAACCCGACGTACTTGAATAAACGATACGCTGCACTCGTCGACTTGTTTGTACCATACTCTTTGCTTTAAACAAAAGTAGCCTTCTTATTAAGAATACTGCTACAGCGTTGGAGCGCACAATGCAAACAGAAGCGAGTTCGGGTCCGGGCAGCCCTCTTCTTCCCAGAACGATGGCGCCTCGGCGAGAGACAAGGACAGCGTTATACGCTTTAAAATAAACCCTCGAATTCGTCGTAGTAGATGCAACCATCCATAGAGCATTTCCGAGCGAGTGATAAGGATGCAAGATGCGGTTAGCCGCGTCCCAGAATGCATCTGTCAAGTTTCACAAAAAATGGGGCCCTGGAATTTTGGGATGTCTCAGCAGCGCCGGGACACATGTATGCTCGTTTATTTTTTACCGCACGAGTAAATTCATTCAAAAATTGTCAGCGGATAGGGAGATTTGTGTAATCTCGTTAAAGTAATAGCAGTTAGCCGGGTTAACAACGAATTTAGCGACCATTCAAGAATCGACGTTGACATTTATTGTCCAACTAAACTTTTTGTGGCGTCAAGAGTGATCATTGTTATTTTTTATCGCTGCGTGGGGTCAAGCAACTATTGTTTATAGAAGGTCCGAGACCAGTCCGAGAGGTGTTACAAGTTAAAGTCTGATTGAAACATGATGTGATTATTACAGAACAATCATGGGAAAGTGGATAAAGCGGTATCAATGAGGTTTGCGCTTTTTGCGATTCATTTCCGGCGTGCGTGGCGCGCGTTACTAAGCGCGCAGCAGAGTGCAGGAGGCGAAGCCTTGACCCTGACTGCGGTGGCGTCGACCGGAACGCTCGCCGCGAATCTCGCCGATACTCACCGCCTAGCCGGTGTTGTGATCTTAGTACATTCCGTTCGCACGTGTGCCTTACTGGTCTGTTTTCTCTTTCATTTAGCCTATTACCTAATTATCATAAAAAATTAAGCGCTTCATAGTAGCTTTATAAAATAATCACTCTTGATTTTAGGACCTAATCAAAACAGATTAGAAGTTTAATCGTGTAAACTTTTAAACGCCGAAACGGATGGGTAGCGACAAAATCGACAGTTGTACAAAAAACGGTAGTATTGAGGTCGGTAGTGATGAGGAGTAAACAGAGGTAGGAGAGGGGTTGGCACAGGCAGTCATTGAAGTGTAACCGGTCCTGTCATAGAACCGGATTGTGACGGGGATGAATTACTCATCGAAACGTTGGAACTTTGTTATGAGTTCTAAATAACATCGCCTGGATGCCAGCGACTACACAATGTAAATTTCAAAGCTGATTGCTGGACTTTAGAAGTGTTTTGTATTCATAGAAAGGTTTTTAATAAGTCTCTGGATGTCTTACGAATGATTCTGGGAATCCTGTCTCATCTTAGAAAGATATTTCAATATTCAAACTTGAATTCTGAATTGTATGAAAAGATTGTTATGAAAATGGCTTCTGGTAATTTAGTTGTTGAGATACTTATTGAGAAAACACTAACATTTAGCTTTTTTTAAAGGACAGGTACTTCATCTTTAAAAGTAGAAAAACGATACAGACACAACATAATAAATAAAATGCTATAGGTAATAATGCGAACAAGTTTAAATATATTCTACTTTTTGCTACGCGTTTTAAATTACTCAACCAAGACATGCCCAGAACTGTCCGTTTTCTTACAAAAACTTGCATGCGAAAGATGCAAAACATCGTGAGGTGCCACCACAAATCAGAGAACAATCGTGCCGACAGACGTTCGATCGACATCGAGACAATCGAATCGACTATCGATAGCGAGTTTGAACCAGCAGGATGTGACGTCACGCCCGCCGTCGCGCGTAAACGCGAGAATTTTAAACAACCTCCTTGTACAAGATGTCATTAAAGTTACAGACAAAGATGACTCCTTTTTGTATGTACTCGCAATAAGGTTCAAAATGGTAATTCTTTGTGAAGGATATTGAAATTTGTATTCTCGTCATTTGATAGTGCGTAGGTACCTAAAAGGCCTTATTTTATGACAAGGGAAATGGCACGTAATTATTTTTTAAGTTCTAAACACGTTTGTATGAAGGGATAAGCCATGGATTAACTAAGAAAGGATCAAAAGTTTGCATTCAAAACCTTGTAACCCTAGTCCTGATTTTGGCACAAATGAAAATAGAAAAAATAATATAAATAAACTGTAGGTAAGCAAAGCTCTCCAGCCAGGTAAGTGTGTGGATGAAAAAGTTCATTTTATCTGCGAAGGTAGATTAAAAAAAGATTCTGCATGAACAAACATTTGTACGTGCAAGTGCGTAAGTATTGAATTTCTGCCATTGTGCAGCAGCAAAAAAGAAATATTTTCTAAAGACGTTCTGGGAACGGTTTGGATCTTTTTTTTATTAACATTCAAGTCAACCGTTGGTGAAGCACAACAATGAAACTCCTTTATGGACGAAGATTTCTTCTTCATTTCTAATGCATCAAAAGTTGGGTAGATGTTACACAAATACTATTGGACAACGAAGTTCTTCTTTCTCAACCAAATACAACTATTACAGAGCAAAACACAAACAAAACAAACAGACGAAACAAACGGCCTAAATATATCAACATAACCTACATAACTACGCAAGCGACGCGATGCCACCTTATCGCGGCAACCGGTTGGAGCTTCGCGCTTAAGTTCGCCGGCGCGGCAGCTCGCGGGTAGTTAGACAAGGTTCCAAGTGAGTACAGCTGCGTTTTTTTGCTCCGGTTTCACGATTCCTGTCTGGAAACGCAAGGGACTGTGTATAAGTATAGTGAGTAACGTGGTATTATTGTTCTGTGGGAAAAGGCAGTCTTCGGCCGTTGATGTAGGTTGTATGCAGGTTGGTAGCTCGCAATTTGAGCTCGCTTCATTCACCACACATAATACAATTTTATGTTATTATTCTTTGATGGACTTCAAGTTTTATGATTGAGTAATATTTATAAAGTTGCTCTTTCATAACGTTATTAAAACTACAACAGTTAAATATGTGACCTAACCTAAAGCATAATAAAAATACAAATGAGTAGACACAAAAAAACTGAGTTTAATGTTTAAGAAAAATCCGACTAATATTATAAATGTGAAAGTTTGTGGGTTTGGATGTTTTTTCTTCAATCACTCAAAAAGGGCAGAACAGATTTGTATGAAATTTGACATACAGTTTATAGCCTGGATTAAAACATAGGATACTTTTATCCTGGGGCCGTACCGGCTAACGAATCGAGCTTCGAAAAGTCTGCCGGGTTTCAAATTAAAACAGATAAATCGAGCCCCAATCGGGCGAAAATGGCGAACCCCATTTCATGATGTCACACGAACATCGTTATCTTCCAAATTACGTCAACAGAAAGTACAAGACGAAAATCCTTACTTTGATTTTTCAGTTCTAAGTTGAAACCGATTCAGATTTTTCGATAATCGATTCGTTAGCCGGTACGGCCCCTGGTCAAAGGTTCCCTAGGGATCTTCCGAATGTCCATGCGGATAGGGTTACCAGGACTAAAATTCGGAAATCCGGTCGCAAGAGGTTGAAAATCCTGATTTTTGGACAAAAGTCCGGTCTTTAATTTAAATTAAAAAAATGTACGTCATTTACAATGCACAACTTATATTATAATCTGCTGGCTTTACCTTATTTTTATATAAAATTTTATACAAGTGGGTTGTTTCTTATAAGAAATGGGCATCTTTCAGGAAACCACCCATTCAAAGAGCCTAGTCGCGGCGTGTGCGTAACGCGCCGCGCGCTCCCAGCTGTGCGGCGATGATGGTTTAGACAAAATCATAACAATCGATGACGGTGTAATGATTTCGACCAAGCATGATTGAAAATCCGCACCCTGATTATCTAAAAAGAAACTATTTAGCGACCGGTTTCATTCCACATACATTGCTACTTTTCTTTTGTATGTTTTTTTTAATCCAAAAAGAAGTAGCAATGGATCACTATCATCTATGAACTGCAACCGGTCGCTAGGTGGTTTCTAATTAGATAATCAGCCCGCCGGTCTCGAATGAAATCCGGGCGGAGTCCGGTCTGAGCTCTTAAAATCCGGTCAAGACCGGATTTATCCGGTCAGATGGTAACCCTACATGCGGACGATGTCGCGGGCGAAAGCTAGTGAGTTCATAAAGTACATTATAGTTATAGTTTACTTAAATAACAAAATGTTAGTACCTAGACCTACATACCTAAAAGAATATACATCATTTTTTTAAATCAAAATCAAAAGTATAATGCGTAAGAAAAAAAAAACTGTAATATTAAAACTTTCTTTTGCGTTGCTTTTTTCTCGTGATATAGTTACTTGAAGTTAGCACGCAGCAGCACCCACCGAAAACGCTCTATACAAAACGGACATGATATGTGACGTCACTTGTCACGTTTCAGGTGTGTTTCAGGCGCGTTTAGTATGAAGTTAGTTAATTTACAATTATCTTCCTAATATGTCATACAAAATATTATTTCCTATTCGATATTCTATCTGACTGTTAAGTGCATTATATACGAAATTGAAAAAAAATGAAATCGTTATTTTCCTCTGATTTCATCGTGTGATAAAACTAAAATAATAAATTTTTTTCTGTTCCATCATGTTTTTATACGTGTCCGCACTCCGAAGCGATCAAGCTCAAATTTATCAAAATCGGTGACTTATGCATATTCCATCATAATTCTCGTTTTTCTCCTAATTATATTCATTCTAATGAATCAAGGCCATACGAATCAATATCCAATGTAGTAACTAGCTAATTTAATTCAATCTGCTTCTTGTTAAAATTATTGTGAAATTATTAATTGATTAATTGTGCGAGTTGTTGGTTAAATTCTGTGGGAATTAGGAGTTGTAGGTTCAGTTCCTGTGTGTAATCAATTGTTTGATGAGATGATTGTGACGAATCATTGGGTAACGGGTAGCCTACATAACTAGTTGGATATTTATTTATTAGGATAAGTAGGTAGGTATCTACTTATCTACATTACATGTGTTGCGGTGTGAGAACTGTCGTTTTACTACAGTTTACACTTTACAATGGTTACCTACGCCATATCGAATACCAAATGATCGAAAATCAAAATATCGAACACTATTCATCGAACGTTCAAAATATCGAATGGTAATGTATCGAACGCTCAATAAATCGAATGATTAATTTATCGAAAATCAATATTTTGAATAGTTTTTTACATAATGAATAAAAACATCTAAGGATTCCTTGTTGACTATAGTACCCTAAAATTGTGATAAAAAACATGTTTGTGACGCAATCGCTTCGTTCGGAAATTAAGTTTTATTAAATTTCATCAAAATATAGGCACTGGTTGTTCATGATGTAAAAAACTATGCAAAATATTGATTTTGGATAAATTAATCATTTGATTATTGAGCGTTCGATATATTTAACCATTCGATATTTTGAACGTTCGATTTTATGACCTTTCGGTTTTTTAACCGTCCTATGAATAGTGTTCGATATTTTGATTTTCGATCATTTGGTATTCGATATGGCGTAGGTAACCCAAGTTTACAAATAAGTTGGATAAGTACAATACCGGCACAGAACTTGGCAAGAGAAAATGATAAAAAAAGCGCCGTTAGTGTTTGTAACTGCTGCGCATCTTTCATCTCATATTTCTCTTGCCAAGTTATATGCTGGTATCTGTAGGTACTTAGACTTTAGATAAGGTAGGTATAATAATAATGACTATCTAGGATGTTACCACCTAGTGAGCTTTTAACGTATTTTTACGGTTCTGTATCCAAAGGGTAAAAACGGGACCCTGTTACTAAGACTCCACTGTCCGTCTGTCTGTGTGTCTGTCTGTCACCAGGCTGTAAGTGATCCGTGATATTTAGACAGCTGTTGAAATTTTCCCAAATGATGCATTTCTATTGCCGCTATAACAACAAATACTAAAAACAGAATAAAATAAATATTTAAGTGAGGCTCCCATACAACAAGCGTTTTTTTTTTTTGGCCGTTTTTTTTTTGGTACGGAACCCTTCGTGCGCGAGTCCGACTCGCACTTGGCCGGTTTTTTTAATTTGTTTTACTTCACTTCAAGAGGTGTTCCCTTTTTCTAGTGTGTGTTTTACTTACATACCTACCTAATTATACTTATATAAATTTGTCAATTTAGATTTGTCTACCTATGTTATTTGACGTTGTCATTGATGTCATAGTGAAATGAAATCAAGTCAAATGTTTTAGTGTCAAAAAAGATTAATTAAACACATAAGCATACACAAATAACAAAAAACCGGCCAAGTGCGAGTCGGACTCGCGCACGAACGGTCGTACCAAAAAAAACCACGTTTGTTGTATGGGAGCCCTACTTAAATATTTATTTTATTCTGTTTTTAGTATTTGTTGTTATAGCGGCAACAGAAATAGGTACATCATTAGTGGAAATTTCAACTGTCTAGCTATCACGGTTCACGAGTTACAGCCTGGTGACAGACAGACAGACGTACAGCGAAGTTTTAGTAATAAGTTTCTACCCTTTGGGTACAGAACCCTAAAAAGGGTTGAAAATTTAAAAAGCGAAAAGCCTTAAAAAGTGCCAATTAAGTTAGGCATTTTTTAAGTAACATACCTACTTACCTACCTTGTCTACTTACCTACCTTGTTAAAAAAACTGAAAAATGACATCTAAGTATCTACATACTTACTTACATATTTAAATTCTCTGTCTCTGGTGCAAATATAATATATTCAACATTGGGAATCGAAAAAGTCATATATTGCCGGAAACACGGCAATGTTATTAAATTAGTGTTACTGTGTTACAAGATGTTACTCCACAAAAAATAACATTGACATGAATGCAAAATAACAAATTACTTAAGTAGGTATGTCGTTTAAATTGAGTACAAACAAACATCTAAGAAACCAACACTACTATTTCTCTATCTAATAAATGTAACAAATTATTGTCGTTTTAAATTCAATACAAAGTATATAAACACTAGACACCAACTATATACTATATACTTTTCTATTCAATACCTACCTAGGTTAGGTAGTCAGTCACACAGATAATATGGTAGGTCAATAGGTTTTATCCAATAAAGGTACCTAGGTAGGTGCTTTTACCCTTGTGCCTTTAGGGCACAAAAGCAGTTGGTCTAACTCCTTCTAGCATATAATGATATATCACTGGAATTAGGTCTTTTTAAGACACATATTTGCTGCTGACTAACATTCTATTATCAATTGTTAGTATTTTTGGAGTCATAAGGCATTAAAGTATAAAATTATTTTTATTATGGAAGTTATTTTACCCTCTAACAATGAGTGATTATAATAATTCGAAAGGTCTTTTTAAGACAAATATTTGCTGCTGGCCTATGCCTATATACTAACAATATTGATATTAAGTACCTATGTACTTAATATCAATATTGTTAGTATTTTCGAAGATAAAGTCATAAAATATGGGCATGGCAGTTTGTCTACTCTAGGTATTCCGGTCTAGCAGAGTGATATCAGTAGAAAGGTCTTTATTAGACAAATAATAACTGCATCACACTTCATATTAATTGTTACTTTTTTCGAAGTTTTAGGTCATTGATGATTTTAGGAGCGTTATAACTCCCCCTAAAATATTATAGTTGACATTTGCTGTCATACAATAAAATGTTCCAAAAAAGACCTTTCCAATGATGTATGGTAAGTAAGACTCATTGCTAGAGGAGGTCTAGACCAGATTTTTTGGGTACGTAATTATGTACTTACCTAGATACATAGGTATCATTTAAACTGGAAAGGTGATGGCAATACTGTCTAACGGTCATAAAATATGGGCTAGGTTGGGTTGGGTACCTACCTAGGTAAATGGGCTCTTTAATAATAACGATGTACCTACCTACCTGCTTAACTATGAGTACCTACCTACTTTGACCATCAGCCCTACTGCTGGGGCACAGGCCTTCCTTATGGGTAGATAAGGAGGTCGAACCATAACCCACCACGCGGGCCCAATGCGGATTGGTGGGTGTTAACGACTGAAAATGCAGCCGGGACCAACGGCTTAACGTGCCTTCCGAAGCACGGAGGAGCTCGAGATAATAAATTTTTGGTCACCCATCCCATGACCGATCCCTGCAAAAGTTGCTTAACCTCCGCAATCGCTGGGCCAGGCGCTAAACCACTGCGCCACCGAGCTCCTCTTAAGACTGCTTAATACATGGCAATACTGAATATATAATATAATATACCTAGGTAAATGATGTACCTACCTACCTACCTACTTAACTACGAGTACTTAACTTTCCTATAAAAAGCTCACAGAATAAGAAAATAATGAATCGCAAAATGATAAGTGTAAGCGAAATCTCATCTCTAAATCGATTTTCTCTGCTAGTGTGAAGAACATTATGAAGAATCGAACCCCAGATAAGGTACTCGGACGGAGATCTTTTGTCGGCATTTTTTCCCCAGAGAACTTCTAGAAAAAACCATCCCTTGGGTTAGAATTTTTTGCTACAATCTTACTTTTTAATTAACAGATGCCTTTTCGGCATTTGTGAGAATACGACACAGTAGGTAGGTAGGTAATCGAGATCTAGATTTCCAGATAGTGGGTAACCTTTTAATAAAAATAACGTTAAAAAAAACCGGCCAAGTGCGTGTCGGGCCACGCGCAGTAGGGTTCCGTAGGTACATTATACCATACCATATTTTAATACCGCTATCATTTTTCGTCTGAATAAATAACTTTGTTTTTCACAGTGTTTGTATAAATGACAAAGTTATATTTGCGGTTTTGGAAAATGTACTATATCTCGAAAACTAATTACTGTATCTCGTTCAAAACAATTTTCGTTGAAAGTGTTTATTAAGATCTATAGTTTATATTTTTTTTAGATTTTTCACCCTCTTACTTTAAAAGTTAAAGGGGGGGGACACACATTTTACCACTTTGGCGGCATATATTTTTCAAACGGTTGACTTTAAAAAAAAATAGTCTTAGGAACCTCAACGTCATTTTTAAAGACCTATCTATAGACACCCCACAAGTATTGGTTTGATGAAAAAAAATATTTTCAGTTTCAGTTCCATGTATGGGGAGCCCCCCCTTAATCTTTTATTTTTTTTATTTTTGTATAAAAATCGTAAAGCGGTTCACAGAATACACCTGCCTACTAAGTTTCAACTATGTAGTCCTAATAGTTTTGGAATAAAGTGGCTGTGACATACGGACGGACAGACAGACAGACAGACAGACAGACAGACAGACAGACAGACAGACAGACATGACGAATCTATAAGGGTTCCGTTTTTTGCCATTTTGGCTACGGAACCCTAAAAAGGAAGGGCAGAAAATATATTTTCCTTTTGAAAAAAAAAAAGAAATTGTGTAGATAGGAAATTTTCAAAAGTATCATAGAAATTTTATGGCCGGCGCCCGTTTATTTACATGGTGTCAATGAAAAAGTTCGGATTGATAAGATAAGGTATTGTAGTAGTACGAACAGTCAGTAACGAAATTAGCTGAACACCTTAGTACTGTGTCAAAGCATATTTTTTTAAAGACGCCTCATACTTTGAAACAGTTATCAAAAAACTTGTTTTGACAAGGTACCAAACTGTTAAGCAACTTTCATTGCTGACCGTAACTACGTAAACATTTCAGTAGTGGTCGGTATACGTTCATTTATTACGTTTTATAATATTTCAGCCGTGTGTATTCCGTGCTGTAGGTTGGTCTAGTCACGGTAGGTAGGTTAGGTAGGTAGGTAATTAAAAAAAAAGGTTTTTAAGGTTGCCATCAAGAATGAATGGATTCGTTTACTTTGGAACGAATACCTACATGACTAGAATCAAAATACGAGTGAAAATACTTACTAGGTATTATATTAAGTAGGTACCAGTTATAAAGTTTAAACTTAATAAAGAGAATGGGCATGGGCAAGTCATTCAATTCAAGAGTTAACACCATTTAAATTCATACATCACACAATACAATCATGCTTTCGTAGGTAGGTATATAGATATCTAACTATTGTTTAAGTTAGGTAAGTTTTAAGGGCTCTCCACACTTTCTCATCCGACTTATCCGATTTTCTAAATTTTGGAATATACCTTTTGTATTTTAGAGACATCAATTTAGTACAATATTAGGTTGGTGCTACAAAGACGTGTTGTCGGACATCCTAAATCGGAAGGTGTGGAAACCCCTTTGCAAAAGCAAAAAGAAAACATGCCTCCCTAACACTTTTAATACAAATTCAGTTTCTACTGTCTACAGTCTACTTTCTACTAAAATGAACTTCAGAGGGTACACAAATAATAAATGAAACTCATCGCGTCCGACCCGTTTAGCCAGCGATTCGTGTACCTACCTCGACGAAGGGTGTTGGTTTTGATCGAACATAACCTATACCGGCGTCGCGTCACGTGCGGCCGCCCTTACATAAGGGTGGCGCTGTCATAACCTCGCGACAGCTGTTCCACGGCGGATTTCGCGTCAAAAGCTATAAAACGGGTAACGGAAGCTTCGTTTAACGACATTGTTCAACATACCTTGTCTCCCGACTATCTCCGCTACGTGTTCCGAGGACGGCACTGGCACGCATTCGGTCATGTTTTGCGATTTCTTCGCGCGATCGTCGGGCGGCGGGGCGAATCCGAGCGGGCTGGCTAGCGGGTTGGCGGACGGCAGACTGTCCCCGAAGTTGAGCATGCTCAGCTCAAGCGCCAGTTGGAGCGCGCGCTGATCCTCCACCAGCCCGCCCCCGCCGCCCAGCTCGCCGAAAAGGCTCGTCGGCATTTCCACTTGTGAAGCTATTTTGTCGATTACAGAGAGGTCGCCCTCTCTCACTGGGTTTAAAAGTCGATCGTTTTCAAGCGGCGCGTCCAGTCATGTGCGCACGACACGTGTGTTCGGAACGCGGCGCGGCGGAGAACTGAGTGCCGGCCGGCGCGCGCAGGCGCTTTGGAGCGGGGTGGCAGGGTGCGAGGGGTGCGCGGGGAGGGCGATGCAGGCTGGGCGGGATGCGGCGGTTTCCGCCCGCCCTGCCAGGACTTTACACCTTGCGCGGTTAATTGCCAAGCTTACGAGTGACGTTACAAGCTATAATATTGCTCGTTGATAACGATACGAGATGTTGATAAATGATGTTGTTTCAGTTAAATTGATTGGTTGTTTAAATTTAAAAAATCCTATCCTACCTAGTCGATAAATAAAAGTTCATAACTTTATTGAGATACCTATTTTGAAAAAGGAACTACCTACATAATGAAAGTTTTTCTTAATTTTTCAACTTTTTACATAGGATAGGTATAGGCATAAGAATAAATTTTATTTATTCTTATGGTACTTATAGGTATCGGTAGAAAAAAAATGGATTGAATTTAGGTACAGTCGAGTTAATCACTGTTGACATTTAAAAGCATAAGATTGATGAACTGTTATTAAACTCGAATGTACCAAAAAATATTTAATTAATTTTATCTACTCCCATGCTTTAAATACTCTGTAAGGGGTTCTGAAACAGTTAGCTTACTGCCATCATTACAATATCCCGAGCGAGAGCAGGGGCCCTATTTTTGAATCGCTCGACTCCAGTCGAGCGATCGTTTCTACTGATTTTCGTTCGACATCTCATTGTTTTGAGTTATATGTCGAACGAAAATCATTCGAAAAGAGCGCTCGACGCCAGTCGAAGGATTCAAAAATAGGGCCCCTGCTTCGACGCGCCACGCGCGCCCACGCGCGTAGCGTTGCATTATGAAATTCAATACAACATTATAACACTCTTTCGATAATAATAATGGCGAGGAGGGGGAGGAAAGTCAAAGTCAAAACCTTTATAGAAGATACATATTATCATGGGTGTAGATAAATAAATATCATGGGTGTTTTTAATCTAAGAATATGTACTAAAATATTGTTTGTTTCCCAAATAAAAATAAATAAAAAACCGGTCAAGAGCGAGTCGGACTCGCGCACCGAGGGTTCCGTACAATCACAAATATATTTGGATATGTTTCTTTAGTACAGTCTTTAAAAAGTAGGATAAACGGCAGACAGGTGGAAGGGCGAACAGGCGGACAGTTAATTTACAAATCTTAACCACAGCTGCTTATGGTGACTGAAAAACACATTGCAAACTGTTTATATTACTAAATAGGAACTTATTCTTCGTTTATTCGTACGGCAAATAGTAGGTAATTATACTAGAACCAGCCACCAATTATTATTGTAGTATTAGGTTGCGCCATCTCTTGACCGATAGTGGAACTATTTTTTTTCGTAGGTCAGCATTCTTAGGACAGCGCCATCTATTGACTGGCAGTGAAAATAAAGAATTTACGTTTGTTTTTTGAATTTCTAAAAATGTGTGTTATATTGAGACATCGTTTTATTTTTCCTGTAATCTTTACGTAAACTACTATCACATAGAATTATTTCAGATTTTTCTCTTTGCAAACATCGGAAAAATGTGTTTTAAAATGTGCAAACAGCGCTCTTTCATAAGATACCCCACATGACCTAGTTACCTCACTTCAAATTTTTAAGACCCCTTTTCAGTCCCTGTTGTAAAAAAAAAATTTTTTTTTCTTTCTTATTTGCAAAATAGTTGGGCAAATGTCATCTTAAACTATTCCAAATTTCAAGTTGATACCATTAGTAGTTCTCGAGATATCCAGCTGTGACAGACAGACAGACAGGAACCCTAAAAATGGGTGTAGATAAAGTCTTGTATGCAACTGTACCTAATTAGGTTTTAAAACACTGTGATACTATTATCACACGAGGCGAAGCCGAGCCGAAACCCACATTCGTGTTTTAATATCCCTCATAAGTGTACATTCATTATATAACGCGTCATTCATGAGCTTTTTACGGTGTAGTGTAGGTAGTATTTTTTTAGGTATTCACTTCTGAAAAAACAAAAAAAATATCTGACTGGTACCTATGATCAGGGTACGAAAAAGAGCCACAAAATTTATATCTACAACATTTACGACCTACATTGCATTTTTCATGGTGAACAATAGTGAATACAGATACAAAGCATTTAAAATTTTATTTAAAAAAAGGTAAAACAGCACCAGCCCAGCACTCAGAAAAAATAATTTAAAACTTGCCTACGTATAAAATAAAATAAAAGCATTATTTCTGGCAGTGACAGGTTGTTTTAGGTCCTACTTCTCGAAAACGTCTGTACTTATAACTTTATTTCACCTATAAGTAGGTACTTAACTAATCTATGTAAACCATCTTTAAAGATTTTTTACACTGAGGTAGATATTTAAAAAAATAGGTTAAGGTTTTTGATAAAAAATAAAGGTAAAGAAAAGAGTTAGTTAACTTTGATCATCGAACAAGTTATTCACCACTGAAAAGTTTTTAGGGTTCCGTCCCAAAATGGTAAAAAAGGAACCCTTATGGTGTGACTCAGTCTGTCTGTCTGTCACAGCTGGATATCTCGAGAACTACTAATGGTATCAACTTGAAATTTGGAATAGTTTAAGATGACATTTGCCCAACTATTTTGCAAATAAGAAAGAAATAAAAAAAAAATTTTACTACAGGGACTGAAAAGGGGCCTTAAAAATTTGAAGTGAGGTGACTAGGGCGTGTGGGATATCATTTGAAAGAGCGCTGTTTGCTCATTTTAAAAATTTTTTTTCTTTTTTCTTAGGCCGCATAGAAAAAATAATTCTATGTGATAGTAGTTTATGTAAAAATTACAGGAAAAATAAAACGATGTCTCAATATAACACACTTTTTTAGAAATTCAAAAAAAAAACAAAATATATTTATGAGATCTATTCCTATCGAGTACCAAAAACTAATACCAAATGGTATTTGTTTATTGCCGTTATAAAATTCTATTCCCAACGAGACCCAATTTTTAAATATTTAAATGAAGCTCAAAATCTATTCCCAACGAATACCAAAACACAACATTTGGTACAGTCACCGAAACAATTTATTTTGCGTTTTAATAATTTAATATTATGATTATCATAATACAATCCTAAATTCACTTCATTCCGGCATTTTTAATCACGACACGAGTAGCTTAAGTGTATCACTTGCCAATTTTTTTACCTGCGAAAAAAGGTGAGTTTGCTTTATAGATTCAAAATCCAAGCGCCGTGTGCAAACGAATTTTTTTATTGATTGTTGGAATAAACGCTAAGACTAATGAAATAAGGACTGTTTTTTTTTAAATATTTTTGTTCTTGCATAAATTATTATTATTTCTATTAAACTGGTCAATTCTAAGGGATATTGTTATCTATTCCTTAGTACTTTTCTGTGTGTGGTGGCGTGCGCGCAATAACTTGAAACAAAATTGAAAGTTTTATTTATTCAGTGAGTACTCGTAATTTTATATTGATTTACTTATCAGTCTTTTAGTATTCCTATGTTTATATTCAATATGATGTGTATTTATATAATGTATTACTTAGTCGAATTTTTAAAAGATAACAATTAAAGTCACGTGTTTTGTAAAGTCCAAGTACCTAAGTACAAATCCCGTTTTAGTTTATGCATTTATTTTTTTAGAAATGTCTGATGAAGAAGCTGTTACTCTGCCTCCCACAACTTCAGAAAACACAGGAGAAATGACTTTTATAAAAAAAAACGGTGGCTTAGTGCTGTTGAGAGCTAACCAGCTCTATATACTATAGTTTTTTTTATACTAGTAACCACCAGTATACAATTTTTTTTTTTAGTAAATAAGTATTTAATAGTTGATTGTTTGTGATATTTTTTAATTGTTACATTTTGATGACAGTAAAAAATATAGATATGTAGGTACTTATCTAATTAAGTATCTCTGTTATTATAATAATGAACCAAACGTTTTCATTATACATTTTAATATGTTTGGAGAGACTGATTTTTATTAAATAAACACTACTTAAAATCACATGTAAAAGCATTTTTATTACTGACTGTACCTCATAGCATTTAACTTGTTTTAGGATTCGTTTATGAGTGGTACTCGTTGGGAATAGAATTTTATAACGGCAATAAACAAATACCATTTGGTATTAGTTTTTGGTACTCGATAGGAATAGATCATTTATGATTGTACGGAACCCTCGGTGCGCGAATCCGACTCGCTCTTGACCGGTTTTATTTTTTAAATAAGTGAGAATTTGTCCACAATCACACCTGGTGTTAAGTGATGATGCGGACTACGATGGAGCATGCTCACTTAGATACAGCCTATTCACTCTAGCCTTGAAAAGGCCCAAGTTATAACTATTAGGAAACACATAGGCAGGCAGCCTGTTCCACTCTTTTGCTGTTCGCATTATAAAAGTATTAGTAAAATGCTTTGTGCGGATGGTTGGAATATCAACAACATAAGGGTGGTACGTAAGTCGTAAGTATGTCACTCT
Organism: Agriphila geniculea; assembly: GCA_943789525.1. Classification (NCBI taxonomy): domain Eukaryota; kingdom Metazoa; phylum Arthropoda; class Insecta; order Lepidoptera; family Crambidae; genus Agriphila; species Agriphila geniculea. Next base: position 12,710,517 of record OX038887.1, on the reverse strand, counting down.
TTTTGATTCCTTTTGAAACGCTTTCATGTTTCTGCAAAATCGTGAATTTAGAAACCATGATTCATGGTCCTGTGATGGTAGCCGCGCCCGGAACTGAGGTCACACGGCGGCGACAAGAGAAACGTTCCCAGTACAGATTTGATAAGGGGTCGCCGATAATACGACCTTTGTTACACATTTATATTCAATTTCTAAGAAATCCACGAAAATGTTTACATTGGTGCAAATGTTATTATTTTAAATGTGATATAAAGTGATTAGAATACGCTCATTAAAACCTATTAACCGTGCAGCACCGCTATGGAAACCGTAAAATGGAATTAATTAATTGGGTGACTGGAAATAATTAAAGCCAACTGTTAATAAGGTACTTAAATACTAAACCTGGCAGCGGTTTATTTTTTGGGTGACAAAATAATTAAACGGGTGACAAACTGTGGATCACAAAAAATACCTATATACCTACTTGGTATTATACCAAGTAGGTATAATAGTTGCCCACTAGATGATTTAAGCTGCTCAACGTGGTATTTACCTTGGTAATTACCTTCTTGGTATAATAGTTGCCCACTCAGTCAGTATTTTTGTCACTCATTTAGAAATTTCACTGTTCATTTAAATTATTTATCTCCCACGTGTAGGTAGTAGCTCGTTTTACTTACTTTTTGTAATCCACAGTTTGTCGACCGTTAGGTTTCTCGCAAACGAAATAAACCGCTGCCAGGTTTAGTATTGAAGTAGCCCACTAACAGTAGTCTCTATTATTTCCAGTCACCCAATTAAAAATATACCTTACTTTTTACTTATTTTGTGATCACGTGGTACTTTACAGGTCGTGGCCTTACCATGAGTTGATGCAAACTGTTTACGTTACAGTAAACTGTCGGATATACTGCTCACAGTCAATACGAGTGAAAGAGAGAAAACGATAGTTTACTGTAACGTAAACAGTTTGCAACAACTCATGGTAGGGCCACTAACAACAAAAACGTGTTAAAAATATACCCCCGTATAATAGAGCAACTTCATAAAGGACCTTTTGTGTTGTGAGTCCTTGAGATTTTTACTTGAGAATCTTATCAGTTCAACAGCACCTTAAGCTTTGTCCTAGTGGACTAGTCTGGACAAAGCTTTAATGGTATTTTTTCTCATTTCTATAATATAGATAGGTACAATACGTGACTTTCCGTAATTCCGTGGTAATACTATGATTATTATATGCAAAAGCACAGCAAGACTAGAGCGGTCTGTTTGTTTTAACTCGAAAGTTTGACCCGAAATTCCAAACTGCACGATCCGAAGCCCCGAAGGACATCGTCTAACTTTTTGCGTTACACACAAAATTGCCGAAATGTTTAATGACTAAACTTATGCTGTGTTTTTAAATTTTTTATATTTACCGCACTGGGATTTCGAGGGAGGTTTTGGTACACGCTGTTGCGAAATGGATTTTCCTGTTAAGATATAACCTAATATTCCAATCTGATATAATTTGAGGTTCACACACAGATCAGTGAATGGACGCGTGTTACCTAAAATTAAGTACTTACTTAAAATAACATTGCACAAAATAAGTAAATAATATAGACTGAATTTTGAGAACCAAAAGAAATATTATTTAGTCTAAGCATTTTTAAAATAATTTTTCACAACTCTAGCGCAGCATTCCTTTAAACTTTAAAGTGTAGGTACCTAGGTTTTTTGATTTCAATAAAAGCTAAAACAACAAAAAAAGAAACAAAAGTGAGTCGGTTTCTTTGCAATATGCAATTCAAGTTTAATAAACTGTTTGAAATTGCTAATCTTTACTTGTATGAGATGACTGAGATGGAACGTTATAATTTTGTAGAAATGGAATCTGGAATAAATGTCTGCCCGGGGCGAGGATTGGCCTTGATTAGTGGCGGGGTCGTTGGATCGGCTCTAATGTAGGCTTTTTACCTGAGCGCTTTTTTCATTTAATTTGTCTTAAAATATTAATTTAGGTGCCTAGTAATATTAAATTAAAACCTTCATTTATACAGGGTCATTTTGAATACACCATCCAAATTTTGAGGATGTGTTCAGTCCATGAAACTGAACAACTTTCTCTAAGCAACAAATGGCCAAATATGTAAAAAAATGACTATCCATACAAATCAAAGAAATTTTGAAGCAATAATAATTTCTCCAGACATAGTTCAAATGAGGGCTTCTCAAAATGACAAAAAACTGTAGGCTGGCAGATGGCTTTGATAAAAATGTATGTGTCAATGTATTTTTTTACTTAGCATCGAAGAGTACACAGGTAGGCAGGCAGCTTAGAGCATTTAACCAAGTAATTGGTTAAATGCTCTAAGATGAGTATACAAATTATGGTCGCTAATAAACAACTAGTGTAGTAAATGCTTTGTGCTGCATAATTAAATGCCAGCATTTTTAGCTCTATCCACTTAGTTGTACTTTTCATGTGGTGCCATTTTTTGAGCAAAATGCTTGTTCCATAGATTTAGTTCGCTGTTTTAAACCCTGTGTTTTTATCTAAACGTTTTTAACATTGTCTTAAACTTGTTTTAAACTGTGTTTTTAAACAGTTAATAAAAATGTTGATTTATTTCAAATTGTTTTAAACACGTCTTTTAAAACAACTTGCTTTAATCATGCCAACCCTGATACAAACACAAGAAGTGCACTATAGAGAGAAAATTTAAAAGAAATTATTTTAATCACAGATAAAATATTCAAATCAGATAAAATTCACAGATAAATGCTCAAATCGGTACACCTTGACAGGTTTTTTACTGGTATTTAAAGATTCTAAAGTCATTTTGTATTTTTTTAGGACTAATGACCTCATTATTCCTAATGAAATAAAATATGACAAATACCTATTTGTCTAATGTATTGCGTGTTTTGTATATCTATTTTATTATTTCATAGGAATTTTCAAAGTTCGCCCTGATTACCGCTCGCGTAAAGTTGTTTTGATCATTTGTATTGAAAACTTAAAATGGAACATGATCCGAATATACAGCCTTAAATGAAATGCAAGAAGTTTTTATCGTATTTTATATCAAAAATGATAAGCAAGCTAATATATTTCACGCTCACGTTGTCTATTTTGCAACTTTAAAAAATAACCATAACAATCCCGGAAATCCCGGGATTAAGAAAATATAATCCCAAAAATTTCGGGACTGAAAAACGGTCAGGATCGAATCCTCTAATATTATTGTCACGCTACGTCTGTCTTCTTTTACGGGTTAAAAATTAAATAAAAATATTTTTTATTTGTAAGTAGTTGCTACCTTAGGCTACTTCGTTGCTACCTACTTAGAAAGGTTCTAGGTGTGAAATTCATCGCGTTTGTTTCCAAATTCCAATATAATTGTGTTATCGAAACGCAACATAACACCAGCAGGAGTATCAATCAGAGAAAACCGACCTCATTTTGAACAACCGTGAAAAAAAACGTCTCGCTCGAAGGTGCATTGTGCGAGGCCCGGTGCACGCGCGACAGCTGGCTGCATAGTAAGGGCTTTCTTTGTAGGTACTTCGCGGTCCCAGGTTTGGTTCCGTTGCATTTCTGCAGTGCGAATTACGATAAGAAATTCGATGGGAAAGTGAGGGGAGTGTTATGGGAACATTGGTCATATAGTAAGTTTCGTATGATTAATGCATTTGCTTTTCGGAATAAGGGGGTCGATTTGTGTCAAAAACCTTTTGTATTAAAAAGGATTTTTAAATTGGAACAATATCTCACGGTGTCAGCCTGGTCCTACCTACCTATATTTTCTCTGTTATTCGGGTAGATACTTACATACTATCGAGACCATTGGCTCGCACTGTTAAAACGTTATCGGGCCTCATGTGAGCCAAGCTTCTAACTCAACACGCCTTAACTCTAAAAGCCCTAACTTCACAATCTCTACACCGTATTCAAAAAAGGCTTTAAATATTTTTTAAATTTGAGATTGTAGCATTCACAATGCTATTTTTAGCACTAGGAAAAATTCGAGTCCCTCCCACCTGAGATTTTGTTCCTCAGGTGGTACTTAAACCCACGACAATGTGGTTTTAAGCTTTTGTTATTGGTACAACCATTTTACAACCAGTAAACCTAGACTACTCAAGTTAGGCTCATATTGTAGAAAATTTAATTAACTTTACAGAAATATAAACAAAAAAACTGAGAAATGCTTCCGAACGAAACGGAAACCCCTAGCTTTTATTTCGTGAAAAAATGCATATTTTTGACTAGCTGTGTCTCTGCAAACAATGGACCTTAACTACTTGGGTTAGGCGCAAATTGTATAAAATATAGTTAGCATAACAAATGCAACAAAACGCTTCTTTAAGGTAGTTTTTTTGAAAATACTAAAACAAATGCCATTACCTAAAATAAAATAAAAAAGTTTAAAAATGTTGGTGATTGTGTAATTTTTCAGAAACTGCGTAATAAATTGCATTTTTTTTTATACCAGAAATAAATTCTACGTTATTGATTTATCCGAAATGGTACCACATTTGACCTATTAGCTAAACCTGAATTGTTATAGTTTTTAGAATGAAGCCGGGGAAAATGCGCTATTCAACCCGCCGCCGTATGGAACTGTATGTAAGGATAGTTTGGCCCAGCTCAATATTAGTTAGAAACAGCCTACAGATCAGTTTCTATCATGTGGCCAAACTTTATCACGACTTGTAACTCCCAACTTTTTTTTGTATAGAGGTTCATATTTACTACAGCCGGTGACAGCTGAAAACCAGTGTTTTGCTCCATTAGTCCCGTGTGTTCGATAAAAAATACGGCGTTTGGTGATCGAGGGTTATCCTTTGGCAGGGTGAACCTTCTGAACCCTTAGATCATTTTAAGAAGGAGAGCCATCTTGGATTTTTGTATGGAAATGAGTTATTAAACAATTTTTTTTTGTATGGAATTTGTAATTTTTTTTCTTCAAAACCCATCGTGTGGGATGTCGAATGAAAGGGCTTTTTGAGCTGATTTCAAATATATACAACATTAAGACATTGCAGCTGTTGGTTTAAAAAAAAACAAAAAAACCTTTTCCAAACATACTAAGTTTGGGCTCTTGCAGGAATAAAACCACAAAATGAATTCTTATGAAACATACGCCAAATAACTTCTAATATACTCTTATCTAACGTCCTGGAAGCAATTTTGAGAATGTTAACATTTTGAAATTTTGAAATAAACCTATCCCAGTATTATATGAGTTAAAGTACCAGAAACAAAAAAAAAAATATAACGAGACACACAGTTTAAACCATAGACATAGAAAAATTTTCGCTGCGCTCAAGTCTATATGGTTTAATCATCAGTATTAGTTGCCATTAAGGAGTAAGTTTTGATAGTTGAAATATATATTTTTAATTTTATTTTTTGTCTATGCGCATGTGTGTTTATGGTGCTAATAAATCATCTATCTTATAATGGTTCCAGATTCCTAATCGGTTTCCTTCACATGCCTAAGTGGCCAACGTGCCCGTGTCCCGGGGTCGTCGACCCCGCAAGGGTTCTGACCCCTGCAACCCTTCGGAGGAAGTAGTTAGTGAGCGTTGTTAAAAATTGATTTTCCTTTGAGGATATTAGGGAAGTCGCGTTAGAGATTAAGGTATTGGGTGTGGATTGGTTGGAATTTTAATAACGGACACTTTGGTAATGGTAAGGTAGGTAGGTTATTTTTATTACAATTTTATGGATTTTGGTCGATATCGAAGTGCGAAAAGATAGGTAAGTACAGTACTAGGCACGTATCTTGAAATTTTTTCGATGGAGTGGGGATAAGTTCGCGCATGTGCTCTTGTGAGCGACCAATAGCGCGCGCCCCTCTCCCGCCGCCCGCGCCCCTCACCGCTACGCATACCCAAAATACGCGTTTCGCGCAATCCCCACCCGATTTCAAGTTATATGCCTCGTACTGTATCCGTTGAAATATTTTATATAAGGTAAGGGTTTTTTTTTATCAATTCCATTAGTTTCAGTTTAAATTTTGCGGTAAGCTTCGTATCCATATTTTATTGCTTTGTTTTATTATAATAATAATAAAAAAGCATTTATATTCTCTTTTTACAATAAATGACTTAGGATAAAGTTTTATAACTTAAAGTAAGAGACTAGTCCCCGAAATAGGTTCCAGAGGAACCTGAGCTACAGGTTAGTAACTAGTGGCCCCACCCGCAGATAACCTTAGCTTTATGAGGTGACAGTATTTATTGTTGAAATAGAAATAAACTTAAATAATTAATATTTAGTTACAAAAGCAAGACAAGGTAAAAATATAGGTAAGTAAGAACATAGTTTTATTTCAGAAAGATGACTTTTTTTAAAGATGGAACAAAAGTAATCATCTCTGCTTATAATGATTTACTTTTTTAGAGTTTTTCCATGGATGTTATACTTACTATACTTAAGTAAGATAAGGAGAAGTATGGGTAATGCTTTAAGTAACTTTAGATTATCCAGATTGGCAAAGGTTATTAACTATAAGTAATTAATATAAGCTTTACGCTAGTAAAACTTACTTATTACTTAGAAATCAGAAATTAAAGTAAGACCTATCTTATTTTTTAAACATTTTTGTTTTATCTAGTAATTCTACACGGTTAATTTTTAAGTATAATCTGAAAATGAAATGTATCCCTTCCCTATTCTAATCGAGTATGTACAGTTAAAAATTTCAATATTTAATAATTGTTCAAGATAATGAGGTTTATTTATGTCACCTGAGTAAAAAAAAAACCGGCCAAGTGCGAGTCGGATTCGCGCACGAAGGGTTCCGTACCAAAAACGGCAAAAAAATACGTTTGTTGTATGGGAGCCCCCCTTAAATATTAATTTTATTCTGTTTGTGAAAATTTCAACTATCTACCTGTTGTCGTTATTAATTAATTAATAATAATAATAATATATTTTTTTTTCTTCATGTTTAATATTATCAATATGTATGGCACTTCTTACTCAAAACATAAAATTAATAACTAATCCTTGTTTTGATTTCTCACTTTTTTTTTATTGCTAATGACTAAAATGATTATTTTGCTTTCGTAATATTTTTTCGTATTTTTTCGTCTATAGTTTTGTAAGTAAAGGCCTATGAAAAGCTTTTGGATATTAGTTTTCAATTCGATGCCTTAGGGTGGGTAGCCTAAGTATGTCATGCTCTCTTTAATCATTTCTGCGGTGGTGTCGTGTGGGGCGGGTCGTTACGTTCCCTCAAATATGGTTGAGCGAAGCGATGGCTGGTCCATGCGTCATGCTCGTGAACGGGTGCTGCCAGTGGGAATGGGTCTGCTTCTGAGTACCTATCTTAACGCATATTGAATTGTAAGAATTGCGTTTTTACTTTTTATGTCTTGCATCAAGTGTTTTTTGGTTCGAGTAGCAGACAGAGTGATTTCTCAAATTCTCAACTAGTTGAAAGTTATTTACTCTCACATTTACCTATCTGTATGTAGTAGATATATTTAATTTTAACCTACCTACCCATTGTGTGCAAATTTTTGTTAATTATGGTGATGGAAAATGACCCACTTTAAACGTGGAGCTCATTTTTCAATGTTGACGACTCTGTATGAAATATACAGGGAGAAAAAAGCAGTCCTTGACGAGTTCCGGTTCTTCTCGTTACAAGGTCTCCCGCTTAGGGTTTGCGAACCGATGGCGTAGCTTCTATGACATTCACAAGTGCTTGTAACAGCCTAGACTGAATAAATTATTTTGAATTTTTAATTTTAATATCGAGCAAAAAACGGCAAAAAATTACGTTTGTTGTATGGGAGCTCCCCTTATGTATTAATTTAATTCTGTTTTCAGTATTTGTTGTTATATAGGCAACAGAAATACATCATCTGTGAAAATTTCAACTTTCTAGCTATCACGGTTCATGAGATACAGCCTGGTGACAGACAGACAGACAGACGGACAGACAGACAGACAGACGAACAGCGGAGTCATAGGGTCCCGTTTTTACCCTTTGGGTACGGAACCCTAAAAACGTAATGTTCCAAAATTTTATTGATTTCTGAGCTCATTCATAAAATTACACGAGCGTAATCAAAAGATACTATCTTGTTTACCTACGTAAATAATGAAAAGAGTGAATCTACGTACGCGTCTTGCTATTTTTGTGAGTTTGCCGATTAATCCAGATTTTTTCCGTTATTTTCAAACTATTATTTTTTAACTTTTAACTGCACGTTCATTCAGATTCAGAAACGTGGTCTGATATGCCCATTTCATTTTTAGATATACTGAAAATTAACGGTGTATACTTATTCCTGGTGAAAGCTTACAAATTACACTAAGTAACTACACTAGACAGCCTCATACAGGAAGCGACGCCGGAAACTATTCGCTGTGCACAAAAATCGATTCTTCGCAGCATCCGCTTTATCTCAAAACTTTTTTCACTTTAAGGTCTTTAAAAAAACTGGATTGCCCTCACAATAGGCACGCATCTGCTATCCGGAGCAGATGTTCACTGCTGGGAAAAAAATAATGAAAAAATCAGTACCTGCGTGTATTGTCGCCCATAGTCTTGAACTTGAGAAAGAGTAGGGGGACCAAGCGACGAGGGGACCGGCGGACTTATTGTACAATGAATAATGTTCAACGATTCATGTTAATAGCTAGTTTGTTATTCAACATTCGTAATAATAATTGGGCTGCGTATTCACAACTACTTTAGTTGGTAACTATTTATAATGAGGAAATGAAATACAGTTAATAATAAAATTGTTGCTTACATTATAGAAATGTTAAATTACTTTAATGTACCTACAGATAGCTTAGTAGCTACTTTAGTAAAATCCGAATTGTAATTGAGTTTTGATTGCAGTAGTAGAATAAATTGACGTGACGTTAGTTGCTTCAAATTATGAACTGAAACTAAAATTAGTTATTGAAACTATAAATACTACTTACTTACATAATAAGTTGTGCTGAAAAATAGTAAAAAGCTCACAGTTAGACATATGATTTAATTAAATTTTTAGTTACCACCGATAATCATCATCATCATCATCATATCAGCCGCACGACACCCACTGCTGGGTATAGGCCTCCCCTAAGGATCTCCACGACGATAATGCATAAGTATAATATAACTCTTCGTATTTGATCGAAAAAAAAATTGAATTTTGATTTTGGATTTGGTAGGACGCATACGTAGCACTTTTTTTTTACATATCTGTAGATTGTTTTCAGGTAAGGAATACGACAAAATTGAAGAAATGTAATTAATTAAAAACTGAATTAACAAAGCCCCGTAGCACAGAATACATAATAGTACAAGCGCATAATCACCGTCACCCTACGGCCGACATTGGGCTAAAGACGTACAAAAGGAATATTTCAACTGCATTCACATCCATTCACTTATTTCGAACCGACAGACATTTATACAACGCAAAAAAAAAAACAAATTTACTTTTTTTGGACGGAATCCGGTGTACAACAATCATGTATGTAAGTACAGTGTGTGTACCGCGTACATTCTTACATATTATAGGGCTTATTAATTAGGTATGGTATTGCTTATGTTTTACTTAAGGTAGGTATGCAGTATAGTTAATATCACAGTAAAGTCAAAATTATTTGAAATATTTAAGAATTCAAGACTTTAAGTTTCAGTTTCAGGACAGTCTTCTTCTTGAAAAATACAAATAATTTGTTTCGTGATGCTTTAAATAAGGAATGTGACTAAGTGATAAATGTATTAATTATTTATTATCTAATCGGGGCGTGCGTGCATAATAAGTAAAGTTTAATTTAAATGGTATTTTAAATAGTTTTGGACTAATAAATAAAGTCAGTGCTTTAATTCTCCCACTCAAATTGGAGCTTCCCCTTGCTTCTTAAGCTTTGTCCAGACTAGTCCATTTTGGCGTATCAAATCACCGTATCTTTAACATACATCGCTAGTTTGGTTAGGCGTGCGTTGAAGTAATATCAAAGGACAAAGCTTTACGTAACAGACTGCAGCCTGTTACAACAAACATTAATCCATACCTAGGTAGGTACATTATGTACAATCAGCAAAGTTATGACCTTACAGTTTGAAAACATATCGCTTGCAAGGATGGAACTAAAAGTTCGTATTTACCTGCCTCCATTGTTTTTATACAAAAGATGCTTTTGTGACTTTTGGGTTGGGAATGCAAGACAATACAGACTACTCAATCTAGAAATTAACCATAAGGTGTTCAGCTCATAGCTTTGCTGACTGTACGTTATTCCAGAGCTAGGGAAATAGTGTCGATGTTGTCAAATGCCAGATTATTAATATAAATACATATATTAAAAATAACATCTTACTTTTTATAAGCACAGCAAACTATGATATTTTAGATATAATATGAAGGAGTCAAAATGTTTATAAAAATTAAAAAATGTTTATAAAAACTTGACCATCAGCCATTTTTAATGACCCCACTGCTGAGGAAAAGGCCTTCCATATGGGTGGATAAGGAGGATGGGCCATAGACCACCACGCGGGCCCAATGCGGATTGGTGGGTGTTAACGACTGCAGCCAAGTCCAAAGGCTTAACGTGCCTTCCGAAAGCACAGTGGAGCTCAAGATAATACATTTTTGGTCACCCATCCCATATCCGACCCTTGCGAAACTTGCCTATCCTCCGCAATCACTGGGCCAGACGCTAAACCACTGCGCCATCGAGCTCCTCGAATATCAAAATTATAAAACTTAATCATTAAAAATTCGCTGCATTTAACTGTTGTTCCCCAAGTATCTATATCACTGCTCGTAATCAAATATAGTGTGATAAATTCATAGTCAGCTTTGAAAACAATAGCACGTGTGATAGGCTGAATGACATCGACCTGCGACCTATAGCTACAGTACAGACAGCCTACCCAGTAGAACTACGTGCTATATCTGTGTCTAGGACCAGGCAGCTCGGGTCGTTCACCTCGCCCGCCCTACATACAACCACCATCTTCCCGCCCAAAGATTCAACCTTATTTCCAAGCAATACAGATGTTTTTCCAATGCTATACAAAGAAGTAGGTGAGTTTTTTTTTGTCAAATTACTATTTGTCAATGAAAACCTTTGATTAAGTACTTAATTAATCAAATGTTTGATGAACAGCACTATGGTTACTCTACTCATAAAAAGTACCAGATAAACTTTTGTTCATAGAAATAATGTTATCAGTTTTGCCTACTACGAGGTTACTACGATACGAGGTACAGCTACGTGCTACGAATGTTTCTATGAGATTAAAATAATTACATTACTCTATTCAAATACTGTTTCGTATTTACAATGAGGGAATGAAATTTCAAAGTGACATTTAAAAAATAGAAATAGTAACTATTTGCCACACTAGATGGCATTGATGGAAAGAGAAGTGTCAAAATTGGCTTTAAAAAATAAACAGCCTGTACCAAAGAGGAAAGTAAGCGGTCGCTGGCTGACATCTGCCCAAAGAGAAACATTTTTAGGGTTACATCTGCCTGCCTTAGAGCATTTAACCAATTAAGGAGACGCCACTGTCAGGCGTACCCCTCTGTCAAACGAGAATGACCGCCGCTCATACTCGTTATATAAAACTAGTTGACCCGAGTTCCCCGCCATTCAGCTAATCATCGTACACGCGAAACGACCGGAGCTAAAAATGCCGATTTGCAGTGTTTTTTCATGTAAAAAAATATCGGAAACATTTAGTGTGCAAAAGGATAACGTTATTTTCCATCTGCTGGTATTATTTTGTCCAATTGTTTTCAAATAATGCACTAAAAATGAAAATAATTCAAAAATATTGTCAATCAAACAGTGTTGCCACTAAATTATACAAAATCCCTTTTAGCCTAATTTTTCAAGTTGAATGTATGACCAATGACACTTAAAACATCACGTTCCTTCTTAACCTGTTAATACCTATTCATTAGGTACTGTAGTGTAGACGCTTGATGAATTTATTAAGTATAGATTACTTTTTGCAAATTTATTTATTGTTATTTTTTTCTTTATCTTTATCGATCGAAGGCCTCGCACAGAAAGGTTTTACTTTGGCATTTGACTGGCTTTCTGCACACTCTCTAACTCTTAATACTACCAAAACTCATTTCATCACATTCTCTATTAGTAGTGTCTCACAGCCTAATACTCCCATCAATCTTCAAGCACACACCTGTCGACATATAGCAGACTATTCCTGTCACTGCCCCATGCTTAAATCTACTGATAAAATCAAGTATTTAGGTATAATGTTAGACTGTAACCTAAACTTTAAGTCTCACTTAGCTCAACTGTCGGCTCGTACCAGAAAACTTATATATATATTTAAAATATTACGTCACGTAGTTAACCACGACATCTTGAGAACGGTTTATTATGCATTGGCTCAGTCTATTATTTCATATGGTATAACGTGTTGGGGTGGAGCGGCTAAAACTATTCTTAAGCCACTTGAAATCGCCCAACGTGCAGTCTTAAAAGTTGCTACGTTTAGACCTATGTTGTATCCAACAGCTGATCTATATGCTTCCTGCAAAGTTCTTACCGTGAGACAACTTTTCATTATGAGTGCTATTCTTAAACAGCATCATGTTACGCCTCATTTAATAATAAATAAACGTCGAAAAGACAATATTTGTCCTGTTCCATATACTAATTTTACATTCACGAAAAGATTTTCTTATTATTTGGCTCCACTTCTCTATAATAAAATAAACTCTGAACTACATTTTAATGGCTTATCCAGATTTGAGTGTAAAAATTCTGTGCAAAATTATTTACTTAACAAAAATTACACAGAAACTGAACAATTCGTAATGCCCTATGTATCTTAATAAATTATTTATTTTCACTCATAGCCACAAATGCACACACTCATACTTTTACACATACACACATATTGTACACACATAGGTACATCTCAACACCAACCATTAATATAAAAATATTAAGTTTTTAGAATTCTAAACTGTAATTTGTAATAAGTGCTATTAATGTAGTAACACTTCAAACAAAAAAAAAACTTACTTTTGTCTCTCTCCAACTACTTATTAGCCCCTTTTGCTAACTTGTCTGGATGTCCTTCATACAGGTCATTTTATTGCCCTAGTAAGGACAACAGTATAACCAACTTATTTAAATCTTGTTAAGTCATATTTTTAGTACCCATAATTTGTAAGTTTTTTGTAAACTTTTTATGAAATAAATTATTATTATTATTATTATTATTTATTATAATCTCTTACTCAATACTTAAAAAATAGCAGGACTATTAAACTTATGTTTAAAATAGGCATTGTAGCACATGAGTAAATAAACGGAACAGAGTACAAGCTCTCAAAACTTATACCCATTCTTCAAGGGTTGACACCTGCTTTTCTACTGTCTAATTTCAAAATCTATCGCAATCGCTTTCAAGGATGTAACACATTGAAGCTTCTTCTTGACACAAAATAATAGGTAAAAATCTGTCAAATGAGACCGGTCGCTAGGTGGTTTCTAATTAGATAATCAGCCTGCCGGCTGACAATCCAAGTCTCCGTGCAAATATTTTCTTCTTCATTGTGACATTTGTGACCCGCGGGCTCCACTCTCCGTGCTTCTTTTCATTGTGACTTGCCGCGGGCTCCATTCTCTGTGCTTCTCCCCATCGTGAGTATCGTGACCGGCCGTGGGCTTCCACTACACTACGTGTGTGTTTTGAGGATTATCATAAATAAATTGTATTTTATTAAATTATATTTCTGTCTTTCACTTCTTAGATACAATTCTCCTTAGGCGATTCTACTTATCTTTCTTTTACCTCCTTAACGTTACATAATTTATTATTATAAAATATTTACGGATGTCACAAATTTTTCCCAAAATATGCCATTTTAATTTTAAAAACGGTGGCCACACTGCAGCAAAAGTAATGTTGTGACAGCACAGAAACAAATATCGATATCGACTTTATCAGAAGGTACCTATGTTATTCTGGCTATAAAATATTGGAAAAAAATACTAACTTTTTTTCTGCCGAAAGAGGAATTTCGTTTTTGCAGAAAAAAAAACTCTATTATTTATTTTGACGGAAGCGGAATGTGACGAAAGTGGCCTAAATGTTATTTCAGATTTCCAAAAGATGCAATGATACGAGATGCCTCGATCCAAGCTTGTGCAAAACATGTTTCCTAAACGTACTCGCACAATTTGCTCACAGCATTTTGAAGCTTTCTACTGTTTTATAATACAAGCTAATAACACTAAACTCAAAATAATTTATTCAGTCTAGGCTGTTACAAGCACTTGTGACACAGAATACATAATAGTACAAGTCTTGTGAATGTCATAGAAGCTACGCCATCGGTTCGCAAACCCTAAGCAGGAGACCTTGTAACGAGCAGAACCGGCAAGAAACTCGTCAAGGACTGCTTTTTTTCTCCCTGTATAATATTTCATACGGAGTCGTCAACATCGAAAAACGACCTCAACATTTAAAGTGAGGTCATTTTCCATCACAATAATTTTTACACACAATGGGTATGAAATGAGTTACCTACTACATATCGGATTAGTAATTGTGAGAGTAAATAACTTTCAACTAGTTGAGAAATTACTGATTATGTGACTATAGAAATTAAAATGATTGCAATAAAAAAAGAGAAATCAAAACGAGGTATTAGTTAATAATTTTATGTTTTGAGTAAGAAATCCGATACATATTGATAATATTAAACAGAAAAAATATACGACGTCCTTAGTACAAGCAGAAAGAAGCAGACCCATTCCCACTGGCAGCACCCGTTCACAAGCATGACGCATGAACCACTTTCTTTAAAATAAGTATAACAAATAAAGATTTTTAATGTAGTTATTCCGTTTTAAGGCCTACTTAAACATGAGCGGTATCCGCTACTCCCCGCGGTGCACACGCCCCACGCTCAACCCGAACTCAACTCAAACTCAACTCAAACTCGCCTCAACCGCAGCCCACCTTGAAATACATCGCTTACAATTTTGAGTCACTGTGTAATGTTCAGGTGAGTTTAAGGTGAGTTCGGATTGAGTTTGAGTTGAGTTCGGGTTGAGCGCGGGGCGTGTGCAGTAGCATTGACAAAATATAACGGAGCTTATTAATGTGTCATAAAACTGAAAATTGAAAGCGCTTTATTTCAAGGAGTGGGCTCTGGTTAAGTTGAGTTCGAGTTAAGTTTGAGTTGAGTTCTGGTTGAGGTCGGGTCGTGTGTTATCGTCTGAACAAAGCCTTATTTACCCCGCGGACGCACCCCCGCGAACGCACCTCGCGTCGCGCGCCACCACCGCCGCCACCGCTGCCGCCTCTGATAGCGGTAAAATTCCGCTATGGTTAAAACAGCGCGTTATCCGCATACCCATTGGGATATCGTTAGCGCCACCGGTAGAGGATACCGCTGAGATTTGAATCGTCTCACTAATCTAAGAAATTATGTCTTTGATTTTAAAGATGCGAAAACCTACCAGTATTTGAAAACTCTTGCTTAGTGAAATTGACCGGGTAGAATTTCTTGCAGTATCATCAATTTTACTGACTTATCCTAATAAGTCATCCTGTAGATTTTGACGACAGCCAAAGGTTGCCTTAGCATCATCGAAGGGCCTAAATTGAAAAAAAAACTACAGACTTATTTGAATTTTTGTCATCATAATTCAATCATTAAGACATAAATTAAAAATATGAGCCGAAGGTATCGAGAGTAAAATATCGATAGTGTCAAGCACTAGCAGCGTTTACATGAAAATGACGTCATCGCGTGTACTGACAGGTTGGTTTCTGCGTGTGTATGTATTTGTGTGCGTAAAGTTTAAGCTAGTGTTTGATAATTTTGTCGTGTGCGTGCGTAGCAACGTGATCGAAAATGCATTAGTGTTTAACGCTATTTGTGTGTGCGTTACCTCGTCCCCCGCGGAAAGTGGCAGACTTTTTTGTAAAGAAATTAGTTCTCGTGACGCCTCCTTACTTGGTTAAATGCTCTAAGATACTCATAGATATTTTCTATACTTAAACGAAAAAATAAGATACGTTTTTTCTGCATCTTTTTACTGCCTTCTTTGCATCTTTAACACCATTTCACTATAAAGGACGTCATTTCTAATAAACTCTCTCTTTCTATCTTTTCTCTACAATACAAACTGCAATTTACTGAAAAAAACACTAAGGTCCAGTCACCGGGTGCGTGGCTGGCTTGACTAAAGCTGAGCGGGTTGTACTTTTTCGGCTCCGTGCTGCCATTTTTTAAGCAATAATTGTTTGCAATTAGATATATATGTCGCAGGCGTATTGTATATTTAGCCGTATTACATAGCAACTAGCTGTTTTAGAAAACGGCGCCGTATTGTAATGCGGCGGATTAAAGATACGCCGTATTCAAAACGGCTGGTCAAAAGTACGCCGCATTGAATAGAGCGCTTTGCGATTTTCAATACGGCTAGCCGTAATGTAATTGGGCGATTCATAAGACGCTTTTCCGTAAGTTTTTAGTACTAATTATCAACACTCGCCGCGCTGCCTACTATAACAATAAAAATGGCGTCAAGTGCGGATATTGCATCGAAAATAAGTAAGAAAATAGATGAATTAAATGAAGAAAACGTGCCAAATGTGTCCAGATAATTGTTTTAAGGACATTTTCTTTATGTGCAGTTAAATAGTTTCTACGCAGCTCAATGCGGAAGTGTGAAAAAGCCGTGGATCAAAGAACGAGATTAAAACTGCTAAGGTGGCAATGGTTTCTGGTATTGTGCGGAATCCTACTCAATATTATTGCTGTAAAAAATACAACGTAATGAGTGTAGTCAGTGAAGATTAAAAAAACATATTTCAGAAGACCCTAATTTTTGGGCAGTGCCCAAAGAACAATATTTTGATACATAACTTAAAAAAAAGTTACATTCAAAAAGGCTTTAAAATTATTTAAACCAAAAAAAATTGCTTAACGTTCTAGTAAGTCTAAAATATTACAATTTTACAAACAAGAACCAACCCGTTTTGTACCGTACCTACTTATTTGATAGAAGTAGTACTTACCCATACATTCATGGAGCTTTGGGAATAACCCATACATTCCTTAAAATTAATAAAAAGAACACATATTTCCTACTACTTTACTTACTAGGTGCTTTAGAAGTTACTTAAACCTACCTTTTTTCATAATTATTAAAATTAAATTCATTTTCAATTAAGCACTGTTTCATTTTGTTAGTGTGGTCACTCTACAATAGAACTTTGATTCAAAACGGCTAAACGTGCTCCGCCGTATTGAACAACGTATCACACTGTCAATCTGGCGTATCGTTGACTCGCCGTATTACAATACGGCGCCGTTTTCTAAAACAGCTAGTTGCTATGTAATACGGCTAAATATACAATACGCCTGCGACATATAGATAGATTTTAGTTCGCTGGTTTAAAACTACTTTTAGTTGAAAATGAATGGTGATTTTCGTAAATTAGTGTTTAAAAACATGTTTAAAAACTTCAGATCTCGCTGAAAATACATAGAATGACAGTTTAAAAGTGTAATTTAAACGGTATTGTTTTGCCAAGATGACATATCTTAGCTAAGTATTAGCTTTTTAATTCGAAGACTGGTCCCTGTCGAAAACTGTTTATTATTTAAACCAGTAGGGGCAATTGGGATTTTTTCTAAGTAAAATCCCAGTGGCCACCACTTGTGGCGTAGGTACCTATGGGAATAAAAAATAATAGTCTCCACTAGTGGAGTGGAGGTGAAACTGGTGGTGGCTACTGGGAATGGGAATCAAGCATATTGCTGATGGGTTTTGGGGTTATTTCGTAATTTTGCCGATTTTAATTCATCAATTGAAGTTTTTAAAACATTAATTCGCTCGAAAGTTCATTTAGGTTTTGCACAACCATATTGACAAGTGCTGTAGAACTTTCTTAGCTCTGTGTAGAAAAGTTCTTTTAGGATATAGCCTCTAAATTGTCGGCACTGATCGAGCCCGGCACTTGTATAACATCCAATTCACTCATTTCACTCATCGTACTTCAATGTCTCTTGATTGATGTGAGCACTCAGATTTTTTCAAAAATAAAAGACGTAAAATTCGTACAAAACACTAAAGAACAATAATCACAACAATAACAAATAGCCAATCAGAGCATCCGTCAGTCCATAACGATGTCGTTAGACAATCAGCGCGCGCAAAAAGATGGTAATTCACGATTTACCTAAAGGCTGGTTTAGATTATCTTAGTAGGGATGCGCGATCCGGGATTGTCGATCCGATTTTTCGGATCGTAATGGATCGTAATTCCACGATCCGATCCACGATTTTCAGGAAATCGATCCGGATCGGATGCAAATAAGTAAGACACAATTAATTTTATATCTTTATTAAGTAAACCCATGCAAAACAATGTATAAAATAATGTGGAATAGTAATATTGTACTCAAAGAACTTAAATACGAATTTAGCTAAAAAGTTTATACTTGAAGACGCGCCTAACTACTAGTAGTTAAGTACAATTTTTATAGGCGCAAGTTTTCGGCCAAGTTCTAAATGTAAACAAATATAAATATCGTAACAAATAAACCAAAGTGCTCATTTTTTCGTAAACAAACCGCATTTTCGTTCATACGATCCAAGCGATCCGATCTTTCAAGTTTTGTATCGATCCGGCAAAAAATCGTATGGCCTCGATCCGATCCGAAAATCGCCGGATCGTATGCTCGCCGATCCAATATTTCAAAAGATCGGATCGGATCGGCGCATCCCTATATCTTAGTCTTTAGTAGAGTGCTTTAGTGGAAACATGTAAACGGTCGTCTTATGACTAAAGAGAGTAACGTTCTAGTAGCCTTTCTACTCGCTTTCCAGTAGCACCCCCTGCGCGCCCGCTCACCCCCCGCGCGATATTTTACTCGCACTCGCACTTGGAGCATGTAAATCGACATTTTAGTAGCGTCTTTAGTAGAGTGCATTTGCCGGTGAACGCGTGACGTGTAATTGAATTAAATAATAGATA
This sequence comes from Agriphila geniculea, assembly GCA_943789525.1. Lineage (NCBI taxonomy): Eukaryota > Metazoa > Arthropoda > Insecta > Lepidoptera > Crambidae > Agriphila > Agriphila geniculea. The sequence goes on along the minus strand of OX038887.1, from coordinate 12,691,522 downwards.
TTAGGTATGGCGAAAATGACACTCTACTGGAAGCGTGTAAACGGTCACTGGAAAGGCACCAAAACTACCAAAGCATTCGCATTCGAATCTACTCGCACGCTACTAAGCACTCTACTAAATACTAAGATAATGTAAACCAGCCTTAAGATGCGCTGGATTTTTGTAAAAATCCTAAACATTACTCGGACGATTGCAAAATCTGACTTAGATTCTAATTATCCGGTATTTTAAAATCATACTAGGATTTTTGTAAAAAATCCTGTTTGTACAATTATCCTACGACATACACATGTCGTATGATGAAGTGAACTTTTTTAAGCATGTTCCAGACGTTTGTAATCCAGCCTCCCATCAGAGGTCACCTTGACGGGAGTTTGGTTACCATCCGCGGATTGTGTTTTTGCTACACGAGTTTCCATCCAAGCGCCAACACGCTCGCCCTTCATTATGAATCGCGTTCGTGTAGCAAAATCACGTGTCGTAGAGTTGTAGAAAAGGCTCCTAATTTGTCCATGCTTGTTTGCTTACTCTTACAAAAATATATCACAATTTGTTTGTTACCTACGTTATTTTGAAAGATGGTTAAAGTTTTATTAATTACTCAATTAAAAAAGTACGTGTACAACAACAATAATTCTCGAAATATGCAACTCAGCTCAGAGCAATTATTTCTCTGCCACTTTGTAGATAATATTCCTGTGTTTTATAAAAATGCAAAAACATTGCACATTAATGTATTACTTTTCGAGATATGTGAGAAAAACTGAAAAATAACACACTAATTTCGGATTAAAATTTAATTTAGTAATTTTTTATGATGTATTAAAGTTAGAAATTTACATAGTTAATTTTTTTACTTTATAGGTGATATTATTAGCTTTCGAAAAATATTTTTTTTGTAACTATAGAACTTTTAAATCAGGATTTTTGTAACTTTAAACTTCTATTTTTTTGTAACTTTAGAATTTTTAAATCCGGAGAAATTAATATTTTTCGGCAGGGCCATCTAAAATAAAAAGTCAAATTTAAAATGCCGGTCATTCCAACAGGAGAAAGGATATAACATCCCAACATGTGGGGGGGGGGGTTTTGTCGATAAAATTGATCATATTATCTGCCTTTAAAAGCTCCGACATCGCTAACCAAACATATTGTATGTCATACATTACGCACCCATAAACAAAAATAATTATTCGAACTATACGGAATGTTTCCTACCTACCTATTTTTACCTACGAATCCTACGATACTGAGTGCACTAACCACCTGCGCCATCGACCTACAACTACGGGTTGTACCTAGTCGTATTCTAGGTCGATAGCGCAGATGAAAAATTGTACTGAAAAAAATGTTTTAAAAAACAAAAAACCGACTTCAAAACTCACTCTATCTCTAAAAAGCAATAAATAATATTAAAATCAGTAGATACGCATTATCATTGTAATAAAACACGTGTATTGAACTCGGGTGGGGCTGGAGGACAACTTTTTTTTTATTCGAACAGCCCCACCAGACTTCAAAACTTCAGTAACAAATATTTTTCTGAAAACCGCATCAAAATTGGTTCAGCTAAACGCGAGATAATCGCGGACAAACAAACATACACGCGAGTCAAACCCATTAGTACATCAGTCCTTTTCTTCATTCGGGTGACCAAACCGTATGGTTGGCCGGAGACACATAATACTTTAAACTGTTTAATATAAACTTAAATACTTAGGTAGTTCTTTGTTTATAATAATTAACACTTTTTACCGCGTTTTTATTAGGTTGCTTGCTCGTTTGTTTGTTTGAGCACAAATGGGTTGAAATATCCTAGTATGAAGGATGGCATACTTAATTTCCGACATTTTGTTTTTTTTTTTCAAAATAGCGGACACGCATGAAACCTGTGTAAATCGATAGCTAGTACCAATACGAATAAGAATTGTTAACGACATAATCGCCTAAAACGTCACGTTTTCAAGCTGTAAGCTATTAAAGTTGAACTTTTAATTTATTACTTTAAACTGGTTTTATAGTTATTAAGTTCAGTTCAATTTAACTCAATATTTTGTCGCACACTACTCTTTAAAGGTAAGCTGTGGATAATGTGGCTGGTTGTATAATTAGTACTTAATAATTATTTGTAAGCATAGCTGTTAACACAATATTGTAGAACTGTTTGTTATCCCTGCAGATAAATAAATAAATAAATAAAACTGGTGGCAACACAACAGGGTAGATTTAAAGCTAAAATAAAACATATATAATTATGGGCTTTGAAATATTGTTTTACGGCCATCCAAGTCTGGAATACTCTGGATTAAGTGTCAAGGTCAAAAATAGAACCCTTTTCTTACCTCGTTGGCTAATCGCGTCATTCATTAGCGGAGACACGCACACGATAGGTGAGTTATATTATCACAAGACCGAGTTGAACCGGTAACACATATTAAAAAATCTTTTAATACCTACTAAAGCCTATTAAAATGACAATTTTTTCAAACTGATAACCCTTTCCCTACCGCTTGTTGACTTTTACTCTAGTCTAGACTTAGATGATCGTAAAACAATATTTTAAAGCCCATGCATAGGTTTTATTTTAGCTTCAAATCTACCCAGTGGTGGCACCACCAGTTCAACTTTAATAGCTTACAACTCGAAAACGTGACGTTTTAGGCGATTATGTCGTTAACAATTCTTATTCGTATTGCTACTATAGCTATAGATTTACACAGGTTTCATGCGTGTCCGCTATTTGAAAAAAAAATTAAAATTGCGGACAGTAGGTATGCCATAATATTCAAACCCTTTTTGCAAACGATTTTATACTAAATTCCGATGAGCTAGAGACTTGAAACTTTGAACACTGGTCAGAAATGGAAGGAAATGCAATATTACAGTGTCATTGAGCTGATCTGATGATGGAGCTGGAAGAACGCCACAGGAACTCTATGATGAATGAAACTATACAACCCCATCGTGTTTGGGCTTGTTAGAATTGTCTTGACAAGTACTCTGACGGGAGACGAGGTTCAGGGTCGGATGATGAAGTCTGGAGGCCATGCCATAGGAACTCAATATTGAAATCATGCAACCCCATCGAGTTTGGGCTCGTTTGAATCGTTTTGACGAGTGCTCTGTTGGGTAAAAGTATCCAAGAGTCTAATGATGGAGCCGGAAGAAGGCCACAGGAACTCTGCAATAAAACCTTTCAACCCCATCGAGTTTGGACTCGTTTGAATGGTTTTGACGAGTACTCTGACAAGCGGTGGTATATTTTTAGTTTAGCTCGTTAACTAAAAAACTAAATAATTATTTATTAAAAAAAATATTTTTTAAGAACAAGTTATTTATCACGTTTTTATTAAGTTGCTTTTTTGTTTTTATTTTTTAAATATGGTAATTCAACCAATACACTGTCTGCTTGACGAATTGCGAACCAGACAACCTGCGAAACACTCCTCTAGTTTATTCAATTCAATTTAAGTTCAAGTGTAAATAATTACGCAACTTTAAAGTTTATTCCAATTTTTAATAACAATACAATGTGCGTGAACTTCGGAAAAACACATGAATGTTGGAAAAACAAGTAAAAGTAGGAAAACATTGTCTAGTGATCTGTAGTTAAAAAAAAGTTGCAAACGATTTTAGACTTTATTGACGTTTGAAATTCGATTGCTCTTTCCCATAATTATACTTGTTCATTTACTTTGCTTTTTCATTAAAAACTGTTATTTTGGTAAATATGTCAATAAGGTCTAAAATACTTGCACCAATTTCTTTACTTGTGAAGTTAATAAAATGGGTGCAAGAGATTTACGACGACACAATGTTAAAAATATAAAAAACCAAGATGGCGGCCAACTTTTTTGTTTTTTGGGCCGATTTCAATGAAACTCGATTTTGTTACTATTTTGACAAGAAAATAACAACTCAATGTAAACTGATGGAAAAATCAAAAAAGATCAAAATGGCTGCTAATTTTGTTTTTGGGTTGATTTTGATGTGACTCGGTTGAAAAAACAAATAAATAATTTGGCTGCCATCTTAGATTTTTTTATAACATTCCGTTGCTGTTTTCTGGTCGAAATAGTACCGAAACCCGAGTTTCATCATAATCAGCCCACAAACAAAACAGTTGGCCGCCATCTTGGATTTTTTGTATTTAGAAAATTGCGTTGTTATTTTCTTGACAATTTTCTTGCCAAAAACCAAGTTTCATTAAAATCGGCCCAAGAACAAAAAAGTTGGCCGCCATCTTGAATTTTTTAAGTTTTCAACATTGCGTTGTTATTTTCTTGTCAAAATAGTACCAAAACCGAGTTTCATCGAAATCGGCCCGCAAACAAAAAAGTTGCCCATCATCTTGAATTTTTTAAATTTTCAACATTGCGTTGTTATTTTCTTGTCAAAATCGTACCAAAAACCGAGTTTCATCGAAATCGGCCCAAAAACAAAAAAGTTGGCCGCCATCTTGGATTTTTAGTTTTTAAAAAATTGCGTTGTTATTTTCTTCTCAAAATAGTTCCAAAAAACGAGTTTCATCGAAATCGGCCCAAAAACAAAAAAGTTGGCCGCCATCTTGGATTTTTAGTTTTTTAAAAATTGCGTTGTTTTTTTCTTGTAAAAATAGTTACAAAAACCAAGTTTTTGAATACGATACAGACTGCGAGCGAGTAGCGAGCAGCGCGCGCGAGTTTTGCGTTTGAGGGATTTCATATGCCTGCTTTTTACTTAGGCGCTTGTGACCAGTAGTACCGACTTTCTTCAAAATACCGGACATTGTTCTGTCCGGTATGACCATTTATTTTTTACCGGATAGGCCTCGAAAATACCGAAATGTACGCTTAAATACCGGACATCTGGCAACCCTATTTGCAACGCTAGCAAAAAAGGTTTTGTTACATTTTTTATTATTTTTCGTAACGGCTGAAATATGAGTTTTTTACATATTATCTCCGCCAGTTTAAAAAATTTCGAAAAGCGGACTCGATAGAAGTATTATACAGGATTACTAGAAATATGTCAACCTACAAGATATCTTAAATTCAATGTTTATAGAGTTCTGCAAAACCACATTCTTAAATAGGGTTAAAGTTTATCTTAACAGTACCTAGTTTAATGTGAGCCCTTGAATTTAAATGTATCTTGAAGATAATATCTTGAGGGACATACTAATTTTAGCCAAGAAAACGGCTGGAATTCGTCTACTTGCTTTCAAGATATCGACAGTTTCTTTTTAAGACATGTGTTTGCTACTTCGGTCGCAAGAGGCCTCGGTATAACCAAAATATTAGGCCCCAGTCTTAAAACTTGTCAGGTTTATGAGTTGCTATAGTTACATCTCTTTCTCGCTGTATAGCAAATAAAAGAGACGCACTGATAGCCATTCAGAAAACTGGCAAGTTTTAAGAGGTTGTAATAGGGGGTCTGGTAACCGAAACTGTAGCTGTTCAAAATATAATAATTTTGGGTAACTTTTTTTATCTCCAGGCTCTAGCGGCGGGACCGCCTAACTCTATCGCTTTGACTCTGTCGGCTTTGGTTTAACTCTATCGGCTTTGGTTTATGACGTCAGTGCACTGTCCGTCCTCGTCATCGTGTTATGATATGACAAGGACGGACAGAGCATTGCTATCGCTCTGGCTCAGTGGTGATGTGCTGAACGTCGTTCCAAACATTAGAGCGTGATGTTCGGTTGACACAACTTTCCCGTTCCAAACGTCAGAGCGTTGCAACTTGCAACCAAACAACCATCAAAATTGATGGTTGTAAAACGCTCTGACTTTTGTCTATAGAAAAAATGGCAATGTCATTTGACATTATTTAGTATTTTGATGTTTTTGTGTCTAATTTTCAAATAAATCATGGTAGCTTCGCAAAAAAAAAAACAGTTTTTATTGGTCGTTCCTAACCTTAGAGTGAGTTAAAAAAAACCGTTTGGTTGTTTTTTAACTGCACTCTAAGGCTCGTATTACAGACCGAGACTCAAGCACTGCTTGCTGCTTGAGTACAGTTAAAAAGGGATGGTGCTATTCATCGCATATAGCGCCATCCCTTTCTAACTGTACTCAAGCAGAGATTTGAGTCAGAGTTTGATTCTATAATACCAGCCTAAGCCTCTGAACGCAACCCTGTGCTTTGACAATGGGTGCATTCTGCCAGACAAATTCATCGATTGCCATAGAGTAAATTTTAACCATGGAAAGTAATTTGTATAAAATGTTAAACATTTTACTTTCCATGGTTAAAATGTACTCTATGGCGACCGATGACTCAAAGATTTGTCTGGCAGAATGCGCCCATTGACAGACAAGTGAATGCAAAAGTGACGCATGTCAGTTGTCTGTCATTGTCAAAGTAAAAAAAATAATAGTAAAATCACAAAATGGCACGTCAGCAGCAGGAAGTGGATGAGCTTTTTGATGTTAAAAATGCATTTTACGTTGGTAGTTACCAGCAAGCTATCAATGAGGCCCTCAGTTTTAATGTAAGTACTTAGATTACAATACATTCCAACAGTCATACGGCTTAAAAAAGCATATTTAGACTTGATTGTAGAGGTGACATAGCAGCGCATGTTTCTTTATATATTTCGTAAAAAATATCATGAACCAATTTACATACTTATTTTGAACATCTATTTATGCTACGGCTCCACCTGCGTTAACGTTAATGTCCAAGAACGGGCATTATAAATATTCAGTACTATCGTTTGTAAATTAACGCCGTTAAATCTTGGCCACATCTGCGTAACGCCTAGATTCACGCTTTAAGCTACGCGTTAAGACGCAGGTGGAGCCGTAGCATTAGGATAAAGGTCTAGTAATACAGATGTGTGAACTTCATTCAGGCGTCGACACCACTTTTGGGACTTCAAAAAGATGCTTACTTATACCGCTCATATATCGCCCAAGGAAACCACAGACTGGTGCTTCAAGAGTTGAAGACTGCTGACCCTATGCTACAGCCTCTTAAGAGTCTCGTTGAGTATATCACTCCAGGTGCCAACAAGCCTGCAGTTGTTGCAGACATTGATGCACGAGTGAGTCATGTTTAGTTTTATGGCAATTGAATATTAGTTTACTTGGTTCTACTTTCCATTATCAGACCTCGATTTTGGGTACGGCGGGAGTTGGGGGGGAAGGGGGGAGGGGAGCAAACCTCGCAATTTAAAGCTCACGCTATGCTGCGCTTCGCGTTCGCCTTAAATTTTTAACCTTTATTCGGGACCTACAGGGGTAAAGAAATTTATTTCTCACGTATTATTTGGCTCCTAAACATAAAATCTCGTATTCGTGTTCCAAATCATGAGTTCTTTACATGAAAAAAAATATGAATTCCAAACTCGTGGTCTGATACTGGAATGGTGAGCCGTTTACTTTGCTTTCTAATTGTGTTACTGCAGCACAAGCATGTCAAATATGCTACCCATTACATGTTTGATTACTGGAAGGCAAAAGCATTGTATTGTTTTATTGTTTAAGTAGGTTTTATTCGTGATAAGTATTTTAGTTGTTTTATTAAATATTTTCATTTTTTGTGTCATCATCGTAGCGTCAAAAAATTGGTCCCCACGGAAGACCAGCGCTGGTCGCACACCATGCATTTTGCTTAGTTGGGACCATTTTGAGACAATGTTCTTTTTTTTATTTTTATACATATTTTTATATGTGTGATTGTCTCAAATTAATGTTATTTTCTTCTTCATTGCATTGTGTAGTGTGATGGCAAATGACGTTGTAATGTATGAAATGACTTGGTATGTGCGACACTGAACATGTCACTAATGTAATGTTAGTCTATAAGGTATTTATTGTATGGGCCATTGATGCTTGAAATAAATGGTTAAATAAAAAAAAATGTGCAGCGGCTGTGCAGCATTCAGTGTGACGTACAAAGGTGGCTCGTCCTAAACAGCACTTGTGCTGTGCACTTCCACAAAAAAACAATTAATTTCCTACCATATATTTTTTATAGTTCCTATACAAACATTCTATTATGACTATACACTTTTTATAGCATTTTACTTGAAACAATTTACCTACGTACTATGGGCAAGAGAACTTGTGTGCATGCGTATCGGCCCTGCATAAACTAAACATATGTTGTGACGGCGCGGCGTGCAAGCGATTTTAACCTTTGGAGTGGTTAAGCGACGCTGTTGCTCATGGTACAAAAGTGAAATGTTTAGCTGAAGATTTTCTGTCAAGTTGTATCAACAACATAATATACTGTCATATTCATCAACACAACACTATAGTACTCTGCTGCATCTGGCTTCACCTGGGCTTTATTGATCACTAATATAACTAATCTGTAACTAAATGTCCACAGATTGACATATTTAAAATACATGTATGATAGATTCAGTTTTAGACAGTTTTTAAGAACATTTTATGATTTATTAAGAGGCAGTATCGACTATACTAATTTTCATAATGCTGAGCTTGGTATTTAGCATTAAGAGTTGTTCACAGCATTCTGGAGTTTGTCCCATATTTCTAGAATCAAAAATTGTAGAATAGAACATTTAACTTTGGTCTAGGTAAAGTGAAAAGAAGACAACAGTTAATATTTTTAATAATCAGATTTCTACACCAATCATACTTTAGTATTTTATAAGTTATAACTTTCAAAGGTAATAAGTAAACATTTTCATTAAAAACAATATTTATAACTACATTACAGGTTGCAAAAGGCAGTGAGTTGACCAATGAAGTGTTTCTGATAGTCGCTGCTACAATTTACTACCATGAAGACAATTATGAAGCGGCCCTGAAGTAGGTTTCAACACTATTTATGTTAAGTCTCGGCTATGACAAATTATGTTTTAGTCTTTTAAGATAGGTAATTATAATGTCTTTGGTAGTTTTTTGTGTACCTACCTACCTAGTTATTTTGTTACCTACATTTAATAGGTGCACCAATAATGTTTAGGTGGGTATGTATGTGTAAATACTCGTATGTTCAGACAGCTGCCTGCCTCACACCAGATCAATTCTCGTACGGGAATCGAACCTGTGACCTTTGGATATCCGGTCCAATGCTTGACTGCTGTGCTACCGACTTCAGTGACTCGGTAGCTTAGCGGTCAGAGCATTATTTTTTCTAGTATATTAATTTGTATTGTATAAAAATAGCATAGTGAATGCAAAAATCTTAAATTTAAAAACTGCCTTGCCTTTGAGGCAAAAGTCCCAAATTTCAAATAAGTTTCTTTTTACTATTTTGTCATTTTCAGGATTCTTCATGGAGCCGAGTGTCTGGAGCTACGTGCCTTCACATTGCAGTGTCTGCTGGCTATGAACAGGCCAGACTTGGCAAAGAAGCAATTGAAACTGTTGCAAGACATTGAGGACGATGGCACTTTGACGCAGCTCGCTCAGGCTTGGCTTAATTTATCACAGGTTTATGCTTGTTATACTTATCCTTACTAATATTATAAAAACAAAAGTCTGTTTGTTTGTTACGCCTTCACGTTTTAAATTAATAAACCGACAACAGACTAGGTTTGCGAAAGGGCTTGGCTACACGCATAACCGCAACGCCAAAATCGGCGGCACCACAGAATTATGACCATGATAGTCAAATCAGTATACTAAAAAGTCTTTATTTTACCTGTCTTAACATTAAAAAAAATCTTGAGAGTGACTTTTTTGTTAGCAAAAGGGTGAAAGGGTGAAGGATAGTGGAAAGTGGGAGGTATTGTAACGGCCCAGCCACGGAGAGCGCGGCAGGAGGCGAGGCAGGCGGCGCGGCCAGCGAATTCAATAATCACTGCGCGCTATCCCGATGGCGGCCTCTCAGCTCGTCGTCACGACCGCGCAGTGGTTACCGAATTCGCTTGCCGCGCCGCCTGCCTCGCCTCCTGCCGCGCTGTCCGTGGCCGGGCCGTAAGTGACATAAACAAAACTTTTTTTTTTCGCTTAGGATCCCGCTCACGCACTCTACAACTACTTATTGATTGGCCTATTATGCAAAAAAAAGGGATCCCGTCTAGCTATCACGGTTCATGAAATACAGCCTCCTATATTATACCATTGTTGATTTTAGGCATTTTCCTTCATAGGCAACATGCATTTTAGGTACTTCGCTCTAAAGGGGTTCCACCATTCTCAAAAATAAAAGTCTATCATTAATTTGGCGTAATTTCTACATAATAACAAAAGAACTCATGGATCACAGAAAAATTGTCACCTCAAGCAACGTTGCAATAAATTGCGTTGCGTGGGTGACAACCGCGGTGCGGCGCCGCAACGCGGTTATGTGTGTAGGCCCTAAAAGATAATTAAAAAAAATACGGAAAGTCATAAAACATTTTTTTATCTTTTCCGTCATTTTAAATAGCAGTATAACTAATAGGGATGTAATGTAAGGTGCTCCAAATAACATCATGCGGGGCCCAAGCCAACATCTCCTGCTGGCTTCCGAGCGAGGCTCTGGCGGCCGATCGGTGGCGGGATAACCATCACAATCCTGGCGAGCTAATGAAATACACAGACCGGTGTCAGGCAGCACAGCAGTGACACCGGTGCTTTTGGCTACGCACTGCGATTGCCAACCCGCATGCCCAGCGTGGCAATCATGGGCAAACCCTCCTAATGGCATCACAAAACGGACCACGGCCCCCAGTTCCCGGCCGCCCTGTTATTCCTGATCATGGCGGCGGTCACTGTAACGCCAGACCAGGGGGTGCGATGGTGTGAAGAATCCCCGGGATACGGAATGGCGCCATAAACAACTGACCCTGGCGACGTACAACGGACGCACGTTACGGCTCGACGAGCACCTGGCGCAACTCGGAAGGATAAGCTGGCACATTCTTGGGCTCAGCGAAGTCCGAAGAGAGGGGGAGGATTCTGTGACCCTTGAATCGGGCCACCGTATTCTGTGGTTCTGTATTTCAGAGAGGGAGACCAGCTATCCCAAGGTGGCCTAAGGTTCCTGGTACATTAAGCCCTCTGTGACAACGTTGTAGAAGTGTAGAGTGTGCCGATTAGGGTTGCGTACCTCGTGATCAAGCTAACCGAGAGCTTCAAGGTTGTGCAGGTTTACGCACCGAACTCAACACACTCGGACGATGAAATGGAAGATATGTTTGGAGACATATCCAAGGAATTACACTTCACTACCAAGGCACACTTCAACATTGTTATGGGGGACTTCAACGCTAAAGTGGGAGTACAGAATCGTGACGAATCTGTAGTAGGATCCCATGGTTTTGGCCGCAGAAACCACAGGGGGCAAATGCTTGTCAACTTTCTCGAGAAAGAAGGGCTTTTCGTGATGAATTCTTTCTTCAAGATACAGCAAGAAAGTGGACATGGCGAAGCGCCGATGGTAAGACGAAAAATAAGAAAGGGCTATGCTTGGAGTTTGTCTAAGAGATCGGCTCCAAAACGAAATGATCCGACAGAGAACAAAGGTGATCGACACAGCCCACCGGATTAGCAAGCTGAAGTGGCAGTGGGCCGGCCATATTAGTCTTAGAACCGATGGCCGCTCAGACAAGGTGGAGCGACGATCTTCGCAAGATGGCTGGCGAAAACTGGATGAGAGTAGTCGCGGGTCGTGCTCGGTGGCGTGCACTCGGAGAGGCCTATGTTCAGCAGTGGGCGATGATAGTCTGATGATGATGATGAAAACTAATAGATAGCGCCACCCGTGAAAACTAATAGATGGCAGCTAGTATAGGGCGTGGTGTACAGGCGCTTCCTTGTGCCACCGATCCGATGCAGAAAGTGTCAAACTATTTTTTACTAACATAATTTTTAAGTTATTTACTAACAACATTGTTTTATAAATTATATATGATTAGTTTTAAGGTATATATCTATGGGACATCGTTTCCTGAAAATAAATAAATAATAATAATAATAGCATAAAATAGGAGATCAAGGTCTTTCTGGGGCCATACCGGCTAACTTACATGGCTATCGTAATCGCTTTCATTTGACAGATGGATGTGATACATTGCCACTCTTCTTTGGTAAGATTTTTTTGTACCAAAAAGAAGTAGCATTGTGTGACACCCATCTTTTGGGTACAAATATACATTGCTACTTCTTTTTAACCAAACTTCTTCTTACCTAAGAAAAGTAGCAATGTATCAAATCCATCTGTCAAATGAAAGCGATTACGATAGCCATGTAACACCATGTAAGTTAGCCGGTACGGCCCCTCCCCAAAACTACGATGGCAATTTTTTCCAATAGGAAAGGAATGATAGATATCGGTTTTTTCTTAGGGTGGGCCGGGCGTGCAAGATGCGCACTACAGCGTGATGGAGCTTGCAGAGCGGCTCGGCGCGCTGGGCGCGGGGCCCGCCGCGCTGGGCGCCGCCGCCGCCGCCTGCAGAGGTAATTACGACACGAGATTAAAGGTCAAACCGCACTACAGCGGAGCGGCGCGGCGCGGACTGACGCGGCCAAATATTATTTCTATTGATTGCAATGATGCAAACCGCACTATAGCAGCGCGGCGCGGCGCTGCAAAAATGCGTTTTACATACAAAATATTTGGCCGCGTCGGTCCGCGCCGCCCCGCTCCGCTGTAGTGCGGTTTGACCTTAATATAGCTGCCCAACAAAATTCCTACGCGTTGCATACAAACTACTCAAACGTGATGTCATAATTGAGTAGCCGTTAGTATGGAGCGTTTTTGGGTGAGTCCATTTGTGTGCATTTCAAACTGTGATATCTCGGGCAGTTTTCATGCTAGCGAAATAATTATTTTACCAATGTTACTTTTTTTGAGAGGTAATTTATGTAACATAAAATTAAAAAAAAAGTCATCATCCCAATTGCTTGAAACGTTTAGGCACTACGATGCGATGATACGTACGTACAGACAAACATAGGCTTCAAATTTATAACACCCCTCTTTGTGCTACTTCCGGGGTTAATAATAACCACCGAACTGAACTCGACAAAATACGCCAAAAACTCCCCCGATTTATGTCCGTCTTATTTAATTGATTTTTATTCTTGTTTTATAACTAATGTTTATCTACATAAGCTAGTTTTTTTAGATGATTTTTGAACTCTTGATCTTTCTTTCTTATCGTATGAGGATCAATGGCCCTACCGGCTAACTTTTCGAACTTCGGCGGGCCTGCCGAGCTTCAACTTAAAACAGATAAATCGAAGTAAGGAATTTCGTATTGTACTATTTGCCAAAGTTATTTGCAATATATAGGTCGTGTGCAGAGATGTGCAAAATACTTTATTAAAAGTATTTAAATATAAAATACAAATACTTGACTATTTTTTGTATTTCAAATAAAAATACAAAATAGTTTTCAAAAAAAGTATTTAAATACAAAATACAAAATACGTATTTTCAAAATACTTTTTTCAAATAAAATACCTTTTTTCGTATCTTATTTTTTATCATTGTTATTATTTTTATTAACAGTTACAAGTGTACTACCACACTAGGTACTACACAGTCAGTCCATAATAATTAATTAGAAGACGTTATCTTTATCTTTTGCAATAAACAAAAAACACAAAGTTTCAGAAAGCGTTATAAATGTTTATACAGTGCCTTTGGTCTTGAACTAACGATAATTTAAAGGTGTGAAATATACCTAATTTTATTGACAAAAACACCCACATGTTGGGGTCTATCCCCACTCCTGTTGGAATGGCCGCCAATTTAAATTTGACTTTTTTTTTAGATGACCTTGCGGAAAAATATAAATTTCTCCGGATTTAGAAGTCTAGGATCTAGAGTTATAACAAAAATACTGTTCGAAAGCTAATAATACCACTTATCAACCGAAAAAAATAATGTGTGAACTTTCAACTCAAATATGACATAAAAAATTACTGAAGTAAAATTTTATACGAAATTTGTGTACTTTTTTTGAGTTTTTATTACATTTCTCAAAAACTAGGACATTTGCATTATTCAAATACACAGGGATATTATCTACAAAACGACTTCAAAATTTATTGCTCTACGTTGCATTTTTTGAGAGTTATTTTTGTTTGAATTATGACCCTTAAAATGGCGGCCATTCCAACAGGAGTGGGGATAGATAGACCCCAACATGTGGGTGTTTTTGTCGATAAAATTAGGTATATTGTTATGAAAACAACTGCCTCCCTCATGCCTAATACATAAACATAAGAAAACAAAGAGCATGACCGTGGCCGACACTAGATCATTTCATGAACTTTCTTCTAAAGTAACAATAATTAACCGCAAAAAAATACAGTTTCCAAAAAACAACGCAATTAGACAATGCAACTGTTCCACTCTGTTCCCTTGACCTGTGGCCCGATTTTTAATAAAGTATGATACAGAAATGAAACTTGTTTCCAAATATAGATATTATCAATATCATTCGGGTTGTCTTTTTTCAACAGACTTCAAAAAAGGAGGAGGTTCTCAATTCGATTGTATTTTTTTATAGTTGTTCGCGCGTATCTTCGATATTTATAGCTATAGACCGATTTTCGTGGTTCTTTTTTGTTTGATTGAGTTTTCTTGCGAGATGGTCCCAATTTTTATTATTTTTTAAAACGTCCCAGTACTTTTCAAATAATCCTGAAAATACTATGATTTTGCGTTAACTACCTTGACGACTTGGTTATTATGAACCGATTTTTTGTTGGAAAAGGGATACCCTTAAGTGTCCTTTTAATTTAATTGACATTGGACCTTGGACTTCGAAGATATTCAAGGGAACTCCTCAAACTCAAATAGGATATGTATAGTGATTGTGATATTGGTAGATTTGTGACAATCCAAAACAAATCATAAGTTATGGTCTGCGACGTTCTGGAATAGACTTGGACTACAAAAGCACAACAATTCTTTAAAAACAAACAGCGTAAATTAAAAAATTGAGTTACGGGCATTTTGAAAATATATAAAATTAAAAAAATATTACATGCTTAGACACTTACCACAACAAAGTTAAAAATAAAAAAGCTTCTTAAAAAAATAAATACCTTCAAAAACCTAAAAATAAAAACAAAAACAGCTTCACATAGCTCTAAAAGGCAAGAAGTAATATTAAAATCACCAATACGCATATCAATTTTAATAAAAAATAACGTCTAATGAAGTCGGGTAGGGATTTTAGAATAAAAAAAGTTTTCCTCCATCGAGCCCCAACCGACTTCAATAGACGTTTTCTTATTAAAATTTATATGCGTATTTGTGATTACAATATTATTTCATGGTTTTTAGAGCTATGTTTAACGATTTTTGTTTTTATTTTTAGGTTTTTGAAGGAGGTTATAACTTTTTTTCACTGGGATACATTTTTTTGGTGCCATATTAGTCAGCCCTAATGATAATAATATCTAGAGAAAGAAAATTTTAAATTTGTCGCGGGTTTGAGATGACACGACTCGTTGGCCAGACTTTATACTTCGAAACAAGTTTCGTTTCTGTACCATACTTTTTTTAAATTGGGCCAATAACGGCAGACTAATTTTTACAAACACTCTAACTTGGGATCTTTGTAGCTTTAAAAAATATTAGTGTTAAAACTGGTCAAATAAATAAAATATGGTATAAAATAACTTCATATTATTTCACTGATTTTTAACACTAGCATTTGTTCAAAGAGATCATCCTTAATATTATACGCAGATCGGCATACGTGGCCCATTTCTGCCTAGTGTAGAACTCTTTAGCGATTAGTCTGCGGAAATGCACCCATTAGAACCCATTGGTATAGATAAAAATTAAACGGAGTTTTTGGCGGGATTTTGTCGAGTTCAGTTCGGCGACTATTTTAATTATTCGCAAATTGATTCATAGTAGATATTGTGTCTTAAAATTGGTGCAGTTTTGTGGTACAAGTGTCTACGCAACTGAACAATATGTGGGATAATGGAAATAGGCGCGATCTTGGTTGTGTGAAGCTGAGACTTTTATTGTAGTGGTCGCTACCTCGGCAAAACTTACCGAGTAAACTGTCTTGATATACTTGCTGCCAAATGCTCCAAGCAGCATTGGAATGTGATGCATCCGCATTTTAATGTAAACTGAAACAATCTACTAGAAAATCTAGAAATACTGAACTATTCAAAACATGACACTGGCAAAAATTACTTCCAAGAGGAATGTAGATTGCCATAATAAAAATAAGAAGAAGAAGAAAAATTAAACGAAGTGTCATGACAAATTATCGAGCTCTGTAATTGGTTGTTTTGTTTTGTTTGACATTGACATGACATACCCATACCACAGAATACATATACCAATACACAAAAAAAAGTAATTTGTATTTTAAAAATACTAAATACCTCATAAAAAGTATTTCAAATAAAATACAAAATATATTTTGAAAAAAAGTATTTTAAATACAAAATACAAATACGTATTTTATATTTTGTATTTGTATTTTAAATACATGTATTTCAAATAATTCACATCTCTGGTCGTGTGACATCATGAATTGGGGTTCGCAATTTTGGCCTGATTGGGACTCGATGTAGATACATTGAGTCAAAGTCTGCTAGGATTCAAATTAAAACAGATGTTTTAATTTGAATCCTAGCAGACTTTCAGAAGTTCGATGCGTTAGGCGGTACGGCCCCTGGTGATAGAGTTTATCAAGCCGTCTGTAAGGCCTCTGACTCGGCTTAACGACTGTTATCAGATGACAACAGCCGGGTTCAACAGTTTAACGTGCTTCTTAATCACGGAAGCGCTCAGTTGTAATGCCACTTAAGGTCAGCCATCCGTCACTAGGGCCCTATTTCACCAAGTCGACATTTGTCAGTGACATAATGTCGGTTAATTTACCCGACTACAGCGAAGTCAAAACGGAGGGTATATGATTTTGACCTGTATGTATGTATGTTTGTAAATTCATCTGTTCCCTCATAACTTCTAAACTACTTGTTATAATTTGACAAATGAGGTATCGCTAGAAGCGTCTTAATCGTCCATTGAACATAGGCTATCACATTAAATTGAATGTGGCGCCCTCTAGAGGAGTTAAAGACATGAACAAAAAAAATATTTAATAATGCCGTGTTGGGTACCAAATGAAAGGGCTTAATGAGCACTTTTCAAATATGTATATATTGTTAGCTTTTGCCCGTGGCTTTGCTTGCTTTCACCCTATTGACAACTCCAAAATATTTAAAATAAAAAAGAAGTTTTAAAACTAAAACCCGACTACGGAAAAATCGTGCTCTAAAAAGTAAGAAACAAGAAAATATTCGAGTCCAAAATTCAATAAAAAGGATAACCGTAGTCGCATCCATGCCACTTTGTCCTAGACACGCACGCCACGAACAACAGGCTGGAGGTGGCATGCGACTACGGTTATCCTTTTTATTGAATTTTGGACTCGAATATTTTCTTGTTTCTTACTTTTTAGAGCATGATTTTTCCGTAGTAGGGTTTTTTTACAATTGTCGTTACTTTAATTAGTAATTAGTGTATTTTTACAAGTCGACATATTTGTAAATTTGTCAGTGATTCTTGACACGAGAATGGAACTGAGTCGAGTTGACAATTGGGATGTTGACTAATGAATAAAATAACGAAATACTAATAAAAATCGTAAACATATTAAACTTTTAGAGTAGCTTGTATATATGCATATTATTTGTTTTATGACCCTTCAAAGTTGGGTGGACAAGTCCATTTAAAAAGTATAAAATTTATTAAAATAAATGATACCTTTAATTAGTTCGTAAAATGTATAGCAAATTTGTGTAAGAAACCATTTTGATAAACACAATATTTAATGTAGCTGCCGAACAAATTTCCTACGCGTTAGATACAAACTACTGAGGCGTGACGTCATAATTCAGTAGCCGTTAGTATGGAGCGTTTTGGGCGAGTCCATTTGTGTGCATTTCAGACTGTGATATCTCGGGCAGTTTTCAAGCTAGCGAAATAATTATTTTACCAATGTTTCTTTTTTTTAGAGGTAATTTATATGTCGGAGCGCGAGCGCCGTGCTACCCAGGATTATTGGAACTCTTAGCGCCATCTATTGAGTTGAGTCGTAACTATCAAGTCGGAAACGTCAAGTGGCTCACTTGGGTAAGGTCGACACAGCGAGTGTTTAATCTGTGCAGCAAGCGATGACTTTGTCTATGAAATAGTTTGACAGTTAACAGATTTGATGTTTGTCAGTTTGACAGTTGATAGTCTTGACGTTTCCTGAGGGGGAAAATGTGAAGAGCGCGATCTCTGGATAGTCTGTGGGACATTCTGTTACCGGCAGCCGTAGTGAACGGTCGTTGGATTGAATTCGCCTCGCTGTGTCGAACTTGCCGCGTTTACCGATTTGAATCCGTGTGAATCTATTCGATCGTCTGTTATTTTGTGCTAACTTGATGTTGATTGTAAGAATAGAGGTTGTGCATTGTAAAGAGACTATTATTTCATGCTCGGCGATGAATAATCTTCTCCTGACGACACACCGCTCTCCCACCTGACTCCGTCATCAGAAGTGGGATGCAATCCAAACGTCCAACGAGGTGAGAGAAGTGAATCAAACGATATGAAGTGTGTAACGGATAATGAGACACGTGCAACGGAAAATCAATGTGATTGACGAAAAATGGCGTCTATTATGGAGCAGTAAAATCGCAATTTTATGGCTTTGGAATAAGCTATGCGTGCGTCTACTTCGAGTGCCGATATTCGTTCCCAAGTTTGACCCCGAGTGAAAAGATATTAGCGTACATGCCTGGATCACAACGGCGGACATGTGCGTTACTGACAAGCAACAAGGCGCATCGCTGATGATTGCGCTGAGCCGCGCACTCAAGGGAGAAGCTTCATCTTGGCTGTCTTCGGTTTCCTCTCGTGTTATGATGCTATGGTATAGTGATAGATGACATGGAGTGATTTCAAGGAGCTGTTCATACAAAGGCGTAGCATACCAGGACATCGCGCAGGACCGACTGATTTCAAGGATAACAGGTCATGTGATCGTTCCACTTTTTCTAGTGCTTATTCTCATGTCAAACAACAACCAAATGCGCTTGTGCTTATCTGCTTCAGGTGCTTCATTAGACAACAGTGGTGCAGCGATAGTGGTGCAACGGTTGTGGAGCTGAGCAAAGCAACTAGCAGCGCAAGCGGTGATGTAATGGCGGCAGCGATGCAATGGCGGTAGCTATGCAATGGCGGCAGCGATACAATGGCGGCAGCGATGCAATGGTGGTGGCAGTGGCAGGTGTGAACCCGAGAGCAACCTGTTACTCAGGTCAGCGTGGCGAATCTACAAGGTCACTTTATAAGGGTCAGTCGTAACGATTTTATTTCGATTTTATTTTAAAACTGAAAAGTCACTTAGTATTTCTATTGGTTGTGATTATGACGAAAAGAATAATGATTGGTGTAGAAATGGTGAAAATTACAAAAATAACGGTCCAGATTAAAGTATAATTCTGTTTCAAAAGAATTCAAGGGAGTAAATGAAACTAAAATTAAAAGAGCTAAGTAATTTGTTGTTGGTGACTTCATTTATCAGAAATTATTGTTAAAATAAGGAAAATAGAATGAAATCATTCTTAGTAATGTCATATTCTGTGGTAATGTAATGTAACTACTTTTCTGTTCGTATTCACTGCTAACAGCTAGTAGGTAGATGCATCTATGTCTCTGAATATGTTCACTGTTAGTACACTCTTAGTAAACTATTAGTACACTGTGAGTACACTTTGAGTACACTGTGAGTACGCTGTTAGTACACTGTTAGTACACTGTTAGTACACTGTTAGTACACTGTTAGTAAACTGTCAGTACACTTTTAGTCATAGTGTGGTGGATTTGAGTTAGTAGTTGTTGCTATGTAAGAATATGAGTTCAGTTTAGTCACTAGTGTTCATAATCATGAAATTAATTCGTTCCTGACTTAACAAAGTTTATGTTTGACTATCTGGAAAGCGATTGGATCTTCAAAAATGTGAGTGAACAAGGTTTCGGAGCGCATACTGTGTGTTTTCCTCTCTGTTTCAGCTGATGTACCATACCAGAGGCATACAGTGCTGACAGCGATGGTGGTATCAAAAGAAGTGACTTCATCACCAAGCGGCGTGAAGTCTTCAACGGCGTGCGAGACAAGGAGGTGAAAGTAGACGACGACGTCACTATGTCTCGAGGATCTCTGCTTCCATCAGGTGATCAGATCAAAGTTTTGCTTTGTTTTTGTTACTGTAAAGTTATAATGCAGTCACATCTGAGTGGCAAGCGTTTAGTCTTAGCGTTCATCGGATATAGTTGATGATGAAGGTGATGATGATAGTGATGATGTTGGTTATGATGATGATGCTGCTGATGTTGGTGATGATGACTAATACTCACTGGTAATTGGTGATAATGATTCTTAGCTGTTAGTGGTATTGGTTGATAATAGTACACCAAATTAAGTGTTAGGTTAGGATGCTTGTCAGACGCCTGATGCCTTCAGGTTGTCTTGAAGTGTTAATTGACTATCAGACGCCGGAGGGAGGTTGTCTTGAGTTATTATCAGACGCCGGATAAAGGTTGTCTTGAAGTGCTAGTTGACTATCAGACGCCGGATGGAGGTTGTCTTGAGTCAATGTCAGACGCCGGATGGAGGTTGTCTTGAAGTGCTAGTTTACTATCAGACGCCGGATGGAGGTTGTCTTGAGTCACTGTCAGACGCCGAATAGAGGTTGTCTTGAAGTACTAGTTGACTATCAGACGCCGGATAGATGTTGTCTTGAGTCAATGTCAGACGGTGTAAGGTTTACTTGAACTACGGGTTGACTATCAGACGCCGGATGGAGGTTGTCTTGAGTCACTATCAGACGCCACATGAAGGTTGTCTTGAAGTGCTGGTGTGCTCGTTGACTATCAGACGCCGGATGGAGGTTGTCTAGAGTCACTGTCAGACGCCGAATAGAGGTTGTCTTGAGTTATTGTCAAACGCCGGATGGAGGTTGTCTTGAGTCGCTGTCACACGCCGGATGGAGGTTGTCTTGAAGTGCTGGTTGACTATCAGACGCCGGATGGAGGTTGTCTTGAGTCACTGTCAGACGCCGAATAGAGGTTGTCTTGAGTTATTGTCAAACGCCGGATAGAGGTTGTCTTGAGTCACTATTAGGTACAGGTAATCTTGTGTTTGATAGTTGATGGCTTCATAAGCCAGATGCACACATTGTGAAGGTAAAACTTGTCAAATTTGATGATACTTGGTGCTGTTTGACAGATCATTTCTCTTGATGGTACAAACGTTGTTATTTGACTGGTTTGTTAATTTATTGTGAATGAAGAGCTGGAGTACTTGTGAATGATTTAAAGCTACTTACTAAGAAAAATTAAAAATTAATAAGAGCATTGTCAGATGGAAGAGAAGTTAACATTTTGATTAAATTGAAATCATTAAGGATTAAGAAAGAGACGTTCCCTAAACTTTGGTCAGGAAGGCCGAGTAGTGACATCATTTGCTGTCTGGTGCTGTTTGTCTCCAGGTATTCCACTGACTGCTTCACACGAGGACGTGTGAAATGTCAAGATGGCCGTGTCGGAGCGCGAGCGCCGTGCTACCCAGGATTATTGGAAATCTTAGCGCCATCTATTGAGTTGAGTCGTAACTATCAAGTCGGAAACGTCAAGTGGCTCACTTGGGTAAGGTCGACACAGCGAGTGTTTAATCTGTGCAGCAAGCGATGACTTTGTCTATGAAATAGTTTGACAGTTAACAGATTTGATGTTTGTCAGTTTGACAGTTGATAGTCTTGACGTTTCCTGAGGGGGAAAATGTGAAGAGCGCGATCTCTGGATAGTCTGTGGGACATTCTGTTACCGGCAGCCGTAGTGAACGGTCGTTGGATTGAATTCGCCTCGCTGTGTCGAACTTGCCGCGTTTACCGATTTGAATCCGTGTGAATCTATTCGATCGTCTGTTATTTTGTGCTAACTTGATGTTGATTGTAAGAATAGAGGTTGTGCATTGTAAAGAGACTATTATTTCATGCTCGGCGATGAATAATCTTCTCCTGACGACACACCGCTCTCCCACCTGACTCCGTCATATATAATATAAAATAAAAAAAGTTGTCAACATCCCAATTGTCAATTAATAAATAAAAATATCCTTATTAAGGCTCCGTTATGCGAAATCATTTGTCTCTGTCTTTTTCTTTACGTGTAAAAAGTATGGAAAATAACCTCATTTCTGCACTTTTTCGATGATTTTCGTTGTTTTTTCATCATTATCTTTAGCACAATTATCTTCATTGAAAAAAAGTTATTGAAGCAATTGCACAGTACGTTAAAGTGTATTTTGATGTAGAATTCAATACGTTTCCGCTATTATTTTACGCCAAAAATATGGCCCGCGACAAGCGCTTTTGATGATATTCTGATTCTTTTTTACAATCATCTGTGAGGTTTATACGCAATTTAATACTTGTAGCTACTAGATAATCTCCTTAGCTTGTCGTATGTTTTTTTTTGTGGCTACAACTTTACGTTTTCTATATAAAAATATGGCCCGTGCAAACAATGTTTTCCTATTATGGCCCCTTAAAGTAAAAAAGACTGTAAAAATTGCCGACACATGTCACTGACAAATGTCAATTTGGTGAAATAGGGCCCTGGCCGTACTGAGAGTCGTTTAACAAACATGATCAGTCAAGCTCCGTCATGAGCGCTCATATTCATGATCGAAGGTACAAAGACAATGAGGTGATCCTCATTGTCTTCGTCTTTACTGATGTAACGATTTTTGTTTAGTGGCTAATTAGAAAGCTTATCTCTTAAACCTGAGAAGTTATAAGAGCTAAAATACTGTTCTTTTGGGGGTCCTTATGACGTCATCGCGACGTACACGAACCTGGGGCCGTACCGGCTAACGAATCGATTATCGAAAAGTCTGCCGAGTTTCAACTTAAAACAGATAAATCGAGCCCCAATTGGGCGAAAATGGTGAACCCCAATTCATGATGTCACACGAACATCGTTATCTTCCAAATTACGTCAACAGAAAGTACAAGACGAAATTCCTTACTTTGATTTTTCTGTTTTAAGTTGAAACCCAGCAGACTTTTCGATAATCGATTCGTTAGCCGGTACGGCCCCTGATAAAGCACATATTGCATTGAGCTTGGCATTTCCTTCAAACCCTTTTAACTCAACTATTTCTAAACGGATTTCCAAAATTCTTTCACTAGGTTTCATAGCTATCAATATGTGTTTATATTATATCAATAAAACTATAGGATTCAAACCTGTTACTGATCCTCATTCACAGTCGTATGTTTATAGGCATGTGGGAGGAGGCGGAGCAGCAGCTGTCGGAGGCCGCGGGCCGCGCGCCGCAGCAGCCGGACTTGCTGCTGGGGCTCGCCGTGGCCGCCCGGCACCAGGGAAAGCCGGAGGTATGCACCTCATTTTACATACTCTTCACACGTAAAGAAAAAGACAGAGACAAATGTTTCCGCTTAGCCGAGCCTTAAGGGTTACCCACTTAGGTTCGCGAACCTCCGCGCTCCGCGAACCTGCACCGAAAATATCGTTTATCCTCTGCTGAAACAGGGCGCCGAGGTGTGTACGTGAGGGAACTCGTATGCGAAGCTGGTTCGCACAGGCACACACTGTAGCCAAAGTAAAAATATTTGTTTTTGCTATGGATCACTGTTCTAGGTTCGCGGAGCGCGGAGGTTCGCGAACCTAAGTGAGTACCCACCCTAACATTAGCAGACTTGACCCCCACTCACAGAATAGATATAAGTACTACCACAGAATAATCAATAGTACAAGTACAGAAGGAGCACGCCGCATATTACTTTAAATAAATAGCGACTTTTGCTCCGATACAATAAAGTGCAATTCAGATCGTAGTATTCACCTAATGGTTGCCTCTCTTTCTTACCTTTTCTGACGACGCAACTTTAGGGTTGTCTTCTTTTAAATGAACTGTGTAGCAAACGACAATTGTTTATTTTTGACATCCGTACACGGCACAGTAATATCGATTCGACATTGTTACTATAATAAAGAGACAATACCTACGCAGGCAGTAAGATGCCGCGCGACAATAGAGGCGGGCGTGTGGCGGCCCTCTGCTCACTTGTGCCTCCGTAGGCACGGCTAGCGGTAGGTGCTTATCGCGCGACCTTGAGCGAGTGAAGGAGGCCTGGTGCTACCGTACAGAAAGAAACGCTCCGCCCCGCCCCATAATCAATTACCTCACCCCACCGCGCGAGTTCGTGTGCCGAATCGTGTGCTCATTTTAGTCGGGTGTCAACGCTCCGTTTGCGGCGCGCGGCGATCTATTGTTCGGCCATCGGCGACGGGCCGGGAGCGCCGGCGTAGTCGTTAGCCCTAGCTTCACGCACACAGTTGCGCATATACAATTACGTTATCTGTGTAGCGTCTGTGTAATAGGTAGTTGAAACGCGGCGCTTGCATGGTGTGTCCGGGGTATGCCCCAGTTCAGTTGTTAGTAGTTTTCATTTATTTCACTTAATTTCCAGGTGTCTGGGCGCTACTTAGCCCAACTCCTGGACAGCCACCCGGAGCACCCATTCACCAAGGACTACAGCGCAAAGACGAACGAGTTCAAGCGCCTCGCTGCTCAGTACCAGCCGTCTGTAGCAAGTTAGGCCTTATTGCTAACGAAATAGAGTCCATTTTCTTATGTAACGTTATCTGTATGGAAAATTATTATTATATCGGTTTAAATAACATTGTTTTTTTTAATTGAATATCAATACATTTCTTCAATTTTAGTTTGGGTGTTTTCACACTTTACCATACCATGCACCAAAATATATTTGGTCCATGACCATACATATAAAAGTGCGTTTGAATGATAATTTACTTTCACCGGGCCTATATAATATAACAGACAACAGATAGAGAAACATACAAAAATACAAGTTAAAATTATATTATTAATTATATTGCAATAATTTTGCCAAATAATAGCTTTATAATATTTTTGAATCTTATTATTATTTCAGTTGAAAAAGAAACAATGCTATGTATTTTAATGGGATACTTAAATACTAAACCAGGCAGTGGTTTATTTTTTGGGCGACAAAATAACTAAACGGGCGACAAACTGCGGATTAAAAAAAATACGTAAAACGGACGACTACATGTGGGAGATAAATAATTTAAGTTAGCACTGAAAATTTTAAATGAGTGACAAAAATACTGAGTGGGTAACTATTATACAAAGTAGGTAACTAATAACTCATTTAAGCTGCCCAAAATGGTATTTTTGTCATCTCGATTAGGATAATAGTCACCTTTTTAAATAAAATTCATATATGCCAAAGTTTAATGTGTTTTGTGTGTCCTAAAGTTGTCTCCCAAATAGTAATTTCTTCGTTCGTCGTCGCCCGTTCTAAATATCTAGTTACTCTATTTTGTATTTTAAAGTCACCCTTAGAGAAACTCCGAGCATAGCCCTTTCCATAGCTCGCTGCGCGACTTTGAATTTGTGAACCAGCCCTACAGTGAGTGTCCACGTTTCGGCTCCATATGTCATGACAGGCAGGATGCACTGGTTGAAGACTTTCCTCTTTAGACTCTGTGGAATAGGCTACTCAAAGACTTGACGAAGTTTCCCATATGCTGCCCAGCCCAGCTGTATCCTTCTGTTGGCTTCTCTCTCGAAGTTGTTTCTGTCCCAATTGCAATGTTAGCCCGAAGTAGACATATTACGTAACAACTTCGAGAGGACTAAAGTCGCATAACTCATTTCCCAGTAAAAATGTAAACAAAGAGACGCACCGGTCAAATTGACAAACTGACCCTGATAATGACATTTTCAGATATTGAAAACCACTTTTATAACTTTTTTATTTGTTTATTTTATTTTGAGTCATAATAAATATAACACCATCCAGGGTAATTTTAAAGTAGGATGGTATTTAGAAATGTTATCTTTATAACCTATTACATATAATTTTTGATGTTAAAAGTTCTTGAAACGAACTGATAAGAATTACTTAGATATTGACTGTATGTAAACTATCAAAAATACGTAGCATCTTCGCCTGTTTCCCCCCAATACCAAAAGACAAAAATGTTACTACTACAGCTACTACTTGTAATATATTTTTTTATAAAATTTTATAAAATGTCCAAAGGTTGATGTGTACGGTTTGCACTTGATGTGTGCACAGCATCATAAAAATGTTTTCTACTACAAAACTGTTATTATGAAATATTAAATTATATTACTGTTTTTGCCGCAAAACTCTTGATTCAGAATATTTATCTAATCTATTTTTATTAGGTTTGTGATGAAAAAATATGTAAGTGTGTTTATTTCTTGACGTTGCAATATACTATTTCTTTTTGTGTTGTTTTGTTCTGGCAACACCTTTGTTTACATTTTTGCTGGGTAATTAGTAATGCGACTTTACCTTGTACTGCAATCGGTCCTGGAATAAATAGTCGTATTATAAGTCAATATCGTTGTAAAGGAAACGTGAATAAAACGCATGATGTTGTTATTGATGTATTCAGTATAGGTTATAGTCTGTGTCCCCGTCGTCTTCGGGCGGCTCCTCCCCCGGGCTCGTCGTGTTCACTAGGATGTAGAACTCCCGTAGCTTGGCATCCATCGCGCTCATGTCCTGGGAATGCGAAAGGGGAATAAGACATTTTATGCACAACGGGGTAGTGGGCTTGGCCTTTACCTCACCTGATGTTAAGTGACGATAAGGCTAAAGGTGGAAGCACATTACACCCGGAATCCTCATTAGTGAGGAACTGGCTATCTTATCTTTAACTGCCGGAACACAACAATTTATAAATTAAGATAATTAATTTATTAGAAATAATTAAAGTTCAGACGGGATTCGTACCCGCACCCTGGGATTCCGGCTCAATGCACTGGCTGACTGATGCGAGACTGACCATGTGATCTCCCTCATTCGGTTGACGTATGTTATAGCTAAGTGTGAGCGTCACTTAACTATTTGGCTTGCTATAACGAAATTGATTGATGCGATGCACTGTAGGTACTCTGTAGCCACAGTATCTACTCATTATTATACTATGCTATAGCAGAATAGTATAGCGTACCTAATCTGATATGCGCCTAACTTCGAGCATTTATACCTGTGTGAGTTGCGGCAATTCTGGTGGTTCAGTTTCGCCC
Source organism: Agriphila geniculea (assembly GCA_943789525.1). Lineage (NCBI taxonomy): Eukaryota > Metazoa > Arthropoda > Insecta > Lepidoptera > Crambidae > Agriphila > Agriphila geniculea. The sequence goes on along the minus strand of OX038887.1, from coordinate 12,664,443 downwards.
TTCACTAACGTCCAGTCGGTCGTCGCTTCTGAGTGCATTAAGTCTCCTGTTTGTCCTGAAAATAAGAGTAGATTCGTTGATTTTATATTGGATGAATAGGAAAAAGATTGTGAGCCAAATCTTCAATATTTCAAGTCTTCATTCTGTTTCACAAATGGAATTGACTTTGTGTATGAGATTATCTGTCATATCTGATAACTGAAACATACTTGGCACCTGTGAAACGTCCATCAAGAAAGGTCTTAACTCACTGGAATGGAACCATACAACGTAGTGGGACGTGCACGAGCTCTGGGGTCCAATTATTTAACATTTCATTCCACGGGAAAAGGTACTTTATGGCCAGACCATAAGGTACATTTTGCCGTGGAATGAAATGTTAAAATGACCAAAACAACATCATATTTTGCATAGCTGCACGTCTACGCGTACATACGCAACCCAACCAGTGGGTTTCGAATTTCGATAGTCATGCGTATCGTAGCATGCCTAGCGTAGAAATATCTGTAACTTGGAACTTCTATGACCAGTGTGTGGTGATGACTCACGGCAGTGAAACGTGGTCGCTAACTATGGGTCTCATAAGAAGGCTCAAGGTCACCCAGCGTGCAATGGAGAGAGCCATGCTCGGCGTTTCCCTGCGTGATCGAATCAGAAATAAGGAAATTCGTAGGAGAACCAAAGTAACCGACATCGCTCGAAGGATTGCTCAGCTGAGTGGCAGAGGGCGGGACACTAGCGAGAAGAACCGGATGGCCGTTGGGGCGGGGTGGTTCTGGAATGGCGACTGCGCACCGACAAGGTAGACCGACGTAAGGGTGAAGGTCGCGGGAAGCCACTGGATGCGGGCAGCGCAGGACCGATCGACGTAGAGATCCTTGGAGGAGGCCTATATCCAGCAGTGGGTCTCGTGCGGCTGATTATGATGATTGTAGGGTATGTTTGTATTACCGAACCTTAGATGAAATTAATTTCATCTAAGTACCGAACCAATTTTGTATTGTGTAACTAACTAGGTGCCGCGCAGTCGTCGCCGCGCACCGCACCCAACTTATAAACGCGTCTTTCAATATTATAAAACTTTAATTTAAATATTCTCTTTTACTTCCACTCGCGTGGTCCGCCTTGTTAGGATCCTTACATACATCCAACATTGGTGACCCCGACGTGATTTAAACAAGTTGGAAGAGTTGGAACTCTTCCGAAATTTCCGAAACCAGTCCATAAGATGGTAGTCATACCGTTGGGTGATATCTCGACGGGTCCGTCGCGCACGAGCGGCGGCGCGGTATACGCCTCGAGCGCTTGCTCGGTGAGCGTCTCTTGCTCGAGTCGCTCCTGCTTGCGCTGGTAACGCCACGCTTTCTGCAAGTTGAACCGCTCAGGCCTGCAGGAAAGTCGGTAAAGTTACAGCTGTTTTTTTGGCGCCATTTTATCGAGTTCGGTTCGGTGTCTATTTTAATTATTTGCAGATTGATTCATAATGGATATTGTGTCTTAAAATCGGTGCAGTTTTGTGGTAGGTACAAGTGCCTACGCAACTGAACAATGTGTGGGATAATTGAAATAGTTGGTTGTGTAAAGCTGAGACTTTTATTGTAGTGGTGGCTACCGCGGCAGAAATAACCGAGTAAACTGTCTTGATATACTTGGTACCAAATGCTCCAAGCAGCATTGGAATGCGATGCACCAGCATTCTAATGAAAATTGAAAGAATATCTACTATGGAACTATTCAACACTTGACACTGGCAAAAACAAAAAAGAAGAACTCGCGCAGCGAGTTAAGAGCTCTCAGCAAATGTGGAGGGGGTACCTATGCGCAGTAGTCATTTGCTACTAAAAACTAATACTGCGCGTACCTATATACTTTAATAGCAACGCTTTCAGTAGACTTACTGTTCGCCGTCTGTATACACCTTTGCCTCCAGGTTTCTGATGTCGTGACGAATGTCTGCAAGCAGCAGTAGCATGAGATCTAAGGAGCCCTTCGGGCCTCGTGCGCCCCGGGGCCCGCGCGGCCCCGCGTCACCTTTGGGGCCCTCCATACCAGGCGCCCCCGGCAACCCCTGAAATAATAAAACACTTGATTCCACATCGTCATAGAAATTCGGTTTCCCAACCTCAGTACCCTTTGCACGAACAGCCATCGAAAAAAATAAAAGTACCTTACTCGATATTCTCTATGGGAAATTTCATTTTGCTTTACGACGATAGAGTGCGCTGTACAAATTTCCCACACTTATTCTATCGCATACCTATTTTATTTTTTCGATAGCTGTGCTAAGGGTATAAATATGTTTATTATTAGCCACTAGACTAAATAGCTCCCGTAATAGTTATTTATGCAACTGTGCTAGGTATAATGTGGAGTATTAAAGCACGAATGTGGGTTTATGTATCACATATCACATAAGTGTTTTAATACCTAATTACATATTGCATACAAGACTTATCTACACCCATGATTTGTATCCTCTATAAAGAGGTTTTGATGTTTTGACTTTGACTTTCCTTCTCCTCCTCGTCGTTATAATCATCTGAACGAGTGTAATAATGTTGTACTGAATTTCATAATGTAACGGGTAGCACGACATGCTTTCGCTAGGATATTGTGGTTACTATGACACTGGTTGTTATAAATGTTGGCAGTTCGCTAACTATTTCAGAACCTCTAAGAGAGGATTTAAAGCATGGGTGTAGTGTAGATAGGGTTACCAGATCTAAAAAGTGACATTATAAATGATTCGAGCTATATGCCTCTGACTGCATGTTATAATGTTGCCTTTAATATTTAATCTAGTTTCCATCTTTTCAGTTGACTTGTCTTTTTATGCAGGCGGGTTTTTAATTTTTTTAAATTAGTTTTTTATTTATTACTTTTTAGTTATTATTTATATGATATACCTTTTTAAATCCTTATAATAAGCCCTTTAATTTGACACCCATATTGCAGTATTCTAAAAAAAAATTTTTTTTCTACTACGTGTATAATAGCACCGTACAGCCGCCATATTGGTTTTTTTATAACGCCACCTTCTTAAGAGCACTTGGGCTGACGAGACAAATCTAACGATATGTTAATCATAGAAATCCGTTCAGCCGTTTGAAAGATATGAGGTAATAAAGAATATAACATACAAACTTACAAGATACGCGCGAAAAACATAACCCTCTTGCAGTCGGGTAAAAATGATATTTCCTGATTTATTCCCTGATTTTTCAGTAAATTTCCGCCATTTTGTACACCTACATCTACATTTTTAATTTATTTGACGTTTGATATTTTTTTCTCACTAAATTGATAAACAACTTATGTGTTTTCATTAAGTACGTACTTACACTACTTACTTACACTTTTTGAGATTTCAAAAATCCCTGCCAACTACAGATTTTCCCTGTTTTTCCTGATATGTCAGGAAAATTCCTGTCATCTGGTAACCCTAGGTGTAGATAATAGTTTATCTCGTATTAACTTACCCTTGGTCCCCGTTCACAGCGACAGTAGCCGCCTTCTAATGGTGCTGTGGAGTCCAGCACACGGTACGTGAAAGTACCTTCCGCAAAACGGTCACTATCTGTAATTTAGTAATATATAATTCTCGTATAACACTATTAAGTAAGATTCACAAAATCGATCCACAGATAGGGGTAGGCCTAATCCATGAGTTGCTTTGTAATAACGGTTGATATAAATAAAAAAATAACGGCTGCACTAATCTGGAATAGGCGTATCCGGAGGATGTGAAAAAAAATAATATAATTTTGTAGGTCAGTCAAGAGCACTACTTAGTGAATTTATTCGAGTTTTGAGATGCGGGATTTATCGGAAAAGCAAGTTGCAAAGTTGCACGGCCTTAGGACTTTGGTTACTCTGCAGTTGGCTACATTTTTTAGGGTTCCGTACCAAAATGGTAAAAAAGGAACCCTTATGGTGTGACTCAGTCTGTCTGTCTGTCACAGCTGGATATCTCGAGAACTACTAATGGTATCAACTTGAAATTTGGAATAGTTTAAGATGACATTTGCCCAACTATTTTGCAAATAAGAAAAAAATAAAAAAAATAATATTTTTTTTACAACAGGGACTGAAAAGGGGTCTTAAAAATTTGAAGTGAGGTGACAAGGGCGTGTGGGGTATCATATGAAAGAGCGCTGTTTGCACATTTTGAAACATTTTTTTCTTTTTTCTTAGGCCGCATAGTTTTCGACTTATGATGAAAAATGTAAAAAAAAATACCGTTCCCCCCCCTTATCTCCGAAGTTTGCAAAGAGAAAAATCTGAAATAATTCTATGTGATAGTAGTTTACGTAAAGATTACAGGAAAAATAAAACGAGGTCTCAATATAACACACTTTTTTAGAAATTCAAAAAACAAACAATAATTTTTTTAGTTTCACTACCCGTCAACAGATGGCGGTGACCTAAGAATGCTGACTTGCGAATTAAAATAGTTCCACTATCGGTCAAGAGATGGCGCAACCTAATACTACAGTAATAATTGGTGACTGGTTCTTATATAAATTACCTACTATTTGCCGTACGAATAAACGAAGAATAAGTTCCTACTTAGTAATATAAACAGTTTGCAATGTGGAGCGGCTGAAACGTTTTTCAGTCACCATAAGCAACTGTGGTTAAGATTTGTAAATTAACTGTCCACCTGTTCGCCCTTCCACCTGTCTGCCGTTTATCCTACTTTTTTAAAGACTGTACTAAAGTAACATATCCAAATATATTTATGATTGTACGGAACCCTCGGTGCGCGAGTCCGACTCGCTCTTGACCGGTTTTTTTAACTTATAGGGGGGGGGGGCAGCTGCCCCTCCCTGCCCACCCTTGGCGACGTCCTTGTCCCTATCTCGTTGGCGGGTTGTATGTAACGGTGAGTGAATATACCTAGCTCGCATGTGCATTACTTACTCCAAATTTTACAGGAGATGAAAAAAACCGTAACCTATAGTGAAATTTTTTGTATAAAGCAAAGTAATTATTATTCGAAAGCGCCGCAAACTACAAGATGAACCGTCTGCCGAGCTTTTCGAACCACACTGGCCGATGTCATTTTTTCACGAGGTACTCATTTACTTCAATCGATGGCGCTACAATTATCAAATCTTGAGTTATGTTGACGTAGACATCGTATTATGAGGTTTTCTCGCGGAAAACAACTAAAAGAGCTTTTCACTAAATGGGTTTGAACCTCTTAGTATGAGAGGCTGGCATAGTGGTAACCATAATTTTGATTTTGACGGATATTTCGGAAATAGCGGGTTTAGTCCAATCAATGAGCATATTTGTTGTATGGAGACTTCCGAAAAATTCTCCCGTCTATAAAATTTGGCATGTGATGAAGTTAGGTAACACAGATTACAGATGAACAATAAGCCAATAAAATTTGTTAAGAGAAGTTAGGTATTTTTACCTAAACATGAAAATCGCTTATATCTCTCTGTGAATATTTCCTCGGGCTAAAATACTTTCTGTATACGTATTTGTGTATTAGTTAGAATAAGTATGTAAAAGAATCCAATATTTTTTCGATTTCGGAGATACTCCAAATTTAAATTTTAATATTTTTCAATATATCTTTTCTTGATTAAAATATCTGCTGATTATTATTTTTTAATATTTTTTTATACCCTTAATATATAGATTTGTTCAGTAGGCCAACAAATTTTCTTCTTTAATCATATTTATACATAAATGTATGAAAATGGACCGACTATTTTTCACATTACCTCTTAAGACCAAAAAATAAAAAAAATATGATTAAAGAAGAAAATTAATTGACTTACTGAACAAAGCTATATATTTAAGGTTATAAAAACATATTAAAAATAATAATCAGCAGATATTTTTATCAAGAAAAGATATATTGAAAAATATTAAAATTTAAATTTGGAGTATCTCCGAAATCGAAAAGATATTGGATTCTTTTACATACTTATTCTAACTAATACACAAGTACGTATACAGAAAGTATTTTAGCCCGAGAAAATATTCACAGAGAGATATAAGCGATTTTCATGTTTAGGTAAAAATACCTAACTTCTCGTAACAAAATTTATTGGATTATTGTTCATCTGTAATCTGTATTACCTAACTTCATCACATGCCAAATTTCATAGACGGAAGAATTATTCGGGTTGCATAAGCCCCGTTGATTGGACTAGTTTATTATACTGTGATAGCGGCGCACGATGAAACCTGTATATATCGATTGTGGATCTATAGACAAACAAAAAATGTCATATGATATAAAGTCCTAAAGCGCAACGTTTTCGAGATAATCTATAGATAAAATCCAAACTTATTCTCCGTCCAATTAAATACCTAATAAGCGGCGCACGATAAAACCTATATATGTATATCGATAGAGGATCTATAGATAAACAAAAAATATCATGTGATATAAAACCCTAAAGCGCACGTTTTCGAGATAATCCATGTTGAAGATCCTGTATATAGATAAAAAATCAAACTTATTTCCCCTCCAATTAAATACTACTTAAGCCCACCGGTAACGATCAATTACGATTGTCAATTTTTCCGCAATTGACGCCCATTGACGGAAAAATTTATCGTTTACGCGTGCAATTGAAGCGATTGTCAATTGCTCCAACAATGGAATTGACGGAAAAATTGACAATCGCAATTGATCGTTACCAGCGGGCTTTATATAATGTTTTATACGACCTTCTCCATGGTCTTTAAGAGCGTTGGGCTCTGGACCTGGAGATTGTTAATTCCTGAATAAAGTCACCTTGTTAAGTTTTCCCAGTTGGTCAGGACATTGCAGGGTGGTTTTATAAGTCTCAGTTGGTATGTATGACTGTTTGGAGGTTTTTCATACGAATCTTTTTATAATTTGCCAGGTGTTTTGTGCTCATGGAGGAAAACTAAAAAATAAAAAAAAAACAATCAAATGAGCAGCTGATATTGAGGTCCTCGAAACTAGTAATTTTCGAGAAGATGTGGAGTTCCCAACAAAAACTGGAGCAGATACATCATGGTGATTTGACATGATTTTCGACTTATCCATGTTCATCCAAATAAAACAGGACACCCCAAATCATTTCTTCCCAAAGAAAGCTGCTTTTGTGCAATTCTTTATCTCACGCATGACAAAGCGGTCAGCGCTTTGCAAACACAGCCTACATTATCCTATCATCGGCGCCATATCGGATACAGTAATTCAACCAAGGAAAAAGCGTCATCATGAATTTTGTCATGCCCTGTATCGGGCCCCATAACGTATCTAATTTATAGATATAGACTGTAGGTATTTATGGGATGAGGATATATGCTTGGATAATTCAGGATAATCACTACATAGTATAAAACAAAGTCGCTTTCTCTGTCCCTATGTATGCTTAAATCTTTAAAACTACGCAACGGATTTTGATGCAGTTTTTTTTTAATAGATAGAGTGATTTAAGAGGAAGGTTTATATGTAAAATACATGGTGTCAAATTCCACACTACACCGAAGCGAAGCGAGGGCGGGTCGCTAGTCCAAGCTTGGATTTTTATCTATACAGGATCATTAATTAACATGGATTATCTCGAAAACGTTGCGCTTTAGGGCTTTATATAACATAACATTTTTTGTTCATCTATATATCTTCTATCGATGTCCATAGGTTTTATCATGCGCCCCTTATTAGGTATATAATTGGACGGGGAATAAGTTTGGATTTTATCTATAGATTATCTCGAAAACATTGCGTTTTAGGGCTTTATGTATAACATTTTTTGTTTGTCTTCAGTTCCTCTATCGATGTACATAGGTTTCATCATGCGCCGCTCATTTTTAATTTTATTGTTTTTCCCCGTCAAAATCAAATTTTTTGGTTACCACTATGCCAAAATGTTCAAACTCTGCGACTTACGAGCTTTTCACAGCCCACAGTGGATTGGTTATTGTATCTGAGGGTGAAATATAAAATACAATCATTTAATTATTGTGAAAAAGGAATACGTAACTCACCTTCTTTGAAGATCGGATGGTCAGTAACCTTCTTGAGCGCTGCCTCGGTAGACCGCAGCTGGTCTGTCAACTGCTTCACCTGTCTGGATAGCCAGGAGACGGTGTCGCATGGCGCATAGCATCTGGACGTCGCGCGTATTAGCGGTAATGGCTCCTGAAAAACGATGAAATACCTAACGTTTAATGAATCGCGAATGCGAGATTGAACAGGGGGCTAATTGTCTAATTTCAAAATCTATCGCAATCTCATTCATATGACAGATGGATCTTACACATTGCTGCATTTCTTTGGTAAGTTTTTATTTATGCATCAATGTATTACATCTTGAAAGCGATTGCGATAGATTTTGAAATTAGACAATAGAAAGGCAGCTTTGATTGTGTCCTTTCCTCAGTCAGTATCTTTAGGAGCGTACAATCAAATCTCGTGAGAGTGAGCTTCGAACAAACTCGCTGGGTCGTCGGCCTTCTAGCCCAAGGGATAACATGCGAATAAGTATTTTAGATATTTAAAAATAATTAGAACCTGATAGGAAACTTGGGTTTTGCTATGTTCTAAAAGCAATGCTGTAAATCAGATGGTGCTTAACGCTGCGTACCAGCCTTAAAATACTGGTTTTCCGGTAACCTTTAGGTGAGACCTGGTGAGGCCAAAGCTAAACATGGCAGAACAGTTGGTCTCTAAGCAAGGATCTTTAAACATGTACAGACGTGTGGCGGCATCTACCGTACGCCGTACACACTACGTGTAATTAGATGGCGCCAGTATTTATCGAAAGGACACGAAGAATAGCATAATAGAATAATAGAATAGCACCTCGTATTATTGAAAACATAATTATGGAGAACCTACATATCTCGCTAACGGAGTTCACTCAGCGACTCAGCATATAATATACAACTTCCACCCATCATCGGCTGAATTCGGCTGGACCACGGTCCCCGGGCTAATGCCATCCAGCCCGGAGGAAGATCTTCCGTTTTGACCATCAGTGGCTATGGCTACCAACCATTTCATACTACCTACATTTCCTACACCCAGTAGTGGGTGTCGTGCGGCTGATATGATGACATTGCCTACAGACGTAAAGCTACTGAAACTGACCGGTAACGATGTTATAGGCACAGGTCTTTCACAGCTCTTCCCGTCTCGTGGCGACAGCGTATGTGGCGGTGTGCACTCGCAATGGAACCCGCCGATGTCATTCACGCAACGTTGCTCGCAGCCTCCGTTGTTTTCGGCACACTCATCCACGTCTGTAGAAACCAAAGAAACATTTGCAGGGAAGCACAGCATATGTACATGCATACACTTATAGGTAATTTGGTAGATATTTAAAGTACTTTCTTTTCTTTTTAGAAAATTATATTTAGATATTTGCCGAAATGTATTGGATGTAGGCATCCACTACATTTCGGCAAATTTCTTCAAAGGCGTTTTGTTTTACTTCTTTCTAAATTAATAATATTTTTTGCATCGAGCCTCACCATAATGTGAGAAAAAATGGGTCAAACATTGTTGTGAAAACTCGTGTAGGTACTATTATTAGTGTACATAGATGCTTAGTAAGTGGAATTGCACTATTTAATTTCACACAAACTTATAGGTAGGTATAAATAAATAGGAAGAAACAGCTGAAGTAAATAGAAATTTCTTAGTAATGTTATACCATCCATTAATAGAAGATTGTTGTCAACAGCATTCAAAGCAAGCGTGAAAAGGTGCCGATGACATGTTGTTTAATGTTTACACAATCTTCGACGCTATAATTAATTTAATGCAGCACTAAGTATAGCTTCCGTTAATAAAACGTAAAATTCGAATCTAAACATTAGTATACGAAAAAGCTTTTAAAAAAAAGAAAAACCGCCTTCAAAAACCTAAAAAAAACCAAAAACAGCTTCAAAATTAAAAAGCACTAAAAAGCAATAAATAAATATTCAAATCACCAATACGCATATCAATTTTAATAAAAAACGTCTTTTGAAGTCGGGTGGGGCTAGAGGACAACTTTTTTTAATTCTCAAAGCGCCACCCGACTTCATTAGACGTTTTTTTATTCAAATTTATATGCGTATTGGTGATTTAAATATGTATTTATTGCTTTTTGGTGCTTTTTAATTTTGAAGCTGTTTTTGGTTTTATTTTTAGGTATTTGAAGGCGGTTTTTCTTTCTTTAATTGGACTGTTTCGTTTGCAGAGAATCAAATCACAATTAAAATGCACTGTTAATAATTATTGTAATGACTGTGACAGAAAAAATCCTACATTCTTTGCTCATAAAGTCGCGCAACTGAATAGTATGCCGGTGCATCTCCCGGAATGCCAGAGATTGTTTTCCTTGACCATGGGTAGATAGATCTAAGACTGCCTCACCGACGCAATAAGGCTGGTGCTTCCGCCTGTAGTTGTCGTGGTGGAACCGGAAGCCATTGTGGCAGGAGCACCACAGCCGGTCCTCGCGCACCTCGCACGCCTGCTCGCACAGGCGCAGATTACACGGGTCCACTGATTTTGGGACACACCTGTAAAAATACCGGATAGAGTCTGTGCGGAAAGAGACCCGACTTGGGATTTGTGCTTGATCACCGCTTTTGTCATGATGACGGCACTCTATCTTGATTTGATAGATATATATCACAGTCGCACTTTTCAATAAAACCGGTCAAGAGCGAGTCGGACTAGCACACCGAGGGTTCCGTACCATCATAATTGCACCATTAAACCACACTGCAGAATAGAATAATAAAATTAATATTGCAGTTTTAGGTCAGCGCCATCTCTTGACCGATAGTGGAACTAATGTTAACTTTTTTAGAAATTTGATAATTTCTAAAAAAGTGTGCTATATTGAGACATCGTTTTATTTTTCCTGTAAGTAATCTTTATATAAACTGCTATCACGTAGAATTATTTCAGATTTTTCTCTTTGCAAACTTCGAAGATCGAAGGGGGGGGGGGCGGTATTATTTTTACATTTTTCATCATAAGTCGAAAACTATGCAGCCTAAAAAAAAGAAAAAATGATTGAAAACGTGTAAACGGCGCTCTTTCATATAATAAAACGCATTCACTTAGATAGTGTCGCCCTTTTATCGCGCCGCCTTTGCACGCGCCGCTTCTTGTCAAAGGATGCCGCCGCATAAACAAAGGATACCGCGTGCGGCGTACACCCGCAAATCGATTTGGATTTTGGCAGTTTACATCGAATCGAAGCGCCCGCCGCCGTAGTGAAAGCTTGCGTTTGTTGACTGCTATGTATACTGAAAATATTTTTTCATCCTTGGAAGGATAGTTAAGTGCCTCAAGATGAAACTTTTAAGTGAATCAACAAAAATATACGGGTGTTTTGTAAAACATGTAAACAACTTATAATCAATGTCCATCGGCATTGCGTTGAAATCAGTATGTCTGCATGTATCACATATACTTTAAAAATAGTGGGGATACCAAGAACTAGCGTCGGAATAATATTAAAAATAGGCCAATTAACACCGAAAAACGTAAAAACCGAAGAATCCCACTATCGAAAACGGACGACTTTGAATGTGATGTAGTACATCCGAACAGTATATAGATTTCATGCTAATAAAACACTTCCGACACTAGTCACTATGCTGGAAAATTTATAAGCTTTCCAATAATACGGATTTTCCGTGAACGTACGACTCTGGGAAATGTCAATACGTTTCTAAAACTTGGATTTATGTATAAAACACTATTAAGAATTCAATTCTATTAATGATTCAAGTTTTAGCTTATTAAAGCTAAAACTATTGCTTGAATCATCGCTATTTTTTACTGTTATCAGTAACGTTATTTTTACAACGTTACCAAAAACTTATCGGTATTCCTGTCTCTGAACACAAGTACTTGCGGGTGTACCGACACTATCTAAACGAATGGACTTTACACCACAATGCCCTAGTAGACCCACTTCAAATTTTTAAGACTCCTTTTCAGTCCCTGTTGTAAAAAAATATATTTATTTTTTTATTAATTTCTTTTTCGCAAAAAAGTTGGGCAGATGTCATCTTAAACTATTCCAAATTTCAAGTTGATACCATTAGTAGTTCTCGAAATATCCAGCTGTGACAGACAGACTGAGTCACACCATAAGGGTTCCTTTTCTACCATTTTGGTACGGAACCCTAAAAACGGTAGGTAGTCAAGCACATACCAACGCAAGTCGGTTCTCTTTTCGAACACACTTGCTAAAAATTTATAGTTTTTGCTATTAAGTAGATACCTACTTATTTGACACAAAATAATTTAAAATTCTATTATCATTTCCACGAATACCAACATTGAATTTGAATCAGACTGTCATTCGGAACCTTATTCATAAATTTGGTTTACTGTCTACCTACAGTGATAGAAGTAGACCTAAAATAGATGACCTAATATTCGAAGCCTAATAATAGCAGGTGTGCTAAAAAACACAACATTTCTTATTCAAAAGAAATGTATACGAATCCTTGCAAATATAGATGTGACAGAAAGTTGTAGACCTCACTTTAAAAATCTCAAAATTTTGACCTTAACCTCACTATATATATTAGAAATCTGTAAATTCGTCAGAAATAACATTCACTTATTCCCCCAAGTAAAAGACTGCTACACCGGAACAATGAATCTAAGACATAAGAACCGCTTAGCCTTACCTCAATCTAATCTAAAACTCCATAGTTCGGGAGCACATGTTAACGCCATAAAAATCTATAATAAACTCCCCAAAATAATTAAAGATGAAAATAATATAAATTCATTCATAAGAAAACTCAAAGAGTATTTGTTGGAAAACTGTTTTTTAGTATGCAGGAGTTTTTCGAGTTTTGTAAATGATTGTTTTCAAAAATGTATTGTACCATGTTATGTATGATTTGATAGATTTACTATACTTTTATGTGAAAATGTTAAAATTAATTAAGCGAGTTCTTAATTTAATTCAAAAAATTGCAGTGCCCTAGCGGGGTTCATGATGATACTTTTAATTAATATTTACTACCATGTAAAACTCATGAGACAATAAAGATATTTGTATTGTAAAAAAAAAAAACATAAAGGCTACAGCAAAGGTTACAGCTTCTTACATGCCATCAGGCTAGGCCAGCGGTTCCCGAATTCTTTTGGCTACGGAACCCTTTTTGGTTCACCGCTTTTGGGCGGAACCCTAGCTCAAGTAAGAAGTAAACTAACCAGGGTAGTTACATTCAGGTAAAGAAAACTTAGGACAAGGTTGCGCGGCGAGCGCGAAGCGCGAGCTTAAAACTGGCAGTAAAACCACTGTAGAGTACTTGTACTATTAGTTATTCTGTGGTTGAGTCTGGTAACTGGTGAATGAAGGACATGTAGAATGTATGTAAATGTTTGTAATTAAAATATTCAAAATCAATGAAAACAAACGGGCGGGTCAGCAAAGTAAGAGTAAAATAAAATAATAAAAAAAAGGAGAACCACTTAACTGAAGGGAAAAAAAGACTTTTGTAATTGACATGATTTAATGTATTAAGTATTTTTAATTTGACTCTGTTTCCATGCTGATTTTCTATTACTACGGGCCTATCTCATTAATTGCGCGTCATTTTTATATTTACTTAAGAATTCCGAAACATACATGTCTTTTGCAATTCTGCTTTCATTAAATCTACAGAGCAACGATTTCTGACATTAGAACATTTAAGAGTCATATGGGAAAACCTCGCTCAACATAAGCATTTGATAGCAGTATGCTTAAAGCGCGATATACAACGCAAAATAAGGCATTTAAGATGTTGGGGTGCCATGTCAGACAACCTCCTCGCGGTGCACCCTGGGCGTCACCGTTTTTGATACGGTGATGGCTAATGGTCTGGCAGTCGGAGATGGCGCCGGTTCCGTCCTGGCGTCATCCGCTCGTAACCCCGTACGTGGTGCGGGAGCGAGGGCCGCCATCCCATCGGATGGGGGCTGCGAGGAAGAAAACCTCTCTAAAAAATTACGGATGGGGACCTCACGGTCCTGTCCGCTTCGGCGGATAGTGTGGGCTCCGAGTCGGCGTCCCAGACGTATTCTGGGTAGCGGCGACACGGTTCGGGCTCGGCCGGCGTCCTGGAGATTCCGGGTAGCGGCGGTGCGAGCGTGGGCGGCGGGTTCGTCCGGTTGCGGTAAAACGTGATCGGCGGACGGGCATTCGTTGCCAACCGTCGGCAAAACCGGTGACCTAGTCACGTCTTAGGGCCGGTGGGGCTGCCCTTAATTGGGTGTCCCCGCGAGGAGAAAACCTCTATAAAAAACCCCAACCCCAAGCTTTTTGTCGAGTCGATGGCGAGGGGGTGAATGGCTAGAGGGAGTCTAGTCGATACACGACAACGGAGCAGGGAATATGCCGACCCCTGCTTCGAGAACCCCGGCCTGCCCGGGTATAGGCCTCTGCCCGGGTGGTTAAACCATGTCTTTTTTTTTACTCGTGGGAATAAAAATGGAAAAATCAAAATCTTTAACTTTATCATATGATGTAAGTGGTGGGCCTAGCTCAGGCGGAAGCGAGCAAATAGTGGGGCCTAGCTCAGGCGGGGAAAAGGAGCTGTTGGGTAATTTTGTACCAGAAAAGGAGCTGTTGGGTAATTTTGTACCACCATATGTTGCAGACATAGCTTCTGCGACGTTTGAAGATGAAGCAGTATACTCTGACAGAGATTCAAGAGTGGTTTCTCCTGAGATTTGGCAGGATACTGACGCGGTGGAACACAATAGGGAAGAGGCCTTGCCGGCGTCTAGAAAACGTCCTATGGAAGGTTCTTTCGCTGAGTCTGGTGGGTCTGACGAAAATGACGTACCTTATTCGGCGAATAGCAAGGTTGGCCTGCGCAACACCGGGAGGAGGGGCAAAGCTCACGGAGCCGGGAAGTTTGCTGGCCACGCAGCCATGCGTAAACGCCTCACGCAGGAAGGCCGCGAACAGGATGAGCTAGAGGAAGTTGAAAGAGAATACTCTAAAGAAAAGGCTAGAGAGGAAGAAAGGAAAAGGGCAGAGGATGCTGCCGGATTAGAAGTTGGAAAGAGAAAGAAGAAAAATAAAGGAAAAGGAAAAGGAAGCGACAAGGATCAGAGTTCTGACCGCCCCCAGTCTCCGGGTACCTCTCAGAGCAGAGATGAGTCTCCAGTG
This sequence comes from Agriphila geniculea, assembly GCA_943789525.1. Classification (NCBI taxonomy): domain Eukaryota; kingdom Metazoa; phylum Arthropoda; class Insecta; order Lepidoptera; family Crambidae; genus Agriphila; species Agriphila geniculea. Next base: position 12,649,303 of record OX038887.1, on the reverse strand, counting down.
GGGTCAGCTCCTTCTAATGTATCGGGTAGGTCCTCCATGCGTATACAGCAGGAAGTAGAGCGGTTCACCCAAAAGCTCCTGAATGTTGTTTCCCAGTCGGGGAATCTTAAAAGAGAATTTAAAAATGATGTTAAGGAGGTGGCGACAGGAATAAAATCGGTAGTCGCCGAATTAATTGGTATGTCGTCCACCGAGGAAACCCGTCGACTAAACGCCGAAAATAAAAGGCTGGAGGAAAGAATGAGCATCCTCCAATCTGAGTTGCTTGCGCTCAAACGGGCGTTCGAGGAAAAGTGTGTACAAGAGGCGCAGCGCAAACGAGTGACTCTTAACACCCCAATCGCAGAGGTCGAGCAGGACATCAACCCCTTGCTCCAAATACCGCCTCCCGCCAACCCGGACGTCCCGGAGTGGATGGCGGTTCTTGAGAGGTCACTCATGACCAGATTTGCGAATATGCTCAATGCAAAAATCGCAGGTCTTGAGATGCGCCTGCCGCCGGCACCTGTACTGCGCCCTCCACTTGCAGCAGACCAAAAGAAGGCAGCGGCTACTGCTGCGCGACAGATAAACCCAGCGTCGCAGCCGAGCACGGCTTCAGGCAATTGCCAAAATCACCCCTCTTTTGCGGCGGCTGCAGCGACGGAAGACCCCTGGACCCCAGTGGGGAAAAATGGTCGCCCCATAAAGTCGAATACTGTGGCCGGGTCATCTGCCCCAACCACTGATTCCTCGAAGGTTTCTGAAACGGCAAAGCCGCTGCCTTCCAAGCCGGCAAAGCCGCAGTCTGCAAAGCCGGCAGGACCTAAGAAACCTAAGCTGACGACGCCAAAGACGACAGCAGTAATCCTGTCGATCTCCCCCGAACAGGCGGAAAAGGGGGTAACATACGCCGATACTATAGCCAAGGCTAAGAAGGCGGTTAATATAGTGGAGATGGGCATCCAAGGGATGAAAGTTAAAGTCTCGGCAACGGGGTCCCGCGTGTTCGAGATTCCTGGGGCGTCGAGTGGGGACAAGGCAGATCTCCTGGCTGCCAAGCTCAGGGAGACTTTGGGAGATTCAGCCAAGGTCACAAGGCCCGTAAAGACCGCGGACATGCGTGTCTCCGGGCTTGACGACTCCGTGACCGCAGAGGAGCTTCGTCTGGCTGTCGCTGAAGCGGGAGGATGCCCCACCGAACATCTTCGTGTTGGCCCTATTAGGACAGGTCCAGGAGGCCTTGGTTCGGCACTAGTTAAGTGCCCCATTGCGGCAGCGAAGGTTCTGTCCGAGTCAGGGCGTCTAATGGTCGGCTGGGTGTCTGCATCGATAAAGGCACTGGAGGTTCTTCCGCTCCGATGCTTCAGGTGTATGATTCCAGGGCATACTAGAACACTGTGCCGGTGTGAGACGGATCAGGGTGACACCTGTTATCGATGCGGCAAAAAGGGGCACAAATCCTTTGATTGTCATGCTGAGCCAAACTGTGCCGTTTGCAAGGCGGCCAAATTGCCAGCCAATCACATAATGGGGGGAAGCAAATGCCGTCCCCCTGCAGTGAAAGCGAGGATCCTCCCTACACCAACACCAGCTCCGGTGCGGGAGATGACGGGCTTAACAGCCCAGAAAGAGGTTGAGGGGGTTGAACATATGTCTTCGTAATGTCTAGACACCTTAACCTCCTTCAGGGAAATTTAAACCACTGTGCTGCTGCGCAGGATCTCTTCCTGCAGCACGTGGCAGAGTCGGGCACCAATATTGCGGTAGTGGCGGAGCCGTACTCGATTCCCCAGCGCTCTAACTGGGCAGGCGCCGTCGACAATTCTGTCGCCATTATGGCCCCATATTCTGCTGCCTACTCCCCTCCCCTCTCAGTAAAAGAGAGGGGACCGGGCTATGTGGCGGCCACTTGGGGAGAGTTGACACTCATTGGTGTGTACTTCTCCCCCAACCGGGGCATTCAAGAGCTGGTGCAGTGGCTCAACATGCTGAGTGGTGTGGTGGGGCGCCACACCTCGGCACAGTTATTGGTCTTGGGCGATTTCAACGCCTGGCACACGGCCTGGGGCGAACGCAGAGACACCCCAAAGGGTGTTGAGGTCTTCGAGTGGGCGGTTGCAGCGGGGCTTGTGCTCTGCAACCAGGGTCGGCAATTCACCTGCGTCAGGGGGGACGGCGGGTCCATTGTCGATCTGACGTTCGCCACCCCAGCGCTGGCGACAAGGGTGCAGGACTGGCACGTCCTTAAAGATGTGCTCACCCTCTCGGACCACGATCACATTTATTTTAAGATCGTGACCACCACAGACGGGAACCGCCTACTTCGCCCTGGGGAGTCGCAACGCCGTTTTCCTCGCTGGGCAATTTCTAAGCTGGACCGGGAGCTCGCAGAAGAGGCAGCGTTAGTTGAGGCATGGAACCTTGAGGGGAGCTACGTCGAAGAAGAGGGGGTAGACGATTATGCCAGGCGGCTGTCTGCCTCCCTAACGGCGGTCTGCGACGCGGCCATGCCGAGAGTAAAGGGCCTCCCCCACAAACAAAGTGTGTATTGGTGGACGCAGGAGATTTCCTCCCTCAGAGAAGAATGCTTGGCAGCAAGAAGGGCTTACCAACGCTCGCGGCGAAGGGTAAGGCAGGATGCTGAGGAAGAGTCCCATCTCCGTCGCACTTTCATGGATGTGAAACAGGCCCTCACAGAGGCCATATGCAGGTCAAAGTCCGCCCACTGGGAGGAATTCCTCGAGGACCTAGACAGAGACCCGTGGGGGCGCCCGTACAGAATGGTGAGGAGTAAGCTCCGGAACCAGGCGCCCCCCACTGAGTCCATGGAGCAGGAACTTTTAATGCGGGTAGTGGAGGGTCTCTTTCCTGCGTCGCCTCCGTTGGTGCCCCCAGTTGTGGGTCCAACGCCTGACGAAGCCGATCCGGCGAGCGGCTTTTCCCCCGTAACGGAGGATGAGCTTAAATATGTCACAGAGCGTCTTCGATCCAAGAAAAAGGCGCCAGGACCGGATGGCATCCCTGGCAAAATACTGCCTGGCGCTCTCAAACATCTGGGCGAGCATATAAAGGCTCTGTTTACTGCCTGCCTCCAAACGGGGCAATTTCCAACAGCGTGGAAAAGGGGACGACTCTGCCTCCTTAGAAAGGACAACCGACCGCCGGACTCTCCGTCGTCGTACCGGCCCATCGTCCTCCTAGACGAACTCGGCAAGATGCTTGAACGCATCATTGCCGATCGGATCGTCCAGCATCTAGATTCAGTGGGGCCGAATTTGTCGGATCGCCAGTTCGGCTTCAGAAGGCAGAGGTCCACCATTGATGCTCTGCTCGCCCTAAAGGAGATGACGCAGGCGGCAGTGGGTCGGGGGCAGAGGGTTGTCGCGGTATCTTTGGACATAAAGAACGCGTTCAACTCTCTGCCGTACAGCGCTGTACGAGACGCGCTACGATATCACGGGGTTCCCCATTATCTGGCCCGTCTGATTGACAATTACATGGAGGAGAGGGAAATCGTGTTTCTCGCCCCAGACGGGCAGTTAAAATTCCGCCGAATGGAATGTGGGGTTCCGCAGGGGTCCGTTCTCGGGCCGCTCCTGTGGAACCTTGGGTATGACTGGGCGTTGCGCGGCACTCTCCCCCCTCGGATGGATGTCATCTGCTATGCAGATGACACGCTTATCACCGCCCGAGGGGAAGACTTTGCAGAAGCAAGGCGCCTTGCAAGAGTTGGGGCTGAATATATCATAGGCCGTATCCGGGCTTTGGGCCTTGAAGTTGCGGTATCTAAGACACAGGCCATTCTTTTTCACGGGCCTAGGCAGGGGCCTCCGCCAGGGGCAGACATTCTCATTGACGGGGTTGTGGTTAAACTGCGCCCCACAATGAAGTATCTGGGGCTTGTACTGGACGGGCGCTGGAAATTTGAAGCCCATTTCCAGCAGCTGGCTCCCAGACTGGTGGGCGCAGCAGCTGCACTCGGGCGACTGTTGCCCAACGTAGGTGGGCCGAACCCTACCTGTCGAAAATTGTACGCGGGGGTCATCCGTAGCATGGCTATGTACGGAGCCCCTGTGTGGGCGGATGCTCTGAATGACGCCAATAAAGCCGCTTTAAGACGGCCCCAGAGGGTAGTGGCCTCCCGCATGGTGCGAGGGTACCGCACCGTATCATGGACGGCGGCATGTGTTTTGGCCGGGACGCCTCCCTGGGAACTGGAAGCCCAGGTCCTTGCGGAGGCGTACAGGCGTAAGAAGGAGCTAAGGGCGGTGGATAGTCGCCTTGCTCCACAGGAGTTTGCCAGGATCATGTGTGCGGCAGAGGCGCAATGTCTTGAGGACTGGGAGCGGCAACTGGTGAATCCAATCGCTGGCCATAAAACGGTGGAAGCAATCCGCCCAGTCCTCAAGGAATGGAAAGAACGAGCCCATGGGGCTCTAACATATCGTCTGACACAGGTGCTTTCCGGTCACGGGTGTTTCGGGAGGTACCTGTGTCAGATACAGAGGGAGGAGTCCCAGGTGTGCCACCATTGTGGCGCACTGCAAGACACTGCACGCCACACACTTGAGGAGTGTTCGGCGTGGGCGGTGCAGCGCCAGGAGTTGGTTGCTGCGGTTGGGCCGGACCTCTCGCTTCCCAATATCACTGTTGCGATGCTGCGAAGCGAGGGGGCATGGCAGGCTGTGGTCTCCTTCTGCGAGGACGTTATCTCGCAGAAGGAGGCTGCGGAGAGGGTTCGCGAGGCGGACGTCGCAGCGAGCCAACTCCGACGTGCGCGGCGGGGGAGAGCGAGACGCCAACGTGCGCGTCTCGCTCTCCCCTAGTCGCAAGGGGGGGCGCAGTAAGGCCCTCTGCCCCCCATAGGGTGGAACCCTAACGGGCCGCTCTCCCCGGGTAAAGTGGAGCGTGCCAACGCGTACCCACAGACCCGGGATAGAAGAGGCGCAGGTCTTCGAGAGGAGTTTAGTTGGTAGTGGTGCCTTTTCCCATTCCCCCCATCTGGCCTGCCCACACAAGTGGGTAGCCTTATGGGGGGATGGGGAGGAGGCTCCCTCCCTCTGTCTGGCCCCCTCTCGATCTTTCGAGATCGTTGGGGGGTGGGGCAGGGGTGAGAACCGCCCGGCCCTGACGCGAAGCCTATTAGGCTTGGTGGGAGGGCTGGGTGTGGCGAGGGACATGCTACGGGCATGACCAAGTCCAACATGCCGTTTGGTATGCGTAAAGATTGCATTCTCCTCTCGTAACAACAAAAAAAAAAAAAAAAAGGCATTTAAGATGTTGTCCTTTATACTTTTAAACATTTGGACCCATTTTTATTAATACTTTGATTGTGATCGCGTGTTATCATCAAAAATCTGGACAAAACTAATGGATCATCGGGACGCGGGACAACATCATCGAAATCGGGACTGTCTTTATACCTAAACTCTTGAATTTTCGCGGAACCCCTGCGAGCCTCTCACGGAACCCCAGGGTTCCGCGGAACCCCATTCGGGAACCGCTGGGCTAGGCTATATTACTTACTTAGGGCCAGTCAAGTTCCCTATTACTACTTGGCAGATATCTTGGCAATTTCATAAAAAATCTATTTTTACCATTTTTATCCAACAAAAAGATAGTGCTATCCGGATTCCAAAACATGTGACAATTTCATGGCGTTTTATCATGTTAATACCCACCGTCCAGCAATGTAAACATGCGTGTCGCAACATCTCAGCCCGATGCACTGGACGTCTGCGTCTGACACGCGGCACGTCTCTCGCGTGCGCAGGAGTTTGTCAGACGGGCACGCGCTGCGGTAGTCATCTCTGCATTGGACAAATTGAAAATTAATTCCCAATTTTCTCTAACCACCCCAGTCGGAATCAGTGTTTCTTTCAGGTACTAATCCGGGGGGGCGGTGCCCCCCCGGAGCAGCCTTGGTGCCCCCCCGGAGAAAAATGTGTTGTGTGTATGTAGACGGGCTAACTAGTGTAGTGATCGACGGACGAGCTCCCCCGAACCTCTTAATTGCCCCCCCGGAGAATATTGTCTGAAAGAAACACTGGTCGGAATTACATACAAGGCAAATATTTTGATATCGGGTGGGGATTGTGCAGAATGCGTATTATGGGTAAGCGTAGTGGTGAAGTACGCGGGCGGTAGGAGAGGGGCGCGCGCTATTGGTTGCTCACATTCACATCACAAGAGCACATGCGCGAACTTACCACTCCGTTGAAAAATTTCAAGATGTTTGCCTCGTAAGTACTGTATCAGATCTGTGTAATGAGCGACTGTCTGATTACGACATATTGAATGATTGATTCACTTCTTTATTTTTTGTGGTTGTTGGCTTACTTTATTGGGCGTTACAGGCAAGGCAAATGATGAAAGCAAGATTGGGCGGTCCATTGATTACTACTCCTCCATTCAAATTTGTGTAGTCATCATTTCCTAAGTATCCACTATTTGAGACTTATCGCCGCCGCCGGCACTACATATTCACCAAACATCGGCATAATTCATCATACGTTGCCGGTTTTGTAACAAATAAATAATATAAATAAATGCTTGGACAATTTCACACAGCGCCATCTAGCCCCAAACTAAGCAAAGCTTGTAATATGGGTGCTAGACAACGGATATACTACTTATATACTTTTTAAATATATACTTATTATACATAGTAACACCAAGACCCGTCACAGAAATTAAAATTCATCATTTCAATTTCTGCCCGGCCGGGAAGCGACATTGGAAATGCCTGTGGGGTACAGATACTACCCTGCTCTGTACCGTTCTGGGTTTTTCTGATTAAATAACTCAAAAAAGCCTGTGTGTTTCAGAACATCGCTTGTTCTGTAGCGCACGGGGTTTTCCGACTAAAAATTTAATAATATCACCCTAAAAAGCCTGTGGAACACAGACACCTTGCGCTGTGATTTCCTTAATAAAATTTGTTTTTTTTTTATTTGCAACTAAACATAATTTAAATACCCCGAGCGATACAGACACGTAAGGTACTAAGTATTGTGAAACTTGGGTAAACTAAATTACTTATCAAAAGAACCTTTAACTTATTAAAAAAATATATAAGAAGACATTTTATTTTTGGTAACCCCCTTTTAGAAATAAATCCCCAAAGGACAGCTGTTGATAACAACTGATGATGAATGAATGATAACATAATTTGTAAAATTTCTCTGAAATAGCACAAGGTTTTACATTAAGTTTTTACTTTTTGTGTGAAAAACTTTTTTTACTTTTTGTGTTAAAGAAAGGATTTGAAAGTACCTATTAATAATTTTAATTAAGTTTTACAAAATTAGTTATTTAAAAAAAAAGTAGTTTTTTTAGATTTCGCAATTTTCGAGCACAACGACTGACTGTAACTAACAGACGAACGTTATTTCGTTATTTTTTTTATAATAATTTTACCTTCAATTAATTAAAGGTAGGTACATCAGATTTAGACTATACTTGATCTTGTGACCGCTTTTATGCCATATGCAATAAAAACTGTTTTCGCAGTTCAAATGTTTAACTTGCTGTCTTATATACCTACATCAAAGAGTACTTTTGTAATATAAAAAATAAAGAATCTTGCTGGCCTTTTTTGTTAACAAGTATTTAGGTCCATTTAAGGTGGTATCCTGAGCGAAAGTGTTGCCGCGGTGAATTTTATTTAATATTATAATTCTAAAATACGTCTAAAAATACAGTATAGTATTTTTAGACGGTATCGTTACATTCCCTAGTAGTCACTGCTAGAAGTAGATAGAAAAACTGCTAAAAGTGGCCGTTTTTGACACATTTGCTATCTACTCCTACAAATGACTACGAGGGCATGTAGTGATACCTTCTAAAAATACTAGACCATGGGCCCTAAAATCTCCACGATAAACATTATTAAAATCTTTTTCTATTAATAACTTATTAAATAAAAACCTCTGACGCCACTTTCGGTCATACAACCGCCTTAACCAGAATTATAATCGCTAATAATGTGTTTTAATTTTTGTTTCTTAAATATACAGGGTTATTTGTAAAACACCAACAACCTCGCAGTAGTGGATTACTAACATCATAAACAACAACATTTGTTCTACGACTTTTCCGAAAACAGAAAAAATATTCGACTTTCCATACAAATGTCCAAATAACTGATCGAGTTTTTGTATGAAAAGTCGATTGTTTTTTGTCTGTTTTTGGAAAAGTCGTAGAACAAAATGTTGTTGTTCATGATGTTAGTAATCCACTCCTGCGAGGCCGTTAGTGTTTTACAAATAACCCTGTATATGTTTTGTCTTTTTTCGTAATATTTTTATTTATAACATAAAGAGGTTGATGAAAAAGAATAATTCGAAATTAATAAAACTCAAAAAACAAATTTTAAAATATTAGTACTTATCACATTTATAATTATTATAATGTCCGATTAGTGATACAATAAAATATAAGTAGGTATTGTTTATCAGTTATCCATGAAAATTGAAAATGCGCTTTATCAATATTATTATTATAGCCACTAAGCTTCCGCCCGCAACGATCTTAGGAAACAAAGTCTGCTATCTTATAGTCCAAGTTAAAAAAACTATCTGTGTGCCAAATTTCATCCCAATCTATCCCATCTAGCATAGCCCGCCATTTTTATAGGATTGAGAGAAAAAAAACTTTCCCATTTACAATAAATTAATATTAATAGTAGGATAAACTCAAAAAATTACACCACTTTAGTAAAAAAATATCACTAGTATAACTAGGTATAATCAATAATCTACGTAATTTATCAAAACTCAAAGAAGGAATACTTTAATCATTATGAATTGTAATTTTCTGGATTGTCTGTGCCCCACAGGCTTTTTAGGGTGATATTATTAAATTTTTAGTCGACAAACCCCGCGCGCTACAGAACATGCGATGCTCTGAAACACACAGGCTTTTTCGAGTTATTTAATCAGAAAAACCCAGAGCGGTACAGAGCAGGTAGTGTCTGTACCCCACAGGCATTTCTAATATCGCGGCCGGGAATCGAACCCGGGACCTCTTGCGTGGTAGGCGGCATGTTGACCACTGACGGAATCAGGTCATCGAATTGAATGAAATGATTCAAAGAGGTTCTTTCAAGAGCATCAATGTACGATAAATTGTGCCGATGATGCTTGGGGGAAAAATCAAATCCAAGTCAAAGTGTCTTTATTCAAATAAACTTTAATAATTAATTATTAAGCACTTTTGAACTGTCTATATTTTCCTACCACCCGTTCTTTTTTTAACTGACAAACGGGCGCAAGAAACTTATCAGCTTTAACAAAAATAAGTAACGAACGATAATTAGGAAACACCTAGTCAAATTTATGTTTACGGTGAGATTGGTATATTTAAATCTCTAACTAAACACTGCATTTCGTTCACGTTAGGAAAGCTTAATCTTTGTTCGTTAAAATAATCTCTAAGTTCTAGCTAACGTAAACGTGCGATACATCACATCTGATACATTAATCTGATGTTGTACTTTATTAGTACATTATGAGACAAGTTAGCTTAAGTTGCTTATTGCACACAAGGCTGCGGGTTGCAGCCCGAGCCGCAGGCGAGGGCGTAACTCAGCCGAGTGTGCAATGAGCAAAAGCTTACGAGTTTCATACGACGTTTTTCAACACATTTGCGAGGAAAATACAAAGTAATTTACCACACAGCAACAAATACGACAAAAACAAAATATGTCAATTATGGGAAGAGGCGCGTAGGTTTTTTTTTTTGTTTTTTTTCACACGCCTAATGCAAGAATATTTTGCGAACAAAGGGATGAGGGAGCATACAGCCTACTTCAAAATTATAATTTTAATTGATAAAATGCAAATATTTTAGCATTTTATAGCAAAATATTGTGAATTATGAATAATTTGATGATAATAAATATTCGTTTGATTTAATTAAGGACTTACACATTTATTTATTTCAAAAAAGAATATGAATTTTCAGAGGTATAAAACCTCTTTGTTGTTATTAAAAAAATAACTGTATTACCCGGTTAAATTCGGAATGCTCTGTTTACTCGCATAGAACTTGCAGTAGGGTACTAATTTAACTTTGTAGGGATAATTCTATAACAACCTTGTGTTTTATATATTATTGCACGCGTTTGTTATAGCTCGGTTTATGGCCCTAAAAGCGATGTATTAGGGCTCACTTTACGAGCAAGTGTGTTGAAAAATACTTTACAATGGGATCCACATATCGAAGCCTTGTCAAGTAGACTTAGTTCAGCGGCATTCGCTGTTAAGAAAATAAGGCTTTTAACTGATATTGAAACGGCAAGGTTAGTATATTTTAGTTATTTTCATAGTGTAATGTCTTATGGACTGCTATTGTGGGGCTCAGCTGGCAGTATTGAAGATATTTTTGTACTCCAAAAAAGAGCTGTTCGCGGCATATACAATCTTCGGCGGATCAAAGATACCTTGAGAGAACTGTTTAAAGAAATAAATATTTTAACTTTGGCAGGCCAATACATATATGAAAATTTAGTTTATGTAAGAAAACACTATGATTCATTTGCTAAGAACAGCAATAATCACCAGTTTAACACAAGAAATAAAGATAAACTTGCCGTTCCAAGATTTAGGCTTGCAAAAACTAGAGGTTCATTTATGGGGAAAGGCATAGCCTTTATTAATAAAGTTCCACAACAAGTAATTGATCTTCCTTTGCATGAATTTAAAAACCATGTTAAAAAAAACGCTCATGGGTAAAGGTTATTATAAAGTAGACGATTATCTTAAAGATCAAAATGCGTGGAAATGATGTAACACATAACTACTATAAGTACTTCGTTGCCAATGATAGTAATATAGTAAGTCTATGTTTGTTGCCAATAATCCTGTCACCCTGTTGTAATTATCTGGTAACGATATATTTAAGTTTGTAAATATCGTTACTTATTGTTATTAAAGCTGATAAGTTTCTTGCGCCCGTTCTTCTTGTCAGTTAAAAAAGTCTTGAACGGGTGGTAGGAAAATATAGACACAGAAGTGCTTAATAATTAAATTTATTTGAATAAAGCTATTTTTGACTTTGACTTTGACTTTGATAATAAATACAAGAGAAACGAATTAGGTAACAAAACAAGAGTTTCATCGACTTTGTTGTGTATGAATATGTATTATGTTCTATCTATATACTTATGAATGTACGTATAGATAATGAGATAATGACACGTCAAAAACATTCGGCAATTTGAAATCATTTTCTGTCATAATACTTAAACTGCTAAATATATGGATGTATATCAGTCTTGATGAATTCGCCTGAATTTCAAAACTTTTCTTATCTTAGAGACCGAAGATAAATCATATTTTAGTGTTGGCTTAAGATGACCTAACTGTTGTTATAATTAGATATGAAATATAATAGTGATCTAACTCGTGATAAAGATTAGGGTTCTTTAGCATCCTTGGCTCTTAGTATCTAAATAGCTTATTAATGTTGTTTTTAAGGTTCCGTATCTCAAAAGGAAAAAACGGAACCCTTATTCCTATAAATGTAGTGATCCTTCACTTTGTTGTCCGTCGGTCTGTCTATCAAGACCCTTTATCTCGGGAACGCGTGGAGGTATTGAGTTGAAATTAAAACCATTTACTCAAATCTACAGACCCTTGAAGTTGTAAAAAAAATCAAACTTCAAAGTTTAAGTAAAAAAAAAAACCGGCCAAGTGTGTGTCGGGCCACGCGCCGTAGGGTTTCGTAGTTACCTTATACTATGGTACTATATTTAATACCACCTATAATGTTTCGTCGGCTTTGTTTTTCACAGTGTTGTTGGTATGAATGACAAAGTTATATTTGCGGTTTTGGAAATGTGCTAATCTCAAAAACTAATTACTATATCTCGTTCAAACTAATTTTCGTTAAAAGTGTTTATTAAGGTCTACAGCATATATTTTATTTTAGATTTTTCACGCTCTTATTTCAAAAGTTAAAGGAGGGGGGACACACATTTTACCATGCGGTGTATATCTTTCAAACGATTGACTTTGAGAAAAAATTGTCTGCGGAACCTCAATGTCATTTTTAAAGACCTATCTACAGACATCCCACACGGGTGTGTAATGTATGACCTAAATTTACATGCACTAACGATCAGAGGATATATAATAACATTTCATATAATTTCATTTGACATACCGATCAAATAATATAACATACGGTTAATATAATTTCACTTGACCTAAATACATGTGATATAAAAACTATTTGACACAATAATCATTTGATCTAATTACCAGATGATATAAAGCACATTTCATATAACATTCATTTACTCTATTCAACATTAAACATAATTTTATTTGACCTATGATTTAAATGCTTTAAAAACAAGCATAGCCCAAAAATATGATTTCATTACTTATATATTTTTATCCACACCCATGCTTAAAATCCTCCATATAGGGTTCTAAAACAGTTAGCTTACTGCCAAAATTACAGTATCGCTCCGCTGCGAGTGGTCAAAACACTAACCTAACCTAACCTACTGGTAGGTGCATTAAAAGTGTTTCTTTATAGCGGGGGGCCCCCTGCACACCCCGGCAAGCATTTTGCAAGCAAGCAAGCCTGCAAGCAAGCAAGCCTGCAAGCAAGCAAGCATGCAGCATGCAAGCAAGCGTTGTGGAACTCCGCTGCGAGTGGTCAAAACACTTACCTAACCTAACCTACTGGCAAGCTACATGCATGCTTGTATGCTTGCTTGCATGTCTAGTCATTGTTATGTTATAATATTATATGTATGCTAATAGATGTAAGTACATTAAACATTAGTGGATTTGATAATTAAGCAAGCATCATAATAACAAAAGCTAGTTATTTCTATTTTATAGTAAAAGTTGATTATAATATGTAAAATTAGATCAAATGATATGTATATGAAATGTAAGTTAGATAAAAAAGCGATATATCAAATGATACTTATGGGATATAAACGTTAGAGCAAATGTAAATATGGCAAATAATAATGATGACAAATGAATAATAGGTTAAATAAAAATTATGTCATTTATTTTTAGGTCAAATAAAAATTAGATTGAAGTCAACGTTAGTGACATTGAAATTAGATTAACTGTTTTTATGGCAACCGAATCGCACCCATCCCACACGTATTGGTTTGGAGAAAAAAATGTTTTTTCAGTTTTAGTTCCATGTGTGGGGAGCCCCCCCTTAATCTTTTTTTTTTTTATTTTTGTGTTAAAATCGTTAAGTGGTTAACAGAATACATCTACCTACCAAGTTTCAACTGTTTAATCTTAATGCTTTCGGAATAAAGTGGCTGTGACATACGGACGGACAGACAGACAGACAGACAGACAGACAGATAAACATGACGAATCTATAAGGCTTTCGTTTTTTGCCATTTAGGCTACGGAACCCTAAAAAGGATACGGCCGTTTATGTCGCAAAGAACGCATAGTTCGACACTCTCAAGGGAATCAAAATTCATAGGGTACTTCCCGTTTACCTAGAACTATGAAATTTGACAAGTAATATCATCTTATACTACAAATACAGGGAAAAATCGATCTATTCCTATCGAGTACCAAAAACTAATACCAAATGGTATTTGTTTATTGCCGTTATAAAATTCTATTCCCAACGAGTACCACTCATAAACGAATCCTAAAACAAGTTAAATGCTATGAGGTAGAGTCAGTAATAAAAATGCTTTTAAATGTGATTTTAAGTAGTGTTTATTTAATAAAAATCTGTCTCTCCAAACATATTAAAATGTAGTATGAAAACGTTTGGTTCATTATTATAATAACAGAGATACTTAATTAGATAAGTACCTACATATCTATATTTTTTATTGTCATCAAAATGTAACAATTAAAGAATATCACAAACAATCAACTGTTAAATACTTATTTACTAAAAAAAAGTTTTTTGTATACTGGTGGTTACTAGTATACAAAAAATTATAGTATATAGAGCTGGTTAGCTCTCAATAGCACTAATCCACCATTTCTTTTCAAAAAAGTCAATCCTCCTGTGTTTTTGTGAAAGGCAGAGTAACAGCTTCTTCATCAGACATTTCAAAAAAAAAGCAATAAACTAAAACGGGGATTTGTATTTAGGTACTTGGACTTTACAAAACACGTGACTTTAATTGTTATCTTTTGAAAATTCGACTAAGTAATACATTATATAAATACACATCATATTGAATATAAACATAGGAATACTAAAAGACTGATAAGTAAATCAATATAAAATTACAAATTAATAAGTACTTACTGAATAAATAACACTTTCAATTTTGTTTCAAGTTATTGCGCGCACGCCACCACACACAGAAAAGTACTAAGGAATAGATAACAATATCCCTTAGAATTGACCCGTTTAATAGAAATAATAATAATTTATGCAAGAACAAAAATATTAAAAAAAACAGTCCTTATATCATTAGTCTTAGCATTTATTCCAACAATCAATAAAAAAAATCGTTTGCACACGGCGCTTGGATTTTGAAACTATAAAGCAAACTCACTTTTTTCGCAGGTAAAAAAATTGGCAAGTGATACACTTAAGTCATGAGTAAAAATGCCGCAATGAAGTGAATTTAGCATTGTATTATGATGATCATAATATTAAATTATTAAAATGCAAAATAAATTGTTTCGGTGACTGTACCAAATGTTATGTTTTAGTATTCGCTGGGAATAGATTTTGAGCTTCATTTAAATATTTAAAAATTGGGACTCGTTGGGAATAGAATTTTATAACGGCAATAAACAAATACCATTTGGTATTAGTTTTTGGTAATCGATAGGAATAGATCGAAAAATCTGATAACTATACATTTGTAATTAAATCATAAATTGTCTGTATGCCTGTCCGTCGGTGTGTACCCTTTATCTCAGGAGCACGTGGAGATATCGAGTTGATATTAAAAATATAAACTCAAGTATGGTCCCTTGAAGCTGTGAAAAAATCAAATATTTAAGCTTACGTAAAAAAAGATTTGCCCATTTATGCTACAAAAAACTCATATATCGACACTCTCAAAATACAGGGAAAAATCTAATCTATATATATAAAAGCGTAAATCACTCACTGACTCATCACGAAATCTCAGAAACTACAAGTGCTAGGAGTCTCAAATTTTGCATGGGGGTCCCTTTTAGGGTGTAGGTGCTCACTGAGACGGGATTTTGCGAAATTCAATCCCTAAGAGGGTGAAACAGGGTGGCAAAGTTTGTATGGGAGAACGCGATTCCTTGGCCCGATTGACTTGAAATTTGGCATAGACATTCTTTTACAAAATTAATTGAACACGTGTTTCGTATTTTTTTGAAATGTATTCCTTAACAGGGTTGAAAAGGGGTAGAAAGCTATTTTTAGGGTGGTTGACTTCGATATCGGAATCAAAACTACTTAGTGCATTTGAATGATTAAGAAAAATAAATGTCAGTTGTCACTGCACGGGCTGACGTTTAATCTTTAATTTTCCCGATTTTCAAGACAAGCTATGATTCTTATAATGTTGTATAAGATTTTATCCCTATTTTCACTACTTTACGAAATATTAGTCAAATAAAACGTCAACATCTGGCAAATATCAGATAACGTGACAAGGAAAGTGGTATTTAGAGAAGTCTTTCGATGGAGAGCCTGATAATAATGCACAACATTAGTTGCACCCGGCATAAATCTTTGCCCGGCATGCGTTGCAATATCACGTTTTTTTTAGCCAGAAACCTTTTCAGTAGTAAGCAGAACAATTCACCAAACATTCACCAAAGTTTCATCATAATCGGATGTGGATGAATGGTTTAGGAGTGCAAAGGAAACAAATACACCTACATCGATTTTTATTTATAAAGAAGATAACTATTAAGCAAAGATATTAGAATTTTTAACTATAAGGTAAGTATTAAATGTAACATAATATTATTATACTTATTTTGTTAAATTACCGCTAATAAATTTTATTAAGTACCTACCTAACTAATACAGAATCGTTAACAGGGCGTCGATTCTGTAACCAAACTCGAACCCCACTTCGAATCTCACTTCACTGCACGGGAATTTTAAATCATAAATAAGATAATGATAAGAAAATTTTTTTATCACAAAAGATTTTAGATAGCTACGCAGGCTACCTAAATTTTTTGTAATCAGTAAAATAGCTCATTTAGTAAACAAATGTCTAATAACAAATTCACGCGAAGTGAAGTGAGATGCAAGTTTGGACTGCGCGGGTAAAACCGCGTGGTGCAGCTATTACCTATATAATCACAAAATTGTATAAATGTGAAAGTTTTGATGTTTGGATGTTGTTCTGTTAGGTACCTACAGTAGTACCACGTCTGAACGGGTGAACGGATTTAGGAGAAATTTGGCACAGATATAGATTAAGTCTGGAATACTTAACACAGGCTTCTTTTCATCCCGATCATTGGTTTCCCAGGGAAGACTTACAACGATTACCGACTGCCACGCGGGCGGAGCCACGGGCAAAAGCTATACATAGTATAAAACAAAGTCGCTTCCCGCCGTCTATACGCTTCTCTTAAACTATGCATAAAAACCTCATTAAAATCGATCCATAAGTTTGGGAGCTAGGTTGGTTGCCTCAGACAGACAGACACACACACACGTCAATTATATTATAACACCCCTTGCGTACGTCGTATAGGTATATGTCGTCCTCCTAGGTATATATATCCTGTAGTATAATCTAATAACTTTACACTGACACCACATTAGCACAGTTTTACATTTAGTAACTACATTGCACCCGTGCGAAGCCGGGGCGGGCCGCTAGTAACTATATATTTGTAATTAAATCATATAGGAAAACTTTTACGGAAAGCTAGCTAGCTAAAGTAGCCTTGACTACTATTCAAACTGAAAAAGTTAGCTATCTCATTTGTTTAAATTGTTTAAAGGAATAATTTTGCATATTAGTTATTTTCCTGGTGGAACGTACGCCTTTTTTTACATAGGAATCTGGGTAGGTTTTAATAATCACATAACTTAATAATTAATTGCATTCACGTTTTATTTTAATTGGATTCAGATCATTAACGAGTACCTAAGAAGCTACGACTGTAAATGATTTATTTATGTAACGTTGAACTGGAGAATGCGGCTTAATTGGTTAGTTCGATCACGGCGAATCGGTGATACGTCGCGGCATTCAAATGTCCTGAAAGCAAAACTTGCTAAGAAACAACAATAATAATAAAAAAAAACAACAAATTCTCTGCGATGAACGCAACGTCCCCTAATCAAACGGCCCACATTCTATACGTTTGAACGCTACGATGAGCAATACGATTAAAAAACATGTCGCAAACTTATGTAAATCACAGACTTAGATGTATTATATGGAATTGACAAGCTAACAGCACGTAATTTAATAGTTTACTGTTTTTATTAAAGATTTAATAGTAAGCGTAGCGTTCAAACGCATCGAATGTTGGCCATTTGGGTAGGGGTGCTGATGTTTATGTATGGCCTATCTTCCATATCCACACATGTAAAGCTCAAATGGCAATTATTATTCTTTTCCTTCGCTTCGGTATTTAAATTTTAAAAATATGCAATGTCGCTATCTTATGTGAATCACAGATATTGTTGCATTGTATGGAATTGACAAGTTTCGACACATTTATTATATTTTCGTGCTTATTTTTAAACTTTATGTTAGCGAACAAATTATAAAGGTGGCCATTTGAAGAGGAGAGCTGTGCCCAGCAGTGGGATATTAAACCTGACTGATGTTTACTGAAAACTTGCCGCGGTTACTGTAACGAAAGAATAATTATTTTGGGTTAGGGTATTTTTTTTCCTAACGGTACCTACTTTAGGACTCGTATCTTATTTCTGCGACGACATTTGCATTTGCCAGATCGATTAAAGCACAATTATTAGTAATTATTTTCAGTGATTGAACAGTTCTTAGCAGAACAGTGGCCTTACCATGAGTTGATGCAAACTGTTTCCGTTACCGTAAACTCTCGTTTTCTATCTTTCACTCGTATTGACTATGAGCAGTATCCGATAGTTTATGGTAACGGAAACAGTTTGCATCAACTCATGGTAGGGCCACTGTACTAATTCTATCGCCTCAATCCTCAAGTAAATCTCATTCTACAGAGTTCTCCATTCGTTGAGCAAAGTAATATTTATATTTATAAATGCTTAATTCGTTAGTACGGGTAGTTGCAGTTAGTGTAATTTACGTCCAGTTTAAACTAAAATTGTGCCCCTAATACCAAGAATCGAAATAAAGGGTTTGTCCTACTATTTATATCGGGTTGTGTGCAACAGTCATGCTTGCAGTCGATGACCTTAACACAGAGCTTATAGTGCTTCATTTTACATGTGTATTTCTTATGTTGAACTGGCAACTGATTTTAACTAGGTATTCCGATAATTATTTTGTTCAGAAAGATGAAAGAGCTTGATTTATTTGCGGAAAATTGTAATTTATTACATTTTATGTACCTATGTAATTTGTAAATTTTGCTGCAAGTTCCTCAAAAAAAAAATACTCACTCTTTTTAATTTTTATCTAGTATTAGTGAATAGCGTTGCATATTTTTTAAATGTATGCATATACCCATTTATTACTGATTTAAAAATATCTTACACACGTTTCAGCCACCCACCTACACCAGATAAACACAAACACCTGACACTCACACATCTATGGGATCTTCATGGTATTCCTCAGCATGATATCCTCCCCGGTCTTCCATCGAAAGTACCAGGGTCGCAGAGGTGGCCAAGAGCATGGCACAGGCCACGGGGCCGGCCGGCGCGCGCATCGCGACTGCGTTACCATACCACAGAATGCGTTCACGCAGTGCTGCCCAAACTTCGTACAGCTAGGCACGCACGCTTCGAATCAATGGGTTTCACCGAACAGCTGCACTTTGTAAAACACACAGATGCATTTTGTTGAGTACATTCATTGTATGTGCTATATAACGCACATTCTGAATTAGTACATACATTTTTATTTAATGAAATGAATAATTATGAAAATATATTTAAACGTGGTCTCATCAACAATTAAGACAGCAATAGAAAAAACCTGAAGTCTTATCCTAAAGTAAAACCAAATACTGTTGACAATAAAACGTTTAAAGTTGATTAATGTTGCGAAACTAAGTAAGATATCAGCATTTTTGTCGTTTAAAAAATTACCAGTCAGATAACTCGGATGATCGGATGAAGTTATCATACTCGACGTCAGAAAAATCGCACCTTTTCGAAAATAAGTTTAGTCTTGGCCACCTGCTATTGCTAGCTACCGTTTTATTGTGTAAATGTTGATATCTATTGAAAGTACAATTAATGAGCTTTTTGATTTAATTAACGTAACAGTTACTGTAATTGAACGCTTAAAGCGTTATTGCTTGCGCCGCCATAAAAGGAAATAAAAGGAGTCAATTCAGGAAATGCGGGCAAATTTGCTATCAAGATGATGGAGAAAACACACTTCAACAGTTCAATTAAAAAAAGGAATACCCAAAATGGATGAAGTTGCTCAAATATAGTAAAATAAAACCGGTCAAGAGCGAGTCGGACTCGCGCACCGAGGGTTCCGTACAATCATAAATATATTTGGATATGTTACTTTAGTACAGTTTTTAAAGAGTAGGATAAACGGCAGACAGGTGGAAGGGCGAACAGGCGGACAGTTGACATTCAAAACATACCTACAAAAGATTGAATCACTGCAAATACGATTTTTAAAACTACTCGTTAACAAAAAAATTAAGCATAAGTACCAAGGAAATTACAGAATGTTATTTAAAGTGTGTAAAATACTACCGATAGATCTTAAACACAAATATTTACTGGCTGTCAACCATCATGGGGGTCGAGAGCGCCACTCACTTGTAGCACATAGATATAACACCAGATCGGTATCGACTGGTAAATATGTTATACCGAAAGTCACTAACTATTACGGTGATAGAACACTCAATAAGAGAATCCCATATTTGTTAAATAATCTGCCACAGAACTTAAGATCGGAATGTAATAAAAACAAATTTTGTAATCTTTTAAAAAAACATTTATTAGACACAATACTTTAACTAAAATATTAGCATAACCAAACTATTATTGTTTAAATCTAGATTACCTAAGTATATAATTTAACATAAGATACTTTCGAGACTCGATCCCTCAGTCAAACTATCCTAAATAGTTTTGTGGGACTGATGTTGTACCAGAATGTTGTATACCTTGTTAATTAATATATAAATAAAAAAAAAATATATAAAATAAATAAAAGTTAATTTACAAATCTTAACCACAGTTGCTTATGGTGACTGAAAAACGTTTCAACCGCTCCACATTGCAAACTGTTTATATTACTAAGTAGGAATTTATTCTTCGTTTATTCGTACGGCAAATAGTAGGTAATTTATATAAGAACCAGTCACCAATTATTACTGTAGTATTAGGTTGCGCCATCTCTTGACCGATAGTGGAACTATTTTAATTCGCAAGTCAGCATTCTTAGGTCACCGCCATCTGTTGACGGGTAGTGAAACTGAAAAAAATATTGTTTGTTTTTTGAATTTCTAAAAAAGTGTGTTATATTGAGACCTCGTTTTATTTTTCCTGTAATCTTTACGTAAACTACTATCACATAGAATAATTTCAGATTTTTCTCTTTGCAAACTTCGGAGATAAGGGGGGGGGAACGGTATTTTTTTTTACATTTTTCATCATAAGTCGAAAACTATGCGGCCTAAGAAAAAAGAAAAAAATGTTTTAAAATGTGCAAACAGCGCTCTTTCATATGATACCCCATACGCCCTAGTCACCTCACTTCAAATTTTTAAGACCCCTTTTCAGTCCCTGTTGTAAAAAAAAAATTTATTTTTTTATTTCTTTCTTATTTGCAAAATAGTTGGGCAAATGTCATCTTAAACTATTCCAAATTTCAAGTTGATACCATTAGTAGTTCTCGAGATATCCAGCTGTGACAGACAGACAGACAGACTGAGTCACACCATAAGGGTTCCTTTTTTACCATTTTGGTACGGAACCCTAAAAATGAAACAATGTAATGTTGCTCGGAAACTGAATCTCAGTAATTGATTCCGTTCCACTAGTATTCCAACGGTTTCTAGAGACTGTTGGCTATGTCCGAAGGGGAAGAAGTATATTATATAACAACACTTACCGACTACCGTTAAATTACATAGGATTAAACTAACTATGAAGAAATTTTTGAAATGGTGCGATTTTTCTGACGTCGAGTGTAGAAAAGAATAAGAAAAATGCTTTTCAGCACTGCAATATCATCGTTTATTTTACAGTATGCAGAAGTTTGGAAACCCCTGAGTAATTTGCTAGCATTAGGCCAAAAATAGATGCATCTTGTATTACGTAGGGTAAACACTATATTTTAGATCTCAGGGACGATTCTGTTTATACGAGTAGTATACATACTGTGACTTTACTTTAGGTGTGTATGAGATAAAATGTTCAAAACATTAAAAAAAAGTTTATTGATTATGGTAAGTTAATTAATATATTTGAAAAAATACTTACTAGAAAAAATCGACTCGCCCGTAGCATGACGGGATGAGCCGATTGTGAATGCCTAAAATCTAAAAGAGGGTACTTAGTAATACTCACAATACTTTAGCATACCAAAAAAAAATCGGATTGCACTCCGGGAGTGTCGGCAGAAGTGAAAACTTGAATATTAACGTTGTGCATTTTTGATATTTTGAAATTAGCGGCAAAGGATTAAAATGATTTCTTTCCTATTACTATACAGTCACACAATTCAATCAGTTTATCCTTACTAATATTATAAATGCGAAAGTCCGTTTGTTTGTTTGTTTGTTACGCCTTCACGTCGTAACTACTGAACCGATCATCATGAAATTTTGCATACACGTTCTTAGGGGTACAGAGAAGGACATAGGATACCTTTCATCCCGAAATAATGTATTGTTCCCGAGGGATAGCAAAAAATCTTTCCACGCAGACGAAGTCGCGGGCGGCCGCTAGTCAGTTTATAATTAGAGAAAAATTCTAAAGATTTCGCGCCAGTTGCCTTTTTAATTTCTACATGCACGCATTCTACGATTTAAACTTATAGTCAGAGTATAACTAAGTCTATGATTTCACCGAAGAGATCGCTGCTATAAGTTTAATTTTCAAAATTAGCGCGTTGCTGGTGACACAAGTGTTTTCATCTTGAAATGACGCGCCGCCATTTTCACCGCGCCCCGTAGAAAGAGAGGGGGATACTTCCGCCGCCGGCTGTCTACTCTCCATCCGTCACATCCGTCTTACGAAATTTCACGTCATTGTTACTGACGCGAGTTTAGCATTTTTTCCCCATTATAAAAAAAGCGTACAACGCTGCTAAAGAAGTTTTCACTTCAAAAGTTTATTGATTATGGTAAGATAATTAATATATTATTATTTGAAAAAATACTAAAAAAAATCGACTCGCCCGTAGCAGTTCAGTCGGGATGAGCCGATTGTGAATGCTTAAAATCTAAAAAAGAGTACTTAGTAATCAAATATATTAGAATTTTTTAATTGTTAGTAATACTTTAGCATAGGTACCCAAAATTAGAAAATGCTCATCAAATCTTTAGGCGCCCAAGAAGATTTGGTGAGCATTTACTAATTTTGGGTTAGGTTAGGTTAGTATGGTGATCATTTAAACATTAGCCATAAATAAATAATAAATTTCATTTTTCATCTTTCCCGTTTATTGGTGGTTTTTCTCACCGTATAATTTATTTAAGTGAGTTATTGTTTGCATTAGAATTTGTCAGTTGTATATCTACTTGGAAATAATCTTCTAGACTTTAGCTTCTGCTAACTAATTTTCAGTATAATTATTTACAATATATTCAACATAATAAGATTATAATATAGTAATCGTAAAATCGTAAAACACGTCTATTGAAGTCGGGTGGGGCTGGAGGACAACTTTTTTTTATTCTAACAGCCCCACCCGATTTCAATAGACGTGTTTTATTACAATGATAATGCGTATCTAGTGATTTGAATATTATTTCTTGCTTTTTTAGAGGTAGAGTGGGGTTTTGAAGTCAGTTTTTTGTTTTTTAAATCAATTTTTTCTTTTTTCCTTTTTAGTGTAAGTACCAAAGTAATATAATAAGTCTATGGTAAGTACCTTCTGTATTAGATACTTTATCTAGGTAGAAAAATCGGTTTTGCCAAACGTGAGATAATCGCGGATAAACATGCATAGGGGTCAAACTGAGAAGAGAACCTCCTTTTTTGAAGTCGGTTAAAATACCAATATCTTCTCCTAAGTGTCACAAATACTTTTCTGCAAACCGCATCAAAATTGGTTTAGCTAAACGCGAGATAATCGCGGACCATCATACATACGAGTCAAACTCAGAACCTTCTTTTTTGAAACTGTTTAAAACACTTAAATCTTCTCCTAAGTGTAACAAATACTTTTCTGAAAACCGTATCAAAATCGGTTCAGCCAAACGCGAGATAATCGCGGGCAAACATACATACTTACATACGAGTCAAACTCAGAACCTTATTTTTTTGAAGTCGGTTAAAATACTAAAACCTTCTCCTAAGTGTAACAAATACTTTACTGAAAACCGCATCAAAATCGGTTCAGCCAAACGCGAGATAATCGCGAACAAACATACATACATACAGGTCAAACTGAGAACCTCCTTTTTTAGGGTTCCGTAGCCAAAATGGCAAAAAACGGAACCCTTATAGATTCGTCATGTCTGTCTGTCTGTCTGTCTGTCCGTCCGTATGTCACAGGCACTTTATTCCAAAAGTATTAGGACTACATAGTTGAAACTTAGTAGGAAGGTGTATTCTGTGAACCGCTTTTCGATTTTTATACAAAAATAAAAAAAAATAAAGATTAAGGGGGGGCTCCCCATACATGTAACTGAAACTGAAAATATTTTTTTTCATCAAACCAATACTTATGGGGTGTCTATAGATAGGTCTTTAAAAATGACATTGAGGTTTTTAAGACTATTTTTTTTTCAAAGTCAACCGTTTGATAGAAATATTCCGCCAAAGTGGTAAAATGTGTGTCCCCCCCCCTTTAACTTTTAAAGTAAGAGGGTGAAAAATCTAAAAAAAATATAAGCTATAGATCTTAATAAACACTTTCAACGAAAATTAGTTTGAACGAGATACAGTAATTAGTTTTCGAGATATAGTACATTTTCCAAAACCGCAAATATAACTTTGTCATTCATACAAACACTGTGAAAAACAAAGTTATTTTTTCAGACGAAAAATGATAGCGGTATTAAAATATGGTATGGTACCTACGGAACCCTACTGCGCGTGGCCCGACACGCACTTGGCTGGTTTTTTTTGTTTTTTGATGTCGTTAAAAAGGGGTGACATGTTCAGTGTTTGAACAAACCCTTATAAATAAATAAAGAAAAAAATAAAATGTATGGTCACCGTAGCGCGTAAGATGCGTTGTTTACCAGTGTGCGCGGGCGATGCTGCTCACGGCTAGGGTTGCCACCTTTTTTTGGACTAATAAAGTATATCGGTTGCTAACTGTAGAAAAAAAAGTACATTGTTTGGAAATAAAGCAAATACAGGGTTATTTGTAAAACACCAACAACCCCGCAGGAGTCGATTACTAATATCATAAACAACAACATTAATTGTTCTAGAACTTTTTCAAAAATAGACAAAATAATTCCGACCTTTCATACAAAACTCGATCAGCTGTTCGGATAGTATGGAAAAGTGAATATTTTTTGTCTGTTTTCGAAAAAGATGTAGAACAAATGTTGTTGTTTTGATGTTAGTAATCTACTCCTGCAAGGTTGCTGGTATTTTACAAATAACCCTGTATATTTTTACCTTTAAAAACATAGGGAAGTACCGACGTTTTATTACTTTTGGCAATATTTGTAAACAAAAATGTGAAATAAAGTATTTTCGTGTACTGTATTTTCCTCATTAAGTCTATTCAATAGTACAATTACCCCGAAATAAAGTATATACTTTATTATAAAGTGCGGGCACATGAGTAAAGGACCAGAGACAAAGCTTTGTTAAGAACGTGAAATTCAAACTTGCAACTAACAAAACAAATGATGCCCCCACTGGCTGCAGTTGTCAAAACAGGTTTTTTCCGGTTTTTCCGCGTACGCGACAAGCGGCCAGTGGACACGAACACATGCCCCGCGTGCTTTGCGCGGTTGTATGAAGCTTTGTCTCTGGTCCTTTTCTTTACTCATGTGGTGCGGGTG
The DNA here is from genome assembly GCA_943789525.1 of Agriphila geniculea. Classification (NCBI taxonomy): domain Eukaryota; kingdom Metazoa; phylum Arthropoda; class Insecta; order Lepidoptera; family Crambidae; genus Agriphila; species Agriphila geniculea. Next base: position 12,624,041 of record OX038887.1, on the reverse strand, counting down.
GCAACCCTACTCACGGCCGCAGCTGCCCTACTAACACACTGTGCACTGTATTGCTTCCTCCGTTGCGCAACTGGAAATCACTTGTGATATCATAATTCCAAAAGACTAGATTTTGAGCTAGTTTTTTTTGTCTAATTTTAAACTTTTGTTTTAAACTTTGTCTCAGTTGCCCCGTGTCGAAACGTTGTTCAGGAATTTTGATGGAAATGAGGGAAACTTATAGTAAGTAAGTATACAACATGTTACAAAATACCCCTAATTCCGAATATGGTAAAAAAGACCATCAAACTGAACAACTTTTACTATGTGACCAACACTGAAATCGCGAAAAAAATCAGCAGTTCCATACAAAAATAAATAACGAAAATATCAAAATGAATGTTCTCTTAAAGGTTCTCTTAAAACTTGCCAGGTTTATGAATTGCTATAGTTACATCTCTTTCTCGCTGTATAGCAATTAAAAGAGATAGATTGATAGCCAATAAAAAAACTGCCAGGAATTAAGAGGTCATAATCAGGGACGTATTTACCCTAGGGTCCAAGGGGGCCATGGCCCAGGGCGCCAGGCTGAGAGGGGCGGGCGGCGTGAGCCGCCCTTCGCGAGCTTCGGGACACCTTTTGAAATTATTCGTGAGAAGAGTTACAATTTTTATTTATTAATTTTTTACAAATATTTTTTTTTTTTTTTTTTACATTAGTCATAATACAATAATTTAGTAGATGAAATTAACTACAAATCGCGCTGCGCGGCCATTTTTTTAACATTTTTAATATAGAGAATCAAAATTACAAGATTAATGGTGTATTAAGTGCCACATCAACGCTCAAAGTGTACCCAGTCACTTCAACGAACTGCTGGAAGTGTTTAATGGCCAAAATATCCATGCTCTACTGATCTCTGAAACTTGGTTAAAACCACATCTTCCATCTTCTCTATACTCCCTACCTGGTTTTAACCTCATTAGGCACGACCGGGCTTGTGGTCGTGGTGGGGGTGGCGTTACTATCTATCTTCGTAGCTCTTTAACCTATAAAATAGTAGGTTCCTCCAGCCCTGGCTCACTTGCTGAGTATTTCTTTCTGGATGTAGGAACAGGGTCCAGTAAAGCAATTGTTGATGTGGTATACTGTCCCCCCTCTCTCGACTATTTCACTGATTTTGAATCAGTTTTAGAATCTTTGGGTTCTGAGTATGCACATTACATCATCATGGGTGATTTTAATACCAATCTCCTAGTACCCAACTCCCCTCGGTCCCAAAAACTCCTAGATATAATTAAGTCGACCAACCTTCATGCCCTGCCTCTACAAACCACTCACCATAACCTTGATGGTGACGATACACTGCTCGACTTAATCTTCACATCCAATCCTTCCCTCGTCCCACCACACGGTCAACATGTAGCCCCTGGTTTTTCCCTTCACGACCTAATTTTCCTGTCCTACATCCTGAAACCCCCGAAACCTATCCCAAAGGTCCTGCACAGGCGCTGTTTTGCACAAATTGACGTTGTGAAACTGCAGAAAGATGCATCCGCGATCAACTGGGACCCCTTGGTTCAAGCTACTTCTGTTGATGAGAAGGTCCAGATCTTCAACGAAACAGTGCTAGCTATTTATGATGTCCATGCTCCTGTTAAAAAGATAAGACTTAAGCGACCACCAGCGCCTTGGGTGACCGAAGGCATTCGAATGGCGATGAGGCGTAGGGATAGAGCTTTTCGCAAGTTTAGAAGGAATCGTCAGGAGGATAATTGGAATTCTTTTAGAGCTGCCAGAAACCGGTGTAATCAGATGATACGTAACGCTAAACGCCGCCATATTCTCAACAACATCCTCCTCTTCTGCTGATATCTGGAAGTTTCTTGGAACTTTAGGTATAGGCAAAGCGCGAAATTTACACCTGCCTAACTCAATTGGACTTCACGATCTCAATCTCCATTTCACCACTTCATCGAAATTAGATCGTGCGTCAACCTCACGTACCGTTGCTTCAATAGCTAGTCTAACGCGACCGAATATATCCCCGTTTCGTTTCTCTCCAGTTACCGAGGATGAGATCAAAAAGATTATCCTCTCCATAAAATCCAATGCTGTGGGTTGTGATGGCATAAGTCGCCGCATGATAGTTACTTTATTGGAACATCTACTACCTGCTATCACCCACATCATAAACATTTCCCTTAATTCCGGTGTTTTCCCTGAACTTTGGCGGAAAGCCTATGTCCGTCCGCTGCCCAAAGTCACTAATCCGTCTCATCCCAACCAATTCCGTCCAATCTCCATTCTTCCCTTCATGTCCTAAGTGCTTGAGGCCTGTGTCCACAAGCAGTTCTCCCACTTTGTTCATCATAATTCCCTTTTAAGTCCCTTGCAGTCCGGTTTCAGACCCGGATACAGCACAGCTACCGCTCTCCTCAAAGTGACTGGCGATATCAGGGCAGCGATTGAGGATGGTAAAGTAACAGGCTTGGTACTTATTGACTTCTCCAACGCCTTTAATACTGTCAGTCACGACATCCTTCTTTCCATATTGTCCCATCTTATGGTCTCTGACGAGGTACTGGAATGGTTTTCATCTTATCTTCGGGAACGTCAGCAGGCGGTGCAGTTTGATGAGTCAACCTCATCTTGGCTTTATTTAGATAATGGCGTTCCCCAAGGCGGCATTCTTTCTCCTCTTCTTTTCTAAATTTTTATTAATTTTATCACTCATAAACTTCAGTGTTCGTATCATCTTTATGCTGACGACTTACAAATATATGCCCAGGCTCGCGTTGATGACTTAAACGATGCTATCAATGCTTTAAACAGTGATCTACACCACATTAAGTACTGGTCTGACTGCTTTGGTGTTGCCGTCAACCCTGGTAAATGCCAAGCTGTGTTATTACTATCACCATCCGGGGACTACCTACTGGTAGTCCCCGGATGGTGTCCAGAGTGGACTCTACTAACCTATCTCCAATTATTTTCGACGGCACTCCAATTCCATTAAGTCCTAGTGTGAAAGATCTGGGTTTACATGTTGATTCTAGGTTAAACTGGCAAGCTCAAGTAATAAATATTTGTCAGAAGGTCACAGGAGTATTGCGGTATCTCTACCGCCTTAAAAACTTCTTACCATCTAACGTCAAGGCAATGCTTGTGCATGTGCAGACCTTAATTTTCCCTATTATCGACTATGGTGATGTGTGCTACCTCGACCTGAATGCAGATCTACTTAATAAACTCGACCGTCTTCTGAATAACTGCATTCGATTCGTCTTTAATCTCCGTAAGTACGATCATGTGTCCGCACACCGATCGCAGCTAAAATGGTTGCCCATTCGGCAGCGCAGAAGTATGCGGGCTTTGACCACTCTATTTTCTCTATTAAGGTCCCCTAACGCTCCCTCTTATCTCACTTCGCATTTCCAATACTTGTCTTCTACTCATGACAGAACTCTTCGTTCCTCTTCTAACCGTCTACTTAGCTGTCCCTCTCATCACTCCGATACCATACACACTTCTTTCTTCGTTTATCCTATTTTACTGTGGAACGCGCTCCCTCTTGTCATCAGAATATCCACCAGTCGGTACTCGTTTAAGACTAAGTTACGCAAATTCCTCACGGAGCAAGCAGATCGTTCTTAAATATTGATATTCGTTGATAACTTATATATATATATATATATATATATATATACTTGTTTATATTTATATATACATATATATATATTTATAATAATTTATATATAATATCTAAGAAAGTATATATCTATATTATGTAGTTTTATAATATTATTTCTTATTTTTCTTGTTTACCCTGGTTGTGCACCCTACCACACAAAGTCTCCACATCACCCTAAGGTTGACTGGTAGAGAATGCCTAAGGCATTAAGTCCGCCATTGTACAATTGTGCATTAAGAATTAAATAAATAAATAATAAATAATGGAAGAAACTGACAAAAAATCGCGCTGCACGGCCCTTTTTTTACAGTAGACAGCCAAGATTACAAAATTAGTAGTATTTTTATTCGTGAGTAGGGTTACTGTTTTTTTTTACAATAGATAGCGTCAGCCGCCCCTCGGGTTTAGCTTTAGGGAGCCATTCATAATTAGTTATACCACTCATTTATTGACGAACTGCAGTGCGGAATGTTAATTTTCCGTTCATGATGTTACATGATTAGTGAGATTAGTAGATAAAACTGACTAAAAAATCTCGCTGCGCGGCCGTTTTTTTATTAGTCAGGCGCAATTACAAGATTAGTGGATGGAACTGACAAAAAGTGCGCTGCGCGGCTGATATTTTTATTAAGTAGATAGGTACTCATAGTCAGGCAAAATTACAAGATTAGTGCATGGAACTCACAAAAAATCACGCTGCGCGGCCGATTTTTTTATGACTTATAGTCAGGTAAAATTACAAGATTAGTGGATAGAACTGACAAAAATCGCGCTGCGCGGGCGATTTGATAATACCTATTAGTCAGGCAAATTACAAGATTGGTGGATGGATCTGACAAAAAATAGCACTGCGCGGCCAATTTTTTTTAACCGACTTCAAAAAAAGGAGGAGGTTCTCAATTCGATTGTATGTTTTTTTTTATCGTTGTTCGCGCATATCTTCGTCATTTATGGATAGATTTTGAAAATTCTTTTTTTGTTTGATTGAGTTTTGTTGCGAGATGGTTCCATTTAATTTTTTTTCAGATCGGTTCATTAGTTTTCAAGTAATCTTGAAAATACTATGATTTTTACCGACTTCAAAAGGAGGGAGGTACTCAATTCGACCCGTTTTTTTTTTGTTTTTTGTATGTACACCGATTACTCGAAGACGGCTGAACCGATTGAAATGATTCAAACGTTATTACATTAGGTAAACTCCCAAGTTGGTCCCATTTTTTAAAATTTTGTAATCGGTTCAGTACTTTTCAAGTAATCTTGAAAAAAGTACCATAATAGTATGATTTTGTGTGAACTACCTCGATGATCAGTCGTATAACTTCTTTGTTTATGAACTGAATAAGATAATTATCTTTTTGTTGAAAAAAGGATATCTTAAGTGTAGTTCTTTAACCGACTTAAAAAAGGAGGTTCTCAGTTTGACCCGCATGTATGTATGTTTCTCCGCGATTAACTCACGTTTGGCTGAGCCGATTTTTCTTACACTAAAAATAAAAAAATAAAAAATTGTTTAAAAAAACAAAAACCGACTTCAAAAAACCTACCTCGAAAAAGCAAGAAATAATATTTGTAAAAATAATAATAATAATAAGTAATTTATTTCAGACAAAAACTAGTCCATAGAGTGTTAGTAACAATGAGTCTTAAAACTATGTTAGTAAGTAATGAGCAGGTAAGTTTAGACACAAGTTGCGTTCTACATACGCGCAGGTGGCCTCGCATGCAGACGCAACCAGTGTGCTAGCAATGGAGAGTCCCATCGATCAACAACTGCCGTCAGGATGCTGTTGGGACTACTACGTGTTCTGCTTAGCAATGCTTCACAGTTGAAAACCATCAACATGTGATTCCGCGAACATATTGGAAGCACTACAAAACCTAAGCAGTCCCAGCAACTGCGTACTAGTACGGGCCTTTTAGAATAAAAAAAAGGAATTTGTACTCCAGCCCCACCCGACTTCAATAGACGTGTTTTTATTTTTACGAATATTATTTCTTGCTTTTTCGAGGTAGGTTTTTTGAAGTCGGTTTTTGATTTTTTAAACAATTTTTTTGCATTAATTATCTTGAAGACTTTTTTATCGTTGTTCGCGCATATCTTCGTTATCTATGGACCGATTTTGATGATTCTTTCTTTGTTTAATTAAATTTTCTTCCAAAATGGTCCCATTTGATTTTTTTTTCAGATCGGTTCAGTAGTTTTCAAGTAATCCTGAAAATACTATGATTTTGCATTAATTACCTTGACGACTTTGTTATTTATGAACCGAATTAGCTGATTTTTTGTATTTGAAAAGGGATACCTTAAGTGTAGTTCTTTTAATTTCATTGACATTAAACCTTGGACCTCGAAGATATCCAAGGGAACTCCTCTAACTCAAATATAATATGTATTGTGATTGAGAAATTGGTAGGCTTATGAAAATCCAAAACAAACCGAGCTATGGTCTGTATGCTACGTCCATACTTGGGCTAAGAAGGCACAACGGAACTCCTTTGGAAATTGAGTAATAGGCATTTTTAAAACATAAAGTTAAAGAATATTACACGCTTACATACCACAAAAAAGTTGAAAATAAAAAAACTTAAAAAAAAAGAAAAACCGCCTACAAAAACCTAAAAATAAAAACAAAAACAGATTCAAAATTAAAAAGCACTAAAAAGCAACAAATAATATTCAAATCACCAATACGCATATCAATTTTAATAAAAACCGTCTAATGACGTTCTCGTTCTCATCTCTCGTCTAAAGTTGTCCTCCAGCCCTACCCGACTTCAAAAGACGGTTTTTATTAAAGTTGATATGCGTATTGGTGATTTGAATATTATTTATTGCTTTTTAGTGCTTTTTAATTTTGAATCTGTTTTTGTTTTTATTTTTAGGTTTTTTTTACTGAAGATTGACAAAATTACAGGGTTTTTGAATGAAAATGATTAAAAATTGCGCTGCGCAACACTTGTTTTAGTATAGGCAGGCATCCTCTTCCTCCCGTACATAACCCTAGGGGCGGCAAACCTTACTGGCCCAGGGCGCCGAATCTTAAAATACATCCCTGGTCATAATACGGCCCCTGTAGTAAAAGTTGTTGAGTTTGATGGTCTTTTCTACCATATTCAGCATTAGGCTGCGTTCGAACGATAAAGCTTGAACGCAGCCTTAGGGGTTTTTTGTAACGCGTTTGACAATATCGACGAGGGTGGAAAAGATTTTTTCTTGTTTTTTTTGCATTTTATTCTGGTAGCTGCTGTACTGTTTTTAGTTATTTTTTTTTATCTTAAATTCCTGAAATTGGAAATCAAGGCAGATACGACAGAAATCTATTTTTAAAGGTACAAAATGTGTTCAAAGGTTTGTGTTTAATATAAAGTGTCGAACATTGATTTATTTTGATTCTTACAATTTTATTATTTGAGAACCTATCTAATAAGTAGGCAGTTATATACCATTGTAACACGTATTTTTTTATGAAGGTCACGTAAATATGGATAACTGGAAAACAAACAAAAATAGCCCTAAAAGTTGCTATGAGATAACGGGAATGGCGGTATGCGTTCCCAAGAGATCCACAAATCATGGCGGCATAATATTAAATAAATATGCTGTACATATAAACAATATTAGTCATCCCTAAGTGTAAATATTTAAGGCTCTATGATAGGAAAACATGGTTTGCGCGGGCCATATTTTTATATAGAAAACGTAAAGTTGTAGCCACTAAAAAAACATACGACAAGCTAAAGAGATTATCTAGTAGCTACAAGTATTAAATTGCGTATAAACCTCACAGATGATTGTAAAAAAAAATCGCTTGTCGCGGGCCATATTTTTGGCGTAAATAATAGCGGAAACGTAATTCTACATCAAAATATACCTTAAAGTACTGTGCAGTTGCAATGATGAAAAACAACGAAAAACATCGAAAAAGTGCACAAGTGAGGATATTTTCCATAATCTTTGCACGTAAAGAAAAAGACAGAGACAAATGTTTCCGCTTAAGTACTTACAGTGAAAAAAGAACTACACTGAGAGAAATGTTTTGTAAACAGATACAAAAACTTTAGTTACTATTTACACAAAAAAATTGACTTGCAAACTATGTTTTACTAGCTACAAAACAGCCCCCTACTCAAATGGCCAACTTTCTATTCGTTTGAACGCTACGCTTACTTTTAAAGCTTAAATATGAGCAATAGAAGATTAAATCACATGTCGCAAACTTATGTAAATCACAGACTTCGATTTATTGTATGGAATTGTCAAGCTTACGGCACGTAATTTTTTAGTTCACTGCTTATTTTAAAGTTTTAATAGTAAGCGTAGCGTTCAAACGAATAGAATATTGGCCATTTGAGTAGGAGGGCTGAGTTTTGCTGTTTGAGTTGAGGTACTAGTTGCTAAAATTATTTTGTTGCAATTAAATCAACGCGCTACAAAACACTTTGTCAACGGATTACTTTTTTATTGTTACTGGTATGTGAACAGTGTGGTTGTTATTAAGATATCATGGTGTGTTAGTAGTTACCAAACTGTTTAGTAATAAGTAACAAAATTAGTTGAGTAATCGTAGGGAAACCGTTCAGTAATAAATAAGAAACCCAGTTGAGTAATGGTATGGTTCATGAAATCTAGCTTATAGCATTGAAATACTTATTTTTAAGTAGTAGATATAATTTGCAAGCTAAAATGTAAATATACCAGTATTGTTTCTGTTTGTGCAAAAACCAACTAACACATCAGCAGTATATTTACATTTTAACAACAAACTACATCTGTTACAAAAAAAATAAGTATAAATGCGACAAGCTAGATTTCATGAACCATACCATATCTCAACTAGGTTTGTTACTTATTACTTGGTTAATAATTTTGGCTAATAATACTGATTTAAAATAAAATAATACATTACTTTTGCACTTATTTATTTTTTCTCTCACAAAGGTCATAGGAATCGAAATAGCAAAATTAAAAATCAAAATTAAAAATACAAACATATGAAACTTACAAAGATGAAACTATGATAAACATAGCTTTTTATACTCATAAACGTAGCTTTTACTATAAGACCATTTTTTGATTTTGTCTAACATTCGCAGTGGTCACCAGAAGGGGAATGGCCATAAAAGCAGCTACGTCCATTACCTCGTTGCTAGCGGTAAGCAAACATAAGTACTTATTAGTTATACAGGATCTTCAGCACATAGTAATGATAAGGATGTTATTGACGAAGCATTTGATAATATTTACCATGATCGGTGTCTTTCAACGTTGTAAGTAGCATTACATTTTTGGCTAGCTCGATTTTGGTCGTAACCCGGTTTTGTAGTCTTTTAATAGCTGTAAGAAAAATCAACAGATTAATATTTACAAACAACTCGACAACAAAGTCATCGAAGAGAGTTCCTCATCAATGGACTAGTCTACTCCTTTTCAGGCAGAAATCTACTCCTTTTCAGGCAGAAAAAAATCATCGCGTGCATGATGAAACCACCATAAAACTATCTATTACATTTACATAAAAACCGGCCAAGTGCGTGTCGGGCCACGCGCAGTAGGGTTCCGTAGGTACATTATAGCATACCATATTTTAATACCGCTATCATTTTTCGTCTGAAAAAAATACTTTGTTTTTCACAGTGTTTGTATGAATGACAAAGTTATATTTGCGGTTTTGGAAAATGTACTATATCTTGAAAACTAATTACTATATCTCGTTCAAACTAATTTTCGTTAAAAGTGTTTATTAAGATCTATAGCTTATATTTTTTTTAGATTTTTCACCCTCTTACTTTAAAAGTCAAAGGGGGGGGACACAAATTTTACCACTTTGGCGGCATATATCTTTCAAACGGTTGACTTTGAAAAAAAATAGTCTTAGAAACCTCAATGTCATTTTTAAAGACCTATCTATAGATACCCCACAAGTATTGGTTTGATGAAAAAAAAAATTTTCAGTTTCAGTTCCATGTATGGGGAGCCCCCCCTTAATCTTTTATTTTTTTTATTTTTGTTTAAAAATCGTAAAGCGGTTCACAGAATACACCTACCTACCAAGTTTCAACTATGTAGTCTTAATACTTTTTGAATAAAGTGGCTGTGACATACGGACGGACAGACAGACAGACAGACAGACAGACATGACGAATCTATAAGGGTTCCGTTTTTTGCCATTTTGGCTACGGAACCCTAAAAAAGAAATTGCCGACTACCAGCGTACATACCTTTAAATTTCGGAGTGTACCTCTCTAGGCCCCAAGACTTTAAATAATCTTCCATGATATAAGGCTCAGCTGGCTTTGTGCCTGAGCCTGACCCTGCCGCCTCCGCGAAGTCGCCCATGTTCTGAAATATTCGGCCAGGCACTGTACGAATAATTTTTTTACGAAAACCATAAGGCACCTGTTGCGTAGAAACACTATTGGGTAAAACTAAACTAATCACGAGGTACTTCTTGTTCCTGGCACCAAATAAACACACTGATCACGATGCATGCAACACGCGCCGGTGACCGTTAACGCCGCTCGCTCGACGAACAGGAATCAACTTGAGCAAAGTTTGATTGATATATTTGAAATTGTTAGATTGTTTGTAATTAAAGTTTGACTTTATTAATGCAACATTTAGTACGGTTGTTATTAGTCAAATAAATAGGGTATCATCTGTAAAACTTTTGTAGATAATAAATAAAGTTTAAGTTAATAACAAATTTATTAAGCTTTCTAATGCCTACAAGGGTTTGGTAATTTATTGAATGTGCACGTTTTGTAAAACATGATCAAAGGCTTTTATAAATAGTAAACAATTAGTCATGTTATGTATTGGTCTTTACCTATGAAATTGCCGATATTTTGTCACATACAGAGAAAATAATAACTTCTATAATTTAAAATTTTAACAAAATCGTGAATATTACATCGAATTATGATCATGATAGTTAACTATCAGTAAAAATAAAGTCCATATTTTAGCTTTCGTGACATTAAAAAAAAGATCTTGAAAGTGACTCTTTTTTTGTGAGCAAAAAAAAGGGTGATCGAAGGGGTTGTAACTTAACCAAAACTTATTTTTTCGCTTATCTTAAATGGAAATAAGTTAGCATAGTGTTCAAACATTAGTACATAAAAGTTTTGTTACATGAGTGTTCATGGTTGTTAAATGAACAAAGAAAATGCTATTATGAAAAATGCAACTTCTTGAAAAATCTCCATACAAATCGGCAATTTCATAGGTAAAGACCTATTATTACAAATTGGTTTTGTTGCCATGGAAAAACTAATTGGTCTACGATGTTTCAGTAACTAGTAACCAAACGTTTTGTAACTTATTAACATAATAAATTAAACCAACTGCCTTTGGAAACACACACACAAACTAGTTATGTTTATTTAGTCAAAGTTTATTTATTAACAACTAAAATTTGCTTAAAATTAAAGCAACAAAACTATTTTGGTTGATCATTTTTTTCAGTGTACCTAATAAAAAACCAGCCAAGTGCGTGTCGGGCCACGCGCCGTAGGGTTCCGTATCATGCCATATTTAATACCACCTATCATTTTTTGTCTGCAAAAATAACTTTGTTTTTCACAGTGTTGGTATGAATGACAAAGTTATATTTGCGGTTTTGGAAAATGTGCTATATCTCGAAAACTAATTACTTAATCTCGTTCAAATTGTTTATTAATTTTCGTTGAAAGTGTTTATTAAGATCTACAGCATATATTTTTTTTAGATTTTTCACTCTCTTATTTCAAAAGTAAAAGGGGGGGGGACACACATTTTACCACTTTGGCGGTGTATATCTTTCACACGGTTGACTTTGAGAAAAAGTTGTCTTAGAAACCTCAATGTCATTTTTAAAGACCTACCCAACACGTGTTGGTTTGAAGAAAAAAGTTTTTATCAGTTTCAGTTCCTATTATGGGGAGCCCCCCCTTAATCTTTATTTTTGTATTAAATTCGTTAAACAGACAGACATTACGAATCTATAAGGGTTCCGTTTTTTGCCATTTAGGCTACGGAACCCTAAAAAGGTGATAAATACTTTAATATAGTTTTTAGGTTCTAACTACATATTTTGATCTGATAATTATAAATCAATAGTGTCCCTGCTAAGCAGTGCTTATTAAATTACGATAGAAAAAAGCTAATAAACAAATTCAAGCACGCAGGACGCGAAGTTCATTGATTTTGTTATATCAAAATAATGTACTTCCGCTAGATAACAACCAGCACAAAGAATTTCGAACTTTATGTATATTGTCTTAAATAATGCTTTACGGGATTTCAGAAAAAGGCCACATGTGTTGGAAATTTTACGTCAAAGCTCAATGGATACGCAATTCACAAAATTTTAAAAACATGATTTTATATAAAAATAAGTATTGAAAAAGATCATAACTCAGATTCCAAAGGACATCAGGGCGTTATAGTTTTTGGTCACCCATCCCATGAGCAACCCTTGTAAAAGTAGCTTAAATTCTTCAATTTGTGGTAGGGCGATCCGCGCGCAGTGGTTTAGCTTCTCTGGCCCTCAACTTTTGCAAAGGTCGGTCATGGGATGGGTGACCAAAAATTTATTATCTCGAGTTCCTCCGTGCTTGGGAAAGCACGTTAAGTTGGTTCAGGCTGCATTTGCATTAACACCCACCAATCCGCATTGGGCCTGCGTGGTGGGTTATGGGCCCATCTTCCTTATTCACAAACAAGGAACGCTTGTGCCCCAGCAGTAGTGGGGATATTAAATATGGCTTAATATGTCAATGCGCTAAACCCCATACGAGGCAAAGCACTTGAAATCAGGGACAAGGAACGGCGGAAATACCACATTTTTTGAAGTGAAAACTTCTTTAGCGGCGTTGTATGCTTTTTTGTATGGGGAAAAAATATTGAACTCGCGTCAGTCAGTCAGGATCACGTGACCCTGATCGAAAATTCGTAAGAATATGTAAACACTTGTGTCACCATAGCAACGCGCTTAATTTTTTAATTCAATGTCAAAACTCTAGATTTTCTGTCAAGCTATGGATAAGACCTTGGTATAATACTGTTTTGTATTCGTAAATTCAAATGCAGAGTAAATTCATAAGACGGCAATTCGTGCAAAAAGTTTTCACTTCTGCCGGCACTCCCGGAGTGCAACCTGTTTTTTTTTTGTATTTTAACAATATCATCTTATATTTTGAATAATATTTCAATTATAACGCTGTTACTGTTGTTTTTGCTTAATCTTGTAATCTGTATTGACAGTTTGACACGAAGTGGGCTGGTTAATAAAGATTTATTGACTTGCTTCAATTAGGAAGTTGCTACATTCCAATGTACAAGGTAGGTACTTTACTAAAAATAGAAAATTCTGCCTTCGAATTTTCCAAGATTTGAATATAAATTATTCACAGCAATTTCGGTGGGTTCGTTGGAAGGCGGTGAAACTGAAAATTAAAATTAATCTCATTCTGATAGAAAATTGGACGAAAACACGTCGCGCGTACTCTGGGGTGAGACTGAAAGAAGCGGATCAGTGCGGCCCGCGTGTCGTGAGCCTTGGCACAGTGCAAACACTTAAGTATAGTAGGTTGATACGCAAAATAACCAGCATATCGTCGTTCATATTGCAATTTGTTCAATGTCAATAGGTTCTATGTCGAATTTCTAACAAAATGTAAATTATTTATGAATATTTCATTATTCACATTAAATAGCACAAAATGGTTAGGAATTAGTTACGTGTCCAGTGGTTGATTCGTCCAAGGGAATTAGTTAAAAAACATGTCGATGACTTATTTTTTTGTGTAGTATATGCTTTTTTTATTTAATCTCCTTAAACTTGTCATTTTTGACATATAACAAATTGCAATATGAACGACGATATTAAAAACAATATTGCATACGCCGAGGACCAGCCTATCTATTGTCTAATTTCAAAATCTATCGCAATCGCTTTCAGGACGGATACATTGATACTTATTTTTTGGCACAAATAAAACCCTATCAAAGAAATGTAGCAATGTGTTACACCCATATGTCAAATGAAAACGATTGCAATAGATTTTGAAATGAGCCCCCCGGTCAGATTATATAGATACGATTTTTTCACTAAGGCCGCTATTACATTATCATATATTTATCATTTATATATGATTTCATATCTGTCAAATTCTATGATCATAGTTATATGATGCTGTCCTTCATTTTTACATATTACACTTATGATCATATGAACAATGTCATAAATCAAGATGGATAACGATTTAGCTGTGTTTTCCGTTGCTATGAGTGCAATTTTTATTAATAGCATTAAAATAGAAGAAAACTGTTAAGAACAAAGCAAAAAATAGAAGACCTATTTGGGTTTTGTAAAAACGTATTTCGTTATCCGAAACAAGAATATTAATATAAACACTCATTTTCCTCGTAAAGAGTAATTAAAATTTTTGTTATTTCAATATTCCAGTCAAAATTCTTGCACTTGAAGACGCCATTTTTTGAAATTAGGCGAATAGAGCAAAGAATCACTACTGGTGCAACGAATATGATCCTACTTGTACGCTCGCTGTCAAATAGGATCCCATAACTATGATCAGAGACAATATGAATCACATGTAGTTATTAAACTGTCCTATGTTCTTCGTATAAAAATGACTCATACATATATGATCATATTTCTATGATAGTCTAATAGCACTCTAAGTGATAGAGCACTGAAGTTAAATAGTTTCCTAGTTGCAGAGAACAATAATTTTAACTCGGTCGCCGATATACTCGTATTAATAGGTAATACATAATATATAAAATAGCGTTGTGAATACTAAAAATCTAAAACCTCATAATTGTCAGGAGAAAATTATCTTATAATTCAGGATGTTATTTTATTACTAACGTAGCCAATTTTAACTTTTGTGCAGATGTTAATAAGTATACTTACTTAATTTTATGTCAATTTAACGATCAGAGACAAACTTAATATACTGGACGCTGTCTTTTGTACACTATGCAGTAGGCTTTGCCGCGAAAAACAGTTTTCCTTTACTTATTTTCAGTATGGCTTTTAGAACCATCGTGATCACATGCGTTTAGCTGAAAAAAGTTAACACTTTTCGTTGTAGAAAAATAATTTATATTTTTAATAAAATTTAAATAGTTTTAAATTTAGTTAAATAACGACAGCCTCCATGTCGTTATTAATATTATATTTGCTATTAAATGCTCTTGCGTGGCCTGCATACTGCTATTCCACTAACAACTTCAGTGTATGGCTACCAGGAAAGCATGGGTACCATGGAGTTCACAATGGCGAAGAGCACGCCAAGGAGTTCATCAATGAGTGGACGGTGTCTTTGGATGGGGACGAAGAAATAGCTCAGCTGGTGGCCCTGGAGCTTGGATATACTTACGGTGGACCTGTGAGTATCCTTTGATTTATATTTGTTTGGTAATCACGCTGAAAAAGTAAAAAATACTTTTTCAACACACTTGCTCGTAAAGTGAGCCCTAATACATCGCTTTTAGGGCCATAAACCGAGGTATAACAAACGCGTGCAATAATATATAAAACACTAGTTGGTTATAGCATTATCCCTACAAAGTTAAATAGGTACCTTACTGCAAGTTATGTGCGAGTAAATAGAGCATTCCCAATTTAACCGGGTAAAACAGTTATTTTTTTAGTAACAACAAAGAGGTTTTATGCCGCTGAAAATTCATATAAATTTTTGGAATAAATAAACGTGTAAGTTCTTAATTAAGTCAAACAAATATTTATTATTATCAAATTATTAATAATTCATAATATTTTGTTATAAAATATTAAAATATTTGCATTTTATCACTTAAAATTATAATTTTGAAGTAGGCTGTATGCTCACTAACCCTGTTGTTCGCAAAATATTCTTGCATTGGCCGTGTGAAAAAAACAAAAAAACCTACGCGCCTTTTCCCATCATAATTATCATATTTTTTGTTTTTGTCGTATTTGTTGCTGTGTGGTAAATTATTTTGTTTTTTCCTCGCAAGTGTGTTAAAAAACGTCGTATGAAACTCGTAAGCTCTTGCTTATTGCACACTCGGCTGAGTTACACCCTCGCCTGCGGCTCGGGCTGCAACCCACAGCCTCGTGTGCAATGAGCAACCTTAGCTAACTTGTCTCATAATGTACTATTTTTTAATGCACAACAAGATAGTGCTTGGTCTTCACCTCACCTGATGTTAAGGTTAACAATTTTGAAATTTTATTATGGCGTCAGACTTAGGTAAGATGGTGGTAGCTAGCCAGGCGGACTTGAAATAAGCCCTACCACCAACCAAACCGAGTACAAATTGTATCCCTCTGGTAATCGAACCCGGGACCCTGTGTCTTACACGGATGGGCGAACCACTAGACCACAGACTCGGTTAATAATTAAAAGTCAAGTTTGTGCTTTCAAATGAAAAGCATAGTAGGTACTTGGTATATCTTGTTTAGGTGCATTTATGATACGAGTATAAGCTTTATAAAAAATAAAAAGTCAATGCGAAGCGGCCAGATATTTCATGGGTCAGCGTCACCTCTGAGTCTAATAAGCCCTCTTACATTTTTTTTGTCGAACATAAATTTTGACGGAATTTAGCGATACAACCTAGAGAAACCTTTGGGTCTACTATAATACATTATGTGTCTGCGACACATAAAGTTAATATTCCACTGGAATAGAGGAACAGAGTTCGCTTGGCTGCGACACCAAAAGTGACATGAGCCAGTGTGTGAAAATTTGTAAACGTGTGCGTGAACTTTAGGGATGCCCTGAAGTCCATTTTAGATTGTCGATAACTATAATGTATTATTGCTCTAATAAATAAAACACAAACAAGATTTTGAACAATTTTATTTAAATAATTCATACAGCAGTCGGACGGGAACAGCACTCCAGGTATAGATAACATTGGTAACCGGTTACTCAAAGCGATAGGACCAACAATAGCACAACCTCTTTCAGATATTTTCAACCTCAGTATTGAAACAGGAACCTTCCCCAAGGCATGGAAAACAGCAGTCGTTATTTCCATACATAAAGGTGGCCCTAAGGGCGATCCTGGCAACTATCGTCCCATCTCTCTCTTGAATAACATCTCAAAGTTACTGGAGCGCATTGTAAATAAGAGATCGGTTAGTTTTCTGGAGTCAAACAGTCTTATATCGGAAAAACAGAATTCCTCTGTTTCCATAAGACAGCCGCCTCAGCGCCTAAGAACACGAGTAAAATCAAAATCCATAAGTGCGCTCTTCAGAATCCTACTCTCCCTTGCAACTGTGAGCGTATTGCCAGAAGTGACTCTGTGAGGTATCTGGGGGTAGTAATCGACGAAAGACTGACTTTTCAAGAGCATTTAACGACCACGGCTTGCAGAGTGAGAAACAGTACAGGCTTAGCCTAGTGTGGAGGCTAGATAACTTATGCCTTGTAATTATGTTTTTTGGAAATAAATATATTTGTATTTGTATTTGTATATTTGTATAATTTCGTACAAGTCTCCTTGAGGCTCCCAGCCTATTCTATTTATGACATTTATCCAGTAACTTAATCACTGGATTTACAGGAAACCTGGAAATATTGTTAAATTTCTCCCCTCTCAATTTTTGATCAATCTCTACGCCTTATTTTCTCAAATTCACAGATATAATATCTTTTTATCTAACACATAATGTTTAGAAATCAGCCTTTATTTAGAAAATAGGCGGTTAATAACATAATATTAGTGTATTACTTAGTGTGTTTAGGAATATATTCAACTATAATATGAAATATGAAAATGGTACTTGTACAATCTTATTTACCTGTGAAATGAGTGTTTATTTGGGTTGTTGTCGTAAGTAACATTACAATTCAGTACAGAACACGACACCATTATTGATTTATATAGCTTTATGAGCCAAACCGATCAGATCGCAGTCAAAATTACAAAATAATCGTGTGGACGATTTTCACCAAGATGATAACAGACGATAAATGAAGTCAAACTAGGTTCTGCTGTCATTTTCTTTTAACTCTTTCTCGCACATTGAATAAGCCGTAAGAATCGGTTTCTCACTCGCATCATTGTCCGTCTACTTGAGCGTAGCGAAATTTTTCTATGTCTATGCTGCGACAAAAAGTAATATGATTCACTGGAAAGTTATGGGATTAGATGAAAATGAAAGTTAATGGACGTTTCCTCAGAGTCAACTTTGAAACACAAAATGACAAACAAGTACAAATAACAACTAAATGTATGAAATTTTATTTTCTTATGTAGTAAAGATATTACGTAATAACATTATTTTACGTAATAAATTTACTATAAATTTATTATAAATTTACTATAAATTTTACGTAATAATATTATTTAATGTATCTAGGAGAAATTTACGGTTAATTCTGTGCGTTTTTAGTAGTTTTATGATTTTATATTAGGTTTTTTTTACATATTCTATACCTACATATTCCAAAATTCTGAGGCCGCTACGAACTATTCGACTATATAAGATTTAACATTTTATTTTTTTAATTTCATTTGTATAAAGTAGTTCAGGATCCAAGAGCTTAAAAAAGTGCCTTAACGCATTTTATGAAAATCTTTCTCTGCAATTTTGGATTAAATTAAAAAGTTAAGCAAAATTTACAAAAAGTGACTCCGCTACGACTATTCTGCACTATTTTTTGTCTCTGAGATCAAGAACGCCAAAATTGGCCATTTTACGCAAAAATCACAGTCGAGATGTAACGTAAGCTGTCCGTCTGTTCTCATCTACAGGTCGCATTTCTCAACCGATTCTCGTGAAATTTTGTGAACATGTTCTATAATTGCATAGATTAGTTCTTCTAAATTTTTCAAAATGGCGGACATATGGGGAAATCATATTTCAGCAATTCGAAAAAAAAAACAAAAATGTCACAAACGCGAGGTTTACAGCTCTGCAGCTCTGCAGAGCCACTGATAATAATAGTAGGATAGTAGGATTGACCCTTTAGTGATTTATATGTTCGAGGAGGATCAGGGAGGATCTCATAATTTTAATTATTTTTCCATTAAAGACAGCCCAAAAAGACACAATTTTCGTCGTTTTTGAACGCCGCGCCAACAGTTTTCCAAAACCCTTAAACGAACTAAAAAAGCTTCTTAACTTACACTACCTTAGTTCAACTCAACATAATTCATTACGAAGTAGTGGAGTCTGGAGCTCTTGACAAATTGGAGTCACGAAAAGATGACACATGGCTAATAAAGACGTCACCCTGACATGACTTCTGAATGAAAGTGCAAACCACACGCCTTGTAATATTTTGTCTGAATTTTTTATCAACTGAATTTGCATATTTCAAGAGTGGTATTTTTCGGACAGACCATTTGCATTCAGTTTACACGTCTTTATGTGCATATAAATATTAACATAATAGCAATTTCCATTTTCATTAATGTTAATTACTGGACAGATAACGAAAAACTTTTTTCTGAAGGACTTTTGTTTCTTAATTAAAGATAATTCAAGAAAAACTTAAAGGCAATAACTCTATGATATTTTTGAACCGTTTAATATTGTAAGGTTTGGATTTTAGTAATACGTGTACGTATTAGGTACTCTTTGACCATCAGACATTTTAATTTAATGTCCCCACTGCTGTGGCACAAGCCTTCCTTATGGATGGATTTGGAGGTTGGCCCACCACGCGGGCCCGATACGGATTGGTGGGTGTTAACGACTGCAAATGCATCTGGGACCAACGGCTTAACGTGCCTTCCGAAGCACGGAGGAGTTCAAGATAGTAAATTTTTGGTCACCCATCCCATGACCGACTCTTGCGAAAGTTGCTTAACCTCCGCAATCGCTGGGCCAGGCGCTTTACCACTGCGCCACCTCTAGGTTATATGGCGACACGGTGATCTTTCGATAAATGTTTCCAACCACTTTATTGTCACATTTTGGTCACATTATGCAATGCGTAAATTTCAAAGTAGCGTTTTTACAATGAAGTTATCTAAAGAATGAAAGCATTACTATTGATGTAAACTTTGGTTTGAGGAAGTTCTTAAATAAGTGCCGTATAGAGAGAAAGAAATAATAAATTATGAGGTATTTTTAAAACGAAGACAATCTGTTCAAGTGGAATTTCAAATTTGCTTCTCAGAGGTATTTTTCAAAACGTTTCAGCTGTTACAAATAAGAATACGACTCATATTTATTTTTTCACTTATTGTTTGTATTGTTAAGGAGTTCCCTATAGAGAGAAAATATTAAAAAATGTTTTTAATCACAGATAAATAAAATATTAAATAATGCTCAAATTAATACACTTTGATATGTTTTTTTACTGGTATTTACAGAATCTAAAGTCACTTTTTATTTTTCTTAGGAATAATGAGGTATTTCTCTAATGTATTGCGTGTTTTGTATATACTTATATCTATAAAATAATTTAATAGGAATTTTCAAAGTTCGCCCTCATTACGGCTCGCGCAGAGTTGTTTTGATCATTTTGTATTGAAAATTTAATAAAACCGGTCAAGAGCGAGTCGGACTCGCGCACCGAGGGTTCCGTACAATCATAAATATTTTTGGATATGTTACTTTAGTACAGTCTTTAAAACAGACAGACAGACTGAGTCACACCATAAGGGTTCCTTTTTTACCATTTTGGTACGGAACCCTAAAAAGTAGGATAAACGGCAGACAGGTGGAAGGGCGAACAGGCGGACAGTTAATTTACAAATCTTAACCACAGCTGCTTATGGTGACTGAAAAACGTTTCAGCCACTCCACATTGCAAACTGGTTTATATTACTAAGTAGGAACTTATTCTTCGTTTATTCGTACGGCAAATTATATTACGGTATATTAGAACCAGCCACCAATTATTATTGTAGTAATAGGTTGCGCCATCTCTTGACCGATAGTGGAACTATTTTTTTTTCTTAGGTCAGCATTCTTAGGACAACGCCATCTGTTGACTGGTAGTGAAAATAAAGATTTTTTTTTTTAATTTCTAAAAAAGTGTGTTATATTGAGACATCGTTTTATTTTTCCTGTAATCTTTACATAAACTACTATCACATAGAATTATTTCAGATTTTTCTCTTTGCAAACTTCGGAGATAAAGGGGGAACGGTATTTTTTTACATTTTTCATCATAAGTCGTAAACTATGCGCCCTAAGAAAAAAAAATGTTTAAAAATGTGCAAACAGCGCTCTTTCATATGATACCCCACATGTCCTAGTCACCTCACTTCAAATTTTTAAGACCCCTTTTCAGTCCCTGTTGTAAAAAAATATGTTTTTTTTATTTCTTTCTTATTTGCGAAATAGTTGGGTAATGTCATCTTAAACTATTCCAAATTTCAAGTTGATACCATTAGTAGTTCCTGAGATATCCAGCTGTGACAGACAGACAGACTGAGTCTCACCATAAGGGTTCCTTTTTTACCATGTTGGTACGGAACCCTAAAAATGGAACGTGATGCGCGTCACACCTTGCTCCAAAATATGGTACATACTATAATAAGATCTACGTGATGTAAAATTACAAAACGAAAAACGATTCTAAATACTCATCTTTAATTATACTTACCATCTGAGATGTTGAACAGAAAACTATCAAGTATTAGAATTCCAATTAGGCCGAAACTGGTGTTTTTGTTTAATTTATTGGAGCTAAGGGAGATTACTCCAAGTCACAATTCTGCCCTCCTTATTGCAAACGCAGTACTTGCAATTTGGCGGTTTCGAGATAATCGCGGGAAACCTATTTTTTGATATCTATGCAACAAGTCTATGTTATATAACATTTAAAGTCTACCTAAAAATTAAGAAAAAAATCAAGCTTTCTATTGACATATTTTTTCTTTTACTTTAACGGTGTCCTCTTAATAAAATGCGGAATACTGCATTTTTATCTACCATTTTGGGATTGTGGGCATTACAGTATCACTAAGGCCAAATGCTGTATATGTGTTTATTACTGCAAAATTACCTAGCACGTGTTCGAAACTGCGTTTCTAACTAGCAATTATGTATTATTTTCATGCATGGTACTAGTTAAAAGTGTTGGCTTCAGATATTTAAGTAGTTAAGAAACAAAATAAAACAAAGTAGGTATTACCAGAAAAGTTATTTTATACACTTCTAAGACATCCGCGCGTAGATTTTTACGGATTACAATGCGTAACTTTATTATTGGTATTAATTCAGATGTTATTTTATAATTAATAAGTATTGATTTATTGTTTTTGGGTTTCCTGACATTTCAAAACCTATCCAGGGGCTGTGGTCACGGGAGGACTAAAGTAAAAAGGTTGCTCATATTTTAATGAAATTAATTACCCCTCGGAACTTTATAAAAATGCATTCAATTTTATTAAATTATTTTACAGCTGCGTTCTGATTTTATTTTAATTATTATTACTGAATTAAATTGATCAAAGTTAATCAGAATACAAGAACTAGCTGCTGAATCTACCAGCAGTTCACAAATTGGGAGGCCTCTTAGAGAAAGAACTGGCAGGAGAAAACTCGTAGAGGTTGTGTCGATCTCTTTTTTGATCACTATCTTCAAAACGAACTAACTATGTCTTTAGACAATTGTGATTTAGTACGGAATTTTATTTAATGAATTATGAGGTCCCAAGCTGGTGGCACTCTCCAACCATCTTCTCTATTGAAATTTGGATACTTGTAGATTTCATGGTCTTTGGCAAGGATTTGTGGTTTATTTTTTAATGAATTTTAATGGATGGGTCCTTTTCAGGCATGTTCACGCTCTGAAGTCTTGCTATCGCGCTTGTTCTTCATGTCAGCTACATGTTCTTTAATGCGCGTTCCTATACTTCTCTTTGTTTGCCCGATGTAAGAGAGCCCACAGTCGCAATCTATTTTATAGACGCCTGCACCTTGAAAAGGGATGTTGCACTTGACAGGTCGTAAGAATTGGTTTATCTTCCTCGGCGGCTTGAAGTAGATCTTGATAGCACTTTTCAGAATACCTGGACATGCTGAAGCTCAGCTGTGAGGTGTTGTCGGTCACAGATCCTGCCTACCCTCTGAAACAAAGATTTCCCTACGGTAGTACTGTACAAGATGGTGGTGGGATTCACCATTGAGGTATCTATCTGTAAGTGTTGCTTTTCGATATACAGTGTGGCTCAAGATTTGATCAGAATTACTGATGAAAAGAATGTCAAGGAAGGCTAGTTTATTATCTGCCTCTAACTCCATAGTGAGTTGAATATGCGACCTATACCAGAACTAGATAGTTATCTACTTAAATAAAGAAAATAATAAAACTTACCAAAACCATTGGAACATTGAATAAACAAATTATAAGCACCACGATGTAGCTTGCTAGCGTGAAACGCAGCACTGTACCTTGCGGCTTCGGTCTGTGCATAGGTTGTATAACGTGTGTTAGGTAACCTTGCTACTCGCAAATGCAGCACTGTAGAATACTGCATTTTAGTCTAGCAGCGCAATAGTAGCTTTTTGTTATACTCCATACACTCAAATGCAGTACTGTCGAATACTGCGTTTGTATTTAGTTTCTATTACTTGTAAAGAATTATTATGCTAAATGAAACTACAGTAAACGTATCAAGTACTGCATAACCTTTTAGTACATGCTGAATACTGTAAATCTTGTTAGCATGAGCAATACTTTTGTGCAAGTACTGCGTTTTGCGTTAAATAAAAAACATAGTTTTAATTAAAAAAAACAAGAAAATCATTTTTTATATTATAGCTTAAGCCCACGAGATGTCATTTTTGCAAAAAAATGCAGGGCAGAATTACTTACTTACCTATAGGTTAATATATTAAAAGTTTAATTTAAAATTTTCTCCACCTCTAGGTAGGTATTAGATATTACAATTTAATAATACAATTTAAGAATACAATTTAAAATTAAACAAATAATTCCCATGCTTAATAATCTGACAAAGAATAGAAAACAGATAACTTAAATAAACATTTCCATTGACTTTAGTTTGTGTTTTAAAAGAGTCACGTCCTGTAAACAATTAAGACAATAATTTCACGCCTATTATGTGTTTGAATATTTTAATTTTAAAATACTATAATGTTTTAACCGACTTCAAAAAAAGGAGGAGGTTCTCAATTCGATTGTATGTTTTTTTATCGTTGTTCACGCATATCTTCGTCATTTATGGATAGATTTTGAAAATTCTTTTGTGGTTTCATTGAGTTTTGTTGCGAGATGGTTCCATTTAATTTTTTTTCAGATCAGTTCAGTAGTTTTCAAGTAATCTTGAAAATAGTATGATTTAGGTGTTCGAGCCTTCGCTTGAACCACTTGAGATTACGCTTCAATGAAATCGTCATTCACACACTTGCAAACTGTTCTACCGTGTATCTGTGCTCTGTTGCTATCTCTTTCTAACATGACGCAGCGCTCGGTGGGGCGGCGCTAGCGCCGCGCTCTTCAGTACGCTTTTGAATATCGAACGACTCACACGCTGCGTTTGAAATTTCGGATCGAATTACACAAAGTAAAAGAGTTGAATGCAGATATACAATTTCGGTAAACAAGTACAAATTGTTGCAACTTACAATTGACCCTAATTCCGCTCGGCACCCATGGTCCAGCGACGTCAAAGTGCCAGTCACTTTTCTGTTGGGACGTAGTGTCGCATCGCATCCATCGCATCGACACTAGTGGCATGAATTGAGGCGACGCGACTTCTAGTATCGCTCGACATACAGTTCTCACTCCGTCCAGTGTCGCATGACATGATGCGACGCGTCGCATCATCTGATGGAACACGTCGTATCAACTAGTGCGACTCGTCGCATCAGAATACGACACGTCGTATCGTCTGATGCGACACGTCGTATCGTCTGATGCGACACGTCGTATCGTCTGATGCGACACGTCGTATCGTCTGATGCGACACGTCGTATCATCTGATGCGACACGTTGTATCGTCTGATGCGGCGCGTCGTATCATTTGATGCGACGCGTCATTTCAACCGTTGCGACAATGCATACTGGCGGCGGGTGTCATGAGCGTGTCGTACATACTGATACGACACCTTATCAGAGAATGAGACGATGTACATGTAGTTTATCGAAACAGCAGTTTGTAATGATAATTGGATGTGTTACTCCTACAAATAAGCAATTATTCCTGTATTTTCTTTATTTCGATCATACCAAAACTATACTCTTGGAGATTTAGCGTCTCGTCCCTGTCCACCGGGGAAAGAGGAAGCTCATACCATCATTACAAGAGCAATCGACGAATTCTTTCCCTCGGATTGGCGAACACGGGAGGACTACGAATACTCATATGAAGCTATCCCAACAGCAGCCATAATCCTATTATTATTATTTAAATGTTAGGGGCTCTGCAGCTCAGATAAAGCTGCAGTCACTGCGACCTAAAAGATCTATTGTGACTCGCCATCTAATTACCTAAATATATAGTAACTCTTTAAGGAAGTTTAGTGTATCTTCCTGGTTTTATTTTTTTAAGAGTTTTTATTTCCTCCGAGTCGATTACGTGTCGCCCCAGGCGGACACTACGATTGCGGATTAGGAGTCCACAATCACATAAGAGGTGCTTGGGCGTTGTCTGCTCCTTATTGCAATATCTGCAGACGTCAGTATCACTCAATTTCATATGAAATAGGTGTCTGTTTAGTTTGCAGTGTCCAGTTAAGGCTCTAATAGTCGCGCTGATGTTCGATCTACTGATTTGTATAAGCTCATTCGTCCATCTTTGCGAGTAACCTTCCATTAAGGATTCGGCGTGTCTCAATCCTGGCTGTGTTAACCAGAATTTTCTCGACTCGTCCAAGAGATTGTCTTTAAGGAGTTGCATAGCCTGGTTTTTTTGAGATGCCGCAGAAAGGTTCTGGGCCGATCTGTTGGCCTCGCACCCGTTCTAGCAAGCTCGTCGGCTTTTTCATTACCAATGATACCTGAATGACCTGGTAACCATTTCAGAATAACATTATTCTTATGTCCTAGTTCATTCAGTTTGTCTACGCAGTCTTTCACCAGTTAAGATCGTATTACGTTCGAGTTTATGGCGTTAAGTGCTGCTTGGCTATTTGAAAAGATATAGGTAGTTGGCTATTTGAAAAGATATAGATAGAGGTCTGATTTGTGTAGTTTCGTTGGCGGTTGGTTTCTGCACATTCTATAACGGCATAGACCTCTGCCTGGAATATTGTGGCGTACTTACCAAGATTAACACTAAGGTTGACTCTTGGTCTCACACCTTGTACACCACATCCTACATCAGGACCCATTTTGGAGCCGTCCGTGAACCAGACTAGGCTTCCAGCCTTACAGGAGCTTTGGTCATCAGACCACATCTCTCTGCTAGGTAGTTCCACCGAGTAATTTCTAGTGAAGTTACAGAGTGGGAGCATGACATCAGATGTCATTGCAAAAGGTCTGAGTTCAAGCACTGATTCATGTAAAGATCTCAATGCTTGAGAGTGCCAGCTTACTTTACCGGTGTTGCTTACTCTATAAATCCCTGCTTTCGCCTCCTTCACAATAAACAGGTGAAGTGGCGGTAGGTCTAGCTAGCAGGGCATTGAGTGCTGCTTCTGTTGTTGTAGGCATGGCCCCTGTTGCCATAAGGCACGCTAATCTTTGCAAACTGGTTAGCTTGTTTATTACTGTCGTTTGGGTTGCTTTTTTCCACCATACTACACAGGCATATGTTATCATCGGCCTGAATATGGCGGTATACATCCACAGGGCAATCTTGGGTGTTTAGACCCCATCTTGCACCCGCTAAACGACAGCAAATTCCTAAGTCGATTATAGCCTTTTGGATCACATTATTTATGTGTGTATTCCACGTCAGCTTTTGGTCGATTGAACGCCCAGGTATTTGGCTTCCGTAGAAAATGTTATGGGATGGGAATCCCCTTTATAGTGGGCGTTTTAAGTTTGTCCAACTTATGCTTCCTAGTAAAAGGGACCATTATTGATTTGTTCGGTTTTACCGACAAGCTGTTCTCAGTGCACCACTTATTTGATGACATTGAGAGACCTTTGTAATAAGGATGGTACAGTGCTCTGACAGCGGCCTATCATGCAGGCTACCACATCGTCAGCATAGCCCTGTATATCTAGGTGTTTTTAGAGGCTTCAATCAATAATTGATCGACATCAAGTGACCACAATGGGGGCGATAGTGCGCCCCTCTGTGGGCATCCACTAGTTATCTTGAAACCTCTCTACGTTTACATTTCTGTGAAAAAGCATGCTTTCAATCCAGCGGATGGTTGTGCTGTCAATGTTTTTGCCACGCATTCCCCTAGAAAGGGTTTCGATAGTGACGTTATCAAAGGCACCTTCTGTCAAGGAAAACGCTTAAAGCTATCTGTTTATTTTCTAGGGCCCTTTCGATCCTGTCTGTTAGTTCTAGCAGAGCAGTTTCTTGGGACTTTCCTTTACGATAAGCGTGTTGCTTTGTATGTAGGGGACGCTCGCGCAGCGGCTCGTCCCTTATATACACACCAATAACCTTTTCTACTCTCTTGAGTAGGAACGAGGTAAGGTTAATGGGTCTGAAGGCTTTTGGTTGCGAAAAGTCCTTCTTTCCAGCCTTTGGAACAAAACGGACTTTTACTGAAATACATTCGCTTGATTTATAATTCCCCATAGCTTGCTTTGAAGATCTTTACCAAAATGGGGATGAGGGTCTCCTTTCCTTGCTGTAAGAGAGCAGGAAAGATATCATCATCTTCCCTAGCTGATTTGAACGGCTTGAACGAATCAATCAATCAAGTTCCTTGCTGCTCTTCTCCAGTCCTCACTGTTAGGCCTAGCGAGGCAGTTTTGATTTATTCCATTGGCGTCTGGCACTTATCCAAGAAAGTGAAAATCTATAGTGTCTTCCGCTATTCTCAGCGAAAGTCCCATCTGGTTTCTTTAATAGTCCCAGTTGATTCGAAGGCGATTTGGCCAGGACTTTGCGGATTCTAGCTCCTTGGGGAGCACCAATGATACTCTCACAGGACTTTCTCCATGAAAGTCGCCTTGCCTTTCGTATTTCCTTGTTGTAGTCTGTCTAAGCTTTTGCATACCGATCCCAGTTACCGGTCGATTTAGCCTTGTTAAACAGCCTTTCTGTCCTAAAACTAGTGTTCTATCAGAGAGAAAGTACCGAAGTGCTAGATTAAAGATTCTATGCTAGTGTCTTGGTTGAGCCTTATTATGCGCACCTCAACATATTGTATCTAAGACATTCGGCTCGGGCAAGTTCTACTTCGCGTTCATGGGTGCAGTTCATGACATTAAAAGCAATAACCAACTAACCAGTCGTCAAAGCATCTCTTCGGACTCTCGATGCCCTCAAGGAGAAAATTCTACCAGGAACAGCACTTTGATACCGTCAACACATACTGTCACAGAAGATCCCGAACATCATACTAACCCTCAATGATTCCTCGGGTGATTCGCCACCTCAAAACCTCCCAAGGAATTTACTTGATCGTAGCCCCGAGTTGGAACAGAGCGTTCTAGGAGCCCGATCTCAGGCGAATTGCTGCATGCCCTCCAGTCCTAATTCTGGACCTAAGAATGAACCCTGTCGACCTCCGAACGAATCGTCCGCCACAGAATATGGAAAAGTTAAATTTATTGGTTTGGAAGGTACAGGCTGGAATAGATATCTAAGAAGCTGGTCCGAAGCAGATATAAACCTTTTAGAGGAGTCCTGGAGGAAATCCATCATCAAAACCTACACAACCATTTGACTACCATGGCAGAAGTGATCCTGCTCCATCAATGTTGCCACTGACACCCCGCGATCTTGAGATGTAGCGCAATATCTGTGTCACCTACCTACATAAAGATATTAAACTGGCCCCCAGTACCATAGCCTTACACAAATTAGTAATTAATTACAACAGTATCTAATCCTAGAAAGTTTACATCTCTAAGCTCCCATATACTAGTAAAACATGTCCTAAAAGCCATTTTCTCGAAGAACCTTCCAGTGAAAAACCATTGCCTTTGAAAATAAAGGACCTCCTTGAGTTCCTTAAGTCCTACAATATGAATGACAACAGCTTATTACACATTTTTAGACATACTGCCGTCCTCCTCCTGCTAGCCTCGGGACGTAGAGTACACGATCTTACTCTTCATAAAGAATCGGTCACAGACAACGGAAATGAAATAATTTTATGGTCACAGTACGGCTCTAAAACGGACTCTGAAAATATAGACAATCAGCATGGGTCCTTAGAGAGAACCCAGATGAGGTTCGACTTGATCTCCTATCGTGGATCAGAAAATCCATAAGGCTGTCTCATGAGAGACGAAAGGGGGTGAATCTAAAAATTTGTTCACATCAACAAGAGGCACAGTAAAGAGCGCATCCCGTTCCGTGATTGCAGGATGGATTCGAACTTTGTTTCGTGAAGCGGGTATATCCGCCTCAGCAGGCAGCTTTAAAGGGGCTGTAGCATCCGAGAACTGGACATCTAACAAATACGAATGAACGAAACGAACACAAATATTGAAGAGATTCTAAAGAGAGGAAACAAAGAAATACTTTCTTTAACCACTATTTTAAAGAAATTGGTAAATAATTATCGTAACCCACTGCTAACAGGTTGAGTGATAATTTTTCAACTTTTTTAATGTCTCTTATATCAATAATGATGATTTAGTGATCTCATCTGATTATAATCAACAAGTAAGGCATTTGTCATTTATATAATTAGGAATTTATATGTCTTTGCTTGGCGTTCGTGGATTATGAGAAAGCCTTTGATTCGATTGAAACCTGGGCGGTGCTGCAGTCTCTCCAAAGGTGCCAAGTGGACTACAGGTATATCGAGGTGTTGAGGTATTTATACAAAAATGCCACCATGTCGGTCCGAGTACAGAACCAGAGAACAAATCCTATCCAACTGCAGCGAGGTGTGAGACAGGGAGATGTTATTTCTCCGAAACTGTTCACAGCTGCGTTGGAGGATATCTTTAAACTCTTAGACTGGAAAGGACTCGGCATCAACATTAATGGCCAATACCTAACACACCTTCGTTTTGCCGATGATATAGTTCTAATGGCTGAGACCTTGGAGGACCTGAACACAATGCTCGAAGATCTCCGTAGTGCTTCCCAAAGAGTGGGTCTTAAAATGAACATGGATAAGACGAAAATCATGTCGAATGCCCATGTTGTGCCCGCTCCAGTTCATGTTGGGAACACTACACTTGAAGCTGTTGACCATTATGTATACCTAGGACAGGCAGTCCAGTTAGGTAGGTCCAACTTTGAGAAGGAGATCTCTCGTCGAATCCAACTCGGATGGGCAGCATTCGGGAAGCTCCGAAAAATCTTCGTGTCCGATTTACCTCAGTGTCTCAAGACGAAAGTCTATGACCAGTGTGTGTTGCCAGTGATGACTTACGGCAGTGAAACGTGGTCGCTAACTATGGGTCTCATAAGGAGGCTCAAGGTCACCCAGCGTGCAATGGAGAGAGCCATGCTCGGCGTTTCCCTGCGTGATCGAATCAGAAATGAGGAGATCCGCAGGCGAACTAAAGTAACCGACATCGCTCGAAGGATTGCTCAGCTAAAGTGGCAGTGGGCTGGACACATAGCGAGAAGAACCGATGGCCGTTGGGGCGGAAAGGTTCTGGAATGGCGACCGCGCACCGGACGACGCTCCGTGGGTAGGCCCCCGACAAGGTGGACCGACGATCTGGTGAAGATTGCCGGAAGCCACTGGATGTGGGAAGCGCAGGACCGATCGTCGTGGAAATCCTTGGGGGAGGCCTATACCCAGCAGTGGGTGTCGTGCGGCTGATATGATGATGATGATGTGATTGTAAGAATATATATTATCTAATCCAAATCATTAAAAGAATTTAATAAGAAGTTAAAAGTTATATGTTTTATTACTCATTTCAAACAATAAAAATCACAGTACGCATTAGCAGCGCCGGCAGAATAGAAACACATCTCAAGTGGTTCAAGCGAAGGCTCGAACACCTAAATAGACCCGTTTTCCCCCCGAAGGGTAGAAAACGGATATTTAGGTTTCAGCCGTAGCTTGAACCACGCCTTTAAGTTCCTTGCCAGCTAAATTTCAGGTACTGAAGAGCGCGGCGCTAGCGCCGCCCCACCGAGCGCTGCGTCATGTTAGAAAGAGATAGCAACAGAGCACAGATACACGGTAGAACAGTTTGCAAGTGTGTGAGTGACGATTTCATTGAAGCGTAATCTCAAGTGGTTCAAGCTACGGCTGAAACCTAAATATCCGTTTTCTACCCTTCGGGGGGAAAACGGGTCTATTTTGTATTAACTATCTTGACGACTTTTTTATCGTTGTTCGCGCATATCATCGTTATTTATGGACCGATTTTGGTGATTCTTTCTTTGTTTGATTAAATTTTCTTGCAAAATGGTCCCATTCATTTTTTTCCAGATCGGTTCAGTAGTTTTCAAGTAATTCTGAAAATACTATGATTTTGCATTAATTACCTTGACGACTTTGTTATTTATGAACCGAATTAGCTGATTTTTTCTTGCAAAAGGGATACCTTAAGTGTAGTTCTTTTAATTTCATTGACATTAAACCTTGGACCTCGAAGATATCCAAGGGAACTCCTCAGACTCAAATAGGATAATAATATGTAATTGTGATTGAGATATTGGTAGGCTTATGAAAATCGAAAACAAACCGAGCTATGGTCTGTATGCTACTTCTGGACTATACTTGGACTAAGAAGGCACAACGGAACTCCTTTGGAAATTGAGTAATAGGCATTTTGAAAACATATAAAGTTAAAGAATATTACACGCTTACATACCACAAAAAAGTTGAAAATAAAAAAAGCTATTTAAAAAAAGAAAAACTGCCTTCAAAAACCTAAAAACAAAAACAGATTCAAAATTAAAAAGCACTAAAAAGCAATAAATAAGATTCGATTGTCTAATTTCTAAGGCACTTCTGACATGGTTATGTCATTGAGAGGTAAAGCTTCCCTTTTGTGTAGTGCTCAAGGGAATATCAGTTCCCCAAGACACTAGTATATCGATATCACCCATGCAGTACTTTGTCATTGTAACTTTTTGTCTAATGCTTCAAACCGTGAGGCACTGTTAAAAAAATTGCTATTACAAAGTACCAAAGCATTAAGCGACTTTCATTGCAGACTGTACCACGGGTAAGAAAGGAGTATTATTCGGCATGTCAATTGACAAAATAAAAATGTTTAATACCTTAACATCACAAGAGCGACACAAGCAATTTTCACTGATTTACCTAAATCACAGTCAAAGTGTCTTTATTTAAATAAACTTAATAATTAAGCACTTTTGGTGCAAGAAACTTATCAGCTTTAACAGGAATAAGTAACAAAATGTTTCACAAATATTTTTTCCAAAAATTGTTGTCTCGTAACATTAATAATTTCGCCTCACAAACTATCGTTTTCACAATCAATATACCTACATATTTACTAATGAAAAAATGAAAAATGAATAAATATTTATTCAGTATCTTTTAAGTACATTACATATTATATGGCTGAGGTCCCTTTTAAGTACCTGTGTTAAGAGCCCCGCTCCTTCTAAGATTACAAAAGATATATTTGTTGTTTTAATTTAATAAACACTAATTACACATTAAAAAGTTTCAATTGTTTTTGAACGCACATTTTTTTTGTGTAGGTATCATAAACACATATTTAAAAAATCTTTAAACAAACAAAGCAGCGTTTCGTGACTTATTTTCTGACAATTTGATGTGTGATAAAATTGAAAACACGTGAGTATACAAAAAGTGACCTATCGTATTTTAACAGTATAATGTTACAACATTACTAAATGCACAGTTGTGCAATAAATGATTTAGTAATTTCTTTACTATGTTATTCATAGTCATAGGGATCATGCTGTATGTACCTAGTTATTATTTGAGTTGTGAAATAAGATATTCTTAGGTAGTCGTTTTGAGAATGAATACCGATTAGTGATAAGTTTTATATAAATCAATATTGTTAGGTACCTACTTCTAATTTCTGACAAAGATAATAATTTATTGCGCCCACCTTTTTCAGCTAAAAACGCTTTGAATGGGTCACGTGGAAGAAAATATTGATGTTTCGAAAGCACTTAATTTTTACGCAATTTTTTTACTTTGACTTGGATTGGGTGTACGTTTTTTTGCGCCCCAAATGAGTCCTTTTTTGCGCACAGCTAAGGAATGGAATTCCCTGCCTGCGTCTGTATTCCTGCAAGCATACAATCCAGCGATATTTAAAGCCCGAGTGAATAGGCTTCTTCTGGGCAAGCTCGCTTCATCTTCTGTCTCTTCTAAGCCTTATGGTTCTCGGTTGTGGCCAAGAGTAAGCCCATTTAAAGTAAAAAAAACACAAAATACATAATCTCTCGGTGAGGACCTGTAATTGGCTTTCAAGTGTTATTTAAGCTTCCTAATGTATTAAATTTAGCTGTTGGTCTTCCGAATAAATAAAATAAAAAATAAAATAAACAATACGTCTGGGTTAAGTGAAACCCGGTAAGGCTGTCATTGAGCGGTAAGTTTGCCTCATTGATTGAAGAAGGTTTTACACCAGTATTATGACTTGCACGTTGACAACCCTAAACTTATGCCCCTTTATGCCAAAGCCACATCTGCTAACTATTGCGGAATTATCCCACTTTGGGGGCCAACTTCCCCACCAAGGGGGCAAAGTGGGCTGCCTCAAAATGTGCACACAAACTCATGAGCCAACCCTGGTGGGGCAGAATCCACTACAGTTTTTGCTGTGGAAAATTTCAGATCCCACTCCACATTTTAGGCAGTCCACTTTGCCGCCTTGTCGAAGCAAAGTGGAATAATTCCTATTGCGCTAATCTTCCATAATATGTAGTATGTAGGTACGTCAGTGCGAAAATTATTGGCGTTACGCCGTTGCCCGTTAGTGAGGCCCCGCAATAGAAGTGTAGCGGATATAACAAAAAAAGATAATAAGACGAAGAGATATACAACTATATTGATTAATGAGGTAGATAGAGTTAATGAAAGCTTTCATTATTTTTAGGATGGTATCTCGTATGAAATTTCGTAGGTACCGATTACCCACAGTGAAAATAGGCTGTCGCTCCGATAGATGCCGATAGTATGAATCAAAGCGATGACGCCGTGCTTATCTCAAGTGGTGGCTGATAGCGACCAGGGACGGGCTAGGCATTATTAATAAATAATGTTGCAAAGGTACCGTGGCAAGGAAGGGGTGAAATTATGGCGTAGGTAAGTCGCTTTAACAATGATCTGCATATTGGATCGATGGGGTGGGATTTCTGAAAGGTTAACCCGATGGCGAGAAGAACTGATGGCCGTTGGGGCGGAAAGGTTCTGGAATGGCGACCGCGCACCGGACGACGCTCCGTGGGTAGGCCCCCGACAAGGTAGACCGACGATCTGGTGAAGGTCGAGGGAAGCCACTGGATGCGGGCAAGACCAATCGTCGTGGAGATCCTTAGGGGAGGCCTATACCCAGCAGTGGGTGTCGTGCGGCTGATATGATGAAACCCGATGGGCATCGGCTTGTATGGACCCTTCGCCACTGAAAACGTTATTAAACTTGTAGTTAAAGATATTGACAGTAAAAATATACCTATTTGGAAACAGCTTTTATAGGTACTTACCAACAGTAGAAATTAATTCTAGAGTATGTCAAGTATCTGTCAAAATTAAAATACAGACAAAAATAAAAACTAATAAAACTACCAGTGTCCTTTAGGTAAATAGTTTCTACAACTTTATACTATTTTAACTAACTGCTGCACAATACAAAACTTTTGCTTGCTGGCTGCATCTTTTTAGTAGGGACAGTCCCCCGTGAAACTAATTTCAATAAAACCACGCTATAATATATTTAGTATCCGTAAAAAATATTTTATTTCTTTAAAAGTGCGCGCGTAAGGTGAATACAAAATTATTGAGAAAATATCCGTACCCACCGTAAAAGCCGACCACAGTTAACTATTATAAACTACTGGTAAAACGGGGTTAATAGAAATTCACGAGGTGATTAGAAACCAAAGCAAAAACCAAATTATCCGAGTGACATTAGCGTAAAGAACATATATGTTACGGCTAATACCCGAAGTGCGGCTAAAC
The DNA here is from genome assembly GCA_943789525.1 of Agriphila geniculea. Lineage (NCBI taxonomy): Eukaryota > Metazoa > Arthropoda > Insecta > Lepidoptera > Crambidae > Agriphila > Agriphila geniculea. Next base: position 12,589,238 of record OX038887.1, on the reverse strand, counting down.
CTAGTTTTAGCCGGCTAAACTAGACCGATAGCTGTTGGCTAAAACTAGGTGAACCGATCTGCTTTACTCCTGTAGGTCCCGAATATATGTTAGAAATTTAACGCGAGCGCGAAGCGCAGCGTAGCGTGAGCCTTAAATTTCGAGGTTACTTTTTTTTTTAAAGACAACAGAAATAATTTAGTTTTAGCCGGCTACACCTAGTATTAGCCGCGAGCAAATCAGCTACACCTAGTTTTAGCCGGCTAAAACTTGGTTTAGCCGCACTTCGGGTATTAGCCGTAACATATATAAGCTTAAAAAATGAACGCATAATATGTTCTTTAAGCAAATGTCACTCGGATAATTTGGGTTGTAAAACTTTTTTGCTATGGTGTCTAATCACCCCGTGAATTTTTATTAATCCCGTTGGTTCCCTATGTATTTGCATAAAATTTTAAGGCATAATATGTCATAGCATAATATGATTTCGCCGAATGATGTTTACGCATAATATTATTTAGTCATAACAGCTTATGCATAATTTTTTTAAGCATAACTACTTTAAGCATAATCATGTTTAAGCATAATATTCTTTAGCATAAATTTAAACACGCATAATGTTATTTACGCATAAAACAAAAAAATCACGACGTTTAAAATCACGAAAGAACATTTTAACTAAAATACAAAATTCCGAAGCTTAAAAAACCGAAGGTTAATGAAGGTTACATGCCAGCAGGTCGGTTCTGGCACTTCGCCGGCCGCTGCCGCGGCACGCTTGCTTCGCTCGCTCGGCTCGTGCGTTGTTGGTCGCAATGGAACCTTACCTCCTCCTCGCTCGCTACGCTCGCTCGTCGTCGCACCTAATAGACCTAAACAGATTTTCGGGATTTTTAACTATCGGAATTTTAACTTTCAGGGTTTCGAACTATCATCAGTCATTTAATAATCGATCTTTCAAGTTTCGGTCTATTGGATATCGACATTAAGGATTTTCGGTATTTTAAAAAGAGGTGTTTTATGAGTCGATATTTAGGTCGTATGTGTTATGAGTTTTTGGCATTTTATTACAATACCTACCCCATTTGCATGAAAATAAATTAGTGCGTAAAATAATTATTCTTATTGCTTTTGATTTTTATGTCTAAATAATATTAGGCGAATAGACAATATGCCTAATAACATTATGCGAAAACAAATTAGTCTAAATGATAATTATGCTAATATAAATAGTATGCCAAAAAACAATTATGCGAAAGTATTATTATGACAAAAAAGATTATGCCAAATCCGTTATGCCAAATCAAATTAGGTATAAAACAATTATGCTAAAACAAGGGATCCCAATCCCGTTATACGGTACGCATTATAAGTTTATTAAGATTAGATCAATAAAATAAGACTAGTGACGGTAGAGCTGAAAACCTCGCGTTTGAACGTAAACAACGTCTTTTGATCATTTTTCGAAATGGTTGAAATATGACTTTCCCCACACCTCCGCTATTTTGAAAAATTTAGAAACACTGAATCTGTGAATGATAGACGTATTTGTCGGCAACTGTTTATTTATGGTACTTTACAATGAAATATAAAAAGGTATAAAGGTTTAGAAAAAAGGTTGGCTTGATCGCCAACATGGCCCCCGACGGTGTGGACACTGAATTAGGAGGCGATCAATAGTGCGAGCTTCCTAACCGGTCGACGCAGGACACCCCCTTTCGTTGTCACGTCGACAACCCTGACTATGCCATCTTTACCGGGATAGGTTGCAACAATTCGTCCTCTAGGCCAGCAACGCCTGGGTAGAGTCCCGTCCGCTATGCACACCACATCTCCAGTTTTAAGTGCCCGGGATTCGGGAGAAGCACGGCGTGGCACTAAAGTTGGCAGGTACTCTGCGACAAATCGTTGCCAAAAATGATCCGCCAACCGTTGGGACTTCTTTCATTGGGCTCGGCTAGACAGGTCGGTGTCATCAAACGTCCGGCTCTGTATGTCGTTCGAGGATGAGCCAATCAAAAACGTGAAAGGCGTTAACGCCGTCTCAGAGTCTGGGTCTACCGACACATGAGTCAACGGCCTGGAGTTAACAATAGCTTCAGCCTCGGATAGCAAGGTCGCTAATACTTCCTCCCTAGGTGCTTTCTCTGCGAGAGTGACGACGAGAGCGCTCTTTATATTCCTCACCAGCCTCTCCCAGCATCCGCCCATTAATGGAGCCGAGGGAGGAATAAACTTCCATCGAATTTCTCTGGTATTAGCAAATTCGTAGATTTCGGGCAGGATTTTAGCGGCGCCAACAAACGCAGTCCCATTGTCTGAGTAGATACAAGTGGGGCAACCACGTCGAGCGATGAAACGGCGCAAGGCCATAATGGCGGAGTCGGAGGACAGGCTTTCGACGATTTCAAGATGAACTGCCCTAACTGTAAGGCAGGTAAACAATGCGATCCACCTCTTGGCTGTCCTTCTACCAATAGTGACATTAATCGGGCCAAAATAATCGAGCCCCACGTAGGTGAATGGTCGCTCATTGTGGGCCATCCGCACATCAGGTAGATCTCCGGTAGGCGGTGTAACAGGCTTCGCTTTCCGTACTCGACACGCTTGGCACCTCGTAGCAACCTGTTTGACGGTCGGCCTTAATCCGACGACGTGGAATCTCTGCCGTAATTCGTTTACAACGAGCTCATGGTTGGCGTGTGCGAACCTGGTGTGGTAAGAATGAATTAGCAGCTTGGTGATTTGGTGTTTACCATCCAGGACGATGGGACGAGACTCTATTACGCTGGATGCAGAGGGTCGACCAGATAACCGTAGGAGACCATCCTCGTCGATGAGAAGAGACAAGTTCTTAAGCCTACTGTGGCTCAAAACGAGGCGTCCTGCGTTCACACACTTGAGTTCGTCAGAAAAGGAATCAAGTTGGACTTTTCGGGGCCCTGTCTTTCAGTGTCACTGATAGTGCTGTCTTGATTGTACGGACTAATCGTTCCCAGCACCCGCCCATAAAAGGTGATGCGGGAGGTATGAAGCACCATTCAATTTTGGCATTGGCAGCGAAGTCCTCTACAGCTTGACTATAAAACTCTTTCAGCTGACGACCATGTGAATGATAGACGTATTTGTCGGCAACTGTTTATTTATGGTACTTTACAATAAAATATAAAAAAGGTATAAAGGTTTAGAAAAAAGGTTGGCTTGATCGCCAACAGAATCAACTACAAAAATTTATCATGATTATAGAACCTGCTCACAAAATTTCACGAAAATCGGTTGATAAATGCGACCAGAGAACAGACAGACAGCCGGACATACGAAAGCATTTTTTGTCTAAGCTAAAACGGAAACCTCGGTTTTTTTTGTCGGTTTTCGGAAAAGTCTTAGAACAAAAGTTGTTGTTTGTGATGTTAGTAATCTACTCCTGCGAGGTTGTTAGTGTTTTACAAATTACCCTGTATAAGTGTATTATCTATGCTCATTATATCCACGTCCTCAGTCCGCACCTGACGTCATTATTGTTATTGCGTATATTGAGCATATCGCGCAATCTGTCAGATTTTGTATCCGATTCCCCTAAAGGCTTTGCTTATTTACTTTTGTAATCCATATGCACTCAGCTAATTTAATACTCGATAGACGCAACTTAGCGGCTTTTATTAATAAAAAAATTTATTATTTTCGAAGTGTATGTTATGTAGTAAAAGTAAGATTGGACTAGAGTCTCTTGGGTAATGGGTAGAAATGTGACATTACATTTTGTGGTTTTCATAAATTGAGGGGTGAATATTACAAGGGTGCTAGGGGTTTTTTTCATGAAACAGAGATAATACAAGCGGTCGATAATTTTCGCTCATTGAAGAGCGTCATCTTTGAATCTCCTACACTATCAAAGATATTGACTTGGAATCTTTGTATGAACATTGGCCTTTGCAGATAGCTTCTTTTTAAGAAAAAAAAATCAGTTGGCACTCCGGGAGTGCCGGCAGAAGTGAAAACTTGAATATTAACGTTGTGCATTTTTGATATTTTGAAATTAGCGGTAAATGATTAAAATTATTTCTTTCTTATTACTATACAGTCACACAATTCAATCAGTTTGTAATTAGAGAAAAATTCTAAATATTTAGCACCAGTGGCCTTTTTAATTTCTACATGCACGCATTCTACGATTTAAATTTTAGTCACAGAGTATAAATAAGTCTATGATTTCACCGAAGAGATTGCTGCTATTAGTTCCATTTTCAAAATTAGCGCGTTGCTGGTGACACAAGTGTTAACGTCTTAAAATGACGCGCCGCCATTTTCAACGCGCCCCGTAGAAAGAGAGGGGGATACTTCCGCCGCCAGCTGTCTACTCTCCATCCATCACATCCGCCTTACGCATTTTCGATCAGCCACGTGATTCTTACTGACGCGAGTTTAGCATTTTTTCCCCATACAAAAAAGCGCACAACGCCGCTAAAGAAGTTTCACTTCAAAAAACTCAATTTTTTTTGATAGTTAGCACCTTTGTAACTTCCACCCCCCAAATATTTATGAAAAATAGCGACCGCCTGCGGTTTCACCCACTTGGTTCCCGTTTCCGTGGGAATATCGGGATAAAAAGTATTTTATGTTTTAATCTAGGTGTGTGCTAAATTTCATTTAAATCCGTTCAGTAGTTTTTGCGTGATTGAGGAACAAACATCCAAACCCACAAAACTTTCACATTTATAATATTAGTAGGATTGTAAAATAAACGACTAAGTAAATAAAGTATACGTACCTCTATAAAACCCATAAATTGAAAAATTATCTACATATTTAGAACAAAAATCACAATTTTCATAGGATTTCCCTAATGGCTTCTGCCATTCAAGTTTTTTACCCAAACCCAAAATGGCCCTCAAAATTATCTTTATTTGAACAACAGCAGTTATTTTATTCAAGGCTTAGAATAATAACACCTAGAACGATAATTTCCTACAAAGCGCACTGTCAAAAGTGAGGTAACTAAATCAGCCATAATGGCGCCGTTTTCAGATTACACAGTATACCTATTAGTTGCCTACTTTGCATCCGAGGACTCGGCTTCTAGGTATTATTATTCTAAGTCTCTATGCTAAAAAACCCATTTCATTTATTGGTACCTAGTTGTCGCAAATCACAGTGACAAATGGTCTAGATTAGTGTAGCATCATTTGTATCAGTTTACGCCATCAATGGAGCCTCGTCTCACTCGCAAATTGTCTACTGAAGGCTGTTCATTTAAATACATTTCCTAGAAGAATATTAGATACCTACTGAGCCAAAAGTAGTCATACCTCTTATTAAATGTATAACTATTGTAAAGTAAATGTTACTTCAAATGACATTTATACTTTGTTTATGAATAACGGCTGTAGATTTTTTAAAGTTATTGAGAACTGAGAAGATATTAAACTTTCATCGGGTCTAAGTAAACATTTTGACAGGGTTATTTGTAAAACACCCACAACTTCGCAGGAGTAGATTACTAACATCATAAACAACAACATTTGTTCTACAACTGTTCCAGCAGAAACAGCCAAAAAATGCCGACTTTCCATACAAATGTCAGAACAGCTGATCGAGTTTTTTATGAAAAGTTGGATTTTTTTTGTCTGTTTTTGGAAAAGTGGTAGAACAAATGTTGATGTTTATGATGTTAGTAATCTACTCCTGTGAGGTTGTTGGTGTTTTAAAAATAACCATGTTTAAGGTAGAACCAAATTATGTAACAATACTGAAACAGATGATAATATAAATTAAACTGAACAACTTTCTCTAAGAAACATAGGTCGAACAACGAAAATTTCATACTCCCATACAAAATATATTGGTCAGCTGAAAGACTTTGGAAAGGCATTTTTACGATAGTTTTTTACTGACCAGTTGAAAGTGGAAAAAATATTCTCCGACATAACCGGTTACTCCAAAAATAACAATAATTTGAGTAGTATTACGTTTGTTGAGTAATTTGTCAAAATATGAGTAATATGTATGTGTGTATACCTCGTACTATTCTGGGAATTATGAAACAAAAGTTATGGAAAATACATTAAAAATAAAAATGGAAATTATGACTAAAGAAGATTTCTTTGTATTTTCTTAATGAAGTCGACTCATACAAATGACAGCTAATGCCACACTCATCTATAATTTTTGCATACATTTGCATAGAATAATGTCTGAATCACTAAATATTTATTATTATAAAGATTTAAAGATTTTGATTATGATGATAAAGTCACTTAATTTAAAACAATTTTTTTTAATTCTTGTGTCTTTCTAAAATGTGTAAATTAATATTAGTTCATTCGTTTTTTATAATGCTGTTTTTAATTTAATAATAATAAATCTATGGCAAATTAATTATAAAATGCCACAAAAGTAAAATAGTTTAACATGAACAATTAAAGTTTTTTTTAAATTCGGCAATTAGGGAGTTAATTATACAGTAGCTAGACTAGCTAGTATGATATACTATAATGTGTTGTAAAATAGTCTTTTTAAAAACTTTAAATGATATTTTTTCATTATAATGTTTAATTAGTCTAATTATCAGACGTATTAGTTTTTAAAAAAGGGATTTCAGAAAAAAAAATGCAGTGACTTATTTCGCGCAGTGAATTTTATTTAATATTGTAATTCTAATACAAAATTTTAATAAAACTTTACGTGGAATTTTCAGGGCCCATATAATCTAGTATTTTTAGACGGTATAATTACATTCCCTCGTAGTCACTGCTAGAAGAAGATAGCAAAACTGTTAAAAGTGGCCGTTTTTGACACATTTGCTATCTACTTTTACCAGTGACTACGAGTGTATACCTTCTAAAAATACAAGACCATAGGCTCTAAAAATTCCACGTTAACTTTAATTAAAATAATTTTCTATTAACAACTTATTTAATAAAAACCTCTGAGGGCGCCACTTTCGGTGGTGTGGCCCCTTAATGGCTGAATACGTAGGTGGTTGCAACGTTGCGTTGCACTGTATCCATCTTTCTAACGCGAGTTGACAGGCGGTCCATACGGCAAAAGAAAACATCGTATTTTTATCTTATAACTAGGTTGGCGTCAGATCTCGTTGGGGTTAAATGACCTGGGTGCTCGGTCAGGGGAAAAGTAAGAAAATTTTGCTCCCAACTCGATTTAATACTACGCGTCTAACAAAGATATTAACTAGTTAGTTATTATAATCAACTTTTTACGTACTTTCAATAGTTTTAATGTATACCAAAATATCATGTTATAGAAAAGAGAAACGGTAGTCGAAATAATATTTCAGTCGTTTCGAAAAATGATCAACAATGTAACAAAACTTTTCTGTGAGCGGTGCAAAGCAAATTTTATTTTTTATTTTTAAAAGACTCAATAGTTCATAGTTTAAAATTAGTCAAATATTTCTGGTCCTTGAGCATTTAATAAATGCTCTAAGTTTCTGGTCAATGTTCGACTGCGTATATTATTTGTTTTTAAACAACATAACGCGACGTCGAGCCACTAGTCATCTGATTTTCCTTAGATTTTTCTTTATACGGTAATTGTTGTGTCACTAGCGCCGCTCTAGCGGTATGCTTAGAAGTTATCTTGACAGGAAAATCCTGTTAAAAGCACCGTACCACCAAGATTCTATGTTTCATAATGATAGCTAGATGACGCTACAGACTTATTTCGCTTTCTATATTTTAGAATAAAAAAATGCAGAAAGAAAATAAAAGAAAGAAAATTGATGTAATTTTTTGTCAAAATTAAGATAGTTTCATGGTATTGATATAATTCATGATCAATTTTTGAACTAAGAACTTCATACTTATAAAAATAGTTTTCGGGTTGTAAGTTCAATTACTTCATCATACAGCACAATATTTTTTATAATAACTACATATTTTTTTATAACAACAAAACAAAAGAAACTACATTAATTGCCCGTAAATAGGTAATGTAATGGACCATTTATAATATACAAATTATACAAACAAAACGGCACGTTGAATTTTCCAATTTTTTTTTAATAATCAGGATAATCAGTCTTATAGATAAAATGTAAGTACTCGTATCTACCTATTTTTTTTTTACAAGCGTTTCATGAAAGTTTTTCAGGCGACGCTAACTGTAGATTTAGCGTCGCTTGTACCAGGCGTTCAGAGCTGTAAAAGAGTTATTTTTCAGCGGATTTCATCGACGCTATTTCAGTGACATCAGGGGCGGGGCGAAAAGGAAAAGGCCAGAAATACACCATCCATTTCAGCCCACGCAGTTCGAGACTTTCAGTTGCACTTACTGAAATTTTCTGGAATTTTACATTAATTAAAGACTTTTCATTTTATTTGGTAATATCATGAAACCCATAAAAATACTGGTAATGATTATATTATATTTCAAATATAATTTCGAAAAGATAGCTGCAGCAACATGGAGTATTTGACCATGGAAAGTAAACGTTGGTGGTTTCCTCAGAGCACGGAAAAGTGTATATAGTTTCTTATGTAATATTTGACTTACACGTCACCGTATACCGCTGGAAGTGTTTTCGTTTTTACATATTTTACAAGAAAATCTCTCCGGAGAACAGGCAAACATGAATTTCACAGAGTTAGTTTGGAGCGTTCTATCGTTTATTTTCCTCGTAAGTGGGTTAACGTGACATCGTCATTGACTTTGTAGATTTTTCACATCAGTTTTCCCAATTTACAGCATTTTTACGAGATACGAGAGGCCAGACTGTTAAATCTATTTTTAAATCGTAATCGTATTCGAATTGTTTCTATAAAATTAACTACCTATATTTTTTATCGTTATATTTTTCACTTATCGGAGTACGTTGATATAAGTACTAATATCACAATAATTGCCCGGGAACAAATAAGACCTACATATACACTGGCCTTCAAAACTTAGTACCACACTTTTAAAATTGCAATTTCTCTTTAACTAAAAAAAGTTGGAGTTTTGAGATAAAAAACGTTTAATTTTAAGAATTTAAGAATTGTTTTTCTTATCCTTTTTATTAAAAATATTTCTTGTGTATTTTAAAACTTATTGCAATTTCAAAAGTATGGTACTAAGTTTTGAAGGTAGTATTTGGTATATTGGAAGGTGTATTATTAAATTCTTTGTTATAGAAACATAAACATGACAAAAAACAGATCTTTTCTAAACGGAGTTTAATTTTATTTTGAAATTGAAGTTACAGCTAAGAAAATTTCATAAATAAAATTAAAAATGAGCAACACTGTTGCTTGCTAGATATGTTTGACTTAAAATGGCTTTGTTGTTAACTTTAAGTACTTGTTGTTGTATGGTCTGTGCTTGTTATTAATTCCATCCAGGCAATCAGTTCAATTTTCTAAATAATAAGCCCCGTTGTTAGCAGGGCATCAAAAAATTAGTTAAGACTCATTTGAGTGTTCCCCTCCACGGAAATCTTTAGTAAAAGGCGAAAGATTTATACGTTTTGAAGGGAAACCAGAGTTACCGTCTATAAGTTACTTGTACCATATATTGAATTGGCCGAGACAAAACGCTACCGCGATTCAGAAACGCACAGTGCCATCTGGTTAATTTTCGGCGTACCATTTATTTCCACGATGGTGTTTAGGCACTTAAAGTTTTTGTTATATTTGCAGTAATTTCGTTAGTTTTTCTCTTTAGTGTATTGAAAAGATTTTCTTTAAAGAAAAACAATAATGATAAGTTATCTAGCATTATGGAATTTGCCTACAAAGTAGATGTTAAACTTCTACAATCCTACTAATATTATAAATGTGAAAGTTGGATTTAGTTAGAATTGATGTTTGTTCCTCAATCACGCAAAAACTACTGAACGGATTTGATTGTTTGACATACAGATACTAGATAGCCTGGTTTAAAACAAATGATAGTTTTTATTGCGATATTTCCACGGGAACGGGAACCACGCGGGTGAAACCGCGGGCGGTCGCTATTACAACATAATGTTTCTTCATTACATTTTCCCCAATTTCGTTGTTTGTTTATAAACTTACTAGATTTTATATTCCGTCCCTAATCCCTACTTATTATTATTATCGTGTTTGCGAAGATGATTTCATTTTCTCATATAAAAGCCCCGCGTTAGCGGAGTTTACAAAAAATTGAGTAAGACTCATTTGAGTGTTCCCCTCCACGGAAATCTTTAGTAAAAGGCGAAAGATTTATACGTTTTGAAGGGAAACCAGAGTTAATATAAATGAAATATCAGCGCACTTTATACATTTTGCTAGCACTTGCCGCTTGCGCGATTCAACAAGGTACAACGCCATCTAGCAACAAACAAACACCTGGAATGTTATTTGTTTATATTCGAATAAATGAAAAATTACGAAAGATAATTTATGTTTGTGGTTTTGTATAGAAAAGTAAAATCGTAGCGTTTTGCTACGAATTCGTAGCATGTTGTTAGAACAAAGTTTTCATTTCACTGAGGAGAGAAGGAATAAACGAATTTAAAAAAAATACTAGTAACAATTGACGTCTTCGTAAAAGGTTAACAAAACAACGCATACAAAAACAACATAAGTGTTTTTTCCCCGAATAAGTGAAAGTGAAAGTAAAATATTCTTTATTTAAATAAGCTCACATAATAAGCATTTTTAAATCGTCCATTCTTTTACCCTACCACCCATTATGACGTCTTTTAGCTAACAAGAAAAATGGGCGCAAAAAACTTGTCAGCTTTATCAAATGGAACGATATTTACAAATAAGTATATCGTTTCCAGATTTTGTATTACCAAAGATTTACAAATAAAGAACTTTATTTAATTAGATCATTACTTAATGAATTTCAAATTTCTTAATCAATTTACAGGGTTCAAGCTAAATTCAAAGTTTGAAGTTATTATTCAGTCTAGGCTGTAATAAGAAAAAAAACATACAATTCCATATGCGTTTTAAGATAGGTAGTCAGAAGCAGACCCATTCCCACTGGTATAGCACCCGTTCACGAGCAATAAGGTTCTTCTGCGATTTCAAAGTATTTTAAATATTACTGTAGTTTTAAAATAGAAAAGTAATATTAAAAACAACAGAGTCAATAAAACGATTACAATCATATGTAGGTAACTAATAATTCTAATAAAAATACATTGACTACTTATTGCATGTTAATGATTTTTGAAATTATTTGGAATGATTTTAATATTATATCATCTGACACATACATGTAATGCAATACAGCTAGTTGATGCAAGAATCATATAAAAAAAACTCCAAACATTTTATGGATGATGGCAATGTGGTCGGCAACCACACATACGCAGTTACGCACAGCTGCGAGCCCAACCCTTACCGCCACCCTTACATACACACGCACAACACGCCATATGTGAGTTCAACCTTCTCCTTGTCTCTGCAACCCTGATACACGTGTGGCTCTGAAAACTCACATGACTCCACGGGCGTGACACAGACGCTGCTCCTATGACGTCCGCATGTCATCAACTTCCATGTATGAATGCCTCACTATGTGTCTTCCCTTCTATGTTGTAGTTAGATTAGTGTATGTGTGTTGGTTGATTTAGTTTTTAGGTTCCTAACACATGTGTGAAACACATGAGTGTGTTTCGAGGTCATTGACTGGACGTGTAGCTGTAGTCATTTTATTCTAGGATCTTCTATACACTTCACACATACAGATTCGATAATGATCGTTACTGGCAAACTGTCAAGCGGAGCCAAATGCAAAGTATAATATTTTAAGCTTGCGGTTAAAATTGTACAAATTTATAAGAACAAAAACCGGAAACCGGCAAGTTTTTATGCCACGCCCGTGTGTGCCGATGAATAAATTGATTATACACGTATTTACCACCGTTCCACGTGCCACTGCCATACAGCTACGTAAACTCTGGTCATTTATGTTGCTCTAGTATATACATTGGTTTGAACGTTGCTGGGGCGCTACCGCCTAACTCAAAGCCATAGCGAGAGCATACCAATGCACCGTTGTGTTATAGCAACGTAAACACTTCTCTTGTCATTTATGTTGCTCTAGTATATACGTCGGTTTGAACGTTGCTGGAGCTGTACCGCCCAAACTCAAAGCCATAACCGATAGCAATACAGTGTTCATTGACGTCATAAACTACAGCAATAGTCAAAGCTAGTTCTTTTATTGATCAAGAGATGGCGCTAGAAGTAATTCAGTTTCAAGCTGTGGTTTCAAGTGAATTCTCTTTTTCGATATGAATTCAGTGCTGGTAGTAAAGAAACTTCATTCGACCAAACCAACGCACGTACAATAATACTAATTAACTTCGCCAACGTAAATAGTTTACTATAGTTCACTTTTTACCATTTTAAGTTAACACACATAGACACACACACGCGCGCGCACACACACACACACACACACACACACACACACACACACACACACACACACACACACACACACACACACACACACACAACATACTCGAATTCTTTATTATTATTATATCTTTTTATCTATCTCTTCAACTCAGCTACTTCCATACCTTACACACACTTACCATACCATATAGTACCACATCCAATCGCTGTCTTTCACCACGGGTGAGAGGCCTGGAGTCCCGAAATACAGGATTGTCCTAGTTTAGGGTCCAGTCCATCAATTGTTTTTACTGTTACCTAGAACTTTGATTTTTGTACCTGGAAATTGTATGTAACTTTGGTGGAAATAAATTATTTTTTCATTTCATTCATAGTTTACTTATGTTTAAAACAAATTCCTGTAAAATTATATGACCACCATGACCATCAGCCATTTTAATGTCCCCACTGCTGGGGCATAGGCCTTCCTTATGGGTGCATAAAGAGGATGAACCCACTACGCGGGCCGGGCCCAATGCGGATTGGTGGGTGTTAACGACTGCAAAATGCAGCCTTAACGTGCCTTCCGAAGCACGGAGGAGCTCAAGATAATAAATTTTTGGTCACCCATCCCATCATGACCGACCCTTGCGAAAGTTGCTTAACTTCCGCAATCGCTGGGCCAGGCGCTATAACCACTGTACCACCGAGCTCTTCAAAAATAATAGTAAAATAATATAATTGAATTTTGGTAAGTGGATGTATTCTGATCTACTATACTGCCAAAGGACATCATCCATGTTTCATACATTTTTGGTCCAAATATGGAAGTGCCGGACAAAAGACAAAAGTGCTTTATTCTGATAGATTTTGTCCATCCAAGCATTTTTTATTATGGCACTAAAGTTGTAGCACCGCTTCACATTTGTGTCAAAATGTATGAAAATACAGACTTTTGAACTCAATTAAAATCAAATACAGCGTTGCTACAGCTTCGGTGCCATAATAAGAAATGCTTAGCCGGACAAAATCTATCAGAATTTGCTTTTTGGCAGACTTTTTAAATATTTGTGCCAAAATGTATGAAAAGGTAGACTTTTTGAACTTATTTAAAATCAAGTATAGCGGTGCTACAGCTTCGGTGCTATAATAAGAAATGCTAAGGTGGACAAAATCTATCACAATAAAACACTTTTGCTTTTTGGCCGGCACTTTCACATTTGGGCCAAAATGGATGATGTCCTTTGAACCTTGACATAACTCTTGTAGAGCATGTCGAAATTCTACATACTTGGAAGCGTGCTGACGCCAGGTGTTCCACTTCCTGTCGCTGGGAGTGGGTTCTGACTCAAGTTCACTTTAAACACTCTAACGTATTGAAAGATGGGCCTTGAGATAACTCTTACAGTATTTTTCAATAGCTCTCTAACTATGAGAAAAACATTATAAAAGCCTTGTACTTGAACATTGCCTTGAATGATTAAAGCTCTCGCCTACGGCTCAGGCTTAAAACCATCCTCGACAATGTAAATGAATGTATCTTATCGTTCTCGGCTATAATGTACACCATTAGCTATAATTTTATAATTTATATTATAGGATAGAATATAAAAAAAAAAACTAAAATACCTACAACTTTTTTGAGAAACTATGAACTGATCCCGCGACTTCGTCCTCGTGTAATTCAGTTTTATAAAGTACCTACAATTTTTTTCTAAACACGTTTGTTTTTAGGGTTCCGTACCAAAATGGTAAAAAAGGAACCCTTATGGTGTTGAGAGTGACTCAGTCTGTCTGTCTGTTTGTCACAGCTGGATATCTCGAGAACTACTAATGGTATCAACTTGAAATTTGGAACAGTTTAAGATGACATTTGCCCAACTATTTTTCAAAAAACAAAGAAATAAAAAAAAAAAATTTTACAACAGGGTCTGAAAAAGGGTCTTAAAAATTTGAAGTGAGGTGACTAGGGCATGTGGGGTATCATATGAAAGAGCGCTGTTTGCACATTTTAAAACATATTTTTTTCTAAACACATTGTTACATTTTTAGAAACTACTACATACATTAGTAGCTTTATAATGCTACTACAAACATATTTTAGGAGACCTCTTGTCTCGACCACTCTCAGATCTAAGAGGTGCTCAAGTTTTCACGATTCATTTGACAGATAAATAGAATTGAGTGGCATTTCAGTATACGAATTTTACACTAAGTGGGGTTTGAGCACAACTTAATTTTGAGTTTACTTAAATTGAATACATGCTTATAATTTACGTTTGAGAATACGAATTTTTTGTTTAGGAGCTACTCAAACATTTAAGTAGCCGTTAAATATTTGAGGGACGTTTCTATTCGGCCGTAGGAGTGTTCCCGAAAATTGAGAAGTTATATTTTCAAACGATTTTTTGAAGTGAAAACTTCTTTAGCGGCGTTGTACACTTTTTTGTAATGGGGAAAAAATGCTAAACTCGCGTCAGTAAGAATCACGTGACCCTGATCGAAAATTTGTAAAACGGATGTGACGGATGGAGAGTAGACAGCCGGCGGCGAAGTATCCCCCTCTCTTGAAAATGGCGGCTCGTCATTTCAAGACGTAAACACTTGTGTCACCATAGCAACGCGCTAATTTTTTAATTCAATGTCAAAACTCTAGATTTTCTGTCAAGCTATGGATAAGACTTTCGTACAATACTGTTCTGTATTCGTAAATTCAAATGCAGAGTAAATTCGTAAGGCGGTAATTCGTGCAAAATTATTCCCTAACCATTCCAAAATATCGAAAATGCACAACGTTAATATTCAAGTTTTCACTTCTGCCGGCACTCCCGGTGTGCAACCCGATTTTTATTTTGTTATTTCAAAATGAAAAAAAATATTTTTTTCTTCGATTATTACAATATGGGCCTCAAATGAAAGGCCTTAATGAGCACATTCCAAAACTATATATAATTTGTCTGTAAAATATAAATTAAAAAAACATTAACAACATGCAGTCGGGGGACCTCTTCGATTAAAAATTGAATCACAAAACGGTCCCCCGACTGCAATGACACTTGTTATTTAACTTTTCAGTTCGTTTTTGCAGTGCAGTCGTGTTTTTAATATTTATTAAATTTTTTCTCACACAGAGGCCCTCATATCTTCTATGATATGAAATAAAACAATTTTTAACGGATACTAGCGCGGTTTTATTGAAAGTACTTTGGTAATTAGTTGGTATTTGGTTTGATTTTTGGTTTTCCCGACGTTTCGGCAACTTTGCAGCTGCCGTGGTCACGGGGGACTGAAAAATCAAACCAAATACCAACTAATTACCAAAGTACTTTCAATAAAACCGCCCTAGTATCCGTTAAAAAATGTTTTATTTCATGTCTAGTGAGCACGTAAGCTTGAGAAATGCTTAGGTTACTTGTTATTATTTCGAATTATGATCATAACGGCCCACTATCAGCAATAAAATAATAAGTTTTTTTTTTCTGAACGTTAAAAAAGTATTTCCTCCTCCTAATACTCCTTTTCGTTAGCAGAAAGGACCACTTATTTCGTTGTAACTTAGCCGATACATATTTTTTTTCATTCAACAAGACTGTGGCATTAATTTGTAGCTGAGTGTTTAAACATTTGTGCATAAAAGTTTTAAGACTTTTATGCACAAATTTAATGTTGTTAAGTAAATCAAGAAAATGTTAGTATGGAAAATGCGAATCCTGTCTTTATACAAAACGGCCATTTCATACTTCAACCCCTAATATTTAGATTACATTACTAAAAGAAAAAGAGAAATTGATTGGATGATTGTTAGGTAACTTACTTTAAAATTACTCATGTGACTTATAAACCGACTGGATAATTTTTCAATGTCTAGATAAAGCTTTATCAGTGCTTGTAATTAATTAATTTGTGTGTAACATTTTCAGAATGACTTTTATTATATTTGGTTAGTATTTTTTTCTAATAATCTGTTAGCTGAGGATTAAATAATCAGCCCTAAGTGACGCTTAACGTGAAAAAAAAACAAAATTTTAATTTTAAATAAACCTGATTGATATTTTTTGTGCGTACGTCTTATTTATGATCTTAATACCATCGAAAAACTGTATAAATTAGATATAATAATAAAATAGTAAAAAATAGTTCTTGTACTAGCGATCCAAATGAACTAGAGGGGTGATTTAGTTGATTAACTTCAATAAAACTAAATCGTTCACTTCAGTAATCTTTTTTGCCCACCTCTAATTCACATAATGTAGGTGTATACCTAAGTCAATTTGTTTGGGACCACGTTATTACCTATATTAAAGTTCTAGATGATGCTAGAGTATTTACCTCAGTTGGAGGATTGCTGTCATTATAATTTTGATAAGCAGCATAAGATAATAGGTATCTGTATTTAAGACACTATAAAGCGAAATAAAGGTCTTTATTAGAATAGAACTAAGACATAAGCACGTCTTTCGCTATATCTATTTCGGTATTTTACTTTTCGACGAGTCCAACCAAATATGTATTAAAATCAAACACTGACAAAGCCGTTCTTTAATTATTTCATTTCAAATTACCTGTAATAATATTTATCTGATGATTTGAAATTATTAATACCAGATTCTTACCTTCCTGATTCTTACACGAAAACACAGGTAGTCTTACACGAATCTGTCATGACAATTTTATATCCATTGCGTGAACCAATTTGAAAATAGAACAAATTATTCAATGCTACACCGCAACGTAAATCAAATTGTCAGGACAATTGACAAATTGTCACTTTAATAAATAAGGCCCAGATTGTGTAGGTAATGGAACAATCTTGCCTAATACCTAATTCGCGTGATAATCCGCCCAAAGTCGTATTGTTGCAGGGCGCCGCCTACATCCCATTGTTTCAGACGTCAAACACCAGGAAGTGATGAGCATGCAGGAGTTACTTCTGGATTAACCACCGTTATAATGGGGGTGAACAGTTTTGGTCAATTGGAGGCATTATTTGGGTGAACATTTTCCAACACTTTCATGCGCTACACATTAAAAGTAATACGCAATGTTTTAACATCATTTCAAATCATTATAAATGAAACTGATCTTAGAGTTCGGTTTAACAGTTATTAAATCATGGCATCAAAATGATTAATGGACACATCACGTCGATGTTATTTTTTTATATCAATGTGTAGAACTTTGATATAAAAAACTTCTTTTGAAATTATAACAACGAATATTTTTTAGCCCAACGCAAGAGATCAATAATCCTATTCATATCACAAAATAAATTGTAAAAAGACGATTTGAAGTCTCTGTACCTGACCGTCGAAATACGATATATCGTGTGATATACTGTTTTATCGACACTAAACTGTCAAAATCACAATACATTTTGACAGTTGAGTCACATGAGTAGTATAGTTTTTTTACTCATGCCTTTGGCAGTTAAAAGTGGATGAATCATGATATATCATACCGCGTTCCGGTGATGCTAGGGGGCGCTGGGTGTATAGAATATTTTTATTAAGGATTAATAAAACCACTTATTAGGTACCTACTGTAAATCTGATGTCCTATATTTTGTTCATAATTCGTACTAAATTTATTTAAGTCTACAAATTATGGTAGGAAATAAAATGTTTGAGTAACGCACGAATATCGCAGTAGGAAGATTTTTTATATATAACGTGTTACAATATAACCCCTAATGCCAAATATGGTAGATAGGGACCATCAAACTGAAGAAATTTAACTATGTGACTAACTCTGAAATCGCAAAAAATACAGCTGTTTCATACGAAAATTAATAACGAAAATATGAAAACGTATAAAATAGCGGACTTTTTTTCGCTATTTCGGAGTTGGTCCCATAGTGAAGTTGTTCAGTTTGATGGCCCGATCTACCATATTCGGCGTTAGGGGTTATTTTGTAACACGTTCTAAAATGCTAGCAAATAACTCAAATATATTCATCCATCAGCTTAGAAATCTTAGAATTTAACAATTTTTAACCAATTCCATTTAGCGTCACTATATGCATTAATATTACCCTCAGTCAGTATCCAGATTTGGAACACACCCTCTATAAATAGCTTAGCCCTCCCTCATGTGCCATTTCTAAACATAACTCACTTGTTATGTTTACATTGCTTTCTATAGAGGAGCGGTTGATTGCGCTAACTTTCGTAAGGAGCAATGGATTGAGTATAATTTTGACCATTTTCTACTCTACTTTATAGTTTTTTTTTTAAGAATAAGAATAAGAATTTTTATTTGTTCAAAACATGGATATTACAGTTGGTACATTAGGTTTGGCATACAAAATTTCATTACATTAAAATTTAAACATTTAAATAATTATTAAAAAGAGTTAATTAAATTAAGAAATAAATTATACATTATATAGGTAATTTACTTTATATATGTTACACATTATACTACATTATATAAGTACGGTACTTTACTGCAAGTGTATAAGTACTTAACATTTTTTATACATCTAAATTTGTTTTTTCCTGAAGCTTATAATCATCTCCATTTTAAGTTAAAGTTCTCTGAAGCAATTGTGGCAAATCTAACTCATTTTTGTTACTTTCATCACAGGTCACCGGATTCCCCAACACATACACGTTTATGAAATACAAACACGAAAAGCAGCGACGCGCCCCTAGCTGGCACACAGCGACAATTGCAAAGGACCGAAGGGTGAGTCTCTGTGTCGTTGAACATTGCTCTTTTGTATTCTGCACCCCTGGTGGATAGTCGCTGGAATACACGTGGTCTTTTCGGTGGGCTCATTAGCGTGTCGAGTCGCCTTGAAATAGTTCGCGGCATACCTACACTAGAAAAAAAATCAGGTCAATGACGGCTTAATACTTGAACCCATAGACAATGATATTTTTGATGTAGGTACAGTAAACTGGAGGTGATTAGCAACTTGCGTGGTGTTGTGAGTAACAACAACGACATTTTCGATAAGAAACAATACAAAAATTCAAAATGAAGTCTTGGGCCTGTCCATAGCATTTTTCTATAAAAATAATAAACTAACTAACTGCCCCTTCTTATTTTTCGTCTTCCAGTCTTACAAATGGTTGCGTGGAAGAAATTGCTTTATAGCGAAAAGGACGCCAAATTGTTTTTAATCTGTATTTTTTTCCTGTAAGTAATGTTTTTCATTCAATTATCTATGGTGAACAATAAAGAATATATCTATCTATCTATCTAAGGACATTTTAGTTTTTTTTAAATGTCGCTGTTGTTATTCACCACCCGAGTTGCTAATCATCCAGTTTACCGGTAGGCTAAGTAAAATTTGGGTGGTGGTTCTAAAATTTAGGTTATCTAATCAAGTTATTTGAAAGAAAGAAAACACCTACATTTATTTTGGGCATACACAACGAATACACAACATGGCAGTACAAGAAATAAACAAATAATAATAAACAACTTACATTGTGCAATGTTGTCATGCCAAAACTGTGCTCTAAGCAGCAAGCTAGGCCTGCTGCGTAGGTATGCTGGTATTTGCCGGTTTACTCGGTTGAACAGACGTTGAACTCAGGGATATTGAGTTTTTAATTATTACTTATTTTGTGGTGAGGTTAGCTGTAACCCTCGGGGATATTATTGCTTTTTCTACAAAGGCAAGATCAAATTTTTACTATAATAAAATACATATCCAGCTTCCACCCGCGACGTCGACATTCGAAATATCCCTAGGGAACCTTTGAGCAAGATAAAAATATCCTATGTTTTATTCAGGTTTTAAACCATCTGTGTGCATAATTTTCTTCCAAATCCGTTTAGCCGTTTTTGCGTTTTTTAGTATAAACATCTAAACTTACATTTAAAATATTAATAGGCAGACTAATGGTTTTCTACACAGATTGCGAAAGATTTTTTATTATTATCCATGTCAATGGCAATTTGATTTAAGGCGCTTTCCGGACTGAAAGTGGCGCCGCGGTGAATTTTACTAACTAATTGTAATTCTAATACACAATTTTAATAAAACTTCTCGTGGAATTTTTAGGGCTCATAGGTATTTTGAGACGTATCATTACCTACATTCCCTCGTAGTCACTGCTACAAGTAGATAGCGAAACTGCTAAAAGCAACTGTTTTGACACATCTGCTATTTATTCAACGAATGACTGCGAGGGAATGTGGTGATCATAGTGTAGAGGAGGGGCCAGGCCTTCAAAATTGAAATCCCGTCGGACAAGCGAGTGCTCTACCGACAACTGGTATCATTGTCTTCAGCATGATCTCCTGAACAATAATATAGCGGTTGTCGCATTATAAAGTAGTGGAGGGGGGAGGAGGGGGAGGAAAAAGGTGCAAAACTCGGTTATCAGAGTTTGGCTAATTTCTCAATAACCACTTGTTCGATTTAAACAAATAAACTGTCATATGATAGGTAATATTCTTAACCACAGATTTTATCAAACAATGGTTTTTGTAGATACTATAGTTTATGAAATAATTAGATAAAATATGAATTACAAATAAATATTTTTTTTGTTTTGTAGAATTGAAGCAGTAAATTGAAATAAACTACTATGTAATTAAAATATGAAGATTTGCTCCAGAAAAAAAATATCGGTGAACAGCCCAGTCATTCCCTTATATAGAATAATAAACTTGTTAGAAATTTTTGTCTAGTAACTAGCTAAAAAAATTTTTTTTGTGTCGCGTGGCGAAATTTTTTCTTCAATTTTTTTTCTTAAATCCACTACAGAATTAAAAGTATAAAATTTGCCTCAGGAAAAAAATAACGGTAAATAGCCCAGTTATCCCATTATATAGAATGATAAACTTATCAAACATCTTTGTCTGATAATTATGTTAAAAAAAATTTTTTTATTGCGTGGCGAATTTTCTTTATCTCTTTTTTTTTTCGAAAATCCTCTACAGAATTAAGACTATCAAAATTTGCCCCATAAAAAAATAATAGTGAATAGTCCAGTTATTTTTCTATATAGAATAATAAATTTGTAAAACATTTTTGTCTAATAACTGTGTTACAAAATGTTTTGTGGTGCGTGGCGAAATTTTCTTTACAATTTTTTTTTTCGAAAATCCTCTACAAAATTATATCTATGATGATTTGCCTCAGAAAAAAATGCTGGTGAATAGCTTAGTTATTGCACTATACAGAAAAATAAACTTATCAAACATTTTTGTCTAGAAATTATGTTAAAAAAAAATATTTCTGTCACGCAGCGAAATTTTCTCTAACATATAATTTTTCCAAAAATCTTCTACAGAATTAAAACTATGAGGATTTTCTCCAGAAAAAATATAGTAAATAGATCAACTATCCCACTATATAGATTAATAAACTTATCAAACATTTTGGTCTAGTAACTGTGTTAAAAATTGTTTTGTGTCACATAACACGGTGGACCTGCAAAGTTATGTTTAAATGAGTTTGCACGGCACAAAATATTTTTTAACACAGTTACTAGACAAAAATATTTGACAAGTTTATTATTCTATATAATGAAATAACTGGGCTATTCACAATTATTTTTTTTCTGGGGCAAATCGTCATAGTTTTAATTCTGTAGAGGATTTTCGAACAAATGGTAGAAAAAATTTCACCTCGTGAACAAATAAACATTTTTTTAACATAGTTACTAGACAAAAATGTTTATCATGTTTACAATTTTATATATAGTGGAATAACTGGGCTATTCACCAGTATTTTTTTTCCGAGGATAATCTTTATAGTTTTAATTCTGTAGAGGATTTTCGAAAAAAATGGTAGAAAACATTTCGCCACGTGACCCAAAAAATTGTTTAAGCATAGTTACTAGATAAAAATGTTTAACAAGTTTATTACTCCATATAGTGAAACAACTGTGCTATGAACAAATATTTTTTTTCTAGGGCAAATCCTCATAGTTTTAATTTCATAGTACTTTCTTTCAATTTACTGCTTCAATTCTGCAAAACTAAAAAAGCCTTTGTTTGAAATTCATCTTTTTTCAATTTTGTAATAAACTTTAGTATTTACAAAAACCATTGTTAGATAAAATTTGTTGTTACGGGTATTATCTACCATATGACACCTTATTTGTTTTAATCGGACAAGCGGTTACTGAAAAATTATCCAAACCCTGATACCCGATTTCCGCATCTTTTCCCTCCCCTCCCTCCCCCCTCAACCACTTTATAATGCGACAACCGCTATATTCTTGTTCAAGAGATCATGCTGAAGACAATGACACCAGTTGTCGGTAGAGAACTCTCTGGTTCGACGGGAATCGTCATTAGACGACTTTCGTTAAAGCGGTTTCCATATTATTCGGACAGTGACCTCCCGCACTATATCGATGATAATTTTGCTGTCTTCCAGCCAAATTTCAAAACTAAAAAACAAATAGCAAGCTAATGACTGTGGCAATTTTACGTAGTACTTTATACTATATGTACTTCTGTACTTTATTTTAATTTACTGCTTCAAATCTACAAAACCAAAAATGATTTTGTTTGAAATTCGACTTTTTTCTAATTATTTAATAAACTATAGTATTTACAAAAACCATTGCTAAATAAAATATGTTGTCAAGGATATTACCTACCCTAAAACATCTTATTTGTTTAAATCGGACAAGTGGTTGTTGAGAAAATTAACCAATTTCCGATACTCGACTTCCGCATCTTTTCCCTCCCCCCCTCCCCCCTCCACCACTTTATAATGCGACAACCGCTGTATTCTTGTTCAGGAGATCATGCTGAAGACAATGATACCGGTTGTCGGTGGAGCACTCTCTTGTCCAGCCGGAATCTTAATTAGACGACTTTCGTAAATGTGGCATCTCCTCTAGTGATTCCTTCTAAAAATACTAGACTGTAACTGTGAGCCCTAAAAATTACGCAAAAAGTTTTATTAAAATCATCTTTTATTAACAACTTACAGCCTTACTTATAAAAATCCACTAACTAACGTTTAATCATCATCTTAACTAATTACTACTTAACACGCTCACTGCGGCATGGGGTCGGAAGCACCCGATGCAATACTTTCCTACGGTGCGGCGAAAAAATGCTTGACTTTCCGCTGGTGCGGGACAGATATATTCAGTTTCTTTAGACAGAGGAAAGAATCAAATATTGTTTTATGATTATGACGTCAAATATTTCGATTTTGTATAAAAAACTTGCATCAGATCTGTTCGACCCGATAGCGACCACAAGTAAATAGTTTTCGTCAGGTGCGGTATCGGGTTGAATAGATCTGATATCCGATGACCCGATAGCCGCACTGAATTGACAACATTTCATTTTGAGAAAGTACTAAAATTAGAAAACCATTTCGAGATTTTAGTGTTCTAAGCTTATATATTTTTTTTCAGAATTTTTAGATCAGTATTTTTTCCGCTATTTAAAAAAATCTAAAATCTAGTCCATATAGAAAGTTTGAGTTGAGTCTCTTTGCCTTCTATTTAAAAAAAAAGAGTGGTGCCAGCTTAGGGTAATTTACCCTAGATTTAGGGTAAAAAATATCCGGCACTAAGAGACGACACATTGCCCGTTCGAGTAATTTTAAATTCCGAAATTGAAATTACAGCATACCCATTACCCGATTAGTATAATTAAATACCAGAAAAATATTTCTTTCCACTACCTATTTCTTTCTTTATAAATCAACAAACAATTCTTCCATGTACATGTAAGGTGGGGCGGAGAGTGTCCTTTCTGTACGGTAGTACTTATTAATTATTATTTATTTATATTTTATATTATATGTATTCTGTGATCTAGGGTAAATTGAGACCCAGCCTAGGGTAGTGTGAAAATCTGATCTGGCAACACTAAAAAAATCAATTGTCATAAATGCAGTGATGCTAACTTGGGGGATTTTCCCCTAGATTTAGGGGGGGGGCAATTGTCAAAAGGGGATTTTTTAGGGGCAGGAATATTTCAGGGGTTTTTTAGGGGCTTCAAACAAAACCTTCGTACAATAGGAAATTCCTTGTGAGTACTGGATTTCATTGATTCAAAACTTTACAAACACTCAAGCAGCCTGTGAATTAGTAATTACAAGCAGAGATTTGAGTTTGAGTTTGATTCTATAATACGAACCTTAATATGCAAGCGTTTTATTTGATTAGTTACGACCCACTTTATAATAATAATTTAAACTTGGGGGTTTTTAGTGTAATTTTTAAAATTTCTTGGGGGAAAATTTTAGCAGAGGTTGGCAACACTGCATTTTGAAAATTTCTATTTACTAAGTATTACCTATTTTGATGATTGATTTTTGTATCTTAAAGCGATATGGAAAATTTATCAATAATACAGGTATACAAAAAGATTCTATTTCTCAAATTTATTGGGATGAAGAAAAAAGGTTTCTGCATATTTTTTGCTAAATCTGTGACTTTTTAAAATCACTCTCGCATTCTGCTGTATTTTTGCATTTTGTTTATTCTTGTGTTGTATAATTTTGGTCGTTATGTTACGTAATTACGTATTTAATATATCTATTGAAGTCTTCATGAATATTAATTTTACAAAAGATAACACCGCGCGATTTGCCCAATTCACAATTAAAAACTTGTACTGTTATGATTCTATACAAACAAACACATCCCAGTCCCTAACTCTCGCTACCTGCTCCAACCAAAATCCCAAAAATCAGCTGGTGGCCAACCGCCATATTGTTATTTAGCGACTTAAACAAGGGTCCACTGGTAACTTAAATTTGACAGGACTTAATAAGCATCTTAGCAATTGATTAACGTTAAACAACGTTTTTAAGTTAGAAATATTTTAAAATGGCCCTTAAGTGCTACTAAAAATTTAAGTAACGTTTATAAGTAAGACTGTTAATAAATAAAAACCTCTGAGGTGCCACTTTCAGTCAGGGAAACGCCTTAATAAGATACCTACCTTATTGTTGAATAACAAGAGAGAATTGCCAAAAACTGTTTTAGGAAGGTAAACGGACTATAGTAGGAAGTAGGATATTTTTAAGAAAAAATGTAAGTAACCCTAGTTTATTTTAACGAAAACAAAATGGTTCTTTTGTTTAACCTTACCTATTAACTTCTCTCAGTTTTTTTCTTATTACAATACGCAATCTTAAACTAAGTAAATAAATAGGAAATCATGTGCATTTTGTGCTTTACTTAAAGAAAAGACTTCAACGCCTCAAAAACTGATGAATTTATTAATAAAATTATCTTACAATTTTCTACTAGGTGTAACGTAATACTACATTATAGCTGTAACGTTTGTATTTACATTAAAAAAGTATAAACATCAATAAATATAGTGGTTACCTTACCATACCAAATAAAATCAAAATATTATAGGCATTGGGTATTTATTGATAGCAATTTGTAGCCCTGAATGGATTAATATGAATGTCTGCAGTGACAAAATGTGGTGGACGACGACTCGTGGCATCACATTCTGGTAGGGAATGGAGACCGGCTACTTAGAGCTGGTGTACTTGGTGACGGCCTTCGTACCCTCGCTGACGGCGTGCTTGGCGAGCTCACCGGGCAGCAACAGCCGCACGGAGCTCTGCACCTCCCTGGAGGTGATGGTGGAACGCTTGTTGTAGAGGACGAGACGAGATGCTTCGGCGGCGATACGTTCGAAGATGTCGTTCACGAGCGAGTTCATAATGGACATTGCCTTACTGGAGACACCGGTGTCGGGGTGAACTTGTTTGAGCACCTTGTAGATGTATATGGCGTAGCTCTCCTTCCTCTTGTGCTTCTTCTTGTTAGTCTTGGAGATGTTTCTGTGTGACTTGCCTGACTTCTTGGCGGCGTTATCGCTAGTCTTGGGTGGCATTATGAGAGTTTGTGAACGAGTTGAACGCGAGACAAACAACCAATCGTCGTTCGGGACTTACTTACTACGAGTCTGTGACTGACTATGACTACGAACGTTTTTTTTAAAGAAAATCGTCGTATAGTTCAGTTTTGTTGGCACGCAACTAGTCACGTGTTGCGTTATGCGTTTCGACCAATGCTATTGAGCGTGAGCTAAATTCCCCCCTTGCCACCCCGTCTCCGTCCCCTTGCTGCGAGCAATGCACATCGCATAAGCTAAGTAGGTAGGTAGATAAATTAAATTTATTATTAACTATTTAGTTGTCTAATGATGATCGATATTAATATTAAATAATAATAATAATAAAATTTATGATACATAATGAAGATGATGGAAAGCGTTTGAAAAAAAAACAATATGGGCCTGCAAATGGCCTACACAAGTTTCGGATAGAATTTCGTAGCGGGATGACTTCTATCGTACCTACTTAGCCGAAAAAGACAACATTATTAAAATTGCATTCTTCAGATCGCACCTTGCCTACTTTATAGTGCTCTACAACACCTATTTTCTGTCTCCTTAATTTAAAAATGCAACAGAATTTGTTTATAATTTTCTGTTATATAATTTAAAAGGAACTTATCCGGAACCTGTAAAATTGGTCCTAAATAAGATAAAGAGAACCACTTTTATTACACACACAGGTTAAGTGGGCGGAACAATTATTTCTTAAGACCCGGGTGAAAAGGTATCCTACACCCGGCCCGGACGAGGCTGTCAACCGGGTGAAGAGGGTGGAACTATCCAATGATGTCGCGGGGCGCACCAGGCACCCAGAACCTCATAGAATGCCGCTGTTTAACGATGAGTTATGGGGTCACGAGTGGTATCTGGTACAAAATTATTATTGTTATTGTTACTAAATTATGCTTGTTAATCTGTTCATTTCTAGAGCACAAATCTCGTCAGCTGTGACTATGCACTTACCCAATATGTATGTTTAAAATATTTAAGTAACATTATTTAAATTATAATGACCTTAAATTGGCAAGATAAACAGGCTGATAGGAGATAGAATAAAAATATTGTTGATAAGTAGACTATACCGAATTCTTTAAACATAGTAGCCCCATCTACATCGGTTGTAATGAAATAACTTGTTCCATACAGCAAGACACCCGAACCGTGCATAACCTTCCGCGCCTCGACTTGAACGTGCTTCCAGTCTACAGCATGGGTTATAATGGCAGTGGTGTTCGCATCTCTGTGCTAGATGACGGCGTCGAGCACAATCACACGGACTTGCGAGCTAACTTCGTAAGTGTTATGACTCCCTGGTACCAATCGAGCAGATATTCGATATTTCCTAAGCAAAAAGGCCGTTTCGAGCGTTCAGATTCCAATGCACTTCTTTGGTTTATGAAGTCTTGGCAGTTTCGCGAATGATGGTTGAAAATGTCGTCGTTGGTCGTGTATCAGCGCTGCACAGACAATTTGTCTGTGACGCTCTTGGCACCTCTGTGGTATGCTTGGCTGCTTAGAGCATCGCCAGCTTTCGGGACGAAGCCGCGATGCTCTAAGCTTGGCTGTATTGAATTTGAACCCAAGAATAAAATTCTTGATTGAACCCACTGACGTCCATTATACAAGTACTTGTATAATGGACGTCAGTGACATAGTAGAATCAAAAAATAGTAAATAGACAAAAAAAAACAACTTCGATAAAAGTGGAAAAATGCAAAGACTGTCAATCAAAGTCAATTTTTATAGAATTAATGAATATTTGGTCCTTGGTGAGAAAGATCGAGAACTTTTTATAACTCCTTGAAAATATTCGACCCAGACTTTCTATGTAGTGCAAAACGACCTCGGTTAGTTTATGTTAACCTGGTAATTTCTAAGTGGATGGTTTAAAATTCCGTAGCAAGAGGCACCGCAGCGTAGCCCGCAGCGCAACAGCAAGCAGCTGCTGCTGAGTGCCGCTTGCATTTAAATGGCTGGTTGGTTTTATGTATTGAAAGTTCTTAAATATTATGTTGTCCTAGTATAATCGAAGAATATGGTTAAAATTTTAGTAGAAAAGTGGCACATCTGCGAATTCACTCGACTGAATGTTTAATAAATTCCATGGTTTCAAAGCGAAATTAAGCCTTAATTGGACTATATATTTCAGTTTTTTGTGTCAATGGCCAATATATTACAGGTTCGTTAGGTAATTTCAATCATTGCAGGCAAGTACGTGTTTCTGTGTTTTATAATTATCAGTCTTTTTTTTAATTTTTTTTACAAACTATTAAAACTTTTTGATAGTAAGCACAAGTATTTAAATTACCAAATATATATTATAATATAAGTTTATAACACAGTATCTTCCAAGCGTAGTATAGATTTTGAAAAAACTAATGCTGTACTAATACCACAGTTTAAACTTTAATTATCGTAAAGCTGTGCTATTATAATATCATGTAGTCGCCGTCACCGCCACAGCAGCGCAGCGAATACATTGATAAATTGATAGTTCTTTAGATGTTATACTGTCCTGGTATAATCGAAGAACGTGGTTAACATTTTCATGGAAAAGTGACGTTGTCGCAAACTGTGTGCTGTCTGGCTTGAATCAAATAATTATGTATGCGATCTATATGATTCGAGCAATACTTTCAGTTTCTTTAATAGATAAAAAAATAGCTACAATACAAAAAAAAAATCTTTTAAAGATGACTTGCTCTTATTTCGAAATATGATCATTGGTCCACCCACTATCAGCAATAAAAATATTTCTGATTTTTTCCCCAAAGGGACTCCTTTTTAACCGACTCAATATCTCAATATCAATTCGAAATTTTTTTTGTATGTATGTTCCTCAATATCTCCTTGAATTGTGAACCGATTTACAATAGTAGTACAGTAGGAGGCATATAACTTGAAATCGGGTGGGGATTGCGCGAAACGCGTATTTTGGGCATGCGTAGCGGTGAGGGGCGCGGGCGGCGGGAGAGGGGCGCGCGCTATTGGATGCTCACAAGAGCACATGCGCGAACTTATCCCCACTCCGTCGAAAAAATTTCAAGATACGTGCTAGTACTAGTACTGTATGCAACAGGTGAAAAAAGAGGGAATTTAGTTCGAGGGATTAAGTTGGATCCCGAGAGCAGCGAACGGGATTCAAAGTAGAATCCTGAGCAAAGCGAGGGATACAAAGGACCGAGATGAAATTATTTTTTTCACGAGTTGTGTACTTACTCTACTTTTTACCATTGACTGCGAGAAAACAAATAGCAGTACTTATACCTATAGTATTTATAGTTATTACATTTTTATAATTTAGGTAGGTAATCAGTAATATTTAAACATAAGAAAATAGTAAAACTAGATATTTTCCAATGACATAAAACAACCACGCTTAGAGGGAAATTACATGATCGGTCAGGCATCAGTCCATTTCATCATTCTGTATAGACTTTGAATTTTTACAGTCTGAAGATCGTACCAGAGCAGACTGATGGAATGGATTGGTGCAATGCAAGACTGAACATCTAATCTCCTTCAATTATATAGAAAAGAACCCAAAGATAAGACACTAAAAAGATCCTAATTAATTTGGCGAGATCATAGAAATAGAATGTCAAAGAACAACAAAGTCAATAAACAGGTGATCCGAAAACGAATCAATACATTTTATATGAGATACGTAAAATATGACTTAGATTCATAAAATATGACTATATTATGGCAAAGGAAATTAATAAACTATGTTCCATACTATTTTCTTTGTCGATAAACGAATAAATGGAGCGAAATTTGGTTTTAGAGAAATGTGTGGCAATATCTTATTTACCTTTGAAAAGTGTGATTACTTGGATTGTTTCTTTTAGTCACGTCACAATTACTTAGAGTACAAGACACCATGGCTCCACAATACCTTTATTTTAAATTCTAATTAAGATTAAAAAATATTTTAAACAAACTGTGATTGCTCATTTGCTAGGCGGGACGCTAGGGGCTCTTACTGTAAAAAATGTTGGCACATGTCACTTGATCCTTTGTCTCTTTTTTACATAGACCGTGTCCGTATGATGTTAACTTCTCTTTTCCACGCTTTGTTGGTCTTCTTGAGCGCAGCGAAAATTTTTCTATGTCTATGGGCGGGATATTTTTTCTTTCTCTTCTTATTTTTGTATTGGCAATCTACTTTTCTCTTGGAAGTAATTTTTGCCAGTGTCAAGTGTTGAATATTTCAGTGATAGATTGTTTCAGTTTACATTAAAATGCGGGTGCATCGCATTCCATGCTGCTTGGAGCATTTGGCACCAAGTATATCAAGACAGTTTACTTGGTAAGTTCTGCCGAGGTAGCCACCACTACAGTAAAAGTCTCGGCTTCACACAACCAAGATCGCGCCTAATTCAATTATCCCACATATTGTTCAGTTGCGTAGACACTTGTACCACAAAACTGCACCAATTTTAAGACACAATATCCACTACAAATCCATTTGCAAATAATTAAAATAGACACCGAACCGAACTTGACAAATGGCGTCAAAAAACTCTCGGGATATTTTTTTTTTTAAATAACCCAAAGATAAGACACTAAAAACAACCTAAATAAAATTGGCGGGAGACTTCATCTATGGAATAGCTCCATACCAAGGAGGTTTATAACTCCATACTTTCAGCAGGTTTTATTTTTTTTGTACTTTGTTCCAAATTCAAAATATTTTTATTCACTCGGTGAATAAAATAGCGTTTTACTCACTCTTATCGTTGAATTAAACGCACTTTTTCGAGAGGCGATGGTAAAAAAATATTTTTTCATTCAAAAGAGTATATGCCTTTATATTTATATCTTGCTTTTTAGAGGAGGAAGGAAGTTTTTTTTTGTTAGCAGAAATGACCACTTATTTCGTTGTAACTTAACTGATACTATTTTTTTCACTTAATACATGTGCCATTAGTTAGCTGAGTGTATAATCATTTGTGCATCGTTGTTAAATAAATTAAGATAATGTTAGTATGTAAAATGCAAATTCTTCAAAATTCTCCATACAAATCGGCAATTTCATACTCAAACCTAAATCTTTGCCCAAACCGCTAAATATTTAATAATGTTTAATTAAATATTTAATAATATTTAGCGGTTCGGCGGTAATAGTCCTTGTTGAAAATTCCCAAGACTCGCGATTTTCTTCCATTTATTAATTTTCATCTTGTGAGTCAACTCTCACTAAACCGGCCAAACAAAATATCTCTGTTGTTATGTACAGAATAGTTAATTTGTAGTTTATGCTCCATTTTATCAATTTTATATTATTTCACCAATAAACATAAAAGTTTTTGTTTTACCCTAATTAGGTAGGTACCGTTTTATCATACAATTTACCATTTTACATTAATATGTAGAATTGTAAAATACAATGACATATTTTGTAAAATAATATAATTGTCATATAATATGACAGGCGATGTTTAGAATTAGTAAGTTTTATTAAACAGAGTTTACAGGCGCGACAATTAACAATTAATTATATCGTTTTTTTTACATATTTGTAGGTTTTATTGAACAGCACTTGCAGTAGTAGGGCAATTTAATTATTTTCCTGCATAAAAATAATGATATTTTTTGTATTTTTTAAACAAGCGCATTGAATAGCGGGTGACACATGCTGAACGCGTCGTGCGTGTCGTCACTGCGACTGACGTAATTAAAAGTTCTTTAAAATTTATGCTGCCCTAGTATGCTCGAAGAACATGGTCGAAGTTTTCGTAGGAAAGTGACACATCTCTGTAATCTGTGCCATATTCCTAAGGAATTAGAACTAAAATATGCTAGTATTATCTATTCTGTGCTAAAACTAAATTACAGAATTATAGTTCTGACTAAATATTTTATTGGTCGCATTACGACAATAATTAAAGAACAGATGAAACTGTTTTTAACTGACTTCATTGCTCCTTATTTTTGGTGTTATTATTATATTTATTGAAGAAAAAGACATGACTGATGTGATTTGTAGCTTTATTCGACGCGGTCGACCATTAGGGCATAGTTTTATATGACTCATTGAAAATTTGTTTTTTTTTTTAAACACAACATTTAATTTTTGAAGGCAAGAATATTTCACTACTCAATGCCTAGGTTACACGAGCTTAGCTATCGTCACTAACACTAAAATACCTTACATGTTGATGTAAGTAAACATACTGATATAGAAATCTGAATAAGAATTTATTCCGATAAGCTCGTGTGAACTAGGCTAATCAATAATAACGAATTGCGTTCAATATTTTTTGCTTGTTTTAATGGTAAGGATAAATTATGCTTTGTGTTTTCTCATAAACTCATACCTAAGCAACATTACTTCCTAACAAGGACAGAATTTTATTAAATGAAATAAAGCGAAGTGGGTAAAAGATAAGACTACTTACTAGTCTGGTCAATTAAAGATGAGATTGAAATGGCGGCGCCACTTTCCCTGTTAAATTAACGTTTAGAGGTTAAGTTATTGGGAACTAAACCATAAAATAAGGCGCAAAATTAGTTTCATTACCAACCGAGTCTCGATTTTTTTTCTGCGATCTATATTATTTACTGAGATACGATGCTTTGAATATTGACATCATGGCAACCGCGTGAAAATGCCCTAATATACAAAGAGTATCAGAATAGTGACGTCACACTTCACTAATAATAATATGTTTGGCGCGCACAAGGAATTTGTGATTATCTAAGAAAAAAATGTTTTTACAATAATGTTTCCATATCAACATTTTTGAAGTGAAAACTTCTTCTTTAGCGGCGTTGTACGCTTTTTTGTAATGGGGAAGAAATGTTAAACTCGCGTCAGTCATCACGTGACTCTGATCAAAAATTCATGTGACGGATGGAGAGTAGACAGCCGGCGGCGGAAGTACGGGGCGCGGCGAAAATGGCGGCGCGTCATTTCAAGACGTCAGTATGTATAGTGTCACCATAGCAACGCGCTAATTTTTAAATTCAATGTCAAAACTCTAGATTTTCTGAATATATATTTTCTGAATGATTTTCCAAAATATAAAAAAAGCACAACGTTAATATCCAAGTTTTCACTTCTGCCGGCACTCCCGGAGTGCAACCCGATTTTTTTTTTGTAATTACGTATGGATTCTAACAGTCAACACTATTTTGTCACTGATATATTTAGATTTTTTTCCAACTTTAGAGTCTTAAAAAACATAGTAAAATTCGTCAAATGAGCCAAAATTTCGCGTAGGGGATTATTTTGCTTCCCTTTTTGCTGTTCTATACCCTAAAATTAAACTCCATTACCTAGTCATCATGCTAATTATAAAGAACCTATGTATTCTAATTCCTGCGGATTGTCCTGTCCATATCAAACTGAATCACATTCGAATAGAATCCAAAATGTTATTTGGTCTCATTTGTGCAAGCTCTTTGAGTATTATGTCCGCCTGGTATAATTGAAGAACATGGTTCAAATTTTTGTAGTAAAGGGACACATCTCCAAATTGCGTTCGTAGCAAATAGTACGTAAGGTGTAATTTTGTTTGAGAAATTGAGGACTAGGTTATGTTAGAACTCGTTTGTTTCATCATGAGCGTAATAAAATTCTTCCTATAATTATTTAACTCAAAACACAGACTCAACAAATACCGAAAATAAAATGGTTGAAATGATTCTCAATAACAAACGTCAAAAACTATAGAGTGGTCGTGCCGTGCGCGTGCCACACAAAACTATTTAGCACTATGATGAATAATATGGTTGGACAATGAAACAATATGATATGATTACAATTTTTTAACACACTATAAATAACAAACACCGTGCGTAATATACAAAACACTAGTGTTTTATAGAGTTATCCCTACAACGTTAAATTCGTACCTTACTGTAAGTTCTATGCGAGTAAAGAGCATTCCCAATTTAACCGGGTATTACACTTATTTTTTTAGTAACAACAAAGAGGTTTTATGCCGCTGAAAATTCGTGTACATTTTTGGAATAAATAAATGTGTAAACCCTTAATTAAGTCAAACAAATATTTATTATTATCAAATTATTTATAATTCACAATATTTTGTTATAAAACATTAACATACATATTTGCATTTTATCACCAGGAATAAATGATCGAAGTTTATCACTTAAAATTATAATTTTGAAGTAGGCAGTATGCTCACTCACTCCTTTGTTCGCAAAATATTCTTACATTGGGCCATTTTCGATGCATTGGGCGAGTGAAAAAAAACCTGCGCGCCTTTTCCCATAAGTTTCATATTTTGTTTGTGTCGTATTTGTTGCTGTGTAATAAATTACTTTGTTTTTTCCTCGTAAATGTGTTGAAAAACGTCGTAGTATGAAACTCGTGAGCTCTTGCTTATTGCACACTCGGCTGAGTTACGCCCTCGCTTTCAGCTCGGGCTGCAACCCACAACCTCATGTGCAATGAGGAACCTAAGCTAACTTGTCTCATAACGAACTATTATCTACACCCATGTTTTAAATCCTCTATAAAAAGTTCTGAAACAGCTTAGCGCTATCGCACACAGGCAACTTAGTCGCCCAGCAACTGTTTTGTCTCTCACATCAAGTCCACGGGTTTATATGGAAGCGCGCGAAGCGACACGGTCGTCGGCAACTTTTCATACAAACCATGTGAGAGTCAAAACAGTTGCTGGTCGAGTAAGTTGCCTGTGTGCGATAGCGCTTACTGCCAACATTATAACTACCAGTGTAACCACAATATCCAAGCAAGAGGATGTCGCGTCCACGCCAACGGGTTACACTGTGAAATTAGTAAGAACAACATTATAGCACTCGTTCGGATGATTATAATGATGTAGATGAGTAGGAGCGCGACCGACAAGTCCTCGCTCGGACATAACGGCTACCATGACATTGGTTGTTTCAATGTTACACCCACCGTTTCAAAACCCTTGATTAGATATATATCATGGGTGTAGACTTAGAGATAATTAGTCTTGTATGCAACTGTAACATAATTAGGTATTAGAACACTCATGTGATAAACCCACATTCGTGTTTTAATACCCCTCATTATAGTACAGTTGCGTAAATAACTATCAAAGTTTTAGCGAAATTAAATTATGAAAAGAAAATAAATCACAAGCACAGAGAAGATGCGCGCAGTGTCTTTTTACGACGAAAATTGAAACCATCTGTCACGAAACTACCAGGATGTCATAGCACTAGTGAAGTTTGTTGGGCGTATATACTAATCAATCTCTTTAATATCTATGAAGCCCTGGTAACTTCGCGGCCCATTCGACGTGCCTCGCGAGTTCAACGGATTCTCTGAGCGTTCCGTCATGCTCACGATCACGAACCTTCTTCTATTGAATTGTAACCTTACTGTATTGTACCTATAGATAGAAATTTTATGGCAAACTAGCGGCCGCCCGCGGTTTCACCCGCGTGGTTACTTTTCCCTTTGGAATATCGGGATAAAAAGTATTCTATGTTTTAATTTAGGCTATCTACTAAATAGTACACAAATGTGTGCCAAAATTTCTACCAAATCCGTTAAGTAGTTTTTGCGTGATTGAGGAACAAACAGCCAAACATCCAAACCCACAAACTTTCATATTTATAATATAAGTAGAATTGATAATTGCGAGATGATTTAAATTATTTTCGTTTATCAGGATCCTGAAATAAGTTGGGACTGCAATGATAACGATGCAGATCCTTCACCGAGATATGAAGCACTGAAGAAGAATTCTCATGGAACTCGATGTGCCGGTGAAGTAAGCATTATCAGATATATCAGTAACAAACCAAGAAAAGTCTGTTTAAGTAGTATTGTGTTGTATTCTTACTTTTTGCTCTAATTCCAGATAGCAATGACCGCAAATAATCGTAAATGCGGAGTGGGCGTGGCTTGGGGGGCACGTATAGGCGGTGTACGCATGCTCGACGGACGAATCACAGATAGAGTAGAAGGTGCAGCAATAGGTAATACCATCTGTATTTTATGAGCTCTTGGTACATTTGATCGCCATGTTGAGCTCAAAATGTCATTGACGAATGAATGAAAACGCGCTTCTCTTCACTCAAGGCGCATTGTTAAAATAAAAACCAGACAATTTAAATTATTTTTAAATAAAAATATGTAGATGCTTGCATTGTGGTTTATTATAATAGGGAAAATAGGTAACTGTTCACATAATAAAGCATGTATATAACAATTTAAGTAGTAGGTACCTACACTACCACGGGTCTACTTAACTACCTACTCTACTACCACTTCTCTGCCGTACGTAACGTAATACAGGCTCGCCTTGAATCAGGCAGGCTTTGGCAATTTGGCATGCACCTAGTTGAACTCCGTTAGTTTATGACGACCTAGTGGTTTGGATGAAATATGACGTAACGGTAAACCGCGGAATGGACAATTGTTTCCAATTGTTAGTACAGGCACAGCATAAAGAATTTCTTACAGTAGGCCGACGGAGACGTCTAGACAGGGCAATCGTGCGGGGCGTGAGGGGGGAGAGGTGAGTCGGACGAGCCCGAGCTGCATACTTCGCCGTTCTATGTAGCTCGGGACACGTCTTCTAGGGCTATCAAGTCTTTACCGTTTTAATTTCTTATTAAATTAATAATTCGATTTCGATGAATCTCGGTTTTTTGTTCTATTTTGACAAGAAAACAGCAACGCAATGTTAAAAATATAAAAAATCCAAGATGGCGGCCAACTTTTTTGTTTGTAGGTCGATTTCGATGAAACTCGGTTTTTGCTACTATTTTGACAAAAAAACAGCAACGCAATGTTAAAATGTAAAAAAATCCAAGATGGCGGCCAACTTTTTTGTTTGTGAGCCTATTTCAATGAAACTCGGTTTTTGGTACTATTTTGACAAGAAAACAGCTACGCAATTTTTAAAATGTCAAAAAATCCAAGATGGCGGCCAGCTTTTTTATTTGTGGGCCGATTTCATTGAAACTCGGTTTTTTGTAATTTTAGGTTTGGGGTACTATTTTGACAAGAAAACAGTTACAAATTGTAAAAAAATGACAATAGTCAAGATCGCTGTCGACTTTGTTTTTAGGTTGATTTCGATGTAACTCAGTTGAAAAAAGTTGGCCGCCATCTTAGATTTTTCATATTTTTAACAATGCGTTGGTGTTTTCTTGTCAAAATAGTGCTAAAAACCGAGTTTTATCGAAATCGACCCACAAACAAAAAAGTTGGCCGCCATCTTGAATTTTATATATTTTTTAAAATTGCGTTGCTTTGTTCTTATCAAAATTACAAAAAACCGAGTTTCATCGAAATCGGCAAATAAAAAAACCAAAAAGTTGGCCGCCATTTTAGATTTTTTATAATATTAATCTGGTTTCCGAACCTTGCGTGCGACAATGGCCATCAAGTAAGTTTCGTGAAACTACGAGCGAGTGCGGCAGCATTGGCAGGCTGCCGCACTCACTCGTGGTATAAAAAAAACCGTTTGAAACCTTTATGTTATAAAACCTTTATTGAATAATATGCCACCCCTAATTATTTTATATAATATCGCAATGCTTTTATGTACCCAGGGGTCGTAAAAGAAATCCACCTTCCAAATTGTAAATTTGTGACAACCCTTCCGTATTTGCGTAAATACCCTACAGGCGGCGGTATCGCCCAACAATAAAGGCGTCGGCCTACTGTAAGGAAAAAAATCTTTATGCTGTGGTACAGGTTAACCTTTAACCGCCTCTGTAGTCTAGAGGTTTGCCTAACCCTGTAAGACGCAGAGGGGCCGGGTTCGATTCCCAGGGGGGTACAATTTGTACTTTGGTTGTTGGTAGGGCTTACTTCAAGTCCGCCTGGATAGCTACCACCATTTTACCTAAGTCTGACGCCATAATAACAATTTAAAAATTGTTGTGTTCCGGTAGTTAGAGGTAAGATAGCCAGTTCATCAGTGATGAGGATTTCGGGTGTAGTGCACTTCCTTCGGTCTTATCGTCACTTAACATCAGGTGAGGTGAGGGTCAAGCACTATCCCGTAAATCCCGTTGTACATAAAAAAAGTACAAGGTAGCAGCAAAATATGTACATCAATGAAAATTTGTTTATAGTTTTATCTTTGCAGTTGGCACTAGAAATGAGGTTCTGCCGAGTCTTACAAAAATTTAGGGGGTCCTACCTCCTCCCAGGGTGTATGGCCGCCAGGGGGGAAATTAAAATGAAATGCACATTTTAGAAACTAAGAAAGTGAGGTGTCATTTTCTATGTATTTTTAGCTCTGAATCGAATTATAATATTTTGCGAGATATAAGGGGATTTTATTCGAAATCATAAAAAAAAGAGAAAATATTTCAAGCAGCAAAAATTGGAAAACTTTTACACTAGGTATACAGTATGTCATCGGAAAAGTTTCATACATATGCCATGATATATTGAATATAAACATACAACAATATATAGAAGATATTACATATATAGGAAAAAGGGGAAATCGAAATCCACTTAAAATTGCGTTATCAAGTAAAAGAGTGAGAAAGATTATACTAAGTAACTACATGTTTAAAGAAGCAGGCTTGGGTGTAAGCGAATACCTAAGCGCAGCGGTGTTAAAAGAAAAAAGAACTTGTGAATGCAAGAAAAGAGGGAAAGCATGCAGTAATTAAGAATTACAAACTGTTCATAGATTGTAAAAAGTCAATAAAAAACTGTGACAATCCAAATAACGGTACAACGGTGAAACTGGATAAAACTACTTATGCACGTCAATCAAACACGTATAATAAAAGTGACCGAAATCGGCCAACCAGCTCTAACAACAAAAACTACTCTTTTCGAAAAAAAAATTTTGCATCTTCTACCAGAATATGATAACAAGAAACATTTGCTTGAAAAGTTCCTAGATGAAAATAAACACGTACAATTCGTTTGTATGACTGAAACATGGCTAAATAAAGAAAAACTCAAGACTTCCAATTTAGACGGCTTTCAAATAAGATCTCACTACTGCCGTGAAACTCGAAAGTTAACTGAAGGAGGAGGAGTAAGTATCCTTTTCAAATAAAACATAGAATCAAGACCAAGGGAAGACATAGAAAAATTAACAATAGAAAGGATCATTGAAATAAGTGCGGTTGAGATTATTGGTGCTAATCTATTAATTACTAACTTGTCAAAAAAAAACAGAGACATATTTATAGGAAAAATAGAAACTGAAAACCTTCTCAAACTATTATCATTGAAAGATAAATCAAAATCAATCGTAATAGGAGGCGATTTTAATGTGAATTTCTTGGCTAACAATTCTACACAAACAGTTCTAAAAAACTTAATGTTAACGTGTAATTTCAACCAGTTAGGCAGCCATTACATGGTCATGCAAGCGTCAGTCACATTCCATCAGTCATGAATTACGTTTGACTGATCAGTCAGATGGAAAGAACAAATCACATCGCGAATAACCCCGACCAGTTCTACGTGTGTCGATCTATTGTTCACTAACTTCTCTACTCCTGAGAACCTTCTAAAAGTACAAGAATTTGGTTTCTCTGATCATAGAAGAGTTCTTCTTATCATACCAGTAAACTTAAAACCCCAAAATCAATTTTCTGCAATGAAACGATTATTCAACAAATATAATATGAACAAATATATAAAAGAATTACAAAATGTAAACTGGTCTGAAATTATTTATCAAAAAAAATAAAATTGACGAAAATTATAATGCTTTCAATGCTAAAATTTTGCAAGTACTAAATATTAGTATTCCTAAAATAATAACAAAACAATCACATAAAAAAAGCAAAAGGCATATTACTGTCGGATTAAAAATATCTAGTAAAAATAAACGTTTATTAAAATTATTAAAAGACCAGACTAAAAATGAAACTATTAATAATTACTACAAATCTTACAGCAAAACTTTAAAAAAAGCTTTCCTTATGTAAAAAAACAATAATAACGCTAAAATAGGCGAGCAGGGTATCTCACTTTTTCGCATGAGCACTTAATTTCGTAATAAATAACTATATCACAACGGCAAACGGTAACCTTTTTGATGATTTAAATGTTCTACGGGCTACTGTACTATTACTGATAATTTAAGTAATTCGTGCAAAATTATTCCCTTACCGTTCCAAAATATTAAAAATGCACAACGTTAGTATTCAAGTTTTCACTTCTGCCGGTACTCCCGGAGTGCAACCCGATTTTATTTTATTTTCAAGGTTTCGCTTGGGATAAGGTGGATATCTATAGTGCTTCGTGGGGTCCTAATGATGATGGAAGGACGGTGGAAGGTCCAGGTCGCTTAGCTAATGAAGCCTTCGAAAGGGGTGTTACGAAGGTAAGCATTTCTGGGAAAAAGAATTTTTATGCTTTTCTGTATATTACAGGGACAAAAGGGACTCTACAGATTCTCACCTCTACGTACTTCTACCACTAAGATATAAGCAAAGTTTCATTTTGCTAATAACTTCATCTCGGTGATTGACGACCTGAGTGGTGCAGTTAGTGGTAAACATGCCGGTCTACCACGCAAGATGTCCCGGCTTAGATTCCCGGCCGGGCAGAAATTGAAATGATGAATTTTATTTCTGTGAGGATAGGGCAAGAAATCACTTAAACTTATTCCCGTTATAGTTTTTACTGTCAACTGTACATACATTTGTTTTACAAAAAGATGTCACTGAAATTTAGAATTTAGAAGGCAGACCAAAGAGTAATCCAAAAAGGCTGGTGCTGGTCGGCAACCTGGCCCCCGACGGTGTGAAGCATCCAAAATTAGTGGGCACCGACGAGCAGCGCTACTTTACGAGTGGGTCTGCGCAGCACACCCCCTTTCGTCTGAACGTCTACCACGCGGATGAAGACGGGCAAAGACGGGCTTTGCCTGGGTAGGTGGCTTGGACGCGACCACGCGGCCAGCAGCTTCTGGGCAGCGTTCCGTCGGCGATGAACACAAGATCACCCATATTTAGTCACACGTTATTGGACGCCGCAGGCCCTTTCCGAGGCACTAATGTAGGCAGGTACTCTTTAACAAAGCGCTGCCAAAAGTGATCAGCGAGCCGCTGCGCCTTCCTCCAGTTAGCTCGTCGTGACAGGTCAGCGTCGGCGTCATCAAATTTTGCGAGGGGTAAATCATTGCTGGAAGTGCCCAACAGGAACGAGAAAGGTGTTAATGCTTGGTCTAAATCTGCCTCAACTGATACATGCGTGAGGGGCCAGGAGTTGACGATGCATTCTGCCTCCATCAACAATGTGTGTAATACCTCCTCCCTTGGCGAGCGTTCCTTGAGCGTCACTTGGAACGTCACTTCACTGACTGGACCTGTCGTAAATAAAAATCGTAAACATCCGGCAACATATTGGCTGCCCCGACAAAAGAGGTTCCGTTGTCGGAGTATATTCGTGCTGGACACCCTCGTCTTGCAACCGCCGAAGAGCCATTATGGCGGAGTCCGATGAAAGACTGTCGACAATATTTTATTTCATTGTTGATTGCAGTCATCTCCATATGCAAAACATACTTTATATTTAGCAGTTGATAACTTATCTACCAACACAGCTACAAACTACTGACGGCCGATTTCAATGACCTATCTGCATAGGCTTACTAAGGGCTGATTTCACCATACTCTGTTAGTTAAGGTTTATTGCCTAGGGAAATAACAACAGTTGCACAGTAACAGATGCACAGTAGGCCTATATCACATGACATGAGTAAAAAAACCCTATATCTTACTGAAGTGAAGGTAAATTTTTGAAATCGGCCGAAAGTCATGAACACAAAGCGCTGCAAAATAATAATATGTTATTAAGACTGTGGTAGAGGTTCTTCATACGGTATGCAATTATAGCTGGTCAAACTGGTAATATACACGTAAGTAGGTACTTGTTGTATAGTCTGTGACAACGTGTCACAAAATAACCATAATGCCGACTATGGTAGATAGGGACCATCAAACTGAACAACTTTTACTATGGGACCAACTCTGAAATCGCTAAAAAATTCAAGTCAAAGAGCATGTAGCTGACATGAAACGTAGGCGCGATAACAAGTCTGCAGTGAGTAAACTCCCAACTAACAATTTTACGTCGTACAATGGTCGTACAAACGTTATCTTATTACCACTGGTCGCAAAAGATAGGTCACACTTACGTTATAATAACGTTTGCTCAACGCGAAAAGGGCCCCGTTTATACGACCTACATTGTCGTTTAATGGTTATACAAAAGTCACAAGATTACCACTTTCATCGTACAGTAGTCGCATCAAAACTTTACAACGACTCTTTCGTTATATTGTGGTCATACAGATGTTTTTTAATGACGAAAAAGTTGTATATGAGTCAAGTAACAACACTTGTACGACTGATTTTTAATGTTTGTCAGTGACTCGTATTTGTGGTTATGTTTAGAGATCTGAGTGCAAAATAAATCTATATTACAAGGATATAGAAGGTGAGTATTACATAACTTTCATATCTTGCTAACTGTGTCTGTCTCTTATACCGTTTAGTTCGTCTGGGAATTAAAGTTTTATGATAATATACCTATGTAAATACAATTCATATTTTCACGCCCCTTCGTAGTTTTGCGTTTGAAACATATTTTTTTTATAAATAAAATTTTGTTTTTTTATTTAAATGTCAGCCATGTTAATTTTGTCGCACACTAATCTCTATATGACGTTTTAAAGACAAAAAGTCATTTTAAGGATATTTGAAGACTAAGTTAAGTCGCCATTTTGTTAAACGTCGTTTAAAAGTCGAAACTTGACTCCAATGCGACTACAAGTCGTACAGACGTTTTGGCTAAAACTTTAATATAGCGTCGTATAATTTAAGTCGTGCCGACGTTACTATGACCAGTTTATTACGACATATTAGTCGCACGACTAAAAAGTTAGATTTAAGACGTCTATATGACCTAGCAGTCATCTAATTACTATTGTAAGACTGCTATCCGACTTAAAGTCGTACAAGTCAGAACTTATATGACGTTTTTGCTTGTTGGGCTGACAAACCCCAAATCCTTGCTAGGGAACGTAGATTTATTCCTAAAATGCTCCGCGAGACTATCAAAATAAATAAATATCCTAATTTCAAT
Organism: Agriphila geniculea; assembly: GCA_943789525.1. NCBI lineage: Eukaryota > Metazoa > Arthropoda > Insecta > Lepidoptera > Crambidae > Agriphila > Agriphila geniculea. The sequence goes on along the minus strand of OX038887.1, from coordinate 12,546,065 downwards.
AGAGATGATGGTTGGAAAATTCCACCAGCTTGGGACCCCATCATTCACAAGCTTAAGCCCCCCACACACACTGTAAGATCTAATGATACGGTTAGTTCCTTTTGCAAAGAAATAAATTAATATAAAAGACGGAGGTCGGTTTTTCTCTCCAAGTTTTCTTTCGCCATTTCTTTCTTGGAGGGGCCTCCCAATTTTATGAAATGGTGGTAGTTTCAGTAGATTCTCTCTCTTTTTAGCACTAAATAATTCATAAAATTAAATTATAAATCAACATAAAACAATTAATTTTTTTTGTTAAATTTTAATTTCTGAACGTCTAAAAAAATTCATCGCTTGAGGGTAGACTCACGGGTAGCTTCAGTCCCCGTGACCACGGCAGCTACAAAGTTGCCTAAACGTCAGGAAAACCAAAAATCAAACCAAATACCAACTAATTACCAAAGTACTTTCAATAAAACCGCGCTAGTATCCGTTAAAAATTGTTTTGTTTCATCGCTAAAAAAATCTGCTATTTCATACATTTTGATATTTTCATGATTAATTTTTGTATGAAACAGCTGTTTTTTTCACGATTTCAGAGTTGGTCCCATAGTAAACGTTGTTCAGTTTGATAGTCCTTATCCTTACTAATATTATAAATGCGAAAGTCCGTGTGTTTGTTTGTTTGTTACGCCTTCACGTCTTAACAAATGAACCGATCATCATGAACTTTTGCATACACGTTGTCAGGGGTACAGAAAAGGACATAGGGTACCTTTCATCCCGAAAAAAAGGATTGTTCCCGAGGGATAGCAAAAAAACTTTCCACGCAGACGAAGTCGCGGGCGGCAGCTAGTCTTCCATATTCGGCATTGGGGGTTATTTTGTAACATGTTGTATAGCTGAATTTAAGAAGAAAGAAAGAAAGATTTTGTCCCCTTAATGTTTTTATCTGATGTGTGCTTCATGTGTAGTTATCCTTACTAATATTATAAATGCGAAAGTCGGTTTGTTTGTTTATTTGTTATGCCTTCACGTCTTAACTACTGAACCGATCATCATGAAATTTTGCATACACGTTGTCAGGGGTACAGAAAAGGACATAGGGTACCTTTCATCCAGAAAAAACGTATAGTTCCCGAGGGATGGTAAAAAAACTGTCCACGCTGACGAAGTCGCGGGCGGCCGCTAGTTTCTCAATAATTTAGTTTCATTATAATCTTCTAATATTATTTTCAGGGTCGCGGTGGAAGGGGTATAATATACGTATGGGCCAATGGCAATGGAGGCGCCAACAAAGACAACTGCAATTGTGACGGGTAAGGGGTTCTGTATTACCTACTTATGTAATAAAAAAAACCGGCCAAGTGCGTGTCGGGCTACGAGCAGTAGGGATCGGCTGCCCTAAACCAAATCCAAGTATCTCATTCCAGACAAACTTTACAGGAGAGCTTAAAAACGGTATTTAGTGTTTTTATTGAAAAATTCATGGTGTTTGTATAAATGACAAAGTTATATTTGCGGTTTTGAAAATGTGCTATATCTTTAAAACTGCTAACTATATCTCGTTCAAACAAATAAATCGAAGTGTATAATATACACTTATTATTATTACAAAGATATTATCGTTATCTTTAAAAGGATTCTGATTTTGAATTGTTGTCTTGTCTTGTAAGTTGAGACTTTATGTTGCTTTAAGGGATATTTTATGATTGTTTGTGTTGCTCTTAGTGTATGTACCTAATCAAATAAATAATTCCTGGTAATTTTTTTAACAAATATTCTAAATTCTATTTAAGTAAAGTTTAATAAATAATTTATTAATAAATTATAAGTAGTGTACTCAATGCTCCAATTGTTTATACAGTCCTAGTAATCTGGACGAAATATGACGTAACTGCAAACCTCACCTTTCCTGGCGGAGTACGCGTATACCAACTATACAACAAGTACACGCCAGTCGACACCCAGATCATTAATATATTTTTATAAATATAGCTTTCTTTTCGGAAAAAGTATTTTGTACTTAACCTATATTTGTTCTTTGAATAGCACATAGATCAATAAAGAATAATAATAATAATAAATTTTATCTTCACCCATGCTTTAAATAGAGTTCTGAACCGGTTAGCTTACTGCCAACTAGGGCATGCAAACCGGTTAACCGGATAACCGAAAAAACCGGATAACCGAAAAAACCGGATAACCGACAGAGTTTGGAACCCGGTTTTTTCTAGTCAAAAAACCGAGATTTTTCGGTTTTTTCGGTTATTTCACTTCACACAGTTTACATTGAAACGTTCTTCTTCACTCAAAGGGGTATGAGTAATAAGTGGGTAAATTTTTTTTACGATGTCGCTTCCAAAAAACTATTTCATCTTAAAGATCTCATCCCGATGAGTAAAAAAATTTTCTACAGTGTAAGTCTATCATGGGCAGTTTTTGAGATATTTAAGTTCAAAAAGTTATAAATATTTTTTTTTGCAGTGTCGCTTCCAAAAAACATTTTCATTTCAAAGATTTTATCCAAATAAGCAAAAAAATATTAACAGCTTCAGTCTACTATGGGCAGTTTTTGAGATATTTAATATTTTGGACGCGACATCGAAAAAAAATAATGACCCACCTCTCCATATAAATTTACTCATAGTCCTTTGCAGCAAAAATATGTCCAACAAAATACATTTCAGTCAAGTAAATAGTCTATGGTACTTGTTTGCAATTTTGGTGGTGAAAAAAAAATTGAAACGGCCGACTTTTTGTTTTTCGCCGAGAAAAACCATAATAAATTATCGGTCATTAAGTTTTTGTTTATATTTATAAACAAAATACTTAATGATTGTTATTTAACGATAAGAAATAAATAGCTTAGATTTTTAATAAATTATGTATCTACCTACACGGTAGTTATTTTTTTGCCGCAGTGGTTGCTAGTGTTGCATATAAAGTCGGCTTTGGGGTATAACTTATGCTTTGGCCATGCATGCCACTCGATATTCTACAGCAGCGATTAACCTAGGAACAGTCAAGTCTGCAGGCAATCATGTCCAGGATGCTGTTGGGGTTCCCCCGCACCCTGCGCGCCAGGGAATAAGCACATTTTTGAACATTGTTGAGTAGAAACATTCAAAGCTGGCCTTTGTGAGCATCCCGGATGCCCCGCAGGAGCGACGCAACCCCAAAAGTACCGCATTATTATAATGAAATCGGAGGACACAATCGCATCACATTTAAATAGTGTTGAACAGGTGTTTAACAATCTCAATAACACTGCGTAATTTTAACTTCACGTGAACACACATCTATTATGGACGAAAGTGTGCAAACCTGACAAAATAACGCTCTCCGCTCCGTTTCTATCATCGTTGTCCTTGAGGTCGGGCAGTCGGGCTTCAACAGATGTCCAAGGTATTTAAAAAGTAAAGTGAGTTGACTGGGGTCATATAACATTCAAATGCCAAATTATTTCTCTCAGTTTGACTCCACCGTGGCATCTACCTACATTCGAGTTCAATAAAATGTTGATACTTTTGACATAATATGACGACCTTTATTACTAAGACATAAAGTTGCTGAATTGTCAAATGGAGATACACAATGAACTCGACTGAAAGTACCTAACTTTTAACAATTTTATTTTGACGACTGCACCACATATTCTTCTATTCTTTTTGAGTAAGTACAAGTAGATATGTCAGTACAATTCTTTTGCACGCCAGGAACCCAAGGGCTTGCAGACCTCCCAAACAATAGAAATTCTATTATTTTAGGGACACTTGACACCTATTGCCTTAAAAAAAATGGTAATTTATAAAATTAAAAATGTACAGAAGTCCCTTTATTTAATTTGCAATTAAATTTGAATAATTTATACTTACCTACGAAAGAAAATAAATATTTTCTATTATTTTTACCATTTTTATTAATTTTTATAAAAAACCGAAAAACCCGAAAAAACCGGTTTACCCGGTTTTTGTTTTAAGAAAACCGAAAAAACCGGTTTTCAAAAACAACCCGGTTTTTGCATGCCCTACTGCCAACTGCCAACATTACGATATCCGAGCAAGAGGAGATCGCGCTGCGCCGCGCGCCCACGCGACGAGTTGCATTTTGAAATTCAGTACAACATTATAACACACTATCGGATGATATAATGATGAGGAGGAGGAGTAAATTCAAAGACAAAGTCAAAGTCAAAACCCTTCATAGAGGATACATATCATGGGTGTAGATAAATATCATGGATATTTTTAATCCAATGTATTAAAATATTGTTTGGCTCCAAATAAAAAAATGGGTGTAGATAAAGTCTTGTATGCAACTGTATATAATTAGGTATTATAGTACAGTTGTATAGTCCATTCAATTAAATTCAATATTTGATCACAGATACTCTTCGAGCATTTACACGATATCGATAGGGAGCGCGTCACAACATGGCTTGTTCCCCTGGTATGGGGAGATTTGCTCCTCGACCTTGGCAACTGCATATTCCTCTGGTGCTTACAAGGACCAAAAGATCGTAAGTACCGTCATTATTTGATTTCCTTTTTAATTAATATGGTAAGAAGACAAGTTTGACAGCTTTTAAATTATATATGTTTTCTCCTTCTTTTTAGGGTTCCGTACCCAAAGGGTAAAAACGGGACCCTAAATAGACTCCGCTGTCTGTCAGTCTGTCCTGTCTCTCTGTCACCAGGCTGTATCTCATGAACCGTGATAGCTAGAAAGTTGAAATTTTCACAGATGATGTATTTCTGTTGCCGCTATAACAACAAATACTAAAAACAGAATAAAATTAATATTTAAGAAGGGCTCCCGTACAACAAACGTGATTTTTTTTGCCGTTTTTTGGTACGGAACCCTTCGTGTGCGAGTCCGACTCGCACTTGGCTTGGTTTTTTTTTATTAATTCGTGTGGCTGACATGATATTTGAAAACAAGAAAGTTTGGACTAATATCCAAATCCAATGGTTAAACATTAAATACCTTATATTTTCACGTATTTCCTTAATTTTAATGTTAAATCAAACAATACTAGAAAGATAAATAAATTATATTTAACAGCTCAGCAAAATAGTAAAATAAATAAGTATCAGCGATAATAAATTATCATTTTATGAAATCAAATCAAATCAAATTGTTTATCTGCATAAACATATGGTAAAACAATGGTCTTAAAATTAAATTGTACCGTTACATGTCTACCATAATGCAAATGGCGTGCAAATATTTGAAAAATGTAGCATTACAAAAGCTATGTCAAATTCTAATTAATACCTAATGTAAAAAAAAATTAAATAAGAAAAAAATTTAATAAGGTTAAAAAAATAATTGAAAAATATTTAAAGAGATCATTATGAGAGATATTATAAGAGTTTATTTATGCATAAGAAAATCTTGCAACTCTACATGCGTGCGCACCGTGCGCACTTATTCGTAATAATAGACAATTCATTCATATGGTATGTTAGAACGAGACAAGTATGTTTCAGGCAACTACAGACACAGGAGATTCGTGCACACTCTCACACACAGGGACATCCGCAGCGGCGCCATTGGCCGCTGGGATTATTGCCCTCGCTCTTCAAGCCAAGTGAGTTTTGTTATTTATATACTTCTTTATAGTTTATGATTGCCTGGTACTTGAATCGGTACGGTCTGTTTGTCTCGATACCCCGTGGGAGTGCTTGTCGGCAAGTTTATCGACTGGTTTATCAACTACTTTATCGATTTTTGAGCGCCATTTTGATGTTATTAATTCATTTGTTTGTTTGTATTAAGTTATCAAATTAGGCATTAATTACAAATACTACAATGATAATTTTTTTATACTATTCATCGTTAAGTAATCTTGTAATCTTGAATATTAATTGTAGGTCATGTTTTTTTTTTTATTTCAGTCCAAACCTGACTTGGAGAGATGTGCAACATTTGATTGTGTGGACATCTGACTACGCTCCGCTATCTGCAAATCCAGGATGGCAAATTAATGGGTAAGCAGGAACATCTAAACTAACATAGGGTTTATTAAACATAATATAACTTTCATTAGGTATTTATAAAAGTATTTTTGTTCACATCGGGCGACTTTAACTTTATTGTGTTTTCGTTCTGACGAATTCATAGAAAAAACAGGCAAATACAATGACTGTATTGGCTGATTACCACATCTCCCGAAAAAAGAAAACAATTATAGTCAGTCTATTAAGTCGTGATCATGACATTAAAAAGTAGCAGCACTATAGTGTCGTCCCTTTCAAACCAACGCAATGGTTGAAACGAGACGACACTACAGTGTTGCTACTTTTCAATGTCATGACTTTATATGTCATTAATATGTTAATATGTTGTAAAATAACGTGAAAGCTGTCAATTCAATCAGCTGTTATGTAGTCGGCCATGTTATGAAATAGGGATAAAATAGGCAGCAATTATATTTTAGTTATTAGTGTTTATGAATAATAATTTGCAAGAAATTCAAGCTTTCCATTACCTTTTTTTGAATAAGACGGTTAGTTAGCTATTATACCACCATTTATCTGACATTTTTTTATTTATCAGAATCTTATCGTCGCGTAGCCTGTGTAGATAACTGTCCCTTATTTTTATAATGTGAATTATTGCAGAGTTGGACTTCGTTTTGATATTCGCTTCGGTTTTGGACTAATGAATGCTGGTGCACTTGTAACAGCAGCGCTCAACTGGACAACGGTTCCTGAACAGTTCAATTGTCAGATAGAAGCTTTACCGTACGTATGACATCCTAGTAGCTAGTAGTTTGTTGCCGTTATGTGTCTGTCCTGTGTGTGACTAAAGTAGCCAGTTAGTAATTTCTAAGGTTTGCATGTTGCCCTAATATGTTATTTTCCAGTACTATTTACTAGCTCTTATGGCATCCGCGTATTAGGGAGGTTTTATTGAAACATGATCTTTAATGTAATCAACTTAAATCCCAATATTCTTCCCTAATTTCATGCTGCATCTAGCGACTTTTGAAATGGCTCGCTCACCACCTTACTATGGATAATAATTCTAACAGATACCTCCTTGCGTTTATGAGAACTTGGTATATTATACGTTCAGTTTCGACCGACAGGTTGTTAAAATCGTACCATTGACGTCACAGAAAAACAGAGGGATGATAAAAAAATGAAGAATTTCTTGTTTTAGAATGAAAGATGGCGAAGGGCGTATAACGTCAGGAGAAATATTGGTGATCCCTATCAGGGTGGATGATTGTATTATAAATTACATTGAACACGTTGAGCTGATAGTGAATATTCAATACAGTCGACGAGGAGCTCTTGAGATTGACCTCACATCGCCACAAGGTGCAATTAAATTTTTCCATTATGAAGCAGAAATTTTAGTTGTGAACTTTTGTGCCATATTATAATTCATATTTGCTTGTTTAGGTACTAAAGTGCCGCTTTTAAGTGCTCGAGTAAAAGATACATCTTCCAATGGCTTTATAAACTGGCCACTGACTTCAGTCGCAACGTGGGGTGAGAATTCAAATGGAATTTGGAAGGTGACAATTTTAGACGAAGTAAGTTAATCATGATACGAGTGGAAAATCTGTGTCTATTAGTTGTTATGTAATATAATGTATTTGTATTCTAGACTGGTGAACGTAATGCAGGAGAAGTTGGACCATTACGTTTGGTTATTCATGGAACAAATCAAATGCCAGTACATATGAGAAATGGACCCAGGCAATATACACACGAAGATACAGATTACCAAGAAGTGTTCGATTACTTTGATAATGACGTATATGAGAATGAAAATCAGGTTTTTGATGATAAGAATGTACCAGAAGAACATGGCACGGAGCAAGTAGATTTGAACGATATTGATCCAACTATATTAGCCGAAGTTGAAGAGGAGTTGAAAAGGATTCACCACAGAATGGTTATTAATGGGTAATTGATTATGGTAAATGAGTGCATGGCACCATTGTAAAAACTATAAGGCCATCTTCTACATTATGTATTACAGATTCAAAACATAGTTTTATTTTTCTATAATACCTATGTAATGAATGACTAAACATATCACTTTCAGTATAAACGTATTTACCTATGGGCATTCATCTTTATTAAAATGTAAACGATCTTTTGATTATAAAGTGTCATTTAAAACTCAGTTGAAAATAAATTCTAAAAGAAAATGTATTGTAAAACTCATATTATTATCATCTCAACATCTCATAGATTACCGATAATAAATGACGAAATAAAACGATTATAAACTAATTTGAAGAGTATTATGTCAAATCTTATATCTTTAAACGAGGAACTCTTGTATATTTATTTATCTTATACCTTTAAACGAGCAATTCTTGTATATTAATTTATTTATTTCTGTGATCTGGAACGGCTCTAACGATTTCGCTGAAATTTGGTATATGGGGGTTTTCGGGGACAATCGATCTAGATTAGTCTTATGTTTGGGAAAACGCGTGTTTTCGAGTTTTCATGAGTTTTTCTTTCCACGCAGAATATGGTCGCTAATTTCGTCCTGCCTACTCGTAAGAATGTAGGTAATAAGAATACTTATTTAGGTATAACTTTAAACTTAAATATTGATATTTCTAGCATCAAACATAAAAAGGATACAAAAAATGATTTTACTTTAGATATCAGTTATGTAATAAAATTACGATTATTAAAATAATTGTTTTGCTAATTATTTATACATTATAAACTACAAAACTGGTATAAAGATTTGAAAATACTACAACATCTAAAAAAGTGGAATACACATAGTACTATCATACGAGACATATCGATATTTCAGTCAAATGTAGGAATTTTCAACCATTACCTATATCTATTTCTTCCATAAAATGCATTACTATTTCTGTCTTGTTGTTCGTTGTCGTCATTTTCAGAGTCTCTTACCATCTCTCTTCGCTATCAGTGTCGTTACCAGTGGGTTCATAATCCGATTCGCTCAAATCAGATAATATTCTAGGAAAAATGACCTAAATCCTGTCTTTTAGATCAAAACTCTTGCATCAAATTTTCTATCTGCAGGGGATTTAAAAACCTACAAAAATAAATGACGTAATAAAATATAAACAAACATAAACGTAATTTTTTGCACTCCCCCACGAGTGTAAAAAATTACGTACTAGGTCCCGTATCGACTCGTACCTTTTGAACTAAGCACATTAGCCCAGCCCCTGTTCACTCATCATGCAATATCCCGTCTGTTTTGCGAATAAATGGACGCTCAACCGTGTTACCTTTAAAACATTTTTTTTAATGTTGACGACTGTATGAAATATACAGGGAGAAAAAAGCAGCCCTTGACGAGTTTCTTGCCTGTTCTTCTCGTTACAAGGTCTCCCGCTTAGGGTTTGCGAACCGATGGCGTAGCTTCTATGACATTCACAAGTTCTTGTGACAGCCTAGACTGAATTAATTAATTTGAATTTTGAATTTTAAGAAAGTGTGTGCCGTGGGGGACTGAGCTCCCCCACCTGTGGTGTTAAGGGTATCAGAAACTATTGGAACTCACTGTCACTGTCATTGGACAGTCACTGTCTTAATATTTATGAAACCTTGGTAAAATAAAATCCAGTTCGTATGTGCCTCAATGCGACGAACCCAGATGGCAGATCGTATCTTTTAGAATTCTTTCGGGTTATGGAAGCCTGGTAGAGTCAGATACGTCTTAAATGAAAGCCGGAAAGGAAATGCACCCAAATGCCGTTGGCAAAGTTTGAGATTACTGCGACTAAGTAAGTCAATACATACATTGAAAAAAAAATCATTTTTGATCACGTAGATACTTGTAACTTTGGAAGCACTTCGAAAAATAATGTCATTTATATAAGTACAATCTGAGAGGAGGGGCACTCTCTCATGAGGGATGAGGATTGTTATTCTATGGTTATTCAAATAATTCATGAAGCGAAAACTTAAAACATTTGCTTCGATCATCTAAACATTTGGGATTTTGGGCCAAAAAGGTAAACGGGAAGTATTGCATAAATCCTTTTGTATCAAGGCATAAGATTCTTGGATACACCCAAGAACTTTAAGTTATAACAATGAATTTAAAGTTAATTTAAAAGTGGAACGGAATATCTATAAAATTATTTGTCAAATGAGTTGATTGGATTCTTTGAAACAGGCACATTATTTATATAAAACTTACCCCACCTACAACACTGTTTTATTTTATTTTTAACAATATGGATATATGTACCTATATGCCATCATACCACACATTATGAAAAATATTTTGAATATGAATACCTATAAATTGCATTGCATAGAGCATCCCTCTTAGTCTAGGTGTTTTTTAGTAGTTTGGTGAAATTCCTACTCTTTGTTTTAGTATGTACTATTATATTATATTCTGTGGTATGTCATCAACAACATCTTTAAAGTTTATGTACTCCTAGTCAAAAAGGCTCCACTTCGAACCGATCGGTTCCGAAACCGTCACACCGCACCGCACACAGTGTGACAGTACTGAGTATTTAAGCAACTCTTGTTTTGTCATGTGCTCCTAGTTAAATTGAAACCAACGCAACGAAAGTCTGTCTGAGAGCGCCGATTTTTGTAGTTACGATACTCACAACTAGGTGGCGTTGCTAACGTTCCACAGAAAATAAAAATAACAATAAAAAAATACATTACGTATATAAAATAAGTAGCTGTAAATAAGTTGATGTAAATAAGTGTGCTTTGTTTGACTCCTTGATCGAGTTTGTAGTAAGGAAAAAGACAATCGTAAAGAAAAAGTTTAAAACTATGGTACTCCTACTAGTCGTAAGATGTCGCTATTGTGCGCATAATCACAACTAAACCCATCGCAGAACATGATTTCAATGTTATTCCAATATTTCCAACTCGTTCTCTTGACATTTTCTTCTGACAGACAAACAGTCGTTTCGGGCGATTGGTAATAGGGTCCCACGGTCCCATTTTCACCGTCTTCATCCTTTACGTATCGAAACACTTAAAAATTTTACCCAGTCGATAAGACTGTAACACTTTTTTGCGCATCTTGGATGCCGCCTGGCTGGTACTGCTTTTCCACCAACCAAAACGCCTGGCAATGTTTTATTCGAATTATACAACGTCTTACAAAAATACCCCTAATGCCGAATATTGTAGATAAGGACCAACAAACTAAACAACTTTTACTATGGGACCGACTCTGAAATCGCGAAAAAAAATCAGCTGTTTCATAATATAAAGTCTATGGCTGTTTCATACATTTTGATATTTTCGTTATTAAATTTTGTACCTATGAAACAGCTGTTTTTTTCGCGATTTCACAGTTGGTCCCATAGTAAAAGTTGTTCAGTTTGATGTGATGGTCTCTATCTACCATATTCGGTGTTAGGGATTTTCTGTAACACGTTGTATACATAATCGGCTACAATACCACACCAAATCCAGAGCTCCATTGTATACCTTACCTCACCCCGACCGCTGAACACCTGCCATGCTCCCGGACCTATTATAATGTAATGATAGTAACTCTAGCTAGGATTTTTCGTTGCTCTGTAAATTGCAAACCTGTTCGAGCGTAACCTAGGTGACAATAAGTAATAACACAGTTCCAGTTTTAGCCACCGGCGGCGGGCTGATTATCTAATTAGAAACCACGTAGCGACCGGTCTCATTTGACAGATGAATGTGATACATTGCTACTTCTTTTTGGGGTGAAAAAAAAACATACCAAAGAAAAGTATGTCAAATGAAACCGGTCGCTAAATAGTTTCTAATTAGATAATTGGCTTTGGTTAAAAAATAAAAGGTATTTTTTTTATATTTTTTTACTACAGATTAGGCCAATTTAAGAAACTAATTTGAATATTTTAACATTTGGTCCCGTATTTATTTTTTTATAAATATATTTGTCGAGCGAATATGGTCAACCAGCATGACGTCATTAGTGGCATGAAAGTTTAAGAAGGAAAACCTTTGCCATCTACTTATAGAAAAAGAACGGCCAAGTGTCATTACCTGTCATAATGACTTTATGGTTGTTTGTAAACAAATAAGTTATAGATAATATTTCTTCTATTTTATTCATTTAATCCAGTTGTGACGGTTCTAACCTACCTTCTTAATTTGCCGCAATAATTTTTGAGGTGGTAAAATTATAATAAAAATGCTTACCAGTGAAAACTCAGCTGAAAAACTTTGTAAAAACTGACACGCCCAATCTACCCAAATTGCGAAATGTATTGTATGTATTGTGTCTATTTTGGATGTAGGCTACATGGATGAAATTGTAACGATTGCTTATGGACTGATAAATTTGCAGGATAACATAATAAACATTGTGAAAATATGTGCATACTTTATTTCTATTCAAACATTTTAATAGTAGGGATGTGGAAAAAATTACGAGATAAGTTTATCAATATACTCTGATATATCGATAGATGTTTTTACAATAATTTTTCCAAAACATTTTTTTTGTAATTACATATGGATTCTAATAATCGACACTATTTTGTCACTGAAGCATTTTGATTTTTTTCCTATTTTTGAGTCTTAAAAATCATCGTAAAATTCGTCAAATCGAGCCAAAATTTCGCGTAGGGGTTTATTTTGCTATTTTTTATGTTTTACAATACCTTAAAATTAGAATCCATTACTTAGTCATCATCCCATTTCATCTCATTTTTTTCTGAGAAATATTATTACCTATATCGATATTTTTTCACTTCCACCTTCCACCATCCCTAATGCCAAGTTCATTGTCAAAATTGTCTTTGCCCTTTTTTCTTTTTTTTTTATTATGGCTGGGGGATCTGTATGTGATGACGTCATATGAAGGTCATTTGAAGGTTAAAGCTTTTTATTGAATATTATAAATATCTTTAAAAATATAGAATTATTTTTAAATTTAATTAGTAGACACTGTACCGAAAGCTTATTCCTCGAAATGGTTTTGAGATTTCCAGTCATGTTCAAAAAGTTATCAAAGCCAATTAGGGTGCGGGTCGTATGTTTGTGTCACTGAACTACTTTCGTCATTACTGAGTTGACTAACAAGCGATTCAAAAATTCAGATCTAGCTACGTTCGAAATTTGAATGATAAAGTAAAATGCGCACGCCCCGCCTTTCAAAAATGGAATTATGTTAGGACGACGATCATCGAAAAACCATTTTCTCGATCGCCATATCATCGAAGACCGACTTCATCGATAGGCTATTTTAGCGATGGGTCATTTCACCGACAAGCCTTTTGACGGAAAACTTATTTCACCGATAATACATTTCTTCGAACGCCATTTTATCAAAAGATCCGTCAAATGGGTCGGTAAAATAGCCTATCGATGAAGTAGATATTCGATGATATGGTGGTCGAGAAAATGGCATTCGATGAATTGATTTTCGATGATCAGTCCTAATCCCTTTAAAAATAGGGCACCTGTACTATTGTAAACTATGGAAATATTTATCATTTATGTTTTTGATGTAAAAAAGGTCCTAATTAGTAACTAGTCATCCAAAAATGCCAAAATACCTAAATTAGTGATTAATTTTTTTTTATTAAATACTTCGTGGTGTGTCGACACGTGCTGGACACTCATACGAACAAAACACGCTCGACGATAACGGCTGATAAAGTCTATGATAAAGCTTAGTCGTTTTATGCTGTCCTAGTACAGTGTTGTGCCACAAGAAGGCAACCTGACGTAATGAGCGACAGCGACGTCACAATGCGAGATAAAAAAATATTAAAGGTGGCATCTTTGGTACTACTCAAAATTACTACAATAAATTATGTATCGAAATTAATCAAAATACGAAAATCCGTTGTAATTTCTATGCATTATTTTTTGCATTGTTTAGTATCACTTCGTGATAAGACAATTAATGACTACTACCATAGCAACGTCGCATATTTGGACGCATGTTATCAGATGTTATCAATTGATATAGATTTTCCCTTCCTACTGTAATGAGCTAAGGACCGATTTCAGGATTAACAAAAAAAAACACAGATTTTTTTTTCTTGAAATCTATTGTAGGTATAATCTTTATCAAGTTACCTCTATTGATAAAAATGTAACCGTGTTAACCGGGTATGGCTAGCTTATCCTAAACCTAAATCTTTGATACCTAAGATCCATTGTATTTATTCCTCTTCACTTTGAGTCCCAACACTTTATTTCACAGTGTATCCTAAATCTCTTAACTCACGAACTAGAAAGTCATCTTTGTATAAGTCGATTTTGGTAATCCATTCTTCAAATTTTGCGATACATCGGCAAGTACCTCCATACTCAGGAGGCAGGAATTCAGGGTCAATGTATCGATGGAGCCTCTTTACATCAGAACCATGAAAGCAGATCCTATTCCAAATGGACGTGGGTATGAACTGCTTGAATATATAGAAGGCAGGGCTTAAAAAACGACTGTAGTTTATAATGTGGAGGCCGTGTACCATTAGCGGGAACGACACCTGCAAGTTCAGCGGTCTTAGTACATTCATATCCACACTCTTAGAATAATTACACCTAGAAGGCGAGTCCGCGTCCGTAAGGTGAGGCAACTCAAACTAAGCCAGAATGGCTTGGTATGACTATTCGGCCCGTTAGTGCTCAAGTGATATTCGTGTCGAAAACAACTCTCGAAAATTTCATTAAAAATGAGGGTTTGCGCAATGAACGGATTTCACAATCTGGTCACATTACATCGGAAAAATACAAGAAAGATTGTAGATTAAATTTCACGTATTATTAATGCGTTTGAACTTATTTTTTTACGAAAAACATTCATCAAAATTAACCATAACTTGTCACTTCACATTTTATGAAAATGTTGCCAGTACGGGGAAAAAATCTCCCGCATTTACTTAGAAGGCCGCATTTACGGTAGCGGATGGCGGCCAACTTTTTTGTTTGTGACCTGATTTCGATGAAACTCGGTTCGGGATACTATTTTAACAAGAAAAGAGCAACGCAATTTAAAAATTGAAAAATCCAATATGGCGGCCAACTTTTTTGTTTGTAGGCCGATTTCGATGAAACTCGGTTCGGGATACTATTTTAACAAGAAAAGAGCAACGCAATGTTAAAAATATAAAAAAATCCAAGATGGCGGCCAACTTTTTTCTTTGTGGGCCGATTTCGAGGAAACTCGGTTCGGGATACTATTTTTACAAGAAAACAGCAACGCAATGTTAAAAATATAAAAAATCCAAGATGGCAGCCAACTTTTTTGTTTGTGGGCCGATTTCGATGATACTCGATTCGGGATATTATTTTAACAATAAAACAGCAACGCAATGTTAAAAATTTTTAAAAATCCAAGATGGTGGCCAACTTTTTTGTTTGTAGGCCGATTTCGATGAAACTCGGTTCGTGGTACTATTATAACAAGAAAACAGCTAAGCAATGTTAAAAATATAAAAAATCCAAGACGGCGGCCAACTTTTTTGTTTGTGGGCCGATTTCGATGAAACTCGGTTCGGGGTACTATTATAACAAGAAAACAGCAACGCAATGTTAAAAATAAAACAAAATCAAAGATGGGGGCCAACTTTTTTGTTTGTGGGCCGATTTCGATGAAACTCGGTTCGGGATACTATTTTAACAAGAAAACAGCAACGCAATTTTAAAAATAAAAATGTCTAATTGCGTTGCTGTTATTTTTTTTTAAAGTACCCGAAACCGGGTTTCATCGATATCAGCCCACAAAGAAAAAGTGTGGACGCCATCTTGGATTTTTTATGTTTTGAAACATTGCGTTGCTGTTTTCTTGTTAAAATAGTACCCTGAACCGAGTTTCATCGAAATCGGCCCAAAAACAAAAAAGTTGGCCGCCATCTTGAATTTTTTATATTTTTAACATTGCGTTGCTGTTTTCTTGTTAAAATAGTACTCCGAACCGAGTTTCATCGTAATCAGGTCACAAATAAAAAAGTTGGCCGCCATCTTGGATTTTTTATATTTTTAACATTGTGTTGCGTTTTTCTTGTTAAAATAGTACCCCAAACCGAGTTTCATCCAAATCGGCCAACAAACAAAAAAGTTTGCCGCCATCTTAGATTTTTTATATTTTTAACATTGCGTTGCTGTTTTCTTGTTAAAATAGTGCCCGAAATTGAGTTTCATCAAGATCCGCCCACAAACAAAAAAAGTTGGCCACCATCTTTAATTTTTGAGATTTTAAACATTGTACACTCACTCACATCTTATTTAAAAAATATTTAATATTATATACTGAAAAACCTAATAATAAATAGTACCTAAAACCGGATTTCATCGAAATCGGCCCACAAACAAAAATGTTGGCCGCCATCTTGGTTTTTTTATATTTTTAACATTGCATTGCTGTTTTCTTGTTAAAATAGTACCCTGAACCGAGTTTCATCGAAATCGGCCCAAAAACAAAAAAGTTGGCCGCCATCTTGAATTTTTTATATTTTTAACATTGCGTTGCTGTTTTCTTGTTAAAATAGTACTCCGAACCGAGTTTCATCGTAATCAGGTCACAAATAAAAAAGTTGGCCGCCATCTTGGATTTTTTATATTTTTAACATTGTGTTGCGTTTTTCTTGTTAAAATAGTACCCCAAACCGAGTTTCATCCAAATCGGCCAACAAACAAAAAAGTTTGCCGCCATCTTAGATTTTTTATATTTTTAACATTGCGTTGCTGTTTTCTTGTTAAAATAGTGCCCGAAATTGAGTTTCATCAAGATCCGCCCACAAACAAAAAAAGTTGGCCACCATCTTTAATTTTTGAGATTTTAAACATTGTACACTCACTCACATCTTATTTAAAAAATATTTAATATTATATACTTTGGTTGGACTTAAACCCTTGCCCATCTCTAGTTTTGACAAGCAAACTCTAGTTACAGTGAAATGGTGAAATTTACACAATCGCAACTTTAAGTACGACGATGGTTTCAACTTCCCTACTTTTAAGGGAAAATTTTAATGTATTGGTAACATTTTTTTTTTGCTGTGTGCGTTTCGTCGAGCGTAAACACAAGCACCTTACGCACACATAAATTTAATTTGTGCCTCACTTTTGAGAGACTGCTTTCTAGGAAACTATCGTTCTAGGTGTAATTATTTTAAGTCCACACTGTTGTCGATGGTTACTTTAGTTGCCACTTTAAAACAGTAGCAATAGCAACAATAGTAACAAAAGTAGCAGTAGCAACACAAAGCAAAAGTAGCATTTCAATGTTATTTATTTTTTGTTTATTTCGAATTCGCTAAAATACTCTGTGAGAGGGATTGGATTACACGATTATGCAGAATGACATCAGACTGATACAGTGCTGATATGTGTACGATTTATTCTTAGAATTTCTTAGAAAAAAATAGTACAAAATGGTAAATTGGTAAATTTTCCCTGTTTACTCGTAAGCTTAGTAAAACAATTTAGGTAAATTTTTCTTTCGTTATAAAATAGTTTAAATAAAAAAAGCCGTTTAGATATATTTCACCTTAAGTTACGTAAATTCAAACGGAATTGTTAAAATTTTTTAGTAATTTAGTAATGTTGCTGCATAGTACTTACTGTATATTTTGAGTTAGTTAATTTTAGATTTAGAAACCTTGGGGGCTACTCAAATGGCCACTTTTCTATTCATCCGCTAACTTAAAAATTAAAAATAGGCCATAAACACCAAAATACCGTGTCATAGGCTTGTTAATTCCATACAATATAACATTGTTAGTTAGATTTAAATAAACTTTCGACGTCTGACTTGATCGTTTATTGCTTATTTTTAAGCTTTAAGTTAGCGAACGAATAGAAAAGTGGCCATTTGAGTAGCGGGGCTTGTCAGTTCTTTAAGATAGGTTATTAAAGTAATTTTAAGTTTATTCTAGACTATATTTTCTATTGCATGCCGTGAAAGCCTTTAATTAAGGTGACCCTATTCCTAGATTAAGTTGCAACTGTATTTTAGATCATGTATTTAGTGTTTGCTTTGTTGGTTGTCCTTAAATAAAAGAACTATTTTAGATCTTTCGTTCCTTCATAGGGTGATCCATGGGAGCATTGACTGTCCCCAGATATTGGGCGCCTTAAGTTTTAATGTCCCTAGGAGATATCCTGGTGGTACGGTTCCACTTTTTAGAAAGCCGTTTACTAGGAGCAAATTCGGATCTCACGCTCCTCTTGTTAGGTTGATGAAGCTTCATATGTCTCTGTGCTCTGACTTGGATATATTGTGTAGCTCTCTAAGAAGTTTTAAGAACGCCCTCCTACGTCATTTGGCAGTTAAGTAATCTGCGAATCACCGGAGCATCACTCTCTGTCATTCTCTGGTATTAAATCTTGTATAAAAATATCGATTAATAAATACAATTATAACTTTTATATAGAGTAACTATCCTATAATATCTTAAATGTTTAAAACTGTTAGGTGGGTATAATTGTTTCAATGCATGATGTGACTGCCTATAATTGATAAGACACTAAAATTATATCTCATGTGCTAGTTATAATTATTGTTTATATCAGTGTACTTATTGTTGGTTGTCCTAATAAATAAAATTAAAAAAAAATAAAAATAAAATATAAAATGGAAAAAATAAAGAAAAAATGGCTGCACTGTATCAGTCTGATATTAGAATATGAATATAAGGTTCTTGGTCTGAATTATTGTGTAATCTCTGTGGATGACAGATCGTGAGGTAATCGTGAGATAAGTGTCCCTTTCGATTATTTGTTCATGACAATAATAATAAATTAGGCGGGAAAACAAAATGCTAAGCACATTGTCTAAACCCGACGCCCCTTAACATACTAATAACGACAATGAAAAATGTAGGTACCCCTAGCACGCTGACTGTCTGGTACGCAAAAGTGGGGCTAAGATGTCGCATTTGCGTTATGCTTAGACCTCCCAGATCCAAAATTAAGGTGAAGCCCAAGATCTGCATCTTCGGTTGCAGTAATGTAACTTCATTCATAATAAGGGCGACACGCGTCAAATCTGTAACTGGCGCAACTGACGGATCCCATCCACCTGTAATAAAAAAACTTAATTAATATTAATTAAGTATTATAATAATAATAAATATATAACTATCCAATATAATAAATTTATGTAAGTAGAATTCGATTCAATGATCAAAGTTTTTGAAAAATTTTTTTGTATTTTTTTTTAATAACATTTTTTATGGTATGGATCTCAGTAATAGTAGATTATACAACAAGTGAAAAAAAAGGGAATTTAGTTCGAGGGACTAAGTTGGATCCCGAGAGCAGCGAAGGATTCTAGAGTTCTGAATTTGGAATCCTGAGTGAAGCGATGGATACAAAGGACCGAGATGTTTTTTTTTACGAGTTGTGTTCTTAATACTCTAATTTTTACCATTGACTGCGAGAAAACAAATAGCAGTACTTACAGCTATAATATTTATAGTTATCACATTTTTATTATTTAGGCAGGTGATCGGTAATATTTTAACATTATAAAATAGTGAAACTAGAAGTTTTCCAACGACATAAAACACCACGCTAAGAGAGATATTACATGATCGGTCTGGCATCAGTCCAATTCATCAGTTTGTACAGACTTTGAATTTTTCTAGACCGAAGATCATACCAGACTGATGGAATGGACTGATGCAAGACTGAACATCTAATTACCCTCTATTAAATAGAAAAGAACCCAAAGACAAGACACTAAAAAGAACCTAATTATTTTGGCGGGATATTTTATTTATTTATATGTTTAACTATGGCTCTATGGAATAGCTCAATAGCAGCCCAAAATATTTTTATTCATTCGATGAATAAAATTGCGTTTTATACACTCGAATTAAACGCACTTTTTCGAGTGGCGATGGTAAAAAGATTCTTTACTCCTGTGGTATGGTTCATTTTCAGAAAAACATGAAAGATAGGCAATATTGCAACGTTAAGAAACTTACTACATTTGACAATTACGATTCGGCCATTTACGGGGTTCTCAGGCACTACACCTGTGTACACATTCTTCACCTTGTGCAAAGTGAACGGGTCACAGTCGTACAGTTGCGCACTATTCCGCCGGAAATCTTCATAGCGCACCATCTGGAATCTCCTCAAAAGTTATAAACTCCTGGTATACCTATATATAAAGTAACATTGTATTTTCATATTTTTTTATTTAATTGTGTTTTTTTTATATGCAAAATTATTTTAGCATTATTATGGTCTGTGCTTTAGCCTAACTTAGGTGTAATCGACCAAACTTTTCTGCAAGGTGTTTTTAGCACTTTACTCATCGTCATCACTTTTATCAGATATGAGAAATGTTTGTTGCAATGCATTTGCATTGCATATTTTTTTTTGTCTCGGATGGATTGCAAGTATTTACTTGCAATCCATCCGAGACAAAAAAAAATAACGCGCGTAAAACATTCGATACATTAATTTTGTATGGGAAATTGGTATAGTGCCATCTACCGCCGATAAGCGAAGAGAAATTTTATTTTCCATAGACATTTACTCTATCGAGTACTTTAACGCGCGTTTTTTTCTCTCTATAGATGTTCGTGCTAAGGGTACTGAATATAATTTATGTAACATTCTTTTTATGAGCCTTAAGGTATGATTCCGATATCGTTACATTCCGAGCTCGGCAGCACTGCTGCTCGACAGCGGCAGACCAGTAGGTACACTGCTGCCTTGCTCGGAATGGGCGCGGCAGGCAGCAGTGCTGAGCTGCTGCTTGCTGCCGAGATCGGAATCATACCTTAACGAGTCAACTATCAGTGAAAAATGGCATAAGTACTATTGTATTTCGTAATTTATATTAGTACCAGCTTGTACGCTAATTCAGGTCTGAATCTTCGGCAGCGCAGGAACCTGAGCAAATAGGCATCGTCGATGCGCCGCGGGTTGCATTCTCCTCGCTCTAAAACATAAGAAAGATATGTTGTTAAAATCCCTATGGAATAATCTGTCACTTATGGTATCCGAAACTTATACGGACCGGAACCCGTGAAATTGACCCTAATTCGTAAACAAAAATGTCTATCAAATAATAAACTTAGATGATTCGTGCGCGCTCATCCTCTGTCTTTATTATGATTATGCGTTATTATAGGCACCGTTTTCCAAAACCAACGTTTGAAGTGAGTATCAGTTGTTTACAAACAAACATCGTTTCTAAATACCTATGCTGGACTACAACGAACTTTATCTATTCTTAGCCCAAGGCGATCTTATCTGAACTGAAAGGCACAAAGCACAGATATTCGGCGTCGTCGCCGGATTGGTTACAACTGTCACGCCGAATGGCCTCACCTGCATAATTAAATAGGTATATCTAGTAAGTTATTACTTAAGCAGACTGGCTACTATGTTGTACATACGAAATGATGTTGTACGTACAATGTATCTAACTGGAGAATCTAAGTACATAATTGGAAGAACATTAATCAGTACCTATGACTTTTTAAGTGTAATTAATAATATACATAGATCAGTTTGTTTCTAATCTGAACAAAGCAGCCTACGTCCAATCCAGGTAACTAAATCGTTGGTATGAAATGTTTACAATTTTTTTGTGAGCAAATATTTTTTGTCGAGACAGTTTTATGTAGGTAAGTATGTCAGAAAAAAATATTTCAGTCCTGCTTTCCAGCTGTTTGTTCTGCTCTACAGGTTGCATTTCTCAACCGATTCTGGTGAAATTTTGTGAGCAAGTTCGATAATTATCTAAAATTGTTTAGTCGAGCCAGTTTTTCCAAATTTAATAAAAAAAAAAATCACCTATTTCGAAAAATGATCTAAATTAAAAGCACCATCTAGCTACGAATACTCAAAATAATATACCAAACAGCACTGTGTGCTTTGAAAACCTCATGGCAATGGCAACATTTTATTTATCGCGAGGTCTACAGCTCACGGAGCCACTAGTTATAGGAAGTGTTTGCCTATTTAGGTACCTAGCAGCCTGGCGCAACTCTCTCAGTAAAAAACGATCTATGAAACGGAAGCGAATTTTTAACCCGTCTAAGTTTGAAAGAACGTTGACAATCCACAAAGCAGTAGATAATTGACATCATTCGAATTTAGGCGTATTATACTTCGCCCCATCAAAGAGTATTGTTCATCTTTGACCGTTTTACCGCCAATGCCGTTTAACGTTTCTCTTTTGTTTGTTTTCGTTGAATTCGCTTCCGTTTCATACTCACGCTTTTTGTATGACACTCCCGTCTCTTATAACGCTAGTTATTTTTACATTCTCTTTGGTACTTAGTACACTCAGAAAAAGTATATGTTTTATTTTGTCGTTGGGGGTAAACTTAGTGATCATAAAAGGTTTAGAGAATTTCTTGCTTCGTAAATTACACCAGAGTGCATAAGTACATACTTACCTCAGTCGTAATTACCCACAGAACATTCACTCTAAGTAACCTTACAACTCCGCCGACCTAACATGATACCTGGCTCGGAACCTAGTTAGTTTCGATTTAGTCGCATTGAGAAACATTGCTAAGAGTTTTTACACAGAAAAAGAATTCCCTATTTAAAAAGAATACTGGTCTAGCTGCTGCCAAAAACTTCTAGGCGCAATGTGGTATTTACACGAGTCGACCTACTGGGGCCCTATTTTGAATCGCTCGACCGCCGCGCCGTCGAGCGCTCTTTTCTACTGATTTTCGTTCGACATCTCATTGTTTTGAGTCATAAGCCGAACGGAAATCAGTAGAAACGAGCGCTTGACTGGAGTCGAGCGATTAAAAAATTGGGCCCATGGTCGATTTACGTCAACAAGCGCTTTTTTATCGACAATCGCTTGTAAAACGGCACCCTGATTATCTAAAAAGAAACTATTTAGCGACCGGTTTCATTCCACATACATTGCTACTTTTCTTTGGTATGTTTTTTTTAATCCAAAAAGAAGTAGCAATGGATCACTATCATTTATGAACTGCAACCGGTCGCTAGGTGGTTTCTAATTAGATAATCAGCCCGCCTATTTGTCGATTGCCGAGGAAGCAACCTTTGATCATAGTCCGTAGCTCCTGTATAATCTTGTCTCTGGTCTTGGGGTCTTCGGAACAGTTCCTCCATGCCAGCTCTTCAAACTCCTGGTCTTCGAACCTGCTGATCTCCGCTTGGAATGCAATGTCGAGGAATGGCATTTTAGCAGCTACCTGCACAAAACAATAACCGTAAATTTTGTCAAAAAAAATTGCCATGATAAGTAATTATTTATCCGTTAAAACGTTCAAAAGCTGGAGGGGTATAGTTTCATAACCCACTAAACGATAAATACAACGATATGACCCTTTCGGCCGCCATGCCAATGAATTTCGCAACCAGTTGCGAAAAAGGACTTTTCAATCTTTTTTTTATAAATAGGTGCCTGGTTGCCACAGAAAAATTTCTATGACTTCAATTTGGCTCATTAATCCAAATTCGATTTCGTTACAAATCCACGCTTTAAATTGTACCTATTGCTTAGGTACAAACTTAAGGAAGTAAGCTACATATTTTTTTTCTTCACAATGGTTTGGGATTTCCGTCAAGTGACGCCTGAGCCTGATTCAATCAAATCCATATAAAGGCGCCCCCCGGCAGAAATACTTTCCCAGGGGGCAGTTTTTAGTTTTTCATGTGCAGTTGACAGGGATTATTTAAATAGCTCTAGGTAATGTTGATCCCGAGTTTCCCAAGGGGTGCAAGTGCCTATATGTTTCCATACATAAAGAATGTAGTAAGTTTTAAATGTGACTGTGGCCATCAAAGGTAGTGGGGCAGCAAATATTGCCACATTGTAGCTACGTTTTGAGATTTTGGCTTCCGGAAACTTTTAGTAAAAGAAATCTTTTAGTGTTCAGGAAATTGTCCCTTCAAGTTACACCCAAAGTAATTTTACATAATCAATATTTATGAATATCCGGTTGCCAAGGCGCGTTATATTTTATTTAGTTCTATAAGGAATACCATGAGTCATTTCTCAATAATCATTGTTGCTTAGGGTGAATCAAAAACTAATCGAACTATTCATATTGAAAAATTAAAAAATAAATTAATAGAAAACTTTTGAATCGTCAAAAATATTTTCCCTACCAACCAACGGATGATACCATTAGTCAATACAGACATCGGACCATGGTTTGAATAATACACTAATTACTACACAGATTAGATACCTATTACAACGTCTTTAGTCCGGTATAGTGGAGGAAAGGAAGGTGGACCCCCACAGTAAATCCTCAGAAGACGAAACTTTACACTTACAGTATGATAAAGTATATGAAACATATTTTTTAAATTATCCAAAGCGATTTTTTACCGACTTCAAAAGGAGGGAGGTACTCAATTCGACCCGTTTTTTTTTTTATTTTTTTTATTTGTACACCGATTACTCGAAGACGGCTAAACCGATTGAAATAATTCAAACGTTATTACATTAGGTAAACTTTCAAATTGGTCCCATTTTTTAAAATTTTGAAATCGGTTCAGTACTTTTCAAGTAATCTTGAAAAAAAAAGCACAAAAATAGTATGATTTTTGTGTGAACTACCTCGATGATCAGTCGTATGGCAGCCATTACACACGTCAATCTGGTTTCAATCTGATCAAAACCGCAGATTGATGGAATTTGATGCGGTTGGTTTGCGACGTTACACGGTCAATCCAGCAAGATCTGGATCGCAGTAGATCTTGGTAGATTGACAATCTACCACGATCCACGGTGGTCTTTGGTAGGGTTGCCAACTTTTTGCATTCATTTTCGGGTGATATCGATCGATGACCTCAGTGGTGCAGTATTCAACATGCCAGTCTACCACGCAAGAGGTCCCGGGTTCAATCCCCGGACGATATCGAAATGATAAATTTTAATTTCTGAGTGACGGGTCTGCGTATAATAAGTACATAACTATTTCGAAAAGTTAGTACCTATTAAAAACCCAAAAGCACCCATTTTATGCCTTGGTTAGTTTAGGGTTAGATGGCGCTGTGTGCGTAAAATCAAATATCGATATTTATAATACTATTTTACCAAGCTATGAACTATCTGAGTGCCAAATTTCATCCAAATCAGTTCAGCTTCAGAAGGCTGAACTGATTTTGATGAAATTTGGCACACATACATATACAGTTATAGCCTGGTGTAGTAATAATAATATCGAGGTAAAAAAGTATTTTTCAAAACATTGCAAAAAATATAGTAAGTAGAGTTTTGGGAAATTTATGAAAAAATAAAGTCATTTATTTTTAACTAGCTTCCTTTAAAAAATAAAAATAGGGTACATAGGGTAGGTACTTCCTAGGGCACCAAACTAACTGTATGCCAAATTTCATCATCTTTCACTGCGATCCAATTTTTTTAACCGACTTAAAAAATGTAGGAGGGTTCTGTTCTCTTCATCTGTATATTTTTTTGCATGTAGTCATGGGCGGGAGCTAGTTAAAAATAAATGTGGGCTATATTTTTTATAAATTTCTCAAAAGTACTTACTAAAGTATTTTACCCTAGGGTACCTTTGACCAGGATAAAAAGTATCTTATAATTTAATCCAGGCTATAAACTGTGTGTCAAACTTCATTCAAATCATTCAGCCTTAAAAACTAACATACAGACGAACAGAGAAACAAGCTCCTGCTTTTTTATAGTTGGTTAAAAATATTTGATCGCAGTATATTGTGCTAGATTGTCAGTCTACCATGGTAGATTGACAATCTACCACAATCTACCGCGATCCGATGCAAGCAGATTGTGGTAGATTGACAATCTACCGTGGTAGACTGACAATCTACCACAATCTAATGCGATTAGATATTTTTAACCGACTTCAAAACAGCAGGAGGTTGTTTTTTTGTTCGTCTGTATGTTTTTTTAGGGTATTTTTCAAATGTCCACCCGGATGTGGTCGCGGGCGAAAGCTAGTTAAAAATAAATATGGGCTATATTTTTTACAAATTTCTCAAAAGTACTTACTAAAGTATTTTACCCTAGGGTACCTTTGACCAGGATAAAAAGTATCTTATAATTTAATCCAGGCTATAAACTGTGTGTCAAACTTCATTCAAATCATTCAGCCTTAAAAACTAACATACAGACGAACAGAGAAACAAGCACCTCCTATTTTATATTTGGTTAAAAATATTTGATCGCAGTATATTGTGCTAGATTGTCAGTCTACCATGGTAGATTGACAATCTACCACAATCTACCGCGATCCGATGCAAGCAGATTGTGGTAGATTGACAATCTACCGTGGTAGACTGACAATCTACCACAATCTAATGCGATTCGATATTTTTAACCGACTTCAAAACAGCAGGAGGTTGTTTTTTTGTTCGTCTGTATGTTTTTTTAGGGTATTTTTCAAATGTCCACCCGGATGTGGTCGCGGGCGGAAGCTAGTTAAAAATAAATATTGGGCTGTAATATGTTTTTATAAATTACCCCAAAAGTACTACATATTAATCTCAATGTTTTAAAAAATAAAAATACCTTTGATACCTTTGACCGAGATAAAAAGTATCCTATGTTTTTATCTAGGCTAATTTAGCGCACAGTTTGTGCGCTAAATTTCATCTAAATCAGTTCAGCCTTCAAAAATCATGTGTACGATAGCAGCAGTAGATTGCGATGAGCAGACTGCAAGTTCTCTGTTCGTTCGTTTGTATGTTTGTTTTTTAATGATTGTTCGAATGTCCACCCACGCGGATGTAGTCGCGGGCGGAAGCTAGTTAAAAATAAATGTGGACTACATTTTTATAAATATACCTATAAAATGTTTAATTGTTTTGAAAATAATACTATTACTCGAAAAAAAGGTGCCAACCCTAAGCTAGACCAAGCCAGATTGACGTAGATTGACAATCCAGCACAATCTGATCACGCCAGACCGCGCCAGATTGAAACAGATCGCGAACAACGTTACACAATCAATCTCTGTCAATCTTTGTCAGTCTGGCACGGTCTGGATTGTGTGTGTAATGGGTGCCTATAACTTCTTTGTTTATGAACTGAATAAGATAATTATTTTTTTGTTTGAAAAGGGATATCTTAAGTGTAGTTCTTTAACCGACTTAAAAAAGGAGGTTCGTAGTTGAACCCGCATGTATGTATGTTTCTCCGCGATTAACTCACGTTTGGCTGAGCCGATTTTTCTACCTAAATTATATACCTACACTACCTAATACAAAAGGTACCTACACTAAAAATTAAAAAATAAAAAATTGTTTAAAAAAACAAAAAACCGACTTCAAAAAACCTACCTCTAAAAAGCATGAAATAATATTCGTAATAATAAAAACACGTCTATTGAAGTCGGGTGGGGCTTTTAGAATAAAAAAAGGAATTTGTACTCCAGCCCCACCCGACTTCAATAGACGTGTTTTTATTATTACGAATATTATTTCATGCTTTTTAGAGGTAGGTTTTTTGAAGTCGGTTTTTTGTTTTTTTAAACAATTTTTTTGTTTTGGATATTTGTAATAGGTTTTGGTTCATACTATGCTTGCAAGGTTTCATCGACTGAGGATTTAATGTTGGGGTCTCCATACAAAAAATCGCTTCATTTCCTACACTAGTACGGAAGCCGCGTTGCTCTAAGCAATGAGCAGAGCATACCTATTATGTATTAAATTAATAGAAATATTATTTTATATCACAACATAAGTGTACATAGCATTAGTAAAGAATGATAATGTTATCTATTTAAAATTATTGACTGACGACATTGCATGACCTTTAAACTAAACAAACAATATTCAAACTTGTGTTTTTTTTCAAAGAACATTATCAATATTCATTCCGAAAATAATATTCTATTTTACTTTTTCTAATTTGGATATTTTCTTAATATCTTAATAGGTAAATATTATAGTATTTCTTGTAAAAGAGATTTTAAAATTAACTGATATTGATTTTTTGATTGACTTTTTGATTGAACTTTAGTTCCAAAATGTTTTTATTTAATTTTTTGTCATTGTTATTTAAAGTTGTTTAAATTATGCATTAAAGATTTTAATAAGAAATTGATTCGTCCAAGGAAAAAGTTCAAATAGTGCAGTGTGCTGTCTTAAATCAACATGATATTTTCCAAATTCTTATTTATATGCACAGATTGACGAATTTAATTATTATTACGATGTAAATCTCTACAATTTATTTGTCGGAATAAGTCTATAATACATAACTAAGTAGGTAGGAAATATTATAGTTTTGAACAGAACCTATATGTATTAGGTAGGTACCCGAAACATAAATACCTACAAGCAAAGCACTAGAAAAAAAATATTGTTTTTTTGTACAACAAATATTTACCTATAAGTACTTAAAAAAGATTATTTTTATAATTATTTGTAGGTAATTTAATATTTGCGTTTGTTTTTGTGCACAAAAAATATCAACAAAGCATCATTTTCTTTGTCTTATCTCATAGTTAATATTTGTTATCAACATTGTAATTATGAAAAGTCATACTTACTTGGAAAAAATAATATTAGGTAAATACCTACAATATTAATAAAAAAATACTTACCCTAAATTCATAAAACTAGCGTTATCCAAATAATTTTCATATAAAAATACACTTTTGTTTTAAAATACTCGTTATCGCTTTGTTTAATTCAATCACGATTCTCGACCAATAGGATTCGATTGATGCAAGTTGCGCACTTGCGCAGTACTAAAATGATCTCTCGAGTTGCGCGAGCACACCGGAGTTAATCAGGACGTTGACTACTTGACTACACACAGATGGAGTACATTTTACGTACTGGTTCAAAAGTCACTCGAGTTTGACGTCCGAGTTTTAAAGGGATCAAGGATTTAGAAGAAAAGTACTGTCAGAATATTGAATTGTACCTATACGCCATAGAACCACATTGTGATAGAAATGCCACTTCTATCAATTTTTGCTTGTTTGTGATGTTGTCTAATATTTACCTATTTTGTATTTATCATCTCTTTATCTGTTAGTGTAGTGAAGTTATTCATTACTGTACATACAATCTTCCACAAAAGTTTTTTAGAGGTACCTAATCTCAAATAATTTAGTTTCTTAATTGTTTAAATAATATACCTACCCGTTTTCTGTCTGTATGCATGTTTGGGGACAATTTTCAGTAGCAATAAATTAATATGGTAAAACCACCTCTTAAAAAGATACAAAAAATAGTACAGTCAGCACCACATCAGGTTATACAAAACTGAAAAAATCTACAGTTTAGTGTGAACCTTATTTTTTTAGCAATTAAAGCAATTAAGTATAAAATTCGTGTCCGTGTAAAAGTATAAAACCCTGTCGTGGGAGCCCAGGGTGCCGTTGACTGTACATTATGTACATACCATTGGTACAAATAAAAAAAGAAATAATTGCATGCGTAATTTAAAGCGAAATATCAAAAGTTTTGTTATTTTGTTTTGTAACAAATAAGTTGTAAAAAGTTATAGAAGGCGAATAATATAATATCTGATTTCAATTATTCCATCGTGTTTCTTTGTTTTTTCTTAATTTTGTCGTAATGAACCAAATAATAAAACAATTAAGTAGGCACCGAATGTAAGAAGGGAAAAAATCAAAGTGAAACAAAATATAATTTCTTACAAATAGGCATTTAATTAATAAAGTTATTAGTACAAAAATAGGAATTTCTCGAAAACCAAAGTATTAACAATTAATTCTAGTTTATTACTTACTCTAGCTTACGTCATAGTTCATATTTATACACAGCACCTTTGTCTTAGCCGAGTGATACAAAATTGTACTTTGAGTTGTTTTTCAGATACACTGCAAAATTAATAACAAAACAACGAACATTTTAGTCTTACGCCCGTATTTATAAACCGCTCTCAACGTTGAGAGTTATCTTGAAATCATACTTAAAATTCTGTTCCTATAAGAAGAGCTGCATCTCAAATATGATCGCAAGAAAGCTCGCAATGTTGTGAGATAGATTGAAATCATACACGAGATGCTGTTCCTTTATGAAGAGCATCTCAAGTATTATCTTAGTATATGATCTTTAGATAGCTCTCAACGTTGAGATCTATATCTTAATGATATAGATCTCAACGTTGAGATCTATATCTTAATGATATAGATCTCAACGTTGAGAGCTATCTAAAGATCATATACTTGAGATACCTACTCTTTTTATAAGAACACCATCTCAGGTATGATCTCAAGATATAAGAATTAACTATGTCGGGCTTTACACATGTACCTACCTGTTTATAACGTCAATAACCATGGAAATTTGAAACAATATTATGATCTCAAGATAGCTCTCAAGTCTCACAACCTTAAGAGCAGTTTATAAATACAGGTATTGAGCCCATATTTACAAAACGCTCTCAACGTTGGGAGCTATCTTGAGATCATACTTGAGATGATAAATAAATAAATAATAAATAAAATAAAATTTATTTCTCCTCACAAAACAACAATTTGGTACAATTCAAAGACATTTGAGCAAATTTGTATGTGAGGAACTGGTGTCTGAAATGGGAATAACCTGTATTACAGATCACCAGGTCCCCACCCCACGAATACAATCATATAACATAATATCTTTTATCTATCTAACATAGATATTGTGAGCTGGAAAACTAGAAGGTGTTTGGTTGTGTGTGTATGTGTGTGTATGTGTATATATGTGTATGTTTGTGTT
The DNA here is from genome assembly GCA_943789525.1 of Agriphila geniculea. Taxonomy (NCBI): domain Eukaryota; kingdom Metazoa; phylum Arthropoda; class Insecta; order Lepidoptera; family Crambidae; genus Agriphila; species Agriphila geniculea. The sequence continues at coordinate 12,515,478 of OX038887.1, read as the reverse complement.
TATGTGTGTGTGTGTATGTCAATGTGAGGTGTGTGTGTGAGACTTTTTTTTAAAAATGATCTTCTTATAGAAACAGCATCTCAGGTACGATCTTAAGATAGCCCTCAATTTTGAGAGCGATTTATAAATATAATACACGCAAAATAACTTGGCGGCTTGGAAGTTAGCCGCAAGTGATATTTCGCGCAGCGTCCATAGTTCCGAGTGCTCCGCCCGCGCTCCGTCCCCGCGCAATCTCTGTATTCGTCTACTGCGCAGCGTTCCGCGCGAAGTTCGGAGCCTGTAGCCAATATCACATTTGAAAATTTTCGCTATCGCTTCGCTCCGAAAAATGTATGGATTTGACGTTTTATAATTCGATAGTTAACGAAAGTCAATCCCATACATGTTTCGAAAGCGAAGCGATAACGAAGATTTGCAAATGTTACTTTGGCTAGGGGGTCAGAACCGCCAAGTTATTTGCGCATACGGGTCTGATTCGAAGAGGCGTTGACCTTCACTCACGTAAAGTACTTATAAACAGATGTAGTGTAGGTACCTACCTATTGATGCCTATTGTTTAAAAAAGAATTGTGTAGACTTTCTTATATTGTTTTACATGATAACGCATGAAGCTGTAGTCAGCTTATGATTTAATTAGCAGATTATGATTTGACATTTATTTGTTGACAAGTCACGAACCTAGTCGTGGCAATCAGGCCTGGAAATGCAGTAATTCTCTCTCCGTGGCGGAATAGTGCCACAATTTTACAAGTGATAGTGCTGTGTATTTGAGCTTAACTAAACGCACGTCACGTAGTTTGTCACAGCCATCACCAAGAAATAAAATGCTTTTAGTAAAAACAATATCTAACTACGCCAACATTTTAAATCACTATGGCGAAATCTTATGACAATCCCATCCCATACATCTTTCGTTTGCGTCATTGCCACAGAATAGATAACATTGCTTTAATTAACCAATGCGACATTGTCGAAAAGGACTGCTTTCTAAATTGTGTACCTACCTCCAGCATCTATCGGAATCTCTTAATCGTACAGCGGCATTACGAATTTTTTCGACGTGTCTTTATAAGTCTGTGTTGTATATGTTACGGCTAATACCCGAAGTGCGGCTAAACCTAGTTTTAGCCGGCTAAAGCTAGGTGTAGCCGATAGCTGTTGGCTAAAACTAGGTGTAGCCGATTTACTCTTAAAAAAGTTATTTCTGTTGTTTGTTAAAAAAAAATAACCTCGAAATTTAAGGCTCACGCTACGCTGCGCTTCGCGCTCGCCTTAAATTTCTAACCTATGTTCGGGACCTACAGGGGTACAGCAAATCGTTTCACCTAGTTTTAGCCAACAGCTATCGGCTACACCTAGTTTTAGCCGGCTAAAACTAGGTTTAGCCGCACTTCGGGTATTAGCCGTAACATATACACTGACGTGTATAATGGATGTCAGTGGTTTTAGGTATGTCTATAGATTGACATATTGAAGGCGACCTCGATAGATGATGAGTTACACAAATGAGATAAGTATAATTCGAGGAAGTACTATCAGGTACTACCTACTATACTTAGGTATTTATTATCAGTATGTCAGAGAGCGAAGTGTGGCACAAAGTTAATTGATTGGTCCAATAGGGACTAAAAATATGTTTTTTTTACTTAAAATATGATTTTACTATAATAATGGTCCCATGATTCTAAATTCTTGTCAAGCGGCTACTTTTTCTTATTCCCACTGATATAAACATCCCAGAATTTACCAAATATCGTAAAGTGTTCACAGTCCACTTCATAAGAAAAATCCACTTTGCTCCTACTCTCACAAAACAATTCAGTTACTTCTAAAAATCATGGGAATGGGGATTGAATGGAACTGTGGAGCTATTTAAAACGATCTTAAACGCCACGTAGAAATAAGAGAAAAAAATGGTCTTTCAAAATCCGCAGTCACGCCGGAATCCGCCGGATGCGACATGTTCCGTGACAAAATATGGTTTGTAGTAACAGCTATAACAATGAAAAGTTTATAAACAAGGTGATAATGATGTCAGTCAGCGTAGTAGCCTAGGCTACGCATATCACTGTCAAAGTCCTTATTCTTGTAGCCGCGGATCTTGGTGAGCCACTGGCGCAGCGACACGGGGTCGCGCCGCCCACCGTACCGCTTCGGGAGGCACTCCGGATCTACGTACCTGCGAAATGTTACCATTTTAACAAATTTAAACTAGAAAAAAGCAAGTAGTCTCTTAATACTGCACATTTGCAAATATTCGCTATCGCTCCACTTTCTGAAGATTAAAAAAAACGATGGTTAACGAAAACTTATGCCAATTCCATATATATGTTACGGCTTATACGAAGTGCGGCTAAACCTAGTTTTAGCCGACTTAAACTAGATGTAGCCAATAGTTGTTGGCTAAAAGTAGATGTAGCTTTACTCCTGTATTTAAGGTCCCGAATATAGGTTAGAAACTTTGCTCCGCTGCGCTTCGCACTCGCCTTAAATTTCGTGCAGGACAAAGTGGCATGCATGCGACATTATTGAATTTCGGACTCAATTATTTTCTTGCTTACTTTTTAGAGCGCGATTTTCCCGTAGTAGGGTTTGTAGATTTTAAGCTCCTTTTTTATTCTCTGGAATGGAAAGTTATTTGTTATGGCACTAAACTGGCCACCTTAGAAGAATTTGGGATAGAGGCATGTCCAGCAATGGACTGAAAAGGTGGACTGAGGATGATACAGTTAAATTAGCGCCATCTAGTAAGAAACCGTATCAGTACGTACCGTATCAGTGACAATATTATGTGCGTTGAAATTTCCTCCAAAGAACAAATATTTTAAAAAGTACAGTAAATGCACAAAACTTAATAATTTTGTATAATAATATACTCTTAATACTTAAGGTGAAGCTAGAACGCATAGTTTCCGAGATACATGAAACGGGGACTTGTGTTCCATATGGTCCGGCCACTGAGGAACACGCCCAATATTTCCCTCTACACTTCTTTTGTTGCGTGTTCCTCAGTGGCCGGACCACATTTAAGTACTCAGGTGGTTTAGTTCCACATAGTTGCTACCTGAATCTACCTTCACAGGAATATATCATAATTAATAGTACCTCAACAGATAAGGAAATATTTAACAAATAAAGTGGTCCGGCCGCAGAGCAATGCTCTCTGGCCGCACCAACTCAAATTTTAGAAAGTGTGATACATTTTCAAGAAATTTATATCGCAGTAAAACCTGCCTAAATAGTACCTTCCACACGACAAGTTTCGTAAAATAAAACTCATTGGCTTAGAAGTTACAAGCCGTAGTTTGTGGTCCGGCTGGGAAGCATTCTCTGCAGCAGGTCAATATCGTAAGTGTGATTCATTTTCAAGAAAGTGATATCCCAATAAAAGCTACCTAAATAGTACCTTCCACACGACAAGTATCGTAAAATAAAACTTATTGGCTTAGAAGTAACAAGCCGTAGTTCGTGGTCCGGCTGGGAAGCATTCTCTGCAGCAGATCAATATCTAAGTGTGATACATTTTCAAGAAAGTGATATCCCAATAAAAGCTACCTAAATAGTACCTTCCACATGACAAGTTTCGTAAAATAAAACTCATTGGCTTAGAAGTTACTAGCCATAATTTGTGGTCCGGCTGGAGAGCATTCTCTGCAGCAGGTCAATATCTAAGTGTGATACATTTTCAAGAAAGTAATATCCCAATAAAAGCTACCTAAATAGTACCTTCCACACGACAAGTTTCGTAAAATAAAAGTCATTGGCTTAGAAGATACAAGCCCTAGTTTGTGCTCAGGCTAGAGAATATTGCTCTTTTATTTCATCAAACTATTAATTTGTATAATTAAGCTCAAAGTATTTAATCCGGCTAGGAAGGACTACTTTTCAGCGAATGAAAGCAACTTTCGCAAGGGTCGGTCATGGGATGGGTGACCAAAAAACTGTGCTTCGGAAGGAACGTTAAGCCGTTGGTCCTGGCTGCATTTGCAGTCGTTAACACACACCAATCCGCATAGGGCCCGCATTATTTATTTATTTTATTTATTTATTTAAATTTCAATTGCCCACTGCACTTACAGTTTCACACCAAAGCGTGCAGCAGGCCAATTACATTTTATACACACAACAAACGAATAACACAATGAACAAATACATGGACAGACACATAGAATACATCAACATCTGGTTGCTGAGCGATCAGAGCATTGAGTAGCTCCAAAGCTTAGGCAGTGGGTGCATATTTTGCCGTCTGCGTGCGGACCGACGGAGCCGCAAATAACCGTCGCGTGCGCAGCCGCGTTAATTTTTGAGGAACGAATAAAGAACATTTCGACAGGGTTTCAGGATTATCTATCCTGTTATTAAGGAGTAGATAATAATGTAAAAGAAGAGCACACTTTCGCCTCAGCTCCAAGGTGTTAATACCCACCATACCGGCGACGAAAAGGGACGGATATAAATATGGGTAGTAACCAAACAATTTTTTGTACATAAACCGTGCAAATTTTTTTTGTACCTTTTCCACCATGAGTTTATATTTGGCTTCATGGGGATCCCAGATTATTGAATTATATTCCAATTTGCTTCTAACATAAGCGTAGTAGAGAATTAGGATGGTGGCTCTGTCGTGAAACCGAGCGGTTTGACGCATCACGAAACCTAGGGATTTATATGCCCGACTACACGTTTGGGTTATATGGACATTGAATGTCAATTCCGGGTCTAAAGTCAAGCCTAAGTCTTTAATATGTGTGACGCGCTCAAGTGGTTCTCCATTAATATTGTAAGGGTAGATGATTGGTGAACGAGATCGAGTAAACGTTATACCGCATGGTGGGTTATGGCAAGAGTACAAGATTAGTGGATGAAACTGACTAAAAATCGCACTGCGCGGCCGTTTTTCTGCAATAGACCGTCAAGATTACAGGCTTAAGTGGTGGATGAAACTCACCTTAAATCGCGCTGCGCGGTGGTTTTCTTATTACAGACAGGCAAGAGTACAAGATTAGTGGATGAAACTAAATGAAAATCGCGCTGCGCGGCCGTTTCCGAGCTGTGTATATATCCACAGGCTTGCATTTTTATTTCAAATTTTATTTCTCCCGACAACAACCGCAAAATCCCGACATTTTTAAATTTTCTCCAGATATTTTGGATTTCCGATCTGGCAACCCTAATAACACGGCTTCTAGGTGTTATTATTCCAAGTATTCTTATGTTAAATATGTACCGAAACAAAATAAAGTATTTTGTTATCAATGCTTTTCTCCTGTTATTGTTATTTTATTAAGGAGAAAGGCTGGAAAGTCTTTTAATTTCCATTTTTTTCTTTTAGCGCCTGGCCCAGCGATTGCGTAGGTTAAGCAACTTTCGTAAGGGTCGGTCATGTGAAGGGTGACCAAAAATGTATTATCTCGAGCAACTCCGTGCTTCGGAAGGCACGTTAAACCATTGGTCCCGGGTGCATTTGCAGTCGTTAACACCCACCAATCCGCATTGGGCCCGCGTGGTGGGTTATGGCCCATCCTCCTTATCCACCCACAAGGAAGGCCTGTGCCCCAGTAGTGGGGACATTTAACATAGCTGATGGTCATGGTCATATTTTGTTCCTTGTTTTCTATTTACCTATGTAGTGAGTTCAAGTCGTATCCGTGGAAGTGCACCCTCCTCCACAGGTCATCAGTGGGCGCGAGCCTCCTAAACACGTGGAATAAAGTCTCGAAGATCCGGGAGCAGTTTATCACGTGGACTTCTCGCTGGTGAAGTGGGAATGAGAACTGAAATGATAATAAGATCAATTTAGTGGGGTTCTCGATTGTTTTTATAGTTGTATCTTACAAAATCCGATGGATTCGACGAGTTTCAACTTTATTGCAAAGAGATGAGAGCGTTGATTGCGGACAAATAATACTCAGCAGTAGTGTATTTAAAAGGAATTCCATGGCACAGTCTCTTAAGCCCGCCGGTAACGATCAATTGCGACTGTCAATTTTTCCGTCAATGCCATTTTTGGAGCAATTGACAATCGCTTCAATTGCACGCGTAAACGATCAATTTTTCCGTCAATGGGCGTCAATTGCGGAAAAATTTTCAATCGCAATTGATCGTTACCGGTGGGCTTTACCGGTTACTGTAGCACACTTCCGCCGCGAAACACTGCACTAGGTTCCGCCATGAGTACGACAAGCGAAACAAAAAGCGGAACACATTTTCACGCGCGGTTCCGCCCGATCAGCTCCGACCGTTGACACACGCGAAAGTAATGACGCGAAACCACTACCACACAGATGTGACCCTCATATATCGTGAAATATCGTCGTCGATAAAAGACAATCATGGCGGAACTATGGCGGAACTACCGTGGTTTCGTTGGTACTGTTTCGCGGTGGAGGTGTGCTACAGGCGTTATCGCATTTGGTCCGACATTGTGGCAGTTAAGCACACTAGGGTTTCCAGATGGATTGAGCTCCTGCTTGCTTCGGAAAGCACGTTTAACTGTCAGTTCCGACTGCATATGAAGTCATTTACTCCCTCCAATCCGTTGGACTCGCCTAAGTGATGGGTTAACGAGACCTTTGCCCCGGAATATTAGGACACCCTGTTAATCGTAGTTTGCTAAGCATCAAGGGACTTAGAAAATAGGATAGCGGCTTACCCCCATCACATTCATCCCTTGCAGCGCTATACTGGGCGAAAATTGCCGCATATGTTTCATAGTCAGCCCTTGGCAGTCTAGTACCGCCGTGCCACCCAACACCTGCAACTTGGGCTGCATGATGCCCACTTCCAAGAGGAGTAGGCAGCCACGAATCAAGTCTTCCACGGGAATTTTGTCCGGGTCCCATTCACCTGAAGATGTAGTATAACATTTTTAACATTGTCGTCGGACCCAACAGTTGCAAAAAGGGTGCCAAAAAACCAAACGTCAATTGGGATGATGACTAATGAATATAATAACGAAATACTAATAAAATCGTAAACATATTAAACTTTTAGAGTAGCTGTATACCTCTTGGTTTTATGTTGCATATTATTTGTTTTATGACCCTTCAAAGTTGGGTGGACAAGTCCATTTAAAAAGTATAAAATTTATTAAAATAAATGATACCTTTAATTAGTCCGTAAAATGTATAGCAAATTTGTGTAAGAAACCATTTTGATAAAAACAATATTTAATATAGCTGCCGAACAAATTTCCTACGCGTTGCATACAAACTACTCAAGCGTGACGTCATAACTGAGGAGCCGTTAGTATGGAGCGTTTTTGGGTGAGTCCATTTGTGTGCATTTCAAACTGTGATATCTCAGGCAGTTTTCATGCTAGCGAAATAATTATTTTAGCAATGTTTCTTTTTTTGAGAGTTAATTTTTGTAACATAAAATAAAAAAAATTGTCATCATCCCAATTGGCGAGCTTCGATGGCGAGTCACCATAATCTTTTAGCGACACTACTTGAGAAACGTTTGAAACTTTGTCCTCCTTTCCTACTTTAAAAGCTTTGGCACATTACTTACAGAGCTTTAAAAGCTACAAATGACATATATGTGCAAATGGGCTTTTGTAAGTCAAGAACTCTATTAAAGTTCCCGTTCGAATCGAACGGCTACAATTTGAGGACGAATATATAACTGTCTTTGTACACATTTCCAACATTTTGCTTGTAGTATTATTTACTACGAGAGGAAAGTTTTTGCTCGAACCACTATGTTTGTGATATTATCTTATAAAATTTTGAGGAGAAAAGTTCTATATCATCTTACCTAGTCTACAAATGATGAGTCTGCCAACATCAGGTCGGTCGAACAGAACCCCCTCGAACACATTCTCGAGTCGCGTGAGGCTGAACCAGTCCACGTCTCGCCACAGGTGCGGGTTCTGTTCCCGGAAGTTGCAGTACCGGACCAACTGCAAGTCACATTTAACCATTTAACGTGTTATCTTCGTCAATGACCTTTGACCGCGGTACACGAGATAATTTACTATAATTATATTATTTTGTTTTGGTATACTGAATCTCTGAGACTGTCTTTAATAGATAGAATATAGATCAGGGGTCACCAAATGGCGGACCGCGGTCCGGATAGGCGATTGTGTAAGGTGATCGTATTCATTTGAGAGTTTATATTGAATATCATTAGTGTCAAATTCCATAAAAATTGCTGTCGATCCGATACGATATGAACTGTTAAATGAATACGATTGACTTTACGCAATCGAACCCTGGATCCAGACCGCCCCGACCAATGGTTTTCAGCCCTGGTTGCTAGTTATCATTTAGCAAACGGACCGCGACAGATTTCTATTCTTATTATAAATGCGAAAGCCCGTTTGTTTGTTTGTTTGTTACCCCTTCACGTCTTAACTACTCAGCCGATCATCATGAAATTTTGCATACACGTTCTCAGGGGTACAAGGAAGGACATACCTTTCACAAAAAAAAACTATTCCCGAGGGATAGCAAAAAAAATACTTTCCACGCAGACGGGCGGCTGTTAGTTTGTTATAAACGGACCCGCACCGAAACTAATTGGTGATCCCTGATATAAGTGGTGTTTCAAATCGTTGAGTATGAAATTTACCAGCCTGTGAGCACGCGCAGGGATGGAGCCTCGCGCGCGCAGGAAACGTAGAAGGAATGCGTCATCCATCCTCGGTGGCTTGCATTCTCCACGCTCTGAAACCGTCATCACATCACATTACAAATCAAGCGACAAAAGGTTATTCCTTGGCATTTTAGATGAGACGTACCATGTGCAACAGCGTCGCTTAACCACTGCTAAGGTTAAAATCGCTTGCACGCCGCGCCCGCTGTCACATACGTTTAGTTGGTGCAGGGGCGATACGCGCGCACACGAATTTTGTTGCAAACTGATTAAGCGACGCTGTTGCCTATGTACTATGTACTTATATAGGTAAATTATCTTTGCAACTACACTGGTAATTCTTGCAATCTTTCATTAAAAGAAAGATGAGGGCTGTAGATGGTTTTCCATCAATGTTGATAGTTATATTAACAGAATTAAAGCAGAGGGCTTTTTGTATAAATCAGGGCGCTATTCAAATGGCCACTTTTCTATTCGTCTGCTAACTTAAAAATTAAAAATAAGCCATAGACTCCAAAATTAAATGTCGTAGGCTTGTCAATTCCATGAAATACAACAATGTCTATGATTTACATAAACTTACGAAGTGTGATTTGATCGTTTAATTGCTTATTTTTAAGCTTTAAGATAACGAACGAATAGAAAAGTGGCCATTTGAGTAGGGGGGCAGATAACGTAACGGTAGATAGAATATGTTACTTAATTTAAAACTTTATTTCTGTTGTATACACTTAAAACGGTAAAACTGCCAATTAGGCAGTCCAGTCGAGAAATAAATTAGACGAATTTACTTTCTCATTAAAAATACTTAAGAACCGGTCACCGATATCTTTTTGAGACGCAACCAGTGGGGCTACTCAAATGGACACTTTTCTATTCGTTCGCTAACTTAAAAATTAAAAATAAGCCATAAATTCCAAAATTACGTGTCGTGGGCTTGTCAGTTCCATATAATACAACAATGTCTGTGATTTACATAAACTTGCGACGAGAGACTTGATCGTTTAATTGCTTATTTTTAAGCTTTAAGTTAGCGAACGAATAGAAAAGTGGCCATTTGAGTAGGAGGCCAGGTCGGTCGCATCGTACACAGAACTGTCACGAGAGAAACTGTTTGGCCGCCTACGCACCGACAGGTGCCTAGATTAGTGCCTAGCTAGAGCCTAAATACGTAACCAAGTAAAACGAACGTTCACGAATGTTCGCAACCGAAGGCTGATTGTCTAACTTTGTTGCAATCAACTTTGACAGAAATCACAGTGACATTGCTGCTTTAGTAAGAACCAATGTGACAACTATCTTACTTAAAGCAGCAATGCAACTGCGATTTCAATCGATTTCAATCGAGAATTGTTAGCAACAGCTTTAGACAATCGGCCTACCGGTCGCACAGCGCGTTAGGCGTGAAATACACAGAAGCGACGCGGCGCGGATACGGCGGCGATACGGTGCAGATGTGAGGCGTGAAATACATAGAAGAGATGCGGCGGAAATAAGGCGTAGATACGGCGGCGATGCCAGCGATACGTTTATTTGATTGGCCGAAAGCATCCGAAAGTCTCACATCTGCACCGTATCGCCGTATCCGCGCCGCGTCGTTTCTGTACTTGCAACTAGGGCTTGCAATTCGAATATTCGAATTATTCGAATATTCGCCTTATTTTGCTATTCGAATACTCAAGTCGGTGATATTCGAATATTCGAATATTTTCCACTTTTTTGGATTTAGGCAAAAGTCATTCATTAAATACCCTAATAGCTTTTGTGAGCATAGAATGAAGCTATCGTCGATGTTCACTATCTCGTTTATTTATTTGTTTACCTATGTTGTTTGTTTTTCCACAAATTGTAAACGATTTTAATCTAGCTTCCCAATGAGTCAAAGACTTGAAACTTAAAACATAGGTCATAACAGGAAGACATCTTATAGTGTCATTGAGCTGATCTGATGATGGAACCAAAAGGCCTCAGGAAATCTGTAATAAAACCATATAAACCCATCGAGTTTGTGCTCGTTTTTTTTTTTATTTTTTTTTTAATCAATCATTTATTTGTGTTAAACATGGTTTTACAAAGATGGTACTTATAAGTTAGGAAGATCTCACATTTAGCCAAAATTTGGCATACAAATAACATTAGTTACATAAATTAAGTTTAGGTCTACAGCAGCTAAGTTACAACTTACGTCAAATTAAGATTCCAATACATTTAGGTACTTGTTTAACATTTTAAATATTCGTCAATCGAGTAAAAAGTATTTTGTATCAACCATTTCCTTAGCGTCATCTTGAACTTATTGAATGGGAGGATTTTTATAGACTCTGGTATCTTGTTGTAGATTTTTATGCACATTGAGTAACAATTTCTATGAAAACACACTGTTCGCGGCGTAATATCTAATACTAGTCTATGAGGGTTTCTAGTGTTCCTTATATAGTAGTCCTTTGCTTCAGTGAAAAATCTGTAGTTAAGTTTGACGAACTTTGCTACCTCAAGTATATAGATTGAAGGCAGCGTTAATATGCTCAATGAGACGAAACATGGTCGGCATGATGTATCCGGTGTTATACCACATAGAGAACGAATGCACCGTTTCTGAGCCAAGAATACCTTTTTAGCATCTACACTGTTTCCCCAAACTATGATGCCATACCTCAACAATGACTCGACATATGCGAAGTACGCCATGAGAGCGGTCTCCCTACTAGCAATTTTCGTTAATTTGTAAAGAGCGTACGAAAAACTGTTTACTTTCCTTCGAATCAGCTCTGATTGTGGCTTCCAATTTAATTCTGCATCCAAAAGAATACCTAAGAATTTTACTTGATAACTGCTTTTGAGCAATTTACCATTGTAATTAATTTCTACATGTCTATTTTTAAAATTATTAAAATTAATTAAATGAGTTTTATTAATATTTATTTTCAAATTATTATTATTTAGCCATTTATTTATTCGTTGTAATGTAATTATTATGTCAAGATTATGCTGCTCAATCGAAGCATTTTTGTCAGTCGTAACTATGACTGATACGTCATCGGCAAACAGAATAGACTTATGCATTATATTTTCCGGAAGGTCATTAATATAGAGCAGGAACAAGAGGGGACCTAGTACGCTACCCTGCGGCACGCCAAGTGTGTTGCTCTTTGAATTTGATCTACTACAGCGCACTATGTCATGCTCATCAAGATATGTAATTTCTACACATTGCTGTCGATCTTTCAAGTATGACTGAAGCCAGTTTTGTGCTGGTCCTCTGACACCGTAGGATTTATTCGTCTTGACAAGTACAAGTGTTTGATTGTCTCAAATAAATATTTTTTCTTTCTTTTGATCATTTTATTCCTTTTTGGCTTTAGTGATCAGCGTGTCTTGCGACACGTAAGCCATTTCAGCTGTTTTCATTCTGTCCTATCTCTTGCTTTTCGCGATCAAAGTGTTCTTCCAGTTTTCATAATATCATCTGCCCATCTTTTGGTTTGTCTTCGTCTTTTCCTTTTTCTGTCCCATGGTTTTGCCACTCTGTTATAATTTTGGTACATTTTTCGTTGCTTTCTCTTGCCATTTAACCCGTCCATTGCCATTTTCTACTTTAGTTTTTTCTTCTTATTTCTTCTGATTTATGACGGTTTTTGAGCGTAACACCTATTAAGCTTCTTTTCATTTTCTTTGGCATATTCTTAGCTTCAAATAGTGCTTTTGAGTCAAGGCCTATGTTTGATACTCTGTACTAAAACCATAAAAATTCATCGAGTTTTGGTCGTTTGATTCGTCTTGACTAGTACTCTATTGGGAAATATTGTCCAGGGTCTGATGATGGAGCCGGAAGAAAACTACAGGAACTTTCTAATGAAACCATACAAATCAATCGAGTTTGGGTTCGTTTGATTCGTCTTGGCAATAACTCTGTTTAGAAATAGTGTCCATGGTATAATGATGGAGGCCGAAGAACACCACGGGAACTCTGTAATAAAACAATAAAAATCCATCGAGTTTGGGCTCGTTTGGTTCGTCTCGACAAATACTCTGTTGGGAAAATAAATAGTGTCCAGAATCTGATGATGGAGCCGGACCAAAATCACAGGAACTCTGTAATGAAACCATATAAATTCATTTAGTTTGAGTTTGTTTGATTCGTCATGGCAATCACTCTGTTGAGAAATAGTGTCCAAGGTTTGATGATGGAGCCGGAAGAAAATCACAGGAACTCTGTAATAAAACTATACATATCCATCGAGGGCTCGTTTGATTCGTCTCGACATGTTCTCTGTTAGGAAAATAGTGTCCAGGGTCTGATAATGAAGCCGGAAGAAAACCACAAAAACTATGTAATAAAACCATACAACTCCATTCAGTTTGGGCTTGTTTGATTCGTCTCGACTAGTACTCGAGCCGGAAGAAAACCATAACAAATCTGTAATGAAACCATACAAATCCATCGAGTTTGAGCTCGTTTGATTCGTCTTGGCAATAACTCTGTCGAGAAATAGTGTCCAAGATCTGATGATGGAGCCGGAAGAAAATCACAGGAACTCTGTAATAAAACCATACATATCCATCGAGTATATGTATCGAGGGCTCGTTTGATTCGTCTCGACAAGTACTCTGTTGGAAAATAGTGTCCAGGATCTGGTGATAAAGCCGAAAGAAGGGTACAGGATCTCTATAATAATACCATACCACCCCATCAAGATTGGGCTCGTTTGATTCGTTTTGACATGTATTCTGATGAGAGATAGTACTAGACCCTGGTCTAATAATGAAACCGGAAGAAAGCCCGAGAAAAAACACAGATAAAACTAAAAAAAAACAAAAAATAAACATTTACTGACAATCAAACCAAAAAACATATGAACTCAAAAGAATCAAAATCGGACTCAAAACATGCCTTTAAAATTAACTAGAAAAACGGACTATTAAATATAAAATAATTTCCCCTTTAAAGATTTATTACTCTACAAAGAAGTTTTTAAACTAAAAACGTGGGGCGAATGCAAAGAAAGTCACTTGAGGATATTTTTTACACAATGCGTCCCATTAAACGAAGCATTTAACTTTGGTTTGACTTGAAAAAATGAGCAATATTTAATAATTACGACCATCTGTCTTATTTTACAGAATTATTCGAATAATATTCGAATATATTCGAATACCTCCTTAATTTTTTTCGAATATTCGAATATTGGATTTCATCGAATATTTGCAAGCCCTACTTGCAACCAAAAACTATGACATCAAGGCGACTATCTTAGCCACTCATCGAGCATTGTGGTCACCAAGTAATAACCTGGATATATCTAAGCACCAATCTATCCACCTGTGTCGGTGCGTTAGCAGTATCCAAGCAGCATCAGCAGCCAGTTGCGAACATTCGTGAACGTTCGTTTTACTTGGTTACATATTTAGGCTCTTGGCACTAATCTAGGCACATGTCGGTGAATAGGCGGCCTTTTAGATTAGCAACAAAAAAGTTACAGATGCATAAGCCCTTCACCAGTGCATCGACGACCTGGGACTTAATCGCGCTAATTCAAGAATTCTGAATGACAAAACCAAGAAGCTTATATCTTTAATGGAGATTGCACGGCCAGTGTCATAGTGAAGATTGAAAAAAGGTCCTTAAGTGACGTGACGGCTTATTGCTACCACTTTCTTTAGTGTTACAATACGTTTTCGTTTCTCACGAACGAACGAACGACGAACAACGAACACGTATTGTAACACTAAAGAAAGAGGTAGCAATAAGCCGTCACGTCACTTAAGGACCTTTTTTCAATCTTCACTATGACACTGGCCGTGCAATCTCCATTGGGGGTATAAGCTTCTTGGACAAAACCAAATCCGATACGTTTAAGGTTACCAGATGACAGGAATTTTCCTGACATGTCAGGAATTTAAGGCATCTGTCAGAAAAACAGGGAAAAACTGTAGTTATCAGGGATTTTTTAAATCTCAAAAAGTGTAAGACCCTACTTAACGAAAACACATAATTTGTTAAATAATCATTTTGGTGAGAAAAAAATATCAAACGTCAACTAAATTAAGAATGAAGATGTAGGTGTATTAAATGTCAGGACTGAAAAGTCAGGGAAAAAGTCAGGAAATCTAATGAGATTTCCTGACTTTTTCCCTAATAATGATTAGATCTGATAACCCTAGATACGTTGTCATTTAGTTTATATTTACCTAAAAATGTTTAGTTAAGCTTTAGAATTCTCATTTCAATTATCCAAGATTGGTATCCTAGCCTATTCTCCCAAGGCATAGATTCCAACAACTTTAACAAAACCAAAGCGAGTATTTTTGTGCAAATTAAACTGAAACGTTAACGATTTAGTTTTAGTTTTATCGTTGAAAATTTGTGCGATTGGGTCCCAGGTGAAGGTTGCGAGAAATATAGTTGTAAGCAAACACTTATTCATCATCATCATCATATCAGCCGCACGACGCCCACTGCTGGGTATAGGCCTCCCCCAAGGATTTCCACGACGATCGGTCCTGCGCTTCCCACATCCAGTGGCTTCCTGCAATCTTCACCAGATCGTCGGTCCACCTTGTCGGGGGCCTACCCACGGAGCGTCGTCCGGTGCGCGGTCGCCATTCCAGAACCTTTCCGCCCCAACGGCCATCGGTTCTTCTCGCTATGTGTCCAGCCCACTGCCACTTTAGCTGAGCAATCCTTCGAGCGATGTCGGTTACTTTAGTTCGCCTGCAGATCTCCTCATTTCTGATTCGATCACGCAGGGAAACGCCGAGCATGGCTAGCTACGGTAAACACTTATTAGCCGTCGAAATTATAAGGGGGAGGACTTAACCAGCAGTGAATGGCGACGTCGATTCTTAGAATATTCTACCAAAACTGCACTAGTGGCTCCGTGAGCTGTAGACCTCGCGATAAAATAAATAAAATGTCGCCATGAAGTTTTCAAAGCACACAGTACGTGAGTATTCGTAGCTAGATGGTGCTTCTAATTTTGATCATTTTTCGAAATGGATGAATATTTTTTTAATACATTTGGAAAAACTGGCTAGACTAAACAGTTTTATATAATTATCGAACCTACTCACAAAATTTCACCGGGATCGGTTGAGAAATGCGACCTGTAGAGGAAAACAGCCAGCGCTGGAAAAACGGGCTGAAATCATTGATACGCTAGTAATATAATAAGTCTATGGCTGAAATATGTTTTTTTTCCATAACTCCGTCATTTAAAAAAAAACAAAAATCTGGCTTGCTTAGAAATTTTAATACAATTTTCAAACTTGCTTACAAAATTTCACGAGAATCGGTTGAGAAATGCGACCTGTAGAGGAAAACAGACAGCACTGGAAAGCCGGACTGAAATATGTTTTTTTGACATTTCTCCGTCATTTTGAAAAAAATCAGTAAATTGACGTGACAAAAAATTCTATGTTATTTTCAAACCTGCTCACAAAATTTCACGAGGATCGGTTGAGAAATGCGACCTGTAGAGGAGAACAGACAGCGCTGGAAAACCAGACTGAAAAAGGTTTTTTAACATTTCTATGCCATTTTCAAAAATTTCAGAATACTGGCTTGACAAAAAAAATCTATATCATTTTCAAACTTCCTTACAAAATTTTACGAGAATCGGTTGCGAAATGCGACCTGTAGAGGAAAACAGGCAGCGCTGGAAAGCGGACTGAAATCTGTTTTTTTTAACATATCTCCGTCATATTGAAAAATTTCGAAAAACTGGCTCGACAAAAAAAATCTATATAATTATTGAACCCACTCACAAAATTTCACGAGAATTGTTTGAGAAATGCGACCTGTAGGTGAGAACAGACAGCCGGACATACGAAAGAATTTTTGGCCAAGCTGAAGCAGACACGCTTCGCTCGCACTTCGTGCTCGCTCGGTCAATAATATGAGAATTTTAGTTAATAATCAATTTGGAAAAACAATAGGTACCTTTAGGTAGGTAGGTACTTAATACTTATTACAAATATTCTTTTGATACTTAATAGTTTTTTCCTAGCTTGTTGTGCCTAATTGCATAATAATTATTTTACTTTGTGTCTTTTCTTAATGTATTTCTTGTTTTTGTTTTAATTTGTTGCAATGCAACAATATATTCTATGGCAAAAAATGAAATAAATGTTTTCATTGCAAAAAATCCAGCTGGAATCCTTAGCTGTCGTCATAACTGTGATGGATAGTCAGTGATATGAAAATATGAACTATGCTTTTCACTCGGCATAATACAACAAATAACAATAGGTAAATCACGGCAAAATATAAAACAAAAACCCCATGATGTGTATGATAGGGTTTTGATTGTTCCTTTCTCTTGGTTCTACTTTAGTATTCACAAGTCTTACAGATTTATATTAATTACATTGTGTCACTTTCGAATTTTCAACTTTGGATCGCTGATGCTGGCTACCACTGTGCCAAGCGGTTGTTTAATATGAAGTGTATAATATCAATCATTTAGTTCGAAGTATCGGAAAGCAGGTTAACAATAACATTCATAAACATTTTTATTCCGTACTTCTGGCCCCGAAGACAAAGTAAAAGAATTTATAACGTTAGTTAACTACTTAGGTCATAAAATACCGTATTTTACTTTGCAAAGTGAGTTTATCGTTTTTACATACTTTGCCTAAGGGTGTGTCTTAAAAAACATTGTAAACCGAGGTACCTAGATAAAGTCTGTTTATGCCTAGTTTCACCATTTACCTACATTCTAACTACGATTTCACTATTATGGTGGATTCAGAAACGTCAGTTCCAATTCCCTTTAAAGTATGGTAAAGTAAGACAAAATATTTTTGGTTGGTAAAATTAAATTAATTAAATAATTTTTTCGCGGTAACAAAACTACGAAGCGGCTCCAAATAATAATAATAATATGTACTTATAAAAACATTATAATTCATATTTTCTCACGGTGGGAACGGTGCCACCGATGCGTAGTGTCCCTCTTGAGTTTGATTGTTGATAATCTACTTTAATAAAAATAATCACTTCTACGGGTAAAAGGTTGGGGATCCCTGATTTAGATGATTATGGCACCGTTAGAAGCTATCCAAAACTGTCGAAAAACGATAATAGTTTAGGGTTATTAATATAATTGAAAAATATTAGAAAAAATCGATTCACCCATAGCAGCTCAGACGGGACTCGAACCCGCACCCTTAGGATTCCGGCCCAATGCACTAACTAATTATGCTACCGAGTCGCTAGCAGGATTGGCGAAATTTTCTAATACTTTTCACGTTTTCGCTGTAGGCCAGCGCCATCTCATCAATGTGCGTCTTATTCAAATGTTTTATCTTGCACTCTAGCTCATCTATTATTACTTGTATACACACAGCCTTATATTATATGCACGCTTGAACCTTACTCATCCGCACATAATAATCAATACTTTCATATTACACTCACTACAAATAGCAGTAAAAAAACCCATCTCTGTTCTCTAGCTCAGAAGCATGAGAAACTGATTGATTCTTACAACTATTCTCACATTAACTTGTACTCAACTTATTTAGGGTCTTTTTTATACAAAGCTTGTGATTCTCAGTTACTTAAAAAATATAGTGTACGTAACCTTTTATTGAAATATAATTTAGATAAATATGAACTTAACGTTATAGAGAGCACGCAAAGCTTTTCTTATTCATTCATAACATGAATAGTTCCTTACAAAATATGGAAGAAATAGACAAGATACAAATAGCTCAATCTAAAACAAGTAGCATCTTAGATTTCTCAAAGCAATCACCCACTAAAAACACTGATATTACTATAGTCTCTCAAAACATAAGAAGTATTTACAAAAATTTTGACGACTTAAGCGTCAATTTAACACAGTTTAAATTTGAACCGGTCGTGATTGTCCTCAGCGAATGCTGGCTCGATGCTAATAAGTGTATACCACAAATAAATAATTACTCATCTTTCGCTACAACAAATCATCTTAACCAGGCTGATGGGGTGGTCGTTTACGTTAAAAATAGCCATAAGTGCCATGTTGAAGAGATCAACTTGAGCCATGCTTCGTGTTTGCAGGTGACAGTGTGCAATTTCACACTTCTATGTATTTATCGCTCCCCATCTAACCGTAATGCTGAAAATTTCGTTTCCTCTTTAGACACGCACTTAGATTCCTTAAAGACCCATAGAAATATTGTAATAACTGGGGACTTAAACATAAATATCATTAATAACATAGATGAACAACCTTACCAACGCACTAATAGAATCTCTTACCTTAATATGCTGGCTATGCACGGCCTTCTCCCGGGCCATACTTTGCCCACTAGAGGAACAAATTGCCTTGATCATATTTTCTTAAAATTGGATAAAAATAATAACACAGCTTCTATTATAGTACTCGACGCAACTATCACTGACCATCAAATGCTGTTTTTAAAGTTGACTACTTCTGAACAAAAGAATTTAAGTCGCAAAGTAAAAACTGTTACTAATTTTGAGCAAGCCTTACTTGACCTAAAGAAAAATAATTTCACAATTTTACTATCATATGATGATCCAACATCTCTCATTAATGAATTGATTAATAAAATAAGAAGGTGCGTACTTGACAATACTATCACAAAACTGATTTCGAGCAAAGAACGTACGATTAAACCATGGATCACTTTGTGTATTCTCAGATGTATCCGAAATCGCAACAACATGCAAAGGAAACTTCGTTGTGACCCTCATAATGAAATTCTTAAAATAACATATAGGAGATATCGTAACCATTGCAATAACATAATAAAAAATCTAAAGCGTAAATATGAAAGAGAGCTATTGTCTGAAAATAGCAACAACCCTAAAAATCTATGGAAAACTATAAACAACATAACATTTCGTGATAGAGATAAAACAAAAAATTCTGAATTATTAAACAATCACTCATCACCTAAAAACTCTGTTAATCTAGTCAATAATTTTTTCACAAGCATAGGACAGAAACTGGCTGAGGAAATTATTTTGGATACAAATACACATAACACCTATGCAAATAGTTCACAATGCTCCCAAACATCTTCTTTTGTGCTTCTCGATACTGACCCTGAAGAGGTCCATTCAATTTTGATGAGCCTTTAATCTGAGAGTGCCCCGGGCTGGGATAACATATCCGCTAGCTTTCTTAAAATGGCTAATGTACAAGTTGTACCTATAATTTCTCACCTGGCTAACTTGTGTTTCATGAAAGGTGTTTTTCCTGCTGCTCTAAAACAGGCAATTATAACCCCTGTGTACAAGAGTGGGGACAGAGCAGACGTCTCGAACTATAGGCCTATCTCAGTTCTTATTACTATTTCAAAAATATTAGAAAAATTAATAAATAAGAGACTAATAAATTACCTAGAGAAAATTAACTTATTATCTGAATCACAATTTGGCTTTCGGCATGGAATCTCAACTGAAGATGCAGTTATAGCATTGACATCTCACATTGTTAAAGAAGTGGACAATGGCAATAAATGTATCACGGTGTTTCTAGACTTGAAAAAAGTCTTTGATACTGTCTCTGTCCCCATTCTGGTACACAAACTTGAAAATATTGGCATCAGAGGAGCACCACTAGCAACCCAGCTAGCAAAATGATACAGAACTTTGCTGCATATCGGTGATATAAACAGTCGCATATGTGTTACACAAACGTTTCTATCATTGGAAAAGGGACCCACTTTTATCACTATACAGTGATACAGTATATTTATTGTAGCTCCACTTAGGACTAATCAGATACATATCAGTGACCTCGAATCAGTTGTAACACAATATAGTGATATAATTAGTGATTGTGATTCTACAATAACACTGTTTGAATAACGTGAATTAACTGAACGCGCTAGGTGATTTTTATCAGAAAGAAAAATATTCATAGGTTTATTTCGTTAAGTAATATTTTTATGTCACCATCATGTGCTCCATTTTTATTATCCAATTTATGTGTGTAAAAAAGACTAGTGTAAGTGCAATGTCACATGCGCTTTCAATTCTATCGATAAATTAGTAGCATAATGTTATTGTTTTTTTATGCCCCCCTCGAATTCATAGTATTTCATTAATAAAATTGATATAATTTACCAAATTATTTGTGAAGATACCAATAAGCTACTAATTAGTGTTAGTGTTGCTGCTACTCAGACGATATACAACATCGGGCGGCCATTACGATAAATTATATTTTGGTGATATATGAGCGCGCACAAAGCTTCATTACAACTTATGAGTGCTATAAGAATCCCCTTATCATTTATTTAGCACAAGTGTTTTAATAGCATCATGAAACCTACTATACAATATAATTGCTCCATATCCAAGTTAAGGAGTATCAATTTGTAGCTGTGTTATATATGTTGTATAAAGCAGCTGAGTAAACGTTTATGTGATAGGTTAATACGACAATTTAGCTGTATATCCTTATACAGCTAATAAGTGTTTCAAACACGGATATACAACTAGCAGTGATAAACGTTACTTATATACGACTTTAATATCACTACTTAGTGATAAAAGATGGCCTATTATCACATTTTTGCTAGCTGGGAATGCTTACTGACTACCTAAATGATCGTACGCAAGCAGTTAAAATTGGCCAATACATCAGTGAACGGTCCGTGGTCTCCTATGGAGTTCCACAAGGAAGCGTGCTAGGTCCAACCCTTTTTTTAGTATATATTAACAACTTAGTCAAAATCCAAATTCAAAACGGTCAAGTCTACTCCTATGCAGACGATACGGCGATTGTTTTCACAGGACCAACATGGGAGTCTGTACGCCAAACTGCAGAAAAAGGACTTGCCGAGATAGCTAGCTGGTTAAAAACACACCTCTTAACTTTGAATATAAGTAAAACTAATTATATCGCATTTTCTAAATATGACAATACGCAACCTGGACCCGATTTTCAATTAAAAATTCATAGCTGTGATAATATTATCAATGATTGCCCATGTAATATCATTAAAAAAGTACAAAACATCAAATATCTTGGGGTGGTGATTGATCAGCGGCTGTCCTGGCATGCTCACCTGGAACTCATTATGGCCAGAACACGCAAAATGATATGGGCTTTTAGGAACTTGAGACATGTTGCTGATAAAAACCTTTTAAAACAGATCTATATCTCGCTGGTGGAATCAATCCTCGTTTATTGTATTCCGGTTTGGGGCGGTGCCACTAAAACTAAGTTTCTAGAACTAGAAAGAGTTCAGAGATCACTACTAAAAGTAATGCACTTTAAACCATACAGATTTCCAACCTCTAGCTTATATAGTCTCTGTGATCTTCTTTCGGTTAGACAACTATATATTCTTAACTCTACTCTAAGATTACACAAAACCTTAAAATACGACCCCCAAAAACTGGCTAAGAGGCGTAACTTTGCTGTGGCTCCACTAGACCGAGCTAACTCTGTCTTTGCTAGGAGAAAATTCCGCCGCCAATCGGCTAACTTATATAATGCATTAAATAAGAAACTAGCAATCTATCCTATGAACAAAAGGGAATGCAAATCTTCAATTAAAGAGCTGTTACGAACAATGACTTATGACGAAACTGAGGCTTTGTTTGATTTTTAAATTTCCTAAGATACCTGAAACTTGTGAGATTGAATAGTTAGTTTTGCTAATTGTATAAATAGTAATTTAAGCAAAATTAATCGATAAAAATATTATTTATATTATTGAATATTACTTACGCAGAATGAAACATAGAACATAGGCATACACAAACAAGCTAACACACACACGCATACACACACTCACAAACACACACACACACACACACACACACACACACACACACACACACACACACACACACACACACACACACACACATTTTTAGTTTGTAATCATTCATTTAATTTTTATTATTCTTTCCGCTTTTGTCATGTATTTCATTTAGTACTTACCCTGGAGAACTAATTGTGTACCATATTCGTTATGGAGGAGCGGGATTCCTAACACAAGTGCTCTGCACTTAACTGGTGATCCCTTTACTAATTTTAAGTTTGTAATCTCCTGTTACTGAATAAATAATTTTGTATTTTGTATGTGTATTGTATTTTGTATTCACACAATACCTACCAACTGTGCGATATAAAGTTCGCCGTCCATAGTGCTACTTTATTACTTATTCTTTGCAAGAGCCATGGATGGCTTGCATAACGTCATACAAAGCTGAAAAAAATTTCATAGTTGACATCGTCGATTTATGTACTAACTTGAAAACATATTTATTGATATTTTACTAACTAGCGGCCGACCGCGATTTCATCTGCGTGGACAGTTTTTTGCTATCCCTCGGGAACTGTAATTTTTTTCTAGATGAAAGATACCCTTAGGACTTTTTTGTACCCCTGACAACGTGTATTCAAAATTTCATGATGACCAAGATCAGTAGTTAAGACGCAAACAAACAAACGGACTTTCGCATTTATAATATTAGTAAGCATATTAGTAAGGAAACTATTTCTTATTTTGGAAAACTATCAACCACGAAACAAAAAAATTAAGATTTTATTATATTATAATTTCAAAATTATAAGTGTATTATTGATTGGTACAGTACGCAGTACGCACAGTTAAGGAAACATATCGAGTCTTGTAGAATTTATTTGTCATATTTTAACTGCCTTTTTTAAGTGCAATTAGTTAAATACGTTAATATCATTGTGTACCACATTTATCTTTTTTTCATTTGTTAACTAGGTATTTAATTGTTTTCGTGACTCAAAGTACACTATTTAACATAATGATCACATTTCTATTGTGAGAGTGTCGCTAGCCACGCGCATCAATGTTCATAGATATTGGCCAAGGAGAGTCGTTTAGAAATCGCGTCGTGTACACTGTTGAAAACAACATAGAAAACCAATGGTTTTCGCTGCAGACCAACTGTTTTCAATGTATAAAGTACCTACCAATTTATTATTCTCTATCATCTATTATTTATTAATAGGCAAAGTCTAGGCAAAACTAAATAGAATTCTGTGGCACAACTCTTGAAAGTCATAGAAAAACATTTAGATAGATTCTTATTAATCGAAGGGTATTTATGCAACGCAAATCAGTAAGCTCGCGCATTTAATCAATAGATAATCTTATTTTTTGTTTTGGAATCCGTGCAAAAGATAGTCGCGTTCTGCGATTTCGCGTGATACTATTTGAGGTTACTCATTTCTGACGCGGTTTGATAAAAAAGTGTATACTGTTTGTTGAAAAGACAAAATGCTAAGTAAATAGGGGAAAACAATATAATTTATAAAAAAATATAGATGGTCTTTAATCACGCACAACTGTCCGAAAAATGAGAAAATTAAAAACAAAATTGTAGATCTGACTCACCTAAAATATGTTTTTGTGTGTGTTTGTATATGTCATAAAAATCCTCATTTCAGTACGATGACCGACGAGGCTCCACCGGTAGATCTTAAAGCTTAGCTTAGTATGTATAATGGGAATGAAAAGCCAAAGGATTAAAATAAACCTACATTTTCTTTACGTTTCCTTCACGGTCACAGAACAAAAAATGTTAACATAGTTTGCGTAGCATGGCGCAATTGACATTAAAAACTAATAATACATCGTTGTATGTTTGTATGTCATTATCATTGTTTGCACGATTTTAGGATTTTTGGGGTTCCACAAGAAGATAAAAAAACTTAATGAGTTTGGGAATATACCTCTACTTTTTTAGTTTTAGTGTATTATTGTGTTTATTTGTTAACAAATTGCATAAAATAATTTGCTTTTCTCGTCCTTTTAAACTTTGATTTTTCATTCAACAATTAATCCTAGTTTAATCTGCTTGTTAATCATATTTTTTTCAAGCGCCTGCTTATTATTATTTTTTAACTCCAATGAAAGAGATTTCAAGTAGTTAAATAAAAAACTGTTTTAACTGTACTAATTTAGAGCATCATAGAGTACTAACCCTTAACGTACCCTTCGTAATTTAGTAATAATTACGCTCAATTTTATTTTGTTTTCCTACGGAACTCGGATTTCTGAGTTTTATGCACTTTTAGAGGTTTTCAAATGCAAAACTCGACAAATGTGTGCTAAGTTTGTATAAGAACTGTTAGTTTTTGAGTCAAGCCTTGTAAGCTGTAAGAGGGTTTTGTTTTAATAAGCTTGTTTACTAATTAAATGTGTAAATAATAACGATAACACTATCATGTTAATCAGATGGGTTACCCTGAAGATCTAGCTAGCACATTGACAGAGAGTCATTGCATTAAAAAAAAAAGGATAGGATTTGAAAATGGTCTCACTTGTCGAGATTTTAGTGGTTTTCTAGTTAGATGTATTTTAGTAGTCCTTGACCAGTAGACACATTAAACAAGGATATATAATTATAGCAACATGATATTGTAGCATGCGTATGACCTTCGTACTTTAATCGTATTTCATATCAACTTGTTTTCATTTAGTAACAATCTACAACCTTACAATGCTATTCGTTCCAAGTGTTCCAATTCCAATCTTCATGCACCTTGGCTTATATTTCTAATCAGTGTATTATGCAAGATTCCCTTTCAAACTCTAAACAGTATCTTTTAATAGATCTTTCCAATTTTAAGGCTGCTTGGCAAAGATCGAGTTACACTAAGTGGTTGGTAGTATAGAAGGTCGAAGGAAAACTGGAAACAGCCTAGTGTCAACTACTAATCTAATTTGGCCTTAGGTCTATCAAAAGCAGTATTAATGAGTTTTCGAATGTGTTTACCATATAACCTTACCTCCTGCCGATAGGCCTTTAGTTTAAAATGTCGCAGTAATTAATGGAAGTTGTAACCATGTTGATTCTACTACAACATTGACACTGGTAAGTTCTCGCAATCAATTAAAAGTTTGGGTTTCTATTGACACCTAGTGAATTGTATCAGAGCGGCGTTGTCTGAATTAACCTATAATTTGCAATATGGAGAAGTAGTTTTTGGGTCAGATGATAAGTGATCAGCTGAGGCTTTTGAATGTTTTCAAATGTCCAAGCGTTACTATAGCGTTCGTTCGTTGAGGCTTTTGAATGTTTTCAAATGTCCAATCGTTACTATAGCGTTCGAGTTAAAATATACTGTCCGTCCGCGTTTGAGTTTTAATTGTATGAGAATATAAGATTGTATGATAGACTTTAAGGGGCCATAATAGGAAAACATGGTTTGCGCGGGCCATATTTTTTATATAGAAAACGTAAAATTGTAGCCACAAAAAAAATATACGACAAGCTAAAGAGATTATCTAGTTGCTACAAGTATTAAATTGCGTAAGTATAAATCTCACAGATGATTGTAAAAAAATATCAGAATATCATCAAAAGCGCTTGTCGCGGGCCATATTTTTGGTGTAAATAATAGCGGAAACGTATTGAATTCTACATCAAAATACACTTTAACGTACTGTGCAGTTGCTCCAATAACTTTTATAAAGAAAGATAATTATACTAAAGATAATGATGAAAAAACAACGAAAAACAACTAAA
Source organism: Agriphila geniculea (assembly GCA_943789525.1). Taxonomy (NCBI): domain Eukaryota; kingdom Metazoa; phylum Arthropoda; class Insecta; order Lepidoptera; family Crambidae; genus Agriphila; species Agriphila geniculea. The sequence continues at coordinate 12,489,383 of OX038887.1, read as the reverse complement.
AGTGCAGAAGTGAGGTTATTTTCCATACTCTTTACACGTAAAGAAAAAAACATAGACAAATGATTTCGCATATCGGAGCCTTAAGGTCTATCGTAGTGATGTTTAAAATGTTTTTCTCAGTTTTCTGATAAGTATTGCTTGAGAGGATTTTGTTGCATTAAGAAAATCTTCTAACTTTCTGGAAATCTCATTCATTCATAGTCTGATTCATTACGGCTGCGAACGCAGGTGTACGCAGGTGTAGACAGGTGCCTAGATTGGTGCCTGGATATATCCAGGTTACTTGGTGACCGCACTGGTAGATCAGTCGCTAGGATAGTCGCCTTGGTTTCATAGTCTTTGGTTGTAAGCCTCGCACCTACGATGCCTTCTAGGTAGTCGCCTGGATGTATCGAGGCACTTAACGCGCAGTGCGGCCGGTTGCAAATTCGTGAACTTCGTTTTTAGGGTTCCGTACCCAAAGAGTAAAAACGGGACCCTATTACTAAGACTCCGCTATCTGTCTGTCTGTCTGTCACCAGGCTGTACCTCATGAACCGTGATAGCTAGACAGTTGAAATTTTCACAGATGATGTATTTCTGTTGCCGCTATAACAACAAATGCTAAAAATAGAATTAAATAAATATTTAAGAGGGGCTTCCATACAACAAACGTGATTTGTTTGCCGTTTTTTTGCTTTATAATTAATACCGACAACAGGTAGACAGTTGAAATTTTCACATATGATGTATTTTTGTTGCCGCTACAACAACAAATACTAAAAAAAACCGGTCAAGAGCGAGTCGGACTCGCGCACCGAGGGTTCCGTACCATCCATACCATAATTGCACCATTAAACCACACTCAGAGTAGAATAATAAAATTAGTATTGCAGTTTTAGGTCAGCGCCATCTCTTGACCGATAGTGGAACTAATGTTAACTTTTTTGGAAATTTGATAATTTCTAAAAAAGTATGCTATATTAAGACATCGTTTTATTTTTCCTGTAATTTTTATATAAACTGCTATCACATAGAATTATTTCAGATTTTTCTCTTTGCAAACTTCGGAGATAGGGGGGGGGGAACGGTATTTTTTTTTACATTTTTCATCATAAGTCGAAAACTATACGGTCTAGAAAAAAAATAAAAAATGATTGAAAACGTGCAAACGGCGCTCTTTCATATGATACCCCACATGCCCTAGTAGCCCCACTTCAAATTTTTAAGACCCCTTTTCAGGCCCTGCTGTAAAAAAGTTATTTATTTTTTTATTTATTTCTTATTTGCAAAATAGTTGGGCAAATGTCATCTTAAACCATTCCAAATTTCAAGTTGATATCTTTAGTAGTTCTCGAGATATCTAGCTGTGACAGACAGACAGACAGACAGACAGACTGAGTCACTCCATAAGGGTTCCTTTTTTACCATTTTGGTACGGAACCCTAAAACAGAATAAATTTAATATTTAAGGGGGGCTCCCATACAACAAACGTAATTTTTTGCCGTTTTTTGGTACGAAACCCTTCGTGCGCGAGTCTGACTCGCACTTGGCCGGTGTTTTGTTGGTTACATATCAGGCTCTAGGCAATAATCTAGTCACCTGTCGGAGCGTAGGCAGCAGAGTTGTATGATCGACTGGATATATCTTGATCTCATTAGATACATAATAATAATCCAGGCCAGCTTTGGCTACAAAATCTAATGACAGTTATCACAGTTACTATTGCAACGTTGCTACTGATAATTGGCAGTTGCGGTCTGATTGCAAGCAGCCATTTTGTAACCCTAGAATAAACCTCGACAGTTAAGTAGTGCTATTATCCAATTACCTTGAGGATGCCAAACTTGACGTCAAAACCAAGGCCAGAATCAGAGTTTAGTTTTTTACGTGCTACAGGTAATCTATGTTTCTTAAGACGACTTGATATGGGTAGCTTTAGTATGTCATGCTCACTTTAAACATTCCTGCGGTGGTGTCGTGTGAGGCGGGTCGTTACGTTCCCTCAAATATAGTTGAGCGAAACGATGGCTGGTTCATGCGTCATGCTCGTGAACGGGTGCTGCCAGTGGGAATGGGTCTGCTTCTGTCTGCTTGTATTAAGGGCGTCGTATATAAAAATCTGTTTTATATTGTCTGGATGTATGGCACTTCTTACTCGAAACGTATATATCATAATAACTTACTTTGTTTTGATTTATTTAATTGCAATATTTTACTTTCTATAGTCAGTATTTATGTATTATAAAGCCTATGAAAAGCTTTTGGATATTAGTTTTCAATTCGATGCCTTAACATGGGTAGCCTTAGTATGTCATGCTCTCTTTAATCATTTCTGCGGTGGTGTCGCGTGAGACGGGTCGTTACGTTACCTCAAATATGGTCGAGCGAAGCAATGGCTGGTTCATGCGTCATGCTCGTGAACGGGTGCTGCCAGTGGGAATGGGTCTGCTTCTGACTACCTATCTTAACGCATATAGAATTGTAAAGCTTTTTTTCTCTCTTGTAACAGCCTAGACTGAATAATAACTTCAAACTTTGAATTTAGCTTGAACCCTGTAAATTGATTAAGAAATTTGAAATTCATTAAGTAATGATCTAATTAAATAATGTTCTTTATTTGTAAATCTTTGGTAATATAAAATCTGGAAACGATATACTTATTTGTAAATATCGTTCCATTTGATAAAGCTGACAAGTTTTTTTGCGCCCATTTTTCTTGTTAGCTAAAAGACGTTAATGGGTGGTAGGGTAAAAAAATTATTTGACGATTTAAAAACGCTCATTATGTGAGCTTATTTGAATAAAGAATTTTTCATTCTTCATTTTCATTTTTTCATTTTCTTATTACATCTTTTTAATTTCAAGATGAACTGAAGGATGTATGCGGTGCAGTAAACTTATGTTCTGCAGATTCTGCTTTTGGATATCCTAAATACATTAGTGATTTTACTACGAATAAAATTTTCCATTTCTCTATTCAAGAGGTTTTATGGAAGTCTAAACTCCAATATAAGCTCAAAGCTAGTAAAGTAGGTATGTTATAAAATAGAAATTCTTGTCATAAAACCTAGGATCAACTTTCACAACAACAATCTCAATAAGCAAAGAAGTATCTTGAAATGTTTATTTAACAAAAGATTTACAAGACAATCATGGAGTCGCTCATTTCTTACTGTTTTAAACACCCACAATTGATTAGTAGACAAACTTGCTAATAGCTGGTTTTCCTTGTTTTTGACATTTTAAATAATATTTTTTATTTCCTGTTTTTTGATGATTTGAACACCCACTATTTATTCAAGTTATGTTAATATTTTTATTCTGAATCCTATAAATTTAAATGATGTACTACCTCACATAAATTTATAGAATATATCTATCTATATCTGCTTACATCAAACTTCCGAAATTAATGTTGTTTTTCCTACGGTTTTAGGTTAAATGGTAATTAAGCCAGGCGAAAAACAACACTTCTTGGAATAGAACCCTTCTAGATATTGAAACCGGGCGTAAAATCGGCCCGGACTTAGTAGGTTCACCAAGAGGCTGCTAAACGATATAAGTAATTGGCTCTTCCGCTTCCATTCCACAGAAATTAAGGCCAGGCCACGGAAAGTAGCGAAGTGCTACGTGGCGAGTGAAAACGCTCATCATCGCAGAGCAGCCTCGCGCGTCAGCCTTCAAACGCTCATCGCTTCTGTAACCGAACTCGAATCTCACTTCGAATCTCACTTCACTGCGCGGGAATTTTAAATCATAAATGAGATAATGACAGGCTGCTTTTTTATTCACAAAAGATGTTAGATAGCTACGGTAGCTACCTAAAACCTTTAGCAATCGGTAATAGTACATTATGACACAAGTTAGCTTAGGTTGCTTATTGCACACAAGGCTGTGGGTTGCAGCCCGAGCCGCAGGCGAGGGCGTAACTCAGCCGAGTGTGCAATAAGTAAGAGCTCACGAGTTTCATACGACGTTTTTCAACACATTTGCGAGGAAAAAACAAAGTAATTTACCACACAGCAACAAATACGACAAAAACAAAATATGACAATTATGGGAAAAGGCGCGTAAGTTTTTTTTTTGTTTTTTTTCACACGCCCAATGCAAGAATATTTTGCGAACAAAGGGGTGAGTGAGCATACAGCCTACTTCAAAACTATAATTTTAAGTAATAAAATGCAAATATTTTTATATTTTATAACAAATTATTATCAATTATGAATAATTTTATAATAATAAATATTTGTTTGACTTAATTAAAGACTTACACATTTATTTATTTCAAAAATTAATATAAACTTTCAGCGGCATAAAACCCCTTTGTTGTTACTAAAAAAATAACTGTATTACCCGGTTAAATTGAAAACCGACTTCAAAAAACCTACCTCTAAAAAGCAAGAAATAATATTCGTAATAATAAAAACACGTCTATTGAAGTCGGGAGGGGCTTTTAGAATAAAAAAAAGGAATTTGTACTCCAGCCCCACCCGACTTCAATAGACGTGTTTTTATTATTACGAATATTATTTCTTGCTTTTTAGAGGTAGGTTTTTTATACAGTGCCTTTGGTCTTAAACTAGCGATAATTTAAAGGCGTGTAATACACCTAATTTTATCGACAAAAACACCCACATGTTGGAGTCTATCCCCACTCCTGTTGGAATGGCCGCCATTTTTATAAATTTGACTTTTTATTTTAGATGATCCTGCGGGTAAATATTAATTTCTCCGGATTTAGAAATTCTACAGTTATTCTACAGTTAAAAAATACTGTTCGAAAGCTAATAATATCACTTATTAATTAAAAAATAAAATGTGTAAATTTTTATTTAAATACGTCATAAAAAATTACTGAAATAAAATTTTATACGAAATTTGTGCGATTTTTTTGAGTTTTTATTACATTTCTCTAAAACTAGGACATTAATGTCCACTTTTTTTGCTATATTCAAATACACAAGAATATTATCTACAAAAAAATTTCAAAATTTATTGCTCTATGTTGCATATTTCGAGAGTTATATTTGTTTGAACTATGACCCTTACGTAACCAAAAAATGATTATTTTCGAAAATGGACATAATTACAAGCATTCTGAACATATTTTAAACTAGGTTGATAATATTATCTGAATACTAATTTCATCAAATGATAAAATCTAGTTTTTAGGAGTTTTGATTTTTTTATTTTGGAAAAAACCATTTAGAGCTTGTAAAGGTCATATTCAAACAACAATAGCTCTCGAAATATGCAACATAGAGCAATAAATTTTTAAGTTGTTCTGTAGATAATATGCCTGTGTATTTGAATAATGCAAAAAAAGTGAACATTAATGTCCTAGTTTTTGAGAAATGTAATAAAAACTCAAAAAAATCTCACAAATTTCGTATAAAATTTTATTTCAGTAATTTTTAATGACGTATTTAAACCAAAATTTAAACATTTTATTTTTTAAATTGAGAAGTGATATTATAAGATTTTAAACAGTATTTTTGTTATAACTGTAGAACTTCTAAATCCGGAGAGATTAATATTTTTCTGCAGGGTCATCTAAAATAAAAAGACAATTTTAAAATGGCGGCCATTCCAACAGGAGTGGGGATAGACCCCAACATGTGGGTGTTTTTATCGATAAAATTAGGTGTATTTCACGCCTTTAAATTATCGCTAGTTCAAGACCAAAGGCACTGTATAATATTGCACGCGTTTGTTATAGTTCGGTTTATGGCCCTAAAAGCGATGTATTAGGGCTCACTTTACGAGCAAGTGTGTTGAAAAGTAGATTATATAGCTAAATATTCAGCTAATTTCTAATAACAAATTCACGTGAAGTGGGGTTCGAAGAGAGATTCGAGTTTGGTTACACACGCCAATTACAAACTCGCTCGCCTGTTATAGCCAGCCTGTAAAGATTTTGTGGTGAGAATATTAGTTTAATTTAATTATTTCAGCCGCACAACACCGACTATTAGGTATGGTACCTATAGTATATAAGTAGTATACACCTCCCCCAAGGAGCTGGACAAAATCTGTCCTGCGCTGCCCTCACAACCTTCAGCAGTTTGTCTCTTCCCGCGATCACAATTTCCTTTCCACCTCAATAGCGACTAGTTTCATTTACTTACCATAAATCAGATTCTTCAAGTCTTGTAAGTTTTTGGCTCTGGTTTCCTTCTTCTCACCGCAGAGCAGGAACGCCTGCTCCTCCAGGTCGGGGTCCTCATGCCGATCCAGCTCTGCCTTGTAAGCTATTTCTTTGAACCACTCCGATACCATCTGAAACAAGATATTTTAATAATGATTCAGATAATATTTCCGTCCGTGCTGCCTTGGTCTTTTATTGACAGCATTCATGGCTATTAACTAGATCTTCAACACTGGCGTGACATTTACCCCCTTACTAATAAAGATTGTATAGCAGCTGCATAGTTACACAGTGTTTTGTCACTTTCTTTTTAAGGTCAAATTCAAATAGTTTGACAGAGAGTAACCATTGTGTAACTATACATCTGCTATTCAATATTTTTTAAGTAGAGGGGAAAATAAATAAATAAATAATGCTTGGACAATTTCACACATCGCCATCATAGCCCCAAACTAAGCAAAGCTTGTAATATGGGTGCTAGACAACTGATATACTACTTATATACTTTTTAAATATATACTTATTTATACATAGTAACACCCAGACCCGTCACAGAAATTGAAATTCATCAATTCAATGAATCGAACCCGGCACCTCTGCGTGGTAGACCGGCATGTTGACAGTGCACCACTCAGGTCGTCACATATTGCACCTCTGTACTATGTTGTTTCTAATAGTTATCAACTAAAGTGATATCATTGAAATCGTTCACACTGTAACGTGCAAACATCTCTTTAGGTCTTTGATATGGTTTCCAGTTCCACACGCTAGCATGGCAGCATTGGTTCCGTGTATTTTTGTATCATCACTACATATTATAAAATAAAGTTTTCCGCCGCGTCTGTCTATTTGTTTGCGATAAACGCAAAAACTACTGCACGGATTTTCATGCGGTTTTCACCAATAATATAGTGATTTATGAGGTAGATTTTTGTATAATTATGATTTGTTTAGGCTTTGTGTAAATTAGTTGAAATATAACATAAGCTGAGCGATAACCCTCCTATAATAAACAGACTTTTGGAGCGAATGGAGGTTCCAACTGGAAGGTATTTGTTTTCTTTGGGGGGGGGGGGGGGGAGGGGTCGCTAGTAAACAATAATAAAGTAGGCAAATAAATTGAGGCTATAGATTTTAAGTTAGGTTCGCACCTAATTTTCTCATACAAACAAAGTTTTTCTTTTGTCTACTTATCAGATAATATAACTATCGAATCAAAGGAATCTTGACGTAAAGAAGGAAGTATGTCGTAATGTTGCACACTTCATAATTTAATTACAGTTCTTAAAACTTGAGCTATAAGGTAAGATTTACATTGAATTTTTTACTCTACGGCTACGCAAACCATTGTTCGTTTTTTCCACTCATCATCACAATTAAAGCGAAACACTTTCGAAACGACCGCGTTTTTTGAAGGGTCTCAAGGTACCTCTGTATAATCTCTACCTCTGTTTGTTATATTATTATTTATTCTGAAGAAATACAAGCAATTTATTTTATAATTTCCGAGAGCGCTTGTTAAAATAGTATTAAACTGTGGAAGCGGAACATGTCGAAATAATCTGATAAGGTAACTACGATATTACTAATATTTACTAAGCTAAAGTATACACAAACAAAATGCTATTTTAAGTAGCAAGTAGTTTATAAATAAGGTGTTATAATATTATAAAAATTTGCTAATTATTCAGGGGTGGTTGTTTAGGTTAGTGTTTAGGACACATTGGTAAAGAAATGTTTAAACTTACAAGTTTTATCTTCGTTTTTTTCAAGTTAATATTTTTTAATCTATATTTTATATAATATCATAAAATCTACAATTCTACTAATATTAGGTCAACGCAGTCAGTTACGCAGTACCGTCATTAAATATAATCGCAGTTAGCTGCCGGCCGAGCAGGAAGACAAATATAGCCCAGTTACAGAATGCGGTCTATGCTGCACACCAGTGGTTCCCAAACTGTGCGTTACGAGACGCCCTAGGGGTAACGCTCGCTGTCCCAGAGGCGTATCGTGAACCGGTAAGCGTATGCTCATCATCATCAGTCATTTAAATGTCCCCACTGCTGGGGCACAGGCCTTCCTTATGGGTGGATAAGGAGGATGGGCCATAACCCAACACGCGGGCACAATGCGGGTTGGTGGGTATTAAAGACTAGAAATGCATCCGGGACCAACGGCTTAACGTGCCTTCCGAAGCACGGAGGAGCTCGAGATACTAAATTTTTAGTCACCCATCCCATGACCGACCCTTGCAAAAGTTGCTTAACCTCCACAATCACTGGGCCAGGCGCTATACCACTGCGCCACCGAGCTCCTCATGCGTATGCTCAACAGCTCAACCGTATGTAATTCAAAAGCTGCACGTGAGTATCTTCTTTTACAAGGACGCCGCAGAAAAATACAACATGTAAATGGAGTCGCAGTATAAAAAAGATTGGGAACCCTTGCTTTACACCGATATAACAGCCCCTGCATAGAAGGCCACAGCTACTCTACTACAATTGTGAGCAAATGACATGGTAATTTAGTTAAAACGAAAACGAAGCGGAAACTGAGTTGCAAACGGTTGACTAAAAGATTATTACAAGCTTTTATTTGACTTGCAAAGTATGTATGTATGTATGTAAAACTTTTACTATCAACTTGTAAAGACATTACACAATTTATATGATATAAAGGATTGTCGCGAGTTTACTTGTGTAGATAAACAAGTACTTACATTCAATTAATGACTTGATCAAATTGATTTTATTTTTTGTAATTTTCAAACTTAGTAAATAGGAGTACTTAATTCTCGTCTTAAATATTGTACTTAAATATCTTCTAAAAAATACTAGACTAATTATACTAGCCCTAAAAATTTCACAAAAAGTTTTATTGTAATGCTTTCTATTAACAACTTATTAAATAAAAACCTCTGAGGGCACCACTTTCGGTCAAGGAATCGCCTCGCCTTAACTAAACGGGAACCTTTGGCCATTTGAAAATTTATATCAGGCCTAGTAGTTCAGTAGTATTAAACAAAAAAACCTCCAAATCGGATTTAATTCCTACAAAAGGTTTTATTGTTTTAATGACATCTTTTGTTGCCTAATAAGACTATCCTAGGTTTTCCTCTCTGGCGGAGTTGTGCTTAAGTGGTGGGGGGGGGTAAAAATGTACCCCAAAAGGGGTATTTTGCGGTGTTTTGGTTATATATCGTAAAGAACTTACAATATCGAAAACTGGCAACAAATGAAACTATTAAAACAATAAAACCTTTTGTAGGAATTAAATCCGATTTCAATTTTAACGCTACTGAACTATAGGGCACAGCCTCGGAAGATAAATTGTAGCCTAGTTATAGAATGGGGTCTCTAATAACAGCCCCTGTATAATAGGGCTATTTTGCTTTATTTGTGAACAAACAAGATGGTAAAGTCAAAATACGTAGCGAAAGACAATTACTTGCAAACAAGTTGCAAACGGTTGGTTACCGCACAAAGATTCACTAGAAAAGAGAATGGTCCAAATCATCACATTAGTTGAAGATTATAACTTTAAAATATACAGGGTCATTTTGAACTTACCATCCAAATTTTGAGGATGTGTTCAGTCCATGAAACTGAACAACTTTCTCTAAGGAAAACATGGTCAAATATGTAAAATAAAAATCGACTTTCCATACAAATCAAAGAGATCACGCGATCAATTTAGTATGGGATGACCAAAATTTTCTGTCGAAATTTGACACATGTTTCTTAAAGAACGTTGTTTAGTTTCATGGACTGGACACATCCTTAAAATTTGGATTGTAAGTTCAAAATGACCCGATATACAATTGAAAAATTTAAATTGTTAACTTTACCATCCCTATATATTTTAGAATGCTGTAGTTTTGTAAGACGACATTTGTATCTTTTTAGTACAGCAAAACAAATCTACCCCCGTTCGACAAGAAATTGTAATAGATTGGTCTTGTCACATACTCCAAAAAAACCGGCCAAGTGCGTGTCGGGCCACGCGCCATAGGGTTCCGTAGTTACCTTATACCATACCATATTTAATACCACCTATAATTTTTCGTCTGTAAAAATAACTTTGTTTTTCACAGTGTTGGTATGAATGACAAAGTTATATTTGCGGTTTTGTAAAATGTGCTATATCTCAAAAACTAATTACTTTATCTCGTTCAAACCAATTTTGGTTGAAAGTGTTTATTAAGATTTACAGCATATATTTTTTTTAGATTTTTCACTATCTTATTTCAAAAGTTAAAGGGGGGGGACACACATTTTACCACTTTGGCGGTGAATATCTTTCAAACGGTTGACTTTGAGAAAAAGTTGTCTTAGGAACCTTAATGTCATTTTTAAAGACCTATCTATAGACACCCAACACGTGTTGGTTTGAAGAAAAAAAATTTTTTCATTTTCAGTTCCATGTATGGGGAGCCCCACCTTAATCTTTTATTTTTCCTATTTTTGTATTAAATTCGTTAAGCGGTTAACAGAATACATCAACCTACCAAGTTTCAACTTTGTAGTCTTAATACTTTCGGAATAAAGTGGCTGTGACATACGGACAGACAGACAGACAGACAGACAGACAGACAGACAGACATGACGAATCTATAAGGGTTCCGTTTTTTGCCATTTAGGCTACGGAACCCTAAAACAGCACTTTATCATAAAAGTTGTCTTTTTATGACTATAAAGATTTTCAATCATTTACCAATTGACATAAAGGAATCACGGACATTTCAAATATTTAAATCAAGATTGACAACATTTTTAGTTGACCATAGATTTTATACTGTTAAGGATTTTTTGGGACATAAATGTAATAGAGTATGCAATTAGATAACCAGTAAAATATAGTTTAAATTTTAATTTTGACATTCACATGCCTTTGATAAGGGCGAAATATGCATTATTTTGATTCTAAGAGCTGTATTTACCATGTTTCAATGTGAATAAATGATTTATGATTTATGATTATGATACATGTAGGACTTTAATTTATAGAAAGAATATTTTCCGGTTCTTCATTACGGAAATCAGTTTATTGGGTTCCTCTGTAAACCATTTTTTACTACTTTTATCCATTTAAGGGTGTAGACGCGCATCACGTTCCATTTTTAAATTTTCAATACGAATGATCAAAACAACTCTGCGCGAGCCGTAATGAGGACGAACTTTGAAAATTCCTATTGTTTTATTAATTAGATATAAAATATTTACAAAACACACAATACATTAGACAAATACCTCATTACTTCTAAAAGAAATAAAAAAAATACGTATATTCTGTAAATACCAGTAAAAAACATGTCAAAGTGTACTGATTTGAGCATTTTTTAATATTTTATTTCTCTGTGATAAAAACATTTTTTTAAATTTTCACTCTATAGGCTTAGAATTCTAAGTCTATAGGGAACCCCTTGATAATACAAACAATAAGTGAAAAAATTAATATGAGTCGTATTTGCTACAGCTGAAACGTTTGTGAAAAATACCTCTGACAAGCAAATTTGAAATTCCACTTGAACAGATTGTCTTCGTTTTCAAAAACCTGATAATTTATTATGTTTTTATCTCTATACGACGCTAATTTAAGAATTTTGCTCCCTAAAACTAAAGTTCACATCAATTGTAATGCTTTCATTCTGTAGACTTCATTGGAAAACCCCTAATTTCTCTGAAATGCGGATATACAGCCTTAACTATCATCAGACAAAGTAATCCAAATGTAATAATAAGTATAATATAAGCACACTTTAAAAATAATGTAACACACTTTAAAATTGTTTTGCTTTAAAATTAATTGAATGAACTATAATAATAATGGTTAGTAATTAATACTCATATAAATTTTTTTGCTGTTTTCATCAAATTCAAAGTGCTATTAACACATCCCATTAAATATTGTCTAAAATAAAACAATTTGTAGTTAAACCGATAGATTTGTTCAAACTCAACGGTGTGGTTTTACGGAGAAAATATCAGTTTATATACATAAACTATGAAGCTAGCTACATAAAGTATAATTATTTATGATGTACGGCCCTGGGCTCACCTCATTAAAGATGTGGCGTGTTTATGATCGGTTCTGTCTTTAGTAACATTCCCTCTAATGAGCTTGTGGACTTTAACCTCGTAATTTGGCCTTTTTTTATGCTCAACGGGATTTTGCTTGGCCTTCACTTCACCTGATGTTAAGTGACGATAAGGCCGAAGGTGGAACACACTACACCCGGAATCCTCATCATTGAGGAACTGACTATCTTACCTTTAAAACTGCCGGAACACAACAATTTTGAAATATTTGTTATGGCGTCAGACTTAAGTAAGATGGTGGTAGCTAGCGAGGCGGACTTGAAATAAGCCATACCACCAACCAAACCGAGTACAAATTGTACCCCCCTGGAAATCAAACCCGGGACCCCTGCGTCTTACACGGGTGGGTGAACCACTAGATCACAGAGGCGGTTAGAAGGTTCTCTGATGAGCTTGTGGACTAACCTCGTTTAATTGGGCCATGTCTAATATAACTACAAAAATATTTTTATATTTCAATGCCGCATTCATTTTTAATAATAAAAATATCTCTAAAAAAATACTGTAGGTAATAAAACTCAAGAAAGACAGTTTGTTTGTTCTGAAAGGGGTCGGGGATCGAAACTCAGCTTCAAGAAATTGCAACTCGACTAGGTACTGTTAACTAACAGTTAACACCCACGTACATACCTACAGAGCTTGTTGGATGGTAGTGAAGCTCAATTTACTTTCACAGTAAATTTTCTTTCTTGTGTGGATCTGGCTGTTTCTCAAATGTTCTCTTTATGATATAAAAATAACAACGGCAACATTTTCGAGAAAAATAAAAACAAACAATCAGAGAAAAACAAACCGCCCATGCTTGTTCCCAAAATCAGTTTTTTTAATGAAAAAGATTTTTTGAATGTTTGTTTTCTTTTCGAAGATAATACGGTGCGGTAGGTAGCATCTTAACAACTTGACTGACCTTTAATTCAAGTCGTATTTTTGTTCTCTTGGTGATATTATACATCCCTGCAGTTGTTTTTCACCCTTATTACTTTACGTTATAACTAGTTATAACTAAAACTAATCTTAATACTTAGACAGGTATTTGTTGCCATTACAAACCACAGCTATTTTTTTTACATACTTGCTAACCACAAAATTCAAAGTGCATTTCCATTTTTAGGGTTCCGTACCCAAAGGGTAAAAACGGGACACTATTACTAAGACTCCGCTGTCCGTCTGTCTGTCACCAGGCTGTATCTCATGAACCGTGATAGCTAGAAAGTTGAAATTTTCACAGATGATGTATTTCTGTTGCCGCTTTAACAACAAATACTAAAAACAGAATAAAATAAATATTTAAGGGGGGCTCCCATACAACAAACGTGATTTTTTTTGCCGGTTTTTGCTTTATATTAATAACGACAACAGGTAGACAGTTGAAATTTTCACAGATGATGTATTTCTGTTGCCGCCTCCGCTGTCCGTCTGTCTGTCTGTCTGTCACCAGGCTGTATCTCATGAACCGTGATAGCTAGAAAGTTGAAATTTTCACAGATGATGTATTTCTGTCGCCGCTATAACAACAAATACTAAAAACAGAATAAAAGTAATATTTAAGGGGGGCTTCGATACAACAAACGTGATTTTTTTGCCGTTTTTTGCTCGATATTAATAACGACAACAGGTAGACAGTCGGAATTTTCACAGATGATGTATTTTTGTTGCCGCTATAACAACAAATACTAAAAACAGAATAAAATTAATATTTAAGGGGGGCTCCCATACAACAACGTATTTTTTTGCCGTTTTTGGTACGGAACCCTTCGTGCGTGAGTTTGACTCGCACTTGGCCGGTTTTTTATTAGTTATTAACTTAATGTACCTATGTAATGTTGTTTGTATGAATGTGTGTGTTATAGCAAATAAACTCTTTATCTATCTTTATGTAAACCATATGAGTAAATAAACGTAAACTCATGTGTCTAAACTCTTTATCTACTTTAAACAGTTTCCTATCAGCTGATACTTTGTGTAGGTACTTAATCTGTTAAGTAGATCACTTTCTTTTAATCGCACTTGTTTATGGACCCTTCTTTATTTAAGGCCAAAAGCAAGAGTGAAACCGGTCCCAAAATATCGAACTGATCAGCTCTCTTTTTAAGGTTCCGTGCACAAAGAGTTTCTAAATAAAAAAGTTAATATAAAAACAAGGTTCCGTGTACAAGAAGAGTGAAAGGCACTGCATTATTGAACCTTTTATCGAAGACAATGTTGCACAAAAAAGTAAATACCTACCATAGCATTTAAATGGTACTACTATCAAACACAATTTTCAGTTCTTATTTTAACATCTAAGGTTAATTTAAAGTCCTGAGTTTCTTCACATAATACTTTCGAGTCCGAAATGTTTTATAAAATAAACCAAGAAATATGTAACTAAAACTTGAATTGCATGACAAACTAGCTAACAAGTGTCGTTTGTAAACTTAACGAATGCAATGACAAAAACAAAAAACCGGCCAAGTGCCAGTCGGACTCGCGCACGAAGTGTTCCGTACCAAAAAATCACGTTTGTTGTATGGGAGCCCCCTTAAATATTTATTTTATTCTGTTTTTAGTATTTGTTATTATAGCGGCAACAAAAATACATCATCTGTGAAAATTCCGACTGTCTACCTGTTGTCGTTATTAATATCGAGCAAAAAACGGCAAAAAAATTACGTTTGTTGTATGGAAGCCCCCCTTAAATATTACTTTTATTCTGTTTTTAGTATTTGTTGTTATAGCGGCGACAGAAATACATCATCTGTGAAAATTTCAACTTTCTAGCTATCACGGTTCATGAGATACAGCCTGGTGACAGACAGACAGACAGACGGACAGCGGAGTCTTAGTAATAGGGTCTCGTTTTTACCCTTTGGGTACGGAACCCTAAAAAAGAAAGGACAAACAAAATGGATAGTAAAAGAGATAATCAGAAGAAGGTATGCATGTGTGTGCAGCAGCAAGAAAGAAGGGTAGGCTACGCTCGGTGTATGAAATTTGGCTTACGGCAAAACACCGATTTTCAGCTAAATAAAACATAAGTGAATAGTATATAGGTGATGTACAGTCAACAAAGTTATGAATGTAACAGTTTGGAAACAAATCGCTTGCAAGGATGGAACTAAAAGTTCGTCTTAAACCTGCCTCCGTTTTTATACAAAAGATGTTTTTGTGACTTTTGGGTAAATGCAAGAGAATACAGACTACTCAATCTAGAAATGAACCTTAAGGTGTTCAGCTCGTAGCTTTGCTCAGTACTTAAGGTACAGTCAGCAATGACAGTCGCTTAACACTTTAGTACTTTGTCATAGCAACTCTTTTGATTAATGTTTCAAACTGCGAGACATTCTGTTAAAAAGGTGCTATAACAAAGTACTAAAGTATTTTTTTTTATTAGGCTCACAAACCTGGTTTACAATGATCACATTAGCTAGTAAAAAAAACATTTATGACTTCTTACACTACATTTAAACCTACTAGATATAAGCGTAAGTAAATTATTTTAATAAACACGGACTACTTCCGGCTCAGGAGGAACATTTTATAACTATTATAATTATAAACAATTAAAAGTTAACACAACAAATAAGAATTAAAATTTGTTAAATTATAAAAATAAAAATAAAAGTTTTATAAGTAAATATTTTTTAAGGCCTTCTTTGCTGAAGCCACAGAACCATTAAAGATGTCGAAATCGAATCTGATGGAGTTATATGCATGACACATTCGATACAGTGGAGAGTGATGACCGAGTCTTAATTTACACAGAGGGAGGGTGAATGTTTTGCGATTTTTCAACCTACTACCGATTCGAGGGAGAGTGATATTTATATGTTCCAATATTTCTGGCGAATCAATATGACCTTGAATTAAATTGAACAGGAACAAAACATCAGATATCTTTCTGCGTGCATGCAAAACGGAAAGATCGTAGTGATTGACTCGAGCTTGGTAAGAGGGTAATCGCCTACACATGTCATCCGCATACGCCAAATGATACAAGAAACGCTTCTGCACACGCTCTAGTCTCTCGGAGTGGACTTGATAGCCAGGATTCCACACTGGACTACAATACTCTACGTTACTACGCACTATGGAGTTGAAGACGACGATGGTAAAAGTATTAAGCTACTTTTTTTGCTGACTGTACCAGACCCCTATTGAAATGACCAACATTCTATAAGTTTGAACGCTATACTATGCTTACTATTCAATTAACTATTAACTCACATATCGCAAACTTAGGTAAATCACAGACATCGATGTTTTGCATGGAATTGACAAGCTTACGGCACGTAATTTTATATTTAACTGCTTATTTAAAAGCTTGAATAGTAAGCGTAGCATTCAAACGCATAGAATGTTGGCCAATTGAGTAGGGGGGCTGACCTAGGTACTTCTATTCACCTATTTTTTATTTTTAAAACGTTTTTTTATCAGCTTTTATCTGTAACATTTCATATCCGGAATATATCCGACACCCTGTTAAACAGTGAAAATGGCACATGTAATGTTTCTAACATTCATTATTTTGTTAGTTTTCTGGGTAGAAAAGCAAAGTTAGAATGTAATTAAATAGCAAATATTTTATTAGAATATTATAGCTGTGCATACCTCGTGTAAGTGGCAATGACTAAGTGGAATCCTATAATAGATACCTACCATGCATGTAACTGTATTTTTGAGAGTTCAACCGCTAACAAACTCAAACATAGAATACATTATATATTTTTTCAATCTTTTTCCTTTTATATCACAAATAAGGAGATAGATAATAATGTATGTTTGTTTTCTATTTTAGTAGTGTTCGGAGTTTTTCCTACCTTCTTTTCCGTAGCTACATTGAATGTCCCATTGATGGGCCAGCGGAAAAAATTAACCGAAGAATTTAACCGGCTGTCCCATTGACTAATGGAGCCACCGAAAATAATTTTGACTCCACTACCCATTCCTTTACTGTTGAAAGTCATAAAAATAATAGTAGCATACTTTTTTCCTTTATTTGTAATTAAAATCAAACATTTTTTTAATTTTTTTTAGATGTTTTCTCTGACCGAAAGTTATAAAATGCGTTTTAGATTATAGTTTTTGATTTTGTAGAAGATTCTGTAATTTTGTAAGTAGGTACTAAATTATTTCTCATAGTTCTCAATGCAGAATAAAATTTTTTATTTTTAATTTAACTTACTTTTTTATCACTTTAGAACGAGTCAGTTCCTACAGCGCACTTATTTTGCTTACTTTCACTCGCATTTTGGGCAGAAGAAATTGAAATAAGTACCTACAAGAAATCTTTTTTTTTAAATGTCATTAAAAGGACAATGTATTATTTTTTAGTCATTAAATGCTATTAAAAGGACTCCATAGGCTGTAACGGATAGCTGTCTACGGATTCCTTTTAATAGCAAACCCTACTATTATTACAATATTTTATCACGTCTACTGACCCGACACAACCATTTCAGAATTATTTAAAGTTTAAACTAACATTTTACAATTTATATGTTTACTCGGAAATTGGGACAAGTGTGCAAGTTGGTTTCATAAATATTTTTTGTAGAAGTGAACGTTAAGACTGAAGTTTGTAATCGAAGAGGTTTTGAAACCTATTTAAAATCGTACAACATGATGAAACTTGCACTCTACTGATAGAAAAAAAAACCGAACAAGTGCGAGTCGGACTCGCCCAGCAAAGGTTCCGTATTTAAAAACTATATTTTTTATGATTTATTTACAAATGTATAGTTTTCTGACTTTCTCCTTTAACAAAGTACCTATTTGTAGTTAAATATTTTTGGTTAAACTAGGTATAAATTTATGTTTTGTTTATTTGTACGGCAGTAAGACGATTACCTACTTGCCAAATTTCATAGTTCTAGGTCAAGGTCACGGGAAGTACCCTATAAAGATTCCCTTTGAGAACGTCGGCATCTGCGCTTTTTGCGACATAAATGGCTGTATTTTTTTACGTTAACATAGATAGAAGTATGATTTTTTCACAGTTTCAAAAGACTTGAGAACTTATAAGGTTTGTAATTTCCCCTCTGGCCACGTGGTCCGACTGCCTTTGTCCTACCGATCGGACGACATGAACTTTATTTAACTCGATACCTTCACGCGTTCCCGAGATAAAGTGTCTTGACAGACCGACGGCCAACAAAGTGATCTTATAAGGGTACCGTTTTTTTCCTTTTGAGGTACGAAACCGTAAAAATACGATACAAATTGCGAGAGAAGGGTTCTGTGGCGAAATGTTTTCATGCTTTCATTTTAAACTTTTTAGGGTTTAGTCCCAAAACTAAGTCACTGCACTGTTGCATAACTGATGCATGAAAGGTACCCTTTGTCTTTTTCTGTACCACTGAGGAGGTGAATGCAAAATTACATGATGATCGGTACAATAAATTAAGACGCGAAAGCGGAACAAACAAAATACCAACAAACTTACTTTTTCCTTTATTATATTAATAAGAAAGGATTATGATTAAGTTTAGTTACATCGATTAGCACCTGTCAGCAGTTTAAAGTATTTAGTATGTCAAAATATAATATTCCATGTGTTTATTCTATAAGAGAACCCTAACATTCTGTTTCAAAACTAGGGCAATCACAAAAACGTAAAAAAAATATTTTAAATTAAATGCAACTAACAAATAATGAAATAGATAAATTTTAATCTGTTTTTGTTGAAAGCCTTGAGATTATTCTTATTAATTTATGATATCAAGAACATACAAGTATATTGCATTAGATTCTATGCTCCTAAAAGCCTGTAATGGTTTTTTATTAGTATCTTTAACGTATGTGTATCCTCAAAAGTCCACTATTTTTTAATAATCCTGACCTTAAACAGAGGTCATATGTTATTGTCTATGCCCTCTTTGAAATTTAGATAACCATGCTGCATAGGATAATGAACCTAGTTACGTTAAGTCAAGGTTGACTAAAAGATTTCAAAGCATCTGAGTGGCTGGGTGATGCACTGAATAATTGAACACTTCCTTCTTGAACAAAAGCTAAAGGTTAGGTACTGGCTTCAAAACTTTGTCTTAGGTAGTCCGTTCTTACTCTTCCAAAATCACGTTATTAAAAATTAAAACGATCTTAACATTTTGCTTCACAACTCCAGTTAAAGATAAGTGATGTTTGCGAAGTTTTAAAATGTTGTTAATCGCTCCAATTAAGACGATTATCAATCTTTATAATTCCGTGTTTAAACGTACTATTCGTTTCATGCACAATTTTTTAAATTGCAATACAAATTATCTGGACGCAAGCCATTATGAAGGCGAATTTTGAAAAATCTACATAAACAGGTTCTTCTCTCTCTAAAACTGAAGTTTACATCAAGTTATTACGCTTATACTCTTTATATTTCGTCTTTGGAAAATGCTAATTTATTTAGTTTGAAATGAAAATACCCTCTGTCTGCCCTCTGGCAGTAAAAAAAACGCTTTGTTGTTTGTTGTAGGTACTTAGCTTCACTTTTTGAGTTCAGATTTTTCCTGATTCTGAAATTATCTAACAGGCCATATAAAAGCTATTGGCCTTACCACAAATGTGGAATTCTACTTCCCGAGAGAATTTTGATAATTCGTTTCTTAGCGGATTCCAACGTCATTCATAATAATAAAATTATACCTCTGTATGTCATATGTCATATAGGTAGTTTAGTTATTAGTAGATTCAGACCAATCTTTCTTGGATGATAAATCAGTTCGTGACATCATTCATTTATAATCATTATAAACTAAACGTATCTAATATAATAAAATTAATATTAGAAAAAATACTAGAAAAAATCGACTCACAGGTGCAGGTGAGTCGATTTTTTCTAATATATAAATTATATTAATTTAAAAATATCATTGTGAATGCCTAAAATCTAAAAATTCAATAAACGTATCTACTTCACTTACTAAGTAAAAACCTTTAAACTTTGTTTGTAATGTAAGTGTCGACATTGTTGGTTCAGTAATGCCGAGGTTTGTTTGCAGTTTGGTGTAAATGCAAATCAGCTGGTGGCCAAAAATTTTACTAAATTGAGTTTAGTATTGGGAAAATATTTGGTCATTTGTCATACTCATCACGTAAGAAACTTAACAACCGAAGTAAAATTTTGTAGTAGGCTGGATTTAAAATATTGTATTGTAGGTAGGTAGGTACCTTAATAAAATATCTCTTTACATTGCCATACTATATTGTTAACACTGTTGAAATACTTAACGATTGTCATTTGTTCATATACATTATTCCTCTAGTTAACAAGGTCAGAATATGATAATAATATCTCACGGATTACCTGCCTACTACTATCATTTATTCATTAATAGAACATCATACTTCTATTAAATTATAATATAAAAATTCAGCTTGTTGGTAATACGTTATTTCATTGATTTTTTTTTATTGTTGCTTAGTGTTTATTCAAAATGTATTAGGCACTTATAGGAGCTTAAATTGCAAGCAGAGTATATTGCAAAAACACTCCGATTTTTGTAATAGAACCCGTACGGTTCTTTTTTTATCAAAAACTCTTTTATAAAAAAGATACTTTCTTAATCAAACTTAGCCAATGAATTTTATTCACAGTAGGGTTTTAAAATTGTTGTGGAGTTATTTTTTCAGTACCCATAAACTATTATTTGTTTACAATCACAAGTAGATAATTAAATGTATCTAACTAATCTATGTATCTAGGTAACAATTTTCTTATTCATACATTAGTATGAATAAAAAACAGTCACAAAATTATCTCTCATGACGTTGGACAAACCGGTTAACCGGCAAAAAATATCGCTACCTTGAACTTGTCGCAGTTGTTTTTAAAGTTGTTCAAATTAAATACATTTTTACCTGCCTCACATCCTATCTATAATTTTATTTATGTACCTGTTTTATATAGATATACCTGCGAAAGAAGTAAACTTTAACATGAAAGCACAGAAATTATGTAAAAGTTCTCGCATTTGAAAGTTTTGGAAAAAAGAAAGAAAAATAGAAAAGTTTGCTACATAAAAACGTAGATAGATAATTTAAGAGATTATTTGCATTTTTGCAAAATTAAAAAAAAATGTTGGAAACGTCTCGTAGGAAAACGGTATTTTGATTTTCATAAAACAGTCATTTGTTATTGTTACGTTGCTCTACATATTTGGTCCATTATTTTTATAATTACATTTTATGGTTTTCAGTATTTTATAGAACACATTTCTATGGTTTGTTGTAAATATATAACCAAAATATTGCTTACCTTTGAACGAAATTCACGAACTAAATCACTGTATTCCACAAGCAAAGTGTGTCAGATAACCAATCGTGCCCTAATGTTCTGGCCTAGGACACAATCGCCTTTCAAATCTGCACTCCTGGTAGGCACCAAAGAAGTAGTACACTTTGATTACCAAACACAAATCAATATTATAAAAAAAAACAGTAAGAAAACACTAATAATAATTACGCACCACTAATAATAATTACGCACCAAAAACTTTGTCACATTTTTTAAGCTACCTACTCAAAAAAGGGACTCCTTATTTGCACTACGAAAACAAAAGAATTCTTAACTTAGAATATTATTTTTCTTTTTTAATTACATTCAACAAATTAAGTTTTTCCAGTCAAGTAAAATATTTCCTATACCTATCTGACCTTCTCCGTTATAATCTAACTCCTATAACAAAATCAATAGATATTTATCGCGTACTAGTTAACGAACAGTGAACGCGCGCAAAGTGCGTGTGCGCAGAGCGTCAACCTACAGAATATAGTGCATTGTGATTGCGAGTGAGCAGTGAGCATGCTTCGGTCGATGACTCAGTTGTGGTGTAAGGATAAAGAAGCAGCGGATATTTGTATTTAATCTTACGTTACAAGCCTAAAAATCTTCAGGAGGCCCTATTTTTGATTCCTTTGGATGGCGTCGAGCGCTCTTTTCTATTGATTTTCATTCGACATAGCAAAATCTGTGTTTTCGAATCGTTTGTTACAAACTTAGCTGACCCGGTGTTTATTACATACTGTTACCTAACGCCGTTCATATATAGACGACAACGACGCCGTCACCGAGTCAGATAAGTTTGTGGTGTTTGAGTGCCTGTTGGTGACATTACACCTTGAATCAACACCTCAACGTTGACGACTCTGTATGAAATATATACAGGAAGAAAAACGCAGCCCTTGACGAGTTTCTTGCCGGTTCTTCTCGTTACAAGGTCTCCCGGTTAGGGTTTGCGAACCGATTAGGTAGCTGCTATGACATTCACAAGTGCTTTTTGCTTGTAACCTAGACTGAATAAATTCTTAGAATTTTGAATTTTGAAATATTTTGAATAGAGCCCCTGTATAACATTGGTGGTCTTGGGATTTCTTCAAAGAAATAGTAGAACCATTATTTTCAACGGAACGCAGCGGAACTGGAATACTAATTTTAGAAACATCATAAAACCAGAGATGTGCTGGCATTAAATACATTGGTATTCTAAAGGTAGTATTATAAAGGTTCATATTGATGAACCTTTATAATACCCTACTAATATATACAGATTTGAGTTTAATCGTGGTTTCATCTAAAGTGCAGACACTTATATCTGAAATTCGGCTTTCATTTTTCTCAATCATAAAAGGATTTACAAAAAATCTTTTATTACTAGGAAATAATACATTTCAACACAAGACTTCATCATGAATGTCTTCATGAATCTTATGAATCGCTAAGAACTTGGACCACCGCTTAAGGCGGTTATGGAAAACCAAACCACTAAACTAACTTAGTATGAAACCGAGGCCAATATATAGTTTTATTAATTTTGCATCATTTTAAGAGAAGGTAAAGCTGGTCCTAAGGTAGGCCTACTACTTTTAATTAAATATTTTTTTCGCAATCCACTGCATGCTTGGTATATCATTATAAACATAACTGTACATTTAGTGGCATCCTTGTGATGGGGACTACTTCGGAATGCAAGTAATTGCAGAATAAGAAAAGCGATTAAACTTTTATAATTACCAGTTGATTACCAATTACTTAAAATATAAAATGTTTGACATTGAAAAAACACGCACACGGCTACGAGTATAAATCAATGCTCTATTGAATATATTTTTTTAATAAACAAAATTATTCATCAGAAAAAAAAGAAAAGAAGGTTTTATATCTCTCAGCTTTGAAGTTTGTACATTATTATAAGACTTTTTACAGTCGTATTAAAATAATTAAGTAAATATTATTCATTTATATTAAAGTCTATTAAGGGTAATCATTACGATGTAGGCTTAGGTACAATATAATATGGGCTAACACTTGCAAGCAAATTGTTTTCAAAATGTGAATGATAATACTTTGTTGACTGTACTCTACTGTACGTATATGTTAAAGATGGCTCCAATCCTAGGGCAATGGACGCGAGAAGAACCGATGACCGCGCGCGCACCAAACGCCCGCCGCTCCGCTCCGTGGGCATGGGCAATTGGGCACATGGGCAGGCCCATTACAAGTTGGACCGACGATTATGGTGAAGGCCGCACTCGCAGGAAGCTGCTGGATGCGGGCCATGCATGACCGATCTTCATGGCAATCCTTGGGAAGGCCCAAGCAAAACAGTGGCCGCTGTGCACTAGCGATGTGTGATTATGAATTATACTAACTGAATCATTCGATTATCTCAATCATTGACATAATTCGAATGACCATAAACACGTATTACTAATTAGTAGAGTACCCAGATATCTATTATTATTATTACAGAAATAAACGATATGTGCAAATTTTTGTAGAGTACTCACTCCCTATATAAACCTCCTTGATTTTTAACATTGCGTTGCTATTTTCTTGTCACAATAGCACCAAAAGCCGAGTTTCACCGAAAACGGTCAAATCGGCCCATAGACAAAAAGACAACCAAAAGTAACGTAAAATGTACTTTTTAAAAAACGACTAGGCATCACTAGAATTCGTGGAATTTGTATTCCGGAATTCAGAAATCAAGAAAATACTGAAATCCATCATTTCACTAGTCTACACGCACGCACAGTAAATACCATGGAATTTGATAAATAGTGATGGATCACACTATTTACCATGCGTGTAGCCGGCGCCTAATATTGAACATTCCATACAAATAAAATTTCATGGTTAAAATTTACTCTTTATGGCGATTGATGACTCAGAGATTTGTCTGGTAGAATGCACCCATTGTCAAGTTGACACTTCACATTTTATAAAAATGTTGCCAGTACGGGAAAAAATCTCCCGCATTCACTTAGGTAGTTGTTCAATGACGATAAGAAATTTAGTAGGTAGGTACAGTTTGACCATAAAGAGTTGAAATAAATAAAATGGAACTAAATTTTTTTTTTTTTTTTTTTTTTTTTTTTATATTATTTGTTAGGACAACCAACAATAAGTACACTGATACAAACAATAATTATAACTAGCACATGAGATATATAATTTTAGTGTCTTATCAATTACTAGCTTCCGCCCGCGACTTCGTCCGCGTGGATATTAGAGAAAATCTTTAGGGAACCTTCAACCAGGATCCGACCAACCGTTTTTACGCGATTAGGCGGATCACCACCAAGCGCGCTGCCTCGCGAGGCAAGACGTTTGCCAAGACGCAAGACGCAAGGCGTTTGTCGCACGAGGCTCGCTTTGTCGGTGGGGACCAAACCCACCAACCACCCATGACCTGACGAACATCTAGGTTATGCAGGTCGAAGCAGCGGGAGATGCGCGCGGAATGGCCTCCACCGCGCGCACTTTCTTGACTCCCTACAAATCTTTCTTAATCTGTCTCCTTTGTCCCTATGGTCCCTCTCCCCTTTCTGGGGCGGACGTACACGAAAACGCCTCCGGTGCCTCCCAGGTCGCCTCGTGCCCACCACGAAGTGGTACCGCTCCGGCTCCGTTTCTTCTTTCTTCGCCTCGGTTCTTCTTTCTTCACCTCCTCTCGAGTCCACTCCGAATCCTGTGCCACTTACGCGCAAATTCTCGCAGCCGCCTGAAGTTCGCCTCCGAGCCTACGAGATCACCGTAGTAAACCGGTCCAACCTCGAGCACTTTCACCTTATCTAAAAGTTCCCTACGCTCATCCCCGTAGAGCTTGCACTCCCACAGAGCGTGGTATGCGTCCTCTACCTCGCACTCCCCACAG
The DNA here is from genome assembly GCA_943789525.1 of Agriphila geniculea. Lineage (NCBI taxonomy): Eukaryota > Metazoa > Arthropoda > Insecta > Lepidoptera > Crambidae > Agriphila > Agriphila geniculea. The sequence goes on along the minus strand of OX038887.1, from coordinate 12,464,021 downwards.
TAGCAGGACCCCACGTCCGCGAGCTTCATCCGGTGAAGCCTACCCCTGAAACAGCCGTGACCCGTCAACAATTGCGAGACTTCATAGTCAGGCTCGACCCAAGTCGCCTTGAGTCGGGCCCCCACTTCCGGGAAAAACCGATATAGCTCCCTCCCCTGGTCCGACGTGTCCCAACGCTCCTGCCATTCGGCAAGGGCGGACTCAGATGTCCTGAGTTTGGCGCTTCGAAGCTCCTCCTTGGCAAGCCCGGACTCGCGTGCCTCACCTAGTCTAGCACGTATTACCTCGAGGTCGGCCGGTAAAACGCCAGCCAAGACCGGCAGAGCGACAGAGCTCGTCGACCGATACGCCTTGGTCAGAAGGATCAAAGCGGGTCTCTGGGTGCGCAAAAGCGCGGACCGCACTACGTGCAGGGACGCGCGCTCAAACCAGCAAGCCGCAGCATAGGTTACCGTGTCGGTGGGGACCAGTCTAATCGCGTAAAAACGACTGGTCGTTCCCATTCCCGTTTCGTCCCGCTCCCGTTCCCGTTACCGTCCCGTTCCGTTGCCGTCCCATCCCGTTGCCGTCCCGTCTCGTTCCCGTCCCGACCCGTCCCGTTCTCATTCCCGTTCCCATCCCCGTCCCGTCCCGTTCCGTTCCCATCCCGTCCCATTCCGATTCGTTCTCGTCCTCGCTCTCATTCCGTTCCCGTCCCATCCCATCCCGTTCCGTTCCCGTTCCCGTTCCCGTTCCCGTTCCCGTTCCCGCTCTCGTTCTCGCTCCCGTTGCCGTCCCGTCCCGTTCCTGTTCCCGTTCCCGTTCCCGTTCCCGTTCCCGTTCCCGTTCCCGTTCCCGTTCCCGTTCCCGTTCCCGTTCCCGTTCCCGTTCCCGTTCCCGTTCCCGTTCCCGTTCCCGTTCCCGTTCCCGTTCCCGTTCCCGTTCCCGTTCCCGTTCCCGTTCCCGTTCCCGTTCCCGTTCCCGTTCCCGTTCCCGTTCCCGTTCCCGTTCCCGTTCCCGTTCCCGTTCCCGTTCCCGTTCCCGTTCCCGTTCCCGTTCCCGTTCCCGTTCCCGTTCCCGTTCCCGTTCCCGTTCCCGTTCCCGTTCCCGTTCCCGTTCCCGTTCCCGTTCCCGTTCCCGTTCCCGTTCCCGTTCCCGTTCCCGTTCCCGTTCCCGTTCCCGTTCCCGTTCCCGTTCCCGTTCCCGTTCCCGTTCCCGTTCCCGTTCCCGTTCCCGTTCCCGTTCCCGTTCCCGTTCCCGTTCCCGTTCCCGTTCCCGTTCCCGTTCCCGTTCCCGTTCCCGTTCCCGTTCCCGTTCCCGTTCCCGTTCCCGTTCCCGTTCCCGTTCCCGTTCCCGTTCCCGTTCCCGTTCCCGTTCCCGTCCCGTTCCCGTCCCGTCCGGTTCCCGTTCCGCTCCCGTTCCCGTTCCCGCACCGTCTCATTCCCGTTCCCGTTCTCTTCCGCATCGTCCAGTTCCCGTTCCCGTTTCCTTTCTCCCCGTCCCCTGGGGCTGAATCATGCATGTCCACCGCATTTCACCCTTTTAGGGGTTAAATCATGTACATCGTGTTGGACTTTAAAATAAATGTCATTTTCGCAATCGCCATCCCATAAAACCTCAAGAACGATATCCATATCGGTTTTTATGTTTACATACCCCATTTACCCCCTAAGGGGTTGATTTTCAAAATTACTAACTATATATTTGCCAATTTATTTTTAGACGTGCTCCTACGAAGTTTAAAGTTGTAATGTCTTTTTTATATTCTTTTTCCATACAAAATTTGAAACCCATTTTCACCCCTTTAGGGGGTTAAATCATGTCCACCGTGTTGGACTTCAAAATAAATGTCATTTTCGCAATCGTCATACCAGAAAACCCCAATAACGACATCCATATCTATTTTTAGGTTTTTTTACCCCTTTTTCACCCCCATTTCATCCCCATAGGGAATGAAATACTAACAATAACAATATACGTTGCGTTAGATTTCCATTCATAAGCCTAAATTATAAATTTAGCGATTTTTACTTCCATAATGAAATATTTTCTTCACTACACAACTTTATCCCCCTTTTGATCCCTTCAGGGGTAGAATTTTGAAAAACGCTGAGACCCGTATTTATTATTTTTCAATCTTCAGCTTAAACACAAAAATTGAAGATCCTAGCTTCAAAACTGAGGGACTTTCATACAAACTTTCATCCCTTATTTCATCCCCTTAGGGATGGAATTTTCAAAAATCCTTCCTTAGTGGATGCCTACACTGTATGAGGTATCTGTGTGCAAAATTTCAAGTCTCTAGGTCCAGCGGTTTGGGCTGTGCGTTGATAGATCAGTCAGTCAGTCATTCATTCAGTCATTCAGTTTACGATTTTATATATTAAGATAGGCAGTCACATCATGCATTGAAACAATTATACCCACCTAACAGTTTTAAACATTTAAGATATTATAGGATAGTTAAGCTACTCTATATAAAAGTTATAATTGTATTTATTAATCGATATTTTTATACAAGATTTAATACAATAGAATGAAAGAGAGTGATGCTCCGGTGATTCGCAGATTACTTTACTGCCAAATGACGTAGGAGGGCGTTTTTAAAACTTCTCAGAGAGCTACACAATATATCCAAGTCAGAGCACAGAGACATATGCAGCTTCATCAACCTAACAAGAGGAGCGTGAGATCCGAACTTGCTCCTAGTAAACGGCTTTCTAAAAAGTGGAACCCTACCACGAGGATATCTCCTAGGGACATTAAAACTTAAGGCGCCCAATATCTGGGGACAGTCAATGCTCCCATGGATCACCCTATGAAGGAACGAAAGATCTAAAATAGTTCTTCTATCTGAGAGAGATTGCATATTAAAATATTTCAATCTATCCGTGTAGGATGGCAACCTATTTGCTAATCCACAACTATAGGATAAATGCCACATAAAGCGCTTTTGAAGTCTCTCAATACGCATCACATCAACATTATACAAAGGGTTCCATACTATGGCACAGTACTCCAAGCCACTTCTCACCAATGCATAATACACTCTCTTTTTTGTTTCTGGCCGCTTAAAAACTTTGCAATTTCGTATGACAAATCCCAATATTTTTGCGTTTTTGTTTATAATATTATCGTAATGTTTTTTGAAAGTCAATTTGTCATCCAGAATTACCCCCAGATCACGCAAATGATCCACTCTCTGTAATTCTATTCCATCGATATAGTACCGAGATGGAAAAGGACTGTGTTTTCTGCTGAACCTAATAAACATACATTTTTTAACATTCAAACTCATACCATTATCGACACACCACTGTTGGGCCCTATTGATATCATCTTGCAACAGAGAAACATCAACCTCATTGATAATTTGCCTAGAAATCTTCACATCATCCGCAAAAAGGTACGCATTAGAATTTTTTATATTATGCACTAAATCATTGACAAAAATGTTGAACAAGATCGGACCCAAATGAGAGCCTTGTGGGACACCGGCGGCATTCACGTATGTATCAGATAGCTGACCATTCAAAGCCACGGAAGACTGTCTGTTGGTAAGATAGGAACCAAACCAACACAGCAAAGAACCCCCAACACCACAGAAATCCAACTTCTTCAGCAGTACGTTATGATTAACAGTGTCAAAAGCGTTGCTAAAGTCCATATAAATGGAATCTATTTGAACAGATCTATCAACTTCCTTAATAACGTCATTAACAAATGATACTAGGTTCGTGGTAGTAGACCGTGATGATACAAAACCATGTTGACTGATATCTATTATGTGTTTGGTCTGATGTAACAAAAAAGGACACACAAGTGATTCAATTTCACCTAAATACTGTGTTAAATTATAAACTACAACGATCGAACATATTTTATTAGCTTCCTTCTCCATGACAATGTGGTAGATTACTATATTTTCATGTCACTAGCGACACTTGCCAGCCAGTTGTTAAAAATGCTGAAAATTTGCCGAAAATGTTGCTGGAAATTTGCCGAGTTTCAAATTAAAAAAGATAAATTGAAGTAAGGAATTTCGTATTGTACTATTTGTTAAAGTTATTTGGAAGATATGGATGTTTGTGTGACCTCATGAATTAGGGTTCGCCATTTTGACCCAATTGGAGCTCGATTTATCTGTTTTAATTTGAAACCCGGCAGACTTTTCGAAGCTCGATTCGTTAGCCGGTACGGCTCCTGTCCGTGTTTACATCGGACAATAGGCGCGGTATGTGTTATAGTCAAACGAAGACATCAGTCAGATAGCCGTTTCATAGTGAGGCGGATTCGTTTAGCACTTTTAATTGTGCGAAGTAGGTAAAAACCTAACTTATTATGATAAAAATAATATATCACAGCAAATTGGCCTAACCAATTTCTAGTTAATGTCCTATTAGCTTTGTTATTGTACAAGTTATTAAAGTTTTGCGTTTAAAACGCTCTTCTGAAAAGTAACGATTTTGTAGATAACCACTTATTCTTTGCTACCGTCGATTTATCCCTAACTTTGTTATATTAGTATTTTCGCGCAAATGCAAGTACAAATTCAAGTTAAGTTCATTAACATGGCAGATGGCTGTACTTGTTTAGTGTTTTCGTATATGATAAGTATCAGTAAAATGTTTATATTTTGTATTATGTAGACATACTTTCTGTACTCGGTTTGAATCGCACTTACGTGTTATTAGACATCATTAGAGTAGAGTCTCGAATATTCCATAACAAAATACTTTCTCCGAAACTCCGAATAATCAGAAGTGAAAGTTTCTTTATTTTAGGTGTTTATTTTAAGTATATTGAAGTCCCTATGGGAATAAAAATGTTAAAATTATTTACATACTTGTGAGTTAAAAAAAACTATTAAATTACTGTGCCGTTTCTGAGTTTTTGAGTGTTTTTTTCTAATTACATAAGTTTATTGTTAAAGACAGGCATAATTAATGTTCCTTTTGCATACATACAACGAATGTCGGTTACACCGGTAAACGGCAAAGTTAATAATCTTGTGCTTGTACCGTAAAAAATTATATAGATTTAAGCTATGCATATAAATCTTATAATAATAAAGAATAAAAAAGTACCTATGAAAAATAACAACTATTCTCAAAATAAATGTAAAAGAAAACTATTCAATTTTATTGTTAAAATGTAATTATAGATTATTATTTGATTTTCTAGAATGTCTAATTAAAAAACCGGCCAAGTGCGTGTCGGGCCACGCGCCATAGGGTTCCGTAGTTACCTTATACCATACCATATTAAATACCACCTATCATTTTTCGTTTGCAAAAATAACTTTGTTTTTCACAGTGTTGGTATGAATGACAAAGTTATAATTCCGGTTTTGGAAAATGTGCTATATCTCAAAAACTAATTACTATATCGCGTTCAAACCAATTTTGGTTGAAAGTGTTTATTAAGATCTACAGCATATATTTTTTTTAGATTTTTCACTCTCTTATTTCAAAAGTTAAAGGGGGGGGGGACACACATTTTACCACTTTGGCGGTGAATATCTTTCAAACGGTTGACTTTGAGAAAAAGTTGTCTTAGAAACCTCAATGTCATTTTTAAAGACCTATCTATAGACACCCAACACGTGTTGGTTTGCAGAAAAAAAAAAATTCAGTTTCAGTTCCATGTATGGGGAGCCCCCCCTTAATCTTTTATTTTTCTTATTTTTGTATTAAATTCGTTAAGCGGTTAACAGAATACATCTACCTACCAAGTTTCAACTGTGTAGTCTTAACACTTTCGGAATAAAGTGGCTGTGACATACGGACAGACAGACAGACAGACAGACAGACAGACAGACATGACGAAACTATACTAACTATATAAGGGTTCCGTTTTTTGCCATTTAGGCTACGGAACCCTACAAATCCAATAATTTAGCATGAAACTGTATTAATCACTATTGATGAAAACTTGTTAATTGCATTAAAAAAAAAAGTTTTTCAAAATTGTCAACCGATTGCTGAAAAATAGAGGAAAAATGAGTGATAGAATTTTCTACGAATAAATCCTACTAACTTTCCACCTCCGGAATCAATAGATACCATGTACCACAGACTCAGTAAAAAGATACTTTTCATCAGAACAATATTATTTAAATACAGGGTTTTTTGTAAGACACCAACAACCTCGCAGGAGTAGATTACTCACATCATAAACAACATTTTGTTCTACGACTTCTCCGAGAACAGACACAAAATAAAACCGGTCAAGAGCGAGTCGGACTCGCGCACCGAGGGTTCCGAACCATCATGATTGCACCATTAAACAACACTGCAGGTAGAATAATAAAATTAGTATTGCAGTTTTAGGTCAGCGTCATCTCTTGACCGATAGTGGAACAAATGTTAACTTTTTTAGAAATTTGATAATTTCTAAAAAAGTGTGCTATATTGAGACATCGTTTTATTTTTCCTGTAATCTTTATATAAACTGCTATCACATAGAATTATTTCAGATTTTTTTTTTTTTTTTTCTCTTTATTTTTAAAGGAGCTTTTGTAATAAAGTTACATGTCAGCCCCATCGTAACTATAATTTCATGTGGGGATATGCACATAAATTAAACTAATTAACATTATTCGACCTCATCCTGATACTTTGTGCTGCGAACCTGTAAGTCAACACAGCTGCTTCAGACGTAGGGTTTTTTACATTTTTCATCATAAGTCGAAAACTATGCGGCCTATAAAAAAAAAGAAAAGATGATTGAAAACGTGTAAACGGCGTTCTTTCATATGATACCCCATATGCCCTAGTAGCCCCACTTCAATTTTTTAAGACACCTTTTCAGTCCCTGTTGTAAGAAAAAAAAATATTTATTTATTTATTTTTTGCTAAATAGTTGGGCAAATGTCATCTTAAACTACTCCAAAATTCAAGTTGATACCATTAGTAGTTCTCGAAATATCCAGCTGTGACAGACAGACAGACAGAGTCTGAAATAAGGGTTCCTTTTTTACCATTTTGGTACGGAACCCTAAAAATCGAATTTCCATACTAATGTCCGAACAGCTGATCGATTTTTGTATGAAAAGTAGAATTTTTTTGACAGTTTTCGGAAAAGTCGTAAATCAAAAATGTTTTTATTTATGATGTAAGTAATCTACTCCTGCGAGGTTGGTGTCATACAAATAACCCTGTAGGATATGGAATGAATATTACACATGATTGGCTATGAAGTACGCAAGTAGTACGAGGTATCTGATCTAAGAGTACGACCACGACTTGTATGACTGACAGTATCTGTGTATGTGTATAATGTGTATGTAGGTAGTATCTTTTTTGTCCACCCATTGGGGTCAACTCAAGGCATTAGAGGGCATTAGAGGGCAATAAAGAGCGGGCGACAAAACCTGTTTCTGTGAATAAGCTATTATCCGCCTAAGAAGAGAAGCACCGACTTCTGCTTAAATTCTAAATGCAGTTATTTATTAAGTGTGAATTGATACGGCTATAACCATGGCTTTAACACAACCAGCTATTAAATTTTGATTTGACTTTAATAAGAGAATTACATTCGTAACTCAAGTGAAATAATTAATTGACTGCTGCGGACACGTATAAAAACATGATGGAACAGAAAAAACTATTATTTTAGTATTATCACACGATGAAATCAGGGGAAAATAACGATATTTTTTTCAGAGATAATGCACTTAACAGTCAAATAGAATATCGAATAAGAAATAATATTTTGTATGACCCATAATATGTACTTAAACGCAAAATTTAAAGAGATACTTAAATGAAAATTATTGGCTAACTCCATAATAAACGCGCCTGAAATCATGGTCGGTGACGTCACAAAACATGTGCGTTTTTTATAGAGCGTTTTCGGCGGGTGCTGCTGCGTCCTAACTTCAAGTAAATATATCACGAAAAAAAACGCAAGAGGAAAGTTTAAAGACTGTATATTCGGATCACGTTTCTTTTAATACAAATCATCAAAACAACTCTGCGCGACCCGTATATTGAGGGCAAACTTTGCAAAAATCTTGTTAAATTATCAAATGGATATATGGATATTTTTCAAAACACGCAAAATACTAGACAAATACCTCATTATTCCTTAAAAAATAACTTTAGAATCTTTAAATGCCAGTTAAAAACATGTCAAAGTGTACTTATTTGAGCATTTTTGAATATTTTATTTTCTCTGTGATAATATTTTTTTTTAATTTTCTCTCTATAGTGCACTCCTTGACAATACACACAACCAGCGAAAATTTTTCTATGTCTATGCACACAACAATAAGTGAAAAAAATAATGTGAGTCGTATTCTTATTTGACAGCTGAAACTTTTGAAAAAATATCTCTGACAAGCAAATTTAAAATTACACTTGAACAGATTGTCTTCATTTTAAAATACCTGATTTATTTATTATGTTTTTCTCTCTACACGTCACTAATTTAAGAATTTTGCTTCCTAAAACTAAGTTTACATCAATAGTAATGCTTTCATTCTTTAGATAACTTCTTTGGAAAAAAGCTAATGTCTTTGAAATGCGAATATACAATTTTAATATTACAGCTGATTTTCTCACTCATTATACCTACCTTATTTTGATTTTGATACGAAAAAAAAATTGATGCATATTCCTTATTATGTGAAAGATTCGTAAAATTTAAAATGAAAGTATTTAAAATTAATAGAGATTATTGTTAGAAAAATCTGTAACTATAGGTTAAGTATATGTATAACCTGACTGAACATAAGTAATCTCTATTACGACCATAGACATAGAAAAATTTTCGCTGCGCTCAAGAAGACCAACAAAGCGTGGAAAAGAGAAGTTAACATCATACGGACACGGTCTATGTAAAAAAAAGACAAAGGAACAAGTGATATGTGCCAACATTTTTTACAGTAAGAGCCCCTAGCGTCCCGCCTAGCAAATGAGCAATCACAGTTTGATTAAAATATTAGTTAATCTTAATTAGAATTTAAAATAAAGGTATCGTGGAGCCATGGTGTCTTGTGCTCTAAGTAATTGTGATGTAATAAAAAGAAACAATCCAAGTAATCACACTTTTCACAGGTAAATAAGATATTGCCACACATTTGTTTAAAACCAAATTTCGCTACATTTATTCGTTTATCGACGAAGAAAACAGTATGGAACATAGTTTATTAATTTCCTTTGCCATATATAGTCATATTTTATGACTCTAAGTCATATTTTATGTATCCCATATAAAATGTATGCATTCGTTTTCGAATCACCTGTTTATTGACATTGTTGTTCTTTGACATTCTATTTCTATGATTACGACCAATAATAATAGCTCGTTCAAAACTACATACTAATACAAGTGTCAAGTGTTTAGGTTCAACGAGTTTATTTCTCATAAAAACATGAAGTTAACATAAAATGAGAAACAAGTTATACATTACTAGCTTTTACCCACGACTTCGTCCGCGTGGACATTCGGAAAATCGCTATGGAACCTTTGACTGAGATAAAAAAGTACCCATGTTTTACCACAGGCTATAACTATCTGTGTGCTCTTTATAACGATACCCATATCGGGTTGATTTTCGGAAAACCACGAAACACGTGTTTGCTTATTTGTTTTTAGAAGTACTCCTACGAAGTTTCAAGTTGAAATGTCTATTTAATATTTTTTTCCATAGAAACTTTGTACCCCCATTTCAACCCTTTAGGGGTGGAATTTCCAAAAATAATTAATTATTATTATTATTTCTTATGTGACTATTTCTAAAGCACCGGATTTAAAGTTAGATATCGATCCTTATGAACTTTGAATAATATATTTTTTAATAAAGCTTATAACTTTCTTGCCCCCATTCTTCTTGTCAGCTAAAAAGTCCTAGAAAAAATTACAAATCAGGAAAATGTTGAAGTTTCATTAAGGCGGTCGTATGACCGAAAGTGGCGGAAAGTCTGTCTGTCAAGACCCTTTATCTCAGGAATGCGTGAGGGTATCGAGTTTAAATTAAAACCATATACTCAAGTGAGTGAATAAATTGAACTTCTAAGCTTATTTAAAAAAAACCGGACAAGTGCGAGTCGGGCTCGCCCACCGAGGGTTCCGTACAGACCTACATCTATACATAAAATAAAGCTATAGAAAAGTTGTGTCGGTACAAAGGAAATATTTTGAAAAAAAGTGGTTGGTAGTTATTAGTTTTTTATATGAAAACTGTACTACGGAGAGTTCAAGCTTTATCCCAGGTTCTACCTACCGGAATTATGTTAAAAATTGCTTTGATTATAAGTTGGACTCCAAGCTACCAAACTGTAAAAAAATACCATCAAAATCCGTTCAGCAGACTGCTATATATAGATAACCATTTGAAATCCTTTGTCGCCACGTAGAAAATAACCCTTCCAGGGATTACGACAAAGAATTGACCATGGCGAAGGTTTGAAATGGAATAGTACATTACTGCAGCGGCACTCAAGACAGGCATTGAAGAACATACGTGAGTCCATCAATGCCTAGTTGCGGCCAAGGCTTGTGTAGTGCTTTTAGGGTATACAATATATTTGTATTGTATACCCATAGGTAGGTATTGAAAAAAATTTTTTTTTTCGTTTTTAATTTTTTTTTATCTTTTTGGAATGCGCTCATCAAAGCCTTTCATTTGATACCCATATTGCACCAAAACAGTTTTTTTTTCGTTTTTATTTTTTCTTTCAATTTTTTGGAATGTGCTCATCAAGGCCTTTCACGTGATACCAGTATACCGAATATAAAAAAAAAATTTGGAATGTGCTCGCTCATCAAGGCGACATTTGATGCCTATATTTGTGTTTTATTGAAAAGTTCGCTCCATTTCTGAATTACACGTGTGTAATGGGTTTTAATAGAAACATTGCTGGACAGACGCCGGCAATTTTTGTATGAAAATCCATTATTACACGTTAGTAATGGATTCTCATACAAATATTGAAGGCGCGGTTTAGGTCTGTCCGTAAACTCCGATTTAGCACGAAGAAGGTTGTCAAAATAATGTTCGAATTTCCAAGCATTTTTGAGAAAAAATAAAATAATTACAAACCCACCGCACCTGTATAAAAATTAATACAGCGCCATCTGTTGACAATGCGCTGTATATCAATAGTACACTGTGTAATGTTCTGTGAAATGGTTTTATCTATCGCAATGTTATTAGAGAAAATGGGTGTATTCCAACAGGACCCTTGCTCCGAAAGTCTGTTTCCATCCCGTTCGAGTCACGTCATATTGTTAAAAACGCGCTGATTGTTATATACCTACTCTGTGGTGATAGCTATTGGTTATTGGTTATTGGCTATTGGATTGTGTCAAATTGGTGCAGTTTTGTGGTACAAGTGTCTACGCAACTGAACAATATGTGGGATAATGGAAATAGGCGCGATTTTGGTTGTGTGAAGCCGAGACTTTTATTGTAGTCGTGGCTACCTCGGCTGACCTTACCGAGTAAACTGTCTTGATTATACTTGGTGCCAAATGCTCCAGGCAACATTGGAATGCGATGCACCCGCATTTTAATGTAAACTGAAACAATCTACCACTGAACTATTCAACACTTGACACTGGCAAAAATTACTTCCAAGAAGAAAGTAGATTGCCAAAACAAAAATAAGAAGAAGAAAACCCCCTGTCATACAGCGTGACATACCGCCATGTTGCGAAAATATTTAGAGCCAAATTTATTACTTTTTAATATTATTTTTAAAAGTAATTAACTATAACAATATTTGAAATGATCTGAATAATTAATAATAATAAATATTGATATTTTAAAAAGAATTAGTGGCGCGATTAATCCAAAAGTAATTAGAAGTTAAACTATGACCGCGCATACCGTTGTTTCACCAAGATGATTAATAATTACGTATTTTAATGACCATATTTTATTATGATTTAATTACAAATATACAGTTTTCAGATTTATTCCTGTAAGTGTAGTATAAGACGCTATTACCTGCCAAATTTCATAGTTCTAGGTCAACGGGAAGTACCCTATGAATTTTGATTCCTTTGAGAGTATCGAAAATGCGTTTTTTGCGCCCTAAATGGCAGTATCTTTTTTTTACGTTAACTTAGAAGTTTGAAATTTTTACAGCTTCAAGGGCCCGTAGACCCTAGTATATGGTTTAAATTTCAATTCGATACCTCCACGCGTTTCCGAGATAAAGGGTCTTGACAGACAGACGGACGGACGGACAGACAGACAGACGGACAACAAAGTGATCCTATAAGGGTTCCGTTTTTTCCTTTTGAGGTACGGAACCCTAAAAAGAAGCCGTTTATGCCACAAAAAACGCATATTTCGACATTTCCCGCTGAACTAGTCTATAACAATTAAATTTGGCAACGGCTGGACCGATTAAAATGATTCAAACGTTATTACATTAGGTAAACTCCCAAGTTGGTTCCATTTTTTTAAATTTGGAAATCGGTTCAGTACTTTTCAAATAATCTTGAAAAAAGCACGAAAATAGTATGATTTTGTGTACCTTGACGATTAGTCGTATAACTTCTTTGTTTATAAACTGAATAAGATAATTATTTTTTTGTTAGAAAAGGGATATCTTAAGTATAGTTCTTTAACCGACCTAAAAAAGGAGGTTCTCAGTTTGACCCGTATGTATGTATGTTTCTCCGCGATTAACTCACGTTTGGCTGAGCCAATTTTTCTACCTAAATAATATACCTACACCACCTAATACAGAAGGTACCTACACTTAAATTAAAAAAAATAAAAATTGTTAAAAAAACAAAAAACCGACTTCAAAAAACCTACCTCTAAAAAGCAAGAAATAATATTTTATTTATTAAGCCTAAGGTTTTGAAAGCCGTACCCGACTTCAATAGACGTGTTTTTATTATTACGAATATTATTTCTTGCTTTTTAGAGGTAGGTTTTTTGAAGTCGGTTTTTTGTTTTTTAAACTATTTTTCATATTTATTTCACTAGGTATTATATTGTAGCCTACTTCTACTTCTCCCTATCTATATCAGTCTAAATAAACATGTATGTAGATACACGTGTGTATATTCTCTGACTGTGCGTAGTTTTCTCAACATTGACCTTTAACATTGAGCTTTACGTTAGGTATAATGGTGCCTGAGCAAACTCGCGTAGGTTTCTATTTGACTTATATTTTCTGCGGTACTGTTTGTTTGGTTAGTTCTATTTTGATCTTTGTTAGTATATCAGTGGCGAGAAAGAATTATGACGAAGGTAAGCCGTTCTACAATAATGTTATGATCTGCATAGTGGATCGGTGGGGTGGGATTTGTAAAGGGTAAGCCGATGGGAATCGGATTTAAAGAATTTTACTGTGATTCATAAAGAACCAGATCCCATCAACTTTAGGTAATATAAGTGTTTTAGTGTTGGAAATTCTTTAAAAAATTTGACAAGGTATGCAATTTTTTTAAATATTAATGCATTTGGTTCTGCTACGAAAAGCTCAGTGCTCTAGTGGTTTGCCCACCCGTGTAAGGCGCAGGGGTCCCGAGTTCGATTCACAGGGGCGGTATAATTTGTATTCGGTTTGGTTGGTGGTATGGCTTATTTCAAGCTGACTACTACCATCTTACCTAGGTCTGACGCCATAACACCAATTTAAAACTTTTTGTGTTCCGGCAATCAGAGATAAGATAGCCAGTTCCTCAGTGATGAGGATTCCGGATCCGGGTGTAGTGCGCTTCCACCTTCGGCCTTATCGTCACTTAACATCAGGTGAGGTGAAGGACAATCAACCTCTTTTGAACAAATTATGTGTTTTATATTAAAAAAACATTTGCAACATTTTATTGTTGACAAAGACAGTTTCTTCGTCAAAAACTAAAACCATAAAAAGGAAATAATTATTAGCAAAATATTATTTTAAGTACTTATCATGTGTGCTAAATTATTTCTGCTACTAAAAGTTTAATTAACTTCAAAAAAACCTGTATTAGCTATATATCTATAGGTCAAATGCGTAGTTGGCCATTGAAACTCGGCAATTTTGTTAAAATAAAACATTGCCGCCATTAGTTTGAGAGCAGAATGGTAAGCAAGCGCCTACGTGGAAGAAGCTTGCTTTTTGGTATAGCCATGTGCTTTTATTTGTACGTAAAAATGTTTGTTTAATAATAATTTATCTTAGTGGTGCGGTTTTTGTATTGTCACAACTCAATGTCGGCTTTTGATACAATAATATTAAAGGCCATGATAACTATTTTGTAAGTAATTACCTATTACCTATGAAAATAAGTAGGCGTTTAATACCTACATTATAAAATTGTATGGAGCGCCATTTAGAAAATTAAAAAACTTTTAAATCGAAAAACTTATTTATATTTGGAAGCTCTTGCCAGTGGCTTCACTCGCGCTTTCCCAGGACAAAAAGTGGTCTACCTACTTGGGCTAGTTGCATACTGTACTAACGAAGAGCCTTTAAATTATATTATTAAATAAAACTTTTATCACTTTTTAAATATTGTTTTTTATTTCTTTACGAATTACATTACATAGCCCGACCAGAAGGGTCCGGAGCCGTAGCAAGAAGCCTCGACAAAAGACACGCGGACGGGAACGGCTGCTTTTCATTCGAAACATAAACTATTATTTCTTTATGAATTTTGACCATAAAGCTACCGAAAAGGCCGAATATGATGTCACTACATCACATTCCCCCGGTACCGTTAAAATTTATTTCTTCGCGAGAAAAGAAATAAATTTTGCAACAGTTCCCTACCGTCACACAATTTTCCTAATCCAGCACAACCCTACCTAAAGTGGGAGTTTTCACACAGTCATGCCGGCCTTTACTACAGGCGAACCTGCACACGGGTCATTGTCTATTCCCTTAGTCGGCACTAGCCTTCATCATACCCGTGTGTTGGTTATATGTTGGCAAAAACCCACCAAAAAAGCCAAACACACAGCACATCCCTAACCTTAATACACAGACTAAAAAAAAACAAACAACTCACCTACCTACCTATCTTCCTAGACGACCATAGTCAAGCAGAGACCATAGCCAAGTAGAGTGTCAGGACTGATCAAGAACCTTATATTCATATTCTATGACACTGGACATTCTACTACTGAAGGATGGTTGGGGATGAGGTCATTCACCTTTGCAGATATCTTTTATCCCTCTCACACTGTGACTGAAATTGCCATGCTAAGTACAAAATATCCCAATCCATAGTCAATTTACCCAGGTCATGCACAACAATTAATTAGATTTTCTAAATAAATGTAAATATCGGCACACTTTAAATTAGTTACATGATGTTAAAATTTATTAGTACATGCCAAAGTAATTATTTAGAGGACAGATGAGTCCATTTTGTTATAACAATATTTTACGTTTAACAGTAATTTCTCCATATTTCATAAGTTACCAAATAAAAATAAGGTGGCATCACTGATGGAATTGTCTTTGATTTGACATGTCACTAATGTCAATGATTTTCCACCGCATCTCACGTTTATGTACAAAAATATAAAATTATTTAAATAAAATTCGCGTAACAAAGCATGTGTTGCATTGTGCAAAATTGCAAAAGTGTTTCAAAACCAAATTCTAACATAATATTTCACAAGTAAGTGTTTTTTAAAGTATTTTCAGCATTAAATTTTTCCTTCTCAGAAATCTGAATTTTAGCAGATTTCAAAGATTGTTTCCGATCTAATTCGGAAATATTATAGAAGTTAATTATAATTCCACCTTAATTACGTATTTTTTATTTCAATATAATAAATATAATATGTACAAATCTGTATTCATTTTCGACACATAAGAAGCTTTAGAAATATTATCTGCATATCGCAGGGTGACCATAATCACAGCAGAACTTTTGAATAAGAAAGAAAGATTTGGATGAAAAATTTACGTTTATCCTACCTAACATTACATTTTATGTTTTTATGCCACATTTAACTTTGAGAGCGGAATTATTTTGTATTCTTAACAGAGAGAAAAAATGTAATGTAAACTAAAATATTATCTTACGTAGTTGAGTTAAACAATTTAGATCAGTTTCAGCTAAGAATCGGACCTACCTAACTTACTACCTTACTACTATACTAGTTATTATGGTCTTTGACACCCATTGTTTATTCGTAGTAACAAAATAAAAATTAATCTTATTTTATTTTTCAGATTCCGAAACGATGAGGAAAAGAAACATTCATAGTATATCCCAATTACCGTTAGAGGGAAATTATTTTCAACGGCCAAAATAATGCAGTTTTGACATTTTATATTGCAACTTTTTTTAATACAATGTCTAATAATGAGACTTAATTTTTTTTTCACACAACCGAAAATTCTAAAACTTTTTTCTATTACTAAGGGCGCTTATTCCTGCCTATAAAAATATTCAGCCAATTTGTTTTTTTGGACATTCCTCATTGTACAAAATAAAAATACACGTTACTTTAGGGTGGAAGGGTAGGTGTGTATAAAAAAAAATCTGCCCGGCATATATATTGGCAAGAGAAAGAAAGGGACAAAAGATGCGCAGTAGCCATAAACACTAAGTTTATGGCTACTGCGCATCTTTTGTCTCTTTCATTTTCTTGCCAATATATATGCCGGCATCTGTACCTAAGTCTTAAACCTCACCACGTATCTCCAAGTTTTGACTTTTAACCAGCCGGACCGTACAGGACCAAGGGGTCAAGTTTGCTATTATCGTAACTAACGCCGTAATCGTGTTTCAATGGCGTTTGGATGGTAATGCTTTTTGACACAATTCTTGTTTTTGTAAACCCAAAATTGAAACACATTGTTTTTCCTAAAAATCCAAACCCGTTAGACACTGTGTTTCAGTTTTGGGTTTAAGAATCAAGAACTGTGTTAGAAAGCATTACCGTTCAAACACCATTGAAACACGATTATATGATGTTAACAATAGCAGACTTGACCCCCAGTGTGACCACCATTCCAAAACAGTATCGTCCATCCGGAGAGGAGCCAACCGAAAATAATCATTAAGTAAATATTTTGTGTTGCGCGCCGCCGCTGGCCAAAAGGGGAGTTTGAATGAATATATAGAAAGGTTATAATATGGTTGGTCAAGAGTAGTAATAATCCTATAAATGCAGTAATATTCTAAATGCGAATGTTTGTATGTTTAGAGATACCCAAACATACAAACTTTGGCACTAACTAACATCTAAACTATTCTAAACATTCAAATGTTTAGAATCTAAACACTTTTGAATGTTTGGATTGGTCGTCCAAAAAACTTACGCCGCCGTAGGCATAAGTTGATAGTCTGTAGTAAGTACCTATTTGTAGTGACTGTCCTACGAATGGACAACATTGTTGTCACCCTAATGAAAGAGATGGAAAATATCGTTGACGTCATTCAAGGTTATTTTTTCGTTCTTCAAGCCCCAAAAGGTGACGCAATGTCCAGAGTCATATATAAGGTTCTTGGGACTGATGGATGCTACTCTCTTACCTTTAACCATAAACAGCCGACCATAAATTGATCATAGAGCAATTTATGAACAGAATGCTACTCATTATCTATTCTGTACCTTGACAAACCATAAAGTCGGCCAAACCACAAAACAGCAATGTAACTCTTACCTAATGTCAAAATGAATCTGTCTATGCTCTGGTTTATGATTCATGTTGACACTTGACAAAAGCGTCAACCTGACAGTCTACGAATGTACACATCAGAAAACCACGAATGTTCAGTCTCCAGGAGGAAAATAAACAATCATTTCGTCCGGCATACATTCCCTACGGGACTTACGGACTTGGGACCAGGAATTGGAGGTGTCTTGCAGCAAGCAAGACAGAACCCATTCCTATGGAATTTTCAGGGCTCCCCCATACGGTCCCAGCTTCGTACGTCACGTCCCCCCATTCTATACCCCAGGGTAATAAGTAGACCCTAACAAATTCTTTATTTTCTCCTAACTCTTCACATGCCGGAACACTTCTCATCCTGGATTTGACTGATCATCCTGGCACGTTGGTCTCCAATTTGATGATGCAGTTTGATGCCATGTCACGTAGTACAGTACATGAAAAAAAACAAGCATTAGCACACTTATTCACTATCCTAGTGCCACTACCTACAGTAAAGTTAATACCTAACTAACTCATTCCTAGCACACATTCGTACCGGATACTTCCAACTCAATCTGTTTTCTATACCTTATCATTTATAGTGAAATAAAAATATATGTAACCCAAACCTCAACTAAGTAAATCAAACTTAAAATGAAACAATTCCTATCCCGACTTACTTTCTATTCGAATTAAGTACTTATTTACAAATTAAATACATGAAATCTTTTCTTCCTAGGTTGATGAAAACAAAACGATAGACCTATACCAAGATTAACTTTCCTTTTCCTACCATAACACAATACTTCTTCAATTAAATAATTGTTGAACATGACATTACCATGAGCTAAATCATATTCAAACAGTGTATGATCATACGAACTCTGTAAGAAAATATTATTACTTCTGAAACCTACATAATGATTTCTGACAGATATATTCTCTGAAATTAATGTAAAATTTATATTTGAAAGAATGAATGAAACCACGTTATCGCACTTGTCTTTCACCACCGAGGATTGAGAGCCACTGTCCTTCTCTTCCTCTACTATAACCTGATCACTCGTACTAGCCGGTTTATCTAACTCTACACACTCGACTAACGACTTCACTTCGACCGCGTTTTCCCCACTACGATTATCACTTCCTATTTCTCCTATCCCTACACCCTGATCACTATAACATGAAGTTGACTCACTTTTTATCTGTTCTTCCACATCCTCTGATGCTATCGGTAATTCTTCTGAATCATCCGTCATAACGTTCTCCATTTCGTCCTCGTCACATGTTACAACCTCGTCTTCCTCCTCTTCATTCTTCGACATCGTTTTAAGCGGCTCTTCCTTATTATTTGGTTGCGTTCCTTCTTCGCAACTAAAAAGAAAAGAGTGTGAAACATTTTTCGATTGAAATGGGGGTTCTTGGGCAGTGCGAGAGGTTGAGGATCTTGCCGCCTCGCTGCACGCGCGTAGTGCTGGTGCACTTTCGACTTCGACGTGGGCTACACTAGGCAACTGAAATGAATATTGGCAGCTTTCAGCAGCCGCTGTAGATGGAGCTGAAATGGGAGGAAACTCTTCGATAATTTGTTCCTGCAAGTCCTTGTATGATTTGCAACTCGCACAAATCTTTCTGTAGAACCAATGCGCTGCACCCTCTAAAAAAGCGCTTAAAATAATCTTCTTTGCATCCTCATTATAGCCGTTTTCAGCCATAAAAACATTGAATCTGTTGAACCACTCCCTGGGGTCCGTATTATCTCCTCCGTTGAATTTTTTGAATGTGCTCAATCTCCTCATCATTTTTATTTTCCTGTACCAACGCCCTGAAAAGCCTGAAACAGAAAACGCGCGAGACTAACGAACGCGGTGGTGGACCTCCACCATGTACTAACGAAGAGCCTTTAAATTATATTATTAAATAAAACTTTTATCACTTTTTAAATATTGTTTTTTATTTCTTTACGAATTACATTACATAGCCCGACCAGAAGGGTCCGGAGCCGAAGCAAGAAGCCTCGACAAAAGACACGCGGACGGGAACGGCTGCTTTTCATTCGAAACATAAACTATTTCTTTATGAATTTTGACCATTAAGCTACCGAAAAGGCCGAATATGATGTCACTACATCACAATACTGATATAGTCCAATCAACGGGGCTTATGCAACCCAAATAATCTCCCGTCTATGAAATTTGGCATGTGATGAAGTTAGGTAATACAGATTACAGATGAACAATAATCCAATAAATTTTGTTACGAGAAGTTAGGTATTTTTACCTAAACATGAAAATCGCTTATATCTATCTGTGAATATTTCCTCGGGCTAAAATACTTTCTGTATACGTATTTATGTATTAGTTAAAATAAATATGTAAAGGAATCCAATATTTTTTCGATTTCAGAGATACCCCAAATTTAAATTTTAATATTTTTCAATATATCTTCTGTTGAAAAATTTATTTGCTGATTATTATTTTTTAATATTTTTTTATACTCTTGATATAGCTTTGTAGCCAGTAAGCCAATACATTTTCTTCTTTAATCATATTTATACATAAACGTATAAAAATGGACCGACTATTTTTTTACATTACCTCTTAAGACCAAAAAATAAAAAAAATATGATTAAAGATGAAAAAATATTGGCTTACTTAACAAAGCTATATATTTCGAGCTAAATAAATAGATTAGAACAGCGGTTCCCGAATTCTTTTGGCTACGGAACCCTTTTTGGTTCACCGCTTTTGGGCGGAACCCTAGCTCAAGTAAAAAGTAGACTAACCAGGGTAGTTACATTCAGGTAAAGAAAACCTAGTACAAGGCTGCAAAAATTTTTGGGTCTATTTTCTAACTACGTTGAAATCATTAAAACTGGCAGTAAAACCACTGTAGAATCACTATTAGTTATTCTGTGGTAGAGTTTGGTAACTGGTAAATGAAGGACATGTTGAATGTAGGTATGTGAATGTTTGTAATTAAAATACTCAAAATCAATGGAAACAAACGGGTGGGTCAGCAAAGTAAGAGTAAAATAAAAAAAGGAGAACCACTTAACTAAAGGGAAACAAAGACTTTTGAGTTAATGTATTAGGTATTTTTATTTTGACTCTGTTTCCATGCTAATTTTCTATTACTACGGGCCTCTCTCATTAATGGCGCGTCATTTTTATATTTACTTACGAATTCCGAACAAGACATGTCTTTTGCAATTTTGCTTTTATTAAATCTACAGAGCAACGATTTCTGACATTAGAACATTTAAGCGTCATATGGGAAAACCTCGTTCAACATAAGCATTTGAAAGCAGTATGCTTAAAGCGCGAGATACAACGCAAAACAAGGCATTTAAGATGTTGTCCTTTATGCTTTTAAACATTTGGACCCATTTTTATTAATACTTTGATTGTGATCGCGTGTTATCATCAAAAATCTGGACAAAACTAATGGATCGTCGGGACGCGGGACAATATCATCGAAATCGGGACTGTCTTTATACCTAAACTCTTGAATTTTCGCGGAACCCCTGCGAGCCTCTCACGGAACCCCAGGGTTCCGCGGAACCCTATTCGGGAACCGCTGGATTAGAAGACTAAAATCTAACATTAATTGCATCTTTTCACATCATAATTGACATTAAAAAAATTAGATTGCACCCCAAAGGTCTTCGATCATCTATCTAGAATCTAGATAATTGAATATCCATTACCAAATTAAAGTAATCAAGTTTAAGAGAATCTAAGAAAAAAATTATGTATTTAAAAACCCGGGATATTCCTAATTACAAAATATTATAATAATAGTAAGTTCTTAGAAAGTAAAGAAATTGTAAATAAAAATACATTGCAAATTTTTTACCACTTACCTCGGTAGAACTAGAGAGACCATTTTTGATGCCTTAAGTGTATGTTTCCCAGTAGAAGACATTCTAACTTCTAATTAATTTAGAACAAATTTTAATAATATACCATGAATTACATGTATTAACTAAATACATAAAAAAATATAAGTTTTGTTTCCTTTCTTTCTTGGATAATTTATTAGGAAAACATTGTCACATTCAGGGTCCAATATTACACAGGGTACACACTGAAGGTCTTGCGTAACTATGTGGAGACTCATAAATATTTGAGGGGTATAAAAGCAAAGGCGAATATCTCCACTTTTCCTGATTTTGTAAAAAACGACAAAAAACAATATTTGTTAAGATAGTCATATTTTTTACTATTATGTTTTGCTATTCAGTAGACTAGAGTTGGATGAATATAAAAAGCCAGTTTGAACTACATTCATTGCAGAAATTTATGAGTAAACACGGATAGAATTTTGGAGATTGCTATGTTTGATTCCATTAACCAACTTCGGCGGTTGTTTTGGTCAGTGTCTTCAAAAAATAAAGCAGTTTTAAACGTAGGTACCTAAGTAACAATTGGAAAAATAATTTTGCATAACAATTTCTACAAAAAAGTTTATACAATAATCGCAAACCCTTCTTTTAGCTTCAATGTCCTTTTCCACCTACTGGGGTTTCTGAGCATCTTTTTAGCTTGTTTTGGCGGCCCAAGTAAATGCTGGAGCTAAACAGTTCCATTTTCATATTTATAAAACAATAAAAAATCTTGAGTCCATTTTTAATGTTCAACAGTTTGAACATGTCAAAACAAAAGTAACAATCTGCACTGGACATTGCGATCTTTGTTTCGATTGGTTGTTTTTAACCATAAATTTCTAGTGGATAAAGACGTATTTGCTTATGATTTTTAGACAGATCACAAGCTTTGAATCAGTGCTACTAGATGGCACTATTAGTCATATTCTTGACAAAAGTGGAGATAGTCACCTTTGCTTTTATAGCCCTCATTTGAAAAAAGAAATGTTATAGTTTAACTTAAAAACTCATTTGTGAAATTAAAACAGAAATTGGCTGGAAGTTGTGAGTTATTTGTTTTCTATCACAATGCGATGCGAAATAACTCCTTGTAAGTTAGGTTGTCCTGGTACATTTGACTGAATATAACATTATTTCGTTATTGAATATAAAATAAATATTTCGGATAAGGTTCGGAATAATCGTTCTTTATTGCTTATCTATCGATACCTACTATAGGACACCACGATATTCTAAAAAGCCCTAGTTCAGTAGGACCACGAGTACATACATAGTGGTAAACCGTGGTCCTACCAGTAGGTCAAATCGGTAGTTCCGCGGGCCCTTAAGGAAATTAAAACAGAAGTTGGCTGGAAGTTGTAAGTCATTTGTTTTTTATCACAATGCAAAGTTCGTCACCCGTATCAAAAATGGAGTTTACGCGAAAAGATTTCAGGGTGACGATTATTTTATGTGATTTTAAAAATTCGCTTTCTCCGATTTGCACTGCTATACTTCGAAATGCTTTTGGGTAGGAAGCACCTTTGAGTATCGTAAAGCATTGCTATGAAGCATGTAATCGTTTTCTTGACTTTCCTATGATGAAATTGGTGAAGGTCGGCATTCAAACGCGATCACTGTGGGAAAGATAACTATTCTTAAATGATTAATTGAAAAAAAAACGGCATTTTTACCTATTGGAGGTTTCAATCATAATCGAGAATTGGTATGACATAAATATAAAAAAAATCACCAGCATTCAAAAGTTAGGAAACTTTGTTGCCGCTGGATTCTTCATGAACTGATTTGATTGTGTAAAAAATGTTAAAGTACAAACACGGTCGTTGAAATGCTGTAATATAAAACTGTGATAGAAGATAAAACATGGATATATTGTTCAGGAAAAATTTAGTGATCGAGGAATATCCTTTGGCAAGATGAACCTTCTGAACCCGTAGATCTTTAAGAAGGTATGGTTTATTTTTCTGAAACCCTTCGTGTTTGGTATCGAATGAAAAGGCTTCTTTGGCTGGTTCCAATAAAATATTATTACATTGCTGCTATTGGTTTAAAAAAAAGCAAAAAACATTTTCCAAGCATACTATGTTTAGGCTCATACAGGAAGAAAATGGTTGAATGGATTCAAGAAACATTTGCCAGCGTACGCATACGTCCTGGAAGCAATTTTGAAATTTATACATTAAGATAATTAATATTTATTTTTATATACGAAACCTGAAAACTATTTGTTCAGAATCAGTAATAGAATCGATAGCAATATTTTTTCATCATGTTATATTTTGACTAATTAACGCACACCCTACCAATGGGACAACACAAAATGTTTGTAACTTCGTGAGTTTATAAGGTATCATTGTCATTTTTTTATACTGATTATGAAAATGAAAATATGTGACCCGTGTTTCGGCCTTCGTATATACAAAAAATAATGTTGGGTTAGAAGAAATTTAGAAAAAATTGACTCACTTGGAGTCGAACCCGCACCCTTGCGATTCCGGCCCAATGCACTGACCAATTATGCTACCGAGTCGCTACGGTCCGAGGGCCCCCGTCCCGTCTGAGGTGCTATAGGTGAGTCGATTTAGCGACTCGATAGCATAATTGGTCCGGAATCCCAAGGGTGCGGGTTCGACTCCCGTCTGTGGTGCTACGGGTGAGTCAATTTTTTCTATATTTTTTCTAATATATAATATATTAATTACTAGCGGCCGCCCGCGACTTCATCTAAGTGGAAAGTTTTTTGCTATCCCTCGGGAATACTTTTTTCCAGGATGAAAGGTACCCTATGTCCTACTCTGTACCCCTGAGAACGTGTATGCAAAATTTCATGATGATCGGTTCAGTAGTTAAGACGTGAAGGCGTAACAACAAACAAACAAACAAACGGACTTTCGCATTTAAAATTTTAAGTAAGGATTAAAAATAGCATTGTGTTGTGAATGCCTAAAATCTAAAAATTCAATAATTAAGTTATTTTATTATAATTTTTTTATCACTATTCTTTGAGTTACTATTTTTTAAAACTCCCATTATGGTCTTAATTAGATACTAAACAAGTCTTCGAGGTTAAACCTTTTAGGGTCAGTCAGCCGGACCTCGGTGGAGCACTTTAATTACCTAAGGTACTAAACTTAACTATTATATAATCGTATTTATTAAGTCCAAGCGTATACAAGGACTTCAAGTTCATTCTCCTACTACTTGTAGAGGTAATAAATAAGCTAACATATCAGGGCCAATACAATTCCAAACGATAAAATTAAATTCTAAAAACTGTAATATTAATTTTAATTTATGTCTGATAATAAATTATGTGTGATGGATTCATAAATAAATATTTAGCAATAAC
The DNA here is from genome assembly GCA_943789525.1 of Agriphila geniculea. Classification (NCBI taxonomy): domain Eukaryota; kingdom Metazoa; phylum Arthropoda; class Insecta; order Lepidoptera; family Crambidae; genus Agriphila; species Agriphila geniculea. The sequence continues at coordinate 12,439,228 of OX038887.1, read as the reverse complement.
TTCCTTACTACTAAAATATGCAAGAATCTGTGGTGCCGAAGTTATTGCTATTTTTTTTTTGTTTTCATTATAATGGACTTCAAGAATGTAACGCCTAATTCTACAAAAAAAAAATGTGTGGTAAACAGTTGTATTTGCAGCTGAATATGATTTTATCGAAATAACTAGGTAGTCTCGTTGCCCAGACCTCCCAAAATATATAAAGTAAAAATATATGAAAAAAATATTAAATATACAAGGTATTTTTTATATCCTTACTTATATTATAAATGCGAAAGTCCGTTTGTTTGTTTGTTTGTTTGTTACGCCTTCACGTCTTAACTACTGAACCGATCATCATGAAATTTTGCATACACGTTGTCAGGGGTACAGAGAAGGACATAGGATACCTTTCACCCCGAAAAAAAGTATTGCTCCCGAAGGATAGCAAAAAAACTTTCCACGCAGACGAAGTCGCGGGTGCAGCGGCGGCGTACCGAACGGATACGGCGCCTAGGGCAAGCACAAAAGTTGCGCCCCTTCATATCATAAGTTATCTAAATGTAAAATAAACAGATATACTAAAATTATACACTAGATAGCCAGTTTTAGTCAGTTTCATGCACTATATAGTAATCTTGCCTGCCTTTAATAAAAAGAAAAACAGCCGCGCAGTGCGATTTGCAGTTAGTCTAGTAATCTTGCCTGTCTATAATAAAAATCGGCTGAGTAGCGCGATTTTTGGTCAGTTTCATCTACTAATCTAGTTATGATGATTTTTAGTCAGATTTATCGACTAATCTTGCAATCTTGCTTGTCTTTAGTAAGGGGGATCGGCCACGCGGTGCGATTTTTAGTCGGATTTATCGGCTAATCTTGTAATCTTTAGTAAAAAAAAAACGGCCGCGCAGCGCGATTTTAAGTCAGTTTCATTTAGGTACTAATCTTGCCTGTCTTGTCTAGTCATCGCTTTGTTATTTGAATATGAGTTAAGGTATTGTTTGATTTTTAAATTTAATAATTTGCAAATTGCGCCCCCTTATGAATGGCGCCCAGGGCACGTGCCCTACCTGCCACACCCTAGTTACGCCACTGCGCGGGCGGAAGCTAGTATCCTTACTAATATTATAAATGCGAAAGTCCGTTTGTTTGTTTATTTGTTTGTTTGTTTGTTACGCCTTCACGTCTTAACTACTGAACCGATCATCATGAAATTTTACATACACGTTGTCAGGGGTACAGAGAAGGACATAGGATACTTTTCATCCCGAAAAAAAGTTTTGTTCCCGAGGGATAGCAAAAACTTTCCGCGCAGACGAAGTCGCGGGCGGCCGCTAGTCCTTACTAATATTATAAATGCGAAAGTCCGTTTGTTTGTTTGTTACGCCTTCACGTCCTAACTACTGAACCGATCATCATGAAATTTTGCATACACGTTGTCAGGGGTACAGAGAAGGACATAGGATACCTTTCATCCCGAAAAAAATTATTGCTCCCGAGGGATAGCAAAAAAACTTTCCACACAGACGAAGTCGCGGGCGGAAGCTAGTATCCTTACTAATATTATAAATGCGAAAGTCCGTTTGTTTGTTTGTTTGTTTGTTTGTTACGCCTTCACGTCTTAACTACTGAACTGATTCTCATGAAATTTTGCATACACGTTGCCAGGGGTACAGAGAAGGACATAGGGTACTTTTCATCCTGAAAAAAAGTATTTTTCCCGAGGGATAGCAAAAAACGTTTCCACGCAGACGAAGTCGCGGGCGGCCGCTAGTAATATTATAAATGCGAAATTCCGTTTGTTTGTTTGTTTGTTACGCCTACACGTCGTAACTACTGAACCGATCATCATGAAACTTTGCATACACGTTGTCAGGGATACAAAAAAGGACATAGTGTACCTTTTATCCCGAAAAAAAAATTATTCTCCCGATGGAGAGCAAAAAACCTTTCCACGCAGACGAAGTCGCGGGCGGAAGCTAGTTTTTTATATGTACAAAACGTGAAAACTGTTTGTTCAGAATCAGTAATAGGATCGATTGCAATTTTTTTATATCATTTTATATTTTGAATAAATAATATACAAAACCATAATTAACGCACACCCTACTAACGTAACAACCAAGAAGCTTATACCCCCAATGAAGGTTGCACGGCTAGTGTCATAGTGAAGATAGAAAAAATGTCCTTGAGTGACGTTACGGCTTATTGCTATCTCTTTCTTTAGTGTTACAATACGTGTTTGATGTTCGTCGTTCGTTCGTTCGTGAGAAACAAAAACGTATTGTAACACTAAAAAAAGAGATAGCAATAAGCCGTAACGTCACTCAAGGACATTTTTTCTATCTTCACTATGACACTAGCCGTGCAAGCTCCATTGGGAGTATAAGTTTCTTGGGGACAACACAAAAAGCTTGTAACTTTGTGAGTTTTTAAGGTATCTTTTTTAGGGTTCCGTACCAAAATGGTAAAAAAGGAACCCTTATGGTGTGACTCAGTCTGTCTGTCTGTCACAGCTGGATATCTCGAGAACTACTAATGGTATCAACTTGAAATTTAAAATAGTTTGAGATGTCATTATCCCAACTATTTTGCAAATAAGAAATAAATATAAAAATATTTTTTTTTACAACAGGGACTGAAAAGGGTTCTGAAAAATTGGAAGTTGGGCTACTAGGGAATGTGGGGTATCATATGAAAGAACGCCATTTGCACATTTTTAATCATTTTTTTTTTTAAATAAAACACTTTTTAACGGATACTAGCGCGGTTTTATTGAATGTACTTTGGTATTTAGTTGGTATTTGGTTTGATTTTTGGTTTTCCCGACATTTCGGCACCTTTGCAGCTGCCGTGGTCACGGGAGACTGAGCCTACCCTCAAGCGATGATTTTTTTTTTTAGACGTTCAGAAATTAGATTTAACAAAATCTTTAATTATTTTACGTTGATTTGCCAAACCTTTAATTATTTTACGTTGATTTGCGAAACGCGCCAAACCAGCCACAGTAGAGCGTCAACCTGCCATCCTACCATACTTGAAGGGTGTCACTGACAAGATTGTAAACATTCTGAAGCGAGCGTCAATCAAAACTTACTTCAAGCCGCCGAAGAAGATCAACCAATTCTTACGACCTGTCAAGTGTAATATCCCCCTTCAAGCTGCAGGCGTCGACAAACTAGATTGTGACTGTGGACTCTCCTACATCGGGCAAACAAAGAGAAGCATAGGGACCCGCGTCAAAGAGCATGCAGCTGACATGAAACATAGGCGCGATAACAAGTCTGCAGTGAGTGAACACGCCTTTGAGGGGCCCAACCATTATATTAGATTTGACAAACCCCAAATCCTTGCTAGGGAACGTAGATTTATCCCTAGAATGCTCCGCGAGGCTATCGAAATAAATAAATATCCTAATTTTAATAGAGATGATGGTTGGAAAATTCCACCAGCTTGGGACCCCATCATTCACAAGCTAAAGTCCCTCACACACACTGTAAGATCTAATGATACGGTTAGTTCCTTTTGCAAATAAATAAATTAATACAAAAGACGGAGGTCGGCTTCCTCTCCAAGTTTTCTTTCGCCATTTCTTTCTTGGAGGGGCCTCCCAATTTTATGAAATGGTGGTAGTTTCAGTAGATTCTCTCTCTTTTTAGCATTAAATAATTCATAAAATTAAATTATAAATCAACGTAAAATAATTAAAAATTTTGTTAAATTTTAATTTCTGAACGTCTAAAAAAAAATTCATCGCTTGAGTGTAGGCTCATGGGTAGCTTCAGTCTCCCGTGACCACGGCAGCTCCAAAGTTGCCGAAACGTCGGGAAAACCAAAAATCAAACCAAATACCAACTAAATACCAAAGTACATTCAATAAAACCGCGCAAGTATCCGTTAAAAAGTGTTTTATTTCATGTCTAGTGAGCGCGTAAGCTTGAGAAGTGAATATTTTTTTTTTTTGTTTTAAGCCGCATAGTTTTCGACTTATGATGAAAAATGTAAAAAAAATACCGTCCCCCCCCCCCTTATCTCCGAAGTTTGCAAAGAGAAAAATTTGAAATAATTCTATGTGATAGCAATTTATGTAAAGATTACAGGAAAAATAAAACGATGTCTCAATATAGCACACTTTTTTAGAAATTATCAAATTTCTAAAAAAGTTAATATTAGTTCCACTATCGGTCAAGAGATGGCTCTGACCTAAAACTGCAATACTAATTTTATTATTCTACTCTGCAGTGTGGTTTGATGGTGCAATTATGATGGTACGGAACCCTCGGTGCGCGAGTCCGACTCGCTCTTGACCAGTTTTTTTTATACTGATTCTGAAAATGAAAATATGTGACCCGTGTTTCGGCTTTCATATATGTATATGTTACGGCTAATACCCGAAGTGCAGCTTACACCTATTTTTGAGCAATAGCTATCAGCTAAAACTGGATGTCACAGAAAAGGGGTGCGTTAATAAAAAATACGCCGTATTACCACAGAATAGATATAAGTAATACCGTGTATTACATTACTTACTATAAAGTGTCTATTTGCAAATGAGGAAATATTCTTGCATGCAACGAGTCATGAAACCGGCTGCGCTTTGTGCAGACTTGCAACAATCAGCTCTATTCTTTAACCTTAACCTTCGTCGTAGTCAATCACTGCAATTTTGTATTGCGGACACGTGGTTAACATGTGCATATCATATTACAGTTCCATATTATACGTAAGAAAGATTTAAATACAAGAAACTTACTTACCAATAACATTTTTTTTTACATAATTAGGTGTATTTATTTTGTGAAAAAAGAAATATGTGTAGCTTACTTCCGGAAAATATATAGGTATATGCAAGATGCCCTGACAAAAAATGCACATGCACTCCACAAAATATCAGTGCACAATACCTGTATTTAGCAAGCCAGCAACACACCTTGCACCTTCCTTCACCAATTAGACTACTCTACGCGTATTTCGCCCCAACCCGGAGCATCCTCAGGAGTTAGATCTTGCGGAAATAAGCTACATAATATTTCTTTTTTCACAATGTGTTTCACAGTGTGTTTTTCACAATTCAATCAAAAAGTGTAAGTATTTATTTTCCTTTCTAACTTCTTATATTTCCTTCGTTTATTCGTCGTAAGTCGTATGTAGTTTAAAAGATTTATACAACAATCTAAAAGCCATTTGTAGAGTTGATAATCGATTTATGAACAACTTCTTGTATGAAAAAACTGAAATCTCTCTATATATTATCTATAGTTTTATACGGTCGTATTAAATGTAAGCGTTAGATTAATGGTAAGACCTTATAAAATGTTGTATTACCATCTATTCTGTTGTATTACGTTCTTTCATTTATTAATAAATCAACATGCCATTTTGCAAAGTTTAACTTTGAAAAAATTTCCCACATAACGTTCTTACTTACATTTAAGTCGACATTAGCATTGTCTATCTTTGTATAGTGTTATTTTCTGGTTCTCACGATAAGTAGGTATTCCTTGTAGTTAAAGAAGGCATTTTAATTAGAGTATCACAAGTGGAAGATAAGTAATTAGTATCCTGATGATTACGTGTTTGATAATGTACATCATAATGAACTTCATTAGTACATAGTACATACAAATTGAAATCAATTTGTGCCACTATAAATTTTTGGTGAAATTAAATACATTGATTTCACTGTGTTTTTTCTTCCGATTGATGTTTTATTCTAGAAGAGAAGCTATTTAGAGCATACTTCTGCATCCGAGCGACGGACGTTCACTTTTGTACCGATTACCGATATGTTTAGCTTTTATTTTATTTTATTGCTCGACTCGTTTTGGTCGGATTACCATTTGCGTATACTGACAAACACCGCTAGCTTAGTAATGGATGACTACCAAGTGACATTCCTATATAGGTTTATTGTATCTGCAATAAACCAGCGGTAATATGTCATGAGCTGTCAGGACATAACAATTATACCAAAATAAATAGACGAGCAAAGGCAGTATTGTAGCAAGATAACAACTGCAGTTTTTTTTTTAATGTGCTCTATAGCCTTAATTATTGTTTGTGTACATTATCCAATAATATGTTTAATAAAAATAATTAATAATCCAGTTTAAATAACTCAATATTTTTATCAACAAGCCCCCCTAGCATAACCACCTAAACATGATATGATACGGTATGTAGAAGTATATCGACACTTAACTGTCAAAAGACTCACGTTATGATAGCGTCGATAAAATCATATCATGTTTCGGTGGTCATGCTAGGCTGTGTTGTCGATAAATAACAGTTAAATGCCGACGAGTACCAGGCAATCATATAACAAAACAAGTGTTCGCTGAATGCCCCGATAATGGTATAAAATTTATTGCAAATAAATATAATGAAACTTAATATACATTTACATACTAACATCATCATAAGCGTTGGTGCGAGTACTACCACAGAATAGATATTACTACTAGCGTACTACTACAAAAATGTAGTTTCTTCGTTTGTGGTAATGTAGTGGATTATATTTTTTATTAGTAACTTTGTTTGACTAGACATAATGTTCTGAAAAAACGTTAGTATGTTTCTCAAATAAATAGTCTGGTAAATGCCGTAGAGTACCAGGCAAACATAACACTATGAGAGTATAGCTAGGTAGACTGGTTGTGGAGGTCCGAGTCAAGGTGTTACGCATTGATAGGGCTGTCAAGTGAAACTTATTTGACTTTAAAACATTTTGTTTCAAACTTATAACCTCAATACAAGCGGTACAGGCGACAAATATCTTCAAACGTTCTAGTTTGCTCGACATCGTCATATTCTGTTACGTCATCGATAACGTGCATATTATTGTGCTACGAAATATTTATAATGTTTAAAAAAATCTATTTAACAATATGTCAATCAGTAGAAAAAAAAATACATTTACAACAAAGAAAACGTTTCACAAATGAATGGAAAATTGACATGTTTTCATTTTTTACAAGGTACCTAAAATCAAAAACCATTTCGAGTTTTTTCAATTCCAGACACCGTACATATTTTTTCGGGGTTTTTGATCAATTATTTAATGAATTATATGGAAAAAACCCTGTAGCATCGAGATATAGGAATAATAAAAAATACACTCCTTTGCGTAAAAAAAGTTGTGTGATTGTCCTTGAAGTGACAACTGTCACTGTCAAGGTCACAATGTATGTCAAAGATTGTGTCAAGAATCAAAATATTTTTTCACTTTTGCTCGCTTTGTTTTAAATGTTTTAATTATATTATTTACTTGATTAGTATTTTAGTTATATTTAACATCTCTCGAAATATAATATCAAGTTTTCTGAGGAATTTTTAATGGCAGACAGTCACAACCTCACTAAAGTGGACATCATCATGCTGCTGAAGCTGAAGTCTTCTGCGAAACGTTTATTTTTAGAAAAAAAAAGATATTATGTAAGTTTCAATTGGTTTAATAAATACAGTTTGATTTGAAGTGCATTAATTTCAATTTCCATAAAACTTTAAAGCAACACATCACTGTAAACAAGTAGACTTTGGTTTGGCACGTAAAACAGTGTTTGTTCGGGCATTTCATCACATTATTTTTGCAGGTAGGAACTAATGAAATTATGGAATCTAATTTACGAATATCTTTATCTATTATTGTTGAAAATAAGGTAAAAATAGCGGCAATAAAAGAAAACAACCTCGATCAAAACATAAACAAACAAACGTCATTAGCGTCCATAGATTGGGTTGACAGGTTGACGTCAAAGTGTATTTTTTATCCATATGGGCAAAGGAAAAACCGTCAGAAATCCTATAAACTGCACTTACGCTCTTTTAGAATGAGTAAGTTTTCAAATTAATATTATGACGACATAAATTAAAATTTTGGAAAAGAAAAAAATACGTGTCTCTTGTTTTCATCAGTAATTTCTAAATAACAAATAAAAAACCAGGACAAAAATTTTGAAATGTTGTCAATTGGCTTTGATAACTTTTTGAACATGACTGGAAATCTCAAAACCATTTCGAGGAATAAGCTTTCGGTACAGTGTCTACTAATTAAATTTAAAAATAAGTCTATATTTTGAAAGATATTTATAATATTCAATAAAAAGCTTTAACCTTCAAATGACCTTCATATGACGTCATCACATACAGATCTCCCAGCCATAATAAAAAAAAGAAAAAAGTGCAAAAACAATTTTGACAATGAACTTGGCATTGGTGGAAGGTGGAAGTGAAAAAATATCGATATAGGTAATATTTCTCAGAAAAAAATGGGATAAAATGGGACGATGACTAAGTAATGGATTCTAATTTTAAGGTATTGTAAAACATAAAAAATAGCAAAATAAACCCCTACGCGAAATTTCGGCTCGATTTGACGAATTTTACGATGATTTTTAAGACTCAAAGTTGGAAAAAATCGAAATGCTCCAGTGACAAAATAGTGTCGACTATTAGAATCCATACGTAATTACCAAAAAAATGTTTTGGAAAAATTATTGTAAAAACATCTATCAATATATCAGAGTATTTAATATCGCCCGAAAAATATCGATGAACTTATCTCGTAATTTTTTCCACATCCCTACTATTAAATGTTTGTAAATAGAAATAAAGTATGCACATATTTTCACAATGTTTATTATGTTATCCTGCAAATTTATCAGTCCACAAGCAATCGTTACAATTTCATCCATGTAGCCTACATCCAAAATAGACACAATACATACAATACATTTCGCAATTTGGGTAGATTGGGCGTGTCAGTTTTTACAAAGTTTTTCAGCAGAGTTTCCACTGGTAAGCATTTTTATTATAATTTTACCACCTCAAAAATTATTGCGGCAAATTAAGAAGGTAGGCTAGAACCGTCACAACTGGATTAAATGAATAAAATAGAAGAACTATTAACTATAACTTATTTGTTTACAAACAACCATAAAGTCATTATGACAGTTAATGACACTTGGCCTTTCTTTTTATATAAGTAGATGGCAAAGGTTTTCTTCTTAAACTTTCATGCCACTAATGACGTCATTCCGGTTGACCATATCCGCTCGACAAATATATTTATAAAAAAATAAATACGGGACCAAATGTTAAAATATTCAAATTAGTTTCTTAAATTGGCCTAATCTGTAGTAAAAAAAAATAAAAAAAATACCTTTTATTTTTTAACCAAAGCCAATTGGCCTGCAACTTGTACACTAGGTGTACAATTAATTATTTTACATTTCTATGTGGGGGAAGTCCCAAGATAGTTAAACGTAAAAAAAATTAAGTTTATTTCATTTTTTTATTTAACTTTGTTTAGTTTCGCTGTATTCGTTTACAACTTACCTAACGAGATTTGCTAGTTGGTTTGGTACAAAGTACTCAATAATATTTAATATTTGTATGCTGAGTAGGTTAAACTTCGAATTTTTAAACCTCTAAAAAAGCAAAACTAATAACTAAATAATTCTTCCTTATTTCATTATAGGACTTTAAGCTACATCTAATATTGAAATGTACTCAAGTTCCCCTAGTCTTTTACTAGCAGCCCTGTGGCCTCGAGGTTATAGACAGAGCTAGTTGCTCAAGTGGCGCGATCGACGGCTGCGAGCGGTGCACTGCACTACTGCGCCAGCGCAGCGCCAAGGTCGGCCGTCTCATATCAGCTTTGGGACGATCGAGTCATAAATTTTAATCCTTTTTATGTTATTTTTAGACCGGTTAGTTAGGGTTATGTTTAACTTACTGGATAATGTCAAAAAAACCACAAAAGACTGTAAAACCTTTTTAAAAGCTGCTCGACAACAATGTGTTTCCGGGATACTACGCAAGCCATACATCAAAAAACATAAGTACACGTTTTTTAAAGAAATATAGATCTTCACATATTGCAAACAAATTAGCTGAAACCCTGTATGAATATTCTATCCATCAGCTCTGTACGGAAAGGCCTTATCATTGTGTTACATTACACCTCGTAATTTTTAAAATATTACTTTTTGCTTATACAACGTCTTTACAACATGAAGAAAACAATACGACAGTAAATTAAATTTTGTATAGGTATTAGCCATAGCTCCAAAGATTTTGAGAGAATCGAGATAAAAATAGTATTAACCCAAAAGTTGAGAAATTTATCGAGAAAATAGGCTGGTAACTTTTTTAGAATTTTGAAAAGTTTAAAAAAAGATGGGTATTTTTGGGGGTGTTTATTTATTAAATTGTAGATATTGCAAAAAAAAAACGACTTTAGAAAAAATGAGAAATGGGTCCTAGGGTTATTAGTTTAGCTATAAAATGGCAAAAAGAACAAAAATCGGTTAATAATTGTGGTTTACCCTTTAGATTTGGAATTGTAGAAAAACGGGTATTTCCGTATTTAAAAAGTGATTGACCGATCGTCATGGTAATGGTGTTAAAAGATGCGAAAGCAGACGAGAACTGCATTCGTAGGAATTTTAGAAATCGGTTATTAAATTTTTCGGCTGCGTCGAGACATTCAGCGGGCACTTTTGTCATAATTGGAAAATAAATAAGTAGGTACCTTAGCAAAAACAAAAGGATTTTGCATTTGATTTGATTTTGTTTATTCCATTTTTTTGGTAAATTTTTGTATTCATTTTCAATGCTCTGATTATTGCGGAGACTGCGAAATCTGTGATTTTTTTTTATTTAAATCCTAAGAACTATTTTGTATTCATATATGGTCGCATTGTTTTCTCCATATTGTATTATACTTAATAACTTAAAGGACATCATCCATTTTGGTCCAAATGTGAAAGTGCCGGCCAAAAAGCAAAAGTGCTTTATTCTGATAGATTTTGTCCACCTTAGCATTTCTTATTATAGCACCGAAGCTGTAGCACCGCTATACATGATTTTAAATAAGTTCAAAAAGTCTGTCTTTTCATACATTTTGGCACAAATGTCAAAAAGTCGGCCATAAAGCAAATTCTGATAGATTTTGTCCGCCTAAACATTTCTTTGTATGGCACCGAAGCTGTAGCACCACTGTACTTGATTTTAATTGAGTTCAAAAAGTCTGTCTTTTCATACATTTTGACACAAATATGAAGCGGTGCTACATCTTCGGTGCCATAATAAAAAATGCTTACATGGACAAAATCTATCAGAATAAAGCACTTTTGTCTATTAGCCGGCACTTTCATATTTGGACCAAAAATGTATGAAACGTGGATGATGTCCTTTATTCTAATTCAAATTTCTTTCGTTATTTCTTCATCACTTAGCTTTTTATTTACTACACATAGATATTATCTTTACATTACATTTAGATACTATTATCTTTCTTCAGTTTTTTTTTCAGCATTACAGATTTTCATTTAAATAATAAAGTTCGGTGACTCCATCACCTGAAGTGATGAACAAAAGGTTAAAAGGTTAAATGAACAGTGGATACCTACTCATCTGTGCTAAATTCTGAGTACACAGTGGCGTAGGGTCCATGCAAGCTGATTCCCATTCCCATCGGCTTACCTTTTAGAAATCCCACCCCCTAACGATCCACTATGTACATCATAAAATATTTGTAGAACAACTTACCTTCGCCATAATTTCGCTCCTCGCCACCTGGTAATATTGTAAAAATGAAACTAATTATCTCTAGGAATCATTGCATGATACTTACTTATTTTGACTGTGACGTATTGCAAAATATAATAAATTATCTTTGTTATTGTAAGCTAATTGCATCGTATGCATTACTAAAGCATTATTAAAAGTTCACTCAATAATTATTACCATTGTGAATGTCAAGGTTTCGTCATTCGCAAACTATATCATGTAACCATATTTAATAATAAACATAAACCCTTTTAACATGTGAGTCAATAATGTAAGAAAAACTTATTACAGAAATTTTATTTTATTTTTTCCGTATTTTTGAGTTGAAAAATATCTTCATTCATTGGATTATTGTTGTCAGTTTTTAAAAAAATATCAAAAAATTTACTTCACACTGCAAAACTATGGTTAGTTTCGGAGTAAATAGGTATGACTTTTTGAAATTCGATTTTATAATTAGTTTTCGTAATCAAATCTTGTCAACTCAAATGGCCAACATTCTATACGTTTGAACGCTATGCATAATTAAGGCTTAAATATGGTATTGTATGGAATTGACAAGCTTACAGCACGTCTCAAGCTTACGCGCTCACTAGACATGAAATGAAACAATTTTTAACGGATACTAGCGCGGTTCTATTGAAGTACTCTGGTATTTAGTTGGTATTTGGTTTGATTTTTGGTTTTCCCGAGGTTTCGGCAACTTTGCAGCTGCAGTGGTCACGGGGGACTGAAGCTACCCGTGAAGGCTTGAGGGTAGACTCACGGGTAGCTTCAGTCTCCCGTGACCACGGCAGCTCCAAAGTTGCCGAAACGTCGGGAAAACCAAAAATCAAACCAAATACCAACTAAATACTAAAGTACATTCAATAAAACCGCGCTAGTATCCGTTAAAAAATATTTTATTTCACTTACAGCACGTAATTTTGTAGTTTAAAGCTTTAATAGTAAGCGTAGCATTCAAACGCATAGAATGTTGGCCATTTGTGTAGGGAGGCTGGTTATGTAGTGGTTGGTGACACTGATATCGATACGGTTTCAGTTTGAGGCTTTCTTATGTATCAGCACCAGTTTTGACCGCGTTGAATTAATTGCACTTACCGTATGAATTTCGGAGAAAAATATATAAATGTATATATATGTCATTCAGCTCACCTAGCATGACCAGAGAAACGCGATATAGTTTGGATTTTGACAGTTGAGTAACGATAAATGCTATATTTCGTATTTATATTGTTTTAGTGGTCATGCTTCGGGGCAGAATCGTGTAGCTTTCTATCAGTGAAAGATTTTTAAATTGGCTGAGCACTTTCACAGATACCTCCTACACCCAAACTTAAAACTTGAGGTACAACCTCTCTATTATAGAAAATATGTGTGAGACTTGTTTAGGAGTCATATTGTGTTGGGTATTGTTTCTTTAGTTAGACTGTGTTGATACCTATTTCCATTTTCCTCAAATAGTGAATCTTCTCAAAAGCTTATAACTATTTTTCCCTTTTATAACTATAAGTCAGTGAAACAAGACTCTTAGAAATAATGTTAGAGGTTTTATAAATCCTATTGAGATATTCTTGGACAAGGAGGTTCTTTTGAGGAAGTGGTGCTGAGTGGTCATGTGTTACGAAGACCTGACAACCACATCCCGAAACTAGGTCTAAAGTGGCAAGCACAAAACCGGAAGAAGTGGAGGTCCCTGCTGATAGCCCTATGTCCCTTATTATTAAATATCTTTGCCCCCCTTATCTCCGAAGTTTGCAAAGAGGAAAATCTGAAATAATTCTATGTGATAGCAGTTCATATAAAGATTACAGGAAAAATAAAACGATGTCTCAATATAGCATACTTTTAAGAGATTACCAAATTTCAAAAAAAGTTAACATTAGTGCCACTATCGGGCAAGAGATGGCGCTGACCTCAAACAGCAATAATAATTTTATTATTCTACTCTGCAGTGTATTTGGGTGAATCAACTTTTTTTTGTCACGAAAAGATCGACCTATGTGTAAAATAAATTAAAACAAAACTAGATAATTCTTTTGTAAAAAATCTCTATTTTACGATATTTAGATTCATAGCCAATAAAACATACTTAGTTTTGTACAAAAATAATCAATAGTTTAAAAAAAACCATACAAAACGCCGATTTCATTGGTGAAGTTGGATTTCAAAACGGTACCTAATATATTGAGATAAAACGTCGCTATAATCCATATCTCTAAAATTATTTCAAGTTAAATTTACAATATAATTTATTGTTTGGCTTTCACTACGATAGTTAAAAAGCCCGAAATGCTTCGCGATCCTATCATATTTCGTCAGACCATGACGCGATATAACTGTAGGTTTTTTTATGATTGACCATGACGTCGGACCAGTCTGGCTAGTGAATAGTCATAGAATAGTTACATTTTTGTTATATCGCTCGTATCTCTAGTGTCAACATGTCGTGTGTACTTTGTGATGCACAAACGCAGTGATATCGAAACAGAAGTCTGTGCTTCTATAGTTTGTTTTTGTTTTTATTATTTAGATTGTTTTGTGTTTAGAAGTTGTTGTGAATGTGAAGTGGAACTTTCCATTGTTTGCGTGTACAGATTTGGATGTGAGAGGCAAGTACTTACATTGTTTTTATTTAATTTAAGAGCGTGATTCATAAACAGAGCATTAATTACCTTTTGATTTTTGTCTAGGAATTTAATGTTTGTTCAAAATTCTTTATTCAACCTAAAATTGATTTAATACTTAGTTAAAATTATGTACAAATAATACATTTATATTTAGGTCTGTTTGCACATATAGCTATATTATTAATCGTAATGTTATATTTTTAGGTTTAAATACAGATAAGTACCTTTTTTATGTTTACGGCACTATCACGAATAAAACATTAATTTATGTAACAAATTATTTAACATTCATTACATATTTTGTAAAAGAAACAAAGCTTTTAATTAGCTATGAAGCAAATAAAAAATGGAACTACCTACCTGATATTAGTAGGATAGTTAAATTTAACACAATATTTTTTTTAATACAATTTATCATTAATCTGATTTTCTATTAAAACGTATTAATTATCCCTATGTTTTAAAGATTACAAAACTCAAAATTACGAAACGACCAGTAAAAATCATACCAAAATTAAAAACATGTATTTCTTTTAAAAACTTGTTCTTAGTTGTATATAACAACACCACAACTAATCCAATCAATAGACATCCAATACCTTTAGCACGAACAGCTATCGAAAAAATAACGCACGTACCTAAAACATTCGATAGAGTAATTTGTATGGGAAAGGATTATGCCGATTTTACTATACAAGCTAGGCCATGGCCTAGCTTGTATATTTTACTATACAAGCTAGGCCATGGCCTAGCTTGTATAGTAAAATCGGCATAATCCTTCGGATGCGCTTTGATGAAATTACCAAAATACTATAGTAATTTTATAGTGATTGCGTGGGAAGAATATCATTAAAATATAATGCGGGGGAAAAAGAGAAATCTCAATCTCAAGGAGCCGTTTGGGGTTACATTTTCCTATTATATGACATTTTGTTATGTACCCCTTTTTGACATGACATGAGTCTGTCACAGATTTGTATGGTTAATGCGCATCATAGCCCAGAATGCGGCATGATCCTTTGTACAGCGCCATCTACCACCGAAAAGCGAAATGAAATTTTCCATAGATTACTTACTCTATCGAATAGGTACTTTACGCGCGTCTTTTTCCTATTCGTGCTAATTTAAGGGTACAAATGTTTTGATGACCTCCGGACTCCGTGGTCGAGTGTTTTGTACATCAATTTTTAAGGTACTGTGAAAGCCTCTAGTAAGTCTTCAACTCAAATTAAAGAGGGTATTACGTATACGTTTATTTTATCCACTGTACTTATTTTATAACAATTTACAACGCTAATAGATCTCGGACAACCTGGCACTAAGAAGCCGGTTAGAATCAGACCCTGTCAAAACATTACGTCGCAAGCCTTCTTTTTTAATTTACTTTATATTTCAATTTATTATTATTAAAACACAAATTACAACAATGTTTTCTTACATTTAACAGTGCTATATAAACCTATTTAGGTTTTACGAAGCACTGGGATTCATCTCATCATCATTAGTAGTTCTCGAGATATCCAGCTATGACAGACAGACAGACAGACAGACTGAGTCACACCATAAGTGTTCCTTTTTTACCATTTTGGTACGGAACCCTAAAAAGAACAAAATTACCATTAATAAATTGTGAAGGTGAAGTATAATACTTTTTTTATTTCTACTACCTTCCGTATTGAAAATATGTGATGATGATTTGAAAAAACAGAGTAAACATTTATAGCTGATCACAGCCAATGATAATATCTTTGATCACAGCCTATAAATCAAACATCCTCTCAACATCCTCAACTCTTTAATGATCGAACCTTAGATATTACATAGGTACCCCGGTCGGGTCAATTTAGTAAATGAACTTTTCTATATTGACTCTAGTGTGGCTGTTCTATTCTATTCTAACTTAATAAAATATACTTCACCTTTAGACGCATAATACCACATACGGAAAATACCACAAAATCTCGAGTTGGTATTTTGGGTATGTGGTATTATGCGTCTAAAGGATATTTCAACGTTAACATATTTGGATTGAATCCGTGCTGTCAGAGTGTTGACGATAAACTCTGCCATAGGCACTCGGCAATATAGGACCTAAATAAATTTTTATCTTCATAGTTATTAACTCCATAATGTATTAAGTAACGAATTTAAAATTAATACGAGTTATATTTTTGTCTCACTTCTGAGCCATGTCTATAAGTTGTTTTCGAGAGTCCTTACGAATCGTCTCGTTCGCAAGTTCGACGACTTCCAACCTCCCGAACAAGCCGGATTTCGAAAAGGCTTTAGCACCATAGACCACATCCATACGCTGCGGCAGGTTATACAGAAGACCGAAGAGTATAATCTGCCACTATGCTTGGCGTTCGTGGATTATGAGAAAGCCTTTGATTCGATTGAAACCTGGGCGGTGCTGCAGTCTCTCCAAAGGTGCCAAGTGGACTATAGGTATATCGAGGTGTTGAGGTACTTATACAAAAATGCCACCATGTCGATCCGAGTACAGAACCAGAGCACACGTTCTATCCAACTGCAGCGTAGTGTGAGACAGGGAGACGTTATTTCTCCGAAACTGTTCACAGCTGCTTTGGAGGACATCTTTAAGCTCTTGGACTGGAAAGGACTCGGCATCAACATTAATGGCAAGTACCTAACACACCTTCGTGTTGCCGATGATATAGTCCTTATGGCTGAGACCATGGAAGACCTGAACATAATGCTCGAAGATCTCCGTAGTGCTTCCCAAAGAGTGTGGTGGCTGATATGATGATGATGATGATATTTTTGTCTTCTCAAACACATTTTGAATACATGCCTTATTTGTTATTATTTTTGGGAACCTCATTATGAATACTTAGTTAATTTTATTTTATTGTATTTCGTACCTACGTAATCATAACATAGATTATGAATTCATAATAAATAATATATATTAGATTCGAGGAGCTCGGTGGTGCAGTGCTTTAGCGCCTGGCCCTGCGATTGCGGAGGTTAAGCAACTTTCGCAAGGGTCGGTCGTTGGATGGGTGACCAAAAGTTTATTATCTCGAGTTCCTCCGTGCTTCGGAAGGCACGTTAAGCCGTTAGTCCCAGCTGCATGTGCAGTCGTTATTTCCCACCAATCCGCATTCGGCCGTAGTGGGTTATGGCCCATCCTCCTTATCCATCCATAAGGAAGGCCTGGAGGGTATTATAACCTCTTAAAACTTGCCAGGTTTATGAATTGCTATAATTATATCAATTCAATTCAATTCAATGCTTTATTGCTATTCCACAATGGTTGTTTGGTCTTAATTTAACAAAATGGTACATTATGGGCCCTGTCGGGCGCAGCAAATTAAAAGGGAGGAGGTCATAATTTTATTTACTCATGCAATCATAATTTTATTATTTAAGATTTATATTTACTTGTATATTTATTTCATTATCAAGGAAATAAATAAAAGTTTATTAAGTAGTATTATTATAGTAATTGTTTCATTAAATTATATATTTTTAATTATAATATAAATTATTTTATAAGTTTAAATTTTAAATCTCATTAAATAATCAAATTTTATTTTACAAAATGTCGGTTAATTAGATATCTTAAAAAATATATTTTAATTTAATTGAATTTTTATTATTTTAATATATAAAATTTGAAAATATTAATTTATATGTGTTTGTATGCACTATTTATGAAATACTTAATTTACAGAATAATTATATTTACGTTTAATCATTATTGTTCATTAATTTGTTTTTAATTAAATTAATTAGTCTCAATTTATATGATTTAGGTAGTTATTTATTTTCAAATAATTTATCTAAGTTATCGTCTAAATACTCTTGTATGGTGTAATAGCATTTGTGTATAAGTCAGTCTTTTAGGGTTTTAATAAATTTCTGTTCATTTTTTATTTCTTTCAATACAACAGGTAGTTTGTTATATATTTTTATAGCCATGACTAGGGGACTACTAGAATGTAATTTCAATTGAGAGGAGGGCAGCATTAATCTAGATTTTATTTTTTTGCGCAGAGAATATTTCGATGGTAAGTCTTGTCTAGCAGTAAAGAAGTCTGGATGTTTTTTTACAAATTTACACATTTCCAACAAGTACATGCATGGAACGGTTAACAGCATTTTTTTATTTCACGAAGGCCATAAGTGAACCTAGACAGTTTCATATGTAAATTATTTAAATGAGGTTTCCAATTCATATGGGTATCTAATATTATTCCAAGTAATTTACTTTCTTTTACTGACTCTAAAGTTGTATCGCAAAATTTAAAATTTATATTAATGGGTTCTTTTTGATAAGGATAAAAAGGTAGTAATTTTGTTTTTGAAAGGTTGATCTTAAGATTATGATTATTCAGCCAGATTGTTATTTTCTCTATAATTAATTTAAGTTTATCATTTATTTCTGTATTGTTTCTACATGAGGTAAGTATCGAAACATCATCTGCAAACATCACACAGTGATGATCTTGATTTCTCTTTTTCACGTGATATCTCTTTCTCGCTGTATAGCAAATAAAAGAGATAGATTGATAACCAGTCAGAAAACTGCCAGGAAATAAGAGGTCATAATACGGCCCCTGTGCCCCAGCAGTAAAGACATTAAATATGACTGATGTCATCCAATGCATATAATATGAAGTCTGTTAATGATTTAACATTATTTTGGCTACACTAATCTCAGTTCGTAGGTCATGATAAGGAAAGTCCTTGTTCTAGTTTAAAATGTTCGAATTAGCATATGTTATTTAATTAATAGGCATAATAAACATTATTTAGATACAACCATAAATAAACATCATTTTAAGTCCAAAACTACGAATTGCATATATCATCCATTTTTGTTATTCCCACTGCTGGGGCACAGACCTTCCTTATGGGTAGATGAGAGAACGGGCCATTACCTACCATGGGGCCCAATGTGGATTGGTGGGTGTCAACGACTGCTAATGCAGCCAGGACGAAGCATGGAGCTCGGAGATCGAGATAATAAATTTTTGGTCACCATACATCGCTAGTTTGGTTGGGCGTGCGTTGATATTACTTCAACGCACGCCCAACCAAACTAGCGATGTACGTTAAAGATACGGTGATCTGATACGCCAAAATGGACAAGTCTGGACAAAGCTTAAAGTGATGCGATAACGCACTGTGCCATCGACTCCTCGCTACTACGCATGATCGATCACACAATACATAATAGTGGCATGATGACAATTAAAAGCAAATAATTTATTCTTTGATATCACTATCAATAAGTCAGCTAAGTTTATTGCCTTAACATTTAACCAGTCGTTATAACTTAATTAAAAATCATTAGCATCACTTGATCACTTATACCATTATTAGTTGACAGAAACAAACCAAAAGCTATTTTCCGTTTTTTGGACTGTGTTATAGAAATCAGAAACAAAGATGGCATTCATAAATACCCAGACATTGGGACAATAAGGACAAGTTCCAGCTGGGGATCAAATCCTATACTATACTATGAAAGGCGGTCAAAATATATCAATTTTGGCGCTCCATTTCACTCAAATCAAATCAAATGTCGAAACATCATAATATTCTTGCATGCTTTCTTACGATATAGCTTTGCGTGAGGGAAAAATTATCTTACTGATAGAAATTGTTTTGTATTATTTAATTGCATTGAAATGCAAGCCTGATACTTAAGCTTTTTCGCAACGCCAGCCTTTTTAAAACACAAAAGAAAAATTCTTAGCTAAAGTTTCATGAAAATAGGCAACCTCATACCAAAATTTCTCATTTTCTTGTGGTCGGTAATTGGTTTTCCAAAATAATATCTTCAATAATCAGAGGTAGCTTTAAAATTATTTAATAAAAAAAAGATTAGGCCCATTTTGAAATCTAACTGTTGGTACCTACCTAGATAGTTTTCATATGAATCAATGTTTTTAAAGTTAAATCGAATCTCTCTTCAACTTTGCTTTTGTTTTATTATTTTAGAGGTGGGGCTTAAAATCAATAAATAAATGTATCGATTTAGGTTCAGCAGTACCAGGACATCATAATGTTTGAGAGGTTCCTTGAGATAGCTTACGAGGCGGAACTCAGAACCGAGGAAGACCCGGAGCTGCATGAGGTGGCTTTTGAACAGTGCAACGAGGATCGCGCTACCAGGGACGCAGCTATTTCGGAGTTACGTTCTATGATATATGGTTTGTATGACAAATAAGCAGCCCACCTAGCATGACCACCGAAACACGATATATATCGCGTGACATAGCGTTTTATCAACACTCTACTGTCAAAATCCATTGTTTTTCACGCGATATACCTTACTTAATATTATAAATGCGAAAGTCCGTTTGTTTGTTACGCCTTCACGTCTTAACTACTTAACCGATCATCATGAAATTTTGCATACACGTTGTCAGGGATACAGAAAAGGACAAAGGGTACCTTTCATCCAGAAAAAACTAACAGTTCCTGAGGGATAGCAAAAAAACTGTCCACGCAGACGAAGTCGCAGGCGGCCACTAGTTATGTTATGATATAATATATCGCAATTCGGTATGCTAGGAAGCCATGTTTACCGAAAAGTTGATAAAATCTAAATAATACAAATGCAAAAACTGGAAATAATTAAAAGCACATAAGGTATTCAAATCATTACAAGGTTTTTGTCCACATATTTATTTTTACATTCATTTATTTGATTAACTTTGTTTATTTTATTTTAGTTTTTTCTACTGTTGAAATATATTTTATTTTTGTAATCTACTGTTATCCATAGGGAAGTAGCTGGTCGTTCCCAATACAAGTATCGTCAGATTACTTAAAGGGAAGTCTCAGCAATTTTTTGTAACTAAGATTACCGAAATAAATGAATTTTTATTTATTTTATTTATTATTCAAACTTTTTGACGCTTCAGGGTACAGTACAGCCCCAGAAATAGGCATTAAGACATTGAACATAGTAATATATTCGAGCTCAGGCGTAGTATTGTTTGTAATGTTTGACATACTGCCGTATATTATTACTGGAACAACAACGTTCCCACATAAATGTTTGTTATTACGACTATATCAATAGAGAGACTTGAAAATTTAATTCTTAATTTAATTGTAGATAAAATGGTTTTTGAATTTTCCCAAGGCCACTTAGACCACCCGTGTCTATCAAAATAAAATTATTACTACTTTTATTAGGTAATTTTTGAATGTATTTTCAGAGCGGGGAGAATGTCAACCAATCAGAACCGACGATGCATTTCTTCTGAGGTACCTGAGGGCATCTAAATTTATAGTCCGCAAAGCACATAAATTGGTGAGTACATAAATTGGTAAAGGTAGACACGCATCACGTTCCATTTAAATTTTCAATACAAATGATAAAAAAAACTCTGCGCGAGCCGTAATGAGGGCGAACTTTGAAAATTCCTATTAAATGAGTATATACAAAATACGCAATACATTAGACAAATACCTCATTATTCTTAAAAATACTTTAGAATCTGTAAATACCAGTAAAAAAAAACATGTCAAAGTGTACCGATTTGAGCATTTTTTAATATTTTATTTCTCTATGATTAAATAGATTTTTTTAAATTTTCTCTCTATAGTGCACTCCTTGACAATACAAACAATAAGTGAAAAAATTTATATGAGTCGTATTTTTATTTGTTACCAGCTGAAACGTTTGTGAAAAATATATCAGACAAGATTCCACATGAACAGATTGTCTTTGTTTTAAAATACCTGACAATTTATTATGTTTTTCTCTCTATACGGCACTAATTCAAGATATTTGCTTCCTAAAACTAAAGTTTACGTCAAAAGTAATGCTTTAATTCTTTAGATAACTTCATTGGAAAAACGCTAATTTCTTTGAAATGCGGATATACTCTTAAAATTAATTTGTAGAACTACAATTTCAAAATTCGCCATGATGAGTTAGGACTAGGCTTTTTTATGTTTCCGAAAAAAATTCTCAGGATTGAAATGCATTTAAAAACTTTTCTAAGCTACGCTAAAACATTATTTAACCAAATTTATTAACTTTATTTTTTCTACCCCTATCTATCTATGTAGCGGAAGCCAGACGGGTGTAAATTATTGTTGCATAAGCCTCAGAGCAGCCGACAATGCAAGTCAAAACAACAAAAAAGTCCATATAACTTGGTAGAGCGTTAGAAATAAATATCAAAGAAAGCTTTGGTTTCGTAACTAATGCGCGGCGGTTTTGATGGGTTACGCAATCAAGGTCGTTAACTCGAAGGTTGCATAAGTTACTATTTCGGCAATAAGTCTCGACTAAAACATATCACGACTATGGAAAAATACTTTGAGCTATTATAATTTAGCATTCAAAGCAAAATTTTAGCCATATTTGACAAAAACGTGTAACAAAATGATTTATCAGTTTCAAGTTTTACTTATTACTTACAAAGTTATTAATGATTATTCAGCGGGGGTGGGGGTACAACCGACGCGACGATCCGAGTTCTAAAACGTCAAACCGGTACCTAATGGCAACCGTTTCCAATAAACCAAAATAAATATTTTTTACGTTTATTCGATCCCGATGTGAACTCGATCCCGTCGAGAGTATGGGGGAGAAGAAAGACGAGCGTCTCGGTCTCCCCCCTACCAAAAACATGTGCGACTAGGCCGGCGACCAAGCGAGACTCTTGAATACCTATGGGTAGTGTTTCTTGTACGTTCGTGCATTGATGATGGTATACCATCATCAATGCACGTAATATAACTATAATATATTATAGTTACTAATTTATAGAGAAACAAACGAGGAAAAATCGTCCTAAAAGCACGGCCTTTGTTGCAAAAAACAGATAAATAGTTAAGAACCGTCTGTGAGTCGCCGCGCGGCGAAATTAGAGTTAGACGCATTTTCAAAAAAAAAAACCGGCCAAGTACGTGTCGGGCCACGCGCCATAGGGTTCCGTAGTTACTTTATACCATACCATATTTAATACCACCTATCATTTTTCGTTTGCAAAAATAACTTTGTTTTTCACAGTGTTGGTATGAATGACAAAGTTATATTTGCGGTTTTGGAAAATGTGCTATATCTCAAAAACTAATTACTATATCTCGTTCAAACTAATTTTGGTTGAAAGTGTTCATTAAGATCTACAGCATATATTTTTTTTAGATTTTTCACTCTCTTATTTCAAAAGTTAAAGGGGGGGGAGACACACATTTTACCACTTTGGCGGTGAATATCTTTCAAACGGTTGACTTTGAGAAAAAGTTGTCTTTGAAACCTCAATATCATTTTTAAAGACCTATCTACAGACACCCAACACGTGTTGGTTTGAAGAAAAAAAAATTTTTCAGTTTCAGTTCTATGTATGGGGAGCCCCCCCTTAATCTTTTATTTTTCTTATTTTTGTATTAAATTCGTTAAGCGGTTAACAGAATACATCTACTTACCAAGTTTCAACTGTGTAGTCTTAATACTTTCGGAATAAAGTGGCTGTGACATACGGACAGACAGACAGACAGACAGACATGACGAATCTATAAGGGTTCCGTTTTTTGCCATTTAGGCTACGGAACCCTAAAAAATAACTCCTTTAATACTATTCATTTTGACTATCTTTAAAATAGTTTTGAACTGAAGGCGGCCACTTTAGATCAATTCCATTTTAAAACTAATAGAAAGAATATTGGTGGAACTAGTTAGAGTATGAAAGCCCTTTAATGATTCTTATTATTATTACTTTTAGCTAGTCCGGTACTGTACATTTAGAGAACAGTATCCTTACCTTTACCAAGATGTGGACATGTGGGGTCTCGCCAAGGTCGGCAGCTCATACGAAGGCACCATGTTCGACCGGCCCGACGTCGGAAGACTCTCCATCTTCAGATTTGGTAATTATAATTTTCTTTGGCTCCTGCATAGCATCAAATCATCATAAATTGTTTAGCAGATTGGAAGGAAATGATAAATTCTGAAGCTAAATTAATTAAATAATTTTCTTTTAAGCAGATTGCAAAGGACATGGTAATGTAAGTCATAGATATCAACCGCACAGACTTTTAACGTTCTTTTTACCGTGATCAATATAGATCAGTGGCGAAGGGTCCATAAAATCCGATTCCCATTAGCTTACCTTTTAGAAATCCCACGCCTCCGAACCACTATGCAGATCATACAATTTTTATAGAACGGCTTCATTCGCCAGAATATCACCCCTCGCCACTCATAGTTTAACTTTGATAACATAAATTTTTCACCTCTCCAGCACGAAAAGGGCGCTTTTGGCGCGTAAAAACTCGCAGCAAAATCGATTTTTGCTGCGAGCGTGAGGCAAAGTGCTTTTTTAATTTCTAATACCAACTTTTAAAATAATAAAGAAAAAAGAAATAAAGTGACAAGGATGAGACTTGTAAAATTGATATGAGAGAAAAGGATAGATAGAGTGCTTTATGGTATCATACATGGATTAAAAAGTAAAAATATAAAATGCACAGATATACCAAGGAGTTTTAAATAAGGATTGTTAAAAAAAAAGGTTGATAATTCGAAATAAAGTGTATGGACGAAATGAGGTCGCATGTATGAAATAAATATAAATTAAAAAAATGAAATTTATTAACAAATTAGTGTTTTATGAATATGAATAAATAAATAAGATGGGATATTAATGAATAAGAGAAAAGCACAACGTAATAATGTAAAACAAAATGGCGGGAATCTACTTTATGAATAAAAAATTTCAGCATAGGTTTGATCGAACTATTTTTGTGATAAATTACAAAAAATGAGTGCGTCCAACGATGAAAATAGTTGTCTCACTCCAAAAGAATTGAGTGAACAAGTTTCTAATGCTGAAATTTAGCTTTTTACCAGGAAACTCACGTAAAATTTTTCTCGCTGATAGCGGTGAAAAGTTGTATGTTTTACACGAGACCAAAATTTTGTTCTGCCTTGTGACTTTAAATCACTTACTGTGCTCAGAAGTCTATATTAGAATAACTCGCTACGCTCGTGATTCAATTCTAGACTACTTCGCTAGTTCGTGATTTAAAGTCGGCACTCGCAGCGCAATTTGATTTTGGTCATTTATTGGTATTATGGTATAACAAATAACTATTGTAATATTGCAGGGGTATGGGACCCAAGTGAGTTCCCTGTGGAAGACCTCGTCCGCGCCGGCATGCTGATGACGGAGATCGGTCTCCGGCAGCCAAAGCTGCAGGTGCTGGGCGGGACGGTGCTGGTAGATCTGGACGGGCTGACACTACGCCACGTGGCGTCGCTGACGCCAACGGTGGCTTACCAAATAGTCAATCTAATGGGGGTGAGAATAACAGTAACATTTATGACAATAACGGAGTAGTGCGTGGTATGAAGCTAGTGATGTACAAAGCTCGAAGCGTTGATTTCTACTTTTGAAGCCTCAAGGCGGATTTGCTGCCTAGTCACTCCGTTTCACAGCTGCCTCGTATATGCAGCTATGTAACCTGGCAATTCATTAGAACTTGTCTCTTAGATATTTTATTTCGAGTTGTTAAAATGTCAAACCAAAAAACCGTGACTTGGGGATATTCGTGGCCTATTCCCGTTCTCCCCCATTATGTCTCCCACTGGGGGATATCGGGGAAAAATCCATACATTTCTACCCGTATCACCCAGTGGGGGATAAAGTAAATAGGCCTATACTACAGCTAGTACCTACCTTACTGTAATTTAAAATGATGTACCATTTCAGGTATCGCTACCGGCTCGGCTAAGATCGTGCCACATCATCAACTACTCCTGGATCCTCAACACGTTTTTCTACATCTTCAAAAGATTCATACCGCGGAATGCTTGGGACCTTATTCACTTCCACGGCTACGACCTCAAGTCTCTCCAAAAACACATACCCCTAGAATCCCTCCCTGAACGATACGGCGGCACCTGCAGATATTTCTCGACCTACGAAACTTGGTTAAACAAAATTAAAAAATATAGAGACAAATCCTTTGATAGTGATATGAAACAATTGGGGTATCTGGTAAAAGAATAAGTTCCTATTCTATATTTAATTTTGCCATAAAAAAGAGAAAACATATAGCTGAAAATATAGACAATAAAATATTTCTAAAGTTTTCTATATACTTATTTCTTAACTTTATAGTTCTGATGTGGTTCTGACAAAAACACAGCACATGAGCATATACTTTACCTTTTTTTGTTTATTTTGTAAACATGCATGACTACTCGACTACGTTTTTTAAATGTTATTTATATTAGTCCCCTTTTTATCTCTTTTTATACTCTTACACTCTTACAAAATATCTATGTTGCCAACCAAACCCTCGTTTATAATTTTGCCGAAAGCAAACTTTCTGTAATCATCATCATCATCATCCTCCTTATCCCAATTTATTTGGGGTCGGCGCAGCATGTCTTTTTCATCCATACATCTCTATCACTCGTCATCTCAAATTTAACTTCCTTTCTCTTAAGTCGGGTCTGCTGCGCCGTCGCGGCAAACATGTTTTGTGTTTTTGCAAAACAAAACTCATAGGCCACGCCCCAAACATGTTGAGAAAACATTGTTTTGATGTTTGAAAACACAAAAACACGGCGCAGGAGACCGGCACCCTGATTATCTAAAAATAAACTATTTAGCGACCGGTTTCATTCCACATACATTGCTACTTTTCTTTGGTATGTTTTTTTTTAATCCAAAAAGAAGTAGCAATGGATCTCTATCATCTGTGAACTGCAACCGGTCGCTAGGTGGTTTCTAATTAGATAATCAGCCCGCCGGCCTTACGCAAACTTTCTGTAATATTATCTAAATCGACTTGGAAGGTGCTAGACGTCTAAAGTCATTAAGATATATTCGATTTTAATGTTAATAATATAGATTTACGGTTTATTAACTGTGCCTCTATTATGGGTTTTTACAGTTACGTTTATTATACTCGATAGCGATTTTAGCAAGCAATTTTGTATGCAATTTAGCATAGCAAGTCTAGCAATAACTATTACTACACTAAACTAAAAGTTGTCTACAAATGTCAAATACGGCGAGTATAGTAAGCGTAATTCATAATACGCCTATTGCAGACAATTTGTAAATAAATAAATAGATCTCTCTCTACAAACTAAGTAATAAGACAGTCCTTTGATCAAATTCAGAAATTATTATGCTGTGAATGATATGTGATTTTATAAATAAAAAAGTAATACTTTTTACTGAATTTTAATTAAAAGTTATACCTATTTATCTAACGGGCAATAAACCTATATCGACTAATTTACCTACCATTTGTTGATAGAAATAATGATTTTTTTTGTTTTCTCTGTACTGTACTACAGAGGCTCGTATTATAGAATCAAACTCAAACCAACTCAAACCCAAATCTCTGCTTGAATACAGATCTTTAGAAAGGGATGGTGCTATTCATTGCATATTCGTATTATAGGATAAAACTCAAACTCAAATCTGTCCTATAAGTATCCGTTGTTTCTGTTATTCTCATATTATAACGTCAAACATTCTATTGACTTTCTTTTAGCTTTTTTTATTGGCTTTCTTTTCATTCTATTAGCTTTCAAATATAGATTGTAGAGTTTAATACATAGGTACAGGTCAAAATTATGATTTTGACCGGTACATACCCTTCTTTTCGCATCACCGTTGTTGGATAAAAAATAGGTAAATATTTAACTCTGTTCGTTAGCAACGCAACGTGGCAATTTGTATGGGATTTAATTTTTAACTTCTCTTCGATCGGCTGCGAACCCAATCAAATACAGTTCAAGAGCCGTGTTGTGTTCGATACGACTACTTTTTGTTTGTTTTATTCTGTGATTGAGTTTTTTGCTTTGTTCTTATCATAGACATAGAAAAATTCTCGCTGCGCTCAAGAAGACCAACAAAGCGTGGAAAAGAGAAGTTAACATCATATGAACACGGTCTATGTACAAAAGAGACAAAGGATCAAGTGACATGTGCCAACATTTTTTATAGTAAGAGCCCCTAGTGTCCCGCCTAGCAAATGAGCAATCACAGTTTGTTTAAAATATTTGTTAATCTTAATTATAATTTAAAATAAAGGTATCGTGGAGCCATGGTGTCTTGTGCTCTATGTAACTGTGATGTGACAAAAAGAAATAATCTAAGTAATCACAATTTTCACAGGTAAATAAGATATTGCCACACATTTCTCTAAAACCAAATTTCTCTACATTTATTCATTTATCGACAAAGAAAACAGTATGGAACATAGTTTTCCTTTGCCGTATATAGTAATATTTTATAAATCTTATTCGTTTTCGGATCACCTGTTTATTGACATTGTTGTTCTTTGACATTCTATTTCTATGGTTCTTATCAATGCTTCCGTTACTCGCGTGGGTGGATGCGCCATCAACTTGCTCGTTGGAACACAATTCGAATACTAGATACCTACTTGGTTAGCATATTATTTTTGTAATTTTGAATTTGAAATAATTTGTTGTATTTGGCGCTCCACTACAATAATCCAGTAGTTTAATTTAGTAATTTTAACCGCCTCTGTGGTCTAGTGGTTTGCCCACCCGTGTAAGATGCAGGGGCCTCGGGTTTGATTCCCAGGGGAGTACAATTTGTACTCGGTTTGGTCGGTGGTAGGGCTTATTTCAAGTCCGCCTGGCTAGCTACCACCATCTTACCTAAGTCAGACACCATAACAACAATTTAAAAAATTGTTGTGTTCCAGCAGTTAGAGATAAGTTAGCCAGTTCCTCAGTGATGAGGATTCCGGGCGTAGTGCGCTTCCACGTTCAGCCTTATAGTCACTTAACATCAGGTGAGGTGAAGGCCGCAAGCACTACCCCGTTGTGTATAAAAAAAATAAGCTTCTAACTTACCAGTAAGTCTATAAAATTCTAGTTTTTACAATTTACATTAGATAATTTTGCAACACATTCACTTTATAAACACACAAGAAGTCTTAATGATTTATAAAATGGCAGGCAAGTACGACTGGCCAAATTCCTTCGAATTTATGGTAGTCGTAACTCCAGGATTTTTACATTTTGCTTAACTAGCGTATTTTATTTATACATATGTAGGTATATGTATTTCATTGCATTTACCTGTCATTTATACACTATGCTAATATTAATATTATTTGACCAATTCACTAAACTACCACCATTTAGCACAAACTAGCCAAAATGGCGAATATTCAAAACAACGAAACATCCCCTTCGTCGAATAATGTACAATACGCAAAATGTACATCTGTTGCAAAATGTACAATACGCAAAATGAACATACGCTAAATGTACAATACGTAAAATGTACATACGCAAAATATACAATACGCAAAATGTACAATACGCAAAATGTACATACGCAAAATGTACAATACGCAAGAGGTACTATGGGCAACAGCGTCGCTTAACCAGTTTGCAACAAAATTCGTGTGCGCGCATATCGCCCCTGTACGAACTAAAAGTATGTGACAGCGGGCGCGGCGTGCAAGCGATTTTAACCTTAGCAGTGGTTAAGCGACGCTGTTGCCCATGGTACATATCAACAGACGGTAAAAAAAACAATTCCATACTGAAATATAATAACGGAATTTCTATGAAATTCTGATTTCTGACAGATGTCAAGATTTAATTGGGTATTTTTTAACCGATTTCAAAAAAAGGAGGAGGTTCTCAATTCGATTTTTTTTTATCGTTGTTCGCGCATTTCTTCGTCGTTTATGGATAGATTTTGAAAATTCTTTTTTTGTTTGATTGAAGTTTGTTGCGAGATTGTCCCATTAATTCTTTTTTAGATCGGTTCAGTAGTTTTCAAGAATCCTGAAAATACTATGATTTTGCATTAACTATCTGGATTAAAATTTTTTCTAAGGGCGTGTATGCTGTAGTCGTTATTTCCATAGGCATTTTATTTGGTATAGAATGTTTTAAAAGTTGGCACTTTTTGCATTTACTGACAAACTGTATAACATCTTTATCTAAAGAAGACCATGTGTATTTCCTTTTTATATTGTTTATCATTCTTCGCATTCCAGCATGTCCGCTGCTGGGCAAAATATGGAAATCATTTAAGATTTGGTTTTTGTCACTTTCATTTGTTATTCTAACTACATTAGGCAAAATATTAATTTTTGGAAATTCCCAGTTTTTCCTACTATATATTTCGCGTTGTATTTCTTTAATAAAATTAATATTATCTTTATCTTTAATTATATTTATATATTTTAAACTTAATCTTTTACAAAATTTTAGTAATAAATCAACAAAATCCTCTCGGGTATAATGCTGTTTATACTCTATATTAAATATAATCATACTTTCACTTGGTATGTATATTAAACATTCTTCTATATCACTTATTTTATTATTTCTTTCGTATTTATTTATCTCTTTCTTATCTTTAAAAACTAAATCTATGCTGCCGCTTTGTTTTCTTAATATTTCTGAAACTATGGGTTGGCCACCCCCTGTTTCAAGAATATTTCGAGAACTGTCGCTGGGCATAACTTGTTTATTTTGTTCTAACAAGCGCGTTTGTTTTCTAGTCATCACGTTGCAAAAATCTGAATTATTCATTTCTTTTAATTCATTTGAAGTTATAACAATACGTGATAAAGCGTCTGCAACGACGTTATCAGATCCTTTTACGTATAATATTTTGAAATCATATTCCTCTAAAGCTAGACGAAATTTCATACGTCTGCTAGAGATATCCTTCATATTAAATAGATGTACTAACGGTTTATGGTCAGTTTTTATCGTAAATGTTTTTCCGAAAAGATACGGTCGGAAATATTTTACACTCCATACAATTGACAGTAATTCTTTATCAATTGTTGGATAATTAAGTTCTGCTTTATTTAATGGTCGACTTGTATAAGCGACTGGTTTTAAATTGCTATTCATAAGTACACTTCCTATCGCAAATTGGGACGCATCGGTTTGCAAAACGAATTCATTTTGTTCTGAGAAGTCCGGGTAGTCAAGAACCGGGGCAGTGGTCAAACAATGCCTTAACAAATTAAAACAATCGTCACATTGATTTGTCCAAACAAAAGGTGTATTCTTCTTACAAAGTTTGTTAAGTGGTATTGTTATTGTTGCGAAATCGGGAATGAATTTTCGATAATAATTGCAGAAGGCAACGAACCTTCTGACCTCATCAGCATTTTTTGGTTTTGGGTAGCTTTTTATAATTACGGTTTTTTGTGGATCAGGTAAAACGCCATTTTCCGTTACTAGGTGTCCTAAATACAGTATTTCTTTTTTCAAGAAATCGCATTTTAATGGATTTATTTTTAAGTTTAATTTTCTTAGTCTTTCGAAAACATCTATTAAATTTTTATTATGTGTATCTAAGTTACGTCCATATACACAGATGTCATCGCAATAAACTAGACATTTTTCTTGTGTGAGTCCTGAGAGTCCAATCGACATTAGACGTGAAAAAGAACTTGGAGATATTTTAAGTCCCATAGGTAAGCGTTTTAGTCTATACTGACCAGTGTTTGTAGTGAATGCTGTGACGTCTCGGGAGTCCTCGTTTAAAAGTACTTGATAAAAGGAATTACTCAAGTCCATTTTCGAAAAATATACGGCTCCTGATAAAGAGTCTAGTACGTCCGTAATATTCGGCAAGGGAAACTTATCATCTTGTATTACATTGTTTACTTTTCTATAATCAATTACTAGTCTCCACTTTCTTTCTCCGTTGTTGTCGGTTTTTTTAGGTACAAGCAAAATAGGACTGGACCACTCGCTGTTACTGGGTTCTATAATGTCATTGTCGAGCATTTTTCTTATTTGTTTGTCTATTTCAGGTTTTAATGCGGCGGGTAATCTATATGGTTTCGAATAAATGGGCTTCGTGTTATTTTTTAATGTAATTGATTGTGTTCCGATAGTTGTCGTAGTTAGTATGTCACCTTCTAGATGAAATATATCTGAATATTTTGAACATATTTGTTCTATTGATTGTTTTTCTTCCATATTTAAATGGTTTAAATTTATTTGCTGCAAGATTGTTTCAGTTCTACGTGACTTATTCTCTGAATTACTAAAGTTACATGCGATATAGTCATCTAAAAGTACTAAATCGGGTTCAAAATTTTTTAAAGTATGTTGTTTTTCGCTAGTGTTTAATAACTTAATTGGAATTTTCCCATTTATGATTTTAACTATCGAACTCGCTAAAAACAAATCCGGTTTCAATTCCGCAGAAAATAATACATAATCTTTTTCTTCGTTATAATATGGAGCGTTCACATGTGCAAAAAAAATATGTTCACATCGTGGCTCTATAGTAAATTCATTTACGCGAGTCTCAGAAATCGTCATGGGCTTCGCTTGTGATTGTGAGCGAGTCGCCTGAATTGTGCCATTGTTTACATTATGATTGTTATGATTCGGATGCCTAAGCTTTATTTTAAAACTTAATTGTTTGTAGCACAGAGTAATGTAATTTCTAGAGACATTTATTGAAGAAATGTAATTTGAGATAAAATCGGTTCCGAGGATTCCATCTATGCTTATCGGCAAACTATTAACGATTTGGAATTCTTGTTTTAAATATATTCTAGAATTAGGTATATATAAATTTAGATACAGGCTACCTAAAGTATCTATATTTCCTCCTATGCCTTTGACATTTGTTGTATTTAGAGAATTGTGTTGTTGATTTTGAATTGAATCTATTCTTATGAGACATAGGTTTGCACCTGTGTCTACTAAAAATCTTTTTATGCGATTACGCACAAACAATTTGATAATATAATTGGATTCACTACTGCATATAAAATGCTGTTTATTCTGTTGAGGGACGCAAACATTCTGAATTCTGAATTGGTCGTTATGAGTTGTTACATGGGCATGTTTGTTTTTAAAATGGTTTTGACTATGTCCACCTCGTGCTTGATAAAAGTTTCCTCTGTAGGTGTTTCTAAATTTTTTATTTTTATTATTGTTTATATAAAAATTACTGTGTGTCTGTTCCGAACTGTTTGGAAAGCGTGGTGCAAAGTTGTAATTCGGATTATAGTAATTATTACTTGGAGGTTGGTTAAAATATCCGCCAAACTGTCTAAACTGTCCTCTACGTGGAATGGCATCTCTTCTCGAAAACCTATATTGTGGCCTAGGCTGTCTATGTGTAAACTCACCTTTGAAATTTTGTAGAGCCGTCAGCGATGCTTGCTTTCGGGACGATTCTTCGATGTCCTCCTCGACTGCTGCGCTAATAGCATCTCTCAAGGAACTATAATTCCTAGCTGAAATAATAGTACTTATTCGCCTATTTTTCAAACCATTAATAAATTGGCGAATCGCAATCTTTTCGTTAATAGGTTTTAAAATAATATTCGCGTCATTATCTCCATCACTTTGTGCTATTGTTAATTCAGAAAATAAAGTCTCTAACCTATTGCCGAACTGTATTATTGTTGAATCGCTTTGTGTAGATGATTTTAATTGTGTCATTAACGACGTGTGCGATTTTTTAGTAATTAAGTATTTTTTAATGTCAGAAATAAAATCACCAAAATATTCGTATTTATTATGAAGTTTTAATTTTGAGTTTTGGTCAAGTCTGGTTTTGATTATAAAATTAATTAGTATTTGTTCGTCTTTATCATCAATGCATGAACGATATAGTTCTGATGAATTAATTAATTTCACGATCGTATTTTGTTTTCCATTAAGTTCTGGTATTATAGAAATTGCGGTCGTTATATCAAATCTCTCCATTGTAATATTTAGTTTTCTTTAAAGTGAAATTAATTTATTTTTTCACTAATAAAATAAGTTTCTGATATAAATCAGGTTTTTTTTTTAATAATTCATAATTATTAAATAATATTATCGCTTCTTCATATTTTAAATCTTTGTTTATATCACTTTAAGCGATTTCAATTCTATTTATTGGAGACAAAAAAATCCATAAATCGTCTCATTTTACAAACTTATTATTACAAAATCATAAAATCACGACATATAAAATTATTTTCATGTCATGTGCAATTCGTCAAAATGACAGAATATTAATTAATCTACTTACATTTTTTACTTAGTTAGTTGCTTATATATTAAAATACACAAACATTAGAAATTGAAAAATATTTCTTACGTATATAAATATTATGAAATAACAATTTAAAGTTGAATTTATTTTAGCACACTGAGGAAAAAAAAAACAATTCATCACTTCTAATTTTGTCTTTCACCGATGTAGTCACATAATCTACTCACACAGGTACCCGATACTTTTCTTTATTTTCGTCACAAAATGGTCACTATGATGAGTCTTCGTTTCCACGACTCGAACGTCTCCCGGCTGCATCCATTTAAATCCATTTAAAAGTTTTGAGCACTGGGGTTTCTTCGTTATTTATAATCTCCTGTCTTCGTAATTAACTCTCAATTTACGTAAATAAAGTATACATCGTTGCTCGTAGATTTAATTATTTTGACTTTTTTTTCACATCAGTTCACTTTCAAATTTAAAATGTCTTTTTCAATTTATTATTATGTGGTGGCTCACATCGCCAACCACAGCGGCCGAGGCGCAGCGCGCCGAGCGCTTGCGCACCGCACGCGTTTACATTGTTGTCTTGGCCGGCAGGGTCGCCATATCGAGAGGGAGACGCCCAGTGAAACGACCGTTTAAGTTGAGTGTACTTTATTACTACTCAATTACATTGGTGCACGCTTTATATATAATATGTGTCCATATACGACACGACTTTTTTATCGTTGTTCACGCATATCTTCGTTATTTATGGACCGATTTTGATGATTCTTTCTTTGTTTGATTAAATTTTCTTGCAAAATGGTCCCATTTGATTTTTTTTCAGATCGGTTCAGTAGTTTTTAGGTAATCCTGAAAATACTATGATTTTGCACTAATTACCTCGATGACTTTGTTATTTATGAACCGAATTAGCTGATTCTTTGTGGGAAAAGGGATACCTTAAGTGTAGTTCTTTTAATTTCATTGACATTAAACCTTGGACCTCGAAGATATCCAAGGGAACTCTTCAAACTCAAATAGGATATGTAATTGTGATTGAGATATTGGTAGGCTTATGAAAATCCAAAACAAACCGAGCTATGGTCTGTATGCTACGTTCTGGACTATACTTGGACTAAGAAAGCACAACGGAACTCCTTTGGAAATTGAGTAATAGGCATTTTGAAAACATATAAAATTAAAGAATATTACTCGCTTACATACCACAAAAAAGTTGAAAATAAAAAAGCTTTTTAATAAAAAAAAAACCGCCTTCAAAAACCTAAAAACAAAAACAGATTCAAAATAAAAAATCACTAAAAAGCAATAAATAATATTCAAATCACCAATACGCATATCAATTTTAATAAAAACCGTCTAATGAAGTCGGGTGGGGCTTTTAGAATTAAAAAAAGTTGTCCTCCAGCCCCGCCCGACTTCATTAGACGGTTTTTATTAAAATTGATATTGGTATATCAATTTTAATTGATATCAATTGATATCAAATTGATATCGTATTGGTGATTTGAATATTATTTATTGCTTTTTAGTGCTTTTTAATTTTGAATCTGTTTTTGTTTTTAGGTTTTTGAAGGCGGTTTTTCTTTTTTATTAAAAAGCTTTTTTCTTGAGAATGGATTCTACTTTTAAGGTAAGTATAAAAGAGCAAAAAGGGAAGGAAAATAAAACCCTTCGCAAAATTTTGGCTCGATTTCGTCGAGGCGAGAACTACTGCCGACAAACTGTTGAGCAGTTTGGAAGGTGTTATTTTTGTGAAACACTGTATAGTCACTTAATGAAAAAAAAAAAACCGGTCAAGAGTGAGTCGGACTCGCGCACCGAGGGTTCCGTACAATCATAAATATATTTGGATATGTTACTTTAGTACAGTCTTTAAAAAAGTAGGATAAACGGCAGACAGTTGGAAGGGTGAAGTTAATTTACAAATCTTAACCACAGCTGCTTATGGTGACTGAAAAACGTTTCAGCCACTCCACATTGCATACTGTTTATATTACTAAGTAGGAACTTATTCTTCGTTTATTCGTACGGCAAATAGTAGGTAATTATATTAGAACCAGCCACCAATTTATTATTGTAGTGTTAGGTTGCGCCATCTCTTGACCGATAGTGGAACTATATTTTTTCTTAGGTTAGCATGCTTAGGACAGCGCCATCTGTTGACTGGTAGTAAAACTAAAAAAAAATTGTTTGTTTTTGAATTTCTAAAAAAGTGTGTTATATTGAGACATCGTTTTATTTTTCCTGTAATCTTTACATAAACTACTATCACATAGAATTATTTCAGATTTTTCTCTTTGCAAACTTCGGAGATAAGGGGGGGGGGGGAACGGTATTTTTTTTACATTTTTCATCATAAGTCGAAAACTATGCGGCCTAAGAAAAAAGGAAAAAATATTTTATAATGTGCAAACAGCGCTCTTTCATATGATACCCCACATGCCCTAGTCACCTCACTTTAAATTTTTAAGACCCCTTTTCAGTCCCTGTTGTAAAAAAAAATATTATTTTTTTTATTTCTTTCTTATTTGCAAAATAGTTGGGCAAATGTCATCTTAAACTATTCCAAATTTCAAGTTGATACCATTAGTAGTTCTCGAGATATCCAGCTGTGACAGACAGACAGACAGACAGACTGAGTCACACCATAAGGGTTCCTTTTTTGCCATTTTGGTACGGAACCCTAAAAACGATTTTTTTGTAGGACTACTTTGATAAAAAATCAAAACTATCCGGTGACAAAATAGTGTTGATAATATTAAGAATCCATACGTAATTACAAAAAATGATGTTATGGAAAATTAATGGTCACCAAGGCTTTTCATAAATGTGTACAAGATGTGTACGTAAGCTTTTGATAATAGTGCAATCCATCATATCTGAGAACGAATACACATCGAATACATTGAAATTTGTCATCAATCTTTATATAAACGAAGTTATATATGTCAACATTTTTCATACAATGTCGCTTTCATTTTCAATGTCCGAAAAAATACTGCATTCAAGAAATCAGCTAAACAAAGTAGGTACTTTCATAGTATGGATTTCTCTTTGGTCTATCTTCTAAATTCTAAATTTCAGTGACGTAATAAGTTGACATAATACTTCATCATCAGAAAGACGTGTCATAATTTGTCGTGCCCTAGCCTCATCACAAGTCTCACATACACAAGCCTCAAAACTAGAATTATATGAAACAGTATGAGGAAACTATGTTGTATGTATCACTCTAGGTAGGACAACAGATAAGACAGATAGATTTGAACATTGTTTATTTCATTTTCATTTATCGTTTTTAGGGTTCCGTACCAAAATGGTAATAAAAAAGGAACCCTTATGTTGTGTCTGTCTGTCTGTCACATCTAGATATCTTGAGAACTACTAATGGTATCAACTTGGAATTTGGAATAGTTTAAGATGACATTTGCCCTACTATTTTGCAAATAAGAAAGAAATAATAAAAAAAAAATATTTTACAACAGGGACTGAAAAGGGGTCTTAAAAATTTGAAGTGAGGTGACTAGGACATGTGGGGTATCATATGAAAGAGCGCTGTTTGCACATTATAATCATTTTTTTCTTTTTTCTTAAGCCGCATAGTTTTCGACTAATTACCGCCCCCCCCCCCCCCTTATCTCCGAAGTTTGCAAAGAGAAAAATCTGAAATAATTCTGTGATAGTAGTTTATGTAAAAATTACAGGAAAAATAAAACAATGTCTCAATATAACACACTTTTTTAGAAATTCAAAAAACAAACAAAAATTCTTTAGTTTCACTACCAATCAACAGATGGCGCTGTCCTAAGAATGCTGTACCCTTAGCACGATCAGCTATCGAGAAAAAAAACGCGCGTAAAATTACTCGATAGAGAATTATCTATGGAAATTTTAATTTCGCTATTCGGCGTTAGATGGCGTTGTACAAATTTCCAATACAAAATTGCACTATCAAGTGATTTTACGCGCGTTATTTTTTTTCGATAGCTGTTCGTGCTAAGGGTACTGTTCGTGCCAAGGGTACTATGACCTAAGAAAAAAAATAGTTCCACTATCGGTCAAGAGATGGCGCAACTTAATACTATAATAATAATTGGTGGCTGGTTCTAATATAATTACCTACTATTTGCCGTACAAATAAACGAAGAATAAGTTCCTACTTAGTAATATAAACAGTTTGCAATGTGTTTTTCAGTCACCATTAAGCAACTGTGGTTAAGATTTGTAAATTAACTGTGGCCCTACCATGAGTTGTTGCAAACTGTTTACGTTACAGTAAACTATCGTTTTCTCTCTTTCACTCGTATTGACTGTGAGCAGTATATCCGACAGTTTACTGTAACGTAAACAGTTTGCATCAACTCATGGTAGGGCCACTGTCCGCCTGTTCGCCCTTCCACCTGTCTGCCGTTTATCCTACTTTTTTAAATACTGTACTAAAAGTAACATATCCAAATATATTTATGATTGTACGGAACCCTCGGTGCGCGAGTCCGACTTGCTCTTGACCGGTTTTATTATTGATTGTATGCTTTTAAAAAACAATATCTGGGCGACGATCGACCATTCGTTATTACTATTTATTGTAATATGGTGGTGATTAGATGATAATCTACATTGTTATCTCAAACATTTACTACATTTTTTAAACTTGTCTAAAAACAATAAATTAAAAAAAATATACATATATAAACTTGAACATATAAAAAGAAAACAAAAGTAAGTCACCGAGCGGGATTCAAACCCGTAATACTCGTTTCTTGCCGTCTGCGTCTTAACCCGCTGGACCAGACGGGCAGTAACCGGCAGGACGAAATTAGCGACCATATTCTACTTCGAAAGAAAAAGCGCTAAAACTCGAAAACAAGTGTTTTCCCAAACATAAGACTAATCTAGATCGATTTCGATCGATTTTACCCCCGAAAAACCCCATATAACAAATTTCAGCGAAATCGTTAGAGCTGTTTCCGAGATCACAGAAATATATAGAATATACATATAAATAAATATATTTAGTTGTAGAATTGCTAGTAAGATAATAATAATAAAAAAATAAACACTCCACCGTTTGCCTGTCATTGCGTTATGTCAGCGGTTCCCGAATTCTTTTGGTTACGGAACCCTTTATTGTTCACCATTGTTCGGCGGAACCCTAGCTCAAGTAAAAAGTAAACTAACTGTAACATTGTTTTTTTTACGTGAAATCACACCATGCTGAGGCTTTCTGGCTTGTTGTTCGCATTTTGCAAGTATAGTTTGACTTTATAAGATGAAAATATTTATTTAGTTAGAACAAAAATATATTTACTTCTCTTGAATTTTCGCGGAACCCCTGAGAGCCTCTTACGGAAGCCCAGGGTTCCTCGAAACACCATTCGGGAACCGCTGTGTTAAATGTTATCTTATTGATATCTAATTTTATTATTTATGACAGCCCAACCATGTCAGTCTCGGGATTAATCAAATCCATAAAGTTAATCATAACATTTTCATTAGTAGTCATATTCATATGAAGTTGCTAATTTAAAATCTATATATATAAAAGAGTAAATCACTCACTGACTCATCACGAAATCTCAGAAACTACAAGTACTAGGAGTCTCAAATTTTGCATGGGGGTTCCTTTTAGAGTGAAGGTGCTCACTAAGACGGGATTTTGCGAAATTCAACCCCTAAGGGGGTAAAACAGGGTGGCAAAGTTTGTATGGGAGAAAGCGATTCCTTGGCCCGATTGACTTGAAATTTGGCATAGACATTCTTTAACAAAATTAATTGAATACGTGTTTCGTATTTTCTTGAAATGTATCCCCTAACAGGGTTGAAAAGGGGTAGAAAGCTATTTTTAGGGTGGTTGACTTCGATATCGGAATCAAAACTTCTTAGTGCATTTGTACGATTAAGAAAAATAAATGTCAGTTATCAGCACTGACGTCCACTGAATTTTCCAAAAGACTTTAACATCATAGATAATATCACATATAACATCATAGAATACACTATATAATTCAAATTTAACATAATTGCACCCAGCATGCGTTGCAATATTACGATTTTTTTGCCAGGAGTCTTTTCAGTCGTAAGTAGAACAATTCACCAAACATATACTTATTACCTACCTAATAGGATGTGGATAGTGGATGAATAGTTTAGGAGTGCATACTGCATAGGAAACAAATAAACATACACAAAGACTTCTATGTTGTTGTTGAACATAACATTAGATTTTTATTTATAAAGAAGATACTTTTAAGTATTAAATATTACATAATATAATTATAATTTTTTTGTTAAATTACCGCTAATTTTTTTATGGACCAGAATGTCGAGAACAGCAAAGGAAACGGTGGTTGAAAGGGGAAAAGGAAAATTTAATAGCAGAATAATGGAAACACGTTTACAATATGCAATAAGGAAAGCAATATGACAAGAAGAGAGTAAAGAGACAAAACCATAGTATAGGTATTTACATGTAACTAATTACAGAGTAGAATACATGTAACTAATTACTACATGGGTAGGCCTGTCCTTGACATAAGTACCTACCTACCTAATACAGAATCATGAACAGGGCGTTGGTTCTGTAACCAAACTCGAACCCCACTTCGAATCTCACTTTACTGCACGGGAATTTTAAATCACAAATAAGATAATGATAAGATTTTTTTTATCACAAAAATCAATGAATAAATTTTAAATTCACGCGAAGTGAAGTGAGGTTCGAAGTGAGATGCGAGTTTGGTTACAGAATCGACAGACTGCGCGGCTAAAACCGCGGGGTGCAGTTATTACCTTTATAATCACAAAATTGTAAAAATTACAAAGTTTTGATGTTTGGATGTTGTTCATATTGTTACTCAATCAGGTCTGAACGGGTGAACAGATTTAGACGAAATTTGGCACAGAGATAGATTATAGTCTGGAATACTTAGCACAGGATTCTTTTCATCCCGATAATTGGTTTCCAGGGAAAGACTAACAACAATTACAGACTCCCACGCCGGGGCGGAGCCACGGGCAAAAGCTATAGTATATAGGTGGTATAAAACAAAGTCACTTCCCGCCGTCTGTACGCTTCACTTAAACTACCTATGCATAAAAACCGCATTAAAATCGATCCTTAGGTTTGGGAGCTAGGTTGCCGGAGACAGACAGACATACACACACGTCAATTATATTATATAACACTCCTTGCGTACGTCGTATGTAGATAACCTGTAGTATAATCTAATAACTTCACACTGACACCACATTATAGCACAGTTTTACATTAGTAGGTAACTACATTGCACCCGTGCGAAGCCGGGGCGGGCCGCTAGTATAGTATATATGTTATAGTCAAACCCCGAAGTCCAGGCGCCCCTAGGTTTGCCTAGTCAAACCTCAGGTTTGACAGAAGGCTTAGTCAAAGTCCAAAACTAATAGCATGTTTCGGCATTTGACTAACACATTTATAGCCAAACCTAGGAGAGACTAACTTGGACAGTCAAAAACCGAAACGCAATTCGATCAAATCGGGGTTTGACCAGTCAGACTTAAATGAGGTACAGAATATGTTTTTTTAGCCAAGTAAACGAAAAGGTGTAGAGGGAAATGATAGGAACACAATTTTTGACTTCGTAACTTTGTTTGGACCAGTAAGGAGGTGAACATATCAAAAGTCCCCTCCTGTAGCCCCTATGCCGGGAGGGAGGGGGAGGTTTGAAGTAGAGATGTTACGAATATTCGCATTCGCATATGCGAATGGTTCGCATCGTTTTAGACATTCGCATCGACATCAATCAATGCGAATGTTATGCGAATGCGAATGTGTGCATAACTTGATTAATTCGACCAATAGAAAGCGTTTATTTCACGCGGGTAGTTTGTGAATTGCGATTGCTTGTTAATGTGGTCATTCCACTGTCGTCCATTATATGGTCACTCTGTTGCTTAGTTTGTTGATTTTTAGGGTTCCGTACCCAAAGGGTAAAAACGGGACCCTATTACTAAGACTCCGCTGTCCGTCTGTCTGTCTGTCTGTCTGTCTGTCTGTCACCAGGCTGTATCTCATGAACCGTGATAGCTAGAAATTTTCACAGATGATGTATTTTTGTTGCCGCTATAACAACAAATACTAAAAACAGAATAAAATTAATATTCAAGGGGGGCTCCCATACAACAAACGTATTTTTTTTGCCGTTTTTTGGTACGGAACCCTTCGTGCGCGAGTCCGACTCGCACTTGGCCGGTTTTTTGTTTTAGTTGCCAGTTTGCTGTATTTTTTTCAAATTTTTGTCAAATGTGTAAAATTTGACATTCGTAATATCTCTAGTTTGAAGGTCCCATTTTTTGGGTTTTCTTTTAAAATCAAACTAACAAACAAGATGTGAACACCAAGCCAAAAAGCCTCATTACAATGTTACAGTCATGTCCGCCCAAACTGTGAACCAAAAAGGGCTCCGTAGCCAAAATAATTCAGGAACCGCGGCCCTATGGTATCAATACTGACAAATGACAATAAGTACAGTGTATTTTTGTCAACTCCCATATTTTGTCCAAATAATTAGCAACGCAGCGTTATCATAAATATCAGAAAAACCGTCTAAGTGCGTGTCGGGCCACGCATAGTATAGGGCAGCGGTTCCCGAATGGGGTTCCGCGGAACCCTGGGGTTCCATGAGAGGCTCTCAGGAGTTCCGCGAAAATTCATGAGTTTAGGTGTAAAAACAGTCCCGATTTTGATGATATTGTCCCGCGTCCCGACGATCCATTAGTTTTGTCCAGATTTCTGATGATAACACACGATCAAAATCAAAGTGTTAATAAAAAAACGGGTCCAAATGTTTAAAAGCATAAAGGACAACAAGTTAATGCCTCATTTTGCGTTGTACCTCGCGCCGTAAGCATACCGCCTTCAAATGCTTATGTTGAGCGAGGTTTTTCCCATATGACGCTTAAATGTTCTAATGTCAGAAATCGTTGCTCTGTAGATTTAATGAAGTAGCAATGCAAAATATGCATGGAAACATAGTCAGAATAAAAATACCTAAAACATTAAATCAAAAAATTTGTTTCCATTGATTTTAAGTAGGTATCTATTTTAATTACAAATATTCATATATATTCAACGGGTGCGATTCGGTTGCCATAAAAACAGTTAATCTAATTTCAATGTCACTAACGTTGACTTCATCTAATTTTTATTTGACCTAAAAATAAATGACATAATTTTTATTTAACCTATTATTCATTTGTCATCATTATTATTTGCCATATTTACATTTGCTCTAACGTTTATATCCCATAAGTATCATTCGATATACATATAATTTGATCTAATTTTACATTTTATAATCAACTTTTACTATAAAATAGAAATAACTAGCTTTTATTATTATGATGCTTGCTTAATTATCAAATCCACTAATGTTTAATGTACTTACATCTATTAGCATACATATATTATAACATAACAATGACTAGACATGCAAGCAAGCATACAAACATGCATGTAGCTTACCAGTAGGTTAGGTTAGGTAAGTGTTTTGACCACTCGCAGCGGAGTTCCAC
Organism: Agriphila geniculea; assembly: GCA_943789525.1. Lineage (NCBI taxonomy): Eukaryota > Metazoa > Arthropoda > Insecta > Lepidoptera > Crambidae > Agriphila > Agriphila geniculea. The sequence goes on along the minus strand of OX038887.1, from coordinate 12,395,490 downwards.
AACGCTTGCATGCATGCTGCATGCTTGCAGGCATGCTGCATGCTTGCTTGCATGCTGCATGCTTGCTTGCTTGCAGGCTTGCTTGCTTGCAAAATGCTTGCCGGGGGGTGCAGGGGGGCTGGCCACCCTGCCCGGGGGGGTCGGGGGGCCTGGGGCCCCCCGCTATAAAAAAACACTTTTAATGCACCTACCAGTAGGTTAGGTTAGGTTAGTGTTTTGACCACTCGCAGCGGAGCGAGCGAAGCGAGCGGAGCTCCACAATGCATGCATGTATGTTGCATGCTTGCTTGCATGCTGCATGCTTGCTTGCACGCTGCATGCTTGCTTGCATGCTTGCTTGCTTGCTTGCATGCTTGCTTACTGCATGGCTGTTTGCATGCTGCATGCTTGCTTGCTTGCTGCATGCTTGCTTGCTGCATGCTTGCTTGCATGCTTGCATGTTCGGTGCTTGCTTGCAAAATACTTGCTGGGAGGTGCAGGGCGGCTGGCCCCAGGCCCCCCGCTGTAATACACCAGTTAGGTTAGGTTAGCGTTTTGACCACTCGCAGCGGAGCGATACTGTAATTTTGGCAGTAAGCTAACTGTTTTAGAACCCTTTATGGAGGATTTAAAGCATGGGTGTGGATAAAAATATATAAGTAATGAAATCATATTTTTGGGCTATGCTTGTTTTTATAGCATTTAAATCATAGGTCAAATAAAATTATTTTTAATGTTGAATAGAGTAAATGAATGTTATATGAAATGTGCTTTATATCATCTGTTAATTAGATCAAATGATTATTGTGTCAAATAGTTTTTATATCACATGTATTTAGGTCAAGTGAAATTATATTAACCGTATGTTATATTATTTGATCGGTATGTCAAATGAAATTATATGAAATGTTATTATATCCTCTGATCGTTAGTGCATGTAAATTTGGGTCATACATTACACACCCATATTCAACATGTCCTTCATTTACCAGTTACCAGAGTCTTTCGGGACGAAAGGTACCCTATGTCCTTGTCTATACCCCTGACAACGTGTATGCAAAATTTCATGATGATCGGTTCAGTAGTTAAGACGTGAAGGCGTAACAAACAATTTATAATATAAGGTAGTTAGGATAAGGATTTTATTGTAACGACTGGCTAGAAAAAAATATACAATGTACTATAACTACCGCCTACCGCAATGTACCATAGCTATGTTATTCTGGTGGTTTAGAATTCAAACGATAATTTGTAAAGCTACATTGTACTTTATACCTAGTGATGTATTATTACTTGTTTCTAGAATACCTACTTCAAAATAATGATTTCAAAAATAATAAAGAATAAAGTACTGAGTTTTGAGGTTTTTATGCATACTGTACCGAGTGCTCTTCGTACGGCGGCGGCGCCGCGACGCGTCCGACGCGAGCGATATGGCGCAGATATCGCTGTCGTATCGTAAAGACAAGTCAAAAAATGTCGTTATGAGTTTAGAAGCAAATCATATTAATTTTGGTGCCCAATGTTTTCTTATTAATTTGACCCTGCTGAATGGAAAAATTATGAATGAAAGAAAAAACACTGAAAAGAAAGATATTACGGCGGCCTCTTTTTGATTTAGCGGGGTCGAATTAGTCAGAAAACATCAGTTCCGCAGGAACGTCAATTTTTTCCATTCTTCCATTCTTGACTGGTCTATATCTGCGCCGTATCCGTACCTTACGTCGCTTCTATGTATTTCACACCACAAACCCACAATATTTAAGGCCTTTCCAACAACTCCCCACACTATGAGATTGACGAGAAAAAAAAAAGAAGCATTATTCATGTAAAATTACAGTTTTCTAGTACTATATAGTTCATTCCGTGCTATGAGCCTCTGAGCTAATACGCGGACGAACGGACGAACGTACAAATGGACATGGCGAAACTGTAAAGGTTCCTTGTTGACTTGAGACTACGGAACTCTAAAATTTTACTTAAGTGGGCGTTTAATTATTCTTGATATTTACAATCATATTGCAATTTTTATATGAAACTTCATACTAGTAAAAAACTTCTCTATATCGTTCTGGCAAGAATAAATCCTTAGCATTCATAACCGCAGAGCTATCAAGAATCTCGTGATTTTTTTTAAAAGGTAGGTACTTTTAACGTGGCGGGGAAATAACCGGACTGTCACCACAATCATTGTAATGACAATCTATCTTTAGAGCTCTTTATCTATTGAATTTAGGTGTATATAATTATGTTACTGTATTGGTAAATCTTAGGTTTTACTGGAAAATCTTAGGATTTACATAAGTTCGGGGTTTTACAGTAACATATAGATATGAAAATACTTATGAATGGGTGTTATTATTCTAAGTATCTCAAAGCTGCGAAGTTCCACAGGGCTATGACGCCCGAGTAATACCGCATGGCGACGCTCGCTCCACGCGCGGCTAAGGGGGAGTATACCGCCCCCCCTATCACTCCCACAAAAAAAGTATAAGTAAGTAAGTAAGTAGTTTTTTTTACTATATGTTTGTTTATCTATCTATCTATTATTTATGACAGAAATATGTAATTCTTTAAAATTATTTTATGCATCCCGACCGTCGTCATCTGATAGATGAACACCACATAAAACGATAAAAATATAATATTTTCTCAAAATATGTGCTATTTAATGATTAGGTCTGTGGTGATGATAATTGTAGAACTAAGTTTATTTATATGCAGAAAAGAACTCAAAGCAATATGTTTTCAAAATTGTGTACCGCAGTCTTGCTTCTAAAATTGTTCAGTTGGCCTTAGCTATCTAATTGATTTCATATGACTATTGACTACCTATAGAGATTTGGTCACTTCATCTTTGTAACATACCGTTTGATTTGTTTACGTAACGACCGTTGGACATTTTAACTTGAAGATCCTTACTAATATTATAAATGCGAAAGTCCGTTTGTTTGTTTGTTTGTTACGCCTTCACGTCTCAACTACTGAACCGATCGTCATGAAATTTTGCATACACGTTGTCAGAGGTACAGAGAAGGACATAGGGTACCATCCCGAAAAAAGTATTGCACCCGAGGGATAGCAAAAAACTTTCCACGCAGACGAAGTCGCGGGCGGCAGCTAGTATAAAATAATTATCACTTTATGCCACTTGGACATTTTGTTACTTGGTCTTTATACAGAACATTTGACTTTTTAATACGTTTTTATTTTTACTTAATGTCAATTGTACATTTTAACACTTAAACGAATGTTACCCTAAAAGTGTGGGTGAGCCTCATGTCGTTAAGTGACAAAGGCTTGTGCTTGGCATAAATAATTTATTATCATACTAATTATTGATAAGTAAGTACTAAGCATTAAAGGATTACGAACAAGATTTTACAATAAGTATATAAGTATCAATACTATCAGTAATTCTGATAAAATTTACAGTAGTTTCCTATAAATTCTGAAAATAGGTGTATTTTCCTTGAGTTTTGAAAAATGGGTTCTTACATCGAAATGGCGCGTGGTGCATGGATACTATTATTATTGTGTCAAAGTGTATTTTGTGAAAACTGTGTCACATACGACTTTGAGAATGACTTCGACGAATTATTCCCATCGACTTCCGATTTATGCTTGGGACTCGACCGGTGGGAATGGCAGCAGTACTCTTCAGTAGACGTAGACAGTCCCCACATTAGTAGTACAGCGTTTATATCCCCACCAGTTTCCGTCGGCTGTATATCCTCATTCCATTTCAATATAACTGATAGAGGCGTCTTGGAGGTGAATGTGTTTATGGGTGAAAATAGCTGGATTGGAGACTCTATTGCTATGATCGTTCAGCGTATCAATCCTGGAAGCAGTGACACAACATTAGGAAATGTGTTCCATTCACCTGCTCTTCCCAATTTTGTTTCGGGTTGGACAACTTTGAAAGTCAGCCTCACTATGACAGGTACTTCAGTAGGATATGTAAGTCCCATTCAAGTGACTATTAAACTAATCCTACATGTATATTTACCACTAGTGGCCCGCCCCGGCTTCGCACGGGTGTAATGTAGTTACTAAATGTAAAACTGTGCTAATGTGGTGTCAGTGTAAAGTTATTAGATTATACTACAGGATACATATACCTAGGAGGACGACATATACCTATACGACGTACGCAAGGGGTGTTATAATATAATTTATAACATATTTGCTCGTAAAGGGTCTCTTATTACACCAATTTCAATATCGTATTGTATCTCATTACGAACTTGTGCGGTAATGTAAAGTAAAACGCACGGTTTACTTGATAAGCCGTGCGTTTTACTTTACATTACCGCACGGTTTATCAAGATACTTCGTCTAAAACGAACGGTACTTTTTTAAATCTTAGCAAAGAGTTTTTATGTCAGAAAAGAGGTCAACATTTTATGGATAAAATTGACTTTGGGAGATAAAATGTAATAAATAAACATTTAATTATTCAATTTAATTAATGTTGACAATAAATTACAACCATTTATCTGTAACAAAAACACAAAAATATTAATTTACTTTATTAGTAATACTGGCTGTTTTTATGCCTTTGCCTTAAAAAAAACGCTGATGCGCGCGCATTGCTAATTTAATTTTTTTTTGCTGTATTGTTTTTATTTGAAAATGTCGTCAAGTACTGATGAATTTATTAATTCAACACCGCCAGAAGTCTCAGAGGCAGCGAAAAAGGCTACTCTAAGCCTCTTGCCCGAAAAATTGACCGATAAGATACTTACAAGCGTATCAAAATTTAATCATATGGAAAACAAGCAAAGGTGCAAAGTCCGAGTTTTATTTATTTCCTCGCAAATATGTTATAAAGGTTAACGCACATTTAGGCGGGTCGCAACGGGGCGGGCCGGGCCGCAGCGCATCGCAAAATGCTCCTATAGCACACTGTGACGGGCCGGGTCGCATCGCATCGACGGATTTTGAGTACAGTGGTGCCAGCTTAGGGTAATTTACCCTAGATTTAGGGTAAAAATTATCCGGCAGGGTAATTATTAGGGTATAGATTTTCCTACTGTATCTCTTAGGCTAAATCTTGTGTTAACTTTACTCTTACAAAAACAATGTTTGACAAAAGAGACCCGGCCTTTAATGCTAAAGTTGTATACCTTTTAAAATCTTTAATCTGTGATTCATAATCTGCTGTACTTTTTAGGGTTACGTAGCCCAATGACAAAAAACGGAGCCCTTATAGAATCGTCATTTCTGTCTGTCTGTCCGTCCGTATGTCACAGCCACTTTATTCTAAAAGTATTAGGATTACACAGTTGAAACTTGGTAGGTAGATGTATTCTGTGAACCGCTTTACGATTTTTAGACAAAAATAAAAAAACTGGCCAAGTGCGAGTCGGACTCACGCACGAAGGGTTCCGTACCAAAAAACGGCTAAAAATCAAGTTTGTTGTATGTAAGCCCCCCTTAAATATTAATTTTATTCTGTTTTTAGTATTTGTTGTTATAGGGGCTATGGAAATACATCATCTGTGAAAATTAAAATTGTCTTCCTGTTGTCGTTATTAATATCGAGCAAAAAACGGTAAAAAAATCACGTTTTTTGTATGGGAGCCTTCCGTAAATATTTATTTTATTCTGTTTTTAGTATTTGTTGTTATAGCGGCAACAAAAATACATTATATGTGAAAATTTCAACTGTCTAGCTATCACGGTTCATGAGATACAGCTGGTGACAGACAGATAGACAGATAGACAGACAGACGGACAGCGAAGTCTTAGTAATAGGGTCCTATTTTTACCCTTTGGGTACGGAACCCTAAAAAGATTAAGCGGGAATCCCCATACTGATCCATACCATCCCCAACTGAAACTGAAAAAAAAAAATGTTTTTCATCAAACCTGCGCGGGGTATATAGATACCCCGCATATAAAGAGAGAGGTCTTTAAAGATAACATTGAGGTTCCTCAAACCATTTTTTCTCAAAGTCTACCGTTTGAAAGATATACACTTCAAAAGCCCGACATGCACTTGTAATATTCATAAGTATTTTTTTATTTCTAAAGGAAAAAAACAAGTAAGGAATTTTAATTAAGGGTATTTTTACAAAATTATATAGGATATCTATATCTTTTTCCCAATCTTTTATACGACAAAAAAGTTTTGGGGTATTTTCGGATGACTCCCGATCGATAAATCCGCTTGCTATAGCACACTGAGTCGGGGCGCAGCGGGGCGGGGCGGGCCGCATCGCATCGCAACAAAATGCGCGACGGATTATGCGGCCCGCTCCGCCCCGGCATAGTGTGCGATAGTTCATATAAAATGTATGGGAGCGATTTGAGCGGATTTTTGCGATGCGGCCCGCCCCGTTGCGGCCCGCCTAAATGTGCGTTAACCTTAAAACGTCGTATGACATACGTGCGCTTTGATAATTACAGCCTCTGCTTTCTTGTAGCCCTCGCCTACGGCTCGGGCTAGCAATATCGCCTCGGCTGTAATTTTCAACGTACCGCACTTATATCATAATGTACTATGACGTGTGTGTGTGTCTGTCTGTCTGAGGCAACCAACCTAGCTCCCAAACTTATGGATCGATTTTAATGAGGTTTTTATGCATAGTTTAAGAGAAGCGTATAGACGGCGGGAAGCGACTTTGTTTTATACTATGTATAGCTTTTGCCCGTGGTTACGCCCGCGTGGCAGTCGGTAATCGTTGTAAGTCTTCCCTTGGAAACCAATGATCGGGATGAAAAGAAGCCTGTGTTAAGCCCACCGGTAACGATCAATTGCGATTGTCAATTTTTCCGCAATTGACGCCCATTGACGGAAAAATTTATCGTTTACGCGTGCAATTGAAGCGATTGTCAATTGCTCCAACAATGGCATTGACGGAAAAATTGACAATCGCAATTGATTGTTACCGGCGGGCTTTAAGTATTCCAGACTTAATCTATATCTGTGCCAAATTTCTCCTAAATCCGTTCACCCGTTCACACGTGATTGAGTATGATATGATTGAGTAGGTACCTAACAGAACAACATCCAAACATCAAAACTTTCACATTTACACAATTTTGTGATTATATAGGTAATAGCTGCACCCCGCGGTTTTACCCGCGCAGTCTGTCGATTCTGTAACCAAACTCGCATCTCACTTCACTTCGCGTGAATTTGTTATTAGACATTTGTTTACTAAATGAGCTATTTTACTGATTGCAAAAAATTTAGGTAGCCTGCGTAGCTATCTAAAATCTTTTGTGATAAAAAAATGTTCTTATCATTATCTTATTTATGATTTAAAATTCCCGTGCAGTGAAGTGAGATTCGAAGTGGGGTTCGAGTTTGGTTACAGAATCGACGCCCTGTTAACAATTCTGTATTAGTTAGGTAGGTACCTACTTAATAAAATTTATTAGCGGTAATTTAACAAAATAAGTATAATAATATTATGTTACATTTAATACTTACCTTATAGTTAAAAATTCTAATATCTTTGCTTAATAGTTATCTTCTTTATAAATAAAAATCGATGTATGTGTATTTGTTTCCTTTGCACTCCTAAACCATTCATCCACATCCGATTATGATGAATATTTGGTGAATTGTTCTGCTTACTACTGAAAAGGTTTCTGGCTAAAAAAACGTGACATTGCAACGCATGCCGGGCAAAGATTTATGTCGGGTGCAACTAATGTTGTGCATTATTATCAGGCTCTCCATTGAAACACTTCTCTAAATACCACATTCCTTGTCACGTTATCTGATATTTGCCAGATGTTGCCGTTTTATTTGACTAATATTTCGTGAAGTAGTGAAAATAGTCAAAGTTTGCCTTGAAAACCGGGAAAATTAGAGATTAAACGTCAGCCCGTGCAGTGACAACTGACATATATTTTTCTTAATCATTCAAATGCACTAAGAAGTTTTGATTCCGATATCGAAGTCAACCACCCTAAAAATAGCTTTCTACCCCTTTTCAACCCTGTTAAGGGATACATTTAAAAAAAATACGAAACACGTGTTCAATTAATTTTGTAAAAGAATGTCTATGCCAAATTTCAAGTCAATCGGGCCAAGGAATCGCGTTCTCCCATACAAACTTTGCCACCCTGTTTCACCCTCTTAGGGATTGAATTTCGCAAAATCCCGTCTTAGTGAGCACCTACATCCTAAAAGGGACCCCCATGCAAAATTTGAGACTCCTAGCACTTATAGTTTCTGAGATTTCGTGATGAGTCAGTGAGTGATTTACGCTTTTATATATATAGATGTACAGCACCAGCTAAAGCTACATGTTATACAGTTGAAAAAACGAACTAGAGAAAAAACGTACTAAAAATACTTTTTAGGGTTGCGTACCCAAAGGGTAAAAACGGGACCCTATTACTAAGACTCCGCTGTCCGTCTGTCTGTCTGTCTGTCTGTCATCAGGCTGTATCTCATGAACCGTGATAGCTAGAAAGTTAAAATTTTCACAGATTATGTATTTCTGTTGCCGCTATAACAACAAATACTAAAAACAGAATAAAATTTATAGTTAAGGGGGGCTCCCATACAACAAACGTAATTTTTTTGCTGTTTTTTGGTACGGAACCCTTCGTGCGCGAGTTCGACTCGCACTTGGCCGGTTTTTTTTTTCTAGTCAGTTTTTGTTTTTAGTCAGATTTTCTATTTTTTAGTTCGTTTTGAAAACGTATTTTTTTATATTCATTAAATAATTATTTTTTGCTTTTTAGTCTTTATTATCTGTATTAGTTTTTCTGTGGCTTTTTTCTGGCTTCATAATCAGACCCTGGACACCATCTCCCAACAAAGTCCTTGTCAAGACGAATCAAATGAGCCTGAACTTAATGCGGTTGTATGGTTTTGTTATAGAGTTCCTGTGGTCTTTTTCCGGCTCTATCATCAGACCCTGGACACTGTTATTCCCAACAGAGTTAAACGCGGTTAGTCCAGTCCATAACCCACCACGCGGGCACAATGCGGCTTAGTGGGTGTTAACAACTACATATTATACAGCCAGTATCAACGGCCAAATGTGCCTTACGAAACACGGAGGAGCTCAAGATAATACATTTTTGGTCACCCATCCATGACGGACCATTGCGAAAGTTACTTAACCTCCGCATTCAAAGAGCCAGGCGCTAAACCACTGCGCCATCGAGCTTCTCAAAACAAATTTAATTTTAACAAAGGAATAAAATATTGTAACCGCAATAAAAAGTTTAAAAGAGCTTATCAACAAAAAGTTAAATACCTTTCAAAATTATAAAAATCCTTTTGATGAAATACTTATTTGAAATGTTTTTCTTTATTGCAGATTGTTATATTCGGTTCTGCTGCAGAAAATTCTGTAGTGCTCGTAGACTCGTTCCGATACATTCCACTAAATTACGACGGAGATTGTGTGATATACAAAGAACCTACTATAAGTACCACTGAGGCAACTACTACTACTGAGGCGACTACCACTGAGGCGACTACCACTGAGACGCCTACCACTGAGGCAACCACAACAGCCAGTACCATAACTGATCCTACAGTTACGTGGCCAGCAAGTACGGCAACTGATTCTACAACTACGTGGCCAGTAAGCACCGTAACAGCTGATCCTACAACTACATGGCCTGCAAGCACAACAACTGATCCTACAATAACGTGGCCAGCCAGTACCACAACTGATACTACAGTTACGTGGCCAGCAAGTACGGCAACTGATCCTACAACTACGTGGCAGGCAAGCACAGCAACTGATCCTATAGCTACATGGCCAACGGTCACAATAATTGATCCTATAGCTACATGGCCGGTGAGCATCGCAACTGATCCTACGTCCACATGGCTACCAAGTACCACCACCGATACTCCGACAACATGGCCAACTACAACAGACACTTACACTCCCGATGATCAGAATTTGTATTGTACAGACTGTGTCACTTACAACTTTGAAAAAAACTTCGATGATTCATTCATCCACAATTCCGGAAAATGCACCGACATGTCTCCGTGGGTATTGCAGCGATACGCTTCAGTGGATGTAGACAGTCCTCACAATAGCAGCACAGCCTTTATATCTTCACCAATAGCCAGACCTATAGCTCCGGGCTGTGTATCTTCATTTCGTTTTGTTATAAGTAATAATGGACTCCTACAACTGAATGTTTACATGGACCCATCCAGTCAGTTGCTGGACTACATATCAGTGCTGGTCGTGTCAATACAATCAGATGGCAGTGAATCAGTAATAGGCAAGCTGTTTTATTCGCCGCTGTTGCCCAACTTTGTTCCCGGATGGACAGTTCTGAGACTCAGAATATCGACTCCTGCGCCCTTAATAGGATATGTAAGTTAATTTAATAGTTAAATAATCCTAAAATTATATATCTGATTGAGATTTTGTGACTGATGATATTACAAATGAATTTTAATGAAACAAACCTAATATAATGAAACAATAATTTTTACTTTAAATAAAATACCAATAAAGAAATATATTCCATTAGACATGTAACTCGATTAAGATTTTGTGAGTAACCATGTTATAACAATAAAAATATTTCTCTTGTAAACATAAATATAATAACATATTGCATTCTCTTTCAGATCTCTTTAATAGGGATGACATCAAACTCATTATTAATCGTTGACTCATTTCGATACATACCTCCAGACTGTGACGAAAAACAGTGTGTTATATACAAAAATGTAACGGATACTACTACAACAGAGTCATCTACGGACGTTACCACCTCGGACTCATGGGCCACAGCTGAAACAATCACTACCACAGAGCCATGGGCCACAGCTGAAACAATCACCACCACACACCCATGGGCCACAGCTGAAACAATCACCACCACAGATACATGGGCCACAGCTGAAACAATCACCACCACAGACCCATGGGCCACAGCTGAAACAATCACCACCACAGACCCATGGACCACACCTGAAAAAATCACTACCACGGACCCATGGGCCACAGCTGAAATAATCACGACCACAGACCCATGGGCCACAGCTGAAACAATCACCACTACAGACCCATGGGCCACAGCAGAAACAATCACCACCACAGACTCATGGGCCACAGCTGCAACAATCACCACCACAGACCCATGGGCCACAGCTGAAACAATCACCACCACAGACCCATGGGCCACAGCTGAAACAATCACCACCACAGACCCATGGACCACACCTGAAAAAATCACTACCACGGACCCATGGGCCACAGCTGCAACAATCACCACCACAGACCCATGGGCCACAGCTGAAACAATCACCACTACAAACCTATGGGCCACGGCTGAAACAATCACCACCACAGGCCCATGGGCCACAGCTGAAACAATCACCACCACAGACCCATGGACCACACCTGAAAAAATCACTACCACGGACCCATGGGCCACAGCTGAAACAATCACCACCACAGACCCATGGGCCACAGCTGAAACAATCAAAACCACAGACTCATGGGCCACAGCTGAAACAATCACCACCACAGACCCATGGGCCACAGCTGCAACAATCACTACCACAGACCCATGGACCACAGCTGCAACAATCACTACCACAGACCCATGGGCCACGGCTGAAACAATCACCACCACAGACCCATGGGCCACAGATGACATCTCTATCATCACAGACCCTTCCAGAACCACGGAACCATCGTGGACTACAGAAATGGATTCTTCTACCACATCATGGCAAACAACTCCGGTGACTGACCCAACTAGTACTCCAGATCAAGATTTATATTGCGCAGACTGCGTCACATACAACTTTGAAAATAATTTCAATAACTTGTTTACCAACCACTCTAAAAAATGCTTTGGTATGTCTTCATGGGAATTGCAGCAATACGCTTTGGTGGATGTAGACGGTCCTCATAACAGCAGCACGTCGTTTATATCCTCACCAGTTACTAGACCAGTAACTCCAGGCTGTGTATCCTCGTTTATATTTACTATTACAAAAAATGCAGTCCTGGAGGTGAATATCTACATGGACTCTTCCAGTCAGACGCTAGACTACATAACAGTGTTGGTCACGTCAATACATTCTAATGGCAGCGAATCAATAGTTGGAAAATTGTTACATTCACCGTTGCTCCCCAATTTTGTTCCTGGATGGACAATCTTGAGACTGAGACTATCAACTCCCGGACCATCCCAAGGATATGTAAGTTAATTTTGAAATTGATCCAATCTATACTTAATCAGGGTAGGCAAAATTAGTCACTATAACAATTCAGTTACTGTTGGCATTACTCCTCTATAATCAGATAATAATTTAAATTTAAGCAACATTACTCTTAGGAATACTACGGTAGATATTACTCTTAGGAACGACCCTACTACGGTAGATAATATTCTACTATCATAGAACATTGCTGTTTGCATTGAACATTTCATTGGATGTTATTATGAAAAATTTAGTCAGGGCACTTCGACCTCAGGAAGACTATAGCATCATTTAATTTGTTATATAGATTTGATAAACCTTAGAACAAGTTCTAACTAATTAGATATAACAATAAATTCTGTTCCATTTTTAAATAAAACCGGAAGCTATTGGGAATCTGTGAAAATAGCCTAATATCGCCTTACCGGCATTATTGGGAACTAAATAACTACTTATTACAAAAACACTATAATATAATTGTTATTTATGCAACTGTACTATATGAGGGGTATTAGTTTTAGTGAATAAAAATATTTTGAATTTGGAACAATGTACAAAAAAAATAAAACTTGCTAAAAGTATGGAGCTATTCCATAGATAAAGCCTCCCGCCAATTTTATTTAGGTTCTTTTTAGTATCTTTGGGTTATTTCCTAAAAAATATCCCGCCAAATTAATTAGGTTTTTTTAGTGTCTTATCTTTAGGAGATTAGATGTTCAGTCTTGCATTGCTTCAATCCATTCCATCAGTCTGGTCTGGTACGATCTTCAGACTGTAAAAATTCAAAGTCTATACAAACTGATGAAATAGACTGATGCCTGACCGATCATGTAATTTCCCTCTTAGCGTGGTTGTTTTATGACATTGGAAAATATCTAGTTTCACTATTTTCTAATGTTTAAACATTACTGATTACCTACCCAAATAATAAAAATATAATAACTATAAATACTATGGGTATAAGTACTGCTATTTGTTTTCTCGCAGTCAATGGTAAAAAGTAGAGTTCACAACTCGTGGAAAAAAATATTTCATCTCGGTCCTTTGTATCCCTCGCTTCGCTCAAGATTCTACTTTTCTCTAGAATCCTTCGCTGCTCTCGGGATCCAACTTAGTCCCTCGAACTAAATTCCCTCTTTTTTCACTTGTTGTATAATCTACTATTATCTACACCCATTTTTTTTTTAATTTTATTTGGGAAACAAACAATATTTTAATACATTTGGATTAAAAATACCCATGATATTTATCTACACCCATGATATGTATCGTCTATAAAGGTTTTGACTTTGACTTTGTTTTTGACTTTGACTTTTCTCCCCCTCCTATTACGTTATCCGCAAGAATGTTATAATGTTGTACTGAATTACATAATGCAACGCTCGCGCGTGGGCGCGCGGCGCTGGACCAGCTCTCGCTCGGGATATTGCTTTCAGGACCAGCTCTCGCTCGGGATATTGTAATGTTGGCAGTAAGCTGTTTCAGAACCCCTTACAGAGGATTTAAAGCATGGGTGTAGATAAAATACATTAATTACTGCCTTCTTTTTCAGATTACTTTGATGGGGATGACAACGAATTCCACATTACTCGTTGACTCTTTTCGATTCATTCCTCCAAACTGCGACAAAGATCAATGTATTATATACGAAAATAAACTAGATACCACTACGACTCAATCCTCTGCGAATGGACTTACATCTACCGACATTCCTCCTTCCTGGTCTACTGAAAATCTTCCTACAACAGGCTCATGGGACACATCAAAAACTACTACCACCACAGACTCATGGGCAACTGCAGAGTCTTACACCACTACAGACTCATCATGGACTACAGCAACGAATTATTTCACTACATGGCCAACCTCGGTGACTGACTCAACTAGTACTCCACAACAAGAATTAGTTTGCAAAGACTGCGTCACGTACAACTTTGAGGATAATTTCTATAACTTGTTTACCCACAATTCTGGAAAATGCACTGGTATGGCTCCGTGGACATTACAGCAATACGCCTCTGTGGATATAGACAGTCCTCACAATAGCAGCACGACGTTTATATACTCGCCAATTACGAGACCAGTAACTCCGGGATGTTTATCTTCGTTTAGATTTGTTATGACAGATAATGGCATCATTGAATTGAAAGTCTACATGGACCCATCTAGTCAGTTGCTGGACTACATATCAGTGCTGGCCATGTCAATACAATCAGATGGCAGTGAATCTGTTGTGGGGAAGTTGTTTTATTCACCGTTGCTACCCACTTTTGTTCCCGGATGGACTGATTTGAATCTCAAAATATCGACACCTTCACTTTCCCAAGGATATGTAAGTGTTTTTTTTTTGACGAATACTGAAAAATTTAATTTAGTCACATATTTCAGTAACAATGAAACTTATTTAATTTCAGATTACAGTAATGGGAATGACTACAAACTCGTTAATAATTGTTGACTCTTTTCGTTTTATCCCTTCAAACTGCTACGAAGATCAGTGTTTTATATATGAAGAGGATCAATTCTTCAACTAATTCGTCTCTTTAATAAAGTTCTCCTTGCCTTGTCCGCGAATACACCAGTACGGATCTTTGGACTTCAAAAAACCCTCTCACTTTACAGAAGTATACCAGATACAGGTGCAGACGTTCCACATTAATTCAGACCCATTGGTCAAAACACTTCCACCAATAAAACACCAAGATCCATTGACCGCGGCAGCTACTTTGAACGCCACAGACCCAATCAGAGTATCACGAATCCAAAACTTTTCAAATCCTGTTAAAAACAAAATGATTGTGAGTTGAGTTCAATAATTTGAGAAAGTTAAGAAACCAAGTTTAGACCACTTATTTATTGTGATAATTATGTGTATAAGGTGGACCAAATTAGTGCCAATACAGACTTTTATTCTTATGCCAATACTTCAAGAGAATTGTCAAGTGTTTAGAACACATTGGTGAAGATTTTTTTAAAGTTTCATTTTAATTTTTTTAAATCGCCGATTTCAGCCGAGTCAGCTCGGTGTGCCGCGAGAGTGCGCGGTAAAGCCAGCAACTTTTTTTTTGCATTTCGGGTTGTTTCGGTCAAATGCGAAAAATATGCAACATAAAATAACATAAAAATTTTCACCAATTTATGTGTTCTTGACCTGATTTTCCACTAAAGTATTGGCACTTATTTTGTTTCCACCTTATATTGATTAAGCATATTAACTTTAATAAAATGATACTATAAAGACCTCACAATGTGTTAATATTTTTTGATAGAACACTGTTTCACATTAAATTCATTTGGAAGGCGATTTAATGAAAATTAATTAATGATGAAATATTCTGAAGCGAAATTCTCTTTGAAAATAAATTAGATCGACCCCCGCTGGCCTTTCTGGATACTACTTGGAAAAATATTTTCCACATTTTATTTCTCTCTCATTTGCCTGAAGGTTTAATTAAGTATCTACATGAGCAAGCTTAACCTTTTGTTTTTTTTCTATTTTTGTGGTTGATGTAAAAAAATATGCTTTGTAAAAGTTGTTGCTGATGTTTAGCATTATTAATAATTCACCTACCTACTTCTGTTCCCGGGTTAATTATGCAATTAATAGAAGCTTTCTACAATTCTATAAAAGTTTCCACTTTTTCTTTTGAGTTACGGAACCTCAAAAAGCAATGAAGATTGCTATCCATCTTCAGCCTCCCACTAATTTTGTTCGCATCCATCAATTAGCTTTACTCGTACTTATAGTTAAAACTAGTTCTACGGCCAAAACAAGCTATACCGCCCACCACAGCCAATGTGAAATCATATAATGTTTATTGTAAAGTATTTTCATTTTTCCATATTATATTCACCTGCCTTTTTTCAGTTTAAAAATAACTTATATGGATGGAATATGTACATGCCAATATTTTGAGTTAGAAATCTAAGTAGAATCTATGTATAACTACGCGCGAGTGAAAAGCGTGTCGTAGCACTTTGATCTTTAAAATTTTAGATGATCGAAGGCTTAAAATCTATTACGTATAACAGAATGAATGGCTAAACCAGAATATTATAGATAGGAACTATCAAACTTAACAACGTTTACTATGGGACCAACTCTGAAATCGCAAAATAAAATCAGCTGTTTCATAGAAAAATTAATAACGAAAATATGAAATGTATTGGCTGATTTTTTTCGCGATTTCAGAGTTGGTCTCATACAAAAGTTGTTTAGTTTGATGGGCCCTATTCACTGACCTGCATATATTTACACTGGACAGGCTTATGTCAAACTGTTTTTGTGCCTATTTGATTTCCGCCATTTTGGCGCTGTAGGACGTAGCCTTAGATTATAATCTAAGGACGGTGATGATCATAGCGTGCGTACGTGGTACTAAAGTTTAAAGTCTGGAGAGACCATCACGGCAACTATTTTCATATTGTACGTCAAAATTAGTTCTTTAGACGCACGCTAGTGGCGTTTCAAATAGGCACAAAAAATTAGCTGTCAAATCATACAGACTGCCAGTCCAGATAAATATATTTTTTTTTATGTCAGTGGCCCTATTACAATATTCTGGTTTAGCCATTAATTTTGTTACACATTCTATCTCTCAAACAATTTAGACTACCAAAACTTAACTAATGATTGAGAACATGGTTTTTTATGCTTTACTTTCATTTCAACGTAGTACCACGTCACATTCGATAAGCTACGTAAAACAAACATATTACAGTCGTGCCGTATTTCAGGAGTATGAAAATAGTAGTTTATGAAACTGATGCATAATGAAGGGTATTAAAACATGAGTGTTACGGCGAGGTTTTTAATAGTATTACACGAGTGTTTTAATACCTAGTTATGTACAGTTTCATACACTACTTTATCTACTCTCATACAATTTTGTAATTGAACCGATTGAACCTACAAAATAAAATATCAATGATAAAAAAGAGTTCGGTAGGTCGGCAGTACTTACCTAGGTTAAGTAAGACGTTTTTTCCGTCGCCGCATCTAAAATATCGGGTGGAGTCAAATTTTCACTCACTACACTCACTACTATGATATTTTAAGCAAAAGTAAAAATTAAAATCTAAAAGTGGCGCGTATTCTATTAGAAAAAAATAATGAAATAATTGTATTCCAGTAGACTAATCGTTACGCTAAGTCATCGATAACCATAGAGTACGTTTTAATCATGGAAAGTCAAGAAGGTTTATAATAGAGAGTGAGTACTCTACAAAAATTTTCACCTATCGTTTAAAAGAAATTCAACTTTATTGCATTGCTCATAGAGTTGAAATTCTATCGACGACATTGACTGAAGGCACTACTGTGTGAATGAGACAACACCAGGTGGAGGTCGGTGTCTCGTTCGCACAATTGCCATTACTAAACAATAATACCACGTTAGTAGGACTAAAAATATGTACGTTACCAATCAAGTAGTGTATCAAAATTAAGGATTCGGAATGGGAAGTCGAATATATACTATTTAAATATTAATTTAGAATGACACATAATAATTGTAATATAAAACAGAACTTACTCTTTTGATTTAATTAGATATCTACAATAATGCTAATCAGCTATCATCGGTGAGGTGGTAATAAATAGAAGTGTCAATCTTGGCAACTCCGATTTTGACCTTGACGCCGAATTTAGATTTAAGAATTTCAATCTATAGGAAATGTTACTTTACAAAACTAGTGTGACCATAAATACTGCACCATTTCAGATTTCCAAAAAAACGAAATTGTTCTATTGAAATGCTTAGAGGTCGCAGGCGAGACGGTAAAATTAATAATAATAATCAAATTAATGTTTGTGCGCCTATTTCGATGAAACTCGGTTTTTGGTACTATTTCAACATGAAAATAACAACGCAATTTTGAAAATTTTAAAAATCCAAGATGGCGGCCAACTTTTTTTGTTTTGGGCCGATTTCGATGAAACTCGGTTTTGGAACTATTTTGACAAGAAAATAACAACGCAATTTCTAAAAAACTAAAAATCCAATATGGCGGCCTACTTTTTTGTTTTTGGGCCGATTTCGATGAAACTCGGTTTTTGGAACTATTTTGACAAGAAAATAACAATGCAATTTTTAAAAAACTAAAAATCCAAGATGGCGGCCAACTTTTTTGTTTTTGGGCCGATTTTGATGAAACTCGGTTTTTGGTACGATTTTGACAAGAAAATAACAACGCAATGTTGAAAATTTAAAAAATCCAAGATGGCGGCCAACTTTTTTGTTTTTGGGCCGATTTTGATGAAACTCGGTTTTTTGTACGATTTTGACAAGAAAATAACAACGCAATGTTGAAAATTATAAAAATCCAAGATGGCGGCCAACTTTTTTGTTTTTGGGCTGATTTCGATGAAACTCGGTTTTTGGAACTATTTTGACAAGAAAATAACAACGCAATTTCTAAAAAACTAAAAATCCAATATGGCGGCCAACTTTTTTGTTTTTGGGCCGATTTCGATGAAACTCGGTTTTTGGAACTATTTTGACAAGAAAATAACAATGCAATTTTTAAAAAACTAAAAATCTAATATGGCGGCCAACTTTTTTGTTTTTGGGCCGATTTCGATGAAACTCGGTTTTTGGAACTATTTAGACAAGAAAATAACAATGCAATTTTAAAAAACTAAAAATCCAAGATGGCGGCAAACTTTTTTGTTTTTGGGCCGATTTTGATGAAACTCTGATTTTTGTACGATTTTGACAAGAAAATAACAATGCAATGTTGAAAATTATAAAAATCCAAGATGGCGGCCAACTTTTTTGTTTTTGGGCCGATTTCGATGAAACTCGGTTTTCGGAACTATTTGGCAAGAAAATAACAACGCAATATTGAAAATTATAAAATTCCAAGATGGCGGCCAACTTTTTTGTTTTTGGGCCGATTTAGATGAAACTCAGTTTTTGGTACTATTTTGACAAAAAAATAACAATGCAATTTAAAAAAACTAAAAATCCAATATGGTGGCCAACTTTTTTGTTTGGGCCGGTTTCGATGAAACTCGGTTTTTGGTACGATTTTGACAAGAAAATAACAACGCAATGTTGAAAACATAAAAAATTCAAGATGATGGCCAACTTTTTTGGGCCGATTTCAATGAAACTTGGTTTTTGGTACTATTTTGACAAGAAAATAACAACGCAATTTTATAAATACAAAAAATCGAAGATGGCGGCCAACTGTTTTGCTTGTGGGCTGATTTTGATGAAACTCGGGGTTTTATTTTGACAAGAAAACAGTAACGGAATGTCATAAAAAAAATCTAAGATGGCAGCCAAATTATTTATTTGTTTTTTCAACCGAGTCACATCAAAATCAACCCAAAAACAAATTAGCAGCCATTTTGATCTTTTTTGATTTTTCCATCAGTTTACATTGAATTGTTATTTTCTTGTCAAAATAGTACCAAAAACCGAGTTTCATCGAAATCGGCCCAAAAAACAAAAAAGTTGGCCGCCATCTTAGATTTTTAGTATTTTAAAAATTGCGTTGTTATTTTATTGTCAAAATATTACCAAAAACTGAGTTTCATCGAAATCAGCCCAAAAACAAACAAGTTGGCTGCCATCTTGGATTTTTTAATTTTTTCAATATTGTGTGTGTTAATATTTTCTTGTCAAATTAGTACTAAAAACCGAGTTTCATTCAAATCAGCCCACAAATAAAAGAGTTGGCTGCCATATTTTTTTGTATTTTTAACATTTCGTTGTTTTATTTTCATCAAAATAGTAACAAAATCGAGTTTCATAAAATCGGCCCACGAACGATATAGTTGGCCGCCATTTTGGTTTTTTTATATTTTTAACATTGTGTCGTCGTAAATCTCTTGAACCCATTTTATTAATTTTTAAATTTGAGATTTTTGCATTTACAATGCTATTTTTAAACAATACTAAATAATATACTAGAAAAAAATTTTCTAGTATATTATTTAGTATTGTTTAAAAATAGCATTGTAAATGCAAAAATCTCAAATTTAAAAATTATATAGCTATTTCATCTTAATCAATTGTTAAAATATCTGGAAAGATATTTCAATTGAATGTCGAGGTAATTCCTCACATTGGTGAAATAACGCTGGCTTACAGCGTAAGAGTTTAGGATATACTAGGAAAAATTCGACGATGTCACTAGTGACTCGGTAGCTCAGCGGTCAGAGCATTGGACCGGATATCCAAAGGTCGCGGGTTCGATTCCCGTCTGAGTATTGATCTGGTGCGAGTCGTATTTTTTCTAGTATATTATTTAGTATTGTTTAAAAATAGCATTGTAAATGCAAAAATCTCAAATTTAAAAATTATATAGCTATTTCATCTTAATCAATTGTTAAAATATCTGGAAAGATATTTCAATTGAATGTCGAGGTAATTCCTCACATTGGTGAAATAACGCTGGCTTACAGCGTAAGAGTTTAGGATATACTAGGAAAAATTCGACGATGTCACTAGTGACTCGGTAGCTCAGCGGTCAGAGCATTGGACCGGATATCCAAAGGTCGCGGGTTCGATTCCCGTCTGAGTATTGATCTGGTGCGAGTCGTATTTTTTCTAGTATATTATTTAGTATTGTTTAAAAATAGCATTGTAAATGCAAAAATCTCAAATTTAAAAATTATATAGCTATTTCATCTTAATCAATTGTTAAAATATCTGGAAAGATATTTCAATTGAATGTCGAGGTAATTCCTCACATTGGTGAAATAACGCTGGCTTACAGCGTAAGAGTTTAGGATATACTAGGAAAAATTCGACGATGTCACTAGTGAGTCGGTAGCTCAGCGGTCAGAGCATTGGACCGGATATCCAAAGGTCGCGGGTTCGATTCCCGTCTGAGTATTGATCTGGTGCGAGTCGTATTTTTTCTAGTATATTATTTAGTATTGTTTAAAAATAGCATTGTAAATGCAAAAATCTCAAATTTAAAAATTATATAGCTATTTCATCTCAATCAATTGTTAAAATATCTGGAAAGATATTTCAATTGAATGTCGAGGTAATTCCTCACATTGGTGAAATAACGCTGGCTTACAGCGTAAGAGTTTAGGATATACTAGGAAAAATTCGACGATGTCACTAGTGACTCGGTAGCTCAGCGGTCAGAGCATTGGACCGGATATCCAAAGGTCGCGGGTTCGATTCCCGTCTGAGTATTGATCTGGTGCGAGTCGTATTTTTTCTAGTATATTATTTAGTATTGTTTAAAAATAGCATTGTAAATGCAAAAATCTCAAATTTAAAAATTATATAGCTATTTCATCTTAATCAATTGTTAAAATATCTGGAAAGATATTTCAATTGAATGTCGAGGTAATTCCTCACATTGGTGAAATAACGCTGGCTTACAGCGTAAGAGTTTAGGATATACTAGGAAAAATTCGACGATGTCACTAGTGACTCGGTAGCTCAGCGGTCAGAGCATTGGACCGGATATCCAAAGGTCGCGGGTTCGATTCCCGTCTGAGTATTGATCTGGTGCGAGTCGTATTTTTTCTAGTATATTATTTAGTATTGTTTAAAAATAGCATTGTAAATGCAAAAATCTCAAATTTAAAAATTATATAGCTATTTCATCTCAATCAATTGTTAAAATATCTGGAAAGATATTTCAATTGAATGTCGAGGTAATTCCTCACATTGGTGAAATAACGCTGGCTTACAGCGTAAGAGTTTAGGATATACTAGGAAAAATTCGACGATGTCACTAGTGACTCGGTAGCTCAGCGGTCAGAGCATTGGACCGGATATCCAAAGGTCGCGGGTTCGATTCCCGTCTGAGTATTGATCTGGTGCGAGTCGTATTTTTTCTAGTATATTATTTAGTATTGTTTAAAAATAGCATTGTAAATGCAAAAATCTCAAATTTAAAAATTATATAGCTATTTCATCTTAATCAATTGTTAAAATATCTGGAAAGATATTTCAATTGAATGTCGAGGTAATTCCTCACATTGGTGAAATAACGCTGGCTTACAGCGTAAGAGTTTAGGATATACTAGGAAAAATTCGACGATGTCACTAGTGACTCGGTAGCTCAGCGGTCAGAGCATTGGACCGGATATCCAAAGGTCGCGGGTTCGATTCCCGTCTGAGTATTGATCTGGTGCGAGTCGTATTTTTTCTAGTATATTATTTAGTATTGTTTAAAAATAGCATTGTAAATGCAAAAATCTCAAATTTAAAAATTATATAGCTATTTCATCTCAATCAATTGTTAAAATATCTGGAAAGATATTTCAATTGAATGTCGAGGTAATTCCTCACATTGGTGAAATAACGCTGGCTTACAGCGTAAGAGTTTAGGATATACTAGGAAAAATTCGACGATGTCACTAGTGACTCGGTAGCTCAGCGGTCAGAGCATTGGACCGGATATCCAAAGGTCGCGGGTTCGATTCCCGTCTGAGTATTGATCTGGTGCGAGTCGTATTTTTTCTAGTATATTATTTAGTATTGTTTAAAAATAGCATTGTAAATGCAAAAATCTCAAATTTAAAAATTATATAGCTATTTCATCTTAATCAATTGTTAAAATATCTGGAAAGATATTTCAATTGAATGTCGAGGTAATTCCTCACATTGGTGAAATAACGCTGGCTTACAGCGTAAGAGTTTAGGATATACTAGGAAAAATTCGACGATGTCACTAGTGACTCGGTAGCTCAGCGGTCAGAGCATTGGACCGGATATCCAAAGGTCGCGGGTTCGATTCCCGTCTGAGTATTGATCTGGTGCGAGTCGTATTTTTTCTAGTATATTATTTAGTATTGTTTAAAAATAGCATTGTAAATGCAAAAATCTCAAATTTAAAAATTATATAGCTATTTCATCTCAATCAATTGTTAAAATATCTGGAAAGATATTTCAATTGAATGTCGAGGTAATTCCTCACATTGGTGAAATAACGCTGGCTTACAGCGTAAGAGTTTAGGATATACTAGGAAAAATTCGACGATGTCACTAGTGACTCGGTAGCTCAGCGGTCAGAGCATTGGACCGGATATCCAAAGGTCGCGGGTTCGATTCCCGTCTGAGTATTGATCTGGTGCGAGTCGTATTTTTTCTAGTATATTATTTAGTATTGTTTAAAAATAGCATTGTAAATGCAAAAATCTCAAATTTAAAAATTATATAGCTATTTCATCTTAATCAATTGTTAAAATATCTGGAAAGATATTTCAATTGAATGTCGAGGTAATTCCTCACATTGGTGAAATAACGCTGGCTTACAGCGTAAGAGTTTAGGATATACTAGGAAAAATTCGACGATGTCACTAGTGACTCGGTAGCTCAGCGGTCAGAGCATTGGACCGGATATCCAAAGGTCGCGGGTTCGATTCCCGTCTGAGTATTGATCTGGTGCGAGTCGTATTTTTTCTAGTATATTATTTAGTATTGTTTAAAAATAGCATTGTAAATGCAAAAATCTCAAATTTAAAAATTATATAGCTATTTCATCTTAATCAATTGTTAAAATATCTGGAAAGATATTTCAATTGAATGTCGAGGTAATTCCTCACATTGGTGAAATAACGCTGGCTTACAGCGTAAGAGTTTAGGATATACTAGGAAAAATTCGACGATGTCACTAGTGACTCGGTAGCTCAGCGGTCAGAGCATTGGACCGGATATCCAAAGGTCGCGGGTTCGATTCCCGTCTGAGTATTGATCTGGTGCGAGTCGTATTTTTTCTAGTATATTATTTAGTATTGTTTAAAAATAGCATTGTAAATGCAAAAATCTCAAATTTAAAAATTATATAGCTATTTCATCTTAATCAATTGTTAAAATATCTGGAAAGATATTTCAATTGAATGTCGAGGTAATTCCTCACATTGGTGAAATAACGCTGGCTTACAGCGTAAGAGTTTAGGATATACTAGGAAAAATTCGACGATGTCACTAGTGACTCGGTAGCTCAGCGGTCAGAGCATTGGACCGGATATCCAAAGGTCGCGGGTTCGATTCCCGTCTGAGTATTGATCTGGTGCGAGTCGTATTTTTTCTAGTATATTATTTAGTATTGTTTAAAAATAGCATTGTAAATGCAAAAATCTCAAATTTAAAAATTATATAGCTATTTCATCTTAATCAATTGTTAAAATATCTGGAAAGATATTTCAATTGAATGTCGAGGTAATTCCTCACATTGGTGAAATAACGCTGGCTTACAGCGTAAGAGTTTAGGATATACTAGGAAAAATTCGACGATGTCACTAGTGACTCGGTAGCTCAGCGGTCAGAGCATTGGACCGGA
The DNA here is from genome assembly GCA_943789525.1 of Agriphila geniculea. Lineage (NCBI taxonomy): Eukaryota > Metazoa > Arthropoda > Insecta > Lepidoptera > Crambidae > Agriphila > Agriphila geniculea. The sequence continues at coordinate 12,371,069 of OX038887.1, read as the reverse complement.
TATCCAAAGGTCGCGGGTTCGATTCCCGTCTGAGTATTGATCTGGTGCGAGTCGTATTTTTTCTAGTATATTATTTAGTATTGTTTAAAAATAGCATTGTAAATGCAAAAATCTCAAATTTAAAAATTATATAGCTATTTCATCTTAATCAATTGTTAAAATATCTGGAAAGATATTTCAATTGAATGTCGAGGTAATTCCTCACATTGGTGAAATAACGCTGGCTTACAGCGTAAGAGTTTAGGATATACTAGGAAAAATTCGACGATGTCACTAGTGACTCGGTAGCTCAGCGGTCAGAGCATTGGACCGGATATCCAAAGGTCGCGGGTTCGATTCCCGTCTGAGTATTGATCTGGTGCGAGTCGTATTTTTTCTAGTATATTATTTAGTATTGTTTAAAAATAGCATTGTAAATGCAAAAATCTCAAATTTAAAAATTATATAGCTATTTCATCTTAATCAATTGTTAAAATATCTGGAAAGATATTTCAATTGAATGTCGAGGTAATTCCTCACATTGGTGAAATAACGCTGGCTTACAGCGTAAGAGTTTAGGATATACTAGGAAAAATTCGACGATGTCACTAGTGACTCGGTAGCTCAGTGGTCAGAGCATTGGACCGGATATCCAAAGGTCGCGGGTTCGATTCCCGTCTGAGTATTGATCTGGTGCGAGTCGTATTTTTTCTAGTATATTATTTAGTATTGTTTAAAAATAGCATTGTAAATGCAAAAATCTCAAATTTAAAAATTATATAGCTATTTCATCTTAATCAATTGTTAAAATATCTGGAAAGATATTTCAATTGAATGTCGAGGTAATTCCTCACATTGGTGAAATAACGCTGGCTTACAGCGTAAGAGTTTAGGATATACTAGGAAAAATTCGACGATGTCACTAGTGACTCGGTAGCTCAGCGGTCAGAGCATTGGACCGGATATCCAAAGGTCGCGGGTTCGATTCCCGTCTGAGTATTGATCTGGTGCGAGTCGTATTTTTTCTAGTATATTATTTAGTATTGTTTAAAAATAGCATTGTAAATGCAAAAATCTCAAATTTAAAAATTATATAGCTATTTCATCTTAATCAATTGTTAAAATATCTGGAAAGATATTTCAATTGAATGTCGAGGTAATTCCTCACATTGGTGAAATAACGCTGGCTTACAGCGTAAGAGTTTAGGATATACTAGGAAAAATTCGACGATGTCACTAGTGACTCGGTAGCTCAGTGGTCAGAGCATTGGACCGGATATCCAAAGGTCGCGGGTTCGATTCCCGTCTGAGTATTGATCTGGTGCGAGTCGTATTTTTTCTAGTATATTATTTAGTATTGTTTAAAAATAGCATTGTAAATGCAAAAATCTCAAATTTAAAAATTATATAGCTATTTCATCTTAATCAATTGTTAAAATATCTGGAAAGATATTTCAATTGAATGTCGAGGTAATTCCTCACATTGGTGAAATAACGCTGGCTTACAGCGTAAGAGTTTAGGATATACTAGGAAAAATTCGACGATGTCACTAGTGACTCGGTAGCTCAGCGGTCAGAGCATTGGACCGGATATCCAAAGGTCGCGGGTTCGATTCCCGTCTGAGTATTGATCTGGTGCGAGTCGTATTTTTTCTAGTATATTATTTAGTATTGTTTAAAAATAGCATTGTAAATGCAAAAATCTCAAATTTAAAAATTATATAGCTATTTCATCTTAATCAATTGTTAAAATATCTGGAAAGATATTTCAATTGAATGTCGAGGTAATTCCTCACATTGGTGAAATAACGCTGGCTTACAGCGTAAGAGTTTAGGATATACTAGGAAAAATTCGACGATGTCACTAGTGACTCGGTAGCTCAGCGGTCAGAGCATTGGACCGGATATCCAAAGGTCGCGGGTTCGATTCCCGTCTGAGTATTGATCTGGTGCGAGTCGTATTTTTTCTAGTATATTATTTAGTATTGTTTAAAAATAGCATTGTAAATGCAAAAATCTCAAATTTAAAAATTATATAGCTATTTCATCTTAATCAATTGTTAAAATATCTGGAAAGATATTTCAATTGAATGTCGAGGTAATTCCTCACATTGGTGAAATAACGCTGGCTTACAGCGTAAGAGTTTAGGATATACTAGGAAAAATTCGACGATGTCACTAGTGACTCGGTAGCTCAGCGGTCAGAGCATTGGACCGGATATCCAAAGGTCGCGGGTTCGATTCCCGTCTGAGTATTGATCTGGTGCGAGTCGTATTTTTTCTAGTATATTATTTAGTACCATTTTATTAACTTCACAAGTAAAGAAATTGGTGCAAGTATTTTAGACCTTATTGACATCTTTAGCAAAATAACAGTTTTTAATGAAACAGCAAAGTAAATGAACAAGTATAATTATGGGAAAAAGCAATCGAATTTCAAACGTCAATAAAGTCGAAAATAGTTTGCGTCTTTTTTTTAATTACAGATCACTAGAAAATGTTTTCCTACTTTTACTTGTTTTTCCAACATTTATTTGTTTTTCCGAAGTTCACACACATTATATTTTTATTAAAAATTGGAATAAACTTTAAGGTTGCGTAATTATTTACACTTGAAATAAAATTGAATTGAATAAACTAGATTTTAATTGGTTGAATTACCATATTTAAAAAATAAAAACAAAAAAGCAACTTAATAAAAACGTGATAAATAACTTGTTCTTAAAAAAATATATACCACCGCCTATCAGAGTACTCGTCAAGACCATTCAAACGAGTCCAAACTCGATGGGGTTGAAAGGTTTTATTGCAGAGTTCCTGTGGCCTTCTTCCGGCTCCATTATCAGACTCTTGGATACTATTACCCAACAGAGCACTCGTCAAGACGATTCAAACGAGCCCAAACTCGATGGGGTTGCATGATTTCAATATTGAGTTCCTATGGCATGGAATCCAGACTTCATCATCCGACCCTGAACCTCGTCTCCCGTCAGAGTACTTGTCAAGACAATTCTAACAAGCCCAAATACGATGGGGTTGTATAGTTTCATTAATCATAGAGTTCCTGTGGCGTTTTTCCGGCTCCATCATCAGATCAGCTCAATAACACTGTAAAATAACACTGTAATATTGCATTTCCTTCCATTTCTGACCTGTGTTCAAAGTTTCAAGTCTCTAGCTCATCGGGAATTTAGTAACGGGTGGCGCAAAAGTAAAGACCCTATTTGGTTCAGCTATAACATTTTTTCTAAATTAGAAAACTAGATTTAGGTTTTTTTAAATGTATATTTGTGCCATTAAATTTCGTACCATTAGGATTTAAAGATGATGTCTTTTAAATGGTTACCTCCAGAGTTGATACACATTTGAGCCCTATTTATGACATTTTGCATAACTTGCCGTAACACTTCCTGCGATATGTTCGTTATTTCTTGACGAATGTTTTCTTTTAGAGCTGCGAGAGTCTGTGGCTTGTTCACATACACCCGAGATTTCAAAAAACCCCAAAGAAAGAAGTCTGGACTGGTCAGTCCTGCCGGACGGTGGTGAAATCGTTGACGAAATTCACGTTGTGTTCTTATCACTGATGAATTATTCCGTAAGAACATTGACACAATTATTCCACGTTCTTGGGGAGTAAAACGGTCCATGTTTATTTTCAGTGTATTTTATATTTGTTCACTACACAATTTTCAACAACAGAATGACAGAAAATGTCATATAAAAAAAATAAAAGTATTTTCTTTAGTGCCAGTACTTTTGCGCCACCCGTTATAAAATCGTTTGCAAAAATTGTGCTCAAACAAACAAAAGAGCAAGCAACGTAATAAAAACGCGGTAAAAAGTGTTAATTATAAATAAAGAATTACCTAGGTATTTAAGTTTATATTAAACAGTTAAAAGTATTATGTACGTCTCCGGCCAACCATACGGTTTGGTCACCCTAATGAAGAAAAGGACACATACATCTACTTGACCTCTCTGTCGGCTCGTTTTGGGGCGAAGCGCTCATTCCGGTTTATAGTACTATTTCCATGTGGAAAGTATATGGGAATACAATAGTTTTTTTTTTTATATCGCGGCACTGCCTTCTTCTTGTATTTGCCCTGTATCGTAGTTAAGTTATTTTATAACATTGCTTAGTATAGCGAAGGTATGTTATAAAATAACTTTTTAATTTTTTTTCGGTATTGCGTGTATAAAGTATGTCAATATAAATTCGTTTTGAAATTCATAATTCGAATTTTACGATATGAGAGTAGATAAAATGAAATGTGATTCTTCGGTGTATAAGTACCTACATTTTGTTGCTCACGGCTGTACATAATATATACGAGTCCTTAATAATATACGTATTGTACGTACATATGTATTCGTATGTACGTATATACGGCCCATTGTGCAAAATATTAATCTCATTAATTCAAGCGAAGAAGACCTTCGTCATACTCCACGACATGTACCTATGACTGACGTAGGTATAATATGAATATGTGAACTGTCACGGTAAAAGAGATGGGCTTTTTGTGATAATCTTACGAGAAATGCATGTTTTCATAAAAATCTGGCCAACTTTAAAAGTAAGCAACAATAAACTTTTTAAACTCACTTTTTTCTGGTGAGAGATAGCCCCTTTTTCTGATTTTATATTCCTAATTTGTTCAAATCCTTACTTAATATTATAAATGCGAAAGTCTATTTGTTTGTTTGTTTGTTACGCCTTCACGTCTTAACTACTGAACCGATCATCATGAAATTTTGCATACACGTTTTTAGGGGTACAGAGAAGGACATAGGGTACCTTTCATCCCGAAAAAATGTATTGTTCCCGAGGGATAAAAAAAAATCTTTCCACGCAGACGAAGTCGCGGGCGGCCGCTAGTACCTTTATAATTTTCAAAGTCAAAGATGATGTATGTAAAAACCGTAAGCTAACACAATGTTAGTTGTTTTTAGGGTTCCGTAGCCTAAATGGCAAAAAACGGAACCCTTATAGTTTCGTCATGTCTGTCTGTCTGTCCGTATGTTACAGCCACTTTATTCCGAAAGTATTAAGACTACACAGTTGAAACTTGGTAGGTAGATGTATTCTGTTAACCGCTTAACGAATTTAATACAAAAATAAGAAAAAGAAAAGATTAAGGGGGGGCTCCCCATACATGGAACTGAAACTGAAAAAAAATTTTTCTTCAAACCAACACGTGTTGGGTGTTTATAGATAGGTCTTTAAAAATGACATTAAGGTTCCTAAGACAACTTTTTCTCACAGTCAACCGTTTGAAAGATATTCACCGCCAAAGTGGTAAAATGTATGTCCCCCCCCCCCCCTTTAACTTTTGAAATAAGAGAGTGAAAAATCTAAAAATAATATATGCTGTAGATCTTAATAAACACTTTCAACCAAAATTAATTTGAACGAGATATAGTAATTAGTTTTTGAGATATAGCACATTTTCCAAAACCGCAAATATAACTTTGTCATTCATACCAACACTGTGAAAAACAAAGTTATTTTTACAGACGAAAAATTATAGGTGGTACTAAATATGGTATGGTATAAGGTAACTACGGAACCCTATGGCGCGTGGCCCGACACGCACTTGTCCGGTTTTTTTTAATTCAAATAAAGGTATTTTAAGAAAATAAAGTATCCCTCACATTCTATTTAATTTAAGTTTTATGTTGGCAAGCTCTGGGCTATAAAACAAGTGGCAATTGCCCGAGATTGCTCTTTTAGTAAGGCTTCCATGGAAGCTTTGTGGGGAATATTTCGTCATCTGAGGGTAATTTACCCGTGACCTGTACGAGTATGTACGAAACTTTTTACGCTTTGAAATAGTACATATGGATGCTCCACATAAAAAATAAAATGGCAAAAAAACATTTTGAGATTTGTTTGGTATTCGAAACTCCACAATTTGAACTAAATTATTTCAGATAAACTACTAGAAAAAATCGACTTACCCGTAGCAGCTCAGACGGGATTCGAACTCGCACCCTTGGGATTCCGGCCCATTTTTTCTATGAAATTAATTATCTTAATATAACAATAGCATTGTGTATGCCTAAAATCTAAAATAAATGAATAATTAAATAGCTATTTCATCTTAATCGGTCGTCTGGTATCTGTAAAAAGTTGCATTCGAATGTTGAAGGTAATTCTTAACATTGATAAAATAACGCTAGCTTACAGCGACAACTTAAAAAGTACTAGAAAATTTCGCCGCTCCCACTAGCAACTCGGTAGCATAATCGGTTAGTACATTGGGCCGGAATCCCAAGGGTGCGGGTTCATATCCCGCCTGAGCTGTTACGGGTGAGTCATTTTTTTCTAGTATTATTTGTATAAAATTAATTATCTTAATATAAAAATAGCATTACGAATGCCTAACTCTAAAAAATTTAATAAATTATTACACTCACTTGTAGCTTTTATAAACGTTTAAACTATCGTATTTATAATAGACTAGCGGCCACCTGCGACATCATCTGCGTGGACAGTTATTTTGAGAGCAGTACATTTTTTCTGCATGGATAAAATGTCCTTTTCTGTACCCCTACAAACTTTCCCTTGTATTTATATTAATAAATACTCACTTAATAAATATAAGACAATTTCACAAATGATTCCAAAGTAAGCAGCTAATGTACTTGTGTTATGAAAATCAGAGACAACGGTGGTACTACAAATAGCCAGACCTGAGACAATATAGAAAAGTTAAAATTGACCCGGGGATCGACCCCGGAACCTCAAAGATGGTACTTAGGAGTCAAGTCATCCCCATCTAAAAGTGGGACCAGGGCACCAGTTGCCCCCGTTGAAATTTGATAATAGGCAACTGGGACCACATCGATTTTAAAAAACAAAGAGAAAACATTAATTCCCTTTTTTTAAGCAATAATTAATATAAGGAGAAAGCACACAATAATCAAATTAAGAAAAAAGAAAAAAAGAAGAATAAAAGATAAAGTGAGCCAAAAGACTAGTATTTTTCCCTTTCTTGTAAAAAAAAAGCGAGAAAAAGAAAAAAACTAAAAAAACAAAACATATCACCTATTTGTTTACCTTTTTTAAAACAAGATGAATAATACAGAAAACAAAGGAAATGTTTTTTTTTTATTCGTGTGGCCATGTGAATCGGCCCACTCACGAACTTCCCGCACTAGTGCGGGAAGTAAGTACTCAAACTCATTCCCTGCACTGCCCAAAAATTTGGTCCCAGTTGCCTATTATCAAATTTCAACGGGCCCAACTGGTCCCTGGTACCACTTTTAGATGGGGACGACTCCTAGCTCAGAGATAACTGGCAACACCTTGAAAACCAGTGTACAAACTACTCAACCACGGAGGTCGTTAAAATATTAGCACGGATAAGGATAATAATCTTTTCATTCTCATCTCTAGGTAATGACGTAATGTTTAATGTGCTCAGCATAATATTCGTATATATCAACACTTGAAGCTCACAGCTCATTACCTCGGTCAGTGTCCATCAGTAGGATGCTCTTATCTTAATTTGGGAACATGACGTGGTGTCCCCCCCCCCCCCCCTCTCACCCGCACCCCTTATGTCTGCCGATGACGGCAATTGCCTTTGATTAGCTGACCACAAAAGGGAATTCCTGTTTGGTTGAACATTCGTATTGTAAATTGTATTGCCTAATTATTATTTTATTTCTATAAGGTGAAAAACCAAATATGTTTCAAGTTAGTTAAAACTCTAAAATGGATACAAGATTTAGCTTAATTTCTACTTTTAAGAGGGGAGGCGACCTCGCGGATTTATTCGTACAAAATGAATTTATTCGGTGAACACTTATTTTTTTGTGAATTTGGAGGTTTCTGTAAGGATGAAGTCGCGTGGGCTGCTAATATTATTATTTTTGGAAAACAAATACAATTTCAGATAATGAATCTATGCAAACAACATTGTTGTTTATTGTCTGCGAAATAAATTTTGCTTTCACCGGTCTACTGTATTTGCCCATAAATAAAGTATAGTTTTTTCAAGGGAAAAGATGCAAATACTTGTGAGCAGACCGATAATTACCTTGTGCTTTCACCAGCATTTGCACTTGTTCGCAAATGATACAAAACACCAACAAACGTATTTCAAATGAAAATCCACTGGTACAATACCAATCGAAACAGTCTGTTAAGTTCCGGATATTGGCTCAGATAGCATCTCGTCACACGGATATTTCATATGAGCTACATATTCGTTCTCGCCTTGTCCAATAAAACGCGGAGTTGCAAAAATATTTCTGGTATTTTGTGTACAATATGGGGAATCAGTAGTGGCCTCGTTTCGCTGCACCTGGAATGCAAGTCGAAAAAATGTGTATAGTTATTATTTTTCCGACTTCAATATTTCACTCACGTGTTTAAGCAATTTATCACGCTTTATGATTTACTGATTCATAAGAAACCAAACGACTACCAGCAGGGAGCCAGAATCGATCATATGTGTCATTTTAGCTCCACCCTTTTTATGAATTCCCAGTAAATATGAGTTATGTGTGCCTTATTGATGGTGTATACTGTTTATTATATACAGGGGGGTTACTTTTAAATACGAACGAGGTTTTGAGATCAGAGAGAGTAAATGTCAAAACAGTACAATGGAAACCATGGCAATGTACTAAAATCTAAAATAACAGATTTTTGACGTTTATTCGATACCAATTCGATCTCAGAACCTCGTTCGTGTTTCGAAAGTAACCCCCCCAAAGTCAAATAGAGAATATAAAATCCCACCAAAATCATTTCATGAATAATGTTGCCAAGACCTCGCACTGTCAAAAAGTTTTCAGACCTCATGTAGAGCCAAGCTTCTGACTCTACGCGCCCTAACTCTGCAAGCCCTAACTTCAAAAACTCGACACCTTAGTCAAAATAGTGGCTTGGCCATTTCGCCACTTAGAAACCTTTCTAATAAACAATAGGTAGTTCTTGTAGTAACGAAACGGTCAAGCCACATTTTTTGACTAAGTTATAGAGTTGTCACTTCCTATGACGACGACGGATATCGGTTTAGATTTTATACAATTCGCAAAATATTACTGTAATTCTATAGTCAAGTTTAACAGCTTAATACAAAATTTTGCGATATATTCTATACCAGTCTGTTATTAAAATACACATAGTATAGAATGCATCACATTGCAATTATTTTTAGTTTTTTTAATAACTTAAAGTTCAGAAGAGAACTGTGCAAAGAGAACTGTGCAAGAAAATATATTGGTTTGAATATCGATATTATTTCTATGACGAAAACTATGAACCATCTACGCAACCGAATAGCAATACAGAATCTAGGGGTAAATATTTGGGGATGCTATGCTCCACAGGTCCCAGTCTGCTACGAGCTACGCCGTAGAACGTACGCGCGGAACCGTCGCACGTAGCTACGATATTCTCGTACTTTGCAACTTTCATTGTAACGTTGATAATCTGAAATTTTACTTTTTTTCTTTGTGTTGTTTTTAGTGAAGTGGCTTAAGTGTATTTTATATTTTAGTTGTTCAGAAGCAATCAGAAAGGTAATTGAATACAATACAAATTCAAATTTTTCGTGTTAGAATAAAAAAGGTGTTTTTTATTTATTGGAACACAAAAAAGTGAAAGAGGTTTAAATTATCTATAATTAAAATAAACAAAATTAAAACCCACGCGTACTTTGATCCATAATGTAACAGCTGTAGCTCCCATTTAGCAGCGTGTTATTTTTTAATTATGTAAATTGAATACCTTTTACACCTTAATTTATTAACAACTAGCTTTCGCCGGCGACTTCGTCCGCAAAATTCCTAAAGAACATTTTAATTGGATAAAAATTATCCTAAGTTTGATCCAGGTTATAAACTATCTATGTGCAAATTTTCTCCAAATCAGCCGATTTTGCGTGATTGAGTAACAAACATCTAAACACCGAAACATCGTAACTTTCACATTGAAATTTATAATATTAGAAGAATACCCTTTCCATCACAAAGTTTACTACAAAAGGCGACCGTAAATTAATAACAAGACGTCTCCTTACAAGAAAAAATACGTTATTGGCACCTAATTTTTACTCAGAAAGTCGCAAAGAGAAATATTGAACTCGAACAAACTTAATCTTGATAACTTTGATAATATTTTTCCAAGAACCTTATTAGGTCGCTTGCAAAATATTAGACGGTTTTTCTATGGATTAAAGTGTACTTACGTAGTGCTTTTCGACGCTTACCTACTATTTTCCAACTTCTGTTATCTAGCTACATAGTGTTCAAAGTACCTATACAAAAAAAACGCTTATTAATACCGAATCACCGATTTACACAGATGTGCTATGTTATCACAGCAAAATTATTTCATTAAATCCATTTTGTTTGTAGTATTTGCCGAAAACAACTTTATTGTGTAAGTACAAATAAGTTAATAAGTACACACTAAATTTGTATTCGTCAAATACTACAAATATAATTACTGCATTTAATGATATAATTTTGCTTTGATATCATAGTTCATAGTAAACAATTGCCGTAAGTTCTCGGAATACGTTAAAATATATTGTGTAAAATCCTGGGAAACCACATTACGTGCTTACAATAGCGAGTCATGTGCAAATTTTTATCCTAAAATAGTTTCACATATTTTTCTGAAAATTGATTATTTCGATGCAGCATCGATGCAGTCGCAATGCCGCCAAAAGTATCGTACCTGTTGTGACCCTTAGTTAAGAGCGTCACATTTTGCAGCTTTTGAGGGCCTAGATAAGGCTTCTCGATTATTCGAATAGAAATAGAAGTGACATCATTTCAAAGCTTTTGATTGTCTATGGCGAGCGACATCTTACGTCAGTTACATACAATTAGCTATCCTATTCAAATTGTAGAAAGCCAATTCGCTATAGGGCTAGATAGACTGTCGCATGCGACTGCACTTACACTTTTGAACTTTTTAAAAGATAATACCTAGATGACTTGATTTATTTTTGGAGAATGTTTTCAAGACATCTTCAATATAATACTATCACAAATAGGTACTTCACGTATATGTGTAGAGATCTTTTGGATTTATTTGGCGAAAGAACCTCAAAAAAATTGAACAAGTTTTTCTACATTAAATTATAAGTTTTCAACAAAAACAACATAAATGTATGATATCCGTTATAATATTGCATTTGAAATGTATTGAAAACATAAAAACGTAGCTTTAAAATATATTTGAAAATTCAAAAGTGTGAGTGAGACAGCTGAAAAATATGATAATGCTCTTAAAAATTCTCATTCGGAATGACAAAAGCTTCTTTGCCCTGTGACCTTTGTCTCATATGACAAACGAATGTCATTAAAGTATTATTTAGCCGTTAATTGCTTCCCTTTGTTCAGAATAATTTGAGGACTTGTGCTATTTTATCATTACGATCATATTACGACAACCTATTAACCATTGTCTCATAAATACATAACATTCGATACGAAGTAGGCTGATTTTAGACTGTTTGCAGCTTCGAGTCAAAAATAGATTTTAAGCTCGAAATAACAGCGTAGGGCTACATTTCATTTTTAATTTATTCATTTGCATATAAATTTCTTACGTTGTTGATTTGCTTGCTTGTAGAACTATATCAAGCTTCGAATATTGTTCTGCAAGCATAGACATAATGTATTTACTTACATCATTTGTAAATTAAATAATTAATTAATTTTATTAGCGAATGGCTTATGCAATTGTAATCGGATTATTCTTGATATTTGGCTTCAGGCAACTTTTGCTTGTTCCGTGTTGCTTTAAATTCAACTTACCTCGTTTGAGATAAGAGCTTTACTTTATAACAAGTATCTATCATACTCCCGTAATGTATTACACCATTTCATGAAAGCCCTTTTCTGCTAATGAAAAATCCTTTTGGCTTGACAGGTTTTCCGCCCTGCGTAATGGCGCGACAAACAGATGTCATTAAAATATCCCATTTCGGTTAAGTGTCTGCCTTTGTTTCGAAAATATGGGATCCATACTGATACATATACACGCACCATTAAAAATGGCTTTGTTTCTACTAAGTGAATACCTTTTGGGTACAACAGTAAATACCGAATATCATACGCAATATTTCTTGTTTAATTTGTATAAAAGTATGGGGTTTTTATCAACACGTTTAGTCACCTTTAATAAAAGCTTTGTTTTAATAAATAAGACAAATAAGGACAATACTGTAGCAAACTTTACAGTTAAATTGTTTATAACAAATTACGTTCTCTTAAATAATAAAGAATGATTTGATTTTGTTGATATTTACTACTACAAACTGAGAGACAATAGACACAATAAGACAAAATACAAGTTTCCGATTTCAAAATGAGAATGGAACTTGAAATAACCTGCTACATCCAAACTTACAAACTTTATGTCTGTAAATTATTATTACTACTAGCTACCGGCCGCAACTTTGATTTCCCGTGGGTGTTTCTGTGATAAAGAAGAGTAGGTCACTCAGAGATAGTATAGCTTTCTAATCATCTTATACTTTTTAAATCAGTTGAGTAGTTTTGGAAATAACTTCTGCCCTTTATCCAAAGTTATATTTTTTACCTTTTTATATTACTAGTTGCTTTGTGAGCTTTAAGGCCTACTCAAACCTGACCGTTATCCTGTACTGTACCGGTGGCGGTAACGGTATACTCGACCGATATCCCGACCGGAACACCTTTGAACAGCACGTTACTATGACGTTAGGTTTAGTTAGTTAGTTTAGTTAGAACAGCACGTTAGTTTTGTCGACGTTACTATGACCAGTTTATTATGACATATTCATCGCACGATGTGGTGGACCCTGTGAGCTCACCTCTTTATCGGCTGAGAATGACCTAGTTACCTGTGATACTTATTGTATCTGCTTTGATCGTCTAGTGGTTTTATTTGATTATTTTATCCCAAAATATAGCTCAGTTTAAAGAAATGTACCTTTTAACAAACTCGTCTGGAAAGGATGATATTGTATATCTCTCAGATAATGGCTTGAGGTGCGATAATAATTATTCGGTTAATAAATGAGAACAATGATTTTGATACGCGTTTGGATTCAATCAGAGCATCTATTCAGATGGGATCCTGCCAATGCTAACTGATTTTTGACAATTCTCGTTAGACGGATGTCAATAATTCGCTGTCCTTATCACCCCTTTTATTATTTGATTGGAGGAGATTAACTGACTCCTCTTCTTTTTAAAACAGGTGGCCACCTTAGGGTTGATGGACTAGCGCGAGCTCTTAAATTCTTCCTATGCTATTTCTACGTTGACCCCAATGAAAGTCACGCTCTGTACCATTTGAATCCAAACAGCGTGTCTACTCTGATTTAAAACAAAACTAAATGAATACTAATTATTACTTTATGAACCACAACCTCTAGACTAAATTCTATTATATAAGGTCAAGATATAAGCGTCATAATCGTCCGTTTTGAACGCATAACATTTCAGTTAGTTATTTAACTGAGCTCTAGCTTTGGTCTTATTTTAACTGAGTTCAAATCAATTATTTAGGACGATCAATTTACTTTGAAACTATAGGTACTAAATCTCTAGAAAAGATAAAAAAGTTAAATTATCTTTATGTCTGAATTATCGAAGCCAAGAAGGAGATAAACTAGAACAAATTCTTATTTATCTAAAATTTATCGTATTAGCAAGGAGATAACTAAATTAAATTTATCTATTTATCTGAAATTATAGAAGTCTAGAAAGAGATAAACAAAACTAAATTTCCTATTTGTCTAGAATAATCGAATTTTAGAAGGAAGGTAAACTAAACTAAATCTTCTATTTGACTGAAATAATTGAAATCTAAAGGAAGGATGAACTAAATCAATTTTCTATTTATCTAAAATTCTAAATTTTATCTAGCCAACTGAAACTCTGAATTCACTCAAATTATATATTTATACGAATTTACTAATTTATCTACTTGGTCAAGTTATCTGAGGATAGTAATTTATCTGAAAATATCAATTGATCTGAAACTTCAAACTCTATAAAAAAAAGGAGATCTAAATTCGGCTTTATTATTCAACAGAAATGCCACTGCTCGAAAGTGACCCAATCACAAAAATTTAATAATACTCTAGTTTCAATTCAGAACATCGATTTCAAAGAAAAAAGTGCCTATATGTAATGGAGAGAAATATGAATGCAACGATAAAATTTTAATTCATTTATTCATTAAAATGAAGTTAAAGAATCTCTTTGTTTATTTTGGCTAACTTTCACGTTAATGATTAGTTAGTCTTCCGTTTCTTTCTAAAAAGGCTATTTTATAGGTAGGAAGAAAAAGCCACGGACAAATAAAAAACTCCCTCCAGCCTTTAAAGTAAATCTAACAATAAATCAAAACACAAAAAAATGAAACATAAAATAATAGAGTACTTATTTGACCTTGATAAACGTGAGAATGAATATCGCTAAATCTTTAGATTTATTCTGAATACTAATCGGTGTCAATACCACTCAAAAGCAATCAATTAATTTCAATTATAAGGTAAGGTCAAATTAAATACACTGAAATGATACTAAAATACTCAGCTGTTTAGCGCCCTGCTGGTTCGCCTCACTGAATTTATACAGTTATAACTCTTTACTAGAGATACAAATTTAAATTGAATAGACTTGAATCGTTGAATGAATAATTATTACAAGCAACTTTGCACATCTAAACTTTACATTCGTTAAATGAAACGACTATACAAAGACGCTGATAGAATCGGAATGCCTCCTGTCGCTTGTTTTGTTCACAAGAAAACTTTTAACAGTTACACAAAACTAACTTATAGCTATTTTACTCTAACTTAGTTTTTAAAGTCTATTTGGTTTCGGTTCACAATTCCTTGGCCCCGGTGTCTCGCACATTCTTCAACGATGCAGAAACGCCCCTCCTTCCATCAATTTGATTGGTCTGTTCCTTGCATTATGTTTGGTTTCCCGGTAGATGTCACTATGGGTTCAGGAGGTGGTCGAAGATTGAACTTCTAAAATCGCTAGATCCAGGATTGTGGTCAACATTTGTCTAGATCTGTAACACAAAACATTTCAACGCATAATATCTGCGTTTTTCTAAAGCTTAGCAATCTAGAGAGACCTAGTGAGTCCCCCTAGGCTTTAAGCTTAATGTCATAAGGTCCATTTTGTCGCAGTTGTCGTTTATTATTACATTGCATTTTTTTTTTCCTGCACATCAGCTATGACGCTATCCTGTTGTCCTTTGTCAATATGACCAAATTTATGACTTTCGAAAAGTGGGTTTTGTTTTTTTGTAATAAGTAAATTTGAGACCAACGTCATGTTTAAAAGAAATTTATGACCCCTTCAAGTGTTAAAAAGGATATTTTATCTGTAGAATTTGCCTGAATATCAGATTTCTAAAACTCTTGATTTTTACCACATGTGACATTTATTTGTTTAAGCGTCTGTTGGATTCTAGGAAGTTACAGTTTTGTTTCTCATTAGTTTTTTTTTTCTCTCTGTGTATGGTCCCTATTAGTACCACTACACGCCTTCCCCAGTTGAGTAAATGGAGCTAGGTGCATTTGCGCAAACTTCACTTGAACTTCTGATTATATTCTTACTAAATCTCTATATAAAAAAAAACTACTGTCAACTCGCCTTCTCACTGTACCTGATGGCGCCTAATCTTATTGACAAAATGCCCTTTGTTATTGCAGGGTGTCGTAAAATCTCAAATGAAAGAAAAAAATTATTCCCACGACTAATTGTAAGCTTGCCTTTAAACCGCCCCCCCCCCCGGTGACGTTTATTCCTACTTACACAATAGCCTTTGTTTTAGAAGGGTGTCATAAAATTTCGAACCGCAAAAAAAAAAATATTCCCACGGCCGCTCGTGCCTTAGTTTTGTTCAAACATCTGTCTGACAATAATTTAATTGTTTTGTTAGCTTATTGTTTCCTTTCGTCGGTGTTAACGTAATATCTAAATAAATGGATAGCGTTATAATTGCCTTTGATTTTATTCGTGGTTGGGCATACTAATGTGTATACGTTATCGTAAGGTATTGCCCCGACCTTATAAGGTCCTATGTAAAGTCGCGCAAATTTCCTCGTTAGTTTTTTTTCTGCTTCCGACTTGGGAAATGTTTTTAGTTTAACGTAATCTCCTATGTTATACCGTACTAGTCGGTGGTTTTTATTATATGTAATTTCCCTTGACTTAGCTGCTTTTAAAATATTTTCACGAACTTTCCGTCTAATCTCGTCAACATTACCACCCGTTATCCCTACTACGTTATATTTATTCAATAGTCTGTCTGTCATAAGTCCGGTACTCTTCCCCCAGATAACTTCTGTCGGCGAAAACCCCGTCGAAGTATGTATCACATTATTATAACAATCCTCTATCTGTGGTATTAACGATACCCAAGATCTATGTGACTTATCGCAATAAGTCCTAAACATTCGTCCTAATTCTTTGTTTACGCGCTCAGTCGAATTCGGCCTTGGATTTCGTATAGATGTATGTGACAGCTGTATGCCTAATTTTGCTAAACCATCTTCCCACACCCGGGATATGAATTGAGACCCGTTATCGGTTATAACGTGTTCGATGTGCATTATCTCATGAAACCTTCTTATGCAAGCTACAGTACTTCGCCCGGTCGCTTTCCTCAATGGGTACAATTTTATAAATTTACTAAAGGAATCCTGTATCACCAATATATATTTATTTCCAAACTGTCCAATGGGCAATGGTCCATATAAATCTGCGAAAACTATTTCGCCTATTTGTTTAGCTATAACCGGTTTGCTAGGTCCCGAATGAATTACTTTCTCATGTTTAGATTTTTGACAAACTGCGCATTCTCTCAACGCTCTAGCTATTGTTCGCGACATTTTCGTGAAATAGTACCTATTCTTTAGCAAAGCAAGGACCTTGAACCTCCCGAAATGACCTATCTCCTCATGAACACTGATTATCAAATCTCTCTGCATCGTTTCCGGAACGACTAAAACTCGGATCCCACTCTTAGGATTTACGTAATACAAAACTTCGTCCTTTAGTACGTAGTTCCTACAACCCATGTTTACATCCGTAAGACCTAACTCGCGTAATGTCTTTATGATTCCTTTTAATCTATCATCCTCGTTCTGTTGTGCAATTAATGTCTTAAATTGTTCCCGAACTAATTGCAAATTAGTGGCTTTAAACAAATTCATCTGAGGATTTTGATTCCGCGAAGTTTGTATGTCGGTTACCCCCTTTATGTGTCGTGATAATACGTCAGCTACAACATTCCTTTTACCCTCCACGTATTGTATGTGAAAATCAAATCGTCCTATGTAATGTACCCATCTTATCATACGTGCGCTTAATAATCGGCATGAATGTAAAAACGTAAGACTTTTATGATCCGTTCGTATGATTAACTTCGACCCCCTTAAATAAGTCTCAAATTTAGTTAAACTATATACGATTGCCCACAACTCTTGTTCTGTAACTGTCCATTTCATCTCTGCATCCGTCAATCCTTTGCTGCAAAATCCTATAACCTGCTCCTCTCCCTCTTCAGACAACTGATAAACACACCCAGAAATTCCTATCGCGCTACTATCCGTTTGTAGGTAATAAGTCTTATGTGGATCAGGGTGTATCAACATCACCGTCTCTAAGAATAATCCTTTCACTCGTTCAAAACAATCACTCTCTACCGTTGTCCATCTCCACTTTACATCTTTACGTAATAACTCACATAACGGTTTCGTCTCCTCCCCATACTTCAATATGAATCTTCGGAAATAATTAATAAGTCCCAAAAAAGCCCGTACTTGCTTTACCGTTTTAGGAACAGGGAAATCCTGAATAGCTTTTGTCTTATCTGGGTCCATACGAATGCCTTTTGTGTTTACTATATGCCCTAACAGCTTCACTTCGACTTGCAAAAAATTACATTTCTCTAAGTTACACGTCAAATTTGCTTCACGCAGCCGTCCCAATACCTGATTTAGATGTTCCAGATGTAACTTTAATTCACCACTAGTATATACAATTAAATCATCAAGGTAATTCGTGCAAAAAGCTCTAACATCTCCTCCGAGGATTATATCCATAGCACGCGAGAAACTAGCGACTGATGTCTTTAATCCTTGAGGTAAAACTGCATACGTGTACGTTTTTCCCAAAAAGGTAAACCCGGTATACTTTGTCGATCGTTCATCTAAAGGAATTTGAAAATACGCATTATTTAGGTCAATTAAACTTATATAATTAACCCCATGAAACGATTGTAAAATCTCCGACGTAACAGGTGGAGCCTCGGAGTCACCAACCATTCGTTTATTTAATTCGCGCGCGTCTAACAATAGTCTTACGGACCCATCCCTTTTCTTTGTATACGTCAATGGACTACAATACGGCGTTGCCTCCCGTTTTATTACTCCTAATTGTTCAAGCTCTTCGATTTTTTCCTTTACCTGCTCGCGATGAGCAAACGGTACTGGATAACTACGTTTTATGAAAGGTGTCTTATCAGCCATTTTAATTTCATGAATGTATTTATTTGTTAAACCTAACTTCTGAGTAAATACTTCTCTATTATTTTGTAAAATTGGCAATAATAAAGTTTTATGATCCGCCTGCATTTCCAACGAAGCTACATACTCTTCGACCGACAATGTATTACCTTTACTTTGTTTGGTACTCATTAATTTACTTGTACTTTCAGTGTCCTGTCGCCCTAATGCACTTTCAATTTCAATAGAACTCACGACGCCCCCTAACATTTTTATTTCATCTTGGGAACCGATTTTAATTTCCGTCTTTACGCCCAAATGTTCGATAGTTAACCCCTTTTCTGGTCCGCATTTAATTATTCCTTTGACCCTTTCTAGCCAATCGAAACCTAACAAAATAGACTTAGGTAATTTGCGTAAAACCATGACAGGTGTCTCAATCTGTGTACTCCCTAACCCTATTTCTATTAGAATTAATCGTTTTACGCTCTCACTCCTAGATCCAAATGCCCCTTGTACTTGTATTGTAGGTATTGGAACCTCCGGTAATTTCCCGACCTGAGATTCTATATAATCACATAACTCAGTCGTAATACCTGTGATTTGACTTCCTGTGTCTACCAACGCCTGTATCTCTCGTCCGTAAACCCATACTGATACTACAGGTAACTTAGGTAAAGCGGGAATCGTTTCCTCATCACTCATACTATCTTCCACATCATTAAAAATCGTATATACCTCTCTCTGTCGCACATCACGAATTTGACGAGGTCTTCCTCTCTCTACACACATTTCTGTTCTGTCACTCATTTCTCCTAACAATCTGCCTGCCAACTCAACCACACCGCTGTCAATAAACTTTATTCCGCAACTAACTAGCGTCCGCCGTCCATTCTCTAACTTTCCCAACCCTTTTCCTGGGACCCATCCGGTACCAACCATAATATTATATGCCACATCATTCTTCCTCTCAATAACACTGACGCATCCATCTCTACTTAACCGTATAGAATTGTCCCTATCGTTCCCAATCTCACAAACAGGACTTATTTGTTCGATTGTGTCCCGTTTCCCTGACTGATCTCATTACAAATATTCTTATTAGAATTTGATCCACTCGCGCTTGTATTTACACCCCTATCTAAACTAGTGCTGCTGTTACTAGTTCCCGATGTCGAAGCGGGTTCATATTTGATAGCCGGGTAATTGTGTCTATTATATACTCCTCTTGTCATCGTCCTACCACGACCTCTACCCCTACCTCGCGTTGACCCTCTATTAGAAAAATACGGCCTAGCTTCTATAGCCAAAGTCCTTGCATTCCCTCGTAAATAGTTTGCACCTCTGCCGTATTGTGAACGCCCACGTTCAATGTCTCTCCCGCGGTTACTATGACTAATCGTATTGTTCAATGTTCTATGCACTACATTGTGCTCTAAATTTCTAAGGAACTCGGAAGCCGTCAATATAGTTACCTCCCCTACTCTAGTAAACCACAGTTGTTGGACATCTGTTGGGAAGTGTCGCATTACACAGTTTACTAAATCCCTTTCGCTCAAAGGTATTGTTAATGAACTAACTGAGTCAATTTGGTCCGCAAAATGTTCACACATATTAAATTTCCCTCTGTTGTCGTACGTTGTATTCATTAATCTATATTTAGCCGCCTCCTGATGTTGATCTCCCCAATAATTACGACGAAAGTCTGCTTCAAAATCTTCTAATGTCGCCCAATTCCTACTATGCAGTTCTAATACCTTAAGTGCTGGCCCGGTTAAGCATTCCGTAGCTACATCAATCGCCCTCTCGTGTGCGCCTAAAGAATTTATATATTTCCTTAATCGTTTTATAAATCTCATGGGATTTAAGTCCCCTCTACCGCTAAATACCGGTTTTTCTATAGCAGGCCGCATGACGTAAATATTGTTAGCCCTTCTCTCACAACAATCGCTTCCGGACGCGACCATAACCCGATCTGGTTGATTTATTGTACTATCGCCTACTAAAGAGTAATTATTCGCAGATCCGCTGTTTTGCGAACTCGTAGTTCGAGACTCTAATGCTTCAATTCGCTCGAAAAGCTCTTCAAACTTTCCTGCTAATAGTTGATATCCGTCATTAGTAGCTTGAGATGTTTTCCCAACCGTTTGTGACCTAGGTTTCCTACGCCTATCCACATTTGTCGTAACTACATGAGAATCTGTATCCTCTACTAAGGTCCTCTTTCTACCACGTCGCGTAATTACTCGTTCCGACATTATAAATTTGTTTATTTTATCGTTAACCTACAACTGTAATAAAAGAATTCCTAAACCGTTATTGTTATTATTTAACGCGCCTAATGAAAACACAATGTAACAATGAACAACGCTTCCTGTAAAAAAAAAAGGGTACACACAAAAAAACACAATAGCACGCAATTCTCACTTTCAAAGCAATACAAAGTGAAATTCGTCAACTGTTATATAGGTAATATGGATATTATAGTGTTAATTTACTACAAAAGATAGTCAGTTAATTTTCCTTCCCCCGCCTTCAAGATCAAACATGAACGTATATAATTTCTTGTTGCAAAAGATATCCGTCAAGATATCTAGAATTATAGAGTTAATATTTAAAGTTTCACTTTGTTTTGTTTGATGAATTTACAATATAGACCATAAAGATGAATAAAGTTTTAGAGTTATTTTTCAAAGTTTCAGTTTGCTTTAGTTGGCGAATTTATAACATAATTCTGCTGAAATACAATATTGGGATAAGTAATCAATATTCTACGTTGTGTAATATTTTTAAGATTCGATTTCTAGTTGTGTCTACTTTAAATGAACACAAAATCTAAGAATCCTGGTCACCGAGCGCCATGTGTGGTGGACCCTGTGAGCTCACCTCTTTATCGGCTGAGAATGACCTAGTTACCTGTGATACTTATTGTATCTGCTTTGATCGTCTAGTGGTTTTATTTGATTATTTTATCCCAAAATATAGCTCAGTTTAAAGAAATGTACCTTTTAACAAACTCGTCTGGAAAGGATGATATTGTATATCTCTCAGATAATGGCTTGAGGTGCGATAATAATTATTCGGTTAATAAATGAGAACAATGATTTTGATACGCGTTTGGATTCAATCAGAGCATCTATTCAGATGGGATCCTGCCAATGCTAACTGATTTTTGACAATTCTCGTTAGACGGATGTCAATAATTCGCTGTCCTTATCACCCCTTTTATTATTTGATTGGAGGAGATTAACTGACTCCTCTTCTTTTTAAAACAGGTGGCCACCTTAGGGTTGATGGACTAGCGCGAGCTCTTAAATTCTTCCTATGCTATTTCTACGTTGACCCCAATGAAAGTCACGCTCTGTACCATTTGAATCCAAACAGCGTGTCTACTCTGATTTAAAACAAAACTAAATGAATACTAATTATTACTTTATGAACCACAACCTCTAGACTAAATTCTATTATATAAGGTCAAGATATAAGCGTCATAATCGTCCGTTTTGAACGCATAACATTTCAGTTAGTTATTTAACTGAGCTCTAGCTTTGGTCTTATTTTAACTGAGTTCAAATCAATTATTTAGGACGATCAATTTACTTTGAAACTATAGGTACTAAATCTCTAGAAAAGATAAAAAAGTTAAATTATCTTTATGTCTGAATTATCGAAGCCAAGAAGGAGATAAACTAGAACAAATTCTTATTTATCTAAAATTTATCGTATTAGCAAGGAGATAACTAAATTAAATTTATCTATTTATCTGAAATTATAGAAGTCTAGAAAGAGATAAACAAAACTAAATTTCCTATTTGTCTAGAATAATCGAATTTTAGAAGGAAGGTAAACTAAACTAAATCTTCTATTTGACTGAAATAATTGAAATCTAAAGGAAGGATGAACTAAATCAATTTTCTATTTATCTAAAATTCTAAATTTTATCTAGCCAACTGAAACTCTGAATTCACTCAAATTATATATTTATACGAATTTACTAATTTATCTACTTGGTCAAGTTATCTGAGGATAGTAATTTATCTGAAAATATCAATTGATCTGAAACTTCAAACTCTATAAAAAAAAGGAGATCTAAATTCGGCTTTATTATTCAACAGAAATGCCACTGCTCGAAAGTGACCCAATCACAAAAATTTAATAATACTCTAGTTTCAATTCAGAACATCGATTTCAAAGAAAAAAGTGCCTATATGTAATGGAGAGAAATATGAATGCAACGATAAAATTTTAATTCATTTATTCATTAAAATGAAGTTAAAGAATCTCTTTGTTTATTTTGGCTAACTTTCACGTTAATGATTAGTTAGTCTTCCGTTTCTTTCTAAAAAGGCTATTTTATAGGTAGGAAGAAAAAGCCACGGACAAATAAAAAACTCCCTCCAGCCTTTAAAGTAAATCTAACAATAAATCAAAACACAAAAAAATGAAACATAAAATAATAGAGTACTTATTTGACCTTGATAAACGTGAGAATGAATATCGCTAAATCTTTAGATTTATTCTGAATACTAATCGGTGTCAATACCACTCAAAAGCAATCAATTAATTTCAATTATAAGGTAAGGTCAAATTAAATACACTGAAATGATACTAAAATACTCAGCTGTTTAGCGCCCTGCTGGTTCGCCTCACTGAATTTATACAGTTATAACTCTTTACTAGAGATACAAATTTAAATTGAATAGACTTGAATCGTTGAATGAATAATTATTACAAGCAACTTTGCACATCTAAACTTTACATTCGTTAAATGAAACGACTATACAAAGACGCTGATAGAATCGGAATGCCTCCTGTCGCTTGTTTTGTTCACAAGAAAACTTTTAACAGTTACACAAAACTAACTTATAGCTATTTTACTCTAACTTAGTTTTTAAAGTCTATTTGGTTTCGGTTCACAATTCCTTGGCCCCGGTGTCTCGCACATTCTTCAACGATGCAGAAACGCCCCTCCTTCCATCAATTTGATTGGTCTGTTCCTTGCATTATGTTTGATTTCCCGGTAGATGTCACTATGGGTTCAGGAGGTGGTCGAAGATTGAACTTCTAAAATCGCTAGATCCAGGATTGTGGTCAACATTTGTCTAGATCTGTAACACAAAACATTTCAACGCATAATATCTGCGTTTTTCTAAAGCTTAGCAATCTAGAGAGACCTAGTGAGTCCCCCTAGGCTTTAAGCTTAATGTCATAAGGTCCATTTTGTCGCAGTTGTCGTTTATTATTACATTGCATTTTTTTTTTCCTGCACATCAGCTATGACGCTATCCTGTTGTCCTTTGTCAATATGACCAAATTTATGACTTTCGAAAAGTGGGTTTTGTTTTTTTGTAATAAGTAAATTTGAGACCAACGTCATGTTTAAAAGAAATTTATGACCCCTTCAAGTGTTAAAAAGGATATTTTATCTGTAGAATTTGCCTGAATATCAGATTTCTAAAACTCTTGATTTTTACCACATGTGACATTTATTTGTTTAAGCGTCTGTTGGATTCTAGGAAGTTACAGTTTTGTTTCTCATTAGTTTTTTTTTTCTCTCTGTGTATGGTCCCTATTAGTACCACTACAACGACTACCTAGCAGGCATTTCATTACTATTATAAGACTGCTATCCAACTTAAAGTCGTACAAGTCAGAACTTGTATGATGTTTTTGCTTGTTGGGTTGAATCGGAAAAAAACTATAAT
Organism: Agriphila geniculea; assembly: GCA_943789525.1. Taxonomy (NCBI): domain Eukaryota; kingdom Metazoa; phylum Arthropoda; class Insecta; order Lepidoptera; family Crambidae; genus Agriphila; species Agriphila geniculea. The sequence goes on along the minus strand of OX038887.1, from coordinate 12,346,882 downwards.
TATCGAACCCGCACACAAAATTTCACGACAATCGGTTGAGAAATGCGACATCTAGACGAGAACAGACGGACGGACCAGCACGCGTAGCATGACCAACATCGAGATAAGATTCGACTCAGAGAACAATGGCTTGTCTACACCGAAATGTCACTTTTGTCGGGTTGAGATCGAGATACTCATGCTCGCATTTACAACTAGTAGACTCGTATTGTTCTTTGTCGTGGCCTAATGTCAAAAGTCGACAAACACGAGCTTTTCTCTTCAACTGACATTAATTTGACAGTTGAATCAGAGAAACTTGTCTACCACCCTTTGAGTAGTCGAGAAGGTCGAGAGAGAATCACAGACTAATAAGAAGATTCGAAATAGTTTTCTACGTATTTTATTTTATATGAATCTAAATTTCGCAATAAAAATAAATCTAAATTATCTGTGCTTATATTTTATTCCTTAAAAACTTAAATTAAAATTATTTTCATACGTTGATTATAATATTTCGTAATTTTCTCGTCATTTTACACAGATTACTAAATTAACAATTTCGTTAGTAGTCTGTGTTATCTTTTCAAAAATACTCTCAATAAAAGAAAGGCAAACGAATTTATATCCATACAGCTATATTTAATTAGTTTTAAGAGTTTAACGTTGTGAAATCTATAGAAAGGAACGGTGCTTTATGAAAAATAAAGTAATTATTTTCTATTGGCAATATTATTCTTCTCGAACTCGAGAGAGCTTGTCTACGGAAGAGAACGCTTTCTTGAGTGCCTCTTTATCTTAGAACTTATAAAAAAATGAGAATCATGTTTAAACTAAATTATTTCGGATCAAATTAGATAATTTTGACGTTTATTGGTGTTGAAATAAAAATATTACCTTTAAAATTCACTTTTTTTATTAAAAGACATTAAAAGGTTTCGAAATTCTGAGAACGAGTCCCACCTGTCTGTCAAACTGTGCTCAGCAATCGAGAAGGTCGAGACGACAAGTCTTCGTAGACAAGAGTCTCGTTTGCTCATGCTACGCGTGCAGGCGGACATACGAAAGCATTAATTTTTGCCCAAGCTGAAACGGAGATGGTTCGCTCGCACTTCGCGCTCACTCAGTCAATTATTTTTTAAATTAAATACATACATGATTTGACTATTTGACATCTATTAAGCAAGGCTCAACACTAACTTGTTTTGATGAGTTGACACGTAAACACGGCAAAAAGCGAAAACAACAAAGGAAATGGGCTAACAAGGAGGATTAGATACTTTTTGTATATAATTACCATTTAGTTAAATTTTTACACAAGTGAATTTTGCTTGAAATCGTATGGAATGAGTATGGAAATGATGACTTTCACCCTTGTTTATACACTCTTTCGAATACAAGGAAATTAATGAAAAAAAATCGGGTTGCACTCCGGCAGAAGTGAAAACTTGAATATTAACGTTGTGCATTTTTGATATTTTGGAATGGTTAGGGAATAATTTTGGATGAATTGCCGTCTTACGAATTTACTCTGCATTTGAATTTACGAATACGGAACAGTATTGTACAGTACAGAAAATCTAGAGTTTTGAAATTGAATTAAAAAATTAGCGCGTTGCTATGGTGACACAAGTGTTTACGTCTTGAAATGACGCGCCGCCATTTTTTTGCCGCGCCCCGTAGAAAGAGAGGGGGATACTTCCGCCGCCGGCTGTCTACTCTCCATCCATAACATCTATCTTACGAATTTTCGATCAGGGTCACGTGATCCTGACTGAATGACGCGAGTTTAACATTTTTTCCCCATTACAAAAAAGCGTACAACGCCGCTAAAGACGTTTTCACTTCAAAAAACATATGTTAAACTATCGTATTCTAAGATAAATTAACAATACTTTTAAGTTGTAAGTTATTTATTTTTACATATAAGCTATTTTTCATTGGTTAATGGCTCGAGTAAACAAGTTAAAATAGACAGATTGTAACTAGGGAAATCTATTTCAATCCATATTCATGATATAAACTTTCCTATGTTTTCTCTGCAGTATAATTAATAAGTAAGTACATCTAATATCTAGTGCAAAATAGTTCCACCAAAGTATAATTGTATGGAACTTGTATTATGTAGATTAGAACGAAACGTGCGCGAATCACTTTACAGTCAATTATTAATACATTGGCATTTTAGTCCTCATAAATAATTAAAATCCATCCCTGATTCCGTAATGAATTAAAAGATCGATAGTTTTGAAACAGAGCCGAACCTCCGGAGAGTCTAAACAACTGTATACAATTTGATAAGTGTGTACAAAAGTACCTACCTACTTAGTATGTTACAGTGCAAGTTGCAAAAAAAAATTTGTAGACGTCCTATTCCTATCCAACCGAATCGAAAAATTCGGATGTATCAGTCCATTTTATAAAATGCAAAATTTACAAATAAGAACGTGTAGCACACATAAAGTAAATATGTATACCTGCCCCCCTACTCAAATGGCCAACTTCCTATTCGTTTGAACGCTACGCTGACTTTTAAAGCTGAAATATCAGCAATAGACGATTAAATCACATGTCGCAAACTTATGAAAATCACAGACTTTGACGTATTGTATAGAATAGACAGCTTACAGCACGTAACTTTATAGTTTACTGCTTATTTTAAAGCTTTAATAGTAAGCGTAGCGTTCAAACGAATAGAATGTTGGCCATTTGAGTAGGGCCTCAGCCCCCCTACTCAAATGGCCACTTTTCTATTCGTTCGCTAACTTAGAGCTTAAAAATAACAATTAGACGATCAAGTCACACGTCGCAAGTTTACGTAAATTACAGACATTATTCTATTCTATGGAAATGACAAGCATACGATACGTAATTATAGATTTTATGGCTTATTTTTAATTTTTAAGTTAGCGAACGAACAGATAAGTGGCCATTTGAGTAGCCCCCCAGGTATATTAACTTTTTGGTAGCACAACAAATTCTCATTCTTGTTTCAGTCTACTATAACACTGACATTTATATAACAACATGTCATGTTGTTAAATAACTCTGACACCCAGCGAAAATTTTTCTATGTCTATGGACACCGACATTCAGCCCGCTACAGCCACACACAACCCACAAAGCCTGCACGTGCGCGTGGACATAAAAGTTCAAACGAGTACTTTTGCCTTGTTATAAATTTACTTTTTTACGTTTTGGGTGGAAACCAAATGCCAGCTTTAGACACGAATTATAACGCGACATAAACTTACATTTTAATATTTCTTTTCTAAGTTTGCTCATAAATATTGCTCAAATTGCTCAAATAGGTACATTATTATTGAGCATAGGTATTGAGGTTTTCAAAACTAAAAGATAAGAACAATGTTGATGTGGAATTCCGATTACAATCATGTTTATTTCGGAGAATAAATATTAAAATCTAGAAAATACTGATTTAAGATTTTTTTATGAAAGAATATTTTCATCTTCATTTTTTTTATGGTATACCTCTAAATTTTACAAGCCATAGCCTGCACCATAAACCGTTGTGAACACTCGGTGGGCCATAATCTGAGACCCAGTAAAAAATCTCTTCATTTTTATACAAAGCAAAATACAGGGCGTTTCAACATTTCTGACTGATATAATTTTATATTTTCAAGTGAAACCTGATTGCATCAGCTGCATATAGCGCAACGCAATTCGTGAAAGTGTACTTTATAGTTTTTATGGATTCCTATGAGATGGGTACCCGAAACCAACACCAACCAATAGCGGTTCATTGTAATTTCTGTCCAACAACCTTGCCGGCCATGTTTATTAAAATGACAAACCTCAATACGTAGTAAAAAGATGACAATTTTGTTTCTTAACATCTACAAGTATTTTTTTCAACTTTCAGTTCATTACGATTCAATAGGGTCAATTTTATAGTGTTTTGATTTTCGAAAATTAATATAATCAGTTATAACATTGTTCAAGGCATATGGGTATTATAAAACCTCATTAAAATGAGTTGGTATGCTTAATATTGTTTCCAAAAAATAAGTCAAATTAAAAACATGCTCTAGATAGAGGAAAGGAAGGACATTGTTAGCAAATACGTAATTCTGTTATAAAAGTTGACTGAAATTTAACGAGAGGTCAAACCGTGAATATTTTGCATTTTTATGTGCGTCCGTTATTTTTGGCACCAAACTGCTCCATTTTGGCGCGAAACGAGGGCAGCTTCAGTCAACAACACTAGGACTGGGACTCGTCTTTTGTCACCTTTTGTTCTGTTGAGCTTGGCTAAAAGTACTTTTAAACTTTTAAGCATTTAGTTGCTGGATGAATATTTAACTCTTTTAATGACGACCAAACTGCACTAGACTACTGACACTAGACTGCAAAGATCCGTCATATGATAATTCAATATTTATTCTATATATCGTGGGCCAATCGTTGAACTGGGCTGATCGAGATCTGCCTGGGCAGATCACGATACGCCGGCATTTCTTGATTTGCCTTTTTAAAACCCGCCATATCGTTCAAAGCATAACGTTTGACGATTTGCCCGGCCATGCTTGGGCAAATCGATTCTGTAAGGTGGCGAAAATGTAAAAAAAATGAAGTTTAGAAAATAATTATTCTACTAGATAATAAAGATATAACCAGCCATGCTGGGATAAATGGTCTGTAGGGTGACCAAAGTATTAGTAAAACTTTTTTCTTAAAACTAAATCACTGTTATTGTTTTTATTACACAATTTAAACTCTAACTCACTCTAAGGTTCGGAACGACTAAGAACGTTATATGTCATTAATAGTACAAAGTCTTCGTTTTCCATTTGGAATACGAATAATTTAAACTTTCCTTTATTCTAAATTAAAAAAAAACTGTTTTTGAGAAGCTACCATGTACTATTTGAAACTTACACACAAACAACACAACACAAACAAACAATTAGACATTGACATTTTTTTTCTATGGACAAATGTCAGAGCGTTTTTCAACTACTGATTTAATTGGTTAAATAGTTGCACCGCTCTGACGTTTGGAACGGGAAAATTGTGTCAACCGAACGTCACACTCTAATGTTTGGAACGCCAGCCGTTAGAGCGTTTGGTTGCACTCGGAGCGTAGGTTCTGAACGCAACCCAGCTGACAGAGCGCAAACAGCGTTACAGCGCCACAAAAGTATATTACGATAATATGCGCCCACCATATCTCGATGTGGCCAAGTACTATTAGGGCAAATCAACGAATAGGATGCTTTTATCGATCTGCCTAATTTTTGATTGGGCATATCATGAAATTATTGGCCAGATCATGAAATGCCGGCACATCGTGATCTGCCCAGGCAGATCTCGATCGGCCCAGTTTAACGATGAGCCCACGACATATACAGCACCATTACTCTTAGACGGTTCTCACACTGGCACCGCGCGCGGTCGCGGGGCTCCCGCGCGCGTGTTTTACTTTGTATGTAAGTACATCAATTTGTATAGAAAACCGCTTGGTCCAACACACCAAGGCCGCGCCTAGGCGCGGGAGCGCGCACCGCCGCGTGCCGCCGGCGGCACGCGGCGTGCGCGCCAGCAGGCGCGGAAATCGCGGGGTACAACACACTGAGCTCCATAGTATCGTGCCGATTTTTGTACGTAAGCGCGGGGCCGCGTCTGACGCCGACCGGCGCGGAGGCGCGTCGAAAACCGCCCGAATTGGCGTCACGCTGCACCGTCGCCGCGCGCGTCAAACGCCAAACCGCGCCCCGCGACGACGCGCGCCGGCAGTGTGAGAATCGCCTTAGTTCACCTGTATCACTGGTCACAAAACAAAAGTCATATTGTTAAATGTCAAATGTCAAAACTTAGTTCCCCTTTTGAAACTTACGAAAATAATGTTTGTACCATAAGAAGTTTTATTTATTCTTATGGTTTGTACACAAATTTTTGTGCACTTTTCATAATCGTTCCACAAGTATGTTAATATTTCAAAAAAAATTAACACCATGTATCTTGGACAACATACCTAGTTAGCTATCAATGATAATTATTAACATATTTTTCAAATGAGTATAAAATAATACTTTTGAGGATTGGTGGTTTGTTTAGAAACATTATTGCTATAAATTGGCTGGAGTATAATACAAAAATGACAATGTTTTCGTATTCAATTAGTAGGTACAAGTTACGCTTAGTTTGAGTTGGAACTATTTCCATATTCTGATGTTAGTTCAGAATTATTATTGATTGTGTGTATTGCAAAGCTATTCTGTATTTCGCAAGAATGAATTTCGAAGCTAAAAATAACTATTCCTGATATGAATGAAACAATTAAATTGTATACTAAACCTTCTCCGTATCCATCCACAAAGAAGGCTATGCCCCAATGGGGGAATTAAAATGGCTCACGATAATACAACCTCGAACTTTGAAACAGTTATTGAAAATTTACTGATAAAAATACCTACATCATGGCGGAAGATAGCATTTTTCAGGCAATTCTTAAAAAAAAAAATGTCTGAACCTTTATTGAAATGTCCGGCTTTTTGACAGGACTTTTAACGGCTGATTTCAATAACGTATCATCAGTAAGAGATAGGCCTACTATGGATCTGTTACTAGGCAACTGTTGTTAGTTCCCGTCATTTAACAGTACGTTATTAATCTAGGCAACAAATCTTTAGTAGGCCTATCTGTTACTGAGGATAGCGTCTTGAAATCTGCCGTAAGTCTTCGCCAATCTGTTATGGTGGGTACTCATTTAGGTTCGCGAACCTCCGCGCTCCGAGAACCTAGAACAATGTTTGGTATGACATTTTATTTTCAATTTGTACGTGTGCAAACCACCCCCCTACTCAAATGGCCACTTTTCTATTCGTTCGCTAACTTAAAGCTTAAAAATAAGCAATTAGACGATCAAGACACACGTCGCAAGTTTATGTAAATCACAGACATTGTTGTATTGTATGGAATCGACAAGCCTCCGACACGTAAAGAGTTTACGGCTTATTTTTACAAGACTGCCCAAAAAGGAGTGTATATGTGTTTAGGGTTCATGTATGTTTGTGGGTATGTGTGTTTCTTTATTCCCCCGTAACTTCTAAATGGCTCAACGGATTTGAATGGATAGGGTATCGTTAGAATTTTTATATCATTCCAAATGACACTGGCTATATTTTTTTTTAAAAGTCACTATGACGACAGTACGACGCCATTTTCAAATGTGAAAAAAAAATGTTTTCTTCAATTATTACAATATGGGCATCAAATGAAAGGCCTTAATGAGCACATTATAAAACTATATAATTTGTCACTAAAATGTGTAAAATAAAATTAAATAAATTTAAAAAATATTAAAAACACGACTGCAGTGCCAAAAGCGAATAAACAACAAGTGTCGTTGCAGTCGGGGGACCTCTTTGATTAAAAATTGTTTCACAAAACAGTCCCCCGACTGCAAAGACACTTGTTAGTTTATTCGTTTTTGGCACGGCAGTCATGTCTTTAATGTTTTTAAATTTATTAATTTTTAAGTTAGCGAACGGATAGAAAAGTGGCCATTTGAGTAGGGGGCTGGTTAGCATCATAGACTTATTATATTGTTAGCATACGTGTTCGCTCACGTACACACTATATGGCGCACTGTTTCAGCACAGAATCAACATTTTTTCTGGTGGAGGTTCGCGAACCTAGGTGGGTACCCACCCTTACAAAGAGTATCATAAGGTTTGTTCCAAAACAGTAAGTAAATAACTTGTTTCCCGACACCGCATCTTCGCTATCCGCAACATCTCGAGACTTCAAGCCCCTCTTGTCAAGAAGTCTAAAATTAATTGAGTAAACACAATCTCTGATGGAAGTGAGTTGACAGCATTGTGTTGTTTGTTACACCTATAAAGGTAATAGGTAAGTTGATCCATTGTGGTTGTCGGCTTTCTGAACTTCAACTGGTGGTTAAAATAGACGGCAATTTCATACGTAAATATTTGGCGTGGAAAAGGCAGTTAAATGTGTTAAACTTTATTTATTTAAAATAATGTAGAAAAAGTTGTTTTGTTTAACGGCTTAATGTATAAAATATATTTTTCTATGTGACGTGTACGATTTGGGGGGGGGGGGGGGGGTCATGTCCCCTGTGAGTGACCCCCCCCCCCTCAGACCGCGCCTGCATTGTTCAAATTGACATTGTGCATGCAAAAATGAAACACGTGTAGGTAAAATACTCGCTGAATTTAATCTTTGAACAATGATTGAAAATGCTTAATAGATTTTGGAGTCCCTTGCTGACTTGACTATAAGCTGATTATCAGAAACCCAACATAGCTGAAAATGTAACGAAACGCATTAAAAGTGAATATTATTATATTAAAATACATACATAGGTACCAAATGCTTTTTACATTTAGATTGTACTAATGGAACTATAATCCAGATTATTTCGGATAATAAGCTTACGTCTAACTGCTTAGTCATAACAATATCAAACGGCATGAAAGCCACAGTCAGATATCATCATAAATAGTACCTATGTATGATGATGTTATGTCACGTAATAAGACGACAACTGTAGGCGTGTAGGCATTAACTCCCTAACGTTTTATCCTTGAGTAACACGTTGTAAAAACTGTTTGGTTCGGATTTGGACGTAGCTCTACATCCCTAGTCGGTCCTGTATTTATTAGGGCATCAATCTCGAATGTCAAGATAGCCATTTGGCTGTCCAACCTCTGATAATAGTGGCACGACAAGAAGACGAAGAAGGAAATGAAGAAAACGAAATTGTATTCAAGTAAAGAGTTGGATATCTACCGTGTAATCTCCCTGAAGCCGTTCGTTACAACGCAATTTATGAAAAAAAAAAGATTATTCATTTCATTCATACATAAATAAAATTTCTTATGATCTCCGTAAGCACAAGTCAATATATGACCATCAGCCATTTTAGCGTCCCCACTGCTGGTGCACAGGCCCTTCGTTATGTGTGGATAAAGAGGATGGGCCATAAATAACCCACCACGCTGGCCCAATGCGGATTGGTGGGTGTTATTGACTGCCTTCGGCGTGAAATACATAGAAGCGACGCGGCGCGGATACGGCGGCGATACGGTGCAGATGTGACACTTTCGGGTGCTTTCGGCTAATGAAATACACGTATCGCCGGCATCGCCGCCGTATCTGCGCCTTATCTCCGCCGCATCTCTTCTGTGTATTTCACGCCTTCCGCAGCACGGGGGAGCTCGAGGTAATTAATTTTTGGTCACCCATCCCATGACCGACCCTTGTGAAAATTGGGCCAGGCGCAAAACCAAAGCGCCATCGAGCTCCTCAGTCAATGTTTAATTAATAATTATTTTTCCACTGAAATAGTTAAACAACACAATTCCTTCGGATTGATATTTTAAATGAAAAGCAAAGTAAAATATGAAGTTGCCTAAAAATGAGTTTTATTTCGCTCGTTGGTTTAATTTGGCTTGAAAATAATGAGCGTACAAACATTATTATGGGAATTACGATTCTTTGTTGATATTTACTTAAGGTAGGTAGAAATGTTACCTTTTTTCTGATGGTAATTGTAAGATCTTACAATTTTGTTTTGTTATATTTTTCATATCATTGTAAATAATTGAAATGTGTATTTACCTACGTTTTCATCTATATCATTGCTAATAGTGTCGTTTACTTATTGCAAATCTTGATTATATAAAAGTGCAGTAAAATTTTTTTCATACTTACCTACTAGCTAAGTATGAACAAAATTTCTCTCTCTTCATTTTACATAATTTATCACTGCAGCTAGTACGTATAATTTGTGTATCTTTTGCAAATAGTTTGATGTATGATATGACCAACGTACTTACAAAATAATCCCGAATGAAGGCTTCATGCGGGCAGAGCTAAATTTAACTTTTCAATTATTAAAGTCCTGTGTACCAAGCCGCTTGTATTGTAGGCTTTTGAAACTGAAGGGATCGGGCTAGCTTTGGCAACTGAATATCCATACAACACTGAACTAGTGTATTATACTTTTTTATAAATATTGGAGAATATACATACTGTCATACAGTGCTCCGATTCTAAAGTAAGTGTAAGTAAAAACTTGTGTTAAGTTTTCCTTTTTTCGCTTATTAGTGACAACGGTGGAAATACAAACAAAAGCTGAGGTAATATAGAAAAGTATTTTTTTTTTCACCCAGCCGGGGATCGAACTCGGGACCTCTATCAGAGATGGCGACACCACGAAAACCCATGTGCAAGTCACTCGACCACGGATGTCGTCAAAGGGACGTTTGGGAGTTGTATAATCAAATTAATCAGTATGCAAGTTGCGTAACACGTGCAAAGCCAGTGCGTGAGACTAATAAGTCCAGGTACTTACCAATCACTTGTAAACGCTTCGGTAATGGGCTATTTACATGGGTCGATTTTAGTCACCTGTGACGGTCGACTTTAGTCACCTAGCATGTCACTTCCAAAATTGAATCGCAGATGATGGCGTCGCTGTCGTCTACGTAGTTGATGGCGTAACCTAGGTATAAATATGTACTAACGTAGTTCCAGTTTTGGCCATCGAATCAGATAAGTTTGTTCAGTCACCTGCGGCGTCGATTTTCGCCGTGCGGCGAAAGTTGTGCAGCTTTAGTCACCCATGTAAATACCCCATTACTGTATAAGTTGCTCCATTTAAGTGCTTCGAGACCTTTTGATAGCTTTGCGCTTTCGTCATTGATTTCCGATTTCGTTGAAATCATTTGTATAGGAGGTAAGTACCTACCCATTTAGCCAGTAATTAAAAGGAATAAGAGTAAAATAAAAGACAATCAAAAGCGAGCCCAGACTCCACTGACATGACTTTTTTTTTCTGATATGAAAAATTTTTTTTCAGACTCAGAAGATTTGGAAGTTATTTATGAGCTCCTAATACCATCATGGTATTGAATGATAGATACTTGCTCACTTTAATAATTCATCAAATCACTAGTTGATTTCGAAATAAGCGTATTCCAAATCAAAGCCAACAGTCTCCAATCACAGACCTATATCTCCAATATACAAATTCCAATTGGAAAATTTTATTAAAAAAATCTAGCAGTAAATTCCAAAGGTAACTGACAGGTCGATAATCGTGGCGTCCATTATTTCAGCGTTTTAATCAACGAGGAAGAGCGCCCTCCCGCCGCTCCACCTGTCAGGAAACGACGTTTAATTTAAACCCAACTTGCCTAATCGTGGTGGAACTAATCACAATTCGTTTATTAGAAAGAATACTTAAATGAAACTTACTATATGTATTCAATATCATTGTGCATGAAAAATCCCTTTAGCCGCCACGCCATGGCAACTGAGTTTCGCAACGGTGACCGACAAAGAAAGACAAAACTAGAGTCTTAGTATTACAACATAGAAGTCTTTGGAGTCTTATTGAAAATTTGACTGAGACGTAGGGTTGTCAACGGTCCCACAATACGCGGAACGTCCCGTTTCTGAGACCCTTAACGATGCGCCCCGCTCAGGGTGTGTGCGGAACGCTAAATTTCCCACTTTGCGGAATAAGCTACGCACCTACATAGGTACATCGACTGCGCACAAAAATCGCGATGCGCGGCCGTTTTTTACTATAAGCAAGAGTATAAGGGTCAATTTCAACAAGTCGTGTTTTTTCTTTCATTTCGGTTGAAATTTTAATTATAAAGTATTTTTAAATGTTAACTATGGTTTATTATATTTCTTTATATCCCTTATGCACTTATTTAACAGCATCAAAATATCTTAACAGACTTATGAGATATTTGTGTTTAAAAATTTGATGTCACCGAAATGAAACAGTCGTTCACCGAAATGAAAGAACTAGCTACCGAAATGAAAGAATCTATCCACCGAAATTAAAATCCACCGAAGCAGGGTATACGTATACGGACTTAAACAAGGTGGTTCAATAATCCCCCTTTGATTCCGAGTATAGTAGATAGAATACCTCCCTACCGTGCATGCGTAAAATTATTATAAAACCTGAAAACCATCACATAGCTGAGAAATTGAGCATTTTATTTGTACGCACGAAAAACGGTAATGTAACAAAACAAGCCTAGACGCAGATGGACAATTGTTTATGATAATATTCCATAATCCCATAAAAGGTAAAAACATCCCATAAAAATGCAGTCAAATATTTTGATCAAAGGTAACTGACAGGTCGATAATCGTGGCGTCCATTATTTCAGCGTTTTAATCAACGAGGAAGAGCGCCCTCCCGCCGCTCCACCTGTCAGGAAACGACGTTTAATTTAAACCCAACTTGCCTAATCGTGGTGGAACTAATCACAATTCGTTTATTAGAAAGAATACTTAAATGAAAGTTACTATATGTATTCAATATCATTGTGCATGAAAAATCCCTTTAGCCGCCACGCCATGGCAACTGAGTTTCGCAACGGTGACCGACAAAGAAAGACAAAACTAGAGTCTTAGTATTACAACATAGAAGTCTTTGGAGTCTTATTGAAAATTTGACTGAGACGTAGGGTTGTCAACGGTCCCACAATACGCGGAACGTCCCGTTTCTGAGACCCTTAACGATGCGCCCCGCTCAGGGTGTGTGCGGAACGCTAAATTTCCCACTTTGCGGAATAAGCTACGCACCTACATAGGTACATCGACTGCGCACAAAAATCGCGATGCGCGGCCGTTTTTTACTATAAGCAAGAGTATAAGGGTCAATTTCAACAAGTCGTGTTTTTTCTTTCATTTCGGTTGAAATTTTAATTATAAAGTATTTTTAAATGTTAACTATGGTTTATTATATTTCTTTATATCCCTTATGCACTTATTTAACAGCATCAAAATATCTTAACAGACTTATGAGATATTTGTGTTTAAAAATTTGATGTCACCGAAATGAAACAGTCGTTCACCGAAATGAAAGAACTAGCTACCGAAATGAAAGAATCTATCCACCGAAATTAAAATCCACCGAAGCAGGGTATACGTATACGGACTTAAACAAGGTGGTTCAATAATCCCCCTTTGATTCCGAGTATAGTAGATAGAATACCTCCCTACCGTGCATGCGTAAAATTATTATAAAACCTGAAAACCATCACATAGCTGAGAAATTGAGCATTTTATTTGTACGCACGAAAAACGGTAATGTAACAAAACAAGCCTAGACGCAGATGGACAATTGTTTATGATAATATTCCATAATCCCATAAAAGGTAAAAACATCCCATAAAAATGCAGTCAAATATTTTGATAAATCACCTGCTGGCCTGGATTTTCACCGAAATGAAACAATAATAAACTGAAATGATAAAACAATCCACCGACATGAAACAATTATACACAGAAATTCTTATCACTCACCAAAATGATATTTTCTTTCATTTCGGTTAGTTTTTTATCATTTCGGTTGACAAATTAGTCCACCGAATCAACCGAAATGAAAACACCGAAATGAAAGTCAAGGACAAAAATTATCAATAGAAGAAAACTATTTATTATAGGATATAATGAATAATGCACCAATAACCGTTAAACAATTAGCACACTCATGAATATTTCACTAAATTTACTAGCTCATTGATAGGCAATTTATACCTATACATGGAAATGAAAAGAAAGTTGTCCCATGACCACCGAGCAGCAATACTTAATTTTTTGGCGGGATCCATAGGCAAGTGTCGCTTGTCTTTCCACAACAAGCACTTAGGTGGCACTAGTACGCAAGTATTAAGCATATGAAGGGGGAGCTAGAGTTGTTCTATGCAAAAATATGCCTTGTAAAGTTTAGGTCACCGAAATGAATAGACTTTCTGGGACACATACTTTTACTCATACCAGTTATTAAACTGGGTCGATATAATTATAAAATTACTTTGTGATAATACCCTCACTATTCAAGATTAAAATAAAAGTAACCACACATCTAAATTATCAACAGTTTTTGTTGTACGAGGGAACTTACACTGAAAAAGCTGTTCTGGACAGCTACCGAAATGAAAAAATCGGGGCTTTACCATTATTTTTTCCTAACTAACTGCAATACAAATAAAAAAATATTTTTTGCCTCTTATAGGCAACGACCTGTTCTACATAGAAAATATTCGAACTGTAAAGTAACGTTCTACACTACTGATATCATCCGTGCCGCGTAAATTTTGCATCTGTGAAATCCACCCATAAGATTATTGGAAGTCGCGCTGCGCGACCGTTTATTTACTATAAGCAAGATTACGTACGAGTACGAGCCGTTTTTTACTTTAAGTCAGACAAAAGTACAAGATTAGTGGATGTAACAAGGATGTAACTGACTAAAAAATGCGTTGCACGGACGTTTTTTACGATTTTTTCTCATATCTCTATCTATTTGTATGCAAACTAGGCAGGTCCCGCTTTTTATGGCTAACGGCCGAATACTCAAAGGCTTCTTAGCTAAAATCTTAAGTTAAGGTCTCATTAACTTTAAGGAAGCTGTCAGTTTCATAGAGTTTCTGTCAAATCTGACAACTTTTTTGAATTTAAGGTGGCCTTAACTTATGATTCGTTTGAGTATTTGGCCATAAGTCCCCCATACAAATTTCTGATGTCCCGGATATCCGTGAATAAGGAGTTGGCAACCCTACTGAGACGTGACTGAGCTGTGTGAATGATGCTTAAGTTTTTAAAATGTTGGTGATTTATCGTTATTAAGACGTGTATACACTCGCCACTTCGAATTAATTTGAGCCGCCGCTCCACCTGTCAGGAAACGACGTTTAATTTAAACCCAGCTTGCCTGGTATTTTTTAAATCATCATAAAAAAACATAATACGAAATCTGTTTACAAGCGGAAAACAGAATATCGGTTCACTTCAAAATACTGCCAAGCAATCCACTAGGTCCCTCGGCACCTCCAGTTATGAATACAGAAAGTTATTAATTCATTTCAAATTGAAATTGTTCTCTGTTTTTTTTATTTTATGAAACATATTTGAAATTCACACGTAAACAAGTTAAGCGGATTCGAATCATATTGCCAATGCTACTAGGTAGGTTTTTGGACGTGCAGCATCTGTAAATGTATGACTTTAATCTAGTGTTCCTTGGGGAATGCGCCGGGATAAATGGAGTTAATATCGCGAAAGGCAGTTTAGTTTCAACGTGAAGCAATTCTTGTGACACGTAAGGTAAATAATGTTTTTGGTGAGAGTTTAATATTCAATTGCAATTTTCTTAGACAATAATTAGGTAAGTAGGTACTTATTTCTATAGAAGATATTTTAACATCGTTAGTCAGATAGGATATTGGCAATCGCAATATTTCTCAATCCGACGACGAATTGAGAATGTCAATTAGAGATTAAGTGTTTCGTGACAAACACGCAAATCAGCTTAATCGGCCCACCTAATGGCCAACAACATTCTATGCGTTTGAACGCTACGTTTACTATTAAAGCTTTAAAATAAGAGTAAACTATACAGTTACGTGCCTTAAGCTTGGTATAATGTTACTTGACTTGCATTCTTGTGTTTCGCGGCTACAATTCGAGAAGAAAATCTCCATGTGACCTACATTTCCTCATACCGAAAGAAATCAAAATATAACATAGGTACCTATGGTATGTTATATTTTTGAATGAAAGTGGTTATATTATTCTTGTTCCCTATTTTGATTGTATTGTCTAAAGGACGCAAGACAAATTAAGATAAAGACACTTTCTGTTTCCTTTTAATTTATAATTGTGCACCCATTTTTAGGGTTCCGTAGCCTAAATGGCAAAAAACGGAACCCTTATAGATTCGTCATGTCTGTCTGTCTGTCTGTCTGTCTGTCTGTCTGTCTGTCTGTCTGTCTGTCCGTATGTCACAGCCACTTTATTCCGAAAGTATTAAGACTACACAGTTGAAACTTGGCAGGTAGATGTAATCTGTTAACCGCTTAACGAATTTAATACAAAAATAAGAAAAATAAAAGATTAAGGGGGGGCGCCCCATACATGGAACTGAAACTGAAAAAAAATTTTTTCTTCAAACCAACACGTGTTGGGTGTCTATAGATAGGTCTTTAAAAATGACATTAAGGTTTCTAAGACAACTTTTTCTCAAAGTCAACCGTTTGAAAGATATTTACCGCCAAAGTGGTAAAATGTGTGTCCCCCCCCTTTAACTTTTGAAATAAGAGAGTGAAAAATCTAAAAAAAATATATGCTGTAGACCTTAATAAAAACTTTCAACCAAAATTGGTTTGAACGAGATATAGTAATTAGTTTTTGAGATATAGCACATTTTCTAAAACCGCAAATATAACTTTGTCATTCATACCAACACTGTGAAAAACAAAGTTATTTTTACAGACGAAAAATTATAGGTGGTATTAAATATGGTATGGTATAAGGTAACTACGGAACCCTATGGCGCGTGGCCGGTTTTTTTTATTGACATTAATTGAGAGTGTAAAGATATATTTTTTTGTTTGGATCATCTATCAATATATATTTTTTCATTAGGAACACCCACCCCGCTATTATGAGTTTTCACACTAACCCCCTTACTAATAAAGATTGAATAGCAGATGTTTAGTTACACAATGGTTACTCTCTGTCAAACTATTTGAATTTGACATTAAAAAGAAAGTGACAAAACACTGTGTAACTATGCAGCTGCTATACAATCTTTATTAGTAAGGGGGTAACAATACTGCGCTATTAGACGTTAGTACTATAAATATAATTTTAGGCGGGTCGCAACGGGGCGGGCCGGGCCGCAGCGCAGCGCAAAATGCTTCTTCAGCACATTGTGACGGGCCGGGCCGCATCGCATTGACGGATTTTGAGTACAGTGGTGCCAGCTTAGGGTAATTTACCCTAGATCTAGGCTAAAAATTATCCAGCAGGGTAATTATTAGGGTATAGATTTTTCTACGGTATCTCTTAGGGTAAATCTTGTGTTAACTTTACTCTTACAAAAACAATGGTAAACCTTTTAAATTCTTTAATCTGTGATGCATAATCTACTGTACTTTTTACTGTTCCGAATGAACAAAAAAAGTTTTGGGGTATTTTCGGATGACTCCTGTTCGATAAATCCGCTTGCTGTAGCACACTGAGTCGGGGCGCAGCGGGGCGGGGCGGGCCGCATCGCACGCAACCAAAATCCGCGACGGATTATGCGGCCCGCTGCGCCCCGGCATAGTGTGCGATAGTTCATATAAAATGTATACGAGCGATTTGAGCGGATTTTTGCGATGCGGCCCGCCCCGCTGCGACCCGCCTCAATGTGCGTTAACCTTTAGTATGATTCTGTATCGCAAAAACAGTATCAGATGGTATTGGTTGTATTTAAAACATGTATTTTTTTTGTGTGCGTTTGTTTGTTACCTCTTCATGTCAAAACGGCTGGACGACTGGAGCCCAGGTGGCCGCTAGTATTTTGTATAAATGCTAGCTTTAATTTGGCGAAGTTGTTTTGCTTTTTATTTTGCAGGCGTGCGTCATTAGACGTGTCAAAGACTTCGAGCTTATTGTACAAGGCCTAGAGGCATGCTCTATTTTGCTCCAGCTCTAAGTCAAAGTCAAATAAGCTTTATTCAAACAAACTTAATTATTAAGTACTTTTGAATCGTCTATATTTTAATCTTAGGACCTACCACCATGCTTGCATATTGAATAAGAAAGCTAACGCTTTTTTAAAACAATAATATACTATAGGTATGCGATTTAAAAGAGAAGAGTAAGTCCATTTAATGCAATAAAAAGACGTGTTGGATAGTACAAGTTATTTTAATCAATAGCAAGCGAAGCATGACGAAAAGGACATTCATTTTGTCTTTAATCTAAATATGATTTTTTATAGACATCGGAGTGTCATTAGTCATTACATTTCGACGAAGACAAAACCCCTCTTCGGCATGTCTTTCTATACAGCATGACCAACACACTAAACTGTGAAAAAGTGATAAATCTCTATACCATTATTGTGTTTCGGTGGTCATGTTAGGGGCAAAGAATATAATCCTAGGGGGCTTAGGCATTTCTCGAAATGTAATATTATACAGGGTCTTTCATAATAATAAATAGCCCATAAGATTTTGTTATATATTTGTATGGAAAACTGCAATGGATAACTCTACATGCAAATAGGCTAGCTATTGTTTTATAATCAATCTCAAAACACAAGGCTAGGGTTGCCACTATGGAGTTTATCATAAAAGAAAAAAGCGGTTATATAAATTTTCCGGGGTTGTGTAATGCATATGCAATGTCCATGTCCATCAGCCATTTTAATGTCCCCACTGCTGGGGCACAGGCCTTCCTTATGGGTGGATAAGGAGAACGGGCCATAACCCATCACGCGGGCCCAATGCGTATTGGTAAGTGTTAACGACTGCAAATGCAGGCGGGACCAGCGGCTTAACGTGCCTTCCGAAGCACGGAGGAGCCCGAGATAATAAATTTTTGGTCACCCATCCCATGACCGACCCTTGCGAACGTTGCTTAACCTCCGCAATCGCTGGGCCAGGTGCTAAACCACTGCGCCACCGAGCTCCTCATGCAATGCATAACTCAAATAATAATAAGTAATAATAACAGGTATTGCTTTATGGAGATGACGTTTTTGCAACGCCAGTGTCTCTGATATGTAAGGATTTTAATTAAATAACAGTTATTTTATTTTCTTATTAACAGTAACTTTGTTTACAAATGCCAAGCTAGCGCTATAGCAGTCAATTCCGGATGGTTTAACAAATCTACGAAGGTTTCCCTTCACAATACTGTTTCCGATACTTTAGTTACATTTGGCACTATTGTTGTGCGTTTGTCCCTTAGGTCCTTTGAACAGAAAGCAAACATATCCAACTACCTACTACGAAATCTGATCATGTAGTTAGATACTTATAGATAACAAAGGGTAGCGGAAAATTGGTTACTAAAAATATTTTCCCAGTTAAAAGGAAGAATAAAATCTTGAAAAATATATTTTTAGTGTACCTTTTAACGTATGTACACTAAAAAATATACTTTAGTACAAAAAATATTTTCAAGATTTTATTCTATAAATTTTCGGCATAAACACATTAATTAATGCCAAATTACAGGTTTTTATTCTAGCACTAAAGATATGAGAAACTATACACAAAGGTTCCTCGTTGACTTGACTACGGATCTCTAAAAATGATGTATTTTCGGTTAGGTAGGTTTGCTGAAAAATCCTTAAATGAGTTTTACTTATTGTCACTCACTATCGTTGAAAAGAGCGTTTCAGTTCTGTTTTCGTCTTTGAAAATAAGCTGAATCGAGATCGGAAATATTAAAAATAAAAAAAAAATCATTTATTATTAAACATTATTAGTAGTAAACTACTCCTGAGATAATTTAACGTTCAATAAGTAAATAACTACATCAATTCATTTATTATTTTTTCGGAAAACACGTATGAGATAGCACATTATATTATTATAAGTACCTACCAAAGTGCTTCAAAGTCCTTCAATTGCTATACCCTACTGGTTCCATAATGTTCTCTTTCTATAAAATTACCACCTATGTATTTACTTTATGGTATGCAATAAAATACTGAATACTGAAAGTTTATTTATGTCTGTGAACAATACAACCTGTATCGATATTGAAATTAATATGACTAATATACTCCAATTGAAATCTAAAACAATCTGCTTTAGAATTCGAACAATGTCTATTGTAGAAACAATTTCAAATTTCTGTAGGTAGGTACTCTACTTAGGCAGATAGGTACCATGGGCAACAGCGTCGCTTAACCACTGCTAAGGTTAAAATCGCTTGCACGCCGCGCCCGCTGTCACATACGTTTAGTTCGTGCAGGGGCAATACGCGCGCACACGAATTTAGTTGCAAACTGGTTAAGCGACGCTGTTGCCCATAGTACATATTCTCATGGCAAAATTAATAATTATTATTAAGTTCCTTGTAATTAATTTAAACATCCTAAAGTAAAATACAATCTTAACATCAATTCTGAATAGGTATTTCAATCCGTTACTAAAAACTTAAACAACTGAAAATTAAATTAAAGGCTTATATATTATAGTTGGAAAACTAACTCAACGTATATCGGTGTTGTTGGAATTTTAATCCCTAGGGAGTGAAATGGAGTAAATAAACCTAAAAATCGATATGGATTTCGTTATTGAGGTTTTATGGGATGTTGATTGCAAAAATGACATTTTCCTTTTTTGTATTCCTAGGGTTCCGTAGGGAATAAACCAGATTAACGGCAAATGACAATATAATACCTATATATGTATATCATGTATATCACTTGATATATATGTATATCAAGTCTATCTATACCTAACTAAAAAAGTATCATTATACATTTTGCGTATTGTACATTTTGCGTATTATTTCACGTGTGTACATTTTAATATTTTGCAAGAGGAGCACATTTTTCGAATTGTACATTATGCTACGAACTTGCTACGAGGGAAAGCAAAAACTTTTCAGCTTATTATTAACTAAGCTTCAAAACTCCGTCAACGCTCATAATCCATAGTTACTTAAGTCGCAATATTTGTTGCAAACTGCGAGAAGCAGCGCTTGCCGCAACAATTTGCCACAGGTAATCAAAACTTTATGAGTCCGAACTTTCATAACGATACTGTAATCTTTTTATGCTTGTCTTTTACTGACAAGAATTAACAAACTTGGGCGGTAAGCTGCCTTAAGGAAATTTCAAAGTAACGCAATATTTCAGTTAGATTTTTTATTAATACGTTTTGGTGCTGTTTTATGTGTAGATATACTATTTTGAAAAAAAAATGGAGAAAAAATATCCCACACAAACGATAGTTTTATCTTTGCAGAAATTACTTAGATTAAAGATGTTATTAAAAAACGGCCAAACCTTTGAACGAATATCTGATATATTTATGTTACGTATTTGTATTATGTATTCTTATTACAAATTATTACACCATGATAATAAAGTAAATTGAAAATATCCGTTCAACGACAGCCCGAAAACATGAAATCTTATAATAAATCGTCGCATATTCATAATAATTGCGAGAAAATCCCTTTCATTGTTGCCTTGGAGTCAGTAGGAGTCCCATTGAAGTTAAATTACTGTCGGCTGCACAACGCGACAGAGTTCTGCCTCATTGTTATGAGGACATTGTTCTAGCGAAAACTGAACACTCTTCACGTTTATAGAATCCTGGTCATTTTATTTATTTAAATGAAAGTTTTTCAAAAATGATTGAATTTTCTTTTTATTTCTTCCTGACGGTACATCAAAATAAAAAATACGAATTACTCTCTTATAAAAACAGACTCGAATACTTTGGATTCACTTCACTGGAAGATCGTAGGTGGGTGGCCGATCAGGTGTTGTTGTATAAGATCTTGAGGGGTAACATTAATTGTCCCCAATTACTAAGTGAAATAAAATTCAAAATACCGCGACAGAACTCCAGAATTGCAAATTTTAGACCATTTAACTTGAGGTGTTCTAAAACTAACCTGGGCCGACCTATTTGCAACTCCATTGACATTTTTTCCCTATCACTGAATAGTTTTAAGAAGGCTTTGTTTACCTTAACTCATATCAATAAATAATTTAATTTTTAATTTAATATTAATTTTAATTAAACCATAACATAAAAATAATTGTAGATTAGTAGTAGTACATTTATTTTCTCTTAACGCATTGTGTCAAAATTGTATGTGTTAGTTGCTAGTTAATAACTTATTTATAAAAAGTCATGCTGTGTTTGCCTATAACTGTTTTTCACTGTACTTTTAATTTTATTATTTTAAGAAATTGTATTGTATGCTAAAGTGTAAAAATGTTGGCAGACCTATAATAAATAAAGAAATAAATAAATAAATAAACAAACCTAACGCAACCGTGACTACTCAATTACTTCTAACAATTAATTTTAAACTATAAGGTATTTCATCACGTGTCAATAATAAAGTAAATCCTAAGTACCTACTTTATGACGTATATATAAAATATTTAAGCAAAAGAAAATTAATCTCAAGAAAAGAAGGTGCTTTTGTTTGTTTCATTAGTTTATAATTGGATCTCTGAAAAACTTCCTAACTTTTCTTCTCTTAGCCTCCGATCAAACATATAAGTTTTATGTCAATACAGTTAACATCTTGAAAATTATATCAGTCTATCTGTTAATATAATTAATCATCTACACCTTAAATCTTTTCATCAGTTAAAGTATTTTACCTAGGTATAAAAAAAGTTATGAAATTTTAAACTAAGAAAAAGATAACAGTATTGATATTAATTGAACTAAATAAAGACAGACAGAGCAACGTAACTTGAAAGAATGGTTTTAAGATCCATTAGCTACGACAGCAACTAAATTTTTCTTCAAAGAAATTACAACCAATAGACTTTTACTAGTTCTTTGCTTTTTCTTTGTCCAGTCTCCATTTGCCAAGGCCAGTTTGAATTTCAAATTCTTAAATATATACTTATATCCATAAACACTAAGCGCTGAAAACCGAAATTGTTTTTTTATGCACAACGGAATATAGTGCTTGGCCTTCACCTCACCTGATGTTAAGTGACGATAAAACCGAAGGTGGTAACGCACTACACCCGGAATCCTCATCACTGAGGAACTGGCTATCTTATCTCTAACTGCCGGAACACAACATTACACGGGTCTTCTGTATTTTACTCGATAAATTATGAAGAGCTCGGAAATTCTCCTGAAAGTATCATTTTGTATTAGACGTTAATGGATCTTAATTTAATTTACGTTGAGAGACACTGAAAATGTCTGAGAAATTATTATTAAAAGTGAACCACCGACTGGCGAAGATTCTGTAAAAGGTTTTGTGCTCAAATACTGTGAAACCCTTCCTGGTGAAACCCCAAAATAACACTGCTCCACTTTTATTTGCGTCACGGAACGATTTCGTTCAATTTGTTTCAAATGCAATAGAACCGTTAAGGTAGTTTTTTAACGACTTTCAGTAAAGCTTTCAGTTTTTGTATCATTTTTTTTTTGTTTATATTATTTTATCTCTTTTTTGTTTGTATCATTGGATTTACCCTATAAATAAATATAAAACGAAAAAACTGTCCATCTATCATTTTTGTTCAAAAGCATTGAAAACAAAATATTGATGAAGTGCATTAGTACACCATCAAGACCTTGTTTTCAATGTTTTTGAAAACGTTTTTTGAAAATGTTGTGGTCATTAGGTCTCTGTACAGCAGGTGTTATAATCGTATTTTCATTTTCGTACTATCATCGTTCAATAAAAGGTTGTTAGTAAATCTTATTGATTTCATCGAAAAACACGAATATGAGGGTAGGTTTTTTTTTCATTTATCAAAGTCAAAGTCAAAGTCAAATAAGCTTTATTCAAATAAACTTAATTATTAAGTACTTTTGAATCGTCTATATTTTCCTACCACCCGTTCCAGACTTTTTTAGCTGACAAGAAGAACGGGCGCAAGAAACTTATCAGCTGTAACAGCCATAAGTAACGATATTTACAAACTTTAATATATCGTTTCCAAATAATTACAACAGGGTGACAGGATTATTGGCAATAACATAGACTTATTGTTATATTACTTCAACAAAGTACTTATAGTAGCAAGTTATGTGTTACATCATTTCCACGCATTTTGATCTTTAAGATAATCGTCTACTTTATAATAACCTTTACCCATGAGCGTTTTTTTAACATGGTTTTTAAATTCATGCAAAGGAAGATCAATCACTTGTTGTGGAACTTTATTAATAAAGGCTATGCCTTTCCCCATAAATGAACCTCTAGTTTTTGCAAGCCTAAATCTTGGAACGGCAAGTTTATCTTTATTTCTTGTATTAAACTGGTGAATATTGCTGTTCTTAGCAAATGAATCATAGTGTTTCCTTACATAAACTAAATTTTCATAAATGTATTGGCCTGCCAAAGTTAAAATATTTATTTCTTTGAACAATTCTCTCAAGGTATCTCTTCGCCGTAGATTGTATATGGCGCGAACAGCTCTTTTTTGGAGTACAAAAATATTTTCAATACTGGCAGCTGAGCCCCACAATAGCAGTCCATATGACATTACACTATGAAAATAACTAAAGTATACTAATCTTGCCGTTTCAATATCAGTTAAAAGCCTTATTTTCTTAACAGCGAATGCCGCTGAACTAAGTCTACTTGACAAGGCCTCAATATGTGGATCCCATTGCAGTCGAGAATCTAGTGTGATACCTAGAAATTTTGTACTCTCAATAAACTCGACTTCATCGTCATTCAAATTAATATTTAATTTTGTCTGCTCAACATTAGGTAATGAGAATTTAACACATTTAGTTTTTTTGGGGTTAAGTGCTAAATTACTACTATTAAACCAGTATGAAACTTTAGAGAGGGCACTATTTACTTCGTCCGAACAGTTATTACCTCTGTTTATTTTAAAAACTAAAGAAGTATCATCCGCAAATAGTACTGTCTCACATAAATTATTCGCGTAGTTGGGAAGGTCATTTATATAAATTAGAAACAACAATGGGCCCAATATTGAACCCTGTGGCACACCCATATTGATGGGGGCTCCGGTAGATTCAGTTCTATTAATCACTACTTTCTGAGTTCTATTGTACAAATACGATTTCATAAGACTAACTGATTTATCAGAGACACCATAATGTTCTAGCTTCTTTAATAGTGTTTGATGATCAACACAATCGAATGCCTTAGAAAGGTCACAGAAAATGCCAATTACATCTTGCTTTTCTTCCCAAGCGTCAAGAATATGTTTGAGAAGTGCAATTCCAGCATCAGTAGTACTTTTACCCTTGGAAAATCCAAACTGATTTTTATGAAGTATATTATTGTATGTGAAAAGTTGTCAAGGTAATTGTTGCAAAATCATACTATTTTCAGGATTACTTGAAAACTACTGAACCGATCTGAAAACAAATTGAATGGGACCATTTTGTAAGAAAATTTAATCAAACAAAGAAAGAATCATCAAAATCGGTAAAAAACGATAAAAAAGTCGTTAAGATAGTTAATGCAAAATCATAGTATTTTCAGGATTACTTGAAAACTACTGAAACGATCTGAAAAAAAAATGGGACCATCTCGCAGCAAAACTCAATCAAACAAAAAAAAATTTCAAAATCTATCCATAAATGACGAAGATATGCGCGAACAACGATAAAAAAAACATACAATTGAATTGAGAACCTCCTCCTTTTTTCAAGTCGGTTAAAACTATTCATCTAACATTATATTTCAAAAATATTGAAAACCAAGTCTCGATGGTGTGCTTATTTGGCCACTATACAATGGTTGTTGTAATCAATTTTCAATAGCACTGGCATTCATTCAGTAAATGGTTGTTAGTAAATATTATTGATTTCGTCGAAAAACATGAATATGCAGGTAGGACTCATGTATTTAACAGTTTAGTTTATAATTTAAGTATTCTTAAATGTTATTAACTTGTAAACACAGTTAATAAGTATATATAATGGCAGTAACTAAGAATTCAATATTCAGCTTAGAATTGAAATACGTTGCAGTATTCTCGATATTCATATTGCCTTGTTAGAACTTGTCTGTCGAAGCGAAAAGGGTAAGCGGGTGCAGATTGATACTTCTTCAAGTATGAATAAATAGCTCCCGCTTGCTTTTAAATAAGTCCTGACTTTATCAGAAAATCATGAACAGACAATTAAATGGAAATAGGAAAGTTCTTTCAGGCGAATACGAATCAGATTTTGGATATTTCACTTTTCAGCGCTTAGTAATTATTATGTTTAAACATCGAAAATATCTATCTATCTATCTACCTACACCCACATCTACGTATCTCTTTAATATGTAACATCAAGTAACATCAAATTTTAAAAAGTAATAGGCAATACGGTTTTGCGAAACTAAAAAAAAATGAAGATTTTTTAAAACTATACTTTCTCAAAGAACTGTTCATCAGTAAGGTAGCATGCACATTTTCATATGTGTAAGTTATTTCGATGTGTATAGGTGTGTACGCCAATTTTATAAACTAGCTTTTCTATTCTGCTTTGTCTCTTTTATGACCATCCTGCGGTTATAAAAAAAATTGACTGTGTAACTTTTTCTATTGAGGTTAGTCAAAAATATAACAGTTAATATTTTGTTGATACTTATGTAATCTTATTATTAAAACCTCAACTACGGAAAGCTACGCGCGACAATAAACTGATTGTATCAATACGATCCAAACATGATATTTGTCAATCAACATGATTTCCTTTTAATAGTTCTTCGACTACAAATATAGGTATTATAATAATACGTGGGTTATCAATACACATTTATCAGAATAGATCATTTCAAAATGAGCTTTACCCTTTGTTACAATTAAAAAAACCTTTTATCTGATTTTTTTCAATTCTTTAGGAAGATGCCGTAGTAACTATTTCGGAAGTAGGTAAATTAAAATTAAAATCATTTATTCTCAGATATCATAGATCCAGTAAACCGGCAATTCGATCATTAACATTGGGCCAATCAGTCATAAAATGAACTTTTCAACGCACTTGCTAGTAAAGTGAGCCCTAATACATCGCTTTTAGGGCTATAAACCGAGCTATAACAAACACTGTGCAATAATATATAAAACACTAGTTTGTTATAGAAATATCCCTACAAAGTTAAGTTAGTACCTTACCACACCCCGAGCACTCCATACAAGCGCCGCGTTTCAACTACCTATTACACAGTCGCTACACAGTGACGTTTATGCACACGCGCAACTGTGTGCGAGCTCCACACTTGTACTATTATGTATTCTGTGGCTCCACGCATCACGATCTTGGATCGCGGATCGCGGGATCGGCCGGATGGTGTGGACCTGGCTTGAGCACACGGATCGGCACACGGAACTTGCGCCGCCGCCGGTGGGGTGAGGTAATTGATTGTAGGGCGGGGCGGAGAGTTTCCTTTCTGTATCAGTTTACTTATATCTATTCTGTGACCTTACTGCAAGTTCTATGCGAGTAAACAGAGCATTCCCAATTTAACCGGGTATAAAGTTATATTTTTTTGTAACAACAAAGAGGTTTTATGCCGCTGAAAATTCATATTACATTTTTGGAATAAATAAATGTGTAAGTCAAACAAATATTTATTACTATCAAATTATTCATTATTCACAATTTTTTGTTATAAAATATTAAAATATTTGCATTTTACCACTTAAAATTATAATTTTGAAGTAGGCTGTATGCTCACTCACCCCTTTGTTCGCAAAATATTCTTGCATTGGGCGTGTGAAAAGAACAAAAAAAACCTGCGCGACTTTCCAATAATTTCCATATTTTATTTTTGTCCTATTTGTTGCTGTGTGGTAAATTATTTTGTTTTTTTTATTATTTTTTTGTTTTACTCGCATATGTGTTGAAAAACTTCGTATGAAACTCGTGAGCTCTTGCTTATTGCACACTTGGCTGAGTTACGCCCTCGCCTGCGACTCGGGCTGCAACCCACAGCTGCCACAGCCTCGTGTGCAATGAGCAACCTAAGCTAACTTATCTCATAATGTACTATTTTACAACGTGTGAATGTTGCGTTAAATTTTGCGTTAATAATAAGAAAACCGTTTCTTTGGACCATCAAACTGAATAACTTTTATTATGGGATCAACTCTGAAATCGCGAAAAAAAAAACCGGTCAAGAGCGAGTCGGACTCGCGCACCGAGGGTTCCGTACCATCATAATTGCACCATTAAACCACACTGCAGAGTAGAATAATAAAATTAGTATTGCAGTTTTAGGTCAGCGCCATCTCTTGACCGATAGTGGAACTAATGTTAACTTTTTTAGAAATTTGATAATTTCTAAAAAAGTGTGCTATATGGAGACATCGTTTTATTTTTCCTGTAATCTTTATATTAACTGCTATCACATAGAATTATTTCAGATTTTTTTCTTTGCAAACTTCGGAGATAAGGGGGGGGAGGAACGGTATTTTTTTTACATTTTTCATCATAAGTCAAAAACTATGCAGTCTAGAAAAAAAAGAAAAAATGATTAAAAACGTGCAAATGGCGTTCTTTCATATGATACCCCACATGCCCTAGTAGCCCCACTTAAAATTTTTAAGACCCCTTTTCAGGCCCTGCTGTAAAAAAGATGTTTATTTTTTAATTTATTTCTTATTTGCAAAATAGTTGGGCAAATGTCATCTTAAACTATTCAAAATTTCAAGTTGATACCATTAGTAGTTCTCGAGATATCCGGCTGTGACAGACAGACAGACTGAGTCACACCATAAGGGTTCCTTTTTTACCATTTTGGTACGGAACCCTAAAAACAGCTGTTTGATACAAAAATTAAAAACGAAAATATAAAAATGTATGAAGCAGCTGATTTTTTTTTCTGCGATTTCAGAGTTAATCCTATAGTAATGGTTGTTCAGTTTGATGGTCCAAAGAAACGGTTTTCTCATTTTGCGTTTATTCATTAACACGTTGTAATCAATTCAAGAAAGAAACTTTATTTTCTGAACTTTTTAAAGACCGTATTAATTTTAATTTTAGCAATCTTTTTCTCTGCTGTAAAAAAGTATAATCTCTTTGGTTCTAAACACAAAGCACAAAATAGTGGTGTCGCCATTTATAGTTATTTATGCAATGAGGGGTAGCTTAGAGTAAGACGCGCTTCTGTCCCAGGGGTAGGTATTAAAATTCGAATGTGGATTTAGTGCCACAGAATAAGTATATGTCTGGTATCACAAAAGTGTTTTAATACCTAATCATGTACAGTTGCATACAAGACTTTATTTACACCCATGATATGTATTATCCTCTAAATAAAAAGGTTTTGAAACGGTGGCTTATTGGCAACATTGAAACAACCAATGTCTTTGTAGCCGTAATGTCCGAGCGAGGGCTTGTCGCCCTCCTCCTCATTCTCGCCGGAATCATCCAAACGAGTGTTATAATATTGTACTGAATTTCATAATGTAACTCTTCGGGCGTGGGCGCGGGTAGCGTGACATCCTCTTGCTCGGGTATTGTGGTTACTATAACACTGATTGTTATAATAATGGCAGTAAGCTACTTATATAACTATTTCAGAACCTTCAATAGAGGATTTAAAGCATGGATGTATAATATATATTTGTTCTTATAAAACTATTTATATTTGGCTCCTACAGCACAGTTTCTATTCGATCAAAGAATATTTGGAAAATAAATGACATCTCTACTCAATCTGACATAGTATTAAGGATAATTTTGCATAGCTGACATTTAATTTTGAATATGAGATTTCTATTGACAATTTTGTAATTATAATTGACATCAGTAATACTTAGTAGTAATAATATTCATTATAGATAGCTTACACACTTACACTTACTAACATTTGCATGCCTACAGATTTAAGGCAGAATATTGTTGAAATTTTATTAGGAACATTGTCATCGATCTCAATGTAATGTACACAATATTGTGCAAATAAATATTCTGATTTCTGATTTCTGATTTGTTCTCAGATGACAGAGGGAAGATCTCGAGTCCAGCAGAATGATCTACTTCTTCACGAGGCGGTGATCAAGAACGAAACGGCGGCAGTGCGCGAAGCACTTCAGAGGCCTACGGATGTCAACTGCAGAAATAACGTGAGCAGGGCTGGAAAACCTGGTTAAAATTCGCAACCAGGTTTTGCGCAGCTTCATACATTTTGAAAAGAGCGTTTTTATTTCGATTCTGCTCGTCGAAACCGGTATTATTTCTGGTTAAGCTCGTAGATCGTTTTGATTTTGATTCCGTTCCCAAAACCTGTTTAATACCAAAATTATTTTTTTTCGCTCCGCCCACCCGATGCAAAGCAACGAAACGAAAGACCAGGGCTGGAAACCGGTTTCTAATTAACCAGGTTAATTTCGATCTCAAACAGGCTTTTTCGTAAGTGTTGAACCGATTCGCGAGCGATATTGCTTCTGGGATACTGGGATAAGTGAATCGGTTCCGCTCCGAGTGAACACTTACGAAAAAACCTGTTTGAGATCGAAATTAACCTGCATGGTTAATTAGAAACCGGTTTCCAGCCCTGAACGTGAGGAACAAACATATTATATGCTAGAGCATACCATAATAAACAAGCGGTTTCAAGTCCACTGCATACTTAATCATGTATGGCTGGCATTAGGATCGCAATTTAGGAAAAACATTCCTAATCAAAGCAAATCAAATCTTTCTTTCTTGTGATACACAAAGTTATCGTTCAAAATATACATTGGTTCAGCCGAGCTGGATTGTTCCTGTTGCATTGATCCTTTTAATTTATAGTTTTTTGGGACCGAAACCTTCGCGGGCCTACTCATAACAACTCGCCAAAGTTTAGTTACAATCGAAATTTGGAAATGCATAGAGAACAAACATTCATTTCTATTAGAATTAGAAGAATGCCTACCTTTATTTATTATATTATAAAATATTAATACAACAATGAGTTTCCAAAATTGTCATATTAGATTAATTTTAATTACGCTCGCATACCGAATCGAATCGCATTACCTACACGACAATTATTTTGTCACCGTATCCTTTTAGTACCTACGTCCCGTTAATAATTTAAAATCAATACAATATTCACTGGGAAAATGGAATTACTTTCAATGTAATATTCATGCAAGTGCTTTCGTGTTATATACAAGGTTAAGTGATCTGATTAAGCCTAATAGAGAATTCACTGTACTGAGGTATAAAAACAGATTATTTTTTTCATTACCTACGAATAATTGTGTAAAATTGAGATAGGATGTTAAATTCTTATATAATTCGTAGTCTTTTTAAATCTCAACGAAAATATTGGTACATATCTGCATAGACTTAAGTCATAATGTCTGACTGTGGTATTATAGCTCCCAAAGGGTGAACCGATTTAGATAAATTTTGTTTGACAAAATGAAGAAAATCTGTTTAGCCGTTTGAAGCTCAGCAGATTTTTTCAAATTGAATACTTAAGCCTTTTCAATTAATAATAATAAATATTAGAGAATATCACAAACATTTCTCTGATTCCAAAGTATGTAGTGTAACTAAAGCACTGTTATGGAAATCAGAGACAACGGTGGAACTACAAACACCCAGACCTGAGCCAATGTAGAAAAGTTTGTTTTCTAAATTGACTCAGCCGGGGATCGAATCCGGCAAACTTTTCGAACTTCGGCGGGTCTGCCGAGTTCAATTTAAAACAGATAAATCGAAGTAAGGAATCTCGTATTGTACTATTTGCCCAATTAATTTGGAAGATACCTATGTTCGTGTGACATTATGAATTGAGGTTCGCCATTTTCATCTGATTGGGGCATAAGAATAAATAAAACTTACAAGAACGGACTCTTCTTTATCCGAGTCCCAAATGCCGCCATTTATATAACTACTTCCGGGAAGTCTTCCGGAAATCATTATTTTAGTCTAGTTAGTAGATACAAAAATAAATTATTCACTTTTTCTGGGTAAGTACTACTCCTGAGTTTGTATAAATAAAGTAAATAAACATTTAGTATGGAAATTAAATTGAATTTTGAACAAAAATGTACCTACCTTCTTCTACAATATTTTTAGGTTTTAATCCTCTTACTGTTTCGTTATGTTTCAACTTTCATCACGTAACGAAATCACAGAATAGATACGAAATAGTATTGTATAAAGCTGGGTATGACTGATACTCTATTTATTATACTTAAAGGCGGTTGTATGACCAAACCCACCACAATAATTTGACGCCATTGTAATTTGTTTCCAAGATCGTACGGAATGCACAAACAGGCAAACGCGTGTGCGGCGACGCCGGCGCCGGCCGTGGCAGCCCCATTGAGTTTCTTGTTTAACAAGTAGGCTAATATCGTGACTTTGAGCCCGTTCGGGGCGGGAGTGTCCGTTCTAGTAAGTTTTATTTATTCTTATGATTGGGGCTCGATTTATCTGTTTTAATTTGAAGCCGGGCAGACTTGCCAAAGTTCAATGCGTTAACCGGCACGGCCCGATATTGCGAAACCTTGAAAACCGGTGTACCAACCATTTAACTACGACGGTCGTCGACTCCCATCGTCGTCAACTCCCACCGTCAAATTCCCATTTGTTTTCAGTACGGCCGAGCTCCTATCCACTGGGCCGCGAGTAGGGGCAACGTGGACATAATCAAATTGCTGATCGAGGCCAGATGCGACATCGAAGCGGCCGATAAGGTACGGTTCACTTACCTAACGAACGAAACAACCTTGTTGGAGATAACGATGTTATCCGTTGTAACTGCGGCCTTATAGCACAGAATAGATAAGTACTACCGTACAGAAAGGAAACTCTCCGCCCCGCCCCACAATCAATTACCTCACCCCACCCCGCGAGTTCGTGTGCTCATTTAGTCTTGGTTGTCAACGTCAACTTATTTTGTAACTTTATTTACCAAAAAGTTCGAAATATGAATTGAACGCCGCTCTTACAGTACAAAATGCACGGTAGCCCTAGACACACAGTTGCGCGAAAAACGTTATATGACGTCATCCGTTTATAATGGCGCGGTTGTATGGAGTGACCGGGGTGTGCTTATAGTACGCACGAGACGGCACGGTAAGTTTAACGAGGTATTCCTCGAATCGAAGCGCACCAACTATTCAAAGTCAAAGTCAAAGTCAAATAAGCTTTATTAAAATAAACTTAATAATTAAGTACTTTTGAATCGTCTATATTTTCCTACCACCCGTTCCAGACTTTTTTAGCTGACAAGAAGAACGGGCGCAAGAAACTTATCAGCTGTAACAGCCATAAGTAACTATATTTACAAACTTGAATATATCGTTACCAAATAATTACAACAGGGTGACAGGATTATTGGCAACAACATAGACTTATTACATTATATTACTTCAACAAAGTACTTATAGTAGCAAGTTATGTGTTACATCATTTCCACGCATTTTGATCTTTAAGATAATCATCTACTTTATAATAACCTTTACTTATGAGCGTTTTTTAACATGGTTTTTAAATTCATGCAAAGGAAGATCAATCACTTGTTGCGGAACTTTATTAATAAAGGCTATGCTTTTCCCCATAAATGAACCTCTAGTTTTTGCAAGCCTAAATCTTGGAACGGCAAGTTTATCTTTATTTCTTGTATTAAACTGGTGAATATTTCTGTTTTTAGCAAATGAATCATAGTGTTTCCTTACATAAACTAAATTTTCATATATGTATTGGCCTGCCAAAGTTAAGATATTTATTTCTTTAAACAATTCTCTCAAGCTATCTCTTCGCCGAAGATTGTATATGGCGCGAACAGCTCTTTTTTGGAGTACAAAAATATTTTCAATACTGGCAGCTGAGCCCCACAAAAGCAGTCCATAGGACATTACACTATGAAAATAACTAAAATATACTAACCTTGCCGTTTCAATATCAGTTAAAAGCCTTATTTTCTTAACAGCGAATGCCGCTGAACTAAGTCTACTTGACAAGGCTTCAATATGTGGATCCCATTGCAGTCGAGAATCTAGTGTAATACTAGAGTCGAGAATTTTGTACTCTCAATAAACTCGACTTCATCGTTATTTAAATTAATATTTAATTTTGTCTGCTCAACATTAGGTAATGAAAATTTTACACATTTAGTTTTTTTGGGGTTAAGTGCTAAATTATTGCTATTAAACCAGTGTGAAACTTTAGAGAGGGCACAATTTACTTCGTCCGAACAGTTATTACCTCTGTTTACTTTGAAAACTAAAGAAGTATCATCCGCAAATAGTACTGCCTCACATAAATTATTCGCGTAGTTGGGAAGGTCATTTATATAAATTAGAAACAGCAATGAGCCCAATATTGATCCCTGCGGCACACCCATATTGGTGGGGGCTCCAGTAGATTCAGTTCTATTAATCACTACTTTCTGAGTTCTATTGTACAAATATGATTTCATAAGGCTAACTGATTTATCAGAGACACCATAATGTTCTAGCTTCTTTAATAGTGTTTGGTGATCAACGCAATCGAATGCCTTAGAAAGGTCACAGAAAATGCCAATTACATCTTGCTTTTCTTCCCAAGCGTCAAGAATATGTTTGAGAAGTGCAATTCCAGCATCAGTAGTATTTTTACCCTTGGAAAATCCAAACTGATTTTTATGAAGAATGTTATTGGATGTGAAATAATCTAATAATTGGGAATATATAATTTTTTCAAATATTTTGCTAAGTGCTGGTAGTATAGATATTGGCCTAAAGTTAGCTGGGTCACTTTTATCCCCAGATTTAAAAAGAGGAATCAATTTACTATTTATCCTGGTTAAAGGTTCCCTAAGGATTTTCTCGAATATCCATGCGGACGAAATCGCGGACAGGACTAGCTAGTAGGTACTTAGATAATGTGAAAAGATAAATTTTTAAGTAGGTAGGTAGGTACCCACTCACCTAAAACTAAAATGTCATTTCGTGATGTTAATTTAAAAAAAAATGTTGCTTTGGAAAACATGAAACATTACTAACTCACCTACCACAAGTCTTGAGTTACGTCATAAGAATTATTTATTCTTATGGTTACGTACCCCCTAAATGATAGGTAAGTATTTCGGAGTTTTTATGTGGGGTTGTGTGTGATACTCGATGAGATATTCTCGTTCCAATTTTGGAAGTACATATTCGACATATTATTTGCATTATCCTATGTTTACACAGGCCTTCAATCAAACCACTCAATTCTCGATCTTCATTTGTTTACGCAATAAATATTGAAAGCTCGCAAAAATATGTCCTCATTTCTATTTCGTTCGCTCGATGTTTAACTAGGTAAGTATAGTAGATACCCTACTTAAATAAGTATAGCAACGAGATTCCTACTTGCTCATACTCAGTTATTGATATGTTATCATTTAAGTGCGTAAATCAGCTGCAGAATATCTCCTCGAGCCAGTTAAAGTGCGAAAAATTGTTTCATTTAGGTGAAGCTTACCAAGGAGTCAAGGACCAGTTATAGTAAGAAAACAAGATTTTAATTGAAAAAATAGTGTAACCACATAAAAGGGGGTAGACACAAAAGCGGGGGGACGAGGGGGACGCAGTCCCTTCGCAAGGGGGGTGTGGAAAAAGTCTTGGCTGTATATTTGCCTTTTTAACAAAATTAGTGTTTTTCCAATGAAGTTATCTAAAGAATGAAAGCATTATTATTGATGTAAACTTTAGTTTTAGGAAGCAAAATTCTTAAATTAGTGCCGTATAGAGAGAAAAACATAATAAATTGTCAGGTATTTTAAAACGAAGACAATCTGTTCAAGTGGAATTTCAAATTTGCTTGTCAGAGGTATTTTTCAAAAAAGTTTCAGCTGTAACAAATCAGAATACGACTTTTAATTATTTATTTTTTCACTTATTGTTTGTATTGTCAAGGAGTTCCCTATAGAGAGAAAATTTAAAAAATGCTTTTAATCACAGAGAAATAAAACATTAAAAAACCGGCCAAGTGCGAGTCGGACTCGCGCACGAAGGGTTCCGTACCAAAAAAAGGCAAAAAAAATTACGTTTGTTGTATGGGAGCCCCCCTTAAATAATAATTTTATTCTGTTTTTAGTATTTGTCGTTACAGCGGCAACAGAAATACATCATCTGTGAAAATTTCAACTTTCTAGCTATCACGGTTCATTCAAATTTCAACTGTCTACCTGTTGTCGTTATTAATATCGAGCAAAAAACGGCAAAAAAATCACGTTTGTTGTATGGGAGCCCCCCTTAAATATTAATTTTATTCTATTTTTAGTATTTGTCGTTATAGCGGCAACAGAAATACATCATCTGTGAAAATTTCAACTTTCTAGCTATCACGGTTCATGTCCATGAGATACAGCCTGGTGACAGACAGACAGACAGACGGACAGCGAAGTCTTAGTAATAGGGTCCCGTTTTTACCCTTTGGGTACGGAACCCTAAAAATGCTCAAATTGGTACACTTTGACATGTTTTTTTACTGGTATTTACAGAATCTAAAGTAATTTTTAATTTTTCTTAGGAATAATGAGGTATTTGTCTAATGTATTGCGTGTTTTGTATATACTTATATCTATTTAATAATTTAAAAGGAATTTTCAAAGTTCGCCCTCATTTCGGCTCGCGCAGAGTTGTTTTGATCATTTATATTGAAAGTGATGCGAGTCTACAGCCTTAAAGTAAAGAGTTTTTAACCGACTTAAAAAAAAGGAGGAGGTTCTCAATTCGTCGGATTTTTTTTTTTTTTTTAAATATGTTACTCGATTACTCGAAGACGGCTGGACCGATTTGAAAAATTCTTTTTTTGTTTGAAAGTATATACTTTCAAGTTGGTCCCATTGTCATGAAATCAGGATCTGATGATGGAATCCTGGGGAAATCGAGGGAACTCTTCAAATATTATAGGCACATCTATAGCGATTTTAGTATTTTCTTAAGTAACTTGTGCATTTGCTTACGAAAAGTACCATTTCGGTGAAGTAGAACTGATGATGAAGACCAGCATAGATGATCATCGGAACTATTCAATACTAAGTAGTTCACTGGTACGATACGATTACTTTCATATGGTTGCTAGGCTATTTATGCTCATCATAATTCGTATGGTGAAGAAGAGCTGATAGTGAAGTACCAGGAGAACTCCTCAACAATAAACGCCCCTGCGTCGGGAAAAGCAGTACTATGTAAAAGGTGATGAGCCGTTGACATAAGGCTATTGTAACTTAGATAAATATCATCACCAAATATACTTACCACAAAAAAGTTTAAAATAAAAAAGTTTTTAATAAAAACAAAACCTCCTTCAAAAACCTTAAAAATAATCTAACAAAAAACAGTTTCAAAAATAAATTAATGGCTCTAAAAAGCAAGAAATAAAATACAAACTTTCGAGTTAGTTATTATACAGATTTCAATATTTTATTTCTTGCTTTTTAGAGCCATTAATTTATTTTTGAAACTGTTTTTTTTGTTTGTTCATTCAGAGCGAGCATGCCGCGACAACGGCCAGCGGAGCCCCAAATACAACGTTTTTAATTTACTTTCTATATAGGTCTTTACCTTAAATTTCCTGAAGCCTTGGCTATTTCACTCACTGTCCTCCGCATTTTAGCAGTGTAGCGTCCGTTAATATGCAGATTAACTAGATACAATGCGGAAACCTGCTACCTATGAACTTTGAGAAAAAATTCGCACTTTAACTGACACATTAACGGATTCCGTACTTTAGCGGTAACAGATACATAGATAAATAATAACGACATAATGTGTGCGACCACCTTACCACCAACCTTTAAACAAAACCAACAGAACATTCCGAACTAATAAATAATATTAATTCTGAATTTAATAAATAATTCTGTTAGCCGTCAGTCCTATCTATTGTGTGACCCTGTATCAATAAGTTGCTCAATCTTATCTACAAGTACCAGGTAGCCAGAGCTTAGGCAGAGGTAAAATGTTGTCTGTCTACAGTTCGGTATGCGGCCGCTGTTGATGGCTGCGTGGCATGGTCACCTCGAGGCCGTCAAGACGTTCGTCGCAGCGGGCGCCTGTCTCGCCGCCACCAACAAGGTAGCTATGTTGCCCTGGTACTTTTAATTTTATCCATATGTAACATTTTAATCAATTTACATAAAATTAATATTAAGAATAATGGGAAATTTAAGTGTTATGGATAGCTGCAAACCGTACTTCACAGAATTTAATATATTGACATTACCATCCCTATATATCTATGCTGCCTGTGAATTTGTCAAAAAGCACCCTGAATTCTTTCCACATTACCACCGTCCACAAAATTTAAGACCACAAAATAAATTAGCACAACCAACCTGTAAACTTGAAATGTTTAGAAGTGGCCCTTTATCTATATGTGTAAAAATTTATAATAAGCTACCCAGTAACATTAAAGACGAAAAGAACTTAAATAAATTTAAATTAATTTTGAAAAAATATCTAACAGATAAATGTTTTTATTCACTGCAAGAGTTTTTAGAAAGTAACAATAATAATGTAAATAGATAGATTATAGGTAATTAAGTTTGTTACAACAAAAATGTAGTAGGTAAGTTTAAGAATTTGTTTTAATTTAATTTTAAAGTTGTTGAGTTTAGTTTTTTTTAATTAGATACGTATCTAGATTCAGGATATAACAATAATAATTTTGTTAAACTACTTAAGTATTAGTTAAGAATTATTTTAATATAAGTATCTATCTATAGATTTGATACACCTAATTTTGATAGTTGCTGTGCCCTTGCAGGGTTTCATGTTTGATTCTATTTTTGTAATAACATCTTTGTACAACATGAAAAGTGCAATAAAAATTTTGAACTTGAACTTGAATCATCGCAATAAATAGGTAGTTTATAAAACTGATTGATGCAATATGAGGGTGTTTAAAAACCGAGTCGAGCCGTAGTAGACGAGGTTTTTAATAATATCACACAAGTGAAAACACTTGTGTGATATTATTAAAAAAAATTAATACCTAGTTATGTGCAGTTTTATACACTTCATTGCTCTCTTTCATACAGTCTCATACAATTGGGATTGAACCTACTAAATAAAGACCAAAGTTAAAAAAAGAGTGAATTACCTTGATTATGAGTCATTTCCGTCGCTGCATCTAAAATATCGGGCAGAGTCAAATTTTCTTCACATTACCAGATAACCTATTGTCATTAGGCATTTTTAAACAAGAATAAATAAATCTATGAAATTCAGTACAAAAAAAGTTAAAATTGAACTCAAAACTTTTTTGTATTGCATTAAAAAGGTATATTTTTGATTGGGTGACTGGAAATACAACGGTTTATTTTGTTAACTTATTTTTACTTTCACGGAAAAAAAAATATCATTAACAAAACTTAACATTAGCTTAGTCGTTTGCAAAAAAAATAGAAGCCTTTGAGTATTTCCTTCAAATTAATATTGAATTCATTTTCATCCCAAAATAAATGAGTTTTTGCAGAATATTGTTTTAGCATAACATACTTTTTAGGGTTCCGTACCCAAAGGGTAAAAACGGGATCCTATTACTAAGACTTCGCTGTCCGAAAATATTTTATACCTTTATTATTAAAATATTATATTATATTAAAATTTTAATTTCAAAAGCCTTTGATTTGTACAAGTAAGATAAAGAATGGGCATCGGAAAACATCGGAAACGGAAACAATCGTCTACATATTATATTACTAATTAAAGACAAAGTAGTTTAGCCCTAAAAGTCATTTACAATTTCAACTTTATTGCAATGAAATAAATGTCAACGTCATTTCTAAGAAAAGCAAAAACACGATGCCCCTTCCTTATCTTGACGTACTTGTAAGCAATTTTTCATAATTTATGATAAAAGCAGTTAATTTGAATAAGTACTTATCAAAGTAATACTTTAGTATGTTTGTTAGACATTTACAACTTGTTTCGGATAGTATAATTTCGTCTGTCTGGCTAAAGCCGGCCACATACAGACGGAATCCCGATTCGGCATTCAGAACTGAATATCGTTAATGTATGAAAATTCCACACGGAAGAATCCCGCATTGTGTGGTACCTACGTCCATTGATTTGTATGGATTTGCTACGTTCGGAATTCCGTCTGTATGTGGCCAGCCTTAATTAACACCTTCGCTGCCCATAGAACAAAGCCCAATATAAAGTTACATTATTATGTAACTTTATAATGGGCTATTATTATACTGGGGTGGGGGCCCAATATATGTTTTTCCATACCGCCCACTTCTTGAAAGCTGACGCCCATATGATGCCGTTCAATGACGAAGGAATAAGATGGTTCTGCCATACCTACGAAAAAAGCCTGCATACTTACTTCATTGTTCTCCATTCAAACGCAACTAAACATGGCTGATTAGCTTAGCGTACATACACCTTATGTAAACAGCATGAGTCGAAATTGTAACATGTAAACGCAACGCAATATGGCGGACACGGCACGCACCTGACGTCACGAATGCTTTGTATTTTGTCGGTATTGCAGTTTATGTCAGCTCCATTAGTTTTTCTTTCTCTGAGATGCCGATGCCGTTACGCGGCAGCTCAAAAATGTGATTCATAGAAAATTGTATGAGCGTATCATGCGAAATCTCGTGCTGTGCTAGATCAGTACAGAATTCGTACATATGCAATTACCTGTCAGGTCTGTTATCTGGAACATATCCGAAACCTGTGAAACTGTCAGTTAGCCTAGAAGTTTAAGGCCAGTAACCCTATTCCAGAAACACAACGACATCCTGCAATGCGCGTGCACACGCGGCTCGCTGGACGTGGCTGCGTACGCGATCACGCTTGGAGCCAGAGTCCAGGGCGCGGATGCGGCGGGGGACGCGCCCCTCGCGCTGGCTGCTAGAGCAGGACACACCACACTGGTGGACATGTTGCTGGATAAGGGGGCTGATATAGACGCTGTCAATAAGGTTAGCCTTTAGTCGTTTCTCTTAAAGATGTAACACGACATCTTCCAATGTGCCTTCCCTCGTGGCTCGCTGGACGTGGCTGCGTACGCGAACAGGCTGGGAACCAAGATCCAGGGGTGCATCGGCGGGGAAATCACCCCTCGTGCTGGCGGCTAGAGCGGGACACACCAAACTAGCTGACATTGCTGGATAAGGGGGCTGATATAGATTTCTTTATATTCAGGGTCATTTTGTATTCACCATCCAAATTTTTTGAGGATGTGTTCAGTCCATGAAACTGAACAACTTTCTCTAAGGAACACATGGTCAAATATGTAAAATAAAAATCGACTTTCCATACAAATCAAAGAGATCACGTGATCAATTTAGTATAGGATTATTAGTATAGGAAATTTTTTGGCGAAATTTGACACATGTTTTTTAGAGAAACTTGTTTAGTTTCATGGACACATCCTTAAAGGACATGTCTCATCGCGCCTATATCATTTGCCTCACCATTCTCAAAAAATGAAAGTCTATCGCGTCGCGTCTTAATCAAAGTAGTATGTCAGAGTAGGTATTTTACTCTAGAATCAGATTAATAATTATTTTCTGCATTAAAAAGTGGGATTTTTAAGTTAAATCACTTTTAAATCACAATTTTTTATCATGATAGTACTACTTAGATTTTTTTCACAAAATACTTCAGAAAACAACCTAATGTTTTTGTATTTGTTTTTCTAAATATAAAACAACAATAGTATCAGTCAACAAATATCTTGACTGATACTATACCTAAATAAAATGCAATTATCATTTTTTAATTATGAAAGTAATTAAATAAAATGAAACTGGGGCAACGCTGGGACATCTCCATTGGATGGTAAGTTCAAAATGACCCGGGGGTCTATTACGAAAATAACGTACGCAATTGCGTAACGCAGTCACTTGGCCACGATAGTCGTCCGCAGTTCGTTGGTTGTAGTTTTATCAAACATTTTGAATTTTTCTATCGTAGTCCATAGACTACTAAACGTACAATGTTGGATATGCAAGAGAGAAACTGTCAAACTCACGCAATCACTTCGCAATATCGCATACGAAAGTGATTTGTAATAGGAAACAATCAAAACGAAGCACGGACGCAGCTGCGTGTATTGCATTAAACTTTTCGTAATAGACCCCCTGATATTTTTTTTAAGATGTACAAAGTAACACTAATAAAAATACAGATGCTAAAATAAACGAAAAATCTAGACTTGTACCTACTTATTCGGATTACATAACCTGTGACTGTGACCGATGTGATAATAATATTATAAGAATTATAAAAAATCATAAATTTTTATTTTGCTAGAAACACGGTATTTATACAATATCGATGTTTTAAAATAAAAAGTTCAACATGTTTCGCTGAATATTTCAGCATGCAAAAATGATACAATAATTAATATAAGTACTAGGTAAAATGTCAGTAAAATTCAAATAATAAGTGATAAATGTCAATAAAAAAATACTCAAGTTTTCAATCATCACATCACCACTAAAATGTCAATAAAAATTCAAATAAAATGTCAATAAAATCTTCATATTAAGTAATAAATGTCAATCAAATTAATATATAGATTTATAATAATTATAGATATTATACAATTGTAAATCCTTATCCTCATGACCTCACTTGGCTATCGTCAGTTAAAAGATATAGCAAAACCCATTAGACTAGTGCCGCTAGATTATTTTGAGGGCAAAATTTTTAAAAATTCTAAGGTTTATGAAATCTTGCCTGTCGAGTCGATACATTTGCATATAAAAAGTTTATTTTTACGTTTTGTGTCACATCCTGCCGGTGCATCTTTAGAAATTTAATTATTTGGGGAAGTATAAATAATTGAACACAAAACTGACAAAATTGATTTAAAGTAAAAAAAAACTCATTGGCATTTATTTAGGACTAGCGGCCGCCCGCGACTTCGTCTTCGTGGAAAGGTTTTTGCTGTCCCTCGGGAACTATACCTTTTTTCGGGATGAAAGGTACCCTATGTCCTTCTCTATACCCCTGACAACGTGTATGCAAAATTTCATGATAATCGGTTCAATAGTTAGGACGTGAAGGCGTAACAAACAAACAAATAAACAAACGGACTTTCGCATTTATAATATTAGTAAGGATAGCCTGCGTAGTGTACAAACCTAGTTTGTGTTATCTTCGTCTATGAAAACTGATTAGGGCAGTAAATTAAAAACACACATCTAATATAAGGTTATATTGATAAAAACAACATAATTTGTGAATAGTATTTCGTTACTCCATAACAATAATAAAGACATAAATTCTAAGAACTTGAATTTTTTATGCGACTTTACCAGGGTATTGGAAAAAAAAGGAAATCTCGAAATGTCATTGATGAATTTGGCACATAATATTTTGTACAACAGATACTATTGATCTAAAACATTTAACATTTATTTAAACAATTGTAATATTTTTTTGAAACTACTAAGGCAATTAGGCAACGTTATAGGTAACAGACAAATAACAGTATTCCCGTGGAGAGAGATGACACAAAAAGCTCATGTACATCCGTTACAACTTCGTAATCATCATGAAAGTAAAATTTTCATAACATTAACCTAAAACCTAAATTGTTACATATGCCATACATATGCCATACATATGCCATATTAATCTGATATGACACAAAATCATATTTTAGGCTAAGTAAATAATGCGGATACTATTTCCAAAAAATATTAAACTTTAACATTTTTGAAACCTAAAATCTTAGCGGTACCGGTCTATATTGCCTACTGACCGCTAAACTTCAGTATGAGACGATAATGATGATATTAGTTAACCGGATTTGTTGTCTGTAAAACGTTATTTATTTCATATAATACACATTTATTCATAGAAAGTCCATTATTGTCAGAATATTTTGATTTCCAATAGAATGGTTCATTAATCATGATACAAATAACTTAGCAAATAAAAAACCATTTTCATGAAATGAAAGTTGCGTAAATATCTCGTCAGTAGGCGCCTACGCTACGCACTAACTTGTAATTTGCAAGGTCGTTAGAGCCCTAATAAACATCTTCTAATGTTCGGCTATTACGGGCAGAGTACTTTATTTATTGTTAGTGCCAATTTGGCGCCTTAACTACGTGTTATTGGTGGTTAGGAGGAAATAAAGCAGTGTTAGTAATGGGAAAATAGGTACCTGCATAAATACTTATAGCTAATTTTACGGGTCATAGTCCTTGTAAAATTCCGAGGTTTTAAAGAGACCTCTTTTGTCAATCTCATAAAGCCATTTTGCGCCTATCTCCACAGCAAGGAGAAAATAGAACCGATTAACTTGCAAGCATGTTGTCAAACTTTAACAAAAACTTTACAAGCCCTAACTTCAAAAACTCTACTCTTCTTAGTCAAAATATGTGGCTTGGCCATTTCGCTACATGGAAACCTTTCTAATAAACAATGGTTTTGTAGTAACGAAAGGGCCAAAGCCACATATTTTGACTAGGGTGTAGAGTTTTTGAAGTTTTAGGGCTTGTAGAGTTAGGGCGCGTAGAGTTCGAAGTTTGGCTCTTCATGAGGTCTGATAACTCTTTGACAGTGCGAGCCATATGGAAGTCTTGGCAACATTATTCATGACAATGATTTTGGTGGGATTACTTTATTTACTAGTACAGCAATTCCCGAATGGTGTTCCGCGGAACCCTGGGATTCCGTAAGAAGCTCTCAGGGATTCCGC
The DNA here is from genome assembly GCA_943789525.1 of Agriphila geniculea. Taxonomy (NCBI): domain Eukaryota; kingdom Metazoa; phylum Arthropoda; class Insecta; order Lepidoptera; family Crambidae; genus Agriphila; species Agriphila geniculea. Next base: position 12,302,780 of record OX038887.1, on the reverse strand, counting down.
GAAAATTCAAGACTAAAGTAGGTAAATATGTTTTTGTTCTTTCTAAATAAATATTATTTTTCTTAAAAACTCCTTCTTTTAAAGTCAAACTATCGAACACCAAGCCAAAAAGCCTCAGTATGGTGTGATTTATGTGTATTGACTAGTGTTCCGCCCAAAAAGGGTTCCGTAGCTAAAAGAATTCGGAAACCGCTGCGCTGTACTAGTATAATATAGTATTATATTATATTAGATTGAATAGCGGGGTCAGCGCGGTGCCTACTATTGCACTTATTATCTGTGGTATATGTTTATATCTATCACCTCCCCTTCAATCAATGCAGTCAATTTACTTCCTTTTTCAAAAAAGAAATCAACAATTCTTACGCATCATAATATCTAAGTAGTTACGCTTTTTCGTTAAATCAATCAATCGGTTTTTCCAAAAATCATTATGAAAGGAAATTAGGGAATAAATCGAGTTGGGAATCGACGGCTGATCTCTCCGAAACTCGATAAAATGTCGAGCGATGTTTCGATAACACACGCTCGGCTGGACACGGGAATTTATCTTCAATAAGTATTCAAACGAGTTTTTGCTTATCTTTGTCAGCGGAATGAAATTAAATAGAAAAAACCGGCCAAGTGCGAGTCAGACTCGCGCACGAAGGGTTCCGCACCAAAAAACGGCAAAAAAATATGTTTGTTGTATGGGATTGGGAGCCCCCCATAAATATTAATTTTATTCTGTTTTTAGTATTTGTTGTTATAGTGGCAACAAAAACACATCATCTGTGAAAATTTCAACTGTCTACCTGTTGTCGTTATTAATATCGAGCAAAAAACGGCAAAAAAATAACGTTTGTTGTATTGGAGCCCCCCTAAAATATTAATTTTATTCTGTTTTTAGTATTTGTTGTTATAGCGGCAACAGAAATACATCATCTGTGAAAATTTCAACTTTATAGCTATCACGGTTCATGAGATACAGCCTGGTGACAGACAGACAGACAGACAGACAGACAGACAGACGGACAGCGGAGTCTTAGTAATAGGGTCCCGTTTTTACCCTTTGGGTACGGAACCCTAAAAATGAGGTTATTAAATTGTAACAATTTGAGATGGGTCTTTAAGTTTTTCTGAGAGATTCCTCGATAGAAAATGTAGGAATCGGGAGCTTGCTTTGTGCTTATTTTTGTTCTTGAAAATACATCTACTGCTAAAATATTAAAGGCAATTTGCTTTGTTTGTATGTTTGAGGCTGTTAAATAGATCCAAATACATTAAATAAATGCGTTAATAACGTCGCACAGCATTTCTCGAGGAAACGGGAAACATGTTTAAAATGCAACCTATGGTTAATGTTCCCTGGTAACATTATATAAGGTCCTTCTGAAATAGTGCACAAATTTTAAGGAATCAATGTACTCATGCATACAAACAACTTTTACTATGGGACTAACATTGAAATCGCGAAAAAAAAATCAGCTGTTCCATAGAAAATTTAAAATAGAATAGATCAAAATGTATGGACCAGCTGATATTTTTTTTGCGATTTCAATGTTGGTCCCATAGTAAAAGTTGTTTGTATGCATGAGTACATTGATTCCTTAAAATTTGTGCACTATTTCAGAAGGACCTTATATATTAATATTTTAGGTACTCATATAAACCAAAATCTTTTGTACAGTGATAAGTATAATGAATGTCTAAAAATAAAAAAGTTACATTTCCACTTCAAGTAAAAAATTTGCAAATCGTTCACTATGGATAAATTTCATCCATAATAAAATACACTAGATCTCACAAAAAAAGCATAAATCCTAAGTTTATAATATAATACATTATAATAAGCAAAATAAAATCAAGTTTTGCACCAAAATGTAACATTTTACTTACTATCCTACTACTAAAAAATTAAAATTTCTGGAAAATCATTTAAAATGCAAATATTACTTTTTGGTTAGGACCTCCACTAGGCATAGGATGTACCTTTGATTGTATAGGAGGTCCTGGATTGCATTCTCGGTTAAGTCAATATTAAAAATATACCACATTTTTACCAGACTACAAGAGGATTATGTTTTTCGCGCGTATCTTGTATGTTTGTTTGTATGTAATATTCTTTTCAACACACTTGCTCGTAAAGTGAGCCCTAATACATCGCTTTTAGGGCCATAAACCCAGCTATAACAAACGCGTGCAATATATATAAAACACTAGTTGGTTATAGAATTATCCCTACAACGTTAAGCCCGCCGGTAACGATCAATTGCGATTGTCAATTTTTCCGTCAATGCCATTGTTGGAGCAATTGACAATCGCTTCAATTGCACGCGTAAACGATCAATTTTTCCGTCAATGGGCGTCAATTGCGGAAAAATTGACAATCGCAATTGATCGTTACCGGTGGGCTTTAAATTAGTACCTTACTGCAAGTTCTATGCGAGTAAACAGAGCATTCCCAATTTAACCGGGTAATACAGTTATTTTTTTAGTAACAACAAAGAGGTTTTATGCCGCTGAAAATTCATATACATTTTTGGAATAAATAAATGTTTATCAAATTATTCATACTTCACAATATTTTGATATAAAATATTAAATTATTTGCATTTTATCAATTAAATTTATAATTTTGAAGTAGGCTGTATGCTCACTCACCCCTTTGTTCGCAAAATATTCTTGCATTGGGCGTGTGAAAAAAACAAAAAAAAAACGTGCGCGCCTTTTCCAATCCTAATTATCACACTTTGTTTTTGTCGTATTTGTTGCTGTGTGGTAAATTACTTTGTTTTTTCCTCGCAAATGTGTTGAAAAACGTCGTATGAAACTCGTGAGCTCTTGCTTATTGCACACTCAGCTGAGTTACGCCCTCACCTACGGCTCGGGCTGAGTTACGCCCTAGCCTACGGCTCCGCGGGCTGATTATCTAATTAGAAACCACCTAGCGACCGGTCCATTTGACAGATGAATGTGATACATTGCTACTTCTTTTTGGGCAAATGAGCAACCAAATTTTCCTTGTGTGCAATGAGCAACCTAACTTGTCTCATAATGTACTATTATTACCTACCTCATATCTTACAAACGGCTGAACGGATTTCTATGATTAAAATATCGTAAGATTTGTCTTGTCAGCCCAAGTGTTAAGAAAAACCAACATGGCAGGCTGTAGGTACGTAGTGGAAAAAAAAATACTGCAATATGGGTGTCAAATTAAAGGGCTTATCATAAGGATTTCAAAAAGGTATATAATGACCGTAAAATATAATAACTGAAAAGATATAAATAAAAAAATAATTTAAAAAAAAATAAAAAACTCCGCCTGCATCACAAGACAAGTCAACTGAAAATATGAAAACAAATTAAATATTAAGGGCAACAAGCATGCAGTCGGAGGCATAGAATTCAAATCATTTCTAATGTCAGTTTCTTTATGCATGCCTCCTCTTGATTCCATCTTTTCAGTTGACTTTTCTTTTGAAGCAGGCGGGGTTTTTAATTTCTGACATTTATTTTTTGTATTATGGACTTGGATGTGGTTTAGTATCTGATATTCATTTGTTTTCGTTTCTTACCTTTGTATTTATATTCTGTGCCTTTGGATGAAATGCATAATTACCTATGTGGTTCTTGGACGAATCGGTTTTGTTATTTTAACGTGTTAATGTTTGTATTTTAGTATATGTAGATACCACTATTTAACATGACGTGTGTATGTAAGATATCTGTCTACAAATAGTAACACACAATCTATTTTTCCAGTTCAAAAAGCAACTAGACCGATTAATCGATTCATTAAGGAAGGATATAATGAATGACACAATAAGTATACCAATATACACTTTCGGCTTTCACTGGAAATACATTTGTTCCTAAGATTTGTTCTACTTAATCGTTTTCCTTTTGATTACAGATTAATCTTCACTTGCTTCTATTTTTTCCTATCCAAGTATTTTGTTTGTAATAAGATACAGTAATATTGTATTTAAAAACTAACCTAGTAAAAAGTCATATCCGGGTCATTGTCAAAACGGGGTTATAAAAATTATAGTTAAATAAAAATCCAAAATTCAAGGAAATTTGTTTTCATTTATATCCATTGGAACATTATAATCTAAATCAACATAGGTAAATTAGAGGTTAATATAGCAAAATTGAAAAAACTATGGAAAAAAAGACCACCGAATGGATCTTCCTGATTAAAAAAAATCATAAAACCAAATTTTTTTGAGGAAAATGATAAAAGCACTTTGAAATTAGTAAAATGGCTTAATAATCAAGTAAGTCCACGTAGCTACGTTGTAGTTTAATAAGTTGTAAACTTTTTACAGGTGTCACCGAAAAGGAGAGTCATCTTTTACAATTTTTTTGTTTTGTTCCTTTTCGACATAATTAGATGCAACAGTGCTCTCACTCTCACTAAGAATTATTGATGCGTTCACAGTTAAGTTACTATTCAATTTATGTTAGGAGGCGTTCAGGAAAATATAATATTTTGATTTTTCTAATCGAAGTTTTTCTAGTACATAATAAAATAGGGTAACGAAAAGATCTAAATCTTCGTAATAAAATTGAGACTATGGTAATAAAGTAATTAACAATGGTATGGGTGGATTTCTCAGATGCAAAATTTACGCGGCATGGATGATATCGGTAGTGTAAAACGTTACTTTACAGTTCTAAAATAATTTTCTATGTAGAAGAGGTCGTTGCCTATAAGAGGCAAAACATATGTTTTTATTTGGATTGCAGTTAGTTAGGAAAAAATAATGGTAAAGCCCCGATTTTTTCATTTCGGTAGCTGTCCAGAACACCTTTTTTGTGGTTACTTTTATTTTAATCTTGAATAGTGAGGGTATTATCACAAAGTAATTTTATAATTATTTCTCCCCAGTTTAATAACTGGTATGAGTAAACGTATGTGTCCCAGAGAGTCTATTCATTTCGGTGACCTAAACTTTACAAGGCATATTTTTGCATAGAACAACTCTAGCTCCCCCTTCATATGCTTAAAACTTGCTTACTAGTGCCACCTAAGTGCTTTTTGTAGAAGGACGAGCGACACTTGCCTGTGGATCCCGCCAAAAAATTAAGTATTGCTTTTCGGTGGTCATGGGACAACTATCTTTTCATTTCCATGTATAGGTATAACTTGCCTATCAATGAGCTAGTAAATTTAGTAAAATATTCATGAGTGTGCTAATGGTTTAACGGTTATTAGTGCATTACTCATTATATCCTATAATAAATAGTTTTCTTGTATTGATAATATTTGTCTTTGATTTTCATTTCAGTGTTTTCATTTCGGTTGATTCGGTGGACTAATCTGTCAACCGAAATGATAAAAAACTAACCGAAATGAAAAAAAATATCATTTCGGTGAGTGATAAGAATTTCGGTGTATTAATTGTTTCATGTCAGTAGATTGTTTTATCATTTCAGTTTATTATTGTTTCATTTCGGTGAAAATCCAGGCCAGCAGGTGATTTATCAAAATATTTGACTGCATTTTTTATGGGATGTTTTTACCTTTTATGGGATGGAATATTATCATAAACAATTGTCCATCTGCGTTTAGGATTGTTTTGTTACATTACCGTTTTCCGAGCGTACAAATAAAATGCTCAATTTCTCAGCTATGTGACGGTTTTCAGGTTTTATAATAATTTCACGCATGCACGGTAGGTAGGTATTCTATATACTATACTCGGAATCATAGGGGGATTATTGAACCACCTTGTTTAAGTCCGTATACGTATACCCTACTTCGGTGGATTTTAATTTCAGTGGATAGATTCTTTCATTTCGGTAGCTAGTTCTTTCATTTCGGTGAACGACTGTTTCATTTCGGTGACATCAAATTTTTAAACACAAATATCTCATAAGTCTGTAAAGATATTTTGATGGTGTTAAATATGTGCATAAAGGATATAAAGAAATATAATAAACCATGGTTAAAATTTAAAAATACTTTATAATTAAAATTTCAACCGAAATGAAAGAAAAAACACGACTTGTTGAAATTGACCCGTATATTGCTGGATAATGTTGCAACCCCATCAAATTTGGGCTTGTCTGAATCGTCTTGACGAGTTCTTTGCTGGGAAATAGTTTCTAGGGTCTGATGATGGAGCCGGAAGAAGGACACAGGAACTCTTTAATAAAACCACGCTACCCCATCGTGATTGGGCTCGTTTGAATAATCTTGACGAGTACTTTAATGGGAAATAGTGTCCGAGAATCTGATGATGGAGCCGGAGGAAGGCCATAGGAACTCTATAATAAAACCATGCAACTCCATCGGGTTTGGACTCGTTTGAATCGTCTTGACGAGTTCTTTGTTGGGAAATAGTTTCCAGGGTCTGATGATGGAGCCGAAAGAAGGACACAGGAACTCTTTAATAAAACCATGTTACTCCATCGAGTTTGGACTCATTGGAATCGTCTTGACGAGGACTTTATTGGGAAATAGTTTCCAGGGTCTGATGATGGAGCGGGAAGAAGGCCACTGGGACTTTGTAATAAAACTATGCAACCCCATCGAGTTTGGGCTCGTTTGAATCGTCTTGACGAGTGCTCCGAATAGGAGATGGTATATTTTTAGTCTTAGCTCGTTAACTAAAATGCAGAAAATAATAATTTACTGAAAAAAAATCTTTTTTAACACTCTCACTGCCATACGGTCCGCCGGCGGGACGTATCTTTTTGAGTACAGCACGGTACCTATTGGTTGTCCTAAACGAGATCGGCAGGCCGTACGGGCCGCTGGCGTACCGCATCTTTCGCGCCAAAATCTATCAAAATTTCCGTTTTTAGGGTTCCGTACCAAAATGGTAAAAAGGAACCCTTATGGTGTGACTCAGTCTGTCTGTCTGTCTGTCACAGCTGAATAACTCGAGAACTACTAATGGTATCAACTTGAAATTTGGAATAGTTTAAAATGACATTTGCCCAACTATTTTGCAAATAAGAAATAAATAAAAAATAAATATCTTTTTTACAACAGGGACTGAAAAGGGGTCTTAAAAATTTTGAGTGGGGCTACTAGGGCATGTGAGGTATCATATGAAAGAACGCCGTTTGCAAGTTTTCAATCATTTTTTCTTTTTGTTTTAGGCTGCAAAGTTTTCGACTTATGATGAAAAATGTAAAAAAAATACCGTTCCCCCCCTTATCTCCGAAGTTTGCAAAGAGAAAAATCTGAAATAATTCTATGTGATAGTAGTTTATGTAAAGATTACAGGAAAAATAAAACGATGTCTCAATATAACACACTTTTTTAAAAATTCAAAAAACAAACAAAAAAATTATTAGTCCCACTACCGGTCAACAGATGGCGCTGATTAAATTTGTTCCACTATCAGTCAAGAGATGGCACGACTATAAGAATTGGTGGCTGGTTCTAATATAATTAACTCTACTATTTGCCGTATGAATAAACGAAGCACAGTGAAACGAAGAATAAGTTTTTACTTAGTAATATAAACAGTTTGCAATGTAGAGTGGCTGAAACGTTTTTCAGTCATCGTAAGCAGCTGTGGTTATAATTTGTAAATTAACTGTCCGCCTGTTCGCCCTTCCACCTGTCCAATGTCCGCCGTTTATCCTACTTTTTAAAAACTTTACTAAAGTAACATATCCACATATATTTATGATTGTACGGAACCCTCGGTGCGCGAGTCCGACTCGCTCTTGACCGGTTTTTACTTAATATATTACCGAGTCTGGCACGCCATACCTAATAATCAATCATTGGCCTGCCCGCTGCACACACGGGTCGCAGCAACGAAATAAGAACTATGGAAATGTAATTCTGCTCCAAAAATAGCACCACGCAAACTACAACCGAGTGGGCGGGGCTAAAAAAGTACAACCGAAACACTGTTTAGTCATGTCTGCCAAGCGCTCGGTGACAGTCATTAGCGTTCTTACAAAAAAATTAGCATAAAAGTGGTAAAAAATGACGTCATGTGTGGTCAAGTGGTGTAAAAGACCAACAGAAGGCAGCAAAAAAAAATACGGACATATCATATCATTGGTAAATAAAATATTTTTCGTTATTTAGAAATATCTATGAGCGTATAAATACAAACTATGGTCGCTATTATGCAACAAGTGTTCAGTCGCTTTGTGGGGCAGTCAAATTTTCACATTCACTGCTATCACGCATTTTTAAACAAGAATAAAACTCTCCCATTAAAAATCGCCATATCATATCGTGTTTCGGTGGTCATGCTAGGGGGCTGAGACACAGGCCGCGTTCCGATTCACGCCAATAGTGCTCACGATAGATACTAGGCATTGATTCGGACCGCTTGTGAGAGCACTAACGCCACAGAATACATAATAGTTCAAGTCTAACGCCGCTAACGTTGGATGATTTTTGTCAACGTTATTACGTTACCTCAAAAAGGGGTAATCTCGGTAAAGTAAATTTTTATGAATCAAGTTCCTACACTCTGACCAATTTACCTACCTACCAATTTATAAACCATCAAAGCTTAAAAATAGGTAGGTACTTAACTAAATAGGTAGATTCAAAATTTTTATTGCTTTTATAAGTGAAAAGTAAAAATAAAACGACGTATTAATACGTTGTTCTTTATCAGTCACACCACACCTCTAGAAGACATATTAAGACGTTGCTCGTACAAATATGTTAATTATCTACATAATATGATATGTAGGTAGGTACTTACATGTTTGAAACAATATCTATCTAGAATACATTGTCTTTTATTAAGCTTACCTATTTTATTTCAATAGCTTACCTAATTTAAATCCTTCTTGAAATGAAGTATCTTACCTATTTGTGACAAAATATTTGGTCATCATTCATCAATATCATCATTTTATATTTTTTGTAAAATAATATACCTAACAATAAAATCATCACAGCCGAAAGATGTCTACTGCTGACATAGGTCTCCTTTAGTTTTCCAGAGCGACTAATTACAGACGACTTGCAGCCAGCGTATTCGAACGGTGGTCTTTACCAAGTTGTCTGTCTACCTAATAAAACAAACATTATACCTAACTAATAATAATGTACTAGCCATCAAATTTCATGAAATAATTAAATGATGCCACCCGCCGCCGGCCGTAGTGCCCGTAGTAGGTTCGGTGTACTGACTGGATTCTACATTACACCGTCCTTGCTTCAATGACAAAGGCACGAAAACGGCCCAATGAGTGAAACGAAGCGAGCCAAATATCCAATCATGTTTGATCTGCGTACAAACCCCAGCCAATAGAAAACAGTATATGCGTCAGAATAGAACCTAATACCGATTATGCGTGCATTGTAATAAGGTTTGTTTTTGCTTGTTTATTTTTGAGTTTGCGGCCTTTTGTGTTACAGAGTATGGTGAAGGTGCCATTTTTTAAGCAATATTTGTTAGGAGTTAGGCTTCCTTAGTTCTTATTTCGTTGGGTCGCAGTGGTCGCATTTTCGTGCGGTTTATGAGGAACTTCACTGCTTCTTTGTGCATTTCGTAACTTGTGCAAAGTTTTTAACATGATGTCGGACTCAGAGGATAACCCAGACTACCAGCCGTCTAAAGACGAAGAATCAGAGAGGTACTTATTCTGAAGCAAGTTCGTCTGAATAAAGCGAAGAATTACATACAAAGAGACGCCAACATCGACATTCGTCAGAAGCCGCAAGATCTCAGAGTATGTCGAATTCTAGCTGGAAAACACCCTCATCAGATGGTTCAAGATGGCTCCGAATGCTTTTCCAATTTCCATAGCGCCATTGTTAGGCAATAATAATGTTATTTTATTAATAAAACTAAGTTAGTTTCATTTAAAATTGTTTTTACATTTCTGTAACTTTAACCCCCTAGTAATCCTATAAATTTAAAGATACAGCAACATATTTTTTTTTAAATTGTAGGAAACAAAGTAAACTTTGCATCTGTAAGCTTAACTTTTTTGTAACAGCAGGCCACGCGCTACAAAATTAATATGAAATCGCGAGGTCGTAGCGGACCGCACGGCCTGCTAGTAAAAATTATCAGTGAGCCCGCCAGCCGCCCGTATGGCCTGCTAATCTCGTTATAGATTTTTTACCGCGGCCTGCACGGGTAAGCAAAGTTGCGGCCGCCGCGCATACCGCACGGCCTGCTGCACTGAAAAAATATTTAATATGGGTGGCGGTGAGAGTGTTAAAAAACACGTTTTTAAAACGAACTAATTTAGTCTTAGCTCGTTAACTAAAAAGAAGAAAATAATAATTTACTGAAAAAAAAAACTACTAAATAATAATAGACTAAATTATTCCAAAAAAAATTGGACTAAAAACATCAAAACGGACTAAAAAAGTAAAAAATAAATTCTTCTGTAAATATTTATAACCCTACCCACTGAAATTTTAAACCTAAAAACGTGGGGCGCACAATTCATTGGGGGCGCATGCTAAAGACGTGGATGATAAGATAAATTTTACAAAATGCACCCCACGTTTTTAGTTTTAAAATTTCTGTGGGTAGGGTTATAAATATTTACAGAAGAATTTATTTTTTACTTTTTATTCCGTTTTATTTTCCTTCACAGGTTAGTCGCACAGCATTGCATGTCGCGTGCGAAGGCGGCCACTCCAGTGCCGCTGTTCTCCTGGTAGACAAAGGTGCTGCGAGAGAGGCGAGAGACAACTCAGGGCGGACTCCTCTCCACCTAGCGGCGGTACACCGGCATACAGAACTGGTCCGGGCGCTGCTCGACGCCAAGTGCCATGTGGATGCCACTGATAACGTAAGATTACCTTCTGCGTGGTTCTGGATACCTGGTACCTTTCGTTGTTCTATTTTCTGAATTCTTGACCTACAAAAATAGAAACGGTGGTACTACCTAGCCACTTAATTTGTAACAGCATGCAAGTTATACCTACAAAACAATCCAGGGTACGAACTTTTTCTTCTGACGGGAATAAGTAACAAACAATAAAAACCGACTTCAAAAAACCTACCTCTAAAAAGCAAGAAATAATATTCGTAATAATAAAAACACGTCTATTGAAGTCGGGTGGGGCTGGAGTACAAATTCCTTTTTTTTTATTCTAAAAGCCCCACCCGACTTCAATAGACGTGTTTTTATTATTACGAATATTATTTCTTGCTTTTTAGAGGTAGGTTTTTTGAAGTCGGTTTTTTGTTTTTTTAAACAATTTTTATTTTTTAATTTTTAGTGTAGGTTGTACTATTATGTATTCTGTGGTGTAGGTACCTTTTGTATTAGGTAGTGTAGGTATATTATTTGGGTAGAAAAATCGGCTCAGCCAAACGTGAGTTAATCGCGGAGAAACATACATACATGCGGGTTAAACTACGAACCTCCTTTTTTAAGTCGGTTAAAGAACTACACTTAAGATATCCCTTTTCAAACAAAAAAATAATTATCTTAATAGTTCATAAACAAAGAAGTTATACGACTGATCATCGAGGTAGTTCACACAAAAATCATACTATTTTCGTGCTTTTTTCAAGATTACTTGAAAAGTACTGAACCGATTTCAAAATTTAAAAAAATGAGACCAACTTGGAAGTTTACCTAATCTAATAACGTTTGAATCATTTCAATCGGATCAGCCGTCTTCGAGTAATAGGTGTACATACAAAAAACAAAGAAAAAAAAAAGAAAAAAAAACGGGTCGAATTGAGTACCTCCCTCCTTTTGAAGTTGGTAAATAAATATGTCGTAGTGAATAAAAAAAACAACACGCAATTTCTAAAAATACTTGTAACTTTCTCAAATGTAATTTAAAATAAAGTGGCTGTGACATACGGACAGACAGACAGACAGACATGACGAATCTATAAGGGTTCCGTTTTTTGCCATTTAGGCTACGGAACCCTAAAAAATAAGGCTGCGTACGTACCTATACCTACTTACCTACTACCTACCTCGTTATTCAGCCACAAAAACAAAAAAAAAACAATTTATTTAAACTCTGCGAATGCTTTGTGTTGTAATACGTGGTACGCGGTCAAAATTGAATTTGCCAGAGGCGCTAATACTATTATCCATTCTATGCCAGTGCTTAATAAAAAAAAGTGTTTACGTATTTCGCAGAACGGCGTGACCGCTTTGCAAATGGCCTGCGCCCAAGGATGCCGCGGCATCGTCGAACATCTGCTGACATTCGGAGCGAACGTGCATATGCAAAACAACGTGGGTGAAATGAAACTATGCTTTTGTACACAAACGTGTTATATTTTCGTTTACTTTTCTCTGGGGCCGTATTGAATTCGGGTCAAATGAAAACAGATAAAACGAGCTACCTACAATCGGGCCAAAATGGTGACCCCAATAATGATGTCACACGAACATCGATATCTTCCAAATAACTTCGGCAAATAGTACAATACGAAATTCCTTACTTCGATTTAGCTGTTTTAAGTTGAAGCTCGGCAGACCCGCCGAAGTTTGAAAAGTTAGCCGGTAGTGACCCTGGGGCCGTACCGGCTAACTTACATGGCTATCGTAATCGCTTTCATTTGATAGAGGGATTATACATTGCTACTTTTCTTTGGTAAGTTTTTATTTGTGCCAAAAAGAAGTAGCAATGTATCACATCCATCTGTCAAATGAAAGCGATTACGATAGCCATGGCAGTTAGCCGGTACGGCCCCAGGGTTTCAAATTAAAACAGATAAATCGAGCCCCAATTGGGCCAAAATGGTGAACCCCAATTCATGATGTCACACGAACATCGTTATCTTCCAAATTACGTCAACAGAAAGTACAAGACGAAATTCCTTACTTTGATTTTTCTGTTTTAAGTTGAAACCCAGCAGATTTTTCGATAATCGATTCGTTAGCCTGGTTGGTGATTCAAGCAGTAGGGTTGACAACGACTGTTCTTAAACTTAAATTACCCACACAAACAACGAGATTGGAACAATCATTAGTGTTGTTTGAAAAAGTATTCAGAATTTTAGTTTTGTCTACTTTCTTAGCATGTTTAACTAAGTAAATTACTCAAAGGCACATTGTCATGTTCAATATTATCACACTTCATTATGAATAAATTTTAATTCATGTAAATGTTTAATTTACAACAGCTAAGAATATTTGTTTCAAATTTATTTATGGTAGTAAGTATAAATTAAAAACATAGACTTATTATTTACTTCGGGAGAACTCACTTTTATAATATTTTCTTTGCAATTTCATTTGCTCACTAAGGCTAAACCAATTTACCTACCAGGCACGTAATTTAAAGGTGGATAGAATGTTACAAAAAATGAAAGAAAATCGTAGTGATTCAAAGCATACTTTACTAGTTGATTCTAGGTACTATTTATTTATGGGTTTGTTTATACAGGATGTTTGATAATAGCCTTATAAAGCCAAACATGGTAGATAAGGTACTATGCAAACAACCCCGGAAAATTAAATTAGTACTTAGGTTAGTACTTGTAATTCCTGAAAACCGCCACATCTGAGAAAGTTTATATATTTGTATGGAAAAATGCAAAATTACAAACTCATATACATACCTATAGACTTTTGTATTATTTGTATAATTGTACTCGATAATCAAATCCCATTAATGGGCAAAAGCAAAACACAATTTTGGTCTATGGTTGCTTTGCTACTAGATACCAGTGGCGTAACTATAGGGTGGCATAGCGGGCAAAATGCCACGGGCCCCTGGCCCGAAGGGGCCCCCCGTCGGCTCGAGAGGCCGTGACCACAAGAGGAACATAACGTTTAAGTATTACAAAATTTAGCAAAATAAACTGTCAATAGGGTTCATTATCCTAGCCAAACTAATACAAACTTAAAGCGGAAATAAGAATGCATGGGATGGGAACCAAAAGCTCGCATATTTACTGTCTCATAAATACCTCAGAACAAAAAAAAGGACTAGATGCTCGTGCGGCTCTAAAAAGTTGAAACATGAAAGTGCACAGATGGTCGGTCAATGGTCAAATTCCTTTGTTAATATAATGGGTAGCTAAAAATCACTTGTTCTAAATCTCTGTATCCAAAAAGGGTCCATTCATTACGCAACAGTCATAGTAAGTTTGTTGTGAGAATTGGTTGTTTGTTTGACATTGTTTTTTAGTCGTCGTAGTTTTCGTTTTATCTTTATTTTAGTAGTGGAAAAAAGATATTATTATGTTCTAGAAAGTATTTAAGTGGGAGCAAAAAACGAAAGAGGAAGAAGGAAACGGAGGAAAAAAATATTTGCCTAAAATCAGTCGGTAGTAGTACCTATTTGAATGATGTATTTATTGACGATAAGTCGAGTGAACAGTGCTTAGGAAATGAATAAAGGGATGCTGAAAGTGCTAAAATAGCAGAGCCCGACCCTAGTGAATATCCAGATCCTGAACAAGTAACAATTTTTGAAATTTACTAAAAAAACTTCTTAAGAACTCTGAAAATAAAAACAGCTTTAAAATTGACAAAAACAGCTTCAAAGTTAAAATAAAATATTCAATAATATTCAAATCGCATATCAATTTTAATAAAACACGTCTATTGAAGTCGGAGGGGGCTGGAAGACAACTTTTTTTAAATAATTCTAAAAGCCTCACCCACATTCATTAGATGTGTTTTTTTTTTAAATTATATGCTTATTATTAAATTTTAAAGCTGTTTTTTTATTTTCAGGTTTTTCTTTTTTATAGCTTTTCTATTTTTAACTTTTTCGTGGTAGATATGTAAGAGTATACCTACTTTAATACTTTTTTACTTTAAGTATTGTTATAAGGTTTCTTATTCTGTAAGGAACTTAGGTCGAAAAACGAAAAAATATTTTCTTACTTCCATACAAAATGTATTGGTGAGCTGACCTACTTTCTGTGGAAAGGCGAAAAGAAAATCGTTGTTCGACCTATGTTCCTTGGAGAAAGTTGTTTAGTTTTAGCAACAATATCACCTGTTCCAATATCATAACATCATTTGGTTTGGTACCACCTTATATAATATTTTCAATGGTACAATGCCCATAACTCAATTTCAAAATTCAGGCTGTTTGTTTTTAAGGAGTTCCGTTGTGCCTTTTTAGTCCAAGTCTACTCCAGAACGTCGCAGATCTTAGCTTAGCTCGGTTTGTTTTGGATTGTCATAAATCTACCAATATCTCAATCACTAAGCATATCCTATTTGTCCAAGGATGGGAGGTTATTATAACCTCAAGAGATGTCATGATTCTATTTTAGCTTGAAAGGGTAGGTACTATAACATATACCCTTTCAAACTAAAATAGAATCATCTGTAAATCGTTCATAAACAAAAAGAAGTTATGCCTGAAAATCCGTAAATACTCGTGCGATGGCAAGCTTAATAATTGTTATTTTTCAGAATTATGAAAAAGCTGCTCGCCCTTTTACTGTAAAAATTGTAAGGAACCACACCTGAACTATGTTCCCTCAGATAAAAAATAAATTAATAAAATCGGTTAACAACTGGCGAAGTTATCGTAAAACATTCATAAAAAACCGTTGATTTAAGAACCTCCTCCTTTTTTTGAAGTCGGTTGAAACTGATACTATAACGTCTCACTTTTTACATGGGAGGGCCCACAGAACACTTAGGAGAGGGCCCCGGTCGATGAATTTGCCACGGGCCTCAGATGGTATAGTTACGCCACTGCTAGATACCTATGCAGTTTATCATAAGAAGAAAAAGTCTATTACCAAACACAATGTATTTCTGTGGCAAAACAAGTGTCAAGTGGCAAACTCTTGGCTTTTCGATTATTCAAATCTTAGAGTAAGACGCGCTTCTGACGAAGCCGCGATGCTCTAAGATTCAAATAGAATAGAAGTTACATTAGCTGTATTTAGCAAACTTAAGGGTTTTTAGCATATGAAGTTGTTGGTTTTTAATATAGACAACTTAGTAAAAGAAAACAATAACAAGATGTAGTTGGTTTTATAACTGCTATTTAAAAAGTATCTTAACTTAGAATATCAAGTGCGAAAACCAATTATCTCGTTGGAGTTGTTCCAGTTCGGGAGTAAACGTGCGCGCAGTCTCGTGTTGTTGCACTTATTGTCCAGAGTTTTTATGGTTTTGATGATTCGGAGTGATTAAAACGTGACAAAGTTTATAATAATCGTTATAGTACAGTATGAGACAAGTTAGCTTAGGTTGCTCATTGCACACGACACGAAGCTGTGGGTTGCAGCCCGAGCCGTAGGTAACATAGCCAAGTGTGCAATAAGTTAATAGTATAAATAAGTCAACAAAAACTGTTGTTGTTGATGACTAATTACCTTTTTATTAATAGAATTTTAAAAATTTTAAATATTAAAAACCCCTAAATAGTTAATTTTCGTTTTAATCTACTGGTAAAACTAACTAAGTCAGTCACCCAAAAAAGTATTTAGCAATTATAACAATATTGTAAGCTGTAATAGTTCAATTTATATTTACAAACTTTAAGTTTATAAAATTAACTACACAACTACCCGCTTTTATACCTCTAAATGTCTTGACAAATGTGTGAAAAAAGGCCACAAACTTTCAAAACGCATTTACTCAAAATATTGTTTGTGCCAAAATGACCGATTTAGTTGGTTTTCGCTCTAAGCCGGCGAATTTACATTTATCTTACATATCTTGCCCTATTTCGTTTGTGTACGCCATAGGTCAAACGTTCGAACAAAATGCCCATTGACCTTTATTTTAATAAATTTTATACTTTTTAAATGGACTTGTCCACCCAACTTGGAAGGGTCATAAAACAAATAATATGCAATACATAAAACCAAGAGGTATGAAAACTTGCTATTTTAACTAGTAGATTGAAAACTATACTTTTACTTAATTGTTAAGTATTTGAAGACTATACGCTGTGTGACTTAGACTGACTTGGGACAGAAATGAAAGATGTGCATTGTCTCAAGGCCTATGTTTTATTTGCTTTTTAACACGTTTTGATGATACAAAGTACACAAGGATTTCCCTCTATCCGATTATGATGGTAGGTACTTAATTAGTTTTACAACATCCTTTCTTTTTTAAATTTAAGGTACTAACCAAATACAAATCAAGTGCTATGCGAGGTAGGTATTTAAGAAAGAAAACCCTAGTGGAGAATATATCACTATTTCAATCTAAGCATTGCAGACGTATAAGACCGGCTGGGTCGCTTTAATGTTGGTTCGCGATCATGATTAAAATCATCCCAATTCACAAAAGGTAAATTACTTAATAAATGACTCTAAATTTAGAAAACGACTGTCAGCCTACCAAGAGCTCCCAGGCGGCAGCGGCTGGGAGAGAATCATTCTATAAGACGGTCCCAGCGTCTGTCGACTGGATGAAGTGGTGAACTGACCTTCAGGAATCCTTGGTGGAAACTCGGTAACGGCTTCATACCAAAGATCTTTCAACACGGGTACCTTCCTTCTTTTGGCAACCCATTATAGTTTTACTTGCGTTATCATCTCAGCATGTGATCCATCGCAGAAGGTTAGTAGGTAAAGAAACTAACCTGAAGTTAAACTATATCCCAACTATATAATCATCGAAAAAGAGTAAAAAAGAAAGCAAAAATGATGACCCAATCTGAAAAGAATATTGCCTTGGTTAGAATTAAGAACATTGTGTCTATACCAAATTTCGACAAATTTAAATATCAAAGTACATACCACGGAAACGGCATCTTCTTTATTAATATTTCTTATAAAGTGAAGAATGCCAGCATGACTGTCTCCGGGACATTCCCTCCACCCTGAAAAAGCACATGTCGAAACCAAGATCAGTATTTTGGTTTTCTCAAAAATACATCGTGTGGGCAGATGATTTACTTACCAAAATTAAATTATAAAACGGATTACTACATAATTCCCCGAGCGATAAGCTGATGCTCCTTGATTTAAAATACTTTTAGCTTCCTCATCTCTCACAATTAATTTCCACCTCCTCTCAACCTTCGCAAGCCAAAATCTGAAGTCAAAAATGACATTTCTCTTGTCCGCACTGACAGCCGTCAACGTCAGTCGACATTTTACTTTTTAAAACAAAATGATTGTAACCAGAGAGAAATCTGTGTTTTATTGCAATTTCAAATACAGCTAGCGCCATCTCTTGCAAGATCTTAGCACTAACTCATTTCAACTAACGAGTCTGTAGAAAAATGAATAACTATTTTTAAAGAACTGTAACGTTAAAAAAAAAATGCAACGTTACAATACACCCCCTCCAATGAAAGTTTCGAACGTAGTGAGAAACTAAGCTGCCCTCAGCGTCAGTAATTAAAATCCTACCGGAGGAGAGTGCAACCATTTAATGAAAACATGCAAAAATCAAAACCTGTGGCGATGAGACAAAAAAACTTAACCTAAAAATTTGCCTTGGCATCGCCAGGACTCCAAAGAGACACCGACACACAGAAGTGGCCTACGGCACGGCGGGTAAACGAACAACTTACCAGCTAAAATCACCATAGCCATAAACCAAAAAAAAACAATCACCACACTAGTGGCCTTAAGCGAAACCTCCACCTAAGAAACAAACCTATCAACAGATCCCTACATCACTAGCGAGTGTTACGATACGTCGCTGTCTAAAAACGCAAATGCAAAATTTTATTTGAAAAAAACACATGCAATAAAAGCTTGATCAATAATATCAAGAACATTTGTTTACACCAGGAGTGTAAGATCGCTGGCTAAACACAAGCATGCAAAAAAGTTTTTAAAGTTTGAGACAAAATATGAAAAAACTTAACCTAGGGGTTTGCCTTGGCATCGTCGGAGCTCATGCGAGACACCGACACACATTCTGTGGCCTACGGCAATGGTTGATACGACTTAGGTACCATTCAGACACCATCACTACAAAAGGAGACCACATAAACCAAAGCAAAACTACCTTGACTTACAAAACAACAAAATATTTCCAACAGCTTTGACGTTAGTCCAATCTTTGATAATCAAAACCCCCACCCTGCCAACTTCAGGACTATAGTATAACACCTTCTGTCCGGAACACAACACTGATTCACTCACATACTCCTTTCATTCATCTAACTTTCTTCCATCACCTACCGAGCTCCTATCAAATCTTATCTAATATCCATCATCTAACCTAACGTAGCAACAAGTTTGTTTACTTTCGCCACCCCTTGCAATAACCCCAAAGTTTTTTATAGGAGATACTCGTAACTCCATACTTTCTGAAAATGTAGGACAAAACAAAAAGTTTTTTTCCCTAAAAAAAAAAATTATTGGATTACCAATATTAATTAAACTCATCAACCGTCTTCGGGGTAAACCCTCGAGTTGTGAAAAAAAAATGTTTTTACGCAACCGTCAACGCAATGTCAGCTCGAGTTGGTAAATAAAAGCAACCGTCTTCGCGGAGTAATCCGCTCGAGTTGTAAAAACAATTACTCGACCGTCAACGCAATGTCAGCTCGGGTCGGTAACAAAGGCAACCGTCTTCGCGGGGTGAACCGCTCGAGTTGGGAAAAAAAATTACACAACCGTCAACGCACTATCAGCTCGGGTTGGTAACAAAAGCAACCGTCTTCAGGAGAACCTTCGGGTTGTTAAACACAGACTTACAAATAAACTTACTCAAAGTTTTATTTATCTAAGTACCCATTTAAATACAAAAAAAAACTAAAACTAGAGGTTAAACGCTCTAGTGCGCTTGAGCACGCATAAAAACCTACAACTAACTTAAACCTAGGGTTCGCCTTGGCATCGCCGGGTCCCGTGCGAGACACCGACACACTAGAAGTGGCCTACGGCATGGTAGGTTAGTAACGCACCTTTATCTTCGAAATATGCCAAGCACCTAGTGGTTTTCCATCTAGTGACACCAACTCATAAACAAGAGGAGAAAGGACTTTGCCCACTATGCACTTTTCAAACTTCGGCGCGAGTTTGGAGGCTTTGTATTTCACAGCATCGCTTTGGACAAATGTCTGCTTCCACACTTCCTGACCAACCCTCAAGGTCAAAGGTCGTCTGCGGGTGTTATAATACTTCGCATTTGTCTGATGCGCTTTAAGGATCCTTTCTCTGACCTTCTCAAAGACCTCTTTTAAAATACCGAACTCGCCCGCATATTCCTCTCTAGGCATTGTTACTTCATAGTCGCCCTCTTGCGACTTTTTATAAAATGAACCATTTATAATCGGCTCCCTACCATGCACTAAAAAAAATGGCGAAAACCCTGTGCATTCATTTACAGCGCTATTTAGCGCGAACTGTATCTTGTACAGATTCACGTCCCAAGTCCTATGATCATCCTTGACATAAGACGAAACTGCTGTCATAACCGTTTTATTGTAGCGTTCGACTAGGTTGACTTGTGGCGTGTATCTTGGGCCATAATGGACCCTGGGGATGTTATAACGTTCTAGTAACCCACGAAATTCCGATCCCGTAAATTGAACCCCATTATCGGTAATTACGGTTTCAGGAACCCCATGAGTTAAAAGGACAAAATGTTCAAATGCCTTAGCCACTAAAGCGCTAGTCGCACGACGCAAAGGAAAAAGCATAGTATACTTGGAGAAACAGCAGGTTACCACTAGAAGGTGTACAAAACCCGAGCGTGACTTTGGCAAGGGACCCACCAAATCGCACGAGAGGACTTGCCACGGCCTATAGCACTGTTTCGGTTGACCCATGAGACCTGGAGTTAGTCGGGTGGAGTGCTTATATGCGGCGCAAGTATTGCAGTTTTTCACGAATTCCACCACGTCACGGTACATTCCTGGCCAGTAAAACTGCAGGGAAAGTTTCCTGTGAGTTTTAAACACGCCGAAATGTCCGAACGTGGGTGGTTCGTGGTGATCAGCAATCACTTTTGCTCGCTGTCCTTTGGGCACAACCACCTTCCAATCGAACTCCTGAGTCAAACTGTACTTAGATTTACTAAACCGATACAGCGTGCCATTATCCACTCGATAGTTCGGAAAGTTTTGCGGATTATTTTGACAACCTTTAAAAATTCGGTCGTACCAGTCGTCACTACTGTCAACGCCATCAACCGCTTCGACTGGTAGGAGACGTGATAACGCGTCTGGTACGACATTGTCCTTACCCTTCCTATGCACGACCTTAAAGTTGTATTGTGACAACCGGCATCCCCATCGTGCCAAACGACCAGTAGGGTTTTCGAGACGAAGGAACCACTGCAACGACGCATGATCCGTTACGACAGTGAACTCGCGAGTCCCCAAATAGGGTTCAAACTTTTCGACCGCGTAAATCACTGCTAACGCTTCGCGTTCCGTCGCACCGTAGTTTCGCTCGTTTTTATTAAGAGACCTACTGATATATGCAATTGGGTGCTCCTCCCCGTTCTGTACCTGTGTTAACATAGCGCCTATTCCATAACTTGAAGCGTCACAGTGTACAGTAAAAGGTTGGTCAAAATCGGGACAGGCCAAAACTGGAGCAGAAACAAGAGCGTTTTTGAGTTCGTTGAAAGCGGAGTCTGCCTCCGAGCTCCAATTAAACTTGACCTTGGCGCTCGTTAACGCATTTAAAGGAGCAGCGATAGTTGAAAAATTCCTAATAAATCTACGGTACCACGAACACGTCCCTAAAAACATCTTTACCTCTTTAGGGTTCGATGGTACTGGAAAATTCAGTATCGCGCTCACTTTATCCGGATCCGTCCTCAAACCGCACTCATCCACGACATAGCCCAGATATTTGAGAGAGCTCCTAAAAAACTTACTCTTCTCAAAATTGATGGTTAAAGACGTACTTTTAATCCGATCATGCAACCTATTAAGCAACAGAAGATGCGTCTCGTAATCCTCACTCACAACGATTATGTCATCAACATAACAGAAAATCATGCCCTTTGTGACGTCGCTACAAAATGGATGACCGAAGAGCATATCCATCAGTCTCTGCTGTCTAGCGGGAGCGCCACAAAGTCCAAAAGGCATAACTTTAAATTTGAATAGACCTCGTCCGGGAACAGTGAAACTAGTTTTTTCCTGT
Source organism: Agriphila geniculea (assembly GCA_943789525.1). Classification (NCBI taxonomy): domain Eukaryota; kingdom Metazoa; phylum Arthropoda; class Insecta; order Lepidoptera; family Crambidae; genus Agriphila; species Agriphila geniculea. The sequence goes on along the minus strand of OX038887.1, from coordinate 12,280,854 downwards.
GCCGTTTCTTCCAAAGGAATTTGCCAGAAACTAGCTTTAAAATCAACGCTGCTGATAAACTTAGCGTTTTTCAGGCTGTCCAGGATCTGCGGAATGTATGGAATGGCGTAAGCGTCACCTTTGGTAATAGCGTTCAGTTTACGGCAGTCCAGACAAAAACGCCAGGAACCGTCGGATTTCGGAACCATCAGCACAGGATTGTTCCACGGGCTCTCACTTTTGGTGACCACATCCAATTCCAACATCTTGTCTAACTCCTTGTGGAGTTGACCTAACTTTTCCTGGGACATTGGATATGGTCGACACTTTATGGGAGGAGAATCACCGGTGTCAATCGTGTGCTGAATCAAATTAGTCCGACCCAACCCCTTACGTTCGAAAGAGATGTCCTTAAAACTTTCTATCATGGAATCCGCCAATTCCCTCTGGTGTAAGGACAGATCCTGAAAAGATTGGACAGAAGTTACCGGACCATTCAAATTTGAAAGATTCACTAAAAAATCAGGAGGTGAGTTAACGTACGCAATGCTCTTAAATATTTCCGGCATTAAATTAAAAGCTTTCCAGAAATCTACGCCTAATATTATATTTGAGACGATAGATGGTATTACATGAAACTTAATTATCTTGGTAACGTTATTAAAAGTAATGGGCAATGTCATGAAACCGATAGTATTACACTCTGATCCATCAGCGACGGTTACTCTGGAGTCCGTGGAAGATTCCACCGGATAACCCGCATTCACCAATCGTGTGTGAGCTCCGTTACCAATAATGGAAACAGCTGCGCCCGAATCTAACAGACCACAAATTGTCAAATCCAATAAATTTACATTTAAATATGGCCGTACATCACTTGAATGTGGTTCAAACAAAACCGGGGCGACGTTATGTGATTTAAAATAATTCACCACTAACTCTTGCCAGTATTTCCAATCTTCAGGGTCGGCCTTCCCTGAAGTGGTTCCGCCACGGTTTAAGCGGTTTAGTTTTTTCCCTTGGCATTACACTTCGGACACGACCTCACGGTGTAACCGAGCTCACCACAAATAAAACACTTAACCCTTTTATCCTCAGCCGGACACTGTGCTCTGGTATGAGTGTTTACCTTGCATCGGTCGCAACCCCAAACCTTTTTGTTTGAATCATAAGTCCTAGGTTTATTTTCCGGAGGCTTAACAAAGTTGTTCTTGTTCAGTTGTCTATTATTCTGTGTAGGTTTATTCCCTACGACACTGACCGGAGTCTTACCTTTACCCTTATAAACTAACTCGGGATTCAAACTTGAGGCCTTGGGTGGCTCAGTAAACAAACTTGTTTTTTGCCGTGCTGCCTCTAACCTACGGCATACCGTTTTTAAATCAGTCACTGTTTCAAAGTTGTGTAACGCCAGCTGTTCTGTAAAAGTCGGCCTAACATTGTGTAACAAAATTTCCACTTTCTCTTCCTCGGACAAAGGTTTCTTGAGTCGCGAAAATAAGCAACTCATAACTGAGAAATAAATATGAATCAGTTCATCTTGACCTTGGGTCCTAGACCGAATCTCCCCCATCAGTCGATAATCGTAGTCGACGATGTCAAATTCCTCCAAAAGCAAAGAACTGAGGTCTTGCCAAGAGGAGATTTGGTCTTTGACGCCTCGGTACCAGATCAGACCCTGATTTGAAAATAGCGAGAAAGCAGACCTAAATAATTTTTCTTGCGAAACATTGTACGCAATTGCATGTTCAGCAACAGACTCTAAAAAGCTACGGGGATTTCCCGTGCCGTCGAACTGTATTTTCCACTTGGCGACGTTGGAGTCCGCCGAGCAAGTGGTTGGAGATGACACAGGCACCTGAGGATCGATCGCCTTGTCATTTGCTGGTGGTGATGAAGATGAGGACGATGAACCAGATTCATGCGAATCCAGACGCTGACGCAATTGTTTGAGGGCATCCTTGATACTGGATTTCACCGTGCTGTCAGCTTCTGCTTCCGCATTCACCCTATCCAACCTAAACCACAAATGACAGAACAAAGCCTTAGCCCTAGCCAGCAGACTTCGTTCACCTGAGGACTCAAAATCGCCGATGCGTTTCCGAAGGTCTTTTAATTTGTCGCAGATGATCGGCAACTCTTTCGCTGGAAGCGCATCGTCGTCACCTAAAATATCTTCAGGCTTAAAGTCTTTTATTAAATCTTTCAACTGTTTTCTTAATTTGTGGACTGTGTCCTCAGGTGTTTCGCCACGAATAGAAACCTCGTAAATCAGCTCGTCGCGATGCAGAGAATAAAGGTGCACTGTGTTCAATTCCATTTCGAAAAAAAAAAAATTTTTTTTCAAAAATACCAAAAAAAAACCTAAGTTTAAAACAAATATAGTTTAGTTATATTATTTTAAAATTATTAATCGTTATTAAATTCTCCACTAAAGTTGAACAAAACAAAAAAAAAAATGTCCTAAAAATTTTTTATAAACTGATGGTCACCCAACTTCATGAACAAAAAAATATTTTTACAAGTATTTGTGACCAATAAAGAAAATATCCTTAAACTGTTATGTTAACACTAAATACTTAATTATTGTTAAAATGTATGCATTAACATGTTAAATTCCTTACTTAAAGTTAACATTCAATACTTTTTTAACAAAACTTTTAACAAAATGCGTTACTGCCAGTACAATGTTAGTCGACGTTGTTACTAAGAACCGTAAAATTTATCCATATAAAAGGTACAGAAACAATCACCTTTTAGATTCTAAAAATAGAATGGTTAATTCTATTAATCAAAAATAACACAACATTTTGTTGACTTGAAATTACTACACACTGTTATAGTTTGTGAACAAATAAGACAAAACCTACAAAAAAAAATGGTTTTAGGTTTGTCGCATTACAAATTTTACAAAATTAAGTTTTTGTTATTAGGTCGGTACCAATTTAATAAAACAAAACAAATGATAGGTACCAATCAAAACCAATAACAAATGTCCACAAACCATGCCTTGTTGAGTTTACTGAACAAAAAAATAATACAAATTTCAAGTTTACGTTCAAAATTGACTATTTTAATACCAAATTATTCACTAAAATTAATTGAATTGGGATTTATTTAATCACAATAAGGGGCGCCATTGAAAACTTGCTATTTTAACTAGTAGATTGAAAACTATACTTTTACTTAATTGTTAAGTATTTGAAGACTATACGCTGTGTGACTTAGACTGACTTGGGACAGAAATGAAAGATGTGCATTGTCTCAAGGCCTATGTTTTATTTGCTTTTTAACACGTTTTGATGATACAAAGTACACAAGGATTTCCCTCTATCCGATTATGATGGTAGGTACTTAATTAGTTTTACAACATCCTTTCTTTTTTAAATTTAAGGTACTAACCAAATACAAATCAAGTGCTATGCGAGGTAGGTATTTAAGAAAGAAAACCCTAGTGGAGAATATATCACTATTTCAATCTAAGCATTGCAGACGTATAAGACCGGCTGGGTCGCTTTAATGTTGGTTCGCGATCATGATTAAAATCATCCCAATTCACAAAAGGTAAATTACTTAATAAATGACTCTAAATTTAGAAAACGACTGTCAGCCTACCAAGAGCTCCCAGGCGGCAGCGGCTGGGAGAGAATCATTCTATAAGACGGTCCCAGCGTCTGTCGACTGGATGAAGTGGTGAACTGACCTTCAGGAATCCTTGGTGGAAACTCGGTAACGGCTTCATACCAAAGATCTTTCAACACGGGTACCTTCCTTCTTTTGGCAACCCATTATAGTTTTACTTGCGTTATCATCTCAGCATGTGATCCATCGCAGAAGGTTAGTAGGTAAAGAAACTAACCTGAAGTTAAACTATATCCCAACTATATAATCATCGAAAAAGAGTAAAAAAGAAAGCAAAAATGATGACCCAATCTGAAAAGAATATTGCCTTGGTTAGAATTAAGAACATTGTGTCTATACCAAATTTCGACAAATTTAAATATCAAAGTACATACCACGGAAACGGCATCTTCTTTATTAATATTTCTTATAAAGTGAAGAATGCCAGCATGACTGTCTCCGGGACATTCCCTCCACCCTGAAAAAGCACATGTCGAAACCAAGATCAGTATTTTGGTTTTCTCAAAAATACATCGTGTGGGCAGATGATTTACTTACCAAAATTAAATTATAAAACGGATTACTACATAATTCCCCGAGCGATAAGCTGATGCTCCTTGATTTAAAATACTTTTAGCTTCCTCATCTCTCACAATTAATTTCCACCTCCTCTCAACCTTCGCAAGCCAATTAGTATTTCGTTATTTTATTCATTAGTCATCATCCCAATTATTATAATCTGTGATTGATTATGATAACATAATATGAAATTCTATATTATGATCTGTTTGGCAGGTCGGTTCGTCGGCCCTCCACGCCGCGTGTGCAGCGGATGCCACGGACATCGTGGAACTGCTACTCGCCCACGGAGCTGATCCCACCCTCACTGATCAAGTAATGCTAGAAACATACTAATGTGTTGTTGTGTTGTGTCGTGTCGCGATCTGTCGCGTATCGCACAACACAACACAATAGTATGTTTCTCGCGTAACTCATTTTATAACATATTTGCTCGTAAAGGGTCTCTTATTAACCAATTTCAATATCGCATTGTATCTCATTACGTACTTGTGCGGTATTGTAATGTAAAACGCACGGTTTATCAAGACGCTCCGTCTAAGTGCTATCGCACACGGGCAACTTAGTCGCCCAGCATTGCCCAGCAACTGTTTTGTCTCTCACATGGTCTGTATGAAAAGTTGCCGACGATCGTGTCGCTTCGTGTGCGCGCTTTCATATAAACCCGTGGACTTGATGTGAGAGACAAAACAGTTGCTGGGCCAGGGCTGCCAGGTGCAAAAAAGACGTGATCGTACGCAAACTACAAAAAAGTCGTATGCCAGGGTAATTTTGAAATAAAAAGATCGTACATCCTAGAATTAAAAAGTTTTATTATTAAATTCAAATTTGTTTGTTTTTAAAAAATACTGCAATATAACTATTTATAGCCTTTAATACAGCTTTTATGTGATTGCAGAAAAGGTCTTCATTCAAATAAAGATCTAGGCACACGTTATAGGTTGTTGGGGGATTCCCCCGAAATTCATACTTGCAATTGAAGCACGTTCGTTTCATTAAGCAATGTTGCCAGGGACATCAAAGTGTTTAATAAATTATCTTTAAGGCCGAGCGCACATTATCAGAACGCGCCGGATCAGAAATTTTCTGTCTCATTCATTTGGCGTACATCAGAAGCGTACAGACCATCCTGCGAAATTGTGATTCCGGCGCGCGTCAGAAATTTTCTTCGTCAGAATTCTGAAAATGTGTGGCCACTCTAAAAGTCGTACATTTCCCGTACGATCTTGGCCTGGCGATCGTACATGAGTAAATACGCCAAAAAATCGTAGGAGTACGATTTAAATCGTACATCTGGCAGCCCTGTGCTGGGCGACTAAGTTGCCCGTGTGCGATAGCGCTAAAACGAACGGTACGTTTTTTAAATATTAGCAAAGAGTTTTTATGTCAGAAAAGAGGTCAACATTTTATGAATAAAATTAACTTTGGGAGATGAAATATAATAGGTACATAAATAAACATTTAATAATTTAATTTAATAAATTTTGACAATAAATTACAACTACCTATTTATCTGTAACAAAAACACAAAAATATTATTTACTTTATTAGTAATACTGGCTGTTTTTTTATGCCTTTGCCTTAAAAAAAGCGCTGATGCGCGCTCATTCCTAATTTGAACAAGTAAAAATTACCTATTCCGCGCGCTTTTTCTTTTTGCTGTATTTTTTTGAGTCAAGTAGTGATGAATTTATTAATTCGACACCGCCAGAAGTTTCAGAGGCAGCGAAAAAGGCTAGGTACTCTAAGCCTCTTGCCCGAAAAATCGACCGATAGATACTTACAAGCGTATCAAAATTTCATCGTATAGAAAACAAGCTAAGATTATTTACTATTCCTCGCAAATATGTTATAAAACGTCGTATGACATACTTCGCACTTATATCATAATGTACTATTATTACTAATTATTACTATCGGTAGAATTTCGATGAAGACGAAAACTAAAAAAAAAATATTCAAGGTTGCTTAAACTCTCACACACACTAGGCTTAGCCTGTCCTGTGATATGAAAGCTTTAGAACCCATTTCAAGAAACCATTCGAAAAGTTCATCATTCTACAGAGTGCTAAAAGGATGCAAATTTTTAGCAAAATTACGCAAAATACAATCAATCAAAAACATCATTTTACTCTTATCCTGTTCCACTCTCAATGGAAATTACGCATGACGAAACAACAGTTTGCACCATGGACGACCGACCGACGATGACGTCTGTCTGGCAATGACAGCTGTCAAAATATTACCCTCGCTATGCCAGTGGCAGCCCTGGAATGTTTTTCCGAAGAATAGTTTTCCTGCCAGATTGTTCTACAAAATTTTAAATCAAGTCTTTTTAGGAAAATATAACAAGTTATCGTCGTAAGTTAGATAAACGTCTTCCTCGACATAGGTACTGGCGCGGTGGGCATTCAGAAAAAATCTACCTACATAAAAACATATCATTTTGAAAGCTTCTTTAAAAGCTCTAAAGACATATAGACTTATTATTATTATTATTAAAGAGTTCTAAGTTATGAAATGGAAGTTATATACTTTTCGCGATATTTGAGGTGAAATCTTGAACAAAACCATTCGTTTCTGGCAAGAACATTAAATTCGAATTACAAAAAGAGTAATCTACTTTCACTGGATTAGAACTTTTTTGCACTTTATGTAATTTATTCTATTGACTTATGCTATGAGTTGCAAATGCATTTTTGCTTTATGCTTTTAATTTATGGAACTCGCATTGAAAAATATTTAAAATAATAAAACTATTATAAAATTAAATAAAACAGAAGTGATGAAAATACAGAGAACATTTGGCAAACCGGCTTTAAAACTGCATAAATCTTGCAATACCCAAAAATAAACGTATTAGGGGACACCCGGGTTTGAACCGGGGACCTCTCGATCTGCAGTCGAATGCTCTACCACTGAGCTATATCCCCCACATGCTTAAGTGACGAAGTACCCATCCAACTTATACATAAGTAGGTATAGTTCGTCAACCGTGTGACGTCACCTACAATATTGTTTAAAGTTGATATTGTAATCAACTCCCTCCCACATACCATACCTATGACTCATTTTAAAATACTGCAAGCGAAATGCAAGCTAGGTATTGATTATAGAATTTTAAATAAAAAATGTTTTAACTAACTTTTTGGACCTATGTATATGCGTATGAAGTTTCATTAAAATCGGTTCATTCGTTTCGAAAAATAAGGACTTGAAAATTTTATGAAATGCCGTGACGAATCAACGCTCATAAGAGGCTCATATTATAAAGCAAATCGCCAATCTTAGATTTCATTTTTACTGTAGGCAACAAAACAACTACCTAGTAATAGAAAATGTGATTTCCCCCAAAAAATATACCTACCTACTTACAAATGATAGTGGTTGATTCTCTAGCTGGATGTGCCTCTTAACATAAATTTTATAGAATAGATATAAATATTTGTTCTGTATAAGTATTAAATTATTTTTGGAGTAAGTTGAAGTAAATATTTGGCTATAGCTCCGCAACAAACCAGCCACTAAACTTGAAAAAAACACTACGTCCGAAAATTCTAAATTCACTAACATAAACAGTGAAAACTTCTTAGGTAAGTTGAAAATACAGTTTGTGAAGTAACAAAAATTTAACCTCGATATTCCAATTTGGAATCTAAATCAACGACACTACTCTGCCATCATTATTTGTAATTTTCACCTGCTCTTGGAAAATCTGGTCTTTGTCTGAATACTTAAATAAAACTAGTGGCTCTATAGTGCTGTAGACCTCGTTTTTGTTACATTTTTTGAAAGGGCTGAAATATGGTTTTTCTCCATTCTCCGCCATTTTGAAAAACGAAAAACTGAATCGACAAAAAACACACGCTAAAATTTTAATCATTTGGTCAAAAAAAACAGCTGTTCCATACAAAAGTGCAGTACCTACTCGATCTTAATGTATGGAACAGCAGACTTTTTCAGCAGCTGCTTACAGTCAATACGAGTGAAAGAGAGAAAACGATAGTTTACTGTAACGTAAACAGTTTGCAACGACTCATGGTAGGGCCACTGGAGAGTTGGCCCCATAGTAAAAGTTGCTTGTAATCATGAGTGGAACCACCCCACGGCAGGAACCAAATGATTAAAATTTCAGCGTGTATAAATAAGTAATTACAGATTTGTAAAAAAAAATTCTTAATGAGATTTCATCGATTGACTTACTATGCGATTAATTTACTATGTACCTACCTACAATTTCACTCGAGAATGTATGGCCAAGAGTAATTAAATACATCGTTTTGTATTGTATCGCAGGCGCTGAATTTAGTCACTTCTGTTGTATTGTACCTACATAGTCATGCACAGTCACCACTCTGCCGCATATTGACTGATATCAATAAGTTCCTGGCTAACCAGTCTGAGTGCGATGTGTTTGCGGATGAGTGGAAGTTTATCTTAAAAATTTGTTTATTGTTTTGTGAGAAGTCAGAACCTAAATCCACCTGTGTGTGATCTTATTTCCTATTATTATTTTCTTTTATTGTTATTTCTGCACCACCTTTTCTTTTGTTGTGTGTAATTTACTAATTACTGTAAGTGTTACTATCTACCGTTGTAATTAGAACAAATAAATAAATAAAATAAATAAATGAATGAAATTAAGTGCTCATGGCCGAACTTGACAGACTGATCGTACTCAATCACGTTTGTTAAGCGGATGGGTGAACGTTAAAGCGCTGAGCGCTTCCGTGCTTCGGAGGGCACGTAACCGTCGTCGTTACCGGCTGTTATCATCTGATAACAGTCGTTAAGCCAAGTTAGAGGCCTTACAGGCGGCTTGATAAACTCTAACACCAGAGGTGGCCACTAATCATCATTCGATAAGAAGAAGAAGAAGTTAATATAATCGCATTGTACACCCGCATTCAAGAACAATACTTAAACGACCCTTGTCTATGCGAACGCACTGCGTTGAAATAGAGCTCTGCGATTGGTCCGTCTGTTTTACGTATTAGGTGTGCGATTGGTTCGTTCGTGGTGGTGGGACACTGTACGTCCGCGGGCACTGTAACCTGTAGACCACATAGTAACGTTTGTATACGTAAAAAAAACAAATGCAATCGCTATTCTCTGTTGTCGTCATAATATTATACGGCTTTCATTTTAGCCGTCTTTTTTGTAAGAAAATTCAATAAGAAAGCTAAGTACCTAATCATTTTGCGTGAAGAAAAATTGTAAAAGCAAATTGAAATAGTATTTACAATTACAAGATCTCATGCTCCGCTCCGCGTTTCACAGAATTGGTTTGTGAGCCCCAAGCCCCCAACCCCCAAGCGATGAATTTTTTAGCGACGATGGAAATGCGACCTCCACGCGTTTTCTCTGGATGCTTGATAATTCGGTCTGTGTACACTTCGTTAAATAATAACTTTGCCGAGGTATCACACAAATAGCGTGCCTTTATTAAGCTTGTTATTTCAGAAAACAGGGTAGGTATATTGTAATTGCAAAGCATTTTCGCTAAGAACAGACGATGGGGGTAACAAACCAGACTTAATCTTGAACTAGGCAAAGCTACATAATTATTTACCCACTTAGGTACTTGTTTATTTTGACTATTATTCTAAGGTATGATATTTTGTAAAAGTTTTATTATGTCATTCGCCAACGAACCAAGACTCCGCTAGTTTTTGTACCAATTTGTGAGAACTATTCCGTAGCTCCGTTAGATAGGTACTGAATTAAGTATGTAAACGGGGCGCGATATGACTTCCACTCAGCCTCTGCTAGCCACGTCGATGCATAATACAAGATTCAAATACGCCTTGCCATCAAATAAACATACAGTCGTTTCCATTGTAAACACGTTGGTATTGCTGTAGCAAATGTTTCTCGTAGCAAATTGCTACGAGAAACATTAGTAAATAATGCAAATGTTTTCTCGTAGCAACTTGCTACGAGAAACATTTGCATTCCATTATCAAAAATGTTTATATACCTGTATCTAGGTATATGGATAAGAATAATTAAGTACTTAATGTAAATAATAAATGTAGGTTGTAGATAGTGTTTTGAAGATTATAAATACCTCTAATAACTAGGTAGATAGTTCCTAGGTATACCTACCCATTTTCTAGAAAACTTTGCCGAATTTTTCAATCAAATACCCAAATCATGAATGAATTCAGCTAATTTTGAATGAATTTGCGTTTCAGGTGACTTTATATGCAAACGCACTCCAAAAATATACATCAATAGTTATTTATACTCATAAACACATAAACTTAATTACAGAGAATTTATTGTTTTGTTTTTCGTCACCACACCAAAACTGCAAACAAATTATTTGTCATTGAGAGTTTATTGTGTGTTTAATTACCCTTATTTAATATTAATATATAAAATCGTAAACCGACTGACTGACTGACTGAACTATCAACGCACAGCCCAAACCGCAGGACTTAGAGACTTGAAATTTTGCACACCAGATTCCTGGATCCTAGTTGAAGGTTCCCTAAATATTTTTTCTAATATCCACGGACGAAGTCGCGGGCGGAAGCTAGTTATGGATATTTTGAGAGGGGACAATAAACTTAATTGGGTTTTTGATAAATTGTGTATTTACACGGTAATTATCTGTGTGTGAGAAAAATCGGCAATTTCATACTTTAACCTCTATTATTTGGGGGGGGTGGCGCTAGTGTTGCATATAAAGTCACCTTCACAAAGTTATTCAAAGTTTTTGTCTTCTTGAATCGATAAGTTACTAAATCCTATATTTACACAGATTGTTAGGACCAACTAAGATTAAATCTAATACTTAAGTAGGTACCTAGGTTTATTATTTAGGCTATTTATTATTGCCTGGAGGAAAATCATTTGCTATTTACTACTACTTGGACACTATATCTGGACTGGAAACCGTGAAACTGTTCCTTAAACTTTTAAAACTTTTGTCGATAGTGGTCGCAGTCCCCCGTGAGTGTAGCCGGGGGTGGGTCGGACGGACCCCCCGAAGGGTTCCGTAGAGCAGCCCGAGGGTCCTTCTCTGCCATCCTGGATCTTCTCACAGCGACAACTAATCTGGATCATCAGCACCCTGTAAGTGTAAGATTATATTTTCTTGTAATCGTAAAATAAACAGATTAAGTACCAGATGTATAGGTAACCTAGACTTACAGGTGGGTACTTAGGCTCCGTTTTTAAAGGCACATGTTTGATTAGCAGCCAGCTACTTTTTAGGGTTCCGTAGCCTAAAGGCAAAAAACGGAACCCTTATAGATTCGTCATGTCTGTCTGTCTGTCTGTCCGTATGTCACAGCCACTTTATTCCGAAAGTATTAAAACAACACAGTTAAAACTTGGTAGGTAGATGTATTCTGTTAACCGCTTAACGATTTTAACACAACAATAAAAAAAATAAAAGATTGAGGGGGGCTCCCCATACATGGAACTGATACTGAAAAAAATTTTTTTCCTCAAACCAATACGGGCGGGGTGTCTATAGATAGGTCTTCAAAAATTATATTGAAGTTCCTAAGACAATTTTTGCTCAAAGTCGACCGTTTGAAAGATATTCACCGCCAAGTGGTAAAATGTGTGTCCCCCCTCCCCCTTTAACTTTTGAAATAAGAGAGCAAAAAATAAAAAAAAATATATGCTGTAGATCTTAATAAACACTTTCAACGAAAATTGGTTTGAATGACATATATTTTGTAGTTTTTAAGATAAAGTACATTTTCCAAAACCGCAAATATAACTTTGTTATTCATACCAACACTGTGAAAAACAAAGTTATTTTTGCAGACGAAAAATGATAGTGGTATTAAGTATGTTATGGTATAACTAAACTACGCTGAATCCAACGATACTATTTGTCGGTATAAACCTTTTCAGTCCTGCGAACTTCGTAAATAAGCGTCTTTTGACAAGTTGGCCACCCCTCTATTATGGTTAGTGGGAATATACACCCTATGTATTTGCATAAAATTTTAAGGCATAATATGTCATAGCATAATATGATTTCACCGAATGATGTTTACGCATAATATTATTTAGTCATAACAGCTTATGCATATTTTTTTTAAGTATAACTACTTTAAGCATAATCATGTTTAAGCATAATATTCTTTAGCATAAATTTAAACACGCATAATGTTATTTACGCATATTTTTATAAACAAAAAAATAACGACGTTTAAAATCACGAAAGAACATTTTACCTAAAATACAAAATCCCAAAGCTTAAAAAACCGAAGGTTAATTGAGGGTTACATGCCAGCAAGTCGGTTCTGGCACTTCGCCGGCCGCTGCCGCGGCACGCTCGCTTCGCTCGCTCGACTCGTGCGTTGTTGGTCGCAATGGAACCTTACCTCCTCCTCGCTCGCTACGCTCGCACGTCGTCGCACCTATTGGACCTAACAGATTTTCGGGATTTTTAACTATCGGAATTTTAACTTTCAGGGTTTCGAACTATCATCAGTCATTTAATAATCGATCTTTCAAGTTTCGGTCTATTGGATATCGACATTAAGGATTTTCGGTATTTTAAAAATAGGTGTTTTATGAGTCGATATTTAGGTCGTGTGTTATGAGTTTTTAGCATTTTAAAACAAAACTTACACCTTTTGCATGAAAATAAATGAGTGCGTAAAAATATTTATTCTTATTGCTTTTTAATTTTATGTCTAAATAATATTAGGCGAATAGACAATATGCCTAATAACATTATGCGAAAACAAATTAGTCTAAATGATAATTATGCGAATATAAATAGTATGCCAAAAAACAATTATGCAAAAGTATTATTATGACAAAAAAGATTATGCCAAATCTGTTATGCCAAATCAAATTAGGTATAAAACAATTATGCGAAAACAAGGGATCCCGCTTACTAGACATAAAATAAAACAGATTTTAAGGCGATCAGTGCCCTCACAGTGGCGCCCTCATTGTATTAAATTTATTGCTCGCTAAAGTATATACCTACCTACTTACGTGACACGAAACATAGAAGTACCTGGGTATTGTATTTTGTCACACGACGTAAAAGCACGTGGGTAGAGATGTACCTACTACCTACATAATTTCGCTTTTATTACGGTTTGCTGAAAGGATTTCCCTGTAAAAGTACCACTGTTGAAGAAGGTTAGTACGCTGGGTGCAAATACTAACCCGCAGACCATTACCACAAAAGTGCCCAAACTTGTTTACTCTAAAAAGGGACCAATCTTACCCTTAGATTATTCCATTTTCTTACATCTGTTTTTGTTTCGATTACTTATTTTAAAATAACAGTGACCTCTTCAGTGTTTCTTTCAGGTACTAATCCGGGGGGGCGCTGCCCCCCCCCCCGGAGCAGCCTTGGTGCCCCCCGGAGAAAAATGTGTTGTGTGTAGGCAGACGGGCTAACTAGTGTAGTGATCGACGGACGAGCTCCCCCGAACCTCTTAATTGCCCCCCCGGAGAATTTTGTCTGAAAGAAACACTGGACCTCTTTGATCATAACCTGCTAGTTAGTGCGTAGCAAATAGGTATTATTTTATTTGGCTATATTTTTAAAACCAATTTAAATTACAAGTTAACCATTTTTTGTATGGAAAGTGACGGTTCTCCTTTATGCAGTAAAGTACCTTTTTTACCCGACTATGACGAAGCCAAAACGGAGGGTATATGATTTTATGTAGGTATGTAAGTATTAAGGTATTAAGGTACCAGGCATGCTGGGCTCGGTCAGTTAGCAGGAAGCCACTCCTGGTCTGTCTCTCGCCACCCCGGGTCTCGGCGGGGGATCCGGGGGGTTCTGACCTCTCCCCAAAGGGGGTAGAGGGAGAGAGCCTCCTCCCGATAAGGTTACCCACTCAGGTGGGCTGACCGATCGGATGATCGAGAGCAGGCACCACTACCAGCTAAGCAAGCCCCTCACTAGTATGTAGCAAGGTACCTACCTAACTAAAACCTTAGCGAGTAGGTAACTATTATAATAAACATCTACCTAATTACAGCTTTGCTTTATTTACCAGGAACAGTCCGATGGTTCGACGACACCCCGCGACAAATCTGGAGGACATTCGCCCGCAGCTAATGAAGGTACTGAAGGTATTGAAAATATAGGTACTGTCAGCAAAGCTATGAACTGAACACCTTAAGGTTCATTTCTAGATTGAGTAGTCTGTATTGTCTTGCATTTACCCAAAAGTCACTAAAGCATCTTTTGTATAAAAACAATGGAGGCAGGTAAAGACGAACTTTTAGTTCCATCCTTTTCATTTTCAAACTGTTAATGTCATAACTTTACCTACTGACTGTACCGTCTGAAATTATCCTATAGGTATAGATAGTAGGTTAAATTGCTTATTTCCAAGACCATATCATACCGTACGCAAAACCACCGTTCCCGAACATTGCCAGATCGAAAGTGGCGCCCTCATAGGTTTATAATAAGTTGTTAATAGAAAATGATTTTAATAAAACTTCGTGAAAGTTTTAGGGCTCACAGTTAAGTATTTTTAGAAGGTATCACTCACTGACCTGCATATAATAAAAAAAAATATTTACATGTCAGTGGTATCACTACATTCCCTCGCAGTCAGTAGAAGTAGATAGCAAATGTGTCAAAAACTGCCACTTAGCAGTTTTGCTATCTACTTCTAGCAGTGACTAACGAGGAATATGTAATTAATAATACCATCTAAAAATACTAGACTACGGGCCCTAAAAAAAATCACGAGAAGTTTTATTACAATATTAAATAAAATTCACCGAGTCGCCACTTTCGGTCATGAAATCGCCATTATGGTCATCTGTGGTTACGAGAGCGTGGTCTGCACACACTAGCGCCGCCATTGCAGAAAAAAACAAAATGGCAACTTTTAGTAAAATAAAACCGGTCAAGAGCGAGTCGGACTCGGGCACCGAGGGTTCCGTACCATCATAATTGCACCATTAAACCACACTGCAGAGTATAATAATAAAATTAGTACCTATTGCAGTTTTAGGTCAGCGCCATCTCTTGACCGATAGTGGAACTAATGTTAACTTTTTAGAAATTTGATAATTTCTAAAAAAGAGTGTGCTATATTGAGACATCGTTTTATTTTTCCTGTAATCTTTATATAAACTGCTATCACATAGAATTATTTCAAATTTTTCTCTTTGCAAACTTCGGAGATAAAGGGGGGAACGGTATTTTTTTTACATTTTACATTATAAGTCGAAAACTATGCGGTCTAGAAAAAAAATAAAAAATGATTGAAAACGTGCAAACGGCGCTCTTTCATATGATACCCTACATGCCCTAGTAGCCCCACTTCAAATTTTTAAGACCCCTTTTCAGGCCCTGCTGTAAAAAAGATATTATTTTTTTTATTTATTTCTTATTTGCAAAATAGTTGGGCAAATGTCATCTTAAACTATTCCAAATTTCAAGTTGATACCATTAGTAGTTCTCGAGATATCTAGCTGTGACAGACAGACAGACTGAGTCACACCATAAGGGTTCCTTTTTTACCATTTTGGTACGGAACCCTAAAAACTAACTAGGTATATTTATTAAACTTGTGATTTGCAATTTACATAAGATAAGGCTGTTCAGTGTTGGAATTATTATTAATTGTCAACTTTATTATCCAAGGAGAAGCAGTGAGCGAGCGGTGATGGTCAGCCAGCACGTTGCTGGATCGGTTGGCGCAGCGAGGCTTCGCTGCCGACACGAGGCTCGCCCTTCCGCCGACTGGTAAACAACTAGGTACTCTGAGGCGTTTCAAAGGTGCCTAAATAATTAGATTCATTTTATAATTCTGAAACAGCCCTTAGAAAGCCTAAGTGTACCTTTAAAAAAATAATTCCTTTTAAAGTTAACTATTTAAATTTAGGACCGCCACAAGGGTCCTTGTAAACAGTAAAAAGGCTGTAGAGCCACAGTATACATAATAGTACAAGTGTAGAGACGATGACTATAAGAATGTAGCTTCTCAGAGCTAGATACAGCTAAATCAGTTTGTTCCAGAATTAAGGTCCAAAATTTCTCACTGCTCACATTTGGCGTCGACTTCGGTACAAAAATTGTAATTTTGTTGATTGTTGTCGCGGTCGCCGTTATTTATCTAAGTATTGCCGTGCTGTAGACACTTTACGTGATCCGAATCTCTCCATAGACAAAAGATTTTTACACTGATACTAATAATACTACTACTAAAGGAGAAAAACTACTAAGTCACAGTCCCCCGTGACCACGGCAGCTGCAAAGTTGCCGAAACGACGTGCCGGACTACAGCTGCGCCACAAAAAAAAAAGTTGGAAATCTGACATTTTGACTATGCCATGATGAAGTCTATAGTTTGTCGGAGTTTGTCGCCAAAAACCAGAGTTTGTCGGTCTTCCGTTTAGGAGATACATGTGGCTCAGCTGTAGAGACGTCTCTACAGCTGCGCCACACAGATCTCTAAAACGGAAGGTCGTAGCGAAAATCTGATTACTTGTATGTATAGCCGTTAGTTTGTCGGAGTTTGTCGCACAAAAACCAGAGTTTGTCGGTCTTGCGTTTAGGAGATACGTGTGGCGCAGCTGTAGGAGACGTCTCTACAGCTGAGCCACACAGATCTCGAAAACGGAAGGTCGTAACAGAAATCTGATTACTGGTGTGTGTAGCCGGTAGTTTGTCGGAGTTTGTCACCAAGAACCAGAGTTTGTCGGTCTTGCGTTTAGGAGATATGTGAGGATACGCTGTGGAGACCTTTCTACCTGGATCTTGAGAACGGAAGGTCGTAGCAAAAATCTGATAACTCGAGTGTGTAGCCATTAGTTTGTCGGAGTTTGTCACCAAAAATCAGAGTTTGTCAATCTTACGTTTAGAAGATATGTGGGGATATGCTATAGAGATATTTCTACCTGGATCTTGAGAACGGAAGGTCGTAGCGAAAATCTCACATATCTCCTAAACGCAAGACCGACAAACTCTGATATTTGGCGACAAACTCGGTCGAACTACCGACTATAGATATGACTAATCGGATAATCGCTACGACCTTCCGTTCTCAAGATCCAGGTAGAAAGGTCTCCACAGCGTATCCTTACATATCTCCTAAACGCAAAACCGACAAACTCTGGTTCTTGGTGACAAACTCTGACAAACTACCGGCTACACACACAAGTAATCAGATTTCTGTTACGACCTTCCGTTTTCGAGATCTGTGTGGCTCAGCTGTAGAGACGTCTCTACAGCTGCGCCACACGTATCTCCTAAACGCAAGACCGACAAACTCTGGTTTTTGTGCGACAAACTCCGACAAACTAACGGCTATACATACAAGTAATCAGATTTTCGCTACGACCTTCCGTTTTCGAGATCTGTGTGGCGCAGCTGTAGAGACGTCTCTACAGCTGAGCCACATGTATCTCCTAAACGGAAGACCGACAAACTCTGGTTTTTGGCGACAAACTCCGACAAACTATAGACTTCATCATGGCATAGTCAAAAAGTCAGATTTCCAACTTTTTTTTTTGTGGCGCAGCTGTAGTCCGGCACGTGCCGAAACGTCGGGAAAACCAAATACCAACTAATTACCAAAGTGCTTTCAATAAAACCGCGCTAGTATCCGTTAAAAATTGTTTTATTTCATACTAATTCGGGACTGAATTCGGATTGGATGCAATAAGTAACCGCTCTCTAATGCCGGGGTCCAGACTTGTGTAATGTAACGTTAATGTAACACAAATCTGTGTATAGACAACACTACGACCATTTCTTGTAACGCTCACGCTGGTCCATCTACACACAGAATTCAACTTACATTACAGTACGAGAAACGAGACAAATATCTTGAAATTTTTTCGACGGAGTGGGGATAAGTTCGCGTGCGTGCTCTTGTGAGCGACCAATAGCGCGCGCCCTTCTACCGCCATCGCCCGCAAACCTTACCCGATTTCAAGATATTTGCCTCATACATACACAAGTCTGACCCGGCCTAACAACACTAGTATCAGGTTGTGCTAGGTACCGCGAGCTGTGCTACCGCGCGGCGCACGCGCACCTGCCCGACGACGCCGCGCCGCGCCCCTGCGACTGCGCCAACTGCGTCTCCCGCCGCCCCTCCACCGCGGAGCCCTGAAACCTGCCGCTAGTTCGTCCTACCACCTCTCTTCAGCGACCTATACCCTCCCTCCCAGATTCGATGAGACGAACTTAGCGACACTTTTGGCAGTTTGTATGTAATGTCAGAGTGGGTGCCACTTAAGTTCGCGAACCTCGTGCTCCGCTAAAACCAATGTTGCATGCAGATTCACGAGATTCGCACATGTATACACACTAAGGCGGACTGTTGCAGGTTCACAGAGCGCGGAGGTTCGCGAACCTAAGTGGGTAAGATTCCCAAAATGTACCAAGACTAAATGGATCCATCTATCCTCAATAATAAATTCCTGTATTTGTCAATATTGTGTTGTATTCCGGCAGTTAGAGGTAAGATAGCTAGTTCCTCAGTGATAAGGATTCCGGGTGTAGTGCGCTTCCACCTTCGGCCCTATCGTCACTTAACATCAGGTGAGATGAAGGTCAAGCACTATCTCGTTGTGCATTACAAAAAAATAACTAAAGTCAAATTATAATATAGGAACGTAGGTACATTTCACAAAATACCATGTAATAGTATAGCAAAGCCTCTCGGATTACTTAATCACAGACAAACTGTTTCTATGTATTTTATATTTTTTAAATCTTTTGCTATAGAAAAATATAGGAGGATGCACTATACGATTACTTACCTGCCTATAAAATATCTGATCATTTTAACATTTGCATATGTACCTAGGCATAGGCAAAAAACAATAAATTTATTTTTAACCGCAATATGATGACTACTTAGTGAGTGGCATTCCTGATTCGGTCAATTGTTTCAGCACTATAACTATCCAATCAATTTGAATTAATCTTTCCCTTTTCCTCGTGCCTTAGTATACCTTTTCAATGTAATTTTGTAGTCAATGTAATGTACCATTGGTCCCTAAAAGTGTACCTAAAGGATAAAATTACTATGTACCTAATCAAACATTTACACAATTTTTTACTATTCAGATTTTAAAATGTATATTGCTCATCCGCTATCGCTTTTATAATTAAGGAATTACGCCAAACGAAATGTAAATACGGTGCGATTAGTGTCCATTGCTTAGTCATAAGTAACTTAATTTAAATTCAAAGAAATAATGTGAAGTTTGACTTTACATAAATTTATTAAATGTTTCTACATTTGAATTTTCCGTAAAACTAGTTAATGTAAGGTCACGTTTAAATAACATAAGTCCTGAGCCAAACTTAGATGTAATAATATTATGTAGGTGGCTAATATTATCTCTATTATGGTCCAGTATTTGATATGGCTACGTTAATTATTGTTCCTGTGGGCTAAGTAAAAACCTCTTAATTTTAGAGCCTATTCAACATAGCTATTACATCTAGGATAATTTCTATGTAATAAAGACCTAATGTAAAACCTGTCCATCTATGGTTATTTAATCAATTTATTATTAAGAACATAATGTACATTAAAATCTATTTTATATTATACAAATCTTTAACCTTTAACGTATAAACATTAATTTTAATTACATTAAGTATACAACACTGATCTATTTTCGATTGTGCTTATCCGATGTCATTAAATTTTAATCGTACATTATTTAAATAATATATTAATAAGGCCTAACTACGTTCGCTACAAAATGTAATTCAAAATGATTCAAAAATAAAATGTTCATAAAAATATAGAACCGTCCTAATTATTTTAGACCCTATGACAGGGGTGGGGAAATGGCGACCCGATATCAAATCTGGCCCGCGATTATAACCCGTCATTTATATTAAATCGGCCTGCGAAAAACAATATTGGAAAGCACGCCAAAACAGTAAATTTATTATACCTCCTTGATTATTTTTATAATTTACTTAGTAACGATGCTCCTTTTTCCGCGTAAATGTTGTAATGTGGTTGTAATTATTTTATAATTTTATTTCCCCATCTCTGCCCTATGATGTCGCAATAGACTATTTCTTAAAAATATGCTTGCTAAAAATTATGCCTGTAGCTTAGAGGGAACCACGCCAGCCAGTCTTATAAGTGAATTTAAAAATACAACTTATAATAATTAGTACTTTATTTTAAAGTAAACAAAAATACATGAGTCAAATCAAAATGTGGACATCCCAATTTCTCAGAAAGTTCAAAAAGTATTCCAAATGGAATGGTATATTAATAGAATCTATCTATATCGTAATAGGCATTTTATTTGTTTACTAACCAGTTTAAAATCATACACTTCGAGATTTTAAGTAAATGCATAACATAGATTATTAAAACCTACAGAAAAATGTTTACATGATTCGAGTACGGTAAGTTTTATGACTAATGTAAAATTACATTTTAGGAGTGTTATGATTACCAGTTTTTAAAACGGTTACAAGCACTCATTTTAATCAGGAAACCAATTTGTAGATGTAAAAACACATGAGAAATCTGTACCGTTTGTGTGCAATTTGATAACAAAGAGATAACACTCTGCTCGGCCTATTTCACCAAATAGCTAGCTAACCAAAATTTACTCGTAAAATATTGAAACGATCCAAAATCGTTATCTTCAAATATTAGTACAAAAATATGGATTATTTTATCATCATGAATTTAAATATGTCTTATACAAAAAAGCTCAAGTTTTGTTAAGAACTAACGTTCATTTCATATTGTAATTCCGACTCTAACTTTACACATACAAAGTTACGCAGTAAAATTAAAATAAACACAATTACTGTATTAGCTTTTCATAGGCGACAATGAAGGTGGTACAAAATGAGGTAAGAGGTATTAATCATTATAGTTTAAAATAACCATTTCCAAGAGAAAGCATATTTACAAAATATCACTGAAACAGCGTATTCATAAAGAATCTTTGTTACAACTGATAATTTCAGTTTCAGAAACGCGGAAACAAAAGTCCACACTACACAAATAGGTCCAAAAAATCTACTCTAACCTAAATAAAATCAATGAGAACCATGTCATAAGAAGATCTCACAGTTCAAGTATTATCATGGCATCATCATGTTTCACAATAAGTATCAGTACAGATTAAACCAATAACCAGTAGTTATTAGGTTAGGGTTACCAAACGTCCGAATCATGCTGGACATAAGTATTGTCTGGATTTTAGGCTTCAGACCAGACGTCAAGTCTTTATAATTTACCGGGACTATCATTTGAAAAGCAATATTATAAAATTGTAAATCAAACAATTTTCTTCTCCACCTCCTAATTAAATAAAAAAGAAAACAATTTACAGACATTTTTTGAATGGCCGGCTTCTGGACTTTTCGAATTTTGTATTATTGGGTGTATTATTGGATGGAATTATTTAAATTTAATGAACTAAGCTCTTCTTATGAATTGGTGCACAGTTAAAACCATTTACAAACTCAGTGATTGCTCTCGTAGAAAAGATAGAATAATATTTTACAATATACCTACAGCTCGAAGCACTAACCTACGGTTTATGCCAGTATGAGTCAAAAGTAATGATTATGTCAATCACTAGCAAAGAGAACCGTAAGTTTTAAAATTATTTCGATGCAAAAAATCTAAATCGCAAGTATGGGTCAAACCACGTGGTGACCAGATCTTACAAAATGTTGTGGTGGTTTCTTAGAAATAAGGAAATGGAATAACACTTACATTAAGTGTAAAGTGAGGTGAACTATCGATACATACTCCGATTCGATACCAGGCGCGCAAAAGTGGCAAGGAGCTCACGATTACGACTCACTCGTTAACGCCTATAGGGATGGTAGGATGACGCCGATGCTGTTCCGCTAGAAGACGTCCCATGATAGCTGCGCTTTGATGATCGCTGATAGCCGTCTCCGGACCCGCCTGTGTACTCATAATCATCACCTGCACCCGAAATCGAACACGTTAATTTATCAAAATAGTTTGGAATAATATATAAAGCAACTTGTCAAAGCATTTATTTAATTTCAACTACTTTTGAACTAGTGATTTATCAAAGATAGAAAAAAGATAAAAAGGTAAACTTACCGCACCACGCACCACTTTCCAATCACCAGGGTTTACATGGAGGGTCATACTCAGTAAAGATAATGATAGATCATACTCAACATACTAATTTTGCAAATATGTACATAAACCTAATTAGAATAAATGATGCTAGGTATTCAAATCAAAGAATTTTACCAGTGTACGATCTATCAGAATCGACCACCTGCCTCTACCAAACCTACTACCTACTTGTACCTTCTTTCTGGGCTACTTTACATAATTATTATCCAATGTTTTAGTGAAATCTAAATATTTTTGTTTACGAGTGTTTCCTAAACATAAGTGTGAGAAATTATATTAGTTTATAGACCTGATGCAGAGGCGGATATGTCCGAGACGTTACAGAACGACGGTTGTGGCGACACCATGCCTCCACAGTACATAATTGGAACCTGAATTAGAACCAATTTTTAATATGGCAGCTTTCGAGGTAGTCCCTTAATGTTACTCGTGTGGGATAGCAATACCCTTTTTACTATTGATATTTAAATGTAGTCGTTAATACTGAACTGAAGTAAGACAATATTTTAGTGGTCCTTCGAGCCGTATACATAATGCTTTGACTGTTATTAAAATAAGAATAAGAACCTGCGGAGGGGTTCCTATAGTATCGCTCATTTGAGGCCCGCTCACGAACTTGGGACTGCCAGCTGTACTGCCCACACCATCACCCTCTGACAAACGTTTAGTGTTAGATCATGCATCAATCTTAGTTTAACATCAATCAATAGTGAAATACACTAGCCACATTTTTATAAAACAATACTATCTAATCTGACATGTGGCAAGCGACTTTCAGATGAATTTGTGTCAGATGATTTATGATGCAATGCAGTACAAATACAATCTTTTATCAGTGAATCAGTAGAAATAAAGAGCAACTTCTTCATGAAATAAAGTATAGATAGATGTAACTGGGTCCAAAGAGAATGTAAAAATAACTAGCGTTATAAGAGACGGGAGTGTCATACAAAAATCGTGAGTATGAAACGGAGGCGAATTCAACGAAAACAAACAAAAGAGAAACGTTAAACGGCATTCGCGGTAAAACAGTCAAAGATGATAGAATACTCTTTGATGGGGCGAAGTATAATACGCCTAAATTCGAATGTTGTCAATTATCTACTGCTTTGTGGATTGTCAACGTTCTTTCAAACTTAGACGGGTTAAAAATTCGCCTCCGTTTCATAGATCGTTTTTTACTGAGAGAGTTGCGCCAGGCTGACTGGGTCCTTAGAACAAGTTCCATATCCCTACAAAGTAATGATACTACAGAATATTAACTAAAACGTGATTATAAAGTGAACTACTACTGAATAATGAATTTTGACGATGAATAAGTGACAAAGGACAAAAGACATGATAATAATTTATATAAAGCCGGCCCTGCTAACATGACCACCGACACGATATAATATCGCGTGATATAGCGTTTTTTCGCCACTCAACTATCAAAATCCATTGTCTTTTGACAGTTAATAGCGATAAATCGCTATTTTATATTATCGTGTTTCGGTAGTCATGCTAGGGGGCCAGATAAGAAAGCTGGTGTCAGTCACCAGCCCAATGGAAGTGCGAAGACACAGTATCAGGTGTCAAAGAAAAAGGTGGTTCGATGAGCTCAGTAGCGTCACCAATGGAACTAAAACAATTACGTTTTATCAAGGGCTTAGATTAAAAGTTTTGGTAATTTTGCGCAAATTCACCAAAGATTGTTTTCACATGCATTGCTGCTAATGAAATTGTGTTGATTGCTCTGCTAACTCTAATGAAATCGTGATGGACAAAAGTATGTTAGTAGTTTTAACAACAAAACCATACATACATACACTTATTGATAAAGCTGAAATGTGTCAAAATATAAGTGTTAGTAATAATTGTTAGTGTGTTAGTGTGTCAGTGTGGTGGTCTAATGCCTCAATTTTGTATTTACTTTTCGTTAGAATTTTCTGGTATCAGTATTGTGTAAGACTATTAATGCCACTGTAGTAACTTTATGTCAAAATATAAAAACAAAAATTATGATATAACATTTTACAGGATGGTTCATTATTTGGGAAAAGGATTCAGGCAAAGTAAAAATGCCAGTATATTTTGAAACTTTTGATTTCTTTTAATTATCTACGTTTTATAATGTCCTTAAAGTAGATATATATTTCATTGTCATAAGATATTAATTATTTTAAATATTTGCAATGGTAATATTAATATTTTAATTAACCAACCAGTAGTATTTACTTAATCCATTAAGATAGAAGAAGCTTAATAATAGTAAACTACGACAAAAGTGTTTATTTTTTCCATTACATTACAAACTACACTCTTATGTTACCAGTTAAATCTAACGCTAATATATACCCAAAATACCTAATATGAATAATGCATAATTTCTACTTAGAAAGACCTCAGTGTTATGAGTTATGACGTGATAGCACTTTAATTACATCAACTTTATCGCGTACAAGCTTTTCTTACTTTAGTGCTTCGATTAAAATTATTAATAATTAAAACCGTAATTAACTAATTATGATTAGTGATCGTAAAAAGAAACAACAAGGAGCTTGTAAGTCTATCATAATTTTCCTTTTTATATAACGAACATAAAGTAACTTATCCGGGCCGCGCGCGCGGACGCCGAGCGGCCCTCTACGCTCGCGCGAACATTCTGCACTCGTTAGGGCTAAGTATTACCTTTACATATTACAAGAATATTATAACAAATCTAGATAATAGTCTTACAATCGTTACATGCTTATATTGTGGCG
Organism: Agriphila geniculea; assembly: GCA_943789525.1. NCBI lineage: Eukaryota > Metazoa > Arthropoda > Insecta > Lepidoptera > Crambidae > Agriphila > Agriphila geniculea. The sequence goes on along the minus strand of OX038887.1, from coordinate 12,255,827 downwards.
TCGGTCGCGGTCGCCGCTTCCAATTAATTACATTTTAGGAAATTAATACATGTCTGTATAAATATAGCGCTCTTACTTAGGTGGAGCGGCGTAAAGTAAACTTATATATGTCGTAAGTAAACATTATTTTAAATATTGTACATCAGTCGAGAGTTCACCTAACAATTTTGTAATCTAATCAATTGAGAATTATGTACTTTAATTCACTATAAAAATATAGTTTAAAAAATAATCAACATCAAAATTTTAATTAAAACAGAAATAAATAACAACTTGCCCTAGTTTTTATAATAATTAATGTTATAATTAACTGTAAAGCCCGTGCAATTTATTTTACGATAAAAAACTGTCTCAATAATTACATTATATTAAATTCTAGTATAAATATGAGGTTTTATATTTATAATACCTGCATTGTTTTTAAAATAAGTTTCGAAGAACTACAGTAAAATCGACTGTATGCGGCCGACACTTTAAATGCAAAATTATTTAATTTTATTACGAGTAGAAGGTGAACTTAAAATGAGTTTGTTGCTAATCTAAGTTTAACACTAAGGGTCTTGTATAATTAGTCAATTACGATAGTAAATTTATTAATGAGTGGCACGGGGCAACACTCGTTGCCGTGCTGTGTGCGGCTAAGTTAGTTATAATAATACCAAAATACACTTTTACACAAACTTGTTTTTTTATATATCTACTGAATAAACATACACATATAAAAACCGCGTACACTATAATATAAAGTAATACAAACAAGAGTCGAAAGGTTAACTACACAACAGTTCTACAGTTAAGCCATGATTAAAATATTATTTCATAAACATTATTATTAAGATACAGTATATACCTTATGTAGATATTACTCAGTGTAATATTAAAATGCAAGGATTGCAAGTGTCGTCACACACGGTTTGTACAAAATTGTTATATAGTATATGTCTATATGCTAGTGAGGGCGTGTCCGTGGTGACGCGCGTAGAGGCGCAGCGCGCGCGGCGCGTGCTCGCGTGAGGGGCACATTTGACAGACGAGCCTCTAACGAGTCTTACCGTATTTGTATTTTGCTAACTATTTTAATTAATAAATTCATCCAATATTTTATGCTCTTCTCCTATACAATAATAATTAAAAACCCATATATCTCAATTGATTTTTCACAATAATTTGCACTAAGTTTAATGTTGAGTAAATCTAAAATTTCTAATACATATAATTTTTATTTAAATAAATTATACTCTTTATGTTAATTAGAAAATTGCCACGAACTGTATATTACAAACTAAGTTCTTAAATTGTTCCGAAGGTTTGTGAGTGTCGGGCACGAGCCCGTATCTAAACACCTTAGTGCTATCAATATCACTGAAAATAACACAATATAAATCATCTATATATTTCCTTAACTTTTTAAGGCATCGTTTCCTAATATTAAAACAGGTGTGAACAATTTCATCGAATTATCGGTGGTTGTACATTACATCTACAGTAAAAAATAATATTAGAAACCGAAACGATCGGATTGATATTGCAAAATGAACACGGAAGGCGTCGCGCAAACAAATGACAGAGAGTGCGAGCGGTGAGCTGAGCACGGGTGACGGGTGACATTGAAGTACGACCGAAACGAACACAGGCACAGGAATGGATACAGACTAACCTAACTAACATAGGAACCGATTAAACGAAGCAGACTAACGTACACGTAACCTAGCGGGCAGTAGGCACCAACGTCCATAGTTAACATTATTTCATTATATTGTTATAAGGTACGAGTTTCAATTTCCTACATACTGATTGTGTCTCAGTCGAGTGTGTATTAAATAGAACTATAAGAAATGTACCAAATATGCGCGTATCTATGAACATCACAATGTAAAGGCGATTCCTCTATTTTTACCGTTAAATTTGTGACTTCGCACCCCTCGCTCCGGACCGTGTCACTTATAATTTGCTTATACACCTCACAATATTCCTCATAGATAAATTATACTTTACTTATGGAGCGATCTTAAATAACCCTATTCTAAACGATCAAATTATGCATTCAATGTAATCATCAACAATTTGTCTATTTAAAACATTTATAACAAATCTTATCGATGCGAGCGCTTATGCGGCCCGCTTCTATTTATTTAAAATTAAAGGAACAACCCCCGTCCGCATGCGCGCCGGGCAGTCTATCAGTACGTCCGTAAACTCTAAGATATACAACAAATAATGCAGACGCCCGTGCGGCGCCGCGCGCCCGCTCGCGAGCCCCGCGATATTAATTACTTAGCTTATCACTAAAATTTTAATCAGTCGATCGGTCAAATGATTGAGCGATATAGTACAGTAAAGGACTAACATTAAATTTAATCTAACAATGTTATTTTAAATTATAACTCACTTTGTAACGGGGCGGGGCGGCCGCGCGCCGCAGCTCGCGTCGGGTCCATATTATGATACGACTAACATACCGGCCGTTACGACCTTCGAAAGCTCTATACAGTTTTAAAAATATTTGGCAATCACATAAATTAAAACTTTAAAACTATGTGACGAGAGTTTGATTAAAATTATGCTTTACACACAAGTAAGTATATATATATACAGTGTGTCCGCGCGAAGGGTGCGAGAGTGCGCCGGCTCGGGCCGGTCGGTAATACCGAAAATCTATATCCTAAAATGCTTGAGCTTCATTTACTTAACATACGTTATCTTTTGCTCGTTTAACAATTTGGCAGGTAAATTTAATTCATTAAAAGTATAAATTCCATATCATAAACTTAAAATTGCGATAAAAAACTAAAATGCATATTAGAAAAACAAATTAAAATTACGAATATTTATACAGATTGTTCCCTTTGGAAATAATGGGAAAAAATTAAATATATTATAATACGTTCAGTCATACTATGTTTTGTTAAATATTAACACATAATTATTTCATTACATCCCTACCTTTTTCCTAAGTCTAGTGGGTGGTAAATAACCAAAATTCTAATATTAAACATACATACCGATATATATACCAAATATTTATACAAGTTATTAGCTTAAGTTAAGTTCTTTAGGTCATTTTTCCCTAAATTGGCCTTGTTTAAGTGTCTGTCAAATGTGCGTCACGCGGGCAGGCGGCGACGGCGGCGAGCCTCGCGCCGCCGCCTCTACACGACCCTAACTCTACTTCTAAAAGCGGTATACTTTAACATCACCACTACGCGAAATAGTGAGATCTATTCATCCCATCGAACAATAGGTACGACATCATTAAAAGAAATCATTTTTAAATCTTAGAGAAAATAATCAAAATGTGAAAATAAACCATTCAAAAAGCCCACATCCATATAGAATATTAAAAGCAAAGTTAATAAAAAACGTGTACTGTTCGTACACTCAGCGTCCTTTCAGCAGAGGGGTCGCGAAAACGGGGCAAGTAATACCAAGAACCTACTTTAGAAAAATGTCAAAGTTCAACGCGCATCATTCGTCCGACAACATCGGTGTTAGGACGTTTGTCCGCGGGCTCTAAACGAGGTAAACCTTACTAAATAAGAAGACAAGCTCGTGTGTTATCAACATCTAACGGCTTGATCGTTATCGTTCACACTATTTTTATATTTATTATTATTTAATTTAAAATAACTTTCTAAATTATTATTATTACGCGTGTGGGTTTGTGTTAATGTAGTCAACGGTGACCGATAACGCTTAACATCTTAAGTGTGCATGGAATATTTTTAATCTATAAAAATGTAAGTCAAAATTATTATTTAACATTAAGTTGCATTGTAAATCTACTCGTTCATCAGTGGTCTTTTGATTTTGACGCGATTTTACAAAAAAGGTACAGAGGTGTATCGTTCACAACATATCGGCCTACTAGATCATATTTTTTTCGATATCGATTCGATCGGGCACGTAAATGCGGAACGTCGCGCGTATGTGGTGTGGATTGTGGCGGTATGTGGCTCGCGCTAGTCGTACTAGGCAGGCCAGTTCTTATCAATCAACGTATATCTGGCGAAGCGTAGCCCAGCAAAGTATTACTTGTGAGAGAATCTTTGATTAAAATAGAAGTGCTTTAGACTGATTTATATATGTGTTAAAATGATCGGTGCTTATAGCTTAGTATTTTATGTTCATGAAAATAAAGTTGACAACGGTGTACGGGTCGCTTCGCCAGATGAACGCCGGCTAAAACTAGGCCCAACTAGGGCACTCCCTGGAACTAAGCGGCGGGCCACTCCTTGTTAAACTCGGCGGCGAAGTGTTTGGGCGCGTGGTGCGGGATATGCACACCTGGTGGCTGCGCAGCGGGCGCGTGGAACTCGCCGCCGTAGCGCGACCCGCCGTACGTGGAGCCCTAACATCCGCACACGTTAGACACACGCGAGGGCGTCAGCCTCCTCGAACGACGCCGCGCACCTCGCCGCGACCGGTGTCCGGGACTTAATGCTAGCGGCCGGACACGAACATAGTACCGATCTAAACCAATCTCTATACTTTTTAATGTCAATTTTTTCAAGAGCTAAAATTTTTTCAAGGCGCAACTATGTTCGTCTCCGTATGTTTATGCGTCGAAATCGAGCCGAGGCATCGGCTCCGCCGCGTACGACTCATGGAGGATCGAAATGAGGCCATACTTTCAACTTTGTATCCGATTTTATTGTTATAGATTAAATCTTATCAAAATATTTTGTAAATCAAGTATATATCACTGTCCAGAGGCCACATTCGCTGATGCCCCATGATTTTTAACACAATTTGTATAAATATGATATTTGCGGTTACAATCGACATAATGATCGAATTAACTCTGAACACTTAAAGTACAGCTCTTAATATTAATTTTATCGATTAAATTATCTATTAATGAACCTGTAACAATATGAGAAAATCCAAATTTTACTAATTTGTACTTTAAATGCCAATTTACAAGTGTTGAGATGAGACAAACCATTGAATCATCTCGCACGGCTACAGTAATATGCGATATGAATATCAAATGGAACTAAGTAAAGCTTATTATCTAGTGCGATGCGATGGCTTTTTGATGAGCGCGCACGCGTTATCGCCGCTTAAATCGAACCGTCCATAGTGAGAAATTGCCAGTGTTTCGCGACATGCCCTCATCCGTAACCCACCCTTATGTCTAATTGTCTTTCTGGAGGAGCCACTCTTGTGGGCCCTGATCGACCAACTGGAAAAGAAGAATTACACGACATAAAGTCCCACTCGCCACAACGTCGGATCTTTTAGCAGATTTATGTAAGTAGCGCAGCGCGTGAAAATGGACCAAAGCGTGTGAATATCCCCGAGGGCCAGATGAAGAGAGGCGGGGATGGACGCAGGATGGGAGGGTGGGGCGGTGATGAGAGACCTTCAGCGAAACTTGATTAAAACACTAATCTTCTTGATTTTTCACTATGGATAGCGGTGCGACTGTCAACTACTATCTCGAAGGAGCGGCTAGACTTAGAATATCATGGAGCGCCGCGTCATTATGAACCGCAGCATAGCTCTCAAAATCAAAAAGACATCGCACATCGAATCTCGCCACTGAAAACATGCAGAGAAGTGAACGCCGTCATCTCTGATATGTGGACGTAAACAAGCATATTGGAACACAGCACACGGATGCAAAGTAGGCTAACTAATGAATCTAATCACTCATGCTGCATTACAGCCGCGACATATCGTTTGTTTGCATTCAATGGAATGTTTTCGCTGAATTTCACTCGCTCACCAATGGTTCGCCGTTCATTCGTGAATCGCAAACAATCTCAGTGCAAGTACAACCAAATTGAACAACGAACTGGAAACGAATCATTCTGTTTTCATAAAAAATTCTTAATCGTTCATTCCCTCATTCGTTCGATCATTTGATTCGATCTAACTCAGGTAAATACAATCATATTCTCATTCATGCAATCGTACAAACCAGAACCATTTGTAAACACAATACGAAGGTGGATGCAGGAGAAAACAAAAGAAAGCAATGGTTTTGAAAAGGAGAACAGGAGGTAAGGATGCAAGCCCCAAGGGATCAGCAAACAATATGTATTACTATTTCAACTTGGCTGTACTTTGTAAAGATGTATCTTTGATAATAATAAAACTGTAAGTAAGCTAACAATAAGCCAACAACTTCTCTTAAAAATTTTCGAAATATTATTTTCAACCAATATATTTACTTCAATAATTTATAGACCTATATATTTACTTTTAAGAAACTGAAGAAATAGTGTAATTGTGATGATTGTTTGCGATTACATTTTGCAATTCATTGGAAGAACATAATTGCCACCCAGTAATCAGATGAAAGCTAATTATTGTTTCTTCCATTGAACATTTGAAATAATCATATAGCAGACGACACTGTTGACTGTGTTATGAGCACAATCAACCAAAACGTTAGTTAAAGCACACTGTATCACTATCTCACACCACTACCCAATAGCACACATCATGTTTCAAATACTTGTTAACTTAAAACCATTTAAGAAATATTATTATTAGAATGTTTCAATGTTGAAACATGATACTGTGCATCAAACATTTATGAAATCTCAAAAGCTTTGGAAATCTTACTTTATCACCAGAAAAAACATTCCAAATAATTGCAAAGATAAAACGTGAATGACGGGTAAAACTCCTAGCGAAAACCAAACCAACACCACTTTTTAAACATAACTATGGTTAAAGCTAGGGTTATTTGTGAACTTTTGAAACTATATAAATCTTTTGAAGCTATAAACTTCAAAAAACAATCATATTAAATTATTAAAATTCAGTATTATATCAGTTTCACAAATTCACATTATAAGTGTCTACACATAAATATAAAAGAAACATTACAACACTTAATTTTGTTATTACAAACATTTTGATCATTATATTCCACCTCCCAAAGTTATGTGTAGACACTTATTCAGAAATAAAATAATAATGTAATGACTCTTTTTGTCTAGACTCACTACGTTGCTAAATTATTAAAAACCATATCAGTAGAGATGACTATTGAATTTGAAACAATAATGCACCCAAAAGGTCAATATAAGCTATTGAAGTACCCAAGAACGGCAGTACATTTTTGTATGCACTTAACATGGTGAGTATGATTACCCATATGTACCAAGTCATCAGTGTTTCAATATCAATGTTTAAATCACGGCAAACGGCGTTCATAGTAACGACTTCTCATGAGAACGGTTATTTGGTTATGTCGTTCATTGTGAAATCCTAACAAATGTCAGAGATAATAAAACTGATAATTTAAGTGCATCGGCCGCTAAGACCTAACTAATGGTTAAATATATGTGAAATTAACAGACACTTAAATTATTCCCAATACTACATTTATTTCCTCTGACATCGGAAACTTCTCTGCATGTGCGGCGTTATTAGTTGGTTAAATATATTTCAACATTCATATTTTGGATAAAAAGTATATAACAAAAAAAAATTAAGACCATTCCAGAAGTTGAGCATTTGTCAAATTCATTTTTTAGCAATGAATTGTCAGACAAATGGTCAATTTCACTTAAAAAATTAATTAAAATCGCAGCTAGTGAACAACTATAGTAGTCAAAATAATTAATCTATATAATGCCATAAATATACAAAATAAATAAATGGCGTTATATTATGTCACATTAATGTAGTCGGTACGAAACCTTCCTATTGTTCCACCGAAAACATAAACATGTAAGTAATAAAGTAGGTACGACACTTTGAAGATAAAAAATAACTGAAAAATCTAATCTAAGCATTCAACTAGTACATAAATGTTTTCGGTAGATTATGTATAGATTAAGAGCAGGTTTTGATATTGATCAAGTTTCAAATAGTCATCAGGTATGTAAAATTATATTCAACATTTTCTGAGATTATTTACGGGACTATCTGTAACTTAAACAATAAATTTAACAGGCCACCAACTTTAACAGTGATGCACATCAATATTGGTGGCAAACAATTTACTGAGATAAAAATTGAAATTTATGAGTCTATACATAAGGCTGAAATTTCAGAATCTGGTAAAGATTGCACACATTTAATATTTTTATTACTTCTGATTTGTTCGCCTTAGAGCCTTTACTCATTTGTCGGTGCAGCAATCGGTACGACATTAGCATGCTCGGTATAATATGCGGTACCAAAAACATACCGAAAGCTTACTGGACGCCTGTATTTCAATAGAAAGTTACTCATTTGTCGGCGCAACGTCAGTTCGGCGAGTTCTCGCCGTCAAAAATAATGTAAAGGACCTTTTAAATAAGCTTACAGAACTTATGCCTGATTTATAAGGGGTCAATAACATGGCAGTACTGTACCCCAGTCCAGCGCTGACTTGCTACGTACGTGGGCTCGTGTAACAAGTTTTAACCCAGTTCTAGGGGGGTATTACAACCTCTTAAAACTTGCCAGGTTTATGAATTGCTAGTTACATCCCTGTCTCGCTGTATAGCAAATAAAAGAGATGCATTGATAGCCATTCAGAAAATTGACAAGTTTTAAGAGGTTGTAATACGGCGGCAGAGCTGACTTCTCGCTCGTAAGTCAGTCCAGCTGACTAGCCACCCGTTCTATTTTCAGGCACAGTACGACTTACTGCCGATCTTGTCTAAGGCTCGTATTATAGAATCAAACTCAACTCAAAACTCTGCTTGAGTACAGTTAGAAAGGGATAGTGCTATTCATCGCATATAGTGCCATCCCTTCCCAAGTGTATTCAAGCAGAGATTTGAGTTTGATTCTATAATACATGTACCCAGTTACTGGGTCCGAAATTCTGAATCCAGTCACAGATCCCGTATAAACCAGCCCTTATGTTCAGTGTGTTTGAATCTTTATCAAAAACTATTAATATTAATTTTCAACAGCCCAGTAAATTGCTTCCGCCCTAATCGATGTGCGTAACCGTGTAGTGTGCGTGTGTTAAAGCGTGTACCCACTGACCTGGTCCTGTTGATAGGCGGGCGGGTATTGTTGGTAGGTGGAATAGTCCGCTGAAGAGGACTTCGATAGCGCGGCCGAAGACAGCGCGGCTGAGAGCGGCGGCTGGGCCGCGCCTCCGCCCCCGCCGCCGCGCCCGTACATCTCACCGCCCTCCGACAGCGGCACATACGAACCTGTGCGTATTATATCGCTAGAATGAGGACGGAGCCGCAAATCTGTCACGTTGAAACTCTTTAGGTTGCGTTGCTACTAATTTAGGGGCACTTTACTCATCATAAAGTAAACTATAGCTCTTTAGAGTAAAACTCGCGTTTAGTAACATTTTTGTAATATTTTCGAATCCATAAATTACATCACACGTTAAGGGGGAGGGAGGGGGTCGACGAAGTGTGACAGGGGGTGGGAGGGGTCCAGAATTTCATGACGTCTCATTTCAAAATCATTAAAATTGAAAAAAAAAAACAAATTTCGGAACTGCTGTTTTAATTTAATAATTATATGTAGATGCAAAATTAAAAATTGCGACGTCACACTAGGGAGGGGTCTCACAAATGTGACCAGCTGTGACAAGGACGGGGGAAGGGGTCAAAAATTCGTGTAACGTAATTTATGGATGGCCCCATAGCTGAGATATGATTTTCCTCAATTTCCCGCCATTTTGAAAAATTTTGAAAAACTGAATCAACAAAGAAATTAACATAATTATAGAATCTGCTCACAAAATTTCACGAGAACCGGTTGAGAAATGCGACCTGTACATGAGAACAAAGGGACAGCCGGACAGACATACGAAAGCATTTTCGCCCAAGCTGAAACGGAGATTAGGGCCCTCTTAGACCACATGCATCCAAGGATACGCGCAGCAATCTCATTTACACGATTTCATTAATATGCTAGGTAATTGCGTAAAGTCAATCTTATTCATTTGACAGTTTATATTAGTATATCATAATAATATGTCATCCCATACAAATTGCAGCCAATGGAATACGATATGAACTGTCAAATGAATAATAATAATCATTATAATAATAATCATTTATTGCAAAAATATGGTACAACAAGATGTCAAACGAGGTGCAATTGCGTAAGGTAATACGATTACCTTACGCAATTGCACCTCAGTACGCAAGTTTGAGGTACGTAGAAAAAACTAATTGAGAACCACTGAAATAGCCAAATATAATTCGACGTAATTTTCTTCCGATCGCCAATTGATTAATAACCTAAATAAGTCCGCTGGGTCTAGCAATTTGAAACACGCTATAAAGCTATAAAACTATATTGATTACGCTATTCCGAGGTTGAATATTACCTATCGCAATACGAATTGATCGGGCACTCAAATAATAATAAGAGGCATATACAATACAGTACTTTTTTTTTATATACGCAAACAGCCGAATCCCTAATGTAGCTAATTGTCGACTTCTACTGATAGAGTACATTAGTATAAAAACGCCTACCAAAATCAAAGTGCGCTACGTTAGTACTATGTTCCCTAAGACTCGTAACTCTCTAATGGGTGGTCCGTACCTGAACCTATCACAATATGAATTGTTCGGGCACTCAAATAATAATAAGAGGCATGAGTACTTTTTTTGATCGAACAGCCGAATCCCTAATGTAGCTAATTGTCGACTTCTACCGATATAGTACATTAATATAAAGAACGCCTACTGAAATCTAAGTGCGCTACGTTAGTACTAAGTCGCCTAAGACTCGTGACACCCTAATGGGTGGTCCATACCTGAGCCTATCGTAATACGAATTGTGCGGGCACTCAAATAATAATAATAAGAGGCATATACAGTGCTTTTTTTGATATACGCAAACAGCCGAATCCCTAATGTAGCTAATTGTCGACTTCTACCGATAGAGTACATTAGTATAAGAACGCCTACTAAAATCTAATTGCGCTACGTTAGTACTAAGTCGCCTAAGACTCGTAACTCCCTAATGGTCCGAACCTGAGCCCGTGGAGTTGGAGTTCAGCGGCATGTTCCAGTACTTTTTTGATATACGCAAACAGCCGAATTCCTATGTAATGTATCTAATTGTCGTCTTCTACCGATAGGGTACATTAGTATAAGAACGCCCACTAAAATCTAATTGCGCTACGTTAGTACTAAGTCGCCTAAGACTCGTAACTCCCTAATGGGTGGTCCGTACCTGAGCCCGTGGAGTTGGAGTTCTGCGGCATGTTCCAGTTAGTCCAGCTTCCCCCCGCGGACGCGCCCGCCGGCGCCGAGCTGTAGTTCGCTGTAATTTGATATTTACGTTACAGCTTGTTCTACAATAACTAAAATCTCAGCCCTTGTCACCCGTTTTTTTTGTTATTTGGGGTGTTCGTATAGAATCTAAGCCCTTTACTTATGTTTTAAGGGGCGAGCTGTAGTTCGCTGTAATTTGATATTTACGTTACAGCTTGTTCTACAACCAAATTTTAACTAAAATCTCAGCCCTTGTCACCCGTTTTTTTTATTCGGGGTGTTTGTATAGAATCTAAGTCCTTTTTCCCCTGCCTTTGAGGGTGTTTCGATTGAGAGATTGTTTTAGGGCACGTCCACGTTAAATTTATTACTCAAAGCGTAAATTTAATACCGGCGCTAAGACTTAATACGATAAAAGTATCAAGGAATCGAATCATCCTATAGTTATACTAAATCCGGAATTGTTTAGATCTAAAGCTGATGCATTACTAATAGAACGATTATCAGAAATCTGTATGTAGCAAGTCTTGTAGACTAAAATGTTCATAGGAACATAAAGTATATGCTAACTTGCAATTAATATCCCACAAACAGCTGAACGTAGCTACAGTAGGAAACTGGAGGCACTGCCTGGATGTGGAAAACTTCCGAGTTATTTCACAATAGTTTTACTGTCATTTAATTGCATTTTGACCCAGCGGTAATCCGTCATATCGTTAAAAATAATTCCTTTGTGTAGACAGTCTAAACTGCCTTCTGGGGATGTGCTAGTAAGTATGGATCGAGATTATAACGTAATGTACTAAATTTTCTTCTTCCTGACTTAACAAGTGCTAACTACCGTAATCTATTTGGCATCGGGCCGGCGGCAATAGTCTGCGCTAAGTCTGCGTAAGATATAACAGCCAATTTTACCGTAGCAGACATACTCCTAGTAGGTGACTCCATTCATGTCGGGAAGTATGTGCTAAATAATCTAAGGGTGCTAAAATTTCTTCTTCTTCCAGACATAATAAAATTGTTAGCTACCATAATCTGTTTGACATCGGTACCGGCGACGGTAGTTTGCGCTAAAGCCTACGTGAGATATGACGAGTTTTACCGTAGCTGACATACTCCTGGTGGAAACCGCGACACTCCATTCCTGTCGGGAAGTATGTGCTAAATACCTAAGGGTGCTTACATAAAGATCGGTGCAGGTATGTTATCTTATGCGTTCACTTATAAAGGAACAGGTTCAAACCTAATGTTTCTTACATGGGAATATTATACATGCACCGATCGGTAAACCCGACCCGCACAGACTCGCCTGCACCGGAAACCTGTTTCTTCTAAGAATAATAACACCTAGAAGCCAAGTCCTTGTATGTAAAATATGGCAAAAAAAAATAGAGACAAAATGGTTGTTTTCAGATTTATATCCTTCATAATTGTTACTTAATCGTAACTAAAATCCAATAAAATAGTAACTAATCCCTTAAGGGTAGGGAAATTGAAACATTTTCGTTGTTATAGGATGATTAGGTAACTTATGAAGGATAAAAATCTGAAAAGTAAGCCATTTTGGCTGTTTTATTTGCCTCACTATTGACAGTGGACATTGTAGGGGAACTATTGTTCTAGGTAGCAGTGGCGAAGGGTCCATACAAGCCGATTTTTAAAAATCCCACCCCGCTTATCCACTAGCACATGGGTCTCCAAACTTTTTAGCCTAAGGGCCAGGCTAACTCTTCCACGAAGCCCCAAGGGCCAGGACCTAGCTAGCTCTTCGCACCAACATACTGTAAATTAGAGTATGTTGGCACGATCCGGGCCGTTTTCGCGGACCGGATTGTTGGTGCTCGCGGGCCGGAGCTGGCCCGCGGGCCGTAGTTTGGAGACCCCTGCACGAGCACATGGGTCTCCAAACTTTTTAGGATAAGGTCCAGCCTAACTCCTCCACGAAGTCCCTAGGACCAGGATCTAGCTAGCTCATCAGTACCAATATATTTTAAATTACAGTATTGTTGGTACGATCCGGCCTGCTTTCGCGGGCAGGATTGTTGGTGCTCGCGGGCCGGAGCTGATCCGTGGGCCGTAGTTTGGAGACCCCTGCACTAGCAGATTATAAAATTTTTCATCATTTTGGTAGAGCGACTTACCTTCGCCATAATTTCACCGCTCGCCACTGTTAGATAGGTGTTTTTTTATGAAAGCGACTTCAGAAATAACAGTCTCGCCACTGTTAGGTAGGTGTTTCTTTGAATTAGTAGCAAAAGGCCCTATTGGCAAAATGCCACACGGACCTTTTTTATAAAAGGGTTGAATTAATTTAGAGACCTTAATTCAACCCTTTTATAAACGAAAAAACAGGCAGTCTGTATAAATTAATTACCAATAATTTGCTGTTAACGTTAAAGCTGGTAGGTATTTTTTAAAAAAAAAGGCAATGTGGCATTTTGTGAATAAGGCTTTTTGCTACTCACCCGTTTTTTTATGTAAGCGACCTAAGAAATAACAGTGTACGTTACCGTAGCTGCCGTATCCCTGGGCGGGCGGCTGCGTGTGCTGCGTGTAGTTGTTGGTGGCAGGCCAGGCGGGCGCGTGCGGGGGCGCCTGGGGCGCCGGGGGCGCGCCCCAGCCCTGATAGTTGCCGGGGCCCGCACCCGCACCCGCGGCCCCGTACCCGGCGTACGACGTTTGCCCGGGGGAAGTGCCCCAGCCTTGGTACCTGGACGACGTTTAACAATGATAATGTGGTCTGTGATGTAACAAACCACTTGAAAATGTCCCTACTGACTACATTGTCAATTTGCGTTTTAGTTATTCATAGCAGAGTTTTGATCTAAAATTTTACTACAATTTTTACAATAAAAAAGGTGAAATTACGCATCTACCTGCCACTCTGATAAAAAAGAGAAATCTACCGCTAATAACATTTATTAACATCATAAATATAGAAATTGTTGATTATTGAACCTATTAATTTCTATGTTACAGCGTTTAGGCGCATTTGGTCCACTTGGTCCATTTCGCAGAACGTTCATTTCGCATTTAGACGTTCTGTAAAATGGACCAAATTCGAAATACTTAAGACGTTTTTCGAAATGGACCAAATGCGAAAGTGACCTTTTTTCGGCATGTGGACCAAATGCGTCTAAACCGTGATAAGGGTTGTTCTTTCTGACATTCAACATTGTATAAAGCAGAAAACTATAAATTATCAGTGAAATTCAAATTAAAATGGTAATTTATACAACTATACTAATCAAAATACTGTCTTTTCATCTAAATAATCCTTTTACAGGATAATAGGATCCCCATTGTGCATGTTGTGTGTATTGTAATGATCCATTATACCATGTTTTGCGACACTAGGTCATAATCGCGTGGTGGTAATAATGATAATGTAACCCAGCCTAAAAAAACAGAACAACATTAACGACCGAATACTCAAAGGCTTCTTAGGTAAAATCTTAAGTTATGGTCTCCCTAACTTTAAGGAAGCTGTCACTTTCATAAAATTTCTGTCAAATCTGACAAGTTTTTTGATTTAAGGTGGCCTTAACTTTAAGATTTTGTTTAAGTATTTGGTCGTAAAACAGTTAAAACGTACCCTTGCATAATATTCGGTCCAGCCATCGGCATGTTGATCGGCGGTCCGCCCATCTGGCCGTTGTGTCCCTGGATCATGTTCATGGGCGCGGCGGTGGGCGGGCCCCACTGGCCGGCCTGGGGCGCGTCGCCCGGGGCGCTCATGCCGCCCCCCATGCCCCCGGACCCGGACCCGAGCTTGCCGGACCCGTCGCGGGGCTCGGCACGCTTGATCTCCACCTTTCATTACATAAATAAAGTCATTTTCCAGGTTTGTTCGAAAATTATATCAGGGGCCGTACAGGCTAACTTTTCGAACTTCGACGGATCTGCCGTGCTTCAACTTAAAAACAGATAAATCGAAGTAAGGAATTTCGTATTGTACTATTTTATCGATGTTCGTGTGACATCATGAATTGGGGTTCGCTATTTTGACCTGATTGGCGCTCGATTTCTCTGTTTAAATTTTAAGCCCGGCACACTTGCCGAGGTTCGTTCGTAACTCCAGGCGTTTTGAATGCCATAATTTTCTTCAACATAAAATTGTCATGATAGGTTGCAAAAATAATAAAACTTTTGCTGCTAAACGCTACGTTTCTGGAATCTATTCTCGTTACTGGACACGAGGAAAGAAAAAGTCAGAGCGATTCAGTAGTTTGCCGCTTTAAAGACATTTTAAGTTTTTTTTATGCCAATTTAACTTATTTTATGACCTACTAGCGGCCGCCCGCGACTTCGTTCGCGTGGAAAGTTTTTCACTGGGTATCCCTTGGGAACACTACTTATTTTCTGGATGAAAAGTACCTTATGTCCTTCTCTGTACCCCTGATAAGGTTAACGATACGTAAAATATCATGATGATCGTTTCAGTACTTAAGACGTGAAACAAACAAACGAACTTTCGCATTTATAATATTGATAAGTAAGTTTTGTACTTACAAAAATTAATTATTCATTTATTTCTACTTGTAGCAAACCTTGTAGACTCAACTGTCCATAAGAACAAAGAGTATATGCTAATTTGCTGTTACTTTTCCACAAACACCTGAACGTACCACCAACAAATTTATTGATGGCACTACATGGATGTGGAATATAGTCAATACATCAATAAACCACTGGAATGTGAACATTTCACACACCAAAGGTGTGGTCCGAAAGATGATATAGTGACAAGAATTGAGAAAGGAATGCTTCGGTGGTTTGGAGAGGATGAATGAAAGGCGAATCACGAAAGAGATATACTGTGCGAATGTAGAAGGAACGATTGCGCAAGGGCGTCCCAGAAAAACCTACGCGGACCAATTAGAGGTTATTATAAAAAAAAAACCGGCCAAGTGCGTGTCGGGCCACGCGCCATAGGGTTCCGTAGTTACCTTATACCATACCATATTTAATACCACCTATCATTTTTCACCTCAATGTCATTTTTAAAGACCTATCTAGAGACACCCAACACGTGTTGGTTTGAAGAAAAAAAAATTTTTCAGTTTCAGTTCCATGTATGGGGAGCCCCCCCTTAATCTTTTATTCTTCTTTTTTTTGTAATAAATTCGTTAAGCGGTTAACAGAATACATCTACCTACCAAGTTTCAACTGTGTAGTCTTAATACTTTCGGAATAAAGTGGCTGTGACATACGGACAGACAGACAGACAGACAGACAGACATGACGAATCTATAAGGGTTCCGTTTTTTGGCATTTAGGCCACGGAACCCTAAAAAGGCTGGTGTACGCAGTGACAAAAACCGCAGGGCATGTATGAAAAGACTGATGGATGTGAATGAAGCGAAAGAAGTGTGCAAGGATCGTAGCAGGTGGCGATCCATAGTCTCTGCCTAACCCCATGGGACTCACGGTATGTATGTTTGTAATGTGAACATACCTGTTTCCCATTGAGGTTGATGAAATGCTCGGAGGTCACACGTTCAACGGACATCTCATCTTCAAACGACAGGAAGCCAAAGCCTACAAAAGAAGACAACACTTAGTTTATAGTTGAAATCATATAGTTTTTTGAGTTTGTGATGCATAATGAGAAACTAATGGCGCCACATGCGACTGTCCTAAAATCGTTTGATTGGTTGCTTCAAACGTCAAAATGACATCTCTGACATATTTTAGCCATTAGCGGTCTGGGGGCTGATTACGAAACTTTGTTGCTAACAATTCTCGATTGAAATCGAACCGCAGTTACATTGCTACTTTAAGTAAGATGTTGTCACATTGGTTCTTGCTTAAGCGGCAATGTAGCTGCGATTTCTGTCAGAGTTGATTGCAACAAAGTTAGTAAATCAGGCCTCTGGTCGCCGCTGGCGCCATCTCCGATTAGCTTAGCGTGTGGATCCCTATTGAGTAAGTATAATAAGCTTACACATCTATTTGATTTTGATCCGACTCTAATTTTGTTCGATTGTGGAGGTAAAGCAACTTTCGCAAGGGTCGGTCATGGGATGGGTCATGATGGGTGACCAAAAAATATCTCGAGCTCCTTCGTGCTCGGAAGGCACGTTAAGCCTTTGGTCCCGGCTGCATTTGCAGTCGTTAACACCCACCAACCCGTATTGGGCCCTCGTGGTATGTTATGGCGTATCCTCACTATCCACCCATAAGGAAGACCTGTGCCTCAGCAGTAGGGACAATATAAATGGTTGATGATCAATTTGGTCAAAGATCTTGCTAAATGAAACCTATCAAGATATCGTATAGTATCTATAACTTACCCCTGGACTTCTTCTTCTCCTGGTCGTACATGATGACGACTTCCATGACCTTGCCGTAGCGGCCGAAGAACACGCGCAGATCGGTCTCGGTGATATTGGAAGGCAAACCGCCAAGGAACACCTTGGGGTAGCCACCTCCACGTTTCGGCTTTTTAAGCGTGCGAGGGTTGCAAGGCTATAGATCTATAACTTACCCCTGGACTTCTTCTTCTCCTGGTCGTACATGATGACGACTTCCATGACCTTGCCGTAGCGGCCAAAGAACACGCGCAGATCGGTCTCGGTGATGTTGGAAGGCAGACCGCCAAGGAACACCTTGGGGTAGCCACCTCCGCGTTTCGGCTTTTGAAGCGTGCGAGGGTTGCAAGGCTTCGGGTCGATCGTCCTGAGTACAAAATGTCTAATATTAAGAATCTCCATGTACGGATTGTTTGATTTGCCCATGGTCCTGTTGATAGAACCACAGAGAAATAAAAATGCCCATGGATCGACCAGTAGAACTTGGCGATCGGATCACGGGCAATAAAGGGTTAATACAATTTTTTTTACACCTGTTTAAATGTGATGCCCTTTTAAACAATATTGTCAAAAAAGTGACAGCATCACATTTAAACAGTGTCTAAGTTAAACAGGTGTTTAAAAATATTTTGCAATAACACCGTCTATTTTTTTTTTACCATCTAATTTAATAATAATAAGCAATAATTTTAATCCTAGCCATTTGTTCTAAATCCGTGTTTTTCAATCTTTTTCACGGGGCGAGTTCTCCTTGATGTTTAAACATAATTTTGTGACCCCCTACCACACCCCGGGCACTCCCATACAAGCGTCTCGTTTCAACTACCTATTAAACAGACGCTACACAGTGACGTTTTTGCACACGCGCAACTGTGTGCGAGCTATTGAATGAGCACACGGATCGGCACACGGAACTCGCGCGGTGGGCGCCGGTGGGGTGAGGTAATTGATTGTGGGGCGGGGAGGAGTTTTCTTTCTGTACGGTAGTACTTATATCTATTCTGTGCCCCTACCCTCAGCTGTTCTTAACCGGAATTTTATTATATTACAATATTGTCTATGACCAGTTTTTGCTTACTATATAATTAAATAACCACTGTCTTATTTAATTAGTAAAGAGTTATCGGTGACAAAAAAATCCGTTATAAAAGTCCGTTAAAAAATATAGAATCAATATTTCAAGATCTTTATTATAAGAGTTAATTGACAAAAGCCTGGTTACAGCCGACGGGGAGTAGTAATAATTAACCAATTATTTATTATCCATTAAGTAGGTAATAAGAAACAAGATATTAACTTCTCCATACAGTACAATGGGGAATGTCTGAAAACAAAACCAAATAAGCAGATTTTTTTTATAATACGTAGGATTCAGTTTCGCTAGTTTTCGCAATCTTACAGATGTAACAGCATCATCAGTCCCTATAGCACCATCAATTAAAAAAAGAACTGTATCAAACCTTAAACTGCACTTTAACCACAGAATAGATATAAGTACTACCGTACACAAAGGAAACTCTCCGCCCCGCCCCACAATCAATTACCTCATCCCACCACCGGCGCCCACCGCGCGAGTTCGTGTGCCGATCCATGTGCTCATTCAATAGCTCTAGACTTCACGCAGTTGCGCGTGTGCAAAAACGTCACTGTGTGTGTAGCGTCTGTGTAAAGCCCGAAGTACACATTGGGCAACGCCTGGCCGCGCGCGTTGGGCCAACGCGCGCGGCATTACACTGTTTACACATTGGCGCCACTCCCAACATACCGCCAAGTAGTTCTTTACACGTTGGCCCAACGCGCTGGGCCAACGCGTTGGGCCAATGTGTACAGCGTACTTAATAGGTAGTTGAAACGCGACGCTTGCTGGGGTGTGCTTTAACATAAAATATAACTACGCAGAAATGTTATTTCTCAGTTGACTTTTTTTTATTTATGTGGTGATGGTGATTAGGGAAATAGCAATGAAATAATGTCCAAAACAAAGATTTTATTTTTAATATTCGTGCCACCAATATTCAGTAACTTTTTTTTAATAAGGGTTAATACTAAACCTATAAAAAGTATCAGCCAAATTGATATTTGTGTTTTTTTTTTCAGACATTCCCCAGTTAGCCATTACAAAAGTTAACTATTTTTCTTGCATAATGAAGATAAAAAAGCAGATATAGTCATTGTTATATAAACGCAGTTTATTTCTTTATTTCAAGGTCAACCAATATTTATAATTATAACCGTTTATCATTCACATTCCAACTTACATCAAAAAAACATACAAAAATTGACGATACCCCACACATCAAAATCTGTTCAGAGATTGGAAGTTACGGTGGAATAAGGAAACTCACATACATACAAATACAATCATACCTAACATGAACCTTGAAACATGAAATTTTTTTGGGCAGTCATGTAAAAACATACAAAATTGTGCCAATACTACAAAAATAACGTATCACGTCACGTGTCAATGAATTTTAAGTTCTCATTGTAGATAATATTCTTCCGACAGCTAAGTAAATAACAAACAAAGACACGTCTGTTATCATGTGAACATGGACTTTAAAAACCGGCCAAGTGCGAGTTGGACTCGCGCACGAAAGGTTCCGTACCAAAAACGGCAAAAAAACGCCCCCCTTAAATATATATTTTATTATGTTTTTAGTTTTTATTTGTTGTTATAGCGGCAACAGAAATACACCATCTGTGAAAATTTCAACTGTATAGCTATCACGGTTCATGAGATACAGCTTGGTGACAGACAGACAGACAGCCAGCGGAGTCTAGTAATAGGGTCCCGTTTTTACCCTTTGAGTACGGAACCCTAAAAATGATGGATATTTATTTCGGTTATAATGAGCTATGGCACTTTTTACTAATGACTGGGGCATATAAAAACTAGTTATCACAATACTGGTAGTATATGCAAGGTTGCCATTGTCAACCAATAAAAGAGCATTCAGCCTAAAACATTCTAAGGATTATTTTACAAAAACAAGTGAAAATCAAAAGAGTAGCTTTAGTTATAGGTTGTATCACAAATATTAAAAGAAAGTTATTAGTCTTAAGTTAGTATCTAACTACCAGTGGCAAGGGGTGAAATTATGGCGAAGGTAAGCCGCTCCACAAAAATGATGAAAAATGTAGTGATCTGCATAGTGGATCAGTGGGGTGGGATTTCCAAAAGGTAAGCCGATGGGAATCGGCTTGTATGGACCCTTCGCCACTGCTAACTACCTATGTATGATGGGACTGAAAATTCAATTTCATATTATAAAAATAAGTTATAGTTTGAATATTCAATTAGTTGCATGTAAAATTGAAAATTCCTTAACATTATTGTAGTTTTGTCTGGTCTTGATCATCATCAAATCAATTTCTTATCTTATCACAAAAATCGTAACCATTATATTTACCAAGATAACAACAATGAAAAACAGCCGTTGTGTTGTGAGAAGTGTGAACAGTTACTAATAATATAAAGAGGTAAAGTTTGTATTTTTTTGAAGAAAAAGACAGCTTTATCTGCCAAATTTAAAATTGTTTTGATCATTTCATGACGATTGATGTTATTTATTAAGACTGTATTTAGATTACCCAAAGAATAATGTAAATAATTTAAGATTAATTTGCAAACGAACCAAATGCGTAATTACGAAAATGGGAATCGTCATTTTTGTCTCTCTAATAAAAAACAGACTTTCATAGAAAGATACGCCACATAAGTTTATCTATGATATTCAAAAAAAGCAGCCATGTGTTTATATTTCCATAAATATATAATAGGATATATCACCGCAATCTTATTTTAATCATTTTTTTATTAGTTTTAATTAATTCGATACAGGGGCCGTACCGGCTAACGAATCGATTATCGAAAAGTCTGCCGGGTTTCAAATTAAAACAGATAAATCGAGCCCCAATTGGGCCAAAATGGCACACACTTGAAACTCGGCAGACTTTTTGATAATCGATGCGTTAGCCGGTACGGCCCCAGGGGCCCTACCGGCTAACTTTTCGAACTTCGGCGGGTCTGACTAGCTTCAACTTAAAACAGAGAAATCAAAGTAAGGAATTTCGTATTGTTTGTACTATTTGTCGAAGTTATTTGGAAGATAACGATGTTCGTGTGACATCATGAATTGGGGTTCGCCATTTTGGCCCAATTGAGGCTCGATATATCTGTTTTATTTTAAAACCCGGCAGACTTTTCGAAGTTCGATGCGTTAGCCCCTGGTGATAAAGTAAGCTGTTGCAAAACACGACACTTTCAGCTTATGGAAGCAGAAAGGTAGTAAAGTTCGCATTTTATTATACCACAAACATCTGAACGTACAACAGCAAAGTAGCTGAATGCACTGCCCGGATGTGGAAAAGGAAAAAAGAAAATTAAGGTTTCGGTAAAAAGGCGTGCTTTTAGAAATGAAAGAAATGGTTTGGCACTCCAAATTAATTAAAAAAATTGAAATAGGTTACTTACTAAACTAATTTTATTAATGTTAGTAAAAAAATATTTTCAAAGTTCATCCGTCAAATTTTAATGAGAGGTATTGGTATGGAATGGTATCAAAATCTGCTAAGATTACTTATCAAAAATTTCGCAGACCATAAAAAACTGTTTAAGACTTGATCAATATGACTTTTTAGGAATTTTCAGTCTAACCATTTAGTTAATGAAATGGCAACACTAATTTTAGCTGGCCTAACATATATTTGTATAAAGGGTTTTAGGGACTTTTGATCCTGAATGTTTTTTGTTGGCGGATTTCTCTATGTTTTAGTTGATTTTTCTACAAAACTAGTCGACCATATTAAAGCTATTATATTAGGAGGTCATACAAATTTGGTAACGATGCGTATGTGGCTGACTCTGGGTTCACAGGATGGAGAGGCACTCTCTGATGCTAAATATGTCAGTCTGTTTGCGTGAAGTGGTTGCGTTCTTTTTATATGCAGGGTGAAAAATGTGTTATCGTTACCAGAAAAAAACGATAAGGTAAATGGCTGACAATAGTACAGCAACTAAGTACTAGTTGTACTCACGTGAACTGTGTAAGGACTGACCAAAATTCGGTTGTGTTTCGTAGGTATAAGCGATTAACTTTTTGTTTGTTTGTAATGTATAAACTCAAAAAGTACTGATCCGATTTTGAATTTTTTTTCACCTATAGAAAGCTACAAAGCTACATTATCAGCAAGTAACATGGGCTATAATTTATTTTCAAAAAAATTATAGCCTCTTTTCAGCCTGCATATAAAAAGAACGCAACCACTTCACGCAAACAGACAGACTTATTTAGCTTCAGAGTGCCTCTCCATCTTGTAAACCCAGAGTCAGGGCTTTATAACGTTATTAATTAACAGAAAAAATAACGTTACGTAACGTTATTTTCAATATGATACTTTGATAACGTTATTTTTTTTAACGATACCTAGTAACATAACATTAATATAACGTTATAATACGGTTATGTTACTAGATATCGTAAAAAAATAACGTTATTTTTAATGGTAATTTTATAATGTGTATTGTAATGTATATACTACTTAGTACCTACCGCAGAGACTGATCACGTCACGGCGGCGTCAACGTCAATTACACATTGCTTTAAATATTTTTTATACAGTAACATAATAACGTTATCAAGGAACGAAAAAATAACGTTAAATTCTGTTTTACCGTTATCAATTTTAGCGTTATCAATTTTACCGTTATTAATAACCAGTTTTAACGTTATTTTTTTATAACGTTACTAATTTTTAACGGTATTTGAAGCCCTGCCCAGAGTCAGCCACTTACGCGATCGTTACCAAATTTGTTATGGCCTCCTAATCTGTATTTTTAAGAGCTTTCTAACGATGCTACTAACTCGTATTTAGTCACTAAGCATTATAGCGGACTACAATAAATAGCGAACTGAACTTACTGTAGGTATAGTATAAAAAGTAGTTTAAAAAAACATAGGCGTATCTAGGTCAGTTTAGTTATTTGGGGGAATCGGACCACGTAAAAAAACGCTTGACAAAAAAGATTTTACTTAGCAAGTCTTCATTTAGTAGGAGTCTGAAACCCCAAATCCCCCCCCTCGCTACGCCCATGGTTTTAAAGGTATCGAATGTATGTAACTGGGGATGTGTAAGTGCTGGAGAGACATAGTGCATAGAACTTCATGTGCTGGAAACTAACATAGCTGTAGTAACTAAGGTACTAACATAGTTTGTAAGATGTTATAGAAAATATTTTAAGATTGATAAAAGTCCAGAAATAAATAGAGAAAACTAACAACTATATGGACAAACTTAGTCTGATATGATTTTTTTTATAACGAAACGACGACGACGCGACGTCGCCTCACTTCAGGCCCCTATTTCACAGACGTGACATTTGTAAATGACAATGACAATTCGGTGTCCATCGCGTCAGCCAAATTGAATTTAGAAAACATACTGCTCAAACTACTCACAGATACCGCAACGTACATCAAATTGTCATTGTAATATACAATTGTCACGTCTGTGAAATAGGGGCCTGGTAGCTGCGCGCCAGCACGTTTCATGCTTTATGTTTCATTTTCATTTCATATTAAAATGGAGACGCGCGGTTGGCCGCCCCCGCGTTTGTCCGATAGTGCATAAAAGGGCTAAGGCCAAAACCACTGGAGAACAATCAAATATTAAAATACCGACTCTAATTTTACTACTGTGTTGGTTGTCATTCGTGTTAATCCCAATTATCCTCAAAAATGCAGTTCGCTTACTTCAATTTGGGTTGATGAACGTCATCAGTGGCGGGCGACAGTGGCAGTGGCGGATACATATGGGGGCGAGGATCCCTCCCCCGTCTAACAGAACCCCCTCCCCCCATTTATTTTTTCTGTATCGCCACTGAACGCCATTCAATCAACATAACGTAATGATTGCACGCTGAGAGTTCATTTTGTGTGATGGTCAGTCACCTAAGATGTAACTAATTAAAATGGCTAGTTATAGATAAATAAATTGCAAGAGGAAATAAAATTAAACGAACCACAAATTCTTGTGTGGGTTTTATACAACAGCTTAAAATCTAATAAGGTCAAAACATTAAATCTTTTGATACTCAACATGGTGCAAACTTTGAAACAAATGAGCAACGAAGGTACTCTTGTTCTATTTACTTTTTATGTCACTCACAAACAAGTTGCTGAACACGTTAGTACTTTGTCATAGCAACTATTTTGACAAAATGTCTCAGTTTGAAATAATAAAACCAGTCAAGAGCGAGTCGGACTCGCGCACCGAGGGTTCCGTACCATCATAATTGCACCATCAAACCACACTGTAGAGTAGAATAATAAAATTATTATTGCAGTTTTAGGTCAGCGCTATCTCTTGACCGATAGTGGAACTAATGTTAACTTTTTTAGAAATTTGATAATTTCTACAAAAGTGTGCTATATTGAGACTTCGTTTTATTTTTCCTGTTATCTTTATATAAACTGCTATCACATAGAATAATTTCAGATTTTTCTCTTTGCAAACTTCGGAGATAAGGGGGGAACAGAATTTTTTTTTTACAATTTTCATCATAAGTCGTAAACTATGCGGCCTAAAAAAAAAGAAAAAATTATTGAAAACGTGCAAACGGCGCTATTTCAAATGATACCCCACATGCCCTAGTAGCTCCACTTCAAATTTTTAAGATCCTTTTTCAGTCCCTGTTGTTTAAAAGATATTTATTTTTTTATTTCTTTCATATTTGTAAAATATTTGGGCAAATGTCATCTTAAACTGTTCCAAATTTGAAGTTGTTTTCATTAGTAGTTCTCGAGATATCCAGCTGTGACAGACAGACAGACTGAGTCACACCATAAGGGTTTCTTTTTTACCATTTTGGTACGGAACCCTAAAAAGATGCTATGACAAAGTGCTAGTGTTAAGCGACTGTACAAAAATGTAATAATTGTCTTACCTGCCATCCAGCTGGTGAGGTCCATTCTGGAGAACCACGCTCACCAGGGTGGGGTCAGAGAAAGTCACGAAGCCGAAGCCCCTGGAGCGACCTGACTCGCTATTCTTCATCACCACGCAGTCAATCACTTCCCCGTAGCGAGAGAAGTAGCGCTGCAGGTTCTCCTGTGACGTCTCCCATGAAAGACCACCCACGAACAGTTTTCTAAAAACATAAAAAAAAAGTTGGAAAATCAGTAGTTTGGTAGAGCTAAATAACAGGGGTTGAGGTATGAAATTGCAGATTTTC
The DNA here is from genome assembly GCA_943789525.1 of Agriphila geniculea. Classification (NCBI taxonomy): domain Eukaryota; kingdom Metazoa; phylum Arthropoda; class Insecta; order Lepidoptera; family Crambidae; genus Agriphila; species Agriphila geniculea. The sequence continues at coordinate 12,230,118 of OX038887.1, read as the reverse complement.
TATCACACACAAAGGCTCTCATATCTTCTATGATGTTAAAGTTGCTTCAGTTACTTGTTATTATTTCGAATTATGATCATAAGGACTCACTATCAGCAATAAAGATATTTCTGATTATTTTTTCCTGACTATTAAAAAAAGTATCTTAAAACTGACTCCTTTTTATCATTAGCAGAAATGACCCTTTAACTTAGCTGATACTACTTCTTTTCACTTAATACATGTGCCTCAGATCAAATAAAAAAGGAAGATGGAGCGTTGCGCAGTGGTTGCGAACAACTAAGTGAAGCCGGTTTTTGATGGTACATGTGTGCGTACTAGAGGGCGGGCGGGGGCCGGGCGGCAGGGTTCGCCCAATGACGAACGAAAGCCAAGGCGTAGTTTCGTTACATATGTGTGCGTAAACTGTGTATGTACACAGCCAAGGCGTAGTTTTACTGGCTTCACCGCTTTGTCGGAAGACTCCGTCTTTACTTTTTTATTTGGTCTGAGACATGTGCCATTTGTTAGCTGAGTATTTAAACATTAATTATGCATAAAAGTGTTAAAACATTAGCATTCATGATTGTTAAATAAATTAAGACAATGTTATTATGGAAAAAGCGTTTTTTTTTAATTCTCCATACAAAACCACAATTTCATAATTAATCCCCTAATATTTAGGTGAATGGTGGCAACTGGTAAACTGGCAACCACACAAAGTAAAAAAACTAGTCAAGTGCAAGCTAACTCAAAAAACCAGGGATTAATATTTTTGTTTGATAAAATGAAAATACTAATGACTATTGACTATCAGCCATTTATAATGTCCCCACTGCTGGGGCACAGGCCTTCCTTATGGGTGGATAAGGAGGATGAGATTATAACTAAGTCAATGAGAATTATACCATCGCTTCTTAGTTCGAAATTGCAACAAAAGGCTATCTTTTGATTGTTATACATTTACAGCTCTTAGGGACTGTACTGTAGGTGTTAGTTAGTTAAGGTATTGATTGGATATGAATTTCACTTGAGTCATCCTTACATAGGGTTACCAGATGACAGGAATTTTCCTGACATGTGAGGAATTTCAGGCATAGGTCAGGAAAACAGGGAAAAACTGTAGTTGCCAGGGATTTTTGAAATCCCAAAAAGTATAAGTACTCAATGAAAACACAATATGTTAATCATTTTGGTGAGAAATAAATATCAAAAGTCAACTAAATGAAGAATGTAGATGTGGTGTACAAAATGTCAAGAAATTTCCTGAAAATTCAGGGAAAATGTCAGGAAATTTCATTATTAGATCTGGTAACCCTATCCTTACATACCTGAGAAAATGGGTCTTTGACAAACAAACTGATAGACAGATGGACAAATTGGACAACATAGTAACCATAAAAATAAAGAGTTTTCTTTCTTTAGAACCCACATGATAAGCACAAAATATATTCTTATGTAACTGTTTCTTTAATTATTTCAAGGTAATAAAGTCGACAAAGGACAAAACATATTTTTGTTGCCATAGTCAAAGTCAAAATATCTTTATTCAAATAAAGTTAATAATTAAGCACTTTTGAATTGTCTATATTTTCCAGACTTTTTTAACTGCCAAGAAGAATGGGTGCAAGAAACTTATCAGCTTTAACAAAAATAAGTAAATTAGTATATTGTTTCATAATGCCACTTTTACAAAATTATAATTGCCTATTAATCTATCTTAGGCTATCTTTTCGAACTTCGGCGGGTCTGCCGAGCTTCAACAGAGAAATCAAAGTAAGGAATTTCGTATTGTACTATTTGTCGAAGTTATTTGGAAGATATCGATGTTCATGCGACATCAAGAATTGGGGTTCGCACTTTTGACCCAATTGGGGCTCGATCGTTTTTTAATTTGAATCCCGGCAGACTTTCCGAAGTTCGATGCGTTAGCCCCTGGTGATAAAGTAAGCTGTTGCAAAACACGACACTTTCAGCTTATGGAAGCAGAAAGGTAGTAAAGTTCGCATTTTATTATACCACAAACATCTGAACGTACAACAGCAAAGTAGCTGAATGCACTGCCCGGATGTGGAAAAGGAAAAAAGAAAAGATTTCGGTAAAAAGTATGCGCTTTTAGAAATGAAAGAAATGTTTTGGCACTCCAAATTAACTAAAAATGGAAATCGGTTACTTTCTACACTAAACAAATTTTATTAATGTTAGTCAAAGGGTATATTCAAAGTTTATCCGTCAAATAAGGGGTATTGGTATAGTATAAAAATCCACTAAGATTACTTTGTCAAAAATTTCGCAGACCATAAAAAACTGTTTAGACTTGATCAATGACTTTTCAGTCTAACCATTTAGTTAATGAAATGGCAACACTAATTTTAGCTGGCCCAATATTTATTTAAATGGTATTAGTGACTTTTGATCCTGAATCTGTTTTCTGTTGGTGGGTTTCTCTATTTTGGTGAGAAATAAATATCAGAGGTCAACTAAATGAAGAATGTAGATGTGGTGTACAAAATTACAGGAAATTTACTGAAAGTCAGGGAAAAGGTCAGGAAATTTCATTATTAAATCTGGTAACCCTATCCTTAGATACCTGAGAAAATGGGTCTTTGACAAACAAACTGATAGACAGATGGACAAATTGGACAACATAGTAACCATAAAAATAAGGGGTTTTCTTTCTTTAGAACCCACATGATAAGCACAAAATATATTCTTATTTCAAGGTAATAATTTAAATTTAAAGTCGACAAAGGACAAAACAAAATATTTTTGTTGCCATAGTCAAAGTCAAAATATCTTTATTCAAATAAAGTTAATAATTAAGTACTTTTGAATTGTCTATATTTTCCTACCACCCGTTCCAGACTTTTTTAACTGCCAAGAAGAATGGGTGCAAGAAACTTATCAGCTTTAACAAAAATAAGTAAATTAGTATATTGTTTCATAATGCCACCTTTACAAAATTATAATTGCCTATTAATGCCTTCTATATTTTATTTTAGTATGTGCTGTAGGCTGTAGGTAATTTTTTTATACAAGTACCCGGTGACCTTAGTAATTGTATTGTTTTAACAAAAATTTAATAAATTATGTATGGTCACAAATCATTAACTCTAAGGTTAACTTATTCTCTAAAGAATGTTTCTAGTTTGTAGTCTGTGCTGCCCCAATTTTACAAGATCTTAAAACATGCTGGTTTCATGAATGACTATCAATGCGTCTCTTTTATTTGCAATATAGCGAGAAAGAGATGTAACTATAGCAACAATTCAGAAAACTTTCAAGTTTTAAGAGCTTTTAATACCCCCCTTGTAAATATTATTTTATTACTTAACTGAGTTAATCACAAAAAATTAAAACAATAAACCTATTTTAGTCAAAAATTGTTTTGTCTTTTTCTTTTGCATTATGAACTGAGTTTGACCGAAGAAGACAAAACACATTTAAACTAAACAAGATTTATTAAGTTTTATTTTTTTATGAATAACACGGGTAGGCATCACCTTTGTGTTGATTAGGTATTTTTTTTTCAAATAATTTATTTTAATTATGTTTGGATTGGATAGAAAATGGAATTCCATAAGTTCAAAAATTATGTTAAGACTTTTAAGATATCAAGAGATGTACTTATCTGTGTACCTAACTATCCTTTCTATTTAATGCATGGTTTTAAAGTACTTGTTACCTATACATATAATTCAATGATTGTAGTCATGATTATTTAATAGGTAACCAAAAGCATAGTTAGTATTTTGGCATCTGGTAAATACTTTAAAAAAACCCCCGGTCTGACCTTTCAGTGCTTACTAAGCACAATTACTTTTGGAACATGGGTGAAAGTTACATTCACTTTGAGTGAATATTATGGCAACCTACCTAGAAAGTACAGTTAGGTACAAAACCACATGATAAGACAAGAAATTCTAACTTAGCATTATTTTAAAAATGCAGTTTTATGAGAAGGGACCTGGTTCAGAGAACCGAACCTTCAATAATTTAAAGTGCTTAGATACCTAAATAAAATATTAGGTTAGGTTAGGTAGTACACTAACAATGCAACAATTTGGAACTGACAAAGATTATTTTGATGATAACTGTTATGTACAATATCGACAATAACTTCGACATAAAATTAAAGGTTATAATCGACGCCGTGGCAAAGCCGCCTAGGTAACCTTATGCAAATGAATCAGCACGTTTTTAGCGGCTCTTGCAAATGAGAGCAAGCAACGCGGCACATCGACCATCGCTCTAATAACCTCAATAGAGAAAAAGACATTCTTTAAATTCTTAATCACAATGTTTAACGTTTTATATGCGACACTTATTACCATAAGGCGAATTCTGCGATAAGAGAAAGCTACGATTAGTCACAGAAAGGTTAATTTTATTTGCTGCAACGTTTACAAATTTTATACCGATTTCGATTTGGAACAACAATTATATAAACTGTTATAGAAAAAAACACACAAATCCCAATGAGATGACCTGAAAATTTTGGTAAATCCAACATGGGAAAGTGATAGCTGCCATGATCGGATCGCTACGCGAGTCGTACGGAAAGGCTTGGGGTCGGTGGCCGCTAGCCGGTAAGAGGCCAATATTGAACGTGAGGACTTTGCCAAAGTCATGAACCCTGTGATCACTTTGCAAGAGTGAAGACATAGTGGAATACGAGTAGATTGTGCTTACAGGTCGGCAAATAACGCTTCCACAGAAGCCCCGCTGGCTGATCGTGAAATGCGACACACCAAGCCAACATGCAGTTTGACCTATTATAGTTGGCACGCTACGTAAAGACCAGATCAACATAATTCATAAATAAAAATATACTCACCCCTTCTCGTCATCATCCATGTCTGGATTCATACGCATAACTTATTACTAATTAAAAATAATTATTGGCACCGGTAAGAAACCTAAACCACACAAGCACAGACCCACACGAACGATTATGGCGGATCAACCATATCCGCTTTCTCAAAATGGACATGGAAAGCGGAAGTTGTCAGCTACTGTTGCGAAAAATATTTCAGTCTTATTTCAGTACACCTAATGCTATTTTATGACGTTAAAAAAATGTATGCTACAAATTTTATTATTTAGATTTTTTAAATAAGAAAAGCTGCTATTAATACGACGAATATACTTTAAAAGACACTGAGCTGATGTTCATAGTAGCTTCAATAAACTTTCCACAGATGGCGCTGTGGTGGTACTCTCTAGTTGCCAGTGTAAAAATTTTTTTAGAGTGTCCCGTTTTTATATTTTTGATACTGGCGATGAAACAGTGGCATCGATTGGGGCATGTTACATTGTCAATATTATCATAATACCATGATAATATTGAGTATCGCAGTAACGTGATAACATCACAGTTTATCCAGAAATCTTGAAATCCGCGATACTGGCTTGACATTATTGAAATAAATGTCATTAATAAAACTAGTCCATTTTGGCGTATCAGATCACCGTATCTTTACCATACATCGCTAGTTTGGTTGGGCGTGCGTTGATATTACTTCAAGTATCTTTACCATACTAGCGATGTATGGTAAAGATACGGTGATCTGATACGCCAAAATGGACTAGTCTGGACAAAGCTCTAAGTATACCGTTGAACTGGAATAAAGTAGTGTTTCGTTACTTATACTACTACTTACATACTAGATGACGCAATGTAGTTCCTACTAAATACTAAAAAGTTACGAAGACTGTTATTTTTTTTCTTCACGTCATCTTTCATCGCATATTTGACTTTAACTAACGCAAGAAACATACTATTGTGTTGTGTTGTGGCGTGTCGCGATCTGTCGCGTATAAGTTTCATACATTTAGTATGACTAGAAACACACTATTGTGTTGTGTTGTGTCGACACGACACACTGTAGTAATGTGTTTCTAACCATACTAAATGTATGAAACCGATACGCGACAGATCGCGAGACAACACAACACAATAGTATGTTTCTAGCGTTAGGCCAGGCGGCCATAAGGTACCTTCTCCCGTGGAACGTCGTCAGCGATAAAAACATCGCGCGTTGAAAAAATCACTCGTGTGTACGATCCCTAATAGCCTATTTCAATTGGTACCTACTTGATACTATGATATTAATAATATTGACCAATGTAATATTATTATATCCCATTCTGATAGTTTAAAACGCTTGTATAATCTGTAACTAGGTAAATTGGTTAATAAAAAAAAATTCAGGTCAATAGTAAATTGTATTTAAGGCTCAGTTATGCGAAATCATTTGTCTCTGTCTTTTTCTTTACGTGTAAAGAGTATGGAAAATAACCTCAGTTCTGCACTTTTACGATGTTTTTTGTTGTTTTTTCATCATTATCTTTAGCACAATTATCTTTCTTGAAAAAAAGTTATAGGAGCAACTACACAGTACGTTAAAGTGTATTTTGATGTAGAATTAAATACGTTCACGCTATTATTTACGCCAAAATTATGGCCAAGTGTCTAAGCAACTGAACAATATTGGGATAATTGAAATAGGCGCGATCTTGGTTGTGTGAAGCTAAGACTTTATTGTAGTGGTGGCTACCTCGGCTGACCTTACCGATTAAACTGTCTTGATATACTTGGTGCCAAACGCTCCAAGTGGCATTGGAATGCGATGCACCCACATTTTAATGTAAACTGAAACAATCTACCACTGAACTATTCAACACTTGACACTGGCAAAAATTACTCCCTAAAGAGGAGAGTAGATTGCCAAACTAAAATAAGAAAAATAAGATAAGGAGTAGGGGAGACCTAGGAGGGTTGTAACATCCTTACTTATTTGGTAAATAGGTAATCTTGATCTTCAGTGAACTATTTATTGAAAAAATCAATTAATTAGGTACTAATACAACAAATGGTTTTCCATACATAGATTATGAAAGAGATTACTAATTAATAGTGACAATGATCAAAGACAATTTGGTTTAATAAGACAACATAATTTTAAATATATTTTTTTTTATATTTATGACATCTGTTAAAAGCTGATTAAGAAATAAGAGGAATTGTTGTACTTCATACGAGTACACTGAAGTTGTGAATTCAGTGTATCAACAAAAACATCGACAGAACTGGCTACTATTATATAAATTATTCAGTGAGCTAACACTATTTTTTTTACTGAGAATTCTATGTTATGTCAAAATAATTGTCACGAGTTTCCCTAGGTCTCCCATGAACTGATATCATTATATTATTATTATTTTATTTATGTATAAACAGGGTAGTAAGTATTGAACAAAACAATTACAATAAATTCAAATAATGTTTAATGTAGGTAGGTATTTAAAAGAAAACAAAATACAGTCAATAATTTACTAATATTCGCAAAAATCGTAATGTAAAACGGGAATCGTAGCTACGCTAACAGGTATATCTTCGAAGAGAGATGTAAGATGAAATGCAAACTTTACTTGAATCTGAAAAAAAGTATTTTCAATAAAATGACTAGCCAAGTGCGAGTCTGACTCCCACAACAAGAGTTACCTACTGAAGGGTATTTGATATTAAATTAAAGGGTTTTTTTATGGGGTAGGCACGGCCCACCCAATCCCCCCCTTTCTACGCCCATGCCAAGATATGTACAAAAATAGGGCAAATAGTCTATTTCTGTGTGTTATACAAGGTGTTTGGTAAAAGCCTTATAAAACCGAATATAGTAGATAGATAGGGACCATCAAGCTGGACAACTTTTACAATTATACTTTTACAATAATAGGATCAATTCTGAAATCGCGAAAAAAATCAACTGTCTCATACATTTTGATATTTTCGTTATTAATTTTTGTATGAAACAACTGATTTTTTTTCGCGATTTCATAGTTACTCCCATAGTAAAAGTTGTTCAGTTTGATGGTCCCTATTTACCATATTCGGCTTTATAAGGCTTTCACCAAACACCTTGTATATGTTACCGTTAGAGTACGGAATTCCGTTAATCTGCAGATTAACTTGTAGAGTCAGTTAAAGTGCGGATTTTTTCTTAAAGTAGACGATTTCCGCACTTTAACTAGTTAATCTGCAGATTAAAGGATGCTACACCGTTAAAGTGCGGAATACAGTGAATGAAATAGCCAAGGCTTCAGGAAATTGAAGTAAAAGACCTACATTGAAAGTTTATTTTACAAAAACTTCGTTTCTGGCGCTTCGCCAGCCGCTCCCGCGGCACGCTCGCTCCGCTCGCCCGTTTTCGGTCGCAATACTAACCTAACCTAATGAACATTTTAAGACTTTCTCCATGGCGGGGGGCTTTGCCCCCCGAGCCCCCTCCCGTCCCCCCGCTTTGTCTACCCCCTTTTATGTTATTGTACATTTTCTTCAATAATAGAACCTGTTTCCGTACTTTAACTGATCCTTGGTCGTTAACCTGCAGATTAGCTAGGGAATCTGCAGATTACCTAGTTAAAGTACAAAATAAAACAATATTCGGCTCCTGCAATCACTCTTGGTGGTACCCTGATAAAACAGGTGAAACATTTTAAATATCTGGGCCACTGGGTCACTGAGGACTTATTAGATGATATGGACATAGAGAGGGAGCGGAGGGCGCTGTCTGTGCGGTGTAACATGCTCGCTCGTAGATTCGCACGTTGTACAATAGATGTAAAAGTGACATTATTCAAGTCATACTGTCAATCGATGTACACTTGCAGTTTATGGGTGGGGTATTCGCGGCGGGCATATAGCGCCCTTCGCGTGCAATACAACAACGCGTTCAGGGCGATGATGGGGCTGCCGCGCTGGTGCAGTGCGTCTGCGATGTTCGCGGAGGCGGGGGTACAAGATTTTTATGCTGTGATGCGCTTACGCAGCGCTTCGTTATTAAGACGCGTGCGGTGCAGCTCCAATATCCTCCTGGCGACGCTGTCTGAAAGGTGGGATTCACCCATGCTGCGAACCTGGGTGGGCTATCACTCTCTCGCTAACGATGGGAGGGCCAGGCCCTAATATTAATGTCTTTTGTTTTTAGATATAAGATACTAACATTAGCTTATATGTTTTATATGTACCTACTAATAAAAATGGAACCAGTTTTCTGAAATAAATGTTATTATTATTATAATCTGCAGATTAATTAGTTAATCTGCAGATTCACTGATTTCCGTACATGAACGGTGACAAATACACTACCTACACCCAGGGCTGCGTTCCGTAGTTTTGGGTGTAGTTGTTTGATTAAAATTTAACCCGTTTGAGTTGCAACCAAACCACGGAACCATCGAGTTATTTTTATAACCTCTTTAGGTACTAAGTTTTCATTTTCCATTTGGAATACGGATAATCTAAACTTTCCTATATATACCTATACTAAATCAAATAAAAATCTGTTTTTTGAAGAGAAACCATGAACTTTTTAAAACTTAGACACAAAAACATCAAAATACAAAGTACATTTCGATGACCTATACCTACTTACCACAGTCGATTTGAACTAGAATCATGTTTATCGAAAAAATGAAGTTGTAGGTAGCCAATTGGAAGGCACAGCCTTTCTACTTACCCTGAAGATGTACGATATAGCAATCATTGGGTCTTGTGTATGTATACTAGAAGGCACTATGTGAGGTATATCTAGGTTCAGGCAACAACTCTCTTTTTCTAAGCTCAGAAAATCTTTTTTGGATACTTTGCATATCCTTTTCTCTTCGTCAGCATGTCCCTCTGATACACTATACCTCAATTTCTGCAATGATATGAGATTTTACAAAAAAATATTAGTAAGGATTATTCAAATAATGCCGGTCATCAGGCTTTAAATATTATTGAAGTTGTATGCATATAAAATTATCAAGTCAAAATCGCAAAATGTCAAGCAATCGCAAAACGTCAAAAGAGCAGAATGTCAAAAGAGCAAAACGTCCAAAGCGCATAATGTCCAAGGAGCAAAACGTCAAAGGCGCAAAAAGTTAAAACGTTCTAATTATGAGATTTACCATACCACCATTAGTTAAAACTTATTTTGGTGAATTGGAATATATTTTTTTTATATAATTGCACTGTAAAGGTGCCGAAATGTCTCGGGAAAATAAAAAAATCAAACCAAATACCAACTAATTACCAAAGCGCTTAATAAAACCGCGCTAGTACCCGTTAAAAAGTGTTTTAATTCATGTCTAGTGAGCGCGTAAGCTTAAAGTTAATTTTATTTTCGTTATTTATTTATTTATTAATGAATTCCAATTCATCAAAATAAGTTTTAAATCATTGTTGTTTGATAAATCTCACAATTGGAATGTTTTGAATTTTTGCTCCTTGGCCATTATACGCTTTGGACGTTTTGCTCTTTTGACATTCTGCTCTTTTGACGTTTTGCGATGGCTTGACATTTTGCGCTTTTGACGTTCTGGGCCTAGACGAAATTATCCTTTCTATCTACCATAGTCGGCATTATAATTATATAAGGAGCCCCTTAATTAGTGTCAAATATTTTCAGGGCTAAACATACAAGTCATAATGCATAGGTCAGCAAAAAATGAGGTACTATTTGCAGGTTAGTTTGCGAGATAATAAGGTAAACAACTTGGTTACATAATCACAAAAAACATCAGCCTTTACAGCTGGGAAACAACTACATTCAAACAATTTACACACACTAGCCTACTGAACACATGCGCCGGGCCATCGACCGCGGACGCGGGCGCCGGCCGCCGGGTGGGTATCCATTATAATGCCGAAAATTCTACGACCGAAATATCGATGCATAAAACACCTATTTTCAAAATACCGAACTTACTAAAAAATGTTGAAATCCGATAGACCGAAACTTAAAAGATCGATTGTCAAATGACCGAAAGTTCGAAATCCCGAAAGTTTAAAACCACGTAAGTTAAAATGTTGATACTTATCACTGTTACTCTACCTACACAAACACATACATTTATGAAAGTAGGCGATGCTGTTAATTTGTTTTACTCAAAAATGCTTGTAAAATGGGCATTATTTTGACAAAATCCACCAATCGAGTTTGAAATAGTTTTTTTCTGGCGCTTCGCTGGCCGCTGCCACGGCACGCTCGCTTCGCTCGCTCGACTTGCGCGCTGGGTTCATGTCAACCTAACATGGTCGTCGCTACGCTCCTCGCACAGTCGCACCTACCTCATGAACTACGGTCTACGGTTTAGACTCATTTCCGGCAGCTAAATTTGCTATAAGCATTTCAAGTGAAGCCCAAAGACACCTCCACAGCCTCAATCAACCTCAAAGAAGGCGACTCGTTTTAAGATCCAACCCAATTCAAATAAATAATTGTGAATTAATTTAAATTTTTACCCCTTTTGTAATTATTTACAGCTTGTTGTTTTTGACTAACTCGTTAATTCGGTATTAAATAGTTCGGGGTATAAAACGTAGGTATTTAACTTAGGTTTTTTAAGCTTCGGGATTTAGTATTTTCGGTAAAATGTCATTTCATGATTTTAAACGTATGGCCAAACAACCATTTGACCTTTTGATTTTCGGTTTTTCGTCCATGATGGGTCTTGTAAAATTCGGTCTTTCCTACTTCGGCATTGTAACACATCCCCGCCGGGCAGCGCGGCGCTTTCAAAGCAGCGCGCTGCCACGCGCCTGTTGTCTACACACCAACCCACACGCACACACAAACGTCGAAGCGCGGGTTATTCCTGATTCACTAAAATTTTATGTCGTAGGTTTGTTAAAAAGTATTAAATTGGTATCAATAAACTTTGAGTTTCACTTGGATTTTTTTATATCAAAAACTATGCCCATTTAAAATTAAGCTACTTATTAGAAAAAGCGTATTTGTTTAGAATAAGACTAGCTTTTTACAACATGGCTTAGTAGGCTTAATTAAGATCAACAGTGGACTTATTAAATTTGGACTTTGCCCGACAGTGAATACGAAAAGCGCTTCCGTAGTTGGTAGGTACCTACTCAATACTTGACCTGATGTTCAGCAGTGGATTAACTTTTTAATAAATGTCTAACTCAACCTTCTTTTAACAACTAAAACAAAAAGGAAGGTAAATAACTAGGTCTAGACTTTTTAAATTTAAGCCTATGCCCAGCTGTGAATTTAATGAGTGTACTTTTATGTAAAACATGACCTGAACATCATCATAATCATATTATGACTTCATTTATTGCACGCTTCGTTTATCAAAACAAAAGTGTTAGTAGGGAATAACCCTTCAAATACCCAGGAAAGATTTCGCCGAAATGCCAGCGCGCGCGATCTATAGAGCTTATTACACCTTCCTGAATAAAGAGCTTATTACACCTTCCTGAATAACGGATCCGGAATTCAGAGTCCGATTTAGGACGAGAAATTCAGTCGCCAATTAGACCATCCTGAATAACGTATCCGATATCACAGCTTTACAATCATACAGTCATACTCAAAGTGGATTGAGATTGTTTTGAGACATAAGTACATGAGTCGGGCGACTGTGTTACGATCATACAGTTATTAAACGTACTCAAAGTGGTTTGAGATTGTTTTGAGACATGAGTACATGAGTCGGACGACTGTGTAGTATTAAAGACTGTGCTACCACAGCCTAAAGAGTATTTAGTTCATACAGTCAGTACAAGTAAAAGTACTCATCCTAGACTGATGGTGACCTTGAAGAAATGATAGGTCTTAGTGAGATCTTCATTAATTTAGATGACAAACAGATTTGATAGCTGTCATCTAAAATGAAGATCTCACTGAGACCTATCATTTCTTAGCTAGGATGAGTACTTTCCAAGATATTGCTATTTTAAATTTAATATGTTTACGATTTTTATTAGTATTTCGTTATTTTATTCATTAGTCATCATCGCAATTACTTATCATTATTGTTTTTGCAATTCAAAAAAGCAAATCACATAGTGACAGCCCTTACAATTTTAGTCGTTGCGCCAACTGTCTAGGCGAATGGCGGCTTTGTTTTCGCCAACATAAAAGGCGTTGACTGACTGTAGTACGAACTAAATACTGTGGTACTACTGTGTCGGAGCCGTGCCGCGCACAGACGGAATCCCGTTATGGAATTCCGTACATACGTAATTCCGAACGAAAAGTTGTGACTTTAAGATAATCCAAATTATCCCGGAATTTAAAATTCATCAATATTCGAATGGAATGTAGAGTTTTTACATTCACAAATCTAGATTCACAAATCTAGATTCACAAATCTAAAAAACTCTACATTCCATTCGAATATTGATGAATTTTAAATTCCGCGATAATTTGGATTATCTTGAAATAATTCCTGGAGACGGGAGATATTTATTTTCTGGTCACGATTCCGGGAGACTCCCGGAAATCCGGGAGAGGTGGCAACCCTACCCGCTGCGCCGCTCCGCGGCCGGCTCGCACTGACTAAAGAGCTTATTAGATCATCCTGAATATCGGATCCGATATGAAGTCTGTCCTAAACTCAGAGAAGTGTAATTGCATTAAGGAAGGTAGTGTCCGATTTAGGATCCTAGTTAGGATAGAAATGGTCTCCGACGTAACGGATGCTAAATCGGAAGCAATTAGGACAGTTTAATCGCATTCAGGACGCTCGGCTCCGACACAGTAGTACCACAGTATTTAGTTCGTACTACAGTCAGTCAACGCCTTTTATGTTGGCGAAAACAAAGCCGCCATTCGCCTAGACAGTTGGCGCAACGACTAAAATTGTAAGGGCTGTCACTATGTGATTTGCTTTTTTGAATTGCAAAAACAATAAAGATAAGTAATTGCGATGATGACTAATGAATAAAATAACGAAATACTAATAAAAATCGTAAACATATTAAATTTAAAATAGCAATATGTTGGAAAGTACTCATCCTAGCCAAGAAATGATAGGTCTCAGTGAGATCTTCATTTTAGATGACAGCTATCAAATCTGTTTGTCATCTAAATTAATGAAGACCTATCATTTCTTCAAGGTCACCATCAGTCTAGGATGAGTACTTTTACTTGTACTGACTGTATGAACTAAATACTCTTTAGGCTGTGGTAGCACAGTCTTTAATACTACACAGTCGTCCGACTCATGTACTCATGTCTCAAAACAATCTCAAACCACTTTGAGTACTTTTAATAACTGTATGATCGTAACACAGTCGCCCGACTCATGTACTTATGTCTCAAAACAATCTCAATCCACTTTGAGTACGACTGTATGATTGTAAAGCTGTGATATCGGATACGTTATTCAGGATGGTGTAATTGGCGACTGAATTTCTCGTCCTAAATCGGACTCTGAATTCCGGATCCGTTATTCAGGAAGGTGTAATAAGCTCTTCAATGAAAGCCGACCTAGTGCTGTAATTATCGATAAATTTAAAGATTCTTGATTGATTCTTATTAATAAAATCAAGTGCACATCAGACGTAATTTTTTCAGGTTAGCAGCTTAGGATTTGTTGCAAAAGCAATATCTACTTGATGTACAGTAATTAATTATAGGATTGATTAAATTACCTATTAGTAATATGCAGCAGATAAAAAATTATTACCTACTCTTATTTTTTCTGAGTTCATTTGATTCACTAGTTTCAATTTACGAATAAAGTAAAAGCTATCTATCGGGAATTTACAGAAAAAAACGATCACATTACAGAATTTTGTTTTTGTACAATAGTTTTTATAATCTGGAATTAGATTAGCGAATGTTTATTTGGCTGTTATAATTTTTGAAGTGAAAACTTCTTTAGCGGCGTTGTACGCTTTTTTGTGATGGGGAAAAAATGTTGAACTCGCGTCAGTCAGTCAGGATCACGTGACCCTAATCGAAAATTCGTAAGACGGATATGACGGATGGAGAGTAGACAGCCGGTGGCGGAAGTATCCCTCTCTCTTTCTACGGGGTGCGGCGAAAATAGCGGCACGTCATTTCAAGACGTAAACACTTGTGTCACCATAGCAACGGGCAAATTTTTTAATTCAATGTCAAAACTCTAGATTTTCTGTCAAGCTATGGATAAGACTTTCGTACAATTACTGTTCTGTATTCGTAAATTCAAATTTAGAGTAAATTCGTAACCGTAAGACAGCAATTCGTGCAAAATTACTCCCTAACCATTCCAAAATATCAAAAATGCACAACGTTAATATTCAAGTTTTCACTTCTGCCGGCACTCCCGGAGTGCACCACGATTTTTAGGGTTCCGTACCCAAAGGGTAAAAACGGGAGGGACCCTATTCTCTGTAGTCTGTCTGTCTGTCACCATGCTGTATCTCATGAACCGTGATAGCTAGAAAGTTGAAATTTTTACAGATGATGTATTTCTGTTGCCGCTATAACAACAAATACTAAAAAACAGAATAAAATTAATATTTAAGGGGGGCTCCCATACAACAAACGTTATTCTTTTGCAATTTTTTGGTACGGAACCCTTCGTGCGCGAATCCGACTCGCACTTGGCTGATTTTTTATTTTACCATAACTTGCCATTTAGCAGATTTTTTTTATTTAATCTCTTTATTGTACTACAATAAATTAATGTACATAAGGCGCCTTTTTTATACTCCGCCGATTTAAAAAAAAATATGAGAAAATGAAATTGTAAATTGATAATAAATGACGACAGTGATTCTGAATACCTAATTTGGTCTGAGCTAGTAAGTATTAGGTGACTCTATTTGCATGTTAGTTTCTCAAAGGGAGGCATCCCTTTAAGATAAAACTAAAATAAATTAATGTAATCGTTGAATCAATTAATCAATCAATTGTGTACGTCATGCACCGATATGTACTATACTATAGATGCGACAAATCTACGGTCAAAATTCTCGCAGCGATCGCAAAGATGGCGGCCACGCATGCACAGCGCAAGCGTGAGTTGTCAAAGAAAAAGTAGCATGCACACAGATGCGACACATTCTTCATAATGATCATGATATACCTACTTGTTTAATAATATTGCATAAAATTATAGTAAAAACGCAATTCAATTAGGTAATGTTAATACTTACCCCAAAAATAAAAAAGGAGGATGGGCATTTAGTACCCGCACTAATAACAATCATTAGGTATCGTCGAAAAGATTTTTTTATTAGGAAAAATATTACTATGGAAACATGGAAATATATTTACTTGCCTAGATAAGGATCTGGGTTAGCAAATATTTTTCCATGTTTCCATAGTAATAATAATAATGATTAGGATACACGATTAGGTCGAACATACTTACAGTGTGTTCGACAATAACGTGACCGGCATTTTTTTGAATTTTAGTATGCAGCTTACAAAAATAAATATTAGGCTGAATAGAATAATCATTTTCCTAAAATGGTTTGTAAAAAAAAAACATAAGTTTTTGCTTGATTTCTGGATTCTGCAAGAGGATAATGACCCTAAATACCGTAGTCGGCTCAGCACTTCTTGGAAAGCGATTGCACTTATTGCCAAATGATCCTATTTTTTACTGTGATCAAAATGCTCTTTAAGGCCAACTGAAATTTGAGTACAGAAACTACAGTAAGCCACAACACCGGCTTCACAAGCAGGCACAATCTTCTAAAACATTAGATCTAAAAAAACAGTTTCTGTACTCAAATTTCAGTAAGCCTTAAAGAGTATTTTGATCACAGTAAGAAATAGGATCGTTTGGCAATAAAAAATATTTCGAGTTGATTTATCGTTTTTCAGTACAAAATGTATGGGAAAAGTTTCTGGCGATTCTGTCGTTTCTAGTACTCATACCTAAAATTGTCCCATAGAATCTTTTGAGCCTACACGAAATAGGATCGATTGGCATAAAAAAATGTTTTTGGTATTTTAGCATTTTTTTTGCTAACGGTAAGTTTTTTCCAAAATCTGTGAATGCAGCTCAGAATACCTTAAAAAGTTATGGATGGTCTCCTGGAAACGTTTTCCTGTGACTATACGTATAATATACCTGCCCATAATGTACCATCTCAAAAATTCACCCTGTATGTATTGATTTTTATTTCTCTAAACTGCCGAGTCAGACTTTGATGCCACTTTGCACAAGGGTGTAGTTGAGGTAATTCCTACATAAATACAACACCAGTGTTGCTATTGGATCATAGACCACTTCCCATACAAAATTTCCAAATCTCCTTTCTCATAGATAATTACTCTATCGAGCACTTTTTTTTCTAGATAAATATTCGTGCTAGGGGTAATGTATACATTCGAACTCGCTATTTGCCTCGCCTGCCTCGCCACTCGAGCGAGTATAATTACCGCGGCAATGGAGCACAGTTGTTCTTTGCACGGATGTGCCTGGACAGCAAAATACAGCAGGGATAAGATAAATAATCACATTCAATTTATTTTTCTTTCTTGACAAGCCCTATACATTTTTGACTGACCGTAAGTACCTACACGGGCGGCGGGGCGGTAGTGTCGTCCTACATCAAGGGTGGTTCTTAGCGGTATAGAATCAAATCATATACTTATAATGTAAAACTGTGCTATTAGTTCAGCTATCCTAGTTAAGTACCTACGTATACAATCTGTATGGTTCACTTTTCATAATCTATGATTTTCATACAAAATGTCGGGTCAGTAGAAATAATGTATAAAAAATCGTTTTGAATAGAATAGAATAGAATAGAAAACGTTTATTAAACAACACAGAGGAAAAAAGTATACATTGGAACGAGTAACAGACAAGAAAGAAAAAAAAAAAAAAACTTAATAAATCGTAGAATATAAACAAAAGTGTGCTGCTAATGGGCCCTGTCTCAGCAAAATTAACTTCTAATTAAGTTTTGGTTGGTTTATGTTAATGTTTTGTTTATTTACCGATGATAAGTCGCTCCATTATCTTTTTCCTTTGCAGTGGATCGATTTTTGTGCGAATTTAACTCGCAGAACGGCATTTTTGTAGCCACAATTACACCGTGTGATCGCGGTGAGCGTCGGCGAGTGACTAAATGAGTTGAGGCCAGTTGGCCTCAACGCGTAGCGCAAAAATCGGGCCCGCTATGTCGCATCTATAGTATAGTACATATCGGTGACGTCATGTCATGTGATGCCACATCTCTAGTGTGCGGGGCACGCGCCGCGCTTCGCTTCGCGCTTGTCCGTCAGTTGCGGTTATTCTTTCGTTCGGTCGGGTGTATTGTTGTGCGTGCGCGTGAGTGCGTAAGGCCGTAAGCCACAAAATGCCGAACTATCGCTATAATAACGCGGATTATTTAAACATGGTGTTGTTGACGTTGTTGTGCTATTATGACGCCACCCCTGCTCTCAGCTTTCAGAGGATTTAGGGAAATGGTTTCGATCAAGGTGACTGATCACCCGTCCGGCTTCGCTGACGTCCCCCCTTCGCTGGCGTCCCCCCTTCTAAATAATAATCATGACGCCAACTACAGGCTACCAAAAGCCGTAGACTGTTTCGTGAGACTGAGGTTCATGGAATCCAAGTGAGTTTTATTGTGTGCAGTGACTGACACATTGTGCATTAACTGTCAGATACAGTGGATTTTTTCAAGTTCAGTGTCATTCAGTGTCTGCTCAGTGTCATCATATCGTATCGCAGTGTTCGTGTTCGTGCAGGATGTGCAGTGCAGGGGGCAGCAAGACGCATCCGAACGATATTATCGCATCGTCAGATAAAAACACGCCTGTGGGTGAGTGTCTTTAAGTTCATTCACGCACACAACGACAATTGTGTAATTGTGTGAAATGAATGCTATGCGTGCGTAGTCTTAAGATAGTGTGAGTGTACATGTACAGCATGAGCTTATTTTATAAAAATAAGGGCATTATTTTTTTGTTTGAAAAATTAAATTCTGAACCAACGTGTAGATTTTCGAAATATTTTTTATATGTGATCCATATGACTTATATGTTCAGCCCTGAAAATATTTGACACTAATTACAAGGCATCTTATATATACGGGTATTAGTAGGTACCAAACACACTCACTGTCCACCGATATGTACTATACTATAGATGCGACATAGCGGGCCCGATTTTTGCGCCACGCGTTGAGGCCAACTGGCCTCAACTCATTTAGTCACTCGCCGACGCTCACCGCGATCACACGGAGTAATTGTGGCTACAAAAATGCCGTACTGCGAGTTAAATTCGCACAAAAATCGATCCACTGCAAAGGAAAAAGATAATGGAGCGACTTATCATCGGTAAATAAACAAAACATTAACATAAACCAACCAAAACGATTTTTTATACATTATTTCTACTGACCCGACATTTTGTATGAAAATCATAGATTATGAAAAGTGAACCATACAGATTGTATACGTAGGTACTAAACTAGGATAGCTGAACTAATAGCACAGTTTTACATTATAAGTATATGATTTGATTCTATACCGCTAAGAACCGCCCTTGATGTAGGACGACACTACCGCCCCGCCGCCCGTGTAGGTACTTACGGTCAGTCAAAAATGTATAGGGCTTGTCAAGAAAGAAAAATAAATTGAATGTGATTATTTATCTTATCCCTGCTGTATTTTGCTGTCCAGGCACATCCGTGCAAAGTACAACTGTGCTCCATTGCCGCGGTAATTATACTCGCTCGAGTGGCGAGGCAGGCGAGGCAAATAGCGAGTTCGAATGTATACATTACCCCTAGCACGAATATTTATCTAGAAAAAAAAAGTGCTCGATAGAGTAATTATCAATGCGAAAGGAGATTGGGAAAATTTGTATGGGAAGTGGTCTATGATCCAATAGCAACACTGGTGTTGTATTTATGTAGGAATTACCTCAACTACACCCTTGTGCAAAGTGGCATCAAAGTCTGACTCGGCAGTTTAGAGAAATAAAAATCAATACATACAGGGTGAATTTTTGAGATGGTACATTATGGGCAGGTATATTATACGTATAGTCACAGGAAAACGTTTCCAGGAGACCATCCATAACTTTTTAAGGTATTCTGAGCTGCATTCACAGATTTTGGAAAAAACTTACCGTTAGCAAAAAAAATGCTAAAATACCAAAAACATTTTTTTATGCCAATCGATCCTATTTCGTGTAGGCTCAAAAGATTCTATGGGACAATTTTAGGTATGAGTACTAGAAACGACAGAATCGCCAGAAACTTTTCCCATACATTTTGTACTGAAAAACGATAAATCAACTCGAAATATTTTTTATTGCCAAACGATCCTATTTCTTACTGTGATCAAAATACTCTTTAAGGCTTACTGAAATTTGAGTACAGAAACTGTTTTTTTAGATCTAATGTTTTAGAAGATTGTGCCTGCTTGTGAAGCCGGTGTTGTGGCTTACTGTAGTTTCTGTACTCAAATTTCAGTTGGCCTTAAAGAGCATTTTGATCACAGTAAAAAATAGGATCATTTGGCAATAAGTGCAATCGCTTTCCAAGAAGTGCTGAGCCGACTACGGTATTTAGGGTCATTATCCTCTTGCAGAATCCAGAAATCAAGCAAAAACTTATGTTTTTTTTTTACAAACCATTTTAGGAAAATGATTATTCTATTCAGCCTAATATTTATTTTTGTAAGCTGCATACTAAAATTCAAAAAAATGCCGGTCACGTTATTGTCGAACACACTGTAAGTATGTTCGACCTAATCGTGTATCCTAATCATTATTATTATTACTATGGAAACATGGAAAAATATTTGCTAACCCAGATCCTTATCTAGTAGTAAATATATTTCCATGTTTCCATAGTAATATTTTTCCTAATAAAAAAATCTTTTCGACGATACCTAATGATAGTTATTAGTGCGGGTACTAAATGCCCATCCTCCTTTTTTATTTTTTGGGTAAGTATTAACATTACCTAATTGAATTGCATTTTTACTATAATTTTATGCAATATTATTAAACAAGTAGGTATATCATAATCATTATGAAGAATGTGTCGCATCTGTGTGCATGCTACTTTTTCTTTGACAACTCACGCTTGCGCTGTGCATGCGTGGCCGCCATCTTTGCGATCGCTGCGAGAATTTTGACCGTAGATTTGTCGCATCTATAGTATAGTACATATCGGTGTCACTGTCTAACTAATGTAATCACCTGAATTAAGGAAACACTGAGTTTAATTATTTTTTCTTGCTTTTCATTTGTTATTGTAAACGCAACGGGTATTTTCTGTTTTGAAGAAAATCCTATGTACGTTTTGACAAACAATGAAACCTTTCCTCTATGTATTTCCTGGCAGTATGGTTCCTGTGAAAAATAAAAAATAAGTAATTTTAATTTAAGCCCTCTTACATACTAGCGGTAAACCAAGAGGGTGACCAACCGCGCGGTTTCATTTTAATATGAAATTTTTTGGCGGCTACCTACTTAACCGCAAGTACCTACATACAATCACGAGCGGTTGCTCATTAAGAGTCCGCTTGCAAAATTTTTACGTGCGTTCGCTGCCCCCCACCCGCTTATTTTACTCGCAACTGTCTCGCTCCCGCACTTTATCGCGCGGCCGAGCGCTTTGTGTCCATCGTTCTGGCAGCGCCCCGGTTTCCGATTTTTAAAGTGCAACATTTTCAACTGATTTAAAATATATATTTTATATGATTTTTATGTATCTTTTCGCCTGCAAACAAGGCTTGATCTGTTCTGAGAACACTCATTAGAATTATAAAGGTAAGTATAAAAGTAAGTAGTATAACTATAGATAAGTATTTATATTTTTGTGGCAAGCTTACATAGCTTAATAAGAAAGAAAGAAAATGCTTTTTACTATCCCCCATTCAGTATATACACATATTATTAGTTAGGTACTAAGAAGAAAGAAAGAAGAAAGAAAGAAAGAAAGAAAAACTATTTATTGACCGTAAAACATTATAGACAGTAAGGTAATTAAAAATAAAAGTTATAAAGCAAAAAAAAGAAGACAATGTACCTACACGAACTATTTTGTGTGCGGCCAACTAGGCCCCAACTTCAGCAATGCTACAGTGGCATACCGGAGCATACCACTGCAACGCTAGTATTCTGGAGGAGCCTACTTGGTGACGACAACCGACAGACAAACCAAAAAAAAAAACAATTCTACTTCCTATAAAATACAGAAAAGACAATTTCAACGAAATAATACCTACATAATAATAATACCAACGCGATAATGCGATATCAGTGGCTGAGTTCTGGTCCTCACAAATATAATTATACATATACCGAGTCGACACGTTAAGAAGAAGATAATACCAACAAGCATCGATTCTACATGCACAAACAAATGAAAAAAAATATCAAGAGGAAGTAAAAATAATAATATCTATTTGGCTGCATGGAATTAGGTCTCTTTGCCTCTCCTATGACAGTTTGATCTAGTTAAAAAATAATAAAATAAAAATATACTCTTTGTCGGTGTCAAAAAACAAAGAAATACTCTTTGTTTTGGGCTGCGGTCCGCATGGCGATGAAATCGAATTTTAGCGCGAATCCGACCAAATTAAATAGTAGTCTCAAAATATTACTATCCCCGTCACTACATTTACGGTAACTAGTCCAATCAACGGGGCTTATGCAACCCGAATAATTCTTCCGTCTATGAAATTTGGCATGTGATGAAGTTAGGTAATACAGATTACAGATGAACAATAATCCAATAAATTTTATTACGAGAAGTTAGGTATTTTTACCTAAACATGAAAATCGCTTATATCTCTCTGTAAATATTTCCTCGGGCTAAAATACTTTCTGTATACGTACTTGTGTATTAGTTAGAATAAGTATGTAAAAGAATCCAATATTTTTTCGATTTCGGAGATACTCCAAATTTAAATTTTAACATGTTTCAATATATATTTTCTTGATAAAAATATTTGCTGATTATTATTTTTAATATGTTTTTATATCCTTAAATATATAGCTTTGTTCAGTAAGTCAATTAATTTTCTTCGTTAATCATATTTTTTTTATTTTTTGGTCTTACGAGGTAATGTGAAAAATAGTCGGTCCATTTTCATACATTTATGTATAAATATGATTAAAGAAGAAAATTTGTTGGCCTACTGAACAAATCTATATATTAAGGGTATAAAAACATATTAAAAAATAATAATCAGCAGATATTTTTATCAAGAAAAGATATATTGAAAAATATTAAAATTTAAATTTGGAGTATCTCCGAAATCGAAAAAATATTGGATTCTTTTACATAATTATTCTAACTAATACACAAATACGTATACAGAAAGTATTTTAGCCCGAGGAAATATTCACAGAGAGATATAAGCGATTTTCATGTTTAGGTAAAAATACCTAACTTCTCGTTACAAATTTTATTGGCTTATTGTTCATCTGTAATCTGTGTTACCTAACTTCATCACATGCCAAATTTTATAGACGGGAGAATTTTTCGGAAGTCTCCATACAACAAATATGCTCATTGATTGGACTAAACATAAAAAACGTCAAAGTTAAAAGTAAAAAACATAAAATTTAAGAATAAAATTACTTAATGACTATAAAATTGGTAAATCAAGGCACAAATAAGGACACTGTGTGTGTATTGCTGTGGTGAGCAACATTCAGAGAATGTCTCAAGAAGATTAATTTACGATAATGATGTTATTTTTAATTTAAAACTTTTCTACTCGATGTACCAATTGTATGGCATATTGAGTCAACGGCTTATTTCTCGGAAAGTAGCTGTGTTATACTCGTTACAGATATTTTCCGGGTTTGCTAAGGTAGAACTAAATATTGGCATGCTCAGTTTGGTTACAGGTGCCCTGAATTTTGCTGTACAAAACAAGAGACACTAACATTTAGCAGAAATGTCGGCTAAGCAATCTATAAAATTCAGCACTGTATCTCTTCCGGTGACTGAAATACAATACTTTTCGATATTCCTTAAGAATTCGCTGTGAAAGGTAACCATATTATATGAATGAAACCAGGACAAGTAGTTTTTTTTATTTACTTTGACATCATATCAGACGACCTGAGTGGTGCAGTGGTCAACATGCCGGTCTACCACGCAGAGGTTCCGGGTTCGATTCCCGGTCGGGCCGAAATTTAAATGATGAATTTCAATTTCTGTGACGGGTCTGGGTGTTCCTATGTATAATAAGTATATATTCAAAAAGTATATAAGTAATATCAGTTGTCTAGCACCCATATTACAAGCTTTGCTTAGTTTGGGGCTGGATGGCGCTGTGTGAAAAATTGTCCAAGCATTATTTATTTATTTATTTGTATGCGTGTATTTGTTTGAATGCGTTGTGGTAATCATGGAAATACCACAAAGCGAAATTCGCGTCGTGGTCAACATACCAAACGACCACATCGCGTTGTGGAAACGAAAAAAAGCCATATATAACAGAAATTTTTGCTAAATGTAAGCGTATCTGGTTTTGATTCCATTGTTATCTGAGGTAGGTACAGTAAGTAAGTTGTTTATATGCAAAACGTCAGCATTGAGGAGCCATACAATTAATTGCGTTCTCCAGCACTACTGAGCTAAAAATTAAAAAAAAATGCAAGTACTTTACACATTTGCTGCTAAACGACGCATTACTTTTCTAAAGTATTCAACGGGTACTTAGCGAGTTCCAGAATGGCTCCTCAAACCTGATGTTTAGACTGAGGAGCCACCTTTGCATTGATACCTCTCGCGATATATTATGATGCTAACTTCAGGATTTGTGCTACAAAATAATCTATTTTGCTGCTAAATAATGGTGTGACGTGGCTCCTCAAACCTAATAATGGACATATACGTACATCTTCGGATGTACCTCTTCCAGTGGGGGGGCGATCAAACCTACTTTCTCCCGAGCTCTCGACTGGCAAAAAATTGACATTCGTGATATATTTAATTCACGCAAATCGGAGACCGTGGCGCTGCCAGAACGATGAACACGCGCGCTTTGCTGTTTGTTACCCATGCCACAGTTATACAATCTTTATCATAGAAATTTGAGGGAAACCGCCCTAGCCCTCGCGAAATCCCCTCCGTTGCTCTGCGCAAGTACATACGTTAAACAACTGTATAGATAGATTGCAAAGCAATGCTCGTACTGATAAAAAAATCGATGCGCGAGCGACACACGTCCTACCTCGACGGCGCACTGCGCAGTACTAACGAAGGCGGTCGGTGCCCGCAGCGCGCTGGTATTTAATCTCTTTTTTGGTAATAACAATAGTAATAATTAATATATACGATTTTTGTGCCGTCAGTCACTGGAACACGTAATTTACTTATGATTTACATAAATTTTGCTCATAAACGATGTATAATTAAAGAGATATTTTAAAAATTCCCTTAAAAACGACATGTTTTCAGAATAAAAAACTATCGAGCCAAACTCAATAATTTCTGAAATCCTGCCGTCATCCACTAAATGAAGGTATATGAATATAAGGTTCTTGATGAAGGTCCATAAAAGCATATATTTGAATTTGACATTCATTGAGATTGTACAGACGTCACTATTTGAGTTCAAATATTGCCAAATTCTGGGAGCCTCCTCTTAAAATGAAAAAGCCTGCCAAGTGCGAGTCGGACTCGCGTACGAAGGATTCCGTGCCAAAAAACGGCAAAAAATTCACGTTTGTTGAATGGGAGCCCCACTTAAATATTTTTTTATTCTGTTTTTAGTATTTGTTGTTATAGCAGCAACAGAAATACACTATTTGTGAAAATTTCAACTATCTAGCTAACTAGCTATCACGGTTCATGAGAGACAGCCTGGTAACAGACAGACAGACAGATAGATGGACAGTGGAGTCTTGTAATAGGGTTTTATCCTTTGGGTACGGAATCCTAAAACTCGACTTATTCTTAATAAAATTAATAATAATTAATTCTCACCAAATATTTTTCAATATTAAGATTGACGTTTCCCAAAACTACGAATGGTTGGATCTTTTTATCTCTGCATGCACCGCTAAATTTTATCTTAATACAGTAGTGGACTCTTGCTATAGAACTTTCGAAAGATGATGGCAAGTCGTGAGGTAATGCAAAGTGGAAAGGATATTCAAATTCACCTGAGCCAACTGTTTTACCTGGAGAGATAAAACAAATTATTAAGTGTATTATTTATTTATTTTTTATTTATATCATATCTTTTTTTGATAGTTATAGTTGAATGTTTAATTATCATGTACGTATGTGAGAGAAGAAATAAACTTTTATTTTATTGTGCTGGGCTGTGTGTAGGCATGCAGGGCCGATATTATAGATTATTTTTATTTTAATCTATAATATCGGCCCTCAAAGCCCTGCCCTGCATGCAGTGGTTTGAGTAGCCCGCTTGAAGGTGAGCATTTAATTACATGAATAATAATTCTGATAGTCAACAAAAGTGCATAAAATCAAAATATTAAATTACAAAGGATCAAAATGATTTCGGTTCACATATCCATCCTATTACTCACGTAGACAGGTATAGAATTCCTATACCTGTCTACGCAAGTGTTGTCGTTATGAAAGCTTTTTAGGGCTGCCCTGCCACTTTATCATACTGCAAAGTTAGTTAGGTTTGTCCGACTATTACTAATCGCCTTAACAACAGCACAAAATGCTACCTACGCAGCCCACGCCACGCTATTATAAAAGATAAATAGGGTAATCTACCTAAACTACATAATAAGAATATTTATTGAAAGTTTGTTAATTTTCTTAACTTAAACATTAACTAACCTTTAATTTTATCTAACCTAGATAATAAGAGCATTTAATGAAAGTTGTTAATTAAATACCTAAATGTGGTCAAGCGTTTTACACTGAGGACGTAATAAAAAATATTTTGAGCTCTTCTTCGCTACTTTGTTCTTACATTATTATCGTGAGGATTAAACTAAAAATTTAAATAAGTTTGCCTTGTAAGTTGTCAAAAAGATTGATGCTGGTGTGCAGTACTTTCTTCTTTTGTGAGTAAAATTTTATGTGCGGTATTGTCGGGCTGGGTCTGGTCCAGCTTGCTTTGCTAGTGCCAGAAACTATAAATTCTATTCCTAGAACAAAAAAGTTTACATACTGAAAATCACTAAAACCCCTAATTGCACAATAAATTAAATATTATTTAAGTAGGTAATACAAACACGAAATTGTGTTGTGTTAAACAATATTGAATTTATGGTGCAAGTTGCCGTAAGTATCATAAGTATGACAATATATTTTTTATAAACAAAACAATTTAAAATAGGTACTTACGTTCTATTTTTTGTTTCCGCTTGAATTTTAATATCACTGTGCCGGTCACAATATCTCCACAATAAAAACTTTCAGTAGAATCACTGTTTAATTTAATCGTACAATTTTCCCAAGCCATTTTGAAAATTCGGCTCTTGCCTCTTATCATAGAAGTTTTTGGGAATGTACTTCATGCAGTTTGGCTGTGTACCTACTTCACTAGTGTTATTAATAATAATTGATAATGATAAAGAAGATTAGTTAAGCAAAAGATAAAGATTATCAAATGGTGAGTGAAGCGATATGGTGACACCAAACTCTGTGGTAGAAGCAGATAAAAATAAAACCGGTCAATAGCGAGTCGGACTCGCGCACCGAGGGTTCCGTACAATCATAAATATATTTGGATATGCTACTTTAGTACAGTCTATAAAAAGTAGGATAAACGGCGGACAGGTGGAAACTGTGGAAAGGCGATCAGGCGGACAGTTAATTTAGAAATCTTACCACAGCTGCTTATGGTGACTGAAAAACGTTTCAGCCACTCCACATTGCTAACTGTTTATATTACAAAGTAGGATTCTTCGTTTATTCGTACGGCAAATAGTAGGTAATTATATTATAACCAGCCACCAATTATTATTGTAGTATTAGGTCAGCGCTATCTCTTGACCGATAGTGGAACTATTTTTTTTTCTTAGGTCAGCATTCTTAGGTCAGCGCCATATGTTGACTGGTAGTGGAACTAATGATTTTTGTTTGTTTTCTAATTTTAAAAAAAGTGTGTTATATTGAGACATCGTTTTATTTTTCCTGTAATCTTTACATTAACTACTATCACATAGAATTATTTCAGATTTTATTCTTTGCAACCTTCGGAGATAAGGTGGGGGGGGAACGGTATTTTTTAAACATTTTCCATCATAAGTCGAAAGCTAATCGGCCTAAAATAAAGAAAAGAATGTTTTAAAATGTGCAAACAGCGCTCTTTCATATGATACCCCACATGCCCTAGTCACCCTACTTCAAATTTTTAAGACTCCTTTTCAGTCACTGTTGTAAAAAAAAAAATTTTTTATTATTTCTTTCTTATTTGCAAAATAGCTGGGCAAATGTAATCTTAAACTATTCCAAATTTCAAGTTGATACCATTGGTAGTTTTAGAAATATCCAGCTGTGACAGACAGACAGACAGACAGACTGAGTCACACCATAAGGGTTCCTTTTTACCATTTTGGTATGGAACCCTAAAAACAGTTTTAATATGTTGAGTATAAATAAAATAATAAATTGAGTATAAAGTATAATGTTATCAAGGTTCATGTACGTATGTGATTTTCATGATTCCACAGTAACTTCTTAAAGCTTGAACAGATTTGATTGTATGGAGTATCATTAGAATCCAGAGACGACTTAAGTGGTGCAGTGGTTAACATGCCAGTCCACCACGCAAGAGGTCCCGGGTTCGATGATGATGATGATGATGAATTGTTGAAATGATGAATTTTAATTACTGTGACGGTTCTGGTCTGGGACCTGGGTTACTATGTATAATAAGTGTATATCAAAAAAGTAAATACACAAGCGGAATATCAGTTGTCTAGCACCCATATTACAGGCTTTGATTAGTTTGGGGCTAGATGGTGCTGTGTGAGTCCAAACATTTATTATTATTATTACACTAGCTTCCGCCCGCGATTTCGTCCGCGTGGATATTAGAGAAAATACTTAGGAAACCGGAAATGGGTGAAATGGTTCCAATTCCAATCAAGGTGACTGATCACCCGCCCGTCTTTGCTGGCGTCCCCCCTTCTAAATAATAATGATAGGGAACCTTCAACTAAGATCCGCAGGCTGATTATCTAACTAGAAACCATTTAGCGACCAGTAATCATTACGGAATCGTAAGAAATTGCGAATTCATCGCGGTCGCGTCGCGGTTACAGAGTTAAATAATACGAGTTTTGGAGCATTTCCTTACACAATAACTCAACAACTGCAACCCGACCGCGATGAATTCGCAATTTCTTCAGTGTCAAAAGGTTTGAGAGCGACGATTCCGTAATTATTACTGGTCGCTAAATGGTTTCTAATTAGATAATCAGCCTGTGGACCAGCCGTTTTTACGCAAAGGCGAGTCCCCCCCACCAAGCGCGCTGCCTCGCGAGGCAAGACGTTTGCTGCGTGTGGCGGGCCTCGCACGAGGCTGCTTGCTTGGTGTGGATCCACCTAATCACGCAAAAACGGCTGGTCGGATCCTGGTTGAAGGTTTCTTAAGGATATTTTCTAATATCCGCGGGGACGAAGTCGCGGCCTCGCGGGTGCAAGCTAATTTATTACAATAATCAGCATTGGGTGTAGAGATATTAGTATCGCGTTCCCTTTTCCTTACCCATTCCCGTTCCCGTTCAAAAATCCTTCCTTAGTGGATGCCTACTGTTTATAAGGTATCTGTGTGCAAAATTTCAAGTCTTTTAGGTCTAGCGGTTTGGGCTATGCGTTGATAGATCAGTCAGTCAGTCATTCAGTTAACGATTTCATAATAATATATTAAGATAATTCCGAATGAGATTGGCAATTCTTTTTAAGATAATAAATGGCGGCTGTATTTACACCATTTGGCTATTTATTTATTATTCATAATTAAATTCTTATTCTTATTTCAATATGTTTTTTAATGATTACGATATGGAAATCAAATTAAAGGCCTCGATAAGCACATTCTTAATCACAAGCTCTTTGGTAATTATAAAGCCGAATATGGTAAATGGTGTCATGCATACAACCCTGAAAAAATATTATAAACCCTGAAAACCACCCTATCTACCATATTCGGCTTTATAAGGGTATTACCAACACATATAATATAATGTGTGCTCAGCTGAAGTGGCAGTGGGTGGGACACATAGCAAGAAGAACCAATGCGATGGCCGTTGGAGCGGAAAGCCCCAATTTTTTTTCACTTCCTATAATGGCACGGGCTAACAAGACAAACCCAACGATATTATTCATAGAAATCCGTTCAGCCGTTTGAAAGATATGAGGTGATAAAGAATATTACATACAAACATACATACAAGAAACGAGCGAAAAACATAACCAAAAATCACATTTTCAGCGATTATAATTTCGTGTCAGTAATTTCGCATCGATCTATTTTCAGAGGCGCTAGTGACTTTCAAATCGTGTGTGCTGGGTGCTCTATCTTTTCCCTGAAAACTAGTAAAAACTCTCGAAACCCTCCTCGGTCTCCTTCCCATACTTAAGGTGTAGTACACGCGAAAGATTTTTTCAACGCGCGATATTTTTACCGCCAACGACGTTCCACGGAAAAAGGTACCTTATGGCCTTTCCGTGGAACATCACATGATTTCTCAGCTGTGTGTTCCTAAACGTCGTTCGTTTAAAGTCCATTCATTTAGATAGTGTCGGTACACCCGCAAGCACTTGTGTTCAGAGACAGGAATACCGGTAAGTTTTTGGTAACATTATACAAATAACGTTACTGATAACGGTAAAAAATAGCGATGATTCAAGCAATAGTTTTAGCTTATTAAGTGTTTTGTACTTAAATCCAAGTTTTAGAAATCTATTGACATTTCGCAGAGTCGTACGTTTATACGGAAAGTCCGTATTATTAGCTTGTAAATTTTCCAGAATCGTGTCTAGTGTCGGAAGTTTTTTATTAGCATAAAATCATAAAATCATAAAATCACATTTAAAGTCGTCCGTTTTCGATAGTGGGATTCTTCAGTTTTTACGTTTTTTGGTGTTAATGGGCCTATTTTTAATATTATTCCGACGCTAGTTCTTGGTATCCCCACTACTTTTGAAGTATCTCTGATAGGTGCAGACAAACTGATTTCAACGCAATGCCGATGGACATTGATCATAAGTTGTTTACATGTTTTACAAAACACCCGTATTTTTTTGTTGGTTCACTTAAAGTTTCATCTTGAGGCACTTAATTGTCCTTCCAAGGATGAAAAAAATTTTTTCAGTATACGTAGCAGAGTCAACAAACACAAGCTTTCACTACGGCGCCGGCGAAGCTTCGATGAAAACTGCCAAAATACAAATTGACTTGCGGGTGTACGCCGCACGCGGTATCCTTTGTTTATGCGGCGGCATCCTTTGACAAGAAGCGGCACGTGCAAAGGCGGCGCGATAAAAGGGTGACACTATCTAAGTGAATGCGCTTTACAAACGCTCGCTGTTCTGCAAAATGCCGAAGGCAAATTGTAAACTGCCTTGTCATTTTATAAAATGCCATAACGTTTGACAGAAAATTTAATAACCATTTACAAAATGACGCGGCAAATTGAAGTATTTAGTTCTTTTTCTTACTACACGCGGCGCTGTTAACCAGAACAATAAAAATGGCGTCTAGTAGTAGTTTTATGACACAGAAAAATATTGAAAACAGTGCAAATTCTACGTGTTCAAATGGCATTTTACAAAAAAACATTGTTTTAAAGACATTTGTTAAAGCGAATTAAGAAAATTTTACGATTCACAAGTAGGAGCAGTAAAAAAGCCGTGGACAAATGACAAGATTTTTGAGGTTATCCGGCACGAAAAAAAACGCTAAGGTGTCTATGGAATCTGGTACTCGGAGGACTCGTATTTGCCTTCGGCATTTTGCAAAACAGCGAGCGTTTGTAAACGGACGCCACCGTTTGTAAAACGCGGAATCATACAATTTGCCTGCGACATACATACCACCCATAAAGGCGGAAACATGTCTGATGTGTCGACACGACACGCTGTAATAATGTGTTTCTAACCGAATGTATGATACCGATTAGGGTATTTTTGAATCGCTCGGCAGGCGTCGAGCGCTGTTTTCGACTGATTTTCGTTCGACATCTCATTGTTTTGAGTCATATGTCGAACGAAAATCAGTCGAAAAGAAGAAGGGCCCCAGGGGTTGATAACGTTATTTTAAAATGTAACGTTATTTCTTACTTTTTTAGAATTCCGTACCCAAAGGGTAAAAACGGGACCCTATTACTAAGACACCGCTGTCTGTCTGTCTGTCACCAGGCTGTATCTCATGAACCGTGAGAGCTAGAAAGTTGAAATTTTCACAGATGATATATTTCTGTTGCCGCTATGACAAAAAATACTAAAAATAGAATAAAATTAATATTTAAGGGGGGCTCCCATACAACAAACGTGATTTTTTTGCCGTTTTTTGCTCGGTATTAATAACTACAACAGGAAGATAGTTAGAATTTTCACGGATGATGTATTTTTGTTGCCGCTATAACAACAAATACTAAAAAGAGAATAAAATATTATTTAAGGGGGGCTCCCATACAACAAACGTATTTTTTTTTTGCCGTTTTTTGGTACGGAACCCTTCGTGCGCGAGTCCGACTCGCACTTGTTTAACGGTAAACAACTTTTACTTTTAACATTAACGGTATTTTAATAAATAATGTTATTTTTGTATCGTTAATTTAAAATTCAATAAATAACGTTAGTTTTTTAGGTTATTAACGTAAAAAATAACGTTATTTTCATTCCGATAACTGCCCGCGAATGCGTAGTTGCCAGTTCTATGCGATTGATTTTCTTGTTTAGGTATACCTATCTTCTCGTAATTTAACCTTTTTAATACCGATATTTTTTTCATAATATAGTCGCAAACTCCAATAATAATAATGTATATCGACGTAACGGTTAATATACCGGTACAATATTTTAACGTTATTTTTACCGGTAAACCGATACATTTTAACGTTATATTTAACGGTAAGTACATCGGTAAATTTACCGGTAAAAAAATTAACGTTATTTTTACCGGTAAATTTACAGATAAAATGTTTTAACAGTATTTTTTTGTCTCGTTATTTTTTAACAGTATTTCAATCCCTGATACCGATACGCTTTTGTCACCACGACACACACAACACGACAGAATAGTGGCAGCCATTACATGGTCATGTAAGCGTCAGTCAAATTCCATCAGTCATGAATTACGTTTGACTGTTGGTGACTGATGGAATTATATCGACATTACACGGTCATTCTGACTGATCGTCAGTCATACGCAAAAATTCACAAAGAGTACCTACACGTGTTCATGTATAAATTATGGATATTCATTATAGAAAGGCCTGTATTTGAATTTTGATTGCGATTTTGAATAAGAAACGGGTAAAAAGAAAGCGTTGGGCAAAAGAAAGTTGTCAAAAAGCACCCTGAATTCTTTCCACATTACCACCGTCCACAAAATTTAAGACCACAAAATAAATTAGCACAACCAACCTGTAAACTTGAAATGTTTAGAAGTGGCCCTTTATCTATGTGTGTGAAAATTTATAATAAGCTACCCAGTAACATTAAAGACGAAAAGAACTTAAATAAATTTAAATTAATTTTGAAAAAATATCTTACAGATAAATGTTTTTATTCGCTGCAAGAGTTTTTAGAAAGTAACAATAATAATGTAAATAGATAGATTATAGGTAATTAAGTTGTTATAATAAAAATGTAGTAGGTAAGTTTAAGAATTTGTTTTAATTTAATTTTAAATTTTAAAGTTGTTGAGTTTAGTTTTATTTTTTTTTGTTTTTATTAAATACGTATCTAGATTCATGATATAACAATAATAATTTTGTTAAACTACTTAAGTATTAGTTAAGAATTATTTTAATATAAGTATCTATCTATAGATTTGATACACCTAATTTTGATAGTTGCTGTGCCCTTGCAGGGTTTCATGTTTGATTCTATTTTTGTAATAATATCTTTGTACAATATGAAAAGTGCAATAAAAACTTTTGAACTTTGAACTTTTAAAGATACACTCATTTTAAGTATTCAAATAATATTTTTTTTCGGCTATCTTTAATACTTTTATTTTCGCAAAAAGTACACTACATCAGGAATATCAGGATTCATAACTTTATTAAGTGGATGTACCCAAATATCTTCTCACTCTTTCTGTCGTCGTTTATTTAATTTGGTGTAATGTCTACTTATAAACAACAGACCTATTCGCTTATTGCGATCCATCGCAGAGACACGTGTATCAACACTCACGAATCACAGAAAAATGGTCACCTCAAGCAACGCAACGCCGTTATATGTGTCGGCCCGGCCCTAAGAACGAGGAATTGAGGATGCAATGGCAAAAATCGCTACAAGTAAATGTTGGAAAATATTCATTTGTGCGTGGTAATCACTTCAGACCGATGATGACTTCAACTCAGTAGTTTAATACCTCTGCAAATGTGCACTTGAATATTCTAATGCTATAATTTTTTTATAATAAAACTGCTTAGGTTTAAACTTATGACATCATCTGGTTCAAATTTCATCAAAAGCGATTCACTACACGAAGCATGAAAGCATATCGAACAAATGCTTTCGCGTTTATAAGTTAGTTTAACCAGTAAGAACAAATTGCATAAAAATAAAACAAATCTAGTTGTTTTCAAACTTCTGGTTACCCTAATAGAGCGAGACAAACTAACCTCGTACTTGCTAGCTCAAGTAAACCGTTTTTTAACGTGATCGTCATCTCGTGTGTGCCTTACTCCTTCTGGCTTGTGAGCTATA
This sequence comes from Agriphila geniculea, assembly GCA_943789525.1. Lineage (NCBI taxonomy): Eukaryota > Metazoa > Arthropoda > Insecta > Lepidoptera > Crambidae > Agriphila > Agriphila geniculea. The sequence goes on along the minus strand of OX038887.1, from coordinate 12,195,524 downwards.
AAATCCTTCAGTGACAGATAAACAATTTCTTATTTTGGTATTCAGAACAAACGTAACGCAAGACTTTATGAATGATTGACGTCTGAACGTGGCACTCACGAGATGACACTGAAGATTATGGATGCTGGAAATAACAAAAACTAGCTAACGAAAGTCCAGTTTTACTCCCTAGATGCTCAGTGACGCAAAAATAAATAAGATTTAACACTCGAACATCATACAAAACAGAACAGATCTCATAATATCGTTGTTTAAACGTGGCACACACGGAACCGTGTGTACCAGTTTTCATTTGTCAAAATATCGTCAACTAAACCGTTTGGAGGCAAATGAAGCAGTCTAGCAGCGTTACGTTTGATAAGTGACAGCATATAACACTTCAAATCAGTTCGCGTAACAACACATCAATAGAAAAAGCAAAAACAATATTTCGACCCATCAGACTGTGTGGCCCACAATTAATACTGTCACGTTACGTGAATTTTGCGTTACTTAAGTTGTAAATAAGTTAATAGTAATAAGAATTTCCGGTACTAAGGATCTAGCTTTATTTGGAACCAATCCCTGCAGTAGTTACAATATAATCAATGTTAAAATTTGCATGAGATTTTTAAAATAGGGTGACAACAATGTACGTACATTGATGGACAGAAAGGCTATAATCGTCCTGTTGGTTAGCTTTACCACGGACTAGATAGTTGTTTTACGGCTTTGCATTCTAGTGACTTTAGTTACCTAGATATTTATGTAATGCATGTTTAATTTAAAAAAATATGCCATTTTGACACGATTTTCGATATTAGATATAATTTTGCATTGATATATCGAATGAAAATATTTTATCGGCTAAAAATATGGATATATCGAATTAAAAATATCGATATATCGGTATTTTTACAACGAACCTAAGGCTATGTTTACATACGCTAAGTAGACGACCGAGTCAAGTAGCGAGTAGAAGTACATTGCCTGGCATATTCATCGATTTTAAAAGAACGTCAAACACACCACGTAATGTACTTCTACTGGAATGTTTGCTGGGCTGAGCTGCTGGCGTAATGTAAACATAGCTTAAACATCGTTGCCAGCTCGGTCTCGGCCGAGACTGCTTTTTATTCTCGGTCTCGGTTCTCGGCAGAAAAGTGGGTTCGGTTGGTCCCTACTGTTTATCATACAACCTTTAGTTAAGTTATTAAGTTAAGTTTGAGCATAGTCGAGATTTGTGAGACAGACCCTGAATCCTTACTAATATTATAAATGCGAGAGTCCGTTTGTTTGTTTGTTTGTTACGCCTTCACGTCCTAACTACTGAACCGATCATCATGAAATTTTGCATACACGTTGTCAGGGGTACAGAGAAGGACATAGGGTACCTTTCATCCCGAAAAAATGTATAGTTCCTGAGGGATAGGAAAAAACCTTTCCCACGCAGACGAAGTCGCGGGCGGCCGCTAGTATTTAATATAAATAAATATAAAAACAAGATACATAGATATACTTATAATAATATATTAAATAGTTGAATATAATGCATGTCGTGGCAGCTTGTAAAAAAGACAACACTGTAGCATGTAAGTCCATCGAATGGGTTATGAGCCAGTGCCTGAAATGCAACATATGTTATTTCGTTTACAAATCGAAATGTCTAAACAGGACTATGTCTCTCCAATGCGTAAGACGCAAGTTTGATCGAATAATGGGCTCGAAAGATTTGTCATCTTTATTAAATATTATAGAAGATTAAATAAGAGTAAATATCCGAGAATTGATCTGGTGCGAGTCGTATTTTTTTTGTATATTATTTAGTATTGTATAGGAACTTATTATGTTGAACGAACAAACAATAACTCCGTTAGAATTACTTAAACGTACTTATACATAAAATTAAATGGCAAATTATAAGCATCACATGGAAGCAAATTTTAATGGCATTGTCATTTGTTTTTTATTTTATGTAAGGAGAGTTTATAGGTATTTTTATTTTTATTTTTAAGGAATAGATTTTATTTATTTTAAAAATAAAATAAGCATTTTAATTTAAAGATTACAAATTGAAAGTGGCTGACCAACATTGTAGGCAGTTTGCTTCTTAGTCAATTATCGTTTTAGGTATTATTGCAGTAGTGGCATCTTTAATTTTAGGCAATCTGCTTCTTAGTCAATTGACCGTATTAGGCATTGTGCCAGCGATGGCATGTTGCATTTTAGGCACTGTGCTCAAAATTGCTTCGAATGTATCATTGCCTTATCTTTGGTGTATGTTCTTGTTAGCTGTTCTAAAACAGCGATAACATATCGCGATCTAGCATCCTCGTTAGGAACCAATTTAGAGTTAAAAGTCCTAAAACTAATGTGCTACGATACGCACAGTCATACAGTCTCAGTAAACTTCAATACGATGTCCGCAAAAAATATACTTCATGGTCACCCTAGCTTATTTACATACTAACTTTAACCTCAAATTACATCGTAAGTACTGCAGTGATTGGTTCCAAATAAAGCTAGATCCTTAGTACCGGAAATTCTTATTACTATTAACTGCTTTACAACTTAAGTAACGCAAAATTCACGTAACGTGACAGTATTAATTGTGGGCCACACAGTCTGATGGGTCGAAATATTGTTTTTGCTTTTTCTATTGATGTGTTGTTACGCGAACTGATTTGAAGTGTTATATGCTGTCACTTATCAAACGTAACGCTGCTAGACTGCTTCATTTGGCTCCGAACGGATTGGTTGTCGATATTTTGACGAATGAAAACTGGCACACACGGTTCCGTGTGTGCCACGTTTAAACTTCGATTTTATGAGATCTGTTCTGTTTTGTATGATGTTCGAGTGTTATATCTTATTTATTTTTGCGTCATTGAGCATCTAGGGAGTAAAACTGGACTTTCGTTAGCTAGTTTTTGTTATTTCCAGCATCCATAATCTTCAGTGTCATCTCGTGAGTGCCACGTTCAGACGTCAATCATTCATAATATTATAAATGCGAAAGTCCGTTTGTTTGTTTATTTGTTTGTTTGTTTGTTTGTTACGCCTTCACGTCTTAACTACTAAACCGATCATCATGAAATTTTACATACACGTTGTCAGGGGTACAGAGAAGGACATAGGATACTTTTCATCCCGAAAAAAAGTATTGTTCCCGAAGGATAGCAAAAAAACTTTCCGCGCAGACGAAGTCGCGGGCGGCCGCTAGTCATTCATAAAGTCTTGCGTTACGTTTGTTCTGAATACCAAAATAAGAAATTGTTTATCCGTCACTGAAGGATTTTATAGCTCACAAGCCAGAAGGAGTAACTAAAGTCACTAGAATGCAAAGCCGTAAAACAACTATCTAGTCCGTGGTAAAGCTAACCAACAGGACGATTATAGCCTTTCTGTCCATCAATGTACGTACATTGTTGTCACCCTATTTTAAAAATCTCATGCAAATTTTAACATTGATTATATTGTAACTACTGCAGGGATTGGTTCCAAATAAAGCTAGATCCTTAGTACCGGAAATTCTTATTACTATTAACTTATTTACAACTTAAGTAACGCAAAATTCACGTAACGTGACAGTATTAATTGTGGGCCACACAGTCTGATGGGTCGAAATATTGTTTTTGCTTTTTCTATTGATGTGTTGTTACGCGAACTGATTTGAAGTGTTATATGCTGTCACTTATCAAACGTAACGCTGCTAGACTGCTTCATTTGCCTCCAAACGGTTTAGTTGACGATATTTTGACAAATGAAAACTGGTACACACGGTTCCGTGTGTGCCACGTTTAAACAACGATATTATGAGATCTGTTCTGTTTTGTATGATGTTCGAGTGTTAAATCTTATTTATTTTTGCGTCACTGAGCATCTAGGGAGTAAAACTGGACTCAGGCGCGGTCCGAGGGGGGGGGGTCACAGGGGACATGACCCCCCCCAAAATCGTACATGTCACATAGAAAAAGCATCTAAAAATTTACAAAAAAGCAATTATTATTATTAGTGACCCCCCCCAAAATTTCAGGCTGCGACCGCGCCTGACTGGACTTTCGTTAGCTAGTTTTTGTTATTTCCAGCATCCATAATCTTCAGTGTCATCTCGTGAGTGCCACGTTCAGACGTCAATCATTCATAAAGTCTTGCGTTACGTTTGTTCTGAATACCAAAATAAGAAATTGTTTATCTGTCACTGAAGGATTTTATAGCTGACAAGCCAGAAGGAGTAAGGCACACACGAGATGACGATCATTTTTTAACCGCAGAGCACCTTCCTGTTGTACGAAGTACTTATAATTTCCTTGGGCCAACGTGTGTAGCCGCATAAAGCTTTGTTTACATTAGTCGAGAAAAAACAGTCCAGTAGAAGTACATTACCGGGTGTGTCCGTTGATTCTAAAAGAACGTCAAACACACCTCGTAATGTACTTCTACTGGAAAATTTTTACTCGACTAATGTAGACATAGCCTTAAGCCGGCTCCACATTCCCGTAGTTCGCCGAGAGGCCAAACTTTTGGCGAGAACGAGTATTGGCGAGAGCACACGAGAACGGCTCTCTACATTCCCGGTGTTCGCCGATAGGCAAAACTTTTGATGAATAGCGAGAGCGACGAGTTTATGCGAGATGACGGCATTACCTTTGTTTATAAATCTGTATTATTATATTATAGTATGGGTAGTATGGTTAGGTATGGAGAGAGGGTAGCCACTGATAGGAAGGCCAAAGTGGAAGATCTTCCTCCGGGCTGGGTGATCTTAGCCCGGGGACCGCGGTCCAACCGATGATGGTTGGCAGTTGTATATATGCTGCGTCGCTGAGAAAACTCCGTCAGCGAGATGTAGGTTTCTCCATATATTCTCCATATTACGAAGTGTTATTTTTATTTTATTTTTATTACTTAGGGAAACATACAGCTTTAAATAGTACATAGTAATAGTAAAACATAATTTCAGTACATTAGCCAAAAGAGTTTCCACCACTTAATTGTACATTACGTTGAACAGACAAATTATGTAGGCAAACAGATGTAAGAAATTATTAAGTAAAGATATTACAACAAAAAAGTTAAATTTTTTAATGACAAATTATTAAGGGTGTAATTTACTGATATTAATCTATAAAAGTTTACAATATAGCAAATTTATTATTTAACATAATCTAATGACAATTTATCGTGTGATACTCTGCCGCGGAGCCACCTCTTTAGAAATCGATCATTTATATCTTAAAATAATGTATGTTAAACGTACAATACGTACGTATGCCGTTTATAGATGTACGTGCATTATGTAATAATAAAATAAACATTGTTTGTGGCTCCGCTGCGGAGCATACTCTCTAGCGGAGTCACTAAGAACATGTACACCGGAAGGATAATCGCTACTGTTTTTTGATGAAAACTGATGTACGAATCGTGTTTATTGCGTACGTGTCGAAAAATATCATTAAAAGACAGTGGTTTTATTAAATTTAACTAGACTAAAATTTTCATAAAAAGCGCCTGGTTATTTAATGTAAGCAAAATTTTCTGTAGCCGTTACCTTATTTTAAGATTAGGCGAAGAACTATAAATAGGTATTATTACCGAAGAAAATTAGCGGGTTATTTAACTATCTCTTATTCTACAAATACCACATTCTACAAATGTCAACTTCTGCAAATGCCACATTCTACAAATGCCACCTTCTTCAAATGCCGACTTCAACAAATGCCACATTTTAGTTAATATGAAGAAGTAATATTTTCAATCACTTTGTTTCAGTCCAACTGCTTGTTTTGAATTAAGCGAAGAATTAATTTTTTACTTTTTAGTCTGTTTATACTAGTCTGGGGCCCTATTTTTGAATCGCTCGACTGGCATCGAGCGCTCTTTTCGAGTGATTTTCGTTCGACATATGACTTATCTCGAACATTTAAGTCATATGTCGAACGAAAATCAGTAGAAACGAGCGCTCGGCTGGAGTCGAGTGATTCAAAAATAGGGCCCCTGTTTTAATGTTTTTAGTCCGTTTTTTGTAATAATTTAGTCCGTTTTAAAACGTGTTTTAAAAAAGTTCTTTTTTCAGTAAATTATTATTTTCTGCTTTTTAGTTAACGAGCTAAGACTAAAAAAATATACCATCTCCTACTCTCGTACTCGCACTCGTCAAGACGATTCAAACGAGCCCAAACTCGATGGGGTTGCATGGTTTTATTACAGAGTCCCAGTGGCCTTCTTCCGGCTCCATCTTCAGACCCTGGAAACTATTTCCCAACAAAGTACTCGTCAAGACGATTCAAATGAGTCCAAACTCGATGGGGTAACATGGTTTTATTAAAGAATTCCTGTGTCCTTCTTCCAGTTCCATCATCAAATCCTGAAAACTGTTTCCCAACAAAGAACTCGTCAAGACGATTCAAACGAGCCCAAACTCGATGGGGTTGCATGGTTTTATCATAGAGTTCCTGTGGCCTTCCTCCGGCTCTATCATCAGATCCTCGGACACTATTTCCCAACAAAGTACTCGTCGAGACTATTCAAACGAGACCAATCTCGATGGAGTAGCATGGTTTTATTAAAGAGTTCCTGTGTTCTTCTTTCGGCTCTATCATCAGACCCCGGAAACTATTTCCCAACAAAGAACTCGTCAAGACGATTCAAACAAGCCCAAATTTGATGGGGTTGCATGGTTTCAATATTGAGTTCCTATGGCATGGCCTTTCAGTTTCATGATCAGACCCTGGATCGTAAAGAGCCCAAACACGATGGGGTTGTATGGTTTCATCATAGAGATCCTATGGACTTCTTCCGGATCCATCATCAGATCAGTTCAATGACACCATAATATTCAACGAAATATTATGGTCCAGTTCTGACCTATGTTCAAAGTTTCAAGTTTTAGCTCATCGGGAAGCTAGTACAAAATCGTTCACAAACATTTCGCGAAAAAACAAACAAACGAACGAAGGAACACACAAACGAGAAAGCAACTTAATAAAAACGTGTTTATTAACGGCTACAGAACATTTTGCTGACAAAAAATAACCAGGAGCTTTCTATGAAAATTCTAGTCAAGTTAAAATAAATAAAACCACTGTCTTTAAATGATATTTTTCGACACGTACGCAATAAACACGATTCGTACATCAGTTTTCATCAAAAAACAGTAGCGTTTATCTTTCCGGTGTACATGTTCTTAGTGGCTCCGCTAGAGAGTATGCTCCGCAGCGGAGCCACAAACAATGTTTATTTTATTATTACATAATGCACGTACATCTATAAACGGCATACGTACGTATTGTACGTTTAACGTTGTACGTTAGGTTATATATCGGTTTTTTCCGTAATTGGTTCTACTATGCGGTACCGAGAAAGTATTACATGAACGCAGTCTAGCACCAGAACATTAAAAAAAAATCTTACTTAACAAATAAGGGGAATCGATCTGATTATTCAATGTACAGAAAAGTTTGATCTCGTACTTCTCTGCGCGATTCAAGAGGTATTATCAATTTATGAAATATTCCTTACTAATCTTTGTGTTCATTCGACACTAGCGCCATCTAGTAACATGGTGGTTGAATCTTGTTGTAACCGTGTGTTGCTATGTGCGGCGGTACGGTAGATGCCGCTACATCACTCCCCCCCTGAGACCGGAGGTCGATAGTCCAAGGGTTGTCCAAGCTCAGCTGTCAGTGCGTCAGAGCTATGCAAGTGCCAGAGTAGAATGCTGCAGGAGATGCCCCAGTCTGCGGTGAGTCGAGACAGTCTACGGTAAGTCGAGACGTTGCGGGGTGAAGGCGCGTCCGCCAGTGCTGCAGGTAGAATCCGTGTCCACGGTAAGTCGGGACCTGTCCACGGTGAGTCGGGACAGTGGAAGGTGACGGTAGGTCCGAGCTGCTGGTGAGATGCGCAGAGCTGCCACGCCGGAGTAAGGGCCCAGTGATGCTCCAGTCGTGGGCTGCGAAGACCAGGGCGGGATAATGCCGTCGAGAGTTGCCGAAGGTCCAGGAAGCGTCGTCAATGATGCTGCGATGGAACCTTGAGGGCTGGTGCTGGCTGCTGTGCTTCTGCTTGCGGTGTGACTGCTGCGGATGCTGGGTAAGGTATGAGGAGTGATGGCTGCGCTGCGTTGCTGAAGGTGCTTGATGTGCTCCGTCGGGGGTCACCAGTATAGGAATGTAGGTAGGTAGTATGGTTAGGTATGGAGAGAGGGTAGCCACTGATAGGAAGGCCAAAGTGGAAGATCTTCCTCCGGGCTGGGTGATCTTAGCCCGGGGACCGCGGTCCAACCGATGATGGTTGGCAGTTGTATATATTCTGCGTCGCTGAGAAAACTCCGTCAGCGAGATGTAGGTTTCTCCATTTATTCTCCATACTACGAAATGTTATTCCTTACTAATCTTTGTGTTCATTCGACACTAGCGCCATCTAGTAACATGGTGGTTGAATCTTGTTGAATGCCGCTACAGTAATATTATAATAATAGTTCAAAATAAAATAATAATAGTTCCTAATAAATACAATAATAGTCCGAGTGTCCAATTTACTGACATTTTTAGAAGCTTTTATTTGGCTCACTTCGGTGAATGTCGGCCAACTGGCGCAAGGGACAGCGGGAATGTGGAGAGATAGTTTCCCCTATACACAAAACTTGACGAAACTACCCGAGAACCCTTTGATGTACCGACAGTGAATATAGGCGAGACAACACCAATGTAGACGAATCTCTCTCTACACTCCCGTATTGGCCAAGTTTAGTCTAGTTTGGCCGCGAATGTGGAGCCGGCTTTAGAAACAAAACCAACTTGCTGTCACTGTCACATGACAGTGACAGAACAATACTGTCAAATCAAATCGATTCGATGCAATTTTTTCTGATTTTGAACATATTTTGTTTGTGTGTATTTTTGATGAATTCTTACGTAGAAACAAAGTAATTAATATTTTTAGCTTGTTGGGTCGTTAGAATGGTGTTTCAAGTTTAAATCAGGTGAATTTTTGTCGTTATAATGTGTTTCGTGCGTCTCATTTTTACGCAGTTTAGGTATGTTAGGTTAGAATGTCTTCCATCATTTCAAATTGAAAAAAAATTAAGTCGATTTATTACCGCTTCCTATCAATAAAATAATAACTTCTGTTACATAATCTTTTATGATTATTTAAACAGGCCTAATTCTATCCGGTAATAATATATTTCACTGCGTATTTTGCAGAAAATTGCACATCTTGGAAAATAAGCCAAAACCGTTTCATAATAGTTACAATAAACTCCACGATATAATTAAAGGTCGGAGAGTCAAGTTCGGTACTTTGCTATAGAACTATGCGAACGAAAGATATTTTACCTACAATTGTGTTCAACTGAAGCGGCTAACTTCGAAGCGATTGCGGTACAAAACAACTTGTTTTAAATCTGTAAAATTTACTCTTTGCCATACGTTCTCAAGTGAAGTTGCAGTGGTTACTGTCTATTGTCAATTTAATCGCAGGAATCAAATTCTCGCATAAGATCTAGAATATTTAAATATTTGTGAGCTTGGATGAATTAACCACTGGATGCGAAATGACAGCCATATTCGCCTTTACCCCTCTGCCACTTACTGTGACCGATAGCCTCAGTAAACGATATCGCGTTGTCAGTGTGATGCTAGAGCTCGTGGCGAAACATTGGTACAAAAATGGGCAAAATGCTTCGTATTGTTCAGCAAAAAAAAATAGCGGGCAATCAAGAAATGTTTCTTTTCACGCGTAAGCACAATTTCAACCTATTATAGTAGCTATTTTTCGCAAAATAAATAAAATTTGGTATGTAAACAAAGTAGGGTGACTTAGCCGGTTTGCCGGCCCCCTTTGGTTTTCGGCCATTACGGAAAATGTAAGAATGTATGAAAGAAATTTTTCGTGAAATTTCTTTTTCGCGGTATTATTAAAAGTTGCCAATACACTTATTTATTACGTATACAAAATATAATTAGAAACAAATTACGAGACGTACTGCCCCCCCGGAGCTGACGTTTTGGAAAAACTTTCTAAATATTAATATTTTCATAATATAATTTTAAACAAAATATATCTAATTTTTTTAATAGTTAATATTATTAAGAGATACTTATACCTACACAAAAGCCAATAATAATCAACAAAAAGCAACATTTTTCTTACAAAACGTTTTCAAAATCATGTTTGACTTCCATAAATTTTCGTCTTGAAAGTCATTTTGCGCGAGGAACTGCTGTTAACACCTGTAATAGAGCCGGAATTACCAAACTGCTTGAAAACAAGCTGCAACGTCCTCTTCAAGGGCTAATATGTCAACTGCACGCAAATGAGTGAAGTTTAAGACATCTTTTTGAATACTTAGACGGTAGTAATACAGGGCCGAAAAGCTTTAGTGCTCCGATAGGGAAGGCACTTAATAATTTTGAATGTCTTCCAGTCAAATCATTTACTGCCGTAAGCTATTGTTTGCACAGATATAACGAAGAGCCGTGATGATTTAAGTACAGACCAACTGTATATTTTAGAAATGTGTCCAGCAGTCAGCAAGGGCGAGTGTGATGAAACACATAGATGAGACACATAAACTTGGTAAAGTACGTTATTCGAGGTGGTTTACCACGGCAAACAAAATTACCCACGACACTACCAGTAGTGCGCCTTGGTAGTGTCGTGGGGAAGAAGGGCGAAAATTGAACAGGGTAGGTGTGTCCTTAAAAGTAACAAGAAAATAGTGCATGTGAGTTTTTTTGGAAGGTATAAGTTACAATGTATTTTACGGTTTGATACACATAATTTTTATTACTGAGTATGGTAAATTAGTTTTAGTACTGTTATTTTGACTTAAACGCGTAAAGTATTCGGTATGATACATTTAAAGGCAAATGCGCAAAATACCCGAGCTCCGGCGCAAATGAAATCTATCTCAGGTTTTAGTAAGTTTTATGTGTATAACAAAAAATATGTGGGACCTCTGTGATTGGTGACTATCATAAAAAAAACTGCAATGAATATTTTTTCAGGCGCTAATATTGGAATGATATTACCAACAAAATTATTAAGTAAAATAATAGTAAGTACATGATTGACAAACAAGATTGTGTAGTAACTCTATTAAAATCATAAGAACAAAAGTCTTATAATAAGAAATCATAATATTTTTTTGCTTTTGTGTTTTCTGCTAACATATTTTTGCAAACAGTGGCAAACAGGCCATGCAACTAGGGTACTTGAAAAAAAAATATAACACAACCTCTTTGGTCGTCGTGATTCTGCATATTTTTTTTTTATTTCTTTCTTTTGTTTAATTTAATACACATTACGTCAGGAATCATCAAACTCAGTCTTGACTTCGTTTGCGTTGTAATTCTCTATACGTTTTTGTCCTTTTCTGAATTTTCTTTTAACGACGATTTGGCTCATTTCTCACCGGTTCTGATACTACTCGAAAATTGGATGTTAACATGGAGGGACGCAATAATTGTGTTGTGTGTCATCGATCACTTCAACGACGGCGTCGACACGTTCTTAACACTCATTTTATACAAAATCGTATGAACACATATCCCGGAGCGAGATAATAGAAAAAAAATTGAATTTTTCCGAACTACATTTTCGGAAGTGATGAATCTCCTAAAGCAGTCATTATATTAGATGGCACTTACCTTTTCATTAAGATAAGCTCCAACTTTCTGTACCAGCGACGCACATACAGCTCACATAAATATCGAAATTTTATTAAAACATTTATTATATTTAGTTCCGATAGTCATATAATAGATATAAAAGGACCATATGCCGCAACAACCACAGATGCGGACATTATGAAAAATATATTAGAAAATGACGACCAGCTGATTGAAGACTGCACATTTCACTATTTGTTTGAAGAGGATGATGTTCTGGTTTTAGACAGAGGATTTAGAGATGCAGTACCAGTCATAGAATCCTATGGATATGCTGCACATATGCCGCTGACGAACCGGCGAAACGAAAGTCAACTGACGACTATAGAAGCTAACAAGTCAAGACTAGTGACAATCTGCAGATGGGTCATTGAGGCCGTAAACGGTAAGTTCAAAAGAGATTTTAAAATCTTCAGGCACAGAATTTTCAACCGCGCCTCGCCAAACAGCTTCAATGATTTTAAAATAGCGGGAGCTCTAATCAACTGCTTCCAATAGCCTTATGAGGATAGCCAATACACAGCTGAATTCATAGAATCAATCCGGTTGAATTTAAATAAACCAAATCTTCTGGCGGATTATATTGAAGAAAATAATATTAAACGCCAAAGAGTCACATTTCAAAGATTAAATGCTAATGACCAACATATTATAGATTTTCCCCCACACACACAGCTCACACACGAACAATTAATTTTAATCGCAATAGGAACGTACCACCTAAAGTTGGCGCGCGCGTTCTTATTGCAGTGAGCATATGCAAAGGACGGGAGTATATGAAATTGAATATTATGGACATCCAGAAAGAATTAATATCAATAATGAACAAAATGTTCTAATAAGATGTAAAATTCAATCGAGGCATGTACGGAGCAAAACATATTATACCTACATTTTGTATAATCCTGAAGCACAGGGTCGCAGTGCCATAAATGAATATTATTGCTCGTGCATTCATGGCCGCCGAACGCTTGGATGTTGCGCTCATGTTATGAGCATTTTGTACTTTCTTGGTTGAGCTTGACAAAACATAGAAGAATTTGCGCATCCAGCTTAATTTTTGGATAATCTTTTAATAGATTTGTAGGACTTGTGACTTGTATGTGGATAATATAAAATCATAAATAAAAAAATATGTTAAGACGTTATTCTAATTTTATTTTTATTATATTACTATCAGACGTGATTACACATCAGCTATTTTTATAATTTTATAATGTCCCCGCTGCTGGGGCACAGGCTTTTCTTATGGGTGGATAAACTGGACTGACCATAACTAAGATAAAAAATTAGAAACGAGTTCATGTGTGCGGAATCCACACGAAGCGAAATATAAGGTAATGGTCAAAAAGTACAAAAGGTCTTGAGTTACCTATAGAAGAGGGTGTTCGGCTATTACGTAATTGGACGCCTCCCGTTAACTAATAATAATAATAAATAAATAATAAGGGGCCCCAATGCGGATTGGTAGGGCGTGATTATTACCTAATATTTTTTGAAAATATACCTTTAGCCACGTATAATATTAACGCCTGAAAAAAAAATTGCAGTTTTTTTATGTTATTCACCGATCACAGAGGTCCCATATTTTTTTTGTTATACACATAAAAGGTACTTAAACCTGAGATAGATTCAATTTGCGCCGGGGCTCGGGTAATTTTGTATACAGCCTGCGCAATCACCTTTGATGGCCTGGTAACTAAATGCGTTTTTGGGAGGTCATTTGCTTTTCGGCCGCCTGGCCGAAAACTAATGTATAAGTTTCACAATCCATAATATTTGGCCGGCAATTATGGCCGAAAACCGGCTACACCCTATAACATTGACATTATTTGACAAGTGTAATCCCCCCTCACCCCGCAAAAATTGGTTGATCGTGATTTCATACATTTTTCTTACGTTACGTATCCAGTGGTTAATTCATCCAAGTTTGTGAGATATCTTGACGTGTTTAGATCTTGTAGTTAACATATTGTTTGCCTTAAATCTGCCATAGCTGAACACCAAAAATCTGGCTCACGACAGCGTGTTAATACGATGAGCTAGCTAGGCCCTTAGGACTTTGTGGAGGAGTTAGTCTGGCCCTTATGCTAAAAAGTTTGGAGACGCATGCCCTAAATAATAGCTAAATTACAATTTAATTTTTGCTCCTACTCTAAATAATCTCTTTAAATAAAATGATTCTCAATATTGGGGACTAAAATATGCAAAACTAGCGGCCGCCCGCGACTTCGTCCGCGTGGACAGTTTTTTTACCATCCCTCGGGAACTATACGTTTTTTCTGGATGAAAGGTACCCTATGTCCTTTTCTGTACCCCTGACAACGTGTATGCAAAATTTCATGATGATCGGTTCAGTAGTTAAGACGTGAAGGCGTAACAAACAAACAAACAAATAAACAAACAAACCGACTTTCGCATTTATAATATTAGTAATGAATATACTTATAGTAGTAACATAGAACCAGTAAATCTACCATGAGTTGATGATTGCAAACTGTTTCCGCTATTGTAAACAATCGGATATACTGTTTACAGTCAAAGAGAGTGAAAGAGAGAAACATTTACGGTAGAGTTTACTGTAGTGAAAACAGTTCACATCAATTCATGGTAGGGAGGGCCATTGTAGTTATTGATGGGATCTTTGGAATATCAGGAGATAAAAAAGGATAAAATAATACCATTTTTTATTCTTATTCACCAGAGACATGTATTTATTTTTTCGAAAACCACAGTTCAGATAATACAATACATTTTACCACTTTCATATTAATAAAAAGTTACTCTTAAGGCTCCGTCATGCGAAATCATTTGTCTCTGTCTTTTTCTTTAAGTGTAAAGAGTATGGAAAATAACCTCACTTCTGCACATTTCGAGGTTTTTCGTGGTTTTTTCATCATTATCTTTAGCACAATTATCTTTCTTGAAAAAAAGTTATTGGAGCAACTGCACAGTACGTTAAAGTGTATTTTGATGTAGAATTCAATACGTTTACGCTATTATTTACGCCAAAAATATGGCCCGCGATAAGCGCTTTTGATGATATTCTGGTTTTTTTTTACAATCATCTGTGAGGTTTATACACAATTTAATATTTGTAGCAACTAGATAAACTCTTTAGCTTGTCGTATGATTTTTTTGGTGGCTACAAGTTTACGTTTTCTATTTAAAAATATGGCCCGCGCAAACCATGTTTTCCTATTACCGCCCCTTAATAACAGTGTTTATTTACTTAAGGGCTTGTTTCACAATCAAAAAGTAAGATCTGAGTAGCTTACTCAACAAATGATTTGTCACTTTTTTCATATCGCAACTGTCAAATCATCTGTCAAGTAAGAAACATACTCAGAACTTACTTTTGATTGTGATACAGGCCCTAAGGACCTGTTTCACAATTTAAAAGTATGTTTAAGCAGCTTACTTGACATGTGTCAAGTGATTTGTCAAATCATGTGATTTGACTTGACAGTTGTGATATGAAAAATATGTCAAATTATTTGTCAAATAAGCTACTCAGAACTTACTTTTTGATTGTGAAACAGGTCCTTAGGGCCTGTATCACAATCAAAAGTAAGTTCTGAGTATGTTTCTTACTTGACAGATGATTTGACAGTTGCAAACAGGCACTAAAATAAGAGTAAGTTTATAACAATGGTAATGAGTTGGTGTAACTTGTGTCTTATTTACAAACATCTAAGTTTAGAATGATTTTTAGATCCTGGGACATAATCCTAATCTAAAGTAAAATTCATCTCAAACTTTTTCAAGTTGACATTCTGTGTATTTGGACAAAGAGTAGATTTTTTATATGGGTTAGTATTTGTATCACAAAATTGTCACAGTAACTTGAGTTGCTGCAGCACTGGATATGCAGTGCATGTCAAATTGAAAGCAATTGCCATAGATTTTGAGTTAGACTATTAAGCCTGATTCATACATATCAGTACTGCCACCGTGATAATTATTCTTTCATAAATTTTCTATGATTGCGTCAGTGAACCTGCCAGTGTCAGTGACTAGACAGTGCTGTCAGTATCAGTGAACGCGTGTTCATAGAGAATGTATGAAAGAATAATTATCATGGTGGCAGAACTGTGACACAACTGATATGTGTGAATCATGCTTTGCGACCCGGCCACTGCGCGGCAGGCGGCGTTCAATAATCACTGCGCGCTATCTCGATGGCGACCTCTCAGCTCGTCGTCACGACCGCGCAGTGATTACCGAATTCGCTTGCCGCGCCGCCTGTCTCGCCGCCTGCCGCGCTGCCTGTGGCTGGGCCGTTCGGTTTGGGCCCTTGTGGCTTTCAATTATTCTGAATTGAATATTAAAGCTTTAGTTACAGATAAGTCAAGATGGATCCCAACATCTATGCTTTAGTTCTTGACACCCTCAATAGGGCCACTAGCCAGGATGCAGAGGTCTTGAAACCTGCTGAGAAGAAGCTTCAAGAATGGGAAATAGAACCGGGTTTCTACTCAGTGTTACTGGTATTCACTGTTTCTTTATTTTGTCAATTATTTTTGTTTGTCAGTAATGTACTCAGCAATTGTGTAATTATTATACATACCCCCTTACTAATAAAGATTGTATAGCAGCTGCATAGTTACACAGTGTTTTGGCACTTTCTTTTTAATGTCAAATTCAAATAGTTTGACAGAGAGTAACCATTGTGTAACTATACATCTGCTATTCAATCTTTATTAGTAAGGGGGTTAATGTTTAGACTTATGTGCTAGGTTTCTCAAAAGTCACATAAATTCCATGTCAGAATAAAATTGCTTATTTATTGGTTTGTCTAAAATACCATTTATTATTATTTGCAGGATGTTCTATCTAATCATTCAATAGATGTAAATGTGAGATGGTTAGCCGTCATGTGCTTCAAGAATGGAGTTGATAGGTATTGGAGAAGGAACGCTCCCAATGCCATCACAGATGAGGAGAAGCAAAAGTTAAGACTGGGGCTCCTCACAACAAACATACTGAGCGAGCCAGTTACACAGATAGCTACTCAGCAAGCTGTTTTAATTTCTAAAATAGCCAGGTACATATTTGTAATATTTGTTTTTATTCAATATCTTCTATTAACAGTGGCGGTAACTTTTAAAAAAAAAAAAATCAGGCGCAACAGGATAGTGCTTGGCCTTCATCTCACCAGATGTTAAGTGACCATAAGGCCGAAATTGGAAGCACTACACCCAGAAACCTCATCACTGAGGAACTGGCTATCTTACCTCTAACTGCCGGAACACAACAATTGTTTGATTGTTGTAATGGCGTCAGACTTAGGTAAGATGGTGGTAGCTAGCCAGGCGGACTTGAAATTAGCCCTACCACCAACCAAACCAAGTATAAATTGTACCCCCCCTGGGAATCGAACTCGAGACCCCTGCGTCTTACACCGGGGGCGAACCACTAGACCACAAAATAGAGAGACTAACAGAAGTTTAGCTTAGTACTATGGGCGCTCGAGCATCGCACACACACAAAGACAGCTCTCGCCGCTGCGTCAAGTACTCGAACTGTTTTGAGAGTGGTATGAGATTGCAGTTATACAGTGTCGGTGAGAGATGTCTATGTGTGCGTTGCTCGAGCGCGCAAGTGCTAAGCTCAACTACTGTACTCTCTCTATATTGTGACTAGACCATGGGTTGCCAAACTTTTTAGCCTAAGGGCCAGACTCCCAAACCTCCACGAAGTCCCAAGGGCCAGGACCAGCTAGCTCATCATACCAATATACTATAAATTACAGTATGTTGGTACGATCCAGCCGCTTTCGCGGTCCGGATTGTTGGTGCTTGCGGCCCAGAAACGGCCCGCGGGCCGTAGTTTGGAGACCCCGGCACTAGACCACAGAGTCGGTTGAATTAAAGACACCAATCGATTTTCATACAAACGAGGTACTTTGAAGCCTTGTTTCTCCGCCAGGGATTGACCTAGCTGTGATCTGATGATGGCTGTCCAGGGAGTGAATGGAGGAGATTCAGATCGCTATACACACCCAACTGATCTGATCAGTATTCTAAGAGATATAAGGATACTAGCGGCCGCCCGCGGTTTCACCCGCGTAGTTCCCGTTTCCGTGGGAATATCGGGATAAAAAGTATTCTATGTTTTAATCTAGGCTATCTACTATTTGTGTGCCAAATTTCAACCAAATCCGTTCAGTAGTTTTTGCGTGATTGAGGAACAAACATCCAAACCCACAAACTTTCACATTTATAATATTAGTAGGATGTATAAGAAAACCGCGAAATTATCTTAAAAATGTATGGAAATCCTGAAACTAAAAACTCTGATTCTTATATCTCTTAGAATGTTGATTAGATCACTTGGGTGTGTATAGCGCTCTGAATCTCCTTCATTCACTCCCTGGATAGCCATCATCAGATCACAGCTAGGTCAATCAAGGAGAACCAAGGCTTCAAAGTTACCTCGTTTGTATGAAAATCAACTGGTGTCTTTAATTATATGATCGCCACTGTATATCATAATAAATTAAAACTATACAGATAAAACAAGTTGCACTTCTGTTTAATCAGAGTTTGGTATTGATTGAAAAAAAAATTTTTAGGTTCGATTGTCCAGCCAATTGGGCTAATTTAGTGCCAGACCTCATTGGAGCCCTGAAGGCTCCACAGCCTTTGGTGCAGCATCGATCTTTGCTAATATTTCATCATCTTGTCAAAGCTTTAGCTTCGAAGCGGATGATTGGTGACCGACGAGTATTTCAGGTACATTATTTTTATTTATATTTGAAATTACATTTTGGGGTTGTGTAATGAGCACATAGTCTACAACCCGCGCAAATAAGGAATGGGATTAAAATGACGTCGTTTATATTCACTTCTCGCTCTCACACTAAATGCCACACCTATCGCTCTTTCACTCCCTCTCATTGTGGAAAACGCGGTAAGCTTTCAATCCTTTTCTTTATCTGCGCGGGTTGTAAGCAGATGGTTTTACATTCATTGATTCTTTTATATTAGGTCAACCTGCAATAGGCCTTTGTTTGCCTGCCATTCTTGTGCAAATAAAACTAAATACTGTTTTATTTTAGGAGCTTACCCACTCAGTATTCTCTTTCGTCCTGGCACTGTGGCATGAGAATACAGAATTGTTCCTGAGACACATACAGGAAGGAGCAACAACGGAGTTGATCACCGAGCATTTGGAGAAGGCACTACTCTGTCTCAGGATACTGAGGAAGCTTACTGTCTTCGGTTTTAAGAAGGCTCATGAGAGTCAGCACGCTGTGGCATTCCTGAATGTAGTTTTTGACAGAGCTAAGACCAGTTTGGAATGCAGTAAGTATATACATTTCGATTTGTATAAAGTGTAACGTCCCGGCCACAGCCCACTGAGGGCGGCGCGATAGCGAATTCAATATTCACTGCGAACTATCACGATGGAAAGTGTGCGAGGGAACTACACGACCTTGTTCCTCCAGCCCCTTTCCACCATCAGAGTACCAGACGCAGGATAGCATATCACCCTTACATAGTAGATACTTCAAGGGTCCGTACCAAACGCTTCGCCAATACATTTCTTATGCGAATTGCTAAAGAGTAGAATGCGCTGTCTGCTCATGTGTTCCCCGATAGTTACAACCTTGGTCTCTTCATGGCAAGAGTGAATAGGCATTTCCTGGGCAAGCGTGCTACATCTTAGACCACATCCTGTTTACCAAACAAGATGGTGTTCAAATGCCTGCCCAGTTACCAATAAATAAAAAAAAAATCGGCCGTGGCTCGTCGTCATGACCGCTCAGTGATTACAGAATTCGCTTGCCGCGCCGCCTGTGGCCGAAGCGTAAGGCAGCATCCTGAACTTATGAGTTTACTATCTCATTTCTTTTACAACAATAATATAGTTAGAATGAGAAATGCTGCCAGAATATTTTCTCTACCATGTAGGCTGACATCTTAGCAAGCTTGGTCATTGTAGTTTCAAATATTAAGTTTGCTTTGTAGACAAATAAATAAATAGTGTCATGTTTACAGACATGTATGTTAGGTGAAGATGTACAGTAAATCTATGTGAAAGTATTTCAATGACTTTCAAACTTATGTTTATGTTAATTTCAGGAAAGCTCCTCAAAGGCAGAGGGATATACCCCCTAGAACTATGTGAAAAGTTCATAATCCACCTTACTAAAGTGGCTTTAGGAGTTCTTGGGTTCCACCCGTTCTCCTATGTGCCTCTCATAAGACCATCGTTAGAGTTTGCCCTGTATTACTGCTTTACGGAGCAAGGCATGGCGCTAATCTACGAGAGATTCACCATACAGTGCCTGAATATTGTCAAAGGGATCCTACAGTGCGCGGAGTACAAGTTGCCTAAGGGGACAGAGACGGTGAAAGAGCCGTGTAAGTATAAAACATTTGTAGTCTTTTAGTAGTACCCTAGTATGAAGCCAGCCAACTACTATAAGCATCGCTCACTTAAGGCCCTTAACTTGTATGTCGGCGTAGCATCGGTACAACATCAACATGATCGGTTCACGCGGTACCGAAAGCATACCGAAAGCTTACGACGCTTACGTTTCATTACGACAAATGAGTAAAGCTCACTCATTTATTGTCGGCGCAACATCAGCTCGGCGCGGTAGAGATTCGGTACAGGACCTGTACCGCGCTGACAAATGAGTAAAGGGCCTTAGTTCCTAAGACTCTTTTTAAGCTTCTTAGGTGATTGACCAAACACTTACCCTCTAGGCTCCACTCTCCAACCAAACATAAAAAATATTTTGTAGACATCCTTATTCTTACTTCCTTACTAATATTATAAATGCGAAAATCCGTTTGTTTGTTTGTTACGCCTTCACGTCTTAACTACTAAACCATTCATCGTGAAATTTTGCGTACACGTTCTCAGGGGTAAAAAAAAGGAGATAGGGTACCTTTCATCCAGAAAAAAAGTACTGTTCCTGAGGGATAGCAAAAAAAACCTTTTCACGCAGACGAAGTCGCGGGCAGTCGCTAGTTATCAGTAATAACTTACACATTAAAGAAAAGTACTTTGACCTGGAGGCCATCTCTTTTTTATTTATTTCTATGAAGTACCTGCAACGCCGTAACTACCGGCAAAGGGCCGGTGTGGGATTTCTAAAAGGTAAGCCGATGGGTATGGCTTACTTTTTAGAAATCCCACGCCGCCGAACCACTATGCAGATTATAACATTTTTGTAGAACGGCTTACCTTCGCCATAATTTCACCCCTCGCCACGCGACACGTCGCGACCAAGGTATTTCATAGGCTGCACACAGCTATTGCTTTTCTATAAAAACTGTCCTTTCCCAGTGACACTGCAAGCACACCAGGCGAAGATAGAGGTGCTCGACCAGAACACAGTGTGCCATATGTGTCGTCACTTGGAGACACACTACTTCTAAATTTATTATGTCGTTTCTTCCACAACAATAATATAGCTAGAATAAAAAATGCTGCCAAAATATTTGCTATAAAAACTGTCCTTTCCCAGTGACACTGCAAGCACACCAGGCGAAGATAGAGGTGCTCGACCAGAACACAGTGTGCTATATGTGTCGTCACTTAATGACACACTACTTCTGAATTTATTATGTCGTTTCTTCCACAACAATAATATAGCTAGAATAAAAAATGCAGCCAAAATATTTGCTATAAAAACTGTCCTTTCCTAGTGACACTGCAAGCACACCAGGCCAGGCTAGGCGCACTCCGCGCTTTAGGTACGAAGCTACAAGTAGCCGGCGGGTCCGTCCGGACGGACTAATTTCAGAGGGCCGCCGCGTGCCGGCTGGGACGCACGTTAGCAATTCGATTTCAATACTCACTCACGCACCGCATTCGCGTATTGTCGCGTCGTTCGTTCGTACATTTATGATATTTAACCCAAATGAAGGCATATTGCATCGCACTTTCGAAATAAACTTAATTATTAATGACAATTTGATTTCGTAAGAAAGCAAATTGCCTCAAATCAGTATGTATAGTGTGATGTGGTGTTGACTGTATTTAAGTGCACATTTTATTTCACAAACACATAACTTGTAATAAAGTATTGTAAGCTATTATTTCATTATTATTTAAAAGAAGAAACCCTAATGTCGTTAGAAGAGATAAGAGCTACGCGATAGAAAGAGAGGTAACTTGTAGGTGAATATAACTGTAGCGAAGGGAGCGGTGTGCGACCTGAATTGCACTTTATTGTGTCTAGAATAGAGTCGCTATTTATTTAAATGACTTTGAGGAGTGGATCTTCTGTACTTGTACTAAGTATTCTGTGACTAGGCGAAGATAGGGTGCTCGACCAGAACACAGTGTGCTATATGTGTCGTCACTTGGTGACACACTACTTCTGAATTTATTATGTCGTTTCTTCCACAACAATAATATAGCTAGGAAAAAAAATGCTGCCAAAATATTTGCTATAAAAACTGTCCTTTCCTAGTGACACTGCAAGCACACCAGGCGAAGATAGGATGCTCGACCAGAACACAGTGTGCTATATGTGTCGTCACTTGGTGACACACTACTTCTGAATTTATTATGTCGTTTCTTCCACAACAATAATATAGCTAGGAAAAAAAATGCTGCCAAAATATTTGCTATAAAAACTGTCTTTTTCCAGTGACACTGCAAGCACACCAGGCGAAGATAGGGTGCTCGACTAGAACACAGTGTGCTATATGTGTCGTCACTTGGTGACACACTACTACTTCTGAATTTATTATGTCGTTTCTTCCACAACAATAATATAGCTAGAATAAAAAATGCTGCCAAAATATTTGCTATAAAAACTGACCTTTCCCAGTGACACTGCAAGCACACCAGGCGAAGACAGAGGTGCTCGACCAGAACACAGTGTGCTATATGTGTCGTCACTTAATGACACACTACTTCTGAATTTATTATGTCGTTTCTTCCACAACAATAATATAGCTAGAATAAAAAATGCAGCCAAAATATTTGCTATAAAAACTGTCCTTTCCCAGTGACACTGCAAGCACACCAGGCGAAGATAGAGGTGCTCGACCAGAACACAGTGTGCTATATGTGTCGTCACTTAATGACACACTACTTCTGAATTTATTATGTCGTTTCTTCCACAACAATAACATAGCTAGAATAAAAAATGCAGCCAAAATATTTGCTATAAAAACTGTCCTTTCCTAGTGACACTGCAAGCACACCAGGCGAAGATAGAGGTGCTCGACCAGAACACAGTGTGCCATATGTGTCGTCACTTGGTGACACACTACTTCGTGCTCAGCGCCGATGATCTGGCGCTTTGGGATGCGGAACCAGAAAGTTTCGCCACCGACGAAGCTGGGGAGTCCTGGAAATACAGCCTTAGGGTAAGTAGTTTAGTTACCAAATCATTGTTTTTGCCTGATCCACCACACATTTTTAAGTGTCATACGATTATGTTAGGTAGAGGCGTTAGTGTAGTTGGAAGATGTGGTCTATAACTCCGAAATCACTACAGAACTTTTGAGAGCGGGCGGTAAGCCGATACTTAAAATCCTCCAGAAGCTTTTCAATTCCGTTATCATCGAGGGCAGAACGGCGAAGACGTGGAACATGAGTGAGGTGAAACTGTTCTTTAAAAAGAGTGACAAGACCCTCTTGAAGAACTACAGACCCATCTCGCCTTTGAGCCATGTCTATAAGTTCTTTTCTCACTATAGCTCTGAAATATTAGCATTACATTTGAAAAAACTGGAGATTCCATATTTACGTGGCCGTCTGAAATGAATTTCAATACTTCCCGCACACTTCCTACTTCCCGCACTGGGGGTCAAGTCTGCTAATGTTGTCGTCAAAATCGTAGTTCAATGGTGTTCTAATGGTGATCCTTTTTGACACAGTTCTTGTTTCTTAAACCCAAAATCAAGACACAAAATGTTTCCGTTGTGGGTTTAAGAAACACAATGTGTTTCTGTTTTGGGTTTAAGAAACAAGAACTGTTTAAAAAAGCATTCAAACACCATTGAACTACGATTTTGACGAAAACATAAGCAGACTTGACCCCTAGGTCATTTCACATGGCCACACAAACCAATTTAAAAATTACATTTTAACTAAGAAAATTTTATATCTTCGCATTTCTTGAGAAAAGCTCTATACATGCCTTGTACTTGTACGAGAAGTTATTTACATTGCCTCGAATGATTAATCAAAGCCGCCGTCTACTCTACGATTCGGGCTTCAAACCATCCTCGACAATGTAAATCCTAACTTCCCGTCCTCTGCTGTAATGTAATATTTCTGCCTGCAGCCATGCACGGAAGCTCTTTTCATGGAGCTATTCCAATACCGCGACGTACTTGCGCCGGAGTTGGTCCGTTTGCTGGCTTCGCTGCAGCAACGGCCGATTCTGCCCGATGACCTTCCATCTATACTAAAGAAGGACGCCATATACAACGCCGTGAGGCTCGCTGCCTTCGACTTGTACGATGACGTGAGTAAATTATATTCGACCTTATTCCTTTTAGTGTAAGTCTCATTTTGTCAGGTAGTTACGTAGTTATTGTAACTCAGTTGTTCAAACTGTGATTTGAAAAATAAAATAGCCAGGACGAGTTTAATTAGAACGAGTTAACCGTAATAAATGGTTATGTAAACGTTAAGTAATTATGTAAATATAAATTACTAGCGGCCCGCCCCGGCTTCGCACGGGTGCAGTGCAATGTAGTTACTAATGTAAAACTGTGCTAATGTGGTGTCAGTGTGAAGTTATTTGATTATACTACAGGATATCTACATATATACGACGTACGCAAGGGGTGTTAAAATATAATTGAAGTGTGTGTGTGTCTGTCTGAGGACTCTGAGGCAACCTAGCTCCCAAACTTAAAGATCGATTTTATTGCGATTTTTATGTATAGTTTAAGAGAAGCGTACAGACGGCGGGAAGCGACTTTGTTTTATACTATGTTTAGCTTTTGCCCGTGGCTCCGCCCGCGTGGGAGTCGGTAATCGTTGTAAGTCTTCCCTTGGAAACCAATGATCGGCATGAAAAGAAGCCTGTGTTAAGTATTCCAGACTAAAATCTATCCCTGTGCCAAATTTCGTCTAAATCCGTTCACCCGTTCAGACGTGATTGAGTAACAAAATGAACAACATCCAAACATCAAAACTTTCACATTCTTACAATTTTGTGATATATAGGTAATAGCTGCACCCCACGGTTTTACCTGCGCAATCTGTTGATTCTGTAACCAAACGCGCATCTCACTACACTTCACTTCAGTTCGCGTTTTCGCGCGAATTAGTTATTATAAATAAGCTAACTTATGAGCAATTTTACCGATTACAAAAATTTTAGGTAGCTATCTAAAATATTTTGTGATGAAAAAAAAATCTTATCATTATCTTATTTATGATTAAAAGTTCCCGTCCCGTGCAGTGAAGTGAGATTCGAAGTGGGTTTCGAGTTTGGTTACAGAACCGAGACGCCGTACTGTTCACGATTTTGTATTAGGTAGGTAGGTAGGTACTTAATAAAATTTCTTAGCAGTAATATAACGAAATAAGTATAATAATATTATGTAACATTTAATACTCATACTTAATAGTTTGGTAGGTATCTTCTTTTTAAATAAAGATCTATGTATGTTTTTTTTTTTCCTATGCACTCCTAAACCATTCACATCCGATTATGATGAAACTTTGGTACGCTTATAATCTTCTTATAATAAAATATTTGTTGAATTTCTGCTTATGACTGAAAAGGTTCCCGGCTAAAATAACGTGACATTGCAAATTATGTCGGGTGCAACTAATGTTGTGCATTTTTATCCGGCTCTCAATTTCAACACTTTACACCACATTCCTTGTCACGTTAGATATCTGATATTTGCCAGATTTTTCCACATTTTATAAGTAGACTAATATTTCGTAAAATAGTGAAATCAGGATAAAATCTTATACAACATGAAATGTCAGCTCGTGCGTGACATAATTACAGTCTCAGAGGAGGTGACAACCTGACAACTGACATTTATTTTTCTTAATCATTCAAATACACTAAGAAGTTTTGATTCCGATATCGAAATCAATCACCCTAAAAATAGCTTTCTACCCTTTTTCAACCCTGTTAGGGGATACATTTCAATAAAATGCGAAGCACGTATTCAATTAATTTTGTTTCGAAATGTCTATGCCAAATTTCAAGTCAATCGGGCCAAGGAATCGCATTCTCCCATACAAACTTTGCCACCCTATTTCACCCCCTTAGGGATTGAATTTCGCAAAATCCCGTCTTAGTGAGCACCTTCACCCTAAAAGGAACCCCCATGCTAAATTTGAGACTTCTAGCACTTGTAGTTTCTGAGATTTCGTGATGAGTCAGTGAGTGATTTTCCCTTTTATATATATAGATAATATCACCATCATGAAATAATACACTGTTTAACGGATACTAGGGGTATGTGTTACAATGCCGAAGTAGAAAAGACCGAATTTTACATTACCTATGGACGAAATCCCGAAAATTAAAAGGCCGAATGGTTGTTTGGCCGTACGTTCAAAATCACGAAAGGACATTTTACCTAAAATACTAAATCCCGAAGCTTAATATACCTAAGTTCTATACCCCGAACTACTTAATAATAATAATAATAATAATAAAAAATCTTTATTTCCGTAAAAAGTTTTACAGTAGTACACGTTTCTAGCCCCCACACTAGGCATAGCCTGTCCTGTGGGGAAAGTATACGTTTTACAAAACAATTACGGCAAAACAGGATAAACAGTAACATAACAAGAAAAATTAAAATTCGAAAAAACAAAGACCATAATGTTGTGGATAAATAACGATAAAAGTATTATTTGTGTATGTATTAGTGTGTGTTTATGTGTGTGTGTTTGGTGTATGTGGGTGTATGTATTAGTGTGTGTTAGTGTATTTATGTATGTGTGTTTGGTGTATGTGGGTGTATGTGTGTATACAGTTAACTGCAGCCTCATTCAATGACCTTAAGTGCGCCTTCAGTTTCCAGAAAACTCCACTTCAATAGGGAAGTTGTAATGAGTGCCTTGGTTTCCCTTGCCGAGCGATCTTTAAGATTACATAAATTTGCAAACTTATTATATAGATGGGGAGAAAGAAAGTATCCAAAACGGTGCGCAAAAGTTGTAGCCGTACGAGTGCTAGGTATCTTAAATATACGTTGTTTGCACAGCTCGTCGTATGAGTCACAGTTTAAGACCTTTTTATGAACTGCGGACACTACTCTGACGATATACAATTTGCGGACACTCAAAACACCGGCTTCCTCGTATAGAGCATCGGTGGAGTACCGACGGGGTTTTCTCAGCGCTGTCTTTAAAACTCCCCTCTGAGCTCTTTCGAGAGGTAGAATGGATGAAGTGGATGAACCACCCCAAGCCAAGATGCAGTAATTAATAAGAGACTGACAAAGAGCCATATATACCATCTTCAGGATTTTACCATCAATTGCTTCGCGTAGGTTCTTCATTACGTATATGACTTTTCTCACTCTCTTACACATATCAGCCAAGTGCTCTCTAAATGTAAGCTTTGCGTCAAGTGTCACACCAAGATATTTAAAAGAATCCACCCGGCTGATTTCTCTACAGTCGCAAATGTTTCCCAACTCTTCGAATTTGCACTCTCTTGAATGGATCTTTAAGGTGGTTACCGAAGAGGGAGCGGAGGCAGCGGTTTTGTGAAAGCACAAAAACTTAGTTTTTGAGATGTTGAGGGATAATAAATTTGAATGCAACCAACTTGAAACCTCCATCATACCTCTTTCAGCATATTGACAAACACCAGGCCAAGAGCTATCATGGAAGATGAGAGCGGTATCATCCGCATAACATATAATTTGTGACTTTAACATTGGAAGAGAGGCGATATCATTCATATACAGCAGAAAGAGAGTAGGTCCCAGGATGCTTCCTTGTGGAACTCCAAAAGCCACTGGTTTAAAACTGCCCATCGCGTCAAAAAGCTTAACACATTGACTTCGTCCTGATAAATAAGAAGCAAACCAACTCAGTGCCGTTCCTCTGATACCATAAGCCTCAAGTTTCTTCAAGAGGATCGGTATTGATATGGTATCAAAAGCCTTAGCAAGGTCTAAGAAAACTCCGATACATTTCAATCCCCTATCTAGGTAAGAGGCTACGGAATCGGTGAGAAGAGTGACGGCATCTTCACAAGATCGACCTTTTCTGAAGCCGAATTGGCGGTCTGTAATAATTTTGTTTTTGGATAGAAAATCCTCCAACCTCTTATTAATAATGCGTTCGAGCAGCTTAGAAACGCTACCCAAGAGAGAAATGGGTCGATAATTGCCAGGGTTGTCTTTTTGTCCACCCTTAAAAATAGGAACTACAGCGGCAGACTTCCAGATTTTTGGAAAGGTACCAGATTCTATGCTCAAGTTAAAGATATGCGAAAGAGGTTCTGCAACTAGGTGTCCAATGTTTTTTAATACCTTGTTACTTACATTATCGAGACCAGGTGAACTGTCTGTCTTAAGATTTTTTATAAGAGTAAGTATTTCTTCGGGATCAGTAGGAGCAACGAAAAATGAGTCTTTAACATTTTGTTTAATTTTAATTTTCTCTGCAAGGGATTCTTGAGATTCGTTAAACTGGTCTAGTATGACTTTAGCCAATTTTTCACCCACCGTTGAAAAATGTTCGTTGCATGCCTCCAAAGAGGCCCCCAGAGATCCCCCTATGCTGGAGATGTCTTCCAGTGAGCTACTCGCCTTTTTCGATGGTCTATGTGAAACTTGATTCACAGACTGCCAGAGCTTCTTGGGTACATTTTTGTTCTTATTTATTTGTTTGCCATCATGTTCTGCTTTGAGGTTTCTGAGAAGTTTAATGTAGAAGTTTCTGTACCTGCAATAAATCAATCTTCTCGTCGCATCATCTGGGTGTTGCCTAGCATCAAGGTGTAGTTTGTCTTTATGTTTACCGCAACGAATTAAACCTGGTGTCATCCAGGGTTGTATATTGAATTTTGAATGACTTACTTTGATAGAGTGAGAATATTTGGAGATTGAATTTGTGAGCACGGAGTTGAATTCAGATGCCATAGCGTCAAGAGAAGAATTTTTCAAAGGGGACCAGTTAAAGCTTTCAAGTTCCGACCTTAGACCATCGTAATCAACTTTAAGCCTAGTTCTGTTCCTAGGGTGTGATCTTAATGGTTTTGTCAGAATACCTAACATAGTAATGCTATGATCAGTAATGTCAACGGGGCACACTACTGATTCCGCTTGAGAGTTAAAAGGAACAAATATATGATCTATACAGGAATTACCATGCGTTGGTTTGTCTACACACGATGTTAAACCGTGTTCAGCTAGAAGAGTAAGATAGGTGGATGTGATTTCCTCATGTATAGAAGGTCCCACGATATTTATGTTTATATCACCAGTTATAATAAAACATGGAGTGTTTTTTAGCGAGTTTAGATGTTGATCCAGTGAAGACAAGAACTTAGAGGGGTTCTTAAAAGAAGGAGAACGATATACACCTAATATAGTAAAGAGCTTTGGAATTTCAACACTTAAAACATTTGCATCTTCTATGTTAGGCTCAGTCGCGTTAGCTGACCATTTGTTTTTTACATACACTGTAACTCCACCGGCCTTGTTTATGTATTTCTTTGTGCTATAAGATTTATAACCTTCAATCTGCTTAACGATGGAGGATTCTTTT
This sequence comes from Agriphila geniculea, assembly GCA_943789525.1. NCBI lineage: Eukaryota > Metazoa > Arthropoda > Insecta > Lepidoptera > Crambidae > Agriphila > Agriphila geniculea. Next base: position 12,166,173 of record OX038887.1, on the reverse strand, counting down.
AGCCAGCATTCACTTAGGACCATGTAATCGAATGTGATATTAAGTCTGGCAAGAGTAATCAAAAAGTTATCAAAGTTTTGCTGCATGCTGCGAATGTTTACATTGAGACCCTTAAAAGAGTATTTATTAATAATTTTTCCGCACTCTTCTGGGTATGGTATAGAATGGCATTCTACATTGAAAGACTTGTCTATATTAGATAATAAATCAAGGGTAGTCATAGATTTTAATTGATACTTGAGAGATAGTTATTTTTCTGTAGTTAACGAATGCCATTTTTACGCCAAATGAGAAGAGTACGGAGTGTAAATGTGGTCTAATATAATAAGCAGATGTAGGAAGGATGAGTGTGTTGGGTGTGTTGATGTAATGGTTAGAAATTTTACAAAAGCATCCCTGAATTTTTGTAGCTATAGACTGTGTGAGTGTTATTGTGTGTAATGAGAGATTGTGTATTGTGTGCGTGTAGGTAGTGGATCCACAACTTAATAAGTTTAAAAAAGAATTACAAATTAATAAAGTTATAAAGAGAAACAAACAGAAACGCAAAGCGCTATGACCTAACTGGTAATTTAAGACTTTATTTACCCTCACTTGTGGCATGTGAGCCTGAGAGTTTTTCCAAATCTCCGAGGTCTTGAATTTGTATTGGTGGAGAGCCTTCATGTCCTTCCCGCTTCCTGACATACACAATACCGTTTCGTACCCAGCAAAACTTGTATCCGTGTTCACGAACCCAGTTACGTGCAGCGCGAAAAAGATGACGGGTTTCATAGGTGAGACGTTCGTTTACAAATACCTTTCGCTGAGGCCCCGATCCCACGATCTCTTGACTATCCAGCTTACGACGAGATTTCGCTTCTTTAAGTAGCTCATCTCGTTTTGATCTTCTTGTGAAGGAGACCACCAGCGGTCGCGGTAACGGGTTTCCATCAGGTTTGCTTTTGGTCTGTGCGCCAGCCCGTGATACGTAATCTAGGTCCTGTTCTTCAAGCTTGATCCCAATTTTGTTCGCGGTTGTCAGGGCAAGATGGTAGGGGTTTTCTCCTGGAGATTCAGTTAATCCTAGTATTTCTATCTCAGACCGTAGAGCAATGTGAGTCTGCTTGTGTAGTTGACCCTGAAGTTGGACGATTTGTGCCCTGAGTGTTACATTTTCCTTTTCCTTTTCTTCGAGTGATTTTATACGTACTTCGTAGTCGCTGAACTTCAGAAGAAGGTCATCGATCCGTTTGTTGAAATCGGACTGCATGTTTATCATATCCTGACGCAGCGATCGAATTTCAGCAATCACTTGATTGTTGGAGGAGTCCTGAATGTCCTGACTGGATCCTGTTGTGGTACTTGTTTTCTTGCGGATAGTGATATTATCGTTGGTACGGATAGGAGTGTTAGTATTGGCGCCGCCTTTCTTTGTAATAGCGTGACAGTCGGGGCAAACCCAGACTTCTTTTTGCTGTGACGTCAAACCGCGCGCATTTGCGCAAGTTGCATGCAGCGCCCTCGAACAGGATTTAGTCGAGCAAACCACATAGTCTTCCTTTGAGATAGTTTTGAGGCACCCGGAGCATTTCATGTTGACTTTTACTATGAGACTCTTCTAAACTTACGGATTAGCGATAAAGCTTGTCGTTTATCGCCGCGTATCGTGGTAGCAGCCGCTCGGTCGCTCAGTGCGTTCGCAAGGGCATTGACTCACCGTCACGTGACACACCTCTGTCCGCTGCGACTACGCGCGTTTTGAAAATGCAACGACTTAATTAAAATGACGCGCACTTTACACTGTCACAGTTCTTCAGTTTTAAGTAATATCGAAATTCTGATTGCCGAAATGAAGTCTTGATGTTTAGAGCTTTCTTTTGGTACTAATTAATTTAGGGAACTCGCGAAATATCTACGAATTTATATTTTTAAAGACGGAGAGCTAGCGAGACGGTGTTTACTGTTTGCCGTTCGGCCGGCCGATCCGGCCGGACTTAATACCGAATTGGCTGTGGAAGTGTCTTTGGGCTTCGCCTGAAATGCTTTATAGTAAATTTAGCTGCCGAAAATTAGTCTAAACTAGTCTACTAGGACTTAGAAACCGTAGACCGTAGGTCACGACACGAAATAGGTGCGAGGAGCGTAGCGACGAGCATGTTAGGTGCCGCGGCAGCGGCCGGCGAAGCGCCAGAAAAAAACTATTTCAAACTGGATTGGTGGACTTTGTCAAAATAATGACCATGGTCATTATTTTGACAAAATCCACCAATCCAGTTTGAAATAGATTTTACAAGCATTTTTGAGTAAAACAAATTAACCGCAAACCGCAACGCAACGCCTACCTTCATAAATGTATGTGTAGGTTTTAAGTAAGTTTCGACATTTTAACTGTCGGGATTTTGACCTTTCGGGATTTCGAACTTTCGGGATTTCGAACTTTCGGTCATTTGATAATCGATCTTTCAAGTTTCGGTCTATCGGATATCGATATTTAGAATGTTCGGTATTTTGAAAATAGGTGCTTTATGTGTCGATATTTCGGTCGTATGTATTATGAATTGTCGGCATTGTAATGTATACCCGATCGGGTTTTATTAAAAGTACTTTGGTAATTTGTATTTGGTTTGATTTTTGGTGTTCCCGACGTTTCGGCACCTTTGTAGTGGGGGATTGAAGCTGCTCGTGAGCCTACCCTCAAGCGATATGCGCTAGTATCCGTTAAAAAGTGTTTTATTTCATGTCTAGTGAGCGCGTAAGCTTGAGAGGTGAATATATCACCATAATTTAATATTTTAGGTGGACTTTGATGAGTGGTTTACAAATGTGCTAAGTCAAGAGTTAAAAATTAAAGACAACAACTACAGAATTATAAGGAGAAGAGTATGCCAGCTGATTGGTAAGTCTCGTTTCTGTATTTTTTGTTAAGAGTAGCAATTGAAACTGTTAAATGCTTTTTTAATCTTTGAATACGTCAGAAATGACTGTTTTTACAAAAAATCAAAAGAGATGAGATGGTAAAAGACAAAATAGTAAAATTTAAAACATAAAACAACAATGAAAATTCCCACTAAAACCAGGGCTCTGTCACTTCGCGCGCGAGTCTGAAGCGCTCGGCGTCCTCTAAGAGGACAAATTTCATCCATCAGAAAAGATAAGATCTACGCAATAAAAGAGAGGCAACTACTGATTGTATGTTTTGGAGCGAAGGGAGCGCTGTGCGACCCGAATTGCACTTTATTGTGTTGGAGCCAGCGAACTAAAATATATGGAAGTGTAATTGCAAACGAATATTGCTTAAAAAATGACACCACGAGGCCAAAAAAGTACAACCCGCTCAGCTTTAGTCGGGCCAGCCACGCACCCGGTGACTGATGTTAACGTTCTTTACAATAACTGCAGTTTGTATTGTGTCATGCTAGTCAAATGGTGTAAAAAACGCAAAGAAGGCACTAAAAATATGCAAAAATAACGTATCATATTTTTTCGTTTATGTATAGAAAATAATCTATGAGTATACAAATTATGGTCACTAATTAGAAACCGTTCTCAGACGCTTTGTGCAGTTGTGCTGCATAATTAAATGCCAGCATTTTTAGCTCCATCCACTTAGTTGTACTTTTCGTATGGTGCCATTTTTTGAGCGCAATGCTTGTTCCCTAGATTTTAGTTCCCTGGTTGGAACAAGAGTCGTAATTTATTCAAACGATTTTGCGGAGTGCAATTTCTGTACGCTAGCACTATTATCTATTCTGTGCTAAAACTACAAAAAGATATTGCTTGATAGTAATAAGTAAATAATATCTGAAGTAACTAATGTTTATAGAAAATAGTTTTGGCTGTTGGGGGATGAACATTTGACAAATTTTACCGATGTCACTGGAATAAAGTATATTTAGACATCTTCTTTTCCGGATAATAGATTTATTATAGTTACTTTATTACATAGGCGTAGCCGGGCTAGTTTTTCGGAGGGGGTCAAGGCCAGTTTTTCGGGGGATTGGTCCATGTAAAAAATGCTTGTCAAAAAAGGATTTCACTTAGTAAGTCTTCATTTCTCGCTACGCCCATTATTATAGAACTTGATAAAATGTGTCAAATGTGCACTCTCTCAACGTTCATACTTTAATATCTGTTTATAGGGCAGTGGTGCAGTGTCCGTGCGTCGCAGTCTCTAAGGCCGGCGATGTATGAGGCTCTGCTGGAACCTCTGTCCAGGCCAGATGAGGACGTAGCTGTCAAATTAGCCGCCGCTGAAGCCCTACGCAGCACTATTGACGACTTCGAGTTCTATGAGGACCAATTTGCTCCGTACGCGCCTCACGCTATTGCAGCGCTTTATGAACTTTTGGTGAGTTTGATTTGCGGTTATCATGATGTTGAAAGACTTGTTGAAAAATTAATGTGTTAAAAGCCCAATAAAGGTGATACCTTACATCACTTGCAACTTTACTGACATATCTGTGTTCAAAACGTTTGTGTTATGAAACGTAAATTTTTTTCCGTAATCGAGTTATATGACCTATTTATTTTTGTCTAAGCTTCTTTTATCATTTTTTGAAACTCAGCTTGATTTATCGTAGGTGGAATCCGAAGAGTGCGATACGAAAATGCACGTCCTTCACGTAGTTTCGTATATAATGGAGCGTTGTGGCGGCAGCGTGGCCCGAGGCGGCGGGACTGGCGCTCTGTTCTCGTACCTGCCGCAGCTGTGGAGCCACGCCGCGTCCGCCGCGCACAACATGCTGCGCGCCGCCGCGCTCTCCACCACCGTGCACCTGCTCAAGGTGCGTGTGTACACGTAGTGTCCCTGCGTGCGAGTACGGCCGCTGTCTCATACTGCCGCAGCTGTGGAGCCACGCCGCGTCCGCCGCGCACAACATGCTGCGCGCCGCCGCGCTCTCCACCACCGTGCACCTGCTCAAGGTGCGTGTGTACACGTAGTGTCCCTGCGTGCGAGTACGGCCGCTGTCTCATACTGCCGCAGCTGTGGAGCCACGCCGCGTCCGCCGCGCACAACATGCTGCGCGCCGCCGCGCTCTCCACCACCGTGCACCTGCTCAAGGTGCGTGTGTACACGTAGTGTCCCTGCGTGCGAGTACGGCCGCTGTCTCATACTGCCGCAGCTGTGGAGCCACGCCGCGTCCGCCGCGCACAACATGCTGCGCGCCGCCGCGCTCTCCACCACCGTGCACCTACTCAAGGTGCGTGTGTACACGTAGTGTCCCTGCGTGCGAGTACGGCCGCTGTCTCATACTGCCGCAGCTGTGGAGCCACGCCGCGTCCGCCGCGCACAACATGCTGCGCGCCGCCGCGCTCTCCACCACCGTGCACCTGCTCAAGGTGCGTGTGTACACGTAGTGTCCCTGCGTGCGAGTACGGCCGCTGTCTCATACTGCCGCAGCTGTGGAGCCACGCCGCGTCCGCCGCGCACAACATGCTGCGCGCCGCCGCGCTCTCCACCACCGTGCACCTGCTCAAGGTGCGTGTGTACACGTAGTGTCCCTGCGTGCGAGTACGGCCGCTGTCTCATACTGCCGCAGCTGTGGAGCCACGCCGCGTCCGCCGCGCACAACATGCTGCGCGCCGCCGCGCTCTCCACCACCGTGCACCTGCTCAAGGTGCGTGTGTACACGTAGTGTCCCTGCGTGCGAGTACGGCCGCTGTCTCATACTGCCGCAGCTGTGGAGCCACGCCGCGTCCGCCGCGCACAACATGCTGCGCGCCGCCGCGCTCTCCACCACCGTGCACCTACTCAAGGTGCGTGTGTACACGTAGTGTCCCTGCGTGCGAGTACGGCCGCTGTCTCATACTGCCGCAGCTGTGGAGCCACGCCGCGTCCGCCGCGCACAACATGCTGCGCGCCGCCGCGCTCTCCACCACCGTGCACCTGCTCAAGGTGCGTGTGTACACGTAGTGTCCCTGCGTGCGAGTACGGCCGCTGTCTCATACTGCCGCAGCTGTGGAGCCACGCCGCGTCCGCCGCGCACAACATGCTGCGCGCCGCCGCGCTCTCCACCACCGTGCACCTGCTCAAGGTGCGTGTGTACACGTAGTGTCCCTGCGTGCGAGTACGGCCGCTGTCTCATGAGCCGAGCCGAGCATAAAACATATTAAAAATGATCGTCAAAATTATAATAGGTCTTTACCTATGAAATTGCCGATTTGTATGGAGATTTTTCAAGAAGTTGCATTTTTCATAATAGCATTTTCTTTGTTCATTTAACAACCATGAACACTCATGTAACAAAACTTTTATGTACTAATGTTTGAACACTATGCTAACTTATTTCCATTTAAGATAAGCGAAAAAATTAGTTTTGGTTAAGTTACAACCCCTTCGGTCACCCTTTTTTTGCTTACAAAAAAAGAGTCACTTTCAAGATCTTTTTTTTAATGTCACGAAAGCTAAAATATGGACTTTATTTTTACTGATACTTAACTATCATGATCATAATTCGATGTAATATTCACGATTTTGTTAAAATTTTAAATTATAGAAGTTATTATTTTCTCTGTATGTGACAAAATTTCGGCAATTTCATAGGTAAAGACCTAATATTTTGACGATCTAATCGATTAGGAAATCCAGAAGCACAAAAGCAAATAACAGGAGAGACTGGCAAAAGCATCCTACTTAGTTAAGCTTGTTTACCTTTCCATTTTCATGTTATGTTCTAAATAAAGTACAGTATGCTCAAAACTTGCGAACTCTCATGGGCACACAAACCCTAGTGGTTTTTGCTAATGAGTAACGTATAATATAATCTGTATTTATGTATGTCTTGAACAATAAATAAATAAAAAAAAAAAAAAACTAATGATCTGGCCGCAGCACTAAACACGAGATCTTACTTCAAATGCCTAAAAAAAAGACATACAATAGTCGAATCGGCTCCAATAGTAATAATAACTTCGAGTAGGTGTCTCGACGAAGAACACCAAATCTGATTAAAGTAGAATACTGATTGCAGATTGGATCACAAAAAAATTAGATTAGAAATGTTATTTTTGTAATTTTATAATTTCTTCATACTAAAATACAGATTTATTTACCAAAATATTTACTAAGTTATTTTTCTTCAACAGGCTTTAGGAGAATGTACATTGAATATCCGACCTTGGATCCTAAGCGTGGTGAACGAATCGACACGGCTGTCGGAGCCTGCCCACGTGTATCTTCTAGAAGATGCCTTAGAGCTGTGGCTCGCTATACTAGAGACTTCCAATGCTGCTGACCCTGTGTTGTTGCAGCTAGCTGATAACTTATATCCTATACTCGGTAAGTTAGAAACTAACACAGAACGCAGAATTTATAAACTTTACAGTTTTCTTTTCATTCGAAGTAAAGATTCTCCATAACTATTCAAAGTTTATTAACAATTTAAAGTTTAATCGTGTCGCATTAGTAAAAGAGTTTCTATCTTTTCAGTCGAAACTTGAAAAATATAATTATTAGTCAAAATTACTTTATTAAATTAGTGCAGTTGGAACTTATACCACGTTTTGTAAATAGACTAAGCCCCTTCGTTAGACTACGAGGGTGGATAAGTCCATGACTTTGAAAGGAAGAAATACTTTTTTTAATAATTTATTTTTATATCTTAAAAGAAACTCCTTAGGAATCTTTACACAATTTTTTTTCAAATTCGGCAAAAGATTATTAGTGTTAGAAACAAAAAGCTCAAGCGACTTCTAACTTTTCTTAATGACCCTGTTGACCCTCTTGGCGGCTGCTCATCAAAACTCATCGAATGAAGATGTGAATCCTTCCTATTTTCTAGATTTGGCCCACTGAGATTTTTAGGGTTCCGTACCCAAAGGGTAAAAACGAGACCCTATTACCAAGACTCCGCTGTCCGTCTGTCTGTCTGTCTGTCACCAGGCTGTATCTCATGAACCGTGATAGCTAGACAGCTGAAATTTTCACAGATGATGTATTTCTGTTGCCGCTATTACAACAAATACTAAAAACAGAATAAAATAAATATTTAAGGGGGGCTCCCATACAACAAACGTGATTTTTTTGCCGTTTTTCGCTCGATATTAATAACGACAACAGTTAGACAGTTGAATTTTTTTTAGTTAATGTATTTCTGTTGCCGCTATAACAACAAATACTAAAAATAGAATAAAATAAATATTTAAGGGGGCCCCCATTCAACAAACGTGTTTTTTTGTTTTTTGTACGGAACCCTTCGTGCGCGATTCCGACTCCCACTTGGCCGGTTATTTTTTAATGTTTTCGAAAAAACTTCGCTATGGACCCGCCATTATATGAACAGCATCTCAGGCAGGCTTCCTTCACTCGCTCAAGGTAGCGCGATAAGCACCTACCGCTAGCCGTGCCTACGGAGGCACAAGTGAGCAGAGGGCCGCCACACGCCCGCCTGTGTAGTCGCGCGGCATCTTACTGCCTGCGTAGGTATTGTCTTTTTAAAATAGTAACAATGTCGAATCGTCATTACTGTGCCGTGTACGGATGTCTATATCAAAAAACCAATAAACAATTGTCGTTTTTCACATTATGATATATGCTACGCAGTTCATTTAAAAGAAGTCAACCCTAACGTTGCGTCGTCAGAAAAGGAAAGAGCACGTGATAGAAAGAGAGGCATCTACTAGGTGAATATAACTGTAGGCCATTAGCGCTGCGCGAGCTGAATTGCACATTATGGCTGCGCAGTCTGCACACTAGCGCCGCCATTAGAAAAAAAATCATAGTGCTTAAATAAAGACAAATTTGTAAATTATCTCTCTGGAGTGCACTCCGAACAAGCTTTGTGGTACTTTTTATCACTTAAGCAATATTTTCTAGCCTGTCGTTTAGTTTAATTGACTTTTATTGTTAAAAGTGGCCACTTTTCGCAATAAAAGTCCATATAACTAAACAACAGGTTAGAAAATATTGCTTAAGTGATAAAAAGTACTGCAAAGCTTGTTCGGAGTGCACTCCAGAGAGATAATTCATAATTTCTTTTTTATTTATGCACTATGATTTTATTTCCAATGGCGGCGCTAGTGTGCAGACTGCACGCTCTTATTGTGTCGGTGTAAAAGTCGCTATTTATTTAAATGACTTTGCGGCGTGCTGCTTCTGTACTTGTACTATTATTTATTCTGTGTCTCAGGTCTCTCAAGATAGCTATTAACGTTGAGAGTGGTTTATAAATACGGGCCTTATACATTATATAACTTACTTTTGAAATTGTTCGCCTCGCAGCCATTACGTGTATTTTTTTATCTTTACAGAACAGTCTTCTGAGCACCTTCGTATAGTAGTTTATATTATGCAAGCGTACACTTTACTTTGCCCTGAAGAGTTCCTATTAGGCGCGGGCGGGAAATGTATGGCGTTACTAGACGACATGCTAGCGGATATGAGGACTGAAGGAGTGATCACGGCATTAAAAATGGCGGAGATTTGTGTGAGCGTCTCGTTCCCGGCAAGAAACGCGCTGCTTGGAGTCAAAGTTATCTGGCCGATACTTATTAGGGTTGTACAGTGAGTGCGTTTTGATTACTTTTATTATTGTTTTCATTTTTTTACATCGTGCCACAGACACGACAACGACACAGATTAGACAAATAAATACAAGTTGCACACTTTTTTTTGTAAAAAAACCGCTGTCATTGGGGAGGCAGAGGGATTAAGTCCATACAGACTTGACAATATAATTTTTTTACTTTTTCTTTTGTTCATGTTGTTTTTCTCCTTAGTTTATATGGTAGTTATATCAATAATATTTATACACTAGGTATTTGTAAATTCTTTGTTGTGATTTTGTTTTTTAGTATAATTGCTCTTTGTCTGTCTGTCCGTTCTCGTCACCAATGAGGCTCCTCCAGAATACCAGCGTTGCAGTGGCATGCTCAGGTATGTCACTGTAGCATTGCTGAGGAAGGGGCCTAGTTGGCTGCGCACAAACTAGTTTATAAGAATGTACCTATTATTTTTAGTTCCAATTGTCGCGGTCAATAAACTGTTTTTCTTTCTGTTTTTTCTATTATTTTTGTAAAAATCAAAAGTTTTCTACTTATAAAAGAAAAGATAATGATCATGTCTTTGAGCCTGCAGTGGAGTAAAAAACCGAAATGTTAGATAGTGTCCAAATCGTCCAAGGTGGGGTGCGGAAAAATATACAAGGTGTATTTGTAACCACTCTCCAAGTTTTAAGGATGTATTCAGTCCATGAAACTGATCAACTTTCTCCATGAAACATGTGTCGAAATACGCCAAAAAATTTTGGTCATCCCATACTAAACTGATCACGTGATCTTGATTTGATTTGTATGAAAAGTCATTTTTTTACATATTTGACCCTATGTTTCTTAGAGAAAGTTGTTCAGTTTCATGGACTGAACACATCCTTAAAATTTGGAGTGGTTACAAATACACCTTTATAGAAAATTGTAGTATATCGTCAGGGGGTTCTCACTCCGTGCTTAAACTTATATTAGCCTACTGCTCGTGGCTATAGTTGTAAAACAGCGGTTGTTATCGGATAGTTATCTAAAGCAGCCGATAATATCGTTTAGACAGCGGCTGACAACCGGCTGCTTATCCGACTCAATACCAAAAGGTCTTACAACTTTTACAATTCCTGAGTCGAAATTGTTATAATATACGAGTCGTTAAATGCAAATAGGTATTTTTAGTAAATTAAATACTTACTCTGTCATGATGTAAAACATGAATTAATGTTCAATACTATGAATTACACCTACCTATTTTGCAATGTCCTTCAACACGACAGATAATAAATTAATGTAAACCTACCTACTTATTTATACTTCTAAATTGAAATAATAATTAACAAATTGTTGTAAGATGATTTCTTAAAAATTAATAAATCTCAAACTGTATTTATTGGTTGCATTATTTGCTTTGGTTCCTCTTTTTGAGCACCTCGATAAGTCGCTGCATTGTCAAGTTCGTGGGCGATGAATTTGTAGAACATCAAACTGGAAATTCTGGTGTTCTCGTCAATTTCTCTGCTCCACAAAACTGTTTACTGGTTACTGTAACGTTTATAGTAAGTAGGTAGTATGTAGATAGACAAAAATAATCACTTAGGACATAAAACGGCTTCAATAAAACATAGACATGTTTCAACTGTAGCCAGCCGCGGTTTATGGGTGATCACCGTAGTCAGCGAAAAAAGCGGCTGGTCAGCGGCTGGCTGACTAAGATAACAACCGCCTTCACATCTATACTCGTGGCTCACTCAGTCGAGCCAGCGCGTGAGGGATGTCGTGTGTCGGTTGAGACAGAGCTACGCGAAAGAAAGAGAAGCGCTTCAGAGGTGCTTATAATAATAGGCAAGCAGCGCTGTCCAATTTGAAATTGTACTTTATTACCATGTAGCGAGCTAGCTTATTAATTGATTGTCCTCTCGCGGCTGGACCTCTCTACCTAGTACTATTATATATTCTGTTGTATCGTATAGAACGAATTTCCCATCATACTATGTAGTCCCATCAACATTACTCAATTAACCAGTCAATATTCATGAGTGACGCGTAGTATTAAAACAGGATTCTTTAATTTTTTCCAGTACCTTATTAGAAGCAGATGACCTACCAATGGTATTGTCAGTGCAATTGTGCCTAGTGTCCCGAGTCATACTGCTGTCTTCCGATCTCTTCTACAAAGCCGTGCAAGAGGCCTCAAACGGCCTCACAGAGTACGAATCCGATCCAGCCAAAGTATTGAATCGACTACTTCTCGTGTGGACTGAGAAGATGAATCTAGTAACGCAAGTTGAAAGGTGGAAAGTTGTTGGTGAGTGCTGCTTATAAATCAACTCTATTGTTATTGCATTAGTGTTGTTTTTAATCTACTCTATACAATGAGTTACTTTATTATAATTATACCGGGACGCTCAAATACAAGTTAAATTGTTATTGCCTCTTGACATAGTGTTTAGAAAAAAGGCTAGGTACATAATAATATCAACTTTTACGATATCATTATTATCTACACTAATTTATGCCTAATGCGAGTACAGATACCGGCACATAACTTGGTAAGACAAAGATGAGACAAAAGATGCGCAGCAGCTTTTAACCGCCACTGTGGTCTAGTGGTTCGCCCACCCGTGTAAGACGCAGAGGTCCCGGGTTCGATTCCCAGGGGGAGTACAATTTGTACTCGGTTTGGTTGGTGGTAGGGCTTCAAGTCCGCCTGGCTAGCAACCGCCATCTTACCTAAGTCTGAAGCCATAACAACAATTTAAAAATTATTGTGTTCCGGCAGTTAGAGGTAAGATAGCCAGTATTCCGGGTGTAGTGCGCTTCCACCTTCGGCCTTATCGTCATTTAATATCAGGTGAGATGAAGGCCAAGCACTATCCCGTTGTGTATAAAAAAACCGGCCAAGTGTGTGTCGGGCCACGCGCAGTAGGGTTCCGTAGTTACATTATACCATACCATATTTTAATACCGCTATCATTTTTCACCTGAAAAAATAACTTTGTTTTTCACAGTGTTTGTATGAACGACAAAGTTATATTTGCGGTTTTAGAAAATGTACTATATTTCGAAAACTTTTTACTGTATCTCGTTCAAACCAATTTTCGTTGAAAGTGTTCACTAAGATCTATAGCATATATTTTTTTTAGATTTTTTACTCTCTTACTTTAAGAGTTAAAGGGGGGGGGGGGACACACATTTTCCACTTTGGCAGTATATATCTTTCAAACGGTTGACTTTGTGAAAAAAATGTCTTAGAAACCTCAATGTCATTTTCAAAGACCTATCTATAGACACCCCGCAAGTATTGGTTTGATGAAAAAAAATCGTTTCTGTTTCAGTTCCATGTATGGGGAGCCCCCCCTTAATCTTTTATTTTTTTATTTTTGTAAAGAAATCGTAAAGCGGTTCACAGAATACATCTACCTACCAAGTTTCAACTATGTAGTCCTAATACTTTCGGAATAAAGTGGCTGTGACAGACAGACGGACAGACAGACAGACATGACGAATCTATAAGGGTTCCGTTTTTTGCTATTTTGGCTACGGAACCCTAAAAACTACAAAACATTAAATTAAGCTAATTTTTGTCTCATCTTTGTCTTGCCAAGTTATGTGCCGGTATCTACCTATATACTCGTATTAGGCATAAATTAGTGTAGATAATCGCCACGGAAAGTGAAATTTTACGTAGACAAGACTTCGCGGGCGGAAGCTCCGATCTTTCTTCTTTGCGGCCTCCGTTGAGTCCTGGGTTCGATCCCGGCTGGGTTAATTTAGAAAACGAACTTTTCTATATTGGCTCAATCCCATTAGGATGAACACCGAAATACGATATATATCGCGCGTTTTATCGACATTCAATTGAAAAAAACCAATGTCTTTTGACAGTTAAACGTGAAAAAATAGCTATATCATATCGCGTTTCGGTAGTCATGCTAGGGGGTCAGGTCTGGGTGATTGTAGTTCCACCGTTCTCTGATTTCCACAAACGCTTTAGCTACTTTGTATTCAGAGCAATCTTTGTTATGTTGTTGTCTAATAAAAAACTAATTTATCTCTCAGAGTATTAAAATATCAACTTAAATACCTCTCTCTGTGAGGGTGGCTTGATAGAACAATTTTATATTTAGGTCTCGGTCTTGCGGCGCTCTTAACAACGCAGAACCCGACGGTACTGCAGCGGTTTCCGGCGATTCTTCTAAACCTGACCGAAGTATTGAATGACGTCATGAAGACTGAGGACAACGGCACTTACGTCGAGTGAGTACCCATTATTATGTTAAAACGACACTAATTTGTATGCGACAAGTTATAATGTAGGTAGGTATTTGTTGTTTTTACCCTTGATATCCTCTTTGATATACAGGGTTATTTGTAAAACACCAACAACCTCGCAGAAGTAAATTACTCCATACAAATGTCCCGAACAGCTGATCGAGTTTTGTATGAAAAGTTGATATTTTTTTGTCTGTTTTCGGGAAAGTCGTAGAACAAATGTTGTTGTTTATGATGTTAGTAATCTACTCCTGCGAGGTTGTTGGTGTTCAACAAATAACCCTGTATACTATTAGGTAACATTTTAGTCCAAAGAATTGTATTTAAAATTGAATGTTATTAATTTGAAATGGGGAATGTCCGAAAAAAATCAATTTGGCTGAATATTTTTTTATAGGTAGGAATAAGCTCTCTTAGTAATAGAAAAAATTTGCCGAATTTTCGGTTGCGCATAAATAAAAATAAAAAATAAAGTCACTTCGACTTCACAAATATACGAAAGTAACAGCAGAATGGAGATTATACCTTTGCCACCACCTGTCATAACCACAACTTGCTATTAAAAAAAAAAGTTTCATCACAAAATGTCAAAACTTTTTTTTTAATACTTGCTGTGGTTGTGGCAGGTGGTGGCAAAGGTATAATCGCCATTCTGCTGTTACTTTCGTACATTTGTGACGTCGAAGAGACTTTAATTTATTAAAAAAATTTGACGCAACTTCGGACATTCCCCATTGCTTGAATGCCACTCATCATCATCATCATCATATCAGCCGCACGACACCCACTGCTGGGTATAGGCCTCCCCCAAGGATTTCCACGACGATCGGTCCTGCGCTTCCCACATCCAGTGGCTTCCGGCGATCTTCACCAGATCGTCGGTCCACCTTGTCGGGGGCCTACCCACGGAGCGTCGTCCGGTGCGCGGTCGCCATTCCAGAACCTTTCCGCCCCAACGGCCATCGGTTCTTCTCGCTATGTGTCCAGCCCACTGCCACTTTAGCTGAGCAATCCTTCGAGCGATGTCGGTTACTTTAGTTCGCCTGCGGATCTCCTCATTTCTGATTCGATCACGCAGGGAAACGCCGAGCATGGCTCTCTCCATTGCACGCTGGGTGACCTTGAGCCTCCTTATGAGACCCATAGTTAGCGACCACGTTTCACTGCCGTAAGTCATCACTGGCAACACACACTGGTCATAGACTTTCGTCTTGAGACACTGAGGTAAATCGGACACGAAGATTTTTCGGAGCTTCCCGAATGCTGCCCATCCGAGTTGGATTCGACGAGAGATCTCCTTCTCAAAGTTGGACCTACCTAACTGGACTGCCTGTCCTAGGTATACATAATGGTCAACAGCTTCAAGTGTAGTGTTCCCAACATGAACTGGAGCGGGCACAACATGGGCATTCGACATGATTTTTGTCTTATCCATGTTCATTTTAAGACCCACTCTTTGGGAAGCACTACGGAGATCTTCGAGCATTGTGTTCAGGTCCTCCAAGGTCTCAGCCATAAGAACTATATCATCGGCAAAACGAAGGTGTGTTAGGTGCTGACCATTAATGTTGATGCCGAGTCCTTTCCAGTCTAAGAGTTTAAAGATATCCTCCAACGCAGCTGTGAACAGTTTCGGAGAAATAACATCTCCCTGTCTCACACCTCGCTGCAGTTGGATAGGATTTGTTCTCTGGTTCTGTACTCGGACCGACATGGTGGCATTTTTATATAAATACCTCAACACCTCGATATACCTGTAGTCCACTTGGCACCTTTGGAGAGACTGCAGCACCGCCCAGGTTTCAATCGAATCAAAGGCTTTCTCATAATCCACGAACGCCAAGCAAAGTGGCAGGTTATACTCCTCGGTCTTCTGTATGACCTGCCGCAGCGTATGGATGTGGTCTATGGTGCTAAAGCCTTTTCGGAACCCGGCTTGTTCGGGAGGTTGGAAGTCGTCGAACTTGCGAGCGAGACGGTTCGTAAGGACTCTCGAAAACAGCTTATAGACATGACTCAGAAGCGAGATGGGTCTATAGTTCTTTAAGAGGGACTTGTCACCCTTTTTAAAGAACAAAATCACCTCACTTATGTTCCATGTCTTCGGCGTTCTGCCCTCGACGATGACGGAATTGAAAAGCTTCTGGAGGACTTTAAGTATCGGCTTACCGCCCGCTCTCACTTGAATGCCACTATTTACCTAAATTCTACATATTTTGGCTCAAGCGTGATAAATCCTTAAAATTTTTAAATGTTCTTCCAAGTAACATAGACAGATATTAGACTGAGCTTGCGTGTTTTGAGTCGCGAAATAGTCATAACTTGGCTTAGTAATAAAGAACTTATTCGCAAAATGCCACACGCAGACAAAAAAAGGACACATTCTCAGAATGACTCAAAAGGACACATTTATTTCCCAAAAGGACACATCTTTTTAAATACGTGCCTGCAACGTTAACAGCAAATAATTGGCAATTATCATGTATTGATGAGTAAAAAGATATTATTGATATTACATTTTTCTTCCAACACATTTTGGTTTTATTTTTTAGAATAGAATAGAATATTTTTCAATTCGATCTTTACTTCGTTTAATGTTAAATTTGTATTTATTTTTATTAAAAAAATACTAAAGGACGATTTATACGTAAGTTTTTTTCTCTTATTTATACATGAATTATTTATATTTCGTTGGCATAAATCGATTCTAAATTTGCGTTATTTTAACTGCACTATGTATATCCAAACGCTAGAGAATTTGCCATTGTTGTCAGTGGTCTGGTGGCGGCGCCGGGATCTCGGCCCGCATCGCCCCTCGAAGGGCGCGGGGGCCCCGCCCGCTGGGGCCCCGTCGCGGCGGTGGACTCGCCCCACGAGACGAGACGCCGCCGCCTCGCCGCCACACACCCCGCGCGCGTACTTGACTTGCGTGCCGCCACACATCACCAGGTAACCTACTGTAGACAGACTGTATTATGGAATCCTTTGTAACAGTTGTTACCCCGTCGTCGCGTCAATGGACTCGCCCCACGGGATGAGATGTCGACGCCTCGCGGCCACACACCCCGCGCGCGTACTAGACTTGCGTGCCGCCACACATCACCAGGTAACCTACTGTAGACAGACTGTATTATGGAATCCTTTGTAACAGTTGTTACCCCGTCGTCGCGTCAATGGACTCGCCCCACGGGATGAGATGTCGACGCCTCGCCGCCACACACCCCGCGCGCGTACTAGACTTGCGTGCCGCCACACATCACCAGGTAACCTACTGTAGACAGACTGTATTATGGAATCCTTTGTAACAGTTGTTACCCCGTCGTCGCGTTAATGGACTCGCCCCACGGGATGAGATGCCGACGCCTCGCCGCCACACACCCCGCGCGCGTACTAGACTTGCGTGCCGCCACACATCACCAGGTGACCTACTGTAGACAGACTGTATTATGGAATCCTTTGTAACAGTTGTTACCCCGTCGTCGCGTCAATGGACTCGCCCCACGGGATGAGATGTCGACGCCTCGCCGCCACACACCCCGCGCGCGTACTAGACTTGCGTGCCGCCACACATCACCAGGTAACCTACTGTAGACAGACTGTATTATGGAATCCTTTGTAACAGTTGTTACCCCGTCGTCGCGTCAATGGACTCGCCCCACGGGATGAGATGTCGCCGCCTCGCCGCCACACACCCCGCGCGCGTACTAGACTTGCGTGCCGCCACACATCACCAGGTGATCTACTGTAGACAGACTGTATTATGGAATCCTTTGTGACAGTTATTACCCCGTCGTTGCGTCAATGGACTCGCCCCACGGGATGAGATGCCGCCGCCTCGCCGCCACACACCCCGCGCGCGTACTAGACTTGCGTGCCGCCACACACCACCAGGTGACCTACTGTAGACAAAATGTATTATGGAGTCCTTTGTAACAGTTGTTACCCCGTCGTCGCGTTAATGGACTCGCCCCACGGGATGAGATGCCGCCGCCTCGCCGCCACACATCCCGCGCGCGTACTAGACTTGCGTGCCGCCACACATCACCAGGTAACCTACTGTAGACAGACTGTATTATGGAATCCTTTGTAACAGTTGTTACCCCGTCGTCGCGTCAATGGACTCGCCCCACGGGATGAGATGCCGCCACCTCGCCGCTACACACCCCGCGCACGTGCTAGACTTGCGTGCCGCCACACATCACCAGGTGACCTACTGTAGCAGACTGTATTATGGAATCCTTTGTAACAGTTGTTACCCCGTCGTCGCGTCAATGGACTCGCCCCACGGGATGAGATGTCGACGCCTCGCCGCCACACACCCCGCGCGCGTACTAGACTTGCGTGCCGCCACACATCACCAGGTAACCTACTGTAAACAGACTGTATTATGGAATCCTTTGTAACAGTTGTTACCCCGTCGTCGCGTCAATGGACTCGCCCCACGGGATGAGATGTCGACGTCTCGCCGCCACACACCCCGCGCGCGTGTTAGACTTGCGTGCCGCCACACATCACCAGATGATCTACTGTAGACAGTTATGGAACCCCTCGTTAGTTATTCCAGTCGCGTCGGTGGACTCTCCCCACGAGACGAGACGCCGCCCCACATCGCCGCCACACATCAGCAGGTAATATTCAACAGGAAACTGACTGACAGTTACTATCCCGCCCGCTGAGGCCTCGTCGCGTCAATGTACTCGCCCCACGAAACCCTGATGATACAATCTTGCTATACGATCGTGTTGCTACCATAGTGTAATGGTTACTGTGGTGGGGTAACAATGAGTTCGTTACAACCCTCGGTGGAGGTAGGACACACCTTTGCTCCGCACGCTATCTCGCAAGCGATCCGTACCTAACGATTCACTACTTAGTTAGGTACTGTACTTGAAATGTTGCTATAATCACCATTAATAATGAAAAAGGGTTGACTTCACACAGTAACGGGCACTGCTTTATGCATAATTCACATTGAAAGTCAAAGCAATATAAAAATTAGATTTGTGTGATCCGCATGTGTGCAAATTACACCGATCATTTTGTTAAATATCATCATCATCATATCAGCCGCACGACACCCACTGCTGGGTATAGGCCTCCCTAATGATCTCCACGTCGATCGGTCCTGCGCTGCCCGCATCCAGCGGCTTCCCGCGACCTTCACCCTCACGTCGGTCCACCTTGTCGGGGGCCTACCCACGGAGCGTCGTCCAGAGCGCGGTCGCCTTTCTAGAAACTTTTCCGCCCCAACGGCCATCGGTTCTCCCGCCCACTGCCACTTCAGATGAGCAATCCTTCGAGCGACGTTGGTTACTTTAGTTCTCCTACGGATCTCCTCATGTCTGATTGATTCGTTCACGCAGTGAAACGCAAAACATGACTCTCCATTGCACGCAAAGTTATTACGTAGCTTACCAGATATTATCTGAGTACGTACCTATATCTTATTCTTGGTATTAGGCACAGCATAGAATAGGTATTGTATGCATTGGGAAAGGTCCAGCGGGTCTACCGGCTAAAAATAATGAAGTTAATGTTAACTGTAATTTGACAGATTGATGTGATACATTGCTTCTTTTCTTTGGTAAGTTTTTTATTGTGCCAAAACGAAGTAGCAATGTACCACATAGATCTGTCAAATTACAGTTAACATTAGCTTCATTGTTTTTAGCTGATAGACCCGCAGGTAAAACGAAGTTTAGAAATTAAATACACACATAAACTTCTCTTGTTTTCTCTTTAATTTGTGCTCAAACCTTCTGCTCCGTTATAATAAGCACCGTCATGAGGTGGGCGGCAAAGTATGTCAAGATTTTTGCAACCATTGTCTTTGGTCAGTTTGTATATAAACGTAAACCTGGTACTTTATTTGATTATATATAGTCAGCTTCCCGTGGATTTTCTGTTAAAAAAAATCGATATTTATAGAGTAAAATTATTGTTGCAGCTAGAGACATTGAAAAGTCAAGTTGGTCCGGAAACATTTCAACGACTCCTGCAATCTACGGATCAAGATACACTTCAACAAATTAGGGAATACATACCGCTCTGAATATTGGCCTACACGCGTATGGTGTTGCCCGATTGTCGGCGGGTAGCAAGTATGACAAAGGTGGGGTCCGAGTGTCGGCCAACAGTGCAGTGTCGAAGAGTGAGTGAGATTAACTTAAGAAGATACACGGCAGCTGGGTTAAGATCGCGTTTTATCAATAGAGGCATAGGTGAAAAATAGTATAGGATACCAGAACTTTGTTGGAAAAGATAAACTTGTTTATAAATAGACAATAATTCTAATTCCAAATTTCCTATTAACTAATAAACATAATCTTCCTTCTCCTTAGGTATGTTCTGCCCATGGTAGTTCCAAAAAAAAATGTTTACTATAGTTGTTTTAAGCAGCTTTTATTATTCTTAGTTGTTTCTTATACAGACTGATAAAATTGCCAAAAAAATCATATGATGAATTGATACAAAATAAAAATAATATACCTACTTAAGGCGACTTTATATGCAACACTAGCGCCACTTCCACCCGCAAAAACATAATTACCGTGAAAATACAAAATTTATTAAAAATCCCAGCTTATGGTCTCCTCGCAAAAAATCTATTGTTATTTATAAACACACAAACTCGGTAACAAAATTGTTTGCAAATTTGGTGGTGAAAAAAGCCAAAAACGGCTGTCGTTTTGTTTTCACCGAGAAAAACCACAATAAATTCTCTGTCACTAAGTTTGTATGTTTATAAATAACAGTTGATATTTTGAAAGGGGACCATAAGCTTGGATTTTTAATAAATTGTGTATTTACACGATATTTTTTTTTGCGGCGGTGGCGCTAGTATTGCATATAAAGTCACCTTAACACATGCGTTTCTAGCCCGACTGCATTTCTGCTTTAAAGTTTTACTGTGATTTGTGACTAAGTGATCGAGGAGTGTAAATATCGAAGGCCATTAATAATAATAATAGAAAAGCATTTATACAAGGTCATTTTGTATTTACCATCCAAATTTTGAGGATGTGTTCAGTTCATGAAACTGAACAACTTTCTCTAAGGAACACATGGCCAAATATGTAAAATAAAAATCGACTTTCCATACAAATCAAAGAGATCACGTGATCGTTTTTGTATGGGATGACCAAAATTTCATGGTGAAATTCGACATATGTTTCTTAGAGTCAGTTGTTTAGTTTCATGGACTGGATACATCCTTGAAATTTGGATGGTAAGTTCAAAATGACCCGATATAATGTCGGGTGTCATGAAAAAATCGCTAAGTCTAAAACATTATCACTATCACTAAGTACATTAAAGTATCAACATCTTTCTCAGGAAAAGTCATCGTATCCATAGGTACTTTACGGGTTTCCAAGAGTCACTAAATCCATAATATTTGTTGAACTCTGCAAGTAAAAATTCACTGACTTACTCCATTGTTTATGTCGGTTACTTAGTGATTTTTTTCTGTCACCCAACAGGTATAAAATAACTAAGACTTACTCCATTGTTTATTTTCGTTACTTAGTGAATTTTTCCTTTCACTCGACGATAATTTATTTTGTTACTATGTTCACAAATGCGTAGCTCTAGCACTTGCTAGAATTGAGTAGTGGTTTAGATTCTGCGCAAACAAAAAATAATGTTTAGATCATATTGATAACTTAGTTTAAGAGCGTGCAGTCTGCACACTAGCGCCGCCATTGCAAATAAAATCATAGTGCTTAAATAAAAAAGAAATTATGAATTATCTCTCTGGAGTGCACTTCGAACAAGCTTTGTGGTACTTTTTATCATTTTGACGATATTTTCTAGCCTGTCGTTTTGTTATATGGACTTTTATTGCGAAAAGTGGTCACTTTTAACAATAAAAGTCAATTAAACTAAACGACAGGCTAGAAAATATTGCTTAAGTGATAAAAATTACCACAAAGCTTGTTCGGAGTGCACTCCAGAGAGATAATTTACAAATTTGTCTTTATTTAAGCACTATGATTTTTTTTCTAATGGCGGCGCTAGTGTACAGACTGCGCAGCCTTAAACACATTTTTGAATGCTGTGCCCTTATTTTGTTCATAAGAAATCGTGGAGACTACCAATTGAGTGACATGTGAGTGAAAACAAAAATGTCGCATTCTGCTGAAGATGGCAACGCAAAGCTAATTGTAGAAGTCGCTGCGTACGCTTGTTCCTAAGACAGTAGACGTTCAGAACAAATCTATAGGAAAATAGATATTTATTTTGTGGTATTTTTTACCGAAAAGGCATTGACCCAAAATGGATATATCTAAAACACTAATTCTACAATGCAAATGCTGGAATTGAAAACCAAATTAAGGCGTTTTTAATCTTACTGAATTTATTCATTTTTTCTTAATATCCAGATTTTTCGAAAATTTCTAAGTGCCAACATTTTTACAGCTGGTCATTTTAAAGCTTTAAAACTATTTTTAAAGTTTGTTTTGACGGTTTTTGTGGAACAAGCGTACGTAGGCCGTAGAGCCGCTTTGACAGTTGCCTTCCCCATTAGAACTATTTATTTACATTTTATAGCCTATTTGTATTGTACGCTATGGTTTATTTGGATGTTCTTAAAGCGTTTACGCCAAAAAAGTTATTTCAACTTGAAAATCTTAGAAAAAAAAATTAATAAAACTAAGCATGCATAAAGCAATATGCAGACAAAATTTCCAGTTTTTTTTTCACGCGCAGTCTGTTTAAAATTAGATGAGTTCTGACAAATTCCTACAGTTTTGTAAATACGCTATAAAAATGTATTATGTTTGTAACGATGTACTGGTGAAAATTAAGGAGGGTTGGTTATTGTGAATATCATATTTTACCATGTATACGTTTATGTATAGAGAGTACACTGTAAGTATGTATGAAACTAATGCAAACTATTTTATCGTCGTATCGTAATTTATAGGGAAGATGAAATGTAATTATTTGCTGCTTGACACTCTCGTAGGATAGTCGAAACTGGCCTTTTAGATCTATTTGACTTTTAGCCTTATCTAGATTATATTAGAAGGTGTATGTATAATAGTCCAAACTCTTTAGACATCGTGAAATTTTTCAATATTTTCTTTATTTATATTACATTTTTAATAATCCTTATAGTTCATTATTTTAATATCGAAAATAGATGAATGAATTCTCAAATTCCATTGAAAAATAAGGAGTTCTTAAAATTAAAAATATTGTCATACTTAAATTGAGGTCTCTGCCCACTACATCGTACCATACCATGACCATGCTAGGAATGGAACGTATCAGGCAAAAAAATGTTCTTAGGATTGAAAAGTATGACACTATTCCGACTAGCTAGACCGTTCTGTCACCGGCCATGCACTTGTCATATTTTTCAAAACAAAGAATATTTTTTGTCTGTTACGTTCCCAGCACGGTCATGATATGGTACGGTGAAGTGGGCAGAGACCTTTATTCTTTCATTTCACGTCAGTAGCCAAAATTAATAAAGCTTGTTTTGAAATATGCATGACATGTAGGTATATTACGCACTACTGTTGGTTGGCATTCGGACCGTCCCTCCACGATCAACCATCCTATCGTGTAAGTCTTTTGTTGATATTTGTACATTTTGTATGGCAACATTGTTCCGTATTGATACCATAAATCTAAAGTAATAATGGACTAAAAATAAAATATTTACGTTTAGATTATGGCATTATTATTTTAACCTTTCCTTCTAATATCATGCTTGGAAGATAAGTACTGATTTACTTAAAGTTTTCATTGAAGTAATCATTGTATTAGTTTATCACATTTTTTATTTTATTTTATTATTAATAATTAAAACAATCAAATAAAACTTATGTGTAATACATAGCCCCGCAAAACTGTTTACACAGTTTGACTGCAGGATCGGTGTGTCTCGAGTTTAAACGTGTTCATACATAGGCTGAGCATGTTTCACAGTGTTTTGAAATTATGTGCACTATTTCAGAAGGACCTTATATATCAAGAGCATATCCTAGAATCGAATCAATAAGTGCAAAGTATAAACATTTCAGTGTGGAACTTGGAACTCTAAAACTCAAATGATAAAATTTATAAATACATAAATAATCGAAATTTACATCTACTTTAACACCTAGGTAATACACAATTGACTTGTTCAATAGGTAGGCATTGACAGTTTGATTGATTGTTGTGAAAACAGTCAAAAGTGTGAGTATACATATATATACATTGCGCAATAATGTTTATTTTACCTGTTTATAATATATATGAAAACTAATTATGTATTACCCAAGCAATCATCATCACAAGCAATATACAAGGTTATTTTTAGTTTATACAAAACCTCTCGTGGGGTTAATCAGACCATCAAACTGAACAACTTTCATTAGGGGACCAACCTTGAAATCGCGAAAAAAAATCAGCTGTTCCATACAAAAGTACAATCCTACTCCATCAAAATGTATGAAACAGCTGTTTTTTTTTCGCGATTTCAAGGTTGTTTCCATAATGAAAGTTGTTCAGTTTGATGGTCTGATCAACCCCACGAGAGGTTTTGTATAAACTAAAAATAACCTTGTATAACCAACCAGCAAGATTACGATTTGTGGCTTACAATAAAGAGATGACCTATAAAAACTTTCTTCTAAACAAAAGTTTTGGAACAGACAATGTATATTTTTGGAGCAAGCTAAAGTTGAAATAAATGTTCCATGCAAGCTTGCATGCAACCGCCCATAATCTCCGCCGGCGCTTATGCTGAAGGCAATCAAAAGCTCGTTCAGCTATCTTGTTGGTGCAAAATGTGTCACCAGCCTTATCTTGGCTGGGTGGATGCCAGAACCTAGTCTTGAGCCTTCAGAAAACAGGATAGTCTATCATAACTACTTGTTCTCAAAACATGTTTGGAAATTCGAATATTATTTTGACGAGATAAATCTACACCGGAGGATAAATTGTAAGCACTCGACGCAGATTGGCATATCACCCTTATGTTGTTGATGAAATGAAATAATAATAATAATAATGAAATAAATATTTATTACACAGAAAATTCATGTTACAAATATTCCAACAAGTGCCGGTTTTAGCACTAGGCGACATTTCTACGGGACGCCCACTATCTGCGATTCTAAGATTTTTAATTTTGCCTGTTAGTTAAAAACGGCCGCGCAGTGCGATTTTTTAGTCAGTTTCACCACGTGCCGGACTACAGCTGCGCCACAAAAAAAAAGTTGGAAATCTGACATTTTGACTATGCCATGATGAAGTCTATAGTTTGTCGGAGTTTGTCGCCAAAAACCAGAGTTTGTCGGTCTTCCGTTTAGGAGATACACGTGGCTCAGCTGTAGAGACGTCTCTACAGCTGCGCCACACAGATCTCGAAAACGGAAGGTCGTAGCGAAAATCTGATTACTTGTATGTATAGCCGTTAGTTTGTCGGAGTTTGTCGCACAAAAACCAGAGTTTGTCGGTCCTGCGTTTAGGAGATACGTGTGGCGCAGCTGTAGAGACGTCTCTACAGCTGAGCCACACAGATCTCGAAAACGGAAGGTCGTAACAGAAATCTGATTACTCGTGTGTGTAGCCGGTAGTTTGTCGGAGTTTGTCACCAAGAACCAGAGTTTGTCGGTCTTGCGTTTAGGAGATATTTGAGGATACGCTGTGGAGACCTTTCTACCTGGATCTTGAGAACGGAAGGTCGTAGCGATAATCTGATTAGTCATATCTATAGTCGGTAGTTCGACCGAGTTTGTCGCCAAATACCAGAGTTTGTCGGTCTTGCGTTTAGGAGATATGTGAGATTTTCGCTACGACCTTCCGTTCTCGAGATCCAGGTAGAAATATCTCTACAGCATATCCCCACATATCTTCTAAACGTAAGATTGACAAACTCCGATTTTTGGTGACAAACTCCGACAAACTAATGGCTACACACTCGAGTTATCAGATTTTTGCTACGACCTTCCGTTCTCAAGATCCAGGTAGAAAGGTCTCCACAGCGTATCCTCACATATCTCCTAAACGCTAGACCGACAAACTCTGATTTTTGGTGACAAACTCCGACAAACTAATGGCTACACACACGAGTAATCAGATTTCTGTTACGACCTTCCGTTTTTGAGATCTGTGTGGCTCAGCTGTAGAGAACGTCTCTACAGCTGCGCCACACGTATCTCCTAAACGCTAGACCGACAAACTCTGGTTTTTGTGCGACAAACACCGACAAACTAACGGCTATACATACAAGTAATCAGATTTTCGCTACGACCTTCCGTTTTCGAGATCTGTGTGGCGCAGCTGTAGAGACGTCTCTACAGCTGAGCCACATGTATCTCCTAAACGGAAGACCGACAAACTCTGGTTTTTGGCGACAAACTCCGACAAACTATAGACTTCATCATGGCATAGTCAAAAAGTCAGATTTCCAACTTTTTTTTTGTGGCGCAGCTGTAGTCCGGCACGTAGTTTCACCTACTAATCTTGTAATCTTGCTTGTTTATAGTAAAAAAAAACGGCGCGATTTTTAGTCAGTTTCGTCTACCAATCTTATAATTTTTCTTATTACAGTAAAAAACAGTCGCGCAGCGCGATTTTTAGTCAGTTTCACCTACTAATCTTGTAATCTTGACGCCTGCGGCGCCCCTTTATCTCCGTCGCCCCGGGCGGTCGCCCGTGCTCGCCCCCCCCCCCTAACGCCGGTATTGATTCCAACCATAAAACAGACAGACAGACTGAGTCACACCATAAGGGTTCCTTTTTTACCATTTTGGTAGTGAACCCTAAAAAGCGTATTTTTTTATAATGCGAACAGCTAAGGCAGGCGTAGAACAGGCTGCCTGCTGATAATGTCTTTCCCAATAATTACAGAATGAATTCGAAGTCATTAATAATGTTTTAAATTAAGAATCTAACCGCGATATTGATATCTCGCTCGGAAATCCACCCGTGGGGGGTCGATTTTCCGGGTGATTTGATAAGCGACTAGTCGAATAGGGCTTTTTATCGATAATAACTGGCAAATTCAAATCGCAAAATTAATTTAAATGAGGCGACGGTGAATCGACCCGTGTAAATGCCCCCTCGCACGGGTCAATTTTCCGGGCGACAATAATATCGTGGTTAGATTCTTAGTCAATGACTTCGATTTCACTCTTTTTAGGGTTCCGTACCCAAAGGGTAAAAACGGGACCCTATTACTAAGACTCCGCTGTCCGTCTGTCTGTCTGTCTGTCTGTCTGTCACCAGGCTGTATCTCATGAACCATGATAGCTAGAAAGTTGAAATTTTCACAGATGATGTATTTCTGTTGCCGCTATAACAACAAATACTAAAAACAGAATAAAATTAATATTTAAGGGGCTCCCATACAACAAACGTGATTTTATTGCCGTTTTTTGCTCGATATTAATAACGACAACAGGTAGACAGTTGAAATTTTCAGAGATGATGTATTTTTGTTGCCGCTCTAATTTTTATGTACTAAGGGATAGTGCTTGGCCTTCATCTCACCTGATGTTAAGTGACGATAAGGCCGAAGGTGGAAGCGCACTACTCCCGGAATCCTCATCACTGAGGAACTGGCTATCTTACCTCTAACTGCCGGAACACAACAATTTTTAAATTGTTGTTATGGCGTCAGACTTAGATGTATAACTTATCACTCACTCACTCTGTATAACTTGGACCTTTTCAAATGATTTCGAATTTTTGGCCACATCAGACATGATATAATACTTTCAGCATCGGCTATCTACGGTTTAGTTGCTTTTAGCAAGCAAGATGTAGCGACAAAACATCCCACACAGCACACGTGAAAACAAAAATGGCAATCGAATTGATCAGCAAAGCGACTGGGACGCTACAGTCCGCTACACCTACATTTGATGCCTGTAGCACATCTCCCCGCCGCGTAAGCGTCAGGCTATCTGCTGCGCGGGACGGGACACGCGCGCGGGTCGACATAGATTAGAGCTTATTCATTCACTGCAAGCATTTGTCCTTTAGAAAACCAGCAATCTATATTCCCGCGCCGTGTACCTACCCGCGGCGGGATCCCGATTAACGCAGCGGGTAGCCTTACAGCGAGCGGCACCGCGGTAGTTCCGCCACATCGGTTTCGCGTCATTACTTTCGCGTCTGTCAACTGTCGTCGGAGCCGATCGGCACCCTGATTAATCTAAAAAGAAACTATTTAGCGACCGGTTTCATTCCACATACATTGCTACTTTTCTTTGGTATGTTTTTTTTTTATTCCAAAAATAAGTCACAATGGATCACTATCATCTATGAACTGCAACCGGTCGCTAGGTGGTTTCTAATTAGATAATCAGCCCGCCGGTGACAGAGTAAAAATTCATAGGTGTAAGATATTTTAGAGAAACATTCGCCGATGAAAAGTTGTGTTGGCTAATGGTTCAACCTTAGAGAAGCGCGTCTTACTCTAAGGGTTCAACGGACAAATGACTGTAGGAGAACAGTCCCAAACTCGAACGGAACGAAGGCGGAACATGGTGTGTTTTGCGGCGGAGGTAAAAGTACTCTGTAGCGGAGGTGTGCTACAGGCTTGGAGGGCTGAACGCTGGGGACAGTTACTTTTTAGACGCGAATACTACGACTAAACGCAGAAAAGTCGTTAAAAGGCGATGCATCATGGATGCGATCACAATAACGCTGATTAGGTAATTAGCCTTTTTAATACAGTTGCTCAAAAAGTGGCGTATTGCAGGGACGTATAGCGTTCGGGATGTGGGCTATTACACACTCGAGCTTTTTCTTTACCTTTTCCGAACTCGTGCGTTTTCTTTCCCAACTGTCAAAATAATGTCTATTAAAAAGAAAAACCTACCACGAAGTTTTTACTTAAAAAAAAAATCATTGAGGTTTTTATGATTCATGCAAATATTTCTAAAAAGAAGCTACTAATTTGTTTCAATATCAGATTTAAAAGTAATTTTAATTAAAATTTAAACATTAAATTAATATTAGTATCGGCCAAATTAAATTTATTAATATAAAAAAGTTGGCTGTATGACGTGTACTGCCATAGTCTCTGCTTATAGGAGTTTGCGCGAGTAAATAAAAAGAAAAAATTGGACCTTAATTTTTTATTTTCTATAAAAAAATCTACTGAAGACTTGGCTGTGTGGGCAAAGTTCCCTTTGCCTACCCAGAATGGGTGAAGAAAACAAAAAAAATCTCTGCTTATATTCTTTTACGGTTGGCGCCATTTTCCAAAAAAAATCTTTGCGAGTTTAGTTGTTTGTTGCACAAATTGAGTAATTTCGACGATATTTTATTTGAATTAACACCACCGGAACTCAGTATAATTGCACAAAATGCTTCAGAGAACATTTTACCGGAAAAGTCAAAAAGTCGCTACATATCTTACATATCTACATACGACGACAATTCCCCAGTTAGTATAAAAAACTGTACCAATTTCAATGTATATGTGAATTATAACTTTCATAAGAAATAAATGATTAGTTAGTTGAGTTTATTGTGTTTTTATTATTTTATTAAATTGCTTAATTTTTTCGCAACTGTATTAAAAATAGTTGTTCAGTACACGTGCGCCGTGCGGAACCGTCATTGCAACTTGTTCGACTGTCAACCCTCACCTTCGGCTGCGCCTCGGCTCGGGTAGACATTTGTCGGAACTCTTTGCAATGACAGGCTTTCCGCACTCGTAATGAAATATACTACTTTGTGCTTAGCTAAGCTAATTAGGTAATAAGCAGGTGCTAGGGACTTGTACCTACTATAAGGTATGTATTATGTGGCTAGGGCCCTCTAGGCAGACAGCAAATTTTCGCCGTGTGTTGAAAATCGTGCAGCTAAAGTCACCCGTACCCGTATAAACCCCGCATACTTATGTGATGTGATGGATGATTATGATTAATAATAAGTGACTATAAAAGAAGATC
This sequence comes from Agriphila geniculea, assembly GCA_943789525.1. Classification (NCBI taxonomy): domain Eukaryota; kingdom Metazoa; phylum Arthropoda; class Insecta; order Lepidoptera; family Crambidae; genus Agriphila; species Agriphila geniculea. Next base: position 12,136,528 of record OX038887.1, on the reverse strand, counting down.
TCCAAGTTCATTTGGCACAGTTGAAGGTAAAACTTCAACGTGTCTAAAGTTTTCGTGATTCTTTTTATATAGGTACTTAAAGTAGAATTGCAATTAACCATGAAGTGTGCTATTTTATGTTCCGTTTTATTAAGTAAGTTATTTTCTATAATAATATTTTTTTTATATAGGTACTAAGTAGGTAGTTAGAAACTATTGGCTTGTTGCAGTTGCTAGTGGCGTGAAGCAATTAAAAAAATACATTTATAATTTTGAAATATTTTGATCCCAGTATTGTATGAGTTAAAATACCTACCAGAATCAAAAAAATAGAAAAAAAACGTAGTGTTTTTTCAAAAATGCTTCCAGGATGTTAGATAAGAGTATAATTACGAGTTGTTTGGCGTATGTTTCATGAGAATTCATTCAGTGGTTTTCTTCCCGCAAGAGCCCAAACTTAGTATTTTTGGAAAATGTTTTTCCGATTTTTTTTAAACCAGTACCTAGCTACAATGTTATAATATTGTATATATTTGGAATCAGCTCAAAAATCCCTTTCATCCGATATCTTACACGATGGGTTTTGAAAAAAAAAATTCAAATTCCATACAATAAAAGATTGTATTATATCTCCTCCCCATACAAAAATCCAAGATGGCTCCCCTTCTTAAAATGATGTAAGGGTTCAGAAGGTTCACCCTGCCAAAGGATATCCCTCGATCACGAAACGCCGTATATTGCACTTTTATGTCGTGAGGAAATGCAACTACTGGTCTGGTCATCTTTGGTGCAGGTTTAAAGTGCAAAACAGTTAACAAAGCGACAACTTATGGCTTTTTATATGCTATCCTTAGCAAGATTATCGACTATTCTGTCCATAGTGTTTTTTATTTACCGCTAGCTGCCCCACCCCGGCTCTGCACAGGTGGCGCCATCTGTCCATCAGCCATTTTAATGTCCCCACTGCTGGGGCACAGGCCTTCCTTATGGGTGGATAAGGAGGACGGGCCATAATCCACCACGCGGGCCCAATGCGGATTGGTGGGTGTTAACGACTGCAAATGCAGCCGGGACCAACGGCTTAAAGTGCCTTCCGAAGCACGGAGGGGCTCGAGATAATAAATTTTTGGTCACCCATCCCATGACCGACCCTTGCGAACGTTGCTTAACCTCCGCAATCGCTAGGCCAGTCGCTAAACCACTGCGCCACCGAGCTCCTCTAGGCGCCATCTATTATATAGCAATTTAAAATGATGAAAAGAGAAAAAATGTTTTTTGCCGTCTTTCCGTATTTTTTTTATTTTTTTTAATTCAAACCTTGTACTGATAATAGCAAACAACAAAAAAGAATTATCTAATTTGGTGCAGATGCCAGTTACGCGCTTAGGAACATTTCGGCGATTCATGTTTTGAAAAAAATTATATTGCTCAGGTTTTATATTAGTGAAGTGATAATTAGCGAGGGAGGTATGTAGGTACCTATAACATTGTAGTTATGAGGATAATTTGCGAATTCCATTTGTAGCTTCAACGACAGAACAGGTTAAACAAGCACTTGTTACCCTTCAAGGATACAAGTTTTGAAAATGAAGTTTTGTTTGTTTTGATTATTATTGTATTGATGTTGTGTGAATTAAAAAATATTTTTTAACTTCTAACGATTTGGATATAATTATTATGTAGACGAGTGATTATACAGGATGTTAGTAGCACCCTGCACAGAAGCGCTCATAGCGGAACTTGACAGACTGATCGTACTTGATCACGTTTGTTAAGCAACGCTCGGTCCGGTCAGTTTTCGGATGGGTGACCGTTTACGTGGCATTACAACGGAGCGCTTTCGTGCTTCGGAGGGCACGTTAAACCGTCGGTCCCGGCTGTTGTCATCTGATAACAGTCGTTAAGCCAAGTTGATGCCTTACAGGCGGCTTGATAAATTCTTGATAAATTCGATAAGAAGAAGTAGCACCCTAGTCAAAACTTTAAGGAATGATTCTACCCTTAGAGTTAAGCAACTTTCTCTATGGAACCACTTCTCCCAAATGCAAAGCTGTTGAGATTTTGATTTTTCGTTGAGAAGCAATGTACGCGTAACAACTCGAGAAATTTCGCGGGTAAGCAGTTGTACATTGCGGGTTAATCAAATTTGGATATTTTTATTATTTTTCTGTAGGTTCTATTGAAACTAAGACAGATTCTGTGTGATAAAAAAACCATTCAATTTTTCGTGAATTTTGCGACGGAAAATTCCACTTCAAAATATTACGAGAAGAAGAAAATAACTACGTTATAAATATTTCAACAAATAATTCATTTGCGTCTTTAACTGATGAAGAATATGCAGATATTACGACTGTATCTCAAAGCAGTCGTTTAAACACCAGTTGTCCAGATCTGAGAAAGATAAATATGGAAGAAAGAATTGAAAAATTAGAAAAACAAAACAAAGAATTAAAAGAAAAGCTATCAATAGCAGAAAATGAAATAGAAAATATGTTACAAGAAAATTCCAAACTAAAAAAAATATAGCAAGTCATGAAAGAAAAACACAAATTGTAGATACTATTTATAATTCAAGCTAAAAAAAAAACACCGATTAAAAAAAATAGGAAAAGTTTAAAAGGATCTAAACTAGATTTTTTGCAAGATGAAAATAAAGTCAAAGAAAATTGTGCTCAACCAGCGGAAACAACGCCATCTAGGCCTACAAGCGAAGCACCAATGGAAAACTTTGAGCCCTCAACAACATGTGCGTTACTCCAGCAGGCAAATAATATACCATCAGGTCCGCCAGATGTCACTACCAATAAAATCACTTCTAAAAAGCCTGTTATTTATAAAATTGGGGACGAACAAGTAAGGGGCCTAACAGAGAAAATAATGAAATATCGAAGCGGAACATGGAACGAAAACTACAACGTTTCTGGCATGGTAAAACCGTCCGCATCGAGTTCTGAAGTTTTAAAAAACTGTGAAAACTTAAAAAATTCCCTCAGTAGTGACGATGTATTAATATTAGCTGTAGGTTCAAATGACAGAGATCCATACTCAATTATAACAAGTATATGTAACACCCTATGTCATCTAAACAAATGTAAAATATTTCTGCTTGGTGTCCAATATAATAATTATTTAAATATTAATAAGTTAAACTCAAAAATTTGTCTAATTGCAAAACAATATGAAAATTGCACTTTTATTGACATTGAGGAATTGACAAATAGCTATAATTTTCATAATAAGACATCAATTAAAAATAAAATTTGTTTTAAAATAAATATAGAAATAGATCATCAAACGTATGTACAAGATTAAATATTAAATTTGTCTAATTTAAGGAAAAAAATGCTGGTCCAAAATGATTGCAATATAAAAAGTAATACTTTAGATATTATAAGCAACTCACAATCTGATGAGAAAGGAACAATACCATATTATTTTCCAATTAAAACTAAAGAAGTAACTCAAAAGACCATGGGTACGCCTGAAAACCAGCAATTTTTTCGATCCTAAAAGAAATAATATGAATAGTTTTGTGATCTTTCATCAAAATATTCAGGGTCTTTCCTCTAAAAAGGAAATGATTGAAATAACACTTACACAACTTGACCAAAATTTATGTCCAGATGTATTATGCTTTTCAGAATCTTTCATAAAATGCGGTGAGGAAAAAAATATTAATATTCACAATTATGAACTAGCAGCACATTTTTCGAGAAACAAAAAAAGAGGAGGCACTTGCATAATGGTAAGAAAAGGGATATTCTTTAAAAAAATTGACACATTTGATAGTTTTGCTGCTAATTTTCATTTTGAATGTTGCTCTTTATTAATACCTTATCAGAATATAATAATTGTTTGCATTTATCGCACTTCAACTGCTACAAAAAATAGACACTATCAGTACTTTTTTGATAAGTTTCAACTCCTGCTGAATAAATATTTACAAAAATATCCTAAGCAAAAAATTGTTGTTGTGGGAGATATTAATATAAATACTTAAATAAAATAACTTAAATAAAATAACAATATAACAAACAACCTCACAGATATTCTTAAAAATTATAACCTTACGCAGCACATAACTGTACCAACAAGAGGTCAATCATGTATTGACCATATGTTCAGCAAAAATCACCAAAAATCACCCCTCCAAAAGTAATATATTCATATAAAAGGTGTTACTCTAATGAAAATATAGAGAACTTTAAAAAGCACCTAGCTAGCGTTTCCTTCTTAGATGTGTATAATGAAACGGATGCAAATGCTGCGTTCAATATATTCTATGAATGGTTTGCTGTACACACTATGCTTTCCTGTTATTAAAATAAAATCGAAGACAGAATCTAAATTAAGTTGGATATCGAAAGGATTAAGGAAAAGCTGCGCTAAAAATAGAGTATTTCGGTATAATTACTACAAAAACAAAACGTACAAAAATAAAACTAAGTATCAAATGTATTCAAAAGCTTTAAAAAAATGCATATTACTAGCTAAAAAACAGACAAATAATAAATACGTATTAAGTAGCAAAAATACATGCAAAGCTACATGGAAGGTAATACAAGAGGAAATAAATTATAAATCGCAAGGCAATGATTACATAGATTCGATTGAATACGACAATAATGTTATAAATGATCCCGCTCAAATTGCAACTGCGTTTAACAACTATTTTATAAAATTGACAAATAAAGAAAACTATACAAATAATAATTCTAATAATAATAATTTAAATAATAATTCTAATAATACTAATTCATATAATGCTAATTCTAATAATAATTGTAATAATTCAAGTACTAAAAATATTAATAATTCAAAAAATAATAATGACATTTTAAAAAAATCTATTTATTTGACCCCTATCGACGAATATGATGTAAGTAAAATAATTATGACATTGAAAAATACGAATTCAGAGGGATATGATGATGTGTGCACTAAAGTTGTTAAGGCAAGTCATGCACAAATAAGTAAGGTTTTGGCATATCTAATAAACCTGTCAATGGTATCTGGAACTTTTCCAAGTAAACTAAAATATTCTTTAGTTAAGCCAATTTTCAAAAAAGACAAAAGGACGATTTTAGGTAATTACCGTCCTATTGCACTTGTTTCGATTTTTTCAAAAGTATACGAAAAAGTTATGCATGCAAAACTCATATCATTCTTTGAGAAGTACCATGTTTTAAAACCGAATCAATACGGATTCCAAAAGAGTAAATCAACTACACATGCAGTTTTTGACATGGTAAAAGAGACTCTTACATGCCTAAATGACAGACATTATACGACGGTGCTCTACTTCGATATGTCCAAAGCATTTGATTTTGTATCCCACAAACAACTTATAGATAAATTGGAAGTGTGTGGCGTTAGAGGCAATGCTTTAAATTGGATAAAAACTTATTTACAAAATCGAATGCAATCAGTAGAAATTACAAAACTAGACTCTAAAAATGTTGCTCACAAATATAAATCTAGTTTTGAAGAAAATAAGTTTGGAGTTCCTCAAGGGAGCGTTCTAGGACCTCTTCTCTTCTTAGTCTACATAAATAGTCTTCCTGAAGTCACCAAACATAGATGTATCTTGTTCGCGGATGACATATCAGTAGTTGTAAAAACAGACAATAAATTGACATTAAATGAACATATTAATGACATAAACAAAACAATAATAGCGATAGTAGAATGGCTTAGAAATAATAATCTTCTTATAAATATTGACAAAACATACTTTATAAATTTTAATGACATAAATTTGCAAACTATTGACATAAATTTTGAAGGACAAAAACTTAAAGGCACAAACACAACTAGATTCTTAGGGTTAGATATTGATCAAAAGCTAGACTGGAAAAGGCAGGTAGAAAACGTGTGTAATAAAATAAATAGATTCTCATTTGCCCTCTATAAGTTGACAAAAGTAGCATCTAAAAGTACAGCTCTTGCAGCAAGCATACTTTGCTTATATAGAATCAGTTCTGCGATATGGGTTAATCATATGGGGCAATAGCACTGACGTAAAGAAGGTTTTCATAGCACAAAAAAAATGTGTAAGGGCAATATGTGGCGTTCCACCAGACGAACCATGTACGCCATTATTTAAAGTATTGAAAATTATGCCTCTTTCTTGTCTCTACATTTTTGAAATAGCAAAATTTGTTAGGCAAAATCCACATTACTTCAGTCAAGCCAAAGATGTTTACTTGCGAAATACCAGAAATTCATGTAGATTGGTTTCTGAAATGTATCCAAAGAGTGCGCGTTTCCGAAAAAACTGCTACTGGATGTGCATAAAAATATATAATAAGATACCAGAACCTATTAAAGTTTTGCCTAAGAACAGATTCAATAAAGCCCCATACAATTGGCTAATGGAAAAGTGTTTTTATTCCGTAAATGACTATTTAGATTTAAATAATTGTTGACCTTTTGTTATTTGTTGGTTTTTGCATACATATTAATTATTTGACTTCTTATAAATATTACCAATTAATTCACTATTATTCTTATTTCTTTTGACATTATGTAAATTTAGTAACCTATTAATAATTATTACTTAAGAGCTATTGTTTATATATAAATGATAATAATGTTAAAATTTGATAAATCCAATGATTTTATTATTAGATATAATTTTCTCTTTTAAAATTTGCATGCTATTTGTTGATGGCTGAATAAGCTGAATCTAATTTATTATGACCATCTTAAAATGTAACCTTGTTCAAATGCAAATAAACGAATTTCTATTCTATTCTATTCTATTCAGATAGACTCAAAATCATGAGTCGACTATACCATGAAAGTTTTCGCTAGGGTGCTGCAAACACCCTGTATAATACGCAATATACGTACCTACCTACTTAATTAATTATTGAGTTAGTAAGTAGGTATTTAATGAAGTGAAGTATAGTTCCCATTTTTTAGAATGATTACCTATATCTTTTGTTTTATTGTTATTTCAGTGTCATTGATCCAAGCAACTTGGGGAAATGTAAGTAGCTTTTTTAGGCACCCATTACACGGTAGGTTTTGCTGTCAGTTTAACCACAGTCACGGGCTATGACTGACGATTAACCTGCCGTGTAATGTAGTGACTGATGGTTGCATGATGTGATTTGTTCTTTCCGTCTGATCTGACTGATCAGTCAAATGTAATTCATGACCGATGGAATTTGACTGACGCTTGCATGACCATGTAATGGGTGCCTTAGAAATAGAAACTTTACCTACCATTATTGTAGAGTCGGCATGAATGCTGAGCACTATTATAAGTCCGTGAACAATCTATTCACGGAATGAGTTAGCAAAGCGCTATTAGCTAATAGCTCTTACTCAAACAATTTTTTACTGGGATTGGTCAGTGAGAAACGGTAAGGCGGTGTAGACAGTTCGAGTACTTTTTATTTTAGTCTACTCATACTCCCCGTACTGTGCAGATGTGCTCTTACTTGTGACTGAAGGTGGCGCAGGCGCAGGTGTGCTAATGACTCGTTTATTGATCTTTTGTCATGTCATATAAGAGCATTATCTTAAAAATATAGTTTTTTTTTTCAATTTTTTGTACAATAATAATCTAGCCCAGGCCCTACTCAAATGGCCAATATTCTATTCGTTTGAACGCTACGCTTACTATTTTTTAACTTTAAAATAAGCAGTAAACTACAAAATTACGTGCCGTAAGCTTGTCAATTTCCATACAATACATCGAAGTCTGTGATTTACATAAGTTTGCGACATGTGATTTAGTCGTCTATTGCTCATATTTAAGCTTTAAAACTAAGCGTAGCGTTCAAACGAATAGAAAGTTGGCCATTTGAGTAGGGGAGCAGGTGTACTAGTTCCATTGTTATTCTCTGTAATAAATGACTCTCAAATAGGAACAGATGAAGCCGCGGGTACAATACAAGGTAAGCGAACTTTTAAGAAGCGCAGTGTGAGCGCTGAGCGCGCATTTGCTTCTCTAAGGTATTGTTTACGCCCACTGACCCTAAAAAAGTTTTTTTTTGTCTTTGTCATTTGTATGAGAATGTGTGATAGAGAAGGCGCTATACTAACTCGTTTCCGTGAACAGAGAGTGCTAATATAATAGGTATCTTTTGGAGAGATATCTCACAGTTTGAAACTCCGTTAGGAGTAAATTTTCTATGGTTTGAATTACAAACAGAACAAAATGTAAAAAAAAAAATAGCAAAAACAATGGCAAAAGAATAAATAAAACTGACGTGATGCTGACCGTCCGTTCCTTCCTAATTTTTATAGCATAATATTAGGTCTTTACCTATGAAATTGCCGATATTTTGTCACATACAGAGAAAATAATAACTTCTATAATTTAAAATTTTAACAAAATCGTGAATATTACATCGAATTATGATCATGATATTTAACTATCAGTAAAAATAAAGTCCATATTTTAGCTTTCGTGACATTAAAAAAAAGATCTTGAAAGTGACTCTTTTTTTGTGAGCTAAAAAAAGGTGACCGAAGGGGTTGTAATTTAACCAAAACTTATTTTTTCGCTTATCTTAAATGGAAATAAGTTAGCATAGTGTTCAAACATTAGTACATAAAAGTTTTGTTGCATGAGTGTTCATGGTTGTTAAATGAACAAAGAAAATGCTATTATGAAAAATGCAACTTCTTGAAAAATCCCCATACAAATCGGCAATTTCATAGGTAAAGACCTGTTATTAACCGTTTGTTTTAGTGCTCTTCATCTTCAAAGCCTGATTTCAAAGCGCCAGGACGTAGGATTAGCGAAGAGAGTAAGTAAAAAGTAAAAGCATGCAACTAAAATTATTTATTTATTTAAATTAATGTTTAGTCAGCAACGACATTCGGTTAAAGGTGCTCCCTCATCGGGAGCATTCACGTGTAATGTAACGTTACAGATTTGAGCATTACATCAGTGAAGGAGGAGAACCGAGCATTACAATGCGCACCTTGTAATGATACAAAACGGGCATAGATCAGTGAAGGAGGAGAAACACGCGAATGCTCGTCAGTCATGGAGGTATTATTGTAATGTAATGCTCAAAGACGAATCTATAATGTCGTAAATCGAGTAGCAGACAGAATGATTTCTCAACTAGTTGTAAGTTATTTACTCTCACAATTACCTATCTGAATGTAGTAGATATTTAATTTTAACCTACCTACCCATTGTGTGTAAACTTTTGTTAATTATTGTGAAGGAAAATGACCTCACTTTAAATGTGGAGCTAATTTTTCAATGTTGACGACTCTTACAGGGAGAAAAAAGCAGCCCTTGACGAGTTTCTTGCCGGTTCTTCTCGTTACAAGGTCTCCCGCTTAGGGTTTGCGAACCGATGGCGTAGTTTCTATGACATTTACAAGTGCTTGTAACAGCCTAGACTGAATAAATTATTTTTGAATTTTACAGTACACGTGAATGCTCCCGGTGAGGGAGCACTTTTACGCTTTACCACTTTGTCACAGCACCTTTTTGATTATATTTTTGAAACATCTGTCAAATCAAAAAAGTTGCTATGACAAAGTAACTACTTACTAAACTGTTAAGCGATTTTCGTTGCTGGCGGTAGGTACCTTTTTAATGTAAACGTAGTTATTAGCATTCAAAATTATCGAATTATTTCAGAGTGTCGGGAGTACAACTGGGAGAAAAAATGCTCATCTCAAGGTAAGTAAATTTATTTTGACTTTCATACTAGTAATTTAATTTTAAGTTTAAAACAACTCTTAACAAATCATTAGATAGTTATGTAGGTAGGTAGGAAGGAACCTACTAAATAGAGTCTTCATTACCGGATAAAAGTTACTTGCTCTTATAGGTACCTACCTAATCTCGAAAAACCAAAACTTCCTGCCTAATCACAGTTTACAATAGTTTTATTAAATTAAGTACGTTGTTTCAGATGCTGAATTGAACAAACATCCTTATTTGGTATGTACCTACATATTGGCGTAGGAATGTGGGGGGGGGGGGGGGATCTCTAGATACGCCCCATGTACCTACAACAGTTTTTGTTTCATAAATATAAAATAAAATAGGAAATGTAGGTAATCTTGCCAATTTATTTCAACTATTGTTAAAATATCTAAGTAACAAATCTTGTCACTAAAACAAAGTTGCTTTGTAAGTTTGTAGGAACCTTGTAGGTGGGTAGTTTCTTATAATACCTACTAGTGGCTCCGTGAGCTGTAGACCTCGCGATAAAATAAAATAAAATGTCGCCATGAAGTTTTCAAAACACACAGTAGGTACGTGAGTATTCGCAGCTAGATGGTGCTTCTAATTTTGATAATTTTTTCAAAATGGGTGAATATTTTTTTTATAAATTTGGAAAAATTGGCTTGACTAAACAGTTATATATAATTATCCAACCTGCTCAGAAAATTTCACCAGAATTGGTTGAGAAATGCGACCTGTAGAGGAGATCAAATAGCCGGAAAGCTGGACTGAAATCCATATCTCCGTCATTTTAATAAATTTCGAAAAATTGCCTTGACAAAAAAATTCTATATATTTATCAAATCTGATCACAAAATTTCACCGGGATCGGTTGAGAAATGCGACCTGTAGAGGAGAACAGACAGCGCCGGAAATCCGAACTGAAATATGATTTTTTACATTATCTCCGCCATTAAAAAAAAACTAAAAACTGGTTTGACAAAAAAATCTATACAATTTTCAAACCTGCTTACCAATTTTCACGAGAATCGGTTGAGAAATGCGACCTGTAGAGGAAAACAGACAGCACTGGAAAGCCGGACTGAAATATGTATTTTTAACATTTCTCCGTCATTTTAAATAATTTCAAAAAACTGGCGTGACAAAAAAATTCTATATAATTTCGAAACTTGCTCACAAAATTTCACGAGAATTGGTTGAGAAATGCGACCTGAAGAGGAGAACAGACAGCGCCGCAAATCCGGACTGAAATATGTTTTTTTTTACATTATCTACGCCATTAAAAAAAAACTAAAAACTGGCTTGACAAAAAACATCTATATAATTTTCAACCTGCTTACAAAATTTCACGAGAATCGGTTGAGAAATGCGACCTGTAGAGGAAAACAGACAGCACTGGAAAGCTGGACTGAAATATGTATTTTTAACATTTCTCCGTCATTTTAAATAATTTCAAAAAACTGGCGTGACAAAAAAATTCTATATAATTTCGAAACTTGCTCACAAAATTTCACGAGAATTGGTTGAGAAATGCGACCTGAAGAGGAGAACAGACAGCGCCGCAAATCCGGACTGAAATATGTTTTTTTTTACATTATCTACGCCATTAAAAAAAAACTAAAAACTGGCTTGACAAAAAACATCTATATAATTTTCAACCTGCTTACAAAATTTCACGAGAATCGGTTGAGAAATGCGACCTGTAGAGGAAAACAGACAGCACTGGAAAGCTGGACTGAAATATGTATTTTTAACATTTCTCTGTCATTTCGAAGAATTTCAAAATACTGGCGTGACAAAAAAAATCTATATTATTTTGAAACCTGCTCACAAAATTTCACGAGAGTCGGTTGAGAAATGCGACCTGTAGAGGAGAACATACAGCGCTGGAAAACCGGAATGAAATAGATTTTTTAACATATCCCCGCTATTTTGAAAAATTTAAAAAAACTGGTTTGTCAAAAAAAAAACTACATCATTTTTAAACCTGCTTACAAAATTTTATTAGAATCGGTTGAAAAATGCGACCTGTAGAGGAAAACAGGCAGAGCTGGAAAACGGACTGAAATCTGTTTTTTTTAACATATCTCCGCCATTTCGAAAAATTTCAAAAAAATGGCTCGATAAAAAATTCCATATAATTTTCAAACCTGCTCAAAAAATTTCTCAAGAATCGGTTGAGAAATGCGACCTGTAGGCTGGAACAGACAGCCGGACATACGAAAGAATTTTTGCCCAAGCTGAAGCAGAGACGCTTCGCTCGCACTTCGTGCTCGCTAGTTCAATTATAGTTAGGTAGCATGAAAAAAGTACAGCTATAAGAAGGGACACTTTGTGACCCTAGCTCGACAGGAAAGCGACTTAGTTGTCAAAGGTTTTTTTGTTATCACTGATGTAACAAAAATATAACCAGGTTAGGTAGGTATATTTTTTATATTCTTGTGAGTAGAGATTTTGTGAAAATAAAGAAATATTTCTGGTGAAGCGATAAGTTTTGAAGTGGTTGTTTTGTTGCATCAAAACTAAACCATGACTATTAAAGAAACTTTGCTTTACAGGGTGCTATTGCCTACAAAGACGAGGATGGCGAATTGAGGTTCTCTTGTAACGCAATCCTCATCAGCCCCAAGTTTGCTGTAACGGCTGGACATTGTACAAGTAGCTTACGAAGATTGACGATTGAGTTCGTGCGATTTGGGAACAAGAACCTTAAAGATGTAAGTAGAAGTAGATAAGTACTATGTTACAGGACCATAAAACAGTATTAATAAAGTTTATTTTGAAATGTCTGTGGTTGAGAATAACCTAGGTATTTATTTATTATACTGATAGCCGGATAGGGTAGTTAGTAGTTATGCTACCAATACCATGCATACGACCCCGGAAAATTATTATAAACCCTGAAAACCACATTTTTTATATTTTTATGGTAAATTGCATAGAGGCAACCTGGTAATCCTAGATCGAAATTGTGTTTTGATTTTGTCCATTAATGGGATTCATGGACTAAATCAAAATCACTGCAGTTTTTCATACAAATAAAAAAAAAAAAAAATTCTCTGCTGTGTGATGGTCTTCAGGGTTTAGGTAAGTATAATATATTTCCGGAGTTGTATGCATGGTACCACCTATTTTCAAATCATCTGAATATGACTAAGTCGAAAAATTTGTGATCAAAGCGCTCGCTTTCCCAGAATGCGCTCATAGAAAGTAATAGCTTTGCCTATTATGTCAAAATAACTGCTTATCCATTAGGTGCCAGTGATCGACGCGAAAATTGCGAAGACGATCCTTCACCCGCAATACGCAGCCCCCAGGTACGGTTACGACATAGCTCTCTTGGAGTTTGAGAGTCCGCTGCCTGTGAGTCGGGCCGTCGCACCTGCCTGCCTGTGGTCGCAGCCCGAGATTACCACCAATCAAAATGTGCAAGTATCAGCGTGGGCCACAACCAGTGCGTTCCTTTATCTTATACCTTTTAAACGAGCAATTCTTGTATAATATTTATTTATATATTTCTGTGATCTCGGAAACGGCTCTAACGATTTCGCTGAAATTTGGTATATGGGGGTTTTCGGGGGTAAAAAATCGATCTAGATTAGTCTTATGTTTGGGGAAAAGCGTGTTTCCGAGTTTTCATGGGTTTTTCATGTGTTTTTCTTTCGATGCAGTATATGGATATTTTTGTGCGCCATCTAGCAAAGACTTTTGAAATAGGTACTTGGCTAGCATGCTATGCGGCAAGCAAAGACTGTGTAGTAAAGTAGCACCACAGAATAAAATGTGCACAGCACTTCATAGATGGCGATACTCCGACTATTACCAATTAGTTTTTTAGTTTTTGGAAAATAAAAAAGAAATTATAACCTTTAACTACGTTTTATAACACCACCATATTACAATAATGAATAAATAGTAATAACCGAGCAAAGCTCGGTCGCCCAAATATTTGTCTTTCATCGTCTCCCTACCCTAATCCCACTTTATTTGGGGTTGATGCAGTACATTCTCTTTATCTACATTTTTTCTGTCACATTCACTCTTTTTACATTCGTACCATTCCGCATAGATTATATTCATATTTTTATAACATATTTGCTCGTAAAGGGTCTCTTATTACACCAATTTCAATATCGTATTGTATCTCATTACGAACTTGTGCGGTAATGTAAAGTAAAACGCACGGTTTCCTTGATAAGCCGTGCGTTTTACTTTACATTACCGCACGGTTTATCAAGATACTTCGTCTAAAACGAACGGTACTTTTTTAAATCTTAGCAAAGAGTTTTTATGTCAGAAAAGAGGCAGTGGCGAGGGGTCGAAATATCGCGAAGGTAAGCCGAAAAAAAAACCACCGCGTGCTGCAAGCTTCAAGCGTTTCTTCAGAAGTTAGGCCCTCACTTTCACCATTCAAAAAAGCACTGATAAGATAGTGACAGTGTCTAGCCCGTGCTATTTCATACTGAGTTGGAATCAGAAAATAATAAACATGGAAAACAAATAATTTTATTGAGTTTGCAACTGCCTGTCATCCACGTATATTTTTCGTACAAAGATGTAGGTTTGATTTTGAAAATGTTTAAAAAAACCCGTCTTGCTAACGTAACTATAACTTCGTAACTAAGTTTGGGAAACAAAGTTTTACCGGTAAATAAGTAGACACGTAAACAACACTCCATATGAATTAAAGCCATTATGGCAAATAAAACTTACCGCAATGAACAAATCGGTATAAGATAAACACAGTAAAATAAACAAAACTTGCGAAAAGTATCGATTTTCACTCCCTAATTCACTATTTTGCAAAAAACTAATCACTTTCCAAACACGCACATAAACAATAATAATGGAGGACAGGTACTAATTATTATTTAGTAATCACTCGGATGTCATTTCGTTTCATTCGCGTCATATTCGCGTATACTCGTAATAGACAGAGAAGGGAAACGTAAAATCGCTTGAAATAGAAAGAGATGGAAAAATACAACCCGGTGGTGCATCGGGTTATTTTAGCCGAAAGGCATGCGTGCGTGTGAATGAGACAGAGTAATAACAATGTTACGGTTACCATGGCAACGCACGCCAGACGCAGTGCGAACATGAAGCCAAAAATAAGCGGCTTAACTCGTCGAACTTTGCTATGGAAATAATTGTAGGCGCTTTGAAATAATGATACAATAATACTGTCCATGTATTTCTCCTCACAATCTTTTGACAATAATTAATGATATGTTATAATCTGCATGGTGGATCGGTGTGGTGGGTACTGGGGTAGTTCAGGGATTTCTCAAAGGGAAGCCGATGGGAATCGGCTTGTATGGACCCTTCGCCACTGAAAAGAGGTCAACATTTTATGGATAAAATTGACTTTGGGAGATAAAATGTAATAAATAAACATTTAATTATTCAATTTAATTAATGTTGACAATAAATTACAACCATTTATCTGTAACAAAAACACAAAAATATTAATTTACTTTATTAGTAATACTGGCTGTTTTTATGCCTTTGCCTTAAAAAAAACGCTGATGCGCGCGCATTGCTAATTTAATTTTTTTTTGCTGTATTGTTTTTATTTGAAAATGTCGTCAAGTACTGATGAATTTATTAATTCAACACCGCCAGAAGTCTCAGAGGCAGCGAAAAAGGCTACTCTAAGCCTCTTGCCCGAAAAATTGACCGATAAGATACTTACAAGCGTATCAAAATTTAATCATATGGAAAACAAGCAAAGGTGCAAAGTCCGAGTTTTATTTATTTCCTCGCAAATATGTTATAAAACGTCGTATGACATACGTGCGCTTTGATAATTACAGCCTCTGCTTTCTTGTAGCCCTCGCCTACGGCTCGGGCTAGCAATATCGCCTCGGCTGTAATTTTCAACGTACCGCACTTATATCATAATGTACTATAACGATCTACCTCTACATCCATTAACTTTTATGTCGACTTCTCTTTTGCAACCGATCATAAATTGGTATCAAATATCAATAATAGACCCTCCACATGCACAGGCCCGGCCTGCAGAATCGAACGTAGAGGCGCGGCCTCCCACAACTTTACGGTCAAATCTCTACGTGTGTAGGGAGAGGCGCCGGGCCTCCGGAGGCCGCGCCCCTGTACATGTGGAAGGTCCATAAGATTTCGAACGAAGGAAGCTTACTTATGTCTCTTCAAGAAAGTTGTTCAGTTTAAGAAACACTATCACCTGTTTCAGTATACCTACCTAGTTACTCAATTTTGTTACACCTTTTATACCATACCATCAAACTTAACAACTTTTACTATGGGACCAAATCTGAAATCAGAGGCGTCTCTAGCTCATGTAGCGCCCGGGTGCAATCATTACCCTAGCGCCCCCTGGTGCGTACTGAGCAGCGCCAGCTCAAGGAAACTTGGCGCCCTATGCAAAAAACTGGTACGCTCTATAACTACGACTGAGCTTGTCAGAAAGAAAATAAAATCTTTTGAGAGTCATATACATATAATTCTAACTCTTCCCCGCGCTTAGTTTTTGCAGTTTCGTTTCGTAGTTTGCAGCTTGCATAGAAGGCTCCGGGCCGTGCGGCGATTCAACTCTGCCCCACGTTTAGTTTTTGTAAAATTACACAAGTGTGCTGTTTCCTGAAATATACCTTTATACTCACTTCTTGTGTAGATGTCTAGGCACGCCGCGCGCTCTCGGCCGTGTGGCGATCTAACTCTGCCCCATGCTTAGTTTTTGTAAAATTACACAAGTGGACAGTTTCCTGAAATATACCTTTATATTTACTACTTGTGTAGATGTCTAGTCGAGGCGTGCAAAGCGCGCCGCGCGCTCCGGGCTGTGCGGCGATTTAACTCTGCCCCATGCTTAGTTTTTGTAAAATTACACAAGTGGACAGTACCCTGAAATATACCTTTATATTTACTACTTGTGTAGATGTCTAGTCGCGGCGTGCGAAGCGCGCCGCGCACTCCGGGCCATGCGGCGATTTAACTCTGTCCCACACGCTTAGTTTTTGTAAAATTACATAAGTGTGCAGTTTCCTGAAATACGTATACTTTTATACTCACTTCTTATGTAGATATCTAGTCGCGGAGTGCGAAGCGTGCCGTGCGTTCCGGGCCGTGCGGTGATTTAACTCTGCCCCACGCTTTGTTTTTGTAAAACTACACAAGTGGGTAGTTTCTTGAACTATTCCTTTATACTTACTTACTTCTTCTGTAGAAGTTTAGTTGCGGCGTGCGAAGCTAGGCTCTTAAAATCCAGTCTAGATGCCTATCCTCTCTGTATGCCATAATTCGATGCGGAGCGGTAGTAAGCAAGCTTGCATACTTAGATTTGAAAAATAAATGATTAGGTACCTACTTGAGTAACTCTTGGCATAGCCGCACAGAGAGGCGCATGTGGCCCTCGAACTATGCGGTTTGTCGCTTCTCCACAAGTGGGTACAAAGATATTAGACATCTTTCAAGAAAATCTTAGAAATCTATGAAGACTTAAAATTAAGTAGGATCGAATAATTTTTATATGACATGTTCTTCAATTTGATGGTCCGAAGAAACTGTTTTCCCATTTTCTGTTCATTCATTAATAAATTGTATTTATGCACTTCATCTATTGCATAGTATTCAGTCTAGCTCTGCTAGTTTGGGAAAAGTAATAAATGCAAGCTGTTTAATTATTTACAGAAGATGACAGGTCACATGATATTTTAAGAACAATGACAGTGCAAGTGATCGACTCTGAAACGTGTGTACCGATTGTTGATCGTCTGATTAAACCCTACCAAAACAGGAGATTTCTCAAATTGGAGGATTACCAGCTTTGTGCTAATGAATCAGACACCATTAATCAGTTCAAACAAGTAAGTTCAGTTTCGCACTCTCCAAAAAACTACGCTCCAAGTGATCATAGAACGAAATCATTTTTAACAGGGAAGCTATTGCAAGGGTATACAACGTGGGTATTCTGATAGTGACCCGTATACTTTCTAAAAAAAAATATTTTAAATTTTTGTTTCATTACTTACAGTGCCACAAACTTATCTGATAGAACCTGACAGAACTAAGTGTTATATCTAATTTACGCCGTCTGATCTTCATAGAAAATAGAAAACAGCGACGCCCCGTCACCGGGTCCGTTAAGTTTGTGGCACTGTACACTTGTACTATTTTGTATTCTGTGACTGTACCACATTTGTAAAACGTCATTAATTTTTGAGTGCGCAAAAGTTTAAACGATGGTGCAATTTTTATTAGTATTAATTTCCTACTAGTACTACCCCTTGTTCTTCGTAGTATTTTCTGTTTTTTTACTCCTCAACACTTAGGCACTTTTTCTTCAGGACACGGAACTATAGGTTCTTATACCCGCCCGTGGAAAAGACGCCGTAAAAATATTCAAATAGCAGTCAGCATTCGCTCGGATTATTTATTCCATATTTCTCCCTCTGCATCCATTTGCATCCATCTGTATGTTTCAGGGATCCTCCGGAGCACCGATCGTTACCTCGGTGCCGCTGGGCGATGGAGATGAGATGCCATACGTCCAAGCCTTCGCTAACGCCGGCTTCCAGAAGGTTGACATCGGAATTTATGTAAAGATATCAAGCTTCGTTGACTGGATTGAACAAAATGTATGGTCTTAACTTAAGACATTTAGCGCCGTATCTCGCTAGGACACTAGTGACGGCGCAAACAGTCGTTCGATCTACCAACAAATGTACCCTTATGGGCCCTCCACATGCACAGGCCCGGCCTGCAGGATAGTTCGGAGAAGCGCGGTCAAATCTCTACGTGTGTAGGTAGAGAGGCACGGCCTCTTCAGTCATGAGAAGACCACACTCTTCAGTCATGAAAAGGCCACACCTCTCCCTACACACGTAGAGATTTGACCGGAAGGCCGCGGGTGGCCGCGCCCCTCCATACGATCCTGCAGGCCAGGCCTAAAAGAGAGAAAAAGAAAGGCCAGGCCTGTGCATGTGGAGGGCCCATTAGGGTACTACAGGTGTATGGAGGATTGGTAACTCACTGCTAACCTAGCATGCACACCACGACAAAATTTTCTCGACACTTTTCTATCATACGCGAAGTCGTGTCCCTCCCGCTCACACCGTGCTGATGTGAGCGGATATACATCGCGAGATAATTAGTGTCGACAAATATTCGCGGTGCGCATGCTAGGTCATCTGGTGTTGCTAGGTTGCGAAACCAATTTGCGGTAACTATACCACGTTTCTGCAGTGCATCCGGAATGTTCACAGATTCACGTACTGATGGGTTCCATCATGGAACCCATCAGTACGTGACTCTGTGAACTCTGTGACTTCTCCGAGCGGTCCTCTAAATGTCATTTCATTTACATTGTTGTAGTTTTATTTTCTTAAACCCCCCCCCGATACAGAATTCTGGCTACGCCCGAACTTACATGCTATTATCAGGAAGCGTGTTGCATCACTGTTGAAACGTTTAAAAATTCGTAAGAAAATTGTTACTAACACCATTATGGACTTAGTCTGAAATAAATTCTTATTATTATTATACCTGATTTGTAGCAGAAGGGTTTGTTACTTCCTGCGTCATTGTCGTGCCTCGAAAATTTTTGTAAATCCAATGCATCGCAATAAATAAATTAAAAATATGCAAATTAATACAATTTATAATTGTACTCCAATGTAAATGATGGCATACTCCTTGTGATGCATTGGGTTTTTTAAATTTTTGAGTCACGACAATGACGCAGGAAGTAGAAACAACGTAGATACACCCAGGAGAATCACGCGGACGGATGGCGCAACAATGGTGTGCTAGTGAGATAGGGCCCTAATATTTGCTAACCAATTTGATTTACGTAATAAAATATTACTTACGAGTATGGATATTTCTTTTATTCTCCTCGTTATCTTGTCTGTCACTGTGTGTCCCTGATTGTGAAGCCATGGTAACGGGTACGTCGTGTAAAACGGTTTTCAATGCTGTTAGTGACTAGGTAAGTAGTATCGACATAAGTGACGAACTTGTTATAACATCGGCCTTATCTTATCGTCACTTAACATCAGGTGAGTTGAAGGCCAAGCGCCATTCCGATGTGCATAAAAAAAACAGCCATCCTTTCTATGACCCCTACAGCCGTCCTACAACTCTACGAGGGCTTTGATAAGTCAATGACTTAGTAAAGAAGCAACATTTTTTTTCGACATATTTTGTTTTATTTCTCTACATAATCTTTTTGTAGCTCTGCGTATTCAGTCCAACGAAGTTTCTACCTCTTTAACCCATTATTTTTTTCTTTCATCGCCTGAAACCTGTGCGCTGTGGTAACTGAAATGAGGGCCCATTTCAGACACCACCTTTTGGTTTAATAAAAATTTTTGCGCGCTAAGATATTTGTTCATGTTTGGTAAGAGAAAAAAGGAAGAATTCGCATCTTCATTCGATGAGTTTTGATGTCATGAGAGTGCCGCTGAGAGGGTCAAAAGTTAGAAGTCGCTTGAGCATTTTGTTTCCAAAAGTAATAATCATTTGCAAAATTTGAAAAATATGTAGTGTAAAGATTACTAAGGAGTTTCTTTTTAAGGTACAAAGATAATTTCTTCTTTTCATAAACTTATCAAACCACCCTCATATATTGCGAAAAAAAATCAGCTGTTCCATACAAAAGTGCAATACCTACTCAACCTTAATGTATGGAACAGCTGTTTTTTTTCGCGATATCAGAGTTGCCCACGTAGTAAAAATTGCTTGTTGTAATCATGAGTAGAACCACCCCACTGCGGGAACCAAATGATTAAAATTTCACGCTGTATAGTGCAATTTATCGATAAAAAACCCAATAACTTGTACGTACATTCATCATAATTTGTGGAAATATGGTGCGCCGCAAATAAGATCTTGTTATGAAACAACCAGCAGAGTAATATTCCTCTGGTTCATTAACTAATTTATTCTTGAGAAAGTCCCGGTTATCCGGTTATCCGGGAGTAGTCGGCAAGAAACAAAACTAATGGCGTCGAGAACACGAGAGCTAGGAACACACGCCTGTGCAAGGCACGTGCTGAAGCGGGAATGACATAAACAAACACTACAAGCCTTGCCATTGCCATATCTTTGGCGGTGAGATAAATTGGAGGGGATTACTGCTGTAAAGCTTTGTCCAGATTTGTATCATTTTGGCTTATCAGATCACCGTATCTTTACCATACATCGCTAATTTGGTTGGGCGTGCGTTGATATTACTTCAACGCACGCCCAACCAAACTAGCGATGTATGTTAAAGATACCGTGATCTGATACGCCAAAATGGACTAGTCTGGACAAAGCTTAACGTGGCCGTGCCAACCTCCTTCCCCTGAGCAAAACCTTTTTGCAATTTCACATTACTATGTCAAATTATTATTTTTTTGTTCGGAAAAAAGACTTCAAATTGTCTTTTTTTTTGGTCAGACTTGAATTTTCTCGGTAATACTTCAATCTATTATACAATATTGTTTAAGACGGGTTTATTTATTATTGTCTAATTATAACTTACGCCGTAGCGTACTGGAGCCTGACGTTTTATTCATTACTGCCCCATGACGTGACGTGGCGCCCGAACAGGGACCCTGGACACAAACCCGCAGACCCTTGGATACATACAAATTTGGATACTTCCATAGACTTATTATATTATATTAGTTTGCCGTAGCCCCGCACCACATCTCCCGCCAATGAGACCCAAAAATGACTTCTGCGCAATGTAATAAGTCTATGCTTCTGCGCATAAAAATGTCACCGCTAAAGATACATGCCGATTGAAGGTCACGCGCATTAACCAATGGGCGCACATGGACCGATTTTCTTTGACTCAATGTCCGTAGATGCAGTTTGTTTATCAGTTTTTGGCGCAAATCCAAGACCCAAAGCATGTACATAATTGAGTTTTGAGCTTACCTGTAACCATAGACTAAGAAAAATTTTCGCTATGCCTAACTTACCCTACGAATATTTTTGTTTACTCTGTAGCCTTGATATTTAACATCTTCAATAGTTCCACATATTGTTCAGTTGCCATATAGAAAAACTTCAGACACAATTTATATCTATTCTGTGACACAATCCCACAGGCAAACACAACACCAATTTTATGTCACTATATTCAATATAGAGGAGGTCTATGGTCTAGTGGTTTAGCGCCGGGCTCGGTGATTAAGGAGGTTAAGTAACATTTGCAAGGGTCGGTCATGGGATGGGTGACCAAAAATTTATTATCTCGAGCTCCTTCGTGCTTCGGAAGGCACGTTAAGCCGTTGGTCCCGGCTACATTTCAGTCGTTAACAAACACCAATTACATAGGGCCCGCGTGGTGGGTTATGTATGGCCCATCCTCCTTATCCACCCATAAGGAAGGTCTGTGTGTGCCCCAGCAGTTTATACCCAAAATCAAGACACAATATGTTTCTGTTTTGGGTTTAAGAAACACAATGTGCCTCAGTTTTGGGGTTAAGAAACTAGAACTGTGTCAAAAAGCATTACCATTCAAACACCATTGAACTACGATTTTGACAAAAACATTAGCAGACTTGACCCCCTGTGCGATGCGTAAACAGTGACAACAATTTTAATTTGTGTCGGGAAAAGTTTGGGGTAAAAATAAAAATAAAAATTTACTTTACAAATTGATTGTACTGCTGTTATAGAATGACCTGACAAAATTTGAATAGGGGTCAAAAATATCTATCCGCCTGTGACTTATAGCAATTAGTGATAATTTATGGAAGGAAGCTAGGACAGCGATGCGCAATTAGCCCGCGTAACGAACGTTTGAAATAAATATCATTTCTTGATTAATCTACACTGATTAATATCCAGGCATTATTCATAGAAGGATTTCAGTTACCTAGAAGCCGCAGTGATAGATCTGAGGCAATAATTAAATTTCACGGTCTACTAATCATAAAATATCGGAGTGAAAAAGTACTTGAAATAACGGATAAAACAACAAAGATTTACATTTTCTACAATTGCATTGATTGCAAAAACTTTACTAGTAAATATCACACGCAGTTCTTCATCATCATCATCATATCAGCTGCACGACACGCACTGCTGGGTATAGGCTTCCCTAAGGATCTCCTCGACGATCGGTCCTGCGCTGCCCGCATCCAGCGGCGCACCGCGACCTTCACCAGATCGTCGGTACACCTTGTCGGGGGCCTACACACGGAGCGTCGTCCGGAGCGCGATCGCTTTTTAAGAACCTTTCCGCCCCAACGGACATCGGTTCTTCTCGCTATCGCTATGTGTTCCGCCCACTGCGACTTCAGCTGAGCAATCCTTCGAGCGATGTCGGTTACTTTAGTTCGCACACGCAGTTACACTAGATTATTTATTATATTGTTCTAGACTTATTATTTATTCTGTAGGTTAGCATATTCTAGTAGTATATATAATCTAGTAAGTAGATATCTTATCTAAAGACATAGAATAGAAATTAGTGCTAATTATACAATGCAACCCTGGAAAATTATTAAATTCTGAAAACAACACGGCAAATTTTTTTAAAATTATTTTCTGGTAAACAAAAGGTAAGATATCTACGAATTTGTCTGTCAGTATTAAATATCAATTAGGTACTTTAAATTGTTCTTCCTCTTAATCTAAGTACTGTACTTAGCTTAGTAGGAAGAACAAAAAATAAATCAAAATGAAACATAGATAAAAACATCGGCATTTACAAGGGCACCCTTGTAAGTGCCGATGTTTTTATCTATTTCGTTTCTGTTTAAAATTTCGTGTACAGTATACCCTTAGCACGAACAGCTATCGAAAAAATAACGCACATAAAAACATTTGCAAGAGTAATTTTGTAGTTATAGGAAATTTGTACAGTGCCATCTACCGGCGAAAAGCGAAATGAATTTTTTAATACAGTTGCTCAAAAAGTGGCGTATTGCAGGGACGTATAGCGTTCGGGATGTGGGCTATTACACACTCGAGCTTTTTCTTTACCTTTTCCGAACTCGTGCGTTTTCTTTCCCAACTGTCAAAATAATGTCTATTAAAAAGAAAAAACCAACCACGAAGTTTCTACTAAAAAAAATAATTGAAGTTTTTATGATTCATGCAAATATTTCTAAAAAGAAGCTACTAATTTGTTTCAATATCAGATTTAAAAGTAATTTTAATTAAAATTTAAACATTAAATTAATATTAGTATCGGCGAAATTAAATTTATTAATATAAAAATGCTTAGGTATAGGAGTTTGCGCGAGTAAGTAAAAAGAAAAAGATGGACCTTAATTTTTAATTTTCTATTAAAAAAATCTACTGAAGACTTGGCTGTATGGGCAAAGTTCCCTTTGCCTACCCAGAATGGGTGAAGAAAAAAAAAAATCTCTGCTTATATTCTTTTACGGTTGGCGCCATTTTCAAAAAAAAATTCTTTGCGAGTTTTGTTGTTTGTTGCACAAATTGAGTAATTTAGACGATATTTTATTTGAATTAACACCACCGGAACTCAGTATAATTGCACAAAATGCTTCAGAGAACATTTTACTGGAAAAGTCAAAAAGTCGCTACATATCTACATACGACGACAATTCCCCAGTTAGTATAAAAAACTGTACCAATTTCAATGTATATGTGAATTATAACTTTCACAAGAAATAAATGATTAGTTAGTTGAGTTTATTGTGTTTATATTATTTTATTAAATTGCTTAATTTTTTCGCAACTGTATTAAAAATAGTTGTTCAGATAAACGAAGAAATGTAGAGAAATTTGGTTTTAGAGAAATGTGTGGCAATATCTTATTTACCTGTGAAAAGTGTGATTACTTGGATTACTTCTTTTTGTCACATCACAATTACTTAGAGCACAAGACACCATGGCTCCACGATACCTTTATTTTAAATTCTAATTAAGATTAACAAATATTTTAAACAAACTGTGATTGCTCATTTGCTAGGAGAGACGCTAGGGGCTCTTACTGTAAAAAATGTTGGCACATGTCACTTGATCCTTTGTCTCTTTTTTACACAGACCGTGTCCGTATGATGTTAACTTCTCTTTTCCACGCTTTGTTGGTCTTCTTGAGCGCAGCGAAAATTTTTCTATGTCTATGGTCAACCCTCACCTTCGGCGGCTGCGCCTCGGCTCGGGTAGACATTTGTCGGAACTCTTTGCAATGACAGACTTTCCGCACTCGTAATGAAATATACTATTTCCATAGATAAGTGGGTACTCTATCGAGTACTACATCGAGTAGGTACTCTTTAACGTGTGTTTTTTTCTCGATATAAGTAATATGTTGGTGCTAAGGGTACAGAACTAATAAATAAATCACTAATAAATAAATCGTTAAGTAAGTAAATACTTAAATCAATAAAAACAAAAACGAAAAGTCAAATAGATAATGTTGTAAAGTTATCTGTTGTTAGTAAGAATATTTTACAATCAGAACAATATTTATTATTGAATTTAACAAAATAAATATTTTACGTTAGTTTTAAAACTAATAATTTAACTCGATTCGAGATTCTTTAACCTAATATAGATTTTTGCGGGCGGCTTGTTGGCGGGGGTCCAACGTTGGCTGCGGCTGCGGATCTAAAATGCACTCCCATTAGGCGTGTTGGTCCCAGGAGAAATGAAACCACGCGACAGTAAAGCAGCTGATTAGTGGCTCAAGAAGGTGGCATCTTTTGGATAATGCAGAACTTACAACTGAAAATTTGTACAGGTGCAGTACAAGTAAAGAGTTACTTTTGAATAAGTAACAGATAATGGAGTAAAACAGATCTTAAGCCCGCCGGTAACGATCAATTGCGATTGTCAATTTTTTCGTCAATGCCATTGTTGGAGCAATTGACAATCGCTTCAATTGCACGCGTAAACGATCACTTTTCGCATCAATGAGCGTCAATGACGTAAAAATTGACAATTGCAATTGATCGTTACCAGCGGGCTTTACTGTGAAAATTTGATAGTAATATAATCACGCAAAAAGTGCTGGTCGGATTTTAGCTAATAAGTAAGTAGGTATGTACTTAGATAGTTAATATAAGGTAAATACTTACATAGTTTATTTATACACGTCGATTAGGAGAGGATAGTTCTCGCATACGGTCAGACGGACAACGCTGAAGGTACTCACTCAACAACGACAACGATAGTTCTTTAGTTCGTTTTTTTTTTATACACAACGGGGTAGTGCTTGGCCTTCATCTCACCTGATGTTAAATGACGATAAGGCCGAAGGTGGAACCGCACTACACCCGGAATACTGGCTATCTTACCTCTAACTGCCGGAACACAACAATTTTTAAATAGTTATTATGGCGTCAGACTTAGGTAAGATGGTGGTAGCTAGCCAGGCGGACTTGAAATAAGCCCTACCACCAACCAAACCGAGTACAAATTGTACCCCCCCTGGGAATCGAACCCGGGACCTCTGCGTCTAAAGCCCACCGGTTGTCAATTTTGGAGCAATTGACAATCGCTTCAATTGCACGCGTAAACGATCAATTTTTCCGTCAATGGGCGTCAATTGCGGAAAAATTGACAATCGCAATTGATCGTTACCGGTGGGCTTTACACGGGTGGGCGAACCACTAGACCACAGAGGCGTTTTAGTTGCCGCACGAGCACAAATGAAATGAAAAAATCTTTATTCAAATTTCCTACTAAAGTGCGTTTCATCTTATTACCTATTGCGTTATGTTGGAACCCCGGAAATTTATTCAATTTTGAACCTTATTCCATCGCAATAATAATAAATATCCGGGGTACCAACAATAACGCCATAGGTAATAACCAAGGAAATTTTAAGTACTTCGTGTACTTACAATTTCCTTGGTAATAACCGATGAAACGCACTCTAGATACTAGATAGCCCATTCGAGACTTTCTCACAAGAAGAATGGGCGCAAGAAACTTATTGTCTATGATTCGCATCTATGAAATAAAACTCTTTCAAACAAGTAAACGGACCTTATTTATGATGTGCATTCATGGGCGTACCCAGCATATTTACTTATGGGTGGGGCAGAAGTAAGGAAACTCAGCAAATTCCTAATACAAATTCAAAATGTTTTTTAAAGACGGATCTGATATCAATAAAATAACCTGCAAGGAGTCTGGCAAAATTTGGTTAAAATTTCGTTTCCAAATTAGTTTTCTGCCAAATTAATTTTATCTTTTGTCCGCCCAGCTTAGTTTTTGTAGTTTTTAGGGTTCCGTACCAAAATGGTAAAAAAGGAACCCTTATGGTGTGACTCAGTCTGTCTGTCTGTCTGTCACAGCTGGATATCTCGAGAACTACTAATGGTATCAACTTGAAATTTGGAACAGTTTAAGATGACATTTGCTCAACTATTTTACAAATAAGAAAGAAATAATAAAAAAAAAAAATTACAACAGGGACTGAAAAGGGGTCTTAAAAATTACATGACTAGGGCATGTGGGGTATCATATGAAAGAGCGCTGTTTGCACATTTTAAAATTTTTTTTTCTTTTTTCTTAGGCCACATAGTTTTCGACTGATGTCGATGTGTCGAATGAAAATGTCGAATGAAAAATGTAAAAATAAATACCGTTCCCCCCCTTATCTCCGAAGTTTGCAAAGAGAAAAATCTGAAATAATTCTATGTGATAGTAGTTTATGTAAAGATTACAGGAAAAATAAAACGATGACTCAATCTAACACACTTTTTTAGAAATTCAAAAAACAAACAAAAATAATTTAGTTTCACTACCAGTCAACAGATAGCGCTGTCCTAAGAATGCTGACCTAAGAAAACAAATAGTTCCACTATCGGCAAGAGTTGGTGCAACCTAATACTACAATAATAACTGGTGGCTGGTTTTAATATAATTACCTACTATTTGCCGTACGAATAAACGAAGAATAAGTTCCTACTTAGTAATATAAACAGTTTGCAATGTGGAGTGGCTGAAACGTTTTTCAGTCACCATAAGCAACTGTATGGTTAAGATTTGTAAATTAACTGTCTGCCTGTTCGCCCTTCCACCTGTCTGCCGTTTATCCTACTTGTACTGAAGTAACGTCCAAATATATTTATGATTGTACGGAACCCTCGGTGCGCGAGTCCGACTCGCTCTTGACCGGTTTTATTTTGTGTAACCTAGCCGCAGCGTGCGAAGCGCGCCGCGCGCTCCGGCCCTGCGGCGATGATGGTTTGGACAAAATCATTACAATCAAAGATGGTGTAGTCTAGTTGCGGCGTGCGAAGTACGCTGCGCATTCCGGACCTGCGGCGATGATGGTTTGGACAAAATCACTACAATCAATGATGGCACGCCGCGCGCTTCGGGCCGTGCGGCGATGATGGATTGGGCAAAATTATAAGAATCAATGATTGTGTAGCCTAGCAGCGTGCGAAGCTCGCCACGCGCTCCAGGCCGTGTGGCGATGATGATTTGGATAACATCATAATCAATTATGGCGTAATGATTTTGTCCAAGCACGATGAAAAATCTGGGGCCCTACCGGCTTTTCGAACTTCGATGGGTCTGCCGAGCTTCAACTTAAAACAGAGAAATCAAAGTAAGGAATTTCGCATTGTACTAATTGTCGAAGTTATTTGGAAGATATCGATGTTCTTGTGACATCATAAATTAGGGTTCGCTATTTTGGCCCGACTGGGGCTCGATTTAGCTGTTTTAATTTGAAGCCCAGCCGAATTTTCGAAGTTCGATGAGTTAGCCGGTACGGACCCGGTCCCGAATGAAATACCGCCGCATGCGGCTCGCGAGCCGCGTCTTGCCGACCTCTGAAATAGTACAACCAATTCATTTCCTTCAGTGCGCACTGTGTCCTATTTTTCTGTTCCCACATTATAGACCAAAAAACCGTTTAAAATTTGTAAAGATTCTGTCACGCGGTAATTTGAATAAATATTTTTAAATATTTAGCTTAAAGTCAGGATGGAGGGTGGGGCAAGCGCCCCACCTTGCCCCAACGTGGGTACGCCCATGTGTGCATTTTCTACCACAGAATAGATAATAGTAATTGATCTCGATCTACGTTTAATAGAAATCGTTAGCATTATTTTCAGGTAGTTTTCTACTAATTAAATTGAAAATGTTTCCCAAAGAGACACCGGTCGAAAATCGACAAACTTTCGCTCTTCTCATTGTTCAGCTGTTTATCTAGTTGGGCATCTTTTCACTTTTCCTCTTTTAAAAAGCGTCGAGAGATCAACAAGTCTATTACCTATATTTTTTCCCCACCAGGTAAGGCTTTTAAAATTTGTAAGTTAATTTAATTCCTTAATGTGGGAATCAATTACGTACGGTACGTAATATGAAAGTAGGCATCATGAACCTTTGCCTCTGAGAAACTTAAAAAGATGCAAATGATTCCGATTTTACCTTTATGACTTAGTTCGGCATGACAACTAAAAAAAAGATACCTGAGATGGATAAGGAGGGGATCCTATTTGCGCCAACATCGCTCTTGGGCCATCGTTAGAGACACCTCTCACAAATTGGGTAGCTTACAGGGATACCAACTGAATCTATTGTTGATCTCTACCAGCGCATTTGTCACTGCTGGTTAACGGTTTTAGTTCACTTGATCTCACGTGTAACTGTATTAATTGAAATAACGTGTAGCATCTACGACCTACGTCTCTGTACTGTAATATTATCTTCTATTGTCTTGTCGGCGCTGAATAGCTTAGACGCACAGCTTGAGGTTATTGTTCAAATACTTATAGTTCCTACACGAGAAAGATTTTATAACAAGAGAAGAGTCTAAAACCAATATCCCACAAGCAAAAGTATTAAACCACAAAAAGATGACCAAGAAAAGAATCTAACTGCAGAAAATTGGGATGAAACTGCGGTTTTAGGGATACATTTAGGATTTATTTTTATTTAATCGTATGGCGTAATTAATTAAATTGTAGGTTGGTTATTATTATAGGTCTACATCCAGGTCACGCAACCATTCTATAGCTGCTGGTGTCAGGTCCTCGTAGAGTTCAAATATTTATTTAAAGAAGAAGATTCAATACATTCAATTGTAGAGTTCAAAAGGCTGCGTCAACTGGCCTGAAATGCAATAGAGAGGTGATGACAGAAAAAAAGTCTTATTGCCAATTTTCCTTGACCTTCTCTCTTAAAGATTGTATACTTTTTTGCATATCGCGATTTTCGTCGGTGATCAGTCAGAGTCGGGAGGGAGTAAGGTGAAATATTAAACGTCGGGCTAACTTGAAAGTGATTAATGGTAACAAGGGACCCTTGACGGATTAGGGCTTTCGACTATGATTGGTGTAATCGTCAAGTTTATCGAAAATGTCGGGAAAAAGCAAAAAAGCAAGTACCTACCTAATCCGAACAAAAAAATACTTAATCTATCTCGACCGTCGCCACCGCCACATAAACTGATTTCATCACAGGGTCCTCCTCACATTTTTTCTTCTCGAAATTAAGCGTTTTGTTTTCATGAAATCTTGACTGTTAGACATTTTGAACTTTACCAAAAATTGTGAAACAAGCCATAAGTGAAATTGGTAAAGTAAGTGAAGTCAGGACGAAATCTTGAAATCATTATTCAAATTCAATAAAGCGTAAGTTGTTTTCTATGAGTTGTGTGTGTTCAAATAATTACAGATGTAGGTAGGTATAGTACGGGACACGAAAGATGACCACAAATGGGGCCCATCTTCGCATCATAACTCACGAAGAAAAGACTTAAGACAAAATAATATTTCATATATCTATATAAGGATAGGCGCCATTTGTGGTCATCTTTCGTGTCCCGCACTATACCTACCACGTTAACCGTTCACACCTTAAAGAACGGCGGAACGGTTAAACAGTCTCGTAAAATAACAACAAACAATAAAACTAGCCTTCTCAGTCGCAAGAGGATGTCTGAGGACGCTGGCTTAGCTTGACACGATGTTACACAGAGACGTAACAAATCAGGTAGATTCAACACTGAAAGTATTTTATACTGATTTAAAGACATAAGATTTTGCATATTAATATATTTTGATAGGTACTTCGTTTGTTTTGTTTCTACACATAGCTGCGCTATGATTTTGTCACGATGCGATGATGAATTTGGATTGTGTGCCATAATCAATACCTATAGCAAGTTCAAATAAAGTGAGTTGCGTGAGTAAGATTGTCATGTAATTACTCGTTTCAACATGGAATGTAAAATAGTTTCACGGAATGAAAAGGATAGGAGGATATGCAGTTTTAAGGTGCGTCATTTTGTTCATCACCTCTGTCTGCGGACTTACTCAAATGGCCACTCCACTAAAATAAATAGAATTACAATGTATGGAATTGACAGGAGCTAAGCGTTAGCCTATCATTCCATACATTGTTATTCTATTCTACTAGCGTTCATTTCAAAAGAATGGCCATTTGAGTAGGGGTCTGCTGGGTGCCCTTGGTCACAGCGTCCGATCCAGATCCCACTCGTCCAGGGTAGTCTTAGAGGGAGTTTAGGGAGTTTAGTTTCATAGTAGGGAGTCTAGTGGGTATGGCTCGGATTGGAGCCCCACATAACGCCGTTGCTTGCCAGGCACGGAGCTGACGGGGCATGCGTAAAAAGCATTCTCCCTACTCAAAAAAGGGGGCTGCTGGGTATAGGACTCCCTCATTCAAGGATCTTCCCGGCCCTGTGCTGCCCGCATCCAGCGTCTTCTCGTGACGACGTGAAGCCTGCCCACTATAAGAAAATCGTTTACATTAGTTTTATGTTATGAATTATGATACACTACTGTGTAACTGAGTGACAACGTTACAGTAATCTTCCATTTGAGGGAGCGATTTGTCTAGGAGACGGATAGTAGCTCGCAAGCCGCCTGATCCGCGCCCGTTCGCTTCAGGACGCATCGCTTATTGCAATTGACAACATTTCAAAATTTTTAGGTACATGTTTTTATGAATATAATGAAAATTTATCGTTTTTTAGGCAACACGTATTTTTTCTTTTCCATTTATTTTCATATATTACTGAGATATTCATTAATAGAAAACGGTTTATTCTAAAAGGACGTAAGTACAAGATATAGGTTAAATATAAGCGATGTCTTTGCTTTGCCTCTTAAAACGTGAAATTAAAAAAAAAAACTGTCTATGATGTGAATTGTGATGTCCATAGAGATGTAGGCACGCTAGTATTTTATATCGATAATAATGGTATTTTTGTTTCGTGTTTCATAATAGTCATAGTAGTTCATAATACGTAAGAAACATAATAACAACTATAATAACCCCAATAAGAACTATAGTAAATTATTGTAGTACCTTAAGGGGTATGAGTAATTTTCTAAGAAGAGGTGGGTCATTTTTCTTTCGATGTCGCTTTCTGAAAACAGTTTCAACTAAAAGCCCCCATACAAAGACCGTCAAAAGTAATAACGAAGCGATGTTGTGATTGAGAGTGCGCTATACGCCCCCCTACTCAAATGGCCAACATTCTATTCGTTTAAACGCTACGCTTACTATTAAAACTTTAAAATAAGCAGTAAACTATAAAATTACGTGCCGTAAGCTTGACAGTTCCATACAATACATCGAAGTTTGTGATTTACATAAGTTTGCGACATGTGATTTAATCATCTATTGCTCATATTTAAGCTTTAAAAGTAAGCGTAGCGTTCAAACGAATAGAAAGTTGGCCATTTGAGAAGGGGGGCTGGTATCCCTAAGAACTTTCTCGAATGTCCATGCAGACAAGACAAGGAAATAAAAGAACAGGTAATAAAAATGTCAGTGTTTATTATTTGAAGACTTTTTTATCTCTTTTTAGCAGTCGCTGCAAACTAGTAATCATTGCTTCATGTCATCGACATCACGCAGGCTCATTACATTTTTGTGGTATGTTGGATATCGGCTCCTAAAACAAAGAAATTGAGCTTGTAGTAATAAGTATCTACATACAGAACATTAAGTTATAACTGATTTGAGTTAAATTGAATGAAATAACTTGATTATCATTTATTAAGAAAGATGTGCCAGGCTAGCCAAGCCATGTGATAGTTTTCTACATTTTGTTACCATCAAATATAAAGTACCGAAGAAAGTACAATAAAACATATCGATATAGAAAAATGCACATCACTATGCGAAAAAACACACCTCAATAAACAGATCTGATATTTGCAAAAATCGACAAAGAACTGGACACAAACGACTATTTGCACAAATTATTAGTATATTATAATAGTTTCA
Source organism: Agriphila geniculea (assembly GCA_943789525.1). Taxonomy (NCBI): domain Eukaryota; kingdom Metazoa; phylum Arthropoda; class Insecta; order Lepidoptera; family Crambidae; genus Agriphila; species Agriphila geniculea. The sequence goes on along the minus strand of OX038887.1, from coordinate 12,103,683 downwards.
GGCTATTTACATAACATAAAAAAATGAAAACAATATGAACTCACCGATTAAATGATAATATCTATTGATTATTTTCTTATGTTCCTGTGTGTGATTTACAGCCCTCAATCACACAAAACATAATGTAACAGGTAATGCTTAAGTATCACAAACGATGCTACGACTTTCTTTTGATTTTCTTACAAGAATACTTTAAAAATATCTAAATTTTACTGAAAATAGAAATTCACTCGAAAGACATTCAGTCATTATTATGACATTTATGACAATTGATTTTTTCAGTGTTGCCAGATCAGATTTTCACACTACCCTAGGCTGGATCTTAATTTACCCTAGATCACATAATAGATATAATATAAATAAATAATAATTAATAAGTACTACCGTACAGAAAGGACACTCTCCGCCCCACCTTACATGTACATGGAAGAATTGTTTGTTGATTTATAAAGAAAGAAATAGGTAGTGGAACGAAATATTTTTCTTGTATTTAATTATACTAATCGGGTAATTGGGTATGCTGTAATTTCAATTTCGGGATTTAAAATTACTCGAACGGGCAATGTGTCGTCTCTTAGTGCCGGATATTTTTAACCCTAAATCTAGGGTAAATGACCCTAAGCTGGCACCACTGTTTTTTTTTAAATAGAAGGCAAAGAGACTCAACTCAAACTCCCTATATGGACTAGATTTCAGATTTTTTTAATTTACGTACAAAATACTGATCTAAAAATTCTGAAAAAAAATATATGAGCTTAGAACACTAAAATCTCGAAATGGTTTTCTAATTTTAGTACTTTCTCAAAATGAAATGTTGTCAATTGTATGTGGGCCATGTTTGGGATTACTGAGATATAGCATTACGACGACTCTGTCGCTCTGAGCGATCCTCTATTGTGAGAAACAATGGTGCGTCCAATTTTCAGAAACGTGTATCGTCATTGCTAGTGGAGATCTGTTTGCGTTAGTTGAACTGAGTTCTTTCATCAATGCAGTCTATACTTAACTGTAAATTTCGTTAAAAGGAATTAATTAACCGTGTAAAAACTAAACTCCTAATAAACAATAAAGTATGTTAGTTATAAATGTGTTTTGATGTCTATCCGTTCAAACTTATTTAGTTCATAATACGAAAGAAAAAGACAATTAACACTTTTTAAATAAAATAAGTTTATTAAGCGTTTGATTTTTGTAAATCACACTGTTAATTTATTTATTTTAACGAAATTCCAGTTGTAGACTGCATTGATGAAAGAATTGAAGTTTACACTGCATTTTTAATTTGACTTGGACAAAAATGATCTAGCAGAGCGCAACAAGTGGCGTGCAATATTTAGCTGTCCTTTATATATCATTTGTCACGCTTCATGCTCTCCTGGTACTTCAGTTGTGATTTTACAAAGCAGGCGGTAAATTTTAAAGAAAAATTGGAAGGTTTTCCGGAAGTATGGCTGCTAAATAATGAGCTATACTTTAGTGCCCGTAGTTTATCGGGGGGCACGGCAGTGCCCCCGCCAAAGTCGAGCGCAAAGCAAAAACTGCCGTACCATCCTTTACTGGAACCATTTCGCTGCATTTTCAGGCCCCTATTTGAGAACCTCTGGATAAGACCTGGGGCCCTATTTTTGAATCGCTCATCGGACATCTCATTGTTTTGAGTCATATGTCGAACGAAAATCAGTCGAAAAGAGCGCTCGACGCTTGCCGAGCGATTCAAAAATAGGGCCCCAGAACGCAGAAATTTTCGTCATCCAGTATCCAGTTAGCTATAAATCACATAATACTGAAAAACCCAAAATTTCAAGCCTGTAGGTCATTTAGTTCCGAAGTTAAGCGAAAGCAAAGTTTCGCATTTATGACACTCACTCACTCATAATCATCAAAATAGAACTACTTCCCATAAACTCAGAGAGCTGAATTTGGTACAGAGTTAGGGTTTAATGGCCACATAAAGGTAAAACTATAAAAACTAGGATAATCGAAGATCTGGAGTATCTGGTGACCCTGATTAGAAAACACAAGAGCCCAACCAAACTATTAGAGATCGACATACCGCCTTCACAAAAAATATTAAAGTTAGTGGACCGCTTCATTTGATGTCAAAAATCGAAGGTCTGAAGTATCTGATGAAGAACCCTCAGCTGGTCTCAGCTGTATTAGAGATATGATAATGCGCCCCCCTTCTACTATTGGTACTTAAAAAAATCGACTGTCATTGCAAAAATCCAGCGTAGAGGAAAGCATCAATGCTACAAAAAGAAGTGAAATCCCACCAAAAATATTCTGTAATGGCCAGAATATTTCACTTTGTGATACCAGCACCAAATTTTAGTATGTTGTTAAACATGTTATTCTTTCTTAAAAACCATCGGGAGCCCACCTGTAAAGTGCCTGGATCCGGAGTATTCCGGAGATATGAAGTCATCAAGATGGCGGCCGCTGTATTAAAAAAAATGCAAATAATTAAGATTTTATGAGCCCTATATACATGTGTGGGGTGTGAAATGAAAGGCAATTGTTCTTTATTGCTATAATGCCCAACATCAGCGGAATAGTACCTACAGTTACGAAAATATTTAAAATTATATGAAAATTCAAAACAGAAAAACCCACATTCTCTAAATTCAAGAAACCATAATTATTAAACTGATATTTTTAATGGCAAACAAAAAATATGTCCAAAAGTCCATTAAATGCAGATTTGAAAAATACAACTTTTAAGTACCTTTACTAACAATAAAAAGCGATAAGAATTGTCAAAACGTCGCGCGCCGTTGATTTCTTTTATAGGTCGAATAAAAAAAAAATATTATTTGGTTATTAAAATATGGGTATCTAATAAAAGCTAATAAATATCCAATTCAAAATATATACATTATGATACTTTTGTGTTGTAGTTTTGACAGAAACTAAAAAAAAACACAACTCAGAAGTATGAAATATTGGTAATTTATTAGAAAAACAAAAAATACCAGTCAATATCGACACAAAAAAGGCAAAAATCACAAACGCGCAAATAATTACCATTTTTAATAATGTTATTAAGTCCCTTGAGTGCATCCCAAGTAGTCCCAAGTAGTTTTTAGTTTCTGTCAAAACTATAACATTAAAGTATCACAATCAATATACATTTTGAATTGGCTATTTATTAGCTTTTATTAGATACCTTTTAGATACCCATATTGTTATAACCACAAAAATATTTTTTCATTCGACCTATAAAAGAAATCGACGGCGCGCGACGTTTCGAAAATTTTTTCGCTATTTATTGTTAGTTGTTAGTAAAGGTACTTAAAAGTTATATTTTTTTCAAATCTGCATTAAATGGACTTTTTGGACATATTTTCTGTTTGCCATTAAATATATCAGTTTAATAGTTATGGTTACTTATTTCAAAAAATGGGGAGTTTTTGTGTATTGAATTTCCATATAATTTAAAATATTTTCGTAACTGTACTATTCCGCTGATGTTGGGCATTATAGCATTATAGAACACTTATTTAGCTTTCATTTAACACCCCACACATGTATATAGGGCTCATCAAATCATAATTATTCGCACTTTTTTTAAATATGGCGGCCGCCATTTTTATGACGTCACATCTCCGGATCCAGGCACTTTAAAGGTGGGCTCCCGACGGTTTTTAAGATAGAATAACATGTTTAACAACATACTTAAATTTGGTGCTGGTATCAGAAAATGAACTATTTTTACCCTAACAGAAGTTACTATAAAGAAATCGCAGTAAGGAACCTTAGACTTGGCACGACTTTGTCTAGATTTCATTACTTTTAGAGATAAACAAGCAGCTCCATCGAGACTTGGCTAGTTTTTTACAGATTTTTTTTGGTGGGATAGTATTTTTTAATTAATATATTAAAATTAGACAGTCCCTCTATATTTAAATAAAACTAAAGCGACACTCGCTAGCTAACAGCAGCCTCTTTCTAAATAATAATAATAATAATAAAAACTGTAGTACTGAATAGGTACTTAATTTGACGCTCGAAATCACCGATTATGGAAATCTTTAAGTCAGAAAAGAGAAACTCCACTTTTCTGACTTTTCTAAATAATTTCGAACTTGCGTGTATGACAACTGACAACGAACTTGCCACTAGGTAGGTTTTTTGCTACTTAATTGGTTCAAGCCCGCCTGGCTAGCTATTTACAAGTCTCACACCATAACAACATTACTTACATTTTAACAATGTTGTGTTTCAGCAGGTTTCAGCAGGTTTCAGCAGTTAGCGGCAAAATACCTAGCCAAGATCCTTAGTGGTTGAGGATTTCGGGTATAGTGCGCCATCCCCCTTAGGAATTATCGTCACTTAACATAGGCAGGTGAGTCACTGACCATCGGCCATTTTTAATGTCCCCACTGCTGGGGCACAGACCTTCCTTATTGGCGGACTAGCTTTCGCCCGCGACTTCGTCCGCGTGGACATTCGGAAAATCCCTAGGGGACTTTCGACCGGTATCAAAGTATTCTATGTTTTAATCCAGGCTATAAACTATCTGTGTGCTATTCCAAATCCAATCCGTCGATTTTGCGTGATAAGTAAAAACAAACATCAAAACATCTAATCATTGAAACTTTCACACTTATTATTTGTGGGATCATAAATTCCGTTCCTGTTTGTACTCGTTCTCTCCCCGTTCCCGTACCCCGTACCGATATTGTGTTTGGAAATAAACAATTTGAACTCGATTTGACACTTTTAGGGACTGAATTGTATCGTAGCCACCATGTTAGACTTTAAAATAAATGCCATTTTTACAATCAACATTCCATAAAACCTCAACAACAACATCCGTATCCATTTTTGTGGTTCATTTACCCAGTTATCCCCTAGGGGGTTGAGTTTCGGAAAACCAAAAAATACTTTAGAAATACTCCTACGAAGTTTCACGTCAAAATGTCTGTGTAATATTATTTTTTCATACAAAACATGAACCCCATTTCACCCCTGGGGTTGAAACATAGGCACTATGTTGGACTTAAAAATAAATGCCATTTTCGCAATCAACATCCCATAAAACCTCAATAACGAAATCCATATCGAGTTTGGGCTTTTTACCCCTTATGGGGTTAATTTTCCGAAATTTACGAAATACATGTTTGATCATTTGTTTATATAAGTACTCCTACGAAGTTTCAAGTCGTAATGTCTATTTTATATTTTTTTCCACACAAAGTTTGAACCCCATTAACTCCTTTCGGGGTTGAATAATATCTAGCACATAAAAATAAATGCCATTTTTGCAATCAACATCCCATAAAACTTCGATAACGACCCATATCGCTGTCGGGATTTTTTTTACCCCATTTACCCTCTAAAGGGTTGAGTATCGGAAAACCACGAAACACGTGTTTGTTTATTTGTTTTTAGAAGTACTCCTACGAAGTTTCGAGTTGAAATATCTGTTTATTTTTTTGCCCTACAAACTTTGAATCCCATTTCAATCCTTTAGGGGTGGAACTTTCAAAAATCCCTTCTTAGAGGATGTTTGCACAGTATAAAGTATCTGTGTACAAAATTTCAAGTCTCTAGGTTCAGTGGTTTGGGCTGGGCAATAGTCTGTCAGTCACCCCTTCACTTTTATACAGGGTTATTTGTAAAACACCAACAACCTCGCAGGAGTAGATTACTAACATCATAAACAACAAAATTTGTTATACGACTTTTCCGAAAACAGACAAATAAAATTCGACTTTCCATACAAATGTCCGAACAGTTGATCGAGTTTTGTAAAAAAAGTCGGTTTTTTGTCTGTTTTTGGAAAAATTGTAAAACAAATGTTGTTGTTTATGATGTTAGTAATCTACTCCTACGAGGTTGTTGGTCTTTTACAAATAACCCATAACTGTAATATATTCGTAAGGAAAAAAGGTCAAGTCTTGTGTAGTTGCTGCCAAAGTGATATTTTAACGGAATTTCAATGCCTTAGCCAGAGGCCTTAGCATTAATTTACTAAAAAAGTTTTTTTAAAAACACTTTTTTAAAACGGACTAAATTATTACAAAAAATATTGGACTAAAAACATTAAAACGGACTAGTAAAAACAAACAAAAAAGTAAAAAATAAATTCTTCTGTAAAGATTTATAACCCTAATACCCTATACCTACAGAAATTTTTACCCAAAAATTTTAAACCTAAAAACGTGGGTAATGCGCCCCACGCTGAAAATTTTAGTACAATTAGACCGGCCACACACAGACGGAATCTCGTTACGGAATTCCGTACGTACGTGATTCCGAACGCAGCAGCTGCATACAAAATCTATGGGCTGCCACACACATGAGTGATTTTTCCGTAAGTACGGAATCTTCATACATTGTCGAAATTACGTTCGGAATTCCGTTACGTGATTACGTCTGTGTGTGGCCGGCCTTAATCTTAAATACAGTTTCAGTGCAGTTTTGGTGCATTAAATTTATACATTAAATTAAATTAATTAAAGTTCATTAAATTAAATGTATACTATAAATTGCATGCATAAAGTTTTGTTCAAGTCATTACTTACTCGTCCCTAGATACGTGGGTAAGACTAGTATAGGCAACAAAACATGAACATATAAGTTTGTATTCGTACATGATGCCATAAAAAAGCGAATAGTTGTAATGTTGTTCTTGTATCTAATTATAATGATTTATATAACGAGATTACAAAGCCTTTATACAAACAAGTTTCGAGGTAATCATTCAAGTTATATCACCCGATATAATCGGTTGTGTTTTATAATTCAAATTAGTTTTTAAGGCTGAGAGTGAGACGTTGAGTCTAGAGCTATAATTAGCATGAATTATTTCACAATATTCATAGTTTTTATCCAAGGTATGTCTTAGTTTGACTAATTAATACTACTTATGTACTGTATTCGTCTTAAGGCGCTCTTTTGACCGGAAGTGGCGCCGAAGAGAATTTTATTTAATATTGTAATTCTAATACACAATTTATATAAATCTTCTAGTGAAATTTTTAGGTCTTAATAAGTTGTTAATAGAAAAAGATTTTAATAAAACTTTTCGTGGAGTTTTTAGGGCTCAAGTCTAGTATTTTTAGAAGGTATCACTACATTCTCTCGTAGTCACTGATAAGTAGATAGCAAAATTGCTAAAAGTGTCCGTTTTTGAACTTCTTCGAATGACTACGAGCCCTAAAACTTCGACGAAGAGTTTTATTAAAATCCTATTCTATTAACAACTTATTAAATAAAATCTCTGAGGACACTACTTTTGGTGTTGTATTTAATATCCAAAAATTTTCATTTCGTGTCTTAAAATACAAAACACGAATTTGAAAATACTTAATCAAATTATATTTGTTAACGTCAATAATCAATGTCATGGATGTTTCATAATAACCCGTAAAATGATTTTGATTTGTATAGAAAACTGCAAAGTAACAACGCTAGACGCAAATAAGCTATTGTTTTCGATAATCAATCCCATTAATTGGCAAAAGCAAAACACAATTTAGGTCTAGGGTTGCCACTGTGTAGTTTTTTCCATGAAATTGTTTTTTCCAAAAAGTGGTGTTTTTTAGGGTTTATAATAATTTTCCGGGGTTACATGCATGGTTATCTACCATATACGGCTTTAGGAGTTTTTTGTAACATGTTGTATAAAATGATTTGAAATGATTCAGTTTAAATAAGTAGTATGATTTACTCGCTAGAGGGCATAGTTTGTTTTATACATTAAGTATAATGATATAATATAATAATGATTATTTAATGAATACAACGTAAATCCCCTACAAACTACTATTACTACACTAAAATTAATCATTCGAGAATCGAACATGCGACCATAGCTTGGACCATAGCGATTGAAACCCAGAACACGCTAGACATGTACGTCCACAGTGCGAGCTGCTGACTTGACAGTAGACAGCTACTACTACCGTTTATTCATATGGTAGTAGATTGACTGGCTTTCCTCGGTAACACAATGAGCAAGATAACGTAAGAATCGCGTGCGAGATAAGAACTGTTTAGCGAGCAAAAAAATACCTTGTTATAGTAACTCGGATACAAGTAAAGTCTAGTTAGGTACTGTACTGACTTACTCACGCATGCTAATAAATGGTGTGGTCATACGATGCGAGTAGTTACCACTGTGTGAGTAAGCTGTCTATACTCTATGCCAGGGGTGTCAAACTGACTTTTCTAAAGGGTCATTAATAAGATTTAGGGTGTTTTAGCGGGCCAGACTCAAAATTAAACTCAAGCACATAATAAATTAAAATCCTTATTTATTAAGTTTAAGTAAATTTTCATACAAATTATCTTACAATACGTAGTGTGGCATCGAATGCCGTCTAAAGTACTCACTGGATAGATTCTGGTGGCGGGCCGTATTGAGATGGCTTGCGGGCCGGATGCGGCCCGGGGGCCGTATGTTTGACACCCCTGCTCTATGCCAATTCGCACGCAAGCTCGCATGTGTAACCTCTGCACACGGAAGTCACGGTCACGTCTCACGTCACGTCACATCAATAGTTACGGTAGTTTGCAAATATTTAAATCGTATAGGTAGCTTGTATATTCGGCGTAAATAACAAATAAAAAAAGAAAGAAAATGGTTATGTAAGTGTACCTTTCATAATTTACATTTCAAAATCAGCCTTTAAAAACAGGCATGGGCAATTATACTTATGGGGTTGCCCATCCCACGAGACATTTTGAAACTCACAGACTCACAGATGAAAATCTATAAAACTTGTTTCGCCTTTGTACAAGTGGAATTTGTCCAGATTCTTCTAAACTTGTTTCTGAAGTTCAAACACAAATATTCTTAACCGTTATACACGTAATATAATGAAGTTGAAATTAGGAACTTAATAAATACATAATAGTACATTATGAGACAAGCTAGCTTAGGTTGCTCATTGCACTGCACACAAAGCTGTGGGTTGCAGCTTGCAGCCCAAGCCGCAGGCGAGGGCGTAACTCAGCCGAGTGTGCAATGAGCAAAAGCTCACGAGTTTCATACGACGTTTTTCAACACATTTGCGAGGAAAATACAAAGTAATTTACCACACAGCAACAAATACGACAAAAACAAAATATGACAATTATGGGAAATGGCACGTAGGTATTTTTTTGCTTTTTTCACACGCCCAATGATGCAAGAATATTTTGCTAACAAAGGGGTGAGTAAGCATACAGCCTACTTCAAATTATAATTTTAAGTGATAAAATGCAAATATTTTAATATTTTTTAACAAAATATTGTGAAAAATGAATAATTTTATAATAATAAATATTTGTTTGACTTAATTAAGGACTTACACATTTATTTATTTCAAAAATGAATATGAACTTTTAGCGGCATAAACCCTCTTTGTTGTTACTAAAAAAATAACTGTATTACCCGGTGAAATTGGGAATGCTCTACTTACTCACATAGAACTTGTAGTAAGGTACTAATTTAACCTTGTAGGGGTAATTCTATAACAACCTAGTGTTTTATATATTACTAACTGCCGCCCGCGACTTCGTCTGCGTGGAAAGTTTTTTTGCTATCCCTCGGGAACAATACTTTTTTCGGGATGAATGGTGGCCTATGTCCTTCTCTGTACCCCTGACAACGTGTATGCAAAATTTCATGACGATCGGTTTTGTAGTTGAGACGTGAAGGCGTAACAAACAAACAAACAAACAAACGGACTTTCGCATTTATAATATTAGTAAGGAGTAAGGATTGCACGCGTTTGTTATAGCTCGGTTTATGGCCCTAAAAGCGATGTATTAGGGCTTACTTTACGAGCAAGTGTGTTGAAAATATATTAATATAAGCTTTTTATTTCCTGCTATAGCCCGCGACTGCATTATGGATTTTTCACACCTTTTATAGTAGAGTTTGACACAAGAAAAGGTTGTTTATGCCTGCTTTACAAGCAGTATCCTTAGCAGGAACAGCTATTGAGAAAAAAAAACGCGCGTTAAAGTAATCGATACAGTACCTAATTCTCTACGGAAAATCTAATTTCGCTTATCGGCGGTAGACCAATGTTCAACTAATGTTCAATTACATCATCTAATGTTTTTACGCGCGTTATTTTTTCGATAACTGTTTGTGCTTAGGCTATAGAATAAGGTCTCTCTGCCATATGCAGTACAGTAATATAAATAAATATGTAAATAAATAGTTAAATACCAATTGCATTTAATTCTGCCTTGAGGAAGGAAATAATGAATGCCGTGATTCATACCTTGTTAGATAAATTCTTTTGAGTAGGTACAATGGGCAACAGCGTCGCTTAACCACTGCTAAGGTTAATATCGCTTGCACGCCGCGCCCGCTGTCACATACGTTTAGTTCGTGCAGGGGCGATACGCGCGCACACGAATTTTGTTGCAAACTGGTTAAGCGACGCTGTTGCCCATAGTACCTACCTATGGCGAAGGGTCCATACAAGCTGATTCCCATCGGCTTACCTTTTAGAAATCCCATCCCACCGATCCTCTATGCAGATAACCACATTTTTGTAGAACGGCTTACCTTTGCCATAATATCACCCCTCGCCACTTATACTATTTTTCTGTATTAAGTTAGTAGCAAGTAGGTATTGAAAAAATACTACAAATAAAATAGTCTGGAAAGGAAAGTTTATTTTGTGTAATAGACATAGCTTACTCGTGAACACAAAGTCTTATTATAATAAATTACCGCAAACATTTAAATAGTCTCAGTAATAAACTGACAAACGCGCCTTCAAAAAACAAAATATTTCAATTAGCGTAACCTCTCACGGGCGACTTTTTGTAGCTGCGATAAACGCGGCGTTAAATGCGGCAATAATCACCCGCGAAATGACACGACAAAGGTCTTACTTCGCCAGCGACAAAAAGCGCCGCGATTAACGCCGCGTTTATCGCAGTTACAAAAAGTAGTTCGTGGGCGTTTACGTATAGAACTCCGTATGTTCTATTCTCAGCGACAAAAAACGCTCAGCGATTAATCGCCCGTCAGCGGGGACGCTAATTACTTTGATATTTAGAATAACATTAGTAACTTAATATCAAACTGTGTTTAAAAACCCAGAATACTTTGTTAGTTACCTTTCTCGACAGTTTAAATACTTGTTACGAGTATTATTTATACCTAACTCTACCATTAAAGATACAAAAAACCTTAATTGCATTAATTGTAAATTACAATGACAATTTGATGTACGTTGCGGTGTCTGTGAGTAGCTTGATCAGTTTATTTTCTAAATTCAAATTGGCTGACGCCATGGACACCGAATTGTCATTGGCATTTACAAATGTCACGTCTGTGAAATAGGGGCCTGGTTACCAGAAAGCTTGTCAAGGAAAAAAACGTATAGGTACTTAATATTAGCAATAGTTTTGGCTAACTTGGTACCTACAAACTTATTCTTCCAATGACCTAGTGAATCACCATATGTAATTAAAATTTTTACATCGATGAAAATGAGGTCAAACAAGAGTTGAAAAAAATTGCCTAGTTACAGATTTTTTAAATAAGATTTCACTCATATTATTCTAATTTTTTCTTGAAAAAAGTGACTCACTTTGACGAATTTCGCGACACTGACGAATTAGGGAAACTGACGAGTAACCCGACCCAAAAATATGGGTCTATTAACATTTTACAATCTTATCTGTTGCAGTGGTACTAACTTTTCAAACAAATGACGTACGGGTAAAGCGGGTAAGCTTTTTAATTTACTTGTTATCAAATAAATAAAGTCAACCTCATAATTAACAAAAAAATTGCAGGTGTGCACTTGTAGCAGTTAAAACTGTTTGTTTTTTATTTTTATCGTCTGTCACTTTTTAGATGAAGTTTGAAACTTTGAAGTTCAACAAGAGCACTATTCATATTTCATTCGTTTACAGGGTGTTAGTAGAACTCTCCCTTACGCGGTTAGTACACCGACGCATTCGCATGCGGCGACGAAACAACGACAAAATTGTAAGTTGTAGGCAGCGTTTCGCATATGCTTATGTCTCACTCTACTATTAGCGATATGAGATAGCCGCGTCCTTGTCGTTCCTGTTCCGCAGATAACTGCGAAATGCTCGTTACACAGACGCAGACCTTTCGCAAGTGGTGTTTCGTTTCGCAATGCGAATGCAAGCGTTCTGTCCGGGAGGACAGATTTTCGCACCATGGATGCCGAAAATATAGATCTAATGTTAAATTTTATTCGAAATTATCCCGAAATATATGCAGTTGGACATCAGGATTACAAAAATGTCTTCAAAAAAGAAGTGGCATGGAAAAAATTTCAAGAAAACACGAGGGTAGATTTTATTGCTTACTGATTATTACTTACTTTTGTGTTAATTTTTCATAAAATAGTTTACAATTTGTGTTCTAACATTAAAAACCGCTATGTCTGCCCTATGTCTATTCGGATGGACGAAATCTACAATGACATCTCTTTGCGAAAAAACTGCAGTGTACTAGCGTTTCGCAAAGGTTTCGCTACCGCATTGGTTTCGCAGAGATTCGTCGCCGCATGCGAATACGTCGGTGTACTAACGGCGTTAGAAATAAGCAACTTTCTCTTTGGAACCACTTGTCGCAAATGCATAGTTGTTGACATTTTATTGTTGTTGAGATGCAATGTATGCGTAACAACTTGATAATAATATTGCGGGGTAAATAGTTGTACATTGCGGGTTTATAAAACTTTGATATTTTCATTAAAATTATATTTTAATTTAAATTAATTAATTTTTATGTAAATTTAGGTTCTATGCAACTAAGACAAACTCTGCGTGATAGAAAAATAAAAAAATAAAAAAAAACGTGTGAAGACCTGTAATTGGCAATCCACTACTTATTGTTAACATTAATAATGTCGCATGTGCAGTTGGTTTCCCTTAAAAAAATAAAAATTAAAAAAAACATGAATTTAGCGACGGAAAATTCAATTTCAGATAGACTCAGAATCATGAGTCGACTATGCCCTGAAAGTTTTCGCTAGGGTGCTACTAACACCCTTTATAGTATATAATGTGACTGTAATACCACGTAATAAGCATCTCAGTACATAACTTATGTAAATTCTAAGATTTTCAAGTAAAACCTAATATTTACCCACTATTGGTAAAAGTTTGAAATGTTCTGTGATCATCATTCATACCGAAACTTTACCACCATTTAATCGGTAAATCTTAGGTTTTATTTACGTCAGAGACGCGGTGAATGCTAAAAATGGTTATTTAGAAGGTACCAATTTTAAATCTATCGTTTACCTACTTATTGACTGATGCGTATTTATTGTAATGTATGACTTAGAAATACTCCTAAGATGAATAAAAATATTAATGATAGTTAAAATCAATCAAAATGGTAATGAAAAATATTTAAGGAACTGATGGGAAATTTCATATATATGACTAAGTTATGATAGCTAATTCACTGTTTTATTTAAAAACAATCCAACATTTACCAACTGTCATTGGTAAAACCAAGCATGAGCCAAACTCTAATGGTAAATGCCCGAACAATTTTCTCCCTTTCATAAACTGACATTATGTTGGTAAATCCTAAGATTTTCCTACGATTTTACAGTAAAACCTAAGATTTACCAATAAACGGGCTTTTACAGTAACATAAACATTCACTCATTTTTAACGCGTTTTTATTAGGTCGCTTTTTTATTTATTTGATTGTTTTTTGTTCGACGATTGTGGTAATCGTCGAAAATGGTCTGTCTTCACCGAGTCGCTTCAACTTTCAAGTCAACTGTAAATATTGCCTCCAAACCGTGCGCTTTCACGTTCAATTTTCTGCCAGACTTTTTTTTAAGAAGAGGCATGAGCTAATGCTCTGCCTGAGGCATGCCTTTGTTTAAGCTCAAGAGGTAAGCGAAAGCGCAAGGTCACATTGCGCTATTGGATATCTTGAGCCATGCGTCAGATAAAAGTGAAAGGAAAAGCGATCGTATGAAGACACACCTTAACCTATTATCTATATTGTTCTCCTCGAAATTAAAATTATTTTCATTTTTTTTCAAACTAGGAAGATGATGAAAATACATGGATTTTGGGCAATTCTACCAATACTGATAAAGTAACTGTTAACGTAAGTACGGACATCTCAACCGATTTCTTTCAGTTAATAGTAACATGGAATAATGAATAGGTTTTATCTAACTAAAGTATAAGCCAGTTATAATGTTACAATAAAAACGAAGAACGATCGAAGAATTAAAAACGAAAAACGCGATGCAAGGCCGTGCGTAGGTACTTTGGATTTTTGGATATGTTTTCGTACGATTTTTTTACTATGGATGGGTGGGAGCACGCACGCACACAGTGTGCGCACTCCCAATAGTACTTGGAAGGTTGGGATATTCGTATGTGTCAAATTCTTATGAAAACGTATCCAAAGTGCGCACGGCCTAAAGCTGCATATTTGGTATGTTATTTGGACCTCATGGGAGGGAAACACGTTTTGCAAGCAAAAAAAAGTATTGCTTTAAAAAAACTTGTCATAAATCGTAAAAACCAATAGTCAAAATACTTTATTGCGTGTATTTTATAAAAAAATACATTATGTAAATACGCACGACAGCATATTAATTCAAACAGTTCAACTACGAAAACAGCGTCGATTGTGTAATGTGATATCCTGTTAATTTTTCGTCGAATGCTTCCAACTGGAAGAATACAGAATTCTGTATCTAGCCACAACGATGAAAACTTTTATTCAGATTCCATGATTATGTCCTTTAAAATATATATTTATTTACGTTTTTAGGCAAGGCAGGCGCAGGTTACGACAGAAGAAAATCCTTGTACGCCCGTGGTCGTGCCTGATTTTAGTGCGCCTGGAAGACGATTGAGTCGCGTGAGTAGGTACCATTTTTTAATTTATTTAGATAGTACATTTTTGGTCACCCATCCTATGACCGACATATGGCAAGGTTGGTGATGGCTGCAATCACAAGGCAAATGCAATGTACAGCGTGAGCGTCCAATCCAGATCCCGCTCGTAGGTAGTCTCCAAGGGCATAGTAGGGAGTTTAGTGGGTATACTGGGTATGGCTCCAAATCGGGGCGAGCCCCACATAATCCCGTTGCTTGCCAAGCACTATACGAAAAAAAGCATTTTCAATACTCAAAAAACGGCGATGCGATGATCGAGCTTCGAATGTTCTTATGCGATCTTATTTTATTTGCAGAATGCCTTGAATATATTTGGGGTATAAAAGAAAGGGAGGAAAGACCAGAAAGAGAAACGAAATGTAAGTTCCACATCATGTTTAATAATAAGTATAAATAAATGTTTCATAGCGACGAATAAATGTAACAGATAGAATAAATGTGAAGTCTTTGAGTTTCACCTGTCGGTGTCCATCCGTATATGTAATCAAATGACAGTAGATATGTCAATAGTACCATACCATATCTAGTAAGTTATCAAAATTTTGACTAGATATGTCACTAAAAGCTTGTTTTTAGGGTTCCGTACCTCAAGAGGAAAAAACGGAACCCTTATAGGATCACTTTGTTGTCCGTCTGTCTGTCTGTCCGTCCGTCTGTCTGTCAAGACCCTTTATCTCGGAAACGCGTGGAGGTATCGAATTGAAATTTAAACCATATACTAAGGTCTACGGGCCCTTGAAGCTGTAAAAAAATCAAACTTCTAAGTTAACGTAAAAAAAAGATACTGCCGTTTAGGGCGCAAAAAACGCATTTTCGATACTCTCAAAGGAATCAAAATTCATAGGGTACTTCCCGTTGACCTAGAACTATGAAATTTGGCAGGTAATAGCGTCTTATACTACACTTACAGGAATAAATCTGAAAACTGTATATTTGTATTTAAATCATAATAAAATATGGTCATTAAAATACGTAATTATTAATCATCTTGGTGAAACAACGGTATGCGCGGTCATAGTTTAACTTCTAATTACTTTTGGATTAATCGCGCCACTAATTCTTTTTAAAATATCAATATTTATTATTATTAATTATTCAGATCCTTTCAAATATTGATATAGTTAATTACTTTTAAAAATAAAATTAATAAGTAATAAATTTGGCTCTAAATATTTTCGCAACATGCCGGTATGTCACGCTGTATGACGGGGGTCTTCTTCTTCTTATTTTTGTTTTGGCAATCTACTTTCTTCTTGGAAGTAATTTTTGCCAGTGTCAAGTGTTGAATAGTTCAGTGGTAGATTGATTCAGTTTACATTAAAATGCGGGTGCATCGCATTCCAATGTTGCTTGGAGCATTTGGCACCAAGTATAATCAAGACAGTTTACTCGGTAAGGTCAGCCGAGGTAGCCACCACTACCAGGCATCCGTCACTCGCCCATACCTACCGCGATAAGTACCTACAGCGCGCGACAACTCGGAGTTGCAAAATCAGTCAGGGTTGCCGCCGCGCTTGTGAGTACACGCGTGCGTTATTCTGTGCCTCTATGACGGTCAATCAATCATTATTTATTGCTCCCAGTCCCAGCACTGTACCGTACACTATTATAATTTATAAATAACTAGCAGCCGCCCGCGACTTCGTCTGCGTGGAAATATTTTTTGCTATCCCTCGGGAATAATATTTTTTTTTCGGGATGAAAGGTAGGATACCTTTCATCCCTTCACACAACCAAAGGGTCCTGTTGGAAATGTTGGAATACACCCATTTTCTCTAATAACATTGCGATAGATAAAACCATTTCACAGAACATTATACAGTGTACTATTGATATACAGCGCCATCTGTTGACAATCAACAGTACTTGTATTGTACACACCTGTATAAACAGGTGCGGTGGGTTTGTAATTATTTTATTTTTTCTCAAAAATGCTTGGAAATTCGAACATTATTTTGACAACCTTCTTCGTGCTAAATCGGACAGACCTAAACCGCGCCGTCAATATTTGTATGAGAATCCATTACTAACGTGTAATAATGGATTTTCATACAAAATTGCCGGCGTCTGTCCAGCAATGTTTCTATTAAATTAAAACTCATTACACACGTGTAATTCAGAAATGGAGCGAACTTTTTAATGAAACACAAATATAGGTATCAAATGTCGCCTTGATGAGCGAGCACATTCCAAAATTTTTTTTTTTAATATTCGGTATACAGGCGCGCGTTTTTTTTCTCGATAGCTGTTCGTGCTAAGGGTACTGGTATCACGTGAAAGGCCTTGATGAGCACATTCCAAAAAATTGAAAAAAAAAAATAAAAACGAAAACAAACTGTTTTGGTGCAATATGGGTATCAAATGAAAGGCCTTGATGAGCGCATTCCAAATAGATAAAAAAAAATTAAAAACGAAAAAAAAATTTTTTTTCAATACCTATGGGTATCAAATGTAAGTTTTTTGAAAAGTTTTTTGGAATATGCTCATCAAGGAGCATATTCCAAAAAACTGAAAAAAATATAAAAACGAAAGGTAATTTTTTTTTTGCAATATGGGTATCAAATGAAAGGCCTTGATGAGCACATTCCAAAAAACTGAAAAAAAAAACAAAAAAAATATATATTTTTTGCAATATGGGTATCAAATGAAAGGCCTTGATGAGCACTTTCCAAAAAACTGGAAAAAAATGAAAAACTGGAAATAAAGGAAAAAAAAACCGGTTTTTTTTTTTCAATATGTGTATCAAACGAAAGGCCTTTATGTGCACATTCCACTTTCCATTTTCTTTTATCAATTACTGAAAGTAAATTAAAATTAAAATAAAAAGCTTAAAACTTTTAAAACTAAAAAGTTAAAAGTTTAAAAGTACTACACAAGCCTTGGCCGCAACTAGGCATTGATGGACTCACGTATGTTCTTCAATGCCTATCTTGAGTGCCGCTGCAGTAATGTACTATTCCATTTCAAATTTCGCCCGTGGTCAATTCTTTGTCGTAATCCCTGGAAGGGTTATTTTCTACGTGGCGACAAAGGATTTCAAATGGTTATCTATATATAGCAGTCTGCTGAACGGATTTTGATGGTATTTTTTTACAGTTTGGTAGCTTGGAGTCCAACTTATAATCTAAGCAATTTTTCACATAATTTCTGTAGGTAGAACCTGGGATAAAGCTTGAACTCTCCGTAGTACAGTTTTCATATAAAAAACTAATAACTACCAACCACTTTTTTTTCAAAATATTTCCTTTGTACCGACACAACTTTTCTATAGCTTTATTTTATGTATGTAGATGTAAGGTCTGTACGGAACCCTCGGTGGGCGAGCCCGACTCGCACTTGTCCGGTTTTTTTTTCAATAAGGCTTCTTTATTTTGTCGAAGCAAAAACGGTATTGGAAAAGTCAATTCTATAAAAAATGTTTTTCACTTTGAAAAACATAAAATCTTGACCTTACCCTGCATCTATATTCTAGAGATATGTAAATTCGTTCGAAAATACCCAAATTTTTACACTAAGCGAGATGATCAAATAAAAAAACATAATCTTAGAAACAGAAACAAATTAACGCTTCCTGATTCTTATATGAAACACCATTCATCCAGCCCGCTAGCCATGTCCATAAAAATTTTCAATAACCTACCCGATTCACTAAAAAATGTCAATGATGATAAAAAATTCTCAAATAATTTAAAACAATTACTTACAAAAAAGTGTTATTACACCATGAAGGAATATTTAGAAGATAAAAATATAGAAATATGAATATTGTAGACAAAAATTTAAAAGCTTAATTTAAAAACATAAGTGCAATATAAATTAATAGAAAGTAAAGAGTAAAATATTTTTTATTTTTATTTAAGTAATAACTCCTATCGTAATGAAACAAACAGCAAAAATATATAATTAACCTCATTATGTATGATACATTCTATTCAATGATGTTTAAGTACCTAATTATAAATAAGTGTTTGCTATCTATTATTGTTGTTGTGCCCGACAGGGTCCATAGTGATCTAATATTATAATTTAAGAACTACTGTAACACTGTGGAATGCAATAAATGATTTGAGTATTGAGTATTGAGTATTTAAATCTGTTAAAAGTTTTGCATGTTAACTTTATGGGTTTTTCAGGTGATGAATACCTTCGTGCTCAAGGCTTCGCCATTAGTCGAGGAGGTATTGGTGGCCGGAATGCTTTACCAGGAGAATTTCCCCACATGGTAAGAGAAATTTGACAATTCAGACTTTCAAACACAAGCATAATTGTGTCGAAACTTTACAGAAATTGAAGTGAAATAGTAGGCTTTACATCACACCGTTAAGTTTTTGTATTTCAATAATAAATATAAGTAAGTACTTAGTCATAATCATAATCTAATTCTAAACCATGCATATCTTTGTTAAATTATTAAATGATGATAATAATTAAAAAACCGGCCAAGTGCGTGTCGGGCCACGCGCCATAGGGTTCCGTAGTTACCTTGTACCATACCATATTTAATACCACCTATCATTTTTCGTCTTCAAAAATAACTTTGTTTTTCACAGTGTTGGTATGAATGACAAAGTTATATTTGCGGTTTTGGAAAATGTGCTATATCTCAAAACTAATTAATATATCTCGTATATATCTCTCAAACCAATTTTGGTTGAAAGTGTTTATTAAGATCTAAAGCATATTTTTTTTTTTAGATTTTTCACTCTCTTATTTCAAAAGTTAAAGGGGGGGGGGGGGGGGACACATTTTACCACTTTGGCGGTGAATATCTTTCAAACGGTTGACTTTTTTCAGTTTTAGTTCCATGTATGGGGAGCCCCCCGTTAATCTTTTATTTTTCTTATTTTTGTATTAAATTCGTTAAGCGGTTAACAGAATACATCTACCTCCCAAGTTTTAACTGTGTAGTCTTAATACTTTCGGAATAAAGTGGCTGTGACATACGGACAGACAGACAGACAGACAGACAGACATGACGAATCTATAAGGGTTCCGTTTTTGCCATTTAGGCTACGGAACCCTAAAAAGTGCCCCTTTTTTCCTACTACTCCAACTACAGCATTGTGTGTTGCACTAGGCATTAATAGTTACTTATTTATGTCAGGGTGCTATAGGTTGGAAAGGGGCGTTAGGGGAATGGGTTTTCAAATGTGGTGGTTCCCTCATAAGCAACAAGTTTGTGCTGACTGCCGCGCACTGCAAGCAGGCCTCTGTCAGGGACACCTCCATTTCTGACGTCAACCCCAAAATTGTGAGGCTGGCCGACAAAAATATTCTGGTGGGTCCCGCTTGACTATATAGAGTCCCCGCAAACTACTGAACTGACTGACGACCGATAGTTGGGTCGGGCCTTTAATCAGTATGAAGAGGTACCTACAACTACAACGATTTGGTATAACCAACTATCAGCCGATAGAAAGTCTGTAGTCTGCGGGCACGCTTATAGTCTATGAAAAACATGACACTGCCTTTTTAAGTGTTAACTTCAGCCAAATGACACATTCTGCTTAGCCCCCCTACTCTCAAATGGCCAACTTTCTATTCGTTTGAACGCTACGCCTACTTAAAGCTTAAATATGAGCAATAGATGATATTAAATCACGTGTCGCAAACTTATGTAAATCACAGACTTCGATGTATTGTATGAAATTGTCAAGCTTACGGCACGTAATTTTATGGTTTACTGCTTATTTTAAAGTTTTAATAGTAAGCGTAGCGTTCAAACGAATAGAATGTTGGCCATTTGAGTAAGGGGGCTGGCAAGCAAGTCTCTTTTTAATACATGAAATTGAAATAGGCTCTCATTGGACGATGAAACTTAAAATTTTATCAACTATTTTACAGGATAGGAGTGACTCTTACGTTAAACCTTATGTAGATGCAGATATTTTGAGAGTTATCAGTTACCCCGACTACAACCCACCAAAAAAATATGAAGATATAGCACTCATAGAATTACGAGAAGAATTAGAATTTAACAAATTCGTACAACCAGCATGCCTTTACACCGGCCTTGATAGTGAACTGATTGGGAAGAAAGCAGCAATGACGGGATGGGGTGTGGTGGAAACAGGTAATTATCGTCAAAAAATCAACAAAAAGCATGACGAACCTCTTAATTTCCAAGCATTACACTAATGGGAGGTGCTACTTTCATCAAACTTCAAAGCTACTTCAAAGAACCTTCTTTAATACTATGTATACTTTCATTAAGCACAACGTTTTTTCATACCTAAATTAGCGGGGAGGGAACAGACGAACAAACTAGCTGTAACCTTGTTTTTGGCTTTGTCCTGGTTGGGAATTATTAGTCAGTGCGAATATATTTAATTTCTGTGTAGACTTTGCACAAATGAAGAAACAAAAGGATTTAGGGATCATTCACACAGTTCAGTCACGTCTCAGTTACGTCAACATATCAAAACTTGTATTGAAATTTGACTGATCGTTGAAGTGACTGAGACGTAACTAAGCTGTGTGAATGATCCATGTTTTCTTTCGAAATTTCAGTTAACAAAACCACGTCTCCCGAACTTCAAGTAGTAACGCTGGATGTTCTGGGATCCCAGCTGTGCGACAACCTGTTGAGGCCGTCGTGTAACAGGCTCTGGTGTGGTATGCAGGAGCACCAGCTCTGCGCCGGGGTCTTGGCAGGTGGCGCAGACGCCTGTCAGGTTAGAGTGGTCACCACCATTGACGAAAAGTCCATTTGGCAGACGTCCATTCCAAGTGGAAGTATGTCAAAACTGGAACAATTCAGACTAAACTTCCATTTAGACGCACCAATGCCATTGACGTTTCGTAAATATGGCATTACCTAAGTTACGATCCTTTTTTGTTGGGACTTATTTTTTTTGTTCTTAAAAATAATGAGCAAAGCAAAGAGTTGATAAATGGCAGCTATGCATTTTCTCTTGAGATTGTTAATTTTGTTTTTCAATAGGAGTTTCAAACATAGTTGCTATCTTGGACTTATCTAAACTCATAAAGGTACTTATACTTACCTCTTGTTTAGGAAAATAACTTAGAAAATACTTGTTCGTTATTATTAAAAATTCTGTTGACTAGGTAGCTAGTTACTATTCATAAATATTTTGTATTGATTTCTTGGTTTCGTTTCCAGGGTGATTCGGGAGGTCCCTTGCAAATGGAAATGACACTTCCACAAAAAGATAGAGAGTAAGTATAATTATTAATTTAAAATTTGTTCACTTTTATTCTGAGAGTCGGTTTCAAAGTCTTATCAGAAAGTTTTATTAAGAATTACTTGCCGATAGAGTTGATAAGTGTGATAATATGTCTACAAATGAAGTTTAAGCCATTTTCTTCAAGAGTCCTGTGAAAACGGAAAACCTTTAGAAACAATATTTGTATTTCACAGTTGTGTATCCAGAGACTCATGTCGGCGGATGCACCAAATAATCGGCGTAACGTCATTCGGCATCGGATGCGCGCTGCCGGACCTGCCGGGCGTCTACACCAGGGTGACCAGCTTCCTCGACTGGATAGAACCCATCGTGTGGAAATAAAGGGTGGACCCACTTTCTCCATTGCGTATATCCATTGATAGATAATCTGGGATTGTTTTTAAGATACAGTGTTACGAAAAAAGTTCCATATTGTATTAAAAATTTGCATTACCAATTTGTATTTTTAATTTGGGAATAATAGCATTTTGAAACTACGTATTAAATAATGAACTAATTATAATTAGTTCATTTATTAAAAAAAAACCTTTGTAGATTTTGTTGCGGAAAAAATACATGAAATGAATATTTTTATGTGATCTATTTTATTGCATTTTCCTATAGGTGCATATTTAAGTAGTTAAGTAGTACGCTATGGGCAGTAATACTGATATGAGGCTTGGAGCGTCGCCAAAAAACGATGTTTCGCCCCTTCGCCATTGTTCGAGAGAATGTTATATGGAAAATAAAAGTTGAAAAACTAAATGCTATTGTGTAAAACAATACAATAGTCTTTAAGCCTCTATATGGAAGACATGTCACTGAGGGGTTGATAGCTGCCAAGTATGCAAACAACCAATAAAAACAGATGGATGTTGAGGCGGAAAGGTTCTAAACTAGAGTAGCGGCCGCGCATCGGACGATGCTCCGTGGACGTAGGCCCTCGATAAAGTGTTTCATTGCAAGTTATAAAGTCAAGGTTTTATAATAACAAAAAATACGAAAGTTGAATTGACGAAAACACAACGTTAAGGTAGATTAGGTAGAAAAGGTAGATTCTATCAGAATTTATACAGATGTTATAAGAGAATATGATGTGAGGGTCCCGACAGCGCAGTGGGTCACCATATTCGTCCAGCGATTGTAGTTCTTCTACACAAGTCATCATAGTCGCCACTATTAGATTGAAAGAGGTATTCTAGATGGATAGGTCCTAAATATTATCTCATTTAAAATCAGCGTCATGGTGCTCCTCTAGGGTGCCGTGGCATAATGCTGAGTGGGAGCCATTTTAGCACTGTTAGTTTTAAAATAATATGTTGTAATTATTTGTGTTTGCTAAATAAAGTTATTTTCTTTCTTCTTTCTTTCTTTCTATTTACATGTTTAGATTTTCATTGCTAGCTATGAAGACAAGATTTTATAAAAAATACTAAAGTCAACTGATGAAAACACAATGTTAACCGGAATACATAGATTGTTGAGAAATCTAAATTTAAAATCTCGGAAATTGAGCTTATTTCAAAACTTCTTCTTCTTATAAAAAAATATATAAAAAATATAAGGTCCTTCTTAAGGTGGTACCCAGAGCGAAAGTGGCGCCGCGGTGAATTTTATTTAATATTATAATTCTAATACACAATTTTAATAATGTTTATCGTGGAGATTTAAGGGCCTACAATCTAGTATTTTTAGACGGTATCGGTACATTCCCTAGTAGTCACTGCTAGAAGTAGATAGAAAAACTGCTAAAAGTGGCCGTTTTTGACACATTTGCTATCTACTTCTAGGAATGACTACGAGGGCATGTAGTGATACCTTCTAAAAATACTAGACCATGGGCCCTAAAATCTCCACGATAAACATTATTAAAATCTTTTTCTATTAATAACTTATTAAATAAAAACCTCTGAGGGCGCCACTTTCGGTCATACAACCGCCTTAAATAGTGCACATAATTTTAAGGGGTCAATGTACTCATGCATACAAACAACTTTTACTATGGGACCAACATTGAAATCGTGAAAAAAAATCAGCTGTTCCATAGAAATTTAAAACCAAAAAGATGAAAATGTATGGAACAGCTGATTTTTTTTTCGCGATTTCAATGTTGGTCCCATAGTAAAAGTTGTTCGTATGCATGAGTACATTGACCCCTTAAAATTATGTGCACTATTTAAGAAGGACCTTATATTTCTTTAGGTGAGTAACCTTTATAGACCGCCGGCCATCCATAGTCATTTTCAATCTATCGCATATTGGGACTAGGCCCCGGGATTTCACAGACGTGACAATTGTAAATTGCAATGACAATTTGATGTACGTTGCGGTGTCTGCGAGTAGTTTGATCAGTATATTTTCTAAATTCAAATTAGCTGACGCCATAAACACCAAATTGTCATTGTCATTTACAATTGTCACGTCTGTGAAATAGGAGCCAGACCAAATTGGCAAGATAGCCATTAGCTTGGTGTTATCAAATATCATCGTCTGGGTTGCGAAGTAGGAAGATTCTGGGAAATATGCCACCCTGAACATGGTCTCCGATCGCAAACATTAAATTGATCGCATATTTATATAAATAGTGAACAGGATCGTGAGTGATATTATTACCTGAACTATTTTTTTGTGTTTTCATATCGATTGAATAAGGAACAAAGCTCACAAAAGCATATAATATGAAATGTATAATGTATTTACCTGCCCTGACCTCCTAGATGCTTCCTGAAAGCGACGCAAGACTGTGGTTTTATATACGCCTGGGATCTGCCCCACCCCCTGAATGTAATTATATGCCAATATGTAGTCGATTATTTTTGCATTACGCATGCTTCCTGTATAACGATGCCACCTACGACCCTGTTCACCATTTATACAATATGCGATCGATTATTTTATTGGAGATCATTGTATGGGACGCCATACGTTCAGGGTGGCATGTCTCCCAGAAGCTTCCTACTTCGCAACTCAGACGACGATACTTGATAACACCAAACTAATGGCTATCTTGCCAATGTGGTCTGGTCAATATGCGATAGATTGGAAATGAGCCTCTTGGCCGGCGGTCCACTACCTATAGGTAAACCTTTCATATTGGAAATGGGCAAGTGGCCAGACGGGCACCACAAAATTATGTTAATTCATACATTACTCACTACCAAAATAAAAGTTTGTTTATTCCACAATTTCTATTTCTGCCACTAGAAGTAAAACTACTATGTTTTTATTTTTGAAATTCAAATGTAACTGTGAATTTGCATTCAAGTGTGTAGTAACTTTGGGCATTAGCATTTCTTTACAATAACTATGATTTTTGAAGCAAGGCTTAAAATATTAACTGAAAAAATGGGTTGATAGGCATCTCCTACAGAGTTTAAAAAAATCGTTATTCAGCATAATTTCAGTGTTTAAAAAATTGAGCACTGTAATTTTGTTTGTTTATTTTCAAGTTGGAGCTACCGAGTAAGCTACAATTACAATATTATACTTGTGGCAGGCATCTCCGCTCCTTCGTTGAAACCTCATAGCTGAGCGGTATTTTAAGGTTTGAGGTTAGTTTTCGCACAAGTCATCACGAAAATACGAAAATGTGGTATCGATGCATTCAGTACGATGCCCTGATCACAAATATACAAGGTTATTTGTAAAACACCAACAACCTCGCAGGAGTAGATTACTAACATTATAAACAACAACATTTGTTCTACGACTTTTCCGAAAATAGACAAAAAATAATCGACTTTCCATACAAATGTCCGAACAGCTGATTGAGTTTTGTATGAAAAGTGGATTTTTTCTTGTCTGTTCTCGGAAAAGTCGTATACAAAGTAGAACAAAAGTTGTTGTTAATGATGTTAGTAATCTACTCCTGCGAGGTTGTTGGTGTTTTACAAATAACCCTGCATGAGATGACAAGCACGAAAATGGTGGGGGTAGAAACTGTGACTTCATAAAGTTTTCAGTACAAATAAATGTTTTTTTCATACCATGTGGTATATCAAATGAAAGGGCTTTGTGAGTAGGTAGAATGCGACTATAACTTTCATATTTCTGAGATGACTTGTACGAAAAGAGTTTTCTAAGCGTCTTTTTTAGATTAACGCCGCTCTATTACACAGTTTGCTTAATTGTATTCGTATAACCTATCTATCGAAACATTTCATTTAATTCTATCAAGTACAAAATTTTAGTTTTTTGTTGTGTGTTTGAATGTTTTAGTCACAAACGTATAGGTAATATAATGTAGATAGATAGGTATATAAGAAGAATTAATGTAGGAAGTTAAAGTTATTCAACTTTGAAAAGGGGACCAATGTCAAAGATGTTAACCTCAGAAATAAGATGTAATAAAAAATATGAAATGTACTACGTAATATGAAATAAAAGGATCAGTAAGATGTTACGTTGATGAAGTCTGCGGCATATGGTTGCGCATAAAAAGCCTTGGTCCTCTAGTCCGAAAACCTTCTGCAAATTTATGGATGGTCATAAAGAGAAATGTTTTAAATGTACGCTTCCATGATTAGCATTTTTTCTTTGGGACACATGTTGATGCCGCCATTTGCATGTAAAAAGTTTCGTTTTAATTTTTTTTCATCGTCGCTAAACTTAATTAGGGCTTGATTTGAATTTTGATTCAGTTTTAATAATGAGTCTCGCTTTAGAACTCGCACGGTGCTCGGGACCTCGAGTGAGATAATTTGGAAATCCGTTAAAAGAGTTTTGGAGGCTTTTCCTGTTTTTGATGTGGACCAATTATTAAAAAGTAGGTAGGCAAGTAAGCTTCATATTTAATTGCTAAAGGGTAGTATTTAATCGAGTAACAATAAATTCCCATTTTGGATATCAAAAATACTGAATATAGCGTACTAAAATACTAAGTGGGCGACGGACTGAGAGAAAATGGGCGACCAAATTACTATTTGAGCAACAACCTTAGGCGTGAAATACACAGAAGAGATGCGGCGGAGATAAGGCGCAAATACGGCGGCGATGCCTGCGATACGTGTATTTGATTGGCCGAAAGCATCCGAAAGTCTCACATGTGCACCGTATCGCCGCCGTCCGCACCGCGTCGCTTCTGTGTATTTCACGCCTTAGGACACACAAAACATTTAAAATTTGGCATTTATTTTATTTAAAAAGATGACTATTATCCTGATCGAGATGACAAAAATACCATGTTGGGCAGCTTAAATCAGTGATATAGTTACCTACTTGGTATAATAATTCCTACTCAGTATTTTTGTTACTCATTTAGAATGTTCACTGCTAACTTAAATTATTTATCTACCACATGTAGTCGCCCGTTTTACATATCTTTTGTAATCCACAGTTTGTCGCCCGTTTAGATATTTTGTCGCCCAAAAGATAAACCGCTGCCAGGTTTAGTATTTAAGTATCCCATTAACAGTCGCGTTTAATTATTTCCAGTCACCCAATAAATTAATTCCCATTGCGAAAAATATGTTAGCGTGTTCATAACACTATTGTATATATGCCTTTTAAACAAAATAAACTTTATTATCTATTTCAGTTTTTTTCTCAGCTCACGCTGCTATTTTGTGTCATTTATTATTATTAACTGATAGTGCAAAAATGCATCATTATGATTTTTTTATCCTATTTTATTCATAAACGCTTTGATATTTTTGACATTCACAATGCTATTTTTAATATTAGGTAAATAATATACTTACTATAAAAAAATCGACTGGCCGCCAGCATTTTTTCTTGTATAATTAATTAATATTAATGTTTTCTTAATAATGTGTCAATTGTTCTTTTCCATCATTTATTGAAAAAATATTAATTTTGAGATTTTGGCATTCACAATGCTATTAAATATAATAATTATAATACTAGAAAAAATACGACTCGCACCAAATCAATTCTCGGACGGGAATCGAACCCGCGACATTTGGATGTCCGATCCAATGCTTTGACCGCTGAGCTACCTTGTCACTCAGCGGTCAGAGCATTGGACCGGATATCATATTATAATATTTTTATAATAATTATGTGTATTTATTTAATATATTTTGTGCCTAGCTGTATAACCTACACAATCTTTGGTCGCCTCGCGAAGACTTAAGGGCGACGTCTCATTTGTTATTCTATTTTTACGACTCATATATTTCGGCGTGCTCGCATAATCGAGACGTGTTTCGAAAGGAATCTGCATATTTTTCACATGAGACCGATTCATGGAGGCCTGATAAGAAACGAGGTTTTATTAACAAAACACATTTGATTACATTATGTAGCCCAAGTAGATAAAGTTTTTAATAAAAAAAAGTACTTTTAGTACTTACAAAAACTCATATAGTAGGTATGAACGTCTATACAAAAAAATATTGGGAGTTACAAGGCGTGATAAAGTTTCACCGCATGATGGAAACTGGTCTGTAGGCTGTTCTTAACTAATATTGAGCTGGGCCAAACTATCCTTACATATGAATCCAAACGGCGGCGGGTTGAAGTAGCGTTCCGCCCGGCTTCATTCTAAAAATTTTAACTGTCCCGGTTTAGCTAATAGGTCAAGTGTGGTGTCAATTTCAGATAAATCAATAACGTAGAATTCATTTCTAGTATAAAAAATGCAATTTATGTAGCAGTTTCTGAAAAATTGCTCAATAACCAAAATATTCAACTACATATTTTTACTTTTAGTCACCGCAAACATTAAACTGGTGCATTTATTTCGAAACAAAAAATACTTTATTAATGCCTATTTAATGCAGATTTGAAATAATACAACTTTAAAGTACCTTTACAAACCATAAATAGCGGAAAAAATATTTAAACGTCGCGCGCCGAGAGCCTAAAGTTCACTTTCGAAATAAATTATCATCTTTGACTAGCTATGTCTCTGTATACAATGGACCTAGACTACTCGGGTTAGGCTCAAATTGTAGCAAATGCTGTTAGCTTTACAGAAGTATAGAACGAATTAACCCGAAGAGTTATGAATTTCCATATAAATTAATCATGGGTGTTACAAGTCCTGATAAAATTTGGCTGATTAAATTTGGAAATGAAAACAGTTCTGTAGACTATTCATAACTAGTGTTGAGCAGGGCCAAACTGTCCTTACAAAAGAATCCAAATGGCGGCTACTTATGATTTTTTTTCTTGTCGAAGAAATTAATAATTTTAAGAAAACTCAAAAATAATAACTGTTCCACAAAAACTTTATATGGCAATTATGTTAAAAATAAATGTATCTATTACTTTGCTTCTTATAAAATTTTGAATAAATCTAATAGTTTATGGGATAAAATGATTTACAATATGGCGTTTCTTTTTTATCGTTTCAAAAAGAAACGCCATATTGTAAATCATTTTATCTCATAAACTATTAGATTTATCAAAAATTTTACAAGAAGCAAAGTAACAGTTTAATTTATTTGTAACATAATTGCTTTACAGGGTTTTTGTGGAGCACTTATTATTTTTGAGTTATCTCAAAAATAATAATTTGTACGACAAAAAAAAATTTCAGAAGTAGCCGCCATTTGGAGTCTTTTGTAAACACAGTTTGGTCCTGCTCAACACTAGTTATGAACAGTCTACAGAACTGTTTTCATCATGTGGCCAAATTTTATCAGGACTTGTAACGCCCATGATTAATTTATATGGAGATTCATAACTCTTCAGGTTAATTGGTCCTATACTTCTGTAAAGCTAACAGCACTTGCTACAATTTGAGCCTAACTCCAGTAGTCTATGTCCATTGATTGCAGAGACATAGCTAGTCAAAGTTGGTAATTTATTTCGAAAGTGAACTCTAGGCTCTTGTCGCGCGACGTTAAATTTTTTTTCCTCTATTTACTATGTGTAAAAGTACTTAAAAGTTATAGTATTTCAAATTTGCATTAAATAGGCTTTGACAACATATTTTTTGTTTGGAAATAAATGCATCAGTTTAATGTTTACAGTGATTAAAAGTAAAAATATGTAGTTGAATATTTTGGTTATTGGGCAATTTTTCAGAAACTACTACATATATTGCATTTTGAAATGAATTCTACGTTATTTATTTATCTGAAATTGACACCACACTTGACCTATTAGCTAAACCGGGACAGTTATAATTTTTAGAATGAAGCCGGGCGGAACGCTAATTCAACCCGCCGCCGTTTGGATTCATATGTAAGGATAGTTTGGCCCAGCTCAATATTAGTTAAGAACAGCCTACAGATCAGTTTCCAACATGCGGCCAAACTTTATCACGCCTTGTAACTCCCAATTTTTTTTTGTATAGACGTTCATACATACTAATAGTACAGTAGCCCGTAGAACATTTAAATCACCAAAAAGGTTACCGTTTGCCGTTGTGATATAGTTATTTATTACGAAATTATAGATACTTTAACCTAAGTTTTACAGATCGCAACCCGCCGTAACCTATATTTGTACATCTCCAAATTTTTTTTTTATTTATTCAAGGTTTACCACATGGTTTAGCTATCGTCGTATTTTACAGCTTTGTTTGATTGCCACTGATAATAGTAAGACTATGGAAAGTGATCATACACAGATTTAAGACCAGATAAAGTTCAACCATTTTCATCAGGTCTTAAATCTGTGTATGGCTACTTTTTATAGTCTTACTTTAATTTGTGGCAATCAAACCAAGCTGTAGAACACCACAATAGCTAAACTATGTGGTAAACCTCGAAAAATATAAAAATATCAATTTTGGAGATATACAAATATAGGTTACGGCGGGTTGCGATCAGTAAAACTTGGGTTAAAGTATCTATAATTTCGTAATAAATAACCATATCACAACGGCAAACGGTAACCTTTTTGGTGATTTAAATGTTCTACGGGCTACTGTACTATCATCACAAGAAAGTAAAATATGAAACTTTGAAGTTCAAGGGACCTAAGAAATCCAACATGTAAGGTTTGGTAAAGTGAAAAAAAAAACGACTTAATGATGACATCGCAAAATTATATTTTGATGAGAAAATTTTTTAGTTCTCCTGTCATGTTAGATCATTCATACTTATGTATTTAATTAATATCTCTTAGTTGTAGATTAAATAATAATTATTGTTATGCAGATCGTAATTTTATTCATTTATTTTATGTCCACACGATGGGTTCTATCCAGTCGAGGAAGCTGGTCACCCTGGTGTAGACGCCCGGCAGGTCCGGCAGCGCGCATCCGATACCGAATGACGTCACACCGATTATTTTGTGCATCCGCCGGCACGTGTTGAAGTCTGCACAACTGTGGATAAAAAAAAATGCTGCTGCCAATATTATGAAAGATAATTCTCTCAAATTGCGATTTGAGATATTGATTACCGTTTGTTACTTTTCGTTAGTTTAACTGCGGTATTAAATTAAAACAGTAAATAATTTTAGTTAGCTTTGCTTTAATGGAGAATGTCACTGGGTCTGTTAAATCACTTGAAATTTATAGATATGATGAAGATACATAAGTGAGGTGATTTTGTTCTTTAAAAAGGGTGACTCCCTCTTCTGAAAGTCCCTCTTAAAGAACTATTAGACCCATCTCACTTCTGAGTCATGTCTATAAGTTGTTTTCGAGAGTCCTTACGAATCGTCTCGCTCGCAAGTTCGACGACTTCCAACCTCCCGAACAAGCCGGGTTTCGAAAAGGCTTTAGCACCATAGACCACATCCATACGCTGCGGCAGGTCATACAGAAGATCGAGAAGTATAATCTGCCACTTTGATTGGCGTTCGTGGACTATGAGAAAGCCTTCGATTCGATCGAAACCTGGGCGGTGCTGCAGTCTCTCCAAAGGTGCCAAGTGGACTACAGGTGTATCGAGGTGTTGAGGTATTTATACAAAAATGCCACCATGTCGGTCCGAGTACAGAACCAGAGCACATATCCTATCCAACTGCAGCGAAGTGTGAGACAGGGAGATGTTATTTCTCCGAAATTGTTCACACCTGCGTTGGAGGACATCTTTAAACTCTTAGACTAGAAAGGACTCGGCATCAACATTAATGGCCAGTATCTAACACACCTTCGTTATGCCGATGATATAGTTCTTATGGCTGAGACCTTGGAAGACCTGAACACAATGCTCGAAGATTTCCGTAGTGCTTCCCAAAGAGTGGGTCTTAGGATGAACATGGATAAGACGCAAATTATGTCGAATGCCCATATTGTGCCCGCTCCAGTTCATGTTGGGAACACTACACTTGAAGTTGTTGACCATTATGTATACCTAGGACAGGCAGTCCAGTTAGGTAGGGTTATTGAGTCCAACTCGGATGGGCAGCATTCGGGAAGCTCCGAAAAATCTTCGTGTCCGATTTACCTCAGTGACTCAAGACGAAAGTCTATGACTAGTGTGTGTTGCCAGTGATTACGGCAGTGGAATGTGGTCGCTAACTATGGGTCTCATAAGGAGGCTCAAGGTCACCCAGCGTGCAATGGAAAGAGCCATGCTTGGCGTTTCCCTGCGTGATCGAATCAGAAATGAGGAGATCCGCAGAGGAACTAAAGTAACCGACATCGCTCGAAGGATTGCTCAGCTGAAGTGGCAGTGGGCTGGACAAATAGCGAGAAGAACCGATGGCCGTTGGGGCGGAAAGGTTCTAGAATGGCGACCGCGCACCGGATGACGCTCCGTGGGTAGGCCCCCGACAAGGTGGACCGACGATCTGGTGAAGGTCGCAGGAAGTCACTGGATGCGGGCAGCGCAGGACCGATCGTCGTGGAGATCCTTGGGGGAGGCCTATACCCAGCAGTGGGTGTCGTGCGGCTGATATGATGATGATGATGATGAAGATATACTTTATTTGGAATCAACTTACTCAGCCTCCTGTGGTAGAACTACTTCCAGTTGTAATGGACTTCCTGAGTCACCCTGTAAAAATATTCGAATATTATTTTCAAGTTATAGGTACTACTTAATGGTTTTAAAATTACCATGATAGAAAATGCCTAATATTTCTTGATTTTCAAGAGTAGATCACCAGAAAACATAGATACATTTTGGAAAAGGGGAGTTCCGGTTTATTTTTTGACTCAGAATGGTCTATTTCACATGATACGAGTAGCAACCATCTCCTCCTAGTTGAATTTAAAAGTGAAATCAAATTAGTTTAAAATTATCAGCCAGGTATAACATCTGAAACATTTCTGTAAACTATGCAATATTATTGCTATTGATTATTCTAATGTTTTGGATGGTCTGATTGTGCTAGCACCAATTTCATTTATTATTTCAGTTTTTTAATCATTATCTTGCAATGACTTCTACTAACAATGTTACTAACCTGACATGCGTCCACGCCTCCTGCTAAAACGCCAGCGCAGATCTGATGGTTCTGCATACCACACCACAGCCTGTTACATGATGGACGCAGTAAATTGTCACACAACTGAGTATCCAGCACATCAACTTCTATCACTTGGAGCTCAGGAGATGTGGTGCGATTAACTGGAAACCAAAATAAAACGAACTTGTCAGTTTTTTAATATGATTCGATTTCGGTAACATGACGACTCTCGAGCTCGTCATACTACTAGGCCCTAGGGTTGTGGTCGAAGCTCACCTGTTGTGGTAAAAACGAATCTAGAACAAGCTAATAATACTAGAGCGATCAGAAGAAATGATTACTTACCTGTTTCCACAACACCCCAACCAGTCATGGAGGCTTTCTTTCCTAGAAGCTCACTATCAGGCCCAGTGTACAAGCATGCTGGTTGTATGTAACTCGTGAATGATACTTCATCTTGTAATTCTATGAGGGCTATGTCGTTATATTTTTTTGGCGGTGCGTAATTCGGATGATTGATAATCCTCAATATTTTAGCATCCACATGAACTCTGTCATAAAAACTATTCAACTTTATTTCCTGAAATAGTAATGAATATAATAAAATAATGCCGAATATGTTGTATAACATTTCTAAAAGTACTTAAGTATAGTGATTCCATGCAATTCTGCATATTCTTTCAGTCATTTAAATATATTCTGTTAGATCATTTCAGGTCATCGTTTTTTGTTTCACAGGTAAAAAACTGAGACCTGTTTTTGTTTTTCTTAAAACCAAAAAATATTATTGGGGTAACCGTAAGGTATACAATATCTACGGAATCAGAGGTATATACTAACCAGTATATTTTTATCAGCCAATCTCACGATTTGGGGGTTTGTGTCTGCAATGGTGGTGTCCCTTTCAGAAGCTTTGGAGCAGTGTGCGGCGGTCAGCACAAATTTGCTGCTGATGAGGGAACCGCCGCACTTGAACACCCAATCTCCTAACGTTGCTTTCCAACCGATAGCACCCTAAGAAGATTATTATGAGTATTAACCTTCATGACTATTAAAACATTAATTGAAGAGTTGGCTCAGTTAATTCAAACTTTATTTTCCTCTTACTGCATGCAACGACTGGTAGTGTATCCAAAAGTTGCAAATCCACTGCATCGGAATCTGAGCGGATGCAGCGGACGAATTTGTTGCTTTGTATTGATTTATATAGCATTCTGTGTACTGAACTGGCAAATCTGCTACAGAGTCCGGTATTTCTGCTGGTGAAGATACTATTACCATTTTGTGGCAAAAGGCAGATCTGTTTGCCATTGAAAACATATAATGATGGGGATTATGGCAATATCCTTCCCTGGAAAAGATCTACTTACGTCCTGGAGTGGACTATAATGGGATGTCAATATGACCTACAATAATTGTCTTACCATGTGTGGAAACTCCCCTTGAAAAGCGTCACGACCACCGATGGCAGCAGGAATATTCAACTGATTCAGTTCATATATTCTGCCTAAAAAATTGTGTAAAATAATCAAAATAGCTACAGGATAATCATGTTTGTATTCTTTCAATATCTACCTTCCGTTCACATCTTCAACCTCGAAGATGAATGAGTGAGTTTCGATATTATATTTGGATTTCGAATTAAGTATATTTGGAATCTATGACTTTCGTTTCTGTTCTATGGGCATAGAAAATATGTATATGTTACCGGCAATGTATGAAATGCAGGCATTGTATACAATGCCTAGGCATTGTATACAATGCCTGGCCCTTTTAGGCAATGTATGAAATATAATGAATATTGATATCTATTTCACACATTACCTAGGCAGTGTATACAATGACTAGGCATTGTATAGAATGCCTGCTGGTCCACCGGTAATGTGTATAATAAAAAGATTTTCGAGAACAGATTCGAGGGGGGATCGAGGGGGGCTTGGGGAAAGCTCGAGGGGGGGGGGGGGCTTGAGGAAAGCTCGAGGGGGGGGGGGCTCGGGGAAAGCTCGAGGAGGGTTCGATGGGGGGCTCGAGGGGGGCTCGAGGGGCTCGAGGGGGGCTCGAGGGGGGCTCGAGGGGGGCTCGAGGGGGGCTCGAGGGGGGCTCGAGGGGGGCTCGAGGGGGGCTCGAGGGGGGCTCTTTGGAATCGAACCTGTTTTACTCTTGTAGGTCCCGCGTATAGGTTAGAAATTTAAGGCGAGCGCGGAGCGCAGCGGAGCGTGAGCCTTAAATTTCGAGGTTATTTTTTTATAACAGACAACAGAAATTTGAGTTTGTAATCGAACCTGCTTCACTCCTGTAGGTCCCGCGTATAGGTTAGAAATTTAAGGCGAGCGCGAAGCGCAGTGGAGCGAGATCCTTAAATTTCGAGGTTTTTTTTATAACAGACATACGAAATATACTTATTTTACACATTGCCGGTGGACCAGCAGGCATTGTATACAATACCTAGGCAAAGTATAAAATGAATTATATTTCATACATTGCCTGATCGTTTCAGGCATTGTATACAATGCCTAGGCATTGTATACAATGCCGGATTATACACATTGCCGGTAACATATATATACCAATGCAGTGATATTGAATATCGGAGCATCGAACGGCTGTTTATTGTATTCTATTATTAGGTACATACTACATAAATAATTTGCTCGTAATTAATTTTAACATTGAAAATGTTTTTTCGTTCGCTCCAGTAGGCCTCCATTTTCGTTGAAAGTCCGACTCGCCCGTGATACCCTGAGGTTTAGGAGGTTTAAGAGTCGAGGAGCTTAATAGACGCAGAATTAAAAGGGCTTTAAAAATTTTTAAAAATTATTTTGAATAAGTCAATGTATTACAAACATATTTTTTTAATAATCTTATAATATGTAGATTCATTTTCAATGCCCTTTCAAGTCGTGTAGAGCACGAGATCTGTGAATTCTTTTTTACTCTACTAGGTCAGTTTTCGAGCCTCTAATTTGTGTTAGTAGTCAATACTACTAACACAAATTAACCAAGCCAATGCTTGGTTAATGTTTTTTATTAAACTGAAATGAAAACTAAATTAGGAGTTCTTCGTAAAAAAAATGACAAGACTAGCAAATAAGAAAATTAACTTACAGTTTCGATCCCTTATATACTTGTCGTCTCTTTCTTTGATATCCCATATATATTCCAGACATTCTGTAACAAAATATATGTTGGTCTTAGTTTTCTGTGAGACAACAATGGTGTAGTCATGCGAGAGATCGTGGGAATTGAAATTTTTGTTCACATCATGGATTATATCATGTATTTTGTGACAATACACGTTAGTACTATTATATATTCTGTGACAATTTATATTATTTTATTTTATTTTTTAACACAATACAGCTATTTTACAGGGGTTCCTAATACAATAGTGTTGTCGTCCAAGTTTACAGATACTTATTGAATAAAAATTTAAATTAAATTAATTTCATTCAGTTTTTAGAATTATTCATTACAATCTATTTCATTAATACTATTATTATTTACTTATTATCTATTAATTCATTAGTGTCAGTTATAAAAATAATTCCACTTGCCTATGTAAATCGGTATCAATCATAGCATAGCACTTTTAAAGTTACTTTTTCGAACTCGCTCTTTGAACAGGTGAAAATATCATTTATTTCGGCAACTACATTGTGTGCAAAGTTCGTGTCAAACAATCAATACGTGTCATTCCCCTAGTACCTACAATCCAGTCAAGTTAACTCGTCACCTGAAGCGAAAGCGAAAGCTCTCCTTTTCCCCTTGACCTACGCCACCGTCGGCAATTTTTTGCAAATTTTCAATAGATTATCGATAAATTTATCGCTATAAAGTGTACTAACGCTACTAGCATGACGGCGGTCGGTAGCGTGAGACAAGGAGAAAAGGAAAGGGGTTGCTCGCTTCCGCTTCAGGTGCCGAGATAACTTGACCGGATTTTTTTTATTTATTTAAAGGAAACATGTAGTCTAAAACTGTAATTTATTTAAATATAATGCTTGTTAAATTTTATTTATAAACTTATTGTACTTAATTTAAGGCTCTAGTTAATTCATACTCAATTTTTTTTAAACTTAATTGGAACTCTAGGTCTGTTTGTGGACATTTTTACTTAAGCATACATTTATATTATAAAGGTATGCTTAAGTAAAAATGTCCACAAATAGACCTAGAGTTCCAAATAAGTTTAAAAAAAATTATAAACATTTATATTATAAAGGTATGCTTAAGTAAAAATGCCCACATATCTCCACATATCGTATGTAAGTAGTAAAGTCATAGTAAAGCTATCAAAGATTGAGAAAATAGAAACAAGTAGGAGAGTGATGGACATTTAAGATAATGGAATAAATGGGAAAACTACACAAAGTTACGAATGAATTGTGTGACGTATACAGGGTTATTTGTAAAACACCAACAACCTCGTAGGAGTAGATTACTAACATCATAAACAACAACATTTGTTCTAAGACTTTTCCGAAAACAGCCAAAAAAAAATTTACTGTTCATACAAAACTCGATCAGCTGTTCGGACATTTTGTATGGAAAGTCGAATTGTTTTTGTCCGTTTTCGGAAAAGTTGTAGAACAAATGTTGTTGTTTATAATGTTAGTAATCTACTCCTACGAGGTTGTTGGTGTTTTACAAATAACCCTGTATAAGAATACATGCAGCAATGGCCCTAAATTGGGTCAAGGGTTGGATGGAAGGAAAAAACAAACACTACTACTACTTACTCACGTCACTGATTCTTCTGCCTGGTGCCCAGAAATCGGGCAATTCTGGGCCTTTTATTTCACATGGATTTAGCGGTATCTCCGTTGTTGCCTTTAGCGGCAGTGCTGGCTGAGGGATCTAAAAGTAAACAAAATATCATTCACCATGAGTGCAAATGGAATTTAGGGGATAAGCGAGGGAGTGGAGTCCATAATAAAATTCACTTGGCTTTGTGCGTGTTACTATGTAGAATAGGGGTTCCCTAACTTAATTGGGGCGCCCCTCCTTTCTAGCAAAAAAAATCCGCACCCCCTTTTACCCAGACAATTTTAGATTAAGGGCAGGTTAGAAAAAAATATATGACCCAAAACAATGGCATTAAGAACCACCACAATTTGAAAACCCCAGATAGATTGGTTTTGAACCAAATCATAGTGTAATTTCAACTAGGTACTTGAACAAAAACAGTTCGATTAATACATACTTACATCTTCAACTCTATCAAACACGTAGCCCCAAGACCATCTTTCATCGTCTTCCTATTGAAAGAAAAAGAAATACGTAATTTGAATTAACCTTTTCTGAACTAAGTTAGGAAAATGTGTTAAAAAAATCACACAGGTTCATTTTGTTTCATATTAGTTGATCTATTTTGTAAACAGAGCACAGCGACGTGATGAAGGATAAAGATAAAACAACAATTTAAGGTAAAAAGTATTTTTAACATAAATACTAATTATTACTACTTACTTGTTCTTTTTCTGCACATTGTGAATGTGAAATTAACACTAAAAATAAACAAGGCTCTTTTAAAAAAGGTATAACAAGATAAAAATATTAAAATCGTATTATCTTTCACGGCGCGTTCATCTTAGTATTGATATCTTTACGAAGTTAATAAATTAAGGGTAGTATTTAATCGGGTAACAATAAATTCCCATTTTGGGTATCAAAAATACTGAATATAGCGTACTGAAATACTAAACGGGCGACATACTGAGTCCGACCACAATTAATATTGAAAATGGGTGACTTTAAAATACAAATTGAGTAACTAGTTATTCAGAACGGGCAGTACTGTATTAAGCGACCAAATTTCTATTTGGGCGACAATCTTAGGGCACACAAAACATTTAAAATTTTACATATATTTTATTTAAAAGGCGATTACGTATAAAACTAATAGAGATGACAAAATTTTTTTAAGCTCTTATTGTGTTAATTTAAATCAGTAATATAGTTATAGTTGCCCACTCAGTATTCTTGTCACACACTTAGAATTTTTACTGTTAAATTAAATTATTTATCTCCCAAATGTAGTTGCTCGTTTTACGTATTTTTTGTAATCCACAGTTTGTCGGGCCTGGTTTACATTAGTCAAGTAGACGACCGAGTCGAGTAGCGAGTAGAAATACATTGCTTGGCATGTTCGTCGATTTTAAAAGAACGTCAAACACACCACGTAATGAACTTCTACTCTCCTAAAGCACTCTACTAAAGACTAAGATAATGTAAATCAGCCTAAGGTTATTTTGTCGCAAACAAAATAAACCGCTGCCGGGTATAAGTATCCCATTAACAGTCGCCTTATTATTTCCAGTCACCCAATTTAAAATATCCCATAAATTCACATTTAATGATTTAAGAATGTCTTGTTGCAATGTAAACATGTTACCTGCTGGTGTCCTTATAAAAAAGTAAAAACCCTTAAAAAACATGTTTTGATCAAAACAAATGAATTCTCGACAACAAGAGCATTGCACAAATCCCAAAATAAATGACAATCAAATCTTTTCATAATTAGTAATTAAGAAAAACATACAATGATTTAGCACCACACACAACAGTATATAGAAAGGAGTTTCTTTAACATTTTTCATTTAAACTGATTTACTTGATACGCGAGTATCTTAGTGGAAAGCTTGCACTTGAGTGAGTCGTGTCGTATTCCTATAATCAACGCAGAATCTGGTTGGTCTTGGTTGGTTGATTATTCTTTTTTTATTAAAGTATTTATAAGGGACGGCAGATTCGGAAAGTCCAACTGGCAAGTTGGGTAGACTTGGTAATATTAATTCTTTGTCCTTGTGGTTCAACGCTCTCACTTTTATTTGGATTCAATTCTCAGTAAGCGGATTTTATTAACGGTAAAGGGTGGATGAGTAGAGTTTTATGCGGTACCTACCTATGTTATGTACTGATAGTAAGTTATTTGATTAGTGGGGACAATAAAAATGGCTAATAATGAGATTTTTTTCTTGTATTAAGCTTATGTAATGTAGCTACTACTGTAATGTAATTGTTAATGCAAATGTCTCTTAAACTATAAACTAAATTTTAAAAGATGCAAATGTCACTTAAAACTGTAAACTATAAACTACTAGCGACCGCCCGCGACTTCGTCCGCGTGGCTTTTGTTTTGTCTATCCCTCGGGAACAGTTCATTTTTTCGGGATGAAAGTACCTTACGTCCTTTTCTGCACCCCTGACAACGTGTATGTAAAATTTCATGATGATCAGTTCAGTAGTTAAGACGTGAAGGCGTAACAAACAAACAAATAAACAAACAAACAAATGGACTTTCGCATTTATAATATTAGTAAGGATTTAAAGTGCAAAATGATAATTCAATATACATGAAAAATGACACTCAAAGAAAGTAAAAAGTTAACGTGAAATATATTACAAAAATTATGCAGCATTAGTCGTGTCGTGCGTCATAGCATTGCCAAAATGTAGATCGCAATTAAGTTGTAATCAGCATACGTGAAAGACTTTAATTTTAAAAATTGTAAATCACAAGATGTAGAATTTTTAAAATGAAAGTACCTACAACAATGTTACAACAATGTAAGGTAATTAACATTTAGAAGAACCATTGATTACCTTTGAAGTAAGATTCTTTAAACTAGATCAAGAAGATACCTTGTTAATTTTGGTAATATAATTAAAAAATATATATGGAAAGTCACAGCTTCTTGAAGAGAGCCAAGGTTTTCATCGCACAATCAAACGATGAAAAACACAACACAAAAAATCTTCGAAATGGCATTATTCACAAACAATCAGGTACCACTACATCGGGATGTCATTTTTGATTTAATAAAAACAAAGTTAAAAAATGCCAATAGGTATGGCAAGAGAACCGTAGAATGCCTATTTGTGTTTTGCGGCTCAGATGCAGGAGAACTGATAATTAAACTAAAACATTAATTTAACGTTTTTTATTTCCACACGATGGGTTCTATCCAGTCGAGGAAGCTGGTCACCCTGGTGTAGA
Source organism: Agriphila geniculea (assembly GCA_943789525.1). Classification (NCBI taxonomy): domain Eukaryota; kingdom Metazoa; phylum Arthropoda; class Insecta; order Lepidoptera; family Crambidae; genus Agriphila; species Agriphila geniculea. The sequence continues at coordinate 12,062,331 of OX038887.1, read as the reverse complement.
CGCCCGGCAGGTCCGGCAGCGCGCATCCGATGCCGAATGACGTCACGCCGATAATTTGGTGCATCCGCCGGCATGTGTTGTAGGCTGAACAACTGTGGATAAAAAATACTGCTTTTAATTAATATGATAACAAACGATAATTATCTCAAAATGCGGTTTGATGTAATTATTATCCGTTTTTTACTTATCGTTTGTATTCTGTATTACCATAGAATACATAATAGTGTGGTAAGTATTCTTTGTTTAAAAATTGTACTACAAAACGGTCCCCCGACTGCAATGACACTTGTTATTTAACTTTTTAGTTCGTTTTTGGCAGGGCAGTCGTGTTTTTAATATTTTTTAAATTTATTTATTTTTATTTCACACATTTGTTGAATTTTATACATGATTATTTCAAAAAAGAATTGAGTATAGTTTGTTTACCAAATAGGACAAGTAAGGATAACTAAAAGTAATGACAAATACACATTGAAAACACACACAGTTGCTCGGAGACCTAAATAACCTGACGAAACTCAATAGGCAAAAGTTATTTACAAAAAATCAAAACAATACACAAAAATCAAAGTCTGTCTAATGGGTGTTAAAGGGGCTTAACGGGTGTAAATAATCATTCATAAAATACAACAAATGTTTTACCACGCATAGAATATCAAAAATATTGTAAATTGTTAATAATATTTGATTTAATAAGACAACATATTTTAAAATAGTGATTAAGTTTAAAAGAGGTATCTAAAGTGCCAAAATTTGGTTATTTAAACCTTCGTCTGTTTATCCTAACTTGTCCTAGTAAGTATAAACATACGAAAGTATTTTTTTATTATTTTTTTATTAATTATTAAAGGAATCTGAGAATTTAGGAAAAGCAGACAATTATGCTGTTATTAAAACTGATGTACTTTTCTTATTCATAAATATCTTTGGTCAATTACCTTTAGACATTCGAAAAGAGTATGTAGTTATTTGTTATGTATTTTGTAGAAATCAATTCAGTCGTTTTCAATCTAGACCTGTTCAATGGCGACTCTGAATTGCGAAATTTTTCAACGTTTGCTAATAATTTGTTAGACCAAGTAGTGAAAATGTTATAGTGTGTTATATATTCACAATCTACTCACAAAGCCCTTTCATTTGATATACCACATGGTATGAAAAAAAAAATTTCTTTGTACTGAAAACTTTATGACGTGACAGTTTCTACCCCCACCATTTTCGCGCTTGTCATCTTATATATTTGTGATCAGGGCATCGTACTGAATGCATCGATACTACATTTTCATATTTCCGTGATGACTTGTGCGAAAACTAACCTCAAACCTTGTTTTACCGCCCTACTACCTATATTATGGTGGAATAAAGAAACTCACATACCCACAAACATACATGAACCCTGAACACATACACTCCTTTTTGGGCAGTCGTGTAAACAATGCTATTAGGGGTTCGGCGAGTAGCCGATAGGAATCAAAACATGCCCGTGTAAGAGACTGATGGGTTACCTACCAACATAATTTGAAATTAACTTACTAATCTCTCTGTGGTAGGACTATTTCCAATTGTAATGGGCTTCCTGAATCACCCTGTAAAAATATAGAGAAATGTGTAGCAGCCATTATGTTTTTAATGGTTTTCTAATAAGTATGATATAAAATGAATAGTATTTGTTGATTCTCAAAAGTAGATCATGAAAAAACAAAAAAAGAATTACCAGAAAAGTAAAAATAAAATACTTATTATATCGGGTCATTTTGAACTTACCATCCAAATTTTAAGGATGTGTCCAGTCCATGAAACTAAACAACTTTCTCTAAGAAACATGTGTCAAATTTCGCCAAAAAATTTTGGTCATCCCATAATAAATTGATCACGTGATCTCTTTGATTTGTATGGAAAGTTGATTTTTATTTTACATATTTGACCATGTGTTCCTTAGAGAAAGTTGTTCAGTTTCATGGACTGAACACATCCTCAAAATTTGGATGGTGGATACAAAATGACCTTGTATACACGCTGAAGTTTTAATCATTTGGTTCCCGCCGTGTGGTGGTTCCACTCATGATTACAAGCAACTTTTACTATGGGGCCAACTCTCCTGCTCGCAAAAAAAAATCAGCTGTTCCATACATTAAGATCGAGTAGGTACTGCACTTTTGTATGAAACAGCAGATTTTTTTTGCGAGCAGGAGAATTGGCCCCATAGTAAAAGTTGCTTTTAATCATGAGTGGAACCACCACACGGCGGGAATCAAATGATTAAAATTTCACGATGTATAACTAATAAAAAATACATTTCCAAGATAAATTTAGAAAAAGGGACGTTTTACCTTAATTTTTGTCTTCTATGAGATGTTAAAATAATTTAATTGTTTTTAATGGCATCTTCGCTTTTGGGTGATCCAATGGAGCCTTTTTACATAATTATATTACTTTACTTAAATATTGTCATATCATTTTACTTAATTATTATTAATATTTAAGTATTAATAATAACTAAGTAAAACAATAAAGGAAGATGTTTCATCTAACCTGACATGCGTCCACTCCTCCTGCTAAAACGCCAGCGCAGATCTGATGGTCTTGCATACCACACCACAGCCTGTTACAAGATGGACGCAGTAAATTGTCACACAACTGAGTATCCAGCACATCCACTTCTATCACCTGGAGCTCAGGAGATGTGGTGTGATTAACTGGAAACAAAATTAAAACGAAATTATATAGAATGTTTATTGTTAAATGTTTATTGTCAATATGGTTTGATTTCTAATTATTACGCCCCGTCGATTAACGATCAAAAAGCTGCACTATCTAGACCAGATACCGTAGAATGGATAGTTAGGTAGAGAATTTCTACTACAGTGGTATAATATTCCAGTTTCTCTTAGCGTAGGAATTTAATAATGTCATATTGTTTTTTTTATATGGTTTGATTTCTAATTTCGCCCCGTCGATTACGATCAAAAAGCTGCACTATCTAGACCAGATAGCGTAGAATGGATAGTTAGGTAGAGAATCTCTACTACAGTGGTATAATATTACAGTTTCTCTTAGCATGGGAATTTAATAATGTCAGGGCTCTGTCACTCCGCGCGCGAGTGTGAAACGCTCGGCGTCTTCTGAGAGGATAAATTTCATACATCAGAAAAGATAAGAGTGCAACTTCTGTACGCTAGTACTATTATCTATTCTGTGATAATATGTGCTTGATCAGTGTAGGGGCGCGATCATACCGCTACACAAGCAATCGACGAATGACGAAGAAATGCAGGATCAGCGAAAAGTACAAAATATACACATTACGAAGACGTGATGTTGCACTACATCAAGCTAACATCGAGGCAAAAATGTATGGAGACCTTACTCACGATATCGAAGTTTTCTACGCGCTTCGCATAATTACAAATTCCAACTCAACAGTTGGACCGCGGTCCCAGAGCACATAGTCCTAGCTCGGTGGAAGTATTGCCCTTATCGCTGAAATATAGTGAAGAGATCCTGCCTCAACAATCAGAAATTATGATTACCTGTTTCCACAACACCCCATCCAGTCATGGAGGCTTTCTTTCCTAGAAGCTGTGCACTATCGGGCCCAGTGTACAAGCATGCTGGTTGTATGTAACTCGTGAATGATACTTCATCTTGTAATTCTATGAGGGCTATGTCATTATATTTTTTTGGCGGTGTGTAATTCGGATGACTGATAATCCTTAATATTTTTGCATCCACATGAACTCTGTCATAAGAACGTCTCATTTTTTTTTCCTGAAAGAATAATTTAGATAAGTAAAATGATGCCGGATACATCTTAAAATTTCCATATCGTGGTTCCATTCCATGCAACTTTTGTATATCCTGCAAACAGTAGGTACTTATTTTAAATATTTTCTGGTTTAGAGGTTCGGATCAGTGAACTGTTTCACAGGTAAAAATATTTAGACCTGTTTTGGAATGACACAAACCAAGAACAATAGTTACTGGGTGATTCATTGGTATACCATTTCATACAAACCAATATATTTTTATCAGCCAATCTCACGATTTGGGGGTTTGTGTCTGCGATGGTGGTGTCCCTGTCAGAAGCTTTGGAGCAGTGCGCGGCGGTCAGCACGAACTTGCTACTGATCAGGGAACCGCCGCACTTGAACACCCAATGCCCCAACGTTGCTCTCCAACCGATTGCACCCTGGGAAGATTATTTTGAGTATGGCCTCCAAGGAAGAGAGTTGGCTCACTGAGCTCACTGGCTGAATTTAAACTTAATTTTCCTCGTTACTGCATGCAACGTCGAGTAAGTGTATTCAAACTCGGGATGTTGTATTGGTATAGCATTTTGTGGGAATAAACAGCTTTGTTTTCCGACGGTAACTATTCGGAAATGTGATCCACTCCACATTTTGGCTGCTAGGTGTGGAGATAATTCCATTGAAAACTTCCATGGGAGAGGCCTACGTCCTGCAGTGGACTATAATGGGCTGTTAATATGACTTACAATAAAATTGTCTAACCATGTGTGGGAATTCCCCTTGAAAAGAATCACGTCCACCGATAGCAGCAAAAATCGACATCTGTTGCAGTTTATATATTGTGCCTGAAAAATTTGTAAATTAATTAAAATAGATACAGGCAAATCATGTTTGTATTCTTTTAATAAATATACTTTAGTTCACATCCTCAACCTCGAGGACGAGTGATTGAGTTTTGATAGAATTATTTCTGAAAATGATGATTAATTTGATCTTAGTGACTTTAAATCAAATCAAACATGTTTATTCGATGTAGACCTTTTACAGGCGCTTATCGACGTCATGACAAGATAACCTACGTTTACTTATATTATTCATAGATATTACACATTATTTTTTCTAGCCAGTGGGTGTAAATCACCAGCACAGAGCAATTATTCTATTTCCACGCGGATTTATCAGCAATATAATCGGCATCTAGATAGTAAGCCTTCTTTATTAAAGCTTTCTTTATGATGAATTTAGAGTCTGTCAGAGCTGTGACATCGTCGGGTATTTTATTGTAAAAACGAACCTCGCAGCCTAAAAAGGACTTGTTGCTTTTTTGAGTCTGAATAATAGTTAGGGAGGCGAGGTAGCTAAATGGCGTAATTCAACGGCGCCGTCGAGACCTATCAAAATCGAAAGATAAAATAATTTCGAAAAGAAAAGCTCGTATGGTAAAAACCATTTTAGCGGTGGGTTTGGCGTGTACGGTTTTTCAAAAATGTAAAAAAAAACAGTTACTTGGGCATTCTCGAGCGCGTCAGATATTCATACTACGTATGCCCCAAGTGCCTCTGATAACAACGGTATACTAATCTGCCGGTTTGTGTGGTGGGGGTAGGCATATAAAGTAGTCAAAAATGCAAAAAAAAAAAATTTACTCGAGTGCGTCAGATTTTCGGAAGGGGTGTTAAGTAGGCCCCAAGGAAGCTCCCTTTAAAAAAACTGACGATTTCGGCGTGACCATAAGTTACGATGAATTTTTGAAAATGCAAAAAAAAAAAGTTTTTTTGAAATACTCGAGCGCGTCAGATTTTCATAGGGGACGTTTATCTCGGTATCCTGAAAGCATATTTTCTTAATCTGACAAAAATGTTGGTGTGTTCTCTTAATCTGACCGGAAAGGTTTTTTGGTTTTTTTTTCCTTTCTTTCTCCTTGATAGAACGGGGAATTTAAGAATGACAATAAAGCGATAGTTACAACCAACGTAAATGTAGATGAAATGTAGTACGAATTGTATTATTTATTGTATAAAAAAATGAAATGATATAAAAAATGGTTTTCAAGATATACTCAAAAAACCGGGAATTTGAGTTTTTATGATGCTTCAAGTCAAAAAGTTTTAACTTTGGACAAAAATGTAAAGAGACCTTTTTTGTGTAAAATAAAATTACCTTTTTTGTTTATTTAAACTTTTTTTTTGTAAAATGTATCGTTCGCGACTTATATGCCGCAACGCGTTTTTCGGAAGACGAAATGGCTCCTCCACACTCCCGGTCATGCGGAAACCGGCAGATTTTGTATTTTTAGTACGTTTTAGATTATATTCTTCAAAATAAAAAAATAAAAAATCGCGCTCGATTATGCCGGATTAACGTTTTTTTTTACAAGTTCGCGACCCTATAACTCGGCGGCGTCAAGGACTTATCGTCAGATTAGTTAAATTTAGTCTTAAAACACTAAAATCAACCCCCAATATCTTAATCTGACGCGCTCGAGTATTTCAGACTATCGATTTTTTTTTACTAATCTGATCGTCTATCCTAGGCGCGCGTCACTACATATAGAGCTAAATACTTTACAAGGTTGTTCTATTAGGTCCAAGGTATCTCTCATATCTTAAACTGCCACGCTCGAGTATTACCGAAAATTCCCCTATTCGCCTCCCTAACTATAAGGGAATCGTTAACTTCTTATTCCTAGTATTATAGCGATGAACAGTATTTTGTTTTTTAAAGTGGTGCAGATTTTTCATATATACATTAGGTATGTTAATAAATATTAACAAGTAACGTAATGTTAATATATCGATACTTTTAAATTTATATCTTAACTAGCTTCCGCCCGCGACTTCGTCCGCGTGGATATTAGAGAAAATCTTTAGGGAACCTTCAACCAGGATCCGACCAGCCGTTTAGGCGGGTCACCACCAAGCGCGCTGCCTCGCGTGGCAAGACGTTTGCCAAGACGCAAGACGCAAGGCGTTTGTCGCACGAGGCTCGCTCGCTCGGTGGGGACCCGCCTAATCGCGTAAAAACGACTGGTCGTTCCCATTCCCGTTCCCGTTTCGTCCCGCTCCCGTTCTCGTTCCCAATACCGTCCCGTTCCGTTGCCGTCCCGTCCCGTTCCCGTCCTGACCCATCCCGTTCCCATTCCCGTCCCGTCCCGTTCCGTTCCCGTCCCGTCCCATTACGTTTCGTTCTCGTCCCCGCTCTCATTCCGTTCCCGTCCCATCCCATCCCGTTCCGTTCTCGTTCCCGTTCCCGTCCCCGTCCCCGTCCCCGTCCCCGTCCCCGTCCCCGTCCCCGTCCCCGTCCCCGTCCCCGTCCCCGTCCCCGTCCCCGTCCCCGTCCCCGTCCCCGTCCCCGTCCCCGTCCCCGTCCCCGTCCCCGTCCCCGTCCCCGTCCCCGTCCCCGTCCCCGTCCCCGTCCCCGTCCCCGTCCCCGTCCCCGTCCCCGTCCCCGTCCCCGTCCCCGTCCCCGTCCCCGTCCCCGTCCCCGTCCCCGTCCCCGTCCCCGTCCCCGTCCCCGTCCCCGTCCCCGTCCCCGTCCCCGTCCCCGTCCCCGTCCCCGTCCCCGTCCCCGTCCCCGTCCCCGTCCCCGTCCCCGTCCCCGTCCCCGTCCCCGTCCCCGTCCCCGTCCCCGTCCCCGTCCCCGTCCCCGTCCCCGTCCCCGTCCCCGTCCCCGTCCCCGTCCCCGTCCCCGTCCCCGTCCCCGTCCCCGTCCCCGTCCCCGTCCCCGTCCCCGTCCCCGTCCCCGTCCCCGTCCCCGTCCCCGTCCCCGTCCCCGTCCCCGTCCCCGTCCCCGTCCCCGTCCCCGTCCCCGTCCCCGTCCCCGTCCCCGTCCCCGTCCCCGTCCCCGTCCCCGTCCCCGTCCCCGTCCCCGTCCCCGTCCCCGTCCCCGTCCCCGTCCCCGTCCCCGTCCCCGTCCCCGTCCCCGTCCCCGTCCCCGTCCCCGTCCCCGTCCCCGTCCCCGTCCCCGTCCCCGTCCCCGTCCCCGTCCCCGTCCCCGTCCCCGTCCCCGTCCCCGTCCCCGTCCCCGTCCCCGTCCCCGTCCCCGTCCCCGTCCCCGTCCCCGTCCCCGTCCCCGTCCCCGTCCCCGTCCCCGTCCCCGTCCCCGTCCCCGTCCCCGTCCCCGTCCCCGTCCCCGTCCCCGTCCCCGTCCCCGTCCCCGTCCCCGTCCCCGTCCCCGTCCCCGTCCCCGTCCCCGTCCCCGTCCCCGTCCCCGTCCCCGTCCCCGTCCCCGTCCCCGTCCCCGTCCCCGTTCCCGTTCCCGTTCCCGTTCCCGTTCCCGTTCCCGTTCCCGTTCCCGTTCCCGTTCCCTTTCTCCCCGTCCCCTGGGGCTAAATCATGCATGTCCACCGAGTTGGACTTCAAATGAATGTCATTTTCGCAATCACCATCCCATAAAACCTCAAGAACGTCATCCATATTATAGTATTTTATGATTACTTACCCCATTTACCCCATTAACCGCCTCTGTGGTCTAGTGGTTCGCCCACCCGTGTAAGACGCAGAGGTCCCGGGTTCGATTCCCAGGGGGGGTACAATTTGTACTCGGTTTGGTTGGTGGTAGGGCTTATTTCAAGTCCGCCTGGCTAGCTACCACCATCTTACCTAAGTCTGACGCCATAATGACAATTTAAAAATTGTTGTGTTCCGGCAGTTAAAGGTAAGATAGCCAGTATTCCGGGTGTAGTGCGCTTCCACCTTCGGCCTTATCGTCACTTAACATCAGGTGAGATGAAGGCCAAGCACTATCCCGTTGTGTATAAAAAAAAAAAAAAAAAAAAACCACATAAGAAGTTGATTTTCAAAATCACAAAATATATGTTTGCCTATTTATATAAGACGTGCTCCTACGAAGTTTAAAGTTATAATGTCTATTTTATATTCTTTTGCCATAAGTTTTCCATACAAAATTTGAACCCCATTTTCACCCTTTTAGGGGTTAAATCATATACATCGTGTCGGACTTTAAAATAAATGTAATTTTCGCAATCACCATCCCATAAAACCTCAAGAACGACATCCATATCGATTTTTATGTTTACTTACCCCATTTACCCCTTAAGGGGTTGATTTTCAAAACCACAAAATATATGTTTGACTATTTATTTTAGACTTACTCCTACGTAGTTTAAAGTTGTAATGTCTATTTTATATTCTTTTTCCATACAAAATTTTAACCCCATTTACACCCTTTTAGGGGTTAAATCATGTACATCGTGTTGGACTTTAAAATAAATGTCATTTTCGCAATCACCATCCCATAAAACCTCAAGAACGATATCCATATCGATTTTTATGTTTACATACCCCATTTACCCTCTAAGGGGTTGATTTTCAAAATGACCAAATATATGTTTGCCAATTTATTTTTAGACGTGCTCCTACGAAGTTTAAAGTTATAATGTCTATTTTATATTCTTTTGCCATAAGTTTTCCATACAAAATTTGAACCCCATTTTCACCCTTTTAGGGGTTAAATCATATACATCGTGTCGGACTTTAAAATAAATGTAATTTTCGCAATCACCATCCCATAAAACCTCAAGAACGACATCCATATCGATTTTTATGTTTACTTACCCCATTTACCCCTTAAGGGGTTGATTTTCAAAACCACAAAATATATGTTTGACTATTTATTTTAGACTTACTCCTACGTAGTTTAAAGTTGTAATGTCTATTTTATATTCTTTTTCCATACAAAATTTTAACCCCATTTACACCCTTTTAGGGGTTAAATCATGTACATCGTGTTGGACTTTAAAATAAATGTCATTTTCGCAATCACCATCCCATAAAACCTCAAGAACGATATCCATATCGATTTTTATGTTTACATACCCCATTTACCCTCTAAGGGGTTGATTTTCAAAATGACCAAATATATGTTTGCCAATTTATTTTTAGACGTGCTCCTACGAAGTTTAAAGTTGTAATGTCTATTTTATATTCTTTTTCCATACAAAATTTGAAACCCATTTTCACCCCTTTAGGGGGTTAAATCATGTCCACCGTGTTGGACTTCAAAATAAATGTCATTTTCGCAATCGTCATACCAGAAAACCCCAATAACGACATCCATCTCTATTTAAAGGTTATTTACATATTTTACCCCTATTTCATCGCCATAGGGGTTGAAGTACTAACAATATCAATATACGTTGCGTTAGATTTTCTTCCATAAGCCTTTACTATAAATTAAGTGATTTTTACTTCGAAAATGAAGGATTTTTTTCTATACACAACTTCATACCCCTTTTCACCCCTTCGGGGGTAGAATTTTGAAAAACGCCGAGACCCGTATTTATTAATTTTTAATTTTCAGCCTAAACACAAAATTTTGAAAATCCTAGCTTCAAAACTGAGGGACTTTCATACAAACTTTCATCCCATATTTCACCCACTTAGGCATGTAATTTTCGAAAATCCTTCCTTAGTGGATGCCTACACTGCATGAGGTATCTGTGTGCAAAATTTCAAGTCTCTAGGTCCAGCGGTTTGGGCTGTGCGTTGATAGATCAGTCAGTCATTCAGTTTACGATTTTATATATTAAGAAGATGATTCGCGTCGTTTCATATTATAAATAAATCTCACAACCCTTTTCTGTAGTATAAATATCGAATTTACATCAGCTGCCGTGCCGACCCCCAGAGTAAAAATACCGTAAGACATAATACTGTGGAAGTAAGCGAAATAAACTAATCTAGCCGTACCTTCATTTGTTAATTGTCTAATCTTTTTTACTGCATATGCAGCGGAGCTAAGTTTTTTTTGCAAGCCCTTTAATGTGTGGAACCCACTGTAATTTACCGTCTATGTTAATTCTCAAGAAAATGGAATTATCAACTACGTCTAAACTTTTCCCGTCCATTTCTATATTAATTGCAGTTACCTGGCTGTTTGGGGGTGAAAATTTTAGGCGATTTGTTTTTTTAGCATTGAATAAAAGATTATTGGTAGTGAACTAATAGGATACTTTATTTAAAGGTCGTTGATATTACTTTCACCGGCTTTGTAGTTCTTTCTATCCAAGGAAAAAGTTAAAGAGGTGTCATCGGCAAATAGTGTTATTTCTGACATTTCCTTAACCATAAATGGAAGATCATTTATGTTAATTGGGTCTTCCTAATTAAAAATACAAATCATTACTTGTTTTAAGTGATATATTTGTTTCTTTACGTCTTCCTTTTCCGGTCTCGGTATTAATAGCTTTCCAAGTAGCCTTGACTTTATCTTTGGCATTACGAATCTTATTACTTGTACAATTAGACTTATTTCATAGCATACAGTTTTGAAAATTTTTGAATACTTTTTGACATACTCATGGAAATCTAAATCAGTTGTATATGATTTTCTATCATAAAGTTCATAAAGAGTATCCCTACTTTTCCTAATGCCCTTTGTAGCTCAATCACTAAAAACTAGCTTTTCCTTTAAACGTACCTCTTTTTTTGGGAAAACTTTATTAAACTCCTTTGAGATCGTTTCAAATAACTTATTGTATGAGTTGTTCGGCTCTTTTGTATCTAAATTTATACTCGGTATGGCTTTTAATATATTGTTTCTAAAAAGTTTAGTTCTATTTTTTGTAATGGGCCTAAAGGAACAGTTACATTCTCTGTTTTTTTTTTCTTTTGTAAATGAACTCAACTTTTTGTCCCTTATGATCAGAAGGCATTTCACTTAACAGTTCTTTACTTTTAATATCACAATTTACAATTACATTATCTAGACATGTTGCAAAATTGGGCGTGATTCTAGTAGGCTCGTTAAATAACCAGCGTAAATTATAACAGGTTAACAATAAAGTAAAAGCAGTTTTTCTGAGTTTTCTTTTAGAAGATCTACGTTAAAGTCACCACATAATACAAGTGACTTATTGCAGTTTATCATTTTATCTAAGACTTCTTCCAAAACAGTAATAAAATAATTAAAGTTACTAGCCAGTGGTCTATACACATAACTTACAAGGAAAGAATCAATCTCTACACTGGCTACTTCACATACTTGTTTAACAGAGAGTTCTACTACTTACTACGTACTACTTACTACTACGTTCTACAATTTAGTAATAGCACCAGTAATGGGTTGACAAATTGAAAAGAGCAAATCAGATTTACTTACAATCTTGCTCCCTTTGCGCCTTATCTTCTCTTTCTTTTATATCCCATATATATTGCAGACATTCTGTAACAATTGATATATTTTTAAATAATGGGCTATATTGGTCTGTTCTCTGTAAGACAGCAATAGCATAGTATAATAATGAGTACTAGAGTGTGGGCGTGAGAAAGAACGTGGTTGAATTGAAATTTTTGTACGCATCATGCACACAGTATGCTCATCTACGTAGTGAATATAAACTATCTAGATATAATATTTTTTTGTAATTTAAAATTTGTATTACCTACCTTTTTCCAATAAAAGACATTATTTTGAATATAGGTATTTAGAGATAAGTCACATTACTTACATTTAAAAATATTAGGATCAAAGAGAAGGCAGACTGAGAGAAAAATAAATGCGGCTGAATTGTAAAGAAGAAAATAATATGTGTATGTAACTTTGATAGTGATTATGTCGTAGGAAATCTGACAAAGTTTGAGAAAATGGAAATTAGTGGGAGAGTGATGGACATAAAAATTAATTGAATGATGTCGTACTGCTGCTGGTGCACAATTGTACATCTGAGTTCATGTTTTTTATTAGTATTTTTTGATGAGTACTGTAAATGATGTAATATCTGTGTTAAAGCAGCAATAAATGATTAAAAAAATATAGCTGAGAGATACGATGACAAATACCTACATTCAGCACCAGCTGAGCACCAACCCTAAATTGGGTCAAGGGCTGAAAGAAAAAAAAACGAATACTTACTCACTTCACTGATTCTTCTGCCTGGTGCTCTGAAGTCGGGCAGTTCTGGGGCTTTTATTTCACATGGATTTCTCGGTTTCTCCGTTGTTGCCTTTAGCTGTGCTGTCTGAGGGGACTAAAAGTAAATGATAATATCATTCATCATGAGTGCATAATATTATGGAATTTGAGATAAGTGTTAAAGTGATTAAAGTCGAGTTCATACAAAAATTCACTTAGCTCGTGCCCGTTTCGTTACAATGTAAAGTTTTTCGATTTGGACAAATCGTAGTGGACTTTCAACTAATCGTAAACAGGGTCGATGATATTATGCAACGTGTTAGAAAAAACCCGTAATGCCGAATATGGTAGATAGGGACCATCAAACTGAACAACTTTTACTATGGGACCAACTCTGAAATCACAAAAAAATCTGCTCTTTCATAAAAAAATATCAAAATATGTGAAACAGGAGATTTTGTATTCTTGTTTACAGACTTGGTCCCATAGTAAAAGTTGTTCAGTTATGGCATAACGGTTTCTTTGTAACACCCTGTATACCATACTTACATCTGCAATTCTATCGAACACGTAGCCCCAAGTCCATCTTTCATCTTCTTCCTATAAAAATAAAAATTAAACAATAAAACGAAATATGTAACTTGAATTAAGATTTTGAATTAGTTATAAGTAGGAGAAGAAAATATTGTACGTGCATTTTGTTTAATATTAGCTTAACTTTTTACTTTAAAATAGTTTTGAAAATACAGTTTAACGACATGATGAAGTCAATTTAAATAACCATCTTGTTTCAAGGATTTGATAGAATATCAAACAATAATTTAAAGTCAAACATACTTTGGCGACAATAAGTTGTAAGTAATAATTTTTAATATAAACACTAATTATTACCTGATCTTTTCCTGCGCTTTGTGAATGTGAAATTGAGAGCACTACAAATAAAATAAGCCTCGTTATAAAAAATAAATAGGTTATAAACAAAAACCAAATAAAGAATGTTAAAGTTGTATTAAATGAATACGACCGCTAATTCCTTCTTATATTTACAAAAATGTATAATAAATAAAACATATTTTTAATGTTAAGATTATGAATATAATAGAAAAATATTGGAAAAAATCGACTCACCCGTAGCAGCTCAGACGGGACTCGAACCCGCACCCTTAGGTAAAGGTGTTGCTTTCGAATGTCGAAGTTAATTCACTTCACATTGATGAGATGGCGCTAGCCTACAGCGTAAACGTGAAAAGTATTAGAAAATTTCGCCAATCCTACTAGCGACTCGGTAGCATAATTGGTTAGTGCATTGGGCCGGAATCCTAAGGGTGCGGGTTCCAGTCCCGTCTGAGCTGCTACGGATGAGTCGATTTTTTCTAATATTTTTCGATTATATTAATAATCTTAATATAAAAATTGCATTGTGAATGCATAAAATCCAAAAGTTTAAAAATATTTTTAATGATTATTAAATCCACATTAGTCATTACGGAATTATTATCCCCGCCAATTGCTAATGCGCAGGAACCTTGTCACACTAACATCCACGTTAGCGTCATCCGCAACTAAAAATGTCATAAAACAAGAAAATTCTAATAGATAATATAATTAATTATTGAGTCATAATTTTTAATAACTAGGTATATAAAAAAATAATTGTTTTTCGTTTTTGGGATTAAAAAATGGCCGCCAGGCACATTACCAATTGGCGGGGATAGTAATAATTAGGTAACTCTTGAAAACCATATTTAGATCAAAACAAACTAATCTTCGACAGCAAGTGTGTTGCACTAATCGCAAAATAAAGATGCCTATATAGTACAGTAGCCCGTAGAACAATTAAATCACCAAAAAGGTTACCGTTTGCCGTTGTGATATAGTTATTTATTACGAAATTATAGATACTTTAACCCAAGTTTTACAGATCGCAACCCGCCGTAACCTATATTTGTGTATCTCCAAAATTGATATTTTTTTATTTTTCGAGGTTTATCATATAGTTTAGCTATTGTTGTGTTCTACAGCTTGGTTTGATTGCCACAGATACAAGTAAGACTATAAAAAGTAGCCATACACAGATTTAAGACCTGATGAAAATGGTTGGGCTTTATTTTATTTTATTTTTAGTTTATTTGGGAAACAAACAATTTCACAGTACATTTAGTATTACCAAATAATATAAAACAGTGATCAGCAAAGTTTCCACTAATAATTATAAACAGGGCAATTTGAACTTAATTAAATTCACAGAGTAAGTTAACAGTTATACTACATCTAAAATGGAACTGTTAATTAAAGATATGTTTACAATTACAATTACCTATTATCAATCAATTCATGTATTTGATTTTTAAACTGAGTTATACTACAATTGAAAAAATCTATAGACGTGAAACTTTTATCATATTCCTTACAAGCTCTAAACAGAAAAGTGCTACCAGCATATTTAGTGCTGGTAGTAGGTAAAGAAAACAATTTGTTAAGACGTGAACTTGTCCGAGGGCATCTAATACATATATTTTCCAAGAGGAAAGGAGTGTCTACGAGGTTATTAAGAATCTTATAGAGGAAAACTTGGTCTCTTTCGAGACGACGATCTATTAAAGGAGGAAGATATATAGTTGCTTGCTTATCTCGACTGGTCCTAAAAAGTAGATGTTTACACATTTTTCTATTCATTCTTTCAATAGAATCTATATATACATTGTATTGTGGATTCCACACCACCGATGCATACTCTAAAACAGATCGGACGTATGCATTATACAAAATTACGAGAGTAGAACTCTGTTTAAAATCTCTGCCTATTCTCATTATAAAACCGAGCATATGGTAAGCTTTGGCTGTGAAGTTACTAATATGCTCATTGAAAGTCAATTTACTATCAAGAGTTACCCCCAAGTCCTTCATCTCCGCCACTCTTTTAACGCATTTGTTATTTAACTTATACTTAAAATCAATGACCTTCGATTTACGTGTAAAGGAGATAACGCTGCATTTATTAGGATTAAGGTGAAGAAAATTCATATTACAGTAAATGCAGAGTGCATCGAGATCATTTTGTAATAAAATGCAATCAGAAGGAGCCTCAATTTTTTTGAAAATTTTCATATCGTCAGCGTACATTAAGATGTTAGAGTTTTTAAGTATAGAAACAACATCATTGACGAATAATTTAAATAAAAGGAGGACGAGAGGGGACCCCTGGGGCACTCCAGACAAAACTGGAACAAATGTCGAGCAGAATCCTTTTATAGTTACGGCTTGGCTACGATCTCTGAGATAAGACTTCAGCCAGCGCAGCAGATCACCGTGTATACCGGCCTCTCCAATCTTTTGTATTAGTATAGGATGCGGAATTTTATCAAAAGCCTTGGAGAAGTCGGTATACACAGAATCTACCTGGCCTCCTTTATCCATTGATGTGGCAACACGATGTACAAATTCGCACAAATTAGATTCTGTAGATCTCTTATTAATGAAACCATGTTGTTGATTCACGATTACGGGTCTCAATGCAGGAAAAACAGAGTCATACACAATTTTTTCAAGTAACTTAGGTATTGTACTAATTTTCGATATTGGCCTATAGCTCTGAATATCGTGTTTGTCGCCAGTTTTCAAAATAGGGATAACATGACATTGTTTCCAAATTAAAGGCATTGTCCCAGACATCAAAGATAATTTAAATAATAAGTTGATAAGCTAGAAAATTATTGCACATTTTAAGAAAAAAAGGAGGTAATTTGTCGGGCCCACAACCCTTTGAAACATCAAGCCCTTTGAGGTATTTCCGAACGAGTGAAATCGAGATATTAATGGAACCAATAGAAGCTGTATTTGTATCATTTGTTGGATGTGAGCATAAGGAAGAGGACGATACATGGGGCTCAAAAGCCGAACTAAAGTAGTTATTAAACATGGTGCATATATCTTTGCCATCACTAGAAACATTATTATTGTAGTACATGGTATCAGGAAGTTCAGGTACAGTTTTTTTAGATTTGACATAAGACCAAAATTGCTTGCTATTAATTTTCATCATATTCTTTAATAACAAATTTATCATAACACGCTTGCTGAATCTTTTCTTTATCTGGTCTTAAATCTGTGTATGATCACTTTCCATAGTCTTACTATTATCAGTGGCAATCAAACAAAGCTGTAGAACACGACAATAGCTAAACCATGTAGTAAACCTTGAAAAATTAAAAAAATATAATTTTTGGAGATATACAAATATAGGTTACGGCGGGTTGCGATCTGTAAAACTTGGGCTAAAGTATCTATAATTTCGTAATAAATAACTATATCACAACTGCAAACGGTAACCTTTTTGGTGATTAAAATGTTCTACGGGCTACTGTACTATATAATAATAATACATCCACACAAAAGAAGCAACATCTTGTAACACAGTGAAACGTTGCGCTACAAAAAACTTCAGTGTGTATGCACTATAAAATCATTTTTATAGCTAACTAGCGGCCGCCCGCGACTTCGTCTGCGTGGAAAAGTTTTTTTGCTATCCCTCGGGAACCGTACGTTTTTTCTGGATGAAAGGTAACCTATGTCTTTTTCTGCACCCCTGACAACGTGTATGCAAAATTTCATGATGATCGGTTCAGTAGTTACGACGTGAAGGCGTAACAAACAAACAAACAAATAAACAAACAAACAAACGGACTTTCGCATTTATAATATTAGTAAGGATTCAGAAACACTGTACTTACGATGAGCTATCACCACACAAAACAGTATATTAAATGGAGTTACTTTGACATTCTTCATAACTGATTACTTGTTGATACATATATAAAGAAACGCGAGTATCTTATAGCAAAACTGGCACTTGAGTGACTCATTATCATATCAGCGCGGAACCGGTTTGGTTTGTTGTTTACTAACTTATTATTTTATTATTAGAATGAGACGCCAGATTCGGAAAGCCCATCTGGCATTTAATTTAATCTGGCATCTTTTAGGTGGGTCAATAACAGTGAAGCTAATGTGAACATTTTTCTTATTATTATGCTTATAATACAGCGTGAAATTTCAATAATTTATTTTCCGCTGTGGGTGGTTTTACTCAAGATTACAAGCAACTTTTAATAAGAGACCAACTCTGATATTGCGAAAAAACAGCTGTTCCATACAAAAGTGCAATACCTACTTGAGCTTGATGTATGGAACAGCTGATTTATTTTTCGCGATATTAGAGTTGGTCCCATAGTAAAAGTTGCTAGTAATCAAGAGTGGAACCACCCTACTGTGGAAACCATCAGCGTGTATTCCTTGTACGCCGAATGAACAGTAGGTATGGAAAGGATGCACTTGCATGCTTGTATTATAGGTATTTATTTGAATTTTATGATGTAACCTTGTTATGAACCTTGGGTTGGTTTAGATTCCTAGTGTTCCTTTTGATAATACAATTAAAAAATAAATATGTGAAAAGTGTACAGTTATTTTATATCACTAATGCGGGTCATATCAGCTATGAATGTTGTTAAGCGTGCACATGCACATTACTAGTTTGCGTTTTACGCTACAAAAAACCTTTTTTTTAAGGAAAACCTTCAAAAACAAAAAAAGGAGAAGCATAAAGGAACTTCAAAATTAAACAGCTCTAAAAACAAGAAATAATATTTAAATCATTATTATTAATTAGATACGCACATCAATTTTAAAAAAACGTATATAGAAGTCAGTTGGTGTCCTGGGGGTCAAGTCTGCTAATGTTTTCGTTAAAATCGTAGTTCAATGGTGTTCTAATGGTAATGCTTTTTGACGCAGTTCTTGTTTCTTAAACCCAAAATCGAGACACAATATGTTTCCGTTTTGGCTTTAAGAAACACAATGTGTTTCAGTTTTGCGTTTAAGAAACAAGAACTGTGTCAAAAAGCATTACCATTCAAACACCATTGAACTACGATTTTGACGAAAACATTAGCAGACTTGACCCCCTGGTGACATGACATGTGACCACTTTTGAGGTATACCCTTAATATATAGTATACTCCCAAAAAAAGAATTACGAAATCAGTTCTTAAATATTTGATTGAATCAGGCGTCACTTGGCGGAAGTCCCAAACCATTTTGAAAAAAGAAATATATGTAGCTTACTTTCGCTAACAATATATGCAAGATGCATCGCCCGCCCGCCCGCAAAAATATGCACATGCACACAACAAAATATCAGTGCACGAACCTGCATTTAGCAAGACAGCAACACACCTTGCACCTTCACCAATTAGGCTACTCTACACGTGTTTCGCCCCAAATACGGTGTCGGAGGCGTTAGGAGCTCATTCGGTGTTGGTTTACGCACGATCTAACTCCTGAGGATGCTCCGGGTTGGGGCGAAACACCATGTTACTAGATGGCGCTAGTGACGAATGAACACAAGGATTAGTAAGGAATAACACTTCGTAGTATGGAGAATATATGGAGAAACCTACATCTCGCTGACGGAGTTTTCTCAGCGACGCAGCATATATATATACAACTGCCAACCATCATCGGTTGGACCGCGGTCCCCGGGAAAAGATCACCCAGCCCGGAGGAAGATCTTCCACTTTGGCCTTCCTACTAGTGGCTAGCTAGTAGTACTCCATACACGATCGGACCTGAGCTTGATAAAGAGTTAAAAGCTATCCCGGCGTGAAAAACCGTCTCACCCTGGAGAGGATAACCAGCTTTTTGGCTGCGGTTTTAGCTTTATGCTCTATAGAACGACCGAAATTTAAGTCAGGCGACAAATCAAGTCCAAGGAGGTCTAGATTAGGTCACTAATGTCTATAATCTATAATTAAACTAAAAAAAATATTTAACGTTTTTATTTCCACACGATGGGTTCTATCCAGTCGAGGAAGCTGGCCACCCTAGTGTAGACACCCGGCAGGTCCGGCAGTGCGCATCCGATGCCAAATGACGTCACGCCGATTATTTGGTTCATCCGCTGACACGTATTGAAGGCTGAACAACTGTGGAAAACAAAAATACTGCTGTCAATTATGATAACAAACGATAATTATTACAGTTTGTGGTAATTATTATCGTTTTTCCTTATCGTTTTTATTCTGTGAAAATAAAATATAAAACAGTAAAAATTAAATTTAGTTGATAGTAACACATGAGTAAAAAACCGGCCAAGTGCGAGTTGGACTCGCGCACGAAGGGTTCCGTACCAAAAAACGGCAAAAAATTACGTTTGTTGTATGGGAGCCCCCCTTAAATAATAATTTTATTCTGTTTTTAGTATTTGTTGTTATAGCGGCAACAGAAATACATCATCTGTGAAAATTTCAACTTACTAGCTATCACGGTTCATGAGATACAGCCTGGTGACAGACAGACAGACAGACAGACAGACGGACAGCGGAGTCTTAGTAATAGGGTCCCGTTTTTACCCTTTGGGTACGGAATCCTAAAAAACGATAGTAAGTAGTAGCTTACCTACACGTTGTGTGACAAAGTCAATAGCTATTTTAATTATATAACCACAGAATACATAATAGTGCGGTAGGTAAGTATTTACTTTTGTGATCGAAATATTCATTAAAATAAAACATTTTTATGGATATATTTGGTAAAACGTGATTTTATTGATTATTAAAAAAAAATTTTTAAAAGCTACTTTTTGCCAGGATATTCTGTTACATTTTTTTTTATTTCACAATAATCTGTCCATATTAGAGCTAATCGAGTGGCATAGGTAACTGTAAAATAATGCTATAAGTACAGTAGCCCGTAGAACATTTAAATCACCAAAAATGAGATGTACAAATATAGGTTACGGCGGGTTGCGTGCGATCTGTAAAACTTGGGTTAAAGTATTTCGTAATAAATAACTATATCACAACGGCAAACGGTAACCTTTTGGGTGATTTAAATGTTCTACGGGCTACTGTACTATATTAGGAGTTCGGCGAGTTGCCTACTAGGAATCAAAACATTCCCATAAAAGAAGATTGATGGGTTACCAACATAATTTAAAATCAACTTACTAATCACTTTGTGGCAAGACTATTTCTAATTGTAATGGACCTCCTGAGTCACCCTGTAAAGTATAAGGAAATGTGCAGCAGTCATTACGTTTATGAAGTTACACGATAATGGATTTCTTATGAGCATGATAGGAAATGAATAGTATTTTTTGATTCTCAAAAGTAGATCATGAAAAGACAATAGGTACTAAAAGGATAACCAAAAAAGTGAAAACAAAATATCTCTTACACAAACAAATTACGTAATCTAGATAAATTTTGGAAAAGGGACCACGTTTTAGTTTATGTTTTGTCTTCTGTCTAAAACTTGTTAAAATAATATTATTATTGTTTTTACCACACACTTGCTTGTAAAGTCCGCCTTATTAGATCACTTTTAGGGCCATAAACCGAGGTATAACACACACCGTTCGAAAAGTATTATACACTAGTGCTTAATAGAATCATCCCTACAAAGTTAAGTTAGTACCTTACTGCAAGCATAAGAATAAATAAAATTGTTTATTCTTGTGCTGCAAGTTCTATGCGAGTAAACCATAGACATAGAAAATTTTTAACAGAGTATTCCCAATTTAACCGGGTAATATAGTTACGTTTTTTAGTAACAGCAAAGAGGTTTTATTACTGACGTCCATTATACAAAGTACGCTGGACAGGCTAATGTCATGAAATGACAGCAATTTTTTGTGCTGATATGGTACTATAGTAGTTAAAGAACTACACTTAAGATATCCCTTTTCCAACAAAAAAATAATTATCTTATTCAGTTCATAAACAAAGAAGTTATACGACTGATCATCGAGGTAATTCACACAGAAGTCGGTAAAAATCATACTATTTTCGTACTTTTTTCAAGATTACTTGAAAAGTACTGAACCGAATACAAAATTTTAAAAAATGGGACCAACTTGGGAGTATACCTGATGTAATAACGTTTGAATCATTTCAATCGGTTCAGCCGTCCTCGAGTAATCGGTGTTCATACAAAAAACAAAAAAAAAAAAAACGGGTCGACTTGAGTACCTCCCCCCTTTTGAAGTCGGTAACAAAATGCCGCTGCGTACTAACGCTTGTTCCACGAAAGCTATGAAAACAAAGGACTTTTACTTAAAAAGATAGTTTTTTAGCTTTAAAATGATTAAATTCTGAGTAATAGGCTTTAAAAATTTTGGCACTTACAAATTTCCGAAAAATCTGGATATAGAAAAAATGGATAAATTCTGTAAGAATAAAAACGTCTTAATTTGGCTTTCAATTCCAGTATTTGCATTGTAGAATAGTCTTTTATATCCATTTTGGGTCAATGGATCTTTTCCGGTAAAAAAATACCACAAAATAAATACCTATTTTCCCATAGATTTGTTCTGAACGTCTATTGTCTTAGGAACAAGCGTACGCAGCGACATCTACAATTAGCTTTGCGTTGCCAACCCCATTAGATCCAAGTACACTTACTACTGTCATAGTAGAATCTACTGCTCTCAGCGCCAATATGGTGATTTTCAAATCGGAACAAATGACAGGTGACGTTCGCCTGTCCAGCGTACTTGTATAATGGACGTCAGTGGGTTTTATGCCCCTGAAAATTCAAATGCATTTTTGGAATAAATAAATATGTACGTTTTTAATTAAGTCAAAAAAGATTTTTGAAGTGAAAACTTCTTTAGCGGCGTTGTACGCTTTTTTGTAATGGGGAAAAAATGTTGAACTCGCATCAGTCGGTTAGGATCACGTGACCCTGATCGAAAATTCGTAAGAATATGAACACTTTTGTCACCATAGCAACGCGCTAATTTTTTAATTCAATGTCGGACCGGAATGAAAGACCGATTTCGGTCTTTGAGCGAAAAAAACGCTCACGACGCATGGCTTTTCTACATTTTCACGACCACAACGCGTTGTGAAAATGTAGAAAAGCCATGACGCGTTCTGAGCACTAGTTGGTGCAACCATAACACGATGGACAGTTCGTAAGTTGTCGGAGCGCATTAAAATGATGCATTAAAGCATTGGGTAAACTGGTTTATTCATTTCTTGTTAATTTCGAAAATATTATAATTATGACAATTCTTAAAAGTGCCTAATTATTTTAAGAAAGTAAGTTGTAGTTTCTGATGACTAATACTTTGTGTTCTACAATTATTAATAGCCTTAGGTATGCTGATTTGAAAAAAAAAAAATGTAATAAAAAACTTAAATTTCCAATGACTAATGTTTGTAACAATTATAAGTTATTTTTTTAATAAAGTGTTTGCCAAAATAGTTCTTAAATTTCCCAATTTAACAAATAATTTGTAGTCAAAAACTGATTTTTTTAATAAAGTAATCCTTTTACCCAACAAATCATGTCTACGTTATTTAAATGACACGATTTCTTTAAATTTTCTGCCTACCAATCTAACAGTACAGTACAAAATATTTCTTAAAGTTTTGAGACTTTTTAGTTAACGAGCTAACACTAAAAATATACCATCTCCTATCGGAGCACTTGTCAAGACGATTCAAACGAGCCCAAACTCGATGGGGTAGCGTGGTTTTGTTATAGAGTTCTTATGGCCCACTTCCGGCTCCATCATCAAACCCTGGAAACTGTTTCCCAATAAAGAACTCATCAACACGATTCAAACGAGCCCAAACTCGATAGGGTTGTATGGTTTTATTACAGAGTCCCAGTGCCCTTCTTCCTGCTCCATCATCAGACCCTGGATACTATTTCCCAACAAAGAACTCGTCAAGACAATTCAAACGAGTCCAACTCGATGGGATTGCATGGTTTTTATTATAGAGTTCCTATGGCCTTCTTCCAGCTCCATCATCAGACCCTGGATACTATTTGCCAACAAAGTACTCGTCAAGACGATTCAAACGAGCCCAAATTCGATGGGGTTGCATGGTTTTATTAACGAGTTCCAGTGGCCTTCTTCCAGCTTCATCATCAGATCGTCGGACATTATTTTTTAACAAAGTACTCGTCAAGACGATTCATACGAGCCCAAACTCGATGGGGTAGCGTGGTTTTGTTATAGAGTTCCTATGGCCTTCTTCCGGCTCCATCATCAGATCCTCGGACACTATTTCCCAACAAAGTACTCGTCAAGATGATTCAAACGAGCCCAAACTCGATGGGGTAGCGTGGTTTTGTTATAGAGTTCCTATGGCCTTCTTCCGGCTCCATCATCAGATCCTCGGACACTATTTCCTAACAAAGTACTCGTCAAAACGATTCAAATGAGCCCAAACTCGATGGGATTGTACGGTTTCAAATTGAGTTCCTTTGGCATGGCCTTCCAGCTTCATCATCAGACCCTGGATTTTATCTCCCCTTAGAGTACTTATCAAGAAGATTCTAACAAGCCTAGTCACAATGGGGTTTCATCATTAAGTTTCTGTGGCCTTCTTCCAGTTCCATCATCAGATCAGCTCAATGACACCATAATATTGCATTGCCTTCTAGTTCTGACCTATGTTCAAAGTTTCAAGTCTCTAGCTCATCAGAAAGCTAGTTTAAAATAGTTCACAAACTTTGCGGAGGAACAAACAAACGAGAAAGTAACCTAATAAAAACGTGTTAAAAATAGGTATGTTTAATTTGCATTTTATCTGATATACAAAACGAGGGCATAATTATTGCTCTACGTCTATCAATTCCGATGCTATTAACAAAGGGACCCCTTCACGGGGTGGTCGCATAGTGCAGCTAGTCAGATAGTCGGATTAGTTTGTGTTAACATGAGTTTTCCGTTAACACTGTGATCGTTGAACATATTTTCACGGAAAACTCGCGTTGACACAAACTTATCCGACTACCTGACTAGACGCTACGGGACGCGAAGGGGTCCCTTTGTTTAATAATAGCATTAGAACTAATATGTAGAACTGTAAACGTAGACAAAACTCGATCAGCTGTTCGGACTTGTATGGAGAGTCGATTTTTTGTCTGTTTTCGGAAAAGTCGTAGAAAAAATAATTGTTGTTTATGATGACAGTAATCTACTCCTGCGAGGTTGTTGGTGTTTTACGAATAACCGTGTATAAGATGTTTTATCTAACCTGACATGCATCCACTCCTCCTGCTAAAACGCCAGCGCAGATCTGATGGTCTTGTATACCACACCACAGCCTATTACAAGATGGACGCAGTAAATTGTCACACAACTGATTATCCAGCACATCCGCTTCTATCACTTGGAGCTCAGGAGATGTAGTGCAATTAACTGTAAATAAAATTAAAACGAACTTATGTCGGAAGTTTATTGATTTTTTAATATGGTTTGTTTTCGTATTTCGCCCCGTCGATTAACGATCAAAATGCATTATGAGTAATTTATTAGCTGCGCTATCTCAACCCGATACCGTAGAATGAATAGTTAAGAGGAGAATCTCAACTGCAGTGATATAATATTCCAGTTTCTCTTAGCGTGGGAATTTAATAATTTTGTGCTTGATTAGTGTAGCAGCACAATCATGCCGCTACAATAGCAACCGACGAACGACGAAGAAATGCAGGATCAGCGAAAAGTACATAATGTAAAAATTACGAAAACGTGATTTTGCACTACGTCAAGCTAACATCGAGGCAAAAATGTACAGACTTGATTCACGATATCGAAGTTTTCTACGCGATTCGCATAAATATACAAATTCCAACATCAAACAGTTGGACTGCGGTCCCAGAGCACAGACACCATGCTCAGCGGAAGTTCTGCCCTTATCGCTGAATAATTAAGGGGAAGAGATACTGCCTCAACAATTAGAAAATATGATTACCTGTTTCCACAACACCCCATCCAGTCATGGAGGCTTTCTTTCCTAGAAGCTCACTATCGGGACCAGTGTACAGGCATGCTGGTTGTATGTAACTCGTGAATGATACATCGTCTTGTAATTCTATGAGGGCTATGTCGTTATATTTTTTTGGCGGTGTGTAATTCGGATGATTGATAATCCTTAATATTTTTGCATCCACATGAACTCTGACATAAAAACGACTCAACTTTTTTTCCTGAAAAAAATATTTAGATAAGCAAAATGATGCCGGATACAAAATTTCCATATAGTGATTCCATATGCAACTTTTGTATATTCTCTAAACAGTAGGTAATTTAGTTTAGGTTCGGATCATTGAACTGTTTCTCATGTAAAATGATGGTTATTATGGGTGATTGGTAAATCATTCCATGCTAACTAACCAGTATATTTTTATCACCCAATCTCACGATTTGGGGGTTTGTATCTGCGATGGTGTTATCTCTTTCAGAAGCCTTAGAACAGTGCGCGGCGGTCAGCACGAACTTGCTGCTGATCAGGGAGCCACCGCACTTGAACACCCAATGCCCCAAAGTTGCTTTCCAACCGATGGCACCCTAAAAAGATTAGTATGCATATTTATTAGTATGAACCTCCAAGGTACCTATTTGAAGAGTTAGCTCAGTGAATTCAAACTTAATTTTTCTAGTATTGCATGCAACGACTTCTAAATGTATCTAAACTTGGGATGTCGTATGGGTATGGCATTTTGTGGGAATAAGCAGCTCTGTTTTTCGACATAAACTAATTCAACACAGTGATTCACATTTTGCCTGCTAAGTGTGGAGATTATTCCACGGGAGACTTCCATGGGAGAGGCCTACGTTCTACGGTGGACTATAATGGGCTGTTAATATGACTTCCAATAAAATTGTCTAACCATGTGTGGGAACTCCCGTTGAAAAGTGTCACGACCGCCGATAGCAGTAAAAATATCCACCTGTTGCAGTTTATATATTGCACCTGAAAATTTGGTAAATTAATCAAAATAGATACGGTCAAAGTATGTTTGTTCTAGCTTCCGCCCGCGACTTCGTCCGCGTGGACATTCGGAAAATCCCTAAGGAACCTTTGAACGGGTTAAAAATTATCCTATGTTTTAATCCATTTTTATAAACTATCTGTGTGTCAAATTTCATCCAAACCTATTCAGCTGTTTTTGCGTGATTGAGGAACGAATCCACTTCAGTTCACATCCTCAACCTCGAGGAATCGATGTTTTGTGCTAAGTGACTCTGTAATGGGTAATTCATAAAGAAAAACGCCTTGAATTGAAAATTGTCAGTAAAATTAAGTTTCAGTGCATCGAACGGCTGTTTATTTTTATAATATAAGGCACATACGAATTTGCTGTATTTAAAATGTTTGTACTCTATAGGACAGCTTATTCTTCAAGTCTTTTGTTCGCAGCTCAGGTTTTTTGGGTTGAAGAACGTATACTATCAGGTCAAAAATGATGAAGATTCGTATACATAAAAAAATACGTTTTAATTTCGATTTTTTTCATTACAAGCAGGCAGTTAGGTTCAAAGAGAGTAAATGAATCAGACGAAAACAACGAATTACAAATTATGGAACGAATGGGGATCGACTGAATGGTTCATTGCGAACGGGTCAGCAGCTTCGTTGGGTTCTGTAGTCGCTAGATGGCGCCAACACTTTGAAGGTTATTTTTACTAGAAGTAAGCTGTGGCTTTGCTAATGTTATTTTTCATGATATAAACGAAACGAAATGTACATGGTGTTCTTCGTAAAAAATTGACATGAGCAAATTAGAAAATAAACTTACAATTTGTCTCCCTTAGCGCCTTATCTTCTCTTTCTTTTATATCCCATATATATTGCAGACATACTGTAACAAATAATATATTTTACTAGCTTTCGCCCGCGACTTCGTCTGCGTGGACATTCGTAAAATCCCTAGGGAACTTTTGAATGGGATATAAGTATCCTATGTTTTAATCCAGGCTATAAACTATCTATGTGCCATTCCAAATCCTTCGTTTTTGTGTGATTGAGTTACAAACATTCAAACTTCTAAATATTCAAACTTTCACACTTATAGGATATCCAAAATCCGTTCCTGTTTGTCCTCGTTCTTGCCCCGTTCCCTTACCCGTTCCCTTACCTGTTCCCGTTCCTGTATTATTATTCCATTCCATACAAAAAGACCACAATTTAGGGCCCCTTCATTTTTAGGTTTATTTAATAACCCATATATTTTAAGGGGTTAATTTTTGGGAAAACAGGTAACCTACGTGTTTGCTTAGATTTTAGAGGTCACCTATTTAGTGGTTGATTCATGGCCACCGTGTTGGACCTCAAATAAATGTCATTTTTGCAATCAACATCCCATAAAACCTCAATAACGACTTCCATATCGATTTTAGTTTTTTTACCCCTTACGGGGTTGATTTTTACAAATTCACGAAATACGTGTTTGCTTATTTAATTATAGATTTAAGTATTTAAGTATTTATTCAGAAACTCAACAGCTTTTTTTATAAACGTATCTTATATAACTTATGATATTTTAACTCTTAAGCCAATTACAGAGTTTCATAACATTTTATGAGGCTTAAACAAAATATAGGAAGTACCCGGCAAAAAAAAACGAAATAACAAAATATATACAGCTAAATAAACATAATGAGATGTAATACAATTTTTTCCTTAATAATAATAACAACAAGAAATTTATTCTGTGAGTTAAATATAAATCTATGTATGAGATTACAAAAAATATTAATCTTAAATTTATCTAAAATAAATGCAGGTAAGTAATAAATTTATTTTAGGAAGACGTTTTTTTATGTTTTATATATATTATAATTATAAGTGTATCATGTCGTGGGCGGCTACTAGTCATTTAAATTACTTTTGTGTAATTCCTTTTTTAGTGCGCTTTTACTAAGATTGAAAAGATCAATACATTTATATTTTTTGTTATATAAAGCAGGTAGGCGATTCATCACAGCATTTTTTGTGTATTTGGTTCGATACCAAGGTATGACGAAGAGGGGGGTATGTCTAGTACGAGTTTTGGGTGTTCGGAAACCAATCCCAGCAAGAAGGTTGGGTGTATCCAAATTATTGTTTAGATTGAGATGTCTTACCAAGTTTCAAGTCGAAATGTCTATTTTATATTTTTTCCTGTACAATATTTTAACCCCAATTTCACCCCGATAGGGGTTGAATGATTCAACCCCTACAAAGTCTACCGTGTCGGTCTTCAAAATAAATGCCATTTTTGCAATCAACATCCCATAAAACCTTAATAACGACATCCATATCGATTTTTTTGCTTATTTGTTTTTAGAAGTACTAATACGAAATTTCAAGTTGAAATGTCTATTTAATATTATTTTCCATATAAAATATAAAGCCTATTAATATAAAGATTTAAAGGGGTGAACCCCTTTAAATCATGGCACCGTGTTGCACTTCAAATTAATGTCATTTTCGCAATCAACATCCCCTAAAACCTCAATAGTGACATCCATTAAGATTTTAGGATTTTTTACCACAGAGGGAAAGTACCTTGAATATTGAAGATAGGAAATTTTACTGAAAGAAGACTTCATTTTGATTTTTAAAATAATTGGATCTGCATTAAATTATTCTAACTGGTTTTCTATTATTTTAATTTTAAATTGCCTTAACCAGGAATCGAACCCACCAAATAAGAAAAAAAATATTTAAGATACCGTTCGAAAGGGTTACTCATTAGAATTATTTTTTGTTAAGTAACACAGCAACTTAAACAAAAAGGAAGACCATGAAATTTAACATTTAAATTTTAATTGTTACGTATTGTATTAATTTGTATAGAAATGAATGCGATATTTAAAAAAAACTTTGAATGCAGGTCGCATTTTTTTTAATAAAACGAAGTCTCCTCTAAGTAAAATTTCCTATCTTCAATCTTTAAGGTACTCCCTCCATGTGGCAAAGTTTTGGGACACCCTGTATATTTTTTATTTTATGATTGATATATAGTAAAATACCTAGTTCATTTACTGATAATTATATAATAATAATAATTATTATCAGCCATTTCTAGATATAATTGAAAAATAACCAAGAAAATAACCCATTGCACACGTACAACAGTCTCTATCTACAGCAGCGCTACCAAGCGGGATACATTTTCAGCCATCCCGCCATTTTAACAACATAGCTGATGTAAAGGGAATGATTTTCAGAAATTCACGAAATACATGTATGATTTTTTTTTTACATTTTAAGCATTCACAACTTAGAGCATAGAGAGTTTGAATGCTCTAAGATTTACAAAGATTTTTTTTATATTAAGATAAATTATTTAATAGAAAAAATACTAGAAAAAATCGACTCACCCGTAGAATCCCGTCTGAGCTTCTACGGGTGAGTCGATTTTTTCTTTTGTTTTTTCTATTAAACTATTTATATATGTTTATAGAAGTACTCCTATGAAGATTCAAGTCGTAACCGTATTTTACTATCAAGTTTGCACAATTATTTCTTAAAATCTTCGTATGGTTAAATTACTTACTCATATTACGGCTTACCCAACTAGCACAAGACGTCTGCTTAAGACCTATATAGCGTCTATAATTACAGTTATAAGCTGCAAGAGTCAGCTGCATAACGCGCTATGCAACCCTATTGCAGCTGCTTTAGATCTAAAGGGGCGACTTTAGAACCTATTTTAATCTTATTTTCATAGATCCAATAGAGTTTCATAATAGCGCATGTAATTTCTTACAACCGCTATTTTCACTCCTAAAGCACCCTATTGGCACTAATTGAATGAATGAACGTCAGATCAGCTCATTTATTTCATTCACTCCGAAGCGTAAATTACAGCTTTGAGTGAAAATTGCGACTTTCTTTGGGAAGTTTGGTGGTTTTAATATAAGTATTTATTTTCTATTACATGTAAGATGTTTTTATACAGTGCCTTTGATCTTAGACTAGCGATAATTTAAAGGCGTGTAATACACCTAATTTTATCGATAAAAACATCCACATGTTGGGGTCTATCCCCACTCCTGTTGGAATGGCCGCCATTTTAAATTTGACTTTTTATTTTAGATGACCCTGCAGAAAAATATTAATTTCCCCGGATTTAGAAGTCTTACAGTTATAACAAAAATACTGTTCAAAAGCTAATAATATCATCTATCAATTTAAAAAATAAAATGGTTAAATTTTTGGTTTAAATACGTCATAAAAAATTACTGAAATAAAAATTTATACGAAATTTGTGAGATTTTTTTGACTTTTTATTACATTTCTCAAAAACTAGGACATTAATGTTCACTTTTTTTGCATTATTCAAATACACAGGGATATTATCTACAGAACGACTTAAAAATTTATTGCGCTATGTTGCATATTTCGAGAGCTATTGATGTTTGAATATGACCCTTACAAGTACTAAATGGTTATTTTCGAAAATAAAAAAAATCAAAATTCCTAAAAACTAGATTTTATCATTTGATGAAATTAGTATTCAGATAATATTATCAACCTAATTTAAAATATGTTCAAAATGCTTGTAATTATGTCCATTTTCGAAAATAATCATTTTTTGGTGACGTAAGGGTCATAGTTCAAACAAAAATAACTCAAAATATGCAACATAGAGCAATAAATTTTAAAACCGTTTTGTAGATAATATTCCTGTGTATTAGAATAGTGCAAAAAAAATGGACATTAATGTCCTAGTTTTTGAGAAATGTAATAAAAACTCAAAAAAATCGCACAAATTTCGTATAAAATTTTATTTCAGTAATTTTTTATGACGTATTTAAATCAAAAATTTAAACATTTTATTTTTAAATTACTAGTTGATATTATTAGCTATCAAACAATATTTTTGTTATAACTGGAGGACTTCTAAATCCGGAGAAATTAATATTTTTCTGCAGGGTCATCTAAAATAAAAAGTCAAATTTAAAATGGCGGCCATTCCAACAGGAGTGGGGATAGACCCCAACATGTGGGTGTTTTTGTCGATAAAATTAGGTGTATTACACGCCTTTAAATTATCACTAGTTCAAGACCAAAGGCACTGTATAATTATGGCTGGCAGCCTGTAGTGGAATAATAAAATGATGGAATTGTAGTGTAAATATAAGATTTGAGTTACGCGGCTTGTTTAGGCGATAAACATCGGCAAATTTAATTTACTGTGAAACGTGTATAGTGTTTTTGGAATAAAACCAATGGGCCCTCAGTTTATTAAAGATTTTACGAAAATTTAATTAATTTGTAACTGCGGGTCAAAAAATTGTATCTTAATTTTGATAAGTATTACATTGAATTATATTTATTTATGGATAATTAACGATAAAATGTTGTTTGCGATCATATTAAACTGTGCCGTGTGACCAATGTGTTTAAATAAACAAAAACATATGAACAAATGAAATAAATTGTCTCAGAAAATGGCGTCAATATTATTGGAGCCTTGGTTTCTAGTTTTCGCTACTATAACCCCCTTTTGCAGAAATGGGTGACAAAAATCACTGTTCAGAAACTCCTAGATCCAATTGAGCTGCTAAATTCTTTGTTCTAGAACTTATACCTCCATACAATGTCCAATAAAGTGGATATTATGACCTAGAGTGTGAATTTAATGTAATATAAAGTTCGCACCTGCACTGCAGCACATACAATATATATAATTTAAGGATCTGCAATCAATGCCGGAAACCCTTGCTTGAATTGTTTTATTGATTAAAAAAATAATAGTATTATCAATGATACATTTTTTTTTTATATATCATTGAGTATTATCACAGAATAGATAGGTAATAGTACTAACGGTATTATGCCAATAAATTCAAATTAACTTCGAGCGCAATGCACCTACCTATAGTTAGTAAGTTTAACAATTAATC
The DNA here is from genome assembly GCA_943789525.1 of Agriphila geniculea. Taxonomy (NCBI): domain Eukaryota; kingdom Metazoa; phylum Arthropoda; class Insecta; order Lepidoptera; family Crambidae; genus Agriphila; species Agriphila geniculea. The sequence continues at coordinate 12,030,006 of OX038887.1, read as the reverse complement.
GTCAAAAAAAACAAAATTTGTTAATATTAATTTTCAAGAAAATACGACGACGAGAAATAATTGAAATAAAAATGTTTAAATAAAAGCATAGAACCGACTTCAATTAATTAAGCCTTCGCTTTTGCAAGTAAACACTGTAAAAAACAAAGATTTTTGGTGACAAAAAATGATAGTGGTATTAAATATGGAATAGTATAAGGTAATTACGGAACCATACTGCGCGTGGCCCGACACGCATTTGATGAAGTCAGTTAAAACACATATTGCTCAAGCTATTATTTTCTATCATGAAGCACTAAAGACTCCATAATAGTTCCACAAAAAGGAATTTTACTCGTTTAGGAGCTAATTTAACCTTACAGGCATAACAGAAACCGTAAGAAGTAAATTAGTCACAATTTCCTATCCTATGCAGAACAGGGTGGTAAAGTATGCCACACGGAACCGTTATGCAACTAAAAGTGCCAATAAATAAGCAATTATAACTACAATGCAGTCAATGGTGGTCTGAAATGCTATGCGAACCCATTATGCGAGTAAAAGTGGCAAAAAAGGTACAAATCTAACTATTATGCAGTTAATGGTGCTATAAGGTGTCACAAAAATACCTTAAGTTTTTTCTGCGGTCATAGCTATAATTTTAGCTGTTATCGAACCTGTGCCTAATTCTGACTTCCTTATGCCACCCCTATAGACATTGGAGCTTTAAGGAAAGCTGCATTTTTTCCTTATACCACCCCTATAGACATTGGAGTGTTAAAGAAAGCTGCATTTTTCACTAATGTGCTAGTTGGGTACTCATATTTACTATGTGAATGAAGCATATTGTGTGTATGATGTGTACACAAATTCCAATTCAACATGTGCGTGTGGTGTGAGTGTGCCTTTCCTAAGGCCGTAAGGAACACTCACACCACACGCACATGTTGAATTGGAATTTGTGTACACATCATACACACAATATGCTTCATTCACATAGTAAATATGAGTAAGCCTATTAAACTATCTAGTATATTGTGTCGGAGCAAAAGTAGCAATTTATTTAAATGATTTTGCGGAGTACAACTTATGTACGCTAGTACTATCTATTCTGTGCTAATACTTACTTATTTCACTGATTCTTCTGCCTGGTGCCCTGAAGTCGGGCAATTCTGGAGCTTTTATTTCACATGGATTTCTCAGTTCCTCCGTTGTTGCCTTTAGCTGTGCTGTCTGAGGGGGCTAAAAGCATATCATAGCATTCATCAGGAGTGAATATGGAATTTGAGAAGGCGTTATCGCACTTATGTGTAAGAGTGAGTGAAGTCGAGTTCATACAAAAATTCACTTGGCCTCGTGGTCGTTTTGTTACCATGTAAAGTAATGACTTACATGGTAACTTTACCTATCCTATCGTTATGTTTACGTATGTAAAATGATTACAAAATCATAGTGGATTTTCAAATAATCGTAAACAGGTCGATGACATTATGCAACGTATTATAAAAAACTCGTAATGCCGAATATGGTAGATAGGGATCATACTGAACAACTTTTACTATGGGATCAACTCTGAAATCGAGAAAAAAATCAGCTGTTCCATACAAAAATATAAAAGTTGTTCAGTTATGGCATTACGGGTTTTTTGTAACACCCTGTAGGTATACATACTTACATCTGTGATTCTATCAAACACGTAGCCCCAAGTCCATCTTTCATCTTCTTCCTATGAAAATTAAACAAGAAAAAGAAATACGTAACTTGAATTAAGTTATAGGAGCTGAAAAATATTATACGGTACATTTTGTTTAATATTAGCTAAACTTACCTTAAAATAATTTTCTGAATACAGCCCAAACGTGATAAAGTAAATTTAAATAATCAACTTGCTTCAAGGATATCGATAGAATACAAAACAATAATTTTAAGTAAAAAATATTTTGGCATCAATAAATTTTAATAATTTTTAACATAAACACTAATTACGACTTACCTGTTCCTTTCCTGCGTTTTGTGAATGTGAAATTGACAACACTACAAAATAAACAAGCCTCTTTATTAAAATAAAATAGGTTATTAAACAAAAACAACAGTATGAATGTTAAAATTATATTAAATTAATACAACCGCTGATTCCTTTTTACTTACAGTTTATAATGAAACTAGCTTCTGCCCGCGACTTCGTCCGCGTGGATGTTAGAGAAAATCCTTAGAGAACCTTCAACCAGGATCTGACCAGTCATTGAACGTTTCCGGTTCCGGTTCCCGTTCCCGTTCTGTTCCCGTCCGTTCCCGTCCCTTTCCTGTCCCGTTCTCGTACCCCTTCCATTGCCATTCCCGTTCCCGTCCCGTTCTCGTTCCCGTTCCCGTACCGTTCTCGTCCCGTTCCATTCCCCATTCATTCCCGATTCGTTCCCGTTTCATTCCCGTTCCGTTCCCATTCCGTTCTTGTTCCCGTTCCCGTCCCGTCCCGTTCCGTCCCCGTCCCGTCCCCGTTCCCGATCCCTTTCCGGTTTCCGTTCCCGTCCCCGCCCCGTCCCATTCCCGTTCTTGTCCGGTTCAGTTCCCGTTCCGTTCCGTTCCCGACCCTTTCCCCTTAGTTCCCGTCCCGTTTTCGTTCCCGTTCCGTTCCTGTATCGTTCCCGTTTCGTTTCCGCTTCGTTCGCGTTTCGTTCCCGTTCCATTCCCATTCCGTTCCATCCCTTTCCATTCCCAATTCGTTCCCGTTCGCGTCCCGTTCCCGTCCCGTACTCCTTCCGTTCCTTTTCCCGGTACCGTTCCCGTCCCGTTCCTGTCCCTTTCTCTTTCCCGTTCCTGTCCTTTTCTCTTTCCCGTTCCATTCCCCATTCATTCCCGATTCGTTCCCGTTTCATTCCCGTTCCGTTCCCATTCCGTTCTTGTTCCCGTTCCCGTCCCGTCCCGTTCCGTCCCCGTCCCCGTCCCGTCCCCGTTCCCGATCCCTTTCCGGTTTCCGTTCCCGTTCCCGCCCCGTCCCATTCTCGTTCTTGTCCGGTTCCGTTCCCGTTCCGTTCCGTTCCTGACCCTTTCCCCTTAGTTCCCGTCCCGTTTTCGTTCCCGTTCCGTTCCTGTATCGTTCCCGTTTCGTTTCCGCTTCGTTCGCGTTTCGTTCCCGTTCCATTCCCATTCCGTTCCATCCCTTTCCATTCCCAATTCGTTCCCGTTCGCGTCCCGTTCCCGTCCCGTACTCCTTCCGTTCCTTTTCCCGGTACCGTTCCCGTCCCGTTCCTGTCCCTTTCTCTTTCCCGTTCCATTCCCGTTTCGTTACCGTTCCGTTCCCTATCCCATTCCGATCCCTTTCCGTTGCCGTTTCATTCCCGTTCCCTTCCCGTTCCGTTTCCGTTCCAGCCCGTTCCGTTCCCGTCCCGTTCTCGTCCTGTTCCCGTTCCCGTTCCTGTTCCTGTGCCCGTGCCTGTGCCCGTGCTGTTCTCGTTCCCGTTACCTGGATGTGCATGTCCAGGTACAGGTCCATGATGTGTCATGTCCACCGTGTTGGACTTCAAAATAAATGTCATTTTCGCAATCACCATCCCATGAAACTTCAAGAACGACATCCACATCGATTTTCATGTTTACTTACCTCATTTACACCCTAAGGGACGATTTTCAAAATAACAAAATATGTGATTGCCTATTTATTTTTAGACATGCTCCTACGAATTTTAAAGTTGTAATGTCTATTTTATATTCTCATTCCATACATTTGAACCTCATTTTCACCCCTTTAGGGGTTAAATCATGTCCACCGTGTTAGACTTCAAAATAAATCTCATTTTCGTAATCACCATCCCATAAAACCTCAAGAACGACCTCCACATCGATTTTTATGTTTACTCACCCCATTTACCCTCTAAGGGTTGATTTTCAAAATCACAAAATATATGTTTGCTTATTTATTTTTAGACGTGCTCCTACGAAGTTTAAAGTTGTAATGTCCATTTAACTTTATTTTTCCATACAAAATTCGAACCCCATTTTCGCCCCTTGAGGGGTCAAATCATGTCCACCGTGTTGGACTTCAAAATAAATGTCATTTTTGCAATCGTCATCCCAGAAAACCCCAATAACGACATCCGTATCTATTTTTAGGTTTACTCACCCCATTTACCCCTAAGGGGTTTACTTTCAAAATCACAAAATATGTTTGCTTATTTATTTTTAGACGTGCTCCTACGAAGTTTAAAGTTGTAATGTCCATTTAATATTATTTTTCCATACAAAATTTGAACCCCATTTTCACCCCTTGAGGGGTCAAATCATGTCCACCGTTTTGGACTTCAAAATAAATGTCATTTTTGCAATCGTCATCCCAGAAAACCCCAATAACGACATCCATATCTATTTTTAGGTTTATTTACCCCTTTTCACCCCCATTTCATCCCCGTAGGGATTGAAATACTAACAATAACAATATACGTTGCGTTAGATTTCCATCCATAAGCATAAAATATATATTTAGCAATTTTGACTTCGAAAATAAAGGATTTTCTTCATTACACAACTTCATCCCCCTTTTGACCCCTTCGGGGGTAGAATTTTGAAAAACGCTGAGACCCGTATTTATTAATTTTCAATCATCAGCCTAAACACAAAATTTAACGATCCTAGCTTCAAAACTGAGGGACTTTCATACAAACTTTCATCCCTTATTTCATCCCTTTAGGGATAGAATTTTCAAAAATCCTTCCTTAGTGGATGCCTACACTGCATAAGGTATCTGTGTGCAAAATTTCAAGTCTCTAGGTCCAGCGGTTTGGGCTGTGCGTTGATAGATCAGTCAGTCATTCAGTTTACGATTTTATATATTAAGATTATACAGGGTCACTGGAAATATGACGTATTCCTGCTAAAGGGTTATAGATGAGATCAAAACAAATATTTTTTGTTTTATTACTTTTTCTCAAAAAGTTCATAGTTTTTGAGTAAAATTGAAATTAAGTATTTTTTTACCAAAAGTACGTTTTCAAAAACAAAAATTTAAAATAAAAGATAACTACTCGTTCGATTTCGGTTTTTTTATTATTTTGGGATAGAAAACAGTCTAAATGTTGATAATGTATAAAAAATTTAACAAAAAGTACAGGTGTTTATAAAAAAATCAATCCTTAAAAACATTTTTTATTTTTTCTGATTTTTTAGAAAAGGCAGCAACAATCTTTAAAAAATTCCTAGTAACTAAGCATGCATAATATTTTAAAAACATCACCATCTATTCAATTTTCAGTTGAGGAATAAAACTTAACAATATCTTAAATAAAAAAAAACCGGCCAGTGCGTGTCGGGCCACGCGCAGTAGGGTTCCGTAGGTACATTATACCATACCATATTTTAATACCGCTATCATTATTCGTCTGAAAAAGTAACTTTGTTTTTCACAGTGTTTGTATGAATGACAAAGTTATATTTGCGGTTTTGGAAAATGTACTATATCTCAAAAACTAATTACTGTATCTCGTTCAAACCAATTTTAATTGAAAGGGTTTATTAAGATCGATAGCATCTATTTTTTTTAGATTTTTCACCCTCTTACTTTAAAAGTTAAAGGGGGGGGACACACATTTTACCACTTTGGCGGCATATATCCTTCAAACGGTTGACTTTGAAAAAAAAACAGTCCTAAAAACCTCAATGTCATTTTTAAAGACCTATCTATAGACACCCCACAAGTATTGGTTTGATGAAAAAAACTATTTTCAGTTTCAGTTCCATGTATGGGGAGCCCCCCTTAATCTTTTATTTTTTTAATTTTTGTGTAAAAATCGTAAAGCGGTTCACAGAATACACCTACCTACCAAGTTTCAACTATGTAGTCTTAATACTTTTGGAATAAAGTGGCTGTGACATACGGACGTACAGACAGACAAACAGACATGACGAATCTATAAGGGTTCCGTTTTTTGCCATTTTGGCTACGGAACCCTAAAAATGAGAACTTAAGACTTAAGTAAATTGCAGTCCCATTTCATGTAGCAAACATTTCCTACTTCAAGTGCTTCGGAAGTGGCCGTATTATCCTACTTATATCATAAATGTGAAAGTTTGCTTGTTTGGATGATTGTTAATCAACCACATTAAACGGCTGAACAGATTTGCCTTAAATTAAAAAATAGGAGGATACTATTATCTTGGTTAAAGGTTCCCTAGGGATTTTCTCGAATGTAAATGCGGATGAAGTCGCAGGCGGAAGCTAGTTTGCCATAAATGGTCGTGCTTACTAAAAACACTTTCATCCGAGTGAGTTTCGAGACAGGATTATTTTCCGCCAATGAGTCAAAATTTTATACAGACGGCATCAAAAATAACCATGCATATCAGCCATTTTTAATGCCTTTATGCCAGGCCTTCCTTTTGGCTTGTGGATGGATAAAGTGGACGGGCCATAACCCACCACATAGGCCCAATGCGGATTTGTCGGTGTTAACACAATGTACCTTACATAGAGCCGTTGGTCCTGGCTACATTTACAGTCGTTAACACTGACCAATCCACATTTTTTTAGGTTTAAGACATTTATTCTCATTAAGAATTACACATTAATTCACTTTACATGAGAACAACACAATTAACAAACAAAACATATATATTTAGAGATACGTACTAATGGACGGTAGTTTTAAAACATTGTCACAATAAATACACGAGCCTCAGGCATCGGGAGCAATGATAGCAAAACATTGATGTATAAACAAACTACGCTCAGCGCAACGCTAGATGTGGCTTGTTAGAATAATTTATTAGGACTTTAGGACTATTATTTTTTTCTTTCTTTCCTAATAAAATTAGATATTAGATTTTTTTTTTAAATACTATTTTGTTTTAGTTTACTTATTATATTTTTTTTATTATTTTAAATTGAAAACAAAAACGCATAGTTTAATACAGATTATGGTTTATTTATATTGAAACTTTTTAACCAACTTCAGCATAAAGAAAAATAAAGAAAGAGGTTGTACCTATTTATTATTGTTAGTTTATTTATTTGAACTTAAGTAATGTTTTAGAAGTTTTTTTCACATTGGGTCCACGTGGTGGGTTATGGCCCGTCCGCTCTATCCATTCACAAGCCAAAAGGAAGGCCTGGCATAAAGGCTTTAAAAATGGCTGATATGCATGGTTATTTTTGATGCCGTCCGTAAAAGTTTTGACTCATCGGCGGAAAATAATCCTGTCCACAAACTCTTATTTTTTTTTAGTAAGCATGACCATTTAAGGCAAAATAGCTTCTGCCCGCGACTTCATCGGCATTTATATTCAAGAAAATCCCTAGGGAACCTTTAACCAAGATAATAGTATCCTGCTATGTTTTAATCCGGCTTTTAGACTATCTGTGTGCCATATTTCATCCAAATCCGTTCAGCCGTTTCGCATGATTGATTAACAATCATCCGAACAAGCAAACTTTCACATTTATGATATAAGTATGATAATACGGCCACCACCGAAGCGCTCAAAGTAGGAAATTATTGCTACATGAAATGGGACTGCAATTCACTTAAGTCTTAATTTCTCATTTTTTATTTAAGTTATTATTAAGTTTTATACCTCAACTGAAAGCTGAATAGATGGTGATGTTTTTAAAATATTATGCACGCTTAGTTACTAGGAATTTTGTAAAGATATTTGCTGCCTTTTCTAAAAAAATCTGAAAAAATAAAAATAAAAAATGTTTTTACGGATTAATTTTTTTATAAACACATGTACTTTTTGTAACTTTTTTTATTCATTATCAACACTTAGACTGTTTTCTATACCAAAATAATAAAAAAACCGGAATCGAACGAATAGTTATCTTTTCTGTTAATTTTTTGTATCTGAAAATGTACTTTTGGTAATAAAATACTTAATTTCAATTTACTCAAAAACTATGAACTTTTTGAGAAAAAGTAATGTAACAAAAAATATTTGTTTTGACTTCATCTATAACCATTTAGCAGGAATACGTCATTTTATTTTATTTTTATTTTAAGTTTATTTGGGAAACAAACAATTTCACAGTACATTTAGTATTACCAAATAATATAAAACAGTGATCAGCAAAGTTTCCACTAATAATTAGAACATACAAAATAAACTACAGGGCAATTTGAACTTAATTAAATTCACAGAGTAAGTTAACAGTTATACTACATCTAAAATGGAACTGTTAATTAAAGATATGTTTACAATTACAATTACCTATTATCAATCAATTCATGTATTTGATTTTTAAACTGAGTTATACTACAATTGAAAAAATCTATAGACGTGAAACTTTTATCATATTCCTTACAAGCTCTAAACAGAAAAGTGCTACCAGCATATTTAGTGCTGGTAGTAGGTAAAGAAAACAATTTGTTAAGACGTGAACTTGTCCGAGGGCATCTAATACATATATTTTCCAAGAGGAAAGGAGTGTCTACGAGGTTATTAAGAATCTTATAGAGGAAAACTTGGTCTCTTTCGAGACGACGATCTATTAAAGGAGGAAGATATATAGTTGCTTGCTTATCTCGACTGGTCCTAAAAAGTAGATGTTTACACATTTTTCTATTAATTCTTTCAACAGAATCTATATATACATTGTATTGTGGATTCCACACCACCGATGCATACTCTAAAACAGATCGGACGTATGCATTATACAAAATTACGAGAGTAGAACTCTGTTTAAAATCTCTGCCTATTCTCATTATAAAACCGAGCATACGGTAAGCTTTGGCTGTGATGTGACCAATATGCTCATTGAAAGTCAACTTACTATCAAGAGTTACCCCCAAGTCCTTCATCTCCGCCACTCTTTTAACGCATTTGTTATTTAACTTATACTTAAAATCAATGACCTTCGATTTACGTGTAAAGGAGATAACGCTGCATTTATTAGGATTAAGGTGAAGAAAATTCATATTACAGTAAATGCAGAGTGCATCGAGATCATTTTGTAATAAAATGCAATCAGAAGGAGCCTCAATTTTTTTGAAGATTTTCATATCGTCAGCGTACATTAAGATGTTAGAGTTTTTAAGTATAGAAACAACATCATTGACGAATAAGTTAAATAAAAGGGGGCCGAGATGGGACCCCTGGGGCACTCCAGACGATACCGGAACAAATGTCGAGCAGAATCCTTTTATAGTTACGGCTTGGCTACGATCTCTGAGATAAGACTTCAGCCAGCGCAGCAGATCACCGTGTATACCGGCCTCTCCAATCTTTTGTATTAGTATAGAATGCGGAATTTTATCGAAAGCCTTGGAGAAGTCGGTATACACAGAATCTACCTGGCCTCCTTTATCGATGTGGCAACACGATGTACAAATTCGCACAAATTAGATTCTGTAGATCTCTTATTAATGAAACCATGTTGTTGATTCACGATTACGGGTCTCAATGCAGGAAAAACAGAGTCATACACAATTTTTTCAAGTAACTTAGGTATTGTACTAATTTTCGATATTGGCCTATAGTTCTGAATATCGTGTTTGTCGCCAGTTTTCAAAATAGGGATAACATGACATTGTTTCCAAATTAAAGGCATTGTCCCAGACATCAAAGATAATTTAAATAGTAAGTAAAGTGGATAAGCTAGAGAATTATTGCACATTTTAAGAAAAAAAGGAGGTAATTTGTCGGGCCCACAACCCTTTGAAACATCAAGCCCTTTGAGGTATTTCCGAACGAGTGAAATCGAGATATTAATGGAACCAATAGAAGCTGTATTTGAATCATTTGTTGGATGTGAGCATAAGGAAGAGGACGATACATGGGGCTCAAAAGCCGAACTAAAGTAGTTATTAAACATGGTGCATATATCTTTGCCATCACTAGAAACATTATTATTGTAGTACATGGTATCAGGAAGTTCAGGTACAGTTTTTTTAGATTTGACATAAGACCAAAATTGCTTGCTATTAATTTTTATCATATTCTCAGCGTTAATAACAAATTTATCATAACACGCTTGCTGAACTCGCTTTTGGCGATCACGTAATTGAGAAAATGTATTATAATCACCCTGTCTACCATAGATCTTCCATTTTTTATGAAATTTTAGTTTTTCACTAACAATCTTAGTTAGAGCCCGGGTGAACCAGGGAGGGTAACGAGCATCTTCTCTTACTACCTTGGTAGGAACATGCTTAGATATGACCAGATTTATTTTTTCATAAAACATATCAACAGCTACGTCAATATCATTACAATTTTGAAGATCATGCCAGTCAATTGACGCAATTTCACTGTTTATCAGTTCATAATCAGCCGCTCGAAACAATTGCACTGTACGAGACGCTGACCTTAGCGTACGTGGAAGTGACAACTTAACAAGTACTGAAAGTGCAGGATGGTGAGCATCCTCATCAACCAACGGTTCTTTATTATGGATAACAGTACATTCGCAACTACACATTACAAGGTCCAGCACTCTATTGTTATGGTTCGCAACATCATTGTACTGCTTAAAATCCGTAAAACCTAAAAAACCTATTAAAGCTTGAAAAAACTTATTAAAGTCATATTTTCAGTGACCCTGTATATTTATAAAAATGATTATGTCTACATTATCATTAGTCTTTACGAAACTAATAAACAGGTAACTCTTGAAAAACCATATTTTTAGATCAAAACAAACGAATCTTCGCCAGGTAGAGCGTTGCACAAATCCCAAATTTGTTTCTTAATGTAGCCGGGCAAACGTTGCGCTACAAAATGTAACTTCGGGGTGGATGCACCATAAAATCAAATCTTTTTATAGATAATTCAGAAACACATTACTTACAATGAGCTAAAACCACACAAAATAGTATATAGAAAGGACTTTCTTTGACATTCTTCATAACTGATTACTTGATACATAAATAAAGGAACGCGAGTATCTTATAGCAAAACTGGCACTTGAGTGGCTCAAAAATCATTTATTGTGTAAACTCATTTATATCAGCGTGGAACCTGTTTCGTTTGACTTACTTAATTTTATTATTAAAATGAGACGCCAGATTCGGAAAGCCCATCTGGCAATTTAATCTGGCATCTTTTTTGTATGAGGAAAAATAGATTTTTATTTCAAAACTTATCGTGTGTAGTAACAAATGAAAGAGCTTTCTGAGCCGATTCTAGAAATATGCCGCATCATTATATTTCAGCCTCTTGTTCTAAATTAAACTATAAAACATTTTCAAAATATACCAAATTTGGGCTCCTTCAGCTAATTATTTTTTATTAAACATATTTCTAATTATCTTTTTCTTCCTTATCGTGTGACGATTATAGTGGCCACCTCTGGCATTAGAGTTTATCAAGCCGCCTAGCGCCTGCAAGGCTTCTGACTTGGCTTGGCGACTGTTATCAGATGACAACAGCCGGGACCGACGGTATAACGTGCCCTCCGAAGCACGGAAACGCTTAGTTGTAATGCCACTTAACGGTCACCCATCCGACACAAGCTGGACCGAGAGTTGCTTAACAAATGTGATCGAGTACTGTCAGTCTGTCAAGATGCGCCATGAGCGCTTCAAATGATACCTACCTACGTAATATTCTCATAACTAACTTCAGGAAAGCAATTCTAAAAATATTCCGCACTTCGGAAAAGGCTATATATAACAGATTTTGAACGATTTTTCAGAATTTAGCGTTTTTCAATGACGAAATCTAAAGAATGAAAGTATTATTATTGATACCTTAGATTTAGGAAGTAAAAATCTTATATTAGTGCCGTATAGAGAGAAAAAAATAATATATGATCAGTTTTTTTTGATACGAAGACAATCTGTTCAAGCGGAATTACGAATTTGCTTGTCAGTGGCATTTTTCACGAATGTTTTAGATGTATTGAATGAGAATACGCCTCATATATAATTTTTAACTTATTGTGTGTATTGTCAAGGAGTTCCCTATAGAGCAAAAATTACAAAAATGATTTTAATTACAGAGAAAATAAGATATAAAAAAGTGCTTAAATCGGTACATTTTAACACGTTTTTTTACTAGTATTCGAAGGTTTTAAAGACGTTTCCTTACTTTAATGAGAACAACAAGGTAACCGACTAATACACTGCATATTTTGTTTATCAATATTTATACTTGGTTATTTGTGAGGAATTTATAAAATTCACCTATAAATTGGCTCTCGCAAAATTATTACGATCAGACGGCCGTGGGCCTTTCCAGCGAGAGGACATATCGCTTTTCTCCAAATTTGCAAAGAGTACAGTTACACTCTTTGCACTGTTGTTGACTATTATAGCACAGTCTAAAGTTTTGATATTTTGGTACCTCAATTATATTACTTTCATTATTTTTCTAATTTTGTAAGAATCTTTTAGGTAAGTACATTAAATTAAAAAAGGGTAGTATTTAATCGGGTAACAATAAATTCCCATGTTGGGTATCAAAAATACTAACTGGGCGACGGACTGAGGGCGACTACAAATGTTGAAAATGGGTGACTTTAAAATACAAATTAAGTAACTAGTTATTCAAAACGGGCGACCAAATTACTATTTGGGCGACAACCTTCGGGCATATAAAACATATATTCTGTTTTTATAATTTTTAGTCCGTTTTAAAAAAGGTATTTTAAAAAAGTGTTTTTTTTTCAGTAAATTTTTATTTCATCATTATCTTTACAACAATTATCTTTCTTGATTAAAAGTTATTGCAGCTTCTTCACAGTACGTAAATAGTAGTTTATAAAACTCAGGGAGGCCTGAGGGCTTTTCTAAATGACAAAAAACTGTAAGCTCGATAGATGGCGTTGATAAAAATGAATGTGAAATGTGTTTTTTTACTAAGCTTCAAAGAGTACTCATGTAGGCAGGCAGATGTAACCCTAAAATTTTTTCCTTTAGGCAGATGACAGCGAGCGAGGGCTTACTTGCCTCTTTGGTACTATTTGGTACAGCCAATTTATTTTTAAAAGCCAATTTTGACACTTCTCTTTCCATCAACTCCATCTAGTGAGGCAAATAGTTACTATTTTGATTTTTTTTATTTCACTCTCAATAGCCCTCATTGTTTAGCTAAATCGAATAAGAAGTGATTATCCATACCTGACAAGATTGCAGTCGTTGCAGATTTTCTGTGATAATCACAGCAGCTTCAGCATTTTCATCAAAATGTGTTTCAGTTATAGTCATTCGTGTTTTACGTATAACGGAATTGTTACACAGTAAACAAAGCACTACTGCAGTAGGTCGAAACATATTACTCAGAATTCAATCACTATGTCCAATGACAAAAAAAGGAAAGGTCCGAACAAAAATAAGTCAGTTCCTTATCAGCGGCAAAAGTCAAGTACATTCAATATCAAATGTTGGTTTTTAGAAAATCTAAGATCGAAACACAATAAGCAGCCAAAACAGTTAGCCTAACCTGAGGCATCATGCGCGCGCGCACGATTGCCTCGGGCGCGGGTGCGGGTAGTTCAAATGTATGTACAGTCAACGGCACGTTAGACTATACATGTTGAACTTGAGACTATCTTTATGCGGTACGTAATAAATAAACGGGACGCAGAGATAATATCCACCATGCTTAACAAAAAATATTAATAGAATTTTCAGGTATAACCCGGCCGAGTTAACTCGGCACCAGAAGCGCGATAGACCCCCTTCATTTTCTCCTTGCCTCACGCCACTGTCGTCATGCCAGTAGTTTTAGTACATTTGTTAGCGATAATTTATTGATGAATCTATCGAAAACTTTCAAAAAATTGACGACGGTGGCGTGAGGAAAGGAGAAAACGAGAGGGGTCTATCGAGCTTCAGGTGACGAGTTAACTCGGCCGGGTTATAGGTAATATATTGTAAAATTAATAATCAGCTAAACATGACAATAAAAAGGTATCCTGGGACGGATTTTGATAATATTTTGCCATAATCATGTGACTTTAATTTCCCATAAGTCTCAATAGTGGAGGTTCTTGGACCAAGTTCTCAATATTTTTGCCGATTGTCATTTCTACGAAAAATGTTTTTTGCCAGAGCAAGTCGACCCCAGAAAAAATTCAAAGTTACTGTATGATTTCGTTGTAATTAAACTTTATTATGATTACTGTGAAAAGTAACCTCATTTTATATGCGCTCACTTTTTATTTTGACGGCTCTGTATGAAATATACAGAGAGAAAAAAGCAGCATTTGACGAGTTTTTTGCGGGTCCTTCTCGTTACAAGTTCTCCCGCTTAGGGTTTGGGAACCGACGGCACAGAATATAATATTATTTTATATAGTACGGTGTTGTAGCTTCTTTTGACATTCACAGTGCTTGTAACAGCCTAAACTGCATAAGTGAATAATTTTGAATTTTCTTACATTCTATGTAACATGAAACTTTATAGTTGAAATATTAGAAGGGTTTTATCAGTTTTTTAAGTACACCCAAAATTCACGCATTCTGTATAATAAATCGTGAATGTACATAATACCTAAATAGGTAGTCATTTTGTCAGTTTAATCATAACGCAATTAATTCATCTGAGATCAATAATTACTTAGGTAAAAAAGTGTTCCAATTCCAACTCTACTAAATAAATACATTAAAGTATCAACTTAGCGTATAGTAGGCACTATATTTTAAAATTTGATATAAAATATTTCTCTGTGATTTCAAGTAGCCACTGCGCATGTGCACAAACGCGATCTCGAGATCGGGCATAATTTTGACAGATTTTGGCTTGTCAGAATTTTGATATACACTCTTAAGCCGTTGCTTGGTTCAGGGGCCCAATCGCGCTAATTTACAACGATAAAACCAAAACCAAATCGTTACCGCTTGAGTTTTGTTTACAGAAAAATACTCGCTTTAATTATGTTAAAATTGTACAAAGCTGTGCCTAAGGAGCCTAGAATGACAATCTCGGACAATTTAAATGAAAATTCTTAAGCTAAACCAAAGATTTTTAGGTAAATATAACCTCAATGACAACGTAACGGTTTTGGTTTTATCGTTCAGAATTAGTGCGATTGGGCCCGTTGCGTTTGCAGTCGCTAACACCCACCAATCCACATTGGACCCCGTGCGCTTCCTGTTCCATTCATGAGTTGTAGGGACAATTAAAAAGGCTAATGTGAACATTATTCTTATATTAATTGTGTAAGAAAATTCACATAACCTAAGATTGGCTTAGGTTCTATAAATAGTAAATACAGTGTTCCTTTTGATAATCCAATTAAGGCCGTTGTACTAGCAAAACGTGGTTTTTAGTAGGTTTTCATTCTCTATCTCCTCTTTATTTAATGAATATTAAAACAAAGTAAATATACCATAAGAATCTTCAACATTTTGGCTATCGATTCCACGATTAACATTTGTTATAAATATTTTACATAATGCCAAAAATATCATAAATAAAATCGACTAACACTTTTGTTTCTGTGCATCTCCTCCGTAACTACGAGTCCTATGGAAATCTCGTTACCACCAATCGATAGAGGAGAAAAAATGCTACAAATTCCACGAAAGACATTTTCAGAAAGACCATTTATGGTATTTTCGCGACAATTTTTCAAAAATTCAGATACATTTTTGACAGAGGGTGCCCTCGAGGGGAGCGGGCGGCAGACCGCCACCGGCGCTCGGACGGGGAACACGTATCGCTCATGCTCCCACTGACAGCTACACAGTTCTCTATGTCTCGCTCATTTGTTTTAGCCTTGCTTTAGCACTGTCAGAATGTTACAATTATGTTTTGAAAATTCATTTCGAACTGAAGGACTATTACAAAAAATCACCGTGATAAGCGTACGATATTCGTCCAACACTGTGGCACTATTACCTCACTAATAAGGTTCAATATCAAGTAAATTGAACGACGAATTGCGTCCGACTATCGGTTTCTTTTTTGTTTTGTAGTAGGCCCTCTGATGCATTATTTTGCCATAGATATAAAAATTACGCGTAAGGACGGTTAGTATAAAATACCTACCTATAAATTTTGAATACTATATAATATGAGTCTTCAAATCAAACATTTGTAGGTAATAAATCACACGACTGTGAGTTAATTTATTCCACTATAACTTTTTAAATGCCTGAACTGAACAGATTTGGATGCATGCAGGTAGGGTATAGGTAAGAATGTTTAAACCATCCTGCCCCCCCTAGCATGACCAATGACCACTGAAACGCCATAATAATATCGATTTATTACTTTTAAGGACAAGGGTTTTGACAGTCAAGTGTCGATAAAACGCATCACGCGATCTATAGGCTGTCCCAATACTTTGCCTTATCCAGGAATCGAACCCACCAAATATATTTTTACGATACCAATCGATAGGGTTTCTCATCAGACCCCCTAGTCAAAGTAATATTTGCAAATCGTTATCGCTTCGCTTTTGAAACTGTATGGGATTGACATAGGGTACGTTCAGATGAGAAGCGCTCAACGCGCGTTAATTTTTTCAGATTTGATAATTCGGTATTAACAGCTTCCGTTTCCATTTCGGACGATTTTTGGATGAACTGAGAGTACCCTAAAATACGTCTATCTGCGTCAAAAGCGCGCGCTCATCTGAATTCTGAACGGTAATGTAGAAAACTAATGATCTCAAAGCGCGCATTGACGCGCGCTGACAACAGTCGAGCGCTAGCGCAGCGTTCAACGTGCACTTATCGAATTTAAGAATCAAACGAAAAATTTATGGATTATAGTCTTAATTCATACATTTTTCGGAGCGAAGTGATAGCGAAAATTTTAATGTGACATTTGGCTACAGGCTCTGGTTTATTAGCACGTTTTTAGGGTTCCGTAACCTAAAGGCAAAAAACGGAACCCTTATAGATTCGTCATGTCTGTCTGTCTGTCCGTCCATCCGTATGTCACAGCCACTTTATTCCGAAACTATTAGGATTACATAGTTAAAACTTGGTAGGTACATGTATTCTGTGAACCGCATTACGATGTTTACACAAAAATAAAAGATAAAGGGATTTATATTTTTAAGATTATTATCTTAAATATATAAATCCCTTTATTTTATTAAGATTATTATCCCCATACATGGGCTGAAAATGAAAATAATTTTTTTTCATCATATCTATGCGTGCGGGGTGTCTACTGTCTATAGATAGGTCTTTAAAAATGACATTGAGGTTTTTAAGACTATTTTTCTCGAAGTCAACTGTTTGAAAGATATACACTGCCAAAGTGGTAAAATGTGTGTTTACCCCTCTAACTTTTAAAATAAGAGAGTGAAAAATCTCTAATTTTAGATGCAGTGAACGCACACCAACCTAAAAAAGTTGGCCTGTTTTGTTTAGTACCTACCTACTTACGTCAAAAGCGTTTTCATATTACTGTTGTTTATCCAACTTCATAATTTATAAAAAATATTTTATATTATTGAAATCTTTTAAACGGTCGTGATTTCAGGCCTCAAACTTCGTGAATCGATATAGGCTTTAGATTCTATGATATTTTTTTTCGTAGTGGTTAGATTATAAAGTACCTATACTTACCAGAAATATTAATCTCCTCTGGTGATAATGTTTATTATTGCGGATACCTATTTTACCAACAAATACCAATATATTACACCATCTGTACGGTGAATGAACCGCACATCGATGTAAGGAATACCTAATTGTTGCGACATTTGTAATTTGCGAACTTGCACTTTATTTACACGCGTTTTAAAATAAATCAGTTCTACCACGGTTAGCACTCGACACGGTTGTATCATTTTGAACTCCTCTTTATCATTTCCTATCAGCACCCTTTTATCATATAAATATCAGAACAGCATCCCTTTATCATATACCGATCAGCTATCAGTCTATCATTCCTATCATCTAAAGTGTGTAGGGCTACACCCTACATATTTTTGGTCCTTCGATCCTTTATCAGCATCCTAACATATCTATAGTCCTATGATCCTTGACTATCCGATTAAAATATATATATCCGATTATAATATATATTTTTGTTAAAGCATTTTTATATTTTATCATCATTTTAAATATCATTCTATTGTTTTATTTTTACCTATCATCAATTCTTTTCGACATTGAGCACGCGCGCGGATCGTGTCGAATAGAGAATCGCGTTTGTCGAGTGCTTTGCGCAATTATAAAGTCTAAGTTATCAGTATCAGTGAAAGTTTTCATTAGTTAAAAATACAAGTTTAATATCAGTGAAATAAGTTATCATTATCATTGACTTTTTTATATGAAAATAATCATACCGTTTAAACTGTGATCATTTTAATCAGTGACTAAGTGAAAACTGGATTTTTCCTGGATTTGTTTTTGCCCGTGCGCCCCAAGGCTGCACGGCAGAGGCAATAGCACCACGCACCAGTATCAGCTATCATCGTGAGCAGATAAATCGTAACTGAATTACGATATCCAGCTACCATCAGCAGTTATCAGTAAGCTTGTTCCTTTTTTATTACTAACTCATTAAGATGGAAGCCGTAATCAGCCGCCAAGCAGAAATTTTGGAAATCATCAAGCAAGTTAAATCAAACTTTAGTAAGGACTCCGAGAGCAGGAAGACACCTGACTACATCAAGAGACGCATAGACACGCTAGAAAACGTCTGGGGAGAGTTTGATCAGAACCATAATCTACTTTTAGAGAGTGAATATTCAAGAGATGAGGAATACTTCGCAGGAAACGTTTATGAGAAGACATTGAAAATATACCAGGATACTTATCATGCACTATCTTTATACAGACAACAACCATCCGCCGAGCCTAAAATAACACCAAGAAGCAACCCGCTACAAGATTTGCTATCTAAGCAGAAAACTAACTTCGGAGCATTTAAGCGACTATTAAGCGGAATAAACCTTGACCTGTTAACAGAAAAATGGGAGATCGAGGATGAGTTGCGTAATCTTCAATCAAAATGGAATGCTATTGACGTCCTGCATTTAGATATTGACAACATTACCCAAGGATGCAATGGTGATTATGATATCGAGTTGAATGAACATGAGAGACTTTTCAAGGATATCAAACGAAAATTAAATCAGAAATTATCATCTACGAGTCACCTCCAGCAATCAACTCCACGTTTAGAAATTCCAATTTTTGCCGGAAGCTACGTGCAATGGCCCACATTTTTTGATTTATATTCGGCTGCTATCCACACTAACAATATGTTGACAAAATCACAGAAAATGCAGCACTTAAAGGGAAAAGTAAAGGGAGAAGCGGAAAGACTCATTCAGCATTTACATATTTCAGAGGAAAATTATGATACTGCTTGGGAAATACTTGTGCATCGTTACAATAACCCTCAGCTTATTTTCACAAAACATATAGAAATCCTGCTAAATCAGCCAAATGTACAACGACAGACAGCATCAGAAATCAAGCGGTTGCATGACGTCACTGCAGAATGCATTCATGCCATCCATAACCTTGGAGTAGACACCAATTCGTGGGATCCGCTCATCGTACATTTGGTATCAAAAAAGCTTGACCCTGAAACTTTTAGTGAGTATAAGGAGGCCCGTGAGTCACCAAGGGAGCTTCCAACATTAACAGAATTTATGAATTTTATTGAAGGAAAGTTCATTGCTCTCGAACCTGTCACTAGAAGGGAAAAAGAGACACCGAAGCCCGTTCAACCGCAGCATATCAGAAGGTTTCATCAAAATCAAGAAAATTCATTCAAAAGAAGCACTTTCTATCCTAATCAACAGAAACCACAACTATCATCATATCATAAGAAATTTGGCGCTCAAAATTATCAGTCAAATGCAACATACACGCGCCGTTGCCCACTTTGTAACCAGGGGCATGATTTATTTCAATGCGATAATTTCAATTCAATGACCCCAGACGCTAAAATAACTACAATTACGAAACTAAAAGTATGCAAAAATTGTTTATATCATCATTTCAATAATGTGTGCATTTCGCTCAAACGATGCAAACATTGCAACGGTGAGCATAATACGAAACTTCACGACGCTTTTTCGCAATCACCGACGGAAACGGCATCGAGTTCGAAGTCCGCTACAAAACCGACAGCTGTAAATGTCAAATCAGCAATTACGCCACAGAAACAATTTAATGCGAATCACGTAGCCCAAAATGATGAAGAAGTTTTATTAACAACGATCTTAGTTCAGATAAAATCCAGTGATGGTTGCTATTTTACACTGCGTGCATTACTAGATCAGGGGTCACAGATATCATTAATTACAGAAAGAGCAGCGCAGATGTTACAATTATCTAGAAACAAATATCATGCATCAATTTCGGGAATCGGACACGATTCTAAGCAAAGTAAAGGAGCAGTTTTATTAGAATGCAAATCAATTTATAATGACTTTGACTTTTCTACGCAGGCGTTAGTTATATCATCTCTTATCAACAACTTACCCAATATATCATTTAATAAACAATCATGGCAGCATCTTCAAAATATTAATTTGGCAGACCCAGAATACAACCTTTCGAAACCTATTGACCTTTTGTTAGATGCAAGTGTGTATTCTGAGATTATAATGAACGGCCTCATCAAAGGCGAGTCCCATGCGCCCATTGCTCAGCAGACCAGGTTAGGCTGGATACTATCAGGAAATGTTCGTACCTTTCACTGCAATGTGGTCGTAAAGGAATTATCAGATTTATCAAAATATTGGGAAGTCGAAGATATCAGTACCGGAGTATCAGAGCTATCAAATGATGATCAGTATTGCGAAGATTTATATAAATCAACTACGGTTCGCTTAGAAAATGGTAGATACCAAGTCAGTTTGCCAATGAAAAAGGACTATGAAAATCAGTTGGGGAGCTCAAAACCAAAAGCGTTTGCCCAATTTAAGCAACTGGAACGTAAAATGTCAATCAAACCAGCCTTTGCAGCGAGCTACAAATCATTCATGCAGGAATACGAAGAACTAGGTCACATGCGTCCAGCATCCATCACGAAGGAGATAACGTACTATCTTCCACATCACGGCGTTGAAAAACCAGACTCCACCACAACGAAGCTTCGCGTTGTGTTCAATGCATCGTCTAGCACAAGCTCGGGAAAAAGCCTTAATGATCTCATGCATTGCGGCCCCAATCTGCAACAAGACCTGCAGACTTTGATACTTAAGTGGCGACAGTATAATTACCTATTTACTGCTGATATTGAAAAGGCATTTCGTAACTTATTTATCAATGAATCACATCAAAATTTACAGCGGATTCTGTGGCGAGAATCGCCTAACTCAAAAATACGGGAATTTTGTCTCACCACCGCAACATACGGAACCAAGGCCGCCCCGTATCTAACCATGAGAACCCTAAAACAGTTGGCTATAGATGATGGTGAAAAATACCCATTAGCCGCTGCCGAATTGCAATCATCATTTTATATGGATGACGTATTATCAGGACATAATTGCGAGACGTCAGCAAAATTATTAATAACACAGCTTATTGAAATTCTTAAAGGAGCAGGGATGAATCTAAGAAAATGGTCCAGTAATCAATCATCAATTTTATCTGGTTTATCAGAAGATCAATTAAATTCTACATTTGAGTTCAAGTGCAAGGAATCGAGAAAAACTCTTGGCCTACAATGGAATCCCGTGGATGACGTTTTTTCTTATCATAACAAACTTACTACCGAAATAACAACAAAGCAAACTAAACGTCACGTACTAGCCGAAATATCACAAGTTTTTGACCCCTTAGGCTGGTTATCGCCAATTACTATCAGAGCAAAACTGTTTTTCCAAAATTTATGGAAGGAAGAAATATCATGGGATGATGAATTATCAGAAAAACACAAAAAAGAATGGTATCAAATAAGACGAGATTTAAGTAATATTGATCAATTTAAAATACCACGGCAAGTCGGAAATACAGAAAATTCAATTGTCATTCACGGTTTCGCTGACGCATCCGAAAGAGCATACGCCTGCACTGTTTACGTCGTATCAAAACATAAGGGCGAGCACACATCATGTTTATTTACCGCAAAGACTAAGGTAGCGCCCTTAAATAAGAAAATTTCACTACCACGACTGGAATTGTGCGCTACGGTCCTGCTGTCACAATTAATAAAGAAAATCAAGGAAACTCTTATAACAGATGACGTCACTATTTATGCATGGACCGATTCGATGGTAGTACTCGGCTGGCTGAAAGGTGACATATCAAAATGGAAGCAGTTTGTAGCTAACCGGGTTCAAGTAATCAATGACGTCATCCCTGCATCAAATTGGTATCACGTATCATCAAAGGATAACGCAGCAGACTGCGCGTCGCGTGGGATATCAGCCTCGCAGCTGCTGGAGCATGATCTATGGTGGTCAGGACCAAGATGGTTACCACATTTCAAACCTGAAACCATGACTAAAATTGATTATGAGACCCCGAAGATAGAAATTAAATCAGCACATGTAAACGTGGCCTTACAATCAAATGGTTCAGAAGTATTTATCAATTCATTATTAAATAAATATAGCTCTCTCACTCACGCTACAAGAGTTTTATCATGGGTGTTACGTTATGTTGGTCGCGTGCGGAGCGATAGTAACGTGACTCCCGCAAAGACATTGACCGTCTCAGAAATAAATAATGCATTTAATTTCATAATTAGAACAGTACAAAAACAAGACTTTGAGAAAGAATTGAACAATATTAGAAAATTAGGTCATGTTGGAAAAAATAGTAGTATCCTGAATCTGAATCCTTACATTGACACCGATGGAATATTGAGAGTTGGTGGCCGACTAAATAATTCAAGTCTCAGTAGCAGTGCAAAACACCCTGCGATTTTATCAAGTAAAAATCAGCTCACCCGATTAATTATCAATAAAGCACATCTAGCAACATTACACGGAGGTCCCAAACTCACATTATCAGTAATCAGAGAACAGTTTTGGATTATCAGCGGATTGAGAACAGTAAAAAATCAGTTACGGAACTGTGTTACATGCCGAAGATTTAGTAAAGAGAGCAAACATCAAATTATGGCAGACCTCCCGGGGCCAAGGGTAATACCGTCCCGGCCTTGGACACAAACAGGGATAGATTTCAGCGGATTTATTGAACTCAAGGCTAACAGAGGACGAGGTATTAAGACTTTGAAAGGATACATAGCAGTTTTTATTTGCTTAACGACCAAAGCTATACATCTAGAGCTTGTATCCGACCTGAGCTCACAGGGATTCCTTGCAGCATTTAGAAGATTTATCAGCCGTAGAGGAACACCGCGGCATGTCTATAGTGATAACGGAACTAATTTTGTTGGGGCTAATAAGATCCTGAAGGCAGAATACAAGCAAATCATCAACAGTATAGACACACAGTTCTTTGATAAAATTCAGGAGATGGACATCGAATGGCATTATAACGCTCCCGCATGGCCCAACGCTGGTGGACTGTGGGAAGCAGCAGTAAAGAGCACAAAATATCATATAGTACGCGTAATTGGACACCAAAAACTTACCTTCGAGGAATTCAGCACTCTTCTTCACCAGGTTGAGGCGTGTCTGAACTCGAGACCTCTCTGCGCCATCACTGAAAACGTGGAAGATGAAATCCTGACACCGGGTCACTTCTTGATTGGTGCACCTTTACTATCACGCCCGCAAACAGAGACGGAAAATATTAGCATATCACAGCGCTGGAGCCTCGTACAAAATATAAATAAGCAGTTTTGGAAAGCATGGTCTCGCGAGTATCTTCAGCAGCTACAAACACGATCAAAGTGGACGACACCGACACCAAACCTGAAAGAAAATGACATCGTATTAATCAAAGATGAGAACTTACCACCTGGTAAATGGGCGCTGGCCAGAGTGTCCGAGCTGCACCCCGGTAAAGATGGCTACGTAAGAGTAGTGTCCCTAAAAACTAAAAATAATATCATAAAAAGACCTATAAACAAATTAGTCCTGTTACCAGTACAAAATGATACTACATCATCACAAAATAAGGATGAAAAGTCATCCCCTCGAATTCGCCGCAATCAAAACACAAGAAACTTTAAGACAAACTTTATACAAAAAATATTTTATACATTAATGTTATTCGCATGCATCGTGCCTAGTTATCAATCATTTACATCAAACTCGTATAATATAACATCGCTTCCAGAAAATCAAACATTATTTTTCGACAAAACATCAGATTTAAAGTACATAAGAGACGACTGGAAATTAATCATTTATTATAATATGACGTCCTACTGGAAAGGAGTATCGGATATCCGAAACTATGTTGCACATATTAAAGAAGTTTGCGAGGACACGAAGTATCAGAATACGCAATACAGAACGTTATCATTACAATTAGGACAACAACTAAACGACATAGATCATTATAACAGCATACTACTCAAGAACTATAACAACAGAAGACAGCGAAGAGGGCTTATCAACGGGATCGGTTACGCATCGAATTACCTATTCGGTGTTTTAGATGACAGGTTCGCGCAGCAATATGAACTAGATATAGAAAAAATTACTCAGAATGAAAATCACTTACAAACTTTAATAAAAAATCAGACCAGTATCATAGAAGCGGAGTACAATATCATTCAGCGAAACGAACACACGATGAAAGAGCAATTTGAAATTATCAGACAGCATATCAGTAACATTACACTAGAAGTTGGTAAAATACAAGTAAGCAATAACAACAACCTTTATATAGTGTCATCGTCCTTGGCTGCAAACGTCATCTTAGGGAATCTCCAGCGCATCCAGAGCACGCTCCTGAACACCGTGACTGACATCTATCACGGCAGGTTAGATACACATCTGCTATCCCCGGGACAGTTACAGTATCAGCTCGATGTCATAGCAGGACAATTAAGCAGCGATCTCACCTTACCGATAAAAGAAAACATCATGAACATTTACAAATTACTACGAGTGTATTCGAGAGTTACGAATAACTACCTAATAATAGAAATCAAAATACCGATCGTAAGCAATGAAGTTTTTGAGTTAAATAGACTAATCAGCATTCCACGGATACGAAATCACGAAATGTATCAAATTATCCCAGCAGTACCATATATCGCATATAACCTGAGAAAGGATACTGCACTATTTTTAACAGATAACGATCTTCATACATGTTTTGAATTACCAACATCACTCCTGTGTCATTTAACACAACCATTTTATGACATGAAGCTGGAGCAATCATTATGTAATATAAAATATATCAATTCTGCGGCAAACACAAGTCCTTCATTATGTAAGTCGCAAGTGAGTACATGTAAACAAATGTGGGTCAAATTGCAAGCCGATAACACATGGATATTCACTTGCTGTGAAGAATGCAATGTCCGCATTTTATGTCCGACAGGTGTGACAATGAAAAGGTTGACTGACCGAGGCATTATTAAGATAGGTCAAGGTTGCACACTTAAAAGCGACGAACTTACTATATTTGCACATAATCACTTTTTCAATCAAATTAATGTGAACCAACCTGTTTCCGTACCAGAAGTGTGCGTACCAGATGCTCAATAATATCATGAAGGATACCAGCATGAACTTTACGAAATTTGAAGACCACGAAGCATACTATCATCAACTACATAAGCAGATAAATGAGTTAAAGGAACAAGCTGAAGATAAGTTTACCATCCACGAAAATCACCATTACGCAATCTACGGCGGCTACGTCGTAATCATCATCATAGTTCTTGGTCTTGGTTGTATCATACTGGTACGCAAGACCAGGCTTCGGTCTCTGCTCAGTGCGAGCAGTGCGAGCAGCAGTCAGCAGCAGCAGCCTCAGCCGCAGCCTCGGACCGTGCTCGGGGCGAAGGCGCCCTTGGAGGGCGCGATCGACAGCACCAGCCGCGACAGTGTTAGTGAAGTGAGAGTGTCGAATGTACCGCGAGTGAGTGCGCGACGAAATGTATCTAGCGCGAGTGATTCGAAAGTTATTCCCAAACTGAGTGATTTAAACTCAAGGGTCTTCCCTAAACTTACGAGATTCAGACTAGACAGTGACAGTCAATAAGAAACAACTAACTTTTAGCGCGTGTTTAGCGATCAAACAGACAATTTTACTTTTAAGTTTCAATTTGTTTATTATTCAATTTAAATGTTGCTAAAATCATTTGTATCATAACCACCTTTTATATCATTTAATATTAATCCCATTAACATTGCTTAAACAATCTTCATATTTTTTCTCATCCTACATCTTCTCGGTGCGGCAATATGTACGGTGAATGAACCGCACATCGATGTAAGGAATACCTAATTGTTGCGACATTTGTAATTTGCGAACTTGCACTTTATTTACACGCGTTTTAAAATAAATCAGTTCTACCACGGTTAGCACTCGACACGGTTGTATCATTTTGAACTCCTCTTTATCATTTCCTATCAGCACCCTTTTATCATATAAATATCAGAACAGCATCCCTTTATCATATACCGATCAGCTATCAGTCTATCATTCCTATCATCTAAAGTGTGTAGGGCTACACCCTACACCATCAATAAACAAAATGTAGTTGTCAACAAAATTAGTAATTTATTTCAGTAAAATCTCTGTTGTCTGAATAAATGCATTTGAATTGAATTGAAAAATCACGAAAAATGTAGTTCAACTAGTTGAGAAATCACTTTGTCTGCTACTCCTAATTAGACAATATTTACCAAAAAACCCTTGATACAAGATATAAAAAATAATAAAGAAGAAACGCAATTCTTACAATTCAATATGCGTTAAGATAGGTACTCAGAAGCAGACCCATTCCCACTAGCAGCACCCGTTCACGAGCATGACGCATGAACCAGCCATCGTTTCGCTCAACCATACTTGAGGGAACGTAACGTCCCGCCTCACACGACACCACCGCAGAAATGTTTAAAGTGAGCATGACATAAGACGTACCTAGTTACGAGTATAAGTACTATGCAAAATGTAAAAAAATCGGTTGGCACTCCGGGAGTGCCGGCAGAAGTGAAAACTTGAATATTAACGTTGTGCATTTTTGATATTTTGAAATTAGCGGCAAAGGATTAAAATGATTTCTTTCCTGTTACTATACCTACAGTCACACAATTCAATCAGTTTGTAATTAGAGAAAAATTCTAAAGATTTGCTTGATTTCGCGCCAGTGGCCTTTTTAATTTCTACATGCACGCATTCTACTATTTAAACTTATAGTCACAGAGTATAAATAAATCTATGATTTCACCGAAGAGATCGCTGCTATTAGTTCTATTTTCAAAATTAGCGCGTTGCTGGTGACACAAGTGTTTACGTCTTAAAATGACGCGCCGCCATTTTCAACGCGCCCTGTAGAAAGAGATTACACTTGAAAGTAGGGGATACTTCCGCCGCCAGCTGTCTACTCTCCATCCGTCACATCCGTCTTACGCATTTTCTATCAGCTACGTGATTCTTACTGACGCGAGTTTAGCATTTTTACCCCATTACAAAAAGCGTACAACGCCGCTAAAGAAGTTTTCACTTCAAAAAAAAACAATAAATAACTAAAACATGAAACAAACTTGACTTCATACATAATTTAATTTTAATATAAATTGCGGCTGATTGATTGAACATTGCTGATTTCTTGTTTTTTTATAAAACACTTTTTTCAATTTACCTACATAAAATTAAAATTTAATATTTTAACAATGCCATTCTGCCGTGTCTCCAACTTTCTATGGTCCGTGAATTTTGGCCAAGCATTGTGTAGGTTA
Organism: Agriphila geniculea; assembly: GCA_943789525.1. Lineage (NCBI taxonomy): Eukaryota > Metazoa > Arthropoda > Insecta > Lepidoptera > Crambidae > Agriphila > Agriphila geniculea. Next base: position 12,002,384 of record OX038887.1, on the reverse strand, counting down.
CACATTGGTTTTCAAAAATTTTAATAGATGTCGGTAATAAATTACATCTTAGTTTTTCAAATTTTTTAATAGATGTCGCTAATAAATGACTTTCGAAGTAATGTAGAGGGTGGCAGGGTGAGGGGAGTCAAATCCTTAGCTGTCACTTCACCAAGAGCCGCCTTAAAAAGCCCCTTCGTCATGCTACAGGGGCTGTTTTGCAAAAGCTGTTACTTGACTTCAATTTTTTTTTGTTACATTTCTATGAGTGTCCTATAAAAACTACCTATGACAAGATAAATCATAAATGCCCTATTTGTGATTTCTGGTTTAGCTGCAGGAGAACTGATAATTAAACTGAAAATATTTATTTAACGATTTTTATTTCCACACGATGGGTTCTATCCAATCGAGGAAGCTGGTCACCCTGGTGTAGACGCCCGGCAGGTCCGGCAGCGCGCATCCGATGCCAAATGACGTCACGCCGATTATTTGGTTCACCCGCTGACACGTGTTGTATGCTATGCAACTGTGGATAAAAAATACTGTTATGATAACAAACGATAATTATCTCAAATTGCGGTTCAATATTACCGTTTTTAACCGACTTCAAAAAAGGAGGAGGTTCTCAGTTCGGCTGTTCGGCTGGCAAACTAGCTTCTGCCCGCGACTTCATCGGCATTTACATTCGAGAAAATCCCCTGGGAACCTTTAACCAAGATAATGGTATCCTCCTATGTTTTAATCCGGCTTTTAGACTATCTGTGTGCCATATTTCATCCAAATCCGTTCAACCGTTTTGCATGATTGATTAACAATCATCCAAACAAGCAAACTTTCACATTTATGATATAAGTAGGATAGATAATACGGCCACCTCCGAAGCGCTCGAAGTAGGAAATTTTTGCTACATGAAATGGGACTGCAATTCACTTAAGTCTTATTTTCTCATTTTTTATTTAAGTTATTATTAGGTTTTATACCTCAACTGAAAGCTGAATAGATGATGATGTTTTTAAAATATTATGCACGCTTAGTTACTAGGAATTTTTTAAAGATATTTGCTGCCTTTTCTAAAAAATCTGAAAAAATAAATTTTTTTTTTTAAAGGATTGATTTTTTTATAAACACATGTACTTTTTGTAACTTTTTTTATTCATTATCAACATTTAGACTGTTTTCTATACCAAAATAATAAAAAAAACCGGAATCGAACGAGTAGTTATCTTTTATGTTAATTTTTTGTGTCTGAAAACGTACTTTTGGTAAAAAATTACTTAATTTTAATTTACTCAAAAACTATGAACTTTTTGAGAAAAAGTAATATGACAAAAAATATTTGTTTTGACCTCATCTATAACCATTTAGCCGGAATACGTCATATTTCCAGTGACCCTGTATAAATCCAGAAATCAGTAAAATTTTGGGACATAGTCAAACCTCAGCATCTTGATCAATTATTAAATATTGCAACTTTTAACTGTGTTACTCGATTAGAATAGGGAAGAAATACACTCATTTCATTTTAAGATATACTTAAAAATTAACCGTGTATATTAGAGCAGTGATCGAGTGGCATCATTATAAAGAAATGCTCGATGAGTAACTTATGAATCAAAACATGCCCGTGAAAGAAGATTCATGGGTTACCAACATATATTGAAATATCAACTTACTAATCTTTCTGTCGTAGGTCCATTTCCACTTGTAATGGACCTCCTGAGTCACCCTGTAAAAATATAAGGAAATGTGCAGCAGCGATTACGTTTTAAGTTATACGATAATGGATCTTCAGTAATCGTGATAGGAATTGAAAAGTATTTCTCGATTCTGAAAAGTAGATCATGAGAAGACAATAAAAGAATGACCAAAAAGAGATCAATAAGATATCAGTACAGAAAAGATAATAAGGCGTAAAATTTTAATCATTTGGTTCCCGCAGTGGGGTGGTTCCACAAATCATTTTAAGCAACTTTTACTATGGGGCCCGCTCGGATATCGTAAAACAAAGAATGTAATCATGAGGAACCACCCCACTGCGGGATCTAAATGACTAAAATTTCAGAGTGTAAAAATACATAATTTTGGAAAAGAGACTTCTCTATTATTTTTTATGCACAACGGTTCAGTGCTTGGCCTTCACCTCACCCGATTTTAAGTGATGATAAGGCCGAAGATGGAAGCGCACTGCACCCGGAATCCTTACCACTGAGGAACTGACTATCTTACCTCTAACTGCCGGAACACAATAATTTTTAAATTGTTGTGATGGCGTCAGACTTAGGTAAAATTATGGTACTACTAGCTAGCCAAGCGGACTTAAAATAAGCCCTCCAGCCAACCAAATCGAGCACAAATATACCCCCCTCCTGGGAATCAAACCCGGGACCCCTGCGTCTTACACGGGTGGGCGAACCACTACACTATAGAGGTAGTTTTTGTTTTCTAAATGTTTATAATATAATATAATATAATTGATTTTTAATATGACGTCTCCGGTTTTGGGTGATCCAATGAATGAAGCTAGAGCAAATTTCATTAATAAGGTACTACTTCTACAAATTTACTTAATAATAATTAATAATTATTGAGTACAGTGGTATAAGATGTTTCATCTAACCTGACACGCGTCCACTCCTCCTGCTAAAACGCCAGCGCAGATCTGATGGTCATGCAGGCCACACCACAGCCTGTTACAAGATGGACGCAGTAAATTGTCACACAGCTGAGTATCCAGTACATCAACTTCTATTACCTGGAGCTCTGGAGATGTGGTGTGATTAACTGGAATGCAAAATAATTCCTAAATCCCAAAATTGAATCTATTTTAGGACTGAATTAATATCTAAAAATTGTCTCACTAAAACAGTTTTTTGCATAAATCAAGTTTTTTTTTATGTATTTTTGGTATTCATGTTCTTAAGCACGATCTTTTTAAACTATAGATTTCTATAGGTTTCTTACTTGGTTTCTTATCATTTTTTGAATTGAACTTGACTACTTTAGGCGCTCAGTTGGGCAAAGCAGTTTTTTGACAAGTTTTCGTAATTTACAAATTATAAAAAACAATTTAAGTTTTCGCGGAATGCGATTATGCGTTATAAAAGTTTAATAAATTCCCTATGTATTGATATAATAGTAGATTATACACCAAGGGGATAAAGCACTGTTTTATGTCACGGGCGCTACATTGAATCCTGAACGTAACGAAGGACTCCAAATTTAACTCCTGAGCGCAGCGAGGGTGTTATAAGTTAATTCCCGAGCAAAGCGAGGGTATTAAGATTGAGTCCTGAGTGCAGAGAGGGATTCAAGCGCCCAAGAAAAAAACAGTTTTATCCCGGTGGTGTATACTCTACTTTTCTCACTTTATGCGAGACAATAAAAAACCAGGCTTAGTAGATAGTGTTTATTACAGCATATTAAAAGTGCAAATTGATATTGGAGACATTAGTCCAATTATGGAAAGATAACGTTATATTTTTATTTGGTACGTTTATCGAGGTTGAGCTAGAGTTTATTTGAGTTGTAGCTGCTTGACTTCTTTGAAGATGATAAATATTCAAAATAGACCAGAAGCACTCAGACACAGACTTTGCGCCTTTTGCAGTTTTCCATGTGTCAAAATTTATAGGTTTTCAGGTATTTTTCCTTTGACTTTTCTGGGAGTAGATTATTGACAATGCCTATGCCATCTAATTTAATAGCTTCTGGAGTCAAAATACTTTCATCACTCGACATTTTTTTATTTTTTCTTTGAAATATTTATAGAATCTTCTAAAGCTAGGTACTACTAGCTACGGCTATAGCAACTTCTTTCAGCTGGCGTGGCCTACTCGATTTGACAAACAAATGAAGTTCGTCTCAGTGCGAATCTAGTGGGCCACGGCCTCGGTCTTCGAAAATCGAGTTGGCCGCGCCCGCTGAGGACACATTCTGTTTAGTGAAATTAGACTTTATGTACATAGCAATAAGAGTTATGAAAGTGAAAATCACATTATTGACCAGCGGGTTATAATAGAACATTATAACCCGGCTAAAGCCAAGAGATATAATGTCTTGCTTTCGGTAAGGTTTACATGACATATAATTCGGCATTGTCGAGCATGTGGTGTGAAAAATACTTTTCCAAATTCTGTTATCATTGACCTTAGGTAGAAAATCTCTACTACGGTAGTAGAGGCTTCCGGTTTCTTTTAACATGACAATTTAATAAAAGTGCTTGATCAGAAAATATGATTACCTGTTTCCACAACACCCCAACCAGTCATGAAGGCTATCTTTCCTAGCAGCTCACTATCAGGACCATTGTACAAGCATGCTGGTTGTATGTAAATCGTGAATGATACTTCATCTTGTAATTCTATGAGGGCTATGTCGTTATATTTTTTTGGTGGTGTGTAATTGGGATGACTCATAATTCGTAATATTTTAGCATCCACGTGAACTTTAGAATCCATTTCCTGAAATAGTAATGATGATAAATAAGGAATATAATGACGGCCACAGCCCTCCGAACTATTTACACCTGTAGCACACCTCCATCGTAAAACCGTACCAGTGAAACCGCGGAAGTTCCGCCATAGTTCCACTATGAATTGTCTTCTATCTACGACGACAATGAGGATCACATCTACGTATCGGTTTCACGTCATTACTTTCGCGTGTGTCAACGGTTGGAGCCGATCGGGAGGAACCGCACGTGAAAAATTTATGTATCGCATTTGTTTCGTTTGTCAAACTCATGGCGGAACCTACTGCGGTGTTTCGCGGTGGAGGTATGCTCCAGGCGTTAATTTAGCATAAAACATACGCATATGGGTTTCCTGGGTAGTATTCACAAAAACTTGGAAGATTATTTTTCCAAAAATAAAATACGTACACGTTTGCGCGCAAATACTGACTATTGAGTGAGTGTCCTTCAATGAGCGCTCTTTAATAGGTATTTTTTTACCAATTTGTGCTGTTTTTTATTTTGGAAAAATTAAATATCCCAAGTTTTTGTAACTATATTTATATATATATATTATACTGTATACTTATAGTTACAAATTATTGTATTTATAGTATAATGAGAAAATAAACACTTTTGTCGTTTTTAGAAAATATTTTTTTTTGTTTCAAACGACTACAAATGACGGTGGTGTATAGTGATTCCACAATTTTTATATATTCCCGTTTGAGAGGTTCGGGTCATTGTTCACTTTCATAGGTAAAAATACTGAGACCTGTTTATGCAGTGTAGAAACCAAAAAGTGTTATTTGTTTACGGTTATGTTATACAATATAGATAGAATAGAGTTCCATACTAACCAGTATATTTTTTTCTGCCAATCTCACGATTTGGGGGTTTGTATCTGCGATGGTGGTGTCCCTCTCAGATGCCTTGGAGCAGTGCGCGGCGGTCAGCACGAACTTGCTGCTGATGAGGGAGCCGCCGCACTTGAACACCCAATGCCCAGATGTTGCTTTCCAACCGATTGCACCCTGGGAAGATTAAACAACGTGTTACAAAAAAACCCCGATGCTGAATATGGTAGATGTCCCTATCTACCATTTCTATCTACCATCAAACTGAACAAATTTTACTATGGGACCAACACTGTAACCGCAAAATGCGGAATTTGGTAGATCTACTATATTCAAAAGTAAGGTTCCAATATTTTTGAAACATATTGAAAGAGTTGGCTCTGGAAATTCAAATTTTATTCGTACTGCATGCAACGATTGTAAGTGTATCAACTATGTTACAAATGCCGGTTACTTCAATATCCTAACTCTTGCCTCGGGATGTGGTATCGGTATAGTATATTGTGAGAATAAGCAGCTCTGTTTTTCTATGAAAAATCTCCAATACTGCGATCCACGATCAATCGATCAACTTCCATGGGGGATGCCTACGTCCTGCAGTGGACTTCCAATAAAAGTATTTTACCATGTGTGGAAACTCCCCTGGAGTAGTATCACGACCACCGATAGCAGCTCCCGGTGGAACAACTGGAATTCCCATCTGTCGCTGTTTGTAATATTTGCCTGAAAAATGTGTAAAATCATCAAAACAGATACAGGCTAATCATGTTTGTATTCTTGCAATATCTACTTCCGTTCACTTGTGAACGTGTGAGTTTCGATAGAATTATCTTTGGAATCTTAGACCTAACTCGTTGAATCAAACATTGAAGACAGTGAAATTTTATTTCAGAGCCTCGTAAGGGTTCTGCACTGTTAGGTACAAACATTTTCGCTTATTTTTTTTTTGTACTGCACTAGGAGAGTACCTTGTGCTTTATAGACTATTAAGAAGTATGTTGGCTTTTTTAAAAATATTTTTCATATAAACTGTAATGAACACTTGGCTGGTGTTATTTATAACAAAATGACAAGACTTAATTAATAGCAAATCAGAAAATCGTCATATATACTTACATGATACCTCATCGTCTCTTAACTTCGTATCCCATAAGTATTCCAGGCATTCTGTAATAAATACATTTTAATGTTGTGAGTGAGACAGCCAGAGTGAGACGTATTCAAATTTTTGTTTACATCATGGACACAATACCGGCGAGAATACAGTATTTACAACAAACAAAGTTATACAAGGTGTATTTGTAACCACTCTCCAATTTTTAAGGATGTATTCAGTCCTTGAAACTGAACAACTTTCTCTAAGAAACAAAGGGTCAAATATGTAAAAAAATAAATAAATTTTCATACAAATCAAAGAGATCACGTGATCAGATGGGATGACCAAAATTTTTTGGCGTATTTCGAGTTTTCGACACATGTTTCATGGAGAAAGTTGTTCAGTTTCATGGACTGAAGACATCCTTAAAATTTTGAGAGTGGTTACAAATACACCTTGTATATATAGGTATATATAGATAGTTAGGCTATTATACTATTCATAGTTAATATAAAACAATTTTTATCTACTCTCATATCGTAAAATTCGAATTATGAATTTCAAAACGAATTTATATTGAGATACTTTATACACGCAATACCGAAAAAAAATTAAAAAGTTATTTTATAACATACCTTCGTTAACTAAAGTATGCTATAAAATAACTTTTTCAACACACTTGCTCGTAAAGTGAGCCCTAATACATCGCTTTTAGGGCCATAAACCGAACTATAACAAACGCGTGCAATAATATATAAAACACTAGTTGGTTATAGAATTATCCCTACAAAATTAAATAGGTACCTTACTGCAAGTTCTATGCGAGTAAACAGAGCATTTTCAATTTAACCGGGTAATACAGTTATTTTTTTAGTAACAACAAAGAGGTTTTATGCCGCTGAAAATTCATTTGCAGTTTTGGAATAAATAAATGTGTAGGTCCTTAATTAAGTCAAACAAATATTTATTATTATCAAATTATTTCTTATTTACAATATTTTGTTAAAAAATATTAAAATATTAGCATTTTATCACCTAAATTTATAATTTTGAAGTAGGCTGTATGCTCACTAACCCCTTTGTTCGCAAAATATTCTTGCATTGGGCGTGTGAAAAAAACAAAAAAAAACCTGCGTGCCTTTTCTCATCATGATTATCATTTTGTTTTTGTCGTATTTGTTGCTGTGTGGTAAATTACTTTGTTTTTTCCTCGCAAATGTGTTGAAAAACGTCGTATGAAACTCGTGAGCTCTTACTTATTGCACACTCGGCTGAGTTACGCCCTCGCCTGCGGCTCGGGCTGCAACCCACAGCCTTGTGTGCAATAAGTAACCTAAGCTAACTTGTATCATAATGTACTATTTTCTCATTACAATACAGGGCAAATCCAAGAAGATGGCAGTGCCACGATATTAACAAAAAAAAAAAACAATGAAATTCTCACATACTTTCCATGATTAAAATGTACTCTATGGTGATCGATGACTTAGCGTAACGATTACTCTGCTGGAATGCAGTCATTTCATTATTATTTTTTCTAATAGAAAACGCGCCATTTTATAGATTTTAATTTTTACTTTTGCTTAAAAATATCTGATAGTAGTGAGTGAGTAGATATTTTAGATGCGGCGACGGAAAAACGTAATACTTAATCAAGGTAAGTACGTAGTTTCTAAGTATTTGGTACAACCTACCTACCTAAAGCAAAGTCGAGAAACTACCTACTCTTTTTATCATTGATATTTTATTTTGTAGGTTCAATCACAATAATTGTATGAGAGTAGATAAAGTAGTGTATGAAACTGCACATAACTAGGTATTAAAACACTCGTGTGATACTATTAAAAACCTCGCCTACGGCTCGGTTTTTAAACACACACTCATGTTTTAATACCCCTCATTATGCATCAGTTTCATAAACTACTATTATGTAATTAAAAAAAACAATCTTATTTCATAATAGGGATTTACTTATCCTATAATTCCTACTAATATTATAAATGCGAAAGTGTAGATCTTTGGATATTGGTTACTTGTAACGTTGACGACAGTAACCAATTAGACAGAATGCGTGATAGTTTAGTTGATTGTCCTTCAAAATTGGAAGAATTTTGTAGTATAAAAAATTACTTGTCTCTATAAATGAAAGAAATTTATTGTTAGGCAGTATGCCTTGTGCTCTTTCTCCTCATTTTCGCAAAAAACCATTTAAATTTCGCGGCATCGAAATAGGTTCTTTATCTATAATCCACCCAACCCCAGGCCGCCCAGAATTTTGGGGCGCGTGCTTTTAGGACTTCTGATGTTCAAATTTTGAATTTGGGATCCGCGCTGTAATTCCATGGTGTCGTTCCAGTGGTTTTGGTCTTTTGGTCATCCTGACAAAAAAAGTGCCCTTAATTTGGTTGGTTATTTGACCGTAATTTCTTCACCATTACGTTACGTAAAAAAAAGAAGTTTAAAAACAAAAACAATGCAGCGTTGACCCTGAATTGAACTGGGTCAAGGGCTGGAAGAAAATAAAAACAAACTAGTACTTACTTACTCTACTGATTCTTCTGCCTGGTGCCCTGAAGTCGGGCACTTCTGGGTTATATTTTTCACAAGGATCTGGTTCCTCTTCCTCCGTTGCTGCATATAGCTCAAATGACTGTTCTGTCTGAGGGGGCTAAAAAGTAAACAAAATATCATCATCATGAGTGCATATTATGGAATCTGGATATGTCGAGTTCATAAAAAAATATCACTTGGTTTCGTGCTCGTGTAGAGTCATTGGATTTGGACTTTCAACTAATTCTTCATATAACACACCCTCTCTACACACACTCACTCACATTCACTTTACACACCGCGAGAGGATTCACTTTTGAATTATTATTAAGTTTTAAGTTTTTTATGTTAACATAAATATTCTTGCGTTGAACTATTTACATCTAGGGAATTTGAGTCCTAGTAAGAGCGCTGTGCCCGAGATACAGTTTTAACTAGTTCGGGTGCAGATGTCATATGATTGTTTCAAAGATGTTTAGCTCATTTAAGTATGATATGTTAAAAAAACCTTGTATTTTTTATGTCAATAAAATGTTTTCATTATTTTATTATTTATTATTAATTGGATAAACATGTCATTATACACTAGGTACTTACATCTGCAAGTTTATCAGCGTAGCCCCAAATCCATCTATCATCTTCTTCCTATTAAGATAAAAATATGACAGTAAAAAGGAAATAAGTAAATTGAATTAAACTTTTTTAATTAATATTTCAAAAAATCGTACCGGTGCAATATTAGTCTGATATTAGGTGAACTAAGGGTGAACTGTACAGCAGCCCAACGACGATAAGTTAATCTATAAGTATAACCAACTTGTTTCAAGGATCGGTAGATAATACAAGAAAATACTTTGGTGTCAATAATATAATTTTAACAAAAACAGTAATTATTACTTACCTTTTCTTTTCCTGCGCTTTGTGAATGTGAAATTGACAGCGCTAGAAAATAAACAAGCCTCTTTATAAAAAAAAATACTTACACCTAGAGGTAACTATATAAACAGAAACAAAAAATAATGTCAAAATTTGTATTAAATTAATACGACCACTGATTTCTTCTTACTTACAGAAATTTATAATAAACTAGCTTCCGCCCGCGACTTCGTCTGCGTGGAAAGGTTTTTTGCTCTCCCTCGGGAGAATAATTTTTTTTCGGGATGAAAGGTACCCTATGTCCTTTTCTGTATCCCTGACAACGTGTATGCAAAGTTTCATGATGATCGGTTCAGTAGTTACGACGTGAAGGCGTAACAAACAAACAAACAAACAAACAAACAAACGGACTTTCGCATTTATAATATTAGTAAGGATAAGGATCTTCGTAATGCGTCACCAAAGTACCAGGAGCACATAAATATATGGCGAAGGTTCTTCTTCTTTTTATCGAATGAGGATTAGTGGCCACCTTTGGTGTTAGAGGTTATCAAGCCGCCTGTAAGGCCTCTAACTCGGCTTAACGAATGTCATTAGATGACAACAGCCGGGACCGAACGGTTTAAGGTGTCCTCCTTAGCACGGAAGCGCTCAGTTGTAATACCACTTTAACGGTCACCCATCCGACACCTGACCGGACCGAGCGTTGCTTAACAAACGTGATCGAGAACGATCAGTATATCAAGTTCCGCCATGAGCGCTTCTATGCCGAAGGTTAAACTCTATTTTCAGTATTGGGTGGTTGGTTAAATATGAAAAACAAAAAGTCACAGTAAACCATCGGCATATTGCATATTTACGAGTATGTTTTTCTGATACTTTGATGACGTATTACGAAGAACAAAAAGGAAAAAATATAATTCTTCATATTAACAGTATAAGGGATGATGGTCATACTGCCCGCCTACTCAAATGGCCACTTTTCTACTCGTTCGCTAACTTGAAGCTTAAAAAAAGCAATTAAACGATCAAGTCATACTTCGCAAGTTTATGTAAATCACAGACATTGTTGTATTGTATGGAATTGACAAGCCTGCGACACGTAAGTAATTTTGGAGTTTATGGCTATTATTTTTAATTTTTAAGTTAGCGAACGAATAGAAAAGTGGCAATTTGAGTAGCCCCCCTGGTTTGACGTGGGTATAGCATGACTAAGAGGACAGGTATATCCTCGTGGTCATAATGGTACGACAAACTAGCATGACCTGGTCATTGCACACAAGGCTGTGGGTTGCAGCCCGAGCCGCAGGCGAGGGCGTAACTCAGCCAAGTGTGCAATGAGTAAAAGCTCACGAGTTTCATACGACGTTTTTCAACACATTTGCGAGGAAAATACAAAGTAATTAACCACACAGCAACAAATACGACAAAAACAAAATATAACAATTATGGGAAAACGCGCGTTGGTTTTTTTTGTTTTTTTCACATGCCCAATGCAAGAATATTTTGCGAACAAAGGGGTGAGGGAGCATACAGCCTACTTCAAAATTATAATTTTAATTGATAAAATGCAAATATTTTAGCACTTTATAGCAAAATATTGTGAATTAGGAATAATTTGACAGTAATAAAAATTCGTTTAACTTAATTAAGGACTTACACATTTATTTATTTCAAAAATGAATATGAATTTTCAGCGGTATAAAACCTCTTTGTTGTTATTAAAAAAATTACTGCATTACCCAGTTAAATTCGGAATGCTCTGTTTACTCGCATAGAACTTGCAGTAGGGTACTAATTTAACTTTGTAGGGATAATTCTATAACAACCTAGTGTTCTATATATTATTGCACGCGTTTGTTATAGCTCGGTTTATGGCCCAAAAAGCGATGTATTAGGGCTCACTTTACGAGCAAGTGTGTTGAAAAACATGTTTTTATCAAAACAAACAGAAACAAACGAACTCTACAAACAAGAGTGTTGCATAAATTCCATAATAAAGATGTCTATAATGGTGCATCCACACCAAAGTAATAACTTGCAACATTGCAACGTTAGCAACATCTTGCAACTCAGTAGCGGTAACATTTTTGTTTCTAAATATTGCCCGACATTTAGAAACGTTAAGCTTTGTCAAGACTTGTATCATTTTGGCGTATCAGATCACCGTATTTTTACCATACATCGCTCGTTTGGTTGGGCGTGCGTTGATATTACTTCAACGCACACCCACCCAACCAAACTAGCGATGTATGTTAAAGATACGGTGATCTGATACGCCAAAATGGACTAGTCTGGACAAAGCTTTGAGCTACAAAAATGTAACTTCGGTGTGGATGCACCGTAATGCCTAGTTTATACGGGGTCAGTAACATGGCGTCCAGTGCTGACTTCTCGCTCGCATGTCAGTCCTGCTGACTAGCCATCCATTCTATTACGGGCACAGTACGACTTACTGCTGATCCTGTCTACATAAACCCAGTTACTGGGTCCGAAATTCTGAGTCACTGGGTCCCGTCACTGGGTCCCGTCACTGACCCCGTATAAACCAGCCCTAAAATCAAAACTTTTATAGTTAGATAACTCAGAAACACATATTACTATGAGCCAACACTACACAAAACAGTATATAGAAATGAGTTTCTTTGACATTCTTCATTTAACTGATTTACTTGATACTAAAGAAACGCGAGTATCTTATTGGCAAACTGGCACTTGAGTGACTTATTATCATAATTATTGGTGAAACCTGTTTGGTATGTTGTTTACTTACATTTTTTAAAATATTAGAATGAGAGGTCAGATTTGGAAAGCTCACCTTGGCTCCCCACCTATGAAATGGCGTTTTTTCTCACAAATAGAGAACCTTGTCACTTCTATGATTTAAAATATTCATCGATTGCATGATATTATATCGAATAATGACTATCATAGACAACTATCAATAGTAAAAAATCCTCATTATAGTTTTCTAAACTTACAATTAATGACTACTGTTTTTGTTAGCTGAAATGACTATTTGTTTAACTTAGCAAAAACTTATTTTTTCTGCTTAAACTAATATAAGTGGCATGCTTTATCTCAGTGTTTGAACATTAGTGAATAAAAGTTTTTAAAACATTAGCGTTCATGGTTGTTAAATAAATTAAGAAAATGTTAGTATGGAAAATGCAACATCTTTAAAATTCTCCACAAAAAAAACACCGATTTCATAGGTAATATATTTTATTCTTTGTCCTTGTGGTTCACGCTGTCAGACTTTGGGTTCAACTTTCAGATTTCATGATTTTTTTAAAGGTATGATGGTGAGCTCGATGGCATAGGGTGTATAAATTTCGCGGGATGACATTTTGATTTTGCCGTAGGACATATATAGACAAAAGCTTTTTAATGATTTGAATTAATATTGAAATCATTGTTTTAACTATAAAATAATCTAATTTGATTATTTTTGATTTCAATGTTACAATGAATGCCCATTACTTATTTTCCAAAATCACATTGTTTGTTTTTGAGGAGTTCCTTCGTCTATCTTCAAAGTCCAAGGTCTAATGCAAATGAAATTAACATGGGACCACTTTTCCCGTAGTTATACCCTTTCCAACAAAAAATAATCATCGAATACTATTCATAGACACAGAAGTTATGCCTGTAAAAACAGTATTTTCAGGATTATTTGAAAACTACTAAAACGATACCAAAAAAATGGGACCATTTCAAAAGAAAATTCATTCTAACAAAAAAAAAATCCTTATCAAAATCAGTATACATATAAATGCGTCGAAAAAAAATTTTTAAATAATTGAATTGGGCCCTCATTCTTTTTAGGGTTCCGTACCAAAATGGTAAAAAAGGAACCCTTATGGTGTGACTCAGTCTGTCTGTCTGTCTGTCTGTCACAGCTGGATATCTCGAAAACTACTAATGGTATCAACTTCAAATTACTGTAACTCCCTTCTTAAGAAACTTAAGCGCATCTATGAAAAATCATTGTTGACTTCTGCAAAAAATAATAAAGAAAAATGGAATGCAATTAAATCTATTATAAATTATAGCGCTGAAAAACCTTCAGCATCAGCACTTTTTAAGACAGAAAATCCAATTCATGATGTAAATGAGATAAACAATTATTTCTCGAATATAGGCAGTAACCTAGCTAATTCTATAATTGAATCAAATAATAATTCACAACCAGATTTCCTTGTATCAGATTCAAAAGTTAACTCCATGGTTTTACTTCCACCTGACGAAGCCGAGATTAAATCTCTTATAAACGGGCTAAAAAGTAATAGTTCCACTGGTTGGGACTCTATTCCTGTCAAATTACTAAAACTTGGTCAAGATGTTCTGGTTCCACACCTCACTAGGCTCGTGGAACTATGTTTTGACCAAGGTGTCTTCCCTGCGGTGTTTAAAAAGTCTTTTATAACTCCTGTTCACAAGGTTGGGGATCGATCTTGTGTAACTAACTATCGACCGATCTCAGTATTATCAGCTTTATCCAAAGTTTTGGAGAAAGCTCTCAATAATCGACTTATCAATTATTTGGAACGCTATCATATCTTATCTGACTGTCAATTTGGATTTAGGTCGGGGAAATGCACCGAAGATGCGGTAAGTCAGTTGGTTGACTATGTTACATCTCATCTTGATGCTAAACAAAAGTGCATTGGAGTATTCCTCGACCTGGCCAAAGCATTTGATACGGTTTCGATCCCCAGACTTGTGAATAAACTAAATAGAATTGGTGTAAGGGATAATGCTTTAAAGATTTTTCATAATTTTCTTGTAGACCGCACTCAACAAGTAAGGATTGGTGAACATCTAAGTTCTGAGCGTCCCGTTGCTTTTGGAGTTCCCCAGGGTAGCATTCTTGGCCCTAGTCTCTTCTTGATATATATTGATGAGTTGTGTCAACAATCTCTAGTCAATGGCAAGATATTCACTTATGCAGATGACACGGCTCTGATATTTCATGGAGAGACTTGGAATGATGTGAGGCAAAACGCTGAAGCCGGGCTTCATAGGGTTGGTCTGTGGCTTAGATCAAATGTTCTATCTTTGAATCTCTCAAAAACAAAATGTCTCCAATTTAGTATCTCCAAGATTAATTCTGACAATTTAAATTTGAAATTTCACTCTTGCAATCAACCTCAACATGATAACTGCTCATGCCACACTATTGAAAATACTAACCATATTAAGTACCTTGGTGTAATTATAGATCAAAATTTAAACTGGCAAACACATATTAATCTAACAGCCTCTCGCCTTAGAAAACTTATTTGGGCCTTTAAGCGTTTACGCCATGTCGCCGATTTTGTCCTCTTACGGAATTTATACTATGCTTTGGCTCGTTCAGTTCTTAGCTATTGCATTAGTGTATGGGGCGGTGCCTGTAAGACTTTTATGATTCACTTGGAGAGAGCCCAAAGATCCTTACTTAAAGTTATGACCTTCAGTCCATTTAGATTCTCTACTAGGTTGCTGTATGAAAAATGTGAAGTTTTATCAGCTAGGCAATTATTCATTTTACAAACACTTTTGAAACTGCATAAAAGTACTCCATATGACCACAAAACATATAGAAGTAAACGTACTATTGTTAGTGTGTGTAATCTACCTGAATTTCGAACTGTTTTTGCTAAACGGCAGAACTCTTACTTGTCAAGGTTTCTTTATAATAGAGTGAATAAAAAAAATTGATTTTTACCCATCATCGCACAGTGAAGCTAAAACCAAAATACGAAAGTGGCTACTAACCCTTAACTATAACGAAACGGAATCATTACTCCAAAAATAATCTTCTGTACCCAATATTTTATTTTTCTTATTTCTTTTCCCCCCTTAAATGTCATGTAAATGCACCTATGCATATTTCAACAATCATCGTAATATATCATAACAAGATTTTCACTTTCCTTGTTATAACTTAGAAATTTAAAATTACTTATTTTTGTTTTATGTCAAGTACATATTTTAAGTTTGTTTTTAATTAAGTCTTATTGTTAACATAAATTTTAGTTCCCTTAAGAGGAGGAAAGAACTGACCTCTGTCACACAGGCGTTCAACCTAGCATAGAGGTCAGGGACTTCACAGTTTTATGTAACCTTTATTTTATGTAACAATAAAGAAATTATTATTATTATTATTATTATTATTAATTTGGAATAGTTTAAGATGACATTTGCCCAACTATTTTGCAAATAAGAAAGTAATAAAAAAAAAAAATTTTTACAACAGGGACTGAAAAGGGGTCTTAAAAATTTAAAGTGAGGTGACTAGGGCATGTGGGGTATCATATGAAAGAGCGCTGTTTGCACATTTTAAAACATTTTTTTCTTTTTTCTTAGGCCGCATAGTTTTCGACTTATGATGAAAAATGTAAAAAAAATACCGTTCCCCCCCTTATCTCCGAAGTTTGCAAAGAGAAAAATCTGAAATAATTCTATGTGATAGTAGTTTATGTAAAGATTACAGGAAAAATAAAACGATGTCTCAATATAACACACTTTTTTAGAAATTCAAAAAACAAACAATTTTTTTTTAGTTTTACTACCAGTCAACAGATGGCGCTGTCCTAAGCATGCTAACCTAAGAAAAAATATAGTTCCACTATCGGTCAAGAGATGGCGCAACCTAACACTACAATAATAAATTGGTGGCTGGTTCTAATATAATTACCTACTATTTGCCGTACGAATAAACGAAGAATAAGTTCCTACTTAGTAATATAAACAGTTTGCAATTTGGAGTGGCTGAAACGTTTTTCAGTCACCATAAGCAGCTGTGGTTAAGATTTGTAAATTAACTGTCCGCCTGTTCGCCCTTCCACCGGTCTGCCGTTTATCCTACTTTTTTAAAGACTGTACTAAAGTAACATATCCAAATATATTTATGATTGTACGGAACCCTCGGTGCGCGAGTCCGACTCGCTCTTGACCGGTTTTTTAAAGTTGGTTAAAATCTCTCTCATCATGCTATAGGTGCTGCTTTGCAACTGCTGTTACTTGACATCAATGGATTATTAAGATCGTTTATTGTCTACGTATGTTTGTTACGTATGCTATGATTATCTGTTCTATAAAAACAACCTATGACAAGATAAGCATGTTTGTGATTTGTGGCTAAGCTACAGGAGATCTCTTAATTAAACTAAAACATTTTTTATTTCCACACTAGGGATGCCCGATCTGAATCGATCTTCTGGAAGATCGATTCACGGCAATACGATCTATCGAATTTTTGAATCGATTCAATTGAATGCGATCTTCATGCAGATCGAATCGCTAGACAAGCAGATCCAATAGCATATTGGGCTACCAGGTCTATTTTGACCAGATTTAAGCTGTCTGGCTTTAAAATATCTGACAGTTGTTGCAACATCTGTTCCTTCAGAGCGCTTGTTTTCACTGGCTGGAAATACTTTAACCGACAGTCGTAACCGGCTAGATCCAGCGCGTTTATCTAGATTATTATTTTTAAAAAGTTTAAATGCAGACAATTAGAATATGTAGCTTATTCTATGAGACTTTGTGCTATAAATAAAAAAAATGCATGCTTACTGAGACTGTCTTTTTTTAAATACGATAGGATACGATTCAGATCGTGAATCGATTCACGGGGTTACGATCCATTACGATACAAAAGATCGATTCAAAGCAAAAAATCGGGCATCCCTATTCCACACGATGGGTTCTATCCAGTCGAGGAAGCTGGTCACCCTGGTGTAGACGCCCAGCAGATTCGGCAGCGCGCATCCGATGCCGAATGACGTTACGCCGATTATTTGGTGCATTTTCCACGAAAGTATGTTGTAACTGCGCCGTCTAACGAAAAAAGAAAAACATTTTATTGAATGATAAATTTTTATCATTTGGCAATTGATGTAAATTACAATATTTTGGCGTTATATAACTGATAGATTAGGTACCAAAACTTATTTTATAACAGTTGTTTTACCTTTCATAATCTGGTAGGTCTATTTGTAATTGCAATGGACCTCCTGAGTCACCCTGTAGAAAGAGAAAAAAAACAGTAAGCATAATTATAATTTTAAGTTTACCTTTGAAAATGTCTTGATTTCATTTTCCAATTAATCAGTAATAAATAATGTTGATTATGAATTTATGAAGTGCTTTCAGTTTTCAGTTTTAGGGAAGAGTGGCTGCAAGTCCACCTGTGAGACCATGAGATGTTTAAGCAACAGCCATCCGTGCACTCTACACTAACTGCAAAGGACACTACAAAAATTGCAAAAATCAGAGGTAAGTAGTTTTTCTTTGAATTTTTTTAGTTTGTTTTTTATCCTGAGACTATTTATGTTGTTTTTTTTCAGCTTGACTTCAACAGATTATCTTACAGATAACGAAACGTTCCTTGGCGATGAAGATTAATAATATTTTAAGATATTTTTCTGACGTGAATAACTAAGTAACTTTCAGTTACCTATTTATTTCTTTTGTCACAGCCTTTTTCTTCCAAATTCTTTTCTGCATACTTAAAATGGCATAGCAAATCTTTATCGAGGTTGTTTCTGTCATCCTAGCCCAAAATATTCCCGGAAATGACACCCCAACTACGAAAATCTATCAAAACTTTATTACATCTTTCAAGACTTAAAATGATATCGGGCTATTTATGTAAAATTTAGTATACTGAAAGTAATTTTTGATATAATTTTTGATATCCTAACCCTCGGGAACCCCGAAAACGACACCCCAGATGTCATAAATTGATTTCAGAAAAAATAATCCCTAAATCTCGAAACAATTTTGAAAATTGGCGCCATTTTGAATCCTAAGGAACGGAACTTTCGGCTCTGCGACTCAAATCGCTCCAATAAGTCTAGGGAACAAGTGTAGGAAGTGGCACAATTCTAATACGAAGTGCCGTTTACTTCAAATATTTTCCCCTAATCTCTTCCACTATAGTGGAAGGAATAATGATATATCATAACATAATACATACGAAACTTTTGTGTTCGAATTTAAATTGTCCGAAAACGCACGGTACGTAATTTTGTTGGAACATAAACTTGTTTCACTTTATGTTTTATTTTCCAGACAAACAGTATCTCAAATATCAAATCACTTTTTCTTCTTTTGACAGATGTTTTGCTAACCATAATTTATGTTCTTGAAATTATTAAAATATCGAAGTAGGTACCTAACTTTTGATATATTTTTCTTTAGACAGATGTTTTACTAGGTAATCTATAATAATTTCAACGAGATCATCGAGAAAATGTATTTCTTCATTTTATTATATTGTCTGACCTGACACGCATCGATGCCTCCTGCTAAGACGCCAGCGCAGATCTGGTGGTCTTGTAGGCCACACCAATGCCTGTTGCAAGACGGACGCAGTAAATTGTCGCACTGCTGAGTATCTATCACGTCCAATACTACTACTTGAAGTTCAGGAGACGTGGTTTTATTCACTGGAAATCGGTAGTTAAATTTTATTAACAATGTATCACTAAAGTTTTATAAAAAAAATGATTATTGTCTGTCACATTCTATGGTTGTGTTGTCTTGAAAGTACAGAGCCGGCCATATACGCTAGGTTATGCATGATGGTTATGCCTGTAAGGTCAAAACCGTCATGCATAACCGAGCGTATGTGGGATAAAACTGCATGCCTGTCATGCATGCCTGTCATGCAAGCCGCTCGGTTATGCCTGTGGTCAAAACCGTCATGCATAACCTAGCGTTTTGCATGAAGGTTTTGCATGATGGTTTTTAAAGCCTTAAACATTGAAGATGGGTAATTTTACTGAAAGAAGACTTCATTTTGTTTATAAAAATATATGGAACTGCATTCAATGATTTTTGGAAAATCGCCTGCCTTAACCAGGAATCGAACCCACCAAAAACGAAAACATTTTTGTATTTATTTTTACAACACCAATCGAAAGGGTTAGTTATAAGGATTACTTTTTTTTAAGTGACACTGCATCTTAAACAAATGGAAGGCCATGAAATTTAACATTTAAAATTTAATAATTACGGATTGCATCAATTCGTATCGAATCAGTCAATAAATTAAAAAAAAATCTTTGAATGCAGTTCCATATATTTTTGAAGTCTTCTTTCAGTAAAATTTCCTACCTTCAATATTTAAGGTACTTTCCCTTCGTGTGGCCAAGTTTTGGGACACCCTGTATATTTAATAATATGCTTATCTATATATATAAAAGGGAAAATCACTCACTGACTCATCACGAAATCTCAGAAACTACAAGTGCTAGGAGTCTCAAATTTTGCATAAGGTTTCCTTTTAGGGTGTAGGTGCTCACTAAGACGGGATTTTGCGAAATTCAATCCCTAAGGGGGTGAAACAGGGTGGCAAAGTTTGTATGGGAGAATGCGATTCCTTGGCCCGATTGACTTGAAATTTGGCATAGACATTTTATCACAAAATTTATTGAACACGTGTTTCGCATTTTTTTGATATGTATCCCCTAACAGGGTTGAAAAAGGGTAGAAAGCTATTTTTAGGGTGATTGATTTCGATATCGGAATCAAAACTTCTTAGTGCATTTGAATGATTAAGAAAAATAAATGTCAGTTGTCAGGTTGTCACCTCCCCTGAGACTGTAATTATGTCACGCACGAGCTGACATTTCATGTTATATAAGATTTTATCCTGATTTTTACTATTTTACGAAATATTAGTCTTCTTATAAAATGTGGAAAAATCTGGCAAATATCAGATATCTAACGTGACAAGGAATGTGGTGTAAAGTGTTGAAATTGAGAGCCGGATAATAATGCACAACATTAGTTGCACCCGACATAATTTGCAATGTCACGTTATTTTAGCCGGGAACCTTTTCAGTCATAAGCAGAAATTCAACAAATATTTATTATAAGAAGATTATAAGCGTACCAAAGTTTCATCATAATCGGATGTGAATGGTTTAGGAGTGCATAGGAAACAAAATAATAAACATACATAGATTTTTATTTAAAAACAAGATTTCTACCAAACTATTAAGTATGAGTATTAAATGTTACATAATATTATTATACTTATTTTGTTATATTACTGCTAAGAAATTTTATTAAGTACCTACCTACCTACCTAATACAAAATCGTGAACAGTACGGCGTCTCGGTTCTGTAACCGAACTCGAACCCCACTTCGAATCTCACTTCACTGCACGGGACGGGAACTTTAAATCGTAAATAAGATAATGATAAGATTTTTTTTCCATCACAAAATATTTTAGATAGCTACCTAAAATTTTTGTAATCGTTAAAATTGCTCATAAGTTAGCTAATTTCTAATAACTAATTCACGCGAAGTGAAGTGAAGTGTAGTGAGATGCGCGTTTGGTTACAGAATCAACAGATTGCGCAGGTAAAACCGCGGGGTGCAGCCTTGGTGCAGCTATTACCTATATATCACAAAATTGTAAGAATGTGAAAGTTTTGATGTTTGGATGTTGTTCATTTTGTTACTCAATCGCGTCTGAACGGGTGAACGGATTTAGACGAAATTTGGCACAGGGATAGATTTTAGTCTGGAATACTTAACACAGGCCTCTTTTCATGCCGATTATTGGTTTCCAAGGGAAGACTTACAACGAAAACCGACTCCCACGCGGGCGGAGCCACGGGCAAAAGCTAAACATAGTATAAAACAAAGTCGCTTCCCGCCGTCTGTACGCTTCTCTTAAACTATACATAAAAATCACAATAAAATCGGTCTTTAAGTTTGGGAGCTAGGTTGCCTCAGAGTCCTCAGACAGACACACACACACTTCAATTATATTTTAACACCCCTTGCGTACGTCGTATATATGTAGATATCCTGTAGTATAATCAAATAACTTCACACTGACACCACATTAGCACAGTTTTACATTAGTAACTACATTGCACTGCATTGCACACCCGTGCGAAGCCGGGGCGGGCCGCTAGTTTCATCTAAATGAATTAATTCTGCTAGAAGTCATTCACCCCAAAAATATAAGTGAAGAAATCTGAGGGACAGGGCAAATAACGGGGGTGGGGGTACAGTTCTTTTTTAATTGCTCCAATGCCAACCACACCACACACGCTAGGTTATGCATGACGGTTTTGACCACAGGCATAACCGAGCGGCGTGCATGAGCGGCTTGCATGAAGGTTTTGCAGCTCGGTTAAAACTGTCATGCGTAACCTTACGTGTGTGCTCTCTATTGAACTCGGTTTTGCATGAAGGTTTTGCAGCTCGGTTAAAACCGTCATGCATAACCTAGCGTATATAATATGAACAAGGCACTGATGTCCATTATACAAGTACGCTGGACAGGCGAACGTCACCAATCGTTTGTTCCGATTTGAAAATCGCCATATTGGCGCTGAGATAAGTTCCAAGTACACTCACTACTGCCATAGTATACACCGTTATTTTTAAAGTATATCTAAAAATGAAAAGGGGTGTTCAGACCACGTTAATGAACAACTTTTACTATGGGGCCAACCACGAAGTTGCGAAAAAAAAATCAGATGTTCCATAGAAAAGTATAACATCGACTCGACTATAATGTATGGAACAGCAGATTTTTTTTTCGCGATTGCGTGGTTGGCCCCATAGTAAAAGTTGTTCATTAACGTGTTCTAAACCCTTTTCATTTTTAGATATAGGGTGGATATGCCTAACTCCAGCCCCTCCCCCCCCCCCTAATACCAGCCCCCAAAATGTTTTGCTTTGCTTTATTTAAAAAACAATAAAAATCGGAAACTGTTTAATGGACCCACGCCCCTAGTTAATTCTCTACGTTGGAAAATCACTATTACCCCGTCACGTCACCTACAATTCACACAACGAGCAATAATGTTCACCGAGACCGAGTAGAGGTGACTATGTTTGAAAAACAGTATAAAAGAACGATCGATGCGAACTTTGGAAAGTGTGTTTACGAAGGCTTGATGCTATTTTTTATGCTTTTAAGCTTTGATACTAGTAATAGATTAGAAATATAACGTTTTCAGATTACTAGTTTGTAATTAAATTTACTAATTTCGGAAAAATTAGGAGGGCTGGAGTTTGACTGGGTGATTTTCCATAACTTTCTATTATCAGCCGGGGGCTGATGTTGGGTATTTGACTTTTGCTTAAGAAATCAAATTCATCTTAATTTGCTCGTCTTAACGTCGGAATTTGTTGTGCTATTCGCTAGAATTACTAACCCTGAACCCAATGACCTAAATACAGCCGGGTGAATAATGTTCAATGGGGATGGAAACTGATGAACTGATGGCGCCACAAGCGGTTATACCAATACATTTGATTGGTTGTTTCAAATATCAAATGTCATTTGTGGCATATTTTAACCAATCAAAGTAGTGATAGCTGTTAGATCGCCGCCATCTGCGATTAGCTTTGCGTTGCCAACCCCATTCTAAACTTATTTGTTCTGCAAATTAGGGGCTGACATTAGGAACTATATTAGAATCTAACTCCAGCCGGTCTTCAAAACTTTACGGTAATATATTATTATTATTATTTATTAAATTCAAGTGACAAAGACTCATTTTTGTTAGTAACAGAGTTTTTACTTAACCTATGTTAGTAGAATAATTTTGTTTTTTATAATAATTTGTATTATTAATACTGGTGCCACCAGTCCATACGCGAATCACCGATGCACCACCCCGGCAGATGTTGCGCAGCAATGACTCACGTACGGGCAGTCCAGCCTGCTTGAAATCATGCTTAGGATGCTGTTGGCGCTGCCCCTCGCCCTGCGCACCAGGGAGGCGCATCGCTTCCACATAGTAGCGTAAAAGCAGTCTACCCGTGCTTCTGCAAACATCCCTGATGCACTACAGTGGCGGGGCAACCCCAACAACACCCTAAACGCATTGTTGAATTGAACTCTCAGGGCGTTGTAAGACCGACGTGTACATTTGGCCCACAGGCTGCACGTGTAAAAAGTAGTACAATATGCTCTAAACAAAGTAATTTTTACATTATTTGTGCAACGCGCGAACCTACGGGCCAACATGTTAGCCCTTACTGACAACGCCCTGCGTTCCCTTTCAACATCATCATCGTCCTTGAGATCAGGCGTAAGTATATGGCCCAGATATTTTACTTTATGTGCTCTTTGCACCGTACAATCATTTAATGTGATTGCCGGGAGTTGCTCCAGCCGTTTATTTCCCGCCTCAAAGACCATGACCAGGCTTTTGTTGACATTGTAAGCCAGTCCATGAGACTTGGCGTATTTCTCACATATGGCAACCAGTTTTTTCATACCACAAGCAGACACACTAAGCAACACCATATCATCTGCATAGCTAATATTATTCACATTCACGCTATCAATATGGCAGCCTAATTTGGTGTTGCTCAGTTCGCGTATCAGCTCATTCATATACAGGTTGAAGAGGGTCGGCGAGCTCAGCCCGCCCTGTCTCACGCCACACTCCAACCTGTATGGCTGTGACAGCGATCCATCCCATCGTACGGAGTTGACCTGGTTTCTATACCAATACTTAAAGATGTTTAGCAGTTCTTTTGGTAGATCGACTTTTTCATGCTTTTGCCACAGTAAGTTATATGAAACCAGGTCAAATGCCTTAGAGAGGTCAAGAAAGCATGCAACAACTGGTGTTTTGCGCTCCGTATAGTAATTGACAGTGTGCTTAACAGATAGAACTGCCGTTTCAGTAGACAGCCCAGGCCGGAATCCAAACTGATTATCATGTTGTTTGATGTAAATATTAAGCTGTTTATTAAGCACACTATCAAACACCTTTGACATTACTGTTGCTAATGAGATAGGCCTATAGTTATTCTTATCAGCTATATCCCCTGTTTTATTTTTAATAATGGGTACAACAATGGTTTGTATCATTTTACTGGGTAAATAACTATGCCCCAAACAGAAGTTATACAACATAAACAAGACTCTAGGTAGGTGAGGACTAGCAAACTTTAGATGTTCAATACTGAGTCCGTCGTGACCAGGTGACTTCCCTCTAGACATAGATTTTATAATTAAAGATATACCTTTCGCGGTAGGTTTTGTTTCCCTTTTCACGTCGGACTCAGCATCCCTCACTAAGTGCTGGGCTGACCCAAGGGGAGATTTCACAGCAAAGTGATCCTTGAATAGATCGGCAATTTTTGCAGGGTTAGTTTCACCTCCGATGCTCACAGGTACGCCTGGCCCACATTGCAACTTATTAGTGTGTTTCCAAAATGACCGGAAGTCATTTTTTTGAATGATGTGAGGCCAACAAGTCCATTTTAATATACAGGTGTTCTCAAATATGATTTTAATAATTTAGTTTTTTTTAATTACATGTAAAAAAGTAAAGATAATTAAAATCATACTTTACATCAATCATAGAAACAGAAAATAAATGCAATATAAAAAATGTATATTGAATTCCACTTCTTAAAAAACGCTTTAAAAGGTTTCAAATAATTAAACCCATCTAGTACTCGTTGATAAATGTATATTAAACCATAAGTTATTTTTTATTACGCAATTTTTAATATATTTACATATTCTAAGTTGATTAATATCTACAGGAGAGGTATAAGTTTCAATGATTTTTTATGGGAATCCTAATTTTAAAGCCTCTTGTATTTTATTATTATTATTGAGAGTTACCTAGTTCATATTCTTTGATTTCATATAAAATGGTTCTTTTTTTTGGAACATCATGTACCCGGCTGGAATTAGGGAACAAAACGGCTGATATTAGGGCTAAGGCGGCTGGAATTAGGGTTTTTTGCCCGTCGTGCATTTAAACGCTTCTCTATTTTTTTCCACAAAACTACGTAAAACTAAGTACTATTTCTTCTGGTATTTCTTAGCAAGGAATTTAATAATGTGCAAATATGATTACCTGTTTCCACAACACCCCATCCAGTCATGGAGGCTTTCTTTCCTAGAAGCTCACTATCGGGCCCAGTGTACAAGCACGCTGGTTGTATATAACTCGTGAATGATACATCATCTTGTAATTCTATGAGGGCTATGTCGTTATATTTATTTGGCGATTTGTAATTGGGATGACTGATAATCCGTAATATTTTTGCATCCACGTGAACTTCAGAATACATTTCCTGGAATAGTAACGAAAATAATGCCGGGTAAATACATTGTGCAAAATTTCAATACACCGTTATTTTGTAGGCGTTTCTACCAATGAAACTGAACATTCTTCTCAATGAAAATTTGGTCCGGGAGGGTATGGGAATATTGGGAATACTAACTAGACAGCTAAAACATTGCATTAGTAATGGGATTTTTTTGCCGTTTTTCGATGTTTCTTTGGTAAGTAAATAAAATTAAGGTTTCTTTGGTAAATTAAGGATGCCATGCAATTTTAACAACACAAATAATTATTTGTGGTGTTAAAATTCAATTATTATTGTCCATCAGCCATTTTAATGTCCCCACTGCTGGGGCACAGGCCTTCCTTATGGGTGGATAAGGAGGACGGGCCATAACCCACCACGCGGGCCCAATGCGGATTGGTGGATGTTAACGACTGCAAATGCAGCCGGGACCAACGGCTTAACGTGCCTTCCGAAGCACGGAGGAGCTCGAGGTAATAAATTTTTGGTCACCCATCCCATGACCGACCCTTGCGAACGTTGCTTAACCTCCGCAATCGCTGGGCCAGGCGCTAAACCACTGCGCCACTGAGCTATTATTATTATATATTTCAAATATTATATACAATTCATAAAAAAATATTTGAATGATTATAATCATTCAAATATTTTCCATTTAAAAGGTTTGAATCCTTGTTCACCGTTTCACAGGTAAAAATACTCAGACCTGTTTTTGCAGTGTACAAACCAAAATTTATTGGGTTACGGTTATGTTATACAATATACGATAGTTAGAATAGTGAGGTCCAAACTAACCAGTATATTTTTATCGGCCAATCTCACGATTTGGGGTTTTGTGTCAGCGACAGTGTTGTCAGTGTCAGAAGCCTTAGAACAGTGCGCGGCGGTCAGCACGAACTTGCTGCTGATCAGGGAGCCGCCGCACTTGAACACCCAATGCCCCGATATTGCTTTCCAACCGACTGCACCCTGGGAAGATTATATAGGATGCTTTTCATCCAAGATAGGATGATAGGATGAGTATGAACCTCCATTAAGTTGCTGTTACACAAGGAGAGTTTCTCGCAAGCGAGCGGCGATTTCTACTAGACAATAATATGGTCACCTAGTGTAAACAAATGCCCCGATCTTCGCCTCTCGAATACAATAGGGATGTTGACTTATGAATAAAATAACGAAATACTAATAAAAATCGTAAACATATCAAACTTTTGGAGTAGCTTGTATACCTCTTGGTTTTATATATTGCGTATTATTTGTTTTATGACCCTTTAAAGTTGGGTGGACAAGTCCATTTAAATAGTATAAAATTTGTCAAAATAAATAATACATTTAATTAGTCCGTAAAATTTATAGCAAATTTGTCAAAGAAACCATTTTGATAAACACAATATTTAATATAGCTGCCGAACAAGTTTCCTACGCGTTGGATACAACGTAGGAAGGCGTGACGTCATAACTTGGTAGCCGTTAGTATGGAGCTTTTTCGGGTGAGTCCAATTTTGTGCATTTCAAACTGTGATATCTCGGGCAGTTTTCATGCTAGCGTAATAATTCTTATACAAATGTTTCTTTTTTTAGGGGTAATTTATGTAACATAAAATAAAAAAATAGTCAACATGCCTATTATCGCTACCCACTTAAACTCTCGTAGGCCGTAACCCTGTGTAAACAAACTATACGAGTTTTAAAAATATGTCTATGAAAATTGTAGGTCCACGAAACGAATGGCGAGTCTCGTGCCAAAATCAGTACAGAGTGATTATAGGCCGACCAGTTAAATGAGTCCTCGCCCGCGGGGCACAGGGGCACGAGGGGAGACGAGAAAGGGGGCGCTGCGGGCGACGACGGGCGGCGAACGTCTGCCGCCCGCACCTCTCACGACCCCCATTCTCGTCTCCCCTCGCGCCTCTGTGCCCCGTGCGTGGGCGAGGACTCATTTAACTGGTCGGCCTATAGTGCGAGTCTCGCATCGACATTTGCGATTCTTGCCCGAGCATTGTGTTTACAAGTCGAGATACGTAAGCGTCTATAGATCTACGATTACTCGCCTGATAGTAGAACCGGAAATCGCATATTTTCATTAAAATTGTGCACATTGTGATGCTTTCATCACATGCTTCTTTTACCATTCGTAGGTTACACTACAGTGATCATTTTAAGATGTGGAGGCAAGTTGGATTTGACCCCTAACAGATGCTAGAGGTCAAATTGTTCATCACGGACCTATCGTTTCGCCGCGCATGATGTTTGTCGTAATAACTGCAAATTTATAGCTACTATGGTAAGTGTGGTATCATTTTCGGATAAATAAAAGATGGCCAATCATTTTCTAAAATAAAAACCCACCTTTACATACTAAAAAATAAATATCCGTAATTCCGAACACCAAAAATCGAAAATTTTATAAATAAAAAAATATTTTCAAGTAAAGATAAATTTCGAACGAGTACAGATATCTGCTTAAAAAAGGTGATTAGAAAGACACACATACAGATTAAAAAAATATATGTTTAATTGGAACAGTTTCATAAAAAATGCGTTTAAATATATTATACACAGCGCGGCAATTACATAAAAAATCTTAAAAATGCATTCTGTTAAAGGCCGGTACAGTTATCTCTGTGATACCAGCACCAAATTTTTACGTTGTTCAACATTTTATTTTCTCTTAAAAACCGTCGGGAGACCACCAGCTGTGAAGTGCCTTGTTCCGGAGATATGACGTCATCAAAATGGCGACGGACGTATTTTGAAAAAAAAAACTGATAATTATGATTCTATGAATCCTATATACATGTATGGGATGTCAAATTAAAGGGAATTTAGGATTCTATAATGTTATAATACAAAACATAGGCTGAGTAGTACAGTTACGCAAATATATTAAATTACTAGCGGCCGCCCGCGGTTTCACTCGCGTGAAAATCGGGATAAAAAGTATTCTATGTTTTGATCTAGGCTATCTTCTATCTGTATGCCAAATTTCAACCAAATCCGTTCAGTAGTTTTTGCGTGATTGAGGAACAAACATCCAAACATCCAAACCCACAAACTTTCACATTTATAATATTAGTAGGATATGGAAATATTTTTTTTAAAAACTCTCCATTTTTTATTTCATTTTAAATTACCGTTAATATTAAACTGATAATTTTAGTGCCAACAAAAAATATGTTGATAAATTTCATTTAATGCAGATTTGAAAAAATATAATTTTCAAGTAAGTACCTTTACAAACAATAAATAGCAAAAAAACAATTTAAACGTCGCGCGCCGTCTATTTCTTATATAAAAGATATTCTGAAATAAAGCATAACAATATGGCTATCCAATGAAAGCTAATAAATAGTTGATTCCAAATATATATTTGGAATATATATATATATATATACATTATAATACTTTCATGTTATTGTTTTAAAAAAAATAAAAAAAAATCTAAAACTAAGAAGTACGATGTATTTGTAAATTATTTGAAAAACCAAAAAAGGCTAGTCAAAATCAACACAAAAAAGGCAAAATTCATAAGCGCACATGTAACAAATGTTGTTATGCCCCTTGAAAGTAGTTTATACCGAAGTATGCAGCCCTGAAACCCTGTGCTGCTCGAAAAACTTACCACTTTTATTAGTTTCTTAAAAAAAACTATATTAACGAAGCGTTTTTCAAGTTACTTGGTGCAATATTTTTGTAAAGCCTGCTTAATTAACTACAGTTCAAGCTTAACTTGAGTAGTCTAAGGCTATTGGTTGCGGAGATATAGCAAGTCAAATATGTATTTTTTATTTTTTTTCCATTTGCCTATCTTTGACTAGCTGAGTCTTTTCAATCAATAGTTGTAGACCACTAAAAATAGACTTAAACTGTAACTACAGTGGGCCTACGACGACACTTATACTTTTGTAAAGCCTACTTAATTAACAAAAGTCCAAAGTCAAAATTAGCTTTATTCATTTTGAAAAAAGAAATATATGTAGCTTACTTCCGCAAACAATATATGCAAGATGCACCGCCCGCAAAATTATGCACATGCACACACAAAATATCAGTGCACAAACCTGCATTTAGCAAGACAGCAACACACCTTGCACCTTCACCAATTAGGCTACTCTACACGTGTTTCGCCCCAACCCGGGGCATCCTCAGGAGTTAGATCGTGCGTAAACCAACACCGAATGAGCTCCTAACGCCTCCGACACCGTATTTGTTGTCCCTTCCTCCCCACTCCGCACCGAGTGACTGACAACGTTTGAAGAATGTTGCCAGTTTTCCTAATCCAAATTATTCCTAATTTACAATATTTTGTTATAAAATATTAAAATATTAGCATTTTATCACTTTAAGCAGAAGCGTTAGCGGTGCTATTTATAAGGGGTTGGCCCAAGTACAAAAAGTGTGAGTTGAATTCAATGGATAAGTCAATGTCGGATTCAAACTTAGATCTCATATGTAAAGATACCACTCCACCGAACTTTGTACAATCACGTACTAAGAGAAGGCGCGAAGAAATGGATTATCATACAGACTTTGATGCATTCAAGGAAGAAATGAAAAATACTATGACTGCCTTGTTCAACCAACAAAAGGAACAACTTAAAGACATCATGCCAACTCTTAAAGAAATTAAACAAGTAAATACAAATATTGAGAGTTCCATTGCATTCCTTACTATGCAAAATGAAGAATTTAAAAGAAAAATAGAAGATCTGGAAAGTCAAGCAAAGAAAGACAGAGAACACATAAGTTTACTTGAGGGAAAAATAGAAGACTTACAAAAAGGACAGCGTAAGAGCAATTTTGAAATAAAGAATGTTCCGTTGAAAGAAAAAGAAACTAAAGAAAACCTGCTAGAGATGGTTACATGCCTTGCTAAAAATGTGGGTTGTAATCTTAACACGACTGATGTGAAGGATATCTACAGAGTTCGTTCAAGAAAAGCAGATGCCCGTAACACCACCATAGTTGTAGAAACAAATTCCACCATGGTTAAAACGGAATTGATAAAAATGGCGAAGCAGTTTAACTTGCACAAAACTAAACTATGTGCGAAACATCTTGGCTTCAACACCTTAGAAGATACACCAGTATTCATAACGGAACACCTGACCCCCTTTGCATCCAGGCTTCACTTCCTCGCAAGGGATCTTGCAAAGTCTAAGGAATACAAATACTGCTGGACTGCATACGGAAAAGTATATGTAAGAAAATCTGATACTTCACCTATTATTAATATTAGTAGTGAAGCTCAAGT
The DNA here is from genome assembly GCA_943789525.1 of Agriphila geniculea. Taxonomy (NCBI): domain Eukaryota; kingdom Metazoa; phylum Arthropoda; class Insecta; order Lepidoptera; family Crambidae; genus Agriphila; species Agriphila geniculea. The sequence goes on along the minus strand of OX038887.1, from coordinate 11,971,223 downwards.
ACAAAAACTATTCTTTGCTGATAAATGACTAGATATAATTTATATTTCTGTTATGCAATGTTATAGTCTTATAATGGCTATTATTCTTGAATGTCTTTACCTTAACAGTGCTCTCATTATATATTTTTTCATAACTCTAGATTATAAACTGATATTTATGCTTCAAATACATGTTCACACTTACACTTTAAAAACTCAAGTCAAATCAATTAATATTCACTCACTTACAAATACACTTACTAGTACTTTACACAAACACCTCATACCGCTCACCTGTAATATTAAACATCACTCGATTATTTATAATTGTAGAAACTCGTTTTCAAACTTAACTATAACAATCCATCAGACTTTTACACTAAATTTTATAGCATACTATAATGAAATAGAAATTTGTATGACAATAAATCAGATGATACGTACACACAACAACAACGAAGTAATGCACATCTGTTCTCGCTCTTTGCTAAATGGCTGACACACTCCAAACCTTGAATGAAGTAGATGATATAAGTATAGCCACAGCTATAACATGTGACATAGACCATATCAATCGCCATAATATAAAAAAAGAAGATTTCACTATTATTTGTCAGAATATATGCAGTATATATGGTAATTTTGACGACTTCCTTATAACTTTATCAAGTATTAACTTTAAAGCAGACGTTATTGTTTTAACCGAATGTTTTCTTAACCCCGACAAACCTATTCCCAAACTGAAGGACTATTACTCACATACGACCACTAAACACCAATACAAAAATGATGGAGTTGTAGTTTACATAAAAGACACTCTTAAATCCAATGTGAAGGAAATTATATTAACTGAAGCATCCTGTTTGCAGCTAGATATCTTGAATAACACTGTGCTGTGCATTTACCGTTCGCCGTCAAACAGGAACGCAGAACACTTTATCACTTCATTGGAATCTCACCTGGATACACTAAAATCAGTTAACAATATAATAGTTACGGGAGACATTAACATTAATCTGATACCAAAAGTTACGGAGCAGTCTTACGATTATAGTAATAGAACACTTTATCTTGATATGTTGTCACTACATGGTATACTTCCTGGACATCGATTACCAACAAGGAAAGAAAGCTGTCTCGATCATTTTATGTTAAAAAATAATAAAAAAAAGGTTTCGGCATTTATTGCTATTCTGCCAACTACATCTACAGATCACTATACAATATTTTTATCTCTGGCTAAAATAAAAAATCGACAAAATATAGATAAACAAAGACTACAATTGATTTTGAAAATGCACTTAAATATTTACAGCAACAAAATCTCGCTGATCTGCTTTTTTGTGATGACCCAAATAAAGTAGTTGAAAACCTAATAAGTAAAATAATAAAATCAATAGAAACAAATACTATTATTACAAAGATCCCAAAAAGTAAACGAATTATTAAACCCTGGATAACTCCTGGTTTGCTCAAATGTATCAGGAATCGTAACATGCTCCAAAAACAGTGCAAGTTTGACCCGTCTGATATTAAAAAAAATACATACACAAGGTATAGAAACTACTGCAATAATTTAATTAAAAAGGTAAAAAGGAAATACGAAAGAGAAATTTTAAGAAACTCACTAAAAGATAACAAATTGCTATGGAAAAACATAAAAAATATAACATATACAAGTAAAACTAATAAAACGAATCTAGAACTGACCAATATTAAAAATACACCTACAGAATCTGCTAACTTTATTAATGACTATTTTACTAACATAGGTAAGCGGCTGGCTGAGAATATTCAATTAACGATATCTGAAGATTGCCAAAAGAACTACCTCAATAATATCCCAACACAATCTCAGTCTTTTGTTCTATTGGACACTGACCCTGATGAAATAAACTGTATCATAATGAATTTAAAAAGTGACAGTGCCCCTGGGTGGGATAAAATCTCTACTAGATACTTAAAAATTGTAAAAAATGAAATTATCCCTATTGTAACACACTTAGCCAATCTCTGCTTAAAGTTTGGTATCTTCCCTGCTCTATTAAAACAGTCAATTATAACTCCCGTGTATAAGGGTGGGGAAAGAGACGACATCAACAATTACCGGCCAATCTCTGTATTACCCGTATTATCAAAAATTTTAGAAAAAATATTAAACTCTAGGTTGCAGGACTATTTGACTACTTATAATATATTGTCTCCATATCAATTTGGTTTTCGAAAAGGCATATCTACTGAAGATGCAGTAACATCTTTAAGCTCATTTGTATCTGAACAACTAGATAAAGGTCAAAAGTGCTTAGCTACCTTTTTAGATTTGAAAAAAGCTTTCGATGCCGTATCTATCCCCATCCTTATACATAAATTAGAAAAAATCGGAATAAGAGGTAATCAATTATCTATATTCAAAGATTACTTATCAAATAGAGTGCAAAAAGTACGGCTAGATCAAGATACTAGTGATTACATCACTGTAACAAGCGGGGTCCCTCAAGGTAGCGTACTAGGTCCAACTTTATTTCTTATTTATGTTAACGATCTCTGCAACATGAGTATCATGAATGCCAAAATCTTTTCATACGCAGACGATACCGCTGTTGTCTTTGCTGGTCCATCCTGGGATGCCATTAAATCTGACGCGGAACGTGGAATGGCACAGATGGCAAATTGGTTAAAACACAATCTCCTTACATTAAATAGTAATAAAACAAAATATATATGTTTTAGTATTTGTAACCACTTACAACCGAGTGATAATTTTTGTATAAAAATACATGTCTGTGGAGACTTATTAAATAAAACATGTAACTGTCCTTTAATTAATAAAGTAGATCAAGCAGTATACTTAGGAGTAATAATCGATCAGAGGTTATCTTGGTACCCCCAAATAGAAAAAATTACTTCTAGGATCAGAAAATTTATCTGGATGTTTAAAACTTTAAGATATGTAGTACCAAAAAATATTTCGGATAACACTTACGCTTCTAAAAACGTTTTAAATGAGATTTATATTGCTTTAGTACAATCTGTTATAACATATTGTATATCTATATGGGGTGGGGCATATAAGACACACTTCCTTGAAGTTGAACGAGCTCAGAGAGCTCTGTTAAAGGTGATGTATTTCAAAAAACTGCGTTTTTCCACTGAGAGTCTATACCAAATTAGTAATGTTCTATCTATCCGAAAGCTATATATCTTAAACTTGATACTTAAAAAACATAAAACCTTAACATACGACCCTGGGTTGGAAAACAAGAGAAGAAAAGACTATGTAATTAATATTCCTATAACCAAAACTGTTTTTGCGAGACTACAATGTAATACACAATCAGCATACCTATATAACAAAATAAATAAAGAAATACAAATATACCAAAAAACTTATCACGAGTGTAAATCCACATTGTCTAAGTGGTTAAAGACACTTAATTACGAGGAAACTGAATCACTCTTAACTCACAACAGGTGAATTTCCATACATATCACGGATAAAATACACACACATATACAAACTAACACTCTCTCACACACACACACACACACACACACACACACACACACACACACACACACACACACATACACACACACGCACGCGCGCACGCGTACTCACATGTACTTAAAATAAATAAGTAAAATTATGTAATTAGTTATAAAATAAGTATTTAAATAAAACTATGAACTATTGTTAAAATTATTAGCACGTAAGTAGGTTAGGTACCTACAAAAATCTTTAACGTCCTTAAGGAGGAGCGGGGCCCTCTGGTACAGGCATTATCATGCTTAAAAGGGGACTCCAGCTACTAATTGTTATGTTTTTGTATTTTAAAGTAAATAAAGATTTTTGATTTTTTTTTATTTTTTTTTTTTATTTTTTTGATCACTTAAATTTATAATTTTGAAGTAGGCTGTATGCTCACTAACCCCTTTGTTCGCAAAATATTCTTGCATTGGGCGTGTGAAAAAAACAAAAAAAAACCTGCGCGCCGTTTCTCACCATAATTATCATTTTGTTTTTGTCGTATTTGTTGCTATGTGGTAAATTACTTTGCTTTTTCCTCGCAAATGTGTTGAAAAACGTCGTATGAAACTCGTGAGCTCTTACTTATTGCACACTCGGATGAGTTACGCCCTCGCCTGCGGCTCGGGCTGCAACCCACAGCCTTGTGTTCAATAAGCAACCTAAGCTAACTTGTATCATAATGTACTATTTTGTAACTGTACTACTCAGCCTATGTTTTGTATTATTACATTATAGAACACTTAATTCCCTTTAATTTGATATCCCATACATGTATATAGGATTCATGGAATCATAATTATCAGTTTTTTCAAAATACGTCCGTCGCCATTTTGATGACGTCATATCCGGAACAAGGACAACATAAAAAAAATTGGTGCTGGTATCACAGAGATATATCACCGGCCTTTAACAGAACGCATTTTTAAGATTTTTTTATGTAATTGCCGCGCGGTGTATAATATTTTCTAAACGCATTTTTTATGAAACTGTTCCAATTAAACTTATATTTTTTAAAATGGTATTAATGTGGCTTTTTTTTAATGCCGATATTTGTACTCTTTTCTTTCAGCAACCAGTAATCAGTATTATTCAGTACTCATTTGATTATCTCTCAAATCTAAAAAAAGACTTTTGTTGCCTAAACTATTGAACCGATTTTGATGAATGAGGTGTCATTGAAAAGGAGGTAATGTGTAGATGTGTTTGCATATGTCAACTTCTTATAAACTTCCTATTTAGCTTCATAAAATGACATAAAACGGAATAATACGGAATAAAACGTCCTCGATATCGAATTTGACCTCTAAAATACGTTAGGGGTCAAATCCAGATGGCCTTCACATCTTAAAATAATCACAGTGGTGTCCCCTAAGCATGGTAAAAATTTTACGCTTTCATCACAATGCGCACAATTTTATCGATTTCCGGTTCTACTTTAAAATACCGTGTATAAACTTTGAAAATGAAAAATGCAATTGGAATTATTATGTAATAAACTCACCATCACCAAAACCATTTTAATAACAATAATTCAAAGATTTTTATAATTTATCACCCCAGTGACGTTGCTCTAGTTACGAAAAATCTCGTAAAGAATCGATTTGATATAGAAATCGATACGAACAAAATATATTATTAATTACTAACATTATTTGTAACGGCAATTCCTGTTTGACTGAGTATAACTTCAAAAAATATAGTTTTTATTAGAACCAGTAATAAGATACATTTTTTTTGGATTATAACAATATTGAACAAGACTAAAATCAATTTAGTAATCGTTTCCAATAGAAAAATGGCAGCACTGTGTACTCGGCTGGTGTACTGTCAGTTTGACAGTATAGTGACAGTACGAAGACGGCGACTTTAACAACGTTTGATTGTCGTTTGTTTGTGTTTTGTTGTTTTGTTTTGTATTGGAAGTGTTTTGCAGTGAGTATGTTTTTTCTCGTGAATGATCCATTTTACGCGAATGGACTCCGAGTCTCCGACCCTATCCCGAACTTTGGAGTTAGGCCCCGCTCTTTTATATGACGATAATCTGGAATGGAAACTGCCCACTTGACTCTCGCATGCATTGGATTCTGGAAGCAACTCTGGTTAGTATATTCAAAGAAAACAACATTGTAGTTCGAATCACGAAAGATGACCACAAATGGCACCCATCTTCGCATCATAACTCATAAAGAAAAGACTAAAGACTAAATATTATTTCAAATTATATTATATAATATGTGTATCTATATGTATATAAAATATAATTTTGTCTTAAGTCTTTTCTTATTCAGTTATGTTGCGAAGATGAGCGCCATTTGTGGTCATCTTTCGTGATTCGAACTATATACATTTAGTTAAAATTAACTTCGAGTGACTAAAACGATAAAACAAGTGCCTATGATATGAAAATTGTTAAAATAAATTGTGCCCATACTGAAGAAAAAAAAGTTGTTTTGTCTAAAAAAGGCGACTTATTTTCTTAACCAACATTCAGTTTATTGAGTTTTTGACATGCCATGCTTTCATTTAATGCACGTCCGTCTCTCGCTCAATTCACGCGTTATATACCTACCGTTTGGCGTATCGTCTACGATACAGTATTATAGATTATGTATTCTGTGACTATGGTTCGTTCACGTTAAGAATGCAGTAGTCAGACTTAAGAATATCAGACTTGTCCGCCGGCCGGCGGCCTAGCCACGCCCCCTTACCAATCATATCGTTCAAAATTATAAAGTCATGTTCATATTGCCCAGTTGAACGCATAATTTCGAACGCAACGGTCGTGTCCTGTGCTTTATGCACGGAGCACTGTTTTTATTTAGGTATTATTTAATTATAACAAAATTTGGCGTTGAAATTCTCCGTCTACCTCCGTAGCCTTGCAAACTTAACCCCATTAGTTGGTGTGGGCTCAAATAAAAATAAATTGTTGCCAATAACTCCACTTTTAAGATGACTGACGTAAATAAATTATTTTATGATGCAATATAGTTAGTAGACGCTGATCGATGGAAGAAATGCTGCGACCACGTGATAAAAGAAGAAAATACCATGTGAAATTTATATGACGTCATGGAACTTCATGGAAATTCTTTTATAATAATTAATACTAACAAAAGATACCAGTGATAGTGATCAAATTTTATTGTTTATTTAAATATATTATTATATTAATGACTTTATTTTGATTTTAGACAGTAAAGTGTATTTTTAGAAATACATTAAAATTAATCTATAAAAATATTTTTTTTTGTATTATGAATACCACTGTGAATACACCTTTACCCTGCAGTTGCGCTGATGACTCACTGCATGCTTAACGCGAACGGACTATAGGCACGTATCTTGAAATTTTTTCGACGGAGTGGGGATAAGTTCGCGCATGTCTTGCTCGCTCGTTCGCTCATGCTCTTGTGAGCGACCAATAGCGTGCGCCCCTCTCCCGCCGCCCGCGCTCCTTACCGCTACGCATACCCGAAATACGCGTTTCACGCAATCCCCACCCGATTTCAAGTTATATGCCTCGTACTGTACAACTGGCAGAGGGCCGCACGCCCACCTGAGCGCTCGCACCGGGCACGTTTCCCGCGCTTACTCGACATTTTGTTATAAATATTATAGTAAAATGGTAAGAAGAACGCTTGTCTACTTTACTTATAGGTAGATAGGTACCTAGTTTATATACTTATAGTCCGTTTATTCTTAGGTAGGTACCTACTAGTCTTATTTGCTAAACAATCTTCACCCAACTATTTATTGAAATAATAATTTATCGATTAGGTAGGTGCCTACTTACTTACCTACTCACGAATAAAGTTAATTATCATGATAATTTGATTTCGTAAGAAAGCATTATTTTTTAATAGGTGTTGTATGATAACAAACAAAACTGTTTTCTAAATAACTAAATAGGACAAGTAAGGATAAACAATTAAGTACCTACCTACCTATATAGTATCTGTAGTCTGTACTTTAGGATAGGTACCTTCCTACCTAACTAGGTACCTACTTAGATTATTAAATATCATAGATGTTTGAATATTATTGTAATATTTTTTTAACCATAGTACGTAAAATCTCTTTCCTTTTATGATATAATGCTACGCAGTTAATTTAAAAGAAGACAACCCTAACGGTGTCAGAAGAGATGAGAGGAGAGCTACGCGATAGAAAGAGATAAAACTTCTAGGTGAATATAACTGTAGGCGCTGTAGCGGTGTGCGATCTGAATTGCGCCTTATTGAGTCGTAGCAAGAGTCGCTATTTAATTAAATGATGTTGCGGAATGCGGCTTCTGTACTTGTTTGTACTATTATGTATTCTGTGACCGTGGGCCGGGACTTCTATAGACCCATGGGCATGGACCTTTATGCTTTACTTTTAAAACATATTGGAAGATTTGGCTTTGCAAACTTAATTTTATTCTTCTGGATGCAACGACTGTTAGTGTAGGTACCCAAACCACATAATAACTAATAGTCCAAACATTAAGAAACTGTGTTACAAATGCATGCTGCTTCGATGCCCTAACCTATTTGCCTAGGAAGTCGTATTGGTATAGCATTTTGTGGGAATAAGCAGGAAAACAGAGCTCTGTTTTTCTGTGAAAACTGCCAAGTTTGGAGGTTATTCCATGGGAGTCCTGCAGTGGAATATTAATGAATCAATATGACTTTTAATAAAATTGTTTTACCATGTGTGGAAACTCCCCTGGAAGAGTATCACGACCACCGGGAGCCGGATAGCTACCCATCTGGAGCAGTTAACTTCGCCTGAAAAATGTGTAAAATCATGAAAATAGATACAGGCAAATATTTTTTGTGTTTGTGTTTGTGTAATATCTTCTTCCGTTCAAATGTGAACGTGTACTATAAGACTTTTGCTTAAGGACTCAGTAGTGGGTATATCGTACACCTGACTCAATGAATTGAATATTAAAGACAGTGAAATTGCATTTCAGAGCGTCGTATGGCTATTAATTGTGTCCTGGAGTATGAGGTATACAAAAATATTCACTTGTAATTTAATTTTTTGTACTGTACTGGGACAGCAGGTTGTGCTTTATGGACTATTTTCGAGTCTTACAAGGTAATTTTTGCTAATAGTATGCTATTCTATTCTATTCTATTCTTTGACTTTGCTAATGGTAAAAAAAATTCATACAAACTGTAATGAAAATTTAAAAAAAATATTACACGACTCATTACTAGCAAATCAGAAAATTAACTTACAAAATATCTTCCATTTTCTCTTATCGGCTCTTACTTTCAAATCCCATATATATTCCAGACATTCTGTAATAAATACATTTTTATTAATGCTGTGAGTGTGGACGAATTAAAAATTTTGTTTACATCATGGACACAACACAGACGAGAATACAGTACCTACTTACTACAAACAAAGTATTCTTATATTATGTAGTAAGGCTACTAAATATATATTTATAATAAATATTATAAATTGCTTAATTTGGATGTTTAGATCTTTATTACTCAACCACGCAAAAACGTCTGAACAAATTTGGATGGGTACCTACACATATAGTTTAGGATAATTATCTTTTTATTCCAGTCAAAGATCTCCTAGGGATTTTCCCAATATACACGCGGACGAAGTCGCGGGCGGAATCTAGTTTTAAATAAAAATATGTAGAGATTATGATTATCTTACATATTTAAGGCCTTATTCATAAAAACAAGCAAAGTTATTCGCTGGGTGCGAAGGTATAATAATCGATCGCAGCGCTCATGGTGGCAAAAAGTAGAAATAATTTAGGCTCTGTAATCTGTTTGAAAACTATATTTAATTTATTACTAATAAAATTATTAAGGCGCTGTAGGTAGTGAAACTAGCGCCGCCACTACATTTATTTTTATTACTCGTAAACCAAGTCAATATTTAGAAAAAGCTCATGTAATAATCTCTTAAATTGTCTCTAATATTTTTTGAATAACTCTTCAACAGTAATCATTCATTCTGTAAGATTTAAAATCCATTATTGCCAAAAGTGGCCACTTTGAGCTAAAATGGATTTTAAAACTTACAGAATGAATGAAAACTGTTGAAGAGTTATTCAAAAAATATTAGAGACAATTTAAGAGATTATTACATGAGCTTTTTTTAAATATTGACTTGGTTTACTAGTAATAAAAATAAACGTAGTGGCGGCGCTAGTTTCACTACCACCGCGGTTTATACTCTTGTTTTACAAAATCTACAACTAAAAAAGAAGTAAACAAACCCTGATATAACCAAAATAAAACACTCTTTTTGAATAGATCTTACTTGCCATATTTAATCTAAGTGGCTAAGCTGCAGGAGAACTCTTAATTAAACAAAAACAATTAATTTATTATTTCCACACGATGAGTTCTATCCAGTCGAGGAAGCTGGTCACCCTGGTGTAGACGCCCGGCTGGTTCGGCAGCGCGCATCCGATGCCGAATGACGTCACGCCGATTATTTGGTGCATTCTCCTGCACGTATTTGTGACATTGCACAAGCTAATGGGAAAAAACAATTTATTTGGAAGATGTTTTTTTTATCATTTGATTACAATCGATTAGCGTTATATAACTATTAATAAGGTACTAAAACTTATTTTAAAACAACTTACATATATACTTGTGGTAGGGTTATATCTAATTGCAATGGACCTCCCGAGTCACCCTGTAAAAAGGCGAAAAAAGCAGTAAGTAAATATGATTGTGATATTAAGTTTACTTCTGAAAATATCTTGACTTGATTTTCCAATTATTCAATAATGAATAATGTTGATTATGAAAGGTAAATTACCTACTCACAAAATTTAAGTAGGTTACTAAAAAAGAAAAGCCAGAGAATTGGTAAAATAAATATAGTGTATCAATTTTTTTGAACAAAGTATAATTTTATAGAAACAGCATATAAAACAAGAGATTTAGTTTCGTTTATGGGAAACTTGATTGATGGTTCTTAAGTCTCTACAAAAATATCTTGTTTTATTATCATAAATTATTGCACTTATAAACAGGCTTTACGTCAAAATGGAGGAAATGTACTGTAACTTATTCATGTGTTATATTTTAGAAATTCTAACCTGACACGCATCGACGCCTCCTGCTAAGACGCCAGCGCAGATCTGGTGGTCTTGTAGACCACACCACAGCCTGTTGCAAGACGGGCGCAGTAAATTGTCGCACTGCTGAGTATCTATCACATCCAATACTACTACTTGAAGTTCAGGCGACGTGGTTTTGTTAACTGCAAACCAGTAATGAAGCCCAGTTAGGTTTTTGATATGAAGAAGGCAATGATATTTTCTTTTCTTATACTCGAAAAGTGATGTGTATTAAACATAACGGCGCAGCGGGTGGAAAACGCTACTTTCCACACAAAGACGGAAAATAATTATAAAAGTAGAACTAAATTTGGTTATGTAGTTGGCCATGGGGTTCAAACTCGTTACATCACTTTCCGAGTATGAGAAATAAAAATAAATGTTACCTGTTTCCACAACACCCCATCCAGTCATAGAGGGTTTCTTTCCTAAAAGCTCTATGTCAGAACCAGTGTACAAGCAGGCCGGTTGAATGTAACTGGTGAATAAAACTTCGTTTTGTAGCTCTATGAGAGCTATGTCGTAATATTTTTTTGGGGATTTGTAGTCGGGGTGAGTGATAACTCGTAATATTTTTGCGTCTATGTGAACCCGATCATAAAAAAAGTCTTCCTGAAATGATTTAAATGAATTAGAAGTCCGTATAGGTATTTGTTTTTATTAACACAATGGTTTGATTTAGATATTAGACCTTGTTGTATGTTGAAGTAAGTTTAAAGAAAAAGTAAATAATTTATAAAAAATATACACCCGCGAGTAAAAATATGGAATCACAGACCTATTTTCATAAAAACGAGGTTTTGAAACTTTGGTTCTCCGCCCAGGATTAAACGGGGTGTAATCTGATGATTGCATTTAAGGAATGAATGGCGGAGGCCCATAATGCTAAAATAACCTAACAAATTAAATATGTCGTTATCTCAGGGTTGAACTTAAAAATATATTAAGCTTAAATTAATCAAAAGTAAGTATGGAAATGTAACACCAAAAACTCCATATGATCTCTGGTTTAACCGACTCTACTGATTTGTTGGGTTTCTTTAGCGATCTGGGCCTCCTCCATGGGGTGTGATCTGATGATGACTATTCAAAGAGTGAATCTTTTTGAATGGTCATCATCAGATCACACCCAAAGTTCTAGAGTTACCTTCCTTGTATGAAAAATAGACCTGTGATTCCATATATTTGTTCGCGAATGTATTATAAACATGACTGCCCTGGCAAAAACTAATTAAAATTACAATAAGTGCCATGCAGTCGGAGAATCGTTCTATAGAACAATTTTTAATCAAAGAAGTTCTCTGACTGCAATAACACTTGTTAATTAACTTTTTAGTTCGTTTTTTGCTGGGCAGTCGTGTTTTAATATATTTTTAAAAATTTTATTGCACACATTTTAGAGTAAAATTATTTAGCTTTTGATTGTGCTTATCAAGGCCCTTCATTTGATAGGTACAAGTATTGAAGTTATGATAAAAAAAAAAATTTTTTCTCTTTAAAAATAGCGTTGTGCAGCTGAAATGTTGATTTTTTCAAAATAATCTTAAGCAATGTCACTTGGGGTGATGTAAGGATTGTAACGATACCCCACACATTCAAATCTGTTCAGGAATTTATAAGCTACCACCATCTTACCTAAGTCTGACGCTATAAGAACAATTTAAAATTGTTGTGTTCCGGCAGTTAGAGTAAGATAGCCAGTTCATCAGTGATGAGGATTCCGGGTATAGTGCGCTTCCACCTTCGGCCTTATCATCACTTAACATCAGGTGAGGTGAAGGCCAAGCACTATCCCGTAGTGCATAAAAAAAATATATAATCTATATGTCATTTTTTTTTGAGGTAAACTTGAAATCGGTTTATTAGGTTCTTGAACTGTTTTACAGGTAGAAAAATGGGAATGGATAGAAATAGAATTTGGAGATCTGTCTGTACTCACCAGTATATTTTTGTCAGCCAATCTCACAATTTGAGGATTTATGTCAGCGATGGTGGTGTCGCTGTCAGAAGCCTTAGAGCAGTGCGCGGCGGTCAGCACAAACTTGCTGCTGATAAGGGAACCACCGCACCTAAACACCCAATGCCCCAATGCTGCTTTCCAACCAATGGCACCCTGGCAAGAGATTTTGAAATATTGAAACTCTTTTGTAGAATTAATAAAAAGCCTATCACCAACATGCTTATCGTCTCACCATATGTGGAAACTCTCCTTGATAAGAATCACGACCACCGAGAGCAGGATCGAGACTCATTGCCCCATATTTGTATATCCGACCTGAAAAGTATGTGTGACGTTTTAAAATAAGTAGTTATAAGCTTATTATAATTTATTCTATCATTTACGCTCAGATCGTAATCAGCGCAAATCTGTAACTTTTTTACACGACTGCCCAAAGCAAAAAGAGTGTATAATTATGTGTTCAGGGTTCATGTATGTTTGTGGGTATGTGAGTTTCTTGATTCCACCATAACTTCTAAATGCCTGAACTGATTTGATTTGGATTGGGGTATCGTTAGAATCCTTACAGCATTCCAAGTGACACTGTTTATATTTTTTTTGAAAAAAGTCAATATGGCGTCTGTAGGACGCCAGTTTCAAATGTGAAAAAAATTTTTTTTCTTCAGTTATTACAATATGGGCATCAAATGAAAGGCCACAATGAGCGAGCACATTTCAAAACTATATAATTTGTCACAAAAAGGTGTAAAATAAAATAAACAAATTTAAAAAATATTAAAAACACGACTGCCCTGCCAAAAAAGAACTAAAAAGATAAATAACAAGGTGTCATTGCAGTCGGGGGACCTCTTTAATTGAAAATTGTTGCACAAAACGGTCCCCCGACTGCAATGACACCTTGTTATTTATCTTTTTAGTTCGTTTTTGGCAGGGCAGTCGTGTTTTTAATATTTTTTAAATTTATTTATTTTTTGATATGTTGTATTCAGTCCTTCTACAAAGATCTGACTTAGCATATACTCCTAATAAATACCTATTCAACTACTTGAGTTTTTAGTATAAGGATTATGAAGAAATATTTTACTAACACAATTTGAAAACTAAAAAAGCTATACTTACAGCTTTCCTCCCTTATCACCTTATCTTCTCTTTCCTTGATGCCCCAAATATACTCCAGACATTCTGTGTGAAAAAAAAATTGTTTGTCCTGTGCAAAGCTGGGTTTGGAGAAGAGGGACGCTTTTTATATTATGGTTGATTAACACCCGTTTCAACGTTTTGTTGCCTACCATGATTAAAACTACTTAAGACATATTCTTGTAGATGTGACCCAATGAGGACGGTTTTACTTAAATATCAGGTTCACTGCAACCCCAAAAATGAAGAGATTCGTTAAGGCAGATTTAATTAACAGCATTTACAACATTGTTGATTATGTTTAGTAACAGGGCGCCCAGCTTGCGCGAATGATTAATACAAGTCTTTTGCGACAGGACTTTTCATAATAGATTATTCACCGAGAGTCCGTTTCTTCTGCATTTGTTTCGACTATACAACTTACACAGAGACATTAAATAATAAATAGGTAAATAAATGGAATAACTATATATTCAGTATTTTTTTTAATTATAAATGTGTAGGTCACGGGAAGCAGCTGGATGCCGGATGTAGGCAGCTTATAGAATGTCCAGCAGTGGGTGGCGTGTCGAGAACGTGATTGATAGTGTAAGTACTATGTTCTGCTACTTCTGAGGCCAGCTGATTAACTTACTGACTGCACTAATCCTTTTGCCTGGTGCATTGAAGTCAGGCATTTTTGGGCCTTGAATTTCACACTCGTCTGTCACAGTCTGCGGGAGCAAAAGTAAAGTTAGTAAGTGTTATTCAAAATCTAATTAGTGTCTCCTCTTAGTATAAACACAAAGAAACCGAGTCCTCGTACTCGTATGTAAAGTGAGGCATAACAGCACAGTTTTTAGGTTTATATTCTTTGTATGTTAGGTACAACCTAACCAAATCGTGATTCCTAAACCTAATCGTAATTCAATCCATTAAAATCTTATTTCCCTCTATAAAAAAATGTATAGAGGGAAATGCTTGGAACACAATTTTTGACTTCGTTACTTTGTTTGGACCATTTAGGAGGTAAACATATCAAAAGTTCCCGCCCGTAGCCCCTATGCCAGTGGGGAGGGGGAGTTTTTCGGTTTTTCGCATATTTCTCAAAAACTATGCGTTTTAGTGACATAAGACTTATTACAAAATGAAAGCTGTTTAAATGCTACATGTTTTAATTGTTAACTTTTCTGATATCTTGCATAGTTTTCGAGATATCCGCTCCTAAATGTCTGTCAACATGCTTAAGGTGAAGCTTAAAGACAATGGGATCAGGACCCTTCAAGCAGAAAGTGATGCTGACATTTTTATTGTGGATGTGGCTGTGGAAATGCCATACAGTGAAAAACAGCTGTCGGCATTGTGGGTGAAGATGTCGACCTCATAGTCCTCTTGATGGCTAAAGCTGTTGCGCACAAGGAAAGGACATTATTTTCATCAAGCCTAGACATGGGAAGACAAGGGATTTATTATTCTCATCCCAAGAGCTTTAGCAACAAGGTTTCAAGGACGTGCTGTTTTTTCACGCCTTGCCGTGGTCCGACACAACATCCCCATCACTTTCTGCTTGAAGGGTCCTGAATCCTGATCCCATTGTCCTCACGCTTCACCTTAAGCATGTTGACAGACATTCAGGAGCGGATATCTCGAAAACTAGGAATACATTTTCTATATAGTTTTGTGTCGCTAGAATGCATAGTTTTAGAGATAAATGTAAAAAACCAAAAAATAGGACCTTCAATCCCCCCTATCCCCCTCGGCACAAGAGCTACGGGCGGGAACTTTTGATATGTTCACCTCTTATCTGGTCCAAACAAAGTTACGATGTCAAAAATTGTGTTCCAATCATTGCCCTCTATACCTTTTCGTTTACTGGGCTATTTGATTGAATCAGGCGTCACTTGGCGGAAGTCCCAAACCATTGTGAAAAAAATAAATATATGTAGCTTACTTCCGCTAACAATATATGCCAGATGCATCGCCCGCCCGCCCGCAAAAAAATGCACATGCACACCACAAAATATCAGTGTACAATACCTGCATTCAGCAAGACAGCAACACACCTTGCACCTTCACCAATTAGACTACTCTACACGTGTTTCACCCCAGCCCGAAGCATCTTCAGGAGTTAGAACCGGCGAACCAACACCAAATGGCGTACATCTTGCATATATTGTTTGCGGAAGTAAGCTACATAAATTTCTTTTTTCACAATGGTTTACTGGGCTATTATGTAAACATTCAATAAATAAACAAGTATTTAGCAATGATAAGTCAAAGACAAATAATACGTATGTTTATAATATTAGGCACATACAATCATTTCGATCTTGAACCAGACCCCAAATTACGTAAAGCTGTTGCTAACAATTCTCGATTGAAATCGCAGTTGCATTGCTGCTTTAAGTAAGATAGTTGTCACATTGGTTCTTACTAAAGCAGCAATGTCACTGCGATTTCTGTCAAAGTTGATTGCAACAAAGTTAGACAATCAGCCTTCAGAAAACACAGGTCTGTTATACTATACAATATACACTATCGTTTCGTTATAAACGCACTAGCAAAACGACTAATGTTCGATTTTTAAATGTATTCTGTGATTATAGCTTGATTAAAAAAACATTTCCTATTCTTATAAGCAAGGAAATTGTGTGAATAAATACTTTAAAATCAATTAATTAAAAAAATACATGGTCGTCACGAGTGACAAATCTCAAAAATTAACGATTATCAAAATAAATATGCACTCACCTTTTCTGATCCTGTAGTCTGTGCATCTGAAATCGCCAACACTACAAATAATTTATTTATTTTAAAAATATACTATAGGTGTATAAACTAATATCAAACGCGCTATTTTTTTTATCCTTATATCCAGAGAAGCATCAAACCATAA
This sequence comes from Agriphila geniculea, assembly GCA_943789525.1. NCBI lineage: Eukaryota > Metazoa > Arthropoda > Insecta > Lepidoptera > Crambidae > Agriphila > Agriphila geniculea. Next base: position 11,954,641 of record OX038887.1, on the reverse strand, counting down.
TAATCATGATAATATAGATAGACAAAAACAAACGCAAATGTAATAGATATTATTAAGATAACGATTTTATTACACTGTTTACACTGTCTTTAGAATCGTTTCAACAATTCATGAAAATTAATCAGTTAAATATTTTATAATTTTATAACAACAAAAAATCCATCCAGAAAATGATAAATTCATGAATAATAAGTATTTAATTAAATATTTAAAATAGTAAGATCAACATTACGTGCTATCACCACACTAAACAGTATAAGGAAATAAAATTGTTTGGCACTCTTCATTTCAATTGGTTCAAGTGAATTAAAAACGCGAGTTTCTTAATTGAAGGTTGCTACTTGAATGACGATCATTGGCTCGGATCCTGATTGGGTCCAAGGATAAACCACTATTATATGCTACCGTAAAAGCACGTTGGTATATTAGCAAATCTTAGGTTTCGCTTGTATTCAAATCTTAGGACTTACCGACATGAGTTGGTAATTGTAAGGAATTTATTTTTGGGCGTTGATCATTGGATTTTGGTATACACGGTGAATTTTTAACGATATCTATAAATGAAATGGGGATTTCAGACCACATAAATGAACAACTTTTACTATGGGGCCAACCACGAAATCGCGAAAAAAATAATCAGCTGTTCCATAGAAAAGTACAACATTGATTCGACTATAATGTATGGAACAGCTGATTTTTTTTCGCGATTTCGTGGTTGGCCCCATAGTAAAAGTTGTTCATTTACATGGTCTGAAAACCCCATTTCATTTTAAGATATATTTAAAAATTAACCGTGTATAATGTTAGTAAATGTCCAATATTGGATCGAAATGTTTAAATAACTTAAACAATACTAATGAATTTAACTTAATCTTTATTTCAATAACAGAAAGACACAGATGATCGTAATAATTATGTAACATTTGCCTTACTCTAAAGTTTGTATTGTGCTACTTATAATTTGTACTGTGAAATAAATAAATATCATTATTATTAATAATTATTAAATTGATATTTTTTTATTTATAACGAGCTAACTGGACAGAGTTTGTGATCATAGCAATAATTTGTCATTCGGGCTACTGCAACTAAAATCCGTCTACTTATGCTGTAAAAATTGGTGACGTGAGGTTTTGTTGCTGGAAAAACTGCTTTACTTTATTTCAAAATATGTTGTCTCTGAGGTAAAGCCTAACATTTACTAGGTAATTTATTAATAACCATAGTGGTAAAAGGTCGATATGAACGACGCTCGCTGAACATTTCAAATTGTTACAAGCGAGAAGTAGTAAGTCTGGAAAACCTTAGGAATACCTAAGCTCGAGCTTTTATAGCAACATACTAAACTAATGCATAAGTGAATTAAGGCCACTATAAGTATTTGAAAGATTTTGTCTGTCTTTTTTTATGTGTGAAGAGTAATTAAAAAACTCATTTTTTAATTTTTTCAATGTTTTGTTGTTATTTTGAACATTAAGTCACTTTCTGAAAAAGTAACCGTTGAATATTATTCTATATGTCATTACATTACATTACCTATTTTACCCAAAAAACATAAAAAAATAAAAAATCTTTGTCTTTACATAATTTTATAGTCGAGTGAAGATACGATATCGTGTTTTTAACCATAAAATAACAAAGATCGTTAATGAAACTACAACATATATTTTTATCTGCTCAAAATAAATAATATTTGATTGTTTACAGTTGAATCAAATATAGGTTAATTTAGATAATTTCGAATATACTGGCCTGGTGTTATCAAACATTGGACACGTCTCTCAGAACGATATTTTTTTTGTTGGTTAAGAATTATTGAAATCTGTTATCCTGATTTCGTCTATACCAGATAGGCAACATAATATTGTGTTCCAGTAGTAAACGGCGTGATATCCAGTTTTATAGTGGTTGAGTATTCTGGGTAACCTTCGATCAACGACGTCATCACTCAAAAGTAAGATGTGGTAAACCGCTTTACAGTTGTGGAGAAAAATAAAAATGACTGCCAAAAAAACATTTGTCGTATAACCTATATGTTTCTGTAGTTGTATCTGAACCTCTGTTCAAGATAAATAAAATAAATAAATGTGGTAGATAAATCACATCAATATTTTAATTCCAAACTAAGCAAAGATCGCACTATCGTCACTAAATAATGGAAAAAAAAACATAGGTAGCAATATCCACTCAATATCATTGTTTATTTCCACACAATGGGTTCTATCCAGTCGAGGAAGCTGGTCACCCTGGTGTAGACGCCCGGCAGGTCCGGCAGCGCGCATCCGATACCGAATGACGTCACGCCGATTATTTGGTGCATTCTCCTGCACGTATTTGTGACATTGCAGAAGCTAACGAGAAAAAAACATTTTATTTTGATAGTGTTTTTTTTAACATTTTACAATTAATTGGCATCATATAACTAATAGATTACCAAAACTTATTATAGCAATTATAATTTATTTTATAACAACTTACATAGATTCTTGTGGTAGGGTTATTTCTAATTGTAATGGACCTCCCGAGTCACCCTGTAATAAGGCGAAAAAAGCAATAAATATAACTATGTTTTTAAGTTACCTTTGTAAAAATATCTTGATTTGAAAACAATGTTGAATATGAAATGTAAATAACAGATACTTAAGTAGATTACTAAAAAGGGAATCCAAGGAATCGGTAATATAATTAATATAGTACTATTTTTTTAAAGAACATTATACATAGGTGTAACGTGTAACAAAAGCCTCAACGAAGCCGAGGTCTACGTATTCTGACCATTATCAGAACCATTTCTGTTCAAAATTATTGCTGGGAAACGATTATAATTTTTGGTGTTAAAAAGCATTGCATACATTACCACGCAATGTAACGCGTACAACAGATCGCGCCTGCGAGTGTTAGGTCGGATTTCCACCTACAAGAAAACTTTTGCAAGAAGTGTCCCACAGCCTGTCAGACAGGTAGCTTACAAGTGTTAACTAATAGCAAGTGCACTGGCGACAGTTTGTCACGCGTTGACAAGCTACTGTGTGGCAGGCTGTCAATGTTAGTTCTCGCAGAAGTTCTTGCAGGTGTATTCGCGGCCTTTACACAGCTGCGTGCGGCCGAATTGAAAGGCAGCGTTTATGTACTCATGAGATACTAAGATTTCATAAAAATAAATATATTTGACTTTGACCTTCAATAACTTCGTAGCTATTGGTTTCCCAGGTAAAGTCTAAAAGATAAAAATGATCCTGATGATGGGCGGAATGCGTAGACTTTATAGCTTCGTTTAGGGTCTTTTTACACCCGTTATAGAGACAGTATTTAAAACAAGAGATCATAGTTTTGTTTATGGGCAGGGCACCTAATTGATGGCTCTGCAAGTCTCTCCAAAAATATATTACATTGTTCTTTTATTATTAACTAGCTTCTGCCCGTGATTAGGCGGGTCCCCACCAAGCGCGATGTTTCCCTTTTCCTCTCCCTCCCCTCACTCTCAAAATATTAGTATTATACTTCAGATTCGTCCTCGATATTAGTATATTAACACATGTAGTACCGCTTGCATGTATCACCACTTAGCACGTTATTTTAAAGCAATAACCTAAAAAACCTAAAAAGAGAAGGTTTTTGACTTAAAATTGACAGATATTTTGACATTTCCGGTCCAAGTTCGCCCTGTCACTGCTACACGCCAATCACTTCATTCGCTTTTCGTGCTTCGCCACGGACGCACGTATACAGTCTCAAAGTGAGACTTCTTTAGAATTATAGTTTTACAGTGAAAATTAAATTATAGTTAAGCATTTACTTCGTGAAGAAAGGAAAAAGTTTTCAAGACGCAAGAGGACAAGAAGAAGAAGTCAAGACGGAGGAACACTTTTAAATGCCGTTTACTTGGTTAAACAGCATAATTGTCTGCTATTTATCTGATGCGAACTTACCACACTGGGTACTTTCTGTCAGTTTTTTATTTATCTGATGCGAACTTACCATACTGGGTACTTTCTGTCAGTTTATTTATTTGTCTGATGCGAATTTACCATACTGGGTACTTTCTGTCAAAGCATTGTGTTTAAGACACATTAAATATCTATTGCACTCGAGATAGTCATACTGGACTATTTCACCGCATAGATACGTCAAACAACGCTACTGCAGCAACTCAAAGTGCCGTTGACGACGCGACATTGTAAAAAAGCAGACTACCCTCAAAGGTTGCCACGTTGTTGGAACCGCTGCCGAGCACCAATCGGGTGACTCCGTCGTCCGCTGAATCGCCGCCATCCACCTTCCAGGCAGGCGGCCGCTGTGCTGGAGCTGCAAGAGCAGCCCTGACAACAGCGTTGCTCATCAGGTATGAATTTTGACATCATGATATCCTTGGTGTTGAGTTAATCTCAACGGTATTATAGTGTACCATCGGTACTAAGATAAATTTATAGTTTACAAAACTGACAGAGCTAGCTATAAATGCTAAAACTTAATAACTTAATGGAACCAGATATTGAGTTATACAGCAAATAGCTCATACCTGATACTTCACACACCTATTATGTGAAATAGCTTAGCTGCTGAAATAGCTAGCTGCTGGCATGCTGATAGAAATTTCAACTAAAAATGGAATAACAGAATCCTTACATTTTATTATCTGTAAATGAATCATAATTGCAATGCAATTATCCTACTAATATTATAAATGTGAAAGTTTGTGGGTTTGGATGTTTTTTCCTCAATCACGCCAAAACTATTGAATGAATTTGGTTGAACTTTGGCACACATATGGTAAGTAGCCTAGATTAAAACATAGAATGCTTTTAATCCTGATATTCCCACGGGAACGGGAACCCCACGGGTGAAAACCCGGGTGGCCGCTAGTAAATCATAAATGCAATTTATGTTTGTTGGAATACAGTAAAAAATTTGATCATTTGCCTTAACTAGGAAACCTTGTATTTCAGGCGGGTAGACCTAACATGTTGAACTTGTTCATTACTAACTATTTAGTATGTTTCTTTCTAAGCTATGGCCTTGTACAAATTATCTCTATTACTTTTCAAATTTAATTTGTATGAGTGTGTACAAAATAATGTTTCTGATGTGGGAAAATTATTAGCTACAAGTGTCAGTGAAGTTTTAGGCAGCTTTCCAATACAAAACTATATACACCTTTTTTGTGACAGTATTTCGTATTTTTTACATAATGTGGGGCATTACGACGTTCAATTATACCGTACACGATCAACTCTAGTGTAGCTGAGGCTGCTCACTTAAAAAGCCACCGACAGTTCAGTCGAATATGAATGATGTATTGGCCACAGGCCTGATGTGAACGATATCCATCAACAAAAAAAAAAAAAAAAACTAAGTAAATCGGGCGCAGTACTCAATAAAACAATTTTAAAACTGATTTATATATTTATTTGCCTTAAAAACGACAACAAAAGACGTAGGCAGGTATGTCACATGCTTCATCTCCGACGGCAAGCGAACAGCGAGACGCGGCGAGGAAGCCCCATCAGCTATTTGTTTCGTCAGTCACAGCAGACTCGCAGACTGGCATTACGGCCCATCCAAATAGTTGCCGATGATGCATCATCAATTTTTGCCTTCAATCATCATACGTGAGGTAAGGACACCCGTTAAGATAATGTATTCGTGAGGGTGCGTGCTGGTGTGACATCTGTCTGTGTTCAGCGAATACAGGCAGTGGTCACCGACTACAGGTGCAAAGGTCCACTTAATCGTTTGCGCCGGTAATCGTCTGTGTGAATATACCATTTAGCCGCGCTACACAGGTCACCCAGATTATTATTATATTTTTCTATTATATATATATATATATATATATATATATATATACTATAGTATATCATCTCCAGTCGAGCAGAATACATAACAGTTATAAATACCAAATAATAGTTTTGTTACAATTTGTTGAAGGTTCAACAAAAGGTGACATGAGTAAAAAAAAAAAAAAAAAAAACAGGTCATATCAGATTTAGTTAAGAACCGTTTAAAATTTAATTTAGCTTTTATAAAAAATTACGTACTCTAAGTACTTAAAAATAATTTTATCACGATTAAAAATGTAACTGATTGTTTTTAAAAACACAGTCTAGACATCCCATCACCTTTAAGGTTTTAATATTGATAAGGGAAGTGATAGAAATATACGAATTTAAAATCATAAATTTTGGGGATTTTAGTGCCCATATTTTTATTACAAAACTACCGCCGCCGGCTATAAAGTTTTTTTTTTTTTTTTTTTTTTTTTTTTTTTTTTTTAATAGCATGATTTCCCTGATATTGGATAATATTTACTGTTTATAAGGGTCTCAGAACATTTTTTAAAGAAATGAACTTCATCTTTTTATACACAATGTTTTTTTTTTATATACAGCTACCGTCGCAACTTTCCGGGTACGTATCAGAATGTCTAAAGTTAAAATGTCTAAAGTTAAAATGGCAAAGTTCAAAATGTCAAAAATCAAAATGCAAATGGTTTAAAATGTCAAAAATCATTATGTATAAATTCATAATAGCAAAATTCAAAATGTCAAACGGTTCAAACATCAAACTAGTTAAAATATCAATGGTCCATAAGTCAAAGGTTTACAATGATTTGAAAACAACAATTCGCCTTTTTTTCATTTATCGCCTTGCAAAATTTTTTGAGAAATTTTTTGTAGTTTCTAGTAATTGCGTTACAATTTTTAAATTGTAACATGGAGGAGGGTAAACTTACGTTTTCGAAATTTGTGATTATTTACCTAAGATGTAACATTATTACACTATTGTGTAAAATAAAAATATGTTTTTTTACTATTATAATATACTTACTGTAATTATTCAGGTACTTAGATGTAAAGTGTTTATATTATGATGTAAATATAAATGATGATTTTCTTTCCTCTTCATCATATTCATTTTCTATTATTTTAAGGGCATGATTTTATCAATTACCTAATAAATGCGTTTTCAGTGACCTAGTTAATAATATTTGTTTCTAAAATAGTAGATCTCTCACCTAAATCGAATCACCAAATAATGTTAAAAAGATTACCTAAATATTAATTAAAAATTACTTGGAAATAATATCAATTATCAAAATAATAAAAGTGTAACTGAAATTGAATCACCAAACAATATCAAAATAGTTTTAAAAACTCCGTTATAAAAACTCCACCCCTATTAGGAATTTTTCTATTAATTAGGTAACAGATCTATAATTTCGATAATTGAACGAATTAATCGATGCTAATAGTTAGATGATTAGATTTATAGTGACAGGTTTATTATTTTAGGTAGGTGTATTATTCCTGCCCGTAACTTACTTTTTAGAGCATAGATCTTAGGTATATTCAGGCTATAGAAAAAAGTGATCAAACTATAATTTAAGACACATATTTACATTAATCCGATGATTTATACTTTAGAGACAGTTTTGGTAAATATGATAACTAATATATTTCTTGGAGATAAATATTATTATTAGGGTATTGCAGATTAGTGACACATCTAAACTTAGCTGTCAGAAAATTTTGTTCCCTTTTATTTTCACTTTTGCTATAGTATGTACCTGTGCGAATCAAGTTCGCATACGTACACACTATGGCAAACTATTTTCAGCACATGTTGCTGCAGGTTCGCGAACCTAAGTGAGTAACCTAACTTTAACGTGCGCTTATTGTCCTCCAGTTTTTTGTGTGCATTTCTTTGATTCATTGCAATATATCAATTGGATGCACTCGCCGAGATCACCAGTCAAGACCGATATATAATTATACTCTTTGGTCAAGACTAAGCCACCACGAGACGCGGAGTGCACGCCGCTCGACCAATGCACCGCGCCCGTGTTATGTGCACGCGCTGACTATTAACTTATTCAAATCACACTTTCTCAACTTCAACTTTGGTAGACTGCTACACTTATTACCAAACATTAAAGCAGGAGAATAAGCGATCCCCTCCATGAAAAAAGACTCCGGAAACAGTGAGCTTTCCGTACAAACGTAATACATAATTATCTGTGGTAGGTAATACCAAAATGATTTGCGATTGGAACATATTTAATCCTCACCACTGAGGTACTGGCTTACCTCTTACTGCCGGAACACAACAATTTTCAAAGTCCCCCTAGACTATGTCTATGCTGAAACGTCAAGAAAATCCAAAATCAAACCAAATACTAACTAATTATCAAATTACTTTTAATAAAACCGCAAGAAAACTACGCTAGTATCCGTTACTCCGGCGAACCGTGAGCTTCCCATACAAAGTATTAACATAACACCAGAATGATTCGCAATTTAACCATAATTAACTTTTTTTGTGATGTTATTAATTGGATAAAGAAAGACATTATTTATCTAGTAATAACTAAATAAAAAATCCAAAATACCAAACCAAACAAAAATTATTGCGATTTACAGTTTTGTATGAAAAACTGTAATTGGAATTTATTGTGAATTGGTAATTTGAATATTAGACATTTTAAGTTTTGATCATTTGAACTTAGACATTTTAATTTAGGACTATCTGACCGTTTGACATTTTCGTTTTTGACATTTTGAACGTTTTACATTTTAATCGTTAGACATTCAAATTTTTGACATTTTGAACTTTGCCATTTTAAGTTTAGACATTCTAACTTTAGACATTCTGATACGTACCCAACTTTCCATTATATTACAGATGTATTAGCAATTATGATCTTTACAAGACAAACGTTCACAAAACTGCAGAAATCACTTAGTTGAATGTCATCGATACTTACACAGAATTCCGCGTAAGTCTAATTAGAGACGACATATTTTCTTTTGGGCCTTTCAACAACGGGGTGGACTAGGAGACACTAGTGGTCACATCAGGAATCACAAATTGCAAAATATTTGCATATCAATTATCTAGCTAGAACATGCAGTTCAATATGCTTTCATTGCAATTTTTCTTATTGTATTCAGTGCGGGGTGTTAAGTATTCTAGATATTATTATTCTGATGCTAAATAGAAATTATTCAATTCATAAATCCAAAAACTAATCACCAGTTTTGGTTTTTTTTTTTCAGATTGAGATTGAGTAAATTCAAATGCAATGCAAGTCGAATTAAGCAGTGGAGATAAAATGCAGTAGATTTTTTTTTTCTCCATTTCTAGCAGTTGATTTCAAAAATATTTATTTTCTAATTTGAGATTATAGCATTCACAATGCTATTTTGGTTTAGTATTGTACAAAGACTATTCTGACACTAAGATACCTATTATTTTAATTCTTTTCCACCAGTTTTTTAAACGAAGGTGTAACGATTGTGCCATCATAATCGTCACAATCTTGAGCCTCGGTTTGGCACCTCTTATTCACATGTAAGGTACTTCTTCGTGTATCTTATTCTAATATAAAGTATTAACATTCTATAACTTTTAATTTCAGGGACGGAAATTAATCTCACAAATAAATTGGTTTTCATAACATTATCAAGGTGGTATTATTTTACAGGTATATTATTTATGTTATTATTGAAGCTGCTGTCTGTTAATACTATCAAGAATACAGAGTTTGGTAACAGAAACGGTTCGATTATTTAACAAATACTAATTAGACATAAAAAACATTTTTTTTTTTTTTTTACAGATGTGTATAACACAATTATCAGTATTACATAATATTGCGTTCATTATTGAATGGACAAAATTGAGCTAATCTCAAGGTTTGGTAAAGAATTTAACTAAGTACACCTTTGCGTAGAGTTCATTGTACAAATACAATGGATATCTTAGATTACTTAAGACATTTTATTACATATTTTCCAATTTTATTCTTTTTTCATCATTTTTATCTTAAAAGTTTAAATAATGCAAACAATACAAAAAAAAAACAAGAATGGATCATACATATTTATATTAAATAAACAGTTCACAATCACTTCTTATTTAGAAAGAAATTAAATTCTATATGTAATGTAAGTAATAGATTGCTGAAATGAAATATTTAATGAAATGAAGTAGACTTGTGTTGTGTCCAACCAGTTTTAGTACTCGACGTATGCCGATACCTTTATAGCCCTAACAAAAAATGTTACTATAGATGTTCCAGGTAACACGGCGAAATGGTCAATGACTCCGCTATATTTGCAAAATATTAAACATATTATCACCGATAATCAAACTGAGTTCTCCAAACCAACCTTGTATATTTTATATGTATATATGTGCGTGTATATATATATTGTACCAGCCATCTATAGGTACCGTTTTTAGTATATGTAATCATGTAAAACGTTCAGAATGATGTTAAATGGTATTCTTTTCTTTTTTTTAAATACTAATACGTAAGAAATGATATTTCCATTTTCTTATTATAATGCTTTTAACATCTACATGTGTTAATATACTAATATCGAGGACGAATCTGAAGTATAATTAATGATTAAACGAACTTACCTGTAAGTGAAGTTCTATCATAATTATACGAAGGATTCGTCCGAAGATATTAGTATAGAATCCCACCCTCCCTACTCATTATTGTAAATTACAATAATTGTTTACCCACTGAAGAAAATGAGGAAATATCATAGGATTTGGACTTTAAACTAAATGAAGTGGTTGGCGTGTAGCAGTGACAGGGCGAACTTGGACCGGAAATGTCAAAATATCTGTCAATTTTAAGTCAAAAACCTTCTCTTTTTAGGTTTTTTAGGTTATTGCTTTAAAATAACGTGCTAAGTGGTGATACATGCAAGCGGTACTACATGTGTTAATATACTAATATCTTCGGACGAATCCTTCGTATAATTATGATAGAACTTCAGTTACAGGTAAGTTCGTTTAATCATTAATTATTATGGTATATTAGTATTAGTATATTATAAGTACTGATTAATTCATCAATAATCACGGCTTTTGAGATTGAGATTGAGAAAATGTAGTTCTTCATGAATTAAAGGTAATGTCTAACCTGACATGCATCGATGCCTCCTGCTAAGACGCCAGCGCAGATCTGGTGGTCTTGTAGGCCACACCAATGCCTGTTGCAAGACGGGCGCAGTAAATTGTCGCACTGCTGAGTATCTATCACATCCAATACTATTACTTGTAGTTCGGGAGACGTGGTTTTGTTCACTGGAAATCGGTAATGATAACTTTATTATCGATGTCTAAGGTTTTAATAAAAAATATTACTGTCTGTCACACTCTATGATCATGATCAGGTGCTGTCTTGAAGGAACAGTTAAGTTTATGATATAAATAACGTAATTATATTTTCATTTCTTACACTCAGAAAGTGATGTGTGTTAAACGTAACAGCGCAGCGGGTTGAAGGAAAAGAAAACACTGCTTTCATTATAAGGTGGAAAATATTAATTTAAAAATAGAACGTAATTTGGGTACGCAGTCGGCCATTGAGTTATCTTATCGGCAACGAAAAAGTTTACGTAATTCTCTAAAACTACGCAGCGGATTTCTATGCAGCTTTTTTTTAATAGATAGAGTGATTCAAGATGAAGGTTTATATCTATAATACATGGTGTCAAATTTCACACTACACCGAAGTGATCAGGAAGGAAGCGAAGTGAAGGCGGGTCGCTAGTGTATAATAAAGCAGTCTTTCCTACCCGTACATCACTTTCCGAGTACCTATGTGAAATTAAAAAAAAATACCTGCTTCTACGACACCCCATCCAGTCATAGAGGGTTTCTTTCCTAAAAGCTCTCTGTCAGAACCAGTGTACAAGCAAGCTGGTTGAATGTAATAGGTGAATGAAACTTCGTCTTGTAGCTCCATGAGGGCTATGTCATAATATTTTTTCGGGGATTTATAGTCGGGGTGAGTGATAATTCGTAATATTTTTGCATCTATGTGAACCCGATCATAAAAATAATGCAATTTCTTTTCCTGGAATGGTGATTTAAATAAATAAGGAATCCGTATTATATTAAAATAATGGTTAGTATCTATTAGATCTTAGACCTTGTTGTATGTTAAAGTTTAAAGAAAATAGCAGTTTTAGCTGAGCGCTATACGCTCAGCTAAAGATAATTTTATTTAGTTGATCACCTAAGCTTAAAAGTCTTTGAATTTTCATATTGCTTAGTTAGTCCACTTATAGTCTTAGGTTATCAACACGTTTTAAAAAACGTGAACTTGAAACCGGTTCAGGTCCTTGAACTGTGTTACAGGTAGAAAAACGGAAAGCATGTTTCTTTATATTATGTCAGCTGTTCGTGATTATGGTACTCTAAAAATTGATTGCTGTACATACACACATACACCTATACATATATGTCTAGGTTTATGCTATTAATCTGTTGAGGGTTAGAAAGTCGGTACTGACCAGTATATTTTTGTCAGCCAATCTCACAATTTGAGGATTTGTGTCAGCGATAGTGTAACGTTGTGTTCTGACAATCCACAAGTTTAAATCTTGGCGCGGAAGCGCAATGGTAGTTTTCAGTATTTTGCAGGAATTGGCACCTCCCCTTTAAGGTCATTGGTTGTTTTTTGTAGCAGTCGCAACTTTAATAAATGTCTTTTCAAATTTTTAATTATTTGCATAAGGCTTTGAAAATAATAAACATTGAGAATCAGAGCAAAGTCTCTCAAATTTCGCTTCAGTTTAGCAAGGAATTAGACGATAGAAGATGGCGCGTGCCGCGCGTGATGATTCTGACCAATAGCAACAACGCCCAATAGGAAGGCAGATTTCGGAGCTACGGTGTTGCCATCTCGTGTCACGCTCTTCCATCTGACACTTTTGTTGAAGTTACGCGCGAACACCTTTTTGCTAGCTGAAGCGTCGATTGACAGTTCTTTGCGTTTTGTCCAAAAGTTTTATAGTCAGGAGACGCACACATATTTATTTCTGTAGGTTAAATTTTGTTTATTATATTTGGTAATTTTATTTCATTTCCAATTGTGTTCGAATTTCGGAAAACGGAACGTTTTGGAAGGAGTATCGAAGCGGGTTAGGGCAACACCAAGCGAGCCTTCAGTTTTCAGGAAAAAAAATGACATTTGTGTTGCGAAAGGATTTTGATTATTTTATTTAACGCGGCCGAAGTCGGTCGATTAATTTATAGAGAGAAAAACGCTACTGAGGTAAGTGGAGTGATATCTGTTTCAAGGCAGACTTCGTAAGACGCCATGAACATTTTCTGAGGTGGTGTTTATTACAGGTAAAACCTCAAGTTGCAGACCATCATTTGTTTCTGGTCGCTGGCCTGAAGGTTTGCCAGGATCTTCGAGGTTACTTGCCGTGGCTTGAGGAGTTAGCCAGGCAAAATTTCAAACGGGTGGAGGGAGCAGGCGGTTTGAAATCCTGCTAATCAGGATTGCTGCTTTAGCAAGACCTGGTAAGAAGTTGAAAACATTTTTTCCCACGCCACGCCGCCATGTTGCATAGCCACAACGTGTTCAAAGTCTATTTTTCAGTTTGGTTAATCCTACACGTTTGTTTCAGCTATGGGAAATTAATTTCATCGATAGTCTTTGGGTCTACCACGTGCCACGTCATGTGCTGATGAGTTGCTGTCCACAACTACATTATAATCCTCCAGGGAGTTCAGAGGTCTAAATAATCCCACATTAGTAAATACAGGACACACGAGGTCGGTGCTTTTTTACTCTTTAAATATTGTGAACCGTGGTATTTTCCAATTAGGGATGATAATTTAATGTAAACTGTAACTTTTACTCTTTTTGCGACCCGACACACACCAACCAATAGAATCCATGTAGCGACCCCTGTCGCTGAGCTAGATTTGTGAATTTGTTCTCATGTAAGGTGTAAACCAACTTATTAGTAATATAGACTGTTTCAACCCATACCATTTTTTATTTTTTTGACCTTAAATTTATTCTTTATGTCTCGTGGTTCCCTCTGAATATTGCCCGCTGGGACCCACGAGACAAAAAGAATAAATTTAAGGTCAAAAAAATAAAAAATGGTATGGGTTGAAACAGTCTATATTACTAATAAGTTGGTTTACACCTTACATGAGAAAAAATTCACAAATCTAGGTCAGCGACAGGGGTCGCTACATGGATTCTATTGGTTGGTGTGTGTCGGGTCGCAAAAAGAGTAAAAGTTACAGTTTATATTAAATTATCATCCCTAATTGGAAAATACCACGGTTCACAATATTTAAAGACTAAAAAAGCACCGATCTCGTGTGTCCTGTATTTACTAATGTGGGATTATTTAGACCTCTGAACTCCCTGGAGGATTATAATGTAGTTGTGGACAGCAACTCATCAGCACATGACGTGGCACGTGGTAGACCCAAAGACTATCGATGAAATTAATTTCCCATAGCTGAAACAAACGTGTAGGATTAACCAAACTGAAAAATAGACTTTGAACACGTTGTGGCTATGCAACATGGCGGCGTGGCGTGGGAAAAAATGTTTTCAACTTCTTACCAGGTCTTGCTAAAGCAGCAATCCTGATTAGCAGGATTTCAAACCGCCTGCTCCCTCCACCCGTTTGAAATTTTGCCTGACTGACTCCTCAAGCCACGGCAAGTAACCTCGAAGATCCTGGCAAACCTTCAGGCCAGCGACCAGAAACAAATGATGGTCTGCAACTTGAGGTTTTACCTGTAATAAACACCACCTCAGAAAATGTTCATGGCGTCTTACGAAGTCTGCCTTGAAACAGATATCACTCCACTTACCTCAGTAGCGTTTTTCTCTCTATAAATTATTCGACCGACTTCGGCCGCGTTAAATAAAATAATCAAAATCCTTTCGCAACACAAAAAACATTTTTTTTCCTGAAAACTGAAGGCTCGCTTGGTGTTGCCCTAACCCGCTTCGATACTCCTTCCAAAACGTTCCGTTTTCCGAAATTCGAACACAATTGGAAATAAAATTAAATTTTTTTTCATGTCTAGTGAGCGCGTAAGCTTGAGAAGTGAATAAAATAAAATTACCAAATATAATAAACAAAATTTAACCTACAGAAATAATGTCATCAACGTAACAGTAAACTGTTCCGTTGTCAATATCACTGCAGAGCCCGTGACCCAACAATCTATCCATCAAACGTTGCTGTCTAGCCGGAGCTCCGCAGAGTCCAAACGGCATCACCTTAAATTTAAAGATACCTCTTCCGGGAACGGTAAAACTAGTCTTATCCTGCGACTCAGCTTGGAGTGGAATTTGCCAAAAACTGGAGCTTAAATCTATCGAGGATAAGTACCTAGCCTCCTTAAGGCTGTCAAGTATCTGAGGCATGTACGGAATAGCATATGCATCGCCCTTGGTAACGGCGTTAAGCTTCCTACAATCAAGACAGAATCTACTATCGCCATTCGCTTTCTTGACTAATAGAACGGGATTATTCCACGGACTTTCACTAGGTGTTACAACGTCTAATTCCAGCATTCTATCCAATTCGTCGTTTAAGGCTTTCTTCTTTTCCGGAGACAACGGATACTGTCCTATCCTAATAGGTGTGGCCTCTCCCGTATCAATTACATGCTCAGTTAAAGAGGTTCTTCCTAACCCAATCCTTTCTGAAGAAATTGATTCAAAGTCTTTCACCATTGAATCAGCCAATTCTCTTTGACTAAAAGACAAACTATTATACGACTGAATACTATTTATTTGTTCCGAGTGAATTGAACTACAATGATTAAAAAATGATTTAGGAGCGTTCCTATAATCTATCTGATCAAAAATGTTCTTCCCTAAATCGAAAGATCTCCAAAAATCACAACCTAGTATCACCTCCGTGACTATACTAGGAATCACAAAAAATTTCACTACCCGGCTAATTTTACCAAAAGTAACCGGTACAAAAATAAACCCTAAAGATTCTAGTTGAACCCCATTTGCAACACTACACGACCTGTCTACACGCTCCTGTAGTTCAAACCCAAACTTTATAAATTGTTTGTGTGCATTGTTCCCTAAAATTGAGATACAAGCACCTGAATCTAATAAACCAATAATTTCAAAATCATTTACTTTAAATTTTAAGTAAGGCCTAACATCATTTTCACTAGGTGCGAAGAGAACCGAAGCGATGCTACGAAAAGATTTAAATTTACCCTCACTATCCAATAAATTTGTACCTCGGTTCTCACCAACTAGTTTTTTGTCTGTGGTAAACCTTTAAAACTTGTGCCCTTACTGCAATTCGGACACGAAGTGACAGTAAAACCTACTTTGCCACATTTGAAACATTTTATATTTTGGGGTGTCACTTTGCATAACCTAAAATTGTGGTTACCCTTGCCACATTTATAACACACTCGTTGGTTTGCAGAAGGCATGGAATTAGAATTAAACTGTTGTGATGTTGTTGGCGGTCTACTAGTGTTGTGTGTTGCTACATAATTAACTTGTTTTGCTTTACCCTTGTAGCAAAACTCCTGACTCAGAAAATTCGACTTGGTCGGTTCCACAAAAAAATCTGAACGTTGGCGAGCAGATTCAAGTTTACGACATTTTGTCTTCAAATCGGAAATTGTAGTAATATCTAACAAAGCTAACTGTTGGGAAAAATATGGTCTGATGTTGTGCAAAAGGATTTCAAGCTGCTTCTCCTCCGGCAGTGGTGATTTCAGTCTGTTGAATAGGCATGCCATTACTGAAAAATAAATGTGTGTTGGCTCCTCCATTCCTTGTGTTCGTGAACGGATCTCACCCAGTAACCTGTAATCATAATCAACCGGGTCGAATTCTTCGAGCAACAAAGATTTTAATTCTGCCCAACTGTCAACCTGACTTTTAATGCCACGATAAAAACTTTTAAACCCTGTTCTGAAAATAATTGAGCAGCCGAGTTGAACAACTTGCCGTCAGAAACACCATATGAAACTTGGAGCTCGTCGACACGTTCCAAAAATGAACGAGGGTCTGTGGTCCCGTTGAATCTCAAGTTCCACTTTGCCACATTCCTATCACCAGAACATTCCGCAACTGCTACTACTGGCACCGGTTCCACCTGTGTGTCGCACTGTTCAGGATGCTGTGCTCTTGTTGACAAGAAAAACTTTTCAGAAACTGACAATAAAAACTCGATTGCGCTAGACAACTCTGCCTTTTGTGACAAAACAGCAGGGTCATCTGACACAACTCGCAATAGCCTATGATGTAAGTGTCGTACCAAACCACGGCATCTGCTCAAACAATGTGCTGTATCAGATTTTTCACTAAGTTTTGCTTTTAATTCTTTAATTTTATCTGAAATAATTTTAAGTTCTGAACTACTTTCAAATTCTGTTTCCATGATTACCTCAGAGGGACACTCAATAAGAAGTTGTTTTAGTTGCATTCTCAACAAAGGCACTGTAGATGTCGGTGTTTCAGACCTAATTGTCACTTCATAAGTAAGTTCATCTTTTAAAAGCGAATGTACTAAAATTTCTAAATCCATCGTTAAGAACTGGTGGTATTTCCTTCACAATCAATTTAAATAAAGGGTCATGTTAAATTATCCAACACTAAATCAGAGAAAACACAGTATTCAAGAAAATTTCTTTGTAATTGCATTGACCACAACGACACACCGCTTGTAACAATATTGTAATATTCACCCAATTGTATAAAATGTAATTTTAACAAAATGTATAAAATTTATAAATCACTGTATGGACTTTAAATTTAACAAATGTATTCTTTGTAAAAACAAAATAAATTTTTAAGTTGAAAACTGAAATCTTTCTTTGAAAGTATGAATGTGTACACAACACTAGATTGTTACCAAATGTAAAATCTGATATTTATGTCTGTTTAGTTACAGTTTATCATGAAAACAATATAACTTGAAGTTAACTTTAAAACATGAAACATGTAGGTATCTGAACATATAAATCTTATGATAACCCTAGTTTTATAAAAACATATAACACATAACATAAAACATGGAACAGAGGCTTAACACTTAAAAATTTAAAGGAAATAAAACAACCACACTTGTGTTTTTTTTGCATGTTTATATTATGTCAGCTGTTCGTGAATATGGTACTCTAAAAATTGATTGCTGTACATACACACATACACCTATACATATATGTCTAGGTTTATGCTATTAATCTGTTGAGGGTTAGAAGTTCGGTACTGACCAGTATATTTTTGTCAGCCAATCTCACAATTTGAGGATTTGTGTCAGCGATGGTGGTGTCACTGTCAGAAGCCTTAGAACAGTGCGCGGCGGTCAGCACAAACTTGCTGCTGATAAGGGAACCACCGCACTTAAACACCCAATGCCCCAATACTGCTTTCCAACCAATGGCACCCTGGCAAGAGATTATGAAATATTGAAACTGACTCATGGAACTTAATATAAGGCCTATCGCCAATCTGTTTAACGTCTCACCATATGTGGAAACTCTCCTTGATAAGAATCACGACCACCAAAAGAAAAATAGAAATTTTTCATCTTAGCTTTGTATGCCAGGCCTGAAAAGGGTGTATGACCACGTTTGATTATAGTTATAGGCTAATGATAGTTTATTCTATCATATACGCTCAGATCTAAATCAACGCACCTGTTTATGTACAAAATTCTGCATTATGCCTAGTTAATACTTATTGTTTCTTCTTCAACTATTACTTTTTAAGGAAGCTTTCGAGCCTTTGGTATAAAGATAACCTTTACATATTACTTTTTAACACAATTTAGAAACTAATAAATTACTTACAGTTTTCGTCTCTTGTGACCTTATCTTCTCTTTCCTTGATGTCCCAAATATACTCCAGACATTCTGTGTGAAAAAAAATGTTTATTATTGTCTGTCCTGTGCATAGCTGGGTTTGGAGGAGAAGGTTGGCGCTTCTTACATGGTTGATTATTTTGATGCCTGCCATAACTGAAACAGATAAATTCCAGTGACCCAAATGGAAAGGATTTGATTTTGGCATAAATAATTTATTAAACATCAAATTCACTGTGACCCTAAAAATGGAGAGATTCGTTAGAATTATTTTTCTAAATATTTATGTTCTAAAGTAGAAAAATCTACGGCCTTACCCAAGTACTTGTAAATAAATAATTACTTATTAATCACATTCATTTTCTATTTTGACAACCCTTGCACATTTGCGGCTGATTGCGTAAGTACCTATAAGGGCGGGCGGCACGCGGCGGCGTCATCCAACATCAAAGGCGTTTAACAAATGTATGATTGTTAAACTGTGGTTATGTCATAGTATAAAAATGAGTTGGTTATATTCTGCTACTTTTGAGACCACTGACTAACTTACTGACTGCACTGATCCTTCTGCCTGGTGCATTGAAGTCAGGCACTTTTGGGCCTTGAATTTCACACGGATTTGGTCGTTCCACTTTAGGCTGTACTGCCTGCGGGAGCAAGAAGTAAAGTTAATAAATGGCATTTAAAATCTAATAAGAGGGCCTCCTCAAAGATTTGAGCCTCCTTATGTAAACATTCACATTATTTATTCTGAGAAGACGGGTACAATAAATAAACAAGCATTTAGCAACGAAGAGTCAAAGAAAAATAATACGTGTGTTAATAATATTAGGCACATATATACATACCTACAGTCATTTCGATCTTGAACCAGGAAAAACAAGTCGGTTATACAATATACTCTACACTACACCCCGTTTTGGACCATTCGTTGACTTAACTACCTATTTGTTTTCGTAGGATTGCAAACTAATCTACTAACGTAAAAAAAATGAAAGCAAACCGACCAATGTTCGATTTCCAGTTTTCAAGCGTGTATTAAGTTTGATTAAAAAGACATTTCCTATTCGTATAAAATAGTATGTGAATCAAATCTTTAAAATCAATTAATTAAAAAAAATACACGTCACGAATTCCAAAAATGAACGATTTTAATAAAAAAAATGTACTCACCTTTTTTGTTCCTGTGGTCTGTGCATATAAAATCGGCAACACTACAAATAAATGCACACCTTCAAAAAAACATACTACAGGTACCTACTGATGCTAATCATTAAAACTATTAAAATAATCGCAACATTTTTAACCTGACGTCTAGAAAAGCATCATACCATAATAATAATGTTAATCATGATAATATAGACAAAAACAAATGCAAATATTTTAGTTATTATTTAGTTGTTGGTTAAATTCCACTTTATGTATACATTGTCTTCAGGATAGTTTCAAAAATTGATGAAAATTGATCAATTAAATTGTGGATCATAAACAAAATTACACTCTAACAACGAAAAATCCTTCCATAAAATGATAAATTCACGAATAATAAGTATAAAATATGCAAAATAGTAAGGAAAACATTACGTGCTGTAACCACACTTAACAGTATGAAGAACTTAAATTCTTTAGCACTCTTCATTTCAATTGATTTACGATTAAAAAGCGCAAGTATCTTCATTGATGGTTGCTACTTGAATGACGGTCATTGGTTCGGATCCTGATTGGGTTTTTTTGTTTTATTATTTTAGGCATTGATATTGGGATCAAGAATTCCCACCAGTCAAGGAGAAACCACTTTTACATGTTACTGTGAAAACCCGTATATTGGTAAATCTTAGGTTTTACTTATAAATATTAGGATTTACCATTTAGGAAAATGTAAGAATGAAAAAGAGAGAAATATTTTGGGCTTTTACCATTGGATTTTGGTACACGCGGTTTCACTGTTGGTAAATGATCTTCCTGACCTCTGTCACACAGGCGTTCAACCTAGCATAGAGGTCAGGGACTTCACAGTTTTATGTAACCTTTATTTTATGTAACAATAAAGAAATTATTATTATTATTATTATTATTTTAAACTTATTTTGTTTTTTATTATTATTATTATTATTATGTATCTCGGCTTGGTTTTCTCGGGTGCAAAGCCCGGTCCTTTTGCCAGGCTTGCGTGGGGACATGGGTCCAACACGTAGAGGCCCTTTGAGACGGATTTGATATTTGTGAACTGTGTGATGCACATACCGGGATCCGCTCCCCACTACACGCATAGTGCGCAGACGGAAGCGGACCCCGGCAAGTACATAGACTATTGTGAGTGTGAGAATATATATAAAAATAAAGAATTGGGCTATTGGGTGAACGGATAATGGATTGGGATATTGGGCTATGGGGTGAGATAACGGACTTCCGCCTTTTCCTACATCTCACAAACTCGAACCGTCGGCGGAAGGTGGCTCGCCGCCCGCTAGATGGGCACCCCAAACTGGTCAGCAACTGCCGACCGGGGCGCAACACCGGCGCGGGCAACTCAGGGTGTAGAGAGGTGAGACTGCGGGGCGCCAGTTCCCGGTGCTAAGCGCACCAGTCAGCAGGCCCCCGGCGTTATGACATTTTACACTTCCACCCTTCGAGCAATAGCTCTAACGACTCCACCCTGGACGGCCGGCGAAGGCGAGCCAGGGGCGGGAGTCCGCAGGCCCCCTTGGGGTCCACCCCTGCTGCGGGGACGAGGGCCTGGATCGACTCCCGGGAGCACTCGGGTCCGTGGTGTCGCTACTCACCAACAGCTCGCCACAAGCTGCCCTGCGGGCTTATTATTATTATTATTATTATTATTATTAATGATCGTTTTTTTTTATTATAAATAGGCAAGCGCTTCACCACTATCACACCTGCCTGCTGCCTTTCTATTGTCTAATTTAAAAATCTATCGCAATCGCTTTCAGGATATAACACATTGAAGCTTCTTTTTGGGACAAATAAAAACTTACCAAAGAAATGCAGCAATGTGTCACATCCATCTGTCAAACGAAAGCGATTGCGATCGATTTTTTTAATTAGACAATTAGCCCCCTAAAATAACTAAAACAACAAATAATTTTAAACTAACCCTTTATTGCAATTAAGTACCTATTAGACAAAACTTAGTACCGACGATCTGGTGAAGGTCGCGGGAAGCCGCTGGATGCAGGCAGCGCTGGACCGATCGTCGTGAAGATCGTTGGGGGAGGCCTGTACCCAGCAGTGGGTGTCGTGCGGCTGATATGACGATGATGAGACAAAACTTACATTATCTACTTTTTATAATAATTAAATGATATAATGATGTTTTTAATTAATTACGAGCTAAATCGTTAAACGTGGTAGGTACTTTCCAATTTTCAATACGATAAATCACCTTTTACGAATTACAGCGCGTAGGTTAATTCAGATGTTATTTTAGAATTATTTCGTTTTTGTTTCGTTTTTTGGGTGTCCCGAAGTTTCGACACCTTTCCAGGGGGCATATAAGCAAAATCTAACTCTCGAGTTTTTATGGTGATCTCTGATTGGTCAAGAAACTCAGTAGTTAGGTTTTGCTCGCAAACTCTAACTCCCCAGTTTCGCGCTAGTTCGATAGTGATCTCTGATTGGTCAAAAAACTCAGTAGTTAGGTTTTGCCCGCAAACTCTAACTACTGAGTTCGCATCCACCAATGAGCGCGCTTCAAAATTCAGTTATCAATTAATTGTCTTTGAATTTGAACACGACTGTGGTAGAATATTTTATTAAAAAAAAATGACTTCTAATCTTTCAAGATCTTTCAGATCTGAACGCAAAAGGTTTTTTCTGCTAAACTAAATATTCTTTACCTATGAAATTGACGTTTTGTATGGAAAATTTTTTAACAAGTTGCATTTTCCATTTTAACATTTTTCACAATTGGACCCCCTAATTTGACGCTGTATAGATATTTTTACGGAAATGGATGCTAAATTTATTTCATTATTGTTACAAATAAACGTCAAAAAATATGAAAATAATATCTATAGGACCACACGACAACAATCCGAAGCCAATGCAAAAAAGTTTTCCAAATCGGTTCATAAAAAAGACGGAGTTCTAGTTACGGTAATAAGCAGAAACGTTATAAAAGTGGAGTAATATCAAATAACAATTCTTAATTGTGGCTTGTGGGTAGGTAAAAACGTATTTTTATTATATCTGTTACCGTAAAAC
Source organism: Agriphila geniculea (assembly GCA_943789525.1). Taxonomy (NCBI): domain Eukaryota; kingdom Metazoa; phylum Arthropoda; class Insecta; order Lepidoptera; family Crambidae; genus Agriphila; species Agriphila geniculea. The sequence goes on along the minus strand of OX038887.1, from coordinate 11,931,769 downwards.
TCCGTAATTTATGAACTTTATATCCAAAATACTTACCTACCCAATTCAAAATCACTAATTTTTTTCAGACAAAACTGTAAATCGCATTAATTTTTATTTAGTTTGCTATAGGTATTGGATTTTTTATTTAATAGAACCCTCGACAAAGACCTATTGTCATAATGCGAATAACATCGCAAGAGTTAATTATGTTAAAATTGCAAATTATTGTGGTATTATGTTTGTAAGGGAAGTTTATTGTACGCCGACCTCTTAAATTAAAAATTTTTGAAATTAGATTTTTGGTGAAACACTAACATCCTCGCAGGATTAGATAACTAACATCATAAACAACAACATTTTCTTTTACAACTTTTCCGAAAACAGAAAAAAGTTTTATTATTCAAATGTACGAACACTGTTAACACCTGATCGAGTTTTACATGAAATCGATTTTTGTCTATCCAACTCCAATTAGAGAATAATATCTATCAGTTTACATAAAATTTATTTCTGCCCGCTGTAGGTTTTTTCTCATATTAAGTGCCCATTCTCCTTTAACGTTTAGTTAGGTGCAATCCCACACTTGAGGGATCATCAGATCAAGTATTATTCAAATACCTATACTTAAATACCTATTGTGTATATACTGAACTTAGTCAGTTTATCCTTAGTAGGGATTTACTGGTCGGTAGGTAGGTCTACCTACCAAATACGACCAGTACCTACGTTACCTGCGTAAAAAGTTTTTGACATCAATAGTACAAACTTAGGTGCCTAAGTAGGTATAATTAATAGAATAGAGTTGGGTGAAATCAGTTTTACAAAAACTGTGGTGAAGATTGTTTACCAAATAGGACAAGTAAGAATAAATGGACTTTAAGTACTTACTTGCACACGATTCGTTGCGACGCTGCACTGGTTTTCTTAACAATCCATTTTGTTCCATATTCTTGTATCCATACACCACAGTCCTCCGAACTATTTAGTTTAGCAGAAAAAGGAACTTTTGCGTTCAGATCTGGGTTTACTGGATTATATTCGCAAAAACTTGGAAGATTAGAAGTCATTTTTAAAACATAAAATACGCTACCACAGTCGTGTTCCAATACAGTTGACAATTGAATTTTGAAGCGCGCTCATCGGTGGATGCGAACTCAGTAATTAGAGTTTGCGGGCAAAACCTAACTACTGAGTTTTCTAACCAATCAGAGATCACTATCGAACTAGCGCGAAACTGGGGAGTTAGATTTTGCGCGCAAAACCTAACTACTGAGTTTCTTGACCAATCAGAGATCACCATCAAAACTCGAGAGTTAGATTTTGCTTATATGCTTCCAGGGGCCTTGGCCAGGGGTCGACCAAAGCAAAAAGCTTAAAAAAACAAAACAGCGTTAAAAATAAAAAGCTCTAAAAAGCAAGAAATAATATTTAAATCTGCATCTGCATTTATAGACTCTTTTAATTTTTTGTTTAGTTTTTTGAAGGAGGTTTTGTTTTTTTAAAGCTTTTTCATTTTTTTCCTTTTTGTGGTAGGTATTAATAAGCAACGATATTTTAGAATGCTCTCAATCACTGCCATGGCTTCAAGCTCATAACTTGAATTTTTCCTTTCTTGTTCTGTAGTCTTTCTACTGAAGTAATGGACTGGATGTTGATTTCCTTCTTTGTCTACTTGTAACAATATTGCACCATAGCCAATACTCGAAGCATCTGTGTGTAATTCTGTAAATAACTTCGGGTTAAAAATTTGTAAAACTGGACCACTCGTTAACATCTGTTTCAAAATAATAAATGAAGTTCTTTCTTTTTCTCCAAATTGAAATTTAGCATCTTTTTTCATCAAATCTGTTAAAGGAGCCGAAATCTGTGCAAAATCTGGTATGTATCTTTTGAAATATGAAGCTAAGCCAACAAAACTTTGTACCTGTTTTAACGTTTGAGGTTCGGGAAACTTAAATACAGCATCTGTTTTTTCTAGGGATGGTCTAACCTTTCCATTTTCAATAATCTGACCCAGGTAAGTTACAGTCGGAGTAATTAGTTCTACCTTCTTCCAGTTTACTTCAAGTCCATACTCGGAAGCAATTGTTAACACTTTCTTCAGTCTTTGTAATGCTTCGTGTTCATCTTTAGCTGGAATTATAATATCATCAATGAAAATTTGAACCAAACCATCTGCAATCATTTCTCTGAATATTATTGACACGAATCTCATAAAATAGGGCAGATTGAAAGATCAAATGGGGCTTTCAAGACCTCAAAATGACCGTGATGCGTCACAAAGGCAGTGTACTTTATCGATTCTTCACTTAGTCGCAGATGACAAAAAACATTTTTTAAATCAATAACACTGAATACTTGAGCTTCACTTAATTTATCTATGCAGTCATCAATCAAAGGTAAGGGAAAAGAATCTTTAATTATCTTCTGATTTAACTTTCTATAATCAATACAAACTCTTAGGGATCCATCTTTTTTTCGAGCTAAAACCACAGGACTAGCATATTCGGAATGACTTACGCGGATAACAATATAACGTTAGATAAAAATCATAATATTTCTAGGAAGTTGTGTATTTTTTGCGCTTACTTTCCGCAAAGTACACATCAGGAATTGTCACAGACTATGTTTTTCGAATACATACAGGATCTGTCCGTTGAAATTCCTGATTACGATTTTATTTTAGTGGGTGATTTTAATATTCGGGACGCTGATTGGTTTGATGATGAGTCATTAGGCATAACTTTAAGCAATCCATATTTCAATAATTTGGTTCGCAACTTGAATATGTTTTTATGCTTTACGGGTTGGTCGCAACATAACATTATCACAAATGTTAATAAAAGATGCCTCGATCTCGTAATTACCTCGAACCTGACTTGTACCGTGATACGTGCTAACCCATTGTCGCTTCCCGAGGACGCTCACCACCCAGCGCTTAGTATCGAATGTAACGTCGATGGTATTTCTTTTTTGAGTTCTGCGCCCCGTACGGTTAGAAATTATCATGCCGCGGACTACACAAAGTTAAATTATGAGCTATCATTAATCGATTGGAGACAAGTTTTAAATGTTGGTAGTGTCGAGTTGGCAGTGGATATTTTCAATAGTATAGTCAACGAACTGTTAGATGTATACGTTCCAACTAAGAAAATAAGAGACAATAAAAATTATCCTTCTTGGTATTCTCGATCTCTAATAAAATTAATTAACAAAAAGTTGCTAATTCATAGAAAATGGAAAACTTATAAAAGAATAAGTGAATAAATATCATTTTCTAAAATTCGTAAAAAAATTAAACGTCTTCAATCAACTTGCTACGCTGAACACCCAACTAGCAAAAAGATCGTTTAAGCAATTACTCTCACGACTATGGATCGTAAAACACTCGTATGAAAGATCCTATCATTTCAAAAAGCAGTATAAAAGCAGCTTTCTAGATCTTTCAGCATTCAATGCTTTTTGGCTCTATAAATATGTCTAGTAAACGTGGACTCGACGAATTCATATCGCATTTACTCAACAATTGTATAAAGATATCTCTCAATCGCATTCAGACAACCTTTAGTCTTATGACAGGTCTTTAAAAGCAACCAAATTGCTAATTTGTCGTAAAACTAGCTTTTATAGCACCGTCTTTCGTCACCTAATTTTTACAGCAATATTGTGGAGTAAAAGCTGTTCATTCAACAAAATAGCTTCTCAGTTACAATTACAGCATCTAATGTCATATTACAGCTTTTGGCAAGGCTTTAATTCGACTTTACTATTAAAGTTGAGAAAACGCTATCAAATGATCTACTGCAGGTCCAAAGGTGCACAAAGATAATTTTGGAAGCCATCATGCAGCATAATAGTGGTATGAAAGTTAAATAAAATCTTTTACAGCAGTGTGGAAAATGGACAATAATCGGTGGAAAAAAACTTAAAAGAAGTGAGGGTTCCGACGGAAAGTTAATAAGATGTTGAAACAATTGAAACAATCAACATCAACCAACGGATGAAGAACAAATACTTAATATTAGTGCGGATTCAGTAGGAAATATTACGCTACTACATATTGTTTGTAAACCGTATGATAGATTGACGATTTAACATTGCGCTAAGGAACCCTAAACTAACTGCAATGGCGCTCTTAGAAGTCGTAGAATGGAAACCTCATGTCTATTTTTCGGCTAAGAGCTGAGTGAATGCTTTGTGATGATAATTAAAATGCTATTAATGGCGAATTTATTTTATCTATTATATTAATATTATTTGCGATCCATTATTTACTAGAAATCTTGTGGCCCATGAAAATATTAAATACAAATGTAAGGATTATAGACGAAAAAATTAATTCCGCATATGAAAGTAAGACTTATGAGCTAACTTTAATAGCTTACCTTTATTGTCATTATGGCTGTAAAATCGTAAAGGTATACTTAGCATGGCCATAATATTGCAACATACATTTATTTTTATTTCCTTCGTTTACGCGAACACAACAGTGACAACACGCACTGTCTATGAGTGCTGCTTGGTTGCATTCACACGATCAAAGTGTCGAGTGATTGTAACCGCACTCCTATTATTATCACTAATAAGTCGAATGAAAGAGGTTCTACTGACTATTATAGCACCAGTAGCACTTGAGTTGCGATTACTCTACATTCTTTCAATTAAAACGCAATTCAGACGATAATCTTACGATATTTACAGCATTTTTCGAACTTGATGGCTGATGTCAATCTTTCATGGAATACCAGATTTTGTTATAAATTTACAAATGTTCTAATTCTTCATGACTTCCATGACATAGGCCCCATATCTTCGAAGATTATCTTCGGATCTTAATGAAACTTATATGGGACTAAATTGAAAGTATACCTAATTGAACAAAAAACAACTATCAAAATCGGTACACCAGCGCCAGAGTAATCGATGTACATACAAAAAACAAAAAAAAATTGGGTCGAATTGAGTACCTCCTTTTGAAGTCGGTAAAAAGGAAAGCCAGAGAATCCGTAAAATAAATATAGTGCATATTTTTTTTTAAACAAAGTATACCTATTTTTATAGAAACAGTATACGAAATAAGATATTATAGTTTCGTTTATGAGAAAACTGATTGATGGTTCTGTCAGCAAGTCTACAAAAATATCTTGTTTCATTATCATAAATTATTGCACTAGGCTTTACGTCAAAATGGAGGAAATGTACTTATTCATGTGTTATATTTTCTGAACTCTGACCTGACACGCATCGACGCCTCCTGCTAAGACGCCAGCGCAGATCTGGTGGTCTTGCAGGCCACACCAATGCCTGTTACAAGACGGGCGCAGTAGTATCTATCACATCCAATACTATTACTTGAAGTTCAGGAGACGTGGTTTTGTTCACTGCAAACCGGTAATGAAGCCCAGTAAGGTTTTTGATATTGATATACAATGTCCATCAGCCATTTTTGATGTCTCCCACTGCTGGGGCACAGGCCTTCCTTATGGGTGGATAAGGAGGACGGGCCATAACCCACCACGCGGGCCCAATGCGGATTGGTGGGTATTAACGACTGCAAATGCAACCGGGACCAACGGCTTAACGTGCCTTCCGAAGCACGGAGGAGTTCGCGATAATAAATTTTTGGTCACCCATCCCATGACCGACCCTTGCGAACGTTGCTTAACTTACGCAATCGCTGGGCCAGGCGCTAAACCACTGCGCCACCGAGCTCCTCAATTAATATACAATACAAGAAGGCAATGATATTTTCTTTTCTTACACTCGGAAAGTGATGTGTATTAAACCTAACGGCGCAGTGGATGGAAAACGCTACCTTCCACACAAAGACGGAAATTAATTATAAAAGTAGAACTAAATTTGGTTACGTAGTTGGCCATGGGGTTCAAACTCGTTACATAACTTTTCGAGTATGAGAAATAAAAAAATGCTACCTGTTTCCACAACACCCCATCCAGTCATAGAGGGTTTCTTTCCCAAAAGCTCTATGTCAGAACCAGTGTACAAGCAAGCTGGTTGAATGTAACTGGTGAATGAAACTTCATCTTGTAGCTCCATGAGGGCTATGTCGTAATATTTTTTTGGAGATTTGTAGTCGGGGTGAGTAATAACTCGTAATATTTTTGCATCTATGTGAACCCGATCAAAAAAAAGTCTTCCTGAAATGATGATTTAATTGAATTAGAAGACCGTATAGGTAGGTATTTGTTTTAATTAACCCAATCAGATCATACCCCGTTTAATCCTGTGGAGAGAACCAAAGCTCTAGTCTAGAGTTATCTTGTTTGTATGAAAAATTTACCTGTAATTCCATATTTTTGTTCGCGAGTGTATTATAAACATGACTGCCCAAGCAAAAACGAACTAAAAAGTTAAATTACAAGTGTCAGCAGTCGGAGAATCGTTCTGTAGAACAATTTGTAATCAAAGAAGTTATCTGATTGCAATGACACTTGTTAATTAATTTTTTAGTTAGTTTTTGGCAAGGCAGTCATGTTTTAATATTTTTTTTAATTATTAATTTTTATTGCACACGTTTTAAAGACAAATTATTTAGTTTTTGAATGTGCTCATCAAGGCCTTTCATTTTCAAAGAAATCTTAAGACAGTGTCACTCGGGGTGATGTACGGTTTTTAACGATACCTCACACATCCAAATCCGTTCAGGTATTTATAAGCTACCACCATTTTACCTAAGTCTGACGCTATAACAACAATTTAAAAATTGTTGTGTTCCGGCAGTTAGAGGTAAGATGGCCAATTCATCAGAGATGAGGATTCTGGGTGTAGTGCGCTTCCACCTTCGGCCTTATCGTCACTTAACATCAGGTGAGGTGAAGGCCAAGCACTAACCCGTTGTGCATAAAAAAAATATATAATCTGTATGTTATTTTTTTGAGGTAAACTTGAAATCGGTTTATTAGGTCCTTGAACTGTTTTACAGGTAGAAAAATGAGAATGGTACTTTAAAAATTAAGTGCTGTACACTTATCTATAAGTTTAAATGATATCAATCTGTTTAGGATTTGGGGATCTGTCTGTACTCACCAGTATATTTTTGTCAGCCAATCTCACAATTTGAGGATTTATGTCAGCGATGGTGGTATCGCTGTCAGAAGCCTTAGAGCAGTGCGCGGCGGTCAGCACAAACTTGCTACTGATTAGGGAACCACCGCACCTAAACACCCAATGCCCCAATGCTGCTTTCCAACCAATGGCACCCTGGCAAGAGATTATGAAATATTGAAACAGACTTGTAGAATTAATAAAAAGCCTATCACTAACATGCTCATCGTCTCACCATATGTGGAAACTCTCCTTGATAAGAATCACGACCACCGAGAGCAGGATCGAGACTCACTGCCCCATATTTGTATATCCGGCCTGAAAAGTATGTATGACGTTTTAAAATAAGTAGTTATAAGCTTATGATAATTTATTCTATCATTCACGCTCAGATCTTAATCAGCGCAAATCTATTTATGTACAAAGATCTGCGTTATATTTAGCATATATACTCCTAATATCTATAGTTGCCTTTTCAACCACTTGAGTTTTTAGTATAAGGATTATGAAGAAATATTTTACTAACACAATTTGAAAACTAAAAAAGCTATACTTACAGCTTTCCTCCCTTATCACCTTATCTTCTCTTTTCTTGATGCCCCAAATATACTCCAGACATTCTGTGTGAAAAAAAAAAATTGTTTGTCCTGTGCAAAGCTGGGTTTGGAGAAGAGGGACGCTTTCTATATTATGGTTGATTAACACCCGTTTCAACGTTTAGTTGCCTGCCATGATTAAAACTACTTAAGACATATTCTTGTAGATGTGACCCAATGGGAACGGTTTTACTTAAATATCAGGTTCACTGCAATCCCAAAAATAAAGAGATTCGTTAAGGCAGATTTAATTAACAGCATTCACAACATTGTTGATTATACTAAATAATATACTAGAAAAAATACGACTCGCACCAGATCAATACTCAGACGGGAATCGAACCCGCGACCTTTGGATATCCGGTCCAATGCTCTGACCGCTGAGCTACCGAGTCACTAGTGACATCGTCGAATTTTTCCTAGTATATCCTAAACTCTTACGCTGTAAGCCAGCGTTATTTCACCAATGTGAGGAATTACCTCGACATTCAATTGAAATATCTTTTCAGATATTTTAACAATTGATTAAGATGAAATAGCTATATAATTTTCAAATTTGAGATTATTGCATTTACAATGCTATTTTATTTTTTCTAGTATATTATTTAGTATTGTTTAAAAATAGCATTGTAAATGCAAAAATCTCAAATTTGAAAATTGTTGATTATGTTTAGTAACAGGGCGCCCAGCTTGCGCGAATGATTAATACAAGTCTTTTGCGACAGGACTTTTCATAATAGATTATTCACCGAGAGTCCGTTTCTTCTGCATTTGTTTCGACTACACAACTTACACAGAGACATTAAATAATAAATAGGTAAATAAATGGAATAACTATATATTCAGTATTTTTTTAAATTACAAATGTGTAGGTCACGGGAAGCAGCTGGATGTAGGCAGCTTATACAATGTCCAGCAGTGGGTGGCGTGTCGAGAACGTGATTGACAGTGTATATAAATACTATGTTCTGCTATTTACTTCTGAGGCCAGCCTATTAACTTACTGACTGCACTGATCCTTTTGCCTGGTGCATTGAAGTCAGGCATTTTTGGGCCTTGAATATCACACTCGTCTGTCACAGTCTGCGGGAGCAAAAGTAAAGTTAGTAAGTGTTATTCATAATCTAATTAGGGTCTCCTCTTAGTATAAACACATAGAAACCAAGTACTCGTACTCGTATGTTGTACAGTGAGGCATAACAGCTCAGTGTTCAGGTTTATATTCTTTGTACACTAGGTACAACCTAACCGAATCGTGATTCCTAAACCTAATCGTAATTCAATCAATTATAATCGTAACTAATCCCCTAAAAGATATGGCAATTAAATCCGTTTCGCACCTATAGGTACGATTAGGTAGCGTATGAAGGATGAAAATCTAAAAAGGGTCTGCTTATAGTTCAGGCAAAGAAAGCTCAAAAAAAATGTATAGAGGGAAATGCTTGCAACACAATTTTTGACTTTGTAACTTTGTTTGGACCAGTTAGCAGGTAAACATAATATGTTGATATTATCAAAAGTTCCCGCCCGTAGCCCCTATGCCGGTGGGGAGGGGGAGTTTGAAGGTCCATTTTTCGGTTTTTCGCATATATCTAAAAACTATGCGTTTTAGTGACATAAGACTTGTTACAAAATGAAAGCTGCTTAAATTTGCTACATGTTTTAATTGTTAACTTTTCTGATATCTTGCATAGTTTTCGAGATATCTGCTCCTAAATGTCTGTCAACATGCTTAAGGTGAAGCTTAAAGACAATGGGATCAGGACCCTTCAAGCAGAAAGTGATGCTAACATTTTTAGTGTGGATGTGGCTGTGGAAATGCCAGACAGTGAAAAACAGCTGTCGGCATTGTGGGTGAAGATGTCGACCTCATAATCCTCTTGATGGCTAAAGCTGTTGCGCACAAGGAAAGGACATTATTTTCATCAAGCCTAGACGTGGGAAGACAAGGGATTTATTATTCTCATCCCAAGAGCTTTAGCAACAAGGTTTCAAGGACGTGCTGTTTTTTCACGCCTTGCCGTGGTCCGACACAACATACCCATCACTTTCTGCTTGAAGGGTCTTGAATCCTGATCCCATTGTCCTCACGCTTCACCTTAAGCATGTTGACAGACATTCAGGAGCGGATATCTCGAAAACTAGGTATACATTTTGTCTACAGTTTTGTGTCGCTAGAATGCATAGTTTTAGAGATAAATGTAAAAAACCAAAAAATAGGACCTTCAGACCCGCCTATCCCCCTCGGCACAAGAGCTACGGGCGGGAACTTTTGATATGTTCACCTCTTATCTGGTCCAAACAAAGTTACGAAGTCAAAAATTGTGTTCCAATCATTTCCCTCTATACCTTTTCGTTTACTGGGCTATTTGATTGAATCAGGCATCACTTGGCGGAAGTCCCAAACCATTGTGAAAAAATTAAATATATGTAGCTTACTTCCGCTAACAATATATGCCAGATGCATCGCCCGCCCGCCCTCAAAAAAATGCACATGCACACCACAAAATATCAGTGTACAATACCTGCATTCAGCAAAACAGCAACACACCTTGCACCTTCACCAATTAGACTACTCTACACGTGTTTCACCCCAGCCCGAAGCATCTTCAGGAGTCAGAACCGGCGAACCAACACCAAATGGCGTACATCTTGTATATATTGTTTGCGGAAGTAAGCTACATAAATTTGTTTTTTCACAATGGTTTACTGGGCTATTATGTAAACATTCAATAAATAAACAAGTATTTAGCAATGATAAGTCAAAGAAAAATAATACGTATGTTTATAATATTAGGCACATACAATCATTTCGATCTTGAACCAGACCCCGAATTACGTAAAGCTGTTGCTAACAATTCTCGATTGAAATCGCAGTTGCATTGCTGCTTTAAGTAAGATAGTTGTCACATTAGTTCTTACTAAACCAGCAATGTCACTGCGATTTCTGTCAAAGTTAGACAATCAGCCTTCAGAAAACACAGGTCTGTTATACTATACAATATACACTATCGTTTCGTTATGAACGCACTAGCAAAACGACTAATGTTCGATTTTTAAATGTATTCTGTGATTATAGCTTGATTAAAAAAACATTTCCTATTCTTATAAGCAAGGAAATTGTGTGAATAAATACTTTAAAATCAATTAATTAAAAAAATACATGGTCGTCACGAGTGACAAATCTCAAAAATTAACGATTATCAAAATAAATATGCACTCACCTTTTCTGATCCTGTAGTCTGTGCATCTGAAATCGCCAACACTACAAATAATTTATTTATTTTAAAAATATACTATAGGTGTATAAACTAATATCAATCGCGCTATTTTTTTTATCTTTATATCCAGAGAAGCATCAAACCATAATAATCATGATAATATAGATAGACAAAAACAAACGCAAATGTAATAGTTATTATTAAGATAACGATTTTATTACACTGTTTACACTGTCTTTAGAATCGTTTCGACAATTCATGAAAATGAATCAGTTAAATATTGGATCATTAACAAAATTAAACTTTATAACAACAAAAAATCCATCCAGAAAATGATAAATTCATGAATAATAAGTATTTAATTAAATATTTAAAATAGTAAGATCAACATTACGTGCTATCACCACACTAAACAGTATGAAGAAATAAAATTGTTTAGCACTCTTCATTTCAATTGGTTTAAGTGAATTAAAAACGCGAGTTTCTTAATTGAAGGTTGCTACTTGAATGACGATCATTGGCTGATCCTGATTGGGTCCAAGGATAAACCACTATTATATGCTACCGTAAAAGCACGTTAGTATATCGGCAAATCTTAGGTTTCGCTAGTATTCAAATCTTAGGACTTACCGACATGAGTTGGTAAATGTAAGGAATTTATTTTTAGGCGTTGATCATTGGATTTTGGTATATAATGTTAGTAAATGTCTGATATTGGATCAAAATGTTAAAATAACTTAAACTAATGAATTTAACTTAATTTTATTTCAATCAGAAAGACACAGATGATCGTAATAATTATGTAACATTTGCCTTACTCTTAAAGTTTGTGTTGTGCTACTTGTGATTTGTACTGTGAAATAAATAAATATCATTATTATTAATAATTATTAAATTATTATTTTTTAATTTTTAACGTGCTAACTGGACAGAGTTTGTGATCATAGCAATAATTTATCATTCGGGCTACTGCAACTAAAATCCGGCTACTTATGCTGTAAAAATTGGTGACGTGAGGTTTTGTTGCTGGAAAAACTGCTTTACTTTATTTCAAAATATGTTATGTCTCTGAGGTAAAGCCTAACATTTACTAGGTAATTTATTAATAACCATAGTGGTAAAAGGTCGATATGAACGACGCTCGCTGAACATTTCAAATTGTTACTAGCGAGAAGTAGTAAGTCTGGAAAACCTTAGGAATACCTAAGCTCGAGCTTTTATAGCAACATACTAAACTAATGCATAAGTGGACTAAGGCCACTATAAGTATTTGAAAGATTTTGTCTGTCTTTTTTTATGTGTGAAGAGTAATTAAACAACTCATTTTTTTATTTTTTCAATGTTTTGTTGTTATTTTGAACATTAAGTCACTTTCTGAAAAAGTAACCGTTGAATATTCTTCTAGGAGGCTTCTGCGCTTCTGGAAGGAGCTGGGATGGCTTGACTAGCCACACCATGCTGTGCTCACGCATAACGGACCAAATGGGAGTCTAAATGCGGAGAAAAGAGCCCATCACCAATACCAATACCAATACCAATATTCTTCTATATGTCATTACATTACATTACCTATTTTACCCAAAAAACATAAAAAAATAAAAAATCTTTGTCTTTACATAATTTTATAGTCGAGTGAAGATACGATATCGTGTTTTTAACCATAAAATAACAAAGATCGTTAATGAAACTACAACATATATTTTTATCTGCTCAAAATAAATAATATTTGATTGTTTACAGTTGAATCAAATATAGGTTAATTTCGATAATTTCGAATATACTGACCTGGTGTTATCAAACATTGGACACGTCTCTCAGAACGATTTTTTTTTTTTGTTGGTTAAGTATTATTGAAATCTGTTATCTGGATTTCGTCTATACCAGAAAGGCAACATAATATTGTGTTCCAGTAGTAAACGGCGTGATATCCAGTTTTATAGTGGTTGAGTATTCTGGGTAACCTTCGATCAACGACGTCATCACTCAAAAGTGTGGTAAACCGCTTTACAGTTGTGGAGAAAAATAAAAATGACTGCCAAAATAGTAGATTGTACAACAAGTGCATAAAACGCATCATTTTACCCGAGACGTATATATCCACCCGAGCCGCAGGCGAGGGCGGATAGTCAAGTCGAGGGTAAAATGGGTTTTATGTACGAGTTATACACTCTGCTTTTCACTTCGATTGTGAGGAAATTAAACAACAATAATGTAAAAATCTAAAAAAAAAAAAAAAAATCTTAAATTTTAGTGACACATTCTATATTTTTGGAATGTGCTCATCAAGACCTTTCATTTGATACCCATATTCAAAAATTGAAAAAAAAAGTTTTTTATTATTTTTTTGTGACAAAATATCTATTTTTGGAATGTGCTCATCAAGACCTTTCATTTGATTCCCATATTCAAAAATTGAAAAAAAAACTCTTTTTTTTATAAAAAAAATATAATTTTGGAATGTGCTCATCAAGGCCTTTCATTTGATACCCATATTCAAAAATTGAAAAAAACCTCATTTTTTTATTTAAAAAAAAAAATATAATTTTGAAATGTGCTCATCAAGGCCTTTCATTTGATACCCATATCAAAAATTGAAAAAAAAAAAAATATTTTTTTCAAGGTCTTTCAATAAAATTGATACCCATTTTCAAAAATAAAAAAGTATTAGGTATGTATAACACAACAAAAAATGAAGAAACAATGAAATAACAAGTTAATTTAACGAAGTTAAATTGCGTGTGTGGCTGTTTACCTGACGACCTTTGTCTTAAAGTCTGAGACTTAGACGAAGATTTTACTTTATGCACTAGAGCATAAAAAGCAATTTTATGCAGCCTATACCCAACATAAAGACGAACTTTACGAGCATGAGAAGTGAAAAAACATTTATCGTATAACCTGTATGTTTCTGTAGTTGTAGAGGTTCAAGATAAATAAAATAAATAAATGTGGTAGATAAATTACACCAATATTTTAATTCCAAACTAATAGCAAAGATCGTATTATCGTCACTAAATAATGGAAAAAAAACATAGGTAGCAATATCCACTCAATATCATTGTTTATTTCCACACGATGGGTTCTATCCAGTCGAGGAAGCTGGTCACCCTGGTGTAGACGCCCGGCAGGTCCGGCAGCGCGCATCCGATGCCGAATGACGTCACGCCGATTATTTGGTGCATTCTCCTGCACGTATTTGTGACATTGCAGAAGCTAACGAGAAAAAAACATTTTATTTTGATGATGATTTTTTTAACATTTTACAATTAATTGGCATCATATAACTAATAGATTACCGAAACTTATTATAGCAATTATAATTTATTTTATAACAACTTACATAGATTCTTGTGGTAGGGTTATTTCTAATTGCAATGGACCTCCCGAGTCACCCTGTAATAAGGCGAAAAAAGCAATAAATATAACTATGTTTTTAAGTTATCTTTTAAAAATACCTTGATTTGAAAACAATGTTGAATATGAAATGTAAATAACAGATAAGTAGATTACTGAAAAGGGAATCCAGAGAACAGAGAATGGGTAATTTAATTAACTAGAGGCTGCCCGCGGTTTTACCCACGTGGTTCCCGTTCCCGTGGAAATATCGGGATAAAAAGTATTCTATGTTTTTTTTAATCTATGCTATCTACTATTTGTGTACCAAATTCCAACCAAATCCGTTCAGTAGTTTTTGCGTGATTGAGGAACAAACGTCCAAACATCTAAACATCCAAACCCACAAACTTTCACATTTATAATATTGGTAGGATATAGTACTATTTTTTTAAAGAACGTTATACTAGGTGTAACTTGTAACAAAAGCCTCAACGAAGCCGAGGTCTACGTCATAGTAGATATGTCTACGTATTCTGACCATTATCAGAACCATTTCTGTTCAAAATTATTGCTGGGAAACGATTATAATTTTTGGTGTTAAAAAGCATTGCATACAACAGCACCCTGATTATCTAAAAAGAAACTATTTAGCGACCGGTTTCATTCCACATACATTGCTACTTTTGTTTGGTATGTTTTTTTTTAATCCAAAAAGAAGTAGCAATGGATCACTATAATCTATGAACTGCAACCGGTCGCTAGGTGGTTTCTAATTAGATAATCAGCCCGCGGATCGCGCCTGCGAGTGTTAGGTCGGATTTCCACCTACAAGAAAACTTTTGCAAGAAGTGTCCCACAGCCTGTCAGACAGTAGCTTACAAGTGTTAACTCTAATAGCAAGTGCACTGGCGACAGTTTGTCACGTGTTGACAAGCTACTGTGTGGCAGGCTGTCAATGTAAGTTCTCGCAGAAGTTCTTGCAGGTGTATTCGCGGCCTTTACACAGCTGCCTGCGTACGGCCAAATTGAAAGGCAGCGTTTATGTACGTGCTCATGAGATACATTGAGTGATAACGTTTTGAAGCTATTGTTTGTAACAAAATACTTAAAATTTTGGTAATGTTTCTTTAGACAAAAATTAGGAAAAAACGAATCAAACAAGATTTCATAAAAATAAAAAAACACATATGTTTGACTTTGACCTGCAATAACTTCGTAGCTATTGGTTTCCCAGGTAAAGTCTTAAAGACAAAAATGATCCTAATGATGGGTGGAATGCGTGGACTTTATGGCTTTGTTTAGGGTTTTTTACACCCGTTATAGAGACAGTATTTAAAATTTTAAAACAAGAGATCATAGTTATGTTTATGGGCAGGGCATCTAATTGATGGCTCTGCAAGTCTCTCCAAAAATATATTATCTTGCTCTTTTATCATTAACTAGCTTCTGCCCGCGACTTTGTCCACGTGGATATTAGAGAAAATCCTTAGGGAACCTTTAACCAGGATAAATAGTATTCTATGTTTTAATTTCATCAAAATCAGATCAGCCGTTTTTACGTGATTAGGCGGGTCCCCACCAAGCGCGATGTTTCCCTTTTCCTCTCCCTACCCTCACTCTCAAAATATTAGTATGTTATTATGGTATATTAGTATTAGTATATTATTAGTACTGCTGATTAATTCATCAAATAAACACGGCTTTACACCAAGATTGAGAAAATGTAGTTGTTCATGAATTAAAGGTATGTCTAACCTGACATGCATCGATTCCTCCTGCTAAGACGCCAGCGCAGATCTGGTGGTCTTGTAGGCCACACCAATGCCTGTTGCAAGACGGGCGCAGTAAATTGTCGCACTGCTTAGTATCTATCACATCCAATACTATTACTTGTAGTTCAGGAGACGTGGTTTTGTTCACTGGAAATCGGTAATGATAACTTTATTATCGATGTTTTAGGTTTTAATAAAAAACATTATTGTCTGTCACACTCTATGATCAGCTGCTGTCTTACTCAGAAAGTGATGTGTGTTAAATCTAATAGCGCAGCGGTTGAAAACACTGCTTTCGTAAGGTGGAAAATAATAATTAAAAATAGAACGTAATTTGGGTACATAGTCGGCCATAGAGTTATCTTATCGACAACGAAAAAGTTACATAATTTACATAAATTAAACAATATGGTTTAAAGTTATACATAAACATGTAACGACATTGTTATACTTGTATAATGTATAAAAGTGCGAAGTACGACCAGTGTGAATTTAAAACTTTGGGTTGGACGGCCAGCCGCGGCGAGTTTCATTATTTAAAAAAACCGGTCAAGAGCGAGTCGGACTCGCGCACCGAGGGTTTTCCATACCATCATAATTGCACCATCAAACCACACTGCAGAGTAGAATAATAAAACTAGTATTCCAGTTTTAGGTCAGCGCCATCTCTTGACCGATAGTGGAACTAATGTTAACTTTTTAAAAATTTGATTATTTCTAAAAAAGTGTGCTATATTGAGACATCGTTTTACTTTTCCTGTAATCTTTATATAAACTGCTATCTCAGAATTATTCCGGATTTTTCTCTTTGCAAACTTCGGAGATAAGGGGGGAACGGTATTTTTTTTACATTTTTTAATCATAAGTTGAAAACTATGCGGCCTAAAACAAAAAGAAGAAATGATTGAAAACGTGGCAACGGCGCTCTATCATATGATACCCCACATACCCTAGTAAAAATTTTCAGACCCCTTTTCAGTCCCTGTTGTAAAAAAATTATTTATTTTTTTATTCATTTCTTGCAAAATAGTTGGGCATCATTTTAAATTATTCCAAATTTCAAGTTGATACCATTAGTAGTTCTCGAGATATCCAGCTCTGACAGACAGACAGACTGAGTCACATAAGGGTTCCTTTTTTACCGTTTTGGTACGGAACCCTAAAAATGACTTGGCAGGATCTGACTCTGTGTGCTGTGGCGAAATTCAAATTTTGTAAGGTCCATTTTGTAATTTTATTTACTTTCCTCAAATTGAAATGAAATTAAAGTGTTACAGAAAGTCATCAATTTCTTACTCGAACTAAAGCCAGAGCCTAAATATCTTGTGTGTGAATTGCTTCCATTCGACTCTTGCACAATAAAGCAGTCTTTCCCAGCCGTACATCACTTTCCGAGTATTTGAAATGAAAAAAAAATACCTGCTTCTACGACACCCCATCCAGTCATAGAGGGTTTCTTTCCTAAAAGTTCTCTGTCAGAACCAGTGTACAAGCAAGCTGGTTGAATGAAATAGGTGAATGAAACTTCATCTTGTAGCTCCATGAGGGCTATATCGTAATATTTTTTCGGGGATTTGTAGTCAGGGTGAGTGATAACTCGTAATATTTTTGCATCTATGTGAACCCGATCATAAAAAAAATCCAATTTCTTTTGCTGGAATGGTGATTTAAATAAATTAGAAAATTAAAATAATGGTTAGTATCTATTAGATCTTCGACCTTGTAGTATGTTTCTTTGCCGGAGACATATACTACGTTAAGAAGAGATGGAGCGCTAAACTTTCAGGTAAATATACTCATCAACTTTGTCTAGGGATACAGGTGTTATTTTCATACAAACGAGGTAACGTTGAAGCCTTGGTTTTCTGCCAGGGATGTATCGTGCTGTGATCTGATGATGGCCATCCAGGGAGTGAATGAAGGAGATTCAGATCGCCATTCACACCCAACTGATCTGATCAGCATTCTAAAAGAGTAATGGGTTAGAGTTTTCAGTTTCAGGATTTTCATACATTTTCATGCTATTTTCGCGGTTTTTTTAAACATGCCCTTTAATCTTTTAGAATGCTGGTCAGATCAGTTGGGTGTGTAAAGCGATCTGAATCTCCTCCATTCACTTCCTGGATAACCATCATCAGATCACAGCACAGTACATCTCTGGCAGGAAACCAAGGCTTCAAAGTTACCTCGTTTGTATGAAAATTACACCTGTATCCCTAGACAAAGTTGATGTGCGTATATGTTATTTAGTTGATCACTACTAAACTTTAAGTTCTTTGAATTTTCATATTGCTTAGTTAGTCCACTTATAGTCTATAGGTTATTTCTTTTTTAGAGGTGAACTTGAAACCGGTTCAGCTTCAAGTCCTTGAACTGCTTTAAAGGTGAAAAAAAAGGAAAGCATGTTTCTATATATTATGTCGGCTGTTCGTGAATATGGTACTTTAAAAGTTTATTGCTGTACATACAGTCATATAGTCTACATATTGTCTAGGTTTATGCTTTTAATCTGTCGACGGTTAGAAGGTCGGTACTGACCAGTATATTCTTGTCAGCTAATCTCACAATTTGAGGATTTGTGTCAACGATGGTGGTGTCACTGTCAGAAGCCTTAGAACAGTGCGCGGCGGTCAGAACAAACTTGCTGCTGATAAGGGAACCACCACACTTAAACACCCAATGCCCCAATACTGCTTTCCAACCAATGGCACCCTGGCAAGAAATTATGAAATATTGAAATGATTCGTGGAACTTAATAAAAGGCCTATTGTCAATCTGTTTAACGTCTCACCATATGTGGGAACTCTCCTTGATAAGAATCACGACCACCAAAAGCAGGATAGAGATTCATCATCCTATATTTGTATGCTAGGCCTGAAAAGTAAGTATGATCACTTTTGATAAAAGTTATAGGCTATTCTATCATCATAGTTTATTCTATCATATACGCTTAGATCTTAATCAGCGCAAACATGTTTATGTACAAAGTTCTGCATTATGACTAGTTAATAGTATTTATTGTTTCTTCTTCAACTACTTTGTAAGGAAGCTTTCGAGCCTTTGGTATAATAATATTTTTTAACACAATTTAGAAACTAAAAAGTTACTTACAGTTTTCCTCCCTTGTCACCTTATCTTCTCTTTCCTTGATGCCCCAAATATACTCCAGACATTCTGTGTAAAAAATATATGTTTATTATTGTCTGTTCTGCTGACTCATAGCTGGGTTTGGAGGAGAGGGTTGGCGCTTCTTACAAAGTTGATTGTTTTGATGCCTGCCATAACTAAAATTAAGATAAATTCTGGTAAATGTGACCCAAATAGAGTTTGACTTTGGTATAAATAATTTATTAAATATCGGGTTCACTGTAACCCTAAAAATGAAGAGATTCGTAAAAGAACATTAATTTAACAGCATTATTTAAAAATGATACTTTTGTTTAGTAACAGGGTCCGGCCCAGCTTGCTCGAAAATCTGGTTGATATTTACTGTTTTACTGGAATCTGCAACCGTTCTCTGATACTCGATTCTCCTTTGGACTAATCGCCGACAGAACGTTTCGTTTTAGTGCTGGTCGTACGAATGACCATACAAAAAAACCTCAAATCGATGTACAGGATAGCCGTTTGGCACACTCATACTTGCAGGCAAAATAACTTTTTTGAGCCACAGTTCTCAAAAACCTTCCTTTAGGAGAAGAGTTATGGTGTCACATTTTTTTTTGTATGGGGAAAAAAAATGATTTTTCTTAAACTTATGCTGTGTATCAAATGAAAGGACTGTCTGAGCCGGTTCTCAAAATATACCACATCATTACACTTAAGCCACTACCTATTTTAATTTAGACAAGAAAATATTTTCAAAACATATTACCACTATTAATGCAATTTTGACCGTCATACCCTTTCACCTAGAGACCGTTATTAATAAATAAACAGGCAAATAAATGGTAATTAAAAAGCATTCAGTATTAGTTAAAAAAATATTAAAATGAAGGTCACTGGAAGCTGCTGAATGCGGGCAGCTCATACATGCCCAGCAGTGAGTGTCGAGCGGCTACTTTAATGAACTTATTCTGCTACTTCTGAGGCCAACCGACTAACTTACTGACTGCACTGATCCTTCTGCCTGGTGCATTGAAGTCAGGCATTTTTGGGGGCTGAATTTCACACGGATTTGGTCGTTCCACTATAGGCTGCGGGAGCAAGAAGTAAAGTTAATAAGTGTCATTTAAAATTTAATTAGGCCCCCCTGATGTAAACTTTCATTTTATGTATTCTGAGAAGATGGGTAGGTACTATAAATAAACAAGCCTTTATCAACGATGAGTCAAAGACAAATAATTCGTATGTTAATAATATGAGGCGCATACATACACACACCTACAATCATTTCGATCTTGAACCAGAAAAAACAAGTCAGTTATACAATATACTCTACACTACACCCGTTTTATTGAAGCGTTTGAACTACCTATTTGTTATCGTAGGATTGAAATCTAATCTACTAACGTAAAAAAAAATGAACGCACTAAGAGAAAACAAAACGACCAATGTTCGAATTTAGTTTCAGACGTGTAAAGTTTGAATTAAAAAACATTTCCTATTCGTATAAGATAAATGTGAATCAATTAATCAATGTGTGTGACCTTATTTATCCTGTTGTCTAAAAATAAATAAAATGTACAGTAGGAAAAATATAGATAGGCCGGCATCCCACCAGCTACAAAAAAGAATGTAGATGAATGTAAGCAAGACTCGTATGCGGAATGAAAGTACGATAGGCATGCTAAGCGAGAACTAGAATGAATGAGGAAAACCGATATAAAAAGGCCCGAACCTCCAGTTTGGGGAGTAGATAAAAAAAAACAATTAATAAAAAAATGCATTTATCACGAATCCTAAAATGAACAATTTTCAAAATATGCACTCACCTTTTCTGTTCCTGTGTTCTGTGCATATAAAATCGGCAACACTACAAATAAACAAATTCACACCTTTATTTTTTTATAAGATACTACAGGTAGGTACTTATGCTAATACCAATCGCGACATTTTTATCCTGACGTCTAGCAAAGCAGCAAACCATAATAATAATGTGAATCATGATAATATAGACAAAAACAAATCCAAAAGTTAAAATAATTTTAGTAATTGATTAAATTCCACTATAGGTACACATTGTCTTTAGGGCGTTTCAACACTTGATGAAAATTAATCAATAAAATATTGGATTCTATACAAAATTACACTTTAACAAGAGAAAATCCCTTCAGAAAAAGATAAATTCATGAATAATAAGTATTAAATACTCAAAATAATGAGGTAAACATTACGTGCTATCACGACACTTAACAGTATGAAGAAATTAAATTCTTTAGCACTCTTCATTTCAATTGATTTACGGTTTGAAAACGCGAGTATCTTCATTGAAGGTTGCTACTTGAATGACGGTCATTGGTTCGGATCTTGATTGGGTTTTATTATTTTAGGTATTGGTTGTGGTAGATCATGAATTTCCACCAGTCAAGGAGAAACCACTATTACATGTTCCTGTAAAAACCCGTATATTGGTAAATCTGAGGTTTTACTAGTAAATATTAGGATTTACAAACAAGACTTCGGTAAATGTAAGGATTTTATACAGCCGGTGCGAGGTGA
Organism: Agriphila geniculea; assembly: GCA_943789525.1. Lineage (NCBI taxonomy): Eukaryota > Metazoa > Arthropoda > Insecta > Lepidoptera > Crambidae > Agriphila > Agriphila geniculea. Next base: position 11,910,136 of record OX038887.1, on the reverse strand, counting down.
TAGCTGAGTACGAGTACCATACCTATCGATTGAATCCCTATGTATGTACCGCGATTATTTGTATTTTGGAGTTATATATACATAATGTTCTTTTGATTTTGGAGACATAAAGTTTTCAAAAGTTTCAAGTGGCGTCAAAATGAGCTCATTTTTATATAAAGGAGATGGTAAAGATTTGGTACCATAAGTCAGCATAATCATACACAAAAGATATAGAAAAATGTATGATTTAACATGGTGCCCCTAAAAAATTCAAAATTAATAGAATAATGAGCAACGAAATAAAAAAGAATGGTTACTTTGATCAAGTGGTAATATCGGCATCATATTTTACAAGTTTTTACTTTTTATTTTACCGTCTCGTCGCGTCGGCAGCCGTTTCGTAATAGCTTAGTAGCAAAAGCACCTATTCGCAAAATGCCCTGCAGTCGCATATTGCCTTATTATTTCTATGCTGAAATATTTATGTCCGAATTGCATGATGTTACTCGTAAGTTTAATGACTAAGCGGGCGTTAGTGCCTTCATAAAGCACTTAGCGTAATTTCGAACTTTCCATTTGCAAACAAGCACTAATTTTGAAGAGTCACAGTCTTCTTTGGTTGCAGTGTTTCATCAAAAAATATCATTCCATTTTTGAGTAAAGTACACGAGACTTATAAGTTTTCATAGTGATAGTGACATTTAAGGTCACTAAACACGGTAAATATAGAGTTTTAAACAAAATTGCAGGTGTGTTTTAGAGCTGTCCAGCTACTCTACTACTCCGCCTTGGCACGAAGAATGTTGTCAATTAATGTTCGAATTTTCAAGCATGTTTGAGAAAACAAATTATTTGTTGTTTATAAACAACAATGGTATATTTACCAGATAAATAAAATAAATAATTGTAGTAGACAAATATCACCAATAATTTAATCTCAAACTAACAAAGAACGCACTATAGTCACTTCAATCCCGAATAAAAAAAATACATGTATACCATACCTATTTAAGAATAACATTAATGACTCGAGAATATAATGTATATTTATGCTCATTACATTATACAAACATTATGCCAGGATTTAAACTGGTTTTTGCCGTTAGTACAACATTTTTTTACTTAATTGGAACTTACATGGTTTTCCGGGACGCGATTGAGTTCTTCTTCATTGTATCACAGAATAAGTATAACATTCTAAGATGTTTGGACACCTATGTGAAAATTGTTTTCTGCTGACAATGTTTGTAGGATAAAAGATTATTATTCTAAGGATAAAAGGAATTAAACTTTATTTAGAGCAGAGCTAATTATTAATAATTAACGGGAAGGAAATCGGAGTATTTATAATTGTTTATTTCCACACGATGGGTTCTATCCAGTCGAGGAAGCTGGTCACCCTGGTGTAGACGCCCGGCAGGTCCGGCAGCGCGCATCCGATGCCAAATGACGTTACACCGATTATTTGGTGCATTCTCCTGCACGAATTTGTTACATTGCACCAGCTAATGAGAGAAAAAAAAATAATGATGAGAATTTTATCAGTTGACATGATACTTATAAAAAATAAATTGGCATCAGTAATGGAATACAAAAACTTATTTTAAAATAACTTACATAGATTTTTGTGGTAGGACCATTTCCAATTGTAATGGACCTCCTGAGTCACCCTGTAAAAAGGTGAAAAAAAGCAGTAAGTGTAATTATAATTACTTACTTTTAAGACTCTCTCCAACTCTACGCCAATGATTATCGCACTTATAAACAGGTTTTACATGATGGTGCTACACGCACACACAAAATGAAGAAAATTTACTTCTTCGTGTATTATGTTGTCTAACCTGACATGCATCGATGCCTCCTGCTAAGACGCCAGCGCAGATCTGGTGGTCTTGTAGGCCACACCAATGCCTGTTGCAAGACGGCCGCAGTAAATTGTCGCACTGCTGAGTATCTATCACATCTAATACTATTACTTGAAGTTCAGGAGATGTGGTTTTGTTCACTGCAAACCGGCAAAGAAAACTTTGTTAACATTATCTAAGGTTTTTTAAATAATATCTGCCTGTCATATGACCATGTGCTATCATGAAAGACTAATTTAGGGTTATGAATAAGGAAGAAAAATGTTATTTACTAAGGAGACTGAATTACTCTAAGCGCGGCGCAAAAGAAATATCTTTTTATTGAATAACTTTGATGATCGGGAGCGTTTGATACCATTGAGTCACGGCCATTGCACCAGGGCAGTAATTCAGGGAAAATTTGTTGTGCCCAGAGTAACTAGTTCATATGGAGACAGAACCTTGAACAAAAGGCTCCCGTACCTATTAAACTCATTGACCAACGAAATAGTTACTTTAAAAAAGAAAAATGTATTTAAAACATACTTAAAGAAATATCTAATAAATTATCTTTAATCTATTGTTACTAGATGTAAAATAATACCGAACTAAACAAATGTACTCCTTTAAGTTAACTTATAGAAAACTAATTGTACTTACACATTGTCAAAGTAGAGAGAACGTCCTTGCAGACAAACCATATATTTGGTTTTGCGAGACTTATATTTAAATAATGTCAGTGTAATTGTTCCTAATAATAATAAATAAATAAAAAAAAATCAATCATATCTCAGAATTTAAGTAAAAATAAAATAATCAAGTCTAAATAGTTCCCTAGATGAAGAAGCTATGGCGTGAGTTTTCCTAGCGCTAACTATCGTCACACAATGAGAAATCTGTTTGAGTTCGACGTTTGAGTTTGACTGCAATCTAGCCGAACACATTGAATTGCAAAAACAAAACCCACAGATTTTTTTGGAGAAGAAATAGGAATAAAGAAAATTTAGTTACAAATCTTGGAATTGGAAACTATTAACAATTACTTCACTTATTATTAGGTAATAGGTAGTAAAACAAGCACTGAGATATAATTATTTTGCACTTGGGGTTTATTTGACCAATGTCCTTAATTAATTAGCCATACTGTGTTAAATATCAATGCTATTTAAAGAGAGGATAGGAGTTTTTTGTGTAAGGATTATTATAAGTCTGTCTGGCTTACATCATCGCCAAAACAAAATTGTTTTGAACGGGGCTCTAGCGGTAGGGCTGCCATAAGTCCTGCTTGGAAGCGTTGTGTTCTGGTGCCCCGGTCAATAAGTAGCACTGTGTCCGGTTAGCAAGTATCACTAAAATATTACCCGAGTTTTTGAAAAATCTGGTTTACCCTATTTCTGTTCAAAATGTCCCAGTTGGCATCTCGGCATTTATGGCAGCCCTATCTAGAGCTCGACAGTATCTGAGGAAGGATTTCTGATGAAGTCCATCTTCACCGCCACCTTTGTCAAGAAAAGAAAACAGTATGTTACCTGTTTCAACAACACCCCATCCAGTCGTAGTGGGTTTCTTTCCAAGAAACTCTCTGTCAGGACCAGTGTACAAGCAGGCTGGCTGAATGTAACTGGTGAATGAAACTTCGTCTTGTAGCTCTATGAGGGCTATGTCATAATATTTTTTTGGAGATTTGTAGTCGGGGTGAGTGATAAATCGTAATATTTTTGCGTCTATGTGAACCCGATCATAAAAAAGATCCAATTTCTTTTCCTGGAATGGTGATTGAAATAAATTAGTATAGGTATTTATTTTTACTGAAAATGATTTGTATTTATTAGATCTTAGACCTTGTTGTATATGGAAGTAAGTTTATAGAAAACAGCAGTTTCTTTGCTAAAGATATGTACGTAAATAATATAGCTATTCAGGAACGGAACGCTGAATATACAAACGCTCAGCTAAACATAATTTTATTTAGTTGAGAACCAATTAATTGCTTAGTTTAAAAAAGCCTTCAAGTTATTTCTTTTTTTTAGAAGTGAACTTGAAACCGGTTTAGGTCTTTGTGTTTTGCAGGTAGAAAAACGGAAAGGTTGTTTCTTTTTATTATGCGGTTGATCGTGAATTCAACTTTATTAATAGCTGTACATTACCCATAAGTTTAAATGCTATTAATCTGTTGAGGGGTTGAGAGTAAGGTTGGTACTGACCAGTATATTTTTGTCGGCCAACCTCACAATTTGAGGATTTGTGTCAGCGATGGTGGTGTCGCTGTCAGAAGCCTTAGAACAGTGCGCAGCGGTCAGCACAAACTTGCTGCTGATAAGGGAACCACCGCACTTAAACACCCAATGCCCCAATGCTGCTTTCCAACCAATGGCACCCTGGCAAGAGATTATGAAATATTGAAACTGACTCGTGGAATTTAATTTAATAATAAGTCATGTTGGCTAAGCACCAACATGCTTATCGTCTCACCATATGTGGAAACTCTCCTTGATAAGAATCACGACCACCAATTTCAGGATAGATATTCATCACCTCATATTGGTATATACGGCCTGAAAAGTATTACTGATCACATTTGATAATAGTTATATGTTAATGATATATTCAAAGGCTGGGTTTACACTTTTATCATATGCATTATAAAATTACATTGTTTTTTATTCAACCATTTTGTAAGTTTATAAATTTTAGTGCCTTGAATTTAGATATACTTTCTTCACACAATTCAGAAAAAAATAAACTAAAAATTTAACTTACATGTTTCATCCCTTATCTCTCTATCTTCTCTTTCTTTGATGTCCCAAATATACTCCAGACATTCTGTGTGAAAAAAATGTCTAGTATTGTCTGTGTGTGCATTGCTGGGTTTGGAGAAGAGAATTGGCGCTTCCTACATAGTTGATAGACACCTTAAAACTAAGATACATTCCGATAGATATGACCCAAAAGGGGACGGTTTAACTTTGGTATAATCTATTAAACGTCAGGTTCACTGTGATCCTAAATATAAAGAGTTTAGTTAAAGAAGATTAAAACTAAACTGGCACTTACAAAATTGTTGCTTTTGTTTAATAGCAGGGTCTGGCCCAGCTTGCTCGGACATCAATAAGCCGGTTCATATTTACAAAATGTTTTACTGGAAGAACAACAACTCGGAGAACGGTTGCAGACCATTTCTCCGTTGGACTAACCTTCGTCGATAGAACGTTTTGTTTATGCGAGTTTTGCCGCCAAACCCTTTCACTTATAGATTATTTTCCATTATGGATTATTCACCAAGAGTCCGTTTGTTCGGCAATGGGGTTGGCAACGGAAAGCTAAATGTAGATGTCGCTGCGTACGCTTGTAAGACAGTAGACGTTCAGAACAAAATGTATGGGAAAATAAGTATTTATTTTGTGGTATTTTTTTACCGAAAAAGACCAATTGACCCAAAATAGATATAAAAGAGTATTCTACAATGCAAATGCCGGAATTAAAAGCCGAATTAAGACGTTTTTATTCTTACAGAATTTATAAATTTTTTTCTATATCCAGATTTTTCGGAAATTTGTAAGTGCCAACATTTTTAAAGCCTATTTACACAGAATTTAATCATTTTAATGTTAAAAAACTATTTTTTTAAGTAAAAGTCCTTTGTTTTCATAGCTCTCGTGGAACAAGCGTACGCAGCGCCATTTTGACAGTTGCCTTCCCCATTGTTGGACTTCATAACTTTCACACAGACGATCATTTTATAAACAGGTAAATAAATGGAATAAGTACTCAGTAAAAGTTCTAAAAAATCAACGTAACAGTGTTTTTTTTATGTTTTGCTACCTTCTGAGGCAAACCAACTTACTTACTGACTGTACTGATCCTTCTGCCTGGTGCATTGAAGTCAGGCATTTTTGGGCCTTGAATTTCACACGGATTTAGTTGTTTCACTTTTGGCTGTACTGTCTGCGGGAGCAAACATAAAGTTAGTATCATTCAAAATCTATAGAGTTTCCTTATGTAAACATTCATTTTATGTATTCTTTGAAGACGGATACAATAAAGTAAACAAGCATTTGGCAATAAATCAAAGACAAAAACGTATGTTAATAATATTGCAACATACAATCATCTCTATCTTGAACCAGGAAAAACAAATAATGTCGCATGTCGCAGGTATATTGTCAAAGCCGTGATAACTGGTGAAATTATAATTGCACGGTACCTATATTGTCAATCGGTCTCATTTCTTATAATCTAATGGCTTATTTTTAGTGTCAAGTCATTATAATTTCACGGGGCCACTATTGTGATATCGTTAGGCCTATATTAGATACTTTTCTCTTTGTGTATGGCAATATTAGTTTGATTTGGTCAGTGTAAATAAGCAATCATAATAATTAATTTTTAATTTGGGAAATGTTAAGGTATGTTAGCGATCCATTGAATGCAAGTTAAATATTATGTCAATATTTTTACCTTTAAATTTTTTTTGATCAAAAAGTTAAAGAGTAAAACTTATACGGAATTTTATGAGCTATTATAAAATACTTGGACATCATGATTTCCAAAAATGACAAAGATTTAAAACGATCTTCAAACAAAATATGAACTCACCTTTTCTGTTTCTGTGGTCCCTGCATATGAAATTGGCAACCCTACAAATGAATAACACCTTTATTTTAATACGAATCGCGCTATTTTATTTTTATCCTGATGTCCGGAAAAGAATCATAACCATAAACGAATAAAAAATCAAATTCAGATAACGATTAAGTAAATTTTACTGTAGGTACCCAATATCATCGTTTCAACGTGATTTCAACAATTCACGAAAATCGATCAATTATATATTCGATTATAAACAAAATTATCCTTTAAGAACAAAAATCCTTGCAGAAAATGATAAAAAAGTTTAAAATTTAAAAATAGTAAGAAAAAAATTACGTGTTATCAGCACACTTAGCAGTATGAAGAAATTGAATTCTTTAGCACTCTTCATTTCAATTGATTTAGGTATGATTTAAATCGCGAGTACCTTCATTGAAGGTTGCTACTTGAATGACGATCATTGGCTTGGATCATGATTGGGTTTTTAATTTTATTATTTCGGGTATTGGTAGTGGTACAGATGTTTAATCTGACGAAGGCGCGTCTCAGCTGCACATGCACATTGTTTTAGTGTGCGTCTGCACGTTCTCGTATTACGCACACATAATAATGTGCAAGTGCACGCATACCATTCATGGCCGACGCGCCTTCGTGAGATATAACAACTGTAGATCATGAATTCCCACCAGTCATGGAGAAACCATTATTACCCACATTACCCACAAAGCCCCTATATTGGTAAATAATTTGACATTCGGGCTACCTACTACAATTTGGCTACATGCTGTAATAATGGCGACGTGAGGTCTGTTTTCTTGTAAAACCTGCTTGACATATCTTTTAACATTTGCCATGTTTCTGAGGTATAACCATACCTCCTCGGCGGGGTTTCACCCCTATTTGGTTGACATTTCACGCATGCGCACGAACCGTTTTTCATCATCCTTTTTAATGCGCACAGCTAGGGAGTGGAATTCCCTACCTACGTCTGTATTCCCGCAAGCATACAGCCCAGCGATATTTAAAGCCCGAGTTAGGCTTCTTCTGGGCAAGCTCGCTCCCATTTTCGGCCTCTTCTTAGCCTCTTAGCGTTCTGGAATGTAAGTCCATTTAATGTAAAAAAAAACCTAAGATTTACCGGGTGAATAGAGCCTATTCCTGCTCATTTCAGACTAGCAAGAGTGGTAAATCTTAGGTACTACTGGAAAATAGTTACCTAGGCTCGGGCTTTTACAGCAACAAATACAGGGTGGAAAAAAAGACGGTAGTTGGAGGGAAAGTACCCTAAATATTAATGATGGTAAATTTTACTGCAAGGAAACATTGATTTTTTGAATTTTTTAAATTAAGTAAAACTGCATTTATTCGTATTTTTTCCACCCTGTATATTATTCAATTTTTAGTCTAGTGGTTACATTGGATTCGTCTCTCAGAAAGAGACTTTGTTTTGGTGGTAAAGTATTATTGAGTTCTGTTAGATTCTGAATTTACTAGACAGCCAAACAGTCAACATAACACTAATCGTGTGTTCCGGGGTATGATATCCGGTTTCATAGTTGTTGAGTATTCCGGATTTATCACTCAACTATAGGTTAGATGAGGTATAGCGCTTTCCCGTTGAAGACAAAATATAGAAGGTTGTCTAAACACATTTTTCGTATTACCCATGGTACAGATGCCGGCATATAAATTGGCAAGAGAAAGATGAGACTAAAGTTGCGCCGAGTTTAGTGTTTATGGCTACTGCGCATCTTTTGTCTCGTTTTTATCTTGCCAAATTACGTTACGCGTAAGTATACAATATCGTATACTGCGCCATTCCGAGACAGAGGAAGTCACGTGAGTAAACTTGCTTACGTCATCTCCGTTATTGGTATTGAAAATAACGTTAATATGATTTGCTAAGAGAAACAAATTTTAAACTGCTATAAATAATTTTGAAATGAGTCTGATGAAAAAAAATCCTTCATTCTTTGTTTGTTGTTGTTAATATAAAGATGTGCAACCGCAAAGCAAATCTATGTTTCTGTAGTCGTAAAGGTGTACTGGATAAATAAAACTAGGATTCGAAACCGGGATTTACCCTTAAAGCGACTTGCACCATTATTAAATAATTGTTTAAGTAGTATTTTAAACACAATTTTGTAGGAGAAATTGTATTTAAGTGGTACTCGACACATTTAAATAATGGTGCAGTATCTCTTTTCTCAATGTGTTAAAATAAAACTTTTCGGAACTTTTATTGTTTTTCCGAGACTCGATTGAGATTTTTCTCCATTACATTGATTCTGATCTACATTCTTGGGTTTCGATATATCTATACATTGCATAGATGTTGATCTTGTTTTCTGCTGAAATTTTTAGTAGAATAAAGGGTTTGGGGCAAAGCTAAAATTAATAATTAAGGACAAGGAAAACTAAGTTTTTAAAATTATTTATTTCCACACGATGGGTTCTATCCAGTCGAGGAAGCTGGTCACCCTGGTGTAGACGCCCGGCAGGTCCGGCAGCGCGCATCCGATGCCGAATGACGTCACGCCGATTATTTGGTGCATCCGCCGGCACGTGGATGTTTCCTCGCAACTATAAAGAAATAGTATTATGTTGTTTAAAGTTGGTTTTTAAAAAAGTGCGAGTACAATAATCATAGCGGTAAGTAATAAAGTTAACCTACTGCTTAATTGCATAAAAATTAAAATAATACTTTTATTTGGCAAAATAATTACTAATATAAAATAGTACCTGTTGTAAAATCTATGGAAAGATATGGATTAAAGTAGTGGCAAAAAATACTCACTTCTCCTCAGTTCTTTGTGGAAGGGTCATTTCCATTTGCAATGGACCCCCTGAATCACCCTAAAACAAAAACATACGTTACAATAGCTAGGTGTATCTGTTTCGTACTAAACAACATTAATTCCTGGTAGGTATTCAATTGAAATTTTATGGGCATAATTATAATATATACGTCAAACGTTATTATTTTACGACTGATTAAATAAAATTACTTGTCGCAAAACGCCTCTATCTATGGTTATGGGTATGGTTAAAATATGGTCCGTGATACCTAATAACACAGACACGCGTCACTAACCACAGCTATAATAGTAGTTTATCTACACTCACAACGTAATGTTCCAAATATGATTTCAAAAAAGATGGTATAAACACGTACTTTATTTCCGAAATTAAAAAAACTTATTACAGTTCAGTCAACTGCATCATAATAGTAGTTTATGAAACGGATGCATAATGAGGGGTATTAAAACATGAGTGTGTGTTTAAAAACCGAGCCGTAGGCGAGGTTTTTAATAGTATCACACGAGTGTTTTAATACCTAGTTATGTACAGTTTCATACACTACTTTATCTACTCTCATGCAATTATTGTGATTGAACCTACAAAATAAAATATCAATGATAAAAAGAGTAAGCAGTTTCTCGACTTTGCTTTAGGTAGGTAGGTTGTACGAGCAAGCGTCGTACAATGCACTTTTCCCCGCATCATCACTTTTATGTTGACCTCAATTACTCTATTGCACGAAATTGTATTGCATAAATCAGTTCGCATTTACCAAGCTACCAAGTCGCGCGTACTCACTACCATAAGTCATTAGTTAATAGTTATTTTTAAGGGTTGTTCCAATATACCATTTTTACCATCACCAAATCGTATCATTTATCGGAGCAGCCCCTACATTGGTCCTTCGAGCCTTCCGAAAAGGCGGGATCAGCTGCACGTGTCGGATTCGGAACTTGTGTTCGTGAACGTGTACGTGACACGTGTCGTGCTTCCGGCCAGCAATTTTTCGGACAAAGAATCTGTGCGTTACGTCATCGTGGACATTACAACCACTGCGTATCCTGCTGTGCTTTCAAGACGGCACACCTAGTCTGAGAGCAGCAAGACTCTCGACTAACCAGGTTCATCAGCATAGCGTGCCCATATATCGGCACGCAACCACCAGCAGCAGACAGCATCTATCAAGTAAGATCCAACCAATTTCTTACTAATCATGTCTAACATAGAGGACATCTACGCCAACCAGCTGCAAATTGGCAGCGCTATCGAGACTATCCTGACCAACTTCAAGAAAGACGGCGCGGAGAGGAAGACACCAGACTATCTTCAACGCCGCCTGGATATTTTAGATAATTATTGGCACGAGTTTATCAACAATCATGGTAAGTTGTCAGAGTTCGGTATACAATCACATGCTTATTTCATGAACAACGATTATGATAGGGTCAGGGAAAGGTATGAAGCAATCCGATCGCAAATTCAAACATATCAGCCGATGGCAGTGGAGAGACCAAGAACTCCTTTATTGAAGCCACCGATTTTCGTAGGAATGGCGAGTGAACCTAAACCATCTCCATCAACAAGAGGTACTACCAGCAAAACCGAAGAAATGCTTAGGAAACAACAAAGTAACCTAAAAGCATTCCAACGCACTATTACCAATATCGACCTGGATAGTGTTTCAGAGAAGTGGGAGTTCGATGACCTCTTACGCACCATTCAGATGCGCTGGGGGGTGGTCGATACCATGCACTGGGAATTGGATAGCGAGCTCGATGGTTCCCATAAGGAATACGAAAGCGTTTTTACCCAGTATGAAAAAGAATACCAGAACATCAAGAAGGCGATTAACAAAAAAATGTCATCAATGGCTCACATCGAAAGAAGCACTCCGCAGATGGAAATACCACAGTTCCACGGTAATTACATTAACTGGATTTCCTTTAAAGATCTTTTTACTGAAACAATTCATAATAATCATTCGATGTCAAAAGCACAAAAAATGCAGTACCTCAAGTCTAAAGTTAAAGGCGAGGCGGAGCGATTGATCCAGCATTTAAATGTAAGCTCAGACAATTATGAAGCATGTTGGGAAATTTTGAATCAGAGGTTTAACAATAAAAAACTTATATTTTCGTCTCACATAAACATCTTATTAAATGTACCAGTAATGCAACAACAATCGATTAATCATATCAAGCGGATACATGATACCACATTAGAATGTTTGAATGCCGTGAAGAATTTAGGAGTGGACATAGGTACCTGGGACCCGCTTTTAGTACATATTCTATCACAAAAATTAGATACTGAGTCGCACATGGACTATGTCGCATCTCTTAAGCAACCAAGAGAGCTTCCAAATTTAAAAGAATTTTTATCTTTTTTGGAGACCAAGTTTACCACCCTGGAGTCATCTCGCAGAAAGCAAGATTTTGTATCTACACCAAAACATCAAGCAATTACTAAACAACCAAGTAATTATAATTACCAATATCAAGAGAAACATAATATTCAACGTAATACATTTTCATTAAACGCGAACGTGACACCGCGGCCGGCTAGCAACAAGAACATAGCAGTGGCCACGAAATATAAATGTCAGTTATGCAAAGTGAATCATCATGGTATTTATTATTGTCAAAAATTTCTAGAGATGTCACCACATCAAAGACATAACATGGTCTCTAAATTTAAGTTATGCCCAAATTGCCTAAATAGTCACCAAAATGAATGCCTATCAGAATATCGTTGTAAATTCTGTAACAAAAAACATAACAGTTTATTACACGATGCGTTTGCGCAACCAAGTCAATTGACGTCACAAGCGGACGAGGAGGCGCGGGCGCGGGGGTCGGCCAGTACGAGTGCAAGCAAAGGAAAAATCATGAAAAGTAGCTCACACGTACAACTGTCCGGTGAACCTATTGAAGTATTGTTACCTACAGCTATGATTGAAATACAGGGAGCCGATGGTTTATTTTATCAAATGCGAGCCCTACTAGATCAGGGTTCTCAGGCCTCTCTGATCACTGAACGTGCAGTTCAGCTGTTACGGTTACCAAGAGAACGGTGTAAGGGGGTCATCTCTGGCGTAGGGGACAAAGATAGCGATATCAAAGGATTAATAAACATCAAGTGCGCTTCTTTAGTGAATGATTTTACTTTTGAAACGAAAGCATTAGTCATGAACAGTCTCATAAAAAATTTGCCAAGTACAACATTTGTAAAGCCAGGATGGTCGTATTTAGATGACATCAAACTAGCTGACCCACAGTTTTATCTTAGCCGCCCAGTGGACGTACTTTTAGGAGCTGATGTTTATTCTCTTCTATTACTCGACGGCCTGTGCAAGTCAAACTCAACCTTAACAACCGCCCAACAAACACAATTAGGTTGGATATTGTGCGGTAACATAAACAAAAACATACAATGCAATGTTGTGCTTCATGACCTTGACGAGATAAGGAAGTTTTGGGAGATCGAAGAAGTTTCAGAACCATCCTCATTATCATTAGAAGATCAGAAATGCATAGAATATTACCAAGAAACAACCAAGAGACGAGAAGATGGATCATATGAAGTGAGATTGCCATTAAAAAACGATGTGTATAAGTTAGGTCAATCTAAACAAAAAGCCATTGCCCAGTTTTATAAGTAAGAAAAATCACTTGTAAAACATCCAAGTACAGCCGAACAATACAAATTATTTATAAATGACTATTTAATTCTCGGTCATATGATACCGGCGGCGGCCGGTCACGTGAATACGACACCAGAATGCTATTTGCCCCACCATTGCGTCACGCGACAAGAATCAACTACGACCAAGTTACGAGTGGTATTTAATGCTTCCGAAAAAACATCAACTTCTATCAGCTTGAATGACGTAATGTGTAGGGGCCCAAATCTTCAACAAGATCTTCAATGTCTCATTATCAAGTGGAGGCAGTTTCGGTTTGGTTGCACGGCGGACATCGAAAAGATGTTCAGGCAAATATGGCTTAATTTTGAAGATCAAGCTTTACAGAAGATAGTATGGCGGGACAGCGTTTCCGAGCAGTTGAAATTCTACCAATTAGCGACAGTTAGTTTTGGGACTAAGGCGGCTCCTTTTCTCGCTATTATGACGCTTAAGCAGTTAGCTCTGGACGAAAAAATGAACTACCAAGACAGTTCAGCACCTAACATTCTTCAGGAATCATTTTATATGGATGATCTGATCCATGGAGCACACCAACCAGAAAATGCTAAGCGCATAAAATCAGATATGATAAAACTTTTAAAATCAGGCGGATTCAATTTAAGAAAGTGGAAATCAAATCTACCAGACTTATTAGATCAGAACCAGGACCAAGAAAAACAAACAGATTTCGATTTTAAACAAGCGGAATCCACCAAAACCTTGGGGCTCGGATGGAACCCAGCCCAGGATTGTTTCACTTTCCAGTCTAAAATAGATCCGTCGCCTAACAAGTGTACAAAAAGAATCCTTCTTTCGGAAATATCCAAGCTATTTGATCCTTTGGGCTGGCTGTCGCCATTAACAACAAAACTCAAGATCATATTTCAAACCACATGGAAAGCAAACATTGGATGGGACGAAGCAGTACCGGAGGAAATAGCCAAAGAATGGAACAAAATTAAAAGTGACATAGGAACTATAGAAGAGTATAAGATACCAAGATGGCTAAAAACAGAGGAAAAAGACCATATTGAACTGCATGGGTTCTGTGACGCGAGCAAGGTAGCCTATGCGTGTGTGGTTTATTGCCGCAAACAGTCTTCAGTTACTATGATCGCTGGAAAAACTAAATTAGTACCATTGAATAAAGATACACCCCTACCTCGCTTAGAATTAAGCGGGACGCTTTTATTATCAAAATTATTACAAAAGATAAGATTATGTTTAAGTAATTATGATATTCAAGTTTATGGTTGGTGCGACTCCATGGCTGTTTTAGGCTGGCTTCACGGGGATACAGAGAAGTGGAAACCGTTCGTAGCCAATAGGGTGAAACAAATAAAAGAATCGATGCCTAATGTCTGCTGGAACTACGTGAAATCTAGTGAAAACCCAGCTGACTGCGCTAGTCGTGGTCTAACCGCCCCACAGCTGAAGGAACATACCCTTTGGTGGAATGGCCCCCACTGGCTACCAACCTACCAACCAAAGAAAGAAGAAAATCAAGAAAAAATATTCTTAGAACAAGAGCTAGAATTACGGAAAAGCAATCTAGTTAACTCAGCGCAATTCGAATATAATATAATAAAATCACTTTTAACAAAACATAGTTCACTAATAAGGATTATTAGAGTTGTAAGTTGGATAAGAAGATTTATACACAGAAATACAAAATCAAAATATCTATCATGTAAAGAACTTAGAGAAGCAAGATTAGTAATAATAAAGCAAATTCAAGCGGACGAGTTTTGCGAAGAAATAAGCCAATTAAAGCAAAACAAATGCATAAGCAAAACAAGCAAATTAAGCACTTTAAATCCAATAATAGATGAAAACGGATTATTAAGGCTTGCTGGAAGGTTACATCATGCCAGTATTGATGTTGATAGGAAACACCCTATTATCATCCCGAACAATACTCGCTTAGCCGAGTTGCTTATCGCGGAAGCACATGAAATCACATTTCATGGAGGCCCACGATTGACTACAGCCTTCATGCGTCAAAAATATTGGTTGATTGGTGGTATCAGAGCCATCAAAAAGCAATTACGTCAATGCGTGCTGTGCAGAAAACATAACCCAGATCAACAATACCAACTTATGGGAGACCTACCATCCTGCAGGACTAATGAATCGCGACCCTTTTACCATTTAGGGGCTGACTATACTGGCCACGTCCTAGTCAAGGCCAACAAGGGCCGGGGCATCAAGACTACCAAAGGGTATGTGGCAGTGTTTGTCTGTATGGCTACCAAGGCCGTACATCTGGAACTTGTATCAGACTTATCCTCTTCCGCATTCTTGGCAGCATTACGTCGAATGGCGGCTAGGAGAGGAGTTCCAGGACACATCTACAGCGACCAAGGTACCAACTTTATAGGAGCCAATAATATACTTCAGCAAGAGTATGAGCACCAACAAGCTACATTCAGCGGAGATTTCTTGTCTGAAGTAGCTAACATGGGTATTGAGTGGCATTTCAATGCTCCAGCATGGCCATCAGCAGGCGGGCTGTGGGAGGCGGCTGTCAAAAGCCTCAAACACCATCTCAGAAGGGTCATCGGTGAGCAAAAACTCACCTTCGAGGAGTACAGTACCCTCCTCGCGCAGTTAGAAGGATGCCTGAATTCACGGCCACTCTGCCCTGTCACTGAAGATCCTCAAGATTTAGATGTGCTCACACCATCGCATTTCTTAGCAAGCGGTCCGGCTTTGAACATTTGTGAAACTGAAACAGATTTGAGGACGAGATGGACCCTAACACAAAACATATTAAGAGACCTTTGGGATCGTTGGCGAAACGAGTATTTGACACTTTTAGCGGCAAGAAGCAAATGGAGGAAACCACAGAGAAACGTCAAAATAAACGACATTGTTACCATCAGAGACGAAAACCTGCCTCCCGGAAAGTGGGCCTTAGGCCGAGTCATATCATTACACCCTGGAGGCGATGGATACGTCAGGGTTGTTACCTTGAAAACCAAGTCAGGTATCATCAAACGCCCTATAGTCAAAATCTCTGTTCTGCCCGTAGTCGGCGAAAACCAAGCCCCTGAACCCAATGGGTCGACCCCCCCTTTCCCCCTTGAGAAGGAGCAAGGAACTAAATTATGCCATTCGACTATCATAACAAGTAAACCAAGACAATATTCATTAAGTCAATTGGCCATGGCACTTTTATTGTTTTTATAACCATTATCACAACTACTCAAGGCGCATATAATATTACTCAACTTCAAAACAATTACAAAATCGTTTAAATCAGTTAAAAAATCAATTACAAAACGTTTCCATAGTTAGTGAATTTTTGAGTACGGCTATGCTAACGAACAACATCTTATCAAACCTAAAGAATATTCAACAGACATTAATAAATACTCTTACCTATGTTTATTATGGAAAATTCAACTTCCACTTATTAACGCCAAATCAACTGAAAGAAGAGCTTAATACCATTTAAAACAGCTTCCGAAAGATTTATCATTACCATTCGATAGCTACGATTTCTACGAGATTTACAACCTACTAGAAATTCGAGCAAGAATATCAGGAAAATACGTAATATTTGAAATTAAAATACCGCTGATTGGCAGAGACATGTTTGAGCTATTGAGACTTATTTCTATTACTTATAATAACAGACAACAATAACAAACAAACTACGGTAGTACCTATATCCGAGTATGCTGCACTAAATATAAAAAAAAATGCTTATATACCAATATCAGAAAGGAATTTGAAGTCATGTATACAAAAAGACTCAAAGCTATCCTTATGTCGTCTCAAAAATCCCATTTATGTCATTAAAGATGATCAGAGCCTATGCAAATAACTACCAAATTCAAGAAAATGCATTACTATCACAAGTACTTGCGAAAACAATTGGATAGAATTGAATAAATTAAATAAGTACATATTTCTTTTCCTGTTGTAATCAGTGTCATTTGAAACTACTTTGTAAGGATCGGGTTACCGGCGTGCCACTGACCCGCGCTGGCTTATTTAATATAGGTCAAGAGTGCATTATCAAAACAGCTGATTTTATCGTATACCTGCCTCAGAGATTTCACCTATCAATCAAATGATAAACATCTCCCTACCTGACCCTTCCATACATACCAACGACTCTGACAGCGTAATCAGTAACATTCAGATCAAAATTTAAGAGATCAGCTGGAAACCATGAAGAATAGCGAGATGATCGCAGAAAAGGTGCCATATACATAATGGTCGCGATAGTAACGGTTGGCGTAGCAGCGTTCGTGTGTCGCCGGTGCCGGCGGCAGCGGGGGCAGGAGCAGCAGCGGCGGAGCGGTCTGTGCCGCTACCGGCGCCACTACACCGTTCAAGCATCAGTGCTCAGTGTAGTGATAGTGTTACCATGGGCAATCAGTATAGTGAAATAAAAGAAAGTGCGCGGTTTCCAAAACAAAATAAAAACACGTCACCCGTACTTCGTTCGGTATTTCATATTTCGAACTCAGGTGTTTAAGTTAAATCTAAGCTAAGACATCTTGCACTTACCTGGCACTTTCAAGTCACATTCATTAGTTTTAAGTTAAAAAATTGTTTATTCACCTTGTTTTATCATACCATGACTCATTTTGATCATTACTTTCACTTCACCAATTCCCTATTTTCCCGCCCGGGAATATGTACGAGCAAGCGTCGTACAATGCACTTTTCCCCGCATCATCACTTTTATGTTGACCTCAATTACTCTATTGCACGAAATTGTATTGCATAAATCAGTTCGCATTTACCAAGCTACCAAGTCGCGCGTACTCACTACCATAAGTCATTAGTTAATAGTTATTTTTAAGGGTTGTTCCAATATACCATTTTTACCATCACCAAATCGTATCATTTATCGGAGCAGCCCCTACAAGTATCACACGAGTGTTTTAATACCTAGTTATGTACAGTTTCATACACTACTTTATCTACTCTCATGCAATTATTGTGATTGAACCTACAAAATAAAATATCAATGATAAAAAGAGTAAGCAGTTTCTCGACTTTGCTTTAGGTAGGTAGGTTGTACCAAATATTATAAAAATTCTACGTGTACTTACCTTGGTTAAGTATTACGTTTTTCCGTCGCCGTATCTAAAAAATCTACTCACTCACTACTTACTATCAGATATTTTTAAGCAATAGTAAAAATTTAAATCTAAAAAATGGCGCGTATTCTATTAGAAAAAATAATAATGATATGACTGCATTCCAGCAGAGTAATCGTTACGCTTAGTCATCGATCACCATAGAGTACATTTTAATCATGGAAAGTATGTGAGAATTTCATTGTTTTTTTTAATATCGCGGCACTGCCATTTTCTTGGATTTGCCCTGTATCGTAATGAGAAAAAAAGTTATATTTTAAATTTGAGATTTTTGCATTTACAATGCTATTTTTAAACAATACTAAATAATATACTAGAAAAAACACGACTCGCACCAGATCAATACTCAGACGGGAATCGAACCCGCGACCTTTGGATATCCGGTCCAATGCTCTGACCGCTGAGCTACCGAGTCACTAGTGACATCGTCGAATTTTTCCTAGTATATCCTAAACTCTTACGCTGTAAGCCAGCGTTATTTCACCAATGTGAGGAATTACCTCGACATTCAATTGAAATATCTTTTCAGATATTTTAACAATTGATTAAGATGAAATAGCTATATAATTTTTAAATTTGAGATTTTTGCATTTACAATGCTATTTTTAAACAATACTAAATAATATACTAGAAAAAACGCTGGCTTACAGCGTAAGAGTTTAGGATATACTAGGAAAAATTCGACGATGTCACTAGTGACTCGGTAGCTCAGCGGTCAGAGCATTGGACCGGATATCCAAAGGTCGCGGGTTCGATTCCCGTCTGAGTATTGATCTGGTGCGAGTCGTGTTTTTTCTAGTATATTATTTAGTATTGTTTAAAAATAGCATTGTAAATGCAAAAATCTCAAATTTAAAAATTATATAGCTATTTCATCTTAATCAATTGTTAAAATATCTGAAAAGATATTTCAATTGAATGTCGAGGTAATTCCTCACATTGGTGAAATAACGCTGGCTTACAGCGTAAGAGTTTAGGATATACTAGGGAAAATTCGACGATGTCACTAGTGACTCGGTAGCTCAGCGGTCAGAGCATTGGACCGGATATCCAAAGGTCGCGGGTTCGATTCCCGTCTGAGTATTGATCTGGTGCGAGTCGTGTTTTTTCTAGTATATTATTTAGTATTGTTTAAAAATAGCATTGTAAATGCAAAAATCTCAAATTTAAAAATTATATAGCTATTTCATCTTAATCAATTGTTAAAATATCTGAAAAGATATTTCAATTGAATGTCGAGGTAATTCCTCACATTGGTGAAATAACGCTGGCTTACAGCGTAAGAGTTTAGGATATACTAGGAAAAATTCGACGATGTCACTAGTGACTCGGTAGCTCAGCGGTCAGAGCATTGGACCGGATATCCAAAGGTCGCGGGTTCGATTCCCGTCTGAGTATTGATCTGGTGCGAGTCGTGTTTTTTCTAGTATATTATTTAGTATTGTTTAAAAATAGCATTGTAAATGCAAAAATCTCAAATTTAAAAATTATATAGCTATTTCATCTTAATCAATTGTTAAAATATCTGAAAAGATATTTCAATTGAATGTCGAGGTAATTCCTCACATTGGTGAAATAACGCTGGCTTACAGCGTAAGAGTTTAGGATATACTAGGAAAAATTCGACGATGTCACTAGTGACTCGGTAGCTCAGCGGTCAGAGCATTGGACCGGATATCCAAAGGTCGCGGGTTCGATTCCCGTCTGAGTATTGATCTGGTGCGAGTCGTGTTTTTTCTAGTATATTATTTAGTATTGTTTAAAAAAGTTATTTTATAACATTGCTTAGTATAGCGAAGGTATGTTATAAAATAACTTTTTAATTTTTTTTCGGTATTGCGTGTATAAAGTATTGAAATTCCAATCGTTTTGAAATTCATAATTCGAATTTTACGATATGAGAGTAGATAAAACAACTTTATCTACTCTCATATCGTAAAATTCGAATTATGAATTTCAAAACGAATTTATATTGGCATACTTTATACACGCAATACCGAAAAAAAAATTAAAAAGTTATTTTATAACATACCTTCGCTATACTAAAGTATGCTATAAAATAACTTTTTTTCTCATTACGATACAGGGCAAATCCAAAAAGAAGGCAGTGCCGCGATATTAAAAAAAAAACAATGATATTCCCATATACTTTCCATGATAAAAATGTACTCTATGGTGATCGATGGCTTAGCGTAACGATTAGTCTGCTGGAATTCACTCAATTCATTATTTTTTTCTAATAGAATACGCGCCATTTTTTAATTTTAATTTTTACTTTTGCTTAAAAATGTCTGATAGTAGTGAGAAACGTAGTGATTATTTCCTCTGTGGTAGTGAGTGTGAAGAAAGACTCCCCGATATTTTAGATGCTGCGACGGAAAAACGTCTTACTTTACAAAGGTAAGTAACCTACCTAAATCATAGTCGAGAAACTACTTACTCTTTTTATTATTGATATTTTATTTTGTAGGTTCAATCACGAATTGTATGAGAGTAGATAAAGTTGTGTATGAAACTGTACATAACTAGGTATTAAAACACTCGTGTGATACTATTAAAAACTTCGCCTACGGCTCGGTTTTTAAACACACACTCATGTTTTAATACCCCTCATTATGCATCAGTTTCATAAACTACTATTTTAAATTTTTACAGCACTCTTTTTATTTTTTAATTTATTGAGTCGTATGGGATCATTGTAATATCTATAGTGTGTGGTGCGGAGCGCGCCATTTTTAATGCAATACAAAAAAGTATAGATTTCAATTTTCACTTTTTGTTGTACTGAATTTCGAAGATTTTTTTTTATTTTTGCTTAAAAATGTCTGATAGCCGTGAATGTTTAGAAAATTTGACTCCGCCCAATATTGATGATATGATGCAGCGACGGAAAGGGAATCGAGCAAGGTAACACAATACGGTATACCAGTAAAGTCTCTCTCTCTTTTTTAACCTTGATTTTTTATTTTGTAGGTTCAATCCAAATTGTGTGAGTGTAGATAAAGTAGTGTATGAAACTGCACATAACTAGGTATTAAAACACTCGTGTGATACTATTAAAAACCGAGCCGTATACCCCACTTTATGTGTCAGTTTCATAAACTACTATTATGAAACTGACGCATAATGAGGGGTATTAAAACATGAGTGTGTTTTTAAAAACCACGAGTGTTTTAATACCTAGTTCTGTGTAGTTTCATACACTACTTTATCTACTCTCATACAATTTATGATTGAAACTAATAAATAAAATATCAAGGTTAAAAATTACCATATTACCTTGCTCGATTTCCTTTCCGTCGTTGCATCTAAAATATTTTGAAATTCATAATTAAAATTTTACGATATGAGAGTAGATAAAATAGTTTTTAGTGATTTAAAAGGAACATTGCTCATGGGTATTACAAAACAACCAGCAATGCTGAATATGGTTAGTAGATAAGGCGACCATCAAACTGAACAACTTTTACTGGGACAAACTCCGAATTTATTTATTATTTACAGGCGGCTTGATAAACTCTAACACCAGCCTGCCTAGCATGACCGATTTATATCGCGTGATATAGCATTTTATCGACACTCAACTGTCAGATTCCTTTGTATTTTTGACAGTTAAATGTGATAAAACGCTATATCACGCGATATAAATCGGTCATGCTAGGCAGGCAGAGGTGGCCACTATTCCTCATTCGATAACAAGATCTAACCTGGCACGCATCGACGCCTCCCGCTAAGACGCCAGCGCAGATCTGATGATCCTGCATACCACACCACAGCCTGTTGCAGGAAGGTTTGAGTAAATTGTCACATAGCTGAGTATCCAGTACATCCACAACTATCGCTTGGAGCTCGGGTGATGTGGTTTTGTTCTCTAGAAATCAGTAATTTAAACTTTAATAAAAACTTAAATAAAACGAAGTTACCTACGGGAATCGGTTCACATTCCTATATAGTCACGTCATACATACTGCAATTCATTCAATTCAAAAATTTAAAATAATTTATTCAGTCTAGGCTGTTACAAGCACTTGTGAATTTCATAGAAGCTATTTGCCATCGGTTCGCAAACCCTAAGCCCTTGTAACGAGAAGAACCGGCAACAAACACGTCAAGGGCTGCTTTTTTCTCCCTGTATATTTTATACAGAGTCGTCAACATTGAAAAACCGGCCAAGTGCGAGTCGGACTCGCGCACGAAGGGTTTCGTACCAAAAACGGCAAAAAAATATTATACGTTTGTTGTATGGGAGCCCCCCTTAAATATTAATTTTATTCTGTTTTTAGTATTTGTTGTTATAGCGGCAACAAAAATACATCATCTGGGAAAATTTCAACTGTCTACCTGTTGTCGTTATTAATATCGAGCAAAAAAGGGCAAAAAAATCACGTTTGTTGTATGGGAGCCCCCCTTAAATATTAATTTTATTCTGTTTTTAGTATTTGTTGTTATAGCGGCAACAGAAATACATCATCTGTGAAAATTTCAGTTTTCTAGCTATCACGGTTCATGAGATACAGCCTGGTGACAGACAGACAGACAGACAGACAGACAGACAGACAGACAGACAGACGGACAGACAGACAGACAGACGGACAGCGGAGTCTTAGTAATAGGGTCCCGTTTTTACCCTTGGGTACGGAACCCTAAAAATGACCTCCACATTTAAAGTGAGGTCATTTTCCATTGGAAGGCAGATCTATCACGATTATGTACTTTGTATGAAGAAGGGCACACCGAAAGTTTTATTTTTGCACTGGAGTTATGATTTAGTTAGTATATTGGCTACTTTTAGTCATCATTATATTCATAACTCAAGAAGCTTCGAGTCCAACAAAATAGTTTGCCTTAGGAATCATTGAACTTTTAACTTTATTACCTGTTTCCACTACGCCCCAGCCAGTCATAGAAGCTTTCTTTCCCAAAAGTTCACTATCAAGCCCAGTGTACAAGCATGCTGGATGAACAAACATTGTAAATGTAACGTCTTCTTGTAATTCTATTAGGGCTACATCGCTATATTTCTTCGGTGGGTTGAAGCTGGGATGATTGATCACTCTCAATATGTTAGCATCAACGTGACCATCGTTGTTATCACCATCTACTGTTTTTTCCTGGTATATTAATAGAAATAAAATATTAATAGGTACGAGTATATACAGGGTGCATTTGTAATCACTCTCCAAATTTTAAGGATGTGTTCAGTCCATGAAACTGAACAACTTTCTCCATGAAATATGTGTCGAAATACGCCAAAAAATTTTGGTCATCCCATACTAAACTGATCACGTGATCTCTTTGATTTGTATGAAAAGTCAATTTTTTTACATATTTGACCCTATGTTTCTTAGAGAAAGTTGTTCAGTTTCATGGACTGAATACATCCTTAAAATTTGGAGAGTGATTTCAAATGCACCCTGTATAGTTATTAGGGTTTAGGGTACAAAATCCATTCATTTAATTAAATCAGGGATTCCCAAATTATTTTGGGCAAGAGAC
The DNA here is from genome assembly GCA_943789525.1 of Agriphila geniculea. Taxonomy (NCBI): domain Eukaryota; kingdom Metazoa; phylum Arthropoda; class Insecta; order Lepidoptera; family Crambidae; genus Agriphila; species Agriphila geniculea. The sequence goes on along the minus strand of OX038887.1, from coordinate 11,886,614 downwards.
CCCTTTTCTAAAATGAACTGATATCTCAGACTCCCATAGCCAAATAACTTTAAAATCCTATCAACTATTAAGTGTAATCACTACATAATTATAAAACAAAGTCGCTTCTCGCTTTCTGTCCCTATAATGTATGCTTAGATCTTTAAAACTACGCAACGGATTTTGATGCGGTTTTTTTAAATAGATAGAATGATTCAAGAAAAAGGTTTATATGTATAATACATGGTGTCAAATTCCACACTACACCGAAGCAAAGCGAGGGCGGGTTGCTGGTTAATAATAATAATAATTTGTTTATGCCGACCCCTGGGAAACCGATTTTGACTCCAAGGGTCGATATCGACAACTTTGGTAAATCCCTGATTTAAATGATAAAAAAACAGCTAGAAAATAGTAAACTAGAGTTTCAATTTGGATACCTTCGTTACTTGTATTCACGACATCGGAAGGCAAAAAAAAAACAGTAATATAAGTCAGAATCCACGAAAGATTAAAATTGGGAGTTTTTGGCGCCATTTTGTCGGGTTCGGTTTGGTGACTATTTTAATTATTCGCAAATTGATTCATAGTGGATATTGTGTCTTAAAATTGGTGCAGTTTTGTGGTACAAGTGTCTATGCAACTGAACAATATGTGGGATAATTGAAATAGGCGCTATCTTGATTGTGTGAAGCTGAGACTTTTATTGTAGTGTTGGCTACCTCGGCTGACCTTACCGAGTAAACTGTCTTGATATACTTGGTGCCAAATGCTCCAAGCAGCATTGGAATGCGATGCACCCGCATTTTAATGTAAACTGAAACAATCTACCATTGAACTATTCAACACTTGACACTGGCAAAAATTACTCCCTAAAGAGGAGAGTAGATTGCCAAACTAAAATAAGAAGAAGAAGAAGATTAAAATTTTACTGACCAGTATATTTGTGTCGGCCAGTCTCACAATTTTGGGATCTACGTCTGCGATGGTGGTGTCCCTTTCGGATGCCTTGGCGCAGTGTGCGGCAGTCAGCACAAACTTGCTGCTGATCAGGGAGCCGCCGCACTTGAAAACCCACTGTCCCGACACTGATCTCCAACCGATGGCACCCTGGGATAAGATGAGATTTAGAAAAAAATCGAATATTATACCAGATCAATTCGGTGCGAGTCGATTTTTTTCTTGTATATTATTTAGTTTAGTATAAAAATAGCATTGTGAATGCAAAAATCTCAAATTTAAAAATTTAGATTTAGAAAGGTTAAATAATACCTAGACCTACTGAATAAAGATAGTTAGACCATGCCCACTGCCTACATTATGTTGCCCATGCAAAATATGAAAAGTGTTATTAAGGGTACAAGGGAAAAATGATAATTGTCAATTTTACCTTATTTGGAAAAAAATAGATTCTTAAGTTCCAACCTATTGGACTTTCATCGATATACTTAATTTTTTGCAGTTTTTACCGTTATTTTAAAGGACATTCATCTTTTTAGGGTTCCGTACCCAAAGGGTAAAAACGGGACCCTATTACTAAGACTTCGCTGTCTGTCCGTCTGTCTGTCTGTCTGTCTGTCTGTCGGTCACCAGGCTGTATCTAGTGAACCGTGATAGCTTGACAGCTGAAATTTTCACAGATGATGTATTTCTGTTGCCGCTATAACAACAAATACTAAAAATAGCATTAAATAAATATTTAAGGGGGCTCCCATACAACAATCGTGATTTTTTTGCCGTTTTTTGCTCGATATTAATAACGACAACAGATAGACAGTTGAAATTTTCACAGATGATGTTTTTTTGTTGCCGCAATAACAAAAAATACTAAAAACAGAATAAAATTATTATTTAAGGGGGGCTCCCATACAACAAACGTAATTTTTTTGCCGTTTTTTGGTACGGAACCCTTCGTGCGCGAGTCCGACTCGCACTTGGCTGGCTTTTTTTAGCTTGTCACTCAAATTTTAACAGCTAATAACTTGGAGATTAAAAGCGTGTTTTGCGTGTATTCTTATGAAAGCAAAACTGTTTTCAATAGACTTTAAAATATGCCAAAAAAATTAAATATACAATACCAAAAAATTAAATAAAAATGACATCCATCATTATTCCCTTGTACCCTTTTAGTCAGATCAGAGTGTGGTAATTAAATCTAAAATTTGCGTACTATAATATCTTATAGTATTGATTCATTCAGTAAATAACTTTTTCTACTTGTTACTTTTCGAAAGTAAATAAACTTTTTTTATGAAATAAAGTCTGACTGCTATTACTTCTAGTAAAAAAGAAGTTTTAAAACTAAAACCCGACTACAGAAAAATCGTGCTCTAAAAAGTAAGAAACAAGAAAATATTCGAGTTCAAAATTCAATAAAAACTAAAACCCGACTACGGAAAAATCGTACTCTAAAAAGTAAGAAACAAGAAAATATTCGAGTCCAAAATTCAATAAAAAGGATAACCGTAGTCGCATGCCACTTTGTCCTAGACACGTACGACACGAACAACAGGCTGGAGGTGGCATGCGACTACGGTTATCCTTTTTATTGAATTTTGGACTCGAATATTTTCTTGTTTCTTACTTTTTAGAGTACGATTTTTCCGTAGTCGGGTTTTAGTTTTAAAACTTCTTTTTTATTTTAAATATTTTGGAGTTGTCAAAGGGTGAAAGCAAGCAAAGCCACGGGCAAAAGCTAACAATATATACATATTTGAAAAGTGCTCATTAAGCCCTTTCATTTGGTACCCAACACGGCATTATTAAAAAATATTTTTTTTTTAGTTCATGTCTTTAACTCCTCTAGAGGGCACCACATTCAATTTAATGTGACGTCATATAGCCTATGTTCATTGGACGATTAAGACGCTTCTAACGATACCTCATTTGTCAAATTATAACAAGTAGTTTAGAAGTTATGACGGAACAGATGAATTTACAAACATACATACATACATACATACATACATACAGGTCAAAATCATATACCCTCCGTTTTGGCTTCGCCGTAGTCGGGTAAAAAGGATAACCGTAGTCGCATGCCACTTTGTCCTAGACACGCACGACACGAACAATAGGCTGGAGGTGGCATGCGACTACAGTTAGGTATCCTTTTTATTGAATTTTGGACACGAATATTTTCTTGTTTCTTACTTTTTAGAGCAGATTGATTTTTCTGTAGTCGGGTTTTAGTTTTAAAACTTCTTTTTTATTTTAAATATTTTGGAGTTGTTATTAGGGTGAAAGCAAGCAAAGCCACAGGCAAAAGCTAACAATATATAAATATTTGAAAAGTGCTCATTAAGCCCTTTCATTTGGTACCCAACACGGCATTATTAAAAAATATTTTTTTATGTCATGTCCTTATTTCCTCTAGAGGGCGCCACATTCAATTTAATGTGACGTCATATAGCCAATGTTCATTGGACAATTAAGACGCTGCTAACGATACCTCATTTGTCAAATTACAACAAGTAGTTTAGAAGTTATGAGGGAACAGATGAATTTACAAACATACATACTGTTAACAAAAACCCGACTACGGAAAAATCGTGCTCTAAAAAGTAAGAAACAAGAAAATATTAGAGTCCAAAATTTAATAAAAAGGATAACCGTAGTCGCATGCCACCTCCAGCCTGTTGTTCGTATCGTACCTACGTGTCTAGGACAAAGTGGCATGCGACTACGGTTATCCTTTTTATTAAATTTTGGACTCTAATATTTTCTTGTTTCTTACTTTTTAGAGCACGATTTTTCCGTAGTCGGGTTTTAGTTTTAAAATTTCTTTTTTATTTTAAATATTTTGGAGTTGTCAAAAGGGTGAAAGCAAGCAAAGCCACGGGCAAAAGCTAACAATATATACATATTTGAAAAGTGCTCATTAAGCCCTTTCATTTGGTACCCAACACGGCATTATTAAAAAATATTTTTTTTTTAGTTCATGTCTTTAACTCCTCTAGAGGGCGCCACATTCAATTTAATGTGACGTCATATAGCCTATGTTCATTGGACGATTAAGACGCTTCTAACGATACCTCATTTGTCAAATTATAACAAGCAGTTTAGAAGTTATGATGGAACAGATGAATTTACAAACATACATACATACATACATACATACATACAGGTCAAAATCATATACCCTCCGTTTTGGCTTCGCCGTAGTCGGGTAATAAAATAATCTAGACACTTTAAAATACATGTTTAATTAATATTTTCACAAATTAGTACACGTCTGTCACTTATAGCAAGCTCCGGGAACTGAACTGTTGTGGACGCTCCCGGCGTCCCGTTGCCTTCCTGCATGACGTCACGGCTCATATTCCTAACACGGCCATACTGACGACTGCTTCGCCCTCGGAGCTCTAGCTAAAATAAAATGAAATACAGGAGAGGGGGTTATGATCCTCTCACCATCTGCCTTCTGCCTGACTTTAGTCAGATATTTGTTCTGCCTGACTTTAGTCAGATATTTGTTCTGCCTGACTTTAGTCAGATATTTGTTCTGCCGGCCAACTTCTCATATTTGCAAAAGTGACCGTCACTCTGTGAGTGCTGCCATTGGGTTTCGTTCCCAACACTTCAAATCGAGTGTTCTTTAAAACTTTCGTCACTTTGTGCGAAATGCTCCGGAATCTGCCTTTTAACTTTTTGTATTCCGGATTCCCTTCGAACTCATTCGAATCAACACTATATCCCCAGTTTTATAAGGAGATTTCACATAGCGTTTGGCATTAAACCGCCGCATCTGCCGCTTTTGATCCTCATCCAAAAGCTCGCGAGCTTTTGCTCTTGTGACTCTCAGGTCCAGCCTCTCACCTGCCTCTGTGAGATTATTTATCAAAAGCGCCTCACACACCGCTGTCAGCTTACAGCCGAACAGCAACTCGTTTCGAGTTCTGCCAGTGACCCTGTTCACCGAATTATTCAACCTTACATAAAAGCTCCCGTGCTATCGCACGTGTGACCCTCAGGTCCTGCCTCTCACCAGCCTGCGTGAGATTATTCATCCATAAAGCCTCACACAGCGCAGTTGGCTTATAGCCAAACAAACATTCGGAGTTCTGCCTCAGTGACCATATTCACTGCGTTATTCAACACCTGCTGTGTGGCAGCCAGAGCTTCACACCAGTTTTCTTCTGGTTGAACTCTGATAACAGCGTTCAACATCATCGTCCTGTTGAGACGCTCTACCTGCCCATTTGTCATAGGCTGATTAGTGAATTTATTACTGACTGAATCTCATTTTCATTACAGAAGCCCTTAATGGCCCACGAGGTAAATGCTGTTCCTCGATCGCAAATGAGTCTACAAGGTACTCCGAACAAATACGCCATAGCTTTCAAGGCTTTCATCACGACATTCACGACATTGGTGCTCGTTTCAACCATGGCTTCCAAAAAGCAGTATTTAGTAAAACCATCTTGTAAAGCGATTATGCACTGGAATCCTTCCTCGCTTTTTACAAACGGACCAAGATGATCAGCATGTACCACTATAAATGGAGTTTACCCATTGGTATCGGATGTAACAGCCCTGGCTTACGGCCAGTATCACTCTTGCCAATCAAAAATTTAAAACAATTGCGGACTTTTTTTTGTTACAACCTTTCTCATCCGGGGAAACCAGTATTTACCCCGAATGGCAGCCAGTGTTCTATCGACACCTTGATGTCCGCTTTCATCATGCATAATTCTTAACACACCTCCATCTTGCATTCCGTGGTACAGCCCATTTGGATCCTTCCGGCGTCTTCCTGTAGAGATGTCCTTCCTTAATCTCGTAATCATTAAAATATTGGTTACAATCTCCTTCGTCACTTCCTTCTTTTAGTACACTGACGATTCTTAGCAATTCTTCATCAGCCATTTGGCATTCAAGTAAATTTTCTGCCGTTGTAATTTCATAAATCAGACAAACAGGATTACGGCTCAAATCAACGTGTGCCACTCGTTTACCCGTTTGCCGAACCACCATCGAGCCACTCGTCGATTTATTTCCTTCTTAGTCATAGTAGCCCTGACAGCGCTACAGTCTGTTACCAATTTGAATTGAATCCCAATCAAGTACACTCGGAAATGTTTAAGAGCTTGTACGACTAGACTGCTAGAGTTTCTGGATCATAAGAATGATATTTGCTCTCATTCGGTGACGTTCGCCGACTGTAGTAAGCTACCGGATGCAACTTGCTATCTTCATCTTTTTGCAGCAGTATTGCCCCTAGCCCCACACTCGAGACATCAGTGTGAACTTCAGTTTGCGCCTCAGGATCATAAATCTTTAGAACCGGCCTTTGGGTAAAGATATCATTTATTTCTTGGAATGCTTTCTGACAATCTCAATTCCAGTCAAAATTAACGTCCTCCTTCAACAGGTTTTACAGTGGATTGACTTTTTTTGAAAGTTATAAACAAATCGCCTGAAGTAACTTGCTAGACCCAAAAACTGTCTTAGCTGTTCTGTCGTCTTTGGCGGTAAAGCCCATGTCACACAATCAATTTTATGGTGACTAGGCCTCACAGTTCCAGCTATTATCTCCCTTCCCAAGATACACTTGTCTGGAAGAATTGCTATTTTTCAATGTTTAGATAGTGTTAGTTCAGCTCCGTGCAGACGCAACAGCACTTCTTCTAATTTCACTTCACAATTTATATCTTAATTTGAGGCAATCTGCGAGGACTAGTAAATACTAGTTTTTATTAAGAAATAAGTTTTATTTCTAGCTAAGATACTGTTGAACATCCAATGTCTTTTAATGATGTTGAAACGCGATCTCAATATCACTGCATCAGTTCTTAAAAATCTATTACACCGTCCTTGGATAAGTCACCAGTTTCAATGTCATTCAACTGAACCGGCAATACGATATGATTCACATGGTTAGATTGTTCATACTTGACGTAGACGCCATCCTTGTAAGCTTCTATCTGAACACCCGGATATATTAATATGTCCCAGTCAACTGGCAAATCTACTGGAATGCCGTTGTAATTCACGATTAAAGGAGTAATATCAATGCCTTACTTCCTCACTAATCAATCTACAATCTGTTTCTCCAACTGCTTATTATTATTAACTGCTGCTACAATGCTTCGATTTATTCCGGTCATAAGAGCTGTAGTTGGTCTTAAGTGCAAGCCAAGTCTTTGCACTAAATTATTTCGAATTAAAGTTACAGAGCTTCCTGTGTCAATTTAAACTTTGAATAGGCATATTATTCATACAACATGTTCTCGTAGACAACATCTGTACCACCTTATCAGTTCATAAGTTCACCGGTTATTATTTATTCAACTGTATGTCCGTAGCGATGGCAATGTTTACATTATCGGCCTATTGTTTATGTTAGAGTCGGGATTAAAGGCGGCCTCTTTCTGATAGTTTCGTTTGGTTGGAATGACTTGTCGCGTAATCGTTAGTTTCGACTTACATTCAATCGCCTATGTCCCGGCTTGCCGCAGTTAAAACAAGACACGTTTGTTTTATAATCGCCCAAGTGACGCGAGCGAGATTTGTACTCGTATTTATTTTTAGATTGTGAAAAACTTTTCTCATTATAGTTTTTAGTATTATTAAAATTATTGAACGTGCTACCATACCTGTCAAGGTTTTATAGCTCTCAAAAACCACGCTAATAATTTTATCTGTGATTCCGCATAGCATAATATCCATCTTCTGCCTTTCCGTTAATTTCACACTTAACAGTCATACTTCCAGCATATAAAAACTAAGGAATCTGCTTGGTCATTTTTGTAATTTATGTTTTCCATAGCACTAAAAAGTTTGCTAGCCTTGGATATTTGTGACGAATAAGTCCTTCCGGGATCGTGTCCAACAATCCTCTTTTTTGGTAACCAGAGATCCAATCAAGCTTTTCCTTCCCCTTGTAACGCCTGGGTTTCACGAAATAGTTGTCGCCGTTCGCTCCAGTTACAGGTATTAGCAATAGCAACATCTTCCACTTGTAACCACTTTTCAACATACCTGCCTTCCTTGCTAGGATCAAATCCAGGTACAACCCCCAGGTCGGGAGGTCGGGAGTTCGTGAGCGTGATAGATATCGCTTACGCACCTTCCGGGATGGAGTATGATGACCCGCCCTTGTCGACTCGGATGACTCCGAAGGATCACTGGATATACTTCTCTCCGAAATCCACGGCTTTGTCTTTATCCACTTTCAAAATTAAGTTTTATTATCAATTAATTATCAGGAAACTTCACAATAAGTCCACTTTAGGCGGTTAATGGGAAGTATCCCACCGCTGTGTTAACAATAAAATAATCTAGACACTTTAAAATACATGTTTAATTAATATTTTCACAAATTAGTACACGTCTGTCACTTATAGCAAGCTCCGGGAACTGAACTGTTGTGGACGCTCCCGGCGTCCCGTTGCCTTCCTGCATGACGTCACGGCTCATATTCCTAACAATACATACATACAGGTCAAAACCATATACCCTCCGTTTTGTTGTAATTAAGGTTTCTTATCCTATCTTATCTTACCATATGCGGGAACTCTCCTGGCAGAGTATTGCGACCACCAATAGCTGCCACGAAAAATTGTTGTTCATCTTCTTTCTTTTGCGATTCAATGTATTTCTTGCCTGAAATAAATTTATTTCAACGCTTAATGAGGTAAAATTGCATTGTAATATACTGACGACAGAAACACTGCCCGAATTCGTTAATTTATAACTAGCGGCCGCTTGCAATTATTTTTTTCTGGAAAGGTACGTCCAGTTTTTTGTATCCTATTGTTCACCGATCCACCCAATCCATCCATCCAACTCCATGATGATCCGCTGAGAATACAGGGTTATTTGTAATACATCAACAACCTCGCAGGAGTAGATTATAGTAAGATCATATACAACAACAAAAAAAACCGGCCAAGTGCGAGTTGGACTCGCGCACGAAGGGTTCCGTACCAAAAAACGGCAAAAAAATTACGTTTGTTGTATGGGAGCCCCCCTTAAATATTAATTTTATTCTGTTTTTAGTATTTGTTGTTATAGCGGCAACAGAAATACATCATCTGTAAAAATTTAAACTGTCTATCTGTTGTTGTTATTAATATCGAGCAAAAAAACAGCAAAAAAATCACGTTTGTTGTATGGGAGCCCCCCTTAAATATTAATTTTATTCTGTTTTTAGTATTTTTTGTTATAGCGGCAACAGAAATACATCATCTGTGAAAATTTCAACTTTCTAGCTATCACGGTTCATGAGATACAGCCTGGTGACAGACAGACAGACAGGCAGACGGACAGACAGACAGACAGACAGACGGACAGCGGAGCCTTAGTAATAGGGTCCCGTTTTTACCCTTTGGGTACGGAACCCTAAAAAAAACGACTTTTCATACAAAGCTCGATCAGCTGTTCGGACATTTGTATGGCGAGTCAATTTTTTTTGTCTGTTTTCGGAAAAGTCGTAGAACAAATGTTGTTGTTTATGATGACAATAATCTACTCCTGCGAGGTTGTTGGTGTTTTACAAATAACCCTGTATACTTAAGAAGTAACAAACAAGCAACCAAACTAACTTCCGCATTTATATATTGAAATTAGGATATAGATTTCAAGGGGCCTGCTTTCCATACTTACGCACGAGATGAGTCTTCTCTAAGTCTATAACAGGTTTATGTGATTTCATCGCAACAATATACAACTACTTACAAAAAACTATTAAAAGAAACTTACATGCATCCTTCCTTATAATTTTTTCTTCTCTTTCTCTAATATCCCAAATGTACTCCAGACATTCTGTAAGAAAAGAAAACATCTCATTCATATTTTTTATACAAGTGTTATAAAATAACCCCTAATGCCAAATATGGCAAATTGGGACCATAAAACCGAACTACTTTTACTATGGGACCGACTCTAAAATCGCGAAAAAAAAATCTGCTATTTCATTACATTTTGATATTTTCGTGATTATTTTTTGTATGAAACAGCAGATTTTTTTTATTGTTTTTCCATAGTAAAAGATATCTGATCTGCTGCAAATCATGATGTTTCAATTAATATTTTTCAAATGATATAAACTGTATTCATCCAATGTGGAATTACCTATACATTACTTAACGGACTTCTAAGAAAGGAGGTTCTTTTTATTTCAGAAACTTCATTTGTCTCGGTGGCCGTAATAAAAATTTTCATGAAGAGTAGGATTTCTGTTTTACTTAAAAAGTTAAAGGGGTTCACTTTACACAGCACTTTGAAGCTTAATTTCTTGGAAACTAAACTTAATATAAAAAACTGGCCAAGTGCGTGTCGGGCCACGCGCAGTAGGTTTCCGTAGGTACATTATACCATACCATATTTTAATACCGCTATCATTTTTCGTCTGAAGAAATAACTTTGTTTTTCATAGTGTTTGTATGAATGACAAAGTTATATTTGCGGTTTTGGAAAATGTACTATATCTCAAAAACTGATTACTGTATTTCGTTCAAACCAATTTTAGTTGAAAGTGTTTATTAAGATCTATAGCTTATATTTTTTTTGATTTTTCACCTTCTTACTTTAAAAATTAAAGGGGGGTGGGGGGTGGGGGGGGCGACACACATTTTACCACTTTGGCGGCATATATCTTTCAAACGGTTGACTTTGAAAAAAAATAGTCTTAAAAACCTCAATGTCATTTTTAAAGACCTATCTAAAGACACCCCACAAGTATTGGTTTGATGAAAAAAAATATTTTCAGTTTCAGTTCCATATATGGGGAGCCCCCCCTTAATCTTTTATTTTTTTATTTTTGTATAAAAATCGTAAAGCGGTTTACACCTACCTACCAAGTTTTAACTATGTAGTCCTAATACTTTTGGAATAAAGTGGCTGTGACATACGGACGGACAGACAGACAGACAGACATGACGAATCTATAAGGGTTCCGTTTTTGCCATTTTGGCTACGGAACCCTAAAAATGGTCAATGAAACCTCATAATAATTTCTATAGACTACTACACTACTAGCTAAAAAAGTACATGAAAAATTAAAGAGCCTAAGAACACACACTGGTTTCGTGATGTTCCAAAGTAATTGTGAGAATGCTGCACGTTGATTATATTGAGCGGAAACGCGCAAACTTTTCGGGAAAAATAATACAAAAAAATACTTACTGACACGACTGATTCTTCTTCCTGGTGCCCTAAAGTCAGGCACTTTCGGGTCCGGAATTTCACATGGATTCTGTTTTATCCTAGTGATCAATGGAGCGGACATCTGTGCCTAAAAAATTACAGAAAAATATTTTATTACGTCGTGTTTTTTGTTTTAATTATTATCAATTGAGGCAAACACCTGTTAACTGTAATAAATGAATTCTAACCGCCTTTGTGGTCTAGTGGTTCGCCCACCCGTGTAAGACGCAGGGGTCCCGGGTTCGATTCCTAGGGGGGGTACAATTTGTACTCGGTTTGGTTGGTGGTGAGGAGTTCGGTGGCGCAGTGGTTTAACGCCTGGACCAGCGATTGCGGAGGTTAAGCAACGTTTGCAAGGTTCGGTCATGGGATGGGTGACCAAAAATTTATTATCTCGAGCTCCTCCGTGCTTCGGAAGGCACGTTAAGCCGTTGGTCCCGGCTGCATTTGCAGTCGTTAACACCCACCAATCCGCATTGGGCCCGCGTGGTGGGTTATGGCCTGTCCTCCTTATCCACTCATAAGGAAGGCCTGTGCCCCAGCAGTGGGGACATTAAAATGGCTGATGGACTTGGTTGGTGGTAGGGCTTATTTCAGGTCCGCTGGCTAGCTACCACCATCTTACCTAAGTCTGGCGCCATAACAACAATTTAAAAATTTGTTGTGTTCCGGCAGTTAGTGGTAAGATAGCCAGTTCCTCAGTGGTGAGGATTCCGGGTGTAGTGCACTTCCACCTTCGGCAGCACTAACCCGTTGTGCATAAAAAAAACATGTAGTAAAGTCCTGTCACGATCTACCAAAATAAGTAGGTGCTACAAAGTTCACTTACATTTGGATTTCTATCTTGTGCTACTCCCCAGCTCCATCTTTCTTCTTCCTCCTGGTAAATAAATTAAAATAAATTTATTGAAATTATTATAAACAAAGGCTAACGAGAAGTCTATACGCATAAACCTTAACAGTTTTTCACCCATATACTATTCTTCAGAGGAGCTCGGTGGCGCAGTGGTTTAGCGCCTGGCCCAGCGATTGCGTAAGTTAAGCAACGTTCGGAAGGGTCGGTCATGGGATGGGTGACCAAAAATTTACTATCGCGAACTCCTCCGTGCTTCGGAAGGCACGTTAAGCCGTTGGTCCCGGCTGCATTTGCAGTCGTTAATACCCACCAATCCGCATTGGGCCCGCGTGGTGGGTTATGGCCCGCCTTATAGGGCACAGGCCGCGATAGGGCACAGGCCTTCCTTATCCACCCATAAGGAAGGCCTGTGCCCTAGCAGTGGGGACATCAAAAATGGCTGATGGACTGTACTGGACTATTCTTCAGTCCCATACTAAGATTTTTTAGAAGTACCTTAAAAAAGTGTGTATACAAGGCTGAGACTGAGATGCGTATTAGCGACAAAAAATGTATTTTAGAAACTCATTGTTTACTACACAGCTTATAAATGAAGTCAAAGAAATAATGTTACAGTTTGCTATTCCCATGTTGTATAATGTGAAAGGGGAAAAATATAATCCACATCGCAAGAATGTCATTACCAACCAAGTTGACTAATGATAATGAATCAGAAGTGATATTCTAGAGGGACTCTACCTTTGCACTCATTTAGATTCCCAGTAACCGGAAAATCATATACTTGCACTGACGTACTTAACAGGAAAACTTGAAAAATTAAAAGTTGTTTACTTAAAATTTGTGAATCGATATTAGGTTTTGATAAATAATAAAAGATACCGTCTGGTTTCTCACGCAATTAAGTCAGAGATTGTTTTGTTTACGTATTGTGTTATTTTAATGAATGCCGTAAATGCATGGTCACGCTTAGACGCTTTGAACGAAATAATGCGTGTCTGTTTTATAAGTTTATGTTTTTTAGGGTTCCGTACCCAAAGGGTAAAAACGGGACCCTATTACTAAGACTCCGCTGTCCGTCTGTCTGTCTGTCTGTCTGTCTGTCACCAGGCTGTATCTCATGAACCGTGATAGCTAGAAAGTTGAAATTTTCACAGATGTTGTATTTTTGTTGCCGCTATAACAACAAATACTGAAAACAGAATTAAATTAATATATAAGGGGGCTCCCATACAACAAACGTGATTTTTTTGCCGTTTTTTGCTCGAAATTAATAACGACAACAGGTAGACAGTTGAAATTATCACAGATGATGTATTTTTATTGCCGCTATAACAACAAATACTAAAAACAGAATAAAATTAATATTTAAGGGGGGCTCCCATACAACAAACGTATTTTTTTTTTGCCGTTTTTGGTACGGAACCCTTCGTGCGCGAGTCCGACTCGCACTTGGCCGGTTTTTTAAGTTTAACGGCCTTCGATCCTTCCATTTTGCCAATTCTTCAGTATTTTTTTAAATAAGCCAAATACTTATTGGACACTTGATTTAGCAATATATAGTTAAATATTATTAGTTCCCATAAAAGTATTGTATGTTTCAATTTGTACTACATATGTGTGTAAAAAGTGAATATCTAGCTCCGTCATGCGAGTATTATTATGTGTGAAAGTTGTTTCTCTACCTACTTACTGCGTTGAAACTAACGGTGTTCTGCAAGGTACTTGTGTGAGGTGATGTGAGTGTAAAGGAAGATGTACAAATTTTTTATAAAATATTCTTTAACAGGCTTTTAATTTGCAATGATTTGGAGTCGTGTTATATATGACAATTAGGTTCTTCGTTATTCCAATACTGGTATAATTTTTATTATTTGATACACATACTTACTATATGCTATCGTCAAAGGCTATACTATATCTTCATGTTTTTAATATAGAATAAAATCATTTTATTCAAAATGTATGTTAATTTATTTTTAATGTGAGTGCATAGTACTTAATGCCCTAAATTGAATTGTTATCTGAATGATACAAATCATATAAATTATGAACAACACTCCCAGCGATATCCACGTACATAATAATGATGTTATTAGCATAAACAAAATATTAACATTAAAGGATAGGTACTTACTTCTTTTTTGCGTAATTCTTTTGTTTGAGAAGTTGACAACAGAACTGCAACAGATTAAGAAAAAAAATAAGATCTTTGAACTTAGAGGTATGTACTCACATATTACAAATCATTAATAAGTTCATTGACTTACTATTTGAAATATATAAGGTCCTTCTTAAATAGTGCACATAATTTTAAGGGGTCAATGTACTCATGGATATAAACAACTTTTACTATGGGACCAACATTGAAATCGCGAAAAAAAACAGCTGTTCCATAGAAAATTTAAAGTCGAATAAATCAAAATGTATGGAACAGCTGATTTATTTTTTCGCGATTTCAATGTTGGTACCATAGTAAAAGTTATTTGTATGCATGAGTACATTGACCCCTTAAAATTATGTGCACTATTTAATTTAAGAAGGACCTTATATAAGCGTAACCGCAACGGGCGACTTTTTGTAGCTGCGATAGTCGTGGCGTTAATCGCGGCGATAATCGCCCGTAAAATGACACGACAAAGGTTTTACTTAGCCAGCGACAAAAAAGCGCCGCGATTATCGCCGCGTTTAGGTATCGCAGCTACAAAAAGTAGCTCGTGGGCGTTTACGTATAGAACTCCGTATGTTCTATTCTCAGCGACAAAAAATCGCTCAGTGATTAATCGCCCGTCAGCGGAGACGCTTACGGTGGCTTTTGCCTAATTTTGCAGATCGAGAAAATTTAAATGTTTTGTTACCAATAAAAAAATAATAACAAAAACGAGCAAAATGGCACAATCACTGAAATGTTTAAATCAAAAAAGTTACTTATATGGAAGAATTTTTTAACTCTTCCATATAAGTGACCTACTTTTTTTTAACTTATAAAATATACCTTGAGCTAACACTACACATAATAGTAAAACACAATTTATGTCCTTCGCCATTTAAATTCGCACTTTTCACTCAAAATGTTTTAAAACACTCATCAAAATTGTCTTAGTGTATGAAATGCACACAAGTGACTTATTTGCAAGCTGATACTTGAATGACGGCTCGCTCTAAACCAGTTTCTATTTATTTTGTAAACTAGCAACTTTTTAACAATATGGGGCAAAGGATAGTTAAGATTGGTACTACGTCACATAGCTATATTATGGGTGTAAATAAAAATATTATTGTCATATTGATTGACGTCGTTTGTGTCATTTTAGTCTTTTTATTGCAATGCGACGTATTAATTAAAGAAGTCATTTAACCACTGGAATTTACCGGTTACAACTGTAATGTGACATAGTTCTATGTTGTGTACATTTTAATGCCCGTGCTCGGAATACATAATGGTGTAGCATTTGTACTGATTCTCTCTCACGAACCGCAAATAAACAACCAGCCATTTTTTCAATGTACTGCTGGGGCACAGGCCTTCCTTATGGGTGGATAAGTAGGATGGTCCATAACACACCACGCGGACCCAATGCGGATTGGTGGGTGTTAACTGCAAATGTAGCCTAGACTAAATCCGTTGGCTAAATGTGCCGAAAGCACGGAGAAACCCAAGAAAGAAATGGCGAAAGAAAAATTGGAGAGGAAAACCGACCTCCGTCTTTTATATTAATTTATTTCCTCTCCAAGTTTTCTTTCGCCATTTCTTTCTTGGAGGGGCCTCCCAATTTTACGAAATGGTGGTAGTTTCAGTAGATTCTCTCTCTTTTTTAGCACTAAATAATTCATAAATAAATATTAATTAATAAATAATATAACTATACCCAAGATATCCCGGACGTCAGCATGTACGAGATTAGTATGGCTCTCAAACAAGCTCAAAGCTCAAACGTTTCGAAAGAAATGATAAATGTTAAAATATTCATCTAGCACTCATTAAACTACATCATAACTCTTTTTTGCATCATTTACATTTTTATGTTAATGATGCTAAAAATCATCAATCCCTACCTTATTATTGTTAAAAAGATACTAGCGCGGTTAAAGCAGTAAAATTGTATGTTTTATTTTATGTTTATATATAAATTATCTTATTTAAATTATCTAGTTTGACAGTGATAGTAAAATAACGAATATGATGAAGTCCGATTAGTAGCTAACTGACTGATACGCACTATTGCCAGAAAAAAAATTACGGCAGAAATACATACATTTTGTAATCATGTTTTTAAACTATGTTGACATGTAGGCTGACATTTTCGTTTTATCAATGGCCTCAGGTTTGACAACCTGTTTTACCTGTTTGTTTTGTTTGTTTGACCACCTGTTTTACAATCAAAAAGTAAGTTCAGTCAGATTTTTTTAGATTAGAGCTAACTGGACAGATGGTTTGACAGTAACAGTCGTGATCTGAGTGACCAAATAACACTATCTTAAATCTGTCAAAGAAGCTACTCAAAACTTAGTTTTGATTGTGAAACAAGCCTTTATTATTAAGATTATTAATATAATTGAAAAATATTAGAAAAAATCGACTCACCCGTAGCAGCTCAGACGGGACTCGAACCCGCACCCTTAGGATTCACTAACTAACCAATTATGCAACTCGGTAGCATAATTGGTTAGTGCATTGGGCCGGAATCCTAAGGGTGCGGGTTCGAGTCCCGTCTGAGCTGCTACGGGTGAGACGGTTTTTCTAATATTTTTCAATTATATTAATAATATAAAAATAGCATTGTGAATGCATAAAATCTAAAAGTTTAAAAGCATTTATTATTAAATCGAATACATGTACTATTACGATTTTGGAATGTGGTTCCATTATGATGTTTTTTTAAATGTTTCATATAGGTATTATTATAATGCCACTATTTAAAGGTTGTTTAAAGTGTTTCTGACATGAATCAGAAATGTGCTAAATCTTGCTATTTTAACCTCCCAGTTTATAAAATAAAGCAAAACGGGTTTGGGGATGTCCGTCACTCAAGTATCAGCTTGCTAATAAGTCACTTGTATGCAATATCAAACTATTTTAACGAGTGAAGTGCCTTTTGAGTGAAGTGCCTTTTGAGTGAAGTGCGCAAAAAATGGCTAAGGAAATTAATTATGTTATATTGTTGTGTGTATTGTTAACTCAAGGTAAGAAAAAAAAATTATAATCATCACCAACACTTGACTTTTTTTTAAATAAGTCAAGTGTTAGTGTTTTTGCATCTTAACAAATAAAACAAAAAAAATGTTGTTGTTTTTAACCTCTATAAACTTAAAATATTTGTTTGTTTTGGATACCAAACGAGTTTTATTTATTTACTTAGGTATAAATTAGAAAAATTTTTGTTAGCTAGTAATAATTTTGAAAGACAAACTTCATAATTTAATAACATGTCTTTAACTTTCAGTTCTAATACCACTTTCACAAACAAAGGATTTACGGAAAGAAAAAGTTAGTACATTTTTTTAGCCTTACTATGAAACTATTTAAATGACGTTATACAGCTTGATATATTTAAAAAGATACTGATACATTTTGTGTCGAATTTACAATTTTATTTTCAATTTGATTATTAGAATAATTGAAATTAAATGCTTTTAAGATGCTTTTTGTGGATTTTTCATGACCGGTGACGCTACCTTGAAATCTCTGGAACAGAGTAGATTATCATTACCTAATAATAATAATAAGACTGCTTTTCCACTAGTGAGTACCTAATCACTAGTGGAAAAGCAGTCTAGAACTCCTCAGCCTTATGACCTTGAACTCTGACATTTTATTTCGTGTCTATTTTTAATTTAATAGGAAGAAGAAGAAAAATGGAGTTGGGGCATCGAAAACCGAAGTTCGAATGTAAGTGAATCTGACAATACCACTTTTGTAAAATCAATTATCACAACTAATTATATGCTAAAGACATATAGATTGTCTAACTAATAGGACATAATGAAAAGTTCATGATAGCATTTAGTATAAACATTTTTCGTTTGATTGCGTCACTTATATTTATGTCTCAAAACAGAAATAAAACCGGAGTCGGACTCGCGCACCGAGGGTTCCGTACAATCATTAATATATTTGGATATATTACTTTAGTACAGTCTTTAAAAAAGTAGGATAAACGGCAGACAGTGGTGGAAGGGCGAACAGGCAGACAGTTAATTTACAAATTTTAACCACAGCTGCTTATGGTGACTGAAAAACATTTCAGCCACTCCACATTGCAAACTGTTTATATTACTAAGTAGGAACTTATTGTTCGTTTATTCGTACGGCAAATAGTAGGTAATTATATTAGAACCAGCCACCAATTATTATTGTAGTATTAGGTTGCGCCATCTCTTGACTGATAGTGGAACAATTTTTTTTTCTTAGGTCAGCATTCTTAGAACAGCGCCATCTGTTGACTGGTAGTGAAACTAAAGAACTTTTGTTTGTTTTTTGAATTTCTAAAAAAGTGTGTAAAATATTGAGACATCGTTTTATTTTTCCTGTAATCTTTACATAAACTTCTATCACATAGAATTATTTCAGATTTTTCTCTTTCCAAACTTCGGAGATAAGGGGAAGGGGGGAAAGGTATTTTTTTTTTACATTTTTCATCATAATTCAAAAACTATGCGGCCTAAGAAAAAAGAAAAAATGTTTTACGATGTGCAAACAGCGCTCTTTCATATGATACCCCACATGCCCTAGTCACCTCACTTCAAATTTTTAAGACCCCTTTTGAAATTTTGAAATATTTTGATCTCAATATTGTATGAGTTAAAGTACCAGAATAAAAAAAATTAAAAAAAAAACACTTAATGTTAGTTTTTTCAAAAATGCTTCCAGGATATTAGATAAGAGTATATAACGAGCTCAAAAATCCCTTTCATCCGATATGCCACACGAAGGGTTTTGTAAAAAAAATCAAATTCCATACAAAAAAAAGATTGTATTTTATCTCCTTCCCATACAAAAATCCAAGATGGCTCCTCTTCTTAAAATGATCTAAGGGTTCAGAAGGTTCACCCTGTCAAAGGATATCCCTCGATCACCAAACGCCGTATACACTTTTATGTCGTGAGGTAATGCAACTATGACCATTTTTTAGAAGATATAGTGGGTATAGTAAGCTATTCTTAAAAGATAGATATTGCCATGTAATAAAGATATTTTTTGTAGATCTGTAAAAGAGGAACAATTATTCCATCATACATGATTTAGTTATAGCTTGAAAGGTTTTTGCAGTGTTTTCTATGCAAGCTCCCAGTCAGCTTAATTTTTGCCGACCTCTTCAACAATTATCGTCATATTTTTACCAATTTACATAAAACCTCAACTTATACACTTAAATCTTCCTCAGGAATCACTCTATCATTTGGTGAAAACCACACGAATATCCGTTCAGTAGTTTTTGAGTTTATCGCGAACAGACAGGCAGACGCGGCGAGGGACTTTGTTTTACAATATGTAGTGATCATAAACATGGACTGTCATACCACCTTGAGATTCACCTCGGTATGCTTAGTTGTTTTCTCCTCTCGACTTAACTTTGGTACAACCGCAACAACAGAGATTATCCATCTCTTAAGCAATATTTTGTAAAAAATATTTTCCTTAGTCGAGTGTGAATGGAGTAAATAACTGTCAAACTCAAGGTACGATTCGACGAACCTTGAGGCTTCCTCAACTTTTATTATACAGTGCCCTTGGTCTTAAACAAGCGATAATTTAAAGGCGTGAAATACAACTTATTTTATAAAAACACATACATGTTGGGGTCTATCCCCACTCCTGTCGGAATGGCCGCCATTTTAAATTTGACATTTATTTTAGATGACCCTGCCGAAAAATATTAATTTCCTTCGGACTTCCTACGGAAGTCCTACAGTTGTAGCAAAAATACTGTTCGAAAGCGAATAATTCCACCTATCAATTAAAAAGAAAATGTAAACTTTCAACTTAAATACGTCATAAAAAAATAACTGAAGTAAAATTTTACACGAAATTTGTGTGCTTTTTTTAGTTTTTCTAACATATCTCAAAAACTAGGAAATTAATGCAATTTTTTTGCATTATTCGAATACACAACAGAGATATTATCTTTAAAACGACTCTAAGCTTTATTGCTCTACTAGCGGCCGCCCGCGACTTCGTCTGCGTGGAAAGTTTTTTACTATCCCTCGGGATCCGTACTGGGATAAAGGGTACCCTATGTCCTTCTCTATACCCCTGACAACGTGTATGCGAAATTTCATGATGATCGGTTCAGTAGTTAAGACGTGAAGGCGTAACAAACAAACAAACAAACGGACTTTCGCATTTATAATATTAAGTAAGGATGTTGCATATTTCGAGAGCTATTGTTGTGTGTATATAATCCTTACAAGCACTTACAACCAAAACTTTAAATTATTAGATTTTATCATTTGATGAAATTTGTATTGAGATAAAATTATCAACCGTATTTAAAATATGTTCAAAATGCTTGTAATTATGTTCATTTTCGAAAATAATATATTTTTGATTACGTAAGGGTCATAATTCAAACAAAAATAACTTTCGAAATATGCAATATAGAGCAATTCATTTTCAGGTCCTTTTGTAGATAATATCCCTGTGCTTAGAGTAAGACGCGCTTCTTCGAGACGAAGCCGCGATGCTCTAAGTCCCTGTGTATTTGAATAATGCAAAAATGGACATTAATGTCCTAGTTTTTGAGAAATGTAATAAAAACTAAAAAAAACTCACAAATTTTGTATTAAATTTTATTTCAGATTATTAATATAATTGAAAAATATTAGAAAATCGACTCACCCGTAGCAGCTCAGACGGGACTCGAACCCGCACCCTTAGGATTCCGGCCCAATGCACTAACCAATGGGGTTGGCAACGCAAAGCTAATTGTAGATGTCGCTGCGTAAGCTTGTTCCTAAGACAGTAGACGTTCAGAACAAAATGTATGGGAAAATAGGCATTTATTTTGTGGTATTTATTGCCGAAAAAGACTCATTGACCCAAAATGGATATAAAAGACTATTCTACAATGCAAATGCCGTAATTGAAAGCCAAATTAAGACGTTTTTATTCTTACAGAATTTATCAATTGTTTCCATATCCAGATTTTTCGGAAATTTGTAAGTACCAACATTTTTAAAGCCTATTACACAGAATTTTATCGTTTTAAAGCTAACTAAACGATTTTATAAGTAAAAGTCCTTTATTTTCATAGCTCTCGTGGAACAAGCGTACGCAGCGCCATTTTGACAGTTGCCTTCCCCATTATATAATTGCGTTTTATTTTTATGTCTTGTATCAAGTGTTTTTTTGTTAGAGTAGCAGACAGAGTGATTTCTAAACTAGTTGAAAGTTATTTACTCTCACGATTATCTAACTGAATATAGTAGATATTTAATTTTAACCTAACTACCCATTGTGTGTAACCTTTTGATAACTATTGTGATGGAAAATGACCTCACTTTAAATGTGGAGCTCATTTTTCAATCTTGACGACTCTGTATGAAATATACAGGGAGAAAAAAGCAGCCCTTGACGAGTTTCTTGCCGGTTCTTCTCGTTACAAGGTCTCCCGCTTAGGGTTTGCGAACCGATGGCGTAGCTTCTATGACATTCACAAGTGCTTGTAACAGCCTAGACTGAATAAATTAATTTGAATTTTGAATTTTTGAATTTTATAGTGACTCGGTAGCATAATTGGTTAGTGCATTGGGCCGGAATCCTAAGGGTGCGGGTTCAAGTCCCGTCTGAACTGCTAAGGGTGAGTCGATTTTTTCTAATACTTTTAAATTATATTAATAATCTTAATATAAAAATAGCATTGTGAATGCATAAAAATCCAAAAGTTTAAAAATTTTATTTCAGTAATTTTTTATGACGTATTTAAGTTGAAGTTTATTCATTTTTTTTAATTATTAAGTGATATATAGCTTTTGAACAGTATTATTGTTATAACTGTAGGACTTCTAAATCCGGAAAAATCAATATTTTTCCACAGGGTCATCTAAAATAAAAAGCCAAATTTAAAATGGCGGCCATTGCAACAGGAGTGGATCCCCACTCTGGTGGTCTATCCAGACCCCAACATTTGGGCGTTTTTGTCGATAAAATTTGGTGTATTTCACGCCTTTAAATTATCGCTAGTTCAAGATCAAAGGCACTGTAAATATATTTTTTATATTATAAATGAGCATACAACTTCGTTAGGCCCTTTAATTACTTTGTGGTATTTTTTAAGGTAAAATTCGTGCTTTTCAATATCTAGCACGACTCGCTCCGGGTGTCATGTCATGTCTCACCTCAGCCGAGGTGCCCTATTTATATCCCAAGTTAATAACTGAAGTCATCCTTGATTTCTTCTTTACTTCGAGGAATTCCTTAAGGAGACCTCAAGAAAAAGTTGAGTTGAGGAGCTTTAGAGGAAACAACTAAAATTACCGTATGGAAAAAGATAAAGTTTTCTTTTTTTTCATACCTCGCATGTATAATAAAATAAAATGCAATATTTGTGTGATCATAAAAACAGAACAACTTTTTTTCTATAAAAACTTACCTATTAAATTGTTTTTTACTTACCAATGTTTTTTCATTCACAATGTTACAAGAATTTTCTTCTATATACCAACTATGAAATCGAGAAATAAAAAATCTGCTGTTTCGTACATTTTAATATTTTCTTTAATAATTTTTGTATGAAACAGCAGTTTTTTTTTTCGCGATTTCGGAGTTGGTCCCATAATAAAAGTTGTTCAGTTTGATGGTCTCTATCTTCCATATTCGGCATTAGGGGTTATTTTGTAATAATGCTAGTGTTATACAACCAGGCTTTAACTAAATTATTATTTAGGGAACGTTATCGCCACAATTGAATACAACAAAAGAACAAAATCCATGCGAAATTCTGCCCCCAAAAATTCCCGACTTCAGGGCGCCAGGTCGAAGGATCAGCATCGTCAGTAAGTTATTATAAGTCTACATTTTATTATTATTATAGCTTGATTTTTAAATTCAATGAGATTAGATTATAGGTTAATAAATCTTTGATTTAATTAACCTATAATCACCCGGTGATCGAAATTTGACAATTATTAACCGAGCGAGCGCGAAGCGCGAGCACACCCTGGACTGGACACTCCATACAACCGCGCCGTTATAAACAGATGACGTCAGATGACGTTTCTGTACACACGCAACTGTGTGTGTAAGTCTAGGGCTACCGTGCAGATTGTACTGTATGAGCGAGGTTCAGTTCATAATTCGAACTTTTTGGTAAATAAAGTTACGACGCATTGCTTTGAATATCAAAATAAGTTGACGTTGAAAAACACGACTAAATAAGCACATGAACTCGCGGAGTAGGGTGAGGTTATTGATTCTGGGGCGGGGCGGAGAGTGTCCTTTCTGTACGGTAGAACTTATATCTATTCTGTGGCGCGAGCGAAACGTCTCTGCTTCAGCTTGGGCGAAAATTATTTCATATACTATGCTGCCGTCGTATCAGAGAACACAGTATCTTTACTTACTGTGTTTTCACTTTTATTGTATTACTGTAATAATGAGCAAGAGCTCTACCCGGCAAAATTTTTGTTTTATTTTTAGCACTTATGGTTCCAGAGATACGGTTACTAAAAACACAGTAACTTTTACGAACTAACACCAATTATTAAAATAAAACACAGCATGTAGGTATTACATAATTTGAAAACAGTAAGTAAGAGGTTACTGTGATAATGGTAACAAACAATAAATACCGTAAGAAATACACTTTAGATAAGAACACAGTAAAACGCTCTTGCTAGTATAAAACACAGCATTTTTTATAAATACTGTGTTATAGATTAGCTCAAGATTTCAAGATTATAATACTATCACCTAGCAACAATACAGTATCTAAGATACTGTGTTATAAGAGAATTATGCTGGCAATCGATTATTTAAGTTCCTCAACAAAATAACAGTATTTAACTACTTACTGTTTTTTTACCTAGACCTTTCGAGCGCGGAAACAATATTTACTGGGTTTTAACTAAGTATAAGGGATATAAGAGATACTAAATTTGAGTTTTTAAAAGCGAAGTGTGAAAAAAATGGTATTCCATGTCCTGTTTTAAAATCTTCCCCGCGAGGAATTACCACACAACGAAAAAATGCTATTATTGGTAAATTGGGACCACTCATGCCTTCTAGTCGCCTTATATTTTGGAGAGAATTACCCACAAATGATATGGCTCTGGATCTGTGTACAGAAA
Source organism: Agriphila geniculea (assembly GCA_943789525.1). Taxonomy (NCBI): domain Eukaryota; kingdom Metazoa; phylum Arthropoda; class Insecta; order Lepidoptera; family Crambidae; genus Agriphila; species Agriphila geniculea. The sequence continues at coordinate 11,862,343 of OX038887.1, read as the reverse complement.
TTGAAGATGGCTGTGAATAGGATTACATAATAATGTGAAATTTTATATAATTTTGTATTTGATCTTTTATTGAGTTTATGTAAACATTTATTTGTTGTTTTTCGAAAGCCTTATTTAATATGTTAATAATGCAAGATCTCTTGAGTGATAGCTCACTCCAGCCGAAGGACGGTGGTCATGCTAGGGGGGCATAAAACTAAATAATTTTAATACCATCACGTAAAAAAGTAAAGTTAGTTTGTACGAACAATATCAGTTTTAAAAGGTCGTAAAGTAAAAAAGGTTGAGCTACCAAATAAGAGATTTTGCGTAATTTACAAACATATTCCTTAAGGCTTCGGCGAACGGTGAGCTTCCCATACAAACGTAATACCAAAATGATTTGCAATTTGCGCATAATTAACTCTTGTGATGTTATTCATATTAAGACAGTATTTGTCTAGGTTTCTATTAAATAAAAAATCCAAAATACTAAACATAATATAAATACAAATAAAAATGTATGCGATTTACAATTTTGTATGTATAAATGTAATTGGCATTTATTTTGAATTGGGTTAGTATTTTGGAATTTTTATTTAATAGAAACCTAGACAAATACTATATTATTCCAAATAATATCACAAGAATAGTAAATTGTGCTCAAATTGAAAATCATTTTGGTATTACGTTTGTATGGGAAGCTCACCGTTCGCCGGAGCCTTAAGTTACTGTTTTTATAATTATTTTAAAATATTATGGTTGATTGATCTCATGTTTTTAATAAGTAAAAGTTTTAACTAGATATTATTATAATTTGTTAGAAGTTTGCTAATTTTTTATTATTTGTAGGGACAACTTTTTCCAAATAGTGATTAAAAAGACTTTTAGAATTTTTAAATTTTGAGATTTTAGCATTCACAATGCGATTTATACAATACAAATAAATATACTAGAAAAAACACGACTCTCGTCCGAGAACATGATCTGGTGCGAGTCGTATTTTTTCTAGTATATTTATTTGTATTGTATAAGACTTTTAGAAGATTATTATTTAATGTAAAAGCCTAGAAAGGCATTTGATTTGAGACTGATTTGTTTAGTTTAGCTGTTTTACCAGTAAAATATAATTAGTAATTATTTGTTTTATTTACCTGGACCATATTCATGTTTTTTCAATTCATTTTTCTAAAGAAAATTATATCCTTTTTAGTACAAAAACTTGCAAAGTTTAGTCTATAACACAGTATTTAAAAATACTGGGTTAGACACAACCATCGCTAGCTTTTATCGTTTTAACTTGAAATACAGCAACTTGACTTACTAGATTCACAGTCAACTAAATTTTGTTAAGTAAATTAGATTAAAAAACAGTATATTAACAGTTACTGTGATGAAGTAAAGAATTTAGCAGCTTCTTTACTTAACTTAATCACAGTATTTAGTAAATCTTAGCTAGTACACAGTAACTATGTCAGTTACTGTCATTTAGTCTAGTACAACTAATTTTTCTTATTTCTTTTTACCAACAAGAACACAGTTATGCATTTAACACGAAATATCATAAAGATACATAAAAAATAAAAATACACATTTTAGCGCAACGTTATTTTAAATCACTCTACATTCTAGTTAGTTTGCTAACTTTCATAAATTTGTCACAATCGAACATAGTTTCCAAAAAACTTTTCGCGCGTTTTTCTCGAAACGACTTTTTCAAAGTTACTGTGTTCTCTGATACGACGGCAGTATGTATGTCCTTCTAACTGTCCTTCCGGCTGCCCGTTTGTTCTCCTCTATAGGTCGCATTTCTTAAACCGATTCTCATAAAATTTCGTGAGCAGGTTTGATAATTATATATAATTTTTCAGTCCAACCAATTTTTTGAAATTTTTCTTAATGGCGGAAATATGTTAATAAACATATTTCAGGAGTTTAAAAAATGTAACAAAACTTTTTTGTTAGCGGTGAATTTTGTTGTTACAGAACCTAGGACTGCGTATATTATTTGCACAGTCTAGATACCTATTAGTTGAAAAAACTAATATCTATTCTGTTTTACTTGATTTTAAAAAACATACAATTTGAGTTACTATTTAACGCGAGGTCTACAGCTCACGGAGCCACTAGTCATAATTTGGAGAAAAACGTAATATTATGAACTTGCATTTTCCAGTTAGGCACTAACTGTTCTGCCTTGTTTGCCTGTTTAAATATACGAGTAGAACAAGAACTAAGAACAAATGGTAGTATGTTATCTGTACGTACTTATTACAACTAACTGATTTTGAAACAAAAGTGACCATACTATGTTTAGTCTAGCATTCAGGGGCCAGAGCATGAACATTAGGTGCGATGAATTACATAAATAATACGTTTTTTTACAGAATGTCTCGAGTACATTTGGGATATTAGAGAAGAAGAAGAAAAAGATCGAAGGGAGGAAGCGTGTAAGTTTATTTTGCTGGTATTTTTAATTTGGTCATTATATTTGTGCCGAGGCGACGCGAGATCAAAAAAACCCTGATAACGATTTAAATGATAAATTAAGAGTTAAAGAAAATCCCACTTGAATAATATAAAAATAAGATAAGCACCTTTTTAGTAGGTTCACTTCACACAATATATTGGTAAGGTAATTTACATCAGTTATGTGTTGTAAAGTATCAGTTTCAGAAACTTCACGAAATTTAACATAAAGCAATACAATTTATTAATAGACGTTTGTGAAAAAATGTTAAACATCGTAAACAGTTTGTCAGCTGATTATCTCTTTGATAACTCTCAAAAAATTAGATTCATAGCTAATTAGAGCAAAGAAGAACAAGAAGCTTAGGGGAAATGGTTATAATCTTGTTTATTGTAAAGTTTCTAACATTTCAATGGTTGAATTACACGAGATCAAACCAGACTCCTGTCGAAGTTATACATGATGGGAAAACAGACAGACAGACGGAAAACAAAGTGATCCTATAACCACCACTTTTTTCCTTTTGAGGAACGGAACCCTAAAGACGACGATGGAGAGAAAGTCCCCTAAATATGATGATGGGCAATTATTTTTTCCAAATTAATTGTTTCCAGGTGCAAATTATCTAGAATCGCTAACAGACCCAAATGAAGAACGATATTCAGCGGTTGGTGGTCGCAATACCCTGCCAGGAGAGTTCCCACACATGGTGAGATAGGATAACATTAAAATATTTATAACTATCTAATAATAACCATTTTAGAGATTCAATTCAATCCTCTGGATGCAAGTAGCGTAGAACCGATCGTTGTGAAGATTCTTAGGGAGGCTTGTTTCAACAAAGCAATGAAAATCTGCTTAAACAAAATGGATGTCGGGCTGATAATGATGACTTATATCCCCTGCATACTGTAACACTATCTAACGTTTATTTCAATTCTGAATTTACATACCATCATTTTGTTTAGCTAGATATGAACACTTGTAAGAAACAAATATTTTTTTATCGAGATTTGAGATTGTCCCTCCAAATTTTTATTGGATTATTGCGTACTGCGTTGAAAGTACGCGTACCACATTTTCTAGGACACTATAGAGGTTTAATATCTTCTTAGGGTGCCATCGGTTGGAAAGCAACATTGGGGCATTGGGTGTTCAAGTGCGGTGGCTCCCTGATCAGCAGCAAGTTCGTGCTGACTGCTGCGCACTGCTCCAAAGCTTCTGACAGGGACACCACGATTGCAGACACAAATCCTCAAATTGTGAGGCTGGCCGACAAAAATATACTGGTCAGTAACTACATGTCCTTTTCTTTTTTCTCCTGTATTTTTTTTTTCAATTAAAGCATTGACGTAGTTTTAAAAGTTCCTCAAAAAGAATAAAAAAAACCCTCACAGAATCACTTCCTTGTCCGTATTTTTATGTATCTTTGCTTTTCTCAGAAACGCGAGAATGTGTCAAATTAAAATTAATTAAATTGAAATACTTACAATTAGTGACTTTTCTTAGTTCTAATCTCACATAAATGTATATTCCAGGAAAGTCCAGGAGAATTAGATTTTTACGCTAATCCCGTGGATGCAAAAATACTAAGAGTAATTAATCACCCTGACTACAAGCCACCGAAAAAATATCATGATATAGCTCTCATAGAGTTAGAACAAGAAGTTAAGTTTACAAAGTTTGTTCACCCAGCATGCTTGTACTCTGGGCCTGATAGTGAGCTCTTAGGAAAGAAAGCCTCCATGACTGGTTGGGGTGTAGTGGAAACAGGTAAATTGATTTTTGTTTCGACTCGAGGCCTTTTTAGCTTATTAGGATTTGAGAATCAGTGTTGAGTGATATATGGATACCGCAGAAAAATTAATGAAACACCTCCCGTAATATATCGCCACCCATCAACCACTATTCTAGACTATGAGGAGCACCAAAAAAACCTGAATTCGGGTTTTTCAAAAATCGCAACTATGTCCGAATTTCACATTTTTAAATTTCGATGGCCTTTAAGTTTTGTGCATCGGTTCTGGGCATGTTACCGAGTTTCTGTCATAACGCTGCCCAAAAAGATTATTAGAATCTATGCCACCGTTAAAGTGCGGAAATCAGTTAGAGTGCACATTAACTAGTTAATTTGGTCGAATCAGTTAAATATCAAAAAAATGTTTATTTCGTACTTTAACTAGGTAATCTGCAGATTCCCTTGTGATCCCATTGTGACCAAAAACGAGCGAGCAGTGCGAGCGGAGCGAGCGTGCCGTTGGAGCTGCCAACGAAGCGCCAAAAACGACGTTTTTGTAAAATTTACTTTCAATATGGGTTCTTAACTTAAATTTCCTGAAGCCTTGGCTATTTCATCACTCACTGTCTTCCGCACTTTGACGGTCTAGCACCCGTAAATGTGAAGATTAACTAGTTAAAGTGCGGAAATCTGCTACTTTAGGAAAAAATTCGCACTTTAACTGACTCGATCAGTTAATGTGCAGATTAACTTGTTAATTCGCACATTAACGGATTCCGCACTTTAGCGGTAACATCTACATTTAAAATGAGGAACTTGGACACGGGTGAGATTTTTGAGACCAATTTGCCTCAGGACCTATAGTAGTTCTTTGATTTTCCTTCTGAGATGTAGAACAGATGCCTCTGCGACAGAGTGGCTAAGATACAGGGGAATAACTTTGACTATGCATTTGTTTGGTTTCCGCAGAAGCGCTAATAAGTGTTAATATGATTATTTCGTTTCCAGTGAATTGGACCACATCGCCCGAACTCCAAGTCATAGTAGTGGATGTTCTGGATAATCCGATGTGTGACAATTTACTCAAACCATCGTGCTACAGGCTGTGGTGTGGTTTGCAAGACCACCAAATCTGCGCTGGTGTCTTAGCTGGAGGCGTCGATTCGTGTCAGGTCAGATAAAGTACATTTTATATTATTTATAAAGATTAGATAGCGAATGATTAGTTGCTCTTGAAAGTGTTTTATGGAGGTAGTGTGTTTTCACAAAAGTAAACATTAAAACACTCATATCATAATAAACTGTAAAATGTTCCTGTTCTATAACAACATTATAATATATAAACCAAAGCTGCTTTTAAATTGTTTCCATCTTGCATCAATAAGGTTAAAACTATGACGGACCATCCAGCTCTGCTTTTTTTCTCCATAGCATAAGCGGACTAATGTAGTTTAACTTTATGATTAGGTTGTTTGAAATCATGTCTAGAAATTACGAATTAACTTCTTATGAAATCTACAGTACAGATTGTGCGCAGAAGGAATACCTACTTTTTACATAGAAACCACGAAAACTGATGTATGTTTTTTTGTTCTAGGGCGATTCAGGAGGTCCCTTGCAAATGGAAATGAAGCTTCCACAAATCGAGAAGTAAGTGAATTTCAAAGCTATGTTTTTTCTCTCTCAATAGTTTGTGCATTTGGCAAAAAATCACGTTTGTTGTATGGGAGCCCCCCTTAATTATTTATTTTATTTTTAGTATTTGTTGTTATAGCGGCAACAGAAATACATCATCTGTGAAAATTTCAACTGTTTACCTGTTGTCGTTATTAGTATAAAGCAAAAAACGGCAAATAAATCAGGTTTGTTGTATGGAAGCCCCCCTTCAGTATTTATTTATTATATTTTTAGTATTTTTTGTTATAGAGGCAACAGAAATACATTATCTGTGAAAATTTCAACTGTCTAGCTATCACTGTTCATGAGGTACAACCTGATGACAGGCAGACAGACAGACGGACAGCGGAGTCTTAGTAATAGGGTCCCGTTTTTACCCTTTGGGTACCCTAAAAATGTTGCCCAACTAGAAAATCTATTGGGCCGCCCTCCAGCTATTAGTCTCTGATATATTTTCAAGTTTCTTTTTAACCCGTATCATATTTGTATTTATTTATTTTGACAGTTGCAAGTTTACATACTCGTGCCGGCAGATGCACCAAATAATCGGCGTGACGTCATTCGGCATCGGATGCGCGCTGCCGGACCTGCCGGGCGTCTACACCAGGGTGACAAATTTCCTCGACTGGATAGAATCTATAGTATGGAAATAAATAAATAAAAAAACGATTATTTTTAATGCACTACGAGATAGTGCTTCGCCTTCACCTCTAGGCTATTCATTCTAGATTTTTGAGCGGCAAAATTAACTCTTAAGTTTTTAGGTGAGTAAATTGTAAAAAACAACTCTCCTCCTCCCCGCTTAAAACGTGTCCCGTTTTACAGATTCGATCAAATTTCAGGAAAACCATAACATGTTTCTTAGCTATGGTGCGCAAAATTTATGGTGGTGACTTTACACGAAAAAACATACGAAGAAAACGGCTATTGCTGATCAAAAGATTCCTTCGGCAGGATTGATCTTTGTATTCTTAAGATGGGTTTACAAAGTGGACCCACCTGGATTTTTCATGCAGGTGGGGAAGGGGGAATTCAGCCTCAACAAAGTCCGATGTTAATAACTGCCTAAGGTTAGGTACTAAGCTAAGTTTCGTATCATTTTCGGAAAAAATAGTAACTTTGAATTTATTTTTGATAAAAGAAATACAATTTATTAAGTAGTTTCTTAAAAATTACAAAATAACCGGTTTTTTTCACCATTCTTTTACTTTGAGTCAGCGTAAATATTAAATTGATGATCTTTCAAGTTTCTTTACCTACAATAAATAACGAAAAAAATATTTTAATTGTCGCGGGCCGTCAATTTCTTATTGCGCAAAATGAGAAAACCGTTTCTTCGGATCATCAAACTGAACAACTTTTACTATGGGACCAACTCTGAAATCGCAAAAAAATCAGCTGCTTCATACATTTTTTTGTTTTTGTTATTAATTTTTGTATGAAACAGATGATTTTTCTTTCGCGATTTCAGAGTTGGTCCCATAGTAAAAGTTGTTCAGTTTGATGGTCCGAAGAAACGGTTGGCTCATTTTGCGTGAATTATATGGCACCGTGCACGCTTTTAGCGCCACCTAGCGCGTTCCAATTTTGTTAGCTCTGACCTGACCGTTTTGACGTTTTGATATGTAATGGCGGCATTGTGACAAAATGTTAAAAAATACTATACATATGTGTTATTAATGTAAATTTCAAAATTACTGTGATTTGGGTGGACAAAGTGTTGTAAAATCATTTTTGGTAATTTAAATTAAATATGGCAAGTAAGATCTATTCAAAAAGAGTGTTTTATTTTGGTTATATTAGGGGTTGTTTACTTCTTTTTTAGTTGTAGATTTTGTAAAACAAGAGGATAAAGCTACTTTTATAATTTTATTAAGTGATAATAAACACATATCATTGTTCCTGTATCGCTAGTAATAAATTAAATATCGTTTTCAAACAGATTACAGAGCCTACATTATTTCTACTTTTTGCCACCATGAGCGCTGCGATCGATTATTATACCTTCGCACCCAGCTAATAGGAGAATTTAAGTTTAAGATTAAAGTTAATTGGGGAATATGACAAAAAAGTGGTTTCTTTTAAATTATTAAAAAAAACGATTTAATTTTATAATTAGTTGGTGTTGCACCTTGGACGAATCAACCACTGATTCGTCCAAGTGTTGCACATATTTCGCATTTCAACCGGCGAACGTAATAAGAGCATTATAAGCACCGATATGTACTATACTATAGATGCGACATAGCGGGCCCGATTTTTGCGCCACGCGTTGAGGCCAACTGGCCTCAACTCATTTAGTCACTCGCCGACGCTCACCGCGATCACACGGTGTAATTGTGGCTACAAAAATGCCGTTCTGCGAGTTAAATTCGCACAAAAATCGATCCACTGCAAAGGGAAAAGATAATGGAGCAACTTATCATCGGTAAATAAACAAAACATTAACATAAACCAACCAAAACGATTTTTTATACATTATTTCTACTGACCCGACATTTTGTATGAAAATCATAGATTATGAAAAGTGAACCATACAGATTGTATACGTAGGTACTAAACTAGGATAGCTGTACTAATAGCACAGTTTTACATTATAAGTATATGATTTGATTCTATACCGCTAAGAACCGCCCTTGATGTAGGACGACACTACCGCCCCGCCGCCCGTGTAGGTACTTACGGTCAGTCAAAAATGTATAGGGCTTGTCAAGAAAGAAAAATAAATTGAATGTGATTATTTATCTTATCCCTGCTGTATTTTGCTGTCGAGGCACATCCGTGCAAAGAACAACTGTGCTCCATTGCCGCAGTAATTATACTCGCTCGAGTGGCGAGGCAGGCGAGGCAAATAGCGAGTTCGAATGTATACATTACCCCTAGCACGAATATTTATCTAGAAAAAAAAGTGCCCGATAGAGTAATTATCTATGAGAAAGGAGATTGGGAAAATTTGTATGGGAAGTGGTCTATGATTCAATAGCAACACTGGTGTTGTATTTATGTAGGAATTACCTCAACTACACCCTTGTGCAAAGTGGCATCAAAGTCTGACTCGGCAGTTTAGAGAAATAAAAATCAATACATACAGGGTGAATTTTTGAGATGGTACATTATGGGCAGGTATATTATACGTATAGTTACAGGAAAACGTTTCCAGGAGACCATCCGTAACTTTTTAAGGTATTCTGAGCTGCATTCACAGATTTTGGAAAAAACTTACCGTTAGCAAAAAAAATGCTAAAATACCAAAAACATTTTTTTATGCCAATCGATCCTATTTCGTGTAGGCTCAAAAGATTCTATGGGACCATTTAAGGTATGAGTACTAGAAACGACAGAATTTTTCCCATACATTTTGTACTGAAAAACGATAAATCAACTCGAAATATTTTTATTGCCAAACGATCCTATTTCTTACTGTGATCAAAATACTCTTTAAGGCTTACTGAAATTTGAGTACAGAAACTGTTTTTTTAGATCGAATGTTTTAGAAGATTGTGCCTGCTTGTAAAGGCGGTGTTTTGGCTTACTGTAGTTTCTGTACTCAAATTTCAGTTGGCCTTAAAGAGCATTTTGATCACAGTAAGAAACAGGATCATTTGGCAATAAGTGCAATCGCTTTCCAAGAAGTGCAGAGCCGACTACGGTATTTAGGGTCATTATCCTCTTGCAGAATCCAGAAATCAAGCAAAAACCTATGTTTTTTTTACAAACCATTTTAGGAAAATGATTGTTCTATTCAGCCTAATATTTATTTTTGTAAGCTGCATACTAAAATTCAAAAAAATGCCGGTCACGTTATTGTCGAACACACTGTAAGTATGTTCGACCTAATCGTGTATCCTAATCATTATTATTATTACTATGGAAACATGGAAAAATATTTGCTAACCCAGATCCTTATCTAGGCAAGTAAATATATTTCCATGTTTCCATAGTAATATTTTTCCTAATAAAAAAATCTTTTTGACGATACCTAATGATTGTTATTAGTGCGGGTACTAAATGCCCATCCTCCTTTTTTATTTTTTGGGTAAGTATTAACATTACCTAATTGAATTGCGTTTTTACTATAATTTTATGCAATATTATTAAACAAGTAGGTATATCATAATCATTATGAAGAATGTGTCGCATCTGTGTGCATGCTACTTTTTCTTTGACAACTCACGCTTGCGCTGTGCATGCGTGGCCGCCATCTTTGCGATTGCTGCGAGAATTTTGACCGTAGATTTGTCGCATCTATAGTATAGTACATATCGGTGATTATAAGAGCAGAAAGAATAAATGTGACGTTATATACTCGTACGTCAGGGATAAGAAAACAGTTATTTTTGAAGTGAAAACTTCTTTAGCGGCGTTGTACACTTTTTTAGTAATGGGGAAAAAATTATAAACTCGCGTCAGTCAGGGTCACGTGACCCTAATCAAAAATTCGTAAGACGGATGTAGCGTGGACAGCCGGCGGCGGAACTCTCCCCCTTTCTTTCTACGGGGCGCGGGGAAAATGACAGCGCGTCATTTCAAGACGTAAACACTTGTGTCACCATAGCAACGCGCTAATTTTTTAATTCAATGTCAGAACTCTAGATTTTCTGTCAACCTATGGATAAGACCTTCGTACAATACTGTTCTGTATTCGTAAATTCAAATGCAGAGTAAATTCGTAAGACGGCAATTCGTGCAAAGTGATTCCCTAACCATTCCAAAATATAAAAAATGCACAACGTTAACATTCAAGTTTTCACTTCTGCCGGCACTCCCGGAGTGCAACCCGTAGTAGTAGTAGAGTAGTTCAAATGTTTAATTAGCAACATATTGTTTAATTAAAACAACATCATAACATAATATGACCAAGATCAACCATTTCAAAAGAAATGGTAAATATTAAAATATTAATCTAGCACTCATCAAACTACGTCATAACTATGATTTCTTGCATAATTTACATTTTTATGTAAATGATGCAAAAAATCATCAAGCCCTACCTCGCATTATTATTGTTAAAAAGATACTAGCGCGGTTAAAGTAGTTAAATTGTATGTTTCATTTTACGTTCATAGTATATATCATTTCCCTAATCGTTAAGAGGGCTCCACACCCGCGCCGCGAAAGCCCGCGAAGGCCGCGAACCGCGAGTGTGGAGGGTTTCGCGGCTTCGCGTATGGGCTTCGCCGCTTCGCGTTTGCGCTTCGCGGCGTTCCCCGTCCGGTGGCGGTTTTTTCGTCCGCGTCAAAGGACTTATGTTCCGAACTAAGGTTGCCGTGATTCGCGGCCGCGGTTTACGCGCGATTCTGGAGGGCTATATTTTTCGCACCGTTTTCATGCGCGAACCGCGCCCGTGATTCGCGACCGCAGTTCGCGCGCGAGTGTGGAGCCGGCTATAAATGAACATAAAATATTTCATATAATTTTAAATTATCTAATTTGATAGTGACAGTGAGTTAACGAATGGGATGAATTCCGATTTGAAGCGGACTGATTGACACGCACTATTGCCTGGCAAAATTTATATCAAAATACACGTAATCTTGTTTGTAAACTATGTTGACATGAAGGCTAAGATTCTAATTTTATCAATGGTACACAGGCACACAGCGTTGCCTTTTTCACAATCAAAAAGAAATTTCTAAGTAGCTTACTTGATGCATGGTTTGACAGTAAGAAGGTAACAGTTGTGATATAAAAATTGAAATGTCACTTAGGTACTTACTTTTTGATTGTGAAAGAGGCCCTTATTATTTTATTTATTTATTTGAAAAGCAACACTAACATTGCGTTTATACAACAATTTCTGAGATAAGTATATTAGGAAAAGTTATATATCTATAAACACAACAATTATAAGTGTCGACAGCATTCGAATAGTAAATAACAATTACGTTTTAAATTAAAATTAATAACTCAAATTTAACAATTTAGAAATAAATATTACTTATCAACTAATATTGAAAAAAAAAAGCATAATGCGATTTTAATTATTGAATTACATTAAATTACTTTTATCAAAACGGAATAGATTAAAGAAAAAAATAAGAACTAATTAAAATCATTAGGTAGGTAAAAAACCATAAAATGTCATTTAAATTTAAAAAATGGATATGAATAATAATAATTATATAATGCACAGAGTGAAATTACATTATTTTGACAGCTTTTGTTTAAACGATGACAAACTATCACAAAACAAATCAAGATCCATATTTTTCCCACATAGTTCGTTGTGTGCTTTACACATTCTTAGAAGAGGCGAGTGGCGTCCGATATTAGTCCGACAGTATGGTATATTCAAAATTGCAGTAATAGGTTTCCAAGGACAATTATAAGGCACAATTAAGCCGACTTTTTCCAACATACAATTACAATCAATTTTGTTATTGATTATACTTCATGATTCTTCCTCAATATTAGTACTATTAACACATGTAGTATCGCTTGCATGTATCACCACTTAGCACGTTATTTTAGAGTAATAACCTAAAAAACCTAAAAAGAGAAGGTATTTGATTTAGAATTGACAGATATTTTGACATTTCCGGCTCGAACTCTCCCCGCCGCTATTACGCGCCAACCCTTCATTTCGCTTTTCGTGCTTCGCCACGGACGCACGCATACAATCTCAAAGTGAGAATTCTTCAGAATTATATTTAATACAGTGAAAATTTAATTATACTTAGTTAAAATGCTTCGTGCAGAAAGGAAAAAAGTTTTCAAGACGGAAGAGGACAAGAAGAAGAATACAAGATGGAGAAACACTATTAAATGCGTAACTGCCATTTTGGGCTTTTACCGTTTACTTGATTTGAACGCGTAACTGCCAGACTGGGCTTTTACCGTTTACTTAGCTTAACTGCATAATTGTTTGCTTACCTTTATGAATGCGTAACTGCCATACTGGGCTTTTACCATATATATTTATTTTACTTTAATGTACATGAGTACAAAAAGAGCGGACTTAATGCTAATAGCATTCCTTCCCAGACAACATTGTTTGCTGAGATTTAAAAATGCGTAACTGCTACACTGGGCTTTTACCATTTAATTATTTAATTTTGTCTGACACGAACTTACCATACTGGGTACTTTCTGTCATAAGGCATGTGTCTAATAAGGCATGAACCAAATATCTATTGCACTCGAAATATTCACACTGGACTATTTCACCGCATAGATAGGTCAGACAACGCAACTGCAACAAGTGCAGCAACTCAAAGTGCCCCTGATGACGCGACAGTGTAAAAAGCAAGCTGCCCTCAAAGGTTACCATCTTGGGACCGTTGCCGAGCACCAATCGGGTGACTCCGCCGTCCGCCGAATTCGCCGCCATCCGCCTTCCAGCCAGGCGGCTGCTCTGCTGGAGCTGCAACAGCAGCCCTGACAACAGCTTAGTTCATCAGGTATGAATTTTGATATCATAGATATCCTTGGTGCTGCGTTGATCCCAACGGAATAATAGAGTACCATCGGTACTGAGATAAATTTCTGGCTTGCAAAATTTATATAATATAATTATGTATGATTTTATTATACACATTGTTACAACTGTAACGCAAAACTGCCAGTATAACGTTCATAAGCAGAGCTATAAATAAATGCTAAAATTTATCAACTTCATGGAACCAGATAATAAGTTATACAGCAACTAGCTGATACCTGATATTTCACAATTTTTATGTGAAATAGCTTCTATTAATATGGGTACGCCTAACATGGGCCTGCTGATAGAAATTTCAATAAGAAATTGAATAATAGAATCCATACATTTTGTTATCCATAAATGCAGTAAGTGTTTATTACTGTGTACCACAGTTTTAATAAGTAAAAACTTTAAACATTTGCCTTAACTAGGAGATCCTATGTTTCAGGCTTATTATTTATGTTTAATCACTAACTAATTAGTATGTTTATTTCTAAGCTATGCCCTTGTAAAATGTAAAAATTACCTGTCTATTAATTTCCAAATTGAATTTGTGTGTGTAAAACATAAATTGATTGATCTTAATGATAATGATTCTGATGTGCAGAAATTATTAGCCAAGTAGATATATTATAGTAATAATGAAGCTTAAGGAGCAGCTTTCCAATATAGAACACCTTTTTTATGACAGTAATTTAAGACAGTGTTTTGCACTTTATACATTATACAATGGGGCATTGCAACATTCATTTGTTGTGCACAACATACATTTTATTATAAACAGAAGGTATATGGTCAATTCAAGTGTAATTGATGCTGTCCACTTAAAAGGCCACCAAATGTTGAGTCAAATATGAATGATGCATTGGCCACAGGGCTGAGGTTAACGATATTGATCAACGAAAAAACTGTAAGTAAACCAGGCGCAGTTCTTAAATAAAACATAAATTTTAAAACTGATTTATATATTTATTTGCTGGTACATTTTGTTTTAAAACAATTTAAACTTGAAAACAACAAACGAAACATGCAGCCAGGTATACCATATGCTTAATTCCGACGGCAAACGAATATCGAGACGCGGCGACGAAGCCCCATCAACGATTTCATTCGTCGATAGCAGCAGACCCGCAGGCGGCCGTTACGGTCCATCGAAACAGTTGCCGAGGATACATTCGTCAACATTCACATTCGATCATCGTACGCGGGGTAAGGATACTCGTAAGGATCTGGTGCAGCATTTATCTGTATTCAGCGAATACAGGCAGTGGTCGCCAACTATAGGCACATAGGCGTCCACATAGTTGTTTGGTCTGAATTCGACATGTGTGAAAATACTATTTTCACTGCGCTAGGAGGGCACCAAGATTATTATTATTTTCTTTTATACTCACTCGTACTCACTTGTGCCATCTCCAGAGATATATATTAAATTCTAATATTAATTTGACTAAAATTCGGGCGAAATATATAACAGCCACATCATACGTATGTATTTTAGTCACAGACAATAGTTTGTCAACTACACATTAAGTTGAAGGTTCAACATCTCTGTTCGAGAAAAAATGTTTTATCAGGTTGTCATATCAGGTTTAGTAAAAATCTAACAGAAGTCATATTATTATAAACTGTAAAAATATTATCCTATAATAACAATAAAAAATTCTTATTGTTTATAACAAAACACATTCTAGAAATCCCAGAAGTCGCATTATTATAAACAGTATAAAAGTTAACCTATATTAAAAATAAAAAATGGTTATTGTTTGTAAGAAAACAAGAATACAACATTGAAGTCTTTGCATTTTAGAAATCCCATCAACTTTATGGTTTTAATATTGGAAAAGTAATTGAAATATACGAATTTAAATTCTTAACTTTTGGATATTGTAGTGCCCATATTTTTACAAAATTACTGCCGCCGGCTACGACATCTTATACAGCATTATCTCCCTGTTATATTGGACATAATATTTACTCTAACAATGTGTCTCAGAACATTTTTTAAAGAATTGAGATATAAACACAATTTTTTTATACAGCTACCTTCACAACTTTCCATTACGATCTTTTACAAGAAAAACATTCACAAAAGTGCAAAATAAATTATGTCTATTTTATGAATGGATTAAACCTGTAGATACCGGTATAATATTATATTTTACTTTATATAGTTGAATGTCATCGATACTTACACCGAATTAGAGAAGACATAGTTGTGGAATATTTTCCTATGGTACCTCTCAACAACGGGGTAGACTGGGAGACACTTGTGGCCAGGAATCAAAACATTGAAAAATAATTGCATATAAATTATCTAGCTAGAACATGTAACTTATTATATTTTCATTGCCTTTTTTATTATTGTATTCGGTGTAAAGTATTCTAGTCGTTATTATTTAATTCACTTATTCAAAAAATTATTACCAGTTTTGGTATTTTCGGATTGAAATTGAGTAAATTCGAATGCAAGTCGAATCAGGTAGTAGAAATAAAATATAGTAGAAATATTTTTCTTGATTCCTAGCATTTGGATCCCAAAGACGATTATTTTTTAATTTTAGATTTTAGCATTCACAACGCTATTTTTGTTTAGTGCCTATTTTATTTACAAAGACAATTCTGTCACAATCAACCGGACAAGCTACTTTTTTTATTCTTTTGTACCAGTTTCTTAGTGTTACAATTCTGCCATCATGATCGTCACAATTTTAAGCCTTGATACCCATTGTTTACATGTTATATAGTGTCTATTAAAGTACTAACTTCCTATAACTTCCAATTCCAGGGACGGAAATTCATCGCACAAATAGACTGGTTTGTACAACATTATCAAGGTGATATTATTTTACAGGTATATTACTATGTTATTTAAGCTTGTATGTCTGCCGATACTATCAGAAAGTACAGAGCTTGGTTATAAAAATGGTTCGATTATTCACCAAATAACAATACATAATAAACACAGAAGTGTGTAACAGAATTATTAGTATTATTTAATATTGGATTTGGATTGGATTCATTATTGATTGCACAATATGAGCTAATCTCAAGGTTTGGTATCGAATTTAACTACGCCTTGGCGTAGACTTTTATTGCTCAAATACAATGGATATCTTAGATTTCTTATTACTATTTATTAAATGTTTTCCAATTAGTTTTTTTTTCCAACTTTTATAATTAAAAAAAAAAAAAGTTTCACATTGAGGTACCTTGCCTATTGCACATAGAATGAAAACAATATATTCAATTAATTATTTGTTTAGTTCAAGTATGAAACATGAATTCTTCTTACTTTGACACAAACCATTCTATAATTACCTTCTTTTTCGAGAATGCTACATATTATTATTATAATAAATATTGCATAATCACTTCTTTTTATTTATAAATATAAAATAAAAATAGTAATACATATTAAAAAAAAAAAAAAAAAAAAAAACTTATATGTAGAATAGATAATGGATTACTGAAATGTAAAATTCAATGATAGTGGAGTAGACTCAAGTCCATGATAAACAGTTTTAGCACTCGACGTACGCCGATACCTATATAGGTATGTTATGGCTATATAGCCATAACATTTATTTTTTATTATAGAAATTCCACGTAACATGGCGGAATGGTAGATGATTTCACTATCTTTGCAAAACAAGATTCGTTTTCCTAACGAATCTCGCTTATTTATTTTTTGGTACCAACCATCTGTAGGTACCATCTTTGCTTCCAAAACTTTAAGAATTATGTTAAATGTGACTGATTTTCTCTTTTAAATTTAAAAGACTAATTACACAAGTGATGATATTTCCATTTTCTTATATAATGCTTTAAACATCTACATGTGTTAATAGTACTAATATTGAGGAAGAATCATGAAGTATAATTAATGATTAAACGAACTTACCTGTAAGTGAAGTTCTATCATAATTATACGAAGGATTCTTCCGAAGATATTAGTATAGAGTCCCACCCTCCCTACTGCTTATTGTTAATTACAATAAGTGTTCACCCACTGAAGAAAATGAGGAAATATCATACGATTTGGACTTTAAACTAAATGAAGGGTTGGCGCGTAATAGCGGCGGGGAGAGTTCGAGCCGGAAATGTCAAAATATCTGTCAATTCTAAATCAAATACCTTCTCTTTTTAGGTTTTTTAGGTTATTACTCTAAAATAACGTGCTAAGTGGTGATACATGCAAGCGATACTACATGTGTTAATAGTACTAATATCTTCGGAAGAATCCTTCGTATAATTATGATAGAACTTCACTTACAGGTAAGTTCGTTTAATCATTAATTATACAGTGTAATAGCACCATGTCCGCTTTTATACGTCGATTACGGAGAGACTGCCTCTTGATTACCTCCTGATTTTGCCTCTTTGTCATACATTCTCAAGTGAAGTTGCAGCGGATCACTGTCGATTGTCAATTTAATCGCATTGTCCTATTAAGACTTCAGAATTTGGATTTTTCTTAATATTATTGTCACTTTTTAAGGTTGCTAAAGTGTTTCTAATACGACTCATTTAAATGTCTCATACACAATCTTGCTACTTTAACCTCCTAGTCTATAAAATAAAGCGAAACGGGTTCGAAGATGGCCGTCACTCAAGTATCAGCTTGCTAATAAGTCACTTGTATGCGATATAAAACTATTTTGTTAAGTGAAGTGCCGTTGAGTAAGGTGCGCAAAAAATGGCTAAGGAGATGAATTATGTTATATTGTTGTGTGTAGTGTTCACTCAAGGTATGTTTTTAAAGGAAAATAAATTATAATCAATACTTTTTTTAAATAGTTCAAGTGTTTGATTCTGGCTCTAGTGTTTTTGCATCTTATCAAAATGAACTAAAAAAGTTTAAAAAAACTGTTTTTATCACTACCTCTTTCAACTCAAAACATTTTTGTTTGTTTTGGAAACCAAACAAGTTCTGTTTATTTACACTTAAGTAAAAAGAAATATATTTGTTAGTGAAAGATAAACTTCATATTTTAATAACACGTCTTTGTCTTGCAGTTCTAGTACCACTTTCGCAAACAAAGGATTTACGGAATGAAAAAGTTAGTACAATATTTTCGCCTTACTATGAAACTATTTCAAATGATTCATGATTCAATTTGAATATTCAGCTTGATAATATTTATCGGTGATGCGACGATAGTCAACACTTAAAAAAGATACTAATACAATTTGTCTAGTATTAACATTTTTTTTCAATTTTATTATTAGAATTATTGAAATGAAGTGCTTTTTTATGATGCTTTTGGTGGGTTTTTCATGGCGGGCGGCGCTACCTTGAAATCTCTGGCACGGAATAGATTATTATTAGGTACTCACTAGTGGAAAAGCAGTCTAGAGCTCCACAACCAAATGACCTTGAACTCTGACATTTTATTTCGTGTCTATTTTTTATGTACTAGGAAGAAGAAAAATGGAGTTGGGGCATCGAAGAAAGTTCAAATGTAAGTAAATCTAACAATAAAACTTTTTACAATGAATTGTTACAACTATATGCTAAGCTTGCTTAAGACTCATAAGTAGATTGTCTACTCAGCGATTTGTCAAGCTTTTTTGGTGAAGGAACCCATTTGGAAAACTAAATACTCGACGGAGCCCTAAAATAAAAAAAGTTAACTTCCGGCTTAAATGTCGCACGCTCGTGCAGTTAGGAGGATTTAGATAGGTTTTATTTAATTTTGCAACTTTATATCACGTTTGTAATTTTATTATATTTTTTTATTATAATTATTATATATCCGCGCATAATTGAAAAGTTCATGATAGAATTAAGCGTAAACATTTTTCGATTGATTGCGTCACTTATGTATTTATGTCTCAGAGAACAAATAATTAGAATACGTGTTATATCATATAAGATGTAATCTAGTATTGTTTTATACAGTATCATAATCATAAATATGGTCGGTTATACCACCTTGAGATTGTATACCTAGTCTGGCTATAAATTTTGTTACATATGGAAAGTTAAATAAGTGACACAGTGAGTTACGCACTACAACCATATATGTATCAAATTAATGGGTATAAAATACAGATTTAAACCACATTAAAATTATTCGAAATGTCCTCCTCTTGCTTGGATATAAGCCTTCAATCTGCGAGGCCAGTCATCAATCGAAACACGCACGACGTTCATGTCAATAGCGGCGACTGCTTTAATTAGGGAATTGTTTTAAGTGACGCCAAGTTGCGATGGGGTTTAGCGCAGACCCTCTCCTTTAAGTACCGCCATATTTTGTAATCCAAGGGGTTCAAGTCTGGACTGGAGGAGGGCCAATCCTCATGCCTGATAAAGTCGATTTCACGGGTCCTGAGCAAGTTTTGGATACTTTTCGCCTTATGAGCGAGCGCAGAATCTTGCTGGAAAACCCAGTGTCCGTTTTTGAACCTTGTTTGTGAAAGAGGTTCCACAATGTTTGTTAGGATTGTGTTTTGGTATATGAGGGCACTGGTTTTCACTCCTTTTTCACAAAAAAACACCTCTGTTGGACCCAAATAGGAGACCCCAAACCAAACCATGAATTCTGAAGGGTGATGACCACGCTGAACACGTGGCACACGTGTGCTTGCTTCTTCACTAGAGTGTGTATACACTTTATCATTAAGTTTGTTGAAACTCTCCAAAACATAAAAAAATTTTTCGCACAAAAAAAATAATTTCACGAATTTTTTTCCCGCGTACCACATTAACAAAACCCGGCATCTTTCGAATATGAATTTCTTCAGCCATAATGCGTTAAGAAGATGTGCTGTTTTTTTTCTGTAAGCATGCGGTCCTAGGTCTTCATTCAACACCCTTTTAACAGTGATTTTGCTTAGTCTCATCTGCAGAGCCAAAATTTTATGCTTACGGACAGGATTTCGTTAGATTTGCGCTTTCACTGCTTTGATGACCGCTGGAGTCCGAACAGAATGAGGTTGACTGCTCCTCTGATTATCTTCTAATTTTGAATCTTCTCTGAATCGTTTGATAGTACGATAAATAAATCGCAGTGGAATTTTCAAACTTTTCAGCAGTGTGAAAATCTCAGTTGGCGCTAGACCGCAACGATGCAATTAAATTACTACGACTTTGTCTTTTTTGAGCGTCCCCTCCATTTTAGGAAATGAAGAAAATTCCAGAAACTATGTTTTTATTTTCTTTAAATGTTCAAATTTCGAATACCCATAATATTTTTTTCGGCTTGCATTCTAAATTTGAAATTTTACTTAAGTAACGGAACTTATGGCTAGACTAGGTAGAAAAAGAAAAAGTCTTATTTTTTTTAATTCCTCGCATGGAAAATAAGATTAAACGCAATGTATGTCTGATCACAAAAATAAAAAAACCACTTCTTCTATAAAAACTTAACCACTAAATTGTTTTTGTTTTACCAATTTTTTTTGCATTTACAATTTTACGAGTATTTTTTTCTATGTAAGTATAAGCTGAATTTAATCCTTTTATAAAACAACTAGGCTCTAACTTAATTATTGTTTAGGGAACATTATCAGCTCAGTTGAATACAACAAAAGAACAGAATCCATGTGAAATTCTGCCCCCAAAAATGCCCGACTTCAGGGCGCCAGGTCGAAGGATTAGCCACGTCAGTAAGTTATTATTATACATTTTATTATTATTACTGCCCATTGCCTATTGATTCAATAAGATTATAGTTCAGAAGATTGTCAGTCAATCAATCTTTGATTAAATTAGGCTTCACCCTGTGATCGAAATTTAACAATTATTGCTTATCATAATTGGAAAAAAACGTTATAATAATAATACGTGTTAATGAATTAACGCAAAATGAGAAAACCGTTTCTTCGGACCATCAAACTGAACAATTTTTACTACTACGGGACCAACTCTGAAATCGCGAAAAAAAATCAGCTGCTTTACACATTTTTATATTGTCGTTATTAATTTTTTTTCAAGCCTTTTTAAAATATAGAACAAAACCTAAGAACAATACAGGGTGTTAGTGAACTCGCCGACCCCCTCCCGTCGGATCGGAGAACGATCTTGATGGGGGGGGTCGGAAGGCGATAAGACCGCGTTTCCTCCTAACAAAAAAAAAGGGTGTTAGTGATACCCTAGCAAAAACTTTCAGGGCATAGTCGACTCATGATGCTGAGTCTATCTGAAGTGGAATTTTTCTGAAATTTTCCGTCGCAAAATTCATGTAAAATTGAGTGTTTTTTTCTATCAGACAGAGTCTGTCGTAGTTGCATAGAACCTAAATTTCCAGAAAAGTAATTAAAATATTGAAATTTTATAAACCCGCAATGTATAACAACAGCTGTTTGCTATCGTTCGTTAGGCTGCGTTCAAACGAGAACACACGACCCGACCTCAACCCGAACTCACCTCAACCGCAGTCCTTGAAATACATCGCTTACAATTTTGAGTCTTATGACACATTAATAAGCTCCTGTGTAATGTCCAGGGGCCCTACTCAAATGGCCAACTTTCTATTTGTTTGAACGCTACGCTTACTATTAAACCCTTAAAAAAACCTTTAAACTGCTGAACATCACGGAGGATATTCGTGGGGCGATGGACAACACCAAACTCACGGCAATGGTTATGCTGGATTTTAGCAGTGCATTCAACTGCGTTACTTTGATCTTCTCCTCGGTGCTCTTCGTTCCTTTAACGTCTCAGCCCCTGTCATCGATTGGTTCAAATCCTACCTTCTCGACCATAGAAATAGAATGTCAAAGAACAACAATGTCAATAAACAGGTGATCCAAAAATAAATGCATACATTTTATATGAGATACGTAAAATATGACTTAGATACATAAAATATGACTATAATATGGCAAAGGAAATTAATAAACTATGTTCCATACTGTTTTCTTCGTCGATAAACGAATAAATGTAGCGAAATTTGGTTTTAGAGAAATGTGTGGCAATATCTTATTTACCTGCGAAAAGTGTGATTACTCAGATTGTTTCTTTTTGTCACATCACAATTACTTAGAGCACAAGACACCATGGCTCCACGATACCTTTATTTTAAATTATAATTAAGATTAACAAATATTTTAAACAAACTGTGATTGCTCATTTTCTAGGCGGGACGCTAGGGGCTCTTACTGTAAAAAATGTTGGCACATGTCACTTGATCCTTTGTCTCTTATTTACATAGACCGTGTCCGTATGATGCTAACTTCTCTTTTCCACGCTTTGTTGGTCTTCTTGAGCGCAGCGAAAATTTTTCTATGTCTATGTTCTCGACCGTTTTCAATGTGTAGTCTATATAATGACGCCTATTCTGATTGGTCACATTTATCAGCGGGTGTGCCACAAGGTGGTGTTCTCTCTCCATTACTGTTTTCTATTTTCATCAACAATATTTCCTGTGCTATATCTTCCCCTTTCCACCTATATGCTGATGACCTTCAAATTTACAGACACATTCCCATTGCTGAGGTTAAGGAAGCGATAGATTCGTTAAATCGGAATCTGGCTTCGATCCGGGACTGGGCCTCTTCTTTTGGTCTTGTTGTGAACCCAAGCAAATGTCAAGCTATAATTGTGGGTAGCAACTGGCTAAGGTGCAAACTTGACTTTAAATCTGTTCCACTACTTATCTATAACAATTTGCCTATTCCGTTCACTGACAAATTAAAAATCTTGGAATCATTATAGACAGCACCTTATCTTGGTCCGCACAAATCAGTGAAGTCAGCAAACGCATCCACTACTCTTCTCACTCCCTCAAGCGACTTCAATATTTTCTTCCTTTTAAAACCAAAATTATGCTGGCGCAATCACTTCTCCTTCCCCTTCTCGACTACGCCGACGTTTCCTATTTGGATATTACTGAGGAACAGCTGAACAAGCTGGAACGATTGCAAAATCTAGCCATTCGTTTCATCTTCGGACTTCGTAAATATGAACATGTGTCATTATTTCGATGTCAACTATGGCCTCCCATTCGCCTTCGCCGTGATATGCACATCCTTTCTGCCCTATTCAAAATCCTCAAGGACCCTATATAACTCACCCAACTACCTTGTTTCCCGTTTCCAGATGCTTCCTCCTTTCGCCCGCCCTAGGCAGGCCTGTATCACTAAGATGCTTGAGCTGCCTAGAAGCAACACCAACTTCCTGCGTAACTCCTTCTCCGTCAAAGCCGTGCAGCTTTAAGACAAACTTCCGTCAAACATCCAGAATTGCCAGAACATCATAACTTTCAAATCCAAAGTCAAAGCTCACTTTCTATCACAAATGTCTCATTCTTGATTCACGAGATAGTTAACACTATATACCAGTTTTATATATTCATATTATATATATATATATATTATTTTATGTACATGTTTGTATTTATTTATATTTTTATGTTATGTTTATATTATAAAGTATATATTTATAAGTATATGTATGTCTATAAATTGATATAAGTTTTATTTAGGATTTTACTTTCCTTAGTATGCACTTTCTATTACCTGCTTATCTAAAACTCTCAAACAATGCTGGGTTGGCTGGAAGAGATCTCTTTTAGAGATAAGCTCACCTTTGTAAACAACTTTCATATTTACCTGTGTAATAATTTTTTTACTCATGTGTTACAAGTGCAATATATATAAAATACTAGCGGCCCGCCCCGGCTTCGCACGGGTGCAATGTAGTTACTAAATGTAAAACTGTGCTAATGTGGTGTCAGTGTAAAGTTATTAGATTATACTACAGGATACATATACCTAGGAGGACGACATATACCTATACCACGTACATACGCAAGGGGTGTTATAATATAATTGACGTGTGTGTGTCTGTCTGTCTGAGGCAACCAACCTAGCTCCCAAACTTATGGATCGATTTTAATTTTTGACGGCGGGAAGCGACTTTGTTTTATACTATGTATAGCTTTTGCCCGTGGCTCCGCCCGCGTGGCAGTCGGTAATCGTTGTAAGTCTTCCCTGGAAACCAATGATCGGGATGAAAAGAAGCCTGTGTTAAGTATTCCAGACTTAATCTATATCTGTGCCAAATTTCTCCTAAATCCGTTCACCCGTTCAGACGTGATTGAGTATGATATGATTGAGTAGGTACCTAACAGAACAACATCCAAACATCAAAACTTTCACATTTATACAATTTTGTGATTATATAGGTAATAGCTGCACCCCGCGGTTTTACCCGCGCAGTCTGTCGATTCTGTAACCAAACTCGCATCTCACTCCACTTCGCGTGAATTTGTTATTAGACATTTGTTTACTAAATGAGCTATTTTACTGATTGCAAAAAAAATAGGTAGCCTGCGTAGCTATCTAAAATCTTTTGTGATAAAAAAAATTTCTTATCATTATCTTATTTATGATTTAAAATTCCCGTGCAGTGAAGTGAGATTCGAAGTGGGGTTCGAGTTTGGTTACAGAATCGACGCCCTGTTAACGATTCTGCATTAGTTAGGTAGGTACTTAATAAAATTTATAAGCGGTAATTTAACAAAATAAGTATAATAATATTATGTTACATTTAATACTTACCTTATAGTTAAAAATTCTAATATCTTTGCTTAATAGTTATCTTCTTTATAAATAAAAATCGATGTATTTGTTTCCTTTGCACTCCTAAACCATTCATCCACATCCGATTATGATGAAACTTTGGTGAATGTTTGGTGAATTGTTCTGCTTACTACTGAAAAGGTTTCTGGCTAAAAAAAACGTGACATTGCAACGCATGCCGGGCAAAGATTTATACCGGGTGCAACTAATGTTGTGCATTATTATCAGGCTCTCCATCGAAACACTTCTCTAAATACCACATTCCTTGTCACGTTATCTGATATTTGCCAGATGTTGCCGTTTTATTTGACTAATATTTCGTAAAGTAGTAACAATAGGGATAAAATCTTATACAACATTATAAGAATCAAAGCTTGTCTTGAAAATCGGGAAAATTAGAGATTAAACGTCAGCCCGTGCAGTGACAACTGACATTTATTTTTCTTAATCATTCAAATGCACTAAGAAGTTTTGATTCCGATATCGAAGTCAACCACCCTAAAAATAGCTTTCTACCCCTTTTCAACCCTGTTAAGGAATACATTTCAAAAAAATTAGAAACACGTGTTCAATTAATTTTGTAAAAGAATGTCTATGCCAAATTTCAGGTCAGTCGGGCCAAGGAATCGCGTTCTCCCATACAAACTTTGCCACCCTGTTTCACCCTCTTAGGGATTGAATTTCGCAAAATCCCGTCTTAGTGAGCACCTACACCCTAAAAGGGACCCCCATGCAAAATTTGAGACTCCTAGCACTTGTAGTTTCTGAGATTTCGTGATGAGTCAGTGAGTGATTTACGCTTTTATATATATATATATATATATATATATATAAAATAAGCTGTAAACTATAAAATTAAGTGACATAAGCTTGTCAATGCCATACAATACATCGAAGTCTGTGATTTACATAAGATTGCGACATGTGATTTAATCATCTATTGCTCATATTTAAACTTTAGAAGTAAGCGTAGCGTTCAAACGAATAGAAAGTTGGCCATTTGAGTGGGGGGCAGGTGAGTTTCAGGCGAGCTAGAGTTGAGTTCGGGTTGTGTTCGGGTTGAGTTTGAGTTGAGTTCGGGTTGAGCGCGTGATGTGTGCAGTTGCATCGACAAAATATAACGGACCTTATAAATGTGTCATAAAACTCAAGATTGTAAGCGCTGTATTTCAAGAAATGGACTCCGGTTGAGTTGATTTCGAGTTGAGTTTGAGTTGAGTTCGGGTTGAGGTCGAGTCGTGAGTTATAGCCAGAACGCAGCCTTGGGCGTGAAATACAACGAAGCCACGCGGCTCGGATACGGCGGCGATACGATGCAGATGTCATTGTGAGACGGTCGGGTCGGCGAAGAAGAACAAAGGAAATACACGTATCGCCGCCGTATCTGCGCCTTATCTCTGCCGCAACTCTTCTGTGTATTTCACGCCTTAGGGTCGCTCTCCTGACAGCATGGTCGGCCCGCGCTTCCAGCTGACGGGCGGGGGGTCTTATGTTACGCGAACATTGCTTCTCAACGAAAAATCAAAATCTCAACTATGTATTTGCGACAAGTGGTTCCATAGAGAAAGTTGCTAAACTCTTCTGGTAGAATCATCTTGTAGAATCAGAGAGTAGTATGTTATCGGTATTAAAACTAACTAATTTTAGCGGTAAATTAAATGATACGTTTTTTTACAGAATGTCTCGAGTACATTTGGGATATTAGAGAAGAAGAAGAAAAAGATCGAAGGGAAGAAGCCTGTAAGTTTATTTTGCTGGTATTTTTAATTTGGTCATTATAGGTATTTGTGCCGAGGTGACGCGAAATAAAAATACACCCTGATAATGATTTAAATGATAACTTTAGAGTTACAAAACCCACAGCAATAATATAAAAATAAGTTAAGTACTTTTTTAGTAGGTTCACACATATTGGTAAGGTAATGGTAATTTACATTAGTTATGTGTGTTATTTTAGCGCCTGGACCAGCAATTACGGAGGTTAAGCAACGTTCGCAAGCGTCGGTCATGGGATGGGTGACCAAAAATTTATTATCTCAAGCTCCTCCGTGCTTCGGAAGGCACGTTAAGCCGTTGGTCTCGGCTGCATTAGCAGTCGTTAACACCCACCAATCCGCACTGGGCCCGCGTGGTGGGTTATGGCCCGTCCTCCTTATCCACCCATAAGGAAGGCCTGTGCCCCTGCAGTGGGGACATTAAAATGGCTGATGGACATGTGTTGTAAGTTTACAACACATAACTGAACTGAGTGAAATTCCAAACATTTCAATGGTTGAATTAGAAAAGACCTAACGAGACTCCTACAGGATAGTATTTTTTCGGATTTTAGTCCGTTCGACTTATGTTTGATAAATCGCTTGATTTATCAAAAATCTTTTAGTGCAGTTTTAGTTATTTCTTAAAATAAATGTATTAATTTATATCAGTAAAATTTGCCATCATCAATATTTATTATTATTATACTTACTCTCCGATTACCGTCTCTTATTTCCATATTAATTGCTTACAGGTGCAAATTATCTAGAATCGTTAACAAACCCAAAGGAAGAACCAGAAGAAGTGGTTGGTGGTCGCAATACATTGCTAGGAGAGTTTCCACACATGGTGAGAAAAGATCAGATTGAAATATTATTTATAACGGGAGGTAAGAAAGATCGCGGAATGGAGGGGTTGGGTTGGGGGGGCGAAAGGATAATTTTTTTACTCGCATTAATTGTGACACTCATTGAGAGAATATATCATAAAAAGTTTTATAAAAATCGGGTCATTATTCATTGAGATACAGATCAATCTCTCAATCAATCAATCAACAGGGAAAAAATTGAGTTTCGCGCTGTCACATGCCTTACCAATCGAGAAAAACTCCTCCGATTATTTTGGAAGACCTACTGTTGATTTGGGGTTAACTTGAGGGTTACACGCCAGCGGGTCGGTTCTGGCTTCGTTGTTGGTCGCAATGGAACTTAATCTCCATCTCGCTCACTACGCTCGCTTGTCGTTGCACCTAATGAACTAATTATGTTAGGATTTTTGGTAGATAGACTATTAGGTGCGACGACGAGCGGGCGTAGCGAGCGAAGAGGAGGTTAGGTTTCATTGCGACCAACGCACGAGCCGAGCGAGCGAAGCGAGCGTGCTGCGGTAGCGGCCGGCGAAGTGCCAGAACCGACCTGGCGTGTAACCCTCAACTTATTGATAATTGATATACCGTCGGCGAGTCGTCCATTATAGGCATTTCATACATAGTTGAAACATCCAATATCTTAACAAATCATAAGATTAATCGTTTGTTTGTGCTATTGGTTTTAGTTCAAGGTAAATTAAACAGTAGTTGAGTTGAGCAATATGCGTTATAAACATAATAATATGTGAATCGAGCGTAGTTATCTCGAGAATAGTTGGGATAAATTTAGTTATTATGATATGTAACCCTTCCCAGGGTGCCATTGGTTGGAAAGCAACGTTGGGGCATTGGGTGTTCAAGTGCGGCGGTTCCCTGATCAGCAGCAAGTTCGTGCTGACTGCTGCGCACTGCTCCAAAGCTTCTGACAGGGACACCACCATCGCAGACACAAATCCTCAAATTGTGAGGCTGGCCGACAAAAATATACTGGTCAGTAGGTACATCTTTTTTCTTTTGTTCCTGTTATAATTATATTTTTAATTAAAGCATTGCCGTAGTTTGTTAAAAGTTCCTCAAAAGAAAAAAGGAACCCTAGTTCCTCACAAGATCACTTCCTTGTCAGTCTTTTTATGTATCTTTGTTTTTCTCAGGAACGCGAGAATGTGAAATTAAAATTAATTAAAGTGATATACAATTAATAACTTTTCCTCGTTCTAATTTCACCTACCTAACTATTCCAGGAAAGAACAGACGAATTTGGTTTTTATGCTAATCCCGTGGATGCAAAAATATTAAGAGTAATTAATCACCCTGACTACAAGCCCCCAAAAAAATATAATGATATAGCTCTCATAGAGTTACAACAAGAAGTTAAGTTTACAAAGTTTGTTCACCCAGCATGTTTGTACTCTGGGCCTGATAGTGAGCTCTTAGGAAAGAAAGCCTCCATGACTGGTTGGGGCGTAGTGGAAACAGGTAAACCGATTTTTTGTTTTAAACTCGAGGCCTTTTTAGCTTTTTAGATTTGAGAAACAGTGGTGATTGATTTAGATACCACATAAAACTTAATTGTCACCCACCAACCACTATTCTTGCCTATGAGGAGCACCAGATTTTATTCACCAACACAGATTTCGGTTTTTCAAAAAATCTCAACTGTGTCCAAATTTGTCATTTTTAAATTCCAATGTATGTTAGGCTTTTAGTGAAAAAGTTCTCGGCATGTAGCCGAGTTTCTATGATATCAAGCCCAATTTTATTGTAGTTCAGCATAATTTTGAGCTGAATTTGCCAAATCAAAATAACTGTTATTCAGAACAGCTCCCCAAAAAGCTTAGTAGGATCTACATCGAAACTTTAAAATTGAAAAGTTGGACACGGGTGAGATTTTTGTGACCAAGTTATGGTCACAAAAATCTCACCCCCTTAGGAGCTAGCTCAGAAGCTGACACAGCACTACCAACAGTAGTTCGTTAGCTTTTCTTCTGTGACGTACAAAACAGATGCGAATGGCTCTGATTCAAGAGAATAACTTTGACTATGCATTTATTTGGTTTCCGCAGAAGCGCCAATAATGTGTTAATATGGTTATCTCGTTTCCAGTCAATTGGACTACATCGCCCGAACTCCAAGTCATAAATGTGGATGTTCTGGATAATCCGATGTGTGACATTTTACTCAAACCATCGTGCTACAGGCTGTGGTGTGGTATGCAAGACCACCAAATCTGCGCTGGTGTCTTAGCTGGAGGCGTCGATTCGTGCCAGGTCAGATAAAGTACATTTTATATTATTTATATTTATAAAGCCCACCGGTAACGATCAATTGCGATTGTCAATTTTTCCGCAATTGACGCCCATTGACGGAAAAATTGATCGTTTACTCGAGCAAATGAAGCGATTGTCAATTGCTCCAACAATGGCATTGACGGAAAAATTGACAATCGCAATTGATCGTTACCGGCGGGCTTAAAGATTAGATAGCAAATGATTCGAATTACTTCATGAAGGTAGCGTCTTTTCACAAAAATATAACATTTAAACACTCATAATGAACTGTAAAATGTTCCTGTACTATAAAACATTTAGCTATTACATAAATCAAAGCGGCTTTTAAATTATTGTTTCCATCTTGCGTCAATAAGGTTGAAACTAGGTCGGACCTAGCTCTGCTTTTTTGTTCCATAGCATAGGTGGACTAATGTAGTTTTACTTTATTATAGGTTTGTCTAAAATCATGTCTAAAATTACGAATCCACTTCTAAACTATTGTGGGCTTCCACTTCTAAACTTAAGCTATTTATTTATATAGAAAACACGAAAACTATTGCATGGTTTTTTTTTGTTCTAGGGCGACTCAGGAGGTCCCTTGCAAATGGAAATGAAGCTACCACAAATTAAGAAGTAAGTGATTGTTTAAAGCTAAAGTTTTTCTCTCTCAACAGTTTCTGCGTTTCTCTAAGATATTACATAACATTTTTATTTTATTTTTTATATTTCGAAACTCAACCGCTTTTTTACAATAACTTTTACAAAAAATACATACTTAATTAAAAAAACTTAAGCTAATACAAAGTTTCACAACATGACAATTTAAAAGAAAAATATATATATACATATATTAAAGGTTATTTACGTCATCTGACTATAATAGTGCTTAGTAATTTTTATATTTTAAATCCATTCGAACCTTATGAATTGGTAAAAAAACAAAAGGATGGACAAGACAGTTAAAAACACTTTGAATAAAATACGAAAGCACTAATTCAAAATAGATAATAGATAATATTTATAACAAATAATATAATATAATAAAATATAACACTATAACATTTATAAACATCACAATCATGCAGTAAAAACCAACGTTATGGAACGCTTGAAGGATTCCTTACTTATGTTACATAACATACTAACATGTAACCTACAAGTGCACTGCAGGACATAGGCAGTGAGATGATATTGCCATTGCCAGGATCTCCAAGATTGCCAGGCGGGTTGAATAAAAATTGTAGGCTTGGACTGTTTTCATCAGAAAAGGTCTGTCCATTTTTAGGGTTCCGTATCCAAAGGGTAAAAACGGGACCCTATTACTAAGCCTGCGCTGTCCGTCTGTCTGTCTGTCTGTCTATCTGTCTGTCTGTCTGTCTGTCACCATGCTGTATCTCATGAACCTCGATAGCTAGACAGCTGAAATTTTCACAGATGATGTATTTCTGTTGCCGCTACAACAACAAATACTAAAAACAGAATAAAATAAATATTTAAGAGGGGCTCCCATACAACAAACGTGATTTTTTTGCCGTTTTTTGGTACCGAACCCCTCGTGCACGAGTCCGACTCGCACTTGGCCGGTTTTTTGTTTCAATGCCATACAATAATTATACAAAGTAATACAGAAAGGCCAGCCAAACTCTTATTGTAATATTTTGTTTTTATTGGATAGAAAAAAATATACTTGCTAAAATCTAATGAATAATGCAACTAACGTATAAACCTATAAGTATAGTAGGTATGAACCTCAATACAAAAAAAAGTTGGGAGTTACAAGTCGTGATAAAGTTTGGTCACATGATAGAAACTGATCTGTAGGCTGTTCCTAACTAATATTGAGCTGGGCCAAACTATCCTTATATACAGTTCCATACGGTGGCGGGTTGAATAGCGCACTTTTCCCGGCTTCATTCTAAAAACTATAACAATTCAGGTTTAGCTAATAGGTCGAATGTGGTATCATTTTCGGATAAATCAATAACGTAGAATTTATTTCTGGTATAAAAAATGCAATTCTTTACGCAGTTTCTGAAAAAATACACAAAAAACCAACATTTTTAAACTTAATCTTTTTATTTTAGGTATTGGCACTTGTTTCAGTATTTTCAAAAAAACCACTTAAAAGAATCGTTTTTCAGGTTAATTTGTTATATGCTTTTGTTATGCTAACTATATTTTATACAATTTGCGCTTAACCCAAGTAGTTTAGGTCCATTGTTTGCGGAGACACAGCTAGTCAAATATATGCATTTTTTCACGAAATTAAAGGGGTTTTCGTATCGTTCGGAAGCATTTCTCAGTTTTTTAGTTTATATTTCTGTTCAAATTAGGCTCAAATTGTAGAAAATTTAATTAACTTTACAGAAATATAAACAAAAAAAACCTGAAAAATGCTTCTGAACGAAACGGAAACCTTTTTTATTTCGTGAAAAAATGCATATTTTTGACTAGCTGTATGTCCGTAAACAATGGACCTAAACTACTTGGGTTAGGCTCAAACTGTATAAAATATAGTTAGCATAACAAAAGCATATAACAAATTAACCTGAAAAACACTTCTTTAAAGCAGTTTTTTTTTGAAAATACTGAAACAAGTGCCAATACCTAAAATAAAAAAATGAAGTTTAAAAATGTTGGTTACTGTGTAATTTTTTAGAAACTGCTTCATAAATTGCATTTTTTTATATCAGAAATAAGTTCTACGTTATTGATTTATCCGAAAATGATACCATATTTGACCTATTAGCTAAACCTGAATTGTTATAGTTTTTAGAATGAAGCCGGGAAAAGTGCGCTATTCAACCCGCCGCGCGCCGCCGCCGTATGGAACTGTATGTAAGGATAGTTTGGCCCAGCTGAATATTAGATAGGAACAGCCTACAGATCAGTTTCTATCATGTGGCCAAACTTCGAGCATCGCGGCTTCGTCTTCAAGGGAGCAGCCTTAGCGATTATTTCTCTATTCAAATTATTCTGGCATTTTTTGCGGGGGGGGGGGAAAGTGCACACAAGTGCAGTTCCGCATACTCACATACAAAAAAAAATGTTTAAAAAAACTAAAAACCGACTTCAAAAAACCTACCTTTAAAAAGCAAGAAATAATATTCGTAATAATAAAACACGTCTATTGAAGTCGGGTGGGGCTGGAGTACAAATCCCTTTTTTTTTATTCTAAAAGCCCCACCCGACTTCAATAGACGTGTTTTATTATTACGAATATTATTTCTTGCTTTTTAGAGGTAGGTTTTTTGAAGTCGGTTTTTTGTTTTTTTAAACAATTTTTTATTTTTTTATTTTTAGCGTAGGTACCTTTTGTATTAGGTAGTCTAGGTATATTATTTAGGTAGAAATTAAAATCGGCTCAGCCAAACGTGAGTTAATCGCGGAGAAACATACATACATGCGGGTCAAACTGAGAACCTCCTTTTTTAAGTCGGTTAAAGAACTACACTTAAGATATCCCTTTTCCAACAAAAAAATAATTATCTTATTCAGTTCATAAACAAAGAAGTTATACGACTGATCATCGAAGTAGTTCACACAAAATCATACTATTTTCGTGCTTTTTTCAAGATTACTTGAAAAGTACTGAACCGATTTCAAAATTTTAAAAAATGAGACCAATTTGGGAGTTTACCTAATGTAATAACGTTTGAATCATTTCAATCGGTCCAGCCATCTTCGAGTAATCGGTGTACATACAAAAAACAAAAAAAAAAAAAAAAAAACGGGTCGAATTGAGTACCTTCCTCCTTTTGAAGTCGGTAAAAAACAACACTGTAAAGTCGACACCAACACATAAAAAATAAAACAAAATAGCAAAAATTTGTGTACGGATGAGTCACACATCAAAATATGACACGTTTTTGACATAAAGGGCTGGGCTCAACTGTCGTTGCAGCAATATCAATAAAGGTAGCAAACTCAAACATTTTACATGGGGTGAATAACAACAAAGAGCCCAACAAGCAAAAACCTTCTGGACCAACTGACCACTAAATCTCATCACCAGTGGTCAGTTGAGAAGAAAATTTTCTCATCTGACCACTGGAGGTGAATTGGGAGTAATTTATCCCTAATTCATCACCAGTGATGAAACTGATGAATTGGGGGGTTTTTTTGTTTCAACTGACATCGGGTGACCTTTTGAAAACTATGTAAGCCTATTTTATTAAATCATTATTTAACCACCATAAGTTAACCTTCTCCATATTTATGTGCTCCTGGTACTTTGGTACGAATTAAGAGCATTTTATGACGTTTTCCTATTATAAAGGGATCTTATTCCATTCATTTTTATATAATAATATAAGATGTATCAAAAAGATTATTTATTCTGTGAGAGAACCAATTAATTTATGCTGTGATATTATTTTACTCTTTGACGCAGAATATGACAGTGCAAAACTGCAAAGACCAAATTGAGTCTGTCAGAAGTTAAAAAGAATTAATAAATATTTATAAGGATTTTTCGGGTATATCACATTTATGAGACTGCCTGGAGCAGGACCAGGCCATGTCCTTTATCGACAAACGTGATACGGTAACATCACTAAGTTGCTCATCGGCGAGAACTCGGATTTATCTAGCGACAGATCTGAAATTTGTATGGACGAGCCATGGACGAGCAGACCCGATGTCACTGAACAAATTTGACAACTAATCAAGAATAAAATATACGAATTTAATGTTTAAATGTAAACAAATAGCAATAATACGACAAAAAATTAATTTCATGTAAAATGTAACACCGTCTTTTTGTAAACTTTGATGTTCCAGACCTCTTTTAACAGCAAAAAACTCATCAATTCGGCATTTTAAACACTGCGGCGTTCACATGCGCGACTGGACTCGGTCTAGAAAGAAATCCGGGCGCAACTGATTTTATTAACCGCGTATGCCCATTTGGGCTTGTACTTCGGCAGAGGGGAAAGCTTCGTATGGCTTCTCTTTCTGGGACAGAAGCACGTCTTACTCTAAGTGGCCAAACTTTATCACGACTTGTAACTCCCAACTTTTTTTTGTAAAGAGGTTCATACCTACTATATTTGTGGGGATTTGTACATGGCATTGTAAAATCTATATATTATTCTTATATTTGACTGTAAATCATCCTACAAGCAAATAAGTAAAAAATAAACCCAGGTTCGCAGGGGCCCTATTTTTGAATCGCTCGGCTGGCGTCGAGCGCTCGTTTCTACTGATTTTCGTTCGACATCTCATTGTTTAGAATCATATGTCGAACGAAAATCAGTAGAAACGAGCGCTCGACGCCAGTCGAGTGATTCAAAAATAGGGCCCCAGGTCATAAGGTGGCCGGTCAAGACATTAGAATTTGCCCGCCAGCGGTCGGCCGGCTGACCAGCGCAAAGTGTGGCATTGCGCGCCGGCCAGCCAGGCTTAAAAGTTGTGGGCGTTGTGGCCTGGCACCGGCGCCGCCACATATTAAAAAATGTTGCCCAACTGGAAAATCTATTGAAAGAAAAGAAATAAAAAATACATTTATTTTGAACAACACACAACGATATACACAACATTACAAAGACAGTACAAAGAACTAAACACTAACCAGGGCAATATCAAATATTGCGCATCGTCGCGTGATGCCAAAACTGTACTCAGTATAAGCAGTAGGTTAGGCCAGCCTGCCTAGCATGACCGATTTATATCGCGTGATATAGCATTTTATCGACACTCAATTGTCAAATTCCTTTGTCTTTTTGACAGTTAAACATGATAAAACGCTATATCACGCGATATAAATCGGTCATGCTAGGCAGGCTGCTGCACTGATATTCTGCCGAGCACAGATTGAGCCAACCTTGTTATACAGCTATTAGCCATTGATAAATCTCGCGGTAATTTTGTATTTATTTATTTCGACAGTTGCAAGTATACATACTCGTGCAGGCGGATGCACCAAATAATCGGCGTGACGTCATTCGGCATCGGGTGCGCGCTGCCGGACCTGCCGGGCGTCTACACCAGGGTGACCAGCTTCCTCGACTGGATAGAATCTATAGTATGGAAATAAATAAATAAAAAATCATATTTTTTTTAAATGCACAATTGGATAGTGCTTGGCCTTCACCTCTCCTGATGTTAAGTGACGATAAGGCCAAAGGTGGAAGCGCACTCCACCCGGAATCCTCATTACTGCAAAACTGGCTATCTTACCTGTAACTGCCAGTACATACCAATGTTTAAATTGTTGATATGGCGTCAGACTTAGGTAAGATGGTGGAAGCTAGCCAGGCGCACTCGAAACACCAACCCAACCGAGTACAAATTGTACCTCCCTCCTGGAAACTCTCCACCAAGGCGATCAACTTGCATATATAAGGTCCTTCTGAAATAGTGCACATAATTTTAAGGGGTCAATGTACCATGGCCAACAGTGTCGCTTCACCACTGCTAAGGTTAAAATCGCTTGCACGCCGCGCCCGCTGTCACATACGTTTAGTTCGTGCAGGGGCGATACGCGCGCACACGAATTTTGTTGCAAACTGGTTAAGCGACGCTGTTGCCCATAGTACTCATGAATACGAACAACTTTTACTATGGGACCAACATTGAAATGGCAAAAAAATATCAGCTGTTCCATACATTTTGATCTATTCGATTTTAAATTTTCTATGGAACAGCTGATTTTTTTTTCGCGATTTCAATGTTGGTCCCATAGAAATAGAATGTCAAAGAACAACAAAGTCAATAAACAGGTGATCCGAAAACGAATCCATACATTTTATATGAGATTCGTAAAATATGACTTAGATTCATAAAATATGACTATATTATGGCAAAGGAAGTTAATAAACTATGTTCCATACTGTTTTCTTTGTCGATAAACGAATAAATGTAGCGAAATTTGGTTTTAGAGAAATGTGTGGCAATATCTTATTTACCTTTGAAAAGTGTGATTACTTGGATTGTTTCTTTTTGTCACATCACAATTACTTAGAGCAGAAAACACCATAGCTCCACGATACCTTTATTTTAAATTCTAATTAAGATTAAAAAATATTTTAAACAAACTGTGATTGCTCATTTGCTAGGCGGGACGCTAGCGGCTCTTACTGTAAAAAAATTTGGCACATGTCACTTGATCCTTTGTCTCTTTTTTACATAGACCGTGTCCGTATGATGTTAACTTCTCTTTTCTACACTTTGTTGGTCTTCTTGAGCCCAGCGAAAATTTTTCTATGTCTATGGTTGGTCCCATAGTAAAAGTTGTTTGTATGCATGAGATTGACCCCTTAAAATTTTGTGCACTATTTCAGAAGGACCTTATATAGTTAAATGTATGGCCACGAACAAATAATGAAACCTTTTTCAAATAAAACTTGTATTAAAAATAATTGTAGATTATACACCAAGGGGATAAAGCACTGTTTTATGTCACGGGCGCTACATTGAATCCTGAACGTAACGAAGGACTCCAAATTTAACTCCCGAGCACAGCGAGGGTGTTATAAGTTAATTCCCGAGCAAAGCGAGGGAATTAAGATTGAGTCCTGAGTGCAGTGAGGGATTCAAGCGCCCAAGAAAAAAACAGTTTTATCCCGGTGGTGTATACTCTACTTTTCTCACTTTATGCGAGACAATAAAAAACCAGGCTTAGTAGATAGTGTTTATTACAGCATATTAAAAGTGCTAATTGATATTGGAGACATTAGTCCAATTATGGAAAGATAACGTTATATTTTTATTGCCTGCTGCTAACTAGCCTGCAAAGACTAGCGTGCCTTATGGCAACGGGGGCCATGTCTACAACACCAGGAGCAGCACTAAATGCTCTGCTTAACTTACCACCACTTCACCTGTTCATTGTGAAGGAGGCGAAAGCAGGGATCTATAGAGTGGGCAATACCGGTAAAGTAGGTTGGCACTCTCAAGCACTGAGATCTTTACATGAATCAGTGCTTGAACTCAAACCACTTGCAATGACATCTGATGTCATGCTTCCACTCTGTAATTTCACTAGAAATTACTCTGTGGAACTACCTAGCAGAGAGATTTGGTCCGATGACCAAAGCTCCTGTAAGGCTGGAAGCCTAGTCTGGTACACAGACGGCTCCAAAATGGGTCTTGACGTAGGGTGTGGTATACATGGCGTGAGACCAAGAGTCAACCTTAGTGTTAACCTCGGTAAGTACGCCACAATATTCCAGGCAGAAGTCTATGCCATTATAAAATGTGCAGAAACTAATCGCCAACGAAACTACACAAATCAGACCATCTATATCTTTTCAGACAGCCAAGCAGCACTTAAAGCCATAAACTCGAACGTGATACGATCGAAACTGGTAAAAGACTGCGTAGACAAACTGAATGAACTAGTACAAAAGAATAAAATTATTCTGAAATGGGTACCAGGGCATTCAGGCATCATCGGCAATGAAAAAGCCGACGACCTTGCTAAAACTGGGGCGCGAGACCAACAGATCGGCCCAGAACCTTTCTGCGGCATCTCAAAAAACCAGGCTATGCAACTCCTTA
The DNA here is from genome assembly GCA_943789525.1 of Agriphila geniculea. NCBI lineage: Eukaryota > Metazoa > Arthropoda > Insecta > Lepidoptera > Crambidae > Agriphila > Agriphila geniculea. The sequence goes on along the minus strand of OX038887.1, from coordinate 11,824,132 downwards.
AAGATAAGCTTTTGGACGAGTCGAGAAAATTCTGGCTAAAACAGCCAGGATTAAGACATGCCAAATCCTTGGTGGAAGGCTACTCACAAAGACGGACGAATGAACTTATACAGTTCAGCAGATCGAACGTCAGCGCGACTGTTAGAGCCTTAACCGGACACTGCAAACTAAACAGACACCTATTTCATATGAAATTGAGTGATACTGACGTCTGCAGATATTGTAATGAGGAGCAAGAAACACCCAAGCACCTCTTATGTGACTGTGGACCCTTAATCCACAAGCGTAGTATCCATCTGGGGCGACACGTAATCGACCCGGAGGAAATAAAAACTCTGAAAACCAGGAAGATATTAGACTTCTTGGAAGCCGCTGGGCTTAAAAAGTTGCTATAAATAGGTGGCGAGTTACAACAGATCTTTTAGGTCGCAGTGACTACAGCTTTATCTGAGCTGCATAGCCCCTCACAATCAAATAATAATAATATATTTTTATTTGGTACGTTTATCGAGGTTGAGCTAGAGTTTATTTGAGTTGTAGCTGCTTGACTTCTTTGTAGCTGATAAATATTCAAAATAGACCAGAAGCACTGATTCAGACACAGACTTTGCGCCTTTTGCAGTTTACCATGTGTCAAAATCTTTATAGGCTTTCAGGTTTTTTCCTTAGACTTTTCTGGGAGTAGATTATTGACAATGCCTATGGCATCTAATTTAATAGCTTCTGGAGTCAAAATACTTTCATCACTCGACATTTTTTATTTGAAATATTAATAGAATCTTCTAAAGCTAGTAGTACTACTAGCTACGGCTATAGCAACTTCTTTCAGCTGGCGTGGCCTACTCGATTTACAAACAAATGAAGTTCGTCTCAGTGCGAATCTAGTGGGCCACGGCCTCGGTCTTCGAAAATCGAGTTGGCCGCGCCCGCTGAGGACACATTCTGTTTAGTGAAATTAGACTTTATGGACATAGCAATAAGAATTATGAAAGTGAAAATCACATTATTGACCAGCGGGTTATAATAGAACATTATAACCCGGCTAAAGCCAAGAGATATAATGTCTTGCTTTCGGTAAGGTTTACATGACATATAATTCGGCATTGTCGAGCATGTGGTGTGAAAAATATTGTACTGTGCCTCCTACAGTTGAAACCATAGAAATAGAATGTCAAAGAACAACAATGTCAATAAACAGGTGATCCGAAAAACGAATGCATACATTTTATATGAGATACGTAAAATATGACTTAGATCAGGGGTCGGCAACCTTTTTCTAGCGAAGGGCCACTAATGTTGCCAGATAATCAACGCGGGCCGCATTTCATCTTTGTATATAAAATACTAGCGGCCGCCCGCGGTTTCACCCGCGTGGTTCCCGGTCCCGTGGAAATAACGGGATAAAAAGTATCCTATGTTTTAATCATAAAGTTAATATTCCACTGGAATAGAGGAACAGAGTTCGCTTGGCTGCGACACCAAAAGTGACATGAGCCAGTGTGTGAAAATTTGTAAACGTGTGCGTGAACTTTAGAGATTCCCTGAAGTCCATTTTAGATTGTCGATAACCATAATGTATTATTGCTCTAATAAATAAAACACAAACAAGATTATGAACAATTTTATTTAAATAATTTCTTACAAGTCTCCTTGAGGCTCCCAGCCTATTCTATTTATGACATTTATTCAGTAACTTAATCACTGGATTTACAGGAAACCTGGAAATATTGTTAAATTAGTACTTAAGTAGGTATAATTTACCATTTGAAAACTGTCGGTTAAAAGCAGCTTTAGATAAAGCTATCAGTGTTCACAAAGACAAATAAGTTTATATTGGAAATCATCGACATGAGTATCGATAATATAATAATTTTTGATCAATCTCTACGCCTTATTTTCTCAAGTTCACGGACACAATATCTTTTTATCTAACACATAATGTTTAGAAATCAGCCTTTATTTAGAAAATAGGTGGTTAATAGCATGATATTAGTGTATTACTTAGTGTATTTAGGAATATATTCAACTAAAATATGAAATATGAAAATGGTACTTGTACAATCTTATTTACCTGTGAAATGAGTGTTTATTTGGGTTGTTGTCGTAAATAACATTACAATTCAGTACAGAACACGACACCATTATTGATTTATATAGCATTATGAGCCTAACCGATCAGATCGCAGTCAAAATTACAAAATAATCGTGTGGACGCTTTTCACCAAGATGATAACAGACGATAAATGAAGTCAAACTAGGTTCTGCTGTCATTTTCTTTTAACTCTTTCTCGCACATCGCATAAGCCGTAAGAATCGGTTTCTCACTCGCACCATTGTCCGTCTACTTGAGCGTAGCGAAATTTTTCTATGTCTATGGTTTTAATTTAGGATATTTACTTTCTGCGTGCTAAATTTCAACCAAAACCGTTCAGTAGTGTTTGCGTGATTGAGGAACAAACAGCAAAACCACAAACTTTCACATTTATAATATTAGTAGGATTTATATTTAAAATCAAACGCATCAAATCCATTTTCTATATTATTTTTTATCAATACTTTGCAAGGATATTTTTAAAATTTCCTAAAAACAATTATTTTAAAAAATGATTAAAAATTATCATATTTAATAGGTACTGTTTGATGATTTCAAAAACATTTTCCTTAGTGTGAAAAAGCCGTGGCAATAATTGTGAACGGTAAAATATGAAAATAAATAAACTGAGTTTATAACTCAGTTTTCCAAATCCCCTTCACAAACTATATATTTATAGCAGAAGTTCATACTAAGGTTAACTATATATATGTATAGAAGAATTAATAAGCTAGCTAATGTGATTTTTGCGGCTGCATTTGACTTGCAAGTTCTTGTAAATCAGCTTGGAGTTGTATTAGTACATCTTTCATTTTGGTATTTTGCCATTGAAAATTATCTCCAGCTTCTTCCACGGCTTTCTTACACTTAGGAAAAAGAACAAGGTTTTTTTCATCAATATGCTTGATAAAAAGTTTTAGTTTAGTCTCAAATGCCTTCACATCTGAATACATGTCGCATATCAATCTATTTTTTCCTTGCAATCGTTTGTTGAGGTGATTCAGTTCAACAGTCAAATCAGTCAAAAACCCAAGATCTATAATCCACTGATTATTAGAAAGCTCGTAGACTGGCTTTTCTTTCAAGTCCATGAATTCACAAATTTCTTTTTTAAAATCAAAAAACCGTCCCAATATCGCACCACGACTAAGCCACCTAACTTCACAGTAGTAAATGACGTCACCGTGATTAGCCTCCAAATCTTCCAAAAACTTTTGGAATTGGCAATGTGTAAGCCCATTTCTCCTTATAAAATTAACAGTCGATACGACTGGTGCCATTATTTCTTTCCAATATATAATCTTACAGCACAACGCCTCTTGATGAACAATGCAATGATATATCATTGGCACATCTGACCCAGAAGCTGGCAGCTTGCTCAAGATTCTCCCTACAACACCTCTGTTTTAGCCGCTCATATTTTTACCTCCATCTGCGGTTACACTTGTTAACTTTTTCCAATTTAATTTCAGTAATTCCAGGGCTTGATCCAAATGGTGGAATAAATTTTCTTCTGTAGTAGTGCCTTTTAAACTGCACATTTTCACGAGTTCTTCGTAAACAGTGAAGTTTTCATCAATACCTCGTACAAATATATGAGGAATTGAGCTGTATTTGATACATCAGTACTTTCGTCCATCCCAAAGAGAAGCAGTCAAAATAATGCGCTTTATCTTTGAGTTGCTTACACAAGTTAGCGCCCAAGTCCTCTGTAAGTCGAGAGCAAGTTCTAGCAGAGAGACTAAGATTTTCAAACTTCTTCTTTTGCTCCGGGCATACCTCTTCGGCAATAGCCAAGACGCACTCTTTTATAAGTTCACTGTCAGTAAATGGGCGTCCACTTTTCGCTAAAATTTCGGCTACTTAATAACTGGCACGAACACCTGATTCATTGTTATCTGCCACTAGCTTAAATTCGTATTGTTGACTTTTTAATGACGATTTAAGGCTAGCTATTCTTTTTTCTCGCAATTCTCCTTCTATACATGCATATTTGGCTTTGTGCTCACTGTCGTAATGACGCTTCAGATTATATTCCTTGACTACGGCAATACACTTTTGACAAATCAAACATAATGGTTTTCCTTTAAACTCTATAAAAAAATATAAATTTCTCACCATTTCATTAAAACTTCTATTTTCTTCCACTATCTTGCGTTTCTTTGAAGCCATTTTTTTTCTAAAACAATACTAAACACAGGTCTTGTACTAACTCCTGAGTTTCAAAAATACATAAGTAAGTCATAAAAAAAGTTTCGATAAATTAATGTTCGTAATAAATGAAATGAAAATACGTACCTTTTTACGCTAACGGCGGATGGCGGTAATCAGCAACGGAATCACAATGTTAGGGTAATCGGCGGAAGATAAACCATATCACTTTACAAATACAAATTAATATTCACAACCAGAGAAAAAGAGCGTGCTCAGCGTGTTTCACGGTTAACTATCGAATGGTAAACTTTTCGAGAGCGTAGGTTTATTTGCTAAATATTCGTCGGCATTTGGACCTTAAAACTAAAACTGTAAAACTTTACAATTACAACCAATAACAAACAAAAGAAACAAAATATGTACAAGACAATGGATATGGCTCGGAAGTTAAAAAGCCAATATAACAATTGGTGAATGAATGAACAGGGATAAAGTATTGTTTATATGCGCAAGGATTTTTAAGTTGTAAAACAGATGTTGGGATTTGGCATTTGGGAAATGCCCATCATTAAGACGCAGCTGTGCATGAGAACGTGATATCGTTTCGGTTTGTAGACTTTTTGCGGGTCGGGCCGCACCGAAACGGCTCACGGGCCGCGGGTTGCCGACACCTGACTTAGATACATAAAGTATGACATATGGCAAAGGAAATTAATAAACTATGTTCCATACTGTTTTCTTTGTCGATAAACGAATAAATGTAGCGAAATTTAGTTTTAGAGAAATGTGTGGCAATATCTTATTTACCTGTGAAAAGTGTGATTACTTAGATTGTTTCTTTTTGTCACATCACAGTTACTTAGAGCACAAGACACCATGGCTCCACGACACCTTTATTTTAAATTCTAATTAAGATTATCAAATATATTTAAGCAAATCGTGATTGCTCCTTTGCAAGGCGGGCCGCTAGTAGTGATGGGCAGTGGATAAATATCCTAAAGGTAAAAAACTCGGATATTTATCAAAAATAGATAAATATCCGTTTTTAGCCATTTTTAGCGGATTTTTATCCAAAAATGCCGGATAAATATATTCAGGCCTGAATATACACAATAAATTTGCTTCTTGTTAACTACATTTTTGACGAAAACAGTATTTTGTGCTCGAAACAATGTTTTCTTAATTTTATTATCTGTATAGCGTTGTACGTAGTGATGGGCAGTGGATAAAAACTCAAAAGGTAAAAAACTCGGATATTTACCATAAATGGCGGATAAATATATTAAGATCTGTTTCTATACACTAGTTTTGGTCCCACGTGAGGCCCCGCCCCCGCTACTAACCCAACCACGATGACAACTGTACCTGGCAACATATAACAAGCGCACATTGAGGACTGGTCCCTAGGCTAAATGGTGTCGTTTCATCGCCCACAAGTCCCTTGTCAACGACGTGATTACCATCGCAATTGTGTTGACCAGGGTATGCTGGCCGACTTATGGAGAGGGAGAACCTATTTACGATGAACTGTTTTTTCAGGAAGAGATAATACCAACGCATAATCCAAGATAGCGGCCAGCTTTTTTGTTTTTGGGCCGATTTCGATGAAACTTTGTTTAGGGCACAATTTTTAAAAGAAAACAGCAGAGCAATATTGAAAATGTGAAAATTCAAGATGGCGGTCATCTTTTTTGTTTATGGGCCCACTTCGATGAAACTCTGTTTTTTGTACTAGGTATTTTCACAAGAAAACAGCGCAACGTAATGTTAAATATGATAAAAATGCAAGATGGCGGCAAACTTTTTTGTTTGTGGGCTGATTTCGATGATACTCGGTTTATGTACTATTTTGACAAGAAAACAGCAACGCAATGTTAAAAATATGAAATATCAAAGATGGCAGCCAACTTTCTTGTTTCTGGGCCGATTTCGATGAAACTCGGTTTTTTGTACTATTTTGACAAGAAAACAGCAAAGTTATATTAAAAATGACAAAAATCTAAGATGGCGGCCAAACTTTTTGTTTGTGAGCCGATTTCGATGAAACTCGGTTTTTGGTATAATTTAGACAAGAAAACAGCTACGCAATGTTATAATTATGAAAAATCAACGAGTGCGGCCAACTTTTTTTTGGGCCGATTTCGATGAAACTTTGTTTGGGGCACTATTTTTAAAAGAAAACAGCAACGCAATATTAAAAATCTTAAAATCTAACATGGCGATTGGCGGCCAACCTTTTTGTTTGTGAGCGGATTTCGATGAAACTCGGTTTTAGGGTTCCGTACCAAAATGGTAAAAAAGGAACCCTTATGGTGTGACTCAGTCTGTCTGTCTGTCTGTCACAGCTGGATATCTCGAGAACTACTAATGGTATCAACTTGAAATTTGGAATAGTTTAAGATGACATTTGCCCAACTATTTTGCAAATAAGAAAGAAATAAAAAAAAAAATATTTTTTTTTACAACAGGGACTGAAAAGGGGTCTTAAAAATTTGAAGTGAGGTGACTAGGGCGTGTGGGGTATCATATGAAAGAGCGCTGTTTGCACATTTTAAAACTTTTTTTTCTTTTTTCTTAGGCCGCATAGTTTTCGACTTATGATGAAAAATGTAAAAAAAAATACCGTTCCCCCCCCCTTATCTCCGAAGTTTGCAAAGAGAAAAATCTGAAATAATTCTATGTGATAGTAGTTTACGTAAAGATTACAGGAAAAATAAAACGAGGTCTCAATATAACACACTTTTTTAGAAATTCAAAAAACAAACAATATTTTTTTCAGTTTCACTACCCGTCAACAGATGGCGGTGACCTAAGAATGCTGACTTGCGATTTAAAATAGTTCCACTATCGGTCAAGAGATGGCGCAACCTAATACTACAGTAATAATTGGTGACTGGTTCTTATATAAATTACCTACTATTTGCCGTACGAATAAACGAAGAATAAGTTCCTACTTAGTAATATAAACAGTTTGCAATGTGGAGCGGCTGAAACGTTTTTCAGTCACCATAAGCAACTGTGGTTAAGATTTGTAAATTAACTGTCCGCCTGTTCGCCCTTCCACCTGTCTGCCGTTTATCCTACTTTTTTAAAGACTGTACTAAAGTAACATATCCAAATATATTTATGATTGTACGGAACCCTCGGTGCGCGAGTCCGACTCGCTCTTGACCGGTTTTTTTAGTACTATTTTGACAAGAAAACAGCAAAGCAATATTAAAAATGACAAAAATCTAAGATGGCGGCCAAACTTTTTGTTTGTGAGCCGATTTCGATGAAACTCGGTTTTTGGTACTATTTAGACAAGAAAACAGCAACGCAATGTTATAAATATGAAAAATCAACGATGGCGGCCAACTTTTTTTGGGCCGATTTCGATGAAACTTTGTTTGAGGCACTATTTTTAAAAGAAAACAGCAACGCAATATTAATAATGTCAAAATCTAACATGGCGGCCAACCTTTTTGTTTGTGAGCGGATTTCGATGAAACTCGGTTTTTGGTACTGTTTTGACAAGAAAACAGCATCGCAATGTTAAAAATATCAAAATCCAAGATAGCGGCCAACTTTTTTGTTTTTGGGCCATTTCGATGAAACTCGGTTCTTTTGTACTTTTTGACAAGAAAACAGCAACGCAATGTTAAAAATGTCCAAAAATCAAAGATGGCGGCCAACTATTTTGTTATTGGGCCGAATTCGATGAAACTCAGTTTTTTGTACTATTTTGCCAAGAAAACAGCGCAACGCAATGTTAAAAATGATAAAAATGCAAGATGGCGGCAAACTTTTTTGTTTGTGGGCTGATTTCGATTAAACTCGGTTTTATGTACTATTATGAAAATAAAACAGCAACGCAACGTTAAAAATATGAAAAATCAAAGATGGCGGCCAACTTTCTTGTTTTTGGGGCGATTTCGATGAAACTCAATTTTTTGTACTATTTTGACAAGAAAACAGCAACGCAATGGTTAAAATTAGAAAAAGGCAACATGGCACCCAATTTTTTATTTGTATGTCGATTTAGATGAAACACGGTTTTGGTACTATTTTAACAATAAAACAGCAACGCAATGTTAAAAATATAAAAAAATCCACGACGGCGGCTAACTTTGTTTGTGAGCCGATTTCGATGAAACTCGGTTTTTGGTACTATTTTCACAAAAAAACGGCAACGCAATGTTAAAAACATAAAAATGTGAAATGGCGGCCAACTTTTTGGTTTGTAAGCCGTTTTCGATGAATCATCATGATGAAAGTTGGCCACTATCTTGGTTGGATTTTAACATTTTTAACATTGCGTTGTTGTTTTCTTGTCAAAATAGTATCAAAAACCAAGTTTCATCAAAATCGGCCCACAAACAAAAAAGTTAGCCGCAATCTTAGATTTTTGATATTTTTAATATTGCATTGCTGTTTTCTTTTGGAAATAGTGTCCCGAACCGATTTTCATCGAAATCAGCTCGAAAACAAAAAATTTGGCCGCCATCTTGGATTTTTCATATTTTTAACATTGCGTTGCTGTTTTCTTGTCAAAATAGTACAAAAATGGAGTTTCGTCGAAATCAGCCCACAAACAAAAAAGTTTGCCGCCATCTTGGATATTTGACATTTTTAATATTGCGTTGCTGTTTTCTTTTAAAAATAGTGCCCCAAACAAAGTTTCATCGAAATCGGCCCAAAAAAAAGTTGGCCGCCATCGTTGATTTTTCATATTTTTAACATTGCGTTGCTGTTTTCTTGTCAAAATAGTACAAAAATCGAGTTTCGTCGAAATCAGCCCACAAACAAAAAAGTTTGCCGCCATCTTGGATTTTTGACATTTTTAATATTGCGTTGCTGTTTTCTTTTAAAAACAGTGCCCCAAACAAAGTTTCATCGAAATCGGCCCAAAAAAAAGTTGGCCGCCATCGTTGATTTTTCATATTTTTAACATTACGTTGCTGTTTTCTTGTCAAAATAGTACAAAAATTGAGTTTCATCGAAATCAGCCCACAAACAAAACAGTTTGCCGCCATCTTGCATTTTTAACATTGCGTTGCTGTTTTCTTGTCAAAATAGTGCCAAAAACCGAGTTTCATCGAAATGAGCCCAAAAACAAAAAAGATGACCGCCATCTTGGATTTTTGACATTTTTAACATTGCGTTGCTGTTTTCTTTTAAAAATAGTGACCCAAACAAAGTTTCATCAAAGTCGGCCCACAAACTAAAAAGTTGGCCGCCATCTTAGATTTTTGATATTTTTAATATTGCATTGCTGTTTTCTTTTAAAAATGGTGTCCCAAACCAATTTTCATCTAAATCGGCCCAAAAACAAAAAAGCTGGCCGCCATCTTGGATTTTTCATATTTATAACATTGCGTTGCTGTTTTCTTGTCAAAATAGTACAAAAAACCGACTTTCATCGAAATCGGCCCAAATACAAAAAAATTGGCCGCTATCTTGGATTTTTCATATTTTTTTTACATTGCGTTGCTGTTTTCTTGTCAAAATAGTACAAAAAAAAAAGAGTTTCATCGAAATCGGCCCACAAACAAAAAAGTTAGCCGCTATCTTGGACTTTTGACACACTAAACATTGCGTTGCTGTTTTCTTGTCAAAATAGTACCAAAAACCAAGTTTCATCGAAATCGGCCCATAAACAAAAAAGTTGGCCGCCATCGTACATTTTCGACATTTTTAATATTGCTTTACTGTTTTTTTTTAAATAGTGCATAAACCGAGTTTCATCGAATTCGGCCCAATAACAAAATAGTTGGCTGCCATCATGGTATTTTTTTTACAATATTAACTGGTTTCCGAACCCTGCGTGTCAAGTAAATTTTGTGACAACCCTTCCGTTTTTGCGAAAAACTACGTGCTACGTACGTTGGGGGCTGGGGGTGCTAGAGTCATCGAACGAATTCATTCATAATTCTGAAGTAGTTTGAGAATTCTCAGGATGTAGTTTGCATTCTTCTATTGCATTTTTTGGATTTCTTAATTATAATGCACTTCAATAGCACTTATTTTGTTTAAAATTATTAACTACCTTTATTTTAATTTCAAAATTTACATGACATATCAAGAAAAGGGTTTTAAAATAAATATTTTATTAGGACGGATAAATATCCGTCCTTTTGGATAAAAACTCGGCTAAAAACGGATCTTTATTGAGTTTTTATCCATTTTGAGTTTTTATCCGGTCAAAAACCCATCACTAGCCGCTAGGGCCTCTTACTGTAAAAATATTGGCACATTTCACTTGATCCTATTTGTCTCTTTTTTACATAGACCGTGTCCGTATGATGTTAACTTCTCTTTTCCATGCTCTGTTGGTCTTTTTGAGCGCAGCGAAAATTTTTCTGTCTATGGTTGAAACTTTTCAATCTACAACGAAGGTTTACAAAGTGCTACTTTATCCCACTTTTATGTTCCATATAATTTTCTTGGAAGCCTTAATCAAAATTGAAGTACCAGGAGCACATGAAGCGTGGTGGGACAATACAAAAGCTGTAGGTATAAGGGGCAGCTCAATAATGCACGGCACTTGTTGCGTCGCCGGGCCGGGCTGTGCGGTCCGAGTTAAGTGTGGAAGTTCGCTTGTAAAATGTTCATAATGCAACCGACTCCGAGATAGCGGCTTGAGTTTACACCCCGAATACTTGTAAGAACTAAATAATCAATAACTTTCTCAGACAGGGCTTGTTTCACTAATAGGCGAATGAGAAATTGGCGAAAAAGGAAGTTGGTGAATGTGGAAACAGGGATACTGTTTGCGTACTTAGGTACTCCATATTTATTGCATAATATAAAGTGGTACCAAATGATCTGATGATACTTAAACAGGTGATAGTGTTGCTTGCCCAGAAGGTGCCTATCCACTCTGGCCTTGAAAAGAGTCAGGTTGTATGCGCTTGGAAACACAAAGCCGGCAGGGAATTCCATTCCTTGGCTGTGCGCATTATAAATGATGATGAGTCGCTACTCATCATCATTTATAATGCGCACTCCTATGCGTACTAAACGCTTTTAGTACGCATAGGAGGTATATCAACCAAGAACGGATGGTAGCCTGCAGTGCGTCTGGAGTGTGTATATAATCCCTACTATAATAATATAAATGCGAAAGTAACTCTGTCTGGTCACGCTTTCATGCCTAAACTACTGAACTGATTTTGATGAAATTTGGTACAGAGATAGATGGGACTTTTTATCTCACTGTTGGGCACATGTCTACACCCGCACGATATAACCTGTAGTCCAAGCAGGCGAAGCTGCGGGCGAAAAGCTAGTATAACTTACAATTAGTAAGGTCAGTGTATTGGGCCGGAATCCCAAGGGTGCGGGTTCGAGTCCCGTCTGAGCTGTTACGGATGAGTCGACTTTTTCTAGTATTTTTTTATTAAAATAATTATCTTATTATAAAAATAGCATTGTGAATGCCTAAAATCATAAAAATCAAAAAATGATATAGTTATTTCATCTTAATCGATTGTCTGACATCTGTCAAGGTGTTGCATTCGAATGTTGAAGGTAATTCTTCACATTGATGAAATAACGCTGGCTTACAGCGTGAACGTAAAAAGTACTAGAAAATTACGCCGCTCCCACTAGCGACTCGGTAGCATAATTGGTCAATGCATTGGGCCGGAATCTCAAGGGTGTAGGTTCGAGTCCCGTCTGAGATGAGTCGATCCCGGATGAGTCGATTTTTTCTAGTATTTTTTCTATTAAAATAATTATCTTCCCTCAGGACGACATCTTTTACAATTAGTTGACAGTCCCAATAATTTTGCTAAGCTACAACCGAGTTTAGTAAAACTTTCTATGGAGTGGTTGTTTTCCTTGTTTTATCTTTACTTACATTGTTTAAAATTTCTTGGAATTTTTCCAATGAAGAGAGATTGTTTGAACGGATTAACATAAAAGTTGGGTTTAAGTTCTTTCTCGATTTATCCTTGCATAAACCACGGGTTTGTTTAGTAAATATTAAAACTCTGAAAATATTGAACAATATTAACATACTTAAATTGTTCCGTTTCCAAAGTAGATATAAATCACTTGTTATGGAAAGCCGGAAACAACGAGCGTACAAAATACCCAAATAGAAAATTGTGTTTTCTAAAACCCAGCCGAGACAATAAAGAAAAGTATTTTTTTATTGAAAGTTTTAAATTTTTTTATGATTCTAAAATTTTATTTATTAATTATATTTATATAACAGTAAAAAATATTGGTATTGCAAAAGATAACTACAGCAATTCAAAATTTAATAATAACCTGCATTTTTCATCAATATTTTACAGATTTTGTAGACGTCACAAGTCTCATTTCATAATGTAATAGTTTTGTAATTTTTGCTTGAGATATTGAAAAACTATTTTCATATATTATGCGTTGATCTGCAGTTTATCAAGGAAGTTGTAGGACGAGATAATTTATTGGTTTCAAAATTTTTTAAGAAACCACGTCACTGATTGGTACCTAGTTATATTTTAGAAATTGTTAGGTAATTATTTACCAAAATTTAACAAAACACTGGTTACTTTAAAACGCATATTGAAACGGTATTTAAAATAATGAAAAGAAACGATAATCATAAAAAACCGCCCAAGTGCGAGTCGGACTCGCGCACGAAGAGTTCCGTACCAAAAAACGACAAAAAATTACGTTTGTTGTATGGGAGCCCCCCTTTAATATTAATTTTATTCTAGTTTTATTATTTTTTGTTATAGCGGCAACAAAAATACATCATCTGTGAAAATTTCAACTGTCTACCTATTGTCGTTATTAATATCGAGTAAAAAACGGCGAAAAAATCACGTTTGTTGTATGGGAGCCCCCCTTAAATATTAATTTGATTCTGTTTTTGGTATTTGTTGTTATAGCGGCAACAGAAATACATAATCTGTGAAAATTTCAACTTTCTAGCTATCACGGTTCATGAGATACAGCCTGGTGACAGACAGACAGACAGACGGACAGCGGAGTCTTAGTAATAGGGTCCCGTTTTTACCCTTTGGGTACGGAACCCTAAAAAAGCGCCAATAAATCCCAATTCAACTTGAGTCAAACTCATGAAATATTTTACTTTCAGCTTTCTGCCACACACATTTTTCGTTTTTTTGAGAAGATAGGGCATAAGCTATTGCATGCCCTGAGGCATTCCTCAATTGAAAGCACAAGAGGAAAGCGAAAGCGCACGATTAGCGCGCGCTATTAAATGCCGTGAGGCTTGCGTCAGATGAAAGTGAAAGGGAACGGGAAAGCGATTGTATGAAGACATACCTAATCGATGTTTTGAAGGAGATTCCATCATACAGTCTTGATTGACTCGTTATTAGGTGCATGGTGTTATTCTCTTCCTCAAATAGTTCAGCATCTTTCATTACATACATAGCTAAGTCATTGTTACAGGAAGATCTGGGGGCACGGGAGTGCCCCCGCCAAGACGAGGAAGCGAAGCGCAAGGGCACTACCTACCTTTTCTCGAAGCACTTCGTCGTTTTTTTGAACCCTCATATCTTGTGTTTGGATTATACTAAATAACCAAAATTCTTGGAATGTGATGTCAGTAGTAGACTTATTAAACAAATAAAGTTTGAATTGTATAGCTTTTATAATATAGATTTTATTGATATCTAAAAAACCCCGATTTCGTCACTGACTCACTCATGATCATCAAAACTCAAAGTGTACTTCCAGAAGTCCTAGAAAGCTGAAATTTGGTATGTAAGCTAGTATTAGGACACAAACAACAAAAAAAATATGAAATTGGACTTTAACCCCCAACCGCTTAACCCTCATAACTTGGGTTTGGACTTTGGATTTTAGCAGATGCACAAAATTCTCAGGATATGATGTCTGTAGCAGATTTATTAAACATATAAAGTTTCAATTGCATAGCTCTTAAGCTTTGGATTTTATTGATTGATTGATTTATTGATATCTTAAAACCCTCAATTTCGTCAAAACTGACTGATAATCATTGCTAGGGTACTTTGAAGTCATAGAAAGCTGAAATTTAGTATGTAAGCTAGTATTAGTACACAAACTGCAAAAAAATTATTAAACTTGAAACGTTTAGCCCCTAACCTCTTAAACTAGGGGATGGAAGTTTGTATGCGACTTCCGCAAATTTTGATGCTGGAGGTCTGAAAAAATTTGACATAAGAATCTGAAAAATCTTTAAATATTTAGTAATTATTTTAAAGCCTTAGTAAATCACCGTTAAAGCAATGGAAAAAAAAGTAGTAATAAAAAGACATTGTGTTCATTTCAAAACTACTTCTTTCATGCGGCAAAACTCCCGCATTCATTTTGCTCTTTGCACTGTCACCATTGACCTGCATATATTTACACTGGACAGGCTTATGTCAAACTGTTTTTGTGCCTATTTGATTACCGCCATGTTGGCGCTGTAGGACGTAGCGTGAGCATAGCGTGCGTACATGGTACTAAAGTTTGAAGTCTGGAGAGACCATCACGTCAACCATTTTCATATTGTACGTCAAAATTAGTTCTTTAGACGCACGCTAGTGGCGTTTCAAATAGGCACAAGAACTTAGCTGTCAAATCATACAGACAGCCTGTCCAGTTAAATAAAAAAAATTTTTTTCATGTCAGTGACTGTCACATTCTGCGTTAAAGAGCAAAATAATATCACAGCATAGATGTATTAGTGATACCACAGAATAAATAATAGTACTAGTATGCTAGTTGATGTTGATCGGATTTTACACGATTTTAGACCACAATTCTGACCCCAGCTTGCTTTTCCGGCTTTTAAGTATATTATTTTGGGCATCGACATGTTGAGATGTGTTAGTGCTATTCACATTTATGCTCATATTGAAGGTTTTATGTTATAATATTAATTACCTACAGAATAACCTTCAAACCTCCGCTTTATATTATGTTAAATTACTCACATTAAGCAATATATTTTATCCGTTGGAACCTGAAGAAGGTTATTGGGGAATTTCACTTTGGGAAAATCTTTGACCCCCGCGCTGGGCCTCACGGCGTAGGGGAGCGTCCCCCGGGTGGCGGATGGGGGAATGGTCGGTAGTACAGCTTAGCTAGCTACCGGCTAAGTCCGATGGACTCGCTGACCAAAGACGGATGTGGTCCTCCAACATTTCGGGGGTTGTGCGGCGGGCTAACACCCTTCCCACGTAAAAATAAAAACGTTACGAAGCCAATAATAAGAGAAAAACGATCAGATTCCAAAACCAACGACTTACAGCATGGATTTAAGGACATAAGATTTGCCTCGTGGAACGTTAGAAGCCTGTTTAGACCAGGCGTGATATACCAGGTCACCAAAGAAATGCGAAACTACGGAATCGGTATAGCTGCCCTGCAAGAAGTACGGTGGCCTGGAAGTGGCGAGTGTGTACTAGAAAGTGGCCATACGCTATTTTACAGTGGGTCTAACGCCGACAAACACACAAACGGAACAGGCTTCTTGGTTGATAAAAAAGCACTTTCAGCAGTTACCCAGTTTCAGCCTATTTCAGACAGAATATCTTTATTGCGAATTAAAAGTAAATTCTTTAACATCACCCTCGTAAACGTGTATGCTCCAACAGAACCATCAGACGACGACACCAAAGACAACTTCTATGAAGACCTAGAAGGTGTATACGATGTCATTCCTAACTACGATGCAAAAATTGTCTTGGGAGACCTAAACGCAAAAGTAGGAAGAGAAGAGGCCTTTATACCCACTATTGGAAGACACAGCAAGCACGAGAAATCTAACGATAACGGGATTCGTTTAATTAGCTTTGCGTCGTCTAAATCTATGGTTATCCGAAGTACAATGTTCCCCCACAAGGACATACACAAAGGAACATGGAAATCTCCCGACGGCAAGACAGTGAATCAAATAGATCACGTACTCATCGACACTAGGCATAAAAATACTATAGAAGATATCAGAACATTTAGAGGGGCTGACTGTGACAGCGATCATTACTTGCTGGGTATCAAAATTAAAGCTAAAATAAACGTGACGAAGACAAAAGCAGTAATGCGAACGGACAGTATTAACATAGATAATCTAAAAGATACCGACATGCGAAAAGCTTTTCAATTAGAATTAAAAAACAGTTAAAAAATATTAGAAATGTCAGATAATTTAGAAGAAGCATGGAGTACCATCCAAGAAACAGTAAAACAGGTGGGGCTGAAAACTTTGGGGAAAAAGGCGCGCAGAAAAAGAAAGAAATGGATAACACCAGAATGTGAAAACCTGCTCGAAGACAAAAGAAAGCTTAAACTACTGGCTGAAACGGATAGCGAATGGAAGGACCAATATGAAACGCTACGCAAAAAAACTAGGAGTGCATTAAAATCTGCTAAAAGAAGACACATGGACGGCATAGTACGCAATATGGAAGACCTTATCAGAGCAAATGAAAGCAGAGCTTTCTTTAAGGAAGTAAGAAACGCAAAGAAGGGTTACCAACCCACAATGCAACTTCTCGAGGACGATAATGGCTACCTTGTAACAGATCCGTCCAAAATTAAAGATATGTGGCGAGACTACTTCCAAGATCTCCTAAATTGCCCACCACCCCAACAAATCTTGGGCTCCTCTATAGGCCGTAATACCGAAGATGAAGACGTACCACCACTAAGTCTCGAAGAGGTTAGAGATGCTATACTAAAGCTGAAAAACAACAAGGCTCCGGGAATTGACAACTTACCGAGTGAGCTCTGGAAATATGGCGGAAGTGTAGCACTACATACGATCTATAACCTACTACTCAAAATCTGGAACACTGAGCAGATACCAAAACAGTGGACCATAGGAGTAATAAGTCCAATACACAAGAAGGGCCCCAGGAAAAGGTGCGAGAACTATCGGGGTATTGCTTTACTTCCAACCGCATACAAGATATTGTCCTACGTGCTGCTGAAAAGACTCGAGCCATATGCTGAGTCCATCGTAGGTGACTACCAATGTGGCTTTAGATATAATCGCAGCACAACAGACCAAATCTTCTTGCTAAAACAACTCATGGAAAAAAAGTGGGAATATGCGCAGGACATCCATTCTCTGTTCGTTGACTTTGCCAAGGCTTACGACAGTGTCGACCGTAATACCCTCTTCGACATCCTGAGAAACTTCAAAATTCCCACCAAACTGGTTAGCATGATAGAGGTAGCCACTAAAGAGAGCAGAGCTGTCGTCCGGGTAGGCGCTGAACTCACCAGTGAGTTTGAAGTTCGGACTGGCTTAAAGCAAGGGGATGCGCTGTCGCCCATGCTGTTCAATCTAGCACTCGAACATGTTATGAGACAAGTGCTAACTCTCGAAGGTGGAGTGCAATTGAACGGACATCATAAAGTGATAGGATACGCGGACGACCTTGCTTTATTAGGGGAAACGAAGGACGGGCTGACACTAGCAGTGGAAACACTAGAAGGTCAAGCAAGTAAAGTGGGTCTCAGAATTAACCACCAAAAGACCGAATATTTGCACATGCGACGGTACAAAAATGTCCGAGTACCGAGGTTAAACCTCAAAGTTGGAGACGTCACCTACAAAGGGGTGGATAGGTTTAAATATCTGGGTTGCACCATAACGGATACCAACACTAGGGAAGAGGAAATAGACACCAGAATACAGAACGCCCTCCGTTGTAGTGCAGCCTTACACAGTGTTTTAGTGTCCAAGCTTCTTAGTAAACGCACAAAAATCGGCATATACAAGTCCGTAATAAGACCCATATTGATGTACGGATGTGAGGCCTGGACACTGACACTCAAAGAAGAGACCAAGCTCTTGGTGGCGGAGAGAAAGATCTGGAGGAAGATTCTGGGGCCAGTACGTACACAAGATGGCTTGTGGAGGAGGAGGAAAAACACCGAGCTGGAAAAGGAGATGGCCGTACCAAACATCATAGGCGAAATAAAAGCACACAGACTTCGCTGGCTCGGCCACCTCGAGAGGATGGATGAAGATCGTGCCGTGAAACGTGCGTACCTGGGACGGCCAAATGGCCGTCGACCGGTTGGACGTCCCAGATACCGCTGGGGGGACGAAGTTGAGAAGGATCTGCGCGAGCTCCACGCGGATGACTGGCAAGAGGTGGCACAGGACAGACCCAGATGGAAGCTCTTATTATCGGAGGCCAAGACTCACTTTGGGTCGCTGCGCCATCCTAGTAAGTAAGTAAGTAAAATCTTTGACAGCGAGCGTCTTTGTAGTAAGCAAAAAATTGCATTTGATCCAGTATTCATTTAGAATTTTCATTAGTTTGAACGTTGTTGATTTTTCTAGCCACGTAAGACCCAAGTATCGCCCTGATTTATCACTTAAATTACAAACAGTATACCAACAAATTAAAAGGGAAAGATAGAGAGTGGGCTTTGAAAAAAGGCATCGTAAAAAAATATTGTCGTGAGTAACTTACAAAAAGAAGTGAAATCCCACCAAAAACATTTTCATGTAAAACGTAGCCAAGACGCAGCTCGCACTGTCAAAAAGTTATCAGACCTCATGTCTATTATGTATTCTGTGATCATGTAAAGCCAAGCTTCTAATTCTACACGCCTTAACTCTACAAGACCTAACTTCACAAACTCTACACCTTAGTCAAAATATGCAGCTTGGCCGTTTCGTAACTACAAGAACTATTGTTTATCAGAACAGTGAATAAATGTTCCCATGTAGCGAAATGGCTAAGCCGCGTATTTTGACTAACTAATGTGAAGTTAAGGCTTGTAGAGTTAGGGCGTGTAGAATTAGAAGCTTGGCTTTACATGAGGTCTAATAACTTTTTGACAGTGCGAGCTGCGTCTTGGACTTAGTTATTCTGTGGTCTTGGCTACGTTTTCATGAAAATGTTTTTGGTGGGATAATTCCTTTGCATATACCATCTTGCACTTCAACATAGCAAGGCAGACAGCGAACTTATAATCACCGCCGCGAATTTCTCTGCTAGAAAATCTATACGAAATTCCAAAACTTAACTACTAGAGCTGGGATCTTCGAAACTACGACACGGCATTGGCAAATAAGTTAAATTCTACAAACAAAAGTTCCAAAAACGTTATCAGGCAGATTTATCGGAAAAATTTCTTAATTATTGTAACTCTTTAATTA
Source organism: Agriphila geniculea (assembly GCA_943789525.1). Taxonomy (NCBI): domain Eukaryota; kingdom Metazoa; phylum Arthropoda; class Insecta; order Lepidoptera; family Crambidae; genus Agriphila; species Agriphila geniculea. The sequence continues at coordinate 11,804,786 of OX038887.1, read as the reverse complement.
AATTACATTCTTTTTTTCTGGCAAGTATGCCAGGAGAGAAAAAAAGATGCTACGGAAATTACTTTAAATCAAGTGACAGAGAAATTGTAAAACCGGCCAAGTGCGAGTCGAACTCGCGCACGAAGGGTTCTGTACCAAAAAACAGCAAAAAAAAATCACGTTCGTTATATGTGATCCTATTTGTTGTTATAGCGGCAACAGAATTACATCATCTGTGAAAATTTCAACTTTCTAGCTATCACGGTTCATGAGATACAGCCTGGTGACAGACAGACAGACAGACGGACAGCAGAGTCTTAGTAATAGGGTCTCGTTTTTACCCTTTGGGTACGGAACCCTAAAAAAGATTGTTTATATTATCTAGAATAAAAAAAGGTATTATAATACAACTATTGTAAACCTGAGGATTGTGTGCTTTATAGGCGTAAATGTAATGTTATTAAGGCTCCGTTATGCGAAATCATTTATCCCTGTCTTTTTCTTTACGTGTAAAGAGTATGGAAAATAACCTCACTTCTGCACTTTTTCGATGTTTTTCGTGGTTTTTTCATCATTATCTTTAGTACAATTATCTTTCTTGAAAAAAAGTTATTGAAGCATCTGCACAGTACGTTAAAGTGTATTTTGATGCAGAATTGAATACGTTTACGTTATTATTTACGCCAAAAATATGGCCCGCGATAAGCGCTTTTGATGATATTCTGTTTTTTTTTTTTACAATCATCTGTGAGCTTTATACCCTATTTAAAGTTTGTAGCAACTAGATAAACTCTTTAGCTTGTCGTATGATGTTTTTGGTGGCTACAAGTTTACGTTTTCTATATAAAAATATGGCCCGCGCAAACCATGTTTTCCTATTACCGCCCTATAAGTAATGTGAAAACATCCACTCATTTTATTAGATCTCTTGTTTGGCAGGTATGGCATTATGTATCTCAAGATGCTGTAGTTTCAGAGTTATTGCTACCACACGGTGACACGAGTTTAGTCAGTTCTATTATACTGCCAAATAGTTGGCAGTAGCTGAGGCTCCCTGCGTGGCGGGCGACATGTATTGCATTTTTGTAAACGGTTTTATTAAGTTGACAGAATTTGATGACGCTAATTTCACTTTAAAGAGTATTTCACTTCGATGACTTTGCGTACCCAAAGTTGATTGATTATTCCTCTGAAAGCCATGGAAGAATGCTGACGATTCTCCGTCCACTAAGCTGTACTCTATATCTATAAGCTAGCGATTTAATCCCGCGCCGTTACGCCCGAATCCCCAATTCTGAATCCCCAATCCCCAATATAAATCCCGCATTAACCAATCGAGGTTCTCGGTCCATTGCTCGTAATTGGAGATTTGCGCCGCGATGTTCACATATTGGAATTTTGATAGAGCAAAATCTCTTAATGAATGTCAAATGGTATATCATCAGGTTTTGATTTGTACCTAGATAAAGATGAAAGATTTAACAATTTTCTTTCCATTTCTTTTATTTTTGATCAGATAGAGATTCCTTATCGCAAATCGTCATATGTGTACATTACCAGGAGAGATACCAGGAGGACACAAAACATATATTTTTTTAATTAAAATGTAGGTATTTAATTTCCATATTGGTTTTAAATTCAAAGTATTCGAACAACGTAATTTGGCATTTCAATTTACACGTTAGTGAGATGTTTTGCTTTAATTTTGAGTGATTCATTTCTATCGGGTCTAATCATTGAATGTTATTTCAACACTAGAGTAAGGTTCGTGCCTTAAATAAAGCATTAATTAAAAATTTGTGCCCAAAATCAGTCAAAAATATAAAAGCAAATCTCATCATGTCCAGTCGATCGCATTGCTATGAATTCTATCGAACTCACTACCATTAGTGGTATATCCGCCGCAGATGATTCCCGTATATTATCCGATTGTGTGCGAGTAATTAATTGGATGATTAGGGAAATGAGACTGGGAAATCGGTTGGACTGTCCAAATGGACAAATATATTTATCACAATTATTGCATATACAGTAAGTATTATGTTAAAAATATTAACATTCTACAAACCGCGTTCTAAGAATATTATTCTCTAAGTAAACAAAATTATAACCAATGGTTTTAGTAAAATAATATTTTGTAATATCTCGCTCCTCGAGAAGATACGATATGCTGTTGGACCCAGCTGCATTTTCAATCGGCAACACCGGATTGAGCCTGCGTTGTGGGTTATGATTCATGTATGCTCCTTATTAGCTGGGTCCACACCAGACGATCCAAATTGGATCGGCGATCCGCGATCCAAGATCGTGATGCGTTGAGCGTGGATCGTACTAGGCCGATCCAGTTAGTTGAAAATGCGATCCTGAACTACGCTCCAAGCGATCCATAGGCGATCCGTGATTTATTCAAATTCTTGCTGGAGACGGAGTCACTCGTACAGCGGCGGCGTCGAATGACACAGACGAATGAATTATTTACTTTACACAGAGTTTGTTGGCCATGAAGTTGAAATCAATTGTCCCGCCAAAGACCGCATTTTTTCTTCAGGTCTTCAATTAGTTGTTGTCCATATTACGACATATCTGACACCAAGCATCGGTTACACCTCTGTTAGTGTAACAGCCATAGTTTGGGTCCCATAAATATTTATTTTCCTTGTAAAGGGATTTTAATCGGCGACTTTCCGAGATATCCAAGTTGGATGGATCGCGCGAACCACAACACAACGTCCACACCGCGCGCTTCACGCAACTGAGGCGCCTTTGAGGCAGGTCAAAAAACCGACCAAAAACGGATCGGCCGCGGCAAGGAGCGCGCGCTCCAAATTGTGCGCTTGAATCGCGCGCGGCACGTCCACACCGACCGCGCCTTTGGATCGCGCTCCTGGCCGCGCGCGATCGAAGCGCGTTTTGGATCGTCCGTTGTGGACCCGGCTATTCACACATGTACCCCAGCAGTTGGGACATTAAAAATGTCTGATATGCATTTACTATGATGAATGTGAGCAACTGAACATAATAGTAGGTGCTGAATGAGTCAATGAACTTTATAAATACCAGTCTGGCAAAGTTTGAGTGAATGAAAACGGTATAGCACAAAGCATATGCGGGAAGAATCTCAGATAGATATCTCTTTTTAGAACGAGAGGTCAGTGGCTTGTTTCAGTGATATTTGTTACTTAGGTCATTACCATTTTTTCTGAGAACATGAATGCAAAATTTCATGATGATTGGTTGAGTAATAAGTCGTGAAAGCGTAACAAACAAACAAACAAATGAACAAACATACTTTCGGTTTTATAATATTAATAAGGAAGTAAGGATTTTCAGTATGATATTAGATTATTCAAGAAAATAATACTATGTTCGACAAAAATCTTCAAAAAGTATTACGTCTGGTTTATCATTTCATTTGTTATTGTCACTAATAATATTGTGTATTACAGACATAGTTTTGCTTTCAGTTTCCCCAATTTAAAACATTTTTAATTTATTAGGAAAAAAACACAAACAGTTATCATTATTGTTTAATAATTCAGCCGAGTTTGATTAGCGAAATAACATTAATGATTATACTTAAATAATAACAAAAATATTTTCAGTATGATATCATTTAAATTGTTAGTTACCAAGTATTTTGTTCATCTCTTTCGTTTGTTTTTTCATTTTTATCCCATTTCGTTCTATTTTATCTTGAATGGTGTCTAACAATTCATTTTGTTGTTCAGTTTCTGTATGTATGTTTTTACCAATGTCTTTTAACCTATGTATAGAGCCAATCATCTCGTTCAGATTGAGATCAATCTCATCTTTGGTCTTTTTCTCGTCTGATGAAGATGTTGTTCCTTCCGTAATTCTTAAATGAAGAGTAGGATCTGAGCTGTATTGGCCTTCAATTGTATTGTACTTTCTAGTTTTATCCGATGGATTTGCATTTCGCTTGAAACTTTTCCGTGTGTCTGCTGTTTTTTTGTGAAAATAATTTTTAATTTCATGGAATGTAGATCTGATTCCATTTATATGTTTTTGACTGTCATTCATATTGTCACCAATCTCATCGAGTCTTTGGTTGGTTTTTTGGAGTACATAATGTTGACGGCTTAGTTCATTTGTCATACTGATACCTGTTTGTTCTGCTGTATGAAGCATTGTTAAACTTCTTGTAGTAGAAATTACCATACTTTGTTGCAGGTGTACTTTCCTTTTCAGCATGACTTGCACTTGATTTTGTGGCCGTGCGTCGTTGCTTTCATGGGGGGCAGCTGATTTAGACCTTGGTGGTGGAAATCTAGGTCTGTAACTTTCGTTTCTATTGACGTGAGTATTTTCTTCGATGTCATCGTCAAACAGTTTCTTACTTCTGCTGATATATTGATGTTTAGACATTAACACTTCACTTTGTTCTCACTTCGTTAGTACGGCAACACACTATTTGCGCCAAAGTACAACTGAAACAGTATTTTTAACTTTCCTGTTTGGGATGCCCTAATCAACTGAATGACGTCTGCAGCGTAATAACACTGGAATACCAGTATATGATTCACAGAGTGACATGTTTCTAGTGGCTAAACGATGCCCATGTTCATACTAGGGAATATTGAATTCATATTTAATTCATAATAGCAAGTATACACGGTTAATTTTTAAGTATATCTAAATATAAAATGGGAATTTCAGTACATGTACCACGTAAATGAACAACTTTTACTATGGGACCAACTACGAAATCGCGAAAAAATAATCAGCTGTTCCATAGAAAAGTACAACATCATTTACGTGGTCTGAAATCCCCATTTCATTTTTAGATATACATAAAATTAACCGTGTAGAATGGAAACGGTCATATGAAGTAGAAGATGGTGTGTGAGCATAATTATTAATTGGAACATCACGAGGAGGAGGAGGTACTCAATTCGACCAGTTTTTTTTTTGTTTTTTGTATGTACATCGATTACTCAAAGACGGCTGAACCGATCGAAATGATTCAAACGTTATTACATTAAGTAAACTTCCAAGTTGGTCCCATATTTTGAAATTTTGAAATTGGTTCAGTACTTTTCAAGTAATCTTGAAAAAAGCACGAAATAGTATGCTTTTGCGTGAACTACCTCGATGATCAGTCGTATAACTTCTTTGTTTATGAACTGAATAAGATAATTATTTTTTTGTTGGAAAAGGGATATCTTTAGTGTAGCTCTTTAACCGACTTAAAAAAGGAGGTTCTCAGTTTGACCCGCATGCATGTATGTTTCTCCGCGATTAACTAACGTTTGGCTGAGCCGATTTTTCTACCTAAATAATATACCTACACTATCTAATAGAAAAGGCACCTACACTAAAAATTAAAAAAATAAAAAATTGTTTTAAAAAAAACAAAAAACCGACTTCAAAAAACCTACCTCTAAAAAGCAAAAAATAATATTCGTAATAATAAAAACACGTCTATTGAAGTCGGGTGTGGCTTTTAGAATAAAAAAAAGGAATTTGTACTCCAGCCTCACCCGACTTCAATATTTATTATTACGAATATTATTTCTTGCTTTTTAGAGGTAGATTTTTTGAAGTCGGTTTTTTGTTTTTATGTCAAAGCCTTAGATTATTTATATGTCAAGATAGACAGTCGAAGTTACGACAGCGTCGAAAAAAATATCACCCAACAGTTGGGTGACCAAAACACGCACACTTTGTCAGTCGTGTGACCCAGCCATAGTTTTTATTACAATACTCTTTGGACGCAATGATGCTAAAAATGCACACCACCTTAAAAAAGTTGGCCTGTTTTGTTTAATACGTCAAAAGCCTATGACTCTATCTAGACATATAAATAATCTAAGGTCAAAGCGTTGAAAGGAAGTACCAATCTGACTTAATAATAAACTAGGCCCATTTATTATTCCTTACTTACATTTCATTTTCCTGTTACTTGTGATGTGATATTTTACATCAGTAATTTGTGTTCTTTGTATGATTTTATAACTATTGTCCTTATTATTTTCTATTTGTATGCTTGTTATACTATCATGTTTGACTAAACTATTTTAATGCTATTAAATTCTTAAATAGAAATCGTTATTGTATCGAATATAATATACATATTCTTTCTTTTTATTTCTATTGTATAGTTAAATCTTCGTTTTGTTATTTGCTAATATTCAAGACAATTTAACCTTTACGACCCTTTTAAGCTCTCTTAATAAATTAAATAAACCAATGAGAGTTATCATCGCTCCGTTTTCGCTCGCCACGATTACGTCTGTGGCCTGCGATAAATTCAAGCTTCGCCAAATCCGAGCGAAAAAACCATACCTCAGTGAGGCTCATAGTTTTGTTTAAACAGTAAACGAATTCAAGGGAATTGCGAACACATTTTCTACGAAGTTTGAAAATGAGCCTTTTGACGCCAGACGTCTTGATATTTTTTTATTGTATTTATTTGATTCGTTAAAGTAAAACAAAAAATATAACCGAATTTATAACGTCCTCCTTTTTATGAAGTCGGTTAAAATAGATAATGTTTTTTCTACTGACGTTTATTATTCTTTTAAGATTTAGTAATCAGTGTCGATTGATTTATTATAAAAACTAAAGAAAAGCAAACCAAGTCATAATGCGAGTTGAAAATTGCATTCAATAAAGTGGATTTACTGAAAATCTTAACTTGGACAAAAGAATTTTTTCTTCAGAAATAAGAAAGTTAATTAGCATTGTCACTTTCTTATTTGCGACGACTCTGCAGATGTCATACCGTATGCATCTCTTTTCTGCAATTCTACTATCTCTTTCGTATCTAGAATTGTTTTCGCTCGGAGCTTATCTCCACTTTTGTGTTCGTAATAAATTCGTTCTCTTTGGACCTCAACAATGCCTTCGCGGGCTGAGATTACCTCGTGTTTTTTATTTAAGATATCGTCAATTGGTAAGTGGTTTTTTTATCAGTACACTCCGTTCTTTGTCTTTTAGACAGAATTTGCATCGCCTAAACAATTATCTCTGAAAGGTGACTAAAAAACAGTAGATCTTTATCAAACATTGTGTAACTCGAAAATGGCTTTTGAACTTGCATTATCCTTTAAATGTAAATGAGTTTTTCACGATTATTAAGTTAAAATGTTAAAGATGAAGAAAACAATCAAAGCTATAGAATTGTTACCATTCCCCATTTTACCGCATGCATGTATCATTTAACTAATCTACCTATTCTATGCCCGATGCATGAAAAACCAACAGATTCCTATTGTAAAAAATAAATAAGCACTTTTTTACACGACTGCTTAAAAAGGAGTGTATTGTGTACAGGGTTTATGTTACAAGAAATAGTTGAAAGTACTGGCTGGTCATAGCCTGAAGGAGTTTTGTTTAAAGTCCGTCGTTGCCTCTTAACAAGGAAACTTAAGAGCAAACCGGAAGTTGTACCTACTTCCTTTCTAATCCTACCCTAAGTTTGTGAAATACGGAAAAAAAGGGCGGAGGGAGACTTATTTTAATATTTTTATGTTTTCTAGAAAAATACCGGTCATTCAGTTTTTTTAACAATGTAGATGACGTACCCTTTTTTTAACCCCATAATATACGGCACGGCTTCTAACTATTGTAGTCTCAAACCCCCATATCTATAGACGGAGTAAGTAATTACTTGCGTAGAACTTGCAATTTTCAAACACTTCTTATATTATATTTTTATACAATTCATAGAATAATTAAACTTAAATTAAGAATTATTGCAGTTCTGGTGCATTAAAAATTAATGACAAATTCCATGTGAATATAATTTAGAAACATTTGAAAATCGCAAGTATTAGTCAAGTCATTACTTATTCGTCTATAGATATAAGGGTATTTGAATGAATTAAAAAAATCCTCGTATTTTCTACAAGGAGTTTTATAGTTTGGAATAAGAAAAAAACAATAACTTGTTCCTTGCAAACCATTTCACTAGCTTCCTCAAGCTTCAAAGAAATTGTTGATAAAGCGATTGTAAAGTTAGTCCCTTTAAGAAAATAGTTCATTCAGGAGTTTTGAAACAAATAATAGGCATGGTATTTGGGTTGTGCCGAAGTAGGTCCAAGAATGGGCGACCAATTTGAGACTGCAAGTCATTAATCTTAGGCACTTGTTTCATTGGACGGAGGAAATTACGAACTTACAAGTCATTTACTAACTGTTGGTTTGAACCAGAGACGGATTTAAGTAGTTTGCCAGTTTAATAATTCATGTTCTGGGGGGTATTACAACCTCTTAAAACTTGCCAGGTTTATGAATTGCTATAGTTACATCTCTTTTTCGCTGTATAGCAAATAAAAGAGACGCATTGATATCCATTCAGAAAACTGCCAAGTTTTAAGAGGTTGTAATACGGGGGCTGGGTAGAATTAATTTCATTTTTGGTCGAATATGGTTTCGTTATTTAAATATCATTCTCAATTTTACACATTTGACCAAAATAAGCATAATCAGACAATTTAAAACATACATCCAAACTATGACATTTTTTTTTTTTTTTTTTTTTTTTTTATTTGGCTCACAAAACTGATTACAATCTGGGAACTTACACAACTTAACAGTTAAAAACACGTTTAAGATTGTAATCTTCTCGATGCAAGCACAACATGCATATAAACTAAAAAACACAAATTTGGACTACCTTAGAGATTTTAACTAAGAATCAGTCTAAAGTGATCGAAAAATTAAAAAAGTAATATTTTATGTTAAAAAAATACAATAACACGAAGGAAACGAAAACATTTACCTATAAGAGGATTGATCTAAGACAAAGTTTAGCTGAAGCTACAGAACCATTGAATATATCAAAATCAAATCGTATAGAATTGTAGTAATTACACATGCGATATAATGGAGAATGGTGACCGAGACGAGCCCCACATAATGGCAAAGCAAAAGTTTTTCTGTTATGCAGGCGACTACCAATTCGTGGAATCGTAAATTTTATTTGTTCCAGAATATCAGAGGAACAAATATGTCCATGGAGTAATTTAAACAAAAACAGAATATCAGAAATTTTTCTTCGAATGTGCAGTGGAATTATTTCATAATGAGAGATACGGGACTCATACGATAGAAGTTCACGACATTTAAAGTCTGTAAAAGCTAGATGATATAAAAACCGCCTCTGTACAAGCTCTAACCTGTTCGAATACACTTGATAGCATGGATTCCACACTGGACTGCAGTATTCAAGGATACTTCGAACAATACAGTTAAATATAAGAATAGTAAGTTTAGGTTCTCTCAGTATTTTCATCTGTCGCGTTATAAAACCTGATAGCATCGATGCTTTTTTTACTATAGCGTCTATATGATATTTAAAACTTAGAGAACTGTCTACAATAACGCCCAAATCTCGAACGCAGGAAACCTCCTTCAGGGGTTTGTTGTCAATATGGTAAGTAGCATTAAATGGATTTAACTTTTTGGTAAATTTTATATGAAAACATTTTTCTGTATTTAACGCCATTCCATTTAAATTGCACCACTCCTGGATCCTGTTTAAATCAGTTTGCAAATCATCTACATCACTCTGACATTTAATTGTTTTATAAATTTTAAGGTCATCTGCATACATTTTAAAGTTTGAGTTAATACAATTTGAAATGTCGTCAATAAATATTAGGAAAAATAGGGGTCCCAAATGGGATCCTTGTGGTACCCCGGATGGTACATTTCTACTTATCGATTTGTAACCATGCAATGCCACTAGTTGAGATCGGTTTCTTAGATATGACTCGCACCATCTCAATAGTGACCCATGTATTCCCACATTTTCTAATTTGTGTATTAGGATATCGTGATTTACAAGATCGAAGGCCTTGCGGAAGTCAGTATATATCGCGTGAACTTCACCTCGCCCATCAAGAACTTTATAAATATCACTAACATAGGCAACTAAGTTAGAAGTAGTGGATTTACGAGGTTGAAACCCATGCTGATTAGCATTCAGGAGACGTTTCACATGTTCATAAATGAATTTCTTAACAAAATACTCAAGAACTTTACCTGCTGTTGATAATATAGATATAGGCCTATAATTACTTACATCACTCGGATCTCCAGCTTTAAAAATAGGAGTGAGGTGCGCCATTTTCCAAAACGAAGGAAATACTCCAGACTTCAAAGAAGCATTATAAATTAGACATAAAGGCTCACAAAGATACTTAGCACAGTTTCTGAAAAACAATGGCGGCAACAAGTCAGGCCCGGCACCCTTGTTGCAGTCCAATGAAGAGAGGTATCTAAAAATTTCCTCTTCAGTAACAGAGACTTTACTTAATGGAACATTATTGTTCACTATACTTTTCCTATCGTGGCTAACCGGTACCCCACTGACGTTATACAACTGGTAAACTTTCTGAAAATATTCTGAGAATAAGTCAGTAATTTGCTGACCACCTCTCGCAATAACTTCATCTAAAAATAATTCATTTGGCATTGAGGTATGGTTAGATTTTTTTCCTTTAATAAATTGCCAGAAGTATTTAGGACACTGACGCATATGTTCTTTGGCATTGTCCTTGAATTTTGAATAGCATTCCTTAAGCAGATCATCACAACGCTTTCGTAGAATATTAAAGTCGTGTTTGTCCAACGGGTTATTATATTTTTTGTACTTTGAGTGGTACAAAGCCTTTTCCTTTAAGGCTTTAATAAGGGCTCTGCTAAACCATACTGGGTATATAGTATCGCGGCTAACTTGTGAAGGTGTAAATCTTTCTATTATAGGCATAATAGTGTCGTAAAATTTATTGACCATGTCATCCACACCCATACTGCCATTAAAAATAAGACTCCAATCCAATAAACTTAGTTCACGATTAATGCCATCGTAGTTACTAGCCTTAAAATTGAATTTAGTTATAAGTTTCGGTTTTAGCCATTTTCGACTCGGCAGAGAAACATTAATCACTAAGGGGGGATGGTGCGCGTCCACTTTTTCAACAAGATGTTCATGTGGTGGGGTTACATTAATATTTTCCGGTTGGTTACACAATATTAAATCTAAGATACGCAAGTTTTCATTTCTAACAGGATTACATTGCAGAAGTCCATTGTAAGAAGTAACGTCTATGAGTAAATTTTCTAAGTTTCCACTGACTGGTAAAGGAGATAAATGACATTCATCTGCGTCCCTTTCCCAAACAATGTTCCCCAAATTAAAATCACCTATGACTAATGTTAAAGACGACTGAGGTATATAGCTTTGCGTATTCTTAGTAACATTATTGAGAAATTCTTCAAGATAAACTTCTGCTACAGGAGAAGGGACGTAAGTTGCACACATATATAAATCATGTTCTTTATCACATTTAAAGGAAATCCAAAGCTCTTCACATAAAGACTCCAATTTAAAAAGCCTGAGAGCTTTGTACTTTTTCAGAATAGCTAACACTACACCCCCGCCATCCTTTTTGGTTTGGTGTGACGAAGTAGTACAACGGTCTCTCCGAAAAATATCATACCGATCATCAAAAAGCTCCCGGTCAAAAACAGTGTGGTTAAGCCACGATTCGGTCATCACTATCACATCATAACAGTTAGCTAAAGTGGACAAATATAATGACTCTGTTTTGGTTCTTAAGCCTCTGACATTTTGGTAATAAATCCTAAGATTGAATTTTATATTTTTCTATATCTAAAGAGCATGCATTGAAAGTATAAAACACTTTGATAAAATGAAAGCTACACAATATTTTCACCATGGTTTCATTAGAATAAACTATTAGGAAACACATTTTTATATAAAAAAACAAATATACTTGCACAAGTTTACACCAGGATTTACTTTTCCTTCTATTAGGTACCTATTCAAAATTGTATCATTTTACAGTCTTGAGAAAATCGATATCTTTGACAAGCACAGCAGAGTCCTTTTGGCTTTTCCTAATAAATATACGTCCGTTCTTTACCCATACGAACTCGAACTTCTTTTCTTTTGCGTAAGATCGCGTTGCTGCATGAAGTAGCTTATTAGCTGGCGACAGGTGCTCCGTTACATAGACGGGTTGTTTGCTGGTAGCAATACCAAGATGCGAAGTGTTGAGTTTATCCTGACCATTACGCTTGTTAAATGTTTTGACAGCTGCTAATACTTTGTCACGGGTTCTTGGACTAGCTAGCTTCACAACAATGTTTCTGGGGCGATCCGATGCCATGTTGAGTTTTGCAACACGATGAAAAGCTAGTATTTCAGTATCTTGTACGTCGCACGATACGGTTCTGAGTAGTTGTTGGACCAAAGTAAGCAAATTTTCATTTTTGTGCTCTGGTACCGATTGTATTTCAATGTTATTTTCTCTAGACTGCTGCTCAATTTGTGACAGTTTTAAACTCATATCGGCCATTTTAGCGCTTAGCGTTGTGTTATTCTTGACCAATTCATGAACTGATGATTCAATTTTCTTGTTTATTTTAATCTGATCATCGTGATATTCAGATAAAAATTGTACAGAACCGATTACAGAATCCAAATCAGTCCGCATCGACGCCATTTTTACTCCAAGGTCTGCAACATCTGCTTGAATCACAGTTATAATAGTGTTTGTTTTTTCGAGACTAAGTTTTTGCTCAGAGAATTGTTTGTTCATATCAGTTCTAAGTCTTCGAAGCTCTTCTAAAATCGCATCTCCGTTCCCCTGTACCATCGATGAAGATCCAGCTGACTGTTGGCATGTTTCAGATATAGGCTTAAGCATTCTCGATAAATGACCTTGGCGCACTGGAGAACTGTCGTCGTTTCGTCGCTTAGTAACATTAACGCAAGATGGACATCTCAGCTTCGCTAGTTGCTTTGCATCCATTTCTTTGATACTTACTCGGTCAATATTCAGACATGCCAGACAGTATTTGGAGTTGCAGGTGTTGCAGTTAATATGATTATTGTCCAGCAATCGTTTTTCACAACCAGCGCAATTCATGATGACAGAGCAGAAAAAAAAGTAATATAATGTAAAAATATTTCACGGCACAGTAATAAAGACCTCCTCATAAACAAATCTTTGCACTCATCAAATTTCGCACACTAAAGAAGGCCCCGAGACGTGCGTATGCAGTTGCAATGTGTTGGTCGCGAGAAAAAGGTCGTAAACGCCGTGCGGACGACGGCGCTTAGGCGTTAGCTTCAAGTGCCTCACAAATATCAATGAGGAGGGTAGTGAGATATGGTACCGATCTTTATTGTATTAGTTTTAAGACTTTTAGCACTTTGTTTGGTTTTCACTAACACTTGTTTCAACCACTTTGTTCTAGATAATTTACCGCATCGAATTATCTTAATATAACGACTAATATTGCACTTTTACTGAGGTAAACAATATAATTCTGCGGAACAAAAATGTACGTATCCGATTCGTAAGGCGTCCGAGAACGTGTGTGAATTGACATGTGTTTTGTTTTTTTTTTTTACTTTATGTGTCCTGGGGAATTGGGGGCTATTTCACAGGTTACGAGGTTACGGATAAATAATACAATATAATTATGCAAAAAAATATAAGTACGTAGTTAGTTAAATTATTTTAGGGGAACTTATTTAGAACCGTTATTACAATTTATATAGCGAATTATTTTACTAAACAGAAACTTACTGCTTTATCGATCATAAAAGTTCATTTACAAAAAATCACCTTTTTAATTTTAAACTAAACTTTCCAAAGGTGTAATTCATATTCATATTAATTTAATCTCCACAAATTTATAATAGTAGTACATAACATACAATGTTAGTGGTTAAAGTTGTTCGTGTTATTATAAATTCACCTTTTCAAGGTATTGAGATATAAAGGTATTTAAACTAAATATTATATAAACTAAGGGGAAACAACAGATAACTATATTTTTATACAAAGCTCAATGAAATTAAACTGAACAATTCTTCTAAAATTCAATCACAATCATAAAAATAATAAAAATAAAAACTTAATCGTTATATTCCGTTTAAATAAAATGTATTATAATTTATAAAAATAGTTTATTATACTTAGTTGTTTATCAAAGTGTGTCAGAGTAGTCTGAGTTCGTCGCTGTTTTGAACTAAAACCACTTCAAGTAACATTTTGGGAGCTTAATTGAATATACTATTACGTCGAGATTGTCAAAGTCAAGAAATTAATCGTAGTGGGACGAAGTTGGCTCAATCGACCAGGGTCACCAATAATCACTAAGTATACAATGTTTACTTAGTGATACTGTTTATAAACTATCTGTGTGCCAAATTTCATCCAAATCCGTTCAGCCGTTTTGCGTGATTGATTAACAATCATACAAACAAGCAAACTTTCACATTTATAGAATAAGTAGTATAATACGGCCACCTCCGAAGCGCTTGAAGTAGGAAATTTTTGCTACATGAAATGGGACTGCTATTTAGTTAAGTCTTATTTTCTCATTTTTTATTTAAGTTATTATTAAGTTTTATACCTCAACTGAAAGCTGAATAAATGATAATGTTTTTAAAATATTATGCACGCTTAGTTAGTAGGATTTTTTTAAAGATATTTGATGCTATTTCTAAAAAAATCTGAAAAAAATAAAAAAAATTAATGCATTTAAGGATTGATTTTTTTATAAACACTTGTATTTTATGAAAAAAAATATTTATTATCAACACTCAGATTGTTTTATATCCCAAAATAGTAAAAAATCTGGAATCGAATGTGTAGTTAGCTTTTATTTTAAATTTTTGTGTCTGAAAACGTACTTTTGGTAAAAATGTACTTAATTTCAATTAACTCAAAATCTATTAACTTTCTGAGAAAAAGTTATATGACAAAAAATATTTGTTTTGACCTCATCTATTTAGCAGGAATACGTCATATTTCCAGTGACCCTGTATACTTACAACATTATTGTTATGGTACAGTAGCCCGTAAAACATTTAAGTCACCAAAAAGGTTACTATTTGCTGTTGTGATATAGTTATTTATTACGAAATTATAGATAATTATTTATTACGAAATCTGTGTATGATCACTTTCCATAGTATTACTATTATCAGTGGCAATCAAACAAAGCTGTAGAACACGACAATAGCTAAACCATGTGGTAAACCTTGAAAAATAAAAACATATATTTTTTGGAGATATACAAATATAGGTTACGGCGGGTTACGATCTGTAAAACTTGGGTTAAAGTATCTATAATTTCATAATAAATAACTATATCACAACGGCAAACGGTAACCTTTTTGGTGATTTAAATGTTCTACCGGCTACCGTACTATTATACGTTATTAACATATAAAACTTGTTACAAAATAACCCCTAATGCTGAATATGGTAGATAGGGACCATCCTTTGATTCGTCCAAGGGACGATCAAACTGAACAAGTTTTATTATGGGACCAACTCTGAAATAAAGAAACAAAAAAAACTGTTATATACAAAAATTAATAAAGAAAAATTCGAAATCTACCATATTTGGCATTAAGGGGTTATTTTGTAATAGGTTGTATATCCCTCGCGTTTGATTTATTTTAGCTCTTGTAAGTTTTCTCTTTTAGCGCTTAGGGAATATATTTAAATTAATAGTATTTATTAATTTAATAGTCGTAACCTTTTATTTCTTTACCGGTCCGCTAAAAATAAATTATATAGAGTTATTTGTAAAACACCAACAACCTCGCAGGAGGAGATTACTAACATCATAAACAAAAACATTTGAGGTACTGCGACTTTTACGAAAACTATCCTGTTCATTTTCCTTCTTGTGGGATTTCTGTCGCGGAATTATTATTAGTACTCAGAACTAACAACTAGTTCTAAGTAGTTCTACGGCTGTGTAACTTTAAATACAAATTAGTTTTTTTACGCAATCATGCGGCAGTATTATCAAATAGTTTTACACCTTAGTCACATTTCATCAACCTTATATGTGTCGTGGGCCAATCGTTGAATTGGGCCGATCGAGATCTGCCTGGGCAGATCACGATACGCCGGCATTTCTTGATTTGCCTTTTCAAAACCCGCCATATCGTTCAAAGCATAACGTTTGACGATTTGCCCGGCCATGCTTGGGCAAATCGATTCTGTGGGGTGGCCAAAGTACAAGCAAATAAAATGAAGTTTAGAAAATAATTATTTTACTAATAAAGATAAAACCAGCCATGCTGGGATAAATAGTCTGTAGAGTGGCCAAAGTATTAGTAAAATGAAAAAAATTTAGGTATATTACTTATTTTTTTAATTTTGTTTATTATAAATCATCATTCTCATCTTAACATTCTCATTATTATCATCTTAACACGTGGTTCGTTATACAAATGTCGCTTAAAAACGTACTGTTTTTATTCTCACAATTTTCGATTTCTTGTGACGCCGCCATCTTGCTCGCACGTAAACACATCTGACAGAGCGCAAACAGCGTTACAGCGCCACAAGCGTCGAGAAATGGAAGTATATTACGATGCGCCCAGCCATATCTCGATGTGGCTAAGTACTAGTAGGGCAAATCGAAGAATAGGTTGCTTTTATCGATCTGCTTAATTTTTGATTGGGCACATCATGAAATTATGGCCAGATCATGAAATGCCGGCACATCGTGATCTGGCCAGGCCGATCTCGATCGGCCCAGTTCAACGATTAGCCCACGACATATGCAAGAAACATCTTCTCCAAGTGTTCACATATTAATGAACTCGACTTTACCATGATCTCTATGACTATAATCGATAATAACACTTTTGACATAATTAACATTAAAATCTACATTGCATCGTTACTTTTCTCAAGCCGACAGAAAAATGACCCAACAATTTCCGTCCGTTTTTCATACTCAAGTGGGGAAGTGGTCTCTAAAGATAGATGACAACCCTATTTCATTCTGCCACAGTAACCTATAGTAGAGAATGGCAAAAAATGTAAGGATAAAGCTTGTCCATCAGCCATTTCTGATGTCCCC
This sequence comes from Agriphila geniculea, assembly GCA_943789525.1. Lineage (NCBI taxonomy): Eukaryota > Metazoa > Arthropoda > Insecta > Lepidoptera > Crambidae > Agriphila > Agriphila geniculea. Next base: position 11,787,905 of record OX038887.1, on the reverse strand, counting down.
ACTGCTGGGGCACAGGCCTTCCTTATGGGTGGATAAGGAGGAAGGGCCATAACCCACCACGCGGGCCCAATGCGGATTGGTGGGTATTAACGACTGCAAATGCAGCCGGGACCAACGGCTTAACGTGCCTTCCGAAGCACGGAAGAGTTCGCGATACTTAATTTTTTGGTCACCCATCCCATGACCAACCCTTGCGAACGTTGCTTAACTTACGCAATCGCTGGGCCAGGCGCTAAACCACTGCGCCACCGAGCTCCTCATCCAAGGATAAAGCTTAGGGTTAGCTAATAACTAAATTGCCTAGATAGTAAAAAAAGTAACTCGGTTATAAAGCGGTATTGGAAACGTAGCAGATTAAAATTCAGTATTCAGTAACATTCAGAACCTTAGGACATGAAGATGCGGCCAGCCATTCTGATTCGCACCACGTTGATTCGCACCACGAGTGACCACGACTTGTCTCGAGCTGCTAACATCAGTGCGGTGTGAGCGGAATAAATATTGTGCTAACACGAGAATAGTGTTAACAAAATGTTGTTAGAGTTCTAAAGGTTATTGTAAAATACATAGATTTATATTAGTTTGTTCTATAAAAATACATGATGTTTAACCAATCTAACACAGAGGTACATCTCCTCCGCTTTTTCTTTTAACCAAAAGCTTTATTATATTTACCTGAAGCCATTCCCCAATCAGCTTTTTGCCCATACTCCACCGACGTTATTAAGTTATTCCAGCAGGATTACTCCGGGATATATCGGTAAAGGAGGTCCCAATGCACATTTTTCTTATATTTCAAGTTCATTAGGGCCTTGATAAAGTGCCTCTATAGATCAGAGGGTGCCCCGGGCGATATCGGATGAAAATCCGATATTTGGAACTATCGCGTTTATTGATTACGAAGCGAAAAACAAGATAAACTGAAATGGTGAGGCGCTTGTCAATTGGTAGATGTAGATATTATTTTATTAAAAAATAAAATAGTGACACCCGTCGCATAATAATACCTACTTTTTATATGAAAGTAAAAGTTAACAGGCTAGCTCACATTAATTAAAACAAGGGATGGCGAAATATCGTGAATATGCGTTATCTCCCATTCCCTAATATAAGTTACTTTATATTTTATCACAAACAAAAGCAGGGTGTAGATTTATTAATTATCATTATCTTGATTATCATTAATTTTATTGAAAATTATTATGTTAATACGTTTTTTGGGTATAAATAATTGATATAAAAAGAAACACATATTAATTTTAACAAAAAACAAAACAAAATGAATTCCTTTTTCCAGTCGTAAGCTACAATATTTAACATTTGACCTCAAGTACAACACCCACATAGAAATAACATAAATTTGTCTAACCCACGGATGAACACACAAAATCACATAATATATACCGAGAAAAAATGCCTACGAACCGAAATAATTCGCTGGAAAACCTTGTATGTGTTACTCTGCAAAGGAAAACGCCATAAGCGAAATTCCCTTTATGAGGACGCCAAAGACATCGCATAATAGGCAAAAAGTTACATTATATTATATGAAAAATATCAATAGCTATGTTGAATTTGAGTGAACAATATAAAGAAGAATTTCTTGGCATAGAAACGTATAACGCGTTACGCTTTTCGACGTTTTATGTTTTTGCACTTTATTGTAAGAATTTTGTTGCTGTTATGTGTTTTATGGTATAAATAGTGCAGTCACGTATGGCCACGGATATATCGTTGCTTTACTGTCTGGCAATAACTGATTACAAATATGGTAGGTTACAAAACATACGATAAAGTTTTGCGATCATTTTCATTTTCTCTATATGTTTGTCTGAAAAAAAAAAACAATAATATTATTAAACTATTTATTTAATTTTAGTGCTTAAAACAATATCAAGAAACAGGATCGATGCTGCTGGGTGTTTTTAAAAGGTAAGCCGATAGGAATTGGTTTGTTTGAACCCTTCGCCACTGTCATATTAATTATTTCAACTTTTATTTGGGCCATAGTCATCTTTCATTCAAATACTATAGCTTTTTCCTATAAAGATGATATCGTGAAATGATCCCAAAATAAAGTCTGCAGTCCCTGTTTATAATGCAGTAGCCATACAAAACAAAATATACCGCCTCGTCTAGAAATAAATATAACCCTCAACAAATGCGTCGCATTCAAGCCCGAGTCCTGTCAAATGAGTGGGATAACTCGGGTCATATCCAGGACAAATATGACGTATTATCGGACAAAGTTGGGCTTGAGGACTGTTTACTTTACGGCGGGTTGAGCTGGGGAAATCAGTTTCATCGTACCCCTACATTTGACTTGATGCAAGCATGCATCAAATAAACATCTTACATTTCAGATTTTCCAACCTCGTTTATTTCAACAGTTTACAGCAATGGATCATTTTGAAATTCTTTTATCCTCTAAAAATACCTCATCACGGCCACTTATACTCGCCGTGCGATTACAGTCGCCTCCAGAAACTATTCCGGCATAATTTGCTTTAAATCCCTGGCGCGCCGAGAATTCCCGTGCGTCTACATCAAAGGAGATAGCTTGCGAACTCTCCGCCTCGAAATTTATAGCCGACCGCCATTTTAGAGGTTTTTAGTGGTTCAGAATAGCACATTTCCTTAGTATATTTATTGTAGTCACAAAGATATTGGAATCCATACGAATATATTCTACATCCATAAGTACTAATATTGTAAATGTGAAATTAACTCTGTCTATCTGTCTGTTAGATTTTCACACCTAAGCCACCAAACCAGTTATGTTGATTTTCTGTAAGTATAGAAATACATTGGACCAAGGGAAGGACATAGGTTTTTATTGATTCATGAAACAGGCAGTCTTAATTCGTGTATAGGACCTAAGACCTGAAACAAAGTATTACACGCGGCCACAAACTGGACCTGAATTGCATTAAAATACTTTCCGCAAAAAAGTTTGCAAACATTTAAGAACTTCTAGCTTAATCATATAACGAGGTTTGTAACTCACAAATTGATTTCTTAATTGAAGTACTGAGCAGTTGAGGCCAACTATTGTTCAGCGGTTTCCTCTCACCAAGGCAGTCCATTGTCCTCGCAATTTTAAATCGAATTCATCTCGAGCCCGAGCAAAATTAAAGACGAAACGCATAAATTAAAAGGAGTTAGACAAACTTCGGTGGCGAGTTTCATTCAAAGAGGTGCGCTCTTTTGAGGGATTGTTCCTATTCAAGCTCAAGACTAACCATAGCAAAGTTAACTAGGTCTTCTATTGAATTATGACGAGTCATTATATCTTGGAGAATAAAGGGTAAATTTGTACGAAGCGGAACATTGTGAATGGAAAATCAAAGTACAGGGAACAGTATGCTAATGTATAGCTCCCATCGGAAAGATTCTGGAGACAGCCGAATTGGATAGCAAATCATTGGAATATTTATTAGTCAGGGGATTCTGGTAAGGGCTTCCTCGGTTCGGTTTGTTATGGCGTTGCCACTTGTAAACAGCTCTGGACCCCTGTCCTTAACACGATCGTTTAATTAGTATATTTGGAGAGTTGTGCGATCAGTTCGTGGTTGTGGTTTTGGAAACTCGGTAACTTTGGCTGTTAAGACTCCGATTAGGTGTTTAGTTGAATGGATTTTGGGTTCCCTTGATCAAGAAGCGTCAAGTGTTGTTGTTCGTTTTTTAATGATTGCTATGCTATGTTTATGATAAAGATGTGTCAAAAAAAAATTGTATTTATAGGAGATTAAAAGAAATGTTAATTTTGAAATAATCAGGTTAATACAAGATTAATTATTAAAAAAGTCTGTTGCATACATTAAAAACATGAGACAAACAGAAAAAACAGACAAAAAAAACTTACTGAACGATCTTTTTGCTTATAATATTCGAAACGTACTTCAATACGTAGGTACTGAAATCCAAAGTAAAATGATATCAACTCTTCACTTTTTGTGTCACAGAATTGACGAAGACGTCACTTTAATATTGAATTTACAATAATCCATGCATTGCCAAGCTTTGATTTATGTATTATATAAATCTGCCATATTATATAGTTTATGGGCAATTTATAACAGCTGGCAAATAATTCAATGTTGCCACTACAAAGCTTGAAGCAATTTAACTTGAAATCGAATTGAATTGCAGATGTGGCCGCTGTGTTTATGCGGTGTTGCCACACCAGACCGTTTTAATCTGCTTCGCGGTAATTTTTGTGGTTGAAAAACAGTTAACTGTTCAAAACAAACGAGTTTATTCGTGAACGGTTCGATGATCGTTGATTGGTTTGTTGTTTTAGTAGTATTTTATTTACAGATCAATAACATAAAATTAAATGATGGTTTATACTTAAGTTTATTTGCTAAATATATTGTTATCAATTCGATTACTTACGCACTAGTCAAAAGAGCCAGTAATGATATTTCATATTTAGTTAGTATTATTTGTACCCTGAGGCGCTCGATGGTCTTTAAGCCGTTGGTCCCGGGTGCATTTGCAGTCGTTAATATTACCAATCCGCATTGGGCCCGCATAGTGGGTTATGGCCCATCCTCCTTATCCACCCATAAGGAAGGCCTGCGCCACAGCAGTGGAGACATTAAAAATGGCTGATAGTCATTTGTACCCTTGAAGCTCCAAAGGAAAAAAACATAAATAATTAACTGTGTAGCGATCAGTAAACACAGGTTTTAAACGCGTTTTTAACTAACCTTTTCCCGACGTTTACTAATGTAATAAAATGCAACGCGAAAGTTTAAAAGTGTGTGTAGCGATCCTTCCTGCAACACCAAATGTCCCGAGTTCAAATCCTGAAAGGTACAATTAATTGACCAAGCGAGCGCTAAGAACGAAGCGTCTCCGTTTTAGCAAAAATGATGTGAGCAGGTTCTATTATTATATAGTCTTTAATTTTCAAAATGGCGGAGGTATAGGGTAAATCATGTTGCAGCCATATCGAAAAATGTTCAAAAATGGCAATGTTTTATTCTCATTTCTAATACTATCCATCATTTAGTCAAACGTAGCAAAATTCTCTTACGCCTAAAGATCGGTATGAGTGGTCTGGAATTATATATTATTTTAACACAAGAGAGACGTTTTGCATGTTTGTTTTAAAAACTATATTTACAAATTTTCATAAAAGCAGTTTAGATTTTGATTTGGTTATAAAGGTAGGTAGGTTTCTGTAAATTGGACATGACTAAGCGCGTGTTCCAGTCGGCATGGCAAGCTAGTTAGGCTAACTTCGTTATCCAGAACTTCTGGTTCTACTTACATAACGTTAACTAGGAGAGCCGTTATGGTTAGATAATGTTCAGAATAAAGTACAAAATAATTACTCATACTCAATTACAACAATGCAAATTAAATATAAATAAATATTTGACAATGTGACATATATTTCTCCGATTCCAAAGTAAGTACCTAAAGCACTTATGTTATGGAAATCAGAGACAACGGCGGTATCACAAACACCCAGACCTGAGGCAATATAGAAAAGTTCATTTTCTACATTGTCCCACCCGGAGATCGGACCTGGGACCTCAAGAGATGGTGACGCCTTTAAACCGGCGTGCAAACCACTCGACCACGTAGGTCGTCAAATTAGCAAATGATTTATTTCTGATGTTGGTCGTAGTAGGTAAAATTATCTATTCTGGTGGTAGGTATAATTTATTTATTTATATAATACTGATAATAATATTAGAATATTAATTATTAGCTCCAACACATATGAGACCAAAAAAAAAGTTATTCGTTTTCTTAGTTACATCGGTAGCAATTTTTCAGAAACTCTAAATAGAAAAAGAGTAATTATAAAATCAAAAAGTGTCAATTTGGACAAACTGTTCGAAATTATTTTGTCCAAATCGTCAAAAACTCTTTTTAACTATTTAGAGTTTCAGAAAAATTGCTTCCGATGTAAGTTACATTTATGGCGCGACATAAAACACAGTGCGACATCAAGTATTCCCTCGCTCCTTCGATGATTTACGAGTAACGACATCATAACCCCACTCTGTATTTCACTGGCTATAGGATGGACTTAAACTTATAAGATTATTCCTGTCGTGGCGGTGTCTGTCGCGATAGAAGTTTCTCCGCACTTTATCTCTAAGCGAACGGTGAGCTGTGGCGTTCAAATGTACTTACTCCTAGTAGTTCTGTATATTTGTGTACTATTTTTGATTTGCTGTCTTTGCATTATTTAATTGTTGAACTGTCACGAGTATTTGTTTCCAAAGTTGAACTGAGAACAGTAAGCTACATATTATGTAGCTTACTTCCGCAAACAATATAGGTACGCAAGATGCACCGCCCGCCCGCCCACAAAAAATTCACATGCACACCGCAAAATATCAGTGCACAATAACTGCATTTAACCAGATAGCAACACACCTTGCACTTTCACCAATTTTAACACTTGAATATATTGTTTGCGGAAGTAAGTTACATACGTTATATTTCTTTTTTCAAATTCGTTTGGGACCTCCGTCAAATGTCGCCTGATTCAATCAAATACTTTTCTTTATGATTTATTAAAGTATCTATCTAAACAAGAATATAACTTATAACCAAATGAATAATGGTGGCGATCTTTCATCTGGGTGGCTCATACATTAAAACGCATTTGTCGTGCTGTCTGACAAATCGGCCGAGTTGCCGTTTTCAATGAGGACATAAATCGGTCAGAACACTTATTGATTGTTGTATGTGACAGAAATGCTATAAAAGGTTAAACGTGGACAGTCTAGAAAAAAATTTTTGTTTCTCTAATTCTACATATTTTTATTTCATTTACCACTATTAAAAATATTTTTTATTCATAAGTTATTTAATTTTTAACATCACATCACATTGATAAAAAGATCAATTTCCATACAAACTATAAGACACAATAGGGAATATGCAACATTTTTTTTGTATCAAAATCAAAAGTATAATGCGTGAGAAAATCAACTGTAACATTAAAACTTTCTCTTGCGTTTTTTTCTCGTGATATAGTTACTTGAAGTTAGCACGCAGTAGCACCCGTCGAAAATGCTCTATACAAAACTATCATTAACTATGACGTCACTTGTCACGAATCAGGCGCGTTTATTATGGAGTTAGCCAAGAATTTTCAATTCTCTCCCTAAATTTTGCGTTTAAGTACATATGACTGTGTCAAACAAAATACTATTTCTTATTCGATATTCTATTCGATTGTTTAGTGCATTATATCCGAAAATTAAAAAAAAAAAACTTTATTTTCCCCTGATTTCACCGTGTGATAAAACTTTTTACTTTTATTTTTTTTTCTGTTCCATCATGTTTTTATTTATACGTGTCCGCAGCGATCAAGCTCAAATTTATCAAAATCGGTGACTTATGCATATTTCCTATTCCTTTGATAACAAAAATCTTTTTATGTATTTAACCCGAAAATGATTGGTTCGGAAGCCCTTGTTATTAAACTGACGAACTACAAAATATACATATTTTTATTATGACCTTTTAATAGTACAAACTACAAATTACAAAAAATGTGGTTTAAAACTTAAATCACTTACCAATCCAATCCGTGTCGCAGTCTTCTAAAGTTTAGGCGTCGCGGAAATAAAACTTTCAAGATGATTGCGCCACTAGAAACTCTGCGACTGAATCCAAATTTTAGAGACCCGTCGCAGTTCCATCTTGAACCTCGAAACGGTTCAAACGTGAGGGTTGAGAGGGGAAACTACGGTTCAAGTTACACTGGACAGTGTACTATGTTTATTAGTGTCAGGGCGTCTGAGAAGCTAATTCGAAACCGGACAGACTAACTTAATAACGGGTAATGAAGTATATGGAATTGAATTCGCATTTAATTTTGTTAACATTGTTTGTAAAAAAATATACAACAGCTTTTGACGAGTACCTACATCGTGTCTGGTGTTTTATAATCACATTTTTTGCTAGGTATATAAGGGGTATAATATAATCAATGATAGTAAAAGGGTTTTCATTATTATAATTTTCACAAGTTAAAACTCATTACACTAGGCCGGCCGTTTTCCCAATTCGGATTCGGGCTGGCAATTCAATCGTCTTTGAACAAATTTAACCTACTTTGTGCTCTTTAGTACGAAGATTCTTGCCCTTTGTATGTGTAAATAAACTCAAACCGGCGGCTACCCGAATCTAGCTAACCTCTTTTGAGTTTAGGGTAAACGACAATGTATTCCACCATCATTAGGTACTCTTATTTCATCACAAGAATATATTATGAGTGCATGCTGCATGTAGTTACCTCATCCCTCTATTCTATAGTACTTAAAATAATTCAAGTACATCATATCAGCCGCACGAGACGCCTACTGCTGGGTACAGGCATGGAAGAAATGTACTATGTATACATTTCTAGACAATTGTTCTGTTATTGTTTGGTTACTCGATTTTGGCGACAGATCTACGATTTTGGAACCAAATCGTATTTTATTAGGTTATCGAACGTGCATTTATTTGCCAATAGCTAAAATCATACCAATTGTATAAATGCTTAGACTGTGAGGTAGATGTTAACTGATATACTTAGAGTTACTTACAGTAAAGTTTGTAAGGAGCTGAAAGAGCAAAGAGGAAGAATTGTTTGATAATGTTGTTCTATGTTATTATTTCCTTTTTGCCTCAACTTTTAAAAAGACGTATATTTAATTTAAATACTTACTCAGGTTTATAATTTTTCTGAGCGCAATCGCTGTCATATAAGTTATATTTACCCAAAAATCTTTGGTTAAGCTATAGAATTCTCATTTAAATTGACCAAGATTGGTAGGTATCCTAGGCTCACTAGGCATATTTTTCAACAATTTTAACCACACTAAAACGAGTACTTTTCTGTAAACGAAACTGAAACAGTAACGATTAACTTTTGGTTTTATCGTTGAAAATCAGCGCTATTGGACCCCATGAAGGTATAAGAATAATATAAAATAATATATAGATAGATAATAATATAAGATAATATAATAAGAATAAAATAACAGTACTACTCTCCCACTGACATCTATTATACAAGTGCGCTGGACAGGCGAACCGTCACCAGTCGTTTGTTCCGATTTGAAAATTGCCATATTGGCACTGAGAGCAGTAGATTCTACAAGGAAAATTGTAAGTAGGTACAGTAGGTGATTATTGGGCATTCTGGAACAATTCACTCCAGCGATCTCACGTCCGTTCGATCTCTGTCGTGAAGTGTTCCAAACTGCCCAATAATCACCTCGATCACTTTTCTGAAGTGTTGTTGCGTATTTGATGGGTTCATTACAGTCAATCATAGCAAGAGTACGGTAAAAAAAAAAAGTAAATAATTATGTCTGCCACTAGCAAAGATCAATAAGTGTAAAACTTACCAATGATTAATGCTGCTCAATTCACTATACTTATTTTCAAACACTTCACAGTCAGAAGCAGGTGTTATGAAGTTTCTCGTTTTGTTCTATGCCCATATGCGGGTGAATTCACTACACATTTTTTATTTATGAGACTTATTTTGGATTACACTCAGAAGCAGACGTTATGAAGCTATTTGTTTTGTTCTAAGCCGATTGCTCGTGTCAGTGACCAAATTTGGAGAGTGGCACCTTCAATCGAGTTTAAATCACAACACTATGAAAACTATCGTTCTAGGCCGTTTGCTCGTGCCGGTCACCCATTAGTAGTAGCACCTCAGAAAAGATTTCCATCGCAATATGATCAAGATCATTGTATAATAATCACTGTCAGAGTTTAGGAAATCATCAATCTAGGCCGATTGCTCGTGCCTGTCACCCTGTGGGCTGGTGGCACCTAGAAATGACGATCCATCACAAAGGCATTCATAAAATATTTGGTAATCACTGTCGTTGTTCAGGAAACCATCGTTCTAGGCCGTTTGCTCGTGCCTGTCGCCCACTGGCTGGTGGCACCTAGAAATGACGATCCATCACAAAGACATTGATAAAATATTTGGTAATCCTATGGTGACACCTTTAGAATAAAAAACATAGTATGATAATCACTGTCGTTGTTCAGGAAACCATCGTTCTAGGCCGTTTGCTCGTGCCTGTCGCCCACTGGCTGGTGGCACCCAGAAACGAAGTTCCATCGCAAAGACTTTGATAAAATACTTGTTTAGTAATCACTGCCAGAGATTAGGAAATCATCGTTCTAGGCCGTTTGCTCGTGCCGGTCGCCCATTGGCTGGTGGCACCTAGAAACAAAGTTCCATCACAAAGGCATTGATAAAATATTTGGTAATTCTGTGGTGACACCTTAGAATCAAGAACATCGTAAAATAATCACTGTCATAATTTAGGAAACTCGTTCTAGGCCGTTTGCTCGTGCGGATCCTCTATGGGCTGTTGGCACCTAGAAACGATGATCACATAACGCTTTGATAAAAATATTCTCGATATTTTAAGAATGGTTACCGATTTACAAAAATGGTTGGCGACACTTAGAAAAAACAAGGTTTCATCACGAACCCAATGAGAGATGGATGGTCACCCATCTATCCAATACTTAGAGTATACTTAGTAAAACCCGCACTGCACTGTACACACTCACACCCGCGGACGGCATAGCTGCTATGACTTCGATTGCAAGGTTATTGCGTCACGGTGCATCTGCTGATTAAAGGTAGACTTTTTAAATAGCATCTAATCATAATCTGATTTAAGGAACAAATTGCATCGACTATACAACGACTTAATACATTCTAGTCTTTGCAACAGTGTAACATTCTGTTTGGTCAGCAAATTACCACCGTGAGAATGGATTTATAATATGAACTAGTTAAATCACACTGCTTTGTTCGAGTTCATTATAATATTTTTCCGGTGACTTTAAAGGTAGTAAAAAAATGTTAAGGGATTTTTGAAATGATAAAAGCATAAAAACGATATGGCAGGCACGCTCTATTTAGAATAATACATTTAATTTTATAAAATTAGGTTTATTCTGAAGTAATCGGGAATCGAACCCGTTGGAGTTAGTTAACTATGCTACCAGTGCTATGCCACTTGACTTGACTATATTGTTGTATTTACAGCTCGCCTGTAATAAAGAGTGACGATGCACCATGTTTTTGTTTCAATTAGCGAACCTATAATCACAGTTTTTTTTTTTTTTTTTTTTTTTTACCCAGTGCTTATACTAGTGGCCACCCGGAATACATACTCTTGACAACGTGTATTCAAAATTTTATGATAATTTAAGATGTTAAAACGTAACAAACAAACTTACTTTCACATTTTATGATTATAAATATAAAATATTGTTAGGGTTGATGCAATTTTACTATTTTAAAATTCGATGAACTAAAAATAAGCTAAGATACATAAACGAAAAGTATGAAAATTAAAGTAAGATTAATTGAAATGGAATTCAACTAAATATGATGACAAATTAAGGAAATGGAATAAAAACCTACCTACACCTAATCGATATGAAAATTGTGTACTTAAGTTTATTCAAATTTTTGTTTACAGTAGGAATATTTAAAGTATTTACGAATTAGCTTTATAATATTATGTAGGACATTATTAATGAAATACACTTAAAACACAATAATACAGCCACATTATTATTTTATCAAGTGTAGACAACCTTACTGAATTTGTCGACATTTGAATATCAAATTAACATTGAAATAAAATACAATATTATGAATATGAAACTTGATTTTCAGTGAAGAACTATGGGAAAATAAAATTTGTTGACGTGGTTCTTTCAGTGGTTGTGAACTATTGCAATATGTACTGGAAAATATTTTGAAACACCAAATAAGTATTGAACTTGTAAAACTTTATACGAATAAGTTGATTACTCATACTTATGTATGTAGTCTTTTTTCTTCATTATTAAATTAATAATATAAACTTACAATTTTAAACTTTTTGTTTTTCATTTTAATTTTTCACTGATAATAAAAATAAACTTTTAATCGTATACTGTTTATTACCTCAGTAATACCGATTTTATAGAAATTTATTTGTTTAAAATAATTTTTATTGAAAATGAAGGTTTGCGATACCTGAACGATAGGTACCGGAACGATTCCCTTATAATGCGATGTAAATCGACCAAAAAATCTTTTCTACGACACCGTTATTTCCACTAGTTTTAAAGAGCCCTGCGGGAGTCTGCTCTATCTAGTCGCGAGTGCTCCGTCTGCCCCTCATCCTTCACCTAGTGCCAACCAGCTGGTCCACTACCACAACAAGTTCACCGGTGCTCCGTCAGCTCTGCAAGACAAGTCTGCCCACCCGTCGCCTAGCGCTCGACCAGCTGTTCCACCAGCATAAGCTCACCAGTCACCTGCCAACACGAGGATCCGTGCACTTGAAATAATGTTCGTAAGTTTTGTTTTTACTTATTTATTTATAAACATAGGTATATTTATTTTGATGACCTCCCTAGTCGAGTGATTTTTATGGTGTCACCATCTCTAATGTTTCAAGGTTTGGTCCCAGCTGGATCAAATTAGGAAACGATCTTTTCCTTTAGTTATTTTTTTAGTTTTCAAAGGTTGGAGTTGAAATATTTTTATCTCAATAACAGCAGTAAATTTTTCTCATTGTTCGAATTATCTCTTAATATTATGAATTTGTTGTTTCATAATTTTAAAATATTTTTGCAGGTCTGACTCAGAATATAAGGCAAAGCGCAGCAAGGGGGCGAGGAAGGAGCTAGCAGATGAGTTTGCCGACTCCGAGAGCGGCGGCGAGGATACACCTACCAAAATAAAGTATGTATTACAAAGTCTAATCTAATCATCACAAACACAAATTTATTTATCCACACTAAATAGTGAGTCTAATTTTATTCGTGCTTTCATTATTTACAATGAATTGTTGTTCGGTGTGAACAAAACACAGTGACTCAGTCGCTCAAAGCAGTGAATCGGATTTCTAAAGGTCGTGGGTTCGAGTCCCGACTGAGGCGCTGGTGACGAGTTGTTTGTTTCTATTAAATTATTTAACAAAAGACATTATACTATACATTTATTTATTTCATTTAAATAATAAGTACTTGTACTTACCTATATTTTTTTTATTTATTCAGGTACAAACGATAAATAGAAATACAATTATTGAAATATTTTTCAAACACTAAAGTTATTTGGATAGTATATTTTGCGAGAAATATAATAGGTTAAATAAGAACCCTGTAAATATTTTCTCTACATTGACGACCTTGTTTTTAACAAATGTATTATTTTTTTCTAGCGCCAAGAAAGAGACGAAGCCCAAGGCTCCACCGAAAAGGAAGGCGCCAAAGAAAACATCGCCGTCTACTACATCGGGATCTGGGTGGCAGCTCGACTCGGATAGCGAGGAGGAAGCGCGGGCGCAAGCTACACGACGTATCAAGAACCAACCCTTGCAGTCGGTGCTGTCGCGGCGTGTCGCCGACGGATACCTGCGCCGCACCACATTTAGAGACGGCGATGTTTTTATTGATGTAAAAATATATAATACAAAAGAAATTTTAGCTGTCGACCCAAAGGACCGTTGGGAGCACGCGGTCGTCTCCCTCAAATACCAGGCAGACGGAAACGCTCCCGAGCTGGCCCCTCTAAAAGAATTTATAAAAAAGTCTAAGAAAAACTTCGAAGAAGAAGGTAAATTTTATAGTTAAAAAAAAAAATAGTTTAGGTACTTGTATAAAATAACTTCTCTGTTCATTTTATTAGTAAGTTGGTTAGGATAGGTTAGGTATAATAGATAGGCGTTTTTAATGTAAGTTTTTAGTATAAGGTCTTATAATAATATAATTAAATAAATAAAAATATTTCATTTGTACTAAAATAAATATCTTGCTTTATTATTATTACCTACTTAATCAACCAGTCCATTCAATAATATATTATTAAATTCTAATACATTGAGACTTTTCTGAATCCAACAGTCATGGCAAGTAGAACAATATATTGCACAGTTTGTGACATATCCGTTAAAAGTAAAGCATTCTCAGGTCATTTGCGGAGTAATGTTCATAAAAATAACAGTTCTATCGAAATAAGCGATGGCATTGAAAAAATAAGTAGTGCGTTCCGAAGTAGGATTGCATCGTATAGAGTGCGGCCTTCCGCGTGCGGCGATAGCGCTGACGAGGCCAAACTCCCATGCCTGCCAGCTGAGTTTCTGCGTAGGCTTCAGTCTCGCGTGCGTCACTTGCTAGACGCAAGACTAGCTACGTATAACACTATTAAAGTAAACTTTGAATTATTCGCTGAATTTATCTTGCCAAAAGATAACACTAGTGACAAAAAATCATTTGCTTTTAGTCAAAATGTGGTATTGCACCGTAATTATGATTTTAGAGCTATATTTTCAAAGATTGTTCACTCAATCATAGCACAAATTGACGAGTTTCAGGAAAGAGATAGTGGCTGGGCATTTTTAAGAAATCTTTATTTAGAAGTCAATATCAACAAGTACAACCCTTTGAGAGCCGCCCGGTTTATTGAATTACCGAAAACATTAAAATTGAAGCATGCTTGCATTAATATACAAAATAATGATTCATTCTGTTTCTTATGGTGTATAATGGCAGCATTATTTCCAGCTAAGAATAACGCACATCGGACATCCTCTTACCCTAACTTTGAAAACGTTCTGAACACCCGAAACATGTCGTTTCCAGTCGGATTCTCGGATATAAGGATCTTTGAGAAAAATAATCGCGATATCAGTGTTAATGTCTATGGTATTGCAAACAAGTCGAGCATTGTCGGACCACTTTATAAGTCAGAAAACAAAAAGAAGTATCATATTAATTTATTATTATTGGAAAAGGGCGAATTTAAACACTACTGTTTGATAAAAAATTTTAGTAGATTGCTTAGACCTCAATTAACAAAACATCATGGAAAAATATATTTTTGTGATGACTGCATGATTTTTTTTAATAACGAACCTGCATTAAATGCCCACATTTGTAGCGGTGTCCGGACTTTGTTGCCTGATCCAGGTACTACAATTCAATTTAAACATTTCGAAAGAATGCAAGATATGCCATATGTTATATATGCGGATTTTGAATCATTATTAGAACCCAAATCGAGTAGTGACCATCTCAATTCAAATAATACCACAACGAATTTACAAAAACATTTACCCGCTGCATTTGCATATTACATTGTTTGTTCGTATGATAGCGCTCAAAATAAATACATGTCATATCGTGGTCAGGATTGTGTTGAAAAATTTTTAGAATACCTTGGTGAAGATGTTGCTAACATACAAAAGATTTTAAAAGAAACAGTTCCTATGACACCATTAACAGACGAGGAGCAAGACAGCTTTGATAATACAAAATATTGTTTCCTTTGTAGTCAACTACTATTCGACGATAAAGTTAAAGATCATTGTCACTTGACAGGGAAATACCGGGGACCAGCTCATTCTTACTGTAATTTACAATTTTGTTTACCGAAATTCATACCAGTATTTTTTCACAATTTATCCGGTTACGATAGTCACTTGTTCATACGACAATTAGGAGAAATACCGGGCAATATAAAAGTTATAGCAAAAAATAAGGAAAACTATATTTCTTTTACGAAGTTTTTCAGGACCGGGTGCCAGGAATACATGCCAGTTCGATTTGTCGATTCATTCAAATTTTTAGGCACTAGCTTAGAAAAACTTGCTGGAAACTTGAATAGAAACGACTTTTTTCACTTATCTCAGTTTTTCCCGGAAACCAAAAAATTTGAATTACTTAGACGCAAAGGTGTATATCCTTATGAATATATGACGAACTGGATGTGTTTTGAAGAAGATAGGTTACCATCACTGAAACACTTTTATAGCACTTTAACTGATGAAACCGTTTCAGAATCAGATTATCGTCACGCTCAGTGCATCTGGGAAATATTTAAAATAAAAAACCTTGGGGAATATACTGATTTATATCTTAAAACCGATGTTATTTTACTTGCAGATGTTTTTGAAAACTTTCGTCAAACTTGTAAAATTAATTATCGATTAGATCCAGCATTTTACATGACGGCTCCTGGGTTAAGTTTTGATGCAATGTTGCTTAAAACGAAAGTAAAACTGCAACTTATAGAAAATCTAGAAATTATACGTATGATTCAAAAGGGAATACGCGGAGGCGTTTGTTTATGCTCCAATAGATACTCTAAGGCGAATAACAAGTACATATTAAGTTACGATCCGTCTATTCCTGATAATTATTTACTGTACATTGATTGCAATAACTTATATGGTTATGCAATGTGTTCTTATTTGCCTTATTCTGGTTTTGAACTAATTAGCCAAACGGAAATTAATGAACTTAATATTCTTCAAGTCCCTAATGACTCCGAATATGGTTACATTTTAGAAGTAGATTTAGAGTACCCAGATCATCTTCACGATTTGCACAATGACCTACCTTTTTGTCCTGAGAAATTTACACCACCTGGATCTAAAAACCCTAAATTGATTCCAAATTTGTACGACAAATTTAAGTATGTCATACACTATGTGCATTTAAAAACATGCTTGCGACATGGTTTAATATTAAAAAAAGTTCATAGAGTAATAAAATTCAAACAACATCCATTTTTAAAACAATATATAGATTTAAATACAGAATTACGGCAAAAGGCTAAGTCAACATTTGAACAGGACTTTTTTAAATTATTAAATAATAGCATTTTTGGCAAAACATTGGAAGATACTGAAAAAAGATTAAATATTCACTTAGTCAATCGGTGGACAGATACTAGGAACAAAACAAAAAAATGTTACACGGCCGAACAACTCATTTCACGACCTAATTTTCATAGTTGTACTGTTTTTACAGAAAATTTTGTAGCTGTGCAAATGAAACCCGAGGCAGTTATTTTAGATAAACCTATTTACATAGGATTCACTGTTCTAGAAATATCTAAAAATCATATGTATGATTTTCACTATTCTATTACAAAACCGTTTTATGGTTCCAATTTAAAACTATGTTACACCGATACTGATAGCTTTTTGTACTCTATCGAGGCAACGGACATTTACAAAGACATAAGATCTAATTTTCAACAGTATTTTGACACGAGCAATTACACGGAAAATAATCAGTATAACATAGTTCGGAGAAACAAAAAGGTCCCTGGATTATTTAAAGATGAGATGGGGGGTCAACTTATAATTGAATTTGTAGGTTTGAGATCTAAGTTATATTGTGTAAAAACTCAAGATAAAGAGATAAAAAAGGCAAAAGGGGTTAAAAAATCTGTAGTTAAAAGAATTGATTTTAAAGATTATAATAAAGTTCTACTTCTTAATAAGTCACTTAGGAAGAAAAATGTAATATTCAAGTCTTTGAAACACGTGGTTTTTACGCAAACCGTTAACAAAGTTGCTCTATCTTCAAGTGATGATAATACTTAACGATAAGATATCGACTTTGTCCTGGGGACATAAATCAAGCCTTTTCTGAGTTTTTCCGTTTGGACTGGTTGAAAAAATCATAGAGTCGTGTAGACTATACACATATGGATTTATTAATGCTATTTAACAATCAATGAATAGTGTAGGTATGCCTACCTACTAATGATAAAAATAATGTAAATATGTTAAAATGTATTCATAATAGTCCAAGTACATCGAAAAAAAAAAATGTAATTACTGTCTCAAGCGAGATGTGAATCACAACTTTAGTAAGTTGACAAGTCTGGCTACTTAGCAACTATGGCTAGACGCAGTTTCCCATTCCGCCTGTGACAGCCAAAAAAAAAAAAAAAAAAGTACAATTTCATTATTATTATTTTTTAGTTTATAAATGATCAAATAAAATGTTACCGCATAAGTGTTCCATTCTATGTAATTAGTTTGTAATCATGTATAAGTATTTTAGTTTTTAGGAGGTATAAGATAATAATTTTTAATATAACTGTACATATTATGTAAAAGCAGCGCCTACTTATTTTAAAATAAATAGTATATATGTAATTTGTTGTTTTATTCTGAATCTAATTAGGTACATATCACCACAGAATACGTAGTAATCACTATCATCGAGGATTTATAAAATATAAATGACAAAAACAAGTCCTAACTTGTCTAGGATTGAATGAAAACGACACTTGTTTGCCTTTTTTGTCAGCAATACGTTTCCACTTACATAAAAATTCACATGATAACTCAATAAGGTGTCGACATCAGGAACAAGTTTTTACCTGTCTAATTTTAATAGCCGTGTCAGCTATAGGTTTACTTAGAAACTTACACGATCACAAAGCTAGGGTATAAATATTCGTGTCAATCGCTAATGTAAATTTATTTTCATAAGAACATCAAGGATGGTAAGTTGCTTTTTAAAGTTCAATATATTTACTAATTAAATATAGGAATCTGGTTGCATTTCAATATATGACTCATATTATTTGTTTCAGGATATGTCAATGAACACCGAGCATCTCGTCGAAGACCTACGCTCACCATCTCCGGTCTTACAAGACGCGCAGGACCCGCTCGAAGGATGGACACAAATGTTCCCTCCTTGGGTTGTAGAGCCACAGCACGAAGAAACGCCGTTGGAGCTCAAAATTCGAAAGGCGGCGTATAACACGCAGAAGAGGAAACGAAAGAAGAGATCGTCCTTCCTCAAGCACTTACACAACACGCAGCAGTCGTTCGTGATGAAAAGTCCGCCGAAGAAAGGACGGCGTCTCATCAAAATTGAGATAATAGAACTCGAGCAAGAAGTGCTGGGTGACTCGTCGGAGGATGCTCTACTGTCTGCGCAGTATGTGGTGTCGGAAGACATGGACCAGATTATGGACCAGGCAGAAGGTCTCATCAACAATATATCAAAAAAAATATGTGGTTATAGCTATAGTTTTTAAAGCTACGAATCAACTTATTTTTGTAAATTAAAGTTCTCGTGTAGGTTTTATGCGTAACTTCTCTTGTTACTTATGAACCTATAAAGAGATACATTTTTAAACTTAATACCTATTATTATTATCTTCGAATGTTAGATATATTATATTGTGTACAAATGTAAAAAGTTCTTGTTACTTTATTAATTAAGGCTTTAGCATAAATGTCAATATATATATATATATATATATATATTTTTAATAAATTAAACTTAAGGAATGATGTCGTTTTATTTCTCTGTTAAAGGCGTTCAGAATAAAAAAAAGGTTTTTTTATGTAGGTAAACTTATTTATTTATTGAAAAAATCATACATTGATATATTATTTTCTAATAACCATTTTTTTATACAAATAACATTTTTCAAAGCACAATATTTAATATGGTTAAAGCAATTAAACGCAAATATATCTTTACAATAGAGCTTACATAGAGTTTCTAAACTAGGTATTCCTTTAATACTTATATCTAAAACATTGTCATGGTCACATATTTCTCGCACCCACTTTACTTTTTCTTCACCTTTCACTATAATTTTGCGCTTCTCTAAGTAAGGTTTAATAACTCTTTTAAATTCCCTGTAGTCAATATATCCCTCGCTCCATCGGTATCCTCTGTTTCTTTCTATCCACCATACATGTTTTCTTTCTTCCAGAGTCAGAGTTGAGAATGGGTATGGGGGTTTTATCAAAAATATTTGTGTGTGTTCTAATGTGCCTATAACTAATTCTTTTAATATAAAAACGTTGTTTTCATTTTTAAAACCTTGTACATCTACTATTATAGTATCGTTATTCATGATAGTTTTTTAACTATATTACTGAGCGGCTTATATTCAAATATACAATCGTTTAATATAAGACAATATGCGGCGGTCTGGTCAGGTATCTCTACTTCTGCTTCGATTTCAACGCGTACGTCTATGGATCCTTTTAGCGTTTCGTGCTGACGAGAACAATCAACAACAAATAAAGGCGCGATTTCCTTGAACTCTTTCAAACTCAACAACGGCTCCGGTCGACGTCCATGATAAGACTGTTGAAATCTGGCATATTGTTCGTATATCAATGAAAACTTATTGTCAGCAAAGCTGATATTCAGTCCTTCATATGGATAATACGATGAATTTAAAAATACTCTTACATCCCGTATAAAACAATGGTCGAACTCTGCCATTGACATTAGTGCATTATGTTTGCGGTTGGTTTGTAAAGCAATTACTACGAATCGTGGTTTTTCAATCTGCGACGATGTTTTAATAGACCAAGTATGTTTACGTGTTCTGGGTAGTAAAGGATACTCATATAAGTCCCAATTACGAAATGCTACTGTTATAGGTCGATCTCTTTCTAATTGCTTCAATAAATTAATCCTTTGGCGGTCTGACACTTTAATATGAGGAACTCGCCATACAATTTTACTTATTATGATATCGTCCACAACTTCACCCGTACTTAATTTTAAAGCATTGAGATTGGTATTGCTTCTCAATAGTACTAATTCATGTTTACAGTTTATAATGATTTTTTCATAATCTTCAGCAAAACCTAATATTTTATTTAGAGGTATAGAGCCAGAAAACAGACCATCGTTAACAGTGGTTGTGCCTGTTGTAGACCAGCCCCAAACTTTCCCACATTTTGATTCATTTTCATTTAATGAAAGATAAGATTTTATTGTTGTAGTGATACCTGCATTTTTTATTTTATCTATTTCTACCCCGTTTAGTTCATATCGAATGTCTTGAAAAAGAAAAAGCGTTGGGTTATTTACAAAATGTACACACTTTACTCTTTCACTTTCTTTAGTAATACTGTTATGCTTAGTCACATTTACTTTGCCTTCAATATATAAAGTACTGAGGGCAGGCAGCACATACAAATCTTGCTGATTAATAGGTATTCGTATTTCATCATTCTTGTTGAAACTTGTTACATATGGCTTGTACGAGTGATATTCAAAACTTTCGATGCTGTTATCGTATGACACAGGTTGAGATATATTTAAAATATTCATTTTAGCAAACCTATTAGTTTTAAAAATTCTTTATTGTTTTTGGTGAGCTTCTTTTTTTTTCGAAGCGGTGTTTCTTTACTAGATGATCTTTTAGAACTGACACGCATAGGAGGTGTTGACAGGTTTTTATTGAAATTTAACATTTCCTTCTAAAGTGTAAATACAGCTGTACTTCTTCACCACGTAAGTTGATTTGCTTATTTTCAGCATCCAACAATCTTATATTAATAGAACTTATTGAGGTTTGATTGACAGGAAAATAAATTAAATTTTTAGGTATTTCAATTATTCTATAACCGGGTGGTACGTTTGGCACAAATTCGTAAATTATATGACTAGGTTTCCCGTTAACAAATGATCCGCTGATAACATCACATTCGATGCGCACTATAGTTGTTGATAAAATGCTGACAGGATACCTGGACTCAGTTTTTATATTAGCTTTAACTGTTTCCATGCCAAAACCCAAAACTTTACCAAGAGAATCATTTTTATCAAAGTGCAAATCTTCAGAACAATAAATACTTGTTTTTAATGTATTGTTATTGCATGTTAGTTTTAGCACAGCATTCTTAATGTTACTTTTCAAAAAATCACAAATATCTTGGAGTTCATATGAACCTTCAGGTATTTCTATAACTCCATCTTTGCCATAATAAAGTTTATTGTTTCTTTTGTCTATATTAGGAATAGAATTGAAAGTTGAAAAATATAAGAGACCGCATTCATATTCTCCGTGTAATTGCAAGGTTGGCGAGTAATTTGTTATTAAAGTCTCTCCTCTTCCAGTTATTGACACAGTGAAAGACATTTTAGTACTGACAATGTTTTTTTATTTCATTCTTAATATAAATGTTTTTTCCAATAGTCTCTTAAAAATTTTAAACAAAGATGACCACAAATTATAGTACCAAAATTTTGATATTGTACATAATTATAATTTATAGAAATATATCTCAAATAATTTATTAATTCTAATGGTGGTTTTAAATTACCAAAACTATCAAAATATTCACAGTAGTTATTTTGCTTAACGTAGGCTACCCAGTGAGTTCCAGGATTATCAGAACTATCTAAATTTACTATGGCACACTCTATTTTTCTTGGTTTTGAAGGTAGTGTATCTCTCATAAAGACTCCTCGAAAGTAAGGTATATCTGAAGCATGCTCCAATATGTCAAAATTAGTAAGAGGACGTCTAGGTAGCCGTTTAATTAGTTTTTTGAACAATTTAAATATAAACCAGTTCCTTTTTTAAGAGGTTTGATATACATTCCTCTTCCAAGAGCCACAGCTTCCATCATCTTGTTATGTCGTTCAGATTCTTGAAGGCTTTTTTGAGCAACCTTGTAATCATTGACAGCCTTTGCTATACCTGCTGCACCACCAGCAAGAGAACCCAGAGCTGACAACCCAGCGAAAATTGGAATGAGAGGTAAGAAACCCCCACTCTTCGGTATAGGAATACACCGCGGTAAGCGTATTCCTTTTTTATTAATAAACAGTTTTTTTGCAGCTGCATATGCGTATTTTATAGCTGTGCGATTGTCTTTAGCTTTTAATTGTTTTAGTTGAGATTGGATTTTTTTAATGATGGACATAAACGGTCTTACTCCAGCACCAGCTTTAAGTTTTGCTTTCATTGCATTTTTGACAATCCATGATGCAACCTTTTCTCCTTTCCCAGCGTCTTTTGATTTCAACCTTTTTTTCGCCATTTTCAAAAGTTCTAAGTCAGCTTTGTGTCGAACGTTCAAATCACTGTTATTATAAGCAATATCGTGATACATACGAGCTTCATCCAACTTATTTATACCTCGATCGCCTCTAAGTAGCCGTTTCTGAAGTTTTGTTCCTGGACCACAATACTGATATCCAGGAATATGTAACTCAATCGGTAAGTTATTTATTAAGTCGTTAATAATACCACTTCCTTCCTTCATTGATGTGTTTGAAGTGAGATACATCTTATTACAACGCTTAATATATATATTAAAAAATTAATGCACTTTTATTCACCCAACTATTTTCTTTATCACCGAGACCTAACCATTTTACAAATAATTTGTCACCTTTTCTTTTTATAACCTTTTCAATTAGATAGAGTTCAGGAAACTTCGTTTTCTGTAGTTCATATTCATAGAAAGTCCCTAAAATACTCTGTTTATATTTATCTTCCAAGTGATAAGTTAGTGGATGCGTGTAATTTACTTTTTTGACAATAAATATTTCTGTTGACCAGTTTGGAGTATAACCTTTGTAAAAATCTCCTTTATATTTACTGATACGAACATGATCACCAACTTGGAACTTAGGTTGTTGAACCATCTTATTCTTTCGTGTTTTAATTATGTTAACCTTGGCAATCTCTTGGTTTGTTATATTAACATCAAAAGGTCTAAATTTTGTTGTTCGATGAATTGTGTGGTTATAGTTTTCTACAACAGAATTTATATTTTTCCCTATCCATTGATAGCGACCGTTCAAACTAAAAAGTTTGTAAATGTTACATTTTAACGTGCGTATTACTCGTTCTACAATGGAAGCTTTTTTTACAGAGTAAGTAGAATAATGATTTATATTATTTTTTGCTAACAAGTTTTTGAAAGTATCATTGTAAAACTCTTTACCTAAATCAGTTTGTAAATGTTTAGGTTTCCGTGATGAAACAGTTAATATCTCTTGCATTGCTTTTGTGACATTTTTTTTTCTTTTGATTTCAAAGGATTTATCCAGACGAATTTTGATAAAGTATCTATTACTACCAAAATATATTTGTAGCCTTTGTTAAAATGCGAATATTTCTGAAAATCTATAAGATCAGCTTGCCATAAATCATCTATTCCTGTTATGATGGTACATCGTCGTGGATAATTTCTTCTTGCTGCTTTGTGGAGTTCATCAACGATATCTTTTTTACTCATTTTAAGTTAATTTAGCTTTTAATTTAGCTTCAATCAAATTATCTATTTCTGTTTTAGTATAATATAAAGTACTTAGACGATTTGAAGTTACTTTTTCCAAGCTATTTAGATAATTCTTAACGTTACTATTAACTTTTTGTATTTCTTTTCTTATTTCTTCAACAGTTTTATCCATGTAAGCTTTGTTCACTGCTTCATCGTCTTCATTTGGAAACGAAAGACCTTTCAATTTTGATGACTTTAAATCATAGTATCCTGTATCAGATTTCACCAAATAGTCGTTGAGGGTATCAATGTATTCTGTTAATCGTAAACGTTTGTGAACGTGGTGACCAAATTTGTCTATATTCATTGCCGTCTCGATGCTCTTTTCAATGAAATATCAAGTATACTGCCCATCTTCCCCAATGCATCACGCTTTTTATACTCTTTAAGGTTTATACCAATACCGGCTTCGTGTAATTCCTCAACTATCGAAATTATTTCATTATCTACTCCGGTGTTACCCGCAACTCTTGACGCTAGAAGTAATTTTAATCGTTCAACTAATTCGTTCGGATCATCCCAATAAACATAGTCAGTATCTTTTTTAACTTTCTTCAAAACATTAATACCTTCTCCTTGTGAAATACTTTCCACGCTTGTTGTCGCACTTCTAGCAAATTTAAACAAAGGTTTTACAATATTCGTGTACTTAAATCCCTTGTTGCTGTTTATTGGTTTGGACGAATCAAAATTGCGTGGGTAGCATTTGTTTCTAATAATAATAATTTATAATTTTGTAAGTCATCATCAGTGATTATATCTAAATTTGGTTTCTTTTTAAACAATAGCTCTTTTAATCCGTTTGTTTTTTTTAAATTATGAGTTCCTATTTTAAGGAAACTGCCATCATCGAAAACGCGGGTTTTGCCAAGCATTAGTTTCCCACGGTCATTTCTTATTCCGAAAGGTATATCAGAAAATACTTCAGATGATATAGACCACGACAATGACTGATTTTTATCACTCGTCGATGGTGAGTGAAGAGACTTGAATGACGACTCACTGGCATTAAGATCTTCCGAAGGTGATACCACAAGGGTTTTGTCACCGTATATCCTACTAAGGGGCTTTTCTTCTTCACTATCAGCTTCATTAAGATCTTCACTAGACAAACACGATGACGTTTCGCTATTATTATTATTATTATTATTGCTATTCTTAACTCTTTTCACTAAGGGTCCGTAATGATTTTCTGTCTCGAGATGTTCTTCGTCATTCTTTTTTGCCAATGAGTTAAGTGGGTCAACTATAGGTTTAAGAATTTTTTCCAAGACCATATTTTCATTATTTTTTGCGTCTTTTATCATTTTAACTTTTCTTTTTACAGCTGCAGCAGATTTCACAATTTGTTGTTTAATATTTTTCTCCATTTTACACAGTTTACTGCTCAGTTCTGAGTCACGAATGAAAGTGATGGAGTCAGATCATAACAAACTATTATGTACGTTAATCCACTATTACAAATGTATCAAATGTCAATCTATAGCAGCCTTTATTTTTTTCACAGTCCTTATTTATTACAAGGTAATTGAAAGGCTTACTCCAAACAGCGGAGCACATTTCTCGAAACTGGGGCCAAGACATGTCCCCTTATGAGCGCGACGTCTAAAACGCAAAATGTCTTAGTAGGGAAATTCCTAAAGCACATAATGCCTGGAAAGTGGAATACCTAAAACGCAAAATGCCTAAGTAGCACAATTCCTGAAGCTCATAATGCCTGATTCGTATAATGTCTAAAACGCAGAATGCCTAAAACACAAAATGCCTTAAATGCTAAAGGACTAGGATCCAAAACGAATAAAAATCGTTAATTCTAAAATCTTTTAATGATTCAACGATTTTTTTTGAGAAGAGCAGTTCCATATTTATGAGATCCTGGTACTTGAAAATGTATCCAATCAGTTATTCCTATAGTGTAAGAGTTCTAAGAGTGTAAATTTTGGGAAAAGCATTACGGGAAAGCTCCATTTTGGGAAATGTACATTCTGGGTAAGGTAATTTTTGGGAAATGGACATTTCGGGAAATGTATCTTTTGAGACCAGTGTACATTATGGGAAGTGAACATTTTGAACCTGAAAGATTTAAAAATGTCCACGTAGACAAAGTGGCGGGCGGCCACTAGACTTTGTATAATAATAATAATAATAATAATAATAAAAAATTTATTTCGGAAAAACATCCATATGTGTTAGTAACATGAGAGCTTATGATATCTAGTGTTAGTGATTAGACCTAAGACTTAACTATAAGATTTCGCTGGTAACTCGCCACCGGCGCTTGCAGGCGCACCCAGCGCATCAGCAGGGGCGAGTCCCAGCGCTCAGCTAACGCGCACAGGATACTGTTCGGGCTGGCGCGCACGCGCGATAGCAGCGACCAACTGCGCTTACGCATTATTGCATAAAAGCAATCCGTTCGCGCCTCGGCAAACATTGTTGATGCGCTACAGTATGGCGCCAGCCCAAACAATATCCTAAACGCGTTATTGTATTGGACGCGCAGAGCGCCATATGCACGCTGCGTAAAGTTAACCCACAGACTGCACGTGTAGAAAGTCTGACAGTATGCTTTAAAAAGTGTCAGTTTTACTTGCTTACTACACCGTGCAAATCTGCGAGCCAACATGTTACAACGTACACTTAACGCTCTGCGTTCCCTATCAATATCAATGTTGTCTGAAAGATTATCATTTAGCCAGTGACCCAAATATTTAAATTTATCAATTTGTTTTAATGCAGTGCCACAAAGAGTCACTGTGGGTACGTTTTGGTAACTTTTTGAGCCCGCTTTAAATACCATCAACTCACTCTTTGTGGCATTGTACTTAAGCCCATGTGCCACTGCATATGCCTCACATGTACTTAGCAATCTACGCATTGCACTGATCGACGGGCTCAGCAGCACCATGTCGTCAGCATAACTAAAATTATTAACACAGAGACCGTCTATATGACATCCAATACCAGTGCTACTGAGCCCCTCGATCAGACGGTTAATGTACAGGTTGAAAAGCTTCGGAGACGTCAACCCCCCCTGTCTCACTCCGCACTCCAACCTGTACACCTCCGAATGCGCACTTGCCCATCTTACACTATTGCGCTGGTTCTCGTACCAGTATTTAAACAAAGAACAGAGTTCGGTTGGTAGATTAGTTTCACTCAACTTTTTCCACAGTATATTATACGAAACCAGATCGAATGCCTTCGACAAGTCCAAAAAACAGGCATATATGGGAGTTTTCCTAGCTGTATAGTATTGAACAGTCTGCTTGAGGCATAAAATAGCACTTTCTGTTGAGAGGCCTGGTTTGAAACCAAACTGTGCATCGTGTATATTAAGGTGCTCGCTCAAGTGCTTATCAAGCAGACTGTCCAACACTTTAGCTATCACTGTCGCCAAAGATATAGGCCTGTAATTGGACAAGTCGGAGGCATCGCCCGTTTTGTTTTTGACAATTGGCACAATAACAGTGTACATCAGTTCGTCAGGCAAAAAACTATGACTTATACATAAATTAAAAAACATCGCAAGCAGTCTTGGCAAATGCACACCTGCGTATTTTAGATGCTCAATACTGAGGTTGTCATAGCCAGGAGACTTTCCTCTACCCATTTTTTGAATGACAGTCGCAACTTCCTTGGCAGAGAATTTAACAGATAGATTAACAGGTAACTCAGCATTGATCACTTGTTGCGCTTGTGACAACGGCGATTCAACTCTAAAGTGGCGTTGAAACGCATTGGCAATATCTAATGGCACGTGCACACCCGCCACACTCACAGGAATAGTCGGTTTGGGGTTGAGTTTGTTGGTATTTTTCCAAAATTTTGCAAAATTTTTATCACAATGATTTTTCGTAATAATGTCCATTTTGATTTGTTGTTCATTATCTTGACAATATTTTAACTTAGATTTAAATGATTTTCTTGATTCACACATTTTGTTATATATATATCCAGAGACCGGTTTACTATATAACAACCAATACTTATACCAAAGCCGAGCCTCCCCGTGAGCGCCGCTTACGTGTTTATTCCAACCAGTAATGTGTTTATATCTCCTACGCTTAGAGCCTTTGTGACTGCACACTGCAGCTTCCTTAATTATTGACACAATATTATTATACAGTGAAGTGAGAATAGTTCGGTGACTGTGATCAGAACACGGTTTGTCAGCACAATTACTAAAATCGCTTGGAAAATCTAATTGACGTAGCTTTGAATGACAGAAATCTAAATACCGCTGTATCTGTTCACCATCTCTTTCTCCCCAAATAATTTGGTTGTTAGTTTGACTAAGAGTCACAATTTTTGGTTTTATAAGATGAATATTACATTCTATTAACAAAGGGATATGGTCAGACCAATAAGTATCATATAATATTGACGCATTAACGACTATGTTCCGCGCTGCGCTCGTTACCACGCAGTGATCGACTAAAAGTATACTTTATCAATACGATAACATACAAATTGCTTTTTAAGTTTTGTTTAGGTAATGTAAGTTTTAGGCATTCAGCTATTTAGGTCTATTGCTTTTTAAACTTTCTGCATCTTAGGGAATATCAGTTTTAGGCATTTTGCTTTTAAGCCAAATTGCTTTTTAGACATTGATTTTAGGTATTTTGATACTTTGACATTTTGCGTTTTAGACGTCGCGCTCATAAGGGGACATGTCTGATGCTACATGCTCATCGTAGATGTGTCTTAAATTAATGTCATCTTGTTTAAAAAGTATTATTAAGTTCGAGTTGTCTCTTACAAGCTGTTTCGGTATTTTAGTATAAGTCTGATTTATATAAAAACAATCAATGTTTTTATGGCGTCCCATGGCAAAATAATCTCTGATATTGTTCTGATTTTCACAAGCTACGTCATCGAATATAATAATAGAATCTGGCAAAGCATCATGTGGACTCAATATTTCGCTATTGTGGTTATACTTAAAATATGATATCCTGGGAACCATATCTAAAACCTTTTCTAGATATATGTATTTAGCTTGATACAAGGATTTTGAATACACGTACAGGTTACGAAAACGTAGACCATCTTTATGCAACAATAAACTTATTACTAAATTTGTTTTTCCACAATTTGATGGACCGCACACAATACAACGTATCGAGTTTGGCAACAAGCTACCATGTCGATTTTGCTCATTTGGCAAAGGATTATAAATGCATTTTAACTTTAATGACTGTTTTTGTTTTACAAATTTCATGTCCGATAATTGTACTTATATGACTACGGAGGTTCGTGGGCTGCAATTAAATGACTGAAATAATATAATGCTTCAATATATAAACTGGATACAGGCGAGGTGAAATAAGGTAAGATGATTTAAAAAGACAACACAAGGAAGTTGAACCCAACGTTTTTTTACTCCGTTGTTTTAAATGCGAGTATAAACTGATAATGTCAGCCGCCGAGTGTGATCCTTTATCGGTTTCAGCAATCGTCATAAATCAGTGTTACTTATATAATGAGTGCAATTAATAAATTATTGGTGTGCAGTGAGCTAAGCAGCATGTAAGTTTTACATTAAACAATTTTATATTTATTCATCGCGAGTAGGTAGGAACGAGGGAGTTTAGCATACACATATTCATTAGGTAGGAACGAGGGAGTTTAGCATACACATATTCATATATTTATTACTGGACTTTCTGAAACAGTTTTTACCACAGCGATCAAGGTGATTATTGGGCAGTTTGGAACACTTCACGACAGAGATCGAACGGACGTGAGATCGCTGGAGTGAATTGTTCCAGAATGCCCAATAATCACCTACTAGGTACTTTACTTACAATTTCCTTGAGATTCTACTATGGCAGTAGTGAGTTCCAAGTACACTCACTACTGCCATCACTGACGTCCATTAAACAAAGTACGCTGGACAGGCTAATGCCATGAAATGACAGCAATTTTTTGTGCCGATTTGAAAATCGCCATATTGGCGCTGAGAGCAGTAGATTCTTTACTATGGCAGTAGTGAGTGTACTTCGAACTAATTAGTTCCAAGTACACTCACTACTGCCATCGTAGAATCTCAGCATCATCTCTCATCATCATCTCTCAGCGCCAATATGGCGATTTTCAAATCGGAACAAACGACAGGTGACGTTCGCCTGTCCAGCGTACTTGTATAATGGACGTCAGTGACTGCCATAGTATAGAATTTACTGCTCTCAGCGCCAATATGGCGATTTTCAAATCGGTACAAAAAATTGCTGTCATTTCATGACATTAGTATGTCCAGCGTACTTTGTGTGTGGTGTGTATAATGGACGTTGAATGGACGTCAGTGTACTCTCCAATGTTATATTATGTCACATATTTTTGTATATTACTCTTTTTAAAAAGCTCACGGACCATAAACGGGTTCTCAACGACTAATGTTCAGATTGAGCATAAATAGTCTTTTAAAACCATTCTAGGAACGGCAATTTCTTTTAGGTTTCAAACGTTCTTTAAATTATTCCACAGTAAAAATGTTCAGTAGCACGCAATCTTTCATTAAGCTTTTATCTAAAGTATAAATCTGTATAAGAAAGGTATACACGTGAAAATTTTAATCATTTCGTTCCCGCAGTGGGGGAATTCCACTCATGATAACAAGCAACTTTTACTATGTGGCCAACTCTGATTACGCATTAATGTATGGAACAACTGATTTTTTTTCGCGATATCAGATTTGACCCCATAGTAAAAGTTGCTTGTAATCATGAGTGGAACCATCCCACTGCGGGAACCAAATGATTAAAATTTAACGCTGTATACGGGGTGGATTGTTAAGACGGTACATTAAGGGCAGGTACCTTCTCCGATATAGTTACAGGGAAACGTTTCTTGGAGACCATCCATAACTTTTTAAGATATTATGAACTGCATTCACAGATTTTGGAAAAAAATTACAGTTAGCAAAAAAAATGCTAAAATACCAAAAAATTTTTTTTATGCCAATCGATCCTATTTCGTGTGGGTATCAAAATACTCTATGGGGCCATTTAAGGTATGAGTACTAGAAACGACAGAAATCACCAAAAACTTTTCCCATACATTTTGTACTGAAAAACGAAAAATCAACTCGAAATATTTTTTATTTCCAAATGATCCTTTTTCTTACTGTGATCAAAATGCTCT
The DNA here is from genome assembly GCA_943789525.1 of Agriphila geniculea. NCBI lineage: Eukaryota > Metazoa > Arthropoda > Insecta > Lepidoptera > Crambidae > Agriphila > Agriphila geniculea. The sequence goes on along the minus strand of OX038887.1, from coordinate 11,756,871 downwards.
TTAAGGCCAACTGAAATTGAGTACAGAAACTACATTAAGTCTCAACACCAGCTTCAGACAACATTAGATCTAAAAAAAAACAGTTTCTGTACTCAAATTTCAGTTATCCTTAAAGAGTATTTTGATCACAGTAAGAAATAGGATCGTTTGGCAATAAAAAATATTTCGAGTTGATTTATCGTTTTTCAGTACAAAATGTATGGGAAAAGTTTTTGGTGATTTCTGTCGTTTCTAGTACTCATACCTTAAATGGCCCCATAGAGTATTTTGATACCCACACGAAATAGGATCGATTGGCATAAAAAAAATGTTTTTGGTATTTTAGTTATTTTTTTGCAAACCGTATTTTTTTCCAAAATCTGTGAATGCAGTTCATAATATCTTAAAAAGTTATGGATGGTCTCCTAGGAACGTTTTCCTGTAACTATGACGGTTAAGGTACCTGCCCTTAATGTACCCTCTCAAAAATCCACCCTGTATTGGAAGTATCTACAATGCATGGTTTGTCTTGACACGTCGCTTTCCCGTTTCTCTTGTGTTTTCAACAGAGGCATGCCTCGGGGCATGCAATTCTCAAAAAAATCTTCAAAAAATAGGAAAAAATGTGTGTCGCAGAAAGTTGAAAGGGAAAGCGCACGGTTTGGAGGCAATATTGCATGCGTCAAGCAAGATGAATTGAAAGTTGAAGCGACTTGGTGAAGACATTTGGATTTTATATTTTTGATACTTCTTAATTTTATATCTACATAAGGAATGCTGTAAAATACTTGTTATACTTAATAATTATTATTATAATCCACGAAAACCAGCTTAGTATCTTTTAAATTAATTAGCTACTGGGTACTTTTTGGGAAAAAATATGCTTGTATTTCCTTTTGTAAGTATCACATTAGTTACCACCTACGCTGTGAGAAATCTAGCACCATTAAATCTTTCCCCATTTTAGACATTTTGCATTCTAGACATTCTGCGTTTTATCATTTCGTACTCTAGTCATTCTGCATTTTAGTCATTTTGCGTTTTAGTCTTTCTACATTTTAGTCATTCTGCGTTTTGGTCATTTTGGCGTCATAGTCTTTTTGCCTTTTAGGCAACGTGATCAGGAAGGAAATAAAGCACTTGATAATCATAAGATAAGATATATAAGATATACTACTGTTTCCAAGTGCATTATGCTTTCCCTCTAGTTTAAACAGCAGTTGAGTCCATTAATATCAGCGAGGAACGTGTGGTGAATCACAAGTTGGGATCTTTTAGCTGCTCCGCTTGTTTTAGGTTGCGGGAAAAGATTGCATACAATTTTTAATGTGTGTGATGCATGTTTGTGCATTTTGAAATAAAATATCAAGTATTTGCATTGGCTTTTTATTTTTTGTTTATATGCTTGTTATTCCTTGATATTGGATAATGAGATGCAGAATACACGCGACCGATTTCGGAAATCTTTAAAGTAAACTTATTGACAGAAGCCACATATATAGTGGTGGCCGGATAATTACACCACCAGTCGATTTTCATACAAACAAGGTATCTTTGAAGCCTTGGTTCTCCACCAGGGATTGATCTAGTTGTGATCTTTTGATGGCCATGCAGGGAGTGAATAGAGGAAATCCAGATCGCTATACACTCCCATCTGATCCGATAAGCATTCTTAGAGATATAAGGATATGTTTAAAAAACCGCAAAATTGGCATAAGTATGTATGGAAATTCTGAAATTGAAAACTCTGATCCTTATATCTCTTAGAATGGTGATCAGATCAGTTGTGTGTGTATAGTGATCTCGATCTCCTTCATTCACTCCCTGAATGGTTCTCATCAGATCACAGCTAGTGATTATAGATTAATCCCTGGCGGAGAACCAAGGCTTCAAAGTTACCTCGTTGTATGAAAATCGACTGGTGTTTCTAATTATCCGGCCACCACTGTATGCTGTTGATATGGATATTGCTACTTTTATTTTATACACAATGTGATAGTGCTTGGCCTTCATCTCACCTGATGTTAAATGACGATAAGGCTGAAGGTGGAAGCGCACTACACCCGGAATACTGGCTATCTTACCTCTAACTGCCGGAACACAACAATTTTTAAATTGTTATTATGGCGTCAGACTTAAAGATGGTGGTAGCTAGCCAGGCGGACTTGAAATAAGCCCTACCACCAACCAAACCGAGTACAAAGTTCCAGGTACTCTAAAATTAACTGACTTCCTTCCGTACAATACCTAGTATCTTCGATAAAACATTATTATTTCATTTTATGGATGTCCATAATTTCGTAGAAAGCATGACTGTATGTACGAGTATACCACGAGTAGAGCCGGCTCGGCTGCATAACATTCCTAACCCTAAAATTTGCAAAGGTTTTTTCCAGTACGGCCAATCACACTTGACGACAGCGCAGTGATTAAAAGCGGCAGTCGCGGGTTCGCCGTTTACAAGCCTTTGGCATCATTCCAAATCGTTTGTGGACAGTTACTGTTCGCGTTTTTTACTAGTTCCGCGAATATTTTTTTAAATTCAAATAGTATTTGGCGTTAAAATTCTGGTATGTTTGTATTGTAGCCAATTTGGTTAGTATTTTATTAGTTTATGAGGAAGTTTACGTTCGGTATAGTCAGTATCTAATGGGCTATTTACATGTGTCGATTTTAGTCACCTGTTGGTCGACTTTAGTCACCAAGTCGCTTCCAAATCGAATCGGTGGTGATGGCGTCGCTGTCGTCTTTAAAGTTAATGGCGTAACCTAGGTAACAATATGTGATAACGTAGTTCCATTTTGGCCACCGGATCAAATAATTTTGTTCAGTCACCTGCGGCTATTTACACGGTCGATTTTCGCTGTGCGGTGAAAGTTGTGCGGCTTTAATTGCCCATGTAAATACCCCATAAAAGAGTAAGGAAGGAGTTTTTTTGCTAGTGGACTAACCAATTAATATTTTTTGTGAAAGATCAAAAAGAAAATGTTCCTTTTTCCAATATTTTACTGAACGCAATGATCATATCATACGCCGGAACTTCTACAAACCGAAGACTTTAATCAGAATCCCTTCTAAACAAAACGCAAAACAGACTCTTTGGTAGCTCTTTACATAAATTATTAGTCTGGAACATCTAAATGGATAACAACAGACGTTTCAATTCCAATTACATAAATTCCCGCTTCTTTTGTGAGCGTTTTAAAACTTTTCGTACAATTCTCACTTAGAGCTACTTTTTGCTTGTCTTTATTTCCAAGAAATCCACTAAATGGTAATTCTAAGCCAAGATAAACGAGACAGTCTCGTCCAATGCGAATGCTTCAAAAGCTGTAATTTTAAGAACCTTTTTTGTTTTAAACTCGAAAGCTAATTGAATTGCTAAATTACTTATTTTAAAGTCAGTACCTCGTCCAGTGATCGGTCAGCGGCGATGAATTATTCATTGCACTGTAAATAGATCTTTAGCTTCCAAGGAAAACATTTGGCCAAAGGAAATTCTGGAAACTTTGATGTGTGTGCCGTGTAATAAAAATTCTGTTGGCTATTTCAAGTTTGTAGTTTCTCAAAGTTGTTGTTTTAAGTTGTGGTAATGTACCATGGGCAACAGCGTCGCTTAACCACTCCTATGGCAGCCATTACATGGTCATGCAAGCGTCAGTCCAATTCCATCAGTCATGAATTACGTTTGACTGATTGACTGATGGAAAGAACAAATCACATCATGCAACCATCAGTCACTACATTACACAGTAGGTTAATCGTCAGTCACAGCCCGTGACTGTGGTTAAACTGACAGCAAAACCTACCGTGTAATGGGTGCCTAAGGTTAAAATCGCTTGCACGCCGCGCCGTCACAACATACGTTATATGCGCGCACAAGAATTTTGTTGCTAACTGGTTATGCGACGCTGTTGCGTATAGTACTTAAAAATGCTACTTTTATAACAGTAAGCTGTTTTATTTAACCACTTCTGTTATTTTATGGACTGGATATCTAGATTTAATTACATACATACTACAATAAAGTTAAAGTTTCTTAAGTTTTTTGAGACATATTTCATTGGTAGCAAAAATCAAACAAAACAATCTCTATTTTAACCCCCTTACTAATAAAGATTGTATAGCAGCTGCATAGTTACACAGTGTTTTGTCACTTTCTTTTTAATGTCAAATTCAAATAGTTTGACAGAGAGTAACCATTGTGTAACTATACATCTGCTATTCAATCTTTATTAGTAAGGGGGTTAATCGTTAAAGATTGAGGAAAAGGATTTCTCACTTTTGGAATACAACAGTTATTCACTTAATCGATTTGGCTAGTCTAAAGCATGAATGGTGGTAGCTAGCTCGGCAGAGTTGAGAAAGCTAAAATAAATATTCAAGGAACCCCTTGTTTTCCTGGGAATCGAACCCGAACTACCACATGCATGATAAACTACTTGTCAATGAATAACAATTTACATTTGCCCATAGAAGTAGCTCCTAGTAGGTAGATTCATATTTTTTTTTATCAGGGTTTTAACTTACTGTTTCGACGCAATAACAGAGGTGTGAAAAAATACTAAAGTGTTGACCTACTCCTGACACTGAATGTAAAAAGGTAAGAAACAATTATTAGAAGAAACATTAAAACAAAATGTAAATTATTGAGAATTTATTTGGAATATCTCAAAGTTACTTAAAACATTGATTCAACATTTAATACCTACACTCATTATAACATAGCCTACAATACATGGAGAATTATAAGCCAACTCGACAAAACAAATTCACTAATGTGAAACAATTGGAAGACGATTATTTAATAAGAACAAAAGAAAAAATATGACGGTGTTATCAAAGACTATTACATCTTATTATTATTAGAGATCATTATAAATATCAGAAAGTCATTATACCTAACACAGCCATTATTTTTTTTATATAGAGAAAGTCGTAAAATCTCATGTTCTAAAATGATTTGGAAAAAGAGAAAATCTGAATAATTTTACAAAATGTCGACTAAATGTAAATAACATACATAGTATAAAGACAACATTGCTTATAATAATTACCTAATACTAAATACTGACTATGCAAAAAATCACAGCCAATTTTGGCTAAATCATAATTACTTCTAAGACTACAAGTTGGCTAAAAGTTTTTAACAATTACAAAGCTACGAATTTGGCTTAATTATTTTTATTTATCCATTAACTCTTGTAAATAGAGAATAATAATTTGAATGAAAGTAAATTATTACCAACGTGCTCAAAGTATTTAAATTATGGTAGGTGAAATAAATGAAAAAAAATATCATTTACATTTTAAAATATCCAAAAGATTTACATTAATAATCGATTCGACATGACTAACTCTTTTCCAACAAACTATTTAGGTCTTTTCCAACCGTATCCTTTTTGCTACTCAATGTGTTAGCTCTTGTTAAACGACCAAACAGTTAGATAAGTACAGAAATCTTTTAAAACTTAAGTTCTATGATCCATAAGAACAGTTGCTGTTGATACTTATTCGAATATAATATATCGAAATGTTGCATTTACTTTAAACAGTGCTTGTATCAAACAATCCATTCAATCTTTGTTGCCCAGTATGACATTGGTGGTTGATATCAGTCGGTATTAAGTATAGAGAGATATAGGTGAGACAGGTCGTATTTTCCTTTAAGGATCTCCACTATCCACTGGTAAGAACTGCTGTTGAGCTACAGACGACAAAATCATGTCTATCGGTTTGGTGTCATCGTATAAGGAAGGTGCTTCACAAAGGATGGCGAAAGTACCCACGATGGAGGCGATGGTGAAGATCCAAAGGAAGAGACGGTCGAGGACCATGGCGACGAATCCCCAGTCTTGGTCTTCCTGTTAATTAAAATAACATTGATGATTTAAAAATAGAAACTTTAGTAGAGGCTAAGCCTATATTCTCATCGAGTCACACTGAAAGGAGTTATACTGCGACTGGTTGAGAAAAAAATTTGCAATGAGTAACATCGAGTTTCCGAAAGAGTCACACTATGAACCAGTGTTACTAGATAAGAATAAAAATTTGAACGTGTTACCCCTGTTACTTGTTGCGAATTTTTTTCTCAACCAGTCACAGTGTGCCTCCTTTCAGTGTGACTCGATGAGAATATAGCAATAAGTACCAAGAGAAAAACTACTTCTAGGTATAGAGATATTCGGAGTTATACTACTTATACCTTATTAGTAAAGTAGTAGTATTAGTAGTGACAAACATTTTTAAGATTAGATTAACTTTAGATTCAAATGTCGAAAAATCAAGAGTATAATATTGAATTAAAGGATAAATTGTTTCAAACTTACCGCGTTAAACTCATCCTGACGTTGCATGTGGTGTTGTATGAACATGACGTTGTGGATGGCCTTTTCCAATTCGAAGGGGTATTTCTTACGTGGAACCACGTCACTCAAGGAATCATCTAGGCCGGACATCACTGAGGGGAGACCGTTGTAGCCGGCTCCGAGGCTGCCAAGAGCGCCGACGAGGCCACTGAATCTATGCAGAGAAAACAATGATGTTAAATTTAATACATTCGCTGGCGCAGTGTAATTTATCATGATAATAGCATGGTTTGAAAATATGCGTGAAATATTAGCATAAGTATTGGCTATTCATGAAAATGAGCTGAAAAGTTAGGAATTTAATTAATTTTTAGATCGAATATTAATATGTGTGTCTTCATAAGAATGAATAAGATTAAAAATAATACCTAATTTATTAAAACGGTATCAAATATTACCTATTTGTCGCAGTGGTAGAATGCAAACCATTGCATCCACCTGGCATGTGATGACGCAGAGAATCGGGACTTGAAGCATTAGAGTTCGTTTGTTCCGCTGCCGCCAATGCATCTTTGAATTTATTCTTCTTCAAACTTCTTCCAGCTATCTTCTGCGCTGCTAGGTCCCTCAACAGATCTTTAGGCACCCTCATCAAAAGTAACTTCGGCAGTTTAGTTATAAAGAACTTTCGAACCCAAGGGGCCATTTTATGTGTGCTTGGTTTTCGGTAGTGCACGTTTAGAATTATTATAGTGATCACAACTGATAATCCTACCAGTAACATTGTAAATAGCAAATACTTCCCCAACAAAGGCAAAGCTAGTGATGTTGATGGTATGATTTCAGATATCAGTAAGAAAAACATGGTTTGTGATAGTAATATCGAAATGCTCAAAGCTATCTTTTCACCAGAATCTGCGGGCAAGTAAAATACCAATACTGATAAGTATGAAATTCCAACACAAGGAACGATGAGGTTAACTGTGTAGAACAGAGTTTTTCTCCTGAGGGTTATGTTGAAGAAGATGTCTGTAACAAAAAATATTAATTAACTATAGTTACTAATTGATGAATGACCTCTATGGTCGAGTGGTTTGTACGCTGATTTTCAAAGTGTCGCCATCTCTGAGGTCCCGGGTTCGATCCCCGGTTGGGTCAATTAAGAAAAAGAACTATATTCTATGTATATTGGCTCAGGTCTGGGTGTTTGTAGTTCCACAGATGGCTCGGATTTCCAAAAAACAAGTGCTTTAACTACTTAATTTGGAATCAGAGCAATATTTTGCGATGCTGTGTACTTAATTTTAAAAAATGACTTGATAAAATTTTATGTCCTTAAAAATGTATCTTTGATAATATCAGGTTTGAAAAAAACATTTGATTTTTAACGTAAGTAAGAGTAGATATATTAAGTTTAGATACGACCTTAAAGTTTCTTTTTCTTGTATGCAAAACTTGTGCTTAAAAAACTTTTTTTGAAGGTGTTTTATTTATTCTCATGAGAATAAAGTTTGTTTTATTTTATTATGTTCGATACGTCCGATAGACCTAATGTCTAAAAAAATACACAGGATATACACTAGTTCTGTTGGTATAAACTCTTGTAAAGTTACGGGAACAGTAGACATTTTATTAATATTTTTCTAATCAAATAATTAATTAATTAATCTTTGTTTCTATAATTTTGTTCAAATAAAACTCTACCTATTATGTCTTTCATACTTTAACATCATAGTTACGATGACAAAACAATGTTAGTTAATGAATCTACTTAATTAGGTCAGTGGTGCTTGAAGCTTAAGTAAATAGAAAAGGGTCGGATTAGTTTTGTACCTACTTAAATACGGTGAGCTTAAACTAAAAAACTTATGAACTTATAAATAGAATATTTCAACGAGTCGTGTCGTGATTCCATCAGCCAATTTTTAGGGTTCCGTACCCAAAGGGTAAAAATACCTTATTACTAAGACTCCGCTGTCTGTCTGTCTGTCACCATGCTGTATCTCATGAACCGTGATAGCTAGAAAGTTGAAATTTTCACAGATGATGTATTTTTGTTGCTGCTATAACAACAAATACTTCAAACAGAATAAAATTAAAATTTAAGGGGGCTCCCATGCAACAAACGTTTTTTTTCCGTTTTTTGGTACGGAACCCTTCGTGCGTGAGTCCGACTCGCACTTGGCCGGTTTTTTTAAATATCCCCACTGCTGGGGCACAGGCCTTCCTAATGAGTGGATAAAGAGGATGGGCCACAACACACCAACTGGCCCAATGCGGATTGGTGGGTGTTAACGACTGCAAATGCAGCCGGGGCCAACAGTTTCATGTGCCTTCCGAGGCACGAAGGAATTCGAGATATATATTTTTGGTCACCCATTCCATGACCGATCCTCCGCAATCACTGGGCCAAGCGCTAAACCACTGCACCATCAAGCTCCTCCTGCGTCGTGTCTTGATCAGTATTTAATTTCCTTAAATAGCGGCAAATAAAAATAAATTATTAGCTAAGACTATTACTGTCTAGAGACAGTAATGGTTTTCTTAGTACAGTGGTGCAGAACAGTGGTTTTGTGGTCTCTAGAACCTTTTTGTGAATAAAGAAAATGAGAGGGAAAACTTGATAATGCATGTGTTATATCTTTTTAGTTTTTTTTATAACATTAGCACTATATTTTTAGTTGTTTAAGTAAAAGTGAAAAAATCATTGTTAAAACGACATTTACACTATTTATTTATAACAATACTAGCGGCCGCCCACGACTTCGTCTGCGTGGAAAATTTTTTTTGCTATCCCTCGGGAACAATACTTTTTTTCGGGATGAAAGGTACCCTATGTCCGTCTCTGTACCCTCGACAACATGTAAGTAAAATTTCATGATGATCGGTTCAGTAGTTAAGACGTGAAGGAGTAACAAACAAACAAACGGACTTTCACATTTATAATATTAGTAAGGATTAATTTGGTATATAATTATTGTTTTTCGATATATTTTCATTCCTGTAATTACTTAAATTACGTAAAGAGTACTCTAGTTGACTAATTATGTACACGTGTTCTGTGCTGACAGCTCGATGACGTTCACTTGTTTGTAACTGATATAAAAGAAAGAACCCAGCATTTTGTGGGTCACTTTTTAAGTTTGGAGCACCACATGATTTAAGTTAAGTAAATTCTTCATTGTTATTGTGTTATTTTGAATAAATTGTTGTGTGTGTGACTTAATTGTTGTTCAAAGGCTATCCGCTGTTAATTTTCATTCCCAATTTTATGATTATTCTGATTAATTGTAGTAATAATAAGTAAAGTACATTATTAGACAGATTTCTTTTGCATTTGCTTGGTAACTACTCGTAGTATCATAGTTTAATAAAGAGATTAACTGATAACTTTTAAGTTTATATTGTTGTAGTTTGTAACGATTTAATTGTAAAATATTTGATTGATAAAGCTGACGAGTTTCTTTCGCCTGTTCTTCTCTCAGCTAAAAAAAGATGTCCGAACAGGTGGTAGGTTAAAAGAAATTGGACGATTCAATTAAATAAACTTTGCTTTATTAAAATCGACTTATTTTGTTTTAATTCTCTCCATGTTTCTGACTATTTCTGACATCAGAAGTGGGTATCGACTCGGTCCATTTACAAATTATTAACACCAATTCCTAATAATTTTCAGGGTGGATGCTGGAGTGACCTCGCTCCGCTGCCGTTGTGATCCTGAGACCTGGGTAGCAACAAGCTGGTGTCGCAACAGTATCTAGTTTCTTGCTTCGAAGTGAGAAGAAAACTATTCTCCTCTGAACTCCCTGCTGAAAAAGCCGGTAAGGCCCTCAGTGGCTATGTTTTTTTTATTAAGTACCTACCCTGATTTATTAGACTTACCGGTTGGTTATTACTTCTGATTTAGCGAATTATTGTTGTAAAGTGGAAAAGTAAAGATTTGAATGTTGTGAAATAAAAAATGTTAAATGCTTTTGAGTTAGAAATATTATAATATTTAATTATAATGTTATTTGCGACATAGATAGATGTGGTCTCATGAATAGATATTATAAATTACTAGTGTTGCATTTCGTGTTTCGTTGGGTTATTGAATATAGTCAACTCTTATTAACAGAATCATTACGAATCAAGCTCTCTTGGAATGAAGGATTAGTCTGATATAGTTTAATGAAAATCCAATGCCTAATGACATTATTCAAATTTATTTTTGGTTTTTTATTTACAATAATTATTATCACTGTTGGTCCTATTTAAGGAAAGTTTAAAACTCGATTACACATAAGTAGTATTAATTTCTATGGATAGAAAATAATAATATAAAATTAAATTGATAATTGGGAATAAGAATAATCCAATTCAATCCAGTTGATCAGGCAGACTGAAACGAATTGTCCATCTAGGTTTTTAATCATATACCTACCTAGTAAATAGCTAGTTACAACTTGAGAGAGATACATTTTTGAAGTTATCATAATATAATATAAATACAAGTAGTAACAAAAGACTGGTTGATTTGTTAGTCAGTGGCCCAGCGAATGACGAAAGTGCTGCAGTTAAATTATGATGATAATGATTAATGACAAACATGATTTAATGATAATAATGAAAAATGATCAATGATAATAATGATGAATGATAATAATGATGGATGATAATAATGATGAATGATAATAATGATGAATTATAATAACGATGAATGATAATAACGATGAATGATAATAATTATTAATGATAATAATGATTAATGATAATAATTATTAAAGATAATAATGAGTAATAGTGATTAATGATAATAATGAATAATTATTAATGATATTCATTATTATTATAATGATGATTAATGATAATATTGATAACTTATTCGCAAATTTATAAAACCACATGATCCATCATACATACCGCACTTGGTTGTTGTAATCGATTTGTTTCTCAATTGTATTGATTGATTGACATTATGATGAAATTTATAATGATTGATATAAAGTCAATATGAACTATTTCTATTTTTATGATGATGATGCATATTGATAGATGAGATAATGAGATTATATTCATAGATAATATACACCCTGTATTTTATATCACCTGACTCTAAGGTTATTCTAGCAAAAAAAACTCTCGACATGTGGTTCAAAAATGCATAGTTATAGACATATCATCAATCTTAATTGAATTACTTCAAAATAAAGTACCCTTATGTTAATTACTTATTACATACATACTTTTTTTTCAATGTTATCACTAAACGTAAAAACGGTGCTTTGTTGACAAATACTGCTACATTGTACCTACTAAGATTTTCATTGATGAAATCATTCATATTTAGAGGTACCTACGGAAATGCGACTTTGCCATATTTGGTGTTTTGTAAAGGTTTTGTATAAGTAGTTTTAACTTTAATAATTTATTTTTATATAAAAATACTTCATAATAAAGTCTAATTAAAACATTTTTCCCATGCTATTCTATTCTATTTCATAGTTTTATTGGTACCCCCAGGGGTATTACTCCAGAGTAATGGGATGTAGAAAGATATGTTGTAAAAGTTTTGGTAATAATCATAATAGTCTGTTACCTTGGCGACTTTTTAAGGCTCATATATATCTCAAAGCATGATTTTCCATCTTTTTTAAATGCATTTTTCTCCATCAATATTATAGTTACAGCACTCAAAAAAATATATGTTAAACTACATTATATATTAGAGGGCATATTTGTTTTACTTTTTTAATTTTTTTATTACAAGTTATGGAAAATAAATCCTGAACCTATCTCCATTATAATTTTTAAATCCATTTCGCTCGGTTAATATCAGTCAAAAATCATTATTTTTTATTTGTTAATATTCCACAAAAAAAGACGCAGGGCATGGTTGTTTTAGATTTTTGATTAGTAGCCGAAAATAATTTCAATATTGTTATATTCCATTTCGCGCACGGTCACATGTCGTCGCGCCATTTTCTCGTCTAAATAATCAGTGGGGAGGAGGCGTATTGCTGGATGGACCTGTGTCGCGCTGCGCAATTTTTTGACGTTTGCAATTGACAAATATTACAAAAATTAAAATTAAAAGTACCACAGAGTGCGCAATTCTCCAGTATGCCAATTAGATAGTACCCCTAATAACAGCCCTTGCGTTTTGTCGATTATAAGATTTATATTAGTCTAATTATCAACATATTATTTATGTCTAAAAAACATGACATCGAGCAATTTGGCACTAATGTTGCAGGAAGGGCGAGAAACCCTAATTTCGGCGTTCTTTGTTTTAACATTAGCCAATTTGTTCCCTAATTCCAACCAGGTACGTGATGTTCAAAAATAAAACAACCATGTTTGTATGAAATTAATTTTGTAACTATCAATAATGATAATAACTTAAAGGCTCTAAAATTATGATTCCCTCAACAAGTCTTCACATTGATGAGATAACGCTGGCTTACAGCGAAAACGTAAAAAGTACTAGAAAATTTCGCCACTCCCACTAGCGACTCGGTTGCATAATTGGTCAGTGCATTGGGCCGTAATCCCAAGGGTGCGGGTTCAAGTCCCGTCTGAGCTGCTACGGGTGAGTCGTTTTTTTCTAGTATTTTTTCTTTTAAATTTATCAGCTTAAGTCTTCGAAATTTATACATCTCATGTAAATATTAAACAACTTAGAATATAAATATATGAAAAATAGCATCACAAAAAAAATTACCGCAAAAAGTCTTTGGTTTAATATACAACGTGTTACAAAATAACCTCTAAATGCCGAATATAGTAGATAAGGACCATCAAACTGAATAATTTTCACTACGGCACCAACTCTGAAATCGCAAAAAAAACGACTGTTTCATACATTTTAATATTTTCATTATTAATTTTTGTATGAAACAGCTGATTTTTTTCGCGCATTAGTCAGGAGTTTTTAACATTGAAAATGTTTTTTCGTTCGCTCCAGTAGGTCCCTGAAATTTTCGCTGAAAGTGCGACTCAGCCGTGATACCCTGAGGTTTAGGGCCATGAGAACGTATAAGGGCTCAAAAGACGCGAAATTTAAAGTGCATAAGAAGATCTGAAAAATATTTTGAAAGAGTCAAAAACTTTTTTGAAATTGGAAAAAAAACCGACTTTTTTCGACCGAAAAATTGTGTCTTTTCACAGAAAATTTCCGATATCTCGAGAACGGGGCCGAATTTAAAAAATATGAAAAAACGCACCTTGCTATCGAACGAAGGAACATTTTAGGTCATTACACTTTTTAGGGTTCCGTACCCAAAGCAAAAACGGGACCCTATTACTAAGACTCCGCTGTCCGTCTGTCTGTCTGTCTGTCACCAGGCTGTATCTCATGAACCGTGATAGCTAGAAAGTTGAAATTTTCACTTTTCTGTTGCCGCTATAATGAAAAATACTAAAAACAGAATTAAATTAATATTTAAGGCTCCCATACAACAAACGTGATTTTTTGCCGTTTTTTGGTACGGAACCCTTTGTGCGCGAGTCCGACTCGCACTTGGCTTGGTTTTTTTTTTCGATATTGGTGACGGTCGAGGCTGTAGAGGTACTCTTAGCCGCGAGTTTTGCACGGCGCGAGATGCGATATCACGCGACGGGTGGTTCGCGTGCGGGCACGAGGACGTATGAGAGCTTCAAAGACGCGGAATTCGAAGGGTTTACGATGATGCAAAAATATTTTAGAAAAGCTGTTTAAGTTTTTCAACAGCTTTTCAACAGCTGTTTTGTCACTTTTTAAGTTTGGAGCACCACATGATTTAAGTTAAGTAAATTCTTCATTGGTATTGTGTTATTTTGAATAAATTGTTGTGTGTGTGACTTAATTGTTGTTCAAAGGCTATCCGCTGTTAATTTTCATTCCCAATTTTATGATTATTCTGATTAATTGTAGTAATAATAAGTAAAGTACATTATTAGACAGATTTATTTTGCATTTGCTTGGTAACTACTCGTAGTATCATAGTTTAATAAAGAGATTAACTGATAACTTTTAAGTTTATATTGTTGTAGTTTGTAACGATTTAATTGTAAAATATTTGATTGATAAAGCTGACGAGTTTCTTTCGCCTGTTCTTCTCTCAGCTAAAAAAAGATGTCCGGACAGGTGGTAGGTTAAAAGAAATTGGACGATTCAATTAAATAAACTTTGCTTTATTAAAATCGATTTATATTGATTTAATTCTCTCCATGTTTCTGACTATTTCTGACACATGCAAGAGTCCTAACGCATACGTGTTCACCTACATCCAAAGCCTACATCTAGCGAAACAAAATAGTAAACTAACTGCCCACTATTATAAACTAACTAGCGGCCGCCCGCTGTTTCACCCGCGTGGTTCCCGTTCCCGTGGGAATATCGGGATAAAAAGTATTCTATGTTTTAAACCAGGCTATCTACTATCTGTGTGCCAAATTTCAACCAAATCCGTTAAGTAGTTTTTGCGTGATTGAGGAACAAACATCCAAACATCCAAACCTACAAACTTTCACATTTATTATATTAGTAGGATTATCAATAACGGGTGTAACAAGACCTTCAACGAAGCCAAAGTCCACGTATTCCGCCCATCATCAGGATCATTTTTGTCTTTTAGACTATACCTGGGAAACCAATAGCTACGAATTTATTGGAGGTCAAAGTGAAAAGTTTTTTTATTCAAATTTTTTATTATATCTTATTTTATTCGTTACTAGCGGCCGCCCGCGACTTCATCTGCGTGAAAAGGTTTTTTGCTATCACTTGGGAACAACACTTTTTTTCGGGATGAAAGATACCCTATGTCCTTTTCTGTACCTCTGACTACGTGTGTGCAAAATTTCATGATGATCAGTTCAGTAGTTAAGACGTGAAGGCGTAACAAACAAACAAACAAACAAACGGACTTTCGCATTTATAATATTAGTAAGGACTAGGTATCCACTCGAAAAGCTAAGACCACCACACCTAACGTTGGATAATTCCATTCACTGCTCAATATTTAATTAGTGATACTAAATGTTTCCAAGTTCAACTAAATCTAAGTTACCAATTGATACCTAGGAATTTGCAAACTAAGCTATGCGTGAGATTATAGACTTTAAAAGCTCCCGCTTCTAGACGTAACACTTTGATCATGATTAAGCACGTTCTTGCCGAACAAATTGTATCTTACTGAAGGGGCAACGCTTAGGGTGTTACATATGGGCTGGGTTGTGGCGTAACCTCGAGGCTATTTCATTGAGACAAACAGCTTGGCGAAGCGATACAATAAATCTTAGAAACCTACAAAAAACAACTGAAAAAGACAACTTTTAGAGGATTTTTTGTAAGGGCTATACTTATTTACTGTACTACATTTTTTGTACATAAGTAAATAAATTAATATTTTTATTGCCTTCAAAGACTGTGCCAATTCGGTAGCTAGGCTAATATTAAATTTTGTGTCTTTTATAGTAGTTTTTTTTAGCTTTTAGCCGATTTAGCTTTTATGCAGTTTTTAAATGAGGTACCATTTAAAAAACTGCAAAAAAAGCTAAAACGGCTTCGGCTATTCATTTTGTCACTTCATTTCGAGGAAATCCCTGACAATTTCTTTTAAAGCATTAATTAAGTCAAAATGGTATTTGTAAATGACTTCTTATAGCCCAGCTACACTCGGCTGCCGCTCTGAGCGAAGTGAGCAATTTCAACGAGATCTCTAATGGTGGTGATAGGTACGTGTGATTGCCTCCTACGTGGAGCTGGCATTATAAAGTTGTCAATTTCACACTGAGAGTTGTGCTGGGTGAGGTTTAAAAAACTTTACAAAGAATGGCTTTTTCCTATCGTAAATATTAGTCATAAGCGTCACGGAAATTTATTGATGCACGTGTTTGTGTCTTTTTATCTTATTTTGTCTTTTTTACCGACTTCAAAAGGAGGGAGGTACTCAATGCGACCCTTTTTTATTTTTTTGTATGTACACCGATTACTCGAAGACGGCTGAACCGATTGAAATGATTCAAACGTTATTACATTAGGTAAAAATTCAAGTTGGTCCCATTTTAAAAAAAATTGAAATCGGTTCAGTACTTTTCAAGTAATCTTGAAAAAAAGCACGAAAATAATATGATTTTGTGTGAACTACCTCGATGATCAGTCGTATAACTTCTTTGTTTATGAACTGAATCTAAAACACGTCTATTGAAGTCGGGTGTGGCTTTTAGAATAAAAAAAAAAGAATTTGTATTCCAGCCCCACCCGACTTCAATAGACGTGTTTTTATTATTATTAATATTATTTCATGCTTTTTAGAGGTAGGTTTTTAGGGTTCCGTAGCCTAAATGGCAAAAAACGGAACCCTTATAGATTCGTCATGTCTGTCTGTCTGTCTGTCTGTCTGTCTGTCTGTCTGTCTGTCTGTCTGTCTGTCTGTCTGTCTGTCTGTCTGTCTGTCCGTATGTCACAGCCACTTTATTCCGAAAGTATTAAGACTACACAGTTGAAACTTGGTAGGTATATGTAATCTGTTAACCGCTTAACGAATTTAATACAAAAATAAGAAAAATAAAAGATTAAGGGGGGGCTCCCCATACATGGAACTGAAACTGAAAAAATTTTTTTTCTTCAAACCAACACGTGTTGGGTGTCTATAGATAGGTCTTTAAAAATAACATTAAGGTTTCTAAGACAACTTTTTCTCAAAGTCAACCGTTTGAAAGATATTTACCGCCAAAGTGGTAAAATGTGTGTCCCCCCCCCTTTAACTTTTGAAATAAGAGAGTGAAAAATCTAAAAAAAATATATGCTGTAGACCTTAATAAAAACTTTCAACCAAAATTGGTTTGAACGAGATATAGTAATTAGTTTTTGAGATATAGCACATTTTCTAAAACCGCAAATATAACTTTGTCATTCATACCAACACTGTGAAAAACAAAGTTATTTTTACAGACGAAAAATTATAGGTGGTATTAAATATGGTATGGTATAAGGTAACTACGGAACCCTATGGCGCGTGGCCCGACACGCACTTGGCCGGTTTTTTAAGTCAGTTTTTTGTTTTTTTAAACAATTATTTATTTATATTATACGATAACAAAACCAACACTTTTATGTAAATTATTACATAATTAGACTTACTGTACTTTTATGTAATTATATTATGTAGTATAAGCCCCGCTTAGACGTGGGACTAAATAATAGGTGTGAATATATCTTTGGTGTGATAACATATGTTATTTTAAATAGGTATTAGGACTTGCTCCTAAGTTTGATTTCATAGTAAAAATGAAATGCTTGGGCTTTATATTTAAAAAGACGCAAATACGTGTTTAGAATACTGCAGTGTTACCACTAAAATAGTTACATTGTAATTTCCTTACAATGTCGTATGAATTTTAATTTTATATGAATTAAGATGCAGATCTAGGAACTCCGTAATTTTCTTACAGTAGTCTCGTTTGCAAAAACTCGCGGTAAAGGTTGCTGTCCATTTACCAAGACTGGAAAAGGAATGCTAATTTAAGACAGGTAAATCTTGTCTGAGTGCAAAAGTTCCGACACTAATTATAGTGGTTCCCGGAGCACTCCAGGTAATTGCTTGTTGATGAGTTTGACTACCTATTAAATGTATTACGTTACGGAGCATCTTTCGAACAACAAATAGTAGTGGGAATTTAATGAATACCTTGAAATATGATTGATTATATTCTAAGGTTCATAATGGTGCTTTAACTAAGTTAGAAACCGCTTTTATGGGATACGTATACGAATGTTGCGTCTTAAATTATTATTGAACCTCCCTGTCTCCCTGTCCCTGTTTCATAGTCAACAAGTTTACACGACATCGTAGGTCTGTATAAAAAAATCGGCCAAGTGCGAGTCGGACTCGCGCACGAAGGGTTCCGTACCAAAAACAGCAAATTTTTTTTTTTATTTATTTTTATTTTATTTATTATAATTATTATAAAAATCACGTTTGTCGTATGGGAGACCCCTTAAATATTTTTTTTTCTGTTTTTAGTATTTATAGTTATAGCAGCAATAGAAATACATCATCTGTGAAAATTTCAAGCTATCACGGTTCATGAGATACAGCCTGGTGACAGACAGACAGACAGACAGTCAGACAGACAGACAGACAGACAGACGGACAGCGGAGTCTTAGTAATAGGGTCCCGTTTTTACCCTTTGGGTACGGAACCCTAAAAAGGATAAACATTCAATCCACACTTTTAATAATAAATGCGATAGTAATTCGGCCTGTCTGTTACATTTTCACGCCTAGACAGCTCGGCCAATTTTGACGAAATTTGATACTAATCTAGATGGGACCTTGGGAAAGAACCTATGCTACTTTTTTTCCCAGTTGCTGGGCATGGTTCTCCGCCCGCACGATACATAACTGCTGGCCACGCGGAGAAAGCTGCCGGCGGAAAGCTATTTAATTAAAAATCATTTTAAAGAAGGTAATGTATTTTCTTCAATTTGGTCTCATAATGAATAAGTTAGAATACCTTTTTATAGCTCCATTCCCTGTTACTTTTAATGTAAATGATTGAATGAAAAACCGGCCAAGTGCGTGTCGGGCCACGCGCCATAGGGTTCCGTAGTTACCTTATACCATACCATATTTAATACCACCTATAATTTTTATATTTGCGGTTTTAGAAAATGTGCTATATCTCAAAAACTAATTACTATATCTCGTTCAAACCAATTTTGGTTGAAAGTTTTTATTAAGGTCTACAGCATATATTTTTTTTAGATTTTTCACTCTCTTATTTCAAAAGTTAAAGGGGGGGGGACACACATTTTACCACTTTGGCGGTAAATATCTTTCAAACGGTTGACTTTGAGAAAAAGTTGTGTTAGAAACCTTAATGTTATTTTTAAAGACCTATCTATAGACACCCAACACGTGTTGGTTTGAAGAAAAAAAATTTTTTCAGTTTCAGTTCCATGTATGGGGAGCCCCCCCTTAATCTTTTATTTTTCTTATTTTTGTATTAAATTCGTTAAGCGGTTAACAGATTACATATACCTACCAAGTTTCAACTGTGTAGTCTTAATACTTTCGGAATAAAGTGGCTGTGACATACGGACAGACAGACAGACAGACAGACAGACAGACAGACAGACAGACAGACAGACAGACATGACGAATCTATAAGGGTTCCGTTTTTTGCCATTTAGGCTACGGAACCCTAAAAATGGTTTTAATTTCAAGTCAAATGTGGACTTATTTTTTTTTAACCATTTTTAACTTGATACCCATGGAATACGCACTACTAATGATTAGAAAAAAACTTTATCAGAAATTTCTATCATCTCCCTTCAAAGACATTAATTACTAAAACAAAATACCTACATAAATTTTAATTCCGAAGTAATATTAGGGCAGGTATTTTTAAGTTTATCGTGCATTCTTTGTTCTGTCCGTAATCACATTCTTGTTTTCATTTAAAATTCTTTTGTATTTCGTTACGGTCGGTATGATTTTTACGGTATGCTAATATCATGTTGTTATTTCCTTTTCATTCTTCATTCAGTAAAATTAATAAAGCAAAAACATGATAAATTGTATTTTTAGGCTAATAACATACGCGTTTAGAGTTTAAATGTTCTTATATCTTCTAAGTGTAATAAATATTACCCGGTGTAAATGTCTTATCTCGCCTCAACAAACGGGAGAACTGGAACACGGTAAAGCGTTTGGCAAGTTCTTTCATTGTTCACACGTTTGGTGGCAGTTAAGCAATTCTTTACTCGTTCGTGCAAGCTAACCTTTGTAAGGCTGTAAATTACGGGCTTATCTATGCTAAATTAGTGCCTTAGAACAGTTTAATAGGTTGTTTTGCCGAGTGACACTAGCGTGGCAGGAATTCTGATTGAGCAATAGATATCGTTTACGTAATATGATTTGTGGAGGAATACGGTACGAGTTTGTGTGGATTTATGGCTTAATGGTGTTGATAACAGTTAATTTAGGAGATAAATGGTAAATACACTTAGTACTAGAAGTCGAGTCTGTAATACTTATCTGAAAGTTACAGGGTTGATTTTTGACAGCCCAAGACTTTATGCAAATCCACAGAATATATATGTTATCAGTTTCACATTCATTCTTGCGGCTTATATTCTTTCATAAATAAGCTAAAACTAAGAAAACGAAAAGAACTTGCTCAAATTATGAACTGTCGGTCTGCACTTTTGCGTTCATTCATATTCTTTTTATTCTTTGAAACCACTTTTTAAGTTAAACATAGAATAGATTGGAACTTTTTAACGCTGGCACTGAAATTGTGGAGTCAAAGCGTATTAAACACTTTCTCTTTATTTCGGCACAGTAGCAGGCACATTTCACGTTTAGATAAACAATATAATGAGGACGGTGCCATTTCTGCGGATGGCACTCGTGAGGGTTCCAACTTTTTCGCTGACTGTGACCTCGTATTTACGATTATTACTTCCATCGTGGTCGTCCGATTAATTTTTGTTTCGGTTAAACAGGACAACCGCAAAAAGGCAAATGTTGTAGGTAGGTTTGGTTTGCTGTAGCGTTTACAGCTCCAGTTTTTAAACAAAAAGGTAATATTAAGATTATTAATATAATTGAAAAATTATTAGTTATTTCTTGTACTATTATTCTTGTATTATTATTACAAGAATTAGATTTTATGCATTCACAATGCTATTTTTATATTAAGATTATTAATATAATTGAAAAATATTAGAAAAAAACGGGTTCGAGTCCCGTCTGAGCTGCTACGGGTGAGTCGATTTTTTCTAATATTTTTCAATTATATTAATAATCTTAATTTAAAAATAGCATTGTGAATGCATAAAATCTAAAAGTTTAAAAATTGTATGGCTATTTCATCTTAATTGATTGTCTGGCATCTGTAAAGGTGCTGCTTTCGGATGTCGAAGTTGATTTACTTCACATTGATGAGATTGCGCTGGCCTACAGCGGAAACGTGAAAAGTATTAGAAAATTTCGCCAATCCTGCTAGCGACTCGGTAGCATAATTGGTTAGTGCATTGGGCCGGAATCCTAAGGGTGCGGGTTCGAGTCCCGTCTGAGCTGCTACGGGTGAGTCGATTTTTTCTAATATTTTTCAATTATATTAATAATCTTAATATAAAAATAGCATTGTGAATGCATAAAATCTAAAAGTTTAAAAAGGTAATATTATCTTTGTGTCAAATAAAAGTAGTGCATTAAGTCCTTCTAAGAGATGGTACCGTGTCTCTCCTAAGGGATAAGACTGGAATAAATGTTGCATACATCACAATAGTTTCAATGCATTTTTAATGTATTTAGAATCGGTTATTGATCATATTGCTAGTATCTGTCTACATTTCATTATGAACAATGGCTTATGTTTAAATGATCACCATGCTAACCTAACCTAGCCACCAGAATTAGTATATGATCACCAAATCACTAGGCGGTTTAAGATTTGGTGATCATTTATTAATTTAAGAGAATTAAATGTATTATTTTGGTATGCTAAAGTATTAATTCCCATGAACAATCATACATGCCAATAAAGTATAAACTTAAGTTCTATTATTTGTGACGGAAAAAATAAACAAGCATTTATTTAATTATTTTATACCTAAGTTATAATGTGTCATTCATCAATATGTAAAGTCAAATAATTACTAACTGTTAAAATTGTTTTAAGCAATAGTAACGTTACCTGGGTAGGGTTCTTGGCAGCATGGGTAGTACCTTTCATGCCTTTCAGCTGGTACCCCCAGTATGTCCCACTCAACGGACGGGTAGTACTCTCGAAGATCAATGCCCACATCCACCATGTCGCCTTTCTTCTGATTGATGTGTTTTAAATCGATCTGTAATAAATTAAGGAGTTTTAATTTCATTGATTACGGCTTTTGAATGTTTGGCCAAGTGAGTTTGTTCATTTTTTCTTCCTATTTATGTTGTAAATACGTTTGAGTAGATATAGGACAGCCTCTTTATTAGTCGGATGTCGTCACGAGACAAGCCAACAATTAAAAAGAGAGGTCATCAATCTGGGACTAAGAAAATGAAAAACATTATGTATCTAAGTTTTAATTGAAAAACATTACCCAAAAAGAACCCAAGTTGTATTATGCTTGTATATGGGATAATATTTATAAATCACGTTAGTAAGGAAAATGGCCTCTTCTGCGTACCTTTTTATGTGATGTAAACTAAAACCATTTAGAGTGGCCAGAGACAGACAGAGACGGATTTCCGTTTCCGAGTTCCATGTCAGAATTAGCTAATCCATACAAATCTATGGACCTACCACACACATGCGGGATTTTTCCCTGCGGAATTTTCACACTTTATAAATATTCCATTCAGAATTCCGAATCGGGATGCCGTCATGTATGTGGCCGGGCTTAATGTCAATGCATAATTTTACCTGATCACCATCATAACTCCAAGACCCAAATTTGAGGAAGCAGGTCTGCTGGTCAAACGGGAAGTATCTGACGTCGATCTCACAGGAGGATTTAAAGATGGCGGGTGGGGTCCAGAGAACCTTGCCGGTGTAGTGTAAGACCGCTTTTGTCATAGTCGTTACTACGTACTCGCCGTCAGCACTGGTGAAGAAGAAAATGTTTTACTTCAGTATAATGGTGACTGCATACAAGGGAAGCTGTTGTTTGCTAGACCGATCATCGTGGATCCAATCAAAATGAAGTTGAATATAAATGAAGAATAAAATCAATGAGACAAAGAAACCATTTTGTTCCTGACTGTACGAAATCTAATTTGATACCAAAACGGGCCGAGTTGATTATCGAAAATAATATTTGATTTGAATGTTGTAACCTGGCCCTCGGGCTAGGGCTGGCATAGGAATGAATCAGTTCATTAATTTGTATGAAAGAAATAAGACAGATAACAATACAAAAGTAAAATAAAAATCTAGCTATCCGCCACGAGAGTTTCGGTCATCATATGTAACAAAATATGGTTATACTTAGGTGTACCTAAAGTAGGAAAAAATCTTGATAGGTTGATACTAGCTGATGATAATAGTAGATAATTGCATCGAGCACAAAGTAATTTATTATTGCACCGAGTGCCTGATTTAATCTAACAGGCACGAGGGCAATATCAATTAATATCAATCAAAATCAAATATCGTACTTAAGGCGAGGTGCATAATCTGCTTTTCTTTTAACTATTACCTAAAGGAATAGTAGATAAAAGAAACTCATATCAAACAGTTAAAATATAAGTTTAATTATTGAAATTAAAAGTTGTGCTTGAACAATTATTAAACGTAAGGTTAAGAGTTTTGTTGGGCAAATTTATTTTTCTATAACATTGTCGGCTTCATTTAGAATATTTTTCGGAGTTAATGTGTCGCTAAATTATTCCATTTTAATTCGAAGCCGAAACACTCAAAATCAGATAGTATTACACTTTATCGTTTCCAAAAATATTTTCAAGCAAAATTAACAAAATTCCCGCCAAATCACTTTTTTAAATTTCTTTCATTTTAAAATCAGAGTTAGCAGCGATCATTTTTTAAATTTGGAACAAGTAGGATAGAAACGAATAATACGTACGTAAAAAAAAGTATTGATGTCGGCTGGCTGAATAGAGCTAATCCATTGAGATTGGCACCTTTTGGTGCGATAAAAAAAAACTCTGCTATAATGAAATTTTATACATTTTTATAGCTCTAGAGCATTAAAGACTCGCTATGTACTGAGTTTTTAGTGTGATTGTAATGAAATTAAAGCAAAGTTGGAAGAAAAATTATTTAAAAACCAAAACAATAAATAATTGGTATCAAACGGCGATAAAACGCAGATGGGCTCTTAAATTAAAACAGCTCTGTCACAGTGACCATAAATTCTGGTGACAAACGGACAGAACCAACGAGTCGCCGTATATTGCTTTATGTCCATCGTGCATGGCACGCACTATTTGATGCAACGTAAATCATGGCTTACCAGGTTGTAAGCGCGTTTCCCTTTGGTATGAAAATATATCATAGCTTAGGTAGTTACGACTAATGGTTTAGAACGAATAATATTTTGGAATTGAACCAAATTACGTGTAATTTTGTTTTACGAGGAGCTCGGTGGCGCAGTGGTTTAGCGCCTGGCCTTTTGATTACGGTGGTTAAGCAACTTTCGCAAGGGTCGGTCGCGGGATGGGTGACCAAAAATTTATTATCTCGAGTTCCTTCGTGCTTCGGAACTTCGGAAGGCACGTTAAGCCGTTGGTCCCGGCTGCATTTGCAGTCGTTAACACCCGCCAATTTGCACTGGACGCGCGTAAGGCCAAGGCCTGTGCCCCAGCAGACCCCAGCAGTGGGGATATTAAAAATGGCTGACCTCTTTTAACTGTATGTCAAAATTTCACGCGTACGAATTCATGGGCAAAAACGACGCTCGTTTGATTTCTGATCTTTTTAATGTATTTTATCATACGTTATTCTTAACTAACACTCCAAAACAAATAGGGTAAACCGTAAAGTTATTGCCCACTTAAGGATTTCAAACATATTGACATCAAAAATAAAAAAAAGTATTATAACTATCAAACATTTATTACTTTTTTCTTATAACCTAATAAATTATCCAAGAGAGTAGCAACAGTTTTTAGTTAAAACTTTCATAACTTAGAAAATATTAGAATAAAATAAAAATAATCTAAAAAGTACAATAATTGCCCACAGCTTATAGTAATTGCCAACATTAATTGCCCAGCACCTTTTAAACGATAAATAAAACGTTAAATGTAAATAAATATATTCAAAATAAAACATTAAACTTATATCTTAGAGGATAGTCCTCAATATTTCAAAATTTGCGTTTAGCTATATACTAACTACTTCAAATTTCCTGAGCTGATGTCCATGAGTCAGAATCAATGACACATAATCATCTTTAGCTGATATTGATGAATCTCAGAATCGCCAGAGACAGAGTCATCTACTTCAAAACAATGATGGCACAAAAATTATAATAATGATAATAATGTAAATAGGAGCTGTCGGGTATATGTTCCTTATGTTTTTCGTGGAATGCAACGCACATGAAATAATTTTTAACAAGAACAGCAAATCAATTTATTTTTTATTACATTAAAATGACTAATTCCACCATTGGTTTGATATTCTTACCAGGTTCTATTACAATATTACTTAAAACAGTTATTCCCCGGGCAATAACTATAGACATTAACATGGCAATTAATAAAATGATGGTGAGCAATAACTAAAAATATGCATATTTAGGTTCAGTGCTTGCCCACAGTTAAAATAACCTCAAAAAATCAAATATAAACATATTTTTTTATCAAAAACGAAGAAAATACTTATGATTTCATCATAACTGTGCACCAATAGTTGAATATCTAATAAACTACGAAAAGAATGAACCTCTAAGTAAGTACTTCCTTAAGAAAATTGCTAAATTGTTTACATGTTTGAGTGACACGTTTACCTGTCTTGACAAAATCCGCCATTACTGATTTTTTTCCTCACCGCTGGCTGCCAACTGTCAATTTTAATTTCTACTATTTATTCATCACATAGCCATCTACTAAATTCTAATCGAACTACAATGATAAAAAGCTAACACCTGGCAATATTTTTCTTAAAGCGGGCAATCACTGTCAGTGGGCAATAACACTCTGGTTTACCCTACATAATATTAATAAACAAAACCGAAAGTATTCTTTCACCTGTAGCTACTGCGAAAACAGGCGTATCTAAGTTAATTGATTGCGTCGTATCGACAAGAAAACGTTCTAGAATGATACATCATGTGGTGTCAAAACAGGCCGACTGGCTATTAATCATAAGCGAATGAGAGCGACACACGTGCTACTAATCTTACGCTGTGTCGGTCGGAGAATATAGGCCTAAGTCAAGAGAGGCAGCGGTGGTGAGAAATCCTATCCACCGTCATTTTAAATAACTTAAGAGAGTGTTCTACCAATGAAACTAAACATTTTTGGCTGTTATAAAAAGTGTTGGTCCTCCCATACTAACTAGACAGCTAAAGCGTTGTATTAGTCAGCGAACTAAAATCTATGAGAGTGTAATTGCAACAAATAATGCCTAAAAAATGGCACCACGAGGCCAAAAAAGTACCTACAACCCGCTCAGCTTTAGTCGGGCCAGCCACGCCCCCGGTGACTGACGTTAGCGTTCTTTACAATAATTGCAGTTTGTATTGTAGAGAAAAAAGAGAAAGAAAATTTTCATTAGAAATGACGTCGTGTGTATAAAATATGCAGAAATAACGTATCATATTTTTTCATTTAATTATTGAAAATATCAATGAATATACAAATTATGGTCGCTAATAAGCCTTTCGACGCCAGGCGTCTACTTATGAAATAGCCAATTTATCGTGTGGTGCCATTTTTTGAGCGCAATGCTTGTTCCATAGATTTTAGTTCGCTGGTATTATTATGGGAAAGTAAAAAATAACATTACGTATTTCAAGCCATGTTTCTTTGGCAAATATAATTAGTTTCATTTGTACTCTCTTAAGTTAATTTAAAACGACTACAAAATGAAGGTGTATTTTTAAGTTGTGATAATGCATGTTGTGCATAACGCACCTTTTCAACACACTTGCTCGTAAAGTGAGCCCTAATACATCGCTTTTAGGGCCATAAACCGAACTATAACAAACGCGTGCAATAATATATAAAACACTAGTTGGTTATACTAGAATTATCCCTACAAAGTTTAATAGGTACCTTACTGCAAGTTCTATGCGTGTAAACAGAGCATTTTCAATTTAACCGGGTAATACAGTTATTTTCTTAGTAACAACAAAGAGGTTTTATGCCGCTAAAAATTCATTTGCATTTTTGGAATAAATAAATGTGTAGGTCCTTAATTAAGTCAAACAAATATTTATTATTATCAAATTATTTCTTATTTACAATATTTTGTTCAAATATATTAAAATATTAGCATTTTATCACCTAAATTTATAATTTTGAAGTAGGCTGTACGCCCACTAACCCCTTTGTTCGCAAAATATTCTTGCATTGGGCGTGTGAAAAAAACAATAAAAAACCTGCGCGCCTTTTCTCATCATGATTATCATTTTGTTTTTGTCGTATTTGTTGATGTGTGGTAAATTAGTTTGTTTTTTCCTCGCAAATGTGTTGAAAAACGTCGTATGAAACTCGTGAGCTCTTACTTATTGCACACTCGGCTGAGTTACAACCCTCGCCTGCGGCTCGGGCTGCAACCCACAGCCTTGTGTGCAATAAGTAACCTAAGCTAACTTGTATCATAATGTACTATTTTAGGGTTCCGTACCCAAAGGGTAAAAACGGGACTCTATTACTAAGACTCCGCTGTCCGTCTGTCTATCTGTCTGTCTGTCTATCTGTCTGTCTGTCACCAGGCTGTATCTCATGAACCGTGATAGTTATATAGACAGTTGAAATTTTCACAGATGATATAATTCTGTTGCCGCTATAACAACAAATACTAAAAACAGTATAAAATTAATATTTAAAGGGGGCTCCCATACAACAAACATGATTTTTGCCGTTTTTTGGAACGGAACTCTTCGTGCGCGAGTTCGACTTTTTTATTGGTAATGTGACATTAACGTTGGCGTTTACTTTGTTTTTACTTACTTGTCAAGTGTTAAAAATTTGCCTTTATTTTCGCTATAATAAATTCCTTTCCAATACGTAGCCTTTTAATTGCTTTGCTAACCAGTTATACAGTCCCTCACACATGTCATTAACTATTTTTACCAATTTCTTACGTATTTTGTGAAAATTAAAACAATGTTTAGTCTTTCTTTATTTTGTAGTAGGTAAGACCAAGATAGAAATTTTAATAGACTTTTCTTATAAACGTCTATTAAAATTGAGAATAATAGAAATTTATTAAAATAAAGCAATACGTAACTAATTGTTGCAACATTTGGTCTACCAGGAACATAAAATAAGAATTCGAGTTAAGGAAACTATAAAACTATTTTCCTTTAAAGATATGGTATATTTTAAATATGTAGGTATAGGTATAAAAACACTAAGCGAAGCTGAAGAAAACCTGAAGTTACATTTTGTGAACTTCTCTCAAACACTTTTTAAAAACATTCAAATATCTGCGTGGACAGTTATAGAGAGATATAATCCCTCGGGAACAGTACTTTTTTTGAGATGAAAGGAACCTATGACCTTTTTTGTATTCCAGACAATGTATATGCTAAATTTCATGATAAACGGTTGAGCAGTTAAGACGTAAAGGTGTAACAAACAAAAAAACAAAATTACTTTCACATTTATAATATTAAGGGTTTAAGTATGAAATTGCCGTTTTGTATGGAGAATTTTAAAGAATTTGCATTTTCAATACAAAAATTTTCATAATTTATTTAACAATCATGAACGCAGTGGCGTTCATGATTGTTAAATATATTATTATTAAAACAGTGGTTTTAAAACTTTTATGCACAAATGTTTAAACACTCAGCTAACTACTACCACATGGTGTAAAGTGAAAAAAAATTATAAAATATTTTTATTGCTTGTAGAGGGCCGTCATTATCATAATTCGAAATAAAATAATAACAATTAACTGAAGCATCTTTATCATCATATAAGTACTTATATAGAAGATTGAGAGCCTCCGTGTTTGAGAAATAATCGGCAATTTTATACTTTAACTACTATTATTAGTTAAAATCAATAGCCATGATGACAGAATAGATTATAGAAAGATTTTGTCTCTATACGACCAATAAATTTTGTCGACGAATTTTGACTTCACGACCGCTCCACAAGTTTATACACAAACATTAATACATTGTTACTTGTTTATCTATCAAACATCGTAGTTTAAACAAAGTTCTAATTAACTATCAACCCTTAGCAAAGAGAGTACAGGGGAACACATTTTAGATGTTCCATAAGGGATTTGAAACGCGTATTTATTACATTGTAATAAACGCTATATTAGAACAGCATTTGGATTATTATTATCCAGTACATAAATTCGAACATAATTAATTTCTTGATCTCTGTCAACATTGTTTCATATTGTCATTAATTTTAAATACATTCGATGAATTTAATTAATTATTCAAAAATTTATGCGTTGCTTCACTCTGTCGAAAATAACGAACTTTATTTATTTATTTATTTTTTTGTTTTGACTGATTGGATTAATTGGATGACCTGCGTATGCATAATAATAATTATTTATTAAAATAAACGTAAAAAAACGTAATATTACTATGTACATATACCAATATTTTGGTGCGTGAATTACTATAATTTCAGATCTTAGTGCATTAAGTCGCTACTAACAATAATGGATCTTTGTTGTCTGGAAATAAATAAAATTATTATTATTATTATAAATTTGCCCTTATATTTCAGATCTCAGTGCATTATGAATTTTGCCGTTCTCAATTACGTTAACCCCAATAGTGACTGTAGTAATCAAATTCTATATGCAATTTGGCAAAACGCCTCTGGCGATAACTACACTAAACTAAAACTTGCCATACAAATGTTCAGTCGGTCGCTATCGAGTACAGTAAGCGTTAACTCATAATACGCCTACAGAAAAGAGTAAGATCGTATTGATTTATCGCTACCTCTCCTGTGTTGCGTCACAGATATTCGTCCGTTTACGTATGACTTGCCTTTTGATAGGTTTATGGTAGCTGTCACAGCCGTGGAGGATAGTCGTGGTGGGCTTATTGCGTAGCAGAACGCATTTGGCAGCGATGGCCCGTTGTGGCCAGGCCGCCGTATGATATGTTCATCTGATACGACATTATGGGTCTTGGCTCTACGTATCCGATTCAATTTTGGAGCAACAACGGAGTTGTAACAGGCTGGAATGATATGCGAATTGTTATTGTGTGGGAAGTGGACACTGAAGTCAAATACAATAGTGCCAACAGAGGAAGGATTCGTTAAGAGATTTGATTTTTGAATAGGAACTGAGTTAGCACTCGGATTTGATGACATAACGCCCGTAGTTGCAGCAATGACACTTAGTTAAAATGCTACATATTCGAATTTATTCATCCAAAATGAATCTATTATAGTGAGCTTAAAGCTTCAATAAAAACATTAACAAATAATGACATTGTCTTCGTGTTTCATAATATTTTATAGACGTAATAATGTTAGCAATCTTTAACGGCAGGTAATATCGAAAGAAATATTGTTTAAAAACTTCTGAAATTGTAAAGACTACTCAGGTCCCGAATGAGCAACTTACTACAATACTGGCACCAATTTATATCAACATGGAGCATACAGAGACAAATTAGTTTGGCACCATTCGCCAAGAAGTTAGTCGGATATTAGAGAACGCCGAACTGCATTGTCGAACACGCCAAGTTACGCGATGGGTAATTACAACCGGCGGTACCTATATATTATGCTGAGATTTCAGATTGCAGCGGTATGAAGTTACAAAGACTAATTCATTTGATTCGAATTGAGGTATTGTTAATGGAGAGAGTCATAGTTAGAGTATACCGGGTGTAACAAGATCCTCAAGGAAGCCGAGGTCTACGTATTCTGCCCATCATCAGGACCACTTCTGTTCAAAATTATTGCTGGGAAACGATTTTAAGTTTTGGTGTTAAAAATCCATTGGTAATTTATACCACGTAATGTAACGCGTACAGCTGACCGCGCCTGAGAGTGTATGCTACACAGCTGCGTGCGGCCGAGTTGAAAGGTAGCATTTGTGTGCATGCTCATGAGATACATTGAGTGATAAAGTTTTGAAACCATTATTTATTACGAAATACTTAAAATTTTGATAATGTTTCTTTGCAAAAAATAACGAATAAAATAAGATTTCATAAAAATCATTTTTTTTATCTGACCTCCAATAACTTCGTAGCTATTGGTTTCTCAGGTATAGTCTAAAAGACAAAAATTATCCTGATGATGGGCGGAATGCATGGACTTCGGCTTCATTGAGGGTCTTTTTAAACCCGTTATATTCTGTGACCGCGGGCCATGCGACGTTTGCGGGGGGTTTGCGAACTGATGGCGTAGCTTCTTTGACATTCACAAGTGTAACAGCCTAGACTGTATAAGTAACTAATTTTAAGTGAGTGAGTTTGCGTTTCAGTTTGGTAGTAGGCCCTATACAAGGTGGAGCGATAATCTGGTAAAGGTCTTTGGAAGCTAAGAAGAGAGGCCTAAATAAAGTAGTTGTATAGTTGGCAATGGTACTGTGATGATGAGGCTCTGTTTAAATAAGTGGTCTCTCCTTCTGTTTGACTGTACGTCAATTAAAGTGCAAAATGCTAATAGTTAGTCGGACAAAAATGTACAGGCACGGTTCACGACAGCTCTATCCGACCTGTTGTGCAAGTTCGTACTTTCAACCTAAGTTCGTGTACGAGTATTTCCCATTTTAGGAAGCTTGTTTACGGATGGGTTCTACTGAAGCGATTGTTTGGTGCTATGTCAGTTGCATTTCATTGTAGATGTGTTAATTCGAAATACCTAATTGATTTAGATCAGTGGTTCCTAACCTTTTCGATATTGTTACCCATTTCACCTAGTAGAGAAGCAGACTTTACCCCTAGCGTTGGCTTGGGGGGGATGGTGTTGTCGCCGTATCACATTCACAGTGCCTAGCGAATAGTGTCATTGAAATTTTAAGTAATGTTATTTGAAATGAACCATCTCTCTTTTCTATTCATTTTACTGGTACCACCTCTGTTACCCCCATAGAATAGCTGTTTTCTTGGCGCTCCGACACAATAGATGTCTCTTTAGTAGTTGCTTTGTCTTTACACCGTTTGATATGTTTTGTGGCATTAAGTACTTACTTGTTATACAGCACTATATCCGGTAACCAGATGTGTTCAGAAGGCACGTACAACTCCTTTACGCCGCCATATTCCAGGGGATCCCACTTGAACTTGTGATCTTCCCACTCCTACGATGATAAAAACGATTATGAATAAAAATTACAAATTACAGTTTTCCTGAAAAACTTAGGATCAGGTTCGAAGTAACATGAACAGTCCACGACGAGTTTTTGATTGTAAAGAATAATTAAAAAACTATTATCTTTTCGGCGAAGGTTTTATTGTATTATGGTTATTAATTAGGATATTAATATATAAGGTCCTTCTTAAATAGTGCACATAATTTTAAGGGGTCAATGTACTCATGTATACAAACAATTTTTACTATGGGACCAACATTGAAATCGCGAAAAAAAAGCAGCTGTTCCATAGAAAATTTAAAATCAATTAGATCAAAATGTATGGAACAGCTGTTTTTTTTTCGCGATTTCAATGTTGGTCCCATAGTGAAAGTTGTTTGTATGCATGAGTACATTGACCTCTTAAAATTATTTGCACTATTTAAGAAGGACCTTATAGTTAAGCTCATTGTAGAATGAAAAGTTTTTTTTGACAGAACGGTGTCGATTATAAATCCCCTTTAACTATACCAAAGCATAAATACCTAAATATTAACTTAAGTCATCGACTCGTATAATTTCCTACATCTATTATCTGGTTATGAGAATCAAAATTTTAACACTTTAGGTACGTCACGTCACTTAAAATGCGACATTCCAGTTTATAATACTTACATATAAATAAATAAATTATCCGTATGCCGTGTGTGAATTTATGATAATCCCAAAATATAAAGAGACACTTGGAATGAAATTCTATACTCAAATTCCTCATACAAGAAATTCAGCATCCAAGTGTGATATAAGTATGTAAATTATTAATATTGAAATTCCTCACGTTTCGAAGTGCCAAGTAGGTTAGATATGTTAATACACCTTTCCCGTGGCAATGCTTTCGAGATTTCGAGGAACTCTCGTAACATTTTAAATGTCTCAAGATTCTATAATAAAACGCGTGCTACAGATGAGTAAGTATTAAATTTAAAAAATAAAAGTTTTCCAGAGATCTTGGGTTCGGGCACAGGTCCCTGCCCACCCTTGGCGACAGTACTATTTGCTATTTATTTTTTCTTTTAAATAGATATTGTTTTGTTTAAGCAATTTCGCCAATGTTACGTAGGGTAGGTAGCCATTGCACACAAGGGAATTTAAGAGTTTTTTTTTTTGCTATAATTAACATTACTACTAATGCCATAATATCCAGTGCACTTCAAGAAGACTAAGTATTTGCCACCCGCGCGTGTTTCAGCGGATCTATGAAACAACTATTAGTGCATAAGAAATCTCTGGCTAAGGATTAATTACTGCGCTTCCAACTCCAATATTAGTTATTGAACTAACTTACATGTTCCAACCAGACGTTTGTAGTTAATATTTGATCCTTTAGATTCTGTAACAAGAAGAAAATTTATTATTTATTGACTTTTTCCGATAACGAGGGTGAATTTGTAGTTTACCGGTTCTCACAAATTTGTGGTGACAGATATAAATGGATTGTATGGATAAATAGCGATTTGCTTTGCTGTACATATAGGTATTGAAGCTGATATGTTATTATCAGCATTCCCCAGGCGTTGTAAGTTTTTCTGCCCCGAGCCGAGAATAAAGTTTAATCACGTAGTTCGAACGCTTCGCTGAAGTTACCCACTTCATATAGACCCACGATTTTCCTCATTGTTGAAGAGGCGAGTTCACTAGAAAATTGTGAGAATTGGACTGAATATCGAAACTTTTTGGTGTGAAACAATATTTTGAGTATCGAAAAAGCACAATACAAACGTAATCTTGATAATTTTTAATTGAGACCGACACCAATCAGTGGTTTTGACAAAACTGTTATAATATTAATGATATTGTGATGATTTGCGCATCATGGATATAACTACACATCCAAAAAAAGATTTAAAAAAATCAGTACCTATCTAATTACCTACTCTGACATACTCTACCTACACTTTCACTAAGTGATTTAGGAATATTAAAAGGTAATAATGACATTTGACCTAAAAATATAAATGTTAAAAATAAATAAACATACAATATTTATCATGTCCGATGTCTAGGGCAAAAGCTAGTAAGTATTATAAAATTCACCGGTATAATGTGAAAGCATTTCAGTTCAACAATACTACAGTGAATGTCAAAAGGTTTGCAGGCCATAGTTGTCCCTTCGACAATCGAGTCACGACCTGGCGCCAATCCAGGCCCATCTGTACGGATACGTCTACAGTGAACGGTGCCGGAAACCAACCTTAGGCTAGTTGTTCACGAGGCGGTTTTATGTTATTACAATTATGCTCAGCCGAGCTTCACCAGGCAATGGATGTATTATTGTGGAGACGTGTTCACCAACCGGTTGACAGTTAAAATATGTGGAGCTAAAAAACAGTGTCAGCGAACAGAGCAAGGCAGCCACCCGGTTCGACGAAACTGCATGCCTCGTGGTGAACGGAGGCGATCAATTTTTTTCTCTTCATTTAGCTGTTAAAAAGCAGATAATTGGCAGAACACCACACGCCAAGTATTAGGGAACCGCTCGCTGCATCGCCGTCGTCTGTCCATTTACGTGTCCAGACCGATATTGTAGAAGCACTTTGACATAAGAAAAAAGAAAATAGTTTGTGAATTGAAATAGTCTATTTCTGACTTTTCACAAACAAGTAAAGCAACACAAATGCGAATCTCAAGTGTGATCCAAATCACTTCAAACTTATTTGGTTTTGAATAATAGATTTAGATTAAGCTCGATCTCGTTATAGCAAGGTCTTGAGATTTTGCAATTTGAATGAGATGTGTATAAACACATGCGCATACATTTATCATGCGCATAAGCGCATTATACAACTTTTTGCTAATAATGTATGTAATTTAGATTTAATGCGCATACGACGACGACAAGTTCGCTATATTTACATTTATTTGCTGTATTTACTTAATTTTTTCCAAAACTTGATGATTAGTCGAAAACATATTTTATTAGAGACGTTTAAGTCAGCATTACTATCTACATATGAGGAGTTCAAACTTGCATGTATGTTGAATGAAACAAACATGAGAAGTGAGAATAGTATGTCTGTCTGACAATTTTTGTGCATAAATTGTCCTTAAAACCACAACATGCTGATGAAATTAAGTTCATTAAAACTTGTCAATTCGTCATAGCGGTCCATTGTGAATAGGTTGAAGACCTGTATACGAAGTCCCTTTGGCGGAAAATCGAATCGACTTGGCATGACTCCAAATTGAGCCCCGGGCTCATCGCGGCGTATACGTCAGCGTTGAGTGGGGGTCTCTATGAAATATCAACAACTTTAAGGATTAGTTTATAGATTCGAAGCCGAAAAAGATATGTAGACTTTTTTTAACTATAAATACATTTCCTATTGTATTTACCTCTTTGTTTGATACGTTTCAGTAACGTTCTATTAGCTAACAAAACATGATAGATAATTCAATTTTCATAGAAATTCTGTTCTTTTAAAAACCCCACATGAAAAGTCAGCCCTTTATTGGTTTTTTTTTATACATTTTATCATCTCTACAAAACGTCGATTGAATTCTATCCCGCTAATTATTAAGGGCCCTATGTTTTCACACATTTAACGCAGACGTCACAGAACACTTGAATAAAGTAGGCACTAACGTACAGAGGTAATGTATTAAAATCCTTTTATAGGTTTCTCACACAAGGATTTTCCGAGCGCGCTGGAGCAATAACTTGTCATTCAACATTTAGTACAAGTTTGAAATATCCTCGGCAGATGTTCTGCAAATGTTTGTCACTTGTGCAGGAACAGAACTCGGATGCGTCCCACCATGTGCTAAGTTTCAATTTGTGCCACTAATTGGAGTTTAATAGTTCCAGCAGGTTCAGCCAAAGTTGTATGAGTAAATAAACTCGATGGATTCACTCAACGCTGGAAAAAATTAAAAGCGAAACTTTATTAAATTTTGTTTTGCAACGTAATCAACAATCGTTTGTTTTGCTGACGGCTGAGTGAATGCAACTAATTGTAAGTTTTCAGAGAGCGGTTGAATTTAAATGCAAATTATACTACAATTCGTTGAATGAGAACTCAAATAGTAGCGTCTGCTTACGACATAAAAGTGCAATCAACCAATCAATCAATCATTTATTTATTTGCGAAGGCATGGCGAATACAGGTTTTAGACAATTATTTTAAGTACAACATGGCCTGTCGAGTTTATCGACGTGCAGATATTTTGTCATTTTGTTAATAAACTTAATATATCAAATAATGTTATTCGTTAGTTACTATAATTACAGCAAATATTAATTAATAAGATAATGTCAAGTAGTGCAATTGTTCAGTTATTATTAAAATATTACCAACTTACTTACTATTTATGTGTATGTCATGTCAGCAATTCCATTTAACAATTTATTAGGGATGTCAATCAAAAGTAATTAGTCAAATTATCCGTCAAAAATTCATTAACAGAGTAATAGTAATATGTTTTATCAACCAAAAAATTATATAAAATTGTTTTAAATTTGTTAAACGCCATTTCAGTCAATTTATTCGGCAATTTATTATATAGGTAGATAGAAATTGCCATACAATAGGCATTTTTAGAAAATCGTGTTAGTCTTTTATTAGGTATTTGTAACTTATTTCCTTGTCTACCTCTGTATCGAGGATGCCAATAGGGAACATGCATAAGTCACCGATTTTGATTAATTTGAGCTTGATCGCTGCGGACACGTATAAAAACATGATGGAACAGAAAAATAAAAAATAAAATGTATTACTTTAGTTTTATCACACAAGGGAAAATAACGATTTTTTTTTGTTTTCGGATATAATGCACTTAACAGTCGGATAGAACATCAAATAAGAAATAATATTTTGTATGACACATATGTACTTAAACGCAATATTTAGGGAGATATTTGAAATTCTTGGCTAACTCCATGCTAATGCACTGAAACGTGACATGAGTGACGTCACAAATGTTGACCTTTTTGTATAGAGCGTTTTCGGCGGGTGCTGCTGCGTGCTAACTTCAAGTAACTATATCACGAGAAAAAAAACACAAGAGAAAAGTTTTAATATTACAGTTGATTTTCTCACGCATTATACTTTTGATTTTGATACAAAAAAAAATTATGCATGTTCCCTATTAGTGCTAAATAAATTTAAATATTTTTTTACAAATTCAAAAAAACCATTTTAAAGATGTATAGACAGGGCAAAGATAATATTTGTAAAGATTTAAATAAGGGTTTACAGCTATCTAAATAATCTATACCACAAATACATCTAATACACTTCTTTCGAATCTTAAAAGCTCTATGCATATCGACAGAATTTCCCCAAAGTAAGAGCCCATACCGTAGCATACTTGACACATATCCATGGTACGCTAGGAGGGCTGATTCTCTAGAAGCTACTTGGCTAATCCTCCTTAAAACGTTAACATACCTGTAAATTTTCTTGACAAGCATTTCTATATGAGCTCTCCAGTTACAGTTTTCATCAATTTGCATGCCTAAAAATTTTGTACTATTTACCTTGTCTATTTTATTGCCATTATAATTGATGTTATGATTTATGTTTAATCTGTAAAGTGTTTTAAAATGTATATAATTTGTTTTATTTAAATTTATGTGTAAGTTATTGTCTTCCAACCATTTTATAATATTACTTAAGTTTATATTAGCTATATCCGCCAGTTCTTGTTTATTTTTAGATTTTATAATAATTGTTGTATCGTCCGCAAACAAGATACACTTCTGGTCTAGGAAACATTTGGAAGATCGTTTATATAAAGCAAAAATAATAGTGGCCCCAGCACACTACCTTGCGGAACACCGCATCGATTAAAGCAGTAATCCGAAGAATAATTTTCTTTCACATTACCAGAAAGTGTTGTTATTTGTACACACTGTTTCCTATCAGTAAAATAACTCTCTATCGATGACAAAGCGTTCCCCCTAATGCATACGACATTTCGGTGAATTGGTGATCGAGGGATATCCTTTCCCTCGATCGCCAATTCGATCGATTCCTCGAGGGCAGGGTGAACCTTCCCTTAGATCATCAGAAAAATATTTTCCAAACATACCAAGTTTAGGCTCTTGTAGGAAGAAACAGGCTAGGTATATGAATTCTTACGAAACATACGCCAAATAACTTGTAATATACTCTTGTCTAACATTCTGGAAGAAATTTTGAAAATATTAACATTAAGTATTTTTTTCCTCAATTCTGAGAGTTAGTATTTTTCTAAACTTACTAGGTTACTTAGTTTATCGCAAAGAGTCATACATCGAACTAGAACATTATATTGCAGATGAAGGGGGGAGGTCACCCCTTTCACCCCTATTCTGCTCCCTCCCCCCCCCAAAATCAGTTTTATTTTTGTTGATCCCAGTTTGAGTTAAAAAATAAATCAAAAGCTTTAGTAAATTAATGAATATTGTCTTCTACAACTGTATGACAGTTTGCAATTACCTGTTACTAGTCCTTAACAACCCCTTGACTGCAACATCCAATTTTCAACTCGAGAATCTCAATTTAATAGATTTTAATTGCATTTCCAATTGGCTAGCTTACGTTTGTCTTCGAGCATGATCTCTGCTGGGAGGTGGTTCTGTAACTAGGTATTTTATGGCGGAACCAACCGACAGCGGTTAACGTTTTATTGGCGTCATTTCTCTAAAACGTGTCCTGCTTACTGGAATCAGAAGAGGAATTGAGAGACATTTGTACAACAATAAGTGGGTGAGCAGTATAGAAGCTTTGATTGATAAACACGATCTACTGAAATAAGGCGGTTGTATGATCGAAAGTGGCGCTCTTAGAGGTTTTTATTTAATAAGTTATTAATACAAAAAGATTTTAATAATGTTTTACGTGGATTTTGTAGATCCCATGGTCTAGTATTTTTAGACGGTATCACTACATGCCCTCTTAGTCATAATTCGAAGAAGTAGACAGGAAATGTGTCAAAAACGGCCACTTTTAGCAGTTTTGCTATCTACTTCTAGCAGCGACTACGAGGGAATGTAACGATACCGTCTAAAAATACTAGACTAGGGGCCCTAAAAATTTCACGTAAAACATTATTAAAATTGTGAATTAGAATTATAATATTAAATAAAATTCACCGCAGTGCCACTTTCGCTCAGGGTGCCTTAATGCAAGTTAAATAAAAATTTATTTTTGACATAATTTTAAGGTTAATTAAACGGTTTTAATATTCTCCTGAAGTTGCAAATTGTTACATTATTAAGCTTATCGGTATTTTTTTAGGTATACATCAACTTGTATATGCGGGTCTTTTTTGTCAACGGTTGTGTTGTTGGAATACTTAAGAAAAG
The DNA here is from genome assembly GCA_943789525.1 of Agriphila geniculea. Lineage (NCBI taxonomy): Eukaryota > Metazoa > Arthropoda > Insecta > Lepidoptera > Crambidae > Agriphila > Agriphila geniculea. Next base: position 11,717,337 of record OX038887.1, on the reverse strand, counting down.
AATGAGAATGTAAATAGAATGAGATTTTTATGAGATTTTTTGTCAGGATTTTGTGCGATCGATTAATCGCTGAGCGATTTTTTGTTGCCGAGAATAGAGCATACAGAGTTCATTACGTAAACGCCCAAGAGTTATTTTTTGTAGCTGCGATAATCGCGGTATTAATCGCGGCGATAATCGCGGCGTTTTTTGTCGCTGGCAGTAAAACCTTTGTCGTGTCATTTCGCGGGCGATTATCGCAGCTACAAAAAGTAGTAGATTGTAGTGATGTAACAATTGGAAATGGGTTTTAAGCAAGCAATGTACAATAGTTACAATGTCTATTTACTTCATTTCTGTGTGAAGCAATTTTATAATTATTACAATAAACAATGTAAGTTTGATATTTACTACTGTACGCATCTAACTGTGCATAAAGTTCCTTCGTAAGTTTGCTACGTTTATAAGCCAATAAACTAAAGATGTGACATCGTTTTGTGGAGTTTTGTTACACCGTAAAGAGTTATTTGATGTCGCCTTGTCTCGAGACATCGCCATCTTGAATAAAAAAAAATCGAACACGTTGATTTAAAGGTCATTGACTAGGGACCCAATCACGCTAATTTTTAACGATAAAACCGTTACCGTTTCAGTTTCGTTTACAGAAAAATATTCTCTTTAGTTTTGTTAAAATTATTAAAAGCTATGCCTTAGGAAGCCTAAGATGCAAATCTTGAACAATTTAAATGAGAAAATTAAAGCTAAAAACCAAAGATTTAATTTATTAATTATGATTTTTTTGGCAAAAATATAACCTATAAGTATAGACAACGGAACGGTTTTGGTTTTATCCATAGAAATAGAATGTCAAAGAACAACAATGTTAATAAACAGGTGATCCGAAAACGAATGCATACATTTTATATGAGATACGTAAAATATGACTTAGATTCATAAAATATGACTATATACAGCAAAGGAAATTAATAAACTATGTTCCATACTGTTTTCTTCGTCGATAAACGAATAAATGTAGAGAAATTTGGTTCTAGAGAATCTTATTTACCTGTGAAAAGTGTGATTACTTGGATTATTTCTTTTTGTTACATCACAGTTACTTAGAGTACAAGACACCATGGCTCCACGATACCTTTATTTTAAATTATAATTAAGATTAACAAATATTTTAAACAAACTGTGATTGCTCATTTGCTAGGCGGGACGCTAGGGGCTCTTACTGTAAAAAATGTTGGCACATGTCACTTGATCCTTTGTCTCTTTTTTACATAGACCTTGTCCGTATGATGTTAACTTCTCTTTTCCACGCTTTGTTGGTCTTCTTGTTGCAGCGAAAATTTTTCTGTCTACGGTTTGTCCCAGATTGTTCAGTTTTGTTTATATGGTTATTATTTTTAAATTATGCAACTAAAAGCCTTTTGCAACTGCAGACAGAATTAAATAGTGATATAAGTACTAAATCATGTACATTAAAATTTTAACAAATGTTTATGTCTACGCTCGATCGCTACGATCGACCTATCATCAGGTTTAAGACAAAAACCAACATAATAAATAATAACAAATATTTTTAAGTCAATCTACTATAACAATAAAAATACTAAAGCCAGCTCCGTGGCAAACTTTTCTGAAGTTAGCAGATCAAAGTCTTTAAGATATTGTAAGAGTTCAACAAACTTTGAAGTTTATTTTCTTAGTTGAACTGTAAAAAGTACATGTTTCGCAGAAATAAACGAAAAATAACGTAGAAAATACTCAGCAAAAACACCGACGTTGACATAAACGGGTCCTCGTAATAATATTACACACGGAGCTGAAACTATAAATATGTTAAGAGCATGTGTCTCCACAAATGGGTACGTTCCGAATCCCCCAGCAGCTTTGATGCCTGCTGTAAAAACGTTATAAAATGGCGCTCAACGGTCGAGAACGGCGCAAAACGGGCCAGGACGGCTTACGTGGCGAAATGCATAGCAATTAAGAGACCCCTGGGTGGATTGTAAACGTCAATTTCGTTTCAATTAAGGACCCTTTACAGCTGAAGTCGTTAGCGACTAGGTTATGCGCAAATAAAATTCTCAACTGCAGTCGGTTTAGAGTATTGTACCGCTCGAGTTCAGTGTACCTACATGCTTTACAATGTTTAATGAAAATAACGTTGTTAGTATATAATACTTTTGACGTCGTTATTTGTATTACTGGTATGCATATGAAAGTTAATGAGGAATTTAGATAAGAAGTTTCAAGGAAACATATTCAGGATGAAAATATCTTTTGTATGATTCTTTTCTACGTATTTTTTAGAATTGTATGTAATGATTTAATTGGAAATTCGTGTGTAATAGAAAAATTGTAATGTGAATCGTTTATTATAATATTAATATTAGTTTTCTCAACAATTCGTTGCCATTCTGACTTTCCTATGCGATATATATGACTGTTAACTAGTTGTTAAAATGTCATCAACATCGTATCATCCTGATTAATAGATCTTATAGGTACACATCAATATATGGGCTAGTCTACCTAGCAAGTCGCTTGTATAAATACCAGGTGACACATCGGTGACGTCATCGTTGTCGTCTATGTAGTCGATAGCATGACCTAGGTAACAATATGTTATAACACTTAGTTCCAGTTTTGGCTACCGGATCCATTAGCCAGCGACAAAAAAACGCCGCGATTATCGCCGCGATTAACGCCGTGATTATCGCAGCTACAAGTCGCTTTTTTATGCACAACGGGATCGTTCTTGGCCTTCACCTCAGCTGATGCTAACTAACGATAAGGCCGAAGGTGGAAGCGCACTACACCCGGAATCCTCATCACTGAGGAACTGGATATCTTACCTCTAACTGCCGGAACACAACAATTTTTAAATTGTTGTTATGGCGTCAGACTTAGGTAAGATGGTGGTAGCTAGCCAGGCGGACTTGAAATAATTGTACCCCCCCTGGGAATCGAACCCGGGACCCCTGTTGTCTTACACGGGTGAGCGAACCACTAGACTACAGAGGCGGTTAAAAAGTGGCGGCTCTCGTGGGGGCGTATACGTATTAAACTCTATGTTCCATTTTCGGCGACAAAAAATCGCTCAACGATTAATCGCTCGAAGACGGAAGCCGTAACACATGCAAAAAGTTCTAAACATTAAATAATAGAGATACGGAGATCTATACCTAAACGCCCATGAGCTACTTTTTGTAGCTGCGATAAACGCAGCGTTAATCGCGGTGATAATCGTGGCGCTTTTTCGTCGATGGCTAAGTAAAACCTTTGTCGTGTCATTTCGCGGGCGATTATTTCCGTGATTATCGCAGCTACAAAAAGTAGCCCGTTAGCGGTTACGCTGAAGAATATTCATCTGTTCAAAACTTCAAAGATATACCCCGTTTAAATAGTTAAGTTAAATACGAAAGTGCCTAAGCGAACTAAGCAGTCGACCCACATAGCTCGTGCTTCTTAAAACGCCTGTCGCTTTGTAGCGAACGGTCTTTGTCGCATAACCGACATTATTCCTCCTATGAGCTGAGGAATCCACCCGTTTATAAGGGTAATTTTAGTTTACCTCCTCGGATAAATATTTGATGGGATTGAAGGCTTATTATTTAGGTATGGTTTGGGTTAAATTTTGACCTATTTTATCAAAGAATTGAAAGATGTAAGTAACAAATTTCTAAAACATTAAAGTCGTTTGAGGATCTGTAAGAAAAATCCTACAAGCAGGTAACCTATTTTAAGTAATATTAAACATTGGTTTTAGATTCTTATTTTATAAACAGTTACTTAAAAAGTTTTTATAAGCTAGTTATCAGCTAAATTGGCATAAATTACTTCATGTGGTGTAAATATCGTCTCTTTTTTTATAGATTGAATGCCACATTCGCAGGAAAGTTTTCGTCATCATGTTTCTTTTTAAATTAATTCATGGTTTTGTTAACGGCCCAGACATTTTAAAGAAAATAAACTTTGCAATTCCAAGAATTAATAGCCGACTCCAAAACAGAAAAACTTTTTCACTTTAGTTGTAGGACTATTCTCGGTCATCACTCTCCACTTTATCGCATGTGTTCTAGTTATAACTCAATAAGATATGATTTCAACATTTTCTTTAATGGTTCTGTCGCTTCCGCTAGAAACTGCTTAAAGTCAATTCTTGAAGCTTGATGAGTTTTAGTTTACATTTTTAATCTACCTAGGTATCTAGACTCCATAGTTATTAATATAGTTTTTTTAGCTATGAACTCATAATTAGTTTTGCTACTTTTTTATCGTTAAAGGTATATTTACCTGCTTATTTTCAATAAAAACATTAAAATTTTATTATTGTAAGTCTGAGCTGAGTTAGGTAATTCAGAGAAAAAATGTTTTTTTATATTACGCATGTTGTATTTACATCTAGTAGGTTATAATATAGCTTTCTTCAATTTTGTAAGTTCTCCTAGATATACTTTTTATTGTAACCAGTTTTGTAAGTCAAATAAAAAACAAAGTTTCATCCAATTATTCATTCAATATTACATTGTTAAGTAGGTCTATACAAATAAAGTCGTATTTTGCAACCATGTGACAATTTTAGTATGTACAACATTGAATAAACTTCCTTCAAATACTTATATTATATTTTCAAGAGGTAGTATGAACTCTGTAGTATGATGTCAATATCACCAGTGATTAACGAGGAGCATCGCACATACTGTAACTTGCTCAAACTTGTCCAATATAGCGCATAATATTCAAATTCCTAATAAATTATATTAAAACGCATGTCAATTATGTGGTAAAACTTCAAGACGAACTGCTTCGATCGAAGTTGGAGCTAACTTAGCGAAAGTTATCGTAAGGAGAAATATTCCTAAACGTACAAAGGAATTTATAATATTTATGTGTGTAATCAGGAACTTTTCTAACACAAATATCTCTGAATCGATACTAAAATAATCTACGGTAAAAAAATATCCTTCTATAATTTTGACGTTTGAATTTTCGAACTAAAGTTTTTTTTAGTTTAGCCATGTATCGTAACAACACAGTGTTCTTATTCAGAAAAGAAATTTTCCAGAAAACAAAATAATGTAACGGAAATACATATCTTCGTTTTCCGTTAGAGGTGTCAAGTTAAAGTCTTTTCTATTTCAGAATTGTTTTTTTTATAAGTGTTCATTTTTACATCTATTATTTGGGCTGTAAGTAGGTATTCGAAGTGACAATACGAAAGGGATTAATGAAACCACAATATCCAATATGTCACAGGTGGTTTCGAAAGTATGTATGAAATACAGTTATTTTATACCATTTTCAGAGGTAAAATAGCTTTGAACGGACTGTAGCTATAACTTAATTTAACTACTTATTTTATTTTTACATGTTTCCGTTGCTATAAATATAAATCTGTTGAATTATTCGCAATAGTTTTATGACAACAATCTTGGTCAAAAAAGCGCACAGAATAATTTAACGTCCTTTCTTTTTATGTGCAAAAACATACCCTAGTTAGGGTATAAAATTTGTAACTCCCCGTTGTAAAACAAGACAAACTGTGTTGGTTACGGTGTCTAATTGTGTTGGCTTTATTTGTGTTTGACCTGTTAACGAACGGAATGCCGAGTTTCTCTAACGTGTACCATTTGATAAAGGCAGTTGGGAAATTCTATTACAATGAAAATTTAGGTTACCTACCTACTCTTTTAAAATGGTATGGCAATTTTCCGAATTACTTATTTTACTTTTATAGTTTGCACTTATAATTAAATGTTTGTGTCTCGTTTTTAAAAGATTGATCCAAACACTAGGTAACCACATTATGACATACTTGCGCTTTCTTTAGAACGTCGCTTGTCGTGGTAGGAAAATATAGACGATTTAAAAGTATAGTAAAGTACTATCCAAGTAACCGACACTCTCCAGCTTCTTGGCATGGAGTTATCTTCTGACCTTAACTTCGGCACCTCTATCGAGTCTAAGGCTCAAACTGCAGCTAAGAAGCTGAGCGTCCTATATAAAGTCAAGCGGTACTTTACGCCTGGGCAACGCTAGTTTTTAGGGTTCCGTACCCAAAGGGTAAAAACGGGACCCTATTACTGAGACTCCGCTGTCCGTCCGTCTGTCTGTCTGTCTGTCTGTCACCAGGCTGTATCTCATGAACCGTGATAGCTAGAAAGTTGAAATTTTCACAGATGATGTATTTCTGTTGCCGCTATAACAACAAATACTAAAAACAGAATAAAATTAATATTTAAGGGGGGCTCCCATACAACAAACGTATTTTTTTTTTGCCGTTTTTTGTTCGATATTAATAACGACAACAGATAGACAGTTGAAATTTTCACGGATGATGTATTTTTGTTGCCGCTATAACAACAAATACTAAAAACGGTATAAAATTAATATTTAAGGGGGGCTCCCATACAACAAACGTATTTTTTTGCAATTTTTTGGTACGGAACCCTTCGTGCGCGAGTCCGACTCGCACTTGGCCGGTTTTTTACATTCTCTTTGGCCTGGGCAGCTTTTAACCCTTTATAAAGCTCAAGTCCGATCTTGCATGGAGTACTGCAGCCACCTTTGGGACGGATCGGTGAAATATCAACTTGCTGCACTGGACTCGGTGGAACGCAGAGCCAAGAGATTAATAGGCGACGGAAAACTGGTAGCAGCTAAGCTTCACAGCTTGGCTCACCGCTGAAACGTTGCTTGTCTATCGGTCTTCTATAGATTGTACTTCGGCGAGTGTGCTCAAGAGCTGCATGAGCTCATTTCACCTTCTCCTTTCTTCCATCGGACATCCAGACGCACTGCAGGCTACCATCCGTTCTTGGTTGATATACCTCCTATGCGTACTAAACCCTACTCATCATCGTTTATAATGCGCACAGCCAAGGAATGGAATTCCCTGCTGGCGTCTGTGTTTCCGAGCGCATACAACCTGACTCTTTTCAAGGCCAGAGTGAATAGGCACCTTCTGGACAAGCTCGCTCCATCGTAGACCCTGTCTATACTTTCGGGCTAGACTAGGGTCAAGAGCAAACCCATTATAATTAAAAAAAAAAACCGGTCAAGAGCGAGTCGGACTCGCGCACCGAGGGTTCCGTACCATCATAATTGCACCATTAAACCACACTACAGAGTAGAATAATAAAATTAGTATTGCAGTTTTAGGTCAGCGCCATCTCTTGACCGATAGTGGAACTAATGTTAACTTTTTTAGAAATTTGATAATTTCTAAAAAAGTGTGCTATACTGAGACATTGTTATATTTTTCCTGTAATCTTTACATAAACTGCTATCACATAGAATTATTTCAGATTTTTCTCTTTGCAAACTTCGGAGATAAGGGGGGAACCGTATTTTTTTTTTACATTTTTCATCATAAGTCGAAAACTATGTGGTCTAGAAAAAAAATAAAAAATGATTGAAAACGTGCAAACGGCGCTCTTTCATATGATACCCCACATGCCCTAGTAGCCCCACTTCAAATTTTTATGACCCCTTTTCAGGCCCTGCTGTAAAAAAGATATTTATTTTTTTATTTATTTCTTATTTGCAAAATAGTTGGGCAAATGTCATCTTAAACTATTCCAAATTTCAAGTTGATACCATTAGTAGTTCCCGAGATATCCAGCTGTGACAGACAGACAGACAGACAGACAGACAGACTGAGTCACACCATAAGGGTTCATTTTTTACCATTTTGGTACGGAACCCTAAAAAGTGCTTATATTGAATAAACATATTTCAACTTTGACTTTGAAAAGGATAACAATATTTAGATACCAGTTGCCTATTATATTATAATGTCAATATTTTCTAGTAGATATTTCATTTATCTTATTATAAGTACTACAAAAACAGGACAATAATCATAAACTTTTATAAAAATGTACTGTGAACCTCAATAGAATCACTGAAACTATTCAAAAATACTACCTACCTACGTTTATTAGTAAAAGGGTAAAGAGTAAGTATAAAAAAATAATAAGCCCACTGTATTAATTAATAATGATGGATTCTACCCCAATCTGACCTACTTTGTCATCTCATTAGCAGTTATTACAACGTGGCCACGTTATACCCACACCCGCCGACGCTTCACAGGGTTAATTATGATTTTCTTATTTATTTTTGGACCCCTTATGAATCGGGATGTAGGATTTATGTATTAACTTAAGCGGGTCTATCCTGTTTACGCAGATTTATCAGAAATGATAAAATTAAAGTTTTAGACAATACACAATATCGTCGGCAAAGAGTGAAAACCTCGTAAATGCTCTTTCTTGTCTAGAACACTTTTACCGAGTTTTTCGTCACGCTTCTGTCATTGACGAGGTTTTCATAAAATGCAATAGTTGGCGTTGTATCTACGCATTTAAATGGGATAGAGTCGTGAGATAAGAGGTTTTCTGTCAAAAACTGCAAAAAAATGTTCTAGACAAAAATGAGATTTACGAGGTTTTCACTCTTCGCCGACGATATACAGTATACTTGGTTATTTGTAAAACACAACAATTTCGCAGGAAAAGATTACTAACATCATAGACAACAACATTTGTTCAACGACTTTTCATACAAAAATCAATCAGCTGTTCGGACATCAGCTGTTAACAAATAACCCTGTGTAGTAAAACGTAGTGATTATTTCCTCTATGCTGTGTAGTCCCAACTAAAGTGCAAAACACAACGGATGCGTAAGCGTAAACGTGCACGTAGACGTACCGTGACGTTGTAATGTAATGTATGAAACTTTATGAGACATGGCACACCGCTTGCGTAACGTATACGTGCACGTAGACTGATGCGTAACCCTGCACATTGCAGCTCCCATGAGACAAACAGGCTGCGCACCTACGCAGAGCGGAACGCATTGATGCGTACAGTAATGACGTTGTACTCAATAGCATTGCCTATTGGATTTCACACCGAACAAATTCGAACACGCACGTATCTTTGCTACGCGTCACTACGCGGGTGACTACGCATTAAGTTGTATTTGTTTACAAATAGTACCGGTGCTACCGGTAGTAAGTGGTGTTTTATTTTGTTTTTAAATAATGAATAACGACATTAATGTAATACTAATTGAATTAGTGCGAAAAAATTAGACCATTTACTCAATCTTCGCCTGACATCGCGCACTAGAGTCGCAAAATGGCTGCCGCAGCGGCTGGGTACACAAGGCATTGATAGTGTAGGGCAGATTGCGTTGCGTGCCCAGCACGTATACGCAAGCGTAAGCAAAGACGTATCCGTAACCCGGTGTGTCAGGGGCAGGGACCGAAACCCTTTCGATTTTGATCTACGATATCTTATATTCTCACGATGCTATGATTATAATTTTTGCATTATGAATAGGGTTTCCCTGTCAAAGAATCTATTTATTGTATTTTTTTTAATTTTCATTCTGTAAATACTAAAAACCCAAACGCACGAAGGGGTTTTTAAGCGCTTAATCCGGTCCCTGGTCAGGGGGTCATGCGCGTTACTACGCGCGTGTCTACGCGCGCGTGACTACACGCGTGTCTACGCAGCCGGTGTGCCTACTTCAGGCCCAGGCCTGAAATCACTATCATAATCGGACAAGAATATAATCACAAAGACCGAGACTTTAAGCGCTATCGCACACGGGCAACTTAGTCGCCGAGCAACTGTTTTGTCTCTCACATGGTTTGTATGAAAAGTTGCCGACGACTGCGTCGCTTCGTGTGCGCGCTTCCATATAAACCCGTGGACTCGATGTGAGAGACAAAACAGTTGCTGGGCGACTAAGCGCTATCGCACACGGGCAACTTAGTCGCCAAGCAACTGTTTTGTCTCTCACATGGTTTGTATGAAAAGTTGCCGACGACTGTGTCGCTTCGTGTGCGCGCTTCCATATAAACCCGTGGACTTGATGTGAGAGACAAAACAGTTGCTGGGAGACTAAGTTGCCTGTGTGCGATAGCGCTAAGTTGCCCGTGTGCGATAGCGCTTAAAGTAAGTATAGATAAAGTGGAATACTTTTTTAATTCTACTTTCGTTCGACTAGAGTGTCAGAGGGAGATTACACCGGAATTAAAGTTGTACCTCCTTATCAACACATAAGGAAGGACTGTGCCCCAGCAGTGGGGATAATAAAAATTCCTTTTCGTAATTTTATTCCTTCACGAATTTATTGGTGCGCTATTTGATCACGAAGTCACGAAAAGGTGTGTCTTGTGACACAGTCACTTTGGCGTTCCTCTTGCGCTTTCAACAGAGGCATGCTTCATTGCATTCAATAGCGCATGCCCTATTTTCTCAAAAACACGTCGAAATGTGGTAAAAAGTTGAAAAGAAAAGCGGTTTGGAGCAATATTCAAAACGTCAGTACGGCAGAAAGTTGAAAAGGAAAGCGCTTGGAAGCAATATTGCATGCGTCTGAAGTAAGTTCAATTGAAAGTTGAAGTGACTCGGTGAAGACAGACCAAAAGTCGTTCAAGGGAGGGTGAATATGAAAAAAATCGCTCAGCTTATAAGGCCTTGATTAGTTAACTATCAGTCATTTTTATCGTCCCCACTGCTGGCCGCACAGGCCTTCCTTATGGTTGGATAAGGAGGATGGGCTATAACCCACCACGTGGGTCCAATGTGGATTGGTGGGTGATAACGACTGCCAATGCAGCCGGCACCAACGGCTTAACGTGCCTTCCGAAGCACAGAGGAGCTCGAGATAATAAATTTTTGGTCACCCATCCCATAACCGACCCTTGTAAAGGTTGCTTAGGCCAGGCGCTAAACTACTGGGCCATCGAGCTCCTCCTTAAGGCCAAGCCACACAGCGGGCGTGGCGCGACGGGTCGCGTCCCGTCGCGCCACGCCGCCGTCGCGCCGAGCGTGAATACTGATCGGAAGCGCGGCGGGGCGGAACGTAGGCGAGATCACGCCCGCAGTGTGAACTCCCGTCGCGCCCCGTCGCGCCCCGTCGCGCCGCGCCCCGTTACGCCGCGCCCCGTCACGCCCGCTGTGTGGCTTGACCTTTAGTTATTAGTAGATAATAGTTAGTGGAGAGATATTCAATTGTAATTAAGTGAAGTGTCCACTTCACTAGTCACTTCACTTCTGCGCTAGTCCTAGCGCATGCATTCACCGTGCGGCGGGCTGATTATCTAATTAGAAACCACCTAGCGACCGGTCTCATTTGACAGATGAATGTGATACATCACTACTTCTTTTTGGGGTGAAAAAAAAACATACTAAAGAAAAGTTGCAATGTAATATGTCAAATGAAACTAGTCGCTAAATAGTTTCTATTTAGATAATCAGCCTGCGGGTCGGTCACGGCTGTACGGTCACGAGCAATAAGATGTACCCACTTTAGAACTATGTCACATTCAACTCTCAATGTGAAAATGTCATAGATTATTCAATAACGTAATATGACATAAGTTCTAAAGTGTGTAAGTACATCTTATTGCTCGTGACTGTACAGGTGTATTTGTAATGGGGTATTTACATGGAGCGACTTAACAGGCGATTTAGCATGCGACTTTGGTCAATTAGCGCTTTTTATCAACAATCGCTTGTAAAATGTAATCGCAAAACTAATTCCAATGAGGTGGCGATTCGATTTTATAAGCGATTGTGGATAAAAACGCTGACTAAATTCGCTGCCAAGTTGCCTGCCAAGTCGACTCGTATATGCCACATTAAACACCAACAACGCAGGAGTAGATTATTAACATCCACAGATCACATCATAAACAACAACGATTGTTCTACGACTTTCCGAAAAAGAAAAAAAACTACTTTTCAACAAAACATGAATTTCATTTTGAGGTAAAGGTCACGCTGTTTCGTGCGTACTGCACTTCTCTGTACACCTGCGCCCTGTGGGTCAACTGTTTGCAAATAGCGCTATCCGAGTACAGTTTAATAATGCATTTAGGGCGATATTGGGACTGTCCCGTTCTTGCAGTGCCTCTGGTATGTTTGCGGCGGCACGCACTGACTGCTTTTATGCGACTATGCGCAAAAGGTGCACTTCATTGGTGCGCAGAGTGCAGGCCAGTCCCAATGCCGTCTTAGCCATGATAGCTGAGAGGCTCGATTGCCCTTATATCCGTCACTGTTGTAATAAACATGCTTTTTATGGCGGCAATCGACATAAATAAATTGTTGTGTCCTAAAAAAAATTAAATGCTTATTATTATCATGTTTATTTTAATTTTTATAATATTTTTATTCCAATTAAATTTTTTAGTAATGAATTGTTATTATTTTAAATAAGTATGTATATTTTAGTCCAATTTGAATTTGTAAGAACGATTTTTTAATTCGAATATTTTTATTAATTAAATTGCATAATGAATTAATTAATTTTATATCTTCAATCTAATTTTGGTGATATTGTGTTATTAATATTATCATTCCTGTTATTTGAATCTGATTATGGGTACTAGCCTGAAATATATGATTTTTATTTTATTTTTATTTATTTATTTAAAACTCGATCAACTTTCCGAGTATATTTTGTATGGAAAATTGATATTATTTTATATTTTTTCGGTAAAGTCGTAGGAAAAATTGTTGTTTGTGAAATTAGCAATCTACTCCTGTGATTGGTGTTTCTGTTTTACAAATAACCTTGTATACACAAGTGACTAAAATAATCTCGACTCCTCGGTGCTTCGGCAGGTATGTTAAGACGACCATATCCCCCTAAAGTGGCCACTTTTTGTTTTTAGCGATCAATCAATTTAATTAAGATAAGGACACCACTTTGAGGTGTATAGGGCCCTTAAGCCGTTGGCACCGACTGCATTCCTATTGGTCTCGTGTGGTGGGTTATGTATGGCCCAGATTTTTATCATCCAAGGAATGTATGTGTGCCTAGATACTTCAGGGGCCTTACCTTCATATTACATATCTATACTGATAACTAGTAAAATATTAATTCTGTAGTGAAAAACGGGATACAGCTATAACAGCAGTTTGTTACGTTTTTTTAACCGACTTCAAAAAAGGAGGTGGTTATCAATTCGACTGTATATTTTTGCTATCGCGCGTCTCGTAATTACATCCGTATTCATTTCGTTATTTTAAGAATTATTTTATAACAGAAAAGTAATGAACAGTTAATAAATTTTTCGCTTTACGCTCATGTGGCCAAGCCACATATTTTGACTAAAGTGTAGAGTTTGTGAATTTAGGGCTTGTAGAGTTAGAAGCTTGGCTCTACATGAGGTGTAATAACCTTTTGACAGTGCCAACCATATGGTCCCGTCTTGGCAATATTTTACATGAAAATGTTTTTGGTGGGATTCATATTTACATTAAATCTCATAGCAGGAAGACAGACCATTATTCAAAATGGCAAACTTCTGTATGGAAGATTGAAAGAAGGTTGTTATTAGACTCATAATCACCTTTTGTTTTGATTTTACTTCCTTCATGTTGATGAGAGAATGAAAAGTATGATGTTGCATGAAGATGTTTTTATTTATCTTTGTTTTATTTTTTAACAAATATCAATCCTTGCCTGTTACTTTTTGTGTTAGAATGAAAATTAAGTACCGAACAGATTTATTAATAAATTTACAGAGAATTTTGGTATAAATAAATGAATTCGAAAGGATGCTTACCAAGTCAATCAGTTGGGACAGCCTCAAGCCAAGTTTCACCAGTACCGTATTATTATTTTTATCAACGGGTCGAATCAACCTGTTATAATTGCTCAACAAGTCATCGTATAGTCTTTTCGCATCTGGATTAGCATTACACACGAAAATAACAGAAAGAAACACAAATAATCCCGTCCGTATCATGATCGCTCTTCTAAGAATTATATTATAACACTGTCTATTGAACGCGAGAACCTAAAACGAGGTTATGTTTCAACGCAAAATTTTTTCCGCTCAAGCATAGCATTTTCTTTTTTAAACAAATTGCGGTAATTTTCTTATCTCTTCTAAATTTGAAAAATCATTACACGTAAACAATAGAGCTTTTTCGAAAAAAGAACTTTGACAGACGCCCGTGAGACTGCACCGATAGTGGCGCCCCTACCGATACTAGCGGGAAACGTAGTAATTACGCCTCTACTGCGCCGACTCCGAGTATTATTTTGTGGGAAATATTATTTTGTGGGACCAATAAAATGTTTCCTGTTATATTTACGCGCCTACTTGCTGTAATGGGTAACCAACTTCATTGATATTTACGTCCATGAGAAGCACATAAATATGGATTAATTTGACGAAATAAGGTAAAAATAATCGCTTTTAGAGTTTGCGATTCAATCGAAAGAAATGCGAAACGAATGGTTTATAAAATACTTTTTCATTTCTATTTAAAGAGATGACTTAAGTATCTTTACAGAAACCTTTTCTCTTTTACATAGGATTACTAAAGTTTTTGAATTTGAAAAAGAACAAGAAAAAAAATATTAGAACATTTTTGTCGTTGAATACATTATGTATGTGCCAGTATCCTGGATCGATGCATAGTACGCATGCGTCCTGGCCCATTCATGACCTTCTAGCGCGTGGTTAATTCTTTACGCGTAATCATAGATGGCGCTGATTGTTAAATGTAAGGCTTAATTACATTCGCAACGGTTGACTTGAAATAATATAGAGCAAGATCCCGTCAACCCAAGCTAGCAGATGCGTACGCTTAAAGTACCTACGTATTATGTGCCTATTAACACTACTTTATCCCACACATTTTATCTCTGTGAAATTAAGTAACGTCTGGGGGCCTAAAGATTTTGTACTATAATACGATCACGAAGTTAATCTTATTCTTGACATTGTAGGGTTGTTTGAGAACTTCATAAATGTTAGTATTGAGGAGTGTTTAAAATTCATTTACAAGTTAAAAGACTAAAATTTCGTCCAACAATAAAGAAAAATCATATTTTATTTAATAAGAATTTTTGAATAACAAAGTCAAATGATTATGGGAGATATACGTACTGAGTTTGAAAAATGTAAAAACTTTTTCGTTTAAGTTCTGAACCCTCATTTTACGTTCACATTATCGGTGAACCGTCTTTGTCTCCTTTGAAATGACTTTGAAATATTTAAAACATTAGCCTATTTAATGCTGAATTTATTTTATAACTGGTGACCCCAAACATTCCTCCACATTTCAAAAATATTCACTTACGCACATAGCGGTGCCACAAACTTCGTATATTTTCTTCGTATATACGAAGAAACCTTAAATAGCTGATGACGCGAAGATAGCTGAAAACTTACAAGTATTCGTATTGTGTTGACGTTTGTCTGTACATACTTCAAACAATAAAAGCGTTATAGATGTCGTGGGCCAATCGTTGAATTGGGCCGATCGAGATCTGCCTGGGCAGATCACGATACGCCGGCATTTCTTGATTTGCCTTTTCAAAACCCGCCATATCATTCAAACAATAACGTTTGACGATTTGCCCGACCTTGCTTGGGCAAATCGATTCTGAGGGGTGGCCAAAGTACAAGCAAATAAAATGAAGTTTAGAAAATAATTGTTTTACTAATAAAGATAAAACAGCCATGCTGGGATAAATAGTCTGTAGAGTGACCAAAGTAGTTGTAAAATAAAAAGAATGTAGGTACATTAATTATTTTTTTAATTTTGTTTAATATAAATCATCATTCTCATCTTAACATTCTCATTATTATCATCTTAACATGTGGTTCGTTATACAAATGTCGCTTAAAAGCGTATTGTTTTTATTATCACGATTTTCGATTTCTTGTGACGCCGCCATCTTGCTCGCACGTAAACACACAGCTGACAGAGCGCCAACAGCGTTACAGCGCCACAAGCGTCGCGAAACGGAAGTATATTACGATGCGCCCAGCCATATCTCGATGTGGCTAAGTACTAGTAGGGTAAATCGATGAATAGGTTGGTTTTATCAATCTGCCTAATTTTTGATTGGGCACATCATGAAATTATTGGCCAGATCATGAAATGCCGGCACATCGTGATCTGGCCAGGCAGATCTCGATCGGCCCAGTTCAACGATTAGCCCACGACATAGATAAAAGTTTGGGTTTCCTAAAGCACTTTTTGGAACTTGCTAGTACAAAGATCTAAAGGTGATAATGACTTTTTATCTGTCGGTAATTTCATATACCGATTTCAACCAATTATAAATCCAATAAATAATATAAGATGTCAACATTGAAAATATTAACACATAAATAAAAAACGCTTAAAAATCGATAAATCAATTGTCTTTTTTACACGACTGAAAAATTTGACTTTGACCTTCAATAACTTAGTAGCTTTTGGTTTCCCAGGTATAGTCTTCAAGACAAAAATTATCCTGATGATGGGCGAAATACGTGGACTTCAGCTTCGTCGAGTCTCTTGTTAGAGTTTGTCTAAAAAGTCAGTTTACATGAGAAATTATTAAATTATTTATAAAGATTATACTGGTAATCCTGTTGGTGCTGTCAAAATTCTAATTGTAAACATAGCTATACTCAATTTAATTTAGATGGTTATTGATGGGGTGGTTGAGGATTAAGGTAGTATTACAATTATTTTTGAAATTACCCATGTAAACTGACTTTTTAGACAGACTCTACACCCGTTATGTGTTCAGGGTTCATGTATGTTTGTGGGTATGTGAGTTTCTTTATTCCACCATTTTCTAAATGGCTCAACGGATTCGAATGTATGGGGTATCATTCCGAATGACACTGGCAATATTTTTTTAAAGTCACTATGGCGACTGTAAAACGATATTTTCAAATGTGAAAAAAAAATATTTTACAGCATCACGGCATCAAATGAAAGGCCTTAATGAGCACATTTCGAATGTATATAATTGGTCATTAAAATGTGTGTAATAAAAATAAATAAATTTAAAAAATATTAAAACTACGACTGCCCTGCCAAAAACGATCTAAAAAGTTAAATAAAAAGTGTCATTGCAGTCGGGGGACCCCTTTGATTAAAAATTGTTCCACAAAACGGTTTTTAGGTCGTGTTTGGCAGGGCAATCGGGAACTATACTTTTTTTCGGGATGAAAGGTACCCTTTGTCCTTCTCTGTACCCCTGACAACGTGTATGCAAAATTTCATGATGATCGGTTCAATAGTTAGGACGTGAAGGCGTAACAAACAAACAAACAAACGGACTTTCGCATTTATAATATTAGTAAGGAAGTAAGGATGTAATTAACAATAGGTCAGATGAGCAAAAAGCGCAAAGAAAAGCATTCGTGACGATATATTCAAGTGCAAAAAGAATATTACAAAAAGGCAGCGCTAACTATTGTACAAATCGCTAAATGACGTTTGAATTTGTGCGGGGCGGGCGTTAGTCGATAAGAAATATTGCTACAGGTGTCTTCGTCAGAGGTTCGAGTTAATGGGACTATTAAGGTAAGAGGTCTCAGGACACTTTGCGAGATATTATCACCTTTGTTCCGAAATGGTCCTTTCTTGTGATGTACGAAACACTTTTTTTTTGTTTTTAACTTCTTTGATTGGAATGAATGTTTAATTTTTAATCTTCTGAAAACGGTTGTCGCAATGTTTTTAAAACGGAGTAGAATTTTGTTTTGTTTCTTAAATTTCATATGATATAAATTATATTCCGTTGTGTTCTCTTTCTTCTATTCTTTGTTTTTTTACGAGCACCGTATCCTCAAAGGTGAGATTCGAATGTCGTATTTGGTTACATTTCAAATACGGCAGACAGATTAGGATCGTCATTGTTGAATGAATATACATGTACAAATACTTCACTTAATTAGAAAGTCAGGAAATTTTCGCGATTCAATGACTCTTGAGAAAATTTAAAACTATTCATTGCAAATAAAGTGTTAACTATGTATATCTCAACCTTTGATCTGAGTGATGTTGATTTAGAAATAGTTTAAATTTGCTCACTTTTTTGCTACTTTATTGCAAACTAAATCAAGTGAAAGGAAACCCAAACATCTTTTATTTTTAATATGAATCTAAAATTAGTATTTCGTTCTTGTCAGATTTATTAATTCAGTCTTTCAGCTAGACAATGTCAGAAGCTGGATGAATCTTCGCTTACAACTTATTGATGTAAATTAGGATTCAGCTTAGACTCAGACTAGACTTTAAGCTAAGCTGTTGATCCCAGACCACGGTCGTTCACATCCACTAACAAAATATTGCCTTTTGAAGAAAACATTTCATAACATAGAGACTTATGATGGCTTATAAAACCGATGAAACCACATACATAAATAACACAAATACGCCCAAAAGAAAGAAAAATAGAGATTCTCAAAAGTTTTGATTTTTAGACGTTTTGATAATAATTCTAGTGGCTCTCTATGAAAATAATGTGAAAGCTAGGTCTACAGCTGTAGACCTCGCTTTATATCTCCGCAAATTGAAAAAAAATATGGAAAAACTGAATCGAAAAAAATAATATAATAATTATCAAACCTGCTCACAAATTTCTTTGAGAATCGGTTGAGAAATGCGACTTTTAGAAGAGAACAATGAAAGCATTTGTGCCCAAGCCGAAACAAAGATGCTTCGTGCTCGCTAGATCAAAAAATAAACGTCAGCAAAATACATGATTCAAGTTAAACTGAGATAAAGACCAAAATAAACTGAGACTATTTAACCCTTAACTTCCTGCCCGCGGTCACCGTGACCCCGAGAATTTTCAAATTTGATTTCTTTCTGTTTAACGGCTACGTACGTTGGGATGCGTTTATGTACCTTTTCTACTCGTCTGTTAGTATCGCGCAAGCGCTGGGCGTGGCTATATGTATGCGTAGGGTTGCCAGGTCGTCTAACCTAATAGCCGGACAGACCAGGCAGTTTGGCCGGACATTTGGGTAAAAAAGCCGGACACCCAAAATGATTACGGATTTTGTGTCTTAGTAATAATACGTCAATTTTTTTTACATAAAACTAGGCTTTTGATCATGTACCATATAAATAAAACTTCTTAAATTCTAATAAAATAAAATAAAATTGAATAATGAATCAGTAATTTTCTTTAAAACTACTAATCATTCATTAATATTATTATTTCCCAGGGGAAAACACAAAATTAAAATTAAAAAACAAAACATCTTCACTTATGAATAAAATTAACATTTTTAAAATCTACTTAGTCTGATGAGATGAAATTGAATAACGAATCAGTCTTGAAAAATAATACAAAACAAAACTTGTTCACTTTAAGTTTATTTTATGTTATATTATTTTAAATCGTATTTTAAATGGGATTGCTTTTCAGAATTTCTTTTTCTTTGTCAATTTTATTTTGCCATCCCAGGACATAACTCAAATGTTGGAAGAGTTTTTTTTAATGGGTCAGCAATGGTCAGAAGACCGCAACAGATTACATGTAGACACTGTAACTAAAGTGTTGGTTGTAGAATTTAATTTAAAACATTTAAGCTGTAAAGACTTTTACAGTAGTATTTTTTAAATGAAACTGAACTGTTAAGGCATCTTTTAACTCAAAATATAAGCAAAATATTAATTATTTTTATTTGAATTACCTTATTTTTTGTTTTAAGTAAGACTGATTCGTTATTCAATTTCATCTCATTAGACTAAGACGACTTTAAAAATAATAATTTTATTAATTAGTGAAGAAGTTTTGTTCTTCTCAATTTTGTTTTCTTAATTTTAATTTTGTGTTTTCCTTTGGTAAATAATAATGAATGCCACTGCGCCTCGCCTCGCGCCGCTTGCTCGAACGATCACATGCGTGAGTGAGTGGTAAATGTAAAAAGCCTAACAAAAGCCGGACAGGCCGGACATCATTTAATTTGGCCGGATAATCAACCAAAAAGCCTACCTATGTCCGGCTTTAGCCGGACGCCTGGCAATCCTATGTATGCGCGTTTAGCTTGGGTGAGTAAAAAAACTCGTTAGCGGTCATGGTGACCGCGCGTAGGAAGTTACGTGATTATTTTGTATTATGTTTATTTTTTTGTTTTTGTGTAAACATGAACAAAAAAACACGAAAATATAGCAATCTGGTTGCTAAAAGAGATTTCGGATGTAGAAGAGACCCGTTACGAAGATTACAGTGATATTGGACTCTGTTAGTTCTGACAATCCTGTGCCTACTGAAGACTGTGAGTCTGATAAATGTATGGGTATTTCATCTTCAGAGGATATCGACGAAGATCATTCTACTGGTGAGAATAGATTTGTTTGAGAGTAACATTTACTCAAGATGGTGAATTTTCTTCAGATAAGGAAATACCTTAAACCCATCTACCAGGAGTCCACAAACAAATGTGTCAAAATTGTCATGAAAAATTGTAAACATTACCCTCTGCAATTTTTATGAAATGTTCATAATTTTATCATTTTTATGACTTTGTTTCGTTCATATATTTATAAATATAAAAAATAATGCAATTTGCTCTAATTTTAACTTCTTATTTTGAATGATCTCATTATCTGAAGATGATTGTTAATTTTGAGTGAAATATGTCAGTATTTACGTTATCGTCATTTCATAGAAGAAAATCTTGTGTTATTTAGTTTTTTCTTTTTAATTAGTATAATTACAATCTTAAAATGCGTTTCATTTATTCCTTGTTACAGTATTGACTTGTATTGAACATGAAGTTCAGGATGCCCCAGAGCATTTACCTACCTACTCAGTGGGTGAGCCTGAAGTTTCTGATAATAACCCAACTAACCTAATTACCCACTTAATATGTGAACCACCAGAGGTCTCATACACTTGCAATTCAATCAAAACTAATCTATGTTTTGAAAATAACTGTTGCGAAACAATTATGTTTTGCGATGAGATGGGTAAGGATCTAGGTCAATTAATTTTGAAACACTCCAAGGAAAATATAATTAATTATTTTATGCCTGGGTCAACTATGGATGACATGATGAAAATTATTGTTAAAAAATCATTTAATGAAAACACTAATTTGATAATTTTAATAGGAAATAGGGGTAATGTGAACAAAAACCAATTGTTAGATTATTGTAATTCCTTATGCTCTCTAAAAGTGAGAAAAGTGATTTTGTTCACATTCCCATATAGCAAAAGTATGCCACAAATAGAAAATAATCTTAGGTATCAGTTGAACTTAACATTGAATACAGTGGCATTTCATAATAGTGAACAGCTGCACATAATTGACATCAATAAATTATTCAATAGTTTTTACTTGACAAAAGATAAATTCTATCTGCCTAGTTCTTTTAAGAGACAAATAGCATTATCGCTATCTTTTTACTTTAAACATTTACCCCCTTACTAATAAAGATTGTATAGCAGCTGCATAGTTACACAGTGTTTTGTCACTTTCTTTTTAATGTCAAATTCAAATAGTTTGACAGAGAGTAACCATTGTGTAACTATACATCTGCTATTCAATCTTTATTAGTAAGGGGGTTAGCCAATAATCTGGCTAGTAAAACAACTGCTTTTATTGAGCAGTCAACTTTTGACATTTGTCATTCAACTTTGGAATCTGTTCCAAATAAAAATAACATTTTACTTGATTCAAGTAATAATAATTGTTTACATTTAAATTACCGTTTAAGACAATAGAGGCGTCCTCTAGCCCTGACTTAACAATAGAAAAGCCTAACCATAGAAATAGAATGTCAAAGAACAACAAAGTAAATAAACAGGTGATCCGAAAACGAATCAATACATTTTATATGAGATACGTAAAACAACACTTAGATTCATAAAATATGACTAAATTATGGCAAAGTAAGTTAATAAACTATGTTCCATACTGTTTTCTTTGTCGATAAACGAATAAATGTAGCGATATTTGGTTTTAGAGAAATGTGTGGCAATATCTTATTTACCTTTGAAAAGTGTGATTACTTGCATTGTTTCTTTTTGTCACATCACAATTACTTAGAGCAGAAGACACCATAGCTCCACGATACCTTTATTATAAATTCTAATTAAGATTAAAAAATATTTTAAACAAACTGTGATTGCTCATTTGCTTGGCGGGACGCTAGGGGCTCTTACTGTAAAAAATGTTGGCACATGTCACTTGATCCTTTGTCTCTTTTTTACATAGACCGTGTCCGTATGATGTTAACTTCTCTTTTCCACGCTTTGTTGGTCTTCTTGAGCGCAGCGAAAATTTTTCTATGTCTATGAGCCTAACTGTTTAAGAATTGTACACCAGAATATGCAAGGTTTTTCTGGCAAAGATTTAGAAATAAGCTTATTCTTAAATTCTGAAGATATTGATGTGTTATGTGTTACTGAGCATTGGTTGAAAAAGCACGAATTAGTTTTAAGTTTGGATAATTACAAAGTTGCTAGCTCGTTTAATAGGAAATCTGCCATAAGAGGGGGTTCATTTATTATTCTACATGATAGTTTACAATATAAAGAACGCAAAGATGTAGTATCCCTCTCAATTGAACGAACCATTGAGCTGTCTTGTGTGGAACTTGATCAGATAATTATAGTATGCGTATACAGACCCCCCACCGCAAATTACCACTACCATTAACCACCACTACCATTAATTGAGTCCACTATGGAGGAAGTCTTAAAAATGACCTGTAGGAAGAATAAAAAAGTCGCGATTTGCGGAGATTTTAATGTCGAGATCTTAGACCCTAAATTAGCCAAACTGGCGAGTAGGTTCATAAACTTATTCAAATCATTTAATTTGCTACATATTTTTAATGAACCAACGCGTATCACACCCACATCGGCAACCAGCTTATATAATATTTTATGTAACTGTAATGTCATTGGAAAATCAATTTTAAATTGTATTAAATCTGACCATAGTGGAGAATTGATACGCTCAAATCAAAAACAGACCAAGTGCAAATTTTAAAATTTTGGGAATTCAAAAAAAACTCTCTGGTAAAAAAAAATTGTATCAAACATCGGAAATAAAAAATATAATAAAGTAATTTCATTCTTTAGCCACACTTTTATGTTATGAAAATAAATAAAGGTAATCTCTTTATATTTTTAAAAATTAAAACAAAATTATTTATATGGTCTGTTTTTGACTTGAGGTTTAGTTTGACTTAGTAAAATGATACAAATATACAAAATTTATATTTATTCATAGCCAGTCTCATTCTCATAATTTTCATCAGACTCGGAATTATTTTCAGTATCATCTTTCGGTCTCATAATTATTTAATTAAAATAAAAAAAGCATTTTCAAAAAAATATGGATAGAGCTTTTTTATCATTAAGTTTATCTTACTAGATTCTCGACTGCAATGGGATCCACATATTGAGGCCTTGTCAAGTAGACTTAGTTCAGCGGCATTCGCTGTTAAGAAAATAAGGCTTTTAACTGATATTGAAACGGCAAGGTTAGTATACTTTAGTTATTTTCATAGTGTAATGTCATATGGACTGCTATTGTGGGGCTCAGCTGCCAGTATTGAAAATATTTTTGTACTCCAAAAAAGAGCTGTTCGCGCCATATACAATCTACGGCGAAGAGATACCTTGAGAGAATTGTTCAAAGAAATAAATGTTTTAACTTTGGCAGGCCAATACATTTATGAAAATTTAGCTTATGTAAGGAAACACTATGATTCATTTGCTAAGAACAGCAATATTCACCAGTTTAATACAAGAAATAAATATAAACTTGCCGTTCCAAGATTTAGGCACTTTTATTTAAGTACTTTGTTGAAGTAATGTAACAATAAGTCTATGTTGTTGCCAATAATCCTGTCACCCTGTTGTAATTATTTGGTAACGGTATATTAAAGTTTGTAAATATCGTTAATTATGGCTGTTACAGCTGATAAGTTTCTTGCGCCCGTTCTTCTTGTCAGCTAAAAAGTCTGGAACGGGTGGTAGGAAAATATAGACGATTCAAAAGTACTTAATAATTAAGTTTATTTGAATAAAGCTTATTTGACATTGACTTAGACTTTGACATTACATGAAAAAACACGGTTTTAATGTTGGAGTCACTGTGACCGCGGGCAGGTAGTTGTGTTAGCGATATAGGTGGCAGGAAGTTAAGGGTTAAAAAAAGTACTATTTTTATGCTTCCGTACCAAAACCTGTCTGTCTGTCACAGCAGCTGGATATTTCAAGAACTTTACTATCAACATCTTATCAACTTGAATAGTATTATTTGCCGTTTGCAAAACTATTTTGCAAAAAAGATTGTTTTTTTTTGCCACAGTTACTGAAAGGTGGTCTTATCAATTCAGTGGGTAGCCCAAATAGCCCTACTTATGAAGGGCATGTGGGGTATTATAAATGAAAGAGCGTCGTTTGTAGTAAAGTACTGCTCCCAAGGAATAGAAAAATAACTGTCCACGCAGAAGAAGTCGCAGGTGGCCGCTAGTGATGATAATAAGTGGAATAATCATCATCATTTGAAAGACATAATTTAATCTTATTTGAAACTGAACTACTGTTTTGAATATCTCTTTTTACCATTAAGGATGAAGCACGCCTTCAATTAGTATAAAATCTCACAAACTCAGCACCTAAAACTTCTATAACATTACACAAAATGTTCCAAGAATAGAAGTTTTCGGAAAAGCATCGAATGAGGTGCGTCGATGGTGCCTGCCAACGTCTGCAATGCGGAGAGCGTGCCGCGTTTTGAATTATGTACTACGTCTTACAAGAATATGCGATTTAGCTTACACTTAGATAAGATCTAATTTGTTTTGTTTTACAAAAATCTTGGCTTCGTTGGTCCAATAAACGGATGTATTTTGATGGTATCTTATTTTATTTAGTAGACAGGTAAAATGAAGGCTTTTTCTTATATTTTAAACTTACCTACAATGTATTTGTTACATTGTCTAGGTATTCGTAATTAATCCAGTTTTCAAACGTACTCCACTTTTATCTTTACTCACGGAATCACTTTATTATTTTTTGACTACTTGTGTGATATGATAACAGATACCAAGCAACTTTTAGTTTAGAATTATTTTGTCTTAGGTATTTATTAAGAATGAAGTTTAGAACACCAAAGTGACGAAACAAACTTTATCGGGGGGCACGGCAGTGCCCCCGCCAAAGTCGAGGTCGTACCATCCTTTACTGGAACCATTTCGCCGCATTTTCAGGCCCCTATTTGAGAACCTCTGGATAAGACCAGAACACATAAATTTTTGTCATCCAGTAAGATATAATCACATACTTAAAATCCAAAATTTCAAGTCTGTAGGTTATTTAGTTCCGAAGTTAAGCGAAAGCAAAGTTTCGCATTTATGACACTCACTCACTCACTCCCTCATGATAATCAAAATAGAACTAGTACTTCCCATAAACTCAGAGAGCTGAAATTTGGTACAGAGTAAGGGTTTAATGACCACATAAAGGGAAAACTATAAAAACTAGGATAATCGAAGATCTGGAGTACCTGGTGACCCTGATAAGAAAACACAAGAGCCCAACTAAACTATTAGAGATCGACATACCGCCTTTACAAAAAATATTCAACTTAGTGGGCCACTTCATTGGATTTAAAAATCGAAGGTCTGAAGTATCTGATGAAGAACCCTCAGCTGGTCTCAGCTGTATTAGAAATATGGTAATGCCCCCTTCTATTATTGGTACATAAAACAATCGACTGTCATTTCAAAAATCCAGCGTAGTGAAAAGTATCAATGCTACAAAATGAAGTGAAATCCCACCAAAAACATTCTATAAAAAACTAGCCAAGTCTTGATGGAGCTGCTTTTTTATCTCAAAAAAGTAATGAAATCTAGACAAAGTCGTGCCAAGTCTAAGGTTCCTTACTGCGATTTTTTTATTATTATAGTTAATGTTATGTGACTTGGCCATTGAAGGGTACACAAGGGTACAAAACCAGGTGCTCCATGACACCATTGCACCAATTTGTCGCCAGAACCGCTACCCATTGACGATGGAAAATTGCCACTTGGAAAACGTTGATTCAATAACCAGTCAATTGTATTGTGTACCCTTCAACGGCCAAGTCACACAACATTAACTATAAAAATAAAGAAATCGCAGTAAGGACTTGGCACGACTTTGTCTAGATTTCATTACTTTTTAGAGATAAACAAGCAGCTCCATCGAGACTTGGTTAGTTTTTTACAGAATGTTTTTGGTGGGATAAAGAAGATGACTTTAATATAAGACCGACTTTTGATACCAAAGTAACGTTCCCAGAATGTTCGTGAGCGCAGGCCAAAATTAGAATACTCCTTTAACTCCTTGTGTCACACATCGCTCATATATTGTCATCAATCTTGCGAACGTTCTGATTGACGCGAGGCCTCACGCGAGATTTTAGAAAACCCATTCCCCTTATTTATCGAGCGCACCTAAGGAAAATCAATTTTCTCCATTCCAGTAAACTCGTTAGAAAATGCTTTTACTGGCTCAAAAAGGTGGAATGGAATATGTTTAAGAATTCGAGGTGATGATCGATCGATATCTGGCGTTTGTAAGCAAGCGGTACAAAATTCTGCTGCAGTCAGCGAACTAAAATCTATGGAATAGTAGTCGCAAACAAATATTGCTTTAAAAATGGCACCACGGGGTCAAAATATTACAACCCACACAGCATTTGATGGGACCAGCCACGCGCCTGGTGATAGACGTTAGCGTTCTTTACAGTAATTGCAGTTTGTATTTTAAAGAAGAGAGAGAAAGACAGAGTTTATTAGAAATGTCGTCACTTTACACCATTTCACTAAGTCAAATGGTGTAAAAAACGTAAAGATGCAATGATTACGTATCATATTCTTTCGTTTAAGCATAGAAAATCTATGAGTACTAGGGGAGCTGTGCCTAAAGCGGGCACTCTCTTTAATTTTGCCATTTCAAAAAAAAGTGCGCTGCTATCACGTGACCATAGGCCCCGTGGCCTGCACACCTCGCGTCATCCAATTAGTTCACCAGTGATCACGCCATTATGAGCTGCGTTAAAAAAAATTGTAGGTTTTTTAAAAATATTTTAAAGTATGTCTCATATGTTTTCTCATTTTTGGTGTTTACAATGCTATTATCAATACATTTTATATATTAATTGGTTATTTGGCTATAATCCGGTTGCATCATGTACCTTAACATTTGGAGGTTAAAATTTACTTGTATATTTCAAGTGACGAAAAAGGCAAAGCGGGCAGGGTAAAGCGGACATGTGCCCGCTTTGCCCATCCATTACATTACAATACAAACTGCTATAGCTTCTTCGGTTTTTTATATTATATTATATACAATTTTATAATTTCTATAATTATTAATATTTATTATTATATTATTTATTAATAATAATATTTATTATTTATGTTAAATTTTTATATAATTTTGTATTTTATTTATAATTATTAATATTATTTAGGTATTTAAGTTTGTTTAAGGATATTTATCAGACGCGGCTTGATATTTTGTTATTATTACCTACTTAAGTACCTAGAAAGTTGTACTGAATGAATGAATTATATTTTTCAATTTAAGATAAATCGGACCATGCTACATTCAAGAGTGATGAATTAATGACCCTTTTAGGAAAAAATATTAAACTTAAATTAATTATAAACTTATTTTTTTCAACTTTCCCTTAAGGTGCCCGCTTTAGGCACACCTCCCTATACATATTATGGTTGCTATTATGCAACCTGTGTTCAGTCGCTTTGGGCTGCATAACTAAATGACAGCATATTTTAGCCTAGCCCACTTGGTTGTAATTTTGCGTGATGCCATTTTTTAGCGGAATGCTTGTTCCATAGATTTTAGTTCGCTGGCTGCAGTATATTTAAAGATTCACTGACTGTTTTGTACGTGTAATTAAAAACCCGTTCGTGAAAACTGGTAATATATTTTTCCACATCTGAAAATGCACATTTACATCATAGGTAAAATGTAAAGTGTGCCTGAGTAAAAAATATGCAAGATCCATATTTAAGTAATCTATACCGCTTATACAATATTTATTTCTTACATCCAGAATGATTATATGCTTACATTTAATTAACAGGGTATTAAGCAGATAGAAACAAACTGTCTACAAGTTCTAAGCACGTTAAGCGAAGGAGGCACAGAAAGGATTAATATTTGGGTACCAACGGCGACTGACAGGTCTAATTTCAGTTGACGTGAGATGGACAAGTTTAAGCATACCACTGCTGTTACTAGATTATACTATGGGCAACAGCGTCGCTTAACCAGTTAGCAACAAAATTCGTCTGCGCGCGGATCACCCCTTATATACGAACTAAACGTATGGCTGTGACGGCGGGGTGGCGTGCAAGTGATTATAACCTTAGGAGTGGTTAAGCGACGCTGTTGCCCGTGGTACTGTACTAACGAAGAGTTTTTAAATCCTATTACTAAATAAAACTTTTATCACTTTTTAAATATTGTTTTTTTATTTCATTACGAAATACATTACATAGCCCGACCAGAAGGGTCCGGAGCCGAAGCAAGAAGCCTCGACAAAAGACACGCGGACGGGAATGGCTGCCTTTTCGTTCGAAACATAAACTATTATTACTTTATGAATTTTGACCATAAAGCTACCGAAAAGGCCGAATATGATGTCACTACATCACAGTACCTAGGTAATTACCCCTTTATGATTTTGAAATTTCTTAAGATTTTTGGTATTGCTATAAAATCTGTTTATCTTTACTTGTCTTATTTGGTAATCAATTTTCACTCAACTCTTTATTGAAGTATTCATTTTTAGGGTTCCGTACCCAAAGGGTAAAACGGGACCCTATTACTAAGACTCCGCTCTCCGTCTGTCTGTCTGTCTGTCACCAGGCTGTATCTCATGAACCGTGATAGCTAGAAAGTTGAAAATTTCACAGATGCTGTATTTCTGTTACCAATATAACAACAAATACTAAAAACAGAATAAAATTGATATTTAAGGGGGGCTCAAATACAACAAACGTGATTTTTTTGCTGTTTTTTGCTCGATATTAATAACAACAATAGGTAGACAGTTGAAATTTTCACAGATGATGTATTTTTGTTGCCGCTATAACAACAAATACTAAAAACAGAATAAAATTAATATTTAAGGGGGGCTTCTATACAACAAACGTATTCTTTTTTTTGCCGTTTTCTGGTACGGAACCCTTCGTGCGCAAGTTCGACTCGCACTTGGCCGGTTGTTAAAATACAACAAATGGTATTCCATACACAGATTATAAAAAAGTAGTTATCTACTTTTAAAGATAATTCTTAATTATGAATGATAATTTAATTTAATAGGACAATAATTGTATTTTTTAATAACGATTAAAGAGTGGCGGATGACAACTGTCAAAAACTATTTACTATAGTGGTGGCCAGATAATTCATACACAGATTACGAAAGAAGTAGTTATCTACTTTATTGATTATTCTTAATTATGAATGACAATTTAATTAAATAGGACAATAATTATATTTTTTAATAACGATTAAAAACTGGCGGATGACAACTGTCAAAAACTGTTTACTATAGTGGTGGCCAGATAATTCATACACAGATTACGAAAGAAGTAGTTATCTACTTTTAATGATTATTCTTAATTATGAATGACAATTTAATTTAATAGGTCAATAATTTTATTTTTTAATAACGATTAAAGAGTGGCGGATGACATCTGTCAAAAACTGTTTACTATAGTGGTGGCCAGATAATTAAGGACACCAGTCAATTTTCATACAAATGAGGTAACTTTAAAGCCTTGGTTCCCCGCCAAGGATTGACCTAGCTGTGATTTGATGATGGCTATCCAGGGAGTGAATGGAAGAGATTCAGAACGCCACGTTATTGTAACAGAGGCACCATACATTTTGGTACTAGTATATTTTTAATTAAATTTAGTTTAAGTAGCTAGGTTTTTAATGTCTTTACTTCTTTATCCATTATTGTCTTGTCCACAATTCTCCCTAAGCTTTGTTGCTTTTCTTAAGAATAACAAAGTGAACTTAACTGAGTTTCTCTACCCTGTGACCTCTTGCACTCTCTCGGGAGATATTCTTCTTTAATGAACTGTTCGTTTCTAAATAGCTTCCTTTTCTGTCTACTTTAATTTAAACAATAGACTTCAGCTAATCTCTTAAATTAGGCTAAAATTTTGATACACAAAATCTTTGAAACTAACACTGCAAATACAACAATTTTTTATTTGTCAGAAAATGTAAGAGCATTGCACTGCACTGTTAAATAAACTTAAAATTTAAAGGATAGAGTGTTCTCAGTTTTAGATGCCTTAATGCACACAAAAGTTTATTTGCTAATTCAAAGATATGTGCGCTCAGCGACGCCTTTGGGGTCGTCTTGGGAGCGGACCTCCTTCGCTATTCTACAACTTCTGGAGGTAATCATTCCTCCAAAGTGGCTTTGAATTTTTAAGAATGTTCCAATTTCAAATTGCTTTTAAAAAGTCGATATTTTTTTAGGTCCCCATTTTTTAAATTAGAATTAGATATACTACAAAATAAATCTCAAATGGCGTCTAGAATCATGGTGCTCATGGTGCTCAAACACTCAGTTTTAATCTCGGAAGCTTTGGGATTAGGCATCCACCATGATGGTTTACATAAGATTTTAAGAAACTTTTGTTAAACATTAAAAGCAATGATTTAGATATTTCTAATTTTTAGGGTTCCGTACCTAAAGGGTAAAAACGGGACCCTATTACTAAGCCTCCGCTGTCCGTCTGTCTGTCTGTCTGTCTGTCACCAGGCTGTATCTCATGAACCGTGATAGCTAGACAGCTGAAATTTTCACAGATGGTGTATTTCTGTTGCCGCTACAACAACAAATACTAAAAATAAAATAAAATACATATTTAAGGGGGGCTCCCATACAACAAACGTGTTTTTTTGCCGTTTTTTGCTCGATATTAATAACGACAACAGGTAGACAGTTGAAATTTTCACAGATGATGTATTTCTGATGCCGCTATAATAATAAATACTAAAATCAGAATATAATAAATATTTAAGGGGGGCTCCCATACAACAAACGAGTTTTTTTTTTGCCGTTTTTTGGTACGGAACCCTTTGTGCGTGAGTCCGACTCGCTCTTGACCGGTTTTTTTTACTATGTGGTTTAAGAGCAAAGTAGTTTTATTGTTCTGCATAAAGTTTATAATAATTATTATTATCATTTTGTAGCGTCTATAAGGTATTTATAATGTACATACCTAATTTATTTCTACAGGGTTATTTGTAAAACACCAACAACCTCGCAGGAGAGGATTACTAACATCATAAACCAACATTTGTTGTACGACTTTTCCAAAAACAGACAAAAAAACTAGACTTTCCATACATATGTTTGAACAGCTGATTGAGTTTTGTATGAACAGTAAATTTTTTTGTTTGTTTTCGGAAAAGTCGTAGTCCAAACGTTGTAGGTTATGATGTTGGTATTCTACTCCTGCAAGGTTGTTGGTGTTTCACAAACCCTCTATAGTCAGGTTACAATTAAAAATAAACTAAAAGCTACTAATGCAATGAAAATTCCCAAAGGTAATAATGGTGTAGTGTAGTGGATAATTTCAGGTTTGATTCGAATTTTAGGGGAATGGAATTAAAAAGCTGTGGGATACGGCGAGTAATTTTCAAATGCTATTTAAGCGTCGACACACTGCGAGTATGTTTGAAGAATAATGTACATTAATATTAGCCAACAGTTTTTTTATAGTTATTTATGCAACTGTACTATAACGAGGGGTATTGAAATACAAATGTGGGTTTATCACACGAGGTGAAGCCGAGTGTGATAATAGTATCACATGAGTATATTACATGAGTATATATTATTTACAGTTGCATACAAGACTTTATCTACTCTCATATCGTAAAATTCGAATTATGAATTTCAAATCGAATTTATATTGACATACTTTATACACGCAATACCGAAAAAAAATTTAAAAGTTATTTTATAACATACCTTTGCTATACTAAGCAACAGTGGCGAAGGGTCCATACAAGCCAATTCCCATCGGCTTACCTTTTGGAAATCCCACCCAACTGATCCACTATGCAGATCACACATTTTTCATCATTTTTGTAGAGCGGCTTACCTTCGCGATAATTTCACCCCTCGCCACTGCTAAGCAATGTTATAAAATAACTTTTTTTCTCATTACGATACAGGGCAAATCCAAGAAGAAGGCAGTGCCATGATATTAAAAAGTAACAACGATATTTCCACATACTTTCCATGATTAAAATGTACTCTATGGTGATCGATGACTTATCGTAGCGATTAGGCTTCGGGAATGCACTCATTTCACTATTTATTTTTCTTATTAAATATGCGCCATTTTTAGATTTTAATTTTTGCTTAAAAATGTCATAGTAGTGTGTGAAAATTTGACTCCACCCAATATTTTAGATGCGGCGACGGAAAACGTCTTAACTAACATATGTAAGTAATGCCGACATACCGAGAAACTACAAACTTACTCTTTTTATCATTGATATTTTATTTTGTAGGTTCAATCGGTTCAATTACAAATTGTATGAGAGTAGATAAAGTAGTGTATGAAACTGTACAAAACTAGGTATTAAAACACTCGTGTGATACTATTAAAAACCTCGCCTATGGCTCGGTTTTTAAATACACACTCATGTTTTAATACCCCTCATTATGCATCAGTTTCATAAACTACTATTATCTACATCCATTTTTTTTTAATTTTTATTAGGGAAACAAACAATATTTTAATACATATGGATTAAAAACACCCATGATATTTATTTAAACCCATGATATGTATCCTCTATAAAGGTTTTCACTTTGACTCTGTCTTTGACTTTGACTTTCCTCTCCCTCCTCGTCATTATGTCTTCAGCAAGAGTGTTATAATGTTGTACTGAATTTCATAATGCAACGCTCGGGCGCGTGGCGCTGCAGGACCAGCTCACGCTCGGGATATCGTAATGATGGCAATAAGCGTTTCAGAACACCTTACAAAGGATTTAAAGCATGGCTGTAGATAAAATAATATAAGACATCTTTATGACCCAAGTTTTTTTATTCAATAAAACCTTCATAGTTGTAGGCGGATGCCACTGATGAACTCATAAGTTACCAAAAGTGTTTTATAAATACCTAACAACCCACATTACCTAACTTTAATAAGATAAAATTGATCCTACACTTTTAAATCGCAGATTTTTGAAGTCAGAATTAATACAAAACGAACAGCTAATATCAATTTGAGCTATTGTTTTCAAAACCTCACATCAGGTATAAAATAACCAATAAAATAATCATGGTCCAAGAAAACAAGGTCTGGCATTCCGGGAGCAACACAGGCTTACGTCACTATTCAGTTGCTAGTGTCTGTTCGGAAAGAGAACCGTCGTGGGGTTTGTGCTTGATTACCGTATTTGTCATGTTGACGGGACTTTTATACGTAATCATAGTGCTACTATCTTGACTTGAAAGATATCAAGATATAATACAGTCACACTAAAACGTTACAGTGCCGTCAACACGACAAAAACGGTAATCAAGCACAAAGCCCACGACGGTTCTTTTTTTTGAACAGACTCTAACAAGCAAATAATAAAAGATTATTTTCAACACACTTGCTCGTAAAGTGAGCCCTAATACATCGCTTTTAGGGCCATAAACCGAGCTATAACAAACGCGTGCAATAATATATAAAACACTAGGTTGTTATAGAATTATCCCTACAAAGTTAAATTACTACCTTACTGCAAGTTATATGCGAGTAAACAGAGCATTCCCTATTTAACCGGGTAATACAGTTATTTTTTTTAGTAACAACAAAGAGGTTTTATGCCGCTGAAACTTCATATTCATTTTTGAAATAAATAAATGTTTAAGTCCATAATTAAGTCAAACAAATATTTATTATTATCAAATTATTCATAATTCACAATATTTTGTTATAAAATATTAAAATATTTGCATTTTATCACTTAAAATTATAATTTTGAAGTAGGCTGTATGCTCACTCATCCCTTTGTTCGCAAAATATTCTTGCATTGGGCGTGTGAAAAAACAAAAAAAAAACCTACTCGCCTTTTCCCATAATTGGCTTATTTTGTTTTTGTCGAATTTGTTGCTGTGTGGTAAATTACTTTGTATTTTCCTCGCAAATGTGTTGAAAAACGTCGTATGAAACTCGTGAGCTTTTGCTTATTGCACACTCGGCTGAGTTACGCCCTCGCCTACAGCTCGGGCTGCAACCCACAGCCTTGTGTGCAATGAGCAACCTAAGCTAACTTGTTTCATAATGTACTATTTTCTGTCACACTCATTACACAATTATTGTCATCATTATCATATCAGCCGCACGACACCCACTGCTAGGTATAAGCCTCCCCCAAGGATCTCCAAGACGATCGGTCCTGCACTGCCCGCATCCAGCGGCTTCCCGCAAACTTCACCAGATCGTCGGTCCATCTTATCGGGGTCGTCGGAGCCACGGAGAGTCGTGTGCCTCACAATTATTATAGTGCATTTAATTGTGATATGTTTCTCTTAGCAAACAAAACAGTTCAAGTTAATGATGAATGAACATAATTTTCAATACCGATAGCTGAAATGACGTAAGTTTGTGTTACTCTCGTGTCTTCCTCTGTCTTGGAATGCTATAATTGGCTCAGTATATTATTATACCACGAAAAATAATAAACTAACCCAGTTTTCTAGCAGTGTGTCACAGAAGTTGGTTGCATTCTCTTGATGATAATATATACTCTGTGGTACCACTGACATGTTGTATATGCAATTTAAGCCGTGGAACCGCAATGCGGACTACGTTTTGGTTGGTTTTGGTGCTTAAGGCTCCTATAGCCCACAAGTGGCGCCTTCATCTTAATTAAATTTATTGCTCGCTAAGTACATAATACATCGAAAATTCATTTATACAGATTGAAGTTAACGTTCTATAGTTTATTAACACACAATAACATTATTAAAATTTAGTTCGTTATAGTAGTAACAGGCAAAACTGCACAAACACACACTTTTTTCTCTTTTTACTACTAAAACAAACTATATTTTACTGAGGTCATTGTTTGTTAATAAACTATAGAACATTAACTTCAATCTGTACATGTAAATTTTGATACCTTATGTACTTAGAAATAAATTAAATTAATTTAAGGGCGTCACTTTAGGTATATAAGGCCCTTAAAACTTGCGTGCTGGGCTCGAGTGCTGATTTACGTTCGAATGTAAGAAACCCGAGATATTTTGATTTATTTGTGGTTTGCCATTAACCATGGCGGTCGCAATATTTCACCCACGATCACGATGACGTAAATACGCTTCGTTAGCATAGTACGAAGTTTTGTTGCATACATACATACCTACTAATCAAAATCATACCTCCCTTTTTGCTTCGCTGTAGTTACATAAAAGAAAATAAAATTGTGTGGTGTGATTGTTGTTTAAAAACTGAATGTAAGTATTTCATACCAACTAAAGATTTGCATTGTTGATTATTTTTAGTACATCTAGGCTTTAGTGAAGCGTAATATAAGCTATAGAAATGATGTACATTTTGCGTATTGTACATTATGCGACGAAGGGTTTATTTTCTGTAGCTTTGTTCAATTTAAATCAAATTAATTTAGATTTTTAGTATTGGACAGCAAGACGGTCTTACGAAAGCATTTTTGTCCAAGCTGAAATAGAGACGCTTCGCTCGCGCTTCGCACTCGCTCAGCCAATCACACCATTCACTTGTTTTACAGTCGCTCATGGAACGATTTTAGTTTATTACCATCAAAAAGATGCATCGAATCGATTTCGCATAGCGCATAAAGTTTCAATAACTATTGACATTCGTATATCGTTTCCATTTCAGTATTGCTTTTAAAAATATAATTCGCGTGCATTCACCAATATCAATATTAGAACGACGAGATACTACTTTACGCTAAGTGATTGCTTCAGTATGATATTCTGAGGACAGACCTTTCGTATTCAAACGAAACTCGACAGTCAATAACATCTAACTACCACCGCATAAGGTCTATTTTCGATCATCAACACGAGCAGCATTAAAATATTCCTGGATGGAATGAATTTTGATTTTTTATATTGCTCCTCTAATTTTAAACGGTTCTTGTGAAATGGATGTGCATTTACAAGGAAAACAGGCTTTCAATGTTTTAATGTTGTAAGTGGTTCTTTTTACATTTCTTTCATTGTTTTCCTTTTATATTTTTTGACTTTCATGTACATATTCATGTTCTTTATTAACTTAACATTTTGTGACTTATGTTTATTTTTATTTAATGTTACTTACCTATTATTATTATATAACGCTGTGACAGCCAAATTAATGACAGTGATTAATTATCACTTGAGGATTACTTCTTCTTGGTATTTTTCAATTAAATTTGGTATAAATTGTGTATCTCTTGTTTCAGTTTGCATGATTATGCAGACCCCAAAAAGCAAATTAACTGTTTAGTTCATCAATTAAACAGGTTTACTATAAGACAATACAAATTATTGACCATTTTTTTAAATATGGTAGGTACAAGAATGAAACCTTTTTCCAAGTATAGATTGTATCATTAGGAATGACTTTTACTAACAGTCAGTTGCAAGAACGATCTTTAAAGTTAATGCTTCATTAAATGTATCGCCATGTTTTTCTTCTTTTAAAAGAAGTAAAGGACGGTGATATCTTTAATGACTCATTAACTTTAAAGATCGTTCTTGCAACTGACTGTATGTCACCAAAAACTCTAGCCCAGTGAA
The DNA here is from genome assembly GCA_943789525.1 of Agriphila geniculea. Taxonomy (NCBI): domain Eukaryota; kingdom Metazoa; phylum Arthropoda; class Insecta; order Lepidoptera; family Crambidae; genus Agriphila; species Agriphila geniculea. The sequence continues at coordinate 11,680,699 of OX038887.1, read as the reverse complement.
AAAAAATCTGATGGAGTTATTGCGGCTTGATCTAAGGTAATTTTTATGTACCATACTTACTTCAAAATGTGTCAAAGGTCAAGGGCAAAGTTATCATCACTATTACTGATCGATTTTACCCATTACTATAACTAAAATGAATGAATAAAATGAATTGTGAAGAACTTTTTTTGTTTTAGGATACAAATTTTTAAATATAACCTAGATTTTATATTTTTAAAGTCTAAGAAATATCCAAGATGGTGGATTACATCGTCATAGATCTGAAGGGGCAAGTGGCTACGAGAGCCCTCCATCTAGAAAATAAATTATGCTCTCCCCTCCACACGAGCGAACATATTTATGGGGGAAGTTGGAAGAGTTTGTCTATGTGGTCACGTCCACACTCGAACTTGATGACCTTATTTTTATCAGAAAGCTTTCCAAGTTGTTAAAACTTAGGGTTTTTTCACAGATTCCGGTTAGCATTTATCTTAATGCTTTATTCAAAAAGGCACAAAATAAAAAAGCATTTGATAACGGGAAAATACTCGTATCTTAAATCATACCTTCGTCTTATTAAAAAAAACGTAGTTAAAAACGGCCACGCAAACGGTTTCAGTTTCACATACACTATACATCCACTGCTGCGGAAATACAAATTACTTCGATGACTGTCTTTGTAAGCCAGTGATCTATATGTAATGTACCTATGTATTTTCATGTGCACTTTATTGTAATACTGTAAAAAAAGTCCTGTGATGTAAACGATTGTGATAAATGTTGAATTACACAATAAGGACCGAGAACCAAAACACGGGGCCTTTTCGATTCAAATTACTGCTCTCTGGAATAACCAAAAATCACAGAATTGGCGTGACATGGTAACTAATATTATGATCATAAAAAATACTTTTCTGTTACCTCTAAGGCCCACAGTTTAACCAATTTTATTCTGAAGACTTGTAACTTTTTTGACATTTACTTACCTCATTAACCATTTTTTTTTATTTATTCTACTTTCTAGTGGCACAGGAATCAAATTAGTGTAGGCACAGATACTGTGTTGTCACTAATTGTTTACCTACAAAACTCGTTACACGGAACGACGTCGGAGCTAAAGCTAGTTTACAATAATTTCGGACGATATAGTGCCAGTCAAACAATACAATGTTATTGGGCTCACAGTGCCCCATGTATTATGTATGAAGAACCGAAAGCTTTTGCGGGGGTGTTTTCGGTGTTTGTGAGGTTACCACAAATTTGGGGCACGTGAGACTTCTATCAAAATCAGTGATATCGTTTGATCATATTTTGTGGTGCATTGATATAAATTTACGTTTAGCACGTGTGTGTTGCCAGTGATGACTTACGGCAGTGAAACGTGGTCGCTAACTATGGGTCTCATAAGGAGGCTCAAGGTCACCCAGCGTGTAATAGAAAGAGCCATGCTCGGCGTTTCTCTGCGTGATAGAATCAGAAATGATGAGATTCGCAGGTGAACTAAAGTAACCGACATCGCTTGAAAGATTGCTCAGCTGAAGTTGCAGTGGGCTGGACACATAACAAGAAGAACCGATGGCCGTTGGGGCGGAAAGGTTCTGGATTGGCGACCGCGCACCGGACGACGCTCCGTGGGTAGGCCCCCGACAAGGTGGACCGACGATCTGGTGAAGCTCGCGGGAAGCCTAAAAAAATACCTTTACCTATATTTTAATCTATGTTTTTCGAACACTGCGTAGGTTCCTTATTGTATCTGATTAGTTTGGTTTTGTAGACTTTCATCATCATCATCATCACAGCCATTTTAATGTCCCCACTGCTGGGGCACAGGCCTTCCTTATGGGTGGATAAGGAGGACGGGCCATTAACCCACCACGCGGGCCCAATGCGGATTGGTGGGTGTTAACGACTGCAAATGCAGCCGGGACCAACGGCTTAACGTGCCTTCCGAAGCACGGAGGAGTTCGAGATAATAAATTTTTGGTCACCCATCCCATGACCGACCCTTGCGAACGTTGCTTAACCTCCGCAATCGCTGGGCCAGGCGCTAAACCACTGCGCCACCGAGCTCCACTTGGGACTTTGTAGACTTTACCTTGCGGTAACCTTTGGTAGATTAAATGAATGACTGTATGGACATTTTTTTTCGTTTTTGGGCCTTTCGTTCTGTAACTCATCCAGTTTCAACTCTTGTTTGTTGCTGATAGGCTCAAGTTGCAAGTCATTCATCGTCTTTCCTAATTGCATGCCGCGTCATCAGCCCAGTAACGGTTTTTTTCTCAGTATCGTTTGTCAGGGTTGGCCAAAGATGAGAATCCAATAACGAGTGTTTAATTTACTTTTTACTATTAGTTAAGAACCTTCAATAACCTACCCAAAAGTATTTACCTCTAAAATGGTAATAAAAGGTTTCAAGAATATTAAAGTAACCTTGTTTTCATGATCCAAAATTTAACAGTCAATTATTCATATATTTATTTAAATAATGCACTATTAGATTCATGTTGCTTATTTATAAATTGACTTTTGGGATTTTTTAAGCAAGTGGATATTATTTAGTTTATTAAAATATCAAGTGGCAATAATAGTGTTGTGTATTTTAGTGGACATTTCAAAACTTTTTCTTCCTAACTATAGTTTTTTTTTAATTGAAAATAAGTGAGCATTTGTCTACAATCACACCTGGTGTTAAGTGATGATGCGGATTACGATGGAGCATGCTCACTTAGATAAAGCCTATATTCACTCTAGCCTTGAAAAGGCCCAAGTTATAACTATTGGGAAACACATCGGCAGGCAGCCTGTTCCACTCCTTGGCTGTTCGCATTATAAAAGTGTTAGCAAAATGCTTTGTGCGGATGTTTGGAATATCAACAACATAAGGGTGGTACGCTAATCTGCGTCTAGTGCTTCGATGGTGGAGTGGGAATGGAATCTATATAGTTTAGGAATATTATGGAACCTTTAAAATCGTGGCCACATGATTCAGGAATTGTCTCAGATCTCCGGTGAATCGATGCGACTGTGGCAGCGAGATTCCGCGGTGATCTTGCGGGAGTTTTAATGAGATCATATCGAACTTCGCACATTCCGATTGTTCGAGAATGCGCGGACTATTGTTGCCCATTGTTCGAAAGCGAATACCGAATTTGAGGGTCGCAGTTCAAAGTTGACGCGTTTATCTGACGCTCTTTAATTTTGCAAACTGTTTGGTAGATTTATCACTTTTTGCTTTGTTCTTTCAAAACAGACGATAAAAAATTTTTTGATCGATTTTTTTGTGTAGGTTTTGAATTTTCTAGGTAAATTTGAATACGTAATAACTGCGTATCGCTAACTCAAACGCAATTTCATTCGAAATAGCCCCGTATTCTTCTAATTCAGTACCTAGTACATAAATTGTATATGTACAGTCACGTCTAAAAATATAAATACAGTTTAGAGAACTTTGTCACTTTGTTGTAGTAGTCATTTGTCATTGATTTCTGTTCAACAAAGTAAAGCTCTTGCTTTAGAGTAACAGGAGTTTGAAATTGTAAACATATTTATAAACGTGACTGTACGTCTTCGCTACTGCATCAAATCACAGAATAGAGAATATAGAAAATTGTCTATCAGAATCAATAAAAAAATATTTTCTTGAAAAGATGTCTAAAGTTGTTACTTTATAACAAATGTTTGTTTTTAAGGCTTAACGATTTTTGATGTGATTATTTTTCTATGAAATTTACTTAAATCAATTTATATGAAAAACAAGGTTTAAAAATTTCAATAAAGAAAGTAATAGATTTGTTTGTGAAATCAAACGAGTTACATAAACTGAAACCGGGATCAAATTTCTTCTGAAATAAGACACGGGTTTTGTTTTATTATCCTAATAAGACACAGAATCGTGGAAAGTTCGAGTGATTCCGAGAAAAATGTTTGGAAAGATTAAACCTGTTGGGACCTATAAGTGCTTGAGTTTTTTTTGTAGATAACATTGTTTGAGCGAGCATTCGTAATTGTTGCATCAGTACTTTTAGTTGAATGAGCATCAGCCATTTTTAATGTCCCCACTGCTGGGGCCTTCCTTATGGGTGGATAAGGAAGATAGGCCATAAACCCACTACGCGGGTCCAATGCGGATTGGTGGGTGTTAACGACTGCAAATGCACCCGGGACCAAGGGCTTAAAGTGCCTTCCGAAGCACGGAGGAGCTTGAGTTAATAAAATTTGGTCACCCATCCCATGACCGACCCTTGCGAAAGTTGCTTAGCCTCCGCAATCGCTGGGCCACGCGCTAAACCACTGCACTCCTCTTTTGTTGAATAGATATGATGATTGTTTAAATTGTTGAATTAATTAATGGGGCATTTCGATCGATTTTTCGGACGACTTGCAAGGCGACTTTAGTAGAATCGAATTGAATCTAATCGCAAACCTAATTTAACTAGGTGACGATTCGATTTTACAAGTGATTATCGATAAAATACCAGTCGCCTAGCAAGTCACCCGGAAATTCAACCAATGTAAATGCCCTATAGGAAATATTTTTGCGTATCATGGGTGAATTGATAATACCTAATATTGAAATTCGTTTTTTTGCGGGAAATATGGGTTTATTTAACTGTGAATATGTAGTAATTGAAATTCCAAACAGTGCTTTTGAATAGACTTTAATGTAGTGTGCGTAGTGATTTAAGCAATTATAACAGTTTACAAGTAAATTATTACATTCATGTCTCTATTTAACTTGTGTGTGAAAATAATTAAATGATAGATAGCGAGCAATAAACAAAAGCTTGAGTAAATTGATCATAACCATGATATCGAAAGGAGGAATAAAACGACCGCTTCCACACACTATCAATTAATTGTGTTTTTCCATAAGTTTTACCTTTTATGATAAGTCAGAATAAGTTTTCCATCCCCGTATTAATCCGAAAGCAAATCAGATTCATACCCAAGAGGCTGAGGCGCATCTGGCCAGTTAAAAGTTGTGAGCAAACCGGTATGAATCCACCGCGTAACTTTGTTAAAAGCGTGGCCAAGGGAGGAACTTAAACTTTCGAATGTCACTTCAGACCAAAGTTATAATCTTTATCCAAATGAAATTAAAACTAATGCGTTCACACATTCATAGGTCGAATTTTATTTTAGCAACTCGCCTCTTTCTCTTAACTACTAGCACAGAATAACTAATAGTACAAGTTACTGTCAGACCCCTAACCTTTGGCAATCAGTTTGTTCTTCTTTGCAGGTCGCATTTCTCAACTTATTCTCGTGAAATTTTGTGAGCAGGTTCTGTGGTAATGGGTTATTTACATGAAGCGACTGGTAGGCGATTTTTTTTATCAACAATCGCTTGTAAAATCTAATCGCAAACCTGATTCCAATATAGATTGATAGCGATGTGATTTTATAAGCGATTGTTGATAAAAAGCGCTACTAAATGACTAAAGTTGCCTGCCAAGTTGCCTGCTAAATCGACTCGTGTAAATACCACATTATATCGAATTTTTTCGTTGATTCAGTTTTTCGAAATATTTCAAAATGGTGGAGATATGGAGAAAATCATATTTTAGCCATTTCGAAAAATTTTTAAATTTGAGATTTTTGCATTTACAATGCTATTTTTAAACAATACTAAATAATATACTAGAAAAAATACGACTCGCACCAGATCAATACTCAGACGGGAATCGAGTGACTCGGTAGCTCAGCGGTCAGAGGCATTGGACCGGATATCCAAAGGTCGCGGGTTCGATTCCCGTCTGAGTATTGATCTGGTGCGAGTCGTATTTTTTCTCGTATATTATTTAGTATCATTTCGAAAAATGTTCAAAAATGTCACATGCGTTAAAAATGTCGCGAGGTCTTCAGCTCTACAGAACCACTATGTAATTTGTTAGAGTAAGAAAATCGCTAATAGTTTTTAACTTAGTCGTAACATAAAAGTATCTGAGTCCAAGCGACTTTATACTTCGTACTCGTAGCATCATTTCGTGTAGTTAGTGCGAGGAAAATATGAAAATATCATGCTAAAAACTTGTCCGGTAAGGTTATAAGCATGAAATATAGTTGATAGGCTTCCGTTAGTGGATGAAGTTTTGGAAAATTAGAAAGCTTTACATTAGATTGTAGTGAACAATATTTTTTTATGCACAACGGGTTAGTGCTTGGCCTTCACCTCATCTGATGTAAGTGAAGGTAAGATCGAAGGTCCCTACTCCCGGAATCCTCATCACTGAGGAACTGGCTATCTTACCCATAGACATAGAAAAAATTTCGCTGCGATCTTACCTGTAACTGCCAGAACACAACATTTTTTAAATTGTTATTAGTTATTCTGTGTTATGGCGTCAGACTTAAGTAAGATGGTGGTAGCTAGCCAGGCGGACTTGAAATAAGCCTTACCACCAACCAAACCGAGTACAAATACATTTCAAACAAAAAAAAATATAGATTTATCTAATGAAGAATGTTAATTAATGCCTATTTAATTAATACTAAGAATATTTCTTTATATATATATTATTAGTTATGAATAATTATTTGAAGTTAAGATTTTATTTTAACAATTTAATCACATTTTGGTAGTCACATGAAACATAAAGCTTCTTGCGCCTTCTCTTTTTATCAGCTAAAAAACATATGCACAATCAAATTTGGTCTGTTTGAAATAAATGATTTCTATTCTATTTTACTCTATTCTAAAGACCTTTTTCTAGTAAAATAGCAGGACTTTTTTTTGCATATCTTTTAGCTAGGTACATCATTGTCATACGTACAAACTTATATTGACTTAAACTGCTAAGTTGGTCAAAATTTACCCAGAATTTGCTCCAGTACGTAGTAGCTGCCTGCGCATGAATCTCATTTCGGATATGTACTTAGGCTTCTGCTACTTATTTACCTGTTTTGCATAAAATTTGAATGTCGTTTCCCGTGTCCATTGTAGGACCGACAAAATTTTCGTGTTGTGCTAAAGATATTTGTATAATTAATCTTTATTAAATGTAAAGGTCCGGGATAATTTTCAGTTGAATAGAAAAGTTTAGATTCTGTTAGTAACATAAAGTTGACTCGAACCTCCACTCACAATATAAGTCTTGTAAATTATATTTCATTATTCTATTTTTTCGATATGTTACCTATATGATAAGTGTTTCAATTTTTGTCTTATTATTAAGAACATTTTTTTCGTCAATTTATTTCATAACCACGTAATCAATATTTTATCTAGTCATCAATTAAAAAAACTGGTACGAGATTCTTCAAGTCAATACGAATTGGTGCCGCATACCAAATAACAAGGACGTTTTGCCAAAACATCTAGTAATCACTCCCCTCGACAAAATCCAGTTCGTTTAACAATCACCCCCACAACGCCATAACACAAATGACGTCACGTCAGCCTTGACTTCACGCAGTGGTACCACGCATCAAGCTCTTCATAAACTTTGATGAGTTCTAAACTTGTAAAGATTTACGCAGGTACGTAGAGGAATATAACGGTGTGTTTACGCAGAAGATCCGTGGAAATTACGCGTCGGTATTAACGAACCAATTTTGTTTGAGTTTGTTTGAGAGGTGATTATAAGCACCTTGTATTAGGAACGTGACTCGAAACATGTGACAAAGCTTCGGAAGCTTCATTATTTATATAATGGTGTCTGCTGATATAATATTACTGGACAGGGACAATTTACATCGGAAATCCGTCTGACGAATTCAATAAGTCAAAATACAAATAATACCTATTACGTAATCTAAGAAAATGGAGACATGTGTAGCTGTTTTTTATAGTTTCATTTACATCACACCGAATAATAATCAAGAAAAAATTTAAAAATTAAAGTCAGTAAATATGCCAGCCGATAAATTAGCTTGTTAGCAGTCATCTTTCGAACATTATGAATAGAATAGGGTAAAACAAGGATAGATACCCTACTTTTTGAAATGGCCTCTTAATTTAAAAAATATTTATTAATATGAATAATTTCTATGAATGTAGGCTAGCTTAATCATTTATGTTGAATCATAATTATTTATTTTTGACCTATCTAGAACATATTGATAAACGAACTCCTATAACGGCCATCTTTTTCGACATGAGCAAAACCTTCGATTTTGTTGCGCATGACTTACTCCTTCTTAAGTGTGAAAGGTATGGTATTAGGGGCAAGGTTCTCGATTGGCTGAAGTCATACCTTATGAATAGGCGACAGTATGTCGAGGTCTTAAAAATAGATGATGATAAAGTACTGAGGTCTTTTCATTCGGACGTCAGAATAAACAGCTTTGGTGTGCCTCAGGGGAGTATTCTGGGGCCCTTACTTTTTCTGATTAATATCAACGATCTTCCTGAAGTTACAAATTATCCCAGTGTACTTTTTGCGGATGATGTGTCAGTAGTGGTGCCGTGCGTTAAAGTAGAAAATTATAATCAAGAAATAAACAAAACGGTAGAACTCATAATAAATTGGCTTAATCAAAATAATCTTAGAGTAAATATAGATAAAACAAAAATTATTCAATTTATTAATAAAAATGGAAATAAGAAAAACCTTAAAATAACTTATGACGATCAACAAATAAAAGAAACAAAGGAAGTTATTTTCCTTGGAATAATTTTAGATGATAAATGCACGTGGGAAGAACACATAAACAAATTGTGTAAAAAATTAACTCTTTCGTTTATGCCTTATGGAAACTGGGTAAAACCGCAAGCAAAAAAACTGCTCTTCAGGCGTATTACGGACATGTTTCCTCAATTTTAAGATACGGCATAGTTCTATGGGGCAACTCTTGCTACACGAAAAAGATTCTCATTGCTTAAAAGGCATGCATTCGTGCCATATATGACGTGGACAATTTGGTTTCATGTAGACTTCTATTCAAGGAACCAAACGTTTTAACTGTTCCCTGCTTGTACATATATGAGATGTGTGTTTTTGTCAAAAACCATCCAGAGCTGTTTCCACGTTTGTGTGATGTTCCTCGGACGCATAGCTGTAGACGTCCAAATAACTTAATAATTCCATCGAGGCAAACATCACTAGCCTCTAGAAACAGTTATGCTATGGCTGTTAAAATATATAATAGACTACCAAATGATCTAAAGACGCTAACAAAGAATCAATTCAGACATAAACTTAAATAGTGGCTAATTCAAAATTGTTTTTATTGTTTAAGTGAGTACTTTTGACCATAAAATGTAACAATAGTATTGTATTATTGAATGAATTGAATATTGACATTATTAATTTAACTTGACATAAAGCTTATTCTTATTCTATCAATTACAGATTTTGCAAAATTTAGCTTTTTGTGGATAGATGTCTACCCCTATGGATAGTTGCCCTACCATAAAAATACTAAGGATAGTGAAAACGAAAAACCTAACCAAATTTTATGAGGTTGTTCTACTCCTAAAACAGCAATATATACGAAAACACATATCAATATAACAGAACACTAAAAATAATTAAAAAATATACACTGACACCATATGGTGTATGGAGGGATAGATGCTGCTAAGCGCACCATACCTCGAAAAATCAGGGCAACTATTATTTGTGATAGGGATAGATGCCCAAGTAGTTTTTAAATAAATTAAAAACAAAAGATCAATTATTTTTCACCCAAGTGCACACTTTATGAACCAGTACATTGACGTTTTAAAAAAAATAACGGAATTTATTACTACTTGTAAAGTTATACAACGGCAAATACTAACATTTAAAACTTTGATGTGTTCGTGAAGTTTGCCGCGGAGTTGGTTTCACATACGAGCGAAACGCATCTATGCCGCACAACTGCCCGTGGACAATAAAGTGTGCGGTGACTGCGGCTCCTACTTATACTATTAATTCTTAGTTGTGAGTTTGGGAAGTTAGGTTTTTTGATAATGAGGCGCCTATCCCACTGCGGCATCTATTCCGCTTTTACCCTAGTCTTAATATATAAAATCGTAAACTGAATGACTGACTGACTGATCTATCAACGCACAGCTCAAACCGCTGGACCTAGAGACTTAAAATTTTGCACACAGATACCTTATACAGTGTAGGCATCCACTAAGGAAGGATTATTGAAAATTGCATCCCTAAGGGGGTGAAATAAGGGATGAAAGTTTGTATGAAAGTCCCTCAGCTTTGAAGCTAGGATCTTCAAATTTTGTGTTTAGGCTGACGATTGAAAATTAATAAATACGGGTCTCAGCGTTTTTTAAAATTCTACCCCCGAAGGGGTGAAAAGGGGTTAGTCCTTCAACCCCTATGGCGATGAAATAGGGGTGAAATGGGTAAATAAACCTAAAAATAGATATGGATGTCGTTATTGGGGTTATCTGGTATGACGATTGCGAAAATGACATTTATTTTGAAGTCCAACACGGTGGACATGATTTAACCCCATAAAGGGGTGAAAATGGGTTTCAAATTTTGTATGGAAAAAGAATATAAAAAGACATTACAACTTTAAACTTCGTAGGAGCACGTCTAAAAATAAATAGGCAAACATATATTTTGTAATTTTGAAAATCAACCCCTTAGAGGGTAAATGGAGTAAGTAAACATAAAAATCGATGTGGATATCGTTCTTGAGGTTTTATGGGATGGTGATTGCGAAAATGACATTTATTTTAAAGTTCAACACGATGTACATGATTTAACCCCTAAAAGGGTGAAAATGGGGTTCAAATTTAGTATGGAAAAAGAATATAAAATAGTCATTACAACTTAAAACTATGTAGGAGCACGTCAAAAAATAAATAGTCAAACATATATTTTGTAATTTTTGAAAATCAACCCCTTAGGGGGTAAATGGGGTAAGTAAACATAAAAATCGATATGGATGTCGTTCTTGAGGTTTTCTGGGATGGTGATTGCGAAAATGAGATTTATTTTAAAGTCCAAGACGATGTACATGATTTAACCCCTAAAAAGGTGAAAATGGGGTTCAAATTTTGTATGGAAAACTTATGGAAAAAGACTATAAAATAGACAAATAATAATAATAATGAGTATAATAATGATAAATAATAATAAAACATAAAATACACAACTTTAAAATTCGTAGGAGCACGTCTTAAAATAAATAGGCAAATATATATTTTGTGATTTTAGAAAATCAACCCCTTAGGTTATAAATGGGGTAAATAATCATAAAAATCTATATAGGGATGACGTTCTTGAGGTTTTATGGGATGGTAATTGCGAAAAAAAATTGCTCGGTAGACATGCATGATTCAGCCCCAGGGGACGGGGAGAAAGGGAACGGGAACGGTCCCCACCAAGCTTGCGAACCTCGTGCGACAAACGCCTTACGTCTTGCGCCTTGGCAAACGTCTTGCCTCGCGAGGCAGCGCGCTTGGTGGTGACCCGCCTAATCGCGTAAAAACGGCTGGTCGGATCCTGGTTGAAGGTTCCCTAAGGATTTTCTCTAATATCCACGCGGACGAAGTCGCGGGCGGAAGCTAGTAGATTATAAAGGTAGTATATAAACACTGCTACATGAAGAATAAAAATGTTACAACAATTAACAAATTGTGTTTCTTTGAAGATTACCTTTACGAGTATCCAACTCGTACGCGGACGTAAAATAAATAGCAGATTTTTTTTTGAAAAAAACTCTACCAGTTACAAGTCGAATTTCAACAACAAAAAACTAAACGCAACTCTCGGCTCCACACGAACCGGGACATATCGGCTGTCGTATTTTTCTTTTCACCCAAATCCCAGATTAACAAATTGTTCGCGTGAAAAAGTTTTACCTATAAATTTTCGTAAGTCGCAAAAGTCTGCAACGACACGTTAAATTTTATTGCAACCTCGGGCGCTGCGTGGCTATTAAACTTGGGATATTATTGAAATGATCTCCAGCAAAGGTTGTTATTGCTCGAAAATATATGCTGAGTTTCGAGTGTGAAGTTAAAATGGCCGATCGAGCTTTTTGTCGATAATGTGACGGTTAAGTTAAAGGCCTGTTGGTGAGATTCCCTTTCTTTTCTTACTTTTTAGCTTTAAAATGTTCAAAGGACTAATGAATGAGTCATGAGCTGAGTATGTGTTTGTGAATCTCTTTTACGAACATGTAAATTAAGTCTTTTGAAAGTGATGGAGAAATTTCATTTTCTGTGGTTTGTAAGGAAAATGTTGCTTTAATTTCTACCTATCAGTGTCTTGGGGCATACGTAAGGCGTTATAGTACAGTTATTTTAAGTAAAACTAATCTTCTCTTTTTTATCGAAAGAGGATTAGTGGCCCTTCTGGTGTTAGAGTTTATCAAGCCGCCTGTAAGGCCTCTAACTTGGCTTATCAGATGACAACAGCCGGGACCGACGGTTTAACGTGCCCTCTGAAGCACGGAAGCGCTCAGTTGTAATGCCACTTAACGGTCACCCATCCGACACCTGAGCAGACCTAGCGTTGCATAACAAACGTGATCGGGTACGATCAGTCTGTGAAGTTCCGCCATAAGCGCTTCAGTATAACTAATGAAATATCAACAATCAACCACCATTTTTTCGTAATCATACTTGTATGAAAAAACATGCAGAAAAAAAATTCTTACATTGACGATGTGAGTCAAAATAGACATTTTTCTTACATTATACCTAACGAAGAACAAAACAGGAACTTTAAAGTAAAAGTAAATCTAAACTCATTACAATAAAAACGAAATTCCCTTACCTCACCCTTTTTTGATAACCTACTCAGCGCTCCTTAATCACATCTTATCTCAAGTACCTTGAAATAACTTTAAATATTCACTGCGGTACACACGGACACGCGTTGCATATTAATTTAACTCGCTTCGTATGAAATTATGTAGCTGTTTGCTGTTTTATTATATTCCTTTTACAAGAAGACCCACTTTGCACATTACAAGGAATCTAGAATGTAACTCTCCTTTCTGAGGTTTAAGATCTGAGAAACAATTAAATTCAGTAAAAGCTTTTTTATAAAAAATACCTGTATCAGAAACTTAAAAACAAAAACAGCTTCATAATCAAATAGCTCTAAAAAGCAAGAAATAATATTGAAATCACCAATACGCATTTCAATTTCAATAAAAAATGTCTATCGAAGTCGGGTGGGGCTGGATGAAGGAAAACTTTTTTTATTTTAAAATCGGCATCACCCGACTTCATTAGACATTTTTTATTAAAATTGAAATGCATATTGTTGATTTTAATATTTATTTTTTTCTTTTTAGAGCTATTTGATTTTGAAACTGTTTCTCTTTTTTAAAAAAGCTTTTTATTTTCAACTTTCTGTGGTATAAGTATGTAAGCGTGTTTATTTTTTAACATTATATATTTTTAAAATGCCCATAACTCAATTTCCTAATTCACGCTGTCCAAGTCTATTCCAGAACGTCGCAGATCATAGCGCGGTTCGTTTTGGATTGTCATAAACCTACCAATATCTCAATCACTACAGATAGCCTATTTGTGTTTGAGGAGTTCGCTTGGATATCTTCGAAGTCCGAGGTTCAATGTCAATTAAATTAAAAGGACTACACTTCAGGTATCCCTTTTCCAACAAAAAAAAATCAATTTGATTCATAAATTAACGAAGTCGTCAAGGTAGTTAACGCAAAATCATAGTATTTTCAGGATTACTTGAAAAAAAACTACACCGATTTGAGAAAAAAAATGGAACCATCTCGCAAGAAAATTCAATCAAACAAAAAAAAAACTATCATAATCGATCCATAAATATTCGTGAACAACGATAAAAAAGTATACAATCGAAGTGAGAACCTCATCTTTTTTTGAAGTTGGTTAAAAATTATGAATCATAATATTTAATATCTTATTTTGTTAGATACGAAAATGGTTACATTAAGGCAAATTTTCTTTTTTTTTTGCAAATTATTATATTTTCACAACAACCCCAAATTAAAGATCAACAATTAAAATTTCTGATGAAAATTTAAATTTCCTCTAAAAGGTTTTCTTAAAAAAACGCCTTGTTTCTATTTAAGACGAGTTGTTTGTTATAACATTGTGAACACAACATAAAAAAATGGGTCAAAGAAAAGAAGTATTGTAAATAAAAATAAATAGAATTACTTTGTATAAGGGTTTTAGAGTCAATGTGTAACCGACCTACCTCGAATCGGGATGGCAGATAAGGCTAACCGTTTGACACAATCACCCTTGTATATTATTTTTAAACGGTCCTTTGTGAGCTGTGAAAGGATATCTCAATGGAATTAAAATGAAAATATTGAGGATTTCATTAATTAACGCAATAATGTTGTATCATTATGATGTCGGATTAATTTAGTATTTAGCTTGTTTTAAATTTAGATGATGGAAAAACATGCTTATATCTAAGAAAAAATTTTGATTAACCACTCGATAAGTTTTGGTTTTGATTTTCGAAAACGGGAATAACCTACCTATTCGTGTTTTTTTTAAATATTGTTTTTCATGACAGGATTATATTCTTACGATAAATGGCTCGCTGGTAATAAACTTAGTACATTCCTAAAGTAGGTACTGTTTATGTTCTTCCAAAACTCCAGAGCCTATAAAATAATATTTATTTAAACATGATAAATATCAGCAATCCAAATCTTCATCGCCTGCTTTCGGAATATCTTAGCTCAGCAACAACTCGAAACTTCACATAAACATCGAAATTTCCACGGAATCGATTTGAATTCGTTCACCTACTCGATTCTACTCATCTGATTTATCCAATCCTAAAACAATAACAGAGTAGAAACGCTAACTACAGGAGCCGGAAAAGTTTCGTCAATTACGAACTTTGAGCTTTGCTAAATTCGATTCGAGAGATCGATTTTCCCACTCTCTACAGTAATTAAGAGAGAAATTTGCTGAGGAATGAAGTTGCGTTAACAGGTGTGCTCAATGCGTTTGAGCTTAGCTTTTTGAATAATTCGGGGAGCACGTGATTTCGGAACTTTGTTTTTTCGTATAAACTTGAACTACCTACTTAATGTTCATCGTTTACTCTTTTACATTAAAGATGTTAGACTAAAGCCTACTTTCATATGAAGATATGCTGTAAAAGTACAGTAAATTTCCTATCGACGATCTACCCCCAGAAATATTTTTTTAATTTAAAGTATACGACTCGTTTAATTTTTTTTTATTTTTATTTATACACAACGGGGTAGTGCTTGGCCTTCATCTCACCTGATGTTAAATGACGATAAGGCCGAAGATGGAAGCGCACTACACCTGGAATACTGGCTATCTTACCTCTAACTGCCGGAACACAACAATTTTTAAATTGTTGTAATGGCGTCAGACTTAGGTAAGATGGTGGTAGCTAGCCAGGCGGACTTGAAATAAGCCCTACCACTACCACCAACCAAACCGAGTACAAATTGTACCCCCCTGGGAATCGAACCCGGGACCTCTGCGTCTTACACGGGTGGGCGAACCACTAGACCACAGAGGCGGTGTAAGTAGGTATCCGAAATGCAAATGTTAAATAGTTGATTACTTATATCTTAATATATAAAATCGTAAACTGAATGACTGAATGACTGACTGACTGACTGACTGACTGACTGATCTATCAACGCACAGCCCAAACCGCTGGACCTAGAGACTTGAAATTTTGCACACAGATACCTTATACAGTGTAGTGTAGGCATCCACTAAGGAAGGATTTTTGAAAATTCTATCCCTAAGGGGATTAAATAAGGGATGAAAGTTTGTATGAAAGTCCCTCAGTTTTGAAGCTAGGATCGTCAAATTTTGTGTTTAGGCTGACGATTGAAAATTAATAAATACGGGTCTCAGCGTTTTTCAAAATTCTACCCCCGAAGGGGTCAAAAAGGGGATGAAGTTGTGTAATGAAGAAAATCCGTTATTTTCGAAGTCAAAATTGCTAAATATATAATTTAGGCTTATGGATGGAAATCTAACGCAACGTATATTGTCATTGTTAGTATTTCAACCCCTACGGGGATGAAATGGGGGTGAAAAGGGGTAACTAAACCTAAAAATAGATATGGATGTCGTTATTGGGGTTTTCTGGGATGTCGATTGCAAAAATGACATTTATTTTGAAGTCCAACACGGTGGATATGATTTGACCCCTCAAGGGGTGAAAATGGGGTTCGAATTTTGTATGGAAAAATAATATTAAATGGACATTACAACTTTAAACTTCGTAGGAGCACGTCTAAAAATAAATAAGCAAACGTAAATTCTGTGATTTTGAAAATAAACCCCTTAGGGGGTAAATGGGGTGAGTAAACCTAAAAATAGATACGGATGTCGTTATTGGGGTTTTCTGGGATGACGACTGCAAAAATGACATTTATTTTGAAGTCCAACACGGTGGACATGATTTAAACCTCAAGGGGTGAAAAGAGCACGTCTAAAAATAAATAAGCAAACATATATTTTGTGATTTTGAAAATCAACCCCGTAGGGGGTAAATGGGTGAGTAAACATAAAAATCGATGTGGATGTCGTTCTTGAGGTTTCATGGGATGGTGATTGCGAAAATGACATTTATTTTGAAGCCCAACACGGTGGACATGACACATCATGGACCTGTACCTGGACATGCACATCCAGGTAACGGGAACGAGAACAGGCACGGGCACGGGAACAGGAACGGGAACAGGACGAGAACGGGACGTAAACGGGAATGAAATGGGAAATGAAATGAAACGGGAACGGAATGGGAACGGGAACGGAATGGGAACGAAACGGAAACGGAACGGGAATGGAACAGGAAAGAGAAAGGGACAGGAACGGGACGGGAACGGTACCGGAAAAAGGAACGGAAGGAGTACGGGACGGGAACGGGACGCGAACGGGAACGAAACGGGAACGGAAAGGGACGGAACTGAATGGGAATGGAACGGGAACGAAACGGGAACGATACAGGAACGGAACGGGAACGAAAACGGGACGGGAACGCTAAAGGCACGGCACGGGAACGGCGAGAAAGGATCGGGAACGGAACGGGAACGATACGGGAACGGAACGGGACGGGAACGAGAACGGGAATGGGACGGGGCGGGAACGGGACAGGCTCGGGGACGGGAACGGGAACGGGAACGGGAACCGGAAGGGGTACGGGACGGGTACGGAACGGGAACAAGAACGGAACGGGACGGAATGGGAACGGAACGGGAACGGAACGGGGATGAAACGGGAACGGAACGGGATGAGAACTGTACGGGAACGAGAACGGGACGGTAACGGGACGGGAACGGGACGGGAACGGGACGGGAACGAGAATGGCAACGGAAGGGGTACGAGAACGGGACAGGAAAGGGACGGGAACGGACGGGAACAGAACGAGAACGGGAACCGGAACCGGAAACGTAAAAATGACTGGTCAGATCCTGGTTGAAGGTTCTCTAAGGATTTTCTCTAACATCCACGCGGACGAAGTCGCGGGCAGAAGCTAGTTTTTCATATTTTAGTTCTTATTGAAACAATGATACTTACAACGTACCTATACAGATTCGCGACACGCAAAAGTAAGAATTTGATCAGTTTATACACACAGTTTAATAAAATAATATTGACAATCTGTTACTGAGAGAAAAGTTTTTCTATAAATAGTGAAAAGACTTATGTCCACTTTTGAAACCATTTCATAAAGTACTCGTACTTAGATATTTTGATTGTTCACAGTGCTTTATTCGAGAATATTGAACGCAGTAGCTAGTGACACAGCCAAAGTCCTTTATTTACCAATATCGGCTGTTGTCACCCGATGTTACAATGTCACCGAACTAGTTCGAGTGGCATGTTGCCTTGACTCCACATAGCTGTGCAACAAAATATACACTGAGAATACGTGTCATGTAACAAAATGTCCCGAGGAACATCTACTTCAAGTCTGTTGTTTATAAATATGGATCAAAACATCACACAAGAGAAAGTTTTGATTTGAAAAATTCAAACGGGAGAAGCATTGGACATCCCCTTATTGTTATTTTTGTCAGATTCTGTACTTTATCAGACTCTATATGCTAGGCTATTGTAATGAAAAACCCAACTTGAACAGTATATTTGATTTTCTATAATGTCTCAGTATTTAGCTTTCGTTAAGAATAGTATTTTTAATGGTTGTGTATGACTTCAGATATTTTGTCAGAACTGGCTAATAAATATTAAAGCAGTTACTTTAGATCCATCTACTCGTTAAACATGGATAAAAAAACTTGCGTTGGAACATTATGCTCCAATTTTAATGATAAATAATCATTTATGTAGATTTCATGTGGAGTATACACTACCTACATCAGTTACTTTTGTATCATTTTCTATAACCATTCCAGTGTCCTATAAACAAAGTCTAAATAATTGGTTTCGAAAATTATTCACGAGGTATATCAATTAACATTTTCCCTCCAATTTCGAAATTAAGCTTCTCAATTATAAATTTTTGCTGATGACACTAAATTCTGCATCGTAATAACACTCATAAATACCAACCCTTCAGTTGTAGATTGCCACAGAACAAACATCTACAAACGGCCCGTTAATCTCCAGTATCGATAAGCCTGTTCATGCATAAAACACAGGCCGAGAACTAATAAGCGCTAGCAGGCACCTTGACAGCCGCGCGTGATATTATGATAAATAGCATACCCTCGTCACTTTGGAAAACTCCCAACAGTTTCTGATGCCTTGGTACTTCGCCAGTGCTGGTTAAGTTATGTATCGGAAAAGGTTTGTTTTTCTTTGTTTAGTTTGCCGACATGAACAATATTATCCGTATACAAGTACTATGTTGCTGTTGCCCTCTTTTATAGAAACTATCGAAAGATTATAATAGTATGCATAGATCAAAAGTTAACACCCAGATTTTCCATATACCGTGAGTATATTCCGAGATAGCAATCCAGACATCCACAAAAACTGCTGTAAGCGGGATTTCGCTGCATTAATTAGGATTTAAACACTTGCAAGGAACATTAATTTCCACGGTGCAAAAACCAGCCGCACTTCAGTGCCATTTAGCAAGGAATACTGTACGGTAGCGTCGCATTTAAAT
This sequence comes from Agriphila geniculea, assembly GCA_943789525.1. Classification (NCBI taxonomy): domain Eukaryota; kingdom Metazoa; phylum Arthropoda; class Insecta; order Lepidoptera; family Crambidae; genus Agriphila; species Agriphila geniculea. Next base: position 11,661,710 of record OX038887.1, on the reverse strand, counting down.
AAATAAATCTATGCAAATTGTATGCCATAAACAGTGGGTCTAGCTAGTGCATAGCTTGTGCTAGGAAGAAAGGAATGAAGAAATTTATTTGCCTACATGCATGCATAAAAATATTGTGGATGTAATTGTATGTTGGGAATTTCTGACTATCAATAGGTATTATTGTTTTATGACTTGTCGATTTTGGAATTCCCTATAGACATAATGCGTTAAGCAGATTTTTGCTTGCTTTTTATTTCATTTTGCTTTTTTAACCCCCGACGCAAAAAGAAAGGGATGTTATAAGTTTAACGTGTCTGTGTATCTGTCTGTGGTATCGTAGCACCTAAACGGATGAACCTATTTTCGTTTGCTTTTTTTATGTCATAGATAATTTTATCCCGAGTGTTCTTAGCTTTGTTTTATGATAATCTGTTCAGCCGTTTGAAGATCATCAGCTCTTTTCTAATCAATGAGGGGATCTGACTAACTTCCTTATGTTTGATCGATTCCAAATTTGGTATCGTCTTACTTCAATGATATTGAAAGTATATGGTAAGGTAATCTTGACCTGATCAGCCGTTTGAAGATCACCAGCTCTTTAATAGTTGATGAGGGGATCTGACTAGCTTCCGTATGTCTTATGGATCAAAATTTGGTACCGTATATGTAACCTGAATCTTTAGTCGGGGGTTTATTTGATTTTAAATTAAAGTTTTTATTGTACCTATTTAAAATAGTTTTTTTGTGTTGCCACTAAAATCACTGTCGTAATGCAGTGAAGGCATTGTAGTAGAAAAATATTTTTGTTAATATCGTAAAGTATAATACTAATATTATGATGGTGGTGTCATTAACACAACATTATTGGCAACCACCTCAGGATATCATTAGCGATTTCCATAGAAAATAAAAACAATCCAAACCACCAGCGATCCACTCGTTCTTGCAAATTTATTTAAAGAACTCCGAGAAGCAGAAGCCAAAGACAATTAAAGCAACATTTTTCTAAATTATCTCAACCACAAATCGAATCTGAGATAAACTAATTTCCAACTACTTTTTTCTATAAAATACGCTAAGAGCTCTCGATTTAATTGCACTAGAAATAGAAAAGCTTTTCTAACATCGGCCGCCTATGTGGCCTGGAGCCTTTTTAAATTGAATCCCGGGAAAATCCCATTCTCGGATACAAGTTGGTTGATCGTAACTCAAAAACTTTGCCAGTTATCATTCTCAATAACGAAACGTGCTTCTTTAAGCAGTTTGGGGAAAGAAACATTTTTTTTAATGTTTACCTGCCGTTTATTGGGAAGGTCGATATTTTGTTTTTGGGGCATATGACGTAAGATCTGGTTTTGCAATGACCTTATTTAAAATGGTTTTGTCAATCATTGGAGGGGGAGCGTTGGCTGGCTATACTCTATAACTGCTTAATCTATGTGCCAGATGTTATTTTAGCTACATCTTAGAAAGGTGGATGTTTATCAACCGGTGGTGTAGTCCACAGAGGCAGTTAAAGCGGTCTACTCATAAACCGATCCACTTCCAATTGCCAATAATAATGTACGAAACAACCCGTATATCCGGAGAATCCCCAAAAAATTGTCGTCGTTATTTCGTGGGATTCAATTTAAAATCGCTCCGGGTCTGGAATATTCTTGACCGTGTACTGGGTAATTGGGAGGGTCGAGCGTGCATTCAAACCAGGACTGCATCGAACGGCCGATTCCCGTATTCCCAATTTCATGGTAAATCTGTTGATTGTTTCCCGCTGGCAGTTTGTAAATAACTTGGCCGCTGCCTTCTCGAAATTGAAAAAAAAATTAAAATGAATTGTGTTTAAGTGACTATAGATTTGTCTACGTAATAGTTCCATACTTCGTGATGAATGATAATATCGATTTCTATATTTTGTTTATTTTTAGATTAATCTCTACTAGTTCAAGGTGGGATCAAATATCAGAAGGTGCTTAGAAAGTAACTAGTTACTCTTAATTCAATATAGTACAAGCATTCCTTTGTGATATTTCTTTATATTACAACACTCTGATGTTTTTCCTCTTATGAAGGTATTATTCCGTTTATGACGAAATAAATAGTATATTTTTTATCTCTGGAGGTGGATAGCTTTTTAAACAGTTAAAATCATATATGAACTTTAATCATAAGTAGTGGAATCATCAAATTGTCCTGACCTGTCAGATAATATCTTGTTTTTTTCATTTTCAAATTAAACAAGAAGATAGGTGCTATCTGGGACCTGTGAAAAAGAGTCCTTAAATTAACCAAATTATTTTGTTTCTCGTGTAATGTGTGTATCTAACTAGTAAATGGTACTGTAGTTCAAATGCTTATTTCACACTAGGAGCCATTCCAGCTTAGCATGTGAAAAATGTAATGTCTTATAAACGGATAGACAAACCCGGTCAAGTAGAAAACAGGCAAAAAGGGTTTCGTTTACTTTACATTTATTTGGGTGAAAGTTAAATAAGTTCTTGTGTGCTTTTGACCCCTCTTTACAGACTGCGCTATAGACATAGTGCATTTTTATGGCACTCAGCATCGTGGTGGAAGAAGTATGCTTATTTTTTAATTCACGGTTTTTTAATTTACGATAAACGAAATTCAGAATTTTATAGTCCCGATTTCCCTTAGTCAGAATAAATATAATAATATTAAAGAGGGCGCAGTCTGCACACTAGCGCCTCCATGAATCGAGAACAATAGTGCTTAAAAAAACCGGCCAAGTGCGAGTCGGACTCGCACACGAAGGGTTCCGTACCAAAAAACGGCAAAAAAATTAAGTTTGTTGTATGGGAGCCCCCCTTAAATATTAATTTTATCCTGTTTTTAGTATTTGTTGTTATAGCATCAACAGAAATACATCATCTTTGAAAATTTCAACTTTCTAGCTATCACGGTTCATGAGATACAGCCTGGTGACAGACAGACAGACAGACAGACAGACAGACGGACAGCGGAGGCTTAGTAATAGGGTCCCGTTTTTACCCTTTGGGTACGGAAACCTAAAAAGAGAACTTGTGAATTATCTCTCTGTAGTGAACTCCGAACAAGCTTGTGGTGCTTTTTATCACTTAAACAATATTTTCTAGCCTGTCGTTTAGTTTCATGAACTTTTATTGCGAAACGTGGCCACTGTGCACTACTGAGAGATAATTAAAAATAGTTATTCTCGTTACAATGACAGCGCTAGCGCCAGACTTGAGTCGAAATCCTTACTAATATTATAAATGCGAAAGTCCGTTTGTTTGTTTGTTTGTTTGTTACGCTTTCACGTCTTAACTATTAAACCGATCATCATGAAATTTTGCATATACGTTCTTAGGGGTACAGAGAAGGACATAGGGTACCTTTTATTCCGAAAAAATGTATTGTTCCCGAGGGATAGCAAAAAATCTTTCCACGCAGACGAAGTCGTGGGCGGCCGCTAGTTTTAAATACTTTGAAAACTTTTCTTTTGAAAATAACTAATCATTTTTAAAATGACCTTTTATCGATTTCTTGACATATTTTTTCACATTTACTAGCATGTTTTAAACTAAATATAACGTTTTACTTTAGAACGAGGTAAGAGCAACACAACAATGGCTGTGTAGCTGCGACAACTAAACTTCTTAGTGCAAAACTTTATAGTATACAACTTTTAAACTCAATAGCTGAAATGTATCCATTAATCAAAGCGCCGAGTATCGGTCGCGTTCAATAATTTGATTTGAAAGATTTTAATTCGATATTTTCCTCGTCAATAGTTTTTTAATTCAATAATCTAGTTCGCCACTGTCGCAGCTGCAAGGCTTGCATAGATAAAAACAGCTAAACGTCTGGGAATAAAATTAATCTTTTGATTGAACTCTAAAAAAATCCAAAAGCTAATAAAGAAAAAGGCTAGGTATCTGTATAATTTACAATGGTTATGTTTTTAATAGATCTTTAAAAAATCTGAAACTCAACAAGCTTCTTCCTATTCTTCTTCTTTTATTATATTTTTATATGTTAGATTTCGGCACTCATTGTCTATAAATTTAAATAGTGTTTGTACGTACTTAGTTTATATTATATAAACTGTATTATAGAAAAAAAACAATCCTGAATAAAAAATGAGAATTTGGGATGTTTTGTTACATCTGAACGGAATTGGATAAAATTTGGCACCACACATATAGTTTATAATCTGAATTAAAACATAGACTACTTTTTATGCTGGTAAACGAATCCCTAAAGATTTTCGGAATGTCCACGCGGACAAAGTTACGGGTGGAAGCTAGTAAGATAAATATATTTCTCCATGTTGTGGCTAAAGGTGCTCATTGCCAGTCTGCGATTGCAGAGATAAGCAAGTTTTAGAAATGCGTGTTTTTTCGATGGGAATCCATCGGTATTATTTCCAGCCCCTCTACTCAAATAGCCAACATTATATGCAATTTGAACGCTATGCTTACATTTAAAGTTCAAATATGAGCAATATACGACTTAATTAGACGTCGCAAACTTACGTAAATCAGTGACTTTAATATAGTGTATGCAACTGACAAGCTTACGGCACGTAATAGGCTAGTTGACAAAATTTGGAAAATAGTTTAAAAATAAAGTTTGGTATCTATTTTACCCCAAAAATACATTATTTTAAGAAAAATAAATCATTTTACCTATGAATTTTGCGTTTTAAGAAATGAACTCAAAATGACATCGAAAAAGGCCAAAACTGTCATGGCGTCTTGAATGACGTCACGCCTCGCGAAACATTCGTGTTTGTTTATGACCGTCATTGTTCACACACACACACTCTGTTCACTTATCGAAAATGACAGCAACAACAAATGTTTTGCGAGGCGTGACGTCACGCGTCTCTGATTGGTGTTGAATGTCACGTGATTAAATGGCCAATTTTGCCGATTTTATTTTCCGTAAAAATTGGTAATCTTTATTTATTTTAATGAAAAAAGTGTTTTTTTGGTTACTATTTAACATGATTAATCATTAGAAACCTTATGCTAGCCGATTTATTCTTAGTGGAAACAAGCCTATTATATAGCTTACTGCTTTTTTTAAAGCTTTGATAGTAAACGTAGCGTTCAAACGCATAGAATTTTGGCCATTCTCTCCTTGTTTAAAAGGCAGAATAAGAAGAATAAGAATATTTTATTTTGCAAGCATTCACAGTACAAAAAGTTATAAAATAAAATGGCTTGTGCTCATGTAATGCATCAGATACTTATTGGCATGCAAACGGTACAGATAGAATGAAGCTAATTATAATATCCAAAAATGGTTAGTTTATTAGTAGAAAACAATTATATGATAAAAAAATGACAAATCAGTAGGCAAAGTATGCCAAGTCAATGAAATGAAAGCAAACAAGCAATATCTAAAAACAATATAGGCATATCAAATGGTTGGTGCGGTTGGTGCTGTTTAGATACTTTCGTCGTTTTCCTATGATATTTTTATTTAAAATGAAGGCATATGACATACTGGGGGATGAAAACTGAGGAACTAATGGCGCCACAAGCGGTTGTACCAATACATTTGATTGGTAGTTTCAAATATCAAATGTCATTTGTGGCATATTTTAACCAACCAAAGTATTGATAGCGTTTAGATCGCCGCTGGCGCCATCTGCGATTAGCTTTGCGTTGCCAACCCCATTTGGGCAGCAGTTTTTGCCAGTTTTCGGCTTGCGATACTTCTTGGTAAAATCTCAGGAACGAACTGCCTATGTAAAAAAATGACTGCAATCCATTTTTAGGGTTCCGTACCCAAAGGGTAAAAACGGGACCCTATTACTAAGACTCTGCTGTCCGTCTGTCTGTCTGTCACCAGGCTGTATCTCATGAACCGTGATAGCTAGAAAGTTGAAGTTTTCACAGATGATGTATTTCTGTTGCCGCCATAACATTAAATAATAAAAACAGAGTAAAACTAATATTTAAGGGGGGCTCCCATACAACAAACATGATTTTTTTGCCGTTTTTGGCTCGATATTAATAACGACAACAGGTAGACAGTTGAAATTTTCACAGATGATGTATTTTTGTTGCCGCTATAACAACAAATACTCAAAACAGAATAAAATTAATATTTAAAGGAGGCTCCCATACAACAAACGTATTTTTTTGCCGTTTTTTGGTACGGAACCCTTCGTGCGGGAGTCCGAATCGCACTTGGCCGGTTTTTGAGTTTGCTGTAGAAACGCGGCTTCCGTACCGGGTTCAAAACAGTAAATTATAGACAATTAACTTTGTCTATTGTTGATTTATTAATTACAAAATTAATTGTCCATATCTAATCATGTGATTGTTATAACTGTTAAGTTTGACGGAAGCCGCGTTGCCCTAAGGCAACAATCTTCAAAGTCACTAAACTTGATTGATCAACATATTTTAATTAATTTATGTAAAGTTTATTTTCCAACGTTTCGAGCGCAACGAGGCTTTAACCCAATTTGTCGTGAACGTCTCTGTGACGTCGTTTTAAAAGCACGTGTAACGTTTGAAAACATAGTTGAAAGGAAATAAGTTTTAAATAAAATGTGTAATGCAATTTATTATCTCGAAAAAAATAATAGTGTAGGTAGCAGCTAATAATGGTTAATAATGATGAGCATAAAATACTGCATATAATGTCCCAAGTCATGTTTGAATTTCATAGAATGCACACTTACATAGTCCGCCTGGCTAGCTACCACCATCTTACCTAAGTCTGACATCATAGCAACAATTTAAGAATTGTTGTGTTAGAGATAATAGATAGCCAACTGGCTATCAAAAAATTATGAACTGGAACTGAATTTGGAACATGAGGAACTCCTCAGTGGTGAGGATTCCGAGTGTAGTGTGCTTCCACATTCGGCCTTATTGTCACTTAACATCAGGTGAGGTGAAGAAAAAGCACTATCCCGTTGTGCATTAAAAAAAACCTAAATGTCCTTCTCATGGTTCACCTTTTAGCATACATTCAATATTATTATTGTAGATACTACTATAAAACTAAACATAGCACATAAAATATATGAACGAGTACATACACATCCAAGATTCTCGGAACAAGGGCCGTTCAAAATACAATTATGTTTCGTACAAGACAAATTCCCAGTGTAAGTTCAATACGAAATATTGGATGGAATAGCGTTTCACCGGCTCCGATATCCGATGCCATTATATTTATTGCTTTTGGAAAAGTGGCCTCCGGTGATGGAGGAGAAATTAAAAACCCTGTCGCTTTGTTGGGGCCGGCGATTTGTTGGAAGCATTTTAAGTAGTGGCGAGAGCTTGGCGTGTTTTGAAACTTTAGTAAGCTATCGATATTTAATATGCTTTCATTTTCAGGATGTTTAGAAATTTTCTAAATAATTCAAAAGAAAGTTTATCTATAATATGAACCCTTTTAATGTTTAAACTGCGAATCCAATTTTGATGAATTTTGTGTAAAGAGATAAATTTGACACGTGGAAAAAAAATTGACAACTTCATAAACATTGCTCCAATTCTTAACTAAGGAGCTAAAGCACTTGTGTTATGGAAACCAGAGACAACAGTAGCACTACAACACACAGACCTGAGCCAATTAGAGAAGTTCGATTTTTAAACGGACTTAGCCGGCGATTGAACCCGGAACCTTCGAGATGGCGACACCTTAAAAACCGGTATACAAAGCACTCGACCACGGAGGTCGTCTGAACGGGAAGGCAACACCTATAATCGAAATGCTTATGAGAATCGAAAAAAGATTTTTAAGATCTTTTAGAAAATTAGGAAATGTCATAATCATAAGTCATAATAATAACTCACAAGAATAAGAGCTACCTACATTATAACTCATGGAGATATTATTTTTAAGAAAAAGCTAAACGTTTAAGTACCGTAACTTCAATGTTCCTGTGATCATGACCAACACAATTAAAAAATCTGTTAATTATATTTTTTTTATTTCTTTCTTGGGAAACATACAGCATATTTTTGTACATATAGTTACAACATACATCAATTTACATTAGCCTAAATAGTTTCCACTTCTAAGTAATGATAATAAAGCGTCAAGTAAAAATAACAATGTAACTTACATAAACAACTAAATTTTGTTTACTAAATTTTGTTTGGTTATAAAAATGAGAGGCTAAATATTAATTAATTGGTACTATTAAGTGCAACTTTGAATTTAGCGGGCTTAAGATTAAACAAATCAATGTGACCAAATTTAACGTTATATAATTTCATCACTCTAACTATAAAACGGTTTCTAGCATAATTAAAAAAATAACCACAAACTTATAATAAATAATATGATGACAAGCAATAAACTGATGAAAACATAAGTATAAGTCAACATAAGTGCCTCAGTCCGTCTGTCTGTCTGTCTGTCACAGCTGGATATCTCGAGTACTACTAATGGTATCAACTTGAAATTTGGAATAGTTTAAGATGACATTTGCCCAACTATTTTGCAAATAAGAAATAAATAAAAAAATAAATATCTTTTTTACAGCAGGGCCTGAAAAGGGGTCTTAAAAATTTGAAGTGGGGCTACTAGGGCATGTGGGATATCATATGAAAGAACGCCGTTTGCACGTTTTCAATCATTTTTTCTTTTTTTTCTAGACCGCATAGTTTTCGACTTATGATGAAAAATGTAAAAAAATACCGTTCCCCCCCCTTATCTCCGAAGTTTGCAAAGAGAAAAATCTGAAATAATTCTATGTAATAGCAGTTTATATAAAGATTACAGGAAAAATAAAACGATGTCTCAATATGGCACACTTTTTTAGAAATTATCAAATTTATAAAAAAGTTAACATTAGTTCCACTATCGGTCAAGAGATGGCGCTGACCTAAAAATGCAATACTAATTTTATTATTCTACTCTGCAGTGTGGTTTAATTGTGCAATTATGATGGTACTGAACCCTCGGTGCGCGAGTCCGACTCGCTCTTGACCGGTTTTATTTTTTATAAGTAAGTGAATAATCTATAATATTTTTTTTATATATTTGCACGTTTTCAATTTGACACGAGTAGTGCCAGTTCCATGCCGAGACGTAATAACTTTTGAGATGACACATACTTTTCTAGAAAAGCTCTATATTTTCCTTAAGTCCCGCTGAATTTCTTTTCGTGTTTACTTGACAGGTTGTGTTTTGAAAGTACTCCTGAAAGGAAAGACACACGTTTTGTGGTTTATTTCCTTAAATGAAGTGGAATGTAGTATCATAATGTCAAATATGTATTCAACAGGTTGTTAATGTTTTAAAGTAAATACCAAAACTTATGCAACTTCTCAATAACTTCTATCTATTTAAAAATGAGTTCATAAAATAAACTTAATTGCTTTAAAGGAAACAATATCTAAGATTACACAGGTACCTAGGTTCAATAGCAGCTCATCAAGTTGCCACAAAATGTCCAAAATTTAGTACATGTCTAAAAAAAACAGTACCTACGTTTCAGAAGTAACTGAACGCGAAGTAACCGACCTTGTCGCACTAATAGCTGCAATGCTTATTAGGTAACTTGCGACCTACTCGTATGATTATGAACACAATAGTTTCGACATGGTACGTAAATGTTCAGTTATTTCTCCGTAGGCCGACTGTACACTAGTATACCTAGCGCTAAACAAAGAATTTGCTTAAATTGTTGTGGATTTTCAACTGAATTGGAAAAAGTTGCGACATGTAATCGTTGCCAAGAAATCTGATTGTGCACTGTATTCTTACAGTTTCAGTTAAACATGAGTTTCGTGCTTACATTTTAATATATAAATGAGATCGCATAATTTAGAGTAGCGCAGGAATTTTTGGTGCATCTAAGAGGGCCGATTTTTCAATCCAGATAAACAGACAGATAAGGTATTCGTTGTTTAATATCGTGAAATAGGCTTTATTCGGCGAATAGTTCACTTGGCTGAGGAATAAATCTATCTGGCCCTTTGAGGGCCAAATAACGCCTTATTCCTCAGATAAACAGTAAGTTTGAGGTAAGTTTTTTGCTTTCTGTATAAAATTAATATTTGTAAAACTATTGATGACATGGCAATCAATAGCTTGACATTTTATTTGCTATTACATGCTTAATTTACGTTTACATTCCTTTTGACTAAACTCAAGTAATTGAACCTCAGTCATATTGAAATTTGCATAACGCTTTTTTGAAGTGAAAACTTCTTTAACGGCGTTGTACACTTTATTGTAATTTTACGGCGGAAGTATCCCCCTCTCTTTCTACGGGGTGTGGCGAAAATGGCGGTGCGTCATTTCAAGACCTAAACACTTGTGTCACCATAGCGACGCGCAAATTTTTTGACTCAATGTCAAAATTCTAGATTTTCTGTCAAGCTATGGATAGGACCTTCGTACAATACTGTTCTGTATTCGTAAATTCAAATGCAGAGTAAATTCGTAAGACGGCAATTCGCGCAAAATTATTCCCTGTCTGTCCATCAGCCATTTTAATGTTCCCACTGCAGGGATACAGGCCTTCCTTATGGGTGGACAAGGAGAAAATTATTCCCTAACCATTTCATAATATGCACAACGTTAATATTCAACTTTTCACTTCTGCCGGCACTCCCGGAGTGCAACCCGAATTTTTCTTGTTTCCATGACCATCAGCCATTTTAATACTAAGTATCTTATTCACATCACATATAAAAACACCACACAAACAGCACAGCCAAACAACCTCGTATTATTATTTTAAATTGTAATGACGGACGGACGCTTGCTTTGTTTAACCATGACATTGCCAGATGTCCGAAATCAAAGAAATAGTTTAACCTGTTCTAACATTCGTTTATTATCCATATTATGTTTCACCTTCGTGAAGTTAGCACAGATGAGATATTGGTCAGTTCGTTATTCATAGAATAAATATTACTTGAAAAATTGACAGTCAGTTAACAGATGAATAAAGATAATAACTTTATTCTTAAGTTAGGTATTGATACTTTTATCCGAGGATTGAAAAATCGGCTCTGAATAAGTAAACATATGAATTGATCCAGGAGCTCGGTGGCGCAGTGGTTTAGCACCTGGCCCAGCGATTGCGGAAGTTAAGCAACTTTAGCAAGGGTCTTTCAGGGAATGGGTGACCAAAAATGTATAGCTCCTCCGTGCTTTGAAAGGCACGTTAAGCCGTTGGTCCCGGGTGCATTTGCAGTCGTTAACACTCAATAATCCGCATTGGGCCCGCGTGGTGGGTTATGGCCCATCCTCTTTATCCATCCATAAGGAAGGCCCCTGCAGTGGGGATATTAAAATATCTGATGGTCAATTAATCGATTATTTAAGTAAATTAAATAAATATCAATGTCTCTGAAACAGTCAAATCATTGCTTCTAAAGTATTTAGCATTTGCAGTTAATTCCTTTTTGATAAATTCATTGTTTAGTTACACAAACAAGTATCACGTATATGCTTGGACGAAATCCTTTTATGTATTCTACATTTGAAATACATTGAACAGAATCTATTTCTACAAAATTGCGTATATTTCCACCAAAAATTTCACGTAACGTGGCAGCAATGTCAATAAATCGTAGCAACGACAGCTGCTACGCCGTAGCAGTTCGTAGTAGAGTGCTACGCCGTAGTTCATAGCGAAGTAGTAGCTGTGTTGTATGTAACGCCATCTGTATTTCACAGGCTGTGTCTTGTTGAATAAGTTGAAAAGATTATGTAGGAAATAAATAGCTTCAGCGATCTTCAAGAGATACCTACATTTCCCTTTTTCCATTCCGATCAACTAAACCGAATTTCCTATATATTGTACCACTAAGGCAGGTAATTTACGCATTTTGTTTGTGTAATGTATCAAAGCTAACGACTACGGTTGTGCTAGCATTAAATCTTTATTAAAATTAAATTGCAATATTTGTATATAAACGAATTTACATAGAAAAAAATAAAAAAAAACAAACTTATTAGATCTTTATTAGGCTGAATTTGATGTAAACAGTTTTTATATTTCACCTTGTCAACCTTGACGATCATGTTTTTCAACATCCATTACAGTTAATTATGTTGAATAACGTTTCCAATAAGACTTTTATGTGCCTATAAAACTAGCTATTAATTTCGACATTAATGAGCGAGTGACGGCCGCAAATGGTGATTTGAAGCCTTAAAGTACCAAATGAGCTTTTTAATGTTTTACAGGTAATAGTCTATTAGTAACTACGTTTGTTATAGTTAACAATCGCACAGTTAAGGGTATTTTTAGTACCTCTAGAACTGCATTAACAAATAAAATTATTTGCTCTTAAATGTGAAGTCTTGAATAAAGCAATTATCAATTTAAACATTTTTATTATTTTTATGACATGTCTCTTAGTTTATTATATACAGGATGTCCCAAAACATTGTTACACGAAGGAAAAGTATCTTAAATATTGAAGATAGAAAATTTTACTGAAAGATGTTTTCATTTTGTTTTTAAAAATAATTGGAACTGCATCCAAAGATTGGATGGCCTGGACTCAAACCCACCAAAAGCCAAAAAATTTATTTATTTATTTTTACGATACCAATCGAAAGAATAACTCATAAGGATTAATTTTTCTTTAGTGACACAGCATCTTAAACAAAAGAAAGACCATGAAATTTAACATTTAAATTTTAATTATTATGGATTGTACCTATCAATCGAGTCAAATCTTATGCGATTTTCAAAAAAAATTTTTGAATACAGTTCCCCTTCTTTTTAATAATAAAATGAAGTCTTCTATCTTCAATATTTAAGGTACTTTCCCTCCATGTGGCAAAGTTTTGAGACACCCTGTATATCTGCAAGAAAGTGATATAAGTATTTAACTTTACGTTATAAAACCAAAACAATAACTGTAACTAGTAACTGAAACAACAGATTTTTCATTACTAAAATAGTAATTATTGTAGGTATAACAAGTGAATATTTACACAAATTTTTGGATGATTCTTTTTATAAAAAAATAATTTGTTAAGAAAGCAAAACACATAGTTTTGATTGAAATAAAAACACATAAGTTACTCTTACACCTCTACAATCTACATTTACGGAAATAAAACTCTTTAGAATTTTCTGTAACAAAACCTCACCTAGTACCATATAATCGTCACCATGATATTTTCCGCAGGGATCCGCCGTCTAGATGGTAATGGGAATATTAAGTTACCGTTTGCCACCGAGTCGAATTGATTTCACAAATCAAATAAGACGATCTTCGATGCTGCGGGACGGGCGGTCCCTAGTGGTTCGTCTGTACTGTTGATGAGGGCCCGCTGTAGCGTTTGTGATACAAAAAATAAGACACTAAGTACTAGCAATGAAACATTTATTAAAAACAATTGTTGAAAAAACCGATCAAAAAGAATAAAAACCTTCCAAAAGAAATGATGAACAAAATCGGGATCAAAATCTAATGCAGAGTAAATCTTTCATGAGTTGCAAAATGTTACGAAATTAAATACAACACACTACAATCAAAATTGTAATGATTGTAAATCATCCTAGAGAAAATATGTATTCAGTGGTTTTGCTGCATTTTTGTGCATCAAAATCAACTGAGTAATAATTTATTTTTTATTTTATTTATTCACTAGCGGCCGCCCGCGGTTTCACCCGCGGTGGTTCCCGTTCCCGTAGGCACATCGAGATAAGAAGTATTCTTTGTTTTAATCTAGGCTATCTACTATCTGTGTGCCAAGTTTCAACCAAATCTGTTCAATAGTTTTTACGTGATTGAGGAACAAACATCCAAACATCCAAACCCACAAACTTTCACATTTATAATATTAGTAGGATTTATATTAATTAATAAAATGACGAATTAAATACAGTGTATAAATAAATACTTCGATATGATCATTGAAATAATAAAATTCACACGTATCCTCAACCACACTACGGCACAGTAACAAAAAGTAGATTACTTGTGATATTGTGTGTAAAGTGTAGTAGTAACTTTTGAGTTGTTTAAAAAACAGATAAAACATACCTTTTGACTTTAAGTAAGCTAATGTTTTTCAGATCTTTGTACCGTCACTGTAAGTTTAAGAGCTTGTTCTTCGCATGACAGTTTTATGCTTTCATCTAAACAAGGATGTTAAAAGCATGTATGACTGAATCCAATCTGCAAGTGTGTCAGTTACAAGTAGGGTGCCCATGATTCAAGGATCTCCTAAAATGTAAAAAATATTTTTTGGGAATATACAATATTACTCACATTTAAATAAAAAAATTAATGACATTAATTCTTAAGGTGGCCCCCTGAGCGAAAGTGGCGCCGCGGTGAATTTTATTTAATATTATAATTCTTATAAATTATTTTAATAATGTTTTACGTGGAATTTTTAGAGCCCACAGTCTACTATTTTTGGACGATATCGTTACATTCCCTCGTAGTTACTGCTAGAAATAACAAAACTGCTAAATGTGGCCATTTTCGACACATTTGCTATCTACTTCTACGAATGATTACAAGGGCATGTAGTGATACCTTCTAAAAATACTAGACTATCGGCCCTAAAAACTCCAAGAAAAACACTAGTAAAACATTTTTCTATAACTTATTAAATATAAACCTCTGAGGGCGCCACTACAACCGCCTTAAACATATATACACTTCGTGATATCGTGTTACTTAGTATAGGATATTCTAAAAATAAGAAATACTATTCGATCAAGTACACCACTATACTTATTCATTAAATGAATATAGTCTTAATGGAAGCACCAATTAACAGCATGTAAAGCAGCTAAAAGTAACAACCTTAACATTGATATTTATGGTAGTTGGTAGTAGATATAAAATAGTTTTATCAATCTAACAGACTCAAAATTTTCTGTTCGCCAAATGCCACCTTTTTTAAATTGAATGAATGTTTTTTATATATTAGTCTGTCATTTTGATACGTTTTTTGTTGTTTTTGTATTGTCAATAAAAAAGATAATTATAACGCTGACTTCGAGAGGTGTTTCTCTTAAAATATCATCGAATAATGCATTTCACGTTAAGCATCAATGAAATAGTTTTATAGATTGTTAAAATATATATTTATCTAAGATTTAGGTACGTCTTTTAATATTCTGAAGGCATGGCCACCCTTTTCAAAATCCAGTAATGTTTGACAGCGCTAGGACGTTAACAAGCTTTGGCCACCGGCTTTGGAAACATCTCCCATCCAATGACGTAATGGGCTAATTAATTCCGGTCCCTGGAGAAATGAGCTGGAATAAAATTACGTTACTATCGCAGTACTGAGGTACCTATCTCGTTAAGAGCTATATGGCAATTAGACAAATAATATAATAATGATTTTACTACCTACTTGACGAGTGAAATCTTAACTTTTTCTATTTAATGTAATTATTTAAACGGTAAAGAGGGTATATCACAAAAAAGAATCACAATAGTCAGACGCAATATGTCGTTCAATTTACTTGATATTGAACCACAGAGTGGGACGAACATCGTACGCTTATCGCGATGCTTTTTTGTAGTAGGCCCTTAGTAAAGCTTCTACTTGAACTGTGTTACCTACCACTAGACAAAGAGTTAAGACAATAAACTGACTGAAAAAAAAACACTTTTGTCATAGGAGCACTTTTATATTGAGATACAGACTTTTCGTTTAGTTCAAACACCTCTGAATTCTCTCGCAATCTCATATTCAACGTTAGAGAATAACCAAGTGGTTATTCTCTAACTTTGAATATGAGAACTTTGAATTGTGAATTTTGTTCTTTACTCTACACAATCTAAGTAGATTGTGAGAACTAAAGAACAAAATTAAGTTTATTGTTATCCATCATTCTTTCGAACACTATTCAGCACGCTACTTTTCAACACTCAACAAACCACCAACTTAATTCTATCGCCTTACCTATTCAATGTTACATTCACTGATTAAAAACAAACTTTGGAACAAAATGCACTGTACAAAGCTTGGAAATTTCTTGTATAATTCCTAACGTAATTTAATCAAGAATACGAAATAGGGTATTGATGCCTCGTGAAACCAATTTACTTATTCGTCTTAAGAAATAACAATTTATCTCGAGTGTTCCATTCCCACTGACGATTTGATTCCCAATTAAGTTTAGATTCGGAACGAGCTTCTTCATTAGAATTTATGTTCCCATTTTTATAATTAAAAACAAACGATTAAATGTTATCGATTCTATAATGAGAATTTCCAAGGACCGCGCTGTTTTGACATTGGGGGCACTTATAATTTTTTATTTAATTAACTTTTTGAAATATTAAGCGTTGTTCTTAGTACATCCTGACATTATTAGTTTTGTTTCATATTTTTTGTATATGTTACGGCTAATACCCGAAGTACGGCTAAACCTAGTTTTAGCCGGCTAAAACTAGGTGTAGCCGATAGCTGTTGGCTAAAACTAGGTGAACCGATCTGCTTTACTCCTGTAGGTCCCGAATATAGGTTTCGAACTTAGATTTCGAGGTTATTTTTTTAACAGACAACAGAAATAACTTTCTTAATACCCCATGCTACACCTAGTTTTAGCCGGCTAACACTAGGTTTAGCCGCACTTCGGGTATTAGCCGTAACATATATATAGTATTCTTTGCTTACCTAACTTAGTGCCCTGAACCCCTACTCAAATGGTTAACTTTCTATCCGTTTGAACGCTACGCTTACTATTTAAAGCTTTAAAATAAGCAAAAAACTATTAAATTACGTGCCGTTAACTTGTCAATTCTATACAAAACATCAAAGTCTGTGATTTACATAAGCTAGCGATATGTGATTTCATCGTCTATTGCTTATATTTAAACTTTAAAAGTAAGCGTAGCGTTCAAACGAATAGAAAGTTGGCCATTTGAGTAGGGAAGCTTATCTGCCCTTGCTTCGCTTCAGTGTCAATTAAAGATTTTGTACATTAAAGATTAATCTATGAAATGTTATGGTCCTACCATTGAAAATATTATTTTAAAATAAACTTAAATTCCAAATTTCAGCATCCTAGACTTGGTAGACTGGATTCGTAGGGCTGTCCGCTCGCACCGCGCATTTTCCATATTTTTATCATTTTTATACCCATCGTCGTAACTTCTAAACGAAAGGTTTGATTAGAATAATTTAAAAAGGAATTTACATGTAATAAATGTCAAACTTGATCATGAAATTAGTTAGTTGAATGAGGATTAATATCACGATACGAATGTCATTAACTTTCGATTCTGCCCCAGTTTTGATTGAGTAATTTGAACAAAATGTGGTTATTGTGACTAAACTATTATTAGACATAGAACGTCGCGGACTTTTTTGTGCGTAATAATGAAAATTATAAACAGTAGGTAATTTTTTTTATGTATCATCAAGTTTTCGCAAAGCACGTCAAACAATAACTTGTATAGAAAAAATGTTGACATCATAGGTTTCATTTAAATCAGATGTAGTTTTTGAGTTTATCCATCACATTCAAACACACACACAAACATACAAAAACAAATCTTTCTTCTTTTTAATATTAGTACAGATAAAATCAAATACTGTATGTTAAGATAAAAAAAAATCACACCAAATAATAAATTTAAGTACAAAAATGCGATTTCAGATAATATATTATTTACCTATCGCAAAATAAAAATACTTCAGATTCTTAACATACCTTGTATACCTACCCAACCAACATTTTGGCACTAATTTCCACCTTTCTTAACGTTTGTACTGGTTTAATGGGTGTATAAAAGCGTCCAGTAAAACTTTTGTTTGTTCAATGGTCATGACTATAACTTAATAACTCATCAAGATGAGTAACAGTAGCAAGAAGACATAATATGACTTAGGTAGGTATTAAAGAGAAAAGCTGAACCACAGTAACACTAGGTATTGTAACTTCAAGTAACAATAAGTACCTAAGGTAATAGTAAGGTTTCTAGTAAGTCTCACTATTTCCAAGTGTTCTTAAAGAGTGCTAAGTAAATGTTTTATACCACTTAACTAAGCTAGGAAACGTAATATTACCTAAGGAGGTATAAACGGTTAAGTCGGAACCATCATAGCACTTGCTTTTATAAATTCAAGTATCAGAAAATACTTAAAGTAATATTATAGTTTCTTATAACTCTTTCTACCGACAAGAGCTCTTGAAAGTAGTTAGATAATCTTATTTATCACCTAAGTTGATATAAAAGTATTAATCGCAACCTATTTACAGCTACTTAATTTAGTAATCAGTAACCCCTATATATGATAGCAATTGGTATTATGGAGTTACTATTAGAGCCCTAATCGTTAGAGCGGGGTTCAAATTTACTTTTATGCTATTTTAAGCAATATTAACATGCAATATAACCATTGTAACTCTTATTTTCACTTGAAATCATAAAACATATGAAATATTACTTTTATAGATGTATAGTGTCACTAACCTCTAAATGTTATATTCTCTGATCTGATTACATGCAAATTACAGTGATACCTAGAAGTAGTCAGAATTTTTTGATTTTCGCCATGAGTTCGTGAATAAAACGAAATTGTCAGTGTCAGTCAGCCAGTGAACAGAAACGTAACCCTAAAATACCACTACCTTTACATCCAAATCGAACCATAGTAAAACCAAACACCTTAAACTTGTACTCTTATTACTTTTAAAACCCTGTTCTGGTATTACAAGTGTAACAATAGTTCTAACTGCAGGCCATCTAGCACTTCTTGTTTATTAATAGTAATAATAGGAACCTAGGGTAATAAGGAATAGACGCCATGTTAAATCAAACATAACCTAAAAATAATTCAGAAAAAAAACTAGTTTAAAACACATTTTTTGTATAATTTTCTCATTTTAAAATGCAATATTATTACTACAATACACAATCACTGTAAAAGACAGAGCCAATTTCCTGTTTTTATCTAAATGCATATTGAGTGTATGCCCCGCGTGATATAATACAAATTAATTTTTAATTAAATATCACTTATTTTCAAGGCCCTTCAAAATTGAGATGCAAAACATATATTATTCTCTCAATAAAGTAGCACGCGCAATAAATTTTAGCCATATGATGAAGAAATCAAACTTGACTGACGGAGTTATTGACAATCTTAATTACACTTCCTTAGTTGGCCATCATATTGAGACGATATCACAAATTGAACTGAATGAAATCAAGTAACACTTTAAGAACTAAAATAATGAAAACTAATAGAAGAAGGAAACTCGCTGCAGCTCTGAGTTGCTAATCAACACTGATCAAGATACATAAAGCAACTCCAAGAAAAAAATGAACTTAAAAAAGAACTAATATATTACTATAAAAGTTATACCAGCAGACTTTAGAACTTGTGTACCACGTATAGTTTTTATTATAACCATAATACAGACTTTAAAGTGCTTGAGGTAGCAAGATTTATATTATACCACCATTATAGATACAAAAAATTCTTTGCCACTAACGCCACTCTATAACTGTAATGTAACTCTCAGTGTTAAAAAAGTGAACATTATAACCATTCCATTACTTATAGCGCTATAAGACGTGGGCCCAAATAAGAGGTTGTAAGGGGTTAGAGCGTGCTCTAACACCAATTGCTAAAACCTTTGTATAACTCTTGCTTGCCAAAATCACCTTTAAATAACTCTTTTAACACCAATTCTTATTACCAAAATGCTAGTTGGGTATGTAATATAATTTGCTCTGACGTCCTACAAAGTTTGCAATCGCTTGTAAAATTTAAATTTTCCTATAAAAAAATTCTCACTACTGAATTTATTTAACCCGTCCTGAACTTCAGTTTAAATGTACAGGCAAAAACAGCAGCATAATAGCTAAAAGAAAATATCAAAATAGTCTCACTGTTTTGTAGAGGACAGATAATGGAAATTTTCACACGTAATCATGTTTTCTGTTTAAACTGATAGCAGCGTTGAAAGTTAGCATAGCATTTGAGAATTCAGAATTGTTTATAAGTAGTTGAAACTTTTAACTTGTAGTCAAAGTGCTGACCGCAATAATTTTGTTAGTCTTTAGCTTTACCATTTTTAAACTTTTAGATAAATAAAACAACTTCTCTGAAATCACTCAAACATGGTCATTCTTTTTTTAGATGTCCTTTTTTAAACCGTCTTTTTTAAAGCTCCTTATCCACCCATTAGGAAAACTTGTGACTCAGCATTAGGGGTATTAAAATGTCTTATAAGAATGAGAAGTAGAAATGCAAAAATCATTGAGATATAGGTTTCTGTATTTTTATATTTTTACTCGCAAAAAATACTACTACTGTAAAATTAATATCGTTTTAAATATGAGACCTCCTTTACCCAATCGTCACACGGGGAAAATATAATTATGCTTACACTGACCATATAATTTGTGGTCTTGCAAATCTAAACAATGTTCCTCCCGATGAAGGTTTGAGTAAAAAAGTTTACATCAATAGTCAATTAGTGTTTATCAAGTTTTTTTTCTATGGTAAGCTATTGACGTTGAATGTACCCATAAAAGGTACGATTGTTGGAGAAGTGCAATCTTGTTATTATTCAGAGAGAGTGCTTCGAATGTTTGTGTTTGAAAAAGTGGAGGTATTGTAAACAAGTTCAGTTACCCACGAGACGGTAGAACACTGTAGGTACTTTATTTTACATGTAAATGTACTTGGTTTACAAATGAAATTCTAGTGCTGTAAGGACTTGTCTAGACGCCACTAGAATTTTATAGTTTGGTATATATGTTACCGGCAATGTGTATAATCCGGCATTGTATACAATGCCTAGGCATTGTATACAATGCCTAAAACGATCAGGCAATGTATGAAATATAATTCATTTTATACTTTGCCTAGGCATTGTATACAATGCCTGCTGGTCCACCGGCAATGTGTAAGTAAAATAAGTATATTTCTGTTGTCTGTTATAAAAAAATAACCTCGAAATTTAAGGCTCACGCTCCGCTGCGCTTCGCGCTCGCCTTACATTTCTAACCTTTACGCGGGACCTACAGGAGTGAAGCAGGTTCGATTCCAAACTCAAATTTCTGTTGTCTGTTATAAAAAAATAACCTCGAAATTTAAGGCTCACGCTCCGCTGCGCTCCGCGCTCGCCTTAAATTTCTAACCTATACGCGGGACCTACAGGAGTAAAACAGGTTCGATTCCAAAGAGCCCCCCTCGAGCCCCCCTCGATCCCCCTCGAGCCCCCCTCGAGCCCCCTCGAGCCCCCCTCGAGCCCCCTCGAGCCCCCCTCGAGCCCCATCGAGCCCCCCTCGAGCACCCCTCGAGCCCCCTCGAGCCCCCCTCGAGCCCCCCTCGAGCCCCCTCGAGCCCCCCTCGAGCCCCCTCGAGCCACCCTCGAGCCCCCCTCGAGCCCCCCTCGAGCCCCCTATCGAACCCTCCTCGAGCTTTCCCCGAGCCCCCCCTCGAGCTTTCCTCAAGCCCCCCCCCTCGAGCTTTCCCCAAGCCCCCCTCGATCCCCCCTCGAATCTATTCTCGAAAATCTTTTTATTATACACATTGCCGGTGGACCAGCAGGCATTCTATACAATGCCTAGTCATTGTATACACTGCCTAGGTAATGTGTGAAATAGATATCAATATTCATTATATTTCATACATTGCCTAAAAGGGCCAGGCATTGTATACAATGCCTGCATTTCATACATTGCCGGTAACATATATACCAATTTAATTAACTTCCACGTGTGTTTTTTATTTTATTTTCTTAATAAAATATATTGCTACAAAGCATTTTAAGCATAAAGAAAAATGACCACTAATGATACTACCTTTCTAAGCCCTGTGCCTCAACAAAATAAAATTCAATAATGTTATATTCTTTTTTCAGTTTTAAAACTATCTTTCGTTTTCTGAGTATAAAGATAGTTTTATTGAGTAGTTATTAGTTTTTCTCAGTTAACGTCCTTCATATTGTCAACAGTATTTTTCTTTTATTTAATGCGTTTTACGGCACTGTTTTATAGCCCTAAAATCTAATAATATTGTACCGATCATTTTTTAAATCTTTATGATAATATTTGAAAGTATCATTCGTTCCCTGAGATTGAAGACAGATTTATTGAGTAACTAACTAAATTGACTTATCTCAGTCAACTACCGGCAAAATATATTGCAAAAATACCTAACATATGCTACAGAAAATGTAATACCTATACACGGTTAACTTTTATAGTATATCTAAAAATTAATGAGTGCATACCTTCCTTATTCTAATTGAGTATGTACAGTTAAAAGTTTCAATATTTATTAATTGGTCAAGATATTGAGGTTTGTTTATGTCCTAAAATTTTACGGATTTCTGGATTTAGAGCTCATTCATAGAATTACACGCGCGTAATCAAAAGAGACATCTTGTTTACCTACGTAAATCATGAAAAGAATTAATCTACGCACGCGTCTTGCTATTTTGTGAGTTTGCCAATTAATCAAGATTTTTTCCGATATTTTCAACTACTAACTGCACGTTCTTATTCAGAAACGTGGTCTGATATCCCCATTTAATTTTTAGATATACTTAAAAGTTAACGGTGTATAAACAATACCAGGAAAAGAAAAGAATAACTAATTACTGATTATAGCTAAAGGCCTTTCCAGCTACTAATTTCAATTAAAACCACAAAGGGCACAACAATATTTATAGCGATATCTTTTAACCTTTGGAAGTTGTCATTCTCTTTTCCACATTTCAGTTTAATTTTTCATTTGTTTGGGGTTAAGTTTTGTTTTATGTAAATGTCAATTCGTTTTAACAGGAAGTGGCACATGTTCTTTTATTTAGAACATTGTAAATAAGCCACCAATTTCATATCATTTAGACAGTTATTTAGTACTCTATTACACACACTTGCATCATCAACTTCCATGTACTTAAAATGAAAATACATGGAAAATAAAAAGTCATTTATTTCATACTTTCGGGGTCGTGAGGGCCCATGGTCTGCCACCGGCTGTTGCGGCCATTGTAAGGGTGAAAAATGGCAGCCGGCAGTTGGGAAACCCTTCGGGATATGTATGCACCGTTATTTTGTAAGTGCAAGTTACAAACATACATACGTACAAAGATAGGACTGAAATAAAACATGATTATATTAGTTTTTCTAATAAGGTAAACGCACATAATATAACTGTACAACATTGCTACAGTACTTTGAACATGTATCTTATCTACCCCTTATATACTGAAATAATTCTAAATATTTAAGTATCTTTAATTTTTATAATGCCGTTTTCGATCCAGAGGTTTTAACAAAATTTCAACAATTTTTGGCATCACAAAACATTTTTCCTTAGACAGAAATCGCGTGTAATGCAGGAGCTGCAGGTCTATTTTCTATTGCACAAAGTCCGTATTTTTGTTCGAAATTTCAGTATTGTTCTTTTCTTTTCCTACCTTCTTCGAAAACTATTAGAGCGGTGTGTACATTCAGCGCCAAAATAACGAATCTTTAACTATTTCAAGATTTACCTTTAAAATGAAAAGTCCCTATTAATTGCATAACTCTGGGTAACATGCTACATGGTGTCACTTTCATAAGTAACATAGTACTTACCTAATAGAACTTTGTGGACGGAGCTTAAATCAAAATAAATCGTATTTTTGACTGAACGAGCGCGAAGCGCGAACAAAGCGTCTTTGCTTCAGCTTGGACAAAAATGCTTTCGTATATCCGTTTGTTCTTCTCTACATGTGGCATTTCCCAACCGATTCTCGTGAAATTTTTTGAGCAGGTTTGATAATTATATATTTTTTTTGCATACAAACGCTAAACCTCGTATTTGTACGCAAAAATCTTTATAATACAGCTCACTGAGCCACCCAATTAAGTTATTTAAGAATCGTATATCTAGTACAAAAGAATCTAAAAACCTTAGAACACAAAGTCTACTGAACTTTCAGGACTGACTATAATAAAGATACCTACCATTTTATGGGACAGGATAGATAGGTAAATGTCCGTACTTGTTTCCGAACATTTCAAAAAGTAATCTTCGTCTTACAAACTCTTTGACACGGCAATATCAACTGTTGTTCGCTCTCCTCTTATCTCTAATGCTACCGGCTTAGCAATTTTCACCCTTAACAACAACACAAATGTTCGAAATCATCATTCAGGCGACAGCAAAATCAAAGTGGCAATATCGAGTCAGCGCACGCAAAGGATTCGAATGGATTTGATAGAAAAAGTGTACATATAAGTGACAACTCGAACACAAAAAATAAAGACACAAATAAGCCAAAGAGTTTCATCCTAAAATTAAATAATAAAAAAAGCGAAAAATTACGAAAATAAAACTATAATCTGGAAAGTACTTTGACAAGTACTTCTAATTAATAATAATTAATAATCTTTGATTAGAAATTAGAAACAATGAAAATGACTTTTTTCAATTTTAATATTACTTTAGAGGCCTGATTTGACTTCACTTCTGTACTTTAATTCTTACGCAACTTGCTGTTTCATTCTGTTACGTGAACTCGAACACAGTAAACAACGTGTGTGGAAACGGAACGTAGATGGTGCTGCTGGAAATCGTTTCAGTCATTGGAGCGTTAAATCGGACAATTAACGCTGCAGCGCGATATGCTTATTATACAAAATAGTCCAGTTATCCTTAATTAAATGTAATTATTATAGGTTAGTGTCTTTGTTCGGCGAGAGGAGACGGGCTTATCGACTGGGCGGCGCCGGTCGCTCGCGCTCGGCCGCGCTCGTCGCCGCGGCGCTCGGCTACCCTCGGCACTCACCGGCGTTTCTCGCTACGCTCGCAAGAAATTTAAGGGCTGCGTTACGAATTTTCCGACAGGCGCGTTTGTTCTCTAACAGACACCAGCTATCCGCACAAAATTACATAACCATCCAACACCAATGCATAAATCTAAACTAAATTAGTATAAGCCTTTAGTTTTATTATAAGTAAAGAAAATAGTAGGAATGAGAGCTGAAAAGTATAAATCAAATTAACTGTGATAGGAAAAGCGCCGCTGTTAACTCTCAGTCGAAGCTAAAGCGGCCTACTAAAGAAGCCTAAAGAACCAATTGTCGTCACCACAAAAAGACGATAGTAGCAATTTCCCTTTGCCGACAACCCTTTGCGAGGCGAGAGGCTGAGCGCGCTCCGGGCACATGGCGAAGGGGTGGGGAGGGTCGCGGGGGCGGGTACGCGCGCGGGGGGTATGCCCGGGCCGCCCCGCCTCAGTGGCGGCCTGCAGTGGCAACGACGCGCGTGTCGCCTCCGACACTTCCGCCCCGCGCACACCTAATCCGCTCATTTAGCTAGCAAACGCCGCATACGGTGTGGTGGCGGCAGCCCTGCGGCGCCGAGCCCCCAGGGCCGATGCTCTGACGAGCGGGGCCCGACCGCCGGCCCGAGCTCCTTCGATCGTCCCACCGGCATGTGATATCGCGCCGCGGCACTCAACAAAATGATTGTGTGTTCAATTGTTTACGTTAACGATAGTTGATAAACGGGAGGCAGACGTTGGCATGCTAATGTGAGTATCCAACCACCATTCAGTAGCGATCGTGCGGTCGCTGGCGCTCCGTGAATCCCCTGAACGCATGATAAAACAGCAGTTGCGTTAATGTTTCTCGTTACCGCGTGAGAGCAGAAGCGTAACGTTTTCCTGCATTGCGACAATGTGCGAACGTGTTTCGACAAAGTTTTCATACATTATTGAGTGTCACAGCGGCCGCTCGGTTGCAGCTTAGCTTGAATATTAGATTGGGAGTATGTTTTTAAGTGTAATGTGGTTGTCGGCAGTCGGACTGTTGGTGGCGATACTTGGACTGAAAGCGGGGTAGCGGCACGTGCGCTGGTGGCGTGCGGTATCGCTCGCGTGGTGTGGGCGCGCAGTGGAAACGCGCGTGCGGTTTCGGCGCGTGGTAGCATACCCGCGGGATTAGCGCGCGGCGAGAGCGTTCGCGCTATTTTCGCGCGTGCGGTTGGGACGCGCGAGCTGGGCGCGCGCGGCGAGCTGGCGCCATGCGGCGATAGCGCGGCGGCGCGGCCGAGCGGCGGGCGGGCTCTCGTGCGCTCTCGGCTATGTGCCCCCTTTGCGCTACACTGTAAGTATTTTTATGTAAAAATATAGATAAATACTTTAATAAATTTTTAAATAATAAAATATATTTTTATAAACGAATCGAAATATGTCAAGATATTTCTAAAAAAAGCTCTACACGAAACAAACTGTGTACCTATTTGGTTTTGGTGGCATTTTGTCAGGATAAAACAAAAAAAAAACAAAACCTAATAGTAAAAAAATGATGATATCTGGGGGCACGGCAGTGCCCTCGCCAAGACAACCAAGCAAAACGCAAGCGAACACTAGCGAAACCTACCTTTTCTCGAAGCACCTCGTCGTTTATTTGAACCCTCATAACTTGTCTTTATATAATACATAATCAAAATTCTTTAGATATGATGACAATAGTAGACTTATTAAACATATAAAGTTTGAATTGCATAGCTTTAGATTTTATTGATATCAAAAAACCTCTGATTTCATCAGTGATTTACTGATGTGATGATCATCAAAATTCTTAGGGTACTTTCTGAAGTCTGAGAAAACTGAAATTTAATATTGTAAGCTAGTATTAGTACACAAACATCAACAAAAATCTAAAACTTGGAACTTTTATCCCAGAACCCCTTAAACTAGGGTGTAGAAGTTTCTATGAGACTTCTGCAAAATTTGATGCTAGAGGTCTTAAAATTAATATGAGGATTCATTGTTATGATAGAGAGTGAGCTATGAAAAGGCATCCCCCCCCCCCCCCCCCCGAAATCATAAGCAACTTATAAAAAGAAGTGAAATTCCACCAAAAATATTTTCATGTAAAATGTTACCAACATTTCTTTGGTAAGTTTTTATTTGTGCTAAAGAGAAGCATCAATGTATTACATTCTGAAAGCGATTGCGATAGATTTTGAAATTAGACGATTAACCCCCAGGTTTCTAACTCTACCTGCCCTAACTCTACACCTTAATCTAAATATGTGGCTTGAAGAACTATTGTATAACAGAAAAGTAATGAATAGTAAATATTTTTTTTCACCTTACGCTTACGCCCATGTGAATGTAGCAAAACGGCTAAGCCACCTATTTTGACTAAGGTGTAGATGTAGGTTTGTGAAGTTATATAGGGCTTGTAAGAGTTAGGGCATGTAGAGTTAGAAGCTTGGCTTTACATGAGATTGAATAACTTTTTGACAGTGCGAGCCATATCGTCTTGGCAACATTTTACTTGTAAATTTTTTGGAGGGATATTTTTTCTGGAAATACATTCGCTGGCAATACACACATAAACAACATACATTAAATTAATTAATTAACACAATTTTACTTGTTAGTATGTTTTAGAACCTACACATATTTTCATATCTTTCACAGACACAGGTTCAATAAGTAAGTGCGTTGCAGTAAAATCTCCCTCGCGAGATGAGCCTAAAGAACTCTATCAAAATGAAAATTTCTAGAAAATTCTGTTAGTATAAAAGTAAACATCAATTTGTAGGTTTCATAACTTTCATAATCTTCACATCACTTCTTTTTTGGCAGAAATTAACAAATGGCATTTCACAGCACTCGTCATAAATTCCAATACTTCTCTACATCAATCATAGTGATTGTGCCCCAGCAGTGAAATGTTCACCTATGTTCAATGTATTGGAATTTTTGATGTAACAAACATAGTGTTCTAAGGGACTGTTTTATTATTACATAGACTTATATAATACATTAATAACAAGAAGAGTTTAGGATAGCTACTATTACCTATAGGCTGTTTTACACGACTGCCAAAAAAGGAGTGTAGTGTTCAGGGTTAATGTATGTTTGTGGGTATGTGAGTTTCTTTATTCCACCATAACTTCTAAACGCCTTAAAGGATTTAGATATATGGGGTATCATTACAATCCTTACATCATTTCAAGTGACACGGCTATAATTTTTGGCAAAAAAAATCAATATGGCGACTGTACGACGCCACTTTCAAATGTAAAAAAAATAATTAAAAACACGACTGCCTTGCCAAAAACGAACTAAAAAGTTAAATAACAAGTGTCATTGCAGCCGGGGGACTGTTTTGTGGAATATTTTTTTATCAAAGAGGTCCCCCGACTGCAATGCCACTTGTTATTTAACTTTTTAGTTCGTTTTTGGCAGGGCAGTCGTGTTTTTAATATTATTAAAATTATTTATTTTTATTTCACACATTTTAGTGACGAACTATATAGTTTTGAAATTTACTCATTAAGGCCTTTCATTTGATGCTCATATTGTAAAAATTGAAGAAAAACATTTTTTTCACATTTAAAAGTGTCGTCGTACAGTCGCCATATTGACTTTATTACAATATGGGCATCAAATAAAAGGTCTTATGAGCACATTCCAAAACCATATTATTTATATGTATAAATTATACATGGGTAGAATGTACATGCAAAAAAACAAAAAAAAAGAAACAAACATTTTATCTTTGGCTGCAAACTACTTAGTCAGAATTTTATTATGACTGCGAATCTATAACAATAATAATATTATGTAAAAAAAATACAACTGCCATGCCAAAAACTAACTAAAAAGATAAATAACAAGTGTCATTGCAGTCCGGGGGCCGTTTTGTGGAATAATTTTTAATTAGAGAGGTCCCACGACTGCAATGACACTTTTTATTTAACTTTTTAGTTAATTTTTGGCATGGAAGTCGTGTTTTTAATATTTTTTTTGGATAAGCTCACTCCAACTTCGGTTTCTACTGGTCTTAGATTAAGAGGTTTGTTTTAATAATAAAATTAAGAAATTGAGGTGGTAAATGACTTGGGTATAAGCAGAATAAAACATATATAATTTGCCTGCCAGAAATACCAGTTCAAAACTATTTCTCATCATACTAAAAATGTAAATAAAAATGTGTGTTCTAGAATACTGTTTTTCTCAAAACTGCTTGGTCAGATTTTGATGCATAAGGGTGTAATTGAGGTATTTTCACAGAAATAACACAACAATATTGCTATTAGATCACGGACCACTTTTCATGCAAAAAACAGTCTCCTTTTATAAGTATCTCAAGTCATCCGTGCTTAGAAAAGCAAGCCATGGGGCCATTGAAACATCGATGATAATTATGTCGAAGAAAAACAACAAATAAGTATATCAACACAACAATAACGATGTTTAGACTGTAAAGAAAGGAAGTGTTGGTAGGGCTAATTTCAAGTCCGCCTGGCTAGCTGCCACCATCTTACCTAAGTCTGACGCCATACCAACAATTTAAAAATTGTTGTGTTCAGAGGTAAGATAGCCAGTTCCTCAGTGATGAGGATTCCGGGTGTAGTGTGCTTCCACCTTCGGTTTTACCGTCACTTAACATCAGGTGAGGTGAAGGCCATGCACTATCCCGTTGTACATAAAAAAATCGGAACATAATAACGGTCTAAATGTTATCAAAACACAAAGTCATCGTTAAAAATATAATAAAATGAGCGCTTGACCTATAAAATAGATATTAATTTTTTCATCTCTAAATCCACTACTTCCAGTTTGACTAGTGGTCGAAAGAAAAACAATTAGGCACCTCACTTAATACCTCTTATATGGGATTTACACGGATCGATTTTCAAGGCGACTTGCTACTCGATTTTAGTCGACTAGCTCTTTTTATCGACAATCGCTTGTAAAACGAATCGCCAGCTCATTGAAATTAGGTTTGCGATTAGATTTTACACGCAATTGTAGATAAAAAGCGCTAGTCGACTAAAATCGACCAGCAAGTTGCCTGGAAAATCAACACGTGTAAATTAACATTACAGGACTTATCATGTAAGAGAGCACTTAGTAAATATATGCTAAAAAAACATATTTTAAAAATTTAAGAATGCCAGGGTTTTCATATCAATCATTATACTTTTGATTAATTGATATCACAGTGATGTTTGTTCTTATCATTAGACACTTCTAAATATATTTCTAGCTGATTTTATCTCCATCTAATACCAATACAGAATAATTACTAGAAATAAAAGCAAAGAGAAATATTGCAATGAATTACATTGCACAAAATATTGTTGCCTCAAATACTCTTCGATATACCTACCGTCTCCAGATTTTCCATTATCTTTTTCTAAGCCATTATAGGATGCAATAACGACGATTCAGTCGGCTCAACCAATCAAGCCTCGGCCAATAAAGCCACTAAGGGCCCTTGTGCCTCGAGGCATGCTTCGGCCGGGAAATATTTTCTAGGCACGTGGAACTGTATGTAACAGTGACGCAACTGCGAGCTAAAGTTAGGTTAGTTTGTAGTGTAGAGGACTGAATTGTATTATTTTAGTTGAGAACGTGTTTTGATAGTGTTTTGTTCTTTTTAAATTTTATGGCAATAGAAATAATTGTCTGTCATTTTGATTCATGTTACTAATTGCTACTTTTTCAACTGTTTTTACTTTTATTGCTTTTAAAAAAAACTTAAAAATATTGGAAATAGAGATGGTAGAAGTTGAAAGTAAGTATTTTTATATTCTACGACAAAAACAATTCAATTAATTATATCAATTGAATTTCAAAATTTATTGCCTGATAGAGTAAGCAATACGATGGAAAATAAGTAAATTATTGAAATATGCCTATCTAAGAAACAATTAAACGATTTCAACGTAAAACTAACGAATTTTAGTTTCACAATCATAACTTGAAATGTAAGTACTGAATTGAGTTTAATGTTTTCAGACGAACTTGCCTTTGATGTCAGCTTTTGAAATTGTAACGAAAGTACTATTTTACACTGTTAAATGTTATATCTATTAAACAGAGAAAATTTTAAACTGTTTTGAGAAATGAAGCTTTATTTTTAAATAATGTTCCAGTTCGTTGCCCATAAAACTTCGTCTGTACGTAAATTATCAAGTTTACAATGTTGTCAAAGTTTTTTTTTAAGTTTCAGTGCCTCATTGTATTCTTTAACTGAAACTCTTGTTGCCTTCGAATCAACGGTTTGAAAATTGTACATGATTGTACTTACTATTTACACGAAGTTGCAGGTATCACCTTATAAATAGTTATTTAGTCTTGCCGTCTCAAAAAATGATACACAGATTTTCCATATTTCCAAATACGTCACACCGATGGCGGAGTGTCATTTATTACCAAGTGTCGTGCCCGAGTACCAAATATGAGTTTTTTTGAGGGTCCTTCTTATCGCCTTATACTGTTTAGTCAGCGAGGGCTTCGGTTTATTGTTGGACCTTATAGAGTGGCGAAAATGCCTAAGAATATTGACGGCTATATACTGCAAAGAATATGATATGGGCAAGAAACATATATTGTAAATAGGAAGTCAAGTTTAGTGCGTTTGTTGTTTAAAAATTGATGGTTGAACATTAAGGTTCAACATTTTATGCGTTAGCTAAAACTCTACTTTACATGATTACGATCTACAACAAAGAAATGCATATAATAATTATGTGCCAAGTGATTTAATTTATATCAAAATTAATTTGACCCCTCATTCTTTTAGGTAAATTAATATCGATCAAGTTTTTGCACTTCTGATTAAGTACACAATAATTTTAGAATACTAAATTGTTACACACTGCTATTACGTTAAAAACAAAATTCAAAGTTTGATAGTAATAAAAGGGTACTATCAAAACACCCAATATTTTAGTGCCAAAAAATCTCTGGCAGCAAAAATATTTATTTCAAACCGCAAACAAACTTATAAATATGGGTTGAATGACCTCCGAAGGTCTATTAATGGCATCGACGGCTTCGTGGTGGGGCATAAGAAGGCTTACGTCCTCAATTTCAGTCCATTGGGCCTCTTCCTCTATTTGAATATTTATCAAATCACCCTCCCCTCCCTTTCGCCCCTCTGTTGTGATGGAGAATTTTCTTTTTCCCTTCATTTGTTTCGAAGACTAAACGCTTTTTACAAAGCATTATTGGCCAATCGAAAAAGTATTTTGTTTCATTATTGTTTTTTACTTCCAGTTTGAGTTCTCTATCGTTTCGAGTATTGTTCAGCTAACGATGTCCAATCCTAAAAAAACATACCTAAAAGTGTCTCATGACATTTGAACTGACGCCTGATAGTTATTACCATGATTTTAAAGTTCTTGGTTATTAAATTTTGGTTGGTTCTACATAAATTGTTATAGTTTAAGCGAAAATTGTTTAGAATGCAACAAATCCCAAGCCAATTTTATGTATTTTTCGGCTTCTGAGCAAATCACTCTTACTTAGTTGATTTTTTATCAATACTTCACTGTACCTTGTTTTTAATTTAAAGCTAATAGTAATTGATTTTGATACTGCTCGATGTAAATTTAACAAACCAATAAATAATAAGTGTAAGAATTCATAGGGTTGTGTGTTAAGTATTATTGTTGGGATTGGCAACGTATCTGCAGATGTTGAGTTATTTATTTATTTAACTATCTTTATTGTACAATTCAGAATGGTATAAGAAGCGGACTTAATGGTAGTAGCATTCTCTATCAGTCAACCTTTGGGAAAACGATATTCGCGAATGGTATTCGCATATTTATAAATAAAAATATCTACTTAATAATATAATATGCCCATATACATACATACAATATAATAACAAAAATATACATTATATACATACATATATATTATAAGTAAAAGGAGTAAAACACGATGACGTCACTTTTCACAATATGAGTATAATCCATTTAAGAAACAGTCATGCACTAAAAAAAAAAATGTTGGGACTTATTTGATATTTGAGTCATTATTATAATAACAAAGGTGGCAATATCAGTTCAATTGCAAAAATAGGATAAAAATTGTGTTCAATCAATCTGTGGACGGGACGTAGTTTATATTGGTAAAAACATTACACATCAAATTAATGTGGCAATAGGTATCCTATACAAAATATACTGTTTAAATATTATAGTGTTCGTAACAAACCCGGCATTATCCTATACAAATCAATAAAAAAAGGTTTTTCTCAATATTTTATTCAGTGGATAACGCCACTTTTGATATTATGACTCAATTTTTTTAAAAATTCAATGAGTTTTTGCATAAAAGGTCTCAATCTCTCAATACATTTTAAAAACAAATCCCAAAAAGCTTTTAATGACCCTAAAACTTCTGCAACCTCTGACCATTTTGTCCCTATGGTTTTCGAAAGGTTTGTAACCACATCCTATACATATCTTCAGGCAACGTATCAAAGTTGTATTCTGAGTAATATAATTATTTACACAACTAACTACACTCATTTACCTAGCCATCACTGATGATGTAGCTATGGGGCATTTACACGGGTCAGTTTTCCGGGGGCGACTTGCAAAGCAACTTTAGTCGGCTAGGGCTTTTTGGCGATTTGATTTTACTAGCGATTGTCGATTAAAATTTCGCAAAGCAAATCGCCTGGAAAGTCAACCTGTGTAAATTCCCCGTAAACGGGATCACTGATTATCAAATTTTCAAAGTTGGAAAATAAGGAGATCAAAGTTTGAGAACACTATACTGGTTTGTTTAATCTTGTCATCATTTTGAAGTTATATAGACGAAATGATTACTTAGACTAGAGTCACCTCAAGTCTTGTTTCTGGTGTAAAAGGTCAATAAATAACCTTATAGCTCAGCTCTTTAAAAGTTTCCTCACAGGTCGTACACAGAGAGTAATAATAGATGGTACAGCTAGTTCTGACCTTCCTATTGATTACGGAGTTCCACAGGGCAGTATCTTAGGTCCCACTCTGTTTTTGGTATATATAGATGAACTCTGCTCGCTCAACATACCTAACTGCAAAATCATCTCGTTTGCAGACGATACTGCCTTAATTTTCACTGAAAAAAAGTGGGAGGATACATTTAATCAAGCACAGGTCGGGTTTGATCTTGTTTCTAGCTGGCTTTGTACAAACCTTCTAACCCTTAATGTTAAAAAGACCCAATTCATGACCTTTTCAATAAAACATTCCAATACTTCACCTTCTAACAACTTGTCAATTATAGCACACTCTCATTCAAATTCATCTTCATCCCCTAATAATCCGTGCAATTGCCCTAGTCTGGTTAAAACTGATTCAGCCAAATACCTAGGCGTTCTTATTGATGATAAGCTGTCCTTCCAGGCTCATATAAATCTCACTACGGGCAGACTACGAAAGCTAATGTATGTATTCAAAAACCTTCGACATGTAGCTGATCCTAGTATAGTTAAGTCAACATATATTGCTCTATGCCAGTCCCTCATTATATATTGTATCACGTCTTGGGGAGGTGCTGCGAAAACCCATTTGATCAGATTGGAAAGAGCCCAAAGAGCTCTCCTCAAGGTTTGCACTTTCTTTCCGTATCGCTTCCCGACGCATGACCTTTTCCAATACTGTCAATTATTATCTGTCCGTCAACTCTTTATCTTGTACACCATTTTAAAGCAACATCAACATATTGACCAATCCCGCTACATTACTCACTCGCGTCGCAATAATTTAGTGGCACTATCGTCGTCCTTTAACACCTCTTACTCACACAGATTTTTCTGCTATTTAGGGCCGCTCCTATATAATCGTCTCCACAAAGAAATAAATATCGTCTCCCTTACGAGGTACCAATGTAAAATCTCTGTAACGTCCTATTTACAAAATCTTAATTATGACGATACTGAAAAAATCATACTTCCGATTATATAAATTTTCATAAGCCTTTCCATACCTATCTTTAAATTGATTATTCGTATTTACTTTCTTTATTATTTTTTTCACAACACTGCACACATGTAATATTGGCCCACCTCATTGTAAATTGTAAAATGTAATCACTTATAAAATATAACGAACGTCTGTTTATGAGTATATTGCAGTGTATGTAAAATGTATGTCTCTTAGAACTGTGTAAACCCATTATCACTGTAAATTCCGTGTAGCCACCTTGCGAGGAGGAGGGTACTGGTGACCTGAGATACAGGCTCCGGCTTAGTTTGGGCACCAGTCTCTCTCAATCTTCATAATATTTTAATAATATTGTTTCTTAGTCTTAAGTTGTAAAATGTAAGATTGTTATGAGAGAGAAATAAACATTTTTATTATTATTATTATTATTATAGCTAACAGCCAACGAAAAGCACCTGTTTATCAATGCAAAAGCAAAATGAAACTTAAAAAAGTGGAGATTTTTTGGCTCCATTCCTTTTCACTAGCTCAATTCTTTACGTGAGACTTTGTTGGTGAAAATGCTTGCATCTAGGTTTGCTCTGCGAGTTGATCGGAGTCCGTACAGGATTCCCTCATAACTAGTAGTGGAAATCTGGCCTAAGTGAGTACTTAAGCCCGATTTCCACTACCAGTTAAGAAGGAACCTTGTGATAAACTACATTTTGGTTTGATCACCAATACGACGACCAGCCCTGTAATCGCAAGTGGACTCGCTACCATAACTACTCAGTTAAGGTAACGAGTACCCTCTGCGATTACAGAGCTGGTTACTACTCAGTTATGGTAGTGAGTCCCCTCTGTTATTACAGAGCTGGTTACTACTCAGTTATGGTAGCGAGTCTCCTCTGTGATTACAGATCTGGTTACTACTCAGTTATGGTAGCGAGTCCCCTCTGTTATTACAGAGCTGATTACTACTCAGTTATGGTAGTGAGTCTCCTCTGTGATAACAGATCTGGTTACTACTCAGTTATGGTAGCGAGTCCCCTCTGTGATTACATAGCTGGTTACTACTCAGTTATGGTAGCGACTTCCTTCTGCGATGACAGAGCTAGACGTCGTATTGGTGATTAAAATGTAGTTTCTCAATAAACAATGCTTTGAAAGTCATATTATGCCATTATTCCTGGTACAAAAACCAGGCAATAACATCTAATAATAAGTATTACCGTTCTATCTACGGTATTTTCCTTCACAAGAAAAGCCTATGTTCCAGCAGAGCAAACATTTTAATGATGCTTATAAAATCTATATTAATTAGCAATTTTCAACAAATCACCGTTAATTTACAAGTACCCATTTACCGCGATAATACAAACTTATAGCAACAACGCCGAAACTCTCTTTACGTGGGAATTTCCACAAAACACCAACACACAAGCGTTTCAACTTTTCAACCGTATTAAAATATTCATACTTATACAATCATACACCGTCACGCGCAAGAAATTTGAAACAAATATAGACTTTATTGTTTGGCAATAAACGCTGGTTTGTTGCGGCAGACCCCAGGGAACCCCCATCAAAAGTTTTGAAATACCTTGTGCTGTATATATTGTTGAGATTTAACGTTTATAAACCGAAAATGGAATAGTTTTTATTCAGTTTTGTCTCTACAATAACATTTTAACTTTGTTAAAGGTTTTTAATACTTATTATAGGTCAGAAGAATCAAAAGCAAAGTCATTGGCAATTATTTGGGCTATGAATCTAACCGCGACATTGATAAGTTAGGACAATCAAAGCACAGAGTGATCAAATTCAAGGTGAAATAAACATAAAACAATCAAAATATTTACGTTCATGTTTTTGAGTCACTTATCTTTTCCTTATGACTTTTTGTGGTTCTTTTATGTATCTTTGAAGTTTGATCATTTTGAAATATTTGTCCTAAAGTTATCAATATGGCGGTTTGATTATTAGTTTAAAATATTGGCAATGACTTCGGTTAGCATAGCATAAGTTTATGTAATGCTATGTATAAATATAATTTCCAAAGCAATTTAACTTTTATAGAATTTAACTGAAAACTGCAAAGAAAGTTTATGAACCCTACAGTACTAGTAGACAGGACAAAAACTTGAAAAGAGGTTTCCGTTATGAGTCTAGAAGCAAATCATATTATTACTTTTTGGTAAACGATATTTTCTTTTTAATTCGACCGCATCGAATTAATTAAGTTTGAATTAATAAGGAAACATCCAAACATAATATGATTAGCTTCTAGAACTTCACTTTTTCAAATTCTGATCTAGTCTATAGGGATGAACTGTCCATTATTCTCATTCTCAACTGAATTTCTCCGTCTCTCTCTTACTACTAAAAATCTACATTCGCTAGAGCAAGAATTCCGCTCGACCACGACCAGCCCGCTGATACCGAAGAATGCGATAGCAGCCGAGTAGTTTTCACGCTTTACTGATAGATGTTTCCAAGTCAAGGACAGGGATATACTATGAAAAAACGCGGAGACATGCAGCTTGCAGCCCAATTATTGCTTAACCCATAGTGAGAACTTTAAGCCGGATTTGCACTGTTGCTGACAAGTTCAGAGTAACATCATATTGTGCGGTCCAAACTAAACAGTGTGGAAATTATTTTCTATGTTGAACAGGTTTTTAATCTATCGGTATAGATACACTGATATTTAAAAAGTATATAAGTAGTATATCAGTTTCCTAGCATCTATATTAAAAGCTTTGCTTAGTTTGGGGCTAGATGCTGCTAGAAATTTACCATGCAAGTATGTATGTATCTTATAATATATGAGATCAGCAGCTAATGTTATATTTTTTCTTACTTTCAGCAAAAAGTAAAAAAAGGAGCATCTCCTGCTTGTTGAAAAGGAAAACAGGAGCATTTACTAGTCACATTCACATCAACAAACAAATACCACCGCTTAACTTTAGTTTTCATTCCATCATACTGTAATACATTATTTAACGGTTGTTGTTATTTAATGATGTTTAGTTACCTATAGAAGTTGTCACACCAACTAAAAGTCATCTCGTCATTTCCCAATTTCGATAATTTGATTCTCTAAAAGCTATATATATTATTTAGATTGCCTAAATAAATGTAATTAGTTGTGTATAACAATCTATTATACAATCGCAATATTGGCATATCATGTTATAATGTTCAATTTCTACTGAGGCTGACTGTACTAAGAGCTGTCCTGCTACTCTGTAACAAAACTCGCAACTCTCTTCGATAGTCGCCTCACTTGGCATGAGTTTGATATTGAAAATTAGATAGCTGTAATTTATTTTATAAATTTAAAATTAGATAACTAGAGAAGCAACCTGAAATCTCTTACAATTAATAAATGCTGTGCTATTCTGAAACAAATTTCAGAATAGCACAGCTGTTTTAATTCAAGTGGAAAATTCTGTGTCCTGCTGAGGCGTACGCGGAATTTCAGATTGTTTAAATTAAACCGGTCACAATGGTGAAACATGCTTTACAATCGGAATTCAGGCAGCCGATTGATCGATGTCTCGCAAATTAGTATCGGTTGAATCGTCACCAGCAGGGCGCAAGGAAATGAACCGGAACCGCTCCACCCGAGCCGGGAAGTCGTAACCTGAACGGAAGTTTCTCTCATTCGTACGCGCCAAACCAATTAGGCTCTACATCGATTACTCGATTCAATCGGAATCGATTCCATCTGATTATTGCTGGTGTCACAGCACACCCGTTTTGATATACGAACTTAATTTTTATTGAATTATTTTAGTAATTTCGTACAGCCATTGAGGAAATTAATACACTCAAATATTTAGGAACATCTAAAAAAGACTTACAAAAAGATACCTTTATAACCAAATTGATATATTATACCTACGTTACGTTACAAATAGGTGACTTTTATACAAAGGTTCTTTCGATATTTTTAATAAATTTAGACGAGTGAGATTTTGATATCTTTCGAAAATTAGACTGTAAAAGCCAGAATATACTCCGAAAGTCAATAAAATATTTTTATAGACTTTCGGAGAATAGAGGTTCAATCTCTCAGAAGGAATTATTATAAAACCGTCGATAACTCAAATACTGATTTTGTGAAGTAATATAAAATATAAATATATCTATTTATTTCCAAATTTTAATATTTATCAGTGCATGCTGTAGTAAAGAAAATTAATATTATAAAAGTAGGTTCACTCACAATAGCTACGTATGAGCTTTTATTTAAATTAATCCATTTTTCACTCCGTTCAGAAATAACGAAAAAAAGTTTGCCTTGATTATAGCACTTCAGCAAATAGCACATTAAGCTTAATAGATACAATTTGCTTTGAGCTAATTGTTATTTAACTGAACAGTTTTGGATGCAACGGAGCGCTCTGTCTAAATTGTATGAACATTATTATTGAATCATGCCAGTCTGGTCTCTATTTATTCTGTTTTTCATCAGTTTTGTATTTTTATACACTAATTAGTGTATAAAAATACAAAAGTTAATGGTTCATGAAATCTGCATCAACCATTTTGTCATAACTCTTTGTCTTGCTCGTAATTCTAAGCATGTGTTAAGGTAGAAATGAATTAGTTTAATAATTACAAATACAGTTTTACTAAATATTTTTTTCAATAGTGTATTTATGTATGTAAGTACTGTAGTTTTTATTCATCATTTTATTTTCTGTTTTTTTTTAATATATCGCAGTTATGTCGCAATTAAAGAAACAAGTGTTTATTGGGCGACGCGCAGTATAGGGTACCGTAGCAACTTGTAAAAAGTTGACACTTACTTTTGCGATGTTGCGATATTTATATAAAATAGAGCATACGGCACTAATTTTATAATAATTAACTACAAATACAAGTTTGTAACTTCGGTATTTTTTTGTTGGGAACTTCATTTGTCTCGGTGCCCGTTATAATTTTCATTGAGAGTATTTACTCTCCTTTACTACATAAAGGAGAGGTACAAAAAAAGGAGATCTCTAACAAAAGTATTTAAAATGTATTAAATTTCATAAAATTCGTTTCAAAACTGTAGACGCTACGATGCCTGTGACTGACTGGGACGGACGGACGGACTGAACGAACTTATAAGAGTTCTTTGTTTTATTACGGTACCTACCTTAAAAAATGATCTGATAAAGTATACACTTTTGTTTAACAAAATCAGTATTTGCAACATTGTATCGCTTTACGTACGAGTACGCATATTGAATTCCACATACAATATTAATGGCATCAGCGCCATTGACATATTGACACGTATCGTTAATAAGATTATGTAGAGCTTGTTTGTGGCTCTATGGGCTCGGAATCCTAAACAGTTGGTTGTGAACAAATCAAACATTCAGTCAAATGTTGTTTGTGACATACGTAAATGTGTTAATTCGTATGACTTTGTAATGTTTGTTGTATGTTGTTTTGGCTTTATCTTACTAACTTATTCGCTCTTACTAATAAAGATCGTACAGCAGAAGTATAGTTACACAGTGTTTTCTATTTACAAGTTTTTATTCAACTTGCAATGTATGTATGTTCGTTTGTAATCTTGCAACTTAATTTTGAAGCAGATATCTTCAACCGATTGAGCTGAAATTTTGTATACACGTTTAAATTGGAAGACAATCCATGGTTAGCTGTGTGAGTGACGTCATTCTAAATTCAATATGGCGGAACACCCAAAATGGCGGACAAGTTATTTTTAATGCACTCCTACGATATGGGTAGGTATCAAATGAAAGGACTTGCTGAGAATAACTCAAAAAAAAAAGTGACGTCACTCTAAATTCAATATAAATTAAGCGCAGTCAGCAATAAAAGCTTGTACCAAAAATTAAATCTTTGACATTTTGTTTTTAATGTGAAACTTAAATAGTTTAACACTTTGTGTAACTTTACATATACAATCTTTGTTAGAACCCCCTAGAACGGGGGTTTATATTATAAACCCCCTTTCTAACAAAGATTGTATAGCAGATGTAAAGTTACACGCTTCACATTAAAAAAATCTGTCAAAGATTTTCGTTTATAGAAAAATTAATGACTATTAGTATTATATTCTTATAGTCCTTATGGCTGAGACCATAGAAGACCTGAACACAATGCTCGAAGATCTTCGCAGTGCTTCCCAAAGAGTGGGTCTCAGGATAAACATGGATAAGACGAAAATTATGTCAAATGACCATGTTGTACCCTCTCCAGTTCATGTTGGGAACACTACACTTAAAGTTGTTGACCACTACGTATACCTAGGACAGGCAGTCCAGTTAGGTAAGTCCAACTTTGAGAAAGAGATCTCTCGTCGAATCCAACTCGGGTGGGTAGCATTCGGGAAGCTTCGAAAAATCTTCGCGTCCGACTTACCTCAGTGTCTCAAGACGAAAGTCTATGAACAGTGTGTGTTGCCAGTGATGACTTACATCAGTGAAACGTGGTCGCTAACTATGGGTCTCATAAGGAGGCTCAAGGTCACCCAGCGTGCAATGGAGAGAGCCATGCTAGGCGTTTCCCCGCGTGATCGAATCAGAAACGAGAAGATCCGCAGGAGAACTAAAGTAACCGACATCGCTCGAAGGATTGCTCAGCTGAAGTGGCAGTGGGCAGGACACATAGCGAGAAGAACTGATGGCCGTTGGGGCGGAAAGGTTCTGGAATGGCGACCGCGCACCGGACGACGCTCCGTGGGTAGGCCCCCGACAAGGTGGACCGACGATCTGGTGAAGGTCGCGGGAAGCCACTGGATGCAGGCAGCGCAAGACCGATCGTCGTGGAGATCCTTAGGGGCCTATACTCAGCAGTGGGTGTCGTGCGGCTGATATGATGATGATGATGATTAGAATTATTATAAATCGAGTAGTAATGAGCTATAATAAATTCAAAGTCAAGGTATCAAAAATACTGAATATATCTTACTGAAATACTAAGTTGATGACATAATGAGGACTACTACAAATATTAAAAATGGGCGACTTTATTATACAAATAAGAGTTACTAGTTATTCATCACGATCAATACAATAATAATTAAGCAATTTTTTTTTAGTGACAACTATATGGCACAAACTATTTCTTTGTTCTGTGGATTGAACATAATATACATTTATTATGCGGTGCGACTCTACTTTGAGTAAGAATTTCATTTCTATATTTTTGCTTAGCATTTTTTCAATACTTATTAATTTTATTTTATTTTATTTTTATTTTTTATTTCAAGGAAGACCAACGGCAACAAACAATAATAGGTAATAAGTATAGCAGTGGATAGCCACTTAAAGGTCCTCACAAATAGTAATTAAAAATGATAAATTAATACTTACGAACTAAGATTACACATCTCATTTGATAAACCACAGTTGCTCAATGAAATAACAAAATTGATAGGTATCATAAAATTAAGTGTTGAAAAAATGCCTACTGATCGCATTCCTCGCACTGGTCACACTTGTGTTAAAAAGATCAAAATCAAATGTTCTGCACAGTTCATTGAATTTGTTGCTGGCACGCCACATAAACTCGTTTTGCCTGTAATTAGTATGGACTGAGGGCTTAAAAATCAATGCTGCGATTGTCATTGTTATTTTCAAACTTTTCCTTAGTTGCTATACAAAATTTGACCCCTAAAGCCTATCCATAGATAATGGACATTCCATGTTTCATTAAAAGCAGGCCAATGTTTTATTTCCAATATTTTATGCAAGAACAACCTCGTAGTTAAACAGACCAGAACGTAATTTTTGGTCGATAATTGATTGCAAACTTGCGATAATTACTACGTTCATACATACTTTAATATTTTTAGTGAAAATATAGATGATATTTACATAAAGTATTTATTCTTAACTTTCTGTAAAAATGTGCGGTGATGAAGATGATGATGACATGGAGTAGGTTTTTGTTCATAGAAGAATTATTTTTGAAACAAAACATAATCGAATCGAACTTACTGTTTTTAAACAAACTGTACTCAGAAGCAAGTAGTATTTCTTAAATTGGTTACCAAACTTTTGAGCACGATAGATCTGTAAATGTTCAGTCTGAAATAACCGTAACATGGTTAGTATGTCTCAATATATATTTATGGGATTCCTCATCAAAATTATGACTTGACTCATCCTACAACTTTGGCACTAACCAGTAGAAGTTCAAGTTACATTGTAAAATGTTATGGACAATGAAACAAATGGATAAGACAAATAGAAACTCGGGAAATATAAAGCTAATGTGGTTTTAGAAAAAAAATATCATTGGCTTATCTCGGCATTCTTCTTAGCAAGTTTGTTATTCCACACTCTTGATAGTTTTGAAGTGGTTTCTAAAAGTGACTTCAAAATGGCTTGTTGGTAAACTTATATTTAATCCCTTTTTTATAAACATAAAATTTGGAATCTCGGCATGGATTCACCTGTCTATTACAAAATCGCTTTATAGAAGACTTTATGGGACAATATTTAC
This sequence comes from Agriphila geniculea, assembly GCA_943789525.1. Taxonomy (NCBI): domain Eukaryota; kingdom Metazoa; phylum Arthropoda; class Insecta; order Lepidoptera; family Crambidae; genus Agriphila; species Agriphila geniculea. The sequence continues at coordinate 11,618,633 of OX038887.1, read as the reverse complement.
TTACAGACTTTCAGTTTGGTAACAGAACTACTAAATTGACCAAACGAACGCAGAGCGCAAGCGAAGCGTTTCCGTTTCAGCTTGAGCAAAAATGCTTTCGTATGTCTGTCTGGCTGTCCGTCTGTTCTCCTCTACAATTTGCATTTCTTGACCAATTCTCGTGAAATTTTGTGAGCAGGTTCGATACTTTTAATATTTTTTGGCGATGATTTTCTTTACATAAAAATAAATAAAAATAAAAATTCAACCATTTCGAAAAATGTTCAAAAATGTCACATACGCCAGGTCTACAGCTCACAGATACACTAGTATTATATTAGTAAGGATATCTGCAGGATTACTTCATAATCGTGATAAGTGATTGTTAAAATGATGTCTTCTGCGAACTGATTTAATCTTTGCTGCAAACTAAGTACCTATGCTTTTATTGTTTGAACATTTATTTTAAATCTGTCGGGAAATAAGTGTCGGTAAGTTACTGTCTGTAAGTAAGTACGACGTCATCAGATAGGTAAGATAGGCTTTTTTTTCTGACGTCATTGTAACTGTTGTAAACTCTCTGAAATGAATTGTTTTCATCGTAAACTTTTAAAACGTAATTGAAAGTGGGTAAATCTAAAGTTAAATGACAGACAAAATGATTTCAACAGCTGAAATCGTGCAAATAACTTCAGGAACGCCGTTCAAAATTAAAAGTTTAAATCTGCGAACCTTAAGGCATCCTGTGAAATGCGGTTTACCTGAAAAAGTTTCAGATACGTTCAGAAAGTATCTGAAGTGTGTTCTTCGACTTTTGCTCGGTATTATAGATGCCCATTTGTCGCAAGTTTGCTACAAGGTATCTTCAAAGTTTTACTGAGACTATGGTCTAAGAAGTTTAACTACCGTCGACATTTATAAATATTGCTTTATTCTGTAAAAGATGCTATCCTTCGATTTTCTTTGAATTTTGAGGATAATTCGGCTGCCCTAAACCAAATCCAAGTATCTCATTCCAGACAAACTTTACAGGAGAGCTTAAAAACGTTATTTAGTGTTTTTATTGAAGTATTTAGATATATAATAAAAACATATTTCTGTGAAAAAAATAGTTCTCATACCTACCTTCATTTTAACAAACGAAAATAATGTTCAGCCTAGAAATATGTATTGTTTATTCAATAATATTTCTACGCTATAAACAAGTAACTTAGATTCTCTATTGTACTTTTAGTAGATGCTTGTTTTCAGCTTTGCATAAAGCCATAGAATATAGTCCTTACAACTATAAAATAAATACATAGGAATCAAGTATCTGCTAATCTATTTTAAATACAAGTATCTTGATGAGACTTGTTTGTTTTTAAGTTAGAAACGGGAAATATACTTTGTTTTAGCGTAGATTTTGCAAACGGAAAAATATTCTTGAATCAAATTACTGGCTATATTTCCCGAATCAAACCGAATTTTAATAAAATAAAAAAATGGTAGATGCGCTTGCTTTGCTTAAACAAAAAATGAAATATTTTTTTTTGGAAACTGAGTTACTTGACTTCTGCGTAGGGTAGCCGAATTGTGTCAGCCACAAACTTTGAATAACACACAAGTGTCACTTTACCTTATAAAATAATGCAATATTTTTTAAAGACAAACGAAACACAATATGGACACACACAAACGAGATAAATGTTAAAAATATATGTTTTTATGTTAGGGAAAAATAGGTTCCCACCTGCGACAATACACAAAAAGGTTTTTCCTCATTGAACCATTTATTTAGCTCTAAATAAGACTTGAAATTGCGTGTGTCGAAAACTAACTCACCACACCTTCGGTTTTCCGCCTATACATCATATTGTTCAACAATAACACGATAAAGTCACAAGTGAGACTCAAACATCTGTCCACCCTTCCCGGCAATTGACTTGCGACAAAGCTTGGCCCAAATCAACTATTTGTCACTATGAAAACGCTTTTCCGTTTCCTTTTATATCCGTTTCAATGGAAACTGTAAAATAAATCACACCATCATCAAGGACGTTTCTAAAAGATTTGACATCAGAATTTGATCGTCATTTTAGCTTCTTGACTAAAACGGATAACTATCGTGAGCTTAGTTGTCAGTTAACCTTATCAATTCATAAGGCCCCGTAAACAGTTAAAGCTAATGAACAGTCTGACTCTTACAGTAGGTACCTATAGAAAATAACTTCACCTTCTGCCTATGCACTATCATTTGTGCTATAATGAATATAAGCCAGGTTGACAATGCTTGTTAGACGGTAGTTTATGCGATTTTTTTGTGCAATGCAGTTTTTAAGGTTTAAAAGTTATAAGATTTTAGACATCAGAAAACTAAAAGGAATAAACTAAAGGGAACAAATCGAATACGAGCATTATCCTTTTTAAGAAACAGTTAACAATAAGTGAAAACCTTTGCACATCCAATGCAATCCAAACATTTGTACTCTGTTGTTATATTTAAACTTATTATAGGAAAGCAAAATAAACTGTACCATTAAAACAGAGATAGCCTTTTATAAACAACTGCAACTAGAATAGAAAGGCTGCCAACAAACAAAAATAAAATCATACGACAATTTAAGAAGTCGTAAAATTTTATACTGTTATATATTGTTATGTATTTTTTTTATACTTAATGTCTTTGTGCTTTTGCTAAATACAGTGGCTAAATATTTTTGGAGGGGCTATTAATGTTATGAAAGAAAAACCCTTCATAGCAACAGCGTAGTAATAAAAAAAACTCTTAAACGACTCGTAATTTTCGGGAATAAGCAGAATAAATTGAAAAAATCAGTACGCGGAGTGAGATACTTATAAATTTTTATGTTGTACCCAGACTTGGTGGAGGGAACAAGGGTAGGACGTTAATATTTGAGGTTATGTCAGATGTATTGGGCCTCGGACCCTACAGGCGTTCGTGCTGTACTGTGACGTGGTACAATATTTAATCAAAAGCGTATTATGACAAAACATGTATTCTAATATAAAGACAAATGATATGATCTAATATAAAATTGCCCACTGTAGAAATTGCGCGAAGAAAAGTTAATGTCTCTGTAATCGCTAAAGTTTTATGTTGATGACTTTCAAACAATAATTGCAAATTAAAAAAAATATTGTTACTAACTATCAAATATTTACGGAGGCATTTACACGGGTCGATTTTACGGGCGACTTGCTAGGCGTTTTTGGTGAAATAGGGGTTTTTTATCGACAATCGCTTGTAAAATTGAACTGCAAACCTAATTTGAATGAGGTTGCGATTCAATTTTACAAGCGTTTGTCAATAAAAAGCCCTAATCGACTAAAATCAGCCCGAAAATCGACCCCTGTAAATTTCCTATTTAGTGCTGCTATACTAAAATGAGGTTTTGTTGGATTTCGACATCAGTCATTTTTAATGTCCCCACTGCTGGGGCACAGGCCTTCCTTGTGGGTAAATAAGGAGGATGAGCCATAACCCAACAAGCATGCCCAGTGAGGTGGGTAATGACTGAAAAATCCAGCTGGGACCAACGACTTAACGTGCCTTCCGAAGCACGGAGGAACTCAAGATAATAAATTTTTGGTCACCCATCCCATGACCGGCTCTTACGAAAGTTGCTAAACCTCCGTAATTGCAGGGCCAAGCGGGTGCTAAACTACACATTTGTTGGATTTATAACAGGAAAATTTATATCCATCCCTCCATACCTACAATACAAAAGGAATGTTTAAAACTAAAATTAAATGAAGATTTCAGCCTAAATCTTTTAATTAGCTACTGTATATATCTTTATTATATTAAAAGTTATAAACACAATCGCTTGAATTTCTTGCCTTGTCCCATACATTATACTGGAACTACAAAGCCCCAACCTCCCGGGCGCCGGGCGCCAGGGGCACAAAATGGCTACAATAAACGAGGGGGCGGATAAATTTTGCGTTTCGCAAGCTCCATGTACACTTTTTAAACCGGATACTTGTGTAATGAACCATTCCAATTCTGGCGCGAGAGCATCGCTGCGGAATGTGTGAATGAATTCTTTGGAAGCGAAAGAAGCGAGCGTAGCGAACGATTGATGCTTTGTTGAATAAATTTTCGGGGTGAAACTGTGAACGTTTGTTGGGAATGTAATTTGTTTGGATGAATTTTTTTTTAATAGTAAGCATGTTTCTGGGAATGAGTAAGCATTTTCAAGGAAAATTTTAAAACAATTTTAATGATCTCATATCTAGTTTTTCACACACCGAAATCGCTACGTATATATGATACTGTAAAAGCCCGAACTAAAGTAAATCCTATGATTTTCCAGTAAAACCTAAGATTTACCAACTCTTACGTACTGGTAAAAGTCCGAACTGTCCTGTGATCATTTTTTTTTGAACTATTTCCACCATTCACTCGTAAATCTTAGGGTGGGTACCCACTTAGGTTCGCGAACCTCCGCGCTCCGCGAACCTCGAACAGTGATCCATAGCAAAAACAAATATTTTTACTTTGGCTACAGTGTGTACCTGTGCGAACCAAGTTCGCATACGTGTTCGCTCACGCACACACCTGGGCGTCCTGTTCCAGCAGAGGATAAACGATTTTTTCGGTGCAGGTTTGCGGAGCGCGGAGGTTCACGAACCTAAGTGAGTACCCACCCTTAGGTTTTACCTCAAAAACACGACAAACCTAGTAAGTATATTCCAAACTCAAAGCACAATAAATTGTCTCTTTAATATAAAATCCTTACATTTACCAATTCTTGTTTGTAAATCCTAAGATTCACCAGTAAAACCTAAGATTTAACAATATAAAGGCTTTTAAAGTAACATATAGACTATATGAAACTAAGTATTGACGCGATAGAGTATGTTGTAAGCAACATTTTTTCTTAGATTCTCATTTCATTATGTACCACAAAATAAACCTTCACACCAGAAGCAAACACAACCTAGTTTTCAGCCAGCTCATAAACCAAACCCTTTCCAACAGTAAATATATGAGCATATAAAATGTAATGCTATCGTTACTATACCTTCTATTCCCTTGTGATAAGGATCAGATTTCAGTGAAACCTTTGATGTAGTTGCTACTACTAGGTATTTTAGCCGCAACTGTTTTACACACAGAACAAAGAAAAAAATTGTGGTTTTTACTTAGAGTAAAAAGAAAAATATGTTCATGCTTTAGTTTTAATAAAAGCTGGTTTGATCGTAGGTTTTGTCAATTATTTCAAAATATACAAGGTTATTTGTAAAACACCAACAATCTCGCAGGAGTAGATTACTAACATCAAAAACAACATTTGTTCTACGACTTTTCCGAAAACAGACAAAACAACAATTTACCATACAATAATGTCCGAATAGCTGATCGAGTTTTGTATGAAAGTCGGATATTTTTGTTTATTTTCGGAAAAGTTGTAGAACAAAATGTTGTTTCTTATAATGTTAGTAATTAATCTACTCCTGAGAGGTTGTTAGTGTTTTACAAATAACCTTGTATAAGTCAATGGTTTTTGTTTATTATTCACAAATCAGTTTTATGCCCGCGACTTTGTTCACGTGGAAGTTATTTTTGGGCTTTTTTTGGGATGAAATATAAATGATGATGCTAGGTGTATACAAAGGATGATGCTGATTTTACTATACGAGCTAGGCCGAGATGCGTTTTTATGAAATTACCCATAAACAATAATAATTTTCTCGAGATTATGTGGGAAGAATATCATCAAAATATAATGCTGCAGAAGAGAGAAATTTCAATATCAAGGAGCCGTTTTGAAGTTATAATAATTGAGGAGAGCCCTGAAACTCAAACTCAAAGACATTTATTCAGTCTAGGCTGTTACAAGCACTTGTAAATGGCAAAGAAACTACGCCATCAATTCGTAAACCCTTAAGCAGGAGACCTTGTAACGATAAGAACCGGCAAGAAACTCGTCAAGGTCTGTTTTTTAAAGCAGCACAGCTAAGGAACGCAATTCCCTGACCGGCGTCTGTGTCTCCGAGTGCATACAACCTGACTCTTTTCAAGGCCATAGTGAATAAGCACCTTCTGGGCAAGCTCGCTCCATCGTAGACCCTGTCTTTGCTTTCGGGCTAGACTGGGGTCAAGAGCAAACCCATTAACTATTAAAAAGAGATTGTCAAAGTGTCATAAACTTGAAAAATGACCTCAGCATTTAAAGCATGCAATCTCCAACCCAAGCAAGCGTGGAGCAATCTCCTTTGTATGCAAGCATGGGAGGATGTTCTATGAGAGCCCATGGAAGAGGACTTACTGCAGTGAACTAGGGGGTGGTTGATGGTAGAAAATAAGAAAAAAATTACTTAGCCAATCTTTAAACCGCTGAGAGTGGAAAATAGATAAGAGAGAATTTTCTCTGAAACATTACCGCGTGCTAAACGTCATGATCCATGAACTAGAAAATCTGTCTGAGACAGCTTAATATAACAATGCTGCAGACAGAAAAGGATAGATATATCCTCGTAATGGCCTAGTCGAGCCAAAGAATCGTAAATAAATGAAAGAATGTGTATTTTTTATTTCCAACCAGCTTTGCTGACTTACACTCTATTACAATGGAATAAAGTGCTATATATTTTATACTCTGATTCGTCTACGCAATAGAAAATGAAACCTAGAATCCGAATTGTAAAGAGTAAAGTAGGTTTTCCGGGTTCGAATGAGAAAAGAGCTTTTAGAAATACAAAGAAGCTTATTACTTAAGTTCAGATTGTGTATTTTTAAATAATTTTAAATTCTCTTGGTCGTTGCGTTTAAATAAAACATTTTTTAATAAGAGACCAGTTACACTGTGCAATGTATTTTTGGTTCTGTTATGATTTCTACCATGATTAAATTACGAGTCAATAAATTATCATAGGGAAAGAGTTTGTCAAACTGACTTTATTTTTTAAATCTAACAGGCTAAACTATTGATGTATCAAATGAGAAATAACGTCACTACGCGACAAAGTTATCCCAAATAACTAAACCGAAACAAAAACAACCAACGAAATTCAATGCATTGGCAGACGGTGATAGGAAATACTTTTGCTTATTTATTTGGACGGTTTTCACCAAAACATTCGGGGGTTTGACGCGCAACAAACGCTATTGTGCGCCGCTACACAAATTGGCTGCGTGTCCTAAACAGTTGCCAAGCCGACAGCAACGGAGCCAAAATGTTTATTGGCAAAAACAGTCCAGATTAAAAGCTGGCTTATGTAAGATGATTCAGAATATCTAGTTTACCCATTAATTATTCAGTTGCAAAAAGGGTATCCTGGATTACTAACTTTGATCTGATATATACACATCAACTTTGTCTAGGGATACAGGTGTTATTTTCATACAAATGAGGTAACTTTGAAGCCTTGGTTTTCTGCCAGGGATGTACCGTACTGTAATCTGATGATGGCCATCCAGGGAGTGAACGGAGTAGATTAAGATCGCTAAATCGCTATACACACCCAACTGATCTGATCAGCATTTTGTCTCTCACATCAAGTCCACGGGTTTATATGGAAGCGCGCACACGAAGCGACACGGTCGTCTGCAACTTTTCATACAAATTACGTGAGAGACAAAAAAGTTGCGGAGACAAAAGTTGCCCGTGTGCGATAGCGCTAATAGACAAATTATTTAGATGACAGCTGGATATCTCGAGAACTACTAATGGTATCAACTTGAAATTTGAATAGTTTAAGATGACAAACTATTTTGCAAATAAGAAATAAATAAAAAAATAAATATCTTTTTTATAGCAGGGCCTGAAAAGGGGTCTTAAAAATTTGAAGTGGAGCTACTAGGGCATGTGGGGTATCATATGAAAGAGCGCCATTTGCACGTTTTCAATAATTTTTTCTTTTTTTCTAGACGGCATAGTTTTCGACTTATGATGAAAAATGTAAAAAAAATACCGTTCCCCCCCTTATCTCCGATGTTTGCAAAGAGAAAAATCTGAAATAATTTTATGTAATAGCAGTTTATATCAAAATTACAGGAAAAATAAAACGATGTCTTAATATAGCATACTTTTTTAGAAATTATCAAATTTCTAAAACAGTTAACATTAGTTCCACTATCGGTCAAGAGATGGCGCTGACCTAAAACTGCAATACTAATTTTATTATTCTACTCTGCAGTGTGGTTTAATGGTGCAATTCTCTTAACCTCACGAAGACTTGCTTTGTGACATTCGCTCCTAGACTTAATTCCCAACCTGACAGCACATTTAATATATCTGCGCATGAAACTTCCTGTCCCACTATGGCCAATCCCCAATGTACTATTTGCAACTGTTTTAAGATCCAACGTTTAAACCACGTGAAATATTTGGGTGTTGTTGTTGACAGTGTTATGTCCTGGCACGAGCATGTCCAGTCAGTATCTTCTCGTATCAGGAAACTGATTTTTGTCTTTCGTAAACTGCGAGGTAGTGCTGATGAAGGCACCTTGAAGATGGCCTACATAACTTTAGCTCAATCAATACTGAGTTATTGTATCACTGTATGGGGCTCCACGACAAAAACCAATCTCATCGTCCTGGAACGGGCTCAGCGAGCGGTGTTGAAAGTAATGGCATTCAAACCCATCTGGTATCCAACTGTACAGCTTTATGAGCTATGGAAGGTTCTTTCTGTGCGTAAGCTTTTCGTTTTACATATTATTCTACGTAAACACAAGTTTTGTACCTTTGATCGTGAGTTGGCTTTAAATACTAGAATGTCTAATAGAATCTTTACAGTCGAGAGTTGTTCTACTAAGCTGGCGGGTCGACATTATTTATACCTTAGCCCAATCCTATATAATAAAATTAACTATAAATTGCATATATACAGCTTATCTCAACGCGAGTGTAAGAACGTTTTGTATGAGTGGCTTTTTAGCCTAAAATATGAAGATATCGAGTCTCTTGTAAACAACTCCGAATGACATTCAACACACACACACACACACACACACACACACACACACACACACACACACACACACACTCACACACTCACACACACACACACACACACACACACACACACACACACACACACACACACACACACACACACACACACTAATTTTCATTTGCACTCTATAAGAATGTTTGTTTCACATAATAGTAACCTTTTAGATTCAGTAAATTTATTTTGTGTTTAACTGTTACATTTCTTTAAGTTCGAGGCGGGCGCTAATAGCTGCGACACAGTCTATGACTAATGTGGTTATTAACGTTTTATCTGATTTTGTTAAAATTTTTAGACACAAATAAATTATTTTTTGATTTTTTGATTTGGTTTTTTGAATTATGATGGTACGGAACCCTCGGTGCGCGAGTCCGACTCGCTCTTGACCGGTTTTTATTTTCTATGAGATGTGCCGGGTTATTTTTGTCTGCCTTTTACTGAGCCAAAGCATCACTTAGCAACTAGACTAAATTAGACATTAACAATTTACATTATTCATTCATTGTTTGTTAATTAAGCGTGAAATAGAAATCGATTACTTATCTTCCAATTACGGAGTCAATTAGAACACTGAATGGAAACAAAATATTTTATTTAATCAAATCGTAGTCAAGTTAATGTATTTGATTAACTGTGAAAATTGATTTTGATTGATTTATTATTTTATAGATCCTAGATAAGTTTTAAGTAAATTGATTGGATAACAAAAAGATAATTACTATTGTACTTGTTCAAAGAACAATGCCCAATCGCTCTGATTCGGAACGATAAAACCGAAACCGTTTCGTTGTCATTTAGGTTATTTACCTAAAAATCTTTGGTTTAGCTTTAGAATTCTCATTTAAATTGTCCAAGATTGGCATCCTAGGCTCCCTAAATATAGCATTTAACAATTTTAACAAAACTAAAGCAAGTATATTCACTTCTCAAGCTTACGCGCTCACTAGACGTGAAATAAAACATTTTTAACGGATACCAGCGTGGTTTTATTTCAGTCCCCCTGTGACCACGGCAGCTGCAAAGGTGCAAAATCAAAAATCAAACCAAGTACCAAATAATTACCAAAGCGATTTAAAAAAAATCAGCGCTAGTATCCGTTAAAAAGTGTTTTATTTAAGGTGGTACCTTGAGCGAAAGTGGCGCCGCGGTGAATTTTATTTAATATTATAATTCTAATACACAATTTTAATAATGTTTATCGTGGAGATCTTAGGGCTTACAGTCTAGTATTTTTAAACGGTATCGTTACATTCCCTAGTAGTCACTGCTAGAAGTAGATAGAAAAACTGCTAAAAGTGGCCGTTTTTGACACATTTGCTATCTACTTCTACGAATGATTACGAGGGCATGTAGTGATACCTTCTAAAAATACTAGACCATAGGCCCTAAAATCTCCACGATAAACATTATTAAAATCTTTTTCTATTAATAACTTATTAAATAAAAACCTCTGAGGGCGCCACTTTCGGTCATACAACCGCCTTAAAACAAGTATTTATTCTGTAAATGAAACTGAAACGGTAACTATAATGTTTTGTTATTAACGTTAAATAGTCGTAGGTATATGTATAGTGAACAAATAGTGAATTATTACAAAAATAGACAAAATGAATAATCTATAATTTACTAGATATGTACAGGTCCTGCAGAATTCAATGGTTATAATAAAAGAATAAGTACATTTCTTTAGTCAGGCGTTAAAATATTAAAGATTCTTTCCAAATACAGTTCTTGGAAAACCGTTTAAGCAATTCATTTAGAAAATCCCTTTCTTGACGATTCCGGGAAGAAAGCCTAGGGTAAGGAGCGAGCGAGTGGTCAGATCAAAGGATTTCACGCAAAAAGAATAAATCTATGGAAAGTTTTATCGAGATGAGGGTCATATCATGGCCCAAGTTATAAGCGAGGGCGGAATGGAACAAATATGTAGTGTAAAACAACACGTCGAAACGTCGGGACAAAAATGTAATAAAAATACAACAAAAATCAATTAAACCGCGATGTTTTCAGTAGAAAGTGTTTTATTTCAATAACCTATGAAAAGTATCGTAATCTTAAGTTTTTAGGTATTATTCTATAACCACAAACTGGTGGTCCAGGCAGCTTATATTAATATATTCTTTGATTCTAATTACATATTTTACTTTTGAGAAGTTAAATGCTTCTCGAAGCTTTTTCCCATAGCCACGAACTTTGGTGAGTTTTTGAATATCGCGCAGTACGGAAGCACATCATTTAAAAACAAAAATTGTAAGTAACTATTTGTCTCACTAGATGGTGTTCATAGTCCTACGTTTTCTACAGTTGACACTTGCCTTTTTATCAACTCCGTCTATTGAGCGTACAGTTTTTAGTAATTTCGAAAATCCCTCAGTTCGCAAATTATTTTAATATTATCTTACACAGCTTCTAAAATAAAAAGGTTTAAATACAACTTGTTTTAAGATTCCCGCCAGTTCCTTATGCCTTAACTGATAAACAGAGTTTTCCTTGGTTTCAAGTCTGGCTTTACACATTACTCTATAACCATGACTTTAGGCTTTTAGAGGATAAAATAAATCTTTGACCCGCCAGTAGTTGGGCGTAATTACATGAGGTAAATACTTTTTCAAGCTTTTTATTCCTTCTCATCTTTTGAGTTTAGAAAATGTAAAATTTAGATGGACTTCAGTAAATTTTGTCTTTGGGATATTATTATGTGTAATAAATAAAATGCTTTTACTTTGGAACATATTTAAAGTCTTTTGAATGAGTTTTAACATAGTATTTATTTTTTATTACAATTCATTCTAAAGTGAGAGCCAAGAAAATAGAAACACGATCGATTTATGGGTTTCTGTTATCAACAGCCTATTTTGAACCCTAAAAAGTGTATACGTATTTCTATTATCGCCCACTAAATCAACTTTCAGAGTTTCGCCACGAAACAAAAGTGCCCCACTAAATCTTGTTTATGCCGGCCGTAAACTGGCTAAGAGGGCAAGTCTCCATAAACAGTGGACGAGGACATTTCATACAAAATTCATTGCTAACAAGGGCCCATTTATAATTACCGAAGTACACATGACGACAGATCAGACTATACATGTTGACCGTGAGACCGTCTTTATGCTCTACCCAATAAAAGCTGTTTTTACAGTTCAACTGTTCAAATTAATGTGCTGTCGTGTGTACCACGGTCTGTGTGGAACCCAGTGCTTACTGTGGTGACCTTAGGATTCCCTAGAGAAATACGCACTGCGCCAACTTCATTATAAATAAATAAAGTTTGTCACTTTAAACTTTTCAAGTTAGAAATGCAGTGCTACAAAAAGTTATGTTTGTCTTATAATTTAACTCTGCTCTGTACATATGACTATAAATAATTTATGAATGTTTTCATCATATTTATACTATATCATAGTAACATAAATTGGATAATAATGTAAATAACCAGTTATTATCATGGGGTAGAATTAGTTAAAAATAAATGCCTTTCAACTACTATTTTTAAAGTACTATTTCATACAAATATCGTACAGTTAACACTCTATTCTAAAAAAATTACTAAACTAAAATGTCATTACCAAAACTAGATACCAAAACATTATCTTAAAGTTCAATTCACTTTAGTTGTTAGTCCTAGCTCACTTGACGGTAATAATCCAGTTTATTTTTAGTTTGAAGGCGAACTGACAGCGTCCCAGATTCCAAACTGCAATACAATAGGACCTCCTGGCACAAGATCTACAAGTTTTTCACCATAGTATTTGCATTTTGCAGTAAGTAGAGCGTCGGTTGTATGAAAATGTTAGAAATAAACAAATTTATTAAATATAATAGCTAGCTGTGTCCGCAACTTTGTTAGCTAGCTTTGGATGCACTTACTTTAAGTGATGTTACGTTTCCCGAAAGAATTTCGGGATTCATAGCAGTTTGTGTCATTTTCCAAAGATCAATTTATATCTATTCCAAAATTTATCATAATAAGTTCAGATGTTAAAACTTTAAAACGTAACAAAGCCGATATAGAGTTATTTTCGGTTTAGTTTTTTAATTTTTAATATGACTATACTACTTAGTATGGATAGTGTATGTATGCAGTTGCTCATTATGATAAAATTGATATCATATCACTAGTGTCTTCTATACATGCTATTTTGGTCCAAGTGAATTTACCATACGAGTATTTCTTACTCGTAACCAGTACCCAATAGAAAAAAATCAAGTACCGATATTAAACATATACCCACGAAACTTACCGGGCGTTAAGTTGAGCTTATAAACGACATATTAATTTTATCATATAGACCGGCCAAGTATCTGACATATTATGCTAGTGGCGCCATAGCGGCCATTCTGAATCTTTGCCAAGGCGTTACCTTTCAGTCCCCTATGTATAGAGTAAGAGGTAAAACAAGCAGGATAATTAAAATAAAATATTGTTGTAACGGTTTTGTTAAAAATATCATGTTTTCGTAACCAATAAAAGACTACAAGTTGGCTAAATGATGCTCTATATTCATATTTGTTAAGTATTTTACAGCTGATAATGTCTATTAAAAAACTGCTTATCTATTAGAGTTTTACCAAGAATCTATATTCATATTCTTGGTTTTAACTAAGAGTGACAAGAATGCATAGACAAACTTATTAAATAGGAAAATAAACTATTTTTTAAAGAGATGCTAGTTTTGAATTGGTGGTAGTGACTGTATAATTTTTTTTGGGATTTACTACACCCCAAACATACGAATATCAGAAACTCTTCACAATGCCCTCATTATGTTACTTCTTTCACAACATTCTCAATACACTTTAACCATCCTGTATAGTTGCAAAGTTGTGGACAAGTTTTTGTGTATCCCAATAGTTGAGATACGACGTCGTTACTTGTATGTTCGGGAACTGACATTGCTTTGCTGACGGGTTATTTATTTTCCTATTATTTCGGAATAATAAACGGGGATAGTTCAAAAACAAGGGGTGAACTGGTGACTGGAATAAGAATAGGAGAGAGAAATAAAGCTCGAGCACTGGTGAACTAAATGAAAACATAGTCTGTTATTGTGCAGTCACTAAACACGCGGAGGAATTTGTGTATTGTTCTAATGCAGTTTACTGTGCTTTTTTATTGGGGTCAAGGGATTCCACTGCATATAATACGGAGTATCTGAAAAATGTTGCAATATAGCAATGATGTTTATAAGTTAAATTTAGTGAAAAAAAAAGAATAATCATAAAATAGCTGCTGTGCTGTAAGTAAACATTATTTTTAGCTCTGTAGAAGAAAAATTCCCGGAAAGAGTATCCAAAAAGTACACACAATTCAACAGAATCCATTCCAACCTAATGCATACGCGCTCGCTCACACTCCATTCTTGTTTGGAATGTTTCTTCCCTTTACTTTTGTAGAGGCGTTTTATTTTTACGGCCCTGTCTTTTCGAATATTTCCCGTCGCCTCGCCCCTTCGTAATTCTCTGGAATACCCAAATACTTGGCAATGTTTCCCGGGCGAGAAACTATACTTCTACAGTACAAACAGTTTCTACGATAATAATGTAAATATCACCTACGAGTAAGTACCTACTAAAGTTAACTACAGTGACAAATCAACGGTTACGTATTGCAATCTTTAAATTTGAATGGTCTAAGGTCATAACGCCTATGGACGAAAGACCTAATTTTAAAACACCTAATTGTCGTGAAACCTAATCGTTGTTAGACCCAAGTATTTAAGTTTTAATGCCATTTCCATTCCCATTCCATTCAAATTAAGAGATCTGAATACGTAACCCAAATCAACACATTTTCACAACCATCTTCTTTTGTGTTCAAATATTACGAATTAAAGCTTATTAAAGCTATTAATTTATTAACTAAGAGCTGCGACAATCTGTCAATTGCATTTAAGTACGCATAAAAACAAGGTCGTCGTAAGTTGATTTTAATTCATTTCATGTAAAAATACCTACCTAATCAAGATTAATTTTCTTACTTAGGTATCAGATAATATTTTGCACTTCAACCTATGTTGTATTGGTCTTCATTACATTGCTTTCACTGCCAGTGAATACAAAACATACCAGCTTTCAATTTCAAGGAGTTCTAAATTCTAGTCTCGAATACCGAATTGAGCGATAAACCCTATTATTGAAGCTCGCAAGCTAACTAGTCGACGACGCGCCTCAAAATTTCAAACAACGAGAGTTTGGTCAATAACGATCAATACTACGAGGAATCGTAGTGGATAAAATCCAAGCAATGTACATCATCCAATCACAAATACTAGTTCAATCTACGTTCGGAGTCGTGAACAATGATTCCTGCTATTGTGAGTAAATAGAACAACGAGTTTGTAGATTTGGCACTACGATTAGCAAAGACCGGCCAACTAAGTTATGGACTACAGAAACACACCTTAAAACAAATACTGTTGCTACAGATAAAACATATTGCCTTTTGTGAACGTAGGTATTTTTTTACTATATACTTACATTATTTTAATAGTCGTTTTTATCCCTCAGGGTGAGTGTTCTACCAGTGAAACTAAAAAAATTGCTAAAGATACATACGTCTAAATATGATAAAAAAATGCCCTTCCATGTGAGAAGCCATACAAACTAGACAGCTAAAACATTGTATTAGTATGGGAAAGTTTTTTTTGTCGTTTTTCAACCCATGTTTCTTTGGCAAACATATTTAGTCATTGGTAGAACACCCAACTTAAGCGATTAAAATGACAAAACATACAAAATGACGTAGCAGAAAAATTTACCCATAAATAAATGAAAAATATAATGTGATAAACCTGATATTTTATTGAGCATAAAAACAATCTGAGGCAAAAAGGACAATTAAATACTTGAACTAGTTTCCAAAATACTTGAAAGCGTGCACCTGTTATGTGGGAAGTCTACATTGCGAATGACCGCCTTCAGTTGTTCCCGAAGTTCGTTGGAAAACAAAATAGTTTCGTAAGATATTGATCTCTTTACTCGTAGGAGGTTCGGCAGAATGCTCTCGGATAGCCCCAAAACTTTCTTCTCTTGTTTTGAGTCCGACTGGATCATGGTGTCACTTGCCCGAGTATTCAACTCCAACATGCTTGCGGCATAAGACAGTAATCCTCTTATGCCGTACATTACCACGACTAAGAAAAGGGAGAATCCAGCTATTATATAGTTCTTCTCGATCCTACTCAGCAAAATTAGCTTTTCATACTCGTTCAGGTTGATTGTAAAGATCAAAGTGTGAATGTTGTGCAAAGGGATGTACATCCCAAGGTAGATGACAGATATGAAGTAGGAGGCCACTGTGCCGAAGTAGATTATGCGGTAATTCTTCTTTGCAGAGGTAATGTAGTCTGTGACTTGCCTCACATCATAGATCGGGTTGAGCATCACAAGGATCATCGCCATCTGCAGTAGTAGCATGAACGTCAAGAATATACAACACCCGTCCATTTTCTTGGTCTTGATAACTTCGGCGTTAGTATTATTTTCAGTTTAGTTTTATGGCATTTTACTGAATACAGTCAACAGTCTCAAGGGATAAAGTATTTACATTTACTACATTTCGGCAGATCGACTGACAATTTTGTGACAATGCGTTGACAGGCATTCGTTTTGTGAAATAGACTTTTTTTGCTCGTTTTTAGCATTGCATGTTGTCAGTTGGCAGATTGATTGGACTTTTCATAGGTTAAAAACTTCGTTGTAAACGGAACTATTTTCTGCTTCAACTGCGTGTATCGAAACATTCATTTCGATGGCTATTTCTATCAAATTTTTGTTCTGTAAAGTTCTTTGGATTCGGTATTCGAAAACTATGAATAAAACGAAAGTATAAACCAAAAACTTGAGCGTAGCGAAAAATTTTCTAAGCCTACGGTATAAACGGTAAAAATTTTTGAAGCTTGTGATTGTAAAGCTATAACGAATACATAAAACTTATTCAGTTATTTTTTTTCACGACCGACCCGTGGTCACACCGTTTTACCACACCAGTGTGATCTTCACGACCGACTAAGGAAAATATATTTTCAAGTCACTAATTTCTATTTAATTTTCTAAAGCAAAATATTTCATTTTGAATATCAAATGATTATTTTATCATTTATAATT
This sequence comes from Agriphila geniculea, assembly GCA_943789525.1. Lineage (NCBI taxonomy): Eukaryota > Metazoa > Arthropoda > Insecta > Lepidoptera > Crambidae > Agriphila > Agriphila geniculea. The sequence continues at coordinate 11,601,581 of OX038887.1, read as the reverse complement.
TTGATTTTAACGATCCAAAATCCATTATTATATGTATCTGTATTTTTTGTATCTTATAAATAATACACGAGTTTTAAACACATAATAATTTATTACATTAACAAATGAAATTTATTTTTTATTAAAAGACAAATTATGCGAATGGCCGGTGCGCGTTTCATGTAAATTTGTCAGCATTACAATTGTGCGATAAATATTGGTTGTACTATTTCTTGTTAGTATTGCATGTCTACACATAATTTCAAACTCTAGTAATCTAGCAATCATACTTAATAACTGAATAATCCTTTCGACGATCACATAACAGAATAACACCATGAAGAAACACAAATAGCACATAAACATTTTACTCAGATAGAACTCAAAAGCTAGATTTATATCTTTTACTTCATGTAAAAGATCCTTGAAATACTTAATTTCCCAAGAGATATCCAAGAAACTGTTAAAAAAGAGACATATCACTACAAACCCTAATATATTGGAAGAATTCAGTGGTGTCTCTTGGAATCTGCACCAAATATTTCTTATGTAGTACGGTTCAGCAATGGGCTTCATAAGTGCTACTATAAAGACAACTTCTGCAAAAAGTACAAAGCCCACGATAGCACTGAAAACGTTAATCATTTTAGGAGTTGAATTCTAATCTTCTTTCTTAGGGTCTCTTTTTACGTCTTCTTTATTTTCCGGACTATCTGTTTTTCTGTAGTCAACGGGTTGACTTTCATTACTTGGATTACTTGGTTCACTAATTTCCGACGAACTAGCCGTAGTTTCTGATCTTTTCTTAATTTTTAAACCAGAACTTTTCCTCGATACTCGTTCAAAAAATGATTTTATCTGTTTATGCTCTAATTTATTAAAATCTATAACACTCGGCCAATTCACTTTCGTATGTTCGTCTCCTTCTTCAATATCTTCATCAATTATAAAAGCCGGTTCGGGTTCTTTACTTAGTTCTGTAGTTAAGGCGATATCAATAAGGTCATAGTTTTCCATCAAATCTGAAAATTCACGCAATTTAGCAGTGAAGTGCACAAAATCAATCAACCTAAGCAGGATCAGCAAAAAAAATAGAGATAAACCACCAAGGAGATAATTTCTACATGCATTAGTCAAATCGATGACATATTTTAATCTTTCCCTTGGATTTTCCATTCGCTTTGATCTTTTCATTGCTTCGTAACTCTTCATAACTTTGGTTGGTTCTATGATTCCGTAAGATAGTATGCAAAATACATAAAGAATAATCATGCAAATAATTACTGGATTATCTTTCAAAGAATCTGTGATACTCCTTACATTTTTAGAAAGCACTACAATATCTATAACAGGTAGTATAAGCAATAAGATTAATACCATTTGCACAACATTTACCATTATCAGAAAAGTGGTTTGAAAATCAAAAATCATTACGAAAAACTTGTAGATTTTTATAAAAACTTTTACAAAATGTTAATTTGTTTCACAGAAAAAGTTGACACAAAGGCAAAATCAAGACATCACTGACGTCCATTTGTATAATGGTAGGGATGCGCCGTTCGATCCAATCTTTTGAAAGATCGGATCGGCGCGCATACGATCCGGCGATTTTCGGATCAGATCAAGGCCATACGATTTTTTGCCGGATCGATACAAAGCTTAAAGGATCCGATCGCTTAGATCGTATGAATTAAAATGCGGTTTGTTTTCGAAAAAATGGGCACATAGGTTTATTTGTTACGAAATTTATCTTTGTTTACATTTAGAACTGGCGCCTATAAAAGTTGTACTTAACTATTTAGTAGTTAGGCGCCAGTCTTCAAGTATAAACTTATGAAAGAAATTCGTCTTTAAGTTCTCTGAGTACAATATTACTATTCCACATTGTTTTACATGGGTTTACTTAATAAAGATATAAAGTTAATTAAGTCTTACTTATTTTCATCCGATCCGGATCGATTTCCTGAAGATCAGATTCCTGAAGTCATTCGATCCGATCCGCGGATCGGATCGTGGAATTACGATCCATTACGATCCGAAAAATCGGATCGACAACCCCAGATCGCGCATCCCTAGAACCATATCCATGCCAAAGAGCCATTAGTAAATCCATGCCAAATGTGTTGACAAGTATCATAGAGAAAGTGATACCACAGAGAAAAAACCACACAAGTGCAAGTCGGATTCGGCCATAGAGTAAGATAAAAAAAAGACTCGGCAACCGAGGCTTGTGTGGTACGCATATTAAAGTACTTTAAATAAAGACTATATTTTTATGATTTATTTACAAATGTATATATATACAGGGTTATTTGTAAAACACCAACAACCTCGCAGGAGTAGATTAATCACATCATATACAACAACATTTAATTTTGTTCTACGACTTTTCCGAAAACGGACGAAAAAAGGCAACAAAAAATTCCATACAAAAGCGACCTTAATGTATAGAACAGCTGATTTTTCTTCGCTATGTCAAAGTTGGCCTCATAGTAAAAGTTGTTTGTAATCATGAGTGGAACCACCTCACTGTGGGAACCAAATGATTAAAATTTCAGAGTGTATAGTTTTCAGATTTTTCCCTGTACTTGTAGTAAGTATAAGACAATTTGTTCTAGGTCAATGGAAAGTAGTACCCTATAAATTTTGATTCCCTTGAGAGTCTCGAAATATGCGTTATGTGCAGCATAAATGGTCGTATCTTTTGCTCGTAATGGTCGTTTCGTTTGCGTTAACTTAGAAGTTTAATTTTTTCACAGCTTCAAAGGGCCTTAAGTGTATGAATTTCAACTTATCTCCTCCACGCGTTCCCGAGATGGGTCTTGACTGACAGACAGACGGACAACAAAGTGATCCTATAATGGTTCTGTTTTTTCCTTTTGAGGTACGGAACCCTAAAAATGCACTTCCTTGCACGCCAAGTAGAGCGTACCTATACAAATAATTTTAAGAGCGCATAGAGCCTCCACTAGCACCGCCAATAAAGAAAAACACAACAAAATAATTATTTTTAGTAAAAATTTAAAATATGTAAGACCTAGTTTAATTCGTTATAAATATTTTTATGAGTTTATTCTTGATTTAAATATGTTTGTGTAGTTACAATCAAGAAAACCGCCTATAGTGGCCACTTTATGCGGTTTTCTTCATTGTAACTAACACAACCACATAAACAAATAAAAATACGCATACAAAAACAGTTTATAGCTAACTAGCGGCCGCCCGCGACTTCGTCTGCGTGGAAAGGTTTTTTTGCTATCCCTCGGGAACTATACTTTTTTCGGGATGAAAGGTACCCTATGTCCTTCTCTGTACTCCTAACAACGTGTATGCAAAATTTCATGATGATCGGTTCAGTAGTTGGGACGTGAAGGCGTAACAAACAAACAAACAAACGGACTTTCGCATTTATAATATTAGTAAGGATGTCTTATTATGTTATGTATATAAAAATAGTACAATATGAGACAAGTTTTGCTCATTGCACACGAGGCTGTGGGTTGCAGTCTGAGCCGTAGGCGAGGGCGTAACTCAGCCGAGTGTGCAATAAGCAAGAGCTCACGAGTCTCATACGACGTTTTTCAACACATTTACGAGGAAAAAACAAAGTAATTTACCACACAGCAACAAATACGACAAAAACAAAATATTAAAATTATTAGAAGAATATTTTGCGTACCAAGGGGTGTGAGCATACAGCCTACTTCATAATTATAATTTGTGATAAAATGCAAATATTTTAAAATTTTATAACAAAACATTGTGAATTATGAATAATTTGATAATAATAAATATTTGTTTGACTTACATAATTAAGGACTTACACATTTATTTATTCCAAAAATGTATATGAATTTTCAGGGGCATAAAACCTCTTTGTTGTTACTTAAAAATATAACTGTATTACCCAGTTAAATTGGGTATGCTCTGTTTACTCGCATGGAAGTTGCAGTAAGGTACTAATTTAACTTTGTAGGGATAATAATTCTACAACGCACTAGTGTTTTATATATTATTGCACGGTGTTTGTTATAGCTCGGTTTATGACCCTAAAAGGGTCATAAACTGGATATTAGGGCTCACTTTACGAGCAAGCGTGCAAAATAAATATTATAATATATTATTTTATAAAGATTCAGTCCCAAATAATTCATATTAGAACTTTATTATTCATGTGTAAGTAACAAATTAATGCCCTTTTTATAAAAATCTTTAATTTGGGTTTTTAAATTATATTACTTTATACTTCATGATATAATAACAAACGTCAACGTCTACCCTTTTGTCAACACTTATCTATGTAAAGAGACGAAAATCGTTCTATGGCAGTCACCCCAAGCGCTTAGAAAGTGCGTCACCCATTTTCCGTGATTGAATTCGTTATCAACCGTCACCCACAATGCCGTATCGAAAACGAAACTTGTAACAAGAAGCCTATTTATGTTGCCGTCTCGATCGGAAACAAAATAACGGGCTACTACATATATTGTCTCACGGCGCAGCGTATGTGATTCGGAACGCTCCTACCTGTAAGCACCGGGCGTTCGCCATTAGCGCGAAGAGGATAGCGATTATCGTTGTCCCTTTCATTCAGTCACCACGTGGCCCCCCAGGTGTTCTCAACCCACCTTTATCGTGACTATTACCTATGTCGATTCAATTATGCTGAATTGTTGACTTTCCGGACACCAATATTTTCAGAGCTTGCGGCTAAGTAACTGGCAACGCCAGAAAAGCCCAATCAGGTTTAGATGTTAATCTTTTAATTAATGATAGCGTCCGGACGTGCAATAACTTAGATTGGTCAATATTTAGTAAATCTCTTCGGTAGTTTGTAAGCTCGACCTGGGATTAAGTGCTAAGCTAAAATAATTAATACCAGGTTGAGAAGTATGAAATAGCTCTGTATTTAGTTGTCTACAGTTACTTTTAGATACTACTATATTATACCTATTTATTTATGTATAAGTTAGTGTAATTAGGGTAACCATTCGACCGGTTTAGTACGGACATGTCCGAACTTGTGTCCGGCTTTTTAAAGTAGTGTTCAAAGGAGTAGTCCTAAAATGTATGGAGTCTGGATCTGTCTGTGTAAATGTCCGGACTTTTATTGAAAAGTCCGGCTTTTTGTTAGGACTTTTCAATTTTTTTTTTTATTTATTCATTTAACATATTACAAGATTTATAACAGAATTACTTAAATAACACTAAAACCACAAAGATATATCATAAGTGTTACTTCTTGTCGCATCAAGATATTACAGAAATAATAATATAAAAATTATAAATTAAATGGATAAAAAATATGCTTTTAGTTTTGATTTTATGTTTTCATCATTAATATTCTCGCGTAACTCGGGAGGTAGTTCGTTAATGAACCTAGGAACGAGTTAATCAGATGTTCGCTTGCCATTTTAAAATGGCAGTGATGAATAGACGGCAGTGTATTGTGCTCAATTCATGACAATTTTTAGGCAAAGAAGATTGCAAAAGCTAATAACACAACAACAGCAGAAACACGAATCGCCTTGAGCGATTAATATAAAAACACAGTGCTTTGTTACTTTGTAATAAGGGTTAGAATTTATATACTTATTTATTAAAGAGATTATTGCGAAGTTAACATTAATCTTGAACAAGAAATTATATAAAAGAAAATACTCTGTCGTTGTCATCGCATCTTGGCACAATGAGTGAATTGTAACACTCTGGGGATAGATGCGTCACATGAATTTGGTATTCCATTCCTTTCTTAAGTCATCTTAACCCATTTCAGGGAGTAGGTCTCTCTTTGTCTAAGCACATTATTATTCTTGCATATTACTCGTCCTCTGGGCTCTCAGAGGTGCGTGCGTGACGTCATTACATTCAAAACGTGACTCAAACTCACTGGATTTTCGCTCGATCTGTGTAATAAATGCCGTTCTTGTATTATTATAATTTTTGCCGACTCAGTTCAGATTATCCCGATGTTTTAGACTTCTAAAGCTGCAACTTCAACTCTATTCTTGTTGTATTAAGGCTCGGTTTCGTTTGCTTTAGCGTTAGTTTTAACTTAGAAACTAGGAGTAGACGCAAATACTAAACTGGTAGTGCCCTCTATTTGTCTTTATTGATGTCTTTTTGTTACAAACAGTTTCGCAATTTTGTTTTCAATATTTAGAAGTTAGCTTGTAATTAATGCGATATAATTAGCTATAAAATGAATATGTAAAGGTATTTAGGTATACAACGAAAATGTACCTATGGATGTTGTTATGTTTGGAAGTGTAGGTATTTCGGTAATTTATGACTGGAAACAAGAAAAATAACTTTTGTTTTAGTTCATTTTTGCACTGATTTTTTAATAAATTGAAATAATAAATAATAATAAATAAAAAAATAAATAAAAAACGTGGTTGAATTTGATTATTTCGTAACCAGTCACCGCATGATCTTAACTAACTTACCATAAAATGCATACATAGTTTGACCTACACAGTAATACTGTGATAATACAAGTCCAAAGAAGCCAATACACTATTTTACGACACTTTTCCGTGTTCAGTTATTTATGAGGCTACCTAGAAGTAAACTACACTCCCAAATAACAGAATTCCTGTGAGTTTTTTTACAAAGAGTTGAATGATATTAAAACCTTTTAGCATAATCTAATTTGTTTCTTTTCAGGTAAGTAAGCCGACCGTCGTCAACCAGAACCCATGTCTAACTGGTAAGGCATTAGATTTACAAAAACCCTTAACTAACAGTCGAGTATGTCTTTTTGAGATGTATTAGGGTTTTTATTTATATAATCAGTGTTAAGGACCTTAAAGCCGTCAATTAGCGCTGCCAATTCATTTATTTTTATTATACGTAAACCAGGTCAATATTTAAAAAAAGGAAACAACCAAGTCTTCTTAAATTGTCTCTAATATTTTTTGAATAATTCTCCAAGAGTTTTCATTCTTTTTGTTAGTTTTAAAATCCTTGAAACCAAAAGTGACCACTGTCATTTCGATAAGAATAAAAAATATTCAAGAGTTATTAAAAAAATATTAGAGACAATTTAAGAGGACATGGTTGATGGTTGTTTTCTTTTTTATATTTTCTTGGTTTACGAGTAATTAAAATAAATGTATTGGTGGTGCTAGTGTACCAATATAAGTGCCTTAAAAATGATTTTGATTGAAGGGCATTTTAATATAGGTAATGTAAAAACTATTCAATTAAGTGGATTCTCTTTTAACATAGCTTAGTAACTAAACTACAATTATTTTAAGAGAAAAATAACTGAGTCAAAGTAGCTTAGTTATTTTTTCATTAGATTCCTCTCCATCAATCGCAATTTAAACTTATTCAGATCTGTAATTTCTGATAATTTTGGAGATTATATTTATGTGACTAGAATAGTGAACCAGCATCAATATTTTCTATTCATTATTCTTTTTCCGATTTTTACCAAAATTTAAAGACACAATTTCTTAAAAGTATGGCGGCTGAGCTCGCTATCAATTTCACCCCTTAAACTTTCCCACTTGTTATAAATTTATCTGATTGCAGACTTCTTTAGCTTTACAAGAGTTTTTAAACACCGAAGCCTTTCCTCATCGGCGAAATGAAAGTAAAATCTTAACAATCCAACCATTTGTACAAACTTAACTGTTTCGTAGGTCTCGACTCTAACTGGTTAGAATAAAGTACAAAATTAAAGGGCGCAAAAGTTTCCGCGGATTTTATTCGGAAAGTTTTTTCGGTTTCTGATTATTGGAAGTTGAAATTTTCTTTTTGTTGCGACGCGGATCGGCTATGGAGGCGTGATTTGAAAGGGAAAGGCTGAATTTCATGTACAGTTGTATTATATATCACGGATTTCGACAACAACTTTTCTTCTCGACAAAGAAGTGGGGTATTAACGAAAGTAAAAGTTGTACAAGAGAGAAAAGTTATCGCATTTTTATTCGGTATCAAAACGTTTCACCCCGAATAAACCAGCTAACCAGCTCGGTGTTGTTTTGGTGAAAATATTTAACATTTCTTTGATTTGTTAAAAAATAACAGTTACGTGGAATAGTCACGAACCGCAACCCCAGGGATTTTGGAAATGGAAAAAAAATTGACACTCGCTTGTTCCGTGTACCATGATGTTGATGTCATTGATATTTACAAAAGTTTACATAATTAGAATCCTTATAAATTTATGCATGATCTAATTTTGTTGAAATCCATATCAAAATTTTGATATGTAGGTAATTAAGTTTTAGTAATACGATAGTGTAACAATTTATCTTTTCATAATGATCCTTTAGAAGGCCAAAGTGGCTGAAGTTCTCTAGTCTGTCTCGATTATTACCAATTACTTTTGCACTTTTCTCGAGATGAGAGTATGCACTGCACGTATTTGATGCTGCCGAAAGTTATAATCATATTTTTGTAGGAATATAAAAGTGTTTTACAATACCTGAATCTGAAGCAATAAAAGTAAACTAATTCATTGAAGTTGTTTTTTATTTGGAAGCACTTTAAAAATGTAATTAAAGGACGAATACTCTGTGTATCCGTAAGTTAAGACTTACTTAAAACTTGCGCCCGTAAACTATGCAAACGCAACTCCGGAATAGAAATTCCAACTCAAACGTTAGTTACGACATTATTCAAAGTAGTTACACGCTTTTTCCGATGCAGAAAGGAGCAAATTCAATTTACGTGCTCTAGAAGTTGACCGGCTATACGGGTAAAGCCGTTGCTATAAAAATAGCGATATACAGTGGAGGTTATATGTATACAGGGTGTTTGGTAACTGTATAATCCTCAAGGGTGCATGATAGGAAAACATGGTTTGCGCGGGCTATATTTTTATATAGAAAACGTAAAGTTGTGACCACAAAAAAAGATACGACAAAGTAATGAGATCATCTAGTAACTACAAGTATTAAATTGCGTATAAACCTCATAGATGATTGTAAAAAAATCTTAATATTATCAAAAGCGCTTGTCGCGGGTCATATTTTTGGCGTAAATAATAGCGGAAACGTATTGAATTCTACATCAAAATACACTTTAACGTACTTTGTAGTTGCTCCAATTACTTTTTTCCAAGAAAGATAATTGTGCTTAAGATGATAATGAAAAAACAACGAAAAACATCGCATAAGTGCAGAAGTGAGGTTATTTTCCATACTCTTTACACGTAAAGAAAAAGACAGAGACAAGTGATTCCGCATAACGGAGCCTTAATATGGTACTTAATATGGCTTCGGGATTATACTGGTGTACACCACATACAACCCCGGAAAATTATTTTGAAGTCTGGTAACCTCAATTTTATGTTTGTATGAATAACGGCAAAGTGGCCACTCTAAACGGTAGAAATTTTGTATTTATATTTAATTTGTATTAATAATCTAGCCCATAGGTCAAAACCAAAACACCACATTGTTAAAGAGAGGTGCATAATGAAAGAGAACAACATGTAAATTAGTTGTCCTTATCAGCTCTTTACCTTACCGCTATATCGCGGCCGCGTCCCAAGTCAAAGTTGACGTACAACATAGTTCTGTAAGCGATTAGAAATGGGAATGTGCTAAGTCTGTAAACTTTGGGAAGTTTAATGTACTGAGAAAGCGGCACATTGCTCGGAATGATTCAGAATGTTAAGATAACGCTTCCAGAGATAGGCAAATTAGGCAGACAAATACATTGTAATGTTTCGGTGTACTGATTAAATAATTTCTGAAGCTATTATTGACTATTAAATAGTGTAGTCAAATAAGGTCGAACTTGCAAAAAGATCGGAAGTAATTCGTGTAGTTGTGATTTTTATGGAATCATTAGAAGACATGAATATAAGTTTCCTCCGAGTTTGCACCATTCCTGCTATGTATGGAACATCGTTTAATTTTAAACCCCTTCCACACGATACAATTTTACGTCCAATTTGATTAGATTGACAATCGAATTGGGTCATGTGGACGGAAATATGAAATTCAAGGTCATTGGGTGGTCGGTATCGCCCGATTTAAGATTTTCCAATCAAATTGGATGGTGTGGACGCTAATTGGCCAATTTTTATGACGTAGTCACCGTGCAAACGGCGTGCACAGTGGACGTACGGATATACGGACTTACTAAAGTTAATAATTCATGAAAGGTGTCATGATCCATACTCATGAAATTTCGAAAATCGTCACTGTCCAGCTCTTTAACTATATTTACGTGACTCAGTTGCTTTCGTTTTAACAACCATGGTTTTGTCCATATTCTTCTTTTTATATTTTTTTCATGTACATTTGTAGTTAGAGTCAAGATCAATCCAAATTTTTGCTTCTTGGTAAGAGGCATCTTGATACAAACAAGTCCGTTCAGCAGAAGTAGCAAAAGAAAACTAAAATTGGCGATTTAGTTGTGTACGTGTGGATGGACGATCAGGTTTACCCAAATCAATCGGTAATCAAATTGTATCGTGTGGAAGGGGTTTTAGGTATTAACATTAAAGTCCCAATATTTTTTTAAATATAATACCTACAATAACAGTTTCTTTCCAATTTTACGCATTATGACCCATGTTTTCTTACAATTTTAATTACCTATCATTGCATACCTAGCTTGCTTAAATCAGATAAAAAGTAACCGAGATAATTGACAAAATCTAAACCTAGGAGTACCACCTTTGTGACGTCGTAGGTACTTGTTCCACTACTTTAGCGAGTGACAAAAAGTGATTTGATGATCAGTAACACACGCGCAATGCAAAAGTAGTGGAACAAGTACCTAAGACGTCACAAAGGTGGCGCCTACTAGGTTTTGATTTTGTCAATTATCTCGATAACTTTTTATTTGATCTAAGCAAGCTAGGTATGCAATAATAGGTAATTAAAGTTGTAAGAAAACATGGAAAGAAACTGTTATTATAGGTATTATAATTTAAAAAAAATATTGGGACTTTAATGTTAATACCTAACATTTAACGATGTTCCGAACATAGCAGGAATGGTGCAAACTCGGAGGAAACTTATATTCATGTCTTCTAATGATTCCATAAAAAATCACAACTACACGAATTACTTCCAACCTTTTTGCTAATTTGACTATACTATAAAGGTAAAACCATAGAAATAGAATGTCAAAGAACAACAATGTCAATAAACAGGTGATCGGAAAACGAATGCATACATTTTATATGAGATACGTAAAATATGACTTAGATGCATAAAATATGACTATATACGGCAAAGGAAATTAATAAACTATGTCCCATACTGTTTTCTTCGTCGATAAACTAATAAATATAGATAAATTTGGTTTTAGAGAAATGTGTGGCAATATCTTATTTACCTGTGAAAAGTGTGATTACTTGGATTATTTCTTTTTGTCACATCACAATTACTTAGAGCACAAGACACCATGGCTTCACGATACCTATATTTTAAATTATAATTAAGATTAACGAATATTTTAAACAAACTGTGATTGCTCATTTGCTAGGCGGGACGCTAGGGGCTCTTACTGTAAAAAATGTTGGCACATGTCACTTGATCCTTTGTCTCTTTTTTACATAGACCGTGTCCGTATGATGTTAACTTCTCTTTTCCACGCTTTGTTGGTCTTCTTGAGCGCAGAGAAAATTTTTCTATGTCTATGGGTAAAACTGTTGTGAATACACTTGTATCAAAACTCTATCAACATATAAAAGCGTGGGTGTAAATGGAAATCTACGATTACGTTTTTGCGTTTCAACAGCACATAATTAAATAATGCGTGGGGTATATTGTGTTCTAGACACCTACCTTTCTGTTATTTAAGATTCATTCTAATCTAGTATTATTTTTGCCTGTGTGATTCAACTGTTAGGCATATTTTTATGCTACTGCTCCGCCTGCGTTAACGTAATGGTAATGTCCAACTACGCTTTAGCTAAGATGTTATGTAAATTTAGTACTGTCGTTTGTACATTAACACGTTAAAGTCTTGGCCACATCTGCGTAACGCCTAGATTAACGCTTTAAACTATGCGTTAAGACGCAGGTGGAGCCGAAGCATTATTCTATAGGAATTAAAATAAACTTTGACTAATAGCTAATGAAATACTAAGGTTTGAGTAACAATATCGACCTGTGCGGGTTGATATGGAGTTCCATATCAACCCGCACAAGTCTATATTAATGCACGCAATAGTTTTGTGTCACTGATCATCAGTTTAGTTATTAATCTTGAAAAACTTAAATCTCACTGCAATCATGTCACAGTATAAACAGCAGATTTTCTTATCGCTTAATAACACCAACAAATTACCACATCAGACTCTATTATTACGATTTTCGTTTTTATCAGAGCGGAGGGATGCCTCGCTAATTCACTAACAACTGGTTAATTCTCTACATCCTATTGTTCTACGCAAGAATGTATCGAGCTTTTTGCCCAAGTCTCCAGAAGAGGCAAAAACAAAAAAGGCCAGTCCTTCGCGCACTGTATATCACGCGCAATCATTTATCAGAGTATAACTAGTGGGGCGTAAACATTGCTTTGGACATTTTCGTCCAGTTTTTTGTTCCAAAGCTCTGTGGAAAACCACATTTACGGACTGTTCATATTATTTCTGTTTAGGAAAGTTTTTTTTACGCTCTAGTCAGATATGTGAATGTTATGAAGTGCTGTAGTTGATATAATACTTTATTATTGGCATTACCCTATTTGACCATTTGACAGTCTGTTTGCCGCCGACGACAATTTAATATTCGTGTTGGATTTAAAGGTCAGAATTTTATTATGAATTTAATTTTCTTTTATTATTCGATGCATTTTTTATTTCATTGAACCTTTACATTTTAATCTGTATTACACATAAATACACACATCAACTTTGTCTAGGGATACAGGTGTTATTTTCATACAAACGAGGTAACTTTGAAGCCTTGGTTTCCTGGCAGGGATATATTGTGCTGTGATCTAATGACGGCTACCCGCTAGTGAATGGAGGAAATTCAGATTGCTATACACACCCAACTGATCTGAGCAGCATTCTCAAAACGTAAAGGACATGTTTAAAAAACCGCGAAAATAGCATGAAAATGTATGGAAATTCTCAAACTGAGAACTCTGACCCATTAATCTTTTAGAATACTGATCAGATCAGTTGGGTGTGTATTACGATCTGAATCTCCTCCATTCACTCCCTGGATGGCCATCATCAGATCACATCACGGTACATTCCTGGCAGAAAACCAAGGCTTCAAAGTTACCTCGTTTGTATGAAAATAACACCTGTATCCCTAGACAAAGTTGATGTGTATAGATTCGTTTAAAAAAATGTAAGAGTGGCGAAATTTTCATTTACATGTTGTAGCAAGCACTTAAACTTGTTTATTTATTTTCTACTGCCACATTATGGATTTTCTATGGCGAAGTTAAAGAGGTTACCTATATTTCTTATGATCAGCGAAATATAATGTTCATTTATCAGCGATTTAAAAAAAATTATATGCTAGAACCTTATAATACGCATCACATAGCGTCTTTCATCTATCAAACGCCTTCAGAAATAGGGTGACAATAAATTCTTCGTACGTAGTGATAATCATAAAAATAGCCTAGTCATCTCGCGATCACCACGTTACATCTATACCTAAAAACATAACATTTTTCTTCGCTCTTACCGCTATAGAAATATGGAGTATAATGTGCCAACATCGGATACTGTTTTCGTAGGTCTGTACATATGAGGTTTTATGTTTGTCACGTTTGTGCCGAATTTCGACGAGTGGAGTTTACAGCCCTGCGCGTAATTCACTTTGGCTTGGGCCTTTGCCTTTGAATTTTGATCATGTTTAACGTCTCCATATATTTCTGTTGTACAGTTCGAGGTTGATGACCCGTGGGTCCAGAAAAGAGTTTTACAAAGAATATGTTAACTAATGTTCGGTAACAACCGACCTTCAATAGACTTTACCGTGTTTCGTCTTTCCAAATAGTTGTTTTTTATGTTGAATTTTGAATTCTATTGTATGTTTACGATACGGTAGATGCGATTTTTAAACTGAAACATCCAAATTCCATTCGAGGCAATCCGGTTAGCGCGCTTCAGTTTCGGCTCACACTTTCGAATCCGTAATTTGAAAGTAAAATTTATTTTCAATTCCTCGTTTTTTTTTAATTCTGTGTAAGATAATTTTGTTATGTTCAATAACTCATGTAAATGACAATTTGCTGCAATGACCATAGTATGTATGTATGAGAATTGTTTTAGAAATAAGATAAGCTTGCAAAAAGCAAATATTATTAGCTCATAAAAGGTAAGAAAAGACATACCTAGTTTTCACAATCTATTACCACAGTAATTGAAAGGGCTTTAAGTAGTACAAAATTAATAAAAGCTTTACCAGGTGAATGATTTGGTTGAGATTCAATGTTGTCTTTAGTATGATTTACATTAAGCTGATACGGGAAGGTCCGTTTTGTTTAGACCATGTATGAATTAATATACGGGGTCTACTATATCCTGTCAGTATGATATTAAGATCAAAGTCAAAGACAAATTGGCTTAATTCAAATAAATTTAATAAGTAATTAAGTACTTTTGATCTTTATCCATTGTTGTAAAGCAATAAAGAAATATGTATACCCACTTCTTGAATTATAAACCAAGGCCCTATTTAATAACGTGACAATTTGTCAATTATATCATGACAATGGTTTACATTGCGGTGTAGCTATAAGTAGTTTGTTCTATTTTCAAATCGGTTGACGCAATGGATATAAAATTATCATAACATGTGACAAATTGTCTCGTTTATTGAATAGGGCCCAGCTTTTGAGTTTTGTGCACCAAAAAATGATACACTGTCGGCCTAAAGATCAGGTACACATGTATCTAAAATTAAATATTATAAAAGAAACCTATTGTAGGTGGTTTAGAAAAAGTATATACTCACAATAGAGAAATTAAAAATATTACATCAAGTTATTTACTATAGTATTCCTAAACTTTTAAATGGAGGCATTCGCTTCGTAGAATGCGGAGTTAAAGTTTGTTGAGTTCGCATATTTTGTAGAGCAAGTTGAGATGGAATGAAAAGTTATAACGGAAAATCAAATGTTTGCAACATTGTGTTGTTTGCAGGTTTATATCTGAAAGGAATTCCAAGGAGTACAGTCAGCAAAAAAGTCGATTAGAGTGTTACCTTTCAAAGTTTATCTTTGTTGATATCTTTTTAAACAATAATGCATTCATTCATTCTAAACTTAGATATTTTTACCTAATAATTTATTGTTACTACAGTTAATATACCTTAAGTAACGTAATGTATGAGTGTAGATATTATTTATATATGTTATGGCTAATACCCGAAGTGCGGCTAAACCTAGTTTTAGTCGGGTAAAACTAGGTGTAGCCGATAGCTGTTGGTTAAAAGTAGGTGTAGCCGATTTGCTCGTGGCTAATACTAGATGTAGCCGGCTAAAACTAGGTGTAGCATGTAGTATTAAGAAAGTTATTTCTGTTGTCTTTAAAAAAAAAACCTCGCGAGCGCGAAGCGCAGCGTAGCATGAGCCTTAAATTTCTAACCTATATTCGGGACTGAGTAAAGCAGATCGGTTCACCTAGTTTTAGCCAACAGCTATCGGCTACACCTAGTTTTAGCCGGCTAAAACTAGGTTTAGCCGCACTTCGGGTATTAGCCGTAACATATATAAATAAAGTGGTCATAAGAAAAAATAACATTGAATACTTACGTTTAAATGAATGAGGTATTTAGTAGTTACTAAATCTGGGAACGCTTTGTTACCTAGTTAGGTAACAGTACTTTCAAGTCAAGTTAAAATAATAATTCGCTTCATTCAATGCTTAGTAAAAATACAGTGTACCAACGAAAAATGTTTCTTTCCAACATCAAATATGAATCAAATAACCGAATCAATACACAAGTTATTTATATCACGCATTCGTTCAAAATGCGTAAACACGCTCCATCTATCACTGATATCATTTTTAACGTATGTCACAGATTCCATTAATAAGAGTGGGGGTGATTCGTCAATTAATTTCTGTCGTGCGTTGACAAAGAAGGCCATTGTAATAAGAGGGATATGTAGGGTCCTTACTGTAATGGATTTTATGGGCCATAAGAGGCTTCGACCGCTTCTAGCGACTGATAATTGCTTTGAGTGTCGTTCTAATAATTAGGATGGATCGATGACTCGGTTATTGGAGCGTCATGTTACATTTTCTGAAGGTTTATTATGTTATACAGGATATTGATAGCTATTTACGTTGATATAACGAACCAATAACAGACAAGCGCCTTCAAAAAGTATCAGAATGCGTTCATTAGTTTCGTATAAAAAGGAACATGAATCGTATCGCCTTTTTTTTAACAAATTTTGCTAGATCAGAGACAAAAAAATATACTTTTATAATCACAAGTGTATAAGATGAAAAGAAAGCTGTAAAACGATGCCACTTTAAATAATTGAAAGTTAAAAAAAGCTTGGTTGTTGATCACTTTGATCATCTTCTTAGTTATAATTGAATAAAAAACGTACAGCCTTTTTACAGTTTCAAGTAAGGAGTCCATGAATTATTCACGTGATTTTATTATATCAAATCTGAAGTTAGCTTATTTGTAAGTAAGAACGTAAGATTGTTAAAAGAAAGAATTTTAAATAATTTTTCACTTGAGGAGTTTATGGATGAGTGAACTTCAAGTTTAAATTCAGATAAAAACTTCACTTAAGGCGGTTGTATGACCGAAAGTGGCGCCCTCAGAGGTTTTTATTTAGTAAGTTATTAATAGAAAAAGGTTTTAATAATGTTTATTGTGGAGATTTTAGGGCCCATGGTCGGTCCATTTTTAGAAGGTATTACTGCATGCCTTCGTAATCATTCGTAGAAGTAGATAGCAAATGTGTCAAACTGGCCACTTTTAGCAGTTTTTCTATCTACTTCTAGCAGTGACTACTAGGGATTGTAACGATAACGTCTAAAAATACAAGACTGTAGACCCTAAAATCTCCACGATAAACATTATTAAAATTGTGTATTAAAATTATAATATTAAATAAAATTCACCGCGGCGCCACTTTCGCTCAGGGTACCATCTTAAGCAGATAGACATTTATGACTAAACTACTCATTAATAATCGAAAACGCATTTGTGATAGTGATATTTTATCAATATTTGAAACATTTAGTTTTTTTAATTTTAGTTATTTGGATCACACTACAAACAATTCGTTTTCAAATAATTTTTTTTTATTGAAACTGTATAAGATTTTTTTGTGAGCGCTCAGCTGCTTATTCAGCGACGGCTAAGTTTGTTGCGGGATCAACGTCATAGCAGTTTGCAATAGCTCGCTGTATGAATTATATAGCACATTTCAATAGAATACCTACTCTTGCTATCTGGGGGCACGGGAGTGCCCCCGCTCAGACGAGGAAGCGAAGCGCAAGGGCACTACCTATCTTTTCTCGAAGGGCTTCGTCGTTTTTTTTGAACCCTCATATCTTGGGTTTGGAGTATACTAGATAAACAAAATTCTCGGAATGTGATGTCAGTATTAGACTTATTAAATATATAAAGTTTAAATTGTATAGCTTTTATAATAAAGATTTTATTGATATCTAAAAAACCCCGATTTCGTCACTGACTCATTCATGATCATCAAAATTCAAAGGGTACTTCCAGAAGTCCTAGAAAGCTGAAATTTGGTATGTGAGCTAGTATTAGGACAAAAACAACAAAAAAAATATGAAATTGGACTTTAACCCCCCCAACCGCTTAACCCTCATAACTTGGGTTTGGATTATACCAGAAGCACAAAATTCTCAGGATATGATGTCTGTAGCAGACTTATTAAACATATAAAATTTCAATTGCACAGCTCTTAAACTTTGGATTTTATTGATATCTAAAAAACCTCGATTTCGTCAAAACTTACTGATAATCATCAAAATTCCTAGGGTACTTCTTGAAGTCCTAGATAGCTGAAATTTGGTATGTAAGCTAGTATTAGTACACAAACTGCGAAAAAAATATAAAACTTGAAACTTTTACCCCTTAACCTCTTAAACTAGGGGATGGAAGTTTGTATGCGACTTCCGCAAATTTTAATGCTGGAGGTCTGAAAAAAAGAGATATATGAATCTGAATAATCTTTAAATATTTAGTAATTATTTTAAGCCTAAGTAAATCACTGTTAAAGTAATGGGAAAAAAGTAGTCATAAAAAAGATATTGTGTTCGTTTCAAAACTACTTCTTTCATGGCGCAAAACTCGCGCAGACTCTATTTTGTTCTTTGCACTGTCACATTCTGCGTTAAAGAGTAAAATAATATCACAGCATAAATGAATTAGTTCTACCACAGAATAAAATAAATAAGAGTCCAAGTACGCTGGTTGATGTTGATCGAATTTTACACGATTTTAGACCACAATTCTTATTTTTATTTTATTTTAATATACTCATACTCATATGTTTATAGTTTATTCTGACCCCACCTTGCTTTATCGGTTTATGGATAGGTAGTTACTTACAAAAAGAAGTGAAATCCCACCAAAATCATTTCATGAATAATGTTGCCAAGACCTCGAACTGTCAAAAAGTTATCAGACCTCATGTAGAGCCAAGCTTCTTACTCTACGCACCCTAACTCTGCAAGCCCCAACTTCAAAAACTCTACACGTTAGTTAAAATATGCTGCTTGGCCATTTCGCTACATGGAAACCTTTCTAATAAACAATAGTTCTTGTAGTAACGAAACGGCCAAGCCACATATTTTAACTAAGGTGTAGAGTTTTTGAAGTTAGGGCTTGCAGAGTTAGGGTGCGTAGAGTTAGAAGCTTGGCTCTACATGAGGTCTGATAACTTTTTGACAGTTCGAGGTCTTGGCAACATTATTCATGAAATGATTTTGGTGGGATTTCTATATCCTTTAACACCTTTGTGGACCCTACGTCAGTAGGCGGGGTATTGGAAGGTTTGAAAAGTGACACTATTTGTGTGTTGTTTGGAAATGTAGGTAGGAATTTTTTACTTTCATTTTTACGAAATTTGTGGCGATTTTACGAAACCACGTGGATGGTTCGTGCGTCAATGAAAGTGTTAAATATCTGTTATGATTTTAAATACTTCTATCATAAAGAATATATCCCGAGGTTACCCGATTATGACGATTTAGTAAGACTGGTCATTTTTTAAATAGCCTTCGGGTAACAACTAAGCTTTAAAATTTGTACTTGTATTGTACATGATAAGTACCTTTTATAAATTAGTGTTGTACATAAACCAAGTAGGCACTCATACAATGTATTATTAACATGACTAGTGCAAAAACTAAACCAAAGCTTGTCATTTTCTTCTAAGGGGTTTATTGACTTATCTACGATTCTGACGTCAGAGCTGTTTTGACTGGAAGCTTCCAGAATAATACCCTGTAAGAATGTACTCTAACTTTGTCATTCCCCTGTTTGATAATGTTACAAGTTTCTCTGCTTGAATTATTAAACGTCTTCATTCGTAGACTCAGTGTATCAGAATACTAATTACGTTTGTGCTTGTAATAATCCTATCAATATTATAAATGTGAAAGTTTATGGGTTTGGATGTTTATTCCTAAATCACGCAAAAGCTACTGAACGGATTTGGTTGAAATTTGGCTCATAGATAGAAGATAGCCTAGATTAAAACATAGAATACGTTTTATCCCGATATTCCCACGGGAACGGGAACCACGTGGATGAAACCGCGGGTGGCCGCTAGTACCGTATATGTCATTTTGTAAAAAAAAATGAATGATTCCAGACGTTTCTGTCAACATAGATTTTCTTAAACATCTTGTTGATTTTCGGGTGATATCAAAAATCCATCTATCAGTAATTGATTTATTGATTCAAGGGTTAAAGCAAGTATTTTGACTAAATTAAATGTATTTACTAGGAAGCCCTTAATCAATATTGATAATACTCAAATCGGTAAACTTTTATAAATACATAGAATAATTAACCTTGAAAATATTTCTAAAAGTATTGTCAAATCTAAGCTCAGTGTCAATATTGAGTGTACCATGATAAAAAAAAACCGGTCAAGAGCGAGTCGGACTCGCGCACCGAGGGTTCCGTACAATCATAAATATACTTGGATATGTTATTTTAGGACAGTCTTTAAAAAAGTAAGATAAACGGCAGACAGGTGGAAGGGCGAACAGGCGGACAGTTAATTTACAAATGCTGCTTATGGTGACTGAAAAACGTTTCAGCCACTCCACATTGCAAAATGTTTATATTACTAGTCCATCAGCCATTTTAATGTCCCCACTGCTGGGGCACAGGCCTTCTTTATGGGTGGATAAGGAGGACGGACCCACCCCGCGGGCCTAATGCGGATTGGTGGGTGTTAACGACTGCAAATGCAGCCGGGACCAATGGCTTAACGTGCCTTCCGAAGCACGGAGGAGCTCGAGATAATAAATTTTTGGTCACCCATCGCATGACCGAACCTTGCGAACGTTGCTTAACATCCGCAATCGCTGGTCCAGGCGCTAAACCACTGCGCCACCGAGCTCCTCGTTATTATTATATTACTATATAGTAATATATATAATTACTAAGTAAAGTATGAACTTATTCTTCGTTTATTCGTACGGCAAATAGTAGGTAATTATATTTAAACCAGCCACCAATTTATTATTGTAGTGTTAGGTTGCGCCATCTCTTGACCCATAGTGGAACTACTTTTTGCCCTTAGGTTAGCATGCTGAGGACGGCGCCATCTGTTGACTGGTAGTGAAACTAAAAAAAATATGTTTGTTTTTTGAATTTCTAAAAAAGTGTGTTATATTGAGACATCGTTTTATTTTTCCTGTAATCTTTACATAAACTACTATCACATAGAATTATTTCAGATTTTTCTCTTTGCAAACTTCGGAGATAAGGGGGGGGGGGAACAGTATTTTTTTTTACATTTTTCATCATAAGTCGAAAACTATGCGGCCTAAGAAAAAAGAAAAAAATGTTTTAAAATGTGCAAACAGCGTTCTTTTATATGATACCCCACATGCCCTAATCACCTCACTTAAAATTTTTAAGACCCCTTTTCAGTCCCTGTTGTAAAAAAAATATTAATTTTATTATTTCTTTCTTATTTGCAAAATAGTTGGGCAAATGTCATCTAAAACCATTCCAAATTTCAAGTTGATACCATTAGTAGTTCTCGAGATATCCAGCTGTGACAGAGAGACAGACAGACAGACAGACAGACGGACAGACAGACAGACAGACAGACAGACTGAGTCACACCATAAGGGTTCCTTTTTTACCATTTTGGTACGGAACCCTAAAAATCGATTCCGTAGAGGTCGGTAAATCAGACTTTTACATTTATTAGGTATTTCTTGGCAACCGAATAAGATAAATCAGTTTAATCTCGACTAAAAGCCTGAAATGTACCTTTTCTACTAAAAGGAATAGTTTTGCTGGAACAGAACATTGGAGTTTTCGCATTTTTACAAAATGGCAGGTCTATTTTTAAACTCGTGAAAAATTCAAAACGTAAGATTTATAATCACAATCCTTACTAATATTATAAATGCGAAAGTCCGTTTGTTTGTTTGTTTGTTACGCCTTCACGTCTTAACTTTTAACGTCTGAACCGATTATCATGAAATTTTGCATACACGTTCTCAGGGGTACAGAGAAGGACATAGGGTACTTTTCATCCCGAAAAAAAAAGGTACTGTTCCCGAAGGATAGCAAAAAACTTTCCGCGCAGACGAAGTCGCGAGCGGCCGCTAGTTTTAGAATAAATATATTTCCTAGTATTAATTTATCTTAATTTTTATTTTGCTTTTTAGCAAGCATTCAAAACAGCGATGCGAAAAATATAAAATTTGAAAAAAAAAAATTGCATATAAATTGCAGAATTTTATTCGTTTATGAAAAATATAATTTATCACTTGGTGATTCAAAAAGAGTAAACGCATGAAGTCACATTTTTTCTCAGAAAGTCAATTCAAGCACAAAATCTATACTTTTCAATCGGCATCGAATATTCTGCCGCAATAGATTTCTTTGTGGTTGGAGCATAATAATATCTCGTTTCAAAGCATAGCCTGTCGAAGTCAAATCCGAATGGTTCCCACTAGAACACGTTTAGGTTCGTTCAAAGAAAATTCGATCGATAACCAACACGACTGTCGAATAGATTTTCAAGTTTTAAAAAGGTTTTTGTTTCTGATAAAGTCTAATACTTACTCCCAACCTAAGCGAGGTTGGGAGTAAGTATTAAAGGCCTGGACACACCGGCTGCGTAGCCACGTAGTGACGCGCAGCAAACGAATACAACGTCACGAGCTGCAATGCGTAGGGTTACGCATCAGTCTACGCATTACGCAAGCAGTGTGCCATGTCTCATAAAGTTTCAAACATTACAACGTCATGGTACGTCTACGTGCACGCTTACGCATCCGGTGTGTATCGCACTTTAGACTTTATCATCCTTTTATTAAAGGTACCTACTTGTAACACTAGTGGCTCCGTGAGCTGTAGACCTCGCATTAAAAAGAAGCTCAAATTGCATGTATTTAAAAAAAAAATAACAGAATAGATACCCACCCATAAGTTTTTTCAACTAATAAGTATCTATACTGTGTAAATAATATACCTACACAGTCTAGGTTCTGTCACAAAGTCATACACAACCTTATTTATTTTCGAATATTGGCCATAAATGTTTAGATTGGTGAACTTTTACGTCTTCTAAAAATAAATAACAAAATTTACTTTGCACCGCTAACAAAAAAGTTTTGTTACATTATTGGTAATTTTTTGAAACTGTTTAAATATGTCTTTTCTTAATATATCTCCGCCATTTCAAAAAAAATTGAAAAACTGGCCCGACTAAAAAATTCTATATAATTATCAAACCTGTTCATAAAATTTCACGAGAATCGGTTGAGAAATGCGACCTGTAGAGTAAAATAGCCAGAACCGAAAAAACCGGACTAAAATATATCTTTTCTACATAACTCCACCATTTTGAAAAATTTCGAAAAACTGCCTTGGCAAAAACATATATAAAAGGTCTTCTTGAATAGTGCACATAATTTTAAGGGGTCAATGCACTCATGCATACAAACAACTTTTACTATGGTACCAACATTGAAATCGCAAAAAAAAAATCAGCTGTTCCATAGAAAATTTGAAATCGAATAGATCAAAATGTATGGAACAGCTGATTTTTATTCCGCGATTTCAATGTTGGTCCCATAGTAAAAGTTGTTCGTATGCATGAGTACATTGACCCTTTAAAATTTTGTGCACTATTTAAGAAGGACCCTATATAATTTTCGAACTTGCTTACGAAATTTCACGAGAACCGGTTGAGAAATACGACCTGTAGAAGAGAAAAAACAGCGCCGGAAAACCTGACTTTTTTTTACATATCTCCGCCATTTTGAAAAATTTCGAAAAATTGGATCTACATAAAAATTCTATGTAATTTTCAAACCTGCTTACAAAATTTCACGAGAATCGGTTAAGAAATGCAACCTGTAGAGGAGAACAAACGGACAGCCGCCGGCCGCAAAGACAAATGAAATAATTTTTGCCCAAGCTGAAGCAGAGACGCTTCGTTCGCACTTCGTGCTCGCTCGGTCAATAACCTCTACACGTAGGTAAAAACAGTTTACAATAAATGTTTGCAGTCAAACCCGTTTAAAATAAAAGCTTTAAATCACTAATTCATTCATTTTTAGGGTTCCGTACCCAAAGGGTAAAAACGGGACCCTATTACTAAGACTCCACTGTCCGTCTGTCTGTCTGTCACCAGGCTAGATGATGTATTTCTGTTGCCACTATAGCAACAAATACTAAAACCAGAATAAAATTTTAAGGGGGGCTCCCATACAACAAACGTGTTTTTTTTGCCGTTTTTTGGTACGGAACCCTTCGTGCGCGAGTTCGACTCGCACTTGGCCGGTTTTTATAATATAAGATCGTGAAACGTCAAGAACCAGCGTAAACAAACCAAAAAAATCCACAACGCGTAACAAATGTAAAAGTGTTTAAATTCACGAAAAAAAAAACACACGAAAAGTGATACAAACTGAACAATTACAGCACTTATTGGTTATATTATAATTACTAAAATTTATCACACTAAAGTCATGTTTTTGTTTTGAAAAATCAATTATTTCAAGTTTAACGGCACTCTATACAGTGTGATACTTAAACCAATCTAAGCTATTCCTTTTACTGAGAAGTTGGGTACCTACTTTTCTATTTATTTATTCATAATTTTATTCGTATTTGTATCAATAAAATCATAGAACAATTTATATGTCAGTAACACAGTCAAAGAAACAGCAAGAGTAACAAAAAATGATTGGTACTGAATCAATATTGGTTCACAAAGTGGAGATATTTATATCGTATACATAGTATTCTATAATCCTACTAATGTTTTAGTATATCTAACGTTTGCTGTGTAATGTAACCTTTATAGAACAATTTCTCTGTTTTGTGATAATACAGTATTGCATCTTTAGCCAATCGCTGCAGGACCACCTGTACTGCAATTTTTTTTAAATATAGGTATATCTTCAGAAAATTCAAATATAATGAATATTCAAGTTGTTTGGAATATCTGAAATAAATACAGTTAACAACTAAACTGATTCAAAAACTTATTCTAATATCTAACTAATAGGTGAGTAACGGATAGGTAATGGAGACTTTAAAATTGATAAACTTAAAGTCTCCATTACCTATCCAATTCTTATGTTATTATTATAAGACCTCTAAATAGAATAGCGCTTCCTCTCTTCTTACACCTGATTGCTTGCCCGACGGGGTTCATACTGATCTTACTTTAATTTATACCACCTATGTATGATACTATGGAATGCAATAAACGTTATGAGTATGAGTATGAGTAACTACTTAATATAGAAAAACAGTAAGTCTATCTTTCAAACTGCTGAAAAACAGCGGCAACAAATCCTTAAAATGCATCATGTGCTAAACTCATTACTCCACTCGCTCGGAGCTCGCAAAGCTTGGTTTTTTATTAAAAAACAAAGCCGTACCTCATTCCATATAGCAACAAGATTACACAAAATAAATCCTTAAACAGTGCAAATACATTCCCCTACGCGCCGCATCGATCGATGGTTTTGTGCCAAACCTCCGTTCGATGAGCTCAGTAGCGCCACCAATGGAAATAAATCAATTACGTTTTATCAAGGGCTTAGATTAAAAGTTTTGATAATTTTGCGCAAATAAAAGAGAAAAATGCATTATTTTTAAATAGTTTCAAGAACTCAAACTAAAGCAAAAGTCGTGCATCTGAACAGTGCTAAAAGTGGCCACATTTAGCAATATCGAGATTCATAAGTTATTGCTTATATTTGAGGCCATTAAAAAAATAATTATAAATAAAACATAAAAATTGCACTTTACTCTTCTATTGGCGCAAAATAACCAAAACTTTTATTCTAAGTCCTTGATAAAATGTAAATTATTTATTTCCATTTGTGGCACTACTGAACTCATCGAACCACCTTAAGCCTACGCGCCTTAACTCCATAATGATCTAAAGTATTCATTTCCTATAATGCACTTATGCCGTTATATCTTATTAGGGAACGCAGTAATGTAATATCCCCTTAGGAAATGAAACTGAACACCAAAAGAAAAGAAGCATAATTTTCATAAAAACTGATTATTTTTTCCTTCTTAAATCGTAGCCATAAGAGAAAAAGTAAGACTATAATTTTTGTTTCCACATTAAAGTTTCAGTTCAGCTTACTTCAATACCTAATAAAAGTAACTAGCATTTACAATACTATTTTTATACGATACTAAGTAATATACTACAAAAAATTCGACTCACACCAATCGCGACTAGCGACACCGACTCGCGGGTTCGACTCCCGCATGAGAATATGATCTGGTGCAAGTCGATTTTTTTCTAGTACATTATTTTGTATTGTATAAGCAATAATAATATTAATTAATAAATATTAGACAAATCACAAACATTGCTCTGATTCCAAAGTAGCTAAAACACTTGTGTATGGAAATCAGAGACAACGGTGGAACTACAAACACCCAGACCTGAGCCAATATAGAAAAGAGAAAAGCTAAATTTACCCAGCCGGGAATTGAACCCGGGACCTCTGAGATGTACAAAACTGGTGTACAAACCACTCGACCACGGAGGTGGTCATTATTTTTTCGCTCTAACTCAAAATATTTCACCGGATTTCCGTAGCTTTATCCCTTTCCCTCATTTAGAAACATCATTTAATAATGCGAAACAACCACTCAGCCGCATCCGCGTTCAGAGTTCAAATTCTACAGTCATATTACACACCAAAACCAAGATTTTGATTTCATTAACGATTAAAACGGGAAATCAAGAAATAACTTACTCCAAATTTTAATCCCTATCAGATAAGAAAGCAAGTTTTTAAGAACTTCCAAAGTCGGTTCCAACAAATTTTCAAGTTAAATGTATGAAGGTTTTCCTGATGCGACCCTCAATCTTCGGGAAATTGATTTGCTTTTATAATTATTCAATTGTATAAGCTTCCTCTTATGTTAAGCTTCTACTTGAACATTACGCCTCCTTAAACATCCTATTGACTGTAAGTCTTTCAGTACTCGAGTTGATTTTGCACAACATTGAGAATAATGAAATTCAGTATTATTTTGCACAAATATTAAATGTTTGTTTATACAAGGTGCATCAGGCGGAATGCTTAGAATAATAACACCCAGAAGCCTTGTCCTCGCTTGCAAAGTGAGGTAACTAGTACTGAGCCAAAATGGCTCAGTATACAGATTTATATCCTTCATACGTTACCTAATCGTAACTAAAATCCAATAATATAGTATATATCCCATAATAATATAGTATATATCCCCTAAAGGTAGGGAAATTGAAACTGTTTTGTACTTATTAGGTATGATTAGGTAATAATGGACAATAAAAATCTGAAAACGGCGCCAGTTTGGCTGTTTTAGTTTTGACAGTGCGCTTTGTAGGAAATTATTGTTCTAGGTGTTATTATTCTAAGGCGGAATGTAAAAAAAATAAGATAAGAATAAAGTGAGAGGTGAACTTCCCTCAAAAAAGAGATTCACTGAATAAAAGTTCTCGAGTATCGACATTAGCCATTTTTATCGTTCCCACTGCTGGGGCACAGGCCTTCCTTATGGGTGGATAAGGAGGATGGGCCGTAACCCACCACGTGGTCCCAATATAGATTGGTGGGTGTTAACGACTGCAAATGCAGCCGGGACCAACGTTTGAAGCATGGAGGAACTCGAGATAATACATTTTTAGTCACCCATCCCATGCAAAAGTAGTTTAACCTTTATAATTGCTGGGCCAGGCGCTAAAGATCAGGTTTTCAAATATGCTACTTAATAAAAGAAAATCTTCATAAATACATCAATCGACATGGATATCCCAGAATCGTAGCGCAGCATGCACTACAAAAGTTACATAGCACGCATGGAGTGAGCTATGTAACTTTCGTGTGCATGCTATTGTAGTGCATGCTTTCGTAGTTTTGTAGGGCGGGGATGCTCGTGCGCGAGTGCGTACAATAATGGGTGCTACGCGAGTAAGGTATTTGTGAGCCAAGGAAAAAAGACATTTTGAGAAAAAACACATAATGTATTCATTAAATTCTTGCTGTGGATTGAATTTTTTCTATGTATGTTCACTTTTCGGTATGAAGTAGGTCATCTGTCCAATATTTTTCAATATTAACGTTTAAAACCTGAAACTGAACATAGACGAGAAATACTTATCTTAAAATCTTTCATACGGATCAACTATTTAGCACGAGAAATGTGTTCTCATAAGCGAACTCTTGAGGCAAGCGCCATACTTCAGCCAAAGGCAAACGAGGCCCGTTTTAGATTTCAATAACGTCACAACTGGGGCAAGGCCGATACAAATGTTATGTTACATTGCTTTGTCTGATTTGATATGTTTAGTAATCCTACGCCTTAAGAGAAATTAGATATCCTTTAGTATGAGATATATGACGATCATATTTTTTGATGAAAAGAAGTACTACGAAGGGAGTTCAAAGTATTCTTCGTACCGGGATTTTCTGGTTAGTAATGAGGGTAGTTTTTGTCTATGGTTCTCTTACGACAATATCCAAGGTAACAATTAAAAAATTTCGTCAGTTTACTATCGTTCGTTTTTTCACAATCGTGCTTCGAGTGAAACAAAATGTCTGACGCGAAATGTTGACCAAAATTGACCACGGTGGTGCTCACTCACAAATTCACTCGGCGCGCGTTGCCAAGGCTGCTATTCAGGAGTGTGGTTTCAAAGAGATACATCAACCACCTTACAGCCAAGATTTTAAAAAAGGGCTTCGTGGAAAGCGATTTTCCGACGATGAAGAGCTTTAGGCGACTATGGACGATCAGTTTTCAGAGATGGAAAGCTATTTTTTGGAGGGTACTGAAAAGTTGATTTTGCGTTGTAAGAAGTGTATTGAGGTTCCTTTATAAAAAAATAAAATTATTTCAGATTTTTCTGCCTTTTCCTTCATATCCATACCGAGAATACTTTGAACTCCCCTTAATTGTATGCAGCATTGAACTTGAAAGTGAAAATTTATAAGTCTGTCTCTTTTTTTTTTAAGTTGATTGTAAAAATGATCTTACACTTATATTGGAGACAGTGCATTCATTATACTTTATCAAAGAAACTTGTATTTTTGTACAATTTAGCCTTTAGTTGCAGTAGTTTGGTTGTTAGTCCGGTTAACCAAACTAATAGGTATTGTTAGAGGACAGAATAGATATAAGTACTATCGTACAGAAAGGAAACTCTCCGCCTCGCCCCGCAATCAATTACTTCACCGCGCCCCGCGAGTTCGTAGGCCAGTTCGTATGCTCATTCAATAGCCTTAGACTTCACGCACACAGTTGCGCGTGTGCAAAAACGTCACTGTGTAGCGTCTGTGTAATAGGTAGTTGAAACGCGGCGTTTGTATGGAGTGCCCGGGGTGTGGTTAGAGCACAGAGTATGGACCGTCGGTCAAGGAGCTCATTTTCAATCTATCGCATATTGGGACCAGACCACATTGATAAGATCGCTATTAGTTTAGTGTTATCAAACATTGTCCTCTGGGTTGCGAAGTATGAAGCTTCTGGAAAATATGCCACCCTGAACGTATGGCCTCCCATACAATGATCTCCTATCGCAAAAAATAATCGATTTAATATTAATATAAATGTTGAACAGGGTCGTAGGTGGCATCATAACAAACATGTTAGACATCGGCTTGGTTAGTTTTCAGGAAGCATGCGCGAGGCCAGGGTAGAAACATAGACTTTTTTCCAAAAAATAATCGACTACATATTGGCATGTAATTACATTCAGGTGATGAGGCAGGTCCCAGGCGTATATAAAACCACAGTCTTGCGTCGCTTTCAGGACGCGTCTAGGAGGTCAGGCCAGGTAAGTACATTTCACATATATGCTCTTGTGATCCTTGTTCCTTATTCGATCAATATGAAAACACAAAAAATAGTTCAGATAATGATGCCACCCACGACTCTGTTTACTGGTCTACGCTATTTGAGCATCTCTTCATCGGATGAAATTATATCTGTCATTAAACAATTAATTGTAGTTTATAGTTATTCTTGTCACAGACGTGGGTAATAAACAGCTAAAGATAATTGCGAGTAGTTAGCATTTTATTATCACTTATAGTGAGCGTGTATAACCTATTAACAAAGCGTTTAGATGCCATCAATTCTGAAATAAAATAAAACACTTTTTAACGGATACTAGCGCGGTTTTATTGAATGTACTTTGGTATTTAGTTGGTATTTGGTTTGATTTTTGGTTTTCCCGACGTTTCGGCACCTTTGCAGCTGCCGTGGTCACGGGGGACTGAAGCTACCCGTGAGCCTACCCTCAAGCGATGAATTTTTTTAGACGTTCAGAAATTAAAATTTAACAAAATTTTTAATTACTTTATGTTGATTTATAATTTAATTTTATGAATTATTTAATGCTAAAAAGAGAGAGAATCTACTGAAACTACCACCATTTCATAAAATTGGGAGGCCCCTCCAAGAAAGAAATGGCGAAAGAAAACTTGGAGAGGAAGCCGACCTCCGTCTTTAGTATTAATTTATTTATTTGCAAAAGGAACTAACCGTATCATTAGATCTTACAGTGCGTGTGAGGGGCTTTAGCTTGTGAATGATGGGGTCCCAAGCTGGTGGAATTTTCCAACCATCATCTCTATTGAAATTAGGATATTTATTTATTTCGATAGCCTCGCGGAGCATTCTAGGGATAAATCTACGTTCCCTAGCAAGGATTTGGGGTTTGTCAAATCTAATATAATGGTTGGGCCCCTCAAAGGCGTGTTCACTCACTGCAGACTTGTTATCGCGCCTATGTTTCATGTCAGCTACATGCTCTTTGACGCGGGTCCCTATGCTTCTCTTTGTTTGCCCGATGTAGGAGAGTCCACAGTCACAATCTAGTTTGTAGACGCCTGCAGCTTGAAGGGGGATATTACACTTGACAGGTCGTAAGAATTGGTTGATCTTCTTCGGCGGCTTGAAGTAAGTTTTGATTGACGCTCGCTTCAGAATGTTTCCAATCTTGTCAGTGACACCCTTCAAGTATGGTAGGATGGCAGGTCGACGCTCTACTGTGGCTGGTTTACTAAAGCCCCTCACACGCACTGTAAGATCTAATGATACGGTTAGTTCCTTTTGCAAATAAATAAATTAATACTAAAGACGGAGGTCGGCTTCCTCTCCAAGTTTTCTTTCGCCATTTCTTTCTTGGAGGGGCCTCCCAATTTTATGAAATGGTGGTAGTTTCAGTAGATTCTCTCTCTTTTTAGCATTAAATAATTCATAAAATTAAATTATAAATCAACATAAAGTAATTAAAAATTTTGTTAAATTTTAATTTCTGAACGTCTAAAAAAATTCATCGCTTGAGGGTAGGCTCACGGGTAGCTTCAGTCCCCCGTGACCACGGCAGCTGCAAAGGTGCCGAAACGTCGGGAAAACCAAAAATCAAACCAAATACCAACTAAATACCAAAGTACATTCAATAAAACCGCGCTAGTATCCGTTAAAAAGTGTTTTATTTCATGTCTAGTGAGCGCGTAAGCTTGAGAAGTGAATATGCCATCAATTCTATTAACTAATTTGCATAACAAAACAGTTATTAAATTATTTATCTTTTAATGCAATGAAAATCTAAAGTGTTCTGCCAATAATTGGAGTTTCATTGAGACTCCTTTACATAATTAAGTTAAACAAGGTACCAGCTTAATTTGTTTGCTTAATACTCAGTTGTTCCTTGATTTTACTAGGGAATCAAGGTAAAGTATTTAAAGATAGTTTTTACTTGGATTTCGATTTGGTTGAGAGTTCTTGTTACTAATAGGTAACTATAGGTAGTCTAGTCAAGATCTAGTCTCTACCGTAGATATTTGAACAACAGTGGAAACTTTGCGGGTCTGTCCATATTTGAGGTGGATCCTCTACCAATCGGAAGATCAAGTCTGTCGATTTTTAGCGTAATTACATGAAAATAAGTAGTAAAGTTTCAATGGTTGTACTGTAACTGGTGCTATGGAGTTATGTTTTTTTTAAAACAACTGGCCTATTTTATTAAATAGGTATACCGTTTGGCCTTATAGTGTCTTCTGAAGGATTCATTACTATACCAAACTAACATTGAAGGTCGGAAAAATGACGTGAGATGGTTATCAAATGTTTTGTTACTTCTAAGACCAACTGTAGAAGAACAATTTCCAGACAGATAGGGTATGAAAGTATAGTAAGACCAGACTATAATCAGTTACTTTATCCTATCTGTCAAGTACATGTATACCGTTTCGGGTTTCAGTGACGTCACAGCGAGGTCAAGGCCGCTCTCCTAATCCTGCCCCGTTGTTTCACCGTGCCCGCGTTGCCTTTTATGTTCGGCATGTATATATGAAATTTTTATGCCAGTTATTTTGTGAAAACTTCCTTGAGCCGAAATTCATTGTTTAATCTTTTGGTTTTAAGTTTTTTGAGGCTAGAATATTAACGCTTCTTTTCACGGGGCCCTATTTTTGAAAGGCGGCGAGCTCTTTAGTGCTCATTATCATAGCATGCGGTTCCGCACTCGAAAAACACAAACTTACATGGCCCTGTCATGGCGTCAATGTAGTTGTATGTAGTTGAAGGCGTAACCTAGGTAACTTAATTCCAGTTTTGGTTATCGGGTTAGATAAGTTTGTAGCACTATAATACTATACTGTGGCCGGGAAGTGAATGAAACGCCAGAATTCCACAGCCAAAAATATAATTTGGTAATTCAAAATTCCAGGAGTAAATTGAAAAAAACCTGTAGCTCAATAGGTACAGGTTTTCATCAGGAGGCACGGGAGCACCCCCGCCAAGATGAGAAAGCGAAGCGCAAGGGCACTACCTACCTTTTCGCGAAGCGCTTCGTCGTTTTTTTGAACCCTCATAACTTGGGTTTGGATTATACAAACACAAAATTCTCAGGATATGATGTCTGTAGTAAATTTATTAAACATATAAAGTTTCAATTGCATAGCTCTTAAACTTTGGATTTTATTGATATCTAAAAAACCTTGATTTTGTCATAACTTACTGATAATCATCAAAATTCCTAGGGTACTTCCTGAAGTCCTAGATAGCTGAAATTTGGTATGTAAGCTAGTATTAGTACACAAACTGCGAAAAAAATATAAAACTTGAAATTTTTACCCTCTAACCCCTTAAACTAGGGGATGGAAGTTTGTATGCGACTTCCGCAAATTTTGATGCTGGAGGTCTGAAAAAATGAGACTGATTTTGATGAGAATGATTTTGGTGGGATTACTTATTCAGCATGCAAACTTCACATATTTTAGGTACTAAATATTTCATATTTCCAACAATTGTTTTCCTTCATATTTATTAATTCATGACATGTTTCTTGTAATATTTTGGTTGGACTGACTTTAGAAAGCCAACAAAAATATTTCATGACAACGAACATAGCATTCGAATCATTGCTTTTCAGTAGCTCTACCATGAGTTGATGCAAACTGTTTTCGCTACCGAAAACTATCGGATACACTGCTCACTGTCAATGACAGTGAAAGAAAGAAAACGATAGTTTCCGGTAGCGAAAACAGTTTGCATCAACTCATGGTACGGCCACAGAACAAACAGAAAGGATCATGCCGGATTCTGGGCCATGATGCGTATTAACCATACATACCTCAGAAAAAAGGAATGAAATAATTATTTCATAATCAACAAGAAATTATTAAAACAAATGTGGCGTTAAAAAGTTATAAAGAAAATAGTTTTAGACAGAATTAAACGGTACTCACTTACTTGACAATATCACAGTTTTACAATCCATACAGTCGTTCGTTGCTCAAAACGGCTCCTTAAAATTGAGATTTCACATTTCTCCCGCATAATATTTTAATGATAATTATTCTTCCCACTTAATCATAAGAAAATAACTATAGTATATCGGTAATTTCATCAATGCGCATCATGGCCTAGCTTGTATAGTTAAATCGGCATCATCCTTTGACAGATAGGTTATCTCTATATACCAATATAAATATAGTTAAACACAAATAATAAATAATGATGAGTTTATGTAATTATAATAATCACTTCTTCGTGGGAGAAAATATTAAATAACAGGTACGATACCACAAATAAAACGACAAAGAAGTAAAAGACAATAATTGCCTAGAAATCTACTTTGAAAAGGGAAAAAGTTATTCAAACAAGTCTCCGCTACCGCCGGATAAAGTAGCAAATAAAAATTCTGGACGCACTCAAAAATATCATAAAAAGACTCTTACGTTTACCGCACAATAAAAATATTATAAGAAAGCGTAATGCTCGGGTATAAAATAAACAATGCTTGTGTAGAGTAAATGCTTACCGGCCACTGAGTTTCAGGGAAAGTCGTTTTTTCTCATGATTGGGATAGGATTGGCTCTTCTGGGATTGTTGGTTTTCATGCAAGGTATATTTTGTTTAACCCCAATTTTAGGGAAGAGTTATTTTTAGCGTAGGTTTTGGGGGAACAGAATGAGAACTTATATCGTGAGACCTTTCTAACGTTAAGTAACTTGTTTGTTTATTACTTAATAGGTTCTATTCTACCCGCGATTTCATCCGCGTGGATATTCGTGAAATTCCTAGAGGACTTTTGACCGGGATTAAAAGTATTATTATGTTAATCCAGGCCATAAACTATCGGTGTACCAAATTTCATCCAAATCCGGCTTTTTTTGCACGATTGAGTAACAAACATCCAAACACCTAAATATCCAAACTTCTACATTTACCCCTTTACTAATAAAGATTGAATAACAGATGTTTAGTTACACAATGGTTACTCTCTGTCAAACTATTTGAATTTGACATTAAAAAGAAAGTGACAAAACACTGTGTAACTATGCAGCTGCTATACAATCTTTATTAGTAAGGGGGTTATAATATTAGTTGGATAATAGGAAGTAGGGTGATTAGTTATGCTTTGTACTTATATGCCTATAAATAAGCAATTTAGCGGTTATTAAAATGCAATAGTCGCTTACAAGTGATCAATATAAAAACATGATAATTTGCGGGAGGCATATAATATCTTTATATGTAAAATGAGATTCAATTTTATGAATTAACACAATCACTCACAACATTATTCCTCCTATACAATTCGTACGTGTTTTGCATGATTTCGAAACATAATAAAAGCTTTTCATGTTCACGTGCTACCGTGGAAACTTTAATCGTCCATCACAATGTGGTCAGTGAAAATCGAAAACGCATTCGAACGTTTCGAATTTGTCGTTAATATAACTCAATATTGGATTCAATAACAAGTGCTGTTCGCAATATGTAAGTAAGTTTTGCATATAGGTACAAAGTGATTATTGTATTGTATAATATTGTATAATCCTAATAGAAGATTATTATGTACTATTAATGATTATAAAAGACTCTAAACAACCTTCGTTCCTACTACATATTGATAATGAACCTTAAAATCGTGAAAAAAAATCATCTATTTATTTCGTAGATACCAAATTTCTAATTAAAAACTAAATCTACGGAATTAAATTGCTAAAATATTCAGTATATTTGAGTTATCAATTTATCAAATGTAACAATAGGATAGTTGATACAAACTCAAAATAAGTTTTGCTACATTATTCTAGTATTAGATATTTAACTCTTTACTCATTAGCTTAAAGTGTTTTTGGATGAATCCTTATTTTAAATTCAAATCAACTCTAAAGAACCGGCCAAGTGCGAGTCGGACTCGCGCACGAAGGGTTCCGTACCAAAAAACGGCAAAAAAAATACGTTTGTTGTATGGTAGCCCCCTTAAATATTTATTTTATTCTGTTTTTAGAATTTGTTGTTACAGCGACAGCAAAAATACACCAGCTGTGAAAATTTCAACTGTCTACCTGTTGTCGTTATTAATATCGAGCAAAAACGGCAAAAAAATCACGTTTGTTGTATGGGAGTCCCCCTTAAATAATAATTTTATTCTATTTTTAGTATTTGTTGTTATAGCGGCAACAGAAATACATCATCTGTGAAAATTTCAACTTTCTAGCTATCACGGTTCATGAGATACAGCCTGGCGACAGACACATAGACAGACAAACGGACAGCGGAGTCTTAGTAATAGGGTCCTCTTTGGGTACGGAACCCTAAAAAATTATTTGCAAACTACTGTCAACCAAGACACCAGTAGCTTGATACTTTTAATACGTAACTTAACATATAAACAGCGTCTTCAAGTTTATAACAAGTGATTTATTAAAAGGCTTCGTATAAAAAAAGTTGAACTGTTGCAAACTTTATCGCAACTTCCCCCCTTGTTCAACGTTGTCAATCGATCCACCATCAATCTAACATTGATGAGACAATATAAGGGGCTAAGGGGTCTACGTTTTTCGTGTTATGCTAATCGGAAAACTTTCGAATTCTGACCAGTAATTAATGGATTCGTGACGGCTTCAAAGTTTCATTAAAGGATTTATAAGATTATAATAAAACTGTTTAACCTTGTCTATTATAGAAGTTAAGATGTTACTGGAAATCTGATTTGAAATTAATTATAAACTTATTACAATGATAAATCGGAGAGTTGATAGACTCATGGAAACTTGGGGGCCTACTCAAAGGCTACTCTACTAAAATTAACATTAGTAGAATAGAATGACAATATGGGATTGATAGGAGCGAAGCATTACCTTACGTTATTGCCATATTGCTCATCAGCCATTTTAATGTCCCCACTGCTGGGGTGCAGGCCTTCCTTACGGGTGGATAAGGAAGGTGGGCCATAACATAACCTATCACGCGGGCCCAATGCGGATAGGTGGGTGCTAATGACTGCAAATGCAGCTGGGACTAACGGCTTAACGTGCCTTCCGAAGCACGGAGGAGCTTCAGATAATACATTTTTGGTCAGTCATCCCATGTATTCTCATATTGTTGTTTTTCAGTCCTTTATAATTAGAAGAATTTATTTTACTGTTTTTCGTATATTTATTAAATTTAGTTTATAAGTTTCACAAATGTTTCACATATTGTTAGTTATAAAGTTCATGTTTTATTTATATAAGGCACACTCACGCCTTATTTTATTGTTTTAAAGTCCATTTTATTTTATTATATTATAATTCACGTTTCACTTCATAACTAACCGGCTGCACAGCGACGCCTGCCGACGCAGGCGGCACTGGCAGGGTCGCCATGCAAGGAGGCGACCAGGAGACGTTCAAGTGAAAGTTCTGACTACGATTAATGACTGATTTATTACGCTAAGTAATAGCTTATATATGAGGAGAGATGAGTGTGTGTTGCATATGTTAGTACACACACTACAATATTCTACTAGCGTTAATTTTAGTAGAATGAACATTTGAGTAGGGGGCTGATTTCGATGTTTAAAATATGTAAGTAGAAGAACAGGGTTATTTGTAAAACACCCAACAACCTCGCAGGAGTAGATAACTAACATCATATACAACAACATTTTGTTGTAAAAGTTTTCCAAAAACAGACAAAAAAAACCTACTTTTCATACAAAACTCGATGAGCTGTTCGGACATTTGTATGGAAAGTCGATATTTTTGTCTGTTTTCGGAAAAGTCGTAGAACAAATGTTGTTGTTAATGATGTTAGTAATCTACTCCTGCGAAGTTGTTGGTGTTTTACAAATTACCCTGTTTATGTTATACCGCTGTGTTGACACTGTTTCAAATATTTATAACTGTGTGAATCTGTTATAATAAGCTTTTTTAAGTTATAGTACGTTGAAATTTAAAGAATATTGTAAAGCTAATAATTCACCTAATAAGCTAATAATAAAAATGTATTCTTGTTTCAGGTAAGTCTCGATCTGTTGATGAAACAACAAAGTTGGACCCATGTTTAACTGGTAGGCCTCCAAATTGTTATATTATTTAAATATCTTGCATCACTGACGTCCATTATACAAGTACGCTGGACAGGCTATTGTCATGAAATGACAGCAATTTTTTTGTGCCGATTTGAAAATCGCCATATTGGCGCTGAGAGCAGTACCTAGATTCTATGATATGGCAGTAGTGAGTGTACTTGGAACTAATTAGTTCCAGGTACACTCACTACTACTAATTAGTTGGAACTAATTAGTTCCAAGTACACTCACTCACTACTGCCCTAGTATAGAATCTACTGCTCTCAGCGCCAAGATGGCGATTTTCAAATCTGAACAAACGATTGGTGACGTTCGCGTGTCCAGCGTACTTGTGTAATGGACGTCAGTGTCTTACATCCATACTAATGATAAAGATGCGAAAGTAACTCCATCTATTTTTTGTTTGTTACTTTTTCATGCCAACAACACCACTGACCTAATTTTTATATTTTTCATTGGATATAGGTTTTACGGGAAATTATAAAAATGCTATCCTATTCCTACTTTAAAAGATTGTTGAAGTGTCCCGTCGGTAATGATTTTGTAGTAGACCAAATTAAGTGTTTTACTAATAGAGGCAATTTTCTACAGTAAAGACAGTTGTAGAGTGAGAAAATAAGTAAGTATAAGTTTTCAAATTTCAGATTTTAGCATTCACAATGTTATTTTTAAACAATACTAAATAATTATGCAAGAAAAAATTGCCTCGCACCAGATCACATTAACAGGCGGTATTCGAACCCGCCGGTTCGAAGTATAAGTGATCTATGTCCATCAGCCATTTTTAATGTCCCCACTGCTGGGGCACAGGCCTTCCTCATGGGTGAATAAAGAGGACGGGCCATAACCCACCACGCGGGCCCAATGCGGATTGGTGGGTGTTAACGACTACAAATGTAGCCGGGACCAACGGCTTAAAGTGCCTTCCGAAGCGCGGAGGAGCTCGAGATAAAACATTTTTGGTCACCCATCCCATGACCGAGCCTTGCGAAAGTTGCTTAACCTCCGCAATCGCTGGGTCAGGCGCATAACCACTGCGCCACCGAGCTCCTCAAGTGATCTATAGTAGA
Organism: Agriphila geniculea; assembly: GCA_943789525.1. NCBI lineage: Eukaryota > Metazoa > Arthropoda > Insecta > Lepidoptera > Crambidae > Agriphila > Agriphila geniculea. The sequence goes on along the minus strand of OX038887.1, from coordinate 11,563,023 downwards.
ACACGATTCCAAGCCCATTGAATCACGTTTTACTGGTACATTAAACACGATGACTCTCTCAGGCGTTGCTGCCTAATTGCAACCCAGCTTCCCTGCGAGTCTTTAATAAGTAATGCTAGGACGCCCACGCTACAATCCACTGACTATTACACCGTTTTGTAATGTTACTATGCAAAGCACATTTCTTTTAAATTTGTTGAGGAACTCGGTGGCGTAATGCTTTAGCACCTGGCCCTGTGATGGCTGAAGTTTAGTGACTTTCGCAAGGGTCGGTCATGGGATGGGTAACCAAAAATTTTTTATTTCGAGATCCTCTGTGCTTCGGAAGGCACGTTAAGCCGTTTTGGTCCCAGCTGCATTTGCAGTCGCTAACACCCACCAATCCGCATTGGACCTGCGTGGTGGGTTATGGCCCATCCTCTATAACCACCCATGGTTGAAGGCCTCGAATAATAAACTTTTATTTCACCAACAACATATATTACTAAAAAATCAATTAGGCACTGCTGACTTTTTAGTTTTTTTTTGAGCGTATACTCATTATTTACTTAAAACACTCTCATATTTATTACTCTGAGTAGCAAGATTTTTACATAAGTTGGTTTATGTCATGCATGTCCATTATTACTCACTATTCTTGCAAAATTTTTAGGTTTTTACCATTTTTATATGGTTTTATGCATAAAGTCTAACAGAAAGGAAGACAATAATTTAGAGTTCTATAGTATAAAATTAATAATAAAATTGCTCTAGAAGCTCCGAATCTATTGGTGAGCTCTATGCATTTTCCATGCTCTTATCGGTGTAAGAATGAATCAACTTTAATATGGATCAGCACTAAACAAGTCTTTTAATAAAACAACAATGCGGCGATAGCATGTCTCATGAAATTTATATTAACACCGAGATTGTCTCAAAAATTGCTAAATATGATCTGACATTAATATTGTGTCTTTATGATCGAAGCTTTTACATCATGAGCACACAAGTGTGATTAGAAATATTAACCTAAGTTTGGCCCAAAAACATAAATTGTAACATTGTTGTGTTTCGCTAGTTTCTAGTAAGACAGAGCAGAGTTCTTTAGTAGTTGAGGATCCTAGATGATGAGCATTTCCACCTTTGGCCTCATCTTCACTTTTCATAAACTAGCGACTGTCTGCGATTTTGTCTGCATGGACATAGTTTTTTCTCGATCTTTTTTCTGGATGAAAGGTATCGTATGTCCTTCTCTGTATCCCTGACAACGTCTAGGTATGCAAAATTTAATAATGATCGGTTGATTATTTTTGACGTGAAGCGTAACAAACAAACAAACACTTTTACATTTAATAATATTAGCACAGAGTAGATATTTGTAGTATGTACCTCCTTGATTGGAACCATAGATTGAGTACATTACCACATATGAAATATAGTAAGGAACTAAAGATTATGATGAAGGCTAAGCACCTATCTGAACTAGTAAAAACAATAACTATCTGACAGCTGTGTAAACGTAGTGCGTAGTAAGTACGAATCGAACCTTTGAGCAAGAACATTGTATTAATAACATTACTATCGAAGTCCGTGCAAAAGTGAAAATATACTTTAGTCGTAATAATAGAGCAGATTAAATAGATACCTTTCTACCTAATTTTCTAAAAAAAATAAAAAACCAGAGCATCTGAAATTGCGATGTTAAATGATTTTGCTGTATCACCAGAGCATCAACAAGCGTGACAAGGAAAAAAGGGAATAACCAAACAAAAGGAAAGCTTTTACGATAAAATAATACGTGAAGTACGAACGAACTTTTCTATAAGTCATCACTACCCCAAGACTGATCCATCTCCAGAACAATCTCGACGAACTAAAACAAGTGGATAATTCAATAATTTTTACGCCACTCGTCGCTCACAACATAATAATGGAAGTACGTAAAAAGTTCCGAAAACACCCATCGCCAAGGTATCATTTAGGAAAGTTTCCTAGACGATTCGACAAGTTTCTCCTCCCAACTTGCCTAGTTCGTGCTGTCGTTAGGAACGATCGTGACTACGTTGATTAATTCATTCTCTGATGAGGTGGGATCTCGCTTTATTGTTTTTCTTTTTTATTTTAGCTAATGATTAATCGTTTTACTGATGTGTTCTATTAATCCACTTGTAATGAATGGAGTAATATTATTGTTTAGCGATTTCATGGGATCACTTTTCCATTGTCTTAATTATTTGGTATGTGCTAGAAACCTACTTTGGTCTTAATTAATATTGGCCTTAAAAGGACTGTAATCATATAGTAAGGGTTATTTTAGTACAGTTTACTTACTGTGGTTTCTTTGCCACTCGATTAAATTTTTAACGCCCCAGTGGTCTGGTGGTTCCACCCGTGTAAGACGCAGGGGTCCCAGGTTCGATTCCCAGTGGTAGGGCTTATTTTAAATCCACCTGGCTAGCTACCACCATCTTCCCTAAGTCTGACGCCATAACAACAATTTAAAAATTGTTGTGTTCCGACAGTTAGAGGTAATATATTCCTCAGTGATGAGGATTCTGGGAGTAGTGCGCTTCCACCTTCGGCCTTATCGTCACTTAACATCAGGTTAGATGAAAGCCAAGCACTATCCTGTTGTGCATTAAAAAAAATGTTTTCATTTTTTATAAAACAAAAACTGTCTTACGAAAGATGAAAATGGATGACGTAATTGGAATATTTCAATGTTTAAATTCCAATAGAAAGATCTTTTAAATTAGTCCTTATCAATTTCCTATTAACTGTCTTTGTACAAGACGTTATAAGCTATACAATTTCAACAACACTTATTTTAATTCAAGTGTCCTTTGTTTCTGTAACAATTTACTGAATGTCTCGACACCCAATTTCCTATTCCTCTAGTATTTCTATAAGCACTCCCTATTGAGATTTTGAGCCTTTTCGTACATTTGTATTCAAATATTCAGCCCCTCGGAGAAAATTCCTGTCGAAACGCTATTAGTATTGATGCTCGTGATGTTCACTTGTAGTTACTTTGACAGAAATCTATCTCATATTCGGTTTTTCTATTTCACAAGAACCATTTCATACGAATGTGTTATTTTAAGCTATACCTTGTCTGAATACGAGAGTGGTGCGATCTAATCTATTCCGTAGCAAGTTGTTCCATTTTATATTTACTTAGTATACTATACATTTGTATGGTAATATAATGCAACTTAGGCGATATTTTAGTGGTATCCTCGACATAAAAAAATATTCACTGGAATATCATCATATAACCTAGACTTGAATAAATAATAACATAGACAATTAATTGATAATTACGGTAACAGACCGGTGAAATCAAATTTTTTATGACACATTTCATTATAGATCCCTGGGGGTAACATTGTTATAAGTTTGAAATTTGACACATTTCTCATATAGTAGCGCTTCGGTTATGGAAAGGTTTTCCCAAAGGACAGTAACATTAGGATCTTCGAAAAGGATCTGCGAAGGTTTTCACAAGGTCGCAACGCTCGAGTGATATCAAAATACTGTAAGGTTATATACGTAGATATTTTTGTAAGATTCCTACAGTTTTTGCAAAAATACATACTAATTTGGCGTAAGGAAGTTCGAGTCATTGTTTGGTATCAAGTTGTTTGAAGTAGGTTATTTTATTCAGTTAATATTTTTTTTTTCAACTAACAAATAACTAATACGATGAAATGATTAGACCATGTTATTTCATAAAAAAGCATAATTTTAACTTGTCAGTTTTACTTTTATACCACAGTATAGACAATAGTTTTTCAAAATATATAAACTGTGTTTATACCTACGTAAAACTCCACCCTTACCTCGAAAATCTCATATATGCTAAAATTTTGATGGTCTATTTAAGTAGATAGGTGGCGCAGTATATGTTTCACAAAATTAGGTTATTTGTGTTTTTTATGCTAAGGGCAGAAGAGCTGTAATCTGACGAAAAGCATGACCGTAATAAATAATTGCTATACTATACCATTATTTCCGTTTCTATCTAATGGTCTCCGTCCAAGGTGCAGGGTATCCTCTGGAAAACATAAAGGGACAGGGCACCGTTAAAACGCCAACCGCTGTGATACATGGCCGCTGTGAAACCCTCGTCATATCTTGACTGATAACGGTTTTCTGTGGCCCTGTGTTTATGTGGAGGTTAATGTTTGAGGTAATGTATCTTGGTAACTAATTGAAATCACTGTGAAAAGAATGTAATTAGAATTTATTTGTTTAAATAAAGTTAAATAAAGAAGTCATATCATTATTGTGACGAAATAGCACTTACATGGAGCGATTTGGCAGGCGACTTTAGTCAATTAACGTTTTTTATCAACAATCTAATTTCCTAAAAACCTAATTCCAATGAAGTGGTGATTCGATTTTTCACTGTCGATAAAAATCACAAATTAACTAAAACCGCCTGCCAAGTTGATAAATACTACAATGAAATCACAATAATTTATTTGCATAAAAGTATTACACATGTTAATACATATATGACACAGATTTGTCACAAACGGTTACAAAATAAAAATTTGGCTTCACTAGCTCCCTTGCTGAGAAGACAACTTGTATAAAAGGTGCTGCTAAAATCATTAAAACTTTTTAACTAACGAGAAATCAATAAGTACGTCTACTACGTATGGAGTTGACTGTAGTTACATAGAAAAATGACAATTGATTTTCCCTCTATTTTATTTAGAAGAAAACATCTTCTGTTTTTTATGGAAAAAAATATGTATGATTGAAATACCTTTTCAGTTACATATTTTTATACCTCAAAGATCAGCAAAGTTCGAGAACTAGAAATAAGGGTTGTCTGTGTCAAGTTTGTAATAATATACTGATTCAGTCCATAAAACTTATCTAAGCCATTAGGCATCTGTATATAATGGATGAAACCCTACATAAATATCCTACAGAATCTCTAAGCGAGACGACACACAACCCTATAATTTTATTGACCAATCTAGGAAGATCTCAGATGTTGTGGTCATGCAGTTAGCTCTATGATTTTTAATCCAACTTGGAAAAAGTCAGTTTAAACTATTTCAATGTTAGTCATAAAATATTTGCGAACTTGATAAAAGTAACCTGGATAAAATAAAAAATCTTATTAACAAACTAATTTTATATCTGTAGACTTTTACTGGAACGGGTGGTAGGAAAATATATATCGAAAGTACTTAATAATTAAGTTTATTCGAATAAAGCTATTTTTGACTTGACTTAAGCAAATTTGGAAAACACGGCAATACATTTTTGCATACCTCTTTCTCTCTCTGCCAGTCAGAAACATAGTTCGCTAGAGAGAGAATTCCGTCCGGCGACACCGAAGCCTGCTGAAGCGGTTGAGATTTTTGTTCTTCTTTTATAAAGCGATGTACTTAATCGTATTATGAACATGGTGATACAGCAATGGAAAAATGCAGTACCAAGCAAATTAATGTAGCCTAACTTTTATTCTAAACGATCAGGCTAAAGATTGATTTTTCAATAGTATTAAATCCTATAAAGTGCCGCTTAAAATTGATTCTATTTAATGGCCGACTCCACAAGTTACCAAACAAATTCAAACACCAATTAAAATTATACAAAGGTTTTTAATTTAACTTATCGCCGGGAAAATGCGAAAAGAAGGAACATCAAGGATTACTGAGTCCTACTTACACAGTTTCAATTTGCTTTCGCCCACGGGAGGGAAGTATGACGTCACGGGCGTCGGTACTACAGCCCTCCCTACGTCATATTGAGCCTCACCCTAATAACGTTTGGGCCATTTACTTGCTAAGGTTTCTGCGTATTAAGAACAGTAATTTTGAACAAATAAAAAACAAAATGTATGTTAGAAGGTTCATGTGAGGATGGTATACTCGTAAAATTCGACAATATAAACTGTTATGGAAATAATTTCATGGTAATCTAAATCGTTTGTTTGTTTGTATTTACGAATCCTAAACAAATAAAATAATAATGTTTAATGAATTATAATTTTTGACGAGTTTTCCAAGTTAAAATAATTTTACAAAAACAACACATTTAACAAATTTCCTTTGTAAAAAGACACCTGTTCGGCTACAAACTCATGATAAAACTACATGTTGATATAACTGACGCTTTTTTGAAAGAACTGTATCGCATTAAAATTGATATTTTTGTATTTAAAAATTTAACATCAAATATCAACACATTGTTTGCAGAAATTCCTTCTCTATTACAATATGTCTTTCTCATTATTATACAGAATCGAAGACAAAGGCTTGCCTTGAGTAATGATCAATTATTCAAACGAATTTCAATTCAAAATTTATCTTCAAAGTGAGGAAAGTATCCCTTGAAATTCCGCCGAACAAATACAGTTTCATATTGAGGCATTTCAATATTAATGCGTGTTCCTTGTATCTCATTTCATGACGTCCGCGTCCTTTATTTTGCTGAACATCTGAAGTGTCTGTAATACTTATAAAAGTTAATCAGTTGAGAAATCACGATTACAAATTCACACACAATTTTATGGAAGAAAATAATGCATGTCAAATTGATTCAGTCTGCTCAAACTTGCTCTAGCAAACTATGTCTGAGTGTCGGGAAAATGGAAAATGTGGAGTAGAATAGTTTAATTTAACTTTTTTCTAAGAGAGACCGAGACAGAAGATAAGAGAGAAAATATATTCAATAATATTTAGTGATATAAAAGAGTGTCTCACAATAATCTGACAAGGAAAAAGGAAAAAAAATATATCGATGCATTACATATTAAATAGTTTTAACACCCTTACCGCGGTTGACTGTTTGAGAATGTCTAATTCACTCCGCAATTTGCTGTAATTAAAGCAATAAAGTTTAATTCATTAAATAAATAACGACCAGATACTCAAGCTAATAAAGGTGAATTTTCAAATAATTAAAAGAAACATTATAAAACTTCGATAAAATGAAGGTGATAACAGCTAAATATTTTGGCTAAGAAGCATTTGAGTACTACCTATTCCTCTATTAGCCAAACGCATGCAAAACGGACCCTGATTCAATGTGTAATTATGACACGAATATCATAGCGACGCTGATATAGTTGAGTATGCTGACTAGCATTGGTGGTCGTACCATGGGTGTCCCAAAACTTTGCCACACGAAGGGAAAGTACCTTAAATATTGAAGATAGGCAATTTTACTAAAATAAGACTTCAGTTTGTTTTTAAAAAGAAACGGAACTGCATGCAAAGATTTTTTTAAAATAGCATACGATTCTATACAAATTTGATACAATCCGTAATAATTTAAAATTAAATGTCTGGTCTTCCTTTAGTTTAAGATGCTGTGTCACTTAGGTAAAAATAATCCTTATGAGTAAACCATCGTAAAAATAAATAAAACATTTTTTTTTCAGTTTTGGTTGGTTCGATTCCTGGATAAAGCAGGCGATTTTTTTTTTTTAATCTTTGAATGCAGTTCCAATTATTTTTAAAAACAAAATTAAGTTTTCTTTCAGTCAAATTTCCCATCATCAATATTTAAGGTACTTTCTCTCCGTGTGGCAAAGTTTTGCGATACCCTGTAGATTCTGTGGTCGTTCTACCACAATATGTTACATTGTATGATTTCACACGACACCGTAGGGTAATATGTCCTATACGTGACATTTCGCTTGACCTGTGCATACAAAGTTGGAGCCCAATTCACGCATCACCGACCCAGCCAGCGCCGATGATGCAGAATTATGCTCCCTTTTCCGGCAATCGCACGAATTTTTTTTTGTTCGTGTTAACATTCGGCCCGATTTACGGAAAAGGAAACAATATTTATTGATTACAGCAATAGGCTAATATTCATGCAGTTTTTAGTTTTTGTTGATAGTTAGGCATAAATAAGAGTAGTTTTTGTCTTCGAAATTACTCAACTTGAATAAACCATTAATATGTAAAACACCAACAATCTCGAAGGAGTAGTTTACTAACACCATAAACAATAACCTTTTCATACTAAACTTGATCAGCTGTTCGGACATTGTATGGAAAGTTGTTTTTTTGTTTGTTTTCGGAAAAGTCGTAGACTAAAATAACAAATATTGTTGTCTATGATGTTAGCAATCTACTCTCTATAAGCTTCGAAACTCTTAAAACTCAAAGTTACGACTTTAGAAGTCAAGAATAACACAAATTAAAAATTCTATCAACTGTCCTATTATACGCAAGTGTTGACTAAACCGTATCTTTGCTACGGCAGCCTTCAACCGCGAATGAGGCAATTCTCACACTGCGACGACGCGTATCGGTACCTAATAATGGCGATTTAGATTAAACATTTTTATTGGACACTTAGGCGGTTTTATTAAAAGTTTTCTGATGTTAAGATTGGATTGGAAAGAATAGTTTTGTTAAAAACGGGTTGATTAAACATAACCACGTTAAAAATAATTTACTCTGATGCTTTGTATGCGCGTTTACTTCAGAGATTAATATCGTCCTAATTTCGTGGTTTAGTTTTCTCTCGACGGGAATTAATGAGATCGAGTTCTCATCAGGATCGAATAAACGTCAAAAATCTGTTTTTTTGGTGCATTGAAAACGTTTCCATTACCGTTTTGACGTTTACTAGATTCTCGATCGCGTTCGGGAGTAAGAGGAGTAACTTTATGACTTCTGTGAACATAGCGCGAGAGATGCGCAGAACAAGAATTCAATATACGCGCATAGTGGCTAATTTCACAGCGGCCAATAAGATAGAATCATATTTTATAAACATTTTCAACAACTTTAATATTCGCGATCACTTGTAACGCTGCCGCTGCGTAACTCGCACAGTGTGAGCGTCGCCTAACCGTGAAGTATTGACCAATAAGGAAGTGAGGGTTCCAAGTTAAGACTTATTAGATGGAAACTCCCCTAAATTAGTTAATCCACAAGTTAAGCATGAATAACAAGATCTTTTAAGGGGCAGCGCACGTAGGCTTTTAGTAGGTATATAATTTAGTGGAGCAGGAAAAAAGAAGATGCTTTTATTAGGCTGAAGACTATTTTTACACTGCTGAACAAAACAAAAGATGAGTGTACTGTGTTCAGGGTTCATTTATGTTTGTATGTATGTGAGTTTTCATTCCCTCATAACTTCTAAATGCCTGAACTGATTTAGATGTGTAAAGTATCATTAGAATTCTTACATTACTCCGGGTTACACTAGATATAGATTTTTTGAAAATAGGTAATCCCACCAAAAACATTTTCATGTTAATGTTGCTGCCAAGACACTCGCACTGTCAAAAAGTTATGAGACCTCATGTAGAGCCAAGCTTCTAACTCTACGCGCCCTAACTCTACAAGCCTTTACTTCAAAAACTCTACAGCTTACATTACTCCGGGTTACACTAGCTATAGATTTTTTGAAAATAGGTAATAATGTTAGATGCATGACACCCTTTTGACAATGTGATAACAATGTTTTTCTTTAATTATTACAATATGTACCTGTATCAAATGGAAATAAAAATAAATAATTTGAAAATTATTAAAAACACGACTGCCCTGCCAAAAACAAACTAAAAAGTTAAATATAACAAGTGTCATTGCAGTCGGGGGCCCTCTTTTACTAAAAATTGTTGCACAAAACGGTCCTCTGACTGCAATGACACTAGTTATTTAACTTTTTAGTTGGTAAAGCAGTCGTGTCTTTAATATTTATTAATATTATTTGTAATGTGTAAAGAAGGTACCTATTTAAACATTAATTGTAACAATACATCATATTGGTTATAATAAAAAATAATTGTTTGGCTAATTTTAAAATTAAAAACATGCTTCTATAGATTTCTTGTAGACTTTAACGGAACTCAATAAAATAAATGTAAAATGCATCGGTTTAAGCCAGATTAGCCTGAAGCTGATCTTTATAATAGGTTTCTTAATTAAAGTAAGTTTCAAACTAATCAAATTTAAGATTGATGCTTGGTTTTGTATATTTTACTACCTACAAGTGACAGTGACACCATCTTCCAAAATATTCCAAGGTTTGTAGCAAATCCTAGCTAATTATTATAAATGCGAAACTGAGTTTTATTGTTTGTTTCTTACAGTTTCACCGATCACCATAAAATTTTGCATACAGGGGTACATAAAAGCGTATATTTCTTATAAAAAAGTACTTAATACTGTTCCCTAGGGGATAGGAAAGTAACTGTCCACACAGAAGTCGGCCGCTAGTATAAAATATAACTTCGGTAACTACCTAAGAAGTGTGTTTTCTCAAAGTGTCATGTCCACACGTATTTGCTAATGTATTTATTTTATATAAGGGTGTGCGAGTGACACGAAAAGGCATCGCAAGGGCCCTTCAGTCCGGTTTGTGCTCAGAATTTTATCTGTAACGTTATGATGGAAAAAGTGAAGATTTCATTTTTACTGCAAGCCTAATTCAATGTTTAACGATTAATAAACAACTTTACTGAGTGTTCTGATGTCTTAAGTATCTGTCTGTGACTTTATATTAGGCAGAGATAGTTAATTTCAGGGTAAAATTAATGGTATCAGTTGGAACGGCACAAGTAACTTGATTCTCTTTTTATATGTATAAAAAAAAACTGTGAAAGAAAATATCAACCAATGATCAAGTTTGGATTTGATTACGTAACTTAAGTATTTTTTAACATCAAATTATATCTTCCGGAATTGATACATTAAGGAACAATGAAAAATTATAGTTAAGACATCTCCAATGTATATATGTATTTAATGTCAGGTGAACCTCGAAGAAAATCAAAAGGTTCAATATTGAATTTCACCAAAGAAACTGTCATTAAATCTAATTGGTACGTTAGAACAATATTGGCTTCTTTGTTTACATACAATGAAATCAGTGAGAGAGCAAATACTGTAAACTGTACTGTAAACAATAAATGGACCGATTGTTCTGTACTGGGCAATCAAATTATATGAGCACTACCGTTACTCATATAACGGCTTTATGGCCAACAAATAACTCTCGCTGAACACTTGGCATAATTTGATGCTGGTTTACGTACAGTCTCGTCCGTTTACTGCGCAATAATTTTAATAATAATGTGGCGTTGTTTTAAACGTTTAAGTTTTTTATTTATAATTTTTAATTAATTTAGCCTAAATACGTTATCTAATGTGCTGTTTACATGGTTTGATTTTAGTCACTTGTGACGGTCGACTTTAGTTACCTAGCAAGTCGCTTCCAAAATTGAATAGCAGGTGATGGCGTCGCTGTTGTCTATGTTGTTGATGGTGTAACCTAGGTAACAATATGTAGTAATATACTTCCAGTTTTGACCGGATCAGATAATTTTGTTCAGTCACCTGCAGCCTGAATGAAGCGAAAGAAGTTTGCAAGGATCGTAGCAGGTGGCGATCCATAGTCTCTGCCTACTCCCATGGGAAACAGGCGTGAGTGTATGTATGTGTGTATGTATATCACCTGCAGCCTAGGCCGAATTGCATTTACACGGTCGATTTTCGCCGTGCGGCGAAAATTGTGCGGCCTTAATCGCCCATGTAAATACCACATTACTAAATCATATTAAAACAATATAAACAAAGCTAGACTACATGTAATCTAAGTAGTTAAAGCATTTGTCATTTATAAGAAAAACACCTTACCAAAACCGCCACCTGAAAAACAGAATATAACAACTCGTAGCATCCGCCTTCTCTGTTGGAGTTCTAAACCTCTTATAGGATTTAATGTAAAAAAGATTTTGATGTAAGAAACCATACAAAAACATAAAAATGTTTCTAAGTTTTCTTACATCAGACTTTTAAAAAAGCAACTCCTACAAAAACAAACACAAACTGTCTCCAAATCGTTATGACTTCAAACTCATGTTTAAGACAATCAAAATGAAAACAATTATTAAATATCAAAAACGCTCATTCGCAAGCATGCTTTTGATTTTGATTTTGATATTTAATATTTAAATGTTTAAATAGCAAGATCAACATTTTTGATCAACTCTATATAGGTAGCTACATTTTGTTACAACCCTATGTCTGCTTAAGTGACCCAAAGCAACGCAAAAATATTCGCACGGTCAAATATTAAAGCAGTCAAGTGTGAATCGCAAACGTCGGACGAACGAACCTCGCACCTGGCAGGGGTCATCGCACTCGCTGAATGGGAATGCTACCTGCGATACTCACATCTTTGAAGTTTGGACAACTCTCACGATGAACCTGTTGAACAAGCCAGATTTCTGTGAGAACAAAAAAAAGTTAAACGTTACTGACAGTCATTATTAAGTCAGTTTTGTTGCCAATAAACTTATTATTATTATTTATGATATGAGTTAATGGAATAAAGAAACTCACATACCCACAAACATACATGAACCCTGAACACATATATAATCTTTTTGCTTTGGGCAGTCGTGTAAAAAAGGTACTGTTCCCGAGGGATAGAGAAATAACTGTCCACGCAGATGAAGTCGCGGGCGGCCGCTAGTTATTATAAAAATAAAATAAAAAAGTCATTGAACTTTTGAAACACTTGTAGGGCAATCTAATCCACCCCTCATTAAGCTTATAGATCTTTTGCAAGTTGCTTCTTGTAGCTTGCTTGCTGTCACTGTCAGTGTTTATAAAATTAGGCTTCTTGAGATTGACTTATGAACCCCAGTAGAGCTTGAGATCTACTCTGCTGGGGTTTGTAAGTCACATCAGGACGAAGTCTTCAATCCTTATCAGACCTACACTGTGTTATGTGGACCATTTTCTCCATGGCACTGACAATGCCCAGATTTGGTACGAGTTTAGTTTATTTAGTACGAGTTTTGAAGCTCTCATGGCGGAGCTTGTCAGACTGATCGTACTTGATCACGTTTGTTAAGCAACGCTCGGTCCGACCAGGTGTCGGATGGGTCATTGTTAAGTGGCATTACAACTGAGCACTTACGTGCTTCGGAGGGCACTCTAAACCGTTAAGCCGAGTTAGAGGCTTATAGGCGGCTTAATGAACTCTAACACCAGAGATGGTCACTAGTCCTTATACGATAAGAAGATTTCAGTTAGTCTGACAAAAAGGCACCTGTTCACCATCCTCGCAAGCCGTATCACACATCCTAGGGAACAACAGCTACACGGGAAAATAGAAACGAGACGCAAACATCGCAGCCCTTACATAAACATTCAATGATGACGGAGCTAGAAAATAGATTCGATACAACCGTAGCATAAAATGTAAATGGAGACAGTATTTGTGTTATTGCGATGAACTCGCTAGCTTTTAATCTCGAGTTTTGTGCTGGTGGATTATTGGAATTACAAGTGGAATATACTTACGTAGGAAAAAATACAAAACAAACCTTCCTGCTTCATTGAAATCAACTGCTACCAATACATCGACTGTTTTTATAACACAATAAGTTCTTGCCTTTTCATTTTTAATTACGGTACCTACAAGTTTATAATATATCAACACTGTTTTGATGTTTTCATTTCACAATCTATCTTGTTTTTAGTAGTAGATATAGCAACATACCTATATATCCCATATGAAAATTTCAAAAGAATTGGTCAAGTGATTGGAAATTAATTTTATATCTTATACCAGCGCCTTATACATATTATCCCAGTTTCAAAGGTTTTAGATATGTTTCAGATATCATATTTGACAGATAATCTTACAAGTTCTGATTTTTTTACCACGTTTTTATTTAAAATTTAGTATGCCGAACCTATAAATTTATAATGTTGCGGCATATCAGTAAGTAATTTGATTCACTGTGAGAATTTATATTTGATCAAATTATTTGCTAAAAGCCCATTCGAAATTGTAAGAATCCAATAAATGTAGTAAGTATTACAATTTGCCGGCAGTCAAACTGTTATCAAAGAATTTACCCTTCTGCACAGGTATTTCATTAATGAACTAACTTTCATTAATTAGTAGGTACCTAAGTCCATGAGAATCCAAATCAGACTTTTTGCTTAAAACTGTTCAGTTAAATTCAATTAAAAGTTTTCTACAGGCCACTATTACTATAAAATTAATTTGGTAGGTATCTATTGAAATAGTTTGGGAAAGATTCATAGTTAACTTTTCTATTAAATTGACGATTTACAGAATACCAATGAGCACAGTATTACAGAATTTGAAATGACTTTGTAACAAAAAAAGAAAATTGTTTTTTTTACTGCCTTTGGTTTTAATAATATTTCAGAAATTCTGATTCAGAATCCTACTAATATTATAAATGTGAAAGTTTGTGGGTTTGGATGTTTGGATGTTTGTTCCTCAATCAGGCAAAAACTACTGAACGGATTTGATTGAAATTTGGCACACAGATAGTAAATAGCCTGGATTAAAACATAGAATACTTTTTATCCCGATATTCCCACGGGAACGGGAAACACGCGGGTGAAACCGCGGGTGAAACCTTATAAAACGCCTAACTGTCACATGCTACATTACATGGTTTAATTTAGCACAAAAAATATCGAATAAGCAATTACATACATAATAGAATATAATGTTCCTACAAAATTTCACTGAAACGTTGTAAAAATGAAATGGCTCCATAAAATCGGAAGCTAGTGAGTTATATCAATTAAAGTTATTTTACTACCTTCAACTTCCTCCGGGGATCATAAACTTTGTTTTATGTATGAAAGTCCTTTCAATGAAGGGTAGTTTGCATGGAATGTCCTGCCAAATGGAGTGATACTTAGTTACAAAGTAACGATATTAAGAGTCGTCTTTATTTCATGTTCGTCACAATATTATATTCAGTTTAGCTTTTAGTAAAAGGAAATACGCTGATAATATTTCTTACTTGAGAATATTGTCGTTCTATTAATAAGTTTTTTTCGATAGCTTGTTTTACTACAGGATTTTTTTTGTTTAGTTTTGAAGTTGTTTTTAGTTAGTGAATAATAGTTAGGAAAGGAAGGTAGTGGAGCCTCACAGTAAATCCTCGGCTGACGAAACACTACAGTACCTGTGATAATGTATCATAAATGAAATATATTTTTTAAATTATCCAAATTGTTTTTTTGTTTTTGAATTTTTGTAGATAAGTTTTGGTTCATACTATATTACATTCCTGCAAAGTTTTATCGACTCAGGATTTAATGTTGGGATCTCTATACAAAAGATCGCTTCATTTCCTACACTATAATATAACCTTGACGTCAAAAACTTTACATATTGTAGTATCTCATACTTACATATACTACTATCTAAATAAATTTACATAATAAAAATACCCACCAAAAAAGGATATTTGTATGAGGATATCATTATTTACAGTAACCCTTACACCAAAATACCAAGAGATGAGAAACACTAAGGAGGTCGCACTACCTTTCCATATTTCACTTTTACGCGTCTTCGGATGAATCCCATGTTTGTCAAGGACTGTTAGTTATAGATCCTTAGAGAGACCTGTCTAATCCCTTTTGAGTACCGCCTGACCTAAAATTGAAATTGTCGGCCCTTCTTAAGGGATGTTACTGTGTCACCCAGAGTTTGTAGCATTAAATTTTAAGTTACGGCGTCATTCGTTACGCTTGAGAAGAAGTTACATTTTCCTATTTTAGCCTGTTACTGCGAATTAATTGTTTCCTTTCGTTTTATTTAGATTATGTTACGTGATAAATTACTTATAGCATCAAAATATTATCAGCAACATGCGTCATAAATCATTTTGATGTTCCATCAAAACAGTAAACAAAATTAGGTATCTAGAATAGTATATATCCTACCAAAATCATTTTCATGAATAATGTTGCCAAGACCTCGCACTGTCAAAAATTTATAATATGATCTTATGTAGAGCCAAGTTTCTAACTCTACGCGCCCTAACTCTGCAAACCCTAACTTCAAAAACTCTACACCTTAGTCAAAATATGTGGTTTGGCCGTTTCGTTACTACAAGAACTATTGTTTATTAGAAGAAATAGCCAAGCCACATATTTTGACTAAGGTGTAGAGTTTTTGAAGTTATGGCTTGTAGAGTTAGGGCGCGTAGAGTTAGAAGCTTGGCTCTACATGAGGTCTGATAACTTTTTGACAGTGCGAGGTCTTGGCAACATTATTCATGAAAATGATTTTGGTGGGATTTCACTTCTTTTTGTAAGTAACTATCCATAAACCGAAAAAGCAAGGTGGGGTCAGAATTGTGGTCTAAAATCGTGTAAAATTCAATCACCACCAACTAGCGTACTTGTACTGTTATTTATTTTATTCTGTGGTAGAGCTAATTTATTTATGCTGTGATATTATTTTACTCTTTAACGCAGAATGTGACAGTGCAAAGAACAAAATAGAGTCTACAAGAGAGTAGAGCAAGTTTTGCGCCATGAAAGAAGTAGTTTTGAAATGAACACAATATCTTTGTTATGACTACTTTTTAGGGTTCCGTAGCCAAAATGGCAAAAAACGGAACCCTTATAGATTCGTCATGTCTGTCTGTCTGTCTGTCTGTCTGTCTGTCTGTCTGTCTGTCTGTCTGTCTGTCTGTCTGTCTGTCTGTCTGTCTGTCTGTCTGTCTGTCTGTCCGTATGTCACAGCCACTTTATTCCGAAAGTATTAAGACTACACAATTGAAACTTGGTAGGTAGATGTATTCTGTTAACCGCTTAACGAATTTAATACAAAAATAAGAAAAATAAAAGATTAAGGGGGGGCTCCCCATACATGGAACTGAAACTGAAAAAAATTTTTTTCTTCAAACCAACATGTGTTGGGTGTCTATAGATAGGTCTTTAAAAATGACATTGAGGTTCCTAAGACAACTTTTTCTCAAAGTCGACCGTTTGAAAGATATTCACCGCCAAAGTGGTAAAATGTGTGTCCCCCCCCCTTTAACTTTTGAAATAAGAGAGTGAAAAATCTAAAAAAAATATATGCTGTAGATCTTAATAAACAATTTCAACCAAAATTGGTTTGAACGAGATATAGTAATTAGTTTTTGAGATATAGCACATTTTCCAAAACCGCAAATATAACTTTGTCATTCATACCAACACTGTGAAAAACAAAGTTATTTTTGCAGACGAAAAATGATAGGTGGTATTAAATATGGTATGGTATAAGGTAACTACGGAACCCTATGGCGCGTGGCCCGACACGCACTTGGCCGGTTTTTTTCTATTACTTTAACAGTGATCTACAAAGGCTTAAAAATAATTACTAAATATTTAAAGATTTTTCAGATTCATGTTGTCTCATTTTTTCAGACCTCCAGCATCAAAATTTGCGGAAGTCGCATACAAACTTCCATCCCCTAGTTTAAGGGGTTAGAGGGTAAAAAATTTTAAGTTTTATATTTTTTTTGGAGTTTGTGTACTAATACTAGCTTACATACCAAATTTTAGCTTTCTAAGACTTCTTTGAATTTTAAAATTAAATAATGTTGTAAAGTTCACTCAAATAACATAGTTTGACAAATCATTTTAACATTTATCTACTTTAAGATATATATTTGCAGAGCTAGTGACAAAATACTGCAAGAGGTATCTTAAGGCCCATCATTCAATATGATATAGTGTTTTGGGTGTACGTGAGTCAGCACCTATTATATAATATATGTATATAAAGCCAGGAAGTGGAACTCCTGGCGTCAGCATGCTTTCAAGCGCTTTAAGCGACTGCTGACTGCCTCTGCTCCATCAATCTGTGGTCTGACTATTTTTTCATAAATTATGCATGATAATTAAGCAGTATACGAATTTTCAGCCTTTGAGCCTTTCAGCTCTTGTACCGACCTCGGCATTGTGACAACTACGTGGCGTGCTGACTCGGCATGTTCTATGATAATACGGTTTGACTTTCTTCTCATTTTTTTGTACTTTTCTCTAGTATACTCCCAAATTTGAACCTTGAGATAACTCTTGTCTTAGGCAAGGCAATGTCGAAATTTTACATACTTGAAAGCGTGATGACGCTAGGTATTCCACTTCCTGACTTTGCGAGTAGGTGCTGACTCATGTACATCCTAAACACTATATCATATTGAATGATGGGCTTTGAGATACCTCTTGCAGTATTTTGTTACTAGCTCTGTAACTATAGAGTAATATCAATTAGATTATTAAGATAGCATATTTCAATTATATTTGTAATTATAATTAAATTATAAATATAGCTGATAGTTTTAAACATCTCCAGTACATTTTGAAAGTCAACCAATGGAATATTTCTCATAAAGTCTAGAGATTTTTCACTTCACAACTTTTGCTCACAGAGCCACTACGATTGAAATATGAAGCTATAATTTAAGCGACGTCGTCGCGGTGAAACGTACATTTCTCGGATTTTAACATCGCACGCCGGTTCAGTTCAGCGAATGTGGAGTTCAGTTCTCAGTACAGAGTCATTGGACATGACGTTAAGCTGAAAAATAGTTATTCTGTGTGGGTTTGCGACCTCTCTGAGTATTTTTTGTATGCACTTAGTTGGTCTGAAGCTTTTAGTGCGAAAGTGTTGTGCGTTCTTGTGGAAGAACTGACACAGTGATGGGTTCGATATATTACTTGGAGGGAAATCGTGAAAGTATTTTCCAAAGATTTGAGGTTACTCCAGCGGACATACAAATACCATATCACTGTAAGGTTTTAAAAAAATAAGATAATTACCTTTTTATTATTCTGATTATGTCATTTATACTGATTGATTTTAAATAAGTCAAGTCTTTAATCTATATTTTCTTACTTTTGTATTACCACACTCAAAAAAAAGACTCGTACGTTTTACGTTTGACTCATTCGGGGATCAAATTTATACCCTAAGGTCCGGACTCCACTAAAGCGGAGACAAGAAGAGATGTGCGTAGCGGAGAAGAGAATATATGTTTTTCAGCTAAGGTGTTTCCACCAAAGCTGTGTGTAGTGGTGCGGAGATGTGTGCTGGCTAGAGCGGAGGAATATCAAATGTCAAAGAATGGATTTTGAAATTGACATTTGATAATCCTCCGCTCTCCAGCACACATCTCCGCACCGCTACACACAACTTCGGTAGAAACACTGTAGCTGGAAAATATATCTTCTCCTCTTCGTTACGCAAATCTCTTCTCGTCTCCGTTTTGGTGGAGTCCGGACCTGAGTTGATGTCGCAGCTTTCTATAAAATTATAACCACAGCAAACAAAACGCCGCATCTTTCATTAACAGGCCTTATTTGCGTTAATGAATTGTATTTCCCTTCCATTTGTCTTAAAAGCATAATTATATGAAATTTCATTCGGTAATAACGAAAGTATTTGTTTTAGACAATCTCAGAAAGGGAAATTACAGGAATTTCTTCGTCAAAGGTAATTAAAGATACGTAGCTTGGTATTCCACCGCAAGGAACTTACTAGCCAATTTGCTTTGAGTCTTAAGCGTGGATGGTTATGTCTAGGATTTTATTGATTGTAGTGATTTTACTAAAACAATAATGATTGGATTTTTTTTAATCTAGATGAAAAGGTCCGGGGTTTTTATCTTTCAGACATGCCAACTCCATCGTAACCTTATACTATTCTGTTCAATTTTTTTTCTAGTCATCGCTGTCTGAGTATGATCTTATGTAATATTCAATTTATGTAGCTATTGCAAAATCGTGACCAAATGACAAAGTCTTTTTGCAACATCTGATCGTGGTTCTGACAAAATACTTTGAACAAGGTCAATGTCAAAAGGGTTTAAATTATATTTGTTTATTAATACTGTCACTTGGTAAAAGTTTTTCAATAGCTACATAAATTGAATAATTATTACATAAGATCATATTCAGACAGCGACGACTAGAAAAAAAAATACAATGACAATAGTAAAAAGGTTAAACCATGCAGTACAGTCAGCAGCACCTTTGCGAATCTTCTTGACTATTTTTTTTAGCTTCGTAAAATATTATGAGAAGAACATAAACAACCAACATCAGTACCAATGTTTGTTAATCTTGAATAAACATAGTTTCACCCCAATAAACTTGAAACATTGTGTTAAGTACCGATTGACTCGTTAGTCCCTATGGATTAAGCCGTGTCTTGTTACCTATAGATCGTTACAAAGTAAGTGAGGATCGATTTCTGTTACAAACTCGATTAGTTACATCGGACATCGGTAAATTCCCGGCAAAAATCCTACGCCGCTGAGTCAACGTCGGGAACACATGTGCCGATCGTAAAAACGGTTGATATCACGTTTTCGTTCTCGCTATTTTAGGGGATAGGGTCCGTTTATTTTATAACAACGCTTTTAAAATCAAACGCACTATTATGTAGCTGAGTTAGAAAATTCAATTCTTATAAGTTCGTCCTATGTATTAAGCTTTGATTATTTATATGTCAAGATAGACAGTCGAAGCTACGATTGTGTCGAAAAGAGTATCACCCAACAGTTGGGTGACCAAAACACGCACACATTGTAAGTAGTGTGGCGCGGACATAGTTTTTATTACAATACTCTTTAGACGCCATGATGCTAAATATGCACACTAACCTAAAAAAGTTGGCCTGCTTTGTTTAGTACGTCAAAAGCCCAACACACTATCTAGACATAATAATCTGAGGTATTAAGTTCAAGATTGCCAAGAGTAAATTCTTACGAGATGGTGTATCACAAAGTTCTCAATATTTTTGAATAAACTTTGATATATTTCCACATTAGTTAATTAAAAACAAAAAAAAAACTCTTGCAAGGAAATAAAATTAAGTTACAGTATTTTTCAGTACAAACCAGTTTCAAAGTTATGAACGCAAACATTAAAATTTCCTTACCAAGTAATGACAGACTTTGTTAAGGAGCAAGTAAAAGGCGCAATTACATTGCAAAGATACCGGAAAGTTATAATTTTGTTTTGCAACGCTCGCTCCGTACAACAAAATGCAGAAGCTATTCACCAAAGTGCCGTACCGTGTTTTCTAATGACCCAAAACACTGTCGCAGCACGCTACCCTGTAACGATAAAACTTTTAACATTTGTTTACGAAGTTTTCATTCAATGACAAGTCTAACGTGAAATGTATAATTTATCGCTGAAACAACTGAAACCACCAAATTGCATTGGGAAGCGCATTCAACTGTCAAAATAGTATTAATGCCACCAGAGCAACGCGGCTTCCGTAGTACGAAAGCCGCGTTGCTCTAAGAATGACACCAATAAACTTATTGGATGAATACTAAACTGTTACTTGTAATAAATACCTACATTTTACAATATAATATTCAACGAGTGGCTAAAACGTCGATAAAAGCTTCGCATTCACTAGCTAGGGCTAAATAGAATTAGTAAAATAGAAAAACAAACGATTTGGCAACGCACGCTTTGACAAATGTTAATGTTTTGAATTTGGTATCAACTAAGGTTTTAAAGTTGGTTTAATGAAAAACCTTATCAACTTTAAAAACTATTTTGACCTTCAAAATTTTAATAATAAGTTTTACTTTCAACAAAAATATTATACTTATTAAAGTTTTATTTTCTTTTATGGTGCTGATTTTAGAAACACTAGCCCCTAGGCTAAGATCAAGGGTTGCCAGAGCGAGTAGACCACGCGCGGTGTAAATTTATCGCTTTTATTGACCGTTAGGTGCCGTTGGTGTCGGTAAGTGCGACCCGTGCGCAGCCATTTCCTTCTACTATTAAGGCGACTTTATACGCAACACTAGCGCCACTTCCGCAAAAAAATACTGTCTAAATACACAATTTATTAGAAATCCAAACTTATGTTTCTTTTGCAAAATATCAATTGTTATTTATAAATACACAAAATGAACCTCATAAATAATTGTTTGCAGTTTTGTGGTGAAAAAAGCTAAAAACGGCCGTCGTTTTGTTTTTCGTCCAAAAAATCACACAGTAGTGAGTTGCACTAAAACACTGTTAAAGTTATCGTCAAATGATAATGCTACCTATTCGTCGCGTCAAACTTGTCAAAGGACATCATGCTGGCTGGCAACCTCTTTTTTTGGTTAACTTATGCTTAACCGGTACTATGACAAACTTGTTATTGTTTGATATTTTGCAAGGGGACTTTGGATATTACGGTTTTTTTTGTGGGAGTGGCGCTAGTGTTGTATAATAAAGTCACAAAATAATTTAGAAAAACAACAATTGAAACTATTTTCCGTGACACATTTTATCCATTAAAGTCTTCTGAGATGAATTTATTTATTTTTTTGTTGAAATTCGCTCAATTTTCAATTGTTACTTCGCAACTCGCACTAGTTGGAATTAGTGTAGTATAAGTTGTCGCTATATGGAAAGTAGCTTCAATTGTTTTGTTTTGTGACATAGCTATTATAAGTGCAGGCAGATACAACAAACTAAATTCCCCTTACGTTTGTTACGGAAATTTCTCAGTAAAACACTCAAATATTTAATTATTTATATATATATATACCTATCTTAATAACTTCTAACATAAACCTACCTAAGCCGAGCATGAAACGACAAAACAAAAGTACTGAAATTTTCACAATAATCTCTACATTTACTTCAACAACATTTTATTTTTATCCTGGCAACATAACACACAGATCGATGTTGAAAGCTTTTAGAAGTTCGCTTGGTCAGGCCCAATGTCCAATATTTATTGTTGCTTCTCGACAGCTTTACTGTTGCCAGGTTTTATCGTAATTTACAGTAGTTTTTGTTGATACCGTCATTCTCAGTAATGTTTTGACTCTGTTTGTTACAAGTTCATGAAGTCTTAAGTGCTGAGTATTGGCGTTTATTCTTCAAATCTGATAAAACTAGGACACAACTATTAAGATGTCTGAGTTTACCTTTCAATGGTCGTAGAATTGTTTGTTAGCTTTTAGTATACAAGAATGTTATTTGAAAGCCAATTTCTGTTGCTTTCGGTTAGTAAGAACCTTGACTTTTGATGTGTTTCGAAATATGAATTCAAACACACGATGATAACAGATCAGGGACACATTCTACCATAAACTTAAAAAAGTTTGTACAGTGCAGTGGATAGTTGATAAAACAAAAAGTTTTAATAAGAACAAGTACAAAGTATGTGAGATAGATATTTTAGATTACCGTAAATGCGAAAGTCTGAGATTATAAATGCGAAAGTCTGCTTGTTTGTTTGTTTTTTACGCCTATACGTCATAGCTACTCAACCGATCATCATGAAAATTTGCATACACGTTGTCAGGGGTACAGAAAAGGACAATCCATTTGTCATTATTCCACAAAGATTTTTGACTAGCTGCCGCCCGCAACTTCGTCTGCGTGGACAGTTATTTCTTTATGCCTCGGGAACAGTACCTTTTTTCGGAATAAGGTTCCCTGGGTCTTTCTCTGTATCCCTGACAAAGTGTTTACAAATTTTCATGTAAATCGATTGAGTAGCTAAGACTTTAAGGCGTAAAAAACAAACAGACTTTCGCAATTATAATCTCAGACGTTCACATTAACGGTAATCTAAAATATCTGTTTCACATACTTTGTACTTGTTCTTATTAAAACTTTTTGTTTTATCAACTATCCACTGCACTGTACAAACTTTTTTAAGTTTATGGTGAAATAATTGGTAAAATTTGTCACAAATCTATTATCATCGTGTGTTTGAATTCGTATTTCTAAACACATCAAAGTCAATATTCTTACTAACAAAAGCAATAGAAATGATATTTCTAGATTCCATGACTTTCTTGTTAATTGTATTGTAACAAAATAGTCGTGGAAGATCGTGACAACCAACACGATACAATGATAACCTCATATAACAATAGGTTTATCTGCAAAACATGTCAGATATGTCGAGACAGTTTTGTCTCTCTCTAACCCGAATAACCCTCTAGGAGTGAAACGAACCATCCTAACTTAATAGCTTACGCGTGATTGTAATTTGTATTGGTTAATTATGTTAGTGATGTCAGCACTATCGCGGAATGCTTTGAATTGTATATTAATTTGGATTTAAACTTTGGTGGAGAAGAGCTTTGTAATCAGAAGATTTTAGGAATGAAACGTCTAATTCTTCTTTCATTTAATTCCGATCTAGTTATTTACTATTGAAAACAGCTTTAAAAGCCTTAACTAATAACCTTTAGCTATTTAAATGTTGTTATTCTTATTATAGCTTTAGTTTAAAACCCAATAGAAAAATATTGCTTAATTTTAAAGGATACATTACTTGCTTTATTGTGACTAGTTTCCGCCCGCGACTTCGTCCGCGTGGACATTCGGTAAATCCATAGGGAACCTATGACCGGGATAAAAGTATTCTATTTTTAATTCAGTCTATAAAGTATCTGTGTGTCAAATTTCATCCAAATCTGTTCAGCCGTTTTTGCGTGATTAAAGAACAAACATCAAAATATACGAACATCCAAACCCACAAACTTTCACATTTATAAGATTAGTAGGATAAAAAATGACGTATTTTACTTTTTTAGATCTAACCATCAACGACAAATATCATCATCAAAACATCGCCAAATGAATGTTAGCATTCGAAGTTTACAAACCACTCAATTGCAGACGTTTTAAATGCTATACTGAAGGCGTAAGGCGTCTCAAACACTTTGAAGTGTCTCTACAGAATTCCTTTACGCCCGTCTGTACTCTGCTTCTTTGTTGATGATGTCAATAGAGATGTAGGCAACATAGTAGGCTCTTTACACGGAAATGTTGGAGTGTTTGTAGATTAATTTGAATTATTTTGATAGGCTTTGTAGTTCAAGAATTTATAGACTCCAATTTTCCTTGTCAGAATTTCATTACAAATTAACGTGATAGAGGTTTTCCAATTCACAATTTCAAAACAATTTCTAGCAAAGTATGAACAAAACTCATTCAATGATTATTTCCGTAAACAAAGATCCTAATTTGGCCATTTTTTCATGTCCATTTTTTATTTTATTTTTATCCACACGGATAGTGCTTGGCCTTCATCTCACATGACTTTAAGTGATGATAAGGCCGAAGGTGGAAGCGCACTACTCCCGGAATCCTCATCACTGAGGAACTGGCTGGATTTTAAAGTGCTGTTACGGCGTCAGACTTAGATAAGATGGTGGTAGCTAGCCAGGCGGACTTGAAACAAGCCCTACCACCAACCAAACCGAGTACAAATTGTAACCCCCCCTAGGAATTGTCCTAACAAGCCCTACCACCAACCAAACCAAGTACAAATTGTAACCCCCCCTAGGACAATTCCTAGGGGGGGTTACAATTTGTACTCGGTTTGGTTGGTGGTAGGGCTTGTTTCAAGTCCGCCTGGCTAGCTACCACCATCTTATCTAAGTCTGACCTAAGAACCTGGGACCCCTCCGTTTCTGCGACCACTAGACCAGAGGTGGTTATATAAAAAAGTGTTTCCGTTCTTTTAAAAAGTAATTTCAACTTATATTTTTTTTAAATTACTACACGAAAAATCTAAAACACCGGTTAAGAAGATTAATATTGACTAGGATATGTGTATCATACACACACCATACTTTTAAACCTAAAACCCATAGCCAATGTGATTGAAATCGAAGAGAGCGTTGAATATAAAAACAAAAACTGGTGAAGAATAAAATTCACATCTCGAATCTCGAGTCGAAATGAAAACTGAGGTGCAGCTGACGGCTTCCGTCGTCCGTGTTTGAAATGCACATAATATCACAATTCTTTGCAAATATGTACTGGAATGGTCTGGAAGTTTGTTGGCACTTTACTGACTATATATTAACCCCCTTACTAATAAAGATTGAATAGCAGATGTGTAGTTACACAATGGTTACTCTCTGTCAAACTATTTGAATTTGACATTAAAAAGAAAGTGACAAAACACTGTGTAACTATGCAGCTGCTATACAATCTTTATTAGTAAGGGGGTAAAAATATAAATATCGATTATATTTTTGATGTGACCTTTCAGGTGGATAATATGACTTTTACGCAGTTTAAAAAAGTGAATCTACTAAGGTTTCACAATGTTTTAGAAATTATCTTGAATTATTATTACTTTATAAACCTTTGACATTTATGACAAAATGTCGTTTTGCCACTCAAATATTTCATCTTTTTGGGGTTCAAAGGAAAATATTTCATACTCGTTATCTTTCATCATGTTGATATTATACCATCCTATATTTTACCTGGCGACTTTAACAAATTTTATCCAAAACGTCCATCCCCTTCCAGATTGAAATGCATACATGTTACCTTAATATTAATGTTATAATTAAAACGTGCATACTGTAACGAGTCGTAGGAAAATTGAGCGGACCGCTCGTTTTCATAACGAAGCCGCACACAAATTTCAGCCTAACCTACTGGACAGTCCTACTAATTTTACGTAAGCTAAAATTGGCTTGCATAATGTATGCTGTAGCAAGCTGTTTAATTCGGCCCACTACCTTTGGCATAATAAGTGGTAGCGAGCAGTTTACGTGGACGATATTATACGGTCCAATTACTGTTTTAGTGTAGGAATTTTCAATGTATGCTTTGTATTGTAACATGTAGTTACTTTTATAATTCTTTGTTAAAGTGTCATGTTCAACATGACTGTGTTATTGACATTTTTTAGCTTATATATTTATGTAGACTCCCATTTTAATAATTATTTTTCATCTTTTTCAGGTAAGTACGGATTCAACATTGGGAGAGTGCATGCATGACATGACATGTAATTTTTGGTAAAGTATTGTTCATATTATCAAAATAATAAACAAGTTTCTGTTAACGCAACAAAGTCAGATTTCATGTCAGAATAACGAATAATATTGAAACAACTCAAACAGGAAAAAAATACATTTTATTCTCAAAATATTCGTAAAACATTCAGCAAAATAATGTTCATGTATACTAACAGTGAGTAGAACGATAAATCCGCTGACGTATTAAAAGTAATCCCATGCATTGGTCCCTTGTGATGATGTATCCAATATATCTCCCGCAAATGTACGAAACAACCATTTTATGTGGACCTATCACTCCCTTTCATTTCAATCGTTGCACCGAACAAATGTAGGACAATTCGCGAAATCCTACGGCTCTTGAGCATTGGTCGTTTTTGTGGAACAACCAAGTAAGACTGACCCCGGGCTTCTCTTGTACTCATCAAAAATCAGCCAATTGTGAGCCTTTACGCAATATTGGAGTTTTGTTTCACGTTATATTTTAATATTTCCTATAACAGCGTGATATTTAGTCTCTTCTTTTTTTAAAAAAAATATAAAATTAGCCTTATTATTCTTTTTTATTTCTTTGAGAGGTTTTAACCCTTAAAACAAGTTTTAGGCGCAAACGTTTTGTCTCCAATTGAAATAAAATTATTTAAGTAGATAAATATTTCACCTCTAAGGAAGAGATGTAACATCGAATAACCATATATGCTTTAAACCTAACTTTGGCTGAACCGTCGAGAGATTTAGGTAAGTCTGTAAATAACTTTAATTATTAACACGTATATCTGTAGACAATACTAAATAATAAACTAGAAAAAATACACACTTAGACGGGAATCGAACCCGCGACTTTTGGATATAGACAACGTTTTACGCCGCTAAATTACGGCCGTAATATGACGCCACCGTCATCCTAGAAAACCCTAGCTTTAGTTCTAAAGTATTTTAAATGTCAGAAGGATCCTCATACACGGAACCCCAAAAATTGCGGTATCCGTTACGTGTTCATGGCTTTCGGAGTTTCACGTTCTTGGTCGGATCGGAAGGGAGTGATATATAGGTCAAATATATTTCCCGTGATAACTCATGGCGTTTTGCTGCTGGATTGACCTTACGGTTTTGATGTTAAGGGATTTCTCCGCTTTGAAGGAAAAACCATTGTTGTGGAAATAAATAGGCTACTTTAATTCAAGTTATGTTTCTGAATGAATTTGTTCATGTTCATTTTGATTAGTTATTTATAAGTTACAGCCCGGCCACATACAGGCGGAATCTTATTCGGAATTCTGAAACGGAATAGCGATAGTGTACGAAAATTCCGAACGGAAAAATAACGCATGTATGTGGTAGGTCCATAGATTTGTATGTATTTGTTGCGTTCGGAATCATTTGGATTAGGAATTCTGTATTTAGTGTGTGGCCAGGCTAACTCTTTAATACCTATATTATATCATAGTAATTACTTACGAAAACATTGATACACACACTGACGCAAGTCCTATACCTATATGATGTGTTTAATAAGCTGTTTTAGTTTTTTCACTTTCCAAACATAATATTTGCTAAGAGAAAGGCAAAAACTGAAAAAAAGTAAATGTTACATTGAAAAATACTACGCGAAGCTATGAATATTGTTTTATTACATAACCAAATTATTAGAATTTAAAAATAAAACGGCTATTTACAATTTACAACTTACAAACCGATAAAAACAAATGAATTATTTCACATTAATCAAATTCTAATCAGTCACTTTTTTACTCCGTGTTTGCAATCATCCGGGTTATTTTTAACTTTTTTTTAAATCAACTCTCCCGCCGGTATCGGATTCCGCACCTTATATTTTATTCACGTTCTTGACGCTAATGACATTAGTCGCAGTGCAGCCATCAATGTCACTGCATTGGCTCAAACGTGGCTCAAACCCCCTCCCGGTGAATTAGTAATACAGTACTCCAGTTTTGGCTGCAAGCAATTTACACCTTTTCGACGTTGATCGACGAGTCGCAGTCGTTTGCTGTGCAATTACAGGGTTTAGAAGATTGAGCACTCGTGTTGGTGTTTCAAATGAATTGGAAGAATTATTGGGGTTTACTGTACAAATTAAGTGGTTAACATAAGAAAAAATTAGGAAAACTGCGCGGCAAATTTAAAAATTAAGAATAAATAACCACCACATATAATTATTTTGGAGAATATAAACTTTTCTAATGTAACCTTAGGACGTTTGACATAGAATTGACAGAATACGTCTTATGACGTTTGACATAGAATTGACAGAATGCATGCTGCATATACCAATTCAAATTCTATTCATAACTAAGAGCAATAGCGCACTTGCGGCCTGGCCGCAGCGGCCAGCGAGATCGGTACATTAGTATGAAATCGCCGTAGAGCACGCGTACCTGGGGCTGTATTATGACCTCTTATTTCCAGTTAGTTTTCTGACTGGCTATCTATCTATCTCTTTTATTTGCTATACAGCGAGAAAGAGATGTCACTACAGCAATTTATAAACCTGGCAGGTTTTAAGAGCTCGTAATACGGCCACTGGCCGCCGCGGCCAGTGGCCACGCTTGAATTTGAAGCAACGACGTTTCGGCAGCGTGTTTGGTCGCGCACCTTGCGGCCAGGTCGCGCGGCCAGGCCGCAAGTGCACCATTGCTCTAAGATAGGACATAGGACAACGTCTGTCGGGTCAGCTAGTGACTTCATAAACTTACGGAGGATTTATTCACTGTCGGTAATATACCCTCCAAACAGTATCATAGGAATCATAAATAATATTCCCCACAATTCCTGTGCATTGCACGCAGTGCTATCATTTCATTATCATATTGAAATACGATGAAGTTCATAAAAAGGTAAATAGTATCACCAAACCTAACTCAAAAGCATTATAATAATCCTGACTAATACCTAACACCATGCTCCTGAAAGCACACTAAGCCATTTGAAATGTAAAAGATAAATTGTTGCGAAATAATGCACCCTAACGTCTAAGTAATAAGCGCGATAAAATTGCTCTACAAAACTTTTAATTCACCCAGCATTCATATCTATATTTCAAGTGGGTAACAATGCCGAACGAAACTTGCGAGACATTAACAGAACTAACTACTTCCCATTCAGAATTTTGAATTAAAATTTCTAGCTCTTTGTGCCATGAATACTTTTTATACATACCATAATTGCCCTTCCATTATTCTTGGGCGGTTTTTCGAGTTACAACATGATGTACGTCCAACCGGCGTATATAGTTAATGGGGACAAAAATGGCACAATATATTAGTTTTATATGACTTCTATTCCAGTTGGGTCGTATTTGCGCCGTAGTTGAGGGAAATGGGCCCCGAATGGGCCTCGATTATATTGTTGGCTTCAAACGATACGGCTTTATTTATTGCGTTTTATTTTTATTTTAATAGACGGTTTGATGTATGAATTTATTCACCTGTATTTTGCACTTGAAAATGTTTGTAAAGACTGTTTCAAGCATGAATTATAAGATACGATACGAGATTTGGTTACCATCAAATCTCGTATCGTATCTTATATTTTATGATTGAAAAACGTGTAACCACCACGGTTATGTACCCATGTTATGTACACAATGTCTTGCAAAATACAGGCATAACATTTCTGGCGTTGCATAGTTTTCCATAAAGGAGATTTATCGAATCTCGTTCGCAAAAACTCATGGTGGGATAGTGGTTCCGAACAGCGTGATAACAATGACTGGCGCAAATGCAGCCGACATTATCGTATGTAATCGATTCGGTAAACACATTCGGCTATTCGTTCGGTAATAAAAGGGTACGATCGGATGAATCGGTCGACTGTTTGTCCAGCACTGGTTGAGGTCGATAGCCAAGCGATTTAGAGTCATAATTCTAGATTGTTGTGGCTTACTGTCGCTGTTTATAGCATACCAAACTCTAAAGCGTATTTATAAACTATTAGGATTTCGGTAATAAAATTGATTTGTGATAAATGTTACTAGGTAATGAAAAAAGAGATATATTGCAGATAAGTACATTTTGCAACTGGGTATTACATCTTCCTGAAAATGAGACACGAGCATCGCACCGGCTGTTGCTGCATAATGCTCGCTCTGCTCGCTTAGCAAAATTTTCCTCGTGAATATTCTATCGCTTTTTTGGTGGCTGATAAAAACACTTCAACTAGTTTTAAAGTAAAAATTATGAGACAAATTATTAGTAGAAGTTTAATTTGAATCACTTTTTTTTTACTTTTCCATGTCGACAAGTATTGTTTATAGAAAAACTTTGATCCATGAAATGTTAGTCGCTTCAA
The DNA here is from genome assembly GCA_943789525.1 of Agriphila geniculea. NCBI lineage: Eukaryota > Metazoa > Arthropoda > Insecta > Lepidoptera > Crambidae > Agriphila > Agriphila geniculea. The sequence goes on along the minus strand of OX038887.1, from coordinate 11,532,134 downwards.
TAGTTTTCACCCAGCTTAGAGAGGTTTTCAGAGGTACTTACCGAAAAATACCCGGTTGCCCGGAAACATCCGTATCGACCCGGGTTGGAATGTCGTCTATTAACACTAACTGCTTCGGAAGCCGCCCAATTCGAGACTTAATTTCACGTAAGATTATTAGCGTTACGGTGAAGGAAAACGATATGTTTCTAGTACAATTCCCTTATGGAAGAATGAAACTAGGATTACTAAACAAAATGCGAAAAACGAACGAATCAAAATTTTGGAATTTGCATCAAAAGTAATAATATCACGTAGCGTAACGAACGTCGTCCGATTGTCATGGTTTGCTTTTCGTAATCATGGACTGGTAAAATCATGATACTAAAATGTTTCAGAAAACCTTACATACATTTACTGAAATTAAACCTAACGTATATATACCTGCGTATTAAATTAAAGGCTGACCTAAAAACTGAGAGAAATGATAATAATAACAACTATGCGAGAATCTTGAAATTGAAATAAGAATAAGATGCTAAGTGACTTGATGCAAACAAATAAAGTAAAAGAAGAAATAACTTATTATTGTACTTTTCCATGGATTAAAGTATGCAACGATTTTTAGCTACTTAGACTAAGAAAGAAGCTTACAATCTCTCTAGAGCTTCCAGTAAGATCGCTACTTAGTTCAAATAGAAATAATGTTATTTAAATATTTTTCTATTAATAAAACTGTAACAGGTCAAAACTGCTTTTTTAATTCATTTAATTTTTGTCTGTCTGTGTTTCTGTCTGTCTGTATCACGAATGCGCATCACTCCTAAACTACTGAATGCATTAATAATAAAACTTGGCATGGTTTGAGTTCGTAATACGAGGAAAGGGCAAAGGATACTTTTTTATAAATTTTATTGTAGACTGGGCAAGCATTTGACCACCATCTTGCTTGGTAGTTTTATCTCAAAATTCAGCATGGCTCTTTTGGGAGAGAGGTTGGAATTCAAAATTTGTGCTTAGTTGTTATTAATTAACGCGTAGTCCGATTTCATCCTTTTTTATTAGAAAGGAGGTACTTTACTTTAGACATTGTCCAGTAAATATTTCAAGGCCATTTCAAGGCCTACTTTTATGCTGGTAATACGCAAGCGAAGCCATTGGCAAAAGCTAGTTAATAATAACATTATTATTAATATCCATAAACAACAAAAATATAAACATTGTAACCGACATTTTCGCCTATCAATTACAGTAATTGTAATAATACGAAGTATCTCATATTAAACATTTGTATCATTATTTTACGTTGTTTTTGTTCTACCTTTAAATAGGTTTATATTTTTTACAATTACTGAAGACCCAAATGCGCCATACGCACTAAATAGAAAATAAATGTCCCATATTTTTGAAGTGGAAAGAACAAATTAAGGATATAAAGCTAAATGGAATCCTGATTTTCGTTGATTGCCAAACCTCTCCATAGACCTACAGCCTGATTCAATTTGATTGAGAGATATTTTTAGATCAACGACATTGGGCGCAAATTGATGTTAGGGCACCGCAGAAAAATATTTAAGGGTCCATTATAGGAAAACATGGTTTGGGGGGTCATTTATTTTATAAAAAACGTAAAGTTGTAGCTACAAAAAATATCGATCAGCTAAAGAGATTCTCTAGTAGCTACAAATATTAAATTGCATATAAACCTTACAGATGATTGTAAAAAAATCAGAATATCATCAAAAGCACTTGCGTAGGTTCATATTTTTGGCGTAAATAATAGCGGAAATGTATTGAATTCTACATCAAAATACACTTTAACGTACTGTAAAGTAGCTTCAATAACTTTTGTGAAAGAAAGATAATTTCTTTTTAAAAGTTAGTGATAACGATAATGATGAAATAACAACGAAAAACATCTAAAAAGTTCAGAGTGAGGTTATTTTCCTTACTCTTCACATGTAAAAAAAGAGACAGAGACAAATGTTCCAGCGTGACCGAGCCTTAGCACCCGTATTCACAAACATTACTGTGAGGTCTCACCGTGCCCTCGGATGCTATCGTCCCAAATAACAATCACACGTAACACGTAAACCAAACAGAGCTCTATTTCAACACATTACTCAAACGACCCTTGCATAGGCTAAGGGCCTGAGTATTGTTCTTGCATACGGGTGACAGTATATTTAGAAAATAATTGATTTGCTTTGTTCTATGGCACATGGCCGCACATGGCCGCACATGGCTCGTAAGCGTAGTCGTCTCGTGCGTATAGTCAAGACGCGACGAGTACGATACGAGCAGAGTTCTACACACTTAATAAGTGCGAAATATATCAGTTTGCTGACGACACATGTCTTGTTGCTAGTCATGAAGACTTAGATGAAGCCTTAAAAGACTTGCAAGCTGAGTTCACATGTCTTTCGAAATGGTCGCATGATGCAGGACTCGTACTTAACATAGAAAAAACAAAACTCATGTACATCAGTAGTAGCCATAATAGAAAACATAAAGATCTTAAACTAATTGCACACAGTCATGAATGCTTACATAAGAATCTCCAACACTGTAGATGTAATCCCATCGAAGTCGTGAATAAGCAGAAGTATCTGGGGTTATACTCGACGATCGATTGAAATGGGTCGAACATATTCACTATGTGTGTGACAAGTTACGAGCAATTCTATCCAAATTTGTGTTAGTAAAAAACAAAATTCCATACTCTATACGTATGCAATTATATAAGGCACTAGGAGAAACCATAATAAACTATGGTTTTACTAGTTATGGAAGAACTTGTAAGTCACACCTGGACGCTATATATAAGCTACAGTTAAGAATTTTAAAATCAATAGTACCAGACAAAATTAAAATGCAATTTATAGACAACACTGACAAACTCTTTCATTACTGTAACATACTACCCGTACATGAACAAGTAAAATTAAATCTCCTCACAGTCTTTTTTAATGATAAATTCCGTAATTTGAAACATTATAATAAACAAACACGTAGTGCATTAGATCCTAAACTAATCGTCCCGCGATACAATAACTTATATGGTAGGCAATTATTACAATTCCAGATACCTAAATTAATTAACGAACTACCAATATCATGTAAAAAAGAAATTAATACAACTAATATTAAAAACATAATCAAAAAACATTATTTATCACTATAAAAAAAATATTATTTAAGCTAGATAATGTACTAATAAAATTAAGCAATAAATTTAATTAATCACAAAACAGAATGTAGTGAACTTCTAAATCAATAAAATGTAAACCTGACAGAGAATCCGCCCGTGTTTACTCACTTATAGTCCGTAAGCGAAATCGTTGTGATCGGGCCAATATGGAAGGTAGTAGAAATAAAAAAGTATTCTACTTACCTTACCCAATTTATTAAATTTTAATAGTTATAATATAAGACTAATTCATAAAGTTCGAGTAATTCAAATTAATATACTTACTTAATTAATAATTTCATATAAACATTGTAAAACTAAACCAGAAGTAATGCATAATCAAATATTTTTAAACAGTTCTAACACACTTAGGTATTATTTAAGTTAATTGTTGATAAAGAGGATGAATTCCAGTGCTTGGTAAAACCTAAATAGGTTTATATAGCACTGTTAAATGAAAGAAAACATTGTTATAACTTTAAGTGTTTAATGATAATATAAAAAAAAAACTTAAATTTCACACTCCACACTATCCCCAAACAATTTCCCAAAATTTCATCAAAGTTATCTGATTCCATGTCCTTTTTTACTGCCTAATTATTGTCACAAATAAATAAGTACGCCATTTGCAACCAAAGATTTTAATAAGTTAAATACTAAGAAACGCACGAAGTAAATAGAACAGAGAAATAAGTAAATTGTACCGTAATTTGAAATTTTGAGCACCCATTATCGTTTTATTTCCAGAGGAAAATCTTTTATTTACCAACATATTAGATCGTTGCTTAAAGGCATAATTTCATACGATTCTCCAGATATGACGGAAGCAAACAGTAAACACATTGCTTGGATGTGTATTCATTTTTCTATTTGTCCGTCTTGCCATCCATTAGGGAAGTATGGGATCACATTGATCGATAGATAGGCGGCTAGATTGTTTCTTTTGTGATCTTTACGTAAAACCATTAGGTTATATTCATTATTAATACTATTTGTAAAGTAGAAATTTCAATGTTCGAAATTGTCGTATGTGCACATTAATTAACATTATTGTAAGCGTGTTTTAATTATAAATTAGTGATAGTTTAATAATAACTTCAAATAATTTCTTATAAAGCTTATGTGGGATTTACACAAGTGACTAAAGCCGCACGACTTTTGCCGCACGGCGAAAATCGACTGCGTAGTGACTTATTTGGCATAGGCCGCAGGGCTGCAGGTGACTGAACAAACTTATCTGATTAGCCCCCCCTACGCAAATGGCCAACTTTCTATTCGTTTGAACGCTACGCTTACTTTTAAAGCTTAAATATGAGCGATAGTAAGCGTAGCGTTCAAACGAATAAAATGTTGGCCATTTGAGTAGGGGGCAGGTGGCCTAAACTGGAACTTAGTGTTATTTATTACATATTGTAACTTAGGTTACGCCTTCAACTACATAGATGATAGTGACACTGTCACCGATATGCCTCCTGCAATTCAATTTTACAAACGACTTGCTAGGTAACCGTCGTTGAAAGTCGACCGTCTAAGAAGACTAAAATCAACCCATGTAAATAGCTCACTACACATTTTTACATAGAATGGTGTTAAACTGCTTATCCAAACGGCCAAATATTGTTCCATCTATTGGTCAACAAGCAAGGAAATCCTTCCAGCTACCTATAGGCTGCAATCACAAAAATAATATCTGGCGACTGAGTTCACTCCAAATATCCAATTAAATTGTAGCGGGTCCACGAATCCGCCCCATTTGACACGCCTTGTAATATGTCCTGGAAAATTCCAGAATTATGGCCGCTCCGGAAAAATGGGACGTCACGAACAAAGTAAGAGAAGTGAACGCCTGTACTTAGTGTTCCATTCTTTTGGCTTTTGGATTTTTATTAAGTGCTGCACTTGATTTTCGTCTGTGACTTACAATTTTTTGCATTGTGAAGTTTTTGTAGCCATGTGATTTATTGGTTGTTTTATACTTTTTGAAGTATCAATTTATTATGCAATTATTAGCTTAATATTTATAACCGCAAAGAACAATTATATTATGTGAAATGTGTTGCACTTTCCAATGTAGGTACATATCAACATCACTACTTTATTACTAATACTATCTAAGTATATCATTAATACCTAACTAATTGTGTGACGGCTGAAAAGGTTATATGGTTAGACTATCTACTATTTTATTTAAATACACACATGCATACATTATGACATATTGACGAGAGAAAAAAACACATTTTGTCTTCTTTACTTGCATTTGAATCATGTTTATTTTATCTACATACTTTTCTTAAGTATCTTTTTTGCGTCCTTACTTATATTAGTATCTGATTCTTAATTTCTAAAGAATATTTTCGCTGGTTCACACCCCTGAAGTATCATTGAATAAGCACTTGAGTGTCAGTTTGGCAACTTGACAAAGATGTTAAATTAATAAGGAACATAATTTTCGTCGACAGCAATTTACGAACGGCAAAAAATGGTCGCGTTTTTTTCATGTGAATATTGTTATGGAGGTGCCTTATAAAGATATAGCTTTATAATGATTATTTTTTTCCGTTAAAAAAATGGTTATAGTTATAATCAAAAGACAACATAAACAGAACCGTCAGTTTTAGATGATTTTGTTAATGTTGGAGTTACTTTATAATTAATACAAATTTTTATCGATATCCTAAAATCACATTTTCTGTCCAAAGCCTGTAAAATTCAAAAGCAGAGTATAGCATCATTATTACTGGATCCCCCGGGAACACATCTGTTGAATAATCTCGAGACTACGCCATATGGCGTCACAACTCCGTTTCCAATTACAATCAAACAGCTGACATGACCGTGGCGGCACCTGTCTGCGGTATGGCATCGCCACAGAATATTATATAACTAATGCCAAGTGTCCAAAACATAAGATAGTTGTTGGTCATGTGTTTGGGATATAAGATAGTATAGACCGCCGGCACTGAGGCTCATTTTTTAACCCCCGACGCAAAAAGAGGGGTGTTATAAGTTAAACGTGTTTGTGTATCTGTGTATCTGTCTGTGGTAACGTAGCTCCCAAACGGATGAATCGATTTTCGTACAGTTTTTTGTGTCATAGATAATTTTAACCCGAGTGTTCTTAGCCATGTTTCATGAAAATCTGTTCACCTGTTTGAAGATCATCAGCTCTTTTCTAGTCGATGAGGGGATCTGACTAACTACCTCATTTCCGATCGATTTGAAATTTTATACCGAGTGTTTTTAGCTATATTTCATGAAAATCTGTTCAGCCGTTTGAAGATCATCAGCTTTTTTCTAGTTGATGAGGGAATCTGACTAATTTCCTTATGTCCGATCGATTTGAAATTTAATACCATGTTACTTCAATGATATTGAAAGTATGGTAAGGTAACCATGACCTGATCAGCCGTTTATCATCAGGTCTTTCATAGTTCATGTACCTTCCACATGTCATATTGATTCGAAATTTGGTACCGTGTTACTTCAATGATATTGAAAGTATATAGTAAGGTAAACATGACCAGATCAGCCGTTGTGCAATAGAAAAAAAAAGAAAATGGCCGACAAGAATTAAGTTTAAAAAGCTTCAAATAAAACTTAAATTAAAAAAATTAAAAACCCACGACACAAAAAAACTAACTCTTAAAAGGTTAAAAATAATATCATCAAGTCGTAAAGATCTATGACAGCAGACAAAGATCGCTAGACAAAGAAAATAGACAAGACTAGAAAAATTTGAACTATTTGTGAAATTTAAAGTTAAATTCTTGCTTGGAATATTCACACAGTTTGATAAGATGACAGATTTGGCTCTGTTGGATGCCTATAAAAGTTGGAGATATTAATTGGTCTTTGATTAGATGGTGAAGTCCATATAGCAGAGACTCTCCTGAAGTAGTTGGTTGAGGCGAATAGAGCGTAGTTTTATAGTTTCTGTTATTTTGTTTGATATTTTCGTTTGATTTTTATACTCATGACTAGAAAAATTTGAACAATTTGTGAAATTTAAAGTTAAATTCTTGCTTGGAATATTCACACAGTTTGATAAGATGACAGATTTGGCTCTGTTGGATGCCTATAAAAGTTGGAGATATTAATTGGTCTTTGATTAGATGGTGAAGTCCATATAGCAGAGACTCTCCTGAAGTAGTTGGTTGAGGCGAATAGAGCGTAGTTTTATAGTTTCTGTTATTTTGTTTGATATTTTCGTTTGATTTTTATACTCATTTTTAGTAGTTAAATACAAAATCAACTCAAAACTATAAGTATCCGGCACACGCCACAAAGTCACAGGGTGTGGAAGTTAGGTATCCCGCACATATTTTATAGTTTTTCTTAATATAAATTTGGAACATGCCTCGTCGCTGGCCGCTCCACCCAGTATTTTTAGTTTTGCACTGGCTGTTAATACCATGTTTTGTTGTTGTTCGTGTGAATGCGTCCTAATACAAGGCTGCAACAATTTTGAAACCATTTGTTTTTAATTATTGTAAACTTTTTCACTGGCGATGAGGCAACTCTATGGTTGACAATGTGACCAAATTCTATTTTTAAAATTCTTTTCTACCCTAGGGTGGAACGAAAAATTGTTAACCCTCTGGTCAGTTTAAATATACATCACTTTCCGAATATGAGAAATGAAAATTGCTGATAGTGAGCCGTTATGTTCATAATTTGAAATAATAACAAGTAACTGAAGCATAGCATCTTTATGATCATAGAAGATATGAGAGCCTCTGTGTGTGAGAATAATTTGCAATCTAAATTTAAACAATGGACAGTGAAGTCTTGTCGTCATTTTGTGGTTGTGTCCTAGAAACGAGTTCTATTACGGTAATAGGATGACGGGAGAGAGTTGACAGCGACATGCTAAAGTACTTTATTGGAGCCAACTAGACAGAAACGGTCCTAGATATTGAAATAGTGCTGTGTGTTAACGATTTGGGAGGTATTAGGATATGTTAACCCGAATTTGCAGATTAGAATAGAACAGAATAATATTTATTTGAGACAAAACAACTAAGTAATTGAAAATACATAAGATAAAATGAGAGAGAAACAATGATTGGCTTAGTTTTGTACTAAATTGGTCCCGACTTAGCATAATGCTTGGCCTATGACCATGGCTGATTTTCCGTTGGAACCGGTTTGGTGATGCCTCGGAACAATGACAAAAATCATAACATTCACTCTGCACGATGTACGTGCCTACATTTAGTCGTCTTTATAGATTAGCTACTGAATATACATCGTGTATCAAAAAACCCTGTCGATCCTGCAAAAAGTGATAGTGTAAAGCCCATTCGCTTAGATAGTGTCGGTACAGCCGCAAGCACTTGTGTTCAGAGACAGGAATACAGGTAGCAAACACAACTTTTCACTACGGAATTTCTATGTAAACTGCCAAAATCCAAATTGACTTGCGGGTGTACGCCGCACGCGGTGTCCTTTGTTTATGCGGCGGCATCCTTTGACAAGAAGCGGCACGTGCAAAGGCGGCGCGATAAAAGGGCGACACTATCTGAGCGAATGAATGGACTTTACATGAAACTGAACAACTTTCTCCATGGACCATAGGTCGAAAAACGAAAAAAAAAACATTTCATTCTCCCATACAAAATGTATTGGTCAGCTGATCGACTTACTATGGAAAAGTAAAAAAAAAATCGTTTGTCGACCTATGTTCCTTGAGAATGTTGTTTAGTTTCAGCAACACATCACCTTTTTCAGGATCTGACAGGGTTTTTTGATTAACACGATGTATACTTAATATAATTTTTGCTTTAACTCTTTGCATTTAGGCTTCGCGCCTGTAAGTTTCATTCCAAACTGGTATTTCTGAAATAATAGCAGTATCGTATGTTCTAGGATTATACATAACTAGCCCGTGGTTCCCGTTTCCGTGAGAATATTGTGATAAAATGTATTCTATGTTTTAATCTAGGCTATCTACTATCTGTGTGCCAAATTTAATCCAAATTCGTTCAGTAGTTTTTGCGCGATTGAGGAACAAACTTCCAAACATCTAAACATCCAAACCCACAAACTTTCACATTTATAATATTAGTAGGATAATATTATCTTACTAATATCTTCTTACTAATATTATAAATGCGAAAGTCCGTTTGTTTCTTTGTTTATTTGTTTGTTTGTTACGCCTTCACGTCTAAACTACTTAACCGATCATCATGAAATTTTGTATACACATTATCAGGGGTACAGAGAAGGACATTTATCCCCAAAAAATGTATTGTTCCCGAGGGATAGCAAAAACCTGTCCACGCAGACGAAGTCGTGGGCGGCAGCTAGTATTTAATAAAATTCATTAATTAGGTAGATAGTTCAAATTAGTTTATGATTTTACGTACTAAATATTTCAATTTTGCCATATTCTGAAATATCGATTCGCTTAAATAAACCAATGCTTTTTATAAAAACACTCTTTTGTGTTATCAGTAATGTAGCTAGCTATTTTCTTCATGAAGTAAAATGCTGAAACCCAACTAATAATGTAAGCTTCTGAAGCATGAAATTTGATTTACTTAGTGAGATTACTTCATTAACTCGGCTCGGCATACAAAGTTCATAAAAGATTGAATTTCAACTGTGTTAATTCTCAAATTCGTCACATATTTCCGTGAACGACTTTCGAATTGGTCGTAAATACCGCAACGTGGATAGTAAAATTTAGTCAAAATTCCAGCATCTGGTATCCATTTCGCTGTGCGAAATAAAATTGGATTTCTAAAATCCGTTTAGCCGATGCGACGTTGCCACCCCGTCACCGCACCATCTGCTTCAATGAACTACTGTATACCCAACTATTGGCACTGTAGATAATGGTATCTTCTTTTTCCCTCGCAAACTGCATGCAGCAGTCTTTTGTTGATTTATCGACTGAGTTCGTGATGTTTCTACGTCAATATCGTCCATTTTATGACTGTGTATTTTAAACAGACGGCACGCTCTAAAACCGTATTCGGAAACGCTACCATAATTTGTATTGTTGCCGAGCTAAGAATGTAACTAAATATTTCTGCTACACAGTGCTGAATATAGTTTGGGTTGGCCTGAGATTGCCTGTACGAAATATCTATGTATGCGTGCACGGAAGACCGATATTTGTTCCGAATGGCTCTTCTGTCTATATTATCTATGTATGCGTGCACGGAAGACCGAGATTTGTTCCGAGCGGCTCTTCTGTTTATATTTTGCACTATATGCCTCAAACTTAGAGCGCTAACACACTGGGACGCCATGGAGACATCGCCGGCTTCGTATCCAAACAATTTGTATAGAAATGTATGAAATTAATACACTTGGCTACGGTCTAGCGGCTCTTGCGACTATGGCTGTGTTCGTGTTTTGTGCGAAAACAATTGAGTTTCGATACAGAACCAATGAATTATCCGTTCCCGGTTCTCGATAACTATTGCCTATAGGAATCTACATCGTTAGTTAAAAAATAACCGTCAAATAGGTGTTATTGCTAAGCATTCGCTAGCATTTCCTCTCGCCCTCAAATCTTAGTTGATAATAAAATAAATAATGGTCACCCATTCTGATGTTGTTCGAGAGCCCGCGCTAGAGTCAGTAGCCATTCACTGACTACTTATTTGGCAATCTCATTTGGCTTTGGTAGGTGGCTACCTAGCCAAATGACGTCATTTAGATAACACTATGGCTTGATGCGGCAGGGTATAAAGGTAAACTCTGGCTAGAGGTAACCATAGAGCTAAGTAGCCAGCGACGTTGCTATGGGGCGTCCCAGTATGTTAGCGCACTTAATGAACTATAGCATCGCCAACTATTAGCACTACCCATGCCGATATGTACCTATTCTATCTTATTTTTACCCCGCAAACTGCACACAGCAGTTTTTGATACTTGAAAAAAAAGATCAAATTTCATACTTTATTGTAATCGTAAACAAAGAAAAGAAAATATCCTTTCATTTATTTTTTAGCTATATTTTCTTTCATATCAAAATAAAATTAGATAGATAACAAAAAATATAAGTTAATATTGTTTAAATTACTAATTTCGGTACAATTACATTTTGAACCATAACGTATAACAGATATGACAACTAAATTTGTACTTATACTTAATGTTTTAATCTAAGCTAAATGAATAATAATAAATACTACATAATATTATAGTACTATCTTTTTATTTTATACAGACTGTTAACTTCTCTCAACTATCAAAGAACTATTTTTTTTTTCTTATCGTATGAGAATTAGTGGCCACCTCTGGTGTTAGAGTTTATCAAGCCGCCTGTAAGGCCTCTGACTTGGCTTAACAATTGTTATCAGATGACAACAGCTGGCACCGACAGTTTAACGTGCCCTCCGAAGCACAGAAGCGCTCAGTTATAATGCCACTTAACGGTCACCCATCCAACACCTGGCCGGACCGAGCGTTGCTTAACAAACGTGATCGAGTACGATCAGTCTGTCAAGCTCCGACATGAGCGCTTCCCTTTAAAGATAATAAGAACCTTATCCATGGTTTGTTAAATAAGAACTATACCGTCCAGATAAGAATTGTCACGGAAAACTACAATATTTTTATTCAGGGAAAATTGTGGTTTTGTACGAATGGATTTTCTTTGTAAGAAAAGCCGATTATGTACTGTAAGCTCGTCTCTCCTTTGTTTATAATGAACAGGAGAGTTCCTCTAGAATAAAGGAACTTAATAAAAAGTAAATATTTGCTAGACTGCAACACTGTTTAAACCTGAGATTTTACTGTGTATAATAAAGTCAATGTTAGTTTTATTATTGACTAACTCGATAAGGCAGGGTATAATAGTAGATTGTACAACAAGTGCATAAAACACATCATTTTACCCGAGACGTATATATCCATCCGAGCCGCAGGCGAGGGTGGATAGTCAAGTCGAGGGTAAAATGGGTTTTATGTACGAGTTATACACTCTGCTTTTCACTTCGATTGTGAGGAAATTAAACAACAATAAAGTAAAAATTAAAAAAAAAATCTTAAATTTTAGTGACAAAATATATATTTTTGGAATGTCCTCATCAAGGCCTTTCATTTGATACCCATATTCAAAAATTGAAAAATAATTTTTTTTCTTAATTTTTGTGACAAAATATATATTTTTGGAATGTGCTCATCAAGGCCTTTCATTTGATACCCATATTCAAAAATTTAAAAAAACCTCATTATTTTATAAAAATATATAATTTTGGAATGTGCTCATCAAGGCCTTTCATTTGATACCCATATTCAAAAATTGAAAAAAAAACTATTTTTTTTTTTTAAATATAATTTTGGAATGTGCTCATCAAGGCCTTTCATTTGATACCCATATTCAAAAAATAAAAAAATAAAACTCATATTTTTTACAAAAAAATATAATTTTGGAATGTGCTCATCAAGGCCTTTTCTTTGACACCCATATTCAAAAAAACTTTTTTTTATCAAAGCCTCTTAATAAAATTGATACCCATTTTCAAAAATAAAAAAAGTATTATAACACAACAAAAAATGAAGAAACAGAATGAAATAACAAGGAAATTCAACGAAGTTAAATTGCGTGTGTGGCTGTTTACCTGACGACCTTTGTCTTAAAGTCTGAGACTTAGACGAAGATTTTACTTTATGCACTAGAGCATAAAAAGCGATTTTATGCAGCCTATACCCAACATAAAGATGAACTTTACGAGCATGAGAAGTGAAAAGTTTATTATAAACTCTGGGTATTGCCCTCTCATAGATGAATTACGACCGATCACAGAATTTTGCTAAAAGCTAATTTCTGTTAAATGTTAACGAAGATATCAAAAGATATTTTTTAATCTTTGTTATTTTTAACTTCAAATTTGCACTGAGTTTATTGCTATAAGTAGTTAACTAACTATAACTCAAAGTAAATCTAAAACTATAACTAAAAAAAAGTTATTATCTCTTAATGAATTATTTATAGTATATTTCTTTTGTTTATGCACAACGGGATAGTTCATGACCATCAGCTCATCTGATGTTAAGTGACGATAATGCCAAAGGTGAAATCGCAATACACCTGGAATCCTCGCCACTGAGAAACTGGCTATCTTACTTCTAACTGCCGGAACACAATAATTTTGTTGTTATGGCGTCAGACTTAGGTAAGGCGGTAGTAGGCGGTCTCGAAATAAGTCCCTACCACCAATCAAAATATAATATCTTACAAGAAACAAGTTATAAGTGTTACATCAAAATATTGAGTAATTTTCCATAATGTCTACTAAAATTTTATCTTAACGTAGTAAATATTAATTTTGTTAAGTACGCACTTCAATTTATACTTACCTGAATTTTTCAAATATTTTATTTTCAAAAAACGTTTTATTTACTATTATGCCAAGCTTATATAAAATATTTTTCGTCGAAATAGCAGTACTAATTAGAGATCATAAATTTAAATTTTCCGAGTGTAATAAATCTTGTCTGATGAAATGCCTTTTACAATTTATTTTCCTAATTAAGTGAAAATCTGACGCGGTGAAGTTTCACCGTTCGGTTTGTTCAACTCTGGTTAGTTTAGTGGAATTATCTTTGAATAAATTATTGAAGATCTTCTTCTATAATAAAATAAATAAATAAATAAAAATAAAAAAGCCTTTTATTACTTCCCATTAAATTGGTTACATCAATAATAATATTTATCACATTTACATGTTGTTAAATAATTTCATTATGTTTATTAATTTTAAATCTCAATTCTCTTTTCCAATTTCTTATATTTATTATTATGAAGTTAATTGATATATATATCTATAATAAAATAGCTTAGTTGTATTAAAACGATGTAAAAAGCATGCGACAAACTTGTGCGCAAGTAATGTTTAAATATCATAAAAAGACCACAAAGTTAGCCAGATGCTTGGTTTCTCTTATAGCTGATAATGAAATAAAAAAACAAAGCTACTTAACTTCATTACGGAACATTTACAGGGGTTCAGAACATTATTTGTAAATTGTTAAAAGATAAACGACTTCAAAATATTCTATACTTAAACAAACGCCCGAAAGTTTCTCATTACTTTCGTTTACTTAACAAACTTTAGAAGAATCGTTAGCAGTATCGTTTTAACATTTCTTGGCTCCTTATTTGTGTTGTATTCGAAAATACCGCAACTTTTCTAGATCGAAAAGGTAGACAAGTTTTGTATCCTTTTAATTAACTAAATTTAGTTGTCTGATATCGAAGTCATCTAATTTGTTAAATAAATAAAAATTAAACTAATGTAATAATCAATTGCTCATTATCGTCTTAAATGTTTTGGAATAAAAATAAAGTAAACTTAAATGTTCCCTACTAATAATCATAAATACCTGTAATTACAACAACTTGCTGTTTGTCAAACGTTTTTTAATGAATAATGTGAGTAAATACAAAGATTTTAATCGTATATAAGCAATTCAAACAAAAAGCCAATTGAAATTCCATCTTTTTGAATTATGAGTTTCATAAAAATGCATAAATAGTTAAAGAAATTTACGATCAAAGTTACTCAATACAGCTTGTTGGTAGTTATTTGCAACTTTTAGTTCCGTATTTATTTTGAATTTATTTGGTATTTCAACAACTCCGAAAAGTTTCGAATAAATGCATAATTATTAAGTTTTTCAGTATCAATTGCTATAAGTTTTTTTTACTGCATTTCGTAACTCTTGCTATTGAAACTCATTTGTTTATACAGTTTGGTTATACTATTAAATATATACGTATTTTTTACTAGGATTAGTAAATTCTAACCTTATTTTTTTGATTTCATTTTCAGTATAAACTACCAATCTAGCGAAAGTGGATCTCACAACATGTAAATAAGTTTTAAATACCTACCCAAATAAACAATAGAAAAAACTATCTCTTCAGTACTATGTCTAGAATTAAAGGATTTTTCAGAACAGTATTTGTTAAATCCTCACGTTTTGTTACACTAAACTTTACTATAAAATAAAATATAACAATTTACAAAAAAAATTATTTGTATTTATTTAAAAATCTATATATGTATAACCACGAAATTTTCAATTTGTGTGATTAACTCATAAAAAGACTTATCCCCTTTGTAACAAATTCTATTCAACTGCAATAAAACTGAATTTATAATAAACTGTAGCTATTGCTGTAAGTGCGCAATGCGACAACTTTTGTAATGCGTCGCCCGTCCAAAGTCGGCCAACATTGCCAAACCTCCTGTGACAAGTTTCATTAGAGGAACATTTTATTCTTTACAGACTAAAATAGTAGGAATAGGTTGTTTTATCAGTATCTCTCGTGTGCCAGATTCTTGTGTAAATGCTGAGAATGGTACTGGAAATTTCGTCTGCAAATATTTTGTTGGCTGTGAAGCTTTTATGAGTCTAAATTCAGAGACAATGTTAGAAAAGCCAATTTAAAATACTGAGAAAAGAGTTAAATAAAATGAACTGAAATATTATAGGCAAAAAACCCGTTATTTTTTAATCACAAATGCAGAGTAAAAATGTAGGATGAAAACATAAACTAATTAGATTCCTATAATTTGTATTTTTTTGTCAGAAATGGTACATTATTTGCTTTCAACAGCTTTTAGTCTGCTACTTCAGTCAAGCTATTTATTAAATGTTATGTTTGAGGTTGTGAAAGACGTAAATTATTAACATGCCCCACATGACAATGAATACGAACCCAAATTAAAGAACAGCAGTAAGTAGTAGTGTATCCTGGCTTTGTAAAATATTGACCGCTGAAATAACCTTCTCTGAGCTAATTTCCTTAAATTCATACCAACCAAAGTTTCAAAGGGTAGCTCTTCACTAACAAATTATACACATCCACTATTAAATACGAAAACATGACAGAGGCAAGCCAACTTTGACAAGTTAAAAAATTCCATTAATATGTAAAAGTGGACGGTCCCGCGGTCCTCTGTAAATATAATAAAATCATTAAGTAATGTTAATTCGCTTAGTGACCACGGTAAATATGATGAAAATATGCAAATATCCGCAAAAGTTTGAGGTTGCCTTAGTTAAAATAAATTGCACGGTCTGCCGGCCGGTGCTTGAAATTTCTGCGATTTGAGATGGGAACAACTGGAAATGTTGAAAGGATGTAGTGATTCGATTTGCGAGAGTAATCGAATGGGAAGTGGTATCGATAAAAGTTTAGATCCTGTTTATAGGATAGAGTTATTTAAGAAGTTGGTGGATTTCTAACTCAATGGTGGTAGAGTAGAGATGTACCTTCAACGCTATGATATTTTCAGTTCATTTTATCTAAACCTTTTCTCAGTATTTTAAATTGACTTTTCTAACATTGTCTCTGAACTTAGTCTCATAAAAGCTTCACAACCAACAAATTACACTCTGGTTTTATATAGACAAATGTTTGTAGGTTTGTGGGTTGTTTGTTTGTAGGTTTGTAATCACTGAATTTATTTAAACTAAGAAAAATTTGTAGAAGAGACGAGCTACGAGAAAGAAACAAAATTTTAAGATAAATAATTTAATAGAAAAAATACTAGAAAAAATCGACTCACCCGTAGCAGCTCAGACGGGATCTAAACCCGCACCATTGGGATTCCAGCCCAATGCACTAGCCAATTATGCTTCCGAGTCGCTACTGGGAGTGGCGAAATTTTCTAGTACGTTTTCGTTGTAAGCCAGCGTTATTTAACTACGGGTGAGTCGATTTTTTTCTATTAAATTATTTATCTTAATATAAAAATAGCATTGTGAATGCCTAAAATATAAAAATTCAAAAATTTTAGGACCTTACGTCAAAAATTAGATTATTTTGTCTTACAAGACAGACTCCACGTTCCGCCCAATACAAAAAAGTATAGCAACATAAATGCAGCACCTTAATCGTTTCCAATAAACCGTTTAGGCGTTGAATAATTTATCATCGAATGCTTTATTCGATTCCGAGTGTGTACGTCATATTTTATATCGGCGATAAAGTTTCTATTTGCCATAACTCAGCAAGTTTATTTAAAAGGTTATTGCTGTTAAATTTCCTCTCTTTGCTACATAAAAGGCGACTTATTTCCCTAATACATCGAGGCGGACGTTACGATGATGATAACGTCACTCGTGTTCATATTTATGACGTCATTGAGATGTTAGGGCGAATGTAACAGAACGTGTAATGGCACATACGTAATATCGCTTTATACAATCTACCTGATGAATAAACTGAAGATACATTGTGGTGTTTGGAAAATATGTTTTTTGGTTGGCCTCAGAAGAAACTAACTGAAAATAGCTAAGGGACTCTTATTGTATTAACCGTTAGATTTCCTTTATTTTTTTTAACAATTTTAGATTGAAATGAAAAACGTATTTCAGCACATTATACATTACTCGCAATGAACAAGTATTTATGAACAAGTAAACCTTCGTACCTGTTTTGAATATGAATCGTTTTAATATGTAGACGCACGGTCTCGCGACACCGTCATGAAACATAAATATTAATGCTTAAATTCCTGTAATACGGGACCCAGTAAAAACATGTGAATGGACAAAAAACACACACACTAGCGAAAAAAATATGCTTACCTTCAGACTTAAAATAAACCGCGTTTGTGATGCAAAATCGAGACAACATGTAGGTACTGATAGTTGATAGGGACATTTTTGCAATTACAAAGCTTTAGAGCGGGACAAAAGAGAATTAGCATTTTTATTCGGGTCGGCTGAAAGCGATGGAAGTTTTGGGCCTTTTTATCGACGCTGTTATTAGAAATTAAACAGCGGGTTGCTGTGACGTCACTGGCATACTTATAAAATAACGTTTTAACGATTTTAGTCTTACAGTATAATTTTAGTTAATTTTAGATACCAACCTTGTTAGTTATTTAAGATAGGCAATTAACTTTCAGTTTAAACCAGACTGTATTTTCTATTGCATGCCGTGGCTAGCCTTTAATTAAGGTGACACTATTTCTAGATTAAGTTGCAAGTGTATTGTAGATCAAGTATTTAGTGTTTGCTTTGTTGGTTGTCCTTAAATAAATGAAAAAAAAACTCTATTTATTACCAGACAATCCTACTAATATTATAAATGTGAAAGTTTGTGGGTTTGGATGTTTGTTCCTCAATCACGCAAAAACTACTGAACGGATTTGGTTGAAATTTGGCACACAGATAGTAGATAGCCTAAATTAAAACATAGAATACTTTTCATCCCGATATTCTTACGGGAACGGGAACCACGCGGGTGAAACCGCGGACGGCCGCTAGTAAGTAATAATAAGTAATTTAAAGAATGTAATTTTTAAAGTTTAACGTTTAAAAAAAGTTTCATTTGTTTGAAGTGATGTGTATTGTGTACGCGTTGCCGTTTTCAGCGGACCTTGCACTCGAATGTTTAAGTAAAAAAGGTACTAGAGGAACACTCGCAATATCTCGAAACTCGAATATCAAGAAAGAAATAAAAGGAAGTCATTGAATATTAAATCATATCAAAAAGTTCTACAAAGGAAAAGATAATTGATGGGAACCCATTAAAAAACAAAAGAAAGTTCAACGTATCTTAAACAAAACATATTCGCAAATTAGCTTATGATTCAAAAAAACTCATCTTTAAAAAGCTCCGGTGGGGGTGTAGGTAATTTCTGCTCATTATTTTGCTCTCGTCAAAAATTTTCATTTCATTTATAGCTAAGTGGATCCCGCAAATTACACGGGATTTCTTTTTTTTTGGCTTTTTGTAAAATTGCCTACGTCCACTTAAGGATATTAAAGGCGGAGACAAAGAGAGCGAGAATGTTAGTTAATCGCTGTGGATATTCCTTGGCATTTTATTTCCCTCGTAATTTTGGCGGTCGTTGTATTTACTTATACTTATCTTAATTGATTATGTTGTATTACATATATTTTATATTTTAAATCTCTACTTTTAATTGCAAAGTACGCTTTGTATTTGCTCTGATACCAGGAATAGGTTTTTTAAATTATTGTTTGGCAGAAATAAAAAACAACTAATGTACCACCTACTAATAACATTTGGTCATTTTATAGTCAGTACCTGATACCTTATCATCATTTTTATTTAGCAAAAAAATTTCATTTTAGGCAAACGTAAGTAATAATACCTGCGAAGCGACAAAAGTTAGTTCATTATTACACATAATTTTACTAAATTATAGAACGACAAAATTGTCACATACTTTATATGCCATCATAACATTCACATTTTGACAGATTTAGATTCAGATTTTAACATGCCACATTGTAATCTTTGCAGATCGATAGTGTCTTTACAAACAAAATGAACAAGAAACAAATGACAGTTTAACTGCTACACCAGAGCTGAATAAACATGAAACTTCACCTTTAAAACTTCATTTCATCCTGAATTCGAGTCGAGATATCGACAACCGATTCCAATTCCACGATAGCTGACAACCAACGATGGTATGCGGGTTGGTGTAAACGACCATTAACGGACTGTATTGGGCTGACATTACAGTCCTTTGACTGAGGAGTTGGACTGTTTTAACGAGGCTGTTTGTAAACACGCGCTCTAAGGGTGTTTCGTTGCAAGCGAATAGATTGCATTTAATTGTGTAATGAGAGAACGCTAAATGTACAACAGCTTCTTTTTAATTTGTTCAGATAAATCGTAACGCGTTGACAACCTTAAAATATTTCCACGTATTTATCAGAAAATTAACAAAAATTAAGTCTATTTACGTATACATATTGGCGTTTAGTGCCAAATATTACCTACGTAAATTGCTTGCTTCTTTGTGTGCATATAAAGGAGTTTCTCGATGTTTACTCGAGATTATTTTATAAAGTATTGTCATTTTTGTACCTTAGAAATTACTAGCCAACTCTATAAAACATGTTTTATCGTCAGATAAATAGTATTAGGTAGGTTAAACTAAAAAAAATATGCAAATTCTTCCGAAAATTTCTGACGAAAAAACCTATTGATTTTAATGTGCGAGTGACGAAGACGAATGATCTAGTTAGGATATCCGTGAAATAGAGTAGTCACTTATCAAAATGTTGGAGCACAATAATTAATGTAGAATCTCAGATGGCTTTTACCTGAGAGCTTCTTGATTAATTTCAGATACGTCAAAATATGAAATATTGTGAATTGACATCATTAAGTATAGTATCATCATCCCGTTGTCGGAAATGTTTCAAATTTCTTCTCTGAGGTAAATTTACAATAACAAATGGATAGGTTTACGCGTAATATTTCTCTGACAGGAATTCTAACCGTTCATTTTGCAATTAATGTAGTAACTTGTTATTAATTTTTTAGATTATTTTGCATTTCACAATGCTATTTTTGTATTAAGATAAATAAATACTTGAAAAAACCGACTCATTCTCTCGTCTGAGGTGCTACGGGTGAATCGATTTTTTTCTAGTAGGTATTTATTTAGTTGATAACATTCAATTTTAGAATACAAAAGGCTACAACTACTAGAAACATAATAATATGTCATCAATTTAACCGCCTCTGTGGTCTAGTGGTTCGCCCACCCGTGTAAGACGCAGGGGTCCCGGCTTTGATTCCCAGGGGGGGGGGGGGGGTACAATTTGTACTCGGTTTGGTTGGTGGTAGGGCTTATTTCAAGTCCGCCTGGTTAGCTACCACCATCTTACCTAAGTCTGGCGCCATAACAACAATTTAAAAATTGTTGTGTTCCGGCAGTTAGAGGTAAGATAGCCAGTTCCTCAGTGATGAGGATTCCGGGAGTAGTGCGCTTCCACCTTCGGCCTTATCGTCACTTAACATCAAGTGAGATGAAGGCCAAGCACTATCCCGTAGTACATAAAAACAAAAAAAAAAATTGCGCAGCACATTATTGAAATTGAAATATCGACAACAATTAGATGAGATGGAGTATGACATACTATGACCAAATAGTCACTGCCATGTTGAAAACAGTGGCTTTAGTATGAGTTTACGTAAACTGTTAACAATACTGAAAACTATGGGATATATACAGAACAAAGAAAAAAAATTGTATGAAAGTAAATAAGAAACAGCGCTAGTTTCTGAGAGTCGATTACAAAAAGCATCGCATGATCGGATGTTGTTCGTCTTTTGATTTACTTGATTTTGAGCCTTAAGCAATGAGTTAATATTGCCAGGATGAGTTAAGTTGCCATGGAGTCGTCCGATTTATCGCTATTCTTTTTTGTTAGTAGTAAACGTTAATACATTTTTTGGACACTGTACGAGAATCACAATAACGTTAGATAATATTAACTGATTCAAATTTTGTAATTTCACACGTTAATATTGGTTAGGCAGTTAACAAAGCCGCAAATGAACATGCGTTTAGTAATATCTGTATACAATGAAATAGATATAGGTTGTTATGTTTGAATGTGTGGATATGAAATATAAGTAGATTTGTGATAATTATATTAATACTACAGTTTATAAGTAACATTAACCACTATAAATATTGTAATTAAACCATCAAAGAACTGAAAAGTACTTTTACTAATTGATAAAAATGATTACCAAATGTTATAAAAAAGATTTTCCTTCATTTGGGCTTATAACAAAGATAAGACATCAATTATGATTTTGTTATTTGCGGTTAAATTGAATGTAAAGTACCTGCAAACAAATGTGTTGAGAGAAAAACCAACATCACACATTCTGGAATCTGTTTTATAAAACGTTTTTACCTTACACAAGGCACCGATGTGTTTTACTTAAAAAGATTTATTTATTTTACATCTTTCTTTGATAAATATCAAACGTTTTTCCTACGAAAGCTTTAGGTGAAGATAAACCGAGGGTGCTAATGTTTCTGCTTTGATGTTTTCCTGCTCGCATTGTGTTATATTATCCTTATTTTTGCTACTTGCTCCTTCGTTCATTTTGTTTTTGTGATCATTTCTGTTTTTCTTTTTGATGGCAGTGTTTTCTTTAGTTCCATTTCCAAAAATTATATTTATTTATTCATAATTTCATTCTAAATTAATAAATTTAAGTCTCAGTAGGGTTGGTCTCAAGGCATCTTTATTGGTAAAGACGAATTATACACTGCCACGCTTAATTGCTGTAATGCTGATTTTAGCTAAAAAAAATATGAGGATATAGATGCGATGTTGCCTTAAAGGTGATTTCTCTACAAATGTTCACGTACAACTTTAAAATCGGCTGTCACGTACAAAGACCATCTAATAATGTCAAGTGTAGGGAATGTTTGCAGTTTGTCATTGTAGCGTTGCACTACAGTCTCACATACTATTACAGACTACATAGCTTGTAGTATTTGCCCTGTGGTTTCTCCGAGGTTCGTTAGTAATCAGCACGGAACAGGCAGGTGGATAGACAATTGCTCATTCAGGATCCCCTACTGTCTAGCTCGATAGAGCAGCTACTAACACTATCCCTTATGTCAATAGACGTTAAGTTTACAATCGCTTTGATTCCACCTCCCTTTGAAATGGAAATGAAGAAAAATAATTTCATGCAACGAAGCCGACGGGAGAAAATTCGTTGATAGGTTAATTAAAACTTACTTGGTACAGAATATTTGTAACTAAGTCGACAAGCATTAGTAACTTTTTCTTGTCGATATTTAAGTTAAAGTTTAGTCTCCAAACTTTGATAAGATGAGATTTAGAAGTTTAATATCACGCATATACTTACCTAATTATTTGACAGGTAAAATATATTCTCACGTTGTGAATTTCTTAATAAATAATTATACAAGAACCTGAACTCTAATGAGTAAATATGAGTTAATCTGATTTATAATAAAACTTTTGCGCATTATTTAGTTACATTTAAAAATTTATTTTACCTTTTTTGTTCTATTGCTGGTGTTTATTTGTTTATAGCGGCTTTGGCTAAAGCGGACCTTTTAACGTAAAATTAAATTTTGGCATGTCTAAGCACCTTTTCTTAAAAGGGCTGTTGCCATTGACGAGATAATCGAAATAAAGGCACTCTTTTATTCAGCCAAAACACGATGACATTGCAAGATTATTCAGTTTACGTAAATTATAAACGGCTAATGATTAATGGAAGTACAGAACTCTTTACAGCCTCTGAGGTCTAGATTAAGTTAATTATTTCGCTCTGATGAGTTTTAACTTCGTGTTTTTGTAGGTTTATGTTTAAGTTTCTAAACTCATATGGTCCACTTTCGTTCTCTTGATAATTTTATCAGGGGATGTTTCCCGTAGCCGAGGGATTGAGAGTAATTTATCATTTCTGCTTGAGAGCACGTTCTTCATTTGATTTATTGTAACATTGTGTTCATTAATTGGAATTATCTATTTCCTTATCTTTAAAAAGAGCTTTGAATTTGTTGGAAGTAATGGTTTTTCCTTATTAATGACGCCTTATGTTGTAAACTGTGTTTGTATAAGAATCTTCTTTTTGTTACAGGTAAGTTCGAGTCAAGAGTTTTGTTCTGCCATTATTCAACTCTGTACCATACAATATTAAGTTAAGTAAGAAATTCATTGATACGGATTTGTAGTCAAGATGTTTTGTTATTATAAAGATAAACTAAACGATTTTAATTGTCGACAATATCGTAAACTATCGGATATTCAGTGCTCAGCTGTAATTTGTACTAATATTTATAAATATTAAAGTTTGTTTGTTTGTGTTACACCTTCACGTCTTAACTACTGAACCGATCATTATGAAAATTTACAAACACGTTGTCAGAGGTACTGAAAAGGACCTTTCATCCAGAAAAACGTACAATTCCCAAGGGATAGCAAAAATACTTGCAACATAGTGTTATGTTTTTTACTCCTTATTTTCTATAAGGATCGAGTTGACATAACATTACACAGCACTTATTGATTATTTATCTAGAACAAAAACTGCATTCGCATTTTATTACGTCACAGATACCGGGCAACAACCAACTTTTAGCTGGCTGGCTCTTTGCTCCAGAATTTACCGAGACCGTCTAAGTTAGACCATCGTAAACAGCACCGTATTACCACAAGATGTGTAAACAGCACCGTATTGCCTTAAACGGCGGGGATCTAGACAATTGACTAGGTACCAAACATCTTACCTGAGATAATACTTTTGATATATTTATTAAGGAGTGTGCTTTACATAATTAATATTTACTTCGCAACTTTTGCCACATTCATGTTTTTTAATAAACTACGTAGTTCAGTTTCACCGACAGAACACAATTTAACTTTTATTTCTTACTTAATTCATGAGACATCATTTCGTATATTAACAAATCAGGTACAGGAAAATGAGACTCAACAGATATTCCATTGTTGTCCAGCCATAAGTGGCTGCGTAGCGTTTAATGAATTAACATCTATGATTTTACGTACACTTACAAACCTAATTTACATTTTTTTTTAATAAAGTACCAAAGTATTATCCGAGATAGGCCTGTGCACAATGCGTCATATTGTCCAAACATATGCTAAAATGAACGTTATAGCTATGTAAAGTAGCGCATAGCTTAAATAAATAAACGGATATCGGATACATTGTCGTCATACCAAAGTAGGGCACCGAAACCCTTGTATTATGGAAATTGGGAGTAATCAAGATACTTCGTCCACTGAGACCGAATATACATGATTGTTTAATTAACTGTTACTTGGTTCAAAGTTTGAGCTTAAAGGTTATCTAAAAAGCTCTGTTCTTCTGTTGACGAAGCTTTTTTCTCTTCTTTTTCTCTTCTGCATTTAGTAGTTTATTAGTTAGTGGCATACATTTCTCTTTTATTGATATGTACTGATCTTAGTTTTTAGGGTTCCGTACCCAAAGGGTAAAAACGGGACCCTATTAATAAGACTCCGCTGTCCGTCTGTCTGTCTGTCTGTCTGTCACCAGGCTGTATCTCATGAACCACGATAGCTAGAAAATGAAATTTTCACAGATGATGTATTTCTGTTGCCGCTATAACAACAAATACTAAAAACAGAATAAAATTAACATTTAAGGGGGGCTCCCATACAACGAACGTGATTTTTTTGCCGTTTTTTGCTCGATATTTATAACGAGAACAGGTAGACAGTTGAAATTTTCACAGATGATGTATCTTTGTTGCCGCTCTAACAACAAATACTAAAAACAGAATAAAATTAATATTTAAGGGGGGCTCCCATACAACAAACGTAATTTTTTTGCCGTTTTTGGTACGGAACCCTTCGTGCGCGAGTTCGACTCGCTCTTTGCCGGTTTTTTATGTATGCTGACGAAATTGTAAACAGTTTCCTTAGCCAAAATTACATTTGCAAAAAAGAAACATTTGTATGTCTTTTTAAATTTTGTGATTAAAGAAAATTTCATATAAGATTTCTGAAATTACTAGTTTGACTTAAAAACCAAAAATAAGTGGAAACAACACAACGTAAGTACTTAATTATTTTAAAATATATTACATTCTCCCAGCCAGCTAGGAATATGAATATTTACTTATCACAAATCAACATGGCAATCAAGTGCATAATCTAGGCCTTTACAAAAACAACCACGAGACGAGGTCAGTATCCGCAGGCGAGGTACCTAGTGTAAACAATCACTATACTAATAGAACCTATTAAAAACATATAGATACCCTATTTACTGAATAGCCTGCCAGTGGATACTACACATGAGCTTGTTTGAAATAAATTCAAAATATTGTTAAAAAAACACTTGCTTCAAAACTTAAATTAAGTCCAGTCCATGTAAAAATAAATTCCAAACATTGTTAAAAAGCACTTGCTTTAAAACTTAAATTAAGTCCAGTATTATTAGAAGTTAAAAGAGACTGAAGATCCTACAGTCATAACGACTAGTCGGTTTTGCCTCATTATTGTTTTAAGACTCATTGTTTGTTAATAAATAATTAATTAATTGACCTCTTCTTTCTATATCGAAGTTCATTAAAGCGTTTGTAATTGTGACTAGGGGGACCAATTCTTATCGTGAGTTTACACTGCATTGACTTGTTAAGTCAACATTGTCGATTATAAACATTTTGACAGAGTTGCGATGTTCATTGACTGAGCGAGCGCGAAGCGTCCAAGCTGAAGCAGCAGCTTGGGCAAAAATGCTTTCGTATATCCATCCGGCTGTCCGTACGGTCTGTTCTCCTCTACAGATCGCATTTCTCAACCGATTCTCGTGTTGTGAGCAGGTTTGATAATAATATTATATTTTTTGTGCCGATTCAGTTTTGATCTCAAAAATGATGGTGAATTTGAGTGAGAAGCGATAGTAGGAATTGTATGAAAGATGCACTCTTTAATACGGTCATTTGAAGTTGCAGTCTTGTTATAGAAAACAATCAACGCTCGATTCGTGATTCGTTTTGCTCATAAGCATAATAATCGCTTGGCAGAATTTACGCTCAGCTACGACACTGAAAGCCGTTGGAGCCTTAGGTACACCCCATTATGGTTCTTGTCGCAACCTCGTTCCCGTTATAATGGAATATTAGATTCCGCCATAAACCGAGACATGACAACGGCCAGTTTGTTTTGAACTAGAAAATTCACCCGTATACCATTTTATTCGGGACAAAACCGGGATGAAACAGGTCTTGGTTTACTGGTGGTTTTGCAAGCAATGTGTTTGCTGACTTAAACTTGGCTATTGAGAGGAAATTACCTAAATATATTTGCTTCCATCCAAAACTGTGGTGTGATCGGACCGTCAAAACGTATTATATTATAGACAAGTGTCTTGTCTATTTAAAGAAAGTCAATCAAGTTCAATCAAATCAAGTTTAATTCTACTTTAATTGCTCACTTACATTGATATTTAATAAATAAATAAATAAATGCTTTGACAATTTCACACAGCGCCATCTAGCCCCAAACTAAGCAAAGCTTGTAATATGGGTGCAAGACAACTGAAATACTACTTATATACTTTTTAAATATATACTCATTATACATAGTAACACCCAGACCCGTCACATAAATTAAAATTCATCATTTCAATTTCTGCCCGGCCGGGAATCGAACCCGGGACCTCTTGCGTGGTAAGCGGCATGTTGTCCAATGCAGGTCAACATGCCGCAAAGGTCAGGTCAGGTCAGGTCGTCAAATTAATCGCTCTGATAAAATGCAAGTTTTATCAAAGGTACATAGCAAGAGTACATCCTTTTGAATTTCATACCGAAACGAAAATAAGTCTCTAAATTTATCAATAGAAAAAAGTACTGGAAATAATTGAACGGACAGTGAATTAATTTTTCGTGAAAATAACAAAAGAGACGCTTTAGGGTTTTTCGAACATTTCGCATTCAAGTTGCTTGAATATATTTAAATCAAGACTTTTTCATATGAGGAATCCCGTGAAGGAATTTTCCTCGTTCGCTTTTTTCTTTATTTCTAAAAAGGATACTCTTTTCGTACAAGAATCGAGTTTTCTCTAACAAAAAATATGTGGGTTTTTATACCTTTTTTCGTTATTGTTGGAGATCATCACCATGAATAAAATGTGATACGCGCAATTACTTCCTTTTGCAGAATATTCTTGTAACTGGAAATCAAGAACGTTTTAATAAATAAGAGAGATAACAAAAAAATCTGTAGGTGTAGAAAAAATTTAACAAAAAGTGTAATATTCTCCATACTTTTTCAACTTCCAAATATTGACTTTACTTTCTTTAAAATCCTTAAATCCTTGTCAAAAATGTAACGTTATAATTAATTATAAATAAAATAACGGCTAAATTTACGTAAAAAAGCTTGTAAATATAGCTCGCTATACGTAAACGAACACTGCGAAAATTGGATTTACGTGAGTGTAATAATATTTCCAAACAAAATGGTCGGAAGGGCACTAAGCCAAATAAAAAGCAAACGCATGCATTTTTGTTCCTTTCCCCTTTCCAATAGGGTCGGTAATCGTTTGGTAACTCAATATGTAACTAGATACGAGTATATATGTATCTGTTTATTTGTAGTTCATTACTGTGGAAAGTTTATGCTGATTCTAGACGCTATGCGAAGTTGCCAGCGTGTTGTAGTTTCGTACTGGCTTTACTTTTGTTTTGAGTCTAAATACTGATTAGGTAGAGTTATTTCTTTTTTCAAATTCCAGGATCTATTCAGTCTTTTTAAGCTACCTTTAGGCGATTCTCACACTGCCGGTTTGGCGTTTCACGCGCGCGGCGACGGCGGCGCGGCGCGCCGCCTATTCGGGCGGTTTTCGACGCGCCTCCGCGCCGATCGGCGTCAGACGACGGCCCCGCGCTTACGTACAAAACCGGCCAAGTGCGTGTCGGGCCATGCGCCATAGGGTTCCGTAGTTACCTTATACCATACCATATTTAATACCACCTATCATTTTCCGTCTGCAAAAATAACTTTGTTTTTCACAGTGTTGGTATGAATGACAAAGTTATATTTGCGGTTTTGGAAAATATGCTATATCTCGAAAACTAATTACTACATCTCGTTCAAACTAATTTTGGTTGAAAGTGTTTATTAAGATCTACAGCATATATTTTTTTTAGATTTTTCACTCTCTTATTTCAAAAGTTAAAGGGGGGGGGGGGGGGACACATTTTACCACTTTGGCGGTGAATATCTTTCAAACGGTTGACTTTGAGAAAAAGTTGTCTTAAAAACCTTAATGTCATTTTTGAAGACCTATCTATAAACAACCAACATGTGTTGGTTTGAAGAAAAAATTTTTTTTCAGTTTCAGTTCCATGTATGGAGAGCCCCCCCTTAATCTTTTATTTTTCTTATTTTTGTATTAAATTCGTTAAGCGGTTAACAGAATACATCTACCTACCAAGTTTCAACTGTGTAGTCTTAATACTTTCGGAATAAAGTGGCTGTGACATACGGACAGACAGACAGACAGACAGGCAGACAGACAGATAGACATGACGAATCTATAAGGATTCCGTTTTTTGCCATTTAGGCTACGGAACCCTAAAAACCGGCACGATACTATGGAGCTCAGTGTGTTGTACCCCGCGATTTCCGCATGCTGGCGCGGCCTCGGTGTGTTGGACCAAGCGGTTTTCTATACAAATCGATGTACTTGCATACAAAGTAAAACACGCGCGCGGGAGCCCGTTGCCAGTGTGAGAACCGTCTAAGCTTATAACAATATTTAGGAGTAACTAAGCATTTTTTATAGTTGAGATGTATGATTTTGTACGTCACAAATCTTGGTTGTTGTAAACAAGTTGTAAAACATTAAAAAATATTCTATTTTTTTAATTTCGCATGATATTTTCGAGTTGATGTACATAATAAATAATAAAAAAAAATGTTTTCTCCAACAATCTTAAATGTTTTATTATTTATTTTATATCTAAGATATTATTAAGAATAAAGATTGTGTGAGACTGGCACCTGAACTAAGCCATTGGCATATGGTTCAGTGCACCGGTCCCTTCCCTCTTGATAATAACTAACAAATAACTATTAAACAAGTTAATCAACAAAAATGTATCGCTACCAAACGGTTTTAATTATTTTCTCTGAATTAAGTTTGCACACGGAAATCCGTGTAGTAACTTAAGTACGTATACAGACCAAATAAATATTTGGTCTGTATACGTACTTAAGTTACTCGTTCTTAATATATTTACTATGTAGCCTGTGATTCTCTCACTGTGTTTGTTTACTTTGTGGACGACGAATGTCCAAACAGAAATCTCCACGGATTTCGCAAAATCACATTAGCGTTGCCTTATCCAAACAAATTTCTGTACCACAACATACATAGATACTTCGTATTTACAGGAAAAACTCGACTGTTATTCTCAATTCATTTATAAAGTAAATGATTCGCAATGTCAGTATTTAGAATCCATTCATTCAACATTAGGAACTTTAAAAATTAAAAATAATAGAAGAATAAAAGTAGCACTAGAAGATATTATTTACCAATTCAGAATTAAGCACCAAAGTCATGACGTTACTTATTTTTAAATCTTACGAACGTATTATATAAATTAATATGAAATTTTCGATATATTCACACTAAAATGTGTAAGTTCTTCCCAAAAAATTACAACTGTATTAGAATAAAGATTTAAAATAGATACCAAACAAGAGTTGCAAAAACTAGATGAGACTTACTTGAAAATATTCAAAATGTTCATAGACTAATGGCCGAATACTCAAACGCTAATTAACTTTGAGGGGCTCTCAAACATCGTCATGACGCATTAAATGTCAAAGATATGACAAAGACAGCATGCTGTTTGAGAGCCGCTCAAAGTTAAGTAGCGTTTGAGTATTCGGCCATTAAGAAAGCCGCCATTTTATATTATAGCCGCATTGTAAAGTGCGGCTATAACAAACCTCTTTAAGATTTATAAGTTGGAAAAGCCACTAATTGACCCGGTTATGTCCAACATTCATAATACCGGAGGCGTCTTGCAGTGTCAACCGGGTAATGGAATATTAGATGCCCAAACTCAAGGTACATTAGCCCGTAATAAGATTAAGCCAAGACCTCACAACGTGACCCAAATTTGAAATCATTTCACTGAAACGTCGAAAAGGCTATTAATCTTTATTATAATGACATCACCTACATTCTTTTTTCTTTATCTTTATCAAAAACGGTGACGATGCAAAATTTTAATGAGGGCTTTTCAAAATGACAAAAAACTGTGAGCTCGATAGATGGCGTTGATAAAAATGTATGTGTCAATGTGATTTTACTAAGCTTCGAAAAGTACTCAGGCAGGCAGGCAGATGTAACCCTAAAATGCTTTTCTTTGGGCAGATGTCAGCCAGCGAGCGCTTACTAGCCTCTTTGGTACAGGCCGTTTATTTTTAAATGCCAATTTTGACACTTTTCTTTCTATTAACGCCATCTAGTGAAGCAAATAGTTACTATTTTTATTTTTTAAATGTCACTTTGAAAAGCCTTCATTGTAAAAACAGACGATGAATAAAATATTAAAAGAAATTGATGTCGTGACAAATGTATAATAAACGACAGAATTAAATATAGGTATAAAAAGATAGATAAATGGAACAAGAAATAGTAATCAGGATCTCTAATGAGAATCAGTAACAGGTTTGAATAGTTTATTTATAGTTTTATTGATATAATATAAACACATATTGATAGCTATGAAACCTAGTGAAATATTTTTTGAAATCTGTTTAGAAATGGTTGAGTTAAAAGGATTTGAAGGAAATGCCAAGCTCAATGCAATATGTGCTTTATCACGTACGACATAAGGTTCGCGTACGTCGTGATGACGTCATAAGGACCCCAAAAAAACCAGTATTTTAGCTCTTATAATTTCTCAGGTTTAAGAGCTATCGTAAAAAATTTTTCACAGTTTGATTAACTGTGACCACATGATTTGTGGTGGCACAAGCTTTCTAATTAGCCACTAAACAAAAATCGTTACTGATCTTCATTAAAATCATAATTATTTTCAATCTAAAATAAATTACCACCTCCCCTAAAAAATATGAAAGTCGATAACTATCAGAAATGAAAATAAAATGCCTACATGTTCTTTCAGTGAAAATGAATAAGCGCATCTTCCTTGTTTTTAAAATTTTATTATTTTTAGCACTGTTACCAGTTACGGTTCTGTTTTAATTGCTCTATGCCAAATGTGCACTAAAAGCTCTTTGACAAAATCTCCTAAAGCGGGCGAAAACCACATAAACAAAAGAAAATCGGAATCCCATCTTTTTTCGTCTCTCCTTCAATTTCTTTTTCAGAATTAACGACTTTCGTGACGTTAAGTTGTTTGTCACGAGCTGGGGGCCCATTTAAACGTCAACACCCTTTATTTTTAAAGCGCTTCACGGCGACACTCGGTAATGCTGAATATTGCATTTGGGTACAGTTCCGTAAGTGTATAAATGTACGTACATTATAAGAAATTTATTGAGCTCGCTTACGACAAGCTACAGTGTTACACAGCCATAAGTCTTTGGATAACTTTAAGCTTCTGGAAACCTTTAAAAATGTTTAAAGATTAAAAAACTGAGTTGTTTTGAAAGATACACTCAGCTATAAAAAAAATTAATAATCTTGAATGCATTTTGATAAAGTTCCGAGCGGTTAATTTCATAAAAATATGAGCAGCCTTTTTGCTTTAGTCGTCTCGTGACCACGGCCCCAGGAAAGGTGTCGAAATGTCGGGAAACCCAAAAACCAACAAATCAAAACTAAATAATTCTAAAATTACATCTGAACTAACCAATATACGTACTACTGTAATTAGTAAAAAAGGTTTTTTTTTCTAATTGATAAAAAAATTGCTGATTTATCAATTTCAAGTTCCCAAATTAAATATACCTACTACCTACCTACGTATATACAGGATGTCCCAAAACTTTGCCTCACGGAGGGAAAGTAGCTTAAGTATCAAAGATGGGTAATTTTACAAAAAAAAACTTCATTTTGTTTTTAAAAATAATTGGAACTGTATTCAAAGATTTTTGAAAAATCGCCTGCTTTAAGCAGGAATCGAACCCACCAAAAACGAAAATATATTTTTTATTTATTTTCACGATACCAACCAAAAGGGATACTCATAAGGATTATTTTTTCTAAAGTGACACAGCATCTTAAACAGAAGGAAGACCATGAAATTTAACATTCAAATTTTAACTTTTACGGATTGTATCAATTTGTATCGAATCGTATGCGATTTAAAAAAATCTTTGAATGCAGTTCCGTTTGTTTTTAAAAACAAAATGAAGTCTTCTTTCAGAAAAAATCCTAACTTCAATATTCAAGCTACTTTCCCTCCGTGTGGCAAAGTTTTGGGACATTCTGTATAAGCTGCCTGTGCTATTTACAAGTTTGAAAATATAACAGCCATTTCTATACTACATAATGATTAAATACTAGAGCTGCTATTTATTATTCAATGCACCAAATAAACACAAGTTGCAAAATATCATTAACTCTAAACCATTGTAAATCCTCAGTGAAACCTAACAAACAACAATAGCAAACAATCCTGATCGCTAATTAGCAAAATTTAATTATATCACGATTTAATTTGATAATATCTAAGGAAACGCTATTTTCCGCTCGCAGAAGCCCAAAATCAAACATCACAATGCTTGTCTATTACCGTTATCTGTATTAATTTTCCAGCTGGTAGGAAGTCTTAGCAAATAAGCAGCAATTATGAATATTAGGATAACGACTGCTCTCTTGTTAAGTTCAGTGACATCGGAAACCTTACTGTAATGTGACATTTCATTCTATTATAAAGTTTCTAGTATTATAGTATTTTCAGTTTAAGACTTTTTACCTTAAATAGTTATTTATGCAACTGTTCTATAATGCGGGGTACTAAAACACGAATGTGGCTTTGACTTTGACTTTCCTCCCCCTCCTCGTCATTATATCTTCCTAAAGAGTGTTATAATGTTGTACTGAATTTCATAATGCAAGGCTACGCGCGTTGGCACGCGGCGCAGCAGGACTAGCTCTCGGTCGAGATATTTTAATGATGGCAGTAAGCTAACTGTTTCAGAACCCTTTACAGAGGATTTAAAGCATGGGTGTAGATAAAAAAATATATCGTAACTGTGTACATCTGTTTTAAATATACTGGCAAAGTTATTTCAATGTCAATTCATCAATGCAATCTTAAAAGGTAGAATAATGTTTACTACATGTCCCTATAGGTACAAAATCTTCTTACAAATTCTCGTATTTGTACACAATACTTTACGTAGCGCACAATAACGTCTGAAGCCATTTTATTTATAATGAAATCTTCATTACGCATTCCATCAAAAGGGGTACGTTTGCAAAGGCGTTTGTTTTCTGCATCTCATTTAGAGACATCTCAAGTATTGCGCCAGTCTGTGTGATAATTACTCGCGTTTCTGTGAATTAACACGACGCGGGAGTCTGAGTTAGCGTTGAATAGGTCGTCCACGCGAATGGATCGTTAAAAACGGTGGAGCATGTTTGTGAGCAATGGGAGGTGTAGTGAATACATTTTAACGTTTTGTAGTCGCAGAAGCGTATTTTAAAATATGTTGATAAAGACTGGTTTTGAAACAAGGATAGAAGGCTTCATGTATGATGTAGCTAGGTGGCGCCAGAGCTCGGTTCTAAAGTCAACAGGAGTACATACCAACCCAATCATTTAATACCGGAGTTCATCCCGGCTGTAGTCGAGGTCTAGATAAACTGAGGTCCAACTCCAGTATGGCACCGGACATTGACGTAGGATGGAGGGGGAGTGGGTGGGCCGTGCCCACCCCTGAACAGTCTAGTGCCCACCCTAGAGAAAGCATGTAGGAACTGGAGGCCAGGCCCCTCCTTGAAAATATTTCTAGATACGCCCATGGCACCGGACTGGCTCAGCACTGGCTCTGACTCTACCCGGTCCAGATCAGTTCGAGCTTCGGTTGATCTCCGGTAAAGCCCGACGTCATTAACATGAAGTCTTGTTTGTTCCTTCTGTATACACCTACACACAGGAATATAAATCGTAAACTAGTAAACGTGTAAATGATAACGACGACATTATTAACTTTTATATTTAAAATGGTTTTATAAACCCAATTATTTCTGGTGACATCAAAGAAAAATTATTCTCTAGCTTCAAAGGTAACGTTAAAACGAGCTTTAGTCAAAAGAATAATCAAGGAAAGAAAACGTTGCCAAAGATCCGGTCAGCGGATAATAAAATCAATTTTATGCAAAGCCATGGAGTTAATTACTCTTTTCCGTAGCCGTAAATCTGCCTCCTTTTGGTAAAAACTTCCGAGACAATAAGAATGCTAATCTTTGCACCAGTAAACAGCGTTGGCAGTTCCATGTTATTAGAAAGTTAAAGGGAAAAAATATCGTAAACAATGATTTATATTTTTTCGTCATAAACAGACTTCCGCCACAATTTGTCAAAGGCAAACCAACAAAAATATTTCTCAGTAAATGCTATGTACAAAAAAAATTCGGTTTGCACTCCGGGAGTGCCGGTAGAAGTGAAAAGTTGAATATTAACGTTGTGCATTTTTATAATTTTGGAATGGTTAGGGAATAATTTTGCACGGATTGCTTTAATATCAGTATAAAAGTTCTATCATTTAAGAGGTAGAATACAATATTTGTTTTTTGCGCTATCGTACACAAACATGACAATTTATATTACATTGAAAAGTTTATCTCTCAGAAAAATCAACCCGCCAAACGCCAAAATGACGCGCCGCCATTTTCGCCGCGCCCCGTGGAAAGAAAGGGGATACTTCCGCCACCGGCTGTCTACGCTACATCCGTCTTACGAATTTTCGATCAGGGTCACGTGATCCTGACTGACGCGTGTTTAACATTTTTTCCCCAATACAAAAAAAGTGTACAACGCCGCTAAAGAAGTTTTCACGTCAAAAAACAAACTTCAAAAATAAAAATGCCCAAGAATTTTTTTGATAGTAGCTTGTATGTAAAAAAGTTAATGTAAACACAAATAATTGAGGTATAGATAATCGTGGTTGGCCGCAGAAGTACTTCGTCACACCAACTTTAACGTTTATTCAGTACACGAAACAATTAGCGTGATATGGTATGTATGTAGGAACCTATGTCGACGAAAACCAAACCATAAAACGTCACGTTTCATGTCTAAAACCAATATTATGTAAGCCCGTATCTACGGGTATTAATAAACTTGGAATAACGATAACTGATATTGTTATAGCCGGCTCAGGATATTCCTGGCAATCTCTGATATTCAGACCGCGATCATTGCAGGGACATCAATATTTATGCATCTTGCTTGTTCAGTATTGGGCTGCAGGATTTGTGACGTAATCCATGCAATGCAATTTTTTTAGGAGTACTTTACATAACTTTATCCAAATAACAATAAATCTACTACCCTTCGCTGAACAATTTCTTTACATTTTTATATCGTTCTTTTAACAACCACAGCAAAATCATCTGATATTTCAATTCAAAAACGTGCCTCGAGAATAAAGCACAAAAGATTAATACTTTGAATATGTAATCGAGTTTCTTTATAAAACTCGACAATATAATAGCAACCGCGAAGTAAGCCGAAAAGCCTTTATAGGCCACTTGAAATACAAATAAGCGGAATTAAGTGAGCCTGAAGTCGACCGACAATTATTATTTTTTCCTTTTCTAAAGCCTTTTCGATAGGCATACATTCGATACTGGGATAAGGAAACGCTTTTGACGCAAAATTGTTGCTTTAACTTTTGTTTGCTATTTTGGATTTATCGGAGATTGCTTCTTCAATGTATTTTTGTTCATGTAAATACTGTAGCGAGTACACAGAGAATGTTAGGTCCTTATAAAAGTCTCTACAGTAGAAAACCAAACATTCTGTTTCGTTTAATGCGACCTACACTCTATTAAAAACATATAAAAATATTTTGTTTTTGTAACAACCTTAAAAATATTACTTTTTTCACTTTTATTTTATATTCTTCGAAAATGTTCTGTAAAGATTTAAACTCTGTATCCTAGAACTTCGTTCAAACTAACAACGAGTATGTCAAAATGTTGAGTGGTGCCTAAGTTTGTCAATCAAAAGTTCTGTCGCGTTCCTTGTCGAGTAAACATTCTGTCGCGGTGTTGCTGTAGCTGATGTGATGTCCCGCTGGTCGGTTCAAAGTTTTGTCGGCACAAGCTTGCTGCATAATTGTGTAGAAGCTGTGAGTATTGTACAGTCAACAGCACGTATTACAAGATTACTCCCCAATTAATAACTTCGTAACCTGACCGAACTAGAGCATGTCGCACCCCCCGCGCTCACGCCCGAAGGAGTCACATTATGAAATTCATTACAACATTAAAACACTCGTTTGGATGATCTTCTGACGGACTCGCGCGCAGCAGGCGCGACCAGCCCTCGCTTGGATATTACGGCTACCATGACACTTGTTTCAATGTTGCCAATAAGCCACCGATTCAAAACCCTTTACAGAGGATACATATCACGGTAGTAGGTAGATAAAGTCTTGTATGTAACTGTACATAATTCGGTATTAAAACTCTCATAATAATATGATACTATTATCACATTCGTGTTTTAATACCCCTCATTATACTACAGTTGCATAAATAACTATTAACTACCTACACCCATAATATACCATGGAGTCGGGAATTGCCGAAATGCTGATGGTATACTGGTTTATTATATGCAATAAGCTAAGCTAAATGTTATGATACTATATACTAGATGCTAGAGGTACATCAAGCATCGTACTACGATACCTAAGTACCATCATTAAATAATTTTATGTCCTAAGTAGCGGTCCACCTAGCATAACCCGAATCGCGATATGATGGAGCGATTTATCACTTTTAACTGTCTTCAATAGATTTTGACAGTTGAGTTTCGATAAAACGCTATATCAAGCGATATACACGCTTAAATTTTAATCATTTGGTTCCCGCCCTGTGGTGGTTCCACTCATGATTACAAGCAACTTTTAATATGGGGCCAACTCTCCTGCTCGCAAAAAAAAAACACCTGTTCCATACAAAAGTGCAGTACCTACTCGACCTTAATGTATGGAACAGCTGATTTTTTTCAGCGAGCAGGAGAGTTGGCCCCATTGTAAAAGTTGCTTGTAATCATGAGTGGAACCACCACACGGCGGGAACCAAATGATTAAAATTTCAGCGTGTATATCGTGTTTCAGTGATCATGCTAGGGGGGTTGGAAATTCAACTACATGCTACAGTTATTTTATTTCGACGCAGTTGCAATGATTGCTAAACTTGAAATGTACCTAGGGAAATGGCTTACGATTGTTTGAGTTATAATTGCGAACATTATGTATCGGTGATTAATATTCGAAAGCAAACAACAATTATTATTGTTACAATTTTGGCTGCTTCTGCTAGTAGTATTACTTAAAATGCCTAGAAAACCGTCTAATTTTGAACAATTTAATTCGTGTTCCTTAACCTAACTAATCTATCGAAAGGTTCTAAAATGGCGACCGCGCACCGGACGACGCACCGTGGGTAGGCCCCCGATAAGTTGGACCGACCGACGATCTGGTGAAGGTCGCGGAAAGCCGCTGCGCTGGATGCGGGCAGCGCAGGACCGATCGTCGTGGAAATCCTTGGGGGAGGCCTATACCCAGCAGTGGGAGGCGTGCGGCTGATATGATGATGAACCAAATCTATCATAATCTAATAACTTAATAAATTCAATAAGTAACAAAACTACGTAATTGAAGTCGAAAAGTAACAAAAGCATAGTTAAAACGTTTTTAACGAACCATTTTACAACAGACGATCTTTAACCCTTATCTTTTTGAGTTTACGACAACAATTACAGTTATGATCGGTACGGGTTAGCCATCATATCGAAAGCTCAAATCAAACTCAAACAGAATACCGATTACAATGTTGACCGCAGTATGTCCCAGTCTATTGGACATCAGTGCGCTCATTCCAGGAACGTCCCGTGTGTTACACGTAGTTATTGGAAATTCAGCTTCACAATCAAGAGATTAATTGTACAATGTGTTTAATGACTGTCTATTAACTAAGTATTATTTGCAAGAGCCATTATACAAAACTAGCTTTTGCCCGCGACTTCGTCCGCGTGGAAATGATTGAGTAACAAACATCCAAATATTAAACTACACATTTATAATATTAGTTCCCGTTCTCGTTCTCATTCCTGTTCCCGTTCCCGTATTATTTTTCCAAAAAAAAAAATTGAACCCCCGTTTCAGTCCTTTAGGTTTAATGATGTCAACCGTGTCGTGTGTTGGACCCTAAAATAAATGCAATTTTCGCAATAAACACACATACGAGATAATTAAGAAAAAAATAAATGAAGGGTTTTGGTAAAGGTATTAGTATATTTTTACATTCTCTTTGGGTATTAGAAGCCAAAACATTTTATTTTATTTTTGTCTACGCGCATCATGCAAAAATTACTAGACCAAATGGGATGCGGTTTTCATAATTCTATTTCTGAGAGTCCAACTTAAGGGTCCATGATGGGATAACATGGTTTTCAAGAGTCATATTTTTATATGAAAAACTTTAGGTTTTCGCCACAAAAAAAAACATACGACAAGCTAAAGTGATTCTATAGTAGCTACAAGTATTAAATTGCGAACAAACTTCACAGATGATTGTAAAAAAACAGAATATCATCAAAAGCGCTTGCGTAGGGTCATATTTTTGGCGTAAATAATAGCGGAAACGTATTGAATTCTACATCAAAATACACTTTAACGTACTGTGAAGTAGCTTATATAACTATTTTTCAAGAAAGATAATTGTACTTAAGATAATGATGAAAAAACAACGAAAAACATCGAAAAAGTGCAGAAGTGAGGTTATTTTCCATACTCTTTACACGTAAAGAAAAAGACAGAGACAAATGTTTCCGCATAA
This sequence comes from Agriphila geniculea, assembly GCA_943789525.1. NCBI lineage: Eukaryota > Metazoa > Arthropoda > Insecta > Lepidoptera > Crambidae > Agriphila > Agriphila geniculea. Next base: position 11,492,643 of record OX038887.1, on the reverse strand, counting down.
CCGAGCCTTAAAATCTGGTGCATGTTGCATATTTATTTCAACTAAGAACAAAGTCGCGGAGTATAATATAAGGTATCTGATGCAATTTGTACTAGACATTGTCGGTGCTATTTTTATATTGTCTGTGCCAGTCATGTTTCAGATAAATTCGACATTTGGATATTATTCAAGAGATAAAGTATCATACCTAATGACCCTAGTTTTAATTGAGTTGAAGACAAAGAGTAATCAAGACCACTAATTGTTAAGTCCAATGTTAGGGTTACGTCGATTTTGATTGTTACAAACCGTAGACGATTGGAATTCTTGATTGGATAGGGTCTATGTAGTGAAACTGTTATGACTGATATTGACATTTCAAATGGTGGTTCTGTATTTTATGTCCTCGTAAGTACTTCCTATCTTTTAAATTTAAAAACTGTTTACATTTGTATTTTTAATTGAATCAATTTGAGTCTATTCGCTCGCTCAAGAACTCGAAAATACGTGTATATTTATGTTACCAGCAATTTGTATACACGCTGAAACTTTAATAATTTGGTTCCCGCCGTGGGGTGGTTCCACTCATGATTAAAAGCAACTTATACTATGGGGCCAACTCTCCTGCTCGCAAAAAATAAACCTGCTGTTCCATACATTAAGGTCGACTAGGTACTGCACTTTTGTATGGAACAGCTGATATTTTTTTTTTTGCGAGCAGGAGAGTTGGCCCCATAGTAAAAGTTGCTTGTAATCATGAGTGGAACCACCCTATGGCGGGAACCAAATGATTAAAATTTCAGCGTGTATACGAAAATCAGGAAAACCATAATATCTTTGATCGTAGCATTTATAATTATAAATCATCTGTGTCGTTCGGAAAAACAAAACTGGTAGACGGGTGTGACGTTATGTAGGTACTACACAATAATTTCGACTGCTGGAGAAAAACAGTAATAATTCCATCACCTCACTGAGTTACTCGTTATGAAAATCCTCGAGATTTCCGCCGCCTTAGAGTAATATTGAACATCAAACTAAAAACTATTTCCTGAGTAAAATTTATCCTAACGCGGTCCAACGGCTCACGTAGAGCGGAGAGCTGTGTAAATAACGCCTTAATAGAATTTCTGCCTCGACTTGGATCTACGTATAATTTTGTGTATCCGTAGTATGTTCGTACATCCGAATATCCGCATATCCAAACACGGATACGTGACGCGGCTCGCGCAACACGTCCCTAACTGGAATTTGGAAAATTGGAAATGGAATTTCAATTGGATCGTAGTTTTAACGCCATTGTCTCACATGTGCTTATAAAATCTCCAAGTTGAAGTTTAATTAAAAAAGCATCCTAATTGTTGACGGCAGAACGATTGTAAAATATGTAAATATAGTTAAGATAGTTTAAATTTTGATATTTTGTAGAATTACTTTGTTTTATCACATTATTTTCTCTTATTTGAACACTAAATTATGTTTATCTAGTATATTTTACATGTAGAAATTAAGATAGGAATTAAGACCTTTGATTTGTTATTTATCTTTCTTGTATAGATACTATTAGCGATTTTGTTTGCACCGTTAGAAAGAGATAGCACTATAATGTTGGAAAGAGACAGGAAAGATTAGTGCCGTGTGCAAACTGTATGCGTTGTAATTGGCTAATAGCTATATTGTAGAAAACTAACTAGCCACTAAGTGCGAGTAAACATTTTGTACTTAAATAAGGCTGTTTTGTATGAAAATTGTTCAGTTCAGTTCAGTTCAGTTCAATATATACCTACTATGGTTTGAAAATACAAATAGTAAAAAAAAGCTGGAGTTTTAATTCTTCTGCCCGACGTCGCTGAACCCCTGCACCTGCTAAGTTTACAAGTGGTCCTTCGAGCCGGATACGCCGGGGACTTAGAAGATTTCGCTGCCAGCACCCAGGACTTAGAAATATTTGAAGAAAAATTCCCAAGACTTAGAATATTTTTGGATCATTCAGTCTGGGACTTGAAGAATTCCTGGGATACTTGAAGAAGCAACCATGTCGTACCCGACGAGGAGCAAGGCAAAGGAGAGGGGCGGAACGTCAACGGCCCAGAGCGATCCTGCACATACGGAACCCGCAGACTCCGGGGTAGCTACGTTCGTCCGCCCACTCCGATCGCCGTCGACGGTTAACCAAGGGATACCTGGTGAAATATACATCCCAGAGATTCCGTCTTCCGGCATTGGTGGAAGAGTGGTGGATTTCACGACCAGAGATCCAGATCATGAAGCAACGCCGACCGTGAGCACCGTACGAGCGCCCCGAAAAGCTCCAAGTGTCACGTCGTCCCGTTCCAGTCGCGCACATAGAGAAGCGACACGAAAGAGAATCGAATACGAAGCAGAACTTGAAATGTGCGCAGCACAACAGCGTCTCGCCGAGAAAAAGAAGGCAATGCAACTGGCGGAACTAGACGCAGAGGAGGAAGAAGAGGAAGAGGCCTTAGCGAGAATAGAACCACCTAAAGAAGATCGCATCCAGGAGTGGATCCAGAAGTCACCTTTTGAGCCCGCTCGTGAGAAGACCCCGCATTCTGGCCGAGATGGACGTGATTCATCAAGGGGACGTCGACAACCCGGGAAGGCGATTGAAGAGTTGGCCGAAACCCTACGAGACATGGCCAAACCACGCCCTATGCCACGAGCTTTCTACGAGTTGCCTAACTTCAGTGGGGATCCAGCTGACTGGCTTGCCTTTAAGAAGAAGTATGAAGATTCCACTGCCCAGTACGAGTTCCGGCCATCAGAAAACCTTGCGAGACTACAATCAGCGATACATGGCAAGGCGAAGCAACTGGTTGAAGACCTTCTCCGCACCAGCTCCGATCCTGGCGAGATCTTGAGATGCTTAGAGCGCACCTACGGGGATCCAACCCTCCTATTGAAGAGCGCTATCAGGAAGATTCGAGCACTACCCAAGACCGCCGACAATGACAGCGATGGCCTTCGTGTCTTCAGTGCCACCGTCCGCTCCTGCATCTCCACACTCAGAAACATCAAGGCGGACGGCTTCATTAACAACCCACAACTTGTGAGTGAGCTGCTGGAGAAACTAACACCGACCCAGCGCCACGAGTACTCCAAGTTTGCACGGAGTCAAGCCATCGCCGGTGGAGTCGATCTGCGTGTGTCACCAACCCTCATCATATTCGTGGACTTCTTGGAGGAGCTCGCCGACACCGCAGCTTTCGTGCTTCCTGCCGACATCATCGGGAGCAGACCTGCGGCTGCGCAAAGGCAGGTGACACCACGGAATCAAACTGTGAGTAACCGTGCCAGTGTGAAAAATGTGCATAAAGTAAACGTGCATAACAACAGTGAAATAAAGTGCGTGCTATGTGAAAGTGATCATCGGTTAGCTTCGTGTGACAGTTTTCGTGACAAAAGTGTAAATGAACGTTGGGACTTTGTTAAAGACAATAAGTTATGTTTTAAGTGTCTAAGTGGCAATCATAGTCGATTAAGGTGTAAATATAGGAAATGTGCTAAGTGTAATTATGGCCATCACACGCTCCTGCACGTGGATAAACCAGGTAACCAACCTTTTGATATTTCTACTCAGACTGAGCGTGTCACTAACCTCGGGGACAGACGTTGTGTGAAGTCACTCCTGAAGGTAGTGCCTGTACAAGTGAAAAACGGGGGTCGTCTGATTGACACTTACGCTCTGCTTGACGACGGTGCCACTATTTCGTTGATAGACGAGACTCTTGCCACGGAATTGCGAGGTCCGAGATCACCGATCCAGATCCTCAGTGCCGGCGGACACTCGATTGAAGATGACTCATCAAGGTTAGTAAGTGTGACTTTATGGGGACCAAATGAAGAACCCCGCATTCTGAAGATGAGGACCATCAGGGAGATGAACCTGCCGCCGCAGACTGTGCCAAAGAGTGTGATCGAAAATAGTGATCATTTGAAAGGATTGGGAATTGAAGAAATGAGAGACGCTGTCCCACTAGTCCTCATAGGACAAGACAATTGGGAAACAATAGTGGGCGGCGACATAAGGCGAGGGAAATCGGGAAGACCGGTGGCCTCCCTGACCAAGCTAGGTTGGGTAATTCATGGCCCGGTAAATACAAAGAGCGACGAGCCCGACACCGTAAACTGCATGGCGGAGCTGAACGATCTCGTCAAACAGCAGTTTGACATTGAAAATATGGGGATCGTCGCCAAAAAGAGAGTGAACTTTGAAGAACAGAGAGCTGAGACCATACTCAATGAGACTGCGCGCCTTACCAATGAAGGTTGGGAGGTGGGACTACTCTGGAGAAAAGATAACGTCCAGCTGCCAGATAATTTTAACGACGCTGAGAAACGCCTAAGAGGAATCGAGCGCAAAATGGACAGAAACCCGGACTTCGCGATTGCCTACTGCGCCCAGATAAGCAGGTTAATTGAAAAAGGATACGCGAAACGTGTGGAAGAACCGATACCTTCCGAACACACTTGGTTTTCCCGCATTTTGGCGTGACAAACGTCAATAAACCAGGAAAGTTGCGCTTGGTGTTCGATGCAGCTGCGACATATAAAGGGACGTCATTGAATGACCAGCTATTGAGCGGCCCAGATTTACTGAACTCCCTTTTAGGAATACTATTTAAGTTTCGCCAGAAGCCGATCGCAATCACCGCGGACATCGAGGATATGTTCCTTAGAGTAAAGATAAGGAAAGAAGACCAAGGAGCACAGCTGTTTCTGTGGAGAGGTGCGAACAAACATGAAGACCCTGAGATATATGTAATGGAATCGATGATATTTGGAGCAACATCTTCTCCAACATCGGCAATCTTCGTGCTAAACAGAAACGCTGAGAGGTTTAGAGAAGAGTTCCCAGAAGTGGTCGAGGCTATTAAGAAACGACACTATATGGACGATTACATAGATAGTGTAGAAAATGTGGAAGATGCCATCAAGATGATTAAAGAAATAAGTGACATTCACGCTCAAGGGAACTTCAACATCAGGGGGTGGACGACCAACCATCCTGAGTTGCGTGAAAAGCTCCCGTACGTGGCACCGCAAAGCGTGAATTTGTCAAAGCTTGGTGGAGAAACAGAACGAACGTTGGGTCTGGTATGGCAAACGAGTGATGACACCCTGAGTTTCGACGTGTCATTCAAGAAAATCAAGAAAGAAGTTGCGAGTGGCGAGGAAGTGCCCACAAAGAGAGAGTTCCTCAAACTCATAATGAGTCTGTTTGATCCACTAGGCTTGATATGCCCAGTGACAATCAGCTCAAGGATCTTAATGCAACGGATATGGAAGACCGGCGTCAAATGGGACGAGAAAATAAACGAAGAATGTCATGAAGAATGGAAAGAATGGATAAGAAGTCTTCATGTGCTTAGAGAACTGAAAATACCGAGACATTATGGGATCGAGGAAGAAGAAGTTGAACTTCATATCTTCGGCGATGCGAGCGAGCAAGCTTATGCCACCGTCGCGTACTTCGTTGACCAGAAAAGGGAAGTGGCGCTCGTCTCAGGAAAAGCCAAAGTGACACCCATGAAGATGGTCTCGATGCCACGGCTTGAACTGCAAGCAGCCGTGCTAGCCTGCCGCCTGGCAAACATGGTGGAGAAAGAACATAGCTTCATGATAAAAAGAAGAGTATTTTGGACAGACTCCAAAACAGTTTTGCACTGGATTAGATCGGACCCGAGGGATTTCAAGCCGTTCGTGGCACATCGCTTAGCTGAAATAGATGAGAGATCCAGAAGCGATGAATGGAGATGGGTTCCGACAGCACAAAACCCAGCTGACGAAGCAACAAGAAAGGGTTGGACGCCAGAAAAGTCGATATGGTTCTCAGGCCCAGACTTTCTTAAGGAAAATGAGGATGAGTGGCCGAAAGAAGGCTTATCGAATGCCACCGATGAAGAGACCAGTGAACTACGCCCGAATCGAGTTCACACCATCACGGAAGCCCCGCCCACTATATTGGAAGTCCAGCGTTTTTCGTCCTGGATTCGGGCGGTGAGAACAATGGCTCGTGTGCTGGCCTACATCAAGCGCCTAAGGCTGAAAGAACGGCCCGAGGTCACTGGAGACTTGATCCGAGAAGCTGAGAAGATATTGATCCTTCAGTCTCAGAAAACTGCGTTTGAAGTAGACATAGAAAATATGAAAGCAGGCAAGGATTTACCGAAACAAAGTCGTCTGAAAGCTCTCGATCCAATGATAATGGAGGATGGACTTTTGAGAGTGAGAGGAAGGATCCAGACAGCCGATGTACCCTTTGAGGAACGACATCCTATTATCCTGGATGCAAAGGAACGACTGACTGAGTTGATAATTCTGCATTACCACCGATTAGCTCATCACGCTAATAATGAAGCAGTTGTGAACATGCTCCGCGAAAAGTACTGGATACTGAAGATAAGACCAGCTGTCAAGAAAGTCGCGAGAAGCTGTCCCATGTGTGTGATAAGAAAAACACTTCCGAAACCACCGAAGATGGGGGACTTGCCCTCCGCCAGATTAGCCCATCATCGTCGTGCATTCACTCACTGTGGAATTGATTATTTTGGACCCATGGAAGTGACCATTGGACGTCGTCATGAGAAACGCTGGGGAATCGTCTTGACCTGTTTGACGTCAAGAGCAATCCACCTGGAAGTCGCTTCCTCTCTTAGCGCTGATTCGGCCATCATGGCCCTCCGACGTTTCATTGCGCGCCGCGGTCAGCCTGAAACACTTTACAGCGACCAGGGCACGAATTTCATAGGAGCTGATAAAGAACTAAGGAACGCGTGGAAGAACCTGGAAATCCATCAGCTGGAAGATGCAGCTACCACACTTGGAATCAAATGGAAATTCATCTCGCCCGCCTCGCCACACATGGGAGGATGTTGGGAGCGTTTAGTACGCTCCACGAAGACCGCATTGAGAGTAACCCTGAATGCGAGAGCGCCGAAAGAAGAAGTGTTACTAACGCTGCTGGCTGAGGTGGAAGCTACGATCAATAGTAGACCACTGACCCACGTCTCTGTGGATCCGAACGACCCAGTAACGTTAACTCCGAACCATCTACTCTTGGGTACCGCGTCAACGACCACCAGACTTGGACATTTTTCGGAAGAAGACCTGACAACGAAGAAACAATGGAAAGCTGCGCAAGCATTGGCCGACATATTTTGGCGCCGCTGGGTGTCAGAGTATCTGCCGACACTTCAAAAGCGATCGAAGTGGACGAAGGATGTGGCACCGTTGAAAGTTGGGGACTTAGTGTTAATCGTTGACCCCACTCTGCCCAGAAACGTCTGGCCCCGAGGTGTGATAGTAAAGGTTTACCCTGGAGCGGATGGCCAAGTTAGGATAGTAGACATAAGGACTTGCCGTGGGACATTACGCCGCCCTGCAGTTAAAGTGGTAGTTCTGCCTACAGAGGCATGATGGTTGGGAGTAAATCCGCAACCAGGGGGTGGAATGTTGACGGCAGAACGATTGTAAAATATGTAAATATAGTTAAGATAGTTTAAATTTTGATATTTTGTAGAATTACTTTGTTTTATCACATTATTTTCTCTTATTTGAACACTAAATTATGTTTATCTAGTATATTTTACATGTAGAAATTAAGATAGGAATTAAGACCTTTGATTTGTTATTTATCTTTCTTGTATAGATACTATTAGCGATTTTGTTTGCACCGTTAGAAAGAGATAGCACTATAATGTTGGAAAGAGACAGGAAAGATTAGTGCCGTGTGCAAACTGTATGCGTTGTAATTGGCTAATAGCTATATTGTAGAAAACTAACTAGCCACTAAGTGCGAGTAAACATTTTGTACTTAAATAAGGCTGTTTTGTATGAAAATTGTTCAGTTCAGTTCAGTTCAGTTCAATATATACCTACTATGGTTTGAAAATACAAATAGTAAAAAAAAGCTGGAGTTTTAATTCTTCTGCCCGACGTCGCTGAACCCCTGCACCTGCTAAGTTTACACTAATACTGTCTAAATAATAAAGTGTAAATCTGAAAACGATTAGACATTGTATAATAACTTGTTAATCAACTTTTTGCTTTGCTCATAGCTGAGAGGAGAACAACTTTACATTAAAACTTTTAAGTAGTTTTAGTTAAATTAGTTTGAGTTGTAAATTGCATTACTGATGAAAGTCAGCCGTTATTAAACCATCTATTAATGAATAATGTTTTTACGCTGTTTTTATATTTAAAATTTTTGTTTACATCGGGCGATGGAATGTAAAGTTGAAATAGAGTAAAATGTAGTACTTGAGCGATGTTTAAAAAAGCAAGGAAGGTGCAGCCTTTTATAAGTTGATAGGTTTAGTCCTGCGTTGAAAACAATAGGTATAGTCATTGCTGAAGAAGAAATATTACCGATATTGTTAAGTCACATAAAGCCTTTTTAATCTTACACCTCCTTACTCCTTAACCATCGATCTTACAAGCACCAAACTTCCATTTCATCATTCTCACAGACAACCCCGCAATGAAATATTAAAGGCAAAGCGTCTCACAATCTCTTGCTATAGCAAGGTCTGACATGGATTCAATATATTGAATCCATGTCAGACGCGCGTCGTGGCAAAGAAAAAAAATCTAAATTGGATTTATGGAGACGACCAGTCGCTTACTCCTTGCATTTTATGATTGCCTAGTACCTACTCGATAGGAGCTATCCTCCTAACAAGTTACTATATAGGTAATTTAATTTTAGGTCTCCTCCATATTTGTTTTTAAATAAGATCTAACATTCCGAAATAGTTTGTAATTTTATAACACACACAATTTAAAAATAATTATTAGTGTAGAGTTTCCTTAGGTATCCTTACCTTGATATTTTCTAAACCACATTTTAAAGGATAAATCGACAATTATTTTAAAAGCGGACATTATACCCACCTGGGATCAGAGACAGATCGTTCCGTACAAGATAGATGGAAAAAGCTATTCGGTTGTAACAAGAAATTTCATACTCGGCGATGTAAAATGGACTTTATAGAATATCATTTGGAAATTTCAAATACCTTCACAATTTCCAATATTTTATATGACTGAAATAGCATTGACTAAGCACTTTAACAAATTTATTCATTATAATAATTTATGTAAGAGCTATTCTAGCTGTAAGCGGTCCAAAAAATATATTCCGCAATAGAGAATGTATGACTCATGTTAAAATGTTGGTGTTCAATAATTATATTTTGTAACAATACAATAGTTTGAATAAAAATAAATTAAGTTGTGTGCTGTTTTATTGTGACTGTCTGTCCTTTTAAAACAATTTCTAAGCTAATAGCACTTTTTTTACTCTAATTAGAAACTTAGCTCTATATCGATATTACAACTAAAGTGATTTGTAAAAGATTTAATGTCAGGCTTTTTAATATTAAACATGTTATTTATAATATAGGCTACCTCATAAATAAAAAAACAATAATGTGACCGGGTACCATCAACATTATTAATTTTAACATAAAAATTTGATACAAGTTAGCTTTACAACAATTGACTTTGAAAAACTACAAACATATTGTTCAATTTCATCGCACGTGTTCAGTGTTCACAAATACGTATATATTTTCATTCCAAAGAGGTTTCAAACAAAAACAATTTTACAAAGGATGAATATTGAAACGGCGGCGTAACGTAAGCGGATTTAGAATAAAAAAGAAAATTAAACGTCCCCAGAATCAGAAGTGTGCGAAGCAAACAAAAACAATTTGTGATTCGCGAAATGAACTAGAAAACTTCCAATGGTTTGGCCCCCAAAAGTTTTTCAATTAAGAACAGGACGGTGTTAGGACGAATGATGCTCCTCTCAGGAACATTGATTTTTTTAAACGCTCTCCTTCGCTGTACAAACCTCTTCTATGTACTAGATACTTTATGAGTCAAAATTAATTTGGCATAAAATCCATTTTGGCTGATGATAAATTAGCCCATCCGTTTGGGCTGCTTTATTTTTCTTTAATTAGACAGCAAATGTAATTATTTTACTATTTACTAATATCAACTAACGCCATTTACACGACTTTCCAAATCATACTCAAGAATATTTTGATGTTTTAAATTTTAATTTCTGCGAGCTAACAATGAATTTCTTCCATTATTATTATTATTTTTTTTTTTCTACGTATCACTCCAAGAAAGACATCAAACTCGGGTAGGTACAGTATTGCAGGAATCCGTGGTTTCCCAGTATTTTAGCTTTAACACAATATATTTAGTTATGAGATTAGCGCGTACCCCAGAGAACTCGCGCACTCTTACTTGGGACCTCCAAGTAAGAGTGCGCGAGTTTTCAGGGGTACGTAGGTACCACTAATGTTACGGCCACACTACCGTAATATGGCAATAATTATGACCAATTGAAACAACACCTAGGTGTAGCCACGATTTATGACCATAATTTTACAATGTCAATTAATATGGCATAAGATGGTAGGTAATAGCTCCGGTGGCGATCTTTTTCGCATATCAAAGACGATTACCGCGGTGTTTTTGCGTGAAGTGTGCACACTACAGTTTGTTCAGTGTGCGACATTGGCTCAACGGAAAAGCACGTGCTAACCGACATGGATTGATCAAATAAAGGGTGCTCGAATTTTTGCAAGCATTCTAATCTGAACCAAGTCTATACGCTTCCTGTGCATTTTTATCATCCACCATCTTCTAAGTCTTGGTTTAGCTTTTTCACAATGTGAAAGATCAGTAATAGTAATTGACATCCATTAAGTACAACACCGCCGCAGCTTCAGCCTCTATCTTGAAAAATTACATATCTCTTGCCTAGTTAATTGTCATTTCTCGGTAAACTCTAGTCTAGTGTAACCACACCACTTCACGCGGTAATCTGGACAGTAATTTAATGCCATAATTAATGCGGTAAACGGTAAGGTAGTGTGGCCCTAGCATAATAGGGAAACACTGCCAAAGACAAATGTTGCTATAATCTCCACGCGTTAACTTAGAGATAGCATAGTTACAAAGCTAGTGACAAATACTGCAAGAGGTATTATGAGTTTATGTATACTATACTCTATAGCGACTGTAGTAAACAATGTTAACATTTGTAAGAAAACTTTTAGGTGGGTGTAGTTCCAGTCAGAGGCGCTGTGCCAAAGTGCATACAAAGCTTACTACAGTCACTAACGTAACTGTGCCAACTCATCAAAACAAAGTCACTTTCCGCTGTCTGTCCCTATGTATGCTTAGATGTTTAAAACTACGCAACGGATATTAAAACGGTCGAAAAGGACGGTATTTTTAATAGATAGAGTGATTCATGAGGAACCTTCCTCTTGAATTACTCTATCTATAAAAAAACCTTTGTTATTTTAACCTTTATATAGGTATCAAATTCCACACTACCCCGAAACGAAACGAAGGTGGGTCGCTAGTATCATAATATGGGCACTATTCCACGGTGTTAGTAGGTACTAACTTCTTAGTCATTAGTCGCCCTTTATGAACATCCGTAAGGGTTAGTGCTTTTCTACTCTGCTGTACGTCACACGGTATCAACAAAAACATCTACCGTGTTTAAGTTTGTTTACAAAAAAAACAATTAAGTACAGTACGAGTAGTGCTTTTGTTTGTTTTTAAATGAAAATTTTGTCGTTGCAAACAGCTTACCAAACATCTCCACAAAGCTATTCTGATTGCATCATTACTCGTGATACCTACCAGGACAGTAGTAATAAACGTCGAATGAGTGGCGTTCTACTATCGAATTACGATTAAACTAATTGGTATTAATCGTTTAATCCCGATTGGTGAACCAGTGATGTGGTGATGTAATGGATTGCTACGAATTATAGTTAATCAGTCAGTATCATAACATCTCTTAATGATCATTATATTCTATATTACCTTATACCTAGCGCACTGATTCTCGGAAAACATTTTTATAATACATTTGATTTATTTTGAAATGTTATGATAAACCTGAAAAGTAAAAATGCTGCTTAACAAAAAAAAACTTCTAAATTTTAAGCATCAAACACCTTAGGCTTTGAATTATGTCCATCTTGATGTTTAGACAAACAATGGATACCTAAATGATTCAACAAGTATGCTTTCAAAAGCTTTCTTTTCGGAGCACTGGACTCGCTATTATGGGCCAATAGATAGCGCTGAATTAAACATCACGTAGTTTTCCAAGATATCTATCATTCGTTCATCCATCCATATATTTCTAATCGCTCTAATCGTAGACACCGGCTTTTTGCAACACCCCTGTGTCGCACAGTGGCACGGGCACAGTTCCCACTTTGTCGTATGCAAAACACTCTTGTCAGCTTATCCTGATTTCGATGTATTTGTTGACGATGCGAAATTATTTCTATCTCAATGTGATATTGTTAATTTTGATTAGTAAGCATAATTATGTAATTGGGCATAAGCCCGTTTAATTATGATAAATAAATAATAATATTTAAGCGTGGTCTGACAAATCATTACATGAACTATGTTATCAAAGCAATATTATCTCATTAAATGCAATATGTTTGTAGTATTTGGCGAATACAACTGACACTATATATGACTCTCATCCAGTTTTCGCCAGCCACCTTGCGAAGATCGTCACTCTACCTTGTCTGAGGGCATCCCACACTACATTTGCCGATACGCGGTCTTCACTCAAGAACTCGTCTGCCCCAGCGGTCATCGGTTCTACGGCTATATGGCCGGCCCACTGCCACTTCAGCTTTCTAATCCGGTGGGCTATGTCGATCACTTTAGTACTCTGTCGGATCACCTCGATCCGGACCCGATCTCTTAGAGAAACTCCCAGCAATCCCTTTCCATATAGCTCGCTGCGCGACTTTAAATTTGTGAACCAGCTGTTATGTGTGAGTGCATGGAGTGTTTGTACACAAAAAAATCCTGGAAAACCACGTTATGTTTAAATCAGCGGCATATATCATCCTTTCCTGACTAATATTATAAATGCGAAAGTCCGTTTGTTTGTTTGTTTGTTACGCCTTCACGTCGTAACTACTAAACCTATCAACATGAAATTTTGCATATACGTTTTTAGGGGTGCAGAAAAGGACATAGGGTACCTTTCATCCAGAAAAAACGTATAGTTCCCGAGGGATAGCAAAAAATCTGTCCACGCAGACGAAGTCGCGGGCGGCCGCTAGTCGGCCTATAATAGCGAGTCCAGTGCTACTGTTTAACCTTAAATAGCTTACATCAAAGTGGTTAGTGACGTCAAAAACATTCACATATTGTCAGTAAGAGCTTACTGGAACGAGGGAAGCAACCTACAATTTAGCTTGCAAAGTCTTAAGCCTAACAAATGGATTGTAGACTCTATTACCGAGGTATAAGACCCGACTTATCCTATTGAAGCGAGTGGGAATTACACTAAAGTGTTGGCATGCATAATTCAGACACAATTCGATTGGTCTTCGTATATGTAACAAGGTGATGAATGCTGGGACACAATGAGTTTACTACACATACATATTTTTACAAGACTGCCCAAAATAATAAAAGTATAATGTGTTCAAGGTTCCTGTATGTTTGTGAACTTTTATTCCACCATAACTTCTAAATGCCTGAAGATTACTTCGTCTTCTTCTTATCGAATGAGGATTAGTGGCCACCTCTGGTGTTAGTTTTATCAAGCCGCCTGTAAGGCCTCTAACTTGGCTTAATGACTGTTATCAGATGATAACAACCGGGACCGACGGTTTAATGTGCCCGAAGGACAGAAGCGCTCAGTTGTAATGCCACTTTAACGGTCACCCATCCGACACCTGACCGGACCGAGCGTCGCTTGACAAACGTGATCGAGTAGGATCAGTCTGTTGAGTTCCGCCATGAGCGCTTCAAGGAAGATTTCGATGTATCGTGTATCTTTAGAATCCTCATAATACTTTTGGAGTGACACTGGCTATTGATTTTTTGAAAAAAATGTCAATATGTCCTCTCTTGTGCGGGAAGTAAGTCCTGAAATTCATTCCTGGATTGAATTTGATGTGACATGATTCACCAGACTGCCGCGTAAATGTGGAACCTCCGGCATTGCTTTTTCAAATGTAATGAAATGATCATATTTCGACAATAGTGAACAAATAAATATAAAAAAGCATAAAATGTACCAATTACAACGTACGTAAAAATACAATCTTAAAATATTCTTACAAATAATATTTTTTTCTAAACTAACTACACAAAAACAAGAAAAATACGGCGCAGACATTAAAATGAAGATCCTTAAAACAAACTTTGAAACAATTTAAGGAGGAAATTTTCTTTTGCTAACTCCCGTAGATAGGGAAAAACTTACAAAGGCTCCTCGACTAACTAGTATTTTTATTTTCTCCTAACCACACAGCAAAATAATTAGGGCCAAAAGTTTTATACACCAATTATTGTTGCATTGACAAATTACTTATTCTGTATGCTATGAATCTGTAAATATTTTTAGTACACCCTGATTAACAGTACCCCCAGTACAAAATTACTCTATATTTTTTCACAATCGTTTTTTTCTCTCTACCTATAGAAATGTTCGAGCTACAGGTGCAGTTTAAAATTAATATTTATACTCGCATATTCGAAACGTCAAGTAGGTAAATGGTGAATGAAATTGTGTAATATACTTATTGTGAATAGACATCAAAATACAAGTTAGAAACGTATTATAATTCTTCTTAATTTTATGGTATCATTATCACCCTAAAGACATCGTAGGTATTAGATATAGACTGAATTTCAAAGAAGACAAAACAATTTGACCTCTTTATTCTACTTAAAAGTTCAATATTATTTCTATTCTCCTATAAAAGGCTGCGGAGTTAAATTGTAAGGGATCCCGACCGCGACCAAACACGATAAATCCTGAACTCACTCGTAAATTATCTTGTTTAAACTCAAAAAAGCGAGGGAAATTAATTTCGCACCGACCACACGTTGTAAAAGCACGCTTAGGATAATTGCCTAATTTTTTATACAATTTTATGAGCGGTACCGTAGTTATAAAAGGACTAAAATTTCTTTGCGTTTGCTTATTACCCGACTGCAAGAGGGTTATGTTTTTCGCGCGTATCTTGTAAGTTTATATGTAATATTCTTTATTACCTCATATCTTTCAAACGGCTGAACAGATTTCCATGATTAACATATCGTTAGATTTGTCTTGTCAGCCCAAGTGTTCTTAAGAAGGTGGCGTTATAAAAAAACCAACATGGCGGCTGTACGGTGCTATTATACGTAGCGGAAAAAAATTTTTTTTTAGAATACTGCAATATGGGTGTCAAATTAAAGGGCTTATTATAAGGATTTCAAAAAGGTATATCATATAAATAATAACTAAAAATAAATAAATAAAAAAATAAATTTAAAAAAATTAAAAACCCGCCTGCCTAAAAAGATAAGTCAACTGAAAAGATGGAAACAAGATTAAATATTAAAGGCAACATTATAACATGCAGTCGGAGGCATATAACTCAAATCATTCATAATGTCACTGTCTTTATGCATGCTTTCGACTGCATGTTATAATGTTGCCTTTAATATTTAATCTTTTTAGTTATTAGTTATTATTTAATTTTTAGTTATTATTTATATGATATACCTTTTTGAAATCCTTATAATAAGCCCTTTAATTTATACTGATCTTTGAACTTCTCCAGTAATTAAAATTAGCCGAGTAATTTTACTTAATCTAAAAAGGTTAATTAAATTAGTAAGTACATTTAAATGGCGCTACAGATACAACAAAGGCATTATCAGCCCTTTAATCACTTAGGGCCACTACATCCTATCCAAATGAAATTCTATGTGTCAATCGAGACTTTAATCTATCTCCAATTCCAATTCAATTTGAATCCATTCAGCTGATAACAACGTGATTGAGTGCCAAACGTATATATAAACATTTTAATTTTCTCATTCGCTTTGTGTTGAGAACGTTTTTAAATAAATAAACGAATACCCGTGGCAGACATCAATTTCGAATCGAAGCCATCAAACGTTGAAAACTCGGCCAAATATGGAACGGCAGAAAGACCACGAGTTACAGGCATAAATAAAAAAAGATCAATCAAAAATGTCCCCGGCCAATATAAGAGCGGGTCGAGACGGATGAGATATGAAACCGCTATGCAAATTGATACTGCTGCGACCAATCTGGTCTCGGTATTGTTTCCAGTTTCGACGTTTCGATATTTTTGCATTGTCTATTTTTACACTTGTGGAAAGGAGGGTTAAGTTTATTAAGTTCGCTGGAAACATTTCGATGTAATCTATTACCTTTTAATGAAAGAAAAATAAGCACACTTTTAAAATGGCAAATATTTGATAGCGGGTAACTTTTCTATACAGAGAATTTTCCAATAACATAATGATGTTTCACAGTTTAAAAAAAGAAGCGTAGTATTCATCGTATATAGCTATTTTTTTTTGTTTTTTTTTATTAGAGCATATTATTCTTTTAGTACCTGCCCGTAATTACGTAGATAGATTTTCATGACAAAATAAAGGGATCTAGTAAAACCTGCCAGCTGATGGTTTCATTTAACATTTTATACCGAAACATTATTAATTGACAAAGAATCTATTACTCTAATGAAACTCCAGTAGTTTTCATTGAAACTATTCGTGATCCACAAAAATCGACAACCAATCCGAAACCACTTCGAATATTTGCGAATTTCGTGGATCTTGCTTGCCAGAACCAAAATTGCTGCCTCAACTATGCCATTTGAAAGGAGAATTCCCTAAAGTTGCAGAGCCAAAGCTGTTACAACATGGCACAGACGGATATCCGGAGAAATGGCCACTATTTTATGTGTATAGCGGTATAACAGGTCATATGTTACATTTAAATCGCCACTGAGAAGGTTTTAAAGGGGATTTTCGAGTAGAAGCTCTCTTCGCTGGTTTTGCTTCGCTTAATAACATTCTGGAGGGAAATGCTTTTGCGATTTATGGGCATACCATTGTTTGTATCGTACAGTGATTCAGGGAAAATAAATTGTGAAGGCAGAATTTGATTTTTTACACTATAGGTCAATATGGATTTGATAACACTGCTTTTGCCTGTGCTGCGAAATCGAATTGATATAGAGCATTCAAAAATTTAAACAGAGCCCGTATGGTGGCTCATCCTCCTTATACATCCATAAGAAAGACCTGTGCCCCAGCAGTGAGATCATTAAAAAGCTGATGATAATGATCGAATCGATGAGCTATGATCAAGAAGAAAATTTTGCTATGCCCAATATAGCCCAATTATTATGGATGTCTAGACAAACAAAAGAAAATCAGCGGATAAATTTTATTATATTCATTTTAATTAATTAAATTCGTTTTACATTTACCTACTAATTTATCGTAAAAACGCTTACAATTTACGCTAAGATAAAACAAACCAAAAAAAAAATATGAGAACTTTTTTCTGATAAAACTTTTCATGGTTTAATTTGTATTGTCATAAGTTTAAATTGACATTGGAAACTGACCATATAACTTTTTCAACAAACTAAGTTAGGTCTGTAGTGAATATTATTTTATATTTAATTAAGAATTTTATAATTAGAAGTTAAAAGAATCCACAGATACTAATACCGAACTAGAAAGAAATCAAGTACTATACAAGACACCTAATAAATAAATGCATAGATAAGTTTCCGACATACAAAACAACACGTATGGATCAAGATTGCGTATAATCTTGTGGTAAGATTGAAATCGCTGGATCCCCCTTACTCCGGGGAAATATCTGAATAAAGCCTGTTAATTTTCTGGAGATATACATAAATGGGAAATCGAGAATGGGAAATGTAAATAAGTATGGATATTAGCATTACTTATCAGTTTAAATTTGCATGGTGCTATATAGCACATAGTTCAGTATACTGAAAGAAGTTTAACTAACTTATCTAAAAGGTCGAAGACCATATTATGAATGGAGTATTTACACGAGTTAACTTCGAATCGCCACCTCATTGAAATTAGGTTTGCGATTAGATTTATCGACAATCGCTCGTAATATTGTCGATAAAAAGCGCTAATTGATTCAAGTCGGCTGCCAAGTCGCTCCATGTAAATACCCCATAAGCATTATTGTGCTTGTTTATGCATTTAATGCCCGCTGAGTGGAAAATAAATAAAAACAAAACACGCCCGATCTCGCATTGTGGCACCGTAACATTTTTCACGTGGCCGCAAAAATGCGGGTCGGTTATACCCAGGTGCAGAATCGACCCCCAAGTTCAACCCTTTGCAATCCTTTAAGCTTCTGCGAATTAGACCATAGACGTTTATCTTTTGTCTACACCGATTCAAAGGGTATTTTGCACAAAAAGACCCGTGAATGTAGACGAAATTATTTTTTAAGTAAAAAAGGTTAAATTGGAAAATTTTCAACTCGTTATTTACTTTGGTTTAGCTTGATTGAATAAGGGTGATTTGTTTGAGTTACTTAAGCAAACGATAAAGTGGCCTATTGATCCAGATTAGAGTGAATGAATATATTTTATTCTTCATTAATTTGCATTGGAACATTACCTACATTTAGACAACTTTTTTCTGAACAAGAAAGGTATTTTGCTAAGTTTGAATGAGAGTCTTTTGCTATTGTAAAAATTAAATCACACGTTGCAAGCTTATTTTCAATGGAAGCGCTCATGGCGGAACTTGACAGACTGATCGTACTCGATCACGTTTTTTAAGCTACGCTCGGTCCGGTCAGGTGTCGGATGGGTGACCGTTAATGTGGCATTACAACTGAGAGCTTCCGTGCTTCGGAGGGCACGTTAAACCGTCTCGGTCCCGGCTGTTGTCATCGGATAACAGTCGTTAAGCCAAATTAGAGGCTTGATAAACTCTTACATCAAAAGTGGCCACTAAAAAGGAAGAAGCTTATGTTAATCACAAAAATAGACGTGTTTAAAAAAAATAACAAGTTGATGACATGTTTTTAAATTTTACAGTTGGCGTAAGCGTTTAAACGAATAGAAAGTTTTTCAGTAGGGACTGATACAAGAAATAGAGAGAGAGAGAGAGAAGAGATACAAGAAACTCAACAAAAGCTATAGTTTAATATCTTAACCCGATTCTGTCTCAAAGGGACCATTAACAATACATTGCTTGTATTCGGCAGCTTACCAGGATGCCAGTTAAGCCTGTTTCTATGGCCTGTCTGAGAATGTTAATTTGAGCACAAGCATACACCAACAATGCATCAGACAAACTAAGGAATTCCATGTTCTTCAATAACGAGAGAACAAACTTTGTCAAGTTTTGAGCTGATTGATTAGTCTGTATTGTTTGGCACTGTGATAGGAGGATGCATAGATAATTGCTTTGTGTAACCTAATAGCATAGCCCCATAGGTCAACATTTTAGCGTCTGTCGCGGACGGTCCGCACGTGGAATCCGCGTTGCACTGATTCAGGCCTTGCGAGCTAGAGTTTACATGAAGGTTCGTTGAGATGAGAATCGGTTGAGAAATGCGACCTGTAGAAGAGAACTCCTCTACAGGTCGCATTTCTCAACCGATTCTTGTAAAATTTTGTGAGCAGGTTCAATAAATATAAATATTTTTTTAGTCGAGCCAGTTTTTAGATTTTTTTCAAAATGATGGAGTAATGTAAAAAAAACATATTTCAACCGTTTCGAAAAATGATCAAAAATGTAACAAAACTTATTTGTTAAAGTCGGTGCAAGGCTAATTTTGTTTTTTATTTTTTGAAGACTTTTCTGGCCAAATTCGAAATTTGAAAATTAAGGTTGTGACTTTGTGACAGAACTTATTACTTTTATTATTTGCACAGTATAGATACTTATTAGTTGAAAAAAGTTATATATATTCTGTGTAATTTGTTTTAAAAAAAATATACAGTTTGAGCTACTTTTTAACGCGAGGTCACTGGTGTTTATTTCACAATGAATTTTGATCACTTTGATTTAAGAATTTTTTGTCCTAAAGTTATCAATATGGCGGTTAGATTCTTGGTTTTAAAGATTTCTAATAACTATAACACCGAGTGGCAACTGACCCGAACGACGCTCGGAGACAAATGTATGAGATTATCTTCGGCCGAGACTCGTCTCGGACCTAGCACGGTGTGGGTAAATTGAGTCATGCCTTATTTTGCGAACTTCAGTATATCTTTAACAAAATTCTGATTTTATCTAAGTCTAACTGTATCATTGTGAATAGGATTAGTATCCAATTGGAATCCAATTTCAATAACTAATTTGTCTTAATTTTTGGATAACTGAAGTGTATGTTAATTCAAATATATACTCAGTAAACTCAGTAAACTGGAAGTTGTCTGGCCCTAGTACAGCGTGGTCTAGGAATGCCAATGGGAATGTTAATTGTTCAGTGTTCCGGATGATCGGACAACAATGTGTTACTCTGAGGGGAATTCCCGACTTGTGGCCGTGCGTTTAGTTCGATCAAATACTTAAAGTTTAATAAATACAGAAATTAGCGTAGGAAATGAAACGATCTTTTGTATGAAGATCCCAACATTAAATCCTCAGTCGATGAAACTTTGCATGGATGTAATTTTTTATTTAATTTTTATTTAACCATTTATTTCAGGCTACTAGGCCCATACAATATATACCTTACAGACTACCATACATAATTATTAAAAATACATTTAATCTAATTTGACACTTGGTGTGTCGAATCGGTGGCACAAGGCAGCGTCCCCCTGAAGCGCCTGTAAACCACGCCCTGCGGCCAGAAGTCCTCCTTCATGAAAAGGTCCAGCCTCGCTGTCAGGATGCGCACCACAAACGCCTTAAAATTGTTATTGTGGCGCGACTCCAGTGGCGGAACTCTCAAACAAAAGTTAGATTTTTTATTATTTCTTAGCAATATATTACATCCCTGCAAATACTATAGTATGAACCAAAACCTATGTAGGTACAAAACAAATATCCAAAAAAATAAAAAATAAACAATTTGGATAATTTAAAAAATAGGTTTCATTTACGATACTTTATCATATTGTAAAGTTTCGTCTACTCTGGATTTACGGTGGGGGTCCACAACTTTCATTCCTACACTAAATAGAGAGTGAGCATGGTGAATATTTCTGTAATTGAAAATGAAATTTCGTTACTTACATTCAAAAAGACATCAAAAAATATTGCATTTTTTATGCACAACGGGATAGTGCTTGGCCATCACCTCATCTAATGTTATGTGACTATAAGGACAAAGGTGGAGTTTTTCAATTATTGTTATGGCGCCTGACTTAGGTTATGGCGCCTGACTCTACCACCAACCAAACCGAGTACAAATTGTAACCCCCTGTGAATCGAATCCAAGACCCCTGCGTCTTACACAGGTTGGCGAACCATTAGACCATGGAGGCGGTTAGTTTATGTTTGTTTGAAAAAGATGAATACCTCAATGTATTTAATAAGTGTATTTTATTGATATTACATTGCGAAAATTATGCTATTTTACTAAAAATACTTAAAACCATTAAATACTTTACAATTTTATATGTGAAGTGGTTTAAAGAAATTGAAGAAGTGGTAGGTACATAGAAACTGAAATGCATTTTTTTTGTTACAGGTAAGAACCTCTCAAAGTACTTCACTGCTACTGGAATGAAGACATGGGGTTTGTTTAATTTATTAATTTGCTACACGTTACACTAAACACCAAATAACATTCATATAGAATATGAGTGACAGTTATTGTTTTAACTAAAAACAAATTTTAATACTTCGTCAAGAAGCGTATTGTTTGATACACGTGACACAATTAACTCGTTTCAATAGAGTTCATTTCAAAAATGGAAACGAAACAAATGAATGCAGGAATGACCAAAGGCTTTGACCGATCCCATTTCCACATTTTGTTTGTAAATAGTTTCTCGTGTAGGAATTACATTTAAAATTCGAACACATGCCTGGATGCCGGTTCGGCACGTCCCACCAGAATTTCAATTCGCCGTGTTTCGCCTTTTGCCACGTTCTCAGGAGTTAAGGATGAATTTGAAATTAGAACGTTCCGCTTTGGAAATTTAAAAAAGGGAAAGAATATTTTTGGCGTACAATTTTAGCACATCATAATAATAACGAGTGTTATGTTTTATAATCAATACTTAAATTTTTACTAATAAAATCCATGACTTATTTTTCAATTGAAATGATTTCAAATTCAAACATGCAAGGACTAACATGATTGAAAATTCAATATACTTTAGATTTACGATCCATCCCTGCACTTCAATATCAGAACTAAATTTATTTTGTACGTTCGATACAGTTGTAATTTATTCCTTTGAACCAGGTTCATTTTACATCGAATCTAAGTACATAAATGTTTTTTGGCACGGGTAAGCAAAAATATTCATCATAGTTTTATTGAAATAAAAAAGAAATTGAAATAAGAAACCATATCTATCCTGAAATTATATTAAGCAAACTGTTGAATAATATAAGTTCGTTCAATTACCAGATTTACACAACTCTTGTATCAATTATGAAAACAATGATTTTTCATATCAACAACACGAAACTGTGAAACGTATGCGAATACCAATATTCGTAATGCGTGTTTCATATTTTTCGCGATTCCATTGAGCGTTCTGCGTATTATTGCGCCAATTTGAATACCTACTTGTTTTAACTTCGAAATGATTTACGTACTGAATTGTGAACGATTTTCGAATGCAAGTTTTTTTATCTTTTCTACAAATCTTATTTTACAGAAAATATTAACTCTATTTTTACAAAAGTGGCGGTTATCTCCTTTTGCCCGTCAGCCATCGATATGTTGTTAGTTGTTTCTATTTATTTCTATTATGAATGCATTTTTACCTCATAGCTTTTAAAAACTATTTAAAATATTGCACATGTCCACCTTTAGTGTGTAGATAATGTAATTTGTAATACGCTCTATTAAAAGTAACCAAACTAAAATAAAGTAACTGAATATAACAGAGACCTAAAAAATATACCTACTCATTACAACAAATAAAAGTAACTTTTTTTATAAATTTGAGATTTTAGCATTCACAATGCTATTTTTATACAATACTAAATAATATACTAGAAACTTCGATCAAGAATACCCTAGACATAGAAATAGAATGTCAAAGAACAACAAAGTCAATAAACAGGTGATCCGAAAACGAATGCATACATTTTATATGGGATACATAAAATTTGACTTAGATTCATAAAATATGACTATATATGGCAAAGGAAATTAATATACTATGTTCCATACTGTTTTCTTCGTCGATAAACGAATAAATTAGCGAAATTGGGTTTTAAAGAAATGTGTGGCAATATCATATTTACCTGTGAAAAGTGTGATTACTTGGATTGTTTCTTTTTGTCTCATCACAATTACTTAGAGCACAAGACACCATGGCTCCACAATACCTTTATTTTAAATTCTAATTAAGATTAACAAATATTTTAAACAAACTGTGATTGCTCATTTGCTAGGCGGGACGCTAGGGGCTCTTACTGTAAAAAATGTTGGCACATGTCACTTGATCCTTTGTCTCTTTTTTACATAGACCGTGTCCGTACGATGTTAACTTCTCTTTTCCACGCTTTGTTGGTCTTCTTGAGCGCAGCGAAAATTTTTCTATGTCTATGACCCTAGATGTCCGGTCAGAGTCTCAAAAACCGGCCAATTGCGAGTCGGACTCCCGCACGAAGGGTTCCGTACCAAAAAAGGCAAATAAAAACACGTTTGTTGTATATAGTGGCAACAAAAATACATCATCTGTGAAAATTTCAACTATCTACCTGTTGTTGTTATTAATATCGAGCAAAAAACGGCAAAAAAAATCACGTTTTTTGTATGGGAGCCCCCCTTAAATATTTATTTTATTCTGTTTTTAGTATTTGTTGTTATAGCGGCAACAGAAATACATCATCTGTGAAAATTTCAACTGTCTAGCTGTCACGGTTCATGAGATACAGCCTGGTGACAGACAGACAGACAGACGGACAGCGGAGTCTTAGTAATAGGGTCCCGTTTTTACCCTTTGGGTACGGAACCCTAAAAATGGCACCTCAAATAGCATCCTACCTACAAATTGGGCGCTTATTTTGCACAAAGTAAGTGATAAAAAGATGTGATTTTGAACAAAATAAGCTTATTTTGTACAAAATGTACTGTGTAAATAGTATAGTAGTAGTACTTTGTGTAAATGTAATGTGTGATATGTACAAAATAAGTGCCAAGTTTGTAAGTGAGACGCTATTTCGAGGTGCCATTTTTGAGTTCGTGAAGTGTTATCTAGGATATTCTTGATCGAAAACTAGAAATAATTCAACTCATCACCAAGGACCTGTTCCGCCCCGCCTGAGACAATTCTGGTCACAATTAGAATTTTTTCTAGTTTTTTTATTATTAAGGAAAAGTAAGTTAATCAAAATATATGGAAAATATAATGATATACTTACGTATCTTAAACTTTTGAAGTGAAAACTTCTTTAGCGGCGTGTACGCTTTTTGTATGGAGAAAAAATGCTGAACTCGCGTCGTAAGAATCACGTGGCTGATCGAAAATGCGTAAGACGTATGTGACGGATGGAGCGTAGACAGCTGGCGGCGGAAGCATCCCCCTCTTTTTCTACGGGGTGCGTTGAAAATGGCGGCGCGTCATTTTAAGACGTAAACACTTGTGTCACCAGCAACGCGCTAATTTTGAAAATGGAACTAATAGCAGCGATCTCTTCGGTGAAATCATAGATTTATTTATACTCTGTGACTATAAGTTTAAATCGGAGAATACGTGCATGTAGAAATTAAAAAGGCCACTGGCGCGAAACCTTTAGAATTTTTCTCTAATTACAAACTGATTGAATTGTGTGACTGTATAGTAATAGGAAAGAAATAACTTTAATCCATTGCCGCTAATTTCAAAATATCAAAAATGCACAACGTTAATATTCAAGTTTTCACTTCTGCCGGCACTCCCGGAGTGCCAACCGATTTTTTATCATTTTCTAAACCCTTTCTACTGTATTACTCAATACTATTTTACTTCAAACTCATTATTTTTATTCCCCACAAAGGAAGCGAAGCCTCCAAGGCGGGCTTATGTCTTAAGCCAACCATGTAATAACCCTGATCGAGTTTGAGACAGACTGAGATTACTGCTCCGCGATCTAAGCCTTCAATTCTGAACTGTAATATAACTATCTCACTCTCACAGACAGGAGTTTAAGTTGCGTCTACACGATCTGTGATTTAAAAGTATCAATTCTTTTTTTTGTGTTCACCGCAGAACACAGAAAATAATATGTTGCAGAGTGCAACCTTTTTTAGCGATGTACGAGTATACCTTTAATTTTTTTTTATGCTATTAATAATTTACTGTAGCTTGAATTAAAGTAATTGGCTCTTTATCTAATAGCTAAAAACCCACAATGGGATTCTTAATACATAAAACAGTAATATAAACAATATCAGTCTTAGATACTGTTGCTTGATACTACTATTTGTGAAGAAATAAATAAAGATTTATTATTATTATTATTATTTATTACATAGGTAGCAATCTGTTTGTACCTACTTGTTTCAATGCTGCAACGGCACAAAGAGTTACAAAAAATATATTCACTAACCGTAATTTGTACAAGAGCATAGTTTTACTACAATCCTAAAGCGGAATTACGGTATTTTTTGTAGTTAACTTTCAATAAACAAACCGTTTAAAAATATTACCGGGTTCACTGTCGTAAAATTTTAGTAGCTATAAAAAAATCTTCAACATTGTTTGACGGAGAGGTTACACGCTCAGTTTGGCATTAGTACAGTTCAACAGTCCGGATTGATAAAATATTGACGAAAATATCCACGTCATCAGTCAACAATGAACAAGTCATACCTACCGATCTTTGAGTTTGAAACATAAATGATTGCGGTTGAATGCAAATCATCTGTAACTACCCTTACGAGTTTATGTAAACTGTTATAAACGATATTCAAAACTGTTTTATCATTAAATACTGCTATTTAGCTACATTTTCAAAAAACTCTTACTAATGGTACTATAAAATGAAAAATAATACTAAAGTTCACATTGCTCGATGAGGTAAGGTCGGCTTCAGAGTTTGTACACAACGTACCATATTACAGCAATTATCATGTTTATATATAAGCTTGTAACATACCGATCAAGCGTAATGTTTTTTAAGAGAAGAATTAAAATATTCTGCTTCTTGTATATATATTCTGCCGACTGCACAAAAAATATCAAAGGATCCTTTTGTTGTGTTTAATTGATGCACAACATTTCAGAGTTCAAGTAAACGATAAAGTATTATAATTTCGCTGTAACCTCGTTAATTTGCAAGCATGTTGCAGAAAACTAGCATATTTATACCATATATATTATCTCTGAGCCACGTTTGTTGTTAGCCATGCCTGAAAATCTTCCGCTATGCTTACAATCACCTGCATCAATGCATCTCTTGATAGTTACGAAGCGATTTCTATATCCTTTATGTTTTTTTCCATAAAATGCTACCTTTTTCGTTACGTTAAAAGAGTGTTTTTTGTTGTGTAGGTAGTCACTTATATTGTTATCAAACAAAAAATATTCATATTACTCAAAATTCTACTACTCTACTTAGCTAAAATATTTGAGTAAGAAATCATGTGCTTAGTGCATAAACTGCAAGTAGACCTATATAAATAAATAAATGTAATAAAGTCTGATCAATATCCTTTGATTCCGCCAATATCCTACATGTGTGTAACATACCTTTACCAACACTCGCATTATTAACGTTATTTAATATACTATTCAGAGTATTACTAACATTATTGAACGTATACATTTCGAGAACAATAAGTAAATAAACGGTCTTGAGGCTTAGCTATAACTTAGACTACAAATTAAGCCGGCGATTGTTCGACCCACATTGTGTGTTACACGAAACTTGATCAGCGTTTAGGCCGATTGTCGGTGATAACTCGGCTGTGCTGTGCTCCATTGTATCGAATCAATTACTACATTTTGTTGGTTCTTGGTCCTTGCCTACTTTGGAGGATTGCTTGGTTACATCAACCTTATTAGATCCCATTTATTTCGTTACATTTCGTTACATTAGTATATCAAAATTAATCGAAGAACGAATATGAACATCAAATATTTTAATATGCTTCTGAATACAGACAGAGTTAAAATGAACTATAAATAATGTTTAATTGGCAAGTTTTAAAATTCGGTTGCATCAAGCGACCGTTTAACGTAATTGGTGAAAATATTATTGTTTGAATTAAGTCATTGACTCATTATTTTACTATCTATCTAAGTTTATCTTCATTATAAAATATTTTTTTGTAACAAATGGCTAGCCTAAAATTTTTGTTCTTAAATAAAATGGTTTTTTTTTACATATGTTTATAATGTTGGTTAGATATTAAGGAACACCAATTACTCCTAGTTATTGTCAGTTCCATCCAAAGTCGACATCACAGGCATACGTTACAAAATACCTTAATTAGATCTGAATTCACAAGATCGAGACAAACTTAATCATTCAGGATTGACAAATTGAGCAGCCCGATTTCGCTTTGATTCTGCGAATCTTTAATGGTATTTTGTACTGAGCGTTTTGTTTGTTGAGAGCAGGCAGCTGGCTGCTAATTATGTTGTTAGGATATTCCGTCATCGATCTGCTTCTGTTTTAGCGCTTTAAGCGCCTTTTAGTTTAATCTACGTAAGCTTTCGTTTAATTGAGCCTACAGAGCTGTTTTTGTTTAAGTTTTTTCTAAAGTAAAGGTTATTGTTATTAGTGAGGTACTATTTTAAATTAATTAATAAGTATTGTAAAATAAATAGAATATAAAGTTATTTACATGACTGAGAGTATTGTTAGAAAAGCG
This sequence comes from Agriphila geniculea, assembly GCA_943789525.1. NCBI lineage: Eukaryota > Metazoa > Arthropoda > Insecta > Lepidoptera > Crambidae > Agriphila > Agriphila geniculea. The sequence goes on along the minus strand of OX038887.1, from coordinate 11,464,784 downwards.
TCAATATTTTCACAGACAATATTAATGAACATAACAAATATTTCCGTACTGATCTTAACTTATATAAACTACTTAATAAAAGTCACAGTCTTACAAAGGTTTCGGCAGTTTAATTTATTCTACCTTATTCATTGCAAAACTGTGTTTTAATTTCAAATAACTATTGCGCTCCCCTGTACTTTTAACGAATTTTGCGTAACTTCAACGCATGAACATTATATAAACGAACCAGTTACTTCATTGGAAAATAAAATTACTCTCATGTGAATTTTGAGATAAAGGAACGAAGATTATTCCCACAGGGAGGCAGCGTTTTGAATTTCCTATAGAAACGTAATTCCAAAATTATTTTCAATTTGAGTATAATTTACTGTTCTAGACACATACTGTCAATAGTCCGAATAACGTCATAAGAAGAGTTAGTTATGCTCAAATATTACGTTTGTATAGTAAGTTCACTGTCCGCTGGACTAAGGAATCGTTTCATAATTGATGTTTCCTATGTTCCTTTAGCAAGAGGAATATCAAATAGCAGTTTTTTCAAATATATTTCAAATAATAGATTCAAAAATAGGGCCCCAGGGACGATACGCGCGCACTCGAATTTTGTTGCTAACTGGTAGCGACGCTGTTGCCCATAGTATACCTACTCTTTCATATTAATTTTAAACCACTGAACAACTCTTGCGTTCGTTCAATTTCATGCATTCAACAACCACCCAGCCTTCAGCCACTTCACCAAGAATCCACTTATCAGCGTTCAGGAAATTATGTTGGAATTTTAATGTCATCGGCCCAAGGGCCTTAATTGAAAAAGTTTTGTGCCGCTTGGAGAATGTGCAAAGGCGCCGTGTTGAATTGGTAAAGAGCTCTGTCAAACATTCCAATTGAATAATTGACGTCATGTGACTCAAGTTCGGGCCTGTTTTTAATGAATTTTCTTGGTACGCTACGTACCTTTAGTTATTTAGATGAGGTGAGTCTACCCTCTCTTTTAGGAATTGAGTTTCATAAAAGGAATACCTAAACAATTTCCATAGCGTGGTGATTTACAATAATACCGAGTGTTTTACGCAGTACAAGGAAGAGGTTAACAGTATGATAGAAGGATCACCAAAAAAAATAGTTAAGGGGTATTATTTTTTAAACTGAAGATTGAACTTACATCTCTCAAAGAATGATAGGAAAAATCATCATAATATTGTTATTTTGTGACCAATTTTACGGTTACGGTCTACCTAAAATCTAACTAGAATAACCGACTGGTTCTGGGTATAATTTTTAATTCCGTTTTCATTACCTGAGTCAAAAATTGGTCAGAACTAAAATTCTTAACATGTTAATTAACTGAAATTTTCGTAAAATAATTGATACTTTTTTGTAAGAATTATATAAATGAAAAACATATTTCTTCGACCTTATTCGTAAACCTGCCAAGTCCACTTTTGGGCAAAATTTTACTTTTGTACCTGTCGAAAAGTTAAAAGTATTATGTACCGTATGGTTTAAAAATAACGACTATATTCGCCTAAGAATGCGAGCAATGCTGTACCAGAAAATCTACTTTTTTACCAACAGATCTCCACACCCCGAAAAACTGCTAAATCCTATTGAGACCTCAGTTTTTTACTCCCTAATCAACTTTAGCCGAAGAACTGCTAAATTCTTAATCAAATTGGAAATTCACTAGGAAACGCTGCTAAATAATTGTTTTCCTGAATTTTATTAAGATATGCTTATTTTATTTTGTAAGCCTCTTTTCAAATTAATTAATATATTACCACTTCCATGTTTATATGTTTTTGAAATGGGAATGTTAGTTAAAAAGCATTTCGATTTATTTAAGCAAAACAAAGATATTAATGCATATAGAGGTGAGGATTTATGTATTCCACAACAAAGGCTTAGAGTGTTTTCAAGAAATGCCTATTGTATGGCCATTCGGGTATACAACAAAATACCCAATGAAATTAGAAGATTGACCCTAACTAAATTCAGGACACAGTTGTTTAAATTTTTTATTGACAAATTATATTATTCCGTCAATGACTTCTTAAATGATAAAATAGTGTTAAATAAATTGTGACTGACAATTTGATAATAAGTATAATGATTGTAAATTGTAATTGACATTTTTTTTAGATAATGATAACTGATTGAATAATTTGTAATTATGTATTTAACCTCTTTTAAATCTGACAATTTTAAACAAGTAATAATTATTTAATACATTATATTTACAGTTTTGACCATTATTAATAATATTTTATTTTGTAAACTTTTGCACGTTGACAATAACAACAAAATATGCTGGATTTGTATGTATGTAACAACTAATGTAACCATATTTTTGCAAATAAAGATATTGATTGATTGATTGATTATGTTACTAGGTAATTATGTTTTTAAAATATATTTGAACCAACGGGATTTTCAGAACTCTGATTAAGCATAAATTCAGTTTTTTGTTCCTCCTGTAAACTTTGAACAAATTAATGGACTAACAGTCAGTTGCAAGAACGATCTTTAAAGTTGATGCATTTTTAAAGGTATCACCGTCCTTTACTTCTTTTAAAAGAAGAAAAAGATGGCGATACATTTACTGTTAGCAGTATTAGCAAATTTTAAACTTTTTTTTAATCGTGCCTATGTGTTGAACTTTACACCTTGATCCCCAATCAACCCAATAACCACACATATCAATTTTGAAGCAAACATGGTAAATTAAACAATCAGAAATCCAATTCCACATGTATAATTAAACTAAAAGTAAACGAAACACATTAATCCTGTTGGTTATATTTCACAACATATTTTGTCGATGAATATTATTAATTAAAATTAATAAAATAATGTTTATAATGTTATTAGCCTGTGAATAAGTCATAGTTAATAAACCCATTTGAAAACTATTTAGCAATCCAAAAAAATATTCAGCAATTAAGACTAGGTGCTGTTGATGGTCCTAACTACTTAACATAGTTTAAAAAGGTAAGAAAATGAACATACGATTAAAACTGCGTCGTAGAAAGAATAATTCAATTGAAGAAAAATGCTTTGATGATTGAAAGTAAATAAGTTACATAAATTTTAGTTTTTAAGGCTGCCATCGAATTAATATCGCTCGAACTCCCTTAGGCAAACTATTTTAAGGTAAACTTTACAAGTACAATAGAAGAAAGGTACATTAATCTCTCTCAAATTCAAGAAATTTAATTAGCCTTTGAGCGTCATGAAATAAAGTCGATCTTTATAAAGGCAATTCTCGAAAATTCGCTTCCGAAGCAAAATTACCTGGGGAGCATACAATATTGTGATAAATAAACAGCTGCCTCTAACGAATTTTCACTTTGATTAATTAACTAAATTAGTTTAATTAGGTAGCCTCCCATATTTTATGGTGTTGTACAATTTATTAGATTATGTATAGCTACTTATACATAAACTTTGCATTCTCATTGATCATACAAAATAAAACATTTGCATATAAACTTTGCTAAAATAAAAACTTTGATTAAAAATTACCCTTGTCTTAGCAATGGTATAAATCAACATGGAATTATTTATCTTTATGGAATAATTCACTCATAGTTATTAGAACAAAAATAAAAAATCGATGCCTTTAGAAACTGAAAGATGTTATAACAATAGTAAATAAAATACGGCTGGAAAAACTTTCTAGTTACTACGTAATTAAGAAATACCATCGTTCTTGCTACCCTAAAGTGTAAATTACACTTTTCATATTGTTACTGCGAAGCAAAATATTTAGACAATGCTTATAAAAAATGAAAAAGGCGGCGTTTAATTATTGTCTGTGGAAGTTTCGCGCTGTCTGGCTGGTGGTCTGATTAATTAGACAAACTTTAATTAAAGAGCGACCATAACTCATGGCGTCACACGTCCTCGGCACTGCCGGAAAATTGTCAATTGGGCTGTTTTGTTTTAAGCTACGTTCATTAATTTCGCCAAGTTTTTGGGAACTGAACAGCTGAGTTCGGAAAAATTTGCATTGTTACCGTCATATGGCAACTGTTTGTAGTGAGTGAGCGTCAGATTTTGACTCAAAAAATGTAACTTCATTGTGATTCTCAAAGTATAATTATCGAGGTATCAATCATACAATATATGACTAATGGCTCAGTGAGCTGTAGACCTCGCTCAAATTGTATGTTGTTTAAAAATTTATCTAATACATGTCACCTCAAGGTTGACACTGTTTTTAAAAGCAATACTATGTGTTGTTTGGTAAGTTAAGTATTCTTTTAGTATATATATTCACTAACGTCGATGATGGCGCTTTGAACATCTTTCGAATGGGATTCACCCATTTTTTTTTCGCAAAATTTCTAAAAACTTTCTTGACAAAAAATTTATATAACTATCCAACTTGCTCACAAAATTTCACGAGAATCGGTTGAGAAATGCGACCTGTAAAGGAAAATAGGCAGTCGGACAGAGTCGTCAGTTAGAAACCATTATACCTAAGCAAAGGGATGTGTTTTTATATTGTGAATGCTGTTTTCGCTTTTAAATATAACAATTATGCGCTTTGTTTTGCACCTTGTATCATCTAGTCTGTTCAAAGTTTCTTCTCAAAGAAAGCTCTATGAACAGTTGACAAACAAAAGAAATTGGCTTTTAAGAGAATCGTACCGTTAGGAAATGCAAAAATACACTACCTATATTAGTTTACATTGTTGTATATTAATGTTTCATGTTATCGTCAACTTCGTTTCTTTATTTCTCGTCCCAACTAAACAAAAGCCCTATGAACGTTTGACCGGCAAAATGATTGACTTTTCAAAGACTCAAACAGTCAAATGCAAAAATAACAATTTTATTTCCGTACTTTCAAATGCTTCATTTACTATTTTTGTATTTGCTGACGGAATAAAATATTCCGATTAATATTATTCCGATTAATAATATATTGCGAGATATTTTGAAATCCAATGGTTCGTTTAATTTTCCGGTGACACCTCTATTATAGCAGGTGAATTAAAACGATTCAATTTGACCTAGAGATTGATTTTAATAGACACGTTTAGAATAACCTGCTGAACCGTGACATTGCCTCAAAGATGTTTCCAACAACAACTTAAGCACTATCAAAAGCTACAAGGTACACTAAAATTTAATGTAGACTAGACGGGCCAGATCAAATTAAGAAACTTATTATCTAGTGCTAGTATTTCAACTAAGTCCAAGTTTGAAACCAGCTACCTATAAAGTAGGTAGGCTCCCAGAGGGGGGTGTTATCCAATTTGGCGAGGAATATTCTGCAGGCCTCTTGGGAGTCGTCGTTTCAAAGATTTAAGACTTCAGTCTTTGAGACTTTGGTTCTGATAGAAATTACGATGGTTCGTGGCGGTGGAATTTTTAGGTGTTATAAAGTGGTAAAAGATGAGTATTTTAGTGTTAATTATATTAGAATAATAACACCTAGAACGATAGTTCTCTACAAAGCGCACTGTCAAAAGTGAGGCAACTAAACAGCCAAAATGGCTCCGTTTTCAGATTTTTATCCTCCGTTATTACCTAATCATACCGAATAAGTACAAAACAGTTTCAATTTTCCTACATTTCGGATCTCCTAATAATCCTAGTTACTATATTATTGGATTTTAGTTACAATTAGGTAACATATCCTTCCTAATATTATGAATGCGAATGTTCGTTTGTTTGTTACGCCTTCACGTCGTAACTACTAAACCGATCATCATGAAATTTTGCATACACGTTGTCAAGGGTGCAGAAAAGGACATAGGGTACCTTTCATCCAGAAAAACCGAACAGTTCCCGAAGGATAGCAAAAAAACTGTCCACGCAGACGAAGTCGCGGGCGGCCGCCCGCTAAATCTGAAAACTAAGCCATTTTGGTTCAGTATTAGTTGCCTCACTTTGCATATGAGGACACGACTCCTAGGTGTTATTATTCTATCATCTATTCCTTCACAAAACTGACAGATGTTTTTTCTATGTTAAACGTTTTTATCGAGTTCATAAAACACACCTATTTATATAAATAATGTTGTTTAAAGCCTGAAGCGAATACAACTCCCTGTTTATATTTACAAAGTTAAGGGGAGCTTCCAGATAACTTTTTTGTGATTTACGTTACTTCGTAACAGTTTGTGGAGCTATTAATATCGGTTTGTGTGAATACGTAATTATTGGTGGTTTTATTACGAGCAGCCTGCGTGTGTTTCATTTTACATCACTTCTCGTTGTATAAAAAAAGTTTAGGTATTAAGTACTTAACCTAAGTATCTAATAGGTATTTTAATTATCTAGATACATAATCTTATTTTACGTTTTTGATGAAAGGCTGAATATTTTTTGTTACCTTTGCAAAGGTCAGCGAAAACATTAAAAAAGTACAACACCTCACTTCGAAGACAATATAGCTTGAAGTGTAAACTTTTTCAATTAACTCGGTCTTCAAATAAGGTCTCGTCGAAATGAACGCATAAATTCAAAAATTCCGTTTCTAAACTCGTTCCGAACGTTCGGAATCTAGTTATGAAATACGGGTCCGACGTTCGATCACTGAAATCCAATGACTACTTTTTTAAATTTTAAATTTTGAACCCCACGTTCGGGATGCGTACGATCGAATTACCATAACACGACCGTTAAATGCGTATTTGTATTCCAACATTTGAATTTAAAACGATGTTCTTGGGGATTTAATGTAACGGAAAATTCTTTACGCTTTCATCTCCCAAAAGAGATGATTTGGGGATTTAAAATTTTAGGATGATTATATAAATGCTAATTCTAATTTTGTCCCATTTAAAACTTTGCTCGTTATACAATTAAATTAATCAACGACACGTTAATAGGTAGGTAGGTAGTTCATATTTTGCAAATTAGTGTAATATTTAACAACATTCAGCAAATGAGGCGAAGATGAAATTAGCAAGGTAGCCACTTCTCCTTTCAAGATCGTATTTAATGAAAAGCGAGTCACTAGGACTTCTAAAATGTTTAAACGAGATATTTTTTTAAGTTTCTTTGAAACTATAGAATAACAACAAAATAGGGTTCATTTGATTTCAATAGGAAGGGTTAATTAACATGAGCTAACCAAAATGACGTTTAATTAAAATCAAAAGTGGCCGGAATGGTGATAAATGGTGCTTCGCGTCCGTGGCACTCGCTAAATGGATCCGTTTATATTTTTTAAATCGCAGTGAAGTTTAGGCGTAAATTGCAAAACTAGTACTTGTTTATAATTTTAGGGTATTTAAAGTATAAATTATCGAGGGACTATAATATAGTATATACTATATCGGGTTATTTTGAACTTACCATCCAAATTTTGAGGATGTGTCCAGTCCATGAAAGTAAACAACTTTCTCTAAGAAACATGTGTCAAATTTCGCCAAAAAATTTTGGTCATCACATACTAAATTGATCACGTGATCTCTTTGATTTGTATAGAAAGTCGATTTTTATTTCACATATTGACCATGTGTTCCTTAGAAAAAAATTGTTCAGTTTCATGAACTGAACACATCCTCAAAATTTGGATAGTGGATACAAAATGACCTTGTATACGTATACAATGATAATAGTCCCTGGATCATCAGTACTTTTGTAATTTACAGTGAAATAATCATTCCTTTGCCGTGATACCATTACATAGCACATTGATGGTACGATATTCTGAACTAATAACTGCTGAACTAATAACTGTAGTTTGAAGATAACGTAAAAACGCAAAATATATTTTTTGTTGTTGTAAAAGACTTTTTTTAAAAGTAAACTAGAAATAAAAGAAAAAAACTCTTATGTGATTCATCATTCACTAAACGCTAACAATCCTATGAAAAAATGTTTTGTTTGTGACTTAAACTATATTCTGAATCTGATAAAAAATAGACAAAAGGTATAAAAACATATAAAAGGAAACAAACAGGTGAACATAAATTAAGTTTATCATAAGTTAGCATTGTCGGTGCGAAGTTTCATAAAATGTATTTTGTAATGCTATAAAATTTATTCGTAGAATAAATAACGGTGCAACTAAAACATATACAATGTTTAGTGGTTCTCTGGGGATCTGATAACATTTTATTTGCTTGTTACAACGTTTGTTGTTGGTCTAAAAGACCCTGTTTTATTTAATATTTATGTGTTTTAAGTTGTTATTTTGCGAAGAGTTTAATTCAGTTGATAAAATCTTATTTGCTTTGTGATAATATTAGTACAGACTGATATGCAACCTAGCCCGACTTGTAACTTAAAAAAATTAGAGACAACGTTGGAACTACAAACACCCAGACCTGAGCCAATATTGAAAAAGTTCGTTTTTTTAATCGAACCCGGGACCTCAAAGATGGCGACAACTTAAAAAAAAATATATTAAAAACACGACTGCCCTGCCGAAAACGAACTAAAAAGTTAAACAACAAGTGTCATTGCAGTCGGGGGACCTTATTATGGAACAATATTTGATGAAAAAGGTCCCCCGACTGCAATGACACTTGTTGTCTAACTTTTTACTTCGTTTTTGACAGGGCAGTCGTGTTTTTAAGCTTTTTTTAAATTTATTTATTTTTATTTCACACATTTTAGTGACATATTATATATGGAATGTGCTCATCAAAGCCTTTCATTTGATGCCCATATTGTAATAATAGAAGATTTTTTTTTTTTTCAGATTTGAAAATGGCGTTGTACAGTCGCCATATTGATTTTTTCTAAAAAAATATAGCCGTTGTCACTTGGGATTCTGTAAGAATTCTTACGATATCCAATTTATCCAAATCAGTTTAGGCATTTAGAAGTTATGGTGGAATAAAGAAACTCACATACCCAAATACATGAACCCTGAACACATATACACTCTTTTTGCTTTGGGCAGTCGTTTAAAAAACGTTGCACAAACCACTCGACCACGAAGGTCGTCAGTTCGAAGAATCGAGAATGTTAGAAAGATGTTTAAAATAATCTATCAAACATACAAGTATTTTTTTTTATTGTACATATTTTAAAACACGTGCTTTGTAGATGTTGTTACAAATTGTTAATATAGTTAATTAAAGTAGCCGCCCCATTATCGAAAAGACTTTCTTGAGTTTACAAAGTGCCACGTCAATTTTTCAGTTCTAAACGTATGAAAAATTTTAATGACGATTTCAGAAATTCTTTCCTTTCAAAAAAACATGGTTTCAAATAACGAGAGATTCCATCTTCGACTGTAGAAAAGTTCCACAAATTGTTATCACTTGAAACGTCCAGTCTCATAACTCTATAGATAAACTATTCTAAGTATTCCGCAGTTATTTTCCAACAAAAGATCAATTTTGCAAGAATTGTCATTTCAAATGGACTATTCTGTGGCTTGGTCCGATATTATGTACGAGTATTTATGTTTTACAGCTTCTGTGTTAAAAATTCAATGATGTTAGTAACGATAGGTTGAATTTGTAAATAGAATTGTTTATTGTATTGTAAAATAAGAACAAATTGAAATGCTTCCTAAAATTGTAAATGCGAAAGTAAGTTTGTTTATGTGTTTGTTACGCCTTCACGGCTAACTACTTAGCCAATCATCATGAATACTTTTGCATAAACGTTGTCAGGGATACAAAAAAGCCATTGGGTATCTATTATCCACAATAGCAGTGCTATTCCCGAGGGATAGAAAAATAACTTTCCAAGCAGTTGGAGTCACGGGCAGCTGCTGCTTGTTTGCTAATATTTACGCTGGGGCTTGGATTTCCCAAATTAAATACTTTGACAATTAGCTTTCTACATAAAAATAAAACATAAATGTTGGAATAGAATCCAAACTAAATGTAATTACTATAATAAAATATTTTTATGCACAACAGAGTTGTGCTTTGCCTTCACCTCACCTGATGTTAAGTGACGATATAGCCAAAGGTGCAGGTGCCACCCGGAATCCTCATCACTGAAGAACTGGCTATCTTACCTTTAACTGCCGGAACACAACAAGTTTTAAATTGTTGTTATGGCTTAGATGGTGGAAGCTAGCTAGGCGGACTTGAAATAAGCCATACCACCTACCAAACCGAGTACAAATTTAACCCCCCCTGGGAATCGAACCCGGTACACCTGCGTCTTACACTGGTGGGCTAACCACTAGACCATAGAGGCGTTTAAAAGATATAATAACCATTGTTCAACGTCCAGAATCTAATACAAAAAGTTTTCAGTGTTTAACTCCAGTTAAACAGCAAAGCTGTAGATAACCTAAAGTTGCATAAACTCCGTCTGGTGCTTTAACTAAGATTTATACTTGTAGCTTGACGGTTAAACTTAAGTGCACGTTTGTATAGTGAACAACATATAAACTGCAACATTTGCATCTTTAATACCTACCTTATTTCAACGGAATATGATCTAATTTTACGCCAAAATTAAAGGTATTGTGTTGATTCAAAGCTTACCGTTTGTTGCTTACTCTCTGTGCTTAGAAATTGCTTTGTTTTTAGCGATGCTATTGATTTTTGTATCAAAGAGACTATCGTGTGTTCAAAGACGGACATAAACGATAGATATTATGTATTACTAGTAGTTAATTTTGCTTTTGTATTTCCCTTTTGTTTAGTTTCTGAACAGCTCTTTTCAACTGGCACTTCATAAAGACTCCTAGAAAGTCATTACATACGTTTTTGTTATATTGGTAGACTAGTATTGTTTGCTGAGCCGAAGTTCGTTAGTTAAAATTTATTCTTACAACAAAAATATCCATAAAACAGTTTTCTAATAATTAACACATTTTATTTTTTTACTCTTTCGAAGTGCCTATAATACTATCGCTCTTCGAACATCATTGATGTCCCCAACATTATCCCGAATGAAATCTTGGATTTTTTTCATATTCATAAAACGGAACGTACGTACCTAAAACTGGGAGAAAACCGGAAATCAAATGGCTCCGATCCCAGTCCAGAACGGAAGCCTGGAGATGTCGTTGCGCGACTTCCTGAAGGCTCCGATGCCTTGAATACGAATAGCGGGTAATGCTGTATACGAACATGTATGCATAGTTCGTTGGGTGCGGTGAAATAAGTTGCCAACATTTTATAAGGGCGAGAAAAACGTTTTATATTATAACCATTCAACTTCCGTGGTTCGGGGAAGCGCTCATGGCGGAACTTGACAGACTGATCGTACTCGATCACGTTTGTTAAGCAACGCTCGGTTCGGTCAGATTTCGGATGGGTGACCATTAAACGGGCATTACAACTGAGCGCTTCCGTGCTTCGGAGGGCACGTAAAACCGTCGGTACCGGCTGTTATCACCTGATAACAGTCGTTGAGCCAAGTTAGAGGCCTTACAGGCGGCTTGATAAACTCTAACACCAGAGGTAGCCACTAATCCTCATTCGATAAAAAAGAAAGAAGAACTTCCGTGGTCAAGTGGTTTGCACGCCGGTTTTCAAGGCGTCACCATCTCTTGAAATCCTGGGTTTGATACCCGGCTGGGACAATGTAGAAAATGAACTTTTCTATATTGTTGTGTTGGTGATACCACCGTTGTCTCTGATTTCTATAACACAAGTGCTTTAGCTACTTAATTTGGAAATGAATGTGATGTTGTCAAAATTCAACTGAGAAAACCGTTTTGAAATAACGACGAACGACAAAAAAAATTCGCTTATATCCCGGTCGAGTTAACTCGGCACCTGAAGCGCGATAGACCCCCTTCGTTTTCTCCTTGCCTCACGCCACTGTCGTCATGCCAGTAGCGTTAGTACATTTTTTAGCGATAATCTATCGAAAACTTTCAAAAAATTGACGACGGTGGCTTGAGGAAAGGAGAAAACGAAGGTGGTCTATCGTGCTTCAGGTGCCGAGTTAACTCGACCGGGTAGTACATTTTTTTATTTATCTACAACCTATGCGATACCTATTATACACAAAATCATTTTTTTTCTTTTGTAATGAGTTTTAATAATGATAATAAACTATGCAGTAGGTTTATACTTTCCAAAACGATTTCTTTTTCTACTCACCTTATTTGCAATGGTCCAATATTTTCTTTTTTTTAATTTTATTTTATTTTTTCCTTACCTACGTATTTACTGCATATGATTCCACTATGGTAACTGGATCATCTTGTGTGAAAATAAGGAGAAAGAATTTTGGCTTCTGATCTCTTGTTGGTAACGAGACATGGATACAATATGTTTCACAAAGAAATCTTTTATTGAGTGTAAGAAAGTATTTATGTTGTTTCGTTTGTACATAGAATATAAAGGATAAATAATACTTCTATATTTATATAATTATCCTTATTTCTTTGACTAGAAAGCACAGTATTGGGTAGCAGTGAAAACAATCGCGAATCGGAAACAGCTGTGTAAAATTTTCAATTTTTAACTTCAAAGCTCTTAAGGGCTTTGGGTAATATGTTTCCGTTCCCAATACCTCTTTGTACGGCATTTGGAGCGTAAGAATCCAATATACTGGACGACGCCCGATCCGCGAATAGACGTTTTGATCCGATTAAAGATCCGATCCGAACACAAACTTACCGAATAGTTTAGGGAAATATGATAAATCGATTACGTCACTACCCAAGGATGTGGGGTAAACATGTTTATGTTGATAACTCGATATCGTGTGTTTATTCAAAGATTGAAGATTATTTATATGTGAGTGTATTTCATTTTTTGCTTGGATACGTTTTATGGAAGCTCCCGTTTGAATATAACTTAGATTATCAAGACTACTAGGTCTTACTTAGTTTTATGAAAATAAAAATAGCAAGCGCTATGATTTTTTTTTTACTTTTAAGTTAGGTTAATAAAATACGTGAGACTGTAACTATTGATCGAAGTTGGTTTTTACTACCTACAAAAATAAATATTTAGTACATACATTATTTAAAACTCGTTTGAATTCCAAAATCGGGATACTATTTCACATTAACACCGCCACTTATTGAACATCAATTCTCATAGTAACAATCTATGCGTGAAGCGATAAAGGGAATTTGCGAAATTTATATGAAAATTTTAATTAGTAGCGTGTTTGGACAATTATTACCTGAATAAATTACTTTAATAAACTCACAAATAAAATCAATAGTGCTGTCCTGATAAAATGCCATTCCGAGATCACATCAAAGTTCATTAAAATAGACATCCTTTTTCAGTTTGATTCACAAATGGGCTATATATAGCTAGAGCCCCTCAGTATTTATTAATCCATACTTATTTACTTATTTTTTTAAATATTTTTTTTATATTATAAATGCGAAAGTAACTCGGTCTGTTACGTTTTCACGCTTAGACCTCTGAACTGATTTTGACAAAATTTGGTACTGATATGGATGGGACCTTAGGGAAGGTTATACGTTACTTTTTATCCCACTGCTAGGCATGGGTCTGTCCACGCGGGCAAAGCTGTGGACGGAAAGCTAGTATTCTATAAAAATGGCCAATAATGATAATGATTTCAGTTAGTTTTAAATTGTGGTTTTTCCTTATTTGTATAAAACCAATGCTTTCTAATGAGGTATTTACACGTTGAGATTTTAGTCAAAAATCGAATCGCCACCTCATTGAAATTAGGTTTTCCATTAGATTTTACAAGCGATTATCAATAAAAATCACTAATTTACTAAAATCGCCTGCCAAGCCCCGTGTAAGTAAGTACCACATTACTTTCTTTGACAGTAAGCAATCGATGAGATGTTGATAAATTATTATTAATTTATCTGAAGAGTCTATAATAGTCTTTAATACATTACTGGAATTCTTAGAACTTCGATCGATCACTTCTTATAGTTTGATTAATGGTAAAGCGTTAATACTCAACAGACATTTAATATCTACGTTTATTGCGTAACAATTTCTATCTACTCTGGGCGTAATCCAGTTAACAAAAGATATGAAAAACATATTTCTATCAACACCATCTCACTATGTTCGTAACGTTTCACTAAAATAAATTTGGACAGTCAATGATGTTTCAAATACTTACATATAGTTGTTCTATGTCACGAAGAAAGTTCGGCTATGAAGGTTGTTAGATGTGCACATGCACATTATATTAGTGTGCATTAATACGAGAGCATGCAGACGCACACTAAAACAATGTGCATTAGCACACTTAACAACATTTATAGCCGAACAACAGTACCCACCGAATAAAGAGTGCCTGTATCCGTCTTAATTCGTTAAGCCAGGCACAAAATCCACGGCAAAACCTTAATAGAAATATAAATAAGTCTGCACCGTCATCGTTTGGAGATCAAAATAGCACAAGCATTTATAATTTCAACCCTCCTACTCTGCAAAGCAAAACGAACTTTATAAACTGCGCTAAACCGTCTAAATTACTTCAATAAATTCACAGTACTGATTCAGTTTTATTTGAAAAGGTCTACATAGCCCAAACGATTTTGGGTGTTATTTTGTTAGCGTAAATTGATTAAATAGGAGGTCGTTACGAATCAGTTGGTTATCTTTGAAATGTGATCCAGCAAGTTTATGTTGGAGTGGGTGCAGTTAATTTAGGGTTTAAGTTCCACTGTAAATACTGACGGAAGTTACAGGCCATTTGGTTTCAGCCATAAAGTTAATTTAATAGACTTCTAAAACTATAGTGCTGATCATGATAGATTTGAGTTTCGGTCGGTATCAATGCGAAACAAGGCATATTTATTTAATTAAATTGTTAATTCAGTGACTGAAGACGTCTTTGACATAATAGGGAATATGCTTAGAGCAACATGGGCTTCGAAGCCCGTGTTGCTTTAAGGGAATATGCATAAATTTTTTTTGTATCAAAATGTAAAGTATAATGCGTGATAAAATCAACAGTAATATAAAAACTTTTCTCTTGCGTTTTTTTTTTCTCGTGATATAGTTATTAGTTACTTAAAGTCAGCATCCAGCAGCACCCGCCAAAAACGCTCTATACAAAACGGTCAGTATTTGTGACGTCATGTGTCACGTTTCAGGCACGTTTATTATGGAGTTAGCCAAGAATTTTAAAACAAGCGTTAAATTTTGCGTTTAAGTACATATATGTGTCATACAAAATATTTTTCATATTCGATATTCTATCCGACTGTTAAGTGCATTATATCCTAAAATGAAAAAAAAAAATTTTACCCTGATTTCATCGTGTGATAAAACTAAAGTTAAACATTTTTATTATTTCTCTGTTCCATCAGATCAAACTCAAATTTATCAAAATCGGTGACTTATGCATATTCCCTATTGTCTTTTATGTGTATTGAAGGTGTGCTACAGACTTACTAAATTAATAATTCTTTTAAGTCCGGAACAAGCTATTACACAAACCTTTTGGAAAATCCTCAAAAGCAAAAGATGTAACTAATTTAATAATCGCGTAAAACGAAAATGCATTTAAATTGTTCCCGACAAGTTCGTTGCAAATTCAATGCATTAAAAACTATGAAACGAACCAACCGTGTCATTGTAAAATATCCGGCGACGCTTTAAAAAAAAACGACGCTTACACTCCATCAAGCTTCGATACTCAGAAGAAATTCAATTTAACTACTTACATTAGTTTTCATGCCAAGAAAGCTTTTAGAGTGAAATATTGTCTAGATAGAACGCTGCGATAATATTGTAAACAACAATTTATTATGAGGATTCGATAAATTTAAATGTCACAATTTGTATGCAAAAATCACAGTGAATTTTCGTGCGACAGTTTCAGGAAAATAAAAACCGGCCAAGTGCATGTCGGGCCACGCGCAGTAGGGTTCCGTAGTTATCTTATACCATACCATATTGATTACCACTATAATTTTTCGTCTGCAAAAATAACTTTGTTTTTCATTATGAATGACAAAGTTATATTTGCGGTTTTGGAAAATATGATATGTCTCTAAAAATTATCACTATATCTCGTTCAAACCAATTTTCGTTGAAAGTATTTATTAGGATCTACAGCATATATTTTTTTTTATTTTTCACTCTCTTATTTTAAAAGTTAAAGGGGGGGGGTGACACTAATTTTACCACTTTGGCAGAGTATATCTTTCAAACGGTTGACTTTGAGAAAAAAATGTCTTAGAAACCTTAATGTCATTTTTAAAGACCTATCTATAGACACCCCGCACGTATAAGTTTGATGAAAAAATTTTGTTTTCAGATTCAGTTCCATGTATGGGGAGCCCCCCCTTAATCTTCTATTTTTTCATTTTTATGTACAAACCTTATAGCGGTTCACAAAATACATCTACCTATCAAGTGTCATCTGTGTAATCTTAATATTTTCGGAATAAAGTGTCTGTGACATACGGACAGACAGACAGACAGACATGACGAAACTATAAGGGTTCCGTTTTTTGCCATTAGGCTACGGAACCCTTAAAAGTAAAAAATGTGAAACACCTGTGGCCCTACCATGAGTTGATGCAAACTGTTTACGTTACCGTAAACTATCGTTTTCTCTCTTTCACTCGCATTGAATGTGAGCAGTACATCCGATAGTTAACGGTAACGTAAACAGTTTGCATCAACTCATGGTAGGGCCACTGATAATATTTATTTGTTAAAACACCTATTTAATCTTGGTTACATATTTTAAAGCAATATTTTTTCAGTTAATTCATGAAATTTGAATAGATTGTTGAAAAAATTATTAATATTTTCGTTTTTATTCAGTAAATTAATCACATATGTTTCGTATGGCGTAACAGTTATAGGTGTAAAGAAACTAAAAAGGAACTTAAACCAAAAATACATAAAATGAAAATAAAGACATCAATTGGGGAAATAAGTACCTATCGCCGCGTTACTTCGATGTTCAGAGAACACCACATTACGTCATTATCATAATTACCAATCTATATTCTATATAATCTCATCTCTACTTTGGAATTTTTCGATACAACATTATTATTCACACTCAAACAAATTAGATTAAGCATCAACTCCGTTTTCCCGTTAACCAAAGTACTGGTAACAAATCAACAAACACATAAGCCCCACTAATACTTGCCGGTAATTGTTTCATCAGTTTCACAACCGTGCCGTAATAATCGCGTGTAGACCGTACAGCCTTCACAGTACAGACCGTACAGCCTTCGCGTCGGATATTTTAATTCCGAACAAGGATTATAAGGTCTGAGGCGCTTCGGGCTCCAATTACCTACGTCGCGGGTGTGGTGTGCCACAAATTATACGAGGAAGCGATAAAAAAAAATCTATCCAATTATATACTAATTAAAAGAAAACAGGGGCAGCTCTATGATTTTCCATACAAACGAGCTAATTACTAAAAGGTTTTTTTAATGTAAATTCAATATGATTTTATTTAAATTTGATCTTGTTCGAAAACAGTAATACTAGTCAAGTTGACTATTACAGGTTTCAAACAGTATCAAATTCAAATAAAATTAGATTAAATTTATATTAAAAAAAAGCTTTCAGAATTTAGCTCGTTTATATAGTAAACCATATAGTGGCCCCCAAATAATAGGTGTGTAATTAGGTATTCAATATAATTATTCAAAACGGAATTACATTACATTTAACCGCCTATATGGTCTAGTGGTTCGTCCACCCGTGAAAGAAGCAGTGGTCCCGGGATCGATTCCCAGGGCGGGTATAATTTGCACTCGGTCTGGTTAGTGGTAGGGCTTATTCAAGTCCGCCTGGTTAGCTACCACCATCTTACCTAAGTCTGACGCCATAACAACAATTTATAAATTGTTGTGTTCCGGCAGTTACAGGTAAGATAGCCCAGTTCCTCAGTGATGAGGATTCCGGTTGAAGTACGCTTCCACCTTCGCCCTTATCATCACTTAACATCAGGAGATATGAAGGCCAAGCACTATTATATTGTGCATAAAAATTTTTTTTTTACAGTAATACCATTATAAATAATATTTTAACGGTACCTAACTTATTTAACACAAGTTGCGTTTAAGTAGCTCAACAATGTCCTTAATGTTAAGATTATTACATTTTTCGATCTTTTATCTAACCTGTCGTCTTTACTTAATATAGACCACACGACAACCCCAACGACGCCTATTCATATTTAATCGTTACTAAGCCGATTTTCATTTTAGTAATCCCTGAATTCCAGCGATTGTACTGGTGACCCATCCATAATTAACTATAATTAAGTTTACATTACAATTTGATTAACATTACAAACTTCTTCGCGAAAAGATACGTGTCAATTTAGATAATTTTGTATTGATATCTTCGAAATATTTTCATTGCTGTCTTACACTTTGTTGGCTTATTTGATACTAGCTTCTGCCCGCGACTTCTTCCGCGTGGACATTCGTCAACAACGTCATTCCTCGCGAGGCATGATATTTGTATAATTGCAATACATATTCATCATCCTTACTAATATTATAAAGGCGAAAGTCCGTTTGTTTGTTTATTTGTTTGTTTGTTTGTTACGCCTTCACGTCTTAACTATTGAACCGATCACCATGAAATTTTGCATACACGTTCTTAGGGGTACAGAGAAGGACATAGGGTACCTTTTATCCCGAAAAAAATATTGTTCCCTAGGGATAGCAAAAAATCTTGCCACGCAGACGAAGTCGCGGGCGGCCGCTAGTTTAATATAAAGATAATAATCCTTACTTTAATATCATAAATGCGAAAGTCCGTTTGTTTGTTTGTTTGTTACGCCTTCACGTCCTAACTACGGAGCCGATCATCATGAAATTTTGCATACACGTTGTTAGGGGTACAGAAAAGGACATAGGATACCTTTCATCCCGAAAAAAAGTAAAGTTCCCGAGGGAGAGCAAAAAACCTTTCCACGCAGACGAAGTCGCGGGCGGCCGCTAGTGTTATTATCTTTATATTAAATTGCTGAATATGCAAATAATTTTATTCTTATTATTTATATAAAAAATGTTGATTATAATATTTTTAGGAAGTAATAAATACGTTGTGGCTATACAAATAACTTTTCAATATAAATAACGTTCAGCTTATAACATAATAATATATACGTATTTATGTTACACTTGTCTTTGATAAGTGAAGATGATAAATTAATTAAAATCCTACTTAATATTATAAATGTGAAAGTTTGTGGGTTTGGATGTATGGATGTTTGTTCCTCAATTACGCAAAAACTACTGAACGGATTTGGTTGAAATTTGGCACACAGATAGAAAATAGCCTGGATTAAAACAAAGAATACTTTTTATTCCGATATTCTCACGGAAACGGGAACTACGCGGGTGAAACCACGGGCGGCCGCTAGTATATAATAACGTATACCTATTAATTTCATCATTATTAGTTGCATTTTTTAAATAGCATTTTTTACCTAAATATTATATATAATATCATAGGGTTTACCCACAATTCAATAAATAAAATACTAAGTTCTTATCCAGCTCAAAAAATTCAAGATTTTACTAAACTCATTTCAGACACTTAAGTAAAAAAAATAAGTAAGGATTTCCAGCTAGCAATCTCTGACTTTTTTCGTAGTCAAATAAAATAGCTACTAAGTTTCCGCAGGCCGAGATTCAAATAGAATTTGGTTTAGTTTGTCTCGTAAAAATAAATCAAGAGACGTTAAAATCAGTACCGCTGTAATCCCTCTTTCTATTACACCCGGAAATATCAAGCCAATCTAAAACAAACCTTAAATTTGTCACAGCTAAGTTGGAAATGGTGTAGTACTAACAATCTCTCAAATTTATTCTAGTAGAGATAGCTCACTAATCGTTGGACTTTATTTATGCGCAATAAAGCTCAACATCGTACTTCGGTTTTTTAGTTTAGCGGTTGCAATTTTATATTTCACTACTTCATTTCTGCATGGAATATGTGTATTGCGAACATCTGCGTTTTTATAACTCTCTAATGAAAAATGAAATCAAAAGTGGAGATTGATTTTTTTTAGGGAATTGATAAAATACAGGGTGAAATAGAAAGCAGTCAACAAATTTTGTGGTGTGGCATTAGCGCTATCGCACACGGGCAACTTTTGTCTCCGCAATTTTTTTGTCTCTCACGTGATTTGTATGAAAAGTTGCAGACGACCGTGTCGTTTCGTGTGCGCGCTTCCATATAAACCCGTGGACTTGATGTGAGAGGCAAAACAGTTGCTGGGAGACTAAGTTGCCTGTGTGCGATAGCGCTTAGACCGTCAAAATGAACAACTTTTTAGGACCAACTTAATAAAAAAAAATCAGCTGTTCCATACATTTTGGTCGAGAAGATATTGATGTTTTCTATAGAACAGCTGATTATTTTTTTGCTTTGATAAAGTTGGACCCATAGACAAAGTTGTTCAGTTTGACGGTCTAAGTCACACCACAAAATTTGTCGACTGTTCAAAAAATTAACATGTAGTGTCCAAAACATATTTCTCTTACTGGCATCAGTATTTCAAATTAACGAATTCATGTATAAGTACTTTGTGTATGGTACTTTCAGAATGGATACTTTGTAGATTTATCTTTGAGCACCATTCAAAAAATACAACTAAATTAATTGTCAAACCCTTCTAAAGCACTGGGGAACTCATGGTTGTTAAAATTTGGTAATTCTAGAATTGAATAACTCTAGTCCAAACAACGAAGCTTTTTTGGTTAAATATTGGATCAATAACGAGCATACCACAATTTTTTTATTAGATATTCGGTACGATACAGAAAATATTTATTTTTTTATTTATTTCTTATTTGCAAAATAGTTGGGCAAATGTCATCTTAAACTGTTCCAAATTTCAAGTTGATACCATTAGTAGTTCTCGAGATATCCAGCTGTGACAGACAGACAGACAGACTGAGTCACACCATAAGGGTTCCTTTTTTACCATTTTGGTACGGAACCCTAATTATAAGGCATTCGTGATCATTGCAGATGAAAAGATATCTGTATATTTTTTTTGGTATTCTGCAGGTTCGTTTTCGCGCCATTATTTTCATTCATAATGTTACTACGAGGAAAGTATTTCACGCACCACATATCACATCCATCACACATGAGAAATTGATAAACGTAACGATAAACGTAACAAGAAATAAAGAAATACGCGAAAACGCTCAATTCTATTATTGTGGGGGGTACCGAATCATCGAGTTGATTCGACCACCCTGTTTAATCATGCGAGAATTCTGTGTAAGAGCTGGCTCAAATTATAATTTGTTACCTACTGTTACTTGCCTAGAGGTAAATATTGGGTGTAAGCAGCTTACGTAGTGAATACCTCTTACTTGGGAGTTACAGCGAAGAATATGTTAACGTACCCGTGTGAAACACGTACCGAGTTCGGAAGAATAATTTGAGAAAACGTTTCCCGAAATATGTTGGGCTAACAAAACCGTCTGAGCACCCAAAAGTTTTTCTTTGGACTTAGAGGTAATGCTATTTTCGAATATTCGGCAAACGTTTGCACTTTTCACGGCGCTCTTTACTTGTGCTGTTAGTTTTTGTCTCACTCACCACCTATAGAATGAGGTTGACTTTTTTAAACATTTACAAAAAACTATAAAAAAATATTATAATGATTAATTCCAAGGATTTAAAATCAGGAATTTGATTCTTGTGTAAATGAATGTTTATAAGATTATAACTTTGTGTTTAAATGAAAATATCACTTAACGAGATCCAATTATAGTGATACGTTAACACTCAACTGAGATTTATTTTATGCAAAAGTCTTGACAAAGAAACAAAGAATTAGGAATGTAGGTATAATATTTATAATTATAAGTAAATATATTGTACTAAGTAACGAATAGTTATTGCACTGAAAAAAATAAAAACGTCAAAAGTGAAACAAAGTATCTGGGAATCTAATTTAATTATCATTCTAGTCTTTCTTAAGAAAATTTCAGAAATGATGAAAGATTTTTCTGTCAAATATTGCACTGTATTTGTCAACCTTTTTTTTTGTGAAAGCTCGATTCTTCTCGCTGAAGATTTAACGAAATACATATTCTGGCCATGTTCCCAAAATTAGGTTAAAGGCAGGCTTCAGACTGAATTTTGCAGACGTCATGGCCTCTAGACGTTTATTATTCTAAAGTTATACGACCTTTACAAAAGGTTGTGAGCGACGACAGAATGACATTTCGAAAGCTTTTTTGAAAATATAATAAAATAGACATGCGAATATACAAAATGTAAATTTTCAGAAAAAATCTTTAATTTTTAGGGTTCCGTAGCCTAAATGGCAAAAAACGGAACCCTTATAGATTCGTCATGTCTGTCTGTCTGTCTGTCCGTATGTCACAGCCACTTTATTCCTAAAGTATTAAGTTGTTGAAAAACAGATGAAACTTGATTGGTAGATGTATTCTTTTAACCGCTTAACGAATTTAATACAAAAATAAGAAAAATAAAAGATTAAAGGGGGGCTCCCCATACATGGAACTGAAACTGAAAAAAAATTTTTTCTTCAAACCAACACGAGTTGGGTTTTCATAGATAGGCCTTTAAAAATGACATTGAGGTTTTTAAGACAACTTTTTCTCAAAGTCAACCGTTTGAAAGATATACACCGCCAATTTAATTCCATTTCATTCCAGTAACCACCGTTGTTACTGGATTAAATGTCATAAAAGAAGCAATAATTATAATTATACTACACAGATATGTGTGGAGTCAAAAAAGTCAATGTATCTAACCAAATGGTTACAAATTGTTTTATGATATTTTCTTTACAAAATATAATAACAATTAGTATGTTTAATATTATCATGATATTTGAAAATTTTTACTATTTTTTTCCATCGAATTTTGTTAAAATCTAAGTGGTTTCGACCCAACTGTTAGGGTTAGCGAATATCCAAA
This sequence comes from Agriphila geniculea, assembly GCA_943789525.1. Taxonomy (NCBI): domain Eukaryota; kingdom Metazoa; phylum Arthropoda; class Insecta; order Lepidoptera; family Crambidae; genus Agriphila; species Agriphila geniculea. The sequence goes on along the minus strand of OX038887.1, from coordinate 11,442,012 downwards.
ATGTAAATTTAAAAAAATCTTTATTTTTTATTCTATCTGTAATTGTGTTGTTACTGGAATTAAATGTCATAAAAGAAGCAATAATTATAATTATTCTACACAGATATGTGTGGAGACAAAAAAGTCAATGTATCTAACCAAATGGTTACAAATTGTTTTATGATATTTTCTTTACAAAATATGATAACAATAATAACATAACAGCTTTACTACCCACACAGTTAAATTCGTTTGTGCTTCTTGACACAGATCAGGATGAAGTAGACGGTGTCCTAATGAGCCTAAAATCTAACAGTGCTCCTGGCTGGGATGGAATTACTACAGAGTATTTAAAATTTGTGAGATCTGAAGTCGTTCCTATAATAACTCATCTTGTCAACCTTTGCTTCAATACGGGTATTTTCCCTAACCTCCTGAAACAATCCATTATCACTCCTGTACACAAGGGTGGGGATAGAGAAGACGTAAATAATTACAGACCCATATCCGTTTTACCTAGCTTATCAAAAATCTTAGAAAAACTATTGAATTCCCGGCTACTCAAATTTCTTAATAAATACGATATATTGTCTACATCCCAATTTGGCTTTAGAATGGGAAAGTCAACTGAAGATGCAGTAACTGCCTTAACTTCCTTAATAACAGAACATATGGACCAAAAAAATAAATGTTTAACGGTATTTCTTGATATCAAAAAGGCCTTTGACACAGTCTCTATCCCTATCCTTGTGAATAAGCTGGAAAAAATTGGAATAAGGGGTACATCGTTAACTCTTTTTAAAAGCTACCTTACTAATAGGACACAAAGAGTCAAAATGGAACAATACTCTAGTGAGGATGCAGAGATATCATACGGTGTACCTCAAGGTAGCGTGTTGGGTCCTACTTTGTTTTTAATTTATATCAACGATCTATGTAATTTAAACGTCATTAATGCCAACATTTTTTCATACGCCGATGATACCGCTGTAGTCTTCTCTGGGAAATCATGGCAAGCTGTCAAGGATAGTGCTGAAGTAGGGATGGCACAAATATCCACTTGGCTGAGATGTAACTTATTGTCACTGAACACGTCTAAAACCAACTATATGTGTTTTAGTATATACGATAATAATCAGCCCGCTCATGACTTCAATATAAGGGTTCATGACTGTGGTAACACCATGGATGAAAATTGTAATTGTTCAACCATTAATAAAGTCACTCACATTAAGTATCTGGGCGTTATACTAGATCAGAGACTATCCTGGTATTTCCATCTCGAACAGGTTTCTGGAAGAGTCAGAAAACTTATATGGATCTTTCGAACCCTAAGGCACGTGGTTCCGTCAAATAGTAAACACAGTACGGAACAAGGTTCTCCTATCAATAATGTATTAAAAAATATATACACTGCTCTAGTGCAATCAGTTTTGATGTACTGCATCCCTGTTTGGGGAGGTGCAGCAAAAACAAAATTTATGGATGTTGAGAGATCACAACGTGCCCTAATAAAAGTCATGCTCTTCAAAAACTTGCGATATCCTACTGAACAACTTTATTTTGAATGTGGTTTGCTGTCGGTGAGAAAATTGTACATAAAACAAATTATTCTAAAAACACACAGGAGGTTACCTTTTGTTGAAAATAAAAAAAGAAGTAGAAGAAAAAAAAATGTCGCTAAAGTTATTCAAACTCAAACTAAGTTTGCAAGATCGCAATATAGCTGTCGTTCTGCTCGGATATACAATTACGTCAACAAAAAACTAAACATTTATAAAAAAAAATATAATGAATGTAAACAGGTTGTAAACACATGGTTAGAATCAATTAATTATGATGAAACAGAGATGCTTTTACAATGAATTAACACACACAAACACGCTGACGTACTCTCACACACACACACACACACACACACACACACACACACACACACACACACACACACACACACACACACACACACACACACACACACACACACACACACACACACACACACACACACACACATATATATTCACATACATACCCCTTTATTCAGAATGCTATGTAACTTAAGTAGTAATTTAGTAAGTTTGATTTCTAAACTTTATTAATATAATACTGTTGAACCGATGTTTATAGCACAGTTATGAAAATATGTGATAGAAGAGCGGAGTCATTTGGTACAGGCAATAATTGCTTAAAAGATGACTTCGGTCACTAACTATTGTATAAACATGCTTTTAAACGAAATAAACTTTATTATTATTATTAAACTTTATTATTATTATTATAACAATTAGTATGTTTAATATTATCATGATATTTGAAAAATTTTACTTTTTTTTCCATCGAATTTTGTTAAAATCTAAGTGGTTTCGACCTAACTGTTAGGGTTAGCACTACCCGTGATGTGGAATACCTTATCTTAGTTCTAGATTGATTTATATGGGTGCGTTTTATTCTGGCTTAAATGTGCTTTATCTTGTAATTAAGTCCGACTTGGGCGTAATCCCGAGGAACAATGTGGAGGGCTTGAAGGCGGAATGTTGATTAGGCGATTATCTCGAGGTGGAAAACATTGACTGAACAAACTAAATAAGTTCCGTTTTTTGATGTGATGGAAGTTATTGTTATAGTTTATGATTGAATTTAATGTAAACTGGTAGCTAGTGTTGTGGTGTTTCATAGAAATGTATATATTTTTTTAATATTTTAAGTTAAAGTTACTAGTTGTAACAATAATTATTATTGTCACGGTAGTTATACATTTTAATAGAATACATCAACACTGTGACAGCTAGTGAATATGATTACACTGGGCGTGTTAACTAGCAGATATTGAATTTGCCTGCTAGTAGCTAGTGAACTTGCTCAATGTAATCGACGTTAGTGAAAGTGAATCACATACATGAATGATACATCGTACAACTTTGTGAGTCAAACTCCAAGTGGCAAGTTTGTATATTATATTATATGTATATTTAGGAAGAGAACGTAAAAAACAAGTATATTCGGCATTAGGAATTTCGTGATAGCCCTGGTGTCAACATTTTCCTACGACATATACAAAACAATCTTTGTAATTTTTCATTAAAATTTGAATGACACTGTCATGATGCATAGCAGTATATGTTCTTGCATCACAATACAAAATACAACCAATTTTAGTATAAATTTTCCTGTGCTATTTATACCCAGACTAACGGTTCCGTTTCCCTTGTCCGCAGGGGTGGTGTTAGCCTAAGATGGTGTTGGCGTTGGTGGTCGGAGTGCTGTGCTTGTGGGGCCGCCTGAGCGTCGCGAACCCTGAGGCCAAGCGGTTGTACGACGATTTGCTCTCCAACTACAACAGACTGATCCGACCCGTCGGGAATAATTCTGATCGGCTCACCGTCAAAATGGGCCTAAGACTCAGCCAACTCATCGACGTTGTAAGTATTCTCTTTGTTACTACCTAATAATATAACACTTAAGGTCTACTACCCCTTTATGTACCCCCTAAACCATCAAGCATTTATTGTCAAGCACGTACACGTAATTACCACCAGTACCATTTTAATAGGCCACGGTAATTTATCTATTCTATACTGCTTGTCAAGCATTGCTCCTAGATGATCAAAATGTGATTGACAAGCTGAAAAATTCACGTGCTTGACCGTTTAGGTGGTACATTAGGGAAGCATTAAGGTCATTTTCACACACAAGTTTCAGAAATTGAATGTGGCAGAATTTTAATCAATCTATAAGAGGTGCTTTTAGAAACCTTTAAAACAGAAAATGTAAATCTACGCGGTTGTACGAAGATTTGCTCTCCAACTACAACAGACTGATCCGACCCATTGGGAATAATTTTGATCGGCTCACCGTCAAAATAGGTCTAAGACTCAGCCAACTCATCGACGTTGTAAGTATTTTTATTACTGCTTAATAATATAACACATAGGGTCATTTTCACATAAGTTTCAGATATAAATGTAGCAGATTTTTAATTAATAAGATAGTGCTTTAAAAAAGAAAATGTAAACCGACGCAATTGTACGACGATTTGCTCTCCAACTACAACAGGCTAATCTAACCTGTCAGGAATATTTCTTATCGGTTTTCCGTTAAAATTGGCCTAAAACTCAGCCAACTCATCGACGTTGTAAGCACTGATATTTTTATTCACTAACATTAGTGTTAAGAGAAAATCTTCTTTTTTAAGCTTAATTACGATACTGAATATGGAGGAGCACACATAAAATACTGAATAAGACAAAAATAACTTATTACATTTTCCACGATTTTATCACTTTACTCAACGGACATTAAATAAAACTTGTTTCAAATTACTTTGTTAAGACGTAATCCACGCAGCGTCATAATTATACGCGTAATTAAAATCAAAATTATATCTTTTAATAACTGCTTCATGTTTCAGAAGTAACTACGAGTACATTTTTTTCTGTTTTACTGAAAAACACCCAGAACGTGCTTAATTTTTATCACTATGTGCATTATGTAAAATGAAATGTCAAACCTACTGCATATCTAAAAGGTTTAGATGTTTAATTTATAATTCGTTCACGTAGCCCCTTAAAATAGTGTTCGGATCGGAACAGTCGGGCTTATCCCAATAAATATCTTAAATCCCTTCATTAAAAAGGGTTCACGTAGAGCGTTTAGGTGCCTTCACGCATTTTGTTCAATAAGGTTCGCATCTAGATTTTTTTATCAGGAACAGCAGGAAACGTATAAGAATTTCAATTAACTTTTAGTGCTTCATTATATTATTGTGTTGTGTTGTTATAGACTATTATTATAGAAGAAATACCACCAACTTCTATAATCCATTAAAATTAATTAACGCCTCTGTCTCATCACTCAAAAATCACAACTTGCCAAAATGTTGCGATAAAATAAGTTATCGCGCATCAACTCCATATTAAAGTTGTAGAATTTCGGGATGTTTTGAGGCAGTATTATATCCTGGGGTACCTACTTAAACTTTTCACACACAATCATCATCATCATATCAGCCGCACGACACCCACTGCTGGGTATAGGCCTCCCCCAAGGATTTCCACGACGATCGGTCCTGCGCTTCCCACATCCAGTGGCTTCCGGCAACCTTTACCAGATCGTCGGTCCACCTTGTCGGGGGCCTACCCACGGAGCGTCGTCCGGTGCGCGATCGCCATTCAAGAACCTTTCCGTCCCAACGGCCATCGGTTCTTCTCGCTATGTGTCCAGCCTACTGCCACTTTAGCTGAGCAATCCTTCGAGGGATGTCGGTAACTTTGCACTAAATACCCTAAAATTTATTTGGAAAGCTTAATGATACCTATATGAGGAGCTCGATAGCGCAGTGATTTTGCGCCTAACCAAGCGATTGCGAAGGTTAAGCAACTTTCGCAAGGGTCATGTGATGGGTGACCAAATATGTATTATCTCGAGCTCCTCCGTTTTTCGGAAGGCACGTTAAGCCGTTGGTCCCGTGTGCATTTGCAATCGTTAACATCCACCAATCCGCATTGGGCGCGCGTGGTGGGTTATGACCCATTCTCCTTATCCACCCATAAGGAATGCCTGTGCCCTAGCAGTGGGGACATTAAAAATGGCTGAAGGTCAATGATACCTATCAGTTCGTGCATCATAATAACATTAATCATTGGCGGGAAATTTGCCGCGTTTTGTCGCAATGAAATTCATCTGAAAGCAGTAAAAGAAGTACTTTAACAGGCAGATGTATTTATAAAACAAATTATATACGGTAGATATTTTAACTAAAGAATGTACTTAATATAATTGAAGTTTTCTCTTCAATGTTCGTGGAAGGAATGCTTAGCAAAAACTTTTGAAATACGATTTAACTTTGAGCCGAATTTTCGTGAGAACAATTAATAAAGTTGCTACTACACTTTAGCTGAAAATGTTTTTATTTTCCTTTTATGTTATTATTTGTGTATGTTAAGTTCTTATTCAAATTGTAGCTTCTGATGCTTGATGGAATACTTAATATATTATCGAACAGGCTGCCTAGCATGACCGATTTATATCGCGTGATATAGCACTTTATCGACACTCAACTGTCAAATTCCTTTTTCTTTTTGACAGTTAAACGTGATAAAACGCTATATCACGCGATATAAATCGGTCATGCTAGGCATGCTGATATATCAGATTAGAGGTAAATTAAATTACTTACAATAAAAATCTAAAAAATGTTATTAATTTTGTTACCTATTATATAAACCTACCTACGTAGTTTTTCGTTATTCTGTTCAAATTAGGAGTAAACAGCATACTGAAAATTATGATCCAGTTTTGTGTACAACTGTCTAACAACGAGTGGCGTGCAAATTCGTTTAACAAAACTACTCTGAACAGATAGGATTAAAATTGAATTTTAATTCTGTGGTAGCTTTATTATGAAAATTATATTAATATTGTCGTTGATTAGCCAGCGGCCAGAAAGTTTACAAATTCTTCACATGACTATACCTACATACATGGTATGTAGGTATATCTTTCATACTTGACCACAGGGGCTGAGTTGAGTTCTCATTATCACAAGATTGTTACAGCCAGATCTAGCACGTAGAAGTTACATTTGGGATGTTTGAGTAACTTATAGATTCTCAAAATACTTATCTTCTGCAGGAGATAAGTCTACATTTGTTCTGTTAATACGCAGCGTATTAACAGAAATAATATGCAGTTTAAGATCCCCGAATAATATTAGGACACCAGCCTTTTCTATACTACACTTTTACAATATCATTAGAACTTATGCCTGGTTTATACAGGGTCAGTAATATGGCAGTATAGTAATCCAGTCCAGCGCTGACTTGCTCCCGGGCTCGTGTAGACATTATTTGCAACCCAGTCCAATGCTGACTTCATGGCTGATTCATATTGATTCAGTAAAAGCTTTCCAGTAGAGGTACACTGACTTGCATGTGCTTTGATTTTAAAAGAACGTCAAACACACCTACTTATTTCCACTGGATCGTTTTTACTGACTCAATGTAAATCAGACATCACGCTCGCAAGTCAGTCCAGCTTACTAGCTATCCGTTCTATTTTTGGGCACAGTACGACTTACTGCCGATCCTGTCTACTAGTACCCAGTTACTGGGTCCGTGATTCCGAGTCAATGACCCCGTATAAACCAGCCCTTACGGCTAATATGTGTATGTGTATTAAATAGTCAACAAAATAATAATGTTCATTCTTTTTTCACACTGAAATCAGCAAGAAGGTTTTAACCCGCACATCCAAAATAAAACCGGTCAAGAGGGAGTCGGACTCGCGCACCAAGGGTTCCGTACAATTATAAATATATTTGGATATGTTACTTTAGTACTTACAGTCTTTAAAAAAGTAGGATAAACGGCAGACAGGTGGAAGGGCGAACAGGCGGACAGTTTTACAAATCTTAACCACAGCTGCTTATGGTGACTGAAAAACACAATGCAAACTGTTTATATTAGGAACTTATTCTTCGTTTATTCGTACGGCAAATAGTAGGTAATTATATTAGAACCAGCCACCAATTATTATTGTAGTATTAGGTTGCGCCATCTCTTGAACGATAGTGGAACTATTTTTTTTCTTAGATCAGCATTCTTAGGACAGCGCCATCTGTTGACTGGTAGTGAAACTAAAGAATTTTTGTTTGTTTTTTAATTTCTAAAAAGTGTGTTATATTGAGACATCGTTTTATTTTTCCTGTAATTTTTACATAAACTACTATCACATAGAATTATTTCAGATTTTTCTCTTTGCAAACATCGGAGATAAGGGGGGGGGGAACGGTATTTTTTTTACGTTTTTCATTATAGGTCGAAAACTATGCGGCCTAAGAAAAAAGAAAAAAAATATTTCAAATGTGCAAACAGCGCTCTTTTATATGATATCCCACATGACCCAGCCATCTCACTTCAAATTTTTAAGACCCCTTTTCAGTCCCTGTAGTAAAAAATTTTTTTTTATTTCTTTCTTATTTGCAAAATAGTTGGGCAAATGTCATCTTAAACTATTCCAAATTTCAAGTTGACACCATTAGTAGTTCTCGAGATATCCAGCTGTGACAGACAGACAGACAGACAGACTGAGTCACATCATAAGGGTTCATTTTTTACCATTTTGGTACGGAACCCTAAAAAAGCTATTTAACCATGTTTCTAACATTAACCGTGGCTTGATAGCACCTGATATAAATCTCCAACAACAAGGCGAATTCGCTTAACTAAACCTGGCGGCGCAGCTGGAATGGAATTGGCTTCCGTCGGTCGCTTATTGATAAATAAGTTGAGCTTGTCGAACTCCTCTAGAAATGGCCGCCATTCTAATCTCATTCAAAACGGCCGATGGCCGCTTCTAGAATCAGCTGTTAACAGCTGATTCTTTTATAATAAAACTGTTGCGAAGCTGTCAAATAAAATGTTATTTATTTACGTGATGCATGTACTAAAACAGCATAATTTAAAGTTATTGTTAGATGTTAACGAACGTCGTCCAACTATCGTGAATCTTTTTTGTAATAGACCCTCAGATTGTTGGAATATAACTGCAACTTTTCGAAATATTTTTATCCCCATTAATGCAAATGTTGACTCGTATCAAATGCTCTCTGCCATCCTCTCAAATTACCTAGTTTTTCATGCAATGCATTTTCTTCAAACAGTTTATTCAAAAATACAAAAATATGAAGAGGTCTCTCAGTTTAATGTTTCATCAACTTTTAATTTAGTTTTCATAAAATAGTCTACCAAAAAATCTTTTTAAATTTAAGAGTTTAGAAAATAAAACAGATGTTTTATTTCTTATGGACCATTTTTCAACATCACAATAAATTGCTAAAGCGTTCTCTTTTGCATGAAATGCACGTATTCATTGCTGAAGGTATACGCGAAATAGCAATAGATGCACTTTCCTTATAGAAGATATATTATTCAGAGGTACTGGAGTTTGTTTACAGATAGAGCCTTTGGGAATCACTTCAGGAACTTTCCCCGTATTCGGAGATTCGCTTGTATTTCGAATAGTTTTAAGAATATGTCGTATCGTTCGGATTCGTTATGAACTTGATTTTATTTTCGTGGTTTTTTTTTGCTTGCTTGAATGATATATTTCTCTTTTTGCTTGCGTTTTAATAAAACAAAATATAATGCAATAAAACTGACAATAGACAGTGATCCGCTGCAAAATACCACTCAATGTACTTGTTGTATGGTCTGTGCAAAATACACGTAAGTACTTGTTGTATGGTCTGTGCAAAATACACGTAAGTAATTGTTGTATGGTTTGTGCAAAATACAGAATGTAGGCAAAGAGTATTTTTTACAGATATAAAACAAACGTTTTTACCGCAATCGTTCTTAAGTTGGTCATTTCTGTTGTACGCTATTAAATTAATCGCATTTTACAGCTGTTTAAAAAAATCATTTCTATAAATCTTAAACAAAAAAAACAATCAATAACATTACACAAGTAGATCTCTCAACTACTCAATTACTTATTTTCTACACTTAAATGAGATCAAAATTAAGATCTAGTGACTTGTAAATAAATAAATAAATATTCCAGCAACGATTTTTACAACACACTCCTTAATTCGCTATCTAACAGAACGTTGCTGGCTCGTTTCTGTACTACGCTAAAAAGCTCATATTGATCCCTTAGACAAAAGCTGCTTGAAAAGGCATCGAGTAGATATCGGTTTTCTATCCAACGAATTCGTTTCTACAACTAAGCGTATCTCATTTTGTTACCAGCAGAAAGTCTATTCAACTTGTATTTTGCATCTAAATAGTATTTGATTCCATTTAAAAGTGTACTTCTTAGTTTTTATACCTTCTTTTTCTTATTGAATGAGGATTAGTGGCCACCTCTGGTGTTAGAGTTTATAAAGCCGCCAGTAAGGCCTCTAACTTGGCTTAACGACTGTTATCAGATGACAACAATAGGGACCGACGATTTAACGTGCCCTCCATAGCACGGAAGCGCTCAGTAGTAATGCCACTTTAACGGTCACCCATCCGACACCTGACCGGACCGAGCTTTGCTTAACAAACGTGAGCGCTTCAATTCATAGTTTTATATTATATATTCATAGTTTTTATACCTAATTACAGTGAATGCAACTCTAAGGCTCAGTTGCACCAGCTTACTTTAACAATAACAAGCTTGTTAAAGTACCGGTTAAGCACAAGTTAACCAAAAAAAGAGGTTGCCAGCCAGCATGATTTCCTTTGACAAGTTTGACGTGACAAATAGGTAGCATTATCATTTGACGATAACTTTAACTTTGACAGCGTTTTGGTGCAACTCACACTAAGAAGGCTTTAAGTATATGCTTTAAATATATTAAATGAATGCTTTATTACAAGAATGACCCAAAATAACTTGTAACTACGAGAAAATTTCTTACTTTTGACTTTTCTTCGTAGAGAATTTTAATTGCATCTGGCAAGAATGGAGTTACAAAATTTGACAGCGTTAATTTCGGAATGTTCTCTTAAGTTCCAACTTAAATAAAGCACAACAGAGTTATTACGTAGGTACTCACTGCTAGCGTTTATAATTATACTTGTACGTAGCCATTTGCAAAATTTTAAGTCATATTTAAGTTATTGAACAAGGTTTCACATTTATCTGGCTCTTAGAACCGAAAATGCTGGAAGATAATGCTAATAAATACATTATCTTGATTTAATTGAAGGATCGTGGTAATGGTTTTTTTGTAATAAAATCCTGAAATAATATTTTAGTTTAATGAAAAATCATACATAACAGACCCCGAATTTGCGGTGGCACGAAGAAAATGACGTTTAATAGTGCGTGGACAACTTGATTATCTATTTGTGTAATTTATCGATAAAAAAATTATAATTATGTAACGTGATATTTGGGATTACTGTCGGAAATAGTAGAAATTACCTACCTACATTAAGAAAAGTGAAAATCGTGGAATGTATAAATAATAAAATTCACTGCGGTTTTCCTTGATGCAAAGATAGCAAAGTCAAAGTGAGTGAAGTAGAATGTCAAATTTTTAAGAAATACATCCTCCTTGGTAAAATACAAAAAATAAATACAGACGCGATCAAATAAGTTCCACTTCAAAAATATTTTTCAATATTTCAAAACATCGATATATATAAACATTTACGATAATTTGGTAATCACTAGCAAGTTTGTATTCCTGCCACCGCAAATCCGGCCTTTATACATAACACAATATTATATTTACAAGTAGGTACCATACCATTACGTAACATCTTTTAGATCCTTAGAAAGCCAAATTTTTATCCTTCCACTATTTTATATTTATAGAATTTCAAATATGTTTGGTGGCAACTTTCGGAACTTATCATACATAGATTAGATGCGTAAATACAATATCAATTTCGAAACAACCCTAAGTTTGAAGACAAAGGTTCCCAAACATACTTGTTAGTGAGTTTGCCTTTACAAAGTCGGGCAAACTTTACGTAGAGAAGAAAGATTCGTTTCAAAGGATTGTTCGACGGGAAAAACATGTATGTATCGGGTGTTATAATTTGGCCGTTGGTTTGTGTAATATTTTATTTGTTATATTTACCACTGTGAGCTGTAGTCCTCGCTTTTGTGTCATTTTTCGAAATAGCTGAAATGTTTGCTGAAAAATAAATGAAATTTTGAAAAACTGAATCGTCAAAAAACTGTATAATTATTGAACCTGCCATTTCACAAGAATCGGTTGAGAAATGTGACCTGTAGAGGAGAACAAACGGACAGCCGGACAGCAGAAAATACGAAATCATTTTCGCCCAAACTGAAACGGAGACGCTTCGGCTCGCTCGATCAATAAAAAATATATAATCGCGCTTGCAACACAACTTTGGACGAATTAACATTCGTCCAAGAACACAACCGTATTACATAACGTCATTTTTATACATTAAAGTTATTTAGATTTGAGAAACTATGAACAAAATAATAAGTAACTAGCAAGATTGAAATATAACATTGTATTTTTTTACGTACAAATTCCAGCTATATTATACTTGGTCATAGAAATTAGGTGTTGATATGTAAAACTGTTTGAATAACAATATTTCGAAAACAAATATATAGTTTCGGAGAGTCCTACATCTACAAACTTTACCTCTCTGTAATTATTAGTATAGTGATATAGTAAAATCATTACTAACTATACTATTTAGAATTTGTTGGAGGCATAATAAAAAGTTCTAACAGTAAATACAAATTCGTTATTAATATTTAATATGACAGTAGCTAGTTAGTAAAAGGCAAATAAGTACTTTGTTCAAAGTCAAATCTGGGCCAAGCAAAATTTATGGACGAAACTTTGTAAATATATTTTTATAAGGTTTCATTTCATAGTCCGCTAAAGTTAAATTATTAAAACATCATAACGACAAGACTGCCGAAAAATAAAACGAATCCCCTAATAAAGTGGGACACTCTCTCCCTTTGAAGATGCACGTAAGTGACGGGAGATATTTTAAAGATTCATGACGAAGAAGAATATTGTGAATACGAAATGAAGCAATTTTGTAACTGTGCAATGTGCTTTCATGTGGACATTCGGTGGGACGTAAAAAAGACAAGTTATGGGATCATGTCATAATTCATATACATAGATACTTTTTTTAGCAAAGGCTCTGAAATGGCAAGCATACTTTCTAAAAAGGTTCTTTTATCTTTTTTATTATTTGCGTTTGATTGAAGTGTTTTCATTATGATGTGTTAGATATTAGAACTATCGTGAGACAGAACTAAAATCAAAACAAACCTCCGTGGTCAAGTGGTTTGTACACCGGTTTTTATGGTGTCGCCATCGCTGAGCTGAACTTTTGTATATTGGCTCAGGGGGCCTATTACGAAAATAACGTACGCAATTGCGTAACGCAGTCACTTGGCCACGATAATCGTCCGCAGTTCGCTGGTTATAGTTATATCAAACATTTTGAATTTGGCTACCGTAGTTCATAGACTACTGAACGAACAATGTCGGATACACTAGATAAAAACTGTCAAACTCACGCAATTACTTCGCAATATCGCATACGAAAGTGATTTGTAATAGGAAACAATCAAAACGAAGCACGGACGCAGCTGCGTGTATCGCATTAAAGTTTTCGTAATAGACCCCCTGGTGTAGGTGATTGTTAGTTCCACCGTTGTCTCTGATTTCAATAACAAAAGTGCATTAACTACTTATTTTGAATCATAGCAATGTTTGTGATGTTGTCTAATATTTATTATTTAAACTAAGTACAGCTGAATTGCTGATTGCATCTTATTTGTTATCGTTATAAATAATATTTTTGGTTGTTGTCGCGTAGCTAATACAAATAAACAGTAACAGAAGTAGTTAAAAATATGCAGGAAGTTTCAATTCTGTATATTTACTTAAGAGGTTAATATCTAAAGCACAGAAATACATAATTGTACAAGTCATAAGTACGTACAAACTTTCAACTCAATATTTCGTTCAACCTCAAGGCGATGAGACTCTAAAAGCAAGGATAGCAAATATATGATCACCAACATGTTGTACGACACATTATCCTTGCTGCACAATTTTATATTTACCATAAAACTCGGTCGCACTCGTAAGTGCTCGGTGCAACAGCTGCTTTTACGACAATTGACGTTCCCTTGACATACTTAGTAACACCGTAGAGTAAATAAACAACATACTTCAACATAGACTAATATACTTAATAGAGCAATTACTTGCTGTTGTGAAAATCTTAAGAGTTATTTTCATTGTTAATCTCTCTCTCTCTTTCGTTCTCTCTTTTTCTTTCTTTTTGTCTTTCTCTCACACACATTTTACGGTACCTAATATTGTATAGAAAGTTACTAGAGTTTCTTTTATTCTTACAAATATCATAGATTTCGTATGACTTGTGATAATAATCATGTAAGTAATTCCATCGGGGCCATCACTATTTTGTTTAAAATTACTATGGAAAAAAATGCCCATAGTAATTAAGTTATTACATGTCAATTCACGCACATATATAAACAAACTTCTATTATTTCAATTTCAGAGACACGGCGAATCCTTGTGTCACTAGTCTTGCCATTAAGATTTTACTAAGACGTTAATCAGCACCGAAAACCTGATCATCATTTTATATTCAAACAAGTCCCTATGGCTCGGGGAGGTACCCAAACTGCAAGTCCAACTTCTGCACCATGTTAGCGTAATAACTTGGACAAGGGGATTGCACACTAATAATTAATAGTAACCTCGGGAGCAAGTTCGTCATGTTTATTGCACTTGCTTCGGCTAAGTTTGCTGCTTGTTGTGTGGTATTATACAATTTGTCTCGTTTTTTATAAATAAAAGTTATGTATTCTGTGGTAAAAGTTCGCTCTTAACTTTAAGTTCGCTCTTAACTTAAAGCATTTTACTGCTCCGTTTTGAAAAATTTCGGAAAACTGATCGACAAAAAATTACGTATAATTATAGAACCTGCTCACAAAATTTCATGAGAATCGGTTGAGAAATGCGACCTGTAGAGGAGGACATACGAACAGCCGGACAGAGGGACAGCGAGACAGACATAGGACAGCATTTTTGCCCAAGTTGAAGCAGAGACGCTTCGCTCGCGCTTCGCGCTCGCTCGCTCAATAATGACTGGCCGTACTGGTGGTATGCGTTACAATGCCATATACATTTATAAGGTACGGATATGTTTCCGTTCCGCTTGGAACTCATAGAGAACAAACATTATAAACATTTTTTTTTAATTTATAAAGATCTGTTATATTTATGTTTTTAATTTTATTGTAGTAATTAGAATTAAATTATTAATATTAATTGACTGTGGACCATGAAGTATAGAAGTATGTGATCAAATATTTCACAGTATATACCGAAACATGCTAAAATAAATAAAAATAATTTTCTATGAACCTATCCATTATTTATTCACTTTTCAAGCTTACGCGCTCACTAGACATGAAATAAAACAATTTTTAACGGCTATAGCGCGGTTTTATTAAAAGTAATTTGGTAATTAGTTGGTATTTGGTTTGATTTTTGGTTTTCCCGACGTTTCGGCAACTTTTCAGCTGCCGTGGTCACGGGGGACTGAAGCTGCCCGTGAGTCTACCCTCAAGCGATGAATTTTTTTAGACGTTCATAAATTAAAATTTAACAAAATTGTTTAATTGTTTTAAGTTGATTTATAATTTAATTTCATGAATTATTTAGTGCTAAAAAGAGAGAGAATCTACTGAAACTCATTATTTTTTTAAATCCATTAATATCCATTATTTTTTATTGTTTTAAGTTTTACCTCAATTACCTACTGCTATCTATATTAAACTTCATACTGCTATTTATACTTAAAAGTTTGATTTATTAGCTATGAATGTGAAACTGAAAAAACCACTTAGCGTGTATTTGCCTAAGGATCCTGAAGGGAGACGTCTCAAAAACAAATTGTGGTAATGAGAGCCATTTGTAAAGATTTCAAGCCTACCGTTGATATTGAATGAATTTTCACGCTTTAACGACCTCGTTGTGAAAATGTAGGGGAACATAATCATTTTCCTAATTTCATTTTTTGTCATGAGTCTAAAATTTTCATTCAGAAGTTTTTTTTGTTGAGTTTTCAATTTTTGCAAAATAATTGACAACTAATTACTTTTTTTAATGATTATATCAGCATTTTAGCGCATTACATTCCACAGAAGAACGTTATTTCCTATAGAAGGATGTTGCCAATTGCCATATTCTCCACTTGTTTGGACTTGAATGTCGCAGTGTTGGACTGAATTTATCGGAAAACGCTGCTGTCAATTTTCTGGTTCACGGAGAACGTTATGACCTCAAAGTCATTCCTCTTACGACACAAGGGTTATAATATACATAATTAGTGTGCTATCTTATTTAGAGCTCAAATACACAGAATGCGTTCCAATCTTGCGATCCGATCCGCAGATCACTGCGTTCTATGCGATGTATGGAGTTCTCTCAATTCCATACTGGTTGCGTTCCGTTCCCTTAGAGCAACGCGGGTTTCCGTACCGGACGAAAGCCCGCGTTGCTCTAAGTGCGATCCCATATATAGCGTAGATCGCAGCGACCTGAGATCGGATCGCATGACCGTAACGCATTCTGTGTATTTGATCTTAGCCGGACGCCACAGTCACAGCTTAACAATCCATACAGTTGTTAAACGCCTTTGATGTTGGACGGCGGCGCCGCGTGTAGGTACTTATACGCAATCAGCCGCAAATGTGCAAGGGTTGTCAAAATAGAAAACACCTTTGACCAGGATAAAAAGAACCTATCCTATGTTTTAATCCATGTTCTAAACTACCTATCTGTGTGCCAAATTGCATCCAAATCCAGCCAGCCGTTTAGGCGTGAAGAAGTAACAAACACATATACACACAAATTTTCGCATTTGTAATAGTAGGTATTAGTAGAAAGTAGGATTAGTGATTAGTAGAACAAGGATATAAATAATCTTTCATTATGCGATCAGTGTTCAAGTGCCTATAGCCCGTGCGCAAAGCGTAGGTATGTAGGTAAGTAGGTAGGTACCTACCTATATCAAATAAACTTAAAAAGTGTTACCTAGCTTGCTTTTAAGTACTTACTTTAACAGAACGGCCGCGGCGTCATTAACTAATTAATAGTGGTCGAGTACCCAGTATCACAGAAAAGAAATTAGTAGGTACCTATATAGATAGTGTCAACCTCTTTCCCTGGCCCGGCTAAAGGCAGGGAATAGAGTGAGCAGATTTAATATTCATAAATAAAAGAATAAGTTTTTAAATGTATAAGTATAATAAGAATAAAAAACAAACCATGTACATGTATTTACGGAACAAAATTAAGTTTTTAACAGTAAACAAATCTTAACAGCTATAAGTCGTTAATAGGTAGACCCAGTTTATCTTGTTAACTTTGAAACAAATTAAAACCATTAGGCATCAAATTATTAATTAAAGTTACTACATAAACAAATGGATAATTTTTTATAGTACTTATCCATGTAAAATAAATGAATGGGGTGGGTACCTAATCTTTTGCTCTCTTAAAATAATAAATACTACGGAAGATTATTTAGTTGGAGTAATTAAAGTTATTTACTAGAAAATCGTGGTCATAAAGGTTCGATTTAATACCGTCGTCGTCGCACCGAAGTTGCAGTATTTCTTGCCAAATAAAAGTCATAAAAATTAGAACGCCCTTACTTGATGCAGACGAAAAGCACGTATAATCTTCAGGGGATCAGGACTGAAGCTGCAGAACTTCGCAGGTTGATGACAGTCGCAGATCAAATCGTAGATCAAATTTATAAAAACAGTGACTGAATGTGAATAATAGAATAACGAATGAAATCTGAGCTATCTATATCGATGAATGTTTAATATATTTTTAAATCATTTGAGAATCCCTCCTCTTCCCTCCTGGAATTGAAGGAAAAAAAGGAGTTATTAAAAGGAAAAAATAAAAATAGATAGGTAAATAAATACAATGAATAGTTTAAAATGATATAATACGTACCCTTTATTAATCAAATTTTCATGAAAATGGTATTATACAGCGTCTTTGAGGAGCCAACAAAACTTTCCAAAAGCGAACAGTATTATTTAAAAAATAATTTATGTGACTCTTGCAAGAAATCAACAAATTTTAAACATTTATTATCTGGTTATCCGTCACACAGGTTCTCCTAGCACAGAGACCAGTCTCTCACATAGACTACCATCATATGGTTCCTGACTAAGCTTTGTAGTTGAATGTTAATTATAATGTATATGTGAGAGAAGAAATAAAGATTTATTTATTTATTATTATTTATTTATTTATTTATTTTAAAAATAATATCAGCTCGGAGCAAAAATAGGCTTCGCGCCATGAGAAGTCAAAATTTTTCCAAGAAAGCGCGGGAAACGCCACGAAGACGTTCAACACAAGAAAAAAGTAATCGAGTGAAAAGGATGAATGATATAAAATGTATGTGTAAGAAAAGGATAGTAGTATACTTCAATATTTTTAAATACTGTCGAACATGAATTAAAAAGTTATAAAAAATAAAATACATAGATACCAAGGAGTTTTATACAAAGAGGTTAATTATTTAAATTTGGAGTATGGACGAAATGAGGTCGCATGTATGAAATAAATACAGATTAAGGAAAATTAATGAATTATATCGTGTTTTATACTTGTAAATAAATAAATAAGATGGAATATTAATAAATATGAGAATGAACGTTGTTTTTTCTATAACGAAAAAACACAACGTTACAATAGGTACCACCAGTGTAATACGTAAAATTCTGGTTCACACAAGGTCGTACCTAGCTATTTTGTGATCATAGCGACACGCACGATATGCTCATGTACCTCGTACCTACATACCTACCAAATATATAATTATAATTTTTTTTCACAAATCTACTTGAAGTTATTCTTTAGCTACAATTCAATTTTACTATAAAACTGCTCACGACAGGTATTATTGGATTATACAAAATAAGTAATAACACAAGATGATAATTGGTCAAGTAGGTAAGTAATACGAAATTACTTATAGGAATAAATAAACTTACCTCGCATCACGGGGAAATCTATGAAATCTTAAATTCTTGTTGACGTCGAAGCACATCCGTACACGGAACAAGTGTGCACCATTATAATTATGTAGGATAATTATAAATTTATAATAAACGATAGTGAAATAAACGATTCTTAAAATGGTCGCTCGCAATGCGTGATTTATTCGGTCGAGTCACTCGAGTCGGCCCTCGGCGTTCGAGTGCACAAACTCGGCGAGTTTGGGGACTGCGAGCCGCGCCGCCCGACCCTCCTCGAGATCCCCTCCATTGCTCTGCGTAAGTACATTCGTTTATCAACTGTAATGCCTCATTTAGATTATCGGCGAACATACTCCCCGAGTAATTCGCCGAGTAATCGGACACGAATACAGACTACCCGAATATGGTGTTTACATACTCGTCTTCGTGCCTATTCGTCTGTTCTCGGCGAGTACCTAAACTAGGCATAAGAATTTGTTAAACTGTGACACAGTAGTCCAAATTTTTTAAATAGTAAAGTCTAAAATCCATAGGTTCTTCATAATCTTAAAACCATAAGCGTAGCTATTGGTTGGATATTTGTGATTATGTTGAAATCATTTGAATACTTACATTATTCAAATACAACGTGTTATAAAAATACCCCTTAAAACTAATATGGTAGATTGGATACCATGCATAAAACCCGGGAAAATTATTATAAAACCTGAAACTTTTTCTTGTCATGATAAACTGCATAGTGGCAACTCTAGATCAAAATAGTTTTTTGCTATTATTAAATAGATTGAATATCGAAAACAATAGTCTATTAAATAGAATGCAAAGTCGAAACCCTATTACCAAATAGACTCTATTTGGTAATAGGGTTTCGACTTTGCAGTTTTCTATACAAATAAAAAACTAAATTTTAAGGGTTATTTTGAAACATCCTGTATAATAATTGCAAGACGTTATATCGTAATACGTACTAAATCGAATTACAATACCTACCCCTACTTACCTACCCTAAATAGAGTTAGACAACTGTCATTGAACAGTGGTAATTTCTAATTAATTAGAACTTGATTGGTTTCATTGAGTACATGGGTGCGCAATTACATTAATAAGCATGCAACAGGTGTGTTGGTCCAATTATCAAGTATTTAGGTTATTAACACAAGGTTGTTTAACTAAGTAGTATTATGGATATTGATCGAAACACAAAAGATAGGAGAACTACAGTAACAGACGTCCGTCGAGTCTGAAGGATTGCTTATGCCCAGTTTCCTTGCCAGTTTCTGAGGTACTTAATCGGAGGTTATCGGAGGTTTATCTGTACAATAAGGGGTCCACATTATGTGGTTTAAAGTAATAACATTTACTTACTTTAAACCAGGTAATGTAGACCCTTATCGAACAAATCATGGTTCAAGTGGCGGTTGGTTAGTGCCGCGTTCTCGTGGAGTGATTTTAGTTGATCAGTTATTATCGGTCAACAAAAAATGTACGCGGTATTAGATTATCGCTTGCGCTTACGTTAAGACAGTTTAAATTGCAAGCGATTTAGCAGTTGATCAACTAAAATCTCCGAGTGAGAACGCGGTATCGGAATGGAGCACGTTTACACGTCTAAAGTAACAGTATAAAATATATCAAAACGCTAGAAGCAGCACTTTTTTTTAAATCAGACATAACAATATAGCCGTTTGTACCGACATTATGATGTAAACGCAGCATGAGTTAATAGTTATTTATGCAACTGTACTATAACGAGGGGTATTAAAACACGAATGTGGGTAATAATAATAATAGTATCACATGAGTGTTTTAATACCTAATTATGTACAGTTGCATACAAGACTTTATCTAGACCCATTTTTTATTTTTTCTTATTTTTATTAGGGAAACAAACAATATTTTAATACATATGGATTAAAAACACCCATGATATTTATCTAAACCCATGATATGTATCCTCTATAAAGGTTTTGACTTTGACTTTGTCTTTGACTTTGACTTTCCTCTCCCTCCTCATCACTATGTCTTCCGCAAGAGTGTTATAATGTTGTACTGAATTTCATAATTCAACGCTCGCGCGTGGGCGCGCGGCGCTGCATGACCAGTTCTCGCTCGAGATATTGTAATGATGGCAGTAAGCTAATTATTTCAGAACCTCTTACAGAGGATTTAAAGCATGGGTGTAGATAAAAGTAATAATATCCGGATAATACTACTCACATATCAGTGAAGTTAAGCTCTTATTTATTTGTTGTTTCATTCGCTTAACTCAGCAGAGTAATGGCAATTCACGAAAAAACCCAATCGTAAATCACGTACAGGTCACATCATCAGTAAACTGACGTAGGCCGTATTACGTCGTGTTAAAGTTTGTTTTCGAATTTCGGCTTTTCCCGTGTCGCCGAGTGTACTGGAAAAATCAATATAAAAGTCGTGAGGTACAACCGATATTAACTTTGATCATTAAGCGGCGCGGACTGGCGTTTGTCACACTCAATTTACCACCGAAAGGGTAGTAGGTAATGGTGTGCCCGATTGCCCGATTGAGGCTGGCTCCACCTGTCTTCTGTTTTAATAAATTGCTAGTGGCTTGATTTTGGATTAAATGTCAGACTTTTTGAAGTGAAAACTTCTTTAGCGGCGTTGTGCGCTTTTTGTATGGGGAAAAATTGCTAAACTCGCGTCAGGAAACACGTGGCTGATCGAAAATGCGTAAGATGGATGTGACAGATGGAGAGAAGACAGCTGACGGCGGAAGTATCCCCCTCTCTTTCTACGGGTTGCGTGGAAAATGGCGGCGCGTCATTTTAAGATGTCATGTAAACACTTGTGTCACCAGCAACGCGCTAATTTTGAAAATGGAACTAATAGCAGCGATCTTTTCGGTGAAATCATAGACTTATTTATACTCTGTGACTATAAGTTTAAATCGTAGAATGCGTGCATGTAGAAATTAAAAAGGCCACTGGCGCGAAATTTTTAGAACTTTTCTTAATTACAAACTGATTGAATTGTGTGACTGTATAGTAATAGAAAAGAAATAATTTTCATCCTTTGCCTGCCGCTAATTTCAAAATATCAAAAATGCACAAAGTTAATATTCAAGTTTTCACTTCTGCCGGCACTCCCGGAGTGCCAGCCGATTTTTTTTTTTATTATATCCTTCGATCATACCTTAGATGTCCGGTCAGTCTCAAAAATGGCACCTCAAATAGCGTCCCACTTACAAACTAGGCGCTTATTTTGCACAAAGTAAGTAAAAAAGATGTGTTTTTGTACAAAATAAGTGATATAAAATGTGAGTTTGTACAAAATCATGGGGCATATTACAAAAATAACGTATTGCCTTCACTCACTTGGCTACGATAGTCGTCTTTGAATTTGGCTATCGTAGCCAATGATATGAAAAGTATAGATACCTACGTTACGCGCACTCCAAAATGGCAAGACGAAAGTCAGGTAATTGCCCGACTTTCAATTAGGCACAGGCTCGCGACACGGAAACACACGCGGCTCTCGTCAGTCAGAGGCGATAAAATTGTGAAATTCCATTAAAAAAATGTCTCCTTGCGTCTTTAGATGATGTACAAATTATACAGTAACAGTCAGAGATCGGAAAAATGCTTAATTTCACACGTAAGTACTGTATTTAATAAAAATATGTATTTTCTATTACTTTATCCGGCCATATTGTACAAAGAGCGCGCTGTCTGCTTTGCATGTGTGAGTGAAGGAGACAGCTGACGCGCTTTCAATTCACGGCCAATGCGCATGCAGCGGTCAATGTGTGTATCTATAGACCGTTGCGCTGTTTTAAATAGCAATTATGTTGGCGTATAACTCATCTTTACTTTTAATATCATTGATCGTAGCCCATAGACCACTAAATGAACGATGTCGAATACGCTAGCGAGAAACTGTCAAACTCACGCACTCACTTCGCGATATCGCATACGAAAGTGATTAAACAATCAAAACCAAGCCACACGAAGCACGGACGGACGCAGCTGCGTGTATCGTTAAACTTTTCCTAATAACTGAGGTGATTATGTACAAAATAAGTTATTTGAGGTACCATTTTTGCGTAAGTACTGTTTTAGTTCAGTTCGTGAAGCGTTATCTAGGATATTCTTGATCGAAGATTATAACATAAAAATTTTGCAATTGGTATTTAGTATTTTAGATTAGTTGATGAAACACTAGATCACAGAGCGAACTAATATTTCATATTTCTCTAAAATTTTACACATATTCCTTGTGGCAACTTTAAGTGGTCAACCAAAAAGTTTATAGCGAACTAGATGAATGTGGTTTATGTTCAACATATTAATTTTATATACGAATCTTTGGTTTACCTTCATTATTATTCAAACGAAACCCTTTGCATTCCATGTAACAAGTCTATCGAATATTTATATTACAAGAAAGGCTTTTGTTTGACCAACTTTACGTATTGACCGAGCGATCGCGAAGCCCAAGCGAAACGTCTTCGTTCAAGCTTGGGAAAAAATGCTTTCGTATGTCTCTCCAACTGTTCACATTTCTCAACCGATTCTCGTAAAATTTGTCAGCAGGTTTAATAATAGATTTTTTTTGGCATTTCAAATTTTTTTTTTTTTTAAATTACCGGAGATATGTTTGTTAAAGCGAGATCTACAGCTCATAGAGCCACTAGTGTAGATTATTAGATAATTGTAAAAGTTCCTGTAGACTCTGAACATATATCAACATATATTAGTAATTTCTGTATAAAACCGTTTGTTACAGAAATTTTATTTGGTAGGAAAGAAAATACTTTTTACGAGGACGTGAATGAAAAATCTTAAACTCGCGTCAGTAAGTCAGGATCACGTGACCCTGATTGAAAATTCGTAAGACGGATGTGACGGATGGAGAGTAGACAGTCGGCGGCGGAAGTATCCCTCTCTCTTGAAAATGGCGGCGCGTCATTTCAAGACGTAAACACTTGTGTCACCATAGCAATGCGCTAATTTTTTTATCCAATGTCAAAACTCTAGATTTTCTGTCAAGCTATGGATAAAACTTTCGTACAATACTGTTCTGTATTCCTAAATTCAAATGCAGAGTGAATTCGTAAGACGGCAATTCGTACAAAATGATTCCCTAATCATTCCAAAATATCAAATATGCACAACGTTAATATTCAAGTTTTCACTTCTGCCGGCACTCCCGGAGTGCAACCCGATTTTTTTGGCATTTTTAGGATATTACGGTTTCTAAAACTATTTAGAAAGTGTTTAAGAACCGATCACTGCTTCCAATACGGTCCTATTTTCTATTTATGAGCACTCAGAATGCACTCAGAATACCTATCGGTGAAGTAAAATCCGTTTGGCTTTATTTATTCATAGGTATCTAGCACAACAGTTTGGCTACTCTAGGTATTGAAACTGCACTATTTCGTACTTATTTACTACTAGGAAAATAGTTGTTTTGTTTCTATTTAAGTACCATAAAACCTCCCAACTATAATCCTAAGGGGCAACTATAGTCCAATGCTGCTACGATGGTCAGATATTGTATTTTCTTAACCAAGCGCCATCTAGTGATCTGGCGCAGAATTACGTGGTTCTCTAGATAACTTACTACCATGTGAGGTGGTAATTGTTATTCGGGCGCCATCATTTCATTTTGCAAGTCACATTCACGATAACTTCGTCACAGTTTTTGCACGTAGTAAAGTGTTCCAAAATTTAAAATCTACCGGCAGTCTGTAATAATTAAAAAATATATAAAACTTTTCGTGTTTTTTTTTTACATTATATAACATATCGGTATTATAAAGTTGCATAACCAATCCCGAAATATAGTCCAATTTCTAGTTATTGACTGATAAACGTGACATTTTTTCACCTGGACCAAAGTTGCGAGCTCCTCACAACAACTATAGTCCAAGTTTGAATTTAAAAAAAATGCATTTCTACCTAAAATAGCAAATCCAGTTTTTCAGATTAGAAAGTTCATTTCATCATTTATTGAGAAAACCTTTAGAAAAATATATTAAAAGTTACAGGCACAAACTTAAAAAATAGGTTATTTTGGACCAGTGATAGGAGGTTTTACGGTACCTTATTTTCACTCACTGTTATTATGATTAGCTAGTCCTTTTCGAAACAATTCAATTCCATTGACCAGCACGCTACCTATTTGCTTATTTTCCTTTTTCTGAATAGTCCTGCCCCCGTAGCATGACCACCAAAACGTGATATGATATTATTCATATGGCGATCTATCCACACTTAACTGTCAAACGACAGTGGATTTTGAGAGTTCAGTGTTTAAAAATGGCTACATCACATCGTGTTTCGGTGATCATGCTAGTAGCATGACAACAATAATGGAATTGCATGGTCTAACAAAGTTACATTCATTCTGTAATAAGAAAAAAGAGCTTTGTAAAATAAAAATGAATAAGATGTGTATAAGCTTTCCTTTTTAGGGTTCCGTACCCAAAGGGTAAAAACGGGACCCTATTACTAAATCTCCGCTGTCCGTCTGTCTGTCTGTCTGTCTGTCACCAGGCTGTATCTCATGAACCGTGATAGCTAGAAAGTTGAAATTTTCACAGATGATGTATTTCTGTTGCCACTATAACAACAAATACCAAAAACAGAATAAAATTAGTATTTAAGGGGGGCTTCCATACAACAAACGTGATATTTTGCCGTTTTTTGCTCGATATTAATAACGACAATTGGTAGACAGTTGAAATTTTCACAGATGATGTATTTTGTTGCCGCTATAACAAGAAATAATAAAAACAGAATAAAATTAATATTTACGGGGGGTTCCCATACAACAAACGTAATTGTTTTGGCGTTTTTTGGTACCGAACTCTCGTGCGCGTGTCCGACTCGCACTTGGCCGGTTTTTCTTAAAATTGACTAATACTGGCGTTTAATATATGCGAAATTTCTTATCTTGTTCAAAAATGTTACTTTGTCTTAGGGACTTAAGCTGATGGTTTACACAAAGTTCCAAAAAACGATTTTCGGATGACATTCTTTCCAATAAATCATACGATAAGCGTCGTCCATTTTTCGTAGTAAGCTCTGATTGCTGCTTTGTTTGACCCATCAGTCGGCGTTAATTTTTTCATATTGTAATATAAAAAACCAGATCATATCTTCCGTTATACATAGTAAAATATTAGTTGTAAAGTTCATAACATGATATAAGTGTGTAATATTGACTGAATAAAAGCCAATTTTCTACCAATACACTGTTGATACCTTACACAAACAAGTGTCTTTGAATCATACTTTGAATAGTTGTTCTGCTGTAAAATGTGGTGTTGAGGCGACAATAGCTTCAATAGTGCTGGTATTTATTATGTATGAGCTTCGCGTGTGGTTTAAACTGAGAAGTTAAAGGCTTCGATGTGCTCTGGAAAACTATTTCTATTGGAGTTTGTTTACTGTTTTTCAAGAAGGCAAAGCTTGAATTTTCACTCAAAGTTTATATAGTAATAAGAAAATAAATTGATAAACTTACTAATAATGGTCGTATAGTGGCTGTATAGGTAATCTAATACTGGTGACTCTCTGTCAAACCAACTAAATTTAACAAAGCCTAAACATATAAATAAATAAGTAATTTAAAAATTAATAAAATAAGTAAATATTATATTGGTCGTAGTGATTACATTTTTGTAATAATAATTATAGCTGAAAATATTCTTTTTGATTACGAAACTTTTAGATGCTAATTATTTTATTTTATCAGAAGTAACTTTCAAAATAAAAACACCTACCTACTCCGATATGAAAATACTGGCACAATTAATACAAATCGTGTTATCGAACCAATATATTTAACAAGAAATGTAAACAACATTATCAGTTTTTCTTTTTATGGTATTTATTTAGTCTAGCCAATATCATACACATTTCTTCACAAGTAAACGAGATATAAATATCGTTAGCCTTATTTAAGTTTTCTCCTCTAATAACAAATAACGGCTCAGTCCACATAGTAATTCTAACCTGTGATAAAAAGCTATGGAGCCGTTCTGTTACCTTCAAGCTAATGAGAAAATGTACACCTCTCGCCCGGCTCTGCTGTCCTGGTATTTTTTAGTTTTTAATGGACTCCCGGCTTGAAACTTTATGAATATTAAGCACTATGATTTAACAGCCCCATTATGAGGGAAAAGTGAAATATTTTTTCATGGTACTGTCTGTTTCAACTTTGTACATTAATAGTAGATTGTACCATAAGAGAGCATAATAATATTTTTACGGCGAGGGCGTTTTTTTAGCGAGGGATTCTTTAGTAGAATCCTGAACGTAGCGAGGGATTCAAAATACGTCGCCCGAGCCAAAAATATATTTGCGCCCGAGTGATACACTCTACTTTTCATCACCCTCTATGAGAAACTAAAAGATGCCTCATATTTTATTTTAATATTATTATTTAATAAAACATAGAGTCACAACTAAATTAAAATTAAATAGTATCTAATAATAAAACTACTAAAAACTTATATATGTATACATTTGAGACATTTTCGTAATTATAGATTAGGAGGCCATAAAAAATTTGGTAACGATCGCGTAAGTGGCTGACTCTGGGTTTACAGGATGGAGAGACACTCTCTGATGCTAAATATGTCAGTCTGTTTGCGTGAAGTGGTTGCGTTCTTTTTATGTGCAGGCTGAAAAAAGGTTATATTTTTTTTGAAAAAATAAATTATAGCCCATGTTACTCGCTGATAATGTAGCTTTCTATAGGTGAAAAAATTTTCAAAACCAGATCAGTACTTTTTGAGTTTATACATTACAAACAAACAAAAAGTTAATCGCTTATACTTACGAAACGCAACCGAATTTTGGTCATCAGAGAGTGTCCTCTTCATTCTGTGAACCTAGAGTCAGCCACTTACGCGATCGTTACCAAATTTGTTATGACCTCCTAATATATTATGAAAGCATTGCATTTCTCCATTCAATAAAATTACCATAGACTTTCATATTTCTCCTGCGATTTTGCAGGTAATAGATTATTCATTACATTTCTTACGTCAGATGATCAGTTCTAATAGGTACTTTCAGGAGTTAATTCCATACTTTCACTATCACTTGAAGTCACTGACATGAAACAATTTTTTTTATTTAACTGGACAGGCTGTCTGTATGATTTGACAGCAAAGTTCTTTTAGTCCAATAAAACTAGCTTTATCGGGACATAATAAAATAACTGAAATTTTCTTTTTCTATGTCATAAATTAGTGTTAGTTATAGTTAAAATAAAAGGAATTAAACATTTAGAAACTTCGCATAAAACTAAAAAAAATTAACTACTGAGAAATACATTATTATTAAAACGTAAAAAATAAATGTTTAATTTTTGTCTAAAATGTCTAAAAAGACGCATCATAGCTTAATAAGATACAAGCATCATAGTTACCATTTTGGCTTATCTAGATATTGAGATCAGATGAATACTGTGAAAAAAACGAAGATACGAATTTGGATTCAGTTTAATTTTGCTATTAGGTGATAGCATTTTAATGCACCATAAAATTATACTAACAAGGTATTTGGTTAACTATTTTGCTTTTAGGAAAAAGCTAGGTAATGTACGAAATCTCATGATTTTTATATGAAACGGTTACCACCCCGGATTTCTTACATCACATATCTAATGAATATTTGATACTTAATATCAATATCCGATAAACTAATAAAAACAAAGAGTTTATTAATTATGTCCAGATAAAGCTAGTTTTATTGGACTATTGTGCCTATTTGAAACGCCACTAGCGTGCGTCTAAAGAACTAATTTTGACGTACAATATGAAAATGGTTGACGTGATGGTCTCTCCAGACTTCAAACTTTAGTACCATGTACGCACGCTATGCTCACGCTACGTCCTACAGCGCCAACATGGCGGTAATCAAATAGGCACAAAAACAGTTTGACATAAGCCTGTCCAGTGTAAATATATGCAGGTCAATGCTTGAAGTACTCATTTTTCTAAACAAAATTATGAATTTCTAATAATCCTTAAAAATTGACGAAAACGTGGGCCGTAGTTCACGCGTTTTTAATTTGATTTCTTTTTAGGGTTCCGTACTACTCAGTCTGTCTGTCTGTCACAGCTGCATATCTCGAGAACTACTAATGGTATCAACTTGAAATTTGGAATAGTTTAAGATGACATTTGCCCAACTATTTTGCAAATAAGAAAGAAATAAAAAATAATTATCTTTTTTACAACAGGGACTGACAAGGGGTCTTAAAAATTTTGGGCTACTAGGGCATGTGGGATATCATATAAAAGAGCGCCGTTTGCACGTTTTTAATGAATCTTTCTTTTTTTGTAGGCCGCATAGTTTACGACTTATGATGAAAAATGTAAAAAAAATACCGCCCCCTCCTTATCTCCGAAGTTTTCAACTGAAATAATTCTAAAAGTTAACATTAGTGCCACTATCGGTCAAGAGATGGCGCTGACCTAAAACTGCAATCATAATTTTATTATTCTACTCTGCAGTGTATTTATTATGATGGTACAGAACCCTCGGTGCGCGCGTCCGACTTGCTCTTGACAGTTTTTTTTATTCAGCTCATGTGACTATAGGGCCGTCGTACTAACCAGTCTTTATTCAAACAAAATTTGCGTCCGATTTCTTTGACGCTGTGCTAAGATGTTCCAAATTCAAAAAGTGCGCGGCAAAAATATTTGCGGCGCACTTATTCGCTGGGTGCGAAGGTATAATAATCGATCGCAACGCTCATGGTGGCAAAAAGTAGAAATAATGAAGGCTCGGTAATCTGTTTGAAAACGATATTTAATTTATTACTAGCTATACAGGAACAAATATATGTTTATTATCACTTAATAAAATCATTAAAGTAGCTTTATCCTCTTGTTTTACAAAATCTACAACTAAAAAAGAAGTAAACAAACCCTAGTATACAGGGTATACAAGGCTTACAGCGTAAGAGTTTAGGATATACTAGGAAAAATTCGACGATGTCACTAGTGACTCGGTAGCTCAGCGGTCAGAGCATTGGACCGGATATCCAAAGGTCGCGGGTTCGATTCCCGTCTGAGTATTGATCTGGTGCGAGTCGTATTTTTTCTAGTATATTATTTAGTATTGTTTAAACCCTAGTATAACCAAAATAAAACACTCTTTTTGAATAGATCTTACTTTCCATATTTAATTAAAATGACTTAAAATTATTTCACAACACTTTGTCCACCCAAATAACAGTAATTTTGAAATTTACATTAATAACACAATATGTATAGTATTTTTTAACATTTTGTCACAATGCCGCCATTACATATCAAAACTTCAAAACCAGAATATAATTGACCTTATTATCTTTCAAATTAATACTCCCGAGAATACATTCTTAAATATAAGGTGGTACCAAATGATCTGATGATACATAAACAGGTGATAGTGTTGTTTAAACTGAATAACTTTCTCCAAGGAACATAGGTCAAAAAACGAAAAACAAAATCATACTCCCATACAAAATGCACTGGGGGTCTATTACGAAAAGTTTAATGCGATACACGCAGCTGCGTCCGTGCTTCGTTTTGATTGTTTCCTATTACAAATCACTTTCGTATGCGATATTGCGAAGTAATTGCGTGAGTTTGACAGTTTTTCTCTAGTGTATCCGACATTGTTCGTTTAGTAGTCTATGAACTACGGTAGCCAAATTCAAAGTGTTTGTTATAACTACAAGCAGCAAACTGCGGACGATTATCGTAGCCAAGTGACTGCGGTACGCAATTGCGTACGTTATTTTCGTAATAGGCCTCCTGGTCAGCTGATCGACTTACTATGGAAAGGCGATAAAAAAATACTTTTTCGACCTATGTTCTATAGAGAAAGTTGTTCAGTTTAAGCAACATTATCACCTGTTTTAAGTATCATTAGATAATTTGGTACCACCTTATATAAGGTCCTTCTTAAATAGTGCACATAATTTTAAGGGGTCAATGTACTCATGCATACAAACAACTTTTACTATAGGGCCAACACTGAAATCGCGAAAAAAAATCAGCTGTTCCATAGAAAATATAAAATCGAATAGATCAAAATGTATGGAACAGCTGTTTTTTTTCGCGATATCAATGTTGGTCCCATAGTAAAAGTTGTTTGTATGCATGAGTACATTGACCCCTTAAAATTATGTGCACTGCTTATTTAAGAAGGACCTTATATATGAGTAAGTTGGTGTATTTGATGGCACGTCTTGCCGGTATTTGTTTGTACACGTTGCCACGAGAATTCAATAACACTTCTACATTGCAACGTCGACTGGTGCTGTGTGCATTCTAAGTACTAGACTGGGAGTAGAATTTACAGGGTAGCGGTATGCAGCAACACGCTTGGAATAAAAATGAAAAAGTGGTTTTGGTGGAAAGCTGCAAGCAGGTTTTAAATTGTCCTTTTTACAATTTGACGATGGTTAAAGAGGTCACTTTGTTTTATTTTTGAAGTGAAAACTTCTTTAGCGGCGTTGTACGCTTTTTTGTATGGGGAAAAAATGCTAAACTCGCGTTAGTAAGAATCACGTGGCTGATCAAAAATGCGTAATACGGATGTGACGGATGGAGAGTAGACAGCCGGCGACGGAAGTGTCCCCCTCTCTTTCTACGGGGCGCGTTGAAAAATTGCGGCGCGTCATTTTAAGACGTAAACACTTGTGTCACCAGCAACGCGCTAATTTTGAAAATGGAACTAATAGCAGCGATCTCTTTGGTGAAATCATAAACTTATTTATAGGTACTCTGTGACTTTAAGTTTAAATCGTAGAATCCGTGCATGTAGAAATTAAAAAGGCCACTCGCGAAATCTTTAGATTTTTTCTCTAATTACAAACTGATTGAATTGTGTGACTGTATAGTAATAGGAAAGAAATAATTTTAATCCTTTGCCGCTAATTTCAAAATATCAAAAATGCACAACGTTAATATTCAAGTTTTCACTTCTGCCGGCACTCCCGGAGTGCAATTCGATTTTTTTTATAGTATTAGTACTTTTATACGGGATGTTTTTGGTGGTCTTTAGTATGACAGACTAAAGTGTCTAACCCAATATTAGATACTTCCTTATTGATATGTATTTGAGTTTTTTTTTTTCAGAATACTACAAATCAGAAGTTCTATTGAAACAAAATGTTACCAAGTTGGTTAAATTCTCGGTAATAATGCGAAAATGAAACGAAAGTTCGAGAAATGTCTATTTTATCTGAAAATATGATAATACATTTAACTAAAATATTGTAGCTACAAATACTAAAGTAATGCATCTGAGTTTTATAACATTTTAGACCTTTTCCTTTTCATTGACTTCAAAACAAACTTTAATTAGTGCTCAAGGAGATTTTATCCGGGATTAAATTATGATTTCGCAGTATTCATCTATATATATAAAAGCGTAAATCACTCACTGACTCATCACGAAATCTCAGAAACTACAAGTGCTAGAAGTCTCAAATTTTGCATGGGGGTCTCTTTTAGGGTATAGGTGTTCACTAAGACGGGATTTTGCGAAATTCAATCCCTAAGAGGGTGAAACAGGGTGGCAAAGTTTGTATGGGAGAACGCGATTCCTTGGCCCGATTGACTTGAAATTTGGTATAGACATTCTTTTACAAAATTAATTGAACACATGTTTCGTATTTTTTTGAAATGTATCCCTTAACAGGGTTGAAAAGGGGTAGAAAGCTATTTTTAGGGTGGTTGACTTCGAAATCGGAATCAAAACTTCTTAGTGCTTTTGAATGATTAAGAAAAATAAATGTCAGATGTCACTGCACGGGCTGACGTTTAATCTCTAATTTTCCCGATTTTCAATACAAGCTTTGATTCTTATAATGTTGTATAAGATTTATCCCTATTTTCACTACTTTACGAAATATTAGTCAAATAAAACGGCAACATCTGGCAAATATCAGATAACGTGACAAGGAATGTGGTATTTAGAGAAGTGTTTCGATGGAGAGCCTGATAATAATGCACAACATTAGTTGCACCCGGCATAAATCTTTGCCCGGCATGCGTTGCAATGTCACGTTTTTTTTAGCCAGAAACCTTTTCAGTAGTAAGCAGAACAATTCACCAAAAATTCACCAAAGTTTCATCATAATCCGATGTGGTTGAATGGTTTAGGAGTGCAAAGGAAACAAATACACATACATCAATTTTTATTTATAAAGAAGATAACTATTAAGCAAAGATATTAGAATTTTTAACTATAAGGTAAGTATTAAATGTAACATAATATTATTATACTTATTTTGTTAAATTACTGCTAATAAATTTTATTAAGTACCTACCTAACTAATACAGAATCGTTAACAGGGCGTCGATTCTGTAACCAAACTCGAACCCCACTTCGAATCTCACTTCACTGCACGGGAATTTTAAATCATAAATAAGATAATGATAAGAATTTTTTTTTAATCACAAAAGATAGCTACGCAGGCTACCTAAATTTTTTGCAATCAGTAAAATAGCTCATTTAGTAAACAAATGTCTAATAACAAATTCACGCGAAGTGAAGTGAGATGCGAGTTTGGTTACAGAATCGACAGACTGCGCGGGTAAAACCACGGGGTGCAGCTATTACCTATATAATCACAAAATTGTATAAATGTGAAAGATTTGATGTTTGGAAGTTGTTCATGATTTGTTACCTACTCAATCATATTATACT
Organism: Agriphila geniculea; assembly: GCA_943789525.1. Taxonomy (NCBI): domain Eukaryota; kingdom Metazoa; phylum Arthropoda; class Insecta; order Lepidoptera; family Crambidae; genus Agriphila; species Agriphila geniculea. The sequence goes on along the minus strand of OX038887.1, from coordinate 11,408,758 downwards.
CAATCACGTCTGAACGGATTTAGGAGAAATTTGGCACAGATTTAGATTAAAGTCTGGAATACTTAACACAGGCTTCTTTTCATGCCGATCATTGGTTTCCAAGGGAAGACTTACAACGATTACCGACTCCCACGCGGGCGGAGCCACGGGCAAAAGCTATACCTACATAGTATAAAACAAAGTCGCTTCCCGCCGTCTGTACGCTTCTCTTAAACTATGCATAAAAACCGCATTAAAATCGATCCATAAGTTTGGGAGCTAGGTTGCTTCAGATAGACAGACACACACACGTCAATTATATTATAACACCTTTTGCGTATGTACGTGGTATAGGTATATGTCGTCCTCCTAGGTATATGTATCCTGTAGTATAATAATCTGATAACTTTACACTGACACCACATTAGCACAGTTTTACATTTAGTAACTACATTGCACCCGTGCGAAGCCGGGGCGGGCCGCTAGTACATTATAAACTTGCTTAAATTAAATATTGCATTGCGTGTACCTACTTCATAACTTTACTTAATAACTACTTTAACAAATTGAGGTTCAAAAGACACAGGTTCCACATACTTATATGATGATAAGTGTGTCATGTCTGTTTATAATACAAAATGCTATAAGAATTCAATAACACTTCGATGCGACGGTCATGTCAAATTGTCAACTCGCAATATGCATTCTAAAGTAGGTGTACCTATTCTGCTCGCAAAACATACGGTGCATTGGCACGTACGGGCGCGCCTGAAATATAAACAAGACATGATTTATTAAAACGTGTTTTCGAATGGTCCTCTGATATTTTGCAGGTATAAATCATATGAAAATGCTAATACGAAAATATCTAGAATTTTGAAATAATATTTGCTAAAATAACTTATTTATAAAAATTTAAGAAATGAATTAAGCAAAACGTTTAAGTTGGATTATTTAGTTGATAACTCTTGTCTATTTATGTAAGTAAATTATATAAAACTTATAACAATAATTATTTTAGTCAAATCTCTCAAACATTTAAGACAAGCTGTTTAGGTACTAATCGCTCGCTGTGTGTTTTCTTGTCATCTATTTCACAAGACGAAATACGAATGTGGTATAACTGCTTTAATTTATTATAACACCGTAACGTAGTCAACAAAAGTTATAAGCGCTCTAATAACTAAGTTAGTATCGACTAAGTCTAAAACATAAGGTTCAATGTAATAGTTTAGAAAACTGTTTGAAGAATTACTAACTTATAATTTTGAAATTTATAAACCAATGAGGTAGTAAGTAGACTAAGTAGTCAAAAGTAGTCAACGTGCTGAAATATTAGCGATTCCATTGAAAGGCCATAAACTATTGGATTATATCTTTCTATTACCTGTTTACAGTTGCTGAATATATGAATTATTTGGTTTCAGAAGAAAAATCTTTGAAATCTTATGCCGGCACTACATATTCGCCCCATCATCGGTTCAATTTATCGTACGTTGATGCTTTTTTCCAAAACCGGCAACGTACGATGAACTATAACTACGTTTCTACGGAAAAGGTTATTTAAAAACCTCATAATATTATAACGCCTCCAAATCCACTTTATATTCCAAAACCCCATCGCATTCCAACTCAGAAGCTATTTACCTAATTTCTAGGAGGTCGTAGCGAGCGCGCGCGGGTCGCTCATTCGTATGTACATGTTTGTCTATTACCCCCCAAGCCATATTCTAGAACATTGTATATGCGATGCATTCCTCATTTTGCTTTCTCTGTTGACACTATGGAAATTAGGCAGTCGCTCTTGGTTTTAATAAAGAACCTCGCTGGAATGCTTATTAATAGTGGTATTTCTGTGACAGTTTGTAATGTGAGTTATTAAATTGTGTCGTGTGTCTTCGCGCAACATACATTTCAGTGTTTTGACACTGAAGAACCGAGAAAGTTAAAACTTGATTTATGGATAAGTAAAATCTATTATTTGGTTGTTAATAAACGTAAGAGCAATTCAATTCGGTTATTTATTAGTGATCGTTTAAATATAATTTATTAATTTCTCCATTGTAATTTGAAAGTTATTAAATACATAATTTTAATATTTCTTTACATTTAGATTTATCAAAGTTATATTTTTGTAATTACTTTAACGCAAAACTTTTTATCGTGAAAATAAAATTTATTTTATTTATTTGTTTATTGTTATATTTTACTAAAGTACTGTAAGTCACAAACATGTTTAAAATTAAAACCTCAGTTTATAAGTAAGCCTAATCACGTAATCTGCCTACCCAAACTAAACCCTGAATCCAACCTTATCATTTTCATTTACACGTAATTAGATTCTTGGGGCCGTTAAAAATTTAATTCTCAGTCTTTCACCAGCGTCCCTAATTAAAAAGATATCTGTTTCTGGTTGAATTCAGAATACCTCCTATCTCCGCCTTATCCGCAGATGGTGGGAATCAATGGGATGACAGGGGCCGAACTCGGACCGTTATCTGTCGTGACTCGTGTGACCCTGCCCTGATTAAAATAGGTCGTGCGTGTGCGAATACCATTAAAGACGTGAAACTCAGCTAAACGTCGAATGAACGACTCTTGTGTACTTATTGAATGTTGATATTTAGATACATAATAATTTAATTCTTTAGATTTGAACTAAACAAGCTAAATATATAGGAACATTTTGATTTAATTAGTCATTTGCCAGTCAATTGTTTTTGTGTATTTATTTCTTTTGTACATGAACGATACACTTTTAGCAACGAAATATACTTACCCCCTTACTAATAAAGATTTTATAGCAGCTGCATAGTTACACAGTGTTTTGTCACTTTCTTTTTAATGTCAAATTCAAATAGTTTGACAGAGAGTAACCATTGTGTAACTATACATCTGCTATTCAATCTTTATTAGTAAGGGGGTTAATGGCAAGTAGTAGGTATAAATATTTTTGCCGTAAGGTTCGGTTATGCGGAAACATTTATCTCTTTTTTTAGGGTTCCGTACCCAAAGGGTAAAAACGGGACCCTATTACTAAGACTCCGCTGTCCGTCTGTCTGTCTGTCTGTCTGTCACCAGGCTGTATCTCATGAACCGTGATAGCTAGAAAGTTGAAATTTTCACAGATGATGTATTTCTGTTGCCGCTATAACAACAAATACTAAAAACAGAATAAAATTATTATTTAAGGGGGGCTCCCATACAACAAACGTGATTTTTTTGCCGTTTTTTGCTCGATATTAATAACGACAGCAGGTAGACAGTTGAAATTTTCACTGTTGATGTATTTTTGTTGCCGCTATAACAACAAATACTATAAACAGAATAAAATTAATATTTAAGGGGGGCTCCCATACAACAAACGTATTTTTTTTGCCGTTTTTTGGTACGGAACCCTTCGTGCGCGAGTCCAACTCGCACTTGGCCGGTTTTTTTCTTTACGTGTTTGTAAAGAGTATGGAAAATAGCCACACTTCTGCACTTTTGCGGTGTTTTTCGTTGTTTTTTTTAAATTATTTTTTATCTTTATTTAATAAAAGTTATTTGAGCTACTTCACAGTACGTTAAAGTGTATTTTTATGTAGAATCCAATACGTTTTTGCTATTATTTACGCAAAAAATATGAACATACGCAAGCGCTTTTGATGATTACTCTGATTTTTTTTTACAATCATCTGTGAGGTTTATACACAATTTAATACTTGCAGCTACTAGAAAATCTCTTTAGCTTGTCGTATGTTTTTTTGTGGCTAGAGCTTTACGTTTTCTATATAAAAATAAGACCCCCGCAAACCATGTTTTCCTATAACGGACCCTTAACGCTATCAATGATAAAGATTACATCATAATTATAATCTCAACTAAGATAAAAGGCAGACATTACTGTAATTCAATTGGATGTGTTGACCATAAATAAGCTTACGACCTTCAAAATGTTTGTAAGAAAGTAATCGGACCACCAATATATTCTTGCATCTCAAAACATGCTTAGTCAATTTGATCACTGAATCAAAATAAATTCGCTTGTTGACGTTAAATCAGCGCATGTTTACTATAAAAACACGAAAATCGGCCTCCTACCGAATTCTTATTCTGTCCGAACGATTGAATAATATTTGTTGTGCAAATAGTAGGGATAATTTTCCTATCGAGTGAAGGGTGAAGTGGACTTATTTCTTGCAATAAGAATATGTGATATGCTACTAAATAGTGGGTAAGAATAAAAAGACCAAACGATAAATACCTTTGAATATTTTTGATATTAATGTAGATACATTGTCGTCATTAATGTATAGCTACGAAAGGTTTATTGAAAAAAAGCTTATTTATTCATTACTTTTAAAGATTTTGTAATACCTGCCTGGTTTTGGAAATAAACCAACCAAACAAGCTCATTTTGACTATTGTTACTTGATTCTTCTTCTTCTTATCGAATGAGGATTAGTGGCCACCTCTGGTGTTAGAGTTTATCAAGCCACCTGTAAGGCCTCTAACATGGCTTAACGACTGTTACCAGATGACAACATACGGGACCGACGGTTTAACGTGCCCTCTGAAGCACGGAAGCGCTTAGTTGTAATGCCACTTAACGGTCATCCATCCGACAACTGGCCGGATCGAGCGTTGCCTAACAAACGTGATCAGTCTGTCAAGTTCCGCCATGAAAGCTTCCTTTCACTTGCTCACTTCTTTTCTCTTAGATTCTTTGGTGGAAGTCAAGAAGTTGTTCAGAAAGCAGTATGTTAGGATCCTTGAGTTTTCTTTAGTACCTATTTTAAATCTTTTTAACTAAAAAAAAGCCAAGCCCGAATGAAAACTGGCATATTGTAGTATTTTCTTGTCAACAAGAAGCGATTCTGCATATCCTTATCAAATTTCCTTGTTTTGATCTACTTTGGCTCGTCATGAAGTAACTCAGAGCTGCATAACCGCCAGTTACAGAGCTATTGTCATCACGTAAGACCCAAATAGGATAGATTAAGTCCATTGTACAGAAACGATAGAATATTTTAGAATAATAACGGGGCTATTGCCTTTAACAACATTGACTACAAGATAAATTAAACAGCAAAAGTTAATGAAATTACGAGTCAATTTGTTATTTGTTTCCTGCTATGTGTACAATCCGGTATTGTATAGTATACAATACCTGAAACGTAATGTATGAAATATTATTGATTTGATAAAAGTGTAAAAACACTTTACCTTGGTATTCTATACAATAATGGATGCGCAGCCCCCTAGTTTTGACGTTTTTGTATTTTGTATTTTGAAAATAAAACAATTCTTACTATAGCGATAATTATACTGACTCAAGCGTAAGTGCTCATTGAACTTAAATTTTATTGTAGGTAGTCTATAATCAAGCATTACATGAGTTATAATACTTACTAATTGAAACGTACTTATATTTCAGTAATATTCAACATTGTGTAGGTTGCACAATAAGGCTTTAATATTACACAAAGGTGATACAAAGGCTAATAGTTGTTATGTTACAACGTCTCAACGGGAGCTTATAATCCAAACAATATTGTGTCCATGAGGTTGATTAGAATTGGAAATTCAGGGAAATTATGTGTATATTGAGCAGGGTGTTACAGCACAGTAAATGCTGAAATTGTCTAAGGGATCTGAGAAACTAGCAAAGCCCGGATGTGACGCACAAGAATAAATTATTAGTTCATACTAGCGGCCGCCCACGACTTCGTATGCGTGGACAGTTATTTTTCCATACCTCGGGAATAGATGAAAGGTAGTTCTTTTCTGTACCCCTGACAATGGAATGCAAAAATTTTTTGATGATCGGTATGTTCTGACCGAAAGTGGCGCCCCCAGAGGTTTTTATTTAATAAGTTGTTAAAATAGAAAAAAACTTCTCGTGGAATTTTTAAGTCTCATAGTCTAGTATTTTTAGAAGGTATCTCTGCATTCCCTCGCAGTCATTCGTAGAAGTAAATAGCAAATGTGTCAAAATCGGCCACCTTTAGCAGTTTTGCTATCTTCTTTTAGCAATGACTACAAGGGAATGTAATGATACTGTAACGCGGCTGTGCCAACCTCCTACCCTATTTTTTTTGTTCCGAAAGACAGACTTCAAGTTGATTGTTCGTTTGTGAAACCTGATTTTCCCCTCTAATGTTTTAAAACCTTTAATTTTTTATAAAATATTGTTTTGTTTGGAATTACAATGTTGTGGGTTTGAGCTGCGGTAATTTTACACGTCACAACTGGAGCGTTATTTACTGCGCACGTGACAATACTTACCGTCTTCAAATACTAGACTTTGGGCCCTAAAAATCCACGAGAAGTTTTATCAAAATTGCAATATCAAATAAACCGCGGCGCCACTCTCAGTCAGGAAAGCGCCTTAAGAAGTAAATGCGTAAAAAAACAAACATAGTAGCCATTAGCTAGGATAATGGAAAAACGTGATGTGCTTCATGAGTGGTATTTTTTTAAATGCTCTAAAAACATTCGATAAAACAATTCGAACTATGAGATAGTCTCCATTTATTCTCATATTTCGTTTTCAGACAAGAGGCTCATACCATAAATAAAGTACATAGACTTGTTTCCTTAAATGGGTCTGGGTCATAAATCAATATATCGGCTGCAAATACATTGTCAGCGGTACCCTTGTACGTTCCCCAAGGACCTTCCAAGGAAGAATATAAATAAAGGAGCTCGAGCTTTCTGGACATTTTAATAACACATAGACCTTCATCATAGTTCCTTTGTTGCATACGTGAGTTCAGAAAGACCGGCCTAACTTGACCCCTCCTATTCTTTATGGGAGGAACAAAAAGCGGAATTGGGGCAAAAAGAGCAGGTCACTGATAAATGGACGTTCTGAAAGGACTGCGACAAAAGATGCTGTTCCGAAGCCAACTTTTTTGTACCCTGTCGAAACGAACGCAACAGACAAGCGAATGTAACTTGTTTTTCATTCGATAGTCGGCCCCATTTGTTTCGAGAAAAGTGGTAGGTGTCTTAAAATTTCGATATCACGTGATTTCAATTTAAATACAACTAGTATAATAATGATTACGAAATATAAATTCATCATCATATCGTATAGCCGACAGCGTCATCCCAAACCCAAAAATATACATTGATATTGAAAAATGCAAAACCTACTGTCACGCTTTAGCAAATATACTTACCAAAATATAATAATTAAGTATATTATAATGTTTTATTTTGTAAGAATTTGTATAGGTTTAAACATTGATTTCAGTAGTGGTCAGTTTTACAGGTTCTGAAAAAGTTCCAGATAAATTACTTGTCTGATAATTTCGTACAAATTCTGGGCCCTATTTTTGAATCCTTTGGCTGGCTTCGAGCGCTCTTTACAAACTTATTTGACTCGGTGACGGTGTCGCCATCGTCTATAGACGACGGCGTAACTTAGGAACAATATGTAATAACACTTAGTTCTAGTTTTAGCCACCGGGTCAGATAAGTTTGTAAAGAACGCTCGATGCCGCCGCAGGATTTGAAACTAGGGCCCCTGATCTATGTGTAAATATTAAACCAAAAGTACCTATAGTGCTATCTGGAACTTATGAAGCAGCCCGTATTATTCATACACATTGAAAGTAAATGAGAAAACTGCAGCAAACTTCTGCATTTGGACCACAAAATCGTCGACGTAACTAAATTTATTTCACTGTACATGAGCGGGTCATAGAGATTTTTCATTGCACGCAGAATTGCACTGGCTCTTTTCCAGGGTCGTTAGTCATAAGGCAGGCGATGTGGAAATTGGCAAAGATCTTGGTTCACGATTTCGCCTGTTGGTAGTATTAATACTGCCTTTGATTCCATTTTTAAAGTAATATGTGATAAGTCTACTAAATAATTAAAGTTCTACAACGTGTTAATGAATGAGAAAATCGTTTCTTCGGACCATCAAACTGAACAACTTTTACTATGGGACCAACTCTGAAATCGCGAAAAAAAATCAGCTGTTTCATACAAAAATTAATAAAGAAAATATAAAAATGTATGAAGCAGCTGATTTTTTTTCGCGATTTCAGAGTTGGTCCCATAGTAAAAGTTGTTTAGTTTGATGGTCCGAAAAAACGGTTTTCTCATTTTGTGTTAATTCATTTACACGCTGTATATGTATGACACAAACTATACTATAGATACCTAGATCTTTAGCGTAGGTTTGACGTGTAACTTACGTACTCCTTCCACCCGCGTCTGTGTGAAATTACACCTCCCGTGAGAATTTTCAAAAGTCATTTATTTTCTTAGCGGATACCTATGCCAAATTGCAGTCCGATTCATCCAGTGGTTTAGCTCTGCGATGATGCATCACTCAGTGGGTCAGTCAAGCAATGCATGATATTATTATATAAGTATCGTACTTATGGAACGCGCCGATTAACCCAGATTCTTTATAAATCTTTCACTAACAATGTCTTTTTGGTTATCGCTTCCTATTTTGAGCCATTTACAAGTATTCGGTTCTATCTGTTCCGCCTTAACCATTATGTGCGAAAGAATTAGAACGCATTTTTTTGCTGACTACAAGACAATGTCGCAAGTCGGCGAAAAGCCGCTGAGTTAATAAATAATGAGGGAGTGTCACGTGACGTCACTGCTGCTTCGGCGTTCTCATCTTACGCGGGAACAAATGTCTTGAAATATTGTAACATGAAAAATAATGAAAATTAATTTTATAGAAATGATGAGTCTGAAATTTTTTGTGTGATGACAATAGTCTTTATGATCGACTAGCTGTAGTTAGAAATATAATAGTCAATTATTAACCGACCCGAATCTTCGTTACATTTGAGTGGATGAATATTTCTTTCTCACAATCCATAATCGCACAAGCGTTCTTTCGTCCTACATTTTATAGTATACTTTTTTATGTACTACTTACGGGATAATGCTTGGCCTTCACCACACCTAATGTTAAGTGACGATAAGGCTGAAGGTGGAAGCGCACTACACCTGGAATCCTCATCACTGACGAACTGGCTAATCTTATCTCTAACTGCCGGAACACAACCATTTTTAAATTGTTGTTATGGCGTCAGACTTAGGTAAGATGGTGATACCCAGCCAGGCGGACTTGAAATAAGCCCTACCACCAACCAAACCGGGACTCCTATGTCTTACACGGGTATTACAAAATATTAACGTTGATTGGGAAACTGGGAAAAGTCAAACCGAACTATCCTCAATATTGACCCCAAATAAAACTTCCTTTTTTCAACGAAGCATTTTAATACCAAAAAGGAGACAAACATCTATAAACTAGAAAGTTACCGACTCAATAATTTTCCATTTCCATTTGTGTTATTGAATAAACATATATACAACGTTTTATATAACGTCCTGGTCGTAAAGTCACTCGTAAAACGTATAATAGGGCTGAGGCTCGCCCTCAAATTCCCTTGAGAAAAACAACCCTTTTATTCTGAGTAATACGCACATTATATATCTCCAAGCAGATTTATCAGTCCGTAGATTAGGCGACTAGTTGTTTACTGTTTGAAGGTCCGTTTTTTCCTACTGAATTTATTATGTTTGACAATGGGATTAAATAAGCTCGAAATTACTAAAATGTGGAACAGGGAAATTAAACGGGAAATAAATTGCTTGTACATTTCTTAGATTTTCGCGCGTAGGTACAACTTTTACTTGCTGTTACAGGCATATTGATAAAAATAAAAGTATTTATAACGTTGTAATTGTGTTGCATGATTTTTATGTATTCGGTTTTCCATCTTGCAAAAACATAACGTCCCTAACGCCACATTTTTACAGTATTATTCAATACACTGATTCCAAAGTAGCTAAATCATTTGTTTCATGGTAAACAGGTACAACCAGGTAGACTGTAGCCACTTTATATTCAAAAATACTTTATATTGTGAAAACTTGCAATCCAAGTGCCTAATTCCGAAAAAGCCCCCTCCAGTAAAGCTTATCCGAATCGCTGGAGTCCGCGTCATGCCGCCATTGTTAATAAAAAAGACGTCAACTTTACTGGCCGTGTTGATTTACGACCTTTGTGGTTCATATTACTGGAATCGTGTTGCGTAATGCCAGACCTCATTATGGCATCACTAATAATAAATAAAGTAGGAAATGGTAGAGGTGATCATTTGGCCTCTTGTGTATAGGTATAGTTTTTAGGAGGTTTTCTTTAAGATGACAAGGTAGAGTGAAAAATGTTAGAGCGTATTGTGTCACCATTAAACAAAATATCGATAGCACTGGAATCGGGTTGCGTAATGCCAGACCTCATTATAACATCACTAATAATAAATAAAGTGGGAAATGGTATAGGATGATGATTTAGCCATTTAGTGGGAACTCCTCTAAACTATATTTTCAATCAATGAAAAGTAGGTGATTAATTAGCTTAGTATTAAGGTTGAAAGTACAAATATGAAATTTAAATTTGTAAAGGTACCTTTATCAAAAGTACACTTTAAAACACTCATATTACCTAACTTACAAAAAGGCCATTCAACTACAAAATAACAACCTCATCTCATCAGTAACCCTTGAGCCGTCTCTGTGACTGTTCCCAACCCAATTATAAAGTTTAATTACTATTCGAGATTACTATTTGATAACAATCCTGTAGACAGCTTAATACATTGTGTAGTAAAGTACCTATTCAGTACACGATTCTATAAACTATAATTTGTAATTAATTTGTATACATTGTACCTACATATATAGGGTTATTTGTAAAACACGAACAACCTCGCAGGAGTAGATTACTAATATCATAAAGAACAACATTTTGTTCTACGACTTTTCCGAAAACAGACAAAAAAATCTACTTTCCATTCTAAATTCTGAACAGCTGGTAGAGAGGAGCTCGTTGGCCCAGAGATTGCGGAGGTTAAGCAACTTTTGCAAGGGTCGATCATGGGATGGGTGACCAAAAACTTATTATCTCGAGCTCCTCCGTTCATCGGAAGGCACGTTAAGCCGTTGGTCCCGGCTGCATTTGCAGTCGTTAACACCCACCAATCTGCATTGGGCCCGCGTGGTGGGTTATGGCCCATCCTCCTTATATCCACCCATAATGAAGGACTGTGCCCCAGCAGTGGGGACATTAAAAAAAATTTTTGAGACAAGAAGATCAAGTTATGTATGAACATCTACTTCTGTGAGGTTGTTGGTGTTTTACTAATAACCCTGTACAAGCTGTGTATAGTTACCGACTAATATTGTACGATAAAATTATACACTACATATTTTATGATGTATAAAGAGATATACTATGTGATTAATCTGACAATGTGACGAGTGGGACAAACTTCACTTCAGTGCGCTTGTGGTGATATTGTTACTCTGTGGTCCGAACCCTTTGCGTACCATTATTATTTCGAGTGAAGTAGCCGAGGACCGAGTACATTGTTAGAATAATCTGATTATAGTTACCAGCATTTAGCACAATACCTTTCTTATTTTAAAATGCCATATTTCGAAATAATAAATTCATTAAAAAAAATATTTCACTTTTATAATACAAAACTAAACCTGTTTGTATTTTCGTTTTGTATGACATTTGATACACAAACAATAATTGTATTAATATGTTATAATAATTATTGTAATCTGTAATTAAATTACATTGAAACGGAAAATTTACATTATTTGGATAAATTATGCTCATTGAAAATTATTTATTACCGTACCTTCACCCATTTGGTACTCGTTAGATACAGAATGACTTTATCGCTGTTCCCCAGGGATCCTGTTCAGGGATGATTTTTATTAAGTGGCCTAAGTCCTTTCTACGAGCTCAAGCTATCTTTGTTACTTTCAGTCCATGTTTGTCTGTTTTTCATTTCATGAAAGCAGATTAATATTTCACATTCATATACTTTTTATGCCAAAGAGAGATAATAAGGAATTAAATACTTCTATTTTTTGGTCCAATTGAATTATCGACGGAACGAGCACGAAGCGTCTTCGTTTTAACTTGGGAAAAATTGCTTTTGTATGTCCACCTGGCTGTCCATCTGTCCGTCTGTTCTCCTCTACAGGTCGCATTTCTCAACCGATTCTTGTGAAATTTTGTGAGCAGGTTCAATATTTTTTGTCGATTCAGAGTTTTGAAACCTTTTAAAATGGCAGAGATATGTGGAAAAAACATATTTCAGTCATTTCAAATATGACACAAACGCGAGGTCTACGGCTCACAGAGCCACTAGTTCGTACATTGGATAATAAGTCCTATATAAAGTGTGTACATATTCAAATACTACTAGAATAGTTTACTTAACAGAGAAGTGTGCAAGTATTTTGTAAAGTCCCATGATCTGTTACTTCTCTTAGCCTAAGTAAACTTTATGCATCTTCGTTGAACCGCTAAAGAATTCACAAAACCACTCAGTTGTGGATAAATTTTTAACTAAGCTCTTAGCAACGGAGTTTAAGTATCTGTATCCGTTGACTAGCGACATCTGGTGTTGTCGGAACTACTCCCTGAGGAAGTTGCGAAAGCGCGGGGTGACAGTGATGGCGGGTAATCAAATCAAATAAAAATAAAAATATTTTTTAATCAAAAAGCTGACATAATAAGTATTTTTAAATCGACAAGTTTATTTTTACCCTTCCACACATTATGACGACTTTTAGGCGCAACTTATTGGGCGCAAAAAAGTTATGAACTTTATCAGAAGGAACGATATTTTTATATCGTTTCAAACCATTACATTTAATTAATATAAGTAATGACTAGCTAGACTAATATTTTTGTAGGTGATTTTGATGTAGAGTAAAATTACGATTCTCATAGTCATGGAGATAGATTGCAGCAGTATATAACACTTAAAACCTATGTCTCGTTCATTACAAGGTAAATCAATGCCTATAGGCATTTAATTGTTTATTTAGACATTCCAAATTCACACTTAAAAGCAGTAACTGTAACTTATAATGGTTCCCTTGTAGCCACTACTTAAACTTCAGCTTTATAGACAAAAATAGCTGTAAAGACCAGTACATACATCACTTGCTAGTGTAACTTAAATTTTACATAAAATCTGACAACATCCTTTCACTGATCGATGGCATTCTTAACTTATTGTCTTACTACTATCTTACGCCATTACATGCTAAGAAAATTCACCGTGTCTGCGGCGACACGAATTCTCGTGTAGGCCCGGCGACTTTTCTTAGTGTGTACAAGCGGAAATACTCAGTAACAATTTCATCTTCTTTCACTATTTAAGTTTCAAAGCGTTCTCCCGTCCGCTGTCTACCCGCCCCGCCCGCCACTGCTCTCGCTACCAAACCCTGATGAGTAATTAAACTTTATAATTGGATCGACTGGGGTCAACGCCGCGAGTCGAACTTGTGGCCAGAGTGCCATTATAACACATTTGCAGGATTATGGCTTCTCTTAAATCAGAAATCACACGTTTTGTTTGTAATGACTTTCTCTGAGGGACATTTACATTTCGGGTGGTCACCGCTAATTGACATTTGGATTAGCGATTAGAATAACTTTTTTAGATGTCATTATGATTTAAAAAGAAGATACCTATCTAAAAAATCAAATACAAATAAATTTTACTATGCTACAAATCAAAAAGGTATATTTGTTTAAATCTACTAAAGTAATGTAAATAAAACCACAAAAAAAAACAAAATATTTTTCACTAAAAAGTAACGTTGATTTACCTTAATGTAAAATTATAAAAACTTTTGATATCACGTTTGATTAATTACATGTAGCAGAGGTTAATTTATTCTTTATACATTTTGATAATTTACGTATAATATAAAAGCTAAAAGCACTTTTTAATGTTTTGAATTCATTTCAATGATTTAATAGGTACCTCAGGTAATTACCTGAATTTAATTAAAACTAAATAACATGCCAAAATAACGCTGCTAAATTCAAAAGCGGTATCTATGTTCGTATCTCTTGTGATGAATATGACCATCAACCAGTGGTGGGTGTTGATTAAACTTCTTAATTGGCCCAATGTTACATGGCGAGTCGGCAACTTCTTCAATTACCTACTGCAATCCTGTCCTAGGATTAAAATAAGGTGTTATTAACAACTGGGGTTTAACACATTGAATAAATAACATACACAGTTTGTGACCTCCATTTCATTTGGTTCATATTAATTTTATCAATTAGTTTCATTTACACATCTTTGTGAACAAATTCAATGAATACAAAATGATCATATGATTATATGGACATAATATAGTAGTACATAGTCATATCAAGTTTCCTCCAATTTATAAATGAATAATATATCGGTTGAAGATAATGCTGTTTATATCTGCCCCTATGCAATTTTGCTCTCAGTTTAATCACAGATTTCGGGTTTATTTACAGAATACAAAAGTTAATTTAAATCTGATAGACATATTTCGGAAAAAATAGTATAATGACCTAAGTAACAAAATCACTGAAACAAGCCACTGGCCTCTCCTTCTAAAAGGAGATATCTATCTGAGATTCTTCCCGCATACTCGTATGCTTTGTGCTATACCGATTTCATTCATTAATACTTAGCTAGACTGGTATTTATAAAGTTCATAATCCATAACATGGTTATGGCCATGGTCATGTGGTACTAGACTGATATTGCTTAGATGCATACTGAAAAAACTACTTTTATTACTGAGAATCATATAAGACTTGTATTTTAACTTCATAACTTGCGGTGTCACCGTGTATACTCTTTTCTAGTTAAAAAAATAATTATATAGGCACCAAGTGCAGAGTTGATCAAACTTTGGTAATTGGCCGGCTCTCAGCTACATGGGATGAGGTCAGGGCAACTTTTTTAATTGTACCATCCTTTGACATACTCTGAAAGCTCATCTGGTGAGCTTCAATGGAACCCTGGTTCAATAACTTTAATGAGGTTTCATACGATTTTTAATCAAGTCACAAGGAAAATTTGGTGGATTAAAAAATATGATCTGTTGTAGGATGAAGGGTCATATTTCATAATGCCAAATAATTTAATGAAATCGTAGCTATTATGTTCATAAGGATTTGTTTTTTCACAAATATAGAAAACGAAAATATCAACAATTTGAATGAAAATAAAAGTATTTTTTTAATATGAATAACTTTATGAAACCACCTAACGAAAGCACAAGTAGAAACATAAATAAATTTAGTGACACAATAAAATTCACCTCTTATAAACTTCAGTCACAAACACCTATAAACTGATTTTAACAGCCAATCGAAACACTTTTACGGAAACAAATAGTCATAATATTTTTTATGCGTCGCTTAACATTTATGGCTATCGAACAATCCGACAACAATCATTCGCAAATCCGGAGACCAGTTAAAGCCATAACTATGATGGGGTTGTGTTCGTCGTAAAATTACGATTATCGAAATTTTGCCTTTTTGCTGATTGTGAGCGACCTACTGTTGTAATTTTTCTATTTGACGAGGCTGTATGAAAGAAAACAGGGAGTGAAAAGCAGCCCATGACGAGTTTCTTGCCGGTTCTTCTCGTTACAAAGTCTCCCGCTCAGGGCCTGCGAACTGATAACAATATCATAGTTGTTTTTTGACATCCATAAATGCCTATTACAAGCATTTATGGATGTCAAAAAACAACTATGAGACCTAGACTGAATAAAAAATATTGTCCATGATGAGTATTATGACAATAAATAAATCGCACGGATGAAATACCAATCCTAAAAAAATATATTTAAAAACAATCAAATGCCGTGTTTCGTTTTTAAGCAAGCTCTCATAATAAAATAGAGACACTTTGGTTCCAAAACAATCCTCTGAAAAATAGCAATTCGCGATTCATAAATGAACAAAACCGTAATTGAAATCGCAAATTAAAAATTCAAATGAGAAATACCTACCCGTGAACATTACAAAGAACACATCTGTAGGCACAAAACGCCTAACGCTCTCAAACACAAAATGGCAATGCAAACATTTCCACTCGAGATGCCAATACAAACGGTCAGGGCAGAAACACATTCCTTGAATTCTTGAATATCTACGCTTTACAAGAATCTTCGCAAACGTCCGACTATCCCACTCTTTCGCGAGGCTTGTGGAATGCAATTTTATCTGTGGAGTCGGGTAATTAAAGCCGAGGAATCTAAACTTGCCTCGTTCCGAACAAAGGCGCGAAAACTACAGTTCCACCCTTACACATTGAGTAATGTTCGTAATACTCTCAAACTTTGTTTTGGAAATTTTCGAGTGAACACGCTGTGTTTCATGTTTTGTTGGCTTGTGTTTCGAATCGAGTAGTACTGCCACCATCTCGTTACGTGCCTCCATAAAATTAAATTTCAATGAAGTCAAAACTTTAGTTTAAATGCATAGCTCTATAAAAAATGTGTTAAATCAAGCTTTTACTACTTACACGTTAGTAAATAAAAAAAAACTAAAAAGTTTAACAAGTTAGTTGAAAAGAATTAAAAAGATAAAAAATAATTTTATTCGGATTAGAAATAAGGCGTTGTATAATTATTAACATAAATACGATACATATATTTTCATACCAGTACTAAGTCTTTGAGTCCTCCTATGCCAGTCACAGGTATTCAATACAAAAACGTTTTACACACTTTTTTCTATCTCACTGTTAAAATGTAACAAAAACGGAAAGAAAAGAACAATCTAAAAATAGATGGGAGTAGTCGAAGTTATATATTTTTACCATCGCCACTCGAAAAAGTGCGTTTAATTCAACGATAAGAGTGAATAAAACGCTGTTTTATTCACCGAGTGAATAAAAATAATTTGAATTTGGAACAAGCGCGCATCGTATGAATTATGTACAAAAAAAAAAATAAAAGGTGCTGAAAGTATGGAGCTATTCCATAGATAAAGCCTCCCGCCAATTTTATTTAGGTTCTTTTTAGTGTCTTATCTTTGGGTTATTTTCTAAAAAAATATCCCGCCAAATTAATTAGGTTCTTTTTAGTGTCTTTTCTTTGGGTTCTTTTCTATATAATAGAAGGAGATTAGATGATCAGTCTTGCATTGCATCAGTCCATTCCATCAGTTTTGTACGATCTTCAGACTGTAAAAATTCAAAGTCTGATGGAATAGACTGATGCCAGACCGATCACGTAATTTCCCTCTTAGCGTGGTTGTTTTATGTCACTAGAAAACATCTAGTTTCACTATTTTCTAATGTTTAAATATTACTACCTAAATAATTAAAATGTAATAACTATAAATACTATAGGTATAAGTACTGCTATTTGTTTTCTCGCAGTCAATGGTAAAAAGTAGAGTACACAACTCGTGAAAAAAAAAAAATTCATCTCGGTCCTTTGTATCCCTCGCTTCGCTCAGGATTCTACTTTTGAATCCTTCGCTACGCTCGGGATTGAACTCTAGAATCCTTCGCTGCTCTCGGGATCCAACTTAGTCCCTCGAACTAAATTCCCTCTTTTTTCACTTGTTGTATAATCTACTATTACTGTTTTCTGTTGATAAGTTTTTATAAAATCGTAAAACGTGACAATAAAATAGTAAAATCTTAACCAACATCTATAAAGTCCCCAGTGCGTATTTATTGCTCGATTTTAATGCCGACAGCCAAAATAAAATTGGGGCAATTTTGAATCAGGGCCACGACGCTATCTCGATTGGATTTCCATCTAAGAATCGGGCCATAGCTACCGTATCTTTTGTACGCAGAGCGACGGCAACTTCCTTCAATTGTTCCCAAGAAATTTCATTTAAGTCTCACCACAAGTTGATCGGATCGCATTGAGTGACTCCAACAGTACTTTTCCTTGTGTGAACTGAAGTTATGTTTTGAGAATTGTTACTAGTTAACTTATGTATTACTTTTGGCAGCGTAAAGTACAATTAGATATGAATACTAAAAGACTTTTTAAGTGTATTCGCACTAAAGTTGTTTTCGCCAAATACTACAAACATAATTGCATTTAATGAGATAATTTTGCTTTGATAATATAGTTCATAGTGAACAATTGTCGTTAATTTTCGGGACACGCTAAAATATATTGTGTAAAAGCTAAAATCCTGGGAAACCTCATAATGTGCCTACAATAGCGAGTCTAATGCTTTTGTTTAACCTTAACGAAACATCCTTTAACTCTAAAATTTACTTCTTACTTAAAGGTCTGAACACCTTAGTTTCAACAATTGAAGTGAACTTGATACAAAGATGACCCTTCTTCAAATAAACAGAGTGTGAAACTGTAAGGTGTACTATTTTCGGACCTTGTTTAAGTTCACACTTGGCTGCTTGGCCCTTTTTGTGTTTGAAACAGCTGACAAGGCTTTGATGCCGTCTATAAAGCTCTATTACAAGTTGTAAAGAAAGTGTTAATACAGAACTTGAGTTCTTGTAATGTGTTTTTTTTTAGTTTTATTTAAGAACTGAATACACGTGTTTCATTTGTGGATTTTGTATCATATTTATACTGAGGCATGGACCAAGACTGAACTTTATTTTTGGTACGAACTTTGATTGTTTTATGATTGATTTTGAGTTGATAAATTATTTGTTTTTTAAATAAATTTGTGTAAATTACATATGTAAAGAGTAGATTTAAATTGAATTTGCATTGCCAAATTAAATCAAAACACAAAAAACAAATGTAAACACTACTTCAGTAGGTTCTACTCAAATTATGTATTGCAACTACATATTCTAATTTAATCATTATTTTAGATTACGTATAATGATTCTGTTTTTAACATGTGGTTTTCTTTCTTTTCAGAATCTTAAGAATCAAATCATGACAACGAACGTGTGGGTAGAACAGGTAAGTGTTAGTTTAATTACTAGTTTTTATAAAATAAGCCGCCAGTTGACGTGGAACCACCGATTTAACTTTATAAGTAACATAAATCGTCAATTGAGAGTTAATCAAAATAAATCGAAAATGGTACCTTTATAGGGTCAGTTATAGTTTTCGAATACAAAAAATAGGTATATAACTTCATCTATTATCCAATGTTTACTTACTTTCCTTTTCTACAAAGGTATCTCACTGTTATTCAATTACAAACTCATTCAAAGCTACCATTTAACCGACAACAATATGACCAAATCGTCACATTCAAACAGGACATCCCCCATTCCGTGAGTCACAAAAGTGACAAATGGACACAGGATAGGACGGTCACGTCACACTGAATGGCAAGGGAAGACAGGGCGAGAGTTCTTTCAGGGCCTTTTCTGTGACTAATGCTGACGTACGATTATATCCTGTAGTTCCAATGGCTTTATAAGGGCAGTTTTTTATACGAAATGGCGCCTTCTTTTTTTACTCCTTATTTTATGGAACGTGTTGGCAAATAAAGCTTATGCCAAAAAATATTACCTTCCACTGAAAAAAAACACAACTTCGATTAAGCTTTTGTGTAGCTTCTTAAAAGTGTTTACTTCTTGTTCTATTGAACAAAAAAGTTGTGGAGTAGTTGCAAATTAATCATTATAGAAAAAAAAATTAAGACTTTTTTTATGCAAATTTTTGATACTTAATTTTAATCAGCCTTTTCTCAACTTTAAGGATCGTAAACCGAAAACGAGATTTTGTTTGATGACGCACGATTTGTTTGTCAATTTTTTTATATGTCTCCGACTCCAACATTATTTGTAGGCTTGAGAACTATCTCCAAATAAATAAATCGTAAACTTCGGTTCCACGGTCATAACATTTTTATTGTGAATACAACTTGTGAGAGCGGGGGAAGTTAGTTTGTGGAGAACATGAAAGAGATGCAGATACAATCGAAAAGGAATAAAAGAGAAGAAAATACAGGCTTCATAACCTAATCAATATGTTGTTGACTCTTATTATATTCGGGTCGTGACGTGTATCCAAAGTTATGGATTGTATATCATTAATTTCTGCCAATGACAGTGTGTCATAATGTCGGACTAGGTATATACTTTTTATTTATCTTCTACTAGTAACGTTATAGCTTACAAATATATTTAAATTATTGTTCTTATGTGAATTGGTAATGTAAATTGATAATCGTGTGGTAAAGAAAGGATAATTTGATTTAATCAATGTATTAGTTTCTAGTTTTTAAGTGTTAAGTATCCAAACTCTCTTTTTAAATAATATAAAAAAAAAACTTTTTTATATTGAATAGTATTTGTTAAGTAGATTGGGTATTTAGTTAACAAAATCGATAACCACAGCAATCGGAACAGATTTCTAATAATCAAAGCCTTTAACATATCCTACTAGAAGAACTAAAAAGTAAAACTACACGGACTACTTCACTTTTTCTATACTTACTCAACTCTTCCCAGGCATAAAGTGTTATAAAAAAAAAATTAAAACACGACTGCCCTGCCAAAAATAAACTAAAAAGTTAAATAACAAGTGTCATTGCAGTCGGAGGATCGTTTTTTTATCAAAGAGCTCCCCCGACTGCAATGACAATTGTTATTTAACTTTTTAATTCGTTTTTGGCAGGACAGTCGGGTTTTAATAATTTTTAAATTTATTTATTTTTATTTCACACATTTTAGTGACAAATTATATAGTTTTGAAATGTGCTCATTAAGGCCTTTCATTTGATGCCCATATTGTAGTAATTGAAGAAAAAAAAATTGTTTTTCACATTTTGAAATGGCGTCGTACAGTCGCCATGTAGACATTAAAAAAATGTAGCCATTGTCACTTGGAATGATGTAAGAAACTCACATACTCACAAACATACATGAACCCTGAACATATATACACTCCTTTTTGGGCAGTTGTGTAAAAAATGGGAAAGCATCAGGCATGGACGATCTCACAACAGAACAATTAAAACACCTTGGTCCTGTAGCAGTGTCATGTTAAAAAGTTTTATTTAAAGCCTTGTAAACAAAACTATGTGAAGACAGCCATATTGTCAAATCCGATACAACTTATAATCGATTTCTCGTGTCGTAAACCCAAAGTATAAAAATACCCTTTATACCCTTGTGTTCGAAAACGTGTTAACTGAGAACCAAGCCTCTTCATGATTTATGATACGATGCCAGAGACAGCCAGGGAGGGAGCCCTTACTATGCGATACCCAGTAAATAGATCATCTTTAGCCACTACTTGTAATTATTCGATTTTAAACTAGGTAATTAAAGTATGATACTAAATAATATACTAGAATAAATTCGACTCTTTACCAGGATTGTTTTAGGCGGTAATCAAAACTGCGACTTTTGGAAGTCGCGGTTCAATGCTCACGATGTTTTTTCTGTTACGGAAAGTGAGCGTATCTTTTAATACAAGACAAAACCAACCATTCAAGATTTTTTTTAAATAGATTATAATGGCAACACTGACTTGGTTGACAATCGAGTGAGATGGAGTAGTCAGCCTTAGTTTAGACGAAACCAACCATGGTAGTTAGAAGTCTGCCTTAAGGGGTACAACGTCAAAGGGGCCGTTCAAATATTACGTAAGCAGATTTATTACAATTATTTACCCCCCATCCCCCTTGTCAGCAAAAGTAAGCAAAGCTCTTACCCCCTCCCCCTATGCTTACATAAACATTTTTTTATTATAAATGTATTTTTTCATATTTAGACAAGTGAATAGTGCGTATTAATTCCCCTAATCGGTTCTAAAGCGAGTGCCTTGCATTATTTGCGGGAATACCAGAAAATGCGTTTCATTTTCAAGCATGGACAATGTGAGGGTTGCCATTCGTGTAAAAAAGTAAATAACTACCGATGACGTAATCATCATCTAGACCCCCCTACCCCCCATGTCATCCAAAATGCTTATTTTGGATGACTGATTAAAGACCCCCCCACCACCCTATAGTGCTTACGTAATACTTAAATGGCCCCAAATACACATTTTTGAGCAACGATTTCATACAGTATTTACTTGATTTATGGGTCCCAAAAATAATGTATAAAGTAGATTACTAGTAATTCATTCTTTTTATTTTATAATATCGACATTGTATAATACCGTGTTTCTAGCAAAATATAAATTTATGATTTCAGTTATGTGTTTAACGAAACATGATAGCTGAAACTTTTCTTGATAGAAAAAAAAGTCAAATTTTGTAGTTTTTCAATGCTGTGCCAACCAATAACAAACTTATAACCTTGAAACTATAATAAAAAACTTAGCAAGCTCTCTAGTTCGTGATTGTCAGTTTTCCAAAATAAGAAATAGTTTCTTAGTTATTAATAAAAAACGATAATGTTGTCACTAATTTTGATAATTTTTAAAATGAAAATATGATTCAGTTTTGTACGCCTCCTTATAAGGTTGTTCTCTGATTTCATAAACCTTCTGCTTAAACTATAGATCACCAAGACTAGATAACAAAAGGCCATACAAAAAAAGCCCTTCACCATATTCCAGATTAACCCGTTACCTATTAAACCTTACAGAAACTTTTTACCAACCCATAAGACTAAACATATTTACTTACCGATACGATTTACCAGGAAAAGTTCCTACAGGCTGAACTAATGTCATAAAAATATGCCGTGATGAAGCTATCGGATAGGATTAGTGTCGGCAGTCTTTGATAGATTAAAGAAAATTGCTCTCGATGATGGTAAGGTTAAATCTTCTGGTCGGTAACTCAATATTTTATGTATCGACGTATGAAGCGAGGAGCTTCGTTATATCTCATTCAACGGTAGGACCAATAGGGTTTTAGTTTTCATCGATAGGGAATTTTTTTCCAAAATGTATGAAGTCTGGACCACGTCGTAATTTGTGTATTAAAAATGTAAACACACAACAAAAACATCATGGTGGGAGATATAATTAACTTTAATTCTATTTGGCTGTCAGTCAGTTCTCTAATTGTCTGATCTGTGGTAAGTTTTGACATTTAGATTTTTGCAAAACTCAACTTTAAAGACAACGAAAAAGAAAAGTTACTGAACCACAGACTCAATGACAGTGACAATGTTTTTAATGTATAGGTTGCCATCTTTGACGCCTTATTTCCTTCGATCATACCTGTAGATGATCGAAGCTTATTTCGAGTAAAAAATATTTGTTTGTTTTAGTAAAATAATAACCACTTAACCGTGCAATAAAATTATTCGCATTTTTCTCAGTATCAATAAATTTTTCTCTATCTTTTGAGATGGTGTTCCGACGTAGCTCAGATCGGGACATGTCCTTTTAGAGATTTATTTATTGCCGTAGTAAGTAAGCACCTATATTTACTTCAAAGTGATTATATAATCCCGCAAATCGTGCGCGTGGATTTCTGCAACTCGAAAGAATTAAAAAAAAACATTGTGTAGTGATTTCAAAAGTAATATTATAAGTCTTTGGACCTACATTATAATAGAACTCCTCGTGCAAATTTCTAAGTTCCGAGTCTCAGTAGTTTAGGCCACTTTAGGCTGTGCGCTGGTATTTCAGTCAGTCAGTTTCTCCCAAGGTCCTCCTATAATAAGAGAAAAGGTAAAATTGGAGAAGTATAAAAATATTGCGCAATACCAAAAAGCTAAGAGTGTGATTTTTGACAAGAACACTTATCATCATTATTATCACACCCACTGCTGGTTATGGGCCTTCCCAAGGAACTCCAACAACGATCGGTCTATGTACTACTAAATATATAGGAAAGAAAATACCTATACACGTGTAACAGGTTAGCTACCTGTCAATATTTGTATTAAGTTCCTGAAAGGTCGGTAACATCGAATCTTAACCAAACTATTTGCCAGTATTGACCTAAGTAACCTTTTGATACTCAAACCTTCGCTCAAGTTTCGTTGCTCTAGATATTTTGTAGGTAGGTACAGTTCAGTTCAATAACATATATTTATACTTTTGACAGTTCAACAACTACTTTTGCAATATCAACATGTCAAAATCTAAAGTGTTGATTTTGTGAAATCGACTTTACAATCACCGCCACTATAAAATGTGGGTAATATTTCTATGAAATTTAATAATAATAATGAAGTCAAATAAACTAATAAAGTTTGATCGAATGTGACTTCAATGAAGTAGGTATACATGATTAAAAATTTAAGTCTTGCTTCATCTTTTTAAATCATTCGTGGATAAGCCACCATTTTTGAGGCGCCGAAAACTTTTTAAATGGTTTTAACTTTCCAAGAGGTCGACTTGCTCAAAGGTGAAATTGGCCCCAAGACTTAATTTAAAACCATCGTAAGCATTCCACGTACAGAAATCTTCATTTTAGCCATTCTGATAACGGAATACCACTTTATAATAACGGAATAGCGATTAAAAAAGTTGCTTTTTCAAAAGCAACGATTTCAAATGCATTCTTGCCTTAAATTCTTGTCCGGTATCTCACCAGGGGGCCGGCAAAGTTTTCAGATTTTTTCGCCGAAAAATATTCCGTACATCGACGTTTGTTTTTCGCTTTGTTGATAATATTTTGACGGTTAATTCGTATTTCGAAGTTATTTCGCTACTTCGTTATTAAATGTTGGAATTGTTTTTGTAAACAGAAAACAACACTGCAAACTTTCTGCTATTGCTCTGCTCTAGCTTTAGGATTAATATTGTTCTTTTGTTTTAATTTTTAGTCTTTGTTCTGAATAAATAAAGGTTTTTCCACAAATATTTTGAAATATCGTATGATAACAAAAACACTGATCTCCAAATAAAGTGTTGGTACAGCCAGCAACGAAAGTCAACTGATCTCCGAATAAAGTGGTGGTACGACCAGCAACGAAATTCGTTGAACAATTTAATACTTTGTCGTATTTACATTTTTGACCAATTTTTCAAACTTTGAGACATCTGTCAAGAAAAATGCTATGACAAAGTTCTAAAGTGTTCAGCAACTTTCGTTGCTTACTGTACCACAGCATTATGATGGGTTCGACCCTTAACACAGTTAAGGAAGAACTATGAATTTTTGATTTTATGAATAAAGTTTAAAAAACTAAGTCTTAGTTTAATAAAGTAATAATACTAAAGTGGATATTGATTGGATCAGCAAATAACTAAGGTTGATGAAAAAAAGGAACACAATAATATGAAAAATAAATAAAAAGAGATCTTATGTTGTTTTCAGTAGACAGAAATAATGTTTGTAAACGAAAACATTGTCCACTAATTATTCCAGTGCAAACCCAAAGATGATTCTCAGAAGCAAACATAAATGCACATTAATTATGCCATAATGAATCATAAACCAAATCCATTTGTTGGGATCTCGTAAAACAAAACAAAGACCGTTTTCTTATTATGTTGTATCCTTATATTCAGTAAGTCGTCGAAAGCAAAAATGAACTTTAAGATATCGTATTTAGAATTAAATATAGCTTCATTCTTTTTAATTGGCATTATTTCGATTCTAGTATAAATGGATGTTGAATTTGAGTGAACAAGGCCTACTTAGAATAGATAATAACGAAAATGCTTTAGATTATAATATTCATTCCGCTATTAAACTTTCATATTTTGAGGGTCAATTATATAAACGAAAATAACACGAAAGTAGGTACAATATTTTTTATACACTTGACACTGTAGAACAGAACAACCTACATGTCCTTTTTTCAGTTGTCCATATAATATTCAACTCATTTTTCTACGTACAATATTACTGAAAGCAATTTAAATTAAGACTATTCAATTGGATTTCTGTGTACTTATGTGAAATAATATTTTTTGAAGAAAGCGCCACTTAAAAGAAATAACTTCAACAAGATTTCTTGTCCACATTAATACGCTTATATTATTCTTATTAATTCTGTTTAATTCACGTCTCTTTCATAAAAGCAAGAAAATTTCTGTTCATAACTCAATTACTTTAATGTTTTCCGGCATGAACGTTTTTGATATTTTATACTCATATTAACAATCTATAATATAACATACACAAAAAAACACATAGATGAACAGAGGAACCTGCTCCTTTTTTGAAGTTGGATAAAATTCCAAGTCATGAATGACTGACTGACTGATATACCTGTCAACGCACAGTCCAAACCAATTGACCTAGGGACTTAAAATTTTATACATCATCAATGTACTTTATACAGTATAGACATCCAACAAGAAAGGGTTTTTGGAAATTCCACCCCTTAGGAAACAATAAATGAAAATAGGGGATGAAAGGTTGTATGAAAGTCCGTCAGTTTCTACGCTATCCTTCTACGCTAGTAGTAATATAATAAGTCTATGGGACCTTCAAATTTTGTGTTTAGTCTGACGATTGTTAACATTGACGTGTCTCAGCGTTTTCTATGGTTCCACCACTGAAGGGGTGAAAATGGGGATGAATTTGTATATTGAAAAAGTAAAAAATCTTTTTAAAGTAAAAATCACTAATTGTATTATTTTAAGTTTTTAGTTGGGAACTAAAACAATAACACAGTTTTCACAATTATATGAAAATTAAGCTCTTTTTTATTTATCCCATTTACCCCCAGTAAATCAACTGTAAGTGGGACAAATAAAACAAAAAATCGATGAATGTCATTATTGAGGCTTTATGGGGTGTGATTGCAAAAATATAATTTATTTTGAAGTCAAACACGGTGTACATGATTTAACTCGCTCTAGCGTTTTTCCAAAACTGATATCGTAGTTTACTGTGAACCCAACATCTCTTACATAACCTGCAAACTATCTAAATTTCATCTGAAGTTGTAGATACCGAAACGGGTCCATTTTCCTGTATGGCCCAGATTTTCAATCGACTCAGGCTCGGAACCTAATAAGGCCCGCAATTTCCGACTTTCAACCGTGGGACTGAATCAACAACCTTGGACTGGCCAAATAACCACTTTGTCAGACTTAAATGGAGGTTAAAATCGAAGATGGCTGTCTTCGGGCGTTCCGAAGGAAACTGCCTTAGGCGTAATGAAATTTGAGTATTATTGCCCACATGTTAAGGTTTTTACTTGTTTGTGCGGATTTTGTTGTGAAGTATTTTATATAATAACTTTTGATAGGAGACTTAACTGTTTTGCTGAAATTATTACTAGGCATAGACTCGTAAAGTGTATTACTATTATTTATAGTATTATCCATTTAGCACAAATGATCAGCCCCGTATCTAGGGGGGGGGGGGCAAACGGGGGCACCTGCCCCGGGCGGCACCCTCAAGGTGGCGCCAGAATCGTTATCCGCCTTCCCGAATAAAACACACACAGGTTACAAGATTAGTGAGATCAGTAGACACAACTGACTAAAAATCGTGCTGCGCGGCCATTTTTTCTACAGACAGGCAAAATAACAACATTATTGGATGGAACTGACAAAAATCGCGCTGCGCGGCCATTTTTTCTACAGACAGGCAAAATACAAGATTATTGAATAAAACTGACAAAAAATCGCGACAGGCATTTTTCTGAAAAAAAAACAGGGGGGGGGGCAGGGGGTTGCTGTTGCTAGAAGGCATCAATTTGGCCGTCTGCCCCCCCTTTTTACCTTGTTTTAGAGTTTACTGAGATTATTTTAAATGTTCATCTATGAATGTAAAACCAATTAAAGTTGACTAATGAGATCATTGGAAACAATTTGAGCTCAAGTGATTCAAATTTAGGGTTTCAATATCCACTCCCCATACATTTTCCGTATAATTTAATGGTTGACACTTCATTAGTAAACATTAGGCGGATTCAAGTTAGGCTTGCCGTTATAACTTAAAACCCAAATTATACAGGATTACCTCAAACAACCTGTAATCCTCTTATAGTTACATCCAAATATTATATAACAAAAGTTAGCAATTCCTGGCAACACCACACGCCGAACTACAAACACAACCATTTATATACAACACATATAAAGTATGCAACAGTACCTATATAGAATTCGGTTTGTACAAAGAATTGTTTTCTGTGCCCTAAGTTCGAGAAACGAGCGTAACTAATTTCGTATCAATGTTTTTTTTCTTGTAGTGGATTTGTTTACAGCAGCGCCCCTACTTCTGTAAAATTTTGGTTTGTGCTCGAGGCTTATTCTAAAAAAAAATCTTATTTGCAGGAATGGAATGACTACAAGCTTAAGTGGAACCCCGATGACTACGGTGGTGTGGACACTCTACACGTGCCTTCTGAACACATTTGGTTACCAGACATCGTGCTTTATAACAAGTGAGTACCTATCATATCGATTTAGGTAATCATAATAAAAACGCAGGGTAAGTTTACACCTAGTTTAACCAAAAAGTTTGCTTATATAGAGCGCTGTAAAGTAGGCATGGTGCGACTTGTAGTATACAATTTTAATAATGTTGTCCTAATGCTACAGATTTTGATTTAATTAATTTATTGATTTCCGATTGTAGAGATCTTTTGCTAATTATTGTTATGAGTTCGATAGACATGAAATGGATAAAAAGCCTTATATTGCAATTGAAGGGTCCACTGCAATAATGATGAATGTCCTTTGTATTTTGTTTTAAGATAATATAATTTGGTTTTAAATTTATATAAGATGTAAAAACTCAGACCTGAAGATAATAAAATTTTGTTTATTAAAGTTAAAAGTATATGTTTCTACTATTTGTTTGGAAAATAATCATTCTTAGGGTCAAGTGACCGAATGGCATTACTAGTTAAGAATTAAATGTTTTTGGACATTCATCATTATTGCAGTGGACCTTTCAATTAACTTACAAATTACTTTTTAGAACAAAAAACCAAATGCATGCTACATACTCGTCTGCGACATTTAATCTCATTCAAAACTTTGTATACCATTGAATTAAACTGTTAGAGAGACCTCTCCTCGCGAGTTCTATACGACCATTCCTTTCAATAAAAGTTAACTTTCTTTACTAACACCTATAAAGTCTTCTTCTATTAGGTCGGGTCTTATCTCTTTATTTCCGTTTCAGGGGTCTGATCCCATTACTCTGTATTATCACGGTGACTCGACAAGTTTATCTTGGGCAAACTTTAACCGCGGCTACCACGAAACTGTCTAAGTGGACACTTTTTCTATAGCTTTTGCGGAACGGGTGACTTTTTTATTCTGAAGATATTTGGTACGAGAGTGGGACAGTATTGGTTGATAAGTAAACGAAAGAGTCAAATAATGAAAGGAATTTGCCTTAGCACTAAATGAATCATCACAAAACACTTAATAAAAATATACTCGCAGCAAATGTAAAGAAAGTTACAAAAAGTTTTACTCACTTTTCTTCAAGGCTGAGAGTTGTTGATAATTGTCAAACTGATAGACTGTTCCCGTCAATGGAATTTTATCAAGTGGCTTTTAAGCTTTTTTAATAGTTTTTAATACGTAATAGTAATTACGCATTTTCTTTCCTTTCATTATTCACTATCTAATCGGTGTGTATTTATTGTAGACTTGTAGAGATAGTGTAAAAAAGGGGCGCTCCTCTGAAATCGGCGGCAATGCCAGAAGACAGAGCTATTGATTTATATTGTTGAGTCGCTGCCAGAAATGTAATGACTGGACGCGACGGAGCTTCCTTAGATTGAATTTAGTGCTTCATAAAGCCACGACCTGGATTTCGAAAGTGTTTTTGCAGCTGGAACTCAAAATATAAATTAGAAAGAAAAGACGCTTGAACAAATCGTAGTTTTTTGTACAGACACACATAAATATTTCGTACAATAAATCTCAGACCAAACTAGCACGCGTAGCATGAGCAAACGGGACTCTTGTCTACGAAGTCTTGTCGTCTCGATCTTCTCGATTGCTGAGCACAGTTTGACAGACAGGTCCTGGGACTCGCTCTCAGAATTTTACAATCTTTTTATGTCTTTTAATACAAATATGAATTTTAAAAGGTAATATTTTTATTTTAACATCAATAAAGGTCGAAATTATCTAAAATGATCCGAAATAATTTAGTATAAACATGATCCTTATTTTACAATAACTTCTAGTTTACAAGATAAAGAGACACTCAAGAGAGTAGAGTGCTCGAGAAGAATAATATTGTCAATAGTAAATAATTACCATTATTGCCATCATTCCTCATAAAGTGCTGTTCCTTTCTATACATTTCACGACGAAAAACTCTTAATTTGCCTTACTTTTATTGAGAGAATTTTGAAAAGATGACACAGACTACTAACGATCTTGTTAATTTAGTAGTCTGTAGAAACTGAAGAGAAAATTACGAAATATTCAAATTAACGTATGAAAACATTTTTTTAATTGACGTTTTTAAATATTAAAAAATATAAAATTTATAATATAAAGTTAAGTATATTTGGGAAACAATATTATTATAGGCAATATATTAGGCAATAAACTATTTAGAATTATTTATTGTTTTAATAATTTTAATCATAAAAGTATTAAAAAAAATATAAAAAATAAAAAACACTTAGTTACCAAACTTAGTAAGTAAATATATATTTTTTATTTATTTACTTTCTTATTTTTTATAAATTTTATGAATTTAAAAGAAGTAAATCAACACATTATTTATATTTTTTTCTTTCCGGACAGTTGCTTTTGTCGTTTGTGCTGTAACTTCTCTTCATACCTTAATAAAATATAAGCACGGACAACTTATATTGATTTTTATTGCGAAATTTAAATTCACATAAAATAAAATACGTAGAAAACTCTTTCTCTACCTTCTCGACTACCCAAAGGGTAGTAGACAAGTTTCTCCGACTGAACTGTCAAATTAATGTAAATTGAAGACAAAAGTGGTCGTTTGTAGACTTTTGACATTAGGCCACGACAAAGAACAATACGAGTCTACTAGTTGTCATGCTTGCACTGCCAGCACATGAGTATAAAAACGTGCTGCCAGTATCTCGATCTCAACCCGACAAAAGTGAGTTTCGGTGTAGACAAGCCATTGTCACAATATAGAGAGAGTACAGTAGTTGAGCTTAGCACTTGCGCGCTCAAGCAACGCACACATAGACATCTCTCACCGACACTGTGTAACTGCAATCTCATACCACTCTTAAAACAGTTCGAGTACGTGACGCAGCGGCGAGAGCTGTCTTTGTGTGTGTGCGATGCTCGAGCGCCCGTAGTACTAAGCTAAACTTCTGTTAGTCTTTCTTTTTTGAGTGAGTCGAGTCTTTTCTCGAGGTGGTGATGCTACGCGTGCAGATGTAGTAATAAAGCAGCTCCTAGCGCAACAAAATAAAAGATAATAAAAAAAGGAAACGTTTTCGAATCAAATACGGCCAGCGGCGTTTCTTTGCTAGCCACTTATTACAGTGGCTAGTAGCCACTGTAATAAGACTGTGTCTAGGCAGTAGACACACTATGCCGAAGTTATGCAACCGAAGTTGGGCGGCAACACTTTTATTATGAAAAAAAATGTAATGTTATTTCGGCATAATGACACATTATCAGTAATTTAAATAGCATAGCAGGCGTAATCATGCGCAACTTCGGTCGCGTAATTTCGGCATAGAGTGTCTAGTCACTAAGCGTTATAAAAACGCACTGTTGTAAGTGTAATAGATTGAATAATAAATATTTGACAGTCTTAAAACCTTACAGAAGAATTTAAATACAAAATACAAATTGACTTTCTTTATCTTACTCAATAATAGGATTTTTTAAAATCGTAGTCAGCAATAAATAAAATACCAGTCACTTTTTCAACTAAAGCTACTTTCTATCTTGATTCATCATCATCATCATATCACGCCACACGACACCCATCGCTGGGTATAGGCCTCCCCAAGGATCTCCACGGCGATCGGTCCTGCGCTGCCCGCATCCAGCGGCTTCCCGCGGCCTTCACCAAATCGTCGGTCTACCTTGTCGGGGGCCTACCCACGGAGCGTCGTCCGGTGCGCGGTCACCATTCGAGAACGAAACGAAATGAAACGAAACGAACGAAGAAAGAGAAGAACCGATGGCCGTTGGGGCGGAAAGGTTCTACTTTCCGCCCCAACGGCCATCGGTTCTTCTCGCTATGTGCCCAGCCCACTGGCACTTCAGCTGAGCAATCCTTCGAGCGATGTCAGTTACTTTAGTTCGCCTGCGGATCTCCTATCTTTATTACAATAATAAAATCAACAGTTATATGTAGAACAGAAAATAAGCGTATAATTTTCTTCATCTAATTAAAGTTAGGTAGTTCAATAACTATCCCTTGACTAATCTCATACACGTATGCATGCTATAACAGGTGCACAGCCAAATTTCTAACTACTGTTCTCAGTATGCAATCCAATTAAAATGGTTGGTGCATTACAAAATCAGTTTCTATTTAGCGTTGTTAAACT
The DNA here is from genome assembly GCA_943789525.1 of Agriphila geniculea. Classification (NCBI taxonomy): domain Eukaryota; kingdom Metazoa; phylum Arthropoda; class Insecta; order Lepidoptera; family Crambidae; genus Agriphila; species Agriphila geniculea. Next base: position 11,376,644 of record OX038887.1, on the reverse strand, counting down.
TAAACTTCTTGGATACTAAGCTTGTATAGAAGTTTAATCACAGAATAGATATTAGTACTGTCTAATCTAAGCCAATAGTAAGCAGTATAAAACAATTGCGAGACGTTTTATGTTTTTGTTTTTGTTCTACATTTTGTTTATATTTTAATTCTCGCTTTTGTTCTTCAGATAAGGTGGTAGAAACATTTTTAATCCTACATTGTTTATACTTTTATTATAAGATATTTTTTGGTTTGTTAAGACTTGAAAGGTAGACTAGCATGTTCTAGATCTAGCTTAAGCTTAAGCACTACTTTATCTTTTGCAGTTTATGTGAAGATTATAGTTTTCTTTTCTCTTTGTTAATTGGATTCAGAAACCTTTAATCAGTTTTTATAAAGGATTTAGTTTAAGTGGTATTACATGGGTCAACTTGACAGGCGACCTGCTGGTCAATTTGCGTTTTTTATCCATAATCGCTTGAAAATTTTAATCGCAAACCAAATTTCAATAAGGTTGCAATTCAATTTTATAAGCGGTTGTCGATAAAAAGCGCTAATTGACTAAAATCGACCAGGACTAGCTAACTAATCACCAAATTAAGGTCTGAATGATTTGGTGAGCATTTAGCATTTAAGAATTCGGTATTTAAAATTAAAGAACTAATGGCCGAATACTTAAACGCTAATTAACTTTGAGGGGCTCTCAAACGTCGTCCTGTCGCATTAAATGTCAAAGATATGACAAAAACAGCATGCTGTTTGAGAGCCGCTCAAAGTTAAGTAGCGTTTGAGTATTCGGCCATAAGTTCTGAAAATGAACTTAAAATTCGTAACCTAGCCGTAGAAGGAGTGAAGTAAGATTTGAAAAAGATTGCAAACTATTTTTATATTCGAAGGTATTGTAACCGACAAGCAACGAACAAAGCACAAGCCGATAGTGTTTAATTCTCGTTAAATTTTAAACAAATTTCGGGAACACGGCATCCTCTCGTTCTTTTTAACCGTGTAACCGCCACGTCACCATTATCACTGGCAACACACCGCATTTACGTGCATTAAAGCCCCAACAGCCCCGTTGAGCGACACGAAACTCTACAGTGGAGGTAATAAGATAGTATTTCATTCAACAACTTTGTATACAACTGAACCAGACTGCGCTCAGAGTTAGCCAGGCGGAAGACACGATAAAGTGGCTTTAATCTAAATAGCATCAAGGTGGGGTTAACACGCTATGGTAAACATTTGCGAGAAAACAGAAAACTTTTCATGTTGGCATTTGTTTTATTGAAACACCTTGTTTTTGGTTCATTATTAACTCTACCTATTTGCTTTTCAACGATGTGATTGCTATCCTGCAATGCCTTTGATTTCAAAGGACATCAAAGAAATAAAAAATGGAGCATATAGCCACAACTTTATCATCCGTACCACCAGAGAGTGGAACTCCTTGCCTGAGTCTGTGTTTCCCGATAGGTGCCTACAATTTGGGGCCTTCAAGTCGCGAGTGAATATCAGTGGCGGTACCTCCATATAAGCCCAAAAGCCCGGCTTGCCCTAACAATAACTTGCTAATACTACTAATGAATCGTAATTAATTACAACAACACAATATTATTAACGTCTGTAAATTTTCATTAATCAAAAAACACAAATTCATTTTTTAAAACAACTAATCGATAGACAAGTCGCTAAACTGCATTACTTTCTTCAATAAACCCTACATACAATACATTTATCTTCCTCGCACTCGTTGGCTTGCAACTGGGCTTTGCGATCTGTATAATATATCCGCTCTCTTCTACATCAACAAAAGTGCTACCGCATCACACACATACTGCTGTACGCATCTATAGATTCTATGAAGCCGACCAAAAGCCGGCATGCGTCTGAACTTTGCGCAGTTTGCTAGACTGCACGTACGCGCTGAGCAAAGTATGAAGTTGTTTCGCAACAACAGAACATAATCTGTGACAGACAACAGCTGTTTTGAAACAACAAGTGTTTTGCTTTTATTAGTGTTTTTGTGTTAAATATGAGTTTAAAGTTCAGTTTAAGGATTGATAATGGTCTCTTGTGATGGATTAAAATGTTTATTAACTGTGTGATCTGTGATTTTGTCTACGAGCCGAATCGATTCCAAGAGAAAAAGAATTAAATTGGATAAAGTCACGCCATTTAGTATTTGTTAATTGTTTTCGAACAAATTTATGAATAGGGGTTGTGCTTTTTACGAGTTATCTATGAATCAGTCTAGATGGCGCTGCGTGGTGTAGTATCGATATTTTGGAAAAGATCATCGTTTAAAAAAAACTTAAATTAGTATCGAGAAAATTGTGAGATGCATTGTTTGAGGCTTTGGGCTTGCCCTATTGTCTAAGCCTGGGCACGCCACTGGTGAATATGTATCTTCTAGGCAAGCGCCTTTCATCGTAGATCGCATCATCGCTTACCACCAGGCGGGATAGCGGGCAAGCTTATCTATTTATCATAAAAAATGAGGTTAAAAAAATTGTTTAAAAAAACAAAAAACCGACTTCAAAAAACCTACCGCTATAAAGCAAGAAATAATATTCGTAATAATAAAACACGTCTATTAAAGTCGGGTGGGTCTGGAGTACAAATCCCTTTATTTATTCTAAAAGCCCCACCCGACTTCAATAGACGTGTTTTATTATTACGAATATTATTTCTTGCTTTATAGCGGTAGGTTTTTTGAAGTCGGTTTTTTGTTTTTTTAAACAATTTTTTATTTTTAGTGTAGGTACCTTTTGTATTAGGTAGTGTAGGTATATTATTTAGGTAGAAATTAAAATCGGCTCAGCCAAACGTGAGTTAAGCGCGGAGAAACATACATACATGCGGGTCAAACTGAGAACCTCCTTTTTTAAGTCGGTTAAAGAACTACACTTAAGATATCCCTTTTCCAACAAAAAAATAATTATCTTATTCAGTTCATAAACAAAGAAGTTATACGACTGATCATCGAGGTAGTTCACACAAAATCATACTATTTTCGTGCTTTTTTCAAGATTACTTGAAAAGTACTGAACCGATTTCAAAATTTTAAAAAATGGGACCAACTTGGGAGTTTACCTAATGTAATAACGTTTAAATCATTTCAATCGGTCCAGCCGTCTTCGAGTAATCGGTGTACATACAAAAAACAAAAAAAAAACAAAAAAAAAAACGGGTCGAATTGAGTACGGGAGGTACTCAATTCGACCCGTTTTTTTTTTCCTTTTGAAGTCGGTAAAAATACAGGCATGTTATTAGTACGGAAAAGCTCTTTAAAGTTTTCTTCAAACGTATTCGATTTAATCGTTAGCTATTGGAAAATTTAAACGTACTACCTTTCTCTAATATCAAGTACGATGTAAGGGTTCATTTTCAAAATGGGATATTCTACGTGTATTTCAGTGGTTTCATGAAAAGGGTTTTAAGTGAAGGAAGATTATAATACCATATTCATTCATATAGAATAAGGCACAATATTTAAAGCTTACTACAAATTTCTCTTTCAAAAGTACAAACAAAATGACCTTAGATAAAAGATGTCGTTGAGTAACCACGGAAATGTGAACTCGTGCCAGAGACTTCTCAATCCAGCGTTCCGTTCTCCGAACTTGGCAACATACAAGGATAAATTAGCTTACATGCCACGATATGACTCTGGCATTAAAACAAAAGGCGCACATTTAGTGCCATATAGGCGCATATCGTGCTACTGAAAATGTACAAGTGAAAAATATAAATGTACATAAGATTATGCTAGTATTTTGGTTACTATCTGGTCCAAAGTAGCTAATTTTTTTTTCGTAACTATCAGATCCACGAGCTAGTTTGCTTGTTCTGCCCCACAAGCATGACCACCGAAACACGATATATCGCGTGATATAGTGTTTTATCGACACTCAACTGTCAAAATCCATTTTCTTTTGACAGTTAAACGCTATGATTTTATAAAAGTTTTAAGTTTTCTTTTTTAATATCATTGGTTAAACGTGACAAATCGCTACATCTTATCGCATTTTGGTGGAAATCAAAACTTACTGGATGACTATGACTGATGAAATTTAAAATAATCTTCAATTTTTTTCCCAAAATACTTCAGAAAACAATTTAATGTTTTTGTAATTGTTTTTCTAAATATAAAACAATTATTGACTGATACTATACCTAAATAAAACGTAATTAGCATTTTTTAATTATGAAAGTTATTAAATAAAATGAAACTGGGGCAACGTTGGGACATCTTCTTTGGTTTCAAAACCGCAATGGAATGGAAAAGCTCGTCTTAATGTAGTGTTTACATGGGTCGACTTGGCAGGCGACTTGCTAGTCAATTTGAGCCAACTAGCGTTTTTTATCGACAATCGCTTGTAAAATCTAATCGCAAACCTAATTTCAATGATGTAGCGATTGCGACTGCACCTGTTTAATCAACCCTTCTAAATACCACATAAGTTCCTAACAGATTGTAAGTTGTAGCAATTTGAAAGAAAAATTACCGATGCACTAAATAAAATATTTTTCACCTCAGTAATATTTTTGAAGAGCAGGTAGTCTTTAATGCACCTGTGAGTTAAAAGCCTCCGGAATTCGTTTCTGAGTTTATTTTTAATGTAGCCACGTTGGCTAAATGAAAGGTGGTGACCTATATTATGAGATAATTCTTGAACAGCACAACTTGGTTGCGACAATGCTTTTAGTCTCAAGTTCACCATTTTCATGATGTCTTTGCAAATTAGTTTAGAGAGCGTCGTTATATTGTAAGTACATGTTCAGTAAAGATTAAATGGTATATTTAGGCTTTGTGGCGGAGGTTAATGACTTGCCTTCCGTAAAGAATATGAGCGTAACTGTGAAATATAATGTAGCTTTAATGGACGTTTTCTACTTTGAACATGTCGTTTTACTAATAGCAGCATTTAGGATTAGAAACTCTTGTTCAAAATTTTTACACTAAATCATGGGGTTTGACTTTCGGTTCTAGTGATTTACACTCAGGGGTAACACGGTGAAAGCAACATAGAGGTGTACCTACAAATATCACATCTTTTTTTCTGCTAACAGGATATATTGCAAACATTATGAAGGGCCTATCAAAATATTGCTCTTATGTTCCATAAAAAATAGTACAAAAAGGTTTCCTGGTTTTATTCTCTAGTAACCTTAACTGTCACTAGAACATTCTACCCGTTTAACATTTCTCCGTGTAATTTATTATCTCCTAAATTCATATTTATTTCACAGTGCGGATGGCAACTACGAGGTGACGATCATGACGAAAGCCATCCTCCATCACGACGGGAAAGTGGTGTGGAAACCTCCGGCCATCTACAAGTCATTCTGTGAGATCGACGTCGAGTACTTCCCCTTCGACGAACAAACTTGCTTTATGAAATTCGGGTCCTGGAGTTATGATGGGTACACGGTTAGTATACCCATCCTTACTAATATCCTTACTAATATTATAAATGCGAAAGTCCGTTTGTTTGTTTGTTACGCCTTCACGTCTTAACTACTGAACCGATCATCATGAAATTTTGCAAACACGTTGTCAGGGGTACAGAGAAGGACATAGGGTACCTTTCATCCCGAAAAAAAGTATAGTTCCCGAGGGATAGCAAAAAAAACTTTGCACGCTGATGAAGTCGCGGGCGGCCGCTAGTTACTACTAAACGCCACTTAGAAGTAAAGGGGTGGGAACAAAGTAAAATATTTTACTAAATGTTGCCAAATTACATTTCCTTTAAAAAAATGCCATTTTCATTATTTAATGAGAAGTTTTGGAGAAGCAAGGCATGAAGTGATAAAAACTTTCACACTAAGTTTACTACGATAACTTTGGCAAAGACACAGCTATCCATTGAAATAAGGAAGCTAATAAATCTGTGTGGTTTCTGACTCCACATAAATAAAGCCAAGCTTACGTCTGCGCCTTATATCGCCCATGTTAAGATTCACAGGGGATTTAACATAACTTATTTGTCCCTCTCCTACCTTAGATCGTTGTTTGAGATAGCAATAAAGGGCATTAGTGAGACAATGACTGAACGGTCCGATCACCTGTAACAACAATTTTATCAATGACTTTACTTCTGTTTTTAAACTACAATAATTTTATTTTAACAACTAGTACATCGAGGCAACGTCTTTAATGTTTTCTCTTTTACAGGTGGATTTGAGGCATCTGAAACAAACGCCAGACTCGGATCACATAGGAATGGGCATCGATCTGTCAGAGTATTACATCTCGGTTGAATGGGACATAATGCGTGTTCCTGCTACGCGGAATGAAAAGTTCTACTCTTGCTGCGAAGAACCATACCCCGATATCATTTTCAACCTTACCCTTAGAAGGAAAACCCTCTTTTACACGGTCAACCTCATCATCCCTTGCGTAGGAATATCATTCCTTTCGGTCTTAGTTTTCTACTTACCTTCAGATTCGGGTGAAAAAATCTCACTCTGTATCTCCATTCTCCTGTCTTTGACTGTGTTCTTCTTGCTATTAGCAGAAATTATCCCACCCACATCCTTGACAGTGCCACTGCTAGGAAAATATTTACTATTCACAATGATGCTAGTCACATTATCAGTAGTAGTCACTATAGTGGTGCTAAACGTAAATTTTAGATCACCAGTTACCCACCATATGGCTCCGTGGGTACGGAAAGTCTTTATAGATTTTTTACCCAAAATATTGTGCATACAAAGGCCGGAAAAGCCGCCGGATGACGAGGATGATAATGATAAGCCGACAGAGGTAAGGAATATTAACTCTTTAACACTAACATCAACCACAACAAAAATGCCAGACATCACTTCAATACAAATCGCTACTCATCCTCAGAGAATCAGCGTTCAATTTACCTTGGCACTCCAAATAAAGCTCTCAGCCTCGCAGCACTTTAATTAAATTTGTAAAATAGAAGCTTTCTCAAATGAAGTTCTTTAGAGCGAATCCTTTTCAGTATAAAAAACACAACGATGGCGCCTTTTCTCATCGACTTTCCTTCATTCAAAACATTTTCCATCGGAACGAATTCAATATAAACAGAACTCTATTACAGGCGTCGAAGCCGCCCTCAACAATAACCATTTTAATTGTCCTCAGCCGCGATACTCTTCTGGGAGCTCCTTTCAACGATATTCTAAATCCATTGTGCTCCGTGTGTATCGTCGAAAATATCGGTTCCAGCCCAATTTCATTCCATTTCGATTTTCCTTTATTACTCAACGCCGGCAGGCTTAACGAGCGCAAGCGGCCCGTTATTTATGTTCCCCTGGTGGTTGCGAACGGATCGCGATATACGAGCCAGCAGACGAACCCAAGCCGCTACTCCAGCCTAATTGTGTGCCGGCTTAAGCCACGTCGATACACTGCCGCGAAACGCTTACTGACGTTTTAATCTACCAGAATTTCACACATCAGTACGCTTACTATGCCAGAATTGGTAAAATGTTTCTAAGCCTGCTCGCACTGTTTCTGGTATTTGAGTGTTAGGAATCGTATTACAAAATTGTTATTTTGAAAATCAAATACATTTTTAAATGTCAGGACAAATTATCAGTTTTCGTTTTGAGCAATTAGACGATACCGTTTCATATTACATTAAATGTTTTGTACTGTTGAAGCCAACACTAGACAAAATTAAAACAAAGTTTAACATAATTATTCGTATTTACATTTAATTTATAACCCGACGGTTCGAACCCTTTGCGTAGTCCGTGGCAGCGAAAGTAAATAAACACAAATTAGGTATCCGTAAACATGATTACTTTTAATTAACGACTTGGTACTTTTGAATGATTATATTTATTTATTTTTACTTTTTTTTAGGTAATTACTGACGTGTTCGGTGGGGATGATATGGATGGAAAGTTTAAGGAATGGGGTTGTGAAGAGTACGAGCTGCCTGGAATGCCCCCCTCTCCTCCACCTCCCCCGGGGGGCGACGATGAACTTTTCTCTCCACCTCCTAGCTCGCCTTGTCGCATGGAGCTTGATGACGCTTCATCTCTAGAAAAACCGTTTGTGAGAGAGATGGAAAAGACTATAGAAGGATCAAGGTTCATTGCGCAGCACGTTAAGAATAAAGATAAGTTTGAAAGTGTGAGTATCACAGCATAATATTTTTTAAGTAATTAATACTTTTGTGTATCATTTATCACTCACAAGATTTTTTTTGTCCATAGGTTGAGGATGATTGGAAATACGTTGCGATGGTGTTGGACAGAATTTTCCTATTTGCATTCACGATAGCTTGCATAATGGGAACTGCGCTGATTATATTCAGGGCACCAACATTCTACGACAACACCAAACCCATCGACATCCTCTACTCAAAAATTGCCAAGAAGAAACTGGAGTTGCTCAAAATGGGCTCCGAAGGAGACCCGGGTCTCTGAAATTCGTCTTACGTCTTCGGCCACTCGCCGCCGAAGACGTTCTGGGAGCTTATCGTCATGTGGTGGCATGGATGATCAATATAAAGCTCTCAGCTGGAAACTGCCAGGCGAGGACATAAGTGCTCAGTGAGGTGCCAAGTGCCCGGTGTGCTACGGACGTTGCGACGCCTTCAGCGCATCCTAAGCCGTCTTTTTATAATAGATGTAAACTCGAACTTGATAATTTGTGTCCGTCGATAGTGGAACGAGAACGCAAACTCAAGACGCGGCATATTCAACCGCAGTTGAGTCCACCGCAACTATTTTTTTATAATTAGATTCGCTGTATTGAACGTTTATACTTTAAGCGAATGCATCTTTTATATAATATTTTCATCGGATTTCTTTTCCATAATTATTTGATACGAGCGCACAAACATTGTACAGATTATCTTTAGGGTTTTGTATTTATTTCTGGCTATAGCGTACTTTTAATTTTCAGATTTTGCAAGAGTATGATGAACTACAGTTAAAACTACTTATTAAGGTTTACTTCAAATAAAATCGAGCTCAATTTCGTAATGTTTAAGTAATGTACAGAGGTACTATTCAACCGAACGTCGATTAGCATTCAATATTATGTACTAATAGTTTCGTGCAAACGTCCTCCATGAGAGCCGGACAATCTAAATGATGTATTTAACGATGGTGATGTATTTAACTTGGAATATACACTTAGTATTTGATAAACTACGTACTCGCGTAAAAATCATAAGGACAATATCGATATTTGACGAATGGTAATAATTTCCCAGTAGTTGTAATAGAGTTAATGGGGATTGTAGATATTAATAATAGGTTTATTAAGTCTAGTCATCAGAGTAATTAAAGAAAAACACTTATCATATTGCCAAATAGTTTATAGTGTCACGTCGCGACAGTGATATTATTTGGTTAGATAATATTTGTGTAACACAATTGACTGCCAATTGTAATGTAATACATTTTTATAAAAGTAGATATTCTTAGATAGTTCGGTAACTTGTTTTATTAGATTTTTTAAACGGAGTGCCAAATCTGCCGCAATATCTTCATAAAAATAAATAGTTTGATAAAATCAATGCCAATAATTGCAAATAATTTTACTTTAGCAAATTGAGTGATAATGAATACGATGACTTGGTTCTAGTTTTGCTTGAATAATAAAATAAATTATAATAGAAATAAAACGAATGCTTGCCCAAAATACATGACGACTGAATGAAAACATCATTAATAATGCTTAAGTTTATCGATGCGCCTTATGTGACTTATTGGGCGCGTTGGATTACTTCCATATATTTAATATTAAACAATATTTTTCACTAATAAATCCTAGAGTACAGGGTAAATTTAGTACACAAATTTCTTCTCCTGATTTGTATTTTCACAAATTTTCACCGATTGTAAAGTCTTTACTCACTTATTGGCACTTTACCACTTACTCTTAGATAAGGTATCATTGTTGAGGTTTGTGACCTTAGTCTGTAACTTAGGTAACTTTTCGTTTGTACCTAGATTAGATTCAAAACTAGATATTTAATTTCGATTATACTTAAGTGTTACCTCATTCACGTTCTTACTATTAATTTGGTAGTTTGTACGTTTGAAGATCGTTTCAAACACCTTCTCTCATAAGCGTTTTTACCTCACTTCGACCCATTTTGTAGGGTATTGTAGCAGTCTAATAATAATAAAAAAAAATTTCGAGCCGCGTATTTGATATGTCAAAGTAACTCATGATAATGTTTATTAGATAAAGATTACTTAGATAACTCAGAATTATTGATATTAATAAATTCCACCGCGAGCAGTTAGGAAAACAGGGATGGTTATAGTAAAATTTTCAAATTGTTTTGTGTGATTCGTCTTCATAAATATGTAAGTGTTATTGAATGTGTATAGATGTTTTTGTCAGAATCGCATACATTGGGCTAGTCTAGATTTAGATAACACGTAATAAGCGTAGATGTACGTGGAATACGGTCTAATGTATTAGACGAAGCCGTCAGAAGCTCGCTAAAGGTTGAAAGTTTAAAATATAGGCTCTAACTTCTTATTTTCATTCGATGGAAGGAAATATCTGGCTCATAAATTCAAGGTTGAACTTCGATGGAATTTTGTAATGGAATTGTTCGTCGCACTTACAGACTTACTCGTATAAGTTTAATTTTCTAATTAGATACACAGACATTTCGGATAATAAATTGGAAGTAGGAATGTGCTATTGCACGCACCGAAATACACACCAATCTAGTATTTAATGACGATTACTAATTAACAATAACGGTTAGTAAAGCCTCAGGCTTCCCACAGTGTACCGTGAACATCCAAACTTTTATTGTAGATATTTGCTAGAAAATAAACGGTCTGTTGTTATTTTTATATGACTGCAAGTAATAATAGATTTTCTAAAACACCATAGGGTAATGTTTGTGTAAGAAATGAATATTATGGACGACATTATTGTACTGAATGTTCAAGTGAATGGAACGTTAGGCGTAAGATAAAATATATTGTAAATAACTTCGGTGTTGAAGAGCGCAATAATATGAAGTCAAGTCTTAAACGATGAATTCTTCAGCGCTTACCTGGGCAATGCCCCTTTGCAACTCTTCGAATGTTTTGAGTGCTTGCAGAGTTGTATAATCTAGGACACTATTAATGTCCTAAGTTCAAAAACTTGATGAGCTAAGCCAATACAACGATTAATGACCCTGAGATTTGTAGTGTGGGTGAAAAAAAAAACTTATGTGCTGGCGAAGGTCCTAGATCTAGTATTTTTCTTTCTGTGATCGTAAGTTTCGGTTGTACGAGTATGATTGTTGCGGTCTCAAAGACATTATTGTTTCTAGTCCTAAATATGCTTTCGGTTAAATCCCAAAGGATGTGATTTCGTTACACCTTGCTCCATTCTTGTTGGTCAAAATTATTGTTAGTACCCCAGATTTTCATCTGGATGATGGTTAAATATTTCGGGTGATAAACGGGTAAGCGAGAGTAGTGAACGTGTCGTATTTGACGGTAGATAGGTAATGAATTTAACAATAACTCAAAGCTAGGTTGAACACTTGTCAATAAGTAAGGTAAAATGGGTACGTTAAATTAAATATAAGTGGTAATAAATTAGCTTCTCAGTGTTTTTTAGAGTTAGTCGACGAATGGGTCAGCTCGAAAGCGCGATGTCATATAAATTTGTTGCTGTGTGCTGATCTCCATGATTAAGTTTGCTCGTATATCAAAAACACTTTACACTGATTAAGTAAAATATCATGTGGGAGTACAATAATTTAGGGATGGGAATAAATAACGGTTTCGATAAATTATTGCAAGGTTGCCCTTTCTCAATTACGTGGAAGTTCGGAGCATTAATCCACTATACGATCCTATCCCTTTGAAATGGTGGCATAACTCACTGTGTCAAGTCACCTCCGGATAATATGTATCCAATCAAGATTCACCCAAAGTTCTGATCAGGAATCTGCGCCATCTCATCTTACTGAGAGCCTAAACAATTTACAGTGGTTAATTTGTTAGAACTTAGGTTTACTGATTTATTTATGATGATTCTTGTTATTGACTGAATTCTGATTTTAAGTCGTTCTGAATATATACTGTCATTTTACTTTGGGATAGTTAAGTTTGTAGTTACTGTTTTATTTTTTAATATTTTTATTTGTTAAAGTATTGCCTACTGATCTCATTGTTTTAAAAACGTAAGTACGTACGTAAACGTAAGAAAGTTTAAGTTTAAATTGTAAAAAAGTCTTAATTTAAGTTAATGCAAACCCTATTTTAAAGGACTAGTTATAACAGGCGCTTAAGGCGCACGCCAAATACTATGCGTATTGGCGCGCGCTCTAGGCGCCCATTATAACTAGTCCCTAATGCTTTTTTTGTCTACTATTTTGTAGTTAAACTGCATACGCGACCAGATTTATTTACATCGTGTGATGGGGCTGCAAACTCATAGTCAGCTATCACATGGCTGTCAGTAATTTTAAGGATTCAACTTAATAATGTTGACGTGTACATATAGCTGATCAACATAGGTAATAATATTATAATTGACAAGTTATTTTTCTACATTCGTTTCATGTACATTTAGTGCTAATGTAGAAACGTAATCGATGGGCGTTAGGATATCAAGGAATCGGTTAGTAAAGAATTGATTTATCTCTATTAACGTAACAGCAATAACATTTGTTTTGATTCGATAATTTGTGTATGTGTTCAGTTTCATAAGGACGTACATGTAAGTTTTAATATTAATTTCTAAAGACGTATTGACAGATAAATCCATTACGCTTTATAATTAGGTTTGACGAAATCTAGAATTTCGAATAGTAATTTCTTGGATAACACTTTTGATAATTGCTTTGTCGCACTTTTTATGATTGTTTGACAGTCTTACCTCCTCTTTGTTATAATGTAACATGGCGTTTATCTGCATATGGTATTAATGTACTCTACCGTAACTACGTAAGCTAGGAGTATTTGCATATTTAATCAAACGTCTTCCAAAGTGACGTAAGTTATGATTTCATACATTTGTTCCTTCTGATTTCAATTTTAATTTCTGTTTTGGTACAAAATATGTTTCAATGTTAAATTTGATTTTGCTCTTCAGTATGCTTGTCTATTTTAATATTAAAACAATGTTTTTCAATAATAATTCTCTTTAATTCTTCAATGCTCGTGCGGCCGCATGTAGCCGGACAACAATGGAAAATCTACTGTGTCTCATTTTCCGGGCGTTGAAGCGTTCAGTTTCGTTGTCTTATTGTACTAAATCTCTAAAAACTCGTAATAGTTCTCGTACGGTATATTATTAATAATAAATATCTTATAAGTAGTAGAAACCACACGAAATTTGCGTTGAGCTTCCAACACGATTAGATGTAAATACAGAATAAATAAAACCACTTTTTCACTATGGTGAATTTCTTCTTTCACGAATACATTTATATGTACAGTTTTTCTTTTAACGTGTGATATGAATGAATTCTGTGTATCATGCTCAGAGACATCAGTTGTACCTCAATTAGCTATAACATTACTTAATATTTCAATTATAATAGTTTGGATGACAAAAATGATGAAATAGGTACGCAAAACACTTGTAATAGTTACAAGTGACTTCTTTGAATATTAATATGTTTAGTTTAATGATGACGCTCGATAGCAAAATGTGTACTATCAATTTTTAACTTTATTTGAATAAATTTTACTAATGGTTTTCTTAATTTATTTTGCTGCTTAATCCAGTGAATCTTACTTGAAAGCTTTAGCTTTGATGTCGTAAATTCCTTTGTTCTTGACTTTCTGTGTGCCTTATTTTATTAGTCTTAATATCTAAGTTTTTTAGTCAAGTATTTCAATCTGGTGGTAATTAAGATTTTCGTATTTATGTGTTATATTGTGAGGGATATGTATCTATATTCAAGGGTTGTGCCATCTTGGAAAATCAATCTCTAATCAGTCTTTTATATAAAGTTTTAAAATTATCCTTTTAAAACAAAAAAATTGTCAAAAACATAAAAAGTATGACAGGTGTCTTAAATAAGCTTTGAAAATCATTATAAGATCAAAAGATTTTCAGCTACATTGAAATGTAGCTGATAATCTTTTAACTCATTTAAATAACTATAATACACATGTCGCTGCTTTCATACTATAGGGGCACAATTTGAAAAACATGATTGTTGGGAAATCGCTTTTAAAGATCCGAAACCGAGACGCTTCACTCGGAAATGTGAAAGAGACACAAATAGTTTTCGCGGCTTCACATTATACTTTGACTCTTCTGTCAAGAGCATCATGTAGAGTGGCACATTTTGTGCCCATATATTATAAAAACTCGAAATCACAAAATTTTGAGATGTGCCCCTATAGTACGAAAGCTGCGATATGTGTCGTGTCGTCTTAAAGTATTATTACAGCAAAAGGAAGAGATAGTGCTTACTTTAATAAAAAAATGACATTAATTGACGTGTCAACGAAATCTCTGTTAAAAAAATCTAAAACATTGCAATATGTTTTCGGGTTAGTGTGTTATTCTCACAAGTTAAACATTAAATTAACTCTATAAGGTAATGTCAGTGTCATAACACGTTAATACTATGATTGATCTCAGTCAAAGCAATTATTGTTAGAACGAGAACCTTTGGATTAGATATACATCGCTCACGACATAATTTAGTGATTTATTTGATATAAAAGCAATCGTAACTGGTTTCTATAAATATTTTATGTAAAATTATTATAATTATTGAAAACACAGAATTTCTATTGTGGTAATGCATACTTGTAGATTAAGATGGAGTGTAAGAATGTTTGGAGTTTTGTCTCGATTAAATGTTAATATTAATCCTTGTCTAGTCATATGAAGATTTTATGTTGGTTATGAAATTTATTTTCACCTTTCTAGTCAGAAGTAACGGGGGCTGATTTGTAGATATTCAAGATATCATTATAACAAAATCAAACGAAAATATTTTCAATTCTTTATAAATTTATTTTATTCACAATTTTATGTCCATTTTCTACATTTATAGTTCATTAGCTGTTCGCATTTCACTTTTCTAAGTTTAAAGACTTACTCACATTTTTGTGTGTATAAAAAACTGTTTTTCTATTAACTGTTTCTATTATTAAGAGTTTTCTTAGGTAGATCGGTATATGATTTTTCATTCTCATTTTGTTATTTTACACTTATTATTTAACATGGATTTTCAGTACAATCCGAACGCACAATTTACGCAATTTTATCATTGTCAATAGATAGTGGGGTGTAGTCTTATAATACTTACAATTTAATTATTCCAATAATTATCTTGAATATCTACACTACCAACTTTTCCAGTGAAAATGACGTTAAGCAAACGAACACCACAGTAATGTTACAAATATAGTTAATAGATAGACACAAACGAGTGAATTCCTAATTTATTTTAATATAATAAGGTACTTAATATAACATAATACAATAATAGACTCCTATGAAAATAAAATTCAATAGTATAGTATTAGATTAGATGGATAATGAACGAAAAGTTGTATCACAAATTAAGGTCATTGCCACTGATATTTTAAGGTTTATGCACTATGCTACTATATACATATATAAATAAATAAATATAATGTTCGTATAGTACCTTCTAAGTCGTAATAGCTCAATAATGTTCAGAACTTTATGACATTGTATATGAAATACGTAGACATAAGCAATTATTATAAATAACTAGTTAAAAAGGAATGATAATTTTAAGAAACGCGAGATGATATAATAATTTAGCGTGTATGGTATATAATTAAGTACCATTTTGTAATGTTAAAATTAATTAAAAATCAAAATCAAGCACTACACGTACTATGGATACACTCATGATTCTTACTGCTAATATTGAAATGTATTATAAATATGAACTATAAATATTAAATGTTATGCGTTAATTATAAGACGGTAGTTTTATTTAAAGTCCTATTTTCATTCAGAATTTGATTTGAAAATATAAAATTAATACTTACTATTTTTTTTGTACTTTTTTCACCAGACATTGTTTTGAGATCACTTATTGAGGCGTGTGCCTAAACAACACTATATGTTACAAAATTGGAGAAATTTGTCTAACGATAGAACAACGCTATATTGCAATACTTGCATCGTTCATGATTATTTCCGAAAAACTAGAAATTGTTACATACAGCAATGTTCGAGCACATGCCATGTCTTGTAAAATGAGCAAAGCGACCAACTAGCATGGTCGTAATCCCCAAAAAGACCAGATTAAAAAGCATTTTTTGAAGAACTTTCTTAGACACAGTTCTAAGTCTATGCTAAGCCATATAAAAGTATTTTAATTTAATTATCATAATTCCCAAAATTATATCTGTTACAAAAGAGCTGTTGGTATGGATTCAGTATTCCAATTAACTGGTGCAGAGCATTACTATGTCCACTTTATGGGGTAAGCTCTTTAAGATAGCTCTGTTTTTTTTTACAAAACAGTATCACAATTCAGTTCTAAAAATAATGAAAATAAAAACAAAAATATAATTCTAAAAAACCATTTAACCAAAGTTACTGCTGAAAAGTGCCCATGGTTGACGTGCTACGTCCACTTGTGGGGCGGGTGCGTTATAATATCCTTGTGCCCAGTCTACTAAGGAAATGGGACATTTGTACACTTCGCAATCATCAAGCATGACGCTGAGCCGGTGAGCCGAGTCGTATATCGTGTGCTCTAGAGGCTCCGCTGGTAATACTTTTGTTATCGGCAATCTGGAAAATATAATAGTTTTATTTGAAAAGCAATTCTGTGAAAATAAAGTAGAGTTATCCTTTAATATTACTTAGAACTCAAAAACATCAAAGGTAGCTTGGCTGTATAGAAATATATACTTTTGCCTTCTCCACAACACAACGGAACAAATAAAAAACAGATGTCAAAAGTTCGGGTATACGCGTACTCAAGGGCGGGCGACGAGGAAAACTATGAAAATTCAGCAAAGTTTTGTTATAAACTATAGGACGATTTTTAAAGTAGTGTTAATTAATAGATTTGGCCTTTTTCAAATGATATAAAACATTACAATAGTTAAACTATACAAGGTATATTTGTAACCACTTTCCAAATTTTAAGGATGTGTTCAGTCCATGGTTTCATGGAATGAACAACTTTCTCCATGAAACATGTGTCTGCCAAAAAATGTTGGTCATCTCATACTAAACTGATCACGTGATTTCTTTGATTTGTATGAAAAGTCAATTTTTTTTTTACATATTTGACCCTATGTTTCTTAGAGAAAGTTGTTCAGTTTCATGGACTGAAAACATTCTTAAAATTTGGAGAGTGGTTACAAATACACCCTGTATAAAAAACTACCTGTAAAACTTACGTAAAGATAATTCTGAACATCTCTTCGATCATGTTGCCTCCATTCGGCATTATTCGATGTTTTGTTTCACACAGCGTTTTCAGGACACACTCTCTGCCTCGGTAGCCCATGCTGGAAAAAATTAAGATGCTATTGAGTTTTTTTTTGTTTCAATAGTGGCACCAAAGGTTAACAACAGAGAAAACCTAAATAAAATTCTCATACAAAATTAACCAATTTAAGAAGGCCTCCAGTTTCTTGTACAGGTCTCGCCTGCTCCTCCTCTATGCTAGAGCATCAAGGTTTCAGTAGCGTTGGAGATCTCGTACGCAATACCCTAGTTCCGGTTAAAAGTGAAGGTCCCGGACGCGCTTTCCGGCGCTGGCAGGCCTATCAGGCCAATAGTCTTGCAGAACAGTAACTAATTAAAGAACTTGCTTTTCTTAAATAGTTTCCAGCTCTATATTTATAAGTCTTGTCTGCTACTCGTTTGTGCACCTCGCCGTTTTATGCTTGTTTTTCTTATGGTAGAACATGAGGAGGGACCCTGAGAAGTTGCGTTAGGGAGCTCATGCTTATGCCCCCGCCAAAGTGTATGGTGCACTGGCAGGGTGCTGGCTGGTCAGGCCAACAGTGATGCAGGACTAATTTATAGAACTTACTTTTCCAAAATGGCTTCCAGTTTCTGGTATAGGACTCGCCTGCTCCTCCTCTGTAATATCGCTTTTTTATGCTTGTACTTCTTATGGTAGAACATGAGGGTCTCAGTAGCGTTAGGTAGCTCGTACGCAATACCCTAGTTCAGGCCAGAGGTGAAGGTCCCAGGTGCACTTGCTAGCGCTGGCAGGCCTATCATGCCGACAGTCATACAGAATAGTAACTAATTAAAGAACTTACTTTTCCAAAATGGTTTCCAGCTTATAGGTCTTGTCTGCTCCTCGACTGTGCACCTCGATCTTTTATGCTTGTATTTCTAGTGGTAGAACATGAGGATCTCAGTTCCGTTGGGGAGCTCGTGCTTATGCCCTAGTAAAGGCCAAAAGTGAAGGTTCCTAGTGCACTGGCAGGGTGCCGGCTGGTCTATAAGGCCGAAAGTGAAGCAGAACTAATTTAAAGAACTTACTTTTCCAAAATAGTCTCCAGTTTCTGGTATAGGTCTCGCCTGCTCCTCCTCTGTGACATGGCCTTTTTATGCTTGTACTTCTTATGGTAGAACATGAGGCTCTCAGTAGCGTTAGGTAACTCATACGCAATACCCCAGTTCAGACCAAAGGTGAAGGTCCCAGGTGCGCTTGCTGGTGCTGGCTGGCCTATCAGGCCGACAGTCATGCAGCCGGCACACTGAAATGGTAATATATCTAGTTTTAGCACAAGTCAAAGTCATAATTTAATTTAACGTAAAAAATCTTAAGTAATTTTTCAGAAAACCGAACGTAAATGTAATTAAAGAGCTAAGTATTAATGAAATGTAAGTAATGACAAATGAAACAATAACAAATAGGCAGGCTATTGAAGAGGCAGTCGTTTAAACTATAAGAATTTGATTCGCTTGTTGTATCAAGTAGGTAAGTATTAGAAAAAATTTTTTTTTTCTTTCAAACAGATTTTTTTCTTTCAAACCACTTTCAATTAAATGAAATACTAAGACAAACTTAATTAATCGTGCTTTAATTAAATAAATAGAAAAAGTAATAACTTACAGAAAAACTGGATCCTTCTGGAAAAGTAACGTAACGCTTTTTTCTCGACAAAACTCTTGACCTTTGTTCATTTCTCGTATCACCATTAAAACTCAAAACTCCATTAGTAAACAAAATAATTAAAAACCAATACTTTAAATCACAATCCATTTTAAATGACCGTTCCGTGGTAATGCAATTTTGAAATAAGCAATGTGAACGCAAAATGTATGTCATGGCATTTAACGGGCCTTTCAATTTTCATACTCGCGCGAGTATTTTCAGTATATCGGTCACAAGTCACAGTTATGGGCTTCGCTAAAGAGCCCCAATTACTATCACACGAAATAAATTTATGAGAAAACAAGGCCAGCTAGTTTTTGGTATTGTTCTAATGGAACGGAATAGTTATGTTTACCGCTTATTTTTTTAAAAAAAAGCTCTCCGAATGTGAAAGGATTTTCTATTATGATATTTTAAAAGAAAAATAATAGCAAACCTGGTGGTTTTACCAGTAACTTATATCATGAAAAAATAATCTTACGCATTTCACAAAATTTGAGTTGGCGCGGCCAGAGAGCATTGCTCTGCGGCCGGACCACATTATTTGTTAAATATTTCTTTAACTGTTGAGGTACTTTTGATAATTATATATTCCTGTGAAAGTAGACAACAGGTAGCATCTATTTTGAACTAAACCATATGAGTACTTAAATGTGGTCTGGCCATGGATCACGCCTTATTTTGGGTACAAAAATCTTAATAATGCCCATTAAAATCCCGAATTTATAAATTAAATAGGTACCTAAATAAAATTTATTTCAAAATTTCACAGCCTCTTCACACCTTCATTGCCTAATTTACGCACAAAATAGAAGAACCAATGCGTGAACCTTGAACATCGTTAAGTATAAAGGAATAATGCACAATATCGTCGGGTTTGGATCAGACATTAATTGGAGCAGAAACGCCGTGAAAGCTTTTCGGGACGATTTATTGGATAGGACTTTGATTCAGTAAAAAATAACGAGACAAAGTGCCTCGCTCCCATCAGCAAATTGGGTTAGGGCTCCGGATAGGCAACGCCGCGACGCGCGGTTAAGTGTACCGGATTTGTCATTGAAAATAGTGATTGGCACACTTCTAAAACTTGATGAAGAGGTGCTTACTTTGAAAACTTCTTTTCTCTTTACTTTGAACTTCTTTTTATTGAAGTTAACCTACGCGTATACATATACTTTTATCTTACATTTACACGAATATCATATAAAGTGATTATCTTTATGGGGCCAATGAAAACCTAGCAACTTTTGCAAAGGTGGAACGTAAGATAGTGACCAAATTAGTGTTAAAAATATGTATATAATAAAGTGTATATAATAATAAAGTGTTTCAAAAGAATATAATCCAATGTCTTGGCTAATAATAATAACACTTCAATCAGGACCTTGCTCATATTTCCTAGGCTTTAATTTATTTCAAAGATACGGGTGCAAATAGAAGTCATCTATGAATTTATGTGCATGTGTTAAAGGCAAACTCCGAAGCTCCGGCGCTATTAGGTTTGACTAGTCAAACCCCAGGTTTTAACTAGAAGCCTTAGTCAAAAACCAAGGCCAAAAGCGTATTTCGGCCTTTAACTAACAAATTCCGAAATCAGTATATATCCAACTCCATGTAGATGAGCCTATAAGACCATGATGTAGGTAATCAACTCAGAAATTGAAATGATGAATTTTAATTTCTGTGACGGGTCTTAATAAGTATATACTTAAAAAGTATATTATAAGTACCTAGTATATCAGTTGTCTAACACCCATATTACAAGCTTTGCTTAGTTTGGGGCTAGATGGCGCTGTATGAAATTGTCCAAGCATTTATTTATTTATTAAATTAATGTGTAAACAATAGGAGAGACCAACTTGGACAGTCAAACGGCGAAACTCAATACGATCAAATCGGAGCTTGACCAGTCAGACTTTAAATAGGTTCAGAATGTGTTATTTTTTATAAATGTATGAAAATATTCTTTAGCATATGTTTGAAAAAAAGACATCAACTTATTGTCTTTTTCACGTCCGAAAATTTGTATTACTCTTAACTTTTTTATCCAATAAAACTAACGCGTATATCATAAAGCTGACAAACGCTCCACATATTGGCGAAGGTCCCACGTCTCGCCGTGACAGATCGCAGTCATTCCATTAGACGAGTTAGAGTTGGCCAAAAATGTGGCCACCATTACTCTCGATATAGGCGAGGACAAATCATGTCCGTATTTATGACAGACGCGTGGTAAATGTTTTAAAGGCTGCAGACGAAATGTATGGTAAATTTTTACGGTAACTGCAAACCAGAAAATTCGATCTTGTTGAAATTTTCGTCTGTTGTATTTGTTTGATTGAATTACTTACTTAACTTCAGGCTTTTTAAAATTCATGTTAAAATGAAGCAAAATATCAAAGTTCAATAAACAACTGAAGTTGTTGTATAGCTTGATTTAAACAGCCATAAAAGCAGAGCACCAAAACCGAGTAGGTTTTGAAAATGAATAAATAGAAATGACAAAGTTTGTATTGATAAATGGAACAATGTATCAAGTTCGTTCTCCTATAAGAGTAATAATGTAAGTAAAAGAGTGAATTATTGCCCAATTTTTAAACATTAGCAAGTGTTTGGTTGCCCTTCGTGTCATCTTATCCTCAGTTTACTAAGGATTTATTGCCACATACATCAAGCCATAGCTCGATTCAAGCCCAACCATTAGTTTTGGTAATCCAACATTTTTTTACCGTTTCAATTTATTTAGAGGACTCGTTTAAGGATTTGCTGAGTTAAGGCCTGGGCACACTGGCTGCGTAGACACGCGCGTGGTCACGCGTGCGTAGACACGCGCGTAGTGACGCGCGTAACCCCCTGACACACCGGGTTACGCATACGTCTACGCGGCACGCAACGCAACCTGCCCCTTGCGTACCCTGCCCCTTGCGTACCCTGCCGCTGTGGCAGCCATGTTTGCGATTCTAGTGCACGATGTCAGACGAAGATTGAGTAAATGGACTAATTTTTTCGCACTAATTTAATTAGTTTTTCTTTAATATCGTTATTCATTACTTAAAAACAAAATAAAACACTACTTACTACCGGTAGTACCGGTACTATTTGTAAACAAATACCACTGAATGCGTAGTCACGCGCGCGTAGTGACGCGCAGGAAAGATACGTGCGTGTTCGTATTTGTTCGATGTGACGTCCAATAGGGAATGCCATTGAGTACAACGTCATCAGTGCGTTCCGCTCTGCGTAAGTACGCAGCCTGGTTGTCTCATGAGAGCTGCAATGCGTAGGGTTACGCATCGGTCTACGTGCACGCGTACGTTACGCAAGCGGTGTGCCATGTCTCATAAAGTTGCAGACATTACAAGGTCATGGTACGTCTACGTGCACGCTTACGCATACGCTTACGCATCCGGTGTGCTAGAGCCTTTAATTAGTCTTTTGCAAAAATGAAGTAAAAATTATCACATTCGTTGCATTCTATCGATAGTGCTTACATTCGTTAATAAAATCGTTAAATTAATGATTGATCCATCGCATTTCTAATTTTCATAAACGAAATTTTTGCTTAGTAGGCTGCGTTCAAACGATAACGCACGACCCGACCTCAACCCGAACTCAACCCAAGCTCAACTCAAACTCAACTCAACCGCAGCCCACTCCTTGAAATACAGTATTTACAATTTTGAGTTTTATGACACATTAATAAGCTCCGTTATATTTCGTCAATGCAACTTCGAACGCAGCCGTAGAGAAATTCATTTTGGTGATTTTCAACATGAACTGTTTTCTTCTCATTTTGGTGGCATTTTTAGTTTTTAGTTATTTTTGGTAACTGATGATTGCAAATGGTAGATTGATTATTGCTTATGAACTATATGCAGTGGCCTTTTTAGTATTCCATGTAGTTTTAGAGACACTAAAATGACATTTCTTTCCACCAAAATGTAATTTCCTAATATCAAAATTCAATTAACTTACCAAATAAGGTATTAACAATCAATAAAAATAAGTTTTATATGTCAAAACTTTGATTTGAGAAATCAATAAAAACCATATGAAATATCATTTTGGTGCTTAGATCGCATTTTAAAATTTGTGTTTTTAGCATTCATAAAGTTATTTTTATAGAAAAACTAGGTTCAGCCCGTGACTTCGTCCATGTGGATATTAGAAAAAATCATTAGGAACCTTCAACCAGGATCTGACCAGCCGTTTTTACGTGATTAGGTGGGTCCCCACCAAGCGAGGCCCGGCACACGCGGCAAACGTCTTGCCTCGCCAGCGCTTGCAGGGGGGGTAATCACGTAAAAACGGCTGGTCGGATCCTGGTTGAAGGTTCCTAGCGATTTTCTCTAATAGCCACACGGACGAAGTCGCGGGCGGCAGCTAGTTTTTCTATAAAAATAGCATTGTGAATGCTAAATCACAAATTTAAAAATCGGTTATATTTATTGACCAAAAATAAAATGTATCAAAGACACAGGACAATCGTAAAAGGTATCGCAGACGTTCGGATCCAATAATTCACTGTAATGTTCACCCATTTCTTCATGAAATTCTTTTTCAAACTCAGGAACACTGTAACATGACATAAAAAGTTACACCAAGAAACAGGTCATTTTAGCAATGAAGAAATTCATGTTAAAATAACAAAAGCTATTAGGAAATGATACTCAATTGGACACGAAACATAAACGTAACATGTGAGATTTACACAGACGACTAAAATCACTCGACTTTTTCCCGCACGGCGAACATCGACTATATAAATAGCAACTCGGCCTAGCCCGCAAGTGACTAAAATCGACCGTGTAACAAACTTGAATGAATGAATGAATGATTTATTCGGCAACATGATTAAGATACATTAAAATAAATTTAAAAGAAATGGCACCGAAAAGGCATTTACTCAGCATAATGTTGCAGCATTAAGAACGCCACGACGCTGGTCTTCCGCAAATGCCAAAAATAAATGAGAGAAACACTGCTAAGCACTGTTTACCGATCTAAAACTGCACTGCAATACATCATTTTTAGAATGGTACAAAATGTATGTCATTGAATTCTAGTTTAGACATATAAATATATAAGTATTTAGTTATACATGTATGTTTTTTTTAGTAAATAGTTATACTTATCTGACTCGGTGGCAAAAACTGGTAATTACATTTTGTTACTAGGTTACGTCGTCGACTACATAGATGATAACGACGCCTCGTCGTGTTTATAGAAACCCCCCCAGTATTCAGAACCCCAGTATCTTCCGAGTTGCGAAAAGAAGGAGTTGAAAATGGAGCCTTCCACATCTCTGATCAGTAGCAGTGCCGAATACCGGAAGGGTTTCCGTGTACGCAACGCCTGCCGTCACCGATGTATTATTAAGTCGCAGGCGATCTGCTGGTCGACCAGTCACCTGCGACAAGCGACTTGCTAGTTATTTAAAATCAATCGGCACACTTCAGAGTTGACTATAATCGGCCCGTGTAAATCGAACATGAACAAAAAATGTAATAAATGAAAATTGTTCTGAAAATACGTAGTCACCATTGGCTCAAATACCAATTACTAGCGAAGCATTCACTAATTTATATTTTGCTTGAAGCACAGTTTGAATTTCATAACTCAATATTGTTTGTATGGTTTATGGTTCCAAAAAGTCACCGAAGTTGAACATTAGCATTTCAGTAGGCGATTCTCACACTGCCGCTGCGCGACGTCGCGGGGCGCGGTTTGGCGTTTCACGCGGGCGGCGACGGCGCAGCGTGGCGCAGTTTTCAACGCGCCTCCGCGCCGGTCGGCGTCAGACGCAGCCCCGCGCTTACGTACAAAAACCGGCACGATACTATGGAGCTCAGTGTGTTGTACCCCGCGATTCCCGCGCCTCGGCGCGTCCTCAGTGTGTTGGACCAAGCGGTTTTCTATACAAATTGATGTACTTACATACAAAGTAAAAAACGCGCGCGGGAGCCCCGCGACCGCGCGCGGTGCCAGTGTGAGAACCGTCTAAGATACTGAAATCGACATAGGTAATGTCTTTGTATTAAGGAAACTCTAAAATCACAAAAACAAAACGCTCAAAGATTTAAACATTTTTAAAACTTACGTAAAAATTGCTCTCAAAATATCATGAACCAACGATTTCCCTGGTGGAAAAAGGTGAACTTTAGCTTCACAGATGTTCTTGAGCAGGCAAGCTCTTCCATTGATGTTATGCCTGAAATGATTCATATTTCAACAAAACATAATGTTAATGTGTGAGAAAATCGATGACCGATAGGAATACTCATAAAAATAATTAAATATCACTCGTAGCTCTAAAGAAACCCTGAAATATTAACCTGACAGAGAATCGAACGCAGGAGCCTCACAACCAACCAGAGACCACAGTACAATGTATAATTTAGTTGATTAAATTAATGGGCTAAAAAATAAAAACTTACAGTTCTATTGCATTATGTATAAGCTCCCACAACTGCCTTTTCTGTTTATAATGGAGTTTCCTTCTAGAATGTGCTAACGTGAACTTTGCGTCAGGCAGAGGATAAGTCACGTCTAGATCCGACGTCATATACCAACCTGATGGCACATGGGTGAGAAAAGTCTTTGCCAAAGATATTGTGATCTGAAAAATGTAATGTTACTATTGGGATGTTTTCTTTGGTCACAGTTATTATTTGTATGTTAGAGGAAACACCAAGGTCAAGAGAATTGAAAAATTCCTATAGAAAGTTGACAAAATCAACGTTTAGCAGTCCCCCTGTTTCCTCCTAAAAAAAAGTTTTGGCTGTGTTTCTATGTTTTCCTTTTTTTCATAAACTATTAATAATAAAAAAATATTACTCTTCAAAAACTTGAAAAATTGACATTATTAAGACACCCAGTAATCAAGTATGACGAAATTAAATAAAAAAAGCAAAACATAAGAACACAGCCAAGGCTTTTCTTAATTTTTGATGAAAAAATCATTTAAATCGATGTAATTTTGGAGGAGGAAACAGGGGACTATGATACTTTATTTTGTCAACTTTCTATCGATTTTTTCAAATCTCTCGACCATGTATGTGTTTATAAAAACTGATAAAAGATTTATAAAAATAACACCATGATAACTTCTCTCTTAAGGGGTTTTTTCAAGAACTGCGGCTCAAAAAAGTTGTTTTATCTAAAGTATACGTGTGCTAAATGGCTGTCCTTTATGTAAGTACACCGATTTTTGCGTACGACTAGCACTAATATACAATTAAATTACTTTTAAAATAAAATAAATCTCCTTATATTTAAAGATCATAAATAATAAGTATTTCTTAGTAGTTAGTTTTACGTAGCCGTACGTAGGTACTTGTGTAAAAATAATATTATTTGGGAATAATGTTTGAAAATTATTTGGGATTAAAGTTCGAAATGATTTACGTAAAAAGTAGTAAAGAACGAAGTTTGGAAGACGGAGTGAGATGAATGAGATGCGTCTGGCAAAAGGCGTAGGACTTGTTATTACAATATAGGTAGGTACAAAAAAATTGAAATGAAATTATGGTAGGCACATTAATAATAATTTAAAACAAAGCTAATGAACTAAGAGCTAGCCCCGGAAATAAGTGGACAAATTTACAGAGCGAAGAAATCCCTCTAGTTAGTTTGCCATACTATCCATTATTAACAGATCCGGGCACCTGGCTAATTTTCAGTGGTAGGGGTGGGAGTGGTTGAGCAATAAAGGGGCTGAAAAAGCGATTGAAGGTAAACAATTTACAGAGCTCTGGATTTGGTGTGGTATAATAGCAAACCAATCATGTTTCTAAATTGAATATAACATTACCAGGCATTTTGACTGGTGGAAAAGTAGTGCCAGGTGGTATCAAAGGTGCGCGAAAAAGTGGTAAAGTTTGATGCCCCTCTGTAAATTGTATACCTTCAATCGCTTTTTCAGTCCCTTTGTTGCTCAACCACTCTCACCCCTACCACTGAAAACCAGACAGGTGCATAGTATGGCTAACTAACTAGAGGGATTTCTTTGCTCTGTAAATTGTCCACCTATTTCCGGGGCCAGCTCTTAGTATATAAGAAAATAGAGAGATTAACAGAAGCTTAGCTTAGTACTACGGGCGCTCGAGCATCGCACACAAACAAAGACAGCTCTCGCCGCTGCGTCACGTACTTGAACTGTTTTGTCTATGTGTGCGTTGCTCGAGCGCGCAAGTGCTAAGCTCAACTACTGTACTCTCTCTATATTGTGATATAAGCATGTATGCACTTTTGCATTCGGCGGCGCTTGACTGACTGACTCGTGTCGTTCGCGTGCTCATCTCTCGCAGACAGCGCGTCGGCGCGGCGCGGTGACATCCTTCGTGCGCTGGCTCGACTGAGTCAGCCGCGAGCAGTAAGCTAATATAAAAGTTTAAGCGCGGAGTGAGACCCCCTGTCCGTATGTCTTGTGTGCAGTTGTATATGCCCTAAGTTTTGTTTTTTTGTCGGGCTTTGTTACATACTACTGCACACGAAACAGATTTAACAAAAATTCAAATGTCAACAACAATTTATTATTTCAAAGAATCTTAAGTTATAAGTATCGACATTTTAACTTTCGGGGTTTTAAACTTTCGGGATTTAAAACTTTCGGTCATTTGATAATAGGGCTTTCAAGTTTCGGTCTATCGAATTTCGACATTTAGTATGTTCGGTATTTTGAAAATAGGTGTTTTATGCATCGATATTTCGGTCGTATGTATTATGAATTTTCGGCATTGTAATGCATACCCTTATCGCCTGCCCCCGCGCCACTGTGCCCCGCGGGCGAGGGCTTATTTAACCGGTCGGTCTATAGCTAAGGAGTTCTACCGTTTTAAATTTGGAATACTATTTCCCGAACTATTGCGAGAAGTACCTAGGTATTTATTGTATATTATGAGACAAGTTAGCTTAAGTTGCTCATTGCACACGAGGCTGTGGATTGCAGCCCGAGCCGCAGGCGAGGGCGTAACTCAGCCAAGTATGCAATAAGCAAAAGCTCACGAGTTTCATACGACGTTTTTCAACACATTTGCGAGGAAAAAACATAGTAATATACCACACAGTAATAAATACGACAAAAACAAAAATTATGAAAATTATGGGAAAGTATTTTGCGAACAAAGGGGTGAGTGAGCATACAGCCTACTTCAAAATTATAATTTTAAGTGATAAAATGAAAATATTTTAATATTTTAAAACAAAATATTGTAAATTATGAATAATTTGATAATAATAAATATTTGTTTGACTTAATTGAGGACATACACGTTTATTTATTCATAAAATGTATTTGAATTTTCAGCGGCATAAAACCTCTTTGTTGTTACTTAAAAAAAAATAACTGTATAACCCTGTTGAATTGGGAATGCTCAGTTTACTGGCATAGAACTTGTAGTAAGGTACTAATTTATCTTTGTAGGGATAATTCTATAACCAACTAGTGTTTTACATATTATTGCACGCGTTTGTTATAGCTCGGTTTATGGCCCTAAAAGCAATGTATTAGGGCTCACTTTACGAGCAAGTGTGTTGAAAAATTCATTTCCGCACCGAATTTCTAATTTAGAATGTGATGAACAAGACTCCCACGGAAATGTGGAATGCCCCGCATTCCTTTTTTTAAATATAATGACACCATTTCAGAGCATAAGGGAGAAAATAATATTACATACTTACCTCCGCGTTGCTTCCATCTGGAAATGCAATATGCCTCCTTCTCCTTACAGCACTCAAAGGAGTCTTTACATTAGGACATTGGGAAGTAGTATTCCTCGAAATGTTACTATGGACTCTGACTATCATTAAAAATATTAAAACCTTCAACAAATGCATTATTATCAAGACGTGACTTTCCGATCTTATATTTTAAATATTAGTGAGCTACAATATGTGGCCACAAAGTTATATACATGCCGCAGTTATAATACTAAGTTTGAACATTCATGAAGTAACTAATAACAAGAAAAATTCATAACTCACAATACTTTATACTTACAGTAAATATAAGTAAAACCAGTGTGTTATGAAAAACTATAGTACCTCAAATAATTACTTTTATCCTGAATCAGTTTTAGAACTTTAACTATGAACAAAGCCAGTTAAAAATAGTTCAATCAAACTTGTTCTGAAAAAAATTGATTAATAGAGTACAGTAGATTCCCGTCATTTTGTTTCACACCACGTTGTGTTTTTCTCTTATTCATTAACATTCTATCTTATTTATTAATTTGCCATCATAAAACACTCATTTATACCATTCCCCGTCTAAAAAGCTTATTTTATTAACTGATAACAGTGGAATAAACAGTGTTTGAATTTAGAACACGATACGACCTCCATCCAAAAAATACTCGATATAAACTCCTTGTGCAAATAATACTCAAACTTGACATACAAACTCCCTGGTATATCCGCATATTTTACTTATAATCCATGTCCGACAAGACAACATACAATTATTTATATATGTATGTACTTAAGTATCTTTTTCTCACATATCAATTTTACGAGTCTGATTCTTGTCATCCTATTTTTTTTTATCTCACTCTAGCGCTCGTTGCTTCGAGTTTTTACGCCCTTTTCGCACTGGAGAGGTGAAATTTATGTTTAATTCAAATAGAATATCAAAGTAATACCACATATTGACAATTGTTTTAATCTATCACTGATTTGGTATATATTTTAGCTGACATGAAAAACGGGTGCACATCAGCGTTATCAAATCATAAATCAAAATAAAAGACTGGATAATTCATAAACGGTCTCTTAACGTACTGTGTCTGTAACTCTATAAAAAATTGTTACGTCACAGTGATCGATAAATGTGTTAAATAATATGCATGCATCTGATCGATGACCGTAAAGTCCATTAAGGACATTCGTCGCCGTAGAGCGGAAAATCACCAAGTCGACATTTGGCCAAAAATGAGTTAATGTCACTAAAATCTGCAAATTTGTCTACGTCTTTAAACTTACAGCCTTTAGCCTTACAGCCGATCGCGGGTTCGATTCCCGTCTGAGTATTGATCTGGTGGGAGTCGTATTTTTTCTAGGACTCGTATATTATTTAGTATTGTTTAAAAATAGCATTGTGAATGCAAAAATCTCAAATTTAAAAATTATAGCCATGTCTCTATCATAGCTTTTATTTTAGAAAGTGCAAAAAATAACTAACTCTACATTTGGACTACAACACAATTAGTTGAAAACTATTTAATTTAGTTAAATACTTTATTATTATTCGAAGGCATTGCAAATCTGTACCTAAGTTGACTTGGTTACTTTTTCCCTTTACAAAACAAATTATAACTAGAAGTCGATCCAGGCAAAAACCAACTAAAATAACTTGATTAGTTTTAGAATGACAACTCATCATAAAGACTACTCGATCGACATTTATGTATTAAAGCGTTTTATTCTTGTATTTTAGAATAGAGTTAGTGACTTTTTACCCGTGTCTGGATTTTAATAACTGGACTTTTAATAAGAATAACTCCAGTTAGTTTATGACTGATGATAGGAAATTCAATAGGATGATTTAATGATTTTTCGTAACTTTCTAATTCACACTATTTTTATTTATTATTTACTAATTTTGTAATTAAGGCTCGGTTATGCGGAAACATTTGTCTCTATCTTTTTCTTTACGTGTAAAGAGTATGGAAAATAACGTCTACTACTTCTATACTTTTTCGATGATTTTTGTTGTTTTTTCATTATTATCCTTAGCACAATTATCTTTCTTGAAAAAAGTTATAGGAGCTACTTCACAGTACTTTAAAGTGTATTTTGATGCAGAATTCAATACGTTTCCGCTATTATTTACGCAAAAAAATATAACCCTACGCAAGCTCCATTGATAATATACTCTTTAGCTTGTCGTATGTTTTTTGTGACTTTACTTTTGGCAACTTTACGTTTTCTATAAAAAATATGATCCCGCAAACCATGTTTTCCTATCATGGACCCTTAAGACAAAAAGAGTTGAAATTAATGCATTATACTTCTAAAATGTATTTATAAAAAAACATGTATAAAAACGTACCAATAAACATAATTCAATCAATTCGATTCTTTTCGCTTTGATCCTTAATGTCAGGTTCCAACACCCCGTCTACAAAGTCTTTGCTAGCAGATGTAACGTTACAAAAAGAGGAAAGAAAGATAAAGAGAGCCTACCTAAGAGGGAGGATTGTATCTAACTAGAGGGGAGTAAAGAGGAAAGATAGAAATAGGATACAATTACTGTTTATTTACAATCAGGACCTAAACACATATAGCGAGGTCTTAAGCACTAAGTTTTAAAGGAGTACGAGTGATCGGAACGCGGATTCTGGTGAAGTTCGTTACGAGAGGCACGAAGAGAAAAGCACCGCACACGATCTAGATCTATGCCGCACACGCACTGCACACTGTGCTCGCGAACACGAAGAGATGGTACACGGAGAGCGTGGTCTGCAGCAGGTCACGGATGGAGATCACGGAGAGCGTGCTCCGCCGCAGGTCACGCCACGCAGGCAGAGGAGCACGGAAAGCGCGTACAGCAGCAGGACGCACGGCCGGTTGACCCGGTGACGGCCGATCACTGGGTATGTACGGAGAACAGCCGGAACTTTCGCACTTTGAAGAACTGTTTTTTTTTTTTGCTGGAGACGGCGCGGCGACTTTCTTGAGTCCCGGGCCTTCGCCTAAGGCCCGGGAACGGCCAGAACTGTATGCACGATGCGACTCGTATCATAGAAAAAACTCGCGTCACACGTTATACAATCTTTTTATAGTCACAGAAAATTTTGAAAAATCAAAAGACAAACGTAGAAGAAAAATAATACAGCATTTCGAAATGGGAATTTGTGTATTCGCTCGGCAGTAATACGAAAGAGCGGGATGAACAATAAAAAGATAGACAACCTACGCGAAGTGTGAATAAAGCTGAGAAAAGCAAATAAACTTAGCTGTCACATGTAATAAAGCAGCTGTCAAAATAAATGCAAAATTATAACCTAACTTTTCAACCAAATATGAAATTTATGTATGAAATTCAAAATAAACAAAATAGTGTGCCTGCCATAGACATAGAAAAATTTTCGCTGCGCTCAAGAAGACCAACAAAGTGTGGAAAAGAGAAGTTAACATCATACGGACACGGTCTGTGTAAAAAAGAGACAAAGGATCAAGTGACATGTGCCAACATTTTTTACAGTAAGAGCCCCTAGCGTCCCGCCTAGCAAATGAGCAATCACAGTTTGTTTAAAATATTATTTAATCTTAATTAGAATTTAAAATAAAGGAATCGTAGAGCTATGGTGTCTTTCACTCCAAGTAATTGTGATGCGACAAAAAGAAACAATCCAAGTAATCACACTTTTCAAAGGTAAATAAGATATTGCCACACATTTCTCTAAAACCAAATTTCGCTACATTTATTCATTTATCGACAAAGAAAACAGTATGGAACATAGTTTATTAATTTCCTTTGACATAATATAGTCATATTTTATGAATCTAAGTCATATTTTACGTATCTCATATAAAATGTATTGATTCGTTTTCGGATCACCTGTTTATTGACTTTGTTGTTCTTTGACATTCTATTTCTATGGTGCCTGCCGTCCACATATATACTAGAATAGAATACAAACAGAAATAAACATAACTTACTCTCCTTAACTAAAAATGTTGTTACCTACTGGATTGGAGGGTAAAAAATAACTAAGTCGGTCTTTTTCATTATCTCAGTAATTTTAAGTTATTCATTAAAAGCAATATGTTTTATGCGCTTACCTATGTATTTTCTAAGATATGAAACCATAAAATTAGAATTATCTCATACCAAAAACCGAGCTCTATTTTTTTGTTTTAAAAAACTTTAAACCTTCGTAACTCAAATCACTTTTTGACCGACTTGGTGACTTTTCTCTCTACGGCGACGATATTATATTCACATAATTTATGATCACATTGAACACGCCGATCATCACAATCGGTTTGTGCATATTGAAATTATTGAAAATCTTCAAAAAAGTGGCTAGATAAAAATTCTAAATCATTTTCGAACCAGGGGGTCTATAATTGTTGTTAAATAATTGAATTTTATTAATTAAATAATTGTTACTTAAATATAAATTATCTGTAAGATGTACACCTCATTTTTTCTATAAATTATCTCTAGGAATCCTACCTAAATTAAAATACTATCTTCAAAAAACAAAACTCTTTAAAAGTTTAAAGTATGTGATGTTAGACGTGTTAAACAAGTGATAAACATTGTTTCACATGATTTTGATAATTAAGTCACTTCCAATTAAACGATCTTTTTCTTGCAATTTAATAATACGGGTATGTTCGTAGGCAATGTATTCGTAGAGTTTCATGTCATATTATTTAATATTATATAATCAACATTTTATGTCATTCCTTGTGGTGTCAAAAAGTATAGTAATGAGAACGGACAGAATCTCAATTCTTCACAGTAACTTGGACTTAACACCTCGTCGTACGATCCCTGCATTTCTTCGGCAAATTCTTCATCAAATTCTGGTACTCTGTAAATTATAAAAAAGGAAACATTTAAGTAGATAAAGAAAAAGTTTTACACCTATGTCATGCTCTTTAGGGTTCCGTACTTAAAGGGTAAAAACGAGACCCTATTACTAAGACTCCACCGTCTGTCTGTCACCAGGTTATATCTCATCATATTCTTTAGTATTGTATCTCATGAACCGTGTTAGCTAGATAGTTGATTTCGCAGATGATATTGTATTTCTGTTACCGCTATAACAACAAATACTAAAAATAGAATAAAATTAGTATTTAAGTGGGGCTCCCATACAACAAACATGATTTTTTTGCTGTTTTTCGGTACGGAACCCTTCGTGCGCGAGTCCGACTCGCACTTAGCCGGTTTTATTTACCAACACTGACACATCATCATCAGGTACCTATTTTAATATCAGCATTGCTTGGACATAACAGTCCTTTATACATAGATGAATAAGAAGCATTGACCATTAACGTTAACGACTCCTAATGAAGGCGAGACTAACTCGCGATAATTAAGTTTTAACTCATTAAAATACAACTTTAGTCCTAGATTAAGATGATTATTTTACAACCAGAGCATTTAAATTCCATTCAAACCTCGAACTTTAGTGTCACTTTTTTGTGCTTTATTTAAATAGTTACTGAAACTGTATATAACTCTCTCAAAGGACATTTTTGACGTTGTCCGACATATCTGCAGTGAAACTCGCTTTGTCCGAACATATGAAAGCACTTTTGTATCGTATTTTAAATGAAACCCCAATTTTGTGTAATAAATCAAACACTACAGGCGAGTCTGCGGAGAGGCGTTTCTATGATGCATAGAGTGCGGTCCCCTAGTGCATTTTTGTGAGCTTTTAAGCTAAGACCATTTATATATTTCTAAAACATTGTATGAAATATTTCCTTTATATATTTTGAAACTCAAATGTATGCTTTTGTAAATTTTAATAAATTTAGTTTTCTTTTCCTTATTTAGTGAGGAATTGGTGATAAACGAAGTATAAGCCTTGTACGTTACGTTTATAAATAAGAACTGTGTCACTCTAAAAGCTGTTACTTCTTTTAACAGAAATCAATTTCAAAAGACAACTAAAACAAAGTTCTAAACTGTATACCTATACATATTTTTAAACGTACTGTACTTATTACATTTTGTTAAACCATTGAAATATCATTCTGTATGCAAACAAAAGACAACACATTTCAAATAACGCTTCATTTTACCAAACATTGGAGATTTAATTAATCAAAATCAATTCCACTTCGACATCTCATCATTGACAATAAGCGTCAGTGTCGCGTACTCGATAGTTGATATCGCGTACTCGTGATACATACTAGTGATATTATAAATTAATCCAAACACGTAGTAGATATCACGTAGAAGGATTATACGCCAATTAGCGAGCGGCGGAGACAGAATTATTGAGCCGTATAGCTATTTTTGGAATCCGATTAGTACCTATATACATGCAAACATTAATGATTTTCATGTTATCTATAAAAGTTGGTTGAGTAAGACAGTATATAAAAAGCTGTGTGTAGTGCCTGAATTATATTTTTTTGGAAGTGCAAAAAGGTTGGATATACAAATATTATTGTCATAAAAAGTAGAGTGATTAAAAGTTATCCACCATAATTTAATTACTTCCACATATCTATGATCTATGCTAAAAATAGGCAAGTAGTAATTATATGGTTGTTAAATTAATTATTAGGTCTTTACCTATGTCTACCTATAGTGTGTTATGTTTACTATATATCTCTTCAATGTATTTTTGCTCTTATAATTATGTCATAGTACGTGTATAATTTAGTCTCTAATTACAAATCACTCTATACAACAATCAAATAATGCAGTAACTTTTATTGAGATAAATTAAAAAAAATGTATGTAAAATCATATTATACAAAGTAAAAGTCAATTTATAAACTATGCTTTAACCAGTAAGCTTTTCAAAGTAAAATTCCTAAGATTTAATAATACATTTCTTTAACAGTGCAGCACAGATTGTGCGACCATAAATTAGATTCTATCTTATATTATTCGGAGTATAAAACGTGACTAATATCCGATGTAACCATACGTGATGTCGAGACAAACAAGATACTCACGTGAGGATGGCTCTTAATATGTCATGGACCAGTGATTTCCCATGGGACGCCAGGTAGACCTTGGCTTCGCATATGCTTTTGAGAACACACGCCCGCCCGTCCAGATTGTGCCTGAAAATTAAACAAATGTTTTAGAAAACAAGTGAATAGATAAAAGTAAAACGTTTTTTAATTTATAAGAAATTATGATTAAGGTTATAACCACCTTGTACTGACCACATTTACAGCAATAAAGAATTATTTCATTTCATTTCACCGAAAGTGGCGCCCTCGGAGGTTTTTATTTAAAAAGTCGTTAATAGAAAATTATTTTAATAAAACTTTACATGGAATTTTTAGGACCCATGGCCTAGTATTTTTAGAAGTCTATCATGGTCATGGTCATTCGTAAAAGTAGATAGAGATCCCTCGTAGTCATGACAAATGTGTCAAAAACGGCCACTTTTAGCAGTTTTGCTATCTACTTTTAGCAGTGACTACGAGTGAATGTAATGATACCGTTTAAAAGTACTAAACTATTAGATTTAGGGAATTCGATCCCGGGATTGTTACATAGGCAATCCCGGGATTGATCCCGGGATTTCCTATGTAACAATCCCGGGATCGAATTCCCTGATTAGAATACAATATCAAATAAAAATCACCGCGGCGCCACTTTCGGTCGTACAATTGGATTTTTTTTAATTTTTTAAATATGCATTCCGGTGCATAGTTGTTTAGCGTTGATTACTGTAGTGGGTTGGCTGTGTTTCCACCAGTGAAGTATTAGGACGATGAGCGGAGTGGATGTGTAGCGAAGCTGTGAAACTGTGTAGGTGTTTCCATCAGAGATGTGATAGGAAGATGAGCGGTACGAAGATGTGTAGCGGAGCTGTGAAACGGTGCACGGATGAGCGGGTATGAAGATGTGTAGCGGACTCTTATTATCGCCTCCATCCATAGCACACACCTCTCGCCCCCATCTCTAGCACACATTCCTAGCACACATAACTGGGACACATTCCTCGCACACTTGTTTTCTATGAACAAAAACCTCGTTCCACTGAGCCGTTTCCACTAGAGCTGTGCTGACCGAGGCGAGGTAAATGAAGCGATTGTATTGGTTCTTTACAAACACATCTCTCGCTACGCATCCTCGCACATCTCTGGTGGAAGCGCATTCTCAATAGTCCGTACACATTTTGCCGCTGACAGCCGCTCTTTCGCTCACACATTTCATGTTTTATCTGCCACTTTTCGAAATATAAGATTACAGATATTTCAACATATATTTCAGTTTCGAGTTGCTGAAGTACAAAAAGTTATCGTTTTTTCCAGTTCAAATAACTGTTAGAAACGACAACTATTTGTACTTTAGCAATAAAAAACTAAAATATATTTTAAAATATCCCTAATCTTAGGTATATTGCAAAAAGGAGCCGTGACACATTTTCAAATACGCACTCAGATTTAAGGAATCTAGAGAAAACATGAAATGTGTGAGTAAGGGAGCGGCAGTCAGCGGCAAAATATGTATGTACAGGCTCTTAAGGTGCCTGTCCATTAACGCGGAGCTAGTAGGCGGAGATAAGAAACGAGGAAGTATTAACCAATAGGATTACATAAAATATCCGCACCGCAATGGAGAATGTTACTGGGTCTGTTAAATCACTTGAAACTTTATGATCATGTAGCTAAATGTCTAGTAATACACGTGTTTTTGTTTCATTTAAATCAAGCGAGTAGTTTCGAAGTTTTAATGCCTTGAAGGAAATGCCAAGCGCATTGAAATATGTGCTTTATTACGTACGACGTAAGGTTCACCTGTATGACTAATGACGTCATTGGTCACACAAAATAACAGTATTCTAGACCATACAACTTTTCTGTTTTAAGAGATATCGCAAAAATTTCTTCACAGTTGTTCATGTGGTCCCAAAATTATGTGATTTAACAGACCCAGTAACATTCTCCATTCTATTGGTTCATATTTTCTCATTTCTCCGCTCCGCCGGCGGCGCCCCGCCTCGCTCCGCGTCTATGGACAGGCACCCTAATGGGTTCCATACACTCCTATTCAAAGTAGCGTCGCATGGCCGCGTGGGCCGCAAGTGTCGCGTGTCGGATGACGCAAGCAGAGTCTACCTTTAGGGGCCCACCGAACCTCCACTAGCGCCGCCACTCAAGAAAAATCATAACAACGAAATAACTATATTGTTTCGGACGCGGGGTACGGAATTGGAAGGAAAACGACTTGGTTGCAGAAACATGTATGCGTTTTTTCAATGTGTTCGTGTAGTAATAAAACCTGTATTAACGCCTAAAGTAGCCACTTTGGGCGTTAATCTAGATTTTTTAGTTGAGATAGGTAATACTAGTTTTATTTTTTTCAGAAATTTATTTAACATAGTTATTTATTGATTAGCGGTACTAGTGGACGCGCAATGCACGCTTAACTCGGCCGTCTTGACAGGGTAACGATGAGGTGAGGTGCGATGCAGGGCAGGACGGGGCGGCGTCCCCGATCGCTACTCTACTGTGCATGTGCAGGCAAGCTGTACCTAATATTTGACTACTGAAAATGTGTCTGCAGTCATTGCAAGACAAAGGAATTACATAACTATAGTAAAATATATTTTACATTGGTGTTTGGTAATTGGCTTTGATAACTTTTTGAACATGACTGGAAATCTCAAAACCATTTCGAGGAATAAGCTTTCGGTACAGTGTCTACTAATTAAATTTAAAAATAAGTCTATATTTTTAAAGATATTTATAATATTCAATAAAAAGCTTTAACCTTCAAATGACCTTCATATGACGTCATCACATACAGATCTCCCAGCCATAATAAAAAAAAGAAAAAAGTGCAAAGACAATTTTGACAATGAACTTGGCATTAGGGATGGTGGAAGGTGGAAGTGAAAAAATATCGATATAGGTAATATTTCTCAGAAAAAAATGGGATGAAATGGGACGATGACTAAGTAATGGATTCTAATTTTAAGGTATTGTAAAACATAAAAAATAGCAAAATAAACCCCTACGCGAAATTTCGGCTCGATTTGACGAATTTTACGATGATTTTTAAGACTCAAAGTTGGAAAAAATCGAAATGCTCCAGTGACAAAATAGTGTCGACTATTAGAATCCATACGTAATTACCAAAAAAACGTTTTGGAAAAATTATTGTAAAAACATCTATCGATATATCAGAGTATTTAATATCGCCCGAAAAATATCGATGAACTTATCTCGTAATTTTTTCCACATCCCTAGTATTAAATGTTTGTAAATAGAAATAAAGTATGCACATATTTTCACAATGTTTATTATGTTATCCTGCAAATTTATCAGTCCACAAGCAATCGTTACAATTTCATCCATGTAGCCTACATCCAAAATAGACACAATACATACAATACATTTCGCAATTTGGGTAGATTGGGCGTGTCAGTTTTTACAAAGTTTTTCAGCAGAGTTTCCACTGGTAAGCATTTTTATTATAATTTTACCGCCTCAAAAATTATTGCGGCAAATTAAGAAGGTAGGCTAGAACCGTCACAACTGGATTAAATGAATAAAATAGAAGAACTATTAAGTATAACTTATTTGTTTACAAACAACCATAAAGTCATTATGACAGTTAATGACACTTGGCCATTCTTTTTCTATAAGTAGATGGCAAAGGTTTTCTTCTTAAACTTTCATGCCACTAATGACGTCATTCCGGTTGACCATATCCGCTCGACAAATATATTTATAAAAAAATAAATACGGGACCAAATGTTAAAATATTCAAATTAGTTTCTTAAATTGGCCTAATCTGTAGTAAAAAAAAATAAAAAAAATACCTTTTATTTTTTAACCAAAGCCAATTCCCTGTAATCCCGAATATTGTAGCATAACATGCATTCAACCCCGGAAAATTGTTAATAGCTTGAAAACCACCACTTGATTGATTTTTAGGGTTCCGTACCCAAAGGGTAAAACCGGGAACCTAATTACTAAGACTCCGCTGTCTGTCTGTTTGTCTGTCACCAGGCTGTATCTTATGAACCGTGATAGCTACACAGTTGAAATTTTTACAGATGATGTATTTCTATTGCCGCTATAACAACAAATACTAAAAAAATAATAAAATAAATATTTAAGGGGGACTCCCATACAACAAACTTAATTTTTTTTTGCCGTTTTTAGGGTTCCGTACCCAAAGGGTAAAAACGGGACCCTATTACTAAGCCTCCGCTGTCCGTCTGTCTGTCTGTCACCAGGCTGTATCTCATGAACCGTGATAGCTAGACAGCCGAAATTTTCACAGATGATGTATTTATGTTGCCGCTACAACAACAAATACTAAAAACAGAATAAAATAAATATTTAAGTGGAGCTCCCATACAACAAACGTGGTTTTTTTTGCCGTTTTTTGCTCAATATTAATAACGACAACAGGTAGGCAGTTGAAATTTTCACGGATGATGTATTTCTAATGCCGCTATAATAATAAATACTAAAATCAGAATAAAATAAATATTTGAGGGGGGCTCCCATACAACAAACGTGATTTTTTTGCCGTTTTTTGGTACGGAACCCTTCGTGCGCGAGTCCGACTCGCACTTGGCCGGATTTTTGCTTTATATTAATAACGACAACAGGTAGACAGTTCAAATCGTCACAGATGATGTATTTCTCTTGCCGCTATAACAAAAAATACTAAAAACAGAATAAAATAAGTATTTAAGGGGAGCTCCCATACAACAGACGTGATTTTTTTGCCGTTTTTTGGTACGGAACCCTTCGTACGCAAGTCCGACTCGTACTTAAGACAATAGAGGCGTCCTCTAGCCCTGACTTAACAACAGAAAAGCCTGTTTAAGAATTGTACACCAGAATATGCAAGGCTTTTCTGGCAAAGATGTGTTATGTGTTACTGAGCATTGGTTGAAAAAGCACGAATTAGTTTTAAGTTTGGATAATTACAAAGTTGCTAGCTCGTTTAATAGGAAATCTGCTATAAGAGGGGGGTCACTTATTATTCTACATGATAGTTTACAATATAAAGAACGCAAAGATGTAGTATCCCTCTCAATTGAACGAACCATTGAGCTGTCTTGTGTGGAACTTGATCAAATAATTATAGTATGCGTATACAGACCCCCCACCGCAAATTACTCTGAGTTTGAGTCGACTATGGAGGAAGTCTTAAAAATGACCTGTAGGAAGAATAAAAAAGTCGCGATTTGCGGAGATTTTAATGTCGACATCTTAGACCCTAAATTAGCCAAACTGTCGAGTAGGTTCATAAACTTATTTAAATCATTTAATTTGCTACATATTTTTAATGAACCAACGCGTATCACACCCACATCGGCAACCTGCTTAGATAATATTTTCTGTAACTGTAATGTCATTGAAAAATCAATTTTAAATTGTATTAAATCCGACCATAGTGGACAATTAGCCTCCATTGAGCACCATCATGTTCCACCTAAATGGGAAATAATGTGTAGGCCAATAAAAAAACATGGTATTGAAAAATTCAGAACCAATGTCACAAGTAAAATTGAAACATTACCAGAACCAAATTTTGAAGCCAATAACCTATATAATCATTTATTTAGCATAGTTCGAACTGAATTTAGTGAAACTTTTAAACAAAAAGTGATCAAATGTAATGATAGTACGAAATTTAGTGACTGGGCCACACCCGGTATATATAAGAGCAGAAGGAAATTATACGAACTTTATGCAGAGAAAGCTACTTCTTGTGATCCTAACTTCATTGAATTTGTCAAGAAGTATTCACAAACATTCAGAGAAGTTTGTATCTTAGCAAAGTCCAAGTACTTTTCAAATAAAATTAAATTAGCTGACAATAAAATTAAGGCTACTTGGAATATTATTAATAAAGAAACGGGCAAATCAAAATCCAATATAAATTCCTTCTGTTTAAAAACTGGTAATCAAACTTTTGAATCTGACAATGAGGTCGCTAAAGTTTTTGAAGATTTCTTTGCTAGAATACCTGCAGAAACTACCAGTACTCTTAGTGCTTGTCCCAACATCGCTGTCTCCCTTCTGGAGTCTAGTGTTGATAAGTGCAATGAAAGTTTTTCCTTTAAATATATAAATAGTGCAGATATCATTAAAGCTTTTAAAACAATTAATGTTAAAAAAACAGAAGATCTTTGGGGCATATCAACAAGCATTATTAAATCAATAATTGATATACTAGCCTCTTACTTGGCTTTTATTTTTAACAAATGTATTGACGAAGGGGTCTTTCCTGATCTAATGAAAAATAGTAAATTGATTCCTCTTTTTAAATCTGGGGATAAAAGTGACCCAGCTAACTTTAGGCCAATATCTATACTACCAGCACTTAGTAAAATATTTGAAAAAATTATATATTCCCAATTATTAGATTACTTCACATACAATAATATACTTCATAAAAATCAGTTTGGATTTTCCAAGGGTAAAAGTACTACTGATGCTAGAATTGCACTTCTCAAACATATTCTTGACGCTTGGGAAGAAAAGCAAGATGTAATTGGCATTTTCTGTGACCTTTCTAAGGCATTCGATTGTGTTGATCATCAAACACTATTAAAGAAGCTAGAACATTATGGTGTCTCTGATAAATCAGTTAGTCTTATGAAATCGTATTTGTACAATAGAACTCAGAAAGTAGTGATTAATAGAACTGAATCTACCGGAGCCCCCATCAATATGGGTGTGCCACAGGGATCAATATTGGGCCCATTGCTGTTTCTAATTTATATAAATGACCTTCCCAACTACGCGAATAATTTGTGTGAGACAGTACTATTTGCGGATGATACTTCTTTAGTTTTTAAAGTAAACAGAGGTAATAACTGTTCGGACGAAGTAAATAGTGCCCTCTCTAAAGTTTCATACTGGTTTAATAGTAATAATTTAGCACTTAACCCCAAAAAAACTAAATGTGTTAAATTCTCATTACCTAATGTTGAGCAGACAAAATTAAATATTAATTTGAATGACGATGAAGTCGAGTTTATTGAGAGTACAAAATTTCTAGGTATCACACTAGATTCTCGACTGCAATGGGATCCACATATTGAGGCCTTGTCAAGTAGACTTAGTTCAGCGGCATTCGTTGTTAAGAAAATAAGGCTTTCAACTGATATTGAAACGGCAAGGTTAGTATACTTTAGTTATTTTCATAGTGTAATGTCATATATGGACTGCTATTGTGGGGCTCAGCTGTCAGTATTGAAAATATTTTTGTACTCCAAAAAAGAGCTGTTCGCGCCATATACAATCTACGGCGAAGAGATACCTTGAGAGAATTGTTGAAAGAAATAAATATTTTAACTTTGGCAGGCCAATACATTTATGAAAATTTAGTTTATGTAAGGAAACACTATTATTCATTTGCTAAGAACAGCAATATTCACCAGTTTAATACAAGAAATAAAGATAAGCTTGCCGTTCCAAGATTTAGGCTTGCAAAAACTAGAGGTTCATTTATGGGGAAAGGCATAGCCTTTATTAATGAAGTTCCACAACAAGTGATTGATCTTCCTTTGCATGAATTTAAAAACCATGTTAAAAAAACGCTCATGGGTAAAGGTTATTATAAAGCAGACGATTATCTTAAAGATCAAAATGCGTGGAAATGATGTAACACATAACTTGCTTTGTTGAAATAATATAACAATAAGTCTATGTTGTTGCCAATAATCCTGTCACCCTGTTGTAATTATTTGGTAACGATATATTAAAGTTTGTAAATATCGTTACTTATGGCTGTTACAGCTGATAAGTTTCTTGCGCCCGTTCTCCTTGTCAGCTAAAAAAGTCTGGAATGGGTGGTAGGAAAATATAGACGATTCAAAAGTACTTAATAATGAAGTTTATTTGAATAAAGCTTATTTGACTTTGACTTTGACTTTGACTTGGCCGGTTTTTTTTATTATTTTTTTGTGAAACCATATCAAACCAAACAATCTGACCATTAATGGGATAATTATCAAAATCGATTATCCATCGGCGTCTAGGGTTGTCACTTTGCCAATTTCCATT
The DNA here is from genome assembly GCA_943789525.1 of Agriphila geniculea. NCBI lineage: Eukaryota > Metazoa > Arthropoda > Insecta > Lepidoptera > Crambidae > Agriphila > Agriphila geniculea. The sequence continues at coordinate 11,332,897 of OX038887.1, read as the reverse complement.
CAAATAAAAAACACTTATCTTCAGCCATGTGGTGGTTTTCAGATTTCACAATATTATCCGAGGTTGTATGCATAGCACCCGATCTACCATATTTGGTATTAAAGGAAAATTACCAAACATCCTCCATATTATATAAGTACTTACAAATTTATAGCATTTTCCACTCTCTCCCACAAGTCTTTTTTCTGTCGATGGTGTAGCTTCCTCCTTAAATGCATCATGGTAAAATTGGCATTCGGTAAGGGGAAATGCACGTCCAGCTCTAAGGCAATATTCCAACCTGCTGGGGCATGGGTCATGATCGCCTTTACTATAGATGCTGTAAGCTGTTTCAAAAAAATTAAAAATTTAAGCTCAATTTTAAACTAGAAAAAAACCTTGTCTCTAAATATGTACGCAGATGGGAAAGGAACACTCGAATATATTAAATAACCTAACATGTATATCAATTTGTATTTATATAAGTATTAGAAATTTACTGGTTCAATCAAATAAGTTTTCCGAGTTAGCGTGTCCGTACACATTTTGCCGCAGACTGACGCTCTCTCACTCGCACGTTTCATGTTTTCTCAAGATTTTCTAAATCTGAGTGCGTAATTGAAAAATATGTCTCGGCCACTTTTCGCAATATAAGATTACGGACATTTCAACATATATTTCCCATCTGAGAATTGATCTAGTGCGAGTCGTATTTTTCTAATATATTACTTAGTATTGTATAAAAATAGCATTGTGAATGCAAAAATCTCAAATTTAAAAATATATTTCAGTTTCGAGTTGCTGAAGTACAAAAAGTTATAGTTTTTTCCACTTCAAAATACTGTTAGAAACGACAACTATTTGTACTTTAGCAACAAAAAATTGAAATATATTTTAAAATGTCCGTAAGTGGCCGAGACACATGGAAATGCGTGAGCAAGAGAGCGGCAGCGGCAGTCAGCGGCAAAATGTGTACGGGCTCTCTATTATGACAGGTTATGATTATAACAATTAATAGTGCTGACTGGCATAATAAGATAATAAGCAGGTTAAGGCATTTAGTTTATATTGTTTAAAGCTTGTTTTCAAACTCTTGATTACCTCACAAACGTGATCAATTAAATTTACCCTACTTTACTTCAATTTTCTCAAAATATTTATTTGAAAACTCTTTACAAATACCAACCACCATATCAGACCCGTCAGGAAACACAAGATGGCGCCTTTTCCTCACTAAACTCAAAGGAGTTTTCACATTAGGACATTCTTCTTTCAAGAACTCACATTCAACAACTAAAACTGTCAGCAAGTACATTAAAACTTGTTGCATTTTCACAGGGAAACGAAATTATGTTATATTACTGCATAGTCCTGTCACTCACTACAAAGTGATAAAGACTTATTGTCATATGCTGTCACAAATACGACTATTAACACTTTCGTTAAGTACTTTAGGTCGCTGGTCGGTTGTAGCAGTGAGGATTTGACATTGATGGCTTATTAACATGGGCTGATTTTAGTCACCTGTGACGTTTAGTCATGTGGTTATTACACGGGTGAGGTGCGGCTTTAGCCGCACAACTTTCGCCGCACGGCGAAAATCGACCGTGCAAATGGCAAGTCGACAATGGCTATAGGTGACTAAAATCGCAAGTTCCAAAAAGTAGACTTGAGGTGAGCGGCCGCATGCGGCTGGTAGCTAAAACCAACCAGGGATATAATTGTCCATTAATATAGTCACCTGCTGTCTAGGCCGAATTGCCATTTACACAGTCGATTTTCGCCGTGCAGCAATAGTCGTGCGGTTTTAGTCACCCGTGTAAATCCCACATAACTCAGGTTTTTGGAATCATCAATTAATTATTTTAAAACATGTCTTATCGATATTAAAACGGTAATAAAATTTTAGAAGTAGCTATGAGTTTCAAAGTCAGCCATGTACTGCTAAATAAACCATCCAATTATTAAAACGAATTCTGTGTTCCAAATAATCAAGGAATGTCCACATTAAGATTTCCCGGTTAAACTTTCTTAACAGAACAGCGCCTGTTCAGTGACCCAGGATGTTTGGTTTAAGAGTTAGACCGCGCTTGTCACTTCTTCTCATTAGTTCAGTCACGCTTACTACCTTCTGCATCTACTTACATCCTTGCCTCAAAGCCATAAGGTTCAAAATCTCTACAGAACACAACTTCGCAAGATTATCTCTTGTCACTGAATTTTGAGACTTAAACTACTCCGTCAGAGTTGAAATTGATTTGGCTGTGTTGATTGTTGCATTTCGTTGAATTTTCTGCAAGCAAACTCCTTTTGGAGTAATCACGTGAAAATATTTTGTTTTACTCAAGCGACTTCTTTCTGTTTTCTTTGAAAATATTTTTCGCGCTGTAAACGGATACAATTTTTATTAGAAAGTTTGAAAAATTATACAGTTTACGATAATTAGCTGGAACTTATGATATTGTTAAAACTAACTCGACTAGTCAAAGCTACCATGACACTGGTTGTTTCAATGTTGCCAATAAGCCACACCGTTTTAAGAGGACAGATATTATGGGTGTAGATAAAGTTTTGTATGCAACTGTACATAAATAGGTATAAGAACACTCATGTGATACTATTACCACACGAGGCTAATAATATCCCTCATTATAGTGCAGTTGCATAAATAACTATTATATACCCAATAGGTCTTTATTTATGAATTATATTGCCGATATTTTCTCACCAACAGAGAACCTCAATAAATAAGTAGGTTCTTCTATGATTTTAAATAGTTATCAGTTGCATGATATTTATTAGCAATAATAATAAAATCCTTATTTTAGTTTTATAAACATTAAAAATAAGTATCTAAGGTACTTATAAAATAAAAAATATTATTTGTGAACAGAAATTACCATTTTAATTATTTTAAATTATCCAAAGCTTATTTTATTTCCTCATAAAAGTTTTGTAACATTCGCGTTTAAGGTTTTTAAATAAATTAAGATAATGCTAGTGTGAAAAATTAAATTTCTTTAAAATTCTCCATACAAATCACCGATTCTTATGGAGGATTTCCGAATAAAAGAGAGACTTTAAACTATTTTTTTTATGTTATGAAAACTCTAAAATAAGCATTTTATCTGATAGTTGACTATCATCACATAATAGATATTACAATCATGGTCAAAATCACAGAAGTTATGAGGTTCTCTGTTTGTGAAAAAAATGTGAAAGTGTTATCAGCAATTTCATAGGCAAGACCCAACATTAAGTTGCAATTAACTTACTACACATAATAATAATTAAGCAAACCAAAAAATATTTCATTCTTGGACATGAAAAACAGGCTCCTCTAATATTGTTTCTTAGACAAAAGTCGTAATCAAAATTCTTTAAACTTCTTTTTATCTCCCTTTCGTAAGACAGTTTACATTTGACGCAGATTAGTATAAAGCAAGAATATTATATTCATATTCTATTGGTATAAACAAAAGGGATCTACAACACACGCAAAATACCAAACATCAAATAAAACACGAAAAATAAAATGTAAAAAGGTTTATTAACTTTATTTGGTTGGTGCAGTTCTGCAGTCTGGATACATCTGAGTGCAGTCTCCAGGAGTCCCGTGGGCGATATCATACTCCTTATGCAACGAGGATACGAACTCGCGACCTTTAGGCAATCTGGAATAAGTTATGACAGTGAATTTCCTCGGAAAATATATTATACCCAAGAGGTTGGCTACATCTAGAAATGGTATAGGTTTCTACGTGTTTCTGTATTGGAAATATTCCTTTTTTAGATGGGGTGTAACTTTACTTATTTTAATAACTGTTAGGTTAACTTTTACATCTTAAATGGTATAACAGTTATCTGCGAGGAAAATATATTCTTCGGAGATAACCAGTTATCTCTTAGGAATAAATTCTCCTCACGGATAACTAATTATTTTAACAGTTATCTGCGAGGAAAATATATTCCTAAGAGATAACCGGTTATATGGGAAGAAAAAAATTCTTCACAGATAACCAGTTATCTGGCCATGGTTATCTCTGAGGAACAAGGGGCTAAAGCTGGCTAGTGGGTTATTCTTGTAATCTTTAGATTTAATCATTTTTTTCCACTAAACTAGACTTATGTTAATTCTAAAAACGAGTGTAAATACCTTGTCTACAGACCACAGAGGGCCTATTATTAAAAACGTTGCTTTTGCGTTGGCATTAAGCGTACGATGTTTGTCCCACTCTTAGTCATTATTTACTAATATATAAGGTTCAAAATCAAGCAAATCGATCAACAAACATCGTCCGACTATCGTGATTCTTTTTTGTATAGACACCGCATATCAAAACACATGTAACAAATCGTTTGACATTTTCCACGAAACACAAGGTGCGTGACACAGATCCAATAACATTCTGTTTTACATTTTTGCATCCCCCTGTTAACATTTGTCAACTACAAGTGCGAACAAAACTTAATGCGGTGTTTATTCCGAGTAGGTAATGTTGTTTATGTACCTACCTTGCCATTGCCTCATCATCTGCCAAAACAAACTCCACCTCAGTGACAGGTACTTACGTAAACGTCGCCCTCAGGATCTCCTCCAAGAACGTCCCCTGTCCACGCCGGCCCCTCCCTGTCTCGCACAACAGGCGCAGGACGCACTCCCGCCCGTTCCAGCCGAACCTGTTCATGTAATAAATTGAGAAGGCCTACTGAAGAAAACAAAAAACGATTATAGTATTATAATCGGTTCACTTTTTTAAGTTACTCACGCCTGTCGCCTAAAAAAATTGATTAGCGCATTTGTTGTGGAATAATTTAATTATGTTAAGGCGGTTGTATGACCGAAAGTAGCTAGAGGTTTTTATTTAATAAGTTATTAATAGAAAAAGATTTTAATAATGTTTTAATGGAGTTTTTAGGGCCCATAGTCTAGTATTTTTAAAAGGTCACTACATGCCCTCGTAGTCATTCGTAGAAGTAGATAGCAAATGTGTCAAAAACGGCCATTTTTAGCAGTTTTGCTAGCTACTTCTAGCAGTGACTACGAGGGAATGTAACGATACCGTCTAAAAATACTAGACTGTAGGCCCTAAAAATTCCATGTAAAACATTATTATAGTCGTCTATTAGAATTATAATATTAAATAAAATTCACCACGGCGCCACTTTCGCTCAGGGTGCCATCTTAAAGTTTTAATCTTTTCAGAAATATCTTATTTTAAACAAACGCTGCGAAACCTTTACGTTCACACTTATTTTATCATTTACTTACTTTATCATTTAAAAATAAAATGCCTTAATTCGCTGTGAAAATACTGAATTGTTTGCAAATAGAACAGCAAAATATGTAATAGGGTTCTATGCAGAATTGTACTTACCCTTCCAACATTTTCTCGATTTTTCCATAAAGCGATGTTCTTGATACTCTATGAAACTCCACCCTTTCCTTATCCATGCCATGGAAACAATTAGTTTCCCTTTCTTTCTCGTGCATATCTTTTATTGAAAACTCACGTGTGACGTTATTTTCCGCTGGAGTTTGCCCGTCAATGCTTCGTTTGGCAAATGCTGGGTTTACAATAGGTCGCCTATTGAAAAAAGTTACTGTGTTATAAAGCATAAAAACGTCGTTGTCAGTTAATTTTCATCACAAAGAATATTCAACAAGTTGATAATTCCAATCGATACGTCTAAATATAGAAACTTTATAGTGTGTCTGGTCTGCAGAATAGTATTTTTATTTATGCTATTTGAACAGCCCAGATATACCATAAAGCTATTTATTAAATTTGGACTATTGAAGAATAAAGGTATGATACCGATATCAGCAGCACTGCTGCGCGACACTGCTGCGCGACACTGCTGCTGCAGCACCATTGGTCCCCATACATTCTCTATAGGTTTATATAAGACTACATTCCACTGTCACGCAGTAGTGCTGCAGACATCGGAATCATACCTTTATCTGCGCACAAAGGTATAAACAGAATGATTGTTGACCGTTTGTTGCTACCTGATTAGATTACGCCTACCATGCCGAGGTCCTGAGACCTCGGCACGGTAGAAATTGAATCAAACCTGAGTTGGATTCTTGGTAGGTATAGGACGAGCATTATTTCCTGAACCATAGATGTTTTACCTATTACCCAAGTAGGTATGTATTCTATCTGTAATGTTATTAAGTCACCAAAGTACACGCTCTGCTTAGTTTAAAATTATCTTATCGTTATTTTTCTATAATTCGTTAAAAATGTTCTTGCTGAATATTTCATACTATTTCAATAAATACCTTTTATAAGGTTTTTTGGCTATCACCTTCCCATCTTCGTCCAAGAACAAAATATGTTTTGAATCATCGTTCCTTCTGATTCCGTATCCTTTTTTGTACTCTTTTAACTTTCCGTAGAAAAGTTGGGGATCGGAAGGTAGTTCCCATGCCAAGGCAGCTGTGTTCCCAAACCATACGATATCACCGATTTGTAAATAGCCGTGGTTTTGGGTGCAGAATACTAAAATTAAGGATGCATTGTTAACGAATAATAAAAATTGTGTTTTCTTTTTTTATACACATCAACTTATAGGGATAAAGGTATTTTTTTCATACTAACGAGGTTACTTTGAAGCCTTGGTTTCCTGCCAGAGATGTACCGTGCTTTGATCTGATGATGGTTATGCAGGGAGTGAATGAAGGAGATTCAGATCGCTATACACATCCAACTGATCTGATCAACATTCTAAAAGATAAAAGGGTCAGAGTTCTCAGTTTCAGGATTTCCATAAAGTTTAATGCTATTTTCGCGGTTTTTTAAACATAATATTCTTTTCTCTTTTAGAATTTTGATCAGACCAGTTGGGCGTGTATAGAATTTTTTCTAATCACTCTCAGGATGGTCATCATCAGATCACAGCACGGTACACCCCTGGCAGGAAACCAAGGCTTTAAAGTTACCTCGTTTGTATGAATAAAATATTTGATCCCTAGACAAACTTGATGTGTGTATAATTTGAGGCCCACAAGCGAAGTTCCAAGACAAATTTTAGCTTTGACAGTTTGTAAATGCACAAAGACTTTAAAGCATCAACTTCATGTTTTTGATGGAACTCGATTCGATATCAATCAATTTTCATTGTTAGGGGTGTAACAATGTAGCTGATACACCGATCCAATCGCACTGAGTTATGGATTATGTCCAACGTTTATAAGATCGTTTATAAAATGAAATGGGTTCAAGTAATTTAATCTATAAAAAAACAGAATAGGTACCTACCCAGCTGAAAGGAACTACCGTCAGGAAATACTAAAAACCTTTTTCTTCTCGATAACACCTTTGAAGGGATCTCATTTTTATCTGTTTGTGACAATATTTCTTCTGTGGCTATCAAATGTGTACCAACTAATACTAGAAGTATTAAAAGTACTGTATCCATATTATCTTACTTATTTCCTTTTAAATGGGATATTCACTAACTGAAACAAGGAGACACAGATCTAAATCAATACAATTTTGAAATAAAACACTTGTTAAAGGATGCTAGCGCGGTTTTATTGAAAAAAAAATATTAAAACACGACTGCCCTGCCAAAAATGAACTAAAAAGTTAAACAACTAGTGTCATTGCAGTCGGGGGACCTTATTATGGAACAATTTTTGATGAAAGAGGTCCCCCGATTACAATGACACTTGTTGTTTAACTTTTTAGTTCGTTTTAGGAAGGGCAGTCGTGTTTTTAATATTTTTTAAATTTATTTATTTTTATTTCATACATTTTAGTAACATATTATATCGTTTTGAAATATGCTCATCAAGGCCTTTCATTTGATGCCCATATTGTAATAATAGAAGAAAAAAAATTTTTATCACATTTGAAAATAGCGTCGTACAGACGCCATATTGATTTTTTCTAAAAAAAAATATAGCCAGTGTCACTCGGGATGCTGTAGGAATTCTAACGTTACCCCATTTATCCAAATCAGTTCAGGCATTTAGAAGTTATGGTGGAATAAAGAAACTCACATACCCAACCCACATACATGAACCCTGAACACATATACACTCTTTTTGCTTTGGGCAGTCGTGTAATAAAAATCAAACCAAATATCAACTAATTAACAAAGTACTTTCGATTAAACCGTGCAATTTAGTGCATGTCTAATGAGCGCGTAAGCTTAAGAGGTGAATACAACACTTTTTTTTATTCAAAGTTTTTATATTTGTATCTTGAATATTAAAAACTTACCTGGCAATTTTTAACACTTCCTTGACACTTGGCAACTGTTGTCAGTCTAAGAAAAAACAACTGAATTCAATGGCACAAAATTGCTAACTGTTTGTGTCCAATTACTGTCACTGTACAAAACAGAGGCTAGGAGTGGTGCTAAATACTGTCGTGGAAAGTATGGCACCTAGACAAATGTACACCGTTAATTATTAAATGTATCTAAAAATGAAATGGGGATATCAGACCGTTTCTGAATATGAACGTGCAGTCGAAAGTTAAAAATTAATAATTTTGAAATATCGGAAACAAATCTTGATTAATCGGCAAACTCACAAAAATAGGAAGACGCGTGCATAGATTCATTTTTTTTTCAATATTTACGTAGGTAAACTCGGTAGTTTCTTTTGAATACGCGCGAGTAATTCTATGAATGAGCTCTAAATCCAGAAATCAGTAAAATTTTGGGACTTAAACAAACCTCAATATTTTGCCCAATCATTATTAAATATTGAAACTTTTAACTGTACATACTCGATTAAAATAAGGAAGAGTGACATTTATTTCATTTTTAGATATACTTAAAAATTAAGCGTGTATAGTGTTCAGACTCTTCCCTGTATTTGTAGTATAAGACGATATTACTTGCCAAATTTCATAATTCTAGGTCAACGGGAATCCTATAAAGTTTAATTTTTTCGCAGTTTCAAGGAAATGTAAACTTGAGTATGTGGTTTTAATTTCACCTTGATGCCTTTACGCATTTCCGAAATAAAGGGTCTTGACACACAGACAGACGTACACAAAGTGATCCTATCCTATATTATATATTATGCCGATATCTGTAACTTTGTTTGAAAATTGTTAACCCTACCACTTAAGGAAGTACTAAATGTTCAATATTTTTAACCAAAGGAAGTTTCCAAATACATTGGTTGGTTCATGAATGAAATTGAATCTAAAATGCTAATTTTAATTAACTTTAAAAGACTAGGAACAGTTTTTAAACTGAACTTTCAACAACTTTTTGGTATAGTTACTCGTAGTAATCCATTAGAAAAGATGCAATTATTTCAACAGAAACATAAATAAACTAACGTTACTGTGTATATTATTATGCATGAAAGATATTACTGTTTTAATTTAGCGGTTACAAACTGTAACTGAGATGGAGCAAGCCATTTTAATAAAATCAAATTTATTAAATGTAACAAATACACACACACACTTATTGTTGTGATAAAGCTTTGTTTATTGTGCACATCCAAGTGCACATTGAAATTACGCTTACCTTTTAGAACTTCAAAGTACACCAGGCAACTAGACACGGTAAACAAGCTGTTTCCGATTCAAGAGTTGACCCGGGATGGTTATTTGGTATTTGTTTTTGAAGTGAAAACTTCTTTAGCGGCGTTGTACACTTTTTTTGTAATGGGGAAAAAATGTTAAACTCACGTCAGTCAGGGTTGACCCTGATCGAAAATTCGTAAGACGGATGTAGCGTAGACAGCCGGCGGCGGAAGTATCCCCCTTTCTTTCTGCGGCGCGGCGAAAATGGCGGCGCGTCGTTTTGACGTTCAGCGGGTTGATTTTTCTAAGAGATAAACGTTTTAATGTAATATAAATTGTCATGTTTGTGTACGATAGCGCAATAAATAAATATTGTATTCTACCTCATAAATGATAGTATTTTTATACTGATAATTAAAGCAATTCGTGCAAAATTATTCCCTAACCATTCCAAAATATCAAAAATGAACAACGTTAATATTCAAGTTTTCACTTCTGCCGGCACTCCCGGAGCGCAGCCCGAATTTTTTTGTGTGTCTTACTGCTGCTGCTGTTACAAAAGTTTCGTTTCTGTTTCCATATTATGTTTATTTATATGATTAATTTTCTCTTTTAAACAATTTTTATAAGGTAGATAATATTATAGCGAATACCCTAAATATTCCGAAATTAATTTATTTTTCACATCTTTTTTCTGATACTCACGTATCGCCATAGGGTGATGGCTGAAAATTAACGTTTTTTGCTTTCAGCGAATATTAAAGCTGAGCCTACGTTTTTTGCTTTCAGCGAATATTAAAGCTGAGCCTTGGCTCTGTTGCTGCTGCACACATATTATATAAAAACATGTTTTGTTTTTATTTGTATTTTTAAATTATTACTGTAAATTATGTTATGTGTAACACACACATAACACATGCAGCAATAAACGATGCATCTATCTATTTTATTGTCATTTCATATTTTGAGGGGTCTGCGTTTAAAATCTACTATAATGCTTTTTATGAAATACTAGCGGCCGCCCGCGACTTCGTCTGCGTGGAAAGGTTTTTTACTATCCCTCGAGAACTATACTTTTTTTAGGGATGAAAGGTACCCTATGTCCTTCTCTATACCCCTGACAACGTGTATGCAAAATTTCATTACGATCAGTTCAGTAGTTAGGACGTGAAGGCGTAACAAACAAACAAACAAACGAACAAACAAACGGACTTTCGCATTTATAATATTAGTAAGGATTGGGGAACTAAAAAATTTAGTTTATGTTTGGCTTTAGGAAAAAAAATATGTGTTACAGTTTACTATTAATTATTATTCATGTGGCAACAATTTGACTGTATTTTTAATTTAAATTAAATCATTTTAGCGGCCTTTGATGTGCACTATTCATTATGGCGGACTTTGAATCTGATATGTTTCATTTTGGCGGGTTTTGTTCCGAACAATTTTTTCGCCGGGATGGTTTTATTCAAAATGAACACCATTACTACACCTTAATTCAATTTCAAACTGCATGAATTCGATTAGACCACATTTATTAATATCTCATTCGAATCAGTGTCACGGTCCATTTCATTAAAAAATCGCCAAACACAACATTCATATTTTCTTAGATAAAAAATTGTTTTAAAAAAACTAAAAACCGACTTCAAAAAACCTACCTCTAAAAAGCAAGAAATAATATTCGTAATAATAAAAACACGTCTATTGAAGTCGGGTAGGGCTGGCGTACAAATTCCTTTTTATTCTAAAAGCCACACCCTACTTCAATAGATGTGTTTTTATTATTACGATTATTATTTCTTGCTTTTTAGAGGTAGGTTTTTAAAGTCGGTTTTTTGTTTTATTAAACTCTTCATTTTTTTAATTTTTAGTGTAGGTACCTTTTGTTATTATTATTAGGTAGTGTAGGTATATTATTTAGGTAGAAAAATCGGCCCAGCCAATCGTGACTTAATCGCGGAGAAACATGCATAGGTACATGCGGGTCAAACTAAGGACCTCCTTTTTTAAGTCGGTTAAAGAACTACACTTAAGATATCCCTTTTACAACAAAAAATAATTATCTTATTCAGTTCATAAACAAAGAAGTTATACGACTGATCTTCGAGGTAGTTCACACAAAATCATACTATTTTCATGCTTTTTTCAAGATTACTTGAAAAGTACTAAACCGATTTCAAAATTTTAAAAATAAAACCAACTGGGCAGTTTACCTAATGTAATAACATTTGAATCATTTCAATCGGTTCAGCCGTCTTCAAGTAATCGGTGTACATACAAAAAAAGGGGTCGAATTGAGTACCTCCCTCCTTTTGAAGTCGGTTAAAATATTTTATCGTACCTAACATTATAACTTAAACCTTATAATCATTATAAGGTATAAGTTATATCATAATCATAAAAGCTGTATATAAATTTATAATGATAAACGTCACCGGACTCATACGGTAAGAAATGGAGTATCTACATATAGTATGGTCAAATTAGCGGCTTCATTCTGCATAACATCACAATCAGACAATATTGGAAGTTTCATAGTGGATTTAAACATATCGTTTTATTTGCTCCGCCTTACGTTTCCACTTTGTCACGTCAGTTTTTCTTTTACTTGAATGTTTAGGATAACATTTATCAATGTTTGACAACATTTCCTACATTTTAAAACGGTAAAAACTAAGTAAATCTACCCACAAGTCTTGACTAACTTAGATGCAACGCCATACTGTTTACAGCACATGAGTAAAAAAACGTTACAGCGTCACGTGATATGAATGCCGTGATATGATTGGTTTTCGCAGTTTTAGCGTAATTTGAAACGCAACCATACGGTTTTAGTGGTGTTTGCAACATACAGTGATTTTTGTTGGTCGATTTTTAAAGGATATAGGGGATTTTGATGAGAACTGATTGGTGAATATGAAAAGATATTTTTTTTTTTTTTATTTTACTTTATTGATTTACCAACGCTTGTTTACATTATTACTTACATAAAACAACTCTTTCTTAGTATAAAGTTAAACCAAATGTAACAAACACTTACAGGTAAATACTGCATGCAAATTTAGTGGTCAAACAAACAGGAATAAATAACTATTTTAGGCAAGTAATAACTAAACCAGAACTAAGTGCAGATCTTTTATAAATACCTACATTAATTTGCGTAATTATTTAAGTGGGCATATTATCTAAAATAATTCTACGGAAACTGTTGAGTGAGTCAAAATGAATATCAATATGTTCGCTATAACCGTTTATAGTTTTGCAGATCCTTGGAATAGGAGAATTAGCGCCGAACACAGTTCTGCGAGGAGGCGGACGCAATGGCGTTAATTTGCCGCGGGGGTATCTACTAGGGACGCGGATTTTCAGCCTAGCTAGAAGTTGGGGACAATCGATGACGCTATTAAATATCTTCCATCCAAAACATGCATCTGTCAATACTCTACGATCAGCCAGCGAGACCATCTTGAAAATGTTTAGTTGGTCTTTATAAGATATTCTTCTCTGTTTTTTCTTGACCAAACCGGCAGAGAAAGTCAAATGCCAAAGGAATCGTTTTTGTATTCGTTCCAGCCTTAAAGCGTGATTAGCGAAATGTGGCCTCCATACTACGCTACAATACTCAAGAATACTGCGAACTAAGCTATTGTATAGTAAAATTTTTAATTTACTGTTCCTAAAAATTCTTACATTCCTAATAACAAATCCCAACATTTTTGATGATTTTTTAACTATGTAATCTATGTGTGGAACGAATGTCAATTTTTTATCAAATAAAACTCCCAAATCCTTTATTTGGTCGAGTTCCTGAATAGTGTAGTTGCCCATTCTGTAGTTGTATTGAATGATGCTCTGTTTCCTTGTGTATTTAACATGAGAGCACTTTGTTGGGTTTAGCTCCATCATGTTCTTATCACACCAGCCAATAAGCTCATCAATATCTTTCTGTAATCTTTTACAATCATCTACTGTTTGCACTTGTCTACAGAATTTCAGATCGTCGGCATACATAAACACTTCAGAGTTTTTAAGGTACTCAGGGATATCGTTGACAAATATATTAAATAATATAGGTCCCAGATGAGATCCCTGAGGTACACCTGATAAAATGCGACGCAGTTGTGACTGAAAACCATTGACAACGACAAAAAAGAACCTATTGTGTAAATAAGATGCCATCCAGTTCAGCAATGAGCCACTGATACCGTATGCAGACAGTTTTTGCAATAAGACCGCATGGGAAACTCGGTCGAAAGCTTTGCTGAAATCTGTATAAACTACGTCGACCTGCCCATTCAAGTCAAGACCTTCTGATAAAGTTTCAATAAATTCCGCCAAGTTGGTACTTGTTGATCTACGCTGAACAAAACCATGTTGTCTAATGCTAAGATATTTTTTAAGGTGGTTTATAATGAACGGACATATTAAAGATTCGAAATTTTTTGCCAAAATTGATAAAATTGAGATGGGTCTATAATTTTGAATTATATCTGATCTGTCATTTTTATGAACAGGAACTACTTTTGCCACCTTCCATTCATCGGGGAAAACCCCACTAGTTAATGATTTGTTAAAGATTAAGACTATAGGTTGCACCAAATGTCCAGCGCAGATTGTTAAAAACTTTGGGGGTATACCATCCGGCCCCGCACCCTTAGTACAATCAACCGTCTTCAACTTCTTTAAAACTGTGTCGTGATCAAGAAAGGGCAGAGCCAATGGCTGGCTTAAAACCTCAAGCTGACTATTCTGTGTATTCAGTACAGATCTTTGAGTATTAGATGCTTCTACACTATTGTACGTAGATGCAAAGAATGAGGAAAAAAGCTCACAAATTTCTGAGCCATTTGATGTTGTTTCCTGTCCATTTGTCACTGAAACTGGATAATTTCCAGTACCACCCCGTTTCGCTTTAACATACGACCAGTATAATTTTGGGTTCTTTAAGATGTCTTTCTCGAGGTTGCTAACATAATATTGATAACATTTGTGTGCCATGGATTCACAACGGGAACTTATTATTTTCAATTCATGTTCATCCATTGGATTGCTGTATTTTCTATAACGCAGCCTGAGCTTATACTTTTCCTTCAATGCTCTAATTAGTTTTGAACTAAACCAAGGTGGATATTTTTTACGATTTGTGCTTTTTAGTGGAACATATTTGTCTATGACTGATTTAACTATGTTATAAAAGTTTTTAAGCATTTCGTTAACATTGTCCAGATCTTTAAAAATCTCTTCCCAATCATATGTACTTAATTGTTCACATATACCATCATAGTCCGCTTTATAAAAGTTGCGTACTTTATTTTTATTATTGTATGATAGCTTGACGTCATGAACAATATCTACCGATATATCTAAAGCAGGATGTAATGGATCAGTTTTTACCATGTTGTGATTGGACTCATGAATAGTAAAACGAGAAAAGCTAGACAACACTAGATCAAGAATTCTCCCAGATGAGTTTAACACACGATTGTGCTGCTGCAACTTATTTAAGTCCAAGAAATCTATCAACAATTTTCCCAGCCCTTGAACAGCGTTTTCACTTGGTGACTCGCTCAACGTTTCCCAATTTATCATACCTAAATTAAAATCGCCCAAGATACAAAAATGACAAGAAGAAGTTTCAATAACTGTATTACAATTATCCAAAAAGCGCTCAAGCATAACTTGATGAACAGGTGGAGGCAGGTAAACCGCACAAAGAGCTATCTGACGAATAGACTGTGCATTTGGGATATCAATAGAAACCCATAGGTCTTCGTAATCACTCTCCCAATTGGTGACACGTCTAGATGAAAGTTTTCTAGAAATAGCTATTAGTACGCCACCACCATCTTTTTTCCGAAGATATCTAGCGTCATCTCTATCTTTTCTATAAACAGTGTATCTTTCGTCAAATAGCTCACTATCAAGAACCGTACTGTTCAGCCATGTCTCGGTAAGTACTATTATATCAAAATTACTAGAACATAACTGGGTAAAGAACTTGTGAGTTTTAGTACGTAAACCACGTGTATTTTGGTAATAAATATTTAAATTTAACAATGTGAATTTTAACAAAAACTTAATAATTAACACGCATGCTTATAAAACATTTGAATACTTCTAAATGATTTTATCTAGGCTTTCAATGTCCTTGATCAGTTTATAGTCTGAAGATTCATCCTTTCTCATGAAGACGCGACCGCCACGAACCCACACATACTTGTATCCAATTTCTCTCGCCTTCAGTCTTGCAGCTGCGTGTAGTGATTTATTGGCTTGTGATAGATGTTCCATAACGTATATGGGTTTGTTCTCACCGGGAATGCCTAGCAGACCTGTATTAAGTCTATTGCCGGGATTGGCTCTGTTGTACTTATATGCTGCTGCCAGCACTGCATCCCGATTATAAGGTGTAGTAAACTGTACAATTATAGATCGCGGTCGATCACTACTTCGGTCCATTTTAGCAACTCTCGTACATTGGGCTACTTGTTCCGTTTCAATCTTACAGCCTATAACATTTCCCAGATCTTTTATTAATGTAATCAAATTCTCATTCTTTCTTTCGGGGAGACATTGTATTTCTATATTAGTTAGCCTTGAGTGTTGTTCCAATTGGTTGATACGATTACTCATGCTAGAAATAGTTGTACGTAGGGACTCATTTTCTGACTGCAAAGATTTCATTGTTTCAGTTGTCGAGCTAAGTACTTTCATAACATCTTCATATTGATTGTTCATGAAGTTCATCGATTCCTTTACATCAGATATTTCATCCTTTATGGACTTCAATTCAGAAGTAAGGCCAGACAACGTGTTTTTCATCAGGTTGAACATATCAGACATTTCAGAACGAAAAATTTCTCTTACAGTTTCGTGAGTTAAAGTTGATTCAGCTTGGCTTGGTGGGGAAGAGAGTGCTTGCCGTTTATTAGAACGGGTTGTAACATTTTTGTTCGAGTTTTCACTGCCGCTACCACTCCGGGTAGGAGTATTATCGTTCCTTGCGGTTTTATTTCCTCCACCCTTGCACGAGGAACATATCCAGTTTGATAGTGAGCGGTTTACAGTGGCTGCATCTTCTCCTTGTATGCACTCCTAGTGAAATTTATTGTTACATTTGTGACATGTTAAAAAATTACTACTAGAAGAATTTTCTTGACAACATCCCCAGGCCATTTCAATTCCGCTTGTTATTTTCTTTACCAAAAAAGAAAATAAAACGCAATAGAAAGCAGGAAACAAAAAATGATAACAAAAAAAAAACTCGACGTCCAAGGATCGATCTATGGGCCGCCGATGTGGGTCAGTGCGCCGCGCCACGCCGAACGGCACCGCTTGCACTTGATATCGACTAGCGAAATTAGTGATCTTATTGTACTGAGCCTTTGTGACGCACAAGAGCGGAGCGAGTGTGCGTGCCGGCCCGCTCAAGGTCACGCTTCGGAGAATTGTCACTGTCCGATGATTAATTTGCTTTAAGCCAAGTTATTTTTTAACATTAAGCACATAAACACAGCACTGTTTAAGATGTTTTATACTTCGTTTGATTGGTATTTTCGTGCACTTTTCTATAACATAACACTTGTTTAAAAATATGAAAACTTTTTACTGATTTGGAATCAAAACGACAGAGCAAATACAAACACGTCCTTTTTGTTTAACAGGTACCGCCGAAAAAATATATGCATTACAGTGTCTTTATAAGTATTAAAAATTATTTCATAAAAAATTGTTTTAGTGGGTTTTGAAAGTAAACCCCTCATTTTTTCCTGCTGACATTTAACTTTGTGTCTGTCACAAAAAGTAAACTTACATACAGGTCAAAACATACGCCTTGTTTTGGGCTTCGCCTTAGTAGGGTGAAAAGGAATAAAAAAGAAATAACAACATAATCTTAATTTCGGTCGCATTTAATTTCAACTTATTAAGTTTCAGGCATGCCAAAATGGTCACATCCAGGGTACAGTTTCCAGCAATCATCATTGGGTTTATGAGCTTCATCGTATTCCCGATGTTCGTCTCTATCAAAGGGAGTGCCCTTAGGCAATCTGAAAATAATACAAAAGGTATTCCATTAATAAGTTAAAAGCACAAAAGAAATGCATCATGGTACTAAAGTTATGAACGGGGGGGGACAAAATAACAAGGTAAGTACAGTTGATAAAATAAAATAAGCAAATAACGTTAACGAGTATTCCTAACCAGGGTAATAATTAATATTATGTAAAAGTCAATAAAATAATAAATCAGAAACAACGACGACGGTACCATAACCTCAATAGAAGTTATTTTATACAATACTAAAGTAATATACTAGAAAAAAATCGATTCTAACTAGTTCATGTTCTCAGGCGGGAACCGAACCCGCAACCTTTGAAATTCACGTCCAACTGAGCTACCGAGTCACCATACTCGGTAGTCAAATTAAAAAAAGAAGTTATTTTTCTAAATTGAACCAGACGGGAATCAAATCCGGGATCCGGGACTTCAAAGATGGTGACACCATGAAAACTGGTGTACAAGTCACTTGATCATATAATAATACCTCCATCTTAACTTTTTTATCGGTAACTTTTGTTTAAGTTATATTGAGTAGGCTCATTGTTTACTTTATCGCAAAAAAATATTTTTCAGTAAGTGATTCAATGTAATTCTTTACGAGAAAATAAAGTTCTTAAACCACAATCTAAAAGTAATAGCAATAAAATAACCCCACTCCGCTCTATGTCTTCTAATCTTCTTACTCTTATTGCTTTTCTATTCTTATTGTTTGCTCATGTGCTCTGGGTTGCCTGGGCGAGATTGCTACATAGCAATAAGACCACCTTTGTGTGATTTTTTTCCAGTTTATTGTCTTTGTCTAGTGTGCAATAAAGCGTTTTATTATTATAAATATTATTTCATACACTAAATAATACCTTTACTCCTATGAAAACCAATACAATACATACGTAAACACAGTTCTGAAAAATTCTTGCAGGAATGCTTCCTGTCGGGGTGCAGCTTGTGCGGCTTCACATAGTTTATACAATACACACTGACGGCCATCTTGTCCCAATCTGTGTACATAGAAAATAATTAAATCAGTCGTTATGTTGTTGGGTTTACAGGAAGATTGTTAATTAAGTTAGATTTTCACTCTAAAGAATGTGTCGCTTATACATTCACAAATAACAAATTCTATCTGACTGCTCAAACCCCGATTTGATCGCATTTAGTTTCGGCGTTTGATTGTACAAGCTGGTTTCTCCTAAGTTTGGCCATAAATTGTTTAGTCAAAGGCGAAAACACGCTTTGGTTTTTGACTTTGACTAAGGCTTCTTGTGAAACATGAGGTTTGACTAGTCAAACCTTGAAGCACCGGAGCTTCAGCGTTTGTCTATAACAGTTACAACCAACCTTACCAAAGGAAGACCCCAGGCAAGGCGAAAGGGTGAAGACATGGCGGAGTGACAAGTTACCGACGATGATGCCGCGGACAGAGGGAAGTGGATATGACCCCATCACTACGTGGGATACTTAGCGTGGGAGTGACACTAGTACGATTCACATCGATCGACGCGAGCTGGACCGCACCGGAACCGGCCTTTTACAGTCTGCTGAAGAAAATTTAAGCTTCCATTTATACGTAGTCTATTTCCCATATAAGTTCTATTATTTGGTTGGAATTTACCCAGTTTTACCCAGTTTGGAACCCGATCGGCTCTGCGCACACGCGTCGGCAGCCGGTCGGCTCTGCGCGTAAGCCGCGGCAACCAGCCTACTGCTCTCGGTTGCCGACGCGCCCGGTGACACTGACTGACTGACTGACTGCAACGCGCTCCTAGAAGAGCGTACCGATGGATGCATGCGCGTGTCGACGGATGCGCACTCGTGCAGATAGATTTAGGTGGATGCGGCCCAATAAGCGCCAGTTGGTGTGAATCGTATTGTTGGTGTCGTTAGTGTCAAACGATAAACAATGCATCGTTGCATGAAAAGCATCCCGATGATTTTCAATAATAGGTCTTAGTATTTTGAAAAAAGAAATATATGTAAGCTTACTTCCGCAAACAATATATGCAAGATGCACCGCCCGCCCGCCCGCAAGGAGGAGTTAGATCGTGCGTAAACCAACACCGAATTCGGTGTTGGTTTACGCACGATCTAACTCCTGAGGATGCTCCGGGTTGGGGCGAAACACGTGTAGAGTAGCCTAATTGGTGAAGGTGCAAGGTGTGTTGCTGTCTTGCTAAATGCAGGTTCGTGCACTGATATTTTGTTGTGTGCATGTGCATATTTTTGCGGGCGGGCGGGCGGTGCATCTTGCATATATTGTTTGCGGAAGTAAGCTACATATATTTCTTTTTTCAAAATGGTTTGGGACTTCCGCCAAGTGACGCCTGATTCAATCAAATAGGTCTTAGTACTCACGCTGTAAGCAGCTTTTCAACTTTTTCAAATAGATCCACGCGACTATTCCTATGAAAGTCTACAGTATCTCGACCCAAATGTTCTTTTCTTAGATAGTCCCTTGATGTTTGTTGCTCGTGCATCTTAACTCGGTCGATTTTCGCCCTTAATTTCTCTTTAAAGGTTCCTCTTTCGTCGATACTTCGTTTCGCAAATGCTGGATTTACTAGTAATTTTCTAGAAAAAAAATAGGCATATTTGTAGCACATCTGTTTATAATTATAATATTTCTTCTTATTAATACGCATACGCAATTCTCTAATTTCATTTATGATGAGCCGCACTAAGTTGAAAGCAATGTCAAGCCATCGTATTACTTATCAAATAACTGAAGAATACTTATTACCTTTTATAAGGTACTTTAGCAATAAGCTGTCCCTTATCGTCAACATAGTAAATACTGTTTTTGAAATCGCCTCTTCTCAATGCTTCTTTATCATATCCTTTGAACATAGTGAAAAATTTTGGATCCGTAGGGAGAGCCCAGGCTAGCGCTGCGGTGTTGGAGTAAAGGAAAATGTCTCCGATTGTGATCAACGCTGATGTTTGTACGCAGAATACTGAAAAAAATAATTGTTATAAACCGGTGCGTGGTGCGATTAACCTGTATTTGTAAGTATGACCGCGTACATCTTTTGTTGGCCATAATTGATCAACTGAAATCGCTGGCATGTGCCGTCAACAAGTTCCTTTTGACGCATTTACATGGGTCGATTTCCCGGTCAACTTGCTAAGTGACTTAAGTCGAATGGCTTAAGTCACTTAGCAAGGAAGGGCTTTTTATCGACAACTAGCGGCCGCCCGCGACTTCGTCTGCGTGGAATGTTTTTTTGCTATCCCTCGGGAACAATACTTTTTTCGGGATGAAAAGTATACCCTATGTCCTTCTCTGTACCCCTGACAACGTGTATGCAAAATTTCACGATGATCGGTTCAGTAGTTCAGACGTGAAGGCGTAACAAACAAACAAACGGACTTTCACATTTATAATATTAGTAAGGATAGCTTGTAAAATTGCATTGCAAACCTAATTACAATAAGGTGGCGATTCGATTTTACAAGCGATTGTCGATAAAAGTCGACTAAAATTACCCGGAAAATCGACCCGTGTGAATGCCCCCTTAGCTTCACTTGTACATTATCTGAATGACATCTAACTAAAGCGTTTAAAACATCATAGAAAATTAAGCAACATAAGAGTTACACATTGGACACTCCCTATTGTTTCAGTAATTGTAATATCAATTTTGTTTATTACATAAATATTGTACTTCAGATTAGGAAAGCGAACCCTTTGCAATAATACCCTGGTCAAATGAAAGTCGAGCCTAGCTGCGGGCATTGTCAGTAAACTGGCCTAAAATTGTGATAATTTCTAAAAGAGGCCTTTGTTTAACTGCCTCAAAGTGTAACACAATTATTTACCTACCTAATTGAAATGAGCTTCCTTCTGGAAATATCAAAAACCGCTTTCTCCTCGACAACAGCTTAGAGCCACTGTTTCTCCCTAAATAATTTGTTCGGGTCTCATTTGTTGATGCTGTTCCATTTACAAATAATTGTATAAGGAACATCATTAGTGTAATATCTTTCTTTTTTATTATCATTCTTCTTAGAATTTTGGGTCCACTCAACTTTACACAAGCCTCATTTAGTCTGTAATTTTAAATTTCGAACACAAACTCACACTGAACAGATACCACAAAACGTACTGCCCCGTTTGACATCCCATTTGGGGACACAAATATTTTGAAATGAAACATCAATTAACACAGAACGTGTCAACCAATTCACAGCTATTTTCGTGCTTCAGATATTAAATTTTATGGCTTGGAAACAAAAAAGGAAATTTCACGTCTTGCCCTAATGTTATGGAAGCAATGTCGTTATATGCACATTTCTGTTATGGGAGTAAATAAATAAGATAACGGAAAACCATTTATTTTACTATACAGATCTTGTTAGTTCATTTTAAACTAGTTTGAACGTTACTTACATTTATCCAATATTAACAAAATTGTTATAGAGTTTAAAATTAACGTAGATGTAGAGGTAATTCCGGTAACACAAGAATAGAACATAATATGATAAAGCATTTCTTATTGCTACGGTAACTGGATGAATTTCTGTTTTCTTTATAATAAAATAGAGTTCTATACATTATCAAACACAGAAAAAATTGCGTGGGTCCTAATACATAAAGATTAGAAAGCTAAAGAGCACTTCAAGTTATTCAAAATGATTTGAATAACATTTGAAAAATATGATACTTAACTTAGCGGATCCACTTACCAAATAACGTAGTCTAAAGTCTACAGAATAATAACGTCAACAGAATAAAAATTAAAAATATCCTATTATAATAAACATTACAATGGCAGGATCGCTGAAGTGCTGATGGCGGAACTTGACAGACTGATCGTACTTGATCACGTTTGTTAAGCAACGCTCGGTCCGGTCAGGTGTCGGATGGGTGACCGTTAAATTGGCATTACAAGAAAATGCTTCCGTACTTCGGAGGGCACGTTAAACCGTCGGTCCCGGCTGTTGTCATCTGATAACAGTCGTTAAGCCAAGTTAGAGGCCCTTACAGGCTGCTTAATAGACTTTTCCACCAGAGGTGGCTACTAATCCTCATTCGATAAGAAAAAGAATAGCAGGATGACAGAAAATATATCCCGTTTTGTGGCACTGCTGTAGATGGAGACCTTTTGAACGTGTGCATATGGGTAATATTTCCGGTTATTTTTTAAACTTATCCGGCTGTCTTATACAATGTAAAATACCTTAGACCAGTGTAAAAAATCCTATCTAGAAAATAATCCACATCTTACATTCCCTACTTCGTAATAAGACTATCGCGTAATGACAGAAGCAAAATGGCTTCCTTTTGAAAGTTACAGTCGAGAAAAAACCACTTGTCTTAAAATCTACGAAGTAGAGAATATGAGATGTGGATTATTTTCTAAGTTGGTTTTGTAGGTATTGACAACCTTTTTCAATATGACTAAAAATTGTTAATAATAATTATTATTAGTATAGAAGTTGGACAGTAAACGAATAAAAGATTGAAAAAAACCAACATGCTTTGGAAGAAAAATGAATATTTACGAAAATTCGCTTCCAACATCCAAAAATTGATAGCAATGCCATTACTAATAGTATCCACCTATTTTCAATAATTTCAACTTTCAGGTAAACAGCAACAAATATAAATTGATTACAAAGAGTTTGATTACATAATTAGCTTTAATTAACCAAAATAAAACTTATATCTATTCATCACATTTGAACCCTCTGTCCTTCTAGGTACTCAATTTTAGTTTGAGTTTTTACTCTACACATTGCTGCTAATATTAAGTTTCAACCCAACAACCACTTTAGATTTGTACCCCTATTACGAAGGTATTATTATTATTTTGCAAACTTTAATTTACATTATTGAAAGTTAACGCTTTGATTATTTTACTAACATTTCACCGAAGAACATAATGAGATTATACTACTTTCCGATAACTGTAGTACCTACAAATTGTTCTCTACAAATTTTACTAGGGTTACTAGCATGAGCTGACGCCCTCTATATCTACTAGGACGCATTTGTTCAAATAGTTCATTACCTATTGTCAATAAATTTCAGTGTCCTCCTCCATTAAGTAAGTTAATTAGTATAATGTGAAGTCGCAGATGCAGCTCCCTGAAAAAATCTTGGCAGCGCCCACATATTTTTGGATATCCCTGTGGCTGGCCGGCGGCGTACCGTCCGCGTCTCAATTTGACAAGGTTCCATCCCATTCTCATCGCGCGCTGATTATACTAGTTGTATAAAATAAGTTTAATTATTATGGTATGCATAAAGGTATTCTAATATTAAATAGGCTCTGAAAAAGTAGAGCTACAGTCAGGGTAGGCTTCTTCGCAGGACATAGAAGAAGGGATTGCTCCATCATAGTCTTCAGAAAGATGGTCTTTTGTTTGTCCCTTTGGTAACCTATAAGAAATATTATATTAGTTCTTATAGTTTAGTCAATTAATACGAACTTTATTCAACTAATTTACTCAAATAATAAGAACTATCTGTGTCTCATTCTTTTCTATTAGTCAATGTGATATGTCATAGAAGTTATTCAATAAACATTACTTTATTGAATAACTTCTATGACATATCACATTGACTTCGCACTATCGCATGTTTCTATCATAGTAAAATAATAATTATACAGGGTCATTCTAAACTTACCATCCAAATTTCAAGGATGTGTCCAGCCCATGAAACTGAACAACTTTCTCCAAGAAACACGTGTCGAATTTCGCCACAAAATGTTGGTCATCCCATACTAAATTGATCACGTGATCTCTTTGATTTGAATGGATAGTCGACTTTTTTAAACATATTTAGCCCTGTGTTCCTTAGAGAAAGTTTTTCAGTTTCATGGACTGAACACATCCTTGAAATTTGGATGGTAAGTTTAGAATGATTTGTATAGGTAGTCTTAAAGTAAGGGAACTTCTTTGTCTTGGCGATTAATTTAGACTAATGACGACTAAAAATTACTGTAACGCGTTCGAGGTAGCGATGAAAGTATGATCCTTAATCCGCACCACATCTCATTATTGCCTATCAACACAGCCGAGTTACCGTGGAGTAAGTGCTACTACTAGCAATGAAATGTGCACGTCATAGAACCATACCATAGTGTAATGATTCCTATAGTGGTATAGGAATTACACTATGTTTCTATGACGTGCACATTTCAATCCGAGCGAGAATTCCAATACGAGCAATAAAATGTGCACATCATAGAACCATAGTGTAAAATGAGTCCTATAGTGGTATAGGAATCTTTACACTATGGTTCTATGACGCGCACATTTCAGTGCTCGTGGCAGCACTTATAACAAAGTCAAAAATAAAAGCTTTAGAAACTTTATACGCTTGGCCTTAAAAACAAAGATATTAAAGTTCTACGATACAACAGCGAAGCAATCTAAATGTCACTTCCACATAATTCTCGAAAGGAGCGTTGTACAAATTCGCCCCGAAGTAGATATCTTTAAAACCGTAAAAGGAATATCAGCTTACGTGAACACCGTTCTCAGTATCTCTTGAAGGAAACTCCCTTGGGGAAGGTCGCGAGTCTGCCCTACAAGGCATAACGTCTTTAACAGGCACTGCCTACCATCTCCACCGAGACTAAAAAAAGAAATATTCCGATAAAAATTAAATTATAGATACTTAAAAAGCATTTGCGATTAATTCGTCCCGCGAGTTTGCTCTTCCAAAATGTCTGCTTCTTTTTTGTTATTTTATTTCGGGATAAGTAGTATTCTTTATTTTTTTACATACTTAACTAAAAAAGTCATAGCTCTAAAAGAAAAACTGCTTTATATAATTAAAATATTATAATAATAACTTAATATTTAACGACTTGCACTTGACCGTTTAAAATAAAAAAGTTTCATGCTGAGATGAACGCACCTTCTGAGCATTGTCTCAATTTTCTGGTAAAGGGATCCGCGGCTGCTCCTGTGAAATTCGACGCTGCGTCCCTCCATGTGTTCGCTTTTCAAAAACTCCCGTTTGTTTTTCGAAGCGTGCATCTGCTTCCTGTCTATTTTGAATTTCTCTCGCGTTCCTTTTTTGAATTGAGGCGATGAAAGCACGTCTGTGCTCCGTTTCGCGAACGCCGGATTCACGATAAATTTTCTGCGAGTTACAACCGGCCAGTGTTAATTCATAGACAATTCAGTTATGTAGTCCTTCTCGTCGAAATAAAAGAATAAATTGGTTAAACTAATTAATGATCCCATTCTCTATGAAGTGAAAACTTTTTTATTCTGTTAGATATTCTGATTGATACACCAGACCTTCTAAGTAATCAAAATTGATGAAACGATCCCTGGAGGTAGTAAAGATGTAGTTCATTCGATTATTTCATTAAGTTTAAGCAAATAGGTAAGTTCAATACGTTTCTTTTAACATTATAAGCGAAGATTACCTTTCATAAGGCCTTTTGTGAAGCACTTTTCCGTCCTCATTGGTGTAATAAATCGCTTTGTTGTCAACCCTCCGGTGGAGTGGATCCGCATGATGGTCGAATGGAGAATAGGGGTCTTGAGGAAGCTCGTATGCTAGAGCAGACGTGTATCCCCAAAGAACAATATCACCTATTGGAGATATGTTGGGGAAAGTTAGGCAGAATACTGAAAGAAAACCGTTAATATTTGTAAAGTTATTGTAAAGCAAAAGTTATTGTTCGTCTGTGTGGAAGATTTTTTGCTAACCCTCGGGAACAGTACCTACTTTTTTCTGGATGAAAGTTACCCTATGTCCTTCTTTGTACCCTTGAGAACGTGTATGCAAAATTTCATGATGATCGGTTAAGTAGTTAAGACGTGAAGGCGTAAAACAAACAAACGGACTTTCACATTTAGGTATAATAAAATATTAAGCAAAGATATTGTCATTTATTTAAACCTAAACTTTATAACACATAAAAAACCGGCCAAGTGCGAGTCGGACTCGCGCACGAATGGTTCCGTACCAAAAAACGGCAAAAAATCACAATTGTTGTTTGGGAGCCCCCCCTAAACATTAATTTTATTCTGTTTTTACTATTTATTGTTATAGCGAAAAAAGAAATACATCATCTGTGAAAATTTCAACAGTTTACCTGTTGTCGTTACTAATATCGAGCAAAAAACGGCAAAAAAATCACGTTTGTTGTATGGGAGCCCCCCTTATATATTTATTTTATTCTGTTTTTAGTATTTGTTTTTATTGCGGAAGTAAAAATACATCATTTGTGAAAATTTCAACTGTCTAGCTATCACGGTTCATGAGATACAGCCTGGTGACAGACAGTAAGACAGACGGACAGCGGAGTCTTAGTAATAGGGTCCTGTTTTTACCCTTTGGGTACGGAACCCTAAAAATTAGGAAAACCCACTTTACTTTATTATATTTTTGCTTGCATTTCAACCATATTTTGTAGTTTCAGTTATTAACCTTTTTAAACATGTCCTTCGTGACGATATTTTGCTTGACTATTAAAAATTAAAGAAAATTGTTTACTTGCATTAATACAGATAGAGTAAATGCAGATTTAAGATCTTTCTTATGGCAGTTATAAAATGTATTTCTGTTATCGGTATAAATCCTATTCATAGCTTTATAAATTCACAGCGAGTCTTGAAATCATTCAAAGTTAAACCAACTTGAAGAGTTTGCTCAATTCTATATTTAATAAAAGAAATATTTTTTCTTTCACCCTAGAAAGACAAAATAAAGAAAAAAAACTTCTTTAAAATAACAAAGTTGATTTATCCCTCCTTATTTTTTTTATTTCTTATGGTTAAGAAATAATAAATAAAATCTCGTAGTTATAAGCACTTCAAGTTTAACTTTCACTATTTCTGGTTAAGTACCAATTAACTTAATTGACAGTTAATTTCATAGAAACTGTTCCATTTTTTTATTTCATTAATCAAACAATTAATGATGAAGCATTAATATTTTCACTTATAACTCACCCAACTGTAAAGAACTACCTTCTGGAAACACAAGAAACCTTTTCCTTCTAGACAAAACAACACTTTTCCCACTCTCATTTTTGCTATCTAGTACCGCCAACTGAATTAGTAATAACAAAAGAAAAACGGAAGCTGGCGAGTACATCTTTCATCAATTTTATAGACATAGTACTAAAATGTACTTGCGGATAGGCGTCCGAAGTTTTAAGACGACATATGACAGCGGCTTATCTTCTTAATGTCTGTGAAACCGTTAATCACGATCTACACACATTGCCGGCGAACCGTTAGCATATTGAAAAGGCTGAGTGGATTACCAAATAGTATGTTGGACTTAGATATTTTACTAGTCATGACTTCGGGCCTAAATTTCGGAGTCACGTTACTATTTCACACTATGTTTTAATAAAATCTGTAGCTAGCCCTTAACTTGAAAAATTATCAAGACGTGCAAATCGGATTCATATCGAGATTTCAAATAATTGTATTGGATATCTTAGTTCCCTTTACTAGACTAGTATGTAAAAAAACACTTTGTACTTGACTCGAACTCAATATTGAGTATTCAGTATTGAAGTTTCTCATGATATGGATACCAGTGGCGCAGGGTCCATACAATCTGATTTCCATCGGCTTACCTTTTAGAATTCCCACCCCACTGATCATCTATGCAGATTATAACATTTTTGTAGAATGGCTTGCCTTCGCCATAATTTCACCCCTTGCCACAGGGGTACTGAATACTTACTTGCAAACTGTTTCATAATTTGACCCTACAATTCATTGGAATACATTCATATCAATAAATTGTATATTCATACCTTCGTCGACAGATTTACTTGTAAGAACTTAAGGCTGTAGACGCGCATCACGTTCCATTTTTAAATTTTCAATACAAATGATCAATACAACTCTGTGCGAGCCGTAATGAGGGCGAACTTTGAAAATTCCTATTAAATTATTAAATAGATACAAGTATATAAAAAACACGCAATACATTAGACAAATACCTCATTATTGCTAAGAAAAATATAAAATGACTTTAGATTTTGTAAATACCACTAAAAACGCACGTCAAAGTGTACCCAATTTGAGTATGTTTTAATATTTTATTTCTCTGTGATTAATTTTTATTTTTTTTTCTCTATTGGAAACTTCTTGACAATACAAACAATAAGTGAAAAAATAAATAGATATGCGTCATATTCTTATTTGTTACAACTGAAACGTTTCTGAAAAATACCTCTGACAAGCAAATTTGAAATTCTACTTCAACAGATTGTCTTCGTTTTAAAAAACCTGATAATTTATTATGTTTTTCTCTCTATACGGCACTAATTTAATAATTTTGCTTCCTAAAACTAAAGTTTACATCAATAGTAATGCTTTCATTCTTTAGATAACTTCATTGGAAAAACGCTAATTTCTTTGAAATGCCGATATACAGCTAAGCTCTTAAAGTCTAATTATAAAAATGTGCCTATAAAATTACTATCTTTAAAGCACACTTAATAGCTTTAAAGTGTTTTCATAGAAATTAACTTTTGTTGTTGGCTCGATACTGGAAATATAATATTTATATTACTGAGAAATTTTAATGAGATTCTTGGCGAAATTTTTCTCTCAGCAGCCCTAATTCATTCAGCAAAACTACTTAATTAGCCTCTTTTTCATAATTTCCTTATTAATTAACGTTTAGGACACGTTAGTTATTGGGCAATTTAATGAAAATTACAGTAATTTCAATAATTCGTAAATAAAAAACTCCTGAATTAATTTACCAAAATATCAGTAAAAATGCATTTTAGGGAAAATTCTAAATAAGTAAGTAGGTATATCTATTTGGTCTTACACAATTTTTTTATTCTCAACTACCCAATTTTACAACATTTTTGACTAAAAGTCAAAATTCAAACATAAAAATTACGCGTTTTGAATTTCTGACAAAAATAACAGGCGTAATAAACTAAAACACATAATTTCAGCATAAACACAACTAAATATCACATATTTCATTTCATCTGCAGATTATATAGATAATGATCGGTGTTATTACAAAAGATTTTAGACACCTGTTTAACTTAGACACTGTTTAAATACGATGCTGTCTCTTTTAAACAATAATAATATAGTCAAAAAGTTACTTTTGTAATAACACCGCATAAGTACGACAGAATCAAACTACTCAAATTATAAAGTTGTTCAAATGGGTCCCAGTTCGTGAACAAAATATTACCGTGAAATTTCCAAAAAGAAGCACTTAAGTTTTATTTTCTTTTCAATTAACACTTTGAAAGAGAATTAACACGTATTGGACGTCCAAATTTAAAGTGGATCAAGTCAGTCATAATTTTAAGTCCAAACAAAACCTACATTTCTCCAAATAACAGTTTTGTTTCAGTTTGTCAGGGATTCAGTAACTTATGAATACATATGTGAAGTTAACGCTGATGCTGTGGAATTAAGTTTTTTTTCTGATTAATAAGCCTTTTTTTGTGTTTAAACATTATAAAATACTCTTTTTGTAAAGTTTGTGTTTTATGAGAGGCCGACATTAGAGTAAGTCGAAACTTATATTCAATAGTCTTTGAGATTAGAGAAAATTTTGACCAAATTTGTCAAATCTTTCCCTTTTTGCAGCAAATACTTTGTAATTTTGTTTTTTCAGGTATAACATGGCATTACTTACAAAATGGAGTATACATCAAATTGACTCTAAATGCATTAAAAGATCTAACTAGTTATTTTCAAACAACATAACAAGTAAATAGTCATGTACAAATTATATCAGATAATATTTTTATGTTATATTTGTTTATTAGCTTTATTATTAATTGATATGGGAAGCGCAGACAAGACAAAACCAAAAGCTCATAGCCGACAAAGAAGGTTCCTAAGCTTTAAAAATACCACCAAGTTTTTTGTAAGTATTAGTTTGCTAACTTATCATTTTGTTTTGCGAAAGCTTTCCTTTGATGAAAGAATTCTGTGATCTTGGCTTTTGCAGCAACGAAACAGAACGAAACGGATTTTTTTATGGATAGCGCTTTCTCATTTAGTCGCACTGCCTACTCATAACATAAAAATATTTACAGTACTATAGCTGCTTAAGCATAGGCACTAATTAAAATATGAGTGAAAATTCATTATTACCAAATTACAAGACGTTATATGTAAATACCCCCAATTTACACGAGTCGACTTAGCAGGCAACTTTAGTCAATTAAAGGTTTTTATCGACAATCGCTTGTAAAATCTAAACGCAAACCTAATTTCAATGAGATAAGTATTGTTTAAACCTGACGTTGCAGTATGTGCCGTATAAAAATTACTATTTTTCAACACACTTGCTTGTAAAGTGAGCCCTAATACATCGCTTTTAGGGTCATAAACCGAACTATAACAAACGCGTGCAATAATATATAAAACACTAGTTGGTTATAGAATGAACCCTACAAAGTTAAATAGGTACCTTACTGCAAGTTCTATGCGAGTAAACAGAGCATTTTCAATTTAACTGGGTAATACAGTTATTTTTTTAATAACAACAAAGAGGTTTTATGCCGCTAAAAATTCATTTGCATTTTTGGAATAAATAAATGTGTAGGTCCTTAATTAAGTCAAACAAATATTAATTATTATCAAATTATTCCTAATTTACAATATTTTGTTATAAAATATTAAAATATTTGCATTTTATCACTTAAATTTATAATTTTGAAGTAGGCTGTATGCTCACTAATCCCTTTGTTTGCAAAATATTCTTGCATTGGGCGTGTGAAAAAAACAAATAAAAAACCTGCGCGCCTTTTCTCGTCATGATTATTATTTTGTTTTTGTCGTATTTGTTGCTGTGTGGTAAATTACTTTGTTTTTTCCTCGCAAATGTGTTGAAAAACGTCGTATGAAACTCGTGAGCTCTTACTTATTGCACACTCGGCTGAGTTACGCCCTCGCCTGCGGCTCGGGCTGCAACCCACAGCCTTGTGTGCAATAAGCAACCTAAGCTATCTTGTATCATAATGTACTATTAATAGGTTGCTTTCTCTTTGTGTGTTTGTTTGTGGGTTTGTTTGTTTCTATCCTACAGCCAGTGTGTATTTACATATTTGACAGTGAGTAAAATTCACTATTGACATATACGCACTCATTGGTACCTTATTGCACTCCAACTAACTATAACTACTATAATTGTGATCAACTAAGTGATTCATACACATTATGATAATCATTACTAACACTTTAACCGCCTGTGTGGTCTGGTGGTTCGCCCACCCGTGTCAGACGCAGAGGTCCCGGGATCGATTCCCAGGAGGGGGATACTATTTGTACTCGGTTTGGTTGGTGGTAATGCTTATTCAAGTCCGCCTGGCTAGCTACCACTATCTTACCTAAGTCTGAACAACCATTTAAAAATGTTTGTGTTCCGGCAGTTAGGGGTAAGATAGTTCGTCAGTGGTGAGGAGGAGGGTATAGTGCGCTTACACTTTCGGCCTTATCATCACTTAACATCAGGTGAGGTGAAGGCCAAGCAGTATCACATAATGGATAAAAAACTATTATTTAAATGTTTTTTAAAATGTGTTCTTTCACTTTCCAGTGGAGGCTAAACTTCAAAGCAAACATGGTGCCTTGGAACCAGATATTCGCGCAGGCGCTAGGTTTCCGTATGAATTGGGATGATCCACCTGATACATTCCATCCATATCATCGACTTTATAGAAGAACTGTGTACAGCAACTTAGAGCTGTTGTTAGACAAGTAAGTAGAACATTAGAAATTTGGGAACTAAATAAAATAAAGTGGTTTTCTTGTTCAAAACAAATTAATTTCACTCACAGAGAAGTTATCTTATTTTTATTCAATAAATATAATCCAAGCTTTATTATCGGATACGGATTCAATATTTTTTTATCCGTTCTGTCCTCTATTGGAAGTGAATAGTAGAGCTATACGGATAACTATATTTTTGGTCCATTTATTTCTACTAGTAGAACAAAACGGATTTATTTATCCGTTTATTTCTACCAGTAGAAATAAATTGATATTTTTCTCCGTTTAGTCCTACTAGTAGAACTAAACAGTAAAACTATACGGACTACTTCAAAGCTTCTAACTAAAACAACACTAAAGGTGGTACTTATATCTATTCTGTGACTAAAGACTAACTAGATTGATAAAAACAAAAATTGCGCTTTTTCTTGTAACAGATATAATTTCATAAAAACATCAAATTCATGTTATCCCATTTAATTTACTATCCAGACAGACGAGACAGACTTTTAACACAGATTAGGTGATTAAACAAAGCAAAAATATAAAAATGCTGTCATAAAATGCTTGATTGATTTCAGAAATGGGTTGAACGGATACCACTGCGTGCGTCGAGCCATTTGCGAAATAGCAATGTCGTCCGAATCGAACGGGCTCTATTACAAAATTTTGAAAATGATATTCAGGTATGTGTGTGTGCTAATTGGTTTCGGTTGAATCTGGAGTGATTGCACAAACGTCATTTTGAGAAATTCCGAGTACGCCCGCGGCCACCACAAAATATGCATTAAGTATTTTTTATAATGCTATCTGGACTTCTGGTGCTGTAAGTGTTTTGGAAAATTGCAGTTACTCACACTATGTATTGTCATTAAAGTTTTAGGTGAATCGTTGTATTCGTGTCGTTTTCGTTCAAGATCGGTGAAATTTATATTTCTCCACAAACATTTCCCAAAAACATTTTATTCGGTGCTGAGTGCATTAAAAATAACTTTATTTTTTTCTTTCAGACGGCAGTCATCGGATACTGACAAGTGGCATAAGAATGTTTCTAAAGAAGATTGTAATACATCAATTAATTCGTGCCCATTTTCTTTTCTGGATGTATCTCCATATACCGATATTTCATGATTGACTGGAATTCGATCGATCGATCAATCAAAAAAGATGTCTGAACAAATATTGTTTAACTCATACCAACTAAATAAAAACCAAATAATAGTCGTAATATTTGTAAGTAAGAAGAAATAAAATCATGAAAAGGGCGTAATAGGTATATTTTATTTTTATCCTTGTTATCAATCAACAGTACTTAATCACTTAGGTAATATCGTCTTGGAAGTAATTGGCTTGTCACTGTATGAAACTAATAAAATGATTAATAGGACATAATAATGTTGCTCTGGATCATAAAATATTTATATGGATGATATCAATACTGTATTCTGAGGTACTACTAATAAAGTGGCTTATTTATAGCCTTTTAATGAGTTGCTCATAATTTTTGTGATTATCTTTCTATTATGTCTCTTCTAGTTAAGATCGTGCATAAACTTTGCTTTGAACATCTGCGTAAGTTCCAGTATTGAATAAGTTCGTGTATGGAATAATTTATTCTAAAATTAATACATTATTTATTTTTGAATAACTAGAAAGCTAACAATTTTTTTTCAATGCAATTCGATTTCTCATTCTTAAGTATCATGAGCATTGTCGTAATGTTACCGAACTTAGAAGTTTTTTTTTTATATTTTCCAATAGCTTAGTTTTTTCTATTCTAAAATAATATTATTTGGACATGATGTACCTAAAAGGTGAAGGTCTAATCATACTCATATTATGATTTATTGTACTCGTAAAAGGTAAAATCCCTTAAATTAAAAATCACTTTACTATTAAAGACAATTTTCCATATAAATATTTAGTATCCTTCTAATAAAAAGTGGGGCAAAAACTATAAGTGACAGTAGAGTATGGTACAGAGACTTAAAAGTTTTCGTATACTAAAAGTTCCAGTTACTGTCCTGTTTACTCCCGACGACGACGGGGGAAAAATCTTAGCCAAACTAGTTGCCAATACAGCATGAAAATACTTTTAGCAAGTGTCTAAGTTACGTGTAACGTGTTTTAAAGTTTAAGTACGTCAACACCATCAGTACCTTCCCTTATCATGAACAGCTATCAAGAAAAAAAACGCGCGTAAAAGAATTCGATCGAGTAATAAAATTATCTATAGATATTTAATTATGCTTTTCAGCGTTAGTTGGCGCTGTACAAATTTCCCATACAATACAAGATAACTCTATCGAATATTTTCAAGTGCGTTATTTTTAAGGTTCCGTACCCAAATGGTAAAAACGGGACCCTATTACTAAGACTCCGCTGTCTGTCTGTCACCAGGCTGTATCTCACGAACCGTGATGGCTAGACAATTGAAATTTTCACAGATGACGTATTTCTGTTGCTGCTATAACAACAAATACTAAAAACAGAATAAAATAAATATTTAAGGGGAGCTCCCATACAACAAATGTGTTTTTTTTTTTGCCGTTTATTGGTTCGGAACCCTTCGTGCGCGAGTCCGACTAGCACTTGGCTGGTTTTTTTTAGATAGCTGTTCGTGCACAGAACCTCTATGGGTTAGTAGTCTAAAATGACATCTGACCTCTGAAATTCTGATCTGAAAAAGTATCTGAAATAAAATGAATCATAGTATAGTTTTGGGTAAACTATTT
This sequence comes from Agriphila geniculea, assembly GCA_943789525.1. Lineage (NCBI taxonomy): Eukaryota > Metazoa > Arthropoda > Insecta > Lepidoptera > Crambidae > Agriphila > Agriphila geniculea. The sequence continues at coordinate 11,297,916 of OX038887.1, read as the reverse complement.
TATTTAATAGTGACAATACTCAACGATGCGCCTAGTCAGCTTAGTATCACAGTAGACACAGAATATGTAATAATACTGTATAGATACTAGTTTTTTGAAAAAACTAATATCTATTCTGTGCTAATATGTAACAGTGCCACCATCTGCTTTTAGCATTTAAGTTTTTGAGTTCAAAAGGGGTATCTCTTGATACCTCTTGAGCTACTTAACTATCAGTATAAGGCCGTATACAGAAAGAAAGCTGGTAGCCGGCGCCGATCTACCAGCGCCGCTAAGCCGGACAAGGCAACGTTCGGCGCTTATCGGCGCTTGTTCATATAAATGCCTACGCCGGTTACCTGCGTGGACCAGCGCCGATAAGCGCTGGTAGATCGGCGCCGGCTACCAGCTTTCTTTCTGTATACGGCCTAACAATATACTCGTATTATCACCCTGTTGACAAAAGAACATAGGGACCACCATATGATTTTCCATACAAAAGAGCTAAGTTTTAAAAGGTATTGTTTTGAAAAATTCAATCTGATTTTATTAAAATTTGATATACTCGAAAGCTGTAATAGTCAACTTACCAATTTAAAGTACTATCACTGTATAATTTCTTCTATTCGCCGTATGTCGTAAGAATTCAAAAGTGTTAAATTCTCGTGGTTTTTGTATGAAACTCCAATTTCTTTTATTCTAATTGACACACGGCAAATCGGAGAAATTATAGAGTAAAGTCGACACGTTGACTAAATAATGGCTTGGATCGCTTAGGGCACCAAGTAGTCTTAATCCGCCACTGAGAGAACCCCATAGTTCTCGTTTTATTTTATTATTTCCCGGGCCTCAAATCAGTATCTAGCCGAGGGCCACCGATGGAGCCAGACCGGGCCTGGACGATTCGAAATAGTTTATTAAGTTTCTTTGAATTATTAATGTTGTATGTTTATTAAAATAATCAAAATTTTCTCGTTTATTCTTCTTCTTCTTATCGAATGAGGAATAGTGGCCCACCTCTGGTGTTAGAGGTTATCAAGCCGCCTGTAAGGCCTCTAACTTGGCTTAACGACTGTTATCAGATGACAACAGCCGGGACCGACGACGGTTTAACGTGCCCTCCAAAGCACGGAAGCGCTCAGTTCTAATGCCACTTAACGGTCACCCATCCGACACCTGGCCGGATCGAGCGTTGCTTAACAAACGTGATCGAGTACAGTCAGTCTGTCAAGTTCAGCCATGAGCGCTTCGTCTTCTCGTCTATTTACATGAAAATATCTATTCTAGAAACCTGTGACGTAAAAGCAAGCAAATTACTCAACAGATCGTTCTATAAATCTGGACCAAGTAAACCGCCGTTAGTGATTGCCCGTTGGGCCTATGTGGTGTTGCCATCGATTGCCGAAATCGCTTTATATAAAGCAATGAATAGGCAAAGATTACGCACAATAGTAATATTTCGGCTCGAGGAGGCAGTATTTGTTAACAATTCCCCCGTTTTCGGGTAAATGATATAAAGCAGAAATGCTCTTTTATGCTTTGTTCAGCTGTTTGGAATTAAGTTGGAATAAAATTGTGGAAAGTCCATGAAGATGTATTCTGAATAAGCTTTTTGAATTAAATTGCGTTGGAGTGAATTATGTTTTTTTTAGAATACCTAGTGTTAATTTAATATATCAAAGTTTTATAAAAAAAAACTTTAGGTAGTTAAAATATTCGATATAAAATAAACTGTTAATAATAGTTTTAACGATAATTAGTTAAGACGATACCTCGTTAAAAAAAAATTTAACAGGCCCCGCCCACTCACTCCCCTTACCTCGGAGAAAATTGTTTCCATTCATGTTTTGAGCTTGATCAAAAGATCTATTTATTAATCTATTTTAACGTATTCCAAAATTAGAACAATAGTAGTAGGATCAATAGGGCTACATCTAAATTGAAAACCATGAAAATCCACGAGGTATCCTCTTAAATTAATAAAGCAAAGTTTTATAAAAAAACCTTAGGTATTTCAAATATTCGATATCAAAAGATTGCGAATTTTTTTTTTTTTATTTTATACGTACCTCTACCAGCCTCTACCTACTTAATATAATTTTCAGCTATTCAGATGACAACAGCCGGGACCGACGACTTAACGTTCCCTCCGAGGCAAGGAATCGCTCAGTTGTAATGCCACTTTAACGGTCACCCATCCGACACCTGACCGGACCGAGCATTGCTTAACAAACGTGATCGAGTACGATCTGTCTGTCAAGTTTCGCCATGAGCACTTCTCTATAAATCCGTGAAATACACTTACTAGCGGCCGTCCGCAACTTCGTCTGCGTGGAAAGTTATTTTCCAAATCTCCGGCTACTATTTTTCTTTAGTAATCTTAAAATTATGAAAGTGTACCAAAGTTTAAAAAAAAAAACAACTAAAGGGCTTCCCGACAGAAATACAAACAAGCTCTTCTATTTATAAATTATCATAAGTCTGGTACTATCTTCAAAGCCGAGGAAAAGCTAATCCACATACTTGAGATAGGATCGCTTAATGAGCGGTTCAACTTCTTACTCTACATGCATTCTAAGCGAGTCCCGTGTCGAGCGCTTCTGAAGCAGTAGTTACTGCATTCTAAGTCAATGTAAATATCCCATCAGCATTTAGAACCTACGACCGTTAACCGACGGCAGTCGGAACAACATCGTTACATTATAAATGTGACCTACTGAACTTACTAGTTTAGCGTTCAACAGACACGATCGTAGAGCGTAAAATACACAGAAGAGATGCGGCGGAGATAAGGCGCAGATACGGCGGCGATGCCGGCGATACGTGTATTTGATTGGCTAAAAGCATCCGAAAGTCTCACATCTGCACCGTATCGCCGCCGTATCCGCGCCGCGTCGCTTCTGTGTATTTCACGCCTAAGAGTTCCACTCTCTAGCGGTAGGTACGGATGATAAAATTCGAAGCAAAACGCTTAGTGAGAGTCTTGGGAATCTCCACCAAAAAAGGTGGCGCTGATTCGTACGTCTGGTTGTGCGATGGAAAAAGGGAGATGGCGGAATCAGGTTGTGCAAAATTCCGCTGCACACTCTTCGAAATGTATCCGATAAAAAACCGATAATCTTGCAACAATGCGTCATTACAAAATACAAAAAATACAAAATACAAAATGCTTTATTTCGTTAACAAACCAAGTGATTACAAAATTGAGATGACTTTCCTAGTAAGTATAAAAATACCTGTATCAGGAAGCCATCGCTCTTCCATTTTCATCATCTGTCAGGTAAGTTTAATTAAACAAAGCAATGGAGAAAAGTAAATAAATAGGTAAGTACATAGCAATATAAAAGAAAAAAAAATATTTATGTAATTTTTGCATGCGTGCGTGCGTGCGTACGTACACTTAGCTATAGCTACAAGGGATACATTGAAATCTCAATTTGGCGAAGAATTAAAATAATTGATAAAATTGGTACTTTAAAGGTTAACGCACATTTAGGCGGGCCGCAGCGGGGCGGGCCGCATCGCAAAAATCCGCTCAAATCGCTCCCATACATTTTATATGAACTATCGCACACTATGCCGGGGCGGAGCGGGCCGCATAATCCGTCGCGCATTTTGTTGCGATGCGATGCGGCCCGCCCCGCCCCGCTGCGCCCCGACTCAGTGTGCTATATATAGTAAGCGGATTTATCGATCGGGAGTCATCCGAAAATACCCCAAAACTTTTTTGTCGTATAAAAGATTGAGAAAAAGATATCTATATCGTTTTCTCAATCTTTTGTATTGATATCTATAGATATCCTATATAATTTTGTAAAATACCCTTAATTAAAATTCCTTTCTTGTTTTATTCCTTTAGAAATAAAAAATACTTATGAATATTTTTCAATATTATTATGGCAGATAACAATGAAAGTATCCTCTGCACTGATGTCCTTGTATAATGGACGTCGTCAGTGATCCTCTGCATCACTATATTTTTTGTTATACATTTATTAGAAGTGGCACTCGCCATAGAAAAAATACTTAACTTGTATACAATGAAATTAAATTTGGTCTTAAAATAAAGCCACTTTTTTCCTTTTTTGAAATTAAAAAACGCAGTGTTTATTTGACTTCTGATTTGGCATTGATCTGTCATTTGGTTGACAGATACCACAGCCAGAAATAAAAAACCGGCCAAGTGCGTGTCGGGCCACGCGCAGTAGGGTTCCGTGGCTACCATATACCATACCTTATTTAATACCACTATCATTTTTCATCTGCAAAGATAACTTCTTATAGGAGTACAAACTTTTTCATAGTGTTTGTATAAATGACAAAAAATATATTTGCGGTTTTGGAAAATTTGCTATATATCTAAAACTACTAAATATATATGTCATTGAAACCAATTTTCGTTAAAAGTGTTTATTAAGTTCTACAGCATATATTATTTTTTAGATTTTTCACTCTTTTATTTTAAAAGTTAGAGGGGGGGGGGGGTGATACACATTTGACCACTTTTGAAGTGTATATCTTTGAAATGGTTGACTTTGAGAAAAAATGGTTTGAGGAACCTCAACGTCATTTTTAAAGACCTATCTATAGACACCCCGCACCGTACGTATAGGTTTGATGTAAAACATTTTTTTTTCAGTTTCAGTTCCTTGTATGGGTTAATCTTTTTAGGGTTCCGTATCCAAATGGTAAAAACAGGACCCTATTACTAAAACTCCGCTGTCCGTCTGTCTGTCTGTCTGTCACCAGCTGTATCTCATGAACCCTGATAGCCAGACAGTTGAAATTTTCACATATGATGTATTTCTGTTGCCGCTATAACAACAAATACTAAAAACAAAATAAAATAAATATTTAAGGGGGGCTCCCATACAATAAACGTGATTTTTTTACAGTTTTTTGCTCGATAATAATAACGACAACAGGAAGACAATTTTAATTTTCACAGATGATGTATTTCTATTGCCCCTATAACAACAAATACTAAAAACAGAATAAAATTAATATTTAAGGGGGGCTCCCATACAACAAACTTGATTTATAGCCGTTTTTTGGTACGGAACCCTTCGTGCATGAGTCCGACTCGCACTTGGCCGGTTTTTTTATTTTTGTCTAAAAATCGTTAAGTGGTTTACAAAATACATCTACCTACCAAGTTTCAACTGTGTAATACTAATAATTTTAGAATAAAGTGGCTGTGATATACGGACGGACAGAAAGACAGACAGACATGACGATTCTATAAGGGCTCCGTTTTTTGCCATTGGGCTACGTAACCCTAAAAAGTACAGCAGATTATGAATCACAGATTAAAGATTTTAAAAGGTATACAACTTTAGCATCAAAGGCCGGGTCTCTTTTGTCAAACATTGTTTTTGTAAGAGTAAAGTTAACACAAGAGATACAGTAGGAAAATCTATACCCTAATAATTATTAGGGTAATTACCCTGCCGGATAATTTTTACCCTAAATCTAAGGTAAATTACCCTAAGCTGGCACTACTGTACTCAAAATCCGTCGATGCGATGCGGCCCGGCCCGTCACAGTGTGCTATAAGAGCATTTTGCGATGCGCTGCGGCCCGGCCCGCCCCGTTGCGACCCGCCTAAATGTGCGTTAACCTTAATGGTACTAATTTTATAAACTTCGTAAGCATTATTCTTTAATCAAATGCATAAAAGTCTTGAAATAATGAGTCTGTTATTGTTATTTTTATTTGGGGCATTCACAATGCTAGTTTTTAGCTATTCCTCGGAAACTATAAGTTTTTTGGAGATGAAAGGTACTCTATGTCCTTTTCTGTACCCCTGACAAAGTGTGTGCAAAATTTCATGATAATCTCTTCAGTAATTACGACGTGAAGGAGTAACAAAACAAACAAATAAACAAACGGACTTTCACATTTATAATATTGGTAAGGATAATTAATATATTATACTAGCGGTCGCCCGCGACTTCGTCTGCGTGGAAAGATTTCTTGCTATCCCTCGGGAACAATACATTTTTTGGGATGAAAGGTACCCTATGTCCTTCTCTGTACCTCTAAGAACGTGTATGCAAAATTTCATGATGATTGGTTGAGTAGTTAAGACGTGAAGGCGTAACAAACAAATAAACAAACAAACAAACAAACGGACTTTCGCATTTATAATATTAGTAAGGATTAGAAGACACACTAGAATAAATCGACTCACCCTTAGCATCTCAGACGGGACTCGAACCCACACCGTTGGGATTCCGTCCCAATGCACTGACCAATTATGCTACCGAGTCGCTAAAAAATTTCGCCTCTCCCACTAGCGACTCGGTAGCATAATTGTTCAGTGCATTGGGCCGGAATCCCAACGGTGAGTCGATTTTTTCTAATATATTTTTTATCTTATAAATGAGTCGGATCAAAATCGTGAGTTGTAAGCACAGGAGGAGGGAAAGATCGGTGGCACGTGACTGGCACCTATATGAGATTTACTTAATTTGTCGCCGACGTGCGCCCGGCTACACAAACAGCCCGCTATTGTGGCGACACTTTAGTTCCTTTCATCGTCGCTGGCAGCTTTATTTATGTTTTCCTCATTTACTTTATTACTGTGCCTTTCCTTATAAAAACGACCTACCATGTCAAAGTATGCAATTGGACTCTCAATTATATTTAGGGCCAGTTTCACAGCTTTGCTAATATGGCTTATTCTATTTAACTTCAAAAATTGTTCCACTTTAACCCCAAGATGTTTGGAATGGAAAATTTTCTTTTTTCATTTTTGGTACGTATAAGTACTTTGGGGTTTAGTATAGTGGAATGAATGTATGAACTGCAAAGTTTCGAGAACAATGGCTTTGGGATTTAGTGGAATAAGCCACTAATATTATGTTCCAGTTATCAAACTTAAAAGATATTGCATAAAACAAATCAAATATACGAACTCCTCTTATAACATTTATATTACGTCAACCAATACGTCTACTTAACTTTGAAATAGATTAGGGGGTCATAACAAATTTGGTAACGATCGCGTAAGTGGCTGACTCTGGGTTCGGTGGTGGGTGGAATTATTGCGACTTCAACATCAATTTGAACATAACAGTGCGTGTTACTACTAAACAACAAGCTTAGAATATGAATTTAAGCTTCTTGCTACTAAGTATGTTTAATTTAGACATTTTTTATATGAAGCACAATAAAAGTAATGGTACTATGCGATTAATCTGACAACATAGCCGATCCCCGGCAACTTCACTCGAGATATATTCGCACCACAGAGCTACAATGTCGATACAAGCGCAAAGAAGTGAAGTTGGTTTTGACCAACTTATTTACAATCTTAATGCGATTAATTTTACAATGTGCACGAGGTTTGCCTCGTGCACATTGTAAAATTAATCGCATTAAGATTGAATAACTTAATAGTTATTTATGCAACTGTACTATAACGATAACACTCATATGATACTATTATCACACTCGGCTTCGCCTCGTGTGATAAACCCACATTCGTGTTTTAATACCTAATTATGTACAGTTGCATTCAAGACTTTATCTACACCCATTTTTTTTATTTTTTCTTATTTTTATTAGGGAAACAAACAATATTTTAATACATATGAATTAAAAACACCCGTGATATTTATCTAAACCCATGATATGTATCCTTTAAAAAGGTTTTGACTTTGACTTTGTCTTTGACTTTGACTATCCTCTCCCTCCTCGTCATTATGTCTTCTGCAAGAGTGTTATAATGTTGTACTGAATTTCATAATGCAACACTCGCGCGTGGGCGCGCGGCGCTGCAGGACCAGTTCTGGCTCGGGATATTGTAATGATGGCAGTAAGCTAACTGTTTCAGAACCCCTTACAGAGGATTTAAAGCATAGGTGTAGATAATAGTTATTTATGCAACTGTACTAAAATAATGTATCACATGTTTTTATACCTAATTATGTACAGTTGCATACAAGACTTTATCTACACCCATGATACACACAGGTATCCTTTATAGAGGAATTTTAAAAGAGAATGTTGTCTCCATAACAAACAGCGAAGACGTTTCCCACCCAATGAATTTTTGGTATGTTTTTGATGTGCCTAAAAACTAGGGCTGTACGTTTTGATTTTTTAAATATATATAATAGATTTTGAAATATTTGCATTTTAGAGATTTCATACAAAAAAAGTGGCAATATTTTCAAATCAACAATGAATATTTAAAAAATTAAAATGTACAGCCCTAGTTTTTAGGCATTTCAAAAACATACCAAAACTTTATTACTGTAGGTTAAGGTTTAGAGATTGGAAAATCACCGTTTGTATGGAGACCGCTTCCATGACAATCCTATTGATGGCAACATTGAAACAACCAGGTAGCCGTAATGTCCGAACGACGGCATGTCGCACCCCTGTGCCCGCGCCCGCCGCGCGCGCCTCCGTCATAAAATCATCCGAACCAGTGTTATAATGTTGTACTGAATTTCATGACCTGCATTTCATGATCACCATTCGTTCGGATGTGGGTGCGTGGAAGAGCGCGACATGCTCGTGCTTGGATATTGTGGTTACTATGACACTGGTTGTTATAATGTTGGCAGTAAGCTAACTATTTCAGAACTTTTTATAGAGGATATAAATCATGGGTGTAGATAAAACATCTTTAATAATTCAAGTAACACTCATTTGCTATTCATCTCTTAGTACAGATATGAGTTCCATAATCCCCTCGCCTTCGGGACATCCAGGGTACACATATCCACAACTAAACATCTGGCGGCCAGCTGTCGCTGCATCTTTGTAAGGAGCCATCATCTCTTCCCAGTAAGGGTCTTCCTCATCAAAGGGTGATCGTCCATAGTCAGGTCTAAAAAAACGATTCCTTTTAAGTACAGAGAGCCTATTCAAAAACACGATAATTGGACGATTTTCGTTGATCGATTTACTTGATTTTGAACCTTATACGTGAGTTAATAATGTAACGGACATCGTACGCTTATCGCTATGCTTTTTTTGTAATAAGCCCTCAGAATTTATACAATTACTAATAAATAACTTACAGCCGCCAATGTGTCTTTTAAATTTATCTACAACCATGCTTTATATCCTCTTTAAAGGGTTATGAAACGGTTAGCTTGCAGCCAACATTGCGCTCCTTCCCGCGCCCACGCACGACAAGTTACATTATGAAATTCAGTTCAACAACACTCGTTCGGAGGATATAATAATGAAAGGAGGAGAAGGAAAGTCAAAGTCAAAACCTTTTATAGAGGATACAATCATGGGTGTAGATAAAGTCTTGTAGCAGCTGTACGTATTAGGTATTAAAACACAACACTCATGTAATACTATTATCACACGAGACGAAATACCCCTCATTATAGTACAGTTGCATAAATAACTATAAATTAATGTTATCTGGGCCGTAATAAGTACCTAAGCGTTTGATTATAAATCTAAAATGATTTCCTTCTTATGAAAGTACAAAGAGCATAGCGTATTCTATATTATTATATTATCACGTGAAGTTACAGAGGGTAACGATTACATTAATCCTAATTACAATATATGACAAGCAATTACGTGGATCCTTACTGTAATTATGAACACGCGAGTTCTGATGTATGAACGTTGCCTTGTCTCCGAGTCATAATAATAATAACTCATTAATTGGTATATAATAAAAATTAGATTAATATATTAATTCTAACACAAAAGCGTATTACAAATTGCAATTATCGGACTTTCGAATCAGAGTAAAAAAAAATGAAAAAGCTCAGGGATATTTTTGTGGTTACGCATCATGAATTTAAATTAATTTAATAATATACTTATATCATCTATATACAAGGTTAATTTTTTAAGTATATCTAAAATTGAAATGGGGTGTTCAGACCACGTAAATGAACAACTTTTACTATGGGGCCAACCACGAAATCGCGAAAAAAAAACTGCTGTTCCATAGAAAAGTACAACATCGACTCGACTATAATGTATATGGAACAGCTGATTTTTTATATATTATATGTATATTATAGTCGAGTCGATGTTGTATTTTTCTATGGAACAGCTGATTTTTTTTTCGCGATTTCATGGTTATATAAATAGTAAAAGTTGTTCAACTTTTTTAGATTTTTTGCATTCACAATGCTATTTTTATATTAAGATGATTAATATAATGAAAATATTAGAAAAAATCGGCTCACCCGTAGCAACTCAGACGGGATTGTTCATTTACGTGGTCTGAACACCCCATTTCATTTTTAGATATACTTAAAAATTAACCGTGTATATTAATTTACGAATTTTCTTATATTGAAGTAAATATTGAACTCGGCTATTAGATTCTAAAGTATTGGATTTTGTGAGACCAAGGTTACATTTTTTTATTGGACGGGCACATGGGTATATCTGCTATAGGTACTATTCTTTAAAGTTTACAGCGTCCAGTTCGTCGCTGCAGCTGTGTTGTCTGGCAGGTGTCATATTCCCATTACTGGTTAGGTTAGGTTAAACTCTTTGGAATCTATGGCATTTTGCCTAGTAACTCAGTAATGGGTATATGACATCTGTCAAAAACTCGACGAAACGATCACTGACAGTGAAGTTGCATGTTATAGAATAGCACCGATTCAGTTCCCTGACCGGACCATATCATCTCAGAAAATGTTGATTTTCCTCTGTAGATTTAGATAGACTCGTACATTTTAACCACCTCTGTGGTCTAGTGGTTCGCCCACCGGTGTAGGATGGAGGAGTCCCGGGCTCAATTCCCAGGAGAGGGGTACAATTTTTACTTGGTTTGGTTGGTGGTAGGACTTATTTTAAGTCCACCTGGCAAGCTACCATCATCTTATCTAAGTCTGACGCCATAACAACAATTAAAAAATTTTGGTGTTCCGGCAGTTAGAAGTAAAATAGCCAGTTCCTCAGTGATGAGGATTCCGCTTATCGTCACTTAACATCATGTGAAGTGAAGGCCAAGCACTATCCCGTTATGCATAAAAAAATAAAAAAATCATACGTCAGTAATATGTGGATTATTTCACCGATCAGGCCTTCTTCTTCAACCGGGTACTGTGCTGCCTCACAGATAGCTTTCAAGACACATTGATAGCCGTTGAAACCTTTTCTGAAAACAAAAAATAATATTCATTGTAATCAGTTGTCCGCTTCAGGATTGATAAAATCGATAGAGTATCGCACTAGAAATACCCTAGATTTGGAATTTGCATGACCTCTTTACTTTAGGGCCATCTTTTTAATCTAACAAAAAGGTTAAATCTATGGCATTTGCCATTATGAATAATTCTGCTATAATAACGTATAATTGAAAAAAAAAAATTAAAAGCAACATCACATAAAAAACTTACGAATTAAGCATATCAGTCGTTGATTTGTAAAAAATCAGGCGCTCATCCTTCCTCTGCAGAAGGTCAGTTTGCCTCTGCTCTCTAGTGACAGTCTTGATGGCGTAGTACCGTGACAGTTCAGATATATTTTGGAATTGGAGGTACTGGTATTGGAAGTTTACTCCGAAGATAAGGCTGATATGGTCCTTATTCGGGACAGGCGCGGTGAAGCCGATTAGCAACTGGAAATGACGAAACACTCGAGTTTAGAAAAGCACAATAGTTATTTATGCAACTGTACTATACCTAATTCTGAACAGTTGCATAATAGTACATTATGATTCAAGTTAGCTTAGGTTGCTTATTGCACACAAGGCTGTGGGTTGCAGCACGAGCCGCAGGCGAGGGCGTAACTCAGCCGAGTGTGCAATAAGTAAGAGCTCACGAGTTTCATACGACGTTTTTCAACACATTTGCGAGGAAAAAAACAAAGTAATTTACCACACAGCAACAAATACGACAAAAACAAAACGATAATCATGCTGAGAAAAGGCGCTCAGGTTTTTTTTTTTGTTTTTTTCACACGCCCAATGCAAGAATATTTTGCGAACAAAGGGGTTAGTGAGCATACAGCCTACTTCAAAATTATAAATTTAAGTGATAAAATGCTAAAATTTTATAACAAAATATTGTAAATTAGGAATAATTTGATAATAATAAATATTTGTTTGACTTAATTAAGGACCTATACATTTGTTTATTCCAAAAATGCAAAAGAATTTTCAGCGGCATTAAACCTCTTTGTTGTTACTAAAAAATAACTGTATTACCTGGTTAAATTGAAAATGCTCTGTTTACTCGCATAGAACTTGCAGTAAGGTACCTATTTAACTTTGTAGGGATATTTTTTTAACCAACTAGTGTTTTATATATTATTGCACGTGTTTGTTATAGTTCGGTTTATGACCCTAAAAGTGATGTATTAGGGCTCACTTTACGAGCAAGTGTGTTGAAAAAGACTTTATCTGCACCCATTTTTAGGGTTCCGTACCTCAAAAGGAAAAAACGGAACCCTTATAGGATCACTTTGTTGTCCGTCTGTCTGTCTGTCCGTCCGTCTGTCTGTCAAGACCCTTTATCTCGGAAACGCGTGGAGGTATCGAATTGAAATTTAAACCATATACTAAGGTCTACGGGCCCTTGAAGCTGTAAAAAAATCAAACTTCTAAATTAACGTAAAAAAAAGATACTGCCGTTTAGGGCGCAAAAAACGCATTTTCGATACTCTCAAAGGAATCAAAATTCATAGGGTACTTCCCGTTGACCTAGAACTATGAAATTTGGCAGGTAATAGCGTCTTATACTACACTTACAGGAATAAATCTGAAAACTGTATATTTGTAATTAAATCATAGTAAAATATGGTCATTAAAATACGTAATTATTAATCATCTTGGTGAAACAACGGTATGCGCGGCATTGCGCGGTCATAGTTTAACTTCTAATTACTTTTGGATTAATCGCGCCACTAATTCTTTTAAAAATATCAATATTTATTATTATTAATTATTCAGATCCTTTCAAATATTGTTATAGTTAATTACTTTTAAAAATAAAATTAAAAAGTAATAAATTTGGCTCTAAATATTTTCGCAACATGGCGGTGTGTCACGCTGTATGACAGGGGGTCTTCTTCTTCTTATTTTTGTTTTGGCAATCTACTTTCTTCTTGGAAGTAATTTTTGCCAGTGTCAAGTGTTGAATAGTTCAGTGGTAGATTGTTTCAGTTTACATTAAAATGCGGGTGCATCGCATTCCAATGTTGCTTGGAGCATTTGGCACCAAGTATAATCAAGACAGTTTACTCGGTAAGGTCAGCCGAGGTAGCCACCACTACAATAAAAGTCTCGGCTTCACACAACCAAAGGGTCCTGTTGGAATACACCCATTTTCTCTAATAACATTGCGATAGATAAAACCATTTCACAGAACATTATACAGTGTACTATCGATATACAGCGCCATCTGTTGACAATCAACAGTACTTGTATTTTATACAGGTGCGGTGGGTTTGTAATTATTTTATTTTTTCTCAAAAATGCTTGGAAATTCGAACATTATTTTGACAACCTTCTTCGTGCTAAATCAGAGTTTACGGACCGACCTAAACCGCGCCGTCAATATTTGTATGAGAATCCATTACTAACGTGGTATAATGGATTTTCATACAAAATTGCCGGCGTCTGTCCAGCAATGTTTCTATTAAAACTCATTACACACGTGTAATTCAGAAATGGAGCGAACTTTTCAATGGAACACAAATATAGGTATCAAATGTCGCCTTGATGAGCGAGCACATTCCAAAAATTTTTTTTTAATATTCGGTATACTGATATCACGTGAAAGGCCTTGATGAGCACATTCCAAAAAATTGAAAAAAAAAATAAAAACGAAAAAAACTGTTTTGGTGCAATATGGGTATCAAATGAAAGGCCTTGATGAGCGCATTCCAAAAAGATAAAAAAAATTAAAAACGGAATAAAATTTTTTTTCCAATACCTATGGGTATCAAATGAAAGATTTTTGAAAAATTTTTTTGGAATATGCTCACCAAGGAGCATATTCCAAAAAACTAAAAAAAATTAAAAAAGAAAGGTATTTTTTTTTGCAATATGGGTATGAAATGAAAGGCCTTGATGAGCACATTCCAAAAAAACTGAAAAAAAAAAATTTTTTTTGCAATATGGGTATCAAATGAAAGGCCTTGATGAGCACTTTCCAAAAAACTGGAAAAAAAAATGAAAAACTGGAAATAAATGAAAAAAACCGGATTTTTTTTTCAATATGTGTATCAAATGAAAGGCCTTTATGTGCACATTCCACTTTCCATTTTCTTTTTTCAATTACTGTAAGTAATTTAAAATTAAAATAAAAAGCTTAAAACTTTTAAAACTAAAAAGTTAAAAGTTTAAAAGTACTACACAAGCCTTGGCCGCAACTAGGCATTGATGGACTAACGTATGTTCTTCAATGCCTGTCTTGAGTGCCGCTGCAGTAATGTACTATTCCATTTCAAACTTCGCCCGTGGTCAATTCTTTGTCGTAATCCCTGGAAGGGTTATTTTCTACGTGGCGACAAAGGATTTCAAATGGTTATCTATATATAGCAGTCTGCTGAACGGATTTTGATGGTATTTTTTACAGTTTGGTAGCTTGGAGTCCAACTTATAAACTAAGCAATTTTTCACATAATTCCGGTAGGTAGAACCTGGGATAAAGCTTGAACTCTCCGTAGTACAGTTTTCATATAAAAAACTAATAACTACCAACCAATTTTTTTCAAAATATTTCCTTTGTACCGACACAACTTTTCTATAGCTTTATTTTATGTATAGATGTTGGTCTGTACGGAACCCTCGGTGGGCGAGCCCGACTCGCACTTGTCCGGTTTTTTTTTATTTTAAAACATATGGATTAAAAACACCCATGATATTTATCTACACACAGATATGATCAAAACGATATAATAGAGACTTTGTCTTTGACTTTGATTTTCCTTCTCCTCTACGCCATTATAGCTTCCGAAAGTGTGTTATAATGTTGTACTGAATTGTAACTCTGATATTGTAACGTTGCAACGGTCCTGAAATGATTAGCTTTCTGCGAAGGCGTTGGCAGACCCTTTACAGAGGATTTAAAGCATGGGTGTAGATAAGAGTATTATAGAGAACTCATAGTATGAAATGCGGAATCCTTTAAAAAGCTTGTTATTTTATTTTACGTCGCAAATAAGTTTCTTGTAGACGAATAAACGTCATAAAACAGCTCCTTCAGAACCAACTTTACTACCCATGTAGAACGTCATCTGTTACTATCGTTCCTAATCAAGAATTTATGACTCTCAATATCGCCTGCATGAAATATTAGGATGTATTTTTGTAAATATAGGTAGCGACGGTTATAGGTACGAACGGTTTAATATCGGAACATCGAAAGTCCATACTTCAGTACTAAACCCTCCAGTAGAGTAGTTTTAGGAAAAAAAATGTTTTAGTTAACACTTTTTTTTAGTATTTCCGTTTTTCACGAGAAACCCTATAATTTCGCTATCAGTCTCAGAGTATTACAAATTTATTAGGTTTGTCAATAAAATAAAGTTGCCCATACAGGAAAAGCTATCAAAAAATAACGGATAATCTATGAAAAAATAACGGTTAAAATGCCGGCCTCATGCGTCCGCGCGGGCGTTGACGGTTTGGTCTGGACGCATGCGTTCGAACGGACGTTGAAGAATTAATATTAATAAGTAAGTTGTAGTTATTTTTTACTTAAAACGATTAGAAAGTTAAAATTAATGTAAGTAGGTGCCTACTACAAAACCAGTTAATTACTGGATAGCGTTATATATTATACTAGCTTCTGCCCGCGACTTCGTTCGCGTGGATGTTAGAGAAAATCCTTAGAGAACCTTCAACCAGGATCTGACCAGTCATTTTTACGTTTCCGGTTCTGGTTCCCGTTCCCGTTCTGTTCCCGTCCGTTCCCGTCCCTTTCCTGTACCGTTCTCGTACCCCTTCCGTTGCCATTCCCGTTCCCGTCCCGTTACCGTCCGGTTCTCGTTCTCGTTCCCGTACCGTTATCGCCCCGTTCCGTTCCCGTTTCATTCCCATTTCATTCCCGTTACGTTCCCGTTCCCATCCCGTTCCCGTTCCGTTCCCATTCCGTCCCGTTCCGTTCTTGTTCCCGTTCCGTACCCATCCCGTACCCCTTCCGGTTCCCGTTCCCGTCCCGTCCCGTCCTGTCTCGTCCCGTTCCCGTTCCCGTTACCGTCCGGTTCCCGTTCCCGTTCCCGCCCCGTCTAATTCCCGTTTTCGTTCCCATCCCGTTCTCGTCCCGTTCCCGTTCCGTTCCGTTCCCGATCCTTTCCCCTCCGTTCCCGTGCCGTTCCTTTAACGTTCCCGTCCCGTTTTTGTTCCCGTTCCGTTCCTGTATTGTTCCCGTTTCGTTACGGTTTTGTTCCCGTTTCGTTCCCGTTCCATTCCGTTCCGTTCCCGTTCGTTCCCGTTCGCGTCCCGTTCCCGTCCCGTACTCCTTCCGTTCCTTTTCCCGGTACCGTTCCCATCCTGTTCCTGTCCCTTTCTCTTTTCCGTTCCGTTCCCGTTCCCTTTCAGTTCCCATTTCTTTCCCTCACCGTTTCCGTTCCGGCCCGTTCCGTTCCCGTCCCATTCTCGTCCTGTTCCCGTTCCCGTTCCTGTTCCCGTGCCCGTGCCCGTGCCTGTTCGCGTTCCCGTTACCTGGATGTGCATGTCCAGGTACAGGTCCATGATGTGTCATGTCCACCGTGTTGGATTTCAAAATAAATGTCATTTTCGAAATCACCATTCCATGAAACCTCAAGAACGACATCCACATCGATTTTCATGTTTACTTACCCCATTTACACCCTAAGGGATGATTTTCAAAATAACAAAATATGTGTTTGCCTATTTATTTTTAGACATGCTCCTACGAATTTTAAAGTTGTAATGTCTATTTTGAGAGGAGCTCGGTGGCGCAGTGGTTTAGCGCCTGGCCCAGCGATTGCGTAAGTTAAGCAACGTTCGCAAGGGTCGGTCATGGGATGGGTGACCAAAAAATTGTAATATCGCGAACTCCTCCGTGCTTCAGAAGGCACGTTAAGCCGTTGGTCCCGGCTGCATTTGCAGTCGTTAATACCCACGAATCCGCATTGGGCCCGCGTGGTGGGTTATGGCCCGTCCTCCTTATCCACCCATAAGGAAGGCCTGTGCCCCAGCAGTGGGGACATCAGAAATGGCTGATGGACAATGTCTATTTTATATTCTTTTTCCATACATTTGAACCTCATTTTCACCCCTTTAGGGGTTAAATCATGTCCACCGTGTTGGACTTCAAAATAAATCTCATTTTCGTAATCACCATTCCATAAAACCTCAAGAACGACCTCCACATCGATTTTTATGTTTACTCACTCCATTTACCCCCTAAGGGGTTGATTTTCAAAAACACAAAATATATGTTTGCTTATTTATTTTTAGACGTGCTCCTACGAAGTTTAAAGTTATAATGGCCATTTAATATTTTTTTCCATACAAAATTTTCACCCCATTTTCACCCCTTGAGGGTTAAATCATGTCCACCGTGATGGACTTCAAAATAAATGTCATTTTTACAATCGTCATCCCAGAAAACCCCAATAACGACATCCGTATCTATTTTTAGGTTTACTCACCCCATTTACCCCCTAAGGGGTTTATTTTCAAAATCACAAAATATGTTTGCTTATTTATTTTTAGACGTGCTCCTACTAAGTTTAAAGTTGTAATGTCCATTTAATATTATTTTTCCATACAAAATTTGAACCCTATTTTCACCCCTTGAGGGGTCAAATCATGTCCACCGTGTTGGACTTCAAAATAAATGTCATTTTTGCAATCGTCATCCCAGAAAACCCCAATAACGACATCCATATCTATTTTTAGGTTTATTTACCCCTTTTCACCCCCATTTCATCCCCGTAGGGGTTAAAATACTAACAATAACAATATACTTTGCGTTAGATTTCCAATTTCCATCCATAAGCCTAAATAATATATTTAGCAATTTTGACTTCGAAATAAAGGATTTTCTTCATTACACAACTTCATCCCCCTTTTGACCCCTTCGGGGGTAGAATTTTGAAAAACGCTGAGACCCGTATTTATTAATTTTCAATCGTTAGCCTAAACACAAAATTTGACGATCCTAGCTTCAAAACTGAGGGACTTTCATACAAACTTTCATCCCTTATTTCATCCCCTTAGGGATATAATTTTCAAAAATCCTTTCTTAGTGGATGCCTACACTGTATAAGGTATCTGTGTGCAAAATTTCAAGTCTCTAGGTCCAGCGGTTTGGGCTGTGCGTTGATAGATCAGTCAGTCAGTCAGTCAGTCAGTCAGTCATTCAGTCATTCAGTTTACGATTTTATATATTAAGATTAACTATCGTTTCAGCCCGTTCTTCTTGTCTGCTAAAGAAGTCTGGAACGGGTGGTAAGCTAAGCGCTTAATTTATAAGTTTATTTAAATAAAAAATATAAATAAATAAATAAGTATTAGACAACATCATATTCATTGCTGTGATGCCAAAGTTAGTAGCTAAAGTATTTGTGTTATGAGAAATCATAGACAACGGTGGAACTACAAACAGCAAGACCTATATACCGGGTGTAACAAGATCTTCAACGAAGCCGAGGTCTACGTATTCTGCCCATCATCAGGATCATTCCTGATCAAAATTATTGCTGGGAAACAATTTGAATTTTTGGTGTTAAAAAACATTGCATACATTACCACACAATGTAACGCGTACAACAAACTACGCCTGCTGTATGCGGCCGAGTCGAAACTTGAAAGGGAGCGTTTATATGCGTGCTCATGCGATACATTGAGTGACGACGTATTGATGCTATTGTTTGTTTCGAAATACTTAAAATTTGGTCAAAAATTAGGAAATAACGAGTAAAATAAGATTGCATACAAATGTTGAAAAAAATTTTTGACTTAGACCTTCAATAACTTCGTAGCTATTGGTTTCCTAGATATAGTCTAAAAGACAAAAATGATCCTGATGATGGGCGGAATGCGTGGATTTCGGCTTCGTTGAGGGTCTTGTGACACCCGTTACTAAAGTTTATTTTTAAAATTGACCCAACTGGGGATCCAACCCGGGACCTCTGAGATGGAGACACTTTAAAAACCGGTGTACAGATCACTCGAATCCTTGCTTCCTTACTTAATATTATAAATGCGAAAGTCCGTTTGTTTGTTTGTTTGTTACGCCTTTACGTCTTTACTACTGAACCGATTATCATGAAATTTTGCACACACGTTGCCAGGGGTACAGAGAAGGACATAGGGTACCTTTTATCCCGAAAAAAAGTATTGTTCCCGAGGGATAGCAAAAAAACTTTCCACGCAGACGAAGTCGCGGGCGGCCGCTAGTACTATTATAAATGCGAAAGTCCATTTGTTTGTTTGTTTGTTTGTTACGCCTTCACGTCTTAACTATTCAACCGATCATTATGAAATTTTGTATACACGTAGTTAGAGGTACAGAAAAGGACATAGGGTATCTTTCATCCCAAAAAAAGACTGTTCCCGAGGCACAGAAAAATAACATTCCACACACATTAAGTCACGTGCGATCGTTAGTCTTTTTAAAAACTGATATCATAATAGTTATATTACCTTAAACGTTGAACCATAAGGATACACCAATGGTATAGGAGGGTTAATTTGACGTTTTGGTCGTATTTCTTCGTCGTATTTGGCTTGTAGTAACTTAAGCGAATCTGGCGAAGAAATTGGAGCAGAAACTTTTAATACCACCGAAAACAGTATTAACTGAAACCTGAAATAGAATGAAACATTATAAATAAGTAGACAGTTTGTAAGAAAACTATCTTTGAATCTAGAGCCGGCCATACATGCTAGGTTATGCATTACGGTTTTAACCGAGCTGCAAAACCTTCATACACAGCCGAGTTCAATAAAAGACACACACGCTAGGTTATGCATGACGGTTTTGACCACAGGCATAACCGAGTGGCAAGGTTGCATGAACAGGCATGGATAACTTCACAGTTTTGTCGCATACACGCTAGGTTATGCATGACGGTTTTGACCTAACAGACATAACCATCATGCATAAGCTAGCGTGTATGGCCGACTTTAAAGGAAAAAGTCTTAGGATGTCATTAACTGAAAATTGAATTACTAAAGCGATTAAAGCAAATTACTTTTTCTTTGTCTTATTTTTAACATATTGTTTTATAATTTGATAATAATATCTTTAATCTCTATCATGAAAACTGACAAAAGTACAATAAAAAATCATAACTTCTTATGCTTACTAACTTACACTCTACAAAAAACATAAATTGAACTTACCACATTTCGTCCAATACTTGATTTTAAAAATTTTGCCTGTAACAGACGTTAATTTTCTTGTACAAACTGAGAGAAGTTCTAAGGGTCACGAGATACCACAACATACTAGCCAATATGAACTACAAGACCGAAGTCACTCAACAAAAAGACGTGAACCATAGACCAAATCATTTACTAGAGAAGATTAAGTTGCGTTGATTACGGTACGTTGCGTTGTTAAAAACTATTCATCTATGAACGCGAAATACCTACTGAATATAAAAAATACCGGTCAAGAGCGAGTCGGACTCGCGCACCGAGGGTTCCGTACAATCATAAATATATTTGGATATGTTACTTAAGTACAGTCTTTAAAAAAGTAGGATAAACGGCAGACAGGTGGAAGGGTTAATTTACAAATCTTAACCACAGTTGCTTATGGTGACTGAAAAACGTTTCAGCCGCTCCACATTGCAAACTGTTTATATTACTAAGTAGGAACTTATTCTTCGTTTATTCGTACGGCAAATAGTAGGTAATGATATTAGAACCAGCCACCAATTATTACTGTAGTATTAGGTTGCGCCATCTCTTGACCGATAGTCGAACTATTTTTTTCGCAAGTCAGCATTCTTAGGTCACCGCTATCTGTTGACTGGTAGTGAAACTAAAGAATTTTTGTTTGTTTTTTAATTTCTACAAAAGTGTGTTATATTGAGACATCGTTTTATTTTTCCTGTAATCTTTACGTAAATTACTATCACATAGAATTATTTCAGATTTTTCTCTTTGCAAACTTCGGAGATTCGGGGGGGGAACGGTATTTTTTTTACATTTTTCATCATAAGTCGAAAACTATGCGGCCTAAGAAAAAAGAAAAAAAATTTTTTTAAATGTGCAAACAGCGCTCTTTCATATGATACCCCACATGCCCTAGTCACCTCACTTCAAATTTTTAAGACCCCTTTTCAGTCCCTGTTGTAAAAAAAAATATTTTTTTATTTCTTTCTTATTTGCAACATAGTTGGGCAAATGTCATCTTAAACTATTCCAAATTTCAAGTTGATACCATTAGTAGTTCTCGAGATATCCAGCTGTGACAGACAGACTGAGTCACACCATAAGGGTTCCTTTTTTACCATTTTGGTACGGAACCCTAAAAATCAACACTTTGAAATACTTTAGAATTTACTTGACTATTAAAATTACTCGAATGATAATTTAGTGATGTCTCGGTAACTTCTTCCGACATATAATTTGTTAATTTTGAATTATACTCAACCAACCGATCTTGCCTTTGATTCTGGTAAAAATCTCTAATAAATAACAATCTTAATTGGTAATTTTCTTATTTTTTTTAACATAATTCTTAGAACATTAATGTTTAATTTTAATTTTATTGTTTTTCTACAATTAATATTTTTTGAGTCTTACCCTTAATTTGACGTGTATAAGCGCTTACTTGAAATTTGATACTCGGCTTACACTAATTTGTTTTAACAACATCCAAAGCGCAAGACAACTGTGCGAGACTTACCTATTAAGAACTCCGATAGCCGATAGCATAGAAATATTTTTTAACTCTTAGAATGTTGATCAGATAGTTGGGTATGCATCTATTCTCCTCTTCCATGGATGGCCATCATCAGATCAATCCTTGGCGGAGAACCAAAGCTACAAAGTTCGTTTGTATGATGAAGTCGGTTAAAAACCGACTGGGTCCTTATCTGGTCACCACTATATATTTTTTTATTTAAACCTCTCTTTCTAAATCTAAATGATTAGGGTATAAACAAAAATCTTGAGGCATTATCAAAAAGGTATTTAGTTTAAAACTACAACCTCATGTTTTAATATTTTACTATTTTTTATAAAATCATCTTATCATATAAAAACTTTGAAAAAAGCATTTTTAACTTCAAAAAGTCCCATTTCAAACATTTCAATGCAATTCATTGCTATGGCTATGTAACCGTAACTACATACCTAATCCAAATCAGTAAGAAGTTTGGCTCAACTGTCTGTATTTCTCGTTAAACCAGATAACGGAAACGTCATGTCGAGTGAATATTTACAATTTTTTCTTAACACTTTATGGCTTACAGTACTCATCACAAATGGTTCTGTACATGAAGTGCCTTCGCACAGGACAAAAAGACAATTATTGTTTCCAAATTCTACATTGTTTCAGGTATGTTGTTTTAATATTGTTTAGTGTCTATTTTGTTGCAACCCGCATCATCAATGCATCTTTTAAAAAATATTTTATTTTAATTGTAATTTGCGCTAAGTTTAACAAACGCATTTTCTGCATATCAAAATTATTATGTGTATTGCTCAAAGCTGTTATCGACATCTTTAATATTGTATGTAATATTAAACCTAAGCACTTAATTTTTGCTTCTTCTTCTTTTTACCCGACTGCAAGAGGGTTATGTTTTTCGCGCGCATCTTGTATGTTTGTATGTAATATTCTTTATTACCTCATATCTTTTAAACGGCTGAACGGATTTCCATGGTTAACATATCGTTAGATTTGTCTTGCCAACCCAAGTGTTCTTAAGAAAGTGGCGTTATAAAAAAACCAACATGGCGGCTGCACGGTGCTATTATACGTAGTGGAAAAAAAATTTTTTTTTTAGAATACTGCAATATGGGTGTCAAATTAAAGGTCTCATTAAAAGGATTTCAAAAAGGTATATTATGATTGTAATAAATAATAACTAAAAAGAAATAAATAAAAAAATAAATTTAAAAAAATTAAAAACCCTCCTGCATAAAAAGTCAAGTGAACTGAAAAGATGGAAACAAGATTAAATATTAAAGGCAACATTATAACATGCAGTCGGAGGCTCAAATCATTCATAATGTCACTTTCTTTATGCATGCCTCCGACTGCATGTTATAATGCTGCCTTTAATATTTAATCTTGTTTCCATCTTTTCAGTTCACTTTACTTTTTATGCAGGAGGGTTTTTTATATGATATACACAAAGGGAATGTAGCCATATTTTATTAAATAAAGCTCGTGAAAAGATGTTGGTAAATGTTCATTTTTCTTAAGAACATTATTCCAGAAATTCCTGAAAAGGTTTCGCCTTCTAGATATGAGATTTGTTCAATTCATTTAATAAGTCTATAGATTTATTTTACTCTTTTTACTACTATAAAACTTTCATTCAAACATTTAGAAATATCGTATAAATATAAAAGTGGAATGAAAAAAACAAATTTAATGTTGCAAAACACTTGTAGGTATGAGAGTTTAACGTCACCAGTCACATTTGAAGTTTGATTATTAAAAAAATACTTTATTATTCTATTTCACTCTGATTCCACTTACCTATATAAATTATACTAAATTATAACACAAAACAAAAAAAAACATAAGATGGTCACTTTATATTTTAAAGAAATTACCAGTAGTCGTGAATAATAAATGCATTCTTGCAAAAAACTACGGCAATATGTGACTTATTTCAATAAGGTTGTATTTTCAAATAATGATTGTAAATATAAATAATTGAAGCTTCATAACAAGTACCTACGTCAACACATCCTTTATTTACACAGACTTCTTAAGTTTGTAGTCACATGATGTCTGACAATCTTGTTTGTTTTTCCAATACGTTAAGTGTCATGAAAAGTAACGTGACTTTAAGCCGCATGAATCCTGTTTGACTCATCATGACGTGGTACTGCCTTAAAGGAAAGCTAGGTAGTAGAAATTGGCAATAGAACAGCTTAAATAATTCATTTTAAACTTTCTTCAAATTACTAAATTTACTAAAACAAAGAAGAGGTGTGAAAAAAATCAAATTGGCTGAATATTTATTTTTTATGTAGGAATAAGCTTCCTTATTAAAAGAAAATGTTTTAGAATTTTTGGTTCCCTGAAAAGGACATGGCTAAAAAAGTACATTCCATTTACACACACATCACTATGTGTGTGTGTAAATAAAATGTACTTTTTTGACGAGAACGAAGAAACTTTTTTTTAAATGTTTTGAAATGAAGACTGAGCCAAATTGTTCAGATTTTTATCCTTCATACGTACCTAATCGTACCTACCTATAAGAACGCAAAAAAAATTTAGGAGATTAATAACTATTTTATTGGATTTTAATTACAATTAGGTAACGTGTGAAGGATATATAGGATATAAATCTCATTTTACATGAAAGGATTCGGCTCCTAGGTGTTATTATTCTAAAGGCTCAGGTTAGCGCGGTTCTAGTGGTCTACTTTTTCGTTCTTTTTTCTTTTAATCTTATTCCAATATTTTTCTTTTCTTGGATTTATATTTGTGTAAATAATGGCGACCCTTATTATTATTAATTCAAAAACTTTTGGTGCCGTTATAGCCTCATCTGCAAAGATCGAATTAAGTCGTGATTTGTATGCAAACAAAGCCAGAGATACATATCCCAGTTGTGTTCGTTACGCATTCGAGATTTAACGTGCAGTTGTGTCGCATTGTTCAATAGATTTTTTACGAGTTATGATGAGATCATCAAATGCTAAAGAACTACAATGAAAACAGTGCTATATTATCATTCGGTTTAAACATGCCAAATATCGTGTTCTTTTTAGTTACAATCGTAGTCCAGTGCTTTTATTCGTTATTACTTTTAATAAGTGTATATGGTATGAATACATCTTATACTAGTATGCATAGAGATAAAAGACAGTTACTTTTTCCAAATTCAACACTTCTTCAGGTAGGTAAAGTTGTATTTTTTTGGTTAGATTTCAAAATAAAATATCTTGTATACAGGGCTGTGATACAGGGTTATTTGTAAAACACCAACAACATTGCAGGAGTAGATTACTAACATCATTAACAACAACATTTGTTTTATGACTTTTCCCAAATCAGACCGACAGACAGACAGACATTCAACTTTCCATACAAATGTCCAAACAACTGATCAAGTTTTGAAAAAAAGTAGATTTTTTTGTTTGTTTTCGAAAAAGTCGTAGAACAAATGTTGTTCTTTATGATGTTAGTAATCTACACCTGCGAGGTTCTTCTTCTTCTTCTTATTTTTGTTTTGGCAATCTACTTTCCTCTTGGAAGTAATTTTTGCCAGTGTCAAGTGTTGAATAGTCCAGTGGTAGATTGTTTCAGTTTACATTAAAATGCGGGTGCATCGCATTCTAATGCTGCTTGGAGCATTTGGCACCAAGTATAATCAAGGCAGTTTACCCGGTAAGGTCAGCCGAGGTAGCCACCACTACAATAAAAGTCTCAGCTTCACACAACCAAGATCGCGCCTATTTCAATAATCCCACATATTGTTCAGTTGCGTAGACACTTGTACCACAAAACTGCACCAATTTTAAGACACAATATCCACTACGAATCAATTTGCGAATAATTAAAATAGTCACCAAACCAACCCCGACAAAATGGCGCCAAAAACTCACCTGCGAGGTTGTTGGTGTTTTACATGACTATAGATGTGAAGCTGGTTACTAACATTTCTAGCCTAGCGCCTAGAAACGGCTTATATGGCTCGTCATCATTTCTAGCAATAACTAGCGGCTCGAAACGGCTTACATTTCATTGATATATTCACATGATTTAGTTTGTTGTTTTTGTTGTTTCTCTTCTGATTTATTTACTATAGGATACATTTAACATAAATAAGTATAAACCATGACATTTTCAGCTGTATTAAGTGTTAAAAACTCAAAATTATTATACAAAATGTGACACAGACTGCTGTGTTCTTCCACTGGGAAGGACTATTTTAATCATTTATTTTTGAGAGATGTTTTGAAACAAGGTATTTATCCATTAAATAAGTATGGGCAGATACCTAGTATAATAGTAAACATTTAGTTGTATTTCTTTAATGGACCAAAAACGAAAATAGCGTAACATAATATGTGTTACTGTATTATAAAAATAAGACTTGAACAATAAAAATGTATTAAAGGTTTTTTTTTCGATGCTCAGATCGGGTATCTCCCCGGTATCAAGCGGCTCGTTATTCGTTTCTAGCCGCTCGTTTCAGTTACTACCGGCTCACGAGCCGCTCGTTTACAACTATATACATGACCCTGCATATTTATCATTTAGATTGTACCAAAAAAGTCCTCGGTTCAGATATAAAAATGTAGCTTTAAAGTCATTGTAAATTTGGGTAGCTTGTACACGTATATATACCAGTTTTCATTGGGTCACTATGTCTGAGGTCCCAAGGTCCATTCTTGGTTGGGTCAAATTAACAAACTGTCTTTTATAAATTTGTCACGGGTCTGAGTATTTCAGTGGTACCTTTGTTGTTTCTGATATTTCATAACACATTGATCTGATTTCAAAGTACTTACCTAATAGCGAAATAACTTACTGTGAAATCAGAGCAATGTGTGTGATTTTGTCCAATATTAAAATAAAAATTAACATTAATATGTTTTTATTATAAGAACTATTTGTTTTAGTGTCCAGTTTTTTGATTACCTAAAATATAACAGATACCATTTCTGTTCTGTTTCATTCTTCTGAGTATACCTATCTTAACGCATATTGAATTGTAAGAATTGCGTTTTTTATTTTTATTTTGTATATCTTGAATCAAGTGTTTTTGGTAAATATTGCATACTGAGGTGCACTTTCCAGTAGCAGACAGAAGTGATTTCTCAACTAGTTGAAAGTAATTTAGATATGTAGTAGGTAATTAAAATAAACCTACCCATTGCGTGTAAACTTTTATTGTGATGATGATAATTATTGTGATGGAAAATGACCTCACTTTAAATATGGAGGTCATTTTTCAATGTTCACGACTCTGTATGAAATATACAGGGAGAAAAAAGCAGCCCTTGACGAGTTTCTTGCAGGTTCTTCTCGTTACAAGGTCTCCCGCTTAGGGTTTGCAAACCGATGGCGTAGCTTCTATGACATTCACAAGTGCACGTAACAGCCTAGACCAAATAAATGAATTTGAATTTAAATAACTTTGTAAGATAATTTTAGTCCCTCCGCACATGGCTTGTAAGCGTAATCGTCTCGTAAGCGTATCATCAAGACGCAACGATTACGATACGAGTAAAATTCTACACACGAATCGTAGCATAGGCGTAGATATTGGTCTAGAATATTAACTAGAGCTTCACGTTGACGGAAATTCATCACCAAACATATAGAAAGTATTTTCTACGCTTGCTTTTTTACGCCAGTACGCTACGACTATCGTTTGACAATAAAATCTTATACGATACACTTGCGCTACGACGCCGTAAGCTGAGGGGCTTAATAAATGATTACTGCTTGGCACAGTGGTGGGTACCTGGTTTGAATTCGGGTTGGGGCATAATGTTTATGAGATGACTGTGAGATTGGGAACCTGATGATCTGACATACAGGCACTTATATATGTCTAGTTTTGGCATTAGTCTCCCACAAAGTATTAAATTAAATAAGTATTTACTTATAGTTTATAATGAAACTGAGCGTTCCCGCCGATGAGCGATTAATCGCTGAGCGATTTTTATCGCCTAGAATAGAACATATGGAATAGCCCACGAGCAAATTTTTGATGATGCGATAATCGCGGCGCTTTTTTGTCGCTGGCTAAGTAAAACCTTTGTCGTGTCATTTCGCGGGCGATAAACGCCGAGATTATCGCCGCGATAATCGCTGCTACAAAAAAACGCTCGTCGGCGGGAACGCTAACACTGTTTGTAGGAACCATGTTAACTTTATGGAAGAAATTGTTTTTCAAATTTTTCATAAGTATTTAAAATAACTTTTTTCAGTTCAACGTCGGCGTTGGAACTCCATCCCCCGCAGCCCTCATAATGGTCAACTGGGCTTTCCAAGCTAACTTTCAGCTACCCTGGAACCGGTCACAGATTCCAGTAGATATCCTGGAAGCTGACAACACGTATCCAGGGCTTTCCAGGAGAAAAAGGGACGCATACGAAAACGACGCGCGGCTTTACCATTTTTACAAATATGTGGAGGGAGCTTTGAATGGGTACAGTTTCAGAACCTAGGGTTATTATTGCGGCTTGTTAACTAGTAAGGTTTATAATTAAAATAATACACTATTACGCATCGGTACAAACCATTAGTCCCATGAATACGCGTCCCGAGTAAAAATAGTCAAAATGGCGGACCCATTTTGACTATTTTTACTCGGGAGAAGTAGTCAAAATGGGTCCGTTTGCAGTTAATTTTTCTTTGGCAGCTTTTGTTAGTCGAAGTCAAAACTAAAAAGTTTTGACGTTTTAATGTAGCTTTTATTAGAACAAAATTATTAGCTGTTGGTCATCACACTTCCGTAATGAAAACCCGAAATGCAACTTCAAAATAAGGCGCATCGATTTGTAACAATTCAACAGTTAAACATCGAAAAGCAATTTTCACATAAATTGCTTTTGTCAATTTCCATTTTCCGAATGTCATACTGTAATTTATTACTGTTTACTGTACGGAATAATAATAGCGATTGGACAACACGATCGAACTTCGCGGCCGGAAAGGTTTGTTCAACTTCGCTCGTAACTGCTTAAAAACATTTCAAATTCATCAAACATGTTGCCCAATTTAAGAAATGAAAATAAGTACATTTTTAATACAATCTACGTTAACGTTTTTCGGTCCTAAAATAAAATAGGTACCTAAGTAAATTGTTTCATCATCTTATTGGCTATGCACTTCTTTTTCGCCCGCACTCTTCAGTAAAATCATTTTTTTTACGAATTGCCACTACCACTATATTAATTTTATTAATTCAGGTATTGTTTCAAGGTTATATTAAATGTTAAACCTTAACTAGAATAGCAAAATACGCGTTGCAGTCCAAAAAAGTGTTATGTTCTTATTAAATTATTTTTAATATTATGTTCACAGTTTTGGTCACAACGGAACTACTTGTGTTCTTCATACCCTGTGTCAGCTTGGCTTCGAACCATTACACGTCGATGATGATGAAGACCTTCTTCATGAATTAGCAGGATTTGCATTTAAGTGAGTATTGAAATATTTTATTGCTCATTAAATACATAATGTATCAAAAATATTGCTTTAATAGTAAGCAACAGTGCCTAAAGTTGCCACTTATTGCTGTTTTGCCTACTACAGCGAACTATATTTTACTGAGTTATTGTGTGTAAATAAACTCTAGAACCTTAGCTTCAATGTGAATTTTCGATACATTATGTACTTAGCGTGAAATAATTTTAATTAAGGTGAGGGCGCCACTTTGAGATATATAGAGCTCATAAGGTATTTTATACGGTAAAATATACTAAGAAACGAAGAATAGATTATACGCTATAGCCGTGCCTAAGGAGAGCACTCTCTTTAATATTGCCATTTCAAAAAACTGTGCGCTGCTATCACGTGACCATAGGCCCCGCGGCCTGCACACCTCGCGTCATCCATTTAGTTCACCAGTGACCACGCCATTATGAGTTGCGTTAAAAAAATATTTTAGTGGGTTTTTGAAAAATATTTTAAAGTAAGTCTCAAAATTATGTTCTCTCATTTTCGGTGTTTACAATGCTATTATCAATACATTTTATATATTAAGTAATTATTTGGCTATAATCCGGCTATAATCCACAAAAACACCGTTATCTTAACATTTGGATGTTATAATTTATTTGCATATTTCAAGTGGCGAAAAAGGCAAAGCGGGCAGGGTAAAGCGGACATGTGCCCGTTTTGCCCATCCATTACATTACAATACAAATTGCTATAGCTTCCTACGTTTTTTTTATATTATATTATATTATATACAATTTTATATATCATATAATTATTAATATTTATTATTTATGTTAATCATTTATATAATTTTATATTTTATTTATATTATTTAAAGTATTTAACTTTGTTGAAGGATATTTATCAGACAAGGCTCTATATTTTGTTGTTATTACCTACTTAAGTACCTAGAAAGTTGTACTGAATGAATGGTTCATTATTCAAATTGTGAAATATTGCTGTAAATTGATTTAATTATAAAACTTGATAATTTTTTTCGTTTCCTGTATTCCACTTTTATTGAAGAATATGTATAAACATTATCTAATAATATTGTGATCTATGTATAAACATTTACCCTTGCCCATTTTTCCCTAAACGAGTGCCCGCTTTAGGCACCCCCCTCGGGTAAAAGCGGGCAATCGTAGAGGTTTCGTAATTTGATTATAAATATTATTATATTTTTCAATTTTAGATAAATCGGACCATCCTACATACAAAAGAGAAATAAATTGATGACCCTTTTGGGAAAAAATATTATATAAGCTTAAATAAGCTATAAACTACTTTTTTTCAACTTTCCCTTAAGGTGCTTTGGGAACACCTCCCCTACGCTAGCTAGACGTTGCATTGCCTTACACCTTTTCTATTGCAATTATTATAAAGTTATATGAATATTTTTTTATTAATATTTTTTATGCACAACGCGATAGTGCTTGGCCTTCACCTCACCTGATGTTAAGTGACGAAGGTGGAAGTGCACTTCACCTGGAATCCTCATCACTGAGGAACTGGCTGTCTTACTTCTAACTGCCGGAATACATCAATTTAAAAATTAATGTTACGGCGTCAGACTTAGGTAAAATGATTGTAGCGGACTTGAAATAAGCCCTACCACTAAACCGAGTAAAAATTATACCCACTTGTGAATCAAACCCGGGACCCCTGAGTCTTCCACGGTCTTACACGGGTCGGCGCACTACAAGACAATAGAGGTGGTTATGATTTTACACTATTGAAATCAATGAATGTGTAGTTTTGTTAATCTAGTGTGCCAAAATACTTAATACTATGCGCTATAAATAGTTTACATAAAATGTATGAAAAAGATGCGGCAGAATTTTTGCTACAAAACATTTTTCTCCACTTTTGTTCTGTGGGATTTTGCAAGGCACTGCGTTACGTTGCGGCCCACAGTAATATGCAAGCAGGTACAGAACGAGGCATATAATCTTGAAATTTTTTCGACGGAGTGGGGATAAGTTCGCGAATGTGGACTTGCAAGCGACCAATTGCGCACGCCCTCTCCCGCCGCCCGCGTATTTCACCGCTACGCATGCCCAAAATACGCGTTCCGCGCATTCCCCACCCGATTTCAAGATATTTTCCTCGTATTTGTGCAATGTTAACTATCTGATTTTGATTAATTTATTTTTAATTCATTTTCAGTCCCAGAAATGATGCACATTTCACTGAATATGAAGAAGAAATTCAACCATACATTGAAGCTTATGAAATTGGCGAAAAACTTCAGAATTGCTCAAGTCATTATCGTGGATGCAAAATATCTCTAATCGATCTATTTTCAAAACCTCATACAAATTAATATATTATAAACATTTTATAGTTTAATAATAATATAATTTTAGTTACTATTTATTTAATCCCCACCATTAAATGATTTTACATGAATAGAACTATTATTAATAAAAAACTGATATACTTCCTCTGTCCATGAAAATGTTAAATTTATTAGAGGAAGATAAAAAAATAACGAAGAAGGTGACAAAATACGATGAATAATTATCATATTCGTCTAAACCCTAGCTTCTCGCCAACAGTAGAATATATGCGATTTTAATTTATAATCAGAGTTTTATTTGTGTAATAGTACGCCATCAAGAAGTATTAAAAGATGTTTTAAATCATGCATAGAGAATCATAAGAGGCCAGACTGACAAAATTCGCTGTATTAGGAGCTATTAATTTCAAAATGTAGAATTGGTTACATCTTTCAAAAATTATTTTCGGGGGCAACGTGACGCGATGTTATCACCACGTTTGGACACGTGCCGATTTGTACTTAGTTCGATATTTTTTCTAACGTTATAAAGCTGCTACTTCTTAACTGTTTATATTTTTGTATGGTAAACATTATACTGAAATAAATTAACTTATTTTGTTACAACAACAGCTTTTCTACCTCTCCCTGTAACTTCGGTTGAGCATTCGCCCGGTAAGTAAAGGTTTCAAGTTCGATTCCCTGCTAAGCTAATAGGCCTTCTAAAAAGCGACAAGAAACTTCGCAAAAGAGGGTTTGACGTAATTTATCACTAACCATATCACTAAAATGAAATCCATTAGGTATCTTGCTTTGATATCACGCTGCGTGATATCACGGTCCCGTTGGTCCTGCGTGTTAGGTGGTGCGGGAAGCAGTAGGGGGTTTAGTGAGTAGGGCCTTGGCGAGTCCCACATACCATCGGGATGCATAAACGCATTCCCCCTACTATAAAAAAAAGGTATCCTGCTTTTCGAAAGCCTAAAATGTTTAATTATATTATCTGTTTAGTATAGAAGAGACGTGCTATTTTTCGATATTGTTTAGATTATAAACACAGATATTCGATACTTGAATAACAACGATTCTACAAAACTAAATATTTCTTTTACAAATTATTTTATTGCGGGATAACGTATATCAGGTTAACGCCTTATGTTTTTTTCTCTTATATATATAATATATTAATATATATATATATTAATATATTATATTAAAAATAATATATATATTAAAATCAATTAGGAAAATTTGGTATAACGTGTTGTACCGACATTTACCCATACCCATGATACCGAATAAAACACATTGTGGAACCAACCAATAAAGTTTATTTCAGTATCAATATTTAAAAT
This sequence comes from Agriphila geniculea, assembly GCA_943789525.1. NCBI lineage: Eukaryota > Metazoa > Arthropoda > Insecta > Lepidoptera > Crambidae > Agriphila > Agriphila geniculea. Next base: position 11,265,037 of record OX038887.1, on the reverse strand, counting down.
CCGAAGCTATGGAGTGTATCTTCTCCTATCTCAGTGAACGTTTCCAGGATCGAACCTTGGCATTCAGGGAATAGAGCCTCACAGTCTACTGCTGCTGATCTTCCTAACTTCTCAGCTGCGTGGTACTCATTATCTGTGTGGTGAGTTAATGTGTCTCTGGTGGTTGAGGGTCTGGGAATGAAAAGAAAGCATCAAAACAAGTTCAAAAATTGAACAATTTCCGTACTTATAGCAGGAAAAACTGGCATGTGCTAATCAAATTCGTATTATGCACAATTGTTATTTTTATATGCCTGATTTATATGAGGTCAGGAACATAGCAGTACCGTAACACAGTCCAGAGCTGACTTGTTACTGGGCTCATGTAGACACTAGTTTTAACCCAGTCCAGTGCTGACTTTTCGCTCGCAAGTCAGTCCAGCTGATTAGCCAGTTCTATTTTCGGCCACAGTACGACTTACTGCTGATCCTGTCTATATGCACTCATTTACTGCGTCCAAAATTTTGAGACACTGGGTCCAGAGACTGACCCCGTATAAACCAGCCCTTTAGTTTCTTTAACGGAGGAAAGTAGGAGGTGCTGTCGAAATTTCAATGTAAAAATTAAATGAACCTTTAAAATATCGCAAAATAAAATTAAACATAATCTGATCAAAGTATTCGAATAAGAACCAAACCACATTACTGTGTTCATTTTTAAAACGAATAAATTATTATGCAATTACACTTTAAAATTTAAAAGAGGCAGCATTTAAATAAAACTTTACATTCAATATTTTACCAATAGCATACAATTAATCACATGGTCAGTAATGATGCGGTCTTCTCTTGATTAATGTTTGAAAAGGACAAATTACCTCATAATGTTAGTCTGATATTATTTTATCTCTTCTACATATTGTATTCAACATTAATTTTGAGAACATATTTACCAAATATTGCAAAATTAAACGTGAAATGTTTTAACATTAAATAGGTAAGCCAAGAAACAATATTTTGTTCTGATAAGTTTATAAGCCGCGCATTTTCTAAACTATAGCCGAATTTTATAAGATATTATTTTTATAAATTACCTGAACAAAATATTGTTTAGGTAAACAAAACATTTTGCTACCTACACATTTCAAATCAATATAATGTTGAAAACATTTCTTTGAAGCGCTCATGGCGGAACTTGACAGACTGATCGTACTCGATCACGTTTGTTAAGCAACGCTCGGTCCGGTCAGGTGTCGGATGGGTGACCGTCAAAGTGGCATTACAACTGAGCGCTTCCGTGCTTCGGAGGGCACGTTAAACCGTCGGTCCCGTCTGTTGTCATCTGATAACAGTCGTTAAGCCAAGTTAGAGGCCTTACAGGCGGCTTGATAAACTCTATAACACCAGAGGTGGCCACTAATCTTCATTCGATAAGAAGAAGAAGAACATTTCTTTGACTGCATACATAGCAATGCCTTTGCTTTTCCGGAAACGTAAAAACTTATCTAACGGATAATAATTACCAGTGTAGAGAATTACAAAATAATAAAAGTTATACGTGTATAACTAACGTTATTTTAAAATGCTAGTACTACTTTATTATTAATGCTACCAAACTAGAACGTCATACAAGCACAAAATTTACTTACGTGAAAAGTATATGCCCAATTTCAGCTAGTAAACCATTTTCGTGAGTGAATGGGACCTCGGCGGCTTCGCAGATTGTTCGCAGCAAGCAAGGCCTACCTGAATAGCCATACCTGCATGATTTTAAAATAAATTCCGTTAAAGCTATGGGTTTTAAATTTCTATCGCTTTAGAAAACTTAAGTATTATTATGAATGAGCTCTTACAATTTTTGGAGCACATTTTCAATGCTTATTACAGGCAGAAGTTAAATAATCTTTCATTACGAACATCATTGTTAAAGTACTTAGTCTTTGTTTTTATATTTCTAGTTCTATTTAAAGACTTACCTTTCAGACATATGTTCCAATATTTTATAAAAATCCCATCTGTTCATTCTCTGCGGTTCCTGCTCATCCAAATAGTTTTGATCTATTTTTTCTTGTCTAGCTATAGCTTCTTGCAGTGGGAGATCAGTATTTACTTCTTCCATATCAACATCAATAATAGTGCCTCCTTCTGCAAATGCCAATGATCTGCGTCTTCTTTCATTAAATGTTATATCAACTAGTGTGTCATTACTTTCATTGTCATCTTCGTAATCTTTATCTTCATTGCCTAAATTTCTAGAATCCTCATCAGTCTGATTTTCAGGGTTATCAACATCTGGTTTATTGATCATATCCCTACTTGATACTGTGTTGGCAAAACCATAAATTCTGCTAGTATATTCGGAGCTGTTGGTCGGTAGGTCATATTGAAATTTTATAACGGTTCCGACCGTTACTGCAGTTTCCTTCAAATCAACTGGAATACCTAGACCGAGGATAAACTGTAATTACAAGAAAAACATTTGTTTTTATCTTAATGTTTTTGATTACTGAGTAGATAAACAGTCTCAAATATTATTTAAAAATAAGAGACACACTAAGAGCAATACCAATCCACTTTTCATTATCTATCAGACTGTTTGTATGACAAAAGGTGATACAAAACAAAAAATTCTTATCTTATCGATTATTCTCTTTCAAACAAGTATCATAGGATTAAAACCCTAGATCAATTAATGAATTTCAATTAGTGAACGTTATTCCTTTCTCGGGTATGTCTAATAAAAAGGGCGAAGCGTAGGAAAAATCTTTCACTATGCTCCAAAAGGCTGACTAAAGCGGACAACTTAATTGCATTTAGATTCTCGAACAAAAAAAATACGGCGCTTCGTTAAGCTGGATCCCGAGTGCAAAGAAAACATCATTTACTTAAGTTAAATCAGCCGGGTTGTGTAAATTTGCATGGATTCTCTGTATTAAGAAAAAAACATGTACCTGAGTTCGAGCAGGCCCTCCGTCTGGATAGACTAAGTATCTTTTGTGTCTCCCATTGGACGTCACCGTTGTGAGTAAATCGAGTAAAATTAACGTTAGAAATATCGCTTGATTTTGACGTTGGCTCGAAAAGCGGCGCATGTCGTCGTCGAATGAATACAGTACAAGATAAAATGTTGAATATTTGCGTAGCGCCTACGGCAGTTTCTGTCTAATGAACCGTTATGTTTTCTCAGTGATTTGGTATGTACCGTACGGCCCAGATCTCTGTATTGACTGGCTGAAAGGAAAGTGACTGCTTATCTATATACGTAGAGCTGAAACTTTTTGCAACCACATTAATTCTATGATTCTGGTGCTGATATCGACGACTGAAATTGAAATATCATCTGAAAATCGATCTAGTTCATTGGAATGCATAACGCGGTGCTTTGTCAGAGTGGAAAATGATTCAGACAGTGATTTTTCACTTGATGTAGATGCGGCAATAAAAATATTAATCCATAATGAACTCCATTGTGATTCAATTTTTATTGGAGATTTTATTCAGGGTATGAAATGATTTATATCAAAAAAGGATGAATAATATCTGGCCCCACTAATCTGGATTATTTTTATCTTTGCACTTTCAATTAAATTTTGCAAATTAGTTGTAAGATTGCATTTGGTAAAATACTAAATAGTTAATTTAAAAATCTGACGTCAATCTAGATAGACCTATGTTTTTGATTACAGTTATTCTACTGTATTTACTTTATATAATAATCATCCAGGACTCTTTACGATTTCAAGTAAAGTCTCATACTTATTAAAAAGTGGAATTTTCAGCAGCGCAGAACTAAATACAAAATTAACAAGCGAAGCAAAAACATCTACGGAGCGTATTGGCTCAATGCTCGAAACCACAAAATCCCATTTTATCCGTTCATTTCAATAAATTGGCCTGAGAACGGGAAACAGAGAGTGCCTTTGATGCGGTGTGGTTTCGGTTGCACTAACAGAGAGCTTGGATGGGGTATTCTGTATGTGTAGGCTCTAAACATGCTGCCTGGTTGCTTTTTCTACTCGCAGTATTTTATCAATTTGATCTCTCAATTCGTATTGTCATTAACTTGTTTATCGACGACTTTTCCTTGTTGAGCATTACATACAAACTGATTTTAAACAAAGTCTTTTGAATACGTAAACTAAAAACCTAACACGCACGAGCAGTATAAAAATTTAACTAGTACCTAGTGATTTGTTATTGATTTTTATGTTGTGTGGAAAACACTGCATTTTAAAAATTATTTTTAGTACGCGTCTACAGTATAAAAAGTATATTGTACAGTCAGCAATGAAAGCCGCTTAACGCTTTGGTACTTTGTCATAGCAACTTTTTTAACAATTGTCTCACGGTTTGAAACATTAGTCAAAAAAGTTACTATGACAAAGTACTTAAGTGTTAAAAAACTTTCGTTGTTGACCGTATTATATGTTTAGGACAATCAGTGAGTCTATTTTTTAATAAACTTAAAAAAAATTAATAGATTAATGTGACATCATAATGAATCTCTAAGACCAATTGAATTTCCTAATCTGCAGTTGTAATTAAGAAAAGCTTGTTAATTTTTCTTGTTCCAACACAATTCAAATTAGATATTAAAGAAGAGGATCATCATTTGTAATCTGTTTTAAGAAGGGGGATACGACTCTCCCAAGTTTCATATATAAAAACCTTTTGTGGTGTCTTTCTAGAACATTTTAATGAATTGAAATTGAAATTTTTGAGAGGCTATTTTTATTTCTGAATTACCTTAAAAATATATAAAATCTTTAACCAGGCTTAGACCTGTTAAATACTTTTGAGCAATCGTATTTGTTAGAATAAAATATCCCGTTGAAATCGAAGCAAATGTTCTTAATAAAATTGTATCATAAAATAGGAAAATACTTTAATATGTCATATATTAAAATAAATATTACTGAGGTTTTCATCACTAGACATAACTAAAGTACGGAAACATTTTAAGCAATATCGTAAAACCATTGACATGTGAGCAGGAAATAGTACTACCCACACGTCATCAAAACTGACTGAACCGATAAAGTTGTTCGTCCAGTTCCTGGCCTCTCAATTAACATCCATTTGGTCACATACTCTTCCTCAACGAAAAAGTGACTCGTCACGAAAATGTGACTAGAATACCCAATATGGAGGTTGTTTTAGTATGGGCCACATCTGTAGCAGCGAGGCGACGTTGCGCCAAATTTCTTCAGTAAACACCGGGTCGTCAAACGTTCGTTAGGTATATGTTTGCTGGAGTGTTCGTATGAGGTAATTTCATTGGCACCAAGCTCTTAGTTTCTTGTAAGTCGAACATCGAAAATATTAACATGTGGATCGTGATATACGTCGTGTATGTATTTAGTTGTATACAACTTTGTTTTGTATTTTAGAATAACTTTTGTTAAACCTATAAAGTTCAACCAAACGGATGGAATCTATAAACTTGTTTCTCAATTTTTTGTCGTGGTAAATGTTTACTGGTATGTTTTTATTACAATGTGTTTTATGTTTCACACAAATTTTTATCTCAATTTACAGTTCACTGCTGGTTTTAGCTGGTTTAAATTGCAGTGAAACACATAAAAGGGGCAAGAGATACCTGCTATTTACGCCGGCAACACAATGGGGAGTGAGTTTTTGATATTCCCGTATTATTGTTTTGACTATAAATTCAAACTTGTTACAGTCAACAGCACATCTGGCTATCTAAACCTGTGAAAAATTCAAATTTATTCAACTCCGCAACATTTTATATTTTCAATACCTATCAATAGGCATGTTGACTATTTTTTTATTTTATGTTACATAAATTACCCCTAAAAAAAAGAAACATTTGTATAAGAATTATTACGCTAGCATGAAAACTGCCCGAGATATCACAGTTTGAAATGCACAAAATTGGACTCACCCGAAAACGCTCCATACTAACGGCTACCAAGTTATGACGTCACGCCTTCCTACGTTGTATGCAACGCGTAGGAAATTTGTTCGGCAGCTATATTAAATATTGTGTTTATCAAAATGGTTTCTTTGACAAATTTGCTATAAATTTTACGGACTAATTAAATGTATTATTTATTTTAACAAATTTTATACTTTTTAAATGGACTTGTCCACTCAACTTTGAAGGGTCATAAAACAAATAATACGCAATATATAAAACCAAGAGGTATACAAGCTACTCCAAAAGTTTGATATGTTTACGATTTTTATTAGTTTTTCGTTATTTTATTCATAAGTCAACATCCCTATTGTGTCAATATTTTAGTAACTGTAATTTGGTTGTTGTGTTAACAATAACTGAAATGTTTTTCAGTAATTTTGCTACACTTTGACTGACTTTTTTAATAAACTTTAAAAAATATTCAAGAATATTTATTTCACGTGTATTTTTATAGTTGACTAGATAAGAAGAAATAGTAATCAATCTCAAATTAATTTAAAAAATAACTGAGCATCCAGCTAGCAAAACAACACGGAAAATATACACAAAATTCGTGTGGGAAGGGACACAAAAACCAAACAAAACCATAAAATGAGATATAATTCATATGTACTCGTAAAATATATGAACTAAAAATCGCTAATACAGTTACTTTGTAATGTAAACTCGAATAAATGTGTTAAAGTTCATCTCAGTAACATACAATCTATTGGAAATAAATCTATTTTAGTCTATAATTTGATGTAACTTCGTGTTTTTTTATCGAAGCTATATTATATTTTTGCAATCTAGAATCTCGACTAAATTGGAATGTAATATTTAAATATATGTTTTTTGGAAAATGAGATTTTATATAACTCCTGTTAAAATGAAATCTATAAAAAAATCTTTCCTCACAATAAAAAAAATCTAATCTTAAAATGTACTACCTCAGACATAAAGGTTTTTCAAAATCAGATTTTACCAAACTTCTACTGAACTATTATAAAGCTGAATAGAAAACTTCTGCCATAACGTTAAAGTTTGGTATAGGAGTCATTTAAGTTTAATAAAGGCAGAAGAGAAAAATTAAGTTGTCGCTTTTTACTTTTCATTCTAACTTCATTTTCTTTCAATATAGTTACTTACTTATAAATTTTGATATTTGTGTGGCATCCGGCAAAGTAGAATAGCTCCTTTCTTTAGTGCTCGTTTACGAAGATGCGATGCGGGGTATTGCGCGTCGCGTGCGCGCTTTTGTATGAGACCGCGCGTTGTATGAGAGCGTTTACGATGAAGCGATTTAACACGCGTTTGCTTGAAATGCGGCAGTGCCCGCGGCAGCAGCGCCCGCGGATTACTGTCATCCAGTGTAGGTGTTGAAAGAGTTTCTATATTTCTGATAATAAACTATCATAGTCTAAAAAAAAAGAAAATAATAAATTCATTAAGTTGTGACTGTCATTGATGTTTTATTTAACTGCCTGATTTTACTGTTAAATTCTTATATTCGTCTCGTCACTCTTCGAGTCTTCATAAACAAAATGTTTTTGTGTAAGTTTACACATGCACGCTGCATGCCACGCCGCACGCAACGCCCGACGTGCCGCGTCTCCGTAAATGAGCACAGGGTTGTCGCGTCTTGTAATTATTATAACTATTATTTTACAGGTATTTACGACAATTTCAATACCTTTACATCCAGAGACGACAGTGAGTCTGGCGTGGTTTTTTGAAGCAAATTACTATAACGTCGATAATTCTACATACTTCGAGCCTTTACTTGGAGATATAGCTGTAAGTATAAAATTCAGTATACGTCATAATTATGTCGAAAAATCTTTTAGGAAATTGTTCAGTTAGTTTAAAAAAAGTTTGAGGAATAAAGCGAATGGAAATTCAAATAGGTAATAGGGAAAAATAATTTTGGGGAATCCGCCTCTACAGTCTATGTGTACTAAAAATTATTAAAACTTTCATATTCTTCCAACAAAAACAAACAAGTAAACCAATAATATAAAAAAATACTACTTGATTTAGGTACCTTATAAAACATGCAATCAACATATTAAAAATTACTGTTTTCAAATAAATAAGAATCTTAAATTAATAAAACACATTATTATCGATAAAAACTGTCCACGGATAGAATCAATGAGTATATTTTCATTTTAATCATCATTCTTGGTGACCTATAAAAATAAATAAAGACACCGAAACGTAAATACACGTCTTTATATTTTCACCTAGAAAGAGGAAGCTCGAGACGATTTCCCAGCAATGGAATAATTTCAAACGGTTCGTGAAAAATCAGGGAAGTTTTTGCGAGGGCCAATCATGGAAGCAATCATTTCGCTTTGACGGTGCCGCTTCGAAAACGTTTGCTCTATTCAAAACTGGCAAACATGAAGACGCATTCTGTAAAGAAAAATCACTTCATACTTTTAATCAAATCACAAGTGAACTGAACTTAATTTGATTGATAAGAAAAATTTAAGAAAAAATACCTTTTAAATTGTAAGCTATATCAAACATTAAAACGAGGTTATGTGAATGATGTTTGGTAAATTAATGTTATTTCTAAAATGTGAACTTAGAATGTATTGTTAGAAACCTATACTAAAACCAATCCAAAAAAGCACCATCAAACTACTAATCAATTATCATATTTTCGTCTTTGCATATAGGGCTAAGATCAACTGAAAATCAAAATTAATTTCACTCTGACGACAATGTCATAGTGATTGATGAACTTTCCCTTATTATAACCGCCTTGTTTGTATCTTAACTATACTGTCATAATTCGCTAAAGGAGATTACTGGCGCCGCCAATCAACAAAAAACAATACAACGAAATAACATGTTAAATAATTTTAAATTTAAACATGGTTAATTTTCTTTGTAATGTTTTTTTCTTGCTTGTCGGCGCTAGTAGACTCGAGATTTTATTGTTATTACGAATTCAAAACTTTGGCTCTGTTCAGATTTAGCTATTTTTTGAAAAACATTTAAGTATAATATAATCATAACAAATACTTTTTTACTTTACTTGAGATGGTGACAATAATTAAGCATGTAAATAAACGACCTATTGAAGGGATCTATACTACTGTGTTTTTATCAAATAATGACTTTTTTATAACATTTCGTAGATAGACTTTCCATTCTTTCATAGTAAAGCAGTAGAGTTTTTCTTACTAAATAAATTACATACAGGTCTGATGACCTGAAAAATATGTAGGTAAGGTAATAGAAAATTCATAATCAAGACAATTTTCAATCTCGAAAATGTGTGCTTTCGATGACAGTTGATTTTACCGCAAGTCGTTTTTATTTACGGTTTTTATTCAAAACATTTGTGCTTTAATTACGCTGTAAAATAAAAATTTTGGTTTCGCAGACTTTTTTTAATTCAGTATGTACCTACCTATACTATTTTCTTGCAAATATATTGAAAACATCGTATGGTACACGGTTATTAAGGTTTTTTAAAATTCGTGACGATTATAAGCCCTTGCCTTTTTCAGAGGACTTCTTATAAGGAATTGTTCGTAATAATTATTAGTATTTAATGGATTTTTTTCAACGTTTCAGTTTAACGGGCGACGGTCTCGAAGTGCTATTGACAGCTCTCCAGCAACGCTTACCAGAGCTCACATGTACATATTCGTAGAAGTCATGCTGCAGAAGTAAGTATGAACATTTGATTAACTTAACTCGTCGCCACTTGAGAGATATAGTCACCTTAGATAACAGAACCGTAGATTGATAGGATGCTAGTGCCACTTGCGTTTGGAGCAAAATCCATTGACCTTTTTCCGATGCATATATGTAAAGAATAATAAATTATAGCGCCTTCCCTTAAGGTCATTTATGGCCCGAAAGGTGCACATGAAAAGTTTGATATTTACGTTGGTTTAAAGTAAAAAAATGTTTTTTTGGGGTAACTTAAATAAAACTTAACCTCTCAAATTACACGGTATTTACCATAAAGTTGATATACCTGCCCCTCTACTCAAATGGCCAACTTTCTATTCGTTTTAACGGTACGCTTACTTTTAAAGCTTAAATATGAGCAATAGATGATTAAATCACATGTCGCAAACTTTGTAAATCACAGACTTTGAAGTATTGTATGGAATTGTCAAGCTTACGGCACGTAGTTTTATAGTTTATTGCTTATTTTTAAGTTTTAATAGTAAGCGTAGCGTTCAAACGAATAGAATGTTGGCCATTTGAGTAGGGGGGCTGATATACTAACTTTATGGTATCTACACGGTCAAATGTAGAAACAAGATTGTAGCACATTTAATTTTGCTTTTTATGACACCCCACACAAACTTATAAGCTATATACTTTCTGTTGTAAACGCCATATTCTGAAAGCAGCACGTTAGGAACTGTCTCCCCATGGTTTTTTAGTAAGAATACCATGCCTTACAACATACTAAATAACATCCCGCTGCTGGTTTCATCAAGCGCATTAATGAGTCTACGAGGGTGGTTTGATAAGTCCGTGACTTTGTGATGAAGAAAAAAATTTTTAAAGAATATTTTGTTTTATTTTTCTGCATAATCTCCTTTCAGCTCTATACACTTCGACCAACTATGTTCCAACTTCTTCAATCATCATCCAAAAAATAGTTTTTATCAAACCCTGAAAAAAAGACTCCTTTTATAGCTATCACTTCTTCATTGGATGAAAATCTTTGTCCACCAAGCCATTTCTTCATGTTTGGGAAGAGGAAATGTCACACGGGGCCAAATCTGGTGAATACAGGGGGTGTGGCAATAGGTCGTATCGCAATTTCACAAGTTTTGATGTTGCGATTGCTGACGAGTGGGCCGGAGCATTGTCGTGATGAAATAAAACATTTTCTTTGCTAGATGCGGTCTTTTCTTCAGCAGCTCTTTATTGAATCTATTAGTAGGTATGAACCTCTATACAAAAAAAAGTTGGGAGTTACAAGTCGTGATAAAGTTTGGCCACACGATAGAAACTGATCTGTAGGCTGTTTCTAACTAATATTGAGCTGGGCCAAACTATCCTTACATACAGTTCCATACGGCGGCGGGTTGAATAGCGCACTTTTCCCGGCTCTATTCTAAAAACTATAACAATTCAGGTTTAACTAATAGGTCAAATATGGTATCATTTTCGGATAAATCAATAACGTAGAATTTATTTCTGGTATAAAAAAATGCAATTTATTGAGCAGTTTCTGAAAAATTACACAATAACCAACATTTTTAAACTTCATTTTTTTAGTTTAGGTATTGGCACTTGTTTCAGTATTTTCAAAAAAACTACTTTAAAGAAGCGTTTTTCAGGTTAATTTGTTATATGCTTTTGTTATGTTAACTATATTTTATACTATTTGCGCCTAACCCAAGTAGTTGAGGTCCATTGTTTGCGGAGACACAGCTAGTCAAAAATATGTATTTTTTCACGAAATAAAAGGGGTTTCCGTTTCATTCGGAAGCATTTCTCACTTTTTTTGTTTATATTTCTGTAAAGTTAATTAAATTTTCTACAATTTGAGCCTAATATGAGTAGTCTAGGTTTACTAGTTGCAAAGACACAGCTAGTCAAAGATCAGATTTTTTCAATTAATTTCAATAAAAAGCACATTTTTAACCAGCTACTTCTCTGCAACCAATAAACCTAGACTACTCAAATTAAGCTCAAATTGTAGAAAATTTAATTAACTTTACAGAAATATAAACAAAAATCCTATAAAGTGTTTCTGAACGAAACGGAAACCTTTTTTATTTCGTGAAAAAATGCATATTTTTGACTAGCTGTATGACCGCAAACAATAGACTTAAACTACTTGGGTTAGGCTCAAATTGTATACAATATAGTTAGCATAACAAAAGCATATAACAAATTAACCTGAAAAACGCTTCTTTAAAGTAGTTTTTTTGAAAATACTGGAACAAGTGCCAATACCTAAACTAAAAAAATGAAGTTTAAAAATGTTGGTTATTGTGTAATTTTTCAGAAACTGCTTAATAAATTGATTTTTCTTATATCAGAAATAAGTTCTACGTTATTGATTTATCCGAAAATGATACCACATTTGACCTATTAGCTAAACCTGAATTGTTATAGTTTTTAGAATGAAGCCGGGAAAAGTGCACTGTTCAACCCGCCGCCGTATGGAACTGTATGTAAGGATAGTTTGGCCCAGCTCAATATTAGTTAGAAACAGCCTACAGATCAGTTTCTATCATGTGGCGAAACTTTATCACGACTTGTAACTCCCAACTTTTTTTAGTATAGAGGTTCATACCTACTATATCCAACAAAGCAACATGGTAAGCTCCGGTAATTGTCTTGCCTTTCTCCAAAAAATCGATGTAAATAACACCTTTGCTGTCCCAAAAGACAGTGGCCATCTCTTTACCAGCCGAACAAACAGTTTTTGCCTTCTCTGTGGCACGTTCACCGGTAGAAGTCCACTGTTTTGGCTGTTGCTTCGTCTCTGGCGTATAATGGTGGACTCACGTTTCGTCAACTGTTACGTACCGACGAAAAAAATCACTTGGATTGCGGTTATACAAACCTAGCATTGTTTAGAAGTTGTTACACGAATTTTTTTCAGGCCGACTGTTGGCAAACGCGGCACCCATCTTGCAAAAAGCTTTTTCATGCCGAGAATATCGTGCAAAATATGAAAAATTCGTTCGGTAGAAATGTGAATAGCATCAGCTATCTCGCGTATCTTCACTCGACGGTCTGCCATAACAATGTCGTGGATTTTGTTAACAATGTCTACAGTGGTGACCTCAATCGGCCTTCCTGGGCGGTCGGCGACAGTTGTGGTGGTACGAACACAACGAAATTCAGTAAACCGCTTATGAACCATTCCATGAGATGGAGCAGAGTCCCCATAATATTTTTCAGCGTTTATCATCCGTCTGCTTAATGATTTTACCACGTAAAAAGTAGTGTTTTATCAATACGTGAAATTCGTTTTTCTCCATTTTAAAAGAATATCCCGTCCTCACTTGCATAAATGCTTCCAATTTTTTTACTTTCGCGCTAATTTAAAGAATGTAACAACATAAGCTCAGCAAGGAGTTCTAAATTAAGACAGGAAAATTAAATTATGAAAAAATATTGTATTTAACATTAAAATCACGGACATATCAAACTGCCCTCGTAGAACTAACTTTTTTTTATTGAAAGTACTGTTTATATGCATTTGATTTTAAATAAATTCTTAAAATATATAACTCTGTTAAAGTAATTCCATGAATCGTAAGGTTAAAAAAAGCAATAAAGCGGCCTTTGTTAATAGGTATTATCGAAAGTCCCATAAACAAGGAGCTAATTAATCTAACAATGCACGTGTTGGAGTAAAATGCCTCCATACAACCATTGGAATAATCGAACCGCTCCGGTGACGATTTATGAAATGAATTTCCTTGTTCTATGAATGCTTCCGCTGATTTCGAACAGGGTTGATTGCAACGCTGCCGTGTTTCCGATTCTCGATTAATTTCACCTCGAATCGGATTGCAACGGAAAAATTTTAAACTGATTTGTTACTATTGCAGTCGAAGAATCTTTATTTAATGGTAGAGGAGTAATATTTTTGATTATTAGTGATTTAGATACTTTTTTTAGGGTTCCGTAATACCCAAAGGGTAAAAACGGGACCCTATTACTAAAACTCCGCTGTCCGTCTGTCTGTCTGTCACCAGGCTGTATCTCATGAACCGTATACCTAGACAGTTGAAATTGTCACAAATGATGTATTTCTGTTGCCGCTATAACAACTAAAAGGTACTAAAATTAAATAAAATAAATATTTAAGGGGGGCTCCCATACAACAAACGAGATTTTAATTGCCGTTTTTTGCTCGATATTAATAACGACAACAGGTAGATAGTTGAAATTTTCACAGATAATGTATTTATGTTGCCGCTATAACAACAAATACTAAAATTAGAATAAAATACATATTTAAGGAGGGGGGCTCCCATACAAGAAACGTGATTTTTTTTGCCGTTTTTTGGTACGGAACCCTTCGTGCGCGAGTCCGACTCGCACTTGCCGGTTTTTTTTTTAAATCAACAGTATGCAAAAAAGCTCGTACGATTAAAGATTGTCGTATTGGTTCTTAGAAAATATTAATAAGCACTAAATAAATTAGAAACTACATAGTACCTACTAATTTTCTTATTAATTAATGCGGCACACTTGATATAAATAAATGATTATTTTGCCTATTTTTATCAAAATCAAAATTATGTTTGAATTCACGTTAACAATATTCAATCCCACTACAAAATAATACCCTCGGGAAAGCTAATTTAATCAAAACGTTTGTCATAAAAAGCTACGTACAATATGATTTCCTTTAAAATATTTATAAACATCAAGTTCAATATCTTATTGATAAGAAAATTACGAAGGCGGATGCAATTACTTGTCATAAATGCTGGATTTTTGCAGGCACGGCTATTCTGGCAGGGAGTGCTTGTTGAGGGCCATTTGCGAGAACTCCCATACTTCTTCCGAACACAATGGCCTCCTTGGAGACCTGCTGCATTTTGTGTTGACGTAAGTGGATTAAAACAACAAAAACGGAATTAAAAACGGGTATAATTTGATCCTAAATTGATAACCTTATTGTTTAAATCAGGCAGGGGGCCAACCTTGCTTTTTTTTCTTCAACTTTACTGATTTATCAATTTTCGTACCATATATTTTACTCAGCGTGGCCAAATGACGGAATATGATTCGGAATTCCGAAACGGAATATCGTATTTCTCCGTTCGGAATTTTCATACAAGAAAATTACGAACGAATAAGAAATACTATTATCTAGTCAAGTAAAATATAGTCCATAGATTTGTATGAATTAGCTATTCGAAATGATTTCGTTTAAGAATTCCGAATCTAAATTCCGTCTGTATGTGGCCACTCTTTTGTTTCCTAATATAATCATTTTATAATGAAGCAACTCATTAACATTTCAAATGAGACTTTATTTTATTTTGCAAAATATTTTTTTATACTTATATAAAATAAAATATCTATTGGTCATAAATTAATTTCAGTTTTTAGGGTTGTTTAGCCCTAAAAGTTTTTTTTTTATATTTCAGTCCA
The DNA here is from genome assembly GCA_943789525.1 of Agriphila geniculea. Classification (NCBI taxonomy): domain Eukaryota; kingdom Metazoa; phylum Arthropoda; class Insecta; order Lepidoptera; family Crambidae; genus Agriphila; species Agriphila geniculea. The sequence continues at coordinate 11,250,012 of OX038887.1, read as the reverse complement.
TCTACGTCTATGTCCGAAGATGAAATTGACGACCAATACTATGAAGCTGAATATTATGGATTAGAACAACAATGCCACCAATACCATCACGATTGCCCTTCAAGCCCTTTAGATTTCATATCAGTTTTTATAGAAAATATCAAGTAGTACTCAATAAAATAAATATCTTCACTTCTAGCAAGCTTCTAGCATTAAGATCAATGTTTTAACCTGTTTTTTTTTGTCAAAGAGAGCATGTATAATTTAAATCTAGTTTACAAACAGCAAAAACACTTTAGTAAAATGCTTTAGCTACAACGGCGAAGTCTAGTTTTCAATCAAATTGTAGAGTTAGTGGCAATTCTCATTACTGTGATAAATATCTACGAAACGTTTGCTTAAACATGACCCGACATGCCAAACTCCGTTCGTTTTGCAGATCGTCTGTTTTGTGATGGTCACGAATGATAATTCATGACCAAGTGACTAATTTAACGGAATCTCACGGACTATAAAGCAATAACATTTTAGCCTTCAAGATATTATAAGTAACTACTTATTAAGGCTTAATATTTAATAATAATAAAAAATAAATGCTTGGACAATTTCACACAGTGCCATCTAGCCCCAAACTAAGCAACGCTTGTAATATTCGTGCTAGACAACTGATATACTACTTATATACTTTTAAAATATATACTTATTATACATAGTAACACCCAGACCCGTCACAGAAATTAAAATTCATCATTTCAATTTCTGCCCGGCCGGGAATCGAACCCGGGACCTTTCGCGTGGTAGGCGGCATGTTGACCACTGCACCACTCAAGTCGTCATTACAATAGGAACCTTACACAAAATCGTCTTAAGACGTTGCGATTACCAATCTAATAATCGACCACTATATTTCCGGGATTTACTATATAATTTAACTTCCCATATTTACAAAAACAAACTTCATTTCGTATATATAGACTCGTTGTTTAGTCGGGGAGTCGGACAAACAAAGAAACCACAGCTCCATTGTAATATCGAAGTAACTACAGTTAATAGGAACCCAACAATACAATATCCTTCCAAGCAAACGCTCTGAAGCAATATTGGTTATTTGTGTTTAATAACCACATGGCAGAGGCTGAATAATATCTATTGGTACAATAAGATCATATGAACACTCTTCAAGGAGCTTACTCCCGTGAATTCCACGATTACATCTGTCATGGCGATATTACGACAATTTGTGAGTTCCCATGAGCACACGTAATAAGAACATATTATACTGCCGTCATGAAAGCATTAAATTCTAGGTCTTAAGGTTGAATTTCAAACGTTGATGTCTGTAAGTAAATTGCTTGACAAGTGTTTGCATAGGAACATAGATATATAGCCCCCCTGAAAGCACATGCTTGGAAAAACCTATTAATATTTTCTCTCTCGTATGATTGCAACTGGTCTGTGTGTTAAATAGGCGTTATATCATAATAATTTGGGGTAGAAATAAGATAACTTATTGTTTTCCTTCTTATACGTACCTACCTAGATATACATTTTAATCAAGAGTAAATTAATAAGGTTTGGAGCAAGGTGATCTGTTAATACTGAATAATGAATAATAAACACTTTTTGTTAATCATGACTAAAAGGTTACAATCGATACTTCAGACAGTTTTGAATTTATTAGTGTAAGGTTAATAATAATTAATTAATTAATCTTTTAATTAAAAAGTCTGTTGTTATACGCGCCATAAAACAATGTAAAATATAAACATCATATTAGTTCTTTATTGCCATTTTTATGTATGAATCATGTACTTTATAATTCCCAATCACTGCAACATATACAAGGGCTTAGATCTAGTTTCTAATGACACTTCACAGTCTTAGTTTTTCTATGCATTTGAAAGAAATCAATTTCTAATGTTTCGCGCAAAGACAAACGAAACACGAAGTTATCGCGACCCAAGATAAAATACAGAGAAAAAACCGAATTTTCGTAGAATTATAATCGCCTGGTGTATCAAGCTGTTTCACGAACAAAAAATATGAAATTTTACTTCAGTTTAGTATAAAAAATATAAAACAATAGAATGTGGCGTGACTTTGTTCGTAACTGTGAAGTGTAAAAAATATTCATTGGCTACCGATATAACAGTTCAATGATCGCCTGTCCATCAGTAAGGTAATGGTTACCGTGGTGGAAGAATGCTGACACACCACTGTTATTACAGTAAACTGAAAAATAGAAGCTTGAAATAAATAATATAATACTCAAAAAAGATAAAATATGATTCGGTATCTTTAGCAAACACATTTAAACCAGGAAAAAATGCATATCAAAATAGTTTATAACTAATACTAGTTTAAAGGGTTCCGTATCCAAAGGGTAAAAACGGGACCCTATTACTAAGACTCCGCTGTCCGTCTGTCTGTCTGTCTGTCTGTCACCAGGCTGTATCTCATGAACCGTGATAGCTAGAAAGTTGAAATTTTCACAGATGATGTATTTCTGTTGCCGCTATAACAACAAATACTAAAAACAAAATAAAATTAATATTTAAGGGGGGCTCCCATACAACAAACGTGATTTTTTTGCCGTTTTTTGCTTGATCTTAATAACGACAGCAGGTAGACAGTTGAAATTTTCACAGATGATGTATTTTTGTTGCCGTTATAACAACAAATATTATAAACAGAATAAAATTAATATATAAGGGGGGCTCCCATACAACAAACGTAATTTTTTTGCCGTTTTTTTATATTTTTCAGAATTTTACTAAACGTAGTTATTTCTTTATAATGATTTTTTATTGATTGGCAGCGCAGGTGGATTCTCGGTGGCTCGGTGCGTCCTTAAGACTCATCTCATTACCTTGTCTCTATACCATTGGGTCTCTTACCAAAATTATCTACCCATATCCGTACCATTATACATTTTTAGCAGTCCTAAAACACTTAAATAAAAGTCAACTAGTTCTTACGAAATGTCCATTGCCAGAAACGATCACATTAATGAGATAACCAAAATCTTACAGTGTAAGTTAGATGGACATTTTTCAAAAGTGCCTCCACTTAATTCGCTTTATAAAGTTACCAAAGGAAACTTAAGCGATAATTTTCAAAGTTTTCTACAGATTCGGAACTTTATAAAATTATGTAAGGAGTTTAGTAATTGTTTTAGCGCATTCTAATAGTAGATAATTGGTGGTATTAGGGATAATTAGCATTGTTGTTTTGTTTAAACAATGTTGAAAATTGTTTGGTAGATTTGGCTATGATAAAATATAAAGTTAATTCAAGCTTATTAGCTTGTGATGATTTGGAATTTATACTTAATTATTTTACATTTGTGTACCTATTCAATTTTACGTTTTCGTTTGTAAAAAATAAATAAGTAGCAATGCAATAACAAAGCGCTCGTGACGGAATTTGACAGACTGATCATACTCGATCACGTTTGTTAAGCAACGCTCAGTCCGGTCAGGTGTCGGATGGGTGACCGTTAAAGAAGCATTACAACTGAGCGCTTCCGTGCTTTAAAAGGCACGTTAAACCGTTGGTCCCGGCTGTTCTCATCTGATAATAGTCGTTAAGCCAAGTTAGAGGCCTTACAGGCGGCTTGATAAACTCTAACACCAGAGATGGCCACTAATCCTCATTCGATAAGAAGAAGAAGAATGCAATAAACATACAAAGATCTAAAGTTTTTACTTGCAACTAACTATTGATTCTAGCTTAAACTAACGAATATTTACCAAAATATCCTACCCCAACACTTTGTCTTTAACTTTCTGCTACAACTTCATAATTGATGTTAAGCATACTATTATATATTTAACTGTAGCGACTATTCAAAAGACCGACACATTCATAAAACTAGCGGGCCCATAGAGGGCCCAGTGTGCGCCCCAAGAGAATTATTCCTCAATCGGGTCCGCCATGAATATCTAAGGGTCTGACTCATCAAAAATGAATTCGTGTTTTTCGCCTCACCCTGTATATCGATTTAACGGCGCCTACTTTGACTACGGCACAATCTAAGGTCGCTAAGTTATGTGTTGACGCAAACTTCGGGATTCTCACTTGGAGGGAATAAATATTTATCGAGTTTATAAAGAAAATTAAATTCTTTTGTGTTTTATGTAATACGGCTGATGTTACCAATTGACAAACGGGCAAACCAATAATATTATTTTCATATCAGATTTTTATTAGCTATCTATAACTTACCAGTAGCACAGATTACATAATACTATAGTACAGATACCTCATCCCATATTAAAGAAATGGCCAGCGTAAGGCGACTATCTGGGCGATTAAAAATGTTTTTCTTGTAGAATTCGAGATGGCGCTGCTATCGTCGCAGCATGCTTAGCACAGATAGCAACAAACATTACCGAATTCTCAAAGAAAGTAAAAATTATTGCCGATAGGTGTCGCTCAATTTTTATTGAAATTTGTTAAAAAACCCTTCATTTTACTGTTTCACTGCAACTTTGCATTTGGTGATTTTTTTTAGGAGCAAATTAAAAGTTTCGTGACTTTTTTATCTGTATTTGAATATTACAAAAACAAATCGAAGCAGGTACCGCCAACTAGTGAGGTAAATTTAAACTAATTCCAACGTTAGTTTAAATTCACCTTACTAGATGGCGGTACCTGCTAACTAAGCCACATCTGATGTACTAAATGAGACCCCATGCCAGTAGCTAATTTAATACTAATTTAATATTGAATCGTTAAAAGGGCATGTCCCATCGCACCTATGTCATTTGCCTCACCATTCTCAAAAAATGAAAGTCTATCGCGTCTTAATCAAAGTAGTATGTCAAAGTAGGTATTTTACTCTAGAATCAGATTAATAATTATTTTCTGCATTCAAAAGTGGGATTTTTAGGTTAAAACGCTTTTAAATCACATTTTTTTTTATCATGATAGTATATTCACTCACATTTTTTTCACAAAATACTTCAGAAAACAACTTAATGTTTTTTTTTTACATTTATAAAACAAGTCTTGACTGATACTATACCTAAATAAAATGTAATTAGCATTTTTTAATTATGAAAGTAATTAAATAAAATAAAACTGGGGCAACGCTGGGACATCTCCTTTATTAGTTAGTGTTCTCCAGGAAGTAAAAGAAGTCGGGAGCGTTAGCTTAGTTTAGGTTAGTTTGTTATTATTTACTTGCTATATGCTTTATTGAATTATCGAAATTGGTAGATTTGATAGCGTACGTATAAGTTCGTGTAACGAATCTGCCACTTTCGATAAAATTTCAGATTTTAAAAACATCGAATACTATCGAATCAGCCATTTTCAATCTCGAAAAAATATATAAACATTAAATTCGTTATTCGGTATAAAGAAGAGAAAAAAATAAGCTACCATTCAGTAAATAAACTTTTATGGCACAATTCAAAATTATGATTTTGTGTCATATTTTGTGACAAAAATCTTTAAACTGCTCTACTGTAAAGTACGTGATTTGCAGTTTCGATACTATTAGTTACGGCAGTCGACCTGTAGACGCTTGCAACACCGACAGTAAAACTAGTGATCGCATTTCCAATTGCAAAAAAATAATATTATCAGTAAGTGTTTTCCTATCTTCCAAACTTTAATTGAGCAACATTTCATTTAATTCCTTGGTTCAATGGAGCAATAACTATAACAGCCGAAAGGAGAGAATAGATTTGACACTATCAAACGTTTTCATCGGAAATTAGGCAATAAACGGTCCTCCCGCGTGCGAACAAGAAAGGCCAGTGTTGCTATATTTCCGCGGCGGAAAATGCGGCACGCATCAATGGTTTATTCGGCGAAATGCGGTTATTTCTGAAAGTAGAAATTCTCAGGCGATCCCGCTGGTCCGGGCGCATGTATGAAAACAAACGGTGGGGACGTGACCACGACTCTAGTGGGAGGTGAGAAGGTTGAGATGCGGTGCTTTGAATTATTTATTTGTTTTATATGGTTAGAAGTTTCAGTTTAAATTCATTTTAGAGCTTTAGAGATACGCTAGGAATTGACTGTAGTTATTGGATTGAAAGAAAGTTCCTATCATCGCACACTGGCAACTTAGTCTCCCAGCAACTGTTTTGTCTCTCACATCAAGTCCACGGGTTTATTTGGAAGCGCGCACACGAAGCGACACGGTCGTCTGCAACTTTTCATACAAATCAGGTGAGAGACAAAAAAGTTGCGGAGACAAAAGTTGCCCGTGTGCGATAGCGCTTACTCACATATATCACATAAAACTTATAGCTGTTTCCACTTCATTTAAGAATCGCCTAAGTCTTTTCCTATATAACTACAACTCGACCAAATTAAAACGGTGTCATGAACTTAGCTGTCATACGCGTAATTATTTTGGTCGAGTTGTACTTAGGAAAAGTCTTAAAGTTTTTAGTGCAAACGGCCGTTAAAGTGCTATTGCAGATTTATTCAAACGACATTAAAAAAATCGAAGAAACAACCCTTTAAAGTAAAACGAAACAAATGCATAGAGTTTTACAACCGTAAATGAAAACGTAATAACAATTTTCAACACACTTGCTCGTAAAGTGAGCCCTAATACATCGCTTTTAGGGCCATAAACCGAACTATAACAAACGCGTGTAATAATATATAAAACACTAGTTGGTTATAGAATGATCCCTACAAAGTTAAATAGGTACCTTACTGCAAGTTCTATGCGAGTAAACAGAGCATTTTCAATTTAACCAGGTAATACAGTTATTTTTTCATAACAACAAACAGGTTTTATGCCGCTGAAAATTCATTTGCATTTTTGGAATAAATAAATGTATAGGTCCTTAATTAAGTCAAACAAATATTAATTATTATCAAATTATTCATAATTTACAATATTTTGTGATAAAATGTTAAAATATTTGCATTTTATCACTTAAATTTATAATTTTGAAGTAGGCTGTATGCTCATTAACCCCTTTGTTCGCAAAAAATTCTTGCATTGGGCGTGTGAAAAAAAAAAAAAAACCTGCGCGCCTTTTCTCATCATGATTATTATTTTGTTTTTGTCATATTTGTTGCTGTGTGGTAAATTACTTTGTTTTTTCCTCGCAAATGTGTTGAAAAACGTCGTATGAAACTCGTGAGCTCTTACTTATTGCACACTCGGCTGAGTTACGACCTCGCCTGCGGCTCGGGCTGCAACCCACAGCCTTGTGTGCAATAAGCAACCTAAGCTAACTTGTATCATAATATACTATTCCATGATATTTTAAACTCTAAAGTCAAAAAAAATATATGTAATTTGTCGACCTCCGTGGTCGAGTGGCTTGCACACGGGTTTTCAAATTGTCACAACCTATAAGGGTCTCGGGATCGATCCCCGGCTGGCTCAATTAGAAAACGAACTTTTCCATATTGACTCAGGTCTGGGTGTTTTTCATATTCCATTCTCTCAGATTTTCATAACACAAATGCTATACTTATTTTGAAATTGGAGCAGTAATGTGATGTTTTCAAATATTTATATTATTCATTATCATCATCATCATATCAGCCGCACGACACCCACTGCTGGGTATAGGCCTCCCCTAAGGATCTCCACGACGATCGATCCTGCGCTGCCCGCATCCAGCGGCTTCCCGCGACCTTCACCCTCTCGTCCGTCCACCTTGTGGGGGGCCTACCCACGGAGCGTCTTCCGGTGCGCGGTCGCCATTCCAGAACCTTCATAACGAATTATTATAATATTTATGTATTATTATTTTATTATATACCACATCCAATTGAAGCTATACCCTTATCATTCGTCGTGCAAGTAGCTAGTAGATCTCACGCAAAGCCGAGAGCTTGTTTAGATCTGCATTTTCTAACAAACCATGTGTTACTTCTACTGGCTATTGGGTCTTGGCTATTTATTACGTCGGTAACAAATGATATCACACTATAATCATGTGTGTTTTGACAACATTACATAGCTACATTGCTCCGATTTCAAAGTAAGTAGCTAAAGTACTTGTGTTATAGAAATCAGTAACAAAGACGGTATATCCAAACCAACACACAAACCTTTTTTTTATGCTGGAGAAAATGCATTTCTCCTCTGCAGGGGGTCTATTATGAAAAGTTTTATGCGATACACGCAGCTGCGTCCGTGCTTCGTTATGATTGCTTCCTATTACAAATCACTTGCGTATGCGATATCGCAAAGTGATTGCGTTAGTGTGACAGTTTTTCTCTAGCGTTGCCGACATCATTCGTTCAATAGTCTTCGAGCTACTATAGCCAAATTGAAAATGTGTTTAATAGCCACGGACATAATAATAATACGGACATAATAGGACGATTATCGTGACCAAGTGACTGCGTTAAGTCTCTCCCAGATTGGGGCGGTAAGCGGTGGCGGTGACGGTGGCGGACAGTTATATACTATGGTAGCCCTTGGAATGATTTAAATTGACACGGTATCGACGCGGTCGGAGCGCGGTAATCCGCAACCGCAAACCCCGCCCACTTCGCCACCGCTCGTATGTGGGCGGGCTCGCGATCTAGCAGCGGGCACCGCACGGTCAGTTGCAAATGTGTACATCTGCCCGCAGGATGCCGCCGCTAAAAACAGAAATTATTGCAATTAGTGCAAAAGTATCTAACTTCATATAATATCCAAAATTAATTTCTCATCTTATTTCTTTTATTTTATCACTAAATAGTCCTACTAATATTATAAATGTGAAAGTTTGTGGGTTTGGATGTTTGGATGATTGAGGAACAAACATCCATAGGCTATCGCCTAGATTAAAACATAGAATAATTTTTATCCCGATATTTCCACGAAAACGGGAACCACGCGGGTGAAACCGCGGGTGGCCGCTAGTATTAAATAAAACAAAGTCGCTTCCCGCTGTCTGTTCCTATGTATTCTTAGATCTTTAAAACTACGCAACGGATTTTGATGCGGTTTTTTTTAATAGACAGAGTGATTCAAGAGGAAGATTTATATGTATAATACATGGTGTCAAATCCCACACTACACCGAAGCGAAGCGGAGAGGAGCGAGGGCGGGTCGCTAGTAATATAATTAATGCGAAACTTTGGATGTTTGTTTGTTTGTTTGTACCAATCAGGATGAAATTTAGCACACGGGTAGGTAATGATGTGGATTTGGAACTACATCTACGATACTTTTATCCCAAAAATTGGACATGGGTTCTAGGGAGCCCGATATAACCTAAATCCATGTTATAATCAAAGTAAACAATTACGGCTTTTTTTCATCATCTGAAAGCGCTAACAAAAGTAATAATGCTTCTTCTCGGTTAGCCATGTTGACTGACATCCAATCGTAGTGTTGACGCAACCAACAATGATGCTGTAGGCCGCCACCGCCACCGTGACAGTGTGCTGTTATCACGGTCAGTCAAACGGTCGACGGTACACCGCCACCGCTTACCGCCCCAATCTGGGAGAGGCTTTATGCAATTGCGTACGTGATTTTCGTAATAGGCCCCCAGGTGGGCTGCAACACTGCCAGCTATTGGTACAGGCAATAAACCGATTTTTTGTATGAAGAGCCTAACATTAAATCCTCAGTAGATGAAACTTTGCTGTGATGTAATATACTCGTAGTATGAGTTAAAACCTATTTACAAATATAAAAAAAACGAAGTTAGGTCATATTTATATGTCAAAATTAAGTGTCTTCTGCTAAGATATTTTTTTGAATATTCCAAATTCTGTTTTCATACGTACGTAACGTAATAGTACATTACTGACGCGGTCAATAATGACTGCATTGCTGGCAGCGCGATGATGATGGCCGATAGCGTAGCTTAACACAGGGCCAGGCCGTCACAGCGCGGTCAGCGTTGCAGCCCTTGATGGCCAAGCTGGAATAAAGGCCGAGACCGGAGGTCGAGGCCTTTATAGCGCGGACAGCAAGGGCTGCAATGATGACCAAGCTTGAAGGCCGAGAGCGTAGTTAAGCTCAGCTTGAGGCCATCATAGCGTGGCCAGCAGTGCAGTCATTGTGGACCAAGTCTTGTATAGTGCTTTACTCAAAAATGTCAAAAATGTCAAAAAATTACTAAAATGTCAGAAATGACAAAAATGACGTAAATGTGGTAAAAATGGTCATTTTGGTCAATTTTGACATTTCTGACATTTTTGTAATTTTTTGACATTTATGACATTTTTTGACATTTTTTGTCATTTTTGACATTTTTTGACATTTTTGACATTTTTGACATTTTTGACATTTTTGACATTTTTTGACATTTTTGACATTTTTTTACATTTTTGACATTTTTGAGTAAAGCACTATACCAGACTTGGTCCAAAATGACAAAAATGTTAAAAAATATTAAAATTACAAAAAACTATGTTTGACACAAAACTCGACAATAATGGATTTTCAAAGGAAATTGCTGGTGGCTAAAACTCGACAATAATGAAATCCCATACAACTTTGTTGCGTCACCATCGGAGGAGCGCGGCAACCTCGACTTTGTTCAAAGAAGGTTGTCGAAATAATGATCATATTACAAGCATTTTTGAGTAAAGAAATTTTAAGCAGAATATCTTTCCTAAAAAAGATATCAACGAGTTAAGACTTTATCGTCTTTTTTTTGAAAAATTTGCAAAATAATTTTTATTTGTGCTATTTTATCAATTTTATCATACTGTAAAGTTTCGTCGACTAATGTACGTTTCAAACCAATCGGCCCGCATCGCAACGCATTTTACCTCTGCCAGAGGAAAATAAAGCGTGTATACAGTAGTTAAATTTCATATTGCGGGCGTCGCCGACCGGCTGCCGCAGCATGCGGACGGAGCCGACCGGCTGCCGCGGTTTCATGCAAATATGGAATTAACGACTTGTAGAGACGCTTTATTTTCCTCTGGCCAAGGTGAAATGCGTTCCCATTCCGACCGGTCTGTTTGAATCGTACATAAGGATTTACTGTGGCCACTGTGGGGGCCACTACCTTCCTTTCCTACTCTATGTTACTGACAACGCCGGCAGCCACTCTCCGTGACCACCGTGACCCAGTCTCTAGTGTAGTGGCTCGGTGGGATACCGCCACCGGGAGGGGGTAAACCCACTAAAAACACCGGCACTTGCCCGCTCGCCGCCGGTTGGTCACACAACACCCAGACCTGACAATATAGAGACTAGAAGAAGCGCTCATGGCGGAGCTTGACCGACTAATCGTACTCGATCACGTTTGTTAAACAACGCTCGGTCCGGCCAGGTGTCGAATGGGTGACCGTTAAGTGGCATTACAACTGAGCGCTTCCGTGCTTCGGAGGGCACGTTAAACCGTCGGTCTCGGCTGTTGTTATCTGATAACAGTCGCTAAGCCAAGTAAGAGGCCATACAGGCTTGATAAACTCTAACACTGAAGAAGATAGAGATTAGAGAGTTTTATAAAATTAATCAGCCGCGTATCGAACTCGGGACCTTAGAAATGGTGATACCGTGAAAACCAGTGTACAAGACAGTCGAAAAGTTCATTTTCAAAATTGGACGTTAGTTACGCAAAAAGAATCCAATCCACATCAATAAATACCAGGGGGGTCTTTGAGATCATATCTTTAATGGCAAAAAATATCCAGGTGAAAAACACAATTATTTTACATAACGACATTAACGACGATACAATATGGTATGTGGTTTGGTATCAAGTCGACATTAAAAATATCATTCTAAAGACCCCCCCGGTATCGATGTGGATTGGATTCCTTTTGCTTAACTAAGTACATCTAATTGACCCAACCGAGGTGTACAAACTAAGTACTCGACAGAAGGTCATCTCATTGATTTCTCTTTGTATGTACTTATATCCAATAGTATTGGAGCAATTATGTTGACTGCGCAGCAGTTAAGCTATTTACACGACTGCCCAAAAAGGAGTGTATATGTGTTTAGGGTTCATGTGTGTTTGTGGGTATGTGAGTTTCTTTATTCCACCATAACTTTTCAATGCCTTAACGGATTTGGACGTATGGTGGTATCGTTAGAATGTTTACAGCATCCTGAGTGACACTGGCTATATTTAAAAAAAATCGATAAGGCGACTGTACGACGCCACTTGCAAAATTAAAAACAAAAATTTTTTTTTTCCTCTATTATTACAATATGGGCATCAAATGAAAGGCCTTGATGAGCACATTCCAAAACTATATAATTTGTCACTAAAATGTGTGAAATAAAAATAAATAAATTATGAAAAATATTAAAAAAATACGACTGCCCTGCCAAAAATGAACTAAAAAGTTATTATAAAGTGTCATTGCAGTCTATCTAGACTCTTTGATCAAAAATTGTTCCATAAAACGGTTTTATGGAACTTATAATTACTGTAAATTTATTTTTTAATTGTTTGATTACAATTATGATGCCAAAAACAGAATTGAGACATAAAACGTAATTATTTCAATTAGAAAAATATAAATTAATCGGTGAAGTTAGTAATAATTTGGATAACTTTTAAATAGCTCTCATGGTCTTTTATAGAATGTTATTAAAGTTGAACTTACAATAGCTTTAATCGAATCATAAATTCAAGTGAATAAAACAGAACTTCCAATTGGTTTCACATCAATAAGCGTAGTTAATTGCTGAGAATCGGCGCTGCGACTGAAAACTATTAATACTTGCACTAATTAGAAAAACTCAATCGGGTGCCATTAGGAGTTTATTGCGATGAAAGTGATCCGCTTTTATAAGTCTTTTGTAAGTTTACAGAAAGAATAACGATCATTATAGACGCAGACGAAAAACCTCCTTCAAAAATCTAAAAAAAACAGCTTCTAAATTAAATAGTTCGTAACAAGCAAGAAATAATATTCAGATCATTAGATTTTAAGCTGTTTTTGTTTTTATTTTCAGGGTTTTGAAGGAGATTTTTTAGTTAAAACGACTTTATTGACGCGACACGACCTGCCAGCGCCGCGGGACCCAACGGGCGTTTTTTGAATTTATGGTGCATCCCATTTATTGGTTATTGGTTTTTATTTAATAAGTCGTTAAGAAAAAAAGATTTTTTAAAAAATACATATAATTTTTAGGGCCCGCAGACCGGTGTTTTTAGAAGTTATCACCATATTCCCTAGTAGTATTCGTAGAATTAGATAGCAAAATGTGTCAAAATGGCCACTTTTAGCAATTTTGCTGTCTTGTTCTAGCAATGAATACAAAGAAATGTAATGATACTTTCTAAAATACTGAACTATGGGTCTTAAAAATTCGTAAAGTTTTATTAAAATGGTGTATTTTAATTACGATATTAAATAAATTCACCGCCTTGCTGCTTTCAGTCAGGGTACCGCCTGAATAAATCAGCTTTACTTACAAGTTTGTAACTTTTAGCACTGTTTTTTCGAAAAATCACTGAAGAGCCCTTATTGCTATAGTTTTCTTCCTTTTTGGTAGTGATTTATCAATAAAATGTCTTTATTACACTTTTATATGTTTTATACCCGCATTTATCTCAGTATGATTCAATTATCCCATTACGAGGGTGATTCAAAAATATTACTCTTTGTAACAGCAAAAAATTGTGAACTTTGAAACTATCTTGCTCATTAACGACTAGAGGAAGCGAGATGGGTATATTCTAAGGGCTGTTTTACATCACTATGAAGACTCATAAAAGCGTTGTCACACATCATTTACTCGAAAACAAATGGTGTGAGCGGTAGTAAAGTTAATGTATGAGCATATACCAAGGCAGACGCACAACTCAAGTTTTTAATAAGTATTTGATGTATTAATTTTATTGCATGGGGTGGATTTATACAGCGTGTAACAGAATTAATAACAAAACCAGAATATGGTAGATAGGAACAAAAATCAGCTGTTTCATACATTTCCATTTTTTTTATGAAACAGCTGATTTTTTTCCGCGTTTTCAGAGTTGGTCTTATAGTAATAGTTGTTTAGTTTGATAGTCCCTATCTACCATATTACGGTATAGCTATTAATTCTGTTACATGTTGTAGGTAAGCTATGTGTGACAGATTACTTTGCAAAAACAGATTTTTCAGTCTCAAATTTCAATACTTTGCTTTTATTAAACAGCGCTGAAGTAGTAAGCGCCTCTAGACAAATAAATATTTATTCACATGTCACAAAACAATTAAAACAAAAGAAACACGAAAAAAAAACTTCAACAGAAAACAAAGTAGTGGAACTTGTACATGCATGTGTCCGTCTGAGTATGTATTCGATGGCTTTCAGCCTTACTTCATTAATTGTGGTTAATTCGTCCAAGCATTAATTATAACACCAAGATTAAACATGAAAAACATATTTTTTAATACAGTTGCTCGAAAATGAGAACTTACGATGGCAGTGCAGCGTGCGGTAAGTTGATTTTACCGCACGCCGTGCGTTTTTGTTTACGGATTAGTACAGCATGCGGAAAGTTGATTTTACCGCACGCCGGCGCCGTGCGTTTTTGTTTACATACGTTTTTTTCAATTTCTACTAGCTTCCGCCCGCGACTTCATCTACGTGGACAGTAGAAAAATATAGCGACCAGTTTAAAATGACCCCTTTGGTGTATGAAAGCTAGTACTACGGAAAGTTCAAGCTGTTTCCCTGGTTCCGCCCACCTGAATTTGATAAAACATAGCTTGGATTTTAAGTTGGACTTCAAGCTACCAAACAGTGAAAAGCCCATCAAAATTTGTTCAGCGGTTTTTGCGTAATTCGCGCACAAATATTTTCAATTTACAGTTTTATTACATGTATAGATTACAATTTCAGTAGTACTTATTATGATTTTCTCGCAAATGTATTGAAAAACGTAGTATGGCACACGGTTGTTAAGGTTTTTTAAAACCTCCTTACCAACCTTGTATCATAAACTACTATTTCCTTTTTCCAATTTATTCCTAACATACGGCTATCAGATAAAAGTGCAATAAACCAACAGAGCTTACAATTTACAAAGTTAACACATAATAAAATGTATCCCTTTACAAAAGTTTATACAGTTCGCTTTTATATGATATCTTGTCTCAAACTCACACGGAAATTCAGAGCAAACGCAAATAGTTTGCGCAGAGACAAGCCGTGTTTTGAATGCAACAAATCCAATGAAGTAGGGACTCTACACGTTTAGTTTTTCATTGAAGTCATTATATCAACCACAGATATATATCGAGATAGATGGTAAAAGTGTACGTACTTCGCGTGTAAAAAGTTCGATCCACGGTCAAACTTTTGTCCGACCTAAGTTAGTCCGCTTGAGACCATTGCCGTGAAAACACGTGTCACTCAAAAGCGAAAATGGTAAATTGTGCAGTGATTTCATTCATGCGAGAGCTCATCAAAAACTGTTGGCCGAGAAAATGGTGATATTTTGTTTATATTTTTTGACTTATATGATTGCCTTGGAAGCGATGTTGTAGTTCGGGATCGGATAGCCGCGTGTTAGTATTGTCCCACATAAGTACCTACCTATTCTAAATATTTAAAATCGATTATCATTGCTCCATCGAGTTTGACAAAGGAAGTTATTCCTTATATCGATAATCGATAGTTATATCGATTCAGTTCTCAAGGTCGGTTTTGCGCCTTTGAATCGGTTCTGCGCGGTTTTGATTTCACACCACTAAATCTCGCTTGTGACGTCATCGTAGGTACAAAAAATTCGACACGCTAGGTTCTCATACAGTTTGAAGCGCTCTTTTGGTCTTTCTCGATATATGTCTGTGATATCAACATATTTTGATTTCGAGATATCGGCTCATCAGACTATAAGTTTGAGATCTACGTAGGTAAATAAACGCTGTTTTAGCAGTTCACTTTTTTTAACTTGATGTGATATTATGACGTATACTTGTTGAATTCGCGAATAAATTAAATATCTGAAGTTATAACTTATAACCAAATGCACCTTTCATCGAACACTCAATTTTGTACCCATTAACACAGAATACATAATAGTACAAAGTACAGAAACTTCACTCCGCATAGTCATTTAAATAAATAGCGACTCTTGCTCAGACACAATAAAGTGCAATTCAGGTCGCACACCGCTTCCATGCCTACAGTTATATTCACCTACAGGTTGCCTCTCTTTCTATCGCGTAGCTCTTAGCTCTTCTAACAACTTTAGGGTTGTCTTCTTCTAATCCTTCAACGCTCGAGCGGCCCCATCGGGCCGCACAACACAACAATGGAAAATCTATTGTCTCATTTTCTGTGCTTGAAGGATTAAATACTTTTTACAAGTTTTGTGTTTATAATGTGTACCTACCTACTTAAATGTGAAAAAAATACGTTTTAAATAAACCTAGGCTAGATGTACAGTTAACGCCACATTAGACTATGTGTTAAATTTGAGGCAGTCTTTATGCCACCGCCACCATACTGTTGCCGGTTACGGAATCCTTAAATCCAGAAATGTAGGTATTTAGTTAAGTAGGTATAATTCGCTCAAAAAAAAAAGAATTAGGTAGGTGGGTACCTTAGGAAATTTGACCGAGAAAAAATAGTCACGACCCGCCTCTGAATATAAGTACCTATAACTACACGCTTTCCTACCTATAGTAGGTTACACCTACTTATCAAAAATAGGTATGTACATACTCATAAAAATTACGAGAAAAATAAACAAAATATAATTTTTTCTTATACATTTTAGAATCTTTCGGTAAAGTGAATAAACCGGTCAAGATCGAGTCGGACTCGCGCACCGAGGGTTCCGTACCATCATAATTGCACCATCAAACCACACTGCAGAGTAGAATAATCAAATTAGTATTGCAGCTTTAGGTCAGCGCCATCTCTTGACCGATAGTGGAACTAATGTTAACTTTTTTAGAAAATTGATAATTTCTAAAAAAGTGTGCTACCTATATTGAGACATTGTTTTATTTTTCCTGTAATCTTTATATAAATGATTTCTCTCTTTGCAAACTTCGGAGATAAGGGGGGGGGGGACGGTAATTTTTTTTATATTTTTCATCATAAGTTGAAAACTATGTGGCCTAAAACAAAAAGAAAAAATGATTAACAAGGTGCAAACGGCGTTCTATCATATGATATTCCACATGCTCTAGTAGAACCCACTTCAAATTTTTCAGACCCTTTTTCAGTCCCTGTTGTAAAAAAGATAATTATTTTTTTATTAATTTCTTATTTACAAAATAGTTGGGCGAATGTCATCTCAAACTATTCCGAATTTCAAGTTGATACCATTAGTAGTTCTCGAGATATCCAGCTGTGACAGACAGACCGAGTCACACCATAAGGGTTCCTTTTTTACCATTTTGGTACGGAACCCTAAAAATGAAAACTTTGAATCCTTCTGTTTATTGCGACAGCCGTCCACGCAACAATTATTAGTATTACGATTCTCCATCCGTACTCTTCGAGCAACAAAAGCTTCGGTAGAAGCCCGTCTTACTCTAAGTCCGTACTAATATTATAAATGCGAAAGTCCGTTTGTTTGTTACGCCTTCACGTCTTAACTACTGAACCGATCATCATGAAATTTTGCATACACGTTCTTAGGGGTACAGTCTGTACCCTTAAGTACAGAGAAGGACATAGGATACCTTTCATCCCGAAAAAAAATATTATTCCCGAGGGATAGCAAAAAATATTTCCACGCAGACGAAGTCGCGGGCGCCCGCTAGTTATTTATAAATTATAATAGTGTACGGTACAGTGCTGGTAGCAATAAATAATGATCGATTGACCGTCATAGAGGCACAGAATAACGCACGCGTGTACTCACAAGCGCGGCGGCAACCCTGACTGATTTTGCAACTCCGAGTTGTCGCGCGCTGTAGGTACTTATCGCGGTAGGTATGGGCGAGTGACGGATGCCTGCCATTAACTTTATAACTTGTTTTACGCCAATACAAATACATATTATCCATTAAGTAAAATAAACAAAGTTGTTTATTTTATTGTTTAAATTTTTAACAGAAAAAACTTGAAATATTTTGTATCATAGGAATAAGTATTTCACACTCATAAAACATATTAAATGTTATTCGATATTTACCAAATCAAAAAACTTTAACGAATAAGGTAGGTAAATAAAATCAAATCAAGAAAATTAAAAGTAAAATGTTTTGTAGGTACATTACTATAATGTAGTCACCCTAGTGTTGATTTACATTAAACTCCCAGTTCTGTGCAGCAAAATGTCTCGGAAACTTAACGAATTTGTGGAGTTATTACGCACGTTTGGTACGAAATGTGTTTCCTGCAATTACATTCCTCGCGTCCCTGATGTTTCTGATTATTTTTGACATAAGTTTTAATTGAAAACCGTTTGTATAAAATGTTTATTCTCTTATTATTCGCTGTTGATATTTACTATTTCTGCTGTTATAGGGTATTTACCTGGGTGACTAAAGCCGCACAACTTTCACCGCACGGCGAAGACCGTGTAAAAGGCAATTCGGCCAAGACCGCAGGTGACTGAACAAAATTATCTGATCCGGTGGCCAAAACTATATATTGTTACCTAGGTTACGCCATCAACTACATAGACGACAGCGACGCCATCACCTGCGATTCAATTTTGGAAGCAACTTGCTAGATGACTAAAGTCGACGTCACAGGTGACTAAAATTGACTCATGTAAATAGCCCATTACGACATTGCAAAGAATAGTCGAGCGTTCACATTCTCATGATATTATCTAATATCAAAGGGAAGGGATAGAAGATACTAAATTATGTTGAAGATTGGATAGGGTCACACCACTCGCAAATTCAAGGATACGAGGTTTGAGGTACTATAAAACAAATTTTGACTTGTCCGAGGTACATTTCCACATTCTCTCATTACTTTATGGACCGGGTCCGGTTAGACGTGACTGCGTGCCAGTCGTTGCATTATAGATGTTGAATGCCCGCAGATTCAACGGGAGACCGACCAGCAACGAAAAAGGTCACATTTCCATGGTTCTATATTGGGTTTCAAGGTTCATTGAATAACAACTTAGCATAACTCGAGTAAAATCTGATTTTTTCATGTACCTACAGTATTATATTATACAGTACTTATTATTAATGATTAAACGAACTTACCTGTAAGTGAAGTTCTATCATAATTATACGAAGGATTCGTCCGAAGATATTAGTATATTAACACATGTAGTACCGCTTGCATGTATCACCACTTAGCACGTTATATTAAAGCAATAACCTAAAAAACCTAAAAAGAGAAGGTTTTTGACTTAAAATTGACAGATATTTTGACATTTCCGGTCCAAGTTCGCCCTGTCACTTCTACACGCCAACCACTTCATTTAGTTTAAAGTCCAAATCCTATGATATTTCCTCATTTTCTTCAGTGGGTAAACAGTTATTGTAATTTACAATAATGAGTAGGGAGGGTGGGATTCTATACTAATATCTTCGGACGAATCCTTCGTATAATTATGATAGAACTTCACTTACAGGTAAGTTCGTTTAATCATTAATTATACTTCAGATTCGTCCTCGATATTAGTATATTAACACATGTAGATGTTAAAAGCATTA
The DNA here is from genome assembly GCA_943789525.1 of Agriphila geniculea. NCBI lineage: Eukaryota > Metazoa > Arthropoda > Insecta > Lepidoptera > Crambidae > Agriphila > Agriphila geniculea. Next base: position 11,230,539 of record OX038887.1, on the reverse strand, counting down.
TAATAAGAAAATGGAAATATCATTTCTTGCGTATTAGTCTTTTTAAAACGGAAAAGAATACCATTTAACATCATTCTGAACGTTTTACATGATTACATATACTAAAAACGGTACCTATAGATGGCTGGTACAATATATATATATATATATATACGCACATATATACATATAGATATACAAGGTTGGTATTGATTATCGATGATAATATGTTTTATTATTTTGCAAATATAGCGGAGTCATTGACCATTTCGCCGTGTTACCTGGAACATCTATAGTAACATTTTTTGTTAGGGCTATAAAGGTATCGGCATACGTCGAGAACTAAAACTGGTTGGACACAACACAAGTCTACTTCATTTAATCAAATGTTTCATTTCAGCAATCTATTACTTACATTACATATAGAATTTAATTTCTTTCTAAATAAGAAGTGATTATGAACTGTTTATTTAATATAAATATGTATGATACATTCTTGTTTTTTTTTTTTTGTATTGTTTGCATTATTTGTGCAATAGGCAAGGTAATCAAAGTTAAACTTTTAAGATAAAAATGATGAAAAAAGAATAAAATTGGAAAATATGTAATAAAATGTCTTAAGTTATCTAAGATATCCATTGTATTTGTACAATGAAGTCTACCCAAAAGCGTACTTAGTTAAATTCTTTACCAAACCTTGAAATTAGCTCAATTTTGTCCATTCAATAATGAACGCAGTATTATGTAATACGGATAATTGTGTTATACACATATGTAAAAAAAAATTGTTTATTATGTCTATATTAGTATTTGTTAAATAATCGAACCGTTTCTGTTACCAAACTCTGTACTTCCTGATAGTATAAACAGACAGCAGCTTCAATAATAACATAAATAATATACTTGTAAAATAATACCACCTTGATAATGTTATGAAAACCAATTTATTTGTGCGATTAATTTCCTTCCCTGAAATTAAAAGTTATAGAATGTTAATACTTTATATTAGAATAAGATATACGAAGAAGTACCTTACATGTGAATAAGAGGTGCCAAACCGAGGCTCAAGATTGTGGCGATTATGATGGCACAATCGTTACACCTTCGTTTAAAAAACTGGTGGAAAATAATTAAAATAATAGGTATCTTAGTGTCAGAATAGTCTTTGTACAATACTAAACCAAAATAGCATTGTGAATGCTATAATCTCAAATTAGAAAATAAATATTTTTGAAATCAAATGCTAGAAATAGATAAAAAGAAAATCTACTGCATTTTATCTCCACTGCTTAATTCGACTTGCATTGCATTTGAATTTACTCAATCTCAATCTGGAAAATAAAAACCGAAACTGGTGATTAGTTTTTGAATTTATGAATTGAATAATTTCTATTTAGTATCAGAATAATAATATCTAGAATATTTGACACCCCGCACTGAATAAAATAAGAAAAATTGCAATGAAAACATATTGAACTGCATGTTCTAGATAATTGATATGCAAATATTTTGCAATTTGTGATTCCTGATGTGACCACTAGTGTCTCCTAGTCCACCCCGTTGTTGAAAGGCCCAAAAGAAAATATGTCGTCTCTAATTAGACTTACGCGGAATTCTGTGTAAGTATCGATGACATTCAACTAAGTGATTTCTGCAGTTTTGTGAACGTTTGTCTTGTAAAGATCATAATTGCTAATACATCTGTAATATAATGGAAAGTTGCAACGGTAGCTGTATATAAAAAAAAAAAACATTGTATATAAAAATATGAACTTCATTTCTTTAAAAAATGTTCTGAGACCCTTATAAATAGTAAAAATTGTCCAATAACAGGGAAATCATGCTATTTAATAAACTTTATAGCCGGCGGCGGTAGTTTTGTAATAAAAATATGGGCACTAAAATGCCCAAAATTTATGATTTTAAATTCGTATATTACTATCACTTTCCTTATCAATATTAAAACCTTAAAGGTGATGAGATGTCTAGACTGTGTTTTTAAAAACAATAAGTTACATTTTTAATTGTGATAAAATTATTTTTAAGTATTTAGAGTACGGCATTTTTTTTTTTTTAAATTTAATTAAATTTTAAACAGTTCTTAACTAAATCTGATATGACTACCAGTTTTTTTTTTTTTAATTATTTTTTTTTTATATTTTTTTTTTTTTTTTTACTCATGTCACCTTCCGTTGAACCTTCAACAAATTGTAACAAAACTATTATTTGTATGTTTTATAACTGTTATGCATTCTGCTCGACTGGAGATGATATACTATAGTATATATATATAAAATAGAAAAATATAATAATAATCTGGATGACCTGTGTAGCGCGTCTAAATGGTATATTCACACAGACGATTACCGGCGCAAACGATTAAGTGGACCTTTGCGCCTGTAGTCGGTGACCACTGCCTGTATTCGCTGTATACAGACAGATGTCACACCAGCACGCACCCTCACGAATACATTATCTTAACGGGTGTCCTTACCTCACGTATGATGATTGAAGGCAAAAATTGATGATACATCATCGGCAACTATTTGGATGGGCCGTAATGCCCGTCTGCGAGTCTGCTGTGACTGACGAAACAAACAGCTGATGGGGCTTCCTCGCCGCGTCTCTCTGTTCGCTTGCCGTCGGAGATGAAGCATGTGACATACCTGCCTACGTCTTTTGTTGTCGTTTTTAAGGCAAATAAATATATATCTCAGTTTTAAAATTGTTTTATTGAGTACTGCGCCTGATTTACTTACAGTTTTTTTTTTTTATGGATATCGTTCACATCAGGCCTGTGGCCAATGCATCATTCATATTCGACTGAACTGTCGGTGGCCTTTTAAGTGAGCAGCCTCAGCTACACTAGAGTTGATCGTGTACGGTATAATTGAACGTCGTAATGCCCCACATTATGTAAAAAAATCGAAATACTGTCACAAAAAGGTGTATATAGTTTTGTATTGGAAAGCTGCCTAAAACTTCACTGACACTTGTAGCTAATAATTTTCCCACATCAGAAACATTATTTTGTACACACTCACACAAATTGAATTTGAAAAGTAATAGAGATAATTTGTACAAGGTCATAGCTTAGAAAGAAACATACTAAATAGTTAGTAATGAACAAGTTCAACATGTTAGGTCTACCCGCCTGTAATACAAGGTTTCCTAGTTAAGGCAAATGATTAAATTTTTACTATATTCCAACAAACATAAATTGCATTTATGATTTACTAGCGGCCACCCGGGTTTTCACCCGTGTGGTTCCCGTTCCCGTGGGAATATCAGAATTAAAAGCATTCTATGTTTTAATCTAGGCTACTTACCATATGTGTGCCAAATTTCTACCAAATCCGTTTAGTAGTTTTTGGCTTGATTGCGGAAAAAACATTCAAACCCACAAACTTTCACATTTATAATATTAGTAGGATAATTGCATTGCAATTATGATTCATTTATAGATAATAAAATGTAAGGATTCTGTTATTCCATTTTTAGTTGAAATTTCTCTCAGCATGCCAGCAGCTAGCTATTTCAGCAGCTAAGCTATTTCACATAATAGGTGTGTGAAGTATCAGGTTTGAGCTATTTGCTGTATAACTCAATATCTGGTTCCATTAAGTTATTAAGTTTTAGCATTTATAGCTAACTCTGTCAGTTTTGTAAACTATAAATTTATCTTAGTACCGATGGTACACTATAATACCGTTTAGATTAACTCAACACCAAGGATATCATGATGTCAAAATTCATACCTGATGAGCAACGCTGTTGTCAGGGCTGCTCTTGCAGCTCCAGCACAGCGGCCGCCTGCCTGGAAGGTGGATGGTGGCGATTCAGCGGACGACGGAGTCACCCGATTGGTGCTCGGCAGCGGTTCCAACAACGTGGCAACCTTTGAGGGTAGTCTGCTTTTTTACAATGTCGCGTCGTCAACGGCACTTTGAGTTGCTGCAGTAGCGTTGTTTGACGTATCTATGCGGTGAAATAGTCCAGTATGACTATCTCGAGTGCAATAGATATTTAATTGTGTCTTAAACACAATGCTTTGACAGAAAGTACCCAGTATGGTAAATTCGCATCAGACAAATAAATAAACTGACAGAAAGTACCCAGTATGGTAAGTTCGCATCAGATAAATAAAAAACTGACAGAAAGTACCCAGTATGGTAAGTTCGCATCAGATAAATAGCAGACAATTATGCTGTTTAACCAAGTAAACGGCATTTAAAAGTGTTCCTCCGTCTTGACTTCTTCTTCTTGTCCTCTTCCGTCTTGAAAACTTTTTTCTTTCTTCACGAAGTAAATGCTTAACTATAATTTAATTTTCACTGTAAAAATATAATTCTAAAGAAGTCTCACTTTGAGACTGTATACGTGCGTCCGTGGCGAAGCACGAAAAGCGAATGGAGTGGTTGGCAAAAACCTTCTCTTTTTAGGTTTTTTAGGTTATTGCTTTAAAATAACGTGCTAAGTGGTGATACATGCAAGCGGTACTACATGTGTTAATATACTAATATCGAGGACGAATCTGAAGTATAATACAGTATTTTGCTAGTGGTATCATTAATAAGTGGTTTTTTTTTCAAACAAATGTTATAAAAGACGGACTTAATGCTAAAACTCTCTCCCAGTCAACAAACAGTAAAAAGTATGTAGGTACTTACTGTTTTTCAATTAGGAAAACATACCGGATAAAAGATGCAATACCTATGCGAAACAAGGTATGCAAACCTACAATCATCCCCAAATTCACAAAAACAGTGAGATGTTCTTAATTTCATCTATGTAGCAAACGAGCAATATCAGCAAGAAGGCCAGAGAAATAAAACAGCGACCTACAGAGCCCATTGTAGAAAATTGCTTCAATAAAAAATTCTTTCAGCACCTGACTTGAAATATGTGTGTGGTTATAAGGGCGTGTGCCACTCGGTCGGCCCACCTGCTCCTTCTAAACGCGCCGATAAAGCGTGATTCATACTACAAGCTACGTATTTGTAGGTTGGCTTTTCAAAAGCCCTTAAAGTGTAGGTAATCGTCTAGTCATCTACACAGAACGCAACAGGGGGGGCTTGGGGTGTGATACTGAGGGACTAATGGCGCCACAAGCGACTGTCCCAAAATCGTTCCTTGCTTGTTTCAAAATGTCTAATATCATTTCTGACGTATTTTTACCAATCAAAACTATTGATAGCGGCCGGGTCGCCGCTGGCACCATCTGCGATTAGTTTTGCGTGTGGATCCCTGTAAATAAAAAAATATATAGGTACAACGTGTTACAAAAATACCCCTAATGCCGAATATGGTAGATAGGACCATCAAACTTTTACTATGGGACCAACTCTGAAATCGTGAAAAAAATCAGCTGTTTCATACATTTTGATATTTTCGTTATTAATTTTTTAACCGACTTCTCAAAAAGGAGAAGGTTCTCAGTTCGTTGGAATGTTTTTTTTTATAAAACATCAGATGTTTTTTCACGATTTCAGAGTTGGTCCCATAGCAAAAGTTGTTCATTTTGATGGTCCCTATCTAACATATTCGGCATTAGGGGTATTTTTATAACACGTTGTAGATCATGGTCATAAGAAAATCTGGAATTTTTATATCGTAAATCGTAACATCCAGTAATAATCGTAATCGGTAATCGTTTTCTGAAAGTAATTATAAATCTAGAGACATCTTATTAAATCTTGAGATATCTCATTAAATCTAGAGTAACTCATCGCTTTCACTACCGCACATACTTTTCAAAGGAAAGTTGCACCAATTACTTATATTGATAAGATCCATAATAGAAAGTATGACGGAGGGCGGTTCGGCTTAATGTCTTACACGTGACCAGCCGCCTAGCGCCTTAATAATTACCATCTCCATGAATTATAATCATTTTAGGGACCTTTTTCCCAGTTCTAAATTCTAGTAAAAATGTGTAGATCTGACTCACTTGCTAGACTTTGAATGAATATGTGGCGCTTGAATACGTTGAGTCTAACTTATCTTAGAGGTATCATGCCAGCATTGAAATTGACTAATGCTACGTTATCTTTTTTAATAACGTATTGAGGTTTATTTACAGGCAAATTATGTTTAGGCTATTTATTGAAACTTGTTAATTTCGTCAAATACTAATCATGGGGTCGGTTATTAAGTTACAAGCAAACTGTTAGTACTCATAGCTAACCTTATTAAAAATAATCATCAATTTAACTGCTGCGAACTTGAACTTAAAATAAAACCGGTCAAGAGCGAGTCGGACTCGCGCAGCGAGAGTTCCGTAGCATCATAATAAATACACTGCAGAGTAGAATAATAAAATTTTCAACACACTTGCTCGTAAAGTGAGCCCTAATACATCGCTTTTAGGGCCATAAACCGAACTATAACAAACGCGTGCAATAATATATAAAACACTAGTTGGTTATAGAATTATCCCTACAAAGTTAAATAGGTACCTTACTGCAAGTTCTATGCGTGTAAACAGAGCATTTTCAATTTAACCGGGTGATACAGTTATTTTCTTAGTAACAACAAAGAGGTTTTATGCCGCTAAAAACTCATTTGCATTTTTGGAATAAATAAATGTGTAGGTCCTTAATTAAGTCAAACAAATATTTATTATTATCAAATTATTTCTTATTTACAATATTTTGTTCAAACATATTAAAATATTAGCATTTTATCACCTAAATTTATAATTTTGAAGTAGGCTGTACGCTCACTAACCCCTTTGTTCGCAAAATATTCTTGCATTGGGCGTGTGAAAAAAACAAAAAAAACCTGCGCGCCTTTTCTCATCATGATTATCATTTTGTTTTTATCCTATTTGTTGCTGTGTGGTAAATTAGTTTGTTTTTTCCTCGCAAATGTGTTGAAAAACATCGTATGAAACTCGTGAGCTCTTACTTATTGCACACTCGGCTGAGTTACGCCCTCGCCTGCGGCTCGGGCTGCAACCCACAGCCTTGTGTGCAATAAGTAACCTAAGCTAACTTGTATCATAATGTACTATATTATTGCAGTTTTAGGTCAGCGCCATCTCCTTCCCAATAGTGGAACTAATGTTAACTTTTTTAGAAATTTAATAATTTCTAAAAAATATGCTATATTGAGACATCGTTTTATTTTTCTGTAATCTTTATATAAACTGCTATTACATAGAATTATTTCAGATTTTTCTCTTTGCAAACTTTGGAGATAAGGGGGGGAACGGTATTTTTTTATATTTTTCATCATAAGTCGAAAACTAAGAGAAAATGATTAAAAACGTGCAAATGGCGTTCTTTTATATAATACCCCACATGTCTTAGTAACCCCACTTCAAAATTTTAAGACCCCTTTTCAGTCCCTGTTGTAAAAAAGATATTATTTTTATTATTCCTTTCTTATTTGCAAAATAGTTGGACAAATTTCATCTTAAACTATTTCAAATTTCAAGTTGATACCATTAGTAGTTCTCGATATATCCAACTGTGACAGAAAGACAGACAGACAGAAGTGTTTGAGTCAGAAACAAGTGACTGAGTCACACCATAAGGGTTCCTTTTTTACCATTTTGGTACGGAACCCTAAAAACACGTACTTACGACTACAAGAAGTAAAATACATTACGAGAAGTCACATTAGCCGGTGTTCTATTGAGAGATTTATTTAAAAGCAATGAAATGATGGTTTGACCAATAATGGGCGTTATTCATCAGGTGCGTAGAGAGCACCTGACTTTACAGCCCGTCCCAATTCATGGACTTACAGCGGTCAGAAGAACATTTTATATTAATTTAGTTACAGTTTATAACCCGAATAACTTTTCCTAATTAAAAGAAACAGAACAGAAGTTCAAAACTCAATTATAGAAAAATGTCTCGTTCGTTAAGAACGTTATAGAACCAAGAAAATCTTGAGCGAAGGAAAAAAAGGACAAATAAGAATTAAAATAGAATAAGAAATATTTATTCAGCAAATAGCATGGTACATACATAAAGATCTTAAAATAGGTAATATCCGCTACACGTTACACCAGTGTCAGGCAAGCAGAATGTGTGTAAGCCAGAGAGATTTAAGGTCTCCTAAAAAACTATGTTAAGACTTGCTAGATATCTATGCACTATCTAAAATTGTCGTCTGACTCATAATTCGGGATAAGTCCTCAGTCCAGGTGATATATGAGAGAAGACTACATACTGATTAAAGTTACTCATGGCAGAAGATCTTGTCTTAGATGACTCGATTTTACACGCGACTGACTTGAGGATGTGATACATCGATACTTCTTTTTGGCACAAATAAAGACTTCCCAAAGAAATGTAGCAATGTGTCACATCCATCTGTCAAATGAAAGCGATTGCGATAGATTTTGAAATTAGACAATAAGACCCCTGACTTGCCACATGGTTTTGGTTACACTGCTGTTAATGTTGCACATGTTACTGACAAAGCTGATCATGATCAATGTATAACGAAACGAAAGTCAACTCGCGCGTAAAATTGCATCATCTAGACAAGGTCAAACAAGTATAGATCTAAAATCTAAAAAAATAAAATCTCATCTTCATCTTTTAACATAAACCATACGCTTCACCAGACATGTGAAATTAACAGAGTCAGGATGAGGGTGTCCAACCCTTGTCACCGGCTGCGGAATCCGGCCGATATTGCCCGGATATTTATTTAGACAAACATGGCAGACTTGCGACTTTCATGGCTCCTGTATGTGGGTCGGAAGGCCACCTAAATGCCATCAGAGCTTTTCTAAAGACTTGACGTTTTACCATTTCAATATTAAACTTTACGGCTTCGAAATATATTCTTATTTTTTTCTTGATATTGCTTATATTTTAGTAGGTACCTACCTCCCTAATGGGGAAAAAATATGAATATAATAGAAAGTACCAAGTTTTGTTTACTACTTACTTATGAACGGCTACACGCTTATCTATAGTTGAAAAGCCAAATGTATGTGTAATAAATGTATCCAAATGGCCTCCTGTGAGGTGATTGCATCCAATCTGATTCGATAATACAAAAAAATATGCGCTCAATGTTTTACTAAAACCACACACAATTAGAAATTAGACAAATAAAGTAAGGTGACAGTAGTGTTTTACATTTTTCATTCGCGTCGTTAAATTTTAGAAGTGTTAGAATTGTTTTCGAAGCACATTTTCCTTGTTTTAAACATTAAAAAAAACTAATAAGTAGGTCAATATCAAAAGCCACTTTTTCGAATCAGCTAGCGAGTCCACAAGGGCAATAATCCTCAAAATCTACCCAAAAATACGGCCATAATTTATTATTTCATCATCTTCGGATATTGTGAAAAAGGCTCTAAACATAAATCCGACTCAATACAGCGCCGAAGCCCATATCTTAACATAAGCGATACAGGAAAGGAGAAGCCATGAATCATGTTGATACTATCACACTTATTACGTATGAAGCCTATACTGACATGAACGTCCACCCATCAAAGAGCTCTCCTAATGTTCTCCTCCTTATAAGACTCTAGCTTTCCGGGCATAATCAAGACACTAGTGGAGTTCTACGCTGGCTGGTTGATCTGGGACCACAGTTTTCCCGATTAGTTCCTAATGGTGCGGAATGGGTAGATTAAAACTGTTCTAGGCGTTTTTGAGGACGATATTTTTGGATACTATAATTCAGAGTCTTTTACAAGAGTAGATGGTGGTGTTACTAAAATACGTCTTGAGTTATGTGCTTTGAGTTTAATATGAAATTTAATTTGGCACAAGTCTTTAATTTCTTAATAGTGTCTCTGGAAAAATTGCCATTCAGTTTGTCAGTAACTGAATTTAAAGTTAACACTAAAAATATACCTTGGTTGAGAAAATAAATCATTTTTTGTTCCTGAAACGAGAAAATCTCTTTAATTAATGTCAAAAAAGGAAACTACCAAAAAATAATAATAAAAAAACATTCAAAACACGAAAGCCTTGCCAAAAACGAACTAAAAAGTTAAATAACAAGCATCATTGCAGTTGGGGCACAGTTTTGTGGAACAATTTATAATTAAAGAGGTCCCCTGACTGCATGACATTTAGTTAGTTTTTGGCAGAGCAGTTATTTTTTATTATTTAAAAATATATATATATAGTTTTGAAATGTGCTCATCAAAGCCTTTATTTGATGCCCTTATTGTAATAATTGATGAAAAAAAAATTTTTTTTTTTCATATAATTGCAAATGGCGTCGTACAGTCACCATAATTATTGATATTTAAAAAAAAAATGCCAGTATTACTTGATGATGTAAGGATTCTAATGATCATCCAAGATCTACATCCAAGGTAGTTAAAAGTTATGGTGGAATAAAAAAACATTCATTACATACATTCATCATTTTTTTGGCTAACTTCACTTACAATATTAAAGGGGAACTATTAGCATATAATTACAAAAAAAATAGAAAATGTGAAACACATATTTAATGAAATAAAGCCATAAACAAAGCATAAACGAACTAAGATGCAAAAGTCATGTTATTTTAAAGTCTATTAACACCTTTAGTTTAAAACTGAATTTAAGTACAAAGGCAGAGTTATTCTCAAGTAAATAGTAGCCCAAACAAAGTAGACGCACCAAGGAACTCATTATAAAAGCTACTGTTGCGACTTTTACGCGACAAGTTTTGTATGCAAAAGGCTTTTAGGCGATGCGGTAATGTTAGCGAAATATGGCGTGAGACACACAGCTGTAAAAAACAATATTCATAATGAAAATATTTATATTACGTGATATTTATATTCTATACAAAGTTTTAGTAAAATATTCTTATTAATTGGGTGTTAATCAAGAATGTGTTGTAATTTATTGGATCTCTAAAATTATAGCTAAGGCTTGGCACAATGCTTATTGGTTAGCGTACTGTCTCTCATTTAAAATATCATTTCTATTGTCCACGTAGTCGCGGGCAACAGCTACTAGAAAATAAAACATTGCATATATGATCTTCTAACAAGAATTTCATCAAATGACTGTTAAAAATATTGATCAAGTAAGAAAAGAAATTGAAGCACCTTAAACGTCAAAAGTTCGAGGAATTCAAATAGATTCTGTTTAAATTAAGCACCGTCAGCAACTGACGACAAAAAGCTAAACCACCAAATGAAGCAAAAAGTTTGCAGCGGAACTCCGTTCATTATTTGTTTTTAATTAGTTTTTTGCTGGCATTCTGCCGTTGCTGTGTGCTTCGTCTCTGAGGTATGCTCTTTTATACATGAGTGCAAAGTTTAGGTCGCATCGCTGCATGGTAGTGCTTCGCCGTACCTCCTCGAACGTCCTGTCATCCTGGTACCAACTATGAATTTATTTGTTCATAACATTTACGTTGTAAGTAACGGTTGGTGTTTCGTTTTATTAAAAAGGGAAGGCAAAGTATAAATTGATAATATGGATAAACCAAATTGTGAATTAAAATTCTGGATTAGCTAAGTCGTAGATTCGAATATCGCAAACAAGATATCTTTAAGGATTTGGAACTTATTTGATAAAGATGCTCTGCTTTATTCAAGAAAAATTATAAATGTTATTGGCGTGTGTTGGCTCAGGTTCTAACCTTTTTTTTCTAACATGGGTTGATTTTACGACGTAGTATCAAAATTATTACTCACTTATGTTACATTTTCTAAATTAAATAAGGTGCTAGGAATTCACCTTATTTTTTTTGCAGAAGTTATTTAGTCGATTTTTTATGTTTTTTCAAACATGTGACACATTTAATATACCTATTCTAGACTATGAGACCTATCTATACCTATCCCAAAATATACCTAATACTAGTCATATAAAATTCACATACATTCGCTACGGGCGGTGGCAAGTATTTTATACATCTGTCTGGTTTGCTATGTCAGCGTTGTATGTACGAAGTTAATTGATTGTCAATATGTTTGTCCGTGTCAGAGGGGCAAACAATTGTACCAATTATGTTGTCGGGTGGAGGAGCTATGTACTGCAAGTTTCAGAATGTTGCTGTTTATATTGAGAACGATTTGAAAAAAAAAACAATTATTTTACAACTTGGTACATTTTCCATTATATGTTTTTTTCATCCACAATGCTATGTTTAAAATGGTAGGTACTCGAGACTTATTTTTTTTTAATCTTAAAAATTGATTTGAATAACTGAATTATAGCAATCTTATACAGGGTGACACTCAAAACAATCCGACTATTAGCCCGACCCCCACCCCCAGTAGCCTGACACTCCGCGCTTTTTACCGACTTTAAAAGGGGGAGGTACTCAATTCGACCCTTTTTTTGTATGTACACCAATTACTCGAAGACAGCTGACCCGATTGAAATTATTCAAACGTTATTACATTAGGTAAACACCAAAGGTGGTACTTTTCAAGTAATCTTGAAAAAAGCACGAAAATAGTATGATTTTGCGTAAACTATCTCGATGATCAGTCGTACAACTTCTTTGTTTATGAACTGAATAAGATAATTATTTTTTTGTTGGAAAAGGGATATCTTTAGTGTAGTTCTTTAACCGACTTAAAAAAAGGAGGTTCTCAGTTTGACCCGCATGTATGTATGTTTCTCCGCGATTAACTCACGTTTGGCTGAGCTGATTTGCATTTGTGGCCTTTAGAATAAAAAAAAAGTAATTTGTACTCCAGCCCCACCCGACTTCAATAGACGTGTTTTTATTATTACGAATATTATTTCTTGCTTTTTAGAGGTAGGTTTATTGCAGTCGGTTTTTTGTTGTTAATTTTTAATTTTTGCGTTCCGTTTCACGCTCGAAATATTTGGCTCGTTCTGAGACATCCTGTATTTAATACAATACATCGAATTTAAATTTAAAGGGTCTGTTCCAAATTATTTAAGTAAGGGAAGATAGTCTGCAAAATTCCAGAGCTAAAAATCCATTAGCTAGAATCCTATCCTCGCTATAACTAACCGAAGTGAGCCAAACTCTAGCTAACTTTCGGAATTGGCCGACGTGTAAGACAATTTGGGAAACAGATTGGATTTATAATGGCACATGTTATTTTAGATTGAACCCCTACATAGATAAGTGTTAATTTAGTTCGAAGCTATGGATGGAGTAGACAGATTTTGAAGTTCTATGACTTATTAGATCGCCGTTAACAAAACAACGTTGTCATATACCACGCTGCAGCTAAGAAAAATGGCCCAACTACAAAAACAATGCGCGACCAACTCCTCAAAGTGACAATAAAGTACAGACGAGAATTATCGTCGGCTGAAGTGACGTCATTATTCTTTTTTTTGCGTCCCTTCGTTTGCAAACTCTGGCATAGATCCTTTTACACCCAGCCTCAATAGAAGGTATAGTAGCTAATAATATTACTTAGCAGCACGCATAAAGTTTTTGGGAGAATAAGCTCTTTTTTCAACTTTTGAACGATTTATATGAAATTTTGAAAAGTAAGCCCGAGAAGAGAGAGAGATAGACAAGTTTAACTTGAATGATTATTGAAGGAATAGGTTTTGTTTACTTACTATTACCGCAATGTGCGTAGTATTTTTAACCGACTTCAAAAAAAGGAGGAGGTTCTCAGTTCGTCGGAATCTTTTTTTTTTTTTTTTATGTATGTTACTCGATTACTCGAAGACGGCTGAACCGATTTGAAAAATTCTTTTTTTGTTTGAAAGTATATACTTTCAAGTTGGTCCCATTGTCATGAAATCAGGATCTGATGATGGGATCCTGGACAAATCGAGGGAACTCTTCAAAAATTATATGCAAATCTATAGCGATTTTAGTATTTTCTTACGTAACTTGTGCATTTGCTTTCGAAAAATACTATTTTGGTGAAGTGGAACTGATTATGAAGACCAGCATAGATGATCATCGGAACTATTCAATACTAAGTAGTTCACTGGTACGATACGATTACTTTAATATGGTTGCTAGGCTATTTATGCTTATCATAATTCATATGGTGAAGTGGAGCTGATAGTGAAATACCAGGAGAACTCCTCAACAATAAACGCCCCTGCGTCGGGAAAAGCAGTACTATGTAAAAGGTGATGAACCGTTGACATAAGGCTATTGTAACTTAGATAATATCATCACCATATATACTTACCACAAAAAAGTTTAAAATAAAAAAAGTTTTTAATAAAAACAAAACCTCCTTCAAAAATCTTGAAAAAATCTAACAAAAAAACAGCTTCAAAAATAAATTAATGGCTCTAAAAAGCAAGAAATAAAATATTGAAATCTGTATAATAACTAACTCGAAAGTTTGTATGCATATCTTATATTAAACAACGTCTTATGAAGTCGGGTGGGGTTTAAACCCATGATTAAAGTTTAGATATATTAGTTTAGATAAAAAATTTCCTTCTTTCCCCCCCCCCACCCGACTTCAAAAGGCGTTGTTTAATATAAGATATGCATACAAACTTTCGAGTTAGTTATTATGCAGATTTCAATATTTTATTTCTTGCTTTTTAGAGCCATTAATTTATTTTTTAGTGACAATAATTTTAAAATATTCAAATTATTCACTTCACAAGCTTATGCATTTACTAGACATTAAATAAAAGACTTTTTAACGGATACTAGCGCGGTTTTATTGAAAGTGAGCAGCATCAGTCCCTCGTGACCACGGCAGCTGCAAAGGTGCCGAAAAGTCGGGAAAATCAAAAATCAAACCAAATACCAACTAATTACCAAAGTATTTTCTATAAAATCGCGCTAGTTTCCGTTAAAAAGTGTTTTAATTCATATTCAAATTATTTTGAAGTAAAGTTATAATTGAATAAATGTCTTGGGTCGGTCATCGGATGCGCCGCCCTCCGTGATCAACATTTTTTTTATCTGGTGCTCCTCCATGCTTCGGAAGGCACGTGATCCAAGCTACATTTAAAGTTGTTAACACCCACCAATCCGCATTGGTCCTGCGTGGTTGGTTATGGCCCATACTTTTTATCCATCCTTAAGGAAGGACTGCCCTGGCAAAAACGAACTAAAATGTTAAACAACAAGTGTCATTGCAGTCGGGGGACCTCTTTGATCAAAAATTGTTCCATAATAATTCGGTTGATTAACTTTTTAGTTCGTTTTTGGCAGGGCAGTCGTATTTTTAATATTTTTTTAATTTATTTATTTTTATTTCACACATTTTAGTGACATATTATATAGTTTTGGAATGTGCTCATCAAGGCCTTTCATTTGATGTCCATATTGTAATAAGAAAGGTAGAGTGCCCTAGTTATTACATTAATCCTCTGCGAATGATGCGCATTAATTTCACTATCCTATTGGTAGTCTACTTGGATGAATTAACCACGTAGTCTACCAAACACCATTTTAATGGGTTGTAATTTAACGTTGTTACTTTATAAATTAGTTGATTACTTATGACAGCTCACTTACACTGATAAATATGAAATTATCAAACCTTATTGTCATTGAATCTACTCTTCGGGCGTCTTGAGTAGCTTAAGAGCATTGTTTAATGCTCTTGGCAGCGGTGTTGACGAAACTCGAAACTTGGCCTCGCGCCTTGTGGCTTAACTCACGGGCGGGCGCAAGATGTTATTCCACCATGATAGTAGTTGTAAACTTCTCGACTATTGCATTGTTCGGTACGAGAATGTTGTCGTTGTCGGGTGTCAACTTGTGAGTCCTTACAACAAAAATCACCGTGACAAACGTGGCCTTGCTGCGTGGGACTTGCTTCTAATGGTTTCTTGGAGGAAATCATTAGTAACTATGATAAACAAACTTGGTATAGTTACGTACCTAAATATTTGAATTACTATTTCAATAATACAAAATTTAAAAGGTTTTTCCAAGATGTTCAGTAAAATAGATTTGTTAATTATATTTTGTATCCAGTTAAACTATTTAATTCTAGGCTACCGTGAGTAATTCAGTGATAGGTAACAAAAATGAAAATCCATTCCCATATCTTGCGAAAATAACAGTGTTAATTTTCCAATAGACCTACTTATAACAGTAGCCACTGAAACTATTAAAGTACATTAAGTCAAATCAGAGTAAAGTTTTAAGATGAATGATTCCACCCTAAGCGACTCCGTACTCGAAACTCGGACTTTCAAATAATAGCAGAGAATAATTGAATTTTAATCAATTCCAGTAGAAGACTGTCTACTTCCTCCTCCAGGATACAGAGACCCCAACCTTCTCTCTATGCAAACAATATAAAGGCCTACTCTAACCTGAGCGGTATCCACTGCCGCCGTGGGTAGCGATAATACCCAAGCGATATCCATGTATGATATAATATGGATTTTCGCAGCTATCGCGAAACAGGAACCGCATACCAGATGGGTACGTGATACGTACCGCGTGTTCGGCGAAACATTTACTCCCCCCGCGGATGCAAACCCACGCCGCCGCCCGCCCGTAGCGCTCGTATCGCGCGCCAGTACCGCTACCAACTCCGGTAACGGTAAAATTCCGGTATAGTTTGAACAGCGAGTTATCTGCATACCCATCGTTACCGCCACACCGGTAGAGGATACCGCTCAGATTTGAGTAGGCCTTAATGCGTAGTTGCTACTACGCATAACTACTTAAATTGAGTTGCAAATTGTATAAATTGAAAAACCCAATATTTCCCATCTGAAGTTCTAGTGAACAAAAGGGTTAAAGATGACAAAACTCAAATCAAGAATGTAATGTTTTTATAGTCACACAAGGAAAAATGTTTACAATAAATTATTTTTTTACGCGGAAGTGTCAGTACGGTATCCATACATTATTTTATTTAATGGAATAAGTATATGAGCACAAAAAAAAATTATGTAATTAATTACAATATGGCACCTATCTGAATTGGGTGTGCAGAAATTGTCTTTGATTTTAAAATTATTATTTACTAGCAGCCGCCCGCGGCTTCGTCTGCGTGGAAAGTTTTTTGCTATCCCTCGGGAACAATACTTTTTTCGGGATGAAAGGTAGACTGTGTCCTTTTCTGATGTACCCCTGGCAACGTGTATGTAAAATTTCATGGTGATCTGTTCAGTAGTTAAGACGTGAAGGCGTAACAAACAAACGGACTTTCGCATTTCCTTACTAATATTATAAATGCGAAAGTCCGTTTGTTTGTTACTTCTTCACGTCTTAACTACTGAACCGATCATCATGAAATTTTACATACATGTTGCCAGGGGTACAGAAAAGGACATAGGGTACCTTTCATCCCGAAAAAACGTATCGTTCCTGAGGGAAATAAATAACTTTCCACGCAGACGAAGTCGCGGGCGGCCGCTAGTATAATAATAAAATAAGCAAAATATAGTTAATATTATATATATATATATATATATATATATATATTTTTTAAATTTATAATCATGCAACAATGGCCCATAGATTACGAACCAACCTTAAGACTAAAACATAATATATGTATAAACAATTTTGTTAGTAAGTATAAATATAACTTAATATTACGTTACGTTTAAATTTATATTAAATTTACGTTTACGTTAGTACAAAGTCAATTTGGCACTTTCTGTGTCAATTCGGTGGCACAAGGCAAGGCCCCTCGGAAGCGCCTGTATACCACGGACTGCGGCCAGAAGTCCTCCTTTATGAAAGTGTCCAGCTTGGCGGTCGGGATGCGCACCACAAAGGACTTAAAACTCGTGTTATGGCGCGACTCCAGAGGCTGAACTCTCAAGCAAAAGTTAGCCTTCTTCTTTACGTACCTACTCTATCATATCCTGCACGGTGGTGGTGTGGTGTAAGCGGGACAGGTACACGGCCGTAGTCGGTATGGCAGCTCGCAGCAGGAAGTTGGGCCCGGTCGGTGCGGTGCCATGATGATTCTGTCTTGTTCGCTGACGCTGTCACTTCTTGTTCCGAGCCTCGAGGAAACCTTTTTCATCTTGGCCCGGTCGGACGACATCCTGCGAAGGAGCTATCCCATCGGCGAGTGCTGGCTGCTACGACCGTGAGCTTGAATTGGCGGCCGCAACAGCAGCAAAGTCGCGTCGACAGCTGACGGGCGCACATGTCTCAGGTGCGCGCGGCTCCATCGCGGTAGAGGGCGGCGGCGGCGGGGCGCGGGCGGGTGGCGCACAGCTCGCGGGGTCGGCGCTTGCGGCCGGCGGCAGCGGCGACGGCGCTCGGGCTCGTTCAGGCCGTGGCGGAGACGGCGTCGAAACTGCTGACTTGTAACTCGACGTCATCGATGTATCGAAGCAGGCCCCACGTCGAGTGTTGACATTTGACCTACTTACGGCGAATGATTCACGTAAATCGTCAATTTCTTTACGCAATTCACTCACCGTATTTTCGGATGCCTGATACTTCAGCATTACTTCAGCCAAACTCGCCTTAAGGGACACGATGTCCTTCAGGAGACAGGTCACATCGACGTGATCGAAGTTGACGGGAGGCAGCTTGTTGAGGTCCCTCGCCACGAACGTCAGCGCGTCATCCGGGTCAGTTTCCTTGAACAGGGTGATGATCTCCTGTAGGCTCTTCTGTGTCCCGTCACGTCTCCGGGATACCATCTGGTCGCTCTTGCCGAGAGACTCGAACAAGAGTTTCTTCGCCGTGACTACATCATCCTCGCTGAAGCTGAAAGCAGTGCGCTCACCTCATCCATGACGTCCAGCTTTTGTTTTAGGAACGCCAGGAGTTCATTTGCCACAAGTTTGTCGCTCATGGCTCTAGACGAACAGCGGCACTTGGCCGCGTTACGCGTTCTCTAATTTCTTAGTATGCGTTTGCACCGATTCGCATCGCACACACGACTTCGATCATCTATGTAAACATAAATAAATAAGTAAATTATATGAGTAAAATTAATATAAGTAATAATTATTCGGGCCACGTGCATCTAGGAGGCTCGAAAGTGTTATCACATAAGAGGAGTAGACACAAAATCGGGGAGACCAGGGGGCACAGCCCCCCGCAAGGAGGGCAAGCCCCCGCGATGACAAAAGTCTTTAAGAGTTTATTAGCTTAGGTTAGGTTAGTACGGCGACCAAAAACGCGCGAGCCGAGCGAGCGGAGCGAGCGTGCCGCGGCAGCGGCCGGCGAAGCGCCAGAAACGACGTTTTTGTACGTGAAAATTCCCTGCTCTCATCTTTCACACACATTGCCGGCTGTGCATCAAGTATTGTATACAATGCCTAGGCAAAGTATAAAATTAATCATATTTCATAGATTGCCTGATCGTTTCAGGCATTGTCTACAATGCCGGATTATACATATATCATAACATATTATACGCCGTTTATTTTTAAGTATATCTAAAAATTTAATGGGGATATCTGACCACGTTTCTGAACATGAACGTGTAGTTAAAAGTTAAAAATTTATAATTTGAAAATATCGGAAAAAATCTTGATTAATCGGCAAACTCACAAAAGTTACAAGACACGTGCGTAGATTCATTATTTCCATTAATTAGGTAGGTAAACAAGACAGTCTGTTTAGATTACGCGAGTGTATCTATGAATGAGCTCTTAATCAAGAAATCATTAAAATTTTGGGACATAAACTAACCTCAATATCTTGACCAATTATTAAATAAGGAAACTTTTAATTGTATGTACATACTCGATTAGAATAGGCAAGAGATACTCATTTAATTTTTAGATATACTTAAAAATTAACCGTGTATAGAAGATTCATCATAAATTACAAACGCAAGAAAAATCTGTCGGGACTAAACAGTCATGCATGACTTTTAGTCGGGGTATTTTTTATCTAATAAGTTTAACATTTGACCTGATGATAAAATGTTTATAATGTTTTATTATATAAAGTAGACGCATGTACAAGTGAAGAGTACGCCAGTTATTAAAATGAAGTGGTTAAAAATAATATCAGTGACAGTTTTAATTTCCTCAGCATTTTGTGGATCTTTAAATAGAAGAACGAAAAAACAAGTAAGTAACTTTTTGTAAAGTATTTATAAATATAGGTTACAAAAAGACGTTATAGATAGGTATTAAACAAACTATGTATTAAATTATCTTTAAAAATCGGTTTAATAAAAGATCTTTGAAACAGTAGACTTCTGAGGTGAGATTTACACGAGTCGACTTCCCAGGCGCTTTTATAGACAATCGCTTGTAAAATCGTAATCTCCTAAACTGTATGGCTACAAAGAAACGGAGATTGAAATGGGGTTTGCCTGAAAATGATGTTGATGTTTCTCTTTCGTTTTTGTTTATAGGTTCCCGAGCGTTAAACTTGCTTTCTAAGAAGTTCATAAGCTCAGAAAGCGATACCAAGTCTTTTGGTGACTGTGCCTCTTTATAGTCGCTTTATGTCTCCAATTTTTTACTACACTAACTAAAATCGGATCCCGGCTACTTGTGTTGACACTGAGTTTTGTATAGCATATAATTATGCACTCCATATTTGTGTCGAATATACGTCTTGCCTCGTAGGCTGACTGCTTGTGAGCGATAGGTTGGTTTCGAAAGATCTCATATTGCTCAATGAATAGCAATTGAAGGTTGTTGTATCGATGCGTCAGCAACTCCCATGCAGTGTCGTAGTTGTCAGCTGCAATGTGTAGATGTTGAAAGAGTCGCTCGGCATCTCCTCGCAGTTTTCCTTTTAGATGTTCCATCGTTTGGGTCTTAGTGGGCAGATTATTGATGTGGATACTTTAAACATAAAGATCGTAGAATGTAGGCCACTGACTGATAGGGTAGGGATGTCGATCTATGGTATCGACTGTTGAACTGTGGATGCAAGTTTCAGATTGAGAGCTTTCTTGATACTCGATGAGCGTGTCCGATTACAGGTTACATAGCTTATCTTCCTACTTCCCATTATCTTGTATTTCGTCAACTCTAAGGCTACTCACTGTCGGTAAAAGCTCTAAAGTTAGTTCTCTGATCAGATGTTAGTACTACTTTTAATGTTAATATATATGTAAAAGACGGTTAGTAATAATGTACTTTATATACGTACTTTATCCACCAGGCACTAACAGAACAGGTAAACCCTGATGAAAATAATAAACATTCTTTAAGCGGCGATGAATTACAAATTGAATTGAACAAAATATTCGGACCGTCTATCGACCGTAAGTTTTATTAAGAATTTTTGAATAAAGAAATATTTCTAATTTATACCGTCATAAGTGATCTTTATTTCAATCTCATTCAAATTATTTTATTACAGCTACATCCAGTACCAACAGTAAAGTAAGTTGATTACTATATAATTATTAGATATGATTGATTAAGTATACAATTATTATTTATTTACCGTTTCATATAATATGTAAAGGTGGGTACTGACCGATGTTACGAGGCGTAATTTAACATGTTACAAAGCAAGCATTTGTGCCACGTGCAGTCAATTCGAGGAAACGAGTAAGAACACGACGGATTTTGCTCACGGCGGCGGCGTAACGTAATTTTCTCGTTGCGAATGTTACATTACGCCCCATAACGCTAGTCAGTGCCCACCTTTATACGTATTTTTGTTACTGAGCATTGGTTGCAAAAGTACGAATTAATTTAAGTTTGAATAATTATTATAGGGAAGTAAGTTCATTTAATAGAAAATCTACTAAGAGAGGGGGTGCATTTCTTACCCAAGGGGAGGGGGAGGGCGCAACTTGTATATGGCTGCGATCTACTTATATCCTGGCCTTTTGAGATCGACTTAATGCATTTTCATTTGAAACGTTAAACCGGACTGCCAACGCATGTTAGCCGGACCGCACGCCCAAAAATGTACGATAACTTGGTTGTAATTTATGACAACCATCCTCCACCCTGTGCGCGTTCCTGCTAATAGCCCGGAGAAGGAACACCAAAACTGTCCCGTAGGGAAGTAATTCGTGTATGAGCGATTTTTGCCGTAGTTGTAGGAAATGGTATCTTAAACAACAAACTAAAAGTACTAACGGATGGGGGTGGAGCTGAAGGGGGGAAGGGGGTGCAAAGGTCCCACTTTTCAGTTTTTCATAAATAACTCATAAACGGAGGCCCATAGCAAAAAATTATCTGTGATTTAAATAAGTAATTCTTATATATTTTTCTACAAAAAAGATTCCATGCACTTTTTCGCTAGGATCAATATTTAATGCGATATGGAGGGAAGAAGATGGACAACCATAAAATAAACGTATAGGGGGGACATAGGCACCATGCCCTTGCACATCGTGACAACAATGTGAAACTTGGCACAGATGTTCATTAAGTAAGACCAAGTTGATTTAGTTGAGTTCCCTTTTTCCTTTCCTCTGGGGTGGGGAGGGGCTTGCTTGAAAAGCGCCCCTGCCGGTCGTCAGAAAAAACAATCTACAAGATCCAAACAAGCTACTATGACAATATTGGTATCATTTTCAAAAAAATCAATAACGTAGAATTCGATTCAGGTATAAAAAAATCAATTTATTAAGCAGTTTCTGAAAAAATACACAATAAATGACAATAACTAAAAATTTTTACTACACTTTTTTACTTTAAGTCACCGTAAACATTATATTGATGTTTTTATTTGCAAACAAGTAATATGATAACAAAGCCCATTTAATGCAAATTTAAAAAAATATAATATTTAAGTACCTTTCCAAACAATAAATAGCGAAAAAACTTTTTAAACGTCGCGCACCGAGTTATTTACGAAAAACTACAAAAGGGGACCTTTACACCCCCTCCCCCCGTTAGCTCCACCCCCATCCGTCAGTACTTTTAGTATGTTGTCTTAGGCACCATTCCCTACAACTATGCCAAAAATCGCTCATACACGAATTATTTCCCCAATTTTTATTTCGTTTGGCGTACTATAATGCGCGGCCAAAGTCCACTTAAAAACATTTAAAATGAAACTTTTACGTTCGACTAATCGACTGCGCTATCTCCAAAGATCGACTGGTTGTTCGTGATCGACTTATTGTCCACGACTAATTTCTCTGAAATTATTACCTCTGCTACTTGTAAAGATAATAAATATGTAAAAGTCTGTTAATATAATATACTTTAACTTTGTCCACCAGACGCCAACAGAACAGATATACCCTAATAAATATAATGAAAATATCTTAAGCGGCGATGAATTACTAATTAAATGGAAGAAAATATTCAAACCTTCTACCAACCGTAAGTTTTATTATGAATTTTTGAATAAAAAAAAAATTCTAATATAAATTAGAAATATATTTTATTATAGAAGGATATAGATATTATTACGGTATAAACCGACATAACAGTTACTGATTCTTATTTCAATCTTATTCAAATTATTTTATTACAGCTACATCCAGTACCAACAATAAAGTAAGTTGATTAGTATTTGTTATAGTACAGTGCAATTAGAGCTAGACTTCAACATCCAAAGTAAAAGTATTATTCCAGCTGCAAATTGTTCTACACAATCCACATATTATTTAGTAAAAAGTTACACCATTTTATGTGTCGGGTTTGAAGGGAAGGGGGGAAGAAGGTGGATTTTTACAGTTTTTCTTAAATATTTCAAAAACTATGTGGTGTAGCGCAAAAGTGTTAAGAATAAAAATAATCTGCAGCAAATTTCAAACAAAAATAGTTTTTTTGTATAATCTTCCTAAAGCAAACGGTTCCAGAGTTACGGAGGGTGCAAGTAACAATTGTTCGTTTTAATATTTAGATTTTTTGAAAAATTTGACATTATCACGAGGAAACTATTTTTTATACAGAATTGTGTTAAATAATAACAAATTGTGATTTTAGTGGCTGGTGGTATGTTATTAATAAGCCCTTGAAGAAATGACAACCTCACCACCTTCTCAAGGGGCTCTACTGGCTATGTAACCTGTGTTACAGAGAAACCCACTCAACGACCTTCAACGACCCCCAAGGCTGACCCCCATGCAGAAGCTGACGCTGGAAAGCAATTCCTTCTTGTTTGGAGCCAAGAATACTGAATATTTAGATTGTTTTCGCTACCAGTGTTGCTTGCGGGCTGTTGCAAAGCAGTCGATATATACCGGGTGTAACAAGACCTTCAACGAAGCCGAGGTCTACGTATTCTGCCTGTCATCAGGACCATTTCTGTTCAAAATTATTGCTGGGAAACGATTTTGATTTTTGGTGTTAAAAAGAATTGCATACTTTACCACGCAATGTAACGCGTACAACAGACCGCGCCTGCGAGTGTATGCTACACAGCTGCGTGCGGCCGAGTTGAAAGGCAGCGTTTATGTGCGTGCTCATGAGATACATCGAGTGACGACGTTTTGAAGCCATTGTTTGTAACGAAATACTTAAAATTTTGATAATATTTCATTGGACAAAAAGTAGGCAATAACGAATAAAATAAGATTTCATAAAAAATTGACTTTGACCTACAATAACTTCGTAGCTATTGGTTTCCCAGGTATAGTCTAAAAGACAAAAATTATCCTGATGATAGGTGTAATACGTGGACTTCGGCTTCGTTGAAGGTCTTGTTACACCTGTTATATTGTTCAAATTGGCTGCGCTTCCCCCACTTCAGCAGCTTCCAGGCAACATTCATTTAGAACCTACCACCAGGTGTAGCAGTGGCTGAATAAGGAGAAGAATCCACTCAAGTGGGGGTGGAAGAAAATTGGTGAACACTTGATACCAAATACAACGGCACGTCCTGCAGCTCCCCAGGAATTACTTCCCTTATAGTGTGCGCTTGCAAAGACGAATGCGTCCGTGACTGCAAGTGCAGAAAGACTGATCTAAACTGCTCGAGCTTATGCAGTAATTGCTCAGGCCTAGAATGTAATATCAGAAACACAAACATCATAGAAGAAGATGGTGCTCTGTTTGATGATGTTAATATTAAAATAAGGTCGCATATAAGTAACATTTGACATTTTTATTAGTTTTATTACCAATGGGTGGGTTTTTCCGTACCACAGGTTTATATGCCCTAAGCCTGTGAAAGCCTCTTTTCCCTTAAAAAGTAGTGCCCCTTGAGAAGGAGGTGAGGTTGAATTGCGAGAATATAAAATAATCCAACCAAAACCTCTTTTCCTCAATATTATAAAATGACACTATGTATATTTCTACAGGATGTCACACCTAAAGTTCATAATGGAATCTTCGTCAACAAAACAGTATTTTAAGGCCTACTCAAATCTGAGCGGTATCCTGTACCGGTGGCAGTAATGATATCCCGCGATGGGTATGCGGATAACGCGCTGTTCAAACCATAGCGAAGCTTTACCGCTACCGGAGGTGGTAGTGGTACTGCCGCGCGACGCGAGCGCTGCGGGCGGGCGACGCATACCCATCCGGTATGCTGCTTCGGTTTCGCGACAGCTACGAAAATTCCATGCAAATTATCGCGCGGGATATCGCTCCAGTATTACCGCTACCCACGGCGGTAGCGGATACCGCTCCGGTTCGAATAGGCCTTTAATAACCATAACACCAATAGCTATAAGTTATTGAATAACGTTTTCATGAAAACGTATAATAATAATATTTATTTTGTCTGAGATAAAAAATTAAAACTCTTCTTTTTAACACCATTATGGAAAAAGTCCCTAACGAATCCACAGATTGAAAAAATAAAAGGCTATATGCACTTGAATTTTCTCGAAATAAATTGTTATAATAATCTACCTAATTAAAGTGTTGTTTTATGAAAAGTCAGTCGAATCTACAACCATTAGTGGCGGATACATTAGCAGCTCTGATGAATTCAACGATCCTATTGACACGTCAACCGATGATGAAGTCATACCAAAGCAGTGTAAATATGGCACAGATGAGTTCCCGATTCCTAAGCCAAATGTCAAGAAAGAGGGTCGAAGGATTGCTGACATAAGTACGTTATATTATTAAGGGATATTTTTAATCGGGTGACTGAAAATATTAGAGGCGACTGTTAATGGGATACTTAAATACTAAACCCGGCAGCAGTTTAATTTGTTGGCAAAAAAACCTTAACGGGCGACAAATTATGGATAACAAAAAATAGGTACTTAAAACGAGCAACTATATAACTGACTTCAGCTGACCAATATGGTATTTTTGTCATCTCAATTTGGTTAACAATCGCCTTTTTATATTATATACAAAAAACGGAACCCTTATAGATTCGTCATGTCTGTCTGTCTGTCCGTATGTCACAGCCACTTTATTCCGAAAGTGTTAAGACTACACAGTTGAAACTTGGTAGGTAGATGTATTCTGTTAACCGCTTAACGAATTTAATACAAAAATAAGAAAAATAAAAGATTAAGGGGGGGCTCCCCATACATGGAACAGAAACTGAAAAATATTTTTTTCTTCAAACCAACACGTGTTGAGTGTCTATAGATAGGTCTTTAAAAATGACATTGAGGTTTCTAAGACAACTTTTTCTCAAAGTCAACCGTTTGAAAGATATTCACCGCCAAAGTGGTAAAATGTGTGTTAACTTTTGAAATAAGAGAGTGAAAAATGTAAAAAAAATATGTGCTGTAGATCTTAATAAACACTTTCAACCAAAATTAGTTTGAACGCGATATAGTAATTAGTTTTTGAGATATAGCACATTTTCCAAAACCGCAAATATAACTTTGTCATTCATACCAACACTGTGAAAAACAAAGTTATTTTTGCAAACGAAAAATGATAGGTGGTATTAAATATGGTATGGTATAAGGTAATTACGGAACCCTATGGCGCGTGGCCCGACACGCACTTGGCCGGTTTTTTAAATATTTGTGGGCGACTACAAATATTTAAAAAAGATGATTTTAAAATCAGCACAAAACACTCTCTCTATATTGTGCCCTCAGTCCGTCACCCACTTATTATTACACTTTACACTTTAGCGTATTTCAGTACGCTATAAGTATTCAGTATTTTTGATACCCAAAAGGGGAATTTATTGTGACCCGATTAAATACTACACTACTAGTAATAGTCTGGGACTGAGAATTAGGAAATAAAAATAACATATAAAAATAACATACATAAAAATATAGATTAAAGATAAGATTCAGCAGGTGTACCACAATTAGGTGTGGCACACCTGCTGGATTAGATAGATAGTACAAGTAGAGGTCATTTTTAGATTAAAGTAGCTAAAAATTACCTCTACTTGTTAGATCCATAGTCCCACGCAAGCCTTAAAGGACCGGGTCACTTTTGTTTTGACCCGTGAATTTCTAAGCGTACATAAATATACAGAACTTAAACAAGAGATATAGTTTGGAATTTGCAAAATGTATATGTTACCGCTAAAGTGCGGAATCCGTTATTATGTGAATTAACTAGTTAATCTACACATTAACTAATCGAATCAGTTAAAGTTCGATTTTTTTCTTAGAATTGCTAAATTTCCGCACTTTAACTAGTTAAACTGCACATTAACGGATGCTACACCGTTAAAGTGCGGAAAACAGAGAGTAAAATAGCCAAAGCTTCAGGAAATTTAAGTTAAAGACCTATATTGAAAGTAAATTTTGCAAAAACGTCATTTCTGGCGCTTTGTCGGCCGCTCCCGCGGCACGCTCGTTCCGCTCTCTCGGCTCGCGCATTTTTGGTCACAATACTAACCTAACCTAGTCTAATGACCTCTTAAAGACATTTCCATGGCATGTGGCTTCTCCCCCCGAGCCCCACTTCCAAGATTACAGTAATTTTTCAATTAAAAAACCTGTTTTCGCACTTTAACTGATCCTTGGTCATGAAATAAAACAATTTTTAACGGATACTAGCGCGGTTTTATTAAAAGTACTTTGGTAATTAGTTGGTATTTGGTTTGATTTTAGGGAACGTCGATTTATTCCTAGAATGCTCTGCGAGGCTATCGAAATAAATAAATACCCTAATTTCAATAGAGATGATGTATGGAAAATTCCACCAGCTTGGGACCCCATCATTCACAAGCTTAAGCCCCTTACGCACACTGTAAGATCTAATGATACGGTTAGTTCCTTTTGCAAATAAATAAATTAATATAAAAGACGGAGGTCGGTTTTCCTCTCCAAGTTTTCTTTCGCCATTTCTTTCTTGGAGGGGCCTCCCAAATTTTATGAAATGGTGGTAGTTTCAGTAGATTCTCTCTCTTTTTAGCACTAAATAATTCATAAAATTAAATTATAAATCAACATAAAACAATTAAAATTTTTGTTAAATTTTAATTTCTGAACGTCTAAAAAAATCTTCGCTTGAGGGTAGACTCACGGGCAGCTTCAGTCCCCCGTGACCACGGCAGCTGCGAAGTTGCCGAAACGTCTGGAAAACCAAAAATCAAACCAAATACCAACTAATTACCAAAGTACTTTTAATGAAACCGCGCTAGAATCCGTTAAAAATTGTTTTATTTCATGTCTAGTGAGCGCGTAAGCTTGAGAAGTAAATATGATCCTTGGTCGTTAATCTGCAGATTTCCTAGGGAATCCGCAGATTACCTAGTTAAAGTGCGAAATAAATAAATTTTTCGCACTTTAACTGATTCGACTAGTGAATCTGCAGATTAACTAGTTAATGTGCACTCTAACTGATTTCCGCACTTTAACGGTGACATATACATCATGCCATTGGAGCTCTGTAACCCAGCCCTCCTACTCAAATAGCCACTTTTCTATTCGTTCGCTAATTTAAAGCTTAAAAATAAGCAACTATCAGGGGCCCTATTTTTGAATCACTCTACTGGCGTCGAGCGCTCGTTTCTACTGATTTTCGTTCGACATCTCATTGTTTTGAGTCATATGTCGAACGAAAATCACTCGACGCTAGGCGAGCGATTCAAAAATAGGTCCCGGTAAGGTCACACATCGCCAGTTTATGTAAATCACACACATTCTAGGTTATTTTTTTTTTTTTAATGCTTCACTGCCATTTATTAAGCCTTTCCTAACTAGTGAGTTAGGTTATTGCGTAAAGTCAACCGTATTCATTTGACAGTTCATATTGGATCATAATAAATGTCATCCCATACAAATTGCAGCCGATGGAATACGATATGAACTGTCAAATGAATACGATTACCTTACGCAATCGCACCCTGTTGTATTGTATGGAATTGAAATGCGGAATTGACAAACCTAAGACGAGTAATTTTAGAGTTTATGGCTTATTTTAAATTTTTAAGTTAGCGAACGAATAGAAAAGTGACCATTTGAGTAGGGGAGCTGGTGATATACCAAACAATCTACACTATTAGATCTTCCGGCTAAAACAACTTTGTTTTTATAGTGTTTGTATAAATGACAAAGTTATACAAACACGTTAGAGAAAGTTATACATACATGTTTGCGGTTTTGGAAATGTGCTATATCTCTAAAATTGCTAACTACATATATTTCGTTCAAACTAATCAAGTGATCAGCATATATTTTTTAGATTTTTTACTGAAGTACTTATTTTAAAAGTTAGAAAAGGTTAGTTAGGAAGTTAGGTTCGTTAAGGAGGGACACACATTTTACCACTTTGGAAGTGTATATCTTTCAAACGGTTGACTTTGATAAAAAATAGTTTGTGGAATCTCAATGTAATTTTTAAAGACCTATCTATATATATACAGGGTCACTGGAAATATGACGTATTCCTGTTAAGGGGTTATAGATGAGATCAAAACAAATATTTTTTGTCATATAACTTTTCTCAAAAAATAAATAGTTTTTAGGTTAATTGAAATTAAGTATTTTTTACCAAAAGTACGTTTTCAGACACAAAAATTTAAAATAAAAGATAACTACTCATTCGATTCCGGATTTTTTATTATTTTGGGATAGAAAAGAATCTGAGTGCTGATAATGAATAAAAAAAATTCCATAAAATACAGGTGTTTATAAAAAATTCAATCCTTAAATGCATTTTTTATTTTTATTTTTTCAGATTTTTTAGAAATAGCTTCAAATATCTTCAAAAAAATCCTAGTAACTAAGCGTGCATAATATTTTAAAAACATCACCATCTATTCAGCTTTCAGTTGAGGTAAAAAACTTAATAATAGCTTAAATAAAAAATGAGAAATTAAGACTTAACTAAATAGCAGTCCCATTTCATGTAGCAAAAATTTCCTACTTCAAGCGCTT
Organism: Agriphila geniculea; assembly: GCA_943789525.1. Classification (NCBI taxonomy): domain Eukaryota; kingdom Metazoa; phylum Arthropoda; class Insecta; order Lepidoptera; family Crambidae; genus Agriphila; species Agriphila geniculea. Next base: position 11,200,604 of record OX038887.1, on the reverse strand, counting down.
CGGAGGTGGCCGTATTATCCTACTTATTCCATAAATGTGAAAGTTTTCTTGTTTGGATGATTGTTAATCAATCACGCAAAATGGCTGAACGGATTTGGATGAAATTTGGCACACAGATAGTTTATAAGCCGGATTAAAACATAGGAGGATACTATTATCTTGGTTAAAGGTTCCCTAGGGATTTTCTCAAATGTAAATGCAAATGAAGTCGCGGGCGGAAGCTAGTTTGCTATCAATGATCGTGCTTACTAAAAATACTTTCATCCGAGTGAGTTTGAAACAGGATTATTTTCCGCCGATGAGTCAAAATTTCATACAGACAGCATCAAAAATAACCATGCATATCAGTCATTTTCAATGCCCCGCTGCTGGGGAACTGGCCTTCCTTTTGGCTTGTGGATGGATAAAGCGGACGGGCCATACCCACCACGTGGGCCCAATGTGGATTGGTCAGTGTTAACGACTGTAAATGCAGCTAGAACCAAGGGCTCAATGTAAGGTACATTGAGTTAACACCGACCAATCCACATTAGGCCCACGTGGTGGGTTATGGCCTGTCCGCTTTATTCCAAAAGAAAAAGAAGGCCTGTTCCCCAGCAGTGGGTCATTAAAAATGGCTGATATGCATGGTTATTTTTGATGCTGTCTGTATAAATTTTTACTCATCGGCGGAAAATAATCCTGTTTCAAACTCACTCGGACGAAAGTATTTTTAGTAAGCACGATCATTTATGGCAAATTAGCTTCCGCCCGCGACTTTATTCGCATTTACATTTGAGAAAATCCCTAGGGAACCTTTAATCAAGATAATAGTATCCTCCTATGTTTTAATCCGGCTTATAAACTGTCTGTGAGCCAAATTTCATCCAAATCCATTCAGCCGTTTTGCGTGATTGATTAACAATCATCCAAATAAGAAAACTTTCACATTTATTGAATAAGTAGGATAATACGGCCACCTCCGAAGCGCTAGAAGTAGGAAATTTTTGCTACATGAAATGGGACTGCTATTTAGTTAAGTCTTAATTTCTCATTTTTTATTTAAGCTATTATTAAGTTTTTTACCTCAACTGAAAGCTGAATAGATGGTGATGTTTTTAAAATATTATGCATGCTTAGTTACTAGGATTTTTTTGAAGATATTTGAAGCTATTTCTAAAAAATCTGAAAAAATAAAAATAAAAAATGCATTTAAGGATTGAATTTTTTATAAACACCTGTATTTTATGAAATTTTTTTTATTCATTATCAGCACTCAGATTCTTTTATATCCCAAAATAATAAAAAATCCGGAATCGAATGAGTAGTTATCTTTTATTTTAAATTTTTGTGTCTGAAAACGTACTTTTGGTAAAAAAATATTTAATTTCAATTAACTCAAAAACTATTTATTTTTTGAGAAAAAGTTATATGACAAAAAATATTTGTTTTGACCTCATCTATAACCCCTTAACAGGAATACGTCATATTTCCAGTGACCCTGTATATACGACGTATCCTAAACGGTTTAGGCGCATTTGGTCCACTTCCCGATAAAACGTCCATTTCGCATTTGGTCCACATTTTAGAACTTTAATTTCGCATTTGGTCCATTTCGCAGAACGTCCATTACGCATTTGGTCCATTTCGCAGAACGTCCATTTCGCATTTGGTCCATTTCAAACGCAATCGTTTTGTGCTCGCAAAGGAGCAAATTTTAGAAAGTGGAGCAAACGAGAAATTGACGTTCTGCGAAATGGACCAAATGCGAAATGGACATTCTGCGAAATGGACGTTCTGTGAAATGGACCAAGTGCGAAATGGACGTTCTGCGAAATGGACCAAGTAGACCAAATCAGAATAGGACCAAATGCGCCCAAACGGCACCGCGCACATATAGGTTTGATGAAAAAAATTTTTTTTTCAGTTTCAGTTCCATGTATGGTTAGCCCCTTAATGTTTTCATTTTTTTATTTTTGTGTACAAACATAAGAATAAATAAAACTAACATTTATTCTTATAGTACAAGTCCCTATGCGTGATATATATCAGTCAGAACATTGAATTATAGATTTGTAGCAATTTTTATAAACTAATTTGAGAGGTTTAAAAATATTGCTTTTCTTTTAGACCTATAGAAAAATAATCAGTGTCGACTGTAGTTTAATCCTGTCTTTATTTAGCTTTAGTAGATAAGTACATAAATTTAAAATAATCATCATAAACACCGAATAAATACCCGTTGGGTGGCTTCGATGGGAAGTTTTCCGGATATTTTCACGTTTTGGGAATATACTCAGGTAGAATCCCGCCTCTAGTGGCGACGATAAAAATTGCTGATATGCTACTGTTTTTTTTCTAGAATGTGAGGAGCAAATGTTGGATGTCAAATATAATGTATATGATGTTTTAAAGAATAAAAAAATATGTAAGTATAGGAAAATCCTATAGAACGATAATAATTACATACCTTTTTTATTCAGATAATATTTCATCGTTTCAGGCAACCAACTTCGTGAAATTACAAGTATCCTTGGTGGTAAAAAGGCTAGGAATAAAGAGTTTCCACATATGGTAAACTATCAATTTTAACATTTATCATAACTTGAATAGTAGATCATTACCTTTATGTCTCTTCAAGCCCAATTATAATGCTGGTATTTGTGTATCGAACTTCTTGAACCTGTTACAGACGTTCCAATTTGGTTGGATCCTACCGTAGAGTAAGACGGGCTTCTGTAAGCCGTCGCTGCTCGAAGGATCCTACCGCCTGACCATGACCAAATTGTAACGTGTACCTATAAGGCGGTTGGCCCGACATTACTAGTTGGACGTGTATGGATCGCCCGCGCACCGACCAGCCGACCGTCCAACCAAATGAACGTCTGGAAGCTAATTCCGACCAAATGCCAACTTCCACCGCCGACGAGAGACATCAATATGAACGACGAAGAGAATGTTATAAGAGAAGCGATAGGATATACAGGGTCATTTTGAACTTACCATCCAAATATTAAGGATGTGTCCAGTCCATGAAACTAAACAACTTTCTCTAAGAAACATGTGTCAAATTTCGCCAAATTATTTTGGTCATCCCATACTAAATTGATCACGTGATTCTCATTGATTTGTATGGAAAGTCGATTTTTATTTTACATATTTGACCATGTGTTCCTTAGAGAAAGTTGTTCAGTTCCATGGACTGAACACATCCGCAAAATTTTGATGGTGAATACAAAATGACCTTGTATATTAGATTTGATAAGACTTTCCCTGTTTGTGGGATTTAAAAAAAGGGACGGAATATGGATATATCCTGCTTATAATAAAAGTGTGAAAGTTTGAATGTTTGATGTTTAATGTTTGGATGTTACTCAATCGTGCAAAAACGACGGATTTGGAATAGTACACAGATGTTTTATAGCCTGGTTTTAAACATAGAATACTATTATCCCGGTCAAAAGTCCCCTAGAGATTTTTCGAATGTCCATGTGGACGAAGTCGCGGTTGAAAACTAGTAGATAATAAACGAACATTCTTATACGTAAGATTTTTGTTTGAGCTTTGGTCTTTTCACAGGGTGGAGTAGGCTGGCTGAACAGAGAAAACGAATATACGATTTTATGTGGAAGCACATTGATTAGCTCCAGGTTCACGTTGACTGCTGCTCACTGCAGGTCTTTTAACACACGCGCAGATATTGGCGTAGATGATCCACATCCCAAAATTGTGAGGTTCGGCAACGTAGACATAAAGGTATGTTTTAAATTTATTGCTTGCTTATCTACATAATTTAATTTAAGTACAGTCAACGGCATGCTGGCCCCTGGGCTACCACAAGAGGGTAATCAGTTTCAATCAATTTTAAACTTAAATACGAAAAACTGACGAGTGATAACCCGACCCGAATTTCTTACACTTACATAAATAATGTAGCAATGCATTGAATTTATTAATTAAAAAAATGACAGTTTTGTATAACCTGAAGTGCTAATGACGCTTTGCTTTTCCAGTGAACGACAATACTAAAAACTTTTACACCGAGAGCGAGCGCAAAGCGTCTCCGTTTCGGCTTGGGCAAAAACTCTTTCGTATGTCTGTCGGTTTGTTCTCCTCTACAGGTCGCATTGCTCCACCGCTAAAACTGAATTTAAGATTACTATTTGGTGACGTTCATTTTAAAAACTTTTTTGACCGAGTGACCCCGAAGCGTAAGCGAAGCGTCTCCGTTTCAGTTTGAACAAAAATGCTTTCTTATGTCCATTCTGCTTTTTTATAGTTTTTATAGCTTTTGTATAGATTTTTTGGCGAGTATGTTTTTCCATTTTTTCCAAATGACGGAGATATGGAGAAAATCATACTTATGTCAGCCATTTTGAAATAAGTCACAAACGCGAGGTCTACAGCTCTACAGAACCCATAGTATTACATCGTAGTATGCAGTATACCATTGAATTCTACCTTTCATTACAATACAATACCTAATTTTCAGAAAATAAGTAGAACTTCTGACGTAGAGATAGAAGAATTCTTGACCCCTGAAGAATATAATCCCTTAATGAAATACAATGACATAGGTCTGATACGACTTGCAACGGAAGTAAAATTTGCCGAGCACGTGAGGCCAGCTTGTCTTTGGCATAAATCTATGGCCGAACTTAAAACTGGTAATGTGACTGGATGGGGACAAAAAGTATCTGGTATGTTTATAGTTTAAACTCTGTATGTATTTTTTATCAATGACATTTCCATCTCGGTTTATTGACATTTAGTTAATTAATTATTTTCAGCTCGAATAGAGTCTAAATCGCGGCTCTTAATATACGCAGAAGTGGACATTCTAGGAACCGATACATGTAATGAACATTTATCTCACCGAAATTCTAGACGCTGGAATGGCTTGTCAGACACCCAGTTTTGCGCTGGAAAGTTAGAGGGTGGTGTAGACACGTGTCAGGTATTTAACTGTACAAGTAGAAATTAAACATTAATAGCTAAGCTCGGAGTAGTTTCTCTGCGTGGTCTAGTTGGAAATGAGATCTGTGAAAGAACTAAGCGTGGTCCTTAGTAAAGTGGCAGCGGAACACAGCGTGAAGATCCTGGGGCCGTATTATGACCTCTTATTTCCTGGCAGTTTTGTGACTGGATATCAATCTATCTCTTTTATTCGCTATACAGCGAGAAAGAGATGTAACTATAGCAATTCATAAACCTGGCAAGTTTTAAGAGGTTGTAATACCCCCCTGGCCCCCGATTATATATGCTCTAAAAACCTGTCAGTTTTCTGAATGGCTGTCAATGCCTCTCTCGCCATATTACTACTTAGAGTCTGTCTATAAAGTCTGTTTACATGAGAAATTATTAAATTATTTATAAAAACTTATACTGGTAACCCTGTTGGTGCTATCAAAATTCTAATATTTATTTATACTAACTTTATTCTTACTTTATACAGGGTCACTGGAAATATGACGTATTCCTGCTAAGGGGTTATAGATGAGGTCAAAACAAATATTTTTTGCGATATAACTTTTTCTCAAAAAATTAATAGTTTTGAGTTAATTGAAATTAAGTATTTTTTTACTAAAAGTACGTTTTCAGACACAAAAATTTAAAATAAAAGTTAACTACTCATTCGATTCCGGTTTTTTCATTATTTTGGGATAGAAAACAATCTAAGTGTTGATAATTAATAAAAAAAATTACAAAAAGTACAGGTGTTTATAAAAAAATCAATCCTTAAATGCATTTATTTTTTTATTTTTTTCAGATTTTTTAGAAATAGCATCAAATATCTTTAAAAAAATCCTAGTAACTAAGCGTGCATAATATTTTAAAAACATCACCATCTATTCAGCTTTCAGTTGAGGTATAAAACTTAACAACAACTTACATAAAGAATGAGAAATTAAGACTTAACTAAATAGCAGTCCCATTTTATGTAGCAAAAATTTCCTACTTCAAGCGCTTCGAAGGTGGCCGTATTATCCTACTTATTCCATAAATGTGAAAGCTTGCTTGTTTGGATGATTGTTAATCAATCACGCAAAACTGCTGAATGGATTTGGATGAAATTTGGCACACAGACAGTTTATAAACAGGATTTAAACAAAGGAGGATACTATTACCTTGGTTAAAGGTTCCCTAGGGATTTTCTCGAATGTAATTGCGGACAAAGTCGCCGGCGGAAGCTAGTTTGCCATAAATGATCGTGCTTACTAAAAATACTTTCGTCCGAGTGAGTTTGAAACAGAATTATTTTCTGCCGATGAGTCAAAATTTTATACAGACAGCATCAAAAATAACCATGCATATCAGCCATTTTTAATGACCCGCTGCTGAGGAACAGGCCTTCCTTTCCTTTTGGGATAAAGCGGACGGGCCATAACCCACCACGTGGGCCCAATGCGGATTGGTCGGTGTTAACTCATTGTACCTTACATTGAGCCCTTGGTTCTGGCTGCATTTACAGTCGTTAACACTGACCAATCCACATTGGGTCCACGTGGGGGGTATGGCCTGTCCACTTTATCCATCCACAAGCCAAAAGGTAGGCCAGTTCCCCAGCAGCAGGGCATTAAAAATAGCTGATATGCATGGTTATTTGTGACACAGTTTGTTTAAAATTTTGACTCATCGGCGGAAAATAATCCTGTCTCAAACTCACTCGGACGAAAGTATTTTTAGTAAGTACGACCATTTATGGCAAACTAGTTTCCGCCTGCGACTGCATTCGCATTTACATTCGAGAAAATCCCTAGGGAACCCTTAACCAAGATAATAGTATCCTCATATGTTTTAATCCGGCTTATAAACTATCTGTGTACCAAATTTCATCCAAATCCGTTCAGCCGTTTTGCGTGATTGATTAACAATCATACAAACAAGCAATCTTTCACATTTATGGAATAAGTAGGATAATACGGCCACCTCCGAAGCGCTTGAAGTAGGAAATTTTTGCTACATGAAATGGGACTACAATTTAGTTAAGTCTTAATTTCTCATTTTTTATTTAAGTTATTATTAAGTTTTATACCTCAACTGAAAGCTGAATAGATGGTGATGTTTTTAAAATATTACGCACGCTTAGTTACCAGGATTTTTTTAAAGATATTTGATACTATTTCTAAAAAGTCTGAAAAAAATTCAAAAATAAATACATTTAAGGATTGACTTTTTTATAAACACCTGTATTTTATGAATTTTTTTTTATTTATTATCAACACTCAGATTGTTTTTTGTCCCAAAATAGTAAAAAATCCGGAATCGAATGAGTAGTTATTTTTTATTTTAAATTTTTGTGTCTGAAAACGTACTTTTGGTAAAAATGTACTTAATTTCAATTAACTCAAAAACTATTAATTTTTTGAGAAAAAGTTATATGACAAAAAATATTTGTTTTGACCTCATCTATAAACTCTTAGCAGGAATACGTCATATTTCCAGTGACCCTGTATATTAACTTTATATTAACATATTTATTTATTTATTTGTTTAGATGGGTATTGGTGGGGTGGTTGGGGATTTAGGTGGGTAATAAAATTACCTTTGAAATTACCCATGTAAACAGACTTTGCGGCGGTTTTGATGCGGTTTTATAATACATAGAGTGATTCAAGAAGAAGGTTTATATGTATAATACATGGTGTCAAATTCCACACTACACCGAAGCGAAGCGAGGGTGGGTCGCTAGTAGCAAATGAAAGAGACGCATTGATAGCTTTATTAACCATTCAGCAATTTAAGAGCTTGTAATACCAGTGTAATCTCTTAAATGTAGTGATTAATCTTGTACTCATTATTTGTTATTCAATAGTGCAAATCATATAAGTAGCAACTCTTTAGTACGGGTTGGCAACGCAAAGTTAATTGTAGATGTCGCTGCGTACGCTTGTTCCTAAGACAGTAGACATTCAGAACAAAATGTATGGGAAAATAGGTATTTATTTTGTGGTATTTTTTACCGGAAAAGACCCATTGACCCAAAATGGATATAAAAGACTATTCTACAATGCAAATGCCGGAATGGTAAGCCAAATTAAGACGTTTTTATTCTTACACAATTTATAATTTTTTTCTATATCCAGATTTTTCAGAAATTTGTAAGTGCCAACATTTTTAAAGCCTATTACACAGAATTTAATCATTTTAAAGCTAAAACAAAGATTTTTTTAAAGTAAAAGTCCTTTGTTTTCATAGCTCTCGTGGAACAAGCGTACGCAGCGCCATTTTGACAGTTGCCTTCCCCAAAATTATTATAAGTGGAAACTTTTTTGGCAAATGAGTAAGCATATATTAAGTTATAAATGTGTAATTTATAAGGCTGTTTGTTTCCCAATAAAAGATAAATAAAATAAAATAAATATTAATGAGCAAATTAATTAGGTATTATGTTTCCGTAAGACTCATGTTAGCTAATATATGGATAAATTGATAATTTAAAATATAAACTCAATTTATTTGCAGGGTGATTCTGGTGGTCCTCTTCAAGTGCGGGAATCATTTTCCGTAGAGAAAAACATAACAGTTCATTATATTGTGGGTATCACCAGCTTTGGGTTCGACTGCGGCAAACCGAAGCTGCCGGGTCTCTACACTAGCGTCAACAAATATCTTTGCTGGATCGAGAAAACTGTATGGCCATCGGAAAATAATATTATGTGTAATGAAGATACATTATAAGGTGTCATGCTATTATTGTAATCGAGATTTCCGTTCCATAAAATAAAAAAGAGAAAAATGAACTTGAAATATTGATTTTATCTTTAATTTTATACCCGTAGCTCATAAATTGATTATTATTTCCATTCCACTATCAGTCAAGGATGACTAAGCCTAAAACTGCAATATTCTACACTGCAGAAAAATTACATTAATTTCACTATCGGTCAAGAGATGGCGCTGTCCTAAAACTGGAATAATAAAATTACTCTGCAGGTTACGGAATCCTCGGCACACCCCGCCTGGGCACTCTATACAAGCGTCGCGTTTCAACTACCTATTACACAGATGCTACACAGTGACGTTTTTGCACACGCGCAACTGTGTGCGTGCTATTGAATGAGCACACGGATCGGCACACGGAACTCGGGCGGGGCGGAGAGTTTCCTTTCTGTACGGTAGTACTTATATCTATTCTGTGCCCTCGGTGCACGAGTCCGACTCGCTCTTGACCGGTTTTTTCTTTTACATGCCAGCAGGCTTTTCCAAAATGTAGACTTTAATAAGGTACCTATCATAATATATGTATGTTATAATTCCAGTCAATCACTGGGTTGTAATGTAAATTTTAACTAACTGCCAGTGGGAATGGGTCTGCTTCTGTCTGCTTGTACTAAGGGCGTCGCATATATTTTTTTTTCTTCATCTTTAATATTATCAATCTGTATGGCACTTCTTACTCAAATCATAAAATTAATAACTAATCCTTGTTTTGATTTCTCACTTTTTTTATTGCTAATGACTAAAATGATTATTTTGCTTTCGTAATATTTTTTCGTATTTTTTCTTCTATAGTTTTGTAAGTAAAGGCCTATGAAAAGCTTTTGGATATTAGTTTTCAATTCAGTGCCTTAGGATGGGTAGCCTAAGTATGTCATGCTCTCTTTAATCATTTCTGCGGTGGTGTCGTGTGGGGCGGGTCGTTACGTTCCCTCAAATATGGTTGAGCGAAGCGATGGCTGGTCCATGCGTCATGCTCGTGAACGGGTGCTGCCAGTGGGAATGGGTCTGCTTCTGAGTACTTATCTTAACGCATATTGAATTGTAAGAATTGCGTTTTTACTTTTTATGTCTTGCATCAAGTGTTTTTTGGTTCGAGTAGCAGACAGAGTGATTTCTCAACTAGTTGAAAGTTATTTACTCTCATATTTACCTATCTGAATGTAGTAGATATATTTAATTTTAACCTACCTACCCATTGTGTGCAAACTTTTGTTAATTATTGTGATGGAAATGACCTCACTTTAAACGTAGAGCTCATTTTTCAATGTTGACCACTCTGTATGAAATATACAGGGAGAAAAAAGCAGCCCTTGACGAGTTTCTTGCCGGTTCTTCTCGTTACAAGGTCTCCCGCTTAGGGTTTGCGAACCGATGGCGAGCTTCTATGACATTCACAAGTGCTTATAACAGCCTAGACTGAATAAAATATTTTGAATTTTGAATTTTTTTTTTTTTTACTGAATAACCCAATATTTCCCATCTCAATTTCTAGTAAACAAATATAGGTACCTAGTTGGTAGAATTCAAATCCAGTTTTGTTTCTACAGTCACACAAGGAAAATTTTTCACAATAAATTAATAAATTACGAAAGTGTCGGGTAACCCATACAGATAAATGCATAGACTTATTTATTATATACACATCAACTTTGTCTAGGGATACAGGTGTTATTTTCATACAAACGAGGTTACTTTGAAGCCTTGGTTTTCTGACAGGGATGTACCGTGCTGTAATCTGATGATGGCCATCCAGGGAGTGAATGGAGTAGATTCAGATCGTTATACACACCCAACTGATCTGATCAGCATTCTAAAAGATTAATGGGTCAGAGGTCTCAGTTTGAGGATTTCCATACATTTTCATGCTATTTTCGCGGTTTTTTTAAACATGTCCATTACGTTTTTAGTATGCTGGTCAAATCAGTTGGGTGTGTATAACGATCTGAATCTCCTTCATTCACTCCCTGGATAGCCGTCGTTAGATCAAAGCACAGTACATCCCTGGCAGGAAACCAAGGCTTCAAAGTTACCTCGTTTGTATGAAAATAGCACCTGTATCCCTAGACAAAGTCGATGTGTGTATTACTAGCGGGTAAATGTGTACAATTCAACTACTAATAGTTGAATCGGGTGTGCAGAAAGGTGATGTCCAAAAATGTATGAGGTCTGTGCCACGTCTTTGTACAGTATACCAAAAAATAGATAAAGACACGATAAACAGTTTTTAATTATTCAATTTCTATAAAATCGTTTTGTTTTCTGGAAGGAACCTTAAACAAAATGTAAAAAAAACTCATAAAAAAGCATCATGGTGGAAGATGTTAACAACAACAACAGATCACTAAAATACTGTCTACGACAACAACTCACAGCACAGAGTAGGTAGAACTTAATGACAGTGACAATGGGCGCATTCTGCTAGACAAATCTTTGAGTCATCGATCGCCATAGAGAGTACATTTATTTTTAACCATGGAAAGTAAAATATTGAACAATACCTGCAGCTAGACCGCCTATATCCGTCCTTGTCATATCATAACACGATGACAAGGACGACAGTGCACTGACGTCATAAACCGAAGCAATAATCAAAGCAATCGAGCCGCAGGCCTCCTTCACTCGCTCGTCGGTCGCGCGATAAGGGTGCTACACTACACTTACACGGTGCATGTAGCTTGCGCACGTTGAGGCACGGGTTACGTCTTGCGCGGGTGTACAATGCTTTGGAGCTGGACCCGCTTTACGTGTTTCCACGGAGCATGTAACCTGTGCAAGTGCTCCACAAATGCTGGGTCCATAGCACGTGTTTTGCTCTACACAATCAACAAAAACATCTCAACATTAAACAAAAAAAAGTATGAGGATTATGTTTTGCGAAACAATGTTTTGTTGATTGTGTAGGGCAAAACACGCGCTATGGACTGGGCCAAACGCGGGCTAACTTAACTACTTGCACCGTGTAAAAACATCCCTGGCACCTACCGCTATACTTTCCATGGTTAAAAATGGCAATCGATGACTCAACAATTTGTCTGGCAGAATGCGTCCACTGACAGCTTTTTAACGGAGAGTTGCCATATTTGTCGCTTTATTTCTAGTAAAAAATATTAATCTGTTTTTATTAATAACCATTTAACCATGCATTCTTTAAAATTATTTGTATTTTTCTTAGAATCAGTATATTTTTCTCCATCGGGTGGTGTACATAGACGTGGCTCAAATTAGGACATGTCCGTTATGTTTTGTAGACTTTGACTCAATTTAAATTGTGTCATCGAATAATATATTTTTTCTTGAAGTTTTTATTAAGTTAGCATAACATATCAACAAGTCTTGTTTAGGTATCAATGATATCAAAACCATAGTAGAGTTGATCATATGAACTTCATTGTGTATGGCAGTGGCGAGGTGTAAAATTATGGCGTAAGCCATTCTACAAAAATGTGATGATCTGCTTGGGGATCGGTGGGATTAAATTTTAAAAAGGTAAGCCGATGGAAATCTGCTTGTAGGACCCTTCGCCACTGGTGAATAGAAACAGCTCTGAGGCTGTGAAAAAAGTTACAGCTGTTTCGTACAAAACATTATTTTTTTGATCTCTGGTATGATGTATGACGAAGCTGAAAACTGACGACGGACGCATCATCCTTCACTCGCTCGTCGGTCGCGCGATAAGGGTGCTACACTACACTTACACGGTGCATGTAGCTTGCGCACGTTGAGGCACGGGTTACGTCTTGCGTGGGTGTACAATGCTTTGGAGCTGGACCCGCTTTACGTGTTTCCACGGAGCATGTAACCTGTGCAAGTGCTCCACAAATGATGGGTCCATAGCGCGTGTTTTGCTCTACACAATCAACAAAAACATCTCAACATTAAACAAAAAAAAAGTATGAGGATTATGTTTTGCGAAACAATGTTTTGTTGATTGTGTAGGGCAAAACACGCGCTATGGACCCGGCCAAACGCGGGCTAACTTAACTACTTGCACCGTGTAAAAACATCCCTGGCACCTACCGCTATACTTTCCATGGTTAAAAATGGCAATCGATGACTCAACAATTTGTCTGGCAGAATGCGTCCACTGACAGCTTTTTAACGGAGAGTTGCCATATTTGTCGCTTTATTTCTAGTAAAAAATATTAATCTGTTTTTATTAATAACCATTTAACCATGCATTCTTTAAAATTATTTGTATTTTTCTTAGAATCAGTATATTTTTCTCCATCGGGTGGTGTACATAGACGTGGCTCAAATTAGGACATGTCCGTTATGTTTTGTAGACTTTGACTCAATTTAAATTGTGTCATCGAATAATATATTTTTTCTTGAAGTTTTTATTAAGTTAGCATAACATATCAACAAGTCTTGTTTAGGTATCAATGATATCAAAACCATAGTAGAGTTGATCATATGAACTTCATTGTGTATGGCAGTGGCGAGGTGTAAAATTATGGCGTAAGCCATTCTACAAAAATGTGATGATCTGCTTGGGGATCGGTGGGATTAAATTTTAAAAAGGTAAGCCTATGGAAATCTGCTTGTAGGACCCTTCGCCACTGGTGAATAGAAACAGCTCTGAGGCTGTGAAAAAAGTTACAGCTGTTTCGTACAAAACATTATTTTTTTGATCTCTGATATGATGTATGACGAAGCTGAAAACTGACGACGGACGCATCATCTCATCGAAGCCTGAAATCCTGCGGGAGATCGAGAGTTTCTATGGGCAGTTATATTTCACGCAGACATCTGTTGAAAGCAAGGCTAAAGACCCCAGAGCCAAGCTTACCCGGCACTATAACCCAAGATATCCCAACTTCAGCCTGTACGAGATTATTATGGCTCTTAAACAGCTGAAAAACAACAAGGCGGCGGGTGACGATGGAATCACTACAGAACTTCTGAGAGCGGGCGTTAAGCCAATACTCAAAGTCCTCCAGAAGCTCTTCAATTCCGTCATCGTCGAGGGCAGAACGCCGAAGGAGGTGATTTTGTTCTTTAAAAAGGGTGACAAGTGCTCTTAAAGAACTACAGACGCATCTCACTTCTGAGCCATGTCTATAAGTTGTTTTTGAGAGTCCTTACGAATCGTCTCGCTCGCAGGTTCGACGACTTCCAACCTACCGAACAAGCCGAGTTTCGAAAAGGCCTTATCACCATATACCACATCCATACGCTTCGGCAGGTTATACAGAAGACCGAGGAGTATAATCTGCCACTTTGCTTGGCGTTCGTGGACTATGAGAAAGCTTTTGATTCGATTGAAACCTGGGCGGTGCTGCAGTCTCTCCAAAGGTGCCAAGTGGGCTATAGGTGTATCAAGGTGTTGAGGTACTTAAACAAAAATGTCACCATGTCGATCCGAGTACAGAACCGGAGCACAAATCCTATCCAACTGCAGCGTTGTGTGAGACAGGGAGACGTTGTTTCTCCGAAACTGTTCACAGCTGCGTTGGAGCCGTTGGAGGACATCTTTAAGCTCTTGGACTGGAAAGGACTCGGCATCGACATTAATGGCCAGTACCTAACACACCTTCGTTTTGCCGATGATATAGTCCTTATGGCTGAGACCATGGAAGACCTGAATACAATGATCGAAGATTTCCGTAGTGCTTCCCAAAGAGTGGGTCTCACGATGATCATGGATAAGACGAAAATTATGTCAAATGCCCTCTCCGGTTCATGTTGGGAACACTACACTTGAAGTTGTTGACCATTACGTATACCTAGGACAGGCAGTCCAGTTAGGTAAGTCCAACTTCGAGAAAGAGATCTCTCGTCGAATCCGGAAGGTTCGAAAAATCTTCGCGTCCGACTTACCTCATTGTCTTAAGACGAAAGTCTATGAACACTTGAACAGTGTGTGTTGCCAGTGGTGACTTACGTTACGGCAGGCAATATTTAATTCTCATCTGATACCCTGGTACTTATTAGCTAATTTTTTGTAGGTACAGATGTACAGTCAACATTAAAATTCATTTTAGGATTATACTTTAGTTGATCAGAAATTACCATTTTATTAAAAAATATATATATACTTGCACCTATTTGCTTTTAAGTTTTCCAATATTTTGGCTCCTTAGCAACTGCCTGGTCACGAGTCATGGGTGACACGTGTGGGTGACAATCCCGTCGGTCAAGGTCAAGGGAAACCCAAGATCAAATAAAAAACCAATGTAACTAAATATCTAAAAACCTGTTGACTTAACCTGTAACCGCTCTAGTATCTGTAAAAAATATTTTATTGTAATGTTACAGATTATGTTCATAATTATTAACGTTATAAATAGGGAAAATCCGAGGCTAAACCTAGGCAGAACATTCATGAAGTCTTAACATTCGGTCTGTCTTATTATATGAGTGACGAGATTGTCTATACCGTGTTTACTCAATATTTGTTTTAAAATTCAGTACTAACTACTCAATATCAGTCCATATTTTTCAATTAGAGTAAATATTACATGATTTACCAAGATTAAATACAAAAAGGTCTATAGTTTATTAACAAAACAAAGATTTTGCTTTACTATTTTATCTGTGTGAAGTTTAACATTTGACCTGATGATAAAATGTTTACTTACATTATTTCTTTATTATAAAAAGTAGACGCATGCACCAAAGACTTCTATGTTTGGTATGCACAAGTAAAGTTTCCTTTTAAACAGAGTACGGAAGTTATAAATAAAATGAAGTGGTTAAAAATAATATCAGTGACAGTTTTTATTTCCTCGGCATTTTGTGGATCTTTAAACAGAAGAATAAAAAAACAAGTAAGTAACTTCTGTAAAATACTGGTAAATACTTTTATAGATTTAGGAATATAATTCCGATTCTGATTGAAGGTAATAACAACCATTAAAATTGATGTTTTAAAATCTGTGGAATACAAACAAGCTAAATAGTTTCTTATATTCATCGGCTTATACTTATACTAGCGGCCGCCCGCGGTCTCACCCGCGTGGTTCCAGTTCCCGTGGAAATATCGGGATAAAAAGTATCCTATGTTTTAATCCGGGCTATCTACTATCTGTGTGCCAAATTTCAACCAAATCCGTTCAGTAGTTTTTGCGTGATTGAGGAACAAACATCCAAACATCCAAACCCACAAACTTTCACATGTATAATATTATATAGTAGGATAATTACTTTAAAACCATTGATTGATTGATCTTTGATTAAAAAACCGGACAAGTGCGAGTCGGGCTCGCCCACCGAGGGGGAAGATGTAGGTCTGTACGGAAGTACAGACCTACATCTATACATAAAATAAAGCTATAGAAAAGTTGTGTCGGTAGGAAATATTTTGAAAAAAGTGGTTGGTATTTATTAGTTTTTTATATGAAAACTGTACTACGGAGAGTTCAAGCTTTATCCCAGGTTCTACCTACCGGAATTATGTGAAAAATTGCTTAGATTATAAGTTGGACTCCAAGCTACCAAACTGTAAAAAAATACCATCAAAATCCGTTCAGCAGTCTGCTATATATAGATAACCATTTGAAATCCTTTATCGCCACGTAGAAAATAACCCTTCCAGGGATTACGACAAAGAATTGACCACGGGCGAAGGTTTGAAATGGAATAGTACATTACTGCAGCGGCACTCAAGACAGGCATTGAAGAATATACGTGAGTCCATCAATGCCTAGATGCGGCCAAGGCTTGTGTAGTACTTTTAAACTTTTAACTTTTTAGTTTTAAAAGTTTTAAGCTTTTTATTTTAATTTTAAATTATTTACAGTAATTGAAAAAAGAAAATGGAAAGTGGAATGTGCACATAAAGGCCTTTCATTTGATACACATATTGAAAAAAAAATCCGTTTTTTTTTTCTTTTATTTCCAGTTTTTCATTATTTTTTTCAGTTTTTTGGAAAGTGCTCATCAAGGCCTTTCATTTGATACCCATATTGCAAAAAAAATATTATTTTTTCGTTTTTTTTTTTTTTTTTTTTTTTTCAGTTTTTTGGAATGTGCTCATCAAGGCCTTTCATTTGATACCCATATTGCAAAAAAAAATTTACCTTTCGTTTTTAATTTTTTTTCAGTTTTTTGGAATATGCTCCAAAAAACTTTTCAAAAAACTTTCATTTGATACCCATAGGTATTGAAAAAAAATTTTGTTTTCGTTTTTTTTATCTTTTTGGAATGCGCTCATCAAGGCCTTTCATTTGATACCCATATTGCGCCAAAACAGTTTTTTTTTCGTTTTTTTTTTTTTTTCAATTTTTTGGAATGTGCACATAAAGGCCTTTCATTTGATAGACATATTTAAAAAAAAATCCGTTTTTTTTTCATTTATTTCCAGTTTTTCATTATTTTTTTCAGTTTTTTGGAAAGTGCTCATCAAGGCCTTTCATTTGATACCCATATTGCAAAAAATATATTATTTTTTGGGTTTTTTTTTCCAGTTTTTTGGAATGTGCTCATCAAGGCCTTTCATTTGATACCCATTTTGCAAAAAAAAAATATACCTTTCGTTTTTTATTTTTTTTCAGTTTTTTGGAATATGCTCCTTGATGAGCATAATCCAAAAAACTTTTCAAAAAACTTTCATTTGATACCCATAGGTATTGAAAAAAAATTTTGTTTTCGTTTTTTTTTTATTTTTTTGGAATGCGCTCATCAAGGCCTTTCATTTGATACCCATATTGCACCAAAAAACTTTTTTTCGTTTTTATTTTTTTTTAATTTTTTGGAATGTGCTCATCAAGGCCTTTCATTTGATACACATATTGAAAAAAAAATCCTTTTTTTTCATTTATTTCCAGTTTTTCATTATTATTTTTTCAGTTTTTTTGAAAGTGCGCATCAAGGCCTTTCATTTGATACCCATATTGCAAAAAAAATTTTACCTTTCGTTTTTAATTTTTTTTCAGTTTTTTGGAATATGCTCCTTGATGAGCATATTCCAAAAAACTTTTCAAAAAACTTTCATTTGATACCCATAGGTATTGAAAAAAAATTTTGTTTTCGTTTTTTTTTATCTTTTTGGAATGCGCTCATCAAGGCCTTTCATTTGATACCCATATTGCACCAACCAGTTTTTTTTCGTTTTTATTTTTTTTTTTTTAATTTTTTGGAATGTGCTCATCAAGGCCTTCCACGTGATACCAGTATACCGAATATTAAAAAAAAAATTTTGGAATGTGCTTGCTCATCAAGGCGACATTTGATACCTATATTAATTGTGTTTCATTGAAAAGTTCGCTCCATTTCTGAATTACACGAGTGTAATGAGTTTTAATAGAAACATTACTGAACAGACGCCGGCAATTTTTGTATGAAAATCCATTATTACACGTTAGTAATGGATTCTCATACAAATATTGACTGAACAATATGTGGGATAATGGAAATAGGTGAGATTTTGGTTGTGTGAAGCCGAGACTTTTATTGTAGTGGTGGCTACCTCGGCTAATCTTACCGAGTAAACTGTCTTGATTATACTTGGTGCCAAATGCTCCAAGCAACATTGGAATGCGATGCACCCGCATTTTAATGTAAACTGAAACAATCTACCACTGAACTATTCAACACTTGACACTGGCAAAAATTACTTCCAAGAAGAAAGTAGATTGCCAAAACAAAAATAAGAAGAAGAAGACCCCCTGTCATACAGCGTGACATACCGCAATGTTGCGAAAATATTTAGAGCCAAATTTATTACTTTTTAATTTTATTTTTAAAAGTAATTAACTATAACAAGATTTGAAAGGATCTGAATAATTAATAATAATAAATATTGATATTTTAAAAAGAATTAGTGGCGCGATTAATCCAAAAGTAATTAGAAGTTAAACTATGACCACGCATACCGTTGTTTCACCAAGATGATTAATAATTACGTATTTTAATGACCATATTTTATTATGATTTAATTACAAATATACAGTTTTCAGATTTATTCCTGTAAGTGTAGTATAAGACGCTATTACCTGCCAAATTTCATAGTTCTAGGTCAACGGGAAGTACCCTATGAATTCTGATTCCTTTGAGAGTATCGAAAATGCGTTTTTTGCGCCCTAAATGGCAGTATCTTTTTTTTACGTTAACTTAGAAGTTTGATTTTTTTACAGCTTCAAGGGCCCGTAGACCTTAGTATATGGTTTAAATTTCAATTCGATACCTCCACGCGTTCCTGAGATAAAGGGTCTTGACAGACAGACGGACGGACGGACAGACAGACAGACGGACAACAAAGTGATCCTATAAGGGTTCCGTTTTTACCTTTTGAGGTACGGAACCCTAAAAATCATATATTAGTGTTAACGACGCGCTCCATCCCTATTTAGTTTGTAAGTTTCGATAAAAATGTAAACCGCAGGTAGTCATATATTGCGTTCAAAGTGTCTTTGTACACCGCGGCAGTCTGCGAACGTCCGCGCTTTCGATACGAGCTCTGTTTCGTGGCTTTGCCTGTTTGTGTTAAAAGTGCGTGTAAAAGGTGTAATAAACGCTGTTAAATTGTAACGGAGCCTCTTTCATTTTCTAAAACCAACTACGGGACCTATAGTGCACAAGTTGGTCTTCGGCCGGATATTCATGTTCCACACGCCTCCGAAAATGGTGAACACCCGTAGTACAGTGCGTCGCGATCGCGAGCAAATGGATTTAAATAAAGTGGAAGTGCCTCAAAACACGCAGCCAAATGCAGAATCTTCGCAATTTCCCACCAAGAAAAGTGAAATTGATGCGCAAAAGGCAGAAACGTGTCATGTCGACATAACCAAAATGGCGGGCTCTAGTGTGAAATCGGAAATGCAGTTACAGCCGCCAACCGTATACGTTACGCCGAAAAATGCATCTCGAAATTCTTCATCATCATCTGTTATTGCAAAGAAAAAGAAATTAGAGCTAGAAGCTGCGAAACAAAAGACAAAAATTCAAATGGAGCTAATAGACAAACAGTTGGAAGCGGACATAGCGGAACTCGAAGACGAAGAAGTATACAGTCCGCACAATGATGATGAGTTCATCACCCACGACGTTGAGCAGTGGCTGGAAAAAAGCTATCAGCAAGCGGAAAGGCTGACCCCCGAGCGAGATCTTCAAACGGGTGAGCCTCGTTCATCAGCGCTACTTCATGGACAAACGTCAGTGCCTGAACAAAAGGGTGCCGACGCCGGCGCCGGCGATACCGTACACCTGCTTGCCAAAGCACTGAAGGACCTGGCTGCTGCCTCAGTCGCTAAGGAACCAAATGGAAAGCTATTGAGCCGTATATGTACGCCTAGACACTTGCCAGATTTTTCTGGTGAACCGATGGAATGGCTACAGTTTAAAGAAGCTTATGATGAGTCAACTGATGTGTGCAAATTCAGCTCCAAAGAAAACCTGTGGAGGCTCCGCAAGTGTTTAAAAGGTGCCGCTAAAGATGCTGTGGCTGCCTTACTGATAAGTGCAACATCACCTGATAAAATAATTTCCACCTTGGAGCTCAGATTTGGAAACCCTGACCTCATCATAACAAAAATTTTACAAGATGTTAAAAAACTTCAGCCGTTGTCTAATGATTACCACAAGGTTATTATCATATTTTCCGTGAAAGTACAGAATTTAATTGAAGCCATAAAGTCCTTGAAACGTGAAGAGTATCTTCAGGGAATGAGTGTGGTCTCAGTTATTTTTGCTAAGCTGCCAGCGCTGTTACTGTCTAAATGGTCAGATTACAGTTACCCTTTAATAACCGACGGAAAACGCTCCCGTTTGCTTATTCTGTCCGATTTTCTACACGAAGAAGCATTAAAAATATCAGCAACTTCAAATGTGCAATTTGTGACGCAGCGCACCGAGCAAAACAATAGATTTAGACAGAGTGAGCACAACAATAACCGGTTACATACAGTGTTGATGCAGTCAGACCACGCAAACAACTATAACTGCCAGTTTTGTCGCAAGTCAAAGCACAGTTTACCAGATTGTAAAATGTTTAAAAAGGCGCTGCGAAAAGTAAGATGGGACTACGTAAAACGTCACGGTGTGTGCTACAAATGTCTTTGTTTTCGTCATAACAGAGAAACATGCACCGCGCCCGCCTGCGATGCCGAGGGCTGCGGCCAGTCTCATCACAAGTTGCTGCATTACCCGATTCAAAACCGTGAAGATACTACGAACTCGCAACCTACTTCCGTGAGTGCGCTTAGTGAAAACGTGAATCATATAGGCGCGAGTGATCGAAAGTCAGTAGTGCTACTCAAAGTTGTTCCTATCCGTATACACGGTCAGAATGGTGTTATAATCGATACGAGTGCACTAATCGATGACGGGTCGACTGTCTCGCTGATAAGCGAGGCACTGGCACAGCGCGCGGGGCTGCGCGGCCGCCGCGAGCCCATGCACGTGAGCGGCGCGTGGCTAAACAACGAACTGGTTCTACAGACGACTGTGGTAAATGTGAACCTTGCAGGTATGGACAATAAGATTCATTCTATTCGTGCGCGTAGTATTAATGAATTGAATTTACCTGTGCAAAAAATGTCTATCATTCCTTATAAACAGTTTGATAACTTGTTTGATATTTCATATAAATTGTGTTCGTCTGATTTAAAACCTGAATTGTTAATAGGGCAGGATAATCACCACTTGCTTGTGCCATTAGAGATAAGGTTAGGGAAACTTAATGTGCCGTGCGCTACTCTCACACCCCTGGGCTGGTGCGTACATGGAAGTATGACCACGATACCTACTGCTGACCGCCACCATCCATCTCACGTGTTATTTGTAAACGACCGCTGCGACAGCCGCGATGAGTCTGAACGCCTGTTGAGAGAAATGCATCATGAGGTCCGTCGTTCCTTCGCCTTGGATTCCATAGGTATTTCAGGTCACCCACGCGAAAATGCCGACGAGGTCCGCGCGATAGCACACCTGGAGAAGACAGCGAAGCTAATCGACGGCCGCTGGTACGTTGGTCTGCCGTGGCGTGACGCGAACGCCACAACTCCGAATACTTATCCTAATTCTTTTAAAAGGCTCAAAGTTATTGAAAGAAAAATGACGCGCAGTCCAGATTTTGCGAGTAAGTATAAGGAAAGAATAGATCATTTGTTAGATAACGATTACGCAATAAAACTAAAAGATACATTTACCACACCTAAAACTTGGTATTTACCACACTTCGGGGTGGACAACCCCAACAAAAGTAAATTACGTTTGGTTTTTGACGCCGCTGATAGGGTGGATGGTTTTTGTTTAAACGATTACCTTCTTACGGGTCCCGATTTATTGTCATCACTGTTTGGTATAATGCTGCGCTTCCGGGAAAATAAAATTGCAGTAACCGGTGACATAAAAGACATGTTTTTAAGGATAAAAATCCACCCTGACGATCAGCATGTTTTTAGATTTCTGTGGAGAAATAATAACACAGAACCAGTGGAAACTTATGTTATGTCGTCTTTAATATTCGGCGCTAATTGTTCCCCCTTTATTGCTCAATTTATCAGGGACAAAAACGCTCAACGTTTTGAGTCATCCATGCCGTCCGCTGTAAACGCTATTCGTCACTCGCACTATATGGACGATTATATAGATAGTCTCCCGGACGAACAAACTGCCATACAAATGGTTAAGAATGTAAGTTTTGTACATGAGTCCGGAGGCTTTCAAATTCGTAACTGGACGTCTAACAGTGAGGCTGTGCTGGACAGCATTCCAAAAGAAACCTTAGGTAATGTTTCTATTAGGTTCAAAATTGATCAAAACACACAGGGCGAGCGTACTTTAGGTTTAATTTGGTTTCCAAAAGAAGATATGTTAGGTTTTGATGTTTCATTAAAACGCATCCCTGATAACATTATTCAAGGTCATCAGAGACCAACTAAAAGGTTAATGTTGCGTGTTATTATGTCAGTCTTTGATGTTTTAGGATTTCTGTCACCGTTTACTATTCAAGGGAAAATTATGCTTCAAGACACTTGGCGTCAAAATATCGAATGGGACGATTTTATTCCCGATGATGTTTACAGCAAATGGTGCAAATGGATTGACATGCTACAGTTAATATCGCAATTACGTATTCCTCGGTGTTACACGTACGAGTCACCGAATAAGGAACCGGTTTTCGAGCCAGCCGTAGCACAGGAGTCGACCCCCCTCCCGCCGCCGCCACCGCCGCCACCTGCGGTGACGTCAGCGTCTACAGGTAAGTGCTACGACATCGAATATTGCTACGACACAAACGCATCGTCTACGAGCGCTACGAATTCCGTGTTTCCTTCTATGGTTAGTGAACATTATAACGACCTACAGTTACATGTATTTAGTGACGCATCTTCCAAAGCAATGTGTGCTGTCGCTTACTGGCGTTGGGTTACTAGAAACGGGAAAGTATTTGTTTCGTTTATAGCGAGTAAATGCCGCGTGCTACCGGTGAAACCAATAACAACACCACGCGCGGAACTTCAATCTTCGGTGTTGGCTGCTAGACTTGCTAACACTATTGAAAAGGAACACAGACTGGTCCCAGTTAAGCGACAGTTTTGGTGCCACTCCACTACGGTTATTTATTGGATTAGAAACAACACGCGTAAGTACAAAGTGTTAAATGTCGCTGACTTGGCAACACGTGATTATTTTGACTATGTTTCCTTTCAAAATAATTGGTTTTCGGGCCCGATATTTTTATATGACAACGAAGCGTCTTGGCCCGCTGATGTTACACAACCAGATTCAAACGAAATTGAATCAGGTTTCGTGATGACGATTCAATGCTCATCAGATAGCCGTTTGGCTATCCTTGATGCGAGCAATATGTCGTCCTGGCACCGACTGTTGGGAGCTACGACTATGGTTTTCCGATTTATTAATAAATTTTTGAATTTATTAATAAATCCTTTGGGATTAACCATAGACGTAGACTGTGATATGATGTTGCGAGCGGAGTATTTACAGCTCAAACAAGCGCAAGCTGACTCATTTTCTAGCGAAATAGCTGCCTTAAATAATGGTAAATGTTTGCAACAAAACAGTCGGCTACTAAGCTTAACCCCCTTTTTAGATGAGCGCGGCTTATTGCGTGTAGGTGGCCGCATTGATGCAGCTGTTGATGTTGCGTATGAGACGAGGCATCCCGTCATCCTTGATGGTCAGCATCCAGTGGCTCGTTTGATAGCTCGTCACTATCACGTTAAGTTCGCGCATGGAAACCAGGAAACAGTTGTCAATGAACTAAAACAGAAATACTGGTTGTTGCGATTAAGACCTACTGTTAAGAGTGTTGTAACTAGGTGCTTACTGTGTCGACTAAGAAAGGCCACTCCTCGGATCCCAATGATGGGTGATTTGCCGCCTGCTCGTCTCGCGCACCACCAGCGCCTCTTCACGTTTTGCGGCTTAGATCTGTTTGGACCGATGGAAGTTACTGTAGGCCGTCGCCGGGAAAAAAGATACGGAGTTCTTTTTACATGTTTAACAGTACGTGCTGTACATATAGAAATCGTGGCGTCATTGACAACTGACTCCCTCATTATGGCAATCCGACGTATGGCTTCCAGACGGGGCTGGCCGTTGAAGCTTTTCTCAGATAATGGAACAAACCTAAGGGGTGCTGATAACGAGCTGCGGAAGTCAATACAAGCACTGGACGGAGAAAAATTGAAAGCCGAGGGTATGCACAATGGCATGTCCTTCAATTTTATTCCACCTGTCAGTCCTCATTGGGGTGGGGCATGGGAGCGCTTGATTCGAAGCGTCAAAACGTCGCTTCAAGTTATATTGAAGGAGCGAGCTCCAAAAGACGAAGTGTTGAGTACCCTCATGCTCGAAGTTGAGAATATAGTTAATAGCCGACCTCTCACCCACGTTTCAGTCGAGCCTGGCAGCGTTGAGACTTTAACCCCCAATCATTTTCTCTTGGGATCTTCATCCAACTTGCCTGCGATCGGTGTCTTCGATGATTCAGATCTTTTTCTCAGGAAGCAGTGGCGCATATCCCAACGGTTGGCAGATATGTACTGGCGGAGATGGGTGAAGGAGGTACTGCCTGAACTTTTGCCTAGAAAGAAATGGAAGGGCGAACAGAAGGCGATTCAGGTGGGCGATCTAGTCTTGGTGGTCGATCCTGACAGTCCTCGGAATACTTGGCGGAAGGGAATTGTCGAGCAGGTTTATCCAGGTAAGGATGGACGTATCAGGCTTGTCGACGTCAAAACAAAAACGGGTGTATGGCGACGGTCAGTGGCGCGCGTCGCTCCTATCAGTCTGGTTGATGAGTGCTGAGCCCAGCACTGGGGTGGGGGATGTTAACGACGCGCTCCATCCCTATTTAGTTTGTAAGTTTCGATAAAAATGTAAACCGCAGGTAGTCATATATTGCGTTCAAAGTGTCTTTGTACACCGCGGCAGTCTGCGAACGTCCGCGCTTTCGATACGAGCTCTGTTTCGTGGCTTTGCCTGTTTGTGTTAAAAGTGCGTGTAAAAGGTGTAATAAACGCTGTTAAATTGTAACGGAGCCTCTTTCATTTTAAAAAACCAACTACGGGACCTATAGTTCACAATTAGAATGTTGAAAACGGTAAACAAAGTTTTTTATGCTTCTTCTAAGTTTGAAAAAAAGACTGGTCAATATGACATTGTATCAAAATAATTTAATAATTATGTACGTTAAACGCAACGTACGGCCTCTTGGGATAAATTACCTGTTACCTGTGATTTTTTTGATAAACAAATGTTTGTAAATATTTGACAATACAGGGTGTTAGGTAAGGACCCTACCGAAAACTTTTAAGGTATAGTCGACTTATGATTCTGAGTCTATCTGAAGTAGAATTTTCCGTCACAAAATTTATGAAAAATTTAGTGATTTTTTATATCACACAGAGTCTGTCTTAGTTGCATAATATAACCTAAATTTACAGGAAAAATATTAATATGTCAAAATTTTATAAACCCGCAATGTACAACTGCTTACCCGCGATGTGTGATGATGTACTTTATACTTTGTCCATCAGGCACCAACAGAACAGGCGAATCCTGGTGAAAATAATGAACCGCTCATAAGCTATGATGATTTACAAGATATATTCGGACAGTCTGAAGAGTCTCGTAAGTTTTATTGAGTCTTTTTTATTATCATTTTTTTCTAAATTTTTCG
This sequence comes from Agriphila geniculea, assembly GCA_943789525.1. Classification (NCBI taxonomy): domain Eukaryota; kingdom Metazoa; phylum Arthropoda; class Insecta; order Lepidoptera; family Crambidae; genus Agriphila; species Agriphila geniculea. The sequence continues at coordinate 11,174,809 of OX038887.1, read as the reverse complement.
TCGGAAATGATCTTTATATCAATCTAATGCAAATCATTTTATTACAGCTACGCCCAGTACCAACAGTACAGTAAGTTGATTATTCTTTTACTTTAACTTTTTTACTTTTTTTAATTATCTAAAGGTGAGTAGTAGTAGTGGTAGGTGGAAATATTAACCTTGCCATCTTAGATTCTAAATAATTGTCCCAGGTCTTCAGCAAGTTCATAAACTTTTTCAAATTATATAAGAGAACCCTGACGTATCATATGTCAAGTTCAATTTTGACAATAATTATGTTGGGAACCTGTTGTGCTACTGAATGTACCATAACTAACAAAAGTTCCTTTTATTCTAGCTACAGTCCACAACTAAGGACTCGAAGCCACTCGATGAAGGTTATTTACGCCAACTGTCAGGTAATTACTCTGTTTTCAATAAATTATCTATTTACTTGGTCTTAACATGCGCCTGAACCAGAAAATAAATAGTCTGTAATTCATCATTGTGTATTAGAAGGTGTATTGTGAAACTTGTACATGCCAGCTTAATCACCACTGAATAAAAAAAAAGATTAAATACTATCATAAATAAATCAAAATGACACTGTCGTGTCGCGTTTCTGCTCAAAACACTTTTTAAGATCCAATAATCATGGATTATAAACGACTGAAAGCCCTCTAAATTACTAATTAATGTGGATAATTGCAGATACGCTAATAGATGAAACAAAAGAATCGCCAGTAGATGGCGTTCTGGAAACAAGTTCACAAGACGTAAGTAAAATATACCAAAAATGATTAACGGAAACGTAATTTAAAGTCTCCAAAGAACAATGGATTGCATTACATCCGCACTCTACAAATCACACGAAGAAAGTGTATTTATTTTATCGAGAAACTTGATACCGGGAACATTCTCCCACTATGAGGAGTGAATTGCAATTAAATTAATTTTGAGGTAAAATAACGATACGTATTGATTGTCAAGTTGAATTTGACATTTTGTGGTAACCGTGTGCTACTGAATGTACATAATTAAAAAAAAATATCTTTATTTTAGCTACAGTCCACAAGTAACGACTCGGAGCCACTTGATCCAGATTTATTAAGCAATATATTTTCAGGTATATCTATTTTTCATAGAATTGTAATAAAACATCATACATAATATAAATTTAGTCAGTTTTATCGTGCACCTGGACCAGAAAGTAACCTGTTTTTTTAAAACTAAATTAAGTTTTCCATCCTTTTCTTTCTGTATCAAAAAAAAAGAACAAAATGCTAAAATTAAGTGTAGTCCTGAAAATTTAGTTAAGTTGTGCCAACTGAATCGACAGCACTGTCGTCTTACTACTCCAGAACGCGTTGTTAGATCCTGGTAATTGAATTATTAACGACAAATTTTGAAAGCCCTCTAAATTACTAATGTTTAAGAATAATTGCAGATACGCTAATAGATGAAACAAAAGAATCGCCAGTTGATGGCGTTCTGGAAACAAGGTCACAAGACGTAAGTAAATATACCAAAAATAATTAACTAAAACGTAATTAAAAGTCTCCAAAGAACATTGGATTGCATTACATCCGCACTCTACAAATCACACGAAGAAAGTGTATTTATTTTATCGAGAAACTTGATACTGGTAACATTCTCCCACTATCAGGAGTGAATTGCAATTAAATTAATTTTGAGGTAAAATAACGATACGTATTGATTGTCAAGTTGAATTTGACATTTTGTGGTAACCGTGTGCTACTGAATGTACATGATTAACAAAAATTATCTTTATTTTAGCTACAGTCCACAAGTAACGACTCGGAGCCACTTGATCCAGATTTATTAAGCAATATATTTTCAGGTATATCTATTTTCCATAGAATTGTAATAAAACATCATACATGATATAAATTTAGTCAGTTTTATCATGCACCTGGACCAGAAAGTAACCAGTTTTTTTTTAACTAAATTAAGTTTTCCAACCTTTTCTATCTGTATCAAAAAAAAGAACAGAATGCTAAAATTAAGTGTAGTCCTGACAATTTAGTTAAGTTGTGCCAATCGAATCGACAGCACTGTCGCGTTACTACTCCAGAACGCGTTGGTAACTGGATTATTAATGACAAATTTTGAAGGCCCTCTAAATTACTAATGTTTAAGAATAATTGCAGATACGCTAATAGATGAAACAAAAGAATCGCCAGTTGATGGCGTTCTGGAAACAAGGTCACAAGACGTAAGTAAATATACCAAAAATAATTAACGAAAACGTAATTTAAAGTCTCCAAAGAACAATGGATTGCATTACATCCGCACTCTACAAATCACACGAAGAAAGTGTATTTATTTTATCGAGAAACTTGATACCGGGAACATTCTCCCACTATGAGGAGTGAATTGCAATTAAATTAATTTTGAGGTAAAATAACGATACGTATTGATTGTCAAGTTGAATTTGACATTTTGTGGTAACAGTGTGCTACTGAATGTACATAATTAACAAAAATTATCTTTATTTTAGGTACAGTCCACAAGTAACGACTCGGAGCCACTTGATCCAGATTTGTTAAGCAAAATATTTTCAGGTATATCTAGTTTTCATAGAATTGTAATAAAACATCACACATAATATAAATTTAGTCAGTTTTATCATGCACCTGGACCAGAAAGAAACCTGTTTTTTTAAAACTAAATTAAGTTTTCCATCCTTTTCTTTCTGTAGCAAAAAAAAGAACAAAATGCTAAAATTAAGTGTAGTCCTGAAAATTTAGTTAAGTTGTGCCAACTGAATCGACAGCACTGTCGTCTTACTACTCCAGAACGCGTTGTTAGATCCTGGTAATTGAATTATTAACGACAAATTTTGAAAGCCCTCTAAATTACTAATGTTTAAGAATAATTGCAGATACGCTAATAGATGAAACAAAAGAATCGCCAGTTGATGGCGTTCTGGAAACAAGGTCACAAGACGTAAGTAAATATACCAAAAATTATTAACGGAAACGTAATTTAAAGTCTCCAAAGAACATTGGATTGCATTACATCCGCACTCTACAAATCACACGAAGAAAGTGTATTTATTTTATCGAGAAACTTGATACTGGTAACATTCTCCCACTATCAGGAGTGAATTGCAATTAAATTAATTTTGAGGTAAAATAACGATACGTATTGATTGTCAAGTTTAATTTAACATTTTGTGGTAACCGCGTGCTACTGAATGTACATGATTAATGAAAATTATCTTTATTTTAGCTACAGTCCACAAGTAACCACTCGGAGCCACTTGATCCAGATTTATTAAGCAATATATTTTCAGGTATATCTATTTTTCATAGAATTGCGATAAAATATCATACATTATATAAATTTAGTCAGTTTTATCATGTACTTGGAGGAGAAAGTAACCGGTTTTTTTTAACTAAATTAAGTTTTCCATCCTTTTCTCACTGTATCAAAAAAAAAAGAACTGAATGCTAAAATTAAGTGTAGTCCTGAGAATTTAGTTAAGTTGTGCCAACCAAATCGACAGCACTGTCGCGTTACTACTCCAGAACGCGTTGGTAACTGGATTATTAATGACAAATCTTGAAAGCCCTCTAAATTACTAATGTTTAAGAATAATTGCAGATACGCTAATAGATGAAACAAAAGAATCGCCAGTTGATGGCGTTCTGGAAATAAGTTCACAAGACGTAAGTAAATATACCAAAAACAATTAACGGAAACGTAATTTAAAGTCTCCAAAGAACATTGGATTGCATTACATCCGCACTCTACAAATCACACGAAGAAAGTGTATTTATTTTATCGAAAATCTTGATACTGGTAACATTCTTTCACTATCAGCAGAAGTTTGCAATTAAATTAATTTTGAGGTAAAATAAAGAAAGATACGTTTTAATTGACAAGTTGAATTTGACATTCTGTGGTAACCGCGTGCTACTGAATGTACATAATTAATGAAAATTATCTTTATTTCAGCTACAGTCCACAAGTAACGGCTCGGAGACACTTGATCCAGATTTATTAAGCAATATATTTTCAGGTATATCTATTTTTCATAGAATTGCAATAAAACATCATACATAATATAAATTTAGTCGGTTTTATCATGTACCTGGACAAGAAAGAAACCAGTTTTTTTTAAACTAAATTAAGTTTTCCATTCTTTTCTTTCTGTATCAAAAAAAAAACTGAATGCTAAAATTAAGTGTAGTCCTGACAATTTAGTTAAGTTGTGCCAATCGAATCGACAGCACTGTCGCGTTACTATTCCAGAACGCATTGGTAACTGGATTATTAATGACAAATTTTGAAAGCGCTCTAAATTACTAATGTTTAAGAATAATTACAGATACGCTAATAGATGAAACAGAAGAATCGCCAGTTGATGGCGTTCTGGAAACAAGTTCACAAGACGTAAGTAAATATACCAAAAATAATTTATATTAAACATAACGCTACGCTTACTATTAAAACTTTAAAATGATCAATAGTCGATTAAATTACATGTCGCAAACTTATGTACTTAAATCAAAGACTTTGATGTATTGTATGAAATCGACGAGCTTACGGCACTTAATTTTATAGTATACTGCTAATTTTAAAGCTTTAATAGTAAGCGCAGCGGTCAAACGAATAGAATGTTGGTCATTTTAGTAGGGGGGCTAATGTGCTAATAAATGTACATAATAAACAAAAATCTTTTTATTTTAGCCACAGTCCACAACTAATGACACGAAGCCACTTGAGCCAGATTTACTAAACGATATATTTTCAGGTAATTGTATTTTACATAGTATTTCAATACAACACAACAATTTATCATTTTAGTTTTTCTTTATTTGTATTTGATAAAACTTGTAAGCTAGCATAATCATCACTGATTAACTAAATATACAGGGTCACTGGAAAAATGACGTATTCCTGCTAAGGGGTTATAGAAGAGGTCAAAACAAATATTTTTTGTCATTTAACTTTTTCTCAAAAAATTAATAGTTTTTGAGTTAATTGAAATTAAGTATTTTTTTACCAAAAGTACGTTTTCAGACACAAAAATTTAAAATAAAAGATAACTACTCATTAAATTCCGGATTTTTTTATCATTTTGGGATAGAAAACAATGTGTGTATTAATAATGAATAAAAAAAATCATAAAATACAGGTGTTTATAAGAAAATCAATGCTTAAATGCACTTATTTTTATTATTTTTCCAGATTTTTTAGAAATAGCATCAAATATCTTTAAAAAAATCCTAGTAACTAAGCGTGCATAATATTTTAAAAACATCACCATGTAATGAAAATTTTTTCCCCCGGGGTATTGATGGTATTTACCCCACTGAAAATTTTAGTCGGTAGAGCAAAGGGGTCCTGTGGATTCGCGTGGCTCAGTCATCTATGGACTAACTATGATTTTGGGCGCCGTTAATGTAAAAAAGTAAAAGATTTAAAAAAATAAAGTGTCCACAGATCGAAACAATGTGAGTTTAATAAATCAAATCAGATTTATGTTGAAACAAACATTTATTTAACGTATCGAATTACTAACACAACGTTAACAATTATTCGTTAAGAATCGTGTCATAAAAATATTTAAAACCACTTGGGTTATAAGGGGTTTAACGAGCAATCCGAAGGGCTAAAGTGAGGTCACACATTATATTTCAATACATATTACCTTGAGAACCCATACTAATGTTAAAACCGCACGAAGGCAAAATGGCATATAAGGGGCCCTTAACAGGTTCAAGTAAAACCATACATTTATCACAATAATAATACCCTTGGGACTCACTATAAAATTAAAACTACTAAAGAATAAGGGATTTATAACTAGAAACCCTTTAAAGTTAAGGTGATGACATACTCGCTCGCTTCCAGCCAGTCGGACGGAATAAGTTGCCGGCTGTCTAGGAACGAACCTGTATGTACCTACGGATAGGACTTATGCTAAAATACAAATCACTTATCATCTTAGCACAAGACATTCATAATAAAATAGAATTATTTATACAATCTGGCTCAGGACCAGAGATTACGCTGAACCTAAATTAATTTAAAATATGTCTAAGACATTTATTGGCTGTAGAACTGCACGGGACTAAATTGAACATGACCTCGAGTAACCTTTGCAAATTTATAGGTACTTAGGGTGAAAAGGTTCATCCGAACGTGGATTGATTACCTGGATACATGTTACGGACCACTGCTGCTACGGTAATAATGAAAGGAAACTTCAGAATACCTCGTTTATGTTGATATACCCATTGCAGACGTAATGCATACCATGGCTGCGACATGCGGCGGGCTTTATAGCGAAGCTAAGCCTTAGTCTTGACATAACTTTGAGGTTAACTATGGAACTGGAATCATTCACGGCGCATATTTATAGCGACGCTAAGCCATACTCTTGACATACATTTTGGGGTAGACTATAGGGGCCCTGCAATTAAAGGATAAAGTTACCCAATTGTGGTCACATTGAACACGAGGTTGTTTTACAACAAATATTATAACCAAGCTGATATGCTTACCAAATTGGGCCTGAACCATTACAGGTTTTTATCTCATAAGAGACATATTGAAAGATAAAATTAATGAGCCTGCGAGCCCTAGAACAAGACACACAATTACAATTTTGAGACCACTTGCAAAACAGACAAATAATTAAATCCACATTTTAATCATCACACTCACCGCTTAAAAGGACGCTCAACGCATCATTAAAACAAAAGGAAACCAACGCCTTGTTGCAAAGATGATGGTTTCACATAACAAAATTCTGCATCTATACGCCAAAGGTGCAAACAAGAGAATGAAAGTAATAAACTTCGGCCGAATTACGACATGTCATTGTTGGAAAATGTCCAGAAAAATCTCGAAAACCATCCACAAAAAGACTACGCCAGTAGACAAACTACCTTCTATGAACATATTTACCCTTCATAGCAAAACAATTATTAAAATCTTTAACTAGCATGCCAATCTGGGACAGAAGCGCGTCTTACTCTAAGATGCCAAACATTAACATTTACTTTAATTATTTAAAATAACAAATAAGACAGAAAAGTATAAATTTATTGGTCTGTGGGACTAGCATAGCGAATGGAGCGCCAAACGTCACATCTGACAGTTGTCACTGTCAAAGTGGCTGTCAGCTATGTGAAAAACGTAAACAAGGAAATTTGTTTATTTTAATTATCAAAAAAGTACTAAATTCTTAGTGAATGAAGTTTTCAAAATGAAGTTAAGTGAATGCCCGAATGCCTGAATGTGTGGTACAATCGCCGACATTCGCCAATCTATCGGAAATTAACTCGAACCAAAGGTAGTAATCTGCATGCAATAAACTAACAATAAACATGTTCGCGAGAACACCTTCGATAGCACTCCCGAGCAGTAAAAGGTCACTGATCCATTGTTTCTAACGGTAAAGCTCAAGCATAGTAATTCCTCATTAAGGGATGAACCACTTACCCTTGACGCCGACAGCTTTGAGTTGAAACAGGAACCCAATCCAAATGCCACCACGTGCTCCGCTATCAACGTCCACCGCACTACAATCTCACAAGTCTCACTCCAATTGTCTTTCTTGCATGAGAATAACACCAAAAACTTATAATTTGAGGAAATTCCGTATTCCAAAATTGATATCGATCCGAAAACTGCACGCGTCGCCGGCCGCCGAGAGGTGAGTGGTGGGCGGCTGCTCTTCGCCGCCGGCTCGCTGGTTTCGCGGTTTACCCACATAAAAAGAAATAAACTATGCCTGAACATCCCCCCCCTAACCAAGGTCCGCCTTGGTTCCTAAGAATCAGCGACAGGCAACCGACATAATTTGGAAATAGGCCGAAGCAAAGTACCGTTTTGCGTTCGAAACTCCGCGACCCTAACGATTCCATCTTTACCGGGAAGAAGTTTAACTAACCGACCGCGCTTCCATTGAAGAGGATTAGTATTATCTTCTTTGATCAAAACTAATTCGTCTAATTTAGGAGGTTCCGTAACCGTATTCCATTTATACCGCTGTTGCAAAGTATGTAAATATTCCGTTTTCCACCGAGACCAGAAATGTTGAGACATTTTTTGAATCTGTTGATAGCGAGACAACCGATACAACTTAACTTCCTCATACGGATATTCGGGTACAGCCACCAGAAGCTGGCCGATTAAAAAATGACCGGGTGTTAATACTTCAAGATCCGCCGGATCCGTACTTAGAGGGCACAAAGGTCGTGAATTCATGACTGCCTCTACTTTATGAAAGAAAGTTGCCAGTTCTTCGAATGTCAACTTAGTCTCGCCCAACACGCGCCGAGCATGATTTTTTGCCGATTTTACCGCTGCCTCAAATAAACCGCCTTGATTTGGACTAGATGGAGGGTTAAATAACCATTTAATATTTTGTTGAACCAATTTTCGTTCCAATTCCGAACTATTATCCCGTAAAAATGTGTATAATTCCTTAAGATATCTATTTGCACCGGTATAGTTAGTACCGCAGTCCGATCTGATTAATAAAGGAAGTCCGCGCCGAGAAACAAATCTTGTCAAAGCCGCAATGAAAGCTTCAACTGACAGATCCGAAACAATTTCTAAATGAACCGCTTTCGTAGATAAGCATACAAAAACGCACAAGTAACATTTTTGAATTTTTGCATTCCGTAATGAATTAGATTTAATATAATATGGTCCCGCAAAATCCGTAGCGGCTCCTGCAAAAGCTCGCACGCTATTAACTCTATCCCGAGGTAAATCCGCCATAAATGGTTGTGTACACCGAACCTTAGACCGATAAGATTGAATACACCGAAATGTGACGCTTCTAGTAACTCGTCGTGCCGAAATTATCCAGTAGTTTTGATAGAGAATAGCTGCTAAAGTGTTAGCTCCGACATGACAGTGAATGTTATGGAAGTGAGTGACTAACAATTCCGTAAAATGTACATGACCAGGTAATAAAATCTGATGTCTTGCATTAAAAGACAAATCCGCAGCTCCGATCCGACCGCCGACACGTAAAATCCGATCTTTATCAATAAATAAATTGAGTCTAACCAATGATGATTTAATTTGTTTTTGATTTGACAAGGCCTCAATTTCATCACTAAAATATTTATGTTGAACAGTCCGAATTAAAAATGAAATTGCATTTCTACGCTCACCGATGGAAATATTTCCGCTAAAACGTGATGATTTATTCTTACAATTATGAATGAACCTTCTAATATAAGCCGTAACATTAATTAATATTTGAAATGAACTATATTTTTCAATTAACTCAAATTCCGATTTTAAAGTGCCTACATTAGCTACCTTAGCCTTAATTCCGGGTAACATTTCTTCGGGGAACTCTAAGTAATCCCGTGGCCAGGTAGATGGGGATTCACTCAACCACTGTGGCTGCCACCAAAGATGATGCTGCAACAAGTCCGACGCCAAAGTACCGCGTGATGCTACATCCGCGCAATTCATGTCACTTGGGACATGTCTCCACCGAATTACAACAGGTTGCGATGTTATTTGTGACACCCGATTAGCTTCATATACCTGAAGGGTATGTACTGGTCGTTTGAGCCATGCCAAAACAATAGTGCTGTCGCACCAACCAACGACATGATCAAATACAATGTGGTCTCTCATAGAGGAGACGACATGATTGATAAGTGTGGTGAGGAGCCGGGCACCTTCCAATTCCAATTTTGGGATTGTTAATTTTTTTCTCAGTGAAGCTACTCGCGATTTAGAAATAAGTAGTCGCACGAGAACATTTCCGTCCGATAACTCCGACCGAATATAAACCGCTGCTGCGTAGCCCAGCGAGCTGCCGTCACAAAACCCGTGTAGACTATATCGAGTAGGTCCGTTTCCGTCAGGCTTTAAACACCGAGGGATTCGTATGTTACGTAAATTAGGTAAGTCCGAAATAATCATATGCCATTGCCGTTTAATATCGTCCGAAACAGGTGCGTCCCAATCAATTTTATTAGAATTGTCACTAGTACCGAGTAATTGTTGTAAAAGAATTTTAATTTTGAAAATAACCGGACAGATCCATCCTTCGGGATCGTACAAACGAGCCGATAACGATAATATAGTACGACGCGTCACCGTTGACTCCGCAGTCAAATTAACATGATAAGTAAAACTATCCGAAATTGGATCCCATAAAATACCTAAAACTTTTATAAGTTCCGAATCGCTTGAGCCGTCGAAGCTTTTAGGTATCTCTAAATGAGTAGATGGCAAACCGTCCAAAAGCTCCGGGACATTGGAAGACCACTTCCGTAATTCATAACCGGCCGTATCCATAAGTTTTATTAACTCATCGCAAAGTGCAATTGCATCGGAGAGTGTATCCGCACCGCCATTAAGATCATCCACGTAACTTTGTTTTAATAATAAATTCGCCGCCGATGGGAAATTCGCCTTTTCGTCCTGAGCAAGCTGATGCAAACACCGAATAGCTACGAAAGGACTAGACTTTAAACCGTAACTGTTAGTCGTCAACTCGAATATTTGTAAGGGTTCCGAAGGCGAAGATCGCCAGAAAATGAGCTGATATTTACGATCATCCGAATGTATCCAAGTTTGTCTAAACATCATTCGTACGTCAGTAGTAAACACTATGCGTGGCCACCGAAAATTTAATAATATCTCCGAAATGTCCTTTTGTAATTTTTCACCCGAATATAAACAATCATTTAAACACACGCCCGTACTACTAGAAACACTACCATCAAAAACAACCCGAATTTTATTTACATCACCCGATTTTTTAAATACCCCATGATGAGCCAAAAAATAATGTTCTTCTTCCGAATTAAAATTTGAAACCGTCATATGCCCTAATTTTATATATTCCGCCATGAATTCTAAATATTTCAACCTAAACTCCGAGTCACGTTGCATACGTCTTTCAATCGACAAAAATCGTCTTAAAGCAGTTTGCCTAGAATCACCCAGCCGCTGGTGATCCGGTATCAGCGGCAGGCGCACAGTATATTTCCCGTCTGCGCCGCGTGTAGTACTAGAACTGAACAAACGCTCGCATTCGATGTCCGCCGGACTAATAAATTTACATTGAGGTAGTTGTTCATAACGCCAAAACTTTTCTACCGCTTCCAATAACTGGATAGCCGAAACATTAGAAGCAAAGTTCATAGTATCCGAATTAATCTCTTGACTTGGCCCGAAAACAGCAAAATCAAAAATAGTACTTAAGGCATAAGGCCCACCTGCGCCTAAGTCAAGTTTCTCGTCGTTCAAGATTTGTCCTAAAATATCGCATCCGAAAATAATATCTATATGTCTCATGTGGGAAGAACCGTCATCCGAAATGTTTACATTTTTATTCGAAATATTTAATTTATGAACTAAATATGAAGTAGGTTTCTTTAAAACAACCGCCGTAACCGATAACAAAATATTCTTAGAATTAATTGGCCGAAAATGAATTTTAACAATATTATTAATTTCACTAGTGTGAATACCGCCTATACCTACAATAGGAACATTCGAGTAATGTCGCTTTAATCCCAAATTTGTCACCAAATCACTTTTAATTATAGATATTTGAGAACCGAGATCGAGTAAAGCCCGAACCTGTAGAAAAGAATTTTGAGATGATTTTACTTCAATTATAACCGTTGGCAAAATTACATTATCTATTAATTTAGGTTGTGAAGCGACATTACATAACTGTAATTGCTATTCCGAAGTAGTACGCTGATGTCGTGTGTCCCTCCTAGGACTCGCACTCCGTATGTCTTGCTGCCCGTGCCATGACCGTCCGGCATTCGTCGATAAATTATTATTATCGCCATTATTGTTACCAATGCGCTCCGGCCGTTGATAACGCGAAGAAAATGAATCGTAAGTAGGACGCGCATGCATACGACTTAATTGTTCCCGCCTTTCGTGTGGACTGGCGCTCCGCATGCGCCGGCCCCGGCCGCGGTCCGCCGCCGTAAAGTTAGAAAACCGGTTCGATGATTGAGAATGTATTATTGTAACTGTTACTGTTTGTCCTTAAAGATAATAAATAAATAAAAATAAATAAATAATAACGCGCAGGAGATTCTGGACGCGAAAAATGCATCGTGCAAATTAACTTATTGTGACCGATATTACCGCATTTATTGCATGGGACTTTACTGATACAAGACCCAGCATTATGTTGTCCGAAACGTTTAAAACATAAACGCGAATCCCTAATGAAATTATACTTCAGATTCGTCCTCGATATTAGTATATTAACACATGTAGTACCGCTTGCATGTATCACCACTTAGCACGTTATTTTAAAGCAATAACCTAAAAAACCTAAAAAGAGAAGGTTTTTGACTTAAAATTGACAGATATTTTGACATTTCCGGTCCAAGTTCGCCCGTCACTGCTACCCGCTAACCACTTCATTCGCTTTTCGTGCTTCGCCACGGACGCACGTATACAGTCTCAAAGTGAGACTTCTTTAGAATTATATTTTTACAGTGAAAATTAAATTATAGTTAAGCATTTACTTCGTGAAGAAAGAAAAAAGTTTTCAAGACGCAAGAGGACAAGAAGAAGAAGTCAAGACGGAGGAACACTTTTAAATGCCGGTTACTTGGTTAAACAGCATAATTGTCTGCTATTTATCTGATGCGAACATACCATACTGGGTATTTTCTGTCAGTTTTTTATTTATCTGATGCGAACTTACCTTACTGGGTACTTTCTGTCAGTTTATTTATTTGTCTGATGCGAATTTACCATACTGGGTACTTTCTGTCAAAGCAATGTGTTTAAGACACAATTAAATATCTATTGCACTCGAGATAGTCATACTGGACTATTTCACCGCATAGATACGTCAAACAACGCTACTGCAGCAACTCAAAAAGCCGTTGACGACGCGACATTGTAAAAAAGCAGACTACCCACAAAGGTTGCCACGTTGTTGGAACCGCTGCCGAGCACCAATCGGGTGACTCCGTCGTCCGCTGAATCGCCACCATCCACCTTTCAGGCAGGCGGCCGCTGTGCTGGAGCTGCAAGAGCAGCCCTGACAACAGCGTTGCTCATCAGGTATGAATTTTGACATCATGATATCCTTGGTGTTGAGTTAATCTCAACGGTATTATAGTGTACCATCAGTACTAAGATAAATTTATAGTTTACAAAACTGACAGAGTTAGGTATAAATGCTAAAACTTAATAACTTAATGGAACCAGATATTGAGTTATACAGCAAATAGCTCATACCTGATACTTCACACACCTATTATGTGAAATAGCTTAGCTGCTGAAATAGCTAGTTGCTGGCATGCTGATAGAAATTTCAACTAAAAATGGAATAACAGAATCCTTACATTTTATTATCTATAAATGAATCATAATTGCAATGCAATTATCCTACTAATATTATAAATGTGAAAGTTTGTGGGTTTGGATGTTTTTTCTTCAATCACGCCAAAAACTACTGAACGGATTTGGTTGAAATTTGGCACACATATGGTAAGTAGCCTAGATTAAAACATAGAATGCTTTTAATCCTGATATTCCCACGGGAACGGGAACCACACGGGTGAAAACCCGGGTGGCCGTTAGTAAATCATAAATGCAATTTATGTTTGTTGGAATACAGTAAAAAATTTTAATCATTTGCCTTAACTAGGAAACCTTGTATTTCAGGCGGGTAGACCTAATATGTTGAACTTGTTCATTACTAACTATTTAGTATGTTTCTTTCTAAGCTATGGCCTTGTACAAATTATCTGTATTACTTTTCAAATTTAATTTGTGTGAGTGTGTACAAAATAATGTTTCTGATGTGGGAAAATTATTAGCTAGAAGTGTCAGTGAAGTTTTAGGCAGCTTTCCAATACAAAACTATATACACCTTTTTGTGATAGTATGTGTACAGTGTACTTTTTGTGACGAATTTTTTACATAATGTGGGGTATTACGACGTTCAATTATACCGTACATGATCAACTCTAGTGTAGCTGAGGCTGCTCACTTAAAAGGCCACCGAAAGTTCAGTCGAATATGAATGATGCATTGGCCACAGGCCTGATGTGAACGATATCTATCAACAAAAAAAAAACTGTAAGTAAATCGGGCGCAGTACTCAATAAAACAATTTTGAAACTGATTTATATATTTATTTGCCTTAAAAACGTCAACAAAAGACGTAGGCAGGTATGTCACATGCTTCATCTTCGACGGCAAGCGAACAGCGAGACGCGGCGAGGAAGCCCCATCAGCTGTTTGTTTCGTCAGTCACAGCAGACTCGCAGACGGGCATTACGGCCCATCCAAATAGTTGCCGATGATGCATCATCAATTTTTGCCTTCAATCATCATACGTGAGGTAAGGACACCCGTTAAGATAGTGTATTCGTGAGGGTGCGTGCTGGTGTGACATCTGTCTGTATTCAGCGAATACAGGCAGTGGTCACCGACTACAGGCGCAAAGGTTTCTAAGACTAAATCGTTTGCGCCGGTAATCGTCTGTGTGAATATACCATTTAGCCGCGCTACACAGGTCACCCAGATTATTATTATATTTTTCTATTATACATATATATATACTATAGTATATCATCTCCAGTCGAGCAGAATGCATAACAGTTATAATACATACAAATAATAGTTTTGTTACAATTTGTTGAAGGTTCAACGGAAGGTAACATGAGTAAAAAAAAAAAAAAAAAAACAGGTTGTCATATCAGATTTAGTTAAGAACTGTTTAAAATTTAATTTAGCTTTTATAAAAAATTACGTACGCTAAATACTTAAAAATAATTTTATCACGATTAAAAATGTAACTTATTGTTTTTAGAAACACAGTCTAGACATCCCATCACCTTTAAGGTTTTAATATTGATAAGGAAAGTGATAGTAATAAACGAATTTAAAATCATAAATTTTGGGCATTTTAGTGCCCATATTTTTATTACAAAACTACCGCCGCCGGCTATAAAGTTTTTTAAATAGCATGATTTCCCTGTTATTGGACAATATTTACTATTTATAAGGGTCTCAGAACATTTTTGAAGAAATGAAGTTCATCTTTTTATATACAATGTTTTTTTTTTTATATACAGCTACCGTCGCAACTTTCCATTATATTACAGATGTATTAGCAATTATGATCTTTACAAGACAAATGTTCACAAAACTGCAGAAATCACTAAGTTGAATGTCATCGATACTTACACAGAATTCCGCGTAAGTCTAATTAGAGACGACATATTTTCTTTTGGGCCTTTCAACAACGGGGTGGACTAGGAGACACTAGTGGTCACATCAGGAATCACAAATTGCAAAATATTTGCATATCAATTATCTAGAACATACAGTTCAATATGCTTTCATTGCAATTTTTCATATTGTATTCATTGCGGGGTGTTAAATATTCTAGATATTATTATTCTGATGCTAAATAGAAATTATTCAATTCATAAATTCAAAAACTAATCACCAGTTTTGGTTTTTATTTTCCAGATTGAGATTGAGTAAATTCAGATGCAATGCAAGTCGAATTAAGCAGTGGAGATAAAATGCAGTAGATTTTCTTTTTCTCTATTTCTAGCATCTGATTTCAAAAATATTTATTTTCTTATATGAGATTATAGCATTTACAATGCTATTTTGGTTTAGTATTGTACAAAGACTATTCTGACACTAAGATACCTATTATTTTAATTCTTTTCCACCAGTTTTTTAAACGAAGGTGTAACGATTGTGTCATCATAATCGTCACAATCTTGAGCCTCGGTTTGGCACCTCTTATCACATGTAAGGTACTTCTTCGTATATCTTATTCTAATATAAAGTATTAACATTATATAACTTTTAATTTCAGGGACGGAAATTAATCGCACAAATAAATTGGTTTTCATAACATTATCAAGGTGGTATTATTTTACAGGTATATTATTTATGTTATTATTGAAGCTGCTGTCGGTTAATACTATCAGGAAGTACAGTTTGGTAACAGAAACGGTTCCATTATTTAACAAATACTAATATAGACATAATAAACAATTTTTTTTTTTTACAGATGTGTATAACACAATTATCAGTATTACATAATACTGCGTTCATTATTGAATGGACAAAATTGAGCTAATCTCAAGGTTTGGTAAAGAATTTAACTAAGTACGCCTTTGCGTAGACTTCATTGTACAAATACAATGGATATCTTAGATTACTTAAGACATTTTATTACAAATTTTCCAATTTTATTCTTTTTTCATCATTTTTATTTTAAAAGTTTAACTTTAATTGCCTTGCCTATTGCACAAATAATGCAAACAATACAAAAAAAAAACAAAAATGGATCATACATATTTATATTAAATAAACAGTTCATAATCACTTCTTATTTAGAAAGAAATTAAATTCTATACGTAATGTAAGTAATAGATTGCTGAAATGAAACATTTAATGAAACGAAGTAGACTTGTGTTGTGTCCAACCAGTTTTAGTACTCGACGTATGCCGATACCTTTATAGCCCTAACAAAAAATGTTACTATAGATGTTCCAGGTAACACGGCGAAATGGTCAATGACTCCGCTATATTTGCAAAATATCAAAACATATTATCACCGATAATCAAACTGAGTTTTCCAAACCAACCTTGTATATTTATATGTATCTATGTGCGTGTATATATATATATATATATATTGTACCAGACATCTATAGGTACCGTTTTTAGTATTATGTAATCATGTAAAACGTTCAGATTGATGTTAAATGGTATTCTTTTCTTTTTTAAAAAGACTAATACGCAAGAAATGATATTTCCATTTTCTTATTATAATGCTTTTAACATCTACATGTGTTAATATACTAATATCGAGGACGAATCTGAAGTATAATTAATGATTAAACGAACTTACCTGTAAGTGAAGTTCTATCATAATTATACGAAGGATTCGTCCGAAGATATTAGTATAGAATCCCACCCTCCCTACTCTTATTGTAAATTACAATAACTGTTTACCCACTGAAGAAAATGAGGAAATATCATAGGATTTGGACTTTAAACTAAATGAAGTGGTTAGCGGGTAGCAGTGACGGGCGAACTTGGACCGGAAATGTCAAAATATCTGTCAATTTTAAGTCAAAAACCTTCTCTTTTTAGGTTTTTTAGGTTATTGCTTTAAAATAACGTGCTAAGTGGTGATACATGAAAGCGGTACTACATGTGTTAATATACTAATATCTTCGGACGAATCCTTCGTATAATTATGATAGAACTTCACTTACAGGTAAGTTCGTTTAATCATTAATCTTTACGCCCGATATTAGTTAACTTGTTAAATTTAAAACACTCAAGTATAGTGTGCCCCGTAAACTGACAATATAAACAACGCTTCGTTGCCACGACGTTATCACCATGAGTGACTAAGCCAGTACGTGGTACGCGTCTCCCGCGATCCGAATAGTTATTGTTATTTTTATTTAATGAATCCGAAGCCGCCGTGTCTAACAATCTACATTCATTTTGCAAGAAATCTATTAATTGATTGAAGTTAGGCAAAGTAGCCGTATTTCCGCCGTATTTATGTTCAAACCGTGACTTCATATCTAAAGGAAGTTTCGTGAGACTAATAAACAATAATAAATAACTCCACTCATTTATAGGAAAACCGAGATTATTCAATGCGCGTGTAGATTCTAATAAAGGGTTGAGTATTTTTGTCCTAAGACCCGAAATATTATTTAAACATGGCAAGTTTAAAATACGCGAAATATGAGAATCCGACAGTAATCTTTTATTTTCGTATCTACTTTTAAGAATATCCATAGCCGTGTCTAATGACTCATTAACCATTGGTAAATGTTTTATCAAATCGCGAGGTTCCTTTTGAACATTAGAAAATAAATAATGAAACTTTTCCGTTTTTGAAATATCTTTCCTACACATTACCAACGAATTAAACAAACTAATGAAACTAGTCCAACCGAATATATCTCCATCATACACACACAAGTTTATTGCTGGCAAGCGAGCATTTTGCGCACTTTCGGTGGGTTGGTGTGTGCCGTCCAAGTTCGGGTAGGCAGATGAAATTGCCTCCAATTGATAATAAATTTCTTCCGCGTTTTTAAATTGAGTATCAAATAAAATAATTTGTTTTTCATCCGTTACCAAGTTCAATATTGCCTCGTATGCCTCGCTCAACAACTTATACCTTTCTTCCATTTTACGCAACCGAGCCGATATTACACCCGTTGTTTGACTTTTATTGACGATGATTTCGTTAGTATTTACGAACCAATCGCACTGTATTTTAAAATTTACTTTCTACGGCCTTAGACGCCATTTTGAAATAGTGATACGGAACACGACGTGAATTTTACGAATTAAAATACCAACTGATTGAACCGAAACAAAATAAATTACCGATATTTTATATTCTGAAGCTTACCGAAATTAATACGAAACAATGATCCGACGAGAGGGACCAAAATAATTATGTTCGCGAGAACACCTTCGATAGCACTCCCGAGCAGTAAAAGGTCACTGATCCATTGTTTCTAACGGTAAAGCTCAAGCATAGTAATTCCTCATTAAGGGATGAACCACTTACCCTTGACGCCGACAGCTTTGAGTTGAAACAGATCCATTGTTTCTAACGGTAAAGCTCAAGCATAGTAATTCCTCATTAAGGGATGAACCACTTACCCTTGACGCCGACAGCTTTGAGTTGAAACAGGAACCCAATCCAAATGCCACCACGTGCTCCGCTATCAACGTCCACCGCACTACAATCTCACAAGTCTCACTCCAATTGTCTTTCTTGCATGAGAATAACACCAAAAACTTATAATTTGAGGAAATTCCGTATTCCAAAATTGATATCGATCCGAAAACTGCACGCGTCGCCGGCCGCCGAGAGGTGAGTGGTGGGCGGCTGCTCTTCGCCGCCGGCTCGCTGGTTTCGCGGTTTACCCACATAAAAAGAAATAAACTATGCCTGAACAAAACATATGAAAACACTGGATGTGCTTTGTAATACCTATCTAAAGCTAATACCTAGACCTTATACCTAATGTTGCTTGTCCAACCTACATGACTATAGCGAGAATCTCACCATAAAAAGTACCTTAAAATCAAATGCTTGTGATACCTATGAGGTATGAAAAAAGGGTGTTACAACCATCTATTCAGCTTTCAGTTGATGTATAAAACTTAATAATAACTTAAATAAAAAATGAGAAATTAAGACTTAACTAAATAGCAGTCCCATTTCATGTAGCAAAAATTTTCTACTTCAAGCGCTTCGGAGGTGGCCGTATTTATCCTACTTATTCCATAAATGTGAAAGTTTGCTTGTTTGAATGATTGTTAATCGATCACGCAAAACGGCTGAACGGATTTGGATGAAATTTGGCACACAGTTTATAAGCCGGATTAAAACATAGGAGGATACTATTATCTTGGTTAAAGGTTCCCTAGGGATTTTCTCGAATGTAAATTCGGATAAAGTCGCGGGCGGAAGCTAGTTTGCCATAAATGGTCGTACTTAATAAAAATACTTTCGTCCGAGTGAGTTTGAAACAGGATTATTTTCAGCCGATGAGTCAAAATTTTATACAGACAGCACCAAAATAACCATGCATATCAGCCATTTTTAATGACCCGCTGCTGGGGAACAGGCCTCAACTGAAAGCTGAATAGATGGTGATGTTTTTAAAATATTATGCACGCTTAGTTACTAGGATTTTTTTTAAAGATATTTGATGCTATTTCTAAAAAAATCTGAAAAAATAAAAAAAAATAAATGCATTTAAGGATTGATTTTTTATAAACACCTGTATTTTATGATTTTTTTTTATTAATTATCAACACACAGATTGTTTTCTATCCCAAAATGATGAAAAATCCGGAATCGAATGAGTAGTTATCTTTTATTTAAAATTTTTGTGTCTGAAAACTTACTTTTGGTAAAAAATTACTTAATTTCAAGTAACTCAAAAACTATATTTTTTTTGAGAAAGTTATATGACTAAAAGTATTTGTTTTGACCTCATCTATAACCTCTTAGCAGGAATACGTCATATTTCCAGTGACCCTGTATATGAACTTTTTTTTAAACGACACAGTAATATTTCTACTCCAAAACACTATCGTAGATCCTTGTGACTAGATATTAACGACTGAAGGCCCCTTTAATAAAATTACTAATTAATATTTATATTAATCAGTAAAATTTCCTATCATGAAATGACACAGTCGCATTTCTATTCCTAATCATGATATTCCAAGATCCTGGTGACTAGATAATAAACGACTCTTAATTATGTACTAATTAATATGAATAATTGCAGATACCCTAACAGATGAAACAAAAGAGTCACCAGTTGATGGAGTATTTAAAACAAGTACACAAAACGTAAGTAAATACGCTAAAATATGGAAATATTCAAGTAAATGGTATTGCGATTTGGGAAAAATAATTTGAAGCTATCCACCATCGTAGACTAATTCACCATCAATTTTGTAATGGCCAATATTGTGGTAGAATTTTTGCCGCCAATTTATGGAGTTCACTTCATCTCAAATTTTAATTAATTGCTAATTATTACATAATATTCAGTGTGGTATAAAATCTATATGAATAATAAATGTGGTAAATACATTAGGTGTCAAACTCTTCAAAAAGCTTAGGATTCCTTTACATATGAAAACTACAAATCACATATGAAGAAAGTCTACAAATTTTTATCGAAAAATCTTGACACAGGTAAACATTCTCCCACTGAGTTAAAGAACCTCCCCATTGAATTAAAGAACCATGACGTATGACGATCCCAATATTAATTAAGTTCATGTAATCTCCTGTTACTGAATAATGAATAATTTTGTATTTTCTATTTTTGTATCGAATATCAAGTCCAAGGCCGCGTTCCGAATCATGCTTACAGCGCTGTTAGCGCGAATCCGACCAAATTAAATAGTCACAAAATATTACACAAATAGGGTATTTGTGTACCTACTTCATTTAATGGATTATACGCTAACAGTGCTGTTGACGTGATTTGGAACTATGAATGTACTATAAGTAACAAAAGTTCTCTTTATTTTAGCTACAGTCCACAACTGAGGACTCGGAGCCACTTGATCCAGATGTATTAAGCATATTTTCAGGTATATCTGTTTTTCATAGGATTGCAATAAACCATCATACATAATAATAAATTTACTCAGTTTTATCATGCACCTGGACCAGAAAGTAAATAATCTGTAATTCATTTTTGTGAAATAAAAAGATCATTGTGTTTGATAAAAGTATGCTAGCATCATCATCACTGAATAAATTATAACCCTAAAAACAGAGTTACCTGAAAATATATTATATATTTTCAGGTAACTTTGTTTTTCTTAAATTTCAATAAAGCGCATTACACACACAGTATTAATTTACTCGGTCTTATCATGCGCCTGAAACAGTAAGTAAACAATTAATCTATCATTTACTTTTGTATATAATGACAAAATTAATTGTATATAATTGTTTTTTCTGTCATCCACCAATCCGCATTTGCGCCATAACCCACCACGCGGGTGGGGTATGGCCCATCCTCCTTATCTACCCATAAGGTCTGTATTCGGAAAAATCATAATAGTACATTATGAGACAAGTTAGCTTAGGTTGCTCATTGCACACAAGGCTGCGGGTTGCAGCCCGAGCCGCAGGCGAGGGCGTAACTCAGCCGAGTGTGCAATGAGCAAAAGCTCACGAGTTTCATACGACGTTTTTCAACACATTTGCGAGGAAAATACATAGTAATTTACCACACAGCAACAAATACGACAAAAACAAAATATGACAATTATGGGAAAAGGCGCGTAGGTTTTTTTTTGTTTTTTTCACACGCCCAATGCAAGAATATTTTGCAAACAAAGGGGTGAGTGAGCATACAGCCTATTTCAAAATTATAATTTTAAGTGATAAAATGCAAATTATTTTAACATTTTTAAACAAAATATTGTGAATTATGAATAATTTGATAATAATAAATATTTGTTTGACTTAATTAAGGACTTACACATTTATTTCTTTCAAAAATGAATATGTATTTTCAGTGGCATAAAACCTCTTTGTTGTTACAAAAAAAAATAACTGTATTACCCGATTAAATTCGGAATGCTCTGTTTACTCGCATAGAATTTGCAGTAAGGTACTAATATAACTTTGTAGAGATAATTCTATAACACCCTACTGTTTTATATATTATTGCACGCGTTTGTTATAGCTCAGTTTATGGCCCTAAAAGCGATGTATTAGGGCTCTCTTTACGAGCAAGTGTGTTGAAAAACATGTTGTTGTTTATGTTAGTTGTCTACTCCTACGAGATTGTTGGCGTTTGTCAATGTTACGCGTTGCGTTTCTACATCAAATCACTTCCTAAAATCCGAGTGACTATAAACGACTGAAGTACCTCTAAATTACTAATTATTGATAGCAAAATTGCAGGTAAGCTGATAAGTCAAACAACCAGATCGCCAGATGATAGAGTACCGAAAACAAACACACAAGAAGTAAGTAAATTAATACCTAAAATAATTTCTGAAGTGAATTTAGTTATGTTGTCTGTACCGGTAGTAGCAGTCGTTTTTACTCCTAGCCCTGTCTTCATGGGTTCTTTTAATTTTTCCAAATTTATGTGTAATACTTTTGGCCATGTAGCAATATCTATTAATTCTGTGCAAAAACCTAGACAGTTTTTTCCTGTCCGGACATTTTATCGAATATCCAGTCCAGACTGGACTGGAAAGTAAGTAGACCATATTTGAAAAGTCCAGACTTTTCAAATATGGTCTACCTACTTACTTTCGGGGCCGTTTTGGATGAATGGTATTGACCATATAGTGGGTGAAAAAACCATATGGGTGAACAGTCACCGTAATAGCGAAAGATGTGGGTTGGTTTCTGCTAGAATAAACCATATTGAATTGACTGTTACTAAAAAAATAACTAAATACTGTTTTTATTATACCTCGATGTCGTTATTTACAGGAAAAAGTCAATGACTTTGAAACCAGAATCTTTTACGAACCCACAGCCACGGATGATTTCAGTAAGTTTGCATATGAAAAATGTATGCCTGTTATTTCTTAATGATTCCGATTAATATGTAGTTACTTGTGAAACGTAATTAAGAACTACTTCAGAACAGTGTATTTAAATCTAAATTTTCAAAAGTATCATCAGTTATAGTAGGTACTTACTACTTATTAGCTTTTTTCTTTCAGATTTCGTTGACATCGACTGGGTAAGAAAACTGGTTTATTTAACTTTTTTGACATTTACAAAAACTTGACTTATGCTATAATAGTTTTAATCACTATTTCCAACAGGATGATGACAACATCGAGAATACTACAGCTCCTTTAACTCCCAACTCCCATTTAGGTCCAAGAGTCTACGGTAAGGTTTAGTTTATTTATTAAAATATCCTGGACTTCGTCCACGTGAACAGTTTAAAAATACCTAAATCCATTTAACAGGATATATTTTTTTTCAATTGAATCCAGGTTATTTGCTGTGATTGTACCAAATCGCAAATTCTTTCAGTCGTTTTTGCATGATTGAGTAACAAACATCACAAACATAAAAACAAAGACTATTGTTAATGGTAACGTATTAAAATCTCTAAAATTGAATGGCGTAAGGTCATAACACCTATGGACGAAAGACCTAATTTGAAAAACACCTAATGGACAAAATACCTAAGTTCATAATATATAACAGTTGAAACACATAATGGACGGTTGACCTAAAGTCGATTCACCTAAGGACAATAATAATAATAAAATGTATTTCAATACATCTATAAGTATATATTTATTGACAATACATCTATAAAAAAAATCGGTTGGCACTCCGGGAGTGCCGGCAGAAGTGAAAACTTGAATATTAACGTCGTGTATTTTTGATATTTTGAAATTAGCGGCAAAGGATTAAAATTATTTCTTTCCTATTACTATTAGAATAATAACACCTAGAAGCCGTGTCCTCGCATGCAAAGTGAGGCAACTAATACCAAGCCAGAATGGCTTAGTTTTCAAATTTATATCCTTCATACGTTAACTAATCGTAACTGAAACCCAATAATATAGTAACCAGTTTTATGAATGTGGGAAAATTGAAACTGTTTTGTACTTAATCGGTATGATTAGGGAATAATGTAGAATAACAATCTGAAAACGGAGCCATTTTGGCTGTTTTAGTTGCCTCACTTTTGACAGTGCGCTTTGTAGAGAACTATCATTCTAGGTGTTATTATTCTAAGCTGTTACTATACAGTCACACAATTCAATCAAATTCTAAATATTTCGCGCCAGTGGCCTCCTCTGTGAAAAGTAACGATCCTCTGATCGTTACTAAAACTGACAATTTCTCTGATCGTTAGTTTTTCGTAACAATGAAGCCTCTTATAAGCGCTGTAACTCGAAGTTGCGACCACTGAGACCAGGCAGTCCAACATCATTCACATTAGGGGACTACTCTACAATCCATAAAAATGAATCTAAATTTTTCCTCGATCGTTACCAAAAATCCCGTGACCGCTTAGTCGTAATAAGTAAAAAATTAGATTATAACTACCTTCAACCTATGGTAGCTATGCCTCAATTGAAGTGCTATTCCATTGTTAGGTTATTTAAACTTAGGCATTTTAAACTTAGTTCTAACAATGGTTAGGTTTTACGACGATTAGGTGTTTTAAAATGTAGGTCTTTCGTCCATAGGTGTTAAGACCTTAGGCCATTCAAATTTAGAGATTTTAATACGTAACCTTGTTAATAAAGGAAACCTATTTTTAACAAGAGGTACGCTATTCGTTTTCTCAATAAGGTAAATCAATAAACATACAAATTTTCACATTCATAATATTGGTAAGATACCTGCATTAATAAATTCATCTTTTTAAAAATCTTAGGTGATTTACAAATTCCTGTTCTTCATCACATTACATAATGAATAAAGATGTAACAACTGGATAGTAAAACTATTTGATATTTGAAACTAAAATCGGTGCAACTATAAGTTGGAGTTTATTATGATCGTGATAATTTCTTATTAAAAGTGTCAATTTTACTGACCGTATGGTAAGTCACATAAGATTTTTGTTTACTCTGCAGTTGTTAGGTGAATAGATTAAATAACATTTCAGTTTGCCAACTGTTAATTTTTTTATTGATTAACCACCTGTATTTGTGTTTTCAACAGACGGTAATACTGATGACACTAAACACCCGACGACAAACGTAAGTGCTTAAAATTTTTAATAACTTGTACAGTGCGAGGCAAGTATCTTGAAATTTTTCCGACGGAGTAGGGATAAGTTCGCGCATGTGCTCTTGTGAGAAACCAATAACGCGCACCCCTCTCCCGCCGCCCGCGCCCCTCACCGCTACGCATGCCCAAAATTCGCGTTCCGCGCAATCCCCACCCGATTTCAAGATATATGCCTCGTACGTACTAAGATTAAAATGGGCAATAATGAGCATTGCAAAAAAAAGTTTATTTTTCGATTGTTTGGCTGCAATAGTAGGAAAAATAATCAATTTAAAGTTAAAGATTTTGGAGGCAGAATTGTGAAATTTACTTCGATCATCTATATCTGTGGATATTGCATGACATGGGTATGTCGCATCAAATCTAAAATATGGTATACTTTTGTGGGGTAACTCGGTTGACGTAAAAAAAGCTTTCATATCACAGAAACAATGCATCCGAGCTATATGCGACGTCCCTCCAATGACGTCCTGCAGGGAATTATTTCCTAAACTAAATTTGCTTACCCTCCCCTCTATCTATATATTAGAATGTTGCATTTTTGTTAAAACACACCCCCATATATTCAGTTTTAAAAATACAGATAACTGTAGATTAGCGAGACACCATGGTAAGTTGATGTTACCCACAACGCATACAAAGTATTGTAGAAGGAATTGTTATCCTAACTGCATAAAAATTTATAACAAACTACCAAAGACCTTAAAGGAGCTTAGTTTACCTATATTTAAAAAAAAGTTACAAACTTGGTTAAAAATAAATGTTTCTATACAATTGAAGAATTTCTAAATTCAAAAATTGACATAAAATGAATTATTCTCATCGCATGTAATTTTAATTTGTTTATTTAATCGTATTTAATTTACTACTCTAAATTGACATTTCACATGCCTTTTCTATGGCAAGGCAGAGAACCGGAATGTGACCAATAACAACTGTATGCACTCTGTTTTTTGTGAATAAAATGATTTGATTTGATTTGATTTGACAATGGCATTTGTGGGACACCTCAAACTCCCCCAAAACGCAGCCCACTATGAAATTCCCCTACGACTTTTCATACAACTTAACATTTAGTGTCGCGTTATTTGTCAAACGGCATGTGCCACATTTCAGCTTTGTTATTGTATGACGAGCTACATCCTCAGGTATAGCTGATCGAAGGAAAGGTGAATGCGCAGGCTACTAAAATTACCCGAGCCCCGGCGCAAATTAAATCTATCTCAGGTTTTAGTACTTTTAATGTGTATAACAAAAAAATATGTGGAACCTCTGTGATTGGTGACTAACATAAAAAAACTGCAATAAATATTTTTTCAGGCGCTAATATTGGAATGATATTACCAACAAAATAATTAAGTAAAGTATAAAATAATGGTAAGTACATGATTGACAAACAAGATTGTGTAGTATGTCTATTAAAATCATAAGAACTTTTGTTCTTCTTTAAGTCTTATAATAGAAAATCAAAATATTTTTTAGGTTTAATGTTTTCTGCTAAAATATTTTTGCAAACAGTGAGAAGACCATGAAACTAGAGTACTTAAAGAAGAATAAAATAAAATACATGGTAACACGGACCTCTTTGGTCGTCGTCATTCTGCATAATTGTCATTATTTTTGTTTATTTCTTTCTTTTGTTTAAACCACGTTACTTATGATAAAATAATAAATAAATAATAACCCACCACGGTGGCCCCAATGCGGATTGGTAGGGTATGAACGACTGAAAATGCAGCCAATAACAATGATATATCATTGGCCATAAATAACGGCTTAGCGTGCCTCTCAGAGTCACGGAGGAGGTCGAGATCATTTTTGGTCACCCATCCCATGACCAAGCCTTTAGAAAAGTTGCTTAACTGTCGCAATCACTGGGCGATGCGCTTAGTTACCGTGATATCTAGCTGCTCCGTCGTAATTACTACCTAATATTTTTGAAAATATACCTTTAGCTAAGTAAAATATTAACGCCTGAAAAAATATTCATTGCCTTTTTTATGTTAGTCACCGATCACAGAGGTCCCACATATTTTTTTGTTATATAAATAAAAGGTACTAAAACCTGAGATAGATTTCATTTGCGCCGGAGCTCGGACATTTTTGCGCATTCGCCTTTATTAAAATTTCTATTTTTTCAGGAAAATGTTACCTTAACCTACCCCATTGATGAAATAGACCCTCCTTTGGAAGTAAGTAAAATATAGCCCTATAAAGCTACTAATTTGCCCTCTCTGATTCATCTCTATATATTTATATCGTTGTTCAACAGAAATCACGATATAAATATATATCTTCTGTGACATAAATTTCTACATTATAGAAGCATGACTTTGAAGTTAGACAGAGTTAAAACTTTAAACGAAAGCAAGGCCCTATAACTTGTAAAATATTTTAATATAAGTTATAGAAGGTTATTAAATTGAATATAAAATATTTTACTATTGTAGGCGAATAGCATATAATGCAAGAGGAAGTATAAAGAATTGCCTTTAATTTGCTGGTAGTTACGTTAATACAGAGAATAATATGCTTGCTATTGAAACTCCAAAGACATTAAAAATAGAAAAAAATAAGGCAAATTAAGATGACTTTTAATTAAAAATTGTATTTAGAAGAGGGCGCTAACATGGTGCTATTACCCCCTCATTCCTTTACGATCCACCGACGAGGCTCCACTGGTGGATCGCCTGGTTCAGAAATGAGAGACTTCATTAAGTCTGCTAAATATTTTTGTCAATAAATTCATTTATTATAATTATAATGTCATTTATTCAGAAGCTGCAGTATTTTCTGGTCTCTTTAACCTCTTTTCTTCAATATAATAAAATGACACTGTATATGTATTTACAGGATATCACACCTAAAGTTCCTAGTAGAATAGACGTCAACAAAACAGTAAGTATATTTTCAATATTAAATAACAGCGACACCGATAGCTCTAGGTATATTAACCCGGCGTCATGGGGGTTGGGTCAAAATTACCCTGCATTTTGTTTAGGAGTGACAGGCAGCACGCTATACAATATAGCTGGACTTGTTGAATTACCTTACACATTTTTGAAAAGAAGTCAGTTGAGCAGTAACTGCGCTAAGTATTGCAATTGATCAAGGTTCAAAAAGGTAATTATGACCCAATCTTGCACTCCGTTTAACATTTTTGTGCGAGCGTGCTGCGGTAGCGGTCGGCGTAGTGCCAGAACCGATCTGGTTGGCGTACGCTTCGACATCTGCCGTGATTTCGTGGTATCCCTAGGGATTTCATGAAATTCTTGGTTTCCTCATATGCTTGCGACATATATATTTCTAAGTAAATGAGGTTTTCTCTGTTCAATTACTTTTTTAACTCGTAATTAAGTAGGACGTTAATCGATAGGTAAATTAAGTTATTTTTCTAACTAAAACAATTCTGAAATATCTTAAAAAGAGTATTCGGGTAATAATGATCCATCCCCGACGTCCGTGTCCTACCTATTTTGAACGCCGGGTTAAATAATATCCAGTGACGATAATATTTATTTACCTTTTCTTAGCATAAAAGTGAGAAGTTACTTTTTAACACCATTATTGAAAAAGTCCCTAATAATTTCACTGATTTAAAACAGAAATGTACCAAACACTAAAATTTTTTCGTTAAAAAAATATTTTAAATTTCTACCTACCCAATTAAAGTGTATTTTTATGAACAGTCAGTCGAATCTGCAACCGCTAGTGGTGAATACATCAGCAGCTCTGAAGAAACCACCGAATCTATAGATATGTCGACCGACGATGAAGTCATACCAAAGCAGTGTAAATATGGCACAAATGAGTTCCCGATTCCTAAACCAAATGTCAATAAAGAGGGTAGAAGAATCGCTGACATAAGTACGTTATATTATTAATAATCTTGGACTGAGAATTTAGAAAGTAACAAATAATAATAACAAAAATATGCAGAAGTTATACAGGGGTTATTTGTAAAACACCAACAACCTCGTAGGAGTAGATTACTAACATTATAAACATCAACATTTGTTCCACAACTTTTTCCGAAAACGGACAAAAAAAATTCCACTTTCCATACAAAATGTCGAACAGCTGATCGAGGTTTGTATGAAAAGTCGAATTTATTTTGGCCGTTTTCGGAAAAGTCGTAGAACAAATCTTGTTGTTTATGATGTTAGTAATCTACTCCTATGAGGTTGTTGGTGTTTTACAAATAACCCTGTATAAGTTTCGAATTTGCAAAAAGTATAGATCCCACCAAAATCATTTTCATGAATAATGTTGCCAAGACCTCGCACTGTCAAAAAGTTATCAGACCTCATGTAGAGCCAAGCTTACATATTTTGACTAAGTTGTAGTTTTTGAAGTTAGAGCTTGCAGAGTTAGGGCGCGTAGAGTTAGAAGCTTGGCTCTACATGAGGTCTGATAACTTTTTGACAGTGCAAGGTCATGGCAACATTATTCATGAAAATGATTTTGGTGGGATTTCACTTCTTTTTGTAAGTAACTATCCATAAACCGAAAAAGCAAGGTGGGGTCAGAATTGTGGTCTAAAATCGTGTAAAATTCGATTACCATCAACCAGGGTACTTGTACTGTTATTTATTTTATTCTGTGGTAGAACTAATTCATTTATGCTGTGATATTATTTTACTCTCTAACGCAGAATGTGACTGTGCAAAGAACAGAGTCTGCGCGAGTTTTGCGCTATGAAAGAAGTAGTTAGATAAACAAAATTCTCGGAATGTATATTGTCAGTAGTAGACTTATTAAATATATAAAGTTTGAATTGTGTAGCTTTTATAATATAGATTTTATTGATATCTAAAAAACTCCAATTTCGTCACTGACTCACTCATGATCATCAAAACTCAAAGGGTACTTCCAAAAGTTGAGTATGTAATGTCCAAAATTTGGTATGTAAATACCAAATTTCAGCTTTCTAGGACCTAGAAAGCTGAAATTTTAACATTTTTAACATTTCGGTATTTACACAAGCTACACAATTAAAACTTTATATATTTAATAAGTCTACTACTGACATTACATTCCGAGAATTTTGTTTATCTAGTAAACTCCTAACCCAAGATATGACGGTTCAAAAAAACGACGAAGCGCTTCGATAAAAGGTAGGTAGTGCCCTTGCGCTTCGCTTCCTCGTCTTGGCGGGGGCACTACGGTGCCCCCAGATCAAGACATTAGATATAGCGATTTATCGCGTTTAACTGTCAAAAGACAACGGATTTTGTCAGTCGAGTGGCGATAAAACGCTTTATCACACGATATCGTATATGTAGGTATCGTGTTTCGGTCAAGCGGGGCAGGCAACCTAGAGTTACTACTCTAGGTGGTACCTACTTTATATCCTACATATATTATAAAAGTAACAAGACATTTCGTACAGCTTATCTCAGATCATGACAGGCTATATTCAGCTTTGTGTTTCCCTATACATTAACTTGCAGTCTTTAACACCCATCAATCCGCATAGGCCCAATCCACTTATAAGAAAGGCCTGTGCCCCATCAGTGAGGACAATAAAAATTGCTAATATGCTTTTGTTTTTTTTTTCTAGAATGTGAGGAGCAAATGTTGGATGTCAAATATAATGTATATGATGTTACAAAATATGAACTAATATGTAAGTATATGAAAATCTTAAATAACGATAAAATAATGAAATGGCTTTTTCATTCAAATATATTTCAACGTTTCAGGCGACCGCCTTCGAGGAATGTCAGCTGTTCTTGGTGGTAAAAAGGCTAACAATAAAGAGTTTCCACATATGGTAAGTAAAATAATCAATTTTAACATATTTTATCTAATACTGAAATAGTGAAACATATAATGCTCACATTGCCTAAAGAACTAACAATGAAAACCAATTTGTACCTAATCACTACTCTAAAGCTCCTCTAAAATCTAAATAACGCAAGAAAACCTAAAAAAAACTTGTCTGATTAAAATATACAACGTGCTTGTATCCTAAAAGTCACATCATCACTCAGATTTTTCATATTTTTGCTCTGTTCTATTCAAATTAACATTTATATATAGTATGAAAACAGTACTGGGAGTTATTTCTATAATAATAATGATTTATCGTTTAAAAATCATGTTATATATCCAAACGAATAACACAAATTAGCTATTACTTGCTTATAGACGAATAAACTTATTATTAAACTTATTACTTATTATTAAATTCATTGGAATGCTCTATAGAAGCTGTATCTGATCTTACTTAATTCACGGAAAATTTTTGTTCGAGTTTTAGTCTCTTCGCAGGGTGGAGTAGGCTGGCTCAACAGAGAAAACAAATATTCGATTTTCTGTGGCAGCACATTGATAAGCTCCAGATTCACTTTGACTGCTGCACACTGCAGGTCTGTAAGCACACGCGCAGATATTGGCGTAGATGACCCATATCCCAAAATTGTGAGGTTTGGCAACGTAGACCTAGAGGTAGGTTTTTAAATTTATTGCTTGCTTATCTATAGAAAAATTAAGTACAGTCAAAAACAGCGAAAACTGATGAAGACATTAAGGTTCACAATAAATTGAAAAATGTTGACAGTTTTGTATATTATTATTCTGACGTGCTGCTGACTATACCTACCAAGGCAAAAGCTAGCCTAGGATATACTTGATCGAAGATACTAAAGCTTTTTTTAAAGTGTATAACTAAAACTGAATTTAAGAATACTCTTACACTCATTACAGTACAATACTTAATTTTCAGAAAAAAAGTAACACTTTTGACGTACCGATAAAAAATTTCTTGACCCTTAAGGAATTTGATGCTACTCCCTTAATGAAATACAATGACATAGGTCTGATACGACTTGCAACAGAAGTAAAATTTGCGGAGCACGTGAGACCAGCTTGTCTTTGGCATAAATCTATGGCCGAACTTAAAACTGGCAATGTGTCTGGATGGGGCCTAACAGTATCTGGTATGTTTATAGTTTATACTTAACTCTGTATGTATTTTTTATCAATTACATTTCCATCTCGGTTTATTGTCATTTAGTGGCAACCCTGCTGTCTGGTTTGTCGCTAGAGTAAATATAATATGATGAGGTTAGCAATCAAGACCTATAAATCACCATGCAACGTTTTTCCCACAGGAATTAGCTTTAAAACATAGGTTCTGGCAAACGCATCATTTTCTTAGTTGACATAACAAAACAATCATTGACACAGTAACACATTCTAACAATGCCTTTTTATTTTCAGCTAAAATAGAGTCTAAATCGCGACACTTAAGATACGCAGAAGTGGACATTCTAGGAAACGAAACATGTAATGAACATTTACATCAACGACGTTTTAGACACTGGAATGGGTTGTCAGACACCCAGTTTTGCGCTGGAAAGTTAGAGGGTGGGATAGACACGTGTCAGGTATGTAACTGTACAAATAGAAATTAAACATTAATTACCTGAGCTCAGAGTAGTTTCTCTGAGTGGTCTAATTGGAAATGAGGATAATCTGTAGATGAATGGGGTATTAACATGTAGAGACTTGGCAGAGCACTTTTTATCGACAATCGCTTGTAACATCTAATCGCAAGGAGTCACTGTTCATGGAGCTGGAACTGGTATTGCCACGGAGATCCTTAGAAAACTATGCCCAGCGTTCGGTGTTCGGTTGATAGGATGATGATGATGAAAAATTAATAAAATAGTTTCACCCAACTTACACCAATCGTTAAGTCCTAATTAGTTCAGGACTAAATGAAACACAGGGTCTTCTGCCTTTTATATTAATGAGCAAATTAATTATTATGTTTCCGTAGGACCTATGTTAGCTAATATTTGCAGATAAATAGATAATTTAAAATATTTATAAACAAAATTTATTTGCAGGGTGATTCTGGTGGTCCTCTTCAAGTGCGGGAATCATTTTCAGAAGAGAAAAACATAATAGTTCATTATATTGTGGGCATCACCAGCTTTGGGTTTGACTGCGGCAAACCGAAGCTGCCGGGTCTCTACACTAGCGTCAACAAATATCTTTGCTGGATCGAGAAAACTGTATGGCCATCGGAAAATAATACTATGTGTAATGATGAAGATTATTGAAGATACATTATAAAATTAAAATGTGCTATTGTAAACGAGATTCAGATTCAAAAAATATAAAATAGAAAAATGGACTTAATATTTATTTTAAACTTTATTTATTGTACTAGTGGCCGCCCGCGACTTCGTCTGCGTGGAAAGGTTTTTTGCTATCCCTCGGGAACAATACATTTTTTCGAAATGAAAGGTACCCTATGTCCTTCTCTGTACCCCTGACAACGTGTGTGTAAAATTTCATGATGATCGGTTCAGTAGTTAAGACGTGAAGGCGTAACAAACAAACAAACAAACAAACAAACGGACTTTCGCATTTATAATAT
This sequence comes from Agriphila geniculea, assembly GCA_943789525.1. Taxonomy (NCBI): domain Eukaryota; kingdom Metazoa; phylum Arthropoda; class Insecta; order Lepidoptera; family Crambidae; genus Agriphila; species Agriphila geniculea. Next base: position 11,141,117 of record OX038887.1, on the reverse strand, counting down.
TAGTAAGGATAAGGATTTATACCCGTGACACAGAATATACAGTATGTAAACCGCTGTAATATCTTATACCTTTAAGCGAGCAATTCTTTGTAAATTATTTATATACTAGCGGCCGCCCGCGACTTCGTCTGCGTGGAAAGGTTTTTTGCTATCCCTCGGGAACTATAATTTTTTTCGGGATGAAAGGTACCCTATGTCCTTCTCTGTACCCCTGTCAACGTGTATGCAAAATTTCATGATGATCGGTTCAGTAGTTAGGACGTGAAGGCGTAACAAACAAACAAACAAACAAACAAACAAACAAACAAACGGACTTTCGCATTTATAATATTAGTAAGGATTTCTGTAATCTCGGAAACGGCTCTAACGATTTCGCTGAAATTTGGTATATGGGGGTTTTCGGGGGTAAACAATCGATCTAGATTAGAATTATGTTTGAGAAAACGCGTGTTTTTGAGTTTTCATGCGTTTTTCATGCATTTTTCTTTCGACGCAGAATATGGATATTTTGTGTAGTCTGACGCCATCTAGAAAAGACTTATGAAATAAGTGCTTGGCTAGCATGCTATGCGGCAAGCAGAGGCTGTGTAGTAAAGTAGCACCACAGAATAAAATGTACACAGCACTTCATAGATGGCGATACTCCAACTATTACCAATTAGTTTTTTTGTTTTTGGAAAATAAAAAAGAAATTTTAACTACTTTTCCTACGTTTTATAACACCACCATGTTACAAATAAATAGTGTGACGCCAGCCAAATACTTATTTTAAAGTAACACGTGTTTAGAACAAAAATATTCCCTAGCTAATACATTTACAAAGCTTGGCGGGGTAGTTGGTTCTGAAACAAAAGAAATATGTTCTTTTCTATGCGAGGACAAATCTTCGGAACTGTTAACATTAAAAGCTGGGTTTAATGGATATGGTTATTAGGGGCGGCATTATAAATGTCTGTAAAAGTTTCCTGTCTTCAATAAACTTCAATAGAAAAAGATACACAAAGGGACGTTAAAATAAATGTATCCTTGTTTTTCAAAAGCAACATTTCCGCATTTGGCAATATAAACTATTACCCCCTTACTAATAAATATTGAATAGCAGATGTAGAGTTACACAATGGTTACTCTCTGTCAAACTATTTGAATTTGACATTAAAAAGAAAGTGACAAAACACTGTGTAACTATGCAGCTGCTATACAATCTTTATTAGTAAGGGGGTTAATATTTAACTTCGGGTAATAGACAAAAGGAACTTAAACAAAAGGGATGGTTTAAGAAAGTGAGACAATAGCTTTGAGAATAATATGGTAAAAACCCCATGGAATACGGCTCGTGGGAGTTTTAGGGAAGATGTGAGGATGAAGGCGGGGGGAAGAGATTCGAGTTTTGGTGATTAAGGAGAGCGCACGCGTCGCAGGTCGTAACGGAATCGTGTAATTGCGCGCGCGCGTGTCGGGTGTACGGGGAGATATACGAGAGTCCCGTGACTAATCTCACCCTAGGTGTGATGTGAGTGTAAGTGTGTAGGAAGAATAAAGCAGGTGCGGGGTAAGAGAGCGGCTAACTGAGTAAGTAGCGCGGGTCGATATAAACCACACGAATTTATCCTGGTGAGTCTAATTCACGTATTATTTATAGTATTAAGTGTGTAGGGCGTAGGGTCGAGTATTGCGTGACTTATCTTAGTGTATTAAGGGTGTAAAAGTACTTAAGTTGTCCTGGCGTAACCTACCGCAGTGTATTAAATGTATGATGTTATTTCGCGTGTTTAATGTACATTTAATGGTCTGCCTGATATTAAATCTGACACAGTGAAGAGTGTTAATAATTTGGGGACGTAGTTAGGAACCAATCGATATCACATAAAATCGGGGTTCATCCTTTATTCTATTAGGGACGTAAGTAAGAATCAAGCGGCATCACTGAAAACCGGGATTCTTACAATCAGCAGTTCAATTAGGGCCTTAGGATACTAGCTATTCGATTAGAAATCGGAGAGGCCATTAAGGTATTCGTTCTTCTTTGGTAAAGGTAATTATTAAACAATTTTGTATTAAATCGGTGGAGGAATCATCGTTTGGGTCGGATTCCACAGAGTCGTTGCGGATAGCACTAGAAATCTAGGCTATACTTACCTAGGTTTCTGGTTGGTGGGGCAACACCCCCCTCCCCGGGGCCGATATTAGCTATTCTGGTTAATCTTATAATTTAATTTAAAAAAAAAATTCGTTGGGACAAACTCTAAGTAGGGTGTTTGCGTCACAAATGGTGCCATCGTGACCAGAATGTCCGTCATTAAATGTATTGATTCAGGTCAATACAACGGACATCGTTATTTCTTATGCCGTAGGGGTTTTATTAACACGACGTATGGGTCCTATATAAAACGATCATAGCCATTATAAGTATAAAGGGGTACAATGACAGAAGTGACATATAATCTAATCTTTAGTTGTAAAATATTTAACTACGCAGAAGTCTGAGGGGGGAAAAGTTCATAAATTCACTATAGTTTCCAAAAGATTTGAAAGCAGAAAGCTTATTTGGAATGCGCGAAAACCTTCCAGGTTTCATCACGGAAACGGGTTGGCGACGGATGTCTACACGGATAGGTGTATGAAGCAAGCCGAAGGCGGGTTGCTGACAAAGGCTGGAGATAGATCATAAGTAGTGGTAGAGGGGTAAGCCACTAGCGAGGTAAGCAAAACCTGACTCTTCTTTTATAAAACTTAAGGCATGAGTAGGCGTAGGCGGTTATTAGATCCCATTGGGGATGAAATTCCTCCTAAGAATAGGGAACCCCAGACCTCGAAGAGGGCGCGGAGTAATGCCATGGAGACTGTTACGTCTAAGTTAGATATGATAGTCGGTCAGTTAGAAGCCCTAAAAAAACGTGTTGAACTTGTTGAAAATGTACCTGGTAATGTTTCTAGAGAAAACGTAGCAGTTCAAAACAGTCAGGGAGTCAATGCAACTCCAACTTTTGCCACAACACACCGCGTCGAAGAAATCCGGCAAAGCGATACGATTAAAACTTGTATTTCACCTGTGGACGATTACTATCATTTTTGTGGTTCCCCATCTGACCGACCAGTGTTTGGTGATAGGAAAAACAAAAATCCGGCTAGGTTTATTAAAACTTTGGGTAGTTACATTCAAAGTAAAAAGGGCGAGGGCAAAGCATTAACAATAGCTTTAGGTAGTTTGGAGGAACCTGCTCGACGAATTATGGAAATTTATAGTGATAAATGGAATACCTATGAGGATTTTAGTAGGGACTTTCTAAGTGTATTCTGGGGTAATAAGGAGCAAGGAATAGTATTACATCGTATAAATAATAGCGTTTGGGATCCCATGGGTCAAACCTCCATGGAAGAACATTTTGCAGAGATGGTCGAGAACGCTAGATACCTATCTCAACCTCCGAAAGAGACCGATGTAATCGATCAAATAATGCGTCATTTTCCGGAGAAACTACAAATAGCTTGGTTTGCTAGACGTAATGCTAGTACGTTTGTTGACGGAATTGAGTTTTTACGAAATATAGAGAAAAATATTCGTAGTAATATCAGTAATAATACTTTGAGTAATACAGGAGAAGTAGCGAGGGGGCGTTGGAATGAAAATCCTCACAGAAATAGGTTTATAAGGGGCCCAGGGCCTCCGGAGTCGCAACGCGCTTTAGGTCGGAGACAAGTACATGCTTTAGAGTTCGTGGCTGAAAGAGAGAAAGATAGTTTGTATACCGAAGCCGGGGCACGTGAAAACGACTATTCGGGAAACGTCTAGGTCTTGGGCCCACAACAACTATCAGGAAAAATTAGCTTAGCGTTTGAAAATAGTTTACCGTGTGAATCCTACTAATATTGTAAATGAGGGGGCTTGTGGATGTTTGGACGTTTGTTCATCGGTCGCGCGGAGGTGGCTGAGCGGATTTGGATGAGGTTTGGCACACCGATGGTTTGTGGCCTGGATTGAGATATGGAATACTTTTTATCTTGGTTGGTAGCGGCCGCTAGTTACTATTAAAAAAAGTTTGAAATAAGGAGAAACGCGCCATGCCGAAAAAGGGGCTTATTTTATAATGATGTAGTGTGTTATAGTTAGTACTTATATTACTTATAGTTTGTAGTTGTTAGAATCTTAGAATATACTTATCACAAGTTAGGGTATGACTGTTAAGTTGATAATGCGGATGCTGTAGTTTTATTAAGTAGGAAAACAGAAAACCGAAAAAAAACATAATGAAAAAAAAAACAAAACAAAAAAAGGGTGTCTTGTCAGAAGTAGGCTTATTTTATAATATTATAGTGTGTTGTAGTTAGTTCTAGAGTGGGTAGGTCCAAACCCATTCTGTTTTATTTGTTTTTGGTACGTTAAAGATAAAGCAAGATTTAATTAAGTGCATAATTGTAATGTAAAATGCTCAATTAGTTTCTGTCTCAATTCCATATTGCCGGACGTCACGCAAGGACAAGACCTTGGAGTGGAGATGCACGGAGCCGCGGCGTCAAGGTATCCTGGCGTACTCATCGTAGCTGGCAGGGGAAGCTGCGTAGGAGTACGGAGCTTTACGCGGTTATACGTGCGGGGTGTACTCAGCTACAGAGTACCAGAGGAAAGGGCAGATAAGTTGCATGCTTCCTTTTGCTACATACTCTCTTTATTCCGTATTGACGTAAACGGCGTCTTATTAATGGATTATAGAATCAATTAGTATGTAAAGGACAATAATAATCTTTCTGAATACTGCGTGGAATCGGAGAAATAACAATATGTAATTAAAAGCATTTTTTTCTTGTGTAGGGAGCTAGGGAGGTTATTTTCTGATAAGATAGTAGAGGAAGCGGGAAATTTGGCAATTAGAGGAAACACAAATTGACCATTGATTTCGGGAACGACTTAGCGCATAGTTGCAGTATGATAATACTCATATGCAGAACGGAAAGGTCGATTAATGATTGGGCATTCATTTAATAATACCAAACGATACATTTTATAAGCATATTATTATTAAGGTTTAAAATAGGTATTGATCTTAAGGTAACGTGTAGTAGAGGACGGATCGTAATGGAAATGTTCATTCCGGATTAATTGTAAGCAACGGCTATGGCTAATTATCCTAAAGCTAAATCTGCCTGTTACCCACATCATTTAATAACGTCCATAATATAGTACAAACATTAACCTAATGGGAAATTTAATGTTTACTTATTAGTATAAGTTGAGGAGTTAAAATTTTAAAATATATTTTTACTTCTTATTGGAAGAATGGGCCTGTACATTAAAGTTTAGAACGGACGCTCTGTGAGTACAATACGTTTAGAGCAAACGCTTTGTGAAAGATATGGAATATGGGTATCATTTGGTATTATCTCATAATATGAGGAATATTGGGCCGGATCGGCGGCATACAAAGTACGAAACTCATTTGAGGCCTTAACTATTCAAGAACGATAAAGTATAATTATATAATAGGCTCCTAGTGTGAAAACGCATACGCCTCGAGTTATCTCGTCGTCTGATTTTCAGAGGGGGGAATGTGACGCCAGCCAAATACTTATTTTAAAGTAACACGTGTTTAGAACAAAAATATTCCCTAGCTAATACATTTACAAAGCTTGGCGGGGTAGTTGGTTCTGAAACAAAAGAAATATGTTCTTTTCTATGCGAGGACAAATCTTCGGAACTGTTAACATTAAAAGCTGGGTTTAATGGATATGGTTATTAGGGGCGGCATTATAAATGTCTGTAAAAGTTTCCTGTCTTCAATAAACTTCAATAGAAAAAGATACACAAAGGGACGTTAAAATAAATGTATCCTTGTTTTTCAAAAGCAACATTTCCGCATTTGGCAATATAAACTATTAATATTTAACTTCGGGTAATAGACAAAAGGAACTTAAACAAAAGGGATGGTTTAAGAAAGTGAGACAATAGCTTTGAGAATAATATGGTAAAAACCCCATGGAATACGGCTCGTGGGAGTTTTAGGGAAGATGTGAGGATGAAGGCGGGGGGAAGAGATTCGAGTTTTGGTGATTAAGGAGAGCGCACGCGTCGCAGGTCGTAACGGAATCGTGTAATTGCGCGCGCGCGTGTCGGGTGTACGGGGAGATATACGAGAGTCCCGTGACTAATCTCACCCTAGGTGTGATGTGAGTGTAAGTGTGTAGGAAGAATAAAGCAGGTGCGGGGTAAGAGAGCGGCTAACTGAGTAAGTAGCGCGGGTCGATATAAACCACACGAATTTATCCTGGTGAGTCTAATTCACGTATTATTTATAGTATTAAGTGTGTAGGGCGTAGGGTCGAGTATTGCGTGACTTATCTTAGTGTATTAAGGGTGTAAAAGTACTTAAGTTGTCCTGGCGTAACCTACCGCAGTGTATTAAATTTATGATGTTATTTCGCGTGTTTAATGTACATTTAATGGTCTGCCTGATATTAAATCTGACACAGTGAAGAGTGTTAATAATTTGGGGACGTAGTTAGGAACCAATCGATATCACATAAAATCGGGGTTCATCCTTTATTCTATTAGGGACGTAAGTAAGAATCAAGCGGCATCACTGAAAACCGGGATTCTTACAATCAGCAGTTCAATTAGGGCCTTAGGATACTAGCTATTCGATTAGAAATCGGAGAGGCCATTAAGGTATTCGTTCTTCTTTGGTAAAGGTAATTATTAAACAATTTTGTATTAAATCGGTGGAGGAATCATCGTTTGGGTCGGATTCCACAGAGTCGTTGCGGATAGCACTAGAAATCTAGGCTATACTTACCTAGGTTTCTGGTTGGTGGGGCAACACCCCCCTCCCCGGGGCCGATATTAGCTATTCTGGTTAATCTTATAATTTAATTTAAAAAAAAAATTCGTTGGGACAAACTCTAAGTAGGGTGTTTGCGTCACAATAGTACTCGTAATAACCGAGCAAAGCTTGGTCGCCTAGATATTGTATGTATAAGTGAACATGTAAACTAACTAAAGGCAATCCTTTTAATCAGGTCGTGTGTAGCTTGGGAAGAAGCCAAGTACATGTTTGTTAAACTTTTAAGTCTAAAAAAGCAAACGACTATTCAATGTTGAGTGGGGTGTTATTATTGTTTGTTATATCTTAACGATATTCAGAATCTCATCTTCAACGTAGGTAGTGACAAATATGGATTTGACCCTAAGAATTACAAATTATTTTGTGAAAAAATGTTACCTTGAATTATAAACAAAACTAGAAATTAAAGAGACGCATTTAATTTAAAAAAAAACAGTAATAACTCTGGTCACTTACATCAATTTACTAACTTACAAAATATTGATGCATCCAATACCATAGCTACTTTTACAAAGCAACATAATTATAACCTGCAAATATGTGTCTGCTATTATAACTTCTGGATTAACTTGTTGGACATTTTCGAACATTTATTTAAAATATCTTTTTTGGCAACAATGTAACAATTCTTGTTTCCACGATATTTCTCTACGTTTACGTAACACTGCGGTCCTACTTCTAGCATCAAGAAATACATTTCCAACTTGCTGTGTATTCTCATCATTACTCTTCTCTTTCAAAAATATAACGTGTACTCAAAAAAAAACAGTAATGTCGAATACTGTTGAGATAGGGACCATCAAATTAAACAACTTCTAAAATAAAAAAACCAAATCTGAAATCACCAAAACAACTGCTGCTTCTTACATTTTGATATTTTCTCTATTAATTTTTGTAGGAAACAGTTGAAGTTTTTTCGCGACTTCAGAGTTAGTCCCACAGTAAAAGTTGTTCATTTTGATGGTCCCTATCTACCATATTGGCATTACGGGTTTTTTGTAATACGTTTAAGTGATGGATGGTCAAATTTTTTAAATTTTGTAGCCTATTCACTTTAGTTAGATGCATTAATGTACAAACACTTCAGTTAGGACGCACCTTGTCCAATTGTCCATTACGCTTAAAAAATCATATACATCATTACTTTTCATTTCCACACAATAGTCTCGATCCAATCTATAAAACTGGACACCCTCGTATATATGCCGGGCAGATTTGGTTGGGCACAGCCAATGCCAAATGACGTCACACCTATCAGTCTATAAACTTGTCCTTTTCCAGTCGGGAAGACATTTTTTATTTGCAACGGACCTCCGGAGTCTCCCTGAAATGATAAAAGTGTGGTAAAGTTTGACAAAGTATTGAAGTTTAATATGTATTTGTATGTGGTAGTATAGTTAACAAAATGCATTTACCAAGATGATACATACGATAAGTAGTAAGTTACATGGCTTCTACCATACTCGTATGTACGTAAGAGTAACTACCTATAGTGGCTCAGTAATCTGTAGTAGACCTCGAGTTGCGTTAAAAATTGTTTAAAATTTAATTTCGATGTCGCTAGGTTTTCAAAAGCAGTAGGTAATAAGTGGTGTTTAGTAGGTATTCTTTTATTATAATATCTATTCGAGGCTCGATGGCACTTCTAAATTTGAACCTTAGTATTTCAAAATGAGTGATTTTCTTTTCAAAAAACTTTAGACAAAGCTCACAATATTTCACGATAGAATCAGTTGAGAAATGCGACCTGTAGAGGAGAACAAATGGACATACTAAAGGATTTTTGCCCGATCTGAAGCAGAGACGCTTTGCGCTCGCTTGGTCAAAAAGGTATTTGACGCAGTTTTCAAAAACTGCAAGCTTCATTTGCCAATCCGATTCTTAATTCTTATTACAAAGCTCATCGTGCAGCAAATATCTTTGCTAGAAACTGTTAGATTATAGGTAGGTCATCAGAACTTCACTGAACAATGGCTCTAAAGCACTCAAGGTCATTTATTAGTCACAATCTAATTTTGTACCTGACAAGCATCAACGCCTCCTTGAAGGTTTCCCGCGCAGAGCTGGCTACCATCCATACCACACCACAGTCTACTGCAAGATCGGCGGAACAGTCTGTCACAAACTAAGGAATCCAGCACATCTATTTCAGCTGTTTGCAGCTGTGTCGGCGTCGTTCGCCCGTCTGGAGATTAAAAACGGGAAATAACGATGCAATCAATTTGGTTTGTATGGTGGGTTAAGTTACAATCCAAAGCTGTTGCCTGTTGGTCATCCATATGATAATTGGCGTTTCCAAGGTGGCTTAATTTCTACAATTGAACGCCTCTCAAAATAATTATGTATATCAAAATTACCTGAGTCTAAAACGCCCCATCCACAAAGTGAAGCCTTATGCCCAGTAAGGATGTTATCAGGACCCGTGTATAGGCATGCGGGTTGGATGAATTCCGCGAATTCCACTTGTCGCTCCAATTCCACAAGGGCTATGTCGAAATACTTTCTTGGCGGCTTATATAATGGATGTTTTATGATTCTCAGTATCCTTATATCCAAGTTTGTGTGCTGAAATTTAAATGAAATTACTGAGATATGATTATATAGTTTATTCTATTGGGATTCCTACTTTTAAAATATTGCCACGTATATTAAATTAATACTCTTCACTAGTAATTATATCATTCTTCCTTCTCTATGTAATTTTGCCTTTAAAACCCTAAGGTAGGCCAACACGCTTTTAGCAACACGTTTTTGGACATAAAACCGTCATTCTATTATGATTCGCCACGCGCCGCGTCAGCCTAATAAAAACCTCTTTTACCTAAGCTCAGCACCTAAAACCAAAGTGGATTCGTCCAAGCCAAAAACGTACTGGGAGGATGCGAAGGTATAATAATCGATCGCAGCGCTCATGGTGTCAAAAAGTAGAAATAAAGAAGGCTCTGTAATCTGCTTGAAAACGATATTTAATTTATCACTAGCGATACAGGAATAATTATATGTTTATTATCACTTTGTAAAATTATTAAAGTAGCTTTATCCTCTTGTTTTACTAAATCTACAACTAAAAAAGAAGTAAACAAACCCTGATATAACCAAAATAAAACACTCATTTTGAATAGATCTTACTTGCCATATTTAATTTAAATGACCAACAATGATTTCACAACACTTTGTCCACCCAAATCAGAGTAATTTTGAAATTTACATTAATAACACAATATTTGTAGTATTTTTTAACATTTTGTCACAATGCCGCCATTACATATCAAACGTCAAAACGATCAGGTCAGAGCCAACAAAGTTGCAACACGCTAGGTGGCGCTAAAAGCGTGCATGGAGCCAATAATTAACTTGAAATCAATCACTTACAGTACCACTAATTTTGTTAGCTCCAAGCCTGACAATCTGAGGGACTTCCTCAGTGATGCTGGTATCTCGATTCGAAGCTCGTGAACAGTGGGCAGCAGTCAGCACAAACTTGTTGCTGATGAGGGAGCCGCCGCACTTGAACATCCACTGACCTACCGAAGCTTTCCAACCAATGGCAGCCTGTTTTATAAACAAAATACGATCAAACGCCTCTATTTTACTTTCGCTCAACCTTTTTCTATGGTACTACTGGTCCGGAGGGTTCTGTTCCGCACAATGCAGCCGGGACCAATGGCTTAACGTTCTTTCGAAGAACGGAGAAGCTAGAGTTTTAACATTTTTGGCCATCGATTCGACCATTTTATGACCCACACTTTTGCACGGGAGTATAATTGCCATATCGGGAAAAAAGTATAAAAAAGGATTTTTTTTCTCGATATCCTCCAGCGGGTACAAAGGGAATAGGCCTTTTCGAGTAGGGAAATTTTTTGCTTGCCTTGTAAACAACAGGGTTATGTGGGAATCGCTCTCAACACCCTTAAAGACAATCCTACACAAGCGGGATCTGGAAAGGACGCTCGCACTTTGACCAAAGTCATCCGATAATCAACCCTAGCGATTTTTTTATCGCAGGCCGAATGCGCTAAGCCCCTTCGCCATCGAGCTCCTAGTAGATCTTCTATTACCAAAGAATTACCATGTGAGGAAACTCCATAGGCAGAGCATCTTTTCCTCCGATGATATCCAAAAGATGGTCTGCACCTACAAGAAAATATATTATATAACGTGCTAGTCCCAAATTTATTTCCAAAGCTCAGTTATAAAATATTAATGAATAGTTGAATTAACTTTGGGATAACGTACATTCTCTATTTCTCTGTGCTTCATCTTCGATGATTTTCATAGTCCACATGTATTCATAACACTCTGTAATACAAAATGGAAATAATTCAAAAAATATGTTGTCATTAACAAAGATCATTTACTTTTTTCTAAATTTTTATCTTATTTTCTACTAAATTGTTATTGTGCATTGAAACTAGAGATGAAATTGAAAACTTCAGGTGGCAACTCGCACGAAAACTTATCCGCTTATAGACACAGGTCCCCAAAAATATTTTCAACTAATTTTTGAAGTGAAAACTTCTTTAGCGGTGTTGTGCGCTTTTTGTATGGGAAAAAAATGCTAAACTCGCGTCAGGAATCACGTGGCTGATCGAGACAAAATGCGTAAAACGGATGTGACGGATGGAGAGAAGACAGCTCTCGGCGGAAGTATTCCCCTCTCTTTCTACGGGGCGCGTTGAAAATGACGGCGCGTTATTTTATGACGTAAACACTTGTGTCACCAGCAACGCGCTAATTTTGAAAATAGAACTAATAGCAGCGATCTCTTTGGTGACTTATTTATACTCTGTGACTATAAGTTTAAATCGTAGAATGCGTGCATGTAGAAATTAAAAAGACCACTGGCGCGAAATATTTAGATATTTTCTCTACTTACAAACTGATTGAGTTGTGTGACTGTATAGTCTCACAGTCCATAAGAAAATTAAGAGTATGAGTGGTATGAACCGCAAGAGACAGAGTCCTATTTTAATGCATAATGACATACCCATTTTTGACATTAAAGAGCAACTTATTGTTTGGGCTGAATACATCGAGGGGTTGTTTAGGGATGATTCAAGATCCGAAATTCTAATACTACCAGAAAATACATGTACTGGGCTGGAGATACAAAGATGTGAAATAAGATCAGCTATTCAGAATGCAAAGACTGGCAAATCACCAGGACCAGATCATATACAGAGTGAAATCTTAAAACTATTTGAAGAGGATGATCTGGATCTTCTAGTCCGGCTGTTCAACAGAATTTATGACACAGGCATACTACCAGAGCAATGGCTTGAATCAACCTTCCTCACTTTGCCCAAGAAGTCCCGGCCGAAATCTTGTGGTGATTTTAGAACTATAAGCCTCATGAGCCATCTTCTGAAGATATTTCTTAAAATAATACATGAAAGATTGTATCGCAAATGTGAAGAAGATCTCAGCAATACTCAATTTGGCTTCAGGAACGGATTTGGTACGAAGGATGCTTTGTTTTGTATCCAGGTTTTGGTAGAGCGATGCTTGGATATGAACCAGGACATGTTTGTTTGTTTCATAGATTTTGAGAAGGCCTTTGACAAAGTTCAACATGATAAGTTAATTCAGCTGCTCATCGACAAAGGCATCGACTATAAAGATATACGGATCATTGGAAACTTATACTGGGATCAGACGGCTAAGGTTAGAGTGGGTGACGAATTGTCACAATCCACCAAGATTTGTCGTGGGGTTAGGCAAGGATGCATCTTGTCTCCACTCCTATTTAACCTGTATGCAGAAGAAATCTTTCAAGTTGCCAACGTTGCGATGCAGCCAGGTATAATAGTCAATGGGTGTAACATCAACAACATCAGATACGCAGATGACACTGCTCTTGTTTCGGGGAGTATGCAGGCACTGCAAGATCTACTGAATAATGTCAATACTGCCAGTAACAACATGGGCCTTAGAATAAACATATCAAAGACTAAATTCATGGCGATATCAAAAGGGCCTAAGGCAGATCACAGCTTACTTGTAGATAATCAACATGTGGAAAGAGTCACTAAGTTCAAATATCTTGGTAGTTGGATGAGTGAAGATGGTAGTCACATACAAGATATCAGAATCCGCATTGAGATGGCAAGAAGTGTATTCTTTAGAATGAACAAGGTTTTGTGCAATAGGAATCTGGGACTCAACCTCAGGATGCGTATAGTCCGCTGCTACATCTTCTCGGTACTGTTGTATGGGGTTGAGTCTTGGACGTTAACACAGAATGCACTCAACAAACTAGAAGCCTTTGAAATGTGGGTGTACCGCCGTATTCTCAAAATCTCGTGGCGGGACAGAGTGACCAACTTAGAGGTACTTCAAAGGATGGGCAAAGACCTTGAACTCATCAAAACCATCAAGTGCCGCAAACTCACATATTTTGGTCATGTGATGAGAAACGATAAATACAGAATTCTCCAACTAATCATACAGGGCAAAATTATGGGTAAACGCAGCGCTGGAAGAAGACGTCATTCGTGGCTGAAGAACCTGCGGGACTGGTTCGGTCGCAGTACTAAGTCCCTATTCCGGGCAGCGGCCTCAAAGATCAAGATAGCCATGATGTTGTCCAACCTCCGATAGGAGCGGAACACGAAGAAGAAGAAGACTGTATAGTAAAAGGAAAGAAATAATTTTAATCCTTTGCCGCTAATTTCAAAATATCAAAAATGCACATCGTTAATATTCAAGTTTTCACTTCTGCCGGCACTCCCGGAGTGCCATTTTTTTTATAATGCAGATAACAAATAGGTACTTATGACACGAAACAGATTTGGACAAGTTATGTAAGATTTTCAATCCAAACCTCATTCCAAGTAAACAAATAAGTTACACCTTTATATTACTACCTGTATTTTAGGAGACAAGCTGAATAATTGCTGATCTTATAGAGTGACAAACAAAGGCTACCGTGAGACCGCTCACCATAAGATGGGGCATTTAGTCGCCGTCATTACACTAAAATAAAGTCTCTTCATTCATTACAGTCATGTCGTTAGCTAATACTTACGAAATAATGTGATACTAAGATACTAACTCACTTGGCTAACTCTCCGTCCAGGGGCACTGAAATTTGGTGCAGGTGGGTACTCCACGGGAACGCAAGGGTTCCATTCCTCTTCAGCAATGTTCCCGAACTTCACTCCATCGTCAGTTACACTCCTCTGAAAAATACAACTCGTTACCCGTGATCCCATTGGTCCACCTGGTCCATAGGTAATTTTAACTACCCGTGGTTTTTTATGCATAATGGGGTAGTGCTTGGCCTTCACCTCATCTGATGTTAAGTGACGATAAGGCCGAAGAAGGAAGCGCACTACACCCGGAATCCTCTTCACTAAGGAACTGGCTATCTTACCTCTAACTGCCGGAATACAACAATTTTTAAATTGTGTTATGGCGTCAGACTTAGGTAAAATGGTGGAAGCTAGCCAGGCGGAAGGCTTGAAATAAGCCCTACCACCAACCAAACCAAGTATAAATTATGCCCCCCTGGGAATCGAACCAGTGACCCCTGCGTTTTACACGGGTGGGCGAACCACTAGTCCACAGAGGCGGTTCAATAGCATTAGCGATTGTTCCCTGGACTTCTGATTATTATCGATATAAAAATTCCACAATAATGAGTATAAAGTCGGGAATCTTATCTTTTGAAGTTATTAACGTTTTTCTAGTAAAGGAGTAAAAACATTTTTTTATTTATTTATTCATAAGATTCTGTTTGAAAACTTTTTCTTTTCTTGTGCTTGCTCATATAGAGAATATAATCCCGAGATCCCGGGACCACGGAAGGTTTCTCGATAAGATAACGAAATAATGGCATTTAAAATTGTCGAGCTAGGATTTTTTGCGATCAACACATTATTAATTTTCAAGTATTATTCCTCCAAAGTTGAATTCAAAACGAAATGGCAAACTTTAAATGATATCTGTGTTTCTTCAAGTATATCATTGCCCTACTTTCGGATATAAATAACATTTATCTTAAATTACTTACGTCCGCTCTATTGACATCGGTGTAACCCCAGCTCCATCGTTCCTGAGAAGTAAAAAACACTTTGTACATAACTTTTTATTCAATGTATGCGTTTTGTAGGTAAAATCACAGCTTTACAACCATAATACGTAGGTATAGTTGTTTGTGATTAGGGTTACTTATACTTAATCCAACAAAATATATTATTAAGAAGCATTTATTATGTGTCATTAACTATACCGTTTCAAATATTTTATATCAATAATGGATAAGTAATATGTCTACTAAAGTGTGTTTATAGTAAAAAATATAAGAGCATCTTTTACTCCTCACTCATTTAAAATTAAAAAAACAATGTTATGTCTATTAAATAATTATAAATGACTTTAATAATTAAAACTTATAAATCAAATAGTTCTTCGTATTTTTATCCTTAATAAACACTATAAAGACAATTTGGGAACTCATTGTATCAATAACAAACATAGCTATTATATTTCAATTCTCATTTTTTATACTTGTTATGTTCCGTAAATTAATTATGCAAAATTACGCATGAGTGCATAAAGTGTTGTATGCTTTTGGGAATAAATTAAGATACCCGAGCCGAAGGTTTTTAAATTACAAAGTAAACTTCCACATAGGTAAATATTAATTTTGTTTAATAATGAGACGTGATTCTCAGAACTATTTTGGTGATTAACTAATTGAAAATGTTTGGTTTTTTTACCATATTTATAGATTGTAAGGTTTACTGTTTTTACTTTATACTTTATGTAAAGTAAATAAACAAATAGTATAATGCTTCAAGGCTAAATAAATAATTTAGCCTTGAAGCCAGCTGTCCGTTCTTTCATATTACGTAAAAAATATACCTACTTAGTAACAATAAAATTACATCTCATTGCTTAAAAAAGTTTATAAGATCAGAAAAACATGCAAGTATCAAATTGTATGCAATTATGTTTTACTCGATGGCCATGTTGTATCAATTTATCTTAAACCCATAGTTAAATCATACTTATTTGAATGGTAGGTATCTAAACAGTTTTTTACTACAATCACTTGTTTTTAAATCGGCACTATGAAAAACAAGTCAAACACATGTTTCATTTTGTTAAATTGACCTTTACTGTTTAGCTTTTTGTGTTTGTTATTGATCTAGTCGTTATCTCACTAGGTATCATTTTGCCAAATAATTAGATATCTAATTTAAAAATCACTTATGACCACCGAAACACAATGTGATAGATTTATCACTTAAAACTTTTTTCAAAAGACAATGGATTATGACAATTGAGTGCCGATAAAATGCTATAATATCACGCTATATATATTATATTGTGTTTCAGTGGTCATGCTAGGCTAGCTGATGCAAAATAAAATGGTCATTTGTAAATTTTTGGACATTTAAATACATATACCTAGATGCCTTCGTGTAAAGACTTTTTAAACGGAAATCTATAGTATGAGCTCAAGTCTTAGTAATACCCACATCTCAAAGTATCAAATATTTTTTGACTTAATTACCTATGGTATTTGAAATATTATATTATTAATTAAATGAAACAAAAACAATAATTATGCAAACTTACCCTCTTTACTCTCGTCAAATTAACTCTTTTCGATCCTTCCTGAATAATTGAACCCACTGCAATAATACATTAAATATTAATTTAAAACACAATTAAAATTAAATACAGTAAGCCACTTGGTAATCACAATCACCTTCAATTAAAACAAATAGAAAAAAACCGAATAACGTTCTCAAAATCATAATTGTTTTATAATTTAATTTTTATTAAACTTCAAAGACGTCTATTATTGCAATGTCTTAAAGATGAATGATCCTAAATAGTTTGTTAAGTATACCTCCGAATCAAAAGTCACAGTTAATGTATGCAAACAGTGCGACATCTTATTTATTATCATAACGAGTCTCGGTTTTTGAGATAATCAAACATTAGCTAATACCAGTTACAGAAATTTAGAACATTTTTATAGCGTTGTGTTTGATTAAGAGTTGTTAATACTTAATTCTTATGTACGAACGAATTATTATTTCTATACCTCATTATTTTAAAATAAATGCGGACCTTCTAATATCAGTTTTATTTGAAATTTATATATTTTGTATAGCACGTTGTGTTTGATTAAAAGCTTACTATATATTTATCTATATTGTTAAATAAGTCCGACCACAGAACAAAGAATAAAAAAATCCCCACGGTATGACACCAAAATATTGATTTTTAGTTTTTAAATTTGAGATTTTTGCATTCACAATGCTATTTGTATACAATGCTAAATAAATATTAGTAGTATATAGAAAAAATACTGCTGGGCTACCGAGTCACTCATCAGTCAAAAATTTAACCGAATATCCAAAAGTCCCGGGTTCGATTCCCGTCCGAGAATTGATCTGGTGCTAGCTAGTATACCTATTATTTAGTATTGTACCAAAATATTGAGTTGTTTTTAAGTAAGAAATGGTAGGGACCATTTAAAAAAAATGCATGTGTTATGTCACCTTTATTAAAATCTATAATGACTTTGTTTTCTTAAAAACAGAAGTTAGGCTAAATTGCTGTAATTGGATCCCCATTTATGAATCATGTTTTATCAATTAATATTTTTCGTTTGTTTACTTTTAATTTGGGCGAAATGTGAATAATTAAGTTGGGTTTTCATTAGCTATTTCGTCTCAACAATATAGGGAACAATATAGGGTAAGGGCATATTTCAAGTCCGCATGGCTATCTACCACCATCCTACAAGTCTGACGCCATAACAACAATTATACATTGTTGTGGTCAGTGGTGAAGGTTCCGGGTGTAGTGTGCTTATTGTTGTTTTTGTGACTTCATTATTATTATATTTTCCTCTTGGTGTTTTTGTAATCGTTCTCAAGTAAGTCCTTGTTTTGTATTTGATGTCATAAATGTGTCAAACAGATTACCAGTGCAGCAGGCAAAGTAGCTGTTGGCAAATTTCGGTATCACGCGACGATACTGAAGGTGTACTTATCTATGTATGTTTTTTTTAGTTTTCTTTTTTTTCTTTTGTTGTTTTTTTGCTATAACATAATTGTGTGTGTGTGTGTCTAAATATACTCTCAGCCTTGTCCATCAGCCATTTCTGATGTCCCCACTGCTGGGGCACAGGCCTTCCTTATGGGTGGATAAGGAGGAAGGGCCGTAACCCACCACGCGGGCCCAATGCGGATTGGTGGGTATTAACGACTGCAAATGCAGCCGGGACCAACGGCTTAACGTGCCTTCCGAAGCACGGAGGAGTTCGCGATAGTAAATTTTTGGTCACCCATCCCATGACCAACCCTTGCGAACGTTGCTTAACTTACGCAATCGCTGGGCCAGGCGCTAAACCACTACGCCACCGAGCTCCTTATTTATTTTATATTCACAGGTGCATCAACATTTATTATGTTAACTATAGCAATCTCAGTATAGATCAATAAACAATTTACAGATTCACACAAATAAAAAGTAAGGTAATAAAAATGCACATTTGTCGTCTCTTAATATCAGGTTAAGGGAAGACCAAGCAATATCCCCGTGCGGATTAAAAATCTAACTATATGTCTATTTATATAGGTAACTACTTACCTACCAAACAAATCAGTGGTAACACTATTTTCAGATCTGTTTTTTTCTGTTACCCTGAGTATTTCCCTACTTTTGATTTTAGAAAGACTTATGGACCAAAAAAGAACTATCAAAAATACAGATTTCTATTATAGTTCAAAAATGTAGTATCAACATTTCCAAAATAAATTTTAAAAAGTTTGCATGAATGAATGTAATTCCTTATTGCAAGTAAAATAATCAAATACAAAAACTAATTTTAGTTTCTTCTTATGCATACTAAAATATTTGTAAATGTATATTTCAAAGAGACCGGGGGTGTATTACAACCTCTTAAAACTTGCCAGGTTTATGAATTGCTATAGTTACATCTCTTTCTCGCTGTATAGCGATTGATAGCCAGTCAGAAAACTGCCAGGAAAAAAGAGGTCATAATACGGCCCCAGTGCTCTGTTTATCAAAACTTACAAGTCTTTTAAAACAAGCATTTTCCTTATGAAAATAATTATTATTCCAGAAATCGAATCACGTTAAATTCAACACAACAAATGTTTTTGTTTATTTAACTAATATGTTTTCACCCTTATATTAGTCATTTCGTTAATCAAAAAAATTGAAACTTATTTACCTATAGGTAAGTAGATAATATTATGTGAAATATAATTTCATCTCACAGACACATTTTGTCAAAATTCCTTACCTATTTCGCCTATCATTTAGTGATTTAACTAAAAAACATTAAACACCAATCGCATCCAACGTTCATTACTAATTATGACTTAGCGATTTGCGTATTTTTTGTGTTACTTTAGAATAGTAAAAAGTTTCTATTACTACATTATGTTACTAAACACGTCATGCACATTGAATTCTTAACAAATTATAAGTTTATATCAATAAGAATCTATATTTATTCGGCATCTAAGAGATTACGTGTGGGTTCATGGTCGCAGACGCTTAGATTCGACACAACATTCATCATCATAAAATATTAAGTCAGAAGTGTTAAACATTATGTGTTATTACATTAAAAAGCCCTTATATCTGTGATTTTCCTTTTTAGATTCAAAATAGACTTTCTTACGATGAATTGGCCAAATAGAACGCACGTCATATCCGGGTTGAACTTGACAGTTGACGGGTGACCCGTAGAACGCCATGTCATATCCTGTTGATTGTCACAGTAGAACGCGATGTCATTTTGCAGGACTGTCACCGTAGCCCAGAGCGGTTCGGTTATCTGCGGTCACGGGCAGCATTATAGCATGGTATTATAGCATCGTGGCATCCGGTGGAATAGATTATATTATTTGTTAAGTCTGACTGGAATTAATACGAAACTTGTCAAAGTTGCACTTATATTTATACAATTATGTAGAGGTTAAAAAACGATTTATCATTACCTTGTACATTTAGATTATTCAGATGAATACATTAATTTGGATATTAATCTAAATTAAAGAAACACAAAAGATTTTCAGGGCATTCACCCTACTAAAAAAATCGGTCCATAAAATGTTAAAATACGTGCAAACAACGAAAAAAAATTGTACAATCGAATTGAGAACCTCCTTCTTTTTATTTTTTAAAGTCGGTTAAAAACAAACGAAGGTTTTTTCTGACTGCGCTCTGGCTGTGTTCCTGTGTGGCTTCACAATGTAACCCGCTGTACTTGTACCTCACTTCTTTCACCAACCTCATACCACAGGATAGTTACGTTTTAGGATTCCGTACCCAAAGGGTAAAAACGGGACCCTATTACTAAGGCTCCACTGGCCGATGTCACCAGGCTGTATGAGTATCTCAAGAACCGTGATAGCTAGACAGTTGAAATTTTCACAGACGATGTACCTATTTCATTTGCCGCTATAACAACTAATACTAAAAACAGAATAAATTGAATATTCAAGTGGCTCCCATACAACAAACGTGATTTTTTTGCCATTTTTTGGTACGGAACCGTACGTGCGCGAGTCCCACTCGCACTTGGCGGGGTTTTTTCTCTTAATATTGCCTCAGAGTTAAATGTTAAATTTCTTAACAAGATAAACATGCGTCCAAGCTTTTATGCTGTAAGTAAACTAAACAATGTAACGAGTGAAGCAGATTATAAATCTTACCAGTTAAATCCATAAATCACTCTACGTAATTTTCTTTTAAAACAGTAGAAAACAGTTAATAACTAAAGGTCAATAAATTGCGAGTACATTAAAAAAAACATTCATCTCTCCCTCGGGACATGATAAATGTAATACAAAACTCCGGCTAACGCGTTCTGTCAAGTACGATTTTTCTCATTACTTCCCCCTTAGATAAATTCAAACTTGAACTTTCAAGGAGTTTTTTTATTAACGACTCGCCGTGAATCCTGTGAAGTTTGAGCTCGTATTAGAAAAATATTAATAGAATTTACGCAGGCTCCAGAGGGCCAACTTTGAAAAAAGAATGCGATAAGCGTTCCCGAAGGATAGAAAAATACCTTCCTTTGCCGTGGTACCATTAGACAGTACCATTGTTGATATGGTGGCAAATATGGTACCATTAATGGTACTGTTAACTCACCACGCAGACGAAGCGGGCGACCTCTGGTTATCTTACAAGTTGCAAAGCATATTTCGAGACAACTAGGCCAGTGGTTCCCGAATGGTGTTCTGTGGAACCCTGGGGTTCCTTAAGAGGCTCTCAAGGGTTCCGGGAAAATTCAAGTGTTTAGTAATAAGTTTTTGTTTTAACTAAATCAATATTTTTCTCTTAAAAAGTCCTTCTTTACAGGCCAAAAAGCCTCAGAATGGAGTGATCTCACGTAAAAAAATCACTGTTACAGTTAGTTTACTTCTGACTTGAGCTAGGGTTTCGCCCAAAAACGGTGAACCAAAAAGGGTTCGGCGCAAAAACAGTAAACCAAAAAGGGTTCCGTAGCCAAAAGAATCCGGGAACTGTTGAACTAGGCAACCAATAATGTTATTATTATGAATAATAATGATTTTCAAGCTTTTAGGCCTTCTATAACTTTTTATGATAGACGGTTAAGGTATAAAACTTAATCGTATTATGCAGCTTGTTTAGTCGTCACATTTCACCTTATCTTGAGAAGAGCTTTGCGGCAAATAAATCATTTGTGAGTAGGTATTATGAATTCCTTGCTCCGATCTAAACGTGATCGTAAATCACTTGAGCCATAGCCTGCTTGGATCAAACAGCGTTTTGTATAAACTAGAACTTTCGCTTTACATTTTTGGAATAAACTGAAGTCACAGAATATAATAAAACTGGTTAAGAGCGAGTCGGACTCGCGCACCGAGGGTTCCGTACTATCATAATTGCACCATCAAACCACACTGCAGAGTAGAATAATAATATTAGTACTGCAGTTTTAGGTCAGCGCCATCTCTTTACCGATAGTGGAACTAATGTTAACTTTTTTAGAAATTTGATAATTTTTAAAAAGTGTGCTATATTGATTTATTTTTCCTGTAATCTTTATATAAACTGCTATCACATAGAATTATTTCAGATTTTTCTCTTTGCAAACTTCGGAGATAAGGGGGAACGGTATTTTTTTACATTTTTCATCATAAGTCGAAAACTATGCGGCCTAAAACAAAAAAAAAGATTAAAAACGTGCAAACAGCGCTCTTTTATTTGATACTCCACATGCCATAGTAGCCCTACTTCATATTTTTAGAACCCTTTTCAGTCCCTGTTGTAAAAAAGATATTTATATTTTATATTTATTTCTTATTTGCAAAATAGTTGGGCAAATGTCATCTTAAACTATTCTAAATTTCAAGTTGATACCATTAGTAGTTCTCGAGATATCCAGCTGTGACAGACAGACAGACTGAGTCACACCATATGGGTTCCTTTTGTACCATTTTGATACGGAACCCTAATAATAGACTAACTGAAGTTTAACCGCCTCTGTGGTCTAGTGGTTCACACACGTGAAAGACACAGGGGTCCCGGGTTCAATTCCCAGGAAGGGGGTACAATTTGTACTCGGTTTGTTTGGTTGTAGGGCTTATTTCAAGTCCGCCTGGCAAACTACCACCATCTTACCTAAGTCTGCCACACCAATTTAAAAATTATTGTGTTCCGGCGTAAGAAGTAAGATAGTCAGCTCCTCAGTGGTGAGGATTCTGGCAGTAGTGCGTTACACTTTCAGCCTTATCGTCACTTAACATCAGGTGAGGTGAAGGCCAAGCACTATCCCGTTACGCATAAAAAAAGTTGATCAAGAATAAAAGTTTACTATAAGATAGTGGTTACTTACCTGATTTTCCATAATGACCCCCTGCACTACTTACTTATCAGTAAATACTATGAAGCGCTCATGGCGAAACTTGACAGACTGATCGTACTCGATCACGTTTGTTAAGCAACGCTCGATCCGGCCAGGTGTCGGATGGGTGACCGTTAAGTGGCATTACAACTGAGCGCTTCCGTGCTTCGGAGGGCACGTAAAACCGTCGGTCCCGGCTGTTGTCATCTGATAACAGTCGTTAAGCCAAGTTAGAGGCCTTACAGGCGGCTTGATAAACTCTAACACCAGAGGTGGCCACTATTCCTCATTCGATAAGAGAGAGAGTAAATACTATTATAGACACATCAACTTTGTCTAGGGATACAGGTGTTATTTTCATACAAACGAGGTAACCTTGGTTTTCTGCCAGGGATGTACCGTGCTGTAATCTGATGATGGCCATTTAGGGACCGAATGGAGTAGATTCAGATCGCTATACACACCCAACTGATCTGATCAGCATTCTAAAAGATTAATGGGTCAGAGTTTGAGGATTTCTATACATTTTCATGCTATTTTCGCGGTTTTTTTAAACATGTCCATTACGTTTTAAGAATGCTGGTCGAATTAGTTGGGTGTGTAGAACGATCTGAATCTCCTCTATTCACTCCCTGGATAGCCGTCATCAGATCACAGCACAGTACATCCCTGGCAGGAAACCAAGGTTTCAAAGTTACCTCGTTTGTATGAAAATAACACCTGGTATCCCTAGACAAAGTTGATGTGTGTATTATGTGCCCCTGCTTTTTATTCCTGTTGAAATATACTTAATAAACTCAAGAAAAGCGCATGTAGCACTTTTCTCGAGTTTATTTTACAAATTTTCAACCACAATGTGCCAGCAAATCTTGATATCCGATACAGTGCTACATACTTTGCGAGGTTTATCTGCAGGATAAAACCTTCAACCTTGCCTCCGACTCGAGAGTTGATAGATAACTTTGAGATTCAACGTTCTAGATGAGTCTTTGATATTACGAGGTAATTCCAAAGACTTACATAGAAGTCTTTGGGTAATTCTCGAGTATAACTGCCCCCTACTCAAAATGGCCAACATTCTATAAATTTGAACGACGACGCTTGCTTTTAATTGCAATAGACCTTCGATCAAGAATACCCTAGATGTCCGGTCAGAGTCTCAAAAATGGCACCTCAAATAGCGTCCCACTTACAATCTGGGCGCTTATTTTGTACCAATTAAGTGATAAAAGATGTGTTTTTGAACAAAATAAGCTTATTTTGTACAAAATAAGTGATATAAAATGTGAGTTTGTACAAAATAAGCGCCAAGTTTGTAAGTGGAACGCTATTTAAGGTGCCATTTTTGTGTACGAAGCGTTATCTAGGATAGGTATTCTTGATAGAAGCAATAGACTATTAAATAAGACATGTTATTTAAATCGTCTATTGCTTCTATCACGAATACCTATCCTAGATAACGCCAACTTAAGTAATTTAATTACTTTAATGTAATTGTATGGAATTGACAAGCCTACGGCACGTAATTTTATAGTTTACTGCTTATTTTCAGCGTTCAAACGCATAGAATGTTGGCCATTTTAGTAGGGGGGCTGCTCTGCTTACGACAAGCAGATTTATATCAATGATTTTAAAAAATTTACAACATTTTCGTGAATTTTTTTTACAACGGCGAAGTACCAATACCTCCTATAACTTTTTCGCAAAATATTTTTTTAACGTTTTGAATGCAAAGGCATCATTCGCATGTTTTATTAAAATTTCCTAGTTTTAGTAGAATTTAACAGCTAAGAGGTATTGGCACTGCACTGTCGAATATATCTCTGCCACTAGAATTTTCTTTTCATATCGTTGTTGTGTCACCAAAAAGGTTTGCACACACAACCGAGTTTGCACGTTTATATCCACAAAAATAAAGCGTACACTAAACCCGAGACCACGTAGCGGCCGACCGCACTCTTCCATTTGTCGGGATATTGCGCGTTACGTGACCTGCGACAAACTGAACGCGTGACGTGGACAGTGGGCTTTATTTGTGAAAAATAAATAAAATTGCGTTACGGTACGCACGAGAATAGTGGCACTGCGTCTTTCAGGTTTTTGTATTTTTTATTTTAACGTAAATAATGAACGCGCAAAGTTAGTTGACTTGAATGGAACACAACTACGTTTATAAAAAGTAAAAATATAAAAA
This sequence comes from Agriphila geniculea, assembly GCA_943789525.1. Taxonomy (NCBI): domain Eukaryota; kingdom Metazoa; phylum Arthropoda; class Insecta; order Lepidoptera; family Crambidae; genus Agriphila; species Agriphila geniculea. Next base: position 11,116,210 of record OX038887.1, on the reverse strand, counting down.
AAATGTTTAACTACTAAGTATTATGACTACAGAACAAGTTATGTAAAAAAATTCGTTTAATTGACCGTTCAAAAGGAAAATAATATCATTCAAACGGCATAAAAAATATAAATCTTGCTATGTTTTGACTCTCACTACAAGATTCCAACTGTCCCTTCACTGTAAACGGCATAGCTTGTAAAGTTTTATCCGAATAAATTAAATAACTACCATTTTTATTTTTCATGATGTTCCTGCGCTGCCCACATCCAGCTACTTCCCGCGACCTTCACTAGATCTTTGGTCTACCTTGAGATAGCCTACCCTCAGGGCGTCAGTCGGTACGTAATTACAATTCCACTTTCCGTTGTAATTTTACTCTAAAGCGACAAAAAACAAAAGCAGAATCACATTTTGATTTACAAATGGGTCAGTTTCGGCCATACACACAATTCAGTCACTTCAGCCCGATCCTACGGCACCGAACGAGTTAATATTGTATGAGAGCTCGCCTGCACACCTGTTGGTCAGCCAGGTGAGTGTGCGATACAGTCCGAAAGTGAACAAGAGATAAATAACAACAGTCAGTAAAATGAACGCTCAAATGTGTGTTTTGTTTGTTGATAATTTTGTTTTGAGATCAAAATGGATTGTTATTGGAGAAATTAAACGCGCGAAAATTGCTTACTATTAGTAATTGCGTAACTAACTACGACAGTAAAACATATTTATTCCTTCCTACCCTTTATTTTACTTAAATATTGGGAATATAATACAAATCAGTATAGGTATCTCAGTTCTTTATTCCTTAAGTTATTTTTACTTAACCATTGCTCTTTTAAACCGGTTTCAAAAAAGAGAAGGTTATCGATTCAGTTGTATGTTTTTTTCATGTTTTTAACCCAATTTAACTGACTCATTGCAGTAAGGGTTCATAACAAATTAGGTACCTACCTATGTCCGTTCATCGTTTATTTGAATTTTATTACAATGCTGAGAGACGTTCAACAGGATGTCTAATCAAATGCCTTAGTGTAGTCAAATTAGGTCGAATTTGCAAAAAGATCGGAGGTAATTCATGTAGTTGTATTTTTTTATGGAATCATTAGAAGACATGAATATAAGTTTACTCCGAGTTTGCATCATTCCTGATATGTACGGAACATCGTTTAATGTTAGGCATTAACATTAAAGTCCCAATATTTTTTTAAATATAATACCTACAATAACGGTTTCTTTTCATGTTTTGTTATAATTTTAATTACCTATCATTGCATACCCAGCTTGCTTAAATCAGATAAAAAGTTACCGAGATAATTGACAAAATCTAAACCTAGGAGTATCACCTTTGTGACGTCGTAGGTACTTGTTCCACTACTTTAGCAAGGAACAAAAAAACTGATTTGATGATCAGTAACGCATACGCAACGCGAAAGTAGTTGAACAAGTACCTTCGACGTCACAAAGGTGGCGCCTCCTAGGATTAGATTTTGTCAATTATCTCGGTAACTTTTTATCTGATTTAAGCAAGCTAGGTATGCAATGATAGGTAATTAAAATTGTAACAAAACATGGTAGGAAACTGTTATTGTAGGTCTCATTTTTAAAAAAATATTGGGACTTTAATTTTAATACCTAACATTAAACGATGTTCCGTACATAGCAAGAATGGTGCAAACTCGGATGAAACTTATATTCATGTCTTCTAATGATTCCACAAAAAATTACAACTACACGAATTACTTCCAACCATTTTGCTAATTTGACTATGCTACCTCAGAAATAAGAGAGAAAGAATTTAAAGTGGTTCGAACTTGTTTTGCAACTCAAAATATCGAACAAAAGACGATCTAAGAGTATTTGAAACAAATGACAGTTCAAACTATGCAAACAAACATAACTTTTTGTCGAGATTACTCCTGCGTGCCACGCCCCACTTATCTCTCCATACATTCCGCGGGCATGCCGCCGAATACATTACCCCTAGTTCCTCGGCTCTCGGCTTAAATATTAACCCCCGCTTAACTTTAATAAGCGACGCACAACAAGGATATTGTTTGCTAATTTGTCAGTGCGGATGGCGATAACGCCGCCACGAAGTTTCGTAACTCGCTTAAAGATTCAACGAAATAGAGAATAAGTTTTTAATGTTAAACTTAGATTAAATGATTATTGGAATTTTGTAATGTTTCATGATGAAGTTTGTTTATTAAGTTTATCCTACTGGTATCGTATCAAACAATAGCTGAAGATTATGTACAAGATATACCTGTTAAGATTAAAAATAAATAAAGTGTATACGAGATACTAAGGAACCCAAATTTTATTGAATTACTACCTACACCTGCATTCCTGGGCCCTATTGCAGATTACTAATAATATTAGAAAATAATATAAGTTACAAGTTGACAATTTACAAGTTGTTGTAATTTCTGTTGCATAATAATTTTTGTTTTTATTATTAGTATGTAAATATTGCGTTGTATAAATTTCTAATAATATTATAAAATCTACAAGCTACTTTTACAAGTACTAGTATATTGTGTTGCATAAGATTCTTTTCCGAACTTGTAATAAGGGCGCTAATAATATTAGCAAAATATACAAAATACAAGTACCTTTCCTTGGCTGAATAGGTGAAACCTTTATCCGTCTTGATTTTCAATAAAAAATAATAATTTTGGCGATAATTTGAATGTCAATCAAACTCCATTGGCATAAACATAAAAAAGACTGTTGGCGGGAATTAATGATCAGTCAATAAGTATTTAATACTAAATCACAGTACCTATATTATATAGCTAGGATTTATACAATAGACCTATAAACTGTGTAGCTAATTTCTTTTTCCACGATTTCAGAGTTGATCCCATAGTGAAAGTTGTTCATATAGGCATGGGTAGAATATCCTGTTAAAATTTAGATAAACATTTTATTAACCCCGTATGTGTTCGATTTTTGTATGCTTTTTGGTTGCGCATTATTTGAAATCCTTCATCTTCATCATCTGATAAATATAATAAAAAATTTTTTTTTTTAAATTATGGTTAACGGTGTTATATTATTCTAGGTCAACGATAAAATTGCAGAATGCAATTACATAATTTGACAATGTACCAGAGATGTGACGTCATCTTACGAAACTAACGTTAGTTTCGTAGGATGATATATCGTACGATGATATATCTCCGGTATATTGTTAGATTAATCACACTAAGTACAACTAATAATTTGAAAATACGGTGCTCCTTAGGTTAGTAGAAATAAATACAAGTTTTTACTAATAATTTGTATTTTCGGTTTGATATTGCAACAGAAGCTTGTAATATTAGCTAATTATATAAGTAATTTGGACTAATATTATTGGCACTTGTAGTTTATTACTCATACTTTATTATGAAACAGAAATCTACAAGTTACGGTTAAGTTACAGTTAAAATACTAATATTATTAGCTTGTACTTATCGACTTGTAAATTTGTGACTAATACTTTATTATGCAACACAAAAGTACAAGTTACAGCCAAAATCACTAATAATATTAGCTTGTAATTTGTTATGCAATAAGCCCCTGGTCGATGTTATAGGCTTCGTTTGCCGTTCTGTATTATTATTGCACGTCGACATCAGCTATTTTTAATGTAACCACTGCTGGGGCACAGGCCTTCCTTATGGGTGGAGAAGGGAGGATGGATAATAACACACCACGCGGGCCCAATGCGTATTGGTGGGTGTTAACGACTGCTAATGTAGCGGGGACCAACGGCTTAACGTGCCTTTCAAAGCATGGAGGAGTTTGAGTATACATTTTTGGTCACCCATCCCATTACCGACCCTTGCGAAAGTTGCTTTACCTCCGCAATCGCAGGGCCAGGCGCTATCTCAACAAATATTCAGCTGCTACTCGTGACCTACACCAGATCGATGGTCCACATTGTAGGTACGAGGCCCACACATAGACCGTCATATCGACGCTTAAGAACCAAATACTGCTATCTACTTTTTTTCGATAATTTGTTTTTTGTTTAGGTCTACTAACAAAATAATTGCTTATCAGTTGTCAAAGACTTTAAATATCGATAACGCATTACTCTTAAATCAAGATAAACCAATAACTGCTAAGTTCAATAATTGAAACGAACGCTTTATGTTGCTGGTGATAGCGACTAACTACATTATGGAAACATTTGTAGATAGCAGTATTTGGTTCTTAACCGTCGATATAATAATTTACCACCAAAATAACAAAAAAAAAACTACTTTGTTTCTCAACAAAAGCGTTCCATCAAATCACAAATGCTACCTACCAATGTTGTGCCAACACAAATCAAAAAGATTTAGTCCCGTCCCTTCGAATGTGATTCATCAGAGTGACGGTCACCGTCGACTTCGCACGTTCGTAATTAAAGGCTACTCATGAATTTTGAGCTGTGCAAATGTATTCCGCCGCTGGCCTAGAATATAAACGACAGGAGATGCGTTCATTCATTAATTTCGACCGGTCTCTGTCAAGTTAACTCAACATGTCCCGCACAAATCAAATCAACAAACAGACCTAAGTAAGCACTTATTTTATTCTAATGTTATCAACCCGATGACGAGACTTGAATTAAAATAAGAATTCGACTGTAATATTCAGTAACTCACGTTTTAGATTTATACAACGTAATAGATAAAAGGTCAAATTACATTATAAAAAAACCTTATGCATTTTTGACCTTAAGCTTTTTTATCCATTACGAGTATTGAGCCCAAGCATTGGCTTGGTCTTCATTTTCACCTGATGTTCTGATTAACAGGTCTGCCTCCAGCAATACGGTTCCTTATATAAATTATAATATGCTCATTGACCAGTTCATTGGCTAGTATGCTTGTAAACCCCTCTCCTATCGCATTGTTCTCGAAAATAGCATTAATTGATTTAACACATAAGTACTCACCTAAATAAGCACTTATTTTATTATAATGTTACCAACCGCTATGACGAGACTTGAATGAAAATAAGAATTCGACTGAAATGTTCACAATGTTATAAATAAAAGGTTATATTACATAGGATGGTATAAAAAACCTTATGCATTTTTGACCCTAAGTTTTTTATAGATTACGGGTCAATGCTTGGTTTTCATTTCACCTGATTTTAATTAGAAGCGCACTACCAATATAAAATAATAGTTCGCATCTCTTTTCGTATCTAGGTCAAAAAATATTTTGTTTTACACATATAAAATCTCGTAATAACATAGCTTACAAAACAAAATAAAAGATGGGGAAAGTTATAAGCGGCCACAGAAATAATATAAGCGGCAAGGCAAAACTTTGAAGAAAGAAATTATCTGTTTAGATAGTATTTTATGAAGAAGGCTTTTTGTTGGTATAATAATAAAGCACTGCTTACAGTGGATGGCTCTCTTGGATTTGGACTGGTTTAACTCAGTGTTATCTCTCACATTTGGTCAATCACTGGCGCGCCTGAAAACAGCATATAGCTAGGAGCTAAAATTTGATAAAAGTGCTTTGTTTTATTTTAATACAACTATGTGTTTGAGAGTGATCACTAGGACATAGTGAGATAGGTATACATAATATAAAGTTAAGTCGAAGAAGTTTGCAATGATAGCAGTTTTAAGATAAATTAAATAGTGTCACATTTGGTCGCATGTTTTTTCCCACTACGCGTTAGTGTCAAGAATCTTATATTCATATTCTATGACACTGGATTTTCTACTAGGAACCAGAGGTTGAGGAAGAGGTCATTCACCTTTCCTGTTGTCGTGCATCCCTCTCACACTGTGACTGAAATTGCCATGCTAAATACAAAATATCCCAATCCATAGTCAAAAGGTGACGCAATGTCCAGAGTCATATAATTATAAGGTTCTTGGTTAGTGTCGAAGTAACTTTAGCCACGTCATCACAAAAATGAGATTTATAAAAAAGTTTAGTTGGGAAACTATGATCGTAAGATATGGAGGTCATTTATTAGTTACCTGCTCTTAATCGAAGAGGACTCGTTTACGAAGCTCGTTACGTAGGCTTTATTACTGAGGTGCGACATAAAAGAACCTTTCTAGCGTCAAACGATATTAAACTGAATCACCCAATAAATAAAGTTGCAAATGGTCTCGTAAAATTTTAAAGGTGTTTGAGTTACTGAATCTGTCGGATAACTTGATTAAATTGTTGGATTAAGATGTTTTCCGTGATATTTAATTACTTGAATTATGAAGTAACTAGGAAACGGAGGTATAAATTCAAGATGTGTCAGTATATTTTTAGGTCAAGCCTTCATTATATCCGTATAGTTCTATTGTTTAGTTCTACTAGTAGAACTTAACGAAGAAAAAAGTCCTTTTAGTTCTACAAATTTTATGTATGTACAAAATTTAATACAACTAAATTTCTTTATTGGATAAGTCCTTCAGAGCATAACGAACTATGTTTTAGCTGATGACGAATAACTGTCGTGGTGAGTTTACAATAACCCAACGACATTGCATCTATTTTACTAATTCCATATTAAGCTGTCAGTAGAGTCAGTTTTTTATTCGCAAAACATTTTGTTTACGAAATTTAAAAAAAACAACAAATATTTACCCACGTTTCTGCAGTGCATCTGGCATGTTCGCCGATGCTATAAAAATGATGACTTCTATGCTTTGATGCGGAATAAGTCTTATTCCATCATCAGAAGAATACGGGGGAGCTCTAACGGTATTCTGAGTATGTTATCGGAGAGATTAGAAGAGTCTAAGAAGAGTCTTTGTTTGCAAGGTTCACCGATTTCCATGTCAAAAATGTAAATCGGTGCAGCTTGTTTTCATTATTATAATTTTTCAATTTGATTTACTAACATAATGTGTAAGCCGTTTGTTACGAACAATATATGGACCCTTGGAAGTCTGAAATAAACAAATTATTTTTTTATTTATTTTTTTAGAATTTGAATGTGCAAAGAGTTGAAGAACAAACTGAGCTGAAGTACAAACTCCAATTTTTAAGCAATGTTGTCAGATGACCGCCTTGCGTTCTCCCTAAGCGTCACTCGAAATCCCCCCAAAATAATACGTATTATTTGTATGAAAAGATGAAAAAAAAATCCCCTCAATACTTTTGTCAGTGATCACAATGCCTTATCTGTTTTTACAGGAGTGGCATGGTTGCAGATCCTTCTCGTAACAACTTTCCTCGTCTTTTTTCTATAAATAAAAATTAAGATTATTCACTATCCAAATTATATGACGTGACAATGACATTTTATAAACCAATTAACGCCTAATTAGATATTACTGCACATTTTAAGCGTAAAAATTGTTAATGGCTTCCTCCAGAAACCCATTCACCATCTGAAAAAGACTCAAAGGATACTGTCCTAATGATTTTCCCTATTAAGTCTTAATACAAAGAAACGAATCGGGAATCTCTTTGCTTTTAACCGTAGGTCATTATATGGTGCTCCTTGGGAATTTCATTTCAAGGTCCTTATGAGACTGTAAAAAAAGATTTCGGAAAGAGAAGAAAACCAAATCTTATTTCATAGAACCAAATTGGATGATCAAAAATCAATCTATTATCTTCCCATGATACATTTTTGATCAGTGCCATTTATTCAGGATAATTTCATTTTAAGACTGCTCTAATTTGTATTCTTTCTTTGCGTCATTCATCATATTGAAGGCCACCTGGTTAAGGCAAACGTGTAGTTCATGCGAAGATTTTTTAAAATGACTATAAAGAACTTCGTTATTATATTCTTTCTGAATTGAACAGCAATAGTTCCTTGAGAACATTTTTAAATCCAATTAAGAATGTTATCTTAATATATAAAATCGTAAACTGAATGACTGACTGACTGATCTATCAACGCACAGCCCAAACCGTTGGACCTAGAGACTTGAAATTTTGCACACAGATACTTCATATAATGTAGGTATCCACTAAGAAAGTATTTTTGAAAATTCCATCCCTAAGGGGGTGAAATAAGGGATGAAAGTTTGTATGAAAGTCCCTTAGTTTTGAAGCTAGAATCTTTAAATTTTGTGTTTAGGCTGACGATTGAAAATAAAAAATACGGGTCTCAGAGTTTTTCAAAATTCTACCCCCGAAGGAGAGAAAAGGGGTATGAAGTTGTTTATAGAAGAAAATCCTTCATTTTCGAAGTAAAAATAGCTTAATTTATAATAAAAGCTTACGGAAGAAAATCTAACGCAACGTATATTGTTATTGTTAGTACTTCAACCCCTATGGCGATGAAATAGGGGTCAAATGGGTAAATAAACCTAAACATAGATATGGATTTCGTTATTGGGGTTTTCTGGTATGAAAATTGCGAAAATTACATTTACCCCCTAAAGGGATGAAAATGAGGTTCTAATGTTGTATGGAAAAATAATATAAAAGAGACATTACAACTTTAAACTTCGTAGGAGCACGTCTGAAAATAAATAGGAAAACATATATTTTGTGATTTTGAAAATCAACCCCTTAGAGGGTAAATGGGGTAAGTAAACATAAAAATTGATATGGATGTCGTTCTTGAGGTTTTATAGGATGGTTTTAAATTTCCATGGTTATTAACATTAAAAAAGGTATCGCAATGTCTACGGTCCCCGAAAGACAGTTTTCCTCTGGAGAAACCTGGTGTTTATAAGATCGACTGCAGTTGTGGTAGTTCATATATCGGCCAAACTAAACGCACAATAGCATGCCGGATAAAGGAACACATAAAAGCGGTCAAAAACAACGATACGCAAAAATCGGCCATCGCTGAACATTTAATTCATTCGGACACAAATCACTGGATCGAGTTACATAACCCTCAGATCATCTCCACAGAACGCCACTACATACCAAGAATGGTCAGGGAAGCGATTGAAATTACCAAATACAAAAATTTCAATCGTGATGATGGGTTTAAATTGTCGAGTGTCTGGAATCCAGTAGTCCGGCTGTGTCAAAACAACAAAAATAAAAAAAGTGCCGTTCCGCGTAAAGATACAGTGAGTGTCGTGTGTCGAGAACAGATTCGAGTGAATAGTGAGTTTGCAGACAATGGTACCGGTACCGACCGTAATAAAAGAACTAGACGGAGGGTAGACCGATTCGTCTGCCAATAACATCTACCCGCACGTGACAACCGACAGTTCTTCCGTGATCATGGCGCATGCAACTGCGCCGAAATATCGGAGTCTCAAAAATAAAAAGGTACATGGTGAAAATCCCGATACAGTATATTTAAATAATGTTAATAACCATGGAAATTTAAAACAATATATTGTTAGCCGGTACGGGCCGGATATAGCAAAATTAATAAAAGACCTTGAACGTGTGCGGAAAAAGTGTGAATGTTTAAAAGAATCACTAATCTTTCTAGTGAAGTGCCGTGACGCGGACGTTATTCCAGTGTGTGTAAGAATAAAGCCCCGCAGTGACATTTACGGTTCCGCGAACGTTTTACGAAGTGCGAGTGTAAAACTATTACGGAAAGTGATACGTAATTGCAGGTACCAACTGGATCAAGTTCAGAGTGAGTTGTATCGGATACATCTCGAGTGCAGTGAGTCTCTTTCGGCAAGTGACTTTGACATTTGCGATCGTGTTACCTATTTACAAGCCCAGCGGATAAGAGAACTACGTGCTGTGAAACAACATCGTAAATTCGAGTTACTTGAGCAAAAACAGAAGTTGGTTACCCCCTACCCTGAGAACTCACCCCAAACTCGAACGGTGGTAAACATGTCAAATGTAGACTTGTCTGACGCTGCACTGTCCGTTCTCGAAAGAGGGATGAACTTTGCCATCACACCTAGGCACATTCCCTACGAGGATGTAATTGGATCGGTCGAGGAAGGTATCAGACGTAACAAAATACCATCAATTGATGCGGACACCCTGAGACAAGACATTGCCGTGACATTACGTCATGCAAAACCACCACAGGCGAACGTTACAGCTTCGGAGTTGTCTGCACTTAACGAACTACGGAGAGATCAAACCATAATAGTGTTAAAAGCAGACAAAGGGAATGCAACCGTAGTACTGAACGCATCCGAGTATGACAATAAGATCCTAGAACTACTCAGTGATGACAAAACATACAAAAAGGTAAATTACAACCCAACAGCGAGAACGGATCGAAGCACACGCACGCTGATTATGGAATGCTCTCACGCAATAGACGATGATATTGTCAAACATCTGTTATGCCCCAGGAACGTCCAGCCTCCTAAATTATACGGTTTGCCTAAAGTACATAAGCAAAACGTGCCATTACGGCCTATTGTGAGTCAAATAGGTTCACCTACGTATGAATTGGCGAAACATGTCTCGAATGTACTACAGCCGTTAGCAGGACAAACGTCGTCATACGTTAAGGACTCCCGTCATCTCGTTGACATTCTGTCGCATAACAAGGTCGAGGAGAATGAGTTGATGGTCAGTTTTGACGTAGAATCGCTCTTCACCAATGTGCCGGTGGCGGAGTGTCTCGAAATTATAAAGGTCAAGTTACATAACAACGATATCCCGATGGAATACGCCAGATTGTTGGATCACTGCTTGTCGAAGAATTACTTCATTTATAATGGTCAGTACTACCTTCAAGTAGATGGAGTGGCTATGGGCAGTCCAGTAGCTCCAGTGGTAGCCAACCTCTGGATGGAACATTTTGAAGAACAAGCCCTCGCGACTGCGCCTGCCGAGATCAAACTATGGAAAAGGTACGTTGATGATGTTCTTTGCATAATGAAGGAAAACAAACAGGATGTTGAAGGTTATCTGGCATATTTAAACAACATTCATCCAAAAATTAAACTAACCTGTGAGATAGAGGCAGAGAGAAGCTTAGCATTCCTAGATGTCAAGATTAAGGTGCGCGCTGACGGTACACTCAGCCACTCTGTATACAGAAAACCCACACACACAGATCGTTACCTCAAAGCTACTTCGCATCATCATCCTAGGCATCTAAACTCTGTAGTGGCATCACTAACAAACCGTGCATATGATCTTTGTGATGATGAACACCTAGACAAAGAGTTACAACACGTGCGGCATGTCCTGCAGAGCAATGGATATTCAGGAAAGCTTCCACCTAGACACATGAAAAAGCACCAGTTACAGAGGCAGGAAGTAGATAGACAGCCAGTATTTTTGCCATATGTAAAAGGAGTGACGGATAAGGTCTCAAATATATTACAAAAGTACGCCATAAAAACTATCTTCACTCCTTTAAAAAAGGTATCGCAATGTCTACGGTCCCCGAAAGACAGTTTTCCTCTGGAGAAACCCGGTGTTTATAAGATCGACTGCAGTTGTGGTAGTTCATATATCGGCCAAACTAAACGCACAATAGCATGCCGGATAAAGGAACACATAAAAGCGGTCAAAAACAACGATACGCAAAAATCGGCCATCGCTGAACATTTAATTCATTCGGACACAAATCACTGGATCGAGTTACATAACCCTCAGATCATCTCCACAGAACGCCACTACATACCAAGAATGGTCAGGGAAGCGATTGAAATTACCAAATACAAAAATTTCAATCGTGATGATGGGTTTAAATTGTCGAGTGTCTGGAATCCAGTAGTCCGGCTGTGTCAAAACAACAAAAATAAAAAAAGTGCCGTTCCGCGTAAAGATACAGTGAGTGTCGTGTGTCGAGAACAGATTCGAGTGAATAGTGAGTTTGCAGACAATGGTACCGGTACCGACCGTAATAAAAGAACTAGACGGAGGGTAGACCGATTCGTCTGCCAATAACATCTACCCGCACGTGACAACCGACAGTTCTTCCGTGATCATGGCGCATGCAACTGCGCCGAAATATCGGAGTCTCAAAAATAAAAAGGTACATGGTGAAAATCCCGATACAGTATATTTAAATAATTATAGGATGGTGATTGCGAATATGACATTTATTTTAAAGTCCAACACGATGTACATGATTTAACCCCTATAAGGGTAAAAATGGGGTTTAAATTTTGTATGGAAGAAGAATATGAAATAGACATTACAACTTAAACCTTCGTAAGAGCACGTCTAAAGATAAATAGGCAAACATTTATTTTGTGATTTTGAAAATCAACCCCATAGGGGGTAAATGGGGTAAGTAAACATAAAAATCGATATGGATGTCGTTCTTGAGACTTTATGGGATGGTGATTACGAAAATGACATTTCTTTTAAAATATGTACATGATTTAACTACTAAAAGGGTGAAAATGGGGTTCAAATTTTGTATGGAAAAATAATATAAAATAGACATTATAACTTTAAACTTCGTAGGAGCACGTCTAAAAATAAATAAGCAAACATATATTTTGTGATTTTGAAAATCAACCCCTTAGGTCGTAAACGGGGTAAGTATACATTAAAATCGATATATGGATGTCGTTCTTGAGGTTTTACGGGATGGTGATTGCGAAAATGTCATTCATTTGGAAGAACAACTCGGTGGTCATGATTCAGCCCCAAGGGACGGGGAGAAAGGGAACGGGAACGGGAAATGGACGGGGCGGAAGAGAACGGAAACGGGAACAGAACGGGACGGGACGGGATGGGATGGGACGGGAACGGAAATGGGAACGGGACCGGACGGGATGGGAACGGGAACGGGAACGGAACGGGATGGGACGGGAACGGAATGAGAGCGGGAACGGGAACGAAACGGGATGGGACGGGACGGGAACGGAACGGGACGGGATGGCAACGGGACGGGACGGGAACGGAACGGGACGGGACGGGATCGGGATCGGGAACCAGGCGGGACGGGAACGAGAGCGGGAACGGAAACGGGAAGAGGGGAGATGGGACGGGATTAGAACGAGAGCGGGAACGGGGATGGGAACGGAACGGGACCGGGACGGGAACAGGACGGGACAGGAACGAAACGGGACGGGAACGGAAGCGAGACGTAACGGGAACGGGAACGACCAGTGTCTTTACGCGATTAGGCGGGTCCCCACCAAATGAGCGAGCCTCGTGCGAGGTCCGCCACCTGCGCCAAACGTCTTGCCTCGCGAGGCAGCGCGCTTGGAGCCGACCCGGACCCGTTTAATTGGACCCGCCTAATCGCATAAAAATGGCTGGATCCTGGTTGAAGTTTCCCTAAGGATTTTTTCTAATATCCACGCGGACGAAGTCGCGGGCGGAAGCTAGTATGCCTAGAAAAAGGCAAAAGTAACTTTTTCTTAAAGTCATTTAAAGTAATTAACTTTTTAAAATGAAGTCAAATAAAACTATTGGAGTAATTTTATTAGAATCTCGTTCACATAAAATGCTGTAATTATTATTACATTATTTGAAAGCACAGCTGATTTAAAAAGATTTATTATACAACGTGTAAAACCAGAATATGGTAGATAGGGACTATCAAACTGAACAACTTTTACAATAGTACCAACTCTGAAACCGTGAAAAAAAATCAGCATTTTCATGCAAAAATTAAGAACAAAAATATGATAATATATGAAACAGAAGATTTTTTTCGCGATTTCAGAGTTGGTTCCATAGTAAAAGTTGTTCAGTATGATAGTATGATAGTCCCTATGTACCATATTCTGGTTTAGATATTAATTGTATAGTCCAAATAATTATTGTTCGACGACAGTCTAATTTAAACTTAGTACTTATCAGAATCAGTAAAAGCTAACTCTGGAATGCCAACCTTATATTGGCAACCATTTTTCATTTTGATACTTTGATGGAACATCAGGTGACGTAGACACTCTAGCTCGACACTTTAATTTGTAACACCTTCAATTTATGTAGACTTTCAAACGGTTTCTATGCATGAACATTTTATAAGTACATTAACTTGGTAGTTTTTTCAAAGTCACATATACGGGGTTATTTTGAACTTACCATCCAAATTTTAAGGATGTGTCCAGTCCATGAAACTAAACAACTTTTTCTAAGAAACATGTGTCAAATTTCGCCACAAAATTTTGGTCATCCCATACTAAGTTGATCACGTGATCTCTCTGATTTGTATGGAAAGTCGATTTTTATTTTACATATTTGACCATGTGTTCCTTGGAGAAAGTTGTTCAGTTCAAATTTGGATGGTTTGTTCAAAATGACCCGATATATTTAATGCACCTAGGAAAATAAGGTAAATAAAGTTTTTTGAATATAAATTTGATGCACCCAGGTGATTAAAGTTTACGAATAGTATTCGTAATTCACCTTTACGGAGATACGGTATTTCAAGGGAGATACAGAAAGAAGTAGTTATATATCGCATAATTGTTTTCTTTCATTTGCTTTTTTAACATAGAGAAAACTAAATATTTACCAATCACTTTTTTTTTATTATTATGTCACGACTCACGATACGCCTAAAAATGTGACAAAGTTCCTAAGATTGTTCTCAAAGGAAGCTGGTTGTATCAAAAGGATATAAACGCTATCTAGGAGTGTTCGTCCTCACATATATCCTACAAAATAATCTTGTTTCTTCGGAGAAAGGGGCCCTTTGAACAAAATACTCCCTGCTCTAAGTGCATTTTATTCCGTTAGACCCTTTGAGCAGTGTTGGGCGCAACCGGCCGAGCTTGAGCCCCATGGAACATCCTGTCCCCTCGCACTACGTATTGTTTTGTATGTACAAAGAGACGGTTGGAGGCTCCTTATATCCTGGAGGAGACAGTACACAGTCGACTACTAGAATTGGTTAAAATTCAATTATTCTCCGCCATTATTTGCGAGTTCGACTTTCGAGTACGGAGTCGCTTCGAACGGATTGAAAGGACTTCATTCTCTGAGTTTAATACCTGCTTCTCCTTTCATTTGTTAGTCCACTGAGTCAATCACTTTATCACAAAATGGCTGCACAACCATTAATTTTGATTTTCTTAGTTTAATTAAATTAGAATACAAAGATAACTTAATCCTACGAACTTTTGTGAATTAAGTTTTGTTTTATATTAAATATCATTTTCTAAATTTTTTGACTGACTTGCTAAAAATGCCAGTGTATCTGATATATTTAAAAGCAAACAAATTACTCCGTTAATAATAACACAATTATTTAACTGATTTAAACAAAATTAATTAAGTGCTAACAAAAACAATAAGTAACCTTCTCTATAATTGGTTATTATCCAAAAAAAGATTCTTCCCAAAATTGATACAGATATGATAAAAAGTGTGAGGTCACTTTCAGTGAGTTTGGGGCCACTTAGCGCCCAAAGTAGCACGTCGACGCGACGGCTAGCCTGTTGACTCAAATAACGGAACTTTTATAGCAACCCATACGACTAATGAATGAGTGACTTTACTAAGAGATTTTTGTCGAAGGTTCGTTGCCTGTCCGCGCACGTAACCAAATTCCAAGGCGGTTTTAGTAAGTATGAGTCTTACATATCCATCATAGCCGGCTATGTGGTATCCAATGACGATTTCCGCCTCCTTCTGGTGGGGGAGGGTTACTCCGAACCCCTAAGAAAGGTTGAGAGCACAAAAAAATAGATTTTTAAATAAGTGTGTTGTAGAAGTGTTACTTCTTTAATGATTCCGATATCAAGTATCTGCGATATTAATCTCTAGGGTACGAACATGTCGAAGCTGCTCGCGGTCGCGGTCACTGTCGCACCTCGATGTCGATGCTCGCTGTTTTAAGCTCTCCGATAACGATAATTTCGATTGTCAATTTTTACGTCATTGACGCCCATTGATGCGAAAATTTATCGTTTCCGCGTGCAATTGAAGCAATTGCCTATTGCTCTAACTAAATTGACGAAAAAATTGATAATCGCAATTGATCGTTACCGGCATGGATGGCGGTTTTACATGTTCAGTCGCGCATCCATTTAAAATAGCGAAAACCGACATCGAAGTGCGACCGCGACCGCGAGTAGCTTCAACATGTGCCCGCGTCTATTTCTATACATTTGTTTTACATCGAGATGACTGACATCGGGATAGCGATCTAAACCGCGAAATCGAGGCATCTTGGACATGTTCATATCAATTACCTACTTTTTATCTATCTTCGTAAAATAATTTGATGTTTAATAACTTAGAAGTTATTAGATATTTTGTAAGATAATTAATTATTTTTAATGAGTGTCAAAAAAACGTAAATTGGCTTCAAAATTAATAGGTAATCATTTCTAAGCAGTGTAGGTATTATTAGACACGGATTGTATCAAATTCATTATAGCAATTGAAACTAAAAAACGACGTTTAAAATAACAGAAACTTATGTCGAAATCTTCTATGAATTATATTTTATAATTAACGTTTACAACGCTATTTTTATACGTTAAGAATTAAACATTATACTTACTAAAGAAAAAAAAAGGTTTTCCACTTTTACAAAAATGGAGACGATTTTTTTAGTTTTTGAAATAATATCGGATAAATGAAAAATGCACTCATGCATAAATACACTATGTTAGTAGTAAACATTTATTTTTGTGTTGACAAATACCTATACAAAGTTGCTAACCCAAAAATATGCAGTTTAAAATAACACTGCTAAGAATGAGCAAACTGAGTTAAGACTCGAGCCGCTCGCATTCGCACCATTATTTAGCGTGTGTCTAATAAATTTCAACAACATGCAAGGAGATATGAAACACAATAGAGTGTATGCGCGCATTGCACAGTACCTAGTTCTCTTATACACGTTTATAATATTAAAAAATATTTTAATACAAAAGTTTGTGTGCATTTTCGTGAAAGTTTTATTTTGTTTTCTGAAACATTTTAGCAGGGCACAGAATGAAGTGGTTAAAAGCTGCATTTTTCCTGTAAGTTAATATATTTGTTCATTTTTAGGGTTCCGTACCTCAAGAGGAAAAAACGGAACCCTTATAGGATCACTTTGTTGTCCGTCTGTCTGTCTGTCCGTCCGTCTGTCTGTCAAGACCCTTTATCTCGGAAACGCGTGGAGGTATCGAATTGAAATTTAAACCATATACTAAGGTCTACGGGCCCTTGAAGCTGTAAAAAAATCAAACTTCTAAGTTAACGTAAAAAAAAGATACTGCCGTTTAGGGCGCAAAAAACGCATTTTCGATACTCTCAAAGGAATCAAAATTCATAGGGTACTTCCCGTTGACCTAGAACTATGAAATTTGGCAGGTAATAGCGTCTTATACTACACTTACAGGAATAAATCTGAAAACTGTATATTTGTATTTAAATCATAATAAAATATGGTCATTAAAATACGTAATTATTAATCATCTTGGTGAAACAACGGTATGCGCGGTCATAGTTTAACTTCTAATTACTTTTGGATTAATCGCGCCACTAATTCTTTTTAAAATATCAATATTTATTATTATTAATTATTCAGATCCTTTCAAATATTGATATAGTTAATTACTTTTAAAAATAAAATTAATAAGTAATAAATTTGGCTCTAAATATTTTCGCAACATGGCGGTATGTCACGCTGTATGACGGGGGTCTTCTTCTTCTTATTTTTGTTTTGGCAATCTACTTTCTTCTTGGAAGTAATTTTTGCCAGTGTCAAGTGTTGAATTAGTTCAGTGGTAGATTGATTCAGTTTACATTAAAATGCGGGTGCATCGCATTCCAATGTTGCTTGGAGCATTTGGCACCAAGTATAATCAAGACAGTTTACTCCATAGACATAGAAAATTTTCGCTGCGCTCAAGAAGACAAACAAAGCGTGGAAAAGAGAAGTTAACATCATACGGACACGGTCTATGTAAAAAAGAGACAAAGGAACAAGTGACATGTGCCAACATTTTTTACAGTAAGAGCCCCTAGCGTCCCGCCTAACAAATGAGCAATCACAATTTGTCTAAAATATTTGTTAATCTTAATTAGAATTTAAAATAAAGGTATCGTGGAGCCATGGTGTCTTGTGCTCTAAGTAATTGTGATGGGACAAAAAGAAACAATCCAAGTAATCACACTTTTCACAGGTAACTAAGATATTACCACACATTTCTCTAAAACCAAATTTCGCTACATATATTCGTTTATCGACAAATAAAACAGTAAGGAACATAATTTATTAATTTCCCTTGCCATATATAGTCATATTTTATGTATCTAAGTCATATTTTACGTATCTCATATAAAATGTATGCATTTATTTTCGGATCACCTGTTTATTGACATTGTTGTTCTTTGACATTCTATTTCTATGGTTTACTCGGTAAGGTCAGCCGAGGTAGCCACCACTACAATAAAAGTCTCGGCTTCACACAACCAAAGGGTCCTGTTGGAATACACCCATTTTCTCTAATAACATTGCGATAGATAAAACCATTTCACAGAACATTATACAGTGTACTATTGATATACAGCGCCATCTGTTGACAATCAACAGTACTTGTATTGTACACACCTGTATAAACAGGTGCGGTGGGTTTGTAATTATTTTATTTTTTCTCAAAAATGCTTGGAAATTCGAACATTATTTTGACAACCTTCTTCGTGCTAA
Source organism: Agriphila geniculea (assembly GCA_943789525.1). Lineage (NCBI taxonomy): Eukaryota > Metazoa > Arthropoda > Insecta > Lepidoptera > Crambidae > Agriphila > Agriphila geniculea. Next base: position 11,097,796 of record OX038887.1, on the reverse strand, counting down.
ATCGGAGTTTACGGACAGACCTAAACCGCGCCGTCAATATTTGTATGAGAATCCATTACTAACGTGTAATAATGGATTTTCATACAAAATTGCCGGCGTCTGTCCAGCAATGTTTCTATTAAATTAAAACTCATTACACACGTGTAATTCAGAAATGGAGCGAACTTTTCAATGAAACACAAATATAGGTATCAAATGTCGCCTTGATGAGCGAGCACATTCCAAAAATTTTTTTTTTAATATTCGGTATACAGTACCCTTAGCACGAACAGCTATCGAAAAAAATAACGCGCGTAAAATCATTCGATAGTGCAATTTTGTATGGGAAATTTGTACAACGCCATCTACCGCCGAATAGCTAAATTAAAATTTCCATAGATAATTCTCTATCGAGTAATTTTACGCGCGTTTTTTTTCTCGATAGCTGTTCGTGCTAAGGGTACTGGTATCACGTGAAAGGCCCTGATGAGCACATTCCAAAAAATTGAAAAAAAAATAAAAACGAAAACAAACTGTTTTGGTGCAATATGGGTATCAAATGAAAGGCCTTGATGAGCGCATTCCAAAAAGATAATAAAAAAATTAAAAACGAAAAAAAATTTTTTTTCATTACCTATGGGTATCAAACGTAAGTTTTTTGAAAAGTTTACGAAAGGTAATTTTTTTTTTTTGCAATATGGGTATCAAATGAAAGGCCTTGATGAGCACATTCCAAAAAACTGAAAAACGAAAAAAAAAAACAAAAAAAAAATATTTTTTTTGCAATATGGGTATCAAATGAAAGACCTTGATGAGCACTTTCCAAAAAACTGAAAAAAAAATGAAAAGCTGGAAATAAAGGAAAAAAAAACCGGATTTTTTTTCAATATGTGTATCAAACGAAAGGCCTTTATGTGAACATTCCACTTTCCATTTTCTTTTATCAATTACTGAAAGTAAATTAAAATTAAAATAAAAAGCTTAAAACTTTTAAAACTAAAAAGTTAAAAGTTTAAAAGTACTACACAAGCCTTGGCCGCAACTAGGCATTGATGGACTCACGTATGTTCTTCAATGCCTGTCTTGAGTGCCGCTGCAGTTCCATTTCAAACTTCGCCCGTGGTCAATTCTTTGTCGTAATCCCTGGAAGGGTTATTTTCTACGTGGCGACAAAGGATTTCAAATGGTTATCTATATATAGCAGTCTGCTGAACGGATTTTGATGGTATTTTTTTACAGTTTGGTAGCTTGGAGTCCAACTTATAATCTAAGCAATTTTTCACATAATTTCTGTAGGTAGAACCTGGGATAAAGCTTGTACTCTCCGTAGTACAGTTTTCATATAAAAAACTAATAACTACCAACCACTTTTTTTTCAAAATATTTCCTTTGTACCGACACAACTTTTCTATAGCTTTATTTTATGTATAGATGTAAGGTCTGTACGGAACCCTCGGTGGGCGAGCCCGACTCGCACTTGTCCGGTTTTTTTAAAACCAATCCGAAACTTGTTTATTTTGTAATATGTTTTAGAATATTTAATGAATAAGAAATGATTGATTTGGCTAGAAATAGAATAACTCAAATGAAAATACGATCTAATCAAAATATCCATCGACTGGATTCACTTCGTGCTATGAGCTTGGAACTTATTCCAAGAACTATACTTCTTGGACCGTAATCCATTTAGTACCTAATTCAAACGACGAACAACGTCCTTTACTATGAGTACATTGTAATTCGTGGTAGGCCTTCTAAAATCCATGAACTTGTTTCTTTTTCAGTATTTTAATAATTTCTAGCAGCCAAAGTAGACGTGAGAGACCAAGGAGAGGACTCATATTCCCTCCAACGAGTCTTTATGGGGTAAGTTAAGAAGTGACTATAAATAACATCAAGATGTGGCTCAAATTTCACTTCCAATTAATGATTAAGCGTGAATGACCACCTTTTTACACGCTTGCCCAAAAAAACAGACAGTGTAATGTGTTCAGTGTTCATGTATGTTTGTGGGTATGTGAGTTTCTTTATTCCACCATAACTTCTAAATACCTTAACGGATTTGGATGTACGGGGTATCGTTAAAATTCTTACGTCGTCCCCAATGAAACTGGCTTTATTTTTTTGAAAAAAAAAAACGATATTTCAACGGTATGACGCCACTTTTACATGTGAAAATATATTTTTCTTCAATTATTACAATATAGGCATTAAATTAAAGGCCTTGATGTGACGTGCAATGACACTATTGTTATTAGGGTTCCGTACCAAAATGGTAAAAAAGGAACCTTTATGGTGTGACTCAGTCTGTCTGTCTGCCTGTCTGTCTGTCTGTCTGTCACAGCTGGATATCTCGAGAACTACTAATGGTATCAACTTGAAATTTGGAATAGTTTAAGATGACATTTGCCCAACTATTTTGCAAATAAGAAAGAAATAAAAAAAAATGTTTTTACAACAGGGACTGAAAAAGGGTCTTAAAAATTTGAAGTGAGGTGGTAGGGCATGTGGGGTATCATGTAAAATAGCGCTGTTTGCACATTTTAAAACATTTTTTTCTTTTTACTTAGGCCGCATAGTTTTCGACTTATGATGAAAAATTTAAAAAAATGTCAAAAAACAAACAAAAATTCTTTAGTTTCACTAGCAGTCAACAGATGGTGCTGTTCTAAGAATGCTAACCTAAGAGAAAAAAAATCCACTATCGGTCAAGAGATGGCGCAATCTAATACTACAATAATAAATTGGTGGCTGGTTCTAATATAATTACCTACTATTTGCCGTACGAAAAACGAAAAATAAGTTCCTACTTAGTAATATAAACAGTTTGCAATGTGGAGTGGCTGAAACGTTTTTCAGTCACTATGAGCTGCTGTGGTTAAGATTTGTAAATTAACTGTCCGCCTGTTCGCCCTTCCACCCGTCTGCCGTTTATCCTACTTTTTTAAAGACTGTACTAAAGTAACATATCCAAATATATTTATGATTGTACGGAACCCTCGGTGCGCGAGTCCGACTGGTTCTTGATCGGTTTTATTTTTTTATTATTTATTTATGTAAGAATGATTTTTAGTAGGTAATATTGGAATTTATTTGTTCTTTTTTCTCGGGCAAAAAAAATGCCACCGATTTTATCCATCTAGGTATCTGTCATGTTCATGCACGTTAATTACGAGGGATAAGGGATATAGACAGAATGTCAGAGCAAATTAGGAACTGTGAGACGCGAGTCGTCAAGCATCCACAAGCGACAGCGTTATCCGATGCGATTTTGTGAATTATCTAGTGGAGATAAAGCGGCTGCTGCCATTTCAGTTCAGTACGTCTTGCTTGACCCAAAGTTACTGAAAATGCAACAGTTTATTACTATTATCGCAAATACAGTTTGTGCAACCGGAAATCAATGGCAGGATAATTTGGCTGATTCACAAATCGTCTACCAGTAGACGCACTACTGCTAACTTGGTAGTGTAATTGTAGACCTGTCATTTTGTTGTTTGCTAATCAATTTTTGGATGTTTCCAACATCCAAAAATTGAATTGCGAATTTTCGTAAATATAAATTTTTCTTCCAACACATTTTGGTTTTCTTCAATCTTTAATTAATTTACTGTCCAACTTCCATAATAATTATTTTATTTTATTTTATTTTATTTTACAAATTTTACAATTTTATTATTAGTATTAACCACTTTTAGACTCTCCGCTGCGTTAAGCGGGACACGCGCGCAGGGCGACATAGATTAGAGCTTACTAATGCACTGCGCAAGCATCTGTCCGTCAAAAAACCAGCAATCTAATACCACTTAGGAAACTGCCCACTTAGAAAGGTGACTACTTAGGAAAGTGACGACTTTGGGAAGAAGACAACATTAGGACGGTGATCACGTGACCCTGAGGGATTCCCGCGCCGTGTACCCGCGGCGAGATCCCGCTTAAGGAAGCGGAGAGCCTAAGGCGTGAAATACACAGAAGCGACGCGGCGCGGATACGGCGGCGATATGGTGCAGATGTGAGACTTTCGGATGCTTTCGGCCAATCAAATACATGTATCGCCGGCATTGCCGCCGTATCTGCGCCTTATCTCCGCCGCATCTCTTCTGTGTATTTCACGCCTAAGGCTGCGTTCAAACGATAACGCACGACTCGCCCTCAACCCGAACTCAACTCTAACTCAACTCGAACTCAACTCAATCGGAGCCCACTCCTTGAAATACAGCGCTTACAATTTTGAGTTTTATAACACATTAATAAGCTCCGTTATATTTTGTCGATGCAACTCCACACGCCTCGCCCTCAACCCGAACTCAACTCAAACTCAATCCGAACACAACCCGAACTCAACTCAAACTCAACCCGAACTCACCTCAAACTCACCTGAACATTACACAAGAGCTTATTAATGTGTTATAAGAGTAAGAATCAAAATTGTAAGCGATGTATTTCAAGGTGGGCTGCGGTTGAGGTGAGTTTGTACTGAGTTCGGGTTGAGGTCGGGCCGTGTGTTATCGTTTGAACGCAGCCTTAGATATAATCAAAAAATAATGGGAAAATTGGGAGTAACTGTAAATGCTCGTACACAGGTCTCCAGCAGCAGTAGCGCCACCAAACGGGACAAATTTGTGACATCCCGCCGTTGCTCTAAAAGTCTAAAGTCATAAATGGTTTTCCTCTTCCAGACATTCGTCGCCATCGCTGTACCCGTCGACATCCCGGACAAAAACGTGTTCGTGTCGTACAACTTCGAGTCCAACTACAGTGTCGTCACGAACATCACCGAGATCGATGAAGTGCTTTTCCCCAATCTCCCAGTAAGTTAAATAAAAAAACCGGCCAAGTGCGTGTCGGGCCACGTGCCGTAGGTTTCCGTAGTTACTTTATACCATACCATATTTAATACCACCTATAATTTTTCGTCTGCAAAAATAACTTTGTTTTTCACAGTGTTGGTATGAATGACAAAGTTATATTTGTCTTTATCTATATCTCAAAAACTAATTACTGTATCTCGTTCAAACCAATTTTCGTTGAAAGTGTTTATTAAGATCTACAGTATATATATTTTTTAGATTTTTTACTTTCTTATTTCAAAAGTTAAAGGGGGGGGGGGACACATTTTACCACTTTGGCGGTGTATATCTTTCAAACGATTGACTTTGAGAAAAAGTTGTCTTAAAAACCACAATGTCATTTTTAAAGACCTATCTATAGACACCCAACTACTGATGGGGAAAATGCCGGGCATTTTTGGCAGATTGGGAATATTCCCAATAAACGCCCATAAATTCCCGCCCACTGGGCATTTATCTGGGCATTTATTTTTTGTTACAAAATTGATCTACAAAATTGATTTAAACATTAAAATATAGTTAATTTTAATTAAATTAGTTAAGATTATCGTTCATAAGTTTATATTTTCATGAATTTGAATATCCTAATCAAAATATTGTATGTGAATTGTAGACGTAAGTATAAAATTTGTCACAAATTCTTCGAAAGTGGTAAAAATTATATTAAAAAAAAATAATCATATGAAAATACAAGTAGAGAAGGACACTCCCGATTTAAACTCGCTTGGCCACCCCGCACCACTCGGTGAGGTTAATACTAGTTGGTTGCCATTCATCGTTTTTGCCGAGAAACAAAACTTTTGTCAAACAACGGCATTGACGGGAGCACACGAGACCGGCTCCCTACATTCCCGGTGTTCGCCGATGGGCAAAACTTTTGGCGAATAGCGAGAGCGAGAGCGAGAGCGACGAGTTTGTGCGAAATGACGGCATAAGCTTTGTTTATAAATCTGTATTATCTTATCATAATCATCATCATCATCATCATATCAGCCGCACGACACCCACTGCTGGGTATAGGCCTCCCCCAAGGATTTCCACGACGATCGGTCCTGCGCTTCCCGCATCCAGTGGCTTCCGGCAACCTTCACCAGATCGTCGGTCCACCTTGTCGGGGGCCTACCCACGGAGCGTCGTCCGGTGCGCGGTCGCCATTCAAGAACCTTTCCGCCCCAACGGCCATCGGTTCTTCTCGCTATGTGTCCAGCCCACTGCCACTTTAGCTGAGCAATCCTTCGAGCGATGTCGGTTACTTTAGTTCGCCTGCGGATCTCCTCATTTCTGATTCGATCACGCAGAGAAACGCCGAGCATGGCTCTCTCCATTGCACGCTGGGTGACCTTGAGCCTCCTTATGAGACCCATAGTTAGCGACCACGTTTCACTGCCGTAAGTCATCACTGGCAACACACACTGGTCATAGACTTTCGTCTTGAGACACTGCGGTAAATCGGACACGAAGATTTTTCGGAGCTTCCCGAATGCTGCCCATCCGAGTTGGATTCGACGAGAGATCTCCTTCTCAAAGTTGGACCTACCTAACTGGACTGCCTGTCCTAGGTATACATAATGGTCAACAACTTCAAGTGTAGTGTTCCCAACATGAACTGGAGCGGGCACAACATGGGCATTCGACATGATTTTCGTCTTATCCATGTTCATTTTAAGACCCACTCTTTGGGAAGCACTACGGAGGTCTTCGAGCATTGTGTTCAGGTCCTCCAAGGTCTCAGCCATAAGAACTATATCATCGGCAAAACGAAGGTGTGTTAGGTACTGGCCATTAATGTTGATGCCGAGCCTTTTCCAGTCTAAGAGTTTAAAGATATCCTCCAACGCAGCTGTGAACAGTTTCGGAGAGATAACATCTCCCTGTCTCACACCTCGCTGCAGTTGGATAGGATTTGTTCTCTGGTTCTGTACTCGGACCGACATGGTGGCATTTTTGTATAAATACCTCAACACCTCGATATACCTGTAGTCCACTTGGCACCTTTGGAGGGACTGCAGCACCGCCCAGGTTTCAATCGAATCAAAGGCTTTCTCATAATCCACGAACGCCAAGCAAAGTGGCAGATTATACTCCTCGGTCTTCTGTATGACCTGCCGCAGCGTATGGATGTGGTCTATGGTGCTAAAGCCTTTTCGGAACCCGGCTTGTTCGGGAGGTTGGAAGTCGTCGAACTTGCGAGCGAGACGGTTCGTAAGGACTCTCGAAAACAGCTTATAGACATGACTCAGAAGCGAGATGGGTCTATAGTTCTTTAAGAGGGACTTGTCACCCTTTTTAAAGAACAAAATCACCTCACTTATGTTCCATGTCTTCGGCGTTCTGCCCTCGACGATGACGGAATTGAAAAGCTTCTGGAGGACTTTAAGTATCGGCTTACCGCCCGCTCTCAGAAGTTCTGTAGTGATTCCGTCGTCACCCGCCGCCTTGTTGTTTTTCAGCTGTTTGAGAGCCATACTAATCTCGTACATGCTGACGTCCGGGATATCTTGGGTATAGTGTCGAGTAAGCTTGGCTCTGGGGTCTTTAGCCTTGCTTTCAACAGGTGTCTGCGTGGAATATAACTGCCCATAGAAACTCTCGATCTCCCTCAGGATTTCAGGCTTCGCTGAGATGATGCGTCCGTCGTCAGTTTTTGGCAGGCAGTCAGCAGGCAGACTGGCAGTCTTATCATAATACTGCCAGTAAACGAGTCGGTATAAATGGTTTATTAATCGAAGAAGTAAATTAATCATTTACTCTCATTGTGGGAACTATCCCCCAAATTGAAAATACAAAGAACATTGTTACATTAATATCCACGTTAACGTCATCCGCTTAATGATTTAATTATTATTTTCAATAAGATAGGGTCTAGGAAATAAAAAATATGAGAAATACATTTGTTTTTCGTTTTTTGATTAAAAAAATGGCCGCCAGGTTTTTATGTAATTTACGGGAATACTAGGTATACCCGTATACCTATAGAAGTACCTATAAATTATTTATCTGACATTTTGCTGACATCCATAATGCAAGATACCTACCTTACTACTATTCTTATTAGGTAGGTAGAAAAAAAGGTAGAGTATAATCGCAATAAAATTCTTTATGCCGAATACCTAGGCTAGATACCTAGGCATAAAATTTTACATTGCATTAATTCTTTATAACGTTAATTGTACCCAAATATATATATTTGGGTTATATTATTATTATATACATTATTATTAAATCACCAATACGCACATCAATTTTAATAAAAAACGTCTTTTGAAGTCGGGTGGGGCTGGAGGACAACTTTTTTTAATTCCAAAAGCCCCACCCGACTTCATTAGACGTTTTTTATTAAAATTGATGTGCATATTGGTGATTTGAATATTATTTATTGCTTTTTAGTGCTTTTTAATTTTGAAGCTGTTTTTGATTGTATTTTTAGGTTTTTGAAGGCAGTTTTTCTTTTTTAAAAAAAGGTTTTTTTTTCAACTTTTTTGTGGTATGTAATCGTGTAATATTCTTTAACTTTATGTTTTTAAAATGCCCATAACTCAATTTTCCAAAGGAGTTCTGTTATGCCTTCTTAGTCCAAGTCTAGTCCAGCACGCGTAGCATGACCAACATCGAGATAAGATTCGACTCACAGAACAATGGCTTGTCTACACCGAAATGTCACTTTTGTCGGGTTGAGATCGAGATACTCATGCTCGCATTTACAACTAGTAGACTCGTATTGTTCTTTGTCGTGGCCTAATGTCAAAAGTCGACAAACACGAGCTTTTCTCTTCAACTGACATTAATTTGACAGTTGAATCAGAGAAACTTGTCTACCACCCTTTGAGTAGTCGAGAAGGTCGAGAGAGAGTTCACAGACTAATAAGAAGATTCAAAATAGTTATCTGCGTATTTTATTTTATATGAATCTAAATTTCGCAATAAAAATAAATCTTAATTGTCCGTGCTTATATTTTATTCCTTAAAAACTTAAAATTAAAATTATTTTCATACGTTGATTTCAATATTTCGTCATTTTACACAGACTACTAAATTAACAATTTCGTTAGTAGTCTGTGTTATCTTTTCAAAATACTCTCAATAAAAGAAAGGCAAATGAATTTATATCCATACAGCTATATTTAATTAGTTTTAAGAGTTTAGCGTTGTGAAATCTATAGAAAGGAACGGTGCTTTATGAGAAATAAAGTAATTATTTTCTACTGGCAATATTATTCTTCTCGAGCTCGAGAGAGCTTGTCTACGGAAGAGAACGCTTTCTTGAGTGCCTCTTTATCTTACAACTTATAAAAAAAATGAGAATCATGTTTAAACTAAATTATTTCGGATAATTTTAGATAATTTTGACGTGTATTGGTGTTGAAATAAAAAGATTACCTTTAAAATTAACTTTTTTTATTAAAAGACATTAAAAGGTTTCGAAATTCTGAGAACGAGTCCCACCTGTCTGTCAAACTGTGCTCAGCAATCGAGAAGGTCGAGACGACAAGTCTTCGTAGACAAGAGTCCCCTTTTGCTCATGCTACGCGTGCTGAACGTAGCAAATCTCAAGCCTACCATTATCTCTATCACAATTAGAGGTGGTTAATATAGCATCTAGCGCCATATTATAGCGCGCTATCTGTACATAGCGCACATAGCGTGCTATGTAAGTAGACGCTATGGCGCTATTAATATCGCGCGTGGCAACAAGTAGCGTCGTCGTTGGCCGGACGGGAGCGCGGGCATTCGTTATAGTTAAAAAATATCGCGTTACGCGCGTTTCTCTCGCAACACGCTAGGTACGAGTATAATATCGCGCGCGACCTTCTATTGTGTTAGTTCGATTAGGACTTTTATGACACAACTAGTCAATTAGTTCGTATTATGTAAAAACTATTTAGCTAAGCATAGTTGAACGAGAAATATGGTAAAAACAACCGAATTTCAAAGATCAATAAGGTCGAAAATCGCTTGCACCTGTTTTTTTAACTAGAAAACATTGTCTAGTGGTCACTAGTTAAAAAAATGAATGCAAGCGATTTTCGACCTTATTGACATTTACCAAAATCACGGTCTTTAATGAAACATCAGAATTAGTAAACAAGAATACGGCAAAAAACAACCGAATAGCAAACGTCAATAAGGTCGAAAATCGCCTGCACCTGTTTTTTTTTAACTAGAAAACATTGTCTAGTAATCACAAGTTAGAAAAATGAGTGCAAGCGATTTTCGACCTTATTGACATTTATCAAAATCACGATTTTTAATGAAACATCAAAATTAGTAAACGAGAATACGGCAAAAAAACAAGCGAATTGCAAACGTCAATAAGGTCTAAAATCGCTTGCACCTGTTTTTTTAACTAGGAAACATTGTCTAGGGATCACAAGGTAGAAAAATGAGTGCAAGCGATTTTCGACCTTATTACGAAACTTATTTTCGAACTTTAGACAGTTCTAAGCCCGAAAAGTATAAGATAAAGTTCATTAGTTTACATTACTGCTTTATTTTATTTAAGACTAAAATGTAACGTATTAATAAATAACGTTTTTGTAAAGCGCGCGATCTGTCTAACGAACGACGTGTGAAGTAACGTGTTACGAAATCTAACGTGCTGCATCTAACGCGCCAGCCAGCCGCCCGCATGCTACCTGATAAATAGCGCGTTATAACATAGCATATTTAATAGCGCGCTAGAAATCAATAGCATATAGTCTGTAGCGTGCTGTTGCTTTATAGGCGTTATGAACAACTCTAATCACAATACATTATCCTATTTGAGTTTGAGGAGTTCCATTGGAAATCTTCGAGGTCCAAGGTTCAATGTCAATGAAATTAAAAGAACTACAATTAAGGCATCCCTTTTCCAACATAAAAAAACAGTTAATTCGGTTCATAAATAACAAAGTCGTCAAGGTAGTTAATGCAAAATCATAGTATTTTCAGGATTACTTGAAAACTACTGACCCATCTGAAAAAAATTTTAATGGAACCATCTCACAAGAAAACTCAATCAAACAAAATAAAAATCATGAAAACCTATCCATAAATGACGAAGATATTTATTTTGAAGCTATATTTGTTAGGTCATATTTTTTTTGCGCTGAATACGAGTATAGTACTTTTTTGAGCGGAGTTTGATCCAAAACCCGGATTTTAATAGTGCGGGTTTTACCCGGACTTCAATCAGAACTCCACTCGGACGCTCCCCGGACGCCCTCCAAACTAGAACAAATCCGGGGCAACTGGGACGGATGGCAGCCCTACCGACACGGAATAGATAGAAGGCGAATATAAGCGAGTTTTTAAAAATGTTGATTCTATTTACCTTTGTTTGCTTAGACTTATCAGTAAAATATATACCCAAAAATCAAATTATAATAAATATTTGTTAAATAACTAATATTTCGTTTTATTTCCTTAAAACTTTTTAATTTATTCGTTGTTGAACAGTGGTTGAACAATCAATTTTTTCTGCCCACAGATTGGACATTTATTTGGGCATAAAAGATTTATGCCCAATGTGCCTGGGTTTTTTCCCAATTTTCCCGCCCGGGCAGAAACACTTTCCCATCTCTACACCCAACACGTGTTGGTTTGAAGAAAAAATTTTTTTCAGTTTCAGTTCCATGTATGGAGAGCCCCCCTCTTATCTTTTATTTTTCTTATTTTTGTATTAAATTCGTTAAGCGGTTAACAGAATACATCTACCTACCAAGTTTCAACTGTGTAGTCTTAATACTTTCGGAATAAAGTGGCTGTGACATACGGACAGCCAGACAGACAGACAGACATGACGAATCTATAAGGGTTCCGTTTTTTGCCATTTAGGCTATGGAACCCTAATAAAGGGTTAAATAAAAGATTTAAGTATAGCGAAGGGTATTTTCTTAAGGTTAAATAATATACTAGAAAAAAACTAGGAAAAATGGACTCACCCGTAGCATCTCAGACGGGACTACGGGTGCTACGAGCGAGTCGATTTTGTTCTAGTATTTTTTCTAGCACATCTAGCATTGTGAATACGACAAATACCTACTTAAGTAAAAAAAAATGATTATTTTGTTACATTTCTACTAATACTTATTACGTAGTTGTAATCTCTAATGGCTTCAAGTTTACTTTACAAATGGGCCCTCCACGTGCACAGGCCCGGCCTGCAGGATTGTACGGAGAGGTGCGCTCTCCCGCAGTCTTTCGGTCATATCTCTACGTCGTGGGTAGGGATAGGCCGGGCCTCCGAAGGCCGAGCCTCTACTTAAACACGCAGAGATTTGGCCGGAAGGCCGTGCGCCTCTCCGTACGATCTAGCAGGCCGGGCTTGTACATATGGGGGACCCATTAGGCATTCGCTTGAAGCCATTGGCATATACAACTACGTAATAAGTATTAGTAGTTTAAGATTCTAATATCAGGTCTGGCTTCAGAATACATTTTAGTACTTTTTTTCACCAACAATAGTGCTTGTTTAGTAAGTTGCTATCCAAACTAAGTGTTATTCTCCATAACTACCAACAAAAGGTGTTGAAAACGTTTTGCAAAATGTGAATGTTGTTATATTAGTAGGTATCTTATGAATGCTTTCTTATCAATTCCAGGTGGTTAGTTCCCGACAAAGCCGAAGTATCACGAGAGAGTTGGCATACACGGTCCTAGAGAGCAGATTCCAACAGTATGTACTTATCTATCTACTATCCATTAGAACTAATTCTTTCAAGAAAAAGTACTGAACGTAAAGCTTAGGTTAATAAAAGGTAAAATAAATACTAAATAAATAAATCTGTGAAGTAGTTGTTTAAAAAATTCGATGTTATTTAAAAAAATATAATTGAAAATTACATCAAGACCTATGAAATTTAAATTAATTAAAAAACTTCTAATGAACTCTTGCTACGTACAAAATCCGTCTTGAAACGAAACTGTCCTAAACAGAATCTGGCGCAAAACCTAATCTGTCCTAAACAGAATCTATTCATAGGACGTTGGCTAAAAACATGTTTTCTCTTGCCAGTAATAAGATGCTACAGTAAATATACACAGGCCTTCACAACTTATTACCACACTTAAAATTGCAATAACTTATATAATACTCAAGATTTATTTTCGTACTAAAAAGGTATAGAAAAAGAATTAAATTCTTTAAATAAAATAATAACTTCATAGACGATAACCTTCTTGTTTTTTTTTTTTTATTTCCTAACTCTAAATTTGACAGGCTCAATCTAAACTCACCATCCAAATTTCAAGGACGTGTCCAGTCCATTAAACTAAACAATTTTCTCCAAGAAACGTGTATCGAATTTCGCCACAAAATTTTGGTCATTCCATATTAAATTTATCACGTGATCTCTTTGATTTGTATGGATAGTCGTTTTTTTTACATATTTGGCCCTGTGTTCCTTAAAGAAAGTTGTTCAGTTTCATGGACTAAACACATCCTCAAAATTTGGATAATGAATACAAAATGACCCTGTATGGTTAAAGAGAAATTTTAAAGTGTGGTATCAAGTGTACACTTTTATTCATTTATATGGCCCTACTTTAATGGTTTACCAAGTGTACCAAAATAGTGTGGGGTCCACCCGTCGACTGCACTATGTGTCCCAAATTAATTTACGGCTCGGTGAATTCTAGGCACGGCATGCGCGGCAGGGAATGCATGCTCCGGAACATTTGCGAGGCTGCCGAAACGCCGCTGCACCATAATGGGCTGCTTGGACACATCATGCATATCATATTCACGTGAGTTACATAATAAATATTAGACACTATCATTAAAATTGCTCCGATTCTAAAGTAGCTAAAGCTTGTGCCATTAAAATCAGAGACAATAAATGTACATGTACACACACACCTCATTTCACCTTATCCCACGTCTGCTGACATAACATAGAAACAGTACGCCTCTAGCCACACCCCGGACACTCCATACAAGCGCCGCGTTTCAACTACCTATTACATAGACGCTACACAGTGACGTTGTTGCACACGCGCAACTGTGTGCGTGAAGTCTAGGGCTATTGAATGAGCACACGATTCGGCACACGAACTCGCGCGGTGGGGTGAGGTGATTGACTGTGGGGCGGGGCGGAGAGTTTTCTTTCTGTACGGTAGTACTTATATCTATTCTGTGCTCTAGCTACAATCTTTAGGACACCTACGCACCGACAGATGCCTGGATTATAGCCTAGAGCCTAGATATGTATCCAAGTAAAACGAACGTTCACAACCGGCCGCACTGCGCGCAAGGTCGTATGACCAAGGCTCCTATCCTAACGAACCACCTTCCAGTGTGGTCACCGTGTATCCTAGCAACACAGATCACTAAAATACTGTCTACGAGTTACCAGGATGTATCTTGGAACTAATCTAAGCTCGCGTCGGTGCGAAGGCGGCCTAAGGTCTCCTTAACTTTAAGAAAGCTGTCAGTTCATAGTGTTTATGTTAACAAATCTGACTTGAACTTGAAAATAAGGTGACCTTTACTTTTAGAATGTTGGATTATTTGATTAGTATTGAATATATTTTAGTGTCGTTGGTTGCTTAATTTGATTGGTAAGTATATTTTAAATGAATCAAAAGTTTCGTGTTGCATTTTTAGTATGAGGTTAACCACATCAGTACCTAGTCTCGAAAAGCCACAATCCAATAAACACTTTTTGTTAACTTTAACATTATTTCCTTCTCAATACTTACATCATTCAATTTTAAATACATCATGCATAAGTACCAATAATTATTGTGCAATCCCGTAAAAATACCCGTAAGTACAGTTGACCTCAAATGTCTTATTTTTGTAGTAACCAGTCACAATATCAATAGTGATGGGTACGAAATAATTCAGTTCAGTACCCTTAGCACGAACATCTATCGAGAAAAAAAACTATTGTACACGATAAAGTAATTATGTATGGAAATAATCATTTCGCTTTTCCCCGATAGATGACGCTGCACAAATATTCTATACAAAATTACTGTATCGAATATTTTTACGCGCGTTTTTAGGGTTCCGTACCCAAAGGGTAAAAACGGGACCCTATTACTAAGACTCCGCTGTCCGTCTGTCTGTCTGTCCGTCTGTCTGTCTGTCTGTCTGTCTGAACCGTGATAGCTAGAAAGTTGAAATTTTCACAGATGATGTATTTCTGTTGCCGTTATAACAACAAATACTATAAATAGAATAAAATTAATATTTAAGGGGGGCTCCCATACAACAAACATATTTTTTTCCGTTTTTTGGTACGGAACCCTTTCTGCGCGAGTCCAACTCGCACTTGGCCGGTTTTTTTTTTAATTGTTCGTGCTAAAGGTAATGAGGCCAACTGTACATACTAATAATATTCAACGTCGTCACTAGTAAAATTACTAACACTGAAATGACGAAAACATGCAGTTATTTTTGTTAGGTATATTATATTTATTGCGAAAGTTTTTAAATATATCGCTCCTCACCGTTTGCTCATACACAATTTTCCCTCGAGTACAAAATATTATCGTTACGAATATACATTGAAACCCGATTTGAAATTTATTTCAATTAAAATTACTATTATATACAACGTGTAACAGAATTAATGGCTAAACCAGAATATGTAAGGAAGGGACCATCAAACTGAACAATTTTTACTCTTGGGAGGGTGCGAAGGTATAATAATCGATCGCAGCGCTCGTGGTGGCAAAAAGTAGAAATAATGAAGGCTCTGTAATCTGCTTGAAAACGATATTTAATTTATTACTAGCGATACAGGAATAATAATATATGTTTATTATCACTCAGTAAAATTATTAAAATAGCTTTATCCTCTTGTTTTACAAAATCTACAACTAAAAAAGAAGTAAACAAACCCTGATATAACCAAAATAAAACACTCTTTTTGAATAGATCTTACTTGCCATATTTAATTTAAATGACCAAAAATGATTTCACAACACTTTGTCCACCCAAATCATAGTAATTTTGAAATTTACATTAATAACACAATATGTATAGTATTTTTTAACATTTTCTCACAATGCCGGCATTGTGAGAAAATGTTAAAAAACGATACGTTTGATATGTATCAAAACGTCAAAACGGTCAGGTCAGAGCCAACAAAGTTGCAACACGCTAGGTGGCGTTAAAAGCGAGCACGGAGCCAATAGGACCAACTCTAGAATCGCGAAAAACGATCTGCTTTTTCATTACATTTTGATATTACCCGTATTAATTTTGCGATTTCAGAGTTGGTTCTATAGTAAATGTTGTTGAGTTTGATGGTCCCTATCTACCATATTCTGGTTTAGCCACACGTTGTATATACAAGGTTAATTTTTAAGTATATATAAAAATGAAATAGGGTGTTCAGACCACGTAAATGAACAACTTTTACTATGGGGCTAACCACGAAATCGCGAAAAGAAATCTGCTGTTTCATACATTATAGTCGAGTCGATGTTGTACTTTTCTATGGAACAGCTGATTTTTTTTTTCGCGTTTTAGTGATTTGCCCCATAGTAAAAGTTGTTTATTTATGTGGTCTGAAAACCCCATTTCATTTTTAGGTATAGTTAAAAATTAACCGTGTATAATAAAGAATGAAATTTTTTTTTACGATCACAGACCATCATCGTCACGAGAAGAAGGGTTAGATGATGAATACTACGAAGCGGAACTGGAAGGCCAGAAGGGCAACTGCGACCGCTACCTCGACGACTGCCCCTTCAGCTTGTTCGACCTCATCACCAGACTAGTGGAAATACGACCTTCTGCGTAGATAATAAACTGTTGATGCTATTTTGTTTAAACATTTTATTTGCCAAAGAAATTATGTAATCCCACCAAAAACATTTTCATGTACAGTGTTAACAAGACTCCATATGGCTTGCACTGTCAAAAAGTTAACAGACCTCATGTTGAGCCAAGCTTCTTACTCTACGCGCCCTAACTCTACAAACCCAACTTCAAAAACTCTTCACCTTAGTCAAAATTTGTGGCTTTTCATTATGCTATCATGGTTTCTTGACAGTAGACCTGTCTATACCGCAGTAGTGAAATGTATAAACCGTGTACGAGTTTTATTTATGTGGGATTTAGATGGGTCAATTTTCCAGGCGACATGCTGGTCAATTTTAGTCGACAATTTTAATCGCTTTTATCGAAAATTGCTTGTGAAATCTAATCGCAAACCTAATTTCAATGAGGTGGCGATTCGATTTCACAAGCGATTGTCGTTAAAAAGCGCAAGTCGACTAAAATCAACCAGCAAGTCGCCTGGAAAATCGACCCGTGTAAATCCCACATTACCTTGGTCTCTCTTGTCACGGGTCTGCTAAATGTCAGTCAATAGGCCATATTAAAAATTCTACGTCTACTTTCATTGAACAGTCCACTAATCGTCTAATTTCAAAATCTATCGCAATAACTTTCATTTGACAGAACAAACTTCGCTTTGGCACAAATAAAAACGTACCCAAGAAATTCAGTAATGTGTCACATCCATATGTCTAATGAAAGCGATTGCGATAGATTTTGAAATTAGACAACTAGCCCCAGGTTTGTAAAAAATGTCTGTTCATCTTTTATTTTCAGTAAATAAAAACTTACCAAAGGCATTTTTATCCATAAAAATAATGATGTATTTAAATAAAACAAAACATTTATTGTGAATTATTCATATTTATTATTGTTTTGACTATACCTACTTACTATGTTGAACATATTCAAATTCATGTAAGCAAAAGTATTTGCTTCGCCTTTCTTTATTCACAGCCAAAACATTTAAAATAACTAGTTATAAACACATACCCCATATTTATATTCATAAGTGATATTTTACCTACATTAAAATACAAAGTTTTTTTCTAGAATGCATCAATAATACAAATTGTATTATATTTACTAAGGTCTATACAGGGTTATTTATAAAACACCAACAACCTAGATTACTAACATCTTAAACAACAACATTAATTGTTCTACAACTATTCCGAAAACAGACAAAAAAATTACAAATGTCCGATCAGCTGAACGAGTTTTGTATGAAAATGTCTGATTTTTATGTCTGTTTTCGGAAAAGTCGTAGAACAAATGTTGTTGTTTATGATGTTAGTAATCTAATCCTGCAAGGTTGTTGGTGCTTTACAAAGAACCTGTATACAGGTTCTAGATTTCAGTTATTTCTCAAGTCCATGAAAAACACGTGTAAAGAAAATAGGAAAGTTATCTGAGAAGATTCTTAACTTTTAATCAAATACGCTTTGACATAACAGATACTTTACTGATGTCCTTGTCGAATTCCAAGTAAATAAAATTAAATAGAGAATTATTGCGAAAAACACGTTATTAGACTGTTAATATCTCATGAAGAAGATTACAAGTGGAAAAATTAAGAAACACTCAAGAATTTTATTTTATTTCATTTATTTTTATCTAATATTGAGTGTTTCTGTTTGGATACTGTAGTGAACCATTTAATATTTTTTACAACTACCTACATACAAAAAGACATTTACTATCTACTTTTATAAAATTCGGCAATACTAAACAATGTAAAATAACAAATGCCTAAAAATGTAGTTTTCAATATGAAACAATTTTTTTTAATAGTCACTAAATTATGTTATTACTTACATTTTTTTTATTTTTATCTAATTATATCCTCAAAAGCCAGAACTTACCATAAACAAAAGATACTACATAAACACAATAAGACTTCCAGTTACTTTTAGGAAAAGTTTTATAAATACAATACATCAACTTAATTCAAGAGCGTCAACTTACTTTTAATACATAGTTTCATAGAAATCTTGAGAAATTATAAAACTATAACAATTAAGAATAGAATAGAATTTAACTAACAATACCGATCGTTTCAATATCCTTTGGGTAGAAGAAGTTATTCTTCCTCATAGGTATGGAAGAGATCTGCTGGTCTACCGGGACCCTCGTGTCATACAAGGAAGGGGACTGGAATATGATGCCGAAGGTTCCCACGAAGCAGGCGATGGTGAACAGCCATAGGAAGAAACGATCCAACACCATTGACATGAACTTCCAATCTTCGACGACCTGAACAAAAAGATATCAAGTTTAGTTATTATTGATGAATTTTAAATCCTCAATGCTTAATCTTTAATCCTGAAATTATATTGCTTAAGTCCACCTTCTTGTGTATCAAGCATACATAATGTGTAGGTAAAACTATTGTCAGTGGTTGGGCCTGGCGACCTGTAGCACAGGTTTCTTTCTCGGAAACCTATTTCGGGCAGCGTCCCTCACAAATATAGAAACCTTCCATGTTGTACCTTAGTTGCCAAGTTATTTCTAGACTTAAGTTCTATTATTTGTGATGGGAAAATAAACAAACATTTTATTTATTTTATTATTAATCTTCGTGATCGCTGGAAAAAATCTGCAATCACTGAGGGTTTCTTAGGTACGAGTAGCTTTTTGCTTTTCATCACTATGGCTAAATAAGTCTGTAGCTTTGTCGAAGGACGTTTGGACGTATAACAATATAATTTGTCTTTATATTGAAATGTAAGGACACTTCCTTTACTGTTGTACTTACAAGGAAAATGCGGAACACAAAAATGCTTCCACTTTTAAACACAAAGAAATTCATTTGAACGAGCAGTAAATCCTTTTCTCTGTAACGAATAAGATATTCAAATTACCCGGGACTGTTCGCATTTAGAAGTAATTACGCCTCAACCCAATGCTAAAAATGGGGCAACGAAAAAAAGTAAACAACAAATTTATTCAATTCAAACCGATTAGCAATCTGAAAAGCTTTGATTTTCAATTCTATCCTCATCCTCAAGTATAATTTAAAAGTTCTATAAGAAAATTCTATCCAATTATGCTACGGAGCCAATTTGATGTCGGCCAGGCTTGTTTAGTTGTTTTCAAAAGAAACTTTAATTGAACCCTTTTAAGCGACAATAAAAACTTTTTAGAGGGCATTTTTCATTATTTCCTCACTTCTGAAGGCCTGGGAGAATAATGGGAGGAAGCGTATTATGGGGCAATTTCCCCCCAGAGATTAGGCGTTTATATAAAGAACAATACGTCATAATCTAAAGGAAAAGTTCTTTGATCACGTAGAGTGTCAGGGTGAGGTGCGCAGATAGGGAATCTCCCACTTGTGTTTTGACGAGAGTTCTGCGGTGATTCTCGAGAACTTTTTGAGATATTGTTATGACGTGATTCCTTGCATCTACACGTAGATATTATATAGTAATTATGAATACCCTTTAAAAAAAATAAACGCGGATTAAACGTTCTCTAATTTGTAATTTTTATTTTCATTCAAATAATTAACGTTTATGTGCACGTGTTCAACTTCACAAAGTAGTCTTGTTGTATGTAATTAAAATCACTATAGATATTCTTATAATTTAAAACAAAACAAATAGACAACGCAGACGACTTCAGAATTTATTACAACGCTGCTGACGACGCTAATAAAAAAAATTGGCGCTAAAACAAGAAGTATTGAATAATGATCAGTAAACAGATCGATATGAATTTATTAAGCGTTCAACCTTCTGTTATAATAGCATTACAAATGAGATGGAAATAAAATTAATATAAGGCATTCTCAACCTCAAAAAAGGTCGAGGATCCATCATAGGAAGGCTCATTCTCATTCAGCTCCCGTTAGCTAAGATAAGGGAATCGCCCATTAATTTTGCCGAACGCCAAACAAAGTGAGTGGCCCATTTTTAACCCGTCAGTTCATAGTACGCCAATATTGATGGCTGACGTCTGTCAGAATGACTCGGTTATGCTGAAATACGGCAATAGATAAAGATTATTTCACGAACCGTACCGTTTGCTTTCTGATATTGCATGCTGAATGATTTAATAGCTAAACCCCGTTTAGAATCGCAATATTGTCAGCTGATTTCAATATGAAATACTTTCTGAAACAAAAATGAGATGACCAATTGAAGTGAAAACTTCTTTAGCGGCATTATACGCTTTTTTGTAATGGGGAAAAAATGCTAAACTCGCATCAGTCAGTCAGGATCACGTGACCCTGATCGAAAATTCGTAAGACGGATGTGACGGAAGGAGAGTAGACAGCCGGCGGCGGAAGTATCCCCCCTCTCTTTATACGGGGCGCGGTGAAAATGGCGGCGCGTCATTTCAAGACGTAAACACTTGTGTCACCATAGCAACGCGTAATTTTTTTAATTCAATGTCAAAACTCTAGATTTTCTGTCAAACTATGGATAAGACTTTCGTACAATACCTACTGTTCTGTATTCGTAAATTCAAATGCAGAGTAAATTCGTAAGACGGCAATTCGTGCAAAATTATTCCCTAACCATTCCAAAATATCAAAAATGCACAACGTTAATATTCAAGTTTTCACTTCTGCCGGCACTCCCGGAGTGCAACCCGATTTTTTTCATTGTCATCACTGATAAAATGCATGTTTTTAGTATTTCCTCATTTAAATTTTGTCTGGTTCTATAAAATAAGTAATATTATAAATTAACCAACGATTTTAAATGCAACTTTGTAAATTTTACTAACTTCATTAGAAATATAAGCGTAACCACAGAATAACTATAATAGTACAAGTTCGTAACTACTACAAAGTGAATCTAAAATATTACCTAACTAAAACTGTAAGCAACAGAAATTACGTAAAACAGGACAAACAAAGACTAAATTATAATTAAATGGAATACCTACAAAGAAAACATGCAAGTATTATTATAATTACATAGTTTACGTAAGTAACTAATTATTAATTAAATTACTTAACGAGATGGTTAGCCCGAGGAAACAAATTGGGTTATCATGTTAATAAAGTACTTTACTTCGATCTAATCCAAAAAAAATTTTAACAACTTTCTAACATTTTAATTTTGATCAATAACTTTATCTTTAATTAATGCTTTTTTAGGGTTCCGTACCCAAAGGGTAAAAACGGGACCCTATTACTAAGACTCCGCTGTCCATCTGTCCGTCTGTCTGTCTGTCTGTCTGTCACCAGGCTGTATCTCATGAACCATAATAGCTAGAAAGTTGAAATTTTCACAGATGATGTATTTTATTTAAAACGGCAAAAACATCACGTTTGTTGTATGGGAAAATATTCATTATTAAATATTAATTTCATTCTGTTTTTAGTATTTGTTGTTATAGCGGCAACAGAAATACATCATCTGCGAAAATTTCAACTTTCTAGCTATCACGGTTAATGAGATACAGCCTTGTGACAGACAGACAGAGAGACGGACAGCGAAGTCTTAGTAACAGGGTCCCGTTTTTACCCTTTGGGTACGGAACCCTAAAAAGTAGTTTATGTAGGGCGTTTATAGATTTGTATTTTGAAAACAGAAAAGGATTCGTATTTTGAAATGAATTGGGATATTGACTAGTGAATAAAATGCTAGTAAAAATCGTAAACATATTAAACTTTTAGAGTAGCTTGTATATCTCTTGGTTTTATGTCTTGCGTATTATTTGTTTTATGACCATTCAAAGTTGGGTGGACAAGTCCATTTGAAAAGTATAAAATTTATTAAAAAAATAATTCTTTTAATTAGTCCATAAAATTTATAGCAAATTTGTCGAGGAAAACATTTTGATAAACACAATATTTAATATAGCTGCCGAACATATTTCCTAAGCGTTGCATACAAACTACTCAAGCGTGACGTCATAACTAAGTACAGTACGAGGTATATAACTTGAAATCGGGTGGGGATCGGATTGCGCGAAACGCGTATTTTGGGTATGCGTAGCGGTGATGGGCGAGGGCGGCGGGAGAGGGGCGCGCGCTATTGGTCGCTCACAAGAGCACATGCACGAACTTATCCCCACTCCGTTGAAAAAAATTCAAGATACGTGCCTAGTACTGTAGCCGTTAGTATGGAGCGTTTTTGGGTGAGTCCAATTTGTGTGCATTTCAAACTGTGATATCTCGGGCAGTTTTCATACTAGCGAAATAATTATTTACCAATGTTTCTTTTTTTGGGAGGTAATTTATGTAACATAAAATAAAATAGTTTCATAATGCGCTTTAAAGTAGAAAAGGTAGGACACAGAAAGGGCAACTTTTATTCATAAAAATATCGACTGCCTAATCCAGTGTGATGGTTTTAAAATTTATTTGCCCTAAGGGTGCTATTTATACCGCCGTTTCAAAAATGAAGTGCGGTTATCTGGAGACGTAGGGACGTGTCCTGAATGGCGATCAGCTAAATTCTGTGCTCCTGGCAGTTTTAAGTTACTTCTGGTTATTTATGCATGACTCAGTAGAGATTTACATACTTAAAATAATCGCGAATCATACTTTTAGGATCATGTGAAGTAGGGTATTGGCTTTTAATGACGATAGTGGCTTTTGTTTACTTTTTCATAATAAAAACTCACGAGAATACATATAACTCAAGCATTAGAGACGTTAAGTTTCAAAGTGTATAATAATATTTAGTCTTCTGAATACATAACAATCAAATGTATTGAATTTTTAAAATAATTTTTAATTGCAAATAAAACACTTTTTACGGATAACAATCATTTTTAAATTATAATTCTAAAAATTTTAGGCCTTTTTATATTAAGGACATAGCTTAGGTAGTTGTTTTTAGGGTTCCGTACCTCAATAAGAAAAAACGGAACCCTAATAGGATCACTTTGTTGTCCATCTGTCTGTCTGTCAAGACCCTTTATCTCAGGAACGCGTAGAGGTATCGAAATTAAATTAAAACCGTATTACTCAAGTCTACGGTCCCCTGAAACTGTAAAAAAATCAAACTTCTAAGTTTATGTAAAAAAAAAAGATACGGCCGTTTATGCCGCAAAAAACGCATATTTCGTCGCTCTTCTAACTGTGATATTTGGCAAGTAATATCGTCTTATACTACAAGTACCTACAGAGAAAAATCTGAAAACTATAGATAAATTTGTAATAAATTCATAAAAAATATAGTCTTTATTTAAATACCAACAAATTTGAACAGAACCGTTGGTGGGCGAGTCCGACTGGCTCTTGTCCGGTTTTTTTTGGCGTGTGACGCTTCAACAATAATAGGATCAAATTTTTCACGTATCAATTAGCCATTTTAATTTCCACACTGCTGGGGCACAGGCCTTCCTTATGGATGGATATGGAGGATGGGCCCTAACCCACCACGCAGGCCCAATGCGGATTGGTGGGTGTTAACGACTGCAAATGCAGCCGCCTTCCAAAGCACGGAGGAGCTCGAGATAATAAATTTTGGTCACCCATCCCATGACCGACCTTGTGAAAGTTGCTTATCCTCCGCAATCACTGGGCCAGGCGCTAAACCACTGCGCCACCGAGCTCCTCAATAATGGTCCAATTATTTACGTATGTGTATCAACAAACTATACGAATATTTTTCTTCAACTTCTATCAATAGAAAACGTTCTACCAGTATCGACATACAGCTTTTGGCAGTGTTCGAAGTTTCACAAATGAATTCGGCTCCGAACGTGCGCCTGAATTAGAAACTTCTCAATATAGACAATCGGCGCTCATTAGCCGAAGGTTCTGTGTAAGTTGCTTTGAAACATTCCCACTCCTAAATGAGTGATTAGCCGTCAAAATAACAATGATACGCTTTTCTTTTGTTATATCTACATTTTTTGCCATTTAACTTTTCTTTGAAATTATTTTTAGTCATTATTCTTTTATACTCGTATCTAAAAATGCAAAAATTTTAACATTTTCGTAACTTGTTTTCAATAAAAGCTACAATCTGGAAAACGCAGACTTTTTACAAGTAACAACATTAAATTTTGCGTTAAGCAGCGAGATAGGTTAGTAATTATGTCATAAAAAGTTTAAAATGTAATGTAAAGTAAAATAAGTTTCAAGGGTAACATAATAACAACAACGATGACATAAACAGTTCCAATCAGTAAAACAAATATTTTACAAACATTATATGTCCCAAAATAAATCGAAGTTAAATCGTACTACCAGAGGAGCAGAAACTATTAGAAGATAGAGTAAATAGCTTGCAACAAGAACAAGATTACAGTTTTGAAGGCAACGGTTTGGAAAGTTTTCCTAATGGGGATTCCATTCGATGGCACTTGAAAGGGGCAAAGCTCTTCGATGACAGCTGGGTAAGTAGGCATATACTTTCACGGCTGACGATGAAAAAAGTATGTGCAAACACTAAGCAATCTCAAATTATGATAAATCTGTCAGTGGTTAAACTCCTTCTGTTATGGAAATAAGATACAATTATAGGGTTAGGAAGACAAAAGCCAACTTAAATTGTTATACAGCGTAATTATTTAAAATGGAAATCACATTTTTTTGCACAACACAGCCTATTTATGATTAAAAATGGAGATGCCAAACTCAACGTACATACAAACTGGATTGTCGACTTGAACAAAATTATCGATTATTGTTTTATATTCACAATATAATTTCTAAGTTATTAAACTTAGCGTAATACACAGAACAGATACATTTTTTGCGTACATAATTTAAGTAAGTACTAAATTGTATTATTAAGTTTCAAACATTTCATAGGTGAAAACTAAATAATTCTCTACTAACTTTAACAGGGCTGCTATGTGGCGGGTAAAACTACCAGGGGAGCAGAAAATCGAAGATCTAATACCAGACATTTCAGTAGTAGACGCAACATTCGCTAATAGGGTGCGCTCGGCAGGCACTGGAGGCGCCTCGCTGTCCTTTTAACTAACTAGAGACTCAGTGCCTCTTTGAGTCGAATCCGATTTTATTCGGGCGGTTGACTTTTTACAGATCTACCTTATTGACAATTTTCCTTTTAAAAAGCCAACGACGACGGCATCGTTAAGTTCAAAATTGCAATATTAGTTAACCTTTGATAGTAAGTATGTAATAATAAATCGCTTTGGGTTCAGCGCGTTCTTTTATCAGAGTTTAACAAACTAAACAGAGAGAGTGAAAGATGGTTAATGTTTTGTCAGGTTTTGGTGATTTTACACACAAATAGTAAAATAGTACCTAAGTTAAACTTATCTTAACGGGTAGCTTAAGTTGTTTGCTATTTTAACGTTCGATTCACAAGTTTCATAAGTTATACCCAACTCATAGAACGTTGTAACTTCGAAGGAGATAGTGTATAGAAAATCAATTTTTACGGTACATCCGAACGTACAACGATAGCGATAATGAAAGATATAACAATATTACTTTAAAAGCGCGCTACAATGAAAGTCTCGGGCTCTCGAGCTCTTGTCAACATATAACACGGATAATAATATCACATAATATATCCGATAAACCCGTATGCACTTTGCAGTGGAGAGATTTCTCCCTTAACATATTGTACATCGCTGGTTTATATAACTCTACAACGCTTGCACCCGAAGATAAGCCCGCAACTTATGTTACACGGGTAAAAATGTTGTTTGGCGTGCGGCGAATTTAAAATAGTTCGTGATACAGGTCGGAAAGCTTCTATAAATTGTAGACGAATGCAGTTTGTTAGTGATTCTTGATAAATTGGAAACCCAATGGGTTTAATGTCTGGAAAATTGATTTTTCAATCGCGTGTACGGGATAATAATTTTAACGAAGCCACTTTATTGTAGTTTTATTTTAACTGAAAAGAAGAAATCAGTTTATTTATTTGTAACGAAATGGCAATGAATACAGCAGATGGTGATTTCTCCGAATATGCTAATCCATACTTACCTAAAATCCAAGAGGAAATATTAAGAGTTTAGATGTCTGAATTTTTTTTAAGTAATTTCATGAAAAATATGTCCATCAGCCATTTTTAATGTCCCCACTGCTGGAGTACAGGCCTTCCTTATGGGTGAATAAGGAGGACGGGCCATAACCCACCACGCGGGCCCAATGCGGATTGGTGGGTGTTAACATCTGCAAATGCAGCAGGCACCAAACGTAACTTGCCTTCCGAAGCACGGAGGAGCTCGAGATAGTAAATTTTTGGTCACCCATCCCATGACCGACCCTTACCAAAGTTGCTTAACCTCCGCAATCGCTGGGCCAGCGCCACCGAGCTGATAATAATATGAGTGTAAAAATATTATTAAATACTATTTTTAACGGTTTCTGAAATATGTTTTATGTAGAGGATTTTCTATCAAATGTTACCTTAAATCACCTGAAATTCACAGGTATTTAATAAAACCGCGCTACATTTAAATCGAAACTTCAAACAATTTCAAATTACTTCGCGTTATTCTGAAAGCCAAGGGCGTATATTGGCTCTAATCAGTAATTCCGTTCTCGAACCTAAATCGTTTGAGAACCCGATCTCGCGGTTTTTAACTACCCCCAAGGGGTATACTCTATTGTCGAGATCCGATAGCTATTTCCTTAGAGGCGCGATCGATTGCAATTTAAATGTGCTGATTTCTTCGATCGAGTCGGTAATGAGAGCTTGTAATTAGATTTAGCCCCAATCTCGGTAAACCACATTACGAATAATCGCTTTGGGGCAAACATGAAAGTGAACAGTTTGTAAGAATATCAGACGTTAGTTAATTGAGTGAGTTGTTAAGATCATTTAGAATACTTTGATAAACTTAACAATGCTATATTAATTAAATCTAGCGATGCTTTCAGATCATTTTTTTTACCTTTAACTGTGATTAAAATGTTGTCGATACTCTTACCCTAGTATGTACCCTTTTAAACGAAATAAGCTTGTAAATCCAATTTAGGTCAAACGCTTATTTTTGCAAACGTGTCTATGGAGCTTTAAAGGTGTTACAGCAATGAAGTGCTTAGAATAAGTGACCATTTAGGTAGGTAGGTAAGTATAACAAATCCTTATACTTACTAAGAAAAATTGTAGTATCTAAGAGATTTATATAAAAAAAGAAAGTTAAAAGGACTGGACCTTATTGGAAACGTTGTTTAATCGCCGACCAATTCGACTGACTTGCTGAAATCAATAGGTCACGACGAACGAACGGCCGACCTTGCACCTGCCAGACGTTCCCTCTTTTTTTATATCACCCCGCATTTTATGAGCGGCATTACCTCAACGGAAGCGCTTCGGAATTCAGTACTCCACATTCATTCACTCATTCCAATCCCCAGAGAGCCATTCGTTCATTCGCTCAACCCTGAAGACAATGTCGAACTCCATTACACGTATTAATCCGCCTAATGTCCCCAAATTATGCGCCATAAAACAGACACAAAATTGTCACCGCCTTAAATTCAAATTAAGTTAGATTTATTTGATGACTTTTAATTATTGAGAGGACACTCCTTGCTACTGTCGCAGATGGTTCATTAAGAAATTCATTATTGCTCCACTTTTTATTTTAATTTGCGTGATGTAAATTAGTATTTAGAGTTGTCTTGTGAAACGATTTGTTTTCAATTATAACTAGCTTTAATTTTTCCTTAAATAGTCCAATAAAACTAGCTTTATCTGGACATAAATAATAAACTCGTTGTTTTTATTAGTTTATCGGATATTGATAATTAGTGTCAAATATTAATTAGATATGTGATGTAATAAATCCGGGGTGGTAACCGTTTCATGCAAAAATCATGAGATTTCGTACATTACCTAGCTTTTTCCTACAAGCAAAATAGTTAACCAAATACCTTGTTAGTATAATTTTATGGTACATTAAAATGCTATCACCTAATAGTAAAATTAAACTAAATCCAATTTCGCATGTATGTCGTCTCTTTATATACCATTCTGTATGACTTATTAAATTACAGTTACCTATAATTTTTGGTAAGATAGGCCAAAATATCTGCCACTTACTGAACCTTCTTTAATAACAATAGTTCTGTTTGTTTAATTTTCATCGTCGATCGACATCATAGCATAATACATACATTTACTAAGTTATTTATTATGCTGTAATAATGAAATAAAAAAAATTGTAAATTTAGTTTTTATTTATTTTTAGTTTTATGCGAAGTTTCGAAATGTTTAATTCCTTTTATTTTAACTATAACTAACACTAATTTATGACATAGAAAAAGAAAATTTCAGTTATCTAATTATGTCCAGATAAAGCTAGTTTTATTGGATTAAAAAGTCCCATACATAACTCAGTCGTTGGATCTCCCACACTAGTATTTGTTATATGGTTTGTGGATAATCACCAATTTAGCTATAAGCTGGACGGTTTGTTTATAATTTTACATTATTTTACTATGCAATAACTTTTATTTTAATTTCTTACAGAGAACATTAATTTTGGATGTAAGTTTCCAACTTCGGTTCGCAACCGAGACTCTCTCCTTAATTTTAAGCGTTAAGACATGCTTCAGCTGTATTATTATTCATTACTTAACAGTGTAATCCAACCTGTAACGAGATAGGCAGCAATAAACCGTATCACTTCGCCTGTCGATTCGGATTCCTAGTTCCGATACTAGCATAATATCAATTCGTATTATATGATTATATAATCCTACTAATATTATAAATGTAAAAGTTTGTGGGTTTGAATGTTTGGATGTTTAGATGTTTGGATGTTTGTTCCTCAATGACGCAAAAACTACTGAACGGATTTAGTTGGAATTTGGCACACAGATAGTAGATAGCCTAGATTAAAACATAAAATACTTTTTATCCTGATATTCCCACGGGAACGGGAACCACGCGGGTGAAACCGCGGGCGGCCGTTAGTTGATTATGTAATTATACTAGTACCTACCTAGGTAACATATAGTAATTATGTAATCGTGTAAGGTACTGGGGAGCCATTCACTCTGAGCAACCAGCTCTGAACTGATTTAGAACTCAAAAATGAGAAAACATCGAAAAGCCTATTTATCTTTTTTCTTACTAGCTTCCTCCAGCGACTTCATCCCCGTGGACTTTAAAAAAATAAAAGATATAAACTTTATGTGTTGCTAAATTTCATCCAAATCCATTCAGACGATCTTACATGATTAAGTATAACAGACATCGAAACTTCCACATTTAAGTATAATTTTAGTAGGATATGAGATAAAAGATAATTAAACAGCATCATTATTATATGTTATGTACCTATTCATTCCAGAATGCATTTAAGTTTCCAATGTAATCTCAGTTTCTGTTATTGGATGAGAGCTAGTAGCCAGGTCGTCCCAAGAGAAAGTTAATCTACGTAGACTCGCAATGAAATTAATCAGAAGCAATAATTAGAGGAAACTGTGTCCGGACGTGGAAATTAGTGCAAATCTCAAATGGCTATATCACAGTGTAAATAAGAACAGTATTCTATCTTCAATCTTCATAGTAAGTTAATGACTTCTACATAGTGGTTAACTCGGCCGTGTTGATTGGCCGACGATGAGGTGGGGTGCAGTGCAGAGTGCGGGGCAGAGTGGCATCTCTCCACCGCTATCACTAGGGTTGCCAGATGGTTGGGATCCTGGGTTCTCCCGGAATTTCAAGTGATCTCCCGACTCCCGAAAAATCGCGCGAATATTTTTTTTCGGACAACAACCGCAAAATCCCGACATTTTCAAATTTTCTCCAGACATTTTGGACTTCCGATCTGGCAAGCCTAGCTATCACGCAGGTGAGCCGTACCTAACTTTTCCCTACTGAAAGTACGGTACCGTAGTAACTGGTCGTCATTTGGTCTGCATTCATCGCCGAAACAAAGGAGTTGCCTCACTATACAAAACATATTTTTATTCTATGATAAAAATTGGTTTGAAAGTGCGCTGATATGATGCGCTAAGGAAACTCTGTATGCAACTAAAGTTAATAAAGAGAAACAAAAAGGTAAATTAAAGCACGAATTTTGTATAGATACTGATCTGGAGGTTATTTCAACTACTGTTATATATTTATTCTGTGGCTATTACGAGTTACGATCGCTTTTTAACTTACACTGTTGCAGTCTATAATCATAAAATAGTACCTCTAGCTATTAAATTACATACGTAAATACTTTGTTACAATCGTTACAAAGTTAAACTAATTATTGAGCCTGAAACCATAGACATAGAAAAATTTCGCTACGCCTGAAACTTATTATTTTATATAACGAATTGTCGAATGTCGAATTTGTCGAATGTCAAATTTTTAAATAAGCTACACTTGATATTGATCTGCCGCGTTAATCGCGCTAAACAGGGCCAATATTGTGTACTGCTTACAGGGCCACTGCATGCAGGGCCAATATTATAGATTAAAAAAATATAATAATCGGTCTTGCAGGCCTACACAAAGCCCTGCTTGCAATGGCCCTGCGGGCTTTGAGTGGCGTGCTTTATTTAATGCTTTATTTAATCGAAGGTGCCTAGCTATTGTAAGGGAATCCGACGTTGCATAGAGACTGTTGCGAAGCATATGCTATATCAAGCAACGTTTGATATTGGTGTATTCAACCTGATTATATGCACAGCACAAACTATCGCTTAGGATCAACCATTGTAGACTAAATACGATGAGGAACATGTAATTATAACTATACATAAGCCCCTTGAACCAATAAAGCGAATAAAACTTTTATTCCTTGAGGGATATGAACTATTGATCGCGGTTTTTTGAAGACTCCGTTGCCAAGGTGGCTACGGAGTTCAAGTGATATTTCCATTTAAGATTTAACAAGATCAAAATCGAAATTCTTAAAAAGCTTAACTTAATATAAGAATAAAAAAATAACAGTCAAGTTTCGATTGAAACTATAAGTAGTTGACGTAGACCTACGGTAGAGGTTCTACGTCAAATCAACATTCAACCTACAAACCTATAGGTATACCAGTAACGAGGGGTTATGACGAAGATAAGCCGTTCTTCAAAAATGCTATGATCTGCATAGTGGATTGGTAGGGTGCGATTTCTAAAAGGTAAGCCAATCGATTGGAATCGGCTTGTACGGACCCTTCACCACTGGTATCTATCGATATTTAACTGTACAAGGCTTAATTGGTCCAAAACAAATCGTTAAAATTATCGGAAGGTCCGCGATTGTGGCGTCCCCACATCGTTAATAAGGGCAACATCTGTTCCGAGGTACCGTGCGCTCATATACGGACATTTAACGGTATGTTTAGTGTTTCCACTTACGGTGCTATACTGTTTTCAATTACGATACTTACAATTTTGACACTTACGATTACAATACCATTTCTCTTTGGTATTTGACATAATCAGTGCAACAATAACGAAATCACTAATGCGTAATAGGCCCCTAATTCTAATCCAAGTTTACCTAGCACTGTACGGCTCTTTGTTAACAGTTTGACAACAGTTTGTTGGGAATGTTTCAGAATTTTCAATTATTCTTGGCTCAGTAGGTAATTGCATCGCGCATCCGCACAAATCCGCATTGTGCCCAATTGGTGGGTTACGGCTAGTGATGTACAAGGCCTCCGAGCCCTTTTTATAGAGCTCGGTGTCGTTTACAGGGCTCGCCTCGCTTGTATGAAGCTCGACGACTCGGGAGTCTTTTTCAAAACTCGAGCTTTTTCAGAGATCGGTCGATCTCGATGCTTTTTTACGGCTCGAGCCTTTTTAAGAGCTCGTGTCTCGGCTAGGCTCCAGCTTACGAGCCTACCGAGCTCACCTCGAGGCTTCAAAAGTAGAACTTGATGCCTCGAGGTTTGTACATCACTAGTTACGGCCCATCCTCATTATCCATAAATAATAAAGTTATGAGCCCCAGCAATGGGGGCATTTAAAATCAGCTGATAATTAAGCTCAGTAAAAACAAAATCAATTGCACCATTTATACTATAAACATCTATAAATAAGGCCAATAAGGCTCCAGTGACATAATTTGCATACTTCTAACAATAAGTATTATCACCGATTAAAACGGATGTCTGGCAATCATCGAGCGACACAATATTTTAATACTTCATTTACTTCGGCTCTTGAATATTTAAATTGGAATTACGCTTCGGAGACGCTTTTGGTCGGTACATTGGGTGGGGATTACATAAAGCAATTTTTCCCCATTAATTTGGTACAAAGGTTCTAATAACAAATTTCTTGACTTTGGATATCTCTTTCGTGAAAAGAAAACTAAAAATCATCGTCGGTGTAAAAACATTAAAGTTTATCAATGATCATTTTTATCTTAACAATCATATTGATCTCAACAAACAAAATTTAAGCTGAAAATAGCGATGTATTATATTAATTAAAAACCGGCCAAGTGCGAGTCGGACTCGCGAACGAAGGGTTCCGTACCAAAAACGGCAAAAAAAAATACGTTTGTTATGGGAGCCCCCTTAAATATTAATTTTAATCTGTTTTTAGTATTTTTGTTATAGCGGCAACAAAAATACATCATCTGTGAAAATTTCAACTGTCTACCTGTTGTCGTTATTAATATCGAACAAAAAACAGGCAAAAAATAACACGTTTGTTGAATGGGAGCCCCCCTTAAATATTAATGTTATTCTGTTTTTAGTGTTTGTTGTTATAGCGGCAACAGAAATACATCATCTGTGAAAATTTCAACTTTCTAGCTATCACGGTTCATTAGATACAGCCTGGTGACAGACAGACAGACGGACAGCGGAGTCTTAGTAATAGGGTCCCGTTTTTACCCTTTGTGTACGGAACCCTAAAAAGGTAAATACGATTATCATCGCAATTTTGAGCATTTTTAAAATTAGTACGAATACTGTAGAGATTAACTCATCGCTCTAAGCAAGCACTAATAATATACTTACGAGAAGTAGCTCCAAATTATGTATCTCTATTAGTTATAAAGTAAATAAACATTTTGCTTTCTTTAGTAGAATAACAATCGAAAAATAGTTATCGCCAATTATGCAAAGCAAATAACAAAGCCAAGCATCAAAATTGATAAGCAACCTCCAGTTACCGCTGAAAATATTAATTAATCCCTCGAAAACCAACAATACATCGCCAACGAGCGGTAAAACAAACAACGTTGGTAGTTAAAATTTGGACAAAATATTTGTTGAAGATAATTTGCTCAACGTTGGCATGAATTGGCAAACGTCATCGAAGTAGATATGACTAAAAATTTTGTTTCTCTGATTCAAAAGGCAGGGTGATATGTCGTTAGTTACATTTTACATTTGATCAATAAACCCAGTAATGATTTATGATATCACATGAGCAACTTAATTGAAGCATCAATCACTTAAAATATTAATATAAAAATATATTTCAAAACGTGAAAATACTCTGGTGTGCTAAAATATGATGTTATCAATCTTAAATTTATTATCTACATTAAAAAAATTTAGGTATTTTAAAAAAACATGATTCGCATGCTACAGAACTTTTGAATGCTTTCGACCGCGTTTTCTATAAAAATTCAATCTAAGATACTCGCTACTATATTAAATTAGAAAATCACTAAAATGATTGAATTGACAAACGTACACATAGGTAGCTACCAGAGCTAGATAATTAGTAATTACATGTAATAAAATATTTCTGAATGTCAGTTGTAGTGAGTCTCTGAGTCTGTAGTATTTATATTATGTTTATTTTGGCAGAAACTTGAAAGTTTCTTAAAACAGCGGTGCATGAAATAAAATGCAGGCTGTTATTTAGTTTTCCACACGTATATCGCGAAACATAAAAATCCTTGTATCGTACGAACCTCAGCTACGAAGCGGTGACCGAAGATTTTATATCTTCTCACATAAACTTAAAGTACTGAGTTAGAACCTCCTTTGCAATATTTGCTAACCTCGAACTTACTTGAAAATGTAAGATTTCATTCGAATTTATATAATACAGAAACAGTGGATTTCTTACTTGATTTAAGGCTTCCTGTTATGGGAAAATACAAAACGCAGGACCGTTATTTAATTTCCTTCAGTTAGCGTCAGGACGCTATTTCGAATCGAAACAGGTTTCGATCGGTGAAATGGGCTCCAAAGATCATATTAAGGAAAAAGGAAATATGGTTGGAGTAAGAACATCGAGCTAAATTAAATATATCCCTAATTTGCTTAAGAAATATTCGGTGATCCACCTATCACCAAACGTGCAAACGGTATGTTATTATTACGTAAAGATATGTAGAATACTAGCTTCTGCCCGCAACTTCGTCCGCGTAGATGTTAGGGAAAATCCTGAGAGAACCTTCAACCAGGATCTGACCAGTCATTTTTACGTTTCCGGTTCCGGTTCCCGTCCGTTCCCGTCCCTTTCCTGTCCCGTTCTCGTACGCCTTCCGTTGCCATTCCTGTTCCCGTCCCGTTACCGTCCCGTTCTCGTTCTCGTTCCCGTTCCCGTACCGTTCTCGTCCCGTTACGTTCCCGTTTCATCCCCGTTCCGTTCCCATCCCGTTCCCGTTCCGTTCCCATTACGTTCTTGTTCCCGTTCCGTACCCGTCCCGTACCCGTTCCCGTTCCCGTCCCGTTCCCATCCCGTTCCGGTCCCGTCCCCATCCCGTCCCGTTCCCGTTCCCGTTCGGTTCCCGTTCCCGCACCATCCCCGTTCCGTTCCCGTATCGTTCCCGTTCCATTCCCGATCTTTTCTTCTCCGTTCCCGTGCCGTTCCTTTACCGTTCTCGTCCCGTTTTCGTTCCCGTTCCGTTCCTGTATCGTTCCCGTTTCGGTTTCATTCCCGTTCCTTTTCCGGTCCGTTTCCGTTCCAGCCCGTTCCGTTCCCGTTCCGTTCCCGTTCCCGTTCCCGTTCCCGTTCCCGTGCCCGTGCCTGTTCTCATTCCCGTTACCTGGATGTGCATGTCCTGGTATAGGTCCATGATGTGTCATGTCCACCGTGTTGGACTTCAAAACAAATGTCATTTTCGCAATAACGACATCCATATCTATTTTTAGGTTTACTCACCCCATTTACCCCCTAAGGGGTTTATTTTTAAAATCACAAAATATATGTTTGCTTATTTATTTTTAGACGTGCTCCTACGAAGTTTAAAGTTGTAATGTCCATTTAATATTATTTATCCATACAAAATTCGAACCCCATTTTCACCCCTTGAGGGGTCAAATCATGTCCACCGTGTTGGACTTCAAAATAAATGTCATTTTTGCAATCGTCATCCCAGAAAAGCCCAATAACGACATCCATATCTATTTTTAGGTTTATTTACCCTTTTTCACCCCCATTTCATCCCCGTAGGGGTTGAAATACTAACAATAACAATATACGTTGTGTTAGATTTCCATCCATAAGCCTAAATTATATATTTAGCAATTTTGACTTCGAAAATAAAGGATTTTTTTCATTACACAACTTCATCCCCCTTTTGGCCCCTTCGGGGGTAGAATTTTGAAAAAAGCTGAGACCCGTATTTATTAATTTTCAATCGTCAGCCTAAACACAAAATTTGACGATCCTAGCTTCAAAACTGAGGGACTTTCATACAAACTTTTATCCCTTATTTCATCCCCTTAGGGATAGAATTTTCAAAAATCCTTCCTTAGTGGATGCCTACACTGTATAAGGTATCTGTGTGCAAAATTTCAAGTCTCTAGGTCCAGCGGTTTGGGCTGTGCGTTGATAGATCAGTCAGTCAGTCAGTCATTCAGTTTACGATTTTATATATTAAGATTTTCCACTTTCCAGTATTTTTTCGTATACACGATTGCGGCATTTGATAGACTGATGATATTAATGTTTTATACGCTCAAAAAGCGTAAATGGTGAAATGCAGACCAACCGTTTTAATTAACTGAGACAAAAATATTACTTGATCATGTTAATGTATAATAATAATTGCAGTTTTTTAACATTATGAAACAGAATTTTCCCTAGAATGAATCGCTTTAGGACCTTTCTATGGTATCGGTTTAACTTAGTAGAAATATCTATACCGTTCTTTTAATTAAATATCGCAAAGTGTACAATGCGGTTACCCTGTACCCGCAGTTACAATGTTTTGGATCACCATCACACCTAAATCGGAAATCGATTCGAATCTCAACTCGATTTCATTCATCCGAGTGCTCGATTACACCCGGTTCCGGATTGAAACCGGCCAGTCATTTTGGAGGCAGCAAATCGAAACTAAGTTTTGTACTCGCTGTTTTCTTAGAAGTTGTGCTTCTAGATTTTTATTATAAGTACAAACGATTGTGCACGCGAATGTGCAATGAAACAGATTACAGTTACTTTGTTGCGCGGGGCGTTGGAATTTGTAATATTCCATTTGAAGCAATGCGGGTAAACTCTCAGCTGCTTGCCGATTCGAAAAGGGAATTCTGTTTGCAAACATTTTTACTATGTTCGCTTAAAAGTTTTACTATAACATAGGGTTTTTATTCAAAATGTTGGACAGATTTTCAATAAACTGGGAGTTTGTAGAGTACCCAAGGCTTTGTTCTAATAAAAACTGAACGGTGTATAATTTTGTAGCTAAATTCTCTGTGTAATCAGAAAAATCCGTAGGAGAATACTACTCTTTTTCATACGTTTTTTTTTCTAACTAATACTTCGTCCAAGTTAATGATAACGGAATTATCCTTACATAAAGCTCAGGCATCGATCCCATCATAACAACGGTGAAACAAAGACGATAAAATACTTTTAGATGTCAGTTTTATAACTAAAATACCTACTCACTGAAAATTAAATAGAAAAAAAACACTTTCACAACATTTCATGATGAAACAAAAGAAAAATGACAAACCCGAAGCCTAAGGCAATTTTCCTTTCAAAAGGTGAATAACACGAAATCCTGGCAATTGTTTCCGAGAAAAAGAACTAGTATCATTAATTTTCCCGTATTCATAACGGCCATAGGTCTAGAACAACATCCGACGTCATCCGCCCTCAATTATTTTCCTTCCACGACCGCTGCCGCCCAACACCGGTGGTACATGAATATTAAAACGAACCTTCGTGAATATAAAAGTAATGTTTTTCGTTCTTTATTATTATTCGGCGATAATTAAGATGGTGTACCGAAATGCTTTTTTTCGGGCCCACTTCAAAATTCATAAATTCAGCTTTACTTAGTGTAACGTCCCATTTATTTTATTTTGCGGTCGCGACCTTTCTTCTTATTATTAGTGTGTATTTTCAGAGTTGGACACATAAATGTATCTAAATTGAAAAAAATAGACAATAAATAAGTTCAAGCGTGTATGTAGGAGCTTTTATTTAGAGAAATATAACCATTGAATATTAAACATAAGTAAACATAAGTTCCTTCGTAAGAAGAAGTAGAAGTGATCTAAGATCTAACAGGAAAAGGAAAATTAAATTGTATTTCCAAATTAAGAGCACCGTACTGAAATAGATTACATTATATAATAATAATTAAAGTGTATCCGGTGATTCATACAAAACCGAGCTCCTCTCTAAAAGATAAGTCGGAAATAAAATAGGTCATGTGGCGCGGGCATGTTCCCTAATATTTCCCTCATTATTTACAACATTAAGTCTAATTTAGAGTCCACCAACCTCATTGTCTTTGTCTTTCATCCATGATGTGTTGTGATTGTGATGTGTGATTGTGATTGTGTTGTATAAACCGGACGCTCTGCAGCGCCGCTGCCACCTTCGGGGAAATGTGGCGCGGGAGCATGTTCTCTAACATAACCCTTATTATTTACAACACTAAGTCTAATTTAGAGTCCACCAACCTCATTGTCTTTCTCTGCATCCTTGATGTGGTGTGCTATAAACCGGACGCTCTGCAGCGCCGCCGCCACCTCCGGGTAAATGTGGCGTGGGAGCATGTTGTCTAACATAACCCTTATTATTTACAACATTAAGTCTAATTTAGAGTCCACCAACCTCATTGACTTTGTCTGCATCCTTGATGTGTTGTGCTATAAACCGGACGCTCTGCAGCGCCGCAGCCAGCTCCGGGGACATGTGGCGCGGGGGCATGTTCTCTAACATAACCCTTATTATTTACAACATTAAGTCTAATTTAGAGTCCACCGACCTCATTGACTTTGTCTGCATCCTTGATGTGTTGTGCTATAAACCGGACGCTCTGAAGCGCCGCCGCCACCTCCGGGGACATGTGGCGCGGGAGCATGTTGTCTAACATAACCCTTATTATTTACAATATTAAGTCTAATTTAGAGTCCACCGACCTCATTGACTTTGTCTGCATCCTTGATGTGTTGTGCTATAAACCGGACGCTCTGCAGCGCCGCCGCCACCTCCGGGGACATGTGGCGCGGGAGCATGTTCTCTAACATAACCCTTATTATTTACAACATTCAGTCTAATTTAGAGTCAACCGACCTCATTGTCTTTGTCTGCATCCTTGATGTGTTGTGCTATAAACCACACGCTCTGCAGCGCCGCCGCCACCTCCGGGGACATGTGGCGCGGGAGCATGTTCTCTAACATAACCCTTATTATTTACAACATTCAGTCTAATTTAGAGTCCACCGACCTCATTGTTTTTGTCTGCATCCTTGATGTGTTGTGCTATAAACCGCACGCTCTGCAGCGCCGCCGCCACCTCCGGGGACATGTGGCGCGGGAGCATGTTCTCTAACATAACCCTTATTATTTACAACATTCAGTCTAATTTAGAGTCAACCGACCTCATTGTCTTTATCTGCATCCTTGATGTGTTGTGCTATAAACCGGACGCTCTGCAGCGCCGCCGCCACCTCCGGGGAAATGTGCCGCGGGATCATGTTCTCTGACTCCGTCACTGATGGCAAAGTTACATGTATCGATTTACTTAACATTTTTGTAATTATATTTAATGGATTTATATGTTTCAAGTAGGTCAGTTAGGTGCACAGACCGCCACACATTAAGAGACCCTTAATTAATAGGTTCTAACGAATTTTGTTGTTAACTGGTTAAGCGACGCTCAAGCCCATAGTACTAGTACCTCAACCACCCAAAATTTTAAATTGCGGAAGGAGGCTAAATATTTTATGAGTCAAAGTATTTAATGTAAATATGATTTTTAATTAATACCTAGTGGGCGCTAAAATGTAATCCAGCCCAAGATACTCATTTAGTTATACCTGATGGCCTTTGATGCGCACTCCCAGCCAAGATGTCATCTTCTGGGCTCGGCGACTTACGGTAATCACCGTTGTCACTGTTCTTAGAGTCTCCAAACGCATCAGTGAGGCTATCCCGGCTGCAAAGAAACGTTAATTTAATACCTAGCTTCCATAATGCAATAGAGCAAAGGCCCTAACCACAAGTAGATGACGATGTTTTAAAACATCACATACGGATGTCGGCGCCCGAGTCTTAGGCCCGTATTTATAAACCGCTCTCAATACCGATCTCAAGATCGATCTCAGCTGATACGCTCTCAAGATTAAAGCAGCATCTTAAGTTGGATATTAATAAGTCAGATATCAAGAGCGAATCAAATGAGATCGATCTCAGCTCTTAAGATCAATCTTAAGAGCAGGATCTTAAGTTCACGGTGGTTTTTATACAGTAAAATGACACTTTTGAATTAAGATTGAATGATTAACGTTTCGTTTAAGCTGTGTAGAATAGTTAGCTCAAATTACAAAAAATAATAGTTTTATAAATTATACTCTTATAAATTAGTGCAAAACATTTTAGACAAGTGGTAAAATTAAATATTTATTTATATTACTTTATTTACACATACATAAAATATCACTTTATATTACTACGTCAGTTCAAGAAGACTGAAGTCTTGGATTATGTATTTCGTGGCTGTATGATGCAAATGTGCCTTTGCCTTTTCTGTTTCATGATTCAAGAAACGGAAAAAATTGGCGGGATATTGTAATTGTTATTATGACTAATACATTTCGTAATTTGTGTAATATCGCAATCAATATCATCATAATGATTAACACCGTTTATTAGATTTTGAAACTATATAATTTTATCCACGTACATAGGTACAAAAACATACGTAGCAGTTCAAAATAAAATAACTATCCCGCGCGCGCACGCTCTCAAGTCACGGTTTTGCAGCACTTGGCAAACACGCTCTCAATCATCATCTCAAGAGCGATCTCAAGTGCAGAGTTTTGTTAATTAATATGAGTGACTCTCAGATGATACCACGAACTCAAACATGTACTTAAGTATGATCTATTAATAAGAACACCATCTCAAGTATAAGCTCAAGATGGCTCTCAACGTTGAGAGCGGTTTATAAATACGGGCCTTAGTCACACAGATATTATGAATTTATATGGAGAGCTGACGGATGTTGGTACCTTACGTTATTTAAGCCCTTATACCCTTGTTGTTGCCAATAATCCTGTCACCCTGTTGTAATAATTTGTTAACGATATATTAAAGTTTGTAAATATCGTTACTTATGGCTGTTACAGCTGATAAGTTTCTTGCGCCCGTTCTTCTTGTCAGCTAAAAAAGTCTGGAACGGGTGGTAGGAAAATATAGACGATTCAAAAGTACTTAATAATTAAGTTTATTTGAATAAAGCTTATTTGACTTTGACTTTGACTTATTTATAAACCGCCCTCAAAGTTGAGAGCTATCTTGAGATCCTAATTGAGATACTGATCATAGGATCAGATCAGATCTTCTTATAGAAGAAGAGCACCTCAAATATGATCTCAAGATAGCTCTTAACGTTGAAAGCGGGTTATAAATATGGGGCAGTAAGTTGGCGCGACAAGCACTTCGTGGTTGCTTGTTGCGGTCATCGTTCGCGGTTTTCGACATTGTGTTAGGTTAACGAATTCCAATTCTAACATAGATTTGCTCAGACTAGCGAGTTCATGGTCATGGATGTCGGTTTAGTAGAGTATCTAGGGTCTAAATTCTAGACCAACAAGTTTGTCTTAAAGGTCAGATTGTCACAAAGCTAGAGCTTAAGTTCATCGAAGCATGATAAGCATTCTGTGATATCGATAACGCTACACATTTTCTTTTCAAGGTGAATCATTTAAATCAGTAGTATTTTTCTTCACTTTTGTACGATACTCCAGTGTTAGCTAGCAAATATATTACGTCATTATTCACACATTTGCGTCACTTGTGCTACTGTTAGATAATACGGCACAAAACGATATTCGATGAGGGTAAGAACCCAAATGTTAACGACGCGCTCCATCCCTATTTAGTTTGTAAGTTTCGATAAAAATGTAAACCGCAGGTAGTCATATATTGCGTTCAAAGTGTCTTTGTACACCGCGGCAGTCTGCGAACGTCCGCGCTTTCGATACGAGCTCTGTTTCGTGGCTTTGCCTGTTTGTGTTAAAAGTGCGTGTAAAAGGTGTAATAAATGCTGTTAAATTGTAACGGAGCCTCTTTCATTTTCTAAAACCAACTACGGGACCTATAGTGCACAAGTTGGTCTTCGGCCGGACATTCATGTTCCACACGCCTCTGAAAATGGTGAACACCCGTAGTACAGTGCGTCGCGATCGCGAGCAAATGGATTTAAATAAAGTGGAAGTGCCTCAAAACACGCAGCCAAATGCAGAATCTTCGCAATTTTCCACCAAGAAAAGTGAAATTGATGCGCAAAAGGCAGAAACGTGTCGTGTCGACATAACCAAAATGGCGGGCACCAGTGTGAAATCGGAAATACAGTTAGAGCCGCCAACCGTATACGTTACGCCGAAAAATGCATCTCGAAATTCTTCATCATCATCTGTTATTGCAAAGAAAAAGAAATTAGAGCTAGAAGCTGCGAAACAAAAGGCAAAAATTCAAATGGAGCTAATAGACAAACAGTTGGAAGCGGACATAGCGGAACTCGAAGACGAAGAAGTATACAGTCCGCACAATGATGATGAGTTCATCACCCACGACGTTGAGCAGTGGCTGGAAAAAAGCTATCAGCAAGCGGAAAGGCTGACCCCCGAGCGAGATCTTCAAATGGGTGAGCCTCGTTCATCAGCGCCACTTCATGGACAAACGTCAGTGCCTGAACAAAAGGGTGCCGACGCCGGCGCCGGCGATACCGTACACCTGCTTGCCAAAGCACTGAAGGACCTGGCTACTGCCTCAGTCGCTAAGGAACCGAATGGAAAGCTTTTGAGCCGTATATGTACGCCTAGAGACTTGCCAGATTTTTCTGGTGAACCGATGGAATGGCTACAGTTTAAAGAAGCTTATGATGAGTCAACTGATGTGTGCAAATTCAGCTCCAAAGAAAACCTGTGGAGGCTCCGCAAGTGCTTAAAAGGTGCCGCTAAAGATGCTGTGGCTGCCTTACTGATAAGTGCAACATCACCTGATAAAATAATTTCCACCTTGGAGCTCAGATTTGGAAACCCTGACCTCATCATAACGAAGATTTTACAAGATGTTAAAAAACTTCAGCCGTTGTCTAATGATTACCACAAGGATATTATCATATTTTCCGTGAAAGTACAGAA
Organism: Agriphila geniculea; assembly: GCA_943789525.1. Taxonomy (NCBI): domain Eukaryota; kingdom Metazoa; phylum Arthropoda; class Insecta; order Lepidoptera; family Crambidae; genus Agriphila; species Agriphila geniculea. The sequence goes on along the minus strand of OX038887.1, from coordinate 11,054,811 downwards.
TTTAATTGAAGCTATAAAGTCCTTGAAACGTGAAGAGTATCTTCAGGGAATGAGTGTGGTCTCAGTTATTTTAGCTAAGCTGCCAGCGCTGTTACTATCTAAATGGTCAGATTACAGTTACCCTTTAATAACCGACGGAAAACGATCCCGTTTGCTTATTCTGTCCGATTTTCTACACGAAGAAGCATTAAAAATATCAGCAACTTCAAATGTGCAATTTGTGACGCAGCGCACCGAGCAAAACAATAGATTTAGACAGAGTGAGCACAACAATAACCGGTTACATACAGTGTTGATGCAGTCAGACCACGCAAACAACTATAACTGCCAGTTTTGTCGCAAGTCAAAGCACAGTTTACCAGAATGTAAAATGTTTAAAAAGGCGCTGCGAAAAGTAAGATGGGACTACGTAAAACGTCACGGTGTGTGCTACAAATGTCTTTGTTTTCGTCATAACAGAGAAACATGCACCGCGCCCGCCTGCAATGCCGAGGGCTGCGGCCAGTCTCATCACAAGTTGCTGCATTACCCGATTCAAAACCGTGAAGATACTACGAACTCGCAACCTTCTTCCGTGAGTGCGCTTAGTGAAAACGTGAATCATATAGGCGCGAGTGATCGAAAGTCAGTGCTACTCAAAGTTGTTCCTATACGTATACACGGTCAGAATGGTGTTATAATCGATACTAGTGCACTAATCGACGACGGGTCGACTGTCTCGCTGATAAGCGAGGCGCTGGCGCAGCGCGCGGGGCTGCGCGGCCGCCGCGAGCCCATGCACGTGAGCGGCGCGTGGCTAAACAACGAACTGGTTCTACAGACGACTGTGGTAAATGTGAACCTTGCAGGTATGGACAATAAGATTCATTCTATTCGTGCGCGTAGTGTTAATGAATTGAATTTACCTGTGCAAAAAATGTCTATTATTCCTTATAAACAGTTTGATAACTTGTTTGATATTTCATATAAATTGTGTTCGTCTGATTTAAAGCCTGAATTGTTAATAGGGCAGGATAATCACCACTTGCTTGTGCCATTAGAGATAAGGTTAGGGAAACTAAATGAGCCGTGCGCTACTCTCACTCCCCTGGGCTGGTGCGTACATGGAAGTATGACCACAATACCTACTGCTGACCGCCACCATCCATCTCACGTGTTATTTGTAAACGACCGCTGCGACAGCCGCGATGAGTCCGAACGCTTGTTGAGAGAAATGCATCATGAGGTCCGTCGTTCCTTCGCCTTGGATTCCATAGGTATTTCAGGTCACCCACGCGAAAATGCTGACGAGGTCCGCGCGATAGCACATCTGGAGAAGACAGCGAAGCTAATCGACGGCCGCTGGTACGTTGGTCTGCCGTGGCGTGACGCGAACGCCACAACTCCGAATACTTATCCTAATTCTTTTAAAAGGCTCAAAGGTATTGAAAGAAAAATGACGCGCAGTCCAGATTTTGCGAGTAAGTATAAGGAAAGAATAGATCATTTGTTAGATAACGATTACGCAATAAAACTAAAAGATACATTTACCACACCTAAAACTTGGTATTTACCACACTTCGGGGTGGACAACCCCAACAAAAGTAAATTACGTTTGGTTTTTGACGCCGCTGATAGGGTGGATGGTTTTTGTTTAAACGATTACCTTCTTACGGGTCCCGATTTATTGTCATCACTGTTTGGTATAATGCTGCGCTTCCGGGAAAATAAAATTGCAGTAACCGGTGACATAAAAGACATGTTTTTAAGGATAAAAATCCACCCTGACGATCAGCATGCTTTTAGATTTCTGTGGAGAAATAATAACTCAGAACCAGTGGAAACTTATGTTATGTCGTCTTTAATATTCGGCGCTAATTGTTCCCCCTTTATTGCTCAATTTATCAGGGACAAAAATGCTCAGCGTTTTGAGTCATCCATGCCGTCCGCTGTAAACGCTATTCGTCACTCACACTATATGGACGATTATATAGATAGTCTCCCGGACGAACAAACTGCCATACAAATGGTTAAGAATGTAAGTTTTGTACATGAGTCCGGAGGCTTTCAAATTCGTAACTGGACGTCTAACAGTGAGGCTGTGCTGGACAGCATTCCAAAAGAAACCTTAGGTAATGTTTCTATTAGGTTCAAAATTGATCAAAACACACAGGGCGAGCGTACTTTAGGTTTAATTTGGTTTCCAAAAGAAGATATGTTAGGTTTTGATGTTTCATTAAAACGCATCCCTGATAACATTATTCAAGGTCATCAGAGACCAACTAAAAGGTTAATGTTGCGTGTTATTATGTCAGTCTTTGATGTTTTAGGATTTCTGTCACCGTTTACTATTCAAGGGAAAATTATGCTTCAAGACACTTGGCGTCAAAATATCGAATGGGACGATTTTATTCCCGATGATGTTTACAGCAAATGGTGCAAATGGATTGACATGCTACACTTAATATCGCAATTACGTATTCCTCGGTGTTACACGTACGAGTCACCGCATAAGGAACCGGTTTTCGAGCCAGCCGTAGCACAGGAGTCGACCCCCCTCCCGCCGCCGCCGCCGCCGCCGCCGCCACCTGCGGTGACGTCAGCGTCTACAGGTAAGTGCTACGACACCGAATATTGCTACGACACAAACGCATCGTCTACGAGCGCTACGAATTCCGTGTTTCCTTCTATGGTTAGTGAACATTATAACGACCTACAGTTACATGTATTTAGTGACGCATCTTCCAAAGCAATGTGTGCTGTCGCTTACTGGCGTTGGGTTACTAGAAACGGGAAGGTATTTGTTTCGTTTATAGCGAGTAAATGCCGCGTGCTACCGGTGAAACCAATAACAACACCACGCGCGGAACTTCAATCTTCGGTGTTGGCTGCTAGACTTGCTAACACTATTGAAAAGGAACACAGACTGGTCCCAGTGAAGCGACAGTTTTGGTGCGACTCCACTACGGTTATTTATTGGATTAGAAACAACACGCGTAAGTACAAAGTGTTCGAGGCTAATCGCCTCGGAGAAATTGACGAACTTACACGTGTGAGGAATGGCGTTACATACCAACTAAATTAAATGTCGCTGACTTGGCAACACGTGATTATTTTGACTATGTTTCCTTTCAAAATAATTGGTTTTCGGGCCCGAAATTTTTATATGACAACGAAGCGTCTTGGCCCGCTGATGTAACAGAACCAAATTCAAACGAAATTGAATCAGGTTTCGTGATGACAATTCAATGCTCATCAGATAGCCGCTTGGCTATCCCTGATGCGAGCAATATGTCGTCCTGGCGCCGACTGTTGGGAGCTACGAATATGGTTTTCCGATTTATTAATAAATTCAAAGGATTAACCATAGACGTAGACTGTAATATGATGTTGCGAGCGGAGTATTTGCAGCTCAAACAAGCGCAAGCTGACTCATTTTCTAGCGAAATAGCTGCCTTAAAAAAGGGTAAATGTTTGCAACGAAATAGTCGGCTACTAAGCTTAACCCCCTTTTTAGATGAGCGCGGCTTATTGCGTGTTGGTGGCCGCATTGATGCAGCTGTTGATGTTGCGTATGAGACGAGGCATCCCGTCATCCTTGATGGTCAGCATCCAGTGGCTCGTTTGATAGCTCGTCACTATCACGTTAAGTTCGCGCATGGAAACCAAGAAACAGTTGTCAATGAACTGAAACAGAAATACTGGTTGTTGCGATTAAGACCTACTGTTAAGAGTGTTGTAACTAGGTGCTTACTGTGTCGACAAAGAAAGGCCACTCCTCGGATCCCAATGATGGGTGATTTGCCGCCTGCTCGTCTCGCGCACCACCAGCGCCTCTTCACGTTTTGCGGCTTAGATCTGTTTGGACCGATGGAAGTTACTGTAGGCCGTCGCCGGGAAAAACGATATGGGGTTCTTTTTACATGTTTAACAGTACGTGCTGTACATATAGAAATCGTGGCGTCATTGACAACTGACTCCCTCATTATGGCAATTCGACGTATGGCTTCCAGACGGGGCTGGCCGTTGAAGCTTTTCTCAGATAATGGAACAAACCTAAGGGGTGCTGATAACGAGCTGCGGAAGTCGATACAGGCACTGGACGAAGAAAAATTGAAAGCCGAGGGTATGCACAATGGCATGTCTTTCAATTTTATTCCACCTGTCAGTCCTCATTGGGGTGGGGCATGGGAGCGCTTGATTCGAAGCGTCAAAACGTCGCTTCAAGTTATATTGAAGGAGCGAGCTCCAAGAGACGAAGTGTTGAGTACCCTCATGCTCGAAGTTGAGAATATAGTTAATAGCCGACCTCTCACCCACGTTTCAGTCGAGCCTGGCAGCGTCGAGACTTTAACCCCCAATCATTTTCTCTTGGGATCTTCATCCAACTTGCCTGCGATCGGTGTCTTCGATGATTCAGATCTTTTTCTCAGGAAGCAGTGGCGCATATCCCAACGGTTGGCAGATATGTACTGGCGGAGATGGGTGAAGGAGGTACTGCCTGAACTTTTGCCTAGAAAGAAATGGAAGGGCGAACAGAAGGCGATTCAGGTGGGCGATCTAGTCTTGGTGGTCGATCCTGACAGTCCTCGGAATACTTGGCGGAAGGGAATTGTCGAGCAGGTTTATCCAGGTAAGGATGGACGTATCAGGCTTGTCGACGTCAAAACAAAAACGGGTGTATGGCGACGGTCAGTGGCGCGCGTCGCTCCTATCAGTCTGGTTGATGAGTGCTGAGCCCAGCACTGGGGTGGGGGATGTTAACGACGCGCTCCATCCCTATTTAGTTTGTAAGTTTCGATAAAAATGTAAACCGCAGGTAGTCATATATTGCGTTCAAAGTGTCTTTGTACACCGCGGCAGTCTGCGAACGTCCGCGCTTTCGATACGAGCTCTGTTTCGTGGCTTTGCCTGTTTGTGTTAAAAGTGCGTGTAAAAGGTGTAATAAATGCTGTTAAATTGTAACGGAGCCTCTTTCATTTTCTAAAACCAACTACGGGACCTATAGTGCACACCAAATACCGAAAGATTTTTCTAGAAACAGGAGAATATTTTCCTTATACTGGTGTATTCTTCAAACAACTAACAGAATAATTATGATATTAAAGAAAATCAATTTCTAAATAATATATCGGAAAAAATCGACTCGCACCAGAACATAATATCTCAAGCGGGAATCGAACCCTTTGGAAATCCGGTCCAATTGCTCTTCCAACTGAACTACCGAATATTTTTTTCTAGAAAGTACTTATATTATTTAGTATTGTATAAAAATAGCATTGTGAATGCTAGCTTAGCTGTTTCATCTTAATCCTGGGGGTCAAGTCTGCTAATTTTTTCGCCAAAATCGTAGTTCAATGGTGTTTGAATGGTAATGCTTTTTGACACAGTTCTTGTTTCTTAAACCCAAAACTGAAACATATTGTGTTTCTTAAACCCAAAACGGAAACATATTGTGTCTTAATTTTTGGTTTAAGAAACAAGAACTGGGTCAAAAAGCATTACCTTTAGAACACCATTGAACTACGATTTTGACGAAAACATTCTTTTTCTTCTTCTTATTTTTGTTATGGCAATCTACTTTCTTCAATTTTTGCCAGTGTCATGTTTTAAATAGTTCAGTATTTCTAGTAGATTGTTTCAGTTTACATTAAAATGCGGGTGCATCACATTCTAATGCTGCTTGGAGCATTTGGCAGCAAGTATATCAAAACAGTTTACTCGGTAAGTTTTGCCGAGGTAGCGACCACTACAATAAAAGTCTCAGCTTCACACAACCAAGATCGCGCCTATTTCAATTATCCCACATATTGTTCTGTTGCGTAGACACTTGTACCACAAAACTGCACCAATTTTAAGACACAATATCCACTATGAATCAATTTGCGAATAATTAAAATAGTCGCCGAACTGAACTCGACAAAATCCCGCCAAAAACTCCCAACGAAAACATTAGCAGACTTGTGGCCATCTCAAACGTCGTCCTGTCACATTAAATGTCAAAGATATGACAAAGACAGCATGCTATTTGAGAGCCGCTCAAAGTTAAGTAGCGTTTGAGTATTCGGCCATTGACCCCAAAGATGTTTCAAGTGATGTCGAGATAATTTCTCACATTGATGAAATAACGCTGGCTTGCAGACGTAAGAGTAGGATATACTAAAAAAATTTCACCCATCCCACTAGTGACTCTCAGTTGGAAAAGCATTGGACTGGACTTCCAAAGGTCGCGAGTTCGATTCCCGCCTGAGAATATTATCTGGTGCGAGACGATTTTTTCCTAATAGCTGTATTATTTAGAATTGTATAAAAAATCATTATGAAAAGACATTGGGCAAATTTATATGGCGGCATGACCCAGGGCGGTCACTGATGAAACTTATATTGTTAAGCTCGTCTTGACTGCTATAAACATTGTACAAAATCTTATCTTTGTCAGACGTTGGGGAATAAATATTTTTTTTTATCATGATCTGCATTTTTTTAATCTGTTTTCTTTAATAATAGCAGTTAGGAACTTCCGTAGGACACCTATCGATACCTGATCTGCCGTTGGCCGCTGGATCTGTCACAATATACTGTAATATTGACTTGCTCGTATATGTCGAAACTGTATACCTTTTCTTCGCAAATAGTCGCTAAGAATTCATGTAATGTCATACCAGTCAAATAAAAATAAACGTCACTCAGCAAAACCAAGCTTTATTTAATTAACTTTTAGTTTAATTATAATCAGACTGCATAAATAAATAACTGCATTACAAAGAATCATAATTACCGGTATAATACATACACATAAGCGAGCGCTGCGGAAATATTAAATACTCAAATGCAGGCCAGCGGGTCTATCTGCTATAAAAATAAAGTTTATGTAAACTGTGATTTGACAGATGTATGTGCTACATTGCTACTTAGCCGACAGACCCGCTGGTGCTGGCTGAAAATGAGAAAAATGCGAAATATGCGGGGTCGGAGACTGAGTGAGAAATAAAAAAAAAATCACAATTATCGAGTGTTTTACTCAAAAGTGACATGAGTTATGATATTCATTTTTATACATTCGTTATCTATCTTCTTCGTCGTTTCGCTCTTGGCAGAGCGGTCGTGGTCACGTTGAGGCGTCCGCGTCGGTGGAAGAGGCGGACACAGCTTTCCGCACGATCTCCCGCCATCTCTCCCGGTTGACAGACTGTCTGGCGCAGTCAGATACACGGTGTCCCACTGCGGATTTCACCTGGTCAGTCCAACGCATCGGTGACCTGCCACGTGATCTGGTTCCCTCTACTTTGCCCTGTACGACCAGCCGCTCTATGGAGTCGTTACCCCGCCTAGAGACATGGCCAAAATACTGCAGAATGCGCGACTGTACTACGGCCGATAAACGCTGCGTGATGCCGAGCTCCTGGAGTATGGACACGTTGGTTCGGAATTCCGTCCATGATATAACCAGCATCCTCCTCCAGCACCACATTTCTAGAGCATCTATCTTCCCCTTTTCCAGCTCGCGCACTGTCCACGTCTCTGCCGCGTAAAGAAAAATGGGGAATACAAGTGTTCGCACGAGCCTGACTTTGGTGGCTTTGGTAATGTTCCTTAACGCAATTCCGTAACTTTCCTTAACTTCTCCATCGCAGTTCTGGTTATGGCCATACGTCGTTTCACTTCATCTACGCAGCCGCCGTTGTTTGAGATTAAAGCTCCAAGGTACACGTAGGTCTGGACCACGTCGCAGTTCGCAATCTGTGTCACTGCGGGCGAGTTGTCGTTGACGCGATCCACGATCATGATCTTGGTTTTAGATCGTTATCTATGTATAACACTTATGTTGAGTTTCACCATCTTACTTTAATAATAACACGCTTGTTATAGTGTCGGTTAAGCATGAGTTAGCCAAAAACAGAGGTTGCCAGCCAGTATGATGTCCTTTGACAAGTTTGACGTGACAAATAGATAGCATAATCATTTGACGATAACTTTAACTTTGACAGCGTTTTGGTGCAACTCACACTTAGTAAATTTATAGTTTTTCATTATTGGCCACCACTACATCATGACCGGGTCAGATATGCCCAATGTCTTCTGTGATTTGTGATAAAATCTCAAATTTGAAAATTAATATAAGTACCATTTTTGCGTAACTAATACCTAATTATACATAATTTCAAAGTCAGACATAGATTAAAATAATCGAAGATTAAAAGCTATATTCTAAACCAGTGGGTAGCTTAGTTAGTCTCGCACAGTGATTCAGTAATTGGATTATTAAACGGACCGGGCGATAATATTTTGATCAAAAATTGAAATTTTTGGTAGAAAGATAAAAGCTTTTTTGAGGCATTTGCTATGCAAATGAGTTGCGCTGTTTAATATAATGAAAATTGACTTGACATAAATTAGTTTAGGGATGAAGCAATTTTCTTTCATATTTTAAAGCATCAGACAGGTCATGACCCTAATTTGAATCTACGAGCAGAATAATATTTAGGCGCAAAGTATTTAGCAAAACAGCCGCCTTTTTTTATGACTTTTCTCCGCGTAAGATTAAACTTTAATGTAAGGTAAATGGTTAGTTTAAATAAAATATCGGGTCATTTTGAACTTACCATCCAAATTTTGAGGATGTGTTCAGTCCATGAAACTGAACAACTTTCTCTGAGGAACACATGGTCAAATATGTAAAATAAAAATCGAGTTTCCATACAAATCAAAGAGGTCACGTGATCAATTTAGTATGGGATGACCAAGACACATGTTTCTTAGAGAAAGTTGTTTAGTTTCATGGACTGGACACATGACATTCACGGGTAGAGATGGGAAAGTGTTTCTGCCCGGGCGGGAAAATTGGGAAAAAACCCAGGCACATTGGGCATAAATCTTTTATGCTCAAATAAATGGCCGATCTGTGGGCAGAAAAAAACGATTGATCAACAACGAATAAATGAAAAAGTTTTAAGGAAATAAAACGAAATATTAGTTATTTAACAAATATTTTTTATAATTTGACTTTTGGGTATATATTTTACTGATAAGTCTAAGCAAACAAAGGTAAATAGAATCAACATTTTTTAATTACTCGCTTATATTCGCCTTCTATCCATTCCGTGTCTGTCACTACATCAAAGGGTTCTCGGGTAGTTTCGCCAAGGTTGATGTATAGTAGGCAAACTATCTTTCCAGATTCCCGCTGTCTCTCGCGCCAGTTGGCCGACATTCACCGTTATGAGCCTAATAAAAGCTTTTAAGAATGTCGGTAAATTGGACACTCGAACTATTATTGTATTTATTAGGAACTATTCTTATTTTATTTCGAACCATGATTATAATATTATTATTAATTATTATTTTTTTGAACCATTATTATATTCATTAGCTTATCTATACACGGTTAATTTTTAAGTATATCTAAAAATGAAATGGGGTGTTCAGACCACGTAAATGAACAACTTTTACTATGGGGCCAATGTTGGCCAAGTCGATGTTGTACTTTTCTATGGAACAGCAGATTTTTTTTTCGCGATTTCGTGGTTGGCCCATAGTAAAAGTTGTTCATTTACGTGGTCTGAACACCCCATTTCATTTTTAGATATACTTAAAAATTAACCGTGTAGGTATATTTGGGTTCAATTAACGTTATAAAGAATTAATGCAATGTAAAATTTCATTTTTTAAATCCAAAAACTAAAAATAATTTATTAAGTATTTCTTATATTTTTTATTTCCTAGATCCTTTCTTATTAAAAATAATAATTAAATAATTAAGCGGATGACGTTAACGTTGATGTTAATGTTAACAATGTTCTTCGTATTTCCAATTTGGGGGATAGTTCCCACAATGAGAGTAAATGATTAATTTACTTCTTCGATTAATAAACCATTTATACCGACTCGTTTACTGGTAGACTTATGATAAGATAATACAGATTTATAAACAAAGCTTATGCCGTCATTTCGCACAAACTCATCGCTCTCGCTATTCGCCAAAAGTTTTGCCCATCGGCGAACACCGGGAATGTAGGGAGCCGCTCTCGTGTGCTCTCACCAATGCCGTTGTTTGACAAAAGTTTTGTTTCTCGGCAAAAACGATGAATGGCAACCTACTAGTGCTAACCTCACCGAGTGGTGCGGGGTGGCTAAGCGAGTTTAAATCGTGAGTGTCCTTCTCTACTTGTATTTTCATATGATTATTTTCCTTTAATATATTTTTTACCACTTTCGAAGATTTTGTGACAAATATATACTTACGTCTACGATTCCCATACAATATTTTGATTAGGATATCCAAATTCATGAAAATATAAACTTATGAACGATATTCTTAACTAATTTAATTAAAATTAACTATATTTTAATGTTTGAATAAATTTTGTAGATTAATTTTGTAACAAAAAATAAATGCCCAGATAAATGCCCAGTGGTCGGGAATTTATGGGCATTTATTGGGAATATTCCCAATCTGCCAAAAATGCCCGGCATTTTCCCCATCAGTAGACACATCCTTTTAATTTGGATGGTAAGTTCAAAATGACCCGATATAGTAATATGCATAATCAATAGGTATAGTTGTTTTTTTTAAGTTAAGCAAATTCAACTTCCAGATCCGATCGAAAACTGAAAGAAACTTAAGACAGTCGTTTCGAAAATTTCTTAACATTTCGTCATCAAATTACCAAAGCATAAAACATTATTACGTTAAAGCCTTCAATTCGAGTCCGTTACGCCAGCAAGAAAGTAGCTTCTAGAGGGAAGCGAGTTTGATGAATAATTTGTGCGCAATTCGGTGTAAATGTGCGCCAAATAAAAAATTTGTGGGCCTTATAGTTTTGGAGTAAAACGGGAAAAACGGATTCTGCTGGGGTAACGGTACTCCAGCAAGAAGATTCTAAACTAATGATCGAAGAGAAATAAAAGATATACGGGCGGGTAGCTTGATACTAGGAAGAAATGTGCGCCAAATATATAATTTGTGGGCCTTATAGTTTTAGAGATATTTGATTTCCTGCTGGCGTAACGTTTTGCCGGATCCCAGATCTCGGAAACTACTAAATGTGCGATCTTACAGTAAACATATATAAGTAGCCCCTGATTTGTGCTATTTGTGCGGTAGAAAACATTTCAAAATAATTCACAAATTTTGAAGTAATCGGGCATTTTCTGAAAACAGAAAAAAAATTCTAGCGCCTAAATTACCACATAAATAAAGAAACCAAAAACGGTGTTCTATTCTTCTTATTATTTCTCGTTACCATAAAAATTTTGAAAACCGCACATTTACACGTTTTTGAATAATACCCACATGAAGGTGAGACCGACCATGTCATAACTTTGACGGTTAGCAGGATAAAAATATCAGAGATTATTTAGATCCTGGCCCAATGAATAATCTGTGCGGTTACTGAAGTACATGCTCTGAAAATTTCAGCTTCAAATACTTCGTATTAAAGGAAATATCAATTAAAATCCAAAACAACTGTCAGTATTCCGATTAACCGACCAAATTCGATAGACCACAAAAAAGCGACGCGTTCATACATATTGATGACCTTCTTTAATGTGTCGTATTATGCAGAAAAATTGTTTGTACAGTCGCGTTCATAACTTCTTATTGGCAAATGTGGGTAAATAGTGTTTTAACATTTAAATAGTTAGTTTGAGCCTGTATTTATACCAATACAATGTGGCGTTGATCAACAGATCAACGTAATAAATGTAACAACATTACACCCAGATTATATATTTTGCGGACGGCACTCTTCGAACACGTGTCTGTGAAACCAGCTAAATTTCTTAAGTTACTAGAAGATCTGTTTACTTCTTAGTGAAATATACCAGAATCATTGTTGTCTAAACATCAATAGCATAGCTGTTTTTATTTTCAATAACTGAAAACAACTACCTATCTGTCTTAGGTAGGTATGTGTTTATAACTTCATTCGAACCGGAAAGAAGCACTAAAATCAGTTAAACGGGCACTTCACTCGCGTATTATTATTATTATTATTAAGATAGGTATTTAGTTTTGGTGTAACAAGTAGGTATTTATAATAATATTTTATTGAAGTGTAATACCTAAGTACTTACTTAAAATGCAATAAATTTTACAACAGAAGTGAGTGACCAACTTCATAGCGCTTGTGCTGTAAAACGACGTTTTTTAATCTGTAACATTTTCTATTTTCCATAGAGACCACTGACGTCCATTATACAACTTGTATAATGGACGTCAGAGGGCCTAGTACGAGTTGTTTTTCACCTCACTTTACGAATAGTATCGAGTGAAAGAGAGGAAATCATGCGAGTGAGTGAACGAGTGAAAGAATGAAAACGATAGTTAACTATTCGCAAAGTGAAGTGAGAACAAAAACCAACTCGTGCTAGGCCCTCTGTGAAGAGACCTACATCCATGTAGAAGTTGCATGTAAGGGATCACTGTCTATTGTCAATTTAATTAATCGCATTGTAGATACATTAAGTACCTAGTTAGGTATGACAAAAAGAAACGAAATAAAATTACAAAACATCCTTTATTTTTTGCTAAAATAATGTTAAAATTCTTTCAATTCAAGTAAAAATGAAATGAAACAGAAATAACTTCATTCTATATTTAAATAAAAGCATCATTCAAATCACTTTTTCACTTAAATGTACGTAGATGTGACGTGTACAAACCTGTTCGACAACAAAGTTAAGGAGGTCATTAATATGTATGAACGCGTCGCTTTTTTGTGGTCTATCGAATTTGGTCGGTTAATCGGAATACTGACAGTTGTTTTGGATTTTAATTGATATTTCCTTTAATACGAAGAATTTGAAGCTGAAATTTTCAGAGCATGTACTTCAGTAACCGCACAGATTATTCATTGGGCCAGGATCTAAATAATCTCTGATATTTTTATCCTGCTGACTGTCAAAGTCATGACTTGGTGAGTCTTACCTTCATGTGGGTATTATTCAAAAACGTGTAAATGTGCGGTTCTCAAAATTTTTATGGTAATGCGAAATAATAAGAAGAATAGAACACCGTTTTTGGTTTCTTTATTTATGTGGTAGTTTAGGCGCTAGATTTTTTTTCTGTTTTCAGAAAATACCCGATTACTTCAAAATTTGTGAATTATTTTGAAATGTTTTCTACCGCACAAATAGCACAAATCAGGGGCTACTTATATATGTTTACTGTAAGATCGCACATTTAGTAGTTTCCGAGATCTGGGATCCGGCAAAACGTTACGCCAGCAGGAAATCAAATATCTCTAAAACTATAAGGCCCACAAATTATATATTTGGCGCACATTTCTTGCTAGTATCAAGCTACCCGCCCATATATCTTTTATTTCTCTGCGATCATTAGTTTAGAATCTTCTTGCTGGAGTACCGTTACCCCAGCAGAATACGTTTTTCCCGTTTTATTCCAAAACTATAAGGCCCACAAATTTTTTATTTGGCGCACATTTACACCGAATTGCGCACAAATTATTCATCAAACTCGCTTCCCTCTAGAAGCTACTTTCTTGCTGGCGTAACGGACTCCTTCAATTCACCGAAAGCTTCAACCAATCCATTCATTTTTACTAATAAATGTGAACTCGAATTTGGTTCAGACTTTTTATTTCAGTGACAATTCATCCTGCGGGGAAAACGGGCAGATATTACACATTTTCTGAAAAGCACGGATATTTTTCATCGTGTAAAATGGTATGCCGTCATTAAAAATGCGGTTACCTCGATCGCTGCCTGGGAAAATAAAATGGTAAATATTGGCACTTCGAAAACTGCAGTTGAATGATAGGTAGTTTTTGGGTTGTCGAATGAGGATGAAGGGAGGAGTGAGTGACCACACATACAAACTCTATAAAACTTTTTTCATTTTCGTAATTTTTAAGCCACAAACAATAGAAGAAATTTAAAATCCTGGTTTACAATACTTCATCATCATCATATCAGCCGCACGACACCCACTGCTGGGTATAGGCCTTTTTTTGTTGACCGCGCGGGGAACACGGGGTAGTTATGTGGTGCATCCACTAAAAACCCTGGGGTGTTCCATCCGCGCATTGGACGAGGACAGCGGGACCCGGATGGCAATCTCCGTGTCTCCGCCCTGGCTGGGTATAGGCCTCCCTTAAGGATCTCCACGACGACGATCGGTCTACAATACTTACTACAATATTTCAAATAAAATATAAGTACCTAATAATAAGATAAGCGATAGAAAGAAATACCTACGTCAGCATCTCTGTTTGCTGAGGCAGTCTCCATGTTTATCTCCGTGTCAACGAGCCACAATTATTATGATTTATACACGGTTAATTTTTAAGTATATTATCTAAAAATGAAATGGGGTGTTCAAACCACTTAAATGAACAACTTTTACTATGGGGCTAACCACGAAATCGCAAAAAAAAATCAGCTGATCCATAGAAAAGTACAACATCGACTCGACTATAAATGTATGGAACAGCAAATTTTTTTTTCGCGATTTCGTGGTTAACCCCATAGTAAAAGTTGTTCATTTAAGTGGTCTGAACACCCCATTTCATTTTTAGATATACTTAAAAATTAACCGTGCGTATAGCCCGTGCAAAAACCACAAACAAATACATTGAACACTATTTTGCAAGTGTCCCGGTCCACACCTAAAGCTTGGTCACATGTGGGGAATCACGAATACCGGAGTATGATGCACCGACAAATTAAAGGCTATATAGGCATTATAGGATTTAACGGATTTCATCGAACTAGTATGAGGCGCTGGCTTTGTTCGCCCATTGTGGACGCGATGAATGAAAACGATTTAATGCCTTTGACTGGTATATTGCAACGATATTGAGCATTAGCTTAATCGATTCAATTTCAACTGTCAAACAGATTTATTGTTTTGATGCAGTTTAAAAAATACCAAAGGTAACTTTTCTCAAATTGTTTCATTATTTATGTTAATAATAAACTTGTGAGATTTTTGTCCTTATGGACATCGCTGGCGGAAAACCATAGGAAAACTTTATTATTTTAAATTCATTTACTTTAACGAATACCTAGCATAATACACTGGTAGGTTAGCATAGCATAGATATACGTACTGCAACTGGACAAATTCGGTAAGGCGCAGAAATGAAAAACGGGATTTGATAGAATATCTACTATATTTTGTTATTATCTAAGTACGCGTAGGTATCTATGCTACTTTACCAGTGTCCTAAGTAATGGGGAATGTCCGAAAAAAATTAAATTAGCTGAATATTTTTCTATAGGTAGGAATAAGCTCTCTTTGTAATAGAAAAAAAGTTTCAGAATTTTCGGTTGCGTGAAAAAAATTTTAAAAATTAAAGTCTCTTCGACTTCACAAATGTACGAAAGTAATAGCAGAATGGAAATATACCTTTGCCACCACCTGCCTGCCACAAACAACAAATATAAAAAAATTATGACATTTTGTATTGATTTTTTTTTAATACCATGTTGTGGCAAACTATTTCCATGTGTTGTGGTTATGACAGGTGGTGGCAAAGGTATAATTTCCATTCTGCTGTTACTTTCGTACATTTGTGAAGTCGAAGAGACTTTCATTTTTTTAAATTTTTTTCACGCAACTGAAAATTCTGAAACGTTTTTCTATTACTAAGGGAGCTTATTCCTACCTATAGAAAAATATTCAGCTAATTTAATTATTTTCGGACATTCCCCATTGAATTAATGAGATACGGTGGTATTATAAGATACCCAATATAGCTTTCCTATTGTTTTCCTCCTCATGTCTATAAGGCTATATAACAAAATTTAAAGTAACTAGAAGGGACGCTTGGGACAAATTGCGAATTTCGATGCACATGGGCGACGTCGAAATATCTACATAGACATTACGTTCAGACAATATCAGACCAAACGGGTTATAGTCAATAGTAAAACGCTAGTTTTTACGGTTCCGTACCCAAAGGGTAAAAACGGGACCCTATTACTAAGACTCCGCTATCCGTCTGTCTATCTGTCTGTCTGTCACCAGGCTGTATCTGATTAACCGGCCGCCTATCAATACAGCAGATACGGAGCGGCATTTCTATCTAGAACACACTTTATTTCAAAGTCAAAGTCAAAAAGAGCTTTATTCAAATAAACTTAATTATTAAGTACTTTTGAATCGTCTATATTTTCCTACCACCCGTTCAAGACTTTTTTAACTGACAAGAAGAACGGGCGCAAGAAACTTATCAGTTTTAATAGCAATAAGTAACGATATTTACAAACTTAAATATATCGTTACCAGATAATTATAACAGGGTGACAGGATTATTGGCAACAAACATAGACTTATTATATTGGCAACAAAGTACTTATAGTAGTTATGTGTTACATCATTTCCACGCATTTTGATCTTTAAGATAATCGTCTACTTTATAATAACCTTTACCCATGAGCGTTTTTTTAACATGGTTTTTAAATTCATGCAAAGGAAGATCAATTACTTGTTGTGGAACTTTATTAATAAAGGCTATGCCTTTCCCCATAAATGAACCTCTAGTTTTTGCAAGCCTAAATCTTGGAACGGCAAGTTTATCTTTATTTCTTGTATTAAACTGGTGATTATTGCTGTTCTTAGCAAATGAATCATAGTGTTTTCTTACATAAACTAAATTTTCATATATGTATTGGCCTGCCAAAGTTAAAATATTTATTTCTTTAAACAGTTCTCTCAAGGTTTCTCTCCGCCGAAGATTGTATATGCCGCGAACAGCTCTTTTTTGGAGTACAAAAATATTTTCAATACTGGCAGCTGAGCCCCACAATAGCAGTCCATAAGACATTACACTATGAAAATAACTAAAATATACTAACCTTGCCGTTTCAATATCAGTTAAAAGCCTTATTTTCTTAACAGCGAATGCTGCTGAACTAAGTCTACTTGACAAGGCTTCGATATGTGGATCCCATTGAAGTCGAGAATCTAGTGTAATACCTAGAAATTTTGTACTTTCAATAAACTCGACTTCATCGTCATTCAAATTAATATTTAATTCTGTCTGCTCAACATTAGGCAATGAAAATTTTACACATTTAGTTTTTTTGGGGTTAAGTGCTAAATTATTACTATTAAACCAGTATGAAACTTTAGAGAGGGCACTATTTACTTCGTCCGAACAGTTATTACCTCTGTTTACTTTGAAAACTAAAGAAGTATCATCCGCAAATAGTACTGTCTCACATAAATTATTCGCGTAGTTGGGAAGGTCATTTATATAAATTAGAAACAGCAATGGGCCCAATATTGATCCCTGCGGCACACCCATATTGATGGGGGCTCCAGTAGATTCAGTTTTATTTATCACTACTTTCTGAGTTCTATTGAACAAATACGATTTCATAAGGCTAACTGATTTATCAGAGACACCATAATGTTCTAGCTTCTTTAATAGTGTTTGGTGATCAACGCAATCGAATGCCTTAGAAAGGTCACAGAAAATACCAATTACATCTTGCTTTTCTTCCCAAGCGTCAAGAATATGTTTGAGAAGTGCAATTCCAGCATCAGTAGTATTTTTACCCTTGGAAAATCCAAACTGATTTTTATGAAGTATATTATTGTATGTGAAGTAATCTAATAATTGGGAATATATAATTTTTTCAAATATTTTACTAAGTGCTGGAAGTATTGATATGGGCCTAAAGTTAGCTGGGTCACTTTTATCCCCAGATTTAAAAAGAGGAATCAATTTACTATTTTTCATTAAGTCAGGAAAGACCCCTTCATCAATACATTTGTTAAAAATAAAAGCCAAGTAAGGGGCTAGTATATCAATTATTGATTTAATAATGCTTGTTGACATGCCCCAAAGATCTTCTGTTTTTTTAACATTAATTGTTTTAAAAGCTTTAATGATATCTGCACTATTTATATATTTAAAGGAAAAAGCTTCATTGCACTTATCAACACTAGACTCCAGGAGGGAGACAGCGATGTTGGGACAAGCACTAAGAGTACTGGTAGTTTCTGCTGGTATCCTAGCAAAGAAATCTTCAAAAACTTTAGCGACCTCATTGTCAGACTCAAAAGTTTGATTACCAGATTTTAAACAGAAGGAATTTATATTAGATTTTGATTTGCCCGTTTCTTTATTGATAATATTCCAAGTAGCCTTAATTTTATTATCAGCTAATTTTATTTTATTTGCTAAGTACTTGGACTTTGCTAGGATACAAACCTGTCTGAATGTTTGTGAATACTTCTTGACAAATTCAATGAAGTTAGGATCACAGGAAGTAGCTTTTTCTGCATAAAGTTCATATAATTTCCTTCTGCTCTTATATATACCGGGTGTGGCCCAGTCACTAAATTTCGAACTATCGTTACATTTGATGACTTTTTGCTTAAAAGTTTCACTAAATTCGGTTTGAACTACGCTAAATAAATGATTAAGTATATAAGTTATTGGCTTTAAAATTTGGTTCTGGTAATGTTTCAATTTTACTTGTGACATTGGTTCTGAATTTTTCAATACAGTGTTTTTTTATTGGTCTACACATTATTTCCCGTTTAGGCAGAACATGATGGTGCTCAATAGAGGCTAATTGTCCACTGTGGTCGGATTTAATACAATTCAAAATTGATTTTTCAAGAACATTACAGTTACAAAAAATATTATCTAAGCAGGTTGCCGATGTGGGAGTGATTCGCGTTGGTTCATTAAAAGTATGTAGTAAATTAAATGATTTAAATAGGTTTATGAACCTACTCGATAGCTTGGCTAATTTAGGATCTAAGATGTCGACGTTAAAATCTCCACAAATCGCGACTTTTTTATTCTTCCTACAAGTTATTTTTAACACTTCCTCCATAGTGGACTCAAACTCAGAGTAATTCGCGGTGGGGGGTCTATATACACATACTATAATTATTTGATCAAGTTCCACACAAGACAACTCAATGGTTCGTTCAATTGAGAGGGATACTACATCTTTGCGCTCTTTACAATGTAAACTATTATGTAGAATAATAAGTGAACCCCCTCTTATAGCAGATTTCCTATTAAACGAGCTAGCAACTTTATAATTATCCAAACTTAAAATTAATTCGTGCTTTTTCAACCAATGCTCTGTAACACATAACACATCAATATCTTCAGAATTTAAGAATAAGCTAATTTCTAAATCCTTGCGAGAAAAGCCTTGTATATTTTGATGGACAATACTTAAACAGTTTGGCTTTCCTATTGTCGGCTTAGCGCTAGAGGATGCCTCTATTGTCTCAAATGGTAATTTAAATGTAATAAATTATTACTAAAATTATTTACAGAATTATTTGGAACGGATTCCAAAGTTGAATTACACATGTCAGACGTTAACTGCTCAATAGAAGCAGATGTTTGTCTAGCCAAATTATTGGCTAGTTGTTTAAAATAAAAAGATAGCGATAATGCTATTTGTCTCGTAAAAGAAGAAGGCAGATAATATTTATCTTTTGTCAAGTAAAAATTGTAAAATAATTTATTAATGTCAATTAAATGCAGCTGTTGGCTATTATAATGCCACTGTATTTAAAGATAGATTCAAATTAAATCTTACATTATTTTCCACCTGTGACAGACTTTTGCTGTAGGGAAATTTAAACAATATCACTTTACTAACATTCAGAGAACAGAGGGAATTACAATATGTCATCAATTGGTTTTTGTTGACATTACCCCTATTTCCAATTAAAATTATCAAGTTAGTGTTATCACTGAATGATTTTTTTACAACTATATTCATAATGTCATCTAAAGTGGACCCAGGCATACAATAATTAATAACATTTCCCCCTAATTGATTTTGTATCAATTGGCCTAAGTTCTTTCCAATTTCATCACAATACATAATGTATTGTGATGACATTGGTTTACTGCAATCATCTTTTATACATGAACTAGTTTTGCTTGCGCTTAATATACTATTGGAAATATTAGAAACTTCAGGCTGACACACCGAGTAAGTAGTTGCACACTCTGGGGCAGACTGAGTAGATGCTTCTTTTGTTATTAAATCAACATTTCGGTTTAAACAGCTACAGTTCTGTTTTTTGCCGAGGGACTCAAACCGGTCTGTATTAAAATTACACATATCAATCATATCATTTGCAGCTAGCTTTTGGTAAACTAACTGCTTACGAGAAAACTCACTCAAGCTATTATACATTTCCCTAAGTGACAGTTCTAAATTGTCAATTTTTTCACCTAACCGATTATTAACCATTTCACATTCTTTGTTTTTATTACATGTAACCCTATTTATTACATTTAATTGCTCTAACAATGACTTGCGTTCTTTTCTCAACTGTGAATATTTACAATAATAGTTTTGCCTTTTGTGACGATGTGCTAAGTTACATTTTGCCTACATTTTGTGACGATGTGCTAAGTAAGTAATAACTTCATAACGGGTGTAACAAGACCCTCAACGAAGCCGAAGCCCACGCATTCCGCCCATCATCAGGATCATTTTTGTCTTTTGGACTATACCTGGGAAACCAATAGCTACGAAGTTATTGAAGGTCAAAGTCAAAAAATGTTTTTCAAAATTTTTATGAAATCTTATTCTATTTGTTATTTATTAATTTTTGTCCAAAGAAACATTATCAAAATTGAAAGTATTTCGTAACAAACAATCGCTTCAAAACGTCAGCACTCAATGTATCACATGAGCACGCACATAAACACTACCTTTCGACTCGGCCGCACGCAGCTGTGTAGCATACACTCGCAGGCGCGGTCTGTTGTACGCGTTACATTGCGTGGTAATGTATGCAAAGTTTTTTTGACACCAAAAATTTAAATCGTTTCCCAGCAATAATTTTGAACAGAAATGGTCTTGACTCTTGACTATGGGCAGAACACGTAGACTTCTGCTTCTTTGAGGGTCTTGTTACACCCGGTATATCTGAATCTTAAAAACTTACCTCATTTCCAGCTCGTTGGTGTATCCATTAGAGACGAAGGTGTCATCGTAGTCAGGCAAAGAGTATTTGGTCCTCCTCATCATGAGTAGTTTGGGCATGAACTGGAGGAAGAGTTTCTTCATCCAGGGAGACATGGTGTGGGTCGATGGAGATCTGTTTGGGATTACACACTAGTTATCAGTTTGAACCATATTTAAATATTTCAATGTATAGACTAAAATGTTGTATTGTAACCAGAAGAAATGGAAACGAGCGAAACACAACACTATTTGCTATTCTTGATTGCTGAAGGATTATTGTCGTCATTTATTATCTCAAGTCAATTATTGCTTCCTATTGACTATAAATTTATCTTGAACCAGTCATCATTACAATTGACTCAGTCTATCTGTCTGTCTGTCACACTGTACATTAATCTTAAATGCATCAAAACTGCACTAAAATTGCAATTGCATGTGAATATAATATTAGAAGCATTTGAAAATTGACTCAAGTCATTACTACTCGTCTATAGATACGGGGGTAAGTATTCCAGTACTTACAACTTGTTGTTGGACTAATAGCGTTTATCACTATCAGCAATAACTCACGCATTCACAATGTTCTATTACGGTAATGACAAAATAACAATGAGGCCGAATGATTTACCGCCCATTACCGCCCGCGCTTGCGATATAACGTGGGCGGTTCGTTAATTCTGCCTCGCTTCCGATACCGATGTTTTAAATAATTTAAAAACTTCCTTATGATTCAACACTAGGAATTAGATTTGCATTTGTTGCTTTGGAATTTAGGACCACTACATGAAGAAATCTTGTAGCGTGAAAAAGCTACAAGAAACTCGACAAAGGCAGCCTTTTCGCCCTTAAGTAGTGTTTCAGAGATTGTTTATAGTTTGAAGTGGAGCTACTACCATTGGTACTAGGTATTCCGATATAATATTTTAATCAGCAGTTACAATATTTTTTTTCAGCTAAAGTTAAACTTTGCGTTTCTGTTTTGCTTAACAATTGAATCTTTGACTTTGATAATTATGAGAATTGACTACGCCATACGTGCATACGAAGAGTTCTTCCAGATTCAGTTTCCAGATGTATCTGGGTAAGAAAACGGTGCAAAATTTAAAAAACATTGGGTTGTTTATTATAGTTTCTCATTTCACAACATCAAACCTTTTACCTACCTACTTTACTTACCTTAAAAGAGTAAAAGTAGGTACCGCAGATGCGAGTTACAAGACAGTATGGAATAACATTGGCCCAGCTAGATAAAAAAAATACTATTCCTGCCACGAGATTATAACTGATAACACACACGTGGTGATGATCTAGAGATTGACCTAGAGGTCAAATCTACAATTTAGTATAGAGTGGTCCAAAGTTATCTCCTAGCTAGAGCCTAAAGTCATTATATCACATGAGTCCAATTATTTATCATTTGCGTAGGCTGTATTATATTTATGGAAGTGTCCGTTTGAAACTTGATGTAAATAGTAAGCAGGTTAACTTATTACTAGCAATAAAGATAATACGTTACAATATCTTTCTGAATTCGTAAGTGCATTGAGCAAAGAGCGTACCCTGGTTGAGAGTGCGGCCAGCGCTAATATTTCACACTATTGTGTGCTATCGAGGTGACAACGTTACAATGGAACCATGAGATTTATGCTGCACCATGGCTGCAAACGTTTTGCACTCGAAATTGTTTCATCGCATTTTTGTTTTGGAAAATTAATCACACTTTATCATCACTGTGATAGTTATTTTTCAACACACTTGCTCGTAAAGTGAGCCCTAATACATCGCTTTTAGGGCCATAAACCAAGCTATAACAAACGCGTGCAATAATATATAAAACACTAGGTTGTTATAGAATTATCCCTACAAAGTTCAATTAGTACCTTACTGCAAGTTCTATGCGAGTAAACAGAGCATTCCCAATTTAGCCAGGTTATACAGTTATTTTTTTTAGTAACAACAAAAAGGTTTTATGCCGCTGAAAATTCATATTCATTTTTGAAATAAAGTCCTTAATTAAGACAGACCAATATTTATTATTATCAAATTATTCATAATTCACAATATTTTGTAAATATTGAAATATTTGCATTTTATCACATAGAATTATAATTTTGTAGTAGGCTTTATGCTCACTCACCCCTTTGTTCGCAAAATATATTGGCGTGTGAAAAAAACAAAAAAAACCAACGTGCCTTTTCCCATAATCGTCATATTTTGTTTTTGTCGTAGGTATTTGTTGCTGTGTAGTAAATTACTTTGTATTTTCCTCGCAAATGTGTTGAAAAACGTCGTATGAAACTCGTGAGCTCTTGCTTATTGCACACTCGGCTGAGTTACACCCACGCCTACGGCTCGGGCTGCAACCCACAGCCTCGTGTGCAATGAGCAACCTAAGCTAACTTGTCTCATAATGTACTATTATTGACTTTTGACATAAAAAAATATGTTTTTATAAATCAATTTGGTCTTATGCATTCTGATCTCTATTAACTGGTCAATCCTGTTGAGGAATTGGGTTTTTTGTTTCATTGACCAATTCATTATTTGAATATTTCATATTTGGTTTATATGATTAATGGAAAACAATGATATAATAAAAAATTACAAAGTATTG
Source organism: Agriphila geniculea (assembly GCA_943789525.1). Lineage (NCBI taxonomy): Eukaryota > Metazoa > Arthropoda > Insecta > Lepidoptera > Crambidae > Agriphila > Agriphila geniculea. The sequence goes on along the minus strand of OX038887.1, from coordinate 11,031,281 downwards.
ATTTTCCATACTTAGACCATCGATAATATTAGCTCTTCTCTATTCGTCTTGCGTTTTCAATAAACAAACACTCACCTGAAATGTACATTGAGAACGCACACGACAGCAAATACTTCCCTAGCAATGATATTGCTAAAGATGTCGGCGATGTAAAAACACAATAAGGGGCCCCCAATATTGAGATGCTTAATGATATCTACGGGAGAACAGATAAATTACCTGAAGTGGACGTTCACAATGCAAACTGTCACCCATACACTGAGCGACACGAGTATCATTGTAAATAGCAGGTATTTCCCTAGCAATGGGATCGCTAGGGACGTTGGCGGGATGATCTCGGCCAAACCAAGGAAGAACACAGTGAGGGACACCAGGATTGAGATGCAGAGCGATATCTAAGGGAGAGAAGTCCTTTTTGAGTACACGGTTATGCAATTATTGTCTTTCCACTGTTGATAAAGCTGTGATTCTGAAAGCATTGTTAAAATTGGTTCAAGCTTGCTTTAAGCTCATGGTTGGTATTCTTTTTTTAAACACTGGTTGTAGTAAAGCTTTTAACTGTTTTTATAGAAAGTAGAAACGTACCAGTGAGTTGCGGTAAAGAGTTATTTACACTAGTTTTATTTGTTTTAATTCCATGATTGGCCGTTACGTAGTGACAATAAAATTAATTTTATTAATAATAAATAACTAATAATTAATCTGTCTACTAAGCCCTTTATCTACTTTGTTATGGAATTACAACAATTTATTGCATTGAATTGTTTTATGCAGTTGTTCATATTTTACAGAGTTTCTTTCCACAATACTTTATTGCACTTCATTATTGCTTATTACTTATTAGCTTAAAGTATAGTTTTGTAACAACATGATATTAATACATAATTCTATAAACTACGTGAAGGGTTTACTTATTGATATTTCAGTTTTAAACTAAATCTAAAGTACTAAGAAGTGTAATGTGGACTTTTAATCATAGGTTTTATTTCAACCAATAGTAAAAAAGACACGATACTGTCTTCAGGGGGTCAAGTCTGATAATGTTTTCATCAAAATCATAGTTCAATGGTATTTTAATGGTTAATGCTTTTTGACACAGTTCTCAGTTCTTGACCGAAACACATTGTGTTTCTTAAACCTAAAACGGAAACATATTGTGTCTTGATTTTGGGTTTAAGAAACAAGAACTGTGTCAAAAAGCATTATATTAACCATTAAAACACGATTCTGACGAAAACATTAGCAGACTTGACCCCCAGGTCAACGTTTCTAGAAATATTTATAGTATGAACGTTTGAACTTATAAGTGTCTAATCAGATAGTTCCTTTGTCGTTATGTTGGTTTTCCGAAAATCTACTTAATTTTCACCTTATTATAACGTTTTTAAGATCACAATGAGAGTACTGCCAACATGATGGCAAATAAACTACCTATTTAATGAAACGCACTTCACCTTATCTATTCGTGCAAATCGTATTTCTGAATTTTCTAGGAAAAAATAAACACCATTATGACACTCATTATTTTTTCCTAGTGAATACCAATTGTTCAACAAAGTGTTCACTGTCAAGTGTTCACCAAAAAGCAAATTCTGATATTGTACCATTTTAGAAAAATGAAACAGTTGAAAACACAGTTACTGCGATAAATAATTTGTGGAAAGACAATGATGATGAAAATGAATTACACGCATAATGACATATCTTGGACTTGACACATTGTGACCACGCAGAATGACATACGCATAATGACATATCTATGACTCTGACGCAAAATGACATATTGTGACTACGCATAATGACATCTCGGACTCTGACGCAAAATAACATATTGGTGACCACATTATCTCTTATACAGGGTAATTGTAAATTTATGCCTAAATAAACCACTATAATTGCCATAACATCTTGATGCTCATTCGATGAAGTGGGGGAAAGTTTGCGCATGGGAACTTGCTAGCAAATTATGTGGGCTCGGAATTAAATTTTAATGCAAAACAGATGCGACTATTTTCGGCACAAAAAAAGGCTTTTTTGACGTTATATCACACCCCGGGCACTCCATACAAACGCCGCGTTTCAACTACGACAACAACAACAACAACACAGACGCTACACAGTGACGTTTTTGCACACACGCAACTGTGTGCGTGAAGTCTAGGGTTATTGAATGAGCCTACGAACTGGCCAACGAACGAAATTAATTGATTGCGGGGCGGGGCGGAGAGTTTCCTTTCTGTACGGTAGTACTTATATCTATTCTGTGGTTATATTTTACTTAGAGCCATAGACATAGAAAAATTTTCGCTGCGCTCAAGAAGACCAACAAAGCGTGGAAAAGAGAAGTTAACATAATACGGACACGGTCTATGTAAAAAAGAGACAAAGGATCAAGTGACATGTGCCAACATTTTTTACAGTAAGAGCCCCTAGCGTCCCGCCTAGGAAATGAGCAATCACAGTTTGTTTAAAATATTTGTTAATCTTAATTATAATTTAAAATAAAGGTATCGTGGAGCCATGGTGTCTTGTGCTCTAAGTAATTGTGTTTGACAAAAAGAAATAATCCAAGTAATCACACTTTTCACAGGTAAATAAGATATTGCCACACATTTCTCTAAAACCAAATTTCTGTACATTTATTCGTTTATCGACGAAGAAAACAGTATGGAACATAGTTTATTGATTTCCTTTGCCGTATATAGTCATATTTTATGAATCTAAGTCATATTTTACGTATCTCATATAAAATGAATGCATTCGTTTTCGGATCACCTGTTTATTGACATTGTTGTTCTTTGACATTCTATTTCTATGCTTAGAGCATACAGAACATATTTTACTATATCTGGAGCGGTTTACAAATAACCCTGTATAAAAATTATTATGACTTAAAATATGCAAAATTTGTAATGCCAAAGCAAATTATGAATAAAAACATCATGCAAAAAAGGATCTCATGTCACATACCACAACCGTTGCAGTGACACTGACACGTGGGTATTTATTACAAATCTACGCGCAACTCAATTTTACGTCTTTAATTCATGTTATTTCGCGTGTGTGTCAATTCACGTATGTGTCGTTTTGCGTATGTGTCATTTTGAGTATGTGTCATTTCGCGTTTGTGTCATTTCGCGTATGTGTCATTTTGCGTATGTCATTTCGCGTATGTGTCATTTTGCGTATGTGTCATTTTGCGTATGCGTCATTTTGCGTAATCAAAATGTGTCAAAATGCGTAAAATTGGACAAATCAAGCAACATAATAAGATGACGAGTGTAAGTACTCTTTTTTTGTTAGTCCACCGCTTGTTCTTGGAAATCATAGGCAAAGAATTTTAAGTATTTTTTCAGGTAATATTAAAATTATACTAGAACTTTAAAAAACTTATTGGTAACACTTGCCATTCTAAGTACTCAATTATAAAATCTTTTTCCAAAATTTTACTTAATAAATCATTTTTATCAGCAGATTATTTTCGAGTAACCTACAAACGAATTTTAGTTTATACATTAACTATTTTAGTAGGTCTTGCGATCCGTAAAATGGATTTGTTTCTTTTAATATCTTAAATATTATTGTTTTAACTTTTTATTTTAATCATTTTTACATTTTAGGTAGATGCTATTACACTAGGTTGGTCGTTTCGTTTCCTTTTATAATTTTATTAGTTGGTGGATGTGTTAATGTATAGTATAATTAAATAGGATTTAATACAGTACAGTAGAAAAATCTTCTATAAAGAGTTACTTAATTCTGTGAGATTTTACTACAAACTCGTTTTTTTCTTTATAGAATACCTTTCAATGTATACATCTTTAATCTAAGGTATACATGAGACACAGAAAGACTTGTTTACCGTACTGAGCTATTTAAAAATATAGGTACATTATTTGATTAAATATTTAGTTAAATTAATCATTGTACCTACTTCCTTCTGGGTCCTTGCTACTTCTGAAAAGTTTGATTCAAAACCATTTTTGGTTTAAAGTCATTATGATTAGATTCCCAAACAAAATCCAAATAGCAGATCGTATTCAGACATATCAGTATTTATATAGATTTAGAATTCGGATTGGAGAGCAGACTGATTCATGCACTGAAATCTCTCTATGAGGATTCCCGTGCATGCGTCAGGATTGACGGCGCATACACTGACTGGTTTGGCATCTCTAGGGGTGTCAGACAGGGATGTGTTGCGTCACCGTGGCTCTTTAATCTGTTTTTGGACAGTTGTATGAGAGGTCTGAAAGAACGTGACTGTGGAGTTATCATGAATGGGACTCAAATCAAGTGCCTCCTCTACGCTGACGACCAAATTATACTTGCGTCTTCTGCGCAAGAGTTGCAGGAAATGATGTCTGTTATGAATGATGATTTTGTGAGAAAAGGGATAAAAGTGAATGTAACTAAGACGAAAGTGATGGTGTTTGAGAGAGATGAAGAAATGACTGATTGTACGGTAATGATAGGTGGCGAAAAAGTGGAACAAGTCCGTGAGTTTGTATACCTGGGAAGTTTGTTTACAAGGGACGGAAAGTGTGAGGAAGACATAGAAAGACGAGTGAAGAAAGGAAATTCAGTGAATGGTGCTATACACTCGATTATGAGTAGCCAAATCGTTTCTGCAGAGGTGCGAATGGCTGTTCATAACGGAGTGCTGGTACCGACACTGATGTATGGAAGTGAATCTTGGGTATGGCAGAAGAAGAATGAAAGCAGAATAAATGCGGTAGAGATGCGATCGTTGAGGAAAATATGTGGAGTCAAATTGAGTGATAGAGTGAGCAATGATGTGATTCGTAAAAGGTGTGGTCTGAAAGATGATATAGTGACAAGAATTGAGAAAGGAATGCTCTGGTGGTTTGGTCACTTAGAGAGGATGAATGAAAGGCGAATCACGAAAGAGATATATTGTGCGAATGTGGAAGGAACGATTGCGCAAGGGCGTCCCAGAAAAACCTACGCGGACCAGATAGAGGTTATTATAAAAAAGGCTGGTGTACCTACGCAGTGACAAAAACCGCAGGGCATGTATGAAAAGATTGATGGATGTGAATGAAGCGAAAGAAGTGTGCAAGGATCGTAGCAGGTGGCGATCCATAGTCTCTGCCTACCCCCATGGGAAACAGGCGTGAGTGTATGTATGTATGCATTTTCTATGTTTCAATAAAAACTTAAGCTCACTTTTATATTCTGGATTGCTTCTATCTTTCCAATGATTTTATTATTTTTAATATACACGCTGAAATTTTAATCATTTGGGTTCCCGCCGTGGGGTGGTTTCACTCATGATTACAAACAACTTTTACTATGGGGCCAACTTTCTTGCTCGCAAAAAAAAATCAGCTGTTCTATACATTAAGGTCGAGTAGGTACTGCACTTTTGTATGGAACAGCTGATTTTTTTTTGCAAGCAGGAGAGTTGGCCCCATAGTAAAAGTTGCTTGTAATCATGAGTGGAACCACCCCACGGCGGGAACCAAATGATTAAAATTTCAGCGTGTATATCCTATACTACTATCTCACTATGTATCCTTAGTAATTCTTACCTTCTCTCCTGAATCTGATGGTAGATAGAATACAAGGACAGTCAAAAACGTAAGCCCTACGCACGGAATGATGAGGTTGACAGTGTAGAATAAGGTCTTGCGGCGCATCGTCAGTTTGAAAGTTATATCTGCAAAAAAAGAGAAGCTATTTTAATTTATCAACGTACTGGTAAAAATGCTACATATTGACAGTTTCCAACCAGCGCCAGACATTGAACATATTTTCATCAAGTAAGTAAAATATAAGCTTTATAGGATATCTAATAAATCCGAGTCGGATCACATAAATAACATAATACTTCTTGAATCATAATATTGTAAAAAGTAAGAGACCTTATTTTGAGTCATATTACCAAAAGTCCTTCTAACGGGTGGCGCAAAAGTACTGGCACTAAAGAAAATACTTTTATTTTTTTTATATGACATTTTCTGTCATTCTGTTGTTGAAAATGGGGTTGGCAACGCAAAGCTAATCGCAGATGGCGCCAGCGGCGATCTAACCGCTATCAATACTTTGATTGGTTAAAATATGTCACAAATGACATTTGATATTTGAAACAACCAATCAAACGATTTTAGTACAAACGCTTGTGGCGCCATTAGTTCCTCAGTTTGCATCCCCATTGTGTAGTGAACAAATATAAAATACACTGAAAATAAACATGGACCGTTTTACTCCCCAAGAACGTGGAATAATTGTGTCAATGTTCTTACGGAATAATTCATCAGTGATAAGAACACAACGTGAATTTCGTCGACGATTTCCCCACCGTCCGGCAGGACTGACCAGTCCAGACTTCTTTCTTTGGGGTTTTTTGAAATCTCGGGTGTATGTGAACAAGCCACAGACTCTCGCAGCTCTAAAAGAAAACATTCGTCAAGAAATAACGAACATATCGCAGGAAGTGTTACGGCAAGTTATGCAAAATGTCATAAATAGGGCTCAAATGTGTATCAACTCTGGAGGTCACCATTTAAAAGACATCATCTTTAAATCCTAATGGTACGAAATTTAATGGCACAAATATACATTTAAAAAAACCTAAATCTAGTTTTCTAATTTAGAAAAAATGTTATAGCTGAACCAAATAGGGTCTTTACTTTTGCGCCACCCGTTATCCGTACTTTGAATTATTTTATTAATGAAATATTTAGGACCAGTCACACAGGTTACAGATAAGTTTCAGTTATCACATCAAACGTGACAGATACTTTTTTATATGAATCTAAGAATAGTGAAATCCATGTTTGCGAGCAGAATTTATAAGACCTATTTCATAGTTAATCTTTGATCTTAAGTATTATAAATTCTGCCCACAAACTTCTATGTATATGCACGTTTTAAACCAAAACACGATGGTAATCGGACTCGCGTAAAACTCATTTAAATTGTTAATCATGTTGTTTATTAAAAAGCCTCATGAGTTTATAAGGAACAAACAGGGCTGTACCTGAAAAGGGTTCTGTACAGCAGGGATAGTACTCTTCGTTCCTCGTGGCAGGCACCTCTAGAATGTCCCATTCCACAGACAAGTAGAATTCGCTCAAGTCTATTCCGACGTGAACCAAGCTACTTCCCGGGGACTGGTCCATGTGTTTTAGATCAACCTGCAGAAAAAGAACGTTTTAATAAATTTATCAAATTCTATCTAATTGCTGCAAACACTCGCATAAAAAACTTAGATCTGAATAGCTTTTCAGTTATGGTCAACCTTGTATTTGAAACAAGCTACTAAGGACAATTTTTAATGCTTCGCCCCAAACGCCATGGAAAATCGAAACATTTTAGTCAAAAGATTACTCTGTAGGTTCAGCCACATGACTTCATATCTTCTATAATGAATGGTACAGACAGAAATATATCATCGTTGCACATCAAATCTCCTATAATAGGTAGTCCTGTCGTATGAATGATTTTTGGATGAGATGAAAATTTCAGGAGGCACTTTTTTCGATTTTCTCGAAAAGTTTATTTTTGCACATAGGAGTATTTAAATTTGCAACGACGGTATAAGTTAAAAGCTCAAACCTGTGCCCCGTTATAAGTCCAGGAGCCGAACTTCATGAAGCAAGTTTGTTCATCGAAGGGAAAGTATTCAACATTGATCTCGCAGGAAGACTTGTAGATGGCAGGCGGCTTCCAGTTCACCTCTCCGGTGTATTTTAGTGTAGCTTTCGTCATTAGAGTGACCTGCAAATGCAATACAGGCCATAAGTTAAAACCATTTTTAAAGTCGTAATTTGATTGCAAATTGAATGAAGTTGCTACGTGATAAGAAGGCCTACTCTAAATAAAACCGGTCAAGAGCGAGTCGGACTCGCGCACCGAGGGTTCCGTACCATCATAATTTCACCATCAAACCACACTTTAGAGTAGAATAATAAAATTAGTATTGCAGTTTTAGGTCAGCGCCGTCCCTTGACCGATAGTGGAACTAATGTTAACTTTTTTAGAAATTTGATAATTTCTAAAAAAGTGTGCTATATTGAGACATCGTTTTATTTTTCCTGTAATCTTTATATAAACTGCTATCACATAGAATTATTTCAGATTTTTCTCTTTGCAAACTTCGGAGATAAGGGGGGGAACGGTATTTTTTTACATTTTTCATCATAAGTCGAAAACTATGCGGCTTAAAACAAAAAAGAAGATTGAAAACGTACAAATGGCGCTCTTTCATATGATACCCCACATGCCCTAGTAGCCCCACTTCAAATTTTTAAGACCCCTTTTCAGTCCCTGTTGTAAAAAATACATTTATTTTTTTATTTATTTCTTATTTGCAAAATAGTTGGGCAAATGTCATCTTAAACTATTCCAAAATTCCATTAGTAAGTTCGAGATATCCAGCTGTGACAGACAGACAGACTGAGTAATACCATAAGGGTTCCTTTTTAACCATTTTGGTACGGAACCCTAAAACTGAACTACGACTATAGCGACGGATGACGCGTTCGTCCATTTCGTGACCTTATTAGTTAAGGAATAAGTAAATCGAAAGGCGTGCATCATCCGATTAGCGCGATCCTTTTTCGTAGACCGGTACAGCCTGGAAAAGCTTTTTCCTGCGACTTTGGCCTGATCGAAAAGGAGATGACGCTGAACTCATTTAGGTGACATTTAGCCCCTCCGCACACGGCGTCGTAATATGCCCGTCATAATACCCAAGGACCGGAATCGCTTACCGTTAAAGGGGTTTTTGATTGGGTATTTCATTCACTTGTTTTAAAAACCCCTATCAATACGGTAACCCCATCAATATGGTAACCCTATCGAAAGGGTAACCTAAGTAAGGACTTACCGAATACGAAAACCCTATCGGGGAAACTCTATGACGGCTTTATGAAGGGGTTTTAAAACGTGTTCAAGTAATTTATACCTAGTTCCACCCGGAACCGCTTACCGTTAAAGGGTTTTTGATTGGGTATTTCATAGACTTATTTTCAAAAACCCTATCAATACGGTAAGCATGACGTCGACTAACCCTAACGAAAGAGAAACCCTATCATTTGGTAAGCTTTTTAATAGGGTTTCCCTATCAATTGGGTTAACCAAAAAAGGGGTTTTCCGGTCCCTGTGGGGCTACCGCCCAAGTAGCGTCGACTTCGCCGTCGGCTTCATTTGACAGATGATTGTAATACATTGCTTTTTGTCTTTGCTAAGTTTTTATTTGTACGAAAAAGAAGTAGCAATGTGTCTCATCCATCTGTCAAATGAAGCCGACGGCGAAGTCGACGACACTTGGGTGGTAGGGCCCATGGTCATACGAGAGCAATACGAGCACGTACATGTTCAAAGAAGTTCGCACACGGCGTCGTAGTGTTTGAGTATCGTATGAGATTTTATTGTCAATACGATAGTCGTAGCGTACTGGCGTAAAAAAGCAAGCGTAGAAAATACTTTCTATATGATTTGTGATGATTTTCCGGCAACGTAAAGCTCTAGTTTATATTCTAGAACAATATCTACGCCTACGCCACGATTCGTGTGTAGAACTCTGCTCGTACCTTGTCTTGACGATAAGCTTACGAGACGACAAGCAATGTGCGGAGGGCCTTAGTGTTACATGTTTTGATTTACCACGTGTTAATTCTTCAGAAAACGAGCATGATTTATTGTAAGATATAAAAGAGAAAATATAACTCACTTCGTAGTTTCCATCCCAGTTGTTGTAAAGTACAATATCGGGAAGCCAGATGTGTTCCGAAGGTACGTAAAGCATTTCCACGCCGCCGTAATCGTCCGGATTCCATGTGAGCTTGTAGTCAAACCATTTCTGAAATGAAAGAAAAATACTTTTTATTATTTGTGGATAGTGTATTTCGTACCCTAAAAGGTAAAACCGGTTATCTGCAAAAAAACAACTTTACAGTATCGCAATTTGAAAGTTTGAGGTTAGAGATTTAGGCATTAAAATGAAATAATCTTTCTGGTTGTAGATACTAATATGAAGGACAAACTATATGTCTGAAGATCTAAATGATAAAAACTGCAAATTTTTGCTCGGAATGTATAAAAAAATATAAATATCTTTGACAAGGGGAGACATTTAATTGGTTTTACCTGATTAAAAAAAAAATAAGCAGCTGTATTTACTAAAGTAATATGCGTATCGCTGTTAGAAATATTTTGCAAGACGTTCTTAACAATAGCTATCTTTTATAAAACTTTGAAACCTGTAAGTACTACAGAAACTGAATAAACAATTTTTATTGAAATATTTATAGTTGGTTTTACCTGTATAAAATATCGAATATCAATGTGAAAACCTGTTATCTGCTAATTATTTTAGTCTAAACTCACTTTTCAGTGTGTTTAGACTAAAATAATTGCTCGAAGTACATTTTATAACTTTTACTATAGAGCCAACTACGAAATAGCGAAAAATCAGCTGTTCCATAGAAAAGTAAAATTTTATTCGAACTAATTTCAGCATTTTTTCAGTTTTTTTTAGATAAATTCTAAAGCTATGATTTTACAGCAAAGGTGTTTTCAAGAAGAAATAATTAGACTAATTAAGCTACACATGGTTTTTAAATCATCCTTTTATAATTAATAGTTCTCAAGATATGACGCTTCGAAAAATGGGCAGTTAGGACTAGTTTGACAAGGGGAGACATTTAATTGGTTTTAGCTGAGAGAAAGTACATTTAATAGACATTAGCTGACTCAATCCATGAAATTTTAGAATGCTAAAACTATGTTACTCTATTTTAGTTGTAGTGATTATGAACATTTTTTATTAATTTTAACACCAAAAACTAACTAAAAACACGTTACTGGATTTTACTCGAAAGTAAAAAAAAAAGGACATAACATTAACATAACATTAGTTAGTTTTACCTGTATATATTTTTGAAATAAAATTCTGTATCTCCTAAACTAAGCGGAATTTTAAAAAAAGGGTTCTACATGTAGACGCAACTTGAAATTTCCTGTCGATTGGTGTAAAAAACGCATTTTTGCAAAAAGTGCAGATAACCGGTTTTACCTTTTAGGGTGCGATTTATAGTTAAGCATCCTTATTTTATTGAGCTTAAATATTTTCAATTATGCTTAACAACATCTGACTATTTATTAGGTGGCGTTTCAGAGACCATAATGATTTTTCACCTTCCTGTTTTCTTCAGACTTTATTTTTAAACCTAAACACTAACCGCACCGTCAGAATGTCGGTGACGTTGGCCACCGGCCTTATCAACCGCTTGTAGTTGCTCACAAGTCATCGTACAAAGGCTTAACTTAACGTTTAGCTTCTAGCTTTACTTTACTTTACCCCTATTAATATATTGGAATTTCTCACCTGTTCCACCCACAGGTTAGTGGTCATAACCTGGTTCTTTAGGTTGTCCTCCATGAGGTGCGACAGCTTGAGCCCCAGCCGCACCGTCAGGATGTCGGTGACGTTGGTCACCGGCCTTATCAACTGGTTGCAGTTGCTCACAAGTCATCGTACAAAGGCTTAACTCAGCGCTTAGCTTCTAGCTTTACTTAACTTTACCCCTATTAATATATTGGAATTTCTTACCTGTTCCACCCACAGGTTAGTAGTCATAACTTGGTTCTTCAGGTTAACCTCCATGAGCTGCGACAGCTTGAGCCCCAGACGCACCGTCAGGATGTCGGTGACATTGGTCACCGGCCTGATCAACCGGTTGTAGTTGCTCAAAAGGTCATCGTACAAACGTTTTACGTCTGGATTAGCTTCTAATAGCTTTACCCCTATAAATATAGTAGCATATTAGAACGAAATCTTTAAATTGTGTAAAAACGTCGGTATGTTTTCAGTAACAGTTGTTTCATCTCACGAATGCGCGTCGGCTATGAATGTTGTTAGAGGTATGCACATGCACATTGTTTTAGTGTGCGTCTGCACTGCACGCTTTCGTATTACGCATACTAAAACAATGTGCATGTGCACGCTTAACATCATTCATAGCCTACGTGCATTCGTGAGATGAAACAACTATAAACGAAAACAAATGATTTTAAATCAAAAGCGTACTCACCCAAACTGTTCCTTATGTAGGCGAAAAAAAGGTAAATAATTACTAGTCTCATTTTATACTATTTTTTTAACTATCTCTAATAGTATTTACTGGAACATGTTTACAAATTGATGCTGTGAAGCTACGAGATAAAATGAACGCGCATGCGTAATCAATAGTCTACGAAACGCCCGTGTGCCGTAGACAGCCGTCGTAGTCGGCTGCACTACCGCTACTGATGTATGCTACGAACGGTGTTGTAGGGAACTAATTGTGATTTTGTGCACATCGTATAGATGGCGCGTATAGTCAGAGTCATGAACTTATTTACCTGTTTGTCAATTATTATATGAATTTATTGGATAAGAAAAATAAATACAGGAAAAAAATTGGTACCTTCCAATTTTTTTCTGTACTTATTGCTGTAACGCAGACTTAAGAACGTTGAAATTAAAAACAATTCATTGGTCATAAACTTAATTTACTTATTCTAAACTTTACCAACAATCAATTACTTATATTAATTAAAAAAATACATTTAGTTACGTATATTGATTAACTTACAATATTTTTTGTTATACTACTATATAACTTTCAGAACATTGACTTGTTTTACCAAAATTCTTACATTTTCAAAAACATTATCACACCTCCGATCAAATACTGTCATAACTCAAAATCATTAAATCTTCAGGAGACATAATATATCATAATTTCCTATAGGTTAACTTAACAAACAATCATATCTATTTACATTTTTTTCACATAAGTTAAGGCTGGTTTACATTATCTTAGTATTTAGTAGAGTGCTTAGTAGCGTGCGAGTAGATTCGAATGCGAGTGTAGTTTAGTAGTTTTGGTGCCTTTCCAGTGGCCGTTTACACGCTTCCAGTAGAGTGTCATTTTCGCCATACCTAATACCTATTATTTAATTCAATTACACGTCACGCGTTCACCGGCAAATGCACTCTACTAAAGACGCTACTAAAATGTCGATTTACATGCTTCCAGTGCGAATGCGAGTAAAATATCGCGCGGGGGGTGAGCGGGCGCGCAGGGGGTGCTACTGGAAAGCGAGTAGAAAGGCTACTAGAACGTTACTCTCTTTAGTCATAAGACGACCGTTTACATGTTTCCACTAAAGCACTCTCCTAAAGCACTCTACTAAAGACTAAGATAATGTAAACCAGCCTTTACATTCTCATTTTCTTTCGTTTTCGATACTTATCTCTCATTTTGTCTGTGCATATTCTTTTTGTTCCTTTTATACTGGTATACTTCATGAGAGTCCTCCCGATCTGCGAATAAAAAGATGTTTTAACTTAACTTTTTATTTTAGATAATTATTATCATTATTAATTTTATAAAGCGCCCGTGATTGCGTCCGCGTGAAATTTTACATTCCAGAAGAATATCATTAGTAAATAAAACTAAAATAGGTATGTCTGCCACTGAGGGACAGTGTAGCCACAGGATATTTTTAACCTGTGGTGTAGCTCTCGTATACAAAAATATTTCACTGTTCTTTACTTTGTAAGTTGCCAAACTTACAAAAAATATGTACCACTTTATAATGGTTTATTAAATTTTTTAATCAGCTATTGTTACAAGAGTACCGTTGCTATTATTAGTTGTCTAATTAAATAAATAATACTCGTAACATTGTTTTGACTATCTACTAACAAAACAAAACACTTCAACAGCTGTACAACTTTGCTTTCTTCATATCACTTTGACACTCAGTTTGAAATTAAAACATAATTAATAAATTTTATTACCTCTTGGTTGATACTTCGGTACAGGCCACAGACTGAAGGGATAGAAGTAGGCAATAGGTATTCTTCTAACCGCCACAAATGATTTGTCCTGCTGCATCATTTTTGCTTCTGAAACAAACAGTGCATTCGAATAATTGCCATCACCATGCCATTAAGGTTAGAAAGGCGGCGGGGACGAGCAAATTTCTAATACATGGCGTGGGATGTCACGAATTGTAAATAACCAGCTGTGTCGTAAACAAACCTACCGCGCAATGAAGAGAATTTGCTCGCCGTCGCTCTCAAATGGCAGTGAAAGAGAAAACAGCACGGGTCAACGGATTATGTCAACGTTTGATTGATGAAATCAACGTTTAGTCTGTTTCCTCCTCCAATTAATTTTTCATTAAAATTTAAAGAAAAAATTTTACTTTGTTCCTATGTTTTTCAAAAATTACTCATTAATCAAAATAAAGAGGCATATTACGTTTCGACTGTGATTTTTGCGTAAAATGGACAATTTTGGGGTTCTCGATCTCAGAAACAAAAATACATTAACAATTTTGACTTATTGAATAGCGTAGAATAGCTATTGGAATAGTTCATAGCGGCCTCGCTTTTTTGAAAATTTGCTTAACTTTATAATTAAATCCGAAATTGCAGAGAAAGATTTTCATAAAATGCGCGAAGGCATTTTTTTGAGCTTATGGATTGAACTACTGTGCTAAACAAAAGAAATAAAAAAAAAATATTATCTCTTATACAACGTGTAACAGAAAGGGGGTATCAACCCGAAAGGAGGTCAATGTACTCGTGAAATTGAATACATACCAGCAGAAAAAAAAATTCAAATAAAATAAAAAAATTTGAACTCTCCATGCAAAATGTTGGCGGCAAATTCAAATTTTCTATGGAGAGACCCAAAATTTTTTTTTTCGATTTCAATTTTTTTTCTGCTGGAAGGTGTTCAGATTCACGAGTACATTGACCTCCTATCGGGTTGATACCCCTTTTTTGTTACACGTTGTATAGTCGAATAGTTCATAGCGGCCTCGGAATTTTGAAATTATGTATGGAATATGTGAAAAAAAATCCCAATCAAAAACCATAAAACTACTAAAAACGCTCAGTATTAACTATGAATTTCTCCTAGATACATAATTATTATTACATAAAATTTATATCAGAATAATTTTTACTTCATAAGAAAATCAAATTTCATACTTTTATTTCTTGTTTGTTCTTGTTTTTCTTTCTGTGTATGTTCAAAGTTGACTTTAAGAAATCGTTCACCAACTTTAATTTTCCTTTCTAACCCTTTAACTTTCCAGTGTATCATCATATTACTTTTTGTCGCGAACACATATAAATTTATTTAGTAGACCCAAAGTTTTTTCTAGGTTGTAGCGCTAAAATTCGTCAAAATCGAAATTTCGACGAAAAAATGTGATAGGGCCCTTAATCTTCAAAAATCTAAAAAAAAATCCATTTTTGATAGCAATGAAATTGGACGATATTATATAAAAAAGCAAAACACAGCCAAAGCTTTTCTTTATTTTTTTATGAAATAAGTAATTAAATCGGTCTACATAGTTTTGTAGGAGGAAACAGGGGACTATACTTGTTTTTGTCTAATTTCCATCACGACACTACCAGTAGTGCCCCTTTGTAGTGTCATGGGAAAGAAAGGGATTTTTTTAATTCTCTCGACCGTGGTATTTCCTCTTGTACCTAACTTAATCTTGCTGGCATAGTCCGTGCAATCTGAATTAAGAAGGTACAAAACAAAGTAATTCCATAA
Organism: Agriphila geniculea; assembly: GCA_943789525.1. Lineage (NCBI taxonomy): Eukaryota > Metazoa > Arthropoda > Insecta > Lepidoptera > Crambidae > Agriphila > Agriphila geniculea. Next base: position 11,015,679 of record OX038887.1, on the reverse strand, counting down.
GCTAGCTTCATTCCTTTTAGTAATACGATCAACTGCACTCATTGTTGCGTATAAAATAATCCAATTGGTTGAACAAGGAAGTGTTAGGGCGTGGATAATCGAACCCACAACTTCCTGCCATACTAGGAAGACTCCGAGACTTCAATGCCAGGCAGATTATAATAGACCCTATTATAAGTCGAGAATATTCGCAATACGAGTTGTTTGTAAAAAAATAACTTTCCGAAATCTTACTTCTGTGAACACTATAAAGACAACACGGGCATTTATTTTTGAAATTTCAAAGAGTTTTCTGCCTCTTCAAACTCTTTGAAAATCAAATCAATGGAGTCATTTTCCCTTTGCGAAGGTATGAAATCCGAATCAAAATCCACAATTAGAATCCGTTCCGGCCGTCGATAGATTTTTGGACTCCCACACTATGACATCCATTAGCTAAAAATCCTAAGAATTAATTCAATAATAAGAGTAAAATAAATAAACTAGCATAATCATAACTAGCAGCTAGCATAATTAAGAGAAATTATAACCGCCTCTGTGGTCTAGTGGTTCGCCCACCCGTGTAAGACGCAGAGGTCCCGGGTTCGATTCCCAGGGGAGGTACAAGTTGTACTCGGTTTGGTTGGTGGCAGGGCTTATTTCAAGTCCGCCTGGCTAGCTACCTCCATCTTACCTAAGTCTGGCGCCATAACAACAATTTAAAAATTGTTGTGTTCCGGCAGTTAGAGGTAAGATAGCCAGTTCCTCAGTGATGAGGATTCCGGGTATAGTGCGCTTCCACCTTCGGCCTTATCATCACTTAACATCAAGTGAGATGAAGGCCAAGCACTATCCCGTAGTACTTAAAAAAAAGAAAGAATGAAAATGAGAAAAGTGTAATAAAATAACGTGTTTTTGGAAACTATTTAATAAAATGTTACAATAGAGAATAACATTCTCCATTGTAACATTGAAACAAAATCAAATTGTCTTTTTGAAAAAACATTTTTTTATTGATAATGTAAAATGTCTGACAAGTTTATTAAATGGGGCCCGGCAGATTTTCGATTCCTGGCAAGGTGGCAGTATATGATCGTCTCGACGATGTGTACAAGTACATATGCTCACTTTTAGAAAAAGACACTGAGAACTAGAAAACAAACGAACATCAACAGTTAACGTCGACATATCATAGTTACCTATTTACCTATGCATCGCAAAGTCATGGTTAATGAAATGTTGACGATTGTTCTATTCTGCATCCACTTCCTGGCTGAGATTGAGTGGTCGTCACTATTTTCCACTTGAGAAGATGCTATGGAAATGGCCAGTACATACAGAAACGTTACGAACACGTGTTTCTATGCGGAGGCGGCAAAATAGGGACCGGTGACGTGTGACATATCGACTTGTACTATTAGTTATTCTGTAATATCGATCGGATTATACAACGTATTACAAAAAAACCCTTAATTCTGAATATGGTAATAGGGACCATCAAATTGAACAACTTTTACTATGAGACCAACTCCGAAATCGCAAAAAAAGAATCAGCTGTTTCATACATTTTATATTTTCGTTATTAATTTTTGTTTGAAACAGCTGATTTTTTTCGCAATTTCAGAGTTGGTCCCATAGTAGAATTTGTACAGTTTGATTGTCTGTGGCTACCATATTCGGCATGAGGGGTATTTTTGTAACACGTTGGTACCCGTTTGGGAAAGATTGTCTTCTTTTATCTTATCAATCAAACTAACTCAGTATCACAGGCATACTCTTGTAAATTAGCAAAATTTTGTAGTCTATGGTGGCCGTTTAATAAACAAAAACCCATGATAGGTAACAAGCGTTACCTGTCTAAATATACAGGGTTATTTGTTAAACACCATAATTTTCGCAGGAGTAGATTTCTAAGATCATAACAACATTTTGTTCTACGACTTTTCCGAAAACAGACATAAAATCAACTTTTCATTCATACATAACTCGATCAGCTGTTCGGACATTTGTAAATATGGGAAGTAGTTTTTTTGTGTTTTCGGAAAAGTAGTTAATGATGTTAGTAATCTACTCCTGCGGGGTTGTTGGTGTTTTACAAATAACCCTGTATAATTGATTAACGAAAACTGACAATATTTAATGCGATGATAAAAATATGTCTTGGTGTTTTAACATTGAAAATGTTTTTTTTGAGGCATCTGTATAGGCCCAATTTTCAGCCAAAGTGCGATATCACCCTGGTGTCGTAGATATTAGAGCTACGTAAATGATTGAGATACCAAATGACGCGTCCAATTAAGGGCTATAAACTGAAAAAAATTTTTTTTCAAAATTTTCAAAACCTTTTTTTGAAAATCGCGAAAATGTGAAAAATGTGGTCGTTTTTCGCCTGGTTTCGGCGAGAAAAAAATTCATATCTCGTAAACGAAACGCGATATCAGATCGATTTTAAAAACACCTCGAGATATGACATTGGTCTACTTTAAAAAAAATATTTGAGGTAAATAACATAAAAGGATAATTCTGTAGCTTAACCTTTATGAAGTAAAGTTTGCGCGGAGCGTGTGTACGTACCTAGTCGTATCAACGCTAATGGTCTGAAAGACAAATGTTTGTTTATAGTTATATTTTGAGTTGTAAATGTAATAAAATGTTGTTTTCTTATTATAAAAAAATCGGCTACCTAACGAAAGTGTTTTTAAAAGCAAAACAAAAATATATTTTTAACTAGCGGCCGCCCGCGGTTTCACCCGCGTGGTTCCCGTTCCCGTGGGAATATCGGGATAAAAAGTATTCTATGTTTTAATCTAGGCTATCTACTATCTGTGTGCAAAATTCCAACCAAATCCGTTCAGTAGTTTTTGCGTGATTGAGGAACAAACATCCAAACATCCAAACCCACAAACTTTCACATTTATAATATTAGTAGGATTTATTGATACTTATGTAAAATTCTTAAATCAAGTAAAATTAGATTAAATGAGTTTATGTTTGTATTAAGTTTTGTTAATGTGATTTTTTAATAATTATTTATTTATGACTTCTCAATGGTTAGGTGTCAATTCTAACGTAAAACAACTAAGTTAAATAAACACCATTAGTATTACCCATACGAAGAACAAGATATCATTTATTTATTAACCCTATTTTGGTTAATAACTCGTTTCTATACTTATGCAAAAGGCCAGGCTTTGCCTTGCAGTTGCACATGAGCATCGAAAAAAACTATTTCGGCGCATCTGTTTCTATTGTTTTGGCTATATTTCCTGACCGTTGCCTACACCGTGGGATTTCGTGATACCCGGCACTTTTTTGTATAGGCAAACGAATAAACGAATCTTGAGCGAATGTTGAATAGAAGAGAGTTTGTAGTTTGAGCTATAACGCTAGTTATTTTTACATTCTCTTTGGTTTGAGCCTCCATACTTAGGAGTAGATACAGAAAAGCATTTGCACTAATTGGTTAGTATTTTTAAGATAAATTACACTCAAAACGTGTAAAAAAGGAAATAAATAGGTACCTATGTTAATATTAAAGATGTTGCTGTATATTCGTGGGTTGCTGTTATTTCAATTTCGAGATTTAAAATTACTCGATCGGGCATGTCTCATGTTTTTCTTAGTACGCTACGATTCCAAATGAATTTTTACAACGGTCTCTAAATGAGAATGTGAAGATGATGCCTAGATAAACATAGTTTGTTATCGCACATATTCAAATGATGATGAAGTCAGCGCGAGACTGCATTTGAATTTGATTAGAATTTTTTATTAGGTATTTTTTTGTAGAAATTCTAAGATGTTTTAATTATAGTACTTACATAGGTATATTTAATAATAATAATGAATGTTTACGTATAAATTTTGTTTTAGGTAATTAATAAAATTCATTTTCAATGCACCAGAAGGTCGTGAATCAATGAATTTTTTTAACAGATTTTCATCAATTTTTGTGAAAATCATAGAGACAGGAAATCAATTTATACCTAAAAATCTTATTGTTCTTTAGGCAGTGGCAAAGATGAAAATAAATAATACCAATCATGATCATAATAAGAGAGTACCAAGTACTCGCATCATAAAATTGATTCCAAGTGCAACAGGATACTATGACAACATAAATAAAGACAAATGAAATCCGTAACCCTTTCTTTAACAATAACCTTTAAGAAAGAAATTGCAACAGTGATTTTTATTCAAGGCACTTTGTGTTTCATTATTATTTCCAAATACAAGCTGCAAACTGGCAACCAATGAAAGTTAGCTGCAAAGTTTATTAAATCTTTGGATATGCTCCAAAGAATTATCATACAGAATAAAAAATCGTTACAGATAACTAGTATCCGATCTTAATTATTTATGAGGAACAACAGGAAATAAAACGCTTATTTTTCTTTCCCATGACCCGTGACCCAAGAAAAAGGAAAACAACAAAAAAAAACTTGCTATTTTATTTTCTAGCTACTACTTAGTTCATAAATATATGCGTAAACACTCGTTTTCCATAAGAATATGACTCTAGCCCTATGTCACTGCAAGATCCAACAGTCTGTTTCTAGGTTTATTATTATTTCAATTATTATTATTATTATTTCACTATTTAGTATGAATTGCTAAACATCGGCGAGATACAGTGCCGAAGTGGGCCAAGTGCTCTGCACTCCACCAAAAAGAATTGCATTGAATAGCACGAACTTCCGCCGCACCTGACCCTATTCTTGATCTGACCAAAACGTTATCACAGCCTCAAAACAATTTCAATTGTTTGAAATTATGTTCTAATAGTAATAAAATGCTAGGCACCAGCTTACGACCCCATAATTCATCAGTTAAATTTCTTAATCCATAACTCATACACAGCATTAAAATTTCAGGAAGTGAAATGTAGGTAGTACAGCGTTGAATATCATTTTTAGGGTTCCGTACCAAAATGGTAAAAAGGAACCCTTATGGTGTGACTCAGTCTGTCTGTCTGTCTGTCTGTCACAGCTGGATATCTCGAGAACTACTTATGGTATCAACTTGAAATTGGAATAGTTTAAGATGACATTTGCTCAACTATTTTGCAAATAAGAAAGAAATAAAAAAAAAATTTTTTACAACAGGGACTGAAATGGGATCTTAAAAATTTGAAGTGAGGTGACTAGGGCATGTGAGGTATCATATGAAAGAGTGCTGTTTGCACATTTTAAAACATTTTTTTCTTTTTTCTTAGGCCGCATTGTTTTCGACTTATGATGAAAAATAAAAAAAAAATACCGTTCCCCCCCTTCTCTCCGAAGTTTGCAAAGAGAAAAATCAGAATTAATTCTATGTGATAGTAGTTTATGTCAAGATTACAGGAAAAATAAAACGATGTCTCAATATAACACGCTTTTTTATAAATTCAAAAAACAAACAAAAATTCTTTAGTTTCACTACCAGTCTGAATGCTGACCTAAGAAAATAAAATAGTTCCACTATCGGTCAAAAGATGGCGCAACCTAATACTACAATAATAATTGGTGACTGGTTCTAATATAATTACCTACTATTTGCCGTACGAATAAACGAAGAATAAGTTCCTACTTAGTAATATAAACAGTTTGCAATGTGGAGTGACTGAAACGTTTTTCAGTCACCATAAGCAGCTGTGGTTAAGATTTGTTAATTAACTGTCCGCCTGTTCGCCCTTCCACCTGTCTGCTGTTTATCCTACTTTTTTAAAGACTGTACTAAAGTATATCCAAATATATTTATGATTGTAAGGAACCCTCGGTGCGCGAGTCCGACTCGCTCTTGACCGGTTTTATTATTTTTCTGCTTTGTTTGTCGTCTATTTGTGTCACAATTTTAATCTCGTCGAATGCTTTTGCTACTATCAAAAACTCCTTTCTAAACTCTCAAAGTCAGTAAGTAATCCATGAATTGAGTTATGATTATTGAGTTAACGCATTGACAATCTCCTACGCAAGTTCTCAGGCACGCACTGAGGAAGCGAAGAACAATTGGCTCAAGCGACCAACACAACGGCAGACGTAAACGCATAAATTTCGCGCCCTGACAGTGACCCGCTTGTGAAGTGGAGTAGGCAATGAATATAGTGCGAAATTGCTGATATTGCGTCGTGTACCAACGTGGGATAGAGTGTAAGGAACTGACATTTAGACGTTTGCGTTACCTACGGTTTCTATGTAAAAAAATATGCGTGCGTGTTTGTTTCTGTAATTAATTGATTTCAAATTAAGCAACACTAGTTTCTCTTCAGACTACTCTATATTGGGAAATATTATCTCTGTATTTCCTCAACAGAAGAACTGAGAAATCAACTCAAATCCTTTTGGAAAATGACTTTGATGAATTGACTTGAATTGACTTTTGAATTGTTTTTTTTTTAACATAGTGAAATGAATTAATTGGCTATCACCTATCAGACTGTAAATTCCTAAGAATTCAACTATAAAATCCGGAGTCGCCCTATCAAGATAAGATTAATACCGCTGTCTATGCAAGCTATATAATTACCGAATCATTGACACGTAACTGGTCCAAAAACGGGGACACTTACGAACGTCCGGCGGCGGCGTTAAGTGTATTACTGTTTATAGGTCAGCCGGGTGCGATCAAAGGCGCCGCGTGTCGTTGACTCGCCAACGAGTTCGCGTAGATACAACCCTGGCGACAATGATCTAGTTAGCTGGTGCATTTGCAACGGTCTTCTCATGCACTTGGAGAATACAAGTTATGGCGTCCAGAGGAGATAATCCCGATATCGTTGGAGTTGAAAAAATAGTTAGATACATTCTCTACCGGGTAGGTAAATGGCAAGATCTTGTTGTATGTTGTATATTTGCAACGGTCTTCTCATGCACTTGGAGAATATAAGATATGGCGCCCAGAGGAGATAATCCGGATATCGTTGGAGTTGAAAATAGAGTTAGATGCATTCTCTACCAGGTAGGTAAATGGCAAGATCTAGTAGTAAGTGGTATATTTGCAACGGTCTTCTCATGCACTTGGACAATACAAGAATTATGATATCCAGAGGAGATAATCCCGATATCGTTGGAGTTGAAACAAGAGTTATATGCATTCTCTACCAGGTAAGTAGATTGCAAGATCTAGTAGTAAGTGGTATATTAGCAACGGCCTTCCATGCTCTTGGAGAACACAAGATATGGTCCAAATTAGATAATCCCGATAACGTAGGAGTTGGAAAAAGAGTTAGATGTATTCTCTACCAGGTAGGTAAATGACAAGATCTAGTAATAAGTGGTATATTTGCAACGGTCTTCTCATGCACTTGGAGAATACAAGTTATGGCGTCCAGGGGAGATAGTCCGGATATCGTTGGAGTTGAAAATAGAGTTAGATGCATTCTCTACCAGGTAGGTAAATGGCAAGATCTAGTAGTAAGTGGTATATTTGCAACGGTCTTCTCATGCACTTGGACAATACAAGAATTATGATGTCCAGAGGAGATAATCCCGATATCGTTGGAGTTGAAAAAAGAGTTATATGCATTCTCTACCAGGTAAGTAGATTGCAAGATCTAGTAGTAAGTGGTATATTAGCAACGGCCTTCCATGCTCTTGGAGAACACAAGATATGGTCCAAATTAGATAATCCCGATAACGTAGGAGTTGGAAAAAGAGTTAGATGTATTCTCTACCAGGTAGGTAAATGACAAGATCTAGTAATAAGTGGTATATTTGCAACGGTCTTCTCATGCACTGGAGAATACAAGATATGGTGTCCAGATTAAATAATCCCGATAACGTAGGAGTTGGAAAAAGAGTTATATGCATTCTCTACCAGTTAGGTAGATGGCAAGATCTAATAGTAAGTGGTTTATTTGCAACGGACTTCTCATGCACTTGAAGAATACGAGATATGGTATCCAGAGTAGTTAATCCCGATATCCTTGGAGTAGAAAACAGAGTTAAATGCATTCATTTTTTTGGTGTTAAATTAAGACAATAAATCTAACAGGAAGGTAGATGGCAAGGTAGGGTAGGTAGATAGGGTAGGAGAGGTAAGTGGTGCCTATTTGCAACAGTCTTCTCATGCACTTGGAGAATGTAAGTTAAGCAGTGCAGAGGAGATAAATCCCTATATCGTGGAAGATGAAAAAGGTTAGTGTTAATTATGGCAATAAATCTACCAGTAATTAAGATAGTTTCCAATGTCTAGTAGAAACTGCAATTACAGTTTTTTCATACTTGGAGCATACAAAATATGGCGTGACGAATAATTTTGTATGATAAGGAAGGAGATTAAAAGGGTTCGGCGCATTATTAGCTTTTTGCCAATAATTACGGCAATTAATCTACAACGGTGTTCTCATACACTTGGATAATACGAGAAAGCAAAGAAGATAACCCCGAAATCGTAGAAGTTTGATGGAAGGCAATCAATACAAGATATGACATGCAAAGAAGATAACCCAGAAATCAGATAGAGGATGAAATAATGGACGCTATCTACTATAGAGAGTCTCTACCATAGACATAGAAAAATTTTCGCTGCGCTCAAGAAGACCAACAGAGCGTGGAAAAGAGAAGTTAACATCATACGGACACAGTCTATGTACAAAAGAGACAAATAGGATCAAGTGACATGTGCCAATATTTTTTACAGTTAGAGGCCCTAGCAGCCCGCCTTGCAAAGAGCAATCACGATTTGCTTAAAATATTTGATAATCTTAATTAGAATTTAAAATAAAGGTATCGTGGAGCCATGGTGTCTTGTGCTCTAAGTAATTGTGATGTGACAAAAAGAAACAATCCAAGTAATCACACTTTTCACAGGTAAATAAGATATTGCCACACATTTCTCTAAAACCAAATTTCGCTACATTTATTCGTTTATCGACGAAGAAAACAGTATGGAACATAGTTTATTAATTTCCTTTGCCATATATAGTCATATTTTATGTATCTAAGTCATATTTTACGTATCTAATAGAAAATGTATGCATTCGTTTTTCGGATCAGCTGTTTATTGACATTGTTGTTCTTTGACATTCTATTTCTATGGTCTCTACTCCCTAGTAGCTTGCTGTCTCTCTTGTGTCTCTACACAACACTACTACGAGAAGAGACAAACAATACTTTGTACTTATCATTATTTTATTTTAGAAGATGTCAACCTCTTTCCCTGGCCCGGCTAAAGGCAAGGAATAGAGTGAGCAGATTTAATATTTATAAATAAAAGAAGGAGTTTTTAAATGTATAAGTATAATAAGAATAAAAAACAAACCATGTACATGTATTTACGGATCAAAATTAAGTTTTTAATAGTAAACAAATCTTAACAGCTATAAGTCGTTAATAGGTAGAGACTATAGTTTATCTTTTTAACTTTGAAACTAATCAAAACCATTAGGCATCAAATTATTAATTAAAGTTACTACATAAACAAATGGATAAATTTTTATAGTACTTATCCATGTAAAACAAATGAATGGGGTGGGTACCTAATCTTTTGCTCTCTTAAAATAATAAATACTACGGAAGATTATTTATTAAGAGTAATTAAAGTTATTTACAAGAAAATCGTGGTCATAAAGGTTCGATTTAATACCGTCGTCGTCGCACTGAAGTTGCAGTATTTCTTGCCAAATAATAGTCATAAAAATTAGAACGCCCTTACTTGATGCAGACGAAAAGCACGGATAATCTTTAGGACTGAAGCTGCAGAACTTCGCAGATTGATGACAGTCGCAGATCAAATCGTAGATCAAATTCATAAAATCAGTGACTGAATGTGAATAACAGAATATCGGATGAAATCTATTAATGATTATTAATCAGGCAATTAGGGAATCTTTAAAATCTATCTATATCGCTGAATCTTTAATATCTTTTTAAATCCCTCCTCTTCCCTCCTGGAAACGAAGGAAAAAAAGGAGTTAGTAAAAGGAAAAAATAAATAAAGATAAATAAATACAAATAATTTGGAATAATATAAATACGTACCCTTTATTAATCCAATTTTCATGGAAATGGTATAATACAGCGACTTTGATGAGCCAACAAAACTTTCCAAAAGCGAACAGTTGTATGAAAAGCCTAAAAAACAAACTATTTCATCAATTGGGTGCAAAATTTATAAAAATCAACATTTATTCTCTTTAAAAACACTTACCCAACAATAATTTATGTGATTCTTACAAGGAATCAACAAAATTTTAACATTTGTTTTAAATGAAATAAAACACTTATTAACGGATACTAGCGCGGTTTTATTGAATGTACTTTGGTATTTAGTATTTACCCCCTAGAGCGGCGGTAATCTGAGAAAAGACGCTTAGAAAACACTTTTCGCACAAGTCATCACGGAAATACGAAAATTTGGTATCGATGCATTCAGTACGATGCCCTGATCACAAATATATAAGATGACAAGCGCGAAAATGGTGGGGGTAGAAACTGTGACGTCATAAAGTTTTCAGTACCAAGAAATAATAAAAACATATCATGTGGTATACCAAATGAAAGGGCTTTGTGAGTAGATTACGAATATATATGACACTATAACATTTTTACTACTTGGTCTAACAAATTATGAGAAAACGTCGAAAGATTTCACGATTCCGGGTTGCCGTTGAACAGCTCTGGACTGAAAACGACTGAATGGATTTCTGCAAAATACTTATCAAATTACTCTAAACATCCTCTATTCTGGTGTCCAAAGGTAATTGACCAAAGATATTTAAAAATAAGAAAGTTACATCAATTTCACTAACAGCATAATTTTCTGTTATTTCTAAGTTCTGATTCCTATAATAGTCCAGTAGTCAAGTCGGTAAAATTCACTCTATTTGGAAATAATACGAGGAGTTTTGAATTTTTGTGCATCAGATGAGCTCTTAATAATAGATTAAAATTGCGACCTCGAAAACTGTGTGGAAGTTTATTTTGGATAAAATCGGAACATTGAAAAACAAATGTCCTAAAAATTAAAATAAATGTCAGGAAAGCAAAGGAGACTACATTTGCAATAATTTATTATACTTACTAGGTACAACATTTTGATAGTAATATAATCTATACCTTAAATAAAATCGTAAACGCAAAAAAGTCTGTAAATTGAATATATTCGAAAAAAAAAAAACAACCAGGACGATTCAAAATCGGTACGTTAACTGAACATCTTAGAACCGTTAAAAAATGTCTTGTCTGTCTGTCTGACTGAATTCTCATCACGCAAAAACACTGAGCGGATTTTGACGAAACAAAACTTTAAATAGTGGCAGTGTATATCTCGGAATACAATATTAAATAAAAAAAAATTCGAAAGTGACCAACAAGTAGTAAACCAGCAACAAAGACCTTTAGTACAGTACAAAATTAGTATGCTTCAGAGATCCATTGAAACCAGCGAGGTTGAACTTTGTCACAATATATTTTTCTAGTCATAAGGAGATCAACCTATTTTCGCATTCAGAGATCCACAAAAACCAGCAGGGTTGACCTTTGTCACAGTACATTCTTCATATAATAGAGAGCTCTACTACAGTGACACACGGCGCCGGCATCACTGTCGTCTATGTAATCGACGGCGTAACCTAGGTAACAATATAATCATGGCCTGCGCTCACTGACGGCATGGCGCAGCATGGGGTGGCACGGCACGCTTAGGGCGTACCGAATCATCGTGGCCACAACAGCATGGCCTGGCACGACGCGACATAGCACGTCGTAACATACTAAAGGGTCCTGCGGCATCCCGCGGCATACTGCATGATCACGGGTTTGGGTGTTGTTCTTTAATACGGGTGTAAGTATCCGAGATTCATAGATGACGACTTTGAAGAAATAAAATTCATGTTGAGATCTTCATTCCAGATGACAGCTGTCAAATTTAAAACGGCAATATCTCGGAAAGTACTTATATTAGACTGCTGGTGTCTTTGAAGAAACTAAACGTCTTAGTAGGATCTTCATTTCAGATGACTGCTGTCAAATTTAAAACGGCAATATCTCGGAAAGTGCTCATCCTAGACGGATGGTGTCTTTGAAGAAAAGGAAGATCTTGGTGAGATCTTCATTTCAGATGACAGCTGTCAATCCTAAAGCAGTAATATCTCGGAAAGTGCTCATCCTAGACTGATAGTGCCTAGAAGAAAGAAAGGTCTTAGTAAGATTCCCTTCAGATGACAGCTGTCAAACTTAAAACTGCAATATCTCGGAAAGTACTTATCCTAGACTGATGGTATCTTTGAAGAAAAGAAAGATCTTGGTGAGATCTTCATTTCATATGACAGCTGTTAAACTTAAAACAACAATATCTCAGAAAGTATTCATCCTAGACTGATGGTGTCTTTAAAGAAATGAAAGGCCTTATTATCTTCATTTCAGACAACAGCTGTCAAACTTGAAATTGCAATGGGTGCATTCTGCCAGACAAATCTCTGAGTTATCGATCGCCGTAGAGTACATTTCAACCATGGAAAGTAAAATATTGAACAATCCATACAAGTTACTTTCCATGGTTAAAATTTACTCTATGGCGAACCGCGATCGATGACTCAGAGATTAATCTGGCAGAATGCACCCACTATCTCGAAAAATACACATCCTAGAATGATGGGGTCTTTGAAGCAATGAAAGTTCTTACGGAGATCTTCATTATAAATGACCGCTGTCAAATTTAAAACAGCAATATCTCGGAAAATACTCATCCTAGACTGATGGTGTCTTTGAAGCAATGAAAGTTCTTACTGAGATCTTCATTATAAATGACAGCTGTCAAATTTAAATCAGCATTATCTCGGAAAGTATTCATCCTAGACTGATGGTTTGATGAAATGAAAGGTCTTAATGAGATCTTCATTTACTTATTTGTTCACCGGTTGTTTCTAGATTTTAATCGGAAATGAATTCAAAAAATTCAAAGTTCAAAAATCCTAAGCGGGAGACCTTGTAACGAGAAGAATCGGCAAGAAACTCGTCAAGGGCTGCTTTTTTCTCCCTGTATATTTCATACAGAGTCGTCAACATTGAAAAATGAGCTCCACGTTTAATTAAATAAATAAAATGCATTTATTTCAGGCTCAATTACACCCATAGTTTTAAATTACATTAAATTTAACTTTCATTAAACTTAACATTTAAGTTTAAAGTGAGGTCATTTTCTATCACAATAATAGCAAAAGTTTGCACACAATGGGTAGGTAGCTTAAAATTAAATATCTACTACATTCAGATAGGTAAATGTGAGAGTAAATAACTTTCAACCAGTTGAGAAATCACTCTGTCTGCTTCTCGAACTAAAAAACACTTGATGCAAGACATAAAAAAAACGCAATTCTTACAATTCAATACGCGTTAAGATAGGTACTCAGAAGCAGACCCATTCCCACTGGCAGCACCCGTTCACGAGCATGACGCATGGACCAGCCATCGCTTCGCTCAACCATATTTGAGGGAACGTAACGACCCGCCCCACACGACACCACCTCAGAAATGATTAAAGAGAGCATGACATACTTAGGCTACCCATCCTAAGGCACTGAATTGAAAACTAATATCCAAAAGCTTTTCATAGGCCTTTACATACAAAATTATAGACGAAAAAATACGAAAAAATATTACGAAAGAAAAATAATTATTTTAGTCATTAGCAATAAAAAAAAGTGAGAAACCAAAACAAGGATTAGTTATTAATTTTATGTTTTGAGTAAGAAGTGCCATTCAGATTGATAATATTAAACATGAAGAAAAAAAAAATGCGACGCCCTTAGTACAAGCAGACAGAAACAGACCCATTCCCACTGGCAGCACCCGTTCACGAGCATGACGCATGAACCAGCCATCATCGTTTCGCTCAACCATATTTGAGGGAACGTAACGACCCGCCTCACACGACACTACCGCAGAAATGTTTAAAGTGAGCATGACATACTAAAGCTACCCGCATTAAGGCGTCGAGTCAAAAAGCTTACAATACATTTTAAATAGGTAGGACAATGGGGTTGCAACGCAAAGCTAATTGTAGATGTCGCTGCGTACGCTTGTTCCTAAGACAGTAGACGTTCAGAACAAAATGTATGGGAAAATAGGTATTTATTTTGTGGTATTTATTTACCGAAAAAGACCCATTGACCCAAAATTGATATAAAAGACTATTCTACATTGCAAGTGCCGTAATTGGAAGCCAAATTAAGACGTTTTTATTCTTACAGAATTTATAATTTTTTTCTATATCCAGATTTTTCGGAAATATGTAAGTGCCAACATTGTTAAAGCCTATTACACAGAATTTGATCATTTTAAGCCGGTTATATATAATTCTATTAAAATGTAATCTGCTAAGAACCCAGATAATATTAGAATTTACTTACAATAACTTTTTTTACAGTATTTTTGCTTATAGGTATATTAATTATCTTAATATAAAACTAGCATTGTGAATGCCTAAAATCTAAATATTCAATAATAAATGTTTGTAGTAAAAAAATGGGACAAGTATGTTACCCTATATGAGGATAATATTTGTAATTGATGTAAAATAGGAAATTACACTGTTTTGAATATTTATGTAATTTTCTTATTTTTAAATACCTTTTATCAACTAAAGTGTCAGCTAGAGTGAAGTACCGTATCATCAAGGTACATTAGCCCTAGGGTGCTACTTTAGCCCAAAGCCTAAAAAAAAGTTTAAACTTCATGCCACTCTGTCACAGTGAGAGCTATCGAAGCAATTCGCAATTATAACTAATAAATGGCGTATTGTGCCGTTGGTAAAACAGCAGAATCGGCGGTTATAGTGCGTCTACGTAGTGAATTACTTGCTCAGTGGTGCATATGGGTATTATGTCAAAAAAGATATCGGATATGTGAGACTGCAAAAATTAAAATATTATAAACTGCAAACTTTCTCACTAGACGAAGATATTAGGTAAGTTTATAACAGATGTGGAGTGTGCTTGAGATCCTAACGCGATGTAAAACAAACAGATGTACCATGGGCAACAGCGTCGCTTAACCACTGCTAAGGTTAAAATCGCTTGCACGCCACGCAAGCTGTCACATACGTTTAGTTCGTGCAGGGGCGATACGCGCGAACACGAATTTTGTTGCAAACTGGTTAAGCGACGCTGTTGCCCACAGTACCATGGGCAACAGCGTCACTTAACTACTGCTAAGGTTAAAATCGCTTGCACGCCGCGCCCGCTGTCACATACGTTTAGTTCGTGCAAGGGCGATACGCGCGCACACGAATTTTATTGCAAACTGGTTAAGCGACGTTGTTGCCCATAGTACCTAGGTTCTTTTCTTTTGTAGTAATTATGTGAGAATTAAGTATATAGTTATCGGGTGTAACAAGACCTTCAACGAAGCCCAGGTCTACCTATGTATACTGCCCATCATCATGACCATTGCTGTTCAAAATTATTGCTGGGAAACGATTTTCATTTTTGGTGTTAAAAAGTATTGCATACTTTATCACGCAATGTAACGCGTACAACAGACTGCGTGCTATGCTACACAACTGCGTGCAGCCAAGTTGAAAGACAGCGTTTATGTGCATGCTTATGCACATAAACGCTTTATTAACGAATAAAATAAGATTACATAAAAATTTTGAAAAAAAATTTTTGACCTTGACCTTCAATAACTTCTTAGCTATTGGTTTCCCAGGTATAGTCTAAAAGACAAAAATGATCCTGATGATGGGCAGAATACGTGAACTTCGGCTTCGTTGAAGGTCTCGTTACACCCGTTATATATAAAACGACATTATAATTTGCCCCGCATTTTCAGGTATCTTTGACCTATGGGCTGAAGAAGATGTTTTTTTGTACTATTGTGCCCTATGAATAATGTTTCCTTCCTACTCCGAGCTCTCTGAGGTAAGAGGCGCTGTATGCTGAAAAACAGGTTTATTAGTACAAATATTAATTAGGACCCACCTAAACACGTAAAAACGGCTGATCGGATTTTAATGAAATATGTATATAAAACTATTTATTCTAGTTATTTTCTCGAATATCTACGTGGACAAAGTTGCGGCTGGAAGCTAGTATATAATATTCAGAATAGGGTCCAGAGATATTAGTATCCCATTTCTATCCCCGCCCCCGTCCATATCACAGAATAGATATGTCCAAGTCCCCGTTCCTGTCCCCAATCCATCCCCCTCCTCCGTCTCCGTCCCCCTCCCCGTCCCCCTCCCCGTCCCCTATCCCCTTCCCGACCCCGTCCCATTTTAGAAGTATATACTCCTACGAAGTTTCAAGTCGAAATGTCTATTTTACAAACATTACTTTTCCATATGAAATTTCAACCCTTAACAAGTTGAATCATGTCCACCGTGTTGAACTTCAAAATAAATGTCATCTTTGCAATCGTCATCCCATTAAATCTCAATGACGACATCCATCGATTTTTAGGTTTATTCATCTCATATTTATTTTATTTATAACCTTTAACCCCTTTGATTTTCAATAAAATATGAAATGTGTGTTTTCATATTTATTTTTACTTTCCAACCCTAAGCCTAAATAATAAATTTAGTGAGTTTTACTTTAAAAATGAAGGACTTTTCAGATACAATTTCATCCACCTTTTCACTGCTTCGGGGATGCAATCGTCAAAAATGCAGGCACACATAAATATTAATTTTCAATTGTCAGCCTAAATACAAAATTTGAAGATCCTAACTTCGAAACTGACGGACTTTCATACAAACTTTCATCCCTTATTTTACCCCCCCTTTTGGGATGGAATTTCCAAAATCCTTACTTAGTAGATGCCTTTACTGTATAAGGTATTTATGTGCAAAATTTAAGTCTCCAAGTCAGCGGTTTGGGCTGTGCGTTGATATATCAGTCAATCAGTCAGTCAGGACTTTGAATTTTATATATATAGATTAAGATAACATATACCTATTACAAGAGCAAAGCTATCCTATGACCCCGGAAAAAAATAAGAAAAAATAAAAAAATTATAGCAAAACCGATTTTACCACCGAAGCTACTGGACTATTATAGGAAACGGAAAACTTAGAAAATTATGCTGTTAGTAAAATTGATGTAACTTTCTTATTTTTAAATATCTTTGGTCAATTACCTTTGGACACCAGAATAGAGGATGTTCAGAGTAATTTGATAAGTATTTTGCAGAAATCCATTCAGTCGTTTTCAGTCCAGAGCCGTTCAACGGCAACCCGAAATCGTGAAATCTTTCGACGTTTTCTCATAATTTGTGAGACCAAGTAGTGAAAATGTTATAGTGTGTTATATATTCGTAATCTACTCACAAAGCCCTTTCATTTGGTATACCACATGATATGTTTTTATTATTTCTTGGTACTGAAAACTTTATGACGTCACAGTTTCTACCCCCACCATTTTCGCGCTTGTCATCTTATATATTTGTGATCAGGGCATCGTACTGAATGCATCGATACCAAATTTTCGTATTTCTGTGATGACTTGTGCGAAAACTAACCTCAAACCTTGTTTTACCGCCCTACTACCCCGGGGAGTCCCCCGTGACCACGGCAGCTGCAAAGGTGCCGAAACGTCGAGAAAAACCAAAAATCAAACCAAATACCAAAGTACATTCAATAAAACCGCGCTAGTATCCGTTAAAAACTGTTTTATTTCATGTCTAGGGAGCGCGTAAGCTTGAGAAGTGAATTTGTTTTAAAATTGTATCAACTTGGAGCAAAAATAAGCTTCGCGCCATGAAAAGTGAAAATTTTCCCAAGAAAGCGCGGGAAACGCAACGAAGACGTTCAACACAAGAAAAAAGTAATAGAGTGAAAAGGATAAATGATATAAAATGTATGTGTAAGAAAAGGATAGTAGAATACTTCAATATTTTTCTTCTTCTTCTTTTTTTGTTATGGCAATCTACTTTCCTCTTGGAAGTAATTTTTGCCAGTGTCATGTTTTGAATAGTTCAGTATTTCTAGATTTTCTAGTAGATTGTTTCAGTTTACATTAAAATGCGGGTGCATCATTCCAATGCTGCTTGGAGCATTTGGCAGCAAGTATATCAAGACAGTTTACTCGATAAGTTTTGCCGAGGTAGCGACCACTACAATAAAAGTCTCAGCTTCACACAACCAAGATCGCGCCTATTTCCATTATCCCACATATTGTTCAGTTGCGTAGACACTTGTACCACAAAACTGCACCAATTTTAAGACACAATATCCACTATGAATCAATTTGCGAATAATTAAAATAGTCACCGAACTGAACTCGACAAAATCCCGCCAAAAACTCTTCAATATTTTTAAATGTAGTCGAACATGAATTAAAAAGTTATAAAAAATAAAATACAAAGATACCAAGGAGTTTTATACAAAGAGGTTGATTATTTGAATTTGGAGTATGGACGAAATGAGGTCGCATGTATGAAATAAATACATATTAAGGAAAATTATATCGTGTAAATTATATAATTGTAAAGTATATCGTGTTTTATAGTTGTAAATAAATAAGATGGAATATTAATAAATATGAGAATGAAACGTTGTTTTTTCTATAACGAAAAAACACAACGTTACAAAGACAGTTGCCTATCTCTCTTTGACCAACAGCATTCCAGTGAGATGCGACTAAACTCTCGATGACGATTCTCTACGTACCAATGACCTCATTTGTGATCCCATTTATCTACCACAACAACAATGACACAAGTGGCACAAGATCATTTCGTTAGTGCAGAATTTTGATGACTTGCACTACTTTATTGTCATTAAAAATTCTAAGCCCTTATTTTCCCCGTAAACATTCTTTCGATCAAGGATTTCTAAATGCTCGTGGTTTTTATTGGGTTTTAAAAATACACAAAAAAATTATAAGAGTTTTGGAGAAACGCACATCCACAGCCACTGCGGAACTGGCTATCTTACCTCTAACTGCCGGAACACAAAAAAAAATATTTTATGGCGTCAGACTTAGGTAAGATGATGGTAGCTAGCCAGGCGGACTTGAAATAAGCCCTACCACCCATCTTGGAATCGAACCCGCGACCCTTGCGTCTTACACGTGTGGGCGAACCACTAGACAACAGAGGCGGTTAAAATTTACACAACAAAAAGCGCTTTCCTTTTTAAAAGCTTTTTATGCAAATTTTAATATTATTTTATTTTTAAGCTGTTTTTGTTAGTTTTTTTAAGTTTTTAAAGGAGGTTTTTTGTTTTAAAATATTTGTTAAGTAGGTACTTAGAGTAAGACGGGCTTCTCGAAACGAAGCCTTTGTTGCTCGAAGAGTAGGTACGTACGTACCTAAGGTTTTTCTCAAAAAAAATTCATTTATTAGGACAAAACTTAACGTCCTTTTTCGATGAAATTCTTATGGTAGAGACTTTGTATGAATGAAACTTCAAAAGATTGATTTTTTTATGGTCATGAAAAATAATGGAGAATATTAGTTAAAGCTAATCAGAAATAAGTTTTAATCTCATTTTTATAACGTTTTCATGCAGCTTTTCACAAACATTATTGAAGTAATTTATAATTCCTAATTCCTATTATGTGAAATAATATCAGATATTTTCAATGCATGCCAAAATAAAACCTAAAAATAAGTACCTAGGTAATAAAATATGACAAAAAAATAGTTTTACAATAAACACCTATCCCACCCATTAATTTAGGTACAAAGAGTATCATTTACGTAAGACATCTTTTTACCACAGTAAGTATAGATATTAGTAAATAAATAATATCTTCAGTGTATTTACCTACTTACTTTTAATTTGCAAAACCGAAGCTTTTTATAATATTAAATAACTCTTACTTCCCGAATATATATGCGGTGCGAGTGCGAGTTTCTTAATCTTTTTCTTAGGGTAACTATTTTGTGTTTTTATTTCCTAAACCTTGAGTTTTACATTTTACAGAAAATTTTATAGAAACTCTACCATTATTTCGCTCTCATAGTGTAATTACTTTGGTGTCTTGTGTTGTCTTTTCAAAAACGAAATCACCGATATTTATAAAATACAAAATCACACTGATAAAAAATTTGAACGAAATCGTTTTTTCAGGTATATCACCAACCTTTGTGTGCGCACTTTTTCGTCGTAACGGGCGGCGCAGGGAAAGCCACTGCGTTCGCAAAGAGCGCGCACGCGCATAGCAGAGCTGTGGTCCGAGCGTGCGACATGCGGACGATCGCTGAAGTAACTGCGCGCAGAATTCGCTATCAGGAGACTGAATAGATTGAATTCCTTCGCCTTAATTAGAGATATTGATAAGGACTAATGGTGCGATCTAGGCACTACCTACTATCACCGTAGCGGGTTCGTATCCTGTAGAGAACTTGTGTTTGAGCACTGAAGCACAGTATTTATAGCTTTTATAAGACTGAAGTAACTGAGCGCAGAGTTGCTATCAGGAAACTTAAGAAATTGAATTCCTTCGCTTAGTTATCACAGCTCATTTGATATTGATGTATAAGCGTTTGTGATCTTGCATTACCACTACATAGCGGATTTGAAATTTTGAATGCTGTTGAAAGTATTATGTTGATACTATTCAGGTGCTTATTTGTGTGTGTTCCCGAGCTGATTACATACTCGAAAAGTATCTACCTATCTCACCTCTGAAGAATAATGAAAACTTGACAGCGTTACATGAGCAATGAGGAGGAATTAAGTTGCTAAGGCATGTACCTACTTTTTGTTATAGGTAACTAAGTACATCCTAAGTACATATATTTAAGTATCTGAACTCAAAAATACAGATCAGAATCGCATCTTAAGTATAATATTTTTGCTCTTCTCAACAGTTCATCGTAATTTTTTGCATTTACGTTGTGACAAAAAAGGACATAGGGAAT
The DNA here is from genome assembly GCA_943789525.1 of Agriphila geniculea. Classification (NCBI taxonomy): domain Eukaryota; kingdom Metazoa; phylum Arthropoda; class Insecta; order Lepidoptera; family Crambidae; genus Agriphila; species Agriphila geniculea. The sequence goes on along the minus strand of OX038887.1, from coordinate 10,994,908 downwards.
CCCGAAAAAAGAACTGTTCCCGATCCCGAGGGATAGAAAAAGAACTGTCCACGCAGATTAAGTCGCGTTCGGTCGCTAGAAGTATAATAAAAATCTACTCTTTGCGATAGTGATACATAAATACTCTGTAGTAGTGATTACATTCCCTTTGGGGTACCAAAGAGCATGTAATCACTACGTGTAGATAGGTACCCTTTGTTTCAACCAATTTCAAACCACGTCAAACTTTTTGGGAAACGAAATTCTCAAGTTTATGATAATACAATAACATGAAAAGTGTGAAAATAAAAACAGGGAATTACAAATATTCTGCATCGGCCCTTGCAGCCAATTTACAAAAAGTCGCTAGTGAAAATCAAAGGTTACAGGAGGAACTGTTCGATGTAACTGAAAAACAGCATCAAGAAATGACCAGAGCAATTCTGCTAAAAGAGAAAAATTGGTATTTGTTAAAAGAACTTCATAAGGCTAAGGAAGAAGCTTGCAGGTTAAGAGAACTAAGGGATACTCTAAAAAGTGTTTAGCCAAGAAAAAATGTCACATGAATACAGTTCTAAGATTACGTCTCTTGAAGCTGAAAACAAACATTTGAAAGATTTAATACTTATAGCGAAGAAAAAGCGAGCAGAAGCTAGTAATAATAGCAAAATATTGGCGGAAACCAACTATTATCTAGCAAATTGTCTTTATGAAGCATGTTTTGAGGTCCGCACTTTGAGAAGTGAATATAAAAATGTATTGCGTGGAGACCATACACAATACTAATAGTGCCGTGCCGTCTTTCTTTGTAATAGAACCATTTTGAAGATAAGTAAATATGTTACCTATTAAATATGCAATAAAATTATTAACTATTTAAGTGACTTCACTCGATGATATAATTCGACAGAAAACATTTTAAGCAAACTCTGTCAAAGTCAACGTAAAGACGGAATACACTATTGTATTGTGTGACACACTGTAATGATGTGTTTCTAACCATACTACATGTATGAAACCTATACGTACCGTGTCGCGACACGACACAACACAACACAATAGTATATTTCCGTCTTAAGGCTCGGTTATGCAAAATCAATTGTCTCTGTCTTTTTCTTTACGTGTAAAGAGTGTGGAAAATAACCTCACTTCTGCACTTGTTCGATGTTTTTGGCTGTTTTTTCATCATTATCTTTAGCTCAATTATCATTCTTGAAAAAAAATTATTGGAGCAACTGCACAGTACCTTAAAGTATATTTTGAAGTAGAATTTAATCCGTTTCCGCTATTATTTACGCCAAAGATAATGGCCCGCGACAAGCGCTTTTGCTGATATTCAGATTTTTTTTTAAATCATTTGTGAGGATTATACGCAAATTAATACTTGCAGCAGCTAGATAATCTCTTTAACTTGTCGTATGTTTTTTTGTAACTACAACTTTACGTTTTCTATATAAAAATATGGCCCGCGCAAACCATGTTATCCTATTATGGACCCATAAGTAAATTGACAAGGTTTGCCTAAAAAAAATTCAGTGTACCCTCTGGGTTACTTACCCAGGTAAATATTCAAGAATGATGAGCGAGGGACGAAGCAGTTGCTCTAGCCCCCCTCTAGCAATGAATGATATTTCATTGGAAAGATCTTTTCAAGATTAATATTTGCCGCTGCTAACATACATGTATTCTGTGACTTTTTTCGGAGTAGTGTAAAATTGTTTTTTCTTAAGGGAGTTGGGCGATTGTGCGATTGCGTAAAATCAATCGTATTCATTTGACAGTTCATATCGTATCCGATCGGTAGCAATTTGTATGGAATTTGACACTAATGACATACAATATGAACTCTCAAATGAATACGATCACCTTACGTAAGCCTTATTTAGGTAATCGCCTTGGGGTGCGTAGACATTATATTATGATACAATATGAACTGTCAAAAAAATACGATTGACTTTACGCAATCACCTAGCAGATCCTTGATATCCTATTATATGGCCACCACAATATAGGTACCCTGCTGTGCTAAGGGGGCCAAGACAGACACTGAATTAATATTGTAATTCAGTGAAGACAGACGACTTTTTTAGCGGGGTGCGCCGTTTTCGTTCTTTAACCATATTATAACAAGAAATTTTTCAACAGGTACTTGCACGTAAAGTAAGCCCTTACATCGCTTTTTAGGGCCCTACACCGCAGGATTGTTAAACTGTGCCTATACCGAGCTATAACAAACCAAACACCGTGCGTAAAATAGTAGTTTGTTACACAAGGGATGTAAGTGAGCTATTACAGAACAAGATCCAATTTGGCGCCCGTGCGAGCGCAGCTCGCAAAGGGCGCTAATGGATCGAGTGCACCCGAGATATTTAGACGCACGAGCGAGCGAAGCGAGCGAGGGTGAATATAGTTCGAGGGTGTAATAGCTACTTACAACCGAGGTAAGCATACTATTTTACATCATTCATGCGAGGTAAATTTAATAAAAATAAAATAAAAATAAAAACAAAAATAAAAAACATACAAAAACATTAAAACAAAAATAAAACGTCAAAGGGTTATTTCATTGAAAACTCGTAGGGTTGATCAGACAATTAAACTGAACAACTTTCATTATGGGACCAACCTCGAAATCACGAAAAAAAAATCAGCTGTTTTTGCATTGCAGAATTTTGCATACCTAGCTTCAACTGAAATGAAATGCCGCCATTTTCATTGTTTTTTTTTCAGCCAAAAGTTTCGTCAGTTTATAATAAAAGAAATGAGATTGGTTCACTAAGGAGTTTTAAATGCTTGAATTGTAAAGTAACTTTACAGTTAAAGCATTCACCATCCTTGAATTGTAAAGTGATTTGAAAATGGAACGTTCTATCTAAACAATGCACTGTGTTGCACATGCCAACTTACACAGCCTCATACTATATAAGTAAATCCTAGTTACCGAGCAAGTATGATGTAAATATTTTTTAACACCTTTGCTCGTAAAGCTGATGTAATTCCACCGGTTTTAAATAAGTAAAGCGGGTCATAAAAAACGCGTGTGTTACCAAAGCAAATAGTTAAGTTATAGTCCATACAAATTCCATAACAGTACTATTTGCCATTTCAAATATGGAACTGATCGCCGCCGCACGACTCCAGCTAGTGAGCAGCGCGCTGTTGCTATTCAAATTTCGAAATAATCGCCGCGCGGCGCCAGTCAGTAGACAGTGTGCATTCACAGATTGAGTTTATTTAAAATAAAATAAAACAGTTTATTCGGTAATTTAAAAACTTGGCTGCATGCTCTAGCGTCTTTGCCAACATTTTCACATAGAGAAAATAATCCTCGCGCCATTTTTCTCAAATTTTCTTTTCTTTGTACTTGTATTGTGAATATCTAAAAATGACAACTTTCAATAATGATGATGAGCAATCATTGAGCAATATATTACTTCAACTCCAGCGGATATACTGACAGAAGCGCGAACCGCATGCGACAGCTTGCTGCCGTCAATATCCAAGGACAGATACATAACCACGTATGAAAATTTCTTGAAGTGGAAAAACATGAAAAATGCCAAGTCATTTTCCGAAAATGTAGTTTTGGCGTATTTTTTTTCTGTTTCCTCGCAAATGTGTTAAAAAACTTCGTACGATATACGTGCGTATTGGTTATAACATCTTAACGCACTAATATCGTAATGTACTATTACAATTCAAGGATGGTGAATGCTTTAACTGTAAAGTTACTTTACAATTCAAGCATTTAAAACTCCTTAGTGAACCAATCTTTTTTCTTTTATTATAAATTGACGAAACTTTTGGCTGAAAAAAAAACAATGAAAATGGCGGCATTTCATTTCAGTTCAAGCTACGTGATTTCGAGGTTGATCCCATAATGAAAGTTGTTCAGTTTAATGGTCTTATCAACCCATTAAGTCTATGAATCAACCCCACGAGTTTTCAATGAAATAACCCTTTAACGTTTTATTTTTATTTTTGTTTTAATGTTTTTGTTTTTATTTTTATTTCTATTTTTATTTTTATTAAATTTACCTCGCATGAATGATGTAAAATAGTATGCTTACCTCGGTTGTAAGTAGCTATTACACCCCTTTTGTAACAAACTACTATGATTTTCCTCGCAAATGTGTTGAAAAACGTCGAATGAAACTCGTGAGCTCTTGCTTATTGCACACTCGGCTGAGTTACGCCCTCGCCTACGGTCGGTCTGCAACCCACAGCCTTATGTGCAATGAGCAACCTAAGCTAACATGTCTCTCTCATAATGTACTGTTAAGAAATTTATTTTTCGTGCCTCCTGAAAAATTGGCATGCTATGACATGTAGTGTATTTTTTTAGTAATTCTAGACTTGTACTATTAGTTATTCTGTGAACTAGCAAACCCAACGGCTTTGTTCTACTGTATCGATAAACTGGGGTGATTCGCAACTGGGTGGTGAGTAACAACAGTTTCGAGAAAAAAGTAACCTTTTATAACGTGTTTATTGATAAAATGTTTTTAGAAGTTATTAAATTAGCTTCGTTTTCTCAAGTAGGCAACACTTTCTTTTGACAGTGTTGCCTATTTTCACTGCAATTTCGTTTTCATTTGGGGTTTGAATATTTTTGCATACCTACTGTCCGCCATTTTGATTTTTTTTTTTCAAAATAGCGGACACGCATGAAACCTGTGTAAATCGATAGCTAGTAGCAATACGAACAAGAATCGTTAACGACATAATCGCCTAAAACGTCACGTTTTCGAGTTGTAAGCTATTAAAATTGAAGTGGTGGCGACACCACTGGGTAGATTTGAAGCTAAAATAAAACGTATGCATGGGCTCTAAAATATTGTTTTACGGTCATCTAGGTCTAGACCATAGACATAAAAAAATTTTCGCTGCGCTCAAGAAGACCAACAAAGCGTGGAAAAGAGAAGTTAACATCTTACGGACACGGTCTATGTAAAAAAGAGACAAAGGATCAAGTGACATGTGCCAACATTTTTTACAGTAAGAGCCCCTAGCGTCCCGCCTGGCAAATGAGCAATCACAGTTTATTTAAAATATTTTTTAATCTTAATTAGAATTTAATATAAAGGTATCGTGGAGCTATGGCGTCTTCTGCTCTAAGTAATTGTGATGTGACAAAAAGAAACAATCCAAGTAATCACACTTTTCAAAGGTAAATAAGATATTGCCACACATTTCTCTAAAACCAAATTTCGCTACATTTATTCGTTTATCGACAAAGAAAACAGTATAGAACATAGTTTATTAACTTCCTTTGCCATAATATAGTCATATTTTATGTATCTAAGTCATATTTTACGTATCTCATATAAAATGTATTGATTCGTTTTCGGATCACCTGTTTATTGACTTTGTTGTTCTTTGACATTCTATTTCTATGGTCTAGACTAAAGTAAAGTCCATTCATTTAGATAGTGTCGGTACACCCGCAAGCACTTGTGTTCAGAGACAGGATACCGGTAAGTTTTTGGTAACGTTATACAAATAACGTTACAGATAACGGTAAAAAATAGCGATGATTCTAGCAATAGATTTAGCTTATTAAGTGTTTGATACTTAAATCCAAGTTTTAGAAATGTATTGACATTTCGCAGTCGCACGATGATACGGAAAGTCCGTATTATTAGCTTGTAAATTTTCCAGAATCGTGTCTACCCAACTAACAATTTTGCGTCGTACAATGGTCGTACAAACGTTATCTTATTACCACTGGTCGCAAAAGATAGGTCACACTTACGTTATAATAACGTTTGCTCAACGCGAAAAGGGCCCCATTTATACGACCAACATTGTCGTTTAATGGTCATACAAAAGTCACAAGATTACCACTTTCATCGTACAGTAGTCGCATCAAAACTTTACAACGACTCTTTCGTTATATTGTGGTCATACAGATGTTTTTTAATGACGAAAACGTTGTATATGAGTCAAGTAACAACACTTGTACGACTGATTTTTAATGTTTGTCAGTGACTCGTGTTTGTGGTTATGTTTCGAGATCTGAGTGCAAAATAAATCTATTACAATGATATAAAAGGTGAGTATTACATAACTTTCATATCTTGCTTACTGTGTCTGTCTCTTATACCGATTAGTTCGTCTGGGAATTAAAGTTTTATGATAATATACCTATGTAAATACAATTCATATTTTCATGCCCCTTCGTAGTTTTGCGTTTGAAACATATTTTTTTTATTAATAAAATTTTGTTTTTTCTTTAAATGTCAGCCATGTTAATTTTGTCGCACACTAATCTTTATATGACGTTTTAAAGACAAAAAGTCATTTTAAGGTTATTTGAAGACCAAGTTAAGCCGCCATTTTGTTAAACGTCGTTTAAAAGTCGAAACTTGACTCCAATGCGACTACAAATCGTACAGACGTTTTGGCTAAAACTTTAATATAACGTCGTATAGTTTAAGTCGTGCCGACGTTACTATGACCAGTTTATTATGACATATTTGTCGCACGACTAAAAAGTTAGATTTAAGACGTCTATATGACCTAGCAGTCATCTCATTACTATTGTAAGACTGCTATCCGACTTAAAGTCGTACAAGTCAGAACTTATATGACGTTTTTGCTTGTTGGGTAGTGTCGGAAGTTTTTTATTAGCATAAAATCTGTATAGGTACTGTTCGGACGTACTACATCACATTCAAAGTCGTCCGTTTTCGATAGTGGGATTCTTCCGTTTTTACGTTTTTTAGCGTTAATGGGCCTATTTTTAATATTATTCCGACGCTAGTTTTTGGTATCCCCACTATTTTTGAAGTATCTGTGATAGGTGCAGACATACTGATTATAACGCAATGCCGATGGACATTGATTATAAGTTGTTTACATGTTTTACAAAACACTCGTATTTTTTGTTGGTTCACTTAAAGTTTCATCTTGAGGCACTTAACTGTCCTTCCAAGGATGAAAAAATATTTTCAGTATACGTAGCAGAGTCAACAAATACAAGCTTTCACTACGGCGGCGCTTCGATGTAAACTGCCAAAATCCAAATTGACTTGCGGGTGTACGCCGCACGCGGTATCCTTTGTTTATGCGGCGGCATCCTTTGACAAGAAGCGGCACGTGCAAAGGCGGCGCGATAAAAGGGCGACACTATCTAAGTGAATGCGCTTTAAAAGTCAACAAGCGGTAGGGAAAGGGTTACCAGTTTGAAAAAAATGTTATTTTAATAGGCTTTTTAGTAGGTATTAAAAGATTTTTTAATATGTGTTACCGGTTCAACTCGGTCTTGTGATAATATAATATAACTCACCTATCGTGTGCGTGTCTCCGCAATTATATGACGCGATTAGCCAACGAGGTAAGGAAAGGGTTCTATTTTTGACCTTGAAACTTAATCCAGAGTATTCCAGACTTGGATGGCCGTAAAACAATATTTCAAAGCCCATATATTATGTTTTATTTTAGCTTCAAATCCATCTTGTTGTGTTTATGTCCTAAACAATTATTGTTCGTATTGGTACTAGCTATCGATTTACACAGGTTTCAAGCGTGTCCGTTATTTTGGAAAAAAAAAAACAAAATGTCGGAAATTAAGTATGCCACCCTCCATATGATATTCCAACCCATGATAGCCGAATTACATCTATGAAAACCATAGACATCGAAAAATTTTCGCTGCGCTCAAGAAGACCAACAAAGCGTGGAAAAGAGAAGTTAACATCATACGGACACGATCTATGTAAAAATGAGACAAAGGATCAAGTGACATGTGCCAACATTTTTTACAGTAAGAGCCCCTAGCGTCCCGCTTAGCAAATGGGCAATCACTGTTTAAAATATTTTTTAATCTTTATTAGAATTTAAAATAAAGGTATCGTGGAGCTATTGTGTCTAGTACTCTAAGTAATTGTGATGTGACTAAAAAAAACAATCCAATCACACTTTTCAAAGGTAAATAAGATAATGCCACACATTTCTCTAAAACCAAATTTCGCTACATTTATTCGTTTATCGACAAAGAAAATAGTATAAAAGATAGTTTATTAATTTCCTTTGCCATAACATAGTCATATTTTATGAATCTAACTCATATTTTACGTATCTCATATAAAATGTATTGATTCGTTTTCGGATCACCTGTTTATTGACTTTGTTGTTCTTTGTCATTCTATTTCTATAATGAAAACCAAATTTTTCAAACACACAGATGGCTTATAGACTGAATTACAATATATGACTCTTTTTATTCCGATCAAAGGTTCCCTGGGGATTTTTCAAACGTCCACAATAAACTGTTGCAAATGACCCCCTATGGTAGGTGATTAACAACAAGGCATAATTTAGCAAATATCTTGCTTATTTCAATTTCATTCCTTTTGGGATGAACAATAATAAATAAAGGCACTCGTATCTCATGTAGTTCATAAGTTATTTTTGGCATGCAATAAAATTTGACAAAGATATGAGGCGTTGAATACAAAAAATTTTTGTTATTCACCCCATTTTACGGTGACTAAAAATATTATTGAAGAATATTTTTTGTATAGACTCACATTCCTTTACCTTACCAATAAAGCGAGAATTTAAAAAGCAAAAAGTCGCTGTCAAGTGTCAAATGTTCTGTCAAAAAAACAAATTGACAGTCTGTGCTGTGGTGTGGTGGCTTGCCTACAAAAGAAATAGATTTTTTAGATTTTTGTATGCAATTAAATGTAAAAATACGCTGTTAAATAATTAGCTAATAATCGTATCTCTCGATATCGATATTAATTAGTAAAGCCAACACTCTGATTTTCATTCGTTCGACACTATCAAAGAAAATATGTCTCGTACGCTTCTTTTGGGTTATCTAATTTGGATTGTTGAATTTTACGTATATTTCATAATAAAAAGGTTGTTTCAGATTCCCGCAGCAGGTCCCGATCTCGATCACCGCTATCGCTAAAATCTCGGTCGCCGAATGACGCCTACGAGATTCCCGATAGTCCGAGAAATTCCGACCGCCACGCTGACGACGAAAAATATGAATATCGAAGACTGTTAGTTACAAACGCACCACTGCACTGGAATTGGGAGAGACTCCGGGAATTTATAAGTGTTAAGTGCCAATCACCGGTAAGCATTTACCCATAAACATTGTCCAGAGAAAAAAGAGCATGTTGATAAATATTGGAAAAACTAATTAAGTAAAATATTGGTAAAACTAGTCTAATCGCCCGGAAAATGAAACACATGGGCATTGAAGCATCAAACATCAAGTATAAAACCTATCTATTCTCAGGCCGTGTTCTGAATCACTCTAACAGCACTGTTAGTGCGAAACTGACCAAATTTAATAGTCACAAAATATTATACAAAATAGGGTATTTGAGTATCTACTACATTTAGCTATTGGATTCGTGCTAACAGGACAATTTGGAACGCCAACCTCAGTGTGCCACTATAAAGTGTATGCAGTACAGTGACTTTTAACAACTTATAATATATATATATATATAATAATATATATACAATTAAAATATGTATGAAAAAATAGAAACTGTAAATTAATATATTATATGAATTGTACTAGAATCAATATACATTATACATAAGAAATAACATTGTAATAAAATAGAAAAAAAACAATGTAATATATATAAGAAGAAGAAAACTGCAAAAGATATAAAAACTGTAATATTGAGAAAGAAGAACAAAAAGAGAAAAAAGATACAAGTAAGCTCTTAGAGCATAGAAAAAAAGAAAAAAAGACAAGTAATAAAAGCATAAAATAGCAAAAAAGGTCCTGCCAAAAAGCGGGGAGCAGTTGTATAATAATAAAAAAAAAAAAAAAAAAAAAAAAAAACAACTTATAATGGCTGCAATGTACTTGAAAATTTCCTGGCCTATTGAAATCAACTTAAGGCAGTTTCATTTAAGACGTTCTAAACCGGACTGTCAATGCATGTTAGCCAGACTGCACATGCAAAACTGTACAAAAACTTAGTTGTAATTTATGACAACCACCCAGTGTGCATTACTGCTAATGATCGGCCAAAATCTGCTTGAAAACATCTAAAATGAAAGTGCACTTCTTGTTTAGTTTAATATGTTCCTATACTTAGCCTTAACATTACAGCAAGTCTCATATTGTTTGTTGAAGGTAGTAAAAGCTCAATTGCCACATGTTACTGCAAAAAAGAAGGGTGATTTTATAATAAGGTTTTCATCAAGTCTTCCATGTTCAATATGCTACAAAGAACTTGACGGGGCTGAGGTAGATGGAAAACGACTTGAGGTTACACCAATAAAAGGTATTTATTTATAGAGATATCGGTAGGTATCTATCACAAAATAAGTATGCAGTTACTTTCGATAAAGCTGAAAAGTTTCTTGCACCTATTCATGAAATAGTACAGACCTCGGCATAGATCTTGAGCGGTGTCATGACTGTTAAACTAGCTGTTAGCTGTAGTTAGCTCACCGCTAACTGTCAAGTTAATGGTAAGCGGAAGTAATTTTTGGGTCTCATTGGCGTGAGACGTGGTACAAGGCTACTGCAAACATGCGCAGTAATCCCCTCCAATTTCTCTCACTGCTCAAGATCCGTGCAGGCACCTATAGGCGGGGTAAACGATTCAAAAGTACTGCCTACTTAGTTTAATTAAGGTAAGTAGTGCATTAAAAAATGCAACTTGAAACAGCTCAGTGTTCAAACTATGCCAATATATATGTTGTGTGTGTAATTTGTAAAAAACTATAATAAGCCATTGTAATTATTGAAATCATACAATTTTCTCTTTCTGTTATTAAAGTGTATTGTTAAATTTCAGAGCAAAATATGGGTGATAATAAAAAACAATTCATGTAAGTTTTATTTAAAATAATTGTTTAAATAAGATTTGACTAGAATACGAGTTAAAAATTTGTAGTTTACAAGTCTATTGCTAAATATAAAAGATTTATTTTTATAGCATTTTGTCAATTTAATTGTTAAGACTGATGTCATGATAACAATTAATTGCAATTGAGTACGTAAAAACAAGTTGAAATGTGATATCTTCATAAGGTAATATCAAATTGATCAGCATCATAAATTATAGCAGACTGAAGGCATACAGTAGTTTTTGAGTGAGTTGATGACAGTTTCTGCTCTATTTTGTATTATAACCTTAGAATAATAACACCTAGAAGCCGAGTCCTTGTATGTAAATTAAGGCAAAAAAAGAACTAAGCCGACATGGCTCAGTTTTCAGATTTATATAGGTATATCCTTCATATGTTACCTAATCATAAATAAATCCAATAAAATAGTAACTAATCACCTAAAGGTAAAGGAATTGACACTTTTGCGTTCTTATAGGTACAAATTAGGTAACTTTTGAAGCATAAATATTGATAACATGATAAGGTAAATAAAACTAAGACAAAGTGGCTCATTTTTTGTTTGTTTTATTTGCTTCACTTTTGACAGTACACTTTGTAGGGAACTATCGTCATAGTAGAATTTGGTTCTACTATGCTATCGTTCAAGGTTGTTATTATTTTAAGATTATAACTATCTTTAATGCTTTTTCAGCAAGAACAAGATTGTGAAACCACAACTACAAAAAAAGGTGATCAAAACAACATCTTTTATTGCTGATGGAAACACAAATGAAACCTATGGACTGAGTCTGAATTTTCTGAGCTCACTTGGGATTAAACCTCCCCTCATAAATAAAGTATTTGTTGGAAATGTAAGTTAAATGTGTATCACAAGAATTTAATGAACATCAATCAATTCCACCAGTCATGATGACAAGTGACACATCCAATGGATGGACTCAAGCCTTCTCTCCTCCTTCCACTGCACTCCTCCCGCAAAAGCATATTTACTGACTTCAAAAACCGGCCATTTGCGAGTCGGACTCGCGCACGAAGGGTTCCGTACCAAAAACGGCAAAAAAAGCATGTTTGTTGCTCCCTTAAACATTAATTTTATTCTGTTTTTAGTATTTGTTGTTATAGCGGCAACAGAAACACATAATCTGAAATTTTCAACTGTCTATCACGGTTAATGAGATAAAGCTTGGTGACAGTCAGACAGATGGACAGCGGAATCTTATAATAGGGTCCCGTTTTTACCCTTTGGGTATGGAACCCTAAAAATTAGGTCGTTTGCATCAATTTCCATATTGTCGAAAGTCGGTTATCGACTTTTATTACAGTAATTAAAAGATCTGAACAAGGAATTAGAATACCCTCAAAAGTCCCATCAGACTCCCTAATATTTGAATATTCACCTTACAGGTGTCATTTTAGCAACTTACATGATTTTAAATATATTTCAACATGCATATTTAATTTATGTAGTATCATTTGATCCTTTATTTTATAATTCTATATTCCTAACCATTATTATTACAGTTGGTTTTCCAAGTTGATAAAGAGAAACTAAGGGAGGTGTTTGGTTTCGCGGGTAATATTGTCAGCGTCTACATAATGACATCAAAAAATGATACTGTGAAAAAGAGTGCTAAAATTGAGTTTGACCATCCTGTGGAAGCCGTTCAGGTAAAAAAGTCTTAAATATTATAATACTATTTTTTAATATCTTAAAAAGTCTTATTATTATTATTATCTTAGGTATTTATACAATAATTAAATTACTTTATACCTTTTTAAAATAGTTGTAAAGATACACACCAGTGACTTTCTATCTATTTACTTATGTTTGACATAATTATGGCAAGACAAAATACCCAGTAACTAATCTCTCAAATCTATAGATATTTGGGCCTTTATTTTTGGCGATTTTTTTTCTCACAAATAGAGAACCTCGTCACTTCTATGATTTAAAAAATTCATCAATGGGGTTGGCAACGCAAAGCTAATTGTAGATGTCGCTGCGTACGCTTGTTCCTAAGACAGTAGACGTTCAGAACAAATGTATGGGAAAATAGGTATTTATTTTGTGGTATTTTTTTAACCGAAAAAGAGCCATTGACCCAAAATAGATATAAAAGACTATTCTACAATGCAAATGCCGGAATTGAAAGCCAAATTAAGACGTTTTTAATCTTACAGATTTAATAATTTTTTTCTATATCTAGATTTTTTGGAAATTTGTAAGTGCCAACATTTTTAAACACAGAATTTAATCATTTTAGAGCTAAAAAATGTTTTTTTTTAAGTAAAAGTCCTTTGTTTTCATAGTTCTCGTGAAACAAGCGTACGCAGCGCCATTTTGACAGTTGCCTTCCCCATATCATATTAAATAATGACCATGATAGACAACTGTCAATAAAAAATCCTTACTATAGTTTTCTAAACATGACACCTCTTTTTGTTAGCAAAAATGACCACTTTATTTGTTTTAACTTAGCCAAAACTTATTGTTGCCGCTTAACCTAAGTGGCATATGTTATCTTACCCCCTTACTAATAAAGATTGTATAGCAGCTGCATAGTTACACAGTGTTTTGTCACTTTCTTTTTAATGTCAAATTCAAATAGTTTGACAGAGAGTAACCATTGTATAACTATACATCTGCTATTCAATCTTTATTAGTAAGGGGGATAGTGTTTAAGAATTAGTGCACAAAAGTTTTAAAACGGGTACGTATCAATATGTCTAAAGTTTGAATGTCTAAACTTAAAATGGCAAAGTTCAAAGTGTCAAAAATTTGAATGTCTAACGATTAAAATGTCGAAAGTTCAAAATGTCAAAAACGAAAATGTTAAACGGTCAGATAGTCCTAAATAAAAATGTCTAAGTTCAAATGATCAAAACTTAAAATGTCTAATAGTCCAAATACATATAACGACGTATAGAATTTACTTATGCCTTTCTTTCATTTACGTACCAAATTAATTAGGTTAAATAATTGCGTGTTAACCTCGGTGCCTCCGCCGCACATCACCATAGCAGCGCCGCTCCCTGATTTGGTAGCCGGTGCCAGTCACTAATTCAGTAGCCGGCGAACAAAATCCGCCTAACCCGCGAGCAAAAATCGTCGGCCGCTGCCGCAGCACGCTCGCTCGGCTCGCGCGCTGAGTTCATGTCAACCTAACATGCTCGTCGCTACGCTCTTCGCACCTATGTACTTATGAGAGTAACAATAGACATAATTATTTAACTATGTTATCACTGCATGGCTTACTACCTGGTCACAACCTGCCTACCAGGAAAAATAGTTGCTTAGACCATTTTATCCTTAAAATTGATAAAAAGAAAATATCTGCTGAGATTGCTATCCTAAACACCTCTGTAACTGACCACCTAACTACTTTTTTAAGTCTCTCAAAAATTAAAATTTCTGAAAAATGTTCAAAAACTAAAACAGTAATTAATTTTGAAAACGCTCTTTCATCCTTAAAAGAAAAAAAATTGTCTAACATATTATTTAGTAATGAACCGGATTTGATAATTCAACTATTAATTAATAAATTAATAGAATCCCTAGATGAAAATACGTCAATAGTTCGTATACCCAAATCGAAGCGCAATATTAAACCTTGGATAACTCCAGGTATATTAAAATGTATAAGAAACAGAAATAAGTTACAAAGGCAACTTCGTAATGATTCCTCTAATGAAATACTTAAAATCACCTATAAAAGATATCGTAATTTCTGCTACAAATTAATAAAGAAACTAAAACACAAATATGAGAGAGAGCAATTGAATAAGGCATCTAAAAATACTAAATGTCTATGGAATAGTATAAAAAACATAACGTATGCACAACAGAATAAAAATTATAATAATGAACTGTTAAAACTAAAATCTACTCCTAATGATAGCGTGAACTTTATAAACAATTATTTTACTGGCATTGGAAAACAACTTGCTGATGATATACTGAATAAGAACATTCCCTCCCTTGAGGATCACTCAGATATAAAATCCCAGTCATCATCCTTCGTGCTCTTTGACACGGACTGTGATGAAATACATTCCATTTTGATGAGCTTAAAGCCTAATAGTCATAGACATTATGGTCACTTTTTGGCCTAAAGCTGCATTTTGTGATGGAAGCAAGCCATTTTGCACAGTGATAGTGGGGGCCAAACTAAGCGATTTCATCCGAGGATAAACGAGATTCACCCCTTAGGAACAGAGATGGCGCCACTTGTTTAAAAAAATCTTTAAAAATTTCTAAAACCTAAACGGATGATCCGATTTTGATGATTAAGGTGTTTATCGACAGACAATCAGTTGTTTTACTATTTAAAAAATAATAAGGTAGCAGAAAATAATAATGAATACCAAAAAACCTTCATTATTGAAGAAAAAAAATTTTTTTTTTTTTCTGTATTTATTTAATTTTATAAAAATAATGTATGAATATGGTACTTTTTTATTTATTCGTATTATTATCCATTTAGTTGCACGTTTAATAAAAAATACCGCATATCAATATCTTGTATAGTTCCAAAGTTATTGAAGAAAACACTACATGGTGCCGGTATATCCCTTAATTCGCTGAACAAAAAAATCTCAAAAGTGATATTTTTTCTTTACATATGCTTTATTTATGATCTCTATGTATACAGAAAAATAAAATAAAAAATCTATAATATACCAATTTCGAGAAATTATATGTATAATTCGGCGAGTGATCTTTATTCTTGAGTTTCGAAGGTGCTGGTTACCCTGAAAATAAAATAGCAATGAAAAATATCATAATAATAAAATATGAATAAAAGACGCTAAATAACATTTGAACTAAATCTTTATTTTACTTACGTTTTATTTTCGCAATCTCCTTTGCAGGTTTTGCACTGTAAAGTGCAAGATAGGCCAACGCCTCGGCAGCCACAACGCATTGTGTCACAGTTCAATTTACATCCACAATGGTCAAGGAGGCTTAATTCTGACCAAAATGCAGTAACCTTCGACCATCGTGGAGTCCATCTATCTTTGACATCTTTCCATCCCCAAGAAGATGGACTTTGGATTGATTTATCCATAAGGCATTTCCCCATGCACGCAGATCATGTTGTTCAAGGGCAGCTGAAGCAGGCGTAAGACTTGTCACTAGCCTGCTTTTAGTCGAAAACAGATCTTTCCGAACCGCCATAACAGTAATGTTCTCTGTTTGTGCATCGTACAGCTGGCAAGTGCATCTGGAAGTAAGATTAGCTTTATTTGAGAACGAGTGAAATAATTATGTTCACTTACACTATATACAATAAAACAATGGGTACAAACCTTTCCAAATGAGCCAATATTTCTTCAGAGGAATTTCTATAGGATAGGACTCGACATACTTGCAAAAGCAGTAGTTACTTCAGGGGGTGAAACCCATGTTTTAAAACAAGTGTTTTACCTTTTTTATTCAAATAACACCCTGTGAAAGCATGAAAGCCTCGAAGCGCAGTTGACATTTCATGACCTAAAGTATAAAGCTATTTTTGCACTACTGCTACGTAACGGCGTTTGTTAGCTGTCCCCGTCAACATCGACATTACCTGCAGACCTTCATCTTTTAAAATTTCGTACTTAGTACGAAATAAACAGAACCAACACATTTGTGTCCGAAGATCGCATTAACATATGGGTTGCCTATGCCCAGCGATCTCTATCAATTATAATCATCGACTAAAAGCAGGCTGGTGACAAGTCTTCCGCCTACTTCAGCCGCCCTTGAACAACATGATCTGCGTGCAGCGTCTAAGAGGGCAACATATATTATGGGGAAATGCCTTATGGATAAATCAATCCAAAGTCCATCTTCTTGGGGATGGAAAGATGTCAAAGATAGATGGACTCCACGATGGTCGAAGGTTAGTGCAATTTGGCCAGAATTAAGCCTCCTTGACCATTGTGGATGTAAATTGAACTGTGACTCAATGCGTTGTGGCTGCCGAAGCGTTGGCCTACCTTGCACTTTACAGTGCAAAACCTGCAAAGGCGAATGCGAAAATAAAACGTAAGTTAAATAAAGATTTAGTTAAAATGTTATTTAGCGTCTTTTATTATTATTTTATTATTATGATATTTTTCATTGCTATTTTATTCAATACTAAATAATATACTAGAAAAAATACGACTCGCACCAGATCAATACTCAGACGGGAATCGAACCCGCGACCTTTGGATATCCGGTCCAATGCTCTGACCGCTGAGCTACCGAGTCACTAGTGACATCGTCGAATTTTTCCTAGTATATCCTAAACTTGATCTGGTGCGAGTCGTATTTTTTCTAGTATATTATTTAGTATTGTTTAAAAATAGCATTGTAAATGCAAAAATCTCAAATTTAAAAATTATATAGCTATTTCATCTTAATCAATTGTTAAAATATCTGGAAAGATATTTCAATTGAATGTCGAGGTAATTCCTCACATTGGTGAAATAACGCTGGCTTACAGCGTAAGAGTTTAGGATATACTAGGAAAAATTCGACGATGTCACTAGTGACTCGGTAGCTCAGCGGTCAGAGCATTGGACCGGATATCCAAAGGTCGCGGGTTCGATTCCCGTCTGAGTATTGATCTGGTGCGAGTCGTATTTTTTCTAGTATATTATTTAGTATTGTTTAAAAATAGCATTGTAAATGCAAAAATCTCAAATTTAAAAATTATATAGCTATTTCATCTTAATCAATTGTTAAAATATCTGGAAAGATATTTCAATTGAATGTCGAGGTAATTCCTCACATTGGTGAAATAACGCTGGCTTACAGCGTAAGAGTTTAGGATATACTAGGAAAAATTCGACGATGTCACTAGTGACTCGGTAGCTCAGCGGTCAGAGCATTGGACCGGATATCCAAAGGTCGCGGGTTCGATTCCCGTCTGAGTATTGATCTGGTGCGAGTCGTATTTTTTCTAGTATATTATTTAGTATTGTTTAAAAATAGCATTGTAAATGCAAAAATCTCAAATTTAAAAAAAAATGCTATTTTATTTTCAGGGTAACCAGCACCTTCGAAACTCAAGAATAAAGATCACTCGCCGAATTATACATATCATTTCTCGAAATTGGTATATTATAGATTTTTTATTTTATTTTTCTGTATACATAGAGATCATAAATAAAGCATATGTAAAGAAAAAATATCACTTTTGAGATTTTTTTGTTCAGCGAATTAAGGGATATACCGGCACCATGTAGTGTTTTCTTCAATAACTTTGGAACTATACAAGATATTGATATGCGGTATTTTTTATTAAACGTGCAACTAAATGGGTAATAATACGAATAAATAAAAAAGGACCATATTCATACATTATTTTTATAAAATTAAATAAATACTGAAAAAAAAATTTTTTTTCTTCAATAATGAAGGTTTTTTGGTATTCATTATTATTTTCTGCTACCTTATTATTTTTTAAATAGTAAAACAACTGATTGTCTGTCGATAGACACCTTAATCATCAAAATCGGATCATCCGTTTAGGTTTTAGAAATTTTTAAAGATTTTTTTAAACAAGTGGCGCCATCTCTGTTCCTAAGGGGTGAATCTCGTTTATCCTCGGATGAAATCGCTTAGTTTGACCCCCACTATCACTGTGCAAAATGGCTTGCTTCCATCACAAAATGCAGTTTCCTTTTCATAATGACTATGACTATAACAGTGCTACTGGATGGGATAAAATATCAACAAACTATCTTAAGCTTGCAAAGGATGAGATTATACCAATTATCACCCATTTAGCTAATACATGTTTTAGAGTTGGGATCTTCCCAGCATTGCTGAAGCAGTCAGTTGTCACTCCTGTGCACAAGGGAGGGGATAGGGAGGATATAAATAATTATCGCCCAATATCAGTGCTACCTTCAATTTCCAAAATTTTAGAAAAACTAATAAACAACAGACTATTGATATATCTTGACAAATTTAATCTACTATCTCCATCTCAGTATGGGTTTAGAAAGGGAAAATCTACTGAAGACGCTGTGTTAGCCTTGAGCTCGTTGGTTGTCGAGACACTAGACAAAGGGGATAAGTGTTTGGCGGTATTTATTGACTTAAAAAAGGCGTTTGATACCGTATCTATCCCCACCCTTGTGCACAAACTTGAACGCTATGGTATAAGCGGCCCACCCTTAGCACTTCTCAGTGACTACCTCTCCAACAGAAGACAGCGGGTCAAAGTTGGAGACTATTTGAGCGCCGATATGGACATAAGTTATGGCGTCCCTCAGGGTAGCATATTGGGACCTACGCTTTTCTTAATTTACATAAATAGCGTCTGCAACATGGAATTAAACGGTGCTCACATATTCTCCTATGCAGACGACACTGCAGTGGTGTTTAAGGGATCTTCTTGGGATGACTTACGTGTCCTAGTGGAAGCGGGAATGAAAGAAGTTGCGTGCTGGCTTGATAACAATTTACTTACCCTTAACACTAAAAAAACCAATTATATTTGTTTTGGTATAACAAATCGAACACAACCTCCAAATGATTACATGATAAAAATACACAAATGTAGTAATAATAATGATGGTAGTAGTGTGGATGTATGTGATTGTCCTATTATTGATAAGGTCTCTGACACAAAATACTTAGGGGTAGTAGTTGATCAAAGATTATCTTGGCACAAACAAATAGAGCAAATTTCTAATAGAATTAGGAAATTGATCTGGATATTTAAAGGCCTAAGACATGTAGTACCAACTTCTACTAATGTTCAACCTACTAAAAAGAAAAATCTCTTGACTATTATTTACATTGCACTTGTACAGACAGTGTTAACTTATTGTCTTCCAATATGGGGTGGAGCAACTAAAACAAAGTTTTTGGAACTAGAAAGGTCTCAAAGGTCCCTGCTTAAAGTTATGTATTTCAAACGACGTAGATTCCCTACTGAAGAACTTTATTCTTTGAGTGGTGTCCTCTCTGTAAGAAAACTTTTTGTACTACACGTTGTATTAAAAAGACATAAGTTGTTAAAATTTGTCCAAGTTAAACAAGAGAAAAGATTGAGAAGTATAGTTGCCCAAGTGAAACCAACCAAAACGGCTTTTGCTAGACGTCAATTTGATAAATTATCAGCACTCTTGTACAATAAATTAGATAAATTAACTAACATTTACTCTAAAACTTTATATAATGCTAAAAATATTCTAACTGATTTGCTAAATACGCTGTCTTATAGTGAGACAGAAGACCTGTTATATATTGTGTAATAATCATGTTTAAAAAAATATCACTTATATTCTAAAATAGTATAAAGTTTCGTTTACTCAGATACGCACGACGCACAGACACATACACACACACCACACATACCACACACACACCACACACCCACCACACACACACGCACACACACACATACACACACACACACACACACTAGCACACCTCAAATTCAATTAGTAAGTTACTGAGTGGTTAATAAAATTAAATATTACCTTACTAGCTTAAGAACATATTTTTCTTTCTATTTAGGTAATTCTATATTTTGTTTAGTCCTAAACTAGAAATTGTAATTGTATGGCTATGGAGGAGCGGGGTCTTCTGGCACAGATATTTTTATATCTAAAAGAGGGCCTCATAAATGGCAGTGTAAATGTATTTTCTAGTTTTGAATAAATATTTTGTATTTTGTACCTATTTCGTGACCTACGGTCTACGGTTTCTAATTCCCAGTAGACTAGTTTACACTCATTTCCGGCATCCAAATTTGCTATAAAGCATTTCAGGCGAAGCCCAAAGACACCTCCACAGACTCAATTAACCTCAAAGAAGGCAATTCGTTTTAAGATCCAATTCAAATAAATCATTGTGAACTTTAGACTTAACGACCATTTATATTTTAACCCGTCAAGTATTTGATACCTTTGATACTTTGAATTTTACTACTTTGAAGTTTTACATAATTATTTTCGAAATTTTAAACCATTTGAATTTGAATTTATGACATTTTGAACTTTGCCATTTTAAGTTTAGACTTTCTAACTTTAGACATTCTGATACGTACCCTTTAAAACATTGGCGTTCATGCAGGCGCGGTCGCAGCCCGAAATTTTGGGGGGGGGGTCACTAATAATAATACATTTTTTTTTGTAAGTTTTAGAAGCTTTTTCTATGTGACATGTACGATTTTGGGGGGGGGTCATGTCCCCTGTGACCCCCCCCCCCCTGGGACCGCGCCTGCGTTCATGGTTGTTAAATAAATTAAGAAAATGTTATGTTATGTGAAAATGTAACTTCTTTAAAATTCTCCATAATAAAACACTAATTTCATAGGTAAAGATCTAATATTAATGAAATGTATATTATTATTTATTTGATATTAATACATTATATTGTTTATATTAATACATTAAGCAGCAAAAAACCTCAACCAAGATTTTCATCTTTTTCTCAGGCTATATCCATGTTCCATCGCCAAGATCTTTATGGACGTGCTATGGTGGTCCAAATGGACCAACAGCCCCACACTCAATCTTTGCCAGAAGGCCTCTCTTCATTGGGGCCAGGCCTAGGACCAAGCGGAGAGCCTCTGAAAGGAATAAGGAATTTAGTGGAAATCCAGCCACTAAAACAGATGTTGACTCAAGAGTTATCGCAGTTGAAAGCCAGCAGATCCAATGAATTGGCGCAAACACAAGCGAACCTACTTGCTGGTAATAATTCTAGCCTGTTAGGCAACCCAATGCAAAATATTATGACTCCGTTAAATATTAACACTATGGGCATGAATCCTTTGAACTCTGCAGCCTCCATGTTTGGGATTAATATGCCGCTAAATCAGGGGCAGGCAAACATACCATCTTGGCAAGGGTTATTGCAACAGCATATGGGAAATGATTTGGCAACGACATTAGCCGCATTGCAAGCTCATAATGTGAATACCAAGAACATCAGTACTTTTAGCCAAACATTGGGTTTGGAACAGAACAAACCTAAGACATCTAGTTCGAGCAATGGTGACTCAAAATCCAATTATACAGGTATGTCTTCTCATAAAATATAATCTTCCTCATCTAAAATGATCTGAATGGTTTCATTACTATTGAAAAATTATAACATTATAATATTTTTATTTATAGCAGATATGAAGCGGGAAAATTCGTCGGAGGATAAGGACAGGAACTCAATGACATCATCAAACATGTTGGTGTTCAATAATGTAAGTTCCAAAAGATCTGACATTATTTGTTTTTTTTTTTGTTAAGGAAACATTATTATGTTACAGTCAAAATCCTTTATTTATCAGTCAAAACTCTCATTGCATGTATAAATGGTATAAAATATGAGTGTTTCGCAGGTTATCTGGTTCGCAATTCATTTGGATTATATTAGATTAAATCAAAACAAAGTGCGAGCCGAGCGAGCGAAGCGGACATGCAAAAATTTATTTCCCCGCATTTCTAGAAAAAAATACTATATCCAAGCCTTGTGTTGTGCGTAGGGCTTGCAATTCGAATATTCGAATTATTCGAATATTCGCCTTATTTTGCTATTCGAATACTCAAGTCGGTGATATTCGAATATTCGAATATTTTCCACTTTTTTGGATTTAGGCAAAAGTCATTCATTAAATACCCGAATAGCTTTTGTGAGCATAGAATGAAGCTATTGTTAACGTTCACTTTCTCGTTTATTTATTTGCTTACCTATGTTGTTTGTTTTTCCACAAATTGTAAACAATTTTAATCTAGCTTCCCAATGAATCAAAGACTTGAAACTTAAAACAAAGGTCAGAACAGGAGGACAATGACATCTTATAGTGTCATTGGGCTGATCTGATGATGGAACCAAAAGGCCTCAAGAAATCTGTAATAAGACCATACAAGCCCATCGACTTTGTGCTCGTTTGATTCGTACAAGTGTGTGATTGACTCAAATAAATATTTTTTCCTTTTTTTTGTTCATTTAATTCCTTTTTGGCTTTAGTGATCAGCTTGTCTTGCGACATGTAGGCCTTTTTCAGCTGTTTCTATTCTGTTCTATCTCTTGCTTTTCACGATCAAAGTGTTCCTTCAGTTTTCATAATATCATCTGCCCATCTTTTGGTTTGTCTTCCTCTTTTCCTTTTTCTGTCCCATGGTTGCAACTCTGTAATAATATTGGTACATTTTTCCTTGCTTTCTCTTGCCATTTAACCCGTCCATTGCCATTTTAATAGTCTTATTTTCCTTATTATGTCTTTTACTTGCGTTTTTTTTCTTCTTATTTCCTCTGATTTTTGACGGTCTTTCAGCGTATCACCTACTTTTCATTTTCTTTGGCATATTCTTAGCTTTAAATAGTGCTTTTGAGTCATTGTTTAATGCTATGTTTAATAGGCCTATGTTTAACACTCTGTACTAAAACCATAAAAATTCATGGAGTTTTGGCTCATTTGATTCGTCTTGACTAGTACTCTGTTGGGAAATATTGTCCAGGGTCTGATGATGGAACAGGAAGAAAACTACAGGAACTCTGTAATGAAACTATACAAATCAATCGAGTTTGGGCTCGTTTGATTCGTCTTGGCAATAACTGTGTTTAGAAATAGTGTCCATGGTATAATGATGGAGCCAGAAGAAAACCACGGGAACTCTGTAACAAAACAATACAAATCCATCGAGTTTGAGCTCTTTTTATTCGTCTCGACAAGTACTCTGTTGGGAAAATAAATAGTGTCCAGGGTCTGATTATGAAGCCGGAAGAAAACCACAAAACTATGTAATAAAACCATGCAACTCCATTTAGTTTGGGCCCGTTTCATTCGTCTTGACTAGTACTCTGTTCGGAAATAGTGTCCAGAGTCTGATGATGGAGCCGGACGAAAACCTCAGGAACTCTGTAACAAAACCATACAAATCCATCGAGTTTGAGCTTGTTTGATTCGCCTTGGCAATCACATTGTTGAAAAATAGTGTCCATGGTCTGATGGTGGAGCCGGAAGAAAATCACAGGAACTCAGTAAAAAAACCATACATATCCATCGAGGGCCTGTTTAAATTATCTCGACAAGTTCTCTGTTGGTAAAATAGTGTCCAGGGTCATCAGACCCTGATCATTATCAAATGAAGCCGGAAGTAAACCACAAAACTATGTAATAAAACCATACAACTCCATCTAGTTTGGGCTTGTTTCATTCGTCTTGACTAGTACTCTGTTGGGAAAAAGTGTCCAAGATCTGATGATGGAGCCGGAAGAAAACCATAGGATTTCTGTAATGAAACCATACAAATCCATCGAGTTTGGGCTCGTTTGATTCGTCTTGGCAATAACTCTGTTGAGAAATAGTGTCCAAGATCTGGTGATGGAGCCGGAAGAAAATCACAAGAACTCTGTAATAAAACCATATTATACAGGGTCACTGGAAATATGACGTATTCCTGTTAAGGGGTTATAGATGAGGTCAAAACAAATATTTTTTGTCATGTAACTTAAAATAAAAGATAACTATTCATTCGATTCCGGATTTTTTATTATTTTGGGATAGAAAAGAATCTGAGTGTTGATAATGAATAAAAAAAATTTCATAAAATACAGGTGTTTATAAAAAAATCAATCCTTAAATGCATTTTTTATTTTTATTTTTTCAGATTTTTTAGAAATAGCTTCTAATATCTTTAAAAAAATCCAAGTAACTAAGCGTGCATAATATTTTAAAAACATCACCATCTATTCAGCTTTCAGTTGAGGTATAAAACTTAATAATAGCTTGAATAAAAAATGAGAAATTAAGACTTAACTAAATAGCAGTCCCATTTCATGTAGCAAAAATTTCCTACTTCAAGCGCTTCGGAGGTGGCCGTATTATCCTACTTATTCCATAAATGTGAAAGTTTTCTTGTTTGGATGATTGTTAATCAATCACGTAAAACGGCTGAACGAATTTGGGTGAAATTTGGCACACAGATAGTTTATAAGCCGGATTAAAACATAGGAGGATACTATTATCTTGGTTAAAGGTTCCCTAGGGATTTTCTCAAATGTAAATGCGAATAAAGTCGCGGGCGGAAGCTAGTTTGCCATAAATGATCGTGCTTACTAAAAATACTTTCGTCCGAGTGAGTTTGAAACAGGATTATTTTCCACCGATGAGTCAAAATTTTATACAGACAGCATCAAAAATAACCATGCATATCAGTCATTTTCAATGCCCCGCTGCTGGGGAACTGGCCTTCCTTTTGGCTTGTGGATAGATAAAGCGGACGGGCCATACCTACCACGTGGGCCCAATGTGGATTGGTCAGTGTTAACGACTGTAAATGCAGCCAGAACCAAGGGCTCAATGTAAGGTACATTTAGTTAACACCGACCAATACACATTGGGCCCACGTGGTGGGTTATGGCCCGTCCGCTTTATCCCAAAAGGAAAGGAAGGCCTATTCCCCAGCAGCGGGTCATTAAAAATGGCTGGCCATTTTTAATGATATGCATGGTTATTTTTGATGCTGTCTGTATACAATTTTTACTCATCGGCGGAAAATAATCCTATTTCAAACTCACTCGGACGAAAGTATTTTTAGTAAGCACAATCATTTATGGCAAACTAGCTTCCGCCCGCAACTTTATTCGCATTTACATTCGAGAAAATCCCTAGGAAACCTTTAACCAAGATAATAGTATCCCCCTATGTTATAATCCGGCTTATAAACTATCTGTGTGCCAAATTTCATCCAAATCCGTTCAGCCGTTTTGCGTGATTGATTAACAATCATCCAAACAAGAAAACTTTCACATTTATGGAATAAGTAGGATAATACGGCCACCTCCGAAACGCTTGAAGTAGAAAATTTTTGCTACATGAAATGGGACTGCTATTTAGTTAAGTCTTAATTTCTCATTTTTTATTTAAGCTATTATTAAGTTTTATACCTCAACTGAAAGCTGAATAGATGGTGATGTTTTTAAAATATTATGCACGCTTAGTTACTTGGATTTTTTTAAAGATATTAGAAGCTATTTCTAAAAAATCTGAAAAAATAAAAATAAAAAATGCATTTAAGGATTGATTTTTTTATAAACACTTGTATTTTATGAAATTTTTTTTATTTATTATCAACACTCAGATTCTTTTCTATCCCAAAATAATAAAAAATCCGGAATCGAATGAGTAGTTATCTTTTATTTTAAATTTTTGTGTCTGAAAACGTACTTTTGGTAAAAGAATACTTAATTTCAATTAACTCAAAAACTATTAACTTTTTGAGAAAAGGTTATCTAACAAAAAATATTTGTTTTGACCTCATCTATAACCCCTTAGCAGGAATACGTCATATTTCCAGTGACCCTGTATATCTATCGAGGGCTCGTTTAATTCGTCTCGACAAGTACTTTGTTGGGAAAATAGTGTCCAGTGTCTGATAATAAAGCCGGAAGAAAATCACGAAAAATATGTATTAAAACCACGCAGAACTATTTATTTTGGGCTCGTTTGATTTGCCTTGACTAGTACTTTGACGGAAGATGATTTCCAGGGTCTGGTGATTGAGTCGGAAGAAGGCTACAGGAACTCTTATAAAAATCATACAACCCCATCAAGTTTGGGCTCGTTTGATTCGTTTTGACATGTATTCTGATGGGAGATAGTACTAGACCCTGGTCTAATAATGAAGCCGGAAAAAAGCCCGAGAAAAACACAGAAACAAACAAACAAGACAAACACACAAGACTAAAAAACAAAAAATAAACATTTACTGACAATCAAACCAAAAAACTTCTTCTTAAAATGAACTAAAAACTATCAAAATTGAACTCAAAACATGCCCTTAAAATTAACTAGAAAAACGGACTAATAATTATAAAATAATTTCCCCTTTAAAGATTTATAACTCTACAATTCGTTGTTTAGTTTAAAAACTTCTGTTTTTAAACTAAAAACGTGGGGCGAAGGCAAAAAAGTCATTTGAGGATAATTTTTACACAATGCGTCCTATTAAACAAAGCATTTAACTTTGGTTTAATGTGAAAAAATAAGCAATATTTAATAATTACGACCATCTGCCTTATTTTACAGAATTATTCGAATAATATTCGAATATATTCGAATACCTCTTTAAAAAATTTCGAATATTCGAATATTGGATTTCATCGAATATTTGCAAGCCCTAGTTGTGCGGGAAGCAATTTACATGCCTCGAATGATTAAAGCCCTCGCCTACGGTTTGGGCTTTAAACCATCCTCAACAATGTAAATACTAACTTCCCGCGCTCGCCTGTAATGTACTATTGTCATTCTAGCTGCCTCCAAGCGTGACGGTGCAAGCTCTGAACAACAAAATGCGTGAGATCGGGGAAGTAATGTTCGCTGAGATCACAGGCCACGGTCGCGCCATCGTGCGGTTCAGAGATAACGATGACGCCGAACGCTGTGTCAGTATCCTTTTAGTTGAGTTTATGACTCGAGCAGTATGCGGGCTGCGTATTAATTTTAATTTTAGGGCGCTTCTACACGGTGCAAGTAGCCCGCGCAATTTGAGCACTTGCGCATGTTACATGCTCCGTGGAAACACGTAAAGCGGGTCCAGGGGCCGTACCGGCTAACGAATCGATTATCGAAAAGTCTGCTGGGTTTCAAATTAAGACAGATAAATCGAGCCCCAATTGGGCGAAAATGGCGAACCCCATTTCATGATGTCACACGAACATCGTTATCTTCCAAATTACGTCAACAAAAAGTACAAGACGAAATTCCTTACTTTGATTTTTCAGTTCTAAGTTGAAACCGATTCAGATTTTTCGATAATCGATTCGTTAGCCGGTACGGCCCCAGCTCCATAGCATTGTACGCCCGCGTAAGTTACTCGCGCAAGCTACATGCACCGTGTAGAAGCACCCTTAGGTATTAAGGTCTCTACCCACCACACCGCTCCACACCATGACCGTGTTAGGAACGTATCAAGCAAAAAATATTCTTTGTATTGAAAAGTATGTCACTATTCCCACTAGACCATTCAGTCACAGGCCATGCACTTGTCATACTTTTCAATACAAAGATTTGTTTTGCTTGACACGTTCCTAGCACGACTATTGTATGGTACGGTGTAGTGGGCAGAGGCCTTTAATTTAAGTACTAGTTAGGCAACTTTCGCAAGGGTCTGTCATGGGCTGGGTGAACATTATTATCTTGAGTTCTTCCGTGCCTCGGAAGGCACTTTAAATCGTTGGTCCCAGCTGCTTTTGCATTCGTTTCGTTAACACCCACAAATCCGCATTGGGCCTGCGTGGTTGGCTATGGCCGATCCTCCTTATCCACCCTGGCAAGGCCTGTGCCCCAGTGGAGACATTAAAAATTGTTTTAAAAAACAAAAAACCGACTTCAAAACCCCACTCTACCTCTAAAAAAGCAAGAAATAATATTCAAATCACTAGATACGCATTATCATTGTAATAAAACATGTCTATTGAAGTCGGGTGGGCCTGGAGGCCAACTTTTTTTTATTCTAACAGCCCCACCCGACTTCAATAAACGTGTTTTATTACAATGATAATGTGTATCTAGTGATTTGAATATTATTTCTTGCTTTTTTAGAGGTAGAGTGGGGTTTTGAAGTCGGTATTTTGTTTTTTAAAACAATTTTTAATGTCTCCACTGGGGTACAGGCCTTGTCAGGGTGGATAAGGAGGATGGGCCATAGCCCACCACGCAGGCCCAATGCGGATTTGTGGGTGTTAACGAAACGAATGCAAAAGCAGCTGGGACCAACGATTTAACGTGCCTTCCGAGGCACGGAAGAACTCAAGATAATAATGTTCACCCAGCCCATGACAGACCCTTGCGAAAGTTGCCTAACTAGTACTTAAATTAAAGGCCTCTGCCCACTACACCGTACCATACAATAGTAGTGCTAGGAACGTGTCAAGCAAAAAAAAATCTTTGTATTGAAAACTATGACAAGTGCATTTCGCATAACGGAGCCTTAATACAAAACCTCTCGTGGGGTTGATCAGACCATCAAACTGAACAACTTTCATTATGGGACCAACCTTGAAATCGCGAAAAAGAATCAGCTATTTCATACATTAGTTCAATAGTTCAATAGTCATTTATTTGCTAATCTTGTGGTAGGTACAAAAAGATCTTATATGAGCTAACAAGTTCACACAAGAACCCTGTAAGGGCACTGCAAAAAAGAAAATAAGAAAATAATTCCTCAATATTCCTATATAATATAATTTCTAAAAAAAATACAATCCTACTCCATTTCGATGGAGTAGGATTGTATTTTTATATGGAACAGCTGATTTCTTTTTCGTGATTTCGAGGTTGGTCCCATAATGAAAGTTGTTCAGTTTGATGGTCTGATCTGATCAACCCCATTAGAGGTTTTGTAATAACTAAAAATAACCTTGTAAAAGTATGACAACGTCATTATATTAACTAACATTCGAGATCGAAATATATTTCAATATAACATAATAAATTCATTATGTTAATAAACTAAAGTACTACTAAATTATACTAGAAAAAATTCGACTCGTCACCAGATCATTATCTTAGGCGTTAATCGAACCCGCGATCTATGGAAGTCCGGTCCAATGCTCTTCCAACTGTGTTACCAAGTCACTAGTGCCATCGTCGATATTTTTATAAACTAATTTTAAAAGAAATATGTATACAATATTCCAATAATTTTCTTAGTGTTTTGCAGAAATCTTTGATCGTTCTAAAGTAGACGGGCAGACCATCGAAGTGAAATTCTTCTAATTGACCTTGGTAAGGACAACTTAAGGTACTAATAATGAATCGTAAGTATTCAACCCATAGCCAAATAGACAATCGGCAATTTGAATAGAATGGAAGTGACGTCTAGTGAATGGAAGTGAAGTGTAGTCTAGTCATAAATATATTATATTCTAGTGCAGTATGAAATTGACATTTCAAAACGCTCTGATTGGCTATGGTTAGTGACATCTAACGTCAATGAGGGCTTTTGCAATGGGGTTGGCAACGCAAAGCTAATTGTAGATGTCGCTTCGTACGCTTGTTCCTAAGACAGTAGACGTTCAGAACAAAATGTATGGGAAAACAGGTATTTATTTTGTGGTATTTTTTTACCGAAAAAGACCCGTTGACCCAAATTGGATATAAAAGACTATTCTACAATGCAAATGCCGGAATTGAAAGCCAAATTAAAACGTTTTTATTCTTACAGAATTTATATTTTTATTCTATATCCAGATTTTTTGGAAATTAGTAAGTGCCAACATTTTTAAAGCTTATCACAGAATTTAATCATTTTAAAGTTAAAAAACGATTTTTTTTAAGTAAAAGTGCTCTTTTTTCATAGCTCTCGTGGAACAAGCGTACGCAGCGCCATTTTGACAGTTGCCTTCCCCATTGAGGGCAAAATGGGTGCATTCTGCCAGACAAATCTCTGAGTCATCGATCGCCATAAAGTAAATTTTAACCATGAAAAGTAATTTGTATGGAATGTTCAATATTTTACTTTCCATGGTTAAAATGTAGATACTCTATGGCGATCGATGACTCAGAGAAATGTCTGGCAGAATGCACCCAATGACAAAAAACTGTAGGCTCGATAGACGGCGTTGATATACAGGCAAGTGTCAAATGTAGGAAACGTAGAAAGTTTTTATGCACAGGCCGTTTATTTTCCAAACCCAATTTTGACACTTCACTTGACCATCAACACCATCTAGTGAGGCAAACAGTTGCTATTTTTTTTTAATATCACTGAAAAGCCCTCATTCCGTTAATTTTTCTATTTTATTTGAATTGATTAAAGCTATTTGACTAATTAGAGGTCAGCCCCCCTAGCATGACCACCAAAACGCGATATGATAAAGCGATTATCACGTTTAACTGTCAAAAGTCAATGCATTTGACAGTTGAGTGTTGAAAAAAGACTATATCACGCGATATAAGCTCTGGAAACGTAAGTATTCAGCCCTCCTAACCGAGTGGCCAAAGTGGCTAATCGACAATTTAAATAGAATGGAAGTGAGTGAAGTCTAGTAGTGTATGAAATTGACGTTTCAAAACGCTCTGACCCCCCCTAGCCAAAGTACATTTGCAAATCTTCGTTATCGCTTCGCTTTCGAAACATGTATGAGATTGACATAAAGGTTTCGTTAACTATCGAATTTTAAAACGTCAAATCCATACATTTTTCGGAGCGAAGCGATAGCGAAAATGTGTAAATGTGACATTGGCTACAGGCTCTGATTGTCTATGGTTAGAGACATATTACGTCAATTCCGTAAACTTTTCTTTTGACGACCTGAGTGGTGCAATGGTCAACATGCCGGTCAACCACACAAGAGGTCCCGGTTCGATTCCCGACCGGGCAGAAATTTAAATGATGAATTTTAATTTCTGTGACGGGTTTGAGTGTTACTATGTATAATAAGTATGTATTTAAAACTTATATAAGTAGTATATCAGTTGTCTAGCACCCATATTACAAGCTTTGCTTAGTTTGGGGCTAGATGGCATTGTGTGAAATTGTCCAAGCATTTATTTATTTGTATTGAATAAAGCCTTCTATTCAATTCAATTTTTTTTTTATTGTGACAGGGTAAGTAGGAATAAGATCACATGATTTTGCAAGAATATTTTAGTATTCTTTGTATTGCGTTTAAGTTTCGATTCGTAAGTATGGTACCAAATTCTTTGAGATTTTTGTAACATAATTGTACCATTGTTATAGTGTACCATTGTTTATATAAATTATAATATGGACTTTTGTTAATTTCTATAAATATTTGTGACTTTTTTATGATTAAGTATATAGGCTACTCGCCATTTTTTACTACTTTTTTTCTGGATTACTTGTGGTAAACATTTCAGGGTACTTGTGATTTAGAATGCGAGTATTTTATTTATGAAACAAAACTTTCTGTGCATATTTATTTAAGTTGCATAATGTTTTACACTCTCAATCATACTCTCGTTATTTCTTCCTTTTTTTATAATATGCACATGACCAAACATGATTAGATCGCCGAGGCAATACCTACACTTTATGATGATGTGTCAAATTTATACAAGTTTCAGAATTGTTTCTGGTTTAAATATCATTCATAATGTGCCTGGATGAAAGTCGAATATGCTAAAACGTGAAATATTTTTTCACTTGATATGAGTCGTTACAATTACTATGTTTTGGTAGTTTTGGTAGAACTAGAGTTCCTTATGGCAATTGATTCAGTCTAAAGCTGTACGAGTACAGGTACAGCAGCGAGTATTGAGATATTCAAATTTTTTAGAAAGCTTGCTTTATTGCTCACTAGCGGCCGCCCGCGGTTTCACCTGCGTGGTTCCCGTTCCCGTTCCGTGGGAATATCGGGATAAAAAGTATTCTATGTTTTAATCTAGGCTATCAACTATCTGTGCCAAATTTTGACCAAATCCGTCCAGTATTTTTGTATGAGGGAATGTAGCATGGAAAGCCATGCAGTACGGTTTTCGGCCATCCGGATATTTGTCTGCATTTCATTTTGGCAGAACTCCATAATGGCAGGATAATTTGGCTGATTCACAAATCGTCCACCAGTCGGCGCACTACCACAAACTTGGCGCTAGTGTAGCTGTAGACCTGTCATTTTGTTGTTTTCTATGTTTGCTATCAATTTTTGTATGTTAGAAGCGAATATTCTCGTTAATATCAATTTTTCATCCAACACATTTTGGTTTTCTTCAATCTTTAATTCGTTTACTGTCCAACTTCTATAATCATGGGGCACGGGGGTGGCACGTGGAGTTGGCTCTACATGAGGTCTTATGACTTTTTGACAGTGCGAGGTTTTGGTAACATTATTCATGAAAATGATTTTGGTGGGTAATTATTATTAGTATCAACAATTTTTAGATATAATTAAAAACAAATGGGAAAATTGGGGTAAAGCCCGTACAAAAGTCTCCAGCAGCAGTAGCGTCACCAAACGGAATACATTTTGTGACATCCCGCCATTGCATCGGTTCATCGGGTCGGTGATCTTCGACTTTCCACGTGGACTACGATTATGAGCTTCTCAAGGTTGTCCGGTTCCCGTCTGGCCACGTGTCCGAAGTACTGGAAGATACGCTGCATGCACACAGTTGATAAGCGGTTCTTAATATCCAACTCGGGACCGAATAATATAGTGCGAAAGCGTCTGTTACTAAAGCTTTTCAATAGTTCTTTCGTGTCCTAGAACTCTAATCATGTTATTGGCATGTTGCCATCTACGGTATTCACCTTATTTGAGGTAATTCCTAGATTAAGTTTGTTGTTTTGTAGTCCAATAAAACTAGCTTTTTCTGGACATAATTAGATAACTGAAATTTTCTTTTTCTATGTCATAAATTAGTGTTAGTTATAGGTAGTTAAAATAAAAGGAATTAAACATTTCGAAACTTCGCATAAAACTAAAAAAAAACTAAATTTTCAAAAAAAAATTGATTTCATGATTACAGCATAATAAATAACTAAGTAAATGTACATGTATTATGCTATGATGCTTGCATTTCAGGTAAATAAATCAAAATTAAACTAATTGATCAATCGGAACTATTGTTAATAAAGAAGGTTCAGTAAGTTGCAGATATTTTGGCTTATCTTAACAGAAATTATAGGTAACTGTAATTTAATAAGTCATACTGAATAGTATATAATGTGTGTTAATATACAAAGTGTATAAACAAAGATTGCACAGTTACAATTTTTAACTATTGAGAAATACATTATTATTAAAACGTAAAAAATAAATGTTGAATTTTAGTCTAAAATGTCTAAAAAGACGCATCATAGCTTAATAAGATACAAGCATCATAGTTACCATTTTGGCTTATCTAGATATTGAGAGCAGATGAATACTGTGAAAAAAAACGAACATGCGAAATTGGATTCAGTTTAATTTTGCTATTAGGTGATAGCATTTTAATGCACCATAAAATTATACTAACAAGGTATTTGGTTAACTATTTTGCTTTTAGGAAAAAGCTAGGTAATGTACGAAATTATAAATATATTTCTGAACTATAAATTTTAATTGCTGAACATCTAAAAAAAAATCTTCGCTTGAGGGTAGACTCACGGGCAACTTCAGTCCCCCGTGACCACGGCAGCTGCAAAGTTGCCGAAACGTCGGGAAAACCAAAAATCAAACCAAATACCAACTAATTACCAAAGTACTTTTAATAAAACCGCGCTAGTATCCGTTAAATTTTTTTTTATTTCATGTCTAGTGAGCGCGTAAGCTTGAGAAGTAAATATCCGATAAACTAATAAAAACAACGAGTTTATTAATTATGTCCAGATAAAGCTAGTTTTATTGGACTATTGTTCGTACAAAATTCAATAAACTGTACCTACATAGTTCTTTCGTGTCCTAGAACTCGTACTCATGTTATTGGCAGGTAGTTAAGGGCATCAGCCGGATCAGCCCCGTATGGTATTAACCTTATTGGAGGTAATTCCTTGATTAAGTGTGCAGTTTCATTCATACAAAACTGGAACGCTGCATTATCCTAGATATTCAACTCAATTTCTAAAACGTTAGGTAAAGTATAATCGCCCCGGCTTCGCACGGGTAGCGGAGCATATACCTACTCCAATTTTTTTCCTTTTAGAATATTATTTCCATTTGGAATATTAAGCTCTATCCATTGTTTTAGCTCCCAGTCGGCATTATTTTTCCGACATCTTCAACAAGTCTCGTTGCGTCGGGCGGATTGTGATTTATAATAATTATCTATTAATAATTATATAAGCAATAGAATATGTACTTATTATGAAAATTAGTACGACTTTAAAGGCCTAGAGTAAGTTTTTCCAACTCACGTTATAATTTTGTATGAAAATGACTAGTTCACCGCGTCTTCCGCTAGGTAGCGGTCCTCCTCAAATCTTCTCACTTTCAAACGTAAGGTGAAAAAAACGCCCTAGGACGTCTGTTAACAATCAATGGATTTGATCTGGCTTTGTTCTAGTAAAATATGTGATCTGATTTTTTTTTCGCCAAAAGATTTTTTCTTGTAAAGGGTGCATTTCGTGGCCTTGTATTTCTATTGTTTGAATGAATGTTGGTTTCTTTTATCTTTACACCATCATAAATTTCTTAAAATTACTTCGCACCTGGACCGCGATCAAAATGCCTCGAATGGCTAATTGATATTAGGGTTCATTAATTTTAGTTTCTCGAAATACTTTCAATAATTAATTTCGTTAAGTACATGTTATTAATTTTATTATAAACTGCACATCTTTACTTCAGATGTTTTTCAAATTGGGTAATATTTTAGTTCATATTTTTATTATACGTTTACTAACGTAATTTGTTTTATTTTCAGCTCTTTTTGTATCCAGAAAGAAGACATAGTAGGTTCTAAATATAACAAAGTAGATATTCAAGTGTACCTATCTTATTTATAGGAATAGGTAAGATTTTTCCCCTCGCCTCGTCGTGCTCTAAAAATATGGATGTATTTTAGATTTTAGCTTCAAAGTTAATTCGCAGAATATTGCTAAGTCAAATCTTAAAATAAACGTTTAAACAAAGCCGTGTTTTATCTTTTATTACCTACAAGTACTAGGCACGTATCTTCAAATTTTTTCGACGGAGTGGGGATAAGTTCGCGCATGTGCTCTTGTGAGCGACCAATAGCGCGCGCCCCTCTCCCGCCGCCCGCGCCCCTCACCGCTACGCATACCCAAAATACGCGTTTCGCGCAATCCCCACCCGATTTCAAGTTATATGCCTCGTACTACCTAAACATAATCTACCCTGTCTGACCAACAAAATAAAAAACCCGCCTCTCCTCGCCATAATATTGCGGAAAAATTAATACTGTCTGAAAGTGTCCTCTGTAACTGTAACTTCTGTTATAGAAAAGATAATGTCGCGCCAGAGGAACTTTTTTATTTTTCTGGTCAAACATAACAATATGATTTTAAAGTCCTTGAGCATAGAAACCAACAAAGAAGCAAAGCATGATATTTGTACCTAACTAGGCATCAAGGGCGCCGGAAAAATAATCCCTCTGGGGCTTCTAGTTTTTTATGTGAGGTTCACAGGGTTTTCATTTCATTTAAATAGCTTTAAGTAGTTGTTGTTGTAGTTAATGTTGATCTCGAGAATCCCAAGGGGTGCAGAATGCAATTAAGTACTCTACTAATGATGGTAATGCATTAAAAAAGTACGATCTGAGAGCCGGCAGGAACGAAACTGAATATCTGAAGTTTCCTTTCATTGGCAATATCTCAAAGACCCCAGAAACTATCTAGTAGGGTCTCTCCTAGGGCATCCAATCCCGCATGTTATTTGTGATCTCGGTATTTGCGGGACCGATGATTTACGATCCCGCGGGATCTCGGAATTTGCGGGGTCCCGCAGTTGTAAGATGAGCTGCCTACTAAAGTGTTGTGTAAAGAGGCGTTTATATGTTAAAAGTCTAAATTATACTGAAAAACTAATTAAAGTCGTATTAAGCATCGTAATTAGATGCACGATGCAAATATTTACTTCTTACTCTCAACAAAACAAGCAAGAATCTCCGGTATTTCTTACTTCCTGCGTCATTGTCGGCAACTCGAAAATTTTTAAAATCCAATGCATCACAAGGAATAAATAAAAAATATGCAAATTAATACAATTTATGTTAAAAAATAATAATATTTATAACTGTCTATTTCTGTTAAGTATAAAAGAAAATGGCTTATCCTAAAGTTTAAAAATCTTTAATATTTAAGATTATGACACTATAGGAGGTTCACTCAGGGCAATGGATTATGACAAGTTGTTTACATTTTTTTTATTTACTCGCATAAAATTTAAGTAGGTACATAATAGTTAATTATTTGAGACATTTAATATCCTGTTTTGATATATTTAAACATTATGCACATCAGTCCGGACGAGCATCCGTCCCGCAGTCACAAATGAAAAACTTTCTAAGTATGTTTTAATGTGTTTTTTCTGTTTTGTTTTAATTATTATTGTACTTTAATGTAAATAATGGCATATTTTTGATTTATTCCTAATTAAGGCATGGAACCGATTTTAACCGATTCCAAAATAACCGGGAAAAACCGATTCTTTTTTGTCCTGTGAGAATCGATTCTTAAATTAGTAAGAATCGATTTTCGATTCTTTTCGATTCTCGTTAAAAAAATATCAAATTCCCAATCTTACTACTTAGACGGCTTTAGTTGTGATGGCGCGCACAAATAATCGAATAAACAATCATAACAACATCTGATTAGACCGTACGGTATAATATAAGATTTCTTTGCCTGCTCACTATTGGACGATCGAAAAAAAATCCTTATTTATTGTCACTTTATTTAGAAGTGTTTCTGCTTCTGCTTGGGCAAAAATTATTTCGTATGTATATCTGTTTTCTGCTACAGATCGCATTTCTCAACCTATTCTCGTGAAATTTTGTGAGCAGGTTCGAAAATTATATAGGATTTATTTGTCAAGCCAGTTTTTTAATTTTTTTCATAATGGCGGAGATATGTTATAAAAATCATGTTTCAGTCCGGCTTTCCAGCGCTGTCTGCTCTCCTCTACAGGTCGCATTTCTCAACCGATTCTCGTAAAATTTTGTAAGCAGGTTCATAAATGATGTAGTTATGTTTTTCACGCTAGTTTTTTGAAATTTTTCAAATTGGTGGAGATATGTTAAAAAAAACATATTTCAGTCCGGCTTTCCAGCGCTGTCTGTTCTCGTCTACAAGTCGTATTTCTCAACCGATCCTCGTGAAATTTTGTGAGCATATTTAAAAATGATATAGATTTTTTTGTCACGCCACTTTTTTTTTTAATTTTCAAAATGGCGGAGATACAGAGATATAGAAAAACTTATTTCAGTCCTAGTCCGGCTTTCCAGTGCTGTCTGTTCTTCTTTACAGGTCGCATTTCTTAACCAATCCCGGTGAAATTTTGTGTGGAGTTTTGACATTTAGATTATTTGTCGAAAGTCGAGACAGTTTTTAAAATTTATTAAAATGACAGAGATATATAAAAAAAATATTTTATTCGGGCTTTCCGGCAGTTTGTTCTCCTCTACAGGTCGCATTTCTCAACCGATTCTAGTGAAATTTTGTGAGCAGGTTCAATAATTATCTAAAATTGTTTAGTCAAGCCAGTTTTTTCAAATTTATCTAAAAAAATATTCACCCATTTCGAAAAATTATCTAAATTAGAAGCACCATCTAGCTGCGAATACTCCAAATAATATACCTAACAGCACGTAATGTGTTCTTTGGAAACCTCATGGCAACATTTTATTTTTGAACAATTTGAGCCACCTTTTACAGCTCACGGAGTTTATTGTAAGAGAATACTAGAAGAAATGAAACAGTACTAGTAATACCCGGTAGGAGTCCTACTCCTACCTATCCTACTATAGACCTAGTGATAATTAATTTGCTTTTTCTTTATGTTTTCGTGTTTTATATTAAGTAAATAATTTGATTTTGATAAAAAAATAATAAAAAAAACGCTTTTTTCTTTACTTAACTAACTGGAAGGCACATATTGACAAAGTATGCTCGAAATTAAATAGATTTGTATATGCATTAAGGCGCCTAAGACAAACGGTATCCGTAGAAGCAGCTACTAGTGCATACCATGGATACGTCTCATCGGTACTGAGCTACGGACTGCTGTTATGGGGTAACTCGGTAGACATTTTGCTAGCTTTTCGATTACAAAAAAAATGCGTACGGGCTATATGTAATGCATGGAGTACTGACAGCTGTAAACCACTGTTTAAAGACTTAAAAATACTTCCACTCGCGTGTATGTATATTAAAGAAATCTGCATATTTGTGAGGCAGAACGCAAACTTCTTTCCCAAACATTCTGATGTGCTAGCACGACACACAAGGCATAAGGACAGATTGTATCTGCCGAATTGTAGACTTGATATATTCAAACGAAATGTTTATGTTCAAGCCATAAAAATATTTAATAGACTGCCTAATGATATAAAGAATTTGCCATTTAATATATTTAAACGAAAACTATCGCTTTGGCTGTTAGAACATTGCTTCTATACTGTAAAAGAATATTTAGATTTTAAAATTAATTAAAGTTTGTATTCTAATAATGACATGTGGTATTACGAGTACGAGTGATTGACATAATACAGAATATTTTGGACATGACTGAATAGTAGTTTTAGGTTAAAATTATATTATTATTACTTTGAATTGACATGACTTGATAATTGTTTTTGTGACGTAATTAATATTTTGACATGATTTATTATTATTATGTACTGTTTTGATCACTGTAATTAAATAAGCATGTATAAACATTTGATTATAAATTAGCAGAGGATTAGTGCGCACTTACAATATTTTTTTTTCTGTGTAGCTTCTTTAACACAACTTGTACCGAATATTTGTATGCCTTTGTTATGGGTCAAATATGAGAAACTTTATTTACTGTTGACACATCAAATGTACCATGTTTGTGACAAATAAATATTTTCTATTTCTATTTCTATTTCTTAACATGAAACAAAATTGTAAAAAAAAAAACAAAAAAGAATCGAAAAGAATCGAAAAAAACCGGGTACCCGATTCTGACCAAGGAATCGGAATCGAAATTTTCGATTCTTCAAAGAGGTCCGATTCTGCATGCCCTATTCCTAATGATGCATTGGATTTTAAAAATTTTCGAGTTGCCGACAATGACGCAGGAAGTAAGAAATAACGAAGATTCAGCCCTTAGCTAGTCAATCAGTCATTCATATACATTCCTACAATACGCTTGCGAGAGAACATTTCTTGCTACTTTCCAGTCCCGCAAATCCCGCGGATCCCGCGCTAGTAATCTCGCTTCTTGCGGGACTGGAAAATGACGCGGGATCTCGGCATTTCGAGATCTCGGTATACCGAGATTGGATGCCCTAGTCTCTCCATCTATCTGCACAGGAACCACACTTATTTCCGCTGATGAACCTACCTGAAAAAAAACTATCCCGTCCAGCCGCCTACCCGCAATCTGCCCTTGATTACATTACATAAAGCAGGGGTGTCAAACTCATTTTTCTAAAGGGCCATTCATAAAATTTTGGGTGACAGACCCAAAATTTGCGGGCCAGACTCAAAATTAAAAATTCAAATACGTACTAAATTATTTTAAATAAAACGCGCGCTCTTTTGAACAATACGTTAATTGTGGCATCGGATGCCGTCTAAAATCCTCACTGGATACATTCTGGTCGATGAGAGTCAAGATGGCTGGTGTATCATGGCGAATTGAACTGTCTCATATACCAAAAAAAAGTACCTAAAATGTACTATTTAGTACCTGGATCTAAAAAATAAGTACCTAAACTAGAACGAAGTTATAGCGAAATTAAAGGTACACCCGCCATCTTGATGTCAATATGGCGGATGTATCTTAATAAGTCAATATTGAACCATTATACATAAAATATAACTGCATCAAAAAAATGTACCTAAAAAGTACCTCAAGGCAAAAAATTCACATGCTCGATTAATTAAGTAGTTTCTAATTGAGAGTCAAAATGACGTGTATCATGGCGAATTGAAATGTCTCATATACCAAAAAAATGTACCTAAAATGTACTATTTAGTACCTGGATCTAAAAAATAAGTACCTAAACTAGAACGAAGTTATAGCGAAATTAAAGGTACACCCGCCATCTTGATGTCAATATGGCGGGTGTATCTTAATAAGTCAATATTGAACCATTATACATAAAATATAACTTCATCAAAAAAATGTACCTAAAAAGTACCTCAAGGCAAAAAATTCACATGCTCGATTAATCAAGTAGTTTCTGAATGAGAGTCAAAATGATGTGTATCATGGCGAATTGAAATGTCTCATATACCAAAAAATGTACCTAAAATGTACTATTTAGTACCTGGATCTAAAAAATAAGTACCTAAACTAGAACGAAGTTATAGCGAAATTAAAGGTACACCCGCCATCTTGATGTCAATATGGCGGGTATATCTTAATAAATCAATATTGAACCATTATACATAAAATATAACTTCATCAAAAAAATGTACCTAAAAAGTACATCAAGGCAAAAAATACACATGCTCGATTAATTAAGTAGTTTCTGAGAAATCAAACAACAGTTTTTTTGTGAACGACAAGATGGCGGGACCCCTTATGGTTTTTGAAGTATTTCATGGCTAGAATTTAGTGCCATTCATATTTTGGTAACTACTATTTAGTACTATTCGTTTGGAACTATTTGGTACCATTCATTAAGTACTATGTATTTATAATAGACTACAGTTAGAAAGGAATGGTGCTATATATCGCATATAGCGCCATCCCTTTCAAACTGTAGCAAGCATAGATTTGGGTTTGAGTTTGATTCTATTAATACGAGCCTTATAAGAATTGCGATTTCTCTTGTTTGCTGTATTCGGCAGGCTGATTATCTAATTAAAAACCACCTAGCAACCGGTTTCAGTTCACAGATGAACGTGATACATTGCTACTTTTCTTTGGTATGTTTTTATTTACCCCAAAAAGAAGAAGCATTGTATCACATTCATCTGTCAAATGAGACCGACCTCTAGGTGATTTTTAATTAGATAATCAGCCTGCCGTTCTTTATTCTTCTGTCACGTCGCATCACGCATCTCTTTTTAAAACACAGTGTTACCAATTAGTGCCATCTCGCTTGCTCAGCCCTTTGTTCCTCTATTCTGTTAGGTATATTAACTTTATGGGTAGGCCCAGATCCAGGGGGGCGTGGGGGGCACTTGCCCCGGGCGGCGAAGACAAGGAGCTGGGCTGATCCACTCCACCAGCCAGTCTCGCTGTCTATACACGGTGCTACACCGTTTTCATCGAACTTACGTCGCATCGCGTGCACAGAATAGTACCTACCTACCTAATGCATAGTACTAAAAACAAAGGAGTGGTACTATATGGTATCAAATAAATTATACTAAATAGTAACAAACGAATGGTACTAAATAGCAACAAATGGATGGTACTATATGGTACCAAATAATTTGTACTAAATAGTACCTAATGTATGGTCCTAAATAGTAAAAAACGAATGGTACTATATGGTACCAAATAAATTGTACTAAATGATACCTAATGAATGTTACTTAATATAAACAAATGGATGGTACTATATGGTACTAAATAAATTGTACTATATGGTACCACATAATTTGTACTACAAATGAATGGTTCTAAATAGTAACAAACGAATGGTACTATATGGTACCAAATAAATTGTACTATATGGTACCAAATAAATTGTACTAAATAGTACCTAATGAATGGTACTATATGGTACCAAATAAATTGTACTAAATAGTATCAAACGAATGGTACTAAATAGCAACAAACGAATCCCATTATATGGTACCAAATAAATTATTATAAATACATAGTACTTAATGAATGATACCAAATAGTTCCAGACGAATAGTACTAAATAGTAGTTACCAAAATATGAATGGCACTAAATGCTAGCCATAATTTACTTCAAAAACCATAAGGGGTCCCGCCATCTTGTCGTTCACAAAAAAAACTGTTGTTTGATTTCTCAGAAACTACTCAATTAATCGAGCATGTGTATTTTTTGCCTTGAGGTACTTTTTAGGTACATTTTTTTGATTAAGTTATATTTTATGTATAATGGTTCAATATTGATTTATTAAGATACACCCGCCATATTGACATCAAGATGGCGGGTGTACCTTTAATTTCGCTATAACTTCGTTCTAGTTTAGGTACTTATTTTTTAGATCCAGGTACTAAATAGTACACTTTAGGTACATTTTTTTGGTATATGAGACATTTCAATTCGCCATGACACACATCATTTTGACTCTCATTCAGAAACTACTTGATTAATCGAGCATGTGATTTTTTTTTGCCTTGAGGTACTTTTTAGGTACATTTTTTTGATGAAGTTATATTTTATGTATAGGTAATGGTTCAATATTGACTTATTAAGATACACCCGCCATATTGACATCAAGATGGCGGGTGTACCTTTAATTTCGCTATAACTTCGTTCTAGTTTAGGTACTTATTTTTTAGATCCAGGTACTAAATAGTACATTTTAGGTACATTTTTTTGATATATGAGACAGTTCAATTCGCCATGATACACCAGCCATCTTGACTCTCATTTAATTGTGGCATCGGATGCCGTCTAAAATCCTCACTGGATACATTCTGGTCGCGGGCCGTATTGAGATGGCTGGCGGGCCGTATCTTTGACACCCCTGACATAAAGGGCCCGGCCCGGTAAACTGGCAAACGTGTTTGTCAAATACAAGAATCTTATGTTTATATTATTCTTTGATTAGCGTATAGTTGGCAGCCTCACCATGGAATTAGAAGGTTTTGACTAGGTCAAAAAATTGTTAGTAAATAGTTATAAATAGTGAACTATAGCATATAAATAGTGATACTATGGTTCAAAAGATATTTGAGTATCTTGGTGAGGCTGCTATCTTGACGTCAAGCTAGCAGACACCTTAAGAAATACAGTTCGTATCAATGTGATTTATATGCCAAAAAATCGTTAGGAAATAGTGAATCGTATACGCAAAATTTCAATAATATTGCTTCAGTACAAGCCGAGATATTACGATCTCAAAGTGGGCTGCTAACTTGACGTTTCTGGCAATGGCGATTCCAGAGAAACGGGTACAAGTTATAAACAAATAAATATATCAAAAAATTGTTAGTGAAATTGTGATTCTTACGATATAAATAAAAAAAGAATTCTTCATTGCTATTTTCTAAAATTCGAATGTTAACTTCTACATAGTACTCTGAATATAGGCTGTCGATCAATATTGAACTTTGCTCCACAGTAATAAGGTTTAAACTTGATTGCAATCATGAGGTGAGTACTATCAAGCAAAGACACCTTAAGAAATACAGTTCGTATCAATGTGATTTATATGCCAAAAAATTGTTAGGAAATAGTGAATCGTATACGCAAAATTTCAATAATATTGCTTCAGTACAAGCCGAGATATTACGATCTCAAAGTGGGCTGCTAACTTGACGTTTCTGGCAATGGCGATTCCAGAGAAACGGGTACAAGTTATAATCAAATAAATATATCAAAAAATTGTTAGTGAAATTGTGATTCTTACGATATAAAAAAAAAAAAGAATTCTTCATTGCTATTTTCTAAAATTCGAATGTTAACTTCTACATAGTACTCTGAATATAGGCTGTCGATCAATATTGAACTTTGCTCGACGGTAATAAGGTTTAAACTTGATTGCAATCATAAGGTGAGTACTATCAAGCAAAAAAGTGAAATTTATATTTTTTGACTGTGTCAATAGTCATATCCTCGGTTCAAGGCTATTGATTTGGTATAAGTAAACAAATATTTTTCAACTTACTTTTTTTAATTCAATTTTTTTAATCTCATCAAAAAAAATTTGATTGTGTAATACTACTCTAATAATAATTAATACTACTACTCTAATCATCGGTAATACCACAGCCTAGAGAGTATTCTTCTTACAGTCGGACATCGCCCTTTGTGTTGGCACAAAAGCCGCCGTTCGTCTAGACCAGGGGTCTCCAAACTACGGCCCGCGGGCCAGCTCCGGCCCGCGAGCACCAACAATCCGGCCCGCGAAAGCGACCCGAATCGTACCAACATACTGTAATTTACAGTATTTGGGTGCGATAAGCTAGCTAGGTTCTGGCCCTTGGGACTTTGTGGAAAAGTTTGACTGGCCCTTCGGCTAAAAAGTTTGGAGACCCATGGTCTAGACAGTTGACGCAACGACTAAAAGTGTAAGGGTTGGCACGATGTAATTTGCCTTTTCGAATTTTAAAAATATATAGGAAAAATAAGATAGACACTTCAAAATTCTTGTTTTATTCTTTGAATTATTTATTGTCATTTTTTTTCTAGAAAGTAAGAATATTTTTTTCAAATTTGTCTCTTTTCCTTCTTTTAATGCTCTTAAAATAAGGAAAAGAAAAAGTTTTCCTTAGTATTTTCTCTTTTTTTCTTCTTCTTGCATCATAAGTGCGAGGAATTAGAGGAATTATGGAAAGGATATGGAAAGGATGTATGATAATCATAATTTTAATTGTAAATCATCACTAATTTAGGGCTAAATAAGTATAAAATAAATCTTAAATTAGTACTCAATTAGGAAATAATAATGAAAAA
This sequence comes from Agriphila geniculea, assembly GCA_943789525.1. Classification (NCBI taxonomy): domain Eukaryota; kingdom Metazoa; phylum Arthropoda; class Insecta; order Lepidoptera; family Crambidae; genus Agriphila; species Agriphila geniculea. The sequence continues at coordinate 10,949,936 of OX038887.1, read as the reverse complement.
ATAAGTTCCAAGATGGCGGCTGACAACTTTTTTGTTTATGGGCCGATATCGATGAAACTCGGTTTTTGGTACCATTTTAACACAAAAATAACAACGCAAGGTAACGCAATGTGAAAATATTAAAAAATTCAAGATGGCGGCCAACTTTTTTGTTTGCGGGCCGATTTCGATGAAACTCGGTTTTTGGTAGTATTTTGACAATAAAACAGCAACGCAATGTTAAAAATGTAAAAAATTCAAGATGGCGGCCAACTTTTTGTTTGCGGACCGATTTCGATGAAACTCGGTTTTTGGTAGTATTTTGGCAAGAAAACAGCAACGCAATGTTAAAAAAAATAAAAATTCAAGATGGCGGCCAACTTTTTTGTTTGCGGACCAATTTCGATGAAACTTGGTTTTTGGTAGTATTTTGACAAGAAAACAGAAACGCAATGTTAAAATGTAAAAAAAATTCAAGATGGCGGCCAACTTTTTTGTTTGCGGGCCGATTTCGATGAAACTCGGTTTTTGGTAGTATTTTGACAAGAAAACAGCAACGCAATGTTAAAAAAAATAAAAAATCCAAGATGGCGGCCAACTTTTTTGTTTGTGGGCTGATTTAGAAGAAACTCGGTTTTGGGTACTATTTCGACAACAAAACAGCAACGCAAAGTTAAAAATATAAAAAATCCAAGATGGCGGCCAACTTTTTTGTTTGTGGGCCGATTTAGATGAAACTCGGTTTTGGGTACTATTTCGACAACAAAACAGCAATGCAATGTTAAAAATATGAAAAATCCAAGATGGCGGCCAACTTTTTTGTTTGTGGGCCGATTTAGATAAAACTCGGTTTTGGGTACTATTTCGACAACAAAACAGCATTGCAATGTTAAAAATATAAAAAATCCAAGATGGCGGCCAACTTTTTTGTTTGTGGGCCGATTTAGATGAAACTCGGTTTTGGGTACTATTTCGACAACAAAACAGCAATGCAATGTTAAAAATATAAAAAATCCAAGATGGCGGCCAACTTTTTTGTTTGTGGGCCGATTAAGATGAAACTCGGTTTTGGGTACTATTTCGACAACAAAACAACAACGCAGTGTTAAAAATATAAAAAAATCCAAGATGGCGGCCAACTTTTTTGTTTGGTGGCCGATTTAGACGAAACTCGGTTTTGGGAACTATTTCGACAACAAAACAGCAACGCAATGTAAAAAATATAAAAAAATCCAAGATGGCGGCCAACTTTTTGTTTATGGGCCGATTTAGATAAAACTCGGTTATGGGTACTATTTCGACAACAAAACAGCAACGCAATGTTAAAAATAGGAAAATTCCAAGATGGCAGCCAACTTTTTTGTTTGTGGGCCGATTTAGAAGAAACTCGGTTTTGGGTACTATTTCGACAACAAAACAGCAACGCAATATTAAAAATATAAAAATCCAAGATGGCGGCCAACTTTTTTGTTTGTGGGCCAATTTAGATAAAACTCGGTTTTGGGTACTATTTCGACAACAAAACAGCAACGCAATGTTAAAAATATAAAAAAATCCAGGATGGCGGCCAACTTTTTGTTTATGGGCCGATTTAGATAAAACTCGGTTATGGGTACTATTTCGACAACAAAACAGCAACGCAATGTTAAAAATAGGAAAAATCCAAGATGGATTTAGATGAAACTCGGTTTTGGGTAGGGTGTAGTGTGGTACAATGAAACACCAAAAGTTCTGAGTCTCATATTTCTCTCATTTTTGTAAATATGAATTCCATTTTTTACAGGAACGGAGTCTACTCAATTAGGTATAGTATGGCATTTATAGTTTCATTAATAAATAGATACATAACCAATAACAAGACTTTTAAAAGAAAATGGGAATTGTTTCATTGTGTACACCTAGGTGGAAGAAACACCCCGTGTCCAACAATGAAACACTGTTATTAATTTTGCCTTTTTATATAAAGTGGAACAAGTAAATTACAAAATCTGTTGAATTACAATCAATGAAGGTTTTTTCAGAGTATTCCACAATTATTCAGACTTTAAAAGTACCTCTAGCTTTGTCTCCGGTACAATTATTTAGTGACTTAAAGATTAACGAGTCCTAATTTTTTAAATCTTAGTTAGATACCTTTTTTTAGGCAAAAACTATTTAAAATCAACAGTTACTCATAATAGGCATTAATGTCTTAAGTAAAGTTTGAGCGTGGGCGGGGACTTTTATTGTCCATTTTAGCAAGTCTAGCGCTAAAATGAATGTTGCCTTCGTTGATTGATAGGACACTTTATAACCTTAGAAAGCTGCAGAACTGTATTAACCAAATTTTTCTGCTTGTTTTCTGGGACGCATTGTATTTTAATATTTGTTGAACGTGTCTGTAACTCAAGCTGTGCCAGTCTAGAAGAAAGGTTTTGATTAGCTGAACGTAGCGACTCATTTTCCTTGCGGACATCATTCAAAGTGGCCAACTGGGCGGCGTGTTGCGTTTTTATGCTATCCAGATCCTGGCTGAATGCCGAGAGAGATGATTCAAAGCCAACTATCATATTTTGCAAGGCAACAATTTTTGGATTAATAACATCCTCAAAAGCATTGTAAATCTCCTCTCTAATAATGTCCCTTAAATCATTGGCCGAAGGGCAGGAACAACTCGTTGGCGCAGGAAAACTTGACTTCAAGCGCTGGGTAACGAAGCTATCATTGGAGGCAGTGGGTAATTTAGCTCTCGTTGGTGTAATCGTGTTATTACCCTTTTTGGGCTCGCGAATGTGGCAGAAATCACAAATTCAGGCGTTTTTAGTATCAGCTGTCATCGCATTCTAATCTGCGCGTAAATATGCAGTGCACTGCAAATGATAATTGTCTTTGCAACGTTTACATTGCATGAATATTGCTCCATCCATGATATTAGGACATCCCGCGCACTCAGATGATCCTTTAGTCGACATTTTTTTATTCTTATACAATTACTCTCAATAATCTTATACCTTACTACGGCTTTGGTGAATGAAGATGTTTTAGTAAATCAAAATTAATTGAAAAGTAATGTCCAAAAATCTCTTCAATACAAATAAAAAAAAAAATATCTTTAAAAATAAATAAAATGTCTCTAAAAAATTTGGGAGAAAAAGTCTTTATAAGCGAGGATCGATCTTCGGGCCACTCACAGCTGAATTCAGTATGCAGCACTCAGTGTGCTAACGTATGCGCCAAAGCGACTTAAAGCGTTCAAAGTATTGATCAGTTAAGTAGGGTTTGAAACTTGATGTATGAGTTGGTTTGAGTATGAGGTAATAATTATTGTACTACCTCAACACTGATAATATCACTGATGATAATATTTAGTTTTAACACTGGAGATGAGATTTATTACGCAAATTAAAGCGCAGTTTCATCACTTTTCTGAGGATAATGCTCAGACTATATTCAGCAGTTTTTAATAATCCACTGATTAAAAAAGGCACTGAATATTTTTTGAGCACAAATACACACTTTTAAATTATAGGTATAGTTCTACAAACGATATCACTGGTGAATCACTAGACAAATTATTGATTTAACTTGATTCCAAATGTTAGAATTGTGATTTAAAATTATTCGGCAATATTTAACGTAGAGACTATGTTTACTACAAAGCGCCATCTGGCGGATTTAGATGAAACTCCGTACTATTTCTAACATTGCGTTGCTGTTTTGTTGTCAAAATAGTACCGAAAACCGAGTTTCATCTAAATCGGCCCACAAACAAAAAAGTTGGCCGCCATCTTGGGTTTTTATATTTTAAACATTGTGTTGCTGTTTTATTGTCAAAATAATACCCAAAACCGAGTTTTATCTAAATCGGCCCATAAACAAAAAAGATGGCCGCCATCTTGGATTTTTTATATTTTTAACATTGCGTTGCTGTTTTGTTGTCGAAATAGTACCCAAAACCGAGTTTTATCTGAATCGGCCCACAAACAAAAAAGTTGGCAGCATCTTGGGATTTTTTTATTTTTAACATTGCGTTGCTGTTTTGTTGTCAAAATAGTACCCAAAACCGAGTTTCATTTAAATTGGCCCACAAACAAAAAAGTTGGCCGCCATCTTGGATTTTTTTATATTTTTAACATTACTTTGCTGTTTTGTTGTCGAAATAGTACCCAAAACAGAGTTTCATCTAAATCGGCCCACAAACAAAAAAGTTGGTCGCCATCTTGGATTTTTTATATTTTTAACATTGCGTTGCTGTTTTGTTGTCAAAATAGTACCTAAAACCGAGTTTCATCTAAATCGGCCCACAAACAAAAAAGTTGGCCGCCATCTTAGATTTTTTATATTTTTAACTTTGCGTTGCTGTTTTGTTGTCGAAATAGTACCCAAAACCGAGTTTCATTTAAATTGGCCCACAAACAAAAAAGTTGGCCGCCATCTTGGATTTTTTTATATTTTTAACATTACTTTGCTGTTTTGTTGTCGAAATAGTACCCAAAACAGAGTTTCATCTAAATCGGCCCACAAACAAAAAAGTTGGTCGCCATCTTGGATTTTTTATATTTTTAACATTGCGTTGCTGTTTTGTTGTCAAAATAGTACCTAAAACCGAGTTTCATCTAAATCGGCCCACAAACAAAAAAGTTGGCCGCCATCTTAGATTTTTTATATTTTTAACTTTGCGTTGCTGTTTTGTTGTCGAAATAGTACCCAAAACCGAGTTTCATCGAAATCGGCCCCCAAACATAAAATTTGGCTGCTATCTTTTAGATTTATTTATTTATTATTAGTTTAGATTTATTACTAAAATTGTAATAATAGGCACGATCTGGCAACATTACCATGTGGTAAATACTGAGCCTGTAGGCGTGCGTTTTCATTCCATCGTTGGAATTGGAATTATCAGTATTTACCACACAGTTGGACCACAGTAAATACTGTGTGTGTAGCCGTCGCCTTATACGTAATTATAGTGCGACTATCTCACTATTTCACTTTATTGCTTGATAGTACTCACCTCATGATTGCAATCAAGTTTAAACCTTATTACTGTGGAGCAAAGTTCAATATTGATCGACAGCCTATATTCAGAGTACTATGTAGAAGTTAACATTCGAATTTTAGAAAATAGCAATGAAGAATTCTTTTTTTATTTATATCGTAAGAATCACAATTTCACTAACAATTTTTTGATATATTTATTTGTTTATAACTTGTACCCGTTTCTCTGGAATCGCCATTGCCAGAAACGTCAAGTTAGCAGCCCACTTTGAGATCGTAATATCTCGGCTTGTACTGAAGCAATATTACTGAAATTTTGCGTATACGATTCACTATTTCCTAACAATTTTTTGGCATATAAATCACATTGATACGAACTGTATTTCTTAAGGTGTCTGCTAGCTTGACGTCAAGATAGCAGCCTCACCAAGATACTCAAATATCTTTTGAACCATAGTATCACTATTTATATGCTATAGTTCACTATTTATAACTATTTACTAACAATTTTTTGACCTAGTCAAAACCTTCTAATTCCATGGTGAGGCTGCCAACTATACGCTAATCTTCTTCGGTCAAATAATTTGAACGTCTGCGAGCTTAAATAAACTATGTATAATTGACAAACAAACAATAAACAAAATTACGTGTTTTTGTCTATGGTTTGTTTAACAAACTTGGTTCTTAGACTTCCCCTATGGACTTCCCTACTCTGACTTGGTTTGAACAATGACGAAGAAATAATATGGACCTGACATACCTACGAAAAAAGCGTGGATACCTACTTCATTGTTCCTCCATACAAACGCAACTAAGGGTCCCCCCAGACCTACCGGTTTCCGTTCTTTGCTTTGCTGTTCGGCAATGGACTGCCATGCCGGCCAAGAGGCTCATTTTCAATCTATCGCATATTTTCAATCAAAGTACATTTCACATATAAGAATGTTCTTGTGAGCTTTGTTACTTAAACGATCGTTATGAAAACACAAAAAAATAGTTCAGATAGGTGATGATGAGACCCACAACTACAGTTGCTGGCGGGAAACATTCCGAATAATTCCCTTGGAATACTTCGGAAATATTCTGAATTATTCGGAAACATTCGGAATATTTCGATTTTCGAAAAACAGGAGTAACGATAAAAAAGCAAGATCGGTAAAAAAACCGGCCAAATGCGAGTCGGACTCGCGCACGAAGGGTTCCGTACCAAAAAACGAAAAAAAAACACGTTTGTTGTATGGGAGCCCCCCTTAAATATTTTTTTTTACTGTTTTTAGTATTTGTTAATATAGCGGCAACAGAAATACATCATTGTGAAAATTTGAACGGTCTACCTGTTATCGGTTATAATATCGAGCAAAAAACGGCAAAAAATTCACGTTTGTTGTATGGAAGCCCCCCTTAGATATTTATTTTATTCTGTTTTTATTATTTGCTGTTAAAGCGGCAACAGAAGTACATCATCTGTAAAAATTTCAACTGTCTAGCTATCACGGTTCATGAGATACAGCCTGGTGACAGACAGACAGAGAGACCGACAGACAGACGGACAGCGGAGTCTTAGTAATAGGGTCCCGTTTTTACACTTTGGGTACGGAACCCTAAAAAGTAGCAGAAATTAGTTGACACATTTTTAAATACCTACCTAGCCTTCCTAGCAAGAAAAAACTGAATCATTCTCTGATCACAGTAAAAGTAGTAAAGTAGGTATGGATAGATATCGTAATATCTAGCTCTTAAATAAAATTTCTGAGTACTTAAGTAGGTACCTACCTAAGAAGTACCTACTAAACTAAGTATTTTAGCGAATTTTTAATATTCTTGAATTGCTTGAAAGTCTTGGAACGAATGTCAACATAAGTAGGTAAGTATTTTCTTAATCTATGATAATTTTAATAACCGGCCAAGTATGAGTCGGTCTCGCGCACGAATAGTACCAAAAATGGCAAAAAAAACACGTTTGCTGTATGGGAGGCGCCCCTAAATACGTATTTTATTCTGTTTTTAGCATTTGTTGTTATAGCGGTAACAGAAATACATCATCTGTGAAATTTTCAACTGTCTAGCTATCACCACGGTTCATGATATACAGCCTGGTGACAGGCAGACGGACAGACAGACGGATAGCGGAGTCTTAGTAATGGGGTTCCGTTTTTACAAAAGGTGGGTACGGAACTCTAAAAATGTAGTTTTAGATACCTATCATAGTTTTTAATGTTTTTTTTATAAACTAAAGTGTAGGTAGGTAGGTACCTACTTTATTTTATTTATAATGTACCTATTAAGGTAGAAGGACTAGGTAACTACTCTTCAGCTTTTTATTTTTAAATCATTACTAACAAATTGAGTACCTATCTAGAAAAACCTCGAAATATACAAAATTGGTTATAATATTGCTTTACATAGGTAATAAAATAAACATTTAAACTTTACTTACCCTGAATAAAAAACAATTCACCATCACCATCAATGAATGATTCACTGAGAACATACTTAATTACTTTTTAAAATCAACCAGATTGAAATATTCCCTCCGAGCGCGAATTATTCCGAAATATTCTGAAAACTTCTCTGCGGGGCGCGGTGAGCGGGCGAATACTTCCCCGGGGGGAGCCGCGCCGCCCGCCACTCCACGCTCGCCGCGCTCGCGCTGCCGCCACCCGCCACTAGATGACGCCACGCACCGCGCACGAGTTGTTCGTTCGTACCGTGTTCGTCCGTTAGTCGTCGCCTCGCCGCCTCGGTCGGTCGGCGGGTATATTTTCTAGCAAGATTGACCTATGAATCCTATGATCGAAGACTAAAATTGATCTGAGCCTATTAATAAAAAAAATATTTTTTTATCTTTATTTTGAAAAGTTCTGGTTGAAAGAAACTTTCCGAGAAGTATTCCAGAATTATTCGGAATCTTTCAGAAGTTTTGCAACTGTACCCACAACACAACCCTGTTCACAATTTATATAAATATGCGATCGATTTATTTTTAGCAGTCGGAGACCATGTTCAGGGTGGCATATCTCCCAGAAGCTTCCTACTTCGCAACCCAGACGATGATATTTGATAACACCAAGCTAATAGCTATCTTGCCAATTTGGTCTGGTCCAAATATGCGACAGATTGAAAATGACCCTGGTGGCCGGCGGTCTAACAGCAAGTAGAACAGCAAAGAAACGAAACCGGTAGGTCTGGGGGGACCCTAAACATGGCGGCTTAGCTTAGTGTACATACACCTTATGTGAACTGCATAGAGTCGAAATTGTAACATGCAAACGCAACACAATATGGCGGACACGGCACGCGCCTTACGTCAAAAATCCTTTGTTATTGCAGTTTGAGCCACTTCCATAGGTTACCTTTTTCTGAGGGTTTCTTCTTCTTATTTTTGTTTTGGCAATCTACTTTCCTCTTGGATGTAATTTTTGCCAGTGTCAAGTGTTAAATAGTTCAGTGGTAGATTGTTTCAGTTTACATTAAAATGCGGGTGCATCGCATTCCAATGCTGCTTGGAGCATTTGGCATAAGAAGCTTATACCCCTAATGGAGATTGCACGGCCAGTGTCACAGTGAAGATTGAAAAAAGGTCCTTAAGTGACGTGACGGCTTATTGCTACCTCTTTCTTTAGTGTTACAATACGTGTTCATTGTTCGTTCGTTCGTGAGAAACGAAAACGTATTGTAACACTAAAGAAAGAGGTAGCAATAAGCCGTCACGTCACTTAGGGTCCCCCCAGACCTACCGGTTTCCGTTCTTTGCTTTGCTGTTCGGCAATGGACCATTAGCGTATAGTTGGCAGCCTCACCATGGAATTAGAAGGTTTTGACTAGGTCAAAAAATTGTTAGTAAATAGTTATAAATAGTGAACTATAGCATATAAATAGTGATTGGTTCAAAAGATATTTGAGTATCTTGGTGAGGCTGCTATCTTGACGTCAAGCTAGCAGACACCTTAAGAAATACAGTTCGTATCAATGTGATTTATATGCCAAAAAATTGTTAGGAAATAGTGAATCGTATACGCAAAATTTCAATAATATTGCTTCAGTACAAGCCGAGATATTACGATCTCAAAGTGGGCTGCTAACTTGACGTTTCTGGCAATGGCGATTCCAGAGAAACGGGTACAAGTTATAAACAAATAAATATATCAAAAAATTGTTAGTGAAATTGTGATTCTTACGATTTAAATAAAAAAAGAATTCTTCATTGCTATTTTCTAAAAATCTAATGTTAACTTCTACATAGTACTCTGAATATAGGCTGTCGATCAATATTGAACTTTGCTCCACAGTAATAAGGTTTAAACTTGATTGCAATCATGAGGTGAGTACTATCAAGCAAAAAAGTGAAATTAAAATTTTTTGACTGTGTCAATAGTCATATCCTCGGTTCAAGGCTATTGATTTGGTATTAAACAAATATTTTTCTACCCACTTTTTTATTTTTTAGAGTATTGACACAATCAAAAAATTTTAGTTAGATTAAATCTCATCAAAAAAAATTTGGTCGTTTAATACTCTACTCTCAGTTCATTTATTTAGTTTAGGAAAAGCTACAAATATTTTACTACCAATTAGGTACCTAACGTTAAAACTATAACTGAAAGGGAGGAGTCTAATGAAAATACCCTAACCTGTAATTTTTTGAAAATGAATATTTTGTATTTTTTTTTAGTAACTGAAACTTTAACGTTAGGGTGTGTCCCCACTCAGGTTTGCGAACCTCCGCGCTCCGCGCTCCGCGAACCTCGGAGCGCGCTCCATATTTGGGATCCGATGCGAACACGCGAACACGGAGCGCGGAGCGCCAGTGTGACCAGCCTACCTATTGTCTAATTTTCAAAATCTATCGCAATCGCTTTCATTTGACAGATGGATATGACACATTGCTGCATTTCTTTGGTAAGTTTTTATTTGTGCCAAAAAGAAGCATCAATGTATCACATCCTTAAAGCGATTGCGATAGATTTTGAAATTAGACAATTAGCCCCCAGATTCAGTATTTTAATACTTTTTCAGTATATTTTATCGACTTTACCGAACATCAGTATTTTTGTAGGTATATTAGCGGAAGTAAGTATTTTCGGTATATTTTGGTTATAAAGTTCCAGGAATTTCCCGGATTAAGTCTATATTTCATTCAGAAGCAAAGATCAGTAGAGTCTGTTTTGAAAAAGAACAAACTTGGGATTTATGCTTGATTACCGTTTTTGAAATGTTGATGGTACTGTTACGTTTTAGTGCGACTGTATTAACAAGATAAATATTAATTCAAGATAGTCACACTATAATTACGTATAAGGCGACGGCTACACACACAGTATTTACATCATACTTGCTCGGTAACTATGATTTACTTATATAGTATGAGGCTGTGTAAGTTGGCATGTGCAACACAGTGCATTGTTTAGATAGAACGTTCCATTTTCAAATCACTTTACAATTCAAGGATGGTGAATGCTTTAACTGTAAAGTTACTTTACAATTCAAGCATTTAAAACTCCTTAGTGAACCAATCTCATTTCTTTTATTATAAACTGACGAAACTTTTGGCTGAAAAAAAAAACAATGAAAATGGCGGCATTTCATTTCAGTTGAAGCTAGGTATGTAAAATTCTGCAATGCAAAAACAGCTGATTTATTTTCGTGATTTCGAGGTTGGTCTCATATTGAAAGTTGTTCAGTTTAATGGTCTGATCAACCCTACGAGTTTTCAAATGAAATAACCCTTTAACGTTTTATTTTTATTTTTGTTTTTATTTTTATTTAGATTTTTTTTTATTTTTTTATTTTTTATTTTTTTATTAAATTTACCTCGCATGAATGATGTAAAATAGTATGCTTACCTCGGTTGTAAGTAGCTATTACACCCTCGAACTATATTCGCCCTCGCTCGCTTCGCTCGCTCATGCGTCTAAATATCTCGGGTGCACTCGATCCATTAGCGCCCTTTGCGAGCTGCGCTCGCACGGGCACCAAATTGGATCTTGTTCTGTAATAGCTCACTTACATCCCTTGTGTAACAAACTACTATTACTGTGGTCCAACTGTGTGGTAAATACTGATAATTCCAATTCCAACGATGGAATGAAAACGCACGCCTACAGGCTCAGTATTTACCACATGGTAATGTTGCCAGATCGTGCCTATTATTACAATTTTAGTAATAAATCTAAACTAATAATAAATAAATAAATCTAAAAGATAGCAGCCAAATTTTATGTTTGGGGGCCGATTTCGATGAAACTCGGTTTTGGGTACTATTTCGACAACAAAACAGCAACGCAAAGTTAAAAATATAAAAAATCTAAGGTGGCGGCCAACTTTTTTGTTTGTGGGCCGATTTAGATGAAACTCGGTTTTAGGTACTATTTTGACAACAAAACAGCAACGCAATGTTAAAAATATAAAAAATCCAAGATGGCGACCAACTTTTTTGTTTGTGGGCCGATATAGATGAAACTCTGTTTTGGGTACTATTTCGACAACAAAACAGCAAAGTAATGTTAAAAATATAAAAAATCTAAGGTGGCGGCCAACTTTTTTGTTTGTGGGCCGATTTAGATGAAACTCGGTTTTAGGTACTATTTTGACAACAAAACAGCAACGCAAGGTTAAAAATAAAAAATCCCAAGATGCTGCCAACTTTTTTGTTTGGGGGCCGATTCAGATAAAACTCGGTTTTGGGTACTATTTCGACACCCAAACAGCAACGCAATGTTAAAAATATAAAAAATCCAAGATGGCGGCTATCTTTTTTGTTTATGGGCCGATTTAGATAAAACTCGGTTTTGGGTACTATTTTGACAATAAAACAGCAACACAATGTTTAAAATATAAAAAACCCAAGATGGAGGCCAACTTTTTTGTTTGTGGGCCGATTTAGATGAAACTCGGTTTTCGGTACTATTTTGACAACAAAACAGCAACGCAATGTTAGAAATAGTACGGAGTTTCATCTAAATCCGCCAGATGGCGCTTTGTAGTAAACATAGTCTCTACGTTAAATATTGCCGAATAATTTTAAATCACAATTCTAACATTTGGAATCAAGTTAAATCAATAATTTGTCTAGTGATTCACCATTGATATCGTTTGTAGAACTATACCTATAGTTTAAAAGTGTGTATTTGTGCTCAAAAAATATTCAGTGCCTTTTTTAATCAGTGGATTATTAAAAACTGCTTAATATAGTCTGAGCATTATCCTCAGAAAAGTGATAAAACTGCGCTTTAATTTGCGTAATAAATCTCATCTCCAGTGTTAAAACTAAATATTATCATCAGTGATATTATCAGTGTTGAGGTAGTACAATAATTATTATTTTCGTCTTGACCTCATACTCAAACCAACTCATACATCAAGTTTCAAACCCTACTTAACTGATCAATACTTTGAACGCTTTAAGTCGCTTTGGCGCATACGTTAGCACACTGAGTGCTGCATACTGAATTCAGCTGTGAGTGGCCCGAAGATCGATCCTCGCTTATAAAGACTTTTTCTCCCAAAATTTTTTTAGAGACATTTTATTTATTTTTAAAGATATATTTTTTTTATTTGTATTGAAGATATTTTTGGACATTACTTTTCAATTAATTTTGATTTACTAAAACATCTTCATTCACCAAAACCGTAGTAAGGTATAAGATTATTGAGAGTAATTGTATAAGAATAAAAAATGTCGACTAAAGGATCATCTGAGTGCGCGGGATGTCCTAATATCATGGATGGAGCAATATTCATGCAATGTAAACGTTGCAAAGACAATTATCATTTGCAGTGCACTGCATATTTACTCGCAGATTAGAATGCGATGACAGCTGATACTAAAAACGCCTGAATTTGTGATTTCTGCCTCATTCGCGAGCCCAAAAAGGGTAATAACACGATTACACAAACGAGAGCTAAATTACCCACTGCCTCCAATGATAGCTTCGTTACCCAGCGCTTGAAGTCAAGTTTTCCAGCGCCAACGAGTTGTTCCTGCCCTTCGGCCAATGATTTAAGGGACATTATTAGAGAGGAGATTTACAATGCTTTTGAGGATGTTATTAATCCAAAAATTGTTGCCTTGCAAAATATGATAGTTTGGCTTTGAATCATCTCTCTCGGCATTCAGCCAGGATCTGGATAGCATAAAAACGCAACACGCCGCCCAGTTGGCCACTTTGAATGATGTCCGCAAGGAAAATGAGTCGCTACGTTCAGCTAATCAAAACCTTTCTTCTAGACTGGCACAGCTTGAGTTACAGACACGTTCAACAAATATTGAAATACAATGCGTCCCAGAAAACAAGCAGAAAAATTTGGTTAATACAGTTCTGCAGCTTTCTAAGGTTATAAAGTGTCCTATCAATTAGACGTGTGCGCCGATCGGCGTGACGCACGCCGCCGGGCATTTTAGCCGCGCCGCCGCCGCCGAAGTTTTCGTCGGCGTCATCGGCGTCAAAATCCAAGTGTAACATGTGTAAGAAGCAAGTATAAAAAGCTGAAATAACTTGCATCTAGGTACATAATTATCTCATATTTTTTTATTCTTTTCCTCTCTGTTTTGGATTAGTTTGATTGTTGCCATTGAGGTTTTTTATAGTGATTTTATAATTTAATCTTTATCATATCATCCGCACGACACCCACTGCTGGGTATAGGCCTCCCCCAAGCATCTCTACAATGATTTGGCCTGCGCTGCCGGCTGCCCGCATCCAGCGGCTTCCCGCGACCTTCACTAGATCGTCGGTTCACCTTGTGGGGGGCCTACCCAAGGAGCGTCGTCCAGTGTGCCGTCGTCATTCCTACCTTTTTGCCCCAACCGCCAGTGTTTCTTCTCGCTAATATGTCCCACCCACTGCCACTTCAGCTGAACAATCCTCCGAGCGATGTCGGTTACTTTAGTTCACAGACCATGGCTCCCTCCATTGCATACTGGGTGACCTTGCCTTCTTATGAGACCCGTAGTTAGAGACCACGTTTTATCGCGGTAAGTCAACACTGACAACACACACTGGTCATAGACTTTTGTAAGTTGGACGCGAAGATTTGTCGAAGCTTCCCGAATGCTGCCCATCCGAGCTGGATTCGATGAGAGTCTCTTTTTCGAAGTCGAACTTACCTAACTGCACTGTCTGTCCTAGGTATACGTAATAGTCAACAACTTCGAGTGTAGTGTTCCCAACATGAGCTGGAGTGGGTACAACATGAGCACTCGACATTATTTTCGTCTTATCCATCTTCATTCTAAGACCCACTTTTTGGGAGGCACTACGGATATCTTCGAGCATTGTGTTCAAGTCTTCCATGGTCTCAGCCATAAGAACTATATCATCGACAAAACGAAGGTGTGTTAGGTTGTTGATACCGAGTCCTTTCCAGTCTAAGAGCTTAAAGATGCCCCCCATCGCAGCTGTGAACAGTTTCGGAGAAATAACGTCTCCCTGTCTCACACCTCGCTGTAGTTGGATGGGATCTGTGCTTTGATTCTGTACTCGGGCCGACACGACATGGTGGCATTTTCTTATAAGTGCCTCAACACCTCGATATACCTAGTCTACTTGGTCCACCTCTGGACACTGCAGCACTGCCCAGCAGGTCTACCGCCTAACTCTATCGCTTTGACTCTGGCTTTGGTTTATGACGTCAGTGCACTGTAAGTCCTTGTCATCGTGTTACTGTATGACAAGGACGGACAGCATTGCTATCGCTCTGGCTAAAGCTTTGAGTTAGGCGGTAGGGCCCCTGGTCTCAACTCAATCGAATCAAAGACTTCAACATAGACCACGAACGCCAAGCAAAGTGGCAGATTATCAGTGGCGAGGGGTCGAAATATGGCAAAGGTAATCCGGACCAAAAAAACACCACCGCGTGGTGCAAGCTTCACGCGTTTCTTCAGAAGTTAGGGCCTCAATTTCACCATGCAAAAAAGCACTGATAAAATAGTGACAGTCTAGCCCGCGCTACTCTATACTGAGTTGGAATCAGAAATAATAATCATGGAAAACAAAACATTTTATTGAGTTTGTAACTGCTTGTCATCCTTATCGTAGAAAGATGTATTATATTGAAAATGTTTAAAAAAACCCATCTTGCTAACGTAACCATAACTTCGTAACTAAGTTTGGAAAACAATGTTTCGCCGCGCTAGTCACTTAAACGACAATCCATATTAATTAAAGCCATTATGGCAAATAAAACTTACCGCAATAAACAAATACATGAGATAAACACATTAAAATAAACAAAAACCGGGAAAAAGTATCGATTCTCACTCACTAATTCACTATTTTGATAAAAACTAATCACGTTCCAAACACTCACATAAACAATGATAATGGCGGAAACGTACTATTATACTTCTAAATAAAAATATCTATTTTGCGATGTATTTTCTTCTATCGTTCTTATTTTGTTTATTTTGCATCTTAAAACTTATTCGTCTCTTCATAACAGAAAGAGAAAAGAAACGTTAAAATCGCTTCAAATAGAAAGAGAGAGAAAACTTAAGCCACAGCCGGCCGGCTTGCCTTTCACCATTTTCAACCGAAAGGCACGCGACTGTATTGCGTTGGTGAGAAAGAGACAGAGTAATAACAATCAACCGTTGCCCTTGGCAACCGCGCCAAGACACAGTGCAAAAAGGAAGCTAAAGGACGTCGGCTTGCCTCAAGGAGATTTTGTACGAAAATTTATTTGATATTCCTTGCACGCGGGGCGCGGCGCGCGCGCGAGTGTTTTTAAAGTAGACAATTAAATACTTAGAAATTCATAAAAAATAATTGTAGCTATTATTAATTAATCTTACCGAAATGGCGAAAAAAATTAAGTAATGACATGTTATAATGGATCGATGGGGATGGGATTTTAAAAGGTAAGCCGATGGGAATCGGCTTGTATGGACCCTTCGCCACTGCAGATTATACTCCCCGGTCTTCTGTATAACCTGTCGCAGCGTATGGATGTGGTCTATGGTGCAAAAGCCTTTTCAGAACGCGGCTTTTTCGGGAGGTTGGAAGTCGTCGAACTTGCGAGCGCGACGATTCGTAAGATTCGTATTCTTCAAGAGGGTCTTGTCACCCTTTTTAAAGAACAGAATCACCTCACTTTCACTTATGTTCTCCATGTCTTCGGCATTCTGCCCTCGACGATGACGAAATTGAAAAGCTCCTGGAAGTCTTATATTCTACTTATTTTGACCATCCTCGCCGATTACGCCGATGACGCCGCCGCCGCCGACAATTTTGACGCCAGACGCCGCCGCCGGTCAAATGAGCATCGGCGCACATGTCTACTATCAATCAACGAAGGCAACATTCATTTTAGCGCTAGACTTGCTATAATGGACAATAAAAGTCCCCGCCCACGCTCAAACTTTACTTAAGACATTAATGCCTATTATGAGTAACTGTTGATTTTAAATAGTTTTTGCCTAAAAAAAGGTACCTAACTAAGATTTAAAAAATTAGGACTCGTTAATCTTTAAGTCACTAAATAATTGTACCGGAGACAAACCTAGAGGTACTTTTAAAGACTGAATAATTGTGGAATACTCTAAAAAAACCTTCATTGATTGTAATTCAACAGATTTTGTAATTTACTTGTTCCACTTTATATAAAAAGGCAAAATTAATAACAGTGTTTCATTGTTGGACACGGGGTGTTTCTTCCACCTAGGTGTACACAATGAAACAATTCCCATTTTTTTTTAAAAGTCTTGTTATTGGTTATGTATCTATTAATAATTGTGATGATAAATGAATAAAACCTGTTTTGAAAATCAGTATTTTTATCGGTATATTTTCCATGTGCAACTTGGTATGTTTCAGTATTTTTTTGAGGTGCTTCGTTATTTTTGTAAAATTCAATCTGGCCACACTGCGGAGCGCGGTTCGCGGAGCGCGGAGCGCCGCAGGGTTGCGTTCCGAACCTACGCTCCGGGTGCAACTAAACGCTCTAACGGCGGCGGCGTTCCAAACATTAGAGCTTAATTTTAATTTTTAAAATGATCATAGTAGATCCTCAAAAAACGGATTTTATTTGATTCAAAATAAAGGAAAGTTTCAATTATTCCTATTCCAAATGGAAAACGAAGACTTTGTACTGTTAATGACATTTAAAGTTCTTGGTCGTTTCGAACATTAGAGTGAGTTTAAAAACCGGCCAAGTGCGAGTCGGACTCGCGCACGAAGTGTTCCGTACCAAAAAACGGCAAAAAAAACATGTTTGTTGCATGGGAGCACCCCTTAAATATTAATTTTATTCTGTTTTTGTATTTGTTGTTATGGCGGCAACAGAAATATTTCATCTGTGAAAATTTCAACTGTCTAGCTATCATGATTCATGAGATGCAGCCTGGTGACAGACAGACAGACAGACGGACACACATTTTTATCAACGCCATCTATCGAGCCTACAGTTTTTTGTCATTTTGAAAAGCCCTCATTGCGAAGACAAGGTTCAAAATAAATTGAAAATTTTTGACACTTTGTATAACCTGATGTGCTACTGACTGTACATAGGCATTCTTGTCTATTCAAAGTTTTACTCCTTCTTAGCCACTCATTATTAATTACACAATAATAGTACTGTGGAGACAAAGGTACTTAATAATTAAGTTTATATGAATAAAGCTGATTTGATCATGGGAACGGAGCGCGGAGCGTGGTTCGCGGAGCGCGGAGCGCGGACGTCCGCTCCGCGCTCCGCGCGTCCACATTGCGCCCCGCGAACCTGCAACAGAGGTTCGCGGAGCGCAAGGTTCGCAAACCTAAGTGGGGACACACCCTTAGGTACCTATTTGGTGAGATTTATAATGAAATTAGTAATCAGTAGGTAGGTAATTAGGTAGGAAGTAGATGATATAAGTAGAAAATATTTCTAGTTTTTCCCGAATAAATAACTAAATAAATGAACTGAGAGTAGTATTACCACAGCCGAGAAATAGTCTTCATACAGTCGGCCATCGGAGGCGTCTAGACAGAGCAATCGTGCGGGGTGGTGCGGTATAGAAGGGGGGTGGGAGGGCCCGAGAGCCCATACTTTGGCAATGTATGCATCTCGGGCCCTATCCCGTCAGGGCTTACGCTTCTGATTGGGTTATATTATATTATATTGAAAGTAGTGTTTGCAATTTTTTGATGTTGGTGTCATGAAAAAGTGTTTTTGGCACGATTTTGATATTAGATTTGGAATTCAAAATGGCAGCCGCACATTGATGTATTTGTTGATATTTGTGTATTTTTGTTTGATTATTGGCAGGCATCCGTCACTCGCCCATACCTACCGCGATAAGTACCTACAGCGCGCGACAACTCGGAGTTGCAAAATCAGTCAGGGTTGCCGCCGCGCTTGTGAGTACACGCGTGCGTTATTCTGTGCCTCTATGACGGTCAATCGAACATTATTTATTGCTCCCAGCACTGTACCGTACACTATTATAATTTATAAATAACTAGCGGCCGCCCGCGACTTCGTCTGCGTGGAAATATTTTTTGCTATCCCTCAGGAATAATATTTTTTCGGCATGAAAGGTATCCTATGTCCTTCTTTGTACCCCTAAGAACGTGTATGCAAAATTTCATGATGATCGGTTCAGTAGTTAAGACGTGAAGGCGTAACAAACAAACACACAAACGGACTTTCGCATTTATAATATTAGTAAGGATGGAGAATCGTAATACTTTATTGTTGCGTGGACGGCTGTCGCAATAAACAGAAGGATTCAAAGTTTTCATTTTTAGGGTTCCGTACCAAAATGGTAAAAAAGGAACCCTTATGGTGTGACTCGGTCTATCGTCACAGCTGGATATCTCGAGAACTACTAATGGTATCAACTTGAAATTCGGAATAGTTTTAGATGACATTCGCCCAACTATTTTGTAAATAAGAAATTAATAAAAAAATAAATATCTTTTTTACAACAGGGACTGAAAAAGGGTCTGAAAAATTTGAAGTGGGTTCTACTAGGGCATGTGGAATATCATATGATAGAACGCCGTTAGCACCTTGTTAATCATTTTTTCTTTTTGTTTTAGGCCACATAGTTTTCATCTTATGATGAAAAATATAAAAAAAATTACCGTCCCCCCCCCCCTTATCTCCGAAGTTTGCAAAGAGAAAAATTAGAAATCATTCTATGTGATAGCAGTTTATAATTATAAAGATTACAGGAAAAATAAAACAATGTCTCAATATAGGTAGCACACTTTTTTAGAAATTATCAAATTTCTAAAAAAGTTAACATTAGTTCCACTATCGGTCAAGAGATGGCGCTGACCTAAAGCTGCAATACTAATTTGATTATTCTACTCTGCAGTGTGGTTTGATGGTGCAATTATGATGGTACGGAACCCTCGGTGCGCGAGTCCGACTCGATCTTGACCGGTTTATTCACTTTACCGAAAGATTCTAAAATGTATAAGAAAAATTTATATTTTGTTTATTTTTCTCGTAATTTTTATGAGCAGGTACATACCTATTTTTGATAAGTAGGTGTAACCTATACTATAAGTAGGAAAGCGTGTAGTTATAGGTACTTATATTCAGAGGGGGGGCGTGACTATTTTTTCTCGATCAAATTTCCTAAGGTACCCACCTACCTAATTCTTTTTTTTTTGAGCGAATTATACCTACTTAACTAAATACCTACATTTCTGGATTTAAGGATTCCGTAACCGGCAACAGTATGGTGGCGGTGGCATAAAGACTGCCTCAAATTTAACACATAGTCTAATGTGGCGTTAACTGTACATCTAGCCTAGGTTTATTTGAAACGTAATTTTTTCACATTTAAGTAGGTAGGTACACATTATCAACACAAAACTTGTAATAAAGTATTTAATCCTTCAAGCACAGAAAATGAGACAATAGATTTTCCATTGTTGTGTTGTGCGGCCCGATGGGGCCGCTCGAGCGTTGAAGGATTAGAAGAAGACAACCCTAAAGTTGTTAGAAGAGCTAAGAGCTACGCGATAGAAAGAGAGGCAACCTGTAGGTGAATATAACTGTACGCAAGGAAGCGGTGTGCGACCTGAATTGCACTTTATTGTGTCTGAGCAAGAGTCGCTATTTATTTAAATGACCATGCGGAGTGAATGTTCTGTACTTTGTACTATTATGTATTTATGTATACCGATTTCGATGCAACTCGGTTTTTGGTAGTATTTTGACAAGAAAACAGCAACTCAATATTAAAAATGTAAAAAATTCAAGATGGCGGCCAACTGTTTTGTTTGCGGACCGATTTCGATGAAACTCGGTTTTTCGTAGTATTTTGGCAAGAAAACAGCAACGCAATGTTAAAATTTTCAAGATGGCGGCCAACTTTATTGTTTTCGGGCCGATTTCGATGAAACTCGGTTTTTGGTAGTATTTTGACAAGAAAACAGCAACTCAATGTCAAAAATGTAAAAAATTCAAGATGGCGGCCAACTTTTATGTTTGCGGGCCGATTTCAATGAAACTCGGTAAAACAGCAACGCAATGTTAAAAACGAAAAAAATTCAAGATGGCGGCCAACTTTTTTGTTTGCGGGTCGATTTCGATGAAACTCGGTTTTTGGTAGTATTTTGACAAGAAAACAGCAACTCAATGTTAAAAATATGATCTTGCTCTTTTTACATTTTTAACATTGCGTTGCTGTTTTCTTGCCAAAATACTAACAATAACCGAGTTTCATCGAAATCGGTCCGCAAACAAAGAAGTTGGCCGCCATCTTGAATTTTTTACATTTTTAACATTGCGTTGCTGCTTTCTTGCCAAAATACTACGAAAAACCGAGTTTTATCGAAATCGGCCCGCAAACAAAAAAGTTGGCCGCCACCTAAAAATTTTTTTCATTTTTAACATTGCGTTGCTGTTTTCTTGCCAAAATACTACCAAAAACCGAGTTTCATCGAAATCAGCCCGCAAACAAAAAAGTTGGCCGCCATCTTGAATTTTTTTTACATTTTAACATTGCGTTGCTGTTTTCTTGTCAAAATACTACCAAAAAATGAGTTTCATCGAAATCGGCCCGCAAACAAAAAAGTTGGCCACCATCTTGAATTTTGATTTTTTTAACATTGCGTTGCTGTTTTCTTGCCAAAATACTACCAAAAACCGAGTTTCATCGAAATCGGGCCGCAAACAAAAAAGTTGGCTGCCATCTTGAATTTTTTAAATTTTTAACATTGCGTTGCTGTTTTCTTGCCAAAATACTACGAAAAACTGAGTTTCATCGAAATCGGCCCGCAAACAAAAAAGTTGGCCGCCATCTTGTATTTTTTTATTTTTAACATTGCGTTGCTGTTTTCTTGCCAAAATACTACGAAAAGCCGAGTTTCATCGAAATCGGCCCGCATACAAAAAAGTTGGCCGCCATCTTGAATTTTTTACATTTTTAACATTGCGTTGCTGTTTTCTTACCAAAATACTACGCAAAACCGAGTTTCATCGAAATTGGTCCGCAAACAAAAAAGTTGGCCGCCATCTTGATTTTTTTTTTAAACATTGCGTTGCTGTTTTCTTGTCAAAATATTACCAAAAACCGAGTTTCATCGAAATCGGTTCGCAAACAAAAAAGTTGGCCGCCACCTTGAATTTTATTCATTCTTAGGGTTCCGTACCCAAAGGGTAAATACGGGACCCTATTCTGTCCGTCTGTCTGTCTGTCTGTCTGTCACCAGACTCACCAGGCTGTATCTCATGAACCGTGATAGCTAGAAAGTTGAAATTTTCACAGATGATGTATTTCTGTTGCCGCTATAACAACAAATACTAAAAACAGAATAAAATAACATTTAAGGGGGCTCCCATACAACAAACGTAATTTTTTTGCTGTTTTTTTGCTCGATATTTATAACAACAACAGGTAGACAGTTGAAATTTTGACATCTTGAATTTTTTTTACATTTTAACATTGCGTTGCTGTTTTCTTGTCAAAATACTACCAAAAACCGAGTTTCATCGAAATTGGTCCGCAAACAAAAAAGTTGGCCGCCATCTTGAATTTTTATTTTTTTTAACATTGCGTTGCTGTTTTCTTGCCAAAATACTACCAAAAACCGAGTTTCATCGAAATCGGTCCGCAAACAAAAAAGTTGGCCGCCATCTTGAATTTTTTACATTTTTAACATTGCGTTGCTGTTTTCTTGTCAAAATACTACCAAAAACCGAGTTTCATCGAAATCGGCCCGCAAACAAAAAAGTTGGCCGCCATCTTGAATTTTTTAATATTTTCACATTGCGTTACCTTGCGTTGTTATTTTTGTGTCAAAATGGTACCAAAAACCGAGTTTCATCGATATCGGCCCATAAACAAAAAAGTTGTCAGCCGCCATCTTGGAACTTATCTTTTCATTATTATTTCCTAATTGAGTACTAATTTAAGATTTATTTTATACTTATTTAGCCCTAAATTAGTAATGATTTACAATTAAAATTATGATTATCATACATCCTTTCCATATCCTTTCCATAATTCCTATAATTCCTCGTACTT
The DNA here is from genome assembly GCA_943789525.1 of Agriphila geniculea. Lineage (NCBI taxonomy): Eukaryota > Metazoa > Arthropoda > Insecta > Lepidoptera > Crambidae > Agriphila > Agriphila geniculea. The sequence continues at coordinate 10,927,513 of OX038887.1, read as the reverse complement.
ATGATGCAAGAAGAAGAAAAAAAGAGAAAATACTAAGAAAAACTTTTTCTTTTCCTTATTTTAAGAGCATTAAAAGAAGGAAAAGAGACAAATTTGAAAAAAATATTCTTACCTTCTAGTAAAAAATGACAATAAATAATTCAAAGAATAAAACAAGAATTTTGAAGTGTCTATCTTATTTTTCCTATATATTTTTAAAATTCGAAAAGGCAAATTACATCGTGCCAACCCTTACACTTTTAGTCGTTGCGTCAACTGTCTAGACGAACGGCGGCTTTTGCGCCAACACAAAGGGCGATGTCCGACTGTAAGAAGAATACTCTCTAGGCTGTGGTATTACCGATGATTAGAGTAGTAGTATTAATTATTATAAGAGTAGTATCACAATCAAATTTTTTTTTATGAGATTTAATAAAAAATAAATTAAAAAAAGTAAGTAGAAAATATTTGTTTACTTATACCAAATCAATAGCCTTGAACCGAGGATATGACTATTGACACAGTCAAAAAATATAAATTTCACTTTTTTGCTTGATAGTACTCACCTTATGATTGCAATCAAGTTTAAACCTTATTACCGTGGAGCAAAGTTCGATATTGATCGACAGCCTATATTCAGAGTACTATGTAGAAGTTAACATTCGAATTTTAGAAAATAGCAATGAAGAATTCTTTTTTTATTTATATCGTAAGAATCACAATTTCACTAACAATTTTTTGATATATTTATTTGTTTATAACTTGTACCCGTTTCTCTGGAATCGCCATTGCCAGAAACGTCAAGTTAGCAGCCCACTTTGAGATCGTAATATCTCGGCTTGTACTGAAGCAATATTATTGAAATTTTGCGTATACGATTCACTATTTCCTAACAATTTTTTGGCATATAAATCACATTGATACGAACTGTATTTCTTAAGGTGTCTGCTAGCTTGACGTCAAGATAGCAGCCTCACCAAGATACTCAAATATCTTTTGAACCATAGTATCACTATTTATATGCTATAGTTCACTATTTATAACTATTTACTAACAATTTTTTGACCTAGTCAAAACCTTCTAATTCCATGGTGAAGCTGCCAACTATACGCTAATAATGGACCGCCGGCCAAGAGGCTCATTTTCAATCTATCGCATATTTTCAATCTAAGTACATTTCACATATAATAATGTTATTGTGAGCTTTGTTCCTTAAACGATCGTTATGAAAACAGATAGGTAATGATGACACCCACAACCCTGTTCATAATTTATATAAATATGCGATCGATTTATTTTTAGCAATCGGAGACCATGTTCAGAGTGGCATATCTCCCAGAAGCTTCCTACTTCGCAACCCAATGGCTATCTTGCCAATTTGGTCTGGTCCAAATATGCGATAGATTGAAAATGACCCTGGTTGGCCGGCGGTCTAAACAGCAAGTAGAACAGCAAAGCAAAGAAACGAAAACCGGTAGGTCTGGGGGGACCCTTAAGGATCTTTTTTCTATCTTCACTATGACACTGGCCGTGCAATCTCCATTAAATATAAGCTTCTTGATTTGGCACCAAGTATAATCAAGACAGTTTACTCGGTAAGGTCAACCGAGGTAGCCACTACAATAAAAGAAAGGTCTCGGCTTCACACAACCAAGATCGCGCCTATTTCAATAATCCCACATATTGTTCAGTTGCGTAGACACTTGTACCACAAAACTGCCCCAATATTAAGACACAATCACCCATTTGCACTAAACTTAAGAATCGCCTAAGTCTTTTCCTAACTAACTTAAGACATTCTTAGCAAAAAATTGGTTTGCACTAACCTTAGGACGTTCCTAAATGCACTTTAGGCTATTCTTAACTTACGGGCCCAATATCGAGCGCCCAAGGCTTAAGAAATTCCTATGTTATGAATTGTAAATCTGTGGTTATAGCCTGTGGCCGTCAATTGTGACAAAAACAGAAATATTTGCTGAAAAATTGAAGATTCATGGAACATTCATTGAAATAATTGAATTACTAAACGACTCGGTGGAAAATCGTAAAAATTGCTGTATTTCAATACAATTTCTGCACTTATAAAAGAATAAGAACGTATGAAATAACCGTACTTGTATGTAAACTTCTGCAATAGGCTGCCGTGTCAAGGTTAATTTTTGACATCAATTACCGTATAATACGGCAATTACCGTACCATTGGCAACACTGCCACGATTTGATTTCATTTTCTAAATTGACAGTTGATGACATAACTTTTTCGATCACCCTACCAAATAAAATAAACCAACGCCTTATCTTTCGTCTCCTTTTAACTCACGAATGAATCAATGTGATGTTATTTATAACATATATATTGGTTATAACCAAAAAAGTACTCTAAGACCTAAATTACTTCGCCGGCTTAAAAATCCATAAACAATTAATATTTACATTCGTTCATTCTTTCTTTAAGCAAGGCGATGCCCAAGTTACGACGTAGTCTGTTAGTGCAAACAAAAATTTCAGCTCGGCATTTTTAGGCTGTTCCTAAGCTAAGAAATATCTTAACTAGGAAACGCCTAACTAATATCTACTATGAATCAATGGGGTTGGCAACGCAAAGCTAATTGTAGATGTCGCTGCGTACGCTTGTTCCTAAGACAGTAGACGTTCAGAACAAAATGTATGGGAAAACAGGTATTTATTTTATGGTATTTTGTTAACGAAAAAGACCCATTGACCCAAAATGGATATAAAAGACTATTCTACAATGCAAATACCGGAATTTAAAGCCAAATTAAGGCGTTTTTATTCTTACAGAATTTATAAATTTTTTCTATATCCAGATTTTTTGGAAATATGTAAGTGCCAACATTTTTAAAGCCTATAACACAAAATTTAATCATTTTAAAACTAAAAAAACGATTTTGTTAAGTAAAAGTCCTTTGTTTTCATAGTTCTCGTGGAACAAGCGTACGCAGCGCCATTTTGACAGTTGCCTTCCCCATTTGCGAATAATTAAAATAGTCACCAAACTGAACCCGACAAAATGGCGCCAAAAACTCCTGAGGGTTTGAAGGTGTGCGCTGAGAAAACGTACAACCAAAAACCATAGAGAATTAATCACTCCTGTCAAAAACGTAAAATTTGACAAACATGTTTGGCAACGCAAAGCTAATCGCAGATGGCGCCAATTGATGATGAATTGAATGATTGCAACAAAGTTACAAAATCAGGGGCATTCAGGGGGCTGGTGAAAAAATATCGAAAGAAAAATAGTTTTAAAAAACAAAAAGGCGGAAGAAAGGTGAAGGCGGGTGGGGCTAGAGGACAACTTTTTTTTATTCTAACAGCCCCACCCGACTTCTAGACGTGTTTTATTACAATGATAATGCGTATCTAGTGATTTCAATATTATTTATTGCTTTTTACAGGCAGAGTGGGGTTTTGAAGTCGGTTTTTTGTTTTTTAAAACTATTTTTTCTTTTTTCTTTTTAGTGTAAGTACCTTCTGTATTAGTTATAATTTATCTAGGTAGATAGAAAAATCGGTTAGGCCAAACGTGAGATAATCGCGGACAACCATGCATACGGGTCAAACTGAGAAGAGAACCTCCTTTTTTGAAGTCGGTTAAAATACCAAAACCTTGTCCTAAGTGTACAGTAAACAAAATAGACTACAGTACGAGGCAAATATTTTGACACTTTTTCGACGGAGTGGGGATAAGTTTGCGCATGCGCACTTGTGAGCGACCAATAGCGTGCGCCCCTCTGCCGCCGCCCGCGTACCTCATTCATCGCTATGCACACCAAAATAGGTACGCATTTTGCGCAATCCGTACCTATTTCAAGATGTCTTTACTGTAAAGAAGTTAAGTTTAATACTAACCGCGCTCAAACAATTCACACACATAGTCATCTGTCAGTGAGAGTTGTCTATGTGTGCGTTGCTCGAGCGAGCGCATGTTGTCTTAAGCTTTACTTCTATTCTGTAGTCTCTCTATTTTGTGCCGTGGCCTATCAAAGGTAGTGCTTGCTGCCTTGCTTGAGAAGCCATGCTTGATCGTCTAGGAAGTACTTAAGGTTTGGCTGAATGAACATAGATACTTTTGCCTTACCTAAAATAGGAGACATAATATAGAAAAAGTAGAATGTCAATGTCACTGTCGTGTCATTAAAGCAACTTGTCAAGTTGTCAAAAAATTCCTTTTCCTGTCTAATTTTCCCTTGAGAGGTTGGTTTTGTGTTTGATTTTATCCAGTTATATCAGAAAAAGTAATGAATATTTATAGTAATCTTATCGTTACGTGTCAAATTTCAGTGCTGTTTTTATATTTACGCGTGTATTTCAATGAATGAGTGACTATTTTTGTCGTGGAGGAAATTATAACCTATATGTGGTGTTTGATTCGAGCCGCTCTGTTTCAGAAGCAAAATGGGTCGTTACTCTCGGGAACCGGATAACCCAGCTAAATCATGCAAAGCCCGTGGCTCAAACCTTCGTGTTCACTTCAAGGTATGTTATTTAAACTCATAGAAAGTGACCAAACAATAAGTTCCACATGCATTGTTTACCCACTAAATACTTACATTTATGGGACTTTCTCTTGCCATTAATCATCTGTTATTTGCTTTAAAACTTGATTTGAACTAAATTAAATTGTTTTATAGTTCATTTAATACCTCTTGGTACTTTTTCAGAATACATATGAGACAGCCATGGCTATCAGGAAGATGCCATTGCGCCGTGCTGTCCGCTACCTCAAAAATGTAGAAGAGAAGAAGGAATGCATTCCTTTCCGTCGCTTTAATGGAGGTGTCGGTCGGTGTGCACAGGCCAAACAGTTTGGAACCACACAGGGACGTTGGCCCAAAAAATCTGCAGAATTCCTTCTACAATTATTGAGAAATGCTGAATCAAACGCGGACCTCAAAGGTCTTGACGTTGACAGGCTCGTCATTGATCACATTCAGGTGAGTTCATTGTTTTTAATTATTAACTTGATTATAAATTATGAACTGACAGGTCATCCATTATGTTCTAAAGCCCACCGGTAACGATCAATTGCGATTGTCAATTTTTCCGCAATTGACGCCCATTGACGGAAAAATTGATCGTTTACGCGTGCAATTGAAGCGATTGTCAATTGCTCCAACAATGGCATTGACGGAAAAATTTACAATCGCAATTGATCGTTACCGGCGGGCTTAACAGTTAACACCAAGTTAGTATCGAAGTTTAGGTTTTATTTTAGTGATAGTTTGAATCACTTAGAAATAATTTTCCATATTTTCTTCTAAAATACATACTGCTGAACAAGATAACTGAGTTTTAAAAGTCATAAAAAATAGTTCTAAAGCTCCGGCCAAACCGACGCGAGCGAATCGCGCGCGTCGCTCATTTTGACAGATTTGGATCACGTAACTCAAAGCAATAGCCAGAGCCATAGCCATTGCCATAGCAATTTCTTTGACAATGGCTGTGGCTATCGCTTTGAGTTACGTGATCGCACTCGCGGAATTCGCCTCAGTCTGTACGAAGCTTAATATGTTGTTTAGATAGGTGAAAGATTGCACAGAATATCCTTTTTAGGGTTCCGTACCTCAAAAGGAAAAAAACGGAACCCTTATAGGATCACTTTGTTGTCCGTCTGTCTGTCCGTCCGTCTGTCTGTCAAGACCCTTTATCTCGGAAATGCGTGGAGGTATCGAATTGAAATTTAAACCATATACTAAGGTCTACGGGCCCTTGAAGCTGTAAAAAATCAAACTTCTAAGTTTATAAAAAGATACTGCCTTTTAGGGCGCAGAAAACGCATTTTCGATACTCTCAAAGGAATCAAAATTCATAGGGTACTTCCCGTTGACCTAGAACTATGAAATTTGGCAGGTAATAGCATCTTATACTACACTTACAGGAATAAATCTGAAAACTGTATATTTGTAATTAAATCATAAAAAATATGGTCATTAAAATACATAATTATTAATCATCTTGGTGAAACAATGGTATGCGCGGTCATAGTTTAACTTCTAATTACTTTTGTGATAATCGCGCCACTAATTCTTTTTAAAATATCAATATTTATTATTATTAATTATTCAGATCCTTTCAAATCTTGTTATAGTTAATTACTTTTAAAAATAAAATTAAAAAGTAATAAATTTGGCTCTAAATATTTTCGCAACATGGTGGTATGTCACGCTGTATGACAGAGGGTCTTCTTCTTCTTATTTTTGTTTTGGCAATCTACTTTCTTCTTGGAAGTAATTTTTGCCAGTGTCAAGTGTTGAATAGTTCAGTAACCTTCGCCCGTGGTCAATTCTTTGTCGTAATCCCTGGAAGGGTTATTTTCTACGTGGCGATAAAGGATTTCAAATGGTTATCTATATATAGCAGTCTGCTGAACGGATTTTGATGGTATTTTTTACAGTTTGGTAGCTTGGAGTCCAACTTATTATCTAAACAATTTTTCACATAATTCCGGTAGGTAGAACCTGGGATAAAGCTTGTACTCTCCGTAGTACAGTTTTCATATAAAAAACGAATAACTACCAACCACTTTTTTTCAAAATATTTCCTTCGTACCAACACAACTTTTCTATAGCTTTATTTTATGTATAGATGTAGGTCTGTACGGAACCCTCGGTGGGCAAGCCCGACTCGCACTTGTCCGGTTTTTTTTTAAGCATTTGGTCACCAGTAGCCCTATCAAGGTTTCATCCTACAGTTAAAAATTCGGACATTTTGTTATTAGGGCATTTAGCGTTCTCGGCTATTAACCCATCAAGTCAGTCAGAAACAGATAACGGTTAGGGTGTAGCAAGAAACGCCCAAGCACCTCTTATGTGACTGTGCACCCTTAATCCACAAGCGTAGTATCCATCTGGGGCGACACGTAATCGACCCGGAGGAAATAAAAACTCTGAAAACCAAGTGGATATTAGACTTCTTGGAAGCCGCTGGGCTTAAAGAGTTGCTATAAATAGGTGGCGAGTTACAACAGATCTTTTAGGTCGCAGTGCCTACAGCTTTATCTGAGCTGCATAGCCCCTCACAATCAAATAATAGGGTGTAGCAAAGGGGGTGCAGGAAAAAAGACAGAATAATTTTGAGATGTTTTCGTTTTATGATATTGTGTACATTTTATGATTTTGTCGGTTAGATTGGACAAAAGTAAAGAACTTTTACTCATGACTTTTTTTTTGTAAACATTATAGTTTCTTAGAAAATTAAGGATTTCACTGTAAAAAAGAGATAGTCTTAATTTCGAGAGGTTTTTATTTTATAATGTGTACTTTTTATGATTTTGTCAGTTAGATTGGACAAACTAAAGAACTTTTACTTATTACTTTTTTTTCGTAAACATTATAGTTAGAAAATTGAAGATTTCACTGTAAAAAAGATAGTCTTAATTTCGAGAGGTTTTTATTTTATGATATTGTGTACTTTTTGTGATTTTCTCTGTTAGATTGGACAAAACTAAAGAACTTTTACAATTGACCTTTTTTTCGTAAACATTATAGTTTCTTAGAAAAATTGTGTTTAAAGATAATAGATAATTTTGAAATTTTTTTTTCTACTCTGAATAGTGTTGATTAGGTTAAAATTAGTGACAGAATCGACTCAGTCAACCCCGACCCCATGTGGTACTAGTCTGCCCTACCCCTAGAGTGTATATAAAAGCGCGGAGGGAGAGGGGCTGCACTTCCCGCAGCGCCGGAGACGTTCAGAAGTCTTTACTTTGCCATGCCTATGTGCTCCCTATTTAAACAAATTCCGAGATAAAAAAATTTTGGTCACTCATCCTGTGACTGACCCTTGCGAAAGTTGCTTAACCTAAACAATCGCAGTATATACCTACACATAAATTCGGAGATCATAATTTTTTGGTCACCCATCCCATGACTAACCTTTGCGAAAGTTGCTTAACCTCAACGATTGTGATCGTTGAAAATATACGTACCTATATAAATTCCGATATCATAAAATTTTGGTCACCCATCCCGTGACTGACCCTTGCGAAAGATGCTTGACCTCAACGATCGCAGGATATACCTAGGTACCTAAGTCTTGTGCCCCCTTTGCTACACAAGGTGGGAAAAAGTGAAAAATTTTGCAAGTCCCAGCTCCATAGTATAAAAAAAGACAGAAAATTTTGAGTAAAATTACTTAAGTCTTTTTATATACTTTTTTTCCAAATTTTTTTTGGTATCGTCTATTTCTTTTTGATAACAGTGTTTTTCGTCATTTTGTAAAAAAAAGTTAGCGTGCATTTTTGGTGCGCCCCCTTTGCGAGTCCCGGACCCAAATAACATAACTACTTAATAATACTTACGTAGATGGTTTAACATTGCAATAATTTAAGAAGAATTAATTTAAGAATGCCTTTTTTTGCTTGACAGTGTGTTTGCACTATATTCACATTGTTTTCAAAAGGCAAAAAAAAAATAGTAACAATTTATTCTGTTAGAAAAAAAAAATTTTTTTCTATTCACTTTGTTACTTACAAAATTCAACAAGTACAGCTCGCACAACATAACTTGACCCAATTTTTAGTACCATGTGCACTACAATTTTCGTACTGAAAATTGCTACTGCACAAGCTTCACTGTCTATGGTTTGGTTCAAGTTATGTTGTGTGACCTGTACCTATTTCAATTTGTTCAATAATTTCACCGTACCATCTGTAACACATCAGTCTTTTGTCCCATCCTTCGATTTGAACCTGGCCATTGTATGCAATTTGAAAGTTTCTTTGCTTATCTTATCCAGTGCAATCAAATTGTTTGTGTTAATAAGCAAATTAAGCAATAAGATGATCAACTCAGTCTCTCGCACCGAGAATGTATAACCTAAAAAGATGTTGATTAGTGATCTTTATCACTAAAGCATAAGTTTTTTGATTTAAAAGTACTGGACTTGAGATAAGTGCTAAACTGGTAAACAGCGACTCGATAACTTAGCGGTCAGAGCATTTGACTGGACTTCCAAAGGTCGCGGGTTTGATTCCCATCCCATCGGGGTTTATGATCTGGTGCGATTCGTATACACACATCAACTTTGTCTAGGGATAAAGGTGTTATTTTTATACAAATGAGGTAACTTTGAAGCCTTGGTTTCCTTGGTGCTGTGATCTGATGACGGCTATACAGGGAGTGAATGTAGGAGATTCAGATCGCCATACACATCCAACTGATCTGACCAGCATTCTTAAAACGTAAAGGACATGTTTAAAAAAACCGCGAAAATAGCATGAAAATGTATGGAAATCCTCAAACTGAGAACTCTGACCCATTAATCTTTTAGAATGCTGATCAGATTAGTTGGGTGTGTATAACGATCTGAATCTCCTCCATTCACTCCCTGGATGGCCATCATCAGATCACAGCACGGTACAACCCTGGCAGAAAACCAAGGCTTCAAAGTTACCTCGTTTGTATGAAAATAACACCTGTATCCCTAGACAAAGTTGATGTGTATATTTCTAGTATATTATTAATAGCATTGTGACTGCTAAAATCTCAAATTTCAAAAGTGCTAAACTGTTTTTTTATCGTTATTCCAGGTAAACCGCGCTCCCTGTCTGCGCAGGCGCACATACCGCGCCCACGGTCGTATCAACCCCTACATGTCCTCTCCATGCCACATCGAGGTGTGTCTGAGCGAACGCGAGGATGCCGTTGCGCGCGCAGCCCCCGCTGACGACGCGCCCGCCAAGAAGAAACTCTCCAAGAAGAAGCTCGCGCGCCAGAAGGAGAAGATGATGAGGGAATAGACTTGTAAGGGTTAATAAATGACTACAAAAAAGTATGCATTTTATTTTGTAGCCATTTTAGTGAGTCCTGTGACCACAGAAATTAATTAACATACACTCGCGAGCAAAAATATGGCATCAAAGGCCTAATTTCATACAAACGAAGTAACTTTGAAGCTTTGGTTCTCCGCCATGGATTGAGCCAGGATGATGGCTATCCAGGGAGTGAATGGAGGAGATCCAGATCACTATACACACCCAACTGATCTGATCAGCATTCTAAGAGTTGCAAGGATCAGAGTTCTCAGTTTCAGTATTTCCATACATTTTAATGCAATTTTCATGGTTATTTTTAAAATACCCAAATAGCTCTTAGAATGCTGATCAGATCAGTTGGGTGTGTATAGTAATCTAAATCTGATCCATTCATTCCCTGGATGGCCATCATCAGAAAGCTAGGTCAATCCCTGGCCGAGAACCAAAGCTTCAAAGTTACCTCGTTTGTATGAAAATAGACCTGTGATTCCATATTTCGCTCGCGAGTGTAGTACGGCGATTGTGACAGCATATCATATTTGAAAGACTCAATTTGAGAAGTGAGCGAAGAAGTGTCGCGACTGCATAGCTATACGATCGCGCGATATTTCTCCGGTCACTTCAAATTGAGCTGCCTTTCCATAACATTACGGTTCAATTTCAGGGTTTGAAATTATCAAGATAAATATGCTTCTTGATAATTATCGCGACAATTATCATGATAATTATCCGATAATTATCAAACAGATATTAGCCTAGCCATCCTTGTTTAATTGACATTACATATCATTATGTACGTTGGAAGCATGTGGTAAATAAACTAGTACCATTTTACAATAAAAGTAATCTTTAATTTTTGTTTATTTCATGACTTAAAATTTTCCAACCAAAATAATGACAATTAAATTTGAGTGGCATTGGCATATTATCCTCATCAACGTCAACTACGTTAACTGGATGAGGATAGTCTATATCTGAAGAAGCGAAATGTGTCTTTGGCTACACCCATCACAAACAAATAATTATTCAGTCAAAACCCGAAGCACACTATGCGACGAATCCCCCGCTATTGACGATAAGTGGCGCGTGTCCCTATACACGCAGTCGTTGAATGCGATAAATTAACCATTGGCAAACGTTTTCGATTAAACTTATCAAAGATAATTATCAACCCATATTTATCGTGATAATTATCACTTCAAATCCTGTTCAATTTCGATTTTCGAGCGCACTGCACGTGCCGGACTACAGCTGCGCCACAAAAAAAAAGTTGGAAATCTGACTTTTTGACTATGCCATGATGAAGTCGCTAATTTGTCGGAATTTGTCGCACAAAAACCAGAATTTGTCGGTCTTGGGTTTAGGAGATACGTGTGGCCCAGCTGTAGAGACGTCTCTACAGCTGCGCCACACAGATCTCGAAAACGGAAGGTCGTAGCGAAAATCTGATTACTCGTGTGTGCAGCCTTTAATTTGTCGGAATTTGTCGCACAAAAACCAGAGTTTGTCGGTCTTGCGTTTAGGAGATCTGTGTGGCGCAGCTGTAGAGACGTCTCTACAGCTGAGCCACACAGATCTCGAAAACGGAAGGTCGTAGCGAAAATCTGATTACTCGTGTGTGCAGCCGTTAATTTGTCGGAATTTGTCGCACAAAAACCAGATTTTGTCGGTCTTGCGTTTAAGAGATATGTGAGGATATACTGTGGAGACTTTTCTACCTGGATCTTGAGAAAGGAAGGTCGTAGCGAAAATCTGATAACTCGAGTGTGTAGCCGTTAGTTTGTCGGAATTTGTCACCAAGAATCAGAGTTTGTCGATCTTGCGTTTAGGAGATATGTGAGGATACGCTGTGGAGACCTTTTTACCTGGATCTCGAGAACGAAAGGTCGGAATCGTATCCTCACATATCTCCTAAACGCAAGATCGACAAATTCTGATTCTTGGTGACAAATTCCGACAAACTAACGGCTACACACTCAAGTTATCAGATTTTCGCTACGACCTTCCTTTCTCAAGATCCAGGTAGAAAAGTCTCCACAGCGTATCCTCACATATCTCCTAAACGCAAGACCGACAAAATCTGGTTTTAGTGCGACAAATTCCGACAAATTAACGGCTGCACACACGATTAATCAGATTTTCGCTACGACCTTCCGTTTTCGAGATCTGTGTGGCTCAGCTGTAGAGACGTCTCTACAGCTGCGCCACACAGATCTCCTAAACGCAAGACCGACAAACTCTGGTTTTTGTGCGACAAATTCCGACAAATTATCGGCTGCACACACGAGTTATCAGATTTTCGCTACGACCTTCCGTTTTCGAGATCTGTGTGGCGCAGCTGTAGAGACGGCTCTACAGCTGGGCCACACGTATCTCCTAAACGCAAGACCGACAAATTCTGGTTTTTGTGCGACAAATTCCGACAAATTAGCGACTTCATCATGGCATAGTCAAAAAGTCAGATTTCCAACTTTTTTTTTGTGGCGCAGCTGTAGTCCGGCACGTGCGCACTGCTGGTCCACACAGCATTACATTTGTTACCCCGGTCACTCACATGCGCGCAAAGATTCGCGAACCCACAGTGTAGGACAACCTTCGCGAATGACTTCGCGAAGTTTTCGAGACATTCGTAACTTTCCAAGCTGTGTCGGTTTTTTGACGCACATCAAAGCGCGCGAACCTCGAACCTTCGCTTAGCTCCCACCACTGACATGAAAAATTTTTAATCAAGAAGCTTAGTAATAATATAGAGGTCAATGGCTCCCACACATGCGTGCCACAGACGAAAGCATTCGTACGACCATTACTAATCTGTGGTTACGCGTATTTTTCGTAGTTGTGGCGACCTTTATTTAGCCTTTATTTTCTATATTGAAAATAGTAAGCATATGAGCACACATAAAACAGTCCAACAGATCTATTAAAATCATTTTCACCGTTCATTGTTCACAAAATCGCAAGTAAAAATAAACATTCGTGAACAAGTGTAGGAGGTATGCAAATGGGTTCGCACACTCATGCGAACCTATTCGCGAAGTTGCTGACTTGGAGAATTCGTAAGTACAATGTACGAACCTTTGCGCGCATGTGAGTGACCGGGTTACACACAATAGCCTGAGGGCCTAGTACGAGTTGGTTTTTTGCTCTCACTTCACTTTGCGAATAGTTAACTATCGTTTCCTCTCTTTCACTCGTTCACTCACTCGCATGATTTCCTCTCTTTTACTCGATACTATTCGCAAAGTGAGGTGAGAAACAGAACTCGTACTAGGCCCTCTGGGAGTTGGTTGTCTGACCAGCGTGTGGAGAAAGTGTTTAGGACAAGGGCTTCACAGCACCCATTTTCTTCAAACCAATCCCAAGTTTTCAAATCTGAAGTAGGAGTAAAAGTTAGTCCTTGCCCATTTTTAGTACGATCTCATTTAAACTAAATATTTATTGAGGAATAAGGTTTAGTAAAACAAAATTCATGTTTGAAGTATATTCGTGCGGCTAATAATCACAGCTACATTTTACATTACAAAATTAGATACTTATTACAGTACCTATGTTGTTGATATTACTCGTGTTAGAGATATATCATTGATATGTATGAAAGTGAATTTTAACAGCTAAGAGATTTCCACAATTTTATTAAAGCTTCGTACAGACTGAGGCGAGCGAATCGCGCGCGTCGCTCATTTTGACAGATTTTGATCGCGTAACTCAAAAGCAATAGCCATTGCCATAGCAATTTCTTTGACAATGGCTATGGCTATGGCTATCGCTTTGAGTTACGTGGTCGCACTCGCGAATTTCGCGCGGAATTCGCCTCAGTCTGTACGAAGCTTAAAGCTGCATAAAATAGAGATCGAAATTATTATCAGGCATGATTTTAACGTAAAAAACTTTCTGTCCATTTATGAACATCATTTGTGTAAATACGTTAAATAATAGGAAGGTAATTACAAAAATAAATTAATAAGTAAACAACTTTACAAGTGTGGTATGGTATATGGTAACTAAATATTCGTTATTATCATTTTTATGTATATATATATATATATATGCAGGTAGTGTGCACACTAGCGCTGCCATTGAAACGAGAATCAGTGCTTAAATAAACGGTATTGCACCCCAAAGAATCTTTATGGTACTTTTTATCATCGCATAAACAATATTATCTAGCCCATAGACATAGAAAAATTTTCGCTGATCTAGCCTGTCTTTTAGTTTAATGGAGTTTTTTTGCAAAACGTGGCTACTTTTTTAACAAAAATAGTCAAACCAAGGAGTGCACTACAGAGGGCCAAGAACCTTATATTGAGGGCTAATTCACAATTTCGTCTTTATTTAAGCACTGTGATTCTCGTTTGAAATGATGTCGCTAGTGTGCAGACTACGCGCTTTTAACCCCCAAAAATAAACATTTAATTTCCTAATTTTGTAGCTTTGAACTATATACAAGACAAATTAGGTATTTACATTTATTAAACTAGGAACTCTACAGTAGGCAGGTAATGCAAAAAATAGTGTTTCGTTTTTGTACCACAGAACAAAGAAAAAAATTTTTTTATGAAATAAAACAAACAACAAAAATCAAACCAAATACCAACTAATTACCAAAGTGCTTTCAATAAAACCGCGCTAGTATCCGTAAAAATTGTTTTATTTCATGTCTAGTGAGCGCGTATGCTTGAGAAGTAAATTTTTTTATGTTCTATTCTGTGGTTGGTAATTACTTACTCAAAAAAAACGTTCGCCATAGAAGTTTACAAACTTGCAGGTACAGTGACAACGATCCGGCCTACGAGTTCGAATCCTGGTAGGGCCATAATGTTTTTATGATGAGCACACGAGGATTTGTTCCCGAATCATGGATGTTTAGGCCGGCCACACACAGACGGAATCACGTAACGGAATTCCGAACGGAATTTCGACAATGTAGGTATGAAGATTCCGTACGGACAAATCCCGCCTGTGTGTGGCAGCCCATAGATTTTGTATGCAGTTGCTGCGTTCGGAATCACGTATGTACGGAATTCCGTAACGAGATTCCGTCTGTGTGTGGCCGGCCTTACATTCTTATTTATATATGTGTTTTTGCCCATATTTAGTTACCACAGTAGGTACATACACAAGCCTGCTTAGTTTGGGCACAGAATATACATCGTGTATCAAAAAACCCGATCCTGAAAAAGGTGACAGTGTTGCTGAAGCTGAACAACTTTCTCCATGGAACATGGTCGAAAAACGAAAAAATGTTCATACTCCCATACAAAATGTATTGGTCAGCTGACTGACTTACTATGAAAAAGCGAAAAAAATAGTTTTACTTTACCACCTATCCACCATCACCTTTCACCTTTCACCACTATCACCTTTTTCAGGATCTGACAGGGTTTTTTGATACACGATGTATAGTACTAGACGTGTTTGGGACTAAATTATTGGAGTGTTTTTAAAAGCTGCAATAGCTTTAACAACCAGTGTAACATGTAGCTAAGTTACAGCTTACACCATCCTTCAGCATTGCATTTTCATTACACTAGGTTGCACTGTGTAAGCTCAATAAGTACAGTACGAGGCATATAACTTGAAATCGGGTGGGGATTGCGCGAAACGCGTATTTTGGGTATGCGTAGCGGTGAGGGGTGCGAGCGGCGGGAGAGGGGCGCGCGCTATTGGTCGCTCTCACAAGAGCACATGCGCGAACCCCACTCCGTCGAAGAAATTTCAAGATACGTGTCTAGTACTGTAGCTATGTTGCGTTCAACGTAAAAAAAATGGTTGGCTTTCTAAAACCGCAACTTTGCTACCCTACAATAATAATAAATAGGTACCTACTCTATGGTTTTTTGGTTTTATAAGTAGGTAGGTACAATGCTTATCGAAAATATTTACGGTTACACCTAGTATTACAGTTGTTATTTTACAGTAATTTGATAAATACTAATATTGACTAGTCAACAGATTCTGATTTTGCGTGACCGCTGGGTTTGGTAAAAGCATGTTTCAGACGGATCTAATCACGCCTCCCATCAGAGGTCACCTTGGAATAGGGCTGCCATCCGTCCGGGTTTCCCCGGATTTGTCCTAGTTTGGAGGGCGTCCGGGCGGGGTTCTGATTATAGTCCGGGTAAAACCCGGACTTTAATTAAAATCCGGGTTTTTGGATCAAACTCCGTTCAAAAAACTCTATTCAGCGCACGTGCTACCGGGCGCCTCACTTCACTACGCGTGGCGCACCGCGCAAACCGCAAAAAATCGCGCTGCGAGGCTCACTTTTTTTTAATAAAACAAGCAAGATTACAAGTTGGATTAATGGAAGAAACTGACTAAAAATCGCGCTGCGCGGCCGTATTTTCTATTAACATGCAAGATCACAACACAACACAAGGTTAGTGGATGAAACTGACTAAAAATCGCACTGCGCGGCCGTATTTTCTATAAACAGGCAAAATCACAACACAACACAAGGTTAGTGGATGAAACTGACTAAAAATCGCACTGCGCGGCCCATTTTTTTACTATAGACTAGCAAGTTTACAAGATTAGTGGATGAAACTGAACAAAAGTTGCGCTGCGCGGCCGTTTTTTCTATAAACAGGCAAGATCACAAATCACAACACAAGGTTACTGGATGAAACTGACTAAAAATCGTGCTGTGCGGCCCATTTTCTTTTTTACTATAAATAAGCAAGATTAGTGAATGAAACTGACAAAAATAGCGCTGCGCGGCCATTTTTTTTTTATTACGGGCCGTCCCTGGCTATTTGGCATTTAGTTTGGAACGCTACGGTTACAAAATAACTACTAATAACTACTAAAACTGGAACCTGGCCCTGCACAAAATTGTGTTGGACACCCCAGCTCTACATCACAACTAATAAAACACACTATTTAATGCGAAAAATGGCTTAAAAATCATTTTTTTTCCAGTCAAGTATTTAAAATGTATTTTTTAACCAAGCTAAAGTGAATATAAAAAATCAAATGTCCGGGGTCAAGGCTCCAAAGTCCGGGGTTTTTACGCTTCTGGTCCGGGGCGGCAGGTTTTAGAGATGGCAGCCCTACCTTGGAAGCTTGATTGGGGCGTGATTTCCATCCGTGGCTTGGGCTACACGAGCGGTTGTGTATTACGTTGCGTTGCGGCTACACGAGTTTCCATCCAAGCGTCAACACGGTCGCGTCGCCCTTCAATATGAACCCAAGTAACAAAATTTGGTACTATAAAAGTCCTGAGAACGCTTTAGGACGTGCTAATTAGTTTCATGATAAGCACTATAATGGTATTGTAAACCTTTACAGAACCCCAAATAGGCCCTAGTTTTATCACTGATTAATTCTATAAACATTACATAAAGCCTATCACGGTAATAAATCAGCTCTATACTTGATAACCAAAACATGTTTATAGTGCTATTTTGATCTTTTTATCACACTTTTGTTCGCCATTTTGTTCGTGCTGTGCTCATGTCATCGTGAGTGTTCCCCAAGAAAACAAAATGTCATTCGCTATTACAATTTTTAATACAAAGGACATTCTATAAAACATCACCTTTGATCGACCATTGACCGTAACTCCACCGTAACTTGCACTTGCGAAAATAATTGTATCGATAAAATCACTATGCTGATTTCAAAATTGACAATGCGCCCTCATAATTGTCGTGATTTAATTAAATTTAAATTAATAAAATAAGGACTCGTCCCGACTATGGCTGCGCTATAGTACACATTGGCTCCAGTAGTGCTTTTATCTCACGCTTTAGTCAGGTAGCAGTAACACAAAAAGTTTAAGTTATTTAGCAACTGCACCAGAAGTCGCTATGATACTATTTAGTACCATAGAAGAGTTTTCATGACTTTTACAGAACTAGCCCCATAGCGATGTTGAGGGAGCATTTAAGAAGCTAAACCGTGACATAATGGTTGTGCAAGGTACTTTTATAGTGCAGATTGATTCTGTAATAGTGTTTTCGATACTGCTACAATACTAGTACTGTAAAAGTTATTTGGACGCAATATTAGTGCAAAATAGATACATAAAAGTGACAGTAAATTCGTCTATAGTACTAAATAGTACTATAATCGCTTTTTTCATATCTATTACAGTGCAACACTTTAAAGATTCTTTTGTATGTCCTGTAAGTGTTCTAAGAGCTGCACCATAGAACTTAAATGCTCTTTAATATTATAGAACCAAAACGCTCTGTGGAAAACTTTTATAGCACAAGAAGTCACAACGGTTACCATTTAAGGCCTGCTATATCAATGTTTGGTGATAAAACCTCTTGGTTATAGAAACTTTTGTTACTTGGGAATCGCGCTCGCATAGCAAAATCACTTGCCGTATTGTAAAAATGGCTCTTTTTGACAAAAAGTGGGCGTTTCTTTAGCGCTTTTGTCTCTAATTGACGACAGAAAACAAAAAAGAAACGAAATCTGCGCATTCCATCTTCGGATGGAACTCGCGCCCTTCCTCCAAGGACGTTGAAGGTCATTTGGAGTGGATAGAGAAATTTGGATTACATCTACCGTCTAGATGGATGGCATCATGCAAGTCATCTCTGATGGGAGGCGTGATTTCATCCGTCTGAAACATGCTTAAACGATAATCAAGTTTGTTAATCTGAAAGTTTTCACATTGAGCCACGCTGAAATCAAACCATTTTTATTTTACATTTACTTAAGTATCTACTTATTACAAATTAACTTACCTACCATTTCAATGAATTGTATTCATAAAAATTGCTTTCAAATTGAACTGATACTATCTAATATCTACAATTCTCTACTAATTAGCTTATGTTTAGTAAAAATTTTCATAGAGTTGTTTATACAATTCAGAAATAAGCTAACGTTGGTAATGAATAAGTGGGTGAATCAACTTTTTATGGAAGGAAAAAAAACGACCCATGCGTAGATTTTCATAAATTAAAACAAAACTAGATAACTCTTACAAAAAATCTGTTTTACGATATTCAGAAGCATAGCCAATAAAACATACTCGTAGGTACTTAGTTTTGTACAAAAATAATCAATGATTTATAAAAAAATCATGGGTAACCCAGGGGACAATTTGTGGTTGTCCCCTGCGTCACCAATGATTTTCTTTAAAATCACATTAGAAATTTCATATCTTTTAAGTTTTCATAGAAGATAAAATCAGCTGAGAGTATTTGCAACTACAAATTAACTTTAAGTAAGTAATTATATAAGAAATGGATCAAGGAGATATTTAAGAAATCCCACAAAACAACAAAAGGCTGATTCACCCAAGCATTTTTAAGAAAACCAACATTTAGGACTTTCAGGGACATTAAAGCCAAAATCGCTTTCTGGATTTGCCAAATCGGATAGGTATCTACTCAAAATAATAGTTCTTGGGTACCTTAAAAATAATATTCTTTTACATTAAAGTTGCACTAAAACCTTTTTTATGTCTGTTAATCAAACGAATTCATTAATGTGGCGCGGGCGCAGGTGCAGGCAGCAGCGGTAAGGGAGCGACACACGCAGCGCAACCGTCTCTTTCTGTAATAAAATATTCCTTTTTTTAATTGAATTTTATTTTCTTTCATAAGTGTAGGTAGTAAGACGTGAAAATAAGTAGCATTACCCTTAAAATAACTTAAGATCTCTGTTTATCTATTTACTGATTGAAACACAACTTTTAAACTATATTCACGTTTTAGTATATTTTTCAAAGCATAATTGTGAAAATTTGATTTGTGAAAAAACAACAGTCTCAGTTTATGTGACAGGTTTTTTTCACGTCCTGGCCGGAACGGGGTGATAGGATTTTTTGACATCGTTGCATATAAAAATACTTATATTAATAAAAAAAAAATACGTTACCAGAACACGGACGGGACAGGAATGGGAAAATGTACGGTGTAGGTGCGGCCAAGTGCGTCGCCAGCCCATCGCCGAGGGGGGGGGGGGGGCAATATTAAGCCCTCGTTCCCACTATTACAACCAGCTAGTTCAACCGTTGAACTAGTGCAACTTTTTTTAAGGAGGGTGAGAAAAATATGAATTGTAGGTGCAGTCAAGAGCACCTAGTGAATTTATTCAAGTTTTGAGATGCGGGATTTATCGGAAAAGCAAGTCAGTTGCACAGCTACAGCACGTCCCCGTCCCGTTCGTCCGAGGTATTTTCCCGTCACGTACTTAGGGGTGTATCGTGTGTCCACTAGCGCCGCCAATCAAGAAAAAATCATTAGGAAAGAATTAAAGCATACAAAAATAGTTTATAACTAATACTAGTTTTTATATTTTTCAGATTTTTGTAATGTTGTAAGTAATAATTTTCTTGATTGGCGGCGCTAGTTGCGGCTCGGTGCGCCCTGAAAAAGCGACCTTTACATTGCAGTAGTAAGAATAGTAGTTTATGATACAAGGTTGGTAAGGAGGTTTTTAAAACGAGTTGACGTTTTATAAGCCCGAGCCGCAGGCGAGGGTTTATAATCGTCACGAGTTTTAAAAAACCTTAACAACCGTGTGCCATACTACGTTTTTCAATACATTTGCGAGAAAATCATAATAAGTACTACTGAAATTGTAATCTATACATGTAATAAAACTGTAAATTGAAAATATTTGTGCGCAAATTTCGCAAAAACCGCTGAACAAATTTTGATGGGCTTGTCACTGTTTGGTAGCTTGAAGTCCAACTTAAAATCCAAGCTATGTTTTATCAAATTCAGGTGGGCGGAACCAGGAAAATAGCTTGAACTCTCCGTAGTACTAGCTTTCATACACCAAAGGGGTCATTTTAAACTGGTCGCTATATTTTTCTACTGTCTACGTAGATGAAGTCGCGGGCGGAAGCTAGTAGAAATTGAAAAAAAACGTATGTAAACAAAAACGCACGGCGCCGGCGTGCGGTAAAATCAACTTTCCGCACGCTGTACTAATCCGTAAACAAAAACGCACGGCGTGCGGTAAAATCAACTTACCGCACGCTGCACTGCCATCGTAAGCTCTCATTTTCGAGCAACTGTATTGAAAAAGAAGTTACTTACATAGTTAACAAATCAATAGTATCACTAAGTATGTACTGGTAGTAGTATTGGTAGTAACAGGGGCAACAAAAGCATTTTTTGTGTAATGATGATACTTAGGAAATTCTTTGGTATAAATTATGAAAAACATACGCAGGAGAGCTTTAGTTAGATAATCATACATTTTATAAAAAAAATGGAACCCTACAGTAAACAATACTAGGTAGGTAGCTAGTAATTTTATTAACATTTAAGTAAGCTACCTAGTCAATTAGAGGGTATCTCCACAAGTTACACAACACTTAAGAACTTTGAACAGCCTTACCATATTGCCGACTAATCCCGATATAATTGCAGCGCTGACTCGACGGGGCCAATTAGCCACAATTTTGTGTACGACAAACGTATTTAACTGAGCATTTGCTGTATAATACCTAAACGTATTGAAGCAAATTATGACATGTTTTTACCAAAAAAAATAAATTAGTTATCTATATATATAAAAGAGTAAATCACTCACTGACTCATCACGAAATCTCAGAAACTACAAGGGCTAGGAGTCTCAAATTTTGCATGGGGGTTCCTTTTAGGGTGAAGGTGCTCACTAAGACGGGATTTTGCGAAATTCAACCCCTAAGGGGGTAAAACAGGGTGGCAAAGTTTGTATGGGAGAAAGCGATTCCTTGGCCCGATTGACTTGAAATTTGGCATAGACATTCTTTAACAAAATTAATTGAATACGTGTTTCGTATTTTCTTGAAATGTATCCCCTAACAGGGTTGAAAAGGGGTAGAAAGCTATTTTTAGGGTGTTTGACTTCGATATCGGAATCAAAACTTCTTAGTGCATTTGTACGATTAAGAAAAATAAATGTCAGTTGTCAGGTTGTCACCTCCCCTGAGATTGTATTATGTCACCGTACGAGCTGACATTTCATGTTGTATAAGATTTTATCCTGATTTTCACTGCCTATTTAACGAAATATTAGTCTACTTATAAAACGTGTCAAAATCTAGCAAATATCAGATATCTAACGTGACAAGGAATGTGGTGTAAAGTGTTGAAATTGAGAGCCGGATAATAATGCACAACATAAGTTGCACCCAACATAATTTGCAATGTCACGTTATTTTAGCCAGGAACCAGGAACAAATAAACATACATAGATTTTTATTTAAAAAGAAGATACCTACCAAATTATTAAGTATGAGTATTAAATGTTACATAATATTATTATACTTATTTTGTTATATTACTGCTAAGAAATTTTATTAAGTACCTACCTACCTACCTAATACAAAATCGTGAACAGTAGGGCGTCGGCTCTGTAACCAAACTCGAACCCCACTTAGAATCTCACTTCACTGCACGGGACGGGAACTTTAAATCATAAATAAGATAATGATAAGATTTTTTTTTATCACAAAATATTTTAGATAGCTACCTAAATTTATTGTAATCGGTAAAATTGCTCATTTAGTTAGCTAATTTCTAATAACAATTCACGCGAAGTGAAGTGAAGTTCGAAGTGAGATGCGAGTTTGGTTACAGAATCAACAGATTGCGCAGGTAAAACCGCGGGGTGCAGCTATTACCTATATATAACAAAATTGTAAAAATGTGAAATTTTTGATGTTTGGATGTTGTTCATTTTGTTACTCAATCACGTCTGAACGGGTGAACGGATTTAGACGAAATTTGGCACAGGGATAGATTATAGTCTGGAATACTTAACACCGGCTTCTTTTCATGCCGATCATTGGTTTCCAAGGGAAGACTTACAACCATTACCGACTCCCACGCGGGCGGAGCCACGGGCAAAAGCTAAACATAGTATTTAAAACAAAGTCGCTTCCCGCCGTCTGTACGCTTCTCTTAAACTATACATAAATAATTGGTGTACATACAAAAAACAAAAAAAAAAAAAAAACGGGTCGAATTGAGTACCTTCGATCTTTATGTTTGGGAGCTGGTGGCCTCAGACAGACACATACACACTTCAATTATAATTTTAACACACCTTGCGTACATCGTATATATGTACATATCCTGTAGTATAATCAAATAACTTCACACTGACACCACATTAGCACAGTTTTACATTAGTAACTACATTGCACTGCACCCGTGCGAAGCCGGGGCGGGCCGCTAGTCTAAATATATAAAAGAAGACTCTGAGTGACTGACTGACATATCAACGCACAGCCCAAACCGCTGGGTCTAGAAACACCAAATTTGGCACATAGGTTCCTTATGAGATCTAGGGGTGCACTAAGAAAGAATTTTTCAAAACTCACCCCCCAAGGGGGTGAAACGGGGGACCAAAGTTTGTATGAAAGTCCCTCAGTTTCAAAGCTAAGATCTTCAAATTTTGTGTTTAGGTTAACGATTGAATATTAATATACACGTGTCTCAGCGTTTTTCATAATTTCACCCTCGAAGGGGTGAAAAGGAGGATTAAGTTGTGTATAGAAAATCCTTTATTTTCGAATTAAAAATCGCTAAATATATTATTTAGGCTTATGAATTGAAATCTAACTCAATGTAAATTGTTATTGGTAATATTTCAACCCCTATGGGGATGAAATAGGAGTGAAATGGGAAAAAAACCTATAAATAGATATGGATGTCGTTATTGGGGTTTTCTGGGATGACGATTGCGAAAATGACATTTATTTTGAAGTCCAACACGGTGGACATGATTTAACCCCTAAAGGGGTGAAAATGGGATTCAAATTTGTATGGAAAAATAATATAAAGTAGACATTACAACTTCAAACTTCGTAGGAGCACGTCTAAAAATAAATATAGGCAATCACATATATTGTGATAAATCCACCCCTTAGGGGGTAAATGGGGTAAGTAAACATAAAAATCGATATGGATGTTGTTCTTGAGGTTTTATGGGATGGTGATTGCGAAAATGACATTTATTTTGAAGTCAAACACTGTGGACACAATTTAACCCCTAAGGGGGTGAAAATGGGGTTTAAATTTTGTATGAAAAAAGAATATAAAATAGACATTACACCTTTAAAATTCGTTGGAGCACGTCTAAAATAAAGAGGCAAACACATATTTTGTTATTTTGAAAATCATCCCTTAGGGGGTAAATGGGGTAAGTAAAAATGTAAATCGATGTGGCTGTCGTTCTTGCGGTTTTATGGGATTGCGAAAATGACATTTATTTTGAAGTCGAACACGGTGGACTCCCCAAGGGACGGGGGACGGGGATGGGGATGGGGATGGGGACGGGAACGGAAACGGGAACGGGAAAGGGTAAAGAAACGGGAATGGGATACTAATATCTCTGGACCCAGTTCTGATTATTGTAATAAACTAGCTTCCGCCCACGACTTCGTCCGCGTGGATATTAGAGATCGCGTCTTGCCTCGCGAGGCGGCGCGCTTGGTGGGGACCCGCCTAATCGCGTAAAAACGGCTGGTCGGATCCTGGTTGAAGGTTCCCTAAGGATTTTCTCTAATATCCACGCGGACGAAGTCGCGGGCGGAAGCTAGTTATACTGTAAGGAACAGTTTCTAACAGATAACTAGTTATCTGGCCATGGTTATCTTCAAGGAACAAGGGATTTTTATGCGGAGGGAACGCAGATCCGGTGGCTGTTCACGCTCAATTTTCAATTGGTGCAACCAGGGAACTACAGCACGCGTCAGATATTTTTTGTGACAATGCCTCATCGTGCATTTAGGCATAGAGCGGGGGGTAGTGAGGTAGGGGCAGGGAGGGGTAGCTGCCCCCCTTAGAGCTCTTCTCTATCGTTCGCTGATAAACTGAGCCTCGTAGATTGATTGTCAAGTAATAAAGCTGTTTCAAATTTTTTTTATTGCTGTTCATGTGAAACACGTCCGACACTGTCAAGACTCGGCACGCTTGGCTTTAGCGTGAACGCTCTACCTTTAGTATTAGAGCACAGTACACTATAGCAAATCACACTAGCAAGGCTAGAGCTATAGCAAGGCTGATAACAAGACCAGGGGCCGTATTATGACCTCTTATTTCCTGGCAGTTTCCTGACTGGATATCAATCTATCTATTTTATTCGCTATACAGCGAGAAAGAGATGTAACTATAGCAATTCATAAACCTGGCAAGTTTTAAGAGGTTGTAATACCCCCACAGTTGCCTGAACTGAACCAATTTCAGAATTTACCTACCCCGCTCGTGCATATAGTGTAGTGTGGGACGAAGGTCGGGCAGCCGCCAGGGCTCCACGCGTTCGTCCTCGCGCTCCACCTTCGGAACCAGGGCGCTCCAGCATGGCTCTTCAGGGCGAGGGGTCGGGTGACACGGCCAGTTGCATGTCTGAAAGAAAGAAAAAAGGTTTTAATTATACCGAAATTCCGCTTTGGTTTGTTATTCTTTTTTTTAAATAAAATTCCGGACCTTTTTGTTGATAGCTTGCCATATCCCTCTTGGAGGCAGCTGGAATTGATAAATATTATGTTATATCATCGCCAAAGAATTCTAAAATGTCGTTGAAGCTTCGAACAACTTGCCAGAAGATGTGATATCTGCACAAAATACGAATCAGTTTAAGAATAGATAGGACAAATATTTAAAAACGAATAAAAGTTAAACTCAACCCATGATATAACTGGATACAGGCTCTTATCAGTTGTCTCAACTGCTTGCTTGTCAATTATTAATAATAATAAGGTTATTGCAGGTTAAACCGATTTAAGGCTAGGAATAATTAGATTTTCTCAATAATAATAATAATTTGATGGATAAGTAAACCTATAGTTACGAAAACATGTTAGTCATAAAAACATTTGCCCCCACCACAGCCCTCACATAAGATTCGATGGAGCTTTCGACATTGACCGTCAATCTTATAGAAATAAACTCATAAATATAAGTATACAAGTCGATGTTTAACTTATTCTGCAATAATTACCTATTTTTGATTTAAATAAGTACATATTAGATAAGATCTAGTATAAGTCTCAGATTTAGGCCGCATTCAATAGCCGTCACGAGTGTCATGCACTGCTATCAGATGGGACACGCTCGCCATTACTGAATGCCGTCCGCTATCACTTAACTAAAACCAACTCTAATAATTACTGCAATTTTACACCGATTCTCAACATTTAAACTAGAGGAGCTACGAAAAATAAACGAAAAGTAAATTGACAAAGTAATAGGCACTCTAAAAATTTGTCTTTGTGAATATTCAAGACGTCATTATAATTTGCATATCCAGTTTTATTGGTCAGTCCTTGATTAGGAAAAGTCAGTTTAAATAGCCAATATACCGTTTTCTTCCGGAGAAAGTAAATTATTTCATAATGAAATCGGTTACGACACGAAACGACTACGAAAATGTTCGTAGCAATGGGCTACGGCTTCCTTCGGAGATAGTAATAAATAAAATTATCCTGCCGGTAACGCTCAATTGAGATTGTCAATTTTTTCGTAAATGCCATTGTTGGAGGAATTTTTCCAATACAGTTGCTTTTTAGGGTTCCGTACCTAAAGGATAAAAACGGGACCCTATTACTAAGACTCCACTGTCCGTCTGTCTGTCTGTCTGTCTGTCTGTCTGTCACCAGGCTGTATCTCATGAACCGTTATAGCTATACAGTTGTAATTTCCACAGATGATGTATTTCTGTTGCCGCTATAACAACAAATACTAAAAACAGAATAAAATAAGTATTCAAGGGGGGCTCCCATACAACAAACGTGATTTTTTTGCCGTTTTTTGCTCTATATTAATAACGACAACAGGTAGACTGTTGAAATTTTCACAGATGATGTATTTCTATTGCCACTATAACAATAAATACTAAAAACATAAATAACAGAATAAAATTTATATTTAAGGGGGGCTCCCATACAACAAACATGTATTTTTTGCCGTTTTTGGTACGGAACCCTTCGTGCGCGAGTCCGACTCGCACTTGGCCGGTTTTTTTTTAATTTCAACTAGCTTCCGCCGCTACATCGTCCGCGTGCACAGTAGAAAAATAAGGCGCCCATATTAAATTACCTCTTTAGTGTATGAAAGCTAGTACTACAGAGAGTTCAAGCTGTTTTCCTGGTTCAATCAACATGAATTTGATGAAACATAGCTTACATTTTAAGCTGGACCTCAAGCTACCAAACTGTGAAAATCCCATTAAAATCCGTTCAGCGGTTTTTGCGTAATTCGCGCACAAACATTTAGAATTTACAGTTTTATTAGTATAGATTACAATTTCAGTAGGTACTTTATAATGTTTTCTCGCAAATGTATTGAAAAACGTCATATGGCACATTGTTGTTAGGTTTTTTAAAGCTCGTGACGATATAATCCCTCGTCTGCGGCTCGGGCTTTAAAACATCAACTCGTTTTAACGACCTCCTTACCAATTTTGTATCATAAACTACTAATAGTAAACTATAAAATTTCGCATTGATGAGCGTTAATTACGTAAAAATTGTCAATCACAAATGATCGTTACCGGAGCGCTATAAAATGAAATCGGTTACGTACGTCATTTGAATTGACTACGAAAATTCGTAGCAATGTGCTACGAGCTACGTCTACAATTACTAGTAATTGAAAGAAGGCCAGTTTAAAACTGAAATAGTATCGAGTAGTCTATCTATGTTATCTCTCTGAAAAGTTTTAGCAGTAAGCAAGCGTGACTACGAACAAAGGTTGTGGTAATTTTTGTTGTTTAAAGTATGTAATCGTCCGGGCAATGCAATATGTAACCCGACCCGACAGAAGTAAAAACGTTCATTTAAAATTAATAACGAATCATAGACTGTCGACCACGTTAACGTTTTTAAATATGGATTGTAATAAAAAGTACCTATTTTGTTTAATTCTAATATAAACTTCAATATTGTGAAATGTTCAATGTTGTGAGTGCGGTACCTATAGTTTCGTTTTCTCAACAAATCAAAAGTGCAACACCGGTTTGGAGACCTTTGTTCGCAAAATATAAAACCCCTCTGAAAACCTAAAGATCTAGGTATCTTCCTACCTACATACCGTACACTTCTATATACATAGGTTCTTCATAGGTTCTTCTTTATACAATTTACCTAACCGATAAGTTAAATTTTTTTCGTCATAGAGATCTTTGGCCTATCCGTTTTGTACCCAGCTGGACAGATAAATTTCTACAAATTCTGTTCCATTTAAAAATAAAACCAGAAGCTTTGCGCACTAACCGAGATAGTATTTGCTTACATAAAGCATTGAAATTAGAAAATTCAGACAATATACAATAATTAATTGTTTTTATGTTTAACTCCCAAACTATTCGAAACATATTTATTTACGTAGGTATACCTATGTTATCTTAACTTACTACTTTTGAAATTAAACTACCTTACACCATAATAATATAATATATTATATTAGTGTTGTCTTTTCTTTTCTTAGTAGGTTCTTACGAGTAGGTACTTAATCAAATAAACAGTCTTGTCTACAAAATCCGCAGTCTATGGTTCGGCTATAAACTATTCACGCTCGATTCCGTATAATTATTTACGTAACACCATAAACCCAGTGTTGCACCGTTAAATAATAAATCAGTAAGCGCGATTAACGAACAATCAGTCGCGTGCAAACTTCGCTTGAAATATCAAATGACATGCGGACGTAATTTCATTCGAGCTACAAGTACTTTATCGATAACATCTGTTGAATACTTTCATGAAAAATGCAAGCTAAGTTTGATTCTCATATGTGGTCTATCCAACTAGGTTCATTGGTTTTTCTAGTAACGTCTAAAACACTCAATACGTCTGCTTTAAGTAATATGATTAGTTTATTATTACCTATTTGTAGTTCCAAATCATCAAAACTATTAAAAATCATCTTTTCCAGGATTTACATAAACATGACGGCGAAACATAGCCGACACCTTCGTTTTGTTGGTTCACTTGTGGAAATCAGAACTTATCTTACTTTTTAAATACGAGAACAATTGCAAAGATTTCTTCTTTCAATTTTCTCTTCTTTCAGTTGCAAAACTTCGTAAATATACATATAATTCCAAACATAGATATTGCAGATAGGTATTGGGAATGGTTCATGGAACCAAAACGCACTGTCGACCGGTCGAAGAGTCTTCCGGGCGACCAAAAACATGGACGATTCCGGCGACCAAGCGCGTGACATGAAATGGATAGTGTTTCTTGTACATTCGTGCATGGAAGTTGCAATATTATCGTTACTAACGAAACAAACGAGGATAAATAAAGGCACGTCCTTTGTTGCGAAAACAGATAAACGAATAAGAACAGTCTCAAAGCGACCAAGTACGTACGCGTATTAATTTTGCTATTCTTTACCGACAATGTAATGACTGATGTTATTGTTAACTACGTATGTATGTGTATATGTACATATAAACTAGTAGAAATTACAGTCGCTGTCGACTAGTCGCTCGGCAACCGGTCCACAGTGTGTTTTAGCTCGAAGTAAAAGTTAACAATAACATCAGTCATTCATTACATTGTCGGTAAAGAATAGCAAAATTAATGTTCCGCGTACGAACGATGCTACCAATAAAAATGTCCGCCAAAATGCCACTTCCCAAACGAGGTAAATAAAAAGCAAAGGCCACCTCGACATTTATAACTTAGCCTGTGGGCGGTAAAATTCAGCACACGTTACTATTGAACTTTCTTTATGTTGTGATACTGGTTAGTTACAATGTTTAATCTAAATTCTATGATTCTATGTCATCGTAGACAGCTGTTCATACCTGTACTTTGTTTACTTGGTTACCAAAATTTTCACTAGTAAATACTGATTTTACCTGCTCAATTCTTGTTTAATTCCTTTTACAACACGTTATCAGCACGAAAAAAAGAAAATGAGTGATTTCAGTGGTATCAGTGGGATTAAATTTCTAACAAACCGAGATGGATACGGTATATGGAAGTTTAAAATAAAAGCACTGTTAACCCATGAGAATCTGTGGGAATCCATTGCTGGCTATGCTCCCGAGGATAAAACCTTACAGCTCGTGAAGGATAGAAATGATCAAAAGGCCCTATCCAAAATTTCTCTTACGTTAGATGGCTCGGCCATTACTCATGTTAGGTCAGCTAAAACGGCAAAAGAGGCATGGGATGCACTTGCAAATGCATACGAAGATAAGGGGATGGGCCGTAGATTGTCTTTAGAACGCAGGTTATACAGGTATGCATTGAATGACTTTTTAAACATTGAGTCATATATTAATGCTATTATGTGTACTGTACAAGATTTAGCAGATATCGGTAAAGTCATAGATGATGAGTCTGTTGCTGCTATTTTATTAGGAGGTCTGTCAGTTAAATATGAACCTCTTATAATGGCACTCGAGAACTCCAATGTAAAGGTAACAAGTGACTTAGTCAAAAGTAAACTACTGAACGAAATGGCAAAAGACGTTCCTCAGAATGACGTTTTAGCATTAAGTTCAAGAACTTCAAATAATAAGAAGACCAAGAAGCCTATAGTTTGTTATAAATGTCATGAGCCAGGGCATAAGAGTCCCCAATGTCCACTTAAAAAGGGCAAGAAGAAAGCCAATGTTGGTTCTTTGGAGGAAAAAGGTTCCCTTTGTGCTCAGGAAGATTCAACTTTACTTACTGCGCTTGTGGCTGAAAATAAAGAAAATAAGTGTGATCGATGGTACATTGACTCTGGCGCAACAAGTCACATGAGTCCTTGTTTGGAATTTTTTGAAAACTATAAGCCTTTCATCCAAGATGCCGGTTCTGTCACTATTGCGAATGGAGACAAATTGCCAGCTGTAGGAACAGGTGATATTTCTATTATTGGGATTCCAAATATTAGTAAAATTAAGGACGTTGTTTTTGTACCAGATTTACATTGTAATTTAATTTCTGTTAAGAAAGCTGTTGATAAAGGCTTCACAGTTATTTTTGATAAACGTGGATGTAATTTTTATAATAGTATTGATGTAACTTATACTGGTAATTCTATGTTGCAGGGTTCCTATAATGGTGGTTTATATAGTTTGGATTTAAATCCAAATAAATCACAAAAATTTACAGCATTAGATGTAGTTGACAATGTGGAACGTAAAGTGCACTTTGGGTTGACGGAATTTCAACTTTGGCATAGACGTCTAGGTCATCTTTGTCGTATGGGAATGGACAAACTTAAAAAGGGACCAGCAAACGGTATGACTTATGCTGATGTAGATAAGGATCCTTGCATAGCATGTATAGAAGGTAAGCAAGCCAGAAAACCCTTTGTAAAGATTAAATATAAACGGGCAACTTCTGCTCTAGACTTGATCCACGCAGACGTTTGTGGACCGTTTTCCACAAATTCTTTTAAGGGTAATAGTTACTTTATAATATTTATTGACGATTTCACACGTATGATGTTTGTTTACTGTTTTTCCTTGAAGTCCGATGTTTTTGAAATATTTAAAAACTTTCATAATTTTGTTGAACGACAACTTAATACAAAAATGAAATGTTTACGAACAGATAATGGGACTGAGTTCGTTAACAAACAAATGTCCAATTATCTTAACAGTTTCGGTATTAAACACGAGACAACAGTTCCTTATAGTCCGCAACAAAACGGTGTTAGCGAGCGAAGTATAAGGTGCATTGTTGAAAAAGCTCGTGCTATGTTATCTCAAAGCAACCTCTGTAAAGCGTTTTGGCAGGATGCTGTAGAAACTGCGGTATACCTTAAAAATAGGTCACCGCACCGTGCTTTAGGTTGCGAGACTCCATACCAAAAATGGTTCAATGAGAAACCTAACATTTCTTTTTTAAAAGTGTTCGGATGTAGAGCGCTTGTGCATACTCCCACATGTCAGCGATCTAAGTTAGATATGAAAGCTGCAGAGTATATTTTTGTTGGGTATTCTGATAATCCAAGAAGTTATTTCTTCAGACATGCGCAATGCCCGAGAAAATTAATAAAGGAAAGGGACGCTGTATTTTTTGAAAATACATTTATCAACCTTAAGTCTGTTGACACGCAGCGTGTAATCGCCTTGTCCGAATCCTTAATCTCCGAAAGTTGTTCTTCACCTTCAAATAATATTAATAATATTTTGATGCAGTCATCTGGTGCCGAAGTAACTGAAGGCAGTGAAGTTCTTTTACCAGAAGACAGTGATGACCGCAGTCAGGAAATTGTTATTCCCTCGACTTCCCGTGATCGCAGTCAGGAAGATGTTATTTCCTCGACTGAACCACTTATCGGTACTAACGAAAATATTGTTTCCTCAACAGAAACGTCTAATCGTTTTCCAAAACGGGATCGAAAACCTCCTGATTTCTTTTCGTATAATATTTTGGAATCTAATTTTTTAGATCAAGAGCCAAAATGTTACACGGATACTTTGAATAGTGAGGACAAAAGTAATTGGATCTTGGCTATGCAAGATGAATATAACGCGTTGATAAAGAAAGGAACGTGGATATTAGTCGATAAACCAAAGAATAAAACTTGTATTCGGTGTAAATGGGTGTACAAGCTTAAAAGAGATGCCGTGGGAAATATTGTAAAATATAAGGCCCGGTTAGTTGCTAAAGGCTTTACGCAGGTGTATGGTGTAGATTATTTTGAAACCTATTCACCAGTAGTGCGTAACTCTTCTTTACGAACGCTTTTAGCATTCGCTGTCCAAGAGGGCTATACAATTCGCCATTTGGACGTAGATACCGCCTTTCTCAATGGAGACTTAGATGAAGAAGTCTACATGTTACAGCCAGAAGGATTTATTGATAAATCAATGCGTGACAAAGTTTGTCTATTAAAACGTTCTCTTTATGGCCTGAAACAAGCCCCGAGGTCTTGGAACATTAAACTGAAGCTTTGAAAACTTTATCAGCTATTGGTTTTATACAAACTCCTTCGGAGTCGTGCATTTTTCGAAAAAGAATAAATGACAATGAAACTCTTTTAATTGCGGTGTATGTTGATGACATTGTCTGTCTTTTCAAAGACGTTGTCAGTTTTGACAATCTTAAAACAGACATACAAAAATATTTTTCGATAAAGGATCTAGGAGCAATTGAATTTTGCTTAGGGATGAATGTAAAGTGTGAAAATGATTCCTTAAAAATATATCAGAAGACTTATATCGAGAAGATATCAAAACGTTTTAATATGAGTGATGCTAAAAGTGCCTCAGTGCCGCTCAGTAAGAGATTAGAAAAATCTAAGGATGAATTCCTGTATGATTGTCCTTACCAAGAGTTAATAGGTTGTCTTATGTTTCTTGCTGTAACCACCAGGCCGGATATTGCCTTTGCGGTGAGTTACTTAAGTCAGTTCAATACTAAATTCGACCAAAGTCATTGGAAAAGTGCTAAACAATGCTTAAAGTATTTAATGGCAACTAAAGACTTAGGTATCACTTACAGAAGGAAAACTGATAGAATACTTCGAGGTTACTCTGATGCCGACTGGGCAAACTGTACTGAAGATAGAAGATCTTACACGGGTTACTACTTTAGTATTGCGGGAGGCCCTGTTACGTGGGAGGCACGTAAACAACCTACCGTGGCTCTTTCGTCAGCTGAAGCTGAATATATGGCTCTTGCCAGTGCTGTCAAGGAAGCTTGTTTCCTCAGACGCCTATATTTTGAACTTTCAGGTGAGCTTCCAAAAGTTGTTTTATATTCTGACAGTCAAAGTGCACTTGCGTTAGCATCCAATCCCGTCCACCATAATAGGACAAAACACATAGATGTCAAGTTTCATTTTATTCGTGAAAAGGTCAATGATAAAATTGTTGAATTACATTATTTACCAACTGACAAATTGCCATCAGATATATTGACCAAACCCCTAGGCCGAATCAAGCATAAGTACTGCTTAGATAGCATGGGTGTTACATAACCACCTGCCAACATTGTTGTTGTTTCTGTTTAAGAGTTTTAGTTATAATAGATTATTTAGTTTTATGTATAAGCTTTTTGCCTAGCTATATCGATAATTTACTGTTGTGAATTTAGATTAAGGGGGTGTGTTGTGATACTGGTTAGTTACAATGTTTAATCTAAATTCTATGATTCTATGTCATCGTAGACAGCTGTTCATACCTGTACTTTGTTTACTTGGTTACCAAAATTTTCACTAGTAAATACTGATTTTACCTGCTCAATTCTTGTTTAATTCCTTTTACAACACTTTAGTAAACACATTTGGACTAAGAAGATTTTTGAAAATACAAAATCATTGCGTTTCTTTCCAGGTTTCTTTAAAATCATTAAATTTTCTTAAAAATATCTCAGTTTAACTAAATACATCATAATAGTACTAGTTAAAGTAGTGGCAGTGGCAGTCACTTAATTTTAATTCACAGATGCATAAAAAAACTTAAATTACAAGTCTTTGAAAAGCTTCGAATTGACTACCTATTATATTCTACTTTCTTAACTAGATAACTTTCTGTTCACCAAATAAACCATAGGTAGGTTTCAGATTTATGACTATTTAAAGCAAAGTTAATCGTAAAAAAAACCCTTTAAAACTAAGACCTAAATAATTTCATTCAAGGATGCTTACCTATTCATTTTAAACACTGGCTACAAACAACTATTCACTGTTATTCGCCTATTGTTTAGAAATTGTAATCAGATTATCAGATTTTAAAAAGCAATCAAATATAAATTTATGTTTGTTCTAAAAAGACAATTCAAGTAATAGTTTTCATTGTCAATCCATCCTAGACAACACGATATTGTATCGGAAAACATTCCTCAAACAAACCATCAATAAAAGACACTTAATTTCAGCTGATAACATCGACTGTTCTGAATAATTTGATTATTACGCATAGAACGGAACCACCTATGTATTATGCAGGATTCGGCCCGTGTGAGTAATTGAGTTTTGTTTTAATAAAAGATGGAAGAATTCCTATTATTATTTACGGATAGCATTTTGTTTGTTTTATCTACACTACATTAATAATTTGGCCGGTAATCAAACGCTTTTTGATAAATATCATCCCATTTCAATAATTAAGTTATGATGGGTGGGTTACCGTCTGTTATCGTACAATACGGTAGTAAAATTTAGAAAAATATATTTTATTAATACGGAATTTACGTTGTCGGGAAAAATGAGCATAGCTAAGTAATTAATAAAATTGACTAGATATAACTCAAGATAAAAATCTTGAAAATTCTACTAAGTAGGCTAGGTTATTTTCAAGCCTTATTTACTAGGAAACAGACAACTTAGAAAATCCTGTTGATGTTGATACAAGTTCATCACAAACGAAACGATCTATTTGCATCTTATAACTGAAAACAAACTAAAATGTTAAAAAAACATAAAATTCCTTAATCATTCCCTAATAAAATACTTTGAACAGAACACAAAGAAAATCTAGGCCAACAGGCCATATAGATGTAGTGCTTTTATATTCAGCAGATTCATTTTTGTTAGCAAAAAATAAGAGTAAAAAGAAACACCAGCATATGGGGAGCTGGCAACCGACAAAGCTTTAGAAACTTGAAGTGGAAACAGTTAAAACAACAATGCTTTTAGCAAAAGAGAGTTATTTGAAAACTTTCACAGAAGCTCTTGTAATCTGCAAACTATAATTATAAGAAAATAACGGGTACTTATAGAATTAAACACGGTATTGCTTGAATCAATGATCAAGGTAGTTTTTGTAATTTTTTATCCAAAAAGCTAAATAAAATCTACTTACTTATTTCAAACTAAAGAAAACTTGCTGATGTGTTACCGATCTTACAAACAAAAGTAAAAAAATGTAATGCGCTTAATACCTAAGTAGGTATGTATTTTAGGTGCATTATAAGGTTTTGTTTATACTTTTCTAAGGCATTGACAATTTAGCCATTTATTCAAATGCAGTGGTAAATTCCATTGGTACTATTCAGGGAGCATTGACATAATTAATATGAAAATGATCGCATTGTCCGTTGGCTTGTGTGCCAGGCGTGTAATTAACTGCGTTCCGCGGAGTCCCTCAGGGACGCACGCTGGGGACTTGACATCATGTCCCAAGTAGCAATTGTTCCGGAATACGTTAGTGTAATTGAATTTATTATGTAAAAATAATGTGCGTAAACTTGGAAATAAACCATAAGTTATTTTAAGTACCTTCACCTTTTTAATCTCATTCAACATTATTTGAAAACCTAAAAATCATATAGGAATTACTTTTTTATTACTTATAAGATACTCATTTGCATTATGAATGAGCCCAATATTAAGTTCAAATGAGATTATTAACCAACGAGTTGAACGAAATGAAATATAATATTTTTACTTTAGGTATAATAGTCATTCTGTATAGTGACATAAAATGCCGCCGCTTACGTACTTTATGGTATAGTGTAACTACCTAGTCTGTATTGCAATAAATTCTACCTTCCAGTAAAAGAGTTTAGACCATCCAAAGAGTTTTAAAGGCTGAATAACCCAAACTCCTTTGTTACACGTACAGAGGTCCAAATAAGTAATGGTACAACAAAAAACGCGGGCACGTGCCGCAGCGGCCGCGGGAACCAGCCGCCTGATTTATAACAGCATCAACTCTTACAATTGAATCGTTTGTGCAATCCGCACAAAGTATCTATTAGGTACGTGCTTTGTTTGCTGAGCGGCAGGGCTGCTTGCTACGAAAATGCTATTGACGTTAAGCTTGGTTGGTTACAGAAATGGTATAATTTAAAAGTATTTGGATTGTATTATTACCTGATTGCCCTTATACACTATCCTAAGTTTAACGGCCAAATACTCATACGTCTCTTATAGTTAAGGCCAATAAAAAATTAGTTAAGTTAAATTCTAAAAGTTGTCAAAATTGACAAAAACTATCAAACTGACAGCTTCCTTAAAGTTAAGGAGACCTTAACTAAATATTTTAGCTACGAAGTATTTGCGTATTCGTCTGTAAGTCATAAATGTCCTTTACAAGTAAGTAATAATAAAATTATAATTACCGAATAAAGCTGAGTGTTTGTGCATGGTGTGGTGTTTTAATTTAATTGATTGTAAGGACATTATCATATGAGCACACCCTATCTTTGCTTAGAGCGTGTGCCTCGGGCGGTGCGCGGTGTTCAATGTGCTTGTGCTAACATATCCCCACCCTTAATCTACTTATGATAGTCAAGTAATATTTTATTCAAAGTTTTCAAAACACTTTGATAATAATAATCTTCCTTGAAAAAATGTGCTGTGTACGATTATTGTAGGCTAATTTTATATTACATCCACTGAGGATCCATCGATTGACGATTGAATGTTGGTATCTTCATACAAAAAATCGGTTCATTTCCTACACTAATATATTGATGAACTACTACACTAGCACTACTTTTGTCGTTTAACTGTTTTCGGACACTTTTTTATTGTTTAATTCATTATAGGTACCATAACTTTGTGAAACAAACTGTGATTTTTGCAGAACTTTTGATTGAGTAATTTTTTCAGTGACATCTTAACAATTTATTTACTTACACAAACCTAACAGTTTGACATCCAATTCGGAATGATGGCCATCGCCCCACTGAACAACAATATTGTGCAAACAATCAATTTCGTATAATCCGTAAGCCCGCCGGCGCCTGATGTAAGCGGATCGCCGTCCGGTGCGCCGGACCGGCCGGATCCGATTTGTAGAATTAATCTAAATTTTGATTTCGTAGATTTATCGGGATGAGATGAGTTGAGTGATAATTATAATAATGTACCTTTGATATAAAATTAGCATATTGTCTCGAGGGAATTACTTACGATTATTATTTTCTTCATTTCTGATAGTGACGCTAACGCTAGATTAACTGGTATGATTAATAGGTAGTCATATCATAGGTACCAACTACCTCTAAATATAAAATAAAAGACTTGACTTAATAAGTCATACGGCCGGTTTCTGAATTGAGAAATTGAAGTTGAGCACTACTTAAGTACAAATTTTGTATGGGTGAGTAAGGTTTGAGTAGTGCTCAACTTCAATTTCTCAATTCAGAAACCGGCCGATAATCAATTCAAATCTCTCTTTGTCCCTCTTTTTTGATTTCACACCTATTTCATGAATCAAAAGAATCAGGACCTACAATACAAAATGCTTAGATGTTTACCATTTTAGTAATAAATATTTTTATTTCTAAATGAAATAATTCGCGTTTATGGTCAAAATCTCTACTTTACCTGTCTAAAAACAATCTTACTTTTTCTAACTTTATTATCATGAGTTTATATTTAGATTGTTTTTTTACAGTACCTATGACACCCATGGGCGTACCCACAGTGGGGCAAGGTGGGGCGCTTGCCCCACCCTCCACCCGGACTTTAAAGCTAGATATTTACAAATATATGTATTTATTAATTTCATTCAAATTCAAAATTAGCGCGTGACAGAAACTTCTTGTAGTTATTAAAAGATTTATCGGTTTTTTTGGTAAATCTGGACTGTGGTATAAAGTATTGTTAGTAATGTGTGGGAACAAAAAAATTAGGGCACAGAGCGAACTGAAGGTAATGGAGTTGGTGGCGCTAGTTCAGTTCTCGACTAGGGTACCTACACCATCTCTGATTGTAATGATTTTATCCAAACCATTATGGCAGGCTTGGAGTGCGCGGCGCACTTTGAACGCCGCGACTAGGCTACACCTTCTTTGATTGTAATGATTTTATCCAAACCATAATCGCCACAAGGCTCGGAACGCACGGCGCGCTTGCACGCCGCGACTAGGCTACACCTACTTTGTAATGATTTTGTCCAAACCATCATCGCCACAAGGCTCGGAGCGCGCGGCGCGCTTTGCTCGCCGCGAATAGGCTACACCTTCTTTGATTGTAAGGATTTTATCCAAACCATCATCGCCACAAGGCCCGGAGCGCTGGGCGCGCTTTGCACGCTGCGACTAAGCTACATATTCTTTGATTGTAATGATTTGATCCAAACCATCATCGCCACAAGGCTCGGAGCGCGCACTAGGCTACACCTTCTTTGATTGTAATGATTTTTTCTAAACCATCATCGCCACTACACGGCCCGGAGCGTGCGGCCCGCTTTGCACGCCGTAATTTGCATAAGTGAGTACAAACATCGAGCTCACTTGTGTGTGTTGACTTTCATAAAACTAAGCTGGGGGGGGAACATTAATTTTTTTTTGGGAACAAGTTAAATTTGAAAACGAAATTTTAACCAAATTTTGCCAGAATCCTTGCAGGTAGGTTTAATAACCTGCAATAATTTGATAATAAATAAGGTCAGCCATTAAAAAGCATCTATTATTTATCGAGTTTCTTTACTTTTGCCCCACCCTTAAGTAGATCCTGGGTACGCCCATGATGACACCACTGAGTTCCGGTTACTCATTGTGCCATAGCGAGCGCACAATTGACCTATGCGACGTTCAATATTTGGAATATCCGCCATGACTAATCTTAAATATACCACCTAAACGACGTAATTCGTTATTTACCACCATAGAATGACGAACAAAAGAGGCGACAAGCCCTAACATCGTAATCGGCAGTAATTAACACGGCGGGAGAGCCCTCCTCGTAATCCCTTCAAAGGACGTTGCCAAAGTAACGGGCGAAATTGTTTAATCATCGCTATTGATTGCTTTCAATGGAGTCAAGAATTGGCCAAGTTTGTATTGGTTCAATGGTATGATTATGATAGTGTGGCACGTGTAGGTAGTGATAGGTGCAATAGGAATTACCTACTGTTTACTTTTAATAAGAATTTGCACAATGTGTGACGACATCCTGATAACAAACTTCGACAAATCACTTCAGACTTCAGTCAGTTTTATACGTAAAATCTACTGAAGCGATCGCTTCAGTAGATTTTACGTATAAAACTGACTGAAGTCTGAAGTGATTTGTTTTGTGCAATAAGGTAGTTATTCTCCACCGAAATCACAAGAAGAAGAAAATACCGATTGAACAAACTTACTGCCACTCAAATACAATAAATTGTGCTATTAAAGGATGTGTGTGAACAATGACGTCATTTCACTTCGGTCAGCAAATGTTTCCAGATTTTTACAGGTAATTAATGTTAAGAAAATGATAAGTAATTTAGAAATATAGAGAAAATATCACAGAACCGATAAGATAAGATGCTGTGTGAACCGTCTCTAGTTACAAAAACAGAAAACTCCAAAAACTATAGCGAAATATCATGACAATATGTTAATTAATCGTTATCAAACTTCCTATACAGTCTTCATGAATACCCAACCCAGTATAAGTAGCGTAATGTTTGTCTAATTGGTCAAAATGAAAGAAATAGCACGTAGATAAGATAATCACAGAAACAAGCACTTCACGTAAAGACTTATTCAATGGTTAGTGGGTACCTGCGAAAGGAAAAGAAAAACCTCCGCGCGGCAGGGTGTGCGATACGAAAATCCCCAATTAATTGGTCCTCGCGAACCGGATCGGTACTAAATTAAACATTTTCTCTTATTTAAAACCGAAATGAAGTCCATTTGAATTCGGACCGGCAGTAATTACAGAGTTTACGACGTGCCAAAGCTTACTGTCGGCCATTTTGCTAAAATGGCGGCGTCCCGGCGGACCAACGCGACACCGCTTGGAATTAAATTGGCGATGTTTTGAATTGACGAAATTAATCAATGCATTAATTACCCAAGTTTTCAGTACCGTAGGCAGTTCAATATGGTTTATGGTTGTTTAATTGGAATTGGGATAGTTAAATTAAACAAGTAGATAAGTACTTACTCAGACTTTTTTATGCATAAACATAAGATTTTTCATGTAATAAGATAACGAACCAATTATTTCCCTTTGAAAGCATATAATAAACTAGATACTTACTTAACGACCCGTAGAATAGCAACTACAACGCAAATATTTTATTCAAGAAAAGAAAACTTTAAATTCAATACCAACTTAAGTTTTATCGATAAATGGTTCATAATAATAGCAGAGTGCATTCACGAATAGAAACGGAGTATTCGGAAAAATAAAATAAAAAAACTAATCGGCGATTACGGCCCCGCCACTACGGTGATTGGAAAAATTTTCTTCTCCAACTTTTTAAATTGGATTCCACTGAAGCTCGGTTTGGTTCGAATGCTTCGAGACCGGCGCGGCAGTAGATAATGTGATCCACTCAATACTTTACTATTAAATTGCATCTTTGAAAACGTTTACGTGAGGTAAAGGATTGCGTAATGGGGTATTTTTAGTGATCCTTATTAAAGCAGTACCTACGTTGAAAAGGATAAAATATTATTTTTCGGTTATTGAAAAAAAAGAAAATGTTGTGATTGTGATTTGTTCAATTTTTCTTAGTTCGAAAAAAATTGTTTTACTAAATAAAAAACCGACTTCAAAACCCCACTCTAAATAATAATAAATAATATTGAAATCACTAGATAGATACGCATTATCATTGCAATAAAACACGTCTGTTGAAGTTGGGTGGGGCTGGAGGACAACTTTTTTTTATTCTAACAGCCCCACCCGACTTCAATAGACGTGTTTTATTACAATGATAATGCGTATCTAGTGATTTCAATATTATTTATTGCTTTTTAGAGGTAGTGAGGAGTTTTGCAGTCGGTTTTTTGTTTTATAAAACATTTTTTTATTTTTTCTTTTTAGTGTAAGTACCTTCTGTATTAGATAATATATTATCTAGGTAATAGAAAAATCGGTTTAGATAATCGCGGACAACCATGCATACGGATCAAACTGAGAAGAGAACCTCCTTTTTTGAAGTCGGTGAAAATACCAAAACGACAAGGTTTTGTCGTGTAAGTTCTAAGTGTAACAAATACTTTTCTGAAAATTGCATCAAAATTGGTTCAGCTAAACGCGAAATTATCGCGGACAAACATACATACATACGCGTCAAACTCAGAACCTTCTTTTTTTGAAGTCGGTTAAAACACTAAAACCTTCTCCTAAGTATAACAAATACTTTTCTGAAAATCGTATCAAAATCGGTTCAGCCAAACGCAAGATAATCGCGGACAAACATACCTACATAATACGAGTCAAACTCAGAACCTTTTTTTTTAAGTCGGATAAAATACTAAAACCTTTTCCTAAGTGTAACAAATACTCAAAAAACGTATCAAAATCAGTCAAACATACATACATACATACAGGTCAAACTGAAAACCTCCTTTTTTTGTTTTTTGAAGTCGGTTAAAAAGCTGCTCACAAGGTATAGAGTATCATCGAAAACCTAGACATATTTTTTTAATTAAAGATATAGATGTATTTTTGCTGTAACCCCGTACCACACCCCGGGCACTCCATACAAGCGTCGCGTTTCAACTCCTATTACACAGACGCTACACCACACAGTGACGTTTTTGCACACGCGCAACTGGGTGCGTGCTATTGAATAAGCCTACGAACTGGCCCATGAACTCGCGCGGTGGGCGCCGCCGGTGGGGTGAGGTAATTAATTGTGGGGCGGGGCGGAGAGTTTCTCGGAGTTATCTATTCTGTGCCTGTACACAAATAGGTGTACAGGATACACATAGCCCGTTTATAAAATATACTTACCGCATCTCTCGGTTGATCTTCTTCAGTGGTCTCGATGTCTACGCTCTCGTCGCTGTCACGGTCGCTTTTGGTGGAATGCGCGGGCGATGAGCGGACTGATGTGTGGAGCGGGGAGCGGGGCGGCGAGCGAGTCGGCGAGCGGAGCGGCGAGCGACTCCGTCGCGGGGACGACACGGTTGGGGACCTACTGTAGGTGAGAATCAAGAATAGAGAATTCATTCATAAGCACTTTTCGATTAGAAAAAACAACATAGTTATTACGTACATATTACCTAGTTAAAATACAGTTTGTTTTAGTTCAACGAGAACTAAAAAACGTTACAAGCCTATTGTAAAATGTATAACTCAATCAATCCTTCTGCATCGAATACCAAAGCACCATCAAGATGGGGTCAGGAGTTGTGAGCAACAACGATGTTAAACGTACCCTAATCTGAAGAGAGCTCGGTGGGTCAGTGGTTTAGGGCCTGGCCCAGCGATTGCGGAGGTAAACCTTGCGAAAGTTGCTTAAGCAATGGTTGGTTGGTCATGGGATGGGTGACCAAAAATTTATTATCTCGAGCTCCTCCGTGCTTCGGAAGGCACGTTAAGGCTGCATTTGCAGTCGTTAACATCCACCAATCCGCATTGGGCCCGCGTGGTGGCTTATGGCCCGTCCTCCTTATCCACCCATAAGGAAGGCCTGTGCCCCAGGAGTGGGGAACTTAAAAAAGGCTGATGGACAATCTGAAGAGATGGCTTATGGTGGTCATGTTTGTCACCTCTAACAACATTTACCTGTTGGGTGACCGTGGTGGTGACAAGGCAGGCGACAGTTGAGGGGATTCCAGCCGGTGTTGAGAGCGCACGGGCCTGAACGCGCGCGGCTCTTCTAATGCGCTTACTCCACTGAGAGCAGTCAACGCGCCTATGAGGAGAATCCACTTTTGTCAAATCGTAAAAATCAATCTTTGGCATTTGATGATAATGGGGAATGTCCAAAAAAATCAAATAAGCTGAATATTTTTCTATAGGTAGGAATAAGCTCCTTGTAATAGAAAAAAGTTTCAGAATTTTCGGTTGGGTAAAAAAAAATAAAAAATGAAAGTCTCTTCGCCTTCACAAATGTACGAAAGTAACAGCAGAATGGAAATTATACCTTTGCCACCACCTGTCGCAACCACAACATGGTATTAAAATAAAAGTTTCAATACAAAATGTAAAAACTTTTTTGTAATTTGATTTTTTTGGACATTCCCCATTGTCATATTCTTTGGCATTGTCTAACACAGAGATTCCCGAATGGTGTTCCGCGGAACCCTGGGGTTCCGTAAGAGGTTCCGCGAAATTTCAAGAGATAAGTAAATCTTTTTTTTTCTAACTAGGTAAATAAGTATTTTTATCTAAAAAAGACCTTTTAAAGTCAAACTACACTTACAAGATGCGAACATCAAGCCAAAAAGCCTCAGTATGGTGAGATTTCTCGTAAAACAATGTTACAGTTAGTTTACGGTGAACTCAAAAGGGTTCCGATCCGAAGCCAAAAGAATTCGGGTACCATTGGTCTAACATAGGTTGGATAATTACGTGGTTTCATAGGTATTTGTCTAGGGAACGGGGGCCGAAATAATACTGGTTGTTG
The DNA here is from genome assembly GCA_943789525.1 of Agriphila geniculea. Lineage (NCBI taxonomy): Eukaryota > Metazoa > Arthropoda > Insecta > Lepidoptera > Crambidae > Agriphila > Agriphila geniculea. The sequence continues at coordinate 10,883,634 of OX038887.1, read as the reverse complement.
TCGTTGTCGCCAGATAAAGTTACGCTAAGTACATACATTTTCCTTCTTTGGTTAATTTTAAAGAGTTTAATTACCTGGTGTCCACAGAGTAGGCTTTAACCAAGGTATGGCGTAAGGTAGAGGCAGCCTGGCCCCCCACACGTAGTCTGCTAGCCGCGGCACAGGCGCGTGCGCCGGCGGGCTGGCTGGAGACCGCTTACTTTCACTGGCCGCCTCGGCTTCCGGCCTGCGAATAGGGACCCTTCTGGAGCACAATTTTAAGCTGAACTAGTTCACCAGATTTTGGACATATTCAATACATTTGTCACAGGGTTTCCTGATAAGACGACGAAATAGGAAAGTCTTGGAATTTATTATTGATGATTGTTTTAAAGTAGTTTTTTATTACCTAACCTCTCTTGAGTTGCTGCTAATGTTAAAAGCTTTTTAAAAAAAAACCTAGTTAAGAAACCTAAAACTATATTATTGAAAAAAGTCTAACGTCGGGTGGTGCCGAAAAACATTTTCTTTTTTTAGTTGTAAAAGCCCCACCCGAATTCATTAGACCTTTTTATTCAAAACTTGTTAATTATTTTTATTTCTTGCTTTTTAGAGCTTTTTAATTTTGAAGCTGTTTATTATTTTATTTTCCGGTTTTTGAAGGATATTATTTTTGAAGTGAAAACTTCTTTAGCGGTGTTGTACACTTTTTTTGCAATGGGGAAAAAATGTTCAACTCGCGTCAGTCAGGGTCACGTGACCCTGATCGAAAATTCGTAAGACGGATGTAGCGTAGACAGCCGGCGGCGGAAGTATTCCCCTCTCTTTCTACGGCGCGGCGAAAATGGTGGCGCGTCATTTGGGCGTTCGGCGGTTTGATTTATCTGAGAGATAAACTTTTTAATGTAATATAAATTGTCATGTTTGTGTACGATAGCGCAATAAATAAATACTGTATTCTACCTCATAAATGATCTACGAACAAAGATACTAAGGAAGTGTAATTCTGCTCAAAAAATAGCACCACGCAAACTACAACCGAGTGGGCGGGGCTAAAAAAGTACAACCGAAGCACTGTCTGTCACGCGCTCGGTGACAGTCGTTAGCGCAACGACAAAAAAATCATTAAAAAGTGGTAAAAAATGACGTCATGTGTGGTCAAGTGGTGTAAAAGACCAATAGAAGGCATCAAAACAAATACGGTCATATCATATCATTGGTAAGTAAAATATTTTTCGTTATTTAGAAATATCTATGAGCGTATACATGCAATCTATGGTAGCTATTATGCAACAAGTGTTCAGTCACTTTGTGGGGCAGAGTCAAATCTTCACGTTCACTGCTATCACAGATTTTTAAACAAGAATAAAACTCTCTCATGAAATTCAGTACAACAGAAAAAAAGGAAAATTAAAATCAAAATTTTGTAATGCTATAAAAATGGCGCGTCCTGCAATATACAATCCATAGAAAACGAGTAATCTGATGTAAACTCCTTGCTTTTTATCATTATACAGGGTGTAACAAAAACTCTGTCCAATCCGTGAAGGAATGATTAGGTAGGTACCTATAAAGTTTCGATTCTATTCACACAATCCTCTTTGATTAACAAGTAAAAAAAATCCCTGGTTAAAATAGAATAAACGAAAAATGGGGAACTCACATTGCAACACCGAAGGCAGCGGCACCACAAGTAGTGACGTCATAAGGTCAAGACCGTCAGAACACAATGACAATTTCCTGAAACTATGATTTTTATGCAGCTCTGAAAACAGTTTTTTAATATGGAGTTTGATTCGCGGATCGTTCTGCTCGAACCCCAATATGAGATCTGCTGTGAAGATGCTACTCCATATTTCCACCAACAATAGCAATACATGCCCAGCAACTGTGCACTATATTGTCTCGAACACTTTGCAGCACACCTGTATTCAACTTAATAAGTACAAAAGTGGCTATTATTCGCAAACGCATTACGGCTTCACTCTCACAAATGTTTTTAAACATCAACTGTTAACATGACCTCACAAATAAAACTCAAGAGGTGTCAAATCTGGCGATCGCGCTAGCTACGGAGTTGATCCATCTCTTTCAATCCACCGTCTCACATATTGCTATCTTAGTTATTCGCGCACCGGTCAATAAGCATATTAAAATAGTCTGCATTTGAAAAAGATTTTTGGCAAGAATAAATTTTGACTTGGTGGAATACGCTGCTATAAAAAAATATATTCCGACGAACTGAGAACCTCCTCCTTTTTTGAAGTCGGTTAAAAAGATGTCGCTATACGAATTTTGTACTGCCAATTAAAGCATGCTTTTTTATGTGAAAAATAAAAATAAAGCAACGTATTAATACGCAGTCACACCTCTAAAAGACGTATTGAGGCGTTGCTTTCGCCAATGTGATAATTATCCACATTATGTACTTACATGTTATGAAAAAGAAATTTCTACATAATACATTCTCTTTTATTAAGCATGCCTATTTTATTTCAATACCTTACCTAATTTTAGTCCTTCTTGAAATCAAGTGTCTTACCAATTAATATGATCATCATTTATCAACATCATCATTTTATAATTTTCATAAAATAAAATAACAATAAAATCATCACAGCCGAAAGACGTCCACTCCTGACATTATGTCTCTTTTAGTTTTCCAGAGCGACTAGTTGCAGACGACTTACATTCAGCGTATTCGAGCGATCTTTACCAAGTCGTCTGTCTACATAATAAAACAAACATTATATCTAACAAATAATAATGTACTAATTTCATAAAACAATTTTATGATGCCGCCCACCGCGCCGGGCCGTAGTGATCTTAGCAGGTTAGGTGTACTGACTGCATTCTACATTACACCGTCCTCGCTTCAATGACAAAGGCACGACAACGGCCCAATGAGTGACACGGCGCGAGCCAAATATCCAATCATGTTTGATCTGCGTTCAAACCCCAGCCAATAGAAAACGTGATATGCGTTAGAATACAACCTAATACCGATTATGCGTACATTGTAATAAGGTATGTTTTTACTAGTTCATTGTTGAGTTTGCGACCTTTTTGTGTTACAGAATATGCGAAGGTGCCATTTTTTAAGCAATATTTGTTAGGAGTTAGGCTTCCTTAGTTCTTATTTCGTTGTAAATGATAGTGCTTTTATGCTGATAATTAAAGCAATTCGTGCAAAATTATTCCCTAACCATTCCAAAATATCAAAAATACACTTCTGCCGGCACTCCCGGAGTGCTACCCGATTTTTTATTTTATTTTGTGTGGTATGTAAGCGTGCAAATATTTTTCATCTTTATAAGTATGTTCATCTTTATATGTCGTTCACAAACAACTATACTCCTTCTTTTCCTCTAATACCCTGTTGTGTCCTTATCAATCCGGTTTTCGCCCTTCCCACAGCACGGTTGGTGCACTGCTGAACATCACGGAGGATATTCGTGGGGCGATGGACAACACCAAACTCACGGCAATGGTTTTGCTGGATTTTAGCAGTGCATTCAACTGTGTTGACTTTGATCTTCTCCTCGGTGCTCTTCGTTCCTTTAACGTCTCAGCCCCTGTCATCGATTGGTTCAAATCCTACCTTCTCGACCGTTTTCAATGTGTAGTCTATAATGACCCCTATTCTGATTGGTCACATTTATCAGCGGGTGTGCCACAAGGTGGTGTTCTCTCTCCATTACTGTTTTCTATTTTCATCAACAATATTTCCTGTGCTATATCTTCCCCTTTCCACCTATATGCTGATGACCTTCAAATTTACAGACACTTTCCCATTGCTGAGGTTGCGGAAGCGATAGATTCGTTAAATCGGGATCTGGCTTCGATCCGGGACTGGGCCTCTTCTTTTGGTCTTGTTGTAAACCCAAGCAAATGTCAAGCTATGATTGTGGGTAGCAACCGGCTAAGGTGCAAACTCGACTTTAAATCTGTTCCACCACTTATCTATAACAATTTGCCTATTCCGTTCACCGACAAAATTAAAAATCTTGGAATCATTATGGACAGCACCTTATCTTGGTCCGCACAAATCAGTGAAGTCAGCAAACGCATCCACTACTCTTCTCACTCCCTCAAGCGACTTCAATATTTTCTTCCTTTTAAAACCAAAATTATGCTGGCGCAATCACTTCTACTTCCCCTTCTCGACTACGCCGACGTTTGCTATTTGGATATCACTGAGGAACAGCTGAACAAGCTGGAACGACTGCAAAATCTAGCCATTCGTTTCATCTTCGGACTTCGTAAATATGACCATGTGTCATTATTTCGATGTCAACTAAAATGGCTTCCCATTCGCCTTCGCCGTGATATGCACATCCTTTCTGCCTTATTCAAAATCCTCAGGAACCCTAACTCTCCCAACTACCTTGTTTCCCGTTTCCAGTTGCTTCCTCCTCCCGCCCGCCCTAGGCAGGCCTGCATCACTAAGATGCTTGAGCTGCCTAGGAGCAACACCAACTTCCTGCGTAACTCCTTCTCCGTAAAAGCCGTGCAGCTTTGGAACAAACTCCCGTCAAACATACAGAATTGCCAGAACATCATAACTTTCAAATCCAAAGTCAAAGCTCACTTTCTATCACAAATGTCTCATTCTTGATTCACGAGATAGTTAACTTAACACTACCAGTTTTATATATTTATATTATATAAGTATATATTATTTTATGTATATGTATGTATTTATTTATATTTATATTTATTTATGTTATGTTTATACTGTTAAGTATATATTTATAAGTATATTATGTATGTCTATAAATTGATATAAGTTTTATTTAGGATTTCACTTATCTTCACCTCAGTATGCACTTTCTATTACCTGCTTACTTAAAAATCTCAAACAATGCTGGGTTGGCTGGAAGAGATCTCTTTTAGAGATAAGCCCACCTTTGTAAAATCATGTTTGATCTGCGTTCAAACCCCAGCCAATAAAAAACGTGATATGCGTTAGAATACAACCTAATACCGATTATGCGCACATTGTAATAAGGTATGTTTTTACTAGTTCATTGTTGAGTTTGCGACCTTTTTGTGTTACAGAATATGCGAAGGTGCCATTTTTTAAGCAATATTTGTTAGGAGTTAGGCTTCCTTAGTTCTTATTTCGTTGTAAATGATAGTGCTTTTATGCTGATAATTAAAGCAATTCGTGCAAAATTATTCCCTAACCATTCCAAAATATCAAAAATACACTTCTGCCGGCACTCCCGGAGTGCTACCCGATTTTTTATTTTATTTTGTGTGGTATGTAAGCGTGCAAATATTTTTCATCTTTATAAGTATGTTCATCTTTATATGTCGTTCACAAACAACTATACTCCTTCTTTTCCTCTAATACCCTGTTGTGTCCTTATCAATCCGGTTTTCGCCCTTCCCACAGCACGGTTGGTGCACTGCTGAACATCACGGAGGATATTCGTGGGGCGATGGACAACACCAAACTCACGGCAATGGTTTTGCTGGATTTTAGCAGTGCATTCAACTGTGTTGACTTTGATCTTCTCCTCGGTGCTCTTCGTTCCTTTAACGTCTCAGCCCCTGTCATCGATTGGTTCAAATCCTACCTTCTCGACCGTTTTCAATGTGTAGTCTATAATGACCCCTATTCTGATTGGTCACATTTATCAGCGGGTGTGCCACAAGGTGGTGTTCTCTCTCCATTACTGTTTTCTATTTTCATCAACAATATTTCCTGTGCTATATCTTCCCCTTTCCACCTATATGCTGATGACCTTCAAATTTACAGACACTTTCCCATTGCTGAGGTTGCGGAAGCGATAGATTCGTTAAATCGGGATCTGGCTTCGATCCGGGACTGGGCCTCTTCTTTTGGTCTTGTTGTAAACCCAAGCAAATGTCAAGCTATGATTGTGGGTAGCAACCGGCTAAGGTGCAAACTCGACTTTAAATCTGTTCCACCACTTATCTATAACAATTTGCCTATTCCGTTCACCGACAAAATTAAAAATCTTGGAATCATTATGGACAGCACCTTATCTTGGTCCGCACAAATCAGTGAAGTCAGCAAACGCATCCACTACTCTTCTCACTCCCTCAAGCGACTTCAATATTTTCTTCCTTTTAAAACCAAAATTATGCTGGCGCAATCACTTCTACTTCCCCTTCTCGACTACGCCGACGTTTGCTATTTGGATATCACTGAGGAACAGCTGAACAAGCTGGAACGACTGCAAAATCTAGCCATTCGTTTCATCTTCGGACTTCGTAAATATGACCATGTGTCATTATTTCGATGTCAACTAAAATGGCTTCCCATTCGCCTTCGCCGTGATATGCACATCCTTTCTGCCTTATTCAAAATCCTCAGGAACCCTAACTCTCCCAACTACCTTGTTTCCCGTTTCCAGTTGCTTCCTCCTCCCGCCCGCCCTAGGCAGGCCTGCATCACTAAGATGCTTGAGCTGCCTAGGAGCAACACCAACTTCCTGCGTAACTCCTTCTCCGTCAAAGCCGTGCAGCTTTGGAACAAACTCCCGTCAAACATACAGAATTGCCAGAACATCATAACTTTCAAATCCAAAGTCAAAGCTCACTTTCTATCACAAATGTCTCATTCTTGATTCACGAGATAGTTAACTTAACACTACCAGTTTTATATATTTATATTATATAAGTATATATTATTTTATGTATATGTATGTATTTATTTATATTTATATTTATTTATGTTATGTTTATACTGTTAAGTATATATTTATAAGTATATTATGTATGTCTATAAATTGATATAAGTTTTATTTAGGATTTCACTTATCTTCACCTCAGTATGCACTTTCTATTACCTGCTTACTTAAAAATCTCAAACAATGCTGGGTTGGCTGGAAGAGATCTCTTTTAGAGATAAGCCCACCTTTGTAAACAACTTTCATATTTACCTGTGTAATCATGTTACAAGTGCAATAAAGAATATATATATAAGTATTTTCAATGGTACACAAATGCATAAAACCTCAATTTCCACATTCGCTCTGTTTGTTTTTAAGTATTTCCGTTGAGCCTTCGTAGTTCAAGTGTAGTCCAGAACGTCGCAGACCATAGCTCAGTTTGTTTTGGATTGTCAACTAGCAATATCTCAATCACTAGGTACACTATCCTATTTGACTTTGATGAGTTCCCTAGTGTATCTTCGAAATCCAAAGTCCAATGCCAATGAAATTTAAATGTGACCATCTTTGAAGTATGTCCCTTTTGATGAAATAAAGAATTTGTTTGTTTTGTTTTGTTTATTAGGCACATTAACAGATTACATCCAAGAGATACAGTGCATAATATACAACAAAGTGAGGGAGCTGGGATGCAACCCAAAACAATGTACACATTTAGGCCATATTTCATTGACAAGGATAGCAACAAGCGATTAATTACTTAATTTAAAGAAAAGATAAAAGATAAAACTAAATACTTAAAAAAATATAGTAACATACACAATACGGACGACGAACTCGTAAGACGTCGCGGGGTCACTCTGACAGAATTTTGGATTTGACCGTCCGTTTAAAAGATAAGTAACGTTGTCCAAAGATATCAAGTTCTGGGTGTTTAATTACCATCTCATTGTAAACTCTGCACATACGCACGATGGGATTGTAATAAGAGATATTATTTTTATATACATTTAGGGCAAATATGCTTGGTCTGCGGCACCTGTATCTTATGTTTATACTGATATCTGATAGTAAGTTTGGAAAAGCGATGTGTGCATTTAAAATCTTGAACAGATAAAAGAGATCAGAGTGTAGACGTCGAAGTTGTAGACTGAATAGATTAAATTTTCACAGTAAATCACCGTATGTCAAATGCCGGATGCACAATTTAGAGCGATAACAAGCCAGTTTGAGACATTTTTTCTGGATACTTTCCAGCCTCTGGATATGAGTGAGGTAGTAAGGGGACCAAATAACAGATCTATACTCCAAAACGCTACGCACCAGACTGCACCAAAGTAAAATGAGACAGTTCTGGTTTTTGAAAGGCTTGGTCGATCTGTAGATGAAGCCAAGCAGTTTATTACATCTTTCAACAATAAAATCGTAATGTCCTCTAAATGAAAAATCTGCATCAAACATCACACCAAGGTCATTCACCATGCTTCGTCTTTCTAGAACTTGCAACTGAATATTATAATTGAAGTGCAATAGTTGAAATTTCCTAGTGAATGATATAACACAGCATTTATTGATATTAAGAGACATTTTATTAGAGATACACCATTGGTCAATCCTATCAATATCATTCTGGAGCGATAGACAATCATCAAAGGTCGTCACCGACGCGAATATCTTCAGATCATTTGCATATAATAGGTAGTTATTGGAAAGTGAAAGAACCAGGTCGTTTATAAAAATAATGAAGAGCAGGGGACCAAGATGTGAACCCTGGGGAACACCTGAAGACACTAAAGTGGGGCGAGACAGATATCCCTTGATAGCAACCAGCTGGCTCCTGTTTAATAAATAGGATTTGACCCATCTCAATAAGTTACCGCTGATTCCGTAAGCTGACAGCTTTTGTACAAGAATGTCGTGATTAACCTTGTCAAATGCTTTACGGAAATCAGTATAGATTGAGTCTACTTGACCACCCCGAGCAAATGACTTACATAGAAAATTTTTGTGTTCTAATAAATTGGATACGGTGGATTTGTTTCTTAAGAAGCCATGTTGCTGGGGTGCCAATAAGCATTCCAGGTGGTGATACAAAAGGTCATAGATTAACCTTTCAAAAATTTTGGCGAAGCATGACAAGAATTATCTAAATCGGTTCATAAACAAAGAAGTTACGTTAGAAAAATAAAAAATATAAGTACAATCAAATTAAGAACCTCGTCGTATTTTTTAAAGTCGGTATAAAATAGACTAAGTACTTTCAGTATTTTTAAATTTTATCTAACAGATCCCCTACTGAAGAGCTTTTATGTGGTATTATCTTTTATCAAATCTCAATAGCATCAGAACCACTTTTACAAAATAGGTGCACAAAAAAATTGTTGTGTATGGAATTACCTAGCAGCAGACAGCATCCTCTTGCGCGTCTCACCGTTGAACATGGCCTTATCACATCCTCCCAAGCATGAACTACCTCATCGGCGGCCTACCACTCAGCTTCATAATATGCAGTTTTTACAAAATAGATGTACAAAAAAATGTTCTGTATGGAATTACCTAGCAGCAGACAGCATCCTCTTACGCGTCCCACCGCTGAACATGGCCTTCACATCCTCTCATGCATGAACCACCTCATCTGGCGGGCTACCACTCAGCTTCATATGCAGCTTTTACAAAATAGGTGAACAAAAAAATGTGCCATATGGAGTTACCTAGCAGCAGGCAGCATTCTCTTGCACGTCCCACCGTTGAACATGGGCTTCACATCCTCCCACGCGTGCACCACCTCATCTGGCGGCTACCGCTCAGCTTCATATGCCTCCGCCAAGAGTTGAAGTTGGCGGCGTCTGGCTGTATGTATTTGTCCCATTTGTCCCCAAGCTCAATAGCATCAGAACCACTTTTACAGAATAGGTGCACAGAAAATTGTTGTGTATGGAATTACCTAGCAGCAGACAGCATCCTCTTGCGCGTCCCACCGTTGAACATAGCCTTCACATCTTCCCAGGCGTGAACCACCTCATCTGGCGGGGTACCGCTCAGTTTCATATGCCGCCGCCAAGAGTTGAAGTTGGCGGCGTCTGGCTGTATGTATTTATCCCCTGGGCCCACGCGGTGAGAGTGGAAGATGAACTTGTTGGGGGAGAAGAACAGGCCGCAGTACGCACATTTGATGCATTTCGCTCGGGAGGAGTTGTACCTGTTTCAAACGAAAAAGAAGTTCGTTTTACACTCTTTCGTCAAATCATCATTTTTACTAAGACAGAAGATCGATGCTATTTCTGAAACGGGTCGAATCCAAAAGTTCATCTGCAATCAACTATTCGTTTCACGCTATACATATAAGGTGGTATACGACAGAATACATAATAGTACAAATGTGGCACCAAATGATGTGATGGCCTACTTAAACAGACGATATGTTGCTTAAACTGATAACCTTCTCCAGGGAACGTAGGTGGAAAAACAATTTTTTTACGCCTCTCCATAGTAAGTCGGTCAGCTGACCAATACATTTTGTATGGGAGTATAATTTTCTTTTTGTTTTACAACTTATGTTCCTTGAAGATTGTTTAGTTTAAGCAACACTATTAACTCGTTAAGTATCATCACATTATTTGGTACATAAGTACCTAGATGGCAAAATATTTATGCAAGTCTGATTCTTAATAGAATTTAATAATACTAAACGTACCTGGCTGGTAGGAAAGCTCCGCGGCAGCCCCAAGCACACTCATGATGCACTGCGAAGGCAAAGTCATCTGGCAATCGTGGCGGTGCGTTGTCACCAAGAAACGACTTGCACAGCCGTTCCGCTTCCCGGCGGGTTATCATGCCTACGGGAGAAATTATCGTAGGTACGCAAAACTTGTTCTACAATTTCTTGTTAGGAACCAAAATAAACTTCAATCAAAGTCAAGTCAAATCAATCACATAAAATGCAAGAATCTTAAAACGAAACCTTATTTGAGTTAAAAATTAGATTCCCTTGTGAGGCAGTAGATTGAGAAGAACTTTCGGTGCTTGTATTTTACTTCAAGCATCGAAAGTTTGACTAAGCAACGTTTTCAAAATATCATCAATATCGCTTGATAATTAACTCCTATTCACAATACTTACCACACCGCCTCGAAGATACAGGCATGGCACCAGCTCTCCTCAATATCTCCAGCTGCACAGGGGTGCATTGCACACAGGTAATGCCCAAAGCAACTCTTCGGTTATGGATTTCATTGTAGGAGAATTGCTTCAACAATGTGTTGGAGATCTGAGCCAAGCAAAGCCTCTCCACACCTTCGATTATGAGCGATACTATCGGTACTCCGTATAGCAGCACTGTTCCAACCTGCAAATCATTGAATATTTAGAAAGAGTAAGTTTTATTTACTCAAAAGAAAATAGAGGCCACTATATGGTTTTTCATCATTGACCTCTATCCTTACACTGGACTGGCTGCTGTCAAACTGCTCTTGTGCCTATTTGATTTCCGCCATTTTGGCGCTGTAGGACGTAGCGTGAGCATAGCGTGAGGGACATGGTACTAAAGTCTGAAGTCTGGAGAGACCATCACGACAACCATTTTCATTGTACACGTCAAAATTAGTTCTTTAGACTCACGCTAGTGGCGTTTCAAATAGGCACAAGAACTTTGCTGTCAAATCATACAGACAGCCAGTCCAGTTAATAAGAAAAAAAAATCATGTCAGTGTTTTTCATACAAAAGAGCTAACTTCTGTAATTGTCAACTTTCGAACTTTACTGTGTAATTTAGTGTACAATTTCTCCTATTCAGCGTGTGGGTCAGTTACTCGTAGAATAGAAAGAAATTGGAGTTTCATCATAGAAAAATACGCGAAATGTAACATTTTTTTTTTATTTTAACTGGCACACGTACACGGTTAATAGGCGAAATTAAACGGTAAATTCGACAGTAAAATCCGCAAGTTAACTATTGGAGCTTTCGAACAATATCAAATTTAAATAAAATCGGATTAAAATCACGAAAATACCTTTTTAGCTTGTTTGCACGGAAAGCCTCCCACGAATGAACTTGGATAGTAGGTATTTTGTTCAAGGTTGAAGAAATTAATCCTATTTTTTTACTCCTAGACATCAGTTTCACCTTTTTTCAAGCGATCAGAAAAATAAGTACAAAAATATGTTAATGCTTACCTGATTGGGTTTTGAATTCAGTTGTAATGCTTTGTGTTCCGATCTGGGTTTCAGAGTTTCTCTGGGTGTCATGGCTAGGTTTGTAGCCTCCATCCTTAAGGAAATACAAGTAAAATAAATAAAAACTTCATGACTAGGGGCCCAATCACGCTTTACGAACGATATATCCATAATAATTACGTTGTTATTTCGGTTATATTTACCTAAAAATCTTTGGTTCAACTTTAGAATTCTCATATAATTTGTCCAAGATTGGCATCTTAGGTACCCTAGGCATAGTTTTCAATAATTTTAACAAAACTAAAGCGAGTATTTTTCAGTAAACGGAACTGAACGGTAACAATTTAGTTTTGGTTTTATCGTTGAAAATTAACGTGATTGGGCCCCAGATCTATAATGAATATTATTGCATGCCCTTGAAAAGACTTATCATTTAAAAAAATCGATTGTGTATATCTTAATACACACAATTACAGTACAAAAGTACATTTGTGGGCAGTTCTCAAAAAACTTGCAGATCCAGTTTTTTGGGTTGTCCATAGCATAAATTATTTTTTTTAGAAAATTTGGGCTACGATTTCCGTAAAATAACTGTTTTAGATTATTCTTTACGGTTTTGGCCACCCCATCTATATTTTTAAAGTAAGTATTATCGTTGCCATCAATTTATAAAATCCATTTAAAAATTGTCAATTTTTTCTCCCCATACTGTCCAAAAAATTTTTCACCGTGTTTCTTTAAGGTTAATTTAATATTTTCCTTCTACCACCTCAAGAGTGATGGTTTGAATGTACAATACCATTGAAGAACTATCATAAAACATAATAATATTCCGAAAAAAGCGTTTTTTCATATTTTTATTGAATTTTAAATTATGTCCACGGGAAAACGCTCATCCTGACATCGTCCACTTAGTTACGTTAATAATTCATATTAGATGAAATTTTTGCTTAATTTCTGGTATTTTTTTTATAGAAATAGCAACATTTTGATCATAGACAACGTGAGGTATGGACAGTATTTTAAATAATAACTGTCGTAGCTCGCATGAAACGAGCGGCACTTGGGTAAAGTTAGATTGGTCACTGTTTTTTGTCAATATAGTTACGCAAATTTACGTAAATTTTGAAAAGTTGTGGTTCCTGCAATCACTGTAATGAAAACTTATATGTTTGTGGTTTAAGATCCCATCAAAAATACCTAGGGTTATATGATATTAATAAAAATATTTCGATTTACTTGCGCAGAGACCGCACCGCGTTACGTCAGGATCGTTATGATTTGAGCTGTAACGTATAGCGAAATGTAACTAGCCTGACAGCGTAAGGTTGAAGGCACACTGAGTGGTACTAATTATTTTTAATAATGAAAAATTCTGTAATGTTTCTTTAAATTATCATTTTTTTATATTAAAAAAGACATTAGATAAATACACAAATAGGTAGTAATTTTTTTTTGGCCGGTACTTTCTATTTTGGAGCAAAATATATGAAACCTGGGTAATGTTTTTTCAGTTATTTAAATTAGTAAACATTTCAGTTTTGTTGAATTTAATTCTTACATTTTTTCGTAATGTTTGTTTAATGATGATAAGCTCATAATCTGAAAATTTGATTCCATATTAAATAATGCTTAGTGTGTCCTAAACCTTGGCTTGTCAGTCTTGTTACTAATACGTCAGGGTGAGTTACTGTCCATTATTTATTTCACAGAAAAAAGTTAATAAATAGACGATTACTGAGCTTAAGTAATAATATTTAATATATTTAGGTACATATTTTTAAGCGTTATAACTTAGTTGTGATTACATAATGTAGAACTTAGAATAAGATAAAAAAAAGTTAAAGTTAGACTAAAATTTATTACCATCGTAACGAAACTTATTTCTATCGTGATTTATTTGTTATTTGTAAGAAAAAGTGAGAATTTTTTGTGTTTAATTTGTTAAATATTTTAATATATTTTTAATTAAACCAAATTTATCGCTTAAATGTGTGTGTATTATTTATTACAATAAAAAAACCCTTCGTAACGACCTGACCTATAAATTGTCTCTAATGATACAAAAAAGTAAATTTAAGTAATAAAACTATAAAATAAGTGAGAACCTTTATGCAGACATGAAAATTAAATATATTTTACACCTATTTAAGTAGAAAAAACAGTCATATCTCATCATTTTTATTTATGCTTAATTTTTGAAAGTATCTGCAAGTTTTTTGAGAACTGCCCTTGTATAATAAATCTCCTGTGAGTTTTCTGATAAACTTATTTTAACAAAATATACAATATATTTATTTCTCACTTTAAACACACAAAAATTCTTTAAGTCCATTACTACTGTTTTTTAACTATTGCAATCAAATAACAGCAAAAATATTAGGTGGTAAAAAAGACGTCGACACAGAGCGTCCTGTCGAAACTAATGAAAGATAACTTTTTTATTTATTGTTTTAAGTGCTTAATTTATTTTGAATAAAAGAAAAACAATGTGTCAACAATAAATAAATAACCACACAGACGTGGTATTAACATACTTCGTCGCTCCATTAGTCAAACAAATTAGAAGTAATAAAATCAACCATAATAACGAAATACAAGCCCAACAACAAAAGAGACATTATAATAAAACGACTACATTTACTTTTGCCGCTCAATAAAACTGCACAGTGAGAAATCGTCGAACGAATTGGGACAAAAGTGATCATTTCGTATACAAATAGGCAGTTTGCGTGTGAATTTACTGTATCGAATATCAATTGGGTATATTGAGGGAGGGCTAATGTACACCGCCCCTTGTTGGGGTCGGGAAAAATTAAAACTCTCTTTTTATTATAAAGAAATGCTTTGACGCTCTTTTTATGGAAAGAAGTGCAAAGGTCTGACAATTTCTAAAGAATTTAATGATCATTTATTTAATAGCAAGATTTTCCTTTCCTTTTACTTTCGTACAAAACATTGTAATAATGATGAAATTCCTCATATATTTTACTAGCGACAACCCGCAACTTCGTCCGCGTGGATAGTGTTTTGTCTATCCCTCGGGAACAGTTCCTTTTGTCGAGATGAAAGGAACCCTATGTCCTTTTCTGTACCCCTGACAACGTGTATGAAAAATTTCATGATGATCAGTTGAGTAGTTAAGACGTGAAGGCGTTACAAACAAACAAATAAACAAACAAACGGACTTTCGCATTTATAATATTAGTAAAGATGAATGTTTACTGACTTATATAACTATTCTTTGATACAAAGTAGCACCTCACTCACCATATTTCAAAAATTTACAACATTTAAATTATTTGTTGAATCTCCTGTGTACTCCTGTCTTGGATATTGCCATTATTCAATTACTTAATGATAATTATTATTAAAAAAAAATATTATAATAATGGCAATAATCGAAACGAAGTAAGATTTATTTAAGCAATAGTTACCTAGGCTTCAACAATTGACTGTTACAGTAATAAAAAGATCAACCTCAATAGGTATAAATCACAAAAGCAAACATTTCGCGTACGAGTCGACATTTCAAGTCCCCTATCACTTAAATGTAACAAAAACATGTCATCACTCTCAATGATAGATCGTTTTAAACAAACCAGCGGCCTTAATGTCAAAAATCAACATAGGGTTGGCAATGAACAGTCGGGTCATTAAAGGGTGTGATTAGTAAATTTGTGCCACCCCTGCGTAACTCGCGCCCGCTAAAATAATTGATTAACTAAACGACATCACTTTATTGTAACTGCATATGTTACATTTTTGTAGGGTGACATTTTCTCTATTCTGTGGTGATTTGGTAATATCATTTGCTTAATAGCATCATATATTCGGCGTAGCTGAAATTGAGGTCGTTATTATCTACACGTTTATTTTGAGTGTATTTTTTCATCGGAGTATAATCACTAAATAAAAACCGTAAATGAATAATATCTTTCTCTTGATTTTATACAATATTGTCCACTATAATGCTAGGAACTTAAATTTAGAGAGCATGTAGTATTGGGAGGGTGCGAAGGTATAATAATCGATCGCAGCGCTCATGGTGGCAAAAAGTAGAAATAAAGAAGGCTCTGTAATCTGCTTGAAAACAATATTTAATTTATTACTAGCGATACAGGAATGATTATATATGTTTATTATCACTTAGTAAAATTATTAAAGTAGCTTTATCCTCTTGTTTTACAAAATCTACAACTAAAAAAGAAGTAAACAAACCCTGATATAACCAAAATAAAACACTCTTTTTGAATAGATCTTACTTGCCATATTTAATTTAAATGACCAAAAATGATTTCACAACACTTTGTCCACCCAAATCAAAGTAATTTTGAAATTTACATTAATAATACAATATGTATAGTATTTTTTAACATTTTGTCACAATGCCGCCATTACATTACATATCAAAACGTCAAAACGGTCAGGTCAGAGCCAACAAAGTTGCAACACGCTAGGTGGCGCTAAAAGCGTGCACGGAGCCAATACTTCTGATGGTTTTGTATCGTTTTTTTTTTGGTTCTCAAACGGAGTAAACTGGATAATTTAAAAGATATGAAAATATCTAAATAACTTAGAAATATCTACTCTACATTTATTATCTACTACTCCCACCCCTAAAAATTAGAGAGACGTTTTTAATCATAATTCCCAAATTTCACGGCACAGTGGTCAAGTGCGCTCTATAATGCAAACAAAAGTTTACAAAAGATTCACTTGTAATTATAAATCCCTTATTGGGCCATATGGTGTTGATATCAGCGATACGGTTCCCGAGGGCCACGGGATGAGCACATGTGCCACTTGTCTCGGAACTAATCGTTTTGGGGAACTTTTATACTATGTTGCCAATTATTGGTAGCTATGACATTTCGCAGCGTTGCGTTGTTTTGCTTAAATAAAAAAAATAAAAAAAGGGTAAATAAGAATAGTAGTTTATGAAACTGATGCATAATGAGGGGTTTAAACATGAGTGTGTGTTTAAAAACCGAGCCGTAGGCGAGGTTTTTAATAGTATCACACGAGTGTTTTAATACCTAGTTATGTGCAGTTTCATACACTACTTTATCTACTCTCATACAATTATTGTGATTGAACCTACAAAATAAAATATCAATGATAAAAAGAGTAGGTAGTTTCTCGACTTTGCTTTACTTACCTTGGTTAAGTATTACGTTTTTCCGTCGCCGCATCAAAAAATATACTCACTCACTACTATCAAATATTTTTAAGCAAAATTAAAAATTAAAATCTAACAAATGGCGCGTTTTCTATTAGAAAAAATAATAATGAGATGACTGCATTCCAGCAGAGTAATCGTTACGCTAAGTCATCGATCACCATAGAGTACATTTTAATCATGGAAAGTATGTGAGAATTTCATTGTTTTTTTAATATCGCGGCATTGCCATCTTCTTGGATTTGCCCTGTATCGTAATGAGAAAAAAAGTTATTTTATAGCATACTTTAGTTAACGAAGGTATGTTATAAAATAACTTTTTAATTTTTTTTCGGTATTGCGTGTATAAAGTATGTCAATATAAATTCGTTTTGAAATTCATAATTCGAATTTTACGATATGAGAGTAGATAAAAATACTTATAGTCTTGTTTTAAAAAGGTTAAAAAAAAATCGAACTAGAACTGCCATAGACATTTTTGGACGTTTTATTAAAAAAAGGTTCACTTGTACAAAATTAATAATTAATATAAAAAATCCCCTTATTGCTGAAATCCTTAAATAACGTTCTACTAACACTAACTAATAAAGATGAATGTGTAAAAAAACGTCGTTATACGAGAAAAATTAACGATGACCAAATGTAAAAAAAATATCTCGAAAATGGATGAAAAACTAAAACCCAAACTTGGTATTGATATTTTTTATCCATTGTCGAGATATCGACATTTTTTATCCATTTTGTGTAGTTACACAACTACCCTAAATCGTTTGGTGACCAAAACAAATCGAAGTATCGAGATTTCAACGCGGCGATCACCACATTGACAACATGTTGTGCATTTTGAGGATAATCCACGACTAAAGGGACATTCTGCCATTGGTTTGTGTCAAGAGCGTATAGAGGGGTGATAGGGTGACTACGTAGTCACCCTATCTTAACAAACTTATATTAATTATATAAATCTTAACGTAGTCACCCTATCTTTAAAAACAGCTAGTCTTGATTGAGCATCACTACGTAGTGATGCTCAATCAAGACTAGCTGTTTTAGTGTTGTAATTAAGTTTCTTAGAAGAAATGTCTTACTTCGTATTTACGAGTATTATCTGTTTTATTTAAAAAGTAATTGTACCAAATGTTACCTACGTCAAGTAGTTGTGCATTTTTAGGCACTTCAAAATTCTATGATTTCCCTTAGAATTCTACTTTAAATAATATTTATAATTATCATTTTTTTACATTTCGTCAAATAATTTCACTATAGATTTACATTTAGGTAACACCTAGTGTCTGTCCGGTACGTAAATTGAAACTATTAAGGGTAGTAAGAATACGCAGATTGCCGTGATCCTGTCAGACACTGGTTATGGTTACGCATCGATCCCATTTGAATTAATATTTTTTTCCTATGATATTAACTAATTGTAGTAATGTTATTAATTCGTAAAGTAGGTAGTAATTTGATATGCTGTGTGTAAAAAGAGATAAACTATGCGGCACGCGGTTAGTGCAACATTTACTTAATTCTAGACCTACGTACAATTTATTTAACTACTAGTGGCCAAATTCAAGGCGCTTGCGATACAATACAAAACGCAGTATTTTAATCTGTTGAAATCTGTGTGCCCATGCATTTTCGAGTGAATTTGCCGCGGATCGTGGTCTATTTTTTAATCGCATTGTACATCCCCACCTACCTAATCATTTCAAAAAGTCAGCCTCCAGTTCAGTGATGCAGATTTACAAATCGCAGGTAATATTTATAACTCGAGCTAAAAATAGCACTGTGAATGCAAAAATCTCTAATAAAAAAAATAACTCTTTGTTTAATAAAACACATACATATGACGGGTATATTTAATTTTTTCCGTGTGTCACATAAAAAATGTTTCGATAAAAATCTAAAAGTATGTCAGAAAATCTAAGAGTATCCTCTAAAAATCTGATTTAGTTCTTGTTCCAAAATTTTATGAAAAGCTCTTAATATGTCAAATTATTAATGTTACTGATTTTTTTATAAAAAAATTTTTGGAGCTTAATGTAACTTTTATATTTTTGTTATTGTTACCATCTTAGAGTATTGTGGACATTGTGGTTCTCTTACTTAGGTTATCTTTTCCAAGACTTTGTCCCTTAAACCCTCGTTATATAGTCACCGTACAATCCTATGTTCCTCAGAGACCCAGCTTCCTTTGTGCGCCATACTATTTAATCTCCATGAGATAGCATTTGGTCCACTTTTGGGACCCCAATTTTTCCGCCTCGTTGTTTGTTAGATAGTTTGTGAGAAACTTGCCGAACTAACGTAAGGGACTTTGGCAATAATTAAAAGATAAATCGATTTCCTGTAACGCAGAAGAAAGTAGTTATTTTGTGCGAGGTTTTTCTTCCATTCTTTGGTATTTTTACTTACTAGTACATTGTGTATCTACACAACATTATTTATTTTATAACATATTTGCTCATAAAGGGTCTCTTATTACACCAATTTCAATATCGTATTGTATCTCATTACGAACTTGTGCGGTAATGTAAAGTGAAACGCACGGTTTCCTTGATAAACCGAGCGTTCTACTTCACATTACCGCACGGTTTATCAAGATACTAACGGTACTTTTTAAATCTTAGCAAAGAGTTTTTATGTCAGAAAATAGGTCAACAGTTTATAAATAAAATTAACTTTGGGAGATAAAATATAATAAATAAACATTTAATTAATTAATTTGGACAATAAATTACAACCTGTAAAAAAAAAACCACAAAAATATTGATTTACTTTATTAGTAATACTGGCTGTTTTTTTATGCCGATGCGCGCGCGCATAGCTAATTTAAACAAGTAAAATTATTCCACGCGCTTTTTTGCTTTATTGTTTTTATTTGAAAATTTATTAATTCGACACCGCCAGAAGTCTCAGAGGCAGCGAAAAAGGCTACTCTAAGCCTCTTGCCCGAAAAATTGACCGATAAATACTTACAAGCGTATCAAAATTTCAACATAATATGGAAGACAAGCAAAGGTGCAAAGTCCGAGTTTTATTTATTTCCTCGCAAATATGTTATAAAACGTCGTATGACATACGTGCGCTTTGATTAATTACAGCCTCTGCTTTCTTGTAGCAATATCGCCTCGGCTGTAATTTTCAACTTACCGCACCACATACGTAGATTTCTATCATTTAGGCGGCCAAAAGTCCGATTTCCGAAAAACAATCAAATGATAAATAAACCATTTACTCAGGTAGTACACAGCTCCAGGAATACAATGATACCCTCTTCAACGTTCCACGATGCACAAGTTAGCCTCTTGACTAATTTGAATGCGATAGTCGCTTAACGTGTACGTTTCTGTTTTCGAGCGCTCCTAAACTTACAACTTTTGTAAAATGCATATTTGTTTTCATGATTATGGTTTTCGTATGATAGTGATATATTGCAATAATTCAGGTAAGGACCTATGGTTTTCAATAGTTATTTACATAGTTTTCGTTTCCCTTAATATACTTTTGATTTTTCAAAGATAGCTGTATCAAAAATGTGACATTATTGTATTTTTTATTTAATAAATGGCGTCTAACAAACTTCAGGGTCCGTCCGAGCAATAATTTCTTTATTTTTTAATACTTTACATATTGTTCTATAAAACTACAAAAAATTAGCCGCGGAAACCCGCGCTTTTAAAAATAAACAGCATTTGAAGATTTTGAGTCGAAATTGAGCAAAAATCATATTAGTGCTACTTTGTATTAAATCAATTTACTTTTAGTTTTAGGTCTGTATGGTGCCTTGGGTACTAAAATAGTGACTTGGAAATAAATGTTTGACCAAATACAAAATTTACCAAGTTTAAGTGAAAATCTCGATTATTATGAAGATTTTCTTTTGATACGTTACGGAGATACAGAAAATGTTTGTAGCAAATGTTTTCTTATGTAAAAACAAAAGATGGATGAACGTCAGTAAACACGAAGCAGTTTTTCTAAAAAACTACCGAGATCGGTTAGAAGGAATTTTTGTGATTCCAATAGAATCGACCTCTCTTTAAGTTAGACCACCTAAACCTAACCTAACCTACACCTTTTAAAGATTTAAGGTTTATATGGCCTATCTTCCCTTCTCCCATACTTCTCCATACCTCACCCTCTCTCCTCCCCCCCCCCCCTTTAAGGGTTGAAATTCCAAAAATACCGATATACCTTGCGTTAGTTTCCAACATAGCCTAAGTAATCGATTTCGTGTTTTTTACTTCGCAAACGAAGGATTTTCTATACATAACTTTATCCCCCTTTTTACCCCTTAGAGGGTAAAATTATCAAAAACGCTGAAACACGTGTATTAATTTTTTTATCGTCAGCCGAAACAAAATTTTAAAGATCCTAGCTTCAAAACCGAAGGACTTTCATCCCTATCTATTTGAACCCCTTCATCCCTTATTTCGCGATAAAAGGGAGCCTTTCTTGGTCCTTTCTCAAGCTCTATTCTATTTCTGTACCAAAATTCATCAAAATTGGTTCAGTAGTTTAGGCGTGAAAGCGTAACAGACAGACAGACAGACAGATAGACAGACAGACAGACAGGGTTACATTCGCATTTATAATATTAGTATGGATTTATAAAAATTTAAGAAATAAATTAATGTAACTTTTTTATATATTTTTGTGAAAATTGCTATAATTAAGTATAAAAATGTTGTGTTATCAATTAAAAAAAAACTTTTTGGATCAAAAAGAGTTCATTTTATTTTAATTTTGTACTAATAACTAATTTCAAGCAAAAAATATTTTTGGCCGCCTAAATGATTGAAATCTACGTATGTGCGCACTTATATCATAATGTACTATTATGCAACTACATAAACCTGCTGTTTTACGTTTTTCTACTAAAGCAATTCAGAAAATAATGGAGATTGAAATAAAGAGGTAGCATTCCGACATTTATTTTAAAAGTTAGATTTAAATTACACTACTTCAAGCACCCACCTACTTACATTTAAAATAAGCCAATATCACATCACCTTTACAAGTTTATTTTTAAAGTGAAAACTTCTTTAGCGGCGTTGTACGCTTTTTTGTAATGGGGAAAAATGTTAAACTCGCGTCAGTAAGGATCACGTGGCTGATCGAAAATGTGTAAGACGTGATGTGACGGATAGAGAGTAGACAGCTGGCGGCGGAAGTATCCCCCTCTCTTTCTACGGGGCGCGTTGAAAATGGCGGCGCGTCATTTTAAGACGTAAACACTTGTGTCACCAGCAACGCGCTAATTTTGAAAATGGAACTAATAGCAGCGATCTCTTCGGTGAAATCATAGACTTATTTATACTCTGTGACTATAAGTTTAAATATATACTATAAGTACTATAATAGTACTATAAGTGCATGTAGAAATTAAAAAGGCCACTGGCGCGAAATCTTTAGAATTTTTCTCTAATTACAAATTAATTGAATGGTGTGACTATATACTAATAGGAAAGAAATAATTTTAATCCTTTGCCGCTAATTTCAAAATATCAAAAATGCACAACGTTAATATTCAAGTTTTCACTTCTGCCGGCATTCCCGGAGTGCAACCCGTTTTTTTTAACTCGGTATTCAGGATGGAGGAGCAGCTCGGTGGCGCAGTGGCATAGCGCCTGGCCCAGCGATTGCGGAGCACATTTTCAATGCCTTTGATAGTTACGCGTAATGTGAGATCTTTAGATTTTTTAAAAATTACTAAACGTGATACCTGTTTGAAAGCTTTTGTGTGATGAGTATTGGTATTTTGACAGTACCTAATCAAATACATGAATTATGTAGTTACTACTCAAATTTCAGTTGGCCTTAAAGAGCATTTTGATCACAGTAAGAAATAGGATCATTTGGAAATAAAAAATATTTCGAGTTGATTTCTCGTTTTTCAGTACAAAATGTATGGGAAAAGTTTTTGGCGATTTCTGTCGTTTCTAGTACTCATACCTTAAATGGTCTCATAGAGTATTTTGATCCCCACACGAAATAGGATCGATTGGCATAAAAAAATTTTTTTGGTATTTTAGCATTTTTTTGCTAACCGTATTTTTTTTCCAAAATCTGTGAATGCAGTTCATAATATCTTATAAAGTTATGGATGGTCTCCTTGGAACGTTTTCCTGTAACTATAACGGTTAATGTACCGTCTCAAAAATCCACCCTGTATATTAGTTATTTATGCAACTATAATGAGAGGTATTTATATTATGTACAGTTTCATACAAGACTTTATCTACACCTCTGATATGTATCCTCTATAAAGGGTTTTGACTTTGACTTTCCTCCTCCGCCTCGTCATTATATCATCCGAACGAGTGTTATAATGTTGTACTTCATAATGTAACTCGTCGTGCGTGGGCGCGGGGAAGAGCGCGACATCCTCTCGCTCGGATATTGTAATATTGGCAGTAAGCTAAACGTTTCAGAACCCTTTATAGAGGATTTAAAGGTAGTGTATAAAATAACTTATAACATTGAAAAAAGAGCTATATCCGTACTTTGAATTTAGCTAATAGCCAATACCAAAACGTTCATAAAAGAGGCACCCCTCGGCTACGAGTGCTACGACACCTACGCTACGACCGCATTCAGTGCTACGAACATTAAACTCAAGCCCACATTCAAAATTCAAACAAATAATTATCGTAGCGTTTGACAAGCACAATGGCTCGGGAGCGGGACCTTTAAACAAACTCCGTTTCGGATTCCAAAGCATTCAGCTACAAAATTAATTCGCGACGAACGTCGTTATTTACTCTGTTACTTTGTGCGCTTAATTGGAGTCTACGGGCGAAGACATGGAGTTAATTCGTCGATTAATATTTAATCAGCGCTTTGGGCCGCCCTGCCTGAATAGAACGGGAGCACGTTTTCAAAAACGTTTAATATTGCATGGCGATGTCGCTGCGCAAACGGCACAGATGAATTCTATACATATAGTTCGCCAGGTTTTTGCTCTAGTTTTGTCTTTTGGGTAAACTTATACAGGGTGTTACAAAACAACCCGCAATGCCGAATATGGGAGGTATACAGGATGGATTTTTGAGACGGTACATTAAGGGCAGGTACCTTAACCGTTATAGTTACAGGAAATCGTTGCTAGGAGACCATCCATAACTTTTTACTGCATTCACATATTTTGTAAAAAAAAAATACGGTTAGCAAAAAAAAATGCTAAAATAACAAAAAAAAAATTTTGAGACGAATCGATTTATTTTTTATTGCCAAACAATCCAGTAAGAAATATCTTACTGTGATCAAAATACTCTTTAAGTCTACCTGAAATTTGAGTACAGAAACTGTTTTTTTAGATCTAATGTTGTAGAAGATTGTGCCTGCGTGTGAAGCCGGTGTTGTGACTTACTGTAGTTTCTGTACTCAAATTTCAGTTGGCCTTAAAGAGCATTTTGATTACAGTAAGAAATAGGATCATTTGGCAATAAAAAATTTATCGAGGTGATTTCTCGTTTTTCAGTACAAAATGCACGGGAAAAGTTTTTGGCGATTTCTGTCGTTTCTAGTACTCATACCTTAAATGGTTTCATAGAGTATTTTGATCCCCACATGAAATAAGATCGATTGGCAAAAAACCCGTCTCAAAAATCCACCCTGTATAGGGACTATCAAACTGATGTACTTTTACTAGGGCGACTATGAAAATTGCGAAAAAAACAACTGTTTTATTCAAAAATTCATATGAAAAATGTATGAAAATGAAAACATGTAGGTATAAAAAATGTATGAAACAGCTGATATTTTTCGCGATTTCAAAGTTGGTCCCTATCTACCATATTCGGCATTGCGGGTTGTTTTGTAACATCCTGTATAACGGTTGTGTGCGATTTATCTAACTCATAGAAAAACTGAAAAAAACGTGGAAATAATTCCTAAACCAAAACACATTATTTAAATCATGGTTGAGAATTTTCAATAAAGAGATAAGAATGTAAGTACTTAGATATTTTTCTCCCTTCCAAAGTTGCCAAAAGTACCTACCTGCTCGCTTCCTTGAGCCAAGCAAAATCCCAAAAAGGTCTTATATTCATATTGATATCCTACTTATTTATTTGTATTAATTATCTATAAAATAAAAACTCAGAAGAAAATAATAGCTGAATCAACTTAATCAACGTATTTGTACCGTAACAAACTTTCTCCACCAATCACCAAGTTTAAATAAACAATTCGCCAAAATAAACAAGCAACATAAGAATGCAAATTGTTCCAGAATTTACTTATAAAAGTAATTGAATTGTCTGCGCGCCCGTAACGACATCTGCCGAGTTTATTTTGACGAGAACAAGAATTACTTCTTCGCTTTTTTATTGAGTTTCCCCTAATATAATGCTGGTGATTTTGTAAAATGACTGGCGAAAATAATAGTGAGTTCTGTTACGGCTCGCAGGTTCTAAGTAGGGATTAGGGTATTAAGTTTCTTGTCAACTTTCTCCTATTCACAAACACAGTAGTCAGTAATTATGAAGATTTTCTGCCACTAAATAAATTAATTCTTTATTATTTAAATGATGGTGACTCTGGTTTCAAATTCTATTTAAATAACAATGTGGGTGTGACCCACTCGAACTTGTGAGTTCGTCTAAATTTTGATGCCACTAAAAACTGCGTTAATATTAATGTTTTTGTAATTATGTTAATAATCATTTTTCTATCACTTTTTTGCAAGAGACTTACATTTTTTTTTATTTGTTCATAACATAATAATTAGAGTAAACCTAATTGAGGTTTATACTTGCACGAAAGAGTCATACTACAGTATTATAATGTCATTCACTTGATCCCAGAATATAGTCTTTTTTTAATAAATGTTTACAGGTCTTGTAGTTCTTACATACTTATATAGGTTTATTTTATCAAATACTGTAGTAGTACTAAAGCCCTTTCCGGTATGGTTGTATAACGACAGCCAGTAGTAATTACATAATTTCTGTCAAAATTATCAGCTACTACGTTTTTCAATACATTTGCGAGAAAACATGATAGGCACTACTAAAATTGCAATCTATATATATAATTAAACTGTAAATTCTAAATAATTGTGTGCGAATTATGGAAAAACCGCCCAACGGATTTTGATGGGCTTTTCACAGTTTGGTACATTTTGGTCCATCTTAAAATCTAAGCTATGTTTCATCACAATCAGATGGGTGAAACCAGGGAAACAGCTTGAACTCTCCGTAATACTAGCTTTCATACACTAAAGAGGTCATTTAAAACTGGTCCTATATTTTTCTACCGTCCACGCGGAGGAAGTCGCGGGCGGAAGCTAGTGAAAATAAAAAAAAACGTACGTAAACAAAAACGCACGGCGCCAGCGTGCGGTAAAATCAACTTACCGCACGCTGTACTACACCGTAAACAAAAACACACGGCGTGCGGTAAAATCAACTTACCGCACGCTCTACTGTCATCGTAAACTCACATTTTCGAGCAACTGTATTGAAAAAAAAGATACTATATACTTATACACCAACTGCAACAACCACTCGCTATAATAGCTTGTAATACTTATTAACTAAGTAATACTCAGGTAAAGTGAGCAATCATTGAGAACTGCAGGCTGTCTTTATTTAGTTAAAAGCTTATACCTAAATGTGAAAAAAATCTTAGTTCTTAGTAATTAAGAGGGAAAAAATAATCAATGCTTAATTTGCAGAACAAAAATATAAACTTATGCCTATTATTATCAAATTTGAAGAAAAGAGGACTTAAAAAATTTTCTTTGAACAAAATTAAGGAAAACTCATAAAAGAAAGTTAACGTAAGCACAGCGAAAGCCGCAAGAATACGACGAAAGTTAAATGTAATGTTGTTGTATTAATTTTGAAACTCATTACAACTTAGGTAAGTACGTAGCAACTTAATAAGCTGAGTAAATTTTCCTTGTGCAAAATAAAAACGTAAAGAATCAAATTTATTCGCGGAAAAATGTGTAAAGGAAAAATGTCAACACGTGTGTTACTAACAACAATTACCAAAGGTCTGTGTACCAAGCCTTATGTTGTACCTATTATATTTTTCCCGATCTTTGAATCTAATAAGTAGAGTCATAATAAATGTTCTACAGACACGTGTTAAAAAATACCTTTTGGAGCTATATGTTTAACTGAATGAAAAAGGTACCTACTTAACTATTTTTCTCCTAAAGGCAAAAAATACTTAATTACCGAAGTATTAAACAACAGTTAAGTAAGTAATTTATTTTTTATAATCAAAACAGATCGAGCTGTACGAGATTAATTCGCAGTCAACATTTTCAGCGAAAACCTGAAGAGGGTAAATCTAAATACCTACTGGCAAATTTCGTCGGCGGCTACGAGGCAGGTGGCATGAAGTTAATGTAGATATAATGAATTCGCTGCGAATCGCCCGGCCCCTGTTTGTCTTTCAATTAGGAGGTCCCGGGGGACAGACCTCACCCCTCCCCCCTCCTTTAGATACAATACAACGCAGTAAGGGCTGCCATCGAGGAATTTTATTTAATCTTTATTTTCAAACTTATTGCCACGAAGCACTTAAGTACTAACTCATATTTTTTTTTGTAAGACGCTCATAAAATCTGATTAGTTCAGAAAATTATGTCAATCAAGAGAATTACTTATACATTGTTCTTATACGATATACCCACGCACTTAAAATTAATTCAGTTCATTTCAGTTTCAGGCATGAGTAGGTGTAAGCGAAAACCTTTAAAAAATCTTGATATAATATAATGTCGTTAACACGTTAAACGCCACGTAGGTAGGTCACCGGTGACCGGAGTTTTAAAATTAACTTTAAATTATCTTTTTTTCCCCAGAGCAATTTTTCGTTTGTTTTTGATATTGTATATATGAAATCTGAAACTTTCTACAAACGTTTTTTATTGTTTATTTATTTTTAGTGTTTCATTCATGAATTTTAAAAAATGAGTTTGTTTTTGGCGCTTAAGGTTAAGATTTGCTATTATCTTTTGTTAATTAATTTTCCTAACAAAGGAAATAACATTAAAACTAATTTTGCCAACTCGTGACGTGTGACAACCCTAGCCGTGTCTTGTATATTTAATAACGAGAAGAGAAATTAAATCTTCCGCTTGTCTGTTCCGTACTCGAATTTAATTTTCGCATACAATGATTTTTGTTTTGTTGGTTTTTAGTTGACTTCTTTTTGTTTTTGTAACCACCTTGCTTTGTCTCTTTATGAGTTTAATACCATAATTTAGTAAGGATTTACATCTTTAGTCCTGAATGTCTATCACATTGATTTTATTTTATGAAAAAATATACTGAAAGTTGTAACATTGCATTTTATTTAAAGTATGTATGACAGAACGCAAAAAAATCATCTTCAGCCATGAAGTCATTACTTTTTTATGAAAAAATATACTTACTGAAAGTTGTAACATTACATTTTATACAATGCTAAATGATATACTAGAAAAAATACGACTCGCACCAGATCAATACTCAGACCGGAATCGAACCCGCGACCTTTGTATATCCGGTCCAATGCTCTGATCGCTGAGCTACCGAGTCACTAGTGGCATCGTCGAATTTCTTCTAGTATATCCAGGGGGCTAATTGTCTAATTCAAAAAATCTATCGCAATCACTTTCGTTTGACAGATGGGTGTGACACATTGCTGCATTTCTTTGGTAAGTTTTTATTTGTCCCAAAAAGAAGCTTCAATGTGTTACATCCTGAAAGCGATTGCGATAGATTTTTAAATTAGACAATAGAAAGGCTGTTCTTACGCCGCGAGCCAGCGTTATTTCACCAATGTGAGGAATTACCTCGATATCATTTAGTATTGTTTAAAAATAGCATTGTGAATGCAAAAATCTCAAATTTTAAAATTACATATTATTTCAAGTATGGTATGTTAGATAGAACTCCATGGTTAGAACGTGAAAATAGTTATCTTCAGTCATGACTATCACAATGGTTTTATTTTATGAAATAATGTACTGAAAGTTGTAATATTACATTTTATTTCAAGTATAGTATGTTAGAACTACATGGTTAAAACGTGAAAATATTCATCTTCAGTCATGCATGACTATCACAATGAAGTTAAACTATGAAATAATAAACTGAAAGTTAACATAACAATTTATTTAAAATATGTTAGAACGCGAAAAAGAGACATCATCAGTCATGAAGATGACTTCATGACTGAAGATGTCTTTTTATAAAAAAATATACTGAAAGTTGTTAAACCTAATTTTTTTTTACAGTATTTACGTTAGAAATTGAAAAAAGTCGCTAGATTTTAAGATTGTGTTAATTTTGGACTTGCATAACATTTATCGCAAGACGATGTTATTTTAAAGAAAAAAAACCGGCCAAGTGCATGTCGGGCCACGCGCAGTAGGGTTCCGTAGGTACATTATACCATACCATATTTTAATACCGCTATCATTTTTCGTCTGAAAAAATAACTTTGTTTTTCACAGTATTTGTATGAATGACAAAGTTATATTTGCGGTTTTGGAAAATGTGCTATATCTCAAAAACTAATAACTGCATCTCGTTCAAACCAATTTTTGTTGAAAGTGTTTATTAAGATCTATAGCTTATATTTTTTTTAGATTTTTCACCCTCTTACTTTAAAAGTTAAAGGGGGGGGACACACATTTTACCACTTTGGCGGCATATAACTTTCAAACGGTTGACTTTGAAAAAAAATAGTCTTAGAAACCTCAATGTCATTTTTAAAGACCTATCTATAGACACCCCACAAGTATTGGTTTGATGAAAAAAAATATTTTCAGTTTCAGTTTCATGTATGGGGAGCCCCCCTTAATATTTCATTTTTTTTATTTTTGTGTAAAAACCGTAAAGCGGTTCACAGAATACACCTACTTACCAAGTTTCAACTATGTAGTCCTAATACTTTTGGAATAAAGTGGCTGTGACATACGGACGGACAGACAGACAGACAGACATGACGAATCTATAAGGGTTCCGTTTTTTTGCCATTTTGGCTACGGAACCCTAAAAAGAACCTCTTTGTTGTCTCAAAGTGGCACACTCATCTTCATCTTAATTATTATATTTATTGTTCGCTAAGTATATAATGTATCGAAAATTCACATGCACAGACTGAAGTATGAAGCCAAGCTTTATTTAAACAATAACCTCAGTAAAATATAGCTCGTGGTAGTAGGCAAAAAGAGCAAAAAGTGGCCACTTTAGCACAAATAGAGCATTAATCAGTGAAACGGATCGAACTTAACCTTATAGGAACTGAAGTGCTAAATTAATATTTAAAAAAATATATACAGCCTTCTTGAATACAGCTAGTCCTAAAAATTCGCAAACTAGGTACATATCTTAATATATAAAATCGTAAACTGAATGACTGACTGACTGACTGAATGACTGACTGATCTATCAACGTACAGCTCAAACCGCTGGACCTAGAGACTTGAAATTTTGCACACAGATACCTCATACAGTGTAGGCATCCACTAAGGAAGGATTTTTGAAAATTCTATCCCTAAGGGGGTGTAATAAGGGATGAAAGTTTGTATGAAAGTCCCTCAGTTTTGAAGCTAGGATTTTCAAATTTTGTGTTTAGGTTGAAGATTGAAAATTAATAAATACGGGTCTCAGCGTTTTTCAAAATTCTACCCCCGAAGGGATGCAAAAGGGGTATGAAGTTGTGTATAGAAAAAATCCTTCATTTTCGAAGTAAAAATCACTTAATTTATAATAAAGGCTTATGGAATAAAATCTAACGCAACGTATATTGATATTGTTAGTACTTCAACCCCTATGGCGATGAAATAGGGGTGAAATGTGTAAATAAACCTAAAAATAGAGATGGATGTCGTTATTGGGGTTTTCTGGTATGACGATTGCGAAAATGATATTTATTTTGAAGTCCAACACGGTGGACATGATTTAACCCCCTAAAGGGGTGAAAATGGGTTTCAAATTTTGTATGGAAAAAGAATATAAAATAGACATCACAACTTTAAACTTCGTAGGAGCACGTCTAAAAATTAATTAGCAAACATATATTTGGTAATTTTGAAAATCAACCCCTTAGAGGGTAAATGGGGTATGTAAACATAAAAATCGATATGGATATCGTTCTTGAGGTTTTATGGGATGGTGATTGCGAAAACGACATTTATTTTAAAGTCCAACACGATGTACATGATTTAACCCCTAAAAGGGCGAAAATGGGGTTCAAATTTTGTATGGAAAAAGAATATAAAATAGACATTACAACTTTAAACTTCGTAGGAGCACGTCTAAAAATAAATTGGCAAACATATATTTGGTAATTTTGAAAATCAACCCCTTAGGGGGTAAATGGGGTAAGTAAACATAAAAATCGATATGGATGTCCATCTTGAGGTTTTATGAGATGGTGATTGCGAAAATGACATTCATTTTGAAGTTCAACTCGGTGGACATGCATGATTCAGCCCCAGGGGTCGGAGAGAAAGGGAACGGAAACTGGACGAAGCGGAAGAGAACGGGAACGGGAATGGGACGGGGCGGGAACGGGAACGGGAGCGGGACGGGAACGGGAACCGGACGGAACCAGAACGGGACGGGACGGGGATGGGAACGGGACGGGACGGCAACGGGAGCGAGAACGAGAGCAGGAACGGGAACGGGAACGGAACGGAACGGGATGGGATGGGACGGGAACGGAATGAGAGCGGGGACGAGAACGAAATGGAATGGGACATGACGGGAACGGAACGGAACGGGACGGGACGGGGACGGGGATGGGAACAGGAATGGGAACGGGACGGATCGGGACGGGAACGGGACGGGACGGCAACGGGACGGGAGGGCAACGGGATGGGACGGCAACGGAACGGGACGGTAACGGGAACGTGAACGGGAGCGGGCCGAAACGGGAACGGGAATGGGAACGACCAGTTGTTTCTACGCGATTAGGCGGGTCCCCACCGAGTGAGCGACAAACGCCTTGCGTCTTGCGTCTTGGCAAACGTCTTGCCTCGCGAGGCAGCGCTCTTGGTGGTGACCCGCCTAATCGCGTAAAAACGGCTGGTCGGATCCTGGTTGAAGGTTCCCTAAAGATTTTCTCTAATATCCACGCGGACGAAGTCGCGGGCGGAAGCTATTATTTATAAACATCTGACTAGATAAAGAGTTGAATTAGGCCCTACAAAAATCAAATTGAGGATATACCGAAGACCTTATTTCAAAAACCACCTTTGTCAAAAAATATGTTATTTCAGGAGAGAGAAAAAACCTTTCCACAATAATTACTAAGTGATTTTATATTAAAATAACTTTGAATTATATTTTCTGTTACAGCTACGCCCTGGAATATATTTTACCAAATAAAAATATTTAATAGTCAAAGAAAATTTTAAAATTTGAAAGTGACAAAGGCTGTTTTTTTGCATGAAATACGACAAAAAAAAATCTAAACTAACTTTTATTCATATTTCTAACAAAATTTTACATATAAATAGACAGGCATAAACACAATTTAATCGCTTCCACTAATAAATCGAGTAAGCTATTAATATCTACAACCACAGAACAAAGAAAAATTTTTTCCCCATCATTTCCTTCAAAGTGGCACTATGGTGACACTTTTAAAGTGTGTAAAGTTTTTATTATAATTTTGATTTTTTTGTCCTTTCTTTGTCTTTTTATAGGCCACGATTCATTATTTCTATTCATCTTTACACAAAACCATCTCAAAATACAATAAAACAGAGAGATGGTTACCGCAAAAATTTACATAGAATTTGTCATTTATTTCTGCCATAAACCACCGATGTCAATTGACATAGGTTCTTTTTGGGAGAAACATGACTGACTAAGGTTGTTTCTAAAGAACTCCTACAAGCTTTCAAAGCGAATATCTCATGACTCATGTAGATTTTGAAGAAACCTTAGATGTGATACTGAAGCTTTCTTAGTTTTCAGCGATTTTCAATCATACATCATGGTGTGAAGCTACTGTTTCAGTTTTCGCCAAGCTGCCCCATACACCGTGTTTAAAGTTATACCAATCTCTGAACACGTTTTCCTATTGCCTAGTAAAAGAATCGGTCAATTAAGAAAGGGAACATGTCACCTTTCTTAATCGAAAGTCTGTCTGTGTTTCCTAGGAGCTGTAAAAATATTAAACTTTTATCATTAAGAGTTATGAAGCAATAGGTAGCAAAGTAAGGTTGATTTTGAATTATTAAATCTTCAAATTATTATCACATAAAAAAAACTGTACGGAAAAAAACATGGTGCGCGAGTCAAGCTTGCACTTGTCCGGTTTTTTCTCAAGTAGGTATTAAAAGGAAATTTTATTGTAGTAGGTACTTACAGAAATGTGAATACGGGAAACAAATAAGTAACGCCATGTTAGAAATCATTAAATATTTTTGAAATGGAAAAAAATGTAATTCAATTGGAGTCTAATTCAATTAAAATTTGAGTGTGTTTCCACCACAGTGTTTGTTTAAAAAAATATTTTGTACGGAAATTTAAGATATTTTCTTATAATATATTCCTTAAATTATTATAAAAAGTTAAATAAGTTAAGTAGAATATTTGGCAGTATATAATTGATTTAACAAAAAGCTTAAATAGTACTTTTTCATTACCTTATCTCTTTCAGTTATTGTAATGAGAAATTCTAGACCCTGCGGACATAAGCACTTAAGTCAATATTTGCTAAAAATTGAGTCGCAATACGCGTATTTTTGTTCAATGCACCTACTGGAAAAAACACGTAAATCACTGCGGCACATTACGTCTGTAACTCACGACTGTCCTAAATAAAATTTATGTTTAATCGACTCATTTCATCTTCGACAAAAACCACTTACGTCTGATTTAATTGGTTTTGACTGCCACTTTGACTTAAGTTCTTATTCCTTCCGGGTCTAGAATTATTGTTTTATTTTCTGACCCTTTTATTTTATTGTCTATCATTGAATAGCTAAAATAAATAGAGAAAGAAAATAAGAAAGGTTTGAAAACTTAATTTTTATTATCCTGAATTAAATATTCTTCAAAAAGTGTTAAGTAGGTATAGGAAATTATTCGAAAAAAATATTAGATACAACTTAATTTTAAAATTATATATACCATGAAATTAAATCCCGTTAATAATCAATTTAAAATTCAAATTAAAAAAAAATGCGTAATATTGATATTTCTCAAAAAAAAGGAGATTATCAAAAAAATACTAAACCTGTGATCCAAACACCAAAACGCATACGCCCAAAATCTTACTTCAAAATCCGCGCCGAACCGTCCGCACCGGAAAAAAATCACAGACCAAACATAACTAGCGCCAGCAAAGCGCTTATGCGACACCCGCCGACAAACTGTCGTTCCAGTTCTCCGCTCCACCGTCCGCCCCGCCTCACGCAAGTCCCGCCCACCACGAACCAAACCCACCAATCAGAACACCCCTAAAACCTTATTTACTCGTATCGCCCGCCCGCCCTCACCGTCTCATCTTATCGATTGGACTACCCGCCACTTATTTAAGGCGGCTGAATTAATTTTGTGATTGAAATTACAAGTATGATGGTATTAATTTGTTGGCGCCGGCGTCGC
Organism: Agriphila geniculea; assembly: GCA_943789525.1. Lineage (NCBI taxonomy): Eukaryota > Metazoa > Arthropoda > Insecta > Lepidoptera > Crambidae > Agriphila > Agriphila geniculea. The sequence continues at coordinate 10,849,072 of OX038887.1, read as the reverse complement.
TCGATTAAAACATGGGCTGTTATTTGCTCTGATATGGGATGTATTTAGCGGTATTCTATATTACGATTTGCGGTCGAATGTTTAAGTGCAAACTGCCGTTTTGTTTTTGTGTCTGCATGGATGTTTTCGTTGGGTGGGACTTTTGAGAAACAAAATTTTGTTAGGCCACAGAATTCGTAATAGCGTGGACTATGTACTTATAACTGGATGTCGTTCCTACTATTATTTAATCCTTATCCTTATAATCAATTTTAATGGTAAGGATACATCAAGATTTTAGTACACACTTTTAGCGCAATAGGTATATTGCGCTAAAAGTGTGTACTAAAATCTTGATGTAACATCTATTGAATAATTTGTAATGTGGTGAAGTTATTCACTTCTATCGTGGTAGGTTGGCAAGCACCCTCTATGTCTTTATTTATTTCCCAAATAAGTCAACATGAAAAGTGTACTTATTCATAAAGGTAAGTATCTATTAACACAAGCTTTATTGATGAATAAATATAACACCTATAGATATTATGATTGATGGCAAGTTGCAACAGAGCTAGTAACAAAATCAGCCTTTTGTATAAAAATATTAGATTTATAATGATTTTGAATCTATGGATACCTTATTTTTCTACACGTACGACGTAAAAAAATAATGTTTAAGCCCTAATTAATAAAAATCTTTTGTCACATACACATAAAGCATATAAAATACGATCAATTAACCGATTGATATTAAAAAAATCAATACTACTAACAACCACCCATTAATAGAAAAATTCTCAGAAAATGCCATCGAGATAAGAGTCCCCCCTCACTCCCCGCAGCGCGGAATCTCTCGTATAATCGCTGGCATAATCACGGTGTCATAATAAACGGCACCCGCCTGTCGGACAGATTTAACCCTCAATTATAGAATTAAGCCGCGATGAAGGGTTGAGAGCCCCTGTTGCGTCCTCAATTGATGTTTATGTTTACGCCTGTGCACGTTGTCGATATCGAATAATTGGAAAAATATTTGTTATTTTTTTATTAGTAACTGGGGGGCATTTGATCACCATCTTGATTGGTAAACAGGATGTGGTCTAAGGTGTAGCATGCTTGTCCAGGAAATGCTTATTCACTCTTGTTTCAAGAATCTGCACCTGCAGCTAAAGTACCTACCTAAGTAGGTACTTCTACCTTAACATATGCAAAACTTCGTTAACGCTTCGCTTTTAAACATGTGTATGGATTGACGTTTTAAAAATCAATTGTTCTCGAAAACTTATGTCTATCATTAATACAAATAGCCCACTGTTTTTCAATTAATATGTTAATTATTTTAAATACTTATAATTTAAATTTTACATAAAAATAATTATGTCATTTGATTTGATTTGAAAAAAAATTAATGTGAATACTTTACATTACATGTAGAAATTAAGCCGATGATATCTTTTAAAATTTACTGAAAAAAAAACTGTTTCAAAAACACGTTTTTAAAACGGTCTAAATTATTACAAAGAAATTGGACTAAAAACATTAAAACGGACTAGTAAAAAAACCGGCCAAGTGCGTGTCGGGCCACGCGCCATAGGGTTCCGTAGTTACCTTATACCATACCATATTTAATACCACCTATAATTTTTCGTCTGTAAAAATAACTTTGTTTTTCACAGTGTTGGTATGAATGACAATGTTATATTTGCGGTTTTGGAAAATGTGCTATATCTCAAAAACTAATTACTTTATCTCGTTCAAACCAATTTTGGTTGAAAGTGTTTACTAAGATCTACAGCATATATTTTTTTTAGATTTTTCACTATCTTATTTCAAAAGTTAAAGGGGGGGGGGACACACATTTTACCACTTTGGCGGTGAATATCTTTCAAACGGTTGACTTTGAGAAAAAGTTGTCTTAGGAACCTTAATGTCATTTTTAAAGACCTATCTATAGACATCCAACACGTGTTGGTTTGAAGAAAAAAAATTTTTTCAGTTTCAGTTCCATGTATGGGGAGCCCCCCCTTAATCTTTTATTTTTCCAGTTTTTGTATTAAATTCGTTAAGCGGTTAACAGAATACATCAACCTACCAAGTTTCAACTTTGTAGTCTTAATACTTTCGGAATAAAGTGGCTGTGACATACGGACAGACAGACAGACAGACAGACATGACGAATCTATAAGGGTTCCGTTTTTTGCCATTTAGGCTACGGAACCCTAAAAACAGACTAAAAAGATAAAAATAAATTCTTCTGTAAATATTTATAACCCTAAACCTACAGAAATTTTAAACCTAAAAACGTGGGGCGCATTTTGTAAAATTTATCATCCATATTGTATTTAGCATACGCCCCACGTTTTTAGGTTTAAAATTTCTGTAGGTTTATGGTAATAAATATTTACCGAAGAATTTATTTTTTACTTTTTAGTCTATTTTTACTAGTCCGTTTTAATGTTTTTAGTCCATTGTTTTTGTAATAATTAAGACCGTTTTAAAAACGTGTTTTTAAAAAAGCCCTTTTTTGAGTAAATTATTAATTTATTTTGTGCTTTATAGTTGACGATCTAGGACTAAAAAAAATACCATCTCCTATCGGAGCTCTCGTCAAGATGATTCAAAGGAGCCCAAACTCGATGGGGTTGCATGGCATTATTACAGAGTCCTAGTGTCATTCTTCCGGCTCCATCATCAGACCCTGGAAACTATTTTTCAACAAAGAACTCGTCAAGACAATTCAAACGAGTCCAAACTCGATGGGGTTGTATGGTTTTATTGTAGAATTCCTATGGCCTTCCTCAAGCTCCATCATCAGATCCTCGGACACTATTTCCCATTAAAGTACTCGTCAAAATGATTCAAACGAGCCCAAACTCGATGAGTTTGCATCTTTTTATTACCGAGTTCCAGTGGCCTTTTTAAGGCTCCATCATCAGGCCCTGGACACTATTTCCCAACGAAGTACTCGTCAAGACGATGCAAACGAGCCCAGTCTCGATGAAGTAGCGTGGTTTTATTAAAGAGTTCCTGTGTCCTTCTTCCGGCTCCATCATCAGACCCTGGAATCTATTTCCCAACAAAAAACTCATCAAGACGATTCAAACGAGCCGAAATTTGATGAGGTTGCACGGTTTCAATATTGAGTTCCTATGGCATGGCCTTTCAGCTTCATCATCAGACCCTGGACCTCATCTCCCATTAGAGTACTCGTCAAGACAATTCTAACGAGCTCAAACACGATAAGGTTGTATGGTTTCATCATAGAGTTCCTGTGGCCTTCTTCCGGATTCATCATCAGATCAGCTCAATGACACCATAGTAATATTGCATTGCCTTTTAGTTTTTTTGACCTATGTATAAAGTTTCAAGCCTCTAGCTCATCGGGAAGCTAGTATAAAATCGTTCGCAAACTTTGTGGAGAAACACATGAAAACACAAACGAGAAAGCTACCTAATAAAAACGTGTTAAAAAAGTAGAAATAATTTTCTTGTAGTGTTTAAATATTGAGAAAACAAAAAACATACAGTTAAGTAGTTGATTGATAAATGAAAATGGAAACATTGGAACGAACTTGTTAATTTATTCTATCAAACAAGTGCAAGTCATGTAGTCTTAGCTTTAGACGAATTCTAAAACAAAATAAACAATATTGATTTTAATTTTTCATTCATATTCACAACCGAATTTGATAAGTAGTTTATGCATTTTATCGACAAGTTTTGATTGCACATCACTACTACCCTCAGCTAGTTGATGTTCAATACTGACATAATGAAGTGTTGTCACGCCGCACACGCTATTGTGCGCTTTGCCGGTGCGGTGTGCATTCCCCTTTACAAGCATCGTTAACTGTAAACTGCTCTTTACAACTTCACAACCAATTCCGAATCAAAATATGACGTTAATAATTATTTTTTGTTTATCATCATCTCAAGCCTCTTTGGGTCCATTTTCTCATTGGGTCGGGTTTGGGTCATCTCTCCCAAATTCTTTCACGGGATCTAGTTTTGTGTTTCGGTTATCCAGTTGAATGAGTTGAATCGATGATTTCTAAAAGGGCACTTGTTACACTGTACACCTCTAGTTGGTAATTTTGCAGGAAACGATAAAAACAAAAGACAACTCTCTTTAGTTTTAAACGAATGTTTCGAAGGCGTCCAACCAGCCAAAAATAAAAGCAAACATACACATAATAATCTTTAAAAGATACCATTAAAAATGTCTTGGATATGGACAAGTGCCCTTTTAGAAATCATCGATTCAGTTGTCCTGCACGGTGGGTTGATGAGGTAAACAACCCATCGTAGATTGGTGGGCGGCCTCGTGTTCCACTAAACTTCAGGAAAACGAAGGTCAAGTGCTTCCCCGTATAGTTGATTATTAGAGGAAGTATTAAACACCATAAATCAATTTAATTTAAAGTTGAGAACTTGAGTCTCCAATGTCGAGGCTTAAAATGTAGTACCTATATTTTGAGTTCGAAGATTTTCCGCTGTAATAGTGGCAAATTTACGCATATTCCTATAATCTTCCCTAATTATGTGCTCGACCACCAATTAACTGAGGATTTTATTTTGAGGAGTCCTTATGAAAATAACGCATAACCGCATACATTTAAATGAGTTCAGCTCAGCTTCATTTATTGTTGAGGTTTCATTAATTTTGGTTTAATGATCTTGTTTTTTGCAAAGCTTGTTTATTTATATAACTACTCCAAACCGAATCTAAAAAGACTCTTATTCGGTAAACAAATATAATGGCGTCTTAAGAATGATAGATATATTATAATATACTTACTTATGACTTCGGAGAATTAGCCATATCGGACACAATATGACAATCGAAATCAAGCAGTAAACCACCAGTGAACTCATTATTGGCGGCGTAACAATTGAAGGGGTTTTTGGAAAAACAACCCTTATCAGTTTCAGCTTTACAGGAGAAGAAAAATCGCAATACTTAGTCATATAAATACCTTTATTTATATTAAAACATACAAAAAACATTTTGACATTGGTTGTTTTTTCAAGTAATGGCAACCTCCTGCAAAGGCATTGGTTGTTCTTCCAAAAAAAAAATTTACTTGGTTTGGTTCTTTTTCCAAGTACCGAATAAACATCTCTTGCACATGGAATTTTCAGTTTTTGCAAGTTATTGAATTGTTTTTCCAAATAGCCCTTCAATTGAAAATTAAGAGAAAGAAGAGAGAACCTGTAGAAAAGTATTTTTTTTACGAAATGAGATAAAAGGCCGTAGTAAATAGAAATTCTATATACCTAAATAGAGGAGCTTGAAACACAAAAGTTGCCGTTATTGCAGACTTCACTTGTATTAGCAACATTAGGGGTTCATGGTAAACTAATGTGAGCGTTCCTGGCCAATAGATTAGTTGATGAAGGCCAAACCCTAGTGTCAAGTTACTGTTTTCGTATCTACTGGCGTTCGTTGTTAACGCCGCATGCACAATGTTACAAAAAATATTATAGTCTGTTTATCCTTACTTGTCCTATTATTGGCAAACAACTAAATAATCTTCACTCAACTCTTTATTGAAATATTCATTTAAAAAAATGGTTATCCACACATAGATTACAAAAAGTTGATAATTATTAATGACAATTTAAATTAATAGGACAAGATATTTTAAAAGACATGAAAACTATCAAAATAGGATAAATTTATACCTAGCCTAGCTAAAATTAATTCACTCTCATTATTTATCTATGGCTCCGTAAATAAAACAATCTTCAGGTTGGTTTTGATTAATTTAATTACTACTACTATGTTAATGCCCGCCACATAAATATTGACGTTTTAAAGTAGTAATTTTCAATGATTTATTATTTTTTATAAGTAGATTCTTTTTCTCAGTGTTTTTCTGCAGCTACTCAAATTCCAACTTATCTCAAAGTATTTCCATTCAATGTACCAACTTATCTTCCATCTACCTAGGTACTTCCTAATCTTGTTTCGTTTAAAAATTTCAATAACTTAGATAATACTTTATTTCCACAATCTGCAATTTAAACGAGTAACATTGATTTGATTCGATATTTTAATATGCGTAACCTACGGAAAATGTGTTTGTTATCATACGCTTAAATCACATTGGTATAAACAGCGTTAGTATGAACAGAACTTTACTTAAACAGAAACACGTCACCACAAAGTGATTAAAGCCTTAATAACGTATAGTTTCAGCTATTAATCATAATGGCGATGTAATCACTTTTATTGATTCGATTAACTTTAGTATTATTGACCTTTGTATTTAGTAAGGGGGTCGAGTGTGTCCAAGTGTTGACATTAAATAGCTATTCTGGTGTTTTAGTGTATAACCACGTGAGTGAGAAAAATGTACTAAATGTACAGTCGCGTCTATTTTGTATATACCTAGTTTAGAACTTTGTCACTCTACAAGCTATTATTTTTTTGAAAAAAAATCAATGACAAATGACAACTATAACAGAGTGACAAAGTTCTAAACTGTATACATATTTTTTAGACGTGACTGTGTTCTCACACACGTCTCAATTCTTCGGTTGCACCAGGACAGAAGCGACGGCGCTGTTGAACGTCTTATCTAATTTAACTGTAGGTACATACATTACACTCTCTCTAGTGTAGAGAAAACTTTACTCTACGATACGACTTCTGACATCAGTGTAACTATACCACAAAACCACAGGAATAATAAAGAACTACAGAAGAATTTTCTTTACCTTGTGACAAAACCGTAGCCCGTAGCCCGTAGCGATCGTAGCAATTTCTCGTAGCGTATGTAGCAAGCAGCCATGTCAAAACCGGATCATACTTTTAAAAAAAACGGCACAAACAATCATTTTGTAATAAACAATAACATAAAAACTGTTCCCAGATAAGGCTGTGATTTCATTTGTTTTGAAAGGTTGCCGTTTTTACACGACTGCCCAAAGCAAAAAGAGTGTATATGTGTTCAGGGTTCATGTATGTTTGTGGGTATGTGAGTTTCTTTATTCCACCATAACTTCTAAATGCCGGAACTGATTTGGATAAATGTGTTATCGTTAGAATTCTTACAGCATCCCGAGTGACACTGGTTATATTTTTTTTAGAAAAAATCAACATGGCGACTGTACGACACCATATTCAAATATGAAAAAAAAAAATCTTCTTTTATTACAATATGGGCATCAAATGAAAGGCCTTGATGAGCACATTCCAAAACTATATAATATGTTACTAAAATGTGAGTAATAAAAATAAATAAATTTAAAAATATTAAAAACATGACTGCCCTGCCAAAAACGAACTAAACAGTTAAACAACAAGTGTCATTGCAGTCGGGGGACCTCTTTGATCAAAAATTATTCCATAATAAGGTCCCCCGACTGCAATGTCACTTGTTGTTTAACTTTTTAGTTCGTTTTTGGCAGGGCAGTCGTGTTTTTAATATTTTTTAATTTTTTAGTTATTCTATATGAAACTTCAAATGCATACAGCGCTAATTTTAATAAATTGATTTTATAAAATAGCATCAAATGCTCTCACATTGTTTAATAAATACCACGTCATGGCATACTTTTTTTATAAGCTATGGTTTTAGAAGAAATGTAATTTCGTACCATTGTTTCTCTTCTGTCATTAGTTAAAATTGTCATACTTCAGCAAAACGTCCTTTAATTTATTAATTTTAGCGAGGAATTTTATTATAAAAGCAACAGGACACTAAACACATATTTATACTAGTTGATATAATTATAACTTCTCATCCACTCAAACAACCACCTATGAGCCAAAACATCAAACCAACCGAACCAAACAAATTGATTTGTTTAAAATCAAAACCGATTGCACCGCAGGCTTACGGCTGTTATTACTGTCTAGCTGACAATGCTATTAGACGATTTAATAGCGATTGTTCGGCGATTTGAGAGATTTTCATGTTTGCTTTTAATATAATTGTGTACCAGTTTATCTGAGGATTACTCCTGTAATGCCGAGCGCCGGCGGCCGCTCAAATTGAATTGTAATATTGTACCGTTATTAATAACTCGGGACAGGGGTGTAGGGTTGAACTGAGTTGAGTTTTAACTTAAAAATATAAGAATGTGTAAAATTTTACAGAAATGTGTAGGAAAGTGATTTACTTACTTTGTTTCTAACTTGTTATGCAATAACACAAAATAGTGATGAAATGTTAAATTTTCGGGTTTTTAACTGGGACTGGAGTTATCCCCCGGTTTATGATAATCCGTTCGTTTTTTAATCAGGCACCCGCCTGCATTAGTTTACGACATAAGTCAAGATAAGAATAAAAATAAGAAGAATAAGAATAAGAATTATTTATTTGCTGAGAATGCAGGTACATACATATTTGTTGTTAAGAATTAGAATTTTCTGTCCAGTAAATTCTGCCAATATTTAGCATGCAAATATTATTTAAATTAAAGTTCAGGTAAATTGAATATACAATAACATACATTTCACAATAAAATAGTAGGTATTCAATCATTTAAAACAAATATTTATAAAATTACAATTGTCAATTAGAAATAATAAGGAATAAATCATATGATGTCAAAATTAACAGTTAGAAAATCTGTAATAGAATAATAAAAATTTTCTAATAATATAGATGTCAATTTCTTTTTAAATTTATAATTATTCAATTCCTTAATTTCGTCAGGTATTATGTTATATATTGCCGGTCCCATTCCTATCACACTTTTCTAAGCAATGCTGTATGAAAACTTCCCAAACTTAGCATGTTTCGGTACTGTGAACGCACTTTAAACATAACGATCCATACCTTACGATCCGTTTTTTTATACCGGTATCTATAAAATCATATTTTTTAACAATTACAGCGTATTGTCCTGCAACAAAGCAGCAGTCCATTCCCTCATGATTGATATAAATTAATATTTTTATCAACAAACTCACTAACTAGTTACAACCCTACCGCCGCACAATCGGTCGGATTCACCCGAGCGCACCATTTTTTTCCGCAAATTTTAAGCGTCTCCCTCCGTATTCCGCGAATCAGCTATATTTGTACAATAACTGCCCGCCTGGGACCGTTCCAGGGACAATAGGCTCTTTGTTTAACGACGTCTTTCTATTGCGACAGCGCGCGTGCCGAGTTTTTTGAATGGGGCCCATTTGACCCGCCCGAGGAGGCTTAACTCGAAGCACGGGTATAAGGGTTAACATACGTTGTGGGCTGCTGTAATTGTATCTAAGGTATTCATATAATGAGGATTGTAGATTTTTTGTTTGCAATAAGAATAGAAAATAATTTGCGATGAAGATAATCTCCGATGTTTCAAGTTATTGAAGAGCGGGTGTTATCTGTAAATAAGTAAATCTTGATCTTTTTTTAAATAGGTATCGTAGGTTGTTTTATGGATACTATCGTTAAGTTTTATAGAAAATAAAATGAATAGGTATATTATGTTACTGAAAATATAAAAGTAGTAAGAAAATATTAAATATAAAAGTAGTAAGAAATTAAAAAAAAAACTTTATCGGAATTCAACTCAATCCCTCAGAGAAGATTACCTACATCAGCCTCGGCATTCTGGTAATTCAGCCCAATAGCCTCTAAAAAAGAATCCTGTCCGAAAAAGTAATTGAAACAGCTTATCCTTAGTCACGATTATAGTTGGTTACAAGTGTACCTACTGGAGCAACAAATAACTCCGGCCGGCTAAACCGATTACCGCAACTCCGACTCAATACGTACGCGGAGTAAAGTTTCCGCTTTTGCATAATGGGATTGCTCTACGCTCTACGTGCTTGTACGTTTGCGTATGTACGGGATTATATCAGCGGGTTCATAATTGCGCTGAAATTCAAAAAGACCGCTGAACAACATAAGCGAATGTATAATCGTCTTTTTACGTCATGTCTACTATCTATACTTACTGTCAATTTTCATTACTTTTGAAACAAGTATTCGGAAATAAGGCTATAAAGTATATGCCTGATTCACATTTTACCAACTCTGGAGTATCCCTATCTCGAAGGAGTGGTAAATAGTTTTTAGATTAACACAACAGTTTTTACCCTAAATCATATTACTCGGTATTAACTTCCATTATAAGCCTTAACGTTTTTTAATTTGTATAGATAGATACGCCGTATTCGCAGATACATTATTATATTTTTATTTAACTTCTTCCCAAAACATTTAGAACATTTAGAAGAAGTTAGTTATCAAACAAACTGCCTTTCTAATTTGGTAATTAACAATTAACTTGAACACATCTGCGCTTACAATCATCTAAGTGAAAGCCAGGCGAACAGCTGATGACATTATGTAGAACTTCTCTAATTACTCATGCAATATTTATAACTTTAATTATACCTAGTGTTCATCTTAGAAGATCTAAGATAAATAGTAAAAATACATCAATAAACAAAAACATAAGAATAAACTGGTTCGCTAAGCATTTCCTCCACACTATAACTACTGTGTCCAAGACATGGGTGGATAATATAGAGCGCTCATAAAAATGTATGAGCATATGTATGGGCAGCTAACGAGAGCGTGTGTCGGGTGTTGCTAGTTATTCCGCACCGGCGGTAATTCTGACAAATGTATTCTGTTACACAAACTGTTTCGCGTCTCCACTCTCATTGTTGTTTGTGTGGAATAAAATGGTGAAGAACGTGCAACATATTGGTGTTAACAATGTGATATATAAGCCATATTTTCCAGAGTTTACACCCTAATGTTATATTGTTTGGTATGTTAACATTTTAATATGGAGTTGACTTTTGTTTTAACATTAAGGTGTTAATCTATTATACCTACCCTATTTAGTTTCAAATAAATTGGGATTTTTATAACAGACTTAAAGCTAAAATCTAAATAGTATAGCAGAGCAGATGCCTGGTACCTACTGTTGAAGCCTCTTCCAACTCCCTTATTGGCGCTAATTTAGTTCTATACTGTCTTAAGATAAAGGGCCATTACTTCGTGATAGTACATTATTTCGTGAGTTTTGTTTCTGGCGCGAAAAATAAGAAATCTAAATATTATTTATTTATATTAATTATTGGTAAAAAATCTCTATCATTTAAACCGTCGAAAATATCAAATACCTACATTTTGGAGACTAAACTGAGAGCAATGTAACGTTTTGAAACTCTGCGTCGGCCACGGACCGTTGTGCGGCGTGTATTCCTTGTCACTACCGTAAGGTTAGCGCTCGTACTTCTTAAGCTCATAGAAAGACAAAGGTAAGTCCATTTGAATAAAACTTTTAATAGTGCTTTCTTGCGTTCCTTAACCATTGATTTGGCTTAGAAAAAAGTTATATGCAAGCATATAATTCCTTTAAAATTGCAATAAATCAACTCACGAAATAGCGGTCACGTTATTTTTCGTGTGTCCCCTAGTTCGTGTCACCACCGAATCAGGGATATTATAGCTATATTTTTCATGCTTATTTATTTATATTATAATTAAGATAATTTAAATGTAAATTAAAAAACAAATAATGTATTTAATTAAGTTTATTAGGAGCTAAATTCGGTATATGTTTTGTTCACCAGAACTCTTTTAAGTTCGATTTTGAAGGTGACCTAAATTTACAATTTTAACTTAAATTCGCCTGAGTAGGTACTACCAGCATAACTTTGGTTGTTATTAAATTGATTTTATTTATTTTATTAAATATATTTTTATTATATCATAATATTAATTTTATTCTTAAAATACCTAAATTAAAAAAAAAGAGATACTTATTGAATTTTGTTTTGATTTTAATTTTGTAAGTAATAAAAGATTTATTTACCTATTGTTCTCACATCTTTTTAGTTCAAATATATCTTAAATTTGTTCCTAATTATGAAAACCTTCAAATACTTATGTTTATTTATTCATAAATTATCATAATTCAATGTAATAATATTTATCCCGAAACAGGGGACATGAGCTCACGAATTTAGAAGCAGAGACGTGCCGGACTACAGCTGCGCCACAAAAAAAAGGTAGGAAATCTGACTTTTTGACTATGCCATGATGAAGACGATAGTTTGTCGGAATTTGTCGCACAAAAACCAGAATTTGTCGGGCTTGCGTTTAGGAGATACGTGTGGCGCAGCTGTAGAGACGTCTCTACAGCTGAGCCACACAGATCTCGAAAACGGAAGGTCGTAGCGAAAATCTGATTACTCGTGTGTGCAGCCGTTAATTTGTCGGAATTTGTCGCACAAAAACCAGAGTTTGTCGGTCTTGCGTTAAGGAGATCTGTGTGGCGCAGCTGTAGAGACGTCTCTACAGCTGAGCCACACAGATCTCGAAAACGGAAGGTCGTAACGAAAATCTGATTATTCGTGTGTGCAGCCGTTAATTTGTCGAAATTTGTCGCACAAAAACCAGATTTTGTCGGTCTTGCGTTTAGGAGATATGTGAAGATACGCTGTGGAGACTTTTCTACCTGGATCTTGAGAAAGGAAGGTCGTAGCGAAAATCTGATAACTCGAGTGTGTAGCCGTTAGTTTGTCGGAATTTGTCACCAAGAATCAGAGTTTGTCGATCTTGCGTTTAGGAGATATGTGAGGATTCGCTTACGACCTTTCGTTCTCGAGATCCAGGTAAAAAGGTCTCCACAGCGTATCCAAATTTTTATCACGAAACAGGGCTCAAACAAGAGCAAATTAATATAAAAATAAATTCAAGCTAAACCTACATAATTTATGCATTGAATTACTGTCAAAATACCAACATTCATCACTCAAAAGATTTTAAACTGATATCATGTTTAGTTAAATTTATAAAAAATCTCAAAGTCGTAAGAGCCTTAACATGCCGAAGTATGGGACATTTACCTTATCTATATTAATTTGTAATAGACGCAACATGGCGTGGCGATACAGACAGACAGTCGAGTGTTCTTGCAGCTCCTTGCCAAAATGTGATCCTAACTAAATTATTGACCGAGCGAGCACGAAGTGCGAGCGAAGCGTCTCTGCTTCAGCTTGAGCAAAAATTCTTTCGTGTCTGGCTGTCTGTTCCCACCTACAGGTCGCATTTCTCAACAGATTCTCGTGAAATTTTGTGAGCAGGTTCGAAAATTATATAATTTTTTTGTCACGCCAGTTTTTTGAAATTTTTGAAAATGGAGAAATCTTAGAGCATTTATTGGTTAAATGCTCTAAGGGAGAAATGTTAAAAACATATTTCAGTCCTGCTTTCCGGCTGTTTGTTCTTCTTTACAGGTCGCATTTCTCAATCGATTTTGGTGAAATTTTGTGAGCAGGTTCGGTAATTAAACGGGCGCCAAACTGTGGATTACAAAAAAAACGTAAAACGAGAACTACATGTGGGAGATAAATAATTTTAAGTTAGCAGTCTAAATTCTAGATGAGTAACAAAAATACTATGTGGGCAACTATTATACCAAGTAGGTAACTATAATAACTGATTTTAGCTGTCCAACATGGTAATTAGGTTAATGGTCGCCTTTTTTAAATAAAATATATGCCAAATTTTAAATGTTCTGTGTGCCCTAAGGTTGTTGCCCAAATTAAAATTTGGTCGCCTGTTCTGAATAACTACTTATTCAATTTGTGTCACCCATTTCCATTATTTGTAGTCGCCCTCCGTCTGTCACCCACTATTTGTATTTCAGTACGCTACATTTAGTATTTTTGATACCCAAAATGGAAATTTATTGTTACCCGAATAAATACTATACTCATTTAAATTATTATTTATTATTAACAGTTATTTATCCAACTGTAGACACTATAATGAGCGGTATTAAAACACGTTCCCCTCGTGTGCTAATAGCATCATATGAGTGTTTTAATACCTAATTATGTACAGTTGTATACAAGACTTTTCTACACCCATTTTTTTTTTAAACTAACCATATTTTTATTCATATGGATTAGAAACACCCATGTATCAACACCCAAAGGGTTTTGACTTTGACTTTCCTCCTCCTCGTCATTTTATTTTATCATCCGAACGAGTGTTATGATGTTGTACTGAATTTCATAATGTAAGTCGCCGCGCGTGGGCGCGCGGAGGACATAGTAGAACCAAATAAGTAGGCCAACTCGAGCCTCGAGCGAGCGATACAGCTTAAACACGAAGGGCTGTCACATCGCTAGTTTATTCGGTCGTCAAAAAATGCATAGTCAATCTCTATACAAAATGTTTTTTCCTTGTAGGGTTAGCATCAGGGATCTATAATACAAAGTTTTTTTTTAAATATTTTTTTGTAGGTAGACCAGCGCGTCTATCGATCGACTAAAATAATGAAGTTAATGTTAATTGTAATTTGACTGATGTATGTGATACATTGTCACTTTCGTTTTGACACCAATAAAAACTTACTAACGAAAAGTAGCAATGTATCACATATCACATCTATCTGTCAAATTACAGTTTACATTAACCTAACTGTTTTCAGGAATTGACTACAATTTTTCATTGCGTACGTCATGTTATGTGATTTGAAAACTTAAGGTCGAAATTTTTTTTTTTTTTGTTTTACAAATAACCCTGTATACTATCATCATTGTCGGGCAGGACCCAGACGCCCTGCGCAACAGCGCGGGCGAGCGCGCGCTGCGCAGTGTGCTGACCTCCGCGCAGCGCGCCGCCGACCACCTGCCCGCGCTGCACGCGGACGCCGTGCGCGCGTGCGTCAGGTACCTATTATACAGGGTCATTTTGAACTTACCATCCAAATTTTAAGGATGTGTCCAGTCCGTGAAACTAAACAACTTTCTCTAAGAAAAATGTGTCAGATTTCGCCAAATAATCTTGGTCATCCCATACTAAATTGATAATGCTCATTTGATCATAATGCCCATTTCCTATTACTAAATTATTTGAAATTTATCAATATTACGGTACCGTATAAATAAATTAATGACACATAGTTTTAATCTTTTAATTTTTTTAAATTTTTATTTTTATTAAATATTTGTTCACACGCTCAACATGCACACATCCCAGAAACACACGCACGCAGACACACGCACACACACATACACACGCACACGCACACACAGACACACACACACGTATATACACACATACACATACACATGCTCACCTAACAGCGCAGTTACTGGTTTCCGCGTTTCATCTATAGGTGACGGCTGAAAATCGGTGTTTTGCTATCAGGCATTTGCCTGTGATACACCGAGCCTAAACCTTGCTGCTGCACACACGTGCATTCCATCTTCTCACTGTTTTTGTCATCTTTTTTTGTTTTTTCTTTCTCTCATACTTATCACAAATGTATTTTTTTATCGTTCTTTTTCAGACATTTTTGTATTTTGTATTGATGAATGTATGTGTGTGTGCAGTGGCGTAGCGTGTGTTTGTGCCGCCCGGGGCGGACCCGAATTTTGCCGCCCCCTATTTTCATTATAAGTCAAGAAAATCAGTAATTTTTTTTTTAAATAAGTAATAATTATCTACCTTATTTATTTACTAAAAATTAACTCTTCAGGTTTTTTTTTCGGTGCATAATCTTTTATGTAGACGCGTGCTCTGGGCCATACGGTGATGATAGTTTGGTAAAAATCATTACCACCAACGATAGTGTAGCTTAGTCGCGGCGTGCGAAGCGCGCCGCGCGCTCCAGGCCATACGGTGATGATTATTTGGTTAAAATCATTACAATCAATCGTAGTGTAGCCTAGTCGCGGCGTGCGAAGCGCGCCGCGCGCTCCAGGCCATACGATATGATTATTTGGTCAAAATCGTCAATGATAGTGTAGTACTTATATATTTTTTTAATATTTTTTGTGAAATTTTGCCGCCCCCTAAAAAGTGCCGCCCAGGGCGGGCCGCCCCCCCCGCCCCCCCATCGCTACGCCACTGTGTGTGTGTCGTAGTGAATAAAACGTTTTATCATCACCTGATCTCTTTGATTTCTATGGAAAGTCGATTTTTATTTTACATATATGACCATGTGTTTCTTAGAGAAAGTTGTTCAGTTTCATGGACTGAACACATCCTCAAAATTTGTATGGTGAATACAAAATGACATTGTATATGTATTAAATGTAAAAAAAATAATATTATAAATGTAAAAGTTTGTGGGTTTGGATATTTGTTCCTCAATCACGTAAAAAATACTGAACGGATTTGGTTGGAATTTGGCACACAGACAGTAGATAGTCTAGATTAAAAAATAAGATACTTTTTATCCCGATATTCCCACGGGATCGGGAACCACATGGGTGAAACCGCGGGCGGCCGCTAATTATAGCATAAAGGTCTCTACCCACTACACTGTGCCATATACCATGACATACCATACATATATACCATACCATACCATGACCGTGCTAGGAACGTATCAGGCAGGATCAACACGATACGCTCTACTATGCCCACTGAAACGGATCGAACCCGCCCGTATGCCCGTATGAAACCCGTATGATGCCCGTATACAACCCGTATGGTGCCCGTATGAAACTCGTATGGTGCCCGTATGAAACCCGTATGGTGTCCGTATACAACCCGTATGGTGCCCGTATACAACCCGTATGGTGCCCGTATACAACCCGTATGGTGCCCGTATGAAACCCGTATGGTGCACGTATGAAACCCGTATGGTGCCCGTATACAACCCGTAAGGTGCCCGTATGGTGCCCGTATGAAACCCGTATGGTGCCCGTATACAACCCGTATGGTGCCAGTATGAAACCCGTATGGTGCCCGTATACAACCCGTATGGTGTCCGTATGAAACCCGTATGGTGCCCGTATACAACCCGTATGGTGCCCGTATACAACCCGTATGGTGTCCGTATGAAACCCGTATGGTGCCCGTATACAACCCGTATGGTGCCCGTATGAAACCCGTATGGTGCCCGTATACAACCCGTATGGTGCCCGTACACAACCCGTATGGTGCCCGTATGAAACCCGTATGGTGCCCGTATACAACCCGTATGGTGCCCGTATACAACCCGTATGGCGTCCGTATGAAACCCGTATGGTGCCCGTATACAACCCGTATGGTGCCCGTATACAACCCGTATGGTGTCCGTATGAAACCCGTATGGTGCCCGTATACAACCCGTATGGTGCCCGTATACAACCCGTATGATGCCCGTATGAAACCCGTATGGTGCCCATACGGGCACCATATTGTATACACAACCCGTATACAACCCGTTACAACCCGTATACAACCCGTAACAACCCGTATACAACCCGTATGGTGCCCGTATGAAACCCGTATGGTGCCCGTATACAACCCGTAAGGTGCCCGTATGGTGCCCGTATGAAACCCGTATGGTGCCCGTATACAACCCGTATGGTGCCAGTATGAAACCCGTATGGTGTCCGAATGAAACCCGTATGGTGCCCGTATGAAACCCGTGTGGTGCCCGTACACAACCCGTATGGTGCCCGTATACAACCCGTATGGCGTCCGTATGAAACCCGTATGGTGCCCGTATACAACCCGTATGGTGCCCGTATACAACCCGTAAGGTGCCCGTATGGTGCCCGTATGAAACCCGTATGGTGCCCGTATGAAACCCGTATGGTGCCCGTATACAACCCGTATGGTATCCGTATGAAACCCGTATGGTGCCCGTATGAAACCCGTGTGGTGCCCGTATACAACCCGTATGGTGCCCGTATACAACCCGTATGGCGTCCGTATGAAACCCGTATGGTGCCCGTATACAACCCGTATGGTGCCCGTATACAACCCGTATGATGCCCGTATGAAACCCGTATGGTGCCCATACGGGCACCATATACACAACCCGTATACAACCCGTTACAACCCGTAACAACCCGTATACAACCCGTATGGTGCCCGTATGAAACCCGTATGGTGCCCGTATACAACCCGTATGGTGCCCGTATGAAACCCGTATGGTGCCCGTATGAAACCCGTATGGTGCCCGTATACAACCCATATGGTGCCCGTATACAACCCGTATGGTGCCCGTATGAAACCCGTATGGTGCCCGTATACAACCCGTATGGTGCCCGTATGGTGCCCGTATACAACCCGTATGATGCCCGTATGAAACCCGTATGGTGCCCGTATACAACCCATATGGTGCCCGTATACAACATTCATTTTGATTTTCTGTCATCATACGCGGTTACAACCCGTATAGCATAGTAGAACCAAATAAGTAGGCGTTGGCCGCGTATGATGACCGAAAATCAAAATGAATGTTGTATACGGGCACCATATGGGTTGTATACGGGCACTCGAGTTGTCGAGCGAGCGATACAGCTTAAACACGAAGGGCTGTCACATCGCTAGTTTATTTGGTCGTCAATAATGCATAGTCAATCTCTATACAAAATGTTTTTTCCTTGTAGGGGATCTATAATACAAAGTTTTTTTTTTAATATTTTTTGTAGGTAGACCAGCGCGTCTATTGATCGACTAAAATAATGAAGTTAATGTTAATTGTAATTTGACTGATGTATGTGATACATTGGCACTTTCGTTTTGACACCAATAAAAACTTACTAACGAAAAGTAGCAATGTATCACATATCACATCTATCTGTCAAATTACAGTTTACATTAACCTAACTGTTTTCAGGAATTGACTACAATTTTTCATTGCGTACGTCATGTTATGTGATTTGAAAACTTAAGGTCGAAATAGGTTTTATTTTTTTAAATAATAAGCCACGTTTTCGTGGCTTTACTAAAAATAATGTATTTATTCAAATAAAAAATATATTATAAAAAACAAAAATCAAACCAAATACCAACTAAATACCAAAGTACATTCAATAAAACCGCGCTAGTATCCGTAAAAAAGTCTTTTATTTCATATTATTAAAAAATATTTTTTACACTATTAACTGTTTTTTTCTTTTTTATTTACCTTCACTTCTCAAAATAATAATCTTTAAATTCTAAAATTGAATACTTTCCATAACGTATTACAAGTACCTTTTCCTGTAGGGATTTGTGATTTTTTCATAGACTTATTATATTACTAGGATTTTTTTACCAAAATTACACAATTGACATAAAAAAAAATTTCGTCTGTTTCGACAAGTACGAAATGCCTTATAATTTAAAGTTAATGTAAAATATATCCTCATTCTTACAAATCTTTTTTGCAATAATATCAATTTGGAAAGCATGGTATGTACTGTAGGTAGGTAAACGTTCAAATTATTACGAGCGGCAGCACAGCGGGGCGTGAAGCGTGCGTGAGCGCGGGCGGGATTACGTACGGCGCAGCCACGACTGGCGCACCTTTCTGCCGTCCTTTAACTAAAACCCCGTTAACCCTCAGATGGTCGATTTTGAGTTTTGAATGCAAAGTAGTACAGTTTAAATTTCTCTATCTTTCTGTTTAGGATCGGTAGCTCTATCATTTATAGTTTTGGAGATATTAAAACGTTGTATCCCGTTAAATGGCAAAATATTTTACAATTCCTAAACTAAAAAATGACTATTCTACACTTCTTAGCTTAAAAAACGTTAAAGTACCTTTATCACTAAATTAACCTAATAATTATATAACATTTACTTAGCTTAAACTACGTGATTTGATAATACTTGATTACAAACACGTTAAGTGAGTATAACGTGTTTATAGTCAAGGACCAATTTTCATTAACAAACAAAAAAGCAATGTAATAAACAATTTACACTGAAAAACTAATCTTATTTCTATTTAAACTCCTTTAACGATAGTATAGTCAAGTATTCCATACTGCAGGTGTTGCTTCAAAATACTTTGTTAGAAAATCTAATCCATGTTTCTTAACTAGAAACACGTTATTCGTTCTACCAAAACAATGACCATTGGGAAAATACTCTGAGAGACGCATCGCTTCGCAATGTCCAGTACAACTGAGAGAGTTGTTTGTAGTCATACTTTTATTTTGGCAGCCATCGGAACCATTAAAATTATGAGACGATGTGATGTGAAGATATGTATTGGACACAGAATCAGACAGCAAAAGAGCCTAAGTGATTTTGGATTACCTTTTCTAGTTCGTACAGAAAACAATGCTGCAAATACAATGGCACATACTTAACTACAATTATAAAAATGATTTGACCGTTTAGTCAATGAAAACCTGCCCAAATTAGTCCCAGATCAAGCACATGCCCTTGAGACTATAATCGATAGCGTGAATAATAATAAAAAAGGAAATTTTTTTTGGATGCACCAGGTGGCACTGGGAAGACGTTTCTTGCAAAAGAAAATGACCACTAATGATACCACCTTTTTAAGCCCCGTGCCTCAACAAAACAAAATTCAATAATATTATATATTTTTTTCAGTTCTATATACATCATGTATCAAAAAACCCTGGGTGCGATTGCGTGAGGTAATCGTATTCATTTGACTATTCATATCGTATTCCATCGGCTGGAATTTGTATGGGATGACATATATTATGATACAATATGAACTGTCAAATGAATACGATTGACTTTACGCAATCACCAGCCTGTCAGATCCTGAAAAAAGTGACAGTGTTGCTGAAACTGAACAACATTCTCCATGGAACATCGGTCGAATAACGAAAATAATTTTCATACTACCATACAAAATGTATTGGTCAGCTGAGCGACTAACTATAGAAAGACGAAAAAAATTTTTGGTTTTCGACTTTTGTTCCTTGGATAATGTTGTTCAGTTTTAGCAACACTATATCTTGTTTCAGGATCTGACAGGGTTTTTTGATACATGATGTATTGAAACTATTTTTCGTTTTCTGAGAATAAGACAGTTTTATTGAGTAATTAATTGGTTTGATTTATCTCAGTCAATGTCCTTCATATTGTCAACAGTACTTTTCTTTTATTTAATGTGTTTTACGGCACTGTTTTATAATTTATATTCTACACTTATTGATTATATATAATATGTTATGAATGCACCATGAGCCATAGAGCACACACAGAGGCCGTGGACAGAACCTTAAAAGATCTTAGAAACTTTTCTGCTCTCATCAGTGGAATTACCTCTGCATTTGCTGGAGATTTCCGACAGTCTCTACTCGTCAATAACAGAGGTACGCGCGCAGATATCATTGTTACCCTTGTGGATTTCGTTTGAAAATTTAAAATTACGGATGAATATGAGAGCGCATCTTCATGGAATTCCAGATAGTAATTTCGCACAACAACTGCTAGAACTTGAAGGAATTTTTCCTACTCTAAAAAGTAGAAATTGTGAATTCTGGATGAGTCTCTAATAAAGACAAATAGTACCTACATGATTTAGAAATTTTAATAGATGCAGTATGCCCTGACATGGAGAATTTGCATCAAAAGGACTTTCATTGGTTGTGTTCTTGGGTATTAATGTCACCTAGGAATGATACTGTTAACGAAATAAATAATCAAAAAGATTGATTATTTCGTTGACTATTCAAAAAGTCCTCGGCCATATAAAAAAATACAAATCGATCGACACCGTCACTCTATTATCGCAGTCGTAGTATATTATCCAGAAGAAGTTTTAAATTCACCGAACGCTACTGGACTGCTTCCACACAAATTGACGTTAAACATCGGAATTCCAATCATGCTTTTGAGAAATTTAAGCCCCCTGATCATGTGCAACGGGACGAGGCTGCTTATTAAGGAATTAATGGACAATTTAATTGTAACAACCATTATTAGCGGACCAACAACTGGTCAACTAGTTTATAACCAAGGATACCGATAATGCCAACTGATCTGCCAATCCCCCGATAGTGCCAACTGATCTGCCAATCCCATTTAAACAGCTTAAAGGAGTAGGTATGTGTGAGGAGAATTTTCTATGAAGAGGTGGGTCTTTTTTATGTCGCTTCCAAAAAACAGTTGATCTTATCCAAATAAGCAAAAAACTTTTTAACAGCGTAAGTCTATCATGGGCAGTTTTTGAGATAGGTATTTAAGTTAAAAAAAATATATGTAGGTAAACCTACCTACTTTTTTGGCGGTGTCGCTTCCAAAAAACTGTTCCATCGCAAAGATCTTATCCCAATAAGCAAACTATTACTGAACAATGTAAGTCTATCGCGGGCAGTTTTTGAGATATTTAGGTTAAAAAAATAACATCTGAGTAATTTTCATTTTTTGCGATGTTGCTTCAAAAAAAACTTGTTTTATCTTAACTTTTCAATAAAATTTTATGTTTTCCTTATATTGCTTTCCCTTTAATTTCCTACTTTTTTGTATGAAATGCTTGGCTATAAGGACGCTAATCAAAATCGAAGGAAGAGTTGCCTTTTTTTAGCTTAGTAAACGAGTGTATTTCTTAACAAATGTTTTTTGTTTTATCAGTAATACTTAGCTTAAAAGAGTTTAAGAAGCTTTAGCCTCTTTTAACTTAGGTAAATAATATGTGAATACGAACAAAATTCTCTGCTATAATACAGTTAAATGACTTAGTGAGTTTATAGTTAAGCATTTAAGAGTAAATTTATAAAACATTACTGACATCACAAATTTAATGAAAATACTTAACTAAAATGTCGCTAAGTGTAGGTTAGAGACCTTTTAGTACAGTATTCTTAGTCAAAAATTTACATATTGTCTTCGCTAAACAATAAAAAGACGTTTTTTTAATAATTTACAGTAGATACCCGTGCAGTATAAATCATAAATGATGCATGGAAATACATGTTACCATTTTGCCTAACAGTCACATAACTATCTATAATAGTTTCCTAGAAACAAAGATTCCCGCGTTTTTTGCGTTCTTTTCCGAAATTACTTTTTGGGTTTAACGTGGTTTTAGTTAAAGGACGGCAGCTTTATCACCTTTAAATTTTGTCAGTGTGTGCGTGCGACGACGCATACGTACGGGCGCGCTCACATACAAACCGCGTTCGTGCGTATAATGAGTAAGATGACTTACATAATTGGTTCTACTATGCGGAGGAGCGCGACATCCTATCGCTCGGATACATTACACATAGAAATCTTTGCTCGGATACTGTAACGTTGCTTGGCAGTAAGCTAACCGTTTTAGAATCCTAACAGGGCTTAAAACTTGCCAGGTTTATGAATTGCTATAGTTACATCTCTTTCTCGCTGTATAGCAAATAAAAGAGATAGATTGATAACCAGTCAGAAAACTGCCAGGAAATAAGAAGTCATAATACGGGGGCAGAGGATTTAAAGCATGGATGTCTTCTCTAGGTTTATGCAAGAATTTTAGATTCATATTCTTGGGTTTATGTAATCCAGGTACTTTTTATGAATCTGATTAACAATTATTTTAAAAAAGTACCAGGATTACATAAACCCAAGAATATGAATCTAAAATTCTTGCATAAACCTAGAGAAGACATCCATGCTTTAAATCCTCTGCCCCCGTATTATGACTTCTTATTTCCTGGCAGTTTTCTGATTACATAAATCTAGAGAAGGGTAACTTTTATATTTTATCTACACTCACAACAACGTAATGTTCCAAATATGAATTCAAAAAAGGTTGTATGAATACCTAGGTCCATTATACAAAGTACTCTGGACAGGCTAATGTCATGAAATGACAGCAATTATTTGTTCCGATTTGAAAATCGCCATATTGGCGCTGAGAGCAATAGACATATGGCTATATACTAGTAGTTACTTGGGACTAATTAGTTCCAAGTACACTCACTACTGCCATAGTATAGAATCTACTGCTCTCAGCGCCAATATGGCGATTTTTAAATCGGAACAAACGACTGGTGACGTTCGCCTGTCCAGCGTACTTGTATAATGGACGTCAGTGACCTAGGTATATTAACTTTATGGTATGAACACGTACTTTTTTTCATGGATAAAATAAAATAAAAACATTACAGTGTACATTCTTTCGGTTTTCAAACAACTGCATCCTTATTTTCTTTTATACCTAGTACACTTTTACTTTTTAATTTTCATTATCGCGAATGGGCTTGGGAAACGCAATTCCCCGTTCGACCCACCAGTGGGTAATGCAGTGGGTCCACGGCGGGCTGATTATCTAATTAGAAACCACCTAGCGACCGGTTGCAGTTCACAGATGATAGTGATCCATTGCTACTTCTTTTTGGATTTAAAAAAAACATACCAAAGAAAAGTAGCAATGTATGTGGAATGAAACCGGTCGCTAAATAGTTCCTTTTTAGATAATCAGGGTGCTGGTCATTGGGGCTAGTATCTATGGTCTGTGGTGCGGTTTCATAAACTACTATCTACTATTTGACATAGAAAAATTTTCGCTGCGCTTTATCCTAAAGTAGAAAGTATGCGATAATAATTTGAAAAAGTACCAGGGTCATAAAAATCTGAGGATCCCGTGGGATAAGAGGCGAAAAAAAATCTGTGGATCCCATGGGAGCCTAGTGTCCGGGGAAGCAAACATGAATGGAAATCCGTAAATGAAAACTCTGATCCGTAAGTCTACTACATAGAATGCTCAGAAATCTACTTAGAATCAGTACCCTTAGCACGAACAGCCATCGAAAATAACGCGCCTAAAAAAAAAGAGTAATTTTGTATGGGAAATATTTACAGTGCCATCTATCGCCGTAAAGCGAAATTAAATTTTTCATTGTTAATTACTCTATCGAGTACTTTTACGCGTGTTATTTTCTCGATAGCTGTTCGTGCTAAGGGTACAGATCAGTTGGGTGTGTATAGTTCTGAATCTCCTCCAATCACTAATCTGGCCATCATCAGATCACAACTATAGATCAATCCTTGGCGGAGAACCAAGGCTTCAAAGTTACCTCGTTTATATGAAAATCGACTGGTGTGCTCTTAAGGGGCGGTAATAGGAAAACATGGTTTGCGCGGGCCATATCTTTATATAGAAAACGTAAACTTGTAGCCACCAAAAAAATCATACGACAAGCTAAAGAGTTTACCTAGTTGCTACAAACATTAAATTGCGTATAAACCTCACAGATGATTGTAAAAATAAATCAGAATATCATCAAAAGCCCTTGTCTCTGGCCATATTTTTGGCGTAAATAATAGCGTAAACGTATTGAATTCTACATCTAAATACACTTTAACGTACTTTATCTGTGCAGTTGCTCCAATAACTTTTTTTCGAGAAAGATAATTGTGCTAAAGATAATGATGAAAAAACAACGAAAAACATCGAAAAAGTGCAGAACGTAAAGAAAAAGACAGAGACAAATGATTTCGCGTAACGGAACCTTAATTATCCAGCCACCACTTTATACAGGGTTATTTGTAAAACAAAACACCAACAACCTCGCAGGAGTAGATTAGTATCATCATAAACAACAACATTTGCTCTACGACTTTTCTGAAGACAGACAAAAAAATCGGCTCTCCATACAAATGTCCGAACAGCTGATCGAGTTTTGTATGAAAAGTCGATTTTTTTTGTCTGTTTTTGGAAAAGTCGTAGAACAAATGTTGTTGTCTATGATGTTACTAATCTACTCCTGCGAGATTTTCGGTGTTTTACAAATAACCCTGTATGTATTTATTATAATAATATTAAAATAAATCAATATATTACCACAAGGGATGATCAATGAAAATCCGGTATTATTTTAAAGCATTTTATTTAATTTCAAAAAAATAACTAGTATCATGTAATCACACAGTATTACTAAGTAGGTAGTTTAAAATATACTATTACAAAATACACACAATATATAGCGTACCGCTCGTGAAATTAAAATATAAAAGTATAATATTTATGTTCAAATCAGTTCTAATAGTTTGTCATATTATTATCCATCTAGCTAATATACAATACCAATTTATTCATATAATTTTAGTTCTAATAATCTACTTAACTTTCTAATTTGTTTTTACATCGATGACGTGTTAGACGTAATTGGTCACTCTGTGACACACGTAAAGTTCAATTTCGATTAACCTAGATATTATAATGAGAAATAACGATTTAACCCAGAACGTATTAAGATACAGAGGGGACTAGAGGCCGATAACACACGAGAAGAACGGTGATTCTAGTCCTTAGGTGTAATCGTGTGTACATAACCTAAAAAGAGACTGAATAGGATCTCATTACTAAAAGCAAATATCACTTGGTCCTTCGACCGGTTCCGTTCTTAGGTTGGGTACACACCGGGCCAACGGAGGCCAACTAAGGACATTCCCTCTCTTTCTACTTATTGAGTTCGTTCGTTTCTACGTTCATTGGCCCAGTGTGTACCCAGCTTTAAACACATGGCATAGCTTCCTAGCATGTTCATAATGCGAGTTATCGTGTTAGTTCATTAACTATGATCTATGAAGTTTTTTTTTTTGCATTTCTCTAACAAGTCGACTTTAATCGCTGAATTTTAATAGTGACATTTATCAAAAACGTTAAACATGTCTTTTTTGTAAGAAGTTGATGAAAAATTCCAGCACCCAATAAAACATTAGATGGATCAAATGTTTTTTGTGCAAAAGTTAAATATTTTGTCTCGTGCAATAATTGAAATTCAATCTATGGTTAATTATTATTTTGTATATTTTTAGTGTACAAACTATCTTTACAACACTGTTTTAAATGTCATTTTCTTATCCTGTGCATTCACCAACTGAAATGTGATCCGTCTTCCAAATTAATTATTATCTGTTTATATTTTGTATACAGAGCATTGCTTCAAAAACTTAAGTCAAGATTTGCACAATGGCACATATCAACATACATGAGACTATTTAGCTACAGAAAATGACTATATTTTAAATTCATAGACATTTAAATCATAAAAGTACAAGTTGATACAACAATTACACCGAATACTTTGTTGTTCAAAGAAATTTGAGCATTATGTGTTATAATATTAAAGTATATTTCATATTTAACAAATAGCATTCACATACTGTATTTTGCCATCAAAATGATTGCGAAGGGTTTATAACATGAATAAAGTTTCATTGCCAGTACCTAAACTTATTTCACTTAGTATAGCTATGGATCAGTATCGATTATATCTTCGATCATCAAACGTCTACGGCACAGCACTGTTATTACATTTTTACAATTTACACCTGCATTCTATATGCAATTCCAAAGTTTCTAATCTAATGTAATAAATTATGAAATATCATTACAAAAAATAAATAGTATTGTTCAACAATTATCAATTCCTGGCAGTATATAAAATTTATAAAAAAAGATAAGTATCGAAAAGAAAAAAGTGTTCGAAAGAAATTAAAAATCACAAATACATTTATATAAAACAAAGTACCTACCTGAACAAATGATGCACGAAATTTCTACGTCGTATACATATAAGAGCATAAAATGTTTACTTTTGAACTTTCGTATAATTATACACATATTTTTTATTCGAAACTGGACGTCAATTTACTGTATGACGGACGTCACTATTCTCAAAATATACGAATGACGAACAGAAAAAATATAAACAATCGAAGAAGCTGAACAAACGGAATTTAATATCTTTTTTTAATACTTAGGGCAAGAGTTACACTTTTAGCTTTCAACTCAACTTTAAATATCTGACAATCCCGCCGCCGGCACGGAGGAAGAATGCAATATAGCCTCAAAATCATCTCATCTCTATAACACTACATTATCGATTAACTACAAAACAAAACTACAAGTCTCAAAACGGCCGTCGAACTGACGTCTGTCAAAGTTGAACTCGAAATGCGATTCAGTATTATCTATGACCCGACTCGCCACTGTCTCGTTTAAATCTCCCGAATTGAGGCAGGCGTCGACTAAAGTAAAAACGTGCATTCGAATCGCTATATATTTGTTTTGCTAGGAACGCAGCGTTGGGTCCGCCACATATGAAACTGAGTTGAATAAGGCCCGCCACTTTAGACGGTATTTTGATTTGGATTCTTTTTATGCACAGCGGTATAATGCTTGGCCTTCACCTCACCCGATGTTAAGTGACGATAAGGCCGAAGGTAGAAGCGCACTACACCCAGAATCCTCATCACTGAGGAACTGGCTATCTTACCTTTAGCTGCCGGTACACAACATTTTTTAAATTGTTGTGTACTGACGCCATACGTCAGACTTAGGTAAGATGTATTTTGAAACGGAATAATTCCGAATGCAGCAAATCCATACAAATATAATGGATCTACCATATATGCAGTAGTTTCCCGTTTGGATTTTTCTTAAGTTATCGATATTCCGTTTCGGAAATTATATTCTGGTGTATAAGTATGTGCCGGGCCTTATTCGACGCAGTTTAAAAAGTTATTTTATAGCAAGCGAATGTATGAGATTAGTCGACGCTGAGCCTTAGTTCGTTCAATGTGTGATGATAGTGGAGTGTAGGCATTGTGGGACGACATGTCTGTAAGGTAGGCGGTAGTTCTTGACCGTGCGCGCGGCTAGACATTTCAACGTGGTGTATTTAAGGGGGTTCACGATGGCTGACAAGCTTTGTTGGCTCGATTTGAGGATTTCTTCGGGCGTCTCGCCCTCGTAGTTGACAGTATCTATGTGCGCGCCGTGCGAGAGGAGCTCTCGGACTACTTCCGCGGGGCACGGGTTCAGCTGTTGAGGAAATAATGATTGTATGAATTTCGGAAGACAATTTTGACTGTGGTAAAATTCAAAATAGGTACACTAACACTCTTTTATTAATAAATAAATAAATAAATGAAATATAAACTCCACACTACCGAGGGGGTCCGGGGTTATTAGATGGGAGTGATGACTGTATTCATAGGCGTAAGTTCATTATGAACAGCCGATAAGTTTTTACGAAATGCGAAATACACGATTAGCATCAGCATCAACCTTCATCAAAAAAATAAAAAATAAAAAAGGCTTTATTTATCTCATACTAAGAGGTACCTAATTACATAATGTCCGTAATGCTTTATCTTAAGTTTAGTATGAGATCTGGCGCACCGAAGAAAGTTTGAAAAAACCTGTGGTACGGGTCACCAGGTCTCACCCCAGGGAAATTATAATCTACAACAATTACAGAGAAAGTATGAAATACCTAAAATTATAATATTATATAAAAAAAAAAAATCAAGCGACGTACTGTGAGCTTACAGCTCACTCATTAATTAAACCGCGACCACTTTATGCCGCGGCAGGCGACTGAAAGACACTGCATGCAGTACGACTACGAGCGCTGCTTTTTACACGAACAAGTAACATAACATAGAGTATACCTTGCACACGAGGTGTAGCGGAGTATTGCCGTCCGCGTCGCGCGCGTGGGGCGACGCGCCGAGCCGCAGCATGAGTGCTACGAGCGCGGCGCAGCACGGCTGGGCGTCGCCGGGCGCCGGCAGCCACGCCCCGCCCCTGCTGCGGCTGCTCTCCGCTGAGCACGCCACGTGCAACGCCGAGCGCCCTTGACGAACCTGTAAGTAAAGTGATGCAACGTTATGTCTTAGAATCGAACTTACATAAGCTTATCGGAAAGCTCGATAGTCTAGTCCATGGGTCTCCAAACTTTTTAGCATAAGGGACTAACTCCTCCACGAAGTCCCAAGGGCCAGGACCTAGCTAGCTCATCGTACCAACATACTGTAAATTACAGTATTGTTGTTGGTGCGATTCGGCCTGCTTTCGCGGGCCAAATTGTTGGTGCTCGCGGGCCGGAGCTGGCCTGCGGGCCGTAGTTTGGAGACCCCTGGTCTAGTCTATAACGTATTCGGCCTGCAGTTGCAGCAACTATTTATATCTTATCTTGAGTTACTCAAGTCCCGGTTATATTTGCAATCATTTACACCTCCCAATCCGCATATATGATTTATTGCCAAATTGATTCCACTGACATATTCTCAAATAATGAAACAGATAAAATGTCATGTGTAAGAGCTCTTACACACGGGCGGCACGTTGCTAACACACAGGCGGCACGTTGTCAACGACAGTGCCAACTGCAGCCGTCGACACTCGTCGGCGTCAGCCGTCGCCGCACTGACGGCAGGCGTCGACATGTCGGCGGCAAACATTGACGTGTCGGCAACATAACCCACCATCTCCCATGGCCATGCCAACTCTCTACGAATTCTTTATTAATCCGTTTCTTATGTCCCTCTACCATTTCTCCCCATTCTGGGACATAGTGTAACTACTCTTCGCTCCAGCGTTCCCTAAGGCTGTGCCATGCGTGCGCAAACTCGCAGCCGTCTGTAGTTCGCCTCATTGGAGACGAGATCAGTGTGCCAAGGCCGTGGATCGACATCTGGATTCCATCTAACAATCTTCCTCTGATGGTGTCGTAAATCGAGCACGCCACAACGCGTGGTCTCTATCCTCGTCCTCTTGGCCACACTCACAGACACTTTCCCTGCATAAACTTAAGTCTGATAATCGCTTCCTAAAGCAGCCGTGCCCTGTGAGTATCTGTGAGGTGGCGTAATCCGGAGCGATCCACCCCATTCTCAGACGTGCCCACACGTCTGGGAAGGACTGGTAAAGTTCCCTGCCCTTGGATTCCGCTGCCCACCGCGTCTGCCATTCGGCAGTTACCTCCTCCCAAATTTCGCGTTTCCGCACCACCCACGCCTCTCTATCCGCGTTCTGACGCGCCACCTTCATCCTGCCAGCTCGGATTACCTCAAGGTCTGCGGGCAACACTCCAGCGAGGAGTGGTAGTGCAGCAGTACTGGTGGATCGGTAGGCCTTCGTTAGTAAAACTAGGGCCTGCCGCTGACCTCTGAGCAGAGTCCCGCTGATGGACTGGACCTTGAGGCGCTCGTACCAGCATGCACCAGCATACACGATCGTGGCAACAAAGGTGCCCTGGTACAAAATAAGTAGGCCTGGAAATCGAATGGAAAACGCGTCGGCGGCAGTCGCCGACATATCAGCAGCGTCGAATATCTGCGGCTGCCGGCAAACTGCAAGCGTCACCGGCTACCGCTTACAAGTGTCGAGGGCTGCATTGCACTCATGGTGGAACTTGACGGACTGATCGTACTTGATCACGTTTGTTAAGCAACGCTCAGTCCGGCCAGGTGTCGGATGGGTGACCATTAAGTGGCATTACAACTGACCGCTTCCGCGCTTCGGAGGGTACGTTAAACCGTCGGTCCCGACTGTTGATCCACCATCTGATAAGAGTCGTTAATCTTTACAGGCTGCTTGATAAACTCTTAACACCAGAAGTGGCCAAAATTCCTCATTAGATAAGAAAGATTTGGCACTGTCGTTGACAACGTGCCGTCCGTGTATTGGCAACGTGCCGCCTGTGTGTAAAAGCTCTTAATTTTGTAATTAATCTTACCTTAATATCTAACTTGACGAGTGAATACACAGCCTTGTGGATGTTTCTAGAGACTTCTTCGGTACATTCAGGCTCGTCCAGTAACCTCGCCATGAGCGTCGCCAGGTGTAACGATATAACTAGCACCCTCTGGAGCGTCGTGAGCGTTTGTTCTCTATCGATGCTGACTTTAGAGTCTAACAATTCCATTCCGCGGTGGATTTCTGACAACGCTTTTCTGAACACTGGATCTACGTCATCGAATGTAACGGGAGGAACTATGCGACCTGGAAAAAGATATGTTTATTTAGTAACTAGGTTATAGAAGAAATCGGTTGTGTAAGAGAGGGGAAGAATTTTATTATTTTTGAAGACTATTAAAGTTTGAAGGTCAGTTAGGACAATGGATAGAGATAACTTCGAGCCGTATGTACGGCAATGACCGCAGTGCGGCATGACCACAATGTTGTGGAGGTAATTCTAATAAGCTGTTCAGATTTTGAGCGTGACACTACATACTTAAACTGAACTAAGTACAGCACTCACCTCGCAGCTGCGAGCGCGCGCGCTCGGCGAGCATGCAGAATAGTTCCGCGAAGCTGAATAGGCTGGACTGTGTGGGCGGCGATAGAGGCGGTAGGAGCTGCATGTCTAGCGCGTGGTGCCACAGCTGACGGCAGCGCGCGAAACGACTGACATTCGAATATATGTTACGTGGAGTAGATAGTACTCACCTCGCAGCGGTGGACGTGCGCGCTCTGCAAGCATATAGGAGAACAGTTCCGCGAAGCTGAACAAACTGGACTGCGTGAGCGGTAGGACAACTCGCTGCTTGTAGCTGCGGTAGCGCGCGAACTACTTAAACTACGCCACCCACCCTAATGTGTGATACGCGTAGTAGATAGTACTCACCTCGCAGCGGTGGGCGCGCGCGCTCAGCCAACATATAGGAGAATAGTTCCGCGAAGCTGAATAGGCTGGACTGCGTAAGCGGCGATAGAGGCGGTAGGACTACGTATACTACGCTGCCTACTCTAAAGTGTGCTACGTGTAGTAGATAGTATTCACCACGCAGCAGTGGACGTGCGTGCTCAGCCAACATATAGAAGAATAGTTCCGCGAAGCTGAACAAACTGGATTGCGTAAGCGGTGCTGTCACCGCACTGTCCTACTGCCTCTGTAGGCAGTAGGACAGCTCGCTGCATGTCTAGCGCGTGGTGCCACCGCTGGCGGCAGCGCGCGAAACGACTGACATTCGAATATATGTTACGTGGAGTAGATAGTACTCACCTCGCAGCGGTGGACGTGCGCGCTCTGCAAGCATATAGGAGAACAGTTCCGCGAAGCTGAACAAACTGGACTGCGTGAGCGGCGATAGGCGGTAGGACAGCTCGCTGCATGTGTTGCGCGTGGTGCCACAGCTGGCGGCAGCGCGCTAATATATGCTATGTGCTATATATTATATGTGCTATATATGCTATCCACGCGAATATATGCTATGTGCTATATATGCTATCCACGCGAATATATGCTACTTGTAGTAGATAGTACTCACCTCGCAGCGGAGGACGCGCGCGCTCGGCGAGCTTATAGGAGAACAGTTCCGCGAAGCTGAACAAATTGGACTGCGTGAGCGGTAGGACAGCTCGCTGCTTGTCTAGGGGGTGGTGCCACAGTTGGCGGTAGCGCGCGAACTACTTAAACTACGCCACCCACCTAAATGTATGCTACGCGTAGTAGATCGTACTCACCTCGCAGCGGTGGGCGCGCGCGCTCAGCCAACATATAGGAGAATAGTTCCGCGAAGCTGAATAGGCTGGACTGCGTAAGCGGCGATAGAGGCGGTAGGACAGCTCGCTGCATGTCTAGCGCGTGGTGCCACAGCTGGCGGCAGCGCGCAAACCGACCAGCGTCCGCGTATACCGCGCCGCGGTAGCGCACGTAGTACGATGTGTCGGGGTGCGCGGGACCTGTAGAAGAAGGAACGTTTAGAAAACTATTTCTGTTGGTAATGGTAAGGCAAAACGTGCTAGTCGTAGTTGATTTTAGGATTAAAGAAATACTGAAAATCTGACTAGGTTATCAATAGCTAAGATTTTGCTTCGATTTTTATTAGCGACTAGCGGCCGCCCGCGACTTCGTCTGCGTGGAAAGTTTTTTTGCTATCCCTCGGGAACAATATTTTTTTCTGGATGAATGGTATCCTATGTCCATCTCTGTACCCCTGACAATGTGTACATTAAATTTCATGATGATCGGTTCAGTAGTTAGGACGTGAAGACGTAACAAACAAACAAACGGACTTTCGCATTTATAATATTAGTAAGGAAGTAAGGATGCATGTGAATAGTTAGCTTAGCGCTACTGTCCACGTAGACCGCACGTCATACGCAAGCTTTCGTCATCTACCGACTGCTTGTATCTTGCGTAGTAACAAACGAAACTGTGTGCACGGAACGTCAGCGTCGCGGCATGTGTTCGTCTTGCATTCGTCATAAGGCGCTGCAGCTACGTGGACATACGTAGTATAGTTTGTTTCTACGCAAGATGAAAGGAAGCGACAAATAACGAGCGTGCGTATGACGTGCGGCTTACGTGGACAGTTAGCCAATTTTTATTGTTCAAAATTTAATTCAAAATACTGCTACCGACTATTTCCTCTCAAGATCTCTGAAAAAGTAAAGCCTACCATAATTTGTTATTACAATAATCAGAAAGAAATGCGTCTAATATCTCACCGAGTATCCGCTCCCTAATGACGAGCGCCTGCATGCGCATGGCGTCGGGGTCGGCGAGTATCTCCTCGAGCTGCTGCGCGTCGCTCGGTTCCACCGCGTAGTCGTACGCCTCTATGCGCGGCACGTCTTTGGGCTTGGGGATTGGTTCGCTGCCGTCCACTGGGAATCTGTCAATAGGAAAGATATTATACCAAATAATATACTATAGTCCATGAGAACGTTCGTGGCACGCGAGGTTGTAAAATGTGCGAACGGAATAGCTATATACCGCGCTCCCT
Source organism: Agriphila geniculea (assembly GCA_943789525.1). NCBI lineage: Eukaryota > Metazoa > Arthropoda > Insecta > Lepidoptera > Crambidae > Agriphila > Agriphila geniculea. Next base: position 10,814,957 of record OX038887.1, on the reverse strand, counting down.
TGCCTTTATGAGCAGGCTCGGACTCATTTCAATGGCACGCGCAATTCTAATGACTGACGTCACTGACGCGTTTTACAAACCCGCGTGCCACGAACATTCTCATGGACTATAGAAGAAATTCGACTCGCACCAGGGGGCTAATTGTCTAATTCAAAAAATCTATCGCAATCGCTTTCGTTTGACAGATGGATGTGACACATTGCTGCATTTCTTTGGTAAGTTTTTATTTGTGCCAAAAAGAAGCTTCAATGTGATACATCCTGAATGCGATTGCGATAGATTTTTAAATTAGACAATAGAAAGGCAGATCATATTCTCAGGCGGGAATCGAACCTGCGACCTTTGAAAGTCCGGTCCAATGCTATTGAAAGGAAGGATATTGTTGTTAAATACACTCTGTATTTATTATTATTATTATTATTATTTATTTAATTTAGACAGAGTCCATATTTGTTAGTAAAATAAAACTTTAATAGCTATGTTAGTAACAATAGGGCTAGAAACAAATTTAATTTGACTGAAACACGGGTCATATGTACAGTGACCCAGTGTTTCAGTATTGGACCGTCACAGCGGTCTGCAATCACAGTCAGGAGGCTGTTGGTGCTGCAGCGGACTCTATGCATCAGCGAGGCTATTCTGTTGCGCATTATGGCATAAAAGTCTTGAATACGGGCCTCGGCGAACATGCCTGATGAGCCACAGATTCAATAAGAATTTGCACCCTTTACAGTCATAAATAAAGCAAGACCTGACCCCCTGGCCAAAGTAACATTTAGAAATTTTCGTTATCGCTTCGCTTTCGAAACATGGATCGACATAAGGTTTCGTTAACTGTCGAATTTTAAAACGTCAAATTCATACATTTTTCGGAGCAAAGCGATAGCGAAAATTTGTAAATGTGACATTGGCTACAGGCTCAGGTTTAATAGATGACTCTAAGAGTTGGACCACATCTATCAGCATCGAATCACTTTTTGCTGTCACTCTATCCATTTCCGCCGCTCAGAACCGCCATTTGCTAGAGCGAGAAAGATAGCAGGAATGCGATCGCTTCGAGGATTCCGCCTGCCGCCGCCTCTTCATGCTGTCGCATTCCCGTTATCTTTCTCGCTCTAGCCAATGGCGGTTCTGAACGACAGAAAAGAATAGACGACGGAAAAAGACGATGTGGTCCGACCCTATATCATAGGACTGATCGCTAGAAAAACCTTAAACGACTTCCACAAACTCATAACATGACCTTATTTATATCTCACCTGTCATCCATTGCTCTTTTCCACAGAGTCAAAGCGCCGACCATATCTCGTCTCTTATCTACATAGGTAGCGCCTAACAGCTCCAAAGCGTCAATGCGTTGCTGCCTCGTCACCAGACCATACTCTGCGTTTATTAGGTGTTCTACTATATGCGTGTGGCCTGTCACGGATGCGGCGAGGAGGGGAGTCATGCCTGTTATACAAAAATTTCGACTAGATAAATCCACGCGGTTCTTAGAAAAGCCTTGCTTGACATGACAGTCAAGAGAATCTCAAAAGAGGCAATCCTCAAAAGAGGCTCGTAATTATGTATGAAACTGATTACAAGTATTACACCTCATCATTTCTAGTAGTGATGAGTTAGTGAGAGATCAAGTGGCTAGTAGCAAACTCTCTAAGCTCAGAATTCCTAATCCATTTTGTTCATAAATAACTCCTTGACTTGATATAAACACTTTTAATGGATACTAGCGCAATTTTATTTAAAGTACTTTGGTAAATCATTGGTATTTAGTTTGATTTTTTATTTTCCCTGAGCTTGAGAAGTGAACTCCCTGACTTTCCAATAAAGCGAAACGTACTTGTTCCAGATTCTTTCATTTATGCACAACGGGGTAGTGCTTGGCCTTCATCTGACCTGATGTTAAGTGACGATAAGGCCGAAGATGGAAGCGCACTACACCCGGAATCCTCATCAACTGAGGAACTGGCTATCTTACCTCTAACTGCCGGAACACAACCATTTTTAAATTGTTTTGTTATGGCGTCAGACTTAGGTAAGATGGAGGTTGCTAGCCAGGCGGACTCAAAATAAGCCCTACCACCAACCAAACCGAGTACAAATAGTACCCCTACTGGGAATCGAACCCGGGACCCCTGCGTCTTACGCGGGTGGGCGAACCGCTAAACCACAGAGGCGGTTAAGATTCGTGATGATTGGACAAAAAAAAACAACGGGCATACACACCATAGGAGTCTACATCCATCGTAGCGCCATGCCCCAAAAGCATCTTCAGGATATGCAAAGAACCGCTCTCTGCGCAGTCGTGTAGCGCAGTGTTGCCTTTCACGCTTTTTCTATTGACATCTGCGTTGAGCGAGAGGAGGTATTTCGCAATCCTGATGTGGCCCTTGTAGCATGCGATCATGAGGCACGTGTGCCCATGGCGATTGGCTATTTCTATGTCTGCAACAGGAATGACAGAAATGTTGTTATGGCGTACTTTTTAGGAGATCTGTATTGAAGGAAAATACAATGATGTCGTGTAGTATTACATGAACAAATGGCCATTTTATAAATGTCTTCTGTTTTTCTAACGCAATGGGCGTTGAAAAATGATCATCAGGTATCAACGACAGTTAACTTGGAAGATGCTTTAAAACAATGATAACCGATTCATGTGTCTAAGTTTACTTTAACACGACAGGAACTATAACATTGACAGGAAATATAACATTTTAACTTTGTTGGCAATTTCTCGCGATTCTATAAATTAATAATCTGTCTAGCATAAACATCGTCGTACACACTGAGAAAAGTCGTGTTCTATTATAAACTGCAGCAAAGCAAGTTATTCTAACTCTAACTCAAAGCAGGGCAACTTTGACACGTAGCCTCTTGCGACTTATCATGCTAGATTGATCTAACTAGTTCGCTGGATCTAACTGTGGATTTGCTGGACGATCGAGGCGAATTAAGTAATTTATTTGATGAAATATATAATAACTATTATATTCTTAAAAAAGTTAATTTGAATGATTGTAATAGAAATAATAACCCTTGGGTTACTCCTCATATGAATAAATTAATTGAAGAAAGAGATAGATTATTTACTGTTTGGAGTTATGACACAAAGAACATGATTAAGAGATTAGAATACACTAGATTTAGAAATAAATGTCAAAAAATATTTTCTAAGGCAAGAAATGAGTTTGAAAAACAAAATATAAGTGATTGTAGAAATAATATTAGAAAGCTATAGGAAAGGTTAAATATTTTACTTGGGAATAAAAAACATTCTCTAGACGATAAAATAATTAATAGCATGAGTGATAATGTAAATAATATATGTAATAATTTTGCTAACACGTTTGAAAATGAATTGCTACAGACTAGGCACAACTGTAACATAAAACTATTAAATAGAAACGATTATGTCAACAAATCCCGTACTAGTATGAGATGGAAGACTGTTTCAGCCCACGAAGTCAAAGAAGTAATAAAAAACATGTCGCCAAAAAAGTCTCCTGGCTCTGATGCTATTCGTATGAAAGATATCATTTTAGTTTCCGATAAAATAAGCCCTGTGCTGGCAAAACTTATTAACTTGTGTGTAAAATGTCATGTATTTCCCGATAAACTTAAAGAAGGTATAGTAAGACCTATATTTAAAAAGGGTGATCACCGTGTATACAGTAACTATAGACCAATAACATTATTGTCTAGTATTGAAAAATTTTTCGAAAAATGTATTGTAAATCAGATTAACACTTACTTTAAAACTAATGATACGCTGATCTGTCATCAATATGGCTTTCAAAAGGGAAGGGGTACGGCCGCAGCCATATCCAGGTTTACTGATGAAATTAATGAACACCTAGATCATAAAAAAATAGTTTTTGCTGTGTTTTTCGACTTTAAAAAAGCGTTTGACACTTTGGAGCACGAGACGCTACTTAAAGCTATAAATGAATGTGGAATTCACGATCCCTTATGTCCCTGGTTCCGAGACTATCTGACCGCGCGCACTTTTTCTGTAAAAGTTGGTGACAGCCAGAGTACAGCGCGTCGAATGACTCACGGTGTAGCTCAGGGCTCGGGAAGTGGACCACTCTGCTTTTTAATGCACGTTAACAGCATATGCAATGTAGTAGAACATAGTTCACCGTACATGTTCGCTGATGACCTTTGCATCCTGATGGCTGGCAACGATCCGATAGAAATGCGTCGTCTCGTGCAACAGGATGTCGACAATGTCATAAAATGGTCACATGACAACGGGCTAGTAATGAGCACATCAAAAACTAAAATGATAGTAATACGTTCACCTTATAATACTATTAAGAATATAAATTACGCTATCACAGCACATACATTTGATTGTATCCATAGTAATTCAAATAATTGTGATTGTACACCTATCGAAATAGTACCTTCCGTAACATACCTGGGTGTGGTTGTGGACGAGTCCTTTTCCTGGTCTAAGCACATAGATTACGTATGTAGTAAGTTGCGTCTGTTACTAGGTAAATTTAATCATCTAAAATATAGGGTCCCAGCCGATGTACTAAAATGTTTGTACATGGCCATGGTTGACTCAGTGGTTTCATATGCACTGGATAGTTATGGTTCAACATACAAAACTAGTATTGAAAAAATTGAGGTGTTACAAATTAGATTTTTGAAATTGCTTGTTGATAAGAAAACCAAAAATAAATTCAAAGGTAATTACTATCAATTATTCAAAATTTGCAAAATTTTACCGGCCAGCTTAAAATATAAATTACTTGTTTTATCAAATAATTACGAATTTCGGGAGCATTTGACACTGCTGGGTCAATGTCACGGCCAAGTGACAAGGGCTGTCACACAAAAAAAGTATGTAGTACCTAGAATCACTAATATGTACGGAGATAGAACTTTATCCAAACGCTTACCTTACTTGCTTAATTCATTGCCTTCAGACATAATGAATGCAAACAGTAAAAAATCATTCAACCGTAGATTAAAAAAATTCTACATTTCACAGCTTCCCTAACCGTTATACAAGATACAATTTTTTTTTTCAGCATGTAATTATGATCTCATTTAAGAAATATTTCACTTAACATACTAACATTTAAAAATAATGTTAAAGTAAAGTTTAAAAATTAATATTCTTCTTCTTCAGATATTTCAATTACATACCCTACACTTAGCTAAATGATGTTCAATTTAATTTATACTTATTATCTGAGCGTGACCTTGTCCTCGCAGACAAACTTAGTAATAAGTTTTGCGAGACTAAGTATAAAGTTGTGTCTGTATTGTTTTTATAAGAATAAATAAATAAAAAAATAAAAAAAAATAAATAAAAATTAGATGCTGTTTGGCGCCAAGCAACTTACCGGCACCATTCTCGACTAGGAACTTGACAATATCGTAATGGCCGTCGAAGCAGGCGGCCCTCAGCGGCGTGCTGTGCGTGCGGGTGGTCGAGTTGACGTTCGCTCCCGCCCGTACCAGCAGCCGCACGAGCGGCAGGTGCCCGGCTGCCGCGGCGCACCATAGAGGCGGGGCGCCTTCTATCGTCTCGCCGTCAAATGTTACTGGAATTAAAAGACATATTTTAAATTATCTAGAATTTTCTACAGGATGATTTTAAACTCAAAACTTTCAGGATGTGTTCAGTCCATAAAACTGAACAATTTTGTTTAAGGGTTCGTCCTAATAGAAAGTGACTACGCGATCATCGCAAGTTCGCGCGAATTTTAATCGTACGAATCCGCGATCTAACATACTGATGTCAAATAGGTGTCCTAATTGGCATTGGCGCGATAATCACGTCGCGTTATCGGTACGCTATGGTTGCGTCGTTAATTCACGTTCGCGATGATCGTTTGCGTTGTATGACACACATTTCTTGTCATCGTGCGAACACGCGATGGCCCCTTCGTTTACTCGCGCGATGATCGCGTAGTTGCGTTCTCTTAGGACGATCAGTAAACCCTTGTGCAGAGGCGATATACGCGCGAGTTGCATGCCATTTTTGGTTACACTGTTGTTAATATTACACTACAGTGGTACGTAATCGCTGTACCTATAGGTGCTATTTGGAAGCGAGCTCAGCGAGCTGCCAACTGCAACTGCCGACAGCACGAAACATGGAACATGGTAACTTTTGCATAAACCACAGATTACATAGTACAAGCCGTAAGCAAAAAAAAACATAATAATTGGTGAAGATGTTAATGAAATTAGATAGACCTTGCAGGAAATTCACGAACAAACCTTGGCAAGCCTTACAATGTCCTAACAAAGGCTTATCCTACTATCAATGTCAAGTTTGTTTACTATTTATTTATACTAGTAGGTAGTATCAGTAATGGTGTTAATTAAGGATTATCAATCATACTAATGGCTCTGTAAAGCTGTAGGCCTTCGATAACTGAGTCGACAAAAAAAATATATACCTAAATAAGTAATTATAGAACCTGCTCACAAAATTTCACAAGAATCAATTGATAAATGCGACCAGAAGAGGAGAACAAAGGGAAAGCCGTCGGACGAAATTACAAAAGCATTTTTTTTTTGCCCAAGCTGAAACGGAGACGCCTCGCTCGCGTTTCGCGCTCGCTCGGTCAATTATAACTTCCTGGTGTAAACAGTCTTTATTTTACACGAACCTGCTGCTGCGTTTTTACCTGGAATTTGGGTTATTCCAAATGAATGATGATTCACTGCCGAGTTTCTACTATTTTTATATTTGTCTGACAATTTAAGACCAATTTACATACATAATCGACCCTAAAACAAAATAAATAAATAAATTATGTCTAAAAACCTATCAGCAAATTTACTTATTATTAGCCTCCGCTTGCAACTTCGTCCGCGTGGACAGTTGGAAAATAAGTGTACCAGTTTAAATGACCTCCTTAGCGTATGAAAGCTAAGTACTACAGAGAGTTCAAGCTGTTTCCCTGGTTTTATCAGCCGAACAGAAACATGGCTTATTAAGTTGGACCCCAAGCTACCAAGCTGTGAAAATAAGATGAAAATCCGTTCAGCGGATTTTTCGTGATGTGCGCACAAATATTTAGAATTTACAGTTTTACATGTACCTACTACCTACATACAGAACATAGATTTATGAAAGATACATACAAAGATTTAGCAAGCAAGTTTACTTTCAAGCTTATCAATTTGTTTTATTTAAATTATGTTAAAACATTACTCCAGCCCTCCAGCCCTTTTCAATGTCACCACTGCTATGGCACACAGGCGCGGTCCGAGGGGGGGGTCACAGGGGACATGACCCCCCCCCAAAATCGTACACGTCACATAGAAAAAGCTTCTAAAAATTTACAGAAAAGCAATTATTATTATTAGTGACCCCCCCCCCCACCCAAATTTCAGGCTGCAACCGCGCCTGATGGCACAGGCCTTCCTTTATCTTCCTGGGTAGATAAGGGGTGAATACGTGCTTTCCGAAGCACTGAGGAGTTCGAGATTATTTTTGCCTTGTATCGCACGACGGCGCCCTTGCGAAAGTTGCTCAATTTTGCAGGGCAAATGCGCTAAGCCCCGGGCCGAGCTCCCGCTAAAACATTAATTCGCTTGAAATGAAATAAAAGTTATTCACAACAAACGTTGTTGCTTGCAAGTTGCTTGTCAATATGTCTGTAGCTGTCAATAGCAAATAGCAATTACATACTGATGCATATGTAACGAGATTTCATTTTTTCCTTTTGGCAAGGTGACATTTTTTTCTGCATGCTGCGCTGATAAACCAGACATGTACAAGTAGATGTAATCGAATTGAACCTATGATTCTATTTTTCTAAGCGAAAATGTATAAATACTCCTGTTACAAGGATAAATATCCGCAGCAAACATTTCTTCTCATTTCAATGTGTTTCGTAACATCGATGACTTTTACTATTTTAAATTGTTTTCCTTAGTATTTGGCAACATTTTGGCAATGAATAAAAAATCAAATATGAACGCAAAACAAGAGATATTTCTGTGCAAACAGCTTGCGACGTTAATTTACCAAGATGAAATGGCCTGCCGCCAAACTATTGACGCAATAGGAAAACAATTACGGCTACCAGGCCCCTTGTTACATGCAGACAACTCTCTTTACGCGAATGACACACATGAATACAAATAAATTTTATTATTTGTGATTGTATTTCATAGTATTCCACTAAAGTGGCGAAACGACATCTTTATAATAAGTTCGTCGAAAACAGACAAATGGAAGTTATTACCTTTCTTGTTTTCCGTATAGGATATCTGAGGATATCGTATAAATAAAGAGTATCAACTCCTGATATCGTAAAGTGTAAAAGGTATCTGAATAATATACCATTGAAAGACTTCCCTAAATCAGCTTCGAGTTTGAGTCTACAAGGAATGCAAATAATCTGTTTTCAACTAGGTCTTGTTTTCATAGCCGAAAGGTTCAGAAAAATTCATGTAATGAATTTTGATAGCAAACCCTACTTCCGTAAATCAGCTTCGAGTTTGAGTCTACAAGGAATGCAAATCATCTGTTTCCAACTAGGTCTTGTTTTCGTCGGGATGTGGGGAACTGACCATCTAGTTCCCCAGTCAAGGGCCAAGCGGGTGGTGGGAGGTGACCCACCACCTGCCTTGCACGGCCTTGACGGTATGTGGAGATGACCAAACTTGCCCGGCCATCTCCCAGAAGTGTGGCGGCCGCCAGGTCACATTGGGGCGATTCCCACAAGGACCCCCCATGGCCAGACGGCGGCGAGTGGGCAGGTACTGAAGTTTTTTAGTGGGTATTCCCTCCTCCTGGGATTCCACCGAGCTTTGACTTGGTGGAATTACGGGAGGCAGTCGTGGAGGGAGCCGCAACGTTGAATGTTGCTGTCCCCTCCTGGCGAGGCCCACATACCCCCCTCCCGCTCACCTGTGGGGGGGGAAGCGCGTAAATGCGTTTTTCTTCAGTATAAAAAAAAGGTCTTGTTTTCGTAGCCGAAAGGTTCAGAAAAATTCATGTAATGAATTTTGATAGCAGAGCCTATGACGAACGAATTAAAACCTAACTAGCGCAACCATTCTCTGCATTTAATTAAGAAAGTATAGTAATATTTACCTGAACCAGGCTGTTCGATATCAGCCTTGCACCTTTCTATGAGGTATTCGGCAACGTCGTAGTGGCCGTTTCTGCAAGCGATCACGAGGGGCGTCGCGCCGCCGACTTTAGCACCCACCAACATGTTCAACTCATCTGCGGAGCGCCAACTGTGCAGGTAAACCTGGAGACAACAATAATTTATTGTTTATAACACAGAACAAAGAATTTTTTTTCCCCCCAGTAGAAATCGCATGTTGGCGGTACCCGTGTAACATCAGATGTGCGAAGCTCCGCACATCTTTGAATTTTGCTCCGTCAGTCGTATGAGCGAACGCCAAACAAAAACATCTTCAAAAATAGTATAAAATAAAAAATGCCAAGCTGCATTATATAAAAGAGCAAAATCGATATCCACATTAGCAAACGGTACGATACAATTGAATCTAAATAAAGGAACTTTGTGATTTATGGCCTACTGTATATTTATACCGTTTTAAATTTTATCCAATGATGTGTTCACAAAGTGTGTGTGCGTAGCATGTAACTATTAAATGGGGGGGCTTGGCTTCGATTTTTAATGTGTAAGTTTGGTTACACTGGTTTTCATACTAAAGTGAGCTCATACTACTTCTATCTACTTCTATGTTCTGTGGTTTATAATGTTGTCTTACGCGATTTACTATACAACCAGACAACTTATGTAAACAAACCGGCCTTAACCTCATATTTTTGAGCATGTCTTTCATATTAACGTTTTTTGTAGAACGATTTTGAAAAATGCATTAAGTTTTGTTTACAAACAGTAGTATCTTAATTTGACTGGAGTATGAAAATAGAGTAAGGTAAGGTATAAGAATTTTCCGCGAGGGCTCTTGTGGCTTATCCCTTTCAGGCCCAAATATATTTTTAAACTTGGTTTTTTGTTAACGGTCGTTCGTTTCTTATCCGATACCGCCCGGTATCAGGTAAGAAACGGTGCGATCACGTAAGAAAGTCAAAATGGTATATTCCATAATTCTACTTACCTAAGTAGAATTATGGAATATACCATTTTGACTCAAGTTAACGAGGCGTTACCAGACAAAGACAAACGTATCGCGCCGCTCCGGTAATCAGCAAAAAAATGAAACTAAACAGGAGTAACTCGCATATTCTTCTGGATAGGATCTTTTAAAGAATTCCATGTTCTGGTGTTCACAATAAGACGCATAGTGCTATTCTTATGAATGGTGTGTTTAGATATAATAGTTTATTTCCATCACATATAATGAATGATTACGCAAATAATGAATGATTACAATAAACAAACTTTAAAAAAAGCAAAATATGTCGAAGATATAATAAATAAATTAAACGTTACATAAAGTTATTTTAAGGTGACCTTTTCAATAATACATGAAACATTGATTACGTATCCAAAATACCTACGAGTACTAATGAGGTCGCCGACCAATAACTTTGTTTTTGGCCCAGTATCTTCGAGGTGTGGTCACACCGGTAGCCACTGATGGCATAACCGAATAATCGGGTCAAAAACTTGTTTTCTCCATAAAATGTGGAACTCGCCCACGCTGTCTAAAATAAGATTTTTTGATAAACACACACCAGAGGAATAATATTTTTATTTTTAGTAGGTTGACACGATGAGCTCGTTATTCTACTAACTACGAGTATAATATGAGGTTCATGCATGATACATTGATCAACCGAAGTGGCTCTTTGAAAATTACTTTAGATATCATACATCATGTATCAAAAAACTCTGTCAGGTCCTGAAACAAATGATAGTGTTGCTAAAACTGAACAACATTCTCCAAGAAACATCTTAGGTCGAAAAACTAATATTTTTTTGCTTTTCTATAGTAAGTTGGTCAGCTGACCAATACATTTTATACCTATGGGAGTATGAAAATTTTTTTTCGTTTTTCGATCTTTGTTCCATTGACAATGTTGTTCAGTTTCAGCAACACTATCACCTTTTTCAGGATCTGACAGGGTTTTTTGATACATAAAGTATTAAGTACATCTTCGTACGTTTCTGTTTGGTGTAAAAACCAAATAATGACAGAGAAGACAGGGATGCATCGCCGTCAAGTTATATCACTTTTGACCGAGGTCATTTGCCCTTTTATCAAGTTCCGCGAAGTGAAACCTCCGTAGTCCGTTATAATAAACATAACAACGGAGTTTGGCAAGCGACCGCGGTGGGCGTCGTTGCCCAACCGACCGCGAGCGCACCGACGACGACCGCTTGCAGTAAGGTTGCAAAACTTAGGGGCCACGAATTTTTAGCCGGTTCCATAAGGAAAATGAGAACTACTCCACTCTTAATAGAGTTTCTTTTTTTAAAACATTATCTCGAACCGAAACCTTGATAATCCTCAAATAAATATACCCTATCACTGAATTGTGTAAAAAATTCAACGATCTTTTCAAAATGACTTTTAGTATAAGAGGGTGGTTTGATAAGTTCATGACTTTGTGCCTTAAAAAGAAACTCCTTATGAATTTTTACACTACATTTTTATCAAATTTGGGAAAAGATTGTTACTTTTGGAAACAAAAAGCTCAAGCGACTTCTCCCTGTCGACCCATTCGGCGGCACTCATGACATCAAAACTCATTGAATGAAGATGCAAATCCCTCGTATTCTCTCTAGATTTAGCCCATTGAGATTTTCTCTTCTACCAAATATGAATAATTGTCTTGGCGGGCAAATAATCTCATCAAGCCAGAAGGTGGTGTCTGAAATGGACCCTCATTTCAGTTACCAAAGTGTTTCTACTTTACAAAGTCATGGACTTATCAAACCACCCTCGTACATTCAATTTAATTTGAAAACGCTTATTTACACCTACCTATACCATAATAATTATTCTTATGCTTATACCTTAATAATACTAGAAAGAACTCGAACACTTTTGACCCGTCTTATTTACGATAACTAAAATTAATTAAATAGGTATCCGTTAACAGTTTATAAAAAAGTTCACGCTCCTGACGATGATTTTTAGAGGGGAGATTTTTTTTTTTTTTTAATAAGACCTACGGTGGATGTTGTTATCGTTTCGGTTTGTGCCACGGCCGTTCCCGCGGTCACGGATAACTTAGAATTAGAACCGACAAAAATGTTCACAATTTAGAAGAACGCGTGACGAATTTTTATAGAAATGAAGATGGAAAGCACGCTACAGAGAAAAGAACAATGACCACTTCCCATACAAGCGTTGACCAGTCAAATAGCTTTTTTTAAGTAGATTTATAATGATAATAAAATTATATTTGAATAGTTGCTATGACCGTAGAACACTAGTAATTATCGAATTTTAATATGGCAATTAGAAAAATATATGTAATGGTAAAATCAATATGTTTTAGTGTGTATTAAATTGCAATTTTGCTAATATTTATTATTAATTTCATTATTTCTACAATGCCGTATCTATTTGATTTTAGTTAGCAATTTAATAATAACAATAATAATGCAATATTTTAAGCTCTATTACTTCGCTATATACGATAATTGATAAAATTAACATTTTGACAGGTTAGAAATGGGCATCCTTCTCTCATTTACTACGGAGGTCGACAAGAAACGTGAATCATCGTAGTATGAATAACATTAATAACGGTCTCGGTTGAAATATGATAATTAAATGGAAATTGAATTATCATCAAATTAACTACTAGCATAAAAAAGATGTACCCTGTAGATGCGCATAATAAAAATTCAATAATTAAGTACCTACTTTCAGAAATTTGGAGGAAACTTTATTATTACATAGCACAGAATAAATATTATTGTAGATATAGATAATAACGAGGCGTTGTAATGGATGAAGGTCAAGTGCAATGATGCAAATTCGTATGAACATGAGATATCATAAGCAAAAACTAAGATGAAAGAGGAAAAGTTTGACAGAAGGGATTAAGTAGCCCGATATTGTGATCGTTTCATTTTGATGATCTGAGACTTACTTGAAGGTTTCTTAAGGAACGACGAATCCGACTAGATTGCTGAAAGCGTCAGAAAGACTAAGAACAATAAACAACTCATCTAATTAAATACTTATAAAACAATGAGGACTGAACGCTTCAATCTGTTTCACAATTTATTATTGTGCGTATTGCACGAGCGATTGATGACTAAGTATTGAATCGAATTTCGCAATTTCAGTCAACTCATTGTCAAACCAGCATTCATACAGCAATCAAAGTCGAATAAATAATCGTTAAAATAATGCAAATGCACATTAATTATAATATGGAGTGTTAAATATAATTTACTGCATAACTTTCATCGTCAGACATTATTTCAAATTCTTTGTTAATGGTACGATGCCCTAATGTTAAGATTCAAATTGGATACGTGCAAGTGGATTTCCAATACTGACCCTCGTATCTATAGACAAGTAATGACTCGAGTAAAACTTGCAATTCTCAAATGCTTCTAATATTATATTCACACGCAATTTATGGTATAAATTTATCAAAAATGTACCAAAACTGCATATAATATTATTTATACTATAAATTGCATGTGAATACAGGGTTATTTGTAAAACACCAACAACCTCGCAGGAGTAGATTAGTAACATGACATCATACCTATACAACAACATTTGTTCTACGACTTTTTCAAAACAGACGAAAATAAAACCGGTCAAGAGCGAGTCGGACTCGTGCACCGAGGGTTCCGTACAATCATGAATATATTTGGATATGTTACTTTAGTACAGTCTTTAAAAAAGTAGGATAAACGGCAGACAGGTGGAAGGGCGAACAGGCGGACAGTTAATTTACAAATCTTAACCACAGCTGATTATGGTGACTGAAAAACGTTTCAGCCACTCCACATTCCAAACTGTTTATATTACTAAGTAGGAACTTATTCTTCGTTTATTCGTACGGCAAATAGTAGGTAATTATATTAGAACCAGCCACCAATTATTATTGTAGTATTAGGTTGCGCCATCTCTTGACCGATAGTGGAACATTTTTTTTTTCTCAGGTTAGCATTCTTAGGACAGCGCCATCTGTTGACTGGTAGAATCTAAAGAATTTTTGTTTGTTTTTTGAATTTTAAAAAGTGTGTTATATTGATACATCGTTTTATTTTTCATGTAATCTTTACATAAACTATCACATAGAATTATTTCAGATTTTTCTATTTGCAAAATGATACCCCACATGCCCTAGTCATCTCACTTCAAATTTTTAAGACCCCTTTTCAGTCCCTGTTGCAAAAAAAAATATTTTTTATTTCTTTCTTTCTTATTTGCAAAATAGTTGGGCAAATGTCATCTTAAACTATTCCAAATTTCAAGTTGATACCATTAGTAGTTCTCGAGATATCCAGCTGTGACAGACAGACAGACAGACTGAGTCACACCATAAGGGTTCCTTTTTTACCATTTTTTATGGAGCGTCGAATTTTTGTTTTTGTCTGTTTTCGGAAAAGTCGTAGAACAAATGTTGTTGCTTATGATTATAGTAATCTACATCTGCGAGGTTGTTGGTGTTTTAGAAATACTAGCATTTGAAATTTTTTAAGTTTTACTCGAGTCATTACTTACTCGTCTGTCTATAGATCAAACAAGGGTTAATAATATGTCTAGCCTCCAGTTTTCTAAATCCATTTTTACCTTCTTGAGTCTCCTCAGCAACCTCCTCTGGCGTCTCAACAGGGTCTTGCCGCAATGGCGCAGAGTCTCAATCCAACGGCACCGAGTGGGCATCAGATCCCAAACTCCAGACGACATTTTCACCATCACATCACAATACAACACGTATAAAACTTTTTACACTTATTTATCACAAAAGTCAAACATTAAATTCACAGGTCAAATTATATTCAATTATTGTTGTGCAGCACCTAAAGAAAAATTTAGATTGCTTGAGAAATAAAGGGCAAGTCTTTAATTAAACATTTTGATGAAATCTGTCGTGATGTGACCTCAGTATGATTCTTTTACGTTGACACATTTGTTTGATTTGGACTACAGAAATTAGGGATGTTATTAATTTAAAGTGGATATTCTAACTTAACGAGTTTTAAATAAGAGCAATAAGATACCGTTTGCTTGTGAAGCCAAGGGCGGATTGACTGTTTTCCGACCGTAAGCCATTTGCGGTTGCGATTGTGGTCACCTGGTAACATTACTTCATTATTTTAATATCATATTTATGACATGGAAAATTCTCAATCCACTAGTGCGTAAGCATTTACGAAAACAACCTCATTGGTATATTATATACCTACACCTATTTATGTTAAAAGCTTGACACGAAAATTTCAAGCAATTTAGTCCTGTAAATACAAGTTAATTCAGTATAGCACACGGCTTCGTTATAACATAAATATCTAGGGCAATGAAGAAAATTAGGTACAGTAACATAGAACTTCAAAGGTTGCCAAGGCTGCTGTTGACATGGCAGAACCCAATTAGATGAAATATGATCTAATAAGAAGGTTATTAAGGAAATATCGTATCTTCGGAAAAATGGTTTGTATTATTTTTATCCTTACAAAAATACTTCGTAGTAAATGGACACATATTTCGAATAAAAATAATAGGGAAATAATTCTTGTCCATCAGCCATTGTTTAATATCCCCACTGCTGGGGCACAGGCCTTCCTTATGGGTGGATAAGAAGGATGGCCCACCACGCGGGCCCAATGCGGATTGGTGGGTGTTAACGAATGTAAACGCAGCCGGGACCAACGGCTTAACGTGCCTTCCGAAGCACGGAGGAACTCGAGATAAAAATAATTTGGTCACCCATCCCATGACCGACCCTTGCTAAAGTTGCTTAACCTCCGCAATTGCTGGGCCAGGCGCTAAACCACTGCCCCACCGAGCTCCTCAAATAATTCTTAATAAAAAGTAATTAAAAATTCATTTGAATTGATTGTATCATTGATTCCAACTGGACGGTTCACAGGGTTTTCCTAGTAGGTAGTATAACACCGTAAAACGTTAAACAAAAAAATAAACACTGTTAAGTGTTGACACATCGTTATCCGCTGACATCAAACATCAAAAAATATAGCGTGAAGAAATATTTTTGAACTTTGTGTGTGACCGACTACTTAAGAAACCTGAGAAAACAAACTACTAAGGACATTTTGTTTTAGTTGTAATATGATAAAATTAACACCAATTGCAATACCTAGGTTAGGTTAGGTTTAGAAATAACAGCATTTGGAGGTTTGGTTGCGAAAATTGTACGTGAACGGTCTAACCTTGCAGTAGGAGCGATAATACGATTGAACAAATAAAGCATCAAAAGCTAAGTTTTATTTAATTTCTAAAATTAACATGACTTCGACAACCTTGGTCAATTATGTCAGAGAATTATTAAAGGATAGGAATCATAAAAATAGACGACGGACGATTTATCGACGTTTTTAGGGTTCCGTACCCAAAGGTACCTATTACTAAGACGCCGCTGTCCGTCCTGCCTATCTGTCTGTCACCAGGCTGTATCTTATGAACCGTGATTAGCTAGACAGTTGAAATTTTCACAAATGATGTATTTCTATTGCCGCTATAACAACAAAAACTAAAAACAGAATAAAATAAATATTTAAGGGGGGCTCCCATGCAACAAACGTGATTTTTTTGCCGTTTTTTGGTAAAATATGACCCTTCGTGCGCGAGTCCGCCTCGCACTTGGCCGGTTTTTTTTTCGAATACCTACAAAACGCAAGAAAACATAATTTGCCTGTAAAACCACGTAAAATAGAGACCATTGCATAGCACAGATTGCACTTTAATTGCACTTGAATCAATTGACAACGAAGACAAAATAGCATCGATTGAGTTGAACCAATTGACATTCAGAGTCGGTTACGAGACGTACGTACACGTTTATCGAAGTCACGTTCCTCCGCCAAAGGACGTCACTACACGTGAACGGAACACTAGTAAGGTTCCACGCATTTTTTAACTACGTGTAAACTTTAACATTTTCTTAACGCAAACGAGATAAAGAAGCCATGCGGGAAAATTATGAAACAATTAAATGTTACGTTATTGTATTAGTGACGTAGCCGTAGTAGATAAATCAATGAAGGGCGATATTATACGTCGCTCGTAGAAAATAAAACGATTTATTAACTTAACTAATCGTGATTGTACGACTACATTTGACGATGATACTATTATAAAACAAAACATTGCTATACACTGAAAACAAAAGAAGCCTATATTAGCTGACAATATTTCTAGCATATCAAGATATCTTGATAAAATGGACATAGGGCGGGAATGGAGGTCCTGTGAAAAAGACCTAATGGGTTCATTAGACCCATTAGGTCTATTTCACAGGACCTCTATTCTAGACATTCCAGTAACAGATCCTAGCTTGCCAAAAGGCTGTCAGCATTTTCTTGTTTACTCCGATAATCACGTAAATGGGTATTAACGGTTAGAAACCAAACAAGATCAACATTTCTAAATCGTGATGATATAAGTCAACCCTTTCACAACATCTGGCTCAGCGAATCACGTCAACACCAATTTCTGAGTTTCGACCCTGAGCTTATCAGAGATTTATAGATCGATGACCTGTGTCAGTCACGTAGTTGGGAAGACTTTGGAATTCACGGCGTATAGGGATAAGCGTAAGGGATATTTCAAGGATATTTCCTAATTGACTTTATGTATTACAAAAATAAGTAACGTGACATGATTCTTAATTTATGTGAACATTTAACAGCAAAAAATAAGTTTTTTTTTTATATTCACAGTTTCAAATTTACAATGTATCAAATTATTTACGTTAAGCCACAATCCAAGTATAATATAAGTCAAAGAAGTTAAATTAATTGACAGCGAAGATAATTTCGTAACCGGCAAGTTTCGAAGTAAACGACTTGATCGAAAGCTTTGGACGGGCTGTAACCTACTTAATACTTATGCATTTAAAGGCAATGATATTTTTTAAAGGTTATTATAACACAAACAAAACTTAACAAGAAAAAATATCATCTCATGTTATTTATAAATGGAAAAATATCATCTTATTTTTAACCTGAGTAAATAAGTGTGCAATATTGTTTTGCTTCATAAACAAACAGGTAAACTCGTATTTTTATGAGACAACTGATTTCGTTCGCGTGGACATTCGGAATATCCCTAGGGAACCTTTAACCGGGTAAAAAGTATCCTATGTTTTAATTCAGGCTTATAAACTATCATCTGTGTGCCAAATTTCATCCAAGTCCGTTCGCAGTTTTTGCGTGACTGAGTAACAAATATCCAAACATCTAAAATAGTAGGATTTTGTACAAAATGTTTGTAAAATAGCGTATTGAACGCTCTGGTATACAGGGTTATTCGTAAAATACCAACTATCTTGCAGAAGTAGATTATAGTAAACAACAACACTTGTTCTACGACTTTTCCGAAAACAGACAAGAAAAAAATCCAATTTTCATACAAAACTCAATCAGCCGTTCGGACATTTGTTTGGAAAGTAATTTTTTTGTCTTTTTCGGAAAAGTAGTAGAACAAATGTTCTTATTTACTAGCGGCCGCCCGCGACTTCGTCTGCGTGGAAAGGTTTTTTGCTATCCCTCGGGAACATTAGGTTTTTCGGGATGAAAGGTACCCCATGTCCTTCTCTGTACCCCTGACAACGTGTATGCAAAATTTCATGATGATCGGTTCAGTAGTTAACACGTGAAGGCGTAACAAACAAATAAACAAACAAACGGACTTTCGCATTTATAATATTATATATTAGTAAGGATGATGTTAGTATTAATCTACTCTTGCGAGGTTGTTGGTGTTCTACAAATAACACTGTATATTAGCTTTGCAAATAAGCCTTTTAAGTTACATCGCCATCGAAGCCTTGGAAAAGCCCAGACTTAGTCATCTGTGCCAGAAGTACGTAGCCGTACGTTATGGAATTACATTATAATCTGCGGTTATGGTAAACACTGCAGGTTTTCAGTACCGCTTTATGTGAAGACTAGCTTCCGCCCGCGACTTCGTCCGCGTAGACATTTAAAAAGTCCCTAGGGAACCTATAGCCATGTTAAAAGTTTTACACCATCTGCATCTAACCAAAGTCTGTCAACGCAACGGTTGACAATAAGAAAAGGGAGAAAAAAATACTGTTTCTAAATGAAATAATTGTTGTGGTGTGTGTAGTCGTGCTTATCTCTAATTACGATAGTCAATATCTCTAATATGGACATTCGTAATTGAGCGACAGAAGCGATTCTAGATAACGAAAATATTCCCAAGATTCCATTTACAGAATCCTTGTAAACCCAAACCCAATTTACGATTAAAAAAGTGCATTATATACCGACGTATTTTGTTACCACATGCTTTTTCTCAGTATTCGATATTTACAAAGAAGTAAATAACGCAATTTTAACGATTTTCCTTCATTTTAAGCACATCATTAGATAAATGCAAAGAAAAAATATTATTTCGACCACGTTTAAACAAAGTATCTGCCAAGTTCCAAATATTTTATAAACTTGTCATTCTGCAAAAGACGGGAGTTTTTCATTGTCAATTATATTAAATCCAAGATTTAGTACGGAAGATTATTGGACGACTTGACAATTAAATAAGGAAGGGCCTTCACACTTTATTGTTAAAATGATCCTCAAAGCAGCGGAAATAAAGTTCAGTTCGAGGCTATATCAACAAAATGTATTACACTATTTACCTAAATGTATTTCGCAACGCAACTCAACCCAAATTGTATCTTCTTGTGTCAACAGCATGAAGAAGGCTTTACTTATTTGTAATTTGCAGTGGAACGAGTTAGCTTACTCTATGTGTCAGGGGTTCCCAACCTTTTACCCTGTGCGCCCCACCCAACTGTATGCAAAAATACTTATGCCTCCCTGACAACGGTCATATTAAGAAACTATGAAAATATAAGTAGATGTGTTATAATTCAAATTCAAGTAGATTATCAATAATCAAACACATGCACGTGCACTCCGGTGGCACCATAGACATAGAAAAATTTTCGCTGCGCTCAAGAAGACCAACAAAGCGTGGAAAAGAGAAGTCAACATCATACGGACACAGTCTATGTAAAAAAGAGACAAAGGATCAAGTGACATGTGCAAACATTTTTTACAGTAAGAGCCCCTAGCGTCCCGCCTAGTAAATGAGCAATCACAGTTTGTTTAAAATATTTGTTAATCTTAATTAGAATTTAAAATAAAGGTATCGAGGAGCCATGGTGTCTTGTGCTCTAAGTAATTGTGATGTAACAAAAAGAAATAATCCAAGTAATCACACTTTTCACAGGTAAATAAGATATTGCCACACATTTCTCTCAAACCAAATTTCGCTACATTTATTCGTTTATCGACGAAGAAAACAGTATGGAACATAATTTATTAATTTCCTTTGCCATATATAGTCATATTTTATGAATCTAAGTCATATTTTACGTATCTCATATAAAATGTATGCATTCGTTTTCGGATCACCTGTTTGTTGACATTGTTGTTCTTTGACATTCTATTTCTATGGGTGGCACCGTTCCTGCCGTGAGAAAAAATATTATGTTTAGGGTTTTTATATATACTAATTATCAGCAGCCGCTGCGTCTCGTCCTTTGAATAGCTCTACGCCCCCTTAGGGACGTGCCCCACTGGCTGGGAACCTCTACTCTATGTAGTTGGGACAAAAATTATAAATAATGCTTTTGGCTTGATGTACTTTGGCTTGATATACTCTACGACATCGTTCCATGAAATATGGCAAAACAATAATTTGCTGTCAATAATAAATAACTAAGTTGAGACAAATAGCCCTAAACGGTCAATCCTTCCTTTACTTATATTATAAATGAGAATGTCCGTTTGTTTATTTGTTTGTTACATCTCAACGTCTTAACTACTGAACCGATCATCATGAAATTTTACATATACGTTGCCAGGGGTATAAAGAAGAACATAGGGTACTTTTCATCCCGAAAAAAAATTTCCCGAGGGATAGCAAAAAGCTTTTCACGCAGACGAAGTCGCGGGCGGCCGCTAGTAACTAATAAAAACTCTTGTAGGTATGTAAAAATAACTTTATTAGAATTTACATTTGTCCAATTAATACGAATCTTTGCCTACAAAGTGAAAACGAATAAGACTTCTTATGAAATTGTATTGACCTCGTTTCGAACTGATCGGGCAATAAACAATTATTAGCAACTGACATAACTTGAATAAGGCTTCCTTTAAGAAATGATGCTATATAACTTCTACGATATGAACATTTATGAAGTTACGTAAATTGTATTGTTTCGAATGCTATATCTATGGATATCAATTCAATCAAAACTATTTTTCTTCTATTGGCTTTTTAGGACCATGGCAAGAGCAAAATAAACTTCAGAAATTAATTAGCATTATAAAATACACATGAGTACAATCATTCAAACATGACGCCATACATACGAGTACGAGTAAGTGCAGTCTCGCAAAGTAGAATGAAAAAATGAAATAGAAAGTCATTCTGACTTAAAAATTGTCCTCCTAATAAAGAATAATTAGTAACACTTAGTATGATCAAATGACATTAATGTCGTCAACAAAATTATGCAACGTCTTTCACTTTATTATATTCAAGCCAGTCAACGTAATTAGTAAAGATGGCGCAACCAGATGAACATCAGAGTTTGATGCCCTTAATGCTCATAACGACTTGTGGTTGCGTTGGAAAATATTACCGTTAAATTAGACGGATTGCGAGAAATTTAATCAAACCTTCATCACGTGAAACCGACACTCCATGTCCTTATACAGCGTCGTGAACGGTTGCTTTTTGTTTTGTCCTTGCCTTGCTGAAGAAAACGATGAAGATTGTAGCAAACTTCAGATATTGCTACGTGTTTTCAATGAGCGGTTTTCTGACAGCTAAGAATTTTAGTTTATTTTTACGTTGATAGATGGGGCTATTAAACTAGGTAGATTTTTTTTTAATTTTCCCCAGGCCGCGTTCCGAATCACGCTGACAGCGCTGACAGACCATAGATTAATAAACGTATGTCAAAATACTAGGTCAAAAATTGGCATTGAATCCTTTCGTCCTTTGCTTTTTTCTTAAAAAGCTACGTACTTAGTTGAACAACGACATCTAGCCGTCTTTTATGTACTACTTTTTTTTTTAAACTGCCTTTTGAAAACCGCTCATTGTATGTGCTGATTTCCTTATTTTAGTTTTACCTTAAATGGGAACCTATAAGGTTTTAACCTAAAACATTGCGAGATCAACATAGGTAAAGTCAGCCTTCCTTTTAAGAAAAACGAAGGTTACAATACAATATAACGTTCTCCCACTTATTCACAAACGATAAAGAGGTTTAAGGGTTAAAAACTATTGTCCTTAAAATCGGTACTAACGATAGGATAATGCACAGTCACAATAAATTTGGTATCATTTTGACGCGCACTTTAGCTGTTCGCGCGAAGTCGGCCATTCAACACTAAGCCGATTGCAGTACTGCAGACGGGACAACTCTTTCACCGACGCGTTACACAATTCCGTTATGTAATTGCAATCGCCTTTCCAATGCTGCTGTGGACCGTGTAGCAACTGCTGTTGGGCTGATTTACAATGTTATTGGTGCTTTTGGGGCTTTACTTTGGTAATGATATGATCGCAACATCTGAAAATGTGAGTCAAAATGTCAGTAGGAGTAAGTTCAACTGATGAGAAGTAAAAAGTAAGCGACCTTAAATACTCGTATAATAAAACCGGGTCTAGGACCAGTCTTATATTTAAGGTCGTGTTCAGGTTTTTTCATTGTCTTCAGGAGAAATGCAGTGCATTGTTACATCGTTGATAATATCATAATAAAATCATGGAATTTAGATGCATCCACAATTCATTAGTTAAGCATTTCTTTTAATTTTGTTGGCTTTGTATGTTATTTAATTTTAAATTATAATAGCAAAGTTGTTTCAAGTTGACTCTTAGAAAACAGGCTAATAATTATATTATTTTAATTATATGACAAGGCATTGTAATTAAAATTACCATGCATTGATAGGTTAACCACGGAATGTTACTTACATCTTACACAAAGCTTGCGACGTAAATAACTTCGCTAATGTTTAAAATCTAGTTTAGCAAACATAAAGTGCTAAAAGGAAAATACTCCAGTGCAATATAATATATATGTCGCAGGCGTATTGTATATTTAGCCGTATTACATAGCAACTAGCTGTTTTAGAAAACGGCGCCGTATTGTAATGCGGCGGATTAAAAATACGCCGTATTTAAAACGGCTGATCAAAAGCACGCCGCATTGAATAGAGCGCTTTGCGATTTTCATTACGGCTAGCCGTAATGTAATTGGGCGGTTCATAAGCCGCTTTTCCGTAAGTTTTTAGTACTAATTATCAACACTCGCAGCGCTGCCTACCATAACAATAAAAATGGCGTCAAGTGCGGATATTGCATCGAAAATAAGTAAGAATATGGATGAATTAAATGAAGAAAATGTGCCAAATGTGTACAGATAATTGTTTTAAGGACAATTTTTAATGAGCAGTTAAATAGTTTCTACGCTGCTCAATGCGGAAGTGTGAAAAAGCCGTGGATCAAAAAACAAGATTAAAATTATTGTTATATCTATTATTTTTATAGCTATTGTGGCAATGGTTTCCGGTGTTGTGCGGAATCCTACGCAATATTATTGGTGTAAAAAATTCAACGTAATGAGTGTAGTCAGTGAAGATTAAAGAAACATATTTCAGAAGATCCTACTTTTTGGGCAGTGCCCAAAGAACAACGCTTTAATTCATTACATAAATACAAAAAAAAGGGTGAATCAACTTTTTTTTAAGGAAAAAAATGACCCATTTTTTAATTTTTATAAATTAAAACAAAACTAGATAACTCTTTTGTAAAAAATCTCTATTTTACGATATTTAGATTCATATCCAATAAAACATACTATATCCAATATCCAAATATATCCAATATAAAAATATCCAAATATCCAATAAAAATAATCAATAGTTTAAAGAAAAACATGGGTGACCCAGGGGACAATGTTGTCCCCAGCTTTTATATGAAAAATAGGAGTTGTCTCCTGGGTCACCTATGTTTTTCTTTAAAATCACGTAAAAATTTTCATGTCTTTTAAGTTTTCTTATAAGATAATTAGCTGAGAGTATTTGCAACTACAGATTAACTTCATATAGAAATGGTTCACGTAGATATTTTAAGAAATGCCACATAACAATAAAAAGTTGATTCACCCAGTTACCTTTTAAAAGGATCTATAATTATTTAAACCAAAAAAACTAAATGTTCTAGTAAGTCCAACTAATATTACAATTTTGCAAACAAGAACCAAACCGTTTTGTACCGTACCTACTTATTTGATGAAGTAGTACTTACCCATACATTCATGGAGCTTTGGGAATAACCCATACATTTCTTAAAACTAATAAAAAGAACACATGTTTCTGATTACTTACTAGTTGCTTTAGAAGTTAGTTAAACCTACCTTTTTTCATAATAATTAAAATTTAATTTAATTTCAATTAAGCACTGTTTCATTTTGTTAGTGTGGTCACTCTACAATAGTACTTTGATACAAAACGGCTAAACGTGCTCCGCCGTATTGAACAACGTATCACATTGTCAATCTGGCGTATCGTTGACTCGCCGTATTACAATACGGCGCCGTTTTCTAAAACAGCTAGTTGCTATGTAATACGGCTAAATATACAATACGCCTGCGACATATATACAATAATATATTGCGAGAAACCAATGTTTAATTACATTAAACCAATGTTTACCTAAAACAAGGACTTAACACTCTTGTTACTACAAAAAACCGGCCAAGTGCGAATCGGACCCACCCCCGAATATTTATATTATTCTGTTTTTAGTATTTGTTGTTATAGCGGCAACAGAAATACATCATCTGTGATCTGTGATCAACTTTCTAGCTATTACGATTCATGAGATACAGCCTGGTGACAGACCGACAGACAGACAGGAGTGTTAGTAATAGGGTCCCGTTTTTACCCTTTGGATACGGAACCCTAAAAACTGAGGCAATGTAACCTTCTTGTCATTGACGAACATTTCAAGGATCCAGGCACGGTAAGGTTACCGTGATCAAGGCGTAATGCATGTCAGTCAACACATCATCCAATCGTAAAGTATCTTTATAGGAATTTTACCTCTTGAAGACGAGTTCACTTGACCCTCGCCTAATCAATATTGTGTTAGTTTACCGTGCGTTCACACAGCAGGGGCCGTACCGGCTAACGAATCGAGCTTCGGAAAATTTGCCGAGTTTCAAATTAAAACAGATAAATCAAAGTAAGGAATTACTTAATGTACTATTTGTTGAAGTTATTTGGAACATATTGATGTTGGTGTGACCTCATGAATTAGGGTTCGCCATTTTGGCCCAATTGGGGCTCGATTTATCTGTTTTAATTTGAAACCCAGCAGACTTTTCGAAGCTCGATTCGTTAGCCGGTACGGCCCCAGGTCCGTATTTACAGGACCGTTTTATCATATCCGTTGCTATTGATACAGTACACATTAGGATTCGATATTACTGTGCTGTGTTGTATGTAAACACGCTCGCTCATACTTTTCATGTTGTTAAGCTGTGTTATAACATTTGTTCGTAGGTTATAACCACATACGCCATAGCCGAATAAAAATGTACCCGATAAAATTTTGTTTTTATGTAATTACATTTTATATTACTACTGTTTTCATTTTTAAATGAAATCTAAAATTGGCAATTTGCTTTATAACCTCTCTTAAGATTTTTTTATAGGTATTATAAATGCGAAAGCCCGTTTGTTTGTTGCGCTTTCACGTCTTAACTACTGAACCGGTCATCATGAAATTTTGCATACTTACACCTTATCAAGGGTACAGGGAAGAATATAGAGTAGGTACCTTTCATCCCGAAAAAAGTATTGTTCCCAAAGGATAGCAAAAAGCCTTTCCACGCAGACGAAGTCGTAGGAGGCCGCTAGTTACACTATATTTTATGCTATTATGTGTATGTACGGTCACGAGCAATAAGATAGACACTTTAGAACTATGTCACATTCAACTCTCAGTGTGAAAATGTCATAGGTTATTCAATAACGTAATAATTCAATAAATAAATAATAATAAGTTCTCAAGTGTGTGTGTATATCTATTGTTCGTGACTGTACACAGTCGCCATAGCGATTGACGTGTTTGATAAACTCATACGCAACGATGTCTCATTCTTTACTTTAGTAACTAACTAAATACGGATATCCATTACTAATAAAGTTTAGTTAGTGAAGTAATGGATATCCGTATCCGTATTGATGCTAGATTTTACTTGAGGGTTTTCTTCAGAAGTGAACTGTGTAATAGAAGAAACTAAGTCCTTGGTTCTAAATTGTGTATATTCAAATGACAATAAATGTACAAGGTAGGCTCTAAATCTTTTAGCTTTAGAGCTAGTCATTAATTTTTTTGTGCTGAACAATTCCTTAATTAACCTTGTGGTTAATCAAAGAAATAGAAACATACAGAGGTTCAAACCAGAAATGAAAGCGGTTCGTCCTGATTTTAACGAACAGTAGTATAATAAAGTGGTACAGTAAAAGTAAAAAAAAAAACAGGAAACCATTACAGGAAACCGTGATAGTGATGTCCGGTTGAAGAACTAACTGACCACAGCGGAGCACTAGTGTCTTATATGAAATGAATGAGGTACCGGTGCGGTGTCACTGCATGTCATAAAATAAATGAATGACAAAGTTAACTTTCACTATAGGTAGTGCAAATAGATTAGTATTACTTACGTTTCTTACATTACAACCTGTAATGTACCTATATTAAACTGAAACATTGAAGTAACAGACTTATTAGCTAACAGTAAATTCAGTCCAATGATTACATGGATTACATGTAGGGGTGATGTGGATTAACAAATGAAGTAACATACATTTACTTAATGAGAAATCGCGAAATTTGACATACGAGTCCCGACAGCTTTATGTAATGTTATTGAGTCAGTTTGATCTTGCGCAGACGGTATTCAGTCTAGATTTCAGCAACGACACTACAAGGTCATATTACATTTTCTTTCATCATAACAGATCATTATAGGACGTAGATAGACCTCTCCTGTAAGGAGGTCGAGATTGCAGCGTTGGACAGTTTTCACTAAAACACGCTGCTGCCTTTTTTCTAGTCCAAAACAGGTCTAAAATTATCCCCCTCTTAGAACACCCCTAACTCCCTATTCTACTTTGCCCGACACCGAGTAACTTATATTTGAAAAAATCAATATAAGTAATAAACTTCAATATCAAATGTTTTTGTTTTCGTAAAGAACGTCGGCGATAAATCTTTTTATGGACAAACAAGTATTGTATACAAAACTTACTGTAAACTTTACTAAAGTAAATAGGCCCACGACTAAATTAATAACAAAAGACAGTTGTTTGTATTGTGAATAGTGTAAATCTTATAGATTTTGAACTCCTAACTTTATAAAGACTTGGCATTCAAAGCGCCTTAAAATTTAATGTTGCAAATAAGCAAACACAAGTTGATAATGACAACAAACAGTCAGGCGCTTCGTGTACAGAAATCATGAACTCATAACTTTCATATTTAACACTTAATGTTAAATTGGTAAACTAACTTTGAAGATCTAGTTTGGTGATCTAGGTCATGGCTGGAATGGAATAGCTGTGAAATTTGCATAGAGATAATGAAAGATAAAGTCACATGTCACATTCTAGGAAAGATAAGACAAAAGATGGTGCGAAAACAAGTTTTGGCGTAGATTTCAACTTTTTAGTATTTTTTGCTCATTTCTGGAAAACTGTATCACAGTCTGCCGGAGGTTGCTAAGAAAATATGATAAGGAAAAGTACTCACTATTTATTACTACATTTTGATATCAAGGATTTCTTGTTTTTGAAGTGAAAACTTCTTTAGCGGCGTTGTACGCTTTTTTGTATGGGGTAAAAATGTTAAATTCGCGTCAGTCAGTCAGGATCACGTGACACTGATCGAAAATTCGTAAGAATATGTAAACACTTGTGTCACCATAGCAACGCGCTAATTTTTTAATTGAATGTCAAAACTCTAGATTTTCTGTCAAGCTATGGATAAGACTTTCGTACAATACTGTTCTGTATTCGTAAATTTAAATGCAGAGTAAATTCGTAAAACGGCAATTCGTGCCAAAAATGTTCACTTCTGCCGGCACTCCCGGAGTGCAACCCTATTTTTTTTATTACACTCAGCCCCACTAGCATGACCACCGAAATATGATGTATATCGCGTGATATAGCGTTTTATCGACACAACTGTCAAAATCCATTGTCTTTTGACAGTTAAACGTGATAAATCGCTATATCATATCGCGTTTCGGTGGTCATGCTAGGGGGGGTTAACCTTGTTTCACAGGTTAATAGGGAGAGCACCACCACTATTTAAGTTTGGTAATCTGCTGTGGTACCACTGTCGGTTTTTTTTTTCTTTTCTAAGAAATTTTTTACAAGTAAATTTTAGAACTAACCGAAACTGTGATGTTTGTTATACTTGTATTTATTGTCTTTATCATTTACTTAATCTTTTATCTGTTCATGATAGCACAATCTCAAGATAAAAGAATATCAAAAGTACTTTTGTTTTCTTCAAATAAGTCCAACGTACTTTTTTTATACATATCCAATCAAAAATGACCTTGCGCAACACATAACATCCCACTTACTACCTAATTAGCATGACAGGAAGCTCAGTATGGAGTTCATTCACCGAAGTTCACCCACTAATCACAGAATTCACTCACTAGAAAATTTGTTTTGCGAACCAACGGAGGAAAAAGACGTTTATTGCGGTCTCATAAAGTCTATAAAGTTTGAAAACCTAGAGAAAACGAACGAGCATCGGCTCTAACATGGAGCTAAAAGGTTGCACTTTTCTGCGGTTCAGTAAAGTTAATATAAATAGGAAGATAAAGAAAATAAAACACAAGCAAAAAGACAGGTTGATCATTAGATACGATACTTACAACGCAAAATTTTGTTGAAACTTAACAAGAGTATTTTGTTACAAACATTGTGACAACCTCGACTCCTTCCAATGGTTCCAACACAATGAGGGCTTTTCAAAATAAAAAACTATAGGCTCGATAGATGGCGTTGATAAAAATGTATGTGTCAATGTATTTTTTTACTAAGCTTCGAAGTGTACCTACAGGCAGGAAGATGTAACCCTAAAATGTTTCTCTTTGGGCAGATGTCAGCCAGCGAGCGCTTACTTTCCTCTTTAGTACAGGCCGTTTATTTTTAAATGCCAATTTTGACACTCCTCTTTCCATCAACGCCATCTAGTGAGGCAAATAGCTACTATTTTAATATTTTTAAAGTCACTTTGAAAAGCCCTCATTATTAGTCCATTTTGTGCCTCCACCAAGAATCTTATATTCTTTGGCCACCACTTTATTTGATGTCAAAGAAAAGTATCCACTATAAATTCAGCACTCAGTTTATTTAAAATATCTTTTCGTAACAAAAATTACCAAAAAGTCTGCTGTATATTACAGTAAATAATATTTTTTATAACTCGGCAATTTGCTACACATTTTTAAGCGATGAGTTTGAATCTAATTATTTTCGCAGCATAGAACACTTCATTGATGTGTAAGAATTTATTGAAGCAAGCTCCGTGGAAGATGAAAGAAAAGTAATTTACTAATCTACATACCGATTTAGTACTATTTTGGATGCAAATTTCTAAATCATTAAGGAAGAAAGGGTAAGACTAGTCTTTGTTTTTAATGTCTGCAATAAATTGTTTTGTTGTGGAATAGACGTAAGGTCGGCATCACAAATTAGCTGAACACTTTAGGACCATATCACGCCAACTGTTACGTTGCGTTCAAAGCATGTCTGCTACTTACTGAATGTGTGCTTAGTTGGAGTGCCAAAGTACTAAAGTGACTAACTACTTCTCAAGTCAACTGTATCAGTTAAGCGAATGTCACGTAGACGCAATCGTGTAGTTTCGGCAATACCGCATTGGCGCAACAAACGTGTGTCTGCATAAACGATCGTGGAGTTTGGTCAACGCAATAATTGTTTATGGTTAGCTTGATGTACTTAATTAAAACTGTTGCTAATATTATTTATTCTAATGGCTGTTAGACACGACACGACATGCCAGGCGGATAACGGAGTCACAGTATTAGTAGTATTGAGACGATAACGGAGTCAAAGACGGTTACTACGAAGTGCTACGATAAGAGAGTGTGTGTAATGTAGACAGACTAATATCTGCTATTCGCCAGGGGATCAAGTCTGCTAATGTTTTCGTCAAAATCGTAGTTCAATGGTGTTCTAATGGTAATGCTTTTTGACACCGTTCTTGTTTCTTAAACCCAAAAACAAGACACAATGTGTTTCCGTTTTGGGTTTAAGAAACAAAAACTGTCTCAAAAAGCATTACCATTCAAACACCATTGAACTCTTAAACCCAAAAACAAGACACAATATGTTTCCGTTTTGGGTTTAAGAAACAAAAACTGTCTCAAAAAGCATTACCATTCAAACACCATTGTACTACAATTTTGACGAAAATATTAGCAGACTTGACCTCCAGGCCACTCGCACGAATGTGTGATTGCGGGATTAAATAAGTACGGTTTAACCTACATCAAAGGATATTTCTGAAAAAATCAATGCCATAAGCACGTGTTATCTACAGGCACTTGGTATGGCAATGAAACGATCGCGATCCAATCAACATGTTTCACCGCCATTTAAAAAGTATTTCTCTAATTGAACCACTAATAACACAGAATATTATAATAGTTGCTAATAGTCCCATAATTGCTACATTTAAATGTTATAGTGTTTGTGTTACCATTCGGTTCGTACTTTTATGTTCAAAATAATTTAATATCAGATCAATAGATTCAGTGGCAACAACAGTAGAAAATAAATAATAGTTAGTGAAAAAAATGAGGAACCATTACAGTTAATATAAAACTCGTGAGCACTAAGAAAGGATTTTGGAAAATTCCCATTATACAGGGTGCTACAGGGTGGGTGTTCCAGTATGTATGGGAATTTGAATAGAGCTGAAAGTAGATACAGCATTTTTGGAACCTTTTAAGGTGTAGGTGAGTACTAAGAATGGCAAATTCCTGTTATACAGGGTGCTAGTGTTCTATTTAGTATGGGAATTTGTATAGGGTTTAAGGTAGAGACACCTTTTATGGTGTAATGTGAGAAGAGCACTAAGAAAGGATTTTGGAAAATTCCCATTATACAGGGTGCTACAGGGTTTTCGAGTTTGTATAGGAATTTGTATAGATCTGAAGGTAGAGGCACCATTTTTGGAGAGTAGATACCTTTCATTCATAGTGCATGTTACTGATAGTAAAAAAACCAAGCGAACAAAGACCCTGACCCATTATGTCAGAAGATAAGTGAGCATGGAACAAAAAAATAAGGTCTACTGATAAGTACCTTGGTACTTAAATTGGTAATCCGTGACTTTCAAAATGGACGCACAACTATCTTAATCACGCGAAAGAAGTCGCGGGCAAAAGCTAGTAATTTATATTTTATCGAAGTGTCGCTCTTGTACAGTTCACAACTCACAAGAAAATGTCAAATGTTCTGAAATGATGCTAACTACTACATTGAAATTGGAAGGAAATTCGTCTTTTTGGTTAGAACCGTAGTACTTGTTGTATGGTCTGTGGTTAGAACTGTTTATCGTTTGGATTTCGTTGAAGGCACACAATGGCATGCCTCCAATACCTAGTTGTAGAATCTCTTTACCCAATGGCCCGCTTCTCGCTTCCGCGATCCACTTTCGAGCACTCTCTCTAATTCGAACGCGAATACTGAATTACTGACGAATTGCGCAAACGCATTCGGTATTGACATTAAAATTTTCATATTGTCATCTCAGTTGTAACGAATACTGATAATTTCCATTATTCGTTATAATTACGCAAAAGAACGTTACTGACTTAACTGAATTGTGTAACCTGAAACCGATCTCGAGACAGACATTGTTTTAACCGAATTATAAATAGTTATGCAGCTTTATCAATAACAGTTTTGTGTCATATTATTACAACACTTTACATAACCAGTTTTAAATAATTATTACTTATAGGAAAAAGAAAAATAAAATCATTGGTAAAGTAATTCTTATGAAATACCAAACGTTTTCTCAGAAAAATAAATTTCAACAAATCATACCATTTACCTATGTAGGTACTTACGTGCTTAAACAGTACTCGTAGTAATAACATAAAATACTTCAATATGAGTGTTCTTCCGGATCTCATCCGATCCGAGCACTGTCATCATAAAGAATGTTATGAAAATAAATATTACTGACAGCAGCTACGTATATTTCAAGATATTTTTTCTTATTTCTCCTCCAGTTAATTCGTGGCTATGGCAGAGTTTTTCGCCATTCGTATCGTGTCTACGTAGTGCTACTAAAACACTGTGTATGAATAGACAAGACACTCCACCCACCATTCTGTATCAGAAAAATGAGAGTGGTTTTAAAATAACATTTTATTAGAAGACGAAAACGTTAAACGATCGTAGCCATTTTTCTGTAGACATGTTGTAGCCCAAATCACAGTATAACACAGCTATTGTAGTCTTCTCCCCGTGACGAATAACTGTAAAAAATAGTTTCAAAAAGCTTACGACTTATTGAGTACGTGACCATTTCTGGAAGTTCGAACTACAAAGAGAAATTGAATTTATACTCCAAGTTTCTTGCACAATATCAGTAATTTTTTATTTATTTTCGGGTCGAGAAATTAGGTCTAGATATGCCTTTTTGCTTTTGTGAATGCTGCAAGTAATAAAAAACTCTTAAACGAATAGCCGGAGAAGCTTAGGAAAGAGTTAGTAAAGTTAACACACCAAAACAAGATATATATTGGAGACAAATTTCCCAAAATCCAGACGTTTAATTTAAAGTATGTGTTACCAACATACTTTAAATAAACGCCTGGATTTTACGCTATTTTTAACATGAAAACAACTCCGTTGAGTCGCGGAATATACTTAATTGTTATATTTTCTCACGTTGTTTTCAAGGAAACGAGTCATCGACATTCACATCATCTGTTATGTCAGAGTTATTAAAATAATTATTAATTTACACAAGGAAAAGATTTGTTTTCTTTTATTGACTACATTCTCTGTACACCTGATATTGTTCTCACAAGATTTCTAGAAAACTTCTACCATAAATACAGTGCCTAATCAATTTCTATTTTAAATATTACTAACTAGCGGCCGCCCGCGGTTTCACCCGCGTGATTCCCGTTCCCGTGGGAATATCGCGATAAAAAGTATTCTATGTTTTAATCTAGGCTAACTACTAGTAGCTACTACTAGTAGTAGTTAGTAGGATATTATTTTAAAATGGTTTTAATATTATTAAATTGAATTAGCTGAGAGCCCTATAGCGATTGTTTAGTAATACCGGCCTATTTTATTACCGAGCGTGACATTGATTAATAAATCAAACAATCAGAAAGTAATTAGCCTAATTTTAATAAAATTTAATTAAACACGCAGTGACTATGCAAAAAAGTGTGGAATAAGGAACTCGGCGTGTAAACACGTTGTGTATTCGCTTAAAAACAAACACTGAAGCAAAATGACGCATTTGTGTTGGTAAGAAGATCTATATTAAGTTAGCAGAATGCTGTAACAAATGCAGTATTTACACAGTACAGCTGTAGGTATGTCACAGCTGTATAGGTACTTCGAGTCTAGTTCTTACGTAAATATTTCCAGTAGCGACCATATTACCACGATATTACTGTCACCGCTCTGCAGCGCTTTATGCGCTTGTTGTAACAAAATTGACTTTAAGACAACGCCTTAAGCACTAGAAATGTCTCGAGGGAAAGTTCTAGTAGTCATAGAAATATATCACCTAGGTGTTCCTGTTTGTAACGAAAGGAACGTTTCCGCTGTGTAACGCTTTCGCCAAGATTACTTCTGTCTACTTATTAGTTATTATTTACGCTTCACTGAGCATTTTGTCTTGCGTCAGTAATTGACTGGACTGGGAGTCCCTATATTGAAGTGTTCCTTGGTTTTTTAATACTATGAAAAATGACGGTATTAGTTCCGAAAATAGGCCGATGGCTGCCAAACGCTGATACAGATTCAAAAACGCCGATAATTGGCCCTCGATCTGGCAACACTGTAGGCTATAAAACAGAAAAATAAAAATTAAAGTTTATCAAACAAAAGATATAGTTAAGTGACCTACGCATATTAGGTATGTGATGTATTGTGTTTGTGACCGAATACTTACCGATTGACGGAAATACCTCGAAAGATAGATTAGATAATAACTTGATTAGTCTTCCAGTATCTCATATATCCAAATAGTAGATACCTTAGTCACCTAGGCTAAAATGTAGACTAGTAGGGAAACAGAATAAGCTAGGATGTTCAGTAGATCTAGGAGAAGACTTCGAAAAACGAAACTCTTCAATATTGTTGTAAATTAATACTTGCTCCGCCTATCAAAAAAAGATGATAGCTGAATAACCAAAAATTGATTTCAACCAATTGAAGATGACTCACTATTCCTAAAATAAAAAAATATACTGTAACCATGTATAAATAATAATTTCAAAATAAGTATCTTTAAATATAGACTCGTTCAATTTTGATAACAGATTGGCATACTTTCTATGATGCGTGACCGAAAAATCATGACCGAAATTAATAAGAGTGTTACAAATCAGGCCAGTTCGACCGATATAAGTTGAACCGCGATGATTCACGGGGGCTTTTCTTGTGATCGTCCTCGTTGAAGTGCTTAGACCATCTTACAATGGTTGTCCACCCACTCAGCTAAACTTAACCTATTGTGAAACGATTTCACTTCGGTTATTCACAGTGAAAGCGTTAATGGGCTAGAAACAATACAGTATTGATCCAACGGAAAATCAGTGGCAGTGAAGGATTTTTAAGCGTTTCATAAAAGAACCTCACTCATGCATCACATTAAAAAAGTATAAGACATTCTTACCTATAAGACTATAAGACATTCTTAAGTATAAGACATTAGCAATCATTTTTAGGGTTCCGTACCCAAGGGGTAAAAACGGGACCCTATTACTAAGACTCCACTATCCGGCGTCTGTCATCAGGCTGTATCTCATGAACAGCTAGACAGTTGCAATCTTCACAGATGATGTATTTTTGTTGCTGATATTATAACAACTTATACTAAAAACAGAATAAAATAAATATTTATGTGGGGCTCCCTCCCCTCCCATACAACAAACGTGATTTTTTTGCCGTGAGAGTCCGATTCGCACTTTGCCAATATTATTTTTTATTTCGAACATTTAGTAGGTACTGTTCTATATTTTGTGCTTTCAGTATGCCCGTTGATGTTGTAATAACAGTATGTGTTCTCTAACTATAGGTCTGTGTGCGAAATCTCATCAAAAAAGAATAAATATTTATGAAACATTCAATATTCCAAACATCATACCGACAAAATCTATAACCACGTAAATTTTCCACAAGTATACTCTACAAATGAACGGATCAACATTGCACAAAGCCGCTTTACTGCAACAAAACTTGAACAATAATACACAAAGAGCTTAAAATTAAACTTGTAAGAGACAAAAGACATTCAAATGGGGGTCAATGTCATTTCCCACACTGGTCGACCGGTGAAAATAGCCCATTATTATCTATAACAAAGGCGGCGAATATGTCGGAATATCGAGTTCCAACTATATTTTTGATCTTGAAAGGTTTAAAGTTTATAATTATTATAACATTTCACTTAGGCCCGGAAAATGAGACACAATAGATTTTCTGTTGTACTGCGGCCGTGCGGCATTGAATAATTAAAGAATTTATGCTAGAGTCTGTCTAAAAAGTCTGTTTACATGAGAAATTATTAAATTATTTATAAAAAAATATACTGGTAACCCTGTTGGTGCTGTCAAAATTCTAATTGTAAACATAGCTTTACTCAATTTTATTTAGATGGGTATTGGTGGGGTGGTTGGGGATTTAGGTGGGTATTAAAATTACCTTTGAAATTACCCATGTAAACAGACTTTTTAGACAGACTCTACATCACAACAATATACTTTATCATCTTACTGGCTAACAGGTTTTATGCCGAGTCAAAAGTTACAACACTTTCCTTTCAGAACACGGTTGGTAAATTATAAGCTATAAAACGATATTTCATCATTTACTTCGCTAACATTTTGTGTAAAAGTAAAATTTTGTAACTTACACTTCTATTCCTGGTCCCGTATTGAAACAGCGTGAATTAGATGAAAAAGATAAGGCGTATAAACTTTCAGCATCACAACGTTTTTGAAGTGAAAACTTCTTTAGCGGCGTTGTACGCTTTTTTGTAATGGGGAAAAAATGCTAAACTCGCATCAGTAAGAATCACGTGACCATGATTGAAAATTCGTAAGACGGATGTGACGGATGGATAGTAGACAGCCGGCGGCGGAAGTATCACCCTCTCTACGGGGCGCGGTGAAAATGGCGGCGCGTCATTTCAAGACGTAAACACTTGTGTCACCATAGCAACGCGCTAATTTTTTAATTCAATGTCAAAACTCCAGATTTTCTGTCAAGCTATGGATAAGACTTTCGTACAATACTGTTTTGTATTCGTAAATTCAAATGCAGAGTAAATTCGTAAGACGGCAATTCGTGCAAAATTATTCCCTAACCATTCCAAAATATCAAAAATGCACAACGTTAATATTCAAGTTTTCACTTCTGCCAGCACTCCCGGAGTGCAACCCGATTTTTTTTATAAAATAACTAAAAAGCATTTAAATCGACAGAAAAGAGGTTAAAATAACTGTTGTTCAAACTCCAGTTAGTGATTTTCAAGCGGTTAACAGTATAGCATACTCGTTATTTCCACCAACTAAAATAAAATAAAGGATGTCACCAAAAATGGCCCAAATGATGTACCGAGGTACACTCTGCGGAAAAAAATACCCTATAATACCCTGAGTGATGTACTAGTAATATTTTTTTCTGGTTATTTACAGGTGAGAAAAAAATATGAAAAATTCACTCGATATAGAACCTATTACACAGATTATATCATAACATTCAGCTCTTTGATACTTGAATAAACTGTCAAGTTGACATTTGTCATTTTCGGTTGAAGTTGATTTTATTAGGCCGGCCACACACAGACGGAATAACGCAACGGAATTCCGTACGTACGTGATTCCGAACGCAGCAGCTGCATACAAAATCTATGGGCTGCCACACACAAGCGTGTTTTTTCCGTACGGAATCTTCATACATTGTCGAAATTACGTTCGGAATTCCGTTACGTGATTACGTCTGTGTGTGGCCGGCCTTAAACTCGGAAGTCGGAATGACGTCTCTCATGACGTTTTGTTTGACAGTTCTTTATAGTGAATATCCAGTATTGCCATTTTAATTTAATTGTGTTACAAGTAGGTAAGTTCAGACTTTTAATGATATATTTCTAAATTTTGAGTAAAGATTGAACTAAAATAACATTATTTTCGGAATCCTCGTATTTTTCCCTACATTTTGGTATACATGTACCTCAGGTACATAAAATGGGCTAAAATGTATGAGCGATTGGCGACCTCCTTTACGTGAGTAAAATAAAAACCAATTAACAAATAAATATATTTGTGTAATATTAAACAGAGTTGTTATCTGACAGACAGCATTAGTCATTACATCAATGTCTCTTAAAATAACAAATTAATTTTAGTTTAAATGCTGCCTCCTTGCTAATGAGTACTTACTCATATTATAATTTATACAATTTAAGCCAAAAATAAAGGAAACTTAAAAATTATTGTAATAATAGTTACTAGTAAGTATGCTTTTACATTTAACGGAAGAAAAAAGTAAACCAACCTTTATTATTCTCTTATCGTTCATAAAGAACATAAGGAAGTTCTTTGACATTGAATAGTTTAAATATAGCTTCGAAGATCTCTCAAATCAGTAGGTTTAGGTTTCGCAAACACGTCGTTATAATGTGATCTTTAACAAAATTCAAGGCTAGTACAGTACTAGGCACGGATCTTGAAATTTTTTCGACAGAGTGGGGATAAGTTTGCGCATGTGCTCTAGTGAGCGACCAATAGCGCGCGCCCCTCTCCCGCCGCCCGCGCCCCTCACCGCTACGCATACCCAAAATACGCGTTTCGCGCAATCCCCACCCGATTTCAAGTTATATGCCTCCTACTGTAAATAAAATTATTATCATGGTATCAGAAATGAATCTTTTCTGGTAAATATTCTAAACATTTAGGTGGTGTTTCATTTCTAGTGAAAGTCATCTATCAGATATTAATTTATTTAAGGAAACCCTCCTTTGAGTTCCTTTAAAGGCTTTCGAATTTAACGAGTAAGTTCACATTGATCGTTTGAATAATATTCGAATGATTGATTCGATTTACCTTGAGTTGACTGCTCATTTGTATTCTTTAGAAGTAATCGTACCTTTTGTTGATCGGCCTATCCGGATATGATACACAAATAATACGCATAGATACGAATAACGAAATTAGTAAACAATGCCTATGCAAAATGGGGACATTCATATTTTGTTATATTGAACAAAGCCTTTTAACGAACGTAAAATATGCATGACAGCGAGACCTTACCAAGAAAGCTTTGTAGTAAAGAAATTGTGTAGAATCATGAATCATTATAAAACCTACATACATAGATACTAATCCGAAAAAGACTGTTCTTTTATCTGTCTTTACTGGGTTCAGTTAAGATTCACGCTTAACGGTTCCGGTTAACCCCTTTTCTCTAGTTTAATTTAGAAATGTAACAGAATTTCAATCAGATTATCTCCTTACTGGACAGTAAGGAGCATGTGAAATTGGCTCAAGTAAGTATCGTTAAACTTTAACTTAAATCAGAATCTCTCCCGTTGATACAGAATGAGGTCAGACGTGTATTGTCAGCGACACCACTGGACCACACCACTGAGGTGTCGTCAACAATTTTTTTTGGTAACCACACCACCGTAGTGATGTTTTGTTCTAATACAAAACTTGCATTTATCGATATCCATTATTTATCATTCGAAAGAACACATGTTACACATCACTACTCGATAGTGGTGTGGTTGGTTACATAAAAAAATCGGGTTGCACTCCGGGAGTGCCGGCAGAAGTGAAAACTTGAATATTTACGTTGTGCATTTTTTATATTTTGGAATGGTTAGGGAATAATTTTGCACGAAATGTCGTCTTACGAATTTACTCTGCATTTGAATTTACGAATAGAGAACAGTATTGTACGAAAGTCTTATCCATAGCTTGACAGAAAATTTAGAGTTTTGACATTGAATTAAAAAAATTGCGCGTTGCTATGGTGACACAAGTGTGTACGTCTTGAAATGACGCGCCGCCATTTTCACCGCGCCCCGTAGAAAGCGAAGGGGATACTTCCGCCGCCGGCTGTCTACTCTCCATCCGTCACATCCGTCTAACGAATTTTCGATCAGGGTCACGTGATTCTTACTGACGCGGGTTTAGCATTTTTTCCCCATTACAAAAAGCGTACAACGCCGCTAAAGAAGTTTTCATTTCAAAAATTGTAAACGACAACCCAGTGGTGTGGTTCAGTGGTGTCGTTAACAATACACGAAGTCAGAGGTCAAACATTAGGAACATAAAAAGCGGTGGATACGCAACAGCACAGTAACATAATGGAGTTAACGAAACCCGTTGGTGGCAGCAACTGTAACGTGACCTGTAACGGTCTGCTGCAGCCGGAAAGGTTAGGTCAAAGAGCTGCCGTTGAGTAAGAATTTACACAAACATGTTTGAGCTAATGTCTTCTTCAATGGATTCTGATGAAATAAGTATGAAAATTTCGAGAGCCTAACCAAATGTATGTTGTCGATGCTAATGTCCAGAGCCGCTATCGCAAATCTAGAGAAATTGCTACTATGTTGTTTTTTATGCACAACGGGATAGTGCTTGGCCTTCACCTCACCTGATATTAAGTGACGATGAGGCCGAAGGTGGAAGCGCACTAAACCCGGAATCCTCATCACTGCGGAACTGGCTATCTACCTGTAACTGCCGGAACACAACAATTTTTTAAATTGTTGTCATGGCGTCAGACTTAGGTAAGATGGTGGTAGCTAGCCATCCGGACTTGAAATGAGCCCTACTAAACACCCCCTGACAACTACAAATTGTACCCCCCCTCCTTGGAATCGAACCCGGGACCCCTGCATCTTACACGTGTGGGCAAACCACTAGACCACAAAAGCGGTTAAACTCTATGGTCTAGTGAACTTAAACACCCTATTTACAGCAAATAAACTTATTTATTGCGTTTGTACTCTACTATCGTCCTAAGTCTTGCTCTGTCTTAGCAACGTACCACCGTCATAGCAACTATCTTACAACGTTGTGTTTTAGCAATTATGGCAGTAGAGTAACTGCTTAGTAATTTGTGGTAAGAGTATAATAGCCAGTTTCTCTGTGGTTAATTATTCCGGGTGAATTGCACTTCCATTTTCGACCTTAATATCCAGCAGATGGGATTACCGTCTAGCGTCCATCGTGTTAGAAAAAATGGGTGAAGAAGTCTACATTTCATTAGCTGGGTAGCATTTATGTTATCTGCCCTAAAATCGTGGTCAATTTTTTTTCAGAAGCAGACCTACAAAACGCTTTGGCCTAGTTTAATGTTGATGTTAAATACTGATTGAATACAGCGGTTTTCAGGTAAGCTAAGTTTACCCTCAAATCGATCGTGGGCTTTAACTTGGCATGTTTACCTTTGGGTGCCAACTAATACCCTATAATATTCTTCTCAAGACAAGTTATTGGAAATATGAGTTTATTGACAGCAGAAAATGCTAATAGCAAGGCAATTACTGTACCTACCAATTTTTTCCCTTCTCAATATTAAATCACATCTACTCACTACGAGGAGGGACATCAAATCTAGTCCTTGCAATTTTTTTTCGTGATTATTAAAAATTCATAAGACAACTTCATTACAAAAAAAAGTATGAAAATATCATAATTCGATTTTATCAAGAAAGAGATAAAGTAAACAGAAACACACTTAAGATTTGCACTATCTCAACTCAATGCAGGAATTCCACTACACGATTTAGTGTTATTTAACAACTGCGCATAGCATTATACGCTTTAGTTAGTAACACAATTATTTATCTTACACCCAACAGTTCTGGTAATGGTAAACATAAATATTCATACCCCACTCCTATCTGGTATAATGATTTACCTACGTAGATAAAATCTAAACCACATAATGTTGCAAAAAACTATATACCGCGGAACTTGCGGAATAAACGTGACTGATACGTATATTCGTGAAACTCTTAATGATAATATTTGAATAAAAAAATGCTACTTATTGAATTTTTTACGCGTTCAAAACTTCCTATAAGTACCTACGGCTAAGACTAGTCAAGCAACCTAAGACTAGACTGGATAACTTTTAAATGAAGGAAAACCATTTCATATTAGACTTGCCTAGTAATATAGGCAAACTACGTCATTGAAAAAAAAATGCTTGCTTATGTATGAAAAGCGCGGCTACAAAAGAAATACTCGACAGATCCGTGGTCACACCGTTTTACCACACCACAAGTGTTATTGATATGCAATTAACAATAACATAAAGCTTCTTTTTCATTTATGTTAACTAATTACTTATTTGTTACACATGTTTTATACGTGTATAATTAGCAAAGATACATTATATTGTAATTAATGCAAAACACAATTTATCAAGCATTCGTTATCTATGACGGTCACACCTATTTGTTAAGCATAATGTGGCGTTTAATCACAACGTTTGTATTAATTATGGAAAGAATAAAATCACTTATGATAAGTACAGCAAAGATAAGTGAGAAAGATAAATGCAACTTTAGCACCATAAGAATGGATGTTCCATTTCCACTGCGTTGAATGGATAAATGAATAAATTCTCGCACGCTTATTTTGATAAAATGTTCATATGATGGCAATAAGCAGCAAAATTATGCTTTCAGTATCACAAAAGAAAAGTCTAATTATATTTTTCTTAAAACAAATAAAGTTATTTTTATGCAGATGTATCATAATCATAAAGGTCACAAACATGTCATTCCACATATCCACAATTCCACATGATGCTGAGGAATGTCTAAAGTCTGTCCATCCTTACTTGTCTTATATGGTAAACAATCTTCACCCAACTCTTTATTGAAATAATCATTTATAAAATAAAACAAATGGTTTTCCACACATAGATTACTAAATAAATTGTTAATAAATTAACAATAATTTCATAAACTTACTAACATATTTTTAAATAACGATTTAAGTTTAAAAGACGTATGACAACTGTCAAAAACTGTTTACTAAATAAGACAAATAAGGATGAACAGACTTTATTAAAACTTATTTATTTTCAACGTTAAAAATAAAAATAAAAACGTATTACGCAAATCTTACAATACAATATTTTTATAGTCGCTTTTCCGAATGCGGGCTAATTTCGCTAGATTATTGATGAAATATTTTATTTTTAAATTTGCGATTTAAGCATTTATAACATTCTGACTTGGTAGCTCAGTTGAAATGGAAAAGCGACCGGACTTCCAAAGGTCGCGGGTTCGATTCGCGCTTGGGAATATTATCTGGTGCGAGTCGAATATTTTCTAGTATATTATTTAGTATTTTATAAACCTTTTATTAAGATTATTAATATAATTGAAAAATATTAGAAAAATTAGACTCACCCGTAGCAGCTCAGACGGGACTCGCACCCTTAGGATTTCGGCCCAATGCACTAACCAATTATGCTACCGAGTCGCTAGCAAGATTGGCGAAATTTTCTAATACTTTTCATGTCTCCGCTGTAGGCCAATTATATTAATAATCTTAATATAAAAATAGCATTGTGAATGCATAAAAAATCGAAAAAAGTTTAAAAACCTTTTATTGTCATAAAATGAAGCAAGTCAGATAGCACGTTTCCTAGACAAAAACTACCAGTAACAATACAAAGTCTTATTTTTAAGTTATGTTTTTTGTATAATTCTACGGAAATGGTATTTTTTTATTAAATATGGAGATTAAGGCTGACATTTTGATTTTATCAATGAGAATCATTATTTCAACGAAAAAATTGAAAAAGTACGATTCGGAATTCAGGTATTTCATATTAAGTGTTTCACACAAAATCTAGCAAAATTAGCTCAACACACAACCTCTCTAGGAAAATGCCTTTAAAGTTTTTGTGTTGTTGCAAGTTCAGTATTATAATGTGTGTCGGTAGATATCAAACTCGCCTAAGTCCAGTACCAACATTTTCAAGTTTTTTTATTGTTTCTTGTTCATCAAATAAATGCGGTTATTTTGATATCAATCTGGTCTAAGTCCACGGCTTTCCAAAGAATTTAAGGATGAAAATTGACAGATTTTTTCATTCCA
Organism: Agriphila geniculea; assembly: GCA_943789525.1. NCBI lineage: Eukaryota > Metazoa > Arthropoda > Insecta > Lepidoptera > Crambidae > Agriphila > Agriphila geniculea. The sequence goes on along the minus strand of OX038887.1, from coordinate 10,771,345 downwards.
ACCTAAGTCACACACGCGTTTCAAATCAAAAGAACTAAAGTCCATTACAGCCAATCACATGTTGTCTTAATCTGTCATGGCCGCCATTCCTGTTATTTTCACGTGTTGATAATCAGTGCGCTCTCGTCTGTTTATTGAAATTAATGTGCAAATAATGGATTATTCAATTAATGTTGTGGCTCCAGAGCTAGCCAAGAAAAAACTGAACTCTAATAAAACGAAAAAAAAACAAGACAAGTTTCAAGGGTAATATCAGACTTTTTCTCAACAAGTTAGTGACTGGGTCCAGCGACATCATACCATTGTACAGGTCCGGACTAGAATGTTTGAACTATTCATCAGAATTTTGGGATTTGTTTAAAAAGTGGTTTCTATTTAAGTTTGTAGTGTTTCGTACCCCTATGGAAAAAACTATAAACTTAGCCTTCGCTATCCGTCTGTTTGTCTATTAATTTAAGGTAAGAAAAGTTCATAATAACATATAAATATTCAGTTCATATAAATATAAATAAATATTAATGTTTTTATAATATTGCGGCATTTTTATTTCCTGAATCCGCACCCTGATGATTTATTCATACCAAATGAGCCTAAGTCCTGTGGATATATTACAAACTCGCCCAAGTCCAGAGCTCTTTATTTCAATACTGACCAAGTCCATTAGCATTATATCATAATCACCTAAGTCCTTGTTAAATTATCGAAAATATTCATTTAGCACAGAGAACTTATTTTTTTTTTATTTCTTCGGTGTTGCTAAGTAATTATTCACAGCACAGAACATAACCCAGAAATTGTACTAGTTAAAATATTGAGCTACAATAAAAATGTCTATATCCAAAAATTGTTTATAAGGGACTTTGGCGTTTTTGATATTTATCGACACATGTGTTTTTTCTACCCATAACTGTAAGCAATAGTGCTTGATTTTGCATAGTCATTGTTATGTGTTTTTATTAAATAAGCAACGGAATCTACATAACAAGTTGTTCGTTCAATATCCGATTAAAGTTGCATCACACTTCGGGATTAAGTTTTTTTTATCTAAGACTATCATATCGATGTGATAAAGTCATTTAATAACAAACAAGTCCTCCCCCTTAAACAGCCATAAGGCTTTAAAATACCTGATAATGATGATAAATGTAACAGGGCAGGTACTAAACAAAAGCCAATTCATATTTTCCATTCGAGAAATATATGGAATTGCCATTTATAAATTTTATTGATTCAAAATGTCGTTGTTGGATATTCAAGGTTAACTAGGGGACTGAGACTGACTGAGGTAAAGCAAATTTAACACTTGCCTTGCTTGTTTACTTGAAAAATTCATATTGCCCCATGATATTAAAACCTTTAATATCATTGTATTGCCCCGTTTTTCTGCAGTCCATACGAAAATACACAAAAGAGGAGTTTACAATAGAGTAAAATAATTTAAGGCAAATTTATTTTTAAAATGCTACCTGTAGCGAGTTTACACACGTATTTTTGCCGATGTCGAATTAACTGTCGTGGCGAGTTTACAAGTATTTACAATAACGCCGTCTATAGTGATTGGCAGATTAAATTAAAAAAATATAGAACACGTTTTTATCAGCCATTTTAATGTCCCCACTGCTGGGGCACAGGCCTTCCTTAGGCGGCCTCTAGACGACACAATAATATTGTGCAATATTTAACCCTTTGTAGACTCGTGTGATATTTTTTTTAACTCACTAGAGTGAAGTCGGTCCGAGAAAAGGTCGTTCCGAACCTTAGAAGGTTCGGAACGACCAAGAACTTTAAAGTTCATGGTAGCTTCTCAAAAAACAGTTTTTATTTGATTTAGATTATAGGAAAGTTTAAATTATTTTTATACCAAATGGAAAACGAAGACTGTACTATTAATGACATTCAAAGTTCTTGATCGTTCCGAACCTTAAAGTAGTGAGTTAAAAAAAACCGCCCAGTGCGAGTCGGACTCGCGCACGAAAGGTTTCGTACCAAAAAACGGCAAAAAAACACGTTTGTTGTATGGGAGCCCCCCTTAAATATTTATTTTATTCTGTTTTTAGTATTTGTTGTTATCGGCAACAGAAATACATTATCTGTGAAAATTTCAACTGTCTACCTGTTGTCGTTATTGATATCGAGCAAAAAACGGCAAAAAAATCACGTTTGTTGTATGGGGCCCCCCCTTAAATATTTTTTTTTCTGTTTTTAGTATTTGTTGTTATAGCGGCAACAGAAATACATCATCTGTCAAAATTTCAACTGTCTAGCTATCACGGCTCTTGAGATACAGCCTAGTAACAGACAGACAGCGGAGTCTTAGTAATAGGGTCCCGTTTTTACCCTTTGGGTACGGAACCCTATAAATGACACACGAGTCTACACAGGGTTAAAATATTGTGCAATATAATTGATCGTCTAGGGGCCGCCTTATGGGTGGATAAGGAGGACGGGCCATAACCCACCACGCGGGCCCAATGCGGATAGGTGGGTGTTAACGACTGCAAATGCAGCCGGGACCAACGGCTTAACGTGCCTTGCCTTCCTTGCACGGAGGAGCTCGAGATAATAAATTTTTGGTCACCCATCCCATGTCAGACCCTTGCGAAAGTTGCTTAACCTCCGCAATCGCTGGGCCAGGCTCTAAACCACTGCGCCACCGAGCTCCTCAACACAACACGTCTATGTATCTACAAAATCTAGGTTAAAATAAAATGAGCAAAAAAATTACAATAAAGATCTCTCAATCAACTCTCTTCTAAGATTACTAGTCCAAGGCCACTACACTCGAATACGTCTCGAAAGCTCTTATACAATACAACCAGTCTCGGAATGTTAAGAAACGTCTGATTACATGTCATTAAAGTTAAACGGCATATTGCAGTAACATACATAACGATAGCATTGAACAATAAAATACATGACGAAAGTTTTCTTTTCAAACATAATTATTTTTCTTACAAGTTAATACGAATTGTACTTCCGTCTTCCACTTGACATGTTTATTACTAAGGAAAACGTAAAATTGCGCGTAAAAACTGCTAATTTAAGTCGGAGGAACAAAGTTGCCAAAACACTGACTCAAACCGACAAAAAACTGCGGACATAGTTATTTTGATTTTCGCACATTATTTGACGTACGACAAACTGCTGAATCAGATTAAGTTGGTAATAAATAACTAGCATGACTTGATAAGCAGCTTTCAGCGCACGTGTGATTATGATTAAACTAACAAACGTACCTAATCATCTGAAACAGTTGAGACGGAAAATCACAAATCAATGAGAAATGCTTGCTGTGATAATATTAAATTCATAGTTCCAGATTTCTTCACTTGTAAAAAAACTTTTAACATTTGAATTTGTGCAGGTGTGTAAAATCTAGCAAGCTAGTTACTACGCTTACAATTTTTAGATCTAATAGGTCCTAGCATAGATATAAAAAGTGAAAGCAAGTTAAAACTAAATAACATTCATGATAGTCTAATTTTATCGGCTACTAAAGTAGATTTCTAAAAAACTACTTAAATGTAATATCCCGTTACACAATTAGCAGTGCTAAATACAGTCTTAATCTATTTTAGTCACGCTTCAGCTGTTTTCTATCACAGAAAAGGTGAAAAATGCTGCATAATTGCAAAATTGATGAATAATTTGTTCTTCTTTGCAGAAACCAATCGTTACGATCTCTAAACATGGACGGATGGACAGCCAATGGGGAATGTCCGAAGAAAATAAAAATGGCTGAATATTTTTTTATAGGTAGGAATCCCAACTAGCAAAAAGATCGTTTAAGCAATTACTCTCACGACTATGGATCGTAAAACACTCGTATGAAAGATCCTATCATTTCAAAAAGCAGTATAAAAGCAGCTTTCTAGATCTTTCAGCATTCAATGCTTTTTGGCTCTATAAATATGTTTAGTAAACGTGGACTCGACGAATTCATATCGCATTTACTCAACAATTGTATAAAGATATCTCTCAATCGCATTCAGACAACCTTTAGTCTTATGACAGGTCTTTAAAAGCAACCAAATTGCTAATTTGTCGTAAAACTAGCTTTTATAGCACCGTCTTTCGTCACCTAATTTTTACAGCAATATTGTGGAGTAAAAGCTGTTCATTCAACAAAATAGCTTCTCAGTTACTATTACAGCATCTAATGTCATATCACAGCTTTTGGCAAGGCTTTAATTCGACTTCGACTATTAAAGTTGAGAAAACGCTATCAAATGATCTACTACAGGTCCAAAGGTGCACAAAGATAATTTTGGAAGCCATCATGCAGAATAATAGTGGTATGAAAGTTAAATAAAATCTTTTACAGCAGTGTGGAAAATGGACAATAATCGGTGGAAAAAAACTTAAAAGAAGTGAGGGTTCCGACGGAAAGTTAATAAGATGTTGAAACAATTGAAACAATCAACATCAACCAACGGATGAAGAACAAATACTTAATATTAGTGCGGATTCAGTAGGAAATATTACGCTACTACAGATTGTTTGTAAACCGTATGATAGATTGACGATTTAACATTGCGCTAAGGAACCCTAAACTAACTGCAATGGCGCTCTTAGAAGTCGTAAAATGGAAACCTCATGTCTATTTTTTGGCTAAGAGCTGAGTGAATGCTTTGTGATGATAATTGAAATGCTATTAATGGCGAATTTATTTTATCTATTATATTAATATTATTTGCGATCCATTATTTACTAGAAATCTTGTGGCCCATGAAAATATTAAATACAAATGTAAGGATTATAGACGAAAAAATTAATTCCGCATATGAAAGTAAGACTTATGAGCTAACTTTAATAGCTTACCTTTATTGTCATTATGGCTGTAAAATCGTAAATGTATACTTAGCATGGCCATAATATTGCAACATACATTTATTTTTATTTCCTTCGTTTACGCGAACACAACAGTGACAACACGCACTGTCTATGAGTGCTGCTTGGTTGCATTCACACGATCAAAGTGTCGAGTGATTGTAACCGCACTCCTATTGTTACCCTAATAAGTCGAATGAAAGAGGTTCTACTGACTATTATAGCACCAGTAGCACTTGAGTTGCGATTACTCTACATTCTTTCAATTAAAACGCAATTCAGACGATAATCTTACGATATTTACAGCATTTAAAGCAGAGAGAAGTGCGCCCAAATCGCGTTGAGAGAACGTTCACAGATCGTTTACTCAACATTTTGTAAATCAATCCATCTCACTACTAATAGCTGAAATAGAAACGTGCTGCTGATTTTTTTACGACATATATTTTGCTAGTTGGGTAAGCTCCCTTAGTTTTAGAAAAAAGTTTCAGAATTTTCGGTTGCGTCAAAATTTATTAATAAATTAAAGTCTCTTCGACGTCACAAATGTACGAAAGTAACAGCAGAATGGCGATTATACCTTTGCCACCACCTGCCACAACCACAGCAAGTACTAAAAAAAAAAGTTTTGACATTTTGTGTTGAAACTTTTTTTTTAATAGCAAGTTGTGGTTATGACAGGTGGTGGCAAAGGTATAATCTCCATTCTGCTGTTACTTTCGTATATTTGTGAAGTCGAAGTGACTTTATTTTTTGTTTTTATTTATACGCAACCGAAAATTCTGCAACTTTTTTCTATTACTAAGGGAGCTTATTCCTACCTATAAAAAAATATTCAGCCAAATTGATTTTTTTCGGACATTCCCCATTGTCGTGCCTGCCACCTACTAATCATAAAAGTTTGTTTGATCAAAGGTAACAAAAGTTAATCTTCAGCTAAACACTTGTTGTATGGTGAAAGAGTTTTTGAAATTAGATTAGAAGTTTCACAATACACATTACCTCCTAGCCTATACTATAGATACATTCAAAATTACTATAATATTAGGTCAGATGTTTCCGAAACGGGGCATAAGACAAATAACTGCTCTAGCATAGACTTTGGAAAGAAGAAACGCTTTTTTCGGCATATTTTGTTTTATTTCTCCTACATAATCTTTTTGTAGCTCTGCCCTCCTAGCATGACCACCGAAACACGATATGATATAGCAATTTATTACGTTTAACTGTCAAAAGACAATGGATTTTTTGGCAGTTGGGTGTCGATGAAACGCTATATCACGCGATATATATCGTGTTTTGTCGGACATGCTAGGGGGGCAGCGGCTGCGCTGCGTACTCAACTCAGTCCCAAAGAAGTTCTTACCTCTTTGACCCATTTTTTTTCTTTCGGGCCCATTTCAGGCACAACATTTTGGTTTGATGAAAATCTTTGCCCGCCAAGACATTTATTCATGTTTGGTAGGAGAAAAAATCTCAGCGGGCTACATCTAGAAAATACAAAGAGATAAGGCAATAATTCGTATTGCAATTCGATGAGTTTTGATGTCAAGAGTGCAACCGAGAGGGTCGACAGGGTCATTCTGAAAAGATAGAAGTCACTTGAGCTTTTTGTTTCCAAAAATAATAATCTTTTGGCATATTTAAGAAACAAAAATAAATTATTAAAAAGCGTTTATTGTTTCCAAAGTCATGGACATTTCAAACCCATCGTACATCCAGACACTATCATCAACACAATTAATGACGACACAACTTAAGCTGTTACTTTAGATTTACAACAATCTAATTTAGTATCAAGGAAGCCAAATCCTTTTCAATGATGACCATTACGTTTGTAGTCACACATTAATCAAGTTTACTGTCAAGGCCTAATCGATAAGTGGTCTTCCTGATTATATTTTTCATCTCACTCGTGCACAGCATGATTGATATAAAAAAGAGAGGGACATAGAACTTCACACGGTAGAAAAATAGACGCCGCCATGTTTCCACCATTTACGGTGAATCTAATCAGCAGTCCTTTTATGCAGTTGTGTCATTGTTAACAACCACATATGAGGAAACACATTATTTTTAATTTATCATGCACGTATTTTACTATCCAAGAAGTAAACAACTTATTTATAAGAACGATTAAGCTTTAAATCTGCTGATGTCATTAATAAGGTTATGTATTCGAATCATGTCTGATTCCTAACCTTTATATTTTGGTACAATACAATACTTCCACCAAGTAAGTACTTGGCACGGAATCATAACGTTCCCTTTTATGACTGCTCTATATTTACAATGTCAATATACATTATACGGTATTATTACATCATGTTTGTTGTTCGATTTTGATATGGAGCAGTTCATTGTTCTGAAGCAATCTTCGACTTAATATTGTTTTTCTTACAATATGATGTTAGAGAGAGAGAAGAGATGAGTGAGAGATATTTGTTCATTGATAAATCTCAGTTGCTCAAGAGAAGGTCTCCACTCGAATAAAGGGGTAATGACCACTGTGACCAGGTCACGATCACGGCTCCGTGGCAAAACGGCCGGACGCCCTGACTTGCACAATGAAGTGTGTCGGTTTTTTGCCCCCAGCCCCAGTTAACTACTGGCGGTTTTATTTCAAACTGTCAGTCAATCAAACGTTCAAAACATTTTCGTAGTCTCCCCCAATGAATTTAACAATCAATTTGCATCAACAAAATGAGCATAATCATTTCATATTACACCACTGTTATGAGCTGCGAAGTTCATATTGTCAGCCATTTTTACTGTCCCTAGTTCCCCACTGCTTGGACACATGTCATGTCTTCCTGGTGTGGATAAAAAGTAGAAAATGAAAAACAATAATCGCAATGAAGATGCAACCGCGAATTTATCCGTGACTAGCAGAATTCCCTCAGATCATTAAAAGAATAGAATCTATCGTGTCATGATACTATCTGCTTTTTGCCACGCCTAACCGTATTAATGATTCATCAGCCAATAGTGATTAGATAATCAACTTGGACAGTGAAAGTACAAATTGCAGTTTGTAATAAAAAAATAATTTTAATCATAATCGTCATAAAAAAGTACCTACCTAAAAGACTATTGGTTGATACTTTACTCAAAAAAGCTTGTAATATGGTCATTATTTTGACAACCTTCTTTGAACAAAGTCGAGCTTGCCGGTGTTCTCCGATGGTGACGCTACAAAGTTATATGGGATTTCATTATTGTCGAGTTTTATCCACCAGCAATTTCCTTTGAGAATCCATTATTGTCGAGTTTTCTTTCAAACATAGGTGAAAAATACACTGTACAACCCGCGCAGATAAAGAATGGGATTAGAAATGGCGTCGTTCATATTCACTTCTCGCTCGCACACTTAACGCCACACCCAGCGCTCTCTCAGTCACACTCGTTGTGGTAAGCGCGGTGAGCCGCCATTTTGAATCCCATTCTATATCTGCGCGGGTGTTATATTGTTGTACCTAGATGATGTTTTTGTACTTTTATATAAAATTAGTATGGAAAAATATAAAAAAACTCGCACTTGACCGTTTTTTGACCTTTCATTCAATACCTCTTATCTACTTCTGAGGTTACAAAGGGGATCAAAAAAAACCTTATTTTTTGGCTCCGACGCACCGTTTCTGAGATATTTGCATTTTTGTATTTTTTCGAAATTAGGTTATAAGTACCTACTATAGTAGGCAGTATTCGCATTTTTTGAGTAAAGTACTATACAAGCCTTGGTCCACAATGACTGCACTGCTGGCCACGTTATGATGGCCTCGAGCTAAGCTTACCTACGCTCTCGGCCTTCAAGCTTAGTCATCATTGCAGCCCTTGCTGTCCGCGCTATAAAGGCCTCGACCTCCGGTCTCGGCCTTTATTCTAGCTTGTCCATCAAGGGCTGCAATGCTGACCGCGCTGTGTCGGCCTGGACCTGCGCTAAGCTCCGCTCTCGGCCATCATCATCGCTGCCAGCAACGCAGTCATTATTGACCGCGGCAGTAATGTACTATTTGTGGTACAAAAAACTTGTTTTGATCGAGATATTAAGCGACACAAACAGTAATATTATTTTACGCATAAAAACTAATGAGATCAGATTATGCGCAAAAAGTCTTTACTACTGAACCGTAACGTTTCTTCACTCCTTTTAACCTTAATGTGTTAGTCTCAAACAAGGTTTGTTTTGTACATATGTTATCATTGGACTTTGTGACTTAAAATGTGTGTCGTTAGGTTAATATTGCGCTCGCGCCGGTGGTCTAGTGAGTCGAGCGATGCCCCTGTTTGGTCATGGCACGCACGCGCAGGTGCTTCCGCGGCCCACAGCGCTCGTCGACCTCATAGGCCTTGTTTGACGCCGTCTCAGACACTCAGGTCAACGAGTTCTTTATAGATTCGTAGTAACTCCATACATTAGTAGTAATTTTACGAAACGTTGGTTATACAGTATACTTATGATGAAGAATCTACAAAAAATCAACCTAGGTCTATCTATATCTAGCTAGACCAACTTTAAGTTTAACCACTTACTAACTAATAAGTAAGTAAAACCGTCATACTTAAAAATGGTTAGTAAATAATATAGAAGTACCGACCGTACTCATGTTATCTAAAACCTGGCTTATTTATCAGGCAGGACATTGTAGAGGTCAAATACTATCTTGAAATCACTTTGATTGCTTACAAAATGCAATCTGTTCCTTACAAATACTTGGTTATAAACATAATAATATAGTTGTCGCAGTATCTATATACTATTTTAAATATGACAAGATCTCTTTGACATTTTTAAAGTTCAAAGGTTACGAATGACCTCAGCATATAGGTAATATTTTTTATGTCCGTTTGACTGCGCGAATTTAGCATTACGATACCTACGAAGTAAAAAGAATCTTGCTATAATTCACTCGTTTTCATAACATGATTGATATCTACAAACGTAACAATTTAATTATGCACACTACATGTAATTATCTCTACACTTAATATGGTGGTACTAATTTATTGCGCAGACATTTACCATGTTTATTCCCTCATCTGTAGTTAATCTTTCATCTGTAGTAGGCTTTTGAGATTCATTGATTATTAAAATTTTAATTTTGATTCAGAGTAAAGTGTTAATTTTTTCTTGTGAATAAATTTGACTATATTAAAGATAGGTAGAGGTTTCAATAATATAGGAAAATTTTACTTTAATCGTTGCAAACACTAACAAATGAGTATAAAATAGCAAATTATTATTTGTGAATAAACATATTCGACAAAGTACCTATACTAAAATTAGGGTGCTCGTCATATTTAGTGAAACCACAGGATTAATAATGTGAAACACGTGATTCTTTAGTTAAAATAATAAAGGACCTCGCACACCACACCTCATACACACAAATCAATCTTCAGGGTATCTTTCCCCTGGTAGTGGGATTTCCACTACCTACCTACCGGCTTACCTTTTCAAAATCGCGCCCCACCGATCCACTATGCAAATCATAACATTTTTGTAGAACGGCTTACCTTCGCCATAATTTCACCCCTCGCCACTACAAAGAGAAGGAACTCCCCGTGAAGACACATAAATAAATAGATACTCTCGTTATTTGTACATATCAATAAAGTACAAAATTTAACTTGCATTTCTACAGCGCTGCGCTGCTGGACTTCTTATGCCGAGTAAATAAATACGTAGATCTATACTTCTTCCTAAGGCTGCGTTCAAACGATAACACACGACCCGACCTCAACCCGAACTCAACTCAAACTCTCCTCGACCTCACCCCACCTTGAAATACATCGCTTAAAATTTTGAGTCTTATGACACATTAATAAGCTCCTGTGTAATGTTCTGTTGAGATTGAGGTGAGTTCGGGTTGAGTTGAGTTCGGGTTGTGTTCGGGTTGAGTTTGAATTGAATTTGGGTTGAGCGTGGGGCGTGTGCAGTTGCACCGACAAAATATAACGGAGCTTATTAATGTGTCATAAAACTCAAAATTGTAACCGCTCTATTTCACGAAGTGGGCTCCGGTTGAGTTTGAGTTGAGTTCGGTTTGAAGTCTGGTCGTGTGTTATCGTATAAACGCAGCCTTAAAGAACATAAAGTCTGTCCATCCTTACTTGTCTTATTTAGTAAACAGTTTTTGACAGTTGTCATACGTCTTTCAAACTTAAATCGTTATTTAAAAATATATTAGTAACTTTATGAAATTGTTGTTAATTTATTAACAATTTATTTCGTAATCTATGTGTGGAAAACCATTTGTTGTATTTTATAAATGATTATTTCAATAAAGAGTTGGGTGTAGATTGTTTACCATACAAGTAAGGATGAACAGACTTTAAGATCATCGTATCGATCTAGAACACAATAACAACTAATCAACTTACTAACAATCGGACACTATAATTTCTTTGAAGTAAAAAGAAAGGGGTATTCCCTACCTTTTTCTCATTCAGCTCATTTTTACTTCAAGGAAAATAAATCCAATACTTAATAATAATAATTGACCTTTGGAATATTCCTCTACATGTGGTGGTGTGTTTCCACTAAACTGAGCGACACACTTACCTGCAACAAATATAATAAAAAAATAAACATCAACAATTGATGACAATTTTAAAGCGATTTGCTACTTTTGAGGCCGTGGCAGCAATCACAAACCACTAATTACTTAATTAGAACACGAAATAATCCTATGTATTGCCTCAGACACTATCGTGATGATGAGAGCAGTAGCTTACAACTAAATTACAATAATTTATCTGTTAATCACCACGATCCGTTTAATTAATCGTCTAACCACTTTTCAATAAAGGGCAACAAAAAACTATCAAGAAGTTTCAATGAGAAAACTTTGCAAAAGTTTTTTTAGAGAAGTGTTCGATCGTAAAATATTATTTATTATTGCAATGAAGAACAAGTAGGTACTTACTTACATGGAATCAAAATTTTATTTAATTCTTTAAAACCTCTAACGCAAAAAGAAATTTAAGTCACAATTATACGAGTAGATTACTTGTATTTGTATGTATTACAAAAGATTAATGTATGAAACGTTCGTATGTGGAATAAAACCGGATTCGAGATCCCGCTCTCAGTGCAGTAAACAAAGTAATTAAATAAAATGGCACATGTAGAAGTTTTTTATTATTACTTAAATACTAGAACGACTTTGCCGTTAGCCTACTTATTGGACTTTCTTTTATTACTGAACATATTTCTTATCATTTTATGTACAGTCAGCAGCACGTCAGACTATACGTGTTGACCTTGAGAACCGTCTTTATGCCGTACGTAATAAAAGCTGTTTTCGTAGTTCAACTGTTTAACCTACCGTGTTGTTGTGCGTACAACGAGATTACTTTCGTTTTGATGCAGTCAGCTGACGAGCTTATCGACGATCTTAGCAACGTTTTTAACACGTCTTTATTAGGTTGCTTTTTTAATTAAAATTAACTTTTACCGAAGAAGTTGAATTTTATTTTTCTTTTTAGACGGAGTGCATTATCTGTATCAAAGGTATGTCATACAAAATCATATATTTACCACAACTACACCACAGCAATACAGGGGTGAATGAAATCAATTTTCTGTCAATCGCAAACTCATCGAAATGTTTGTAGTCACACCCACAACAACACAATTTTTGCAAGAAGATGCTACGCTACGGATGGCTACGACTACGACCTACGCTACGCTAAGGATGGCTACGACTACGACCTACGCTACGCTACGTACGACACAGTAGCTCGCACACTATTTCGTTCCCTGCGACCGACGACGGAGACGTGATACAATGCAGTGCAGTAATTGCAGGATGTTTGTATGTTGTGTGTGAAGTATGTGTAAATAGACCCTTAGAAGGAGGTAGTTCCCCAATTAATGTCATACAAAATCGAGCACAAAATTTGATATCGCATGTTTTTCCTTCTAAGAGTCTTAACCGGACATAATTCAACGTCATAAAAATGACCCTGAGTGGGACTAGGAAAATAAGAGCACGAAAGAAGTTCATAAAAAAATCTCATCTATACTTAATTCAATTGTTTTATTACGGTGAATACATTGGAGATGTAAGAATGAGGCATCACTAAAATTTAAAACACTTCCTCATTCAAACAGTAAGAAAATATGCGAATAAACGGAACATCCTGGTTCCTGCTTTATTTCCTTATAGAAGTAATGTAATCTAATTATGTAGCTTATTTTTTAACCCAAAAGCTTCCCGTTCCATATATTATTAATATGTTGTACTATAATGTTTTCTGTGGTAAGGTGCAGAACAGTTCTGAAAACTTAAGAACAATGTAAAATTCTGATAATAATATAACATACAGGTAATTAAGAACAATGTAAAATTCTGATAATAATATAACATACAGGTAATTATGTATACGATTACTTATTGTATGTATAACTTATGACTTTTAAGTTAAATCAATAGACGTACATAAATATCCAACAATAGAAATCCCTGTTAGAAGTTAAGAAATAATAATTTCATAATGACGATTTGAACGAGACAAAATCACATTGAGAAATGATGAAACGAGAATTGTCTTTACGAAAGATTTACTACGTTACTACCTACCTACTACCTACTTCAGTTTCGTTTGCGTAATTAGACACTTATTTGAATAGTAAAATTCTAAAATGGCTATTATTCCGTTCACTATTGGGGAGACCGCAACATAATGATGTAAATTAATTAAATAATATAAAACCACTTCACATTTGTTTGATTTCGTGTTTTTCATCATTATCATCATCATCATAACAGCCGTCATAAAAACCAGAAATCTTGTAGGTGGTACGGTTTGTATTTAGAATAGAGTTAAGATTTACATTACAGGTTAGTAGTCTAATAATTAAGTATTTAACCTAGTAGAATTGGCTTTGATAACTTTTTGAACATTACTGGAAATCTCAAAACCATTTCGAGGAATAAGCTTTCGGTACAGTGTCTACTTATTAAATTTAAAAATAATTCTGTATTTTTAAAGATATTTATAATATTCAATAAAAAGCTTTAACCTTCAAATGACCTTCATATGACGTCATCACATACAGATCCCCCAGCCATAATAAAAAAAAAAGAAAAAAGGGCAAAGACAATTTTGACAATGAACCTGGCATTAGGGATGGTGGAAGGTGGAAGTGAAAAAATATCGATATAGGTAATATTTCTCAGAAAAAAATGAGATGAAATGGGATGATGACTAAGTAATGGATTCTAATTTTAAGGTTTTGTAAAACTTAAAAAATAGCAAAATAAACCCCTACGCGAAATTTTGGCTCGATTTGACGAATTTTACGATGATTTTTAAGACTCAAAAGTAGGAAAAAATCAAAATGCTCCAGTGACAAAATAGTGTCGACTATTAGAATCCATACGTAATTACAAAAAAAATGTTTTGGAAAACTTATAGTAAAAACATCTATCGATATATCAGAGTATATCGATGAACTTATCTCGTATTTTTTTCCACATCCCTACTATTAAATGTTTGTAAATAGAAATAAAGTATGCACATATTTTCACAATGTTTATTATGTTATCCTGCAAATTTATCAGTCCACAAGCAATCGTTAAAATTTCATACATGTAGCCTACATCCAAAATAGACACAATACATACAATACATTTTGCAATTTGGGTAGATTGGGCATGTCAGTTTTTACAAAGTTTTTCAGCTGAGTTTCCACAGGTAAGCATTTTTATTATAACTTTACCACCTCAAAAATTATTGCGGCAAATTAAGAAGGTAGGTTAAAACCGTCACAACTGGATTAAATGAATAAAATAGAAGAAATATTAACTATAACTTATTTGTTTACAAACAACCATAAAGTCATTATGACAGGTAATGACACTTGGCCGTTCTTTTTCTATAAGTATATGGCAAAGGTTTTCCTTCTTAAACTTTCATGCCACTAATGACGTCATTCCGGTGGACCATATCCGCTCGACAAATATATTTATAAAAAAATAAATACGGGACCAAATGTTAAAATATTCAAATTAGTTTCTTAAATTGGCCTAATCTGTAGTAAAAAAATATAAAAAAATACCTTTTATTTTTTAACCAAAGCCAATTACGTACCAAATTGACATCTAGAATAACGCGACTCGGCTTATCTTGCAAATAAACATAATAATTTCTAACAACATTTTCCACTTTAGACATTCTTCTTTGATATAAATAATTAAATATTGAGTGTAAGCGATATTACATCGTTTTTGCTCAAAAGAACTCCAATGTAAATTGTTTATATTTAGATTTCTAAATCTAGAAATAGCCAACTGATTGCGTTTTACGAGATGCAATAGTGAAATAGCCGCAATTAAATCATGACTTTCTATAAGAGAAACGTTTAATTAACAGGGAT
Organism: Agriphila geniculea; assembly: GCA_943789525.1. Taxonomy (NCBI): domain Eukaryota; kingdom Metazoa; phylum Arthropoda; class Insecta; order Lepidoptera; family Crambidae; genus Agriphila; species Agriphila geniculea. The sequence continues at coordinate 10,756,128 of OX038887.1, read as the reverse complement.
TTTGAACTAAATGCAACTTTACAACAACGTTCGATCTTCCATTCTTAAAAGACCGTGCAGCTCCCATAAAGGGGGAACACAAGGTACAGTATTGTACGGGAAACGTCAGATAGAGGTCAAGTAGCAAATTCCACTACATAGCCTTTCTCAAAAGAAAATGATTTAAAACTGCTTGAATCTTGATGGGCATCACTGACTCCATAATATAAAGGGTTCCAGCAGCTAGATGTTGCGCGACTTCTGTTGGTTCTACAAAGTAGAATGTGGTCATTGGACCCAAAATATCGCAGCCCCTGTAGCATGACGAGTTCGAAAGAGGTTTTATCGGTACTCGATATCGAAATGACTAAAAAGACCTTTTGTTTAAGGCCCTTATAGCCGTATAGCCGTGAAGTAGAGTCGCCAATTCATTTATTTTTGAAGTGAAAACTTCTTTAACGTTGTTGTACGCTTTTTTTGTAATGGGGAAAAAATGTTAAACTCGCGTCAGTCAGGGTCACGTGACCCTGATCGAAAATTCGTAAGACGGATGTAGCGTAGACAGCCGGCGGCGGAAGTATCCCCCTCTCTTTCTACCGTGCGCGGCGAAAATGGCGGCGCGTCATTTCAAGACGTAAACACTTGTGTCACCATAGCAACGCGCTAATTTTTTAATTCAATGTCAAATCTCTAGATTTTCTGTCAAGCTATGGATAAGACCTTCGTACAATACTGTTCTGTATTCGTAAATTCAAATGCAGAGTAAATTCGTAAGACGGCAATTCGTGCAAAATTATTTCCTAACCATTCCAAAATATCAAAAATGCACAACGTTAAAATTCAAGTTTTCACTTCTGCCGGCACTCCCGGAGTGCAATCCGAATATTTATTATACGTAAACCAGGGGTGCGATTGCGTAAGTTAATCGTATTCATTTGACAGTTCATATCGTAATCCATCGGCTGCAATTTGTATGGGATGACATATCTTATGATACAATATGAACTGTCAAATAAATACAATTGATACCCAATCACCTAGCAGGTCAATATTAAAAAATATTAGAGACAATTTAAGAGGGCATGGTTGTTTCCTTTTTTAATTAAATATTTACTTGGTTTACGAGTAATAAAAATAAATGTATTGGCGGCGCTAGTTGACCTAAGATATAAGCGCCTTAATAAGCCGCGTTGACATATCAAAGTATACTTGGACCAAGTAGTTTTGGTGATTTCTTGGACGTTACTTTGATCATGTAAGTAAACGAACAACCAAAGCGCACTTTGATTATAATTTTAATCAAAGTAAACTTGGACCATGTTCTACTTTCATCAAAGCCTGCTTTGACCTAGTAGTTTTGATTACTACTGTTCATCGTGTAAACGAGCAATCAAAGCGCAGTTTGACGTCGGCGTTCGATCAGAATTCGTTCAATCAAAGTGCATAATGGAGCCGTATTCACGACGATGGACATGGAGCCATGTTCAAGAGTGGCAAAATAAACAAACTAATCCAAACTAATGATAAACTAATCCTAATATCATAGTCAACCGGTATCAAAATAAACTTCGGCCATAGATTTAATATGTCAAAGCTACTTTGACAAAGCAGATTTTGAGGAGCAGCGTGGCAACGGGTATCCAAGTAAACTTTGATCAAAGCTACTTTGCCCAAGTTACTTTGTCAAAGCAGACTCTGATCATGTCAACGCGGCTTTAGCTGTTAAAAATGACATTCGGATGTAGACAAAACTTTTCTCGAGTTCGTCATACTACGCCTGCATGCATTGCGATGTTCAGTCACGCCGCTGCCGCCGCCAGTACAGCAGGCAGTATCGCGGTGAACCGATACACAGACTTCCGTAATTTAAAAACTAATATTGCTCAACGAAATCTACCTCGACTTAAACAAAACAGGTTTAACTCAAAACACGTAGAGTTCAAATTGCAACAAACGCAATAACTATTACACGTAGTTTTGTAACCGCTTGTAACGTTACTATGACTATGGCGACAAATTATTTGAACCGTTAAGGTACATTTACCTTTTGTTACATAATAGTTAAGTACTATTACGATATAGTTAAGTTTTATTAAGTATCTGCGAGAACTTACAAGTGTGCAAAAGACGCGACAAATTAATCTTTACACTCCTGCAACAATTACAGTATACTAATTCCGTATGTTACTAATACTAAGCATTTTCTGTATAGTATAATTTAAATCCAATAAAATTTTCATTTTCATATTAATTACTTTAGCCAACAGATTACTTATTAGTTACTATGCCTAAATTTCGCTTCACAGATAGTAAATCAATCACATTTTGAGTCAAACATGTACATCAGTAGAAAACGAAAACATCGCCAATGTATTAAAGTACTCGTGTTTTGTAAATGGTAACAAACGCATGATGCGTAAATATGCTATAATAGAATAACTAGTAGTTTCCTGGATGTCTAATACTTGTGTTTACGTAGTATTTATTCGGCGTTGCCTTGCCTCTATTGAAAGAGATATACATGTATTTACTAAAATCTACAATACAAAGAAAGAAAACGAAAGAATGAAAATAAAGCAACGGAATGTGAATAAAGAATTGACCAAATTATATATTTGACATGACAATATCAGTTCGATTCCCAGATGAATACTCAAAACCACTTGTGTTGTTTGTAGACACCAGAAACAACAATTTAATAACATAGTGGTTATAGTGTAATATAATATCTTTTCATATACAGTGAGGAAACTCCTAAAACTTTAAATGCAGATAAATAAACAAAATGATGACTAGTACTACGTACGGTACCTACCAGTGGCGAGGGGTCGAAATATGGCGAAGGTAATCCGGACCAAAAATAACCACCGCGTGATGCAAGCTTCAAGCGTTTCTTCAGAAGTTAGGGCCTCAATTTCACCATGCAAAAAAGCACTGATAAAATAGTGACAGTCTAGCCCGCGCTACTCTATACTGAGTTGGAATCAGAAATAATAATCATGGAAAACAAAACATTTTATTGAGTTTGTAACTGCTTGTCATCCTTATCGTAGAAAGATATATTATATTGAAAATGTTTAAAAAAACCCATCATGCTAACGTAACCATAACTTCGTAACTAACTTTGGAAAACAATGTTTCGCCGCGCTAGTCAGTTAAACGACAATCCATATTAATTAAAGCCATTATGGCAAATAAAACTTACCGCAATAAACAAATACATGAGATAAACACATTAAAATAAACAAAAACCGGGAAAAAGTATCGATTCTCACTCACTAATTCACTATTTTGATAAAAACTAATCACGTTCCAAACACTCACATAATGATAATGGTAGAAACGTACTATTATACTTCTAAATAAAAATATCTAAGTTGCGATGTATTTTCTTCTATCGTTCTTATTTTGTTTATTTTGCATTTTAAAACTTATTCGTCTCTTTATAACAGAAAGAGAAAAGAAACGTTAACATCGCTTCAAATAGAAAGAGAGAGAAAACTTAAGCCACAGCCGGCCGGCTTGCCTTTCACCATTTTCAACCGAAAGGCACGCGACTGTGGTGCGTTGGTGAGAAAGAGACAGAGTAATAACAATCAACCGTTGCCCGTGGCAACCGCGCCAAGACACAGTGCAAAAAGGAAGCCAAAGGACGTCGGCTTGCCTCAAGGAGATTTTGTACGAAAATTGATTTGATATTCCTTGCACGCGGGGCGCGGCGCGCGCGCGAGCGTTTTTAGAGTAGACAATTTACTTAGAAATTCATAAAAAATAATTGTAGCCATTATTAATTAATCTTACCGAAATGGCGAAAAAAATTAAGTAATGACATGTCATAATGGATCGATGGGGATGGGATTTTAAAAGGTAAGCCGATGGGAATCGGCTTGTATGGACCCTTCGCCACTGGTACCTACCACTTTCAGTAGGGAAAAGTGGATTATTCCACTTTCGAATTTCCGAGGTTCGATTCCAGGCTGGGTTAATTTAGAAAACGAACTTTTCTATAATGGCTCAGGTCTGGGTGTTTATAGTATAGCTTTCGAATAAAGAAAACAATATTTAACCTAATTTAAAAATCGTTGTGATCCACATCCTCATTGTTGACAATTTAATTGCTCTGTTCTTTTGGCAACCGCCCAAGAATGAAACTGACAAAAAAGTGGCCATTAAGCTCTAAACAAAGGGAGATTAGGAAAACAAGGAAGGACAGAAACAGTATCCTTGTTCTACCTTCCGATATTCAAGAGTACCACGGCGAGTGACCTGATGACTCATGACAAACAAAGAAACTGCAATTGGAGTTGGCGACGACACAACAAAACAACTAGAAGAAATGGAGTGGGTATGGTTTGAATTCAGGGATTTCGCGTAGCAAATAGTATAGAATTTGTAACTATAGATACACAGAGGCAAACAAGGAAAAACGAATTGTTTTTTAAATTTTAAATAAATTAAAAAAGGTAATAAATATGTCGTGTGATAATAAGGATGAATAAAAATTGCCAACCTCATTGAATATTTGTTCGTAAAATATTTCCTGCTGATAAAATATGCTGATTCATTAACAGATTCGCTATTACTTACGAGTTATAATACAAACAAAGAGCTTTTAATATTTTTTTTGACAAAATTGGAGCAAAATAACAATGACACAGTGACTATAGACATATCTTATCGTGACCATAAATCTGAGCATTGCTTATAAAAAAATTGAAAATAGGGCATTAAGGCTCCGCTACGCGAAATCATTTGTCTCTGTCTTTTTCTTTACGTGTAAAGAGTATGGAAAATAACCTCACTTCTGCATTTTTTCGATGTTTTTCGTCGTTTTTCATCATTATCTTTAGCACAATTATCTTTGATGAAAAAAAGTTATTGGAGCAACTGCACAGTACCTGAAAGTGTATTTTGATGTAGAATTCAATACGTTTCCGCTATTATTTACGCCAAAAATATGGCCCGCGACAAGCGCTTTTGATGATATTCTGTTTTTTTTTTACAATCATCTGTGAAGTTTATACGCAATTTAATGTTTGTAGCAACTAGGTAAACTCTTTAGCTTGTCGTATGATTTTTTTGGTGGCTACAAGTTTACGTTTTCTATATGAAGATATGGCCCGCGCAAACCATGTTTTCCTATTACCGCCCCTTAATTTAGGGGGGGCTACCTTTGTAGATAAAAATATGATTTGGTGACTTACCTAACGGCTCTTGTGTTTGTCACTACCACAATGAAAAACCAGGGTTGCATGATTTAAATCAAGTTGATTTAAATCATGATTTTAATCACGATTTTTATTGCATGATTTAAATCAAAAGCCAAAAAAGGAAGTAATTAATCGCTGGGAGTGAATATTCATCAACCATTATGTTCGAAAACAATTTTAATACAAAGCATGACAGGTGCAAGCTAACTCATTAAAATTTATCGAAATAAAAAATAAAAAAAAAAAATAAAGACATTTCATCACACACAATAACAACATAAACATCGTAAACTGCTTCGAGTGTGTGATCTGGAGCCTAAACTAAGGCGACCCTGTAATGCGGGTAGCTTTAGTATGTCATGCTCACTTTAAACATTTCTGCGGTGGTGTCGTGTGAGGCGGGTCGTTACGTTCCCTCAAATATGGTTGAGCGAAACGATGGCTGGTTCATGCGTCATGCTCGTGAACGGGTGCTGCCAGTGGGAATGGGTCTGCTTCTGTCTGCTTGTACTAAGGGCGTCGCATATTTTTTTTTTCCTGTTTAATATTATAAATCAGTATGGCACTTCTTACTCAAAACATAGAATTAATAACTAATCCATGTTTTAATTTCTCACTTTTTTATTGCTAATGACCAAAATGATTATTTGGCTTTCGTTATCACGATGTTTTCGTATTTTTTTGTCTATAGTTTTGTAAGTAAAGGCCTATGAAAAGCTTTTGGATATTAGTTTTCAATTCGGTGCCTTAGGATGGGTAGCCTAAGTATGTCATGCTTTCTTTAATCATTTCTGCGGTGGTGTCGTGTGGGGTGGGTCGTTACGTTCCCTCAAATATGGTTGAGCGAAGCGATGGCTGGTCCATGCGTCATGCTCGTGAACGGGTGCTGCCAGTGGGAATGGGTCTGCTTCTGAGTACCTATCTTAACGCATATTGAATTGTAAGAATTGCGTTTTTATTTTTATGTCTTGTATCAAGTGTTTTTTTGTTAGAGTAGCAGACAGAGTGATTTCTAAACTAGTTGAAAGTTATTTACTCTCACGATTATCTAACTGAATGTAGTAGATATTTAATTTTAACCTAACTACCCATTGTGTGTAACCTTTTGATAACTATTGTGATGGAAAATGACCTCACTTTAAATGTGGAGCTCATTTTTCAATCTTGACGACTCTGTATGAAATATACAGGGAGAAAAAAGCAGCCCTTGACGAGTTTCTTGCCGGTTCTTCTCGTTACAAGGTCTCCCGCTTAGGGTTTGCGAACCGATGGCGTAGCTTCTATGACATTCACAAGTGCTTGTAACAGCCTAGACTGTATTTCAGGTCTCCAGGCCTATACACCTACCGCACCAGTAGGTACCCAGTGCGGCCTGGCGCGCACGCACAATAAAAATTAACAATCAAATATTATTATCCCCGTCAATTGGTAATGCGCTGGAACCTTGTCACATTAACGTGATCCGCAACCAAAAATGTCATGAAACAAGAAAATAGGTGATCTAATATATTAATTATTGAATTATTATTTTCAATAAGATAGGGTCTAGGTATATAAAAAATTTACAAATGTTTTCCGTTTTTGAAGTTAAAATCATGGCCGCCAGGCGCATTACCAATTGACGGGGATAGTAGATATATTTTTTTGTGTCAGTATAACAAACAATGAATTGATTACTTTCATTCATTACATGCAATGCAAGTAATTAATGAAAATAATAATGACAGTAATGTTTTCAGAAATAAAAATGTTGCCCACAAGAAAAACTAGGCTAGGGTAATGATTGCAAAACCTAATAAAATAAAAAAACACGATTTATTTAAAAAAATCTGTCTTTTTTTGCAACCCTGTGAAAAACACGCATAATATAGGTCAGTGGTTCCTAATTAGTTTTTTCTACGTACCCCTCCAAAGCTCAAGCTCGCGTAACCCTTATTGCAAACCCCCCCCCCTTTATATAATACCTTAGAATCTAAGGTAATATATCTAAGGCTTAGATTGTCCCGCGATAAGCTATGGTAATGTTATCTCAGTAAGTTTATGGAATGGCTAAGACTTATAATATACTGATAGAACCTCCGTGAAGATAGCCACCCCATTTCGAGTGCCCAGGTTTTGAGGGTGCAGGTCGTTAGTTTAGCGTTAGTTTTGATTTGTTTTGGAAAAAAAATCGTTTGTTTAGATCTCCTTCATACTTTTTTTTTAAAAACAAAAGTGGGGTGGCTGTCTTCACGCTAGCCACCCCATTGCACCAAATGGTTTTATTTAAAGCTTATTCGATAGATATTTGTTAGTTTCGTTTGTTTTGATTAAAATTTTCGTTTGTTTAGACTCCGTATTCCCTAGAAAAAAATGCAAAGTGGGGTGGCTATATTCACGTGAAGATAGCCACCCCATATGGCAAAACAAAATAAAAATTGCGCATTATGATTGCTTTTCGTTAGTTTTGATTTGTTTTGATAAAATTTTGTTTGTTTTGACAAACCGAAAAAAGTTATGATTTTTTTTATTTTTTTAGAAAAATCTTGCCTGCACGCACTAACAACCTCAATAACTCGTTATATGGACTAGTTTATGTAAGGAATCATTGAATAATGCTAAATCTATGTGAGTACATCAAAATGTACCGTTACTCATAGAAAAAATTGGGCTATAGATAGGTAGATACACATAAGAAAAATACTCAAATTGTAGAATTCCGTAAGTACGCGTAAAAACGCTATTCTAATATTCGTTTAAAGGAGCGCCCGCAAATGACTAGGTTCAAATGAAAGATGCAAGTGTTAGCTATGGCCTTACATAAGTTTTTTCGTTTGTTTCGAAATAGACAACTGTGTAGACCAGGAGCAAACATACGGTTCGTCAAAGTTACCTACTCACTTCGAACCGCTAAAAGTATTTGTTTTGAAGGAGCGCCCGCAAATGACTAGGTTCAAATGAAAGATGCAAGTCTTAGCTATGGCCCTAAATAAGTCTTTTCGTTTGTTTCGAAATAGACAACTGTGTAGACCAGGAGAAAACTTTCAGTTCGTTTTAATTACCTGCTCACTTTAAATTGCTAAAAGTATTTGTTTTGATGGAGCGCCCGCAAATGACTAGGTTCAAATGAAAGATGCAAGTGTTAGCTATGGCCCTACATAAGTTTTTTCGTTTGTTTCGAAATAGACAACTGTGTAGACCAGGAGTAAACATTCAGTTCGTTATAATTACCTGCTCTCTTTAAATTGCTAAAAGTATTTGTTTTGATGGAGCGCCCGCAAATGTTTGGGTTGAAATGAAAGATGCAAGTGTTAGCTATGGCCCTACATAAATCTTTTCGTTTGTTTCGAAATAGACAACTGTGTAGACCAGGAGAAACCTTTCAGTTCGTTTTAATTACCTGCTCACTTTAAATTGCTAAAAGTATTTGTTTTGATAGAGCGCCCGCAAATGACTAGGTTCAAATAAAAGATGCAAGTCTTAGCTATGGCCTTACATAAGTTTTTTCGTTTGTTTCGAAATAGACAACTGTGTAGACCAGGAGCAAACATACGGTTCGATAAAGTTACCTACTCACTTCGAACCGCTAAAAGTATTTGTTTTGAAGGAGCGCCCGCAAATGACTAGGTTCAAATGAATGATGCAAGTCTTAGCTATGGCCCTACATAAGTCTTTTCGTTTGTTTCGAAATAGACAACTGTGTAGACCAGGAGTAAACATTCAGTTCGTTATAATTACCTGCTCACTTTAAATTGCTAAAAGTATTTGTTTTGATGGAGCGCCCGCAAATGACTAGGTTCAAATAAAAGATGCCAGTGTTAGCTATGGCCCTACATAAGTCTTTTCGTTTGTTTCGAAATAGACAACTGTGTAGACCAGGAGCAAACATACGGTTCGTTAAAGTTACCTACTCACTTTAAATTGCTAAAAGTATTTGTTTTGATGGAGCGCCCGCAAATGACTAGGTTCAAATGAAAGATGCAAGTGTTAGCTATGGCCCTACATAAGTTTTTTTGTTTGTTTCGAAATAGACAACTGTGTAGACCAGGAGTAAACATTCAGTTCCTTATAATTACCTGCTCTCTTTAAATTGCTAAAAGTATTTGTTTTGATGGAGCGCCCGCAAATGACTGGGTTGAAATGAAAGATGCAAGTGTTAGCTATGGCCCTACATAAATTTTTTTGTTTGTTTCGAAATAGACAACTGTGTAGACCAGGAGTAAACATTCAGTTCCTTATAATTACCTGCTCTCTTTAAATTGCTAAAAGTATTTGTTTTGATGGAGCGCCCGCAAATGACTAGGTTCAAATGAAAGATGCAAGTGTTAGCTATGGCCCTACATAAGTTTTTTCGTTTGTTTCGAAATAGACAACTGTGTAGACCAGGAGTAAACATTCAGTTCCTTATAATTACCTGCTCTCTTTAAATTGCTAAAAGTATTTGTTTTGATGGAGCGCCCGCAAATGACTGGGTTGAAATGAAAGATGCAAGTGTTAGCTATGGCCCTACATAAATCTTTTCGTTTGTTTCGAAATAGACAACTGTGTAGACCAGGAGAAAACTTTCAGTTCGTTTTAATTACCTGCTCACTTTAAATTGCTAAAAGTATTTGTTTTGATAGAGCGCCCGCAAATGACTAGGTTCAAATAAAAGATGCAAGTCTTAGCTATGGCCTTACATAAGTTTTTTCGTTTGTTTCGAAATAGACAACTGTGTAGACCAGGAGCAAACATACGGTTCGTTAAAGTTACCTACTCACTTCGAACCGCTAAAAGTATTTGTTTTGAAGAAGCGCCCGCAAATGACTAGGTTCAAATGAATGATGCAAGTCTTAGCTATGGCCCTACATAAGTCTTTTCGTTTGTTTCGAAATAGACAACTGTGTAGACCAGGAGTAAACATTCAGTTCGTTATAATTACCTGCTCACTTTAAATTGCTAAAAGTATTTGTTTTGATGGAGCGCCCGCAAATGACTAGGTTCAAATAAAAGATGCCAGTGTTAGCTATAGCCCTACATAAGTCTTTTCGTTTGTTTCGAAATAGACAACTGTGTAGACCAGGAGCAAACATACGGTTCGTTAAAGTTACCTACTCACTTCGAACCGATAAAAGTATTTGTTTTGAAGGAGCGCCCGCAAATGACTAGGTTCAAATGAAAGATGCAAGTGTTAGCTATGGCCCTACATAAGTCTTTTCGTTTGTTTCGAAATAGACAACTGTGTAGACCAGGAGTAAACATTCAGTTCGTTATAATTACCTGCTCACTTTAAATTGCTAAAAGTATTTGTTTTGATGGAGCGCCCGCAAATGACTCGGTTGAAATGAAAGATACAAGTGCTAGCTATGGCCCTACATAAATCTTTTTGTTTGTTTCGAAATAGACAACTGTGTAGACCAGGAGTAAACATTCAGTTCGTTATAATTACCTACTCACTTCGAACCGCTAAAAGTATTTGTTTTGAAGGAGCGCCCGCAAATGACTAGGTTCAAATAAAAGATGCAAGTCTTAGCTATGGCCTTACATAAGTCTTTTCGTTTGTTTCGAAATAGACAACTGTGTAGACCAGGAGAAAACTTTCAGTTCGTTTTAATTACCTGCTCACTTTAAATTGCTAAAAGTATTTGTTTCGATGGAGCGCCCGCAAATGACTGGGTTCAAATGAAAGATGCAAGTGTTAGCTATGGCCCTACATAGGTCTTTTCGTTTGTTTCGAAATAGACAACTGTGTAGACCAGGAGTAAACATTCAGTTCGTTATAATTACCTGCTCACTTTAAATTGCTAAAAGTATTTGTTTTGATGGAGCGCCCGCAAATGACTAGGTTTAAATGAAAGATGCAAGTATTAGCTATGGCCTTACATAAGTTTTTTCGTTTGTTTCGAAATAGACAACTGTGTAGACCAGGAGAAAACTTTCAGTTCGTTTTAATTACCTGCTCACTTTAAATTGCTAAAAGTATTTGTTTTGAGGCAGCGCCCGCAAATGACTAGGTTCAAATGAAAGATGCAAGTCTTAGCTATGGCCCTAAATAAGTCTTTTCGTTTGTTTCGAAATAGACAGCTGTGTAGACCAGGAGCAAACATACGGTGTGTTATAATTACCTACTCACTTCGAACCGCTAAAAGTATTTGTTTTGAAGGAGCGCCCGCAAATGACTAGGTTCAAATGAAAGATGCAAGTCTTAGCTATGGCCCTACATAAGTCTTTTCGTTTGTTTCGAAATAGACAACTGTGTAGACCAGGAGTAAACATTCAGTTCGTTATAATGACCTGCTCACTTTAAATTGCTAAAAGTATTTGTTTTGATGGAGCGCCCGCAAATGACTAGGTTCAAATGAAAGATGCAAGTCTAAGCTATGGCCCTACATAAGTCTTTTCGTTTGTTTCGAAATAGACAACTGTGTAGACCAGGAGAAAACTTTCAGTTCGTTATAATTACCTGCTCACTTTAAATTGCTAAAAGTATTTGTTTTGATGGAGCGCCCGCAAATGACTAGGTTCAAATGAAAGATGCAAGTGTTAGCTATGGCCCTACATAAGTCTTTTCGTTTGTTTCGAAATAGACAACTGTGTAGACCAGGAGTAAACATTCAGTTCGTTATAATTACCTGCTCACTTTAAATTGCTAAAAGTATTTGTTTTGATGGAGCGCCCGCAAATGACTAGGTTCAAATGAAAGATGCAAGTGTTAGCTATGGCCCTACATAAGTTTTTTCGTTTGTTTCGAAATAGACAACTGTGTAGACCAGGAGTAAACATTCAGTTCGTTATAATTACCTGCTCTCTTTAAATTGCTAAAAGTATTTGTTTTGATGGAGCGCCCGCAAATGTTTGGGTTGAAATGAAAGATGCAAGTGTTAGCTATGGCCCTACATAAATCTTTTCGTTTGTTTCGAAATAGACAACTGTGTAGACCAGGAGAAACCTTTCAGTTCGTTTTAATTACCTGCTCACTTTAAATTGCTAAAAGTATTTGTTTTGATAGAGCGCCCGCAAATGACTAGGTTCAAATAAAAGATGCAAGTCTTAGCTATGGCCTTACATAAGTTTTTTCGTTTGTTTCGAAATAGACAACTGTGTAGACCAGGAGCAAACATACGGTTCGATAAAGTTACCTACTCACTTCGAACCGCTAAAAGTATTTGTTTTGAAGGAGCGCCCGCAAATGACTAGGTTCAAATGAATGATGCAAGTCTTAGCTATGGCCCTACATAAGTCTTTTCGTTTGTTTCGAAATAGACAACTGTGTAGACCAGGAGTAAACATTCAGTTCGTTATAATTACCTGCTCACTTTAAATTGCTAAAAGTATTTGTTTTGATGGAGCGCCCGCAAATGACTAGGTTCAAATAAAAGATGCCAGTGTTAGCTATGGCCCTACATAAGTCTTTTCGTTTGTTTCGAAATAGACAACTGTGTAGACCAGGAGCAAACATACGGTTCGTTAAAGTTACCTACTCACTTCGAACCGATAAAAGTATTTGTTTTGAAGGAGCGCCCGCAAATGACTAGGTTCAAATGAAAGATGCAAGTCTTAGCTATGGCCCTACATAAGTCTTTTCGTTTGTTTCGAAATAGACAACTGTGTAGACCAGGAGTAAACATTCAGTTCGTTATAATTACCTGCTCACTTTAAATTGCTAAAAGTATTTGTTTTGATAGAGCGCCCGCAAATGACTCGGTTTAAATGAAAGATACAAGTGTTAGCTATGGCCCTACATAAATCTTTTCGTTTGTTTCGAAATAGACAACTGTGTAGACCAGGAGTAAACATTCAGTTCGTTATAATTACCTACTCACTTCGAACCGCTAAAAGTATTTGTTTTAAAGGAGCGCCCGCAAATGACTAGGTTCAAATGAAAGATGCAAGTCTAAGCTATGGCCCTACATAAGTCTTTTCGTTTGTTTCGAAATAGACAACTGTGTAGACCAGGAGTAAACATTCAGTTCGTTTTAATTACCTGCTCACTTTAAATTGCTAAAAGTATTTGTTTTGATGGAGCGCCCGCAAATGACTGGGTTCAAATGAAAGATGCAAGTGTTAGCTATGGCCCTACATAGGTCTTTTCGTTTGTTTCGAAATAGACAACTGTGTAGACCAGGAGTAAACATTCAGTTCGTTATAATTACCTGCTCACTTTAAATTGCTAAAAGTATTTGTTTTGATGGAGCGCCCGCAAATGACTAGGTTCAAATGAAAGATGCAAGTATTAGCTATGGCCCTACATAAGTTTTTTCGTTTGTTTCGAAATAGACAACTGTGTAGACCAGGAGTAAACATTCAGTTCGTTATAATTACTTGCTCACTTTAAATTGCTAAAAGTATTTGTTTTGATGGAGCGCCCGCAAATGACTAGGTTCAAATGAAAGATGCAAGTGTTAGCTATGGCCCTACATAAGTCTTTTTGTTTGTTTCGAAATAGACAACTGTGTAGACCAGGAGAAAACTTTCAGTTCGTTATAATTACCTGCTCACTTTAAATTACTAAAAGTATTTGTTTTGATGGAGCGCCCGCAAATGACTAGGTTCAAATGAAAGATGCCAGCGTAAGCTATGGCCCTACATAAGTCTTTTCGTTTGTTTCGAAATAGACAACTGTGTAGACCAGGAGCAAACATACGGTTCGTTAAAGTTACCTACTCACTTCGAACCGCTAAAAGTATTTGTTTTAAAGGAGCGCCCGCAAATGACTAGGTTCAAATGAATGATGCAAGTCTTAGCTATGGCCCTACATAAGTCTTTTCGTTTGTTTCGAAATAGACAACTGTGTAGACCAGGAGTAAACATTCAGTTCGTTATAATTACCTGCTCACTTTAAATTGCTAAAAGTATTTGTTTTGATGGAGCGCCCGCAAATGACTAGGTTCAAATAAAAGATGCCAGTGTTAGCTATGGCCCTACATAAGTCTTTTCGTTTGTTTCGAAATAGACAACTGTGTAGACCAGGAGTAAACATTCAGTTCGTTATAATTACCTGCTCACTTTAAATTGCTAATAGTATTTGTTTTGATGGAGCGCCCGCAAATGACTGGGTTGAAATGAAAGATGCAAGTTTTAGCTATGGCCCTACATAAGTCTTTTCGTTTGTTTCGAAATAGACAACTGTGTAGACCAGGAGTAAACATTCAGTTCGTTATAATTACCTGCTCACTTTAAAATGCTAAAAGTATTTGTTTTGATGGAGCGCCCGCAAATGACTAGGTTCAAATAAAAGATGCCAGTGTGAGCTATGGCCCTACATAAGTCTTTTCGTTTGTTTCGAAATAGACAACTGTGTAGACCAGGAGTAAACATTCAGTTCGTTATAATTACCTGCTCACTTTAAATTGCTAAAAGTATTTGTTTTGATGGAGCGCCCGCAAATGACTAGGTTCAAATGAAAGATGCAAGTGTTAGCTATGGCCCTACATAAGTTTTTTCGTTTGTTTCGAAATAGACAACTGTGTAGACCAGGAGTAAACATTCAGTTCGTTATAATTACCTGCTCTCTTTAAATTGCTAAACGTATTTGTTTTGATGGAGCGCCCGCAAATGTTTGGGTTGAAATGAAAGATGCAAGTGTTAGCTATGGCCCTACATAAATCTTTTCGTTTGTTTCGAAATAGACAACTGTGTAGACCAGGAGAAACCTTTCAGTTCGTTTTAATTACCTGCTCACTTTAAATTGCTAAAAGTATTTGTTTTGATAGAGCGCCCGCAAATGACTAGGTTCAAATAAAAGATGCAAGTCTTAGCTATGGCCTTACATAAGTTTTTTCGTTTGTTTCGAAATAGACAACTGTGTAGACCAGGAGCAAACATACGGTTCGATAAAGTTACCTACTCACTTCGAACCGCTAAAAGTATTTGTTTTGAAGGAGCGCCCGCAAATGACTAGGTTCAAATGAATGATGCAAGTCTTAGCTATGGCCCTACATAAGTCTTTTCGTTTGTTTCGAAATAGACAACTGTGTAGACCAGGAGTAAACATTCAGTTCGTTATAATTACCTGCTCACTTTAAATTGCTAAAAGTATTTGTTTTGATGGAGCGCCCGCAAATGACTAGGTTCAAATAAAAGATGCCAGTGTTAGCTATGGCCCTACATAAGTCTTTTCGTTTGTTTCGAAATAGACAACTGTGTAGACCAGGAGCAAACATACGGTTCGTTAAAGTTACCTACTCACTTCGAACCGATAAAAGTATTTGTTTTGAAGGAGCGCCCGCAAATGACTAGGTTCAAATGAAAGATGCAAGTCTTAGCTATGGCCCTACATAAGTCTTTTCGTTTGTTTCGAAATAGACAACTGTGTAGACCAGGAGTAAACATTCAGTTCGTTATAATTACCTGCTCACTTTAAATTGCTAAAAGTATTTGTTTTGATAGAGCGCCCGCAAATGACTCGGTTTAAATGAAAGATACAAGTGTTAGCTATGGCCCTACATAAATCTTTTCGTTTGTTTCGAAATAGAAAACTGTGTAGACCAGGAGTAAACATTCAGTT
Source organism: Agriphila geniculea (assembly GCA_943789525.1). Lineage (NCBI taxonomy): Eukaryota > Metazoa > Arthropoda > Insecta > Lepidoptera > Crambidae > Agriphila > Agriphila geniculea. The sequence goes on along the minus strand of OX038887.1, from coordinate 10,740,474 downwards.
CGTTATAATTACCTACTCACTTCGAACCGCTAAAAGTATTTGTTTTGAAGGAGCGCCCGCAAATGACTAGGTTCAAATGAAAGATGCAAGTCTAAGCTATGGCCCTACATAAGTCTTTTCGTTTGTTTCGAAATAGACAACTGTGTAGACCAGGAGAAAACTTTCAGTTCGTTTTAATTACCTGCTCACTTTAAATTGCTAAAAGTATTTGTTTTGATGGAGCGCCCGCAAATGACTAGGTTCAAATGAAAGATGCAAGTGTTAGCTATGGCCCTACATAGGTCTTTTCGTTTGTTTCGAAATAGACAACTGTGTAGACCAGGAGTAAACATTCAGTTCGTTATAATTACCTGCTCACTTTAAATTGCTAAAAGTATTTGTTTTGATGGAGCGCCCGCAAATGACTAGGTTCAAATGAAAGATGCAAGTATTAGCTATGGCCCTACATAAGTTTTTTCGTTTGTTTCGAAATAGACAACTGTGTAGACCAGGAGTAAACATTCAGTTCGTTATAATTACTTGCTCACTTTAAATTGCTAAAAGTATTTGTTTTGATGGAGCGCCCGCAAATGACTAGGTTCAAATGAAAGATGCAAGTGTTAGCTATGGCCCTACATAAGTCTTTTTGTTTGTTTCGAAAAAGACAACTGTGTAGACCAGGAGAAAACTTTCAGTTCGTTATAATTACCTGCTCACTTTAAATTACTAAAAGTATTTGTTTTGATGGAGCGCCCGCAAATGACTAGGTTCAAATGAAAGATGCCAGCGTAAGCTATGGCCCTACATAAGTCTTTTCGTTTGTTTCGAAATAGACAACTGTGTAGACCAGGAGCAAACATACGGTTCGTTAAAGTTACCTACTCACTTCGAACCGCTAAAAGTATTTGTTTTAAAGGAGCGCCCGCAAATGACTAGGTTCAAATGAATGATGCAAGTCTTAGCTATGGCCCTACATAAGTCTTTTCGTTTGTTTCGAAATAGACAACTGTGTAGACCAGGAGTAAACATTCAGTTCGTTATAATTACCTGCTCACTTTAAATTGCTAAAAGTATTTGTTTTGATGGAGCGCCCGCAAATGACTAGGTTCAAATAAAAGATGCCAGTGTTAGCTATGGCCCTACATAAGTCTTTTCGTTTGTTTCGAAATAGACAACTGTGTAGACCAGGAGTAAACATTCAGTTCGTTATAATTACCTGCTCACTTTAAATTGCTAATAGTATTTGTTTTGATGGAGCGCCCGCAAATGACTGGGTTGAAATGAAAGATGCAAGTTTTAGCTATGGCCCTACATAAGTCTTTTCGTTTGTTTCGAAATAGACAACTGTGTAGACCAGGAGTAAACATTCAGTTCGTTATAATTACCTGCTCACTTTAAAATGCTAAAAGTATTTGTTTTGATGGAGCGCCCGCAAATGACTAGGTTCAAATAAAAGATGCCAGTGTGAGCTATGGCCCTACATAAGTCTTTTCGTTTGTTTCGAAATAGACAACTGTGTAGACCAGGAGTAAACATCAGTTCGTTATAATTACCTGCTCACTTTAAATTGCTAATAGTATTTGTTTTGATGGAGCGCCCGCAAATGACTGGGTTGAAATGAAAGATGCAAGTTTTAGCTATGGCCCTACATAAATCTTTTCGTTTGTTTCGAAATAGACAACTGTGTAGACCAGGAGTAAACATTCAGTTCGTTATAATTACCTGCTCACTTTAAAGTGCTAAAAGTATTTGTTTTGATAGAGCGCCCGCAAATGACTAGGTTCAAATGAAAGATGCAAGTGTTAGCTATGGCCCTACATAAATCTTTTCGTTTGTTTCGAAATAGACAACTGTGTAGACCAGGAGTAAACATTCAGTTCGTTATAATTACCTGCTCACTTTAAATTGCTAAAAGTATTTGTTTTGATGGAGCGCCCGCAAATGACTAGGTTCAAATGAAAGATGCAAGTGTTAGCTATGGCCCTACATAAGTTTTTTCGTTTGTTTCAAAATAGACAACTGTGTAGACCAGGAGTAAACATTCAGTTCGTTATAATTACCTGCTCTCTTTAAATTGCTAAAAGTATTTGTTTTGATGGAGCGCCCGCAAATGACTGGGTTGAAATGAAAGATGCAAGTGTTAGCTATGGCCCTACATAAATCTTTTCGTTTGTTTCGAAATAGACAACTGTGTAGACCAGGAGAAAACTTTCAGTTCGTTTTAATTACCTGCTCACTTTAAATTGCTAAAAGTATTTGTTTTGATAGAGCGCCCGCAAATGACTAGGTTCAAATAAAAGATGCAAGTCTTAGCTATGGCCTTACATAAGTTTTTTCGTTTGTTTCGAAATAGACAACTGTGTAGACCAGGAGCAAACATACGGTTCGTCAAAGTTACCTACTCACTTCGAACCGCTAAAAGTATTTGTTTTGAAGGAGCGCCCGCAAATGACTAGGTTCAAATGAATGATGCAAGTCTTAGCTATGGCCCTACATAAGTCTTTTCGTTTGTTTCGAAATAGACAACTGTGTAGACCAGGAGTAAACATTCAGTTCGTTTTAATTACCTGCTCACTTTAAATTGCTAAAAGTATTTGTTTTGATGGAGCGCCCGCAAATGACTAGGTTCAAATAAAAGATGCCAGTGTTAGCTATGGCCCTACATAAGTCTTTTCGTTTGTTTCGAAATAGACAACTGTGTAGACCAGGAGCAAACATACGGTTCGTTAAAGTTACCTACTCACTTCGAACCGATAAAAGTATTTGTTTTGAAGGAGCGCCCGCAAATGACTAGGTTCAAATGAAAGATGCAAGTCTTAGCTATGGCCCTACATAAGTCTTTTTGTTTGTTTCGAAATAGACAACTGTGTAGACCAGGAGTAAACATTCAGTTCGTTATAATTACCTGCTCACTTTAAATTGCTAAAAGTATTTGTTTTGATGGAGCGCCCGCAAATGGCTCGGTTGAAATGAAAGATACAAGTGTTAGCTATGGCCCTACATAAATCTTTTCGTTTGTTTCGAAATAGACAACTGTGTAGACCAGGAGTAAACATTCAGTTCGTTATAATTACCTACTCACTTCGAACCGCCAAAAGTATTTGTTTTGAAGGAGCGCCCGCAAATGACTAGGTTCAAATGAAAGATGCAAGTCTAAGCTATGGTCCTACATAAGTCTTTTCGTTTGTTTCGAAATAGACAACTGTGTAGACCAGGAGAAAACTTTCAGTTCGTTTTAATTACCTGCTCACTTTAAATTGCTAAAAGTATTTGTTTTGATGGAGCGCCCACAAATGACTGGGTTCAAATGAAAGATGCAAGTGTTAGCTATGGCCCTACATAGGTCTTTTCGTTTGTTTCGAAATAGACAACTGTGTAGACCAGGAGTAAACATTCAGTTCGTTATAATTACCTGCTCACTTTAAATTGCTAAAAGTATTTGTTTTGAAGGAGCGCCCGCAAATGACTAGGTTCAAATGAAAGATGCAAGTCTTAGCTATGGCCCTACATAAGTCTTTTCGTTTGTTTCGAAATAGACAACTGTGTAGACCAGGAGTAAACATTCAGTTCGTTATAATTACCTGCTCACTTTAAATTGCTAAAAGTATTTGTTTTGATGGAGCGCCCGCAAATGACTAGGTTCAAATGAAAAATGCAAGTGTAAGCTATGGCCCTACATAAGTTTTTTCGTTTGTTTCGAAATAGACAACTGTGTAGACCAGGAGTAAACATTCAGTTCGTTATAATTACCTGCTCACTTTAAATTGCTAAAAGTATTTGTTTTGATGGAGCGCCCGCAAATGACTTGGTTCAAATGAAAGATGCAAGTCTAAGCTATGGCCCTACATAAGTCTTTTCGTTTGTTTCGAAATAGACAACTGTGTAGACCAGGAGAAAACTTTCAGTTCGTTATAATTACCTGCTCACTTTAAATTGCCAAAAGTATTTGTTTTGATGGAGCGCCCGCAAATGACTAGGTTCAAATGAAAGATGCAAGTGTTAGCTATGGCCCTACATAAGTCTTTTCGTTTGTTTCGAAATAGACAACTGTGTAGACCAGGAGTAAACATTCAGTTCGTTATAATTACCTGCTCACTTTAAATTGCTAAAAGTATTTGTTTTGATGGAGGGCCCGCAAATGACTAGGTTCAAATGAAAGATGCAAGTGTTAGCTATGGCCCTACATAAGTTTTTTCGTTTGTTTCAAAATAGACAACTGTGTAGACCAGGAGTAAACATTCAGTTATAATTACCTGCTCTCTTTAAATTGCTAAAAGTATTTGTTTTGATGGAGCGCCCGCAAATGACTGGGTTGAAATGAAAGATGCAAGTGTTAGCTATGGCCCTACATAAATCTTTTCGTTTGTTTCGAAATAGACAACTGTGTAGACCAGGAGAAACCTTTCAGTTCGTTTTATTTATTTATTTATGTTTGCCATGTTAACAGTACTCCGTCTTAAGTTATCAATATCATATATTTGCAAAAAAAACACCTCACAGTTACATTTGCATTACTTTTCCCATGAATCAAAATCAATGATTAATGACATTAAGCAAATACGAAACAGTTTTGTTTACAGTTTAACTATAGATGATCCCTATTTCTGCACTTATTTCTATTATCATCAACATCACATAATGAATGCTAGAATACTTATTTCGATATGAATAATTTGAAATACCTCAAAGTTGGTATTTTAATGCAGGGTCTCTGAACACAGGTCATGACAACTTCATTGTGGCTGTGGAGGAGTTGTCCCCAGATATTTTAGCAATCAATGAAACCTGGCTTAGATCGGGGCATGACGACAAAGCGCCCAAACTTCCGGGGTACCGCTTACGTCATAGCCCTAGACCAGATCATATTCGACGTGGGAGGGGGGGTGGAGTCGGCTTTTATATACGAAAGGGTGTCAATGCTCGTACATATCAGCATCCTTGCACAGCAACGGTAGAGCAAATGTGGCTGAGTGTTCGTTCGCAAAATCAAATCATCATGGTTGGGACAGCTTATAGGCCGCCATGGCTGGATGTTAACTTATTTTTTGATTCACTTATGGATACCATCACCACTTTTACAGACCATGATGGGGTTGTTTTAGTGGGTGATTTTAACATTGATTTTCTAGATTGCAGCACAAATAAATACAAATTGATGACCCAGCTTCTGCATAGTACTGGTTTGACTCAGCTGGTGACGGAACCAACTCACTTCACAGATCACAGCAGTACCCTTATAGACGTGATATGTGCTGATATTCGAGCCCTCAATGTTAAGGTCAAATACTCTCCTGACCTTGGTAGGCATGCAATGGTAATCGGCGAATTCAAAATCAAAGTGGCCAAGCCGTCTCCACGCTGGGTTAATTACCGGCCACTGAAAAACATTGTTTTAGAGCGCTTCAATGATGACCTAGACGCCATAGAGTGGGATAACCTCCGCACAATCGATAGTGTCAGCCTCTTGGTTGAGGCGTTTACTTTCTGCATTCATGCACTGTTCGACTTACACGCACCTGTTAAAACAAGTAAGTTTAAGCATCCACCTCACCCATGGATCACTGACACTGTCAGATCAATGATGCAAATAAGAGATGATTACCATAGCAGGCTTAAGTCAGCGACAGCGGACAACAGTGCAGCCCTTAAAGAAAGTTACAAAACCATGAAAAACATTGTAATTAATGCTATAGAGAGAGAGAAAGCTTGTTTTTTTGGTAAACAAATCAATGCACAATTAAATAACTAGGCAACTATGGCGGAACCTCAAAAATAGTGTATTACCAGATACCAAAAAGTCATCTGCACTACCACCATTCTTTGACAACCCTGATATTATTAACACTCACTTTCTAAATGTCCCGGGAGAAAATAATGTGTCCATATCTCAGCTCACATATTTTGAATATCATAGGGGCTGCTCAACCACTTTCATGTTGCAAACCGTGAGCGAGGATCTGGTCCTGAAAACTATCAAGGGGCTTAAATCCAATGCACAGGGTGACGATGGTGTATCATTGGACATGTTGCTGCTCACCTTACCCCAATCATTGAAAACTATCATCACCATTATCAATAGATCTATTGAAGAATGCACATTTCCACAGATCTGGAAAACTGCTGTGGTGAAGCCTCTTCCAAAAAATGGCCAACCTTCCTCTGAGGCGGACCTCCGACCTATCAGCCTGCTCTCATGTATCTCAAAGGTTTTGGAGAGGATAGTTTGCGATCAACTTACAAAATTTCTCGAAGGTCACAACATACTTCCTCGTCACCAGTCTGGATTTCGCAAGGGCTGCAGTACTGCAACCGCTCTTGCTGACGTGGTGGACAATTTCCTTGCCGCTCAAGACGAAGGCAAACTCACGGCGTTGCTACTGCTAGACTTTTCGCGTGCCTTCGACTCTATAAATACAAGTCTGTTGTTGTCCAAATTAGCCTATTACGGTGCCGATGCTAGAACAGTGAGGTGGTTTGACAGTTATCTCTCAAATAGATCCCAATATGTTGAGCTCACAATGGCAGACGGGTCAAAACTGAAATCCACTCCACAGCTAGTCACACGAGGCGTTCCGCAAGGATCCATCCTTGGCCCGATCCTGTACATACTATACAGCGCAGACATAATACAAGGTATTTCTCACTGCAATCATCATTTGTATGCAGATGATCTACAGCTGTATCTGTCGTTTGAGCCAAAAAATCATGTTTCAGCTGCAGCCATGATTAATGATGACCTACAAAAATTGTCCCAATGGTGCCATTCAAACTGCCTTGTTCTGAACCCCACCAAGTCTAAGCTCATGATACTAGGCACAAAAAACAATCTGCAGAAATTACATTGTAGCGACACTCCTTTCAACATTCACATCCAGGGAAAACTTGTTGAATGTGTGGACACGGCCCGAAATCTGGGGCTCACCCTTGACAGCCACCTTAACTTTGAAAGACATGCCATAGATTGTGTTCGAAACTGTTTTTACAGTCTAAAATTATTGTACAAATTAAGACCTTATTTATGCGAGGAACTTAGAATAAAGTTGTGCGAGTCCCTTATTCTTTCAAAACTCAATTATTGTGATGTTGTATATGGGCCACGTCTCCTGTCCAGATCTTCTAAACTAATCCAACGTGTACAAAACGCGTGCGCTCGTTTTTGTTTTCACGTTCCACCTCGGTCTCACATCACACCTTATTTGAATGCAGCAGATTCACTTAAGATGGAAGCACGCAGAAAACTACACCTTTCCACTTTGCTGTTTGGCATCATCAGCTCAGAGAGGCCACAGTATCTCTACAATAAATTGCTTTGGACCCAGGATCGTATCAGATATCAAAAAAGGGCATGTACTCATGTCTTCACAATTCCCATACATCGCACTGTGGCTTTCAGAGGATCCTTCAGATTTGCTGCCTCGAAATGCTGGAATGACATCCCTCCACCCATACGTGATCTACAATCAAAATACACATTTAAAAAGAAATTAAAGAACCACCTCCTTACAATACAAAAAGCACTGTGTTAACGATTTTTATGCTACCTATACAAAACACCACCGGCCAGAGACTTACTCTCAGTTTCTTCACGTCACGCAATCAGGGTGCCACACAACACTGCGCCGTCGTGAGGCCTGTGTTACGTGTCCTCACTGCCACCCACGTTCCACGTTGACTTGCTGACGTGGCTGTTGCATTCGTGGCACCGCATGGCAACTTCCCTTTAGGATGCACGCAACAAATAAAGTCACGCCCGCGGCTTCAACGTACCTAGCACTTCTCTCCTTTTTGATTTCTCAACACTTTGTCTGATAAAGATTTATTTCACTTCACAAAAATACATTTATAAATGTGCTACCTATTTGACTTGACACTATTTTTGATAGTCAGCAGCTGTCACTGTCACACTCATACACAGCACAGATAAAAAACCATAGATAATTTAGTACTTTTTTTTCTTTTATCCCACCAAACACAACATGTCAAAGGATACTTTTATGTTTATAGGTCGACCGGAATCTCATCTTTTATCTAGATAGTTTATTTAATTTTAATGTCGTGCTCCTTCTCTAAAGTTTATTTATGTTTATTTTAATCCGCTTCTTCCTTCTTTTACTGTGTTACCGCACCATTTCGTCCTGGGAGCTGTCTGAAAACCAGCGCTCTTGCGGCATTCTGCGCAATGCCGCAAAAGCATAGCTGAGCCAGCTACCCTTTGGCCACATCCGTAGCATTTATTTTTTTAGTAATCTCTGTCTGTTATTTCTGTTTGTTTTTCTTCTTCTATGTTAATTTTTTTTTAGGCCAATAAATGTTTCTTTATCTTTATCTTTATCTTTATCTTTTAATTACCTGCTCACTTTAAATTGCTAAAAGTATTTGTTTTGATAGAGCGCCCGCAAATGACTAGGTTCAAATAAAAGATGCAAGTCTTAGCTATGGCCTTACATAAGTTTTTTCGTTTGTTTTGAAATAGACAACTGTGTAGACCAGGAGCAAACATACGGTTCGTTAAAGTTACCTACTCACTTCGAACCGCTAAAAGTATTTGTTTTGAAGGAGCGCCCGCAAATGACTAGGTTCAAATGAATGATGCAAGTCTTAGCTATGGCCCTACATAAGTCTTTTCGTTTGTTTCGAAATAGACAACTGTGTAGACCAGGAGTAAACATTCAGTTCGTTATAATTACCTGCTCACTTTAAATTGCTAAAAGTATTTGTTTTGATGGAGCGCCCGCAAATGACTAGGTTCAAATAAAAGATGCCAGTGTTAGATATGGCCCTACATAAGTCTTTTCGTTTGTTTCGAAATAGACAACTGTGTAGACCAGGAGCAAACATACGGTTCGTTAAAGTTACCTACTCACTTCGAACCGATAAAAGTATTTGTTTTGAAGGAGCGCCCGCAAATGACTAGGTTCAAATGAAAGATGCAAGTCTTAGCTATGGCCCTACATAAGTCTTTTCGTTTGTTTCGAAATAGACAACTAAGTAGACCAGGTTTACTCCTGGTCTACACAGTTGTCTATTTCGAAACAAACGAAAAGATTTATGTAGGGCCATAGCTAACACTTGTATCTTTCATTTCAACCGAGTCATTTGCGGGCGCTCCATCAAAACAAATACTTTTAGCAATTTAAAGTGAGCAGGTAATTATAACGAACTGAATGTTTACTCCTGGTCTACACAGTTGTCTATTTCGAAACAAACGAAAAGACTTATGTAGGGCCATAGCTAAGACTTGCATCTTTCATTTGAACCTAGTCATTTGCGGGCGCTCCTTCAAAACAAATACTTATATCGGTTCGAAGTGAGTAGGTAACTTTAACGAACCGTATGTTTGCTCCTGGTCTACACAGTTGTCTATTTCGAAACAAACGAAAAGACTTATGTAGGGCCATAGCTAAGACTTGCATCTTTCATTTGAACCTAGTCATTTGCGGGCGCTCCTTCAAAACAAATACTTTTATCGGTTCGAAGTGAGTAGGTAACTTTAACGAACCGTATGTTTGCTCCTGGTCTACACAGTTGTCTATTTCGAAACAAACGAAAAGACTTATGTAGGGCCATAGCTAACACTGGCATCTTTTATTTGAACCTAGTCATTTGCGGGCGCTCCATCAAAACAAATACTTTTAGCAATTTAAAGTGAGCAGGTAATTATAACGAACTGAATGTTTACTCCTGGTCTACACAGTTGTCTATTTTGAAACAAACGAAAAAACTTATGTAGGGCCATAGCTAACACTTGCATCTTTCATTTGAACCTAGTCATTTGCGGGCGCTCCATCAAAACAAATACTTTTAGCAATTTAAAGTGAGCAGGTAATTATAACGAACTGAATGTTTACTCCTGGTCTACACAGTTGTCTATTTCGAAACAAACGAAAAGATTTATGTAGGGCCATAGCTAACACTTGCATCTTTCATTTGAACCTAGTCATTTGCGGGCGCTCTATCAAAACAAATACTTTTAGCACTTTAAAGTGAGCAGGTAATTATAACGAACTGAATGTTTACTCCTGGTCTACACAGTTGTCTATTTCGAAACAAACGAAAAGATTTATGTAGCGCCATAGCTAAAACTTGCATCTTTCATTTCAACCCAGTCATTTGCGGGCGCTCCATCAAAACAAATACTATTAGCAATTTAAAGTGAGCAGGTAATTATAACGAACTGAATGTTTACTCCTGGTCTACACAGTTGTCTATTTCGAAACAAACGAAAAGACTTATGTAGGGCCATAGCTCACACTGGCATTTTTTATTTGAACCTAGTCATTTGCGGGCGCTCCATCAAAACAAATACTTTTAGCATTTTAAAGTGAGCAGGTAATTATAACGAACTGAAAGTTTTCTCCTGGTCTACACAGTTGTCTATTTCGAAACAAACGAAAAGACTTATGTAGGGCCATAGCTAAGACTTGCATCTTTCATTTGAACCTAGTTATTTGCGGGCGCTCCTTCAAAACAAATACTTTTAGCGGTTCGAAGTGAGTAGGTAATTATAACGCACCGTATGTTTGCTCCTGGTCTACACAGTTGTCTATTTCGAAACAAACGAAAAGACTTATGTAGGGCCATAGCTTACACTGGCATCTTTTATTTGAACCTAGTCATTTGCGGGTGCTCCATCAAAACAAATACTTTTAGCAATTTAAAGTGAGCAGGTAATTATAACGAACTGAATGTTTACTCCTGGTCTACACAGTTGTCTATTTCGAAACAAACGAAAAAACTTATGTAGGGCCATAGCTAATACTTGCATCTTTCATTTGAACCTAGTCATTTGCGGGCGCTCCATCAAAACAAATACTTTTAGCAATTTAAAGTGAGCAGGTAATTATAACGAACTGAATGTTTACTCCTGGTCTACACAGTTGTCTATTTCGAAACAAACGAAAAGACCTATGTAGGGCCATAGCTAACACTTGCATCTTTCATTTGAACCCAGTCATTTGTGGGCGCTCCATCAAAACAAATACTTTTAGCAATTTAAAGTGAGCAGGTAATTAAAACGAACTGAAAGTTTTCTCCTGGTCTACACAGTTGTCTATTTCGAAACAAACGAAAAGACTTATGTAGGACCATAGCTTAGACTTGCATCTTTCATTTGAACCTAGTCATTTGCGGGCGCTCCTTCAAAACAAATACTTTTGGCGGTTCGAAGTGAGTAGGTAATTATAACGAACTGAATGTTTACTCCTGGTCTACACAGTTGTCTATTTCGAAACAAACGAAAAGATTTATGTAGGGCCATAGCTAACACTTGTATCTTTCATTTCAACCGAGCCATTTGCGGGCGCTCCATCAAAACAAATACTTTTAGCAATTTAAAGTGAGCAGGTAATTATAACGAACTGAATGTTTACTCCTGGTCTACACAGTTGTCTATTTCGAAACAAACAAAAAGACTTATGTAGGGCCATAGCTAAGACTTGCATCTTTCATTTGAACCTAGTCATTTGCGGGCGCTCCTTCAAAACAAATACTTTTATCGGTTCGAAGTGAGTAGGTAACTTTAACGAACCGTATGTTTGCTCCTGGTCTACACAGTTGTCTATTTCGAAACAAACGAAAAGACTTATGTAGGGCCATAGCTAACACTGGCATCTTTTATTTGAACCTAGTCATTTGCGGGCGCTCCATCAAAACAAATACTTTTAGCAATTTAAAGTGAGCAGGTAATTAAAACGAACTGAATGTTTACTCCTGGTCTACACAGTTGTCTATTTCGAAACAAACGAAAAGACTTATGTAGGGCCATAGCTAAGACTTGCATCATTCATTTGAACCTAGTCATTTGCGGGCGCTCCTTCAAAACAAATACTTTTAGCGGTTCGAAGTGAGTAGGTAACTTTGACGAACCGTATGTTTGCTCCTGGTCTACACAGTTGTCTATTTCGAAACAAACGAAAAAACTTATGTAAGGCCATAGCTAAGACTTGCATCTTTTATTTGAACCTAGTCATTTGCGGGCGCTCTATCAAAACAAATACTTTTAGCAATTTAAAGTGAGCAGGTAATTAAAACGAACTGAAAGTTTTCTCCTGGTCTACACAGTTGTCTATTTCGAAACAAACGAAAAGATTTATGTAGGGCCATAGCTAACACTTGCATCTTTCATTTCAACCCAGTCATTTGCGGGCGCTCCATCAAAACAAATACTTTTAGCAATTTAAAGAGAGCAGGTAATTATAACGAACTGAATGTTTACTCCTGGTCTACACAGTTGTCTATTTTGAAACAAACGAAAAAACTTATGTAGGGCCATAGCTAACACTTGCATCTTTCATTTGAACCTAGTCATTTGCGGGCGCTCCATCAAAACAAATACTTTTAGCAATTTAAAGTGAGCAGGTAATTATAACGAACTGAATGTTTACTCCTGGTCTACACAGTTGTCTATTTCGAAACAAACGAAAAGATTTATGTAGGGCCATAGCTAACACTTGCATCTTTCATTTGAACCTAGTCATTTGCGGGCGCTCTATCAAAACAAATACTTTTAGCACTTTAAAGTGAGCAGGTAATTATAACGAACTGAATGTTTACTCCTGGTCTACACAGTTGTCTATTTCGAAACAAACGAAAAGATTTATGTAGGGCCATAGCTAAAACTTGCATCTTTCATTTCAACCCAGTCATTTGCGGGCGCTCCATCAAAACAAATACTATTAGCAATTTAAAGTGAGCAGGTAATTATAACGAACTGAATGTTTACTCCTGGTCTACACAGTTGTCTATTTCGAAACAAACGAAAAGACTTATGTAGGGCCATAGCTCACACTGGCATCTTTTATTTGAACCTAGTCATTTGCGGGCGCTCCATCAAAACAAATACTTTTAGCATTTTAAAGTGAGCAGGTAATTATAACGAACTGAATGTTTACTCCTGGTCTACACAGTTGTCTATTTCGAAACAAACGAAAAGACTTATGTAGGGCCATAGCTAAAACTTGCATCTTTCATTTCAACCCAGTCATTTGCGGGCGCTCCATCAAAACAAATACTATTAGCAATTTAAAGTGAGCAGGTAATTATAACGAACTGAATGTTTACTCCTGGTCTACACAGTTGTCTATTTCGAAACAAACGAAAAGACTTATGTAGGGCCATAGCTAACACTGGCATCTTTTATTTGAACCTAGTCATTTGCGGGCGCTCCATCAAAACAAATACTTTTAGCAATTTAAAGTGAGCAGGTAATTATAACGAACTGAATGTTTACTCCTGGTCTACACAGTTGTCTATTTCGAAACAAACGAAAAGACTTATGTAGGGCCATAGCTAAGACTTGCATCATTCATTTGAACCTAGTCATTTGCGGGCGCTCCTTTAAAACAAATACTTTTAGCGGTTCGAAGTGAGTAGGTAACTTTAACGAACCGTATGTTTGCTCCTGGTCTACACAGTTGTCTATTTCGAAACAAACGAAAAGACTTATGTAGGGCCATAGCTTACGCTGGCATCTTTCATTTGAACCTAGTCATTTGCGGGCGCTCCATCAAAACAAATACTTTTAGTAATTTAAAGTGAGCAGGTAATTATAACGAACTGAAAGTTTTCTCCTGGTCTACACAGTTGTCTTTTTCGAAACAAACAAAAAGACTTATGTAGGGCCATAGCTAACACTTGCATCTTTCATTTGAACCTAGTCATTTGCGGGCGCTCCATCAAAACAAATACTTTTAGCAATTTAAAGTGAGCAAGTAATTATAACGAACTGAATGTTTACTCCTGGTCTACACAGTTGTCTATTTCGAAACAAACGAAAAAACTTATGTAGGGCCATAGCTAATACTTGCATCTTTCATTTGAACCTAGTCATTTGCGGGCGCTCCATCAAAACAAATACTTTTAGCAATTTAAAGTGAGCAGGTAATTATAACGAACTGAATGTTTACTCCTGGTCTACACAGTTGTCTATTTCGAAACAAACGAAAAGACCTATGTAGGGCCATAGCTAACACTTGCATCTTTCATTTGAACCCAGTCATTTGCGGGCGCTCCATCAAAACAAATACTTTTAGCAATTTAAAGTGAGCAGGTAATTAAAACGAACTGAAAGTTTTCTCCTGGTCTACACAGTTGTCTATTTCGAAACAAACGAAAAGACTTATGTAGGGCCATAGCTTAGACTTGCATCTTTCATTTGAACCTAGTCATTTGCGGGCGCTCCTTCAAAACAAATACTTTTAGCGGTTCGAAGTGAGTAGGTAATTATAACGAACTGAATGTTTACTCCTGGTCTACACAGTTTTCTATTTCGAAACAAACGAAAAGATTTATGTAGGGCCATAGCTAACACTTGTATCTTTCATTTAAACCGAGTCATTTGCGGGCGCTCTATCAAAACAAATACTTTTAGCAATTTAAAGTGAGCAGGTAATTATAACGAACTGAATGTTTACTCCTGGTCTACACAGTTGTCTATTTCGAAACAAACGAAAAGACTTATGTAGGGCCATAGCTAAGACTTGCATCTTTCATTTGAACCTAGTCATTTGCGGGCGCTCCTTCAAAACAAATACTTTTATCGGTTCGAAGTGAGTAGGTAACTTTAACGAACCGTATGTTTGCTCCTGGTCTACACAGTTGTCTATTTCGAAACAAACGAAAAGACTTATGTAGGGCCATAGCTAACACTGGCATCTTTTATTTGAACCTAGTCATTTGCGGGCGCTCCATCAAAACAAATACTTTTAGCAATTTAAAGTGAGCAGGTAATTATAACGAACTGAATGTTTACTCCTGGTCTACACAGTTGTCTATTTCGAAACAAACGAAAAGACTTATGTAGGGCCATAGCTAAGACTTGCATCTTTCATTTGAACCTAGTCATTTGCGGGCGCTCCTTCAAAACAAATACTTTTAGCGGTTCGAAGTGAGTAGGTAACTTTATCGAACCGTATGTTTGCTCCTGGTCTACACAGTTGTCTATTTCGAAACAAACGAAAAAACTTATGTAAGGCCATAGCTAAGACTTGCATCTTTTATTTGAACCTAGTCATTTGCGGGCGCTCTATCAAAACAAATACTTTTAGCAATTTAAAGTGAGCAGGTAATTAAAACGAACTGAAAGGTTTCTCCTGGTCTACACAGTTGTCTATTTCGAAACAAACGAAAAGATTTATGTAGGGCCATAGCTAACACTTGCATCTTTCATTTCAACCCAAACATTTGCGGGCGCTCCATCAAAACAAATACTTTTAGCAGTTTAAAGAGAGCAGGTAATTATAACGAACTGAATGTTTACTCCTGGTCTACACAGTTGTCTATTTCGAAACAAACGAAAAAACTTATGTAGGGCCATAGCTAACACTTGCATCTTTCATTTGAACCTAGTCATTTGCGGGCGCTCCATCAAAACAAATACTTTTAGCAATTTAAAGTGAGCAGGTAATTATAACGAACTGAATGTTTACTCCTGGTCTACACAGTTGTCTATTTCGAAACAAACGAAAAGACTTATGTAGGGCCATAGCTCACACTGGCATCTTTTATTTGAACCTAGTCATTTGCGGGCGCTCCATCAAAACAAATACTTTTAGCATTTTAAAGTGAGCAGGTAATTATAACGAACTGAATGTTTACTCCTGGTCTACACAGTTGTCTATTTCGAAACAAACGAAAAGACTTATGTAGGGCCATAGCTAAAACTTGCATCTTTCATTTCAACCCAGTCATTTGCGGGCGCTCCATCAAAACAAATACTATTAGCAATTTAAAGTGAGCAGGTAATTATAACGAACTGAATGTTTACTCCTGGTCTACACAGTTGTCTATTTCGAAACAAACGAAAAGACTTATGTAGGGCCATAGCTAACACTGGCATCTTTTATTTGAACCTAGTCATTTGCGGGCGCTCCTTCAAAACAAATACTTTTAGCAATTTAAAGTGAGCAGGTAATTATAACGAACTGAATGTTTACTCCTGGTCTACACAGTTGTCTATTTCGAAACAAACGAAAAGACTTATGTAGGGCCATAGCTAAGACTTGCATCATTCATTTGAACCTAGTCATTTGCGGGCGCTCCTTTAAAACAAATACTTTTAGCGGTTCGAAGTGAGTAGGTAACTTTAACGAACCGTATGTTTGCTCCTGGTCTACACAGTTGTCTATTTCGAAACAAACGAAAAGACTTATGTAGGGCCATAGCTTACGCTGGCATCTTTCATTTGAACCTAGTCATTTGCGGGCGCTCCATCAAAACAAATACTTTTAGTAATTTAAAGTGAGCAGGTAATTATAACGAACTGAAAGTTTTCTCCTGGTCTACACAGTTGTCTATTTCGAAACAAACAAAAAGACTTATGTAGGGCCATAGCTAACACTTGCATCTTTCATTTGAACCTAGTCATTTGCGGGCGCTCCATCAAAACAAATACTTTTAGCAATTTAAAGTGAGCAAGTAATTATAACGAACTGAATGTTTACTCCTGGTCTACACAGTTGTCTATTTCGAAACAAACGAAAAAACTTATGTAGGGCCATAGCTAATACTTGCATCTTTCATTTGAACCTAGTCATTTGCGGGCGCTCCATCAAAACAAATACTTTTAGCAATTTAAAGTGAGCAGGTAATTATAACGAACTGAATGTTTACTCCTGGTCTACACAGTTGTCTATTTCGAAACAAACGAAAAGACCTATGTAGGGCCATAGCTAACACTTGCATCTTTCATTTGAACCCAGTCATTTGCGGGCGCTCCATCAAAACAAATACTTTTAGCAATTTAAAGTGAGCAGGTAATTAAAACGAACTGAATGTTTACTCCTGGTCTACACAGTTGTCTATTTCGAAACAAACGAAAAGACTTATGTAGGGCCATAGCTTAGACTTGCATCTTTCATTTGAACCTAGTCATTTGCGGGCGCTCCTTTAAAACAAATACTTTTAGCGGTTCGAAGTGAGTAGGTAATTATAACGAACTGAATGTTTACTCCTGGTCTACACAGTTGTCTATTTCGAAACAAACGAAAAGATTTATGTAGGGCCATAGCTAACACTTGTATCTTTCATTTAAACCGAGTCATTTGCGGGCGCTCTATCAAAACAAATACTTTTAGCAATTTAAAGTGAGCAGGTAATTATAACGAACTGAATGTTTACTCCTGGTCTACACAGTTGTCTATTTCGAAACAAACGAAAAGACTTATGTAGGGCCATAGCTAAGACTTGCATCTTTCATTTGAACCTAGTCATTTGCGGGCGCTCCTTCAAAACAAATACTTTTATCGGTTCGAAGTGAGTAGGTAACTTTAACGAACCGTATGTTTGCTCCTGGTCTACACAGTTGTCTATTTCGAAACAAACGAAAAGACTTATGTAGGGCCATAGCTAACACTGGCATCTTTTATTTGAACCTAGTCATTTGCGGGCGCTCCATCAAAACAAATACTTTTAGCAATTTAAAGTGAGCAGGTAATTATAACGAACTGAATGTTTACTCCTGGTCTACACAGTTGTCTATTTCGAAACAAACGAAAAGACTTATGTAGGGCCATAGCTAAGACTTGCATCATTCATTTGAACCTAGTCATTTGCGGGCGCTCCTTCAAAACAAATACTTTTAGCGGTTCGAAGTGAGTAGGTAACTTTATCGAACCGTATGTTTGCTCCTGGTCTACACAGTTGTCTATTTCGAAACAAACGAAAAAACTTATGTAAGGCCATAGCTAAGACTTGCATCTTTTATTTGAACCTAGTCATTTGCGGGCGCTCTATCAAAACAAATACTTTTAGCAATTTAAAGTGAGCAGGTAATTAAAACGAACTGAAAGGTTTCTCCTGGTCTACACAGTTGTCTATTTCGAAACAAACGAAAAGATTTATGTAGGGCCATAGCTAACACTTGCATCTTTCATTTCAACCCAAACATTTGCGGGCGCTCCATCAAAACAAATACTTTTAGCAATTTAAAGAGAGCAGGTAATTATAACGAACTGAATGTTTACTCCTGGTCTACACAGTTGTCTATTTCGAAACAAACGAAAAAACTTATGTAGGGCCATAGCTAACACTTGCATCTTTCATTTGAACCTAGTCATTTGCGGGCGCTCCATCAAAACAAATACTTTTAGCAATTTAAAGTGAGCAGGTAATTATAACGAACTGAATGTTTACTCCTGGTCTACACAGTTGTCTATTTCGAAACAAACGAAAAGACTTATGTAGGGCCATAGCTAACACTTGCATCTTTCATTTGAACCTAGTCATTTGCGGGCGCTCCATCAAAACAAATACTTTTAGCAATTTAAAGTGAGCAGGTAATTATAACGAACTGAAAGTTTTCTCCTGGTCTACACAGTTGTCTATTTCGAAACAAACGAAAAGACTTATGTAGGGCCATAGCTTAGACTTGCATCTTTCATTTGAACCTAGTCATTTGCGGGCGCTCCATCAAAACAAATACTTTTAGCAATTTAAAGTGAGCAGGTCATTATAACGAACTGAATGTTTACTCCTGGTCTACACAGTTGTCTATTTCGAAACAAACGAAAAGACTTATGTAGGGCCATAGCTAAGACTTGCATCTTTCATTTGAACCTAGTCATTTGCGGGCGCTCCTTCAAAACAAATACTTTTAGCGGTTCGAAGTGAGTAGGTAATTATAACACACCGTATGTTTGCTCCTGGTCTACACAGCTGTCTATTTCGAAACAAACGAAAAGACTTATTTAGGGCCATAGCTAAGACTTGCATCTTTCATTTGAACCTAGTCATTTGCGGGCGCTGCCTCAAAACAAATACTTTTAGCAATTTAAAGTGAGCAGGTAATTAAAACGAACTGAAAGTTTTCTCCTGGTCTACACAGTTGTCTATTTCGAAACAAACGAAAAAACTTATGTAAGGCCATAGCTAATACTTGCATCTTTCATTTAAACCTAGTCATTTGCGGGCGCTCCATCAAAACAAATACTTTTAGCAATTTAAAGTGAGCAGGTAATTATAACGAACTGAATGTTTACTCCTGGTCTACACAGTTGTCTATTTCGAAACAAACGAAAAGACCTATGTAGGGCCATAGCTAACACTTGCATCTTTCATTTGAACCCAGTCATTTGCGGGCGCTCCATCGAAACAAATACTTTTAGCAATTTAAAGTGAGCAGGTAATTAAAACGAACTGAAAGTTTTCTCCTGGTCTACACAGTTGTCTATTTCGAAACAAACGAAAAGACTTATGTAAGGCCATAGCTAAGACTTGCATCTTTTATTTGAACCTAGTCATTTGCGGGCGCTCCTTCAAAACAAATACTTTTAGCGGTTCGAAGTGAGTAGGTAATTATAACGAACTGAATGTTTACTCCTGGTCTACACAGTTGTCTATTTCGAAACAAACAAAAAGATTTATGTAGGGCCATAGCTAGCACTTGTATCTTTCATTTCAACCGAGTCATTTGCGGGCGCTCCATCAAAAGAAATACTTTTAGCAATTTAAAGTGAGCAGGTAATTATAACGAACTGAATGTTTACTCCTGGTCTACACAGTTGTCTATTTCGAAACAAACGAAAAGACTTATGTAGGGCCATAGCTAACACTTGCATCTTTCATTTGAACCTAGTCATTTGCGGGCGCTCCTTCAAAACAAATACTTTTATCGGTTCGAAGTGAGTAGGTAACTTTAAAGAACCGTATGTTTGCTCCTGGTCTACACAGTTGTCTATTTCGAAACAAACGAAAAGACTTATGTAGGGCTATAGCTAACACTGGCATCTTTTATTTGAACCTAGTCATTTGCGGGCGCTCCATCAAAACAAATACTTTTAGCAATTTAAAGTGAGCAGGTAATTATAACGAACTGAATGTTTACTCCTGGTCTACACAGTTGTCTATTTCGAAACAAACGAAAAGACTTATGTAGGGCCATAGCTAAGACTTGCATCATTCATTTGAACCTAGTCATTTGCGGGCGCTTCTTCAAAACAAATACTTTTAGCGGTTCGAAGTGAGTAGGTAACTTTAACGAACCGTATGTTTGCTCCTGGTCTACACAGTTGTCTATTTCGAAACAAACGAAAAAACTTATGTAAGGCCATAGCTAAGACTTGCATCTTTTATTTGAACCTAGTCATTTGCGGGCGCTCTATCAAAACAAATACTTTTAGCAATTTAAAGTGAGCAGGTAATTAAAACGAACTGAAAGTTTTCTCCTGGTCTACACAGTTGTCTATTTCGAAACAAACGAAAAGATTTATGTAGGGCCATAGCTAACACTTGCATCTTTCATTTCAACCCAGTCATTTGCGGGCGCTCCATCAAAACAAATACTTTTAGCAATTTAAAGAGAGCAGGTAATTATAAGGAACTGAATGTTTACTCCTGGTCTACACAGTTGTCTATTTCGAAACAAACGAAAAAACTTATGTAGGGCCATAGCTAACACTTGCATCTTTCATTTGAACCTAGTCATTTGCGGGCGCTCCATCAAAACAAATACTTTTAGCAATTTAAAGAGAGCAGGTAATTATAAGGAACTGAATGTTTACTCCTGGTCTACACAGTTGTCTATTTCGAAACAAACAAAAAAATTTATGTAGGGCCATAGCTAACACTTGCATCTTTCATTTCAACCCAGTCATTTGCGGGCGCTCCATCAAAACAAATACTTTTAGCAATTTAAAGAGAGCAGGTAATTATAAGGAACTGAATGTTTACTCCTGGTCTACACAGTTGTCTATTTCGAAACAAACAAAAAAACTTATGTAGGGCCATAGC
This sequence comes from Agriphila geniculea, assembly GCA_943789525.1. Lineage (NCBI taxonomy): Eukaryota > Metazoa > Arthropoda > Insecta > Lepidoptera > Crambidae > Agriphila > Agriphila geniculea. The sequence continues at coordinate 10,719,771 of OX038887.1, read as the reverse complement.
TAACACTTGCATCTTTCATTTGAACCTAGTCATTTGCGGGCGCTCCATCAAAACAAATACTTTTAGCAATTTAAAGTGAGTAGGTAACTTTAACGAACCGTATGTTTGCTCCTGGTCTACACAGTTGTCTATTTCGAAACAAACGAAAAGACTTATGTAGGGCCATAGCTAACACTGGCATCTTTTATTTGAACCTAGTCATTTGCGGGCGCTCCATCAAAACAAATACTTTTAGCAATTTAAAGTGAGCAGGTAATTATAACGAACTGAATGTTTACTCCTGGTCTACACAGTTGTCTATTTCGAAACAAACGAAAAGACTTATGTAGGGCCATAGCTAAGACTTGCATCATTCATTTGAACCTAGTCATTTGCGGGCGCTCCTTCAAAACAAATACTTTTAGCGGTTCGAAGTGAGTAGGTAACTTTATCGAACCGTATGTTTGCTCCTGGTCTACACAGTTGTCTATTTCGAAACAAACGAAAAAACTTATGTAAGGCCATAGCTAAGACTTGCATCTTTTATTTGAACCTAGTCATTTGCGGGCGCTCTATCAAAACAAATACTTTTAGCAATTTAAAGTGAGCAGGTAATTAAAACGAACTGAAAGGTTTCTCCTGGTCTACACAGTTGTCTATTTCGAAACAAACGAAAAGATTTATGTAGGGCCATAGCTAACACTTGCATCTTTCATTTCAACCCAAACATTTGCGGGCGCTCCATCAAAACAAATACTTTTAGCAATTTAAAGAGAGCAGGTAATTATAACGAACTGAATGTTTACTCCTGGTCTACACAGTTGTCTATTTCGAAACAAACGAAAAAACTTATGTAGGGCCATAGCTAACACTTGCATCTTTCATTTGAACCTAGTCATTTGCGGGCGCTCCATCAAAACAAATACTTTTAGCAATTTAAAGTGAGCAGGTAATTAAAACGAACTGAAAGTTTTCTCCTGGTCTACACAGTTGTCTATTTCGAAACAAACGAAAAGACTTATTTAGGGCCATAGCTAAGACTTGCATCTTTCATTTGAACCTAGTCATTTGCGGGCGCTCCTTCAAAACAAATACTTTTAGCGGTTCGAAGTGAGTAGGTAACTTTGACGAACCGTATGTTTGCTCCTGGTCTACACAGTTGTCTATTTCGAAACAAACGAAAAAACTTATGTAAGGCCATAGCTAACACTTGCATCTTTCATTTGAACCTAGTCATTTGCGGGCGCTCCTTTAAACGAATATTAGAATAGCGTTTTTACGCGTACTTACGGAATTCTACAATTTGAGTATTTTTCTTATGTGTATCTACCTATCTATAGCCCAATTTTTTCTATGAGTAACGGTACATTTTGATGTACTCACATAGATTTAGCATTATTCAATGATTCCTTACATAAACTAGTCCATATAACGAGTTATTGAGGTTGTTAGTGCGTGCAGGCAAGATTTTTCTAAAAAAATAAAAAAAATCATAACTTTTTTCGGTTTGTCAAAACAAACAAAATTTTATCAAAACAAATCAAAACTAACGAAAAGCAATCATAATGCGCAATTTTTATTTTGTTTTGCCATATGGGGTGGCTATCTTCACGTGAATATAGCCACCCCACTTTGCATTTTTTTCTAGGGAATACGGAGTCTAAACAAACGAAAATTTTAATCAAAACAAACGAAACTAACAAATATCTATCGAATAAGCTTTAAATAAAACCATTTGGTGCAATGGGGTGGCTAGCGTGAAGACAGCCACCCCACTTTTGTTTTTAAAAAAAAAGTATGAAGGAGATCTAAACAAACGATTTTTTTTCCAAAACAAATCAAAACTAACGCTAAACTAACGACCTGCACCCTCAAAACCTGGGCACTCGAAATGGGGTGGCTATCTTCACGGAGGTACTGATAGACTTATATTATGGAAGAAACTGTTATCAGTATTTATTATCTTGATTGGCAGTGTTTACGCGATCGCTACAGTTGCCGATTTGGCCCAGTGAATGGTAACACTGCAGTTTAATTTTAACGCGTCGCTTTGTGAGTAAACGAAGACGGTTGCATTCGCATCTGCGATGAATAAGCAACGCTCTCGAATCTCGGGATTTATTTTAATCCGTTGAAGGGACTGCTAATGCTAACTGATAGTAGACTTTAGATGCGCCTATCTTGTATTGAATTAGCCAAGCTAACAATGTGAACAACAGAGTTCGTCCACGTAAGTATAAGTTTAGAAACTTTTATGGCTTCATAATGGCTTTTTATAAAGCATCTAAAATTAATTAAAGACGGCTCACATCTTATTAATCAGACTGTTCTAAGACTAAGGAATAGAATGAAATGAGGACAAGGTGTCTACTGCACTTAAGTATAAATTACGGGTAACCGAACGCACCACGACTTGTGTTGCCAGATCTAATAATAATTGACTGACTGTTTCCCTGGCTATTCAGTAAATTTCCTGATATTTTGTAGACCTACATCTACATTCTTCATTTAGTTGACGTTTGGTATTTTTTTCTTACTAAAATAATTAACAAATTATGTGTCTTTTGGGTATTTCAAAAATCCCTGACAACTATAGTTTTTCCCTGTCTTCCTGACGGATGCATAAAATTCCTGAGATGTCAGGAAAATTCCTGTCATCTGGTAACCCTAACCACGACAGGCTAATATATAACACATTCCACATAATATATGACAGCTTAGGGGCGTCTGAAGTAAATGAGAACCTAAAATATCTACTCAAGTTCCAACTCCAACAATCAAAGGAACTCTATTTACAAATCTAAATGATCTTGAATGTTAATACTGATTTCCGCCCACTTGGTTCAGCCTATCTCTAGTAAACACGGCGTAAAAGGGTCAACGCTCTCCCACCTATTTTCCCTCAAGAATAATACTGGCCAGAGTAAACGACATATAGTCGGGATCGGACCGATACGCATCAAGCATATTTTATAAATAAGGGCAATGTTCTAGCTAGTGTATGACAGTATGGTATGATAAACTCAGAAGATTGAATTCGATATAAGCTTGCGCCTACGCCTTGCTGATGTTAAAATTAGAGTATAATTGATGAATCATACTTCAAAGAAAGCACTACTGGCTTATTTGAAACAATAATAAGGGGTCAAAATGAAGTACCTATATTACGTGCCTGTGCCTACACCGATTTAATAAATAAATTTAAAAAATATTAAAAACACGACTGCGTGTCATTGCAGTCGGGGGACCTCTTTGATTAAAAATTGTTCCACAAAACGGTCCCCCGACTCCAACGACACTTGTTATTTAACTTTTTAGTTCGTTTTTGACAGGGCAGTCGTGTTTTTAATATTTTTTAAATTTATTTATTTTTATTTCACACGTTTTGTGACTAATTATATATATATAGTTTTGAAATGTGCTCATTAGGGCCTTTCATTTGATGCCCATATTGTAATAATTGAAGAAAACATTTTTTTTCACATTTGAAAATGGCGTCGTACAGTCGCTATATTGACTTTTTTCGAAAAAATTATAGCCAGTGTCACTCGGAATGATGTAAGGATTCTAACGATACCCCATACATCCAAATCCGTTGAGCCATTTAGAAGTTATGGTGGAATAAAAAACTCACATACCCACAAACATACATGAACCCTGAACACATTACACTCCTTTTTGGGCAGTCGTGTAAAAAATATCAATACGTAAGAAACATAGATCTTATGAAATGAACCACGAAACCATTTGTTACGTAATGAAAAATACAGTTATAGGATAACAAAAACGATTTTTAATAACATCAAATTAATCTTTAATCCTAAGATTATAAACCCACCTGTGCATTGCAGTGGAAAGTCCTAGTTGCTTGCTTATTACGCAAACGCAAGCCAAGTGAAAACGCTTCCTTGTCACACGAAAAGTGATTGTAGGAAATTATCTAAAAGTGGGAGAAGCCTTTTTATGACAGGATTGATGTAACTCAATGACACAACTAGTAATAATAACGAAGTTATGCTACGTAACGAGATACCTACCTATTTATGCTAGCTGTTAAATTTGTTTCTTCAGTATACCCTTTAGAATGATGACAACCAGAAACCGACTCTTCGTATGTACAGTGAGACAATTTTCAAACAGCGAATTTATATCCCTTATATTATAGCGTTACATAACCGTAACTAAAAACCAATAAAATAGTATCTAATCCTCTAACTCATGGGTCGCCAAACTTTTTTAGCCTAAGGGCCAGACTAACTCCTCTACGAAGTCCCAAGGGCCAGAACCTAGCTTGCTCATCGTAACAACATACTGTAAATTGTATATTGGTTCGATCCAGCCGCTTTCGCGGACCGGATTGTTGGTGCTCGCGGGCCGGAGCTGGCCCGCGGGCCGTAGTTTGGAGACCCCTGCTCTAACTCATACTCATGGGTTCCCAACCAATGGGGCGCCCCCACCACCCACTAAGAGGGGCGTAGAGCTATCCAAAGGGGGGAGTGACGAGCGGCTTTAGATAATTCTTATAAAAACCCTAAAAAACATTTTCTCATGGCGGGAACGGTGCCACCGATGCGTGGTGCACTTCTTGTGTTTGATTGTCGATAAATCTACTTGCATTTTAATAAGAATAAACACACCTACTTATATTTTTATCATATGATTGTTGGAGGGGGAGGGACGAAAGTATTGTAGCATACCGTTAGGTGGAGCGCACAGGGTGAAAGGTTGGGAACCCCTGCAACTAAAAATAGGAAAATTGTGGCTTCATACTTATAGTCCAGACAACAAATGGCTCAAAATGGGGTGGAGTGTGCGTGCGGGTACCCAAGCGATTTCTTCAGAAACTTGTTCAGGGTACTTAGGGTGTGAACATACAAACAAAAGTCCTCTAGTCTAGATGGTGAGTGGGAGTGGGTGGTAACGTTTACAGTTTTCCCTTTTGGATTTTCGCTAAATGAAAAAAATGAAATCAGATGAATGATGTATTAGTTAAGAGATTGCAGCGCGTACCCCTTGATTCAACCTCGTACCTCTGGGGGTACGCTTACCCTAATTGGGGAATGCTGTTCTATACACTACGAATTCTCAACCGATTTTGAGCTATTCGCTCAGGAAATGTGAAAATTTTAATGATGGGCAAAGTCCAAGGGAGTTGGCAATAATGATAATAAAAGACCATTATCATTATTTTTAAATATGTTAATTTTTTTTATCAAACAGTTATTATTATTGCCTACTATCAATGAACCAGCCTATCTATTGTCTAATTTCAAAATCAATTGCAATTGGTTTCAGGATGAGACACATTGATGCTTCTTTTTGGCACAAATAAAAACTTACCAAAGAAATGTAGCAATGTGTCACATCCATCTATCAAATGAAAGCGATTGCGATAGATTTTGAAATAACCCCCAGTTTATGTTGTGCATGTTTTGTACAACCACAGCAACAATATCACGTTGATGTAGACAATATTCATGTTGTAAAATTTATGATTGCACACATTTTGACTCCATTGTTGTTTGCTACAAGATTTTAGTTGTTTGTACATTTGTAGACTATCATGGTTTTCCAATCTAATGCTCTATCATAATCATAATGCACAAAATATGTTACAACAACAATGAACATTATTATTTTGCTGTTAGTATTGCTAGAATATCTGCATCTTCTCTGGCATATTTGAGTTTGAAAGGTTCTAGCTAACACCAATCTTCTCATCAAAATTTTCTATGAAATTGTCTGTCTACTAATAAATTTATCTGTAACTTATCCAAAGCCCATGAAACTGACCTTAAATGTATAAAAAAAATACTTTTCGTACTGTCCTGGGAATGACTACATTCCTTGGACTAACACTAGTAGCACAGAAAAGATATAAGTACAGAAAGGAAACTCTCCACCCCACCCCAGAATCAATTATGTACCTCACCCCACCCATGTTCGTGTGCCGAATCTTGTGCTCATTCAATAGCCCTAGACTTCACACACACAGTTGCACGTGTGCAAAAACGTCATCTGTGTAGCGTCTGTGGAATTTTTAGTTGAACCTCGGCGCTTGTATGGAGTGCCCGGGGTGTGCTATACTAGTAGTCCAGTATTTATTCATTTTATTAGTGAAAGTATAAGACTGATTAGGTTCAGATGATAACATTGATTATGTTCAAAATTATCAACCATTTATCATTTAAAAGTACTTTAGAGCAATAGGAATTATTCAAAACCAAACAATTTATAAAATGGTAGAAAAAAGAAAACTGTTTAAGGTATTTGCAATTGCAATAAACTGAAGATAAATTACCTACTGCTTGTCATCCACATTAAAGCTGTCTTGTTGAAGATACTTTATAATTTATATCATCTCACATAACAATAGTTAGATTGGGTAGTTGAGATAACAACTATTATACTGTCAAACCAGCCAAAACGAGACACAATCGATTTTCCAAATTGTTGTGCGGCCTCATGCAGGCGCCTCGCATTTAATGAATTAAAGTAAAGTATATAGTATAGTAATTAAGTAAATTGATTAAATTTAGTAACAAAAAGTAAGCTAATTAAAATAATAGGGATTTGTTGAAACAAAATTTGACATTTGACATTTAAAATAAGTATAAAAGTTGAGTAGTTGATCATTCTAAATAACTAAAACAACAATTAACAACAAATTACTACTCTGTATACCCCTTCTACATTTGCCGAGCTCTCATAATCTATTTATCGTGTGAAATGTACTTATTTTAATTTGAGTGTTTGTTTGAGCAAAGTGTAAAGAAAACTTTCGATACCAAATTAAAGTCAACTGCAAATGTATAAAGAGTCTACCGGAACCATTTTTCCTACTTTAAAACTACAGAACTAGGTTAAAATTCATGTCAAAGTCGGCAATTGACCCTATTCCTCCGTATTTTACAGAAATTATCAGCTAAGGTCAGTAATAATTTATGATAAAAGAATTTACCATAATGCTACTAAAGAAAAGAAGATAGTTATGGCAATTTCATCATGATGTTAGATTATAATAAAAATAGTGAAAGGGATTAAAAAAAGTGTCTGGTGATAATAATATTAGTTGCTGTTTTATCTTTGAATAAATATGGTGTTGAATTGATGGAGTTTACATGAAAATTGCTACAATAAGTTTAACAGTGAAGAGTGCCGATTAGGACGTTAGATAAGGATCCAGCGCCACCACAGAAAAGCAGGATTCTAACAATCAAGAGTTAGATTAGGGAGCCGAATAAAGCAAAATAATGAGAACATATAGAAAATTACAATGTTACTAGTTGCCGTCCGCAACTTTGTCTGTGTGAAAAGTTTTTTGCTATCCCTCGGGAGCAATACTTTTTTCCACATGAAAGGTACCCTTCCGTCTCTGTACCCCTGGCAAAGTGTATGTAAAATTTCATGATGATTGGTTCAGTAGTTAAGACGTGAAGGCGTAACAAACAAACGGACTTTCGCATTTATAATATTAGCAAGGATGTTATTGTTACGAAAAATTTTAAGTTACCTATTGCTTGTTGGAATTCTACCAATAAACTGTGATTCCAATCCGACACGATTCATAAAAGATTTCAATAACAAATACATGAAAAAAGGAGCTCTCGTTGTCAATACCATAATTTAAATTGTAGTTATGTGATGTGTGTAGAAATGTGCTAAAATCTTTGTTGGAAAGTTGAGTTTACCGTTTGCTAGGAACGTGAATAGATCAAAACCAAAAATTTACAACGTGGAACGTATAGGTACGTACTTAACTGTAATCTATCAACGGAATTTCTTCAACGATTTACGTAAAAATACCAACTAATAACACGTTACGACTACGCCTCAGAATTGCGTAGGATACAGAACAGTGATACTTACTTTCAGTCGTGTAAGATTTCCATCTCTTGCAGCGTTGAATACGGCTGTTTTGAAATCCATGGTGGTTGGTTCTCTTTGAGTCGCAAAAACACACAATTTAAAAATTCCACTTTATGAACAGCACTTTCTTCTGAGAATAATCATTGAAAATACACAAAATCACGAATAATCAAAGCAACCAAATAGTTAATTCAAAACACTCCGGCACGGCACCATTCACTAAAATTACGAACAACTGCAACAACGCGGCGCGACGATGTCCCTTGCTTTGCTTGTGGAGTTGCCAAAAAGATATCTTAAATTCCGCTAAACAAGTTGGTATTTTCCGCCAAAAATCCGTCAAAATTAAATACCTTTCCGTCAATAAAATCTGTCAAATAAAATACCGATTACGTAAATCTTGCGAGTAGCATGCTTCGCCATTTTTTATCAGAATAAAATGTATTTTTAATTGACCACATTTTCTGCATTTTATCCATTTATTTTTATTTTACACCATTCAATATGCTGAAAACGTCTTAACACGACATGATTGGTATAAAAACAAATATGTCAAAAGACGTTTGATTTTAATCAAATCAAAACTATTCCCGTCAGTAAATCCGTTGGCCGTAAAAATATATTTCCTCCAGTTAGTGCCTAACGCTAATCCGTAAAATCTGAAGGGAAATCCGTTAAGTTGGCAACACTGTTGTTTGCCAATTCTGCCCACAGACCCAACAGAATAACCAAAGAGTACTAGACTACCATACCCATGGAAATAGTACTATAAACCGGATTGAGTGCTTCGCCCCAAAACGAGCCGACAGAGAGGTCAAGTAGATGTATGTGTCCTTTTCTTCATTAGGGTGACCAAACCGTATGGTTGGCCGGAGACATACATAATACTTTAAACTGTTTAATATAAACTTAAATACCTAGGTAGTTCGTTATTTATAATTAACACTTTTTACCGCGTTTTTATTAGGTTGCTTGCTCTTTTGTTTGTTTGAGCACAAATTTTGCAAACGATTTTATACTAAATTCCCGATGAGCTAGAGACTTGAAACTTTGAACACAGGTCAGAAATGGAAGGAAATGCAATATTACAGTGTCATTGAGGTGATCTGATAATGGAGCCGGAAGAACGCCACAGGAACTCAAAATATGATGATGAATAAAACTATACAACCCCATCGTGTTTGGGCTTATTAGAATTGTCTTGACAAGTACTCTGATGGTGTGTCCCCACTTAGGTTCGCGAACCTCCGCGCTCCGCGAACCTAGAACAGTGATACATAGCAAAAACAAATATTTTTACTTTGGCTACAGTGTGTGCCTGTGCAAACCAGCTTCGCATACGAGTTCCCTCACGTACACACCTCGGCGCCCTGTTTCAGCAGAGGATAAACGATATTTTCGGTGCAGGTTCGCGGAGCGCGGAGGTTCGCGAACCTAAGTGGGTACCCACCCTGACGGGAGACGAGGTTCAGGGTCAGATGATGAAGTCTGGATTCCATGCCATAGGAACTCAATATTGAAATCATGCAACCCCATCGAGTTTGGGCTCGTTTGAATCGTCTTGACGAGTGCTCTGTTGGGTAATAGTATCCAAGAGTCTGATGATGGAGCCGCAAGAAGGCCACAGGAACGGAACTCTGCAATAAAACCTTTCAACCCCATCGAGTTTGGACTCGTTTGAATGGTCTTGACGAGTACTCTGATAGGCGGTGGTATATTTTTAGTTTAGCTGGTTAACTAAAAAAAAAAATTATTTAAAAAAAATATTTTTTAAGAACAAATTATTTATCACGTTTTTATTAAGTTGCTTTTTTGTTTTTATTTTTTAAATATTGTAATTCAACCAATTAAAATCTAGTTTATTCAATTCAATTTAATTTCAAGTGTAAATAATAACGCAACTTTAAAGTATATTCCAATTTTTAATAAAAATGCAATGTGCGTGAACTTCGGAAAAACAAATAAATGTTGGAAAAACAAGTAAAAGTAGGAAAACATTGTCTAGTGATCTGTAGTTAAAAAAAGAAGCAAACGATTTTCAACTTTATTGACGTTTGAAATTCGATTGCTTTTTCCCATAATTATACTTGTACATTTACTTTGCTGTTTCATTAAAAACTGTTATTTTGGTAAAGATGTCAATAAGGTCTAAAATACTTGCACCAATTTCTTTACTTGTGAAGTTAATAAAATGGGTGCAAGAGATTTATGACGACACAATGTTTAAAATATGAAAAAAAAACCAAAATAGCGGCCAACAATATTGTTAGTGGGCTGATTTTATGAAACTCGATTTTGTTACTATTTTGATAAAAATATAACAAAAAAATGTTAAAATATAAAAATATATGGAAGCCAACTTTTTCATTTGTGGGCTGATTTGAATGAAACTCGGTTTTTAGTACTAATTTGACAAGAAAATAATAACACAATATGTATTGAAAAAATTAAAAAATCCAAGATGGCAGCCAACTTGTTTGTTTTTGGGCCGATTTCGATAAAACTTGGTTTTTGGTAATATTTTGACAAGAAAATAACAACGCAATTTTTAAAATACTAAAAATATAAGATGGCGGCCAACTTTTTTAATTTTTGGGCCGATTTCGATGAAACTCGGTTTTTGGTACTAATAAGACAAGAAAATAACAACTCAATGTAAACTGATGGAAAAATCAAAATTTATCAAAATGGCTGCTAATTTGATTTTGGGTTGATTTTGATGTGACTCGGTTGAAAAAACAAATAAATAATTTGGCTGCCATCTTAGATTTTTTTATGATATTCCGTTGCTGTTTTCTCGTCAAAATAATACCAAATCCCGAGTTTCATCAAAATCAGCCCACAAGCAAAACAGTTAGCCGCCATCTCGGATTTTTTGTATTTATAAAATTGCATTGTTATTTTCTTGTCAAAATAGTACCAAAAACCAAGTTTCATTGAAATCGGCCCAAGAACAAAAAAGTTGGCCACCATCTTGAATTTTGTTACTTTTCAACATTGCATTGTTATTTTCTTGTCAAAATCGTACCAAAAACCGAGTTTCATCAAAATCGGCCCAAAAACAAAAAAGTCAGCCGCCATCTTGGATTTTTAGTTTTTTAAAAATTGCGTTGTTATTTTCTTGTCAAAATAGTTCCAAATACCAAGTTTCATCGAAATCGGCCCAAAAACAAAAAAGATGACCGCCATCTTGAATTTTTTAAATTTTCAACATTGCGTTGTTATTTTCTTGTCAAAATCGTACCGAAAACCGAGTTTCATAAAAGTCGGCCCAAAAACAAAAAAGTTGGACGCCATCTTGGATTTTTAGTTTTTTAAAAATTGCGTTGTTATTTTCTTGTCAAAATAGTTCCAAAAACTGAGTTTCATCGAAATCGGCCCAAAAACAAAAAAGTTGGCCGCCATCTTGGATGTTTAAATTTTTAACATTGTGTTGTTATTTTCTTGTCAAAATCGTACCAAAAACCAAGTTTCATCGAAATCGGCCCAAAAACAAAAAAGTTGGCCGCCATCTTGGATTTTTTAAATTTTCCAACATTGCGTTGTTATTTTCTTGTCAAAATCGTACCAAAAACCGAGTTTCATCAAAATCGGCCCAAAAACAAAAAAGACGGCCTCCATCTTGGATTTTAAGTTTTTTGAAAATTGCGTTGTTATTTTCTTGTCAAAATAGTTCCAAAAACCAAGTTTCATCGAAATCGGCCCAAAAACAAAAAAGTTGGCCGCCATCTTGGATTTTTAGTTTTTTAAAAATTGCATTGATATTTTCTTATCAAAATAGTTCCGAAAACCAAGTTTCATCGAAATCGGCCCAAAAACAAAAGAGTTGGCCGCCATCTTGGAGTTTTAGTTTTTTAAAAATTGCATTGTTATTTTCTTGTCAAAATAGTTCCAAAAACCGAGTTTCATCGAAATCGGCCCAAAAACAAAAAAGTTGGCCGCCATCTTGGATTTTTAGTTTTATAAAAATTGCATTGTTATTTTCTTGTCAAAATAGTTCCAAAAACCGACTTTCATCTAAATCGGCCCAAAAACAAAAAAGTTGGCTGCCATCTTGGATTTTTAGTTTCATAAAAATTGCATTGTTTTTTCTTGTCAAAATAGTTCCAAAAACCGAGTTTCATCGAAATCGGCCCAAAAACAAAAAACCGGCCAAGTGCATGTCGGGCCACGCGCCATAGGGTTCCGTAGTTACCTTTTACCATACCATATTTAATACCACCTATAATTTTTCGTCTGTAAAAATAACTTTGTTTTTCACAGTCATGGTATGAATGACAAAGTTATATTTGCGGTTTTGGAAAATGTGCTTTATCTCGAAAACTAATTACTATATCTCGTTCAAACCAATTTTGGTTGAAAGTGTTTATTAAGATCTACAGCATATATTTTTTTTAGATTTTTCACTATCTTATTTCAAAAGTTAAAGGGGGGGGGACACACATTTTACCACTTTGGCGGTGAATATCTTTCAAACGGTTGACTTTGAGAAAAAGTTGTCTTAAAAACCTCAATGTCATTTTTAAAGACCTATCTATAGACACCCAACACGTGTTGGTTTGAAGAAAAAAAATTTTTTCAGTTTCAGTTCCATGTATGGGGAGCCCCCCTTAATCTTTAATTTTTCTTATTTTTGTATTAAATTCATTAAGCGGTTAACAGAATACATCAACCTACCAAGTTTCAACTGTGTAGTCTTAATACTTTCGGAATAAAGTGGCTGTGACATACGGACAGACAGACAGACAGACAGACAGACAGACAGACAGACAGACAGACATGACGAATCTATAAGGGTTCCGTTTTTTGCCATTTAGGCTACGGAACCCTAAAAAGTGGGCTGCTATCTTGAATTTTTAGTTTTTTTAAAATTTTGTTGTCATTTTCTTGTCAAAATAGTTCCAAAAACCGAGTTTCATCTAAATCTGCCCAAAAACAAAAAAGTAGGCTGCCATCTTGGATTTTTTGTTTTTTAAAAATTGCGTTGTTATTTTCTTATCAAAATAGTTCCAAAAACCGAGTTTCATCGAAATCGGCCAAAAAAAACAAAAAAGTTGGCCGCCATCTAGGATTTTTAAAATTTTCAACATTGCGTTTTTATTTTCATGTTGAAAGAGTATCAAAAACCGAGTTTCATCGAAATAGGAGCACAAACATGAATTTGATTATTATTATTAATTTTACCGTCTCGCCTGCGACCTTAGCCATTTCAATAGAACAATTTCGTTTTTTTGGAAATCTGGAATAGTGCAGTATTTATGGTCACACTAGTTTTGTAAAGTAACATTTCCTATAGATTGAAATTCTTAAATTGAAATTCGGCGCCAAGGTCAAAATCGGAGTTGCCAGGATTGACACTTCTATTTATTAGTACCTCACCGATGATAGCTGATTAGCATTATTGTAGATATCTAATTAAATCAAAAGAGTAAGTTCTGTTTTATATTACAATTATTATGTGTCATTCTAAATTAATATTTAAATAGTATATATTCGACTTCCCACTCCGAATCCTTTATTTTGATACACTACTTGATTGGTAACGTACATATTTTTTGTCCTACTATCGTGGTATTATTGTTTAGTAATGGCAATTGTGCGAATGAGACACCGACCTCCACCTGCACGCGTAGCATGACCAACATCGAGATAAAATTCGACTCACAGAACAATGGCTTGTCTACACCGAAATGTCACTTTTGTCGGGTTGAGATCGAGATACTCATGCTCGCATTTAACAATAAAATATGAATATAAGGTTCTTGCAACTAGTAGACTCGTATTGTTCTTTGTCGTGGCCTAATGTCAAAAGTCGACAAACACGAGCTTTTCTCTTCAACTGACATTAATTTGACAGTTGAATCAGAGAAACTTGTCTACCACCCTTTGAGTAGTCGAGAAGGTCGAGAGAGAGTTCACAGACTAATAAGAAGATTCGAAATAGTTTTCTACGTATTTAGTTTAATCGTGATACTTATTTTTTAATAAGTTCTAAGATAAAGAGACACTCAAAAAATCTTTCACTTCCGTAGACAAGCTCTCTCGAGCTCGAGAAGAATAATGTTGCCAATAGTAAAATTATTTATAATTATTGCCATAATTTCTCGTAAAGTGCGTTCCTTTTTATACTACGCAAAACTCTTAAGAGCCATATGACAAATCTGCGCTCTGCGTATATTCACAGACTAGTAAAACATACTGAAGCGTTAACGACAACTCACGAGTTCACGATACTGTGTTGAAACTACGACCAAGCGATTTTAATACTTTGCCCAAAGTTATATGTTTTAGTACTTCTATGGAGTAATTTGCTATCGCTATCCCGCATATTTTTAGAGTGCCATGGATCTGTATGTGAAGAAACAGATTATAGGAAGATGATACCATAAATGAGACAGATGATATATTTGTTAAAAATAAAAATTATTTTTTTACCTAGTTTTTTATCTAGCAAAGGAAGTTTTTCGTTTTAGATTAAAACTATAGCTTAGAGCATGGGTCGCCAAACTATTTAGCCTAAGGGCCAGACCACCTCTTTCGGCCCTTTTTTGTAAATGTACCTATTCGGTGCTAAAACCACAAACTAGCTGTCACCTGGAGCCGGGCGGGAAAAAGGGTGACCTTCCCTCTTCCGCCTTTTAATGTTCCGATGTATGACACTTTGCGATTACCTATTACTAGTAACTTTTGAAAAATACTCACTCATAGAATAGGGATTTAAAAAATTCCAAAAAAATACTTAATGTTGATATTTTCAAAATTGCCTCCATGATGTAAGATAAGAGTATATTATAAAATATTTGGCGTATGTTTCATAAGAATTCATTTTCTCCCTGCAAGCGCAAAAAAAACAGCTGTTCCATACATTAAGGTCGAGTAGGTACTGCACTTTTGTATGGAACAACTGATTTTTTTGCGAGCAGGAGAGTTGGCCCCATAGTAAAAGTTGTTTGTAATCATGAGTGCAACCACCACACAGCGGGCACCAAATGATTAAAATTTCTGCGTGTATAAAAAAAACAAAACTAAGTCAACTGCAACTGCAACTGTCTACCTGTTGTCGTTATTGATATAAAGCAAAAAACGGCAAAAATAATCACGTTTGTTTTATGGGAGCCTCCCTTAAATATTTATTTTATTCTGTTTTTAGTATTTGTTGTTATAGCGGCAACAGAAATACATCATCTGTGAAAATTTCAACTTTCTAGCTATCACGGTTCATGAGATACAGCCTGGTGACAGACAGACAAACAGACAGACAGACGGACAGCAGAGTCTTAGTAATAGGGTCCCGTTTTTACCCTTTGGGTACGGAACCCTAAAAAGTAAAAAATTCAAGATGGCGGGCAACTTTTTTGTTTGCGGGCCGATTTCGATGAAACTTGGTTTTTTGTAGTATTTTGGCAAGAAAACAGCAACGCAATGTCAAAAAAAAATTAAAGATGGCGGCCTACTTTTTTGTTTGTGGGCCGATTTCGATGAAACTCGGTTTTTGGTAGTATTTTGGCAAAAAACAGCAACGCAATGTTAAAAATGTAAAAAATTCAAGATGGCGGCCACCTTTTTTGTTTGTGGGCCGATTTCGATGAAACTCGGTTTTTGGTAAAATCTATATTTATAAAGGACATCAGGCACATGAGACCCAAAAGTGTATAAACATAATTCTGTTATCTATACACACTTTATGTTACTAGAATAAAAAAACAGTAGCAACATTATTTTTTAACTCCTTCATTTAGCTTTAATTAATTACTTATTGAAAAAAACAAAAGCATATCAATGAAACGGACATCTTTGTTAGCGATTTCTCAAGTCTCCCCTGAGTATACTTGTTCTGTGGCACAAGTGATTGCGCATTAAAAAAAAAAGTCTGCCGGATGTCAGTCAACTCAACTGTCAAAAGCGTTTTGTTACGTGCGACATATGCACAGATTTTCCGTTTGATCGTTCCAACTCGTACATTGTGGCGCTAATCTGTATCACTAACGCAGCTAACGAAACGTATTGTCGTGAAACTGGTGTTGCTATTTAGTGTCGGGGTTACCAAAAAAAAACTTTCAAACGTAAATAACTCTTAAAACATAAATCTTCGTAAAAATCTGAATATTTTCTATGACTTACTAATTACATGCCTACATTTTGAAAAAACAGAAACGTTATACATTCTTTGGTTTTTTTCTATGGGACTCTGCCTGATGTCCTTTAATCACAAAATCAGGAAAAAATATTTAAACTGGAATATTATTTTAGTCTGGCTGAGAAAAGTAGAAAATAAGTAACGTTGTTACAAGTCAAAGTCAAAGTCAAATAAGCTTAATTCAAATAAACTTAATAATTAAGTACTTTTGAATCGTCTATATTTTCCTACCACCCGTTCCAGACTTTTTTAGCTGACAAGAGGAAACTTATCAGCTGTAACAGCCATAAGTAACGATATTAACAAACTTGAATATATCGTTACCAAATAATTACAACAGGGTGACAGGATTATTGGCAACAACATAGACTTATTACATATATTACTTCAACAAAGTACTTATAGTAGCAAGTTAAATAAAATAAATAAATAAATAAATAATGTTTATTTTCCAACTTTTTACAAAATTTGTAGTACAATCAAATTTATCCTACTTATTCTAGTTACAGTAAATATAACAGCTGGTACAATATACTGGTGTAGTTATGTGTTACATCATTTCCACGCATTTTGATCTTTAAGACAATCATCTACTTTATAATAACCTTTACTCATGAGCTTTTTTTAACATGGTTTTTAAATTCATGCAAAGGAAGATCAATCACTTGTTGCGGAACTTTATTAATAAAGACTATGCCTTTCCCCATAAATGAACCTCTAGTTTTTGCAAGCCTAAATCTTGGAACGGCAAGTTTATCTTTATTTCTTGTATTAAACTGGTGAATATTTCTGTTTTTAGCAAATGAATCATAGTGTTTCCTTACATAAACTAAATTTTCATATATATATTGGGCGGCCAAAGTTAAGATATTTATTTCTTTAAACAATTCTCTCAAGCTATCTCTTCGCCGAAGATTGTATATGGCGCGAACAGCTCTTTTTTGGATTACAAAAATATTTTCAATACTGGCAGCTGAGCCACACAATAGCAGTCCATAGGACATTACACTATGAAAATAACTAAAATATACTAACCTTGCCGTTTCAATATCAGTTAAAAGCCTTATTTTCTTAACAGCTAATGCCGCTGAACTAAGTCTACTTGACAAGGCTTCAATATGTGGATC
This sequence comes from Agriphila geniculea, assembly GCA_943789525.1. NCBI lineage: Eukaryota > Metazoa > Arthropoda > Insecta > Lepidoptera > Crambidae > Agriphila > Agriphila geniculea. Next base: position 10,702,659 of record OX038887.1, on the reverse strand, counting down.
CCATTGCAGTCGAGAATCTAGTGTAATACCTAGAAATTTTGTACTCTCAATAAACTCGACTTCATCGTTATTTAAATTAATATTTAATTTTGTCTGCTCAACATTAGGTAATGAAATTTTTACACATTTAGTTTTTTTGGGGTTACGTGCTAAATTATTACTATTAAACCAGTGTGAAACTTTAGAGAGGGCACTATTTACTTCGTCCGAACAGCTATTACCTCTGTTTACTTTGAAAACTAAAGAAGTATCATCCGCAAATAGTACTGTCTCACATAAATTATTCGTGTAGTTGGGAAGGTCATTTATATAAATTAGAAACAGCAATGGGCCCAATATTGATCCCTGCGGTACACCCATATTGGTGGGAGCTCCAGTAGATTCAGTTCTATTAATCACTACTTTTTGAGTTCTTTTGTACAAATATGATTTTATAAGGCTAACTGATTTATCAGAGATACCATAATGTTCTAGCTTCTTTAATAGTGTTTGGTGATCAACGCAATCGAATGCCTTAGAAAGGTCACAGAAAATGCCAATTACATCTTGCTTTTCTTCCCAAGCGTCAAGAATATGTTTGAGAAGTGCAACTCCAGCATCAGTAGTATTTTTACCCTTGGAAAATCCAAACTGATTTTTATGAAGAATGTTATTGGATGTGAAATAATCTAATAATTGGGAATATATATTTTTTTCAAATATTTTGCTAAGTGCTGGTAGTATAGGTATTGGCCTAAAGTTAGCTGGGTCACTTTTATCCCCAGATTTAAAAAGAAGAATCAATTGACTATTTTTCATTAGATCAGGAAAAACGCCTTCATCAATACATTTGTTAAAAATAAAAGCCAAGTAAGGGGCTAGTATATCAATTATTTATTTAATAATGCTTGTTGATATGCCCCAAAGATCTTCTGTTTTTTTGACATTAATTGTTTTAAAAGCTTTAATAATATCTTCACTATTTATATATTTAAAGAAAAAGGTTTCCTTGCACTTATCAACACTAGACTCTAGAAGGGAGACAGCGATGTTGGGACAAGCACTAAGAGTACTGGTAGTTTCTATTGGTATTCGAGCAAAGAAATCTTCAAAGACTTTAGCGACCTTATCGTCAGTTTCAATAGTTTGATCACCAATTTTTAAACAGAAGGAATTTATATTGGATTTTGATTTGCCCGTTTCTTTGTTAATAATGTTCCAAGTAGCCTTAATTTTATTATTGGCTGATTTAATTTTATTTGAAAAGTACTTCGACTTTGCTAGAATACAAACTTCTCTGAATGTTTGTGAATACTTCTTGACAAATTCAATGAAGTTAGGATCACAGGAAGTAGCTTTCTCTACATAAAGTTCGTATAATTTCCTTCTGCTTTTATATATACCGGGTGTGGCCCAGTCACTAAATTTCGTACTATCATTACTCATGATGACTTTTTGTTTAAAATTTTCACTAAATTCAGTTTCAAGTAAAAATTAAGTACCTAGCTAGACTAGACTTTTATACTAGAATTTTATAACTAAATAAATGAAACTTCTCACAATTATTTACGCTCAGAAAATGTATGATCTCAGACAAACATACCTATTATCTATATTTAAACGATCGAGATCAAGCTGCAAGCAAGCAAGCAAGAAACTGAATGAAAAGGAAGATGGAAGGAACTGAATGTGAATGAATTCAATGAAAGTTACATTCGTTGTTTTACATAAATGTTTTTTTAATTTAAATTTTTTAATGTTCATAGTTACATTTACAGTTTTACGAATGAAAATTACATTAAATAAAAGAAATATGAGTACATTTTTACAGTTACATTTTTAAGTAACAAAATTAAATTTATACATCAGATTAAACATTGCTCCAATTCCATTCCAAGTAAACAGCTGAAGCACTTGTGTTATGGAAATGGGAGACAACGGTGGTACTGCAAACACCCAGACATGAGACAATACAGAAAATATCGTTTTGGCTCAGCTGGCAATTGAAACCTGGTCCTCTAGGATGACAATACCTAGAAAACTTGTACACAAGCCACTCCACCACGAGTTTCATCGAAATCAGCCTACTAACAAAATAGTTGGCCACCATCTAAATTTTTTTCACTTTTTTAACATTGTGTTGCTGTTTTCTTGCTAAAATACTACCAAAAACAGAGTTTCATTGAAATCGGCTTGCAAACAAAATAGTTGGCCGCCATCTTGAATTTTTTAAATTTTTAACATTGCGTTGCTGTTTTCTTGGCAAAATACTACCAAAAACCGAGTTTCATCGAAATCGGCCGGCAAACAAAAAAGTTGGCTGCCATCTTGAATTTTTTACCTTTTTAACATTGCGTTGCTGTTTTCTTGCCAAAATACTACCAAAAACCGAGTTTCATCAAAATCGGCCTGCAAACAAAATAGTTGGCCGCCATCTTGAATTTTTTACATTTTTAACATAGCGTTGCTGTTTTCTTGCCAAAATACTACCAAAAACCAAGTTTCATCGAAATCGGCCCGCAAACAAAAAAGTTGGCCGCCATCTTGAATTTTTTACATTTTTAACATTGCGTTGCTGTTTTCTTGCCAAAATACTACCAAAAACCGAGTTTCATCGAAATCGGCCCGCAAACAAAAAAGTTGGCCGCCATCTTGAATTTTTTACATTTTTAACATTGCGTTACTGTTTTCTTGTCAAAACAGTAGCAAAAACCGAGTTTCATCGAAATCGGCCCGCAAACAAAAAAGTTGGCCGCCATCTTGAATTTTTTACATTTTTAACATTGCGTTGCTGTTTTCTTGTCAAAACAGTAGCAAAAACCGAGTTTAATTGAAATCAGCCCGCAAACAAAAAAGTTGGCTACCATCTTGAATTTTTTACTTTTTTAACATCGCGTTGCTGTTTTATTGCCAAAATAGTAGCAAAAACCGAGTTTCATTGAAATCGGTCCAATAATCAAACAAAAATACACAAATATCAACAAATACATCAATTTGCGGCCGCCATTTTGAATTCCAAATCTAATATCAAAATCGTGCCAAAAACACTTTTTCATGACACCCACATCAAAAAATTGCAAATACTACTTTCATTATAATATAGTATAACCCAATCAGAAGCGTAGGCCCTGACGGGATAGGGCCCGAGATGCATACATTGCCAAAGCATGGGCTCTCAAGCCCTCCCACCCCCCCTTCTTTACCGCACCACCCCGCACGATTGCTCTGTCTAGACGCCTCCGATGGCCGACTGTATGAAGACTATCTCTCGGCTGTGCCTGTACTGTGCTTAGATGATCAAATATTATAGTCGCACTATACTACAGACTAGTACTGAGGCGCGTTCAAATCCTTGATCTATGTTTTTGTGTTTTGTTTCTAAAAGTTCATGGTTGATCCTCAAAAAACATTTAATTTGATTTAGAATATAGGAAAGTTTAAATTATTCGTATTCCAAATGGAAAACGAAGTTTTGCTAATTAAAAGTTCTTCGGTCGTTCCGAATCCTAACACAAGAGCGAAATAAGAAACAACCGCAGTCGTCTTCAGAACGTGCCTCTGACGCAAAAATTCGACACACGTCCAACACTGAGAAGCGCTCGCGCGGTACTGAATTCTGACGGTCGGTGCATCGCATTTTGTAGTAATTTTGCAGTTAAGATTTCTCATTATTATTGAATTAAAATAACAAATTTATGCTTAAAAATTATGAAATCTTTATTCCTTATGAAGTAACAATTATTTGTGTATAAATTTTGCTCAATAATATTATCGTAGATATGAGAAATTCACAGTTAACTCAAAGCGATTTTCGAAGTTTTTTGGTTTAGAATAAGATTTTTTTTCTAATTTATTTCAATAATATTTCAAAATTCCGAGGCCGCTATGATCTATTCTACTATATAAGAAATAACACTCTATTTTTTTTATTTCATTTGTTTAGAACAGTAGTCCAATCCATGAGCCCAAAAACGTGCCCTCGCGCATTTTATGAAAATCTTTCTCTGCCATTTTGGGTTTAATTAAAAAGTTAAGCAAAATTTACAAAAAGCGAGGCCGCTATGATCTATTCCAATAGCTATTCTGCACTATTCAATAAGTCAAAATTGTTAATGTATGTTTGTTTCTGAGATCGACGACGCCAAAATTCCCCATTTTAACCAAAACTCACAGTCGATACGTTATATGGCTCTTAAGAGCCATATGACAAATCTGCACTCTGCGTATATTCACAGACTAGTAAAACATACTGAAGCGTTAACGACAACTCACGAGTTCACGATACTGTGTTGAAACTACGACCAAGCGATTTTGATACTTTGCCCAAAGTTTTATGTTTTTAGTACATCTATGGAGTAATTTGCTATCGCTATGCCGCACATTTTTAGAGTGCCATGGATCTATATGTGAAGAAACAGATTATAGGAAGATGATACCATAAATGAAACAGACGATATATTTGTTAAAAATAAAAATTATTTTATTACCTAGTTTTTTATCTAGCAAAGGAAGTTTTTCGTTTTAGATTAAAACTATAGCTTAGAGCATGGGTTGCCAAACTTTTTAGCTTAAGGGCCAGACCACCTCTTTCGGCCTTTTTTTGTAAATGTACCTATTCGGTGCTGAAACCACAAACTAGCTGTCACCTGGAGCCGGGCGGGAAAAAGGGTGACCTTCCCTCTTCCGCCTTTTAATGTTCCGATGTATGACACTTTGCGATTACCTATTACTAGTAACTTTTGAAAAATACTCACTCATAGAATAGGGATTAAAAAAATTCCAAAAAAATACTTAATGTTGATATTTTCAAAATTGCCTCCATGATGTAAGATAAGAGTATATTACAAAATATTTGGCGTATGTTTCATAAGAATTCATTTTCTCCCTGCAAGCGCAAAAAAAACAGCTGTTCCATACATTAAGGTCGAGTAGGTACTGCACTTTTGTATGGAACAGCTGATTTTTTTGCGAGCAGGAGAGTTGGTCCCATAGTAAAAGTTGTTTGTAATCATGAGTGCAACCACCACACGGTGGGAACCAAATGATTAAAATTTCAGCGTGTATAAAAAAAACAAAAGTAAGTCATCGAGCGGAATTCATACCCGGTACACTCGTTTTTTGCCGCCCCCGTCTTAACCCGCTAGACCAGACGGACTTTGGCCGGTAGGACGAAATTAGCGACCATATTCTGCGTCGAAAGAAAAACGCATGAAAAAAGCATGAAAACTCGAAAACACGCGTTTTTCCAAACATAAGACTAATCTAGATCAATTGTTTACCCCAGAAAACCCCCATTTACCAAATTTCAGTGAAATCGTTAGAGCTATTTCCGAGATCACAGAAAAAAATATAAAATAAGTATACAAGAATTGCTCGTTTAAAGGTATAAGAAAAATTATTCTTATTTCTAATACTGTGTACCTAAAACAATTAATTCTAATAACAAAGTTGGCGAAAAGTCTAATAATATGTCATAATAAGCATGTGTAATATAATCTTGGGACGGAAAGAAGTTAATTATGTTCAGATAAACAATATATTAGAAAAATACTAGAAAAATTCGATTCACCAAAGCACCTCAGACGGGACGGGTGTGTCGTTTTTTTGTAAAATTTAACCGCCTCTGTGGTCTAGTGGTTCGCCCACCCGTGTAAGACGCAGAGGTCCTGGGTTCGATTCCCATTCCCAGGGGAGGTACAATTTGTACTCCGTTTGGTTGGTGGTAGGGCTTATTTCAAGTCCGCCTGGCTAGCTACCACCATCTTACCTATGTCTGACGCAATAATAACAATTTAAAAATTTTTGTGTTCCGGCAGTTAGAGGTAAGATAGCCAGTATTCCGGGTGTAGTGCGCTTCCACCTTCGGCCTTATCGTCATTTAACATCAGGAAAGACGAAGGTTTTGTATGCGGGCCGATTTCGATGAAACTCGGTTTTTGGTAGTATTTTGACAAGAAAACAACAACGCAATGTTAAAAAAGTAAAACATTCAAGATGGCGGCCAACTTTTTTGTTTGCAGGCCGATTTCGATGAAACTCGGTTTTTGGTAGTATTTTGGCAAGAAAACAGCAACGCGATGTTAAAAAAAATTCAAGATGGCGGCCAACTTTTTTGTTTGCGGGCCGATTTCGATGAAACTTGGTTTTTGGTAGTATTTTGGCAAGAAACAGCAACGCAATGTTAAAAATGTAAAAAATTCAAGATGGCGGCCACCTTTTTTGTTTGCGGGCCGATTTCGATGAAACTCGGTTTTTGGTAAAATCTATATTTATTAATTTTAATGACAAAATCAGGAAAACTAATTAAAACAGGAATATTATTTTAGTCTGGCTAATATTTTTAGGGTTCCGTACCAAAATGGTAAAAAAAGAACCCTTATGGTGTGACTCAGTCTGTCTGTCTGTCACAGCTGGATATCTCGAGAACTACTAATGGTATCAATTTGAAATTTGGATTAGTTTAAGATTACATTTGCCCAACTATTTTGCAAATAAGAAAGAAATATAAAAATTAATATTTTTTACAACAGGGACTGACAAGGGGTATTAAAAATTTGAAGTGAGGTAACTAGGGCATGTGGGGTATCATATGAAAGAGCACTGTTTGCACATTTTAAAACATTTTTTCTTAGGCCGCATAGTTTTCGACTTATGGTGAAAATTTAAAAAAAAAAACCGTTTCCCCCCCCTTATCTCCGAAGTTTGCAAAGAGAAAAATCTGAAATAATTCTATGTGATAGTAATTTATGTAAAGATTGCAGAAAAAATAAATTGATGTCTCAATATAACACACTTTTTTAGAAATTCAAAAAACAAACAAAAATTATTTAGTTTCACTACCAGTCAACAGATGGCACTGTCCGAAGCATGCTAACCTAAGAAAAAAAAATTGTTCCACTATCGATCAAGAGATGGCGCAACCTAACACTACAATAATAAATTGGTGGCTAGTTCTAATATAATTACCTACTATTTGCCGTACGAATAAACGAAGAATAAGTTCCTACTTAGTAATATAAAAAGTTTGCAATGTGGAGTGGCTGAAACGTTTTTCAGTCACCATAAGCAGCTGTGGTTAAGATTTGTAAATTAACTGTCCGCCTGTTCGCCCTGTCTGCCGTTTATCCTACTATTTTAAAGACTGTACTAAAGTAACATATCCAAATATAATATTTATGATTGTACGGAACCCTCGGTGCGCGAGTCCGACTCGCTCTTGACCGGTTTTTTTATTTAGTCTGGCTGAGAAAAGTAGAAAATAAGTAACGTTGTTACAAGTAGAAATTAATTACCTAGCTAGACTAGACTTTTATACTAGAATTTTATAACTAAATAAATGTAACTTCTCACAATTATTTACGCTCAGAAAATATATGATCTCAGACAAACATACCTATTATCTATATTTAAATGATCGAGATCAAGCTGCAAGCAAGCAAGCAAGAAACTGAATGAAAAGGAAGATGGAAGGAACTGAATGTGAATGAATTCAATGAAAGTTACATTCGTTGTTTTACATATGTTTTTATAATTTAAATTTTTCAATGTTCATATTTATATTTACAGTTTTACGAATGAAAATTACATTAAATAAAAGAAATATGGGTACATTTTTACAGTTACATTTTTAAGTAACAAAATTAATTTTTATACATCAGATTAAACATTGCTCCAATTCCATTCCAAGTAAGCAGCTGAAGCACTTGTGTTATGGAAATGGGAGACAACGGTGGCACTACAAACACCCAGACATGGGACAATACAGAAAATATCGTTTTGGCTTAGCTGGCAATTGAAACCTGGTCCTCAGAGATGACAATACCTAGAAAACTTGTACACAAGCCACTCGACCACGAGTTTCATCGAAATCAGCCTACTAACAAAATAGTTGGCCACCATCTTAAATTTTTTACTTTTTTAACATTGTGTTGCTGTTTTCTTGCCAAAATACTACCGAAAACAGAGTTTCATCGAAATCGGTTTGCAAACAAAATAGTTGGCCGCCATCTTGAATTTTTTACATTTTTAACATTGCGTTGCTGTTTTCTTGCCAAAATACTACCAAAAACCGACTTTCATCGAAATCAGCCGGCAAACAAAAAAGTTGTCCACCATCTTGAATTTTTTACATTTTTAACATAACGTTGCTGTTTTCTTGCCAAAATACTACCAAAAACCGAGTTTCATTGAAATCGGCCTGCAAAAAAATAGTTGGCCGCCATTTTGAATGTATTACATTTTTAACATTGCGTTGCTGTTTTCTTGTCAAAACAGTGGCAAAAACCGAGTTTCATCGAAATCGGCCTGCAAACAAAAAAGTTGGCCGCCATCTTGAATTTTTTACATTTTTAAAGGCTGGTTTACATTATCTTAGTATTTAGTAGAGTGCTTAGTAGCGTACGAGTAGATTCGAATGCGAGTGCTTTAGTAGTTTTGGTGCCTTTCCAGTGACCGTTTACACGCTTCCAGTAGAGTGTCATTTTCGCCATACATAATACCTATTATTTAATTCAATTACACGTCACGCGTTCACCGGCAAATGCACTCTACTAAAGACGCTACTAAAATGTCGATTTACATGTTTCCAGTGCGAGTGCGAGTAAAATATCGCGCGGGGGGTGAGCGGGCGCGCAGGGGGTGCTACTGGAAAGCGAGTAGAAAGGCTACTAGAACGTTACTCTCTTTAGTCATAAGACGACCGTTTACATGTTTCCACTAAAGCACTCTCCTAAAGCACTCTACTAAAGACTAAGATAATGTAAACCAGCCTTAACATTGCGTTGCTGTTTTCTTGCCAAAATACTACCAAAAACCGAGTTTCATCGAAATCAGCCCGCAAACAAAAAACTTGGCCGCCATATTGAATTTTTTACATTTTTAACATCGTGTTGCTGTTTTCTTGTCAAAACAGTAGCAAAAACCGAGTTTCATCGACATCGGCCCGCTAAAAAAAAATTGGCCGCCATCTTGAATTTTTTACCTTTTTAACATCACGTTGCTGTTTTATTGTCAAAATAGTAGCAAAAACCGAGTTTCATCGAAATCGGTCCAATAATCAAACAAAAATACACAAATATCAACAAATACATCAATGTGCGGCCGCCATTTTGAATTCCAAATCTAATATCAAAATCGTGCCAAAAACACTTTTTCATGACACCAACATCAAAAAATTGCATATACTACTTTCAATATAATATAATATAACCCAATCAGAAGCGTTAGCCCTGACGGGATAGGACCCGAGATGCATACATTGCCAAAGTATGGGCTCTCGGGCCCTCCCACCCCCCTTCTATACCGCACCACCCCGCACGATTGCTCTGTCTAGACGCCTCCGATGGCCGACTGTATGAAGACTATCTCACGGCTGTGCCTGTACTGTGCTTAGATGATCAAATCTTATAGTCGCACTATACTACAGACTAGTACTGAGGCGCGTTCATATCCTTGATCTATGTTTTTGTGTTTTGTTTCTAAAAGTTCATGGTTGATCCTCAAAAAAACATTTTATTTGATTTAGAATATAGGAAAGTTTAAATTATTCGTATTCCAAATGGAAAACGAAGTTTTGCTAATTGAAAGTTCTTCGGTCGTTCCGAATCCTAACACAAGAGCGAAATAAGAAACAACCGCAGTCGTCTTCAGAACGTGCCTCAGACGCAGAAATTCGACACACGTCCAACACTGAGAAGCGCTCGCGCGGTACTGAATTCTGACGGTCGGTGCATCGCATTTTGTAGTAATTTTGCAGTCAAGATTTCTCATTATTATTGAATTAAAATAACAAATTCATGCTTAAAAATTATGAAATCTTTATTCCTTATGAAGTAACAATTATTTGTGTATAAATTTTGCTCAATAATATTATCGTAGATAGGAGAAATTCACAGTTAACTCAAAGCGATTTTCGAAGTTTTTTGGTTTAGAATAAGATTTTTTTATAATTTATTTCAATGATATTTCAAAATTCCGAAGCCGCTATGATCTATTCTACTATATAATAAATAACACTCTATTTTTTTTATTTCATTTGTTTAGAACAGTAGTCCAATCCATGAGCCCAAAAACGTTGCCTCGCGCATTTTATGAAAATCTTTCTCTGCCATTTTGGGTTTAATTAAAAAGTTAAGCAAAATTTACAAAAAGCGAGGCCGCTATGAACTATTCCAATAGCTATTCTGCACTATTCAATGAGTCAAAATTGTTAATGTATGTTTGTTTCTGAGATCGACGACGCCAAAATTCCCCATTTTAACCAAAACTCACAGTCGATACGTCATATGGCTCTTAAAAGCGAGTTAAATAATAATATAGCCGTATGGATATAGTTCGTTTGCCTTCCTTTTATTGAGAGATTTTGAAAAGATGACACAAAACAACGCACTTGTTAATTTAGTAATAAATATTGAAATCAATGTATGCAAATAATTTTAATTTACATTTTTAAGTAAATAAAATAAAAGTAAAAAAAAAACTACATTTGGGAATAAAGTGTTATATTAGAAGACAATATTATTGAATAGGTAGGTACCTATTTAACAATTAATTATTTTTTGTATTTTTTATTTATAAATTTTATGAATAAAAAAGAATTAAATCAATACAATATTATTTATTTATTTTATCTTTCCGCGGGCTGATTATCTAATTAGAAACCACCTAGCGACCGGTTGCAGTTCATAGATGATAGTGATCCATTGCTACTTCTTTTTGGATTAAAAAAAAACATACCAAAGAATAGTAGCAATGTATGTGGAATGAAACCGCACCCTGATTATCTAAAAAGAAACTATTTAGCGACCGGTTTCATTCCACATACATTGCTACTTTTCTTTAGTATGTTTTTTTTTTAATCCAAAAAGAAGTAGCAATGGATCACTATCATCTGTGAACTGCAACCGGTCGCTAGGTGGTTTCTAATTAGATAATCAGCCCGCCGGTCGATAAATAGTTTCTTTTTAGATAATCAAGGTGCCGGACAGCTGTTTTTGTCGTTTGTGCTGTAACTTCTCTTCTTACCTTAATAAAATATAAACACGGACAACTTATATTTATTTTGTTGCGAAACTTAAAATTCAGAAAAAAAAAATAAGTCGACAAATCTTTCTCGACTACTCAAAGGGTGGTAGACAAGTTTCTCCGACTCAACTGTCAAATTAATGTCAGTTGAAGAGAAAAGCTCGTGTTTGTCGACTTTTGACATTAGGCCTCGACAAAGAACAATACAAGTCTACTAGTTGTAAAATGCGAGCATGAGTATCTCGATCTCAACCCGACAAAAGTGACATTTCGGTGTAGACAAGCCATTGTTCTGTGAGTCGAATCTTATCTCGACGTTGGTCATGCTACGCGTGCTGGTGTTGAATGTGAATTCACACAGTAGTGCCTTCAGTCAATGTCGTCGATAGAATTTCAACTCTATGTCAAATGCAATAAAGTTGAATTTCTTTTAAATGATTAGTGAAAATTTTTGTATAGTACGCACTCCCTGTATAAACCTTGACCATACCACAGACGTAATAGAGAACAAAAGAATTTAAGGACGCTCCATACGTAACGGGAAAAAACGGACGGGACAGCCACGGAGCGGGGACGGAACGGGATCCTGACGGGGAGTTTAATGCATACGTAACGTGCTAAATCTAAGGGCGGGTCCATAGCACATGTTTTGCTCTACACAATCAACAAAAACATCTACACAAAACATTGTTTCCGAAACATGTTTCTCTACACACGCCGTCCACATCGATTGCGTGGTTTGTGTAGACAAAACTTCAGTGTTGCCAATTTAGCATTTTATGTTAGCCTATTATTATCATCCCCGTCAATTGGTAATGCGCTGGAACCTTGTCACATTAACATCCACGTTGACGTGATCCGCAACTAAAAAGTCATGAAACAAGAAAATTGTAATAGGTAATCTAAAATATTAATTATTGAATTATTATTTTCAATTTTTGTAAAATAAAAATTTTACAATAGTTTTTTTGTTTTTGAGGTTAAAATCATGGCCACCAGGCGCATTACCAATTGACGGGGATAGTACTTATCATGACTCGAAGATGTATGAAATAAATTTATAAGTGACCGAAGGTTTAGGTACTTATATCTGAAAATGTAACTGTCAAGGTCAGTTTGACAGTGACATTTTTTTGTTTCCATTTTTGCTAGGAGAACTAATTCTCCTACACCAAAAAAATACCTAATAAACCAAAAAAAAACACCCTTTACCTAAGTAAAGCGTGTTTTTTTTGGTTTATTTTACTTGACGCATCCATCGGGAAAACATGTCTAGTTTTGCCTTCGAATAGAATGTTAATAAAATAGGTACAATTTTACATTTATTGTGATGAAAAATTAATAAAACCTGTTTTGAGAATCAGTATTTTTACCGGTATATTTTGCATGTGCAAGATGGTATATTTCAGTATTTTTTGAGGTGCTTCGGTATTTTTGTAAAATTTAATCTGGTCACACTGATGTTTTGTGTATGTGTTTTCCATCAAGCATGGAAAGCAAAAACATTGTTTCTCTACCCAAAAATGTTTCGCGAAACAATGTTTTGTGTAGATGTTTTTGTTCATTGTGTAGAGCAAAACACGAGCTATGGACCCGCCTTAAATTCAACTCGAGTTAGCCGACCGGCACCCTGATTATCTAAAAAGAAACTATTTAGCGACCGGTTTCATTCCACATACATTGCTACTTTTCTTTGGTATGTTTTTTTTAATCCAAAAAGAAGTAGCAATGGATCACTATCATCTATGAACTGCGACCGGTCGCTAGGTGGTTTCTAATTAGATAATCAGCCCGCCGAGTTGGCTAGCGGGTTAACCCGCTACGACTCGCGAGCCAATTCGGTGAGCATGCGAATCTCCGTGCCACTGAATAATTCCATTCTAAAACTACCTAGAAGTAATGTACCGATGATATACGTTCTTATTTCAGATATCAAATCGATTGTACCGGCTTCCCGGCAGAATGATTGACAAAAGCATGTGGCACGGAGATTCGCATGGTTTGAGGTTATGTTTTTTGTTAAATCGTCGAATTCCAGATCAATCGGAGCCTGTACCGCTGGGTTGATGTATTTGTAGCCGTTACATATTCATTGTAACAGCTACAAACACATTTGTTGCTCATGTAACGCAACAGGGTCAAAGATATCGCGATCTAAAGTTTTAAAAGCATGCGACTCTCCGGCCCACACACTTAAGTCTAAAATATTGATGAAAATTGCATTAAGATTAAAAATAAGCAGGTTTTTGTAATCGTTTGATCACGATAAACGACCCGAAAACATATTTTCAGAATATCTTTACTCGTTTTAGAGAAATTTGCAAATTTATTTACTATGAACAATCACAGTGTAGGGTTACCATATCGTCGGTCGGTCAGAATCATTAGGCTGTTTCTAGAAAATAGACCGATCGGAATACGTTATTTTGAGGGTATAACCTTCAAGAATTCTAAAGTTTATGAATTCTTGCCTGTCGATACATTGGCATATAATTAGTTTATTTTTGCGTTTTGTGTCACATCTAGCCGATGCATCTTGAGAAATTCGATTATTTGTGGTGGTTATAAATAATTGGACTCTAAGGCGATTCTCCCACTGCCAACGCGCGCCGTCGTCGCGGGGCGCGGTTTGGCGTTTCACGCGCGCGGTGACGGCGCAGCGCAACGCCTGTTCGGGCGGTTTTCTCCGCGCCCCCCGCGCCATTCGGCGTCTGACGCGTCCCCGCCGCTTGTTTTTTAGAGGCATTAAATTTTGAAGTTGTTTTGTTTTAATTTCCAGGTTTTTAGGGTTCCGTACCTCAAAAGGAAAAAAAACTGAACACATATAAAATCACTCATGAGATTAAAACGTTCAGACAAATAATTTAGATTTGCCATCTCGATATTAATGACGGAATTTTAATAACATACGAGTAGGTAGGTACGGTCAACGGCACGCTGGGCTTCCATGACAGCGTAATGATATTCAATCAAATAAATAACAGATTTTTTACAGTTTTGTATAACCTCATGTGCTGCATAATGTACCTACCAAATGGCACTAAAATGGGCGTATATCCAAGCCACGAAACATTTGAAAACCAGAGGAAATCCCGCCATCGTAACGAAACGATCATCGAAAACCAGCCGCGGGGCGCGTCGCAGTGTGTTGTACCCCGCGGTAACGCGCCTGCTGGCGCAAACTGCTCGCGGATCGCCGGCGGCACGCGGCGGTGCGTGCTCACGCGCCGTGGCGCGCCTTGGTGTGTTGGACGAGGCGGTTTTCTGTACAAATTAATGTACTTGCATACAACGTAAAAGACGCGCGTGGGTGCGCCGCGACCGCGCGCGTCGCCAGTGTGAGAACCGTCTAAACTGTCAAAATTGTTTTAAAGTAAAAAGAAACAATAGTATTGTATTTAAGATAGCCTGCGTAGTGTACAAACCTAATTTGTGTCATTTTCGTCCATGGAAACAGACGTGGGACCCGTACATTAATAACACCGTCAAAAAAAATATTACAATTTGAAAAACAAGTACCATATACCTCAGATCACTTAAAAATCCCTATGAAATAAATTTGTGCCAAATTAAGGCATGGACTTTTAATATTTTCAATTTTTTTGTTTGTCCGAGCCATTGATGCTTATAAAAAATATTAGTATTATTAGAGTTTACATATTTAATATCTTAAATACATGAGTGATGGACAGAATGAATTTGTGTCATTTTCATGCATGGATAATACCTAGGTAGGTAGGTATTCAAAAAGTTTGCGGTCGAAGCGAGTAGGCGCGGGCGCGTGGCGAGGGACGACGAAGCTCGTCCGTTTCGGTTGGATACTAAGTACGTACATACCTATAAGTCTCACGTCACGATACGAACGAACACGCACCTTTCGTTTGGTTAAGTAGGTACTCTATAGAATTACATCTCCTGTTTTAGAAATTCATACAGATGTACTATGGACAACAACGTCACTTAACCACAACTCTTAAGGTTAAAATCGGTTGCACGCCGCGCCGCCGCCGTCATAACATATATATTTAGTTCGTGCAGGGGGATACATGCGCACACAATTTTTTTGCTAACTTTTTAAGCGAAGCTGTTGCCCATAGTACATACATATCTGTTCTGTTTCCATTCTAAAACAACCTAGAAGTAATGTACCGACGATATACATTCTTATTTCAGATATCAAATCGATTGTACCGGCTTCCCGGCAGAATGATTGACAAAAACATGTGGGCCGGAGAGTCGCATGCTTTGAGGTTATGTTTTTTGTTAAATCGTCGAATTCCAGATCAATCGGAGCCTGTAGCGGTGGGTTGATGTATTTGTAGCCGTTACATATTTAAGCATGTTCCAGACGGATTAAATCACGCCTCCCCAACAGAGGTGACCTTGCTTGATTTAATCCATCTAGACGGCAGATTTAATCCAAATTTCTCCAACCAATCCAAATGACCTTCAACGTCCTTGGTGGAAGGGCGCGAGTTCCAACACAGGCACGGTAATGATATTTATCAGTACTCCAACTTCATATACTGCCCGGCATTTTATTGGCAAGATAAAAACGAGACAAAAGATGTGCAGCGCCACAAATTTTAGTGTTTGTGGCTATTGCGCATCTTTTGTCTCATCTTTCTCTTGCCAATTTATATGCAAGTGTCATCTGTACAAATAGTCGAAAAGCGAGTCGTACCTACGCGCCTCGGCCCTCGAGTTCAGTCTGCAGTCTGCACTCGGTACACAAACAGTCGCGAATGCGCCGCAGTGATGAACGAAAGATGTACGAGGTAATAAATATAATAGAAAAAATACTATAAAATATCGACTCAGCCCTCGCAGTTCAGACGGGCTCAAATGGCTCGGCTGCTACGGGTTACGGGTGAGTCAATTTTTTCTAGTATTTTTAGGGTTCCGTAGCCTAAATGGCAAAAAACGGAACCCTTATAGATTCGTCATGTCTGTCTGTCTATCTGTCCCTTCTGTCACAGCCATTTTATTCCAAAAGTATTAATATTACACAATTGAACCTTGGTTGGTAGATGTATTCTGTTAACCGCTTAACGATTTTAACACAAAAATAACAAAAATAAAGATTAAGGGGGGGCTCTCCATACATGGAACTGAAACTGCGAACGTGTGAGGTGTCAATAGATAGGTCTTTAAAATTGACATTGAGGTTTTTAAGACATTTTTTTCTCAAAGTCTAAGGTTTGAAAGATATACTCCTCCAAAGTGGTAAAATGTTTATCCTCCCCCCCCCCCCTTTAACTTTTGAAATAAGAAAGTGAAAAATCTAAAAAACATATATGCTGCATGTAGGTCTTAATAATTACTTTCAATAAAAATTGGTTTAAATGAGATATAGTAATTAGTTTTTCAGATATAGCACATTTTCCATAACCGCAAATATAACTTTGTCATTCATAACAACACTGAAAAACAAAGTTATTTTTGCAGACGAAAAATTATAATGGTACTAAATAATATACTAGAAAAAATACGACTCGCACCAGATCAATACTCAGACGGGAATCGAACCCGCGACCTTTGGATATCCAGTCCAATGCTCTGACCGCTGAGCTACCGAGCCACTGGTGACATCGTCGAATTTTTCCTAGTATATCCTAAACTCTTACGCTGTAAGCCAGCGTTATTTCACCAATGTGAGGAATTACCTCGACATTCAATTGAAATATCTTTCCAGATATTTTAACAATTGATTAAGATGAAATAGCTATATAATTTTAAAATTTGAGATTTTTGCATTTACAATGCTATTTTTAAACAATACTAAATAATATACTAGAAAAAATACGACTCGCACCAGATCAATACTCAGACGGGAATCGAACCCGCGACCTTTGGATATCCGGTCCAATGCTCTGACCGCTGAGCTACCGAGCCACTGGTGACATCGTCGA
Organism: Agriphila geniculea; assembly: GCA_943789525.1. Classification (NCBI taxonomy): domain Eukaryota; kingdom Metazoa; phylum Arthropoda; class Insecta; order Lepidoptera; family Crambidae; genus Agriphila; species Agriphila geniculea. The sequence continues at coordinate 10,685,746 of OX038887.1, read as the reverse complement.
ATTTTTCCTAGTATATCCTAAACTCTTACGCTGTAAGCCAGCGTTATTTCACCAATGTGAGGAATTACCTCGACATTCAATTGAAATATCTTTCCAGATATTTTAACAATTGATTAAGATGAAATAGCTATATAATTTTAAAATTTGAGATTTTTGCATTTACAATGCTATTTTTAAACAATACTAAATAATATACTAGAAAAAATACGACTCGCACCAGATCAATACTCAGACGGGAATCGAACCCGCGACCTTTGGATATCCGGTCCAATGCTCTGACCGCTGAGCTACCGAGCCACTGGTGACATCGTCGAATTTTTCCTAGTATATCCTAAACTCTTACGCTGTAAGCCAGCGTTATTTCACCAATGTGAGGAATTACCTCGACATTCAATTGAAATATCTTTCCAGATATTTTAACAATTGATTAAGATGAAATAGCTATATAATTTTAAAATTTGAGATTTTTGCATTTACAATGCTATTTTTAAACAATACTAAATTCAAAGAAACAATAAAAGATATTTCAATTGAATGTCGAGGTAATTCCTCACATTGGTGAAATAACGCTGGCTTACAGCGTAAGAGTTTAGGATATACTAGGAAAAATTCGACGATGTCACCAGTGGCTCGGTAGCTCAGCGGTCAGAGCATTGGGACCGGATATCCAAAGGTCGCGGGTTCGATTCCCGTCTGAGTATTGATCTGGTGCGAGTCGTATTTTTTCTAGTATATTATTTAGTATTGTTTAAAAATAGCATTGTAAATGCAAAAATCTCAAATTTAAAAATTATATAGCTATTTCATCTTAATCAATTGTTAAAATATCTGGAAAGATATTTCAATTGAATGTCGAGGTAATTCCTCACATTGGTGAAATAACGCTGGCTTACAGCGTAAGAGTTTAGGATATACTAGGAAAAATTCGACGATGTCACCAGTGGCTCGGTAGCTCAGCGGTCAGAGCATTGGACCGGATATCCAAAGGTCGCGGGTTCGATTCCCGTCTGAGTATTGATCTGGTGCGAGTCGTATTTTTTCTAGTATATTATTTAGTATTGTTTAAAAATAGCATTGTAAATGCAAAAATCTCAAATTTTAAAATTATATAGCTATTTCATCTTAATCAATTGTTAAAATATCTGGAAAGATATTTCGATTGAATGTCGAGGTAATTCCTCACATTGGTGAAATAACGCTGGCTTACAGCGTAAGAGTTTAGGATATACTAGGAAAAATTCGACGATGTCACCAGTGGCTCGGTAGCTCAGCGGTCAGAGCATTGGACCGGATATCCAAAGGTCGCGGGTTCGATTCCCGTCTGAGTATTGATCTGGTGCGAGTCGTATTTTTTCTAGTATATTATTTAGTATTGTTTAAAAATAGCATTGTAAATGCAAAAATCTCAAATTTTAAAAAAATTTTAAAATTATAATGGTATTAAATATGGTGTGGTATAAGGTATCTACGGAACCGTACGGCGTGTTGCCCAAAACGCACTTGGCCGGGTTTTTTTCTATTATATTTATTACCTTAATATAGAAATAACATTCTGAATGCCAAAAGTCTAAAAATTCAATAGGTACTATTGATTGAAATATAAGTTCTTACTATTGCAAAGTGCAGATTGTGCTGTTTTTATTATAAATATAATTAACCAATAATCCAGAGATACCTTACATTTTTAAATACCTGGAAAGTCCGAAAGCTAAGATTAAGTATACTTAAAATATTATATAATACGTAGGTATTGTACTAAGGATTATTAAATAATTTGTTTCTCCCATCAATAATGTATTTTTTTTTTATTTTTATTTTACCATTAGTTTTGTTAATCTAGTTATATTATTGCCTTAAAATTAATTGATTGAACCAGCGCGGGTTTATTTAGGTAATTATTTCAAGGACAGGTCCGAGTTACAGTACTGATAGATATCTTTACCGTGGAATGGGAAAGAGTGTCGGCGCTAGGGTTGCCAACATGTCTAAGGCGAAATACAGTATTTTTCAAATAAGGCTAAATATAATAAGGCAAGTTTATGGAAAAGGCAAAAATTAGGCAAATATATTATTATATTTTACTTTTTATAAAAACTATATTTTTTGAACTTTTTGCATTTTTGAACAATGTTTTGGTCAAAATCATAAACCATAAATAAAACAATCATGAATCAAAATAAAAGTCTCATATTATTTTCTACCATCAATATTAATTAAATATAAGTAAATTAAAAACTCGTTTTTAACTTACTTACGATTGTATCAGTATTACTGATTAAGTTAAGACATGAAAGAAATTCGTCCATGGTTAAGATTAAGATATATTTCGTCCATGGATTAAGATTTAATTAAGTTGTCAATTTTATATTGACAAGTTTGGAACGCAATAAGACAGATAGATACGTTCAGAATTCAGATACAATACACTATACACATAGTATTTGTTATATGGTGTGACTATACACTACACGCTATAGAATCAGTCAAAATTCACGATCACAAATTAAAAAAAAAAGAAACATTTGTTTCTTAGCGATCGATGTTGAAAATATAGTATTTTTGCGTACTATATATTTCTTCAATAGTATATAGCACGCAGACCCGAAACATAGTATAATACGACATATTATTATAGTATGGTTGGCAGCCCTAGTTGGCGGCGCTTGGATGTAAACTCGTGTAGCCGCAACACAATCCACGGATGGAAACCACGCCCCCATCAAGCTTCCACCAAGGTGACCTTGGTTGGGAGGCGTGATTAAATCCGTCTGGAACGTGCTTTATTGTAACAGCTACAAACACATTCGTTGCTCATGTAACGCAATAGCGACCTAAAGTTTTAAAAGCATGCGACTCTCCGGCCCACACGCTTAAGTCTAAAATATTGGTGAAAATTGTATTATGATTAAAAATAAGCAGGTTTTCGTAACCGTATATAATAGGTCTTTACCTATGAAATTGCCGATTTGTATGGAGAATTTTCAAGAAGCTGCATTTTTCATACTAGCATTTTCTTTGTTCATTTAACAACCGTTAACACTCTTCTAACAAAACTTTTATGTACTAATGTTTGAACACTATGCTAACCTATTCCATTTACGATAGGCGAAAAAAATAAGTTTTGGCTAAGTTACAACCCCTCCGGTCACCCTTTTTTGGCTCACAAAAAAAGAGTAACTTTCAAGATCTTTTTTTAATGCTATGAAAGCTTAAAAAAAGGACTTTATTTTTACTGATAGTTGACTATCATGGTCATAATTCGACATACGTAAATCAAGATATTGTTAAATGTTTTAAAACATAGAAGTTATTATTTTCTCTGTATGTGACAAAATATCGGCAAGTTCATAAGTAAAGACCTAATAGATATATATTGCGAACGATTTTATCCTAGCTTTCCGATGACCTAGAGACTTGAAACTTTGAAAATAGGTCAGAACTGGAAGGCAATGCAATATTATGGTGTCATTGAGCTGATCTGATGATGAAGCCGGAAGAAGCCCACAGGAATTCTATGATAAAACCTACAACCCCATCGTGTTTGGGCTCGTTAGAATAGGCATGACGAATTTTTTTTTTATTTTATGTTACATAAATTACCTCTCAATAAAAGAAACATTGGTAAAATAATTATTTCGCTAGCGTGAAAACTGCCCGAGATATCACAGTTTAAAATGCACACAAATTGGACTCACCCGAAAACGCTCCATACTAACGGCTACCCTAGTTATGACGTCACGCCTAGGTGTTTGTATGCAACGCGTAGGAAAGTTTGGCAGCTATATTAAATATTGTGTTTATCAAAATTGTTTCTTATACAAATTTGCTATAAATTTTATGGATTAATTAAATGTATTATTTATTTTAATATATTTTAAAATTTTTAAATGGACTTGTCCGCCCAACTTTGAAGGGTAATAAAACAAATAATACGCAATATATAAAACCAAGAGGTATACAAGCTACTCTAAAAGTTCAATATGTTTACGGTTTTTATTAGTATTTTGTTATTTTATTCAGTAGTCGTCATCCCTATTGTTTTGACGAGTACTCTAATGGGAGACGAAGTCCAGGGTCTGATGATGAAGCTGACAGACAGAGTATGTTCATTACTTTTAGTCGGAGGATTTTTGTAAAAATATTAACCAAACTGTTTTTCAATTAGGGTTTTTCAAAATGACAAAAAACTGTATGCTCGATAGATAAGATGGCGTTGATAAAAATGTATGTGTCAATGTGATTTTTTTACTTAGCTTCGAAGAGTACTCAGGTAGGCAGGCAAATCTGATGTTACCCTAAAATGTTTCTCTTTGGCCAGATGTCAGCCAGCGAACGCTTATTTGCCTCTTTGGTACAGGCCGTTTATTTTTAAAAGCCAATTTTTACACTTCTTTCCATCAACGCCATCTAGAGGCAAATAGTTACTATTTTTTTAAAATGTCACTTTGTAAAGCCTTCATTAAGAATTATTGTCCTAAGTCGTGGGCTTTTAAAAAAATGCTTTTTTGACAGTTGCCTTTCTCATCGAATGTGTTTTTTAATCAATATATTTGTACATGTATCATAGATTCACGTGGACTACATTACCACAGAATAACTATGATACTACCTAATAAATTGTTCGATTTTGGTAGATTATTTTTTGATGTTATTCTAAAATACCCCAGGTGTCCAAGAATGTCACAGCTCAAGGGTGGACACAATGTAACAGTGTTTCCACTACTACTACCTAATATTTGTGATTTTCAGACTCATTAATCTTTTAGTATGTAGAATTTTACCTGATAGATTAATGCCTATTATAAGTAATTGTTGATTTTAAATCGTTATTGCCTATAAAAGGTACATAACTATGATTTAAAAAAAATTAGACTCATTTATCTTTAAGTCACACACAAATCATTGTACCTGAGATAAACCTATAGGTACTTTTAAAGTCTGAATAATTATGCAATACCTTGAGAAAACCTTTATCGGTTGGAATTCAACAGATTTTGTCATTTACTTGTTCCACTAAATATGAAAATGTCAAAATTAATAACAGTGTTTCATTGTTGGACAGAGGATGTTTCATTGTGTACACCTAGGTGGACACAATGAAACAATTCCCATTTTCTTTTAAAAGTCTTCTTATTGGTTTATGTATCTACTAGCGGCCGCCCGCGACTTCGTCTGCGTGGAAAGATTTTTTGCTATCCCTTGGGAACAATACATTATTTCGGGATGAAAGGTATCCTATGTCCTTCTCTGTACCCCTAAGAACGTGTATGCAAAATTTCATGATAATCGGTTCAGTAGTTAAGACGTGAAGGCGTAACAAACAAACAAACAAACAAACAAACAAACAAACGGACTTTCGCATTTATAATATTAGTAAGGATTTATTAATGAAACTATAACTGCCATTTTATACCTAATTAAGTAGATTCCGTTCCTCTAAAAACGGAATTCATATCTTTAAAAATGAGAGAAATATGAGACTCAGAGCTTTTGGTGTTGCATTGTTCCACACTGCTCTACGTTTGTATGTATGTGAGTTTTTGTATTGTTACTTGGGACAAGTTTCAATGGTTGTAAAGTAATTTATGCTTACTACATAAGTCAAAACTTGAAAAATTAAACTATAGTATTTACTTACCTTTTAAAAAAAACTAAAAACCGACTTCAAAAAACCTGCCTCTAAAAAGCAAGAAATAATATTCAAATCATTAGATATGCATTATCATTGTTATATAATAACAACACGTCTATTGAAGTCGGGTGGGGCTGGAGTACAACTTCGTTTTTTTATTCTAAAAGCCCTACCCGACTTCAATATACGTGTTGTTATTATATAACAATGATAATGCATATCTAATGATTTGAATATTATTTCTTGCTTTTTAGAGGCAGGTTATTTGAAGTTGGTTTTTTGTTTTTTAAAACATTTTTTTTTATTTTTAAAACAATTTTTATTTTTTTGTTTTTAGTGTAAGTACCTTCTCTATTAGGTAGTGTAGTGTAAGTATATTATTTGGTAGAAAAATCGGCTCAGTCAAACGTGAGATATTCGCGGAGAAACATACATTCATACAGGTCAAACTGAAAGAGAACCTTCTTTTTTTTGAAGTTGGTTAAAAAGACTAAAAGTACCTCTTACCCAACAAAAAGAATCATTACTAAATAATATACTAGAAAAAATACGACTCGCACCAGATCAATACTCAGACGGGAATCGAACCCGCGACCTTTGGATATCCGGTCCAATGCTCTGACCGCTGAGCTACCGAGTCACTAGTGACATCGTCGAATTTTTCCTAGTATATCCTAAACTCTTACGCTGTAAGCCAGCGTTATTTCACCAATGTGAGGAATTACCTCGACATTCAATTGAAATATCTTTCCAGATATTTTAACAATTGATTAAGATGAAATAGCTATATAATTTTTTAAATTTGAGATTTTTGCATTTACAATGCTATTTTTAAACAATACTAAATAATATACTAGAAAAAATACGACTCGCACCAGATCAATACTCAGACGGGAATCGAACCCGCGACCTTTGGATATCCGGTCCAATGCTCTGACCGCTGAGCTACCGAGTCACTAGTGACATCGTCGAATTTTTCCTAGTATATCCTAAACTCTTACGCTGTAAGCCAGCGTTATTTCACCAATGTGAGGAATTACCTCGACATTCAATTGAAATATCTTTCCAGATATTTTAACAATTGATTAAGATGAAATAGCTATATAATTTTTTAAATTTGAGATTTTTGCATTTACAATGCTATTTTTAAACAATACTAAATAATATACTAGAAAAAATACGACTCGCACCAGATCAATACTCAGACGGGAATCGAACCCGCGACCTTTGGATATCCGGTCCAATGCTCTGACCGCTGAGCTACCGAGTCACTAGTGACATCGTCGAATTTTTCCTAGTATATCCTAAACTCTTACGCTGTAAGCCAGCGTTATTTCACCAATGTGAGGAATTACCTCGACATTCAATTGAAATATCTTTCCAGATATTTTAACAATTGATTAAGATGAAATAGCTATATAATTTTTTAAATTTGAGATTTTTGCATTTACAATGCTATTTTTAAACAATACTAAATAATATACTAGAAAAAATACGACTCGCACCAGATCAATACTCAGACGGGAATCGAACCCGCGATTCTAGTATATTATTTAGTATTGTTTAAAAATAGCATTGTAAATGCAAAAATCTCAAATTTAAAAAATTATATAGCTATTTCATCTTAATCAATTGTTAAAATATCTGGAAAGATATTTCAATTGAATGTCGAGGTAATTCCTCACATTGGTGAAATAACGCTGGCTTACAGCGTAAGAGTTTAGGATATACTAGGAAAAATTCGACGATGTCACTAGTGACTCGGTAGCTCAGCGGTCAGAGCATTGGACCGGATATCCAAAGGTCGCGGGTTCGATTCCCGTCTGAGTATTGATCTGGTGCGAGTCGTATTTTTTCTAGTATATTATTTAGTATTGTTTAAAAATAGCATTGTAAATGCAAAAATCTCAAATTTAAAAAATTATATAGCTATTTCATCTTAATCAATTGTTAAAATATCTGGAAAGATATTTCAATTGAATGTCGAGGTAATTCCTCACATTGGTGAAATAACGCTGGCTTACAGCGTAAGAGTTTAGGATATACTAGGAAAAATTCGACGATGTCACTAGTGACTCGGTAGCTCAGCGGTCAGAGCATTGGACCGGATATCCAAAGGTCGCGGGTTCGATTCCCGTCTGAGTATTGATCTGGTGCGAGTCGTATTTTTTCTAGTATATTATTTAGTATTGTTTAAAAATAGCATTGTAAATGCAAAAATCTCAAATTTAAAAAATTATATAGCTATTTCATCTTAATCAATTGTTAAAATATCTGGAAAGATATTTCAATTGAATGTCGAGGTAATTCCTCACATTGGTGAAATAACGCTGGCTTACAGCGTAAGAGTTTAGGATATACTAGGAAAAATTCGACGATGTCACTAGTGACTCGGTAGCTCAGCGGTCAGAGCATTGGACCGGATATCCAAAGGTCGCGGGTTCGATTCCCGTCTGAGTATTGATCTGGTGCGAGTCGTATTTTTTCTAGTATATTATTTAGTATTGTTTAAAAATAGCATTGTAAATGCAAAAATCTCAAATTTAAAAAAAAAAGAATCATCTTATTCGGTTCATAAATAACAAAATAGTCAAGTTAGTTGATGCAAAATCATAGTGTTTTCAGGATACCTTGAAAACTACTGAACCGATTTGAAAAAAAATAAATGGGACCATTTCGTAAAAAAATTGAATCGAACAAAAAAAGAATCATCAAAAACGGTCCATAAATGTCGAAGATACGCGCGAACAACGATAAAAAAAACATACAATTAAGGATGTAATAAAACAGATGCTTCGTTCGGAGTTATTTTATTAATAAAATACATGTAAAATAATTTTTTTTTTCTTACAAAGAGGTTATAAGAAAACTGAATTTCTTAGTGCTCATCACGGTTAGTTCAGAGCCATCACGCCTTATTAGTAAGTTTGAATAGACTAACATACACGTTACTAACATAACAAGTGATGTATAGGTACTTGGTTATTTATAAAGCTGTTGGGTTTTAAAGTAAATGGGAACGGGAACGAGAACGAAAATGGAAACGGGAACGGTACTTACCTACTAATCTCTGAACTAAACTTTTCAATAATTTATACCAATTCGAATTTAATATTTATAACTAAGACAGGACAACGTCTGTCGGGTCAGCTAGTAAAATAAATATTTGAGGGGGCTCCCATACAACAAACGTGATTTTTTAGCCGTTTTTTGGTACGGAACCCTTTGTGTGCGAGTCCGACTCGCACTTGACCAGTTTTTATTTCCTTACCCTCAAAAAATATTTTGTTACAGTAGGTAGGTAATCCTTTCTTTTTAAACTTTGCAAGAGGTAGAGTACAAGAATGTTAATGATGTCATCTCATCAATGAGACTGTAATTGACAATAATAACACATGCCTACTTCCAAATCACGCCAACAGCACTGTTAGCCTATAATCCATTAAATGAAGTAGGTACACAAATACCCTATCTGTGTAATATTTTGTGACTATTTAATTTGGTCGGATACGCGCTAACAGCGCTGTGAGCGTGATTCGGAACGCGGCCACAGTATCATCAAATGTATTTATATTCGTTCGTATACTTCTTACCTACCTACCTACTCGTTACTTCAAATGTGTCACCGAACTTCAGTACCTATGCTTAGGCGTCACTTAAGTCACTTACTTACTTTAAATTAGGCGAATTAATTTGAAGTGGGATATTGTGCTGGCTCAATACGAAATAGAGGCTACTTTTTACAAATTCTTTTACCCAAAGTCGCTCGAACGGCAAAGTACGTAGCAGCGGTGCTCGAAGTACGCAGCAAACAGCGGTGCCCCGGCTCCCACCCCCCCACCCCCCCCCCCCATTTTCTTTTGTGACTTTTACAGGGTGTTGAAAAGAAAAAAATAAAAAGCTGAAAATTCCATTGATGAATTTAGCACAAAACATTATGTACAACAGATACTATTGATCTAAAACATTTAACACTTATTTAACCAATTGTAATATTCTTTTGGAGTTACTAAGGTAACGCTTTAGGTAATAGTCAAATAACAGTATTCCCGTGGACAAAGATGACACAAAAAGCTCAAGTAAGTACATCGGTTACAACTTCATAATCATCATGAAAGTAAAATTTTCAACTTTAATTTTCTTTTCGTCCGATAGCGTTAAAAAAGACAAAAACCTAAATTGTTACTTATGCATCAAACCAAAATGACACAATTTCATGTATTAGGCTAAGTGAATGGTGCAGAAACTATATACGAAAAAAACAAACTTTAATATTTTTAAAAGCTAAAAACTTATCCCGATCGGTCTAAAATGCAAGTTGAAGTGTTTTTAGATACCTATTTTGAAAGACTAATACTTCAAAAAACGAAGGAAGTTCTCAGTTCGGTTGCATTCAACCGAGACCTAAATTAATGGGTGACTGATACTGATGATGATGGGTGACTGGTACTGAGTGGGCAATTATTATACCAATTATGACGTTCACATTTTTAACACGTTTTTATAAGGTTACCTACTTTCTCATTTGTTTGTTTGTATTTTGTCATCTCGATTAGGATAAAAGTCACCTTTTTACGTCCCCTAAAAAATATTGCAATATTGCATAGTCAGTAACAGTATGATAGTAGGTACGATACGTACGAGTATGTAGGCAAATCAACCCTCAACATTATGTAGTTCAACTTGAATTTTATTAGAAACAGCCTAATGATTCCTACGGACCGACGATATGGTCACCCTACACACTGATTATTCATAATAAATCATAGTAAATAAATTTACTTATTTCTCTAAAACGAATGAAGATATAGTGAAAATATGTTTTCGGGCCGTTTATCGTGATCAAACGGTTACGTAAACTTGCTTATTTTTAATCTTAATACAATTTTCACCAGTATTTTAGACTTAAGCGTGTGGGCCGGAGAGTCGCATGCTTTTAAAACTTTAGATCGCCATATCTTTGTCCCTGTTGCGTTACATGAGCAACAAATGTGTTTGTAGCTGTTACAATGAATATGTAACGGCTACAAATACATCAACCCAGCGGTACAGGCTCCGATTGATCTGGAATTCGACGATTTAACAAAAAACATAACCTCAAACCATGCGAATCTCCGTGCCACATGCTTTTGTCAATCATTCTGCCGGGAAGCCGGTACAATCGATTTGATATCTGAAATAAGAACGTATATCATCGGTACATTACTTCTAGGTAGTTTTAGAATGGAATTATTCAGTGGCACGGAGATTCGCATGCTCACCCAATTCGGGTCAGCTAACTCGAGTTGAATTGAAACCGGATTTCCGTAGCAAGACGGAGTTGCTTAAACCGAACTGAATTGGTTCGGAACCACGACAACCGCGACTACCAAATTTTTATATTTTATAACCAAATATTAAAGAAACAACTCAATAAACAATAAAATAAAAAAAATCACCGGTAGTAAGAAACAGAACTTTGGGTGCTATACGGGTAAACTCGGATTAGATCGGCCAACTCCGCCTGCGCGCACGGGTCGGGTTGAGCATGGCAGCGGCGGGTCAACCCGCTACGACCCGCGAGCCAACTCGGGTCGGCTAACTCGAATTGAATTGAAACCGGATACGCGAATTTCCGTAGCTGTAAACGAGTCAGGAAGAGTTGCCTAAATCGAGCTGAATCAGTTCGGAACCGCGACCACCACGACAACCGGAAATTAATATTTGTAATTGTATAACCAAACATTAAAAGACAAGTAAACAATAAAATATAAAAATTCGCCGGTAGTAAGAAAACAGAACTTCAGGTGCTATACGGGTAATCTCGAATTAGATCTGCCAATTCCTTACTCCACCTGCACGCACGGGTCGAGCTGGGCCGAGCATGGCGGGCGGCCGGGCGGGGGCGGGGTGGTGAAGGTACACAACTCGAGTTCGTAACGGTCTAACTCGAGTTGACCCGAAACAACCGCAACTCGAGTCAACCCGGGTTGGAACTCGAGTTGGCCCATCACTAGGCGACAGGCGAGCGGCGCTCTTCACTTTTGGCTAGGGATGCGCGATCCGGGGTTGTCGATCCGATTTTTCGGATCGTAATGGATCGTAATTCCACGATCCGATCCGCAGATCGGATCGTATGCCTTCGATCCGATTTTCAGGAAATCGATCCGGATCGGATGCAAATAAGTAAGACACAATTAATTTTATATTTTATTTAGTAAACCCATGCAAAACAATGTATAAAATAATGTGAAATAGTAATATTGTACTCAGAGAACTTAAAGACGATTTTTTCTCAAAAGTTTATAATTGAAGACGCGCCTAACTACTAATAGTTAAGTACAATTTTTATAGGCGCCAGTTTTCGGCCAAGTTCTAAATGTAGACAAAGATAAATTTCGTAACAAATAAACCATAGTACCCATATTTCGTAAACAAACCGCATTTTCGTTCATACGATCCAAGCGATCCGATCTTCCAAGTTTTGTATCGATCCGGCAAAAAATCGTATGGCCTCGATCCGATCCGAAAATCGCCGGATCGTATGCCCGCCGATCCGATATTTCAAAAGATCGGATAGGATCGGCGCATCCCTACTTTTGGCTCGACGAACGGTGTGGACGGTTGTTAGTCGTTAGGGTTATATATTCATAAGCGGCCATTGTTAAAACTTTGTTTTATTGATTGAATTATAAAGTGACAGTGTTAAGTTCTCTTTGATTTGAGTAGGTTCCCTGCCCTTTTCTAATAATTACTTATTGCGGGCCCATAGCAAAGTTTTTTCGAAAACATTCAACAAAAACACATACACAAAACTTTGTTTCGGAAAAGCGATTGCGTGATTTGTGTTGACAAAACTTCAGTGTTGCCAATTTAGCATGTTAGCACTAGAAAAAAGCGTCGCTTTCAAGTTGACCCTATTTACAGTGGCAAAATTTTAACATTTATCAAGAATTAAAAATAGAATAGAGAATTTTTCGCTGCTCCGAATCAAATTTCGAAGAATTACTTTCATTCAAACTTGGCGTACAAAATGCTAGCGGGTTGTCAAAATGACAGATGATTATGACAATACCCTGCCCCTCGACCAAGAACCTTATATTCATATTTTGCCCTCGACCCGTGCAAAATGTTTTGTGTACGTGTTTTCCACCGGGCATGGAAAGCAAAAACATTGTTTCTCTACACAAAAATGTTTTGTGTCTAGACAATTTTGTTGAATGTTGAGATGATTTTGTTGATTGTGTAAGGCAAAACACGCTCTATGGACCCGGCATTACGATATAATGTTTAGAACTCCGAATTCTATTCTGTGCCGGTTTTGAATCTAAAAATGTTGAATGCTATTCATTTGAATCTAAACCTTTAGATATAAGTAATTTAAAGTTCTAAATGCCATAGTTACTTATATGAAGAAGTAGATAGAATATTGAAAGAAAAGAAAGAAATAAATTCATTTATTTTGTCATCATCCATTGCATTACAGCAAGAAGACACGATACAATGCATGCATCACAGAACATTATTGAATATTAAAATGATAATCGTGCGTGTTTAAATCGATGACTGAATCGTAGTTTCATTTTTCACCAAGATGCTTTGCATCGTTACATCACTACGGAGCGAACGGAGTTTCAATGCATACTCAGCGGGAACCGGACGGGACGGGGCACTCATGGGGCGGTGACGTGCCACCGATGTGGTTTTTCCCATCTCATGCGTGCCACGTTCATGCCCCGTCACGCCTCCGTTACGTATGTATGCTTCTATACATTTTGTATGAAACGATGTTTTTCCCGCCCCGTGCCTGTTCCGTTCCCACCCCGTCCGGCAGGCTGATTATCTAATTAAAAACCACCTAGCGACTGGTTGCAGTTCATAGATGATAGTGATCCATTGCTACTTCTTTTTGGATTGAAAAAAAACATAGCAAAGAAAAGTAGCAATGTATGTGGAATGAAACCGGTCGCTAAATAGTTTCTTTTTAGATAATCAGGGTGCGGGGTTTTTCCCGTTATGTGTTCAGCAACCTTTAGGCCGGCCACACACTGACGGAATCTCGTAACGGAATCTCGAACGGAATTTCGACAATATATGAAGATTCCGTACGGAAAAATCCCGCATGTGTGTGGCAGGCCCATAGATTTTGTATGCAGTTGCTGCGTTCGGAATCACGTAGGTACGGAATTCCATAACGGGATTCCATCTGTGTGTGGCCGGCCTTAAACGTTCAAACGCTAGAACATACTATTGAGTTGTGTTGTGTCGTGTCGAAATCAGTCGCGTATCCGCACCCTGATTATCTAAAAAGAAACTATTTAGTGACCGGTTTCATTCCACATACATTGCTACTTTCCTTTGGTATGTTTTTTTTTTAAATCCAAAAAGAAGTAGCAATGGATCACTATCATCTGTGAACTGCAACCGGTCGCTAGGTGGTTTCTAATTAGATAATCAGCCCGCGGTTTCATACATTTAGTGTGGCAGCTGCATCTGAAACATAAAAACATAAAATTATATAAATAAGCAATTAAGATTGTATAAGTAAATACTTTTCTAAAAATATAAAATTACACATGTAAAAACAATAAAACATAAATATCATATTATATAACTTCATAGAAAATAAAATGATAATATTTAACTGTAATTTATATAACACTATTCAAAAATAATTATTTGAAAGTACATACACTGTGTAAAATAGTAAACTTATCAAAATTCATTAAAAGTTATAAATCTCAAATATTGTAAATACAAAATTGATTAATTTGTACTTACTACGCTGCGCCTCGGACGGTCTTTGCAAATTCCTGTTCTATTGTTCTACGAGCCAGCGACTGACTTACCTACCGTGTGTGCGAGTGCGACAGTGCTATTGCGAGACGCTTGCCGTAAACATTATAGATATTTGCTGATGTGAAAATTGGAGGAATAACATTGCTATTTAAAGTTTTTATATCGTAATATTGTGTAAACGGATGTTGTCTGGAAATATATTTTCGTAAGTAAATTGGAGTCAGAGTTATTATTGAGGTGAAGTACCTACCAACATCAGATAACCTAAAGAACTACCACTTCAATTGGTGACGCCGAAAGAGCTAAGCAACCTTCTTTTACATCAAGACTGAAAAGGATTCCTTCACCAAGATGCCTAAAGGTACCGAAAATGAAACTTTTGAAACACCGGTCGGAAATATAATGAGTGACCCGCAACCCTCCGGCACGTCGACAGCCGCCGGCAGGCAAAGTGCCATAACCCAAAATGTAGAAAATTCGGGCGAGTTATTTAAAGTGGGAGTTAGGATTCCACCCTTTTGGTCAGACCGCCCAGCCTTGTGGTTTGCCCAATTAGAGGGGCAATTTATACTGGCGGGGATAAATTCAGACAGTACCAAATTTTACTACGTGTGCGGAAACTTGGACCACCAATTTGCTATAGAGGTCGAGGACATTATTCAAAACCCACCGCGAGAAAATAAATATGAGACATTAAAAAACACTCTCATCAATAGAATATCGGCATCGCAGGAACAAAAAATTAAACAGCTCCTGGATTATGAAGAACTAGGTAGTAGAAAACCATCTCAATTCTTACGGCACTTACGTCATCTTGCAGGCCCCAAGACACCTGATGAATTTATAAAATCTATTTGGGCGAGTAGACTTCCTGCTAACATTCAACCTATCATAGCCTCGCATTCAGATATGGCACTAGACAAACTCGCGGAGCTCGCAGACAAGATAAACGCTATTGCATCGCACACTCCTAGTGTTTCAGAGGTAAATCCATCTACTTCCTTTGCGCCTTTAGCACAGACATCAGTAATGGAGGCGATGGCGTTACAGATAGCAGAGCTGACGAAGAAAGTGGATGCACTAACAACCCGTCAGTCAAGACCACTCTATAGAGGACGTAGTAACTATAGATCTCGTTCCCGTTCTCGTTCCCAATCTAAAACAAGAACTGATGGCGTCTGCTGGTACCATAATAGGTTTGGATCTAAAGCCACGCGCTGTACTATTCCCTGCTCGTTCAAGCAGGAAAACGGCAACGGCAGCCACTAGTGGCGGCTAACGACTGCCTTGCCTGTAATGGCCGCCTATTCATCACAGATAAACGCTCGAAGCTAAATTTTTTAATAGATACGGGATCAGAATTGTGTGTTTTTCCTAGAACAGCTACTAAGGGTAGACGCACTGCAACTAATTACGAATTATACGCAGCCAACAACACGGTTATCTCAACATATGGATACATTACTTTAGAGCTGAACCTTGGCTTGCGTCGTGATTTCACCTGGAAATTCGTGGTAGCAGATGTAACGAAGCCGATCATCGGAGCCGACTTTTTAAGTCACTTTAACTTATTAGTAGACTGCCGTCATCATCGACTTATTGACAACCTTACCACTCTCTCAGTTGCAGCAACCCATTGCAAGGATACTTCGAGTGAAACTGTGGCCATCAAAACTGTAATTGGAGATTCTGCGTATCATGAGCTACTGCGACAGTTCCCCGAGATCACCAGACCAGCAGGTACTCCCTCAAATGCCAAACACAACACCAAACACTTTATACGCACCACGCCAGGGCCTCCAGTCTCATCCCGTCCGCGTCGTTTGGATCCCGAACGCCTAAAAATAGCACGCAAAGAGTTCGAGAATATGCTCCTCGCTGGTACTGCTAGAAGGTCAGATAGTCCATGGTCCTCTCCACTCCACTTGGTCCGCAAGAACGATGATAGCCGGCGTCCTTGTGGAGACTACAGAGCACTGAACGCGAGAACAATACCAGACAGATATCCCATTCGACACCTCCAAGATTTTGCCTATCAGCTTGCTGGCGCAAAGGTCTTCTCTAAGATTGATTTGGTCAAAGCCTTCAATCAGTTGCCAGTACATGAAGAGGACATACCTAAAACTGCCATTACAACACCTTTCGGAATGTTTGAGTTCCCGTATATGACATTCGGATTGAGGAATGCGGCTCAAACCTTTCAACGGCTTATAGATGAGGTTTTACAGGGGTTAGATTTCACATACGCTTACTGTGATGATATATTGGTCTTTTCAGCGTCTGAAGAAGAAAACCTGAAACATCTAAAAATTGTTTTCGAACGCTTCAAACAGTATGGCTTATTAATCAACTCTGCAAAATGTATTTGGGGTGCAGAGCAGGTAACTTTTCTGGGCTACAACGTTTCGGCCAATGGCACTCGCCCACTGCAAGAGAAAGTGACTGCTATAATAGAATACCCTTTCCCCAAAACTGCCAAAGACTTGAGACGTTTTCTTGGAATGCTTAATTATTATCGTCGTTTCATTCCACGTGCAGCTGAAATTCAAGGTCCACTCAACGCAGCTCTTACTGGTAAAGCAAAAGGCTCTGCACCTATAGAAAAGACAGAGGAATTGACAAAAAGTTTTGAAGAGAGTAAGAGAAGCCTTTCAGAAGCTACTTTACTCTCCCATCCAGATAGTAGCGCAGAACTTGCCTTATTCACTGACGCATCCGACCAAGCTATGGGTGCTGTCCTCCAGCAAAAGAAACATGACATATGGACACCATTGGGCTTTTTCTCCAGGAAACTTTCACCTTCCCAGAAGAAATATAGTCCCTATGATCGGGAACTTCTCGCAATTTATGAAGGGATAAAGTATTTCCGATATATGGTGGAAGCTAGGAATTTCACAGTTTTCACCGACCATAAGCCACTTACCTTCGCTTTCCAGACCAAGCGAGATAACTGCTCTCCACGCCAATTTCGATATTTAGATTATATATCACAGTACACCACAGACATAAGACACATATCAGGTCAGAAGAATGTCGTAGCGGATGCTCTTTCCAGAATAGACGCTATAACTGCAGGAATTGATTATAATCTACTTTCTCAAGAGCAAGCTAAAGATACCGAATTACTAAACCTTCTGAAGAACGGAACAGGTTTGAAGCTGGAGAAAATTTCTCCTTACAATATCTACTGCGATTTTTCGGGAGCTAATCCTCGCCCTTATGTCACTCCAAACTTCAGAAAGCAAGTGTTTACTAGTCTACACAGTCTGAGCCACCCAGGATCCAGCGCTACAGCTAAACTAGTAAGGGACAGATTTGTGTGGCCTGGAATCAAAAAGGACTGCATAGCTTGGGTTCAGCAATGTGAAGATTGCCAACGCAACAAAATAACCCGACACTCTTCCTCTCCTTTTGCCCATTTTCCGGTTCCTAATTCCAGGTTTTCCCACGTCCACCTTGATTTAATCGGCCCATTGCCATACTCATCTGGTTACAGGTACTGCCTCACTGCCGTCGATCGGTTCACTCGATGGCCTGAAGCGTACCCTTTGGCTGACATCACCGCAGAGACGTGTGCCGCCGCCTTCATATCCGGTTGGGTAGCTCGCTATGGATGCCCTCACACCATCACCACTGATCGAGGTCTACAATTTCAATCACACCTGTTCCAGACTATCTCCATGGTTATTGGCGCTAAACACAACTCGACGACAGCCTACCATCCTCAGTCAAATGGCATGGTCGAGAGAATGCATCGTCAATTGAAGACAGCCATCACATGTCACGGCGACACACAATGGACTGAATCTCTACCCATAGTACTCCTAGGTATGAGGAGTGCCTGGAAAGACGACATCAAAAGTTCTGCCGCCGAGTTAGTCTTCGGACAGCCTCTCCGACTGCCAGGTGAATTCTTCACTCCACTCTCAGACACTACTCTAGACGCAACAGACTTCGCAAATCGTCTTCGATGTCACATGGAGAAGTTATCACCAACCCCCGCATCATGTCACAACAGAAAAGCATTTTACTTACCTAAAGACATCTCTTCAGCGGAGTACGTCTTCTTGCGGCGGGGCCCTGCAAAGAAAACATTTGAATCACCATTTACCGGTCCATACAAAGTTGTATCGCGTGACAATAATTTGAAAACAATGAAAATTATCATTCAAGGCAAAGAGACTACAGTATCTGTGGACAGGCTGAAACCAGCTTATGTAGAACGCATACCTGATTCAGATGCACCTCCACTCGCTGTAGAACCACCGGCGCGCGAAGAAACTCCATCTGTAAAGAAGACCAGAAGTGGAAGAACGGTACATTTTCCAAACTACTATCGACCGTGAAACGGTCTCGGCAGGGGAGTGTTGTGGCAGCTGCATCTGAAACATAAAAACATAAAATTATATAAATAAGCAATTAAGATTGTATAAGTAAATACTTTTCTAAAAATATAAAATTACACATGTAAAAACAATAAAACATAAATATCATATTATATAACTTCATAGAAAATAAAATGATAATATTTAACTGTAATTTATATAACACTATTCAAAAATAATTATTTGAAAGTACATACACTGTGTAAAATAGTAAACTTATCAAAATTCATTAAAAGTTATAAATCTCAAATATTGTAAATACAAAATTGATTAATTTGTACTTACTACGCTGCGCCTCGGACGGTCTTTGCAAATTCCTGTTCTATTGTTCTACGAGCCAGCGACTGACTTACCTACCGTGTGTGCGAGTGCGACAGTGCTATTGCGAGACGCTTGCCGTAAACATTATAGATATTTGCTGATGTGAAAATTGGAGGAATAACATTGCTATTTAAAGTTTTTATATCGTAATATTGTGTAAACGGATGTTGTCTGGAAATATATTTTCGTAAGTAAATTGGAGTCAGAGTTATTATTGAGGTGAAGTACCTACCAACATCAGATAACCTAAAGAACTACCACTTCATTTAGTATGGTTAGAAACACATTACTAAAGTAGGGCCACTTTAATAGGTCACATTTGACATTTGTCAATTTTAGATTCATAGTGAGGTGACCGTAGGTGTTCATAGCTTCAAAACATCGATTAAAGTGAATGAATTGATACAGACTTCAAACATGGTATTTGAATTCAGTTATTATGAAAAAATACTTATGAGGATATTGTTTAACTAGCTAACTACTAACTAAGATGCATTGATCCCTGTCCCATTATTATTTTATATCGTAAAAGGAATTTTTTTTACAGTGTGTCGTGTCGACACAACACAACACAATAGTGTGTCTCTCTCTAGTCATACTAAATGTATGAAACTGATACGCGACAGATCGCGACACGACACAACACAACACAATAGTATGTTTCTAGCTTCTTCTTCTTCTTATCGAATGAGGAATAGTGGCCACCTCTGGTGTTAGAGTTCATCAAGCCGCCTGTAAGGCCTCTAACTTAGCTTAACGACTATTATCAAATGACAACAGCCGGGACCGACGGTTTAACGTGCCCTCCGAAGCACGGAAGCGCTCAGTTGTAATGCCACTTAACGGTCACCCATCCGACACCTGACCGGAACGAGCGTTGCTTAACAAACATGATCGAGTACGATCAGTTTATCAAGTTCCGCCATGAGCGCTTCGTAGCGAAGCGTGACGTTGACTACGTGTTTCTAGCGAAACACGTAGTCAAACACTGACATGAAAAAAATATTTTTTTATATTCAAATATTTGTGGTGTTCTGTTCTGTTCACCTTAGGCACAATATATATTAGTGCCTTAAAGGCCTTCCAAACGACACGATTTCATTAGCAACTTTGCTTTGCCTTTGAAAAAAGACCTCTCTACTACAAATGCTTGACAAGAAGCTCTCAACGATCAACGATCAATCACTGCTTGTCAAACACGTAAATGGAATGTAAGTTAATGATTGACAAGCCATTCGGTCGGATCACTTCCTAAAACGATCAAGCATGGCTTGTCAAGCG
Source organism: Agriphila geniculea (assembly GCA_943789525.1). NCBI lineage: Eukaryota > Metazoa > Arthropoda > Insecta > Lepidoptera > Crambidae > Agriphila > Agriphila geniculea. Next base: position 10,665,349 of record OX038887.1, on the reverse strand, counting down.
CGTAAATGCAAAGTAAACGATTGACAAGCAGTTTTGATCGTTTTTTAAACTCAAGTTAGGCGTGTCCTAATTAAGATATTTCTTAGCTTAGGAACAGCCTAAAAATGCCGAGCTGAAATTTTTGTTTGCACTAACAGACTACGTCGTAACTTGGGCATCGCCTTGCTAAAAGAAAGAATGAACGAATGTAAATATTAATTGTTTATGGATTTCTTCTTCTTCTTATTTTTGTAATGGCAATCTACTTTCCTCTTGGAAATATTTTTTGCCAGTGTCATGTTTTGAATAGTTCAGTATTTCTAGATTTTCTAGTAGATTTACATTAAAATGCGGGTGCATCACATTCCAATGCGGCTTGGAGCATTTGGCAGCAAGTATATCAAGACAGTTTACTCGGTAAGTTTTGCCGAGGTAGCGACCACTACAATAAAAGTCTCAGCTTCACACAACCAAGACCGCGCCTATTTCCATTATCCCACATATTGTTCAGTTGCGTAGACACTTCTACCACAAAACTGCACCGATTTTAAGACACAATATCCACTGTGAATCAATTTGCGAATAATTAAAATAGTCACCGAACTGAACTCGACAAAATCCCGCCAAAAACTCCGTTTATGGATTTTTAAGTAGTAGTTGATGTTTTATCCTTTTCAGGACAGGCGAAGGACTATGCCATCCAGCCAGTTCTTGCGTGTTAGTTTCTTACACCCAATTGCAATTAAAATGCGGGTGCATCACATTCCAATGCTGCTTGGAGCATTTGGCAGCAAGTATATCAAGACAGTTTACTCGGTAAGTTTTGCCGAGGTAGCGAACACTACAATAAAAGTCTCAGCTTCACACAACCAAGATCACGCCTATTTCCATTATCCCACATATTGTTCAGTTGCGTAGACACTTGTACCACAAAACTGCACCAATTGTAAGACACAATATCCACTATGAATCAATTTGCGAATAATTAAAATAGTCACCGAACTGAACTCGACAAAATCCCGCCAAAACTCTATGGATTTTTAAGCCGGCGAAGTAATTATAGGTCAGAGCGTTTTACAACCATAAATTTTGATGGTTGTTTGGTTGCAACGCTCTGACGTTTGGAACGGGAAAGTTGTAACAACCGAACGTCACGCTCTAATGTTTGGAACGGCGTTAGAGCGTTCGGTTGCACTCGGAGCGTAGGTTCGGAACGACCCTCATCACATCAAGTTTTTAGTGAAAGAAAGTAGTACTCTTTGCTAAGTGATCTTTGGATCTGTGTGACCGACTTGACACATGACAGATAGTCTGTGATTGACAGGCAGCCACCAGCCGAACAAAAATTGCGGCGTGGAATCGTGGATTAATTTTGTTAATTAACTGTTACTTGTTGGTATCAAATATTTGTTGAATATCAAATGTATTTTACATTTTATACCTTTGTTGGTAATAGTAATTAGTAAGTGTGAATGTCGAGATAATGACCGATAATTCAAAAGTTTTTAGACAAAGTTTGTGCATATCATTGTCATTAACGCGTAAGTCGGGCTCCGTGGTGTTTAGAGTGTTATAGCAGCAGCATACAGTAATTTTGAGATGGTGCTGTTTGTTTTTGCTAACGGATCAAAAGAAAACTCTATTTGTGTTTGAACATTTTATTAGTTTGGAAACAAAATGTATCCGACGCCGACGCGGCACCCGGCGGCAGCGGCTCGGGTTTGTGTTTTCTATTTTCGATAAGCTTTTTGACTAATATTTAATGTAAATTATAAACTATGTTAGTCAAAAGAACTTTGGATAATTACAAAGTCAATTTTAAATTGCCTAATTGTCGTTTTTAATGTTTTTAGGGACCTCAACCTACTTCAGGACCCATTAAATTTACAATAGCAGACACCTTAGAACGTATCAAAGAAGAATTTAACTTTTTACAAGCGCAATACCACACGTAAGTATCAGAACAGGGTATACTGCCCGGCATATATATTGGCAAGAGAATGAAAGAGACAAAAGATGCGCAGTAGCCAAAAACTTAGTGTTTATGGCTACTGCGCATCTTTTGTCTCTTTCTTTCTCTTGCCAATATATATGCTGGCATCTGTAAACTGCAGTTTCGAGTTTCAAATTGTCAATGTTTCAAATTAAATTATCTCCTTGCAGCCTAAAACTTGAATGTGAAAAGTTAGCTAGTGAGAAAACAGAAATGCAAAGACATTATGTCATGGTAAGTTCTTAGACTTAAGTACTGTTAAATTTATTTAAAAAAATCTTAATTTGTATTTCTAGATTTTGTTGAATTTATATTTTTAATTGCTTTTGTGTATTATTTGCAGTACTATGAAATGTCTTATGGACTGAATGTGGAAATGCATAAACAGGTATGTTATTACCTACAGATACAAACTATGGATACAGATTTATCTACCTTAAATCATCAATGCTTATTTAAATGGTTTGAAATAACAACAATTTCATGGACCAATCATTTAAAAAATCTGTCTTTATAGCATTATATGTTTTATATAAACACTAGGGATAGCCCGCAACTTCATCTGTGTGGAAAGATTTTTTTTCTTTCCCTCAGATCAGTACTTTTCTCTGGATGAAAGCTACTCTATGTCCTTCTCTGTACCCCTGAGAATGTGTATGCAAAGTTTTATGATGATTGGTTCAGTAGTTAAGATGTGGAGGAGTAACAAATAAACAAACAGACTTTTGCATTTGATTGAAACTAAAAAATACCTGCCTGCCTAGCATGACCACCGAAATACGATATGATATAGTGATTTATCACATTTAACTGTCAAAAGACAATGGATTTTGACAGTTTGGTGTCTATCACTCAATATATATTGTGTTTCGTCGGTCATGCTAGGGGGGCTGATATTTGAATTTGTCTGCTTCTAGACTGAAATAGCTAAGAGGCTGAGCGCTATCATCGGGCAAGTTTTGCCATTTTTGGCGCAGGAACATCAGCAGCAAGTTGCTTCAGCCGTGGATAGAGCGAAGCAAGTTACTATGTCTGAACTTAATGCCATTATCGGGGTAAGTTTTATCATATAAACATTGCATTCAAAGTCTTATTATAGAATGTCATAATATTACATATTTATGTTACAAAAATAATAATGAAATTGAAAAGATTTCTAAAAGCTTGTTTTCCTATTTTAAGTATTTTCATCTGCTATGCTTTTTGTTAACTACATCTAACCATTATCTGAAACCTTTTTAAAATGAATTTCTAGCATTCATAATAAATTGGTTTTGCTATGAATAAATCACAATAAATATTTTACACTGTTGCTACTTTTGGCAAAAACTTGGTACTTTAACTATTTTTTGAGTAGTTGATTTCAATTTTGATGTTTTTATTATACAAACTAAAGTTCTATTCATAATCTAATGTTAAAGTTGCTGACTGGTGATGACAAATTGGATACACAACCAGGGGCTCTCACTCTGCTCTTAAATTTTTTTATTAGCCTACTGCTCTCGGCTGAATCAGTTGAGCCAGCGCACAAGGGATGTCATGTGTCAGTTGAGACAGAGCTACGTGATTGAAAGAGAAGTGCTGCGGAAGTGCTTAGAATAATAGGCACGCAGCACTGTTAAATTGTACTTTATTGCTGTGCAGCGAGAGTAGCTTATTATTTGATTGTCCTCGTGCAGATGGGCTTCTGTACATTTAGTACTATTATGTATCCTGTGACACAACTTTTTTTACATTTACCATGGAGTAAATGATAGGATTCAAGGAGTGCTTTGACTGAGCGTTACTTTTATTGATTATTTCCGCAGCAACAGCAACAACAAGGTCTACAACAACTTCTTGTAAGTCCCAAGAATCTGTGTATTTGTATTATGTTTGTTGTGATTAACATTATTGGTTGGCAATTGGTTTACGTTGCCTTTTAATAGACTATTTATTATAAATCGGTAACTATCTATTATCTGTTAAACTTTGCATTTTCGATTTGTGGTGTTTTTTATTAGTGTTTTACCAGAAATTCTGTATACTGTTACATTTTATAGAATTTCCTGGTATTATTATTTTATTTTCTGTACAAGAAGCATTACTCTTTCATTTAAAATAAAACTATCTTTATTTGTTTACAGTATTATTCACTGACATTATTTACTATTTTTTGTGTTGTATCTTTGTAAAAAAAATTAAGTTTAATCTTTGTTTTAAATTTGTCTCCAAATTAACACAGTTGAAAGAAGACACATTAAGAAAGTAAAAAGATATATTTTTTATGTTTGAAATAAAAATATTCATCATATTGATACAATAGAATTATGAGAATGCAAAAGTTGACTTTTACAGGCATTGTGTTGACCGATACCACTTACGTTTGTGTAATTGGAAAAAACTAATTGAACTAAAATGTTTTATTATGCTAACTTCACATTTCATTGTTTGCAAGCACTGTAGCATTTTCCACTTAGTTGTAGCCTCTAACTACATGCGATAAAGTATGCTTTGCGGCAATGCAATATATTTTTGTGTATGCAATTTTAGTTGATAATTGTAAAAAATTTAGGGTTTGACTTAAAATTAATCGATACATGCGTTGTTATGTGGAGGTGGAGTTGCAAAATAAGTTTGTTTTTTTACAAATATAAATGTTATAACATAATTAGGAAACATATTTTCCTTCGAAGTTGCGATGTATGGTTTCCAGATTGTATTTTTATAGAGATTGAGCCTCATTAAATGTTAGGTATTATCTATAACATTAGAAAGCTTTTTAATTTCATTATTATGTATGTGACTAATCATTCTATAACTTACACTTCGGTCTGTCTGTATCACATGATCTAATTTTAGTTTTGTTAATATGACGCGTTTCGTTTATACTGTTAATAAAATCATTGCTATGTTAATTGGACTATAGATAAGAGGTTTTATTGCGGCAACAATCAAGTATGCAAATATAAAATGCTTGTATCAATATTTATGTTGTCACATCTAATAACTGGTTCAATATTTACACAACATAATGCTTAAGTGTGGCGATATTATCTGAGTAAAATCAAGTTCGCGCATTCATCAAAAAAAGTGTGTTATCAACCATATTTCAAACATAATTCTTTATCATTCTAATCAACTATTTGTTGTTTACTTTGCACAAACCATGGAGATGAAGATACTTACTTGATCGTCCAACTAACATTATATTCTGTATAAAGGTATATTCTGTATAAAAGTCCGATCAAAACCACAACGAAATTATTCTTAAGTATAAATATCTCATATTTTCTACAAAAATGTTTCTGCTTTCAGCATATCACTTTTCCACCTTGACACAGGCAGAACATTTATTTAATTTAGACTTCTATCTCCAAAGATTGAAAGCTCAAAATCTATCAGCCGGGTTCAAATATAATATTTTGTTTCCAGCAACAGATACATGCGTCGGCGGGCCTCTCGCATGGCGTCCCGGGGGCCGGGGGACTGTTGGGTGCCGGGGGGTTGTTGTTTGCGCCGGGGGCGGGGCCTCCCCCTCCCCCGCATTTACCGCCGCCTGCGCATAAGGTATGTGAACAGACTTCGTAACTTAAGAGTTACGAAGTCAGCTACGCACCTACGCTTAGGCCACCTACGCAACGAAAGGTGCCTAAACGAAAGATTAGCGCCTAGATCACGGGTCACCAATTAGTTTCGTTCGAGGTCCGTTATAAGTAATGAAATGACCATCGCGGTCCGCACAACATTTTATAGAAAATAATATTTATTACAGAAATGTAATTATTAGATACTTAAAGTAGGTATTTTGTAAGTTCCTGTGTTCAGGCGGTCCGCACAAAATGGATCGGCGGTCCGGATGCGGACCATGATCCGCCATTTGGCGACCCCTGGCCTAGATCTTAGATATGTATCGAAGTAAAACGAACGTTCACGAATGTTCGCAACAGGCCGCACTGCGTGCTAGGCGCCTCGATACACCAGTCGTCTGCAGACTGCCTAGAATGTAACGTAGGCGCAAGGATAAAACCAAAGACCATGAGACCAAGGCTCCTGTTATAGCGACCCACCTTCCAGTGCGGTCAGTGACCACCTAGTCAGTGACATCCTAGATGTATCTAGGCGCTAATCTAGGCACCGATCGGTGCGTAAGCGGCTTTAGATTAGATATTGGAAGTGATTTTTTAGTTGTACCTAGGGTTGCCAACTTTTGTTGGATCAAATATAGTAGTTTCAAGATTTTTAGTGTAAAAATATAGTAGATGGCGAAAATGTCCAAAAAAATATAGTAGGTTGCCGTTTTGTATGGAGGATTTTGAAGAAGTTGCATTTTTCATACTTAAGTAAGTACTAACATTTTCATAATTTATTCAACAATCATAACGACAAGTGTTTACTCACAAAAAAATATGTAATTACATAATTATGTGCATATAAGTAATATTTTTTGTTGCTTTCGTTTAATTTTTTCACTTGAAAAAAAAAAAATATTTTTTCAAAAAATATAGTAGGCAGGCCTTCAATATAGTAGGATACTATATTATATAGTAAGGTTGGCAACCCTAGTTGTACCACCTTTTAGCATTGTAATTTTTAGTGGGGGAAGAAATGTTTCTATCATCCGATAGAAACTTTTCTTAAGAAGTACTGAAAAATGCAATTAATCGTTGTAAACTTAAGAAAAATAATTAGGTGTCAATTATTTTCTAAATTCCGAAAAACCTTGTTAATGCATTCGTTAGTAGGTTTTGTTATAATAACAGCCCAAAAGTCCACTGCAAGACCTGGATGTGCCATAATTTTCATTCTTGGCTTGAAGGTTTGCATTCTGTGTTGACAGTTATCTTTGGAAAATACTGCTGAAGTGCTGATCATTTCTAGATCACAAATGTGTATCTGAGTGACGGCACGTCGTCGCAGATTGTAGAGCGGCGGTACACACAGATAGTAATAGGCCGAGACCGCTATTTTTGATATTCGAGTATTTTGGTATTCGTTAAAAAAAATCGAATCAGTATTCGAGTCCAGGTACTCGCACTGGGTATTCGAGTACTGAGACTAGTATTCGAACACTCAATTTGACTCGAATACTGTTTTGGCACTTGTGAAACGTGAATTTACATTATTCCATATAACAGTTCAAAAAGTAAGTATTACTACACAAAATGACACTGGTTTTATGTATTAATTCCTACAATAAACAATTAAATTTAGCGCTAAAACTGATTGTCTACCCGCTTTGGTATTAGCATAATTTTAATACTCGAATTCTCTATTCGAGTACTTATGTATCCGAATACTGTATTTTCGGTACTCGAGTATGCGAGTACCAGGAAGGTATTCGAATTAGTATTCGAATCGGCCTTGTCTCGGCCTATCACTACACACAGATGGCTGTTCTTAGTGCGGACGCTACAGAGCGCGCCGTGCGCTCCCCTCCCATACATGTTGTTTCGTTGGCCGCGTTTTCCGTATGCGCGATGCTCCCGCCGCCGCTCAGGATCAGCGGGCATACTCCCGACGCGATCGAAATCGAGTTCGAAACGAATAAACGTCAAAAACATACTATGCAAATCATGGAAACCGTTTACTAAGTTCCAAAATAACAGATTTTTGACGTTTATTCGATTATTTTTATGTGAACTCGATCTCGTCGGGAGTAACCTCCGTTTTTACGACACAGTGTAAATAGTTGGTGATATTCTATACTGCTGCCACAAGTGTAAGTAAAGTAAATTGAACCTGCATTAATGTAATATTGGTTTGGTATACTAGGTGGAGTTACCCCCTCCAGCAGACATAAAGCCCCCGGTATTGCCAGGCGGTCCGGCGCCTCCATTGCTGCCCGGTCAGCCTCCACCCAGGGACGATGATAGGCTGTCCTCTAGAGTCCTGCAACAGGTGAGTGAGATAGATATAGCAGCCATGTCAAACATGCGGCCTTTTACACGTTTTACTGCGGCCTGATCGAATTTAATCTAAAATCATTATTGATGATATGATAAGATGATTTTTCATTGATGCCTGAAATAAATGGTTAAAAAAATATATCACCTTATCTTCTAATCATCATTAAAAACATCTTAATGCGGCCCGCAAGCACAACCCAGACACTCCATACAACTGCTCCGTTATATATCTGCCTACTTATTACACGGACACTCCACAGATGACGTTTAGTACACGCGCAACTGTGTGTGTAAAGCCACAGAATAGATATAAGTACTACCGTACAGAAAGGAAACTCTCCGCCCCGCCCCACAATCAATTACCTCACCCCACCGCGCGAGTTCGTGTGCCGAATCGTGTGCTCATTTTAGTCGGGTGTCAACGCTCCGTTTGCGGTGCGCGGCGATCTTTTGTTCGGCCATCGGCGACGGGCCGGCAGGCTGATTGTCTAACTTTGTTGCAATCAACTTTGACAGAAATCGCAGTGACATTGCTGCTTTAGTAAGAACCAATGTGACAACTATCTTACTTAAAGCAGCAATGCAACTGCGATTTCAATCGATTTCAATCGAGAATTGTTAGCAACAGAGTTACGTAATTCGGGGGCGGATGCGCTGGTGTAGTCGTTAGCCCTAGCTTCACGCACACAGTTGCGCGTGTACAATTAAGCGGGAATTACATTAGGCCGATGCGGGCCACGTACGCCGATCTGGATGCGTTCGTTAATGTACTACTCTATGGACGTGTCATAAGACATATTTTTCGTTGCGTCGAGTAACGTGGTATCGAGTCGCAAGGCGTGGATGTAGTGTAGCTCTAAACGACTATCCTCTATGTAAAATGCATGGGGACCGACGCGCCCAGATCGGCGTACGTGGCCCACGTCGGCCTAATGTAATTCCCGCTTTACGTCATCTGTGTAGCATCTGTGTAAAGCTTTGTCCAGACTAGTCCATTTTGGCGTATCAGATCACCGTATCTTAAACATACATCGCTAGTTTGGTTGGGCGTGCGTTGAAGTAATATCAACGCACGCCCAACCAAACTATCGATGTATGGTAAAGATGCGGTGATCTGATACGCCAAAATGATACAAGTCTGAACAAAGCTTAATAGGTAGTTGAAACGCGGCGCTTGTATGGTGTGTCCGGGGTATGGTAAAGCTGGAGCTACTACGGTACGGGAATCGTGTCGCCTCACACACCCAAATAATCATATTGCTTTTTCACCATATTAACAGTAAACATGTATTTACCGGTGATAAGGAATATTTCCATTAGTGATATTAATTAAAAAACGTAACACTTTACCTATGCAGTTTTATTTTTCTTTAAAGTTAGGATTTGCGGTTTGCGGTCAATATGCATTTGGCCCACCAATGATTTTGAGTTAGACATGGCTGGGATAGAGCATAAATAATACCAATACATAGTAGACTGATGTTGTTTTTAACTATAGGTTCGAGTAACGGCACCTATTGGCTCCGTGCACGCTTTTAGCGCCACCTAGCGTGTTGTAACTTTGTTGGCTCTGACCTGACCGTTTTGACGTTTTGATATGTAATGGCGGCATTGTGACAAAATGTTAAGAAATACTATACATATTGTGTTATTAATGTAAATTTCAAAATTACTGTGATTTAGGTGGACAAAGTGTTGTGAAATCATTTTTGGTCATTTAAATTAAATATGGCAAGTAAGATCTATTCAAAAAGAGTGTTTTATTTTGGTTATATCAGGGTTTGTTTACTTGTTTTTTAGTTGTAGATTTTGTAAAACAAGAGGATAAAGCTACTTTAATAATTTTACTAAGTGATAATAAACATATATCGCATTCCTGTATCGCTAATAATAAATTAAATATCGTTTTCAAACAGATTAAAGAGCCTTCATTATTTCTACTTTTTGCCACCATGAGCGCTGCGATCGATTATTATGCCTTCGCACCCTCCCAATAGTGAAACTACCTTGTAGATAGTAATTCCTTTATTAATAAAAAACTTCTAGGGCCCCTGTTCGACATGCTCCTTTCGAAAACTCTGTTCTCTCTATAAAATACTTTTTTTAAAATATAGAACGCCGCATTCCAACGTCGTTCCGTTTCGCCGCACGAGCGCGAACAGAAGTACCGTCCGCGTTCCCCCGCGGAGCCCGAAGCGCTAGATGTTAAACGCAGGAAGGAGGAGAAGGTACTCAGTCATGTGAGTCTGTGTAGTGTATGTGGCTTTACTATCTACACGCTTGATTTGTCAGTTTCGTTACGCTAACTGGCGGTTATTTTGTGTAAACAGCGGTTGTAATATCATACCCCCTTATTAATAAACGACACCTGCAAGGAAAAACATCGTAACTTAATATTGAGTTAAGATGATCGATGAGTAAGTTTACACTTAGTTTAAACAAAGAGTTTGCTTAGGGATATGACGCTTTGATACGTCAAATGTAAGGAGTAATATTGTTAAGTAATATTTTTGGTTAAACCGGGTGTAAACCTACTCTTCGTTTATTAATAAGGCTAATAACGTCCAATCCAACGTTATACCAACATAATATGAAGTGATATTCAGAAAATAAAAGTTATATATAGAACTAGCGGCCCGCCCCGGCTTCGCACGGGTGCAATGTAGTTACTAAATGTAAAACTGTGCTAATGTGGTGTCAGTGTAAAGTTATTAGATTATACTACAGGATACATATACCTAGGAGGACGACATATACCTATACGACGTACGCAAGGGGTGTTATAATATAATTGACGTGTGTGTGTGTCTGTCTGAGGCAACCAACCTAGCTCCCAAACTTATGGATCGATTTTAATGAGGTTTTTATGCATAGTTTATAGACGGCGGGAAGCGACTTTGTTTTATACTATGTATAGCTTTTGCCCGTGGCTCCGCCCGCGTGGCAGTCGGTAATCGTTGTAAGTCTTCCCTTGGGAACCAATGATCGGGATGAAAAGAAGCCTGTGTTAAGTATTCCAGACTTAATCAATTTCTGTGCCAAATTTCTCCTAAATCCGTTCACCCGTTCAGACGTGATTGAATATGATATGATTGAGTAGGTAGGTACCTAACAGAACAACATCCAAACATCAAAACTTTCACATTTATACAATTTTGTGATTATATAGGTAATAGCTGCACCCCGCGGTTTTACCCGCGCAGTCTGTCGATTCTGTAACCAAACTCGCATCTCACTTTACTTCGCGTGAATTTGTTATTAGACATTTGTTTACTAAATGAGCTATTTAACTGATTGCAAAAAAATTAGGTAGCCTGCGTAGCTATCTAAAATCTTTTGTGTTAAAAAAAAATCTTATCATTATCTTATTTATGATTCAAAATTCCCGTGCAGTGAAGTGAGATTCGAAGTAGGGTTCGAGTTTGGTTACAGAATCGACGCCCTGTTAATGATTCTGTATTAGTTAGGTAAGGTACTTAATAAAATTTATTAGCGGTCATTTAACAAAATAAGTATAATAATATTATGTTACATATTTAATACTTACCTTATAGTTAAAAATTCTAATATCTTTGCTTAATAGTTATCTTCTTTATAAATAAAAATCGATGTATGTGTATTTGTTTCCTTTGCACTCCTAAACCATTCATCCACATCCGATTATGATGAAACTTTGGTGAATGTTTGGTGAATTGTTCTGCTTACTACTGAAAAGGTTTCTGGCTAAAAAAAACGTGACATTGCAACGCATGCCGGGCAAAGATTTATGCCGGGTGCAACTAATGTTGTGCATTATTATCAGGCTCTCCATCGAAACACTTCTCTAAATACCACATTCCTTGTCACGTTATCTGATGTTTGCCAGATGTTGCCGTTTTATTTGACTTATATTTCTTAAAGTAGTGTTTTCACTACTATTAGGGATAAAATCTTATACAACATTATAAGAATCAAAGCTTGTCTTGAAAATCGGGAAAATTAGGGATTAAACGTCAGCCTGTGCAGTGACAACTGACATTTATTTTTCTTAATCATTCAAATGCACTAAGAATAGCTTTCTACCCCTTTTCAACCCTGTTAAGGGATACATTTCAAAAAAATACGAAACACGTGTTCAATTAATTTTGTAAAAGAATGTCTATGCCAAATTTCAAGTCAATCGGGCCAAGGAATCGCGTTCTCCCATACAAACTTTGCCACCCTGTTTCACCCTCTTAGGGATTGAATTTCGCAAAATCCCGTCTTAGTGAGCACCTACACCCTAAAAGGGACCCCCATGCAAAATTTGAGACTCCTAGCACTTGTAGTTTCTGAGATTTCGTGATGAGTCAGTGAGTGATTTCCGCTTTTATATATATAGATAAAATTATTGCAGTCATAAATGTTGTCACAATTGTATAAAACAAATAGAAGCAGAATAATAAATATCTTGATTATTCACACAATGTACTGGTTAAACCAACTGTTTTTTATTGGTATAATTACCGTTTCATTATAACCGCCAGGAAGCCTCAATAGTTGCTTGTAGGTTTGCTTATCCATAAAAAAAAGCTTAAAGACGTAGCTTTCCATTAAAAAACACTATAATATTGCTGTTATTATTCTGTTTTCTATGCGGACATGATTATTAACCGTTTTATCGAATTTCTAGGACAGCGACGCGGAAAAAAGTGACCAAGATCTTGTAGTTGATGTGGCTAATGAGGTAAGCTGGGTTTGTGTAAACTGCAGTCGTTTTCAGCTGTTCAAATGAAATGCACCTGCTTTAATCTTGATACTTGTTTCTGTGTATTTTTTGTATTATAGGACGTCGGTCATTAAAGCCAAAAGATTAAATTGTAGTTATGTAATTTTTTTAATTATTATACTTACTTTACTATTTTATTTTTACTTTAATTATTATACTAATAATAAGTAGTAATTAAAAAAAATAATCCTTGCTTAAATTTTGAGAGTGAACAAATGATGACAGGCATATTGGATGTATTTCGCTTTATAAATATGATTTTACTAGCTTCCGCCCGAGACTTCGTCCGCGTGGACGTTCGAAAAATCGGGAATCTTTGATCGGGATAAAAGTATCCTATCTTTTAATCCAGGCTCTAAAATATCTGTGTGCAAAATTTCATCGAAATCTGTTCAGTTGTTTCTGCGTGATTGAGTAACAAACATCCAATCTCACATTTATAATTTTAGTAGGAAGTAGGATGTAATGTCTTAATTATTATGGTTGGCTCCCTAAGAAAAATAAAACAAGTAAAATAACCAGATAAATCTGTCAAAAATGACATTTCAATGCAGACATATATTTTCAGGTTTGCCAACGCTACACCTGCTAAAAATAAATGTTTATAGTTCATATACAGTTTTATAGAAGTTGCACATTACAGGAGGAAAGAGGATCCCCTAGTGTACGCACGGAAGGAGGGGAAAGGACAGAAAATGGTCCCAGGCCACCTTCTCGCTCAGGATCGTCATCTAGCCGGTCGACGCCTAAGAGTTCTAAAGATGTAAGTTTATAATGTATTTTTCAACACACTTGCTCGTAAAGTGAGCCCTAATACATCGCTTTTAGGGCCATAAACCGAGCTATAACAAACGCGTGCAATAATATATAAAACACTAGGTTGTTATAGAATTATCTCTACAAAGTTAAATTAGTACCTTACTGCAAGTTCTATGCGAGTAAACAGAGCATTCCTAATTTAACCGGGTAGTATAGTTATTTTTTTTTAGTAATAACAAAAAGGTTTTATGGTGCTGAAAATTCATATTCATTTTTGAAATAAATAAATGTGTAAGTGCTTAATTAAGTCAAACAAATATTTATTATTATCAAAATATTCATAATTCACAATATTTTGTTATAAAATATTAAAATGTTTGCATTTTATCACTTAAAATTATAATTTTGTAGTAGGCTGTATGCTCACTCACCCCTTTGTTCGCAAAATATTCTTGCATTTAGGCTTGTGAAAAAAACAAAAAAAAATCTACGCGCCTTTTCCCATAATAATCGTATTTTGTTTTTGTCATATTTGTTGCTGTGTGGTAAATTACTTTGTATTTTCCTCGCAAATGTGTTGAAAAACGTCGTATGAAACTCGTGAGCTTTTGCTCATTGCACACTCGGCTGAGTTACGCCCTCGCCTGCGGCTCGGGCTGCAACCCACAGCCTTGTGTGCAATGATCAACCTAAGCTAACTTGTTTCATAATGTACTATATAGATGTATTTTGGGTAATGCGTAGCGGTGAGGTACGCGGGCGACGGGAGAAGGGTGCGCGCTATTGGTCGCTCGCAAGTGCACATGTGCGAACTTATCCCCAATCCGTCGAAAAACCGTCAAGATGTTTGCCTCGTACTGTATTTTGTCCTTATTCAATAATTAAAATTACAATATGCATTACTTGTGTCTTGTGCTACAATTTTTTGGAGTCATTGCCGCTAACTAAATTTTTTGAGCGCTCTTTACTTTAAAGGACTGGCGGGAGCTCATAATTAATTTTAGTCTTGTGGCATGTGCCGAGCGAGAATTATGGGCACCACAAGCACTGAATATACATATAATAGTACAAGTACAGAAGACGTACTCCGCAAAGTCGTTTAAATAAATAGCGACTTTTGCTCCGACACAATAAAGTGCAATTCAGTTCGCACAACTTTATAAATGCCCTACAGTTATATTCACCTAGAAGTTCCTCTCTTTCTATCGCCTGCTCTTATCTTTTCTGACGACTTTAGGGTTGTCTTCTTTTAAATGAACTGCGTAGCATATCATAAAAGGAAAGCGATTCTACGTACTATGGTTAAAAAAAGCTTGAAAAGTAATATTGGAACTTTTTTTTTATATATCTTAAGCGACAAACGTACTGGTGGCGCGTGATCATACGCGCAAGGAGAGCGCTTGAGTATCGAACTAACGTGCGAACCGGCCGGCGCGTGGCAATCCTCTGACATACGCCTCGGTAAAGAGGTCCGCCACGTACTTATAATAGGTCTTTACCTATGAAATTGCCGATTTGTATGGAGATTTTTCAAGAAGTTGCATTTTTCATAATAGCATTTTCTTTGTTCATTTAACAACCATGAACACTCATGTAACAAAACTTTTATGTACTAATGTTTGAACACTATGCTAACTTATTTCCATTTAAGATAATCGAAAAAATTAGTTTTGGTTAAGTTACAACCCCTTCGGTCACCCTTTTTTTGCTCACAAAAAAAGAGTCACTTTCAAGATCTTTTTTTTAATGTCACGAAAGCTAAAATATGGACTTTATTTTTACTGATAGTTAACTATCATGATGATAATTCGATGTAATATTCACGATTTTGTTAAAATTTTAAATTATAGAAGTTATTATTTTCTCTGTATGTGACAAAATATCGGCAATTTCATAGGTAAAGACCTAATAGCTTCATGCCTAAAGTGCGGAGTGCGGCTGACCTGTTTGTCATCCCCTAAACTCAACCTTGTTTAGGCTGGCCCCAGACCTACAGGTTTCATTTCTTTGCTTTGCAGTTCTGTACTAGAACAGGGCTGCGTTCCGAGGTTCAGAGTGTGGTTGTTTGGTAGTTTTTGTTGTTGTAACTTTAGATGTCATTAGTAATACAAAGTCTTCATTTTCCATTTAGGATAATTTAAACTTTCTTATACACTAAATCAAATAAAATCTGTTTTTTTTGCGGAGCAACAATGAACAAATACATAATAATGTCAAATGACATTGACAGTTTTTGTATAGATAAACGTCAGAGCGTTTTTCAACGACCGATTATGATGGTTAAAAAATTGCAACGCACTAATGTTTGGAACGTCGTTAGAGCAGTAAGTTGCACTGTGAGCGTAGGTTCTGAACGCGCCTCAATCAAAGCAAAGAATTTTTTTTTTTATTTATTTATTTTTCCACAGATATACATGAATTTCCTTATTCTAAAACCTCGCCAACCTGTAAGCATCAGGTTGTTGGCCGAAATAAAACCGTTATGTCTGGGGTCAGCCTTATAGTGCCCAAAACTCACAAAACCATAATTTTCAGGAGAAACCAGGTACTCCCGGGGCTAAAATGGGTCGAGCTTCAACCCCCACGGGGTCAGGGCGCTACTTCCCGGGGTACGCGGGCTACCGGCCGCCGCACCCCTACGACGCCAACCACCATAGATCTAATGGCATCGCGCCCGCTAAGCCGTAAGTACTAGGATACAGGCTGATTACTACACTAATTATCTAAAATGGGTCGAGCCTCAACCCCCACGGGGTCGGGGCGGCATATAAGCAAAATCTAACTCTCGAGTTATGATGGTGATCTCTGATTGGTCAAGAACCTCTGTAGTTAGATTTTGCTCCGTGAATTCCCAAGGGCTAGGACTTAGCTAGCTCCATCAAACTGTAAATTACAATTCCTGTTGATGTTCGCGGGCCGGAGCTGAACCGCAGGCTGTAGTTTGGAGACCCCTGGACTGACATAACACTGTTTCACCACCAGCTAAGACGTAACTAATAAAAACAAAATTGATTTCTACACACAGTAACAAAATGATGTCAGATGAATGTCAATACACCAGCAGACTAGCTAGAGCATAGGATGATTGATACACTAAACACCATAATCATCATCAACAGCCGATTTGCAGGAGGCCTCTCTTCTGGGAGAATGTTGCCATAATCTCCACGCTTGCTAGGCTGGTTGGAAATCCGTTCAGAATCGTTTTCTGCAACACTGCTGTCCATTTATAGATCTAACAAATAAATTACAACTTTAATATCTAATACATATTTGCCATTTTACCAGGGGGTCTCACTCCGGCCTCAAACTTTTATATTAGCCTACTGCTCGCGGCTGACTCAGTCGAGCCAGCGCACGAGGGATGTCGTGTGTCGGTTGAGACAGAGCTATGCGACAGAACGAGAAGCGCTTTGGAGGTGGTTGTAATAATAGGCGCGCTGTGCAATTTGAAATTGTACTTTATTGCCGTTCAGTGAGAGCACCTTATTATCTGATTGTTCTCGCGCGGATGGGCTTCTGTACGTTCAGTACTGTACAGGGGTATTTGTAAAACGCCAACAACCTCGCAGGAGTAGATTACTAACATTATAAACAACAACATTTTGTTCTACGACTTTTTTGGAAACAGTAAAAAAATCGACTTTCCGTACAAATGTCCGAACAGCTGATCGAGTTTTGTATGAAAGATCGTTTTTTTTTGTCTGTTTTTGGAAAAGTTGTGGAACAAATGTTGTTGTATAAGATGTTAGTAATCTACTCCTGCGAGATTGTTGGTGTTTTACAAATAATCCTGCATATTCTGTGATTTTACTTACACTTTATTCATTGTTTCAGTGCCTACTCATACCACACATGCGGCGGACCTTTACAACCAGTACCATTCCCAGCTGATGCCCTAATGGGCCCCGGTATACCTCGAGGCGCGAGGCAGGTCGCTGCCTTACCCCACGGCGAGGTTGTGTGCGCTGTGGCCTTATCGTTAAGTAATGGGGCGAGGCACGCGTATACTGGGGGGAAAGGATGCGTCAAACTGTGGGACATTACCAACCCTGTGTCGCCTACAACGTTAGAACCTCTATCGCAATTGGATTGCTTGGTAAGAGAACTCTTTACATTACATTGGCAAACACCAATCACACACACACTTACACACATTATTCTATTTCCTGTGTCAATTAACTTGTTAGTTCTACATTTGAATTTATCATTAATAACCAAACTCTTTTTCCGTTTTAGACCGCGCGCACTTTGGATGCGTTTTATACAAATTTGACTCGTACGAACATCCCAACCTTCCAAGTACTATGGGAGTGCGCACACTGGATGCGAGCGCGCGATAGTAAAAAAGTCGTACGAATAAAATTAAAGCGAAAGCGCATCAGTGCTCGCGGCCTTAAGGGCCATCCTTCAATTACGTCACACATTAAGGGGGTGGGAGGGGGTAAATGAAGTGTGACATTGTGTGACAAGGGGGTGGGAGGGGACCTAAATTTTGTGACGTTGTATTTCAAAATCAATTAAATTGAAATTAGACATATTTTGGAACTGCTGTTTTGATTCAATAACTATTTCTACACTGGCCTGCAAAAGTAAGTACTACAGAGGCCTATTTTCATACAAACGAGGTAACTTTGAAGCTTTTGTTCTCCGCCTAGGATTAAACGGAGTGTGATTTGATCATGGCCATTCAAAGAGTAAATGGAGGAGGTCCAGATCGCTAAAGAAACCCAATAGATTTGAAGAGTCGTTTACACGTATGATCACACCAGAGACCGTATGGACTTTTTGTGTTACAATTCCATACTTTGATGTCAATTTAGCTTGTTATTTTTTTAAGCTCAAACCTGACCTAAGCGATTCTTCTAATCCATCGGACTTTTTAGCGATCTGGGTCTCCTCCATTTACTCTTCGAATGGCCATCATCAAACTACACCCCGTTTAATCCTGGGCGGAGAAACAAAGCTTCAAATTTACCTCATTTGTATGAAAATAGGCCACTGTAGTACTTAGTTTTGCAGGCCAGTGTAGATGTAAAATTGTAAAATCTGTGACATCGCACTAGGGAGGGGGTCTCACAAATGTGACCAGCTATAACAAGGACGGAAGAGGGGGTCAAAAATCATTAAATTCGTGTGACATAATTTATGGAAGGCCCCTTAGGGTTCTTTCATTGATGAGATTCCTTGATTAATTTCAATCTAACACTTTCTATGTTTGTTGCAGCAAAGGGACAACTACATAAGATCAGTAAAGCTACTACCAGACGGTCGCACTTTAATAGTAGGCGGGGAAGCGTCGAATCTTTCCATTTGGGACTTAGCGTCGCCCACGCCGAGAATGCGCGCGGAATTAACGTCGTCTGCGCCTGCGTGTTACGCCCTCGCTATTAGTCCTGATTCTAAGGTAACTATTGTATAAAAAATACTGTACCGGTATACAAGATCATTGTAAAAATACTAATTGATGTCAATCGAGGGCGGTGAAGTGTTGTACTTTTTAGGGTTCCGTACCCAAAGGGTAAAAACGGGACCCTATTACTGAGGCTTCGCTCTCCGTCTGTCTGTCTGTCACCAGGCTGTATCTCATGAACCGTGATAGCTAGACAGTTAAAATTTTCACAGATGATGTATTTCTGTTGCCGCTATAACAACAAATACTAAAAACAGAATAAAATAAATATTTTAGGGGGCTCCCATACAACAAACATGTTTTTTTTGCCGTTTTTTGGTACGGAACTCTTCGTGCGCGAGTCCGACTCGCACTTGGCCGGTTTTTTGTTATGAGCGCAGAACTTACGTTGTCTACGCATGTGTTATGCCGTCGCTATCAGTCCTGATTCTAAGGTAACATTCTTCGGTATACCCATATTTCTTCATAAGATCAATTAAGTTACTAACCCCCGGTTTCAGAGGTACTTTATCGGCGGGGTCCACATTATAGTTTAAAGTTAATCTTATTACTTGAATCCAGATAATGTCAAACCTCCGATAAACCGATAATTACCCCAAAAACCGGGCATAATAGACGTGAATAGAGGGCGGGAAAGCGTCAAACCTTTCTATTTGGGACTTGACGTCGCCCACTCCGAGAATTTACATCGTCTGCGCCTGCGTGTTACGGCCTCGTTATTAGCCCTGATTCTAAAGTAATTTTCTTTAAAAAAAACCCCCTTTTTTATTATGCTCGTGGAACTTACGTCGTCGCTATGCCCTCGGTTTACACGTATTATTTTTTTCAGGTTTGCTTCAGTTGTTGTTCAGATGGCCACATAGCGGTATGGGATTTACAGAACCAAACATTAGTTAGGCAATTCCAAGGTAAGTAAACGTTTTACATTCTTTTTACTTTGCTGGCTTAACAACCCAAAGCATGGGTCTTGTGCATCTGATATCAAAGTACACCATTTTTCCCGGTAACTTCAGACACTTCGGACAGGCATTTAATTAACCTGTAGGAAATGATGTTGGTATATCGTTATTTGTCTATTTGGTAGACTATTATAATTATTAATAATGACTAGAGACCGAATTATATGCAACATAAAAACCCCAAAATATGCATGCAAATATGCAAGCAAAATGGCTAAAATATGCACGAAAATCCATAAAAAGGGTCAAAATATGCAACATGAATTAATGAATAAGACGTTTTTTTATGATTTATTTATTCTTAAAAGGTATTATTTCTCAACGACAACAATCGTATTTGCGAAAATATCAATTACAAAATTTATTTGACTTTGAAATTTACCTTTATAAATGTATACGACTAAGTACTGTTCCAAATGTTCTGAAGACTAATTGTGTCCGTTCTACGTCCACTGAGGTGACTGGGCAGAATTTAAATTTGAGTGCCATTGTTTGGACATGTTAGACATTTGAACAATGAACGAGATCGAGCATAAATATGCATGATTTCCAATTTTTTTTCCAAAATATGCAACTACCACTGAAAAGGGTTTAAATATGCAAATGCATATGCAATATGCATTTGCATATAATCCGATCTCTAATAATGACAATTTAAGATGACAATATTCTTTTTAATAAAGTTTAAAAGACCTATTGACGGCTGTAAAAAACTGATAACTAATTATGACAAGAATACAGACTATGACCACGAAAAATACCATAAGGATAAAGACAAGGAAATGAAAAAAAAAACCTTTCATGATTATTATCTATTTGAAATAAAACACTTTTTAACGGATACTAGCGCGGTTTTATTGAATGTACTTTGGTATTTAGTTGGTATTTGGTTTGATTTTTGGTTTTTCCCGACGTTTCGGCACCTTTGCAGCTGCCGTGGTCACGGGGGACTGTCCCCCGTGACCACGGGGGGCTGTCCCCCGTGACCACGGGGGGCTGTCCCCCGTGACCACGGCAGCTGCAAAGGTGCCGAAACGTCGGGAAAAACCAAAAATCAAACCAAATACCAACTAAATACCAAAGTACATTCAATAAAACCGCGCTAGTATCCGTTAAAAAGTGTTTTATTTCATGTCTAGTGAGCGCGTAAGCTTGAGAAGTGAATATTATCTATTTCTCAGTGTTTTATTACTCCTTGTATCTATAGGACACACGGACGGTGCATCCTGTATCGACATAAGTCCCGATGGCACTCGCTTATGGACAGGCGGTCTAGACAACACGGTCCGCTCGTGGGACCTGCGCGAGGGCCGCCAGCTGCAGCAACACGACTTCTCAAGCCAAATATTCTCACTGGGATACTGCCCCACTGGTACGTCGCACACTATCAGACGTCGTTATATACAGTCCCACTAGACAACACGGTCCGCTCGTGGGACCTGCGCGAGGGCTGGCAGCTGCAGCAGCACGACTTCTCCAGCCAGATATTCTCACTGGGATACTGCCCCACTGGTACGTCGCACACTATCAGACGTCGTTATATACAGTCCCACTAGACAACACGGTCCGCTCGTGGGACCTGCGCGAGGGCCGCCAGCTGCAGCAACACGACTTCTCAAGCCAAATATTCTCACTGGGATACTGCCCCACTGGTACGTCGCACACTATCAGACGTTGCTATATACAGTCCCACTAGACAACACGCTCCGCTCGTGGGACCTGGGGGTCTATTACGAAAATTTTAATGCGATACACGCAGCTGCGTCCGTGATTCGGTTTGATTGTTTCCCATTATAAATCACTATCGTATGCGATATTGCGAAGTGATTGCGTGAGTTTGACCGTTTCTCTCTTGCGTATCTGACATACTTCGTTTAGTACTCTATGGACAACGATAGCCAAATTAAAAATGTTTGTTATAACTAAAACCAACGAACTGCGGACGACTATCGTGGCCAAGTGACTGCGTTACGCAATTGCGTACATTATTTTCGTAATAGGCCCCCTGCGCGAGGGCCGGTAGCTGCAGCAGCAAGACTTCTCCAGCCAGATATTCTCACTGGGATACTGCCCCACTGGTACGTCGCACACTATCAGCCGTCGCTATATACAGCCCCACTAGACATTTAATCTAAGTTATTGCAATCGTTCTTTGTGACATAGTCAGTGTGAGTGCTTTTATAGCCGATGATACCTAAGAAAATATAACTATTGGCATAAGAATAAATAAAACTGACTAGAACGGGCGTATACTTAGTTTGATTTTAACCTCTTAAACTCTTTGTCACCAGGTTCCTGGCTAGCGGTAGGCATGGAGAACTCCCACGTGGAAGTTCTCCACGCGGGCAAACCGGACCGGTACCAATTGCTTCTGCACGAGTCGTGCGTGCTGTCGCTGCGGTTCGCGGCGTGCGGCAAGTGGTTCGTCTCTACGGGGAAGGACAACTTGCTCAATGCGTGGCGGACGCCGTACGGGGCTAGTATATTCCAGGTAAGATACAGTAATATCACAGAATAACTTATTAGTAATACTATTGTACACTACTTGTACTATTGTACAAGTACAGAAGCAGCACTCCGCAAAGTAATTTAAATAAATGCGACTTTTGCTCCGATACAATAAAGTGCAATTCAGGTCGCGCAACGCTAATGGCCTACAGTTATATCCACCTAGTAGTTGCCTCTCTTTCTATCGCGTTCTCTCACCTTTTCTGACGACGTAACGTTAGGGTTGTTTAACTTTTAAATGAACTGTATAGCATATATCATAATGTGAAAAACGACAATTGTTTATTGGTTTTTTGATTTAGACATACGTACACGGCACAGTAATGTCGATTCGACATTGTTACTATTATAAAGAGACAATACCTACTTGGGCAGTAAGATGCCGCGCGACTACGGCGGCGGGCGTGTGGCGGCCCTCTGCTCACTCGTGCCGTCGAAGGCACGGCTAGCGGTAGGTGCTTATCGCGTGACCGAGGAGCGAGTGAAGTAGGCCTGGTAATATTAAGAACTAACCACCGGTTTCTGAGGTACTTTATCGTAGGGGTCCACATTAGGGAACGTACCCATACTACGTGACCCGTTAAGAGGGGGGTGGGGGGTCTTTAAAATACCACGCTTGGTCACAGGGGGGGGAGGGGGGCCTATGTTTTGTTACGTAGTCAATATTGTCAATGGAAATCTGGTTCTTTTTTTTTTTTCAAGTTGTATTCAAATATGGCACGCAGCGAAATTTTTTTTCTTCTTGATACATTTTTTCACTTGTAATGGGGTTGGCAACGCAAAGCTAATTGTAGATGTCGCTGCGTACGCTTGTTCCTAAGACAGTAGAGGTTCAGAACAAAATGTATGGGAAAATAGGTATTTATTTTGTGGTATTTTGTTAACGAAAAAGACCCATTGACCCAAAATGGATATTAAAGACTATTCTACAATGCAAATTTAAAGCCAAATTAAGACTATTTTATTCTTACAGAATTTATAAATTTTTTCTATATCCAGATTTTTCGGAAATATGTAAGTGCCAACATTTTTAATGCCTATTACACAAAATTTAATCATTTTAAAACTAAAAAACGATTTTGTTAAGTAAAAGTCCTTTGTTTTCATAGTTCTCATGGAACAAGCGTACGCAGCGCCATTGTGACAGTTGCCTTCCCCATTGTATGTAAAATTATAAAACACACTCTTGGCATTACGTGGCAAGCGCCTTACTAATGAAAAGACAAAAATGAGCAATTTTTTTTTAGATTTTTGTTGAAAATGATGTAAAACCATTATCTATGAAATACTACGTAAAAACCAGGGGGGAGGGGGGGGGGGATCTTGGCATATACTACGGGTGGTCACCGAGGGGGGGAGGGGGGTCAAAAATGGTAAAATATGGGTCACGTAGTATGGGTACGTTCCCTTATGTGAATTAAAGTAATTAAATTATTTTAAACCTCATTATGTAGACTTCTTCGATAAAGATAAACCTCCGATAAACCACCGATAAGTAGCTCAGAAACTGGGCCGTACTGAGCCTCCAAAAGCGCCACTAATAAAAAAAGATAATACGAAATAACGATATGTTTAATAAAATTCTGAAAGTATTTATGCACTAGTATTAGTTATAAACTATTTTTCTATGCGTTATTTCTAAGTTTAAATTTGTTTGTGTAGTTACAATCAAGTTTACTGCCTAAAATGGTCACTTTAGGCGGAATGTTGCAATTCATTAATTGGCTCGCGCTATGGTAAGCGCCGCTACCAGGCTCCTATTTCACCAAATTTACATTTGTCAGTGACATATCCGCAATTTTTACGGTAATTTCCTTATTTTATATTTATAAGGGACAAAATTATGTTGTGAAACAGGGGATAATTTGTAACGCAAACTTAACTAATTCCAATTTCATGTCAAGAGTTACTGACAAATCTACAAATATGTTGACTTGTAAAAAATATCCCTGTTTCACAACATAATTATCCCTAATTAAGTAATGTCAATTGTAAAATTAACCGACATAATTATGTCACTGACAAATGTCGACTTGGTGAAATGGGCCCTGATTACTTTTGCTTATTATTATATATTGTTTCAGTCTAAGGAGTCTTCATCGGTGCTCAGTTGTGATATAGCGGCGGACGATAAGTTCATAGTGACCGGTTCAGGAGACAAAAAGGCCACAGTGTACGAAGTGATGTACTGAGTAATCTCTTAGGTAATATGCAAATGATGGTGTTTATAAACGGTTGGAAAGGGCTGTAGATGGATGACGATATTGGTATAAAAGATTACTTTCAATATGTGATTCACGGTACAGAGTACAAATATTGAAGTTACACAATCAAGAGTCAGACTACAATCTCTCCAATTGATTTTAAATCTTAACATATTGGACGCTAAGGTCTATATCGATTACAGGAATTCAAGAAGTTGTGGTAACTCAGACTGCCTTCAATTCTACTTAAGTTGTGTTAAAAATGCCATGTTAAGCTGGGTCCACACGACACCAACTTACGCTGTGCAAACTGTTGCACGAACAAAAGTCTGTACAAATCACATCGTCCACACAGCACAGCAATTTAGTTGGTCGTTGGCAGCAGAGGAGTAGAGTCGTAATCCATTTGTGGTGAATGGAAGCGAACAATGGAATATATATTTAGATATAGACGATTATTATTGTTAGCAGGAGCTACAATATCAGTTATGAAATAAAAAAAAAACAACAAACTAAATGGTCAAAAGAATGGTTACTAAAAAATCCAAAAATACTCTCATATAAATTTGTTGAAGGAATTGTCAATAAATTCGGTTATAAATTCTCTGGAATATTTCTCAGGTCATTTATTTTTAATAGTAATTACCTTAAAAACACTCAAACAAGTTTGAACATGCATCAACACGATACAATAGTTTGCGCACCGATTTTTTGATACAAAATACAAATCAGGACAAACTTTCGCGCCAACTGAAAACTTGACGTCTACACGTTCCGTTTGCACAATCTTTGTTTGCGCAAACATGTTGCTCAAGCATAAGTTGGTGCCGTGTGGACCCGCTTTTAAGCAACTGTCAGTTGTCACATATCAATGATGAAATTATTGTTATATATCAAACTGATTGATGAAAGCGTGTATCTTGTTCAAAACTAAAAAAAAATGATAAAGTCTGTAATCTTATTACAAATACGTAAAATTCCATCAATGTTTTTGTTCGGCATGTTGCTAGTTAAACCAAGAAGTGTAAAGTTAGATTATAAGTTTTTTTTGCTGTTAAACTATTTCGTATCGTTTTCATTTACAGCCAAATTCAACCTTCGGTTCGGGGTGTTGATATAACGGGTGTAACAAGACCTTCAACGAAGCCGAAGTCCACGTATTCCGCCCATCATCAGGAACATTCTTGTCTTTTAGACTATACCTGGGAAACCAATAGCTACGAAGTTATTGAAGGTCAAAGTCAAAAAATGTTTTTCAAACTTTTTATGAAATCTTATTTTATTCGTTATTTCCTACTTTTTGTCCAATGAAACTTTATCAAAATTTTAAGTATTTTGTAACAAACAATGGCTTCAAAAAGTCGTCACTCAATGTATATCATGAGCACTCACATAAACGCTGCCTTTCAACTCGTCCGCACGCAGCTGTGTAGCATACACTCGCAGGCGCGGTCTGTTGTACGCGTTACATTGCGTGGTAAAGTATGCAATGCTTTTTTAACATCAAAAATCAAAATCGTTTCCCAGCAATAATTTTGAACTGAAATGGTCCTTATGATGGGCAGAATAGGTAGACCTCGGCTTCATTGAGGGTCTTGTTACACCCGGTATAACTCAATTTAAGAATTGTATGGTTTGTACACCCTGTTGCTCGGTTTAAGTGTAATTTTAAGTGACTATAGATCAATGTTGCACAGTTAAGCATGGATATTTTTAGTGTTATTGTATATTTTTATAATGAAATACAAAAAATAATTTTTATTCTTTTCTTTTCCAAGGTATTCTTTTGGTCCATTTTTATGTATTTATTGTTTTAGATCTTTAGGTGT
The DNA here is from genome assembly GCA_943789525.1 of Agriphila geniculea. Classification (NCBI taxonomy): domain Eukaryota; kingdom Metazoa; phylum Arthropoda; class Insecta; order Lepidoptera; family Crambidae; genus Agriphila; species Agriphila geniculea. The sequence continues at coordinate 10,639,070 of OX038887.1, read as the reverse complement.
GATCATAATGATTTAGATGACTGAATGATCGATGTTATAAAGTACCCCGAATTATCGACGCGACCATAAGTTAAGTGGATGATATTTTTATGCGTTTGTAAATACATAAATATTTTTAACTATTATTGATAAATGTTTCTTGAAAACCTATTTTATTTTTACGTTTTTGATGTTCAATTTAACTACTATTAAGGATTACTCGGGGTACTGGGTGAAATATATCAAATATATAATTTTATATTCTTATGAACTATTCCACTATTTAGATAAAACACGCACACGCGCTTTCTGACAAAAAGCGAAATAGTTTTCATGCGAACAAACATAACTTAAGGTTCTGCAGCATTTATCTGCATAAACCTGATAGTTAAGAAACGAAACTATTTAAAAGATAAAAACAGATGATGTCTTGTGGCGAAAGAAAACATTTACAAAACTATACAAAGTTTCAATAAAATCTCGAATTACTTGAATGGATCTATAAGCTGTATTAAATTTAAACTTTTATTAGTTTTAATACGAAATCTAGTTACGACGAGGTTGTATCCAATTTAAATGATCACCCTCTAAGCTATTATTTGTCAAATTGCATTTCAATTTGTAAAAGTACAAGATTAAAGTTCCTTGTTATTTTATTATTTTAGTATAAAACGAAGAAGTTTTGCAGTTTAATTAATGAATATTCAATTGTATGATTGAATGATCATAATGATCACATACAAATTATATTGGCATATCTTTAAAATAATATTTACAAGGAAAACTACATGCTAAGCTAATATATTGTGTCAATCCCACCCCATCACCAGAGGCCGTACCGGCTAACGCATCGAACTTCGGAAAATTTGCCGAGTTTCAACTTAAAACAGATAAATCTAAGTAATTTCGTATTGTACTATTTGTTGAAGTTATTTGGAAGATATGGATGTTTGTGTGACTTCATGAATTAGGGTTCGCCATTTTGGGCCAATTGGGGGGCCAAAATGGCGAACCCCAATTCATGATGTGACACGAACATCGATATCTTCCAAATAACTTCGGCAAATAGTACAATACGAAATTACTTAGATTTATCTGTTTTAAGTTGAAGTCCGGCAGACCCGCCGAAGTTCGAAAACTCAGCCCGTAGCCCCCCTGTTGTGGGGCAAATGGTAAACATTTGAAAGGACATCATCCATGTTTCATACTTTTTTGGTCCAAATATGAAAGTGCCGGCCAAAATACAAAATTGCTTTATTCTGATAGATTTTGTCCATCTAAGCATTTTTTATTATGGCACCGAAACTGTAACACCGCTTTACATTTGTGTCAAAATGTATGAAAAGACAGACTTTTTGAACTCAATTAAAATCAAGTACAGAGGTGCTACAGCTTCGGTGTCATAATGAGAAATGCTTAGGCGGACAAAATCTATCAGAATTTGCATTTTGGCCGACTTTTTTTTAGATTTGTGCCAAAATGTATGAAAAGACAGACCTTTTTGAACTTATTTAAAATGTAGTATAGCGGTGCTGCAGCTTCGGTGCCATAATAAGAAATGCTTAGGTGGACCAAATCTATCAGAATAAAGCACTTTTGCTTTTTGGCCGGCACTTTCTCATTTGGACCAAAATGGATGATATCCTTTCAGACTTTAAACAAATAATAATCTGAACTAAACAGTGACTGTATTTTTTTAATTACATTTACCAAACAGGTACCTATAAAGCCGAATATGGTAAATAGGGTACTATGTACAATTATGTAAAATTTAGAAAATTATTGTGATAAGTGACGACCCTAGACGCAAATAGACAATTGTTTTCGAAAATCAATTCCATCAAGGGGCAAAAGAAAACACAATTTTGGTAGGGTTGTCACTTTGTAGTGAGTAGTAAACATTTTCAAAAATTGATGGTTTTCAGGGTTTATGGCATTTTTTCGGTGTTGTATGCATGATCCCCTATATTCGGCTTTATAGAGGTATTACCAAACAAACACCATGTTTTACTTCCGAAATTAAAATACTTAAAGCACCATAATCAATGAATAAGGGCTTTATTTAAAACGTAGTGATTATTTCCTATGGGCTTTATTATTATTTCAAAGGTTTTGGAGTAATAGACTTAATGACAAAAAAGTTAATTTTTAAGATCCGTTGCGCAAATAAATAATTACCAAAGTAGATATTGGGGGCATTCCAACATACTAATCGCTGAGTCATCGATCGCTATAGAGTACATTTTAATCATGGAAAGTAATAAAATAAAACATTAAAATTAATTACTTTCTATGTTTAAAATTTATAATTTGGTGATGGATGACTCAGTGATTTGTCTGTTGGAATGCACCCTTTAGTTCATTGTATAGATAGAACATCGCTCTTTTTTTTAAACGTAGCTATATAAATATACGATAAAATTGACAATAGAAAGTAATCAGCTGCAACTTCACTCGAGAATTTACGGCAAAGAGTAAAATATGATTTATGGCAAAATTGACAAAGAGAAAATTTTACAGATAAAATTACCGCAAGCGCTGTGAAGTTGCAGCGGATCACTGTCTATTGTCAAATGAATCGCGTTGTAGACAGTTTGTCTTTCTTTTTCTATTTATGGCAAAAACAATGTATTGAATTAATAGTTGTGAACCAGAACTTATCAAATCAAACTCACAAGTAAAAAAATGTGTACATTACAAAGCTAAGCACATTCCATCGACAATGTAGACATAATGCTATTTTATTTTACCCACATAAATGATAGTACTTAACACAAGCGAATGAATTTGAATATCATCTATGATCTGTAAAATGTGATATTATCTCTCCTTATCAAAACGATTTAAAAATATTTTTATTGTATACTACATCGGATTTGACTGTAAGCAAGTAAGTAATTGTTATTTTTCCGCTAATGAAATTGTATTACTTTAATTATATTTATTATTTCGATATCCTACCATGTTTTATTTTAATTTATTATTTATACAATATTAAGTACCTACAGTCAACGGCACGCTGAGCCACGACAGGGTAATATAAACTAATTAACTAAAATCATAATTTTTTTTCATGTCAGTGACTAAAATGATCTAATGGAAATTAAAACCCGGCAACCAAGTTCTTGCCGGCAACACTAGTGAAAACATAACTATGCAGTCTCAAACATCGATCTAAAACTTAGAGCATAATCGCTAAGTTATCGGTCACCACAGCATACATTTTACAGCTTGGCCATTAATTTTCAGTACAAAATATAGTCCGTGTTGCCAAATTATTCGTGATTTTACTTATAAATTGGTGCCTTCAATTTTTGTCAACTCTTTATGGTCAAGCTGTAACCATGGAATCTAAAAAACAAAGTTTTAAATTTCAATTTTATTACTTTCTATGGTTAAAATGTACTCTCTCGTGATCAATTAAAAAGGGATTAGCCTGCTGGAAGTCAAGTGTCACTATCTGTCAGTGGTGCCAGCTTAGGGTAATTTATCCTAGATTTAGGGTAAAAATTATCCGGCAGGGTAATTATTAGGGTATAGATTTTCCTAGGGTATTTCTTAAGGTAAATCTTGGGTTAACTTTACTCCTACAAAAACAATGTTAGACAAAGGAGACCCGGCCTTATATGCTAAAGTTGTATACCTTTTAAAATCTTTAATCGGTGATTCATAATCTGCTGTCCTTTTTAATTTCTGAGGAGATGGATGGCTACACGCGTGGTAAATACTGTGATTCATCAGTATTTAATCAGGGGTCTATTTCATAAAAAAATAAAAAAGTACAGTAATTTACCACAGTAGTAGTTTATTGGGGTAGAATTATATTTTATGATTAATAAGAAACATAATTGTACCCCAATAACAACAATGGTAAATTATCGTAGTTTTACTAATCTTTTATTAAATAGGCCCCTGATGAAATACTAGGGCCCTATTTTTGAATCACTCGGCTGGCGTCGAGCGCTCGTTTCTACTGATTTTCGTTCGACATCTCATTGTTTTGAGTCATAATTGTCGAACGAAAATCAGTAGAAACGAGCGCTCGACGCCAGCCGAGTGATTCAATGATAGGGCCCCTAATGGATCACAGTATTTACCACGCGTGTAACCATCGCCTAAGGCTGTGGTAGGTATCTGTCAACCAAATCCAGCGACGTATTCTCCATTGGGTCATTCGGGCGATCGTCCGGGGTGGACTGTCCCGAAGGGTGCCGGGCGGCCCAATGGTTTTGAAAAATATTAGAAATAAACCTTCCGCCCGCGACTTCATCTGCGTGGAATTACATACCGTGCGCCGGATGACCTCCCCTCATGAGCAACCCACTCATGACGGTCCGTGCGTGTGGTACTTAATCATTATCAAAAGTTTTAACGTAAGGTAAGCCCTTGAAACGTAATTGATTTTTTTCTATTGGTGGCGCTACTGAGCTCATCGTTCCACCTTAAGAAACTCCACTTAGAAGATATTTTTCCTTACACGCCTTTGCAGTAACGAATGGGGAAGATGAGCGTAATTATTTTATAACATGGAAAAATCAAACATAAAATCTAAAAAATTATAGTGAAAAAAATTTTTAGATATCTCAAAAACTGATTTTTTTATTAATTTTCAAAGTTGAATGTTTTTAAAATCAGCTTGGACTTGACCGCTCAACGCGTGACGTCATTTCGCCGGTTACGTCCGCCGAGATGTTATAAAACAAAGTCCCTCCGCCGCGTCTGTCTTTTTGTTCGCGATAAACTCAAAAACTACTAAACGGATTTTCATGTGGTTTTCACCAAATGATAGAATGATTCTTGAGGAAGGTTTAGGTATATAATAAGTTGAGGTTTTATCTAAATTGGTAGAAATATGACGATAATATTGTTAAAGATGTTGGCAAAAAATAAGCCGCCTGGGAGCTTGCATCGAAAACGCTGCATAAACCTTTTGAGCTATAACAAAATAATGTATGATGGAATTGTTTCCCTTTTATAGATCTACAAAAAAGTCCGCGATGGCATATATCTATCTTTTAAGAATAGCTCGCTATACCCATTATATTTTCTAAAAAAAAGGTCACATACAGTGCGGTGATTTGGAAAGCTATTTAGAAGGATACAGTAGTAATCCTTATCAATTTAAATACGTCTGTTACCTGAATTTCATGCACATTATTTTAATCATTTATACCATACCATTTAAAGGCTTAGGAGTTGTCGCAAAAAATAACGCGAGCGAAAATAAATTCAAGAGCGTCTTTTCGAGTAAATGACTGTACGATATTTGTTTTCTTTTTCGGTGTGCAAAAAAAAGAAAGAACCGAAGGGAAACGAGGGCGGGTCGCTAGTACACATATAAAACTTGTTTTAAATAGTGTATTTTTCATGACAATTAAAGAAGATGATGGAGCCAGAAGGTGGCCATGGGAACTCTGTAATAAAACGACGAAACACCATTGAGTTAATTCTCGTTTGATTCGTGTTTAGAAGGATTCCGGTTCCAGCTAGATAATATCCAAGGTGTGATGTTGGAACAAGAAAGTGGCCATGGAAACTCTGTAATAAAATGATGAAACCCAATCCAGTATGCTCGTTTGATTCGTCTTGACAAGGACTCTGGTACTAGATGATATTCAAGTTCTGATGATGGAGCCAGAAGGTAGCTATGAGAACTCTGTAATAAAACGACGAAACACCGTCGAATTTGGGCTCGTTTGGTTCGGTTTGAAAGAACTCTGGTCCTAAAAGATATCCAGGGTGATGGATGATGGACCAGAAAATAGCCATGAGATCTCTATAATAAAATGACACAAACCAGTGAGTTTGGGCTCGTATAATTGGTCTTGACAAGGAGTCTGGTTCTAGATGATATCCAAGGTTATTGATGGAGCCAGAAGGTGGCCATGGGAAATTTGTAATAAAATGACGAAACACCATCGAATTTAGGCTCGTTTGATTCATCTTGACAAGGACTCTGGTTCTAGATGATATCTAAGTTCTGGTGATGGAGACTAAAGGCGGCCATCGGATCTCTGTAATAATGCGACGCAAACTATTTAAGTTTGGGCTCTTTTTTTATCCATCTTCACATTATCTTACATCATATCCAAGGCCTGACGATGGAGTCAGAAGGTGGACATGGAAACTCTATAATAAAACGACATACCGCCATTGAGTTTGGACACTTTAGACTCGATTAATCTTGAAAAGAACTTTAATTTTAGACTAAATCCAGGGATGATGGAGCCAGAAAGAGGCCATGGGAACTCTGTTACTAAATGACGCAATACCCTAGAATTTAGGCTAGTTTGTTTTAAACGATCCCAAATTCAATAGTGTTGCGTCGTTTTATTACAGAGTTCTCATTACCACCTTCTGGCTCCATAATCAGACCCTGGATTGATATCCAGGGTCTGATTATGGAGCCAGAAGGTGGTAATGAGAACTCAACATGAAATCTGGTGCTAGATGATTCTAGGACCAGATTTCTTGTCGAAGCCGAATGAAACGAGTCCCAATTCGAGGGCGTTATGACAATTCATTACAGAGTTCCCATGTTCACTTTTTGGCTCCATCATGAGACCCTGGGAACCATCTAGAAATAGGGTCCTAGTCAAGACAAATCAAACGAAACCAAATTCAATTAAGTTGTATGGTTTTATTAGAGTTCCCTTGACCTTCTTCCGACTCCATCATCAGACCCTGGAAACCATCTCCCACCATAGTACTTGTCAAGGCGAATCAAACGATTTCAAACTAGACCATGTGGTTGCATGGTTTTATTACAGAACTATTGTGGCCTTCTTACGGCTCCATCATCAGACCCTGAAAACTTTTTCCAACAATGTACTCTTCAAGACGAATCAAACGTGGCCAAATTCGACGGGGTTGCATGGTTTTATTACAGAGTTCCTGTAGCCATTTTCAGGTCCACTGTTTCTCAACAGAATACTCGTCAAAATGAATCAAACGAGCCCAAAGTCGATAGGGTTTCATGATTTTGATACAAAGTTCCTGTGGCTTTCTTCCGGCTCTATCATCAGACTTTGGATACGATCTCCCATCATAGTACTTGCCAAGGCATGGCAAACGATTCTAAATGATATCAGACCCTAGAAACTATTTCTCAACAGAGAACTCGTCAAGACGTATCAAATGAGCCCAAACTCGACAGAGTTGCATGGTTTTATTACAGAGTTCTTGTAGCCTTTTTCAGGTCCATCGTCAGACCCTGGACACTCTTTTCCAACAGAGTACTCGTCAAAATGAATCAAACGAGCCCAAAGTCGATAGGGTTTCATGGTTTTGATACAAAGTTCTTGTGGCTTTCTTCCGACTAAATCATCAGACCGTAGAAACTATTTTTCAACAGAGTACTCGTAAAGACGAATCAAATGAGCCCAATTTGGATGGAGTTGCTGCTTTATTACGTGACCTTCTTTTAGCTCCATCATCAGACCCTGGATCCTATTTCCCAACAGAGTACTCATCAAAACGAATCAAATGAGCCCAAACTCGATGGGGTTGCATGGTTCGAATACAGAGTTCCTGTGGTCTTCTTCCGGCTCCATCATCAGACTCTGGAAACCATCTCCCATCATAGTACTTGTCAAGGCAAATCAAATGATTTCAAATGATATCAGATCCTAAAAACTATTCCTAAACGGAGAACTCGTCAAGACGAATCAAATGAGCCCAAACTCGATGGGGTTGCATGGTTTGAATACAGATTTCCTGTAGCCTTCTTCGGGCTCCATCATAAGACCTTGAACCTAATCTTCCATTCCCATCAGAGTACTTGTCGAGACAAATTAATTGAGCACAAACTCAATGGGTTTGTATGAATTTATTATAGAGTTCCTGTGGCCTTCTTCTGGCTCCGTCATCAGATCAGCTCAATGATTCCATAATATTGCATTGTCTTCCAGTTTTGACCATTCAAAGTTTCTAGCTCTGTATAAAATAATTTCTAGTAAACAAACAAATAAACGAGATAACGACCTAATAAAAACTTAAGAAAATGAAAAATACATCAAAAATTACCTGTAAAAAACGTCAACGTCGTCAAACGTCGGTTACGTATCAGGCAACTGATACGTAACCGAAGAACTCTATAAAACTTCCTGTATTTTATTAAAAATTTACTAGTTGTATGAAAAATATCATAAAAAAAATTTTTCATGTCAGTGAAAAATATAAAATAAAACAAAAGTATCGAAATGAACGAAAGTAAGTTTACAGAGCCTGTCCAATCACATAGTGTCGCGTTACCATACGCCCGCCGCTGCTGTCCGCCGCACAACCGGCGACGTGACGTCACAGCCATTACTCGAACTACGCAATCAGATTCCGCGCGTCCCCAAATTGATTTGCTTATAAAAAATTCAATTTTAATGATATCAACATATTTTTTTCACAGTTAGTCTTATAATTGCTTATATTTTTAATTAAGGATAAAAAAATTGATTAAATTTTAATTTACATCTTCCCCATTGCAGGGCAGAGCGTTCATTCTTGCAATAAAAAAAATCGGGCAGCGCTGCCGTTTTTTTACAAGAGACAGATGAGATTACAAGATTTATGGATAAAACTGACTGATTTTGCCCCCCGCCCCCCTTCTCCTTCATACAAAATTACAAAAAAGTTGCCAACCCTGTATAGGGGCGCCGGCCCAATCATATTCGCCCAGGGCGCAGAGATTCGAAATACGTCCCTGACCAAATGACAGATCAATGCCAAATCAGGAGTCAAATAAACATTTCGTTTTTTTTATTTAAAAAAAGGAAAATAATGGCTTAATTTTAAGACCAAATTTAATTTAATAGTAAACAAGTTAAGTATTTTTCCATTGCGAGTGCCATTTCTAATAAATGTATGACAAAAAATATAGTGACGCAGAGGATACTTCCATCGTTATGTGCCATAATAATATTGAAAAGTATTAATTATTTTTTTATTTGTAAAAAAAATCACTTTCAAGGAATTTTTATTCACAAAATTATACAGAATCTAGGGTAAATTGAGACCCAGTCTAGGGTAGTGTGAAAATCTGACCTGGCAACACTGCATCTGTCAAGTTGAAGTTGATTGAGTAGAGTTGGCGATGGCGAAATAAATAAACCTAAATTTA